>CM042474.1:67616935-72616935 GCA_023621385.1 Quercus gilva
TCAGGGCAGCCGTGAAGGAAGGCCAAAAGTGCATAAACCATGGTGTTAGTGATGTCAACAAAGTATGAGAAAGAAGACTGAAACTGTGAGAGAGAGAGAGAGAGAGAGAGAGAGAGAGAGAGAAGTATTAGAGCTGAGTAGTACACGCAAAACCTATAAGAAGAGGACGTATTTATAGAATGAAATTTAGCACCAAGTCGAGTTGGCTGGTCTTTTTGTGAGTGAGTGAACTCAGTGAGCTTCCTATTGCGAATAAAACCTGAGGTTACAGTCTTATTATGTGATAGTTATCTCATGTCAACCTGACCAGCCTCAACACAAAATGTTTGGCAAGTGATGTATTTTTCTTGTGAAAAACATCCCTTGCCATGTTTGGAATTCACTTTATTATCCTTTTTATTTTAATGTATTGAATTTGAAAGTTTTGTTAAACCAATATAATGTGTATTCCTGGTTCAGTAAACAAATGTTTATTACGAATGATTTTTAAAATTTTGGAATAGTAAATTAAACAATAACATAACATCTAATTTCTATAAGAGAATTACTCTCCGGAAACTAGTAAAACATTCATATAAGTCTTAGCTTAAGCAATAGGATTGTAGATTCGGATGAGTGGCCAAAAAAAAACTGCATGTTTCCTTTAAAACTACTTAGTCCAAATTAGCATTGGTAAAACTTTTTTTTTTCTTTTTGAAATAAAGCATCTGTAAAACTTAATTCAATGATTTTTCAAGGATATGTATAAAATTATATAAGTGATGGTAAAAACTTTTTTTGGAAAATAAAATTGCCAATATTGTTTTCAACGTGTGATGAGTTGTTAGGATTCTGTAAGTTTGTCTGTTTTTAAAAAAATGAGCGGGTCAATAAAACAATCACCAAATATGCACCAACGATTTTGATTGGATGCTAGATATTGTGCATCTCTCAATAATAAATGACTATATATTGTTATTACACAACTACGTGTGGAGAAATTATAGAGTTCTCATGGTGGACAAATCACAAATGACGTGGTCCACCATTCTACTAAAAAACTTCCACCTATTTAAAATTGATGAGTTAGAAAATTTTTTTAAACAGAAAATTATTACTGACTCAACAATTTTAAATAAGTGAAAGTCTTTTAGTGAAATAGTAGACAAATGACATGGTCCACCAAAGGATTGTATAATTTCTACGTGTGTATGCGCATATTAAAAAAAAATTTATAATAAAATATACAAACATTCAAACTCTTAAAACCGTAACCTTTGCATTTTTTTCAAAGTTTTTATTTGTTTTTTATATTATAATGGGGAAGGGGGATCAAACCTTGGACCTTTAATCTCCTCTTTGAGAGACTAGGAGATAACAATTGACTTAAAAGACCATAAACTTCTTATTTATTTTAAAAGAATAAATAAATGTGTTGTAGACTTTTCTTAAAATTATTTTTTGGTCTAATAAAGAAGCTCTAAGGGAACAATTTTTAAAACTTAAAATCTCTCAAAAACATGTCAAGCGAAAAAATTTCGGATTTGAATGAGTTGTTAGGGCCGGTTCAATAAGATGGGGTTCATAAAATTGGATTGAGTTTACTGAAAAACAATCATTCGATTTATGCTAGAGATGGTTATAAATAAATAAATAAAAATTATTTGGTTCAAGATATTATATATACTCACTAAAAAAATGATAAGTATAGAAAGCATCTAAATGGTTTATCTATAAATGGGTAAGGATTTGCTACAAACATGGTTGCAACTTGCAGCAATTGCAGCATACAGATTAAATAGCAACTAATGAGAGTGACAAGTGTCCCTAGGTCATGTGCATTGCACATGACCAATTAAGATGACTAACAGTATTAGTGTTTGCTTTAGAACCTTTTGCTCAATTTCTCTAAATCAGACGTTCTATCTCTCTTCGTCCAAGCCCTCTCTCTCATCCTTTATGCCAGGGGCAGCTCCACATTGGGTTTAGGGTAGTCACAGGACCACCCTAACCTGGAAAAAATAATAATTATATATAAATTTTAAAAAAATTATGATTTTTTATCTTTAAAAAAAATTTGTGACCATCCTAAGTTTTTTAGGCCTAACATAATTACACTTTGAACAAAGTTTAGCAACAAACATGATTGTAGACTAAGGCTACAATTTCACTCAATATTTTTTTTTTTTTTATTAGATGTCAATTTTGACAAATCTACCTTTGAATTAAATTTTCTTTTTACATCCTCCATACTTGCAAAATTTTAAGAAAATGAAATATCAATATCGATATCATTAATCAAAATTTTAAAGTTCAAGTTTTTGTAGTCTAAAATTATACATGAAAAATAAGTTTATGGATTGAATAGTAAATAACATTTGATTGGTATGCTTTAAGAACATAAAGAATATGCAATTCAACGATTAGATTTTCAAAATATATAGTCATGTTAGAGTTGCTGCCATAGGCTACAATTAAGTTTGTAGCCTAATTTTGTCCTTAAATTAGGTCCTTATAAACAAAAAGAAAAAGTCCAAGAAAACTTTTTACTCAACTAAAATTGTGAAAGATTTGTAGCTTGTAGTTGTTTGATAATAAGACTATCATACAACAATTTCAAAATAAGAAAATTCGTAGAAGAAAATTGCAAAACTTTATGTATTTGTTTTTTTTTTTTTTTTTTTTTTTTTTTTTTTTTTTTTTTTGGGGGGTCCATATATGAAGTTTTCTTTTTATTAAATTTTGTATAATTTAAGTTTGCTAATGACCACCTTGAAAATAATTACTAGAGCTACCACTACTTTATGCCCAGCCTGGCCTCACTTAGTCGCATTTCCACCTTCACCTACCTTTTTGCAACCAAAAAGCACCGCTCCAGCCAAATCCATTTCAGTCTAAGATACTTGCTCACATTAGTACCTAGCCACCATCAGCCTCAATAAAATCACCACCACTTGATCTAGCCACCATCGCACACATCAGTACCCATCTCTACTTGACCTAGCCCTTTCGCTGCTGCTCGAAATCCCAAACCACCACATCTCAAACCCGATTTGCCAAGATAGTGAGACACCATAAAAACCACCTCCACCGCCACAAAATTCTCTGTCAAACTACCACAAGAGCTTTTGCTAGACTCCACAGATTACACAAAGCCACCATCGCATAGATTGTTTAAGACCATAACCATGAATTTCTCCAAACCCAATTCAAGATCTTCACACGAATTCAAACCCTCACCAAAATCAAATCCAAAAAACCAATTGTTGAGGTACAAATTTTTAGGCCCTAAACTCATTAGCCCACTCACTAAAATACTCATACAAGCCCATAAACTACTTTGGGCCCTCATAAATATTTCCTAAATACTTCCCACATATTACCCAAATATTTCCCCATATTATTACCCAACTTGGGCTCCCACAAATATTTCCCATATAAGCCCCATAAATTATTTTGGGCCATCTCGCAAATATTATCCATTATATCTCACATATTACCTAACGTGGGCTCTCACACAAATACTTATCACACCATTACCAAAATTGGGCCACAAAATTATACCATCTCTATAAAAAGCCCTAACTCATTTACCTTGTGTGCAAAATCCAAAAAGCCCAACAAAACTCTCTTTACTAAGTCTGTTGCTACACGGCACCCTAAAGCTCGTTGCTATATGGCACCCTTAAAGCCCATTGCTACACGGCACCCTAAAGCCTGTTGTTACACGGCAATATTTTTTTACAAAATCTCAAACTATGTACAAAAGCCCAAATACTATTTTCGCAACTACTTACAAAAGCCCAATACTATTTTGGCAACTACTTACAAAAACCCAGTATTATCTTGGCAACTATTTACAAAAGCCCAATATTATTTGGCAAAATAATTACATTATGCTCAAAGCCCAAAACTATTCCTTGGCAAAAACATACTTTCATAAACAAAAGTCCCTAACTTATGGGAAGCATAAATTACTTATGATATATTACTCATCTTTCAAAGCTACTAAATTTGTGGGAACTATGCTTATTTTTTCCATAATAAACTCTAACTAAAAAAGCCCATGTATATTACCCATGGCAAAACTATTCATTTTGTAGGGATGAACAAACCCAAAGAGCCTAACAACAAGGTCCAGTCGAGACAGCCCATCCCATGTGCTAATCTCAGCAACCAAGGTTCAATTGAGTAACTAAAGTGGTTAGACTACCCACTAGTCAAGTTTCAGCACAACTAAACTGACAACTAAGGCCCATTACCATCATTTTCAACTTGTCAAATCAGATCAAAAGAGGACACATGTCTAGCTAAGCTTACACCCTTCCTTCGCAAGCTAATTTTCGTGATTACTGATGTAACATAAAGCTGTGCTGACAAGACACAAAGCTGTGGAGCTGCAGCGAGCCATTCTCTTTCTCTTCTCCAACACAACCGGTCAAGGAATTATGGGGCAACCATGAACAGACCATGTAAGCTTCTAGAATCACTTGTAAATAGCTCATTACCATGCCAAAAATGCATACTTTCTGGTTCATGAACCAAGCACATAAACCCAAATGGGGAAACTTGGGTAAATGTGGTTTGGAAGGCACCAAAGAGATCTCCAGCAGAGTTTCCAGTAGAGGGCTCCAAGATTGACACCTAGTTTAGAGTGACACAATCTGCCCTAGGAAGCTCTAATACTAGCAGCAGACAACCAAGACCATTAGCCTAATTCATGCTCTAATCCCATTGGCTGAGGACAATCAACATTTAATGCTAAGTTGGAACTCCAGCTGCTATGTGGTTTGGAAGGCACTAAAGAGATCTCCAGCAGAGTTTCCAGCAGAGGGCTCCAAGATTGATACCTGGCTTAGGGTGACACAATCTGCCCTAGGAAGCTCTGATACTAGCAACAAACAACCAAGACCATTAGCCTAATTCATGCTCTAATCCCATTGACTGAGGACAATCAGCATTTAATGTTAAGTTGGAACTCTAGCTGCTATTACCCAAAACAGCAAGAAGATTCTAAAATTGAACTTACCACTCTTGGCTAAATCCTAAGAACGATTTTCTAAGAATTTTTTGAAGATTGAGACTGATTTTGGCAAAGATTATTTGCTAAAAGCCCTCTTAAACTCAACTATAGATAGAGCTCTCCACCAACATCTCAACACACATCAATAGAGAAGAACTCTATCATAAACTTCTCTATTTTCCCTCTCTCTCTAATTTTTCTTAGGCTTTTAGTGAGGTTAAGCTTCTGAGTTCTTAGTTTCAAACTTAGAAACTAAGCTCTTCAACCACTAGCTCACAAACATCCCTCACACCTCTACTTATAAACTCTCATCCATTCACAGCAGATTGTCCCAGCAGCTTTACTAAACACACTCTCTCTCCCTCACTACTCATACTACCAAAATGACCCTTACTACTCACTACATATACTGTATCCATGAGCATACCCTGGCATCATAATGATCTTGCTGCGCTAGCTGGAATCTCTCTCTCTCCCTTCATCTCATACTAAGCTTTCTCACTACTTGTTATAATGGAACTCATAGTGTTTGTCTATTCATTTACTATAGAAGGTTATAATGCAATTATTACTATATAGTTTTTCTCTCATGCTCTTGTATTGGAGGACTTCTTCTCACTAGAACTTATGGATAATGATTTTGGAGATGCAGACACTCTCCTTAATTTGTGAAATAATTAACGACTGGAGGTTTATTTTGTTCTGTCTCATTTTACTGCTAGAATATTTTACTACTGGAATATTTTACAGCTGGAATATTTTATCGCTGGAATATTTTACTACTAGGCTATTTACTTACTGCAATATGCTTTTTCAGTTATGCTGACGTGTCTACTGTAGAAAACGTTTTTAGGCCATCCCATAATCCTTGTCAGTCCTAACCTAGGCCCAAGGCATAAAATAAGGCGAGTTCTCCAAATCTTCACCGATAGCCTTTGTGTCATGCTTCAAGCCCATTGCCGTGTTTCAATTTAGGCCCCCAACCCAACACAAATCTCATTTGTCGGAAAGAAAACTTTTTCGCTACCGACACCCATTAAACCCTATTTAATGAGAAACTCAAAAACCAAAATCAAATCCTAAAAACCCATCAAATCCCCATTCAATGAAAAGGCCTAGAAATGAAACCACAACTGCGAGCTTTAATAGTGGCGACATGGCTAGCAGTGCATCTTAGCATCGAAAGAAAATGGTGAGAGAGTGTGAAGAGAGAGAGAGCCCCAAAAAGATTTCTACAAAAAGAAGGGTTGATTGTGATTGGGTATAGATGTGTGCAAGTATCTTAGATTGAAATGGGTTTAGTTGGGGAATGGTGGTTCTTGGCAACAAAAAGATGGGTGAAGGTCGAAACACAGTGGAGTGAGGTCAGTGGGAGGGATTTGGTGGGACTAGGCATGAAGGATGAGAGAGAGAGAGAGAGAGAGCAAACTATTCTAAACAAACACTAACATTGTTAGTTATCTTAACTGGTCATGTGCTTACACATGACTTAGGTACACTTGTCACTCCCACTAGCTACCACTTAATCATGTATGCAATTGTTGCAACTAAATTTACAGCAAATTCTTGTCCTATTTTAATTTATATGTCTTCCCTATAATATCTAGTACCACCTATCCTAAAAAGAATAACCTTGGGAGCAGAATAGTTATTAATAATGACTAAAATAAAGCTTCAATGGCAAGTAACATCATATTCTTGTTTGAAGAGTTTTCAAAACTTCCTTTTTTTGAAAACATAATAATTATGTACTTTTTAAATTTTTTTTATAAAAAAGTTGTCTGTATTATATGAGTTCTGATAGATGTGGTTTGTCCTATTAAGATATCCACGACAAAGGTCCAAAACTAATCACAGGGAACAATAAAGCTTCGTAGGGTCTTTTTTTTCCCCCTAACTTGTTAAAGCTTATTTGCTTACATACAACTTTTTAAATGTCTTAAATTTTTTTTTTTTTTTTTTGTACAATGATAATTTTACTAGCTAGTAAATAAACAAATAGGCTTTCGCAAAAAATAAAAAATAAAAAAATCCAAATGCACATTTAGTTATAAGAGATTTCACTTTATTTCTATACACTTTTCTTTTCTTCTTTTGTAGAATTATTATTCAAGTAAAATATTAAAATCAATTATCAAATTATACTTTCTCAAAAAAAACAATTATCAAATTATAAACGTAAGAATATATATATATATATATATATATATTATTCAATCTTCGCTTTTAAATTTGTTTTATTTAAATTAAAAAGAAATACCTAAAATAATGTGTAAAGAAAAATTACAACCCATTTCAAGGTGACTCAATCCGTCAAAGATCGAAAAAGGTCATATGAATAAACCATTTTAATTCAATAAGTTTCTAACCCGAATGTTAACAAACATAAACTCCAAACCCAACCCAATGTAGTTTGCCAATTCCATAAGAATATTTCGTCCATAATATTTTTACAACAAATCTTAAGTAGCAAGTTGTTACTAGCTATAATTTAAACTCACAACTAAAATTATTTTTTGAGATAGTTACAATAAACCCACTTGTGGTATGACCCGTTTTTACTTTGTCTACCCGGGGTTTAAAACTTTATACTTTACCCACCTGAGGTTAGTCTCGTTAGCCTTCCGTAACCCACATCTTCATTTGAGGTTAGAAAAACACATTTTTAAGCAAAAACAAGTATAACAAAAATAAAAAAGTTAGCGTTTAAAATTAAGAATTGGGCAACCAAATTTACACAATTTCAAGTTGAGCCCGGTCCCTTCCCCATCACAGTTGCAGCAGTCCACCAATAAATTCGCTCTCTTGTTCTTCTCTTCTCATCTCTATCAATTCTTTCTTTCTTATTTCATCAAATATATATATATATATATATATATATATATATATATATAATGTAATCAATGTATAAAAGACAAAAAGAAACACACTACAATACCAACTTTTAGATGCAATATATTTTTTAAGTGCCAAGCCTCACTTGAGCCACTGGTGCTTCTATACATATGGGTGAATATGTGTAAAGGAGAAGAAGTTCAGTTCATCAAGTTCGCTTTGTGTGATTTTCATTCGAGAGAAGGACATTGAGGGACGATAGTGGTTGGGGAAGAAATCAAGGAGGACATAGCTTACTTGAGGCAGATATTTGCTTTGGGATTTTTTTTTTTTTTTTTTTTTTTTTTTTTTTTTTTTTTTTTAAGATTCAGGTGATAGGTTTGAAGTTGGAAGGTTCCTTTCTTTCTTTCCTTGGTGGTGTTTGGTTGTGAAGAAAACACCAGAAATTAGGAGAGGGACAAGTTGAGATCAAGATCAATCCACAATAGTAAGAAACCAAACCCACTCTCAAAACGTGTTGCTGGATTTCTCTCCCTCTTACATTCCGATCTAGCACCTAGAAGCCACCACCACAACACCAAACCCATGGCTGATCTACCATGATCCAAACCCACGGCTAGATTTTTCTATACCTCACACTTTAGTTGTTGGCTTATCTATATCTCATTCTCTCTTTGTTGATAACATTGTTGGTTGTTTTGAGATGTTGGCCTTCTTGTAAAATTTGATTCAAAATTTTGAGTTGTTGTAAAATCGTTGATATTGTTATAGATTAAAAATAATTTCATTGAGTCATTTGATTGGTGTATTATTCCTCCACTTTGTTCTCATTGAAGTTTATGAGCAATAAAAAACCCTAGCTTTTTTATTCTTGTTATATTTGTTTTTGCCAAAAAATGTGTTTTTCTAACGGCAAACGGAAAGGTGAGTTATGGAAAGCTAACGAGACTAACCTCAAGTAGGCAAAGTGTAAAGTTTTAAACATAGACAAAATAAAAACGAACCATTCCACAAGTAAATTTACTATAATTATCCCTTATTTTTTTGTCTACTAATTACTGCCAATAAAAATCTATCACTCAAAATTTGTTGCGAATTATTACTAGCCCTTTGGAAGTGCAGTGAAAATAGCATTTCTCCAAACTCATACAACGAAACCTGGCATTTGGTACCAACTAAAATATCGTGTGATACAAATTTTGACAACTCCAAACAAAATATCCAGCTGAAACGACCACTAGCAGATGTAAAAGTAATTTTTTTCTTCCAATGTTAGAATTCTCTAACATTTGGGTTTTTAAAGAATAGTGTGTAAAATTTGAAACGGGATGCCAAAATGTACTAACATCAAAATATTCAGTTCTAACAATAACCAACATAAAGTTTAAAACTTTGAACGCAATCCTAGACCCGACTATAGTTGCCAGATTCTAATAATCAACACAGCTTACATAAAGTTAGTCCTCAAAAAAAATGTTTAAGCTGTCTTCTGCATGGCTAGTTGTTGCACATTCTAAAGTTCAATTAAAATTCCCAACAAAGGTCCTAAACGAGGGGTAAAAAGGAGTAAAAGAAAAGAGAGAGAAGTGGGGAGGCAAAACCAAAAGACAAAATGGCAATTGATGGGCATGCTCTTGCCTCAACAACTATCCATTAAAATCTAATCTCTTGCTGTTTAGCGCTTCTTCTTGCTTCCTTTGCCAGCATTGGATTTCGATGGGGTGACGATCAGGTACACAAACAGGACCATAAAGGAGATCACAGAAATTAGAGAGCCATATTTTGCCAGCAATCTCTGCAAGTAGAAAATATCAAAATTTGTAAGAGACAAAAATAGGAACATAGACTTGCCAATGAGCTCTAACTCAAATGATACCTTCTTCCCTTAAAACAAAGAGGAAGAGAATAAGATTATGGGTTCAAAAACCATATCAAAAATGAAAAAAGAGAGGATTCTTGCAAGTATTGCAGGTCCCCCCATAAGAGTAATTCACAAGACATAGGTAAAGCCAATACTTTTTCTACTGAACATGCACCCGAAGAATGCTCGTCAAGGAAACACCGTATTGATCACCCACATGGGAGATCAACACACTGAAACATTAGATTCTACAATTTCCCAGATGTTCACAAGTGTTTGCATCAACCATTATAATCAAGTAGGACACAGTCTTCTAAGATATGGAAGCACAAGGCAGACCCAATTTATAAGTAACAAAAACTTTCAAAATCTACACACTTGAGAGGACAAAAAGAATGATTTGTACCTTAACCTGTGAAAATGTGGCCCCAAGTGAAGGTATTCCATGTAAAAACCCAAAACAAAAATATATGCGTTAGTAAACACTGATGGAAGTTTCCAAAATCAGAAAGCTAAATATAACTAACTTTTTTTAGAACTTACCCCCTCAAACTTCTTCTCAGGAGGTCTATCTGCAAGGACATCTAAAGGCAGTATTGGCGTTGAATATGCCTCCTAAAGGAAGTCGCAGCAATCAAAGGTTAAAAACTAATCATGCAAATAGGAAAAACATGAATATTGCTGCAAATGCCAAACCTGTAGAGCAGCCTTAGTGGGGATACGGAATGTGATGACAGCTGGAGCACCGTAGAACAATCCTTTTGTTTTGCCCTCCAATTCAAATGAGTGAGTTAGAAGACCACCACTGCAAACCACATCAGTGGAAATGACTAAATAGGAAAACATGTGGTATAAACAGTCTATTGAGCCAGCAAATGTCATTACCAAAGGCATTACTTACCCATCAAGCCTTTCCCATGAGTTTGACGTGTTACCGCTGACAATATCAAATACGTCTTGAGACCATGAATCATCAGTAAGACTCACATCATATGCAGTCCTGGAAAACATGTGGAAGAAAAACACAACAATTTATGGCTGAATAAGGTAATATTAGCACACAATATATAAATCATAGGACAATTCTACAACTACACAACACATTATCAGTTGGATGCTACCAGTAGAAGCTGACAAGAAAAAAAATTCATATTGATGGAGAGATACAAATACAATATGAAAGTCATCAAAAATAAGAGGAAACCCGCTGACTTTGTTACTCGTTTCTTCCAGGGCGGAATCCACTACCCATAAAAAGTGGAGTATTCCGCTCAACACTTCCAATTTGACACGAAAAGCACAAATTTAACATCATATTGGCCTCAGACACCAAAAAATCAGCCCCTATTTCCCAGTCCACAAAGCCCCTTTTTTCTAGTTTGGTTCCCCACAAAATCACCATTTTTTATTTCCATTAAATGTTACATCCCATCACATAAGAAGGGAAAATTGGGAAATTCATAGATCATTAATCTATTAACGGAGGCCACTATGGCACCTAGGATGTCCGGATACTCCTTATTTGCTCACGTACCCGTATCCAATACGTATCGTACCAGTATCATACCAGATACCTCTAAGATACATACCAGTCATATTTTTTTAAAGAGCCAATACATCTAGGATACACACGTCTTACGACTTGGATACCGTTGTAATCCAACCCCCCTGGGACAGTGAGAGATAAACTTGTAAGAAATTGGTATCAATGTTGAAAACTAGAGCACATGAACCTTATATATCAACACAAAATATCATGCACATCTCTCTCCAGCTGAAATTCTTAAGAATCTACATTACAAATTCCTCAGTCCTAAAATCAATACAATCTCTCTGCCTGTTGGAAAATTGAGAAAATCAAAACATACAGAAAACCATGAGAGGCCTAGAATCATGTTTTTCACATCCTTCTTCGAATTTTCTCAGTAACCAAACAATCAAATTATTTACTTATTTATTTTAAAGATCGTTAATTTTCAAGGACCAATTGAAATAAAAATATTCATCAGAGCTAATTCTATAAATGGCATAGAACCTCAATTCAATTTGGTAAATTGACCAAGTAAGTCAACGCGACACAAAAACCAAACAAACAATCAGATCGCAAATTATGAATCATAGAATTAACCAAAAAAACAAAACAACGCATGCAGATGCAAACAACAAAGCCATGTCAGATCTACCACACGACACATCAAAAACAAAACCTATAGATCTAAAACTAAACAAAACAACAACAATAAGAAAGAAATGGAAACGTACGAGGATCCTTGGTTGTAGATATGGATGGAGACGGAGACGCGTTCGGCGCCGGACTTGAGTCTGGTGAGGGAGGCCTTCTTGTGGGCCACGATGAAGGGCACGTCGGAGCTGCCCAGCGTTGACGAAACGAGCAGTAGAGCCAACGCAGCCCAGATCAAGGTTGACTGAGCCATTGCTATGGGTTTGGTTTTTTGGGGGATATTCAATTGTTGGGGTTTGTGAGAAAAGACGGAAGAAGAGTAAAATGAAATGTTTCGGTTAAAAAGTATTTAAGTTTTTTTTTTTTGGTTATTGTTAACTAGGTCTCGTACCGTAATTGGCGTCTGGTGTTAAAAAATCTACTTCAAAATTATTATTCCTCTTCTTTTTTTCTTTTTTTTTTTTAATTTAGTTGTAATGTTATTACTTATTACATCATCCAAAAAATTATGTAAATTGTCACATTAATAGCTAAAATAATATATAATTAAGATATTAATTAAAAAAAATTTGTGATTCTCATAGAAAAAATTACAAAATTTTGTAATTTTTCTCTCTATTATTAATGGTCATTTATTATGATTATGTTTGTATATAATATTATCTATTCTGTCATTTAAAGAAAATAAAAATGCAACAAGATTCTAGTAGGGGTTTGAATATAAAAGTAGAATTTAAAAACAATTATATATACACACGTATATACATATAATGACTTGTTAAATTGTGATGTCTCAAAAGTTTATGTTGTAAAAGATTAAGAGATCAACAAAAAAATCAAATATTTGTAGTTTTATATACGATGATGCAATTATTTTTAGTTGGCTACTTGTTCAACCATATGGAGTTTTTTTTTTTTTTTTTTTTTTTTGAGAACCCAACCGCATAGAGTTGAAAGGTCTACAAAAAATGAAAATTATCAGAGGGCATTAGTGTGGTACCAATTTAAAAGTCTTTTACTTTCTCAAAAAAAAAAAAAAAACTTAAAGTCTTTTATGCTTAAATCAAGAAATTTCTTAAACTAAAATGAATTTAGTAGAATGTCAGTACAATCTCAATATTTCTCACATACCTTGAAAATGGGATTGGTTGCATTCAAGGTTGTCAAAATCCTTTCTCAAAAAAAAAAAAAAAAAGTTGTCAAAATCGGGATCTTACGTAGAATCGTGGAAAATAGGTAGGATCATGGATCATAGGATCGGATCATGGATCGTAAGATCCTACATTATTTGAGAAAAATACAAAAAATATACATTGGTATGTTAAATAATCACATAAATTATACATTCATTCATTAAAAACCATAAAAAAAATTTGCATCCATTTAATGTAATTACCATACATCACTACATCTATTTGTAAGCATCATTTAAAAAGGCCAAAAATCTCAAAACATGACACTCTATCTCTCTAAATTAGAATAGCAAAACTTGGTCTATTGGGATGTTATTTTTAATTTGGGTCCAATTGAGTCTTCTATCAAGTTAAAGAAGATTACAAGAAATTAGGATTGTTTGGAATCGTTAAAGTCGTACAATCCCACCGTTCTTGAACAATCGTAAAGATCCTTAAAAGACCTGGATTGTTTTGGGTAGGTGGGATCGTAAAATCATAGAATTGTAGGATCTAAATCGAGATTTTGACAACCATGGTTGCATTCATCTAAGTGCAACTCGTGACAATTGATCTCTTTAATGTCGCTTTTCATAACTAGACACATGTATTCTTTTGTTTATTATTCAAAACCAACTCACTATTTTTCATTAGTCAATCTCTTGCACCTGACCAATCCATCTTAAACAACTCTCTATTTTTGAAAGTTATAAAAACTTTTCACTTAATTGAAACTTGTTTTTTATCTTTCAAAAACTTTAGTTTTTCCTAATCTTCTTTAGTCCTATGCTTATAAAACCATTTTTCTACCCTATCACAGTTTTTCAAAAAACTCTTATTGAAACTCTCTTTTAAAATGTCAATCTTTTCTTTTAATCTCATTGTTTTTCTAAGAAGTTCTTATTAGTCGTGGTTTTATAGGGATACTATCATGAGTACCTTTCATTATCAGGCAAGACACAAATTAGTTTTTAGTGTAGGCGGAGATTAGATTTTAAATCTCTTATTCAACTATAAGAAATTTTACTTAGATTGTTTATTTTCGTGCATTTCACATGATGATTAATGAATACATTTACAATAGTTTTAGGGAATGTTGGTATATTTTTATAAATAAAAAAATTATTTATATTCATAATTTTGTTGTTACAAAAATTATTATGGAACATTATAACCCATTAACTCATATTGTTGTTACAAAAATTTATATTACATTGACCATCTTTATCTTTGTGATTTATTTCTCTTTTTTTTTGTGCTTGTAACTCACATGCATTCTATCTCTATGTAAATCATTCTTCAGATATGTATCTAGAATGCCCTATGAGTGTATAAAACAAACATCATAGATAAGAATACATGTATATAGACTGGTATTTTTTATTTACCTATTTCAGGGGAAAAATAGTTATTTCTTTAGTGGAACTTTTGCTCTATGTTGAAGTGCAAACTCGTAGAGCTTATGGCATATGTGACTAGCTAGGTTGTTGTACCTTGGGGGTAGCATGCTAGTGAACTTGTTGCACTAGTTGAAATGTTTATAGAATATTCTTCTGTGGTGGTATAAAATGCCTTAAAGAGAGCTAGATATTTGTGTCTCAGCCAAGTCATATACCGGTAATATCTATACCCTACTGTTCTTAATATTATAAAATTATTTACATATGATAATACTCATAGAATTGCATTAAGATAATATGTAAAAATTTCATACAATTTATTGTGAGCTTATTTCGATTTTTGGGAATTATTATACTATTTTTTTTAAACCCCAAAACCAACGGGGAATATTCAAGAGCATGATTCAAAATCTAACCCGAAGTCTATTAATCAATCCCACATGTGTATTAATCATGATCTCACATCACAATAGTTTAGAATTGCATTTGCCGAAATTGTTGAACCTATCTGAGATTCATTCATTGGGGATTTTTTGGAAAGGATCTCTATTTTTTATTTGTTTTATCTCGTATTCTCATGTGTCATTATTTTGGTTGCGCTCATTTCGTGCATGGTGCGATGTTTATTAAAGTATTGGTTTGATTTAATAACGATGAGATTATAGCTAGCCATTAATTCCTAGGAGACCAATCTTCAGATTAAAGTGAAATGAGTGCTTAACATTTTCCCCTTTCATCACTTAGCTTCCAATTTAGATCGAAGGATTTAAGTTAGAGTTTATCCTTTGTGATTTTTCTTTATTAGTTTGTAACTAGAAATTAAAGTATTGTAATTTTCTTTTACATTGTAACTAGAGGAATTATTTCTTATTTTCTCCATTAATGACACAATGTAATTATGAATTTTATTTTGAATAAATTTTTTTTTTTTTTCCAAAAAGAATAAAGTGATGACTACATTTGTGAATCCCTCGATTTAGGGGAGTAGACATGATCAGTCGAGTATTTTTATAGGACTCATTATCCAAGGGGATACCAAAAATCTCGGTCCCCTCGTGTAGTGTTTCTCACATCCTAGATCCTGTGTACACATATTTGAGGATTGCCTATGCATTCTAATTCAAGATAAGTAATGAATGTTTTCTCTCCCAAAGAAAGAAAAAAAAAATGATAAGTAAAGAATGTGCTTTAATTGCAATTTATGATATCTGGGGTTGATTTAGGAATTATGAAGAATTGATAACCTTTAAATGGGATTTCTAAGATTTATTTATATAGCTACTACCTATAGTAAAATATGGTTGACTTCAATTTGTTGGGCAAATTGAATAGATTGTGTGGTGTGTTCTAATTAGCTCAATTAACTAGTGAAGTATATTACCGTGAAATAAGAGATATGAGGTTCAATCCCTATCTACTTTAAAGATTAATTAGTGTCTTAACCTAATGATAAGAGTGCAATTATCATACAGTGGTTACCTAGGTTTGAAATACTATTGCATCTATATAAAAATCAAAATCAAAACAATAAAATGCATGAAATCCTAGAATTGGGTTGTCTATTTTAAATCTCTTTCCTTAGACAATTCACCTCATATATGCAAAATTGTTTTACCTTCCATGTTTGGTTTGATGTCATTTCATTAGTTGATTTGCTTTCCATATTTAATTTGATATGGTATGTTTGATATACTTTCCCATATGTAGTGTGATTTGATTTGTAGTTTGAAGTTCTAAATATTTTTCCTTTTTTGTGTTTAGATTTACTCTTTATAATAAAATCTTGCCTTATATGTCATTGTTTATGATATATAATAAATGTGTAATTAGAATATAGAAACAGAATCCCCCTTGTTTCTCAAAAAAAATGAATACAGAATCTTCTTAATATTTTTCTTAAATAAAAAAAGATGCATGTAACACAAGTGGAAGCTAAGGGGCTGTTTGGATTGTTCATGGCTCAGTTTTCAAAACCCATATCTCAAAACTCATAACTCATAACTTATAACTCAGTTCTCATTATAAATTAAATACTCTTCAATTTATGTTTGGACACAAAACTGAGTTACATTTTTCACTCTTTAACTCCACTTTTTGGCAAAATAGTGGAGCCCACCCACTGACACTACACAGAACAAGATTGCTCCTTTCACTTTCATCTTCTCCCATCTGAAAACCCAGAAAAGGACCAAAACCCATAGGTGAAAATGGCCAAATATCACCATTTTGCAAAATTTGTAGCAAAAAAAAACTATTTTAGAACTAATTAATGATCTACCACTTTTCTAGTACTCGAGCTCTACATACTCGAGTTCCAAATGGTACTCGACTACAGTAAACTCGAGTTTCTAAAAGTCCTGCCATCGTGGCATAGGCTGACCTGGCATTTGGATTAAGAAATCCCACTTGGTACTCAAGTTTCTTCGACTCGAGTACTGTGTTAGCAGTACTCGAGATCTATAAACTCAAGTATGGCTCGGGTTTGGCTGAATCTCACTCACCGTCCCACTCACTATCAATACTCACCGTTTCACTATCTCTCAATCTCCCTCACTCAGACTTACTCGCTCAATCTCCCTCTCACTGTCCCAATCTTGCTCTCAGTCTTCCTTCAAAGTGTCTCTGACCTCTCCTTTCAAAGTGTTCGTTCAAATCAAACTCTCTCTCTCTCTCTCTCTCTCTCTCTCTCTCTCTCTCTCTCTCTCTTCACGTTCTAGAGGCAGCACCTTTCACCGCCATTCTCAAAATTCGCCAGCGAAGAGTTCAAAGACTAGCGCTATCATCAACAACGGTACTTCTTTATCTCTCTCTCTCTCACTCTATCTAGGGTTTATCTTGCATATCGTTTCTGATCTTAATTTTCGTTTTTTAGTTTTTTCTTTTTTTGGTTTTTTTTTTTGTTTTTTTGGTATCTCGTAATCCAATTAATCAATTAGATTGTAAAATTTACACAATATGCAAAACCCACTCACTACATACTTCATTATTTCTTAATCGGGTCATCATTACATTGTTGCCTATTTCTGATTACTTTCTATTTTAAAAAACATGATTGAATTGATGCACATCTTTTACTTCAAATTTGACCATAAATATTGCTATGCAGCTAGGCTATTATATATGTAATGTCAATGATGGCAACTTCAGGCTTCTTTTGCACATTGGGGTTGTAGATTGTCATCTTAAGTGCGTTGCTTCTACTTTGCAGTGTTGTAATGAACAATGTGCTTTATTTGCTTACTCATTCAAAGCTGGATCTTCTTGAATACTGAATGGTGTTTACACTTTTGTAATGAAAATGATTTAGCAAGTTTATAGCTTTCTTTGGATAATGCCTTATGAGTGAAGTTTAACTATGAGCTTTCCGATATTGGCATCTGAATATGCTGTAATCTACTTAACATTCTAAAGTTTAATTCATTTTTTTTTTTTTATGAAATCAATGAAGACTGCATTAGATATATATTATTGCCATTTTCAGTCAAATATGTTTATAATTAAGAATAAATAAATAAGAAGAAGAAAGTTTATGTATTTGAAGTGAATTTTCCCCTTATTGCTGTTGTCACCATATGCATGATAACCCTTAGATGTTCAAGTAAAAGATGTGTATTTGGATTGCATAATACCTATTAAAAGATGCATAATACTTTCAACTTCTAATTGTGAACTGCCATACCAATTTCAAAGATCATGCTTGTAGTTTAGACACCCTGCCCATTGTAATGCCATGACTCTGTTTACCTACCAGGTATAAACACATCCAAAACAAATGGCTTCACTTTACCCTAATGCAATTCTCTTCTTTCTTTCTTTTTTCTTTGTTTTTTTTTTTTTTTTTTTTTTTTTTTTTTTTTTTTTTTTAATTAATTTGCCAATAAACTATAACACAAATAACACTTTTTCTTCGTCTAGTAGTTCATTCAATCTGCTTATAAGGTATATAGCCACTCTCTCTTGAATGAAATTCAAGCTTATAAAAGAAATTTATTAAAGAAAAAGAAAGAAAAAGTAGGAACTCAATTATTTGAATTTTCCTCATGTGTCAGGCTCCTTAAAAAGAGAATTAGAATGTTTATGCTTTGCATTTGACCTAGTGATCACTTAATGGGACATTAATCACCTTTAATTTATGCCAAATATGGACCCACATCGAGCGAGACCCTCTATAAGGACTGTCTTGACGAGGCACGTTGTGCATCATTCAAGTTTTCTTTGGGATGCTCCTTTGGCAGGCGAGGTACACACTTGTCCAAAATCGTAGTCAATATATGTAATAGAAAAATTTTTGGCATTTAAGTTTGAAGCGTAATTATTACATGCTTAGTGAATGCTATTATTAATACTAAGCTGCTCTGTTTGCAGGAAGTGCCAGGTGTACTGAATTGTTGTCACCGAGAGAAAGGTCTGCTTGAAGGTGGGTTAGATCCACGGATTGCCGCTTATATCATAGATGCGAGGTTAATGGGCTACTTCGGGTCCCAAATATAGACCTTGACCATGCATTGATTACGGCATTGGTGGAGAGATGGCGGCCGGAGATGCACTCATTCCACTTACCCCACGGTGAGATGACCATCACGCTACAAGACATGGAGGTTATAATGGGGGTACCTGTAGATGGCTTGCCGGTGGTGTTTACTCGTATGGACGATTGGGGTGACCTCTTCGCCAAATTGCTAGGGCATAGGCTGCCAAACAGACAAGTCAATGCTCGTAAGAACACTGCAGTAATGGAAAGGCCGAGGGTAAAAGCCAAATGGGTCGAGGAGGGGTTTAGCAACCCTCTCCTGATTGACGCCACTGAGGCGCTTGTGCAATAGTATGCTCGGTTTTACATACTGGGGATGTTGGGTGGTATGCTATTTATGGACAAGTCTAGCGAACAGCTCTCAATTATGTGTCTGCAATTTTTCAATTCGATCAGCAACGGAAGGAATTATAATTGGGGTAGTGCAGCACTAAGTTAGTTATATAGACACCTTTGTAAGGCATCAGAGAACACAACCAAGCAAATTGGCAGTGCACTGCTATTGGTGCAATTATGGGCGTGGGCGAGGTTTCCACACATATGTCCTGTGATGAGGCATCCATATCAGGCACTGCCCCTAGGTCCACTTACTATCACGTATATGGGATCTTAGATAGTTACCGTTTTACATTTCCACATTAACTTTTTTTGCATGGGAATTATGTAAGTAACTAAAATGAAGGTTATGTCTTTGTTGTTTGCTAGATGGAAAAGGGCTAAGATAACAACTAAACATCTAATGCACGTCCTGCGCCTATCGTGTGTCGCTTGCTTCGCTACAGCCAAATCAGGTATCGTGCCTTACAAGTGGGAATCGCTTTGGCATGTAGTTGTTGTACTTACAATTCGCTTTGGAATGAATAAACATTTTTTATTTAAAAGTTAAACATTGTTGCCATGTATTGTTCACATTCGTTACAAATTTTTTCTAATTATATTGTTAATATGGTTGTTTGCATATGTTGGATCATTGCAGATTGTCTGGGAGCCATACAGAAATTATTTGGGTTCCCTGCCCCCATACATTGTATGACAGGCCAACACATATGAAGGTCCATCGTGCCACTCATACATTTTTGGGTGGTTAAAGGCCATCACCCCGAACGTGTTCTCCGACAATTTGGGATGAAGCAAGGCATACTGGTCGATGTCAATACTTCAACTAAACTTCATAAGATAACACTCTAGGGCAAGCAGGATAAAAAACTGGGCTAAAGAACATGCCACGCATATTGCTAAATGGGTTGTGCATGCCACAATTGCCGATGCACCGCCCTTTCACGGGGAGATGAGCTACAATGACGAGTATATGGTGTGGTTTTGTCCCCGCACTCTTCACCATATTACAAAAGAGACCTCGTACTGGGACACTTTGGTAAGTTTACAAAGACTATTCTGTTATAAATGTACCTCGCTTCGCATAGTTTAGTTCAACCTACTAACACTACTCTTGTATACTTGTAACAAGTTGAATCACAGTTGAGGATTATGGCGAAGTGCGAACCAGGGTCTGAGATCTACACCAACTGTATTAATGCCTTGCAATCTATTGAAGAGATCAGTCGGTTGACATTGGACGATGCACGCGTTGCGGGCAACACAAGTGAACCGGCTGTAGGGTGTGGTCAGCAAGCAGGTGGACGTTAAAGGCATGGAGGCCGTCAATCTAGTCAGCATCATACATCTAGTCGGCATCCCACATTTGGTCAACGTCACACACCCGTGCATGACCACATCATGGAGGAGGCAAGTCAGACAGCAAATGAGAGATGTATTTGGACACTGGTTATGACATAAGCTCCATGGCACACGATGATGCGGGTCCATCCCATACATTTCCCCATGGGGACACATCTCGGTCCCCATCCACATCCTCTACTACATCTCCATTGCCCACCACTCGTACATCTCCCCACGACTACCCGCACTGCCCCTACAGATGTACGTGATAAAGATGAGATGAGATTCATGCCCACCCCTGGTGCTATCCCCTTTAAGTTTGTGCATACCGAGTTCATCCAGACAGAGATACCAACCCCCCCCCCCCCCCACCAAAGGCTTCACACATTGAGGATCGGCTGTGAAGGGCACAACGGACACGGACATAGACACATCATCCTAACTGTGGTACTAGACATGGTACTGTACTTCGATTCAATACCGATTACATATACATCTCTTTATAGTTAAATGATTTGCATATTAGCATTTGCTTATGTTCTTTTCAAGCAAGGTGAGACTAGTCAAAAAACCAGTAAGGAGAAGAAAATGGGGATGATTTTCGATGGTCAATTGGCATGCGTGGAACCAAAAATTGTGCCCTCCAAGTGGCGTGTTTCTCTTAAGAATACTATTTTGAATTCAACTGTAGGCATTTCTTAAAGGGGTAGAAAAACCATCTTGAGAACATATTGTTGTCCTTTAGTCATATCTATGCAAAGTTGAGATGATGTTACCCATCTGGGTGAAATTATAGATTATGACATGTCAAGTAGGAAATAATTGAACTCAAAGATTCCCAATTGTAAGAGTTTTAACATTCTCATTCAGAGTTGGTGCATGCTCACTCAAGGCTGTGAATGTTTTAGCTTTTCTAATTCACTTTTACTCCCATTTGATCAAGTTATAGGGGTCTTAACAACAAGCAAACCATAGTTAGTAGGCAAGTGAAACTGCAAGAATTGATAAGAACTTTGCAAGAATGAGGAAGCATAAAATAATGTCTTAGTAAGTAGACTAGAAGCACTCATGACGGGTGTGTTGAAAATAGTAATCTGAAAGGCAGTATCTCATGTCTAAACAGTCAACTTACATTTGAAGATACATTTTATAACTGTGTTTAGTACTAGGTATTGTTCTTTCCAATTGCAACAATATCTATCTCTTTTCAATTATGAAATTGGGAAAACAAAACTTTGTTCTGAGACATTACAAAGAGAAGCAGTTACCTACCTAATGAGCTGATAAGTTTGATTATTAACTCAATTAGATTATGCTTTGCCAATTGTTTGCTTTTCTTTTTTTGAAAAGTACTCTACTAATACCAATTCTTGTGGTTGGTCTTTTGTTGCAACTCAACAAGTTCAAGAATCAGTGCTACTTTGGGCTTGCAATAGTATAGGATCCTTTTGTGATGTATAAGATCTTTTTGTCCTGTGGTGATATATTTTTCGTACCACATTTATTTTGGAAATGAACTTGAAGATTTCGGCTTATAAGCTGATATATTTTTTGTTGGTAACTTGCAAAGTTCTGGGAATGAACTTCAGAATTTTCCATTTCAAACCTTTAGATACCCTACAACGTCGTTTTTAAAATGCACCCAAAATATGGTCTATAGCCACGTTTTTAAAAATGCAACTATAGGTCTCAACTTATAGCTGTGTTTTCAAAAACGCGGCTATAAACCTGTTGGACCTATAGTCGCAGTGAATAGGCTGCACGTGTAAACGCGGCTATAGACCAAATGGGGCTATATGATGGTGAGATGCATTACTAGGCTACAATAATGATTTTTGTTGGGGGAGAGGGGGGGGGGGGGGGGGGGAAGGTTTTGTGACATTCCAATGCATTGTTTATGATTTGGTCAAGGATTCTTAGAACTAAGCACGGGGGGAAATCCTATGTTGAGCTTCTGCACATTAATTTGGTACTTGTAGAGGTGTATTTTGATATGTATTTCTTTTTTTAATCGTTTGATTAGGATTTGATGGAAAAGACTATTGTCCTTGGCTTGGCAATAATGTTTAACCGATTTAGTGCATTTTTGTGTAAGCTTGTTGAAAAATATGCTAAAAATTTAGCAAGTCAAGTGCTTTTAACAACAGCAGTGGAGTACCTTAAACTTTGGGCTCTAATGAATTGTCACCTGAACTTGTGATCGCAAGGGATCGCATTGCACTCACTACAAAACCTGTTATGTGATGTTGGTAATGTCTTGGATTTAACGTATTCATCTATTTTCCCCACACATGTGACAAAATTCAGAATGCTCATGATGGTCGAATGATTGATTCGGCGTTCCTAAAATACGTACTTGAGTGCTATATACGAGAAGACCCCGCGTATAAGATAGAGAACTTACACCACGTTGCTTTGGCAGACTTAAAACACGAAGTATCTCACTACAAGGTATTCTTTAACTTGCATTCTTTTTTCAATACAATGTAGAGACTTCAGTCTTCATGGAAGTATAAGCATGATATTTTTTCCCAAAACCCATGAATACCTTATATTATGAAAAATGAAATTGAAAAAAAAAAAAAAAAGGAATAAAGAGAAAGAAATATTATCTTCATCTTATAGCCTTACAAGTCTTGATTTGTTTTCTCCAAATATAATTATTTAACTTGTATTCATTTCTAACGTAATCATTATGGTTCACATATAAGGTATGGGATGCCAAACAAAAGGCCGTTGCAGTTATATACAGGGATTTTAAGGAGTCTTATGCAAAGTTGCCGCATTTTTTGGCAGGACTTAAGGATACAAGTCTGAGTACAAAGAATAAGTTACCAGTGGACGATAATTATAAACGGGGAACATGTACATTCAAATCTGTATTTTGGGCGTTTTGTCCATGTATTGTTGGGTTCAAGCACTGTAGGCCTGTGATTAGCATTGATGCAACCCACTTCTATGGAAAATATAAAGGAAAATTGATGATTGCAATGGCGACAGATGCTAATAAAAAGATTTATCCACTAGCCTTCGCCGTTGTCAAGAGCAAGAGCACTGAGACTTGGGGTTGGTTCTTGGCTTGTATAAAAAGGTATGTTACTGGCCGAAGAAAGCTATGTGTCATATCTGACAAACACCCTAGGATACAAGCTGTCTTCAGCAACACTAATCAAGACTCTTTGTAGCCTCCCATGACAGAACATCGTTACTGCATTTGTCATCTATGCAATAACATCAACACTAGATGGAATAATGAAACTTTAAAGAATCTAGTATGGAGGGCAGCAAGTGCTACCCAGGAGCGAAAGTTCAATGCCACCTTAAATTTAATTGAGAATGTCAATTGGGATACACACCAATATTTAAAGGATGTGCCCAAAGAGAAATGGGCTCTAACTTTTGACGAGGATTACTGTTATGGGGCAATGACTACAAACGTCTCCAAGTGCTTCAATGGTGTTCTAAAGGGTGCTCATAGCCTGCCTATTATGGCAATACATATGGTTCAAACTGATTGCTTGCTTCGATGATCATCGCAATAAGAGCATAACGCAGTTGAATTCGGGGAAAAAATGATGTAAATATGCCTTGGATATCTTCATGAGAAATAAGGCAAAGGCAGAGCATCACAGGGTGACGAGATTGAGCGCGCAACAACAATCATATCAAGTAGATACACTACATAATCCAGGGGGCTGCTGGACATGGGGATCACACACATGGAATTAATCTACTACAAAGAACTTGCACATGTCAGAAATGGAAACTCTACAAGATACCATGTTCACATGTCATTGCAATTTGTATTAGGTATCGACATGATGCAAAGCAGTACATTAACCCATGCTATAGCGTGGATGCACTGTTCTGAAGCCATGCTCTCGTTTTCCCTGCGTTGAGAGATAGATTATCATGGTTGGATCCTAAAGAAACTCGAATGGTCATCCCTAACCCTCGATTGATCCAAGAGAAAGGTCTCCCTGTCTTAACACAAATCAAGAATGAGATGGATGAGGGCGGGAAACAGCCAAGAACCACACCATGGAAGGAGGGGGGGGAGGAAGGTGCAATGCGGGTTGTGTGACTAAGAGGGGCATAACCGAAAAACATGCCCTAAGCGGAACAAGGTACCGACGAGTGGTGGTCTCGCAGACTAGGTACGCTAAGTTTGAACTGTGGCATCCTTCTAAATGCAACTTGAAACAAAATGCATGACATATGCCTTTAGATCAAAATGCATGCTATATGCCATTCAATTATGTATTTTTAAAACTTAAGAAAAATTGGATAAAATTTTAATGACCAAATATGGCATTTATACTATAAGCTACTTTCCTTATAGGATGCATACAAAAAGTCATTAGCATTGCCATTTGGTTTGTTGCAAAAATTGCATACTAATTGGTTAATGTAATGTAATGTGTAATGTAATGTTTTTTCATTTTTTTTTCTTTCTCTGAAGGGTGTTAGGTCATTTGTGGGTTGGCCATGATTTCACTTTTCCACTTTTAACCTATTGGATCTTAGAAGTTTTCTCTGATTGCATATTTTACAATTGTGAAGGCACTCTCCTTAGCATGATCATCTTCAAGTACCCTACCATTCAAGTACATTGCTAATTAAGGGTGTCAAATTTTTATGCTCACAACTAATTAGTCAGTTTACTACTTCTATTATAGTGATTTCTTTGCTTATGAAGGTTTAATGCCTGCCTGATTTAGTAATGATGATATTAAAAACTAGTTGCCTAGAATTTGATGTTGTGGTTGATGTTAATGTGTATTACTGAAATAGGTTGAAGATATATATATTTTTTTCAATATATGCTTAACTTGTTGTCTACAATTTGATGTTGTGGTTGATGTTCTTTCTATTTAATGTGTATTACTGAAATAGGTTAAAGATTTATTTTTTCAATACAAGCTGCCTAAAATAACTTGTGGGCTACATGAATACATGTGCATGGATTTACACATTTTAGATTATCCATTTTTTTAACTAGTATTTTTGGACTACTGATCCAACAGTAGTTTAGCAGTGAATGTTCTTTTCTCCAATTTAAGATTGGATTGTTTTATGTTCCATTTCATTTTTGTGTGCGTGTGTGTGTGGACAAGGTGAACTTTTATAAATATAAATTCAAGCTTTGCTTGTGTTTTAAGCAGGGATTTAGAAAGATCGAATCCTAAGAAGTGGGGTTTGCAAATGAAGAGGTTGTAACAGGAGAAACATTTTTTGAAGAATATTCATCGATGCAGGCCAACTTGTAGTCATTACATGCAGAACCAAGATCATGTTTCAGTCCCATTAATTGAACAAAAAAACGTATTTTGAGGTGAAAATTAATAGACAACCACTTGCTTCACTTGGACCTACAGAGGCATCAAAGACAAGGAGACATTTGAGTTTCAATTACGACTTTAGGTGAGAAATTGTGGAATATGGAACAAAAGACAGGCAATATGACTCTACTTATTGGTTGTGGTAACTATGGCATATTATGTCTATTTACAACCAGGAGTAAGCTAAATTGTTTTACTGATGTAAATGGTGTTTGACTCTACTTATTTGTTGTGGTAACTATGGCAATTTCCATTTGATGTAAATGGTGGCAACTATATACTAGATATTCTTGTTTTTATTGATTTAATTTTTTGACATTTGTGCATAGGTGGAAATCTAACTTATAAGTATCAATTTTGACCCAAAAAAATCTAAGTTAAATCAAGATGATTCTATGACATTGGATTATTGACTTTTTTGTCAGGTTGAGCTGCCTTAAGGAATCCCCTCATAAACACATATGGGATAGGCAGAGACAACTTAAATTGTACTGTGTTCACCATAAATCTCTCCTATAAGCAAGGGAAATCATTAAGTTTAATTTAATAGTGAAAGGAAGGAAAGGAAACTAGTAGGAACCATAATAGGGACAAAAACTTGTTTGATATCATAACAAGATCCTCTACAATAGGGACAAAAACTTCCTCATATTTGCAAGCTAATAGCCTGGCTGTCAGCCCAACCAATTGAAACTTCTTTCTAAGAACTATTTGGTGCTATAAGAACCTGTCTATAAGGTTGACAGTGAGGAATAAGGTCTCATCCATAAGCTCAAATTTGCAATGAACCTGTTAGTACAACCAATTTCATTAGTCAATTTCAAATATAAATTTTCAGCGTCACTCAGATGTCCCTACAACTGCCTTAATCAATAAAAAGTAATCTCCATCTGAAAGGATGGAGAAATTGATATTATTCTGTTTCAAAAGAACATGAATATGAATTCCAAAGCACAGAGATTTAGCTCATTATAAATGGTTATGCAAAGGCTTTCAAGTGCTATGCAGATCAAATGTAAATTTTTTTTTTCTTTCTACATGATAACCGAAGTACATCCTCAGTATCTCCCTTCACAGAAGCAAATCGATTTAGAATCATTTTGCTTTGCACTTAAGAATGGGGCCTCCCATACAGATTGATAGTCAAGTTTAATGGACATAGTACTCGAGTTTCATGGACTCGAGTATCAATCTGCATGATTTTACTTTGTACTTAAGAATGGGGCCTCACATACAGATTGATACTCAAGTCTCACATATAGATTGATACTCAAGTTTAATGGACTCGGGTACTGCTAACACAGTACTCGAGTTTCATGGGCTCGAGTATCAATCTGCATGATTTTTGCACTCAAGAAATTGGGGCCTCATATACAGATTGATACTCGAGTTTAATGGACTCAGGTACCACACTAATACAGTACTCGAGTCCAGGAAACTCGAGTACCAAGTGGTATTTTTTAATGCTCAAATGCCAGCTCAGCCAGTGCCACGGTGGAATAAAAACTAGGAACTTGAGTTTTCTAAACTCGAGTACCATTTAGAACTTGAGTTTTCTAAACTCGAGTACCATTTAGAACTCGAGTTTAGGGAATTCGAGTACCTAAAAAGTAGTAAATCCCCATTTAGTTCCGAAACAGTGCTAAATTGCTATGAATTTTATGAAATTGTGGTATTTGGCCATTGTCACCAAAACCCATAAGCCAAAAACTCTTCCTCTCACTTCGGCACACTCTAACTAGAACTAGCTTGATTTTTACATTTTTGTTATAAATAATAATTACTTTTTTCTTATTAGTGGTCCAACTTACAACAATTAGCAAACATGTTACATTGTCACTATCATTTTAGTTGGGTTTGTTGCACTGCACTTTTTTTTTTTTTTTTTTTTTTTTTTGGGTGGTGGTAAAGGTAAAGATGAGTCATGGGATTTTACAGTTCTACTTTACCAAAGAAATTTTTTTTTAGAAAAACCAATTTGAACAATCAGCCCCAATTAGCCTTGAATAGAAAAACTTTGCATTTTTTAAAATTTATCTCAGTACAACAGAAGCATAAGTGGAGTGACAGCCCGCCAGTGACAGAGTAGGCCTTGCCGGTGAAGAGGTTAGGTCTCAGGGACAGAGACTTCGATCACGGCAAGTTCCTCTTCGGCTAACCAAGAGCGGTTTAGGTCTATGAAATGAAAAGAACAAGTGTGAGAGTAGGAAAAGAGAAGGATGTGGGGAAGAGTAAAGTGGAAATGGAGAGAAGACACTCTGAAATGAAAAAAAGAAATATTTCAACGGTACTATCAATAAGTAAATTCTGACTTGACAAAGACTAGTGGGTCCCAAAAACTTTATTTTTTTTACAAGTTTGCCATTAAACTTAGTTTTCAATCATTTGAAAACATCTAAAATGTGTTTTCAGTTTTCATAACTCTAACTTAGATTTTTGGAGTTTCGAGTGATGAAAATATCACTCAAAAATCTTCCCAAACAAAGGTTCTTCTATGGGTCCCACATATTTTGAGTTATGGATGATGAAAACTGAGTTATATAACTCAGTTTTCACCAAATCTAAACAGCCTCTAATTGATTGGTTAGGAAAAGTTGAGTGTCTAAACCCTTATCAAACCTATGCTTTAACTCCAGACTAAAGTCTTGTTAATTTAAAGCTTTACATAGGATCAAAATGGTTCTTTGATTGGACTTAAATGAAAGTGACAACTCATCTCTTCATCCTAACCTTAGAGGTTTTTTTTTTTCTTTTTTTTTTCTTTTTCTTTGGAGAAATAAAGAAACATGCACACATAAGGGAGAGAGAATGAGATTCTATCATAAAGGCACACCATAAAATCTAATAAAAAAGCACCTTAACCCAAAAGTTGGTAGTGTATTATAGGTCCAAGCGGATGGACCCACACTGGGATACTTCCAAAAAAGTAACCCACATGACATGTTGACATTCAAAGGTCACATTTAGGGGTGCTCACACATATCTTTAAGTGAATTTCTTCATTTTGAATCTTATACTTCTATTTTTACTTATCCATCTCAATATTTGTATTTTAGCTACATTCCTTTTATGAAGATATTGCTACTTAACAGCCCTAAAACCATTACTACAGAACATAGTTGGTCTTAGTAATTTTACAAAATTTTCTCTTTAACTTAATATGTATTCTATTATTATTATTATTATTATTATTATTATTATTATTATTATTATTATTATTATTATTATTATTATAACATATATATATATATATATATATATATATATTATGATTACACAATGCTCTTATTACACTACTCTACTTTATTTACCCAGCTCCTACCTTATGATTCACATCTTGTTCAATCTCTCGATCATAAATTATTAATCTAAGATATTGAAAGTTTTCAGTCATTGTTATTTCTTGACAGGGGCAGCGCCACCCTAAGGCCAGGGTGGTCCCAAGACCACCCTGACCTGAATTTTTTTTTATATATATTATAATTTTTTTTATTTGTCTACCCTTCAAAAAAAATTTAGGAATATCCTCAGTTTTTTTTATACCAATAAAATTAAATTTTGCTCCATAATTTGTTCTACATTCATGGATGAATGATTGCTTAGTTGTGTACATTGAAAGAGATGTAGCTTATAGCATTGATAATGAGACTATCATGCAACAATTTCAAAATATGAAAACTCGTAGGAGGCAATTGTAAACTTTATGTATTTGCGTGTTTTTTTATTGTTGTTATTGTCAATATGTGAATTTCTCTTTTTATTAGATTGTATAATTTATGCTTTCTAAGGAATACCCTGAGAAAAATTCCTAGAGCCGCCACTGTTTCTTGATCATCAAGTCTACAACAATACAACACCTTCATCGTTATTTCTACTTTTATTTAACTTCCATTTCATGTATTTTGTTTTAGTAGCACTTAGTTGGAAGAATTTAGATTCTAAACATCACTCCAAATTTCTAACTAAACATTAACTCTACGTCTAGTTTCATCCATTAAAAATATATCATCTACAAAAAGCATACAACAAGGGACTTTATCTTAAGTTTATCTAATGAGATCATTCATCACTACTATAAAGAAATATGGACATAATGCTAATCCTTAACGCAAACCTATAGTGATAGGGAATTCACTTGTGATGCCTCTACTTCTTGAACACAAATCTTCTGTACCACATTTTGTGTTATACTTTATGTTCCACTAATCACAATTTGTCATGTGTTTATTTTTTTCCATTTTAAACTTTGGCTATTTTATAAGAAAAGTTAAACAAATATATGACAAGTTGTGATCGATGAAACATAAAGTGGATTACAAAAAATGGTATGGAGGATTTGCATTCCTACTTCTTATGGAGAAGGAAGGTTGGCAAGTTTCTTCTCATTTTCTACGAGGTCAAAAAATGGTCATGGTTGTCCAATGGCCTTCAATGCATTCAGGATAGCATAATTGTTGTAAAAGAATGTAGTTTTTTTTTTTTTTTTTTTTTTTGAGCTAAAGGTAAGTAAGAATGTAGTATAAGGAGACTGCCAAATCTTGAAAAATTAGGTGGCATTGAGGAATTCGAGAAATTTTTGGAATTTAAATGGTTTGTACATGCCAATGGATGTTGCTAGTCCAGCGTAAAGTTGGAGGGAATGTGCAAACTAGCGATGTGAAGGGCTTGTATATAGTAAGTTAGGCAACAGTTGAAAGAATAAAAGAAACTAGCATCTCAAGTTTTAGAAACTCGAGATCCATATTAAAACTCGAGTTCCAAATACTCGCTTTGTGAGTGTTTTGCTGGTGACTTGGACTGAAAATGCCACATAGATCTCGAGTTTTAGAAACTCAAGTTCTATGCAAAAAAAAAATTTGTGTGATTGCCCCTATAGTGGCGCTTTTAAGTCCTATAGTGACATTTTAAAGCCCTATAGCGGCATTTCCCTACAAAATTTTTTCATAAGTGTGATCAATACCACGTTCAGGGAGTCCTATAGTGGTGTTTTTAAGCCCTATAGTGACGTTTTAATGCCCTATAGCAGCGTTTTCTTGCAAAAATTTTTTATATCTCGATTTTTAAGCCCTATAGTGACGTTTTTAAGCCCTATAACGGCGTTTTCCTGCAATTTATGGAACTCAAGTCTTTAAAACTCAAGTTCCATGTAAATTTTTTTCCGCATCAGACCCATCCACTTACAAATCGAGACTTAAAAACTCGATTTTTATCTTGGAACTTGAGTTTTAGACTCTCGAGATGCTAGTTTCACATATTCTTTCAAAATCGGGCAACTAACGATATTGTTAGATATCCTTTGTTATTTGGCAAGGGAATTCCATAAAGTTGCTAGAGTGACTTATTTCAGGTCAAATTGTGGAGCACACGTTGTAGGACAATAATCTTCCAAACCTATTTTTATCACATCAAATGTCAAAAGGTTTCAAAAGACCAAAAAATTCGTCCACATTATATCTCTGTAGTCATTTAACATAACTCTCACTTGACATGCTCGATAGAACATAGTGTCAACTCAAGGGGCTATGATTTTTAAGAGTGATGGAGTAGAATGCAAGCGAGGATTGGGAGGTTGATGCCATTTTTGCTAAAGGTCCAACGGGTCGTCACAAAGTAAAGCCCAATTCTTTGGGATCCCCTATTTGTATTTATTTTATTTTATTTTAAGGATGACTCAAGCCTATGTATTTTGACGGGGAAATTAAAGTAGTAGTATTTGGAAGATAAAAATTGGGCCTATTTTGAGTTTAGAATGGAACCAAAATGTTAATGTTTCTAAATGGGCTGTCGACACTGGCAAATTTAGAATCCCCTGAACAAGTCTATGTGTTGGCCACTTACACACAAAAACAAAAAGACACTTGTGAGTTGCTACTCGTCTGAAAATTTGACTGAACCCTTTTTAGCCATGAGAAGCATGCTAGCTTTAGTAAATCATCTCTGACGAGTTTGACAAATTTAGCAAGTTCCCTCGGTGCCGTTTTAGCCTATAAGGGTTTAGCAAATTAAGCTTAGTCAACAAATTACCCAAAATCATGATTAAAGTATTAAACAAGTCCACCTTAAGATCCAATTAAAAAAAAATCTAAAGTTTCCATCTTTCTAGAGATACAGCAGCTAAAAGCTTCAATTTTTATTCAAAAACGAATTCTGGAAGCACCCCAGACTTGCTATAAAGCCTCAATACCAAGCCAAACTCATAATTAGCCATTAATGATCTTACTGGTAGAATTTTAGGAAATCTAAAAAATCTGAATCCACTTATTCAATAAGAAAACTTCTAATTTCTAAACCATCAGAAGCAGCAGCTCTTTAAGAGTGTCACGTGTACTCTATGTGTCTCTCTCTTACCTATATTTATGAATTATGACTAATAAATATTCAAAGTGTTTCTTTGGTCTGCTTTCCCTTTTGAGAGTCACTGCTTTTGGACCCTTTCTAATTCTTTACTATTTACACCATTAACCAATTTAACCTGTATTTGATACTACTGTGAATTTGTGCGCTTGACTCCCTTCCATATTAAACCTAGGTTTATTGGCCCAATTTATTTGTTATTCCAAAAATCGACTAGCAACGGGGAAGAGGGATATGTGGCTTCCATAAAGTATTAGCCATAAAGAAGATAAAGATTCCAATTATTTCTATGAATCTGATTATCTGAGTCTAATAAAAGATAATGATCACAAGCCCATAGTTGTAAAAGCCATAAAAAAATATATAAAAATAAAATAAAATAAAAAATCCTGGATTGACTTGGAAAAACTTTTTCCAAAGTAAAAAGGGATCTCTAAAAGTTTCCAAATAAAAATAGTTCCTCAGCCAGTCTTCGACCAAGTGTCAGAGCCTAGCAAATGGAATGAACAGCTAGGTTACTCGTATGGCAAAACTTTAAACTAGATATCTACAAATACATTTTAGATAGAATGAACATGTACCCTTGGAATCGACAAGAAACATCAGAAACTTGCATCTTTCTTCTTATCAAATGGGTATAATCTTAGTGGCTAGGATTCTCACAGATTCTAATTATTTTGATCAAATCAATTTTGTCTTTTTAGGGAAAATTCAATTGATCGAATATATATATATATATATATATTTTATATATAAACAATAGATTTTCAATCTATAGTGTTTGCTTCATGATAATTGCTTTTTACCATAAGGCCAAGAAATCAATTCATTTTGGTGTAAACGGGATTTGAATCCAAAATCTCACATTCGATGAAAATAGATTTTACTAGTTGAGCTAACTGAAACTCATTAAATCAAATCAATTAAATACAGGTGAATTTCTCTCTCTCTCTCTCTCTCTCTCTCTATTTTTTTTATTTTATTGAGACTTGAGTTTATTTTTAGAGTCTGAATTTGGTATGGATGAGGTGTAAAACATATGATTGTCACATTAGTTTTTTACTTAAAACTTAATACATCCTACCACACATAATAACATCTTAATAAACTTACAATTAAGTTGGATTTTCAAATGAATATTAAAATTGATTAAGTGTAGTTGTGCTTATTCTATAATATGTAATATGATGATATAACATGTTGAGATTGGAGAGGTAAAACTTGAGTTTTATACCACATTCTTATAGAATTTAATCTCTTATTGTTATTATTCTACTAGTCAATAACCCGCACAATACACAACAAAGTTTAACAAATATAATTTTTTTTCTTTCTCTTTTATTCTTTTTGCCTTAAATATAAATTGATAATTAGTTATTAATATGCATTTAGTATGATTGTATTTATATGGAACTGTCCATTCTACCATTTAAAGAACATATGATGTTGCAATATTCTAATTGACGGTTTAAATATAGTATAGAATCTAAATTTAATTAAAAATTATATATTTAATAATGACATGTTTAATTGTGAGGTCTCAAAAGTTTAGGTGATAACCTATTATGAAGTCAACTAAAGGTAAAACATTTTCTATTTTATATAGATTATATAAACTAGTCAGCAACCTACAATGCCACAGGAAAGTTTAATAAAATATTATTTGATATTTTTATCTAAACAAATTAGGTTTTCTCTTTTATATTTTGGATAAATATGAAATTTGAAAATTATAATAGTTATTGTAGGGTCACGATTTACAGTCTAAACCCAAAAGGTATGGGAAGTCGGCCCAATAAGCCCAAACAATAAATTTTTAGAGAGTGGGTGAAAAAACTAGGCCTTTCATGAATTTAATAACAACTAATATGAGGTTAAAGGAAGAACGAGCATATAAGACACACAGAATTAACCAACAAGCCATGGTCCAAGGAGGTTCATTCTGATATTAGTCAATGAAATTTCGTGCTTTTACAATGTGAGTGCTACAGTTATTCCTTTCTATTTTTTCCGATCCCCCTCTTATGGGAGATTTTTTACATTATATAGCTCCCTCCTAACCATCTTGGCCTTACACTTATTGATCATCTGAACCTTCACTTGAGTATATGTCCCATCAAACACCTTCTTTAATCTTCTATCAATTGTAATTGCCAATGTAACACTGTTCAAGTATCTTCTTCACATAAATGCGGCCAAGAGAGTAGGTGCAGGACATTAAATGTCATGGTAGCAGCTTTTTCGTTAGATATTTTTGGACTCTTATCTTTTCTGTACGTGCACAAAGGTCGTCCTTATCATGAAAATCTCCTGGAAGGTCACATAGACTGCTAAAGTGCAGAGCCGATCAGCATTTAATCCTATCCGAGAATGAACCTCTCCTCGGATCACCGTCCTTCACTCCATCTTTTATAATTCGGGAATTTGGGCTTCCTTAAATCATTTACCCCTCCTCAGACACACATATCCTCATATAGAACCCAAGGCCCAAAACACAATTCTGGGCTTTTACCCCCACAGTTATTAATACACATTTATTTTGATTGTGCTTGTGTATGAAATATTATTAATAATTATGGTATTTATTAATGAGTATTATTATTATTATTTTTTAAATGAAAATATTAAATAAATAATTATGATAATTATTAATAGATATTTATTATGATTGTGTTTGTATATGAAACTATTTATTTTATCATTTAAAGAAAGAATTTCTCTTAAATGAAGCAAAATTTGGCCAGATTCTAATTGCAGGTTTTATTATAGAATAAAAATTAAAATAAATATTAAAAAAATATATTATAATATTGACGTTTATCTTTTCAAAAAGAATACATGGCAAAATATTATGAAAGCAACCAAAAGTCAAACGTCTTCAATTTTATATATACTAGTCACAACTTCACGTGATGCGTGATAATATATAAATATTTTGTAACAAGGTGTAATATAAAAAAAAGCAACAATTGCTTTAAGTATTGTATTTTATTTTTTATAGGACTTCTACAAGTATTTTTTTACTATATTTTTATCTCTACAAATATATGATTCTATAATTTTTTGTATGTTTGATTAATATTTTTTTCACGAGATGATCTATATTCTTCTAACTTCGATTAATAGTCTGTTATATTTGTCTAATGTACAACTAAATTTTATAAGTTTCAAATTTGTTATTCAAATTTCTCACCTCTTAAGGACAAAGACACCTATATAAAAAAAAAAGATTATCATGATAACCAAAACTCATTACAAAATTATAATGTCATCTTAACCAAAATTATAATAGAAACCAAAGAAATAAATATAGATTTTATAATAATTTATTACTCAAAAAATTGGTAGGCACATTCAAATTTATAACCATGTAGATTGCGCTTTAATATAAACTCAAATTCCTATTTCTAAAAACAACTAAGTATTAAGTATTAACTCCAACCAAAGCTATAAGAGTATTAAGAGGGAGAGATAAGACTTTGTGATAATGAATTAGAAAACACAACACTAAAAGGCATATTATAAAAAATAATCAACCTAAATTAGAGTTAGAAGAAAGAACAAAAATCCACCAAAATAAAGTAAAAAAAAATAGAGAGAAAGTGTACTAACATTTTTTATGTAAAAAAAATATGGATTGAATGAGAGAAATTATACCAAATTTATACAAATTAATATGGGAAGAAGAAGAGTTAAAATATTAGTGTGGGGCCCTAAATGTCAACATTCATGGCCCACTCCACAGCCGGCCCAAGGCCCGCTCCGAGGAGGGTACAAAGGCTGAAAAACCGAAAGGATGGACCCAAATCCTCAAAAGGGGCCTGTCCGAAGACGCCATGTCCTCGGCAAACTGACGTTAGTAAAGGGAAAATATCCCTCACCCATTAAAACGTATCCCACCAACATTCTGGCCGCTTTAAATGATGATGTGACTGGCAAACCCAGATACTTCAGTCACTTCAACTTTTAGAGTGTACCAGGACATCTGGGAACTAACATAAAACCTGAAAAAGTAGATGATGGGACAGGCCCTTATGCACAGCGTTCAGATAACCAACAAATGGACAGTTAAGATCAAGGAAAGCGAGGCTATATAACAAAAAGAATTCCCACCAAGGTTGGGTGGAAAAAATCCTGATTTTGGGGGGAGGCCCGTTAGAAGGAACAGACCCCTCGGACTGATCCGAAGAGAGGGAAAAACTCAAAAACACTTAATCGAAGACCCTCAAAAAAATGCCTAGCAAAAACTCATTACTGAGACTCTCGGAAGACGATGATCTTCGTTAACATTCCGAGAAATTTTAACATCACTCTCATTGTTTTGTTAGCGTCTAGTCTTTTTTATCCATGCTCTACAAATTCTATTGTCTAGGGTCCATTACAAAATTTGGCCCTACAATTAGAATGAGAAAAACATGAAGGAAGTGTAACAGTAAAGTAAATAGTAGTAGAGAGATAAAAAAATCAAAGAGAAAATGAAAAAGTTGAAGAAGATGTAACAATAGGTACCTGTGCAGTTTAATAAGGAGAATAAGATTTTGTTTATTTATTATTAATTTTTTTTAGGAATATGGAGAAAATAAGTTTAAAAAGAGAAAGAAAATGTTGAAAATAAGTGGATAACGTGCCACAATGATAGAGTAGCAAAATTTATTGCTAGGCCTCCATTTTTATATATTAAATAAAATAATACTAGAGATATAAACTATTTTACAAATTACTAACGTGGTAAGTGATTATTGGTAAATGAAAAAGTGATATTAATAGTGGACCTAGATGAAAACTAATAAAAAGTTAGTTACATTACAAAATGTTGTAAAATAGTTTACAACTGTAGCATTACTCTGTTAAATAATATATAGATATAAGTTACAGATAGATTGATTTTTATTATCAAAGTCCTTTTAATTCAGGCCCATCCAAATCAAGCCATTCTCAACCCGCCTAGCCGTCTAGTACAAAATAAAAGGCAAACTTTTTTTCTTTTTCTTTTTTCAAAACAAAAAGTATGCTGCTCGAAATCTTATTAAAATTGAATTATCTATTTATAAGCAATAAAATTAAATTATAATCACATGTTCGGACCAAATTGTGATAACTACGCTGGGATGCTTTGCTTTCATGGCAAAGAAAAGAAATGGAAGCGGACTGTTTGATGGCTGTATAAGCTCAGCAGCACAGGAGTACAGGCCAGACTCGCAAAGAGGCTGTTCAGAAGGCTATTGTACATGGTTACTGCAAAATAATTTTTCTGTTTAGCACGAAGGAAATGCAACAATTCTGCAAAAGAAAGCCTAGAAAGGATAAAATTCCAAGGCCCGGGTTATCATTTTTGTAGGACATTCATACATCCATGGATCGAGGCTAAGGTTGTTCTTCTGTCAAGTGCAAAGACAATTCTGCAAGAAGTGCGAGTTTGGCAACAATGGCCTCCAAGTCCCATATGAATGTTCCTTCATGTCTTGCTTGGGTCTCTCTCTTCTGTACCAAAAAATCACAAAATAGTCAACCATACTAGTTAACCTAGTAAATAACATATAAGTTTCTAGTGATTTGAGTTTCTCATATATATATATATATATATATGTATGTATGTATACATACCTAGGCTTAACTGCATAGCCTAGCCCCCTTCATACTTCATCTAATACAAACCTTGCATACATGCGCAGAACAATGTTTATCTCAAATATCAAAAGCTTGTAAGTAGGGAAGAAGAGGAAGTCTAACATGACAAAAAAGAGCCTGTCAGCTAAGCCAAGGAGACCTGCCTAGAAACTAAAGAAGGATTCTAGTCTATGTCAAACACTTGAAATCTCTCAAAGGAATTAGGCAAGTCATCCTTGGCTACCAAACAAGACTCTTATTTTCATGTAAGACCTCTCTTCTTCTTAACAATCTCCATTTTACGGGGCAAATAATAGTGTAGAAAGCTTTTTTACCTTTCTCTTAAAAAAATAGTGTAGAAAGCTAAACTAGGGAAAGAAAGAGAAAGTCTAACATGAAAGAGATGAGCTTGTCAGTTAACCAAGGAATGACCTGCGTGAGAACAAAACGAGATTTGTAGACAATGTCAAACAGTTGAACCTCTTCAAAGTAGCAGGCAAGTCATCCTTGGCTATCAAACGAGACTCTTATCTTCATGTTAGGCCTCACTTCCTCTCAAATGTTCTTGCTCTAATTTGAAGTTCTCGAGTTTCAATTTATAGGCAATTAATGAAAGAAGATAAGATTAGATTCGGATCAATATTCAAAATTAGCTAGTACCTCACCAAGTGCATTATCTTTGCATATCTTCCTCTCGTCAAGTGCATTATTTGGCAGCCCTAACGGAATATATTCCCTTTAGTTGAGGGCACCCAAATTAATGTATTATTTTCATGTAGCTCATCCATGAGGAAAGAATTTTCAGTGGAAGAAAACTCATGCATTGATATGGTATTTAGTGACAAGGCTTCTTGATCATGCCACTTGTTGTGAATATGTACCTAATTACGCTGACCTTAAATTTCTTCAAAGGATGCACACAACGCGCGCGAAAAGAATCAAGATCCTCAAAAAATCTTAGAAAACTCTACCGAGTTCTTTTAATCCTATTTCTTCTTTTAAAATAAATATTCTGTTAACATAATCTCTTAAAATAATAGTTTTTTAAAACTACTCCCTATATGTAATGTTAACATATGAAGTAGACGGCGTTTCTAGAGTTAGGAAAAGATAATAAATAAAGAAGAGATCGAGATAGAAATGGGTCTAGAGAGATGGAATTTGGCAGTAGAGATTTTGAGGTTTTTGCCTCTTTGGAAACGTTAGCATCAGCCATCAGGCTAAGGTGGTCCAAAATTTTTTGTTTTGTTTGCACTATTATTTTTAGAGGTTTTGTCAGTGGAAAGATAACATAACATAATCTAAACAGTTTATTTGAAAAGAAAAATCTAGATTAAAGAAATTCTATATGGTAGAGTACAAAGTACCCTAAGAACTCTAAAGAATTTTAATTATTTTTTCATAAGTAAGAAAAGAAAAGTATATTAATTCACAAAAAAGTGAAGGTTTAAATGGCTTAAATCTTGTTAATCTATTTCCAATTTTCAGAATATATACTTCGCAAAATTCCTCCAGCAATGTTTAAATCTCAGCATCCTTTTCTCTAAAATATGTAATTTCCAATGACCAGTAATTTGCATTACCGACTTTTTCGTACAAATATAACATGTATCAATGTAATTCGGGATCACAATCCACATCTTAAACCATTTGATTGGCTATTGAAATTAAAAATTTACAAAGAAAAAGAAAAAGAAAACTGTGTTAATAAAGATGAAATAAGTGTAGAAAAGATTAATTTTTAACACTTTAACTTGTACCATTCATGTATAGCCATTAGCCAAGCATGCAAAAAATTCGAGCTAGCCCGACTTCGAGCATTTTTCATGATGTATGTCATAATCTCTTTTGCTCATGTATTGTGTATGGGCCTCTCTGACCTACCTCTCTCTCTCTCCTTTTTTTTTTTTTTTTTTATAACCTAATAAGCTATTTTTATTTTATTTTCTAGCTAGTAACTTGATGACCCAAAAGAAATAGATAAATAAATTACTTGACTGGCCTTCTAGATACCATAAATTCAAATGCTTTTGACCTCACAAAAACAGCATAAAATCTCAAGAAAAAAAGAACAATTTTAAAGGTTGACTACTTTTGGAGGTAAGAATTTGCTGATAGAAAGCTTGCAACTTACAAGATCAAAAGTACTACGCCTTTATATTCTTTTGGGAACATGATTCTAAACTTATCTATCTAATTGGATGCTTCCACCTGAAAGATGAATGTCAATGCGTTGGCCACTAAACTTAAGGTTTTTGTTCTGATTGACTTTGTCTTTTTACTTTTAGGCTCTCACATCATGCATTCAAGGATGTTTATCTTTTCAACATAAGTAAATTCTTGAACTAGTATTTTCCCTATTACTTTTGAAAGTACTTTTCATTTAACTATATAATAGCACTGACCAAAATGTAACACAAAATGTGTTATTTAAAAAAAATATGATAATTGAATTCAATTATGTGACACATTGGTTTATGTTATTATGTAGTCATATGAACTAAAATTTTTTCCTTCATGCAAATTCTTTGTAACTGTAATGCACATAGTAGTTGGAACAAAGGTTAAAATATTTTAAAATTTTCATAAGGTCATTGTAAAGGCTAGGATCTATTTAGTAAGTTTTTTATTTTTTATTTTTTATTTTTTCCTAAGAAACTCTATTAAGTAAGTTGACTAATCGATGTCCCACGCAATGTGTTATAATATTTGATAAATTTATTTCAATTATATTACATGTCATTAATTATATTTGTAAAATTAATTTTGATTATATATTATGTATTACTAAAATTAATTATAAATTATAAATTCGATTAGTTCTGCCCTAACATACTCTCTCTCTCTCTCTCTCTCTCTCTCTCTCTCTCTCTCTCTCATAAAAGTTATGGGGACTACGTTTTTGAAGGTTTGAACCCGCACACTACCTGGAGAAAGACAGACATACCATTCGAACTACAACGTTCAATGGTCCCTAAGTAAATTCTAGGTGGATTTCTTGTAAAGATGTGGCTCGTACTAATTGCTTAGAAGTGGTGTTTTTTATACAAGTTCCATTCAAACTAAGACCATTTTAATTTGAAGCAATGTGGTTCACTCATCCTAATTTCTCCAGAAGTTATGTAGCAAGCTTGGATAGTGGAGGTGACAGGCTCCAATGTATTTTGATTGATGTACAAACTGCAAGAAGTTAGAGCTAAATTTGGAGTTTAAAATAAAGAAGTGTTTAGGTTGGTAGAATTAAAAGATATATATTTAAAAAGAAAGTAGAACTAAAATTTATTCAAGAGTAGAATCTAAGGTTTCAACAGAATGTATGTCCTTAAAAAACAAGGGGAAAATGGGATTTTGTCCTTATTTTTTTAAATATTTAGCATAATGTCCTTGTTTTGAAACTATTTAGCAGAATGCTCCTGTTTTTGAAATTCGATTTTAACAAAATCAAGTTCTGTGAAAAACATGATATCCTCAAAATCGAGTTATATGTATATTTTTTAATGTCAAGTTTCACTTAAATTTTCAAAAAAAATTAAGTGGCAAAATATGTATAGAACTCAACATTGGTAATATCGAGCTCTACCTGTAACTTGATTTATTTAAAATCATGTTTCAAAACAGGGAAACGGTACATAATAGTTTCAAAACATGGATATTATGCTAGATATTTTAAAAAATAAAGGCAAAAGTCCATTTTCTCCTAAAAAACAATTAGTGAAAGAATAGCTTGATGAATTGGGGAAGAAATCATGTGAACTCAAAAACGCTAAAAGGGACTGGATTATTTATGGAAACAGGAATATGAGATATTTTCGAACTCTGGTGAAGAAAAAGAAGAGCATACAATAGCATTATACAACTCAAAAGGGAGGATAGTACTAGATGGATGATTTGGAGGAAATTGAAAAGAGCTTTTTACAATTTTTCTCTATAAAGATATGCACTACTTTAAAGTGGAAAGTATTCTTCAACAACTAAACAAGATGCCTTTACCAAGACTCACAGGGGAGCACGAATATTTTTTATGGCCGATGGCGGCACCAAGATTATTTTTTAGGGGGTTAATAAAAAACATAAATTATACAAAATTAAAAAAAAAAAAACAAAAAAAAAAAAAAAAAACAAAACAAAACAAAACAAAAACCAAAATATATTAAGTTTTTACATTTTCTCTCTATGATGTTTCATATTTTGAAATAGTTACATAATTTCTTCATTATCAATCCTATGAGCTACATCTCTTTTAATGTATACAGTCAAGCAATCATTCATCTATTGATCTCCCTTTTGATTGATTTATTTCAAATTTGTTAAAATCTAAATAGACTTTTTCTAAGGTTTAAAATTAACAAATTTCTACTTATGTTGTTAGACTTATGAATTTTTTTTTCCAGATTTTAGATTAAATTATTTTTTTATTGGGCTTTTTGTGTGTTTAAAAATGTCAAGATATTTGTTAAGAGGGTCATATTTAAAATTATTTTAGCTGGGCTTAAAAAATTCTAAGATCAAGGTGTTCAAATATTTATTTTAGGTGAGTCAAAACAAAAAATATATATACTGTATATTATATATAGCGTTTTTTTTTTTTTGGGGGGGGGGGGGCCTGGGCTCCAAGTGGAGCCGCCCAATGATGGGCCAATTCTAATGTAGGAAATTTAAACAACATTATTCTTCCAAATGGGTTCTACAAAGGCTCTTGGACCAAATGGAATACTAGTTTATTTTTAAACCTATTAGCTTGTGCAATGCTCATTTTAAACTCATTTAAGCCGTTCTTTTATTGTTTTGTTTCCTAAAGTACACATGCACAGATCAGTTTATCATTTTAAACCTATTAGCTTGTGCAGTGCTCCTTATAAAATGATAATAAGTAATGGTTTAAAACTTCATAGGTTAAACCCTAGAGGGATAGCCTGATTACCTCCTTTCAAAATGCCTTTGTTTAAGGTAGACTAATTAAAAACAATATTATTCTAGTTCATGAGTTTTAATTTGTTGAGAAAAAAGACAAAAAGTTTTGGGTAATTAAACTTAATATGAGTAAGACTAACAATAGAGTCAGTTGAAACTTCCTTAAGGTTGCTTTGATTAAAGATGAGTTTTAGCAATAATACAAGTGGGTTGGATTATGGAGTGTCTCTACTATCTCTTATAGAGTCTTAATCAATAGATGCCCTTCAAAAGCCCCTCTTCCCTCAAGTGATTCCTATCACCTTATCTTCTCTTGTGTGTAAATGCATTCTTATAAGTACAAATTTTGAATTATAAGAATGAAAGCTTACTGTTGTTGCCTATGCATTTAGTCCCAGACGCAAATATAGATCAAGTTCTCTCCATTTGTTCTCATCAAAAAAAAAAAAAAAAAAAAAAGTTCTCTCCATTTGTGTTAATGTAAATTAATTTTTCGTGAATCTAAAAAGCTACGTTGTACCACATCATTTAAAATTTCACTCAAATCACAAATAAAAAATTATAACTGATTTTTTTATGTGACACACGTACTTCTTTATATTCAAAAGCTTTGAGCCCACATGCACAGAGATTTGGGTCCAGTACGAATAGTTGGCCTAGACTGTTTCTTAGCAGACCCAATCAAGTCCTGTCCAAATTGTCCTATAACCTCTCATACTCACTGCATTTGAAATTTCAACACCAGTCCAATCCAACCACAAGAGAAGGAGTACTCTGACAACTACCGGAAACAAACTCACCACTTTTATCACAGCTCTTTTATGCAATAGTCCGTAATCAGTTGTCTCTATCGATCACAATTAGTCACACGTAGAATTGTACCCAAAATTGTTCGTTTTTATTTTTGTGGTACTAGATTTTTTGCAAGAGAAGGCAGCACATGCTCTGCAAAAAGGTTACGATATTTTTCCCCAAGTGGACCTTCACTTGTCACTGTCATAGCCTCAGCCGCAGTTCACATTACGTGTATCACTGTTACCCCAAGCTTATCATGTGCTCAAGGCCATATCTTCCGGTTCAAACCCATAGTCAGACTCAGTTCCTTACAAACGAAAAATTTTGGTGTCACCCCAATTACACAATTTTACCCATAATTTGCTCATGTGATGTGTTAGAGTTAGTTGAGGGGTGATGCTATCATCCTCTACCAACCACAACTCGTCACACGCTCAAAATTGTGCAATTAGGTGTGGAACCAATATTATTCCTTACACAAAGAGAGGGAGACAAACCTACCAACTCCGTACTTTGGCTCTACTTTTTTCACTAATTGCACACACTTTACTCTGAGCTCTACTTGTGTGTGCGTGTTTTTCTCAGTTTTTATACGTGGATGATGAGCAAGAGAGCCAAGAGTTATAATTCAGATATCACAGAGATGATATTTCCTTGTGATTTTTGCAACTCAAAAGCGGCAGTGTTGTACTGCAGAGCTGACTCGGCGAAGCTCTGCTTGTTCTGTGACCAACAAGTCCACTCTGCCAATGCTTTGTCTCTCAAACACGTTCGCTCTCCAATTTGCGACAGTTGCGGAATCAAACCTGTCTCAGTTTGGTGCTCAATGGACAACCTCATGCTCTGCCAACACTCTGACTTGGACTCCCACAACAATTGCTCTGTCTCATCCCTCCATAACCGAGTTCCAGTCGAAGGGTTCTCAGGATATCACACAGCAATTGAGGTGGCCCCTATGTTTGGGATTGATCTGGAAGCTAACAATTTGGTGAATACAAATTCTGGGTCTTGTTTACACGAGCAAAAGTTGGTGAATTCAAATGAATTCATGGTCCCAAGTGATGATTCCTCTGTGTGGAAAGGACAGGGTTTGAGGTGTGGAAAGTGTAGGGACGAGGTGTATGAGCAACTGGTGGAGATGGGAAACAAAGATCGGCTGAGAGTGGATAAAGATGGTGAAGGTTTATGTCCCAAGACACCTCCAAGTGAGTTTGCTCAGTCTCAGCAAGCGAATTTGGAGAGTTTTGAGCTGAAAAATGAGGATGATGATGAAGAATTGTTAAGGCAACAAAAGTCGCTTGCACCTGTATTTCCAGTATGTTATACTTTTGCCTGAAAGGCAACTTTTGGACATCCGTGAGGTGTTCTTTGACTATATTCCTTTTTTTTTTTTTTTTTTTGGGTCAACAAACGATATAACATTAAACTTAAGAAATAATAAGTCTATTAGGAAATAATAAGTCTATTACATTTTAAATAAACTTTATCAGAAACTAAGAAACTGTCCATCATAAGCGGTGGATTTAAAAATATAACAAAAAAATCTAAACTATTAGCACCAAACTTGGCCAACGCATCAGCACATTGGTTGGCCTCCTTATAGATGTGAACAATCTGCTTGTTGGGAATCTCCCTCACCAGGTTCCTGCAATCAGTTAGCAATAGCTCCATTAACAAGTTGGCAGTATTATTGTTCATAAGCAAAACAACACTTAAGGCATCCAGCTCAATGATGAGATTATTTAACCCCATCTCCTTTGCCAATAAAAGACCATCTCTTAAGGCCCACGGCTCTTAAGGCCCGCAGCCCTGCCATACTATATTCCATTAAAGTGTCTAACCACCAGTTCTGGCTACTGGCTAGTCATGTGGCTCTAGAAGTTTGCTCCTGTGTGGTGTATGCTATTTATCTCTTAGATGGAAAAAATATTTATCTTCTAAAATTATGGGCTAGCAATTTAATATTAAATTAATAGAAATTTTTTTGTAAAAAACATATATTACTCAAAACTTTTTTTTTATAGATACAATAACATTTTAACTTATAGCATCTGTTTCATGACGTAAGCTAGGTTCGAACTCCGAAACTCTTATTTGATAATAAGAAATTTTACTAGTTGAGCTAACTGTAACTTAGATATTATTGAAATTTAGTAGTTTGTTATGTGACTTATACGTAGTAATGCTTCTTTTGTATATTTATGATGGAGTGGTATGAAGGATATTACTAATTTTATTATATAGATTTTATAAACGAACGTGTCTAATTTTAAATCATAATATAAAAGGTAGTAAAATAAATTTATGTATTATGTTGGTTACTGACTGTGCATCAATCATGTACATTGTCGTGTCAATTTGTAAATTATACGTAGGAGTAGTAAAATTTATAGTAACTTTAGTAATTTCTTATAATACATTATTGACTTCTATGTGTTCTTTTCTTTTGGTGAAAATATTTAGTTACATGAAGACTTGAACAATAGGTGACCAATTAATAGTTCATTCCCCCTGTTGTGCGAAGTTTTTCTTATAGGGAAAACACCAAACACCAAAATGTAATAGGCATGGATTTTAATTTGACTGTAGATTCACCAGGTTTGGTGACAATCTACTCAGTTGATTTGTTTGGTTCTTTTTTATTTTTTATTTTTTTTAAATAATCGATTTGTTTGGTTCTTGGTCACTGTTTCAATTAGGGAAAGCCCATTGCATTGTAAAATAATAACAAATGTTTGTATACCGTCCTGCCTTTTGATAATACTACAATTAATTATACTGCTTAAAGTTTGTTCTTACATACACAACAACGTATGATATGTATCCATGAACACACTAATTACTACAAACGCTAAACTTATGCTATTGTTATTCCTCATTATTGCTCTTGCAGGCGTGGGATTTCCAGTTGGGAGAATCAAGACAGTGTGAAAAGCATGATCCACAAGCAGCAAAATACGGTGAAAACAATCCTGAATTTATGGTCAAGAATTATGTCAATTTTATCCAAGAATCTTCCTTGACAAAACCAAAGGTATTACAAGAACTATATGAGATGAATTGCTCCACAATATGTAAGGATTTTCTTTCAGAAAATGTAAGTCATTCTTACTGGTGTTAGATTTATTGATCAGAAAGTTTACTTTTGAAATGACGACCACACGAATCAAACTATGCATAGTTTTTTTAGAATGTCTCAAATAAGAACCTTCGGCTTACTAGTTGAACTATTAAAAGAGATATCTTATGGAGAAGCTTAAGCTGTCACCTTACCCTTTAGTCAATTTTTTTGTGTTGTCAACCATTTGTATCAGAAACTGGTGTAATAAGGATTACATCATAAACAATATTGCATACTATTCTGATTTTCTGCAACATCATGAATTATGTTGTATCTGATATGTTCTATGTTGGTAACCCTGCAATTACAGTTGTTAAATTACGACAGCAGAAGCTAGAGCTTAGCATGAACTTATATGAGCAGAATATCTATGTAATTTTATGGATTATGACTTGATTTGAAAACTTTCATCCTGGTTCATTATATTGTGGCAGCCACTTATAGAGTTGGGAAGACAAACCTTTTTGAGCTAATATTGTGCCCATTCCAATAAATCTTCAAACCTTGTTTATTCTTTCTTGGGTTATTATTGGCAAGGTTGGTTACTAATAATATTGATTGGACAAACTGCAGAATCACTCGCATCATCCCTTGTCAAAAAATAAAACCCCAAAAGAAGAAAGCTTCAACAAATCAAAAGTAGAATTACCACCAAAGTCCATGTTGACTGAACCCAAAACATGCAGTATCACAGGCCATGTCCCGGCTAAGCAGCAAACTCTCCTGGCAAGCAGTGATAATGTGAATGGGGTAATTAAAAACTTTGATATGGAATTGCTGGCACAGAACAGAGGCCAAGCAATGTTGCGCTACGAGAAAAAGAAAACTCAAAGGCATAGTTCTTCGTTCCTTCTTGTCATGTCTTTGTACATCTTGTTATGTCTCTAGCTCATTTGTTTGTCATTTGAAAATTGGACTAAATTCAACATTCATATCTGACATATAGTTTGATATAATGCAAACAGGTTATTGAAACTTCTGCTAAGAAAGAAGAAGGTGCAGTCAAGAAGAAAGAAGACTTGAAGGAATGTACTGAAGATAAAACAGAGCAAACGACACAGCTGAGATTAAAAGGAAGAAAGTAAAAGGCTAAACGATGTCGTTGCAATTAGGTGTTAATACTTATCTGTTAGCACGTGTAGATATTGGCACGTATGAGTTAATAATAGTGGTTTACAGCTGTCGCTCTAATTAGCTGATTAGAGTTTATTAGTTAGTTAAGATTCTGTTATCTCTGCTTCGTGTATATAAAGCAGAGGCACAATGTAAATTAATCAAGTTTTCATTTTCTGATTCTATTCAATAAATTTCTTTTCTTCCAATAGTCTCTAGAACTCTTTTCATAACATGGTATCAGAGCTTCAATAGCTCATCCATGGCTTCTGCTTCCAACACAGCTTCAGAATCAAATCCTATTCCCACAAATAATTCTAACACTGCAAATCACAGATCTTCCAATCATTCACTTCCAATGGAGGATGCAAACACCAATCCATCAAGCCCTTACTTCATTCCACCTTCAGATGTTGTCCTTGTTTCTCAACCACTGATTGGTCCTGAAAACTATCTCAGTTGGTCAAGGGCTGTATTTCTGTCATTGAGTGGAAGGAATAAGTTTGGCTTCCTTGATGGTTCGATTTCCATGCCTGATCTCTCTCATTCTCTGTACAATGCTTGGCACAGAGCAAACACCACCATTCTTTCGTGGTTGGTGAATTCCTTAAGCAAAGATCTTGCTACTAGTGTGATGTACATTCACACTGCGAGAGATTTGTGGATTGACATGCGTGATAGGTTTTCACAGCCTAATGTTCCAAGATTCTTTGAGATTCAGAAGGAAATTTCAAAGCTTTCACAAAGTTCACTCACAGAAAGTTCTTACTTTACCAAGTTCAAGATTTTGTGGGATGAACTTGTGCACTATCAGTCATTTTCTGCTTGCACTTGTATATGTACCTGTGGTTCTCAACAAAATCAATTAAATGCTCAGCAAAAGGATCAAGTTTTTCATTTTCTCATGGGACTCAATGACAGTTATTCCATTGTCAGTAGTCAGATTTTGATCACTGAGCCTTTACCTGCACTTAATAAGGCCTATTCTTTGATTTTGCAAGAAGAAAAACGTAGACAAATTGGTCAAGCTGACTTGGTCATTGAACCAACAGCTTTGTATGCTAACAATTTCAGTCCTAAAGGATTTCAAGGTCATCAAGGTTGGAATCAAAGGGGAACTCATGGAGGTTAAGGTGAAAAAGGTGGTAATTCTAAGAAAGAGAGGCCTGTCTGTATATACTGTGGAATTGTGGGTCATGTAGCTGAAAAATGCTACAAATTACATGGTTATCCTCCAGGATATAAGCACAAAGGAAAGGCTTCTACCCATCAGGTGTCTAGCAATGGAAATCTTGGAAATTTTTTTTCCAATAATGGTAATTTTAGGAATTTTGCTTCTCCACCAATGCTGGGGTTTACTAATCAATCTGAGATGATGCATTGCTCACCATAGCCTCTAGGAGCACAGTCTCAATTGAACTTGTCACAATCACAATTCAATGCTCCTCTGTGCCCCATTACTCAGAATCAATGTGAGCAGCTACTTTCATTCCTTGCCTCTCAGTCATTCAAGGAAGCTGCCACATCTCAGCCCACATCTACACATCAGGCTGCCTCTGTCCTATCTCCTTTGTCCACTACTATTGCTAGCACTAGTTCAACCATGCCTCACTTTGCCAATTTTTCAGGTAATCCTTTTTGGTTGCCTCCTAACCTTGCTCATTCCATTTTTTCTGCTCATATCATAGATAGACAAGCCTATAAGTCTAATGATTGAATTATTGACACTGGTGCAACAGACCATATGGTCCATTCAGTTTCTTGGCTAACCACAATTACATCTACCATTAATACCTTTGTCTATTTACCCAATGGAGAGAAGGCTTTGGTTACTCATATAGGAATAGTTTATATCTCAGACAACCTTATACTCCATGGAGTTTTATGTGTTCCATCCTTTACATTCAATCTGATATCTGTCAGCCAGCTCACAAAATCCATTTTTTGTTGTCTTGTGTTCCTTGGTTCTTTTTGCTTTATCCAGGACCTAGCCAATTGGAACATAATTGGATTGGGTAAAGCATCAAAAGGCCTATATCTGCTCCAGCACAGAGTTCCACCTCCATCTGTGCTTGCTACTGCTTCCAAGGTTCCTATCTCCATTCCTTCTGTCAAATTCACTAGTGTCAATGCTGATTTGTGGCATTTTCGTTTAGGGCATCCTTCTTATGCAAAATTGTCTTTGCTTAATAATCTTGTATCTGTTCTACCAGCTAATAAGACTGTATGTTGTGACATTTGTCATTTTTCTAAACAAAAGAGACTATCATTTCCTACTAGTCAACATGTATCTCATTGTGTGTTTGATCTTGTACACTGTGATCTTTGGGGGCCTTTTTCAGTTCCCCCTATCGAGGGTTACAAGTTCTTTCTTACCAGTGTGGATTACTATTCTAGGCGTACTTAGGTTTATTTGCTTAAATCTAAGTCAGAAACACTAGCTCTTCTTCAACAGTTTTCTATCATGGTTGAAACTCAATTTAATGTCAAAATTAAGTGTATTAGGAGTGAAAATGGCACAGAATTTATCATGAAGGATTTTTTCAAATCAAAAGGCATCTTGCATCAATTATCTTGTGTTGACACTCCTCAACAAAATGCAATTGTTGAGAGAAAGCATTTTAAATGTTGCAAGAGCACTAAGGTTCCACTCTTCTTTACCTTTAAAAATGTGGGGTGATTGCATTCTCACTGCAGTATATCTTATAAATCGATTACCCTCCAAGCATTTAAACAACAAAACTCCTTATGAGATGCTTTTTAAACAACCTCCTTCATATGGCCATATTAGAATATTTGGCTGTTTGTGCTTCATTTCCACTCTTAGTCACAACAGACATAAATTTGCACTAAGAGCTCAAAAATGTGTTTTCCTAGGCTATCCACATGGTATTAAAGGATACAAAGTTCTAGATTTGGAGTCAAATTCTATTCATGTTTCTAGAGATGTAGTTTTCCATGAAACTATTTTTCCTTTTACCTCATCTTCTTCACACTTTTCATCTAATTCTTCCATTGATGCTTATCATGATTCGTTTGTTTTTCCTCATTCAGTTCCTGATTACTCTTTTTCAGATTCTTCTTTTCAACCACCTCTTGTTTTTCCTTCTGCTGATTCTGCAGACACTATTTCTGCAAATCACATTCCTCCCCTTTCATTTCAATCTAATTTGCCACATCCTACTCCTGATCTTATGTCTGAGACTGACATTGTTTCTGTATCTGTTCCAAGGCCTAATTCTCCATTACACCTTAGAAAATCAACTAGACCATATAAGCCTCCTTCATACCTCCAAGCTTATTCTTGCCAGTTTGTCACTTCTAAACCTTTGTCTGGTGAGCCTTATGACATTTTTGCTTGTCTTGCTTATGCTAATCTCAGTAAGAACTATAGACAATTTGTCATGGCAGTTGATTCTTCTTCCCCAGACCCTACTTCCTTTTCTGAGGCAGTCCAATCTTCTGATTGTAGGGCTGCTATGGATAAGGAGATTGCAGCTCTTGAACTCAATAATACTTGGACTTTAACCCCTCTTCCTCCGGGTAAAGTTCCTATTGGATGCAAGTGGGTTTATAGAACCAAATATAGGTCTGATGGCTCAATTGAAAGACACAAGGCTCGTTTAGTAGCTAAGGGTTATACTCAGAGAGAAGGTCTTGATTACACTGACACTTTCTCTCCTGTAGCTAAGTTAGTTTCTGTCAGGATGGTTATGGCTATGGCTGCTGTGAAAGGGTGGTGTATTCATCAAATAGATATCAATAATGCTTTTCTACATGGTGAGTTGGCTGAGGAAGTTTATATGCATCTTCCACCTGGTTTTCACAGCAAAGGGGAGTGTGTTTCTCATTCTAATTCTTCTAATTCTGCTCCTTTGGTTTGTAAGCTCAACAAAAGTCTTTATGGTTTAAAGCAAGCTTCAAGGCAATGGTTTGCTAAGTTTTCTTATACATTGTTGAATTTTGGTTTTGTTCAATCTAAGGCTGACTACTCTCTTTTTACCTACACTAAAGGATCCTCTTTCACAGTCCTGCTAGTCTATGTAGATGACATTTTGCTTACTGGTAATGATCTGGGTTGTATTAGTGCTTTGAAGCTCTTACTTGATACTAAGTTTGGCTTGAAAGATTTGGGTTCCTTGAGGTACTTTCTAGGTCTTGAGGTTGCTAGAAGTGACAAGGGGATCAGTTTGAATCAAAGAAAGTACTGTTTAGAGATTTTGCAAGATACAGGTTTTCTAGGGTCTAAACCAGTCAGAACACCAATGGAACAGAACTTGCATCTCTCAAAGGATGTTGGTAAACTTCTTCTAAATGCTAGTCAGTATAGGAAATTAATTGGAAGATTGTTATATCTTACTCTGACCAGACCTGATATCACCTATGCAGTGCATAGGTTAAGTCAGTTTCTAGCTGAACCTAGAGAGCCCCACATGTTGGCAGTCAATAGGGTACTTCAGTATTTGAAGGGGACACCAGGCAGAGGTTTGTTCTTCTCTAGTAGCTCAAGTATGCAAGTTAAAGCCTTTTGTGATGCAGATTGGGCAAGCTGCCCAGATACCAGAAGATCCATCACAGGCTATAGTGTGTTTTTGGGTGATTCTCTAATCTCTTGGAGATCCAAGAAGCAGAGCACAATCTCTAGGTCTTCAGCAGAGGCCGAATACAGGGCAATGGCCACCACAACATGTGAAATTGTTTGGGTTTTTCAGTTGTTAAGAGACTTGAGAGTTGATCATCCAAGTAGTGCTCAATTGTTTTGTGATAATCAGGCTGCATTACATATTGCAGCAAATCCAGTTTTCCACGAAAGGACGAAACATATAGAAGTGGATTGTCATTTGGTGAGAGACAAAATTACAGCAGGTGTGATCAAAACATTCCATGTTCCCAGTCAATTTCAAACAGCCGACATCTTTACAAAAGCATTGGGACTTCCAGCTTTTAGCAGGTTAATTACTTGCTTGGGATTAATAGATATTTACTCACCAAAGCTTCAGACTACTGATGATCAAGTCACTGTACTTATGGTTCATGACTTGAGGGGGAGTATTGAAACTTCTGCTAAGAAAGAAGAAGGTGAAGTCAAGAAGAAAAAAGACTTAAAGGAATGTACTGAAGATAAAACAGAGCAAACGACACAGCTGAGATTAAAAGGAAGAAAGTAAAAGGCTAAACGATGTCGTTGCAATTAGGTGTTAATACTTATCTGTTAGCACGTGTAGATATTGGCACGTGTGAGTTAATAATAGTGGTTTACAACTGTCACTCTAATTAGCTGATTAGAGTTTGTTAGTTAGTTAAGATTCTGTTATCTCTGCTTCGTGTATATAAAGCAGAGGCACAATGTAAATTAATCAAGTTTTCATTTTCTGATTCTATTCAGTAAATTTCTTTTCTTCCAATAATTTCTTTTCTTCCAATAGTCTCTAGAACTCTTTTTGTAGCACAGGTATTGTAAGTACATCCGATACGAGTCCAGGAAGGCCAGAGCTAATACCAGAAAAAGAGTAAAAGGTCGATTCGTGAGGGCAAGTGAAACTCTTGATCATGTTGAAATGTAATGCGAAAGCTTTGGAGAATTTCATCCCCAAATTCAGTCTGCAAATATAAATATTTCCCACAAGGAATTTCCACCGCAGGAATTTCATTTAGATGGCATAATGTCTAAGTTAGCGTGTAGAGCATATCTCTATCTCTATTGCTTCGTTTGTTAACTCCGATTGATTCTGGCAGTTCGTAGGTTAAATTAATTGGAGTTGTTTTTATGTTAAAATACATGATTGACTTTGGAGAAAATCACATTGTCCGTAAATTTTGCCTGCAAAAATGGCATTATTCTCCTACTGCTATGAAAAAAACTTTTTTATTTTCCTCTATTTTTACCTAGGGGAATGGGATTATAAAAATTAAATTAGCTATATGTATCAGATTTTTAGGTGATTGATATTTGATACTAATATAGTCAGATTTTAACATATAGTATCAGCATGAATCTAAGTCATGCTCATATAAAAACTCCTTTAAAAGGAACACTAGAATTTTCTTTCTTTTTTTGAAAATGAACTCTAAAATAGTTGTACAGGCGGCCTTTGAGTTACTACGGCGACGTATGTGGATTAGGCAGATAATTTAAGGAACTTGCAACTTGCAAGAGCATGCAAATTGTTTCTTAAGTCTTATTTGAGTTATAAAATCAATATTTTGCCATAACAAAGTCTTAAAAGATTAAAGGTTTTAACTTTGTATTTGGAGAAATGATATGATTGTCCATTTGAGATTATTATTATTATTTCAAATTTCGACTATACTTCTACTGCTTTTGTATTGGAAAGTACATTATTCTATCAATTCAGTGGGATAATTTTCTCAAAATGCCAAAGTGTTCGTTATTACAAAAACCAACTGTATACACGTACTTAAACATGAATTTATGAATTTGGTATGTTCAATGAGATGCGAAATTAATTTCTTCTATTTAAATTGCTTTTGATATGATAATTTTATAAAGTTTGGACAGTTTATAAAAGAGTTCCAAATTCCACATATATAATGGTTGTGACGGCAAAGCCTATTTTAACAGGTTCACCAATATCATATCAATTTAATATATATATATATATATAAGCAGAGACCTCATGTGAGAGTGCATGAGATCCTGCCACATGGCACTCTAATATTGCATTTAACATTTTTTACCTTTTTCCATTAAGTTTTTTTTACTGTTACTCAATAAATCATAGTAACTTATTTTTACTATTATATAAATTTAGCATTTTTTACCTCTTTTTATTAAGTTTTTTTTTTTACTGTTACCAAATAGATCATAGTAACTTATTGCATTTAACATTTTTGACCTTTTTTCATTAAGTTTTTTTTACTCTTACCCAATAAATCATAGTAACTTATTTTTACTATTATATAAATTTAGCATTTTTAACCTCTTTTTATTAAGATTTTTTTACTGTTACCCAATAGATCATAATAACTTATTTTTACTATTATATTGATATGAACTATTCTTGACAATTAGACCAATTAGACCAAAAGTTATTTACTATAAAATGGATTACTTTTTAAAAGTAGACCAAATCTTATGAAAAACTCAGGTCCAGTTCTTACCTTACATATTATGACCCAAGTTTGACTATTCCCACGTGTAAATCAAAGTAAAAACTCTTACCCTCTTACAAACTCTCTTCTTCCTCCCCCACGTATAGATGATACTTCTAGAAAATCTCATTCTCACGAAATATCTCTTCATTTTTTCCCAATTTCAGTTCAATATGCTTTTGCCTATTAATAATATTCTATGCAATTTATGCAAACAAATTCTCTATCATCGACTAGTGCAACAAAAATATATATAAATCTGAGATCCCTCATGTTGCTGAAATAATTAACAAGTGCATATTTCTAAAATTTATAATAACAAAAAAGTCTAATAAATAGCATATACTATCTCACAAAATGCCATTAACTTAATATTTTCTTTAAAAAAAATTCAATAATAGGAATGGTCAAAAACATGATCCTATACAAGAAATACCAAAAATACATGCAAAACAATTTTCATAGGAGGATTTATCTTTAAATAATATGAAGACAATAGTAAAGATAAAATGCATTGAATGAGATCCTATGAAACATGTTTGTTAATTATTTCAAATTATACTCATCATTTATGTAAAAAAATAATAATACATCATATTATTTACATTAAAAAAATAATACATATTAATTTCAAAGTTCATTGCAAGATGTGAACTACTAGGGTATTGCAATAATAAGTAACATTGATACAACAATGGGTTGGTATTACATTTTGTGCATACTTTGTGAAAGGAATGTCAAATTACAAGCAGGATCATTTTGGTGTGCAAAATGTAAAACAAAAATAAATATTTCTATCCCAAAGTTAGAAGCACTCACATTAACTACATACTCTCCAAATATTTATAATATATTTATCTCACTATAACTACTATATATATACAATTGCAAACTACTTCAGATACAAGATTTAAATTGAAGTTTTTCATGCAACTAACAAAACAAAGTTTGTGATATTTGATCGAGATGCCGAGAAAATCCTAAATAAATCTACAAGATAGAAATCTTGCTGAAAAATAAATTAAGGTACAACTTATTTAAATTATTGTAAAATTATTGATATTGGAGAAGGAACCCCATGTGATTTGAAAAAAAAATTAGGCAAAAAATGGATTTCTCTACTTCATTTGAATGAATTCAATCTAAAAGATGGTTTTGAAAATTACATGGTTGCTAAGATTTTTGATGCGCCTTCAAATGATAAAAATGTATGGAAGAAAAAAAAACACAATTCAACATGCTATATTAATTCTTTTTGCTGAACTATTCCAAAATTTACAAAAATAAAAAATTTATAAAAAAACTGTCACATCATTGAAATTTAATATAAATACAAATACCTATGAAAAATTTTAGTGACAAAGTCCAAACTTTGTAAAATCTAATCAAGAATCTCTCGGTGTCAATTTATTAGTAATTAACATAAATGATGCAACAAAAGGAAAAAATGATGAAAGCTCAAAAATTGAAAAAATATGGACAGACTAAATTCCAAATGATGAAGATGGAGAAACTGATGACGACAACAAGTGTCACCATACTACAATAACAAAGCATTGAAGAAGAAACAAATTCGTGATGAAGCTTTTTATTATATCACATAATAAAAATCAATAATATAGAATGAATTAATATGCTTTTATCAACTTTTATTATACAATATTACTCCAAGTTGTTTTCATTATTGCTCATTACTTGTAAAAAATAATTATAATATATATATACAATTTATAATTGTTACTTTTTATGATGAATTCATTACTAACAAAGCTTTATAATAAATATACTATAATATATGTATAATTTTTTCCAAAAACAAATTTATATAAAATATTATAACATTATCCGTGCATCGCACGGGAAACTTACTAGTTTAGTTAATCACAGACTCACCTTCTCAAAAAAAAAAAAAAAATAATAATAATAATAATAATAATAATAATAATAATAATAATAATAATAATAATAAGGGAAATGCTAACGAGTGCCCTAAGGGAACTGGTTAATAATCTATTTAAAGAAAGTTTTTATGGAAAATGAAAAAAAAGTAATTAATATTTTGACAGCTTTTTTCATTTCTCATAAAAGTGGCATCAAAACTTTCCTAAAATGGATTATTAATAAGTGCCTTAAGGGCACTCGTTAGCATGACCCTAATAATAATTGTAGGGAGAATTTTTCAGCCCTCAATCTATTTGTCCGCTTTAGAGGGTAGGCCACAGGCATGCTTAGAGCGCAACGTCCTGAGCTTCAAACCCCTTCACGGCTTTGTCCTCGTTTGCGAGTGTGGAAGGCATGCTTAGGCATTTTGTGCTTTGCAACGTCCGTCCCACATCGCTTAGAGAAGCACCCCCCCCCCCCTATGCCTTATAAGCATGAGCTCAAGGCATAAGGGTACCACTACTACACTTACCTTCCACACTCGCAGACGAGGACAAAGCCGTGAAGGGGTTTGAAGCTCAGGACGTTGCGCTCTAAGCATGCCTGTGGCCTACCCTCTAAAGCGGACAAATAGATTGAGGGCTGAAAAATTCTCCCTACAAAAAGGCGCTTTTGAGGGTAGTGCCCATCTCCAGTATTGTCCTCTTTGGGGGCAGGCCACAGGCATGCTTAGAGTGCAACGTCCTGAGCTTCTATCCCCTCAAGGGTTTGTTGCCTGACCGAAGTGCAAGGCACGCCTCTACCACTACACACCTTAGTGTAGTAGTGGTACCCTTATGCCTTGAGCTCATGCTTATAAGGCATAGGGGGGCGCTTCTTTAAGCGATGTGGGACGGACGTTGCAAAGCACAAAATGCCTAAGAATGCCTTCCACACTCGCAAACGAGGACAAAGCCGTGAAGGGGTTTGAAGGTTAGGACGTTGCGCTTTAAGCATGCCTGTGGCCTACCCTCTAAAGCGGACAAATAGATTGAGGGCTGAAAAATTCTCCCTACAATAATAATAATAATAATAATAATAATCACAACTCGTGAAATGTACAGTAATATGTTATAATCTATATTTTTTTTTCTAAAATTTGTTAAAATAATATATTATATTTAGTCGTATTTAAAAGAAGTAGACTCACCAATTTTCTCTTCTAAGACCCCTCATCCTTTTTTTTCCCCTCTTTCTTGATTGCATATAACCATCACCTAATTATACTTATGGACACTCACTCTACAAATGCAACAATTTATTAAGGTATTTTCTTGTCCATTTACTCTACATTACTACATATGTATTTTTTTCTATCTCAATTACTCTTAATATGCATGTTTAGGCTAGAGTAGAAATTCTGTTTTGTAAAAAATAAATAAAAAATAAAAAATAAAAAACTGTCAAAAGGGTGTATTTGGTTGATGTAGGGAATGGCCTTTTCTCACGCAACACGAGGGTTCAGGATTTTCACCCCACCAAGGGCTAACCTTGTAGTGTAAGGCTTGACACCTTAATCCCACATCAGCCAGAAAAGCGCCCCAATACAATGAATTTGTAGAGAGTGGGTAGAAGAACTAGGCATTAGCGAGTATTACAACGGTTGGATCAAATGAGATTTAACTAAGTGTTCTAAGGGGAAATTCATCCTCAGCATAGTCCGAGGAGCCTTTTTCTGGTTACTAATGAGTATAGGGGTTGTCCCAGATCCCTCCGAACTCTGAACCCCCTCTTCTCTGGGGATTCATTCCATTATATAGTCTTATTCAGCTGATCTTTGTCCTCCACTTGTTGATCATCTAAGCTTATGTCTGAGGGCTTGTCCCATCAACCGCCTTTTCAGACCTCCTGTTAGTTAAAGTAACCAAGGCATTATTGTTCAATGGTCAATTCTTCATTAATGCGGCCAAAGTGTCAGTTGCATGCTTTTAATGTGGCGATGATAGCTCCTTTCTCCATTATTGGCCGGCCGAGGACATGGTCGTCCTCAGCAATGCTCCTTAACCGTTAGGGCCTTCCCCGCTCATCCTCGGACACTGCATTGTCCTCGACATGGGCCTTGGGCCTGATATGGAGTAGGCCGAGGTTGCCAAATCTTTGGGCCCCACAATAGCCCTTCAAAATTCTGCTGCTTGGTTCCTCTGGTGGGGAGGAGGATTTTGATGTCCTCGGGTCCTTATCTTGGCCTGGCAAATCTTATCTTCCTGTCGGTACCAAAATCCTTTTAACTGCTTAGGGAATGCTCTGGGCGTTTCGGTACTTAGAGCGTGCCTTCATTAAATTTTGGCGATCCTATGTCCTCTACGTTCAACGGTGTGATGACAAATGGACGGTAGGGATACTTCTCACTTAATGGGCGGGAAAGCCCATGCGGTTACTTTTAATTAGGGGTATAGATACCTGATCAAAACGATTTGCCCCTTCACTTTTACATTCAAGAGCTCCTGCGCACATACGCAACACTTGGTCAAGCCTTCAATCGACCTTACGCCTCCTCTCAACATAAAAGGCCTATTCGAGGGGTTTTTCCTCATTTCTGTAAGTTTTCTTCTCTTTTCAGTTCGTACTTTTCCGCCTGAGTTCCTTGTCCTCTTATTCCGCTTTCTCTTTCCTTCGTTTTCCTTGAGCCCCTCGTTAGCTCTTTAGGATGGGTAGGTTTAAGAAGTTAGTTGAGTCTGAGGAGGCGATGGAAAAATTTGTTACTGTTTATAAGATCTCCGATACAGTGGGTTTAAGGTACTATGGAGAAAGGGAGTGGAGCGTTAGGAGAAAAGAGGGTGAGGTGGCGATTCCTATAATCGTCTTTCTAGAGGGTGGTATGAGGATCCCCATGGGGCCAGTGATGAGGGATTATCTTAGGCACTTCGGCTTATCTCCCACCCAATGTGCCATTAATGTGTTTAGGATCTTAGGTTGTGTGGATGCCCTGAATGAGAAGATGAGGCTGGGGTTAACTCATCACGATGTAAACTAGTGTTACAACCTCCAGTGCCTTAGGGGGAAGTTTTATTACATGAAGACGAGGGATGATAGGGTCCGGCTCATTCAATGCCTCCCTGAGTCCAACAAGGGTTTGACCAAAGACTTCCTCATTGTATCCGGAGAGTAGCACGATGGCCTTCATTGTCCAACAGTGGAGGGTACACCAGGTGGGGCATTCAGACGACGAGAGGGTCTAATTTCTTGTACCTTCGCGCTCTGCTTTGTTTGGTTGTTAACAAGAACTGGTTTTCTTTTATGCAGATCCGCATGCTTTTAAGCGTCAATTTGGCTTGGTCAACAAGGAGGATTTACAAACCGTACTGAGGTCAGAGATTTTTGTGAATAAAGCTGACAACCAAGTTAGAGCCACTCATGAGGTTCTAGGATACGATCCGATTCAAAAACCGTTCCCGGCTCCAAAGTACGTGATCCGAGCTAAAGATCCTCGGTTGCATAAGATCACCGTGGTTGAGCACAGATTTTTGATCCTCGAAGGATCTCCCGTTCCTGAGGGTGTACTATTAGTGGATACTTCTTCGTCGCCTCAAGTTACCGAGGCTGAAGAGGAAAAGCCAGGAGAAGAGGAAGTTGCTGACTCTAGTCCGTCCGAGGACGAGTTTAACATGTTCAACCAATTCCATTCGCTCGAGAACCCTCCTAGCGATTTGGGTGACCCCAACTTAGCTGAAACAGACTTTTTATCCAAGGAAGCCTCTCCTCGGTCGAAGATGAGTTTCAAGAAACGACCTCAAACAAGCCTGTGGGCCTTGATTGAGGGACAGTCGGGGAAGGATGCGCCGGGAAAGTCTCTTCTTAAGCTTCCTCCTCTCCCACCCCAATAAAGTTCGCCATCTGGGTCCAAGCCCACCAATCCTCAGCAGAAGAGAGACAAAGGAAAGAGGCCTAGGTGGGAGCGAAGAATCTGATCCTTTCCAAGGCGATGACGATGCTCGACAACCATCAAAGTAGCTGAGGGCTGGGCGCCGAGGTCAGGAGAAACAGGCCACCGTCGAACTCGGGGCCTAGGCTTGGCTCCCTGTCCTCATGCTCCATGGGAAGCTCTTGATGGACGATGCCTCTCTCAAGGATCCTCGAGAGGACGAGGGTGCGCATGTGGTTGACGCATTGGGGAGGTCCTTGCTGCTCTCCATGGATATGGCCCAGCTGGAGGTTCAGAGGAGCAAGGACGTCTTCCTCGACCTCAAGCAATGTTTGGGCATGGTAAGTTTTCTAATCACTTGTGATTCCTTTGACTTCCTGCCTTTTGGCTCCTTACTTATCGTGCATTGGTTTTAATTGGCAGGCCATCCAGGCTACCTTTAGGTTTGAGGATGTTGCTAATAGTCAAAGCAGGGCCGCGGGCCTGGAACGTGAAAAGATGCTAGACGTTGCGCGAACCCTTAAAGTCTCCAAGGCCGATCTTTCAAAGGCGAAGGAGCAGTTGGAGGAAATGAAGAAGGCTCGAGACATCACCGAGTCAGGTTTAGTTAGCGTCCAAAAGCAAGCCCTGGATCAAATAGAGCGCCTGCTTAAGGCAGAGGATCAGCTGAGGGTCACCAAAGGGGAGATCGCGACCTTGAAAAAGAGGGTGCTTAAGGCAGAGGGGGCCAAAGGCGTTGCTGAGTCCGCCAGGGATGAGGCCTTGAAAGCCAAGGAAGAGGCTGAGTCTGCCAAGGCCGAGGCTGAGGCTTCCAAAGATAAGGCCACGCAGGAGGCCTACGAGTCAAGGATGGCTGATACAGAAGTCACCCTTAAAGCTCAAGTGTCTGGGGTATGCAGACTTTACTGTTCCCAGGTGTGGAATGAAGCCTTGAAGCAAGCAAGTGTTGAGGATTCATCTGACCTGTGGAAGGTGGAGAGTGTGTACTACCCTCCTGCCATTCACGAGGCTGCTCTTCCCAGCTCTAAGGCCGAGGTGACCCCTGAGGGAGTTGGGGCTGTTCCTAATAAAGATGCCCCGACTGCTACCACCTCAAATGAGCCCGCAAACGAAGATGATCCTCCTAGGGCTATTAAGACAAGCAAGAGTCCCACTGCGGATGCGCCCTGGAAGGCTGCGAATCCCTTGGCTGATGTCCAGGCCCCTTACATGGAGGAGGTATCTCCTTCAGCTGACCTTCCTTAGGCTGCAGGCCCAAGTGAGGGTTGCAAGGACCCTGAGACCTCTTCTGCTCAGCCCCCTGAGGGAGGAATTGAGATGAAGCTGAAGGAATGATCGTCCATGGCGCCTTCACCTTGTTTATGTGTGTTTTTCTTTCTTTCTTTCTTTCTTTTTCTTTTTTTTTTTTTTTTTTTAAGCATTGTGATGGAACTTTTGCCTTGTGTAACTCTTAAAGATTCAATGAAATGCATATTTTATTTTCTCTTATTCGCCCTGTTTGTATTATCCCTTTTTTTTTTACTTACACAATCTTGGCTTTAATTGCGCTCCAGCTGACCACATACTTATCTTCTTAAGTGACTAGTTTCCCCATAGGTTTGGGTCCAAAGACCATGCAAGACCTTGGTTCTGTCTAATACTGGATTCTTCTGAAGTAGCTAGTTTTCCCATAAGTTTGAGTCTGAGGACCGTGCAATATCTTGGTTCTGTCTAGCACTTATCTTCTCTAAAGTACCTAGTTTCCCCACAGGCTTGAGTCCGAGGACCATGCAATACCTTGGTTCTGTCTAGGACCTAGTTATTGAAGTAGTTAGTTTCCCCACAGGCTTGAGTCCGAGGACCATGCAAGGCCTTGGTTCTGTCTAACACTTGATTTTTCTGAAGTAGCTAGTCTCCTCATAAGTTTGAGTCCGAGGATTGTACAATACCTTGGTTCTGTCTAGCACTTATCTTCTCTGAAGTACCTAGTTTCTCCACAGGTTTGAGTCCGAGGACTATGCAATACTTTGGTTTTGTCTAGGACCTAATTATTGAAGTAGTTAGTTTCCCCATAGGCTTGAGTTCGAGGACCATGCAAGGCCTTGGTTCTGTCTAACACTTGATTCTTCTGAAGTAGCTAGTTTCCCCATAGATTTGAGTCCGAGTACCGTGCGATACCTTGGTTTTGTCTAGTACTTATCTTCTCTGAAGTACCTAGTTTCCCCACAGGCTTGAGTCCGAGGACTATACAATACCTTAGTTCTATCTAGGACCTAGTTATTGAAGTAGTTAGCTTCCCCATAGGCTTAAGTCCGAGGACCATGCAAGGCCTTGGTTCTGTCTAATACTTGATTCTTCTGAAGTAACTAGTTTCTCCATAGGTTTGAGTCCGAAGACCGTGCAATACCTTGGTTCTGTCTAGCACTTATCTTCTCTAAAGTACCTAGTTTCCCCACAGGCTTGAGTCCGAGGACCATGCAATACCTTGATTCTGTCTAGGACCTAGTTATTGAAGGAGTTAGTTTTCCCACAGGCTTGAGTCCAAAGACCATACAAGACCTTGGTTCTATCTAACACTTGATTCTTCTGAAGTAACTAGTTTCCCTATAGGTTTGAGTCCGAGGACCGTGCAATACCTTGGTTCTGTCTAACACTTATCTTCTCTAAGGTACCTAGTTTCCCCACAGGTTTGAGTCCAAGGACCATGCAATACCTTGGTTCTGTCTAGGACCTAGTTATTCTGAGTGACTAGTTTCCCCATAGGTTTGGGTCCGAGAACCATGCAAGACCTTGGTTCTGTCTAGCACTTAGTTTTTCTGAAGTACTTAGTTTCCCCACAGGTTTGAGTCCGAAGACCATGCAATACCTTGGTTCTGTCTAAGACCTAGTTATTGAAGTAGTTAGTTTCCCCATAGGCTTGAGTCCGAGGACCATGCAAGGTCTTGGTTCTGTCTAATACTTGATTTTTCTGAAGTACTTAGTTTCCCCACAGGTTTGAGTCCGAGGACCATGCAATACCTTGGTTTTGTCTAGGACCTAGTTATTCTAAGTGACTAGTTTCCCCATAGGTTTGGGTCCGAGGACCATGCAAGACCTTGGTTCTATCTAGCACTTAGTCATTGAAGTAGTTAGTTTCCCCATAGGCTTGAGTCCGAGGATTATGCAAGGCCTTGGTTCTGTCTAACACTTGATTTTTCTGAACTACCTAGTTTCCCCACAGGTTTGAGTCCGAAGACTATGCAATACCTTGGTTCTGTCTAAGACATAGTTATTCTGAGTGACTAGTTTCCCCATAGGTTTGGATCCGAGGACCATGCAAGACCTTAGTTCTGTCTAGCACTTGGAGTTTTCTTTACGGCTTGCAGTGGGAGAGCTCATCCTCATAGCTGGGGAGCCTGCCCTTAAAGTGATAACGGCCTTAAGCTTGCTCTGCCAAGGGGGGGGACCCTTCTTCAGCCTGGCTCTTTAGCCCGGCGCGCCACTTTCAATTACGAGGCGTCTTTTGGGCTATTCGAGTAACGCGTTTAATGCTTCAGTGCGCGAGGCGCATTCTCATTAATATCCTTGTGGATTTACGAGGATCCAGCAGCTAGTAAACTCTTTGGAAATTGGGCAGAGTTAATACCTTCACTAATTCTTCCTTAGGATTTTGTGCAGGCTAATTTTCACTAACTCGTGCCTTCTATATAAGGCATTTTAGGGTAATATTTTCTACAAATTTCACAAACACTTGGGTTCAATAGGGGTCCAAAGCTCTCCGTTTTCTGGGCATTTTCAAGGGCCCTGCCAAAATAATGACTCGTGCTTGAGGAGATGGAGTGGCCCTGGAAAAGGGCAGGGACAAGGAAGTCAAGCCCCCTTTAGGAGCAGAGAATGCCACCCCGATCCTGGACGACATAGCGGAAGCGAAATAAGCAGAGGCCAAAGATCCTCCTTCTTTTCAACGTAGCTAGAAAAAGGACTTCCATTGCAGTTCGGAGGGGAATCCGAAAGGAACATAACGTCCCTCCTTCGCGCGCAGGTTCACCAACCTTCCAAGCTAGTAGTGATTCACCAGTGCCCGGTCGTCGTGGGACTGGGAGAGAATCCAAGGGGAACCTTGAGACTGGACCGTCAGGCGCCGTGGCTTCTTCTTCCTTCTCCTTCCCAGCGCCGCCTATGCTGGTTGGGGAGCTATGAACGGCCTTAAAATAGGCTTGTCTCCACCTCTCCCTCCATGCATAGCTTGGCTTTAAAATAAGCCTGCCTAGGCCCTTTTCCCTTTTTTTTTTCTTTTTTAGCTTCAACACAAGCCTGCCTAAGCATTTACCTTCATAGTTAGCTTTAAAACAAGCCTGCCTAAGCATTTATTGTACAATGTAACTTTTCTTTAATTAATAAAGAAGTAACCACATTTCGTTTACTTTACTTCTCGAATCTTTCATTTCTTTATGATGATTGCCTTCTGAATGAGTGCGCTGCTGTTGTTTGTGTTTTTTTTTTTTTTGAACTTGGAAAAAGTGTTGTTATTGATCCTTCCACACCAACCATCGCACTCGCTAATCCTCAAGTCCTTCCCACAGACGGCGCCAATTGTAGGGACTGGCCTTTTCCCACGCGACGCGGGGGTTCAGGATTTTCACCTCACCAAGGGCTGACCTTGTAGTATAAGGCTTGACACCTTAATCCCAAGTCGGCCAGAAAAGCGCCCCCGATACAATAAATTTGTAGAGAATGGGTAGAAAGACTAAGCATTAGCGAGTATTACAACGGTTGAATCAAATGGGATTTAACTAAGTGTTCTAAGGGGAAATTCGTCCTCGGCATAGTCCAAGGAGCCCTTTTCTGGTTACTAATGAGTATAGGGGTTGTCCTAGATCCCTCCGAACTCCGAACTCCGAACTCCCTCTTCTTTGGGGGTTCATTCCATTATATAGTCTTATTCAGTTGACCTTTGCCCTTCACTTGTTGATCATCTGAGCTTGTGTCTGAGGGCTTGTCCCATCAGCCGCCTTTCCAGACCTCCTGTTAGTTGAAGTAACTAAAGCATTACTATTCAATGGTTAATTCTTCATTAATGTAGCCAGAGTGTCAATTGAGTGCTTTTAATATGACGATAACAGCTCCCTTTTCCAATATCGGTCGGCCGAGGACATGGTCATCCTCGGTGATGCTCCTTGACCGTTTGGGCCTTCCCCACTCATCCTCGGACACTGCATTGTCCTCGGCATGGGCCTTGGGTCCGATATGGAGTGGACCGAGGTTGCCAAATCTTTGGGCCTCACAGTTGATATTGTTCTTTTTTTAGATGCACGATATTCTTCTAACTTGCAACTAAATTTTCTAAATTTTTACTATGGTGCATTTCAAACTTTTCTTTATCTTAATGAGATTATCATAATAATCAAAGCCCATTACCAATTATAATATTATCATAACCCATATTACTTTTTATAATATTTTGTTATATAATTTTTTTTAAAATAAACAATAATACTTATTAAAAAAGATACAAAAATAATTGTTATATGAAATTTGGCCTCTAAAGTCTGTATGCAAGTAATAGAACAGGACCAAAGGCCATTTTTGAAAGGGTACAAGGCCCGATTTCCCTTTCTCACAAAAGCCTAGACCATGGTTGTCCGCTTGTGCTACAACACATGTCTAGCTAAGGCATAATCCAGCAGATTAAAGAAAACCTCTCAATAAAAAAGAATTGAGAGAGGAAAAGTCAAAAAGTGCTGAAATTGGTTGGAAACATTTGGTTGACGTGACACAATAAAAAGGAATCTTTTATATTTATAAAATTTAATCTGAACAATAAAATAAATCTTGTGTGTACAGTATGTTGAGATTTTTGAGAGCCTAATAAGTAACATTAGGTAATTACATAGAAAATCTCTTAGAGGCTGCCTTAAAGTGCTAGTTAAAGGTTTCTGTTAGGTTCTAAAGACTTAAAATTTTATGTATTTAGAACTCTAATATCTATTGTTGGCAAACCATAATCAAAACAAGTTGTTTAGTCTTGTTTAGACTTGCTCAAAGTTGGTTCTTTTATGTAAAGTTGGAATCGAGTGACTACAGAAGTATTTGTTACTTTCAGCCTAGCTTGATCGATCGAAACTTAGACTCGATCAATCGAAATTCGGCCAAATTGTTTTTTCTGCAAAATTTTCAACTCAGCTCTAACTCCTAAAACGTTTAGGGTTTTATGTTTTTGCCCTAAATATAAAAGGCAAACTCTAGCCACGTTTTAGTGCTTGCTCATATTACTGTTTTGTGTGAATTTCTTGTGAGATCTTTGAGGAGTTTTCCTTCACATAAACTTAGGGTTATCAAGAAGGAGATTAATTCAACATCTTGATAATCATTTAGTTGCTGCCATAAGAAGTTAAAGATACACAAGCAGGGGTGCTTGTATTTATTGGAGAATCCAAGAAAGAAGGAATCTGTGGATTCGAAGCTTGCACGTAGTCGTGTCAGTAAGTTCTACTGGTGGATAGCAATAAGAAGTCGAGCGTAAGGGCTTGTAAGTCTTATTGTATGAACTTCGATTATTTCATATAGTGAATTCAAGTTTACCTTGAGGATAGTTAAGTCAAATTCTTCCCAGGTTTTTACCGTGTAGTTTCCTGGGTCATCATATTATTGTGTTATTTATTTTTCCACTGCTATATACCTGATATGATTGTTTTGATTGTGATAATCTAGATTTGCATAATTTGACTAAGTTAATCGCTTGGCTAATTCACTAGGTTAATACAATTGTTGTTTTAAAGGGTCTAAAAACCTAACAGTTTCAAATCAAAAACCTTGTGGATCTCAAGAGGCATTAAGAACCACACTAAAAGCCAACCTCTTTGAATTAATGAATCCGTTTCAAATGGAATTTTATTTTCCCTAAATGTTTTTTAGTATGCTGGCCATGGTTTGGGTTTTTTTTTTTTTTTTTTTTGAGAATCAATGTAGTGCCTTTTATTCAATGAATACCATCAAAGTTTACTAAAAACACAAAAATGAAACTGTGGTGGAACATCCTCCATCCACACACTATAATCTGAAACATTTAAAGTAAAAAGAGCTAAAACACGAGCAACCATATTACTCTCTCTCTCTCTTAACATGAGAGTAGTGTAATTTCATGGGTATCTTAATTTGGCCAATATATTATATTTAAACTGTATATGAAAGCAACACTCTAAAAGCCAAAGGGCTAACTCAGCCCAAAAACTGTGTTACTCCAAAGCCGAGGTCTTAGAACTGAAAGCCTTCATTGGTTGACAGGTTTATCATGACAACCAAAGAAAAAGAAACAATTCCATTGGTACAATTGCCTGATTTTGCCAAGTTTATTTAAGAACATTGGATATTGGAATTAATCCATTAACTAGCCTGTGTCTGTCCTTGGTAACATGATACATCTGGGAAGCTGGTTCTTTTCTTGGTACCATAATGCATCTGGGAAGGTGGCAGATGTATTGCGAACATTGGTGGGATTGATGGCAGATCCATAGACAGCCTCTGAAAATTGCTGCTTATTTATTGACTGTGAACTTAGCCTTATATTCTTTTTCTTTTTCTTTTTTTGAGTAAAACTTAGCCGTATATTCGAGTCATTTGGGTAAATATTGGTTTTTTTAAAACTAATTTGCGTTATAGGTACTGTTCGAAACTATTTAGCAAAGTGAGGAGAGAGATTGAATTTCGGCAACACTGTTGCCGAAATTCAAGAAAAAGTAGGAGAGAGAATTAGAAAAGGGGAGGAGAGAGAAAACCATGAATTACGGCAATGGTATTGCCGTAATTCCTCTGCCCAGTCTGCCCGGCTTGTGCGTGTGAGGAGTGCAATGTGTGAGTGCCCCAAAAAAAAAAAAAAATTCCCCACAATTGTGGCAATGGTATTGCCGAAATACCATTGCCACACATTAAAAAAAAAAAAAAAAAAAAAAAAAAAAAAAAAAAAAAAAAAAATTCTCCACAATTGTGGCAATGGTATTGCCGAAATACCATTGCCACACATTAAAAAAAAAAAAAAAAAAATTCCCTACAATTGTGGCAATGGTATTTCGGCAATACCATTGCCACAATTGTAGGGAATTGTTTTTTTTTTTTTTTTTTAACGTGTCACATTAAAAAAAAAAAAAAAAAAAAAAAAAAAAAAACAATTCCCCACAATTGTGGCAATGGTATTGCCGAAATACCATTGCCACACATAAAAAAAAAAAAAAAAAAAAAAAAAAAAAAAAAAAAAAAAAAAAACAATTCCCTACAATTGTGGCAATGGTATTGCCGAAATACCATTGCCACACATTAAAAAAAAAAAAAAAAAAAAAAAAAATTCCCCACAATTGTGGCAATGGTATTGCCAAAATGCCATTGCCACACATTAAAAAAAAAAAAAAAAAAATTCCCCACAATTGTGGCAATGGTATTGCCGAAATACCATTGCCACAAATAAAATAAAATAAAAAAAATTTCCCCACAATTGTGGCAATGGTATTGCCGAAATGCCATTGCCACACATTAAAAAAAAAAAAAAAATTCCCCACAATTGTGGCAATGGTATTGTCGAAATACCATTGCCACAAATAAAATAAAATAAAAAAAATTTCCCCACAATTGTAGCAGTGGTATTGCCAAAATATCATTGCCACAAATTAAAAAAAAAAAAAAATTCCCCATAATTGTGGCAATGGTATTGCCGAAATATTCCCCACAATTGTGGTAATGGTATTGCCGAAATACCATTGCCACAAATTAAAAAAAAAAAAAAAAATTTCCCCACAATTGTGGCAATGGTATTGCCGAAATACCATTGCCACAAATTAAAAAAAAAAAAAAAAAAATTCCCCACAATTGTGGCAATGGTATTGCCGAAATACCATTGCCACACATTAAAAAAAAAAAAAAAAACCATTGCCACACATTTAAAAAAAAAAAAAAAAAAAAAAAAAAAAAAAAAACAATTCCCCACAATTGTGGCAATGGTATTGCCGAAATACCATTGCCACACATTAAAAAAAAAAAAAAAGAATTTCCCACAATTTCGGCAATGGTATTGCCGAAATTGTGGGATTTTTTTTTTTTTTTTGGGCACTCACACATTGCACTCCTCACACGCACAAGCCGGGCAGACTGGGCAGAGGAATTACGGCAATACCATTGCCGTAATTCATGGTTTTCTCTCTCCTCCCCTTTTCTGATTCTCTCTCCTACTTTTTCTTGAATTTCGGCAACAGTGTTGCCGAAATTCAATCTCTCTCCTCACTTTGCTAAATAGTTTCGAACAGTACCTATAACGCAAATTAGTTTTAAAAAAACCAATATTTACCCAAATGACTCCGTATATTCTATGGTTCTCAAAAATCATAACACATGCTAACGTAAAATAAAGGGATGCTAACGGATGCTTTTAGGAAAATAGTTAACAATCTATTTAAAAAAAGTTTTTATGGAAAAAAAAAATAATTAATATTTTGACAGCTTTTATCATTTTCCATAAAAGTAATGTTAAAATTTTCTTAAAATTGATTGTTAACCATTGTCCTAAAGGCACTCGTTAGCCTGACCCTAAAATAAAAAAAGCATAAAATGTCATAAGAGTTGTTCACTTCTCTCTCTTAAAAAAAAAAAAAAAAAAAAACAAACAACAAATCTTATAGGAGCCTCTATATACAAAAGAGTTTTTTAGAGTCACAACTTTAACGTAAGGACAAATTACAACTTACTCATTTAAGGTTTGACCAAAATTTAAGTTACTTATATGTGGTTTGAAATTTGATACTTTATCCACATGAGATTAACTCACTTAGAGTTCCATAATCCATCTTTGTTGAAAATAATGCCAAATATATAATTTTGCTCCACTTTTATGTCTTTTTCCTCCAAAAACACAAAAAACAAAAAAATGCAAGATCAAATAAGATAAAAAAGAATCTGGCAGAACACTTGCATCATGGGATTTTAAACTGCAAGTAGAAAACTTAAATTTCGATCAAACCTCGGATAAGTAAAGTGTCAAATTTCAAATCTGCAAATAGGTAACTTAAATTTCAATCAAACGACAGGTGAATAAATTGTAATTTGCCCTTAGCGTAATTGATTGTGAGTGACTGTATATTACTTTCACATCATCCAATCACTTTTTCTTTACTTTTCATAGCAGGCACATTAGAATTGTTGCTTAAAAGTTGTGCCCACGGAATTTTTCATATACAAATAGAAGTATTAAGTGTGACATATATGATATATGGCAGATTTGTAGTATCTCTAGATAGTTTTTTCTTATCTACGTGGCTACATCCATAGGATACTTGATATAAGAGTAAACTTGAAGAGTTAAATCTAAAAAAGTGATTTGGAAGAAGATCTAGGGATGAGATTTTTATGGGAGAAAACGTAGGTCAGCCTACCCAGCACACGACACCAATTGTCAAAAGTTAGCACCCAAGCTGGCCAAGCACAACAAAGAATATGGTTCTCATGCCTTAGTACGAAAGCCACCTCCTCATTTACCAAGAAATAGCTAAGATTTTTCACGTATCAAAAATTAAAAAAAAAAAACTAAGATTTTCAACAACAAAAAAAAGCTAAGATTTTAGGATAAATGTGCTGAATGCCTCACCGCTCATCCACATTTGACGCTACCCAAGTCTAAAGTCACCACAAATTTCACACAAAAACAAAAATCATGGCTATAGAAAAGTAGGTTTTGATTGATGTAAAATAAATAAAATTGGTATCAATCTTTAGAATTATGGTTAAATGATTAAATTTATTATTTTTTAATAATTTGAGCTTTTGGAACAATTAATAATTTATCACCAATAATGATTTAACATGAAATTGATGTTGCAAAAATCATAATTTTTTACCTTAATAAAAATGAAATTAAGGCTTCGTTTATTTTGTTGTAAATTTTTTTAACATTTTATCATTTTTATTTCATTATAAAATTTGGTCAAATCTAAAAATGTTTTATGTTACCTGTAAAATTAATTTTAAAATGTTATAAAATGTTTTATCTTAAAGAACTTAGTAAAATATTTCACAAAAACACGCCAAGTCTCTTCTCCCATCTGGTGGCTGCACAAACCCATCCGTGTAGTTTGTACTTAAAATTTTTTACATATTACATCAAACACTTGAAAATATTTTTATTACATTTATCAATATATATATATATATATATTTTTTGGTGGTAACTGTAAAATTTGTCGTCATCTATTGTTTGACGCTGGATCAACTGAGCTAATGCACTTGAGTCCAAGGTTTTGAAACTCGGAACGTTTATTGAATCAAAAAAAAGAGAAGTTCAAAATTTTTGAGATCGAACCGAAATTGAACCGGAGTCAAACCGTAATGACGTCATAATTAATTTATATATATTAAATTAATATAAATACAAAATTTGACTAAAATAATCCCTAAATAAATATAAAAATCTATATTTCAAATATATTTTTTATATCATACTTGTAACTTTTAGAAGATAAATAAAAAAAATTAAATTCAAAACAAACATAGTCAAATCACGTCATAAATCATTTAATAATAAAATAAAATACAAAAAAAAAAAAAAAAAAAAAGAAAAAAAAGAAAAGAGGAGCAATATTGTTTTAAAAAACACGGGTACTTTGAAATTAGAATCACGAGGCTTCTAGGAAGCTCCACTTCCACCAGGTACCAATTACCCACGTGCATTGGACTCATAAATATCTAGATATCATTTATCTAGATATCACGTTTCAAAGCACTTTTATTCAAAGCCTCATAAAAAGCCTCACACTCTCACTTTTTTTCTCTGAAAGTGGCAGAGACCCAAGCTTGAAGAAGTGTGTTTTAATGGCAGCACTTGAGCTCTGTCAGTGACTTGAATTTTTGTTCTGTTATTATTTTTTTTTTTTTTCTCCTTCATCTGATGTGAATCTTTTTTTTTTTTTTCAAAAATGCTAGTGTTTGTTCTTAAAACACTGGTTAAAAATTCAGTTAAAAAAAATGTTGACATCAATTTTATAAAAAATAAAAAATACTATTAAAATATTAATTATTTTTTTTTTCATAAAAATTTTTTTTTAAATAAAATCTTAACAAGTGCACTAAGAACACTTATTAACATGTCCCTTTCTTTTCTTCTCTTCTCAAGCAATCCGATAACTTCTTCTACACTTTTACTTTTCTTTCCAGCACCTTTTTTTTTTTTTTTTTTTTTTGGTTGAGGAACTTTCCAGCGCCTACTTCTCAGATTTGAAATTTTGTGTCTTGCTCTCCCTACTTCTCAGTCTCACATCTTCGGTTATCCTCAATTCTCAAGCAAATTATAATAGATCTGAAAGTAAGACTCTCTTTCACAGCTTCATCCTTAACTCACTGTCCCTCTTTCTATTCCCGTCTCACTCTTTCTTCCCTAAAGAACATATCCGGCCAACCTGAAACTGCTCTTCACGAAGAAATTTTCTGGGGAGGAAACCGGACAACCCGTGTCTGGTTCAAAAAACCATACGATTTGACCGCGGTTCGAAAAGTTCAGAGTAAAAATATAATTTTCGGTTTTCTGTATTTAAAGAACCGTTTGAAGGGACGGTTTTCGGTTAATCAGTCGGACCGTACGGTTTGGTCCGAGTTTCAAAATCTTAGCTGAGTCCAGTTGAAATAAACAAAACATTTAACGACTAGTATACATATTTTTCTTAAAGTCCAAAAATATTACCACGGGCTCCTTTTACAACGCGGAGACTTCTGCGTCTCCGCCATGTGAGACGTGTCTCGGTCCCTGAGCTTTCCTGGTCCTAGATTCTCTCTCTCTCTCTCTCTCTTTGACTCTGATATGTCATATTAACATGTCCATTGCACCCAGGAACCTTCATAGCTCTCTCACTCCTAGCTTCTCTCTGTAACCAGTGAGTCATTTCAATCTTGTCTCTTCAGTTATATATTTATTTATTTGTATACTATTTGTTATGCTCAGTTGCTCTGATCTCTCTTTCTTGCACTTAAACTCATTTATCCAGTTGTACTAGTTTTCTATTGTTCTTTTTTAGTACTGGTTTTTTTTTTTTTTTTTTAATATTCAATATGAATCTACCTGTTTTTGTTGTCCCTTCTGTTTCCACAACTACTAATGAAGGATTTTATTCAATCTTGTACCTTCTAATCCACATCCCAACTGATGTTTGCTTTTCTTTATTCATTTCTTACCCACTTCACTAGAGCTGATTATTAGTATACTTCTCAGAATATGTGTTTGTTCTCATTTCTTCAAGTTCTTTTAGTCTCATTGCTTTGCTTGTAGGAGCTAAAAAATATAGAGTTGGATGATTGGTTTTTGTGTAGGATGTTATGCTTGAAACCAATTCCCACCAAGAAAAATGGGGTGCACTACTTCTATATATGCTGTTGGAAGGAAGAAGAAGAAGAGTGTCCCCGAAGTCGTGGTCTTTGTCCCGTCAATGCGAATTCCAGTGCAATCTGATCTTCAAAGGCCGCTTAGAGGGCTAATTCCAAAAGATCTTGCAGATAGGTTGTCTTGCCTTCGGAATCAGATTGCTTTGGTGGCAGAAGATACTGGTCTGGTCTTACATATATATATGTCTAGTATTGCTGAATTTCTGTTTATTCTTTATGTACTGTTTGGTTGCTGAGGAAATGTAGGAAACGAATAGGTACTAGAATATTATATTGGAGATGTTTTATTATGTTGGACTTGAGTAAACACATTTGGCTTAGTTAGGATGAGCTTTTATATCTTAGAAATTCTTGTAGTTACAGTATTCTATCAGCAACCAAATGAATCATGAATATAAGTGTCCTTACTGAGCAGAAATTGTACTTCTTGCAGGTGGATCTGCAATAACTGAACTACTGCGAGCACTTGAGGAGTATTTGTGTGTTTTGATAGGACTCACTAAGAAAGGTATCATAATTCATAACTCATAACTCAGCTCTCTCTCTGTCTCCCAGAGTTTCAAATGGAAAATAACCAGCATATGTAACAGAATATGGTGTTGAGGGACTCATACAATTCAAATGGAAGAATTTGGAAGATGGACGACATGTAAGACAATCAGAAATTCATTCTTGAATTTAACATAATTTGCTTTGATTGTTTCTAGTCTTGTAACTGGGGTTTGAAATTTGATAGCAGGAAACATGTATAGCAAACTCCTGGTTTGAATTACTATCAGTTGTTCACCTAATGGCAATGCTGACTTTGTTGGAGGCTGACTCGTTAATGATCCCTAAGGACCATTCTGGTTCTGGTATAAGGGTTGTATCTTCAGGTTTATATTTATCCATATCGATTCCATGTTTTCCCTTCAATTCTTTGTGGAGCCAATTTCCATTAGATATTCTATATGTTGACTAATCAATTGTCATTTAAATGCCTACAACTAGATTGCAAGAGGGATGCTGTTGATTTGTTACTTAAGGCTGCAGCGTACCTGGAGTTTTGTGTCCGGGATGTTCTGGTTCATATACCACCAGATATCAAGTATGTTAACATATTCCAGAGCTTTGGACTCCTTTATGCAGCTCTTACATTAAATTTTATAGGAGTAATTAACGAATTATATGCATATACCCAGGAAAAGGTTGCCAACAGATTTGCAGGATGGTGTACTGGAGGCTATTTCTATTCAAGCACTAGGCCAGGTATTCATCACTCAAGGTCTTCAATTTTGTTTTTCTTTTGATTTTTATTACTCAAACTCTCCAGAATCACAGATATCTGGGGTGCATCACTTATCAATTTTCTGGAGTCACAGCTGTGATGTCAACTATTATGTGTTATTATACGCATAATTGCACATCAAAAGCAAAAACCTTTAGACAGTAGACACTGACAAACAAAATTCCCTACTTAACAGGGGGGAAAAAAAAGACATTTCCTTTCATTTTACATCAAAGCATATGAAATGTTTCTGTGTACGGAATTGAACAGGTACTGAAAATGCTAGGAATATTTGAAATTTCCAAGCATGAAACACCAACATCCACACAGAACACTAAGAATTTAACTTACCCCCCAAAAATATTGACTGCTTACCAAAAGAAAAAACAGAACAACATGCACACAGAAGTTAATTCATATGTTTGGTCCTTTTTCTCCTTTATCTAATTTTACTTCTCATTATTTATGGGTAATTATTTAACTCACATACTAATTGTTATAGTCTAAACTGAGTTAAAAGACTTCCTTGATAATGATTTTGATAACACATTCAGGGAACTGAAATTCAGCTTGGTTTAGCTGTTGAATGTCAAAAGGCCACTTTATCAGTGAAGAGGAGGTTGGCATGTGAAGAGCTGAGCTATTTTAGTCAGGTCTGTTTATTCTCATCTTTCATGAGCAAAAAGCTGAACTCATCATCAAGCTCTTAAACTATGCTTATTATCTGCATGAACTATATTTCAAGAACCCTGTTTAATACAGAGTTCATTTCAATGTGATGAGCCTAATAGATCCAAATAACCTTTCAAGTGGCCTTAATTTTGTTTAGTGTAGTTTTCTGGAAAAACATTTGCTTGTTTGTGTGTTTCTCACATGGTTTAGTGTACTTCTATGTTTGATCAGGCTTATCACCGCTTGTCAGAATGTCACATGGACACCAATAATGGGTATGGAAAGAAGCTTCTTTGGTTCATCAAATGGAAATTCCTTGAAGCAAAGGTTTTCAATGCTATCAATATCAAACTCTCATTATAATTTGTTCTCCTTGCCATGTTCAGTACATGTTGTCTATCTGATTCTAACTAATCTGTATTATATCATCAGGCTGCAGCTTACTACTACCACGGTCTAATCCTTGACAAGGGTAATGAACAATCATGTCATGTTAGTGCTGTGTGTTGTTTTCTCACCGCTGAAGAAATTTTGTCAGAGTGCAAGAAGGCCTGCTTGAGCTTTTGCCTTGCAACTCCTGTCACCAGGTTGGTTTTGATTAGTACTGTAATGCATAGGTTATTATCTATGTACTCAAGTTACCATTTAAGAAAGGCCAAAATACATTGTCGGTCCCTAAACTTTAGCCCATTACTGATTTTAGTCCTTGAATTTTAAAGTAATTGCTTTTAGTCTCTAATAAACTTGAAGTGATCGCTGTTAGTCCCTAAAACTTAAAGCGATCACTTTTAGTCCCAAATGTATCTAATGGAGTGGTGAAATGTTAGTTTATAATTTGGCTACACCATTTAAGGGACTGAAAGTAATCACTTTAAATTTTATGGATTAAAATGGATTGTAGGCTAAAGTTTAGGGATTAATAGTGTATTTCCCCTCTTAAAAATTTTTTTTTTTTTTTTTTGGCTCACAATTTTGTTTTTCCTTTTGGCAAGGGCTCCTCCGCTCTGGGGATCAATGAAGCATTTACAACAGAAAATTCCTGAAGTTGCATCAAGGAAGTCTCAGATGTATGGCTATCTCTTAGAACAAGAAAAGTAAGGGTTTTCCAAAGCAATCCTCATCTAAGTTTCTTTGATTTCCTCTCCTGAATACTATTAACTAAAAGATGGATATCGAAATTTTATATTGGCGATGATGCAGGGCTCTCCAAGCATTGCCTGACCTACCAGATTTCCAATTGTCATTAAGACCTGATGACTATCAACTGCCTGAAATTGATCCAGCATGGGATAGTGAAAAATGGGAAATTCAGGGCCAGCCTCTAAAAGAACACCTCAAGGATAGTGAAGATGAAATTGAAACTGAATGAACGCTTACATGACCTCTTCTCATTTACAGTAGTCGGAAGCCAAATTTGCCAACTAAACTTCCTTACATTTCTATAAAAGCTCATATAATTACTACAGAACAGAAACAAGTTATGAATGTTTGTATCTTACCATGTTCTCTCTCTCTCTCTCTCTCTCTCTGTCTCTCTCACCTTCCGAACTCCATTTTACTGCTATTTAATCTCAGTGGCACGTGTGACGTGACATAGACGTTCAATGTCCACATCTTGGTAATTGTTTAATTGTTCATTAACAGTTCAACACCATCAATATGACACCTTGTACAGTTAATCTATAACCAAGACCAAGAGGGCAGTTTTCATTCTATTTTAGTGCTTTCCTTCATTATAACACCCTAGATTAATACTAAATATACCACATCAAAAATTAATTTTAAAATGGCCAGAGCCTTGTTACTTAATTGGCACATTCTTGTACTTTTAACACAAACATCCGGGTCAAACAAAATGAATTTAACAGTGGTAAACTCAAAATCAAATGCAGCTTCACATAACAAGAGATAATTAAGGAGCAGAAGCAGAAAACCCCAACATTATAATCTTGATGTAGCCCCAACTGGGTGTTTTCAACTAATCGTTATGCTCTTCGGTGATTTCACTCAGTAGCTCGAGACCTGAGCTTGGTGGCAGAAACAATTGTAAGAGTCAAGTATGCAAAGAAAGCTAGATAAGAGAAAACCACAGATACCACAGTTCTGTTGCAAAACTTGCTCACTCGGTCACACACGGATCCCCAACCTATATGGACTTCTCCATAACGACCAATGTAACCAACTGCAGTTGCCGCGGCACATCCAGATATCATCAAAATCATCATCGCCTGTAATATAATTTTATATTCATAATTAAAATATATATATATACACACACACACACGAGCAATGCTATACATTATACACATACAATTAATTGTAAAGGAAAAAAAGTATACAAAATAATGTGACATGGGATGGACTGTGTCACAGTGTTTACATGGTTCAAACGAAGCATTAAAATACTAGCATTAGAGAGTATAGTTGTTTATTATTTTATTATTATTATTATTTTCTTTTTTCTTTTGAATCATTCAAATCTTGCTTACCATGTCATGCAAAAATAGGAAAAAATAGTTGGTGGGGTGTGACTCTGAGCGGTACTGAAGGTAAACAAAGATCAATGACAATGCAGAGAAGACACAAACCACTGCTTCAGCACCAACCAAGAATCTGTAAGAGAAAAAAAAGTAATGGGTTCAATAGCTTTCTAAAATTTAGTAGATTAAAAACAAAAAGACTTAATCTTTTTCAAATGGGCATTTATAAAAAGGGTTATACTTGTATTAGTACATACTTTAAGGCAGATGAGTAGGAATAGCTGGCTTTGAATGTGAAACCAAACATCACGATGGATTGGGAGCTGGTGACCATTACAGATATTGCAATTACTAGGAAAATAATGGTTAAGACTCTGAAAGTGGTTTGGAGAATCAAGAACTCTCTCTTTGATGAGCTTGTCAGGCCTAAAAAAGATTCCAGTTTCTGCATTAAGGAACTTTTCCTAATAATCTGGGAAGCCATGTGAAAAAAAAAAACGGTCTTTTTGCAAACAGAAGAAAACTTTCAAAACAAGGGCAATGAAACAGGGAAAAAAAATCAGAACTTTGTGAACAATTTTGTGAGAGAGAGATATATATATATATATATATATATAGAGAGAGAGAGAGAGAGAGAGAGAGTATTAGTCATAGAGTGAGACAATAGTTCGAGTTTGGGGGCACAGCGCTTGTTTAAAAACTAAAAAGCAAAGAGAGTACCCATTTGCATTCGGCAGTTTTGAAATTGGATAATTTGAGGCCCAATTCAATCTAGTCTGGACTGGAAATAGAACCCAAACCAAAAAATAAGACACATCTTATTATATTTATCCACCCCAAAAAATAAAAAGACTCAGACAAACCTTAAGAGGCAAAATAAATAAATAAATAAATAACAGTGAAAGGGGTTTAAGGTTTAAGCTATATAGGTTGTGAATCTGGTGCTGGGTTGGATACTTGGATCGGGTAATCTATAACTCCCCAACCCACTCATATCTTGAATTGGATTGCACCATACAAGTTTGGCTAGCTAGGTTAGGCCTCGGTGATTGAGTAATTTTATTGAAAAGAAATTGCTAAAGTGGTTGCTTCTACTTCTACCCAACCTTTTTAACTCCGAACGTCAAGAGCCAAAGGGGCTGTTTAGTAACATTATTTGTATTTTTTGAAAATACGTGTGGATAAAAAAGTGTGTGAAAATATGTTTAACGTTGTTTAAAAACTGAAAACATGTGTTTAAACACATATACCAAACAGGCCCAAAGTGGCCTATTGATTTCTCTTTTGCAATTTCAATCAAAAACCAATATAGTTACTCCTTTAAGTAATAACAAACAGCATTCAAAAAAAAAAAGTAATAATAAACAGTGATTTCAATGTATTCCAATTAAAATGAAATTCTTGAAAAGTTAGGTTACCTAATGGAAGTAAGTCTTAGATTACAAAGTAAATAGCTATTTTAGACAACTTAAGGGTGATGCCACTCTTATCATAAATATAGTTCTTAGTAGTGTTGATTTGATGATTCTTACTTCTTAGTAGGTTTTGCAACTTGTTTGCACATATTAACGTATCATATTATAAAAATATAATTTATATGTTGGGCATCTCGTTAATAAAATATTTTTCCAATGAAAATTAGAAATCATGTCTCTTTCTTGACAACTAGAGCTTAACTGTTGTTCAATGAGTAAGGTTCCATATAGAATTTCTGTTTCATCGGTTTTTTATCAAAATAATGTCAATTATAAAGATGCAATAGGATGATCAATGTGATTGTTAGCCACAATTTTTGACGTTGTTTGGAGGAATAGGATCGGAGTAGCCCACTAGCTAACTAAAAGATATAAGATAAGTCTTGATGTTTTTTTTGGTTTACGTGAAAGAGTTTTCAGACAGCCCTCTCACGCAAAAAAATAAATTGATTGCGAAAATTATTATGAGTTTTTGAAAGATTGCCAAAAATATCATATTCTAAAATAAAGAGAATAAAAATATTGATATTAAGAAGCAGAAGTGAGAGACAATAACAGAACAAAAGAGTTACACAGCTCGGCCTAATAACTTAGGTCCATGGAAAATTCTTTACTATTATGAATTTGTGTACAATGAACCCTAAATAGGGAATATATATATATATATATATATATGTATCACTCGATCTTCCCAACACACTTACCCAAGCGATCCTCATACAGAAATTTCACTAAGTAAAATCTGACATTAGACTAGTATAATTGCTCTACAAATAGCAATTTTGGAGAATTCATAGAATTTCCTTATATTTTTCAATTCCTTTACTGAATATGAAAAGAACAACATATATATAGAATGAAGAGACATTATTGAAGATATACCATTGAAAAATCACTAATGAAGAGTGAGACACTCCAAATACAGTTAACAACAATCACTAGGGGTGGCAGTTTGTGTTCGCGGGTCGGGTTTGTGTCATGTTGAACCATGAGTATTCGACTATATGAGTTGATCCAAACCCAACTTGTTTAGTAAACGTGTCAAAAATCCTCAACCTTAACATGACTTGTTTATTAAACTGGTCAACCCTACACGACACGTTTAACCCGTTTAATGAACAAGTCATGTAAAGATCAATACAAATAACCCCTTTAATAACCTGTTTGATTAATAGGTCATACTTGATGAGAATAACTTGTTATCAATTCTCATATATTTTAAAATTAAAATATAATTACAACCATAAATATAGTAATAAACGTATAATTACAACAAAATATTAAGCTATAATAAAAAATAATAATTATAACAAAAGCTAATGCCTTTATAAGTTAAATTGGTCAAACGGATTAACATGTTGAACACAAACACAACCCGTTTATTAAACGGGTCAGTTATGTTAACCCAAATATGAGCTGAACTTGTTTAGCCTCAACCCATGACCTATTTATAAATGGATTAGTTGTATTAGATTCGCTCAGATAATGGTTAAATTTTTTAGGCTTACTGTCTACACAATTCTATAGAAAACTCAAAACCGAAGTTTCAAATGGCTTTTGCTCCTTCGCTCAATCTTCACCCAAGCAAACCTCAAACATAAAGTTCGCTTAAGCAAACTCTAAATATTATATTGTTATAATTTCTCTTTTAAATCTCTACTTTCAATATGGGATTACTACATATATTACAACCTAATGTACATCTATATTATATATTATACTATATAATAAAAGTTGGACCTAGAATTCATGGTTGTGCCAAGCGACCATCTTCTCTTTCCAACAAATGTTTAAATTTTCATTAATTAGAATAATTTAAGATCAATATCAGGATTAGAAGCTGTTACGGCCAGAGCAAGGCATCCACCAAACCCAATGTCCAAACCAACATTTTTGGCTCACCCTTATATTAGATCAATTTAACTTTGAAAAATAGACAGGCTATCGATTTGAATGAATTTTATTAATTGGGAACCATCAATGGTTGGCTTTTGATTTTATTGGTTTGACCTAAAGAATTTTTTTTTTTTTTTTACAATATATACTATTGTTTCCTAATTACTTGATTGGCTTTGTTTGCTTGTTGCATTTCTCACTTTAATATGGGTGTGGCCTATCCTCATGTCCAAACATGTTTCAAAAATAGTACTATTAAAAAGCTACTTTTGGGTCTTCAACTAACAATTTAACAATACTAACAATTAATAGTTTATTTGGATGGAGGGAGAGTAGAGCGAAGTAGAGTAGAGTAGAGGGAGGGAGAGTAAGTTAAATTACTTTGTTTGGATGTTTTTTAAGGGAGGAGGGGGAGAGATTTGGAAGGGTTTGAAAGGGTTTTAACTACTTCTAACCCCTCATTTTTAATTTCTCCAAATTGGAGAGATTTGAAGGGAGAGTAGAGTATAGAAATGCTTGACCAAATGAATTACCAAATTTACCCTTACTATATTAACAAAATTACAAACTATGAAAAGACTAATTATTCCCCTCTCCCTTACTTAATTTTAAAAACATCCAGACAATGTGGAGGATAACCATTCTCCTCTATCCTCCCCACTACTCTCCTTTACTCTCCTCTCCCTCTAAACTTTCAAACATAGCATAAGAGTTTATTTGTCATTTTGTAAGAGGTGCTTCCGGAGTGAACTCGTCTAGTAATCATTCCAAATTGAAATGGCCCGTAAAATTATGCATGAATGGATTTCTCTTTGTGGTGTACAACATATTTTAGTTGGAAATTCAATTTTTTTTTTTTTTTTTTTTTAGAATGAGTTGGAAATTCAATGTAGTTTGTATAGTTTCTGCTATTTTAATAAAATCTCCTTGATTCTAATTTTGAATTTGGTGTGTGTATATATATATATATATATATATCAAATTTAATATTTTTCTTTTTAAAGTATGCTGATAGTATCCGTTGAGATAATTTTTCCTTGTAGTCTATTCTTTTTCTCTCATGGACCATGGTTAGATACTTGGACAGCATTTGACTTTTTAAAATTGAGGTGTTAATTAGTTGCTAAGGCTCGGTTAGAGTGATTACAGGGGGATAGAAAATTATTATTTATGAAAGAGACAGTAAGGGGAAAATGGTATTTGTGGTTGTTTAGTCAAAGCTGAAAAACGGGAGAGATTTCGGTAGGACTTGGGAGTTTTCTCTTTGGACAACCAAAACACAATTTTCCGAAATTGAAAAGAAAATGGGAGAGAAAAGGGGGCAAAAGTATTCCACAAAAATACCCACCGTAGAAGCTTCTGTACATGTTGTACACATGTTGCCTTTGTCTTATATTTTTTTGGTTGGCTGTTTCTTTTTGTTTTTGGCTTAACTGCAACTGGGCGTTGCTTGTTTAGTTGTATTTTGGGTTTTCATACGTTTTTTTTTTTTTGGTTTCCTCCTCTCTCTCCTTTTTTTTTTTTTTTTTTCCCTTTCTCCTCTAACTGGGCGTTGCTTGTATTTTGGATTTTCGTTCGTTTTGTTTTTGTTTTTATTTTTTATTTTTTGAGCTTGCTTCTCTTTTTTCTTCTTCTTTTTTAATATGTTATTTTAACCAACTTAAATAATCACATATTTTATACATATAAATAAATAGATATAGGAAGAAGTTAAAATAATAATTGTATTGTGTCACTTTTATAATGTGTCAAATTATTTCATAAAGTATATTTTAATACTAAAAAAGAAATTGTTTCTTCTATAATATGTAACTAGCCGCTAATCCGTGTGATGCACGGATTTATCTCTTCTTCAATTCTTTGATAATTTTTGTTTTAGCAACTTTTACTGTTTCCAACAAATATATCCAAGGTTTAAATCTCTTCAATCCAACCATCGAAGTATAAAATAAAATAAAAAACCTTATAGTTATATTAATATTTATTTAGATTTTAGATTGATATGAAACTATATATTAATATTTTCCTCCTATATGAATTAGGGATGGCAATGGGGCATGGCGGGTTTGAAGGATGGGATCTTCGGCCCCGCCCCGCAAGATTTTGTCTTGCCCCATCTCTGTCCCGCCCTGCATGATGGGAAAAATTTTCTTACCCCATCCCTACCCCTTGGGGCCCTGCGAAGCTTCGCCCCACCTCGTAAAACTCTATTTTTTGTTAATTTACCTTACAACTAGTACAAATTTTTTAATGAAACATATTTCATTAATAAAAATATACTTGAAATTACAACTAAATTTATCTCATCAAATCAAATTAATTTTTAGAAAAAATTAAATAATATATCCAAGAGTTTAACAAGACAATCATTAAAAAAAAACTCATAGTATAACACATGACAAAATAAAGGCAGAGAACCACATTAGGTAAAATAAAATAAGCTAATATTAATATGTTTGTTTAAATAGTAGGATTTTAGGGTATAAAAATTTTATAATTATAACCCTTAACAACGTGGGGCTGGGCAAGGACGGAAAGGGCTGGGGTGGGGTCGATCTAAAAAGTCTAAACCCATCCCCGCCGTAAAATCTTGCCCCATCTCCATCCCACCACCTTTGCGAGGCGGGAAAAACCAGCGCGGGGCAAAGCGAGGAGGGGCGGGTTAAGCGGGGCTGGGAAAAATAGTCATCCCTAATATGAATGACTACCTACCTGGAAATTTTCCTTTAAAACAAAAAAACCTACTTGGCAATTTGTGTTGTATAGAAAACTGAAGTAATATGTAGATATGGGCAATATGTTAATACTTGGAGTATTGCCAACATTTACTCAATATGTTTGAAGCTATATTGATCGAACCATCAGTATTAACAATTGGATGACAAATAATATTAACACTGGATGGATGCAACAGAGACATCAAAGATTGATTAATATCTTTTACATCTTCAATTGATGTACTTTGTATAGACATTCTATAAAAAAAATTTCCGTTATCATTATATATGAAATTCCTCCTTCAATTCTTATTAATTCTCCTCATAAATTGTGCATATGTTAAAGAATCAATTCTTTCCAACCTACTTAATAGTCACTGAATAAGAATAACATAAAATTTAACTGCGAAATTACACTATCAAGAGGAGGTACCATATGACTAAAAAATTGCCAAGCTTAAACAAAAGATATGCAAGCAAATGTCATTGAGTTCGACCTAATTCTACTATTATGATTTTCAAAAATAGTTCTAGAGAAGTAAACCATTTAGCACAACATTCCACATAACACACAAACCATGCATTATTGTTGTACCACTCCTTGCATATAATTTAATCAAAGAATTACCCACAAAACTCAAACCCATAAATAAAATCCTTTTATAGGCAAAGTTACCCAAACTTACACTATATATTCAGACCACCGCAAGCCTTAACTACACTATTTGTACGGTTCACTAGGTTTTGCGTGTAATATAAAACACCTACAAAAAATCTTAAATTACTCCATTGAAGATATTAATAGAATTGGAAATCATGCGGGTAGAGTTTTTCATGCAATATAGTTAAAAGAGTTGGATTGAGTACGGTCCATTTAAGGTTAGATGACAATCTCCACCTCCAAATTGTTATAAGTCAATTGGGCTATATTGAGTATATATATGGAGTAGGCATAATAATAATAAGAGATGATTTTGGTCATATAATTGCGGGGTCCACACGAAGGCAAGTAAGGGTCCCAATTTTAGTAGCCTCATTTCTCATGGCTGTGTCCAATGCAATTGCCATGGGGATACTGCAGTTTTTAATGCAACTTTGAAACTTATGTACGTAGTGCAAGTGCTCCAACGCTTGCATAAGGCCAAATTTAACTTGCAAAAGTTTGGTCCAACTCTTGAGTGATTGGTTAGAAGAGTAATCTGTTTAGTTTATGCAGCGATAGTTTCAGATGTATGTAGCAATAGTTTCCAATGTACGCCTGGAAGTTGGAGCTAGAAGAAGAAGCTCTTATCGGGTAGGGAGTTGGAGAGATATCCGGTAAAAGTTGAACTAAAAAATTAATTAAAAAATAAGTGCTGGGTGTAAAATTGTGAAGCCAGCAAATCTGACGTGGCACAATATTAGAATGTCAAAAAAAAGTCAAAGGCACGTAGCGATAGTTTCCAACGTATGCCTGTGAGTTGGAGCAAGAAGAAGAAGCTCTTATCGAGTGGGGAATTTGAGAGATATCCGGTAAAAATTGAAATAAAAAATTAATTAAAAAAACAAGTGTTGAGGTGCAAAATTGTAAAGCCAGCAAATTTGATGTGGCACAATATTAGAATGTAAAAAAAAAAGTTAAAAGTTTTGGTTTTATAATATATATATATATATATATATAAGGGTATAAGAGTAAGTTCATATAAACTATATTTTCTATCATCTCAATTTTCTTTTGGGCAAATAACACTCTCCTCCCTTGAGATTTGGAAAAATAACACTCACCCCCAAACTTAAAGGGGAAAAACATTTTCCCCCTTTGATATTCATTTAACTAAACTCTGTTAAATTGATGTTAAAAACGTTGTATACTAACCTACCCTTTGGTTAAAAATATATTCCCAAAATTGCCCTCAACTTATTCTTAAAAGTTTTACAAAACCCAAAATTTCAGTAAATTTTTAAACAATAAAAGCTTGAAAGTTTCGGCAAATTGTTTTATTTCATAAATTTTGATCCAAAGTGTTGGAGAGAGGTGCGATTAAAAAATCTAAGAGGGTCATCAAACTTTAAAAAATCAATTGGAAATGTGCTAGAAGAGACTAAAAAATCCACATAAGCAACATATTTTATAATATGCTCTTTTCATTTTTTATTTTATTTTATTTTATGTGAATGCTCTTTTCACTAACCATGGTTAAACCTTGGTAAAGAGAACTTTTTAAAAAATTAGAATATTCCATTACTAATATTAACAAAAGGGGGGGAGTGTTATTTTTTTTAAATCTCAGGAAAGGGGAGTGTTTTTTCCTTTCAAGTTTGGGGGTGAGTGTTATTTCTCCAAATCTCAAGGGAGGGAGAGTGTTATTTGCCCTTTTCTTTTTAGCCAAACAAATTTTTTTTTCATCCTTCTACTTTTCTACTCCTTCATCCAAACTCAAATGAAGGAAACTAAAATCTTTTATATCCTCCCACTTTTTTATCATGTCTTTATTTTCTATCCTCCAACTTTCCATCTCTCCAATTAAACGGACCCTAAAAGTTTTGTAACTCAACTGATATTTTTTAGTATTTTCAATGAAAATATCCAAGATTCAAATTCCTTGTCTCTTATTATAATTATCAACTTATATAATAAAACAAATAGAGGCATTGAATTTTTTTTTTTTTTTTTTTGGAGGAAAAATAGAGGCATTGACTTAGTTTACACTATTGTAAGGACCCTGTTTGGATTCCAAGCCCAAAAAGTAGATGGACTTAGGCTCAACAAGCCTAAAACAATGAATTTGTAGAGAATGAGTTGAAAAATTGGGTTTTAATGAATCAAGCAACAAGTAAAATAGATCTCTATGACAAAGGAATGAAGATAACAAATTTACACTAAGGAAAGACATCCTCGGCAAAGTCCGAGGAGACAGGTTCCTATATATTTCTTTCAAACTTCGATTACAAGTTTGATTCCTGATAGCTATAGGGTTTTTCCTCTTAATTTTTCGATCCCCTCCTCTCTAGGGGTCCCTTACATTATATATCTCCCTTTTAATGATCTTGGCCGCCCTCTATTTATTGATCATCCAAACCACTACTTGAGTGCTTGTCCCATCGGACACCCTCTTTGACCCTCTGTGAGTTAAGATAGCCAAGGCAGCACTGTTCAAGGATCTTCTCCATATAAATGCGGCCAGAAAGTTAGCTGCAGAATATTCAATGCAATGGCAGTAGTTTTTCTTTAAATATTTCTGAACTTTCATCCTTCTTGTACGCTTACAATACACATCTCAATCAGTAAAGCATCCTGGAAGGTTACTTAGAATGATAGAATATATATTTGATCTGTGCTTTGCCAATCCAAGGAGATAGCCTTCTTCGGACCACCTTCTCCAGCTTTTCTGCTTGCATCTTACTCATGGGATTCTAAACTTAACATCCTCACTACTATTTACTCGCCCTCGGACTGATCAACGTCCTCAGCTAAAGCCCAAAGCCCAACATACATTTTGGGCCATTATCCTTACAACTATAAATTTCAGTATTTGCAATATGATATTGTGATTGGCTAGGACTTCTTTTTGGTAAGAATTTTGGCTTGGATATACATCTCTCTCCTGGGATCTCACAAAATGACACCCTTTTGAGATTTTATAAATGTAATATAAAAGTTCGTGCCCTTTCACACTATTACTTCCTCTAATAAAATATGGGTTATGCTAACGAGTGCCCTTAGGGCACTCATTAATAATTCATTTTAAGAAAGTTTTGATATCACTTTTATGAGAAATAAAAAAACCTGTCAAAATATTAATTACTTTTTTTTCATTTCTCATAAAAATTTTCTTTAAATAGATTATTAACCAGTGCCCTAAGGGCACTTGTTAGCATTTCCCATAAAAATATTTCTCTCTAGTAGATTCATAATTATTTATACAAATTTCAAAAAATATTCATCCATAATTTGGGTAGAATCCTCTTTTTATCAAAATAATTCCATTACGAAAGTCATAATGTGACAGGACACAGATTAGGCCTTGAGCCAAGGAGAAGATTCATTTTTTAAAAGGACTGGATGGTATAATTTTGTGAAGACTCTAGCCATGCTGTTCCACGATATTCAATCATAGCTATTTTATTCAAAAATAAAATAATATATCAATTATTTTTTTAAGAGAGTTTCAACTTAAGATATTTGCTCTTAATAATAATTTTTTATTATTAGACCAAGACATCAATCAATTTTTTATATAGGTAAAAATTAAATTTTAAATTTTTTATTCAACTATTAAAGACTTACCGTCTCTTTATATAACATAAATAAATAAAAGATAAATACGAATTTAAATAACCAATTTCTCCTGTATAAATAAATAAATAAACTATGGAAAACTGTGTAACCCATAGTGCATATATTCATAAAAATTTGACCCTGATCTCTTTTAGCCAGGGAAAGGACAAACTTGCTGTATATTTTAATATTTTAATTAGATAGACATGTTCCTTTATTATTTATTCTAATAATCAGATAGACAGGATTGGGAGGCTTGAATCTCGAGGACTTCATCTAAAATGTCCTAGAGCTGGACTAGAGCTGGACTTCTTAAAATTTGTTGTATCTACAACATTACTTAATCAATAATACAAAATAATCTATACATTTCCTTATATTTGTGTAATATTGACATATTATAAGATTAAAACATTTTCTTTTCTAGTAAAATTAACATAAATTTAAATTTTTACTCAAATATTTATTTGAAGAAGATAGTTAACATACTAAATGTAGGGACAGAGTTTGAGCACAACTTTTCCTTTGGATGAGTGGACTCAAGCCCAGCTAGCCCGATATAATGAATTTGTAGAGAACGGGTTAAAGGGCCGAGTTTTAGCGAATGGACAGCGGTTAGTTAGGTGTTCATGGCGACCAAACTGAGATGGACTGAGTTTAATGAAGAAGGTTTATTCTTGACTCAATTTGGTGAACTCCCTTTCAATGAGGACCAGTTAGCCTTCTTTTTTTCCCCCTTCAGAAAGATCCATTTTCAGAAGAGTTTCTTACATTATATATCTCTTTTCAGTTGATCCTTGCCCTACATTTGTCAACTAAGCAGGTCACTACTCAAGTGTTTGTCCCATCAGCCGTTTTTCCATCATTCTGTGAGTTGCAGCTACCAAGGTTGCAGTGTTCGAGGGTCATTTTCTCATTAATGCGGCTAGAACGTTAGCGGCGGGCATTTAATGTGGAGGTGACAGTTTCTCTTGGATTTTCTCCCCCACTGTCCTCCTATGATCGACACATTATACTTGTTCTTTCTCTTGGAGTGCTCTGGGAAGCTGCCTTTGATGGGGTGTTGACTCTCCCTCCTCTGGTCAGGGTTGGCCGAGGGCATAGTTGTCCTCGGCGGTCTTCCTGGGTGATCCGGACTTTTTCACGTTGCCCTCGAAAGTTTCTTCCTCCTCAGCATGGGCCTTGGGCTTAGTACGAAGTGGGCCGGGGTTGCCTAATTCCTTGGCCCCACAATAGCCCTTAAAAATCCTGTTGTCAGGCTCCTCGGGTGGAGAGGAGGATTTTGATGTCCTCTGGCCTTTGCCATAGCTTATCAAGTCTTGTCCTCCATTAGTGCCAGAGTCTTTTCACCTGTCCAAGGCACGTTCCTGACATTTCGGTGTACGAGGCGCGCCCTCATTAATGTCCTCGTGAAGTGGCGCAGAATGCAGATTCAACGGTTAGGAATTTCTTTGGAAATTGGGCGGGATTTGCTTCGCCGTATCTCTCTCCTCGAATTTCGTGCGGATTAATTTTTGCTAAGGCCCTCTAGGGGAATTGTTGTTTCTCAATTACAAATCCCCACGCTCAGCAAAAACTTCAAGCTCTCAACACTTTAGGCATTTCCAAGGACTTTGCCAAGGTCGTGATCAAGACTTAGGGAATGAGATGGCCCTGGATGAGGGCGAGGCAGTTGAGGCAAAGGAAGCAAAGGACAAAGATGTTCCTTCCCTTCAACCAAGCAAGAAGGAAGGCCTTCCTCCTTCAACCAAGAATCGAAGCGAGCGCGGGTCGCCTTAGACTTTCGGCGTGACAAAGTTTGGGTCTCGCGTTGATGGTGGGACCCCGATGGAGGTTTGCAAGATTGCTGAATGGTTGACGCCCGAGTGTTGCCCTTCCCAATGCCTAATTATCATGAAACTTGGGGAGAATCAAGGGAACATCCTAGGATTGGGCCATCAGGCACTTCCGCCTCTTCTTCTTTCTCATCGCCGGTGCCATCCCTATGAGCTCGATTGCTGCAGGGACGAGACTGCGAATCTACCATTTCCATGGGCTTTCTCTTTTTAGAGTTAGCCTTAAAACAAGCCTGCCTCAGACTCTCCTATTGTAGTTAGCTTTAAAACAAGTTTGCCTTAGCCTCTCCTATTGTAGTTAGCTTTAAAACAAGTCTGTCATAGTCATCTGATGTATGATGTATCTTTCTTTTATTCAATAAAAAAGTGCTGTTCTTCTTACTTTACGAATCTTTTATTTTCTTTACAATAAGTATTTAATGTGTGTGTTATTTTTTGCCTCCAATAGGACTTAGAATTAATGCTGTTAGTAGTAACGAAGAATTGTCACCCTAATTTCGACAAAGCCGACAATAGCCCTTGGTCGCTATATTTAACTAAGTTAACAATATAGGAATAATCAGGAAGATAATTGGGTGCTCTGCCCCGTGGACTGTGCGACTAGCCGAGCACGTTGGATTTAAACAAGCGATCCAAGGGGGGGGCCACCGTGTACCAAGGCTTCGTTCGGCATTCATAGTGACGCCGCGGTGTCGTTTTTCCCCAAATGTCTGACCCGAGGATCGTTTTTCCATATGCTTGAGTCCGAGGACCGTGTAATACCTTGGTTCTGTTTAAGACATAGTTTTCTTTTCTGAAGTATCTAGTTTCCCCATAAGTTTGAGTTCGAGGACCATGCAATACCTTGGTTCTATTTAAGACTTAGTTTTTTTTTTTTTTTTTCCTGAAGTACCTAGTTTCCCCACAAGTTTGAGTCTGAGGACCATGCAATACCTTGGTTCTATCTAGGACTTAGTTTTTTTTTTTTTTGAAATACCTAGTTTCCCCATAGGTTTGAGTTCGAGGACCATGCAATACCTTGGTTTTGTCTAGGACTTAGTTTTCTTTTCTGAAGTACCTAGTTTCCCCACTTGTTTAAATCCGAGGATCATGCAATACCTTGGTTCTGTTTAGGACTTAGTTTTTTTTTTAAATACCTAGTTTCCCCACAGGTTTGAGTCCGAGGACCATGCAATACCTTCGTTCTGTCTAGGACTTAGTTTTCTTCTGAAGTACCTAATTTCCCCACAGGTTTGAGTTCGAGGACCATGCAATATCTTAGTTCTATCTAGGACTTAGTTTTCTTCTGAAGTACCTAGTTTCCCTACAAGTTTGAGTCCGAGGACCATGCAATACCTTAGTTCTGTTTAGAACTTAGTTTTTTTTTTTTTTTTTTTTTTGAAATACCTAGTTTCCCCACAAGTTTGAGTCCGAATACCATGCAATATCTTGGTTCTATCTAGGACTTAGTTTTCTTTTCTGAAGTACCTAGTTTCCCCGCAGGTTTAAGTCCGAAGATTATGCAATACCTTAATTCTGTCTAGGACTTAATTTTTTTTTTTTTTGAAGTACCTAGTTTCCCCACAAGTTTGAGTTCGAGGACCATGCAATACCTTGGTTCTGTTTAGGACTTAGTTTTCTTCTGAAGTACTTAGTTTCTCCACAAGTTTCAGTTCGAGGACCATGCAATACCTTGGTTCTGTCTAGGACTTAGTTTTCTTTTGAAGTATCTAGTTTCCCCACAGGTTTAAGTCTGAGAACTATACAATACCTTGGTTCTGTCTAGGACATAGTTTTCTTCTGAAGTACCTAGTTTCCCCACAGGTTTGAGTCCGAGGACCATGCAATACCTTGGTTCTGTCTAGGACTTAGTTTTCTTTTGAAGTATCTAGTTTCCCCACAGGTTTAAGTCTGAGAACTATACAATATCTTGGTTCTGTCTAGGACATAGTTTTCTTCTGAAGTACCTAGTTTCCCCACAGGTTTGAGTCCGAGGACCATGCAATACCTTGGTTCTGTCTAGGACTTAGTTTTTTTTTTTTTTAAGTACCTAATTTCCCTACAGGTTTGAGTCTGAGGACCATGCAATACCTTGGTTCTGTCTAGGATTTTTTTTTTTTTTTTTTTTTTTTTTTTTTTTTTTTCTGAAGTACCTAGTTTCCCCACAGGTTTGAGTCCGAGGACCATGCAATACTTTGGTTCTGTCTAGGACTTAGTTTTATTCTGAAGTACCTAGTTTCTCCACAGGTTTGAGTCCGCGGACCATGCAATACCTTGGTTTTGTCTAGGACTTAGTTTTCTTCTGAAGTACCTAGTTTCCCCACAGGTTTGAGTCCGAGGACCATGCAATACCTTGGTTCTGTCTAGAACTTAGTTTTCGTCTGAAGTACCTAGTTTCCCCACAAGTTTGAATCCGAGAACTATGAATACCTTGGTTTTGTCTAAGACTTAGTTTTTTTTTTCTGAAGTACTTAGTTTCCCTACAGGTTTGAGTCCGAGGACCATGCAATACTTTGGTTCTGTCTAGGATTTAGTTTTCTTCTGAAGTACTTAGTTTCTCCACAGGTTTGAATTCAAGGACCATACAATACCTTGGTTCTGTCTAAGACTTAGTTTTCTCTTCTGAAGTACCTAGTTTCCCCACAGGTTTGAGTCCGAGGACTATGCAATACCTTGGTTCTGTCTAGAACTTAGTTTTCTTCTGAAGTACTTAGTTTCCCCACAGGTTTGAGTCCGAAGACCATGCAATACCTTGGTTCTGTCTAGGACTTAGTTTTTTTTTTTAAGTACCTAGTTTCCCTACAGGTTTGAGTCTGAGAACCATGCAATATCTTGGTTCTGTCTAGGACTTAGTTTTTTTTTTTTTTTTTTTTTTTTTTTGAAGTACCTAGTTTCCCCACAAGTTTGAGTCCGAGGACCATGCAATACTTTGGTTCTGTCTAGGACTTAGTTTTCTTCTGAAGTACCTAGTTTCCCCACAAGTTTGAGTCTGCGGACCATGCAATACCTTAGTTCTGTCTAGGACTTAGTTTTCTTCTGGAGTACCTAGTTTTCCCACAGGTTTGAGTCCGAGGACCATGCAATACCTTAGTTCTGTCTAGAACTTAGTTTTCTTCCGAAGTACCTAGTTTCCCCACAAGTTTGAATCCGAGGACTATGCAATACCTTGGTTTTGTCTAAGACTGAGTTTTTTTTTTTTCTGAAGTACTTAGTTTCCCTACAGGTTTGAGTCCGAGGACCATGCAATACTTTGGTTCTGTCTAGGACTTAATTTTCTCTTCTGAAGTACCTAGTCTCCCTACAGGTTTGAGTCTGAGGACCATGCAATACCTTAGTTCTGTCTAGGATTTAGTTTTCTTCTGAAGTATCTAGTTTCTCCACAGGTTTGAGTCCAAGGACCATACAATACCTTGGTTCTGTCTAGGACTTAGTTTTCTCTTCTGAAGTACCTAGTTTCCCCACAGGTTTGAGTCCGAGGACCATGCAATACCTTGGTTCTGTCTAGGACTTAGTTTTCTTCTGAAGTACCTAGTTTCCCTACAGGTTTGAGTCCGAGGATCATGCAATACCTTGGTTCTGTCTAGGACTTAGTTTTCTTTTCTGAAGTACCTAGTTTCTCCACAAGTTTGAGTCCGAGGACCATGCAATACCTCGATTCTGTTTAGAACTTAGTTTTCTCTTCTTGTGAGGATCAGCCCCTTAATGAAGGTACGGAGCATATGGTTGATGCCCGGAGCCCCTGGAGCTGTGTTCCATGTAGCAATCCACCCCACATGGTCAGCGCTTCAACGTGCTAACTTGAGCGAGCACTGAGTTGTGACAAAGACTGTGCATGTTCTCAGAAACAACGGTGGCACCTTCGCGCAGCATACACTACCATCAAAGTGGCCCTCTCCAGGGACCCTTGCCGATGGGAGTTTGGGCCCACCTTAACTAACCGCTGCACTTGTTATCACACAGGCCCTTCCCCATAGACGGCGTCAATTGTAGGGACAGGGTTTGAGCACAGCTTTTCCTTTAGATGAGTGGATTCAAGCCCAGCTAGCCCGATACAATGAATTTGTAGAGAGCGGGTTAAAGGGCCGGGTTTTAGCAAATGGACAGCGGTTAGTTAGGCGTTTATGGCAACCAAACTGAGATGGACTGAGTTTAATGAAGAAGGTTTATTCTTGGCTCAATTTGGTGAACTCCCTTTCAGTAAGGACCAGTTAGCCTTCTTTTTTCCTCCCTCCGGAAAGATCCCTTTTCAGAAGAGTTTCTTACATTATATATCTCTTTTTAGTTGATCCTTGCCCTACATTTGTCGACCAGGCGGGTCACTCGAGTGCTTGTCCCATCAACCGTTTTTCTATCCTTCTGTGAGTTGCAGCTACTAAGGCTGCAGTGTTCGGAGGTCATTTTCTCATTAATGCGGCCAGAACGTCAGCGGTGGACATTTAATGTGAAAGTGACAATTTGTCTTGAATTTGCTCCCCCACCGTCTTCCCATGATTGGCACATTATATTTGTTCTTTCTCTTGGGGTGCTCTGAGAGGCTGTCTTTGATGGTGTGTTGACTCTCCCTCCTTTAGTCAGGGTTGGCCGATGACATAGTTGTCATTGGCGGTCTTCCTAGGTGATCCGGACTTTTTCACGTTGCCCTCGAAAGTTTCTTCCTCCTCAGTTTGGGCCTTGGACTTGGTACGAAGTAGGCCAGGGTTGCCTAATTCCTTGGCCCTACACTAAATAATCTAAATTATTAAAAAAATTATAACGATAATAAAAAATAATAGAATAATACTAGAAATATAACATTTCTATATAAGACTTTTACAATTATTGATATACAGTATTGTGATTGGAAAAACATTATATGTGCAATGCTACAAAAACATTTTTTTATAATAAATTTTACAATTGACATTCTAGTATTAATTATCATATGCTCTACCATTGAAATCACTTTATTATTCACATCAACAACTTACTAGCTAGAAATTTGTAAAATTTGCTATAAAATACGTGGCTCCTAAACTTATTGAACATCAAAGCCATCTAGTCTACACTCTACCGCTAACACTCATTTTATTATACATCTCAATTATATGTCAACTTACCAGGTCATAGGTAATAAGCGGCAAAAAAATAAAGTAAGTTAATGTGAAAATAATAGAAAATTAATCTCAATCTGTCACAATAAATAATTGTGAAAAAAAAATGTACAATAAAATATAAGGTTTTAAAATTACTCTTTCTATATTTAAAATATTAAAAAATTTTCCCTCTATTATTATAAGAAAGGGTTTATTAATGTGTGCCTTTAAAGCATACATTAATAAATCATTTTTAAAAAAAATTTATGAAAAAATAAAAAAATAATTAATTATTTTAATAGTTGTTTCAATTTCACATAAAATCTTTTCTAAAATAAATGACTAAAGACATACATTAACCAGACAGAAAATACAAAAAGCCCGGGAAGCGTGGCAAGCAACCATCCGTTAAATTGAGCCGTGACGCGCAGAAACAAACAAACATATAAATATGAAACGTTTCGCTCCACTCCTCATTTATTTGTCACAGCTCAGCCTATTCCTGCCACTACTATTATTTGCATAGTATCTTTATTATTTTAATTCTCTCAGATTTTGAGAGGCTGCCCTTTTTACATCTCTGAGCCGAGAGGACCGCAAGCTTAGCTAGTAGAGTGCTCTCTCTGTACTGTTTCCGTGCCGCAGCAGAGAGTTTACTAGCATTGCCATGGCGATCACCGGAGTTTCCATTTTTCCTGCCAGTTTATCGCCGGTAATCCGCCGAGATTTTAAGCCACTGGTCGGGAAGTTTAGCAAGTCAAATTCGATTTCCTTTCGGCGACTTGCTGTTTCCACCGAGCAAACGCAAACGCCAACGCCAACGACGACAGCTACTCCGACGACGACGCGTCGTTTATCGGAGAAAAGTGAGGAATTAGGAGAGGCAGAAGTAGCGGCAAGTATTGATGAGGTGGAGCAGAATGGGAGAGCGTGGAGGGAATATTTTGAGCGATCAAAGGAGTTGATAAGCAGATCGGACGGTGGTCCGCCGCGGTGGTTCACGCCCTTGGAGTGTGGTCCTCCGTTGAAGAACTCTCCTCTGCTTCTCTTTTTGCCAGGTCATCTCTCACTACTCTCTCTTTCCATATTTGCTTATGAATTATGATTTTGATTACGGAGTATTTTTTACTCAAAACTGAACATTTCCATTTTTCCTATTTTGTCGTAAAATTTGACTATTTTTGTCTCAACTAATAATTTTTTGGAGCTTTTGTATTAACTTATTTGTTTGTGTATATAGTTGATTTTTATTAATTTTTAGTAAATAAATAAATAAAAATTTCAACAAAAACTTAATTGCACAAGTGAACGTTATTACTTTCTTCCAGGCCACAGGAGCTCATTTATAAAAAATTATTTTAATGATGAGATATTGAATACTCGTTTTTTGTTAATATTATTTATATGATTTCCCTTTTCGTAGATTTTCTGTCCATGCTTTTGGTTTATGACCTTTTGGTAATCACCAAGCAACAATTTGGTGAAAAATATTTAAAAACTCTAGTATTGCCACCATTAGTTTACTGTGGAACAGTATTACTTTTTCTTTCTCAAGAAAACATTTTCCAAGATTCATTTTTTGTTCATAACAAACTTTTGCACGGTTGGGACTGTATGGGTGAGTCCGGCGACAATTGGGTTACTCATGGAGGTGAATCTCAAGTGTGGGGTCCACTTCATATAAGAGAGTGCATATACGTAATATCACTTTTTTTTTTTAATATATTTTTACTGTCACTTCCCATACAATTTTTAATGCACTTTTACTTTCATGGGTGTACAATGCACTCTCTCATTTACGAGAAAAAAAAAAAATTCAATAAGTAAAATATCGTCTCCTCATATATGACATTTAGCATTCCAGATGCGAATGCACTAAAAAGCAAAACATAAGAGGAATTGTGAAAATTTCAGTGATATCCTTGATCTCAATATACCAATGATAAAAAGTGTTTTTTTTTTTTTTTCGTTTGTGGTTTAGGATAAACGAAAATATATTTTTTCAATATGTTTATTTTTATATTTTATATAAATTTGGGTTAAAGTTGGATGTAGTAATATGTAGTTTATACTTTGTAGTCTTTTATATTTGGTAGTTTCAAATATAATTAAAATTCCTTATTTATTTTTAAAAAATATTAAATTAAAACAATTTCTAGACAAAATATATATATATATATATACAAATTGCATTATTTAAAAAAATTTATATAAAATCCAATTCAATTATATAACTTTTGATTTATTTATTTCACTGTTGTAAGTTTTACCTTTATTCAATTTAGTTATTTTGTCTAAATTCGTGCCAGTAGTTTTTCTAAAGCTGACATCGTTTTGGAAATTCAAAAAATACTAAAACTATGTTCTTTTGGAACACTTAGTGGCAGCCTCTCAAGTGGAAATGGAAGGACTATTGAAAATGAATAAAAATTATAAAACTCAAATGAATAAATCAAAAGTTACATTATTGAATTCAATTTTAGATAAAATTAAAAGATGCAATTTGTAAAATTTACCCCCCAAAAAAAAAAAAAAAAACCAAGGTGCACGTGAACATGTTTATTGGGATGGAGATTGTCACTTGTGGAGAAGACCTTGCAAAAAAACCTGTCCAGTTGCTCTCTTTCTGATTAGATTTTCAGTTACAAACCATTAGAATACTTTGGAATAAAATTTTTCTGTATGTGTGTGATTCTGATGGGCTAAAAGTTTTTGTAATATTTCTTTTTTGGAATTCAATAAGTCTCTGATAGTTGAATAAAAGATTTACACCAAAAACTGATTAATATCTTGGTCTAATAATAAAGAGAAAATCAGAATTGCTATAGGTTGAAAATCTCTCAAGAAGGAAAAAAATATAAAAAGTATCACCCATTAAAGAATTGCTATTTATAATATTCTTGACATAGAACCAAAATTTATAATAATAAAAAATGCCAATGCTATTAGTTGCAGCCCGTGCATGTTTTGTTTTTGTTTTTGTTTTTTGTTTTTTTTTTGTTTGTTTGTTTTTTTTTTTGTTTTTTTTTGAGAGAGTTTCTACCTATGACATTAACCTAAATATGATAGACCAATGCATATATGAGCGATGTGTGTGATGAATAATTGACTAGATTGCTGCAGTAAGGTTGGTCGTTTATGCTACTATTATATACAGTAGGAGCATAGTATATACATAGTATATAAAACAATTAGTCATTCATCAAATTTTAAATTTTTGTTTGGCTCCCAAGGATAAATTATTTATTTATGAGAAACAAATCATTATAAACTCCATTCAAAAATCATAGTTTGATAAATTTTTGGCTCCGTCATTATGCACGGTCCAATTTGAGGTTCATTAATGTCATAAGTCATGATCCTATTTAAATTTTTTTTTTTTTTTTTTTTTGAGAGAAACGATCCTCTTAACATAGTGGGCGTGAATATATATACATACTACGATTAAATTCTTATAATTTATTTTGTACCGCAACTCTTTAGCCAAATGCCCATTTTATTTAGAATCTGTTGTTTAAAAATTTAAATTGGTAAACCTTCCCTGCTCTTTTAAAATACCAATTAACACTTTGTTTTGATCGCATTTTCTTTTGGTATCACAAAAGAGAAATGCAATGGATATTTATGATTTTTACTACATGAACTTAAAAATTGATGTGACACTAATCACCAAAATACATTTCAAACATTTATTTATTAAATGGTTGAAGTTCAAGAATCACATATATTGTGACATCACTTATAATTTGTTGTGAAATTATTGTATATGTGAAAAAAAAAACTAGTATTTAATCTATTGGACTTATTTTCTGTTGACTTGCATTTCGTGATAGAAAATGTCATCCTAAGAAAACTGACTCCAAAAGAGTTTTTTTTCCATTTTTTTCATTATTATATTTCTCTTATATTACACTATGTATGATAAGGGCATATAAAAATGATATTTATGATTTAATCTATTGAAAATTAATTGATTTTTATACATTTTATGATAAGTAACGCTGTGTTCACAATATTTTTACAATAATTTTACAGGAAATTATAAGTGGCAAATTGTTACCAATTCTAATCTAGGCCCACCATTGAAATTATTTTGGAACGTATTTGATCCCTATTCTTTACACTATATTTCAATTTGATCCTTAACATTTTAATTATATCAATTTGGTCCGTAACCTTTTAATGCAGTATCAATTTAAGTCCCGAAAATTGCTGACATGGCTAACAGCCAAAATAAAAAATTAGTTTCCGAAGATGTGGCAATAAAATAATTTTTTATTTTAATTGCTTGCTACGTTAGCAATTTTCATCCTACAATAACGGTAGAGAGTAGAGACTAAATTGACACAGTACTGAAAAGTTAGGGACTAAACTAATTGTATTTTTTGTTAAAGATTTTAAACTTTAAGGGCCCGTTTGGTACGTATGTTTAAACAACATTTTTCAGTTTTTTTGAAAATACATGTGGGTGAAAAAGTATGTAAAAGTGCGTGTAATGTTATTTAAAAATTGAAAATATGTTTAAACAAGTCTACCAAACAGCCCCTAAAGCTTTTTAGCAACTCCTTAAAACAGTGTCAGGCTCACTGTCGTATGCATCTCAAATTTATTATTAAGCTTTGTATCCATATCAAGTTTATTGTTACTATTATTGTTATTATTATTACTACCTTCTTCTGTATACTATTTTTACTTTGGAACTTTACAGGCATTCTTAGCGTCGGGCTTGGACTCATTAAGAATCATTGTAGAATTGGAAAGTAAGTATTCACCCCGATTTGAATTCTATGAACAATGAGTACCGTCATTTTTTCTTTGAGTTATCAAATAGAAGTAATGGAGAATTTGAAAGCTACTTGTCATACACAAAATTCTCCACTAGCCATCAAGAGAGAAATATAAAGACATAGAAGAAAGAAAGAAAGAATGGCTACCAGCTAATAATTTATAATTATATGACACTGCCTAATTTATGAGTTTTTTCCCCTTTGGATGTAGGATTTTTGAGACATGGTGCTTGCACATTCCTGTCATGGATCGAACACCGTTTACAGGTCCTCTTTCTCTCTCTTTACTACCTTTTGTTTCTGCATGCAATATACTTGAGAGTCTGTGTATCATTGGTGATAAATAGTGTAGCATTAACTGTCACATCAACTGTTGCTCTGGTCTGAGGTTTAAGGTACTCATATTGAGATCAAAACATAGTGCCTGAGCTGTCCTATGGGAATTCTAATGGCGTATCATGAAGAGATTGGTTGAGAATGAAACCAACCTTTCTGTCTCATTTGACATTTTATGAAAATCAAAATCTAACAAATAGAACATAAAAGTAATCACTGTTTATCTTTCTTTTCTTATTTTGAATCTAATTACCGTAAATTTTCATGGTTTAGATCTGGTGAAGCAGGTGGAAAAAACTATTCGATCAGAGAACGACCGTTCACCCAACAGACCTATATATCTTGTTGGAGAATCTTTTGGAGGATGCCTTGCTCTGACTGTAGCAGCTTCTAATCCTGATATTGATCTTGTGCTAATTTTGGCTAACCCAAGTAAGAATTTTGTCTCTTTGAAACAACCATTGCTTTCAGCTTTAGATTTTCCCCCCATAAAATGAGCAACTCAGGTAGAATAAAGAGTTATGACTATAGAGAGGTCTTTTTAAAATATGCTCTTAGTCACTTCAACACTCAAGAATATTAGCTTCATAGTAGATGACATTCACTTGATTTTTTTTTTTTTTTTCGTTTTCTTACTTTTTATATTGCCTAATTAATGTTCTTTTCACAGCTACGTCTATTAGCCGATCTCAACTACAACCGTTAATGACATTATTGGAATTCATTCCCAACCAACTCCCTTTTAGCCCTCCTAATCTGTTGAGTCTGATGACAGGTTTGCTTTTCCTGTTTCCTCCTTTTTTTTTTCCTAGTTGCTTGAAATACATATTCATTTCCATTTGGAGCTAACATAGCCTACAAACCTGTTCATATTCATTGAATGGTATTGTATTAACATGTGATACGTAAATTTTGTGTCAGGAAAATGAATTTAACATGACATGGTGATATTACATATAAGATTCACCACTAAAATAAGGGTTTGCATTTTTTTTTTCTTTACAAATCAAATAAAAAGAAATAATTACTCTACATATTTGAAAACAATTAATTAGTTGTGTTTGAGTGGTTTCAGGATGCCACATGCCGAAGTCTAGTTAGCTATACGAGAACCCCTTAATTGTTTGGAGAGGTTGTGCAGTGCAGCAAATAGGGTAGTGAAAAGAAACTTCTCTATTCTTTGTTATTTGTGAAAATGAGCTCATTGGTTGTATTTGGGGTTTGGGTTTTGAGAGAGTACCTCTACATTACCTTTGTAATATCCATATTTGCTAGTAAAATTTTCTCCTCGTCGCTACCTGTGAATATAGGCCCAATGCTGAACCATGTAAATCCTTGGTGTTCCCTCATGTGTGTGGTTGTGTTTTTTTTCAACATTTTATTCATTCCAATTAAGATCTTTCTCAAATCCATAATAAATTTTCACAATCAATACTGTGTTGGAGAGATTTGGGAGGCTCTTTTCCACGACACTTTTGATCACACAAGTTTCTAATCCCAAAGGGAGAAGAAATCTTTTAAGACGAGAGCCTTTCAATTGGCCACACAAGTGCCTACACCCAAGAAGGGTAGGAATCCTTTTCCATTACATGGCTTACTACATATCCAACTGAAAACGGGCTTTATTCCACCTACAGGCTGCACCCAAGTGCTGACAATCGAGCCATTGTTCACAAATCTCCACATTGGTGGAAATCGAGCCACAAACACACATGACTTGCAGATTTGGATGTTGCTCCCAGTCTCCCAAACCCAATAACCTGAGTCTGAGAACACAGAGCTGTAGCTAACTGACATAATAAGTATTCTATTCAAGCCATGTCACAAGTCTCCACCTTGGCTTAAATTTGATCATGCCTCAGAAACGAAAACTCTCGGTTGCCTCCATCAAAGCCCTTAAAACTGTTGAAAGTCTATACAATAGCTAGATGAAGACTGCTGATAACTTGATTATGTTGAAGTCTTTCAAATCATACTTGGAATTTCAGCTTGTAGTGAAACATTTTTTAGTTATCCTCGTACAACTGTGACCATTGGGAAATGTTATAATTTGTTGAATTTGCTGATTGATCTTAGGTGATTGACCATGTGATGCCAATATAAAAGAGGCATAATGTGATTCTGTAATATAGGTTTCAGTTTGTTGCATTTCTATTTTCAAATGAACGTATTGAAACCGAAAAAAGAAATCCAAATTCTTTTATTTGCGATATATTTTAGGTCTCTTTTATTTTCTCCAGTCCTTTTTCCCTTGGTGGACAAACTGATAACAGATTTCTAGGTTGTCAACATCTAACCCCAAATCATTTATCCACGTCCCCATTCCTATGTAAATAGAGATGTTTGCCTGCTTTTTGTTCCCATATCTGAATGAAGGTGTAGAGGGCCGGCTGACAAAACTGTTGGAATTCTAGGACTGAACTTCTTTTCTTTTAAAATTGGAGAGCATGTAATATATGGTCATCAGTCTGTTGCATTTCTATTTTTAAATGAACGTATTGAAACTGAAATAAGAAATCCAAATTCTTTTCTAATTGAAACTGCTATTCAGGAACTGATTTAGTGCATCTCTTTTCCATATCCAAAGCATGGTGAAAATTATTAATGCTGAGAAATGTACAATTTGCAAATTAAGGACTCATACCCACATACATCCATAAATAAATAAATGTGTATTATATATGTAGTTATATATATATATATATATTATACATAAATCTCCCTGCCGTCAGTAATTGTACATCCATTTAGGTCAACCTTTGAGGACGGCAATAGAGAGTGTGGTGAAGGGACTTCCTCTGCAACAAACAGTTGGAGAGCTATCACAGGATCTTGATGCAATTTCATCTTACCTTTCTGTAAGGTTCAACTTTAGAACATTCATAGACTAGCGTTATATTAAAGTTTGAATGTTCTTCAACTATTGTCTAGAAGAGATTGAAACTCCTATGAGACTAAATATATTTCATCATTGAATATATCAAGGACTGTTAAAAGAATATATTGTGATACTCTTCATTTACATGCCTAGATTAGATGCCCTCATCTGGGCCATCTGAAATTGTAATTGCTTTGGCTAAGTTTAATATCACTTGCAATTCTATGTGACTTTAAAATATTGACTACTGACTTCTGTTGGGAGTTCACACAGAGATAGCTGGCATGTCTCCTTTATATTTCTCCTCCACTGTCAATTTTGATGAATGAATTCACAGGTTCTGGCTGATATCTTACCCAGAGAAACACTTCACTGGAAGCTGCAGATGCTTAAATCAGGTTCAGCAGTCTCCAATTCACGCCTGCATGCTGTAAAAGCTCAAACGCTGATACTTTCCAGGTTCTTATTCTCTTCTATAAGAAAACCCAGTTCAATACTTATTTGGAAACCAAATCTCCTGTTATTTGTTTTTATTTTTTTATTAATTGATCCAAGCACGCCACCACCCACCCCCCCCCCCCCCCCAACCCCCCAAAAAAAAAAAAAAAAAAAAAAAAACCTACTTCAATAACAAACAATATGTTTAGCAAAGAAATGTTTCTCTTTCTTTGCCTGTGGTTAAGCTGTGGTATTGACAGTGATTCCCCAACATCACAGAACAGAATGTGAAATATGATGAGATAGAATGCAACGAAGCCAACACTCCTCAACCCTGAAAGAACAAAGTCCCATCATCTGACTTGAGTCAAAAACTTTCTTCAACATTTAGTTATGTCAATTTAGAAAATTCACTCCTCAAATAGTGTATTAGTAGTAACTGGTCTTCTTGTGGTCATTTCTTTATAGAATTAAGTGAAGCTTATCAAAACAAGTTTTCTTTAGCCGATAGGTGCCCCAGTCATTCGGAGGTCATATATCTTGTATAAATGGCATATGCATCTTCTAAATATAGGCTATAAGTTTCCACAAACTCTTTTCCAGTGGAATAAGCAGTTTTTGTTGTTCAACTTGTTGTTCTTCCTCTTCTATTATAAAGGCATTGTTGTGCAATGTATACTTCTTGTGCTTTTCTTGATTTGATCTTGTGGTACATTCAAGGATAATTGGGTGGAGTTCATTGTGTGTTGTTTTAGTGGGAGGGATCAGTTGTTACCTAGTCAAGAAGAAGGTGAAAGACTATGTCATGTGCTTCCCAAATGTGAGATTCGTAAGTTCAATAACAGTGGTCATTTCCTCTTGTTGGTAGGATTCTCTCTCTCTCTCCCGTGTGTGCGCGCGCGTAAGTGCATGCGTACATTTGTCTTCATTTGTGTGTGGTTTTTCTTGCTTGTAAGAGTTCAATGGAAAAAAGTAATTGAGTAATTACTAATGATTTCTTAATTTTCCGTTACTTGTCTGAAGTTGTCAGGCAGAATTCAGACTTTGGGTGGGTTGGGGGGACAATTGAAAGAATAGCTTATAGTGTATAAAATAGAATTTATACTTACTTGGAAACACACACAAAAGTTAGATATGAATTCTGAGTAAGTCTAGAATGCTCTCCTTACAATACGAAATAATAAGGTTTCTATTATGCCAACAGAAGATGAGAAAAAAAGAGAGGGCGGTGGTATTCATATCTAAAATGTATATTTGATGTATGTTTTATGCCTGATTATCATGTATTAGCATTTGTGTGAACAAGACATAAAATCACTGTTTTTAAACAGATGCTTTAACCTTATATTATGTGCAAAATTACTGAATATTTCATATAAATAAATACATTATATAGTTCTCAAATTATATTATTTTGAGTTTTAGATATATCGCATGAATCTTGGATTATTTTTATGATACATTTTGAAGTTCTGCCCATGTTTGGCAGGAAGATGGTATTGATTTGGTAACTATCATCAAGGGTGCTAGCTTCTATCGCCGTGGAAAATACCTCGACTATGTTTCGGACTACATGCTACCAACCCCTACTGAGTTCAAAAAAGTAGCGGAAGACAACAAGTAAGTCATATTTTCTACCAGATACTTTCTGAGATAACACGTTAAAATTCTTGGTACTTGACCAGTCCATCCATAGCTTATATATGGGTATGGGTTGTGTGAACGTGTCTGGGAAGCATAGGTGCGGCTGCGGCAATATGGTCGCCACACCCATGTCGGACGCTTGGGTGACGCGGCGTGTGACCTGGATGCGGCTGCACGCACGTCCCCAACGAATTTTGTTTTTTTACCGCCGGCAGTTTCTGTCCTTTTCTCCTTATCTTTTCTCTCTTCAGTAGTGTGTTACAGATATGCTGGTGCCCATGTGTATAAACCATACGTGTATGCTTAATAAACCATATAAGTATGTGCATAAATATTTTATATAAAAAAATATTAAAACTAAAAAATTTTATTATATAAAAAGAAGTGTTATGAGCACAATATTTTTGCAACAATTTTGATTTCTTGATTGAAAAAAAATATGTTGATTTCTTTTCTTTTTTTGATAATTAAAAAAATATGTTGATTGCTTTTTTATTTTTTTGATAAGTTTTACTTTTGATTGAAAAAAAATTGGTTGATTTATCATGTAATGGATATGTATTTACTTTATCATCTACTATTACTTTTAAACTAGTATGTAACCCCGTGCTACCGCACGGGACTGGTTAATTGTAATGATGCTATTGGCCAATTTTTTTGTTTTTGTTTTGTTTTTGTTTTTTTGAATTTATCACATAGATAATAGAATTAAATCAAACAATGAAAAATATATATTGCATTTTATTATTTAAGTAATGCTATTGGTTTTTTTTTTTTTTTTTTGGTTTATCATACCTAGGATAGCATTAGATAAAGTAATGAATAAAAAAAAGAAAATATTGCATTTTATTATTTAAAATATATAAAGGGACATTATTAAAAAATAAAAACTGATCATTGAGCTTGGAATCTTCTTGGAGGCGCCTATGAAGCGCTAATGTATGAGAGTGTGAAGTAAAGAAGAGTGGGATTGAACATTGTGTTTGAACTCGGCCTTACTATGAGAAATCCATAAGGAGGAGGAGAGGGTAGTGTGTGGATCTAGTTGGTAGAGGTTGAGAGAGAAGGAGACATGGGATGACGATATGGAATTAGGAGGAGACGATGTTTTACTTTTATAGTCTTTCTCGTTGGACTTCTTGGTTTTGGTTGTGGGATTAGAAGAGTTCTAGACTCTATTGAGATCACCCATAAAAGTGTGCAGGTGAGATGTTCTTGCTTAGGCCAATGAGTATTATCATTGTGGTTTTCTTGGTTTTCGTGTTAAATGTTAATGCATCATTTATTTGGGCACAAAAATTAGAAAATTTAGATAAGATACATGACACAAAATTGGAGTCCAATTTATAATCTCCATAAAAGTGTGCAGGTAAGATGTTTTTGCTTAGACCAATGAGTATTATCATTTTGATTTTCTTGGCTTCCGTGTTAAATGTTAATGCATCATTTATTTGGGCACAAAAATTAGAAAATTTAGATAAGATACATGACACAAAATTGGAGTTAAATTTATAATCTAATTAGATTTTTTTTTTGAGTTTTGGTTAAGACAAGTGGCGCAAAATTGAGAATCCAATTGAAATCTAATTGGATTTTCTCTCTTCTTCACCTATTATTATATATATAGATATATAGATTGATATATATATATATATTTACCATTATATGAAAACAAAAATACTTAGCAATATATAGAAAATATAAATAAAAATATATTTAATAATTAATTAATAAATGTATCCCACCTCACCCGTGTACTATTTTTTCAAAAACTGTCGCGTTGCCACACTGCACCCACACCCGCACCTGCACCCATGCAGGTGCTTTGGCTCGAGTCAGGCAGTCAACCAGAGAAAACGGTTTGTATTATCTTGTCTGCTAAAAACACTAAAACTTATCATAGAACAATATGCACATGAAACTAGATAAAAAGGTGGCTAACAGAATAAATAGATATGATTGCTTTAAACTTTCATTTCATCTGTGCGATTAGATTGGAGAATGCCTTTGAAAGTGGACCATATATCTTAATGCATAAACTTCAGAATGCTTACACCAAACGGTCCAAACCTGACAAACCTCTAGTGTTTTCTTTAGTTTAAGCAAATGCTTCAAATGCTTCAGGGTATGTTTGGTTGGGATGATTACAGGGAGGATGGAAAAAAAATAGTGAAAAATATGAGAGAAAATGAGTGGAAAGGGTGGTTGGTTGAGAGAGAGGGAGAGAGAAAAATAGTAAGGTCTGGTTGTTTTCTTCCTAGGTCTACTAAAACTCAATTTTCCGAAAACAACGAGAAAATAAGAGTGAAAGTGGGGCTCAAAATTTTGGTCTAAAATGCCCATGCCTCCAACATGACAACGTTTCTTTCTTTCTTTTTTGGTCCCTGCCAACGTTGACAACCTTTATGTTGATTTTAATTTTTTTTTTATGCCTTATTTGCTTCTTTATTTTTTTCACCAGTTTTGGTTTGTTAGGCCTTTTTCTTTTTTCTTTTTTTCTTTTTTTTTCTCCATAAGTTTTTTTTTTTCTTGGTTTTTTAGAAAACAATTTTGAGTTCTTAAATTTCTTGTGTTCTTTTTTAAAAAAAAATATGAATTGCTTATTCATATATATATATAAAAAGTGCTATTTTTTTGTTTTATCTAATAGGAATATGTGTGTAAATTTATACAAACTATATTTTTTATTCTCTCATTTTTTTTTTTCAACCAAACAAAAAAAGTTTTTCATCCTTCTATTTTTCTACTTCCAACCAAAAACAAATGAGAAAAATTAAAATTTTTTCTATCTTTACACTTTTTTATCCTCCCAACCAAACAGATTGTTAGTCTCAGTTTGTAATAGGAGCTAGATGGTATTTTTGTTTGTTCTCTGGTTTCGGCGTTGTAAAGTCTGTGAGCGTGAAGACTTTCTGTCTCGTTTGTTATATGAATCTACCGAACTCTCAAAAAAAAAAAAAAAAAAAAAAAACTGACAAACCTGAGACATCTTTTTTTTTATAGAGTTTTCTGATTGATTGGGTGTGGTAAAACACATTTTAGACGTTACTGTCTCACACTCTTGACGTTTACAGATGGATTAGTGCTTTTACAAGCCCTGTTATGCTCTCAACTTTAGAGGATGGGAAGATTGTGAGGGGCCTTGCTGGAATACCTTCAGAAGGTCCAGTCTTGCTAGTAGGCTATCACATGTTACTGGGATTTGAATTGGTTCCCTTGATAGCCAATATTTTTCGGGAAAGAAATATCCTAGTGAGGGGGATAGCACATCCAATGTTGTTTATGAAAAAAGGCAATATACAGGAAATGTTTCTTGATGTGTCACAATATGACATGTACAGAATTATGGGGGCAGTTCCTGTCTCAGCATCTAACTTATTCAAGCTTCTGTCTTCAAAGTCCCATGTCCTGCTGTATCCAGGAGGCGTGCGTGAGGCTTCTCATCGGAAGGTAACATTTTACCTTGATTTACTTTTATTATATACACAAGAAGGTTAAATCATGTTTTTTTCTTCCCTTTCTAGTTTACTTCTTTTTTGGTGAATAAAAGTTCAGTATCATGGCTTCAGAAGTAATAAGAATTTTCCTCTTTCCATTGGCTGCAACTCTGGCTGATTGGGTTGGGAAGCGGTTACCGTTTCTCAACCCCTGCGATGACACCTTGGCCCACAGCACAACCTAGCCTCACCATGTCCATGGTCAACTCTGCTTAGGCCTGCTTGAGTTGGAAGTTGGAACCAGTTGAGTCAGGTGGTTTCAAGTTGACCAAAGCAATATGTCACAACCCAAATCCATAGAACATGAATTTAGATGCATGACTAACTTGCTAATCTTGCATATTTCGATAAATGTAATTAATTTCAAAATTAAATAAAACTCTGAATAAATAATACTGTTAATAAACTTCTTACAATCTCTAAACATCCACAATTGGAAATAATCTCCAAATATTATAAAGACTAAAGTGAAATAAAGATAAAGAAGGCTCCAATCATCCCAAGCTCTACATTGCACTATATGAAGCGATCCAAAGGTATTGTTTCCTAACTAAACTTTAATTTGAAAATTGTAATTGATGAGGTGTGTCACACATCTAGTAAGCAATTATACACAATACACAACAAATGAACTGAATAGAGTTAAGCAAAGTACGAGTATTTTGATTTCACAAATTCACTTAATGATATCAAACATAGTTTCCAAAACATATAATGAACCACTTAACACATATGTAATTGAATACCAAAATCATTGGAAAACATATACAAATAATTTATCAGAGCACGGTGTCACATACACATATCACATATTCTCACATACAATCTTGTGAGCGGATACCAACATCTAACTCTTGCTGGTGAGGGTTCAACACTTATTCTCACATATAACCCTCTGAACGTGCTTACACATATATCTGATTAATTTTAAAAACATTTAATGAGTCACATATCACAAAAACAAAATTTATACAAAAGTAGAATAATTTACTTACTAGTAACAATCATTCCAAATACGGAGGCATGTTGAAGACCACAATATCAAATTGAACATAAATAAGAGGATGCTTGACTCTCTTAGGGAATAAATAGGAACTGAGGAGTTTATATAAATATTTTACAATTCTTAAGTAAATCTAAAAAACTCAATTTGCAAAAAGAAACATTTTAAATACTATTTGGAAAGTTTATACAAAAGTAGAATAATTTACTTACTAGTAACTATCATTCCAAATACGGAGGCATATTGAAGATCACAATATCAAATTGAACAAAAATTAGAGGATGCTTGACTCTCTTAGGAAATAAATAGGAACTGAGGTGTTTATATAAATATTTTACAATTCTTAAGTAAATCTAAAAAACTCAATTTGCAAAAAGAAACATTTTAAATACCATTTGGAAAGTCGGAATACAAATTTGAAATCAAATGGTTTTAAACAAAAACAATAACCTTTTTAGAAAACTTATGTTAAAACTCAATTCTTTTCTAAAAATAATTTAGTTTAGAAATCATCTTTGAAACAAGATGTAGCCGTTCAAAATGTTATTTAAAAGTCAATTTTTCTTTAAAACATTATTTAAAAGTCGAAGTTTCTTTTTCAATGATGTAAAAATGCTATTGATAAACTTAAGAAAACGCATGTTTAAAAACATAACTTTTGAAAACCTTTGACTTTTAAGAACCTAACCAACAAAACTTGTGCATATTATGTATAATTACATCTCTTTTGCTCATATATTTGAACACAGCCAAACACTTCAATCTTCCGTATGCTCTAAACAAAAGAATGCTTTAAATCAGTAGAAACCTACTAACTAAAATAATGTTCTTTCCTACTGTCCTACAAAACTATAAGGTATGGCAACTACTTTTGTATACACCATTGAATTAATCAATTTAACATTCCTTATTAAGGTACCACTGCAACAATATTACCCCAAAAGCTAATCTATACTACTAGAGTTCAAACGAACTTCTATAGCCACAATTGATATTCTAGGCCACCACTTGATATTTAGGTCCTCAACCAATCATAGAATAATTAAGTTGTAAAAGTCATTCTCATACATGTTTTGCGGTTTAGAATCTAGAAATTGATCCAAGTTCACCAATTAAAAGGTATACATAAGTAACAGCCAAATTCATAATATTGTGAAGCCCAACATCAATCCTCTTAAACTGTACACCACCAGTAATCAATGTTACTACAAGATATGTAGTACGAACAGGCCTAGTTGTATATATAAACCCCACAACTGGTGATCAAGGCTTAATATTAAAACAAAAACCCATGGAGAACTCTTAAGTGAGAGACAAATTACCTTGCTACAAACAAAGTTTTCCTCTAATCCTTAATCCTTTTAACGTAGCCTCTAGCATCTAGCGTCTTTCTCTTTCTCTAACTCTTTTTCTTTCCTTTTTCTTTTATGATTCACTTGTATAAAGAAGAGACCCAACAGCTTAAATATGCTTCCAAGAATTTATTATTTCCAATCAACCTCAATTTAAGGTTTATCTGTTTAGATAGGCTGGAACTCCAAAGGATTCCGATAACTCTTAAACTTCTTATCCAAATAGGTTTTATTCTCTTAACTTTTCCCTAACTGAAAAGAATAAAAAATCCCTAATTGAAAAAATGAAAAGAATGAAAACTTAAGGTTTTATATGCATAACCCACAAAGTAACCCTCCACTTTAGATCTTCCTTTATATTTTAAACTGCCACCCAAAATTGTATGCACTAAAACTTTAGTTCTCTCACATATTTTGTAGTACCACATAATCATCTCCTCCCATCTTACTGTGTTCGTGTATAGCACCTTAACTCTATAATAATAATATTAATGACAGTGATGATCATAAATATCGGGGTATTACACAATATATATAAAATTCACAATTTTAATAAATAAATAAAATGTCAAGATTAAAACAAGGAAAGAATATGAAGTATTCTTAAAACTAGGCAAATCAATTCCTTATATCTATTATTACATTGATCATACACATATAAACCATACAATATCATTCCTTTTAAAATATGACATATAACATGAGCTTAGCCCTTCCTGAGTTCTGGTAGTGTTCTCGATCAAGGCTCAATCCAAGCTAGGAAAAGCCAAACTTGTCAATTTACTGGTTGGGTTCTGCTTGATTTGCTTCCACCACCCCAACTTGCAGTCCAAGATATTCTAATACTTTGCTTGCCTTTTCAAGTAAAATTAGAACAGAAGGTAGTGAATTAATGGATGGTTCACAAACCTTTGGATGAGTTAATGACAATGCTTTGGTTATTTTTGAATTTATAGCTTATTACTGAAAATTAACTCCCCTTCAACCTTAATGCTTATTATTAACATACTCAAGAAATTTACAGTCTAAGGTGAAATGCTAAATGATCTCATCATGCAAAATGTTGCCTTCTCTCCCTCCAGGCTCTAGTGTGATTTATACAATTATATGCATTGACATGTGCAGACATGGTTACTCTTTTTCGAATGTATTGATTGTGTGTATTTCATTTCAACATAAATGAGATGTGTTTTTTAGAATATACAACTTTGATAGTTTTGAAATGCTTGGTTTTTTGTACTTTCAGGGTGAAGAATACAAGTTAATGTGGCCAGAACAGTCAGAGTTTGTCAGGATGGCTGCAAGATTTGGAGCCAAAATCATACCTTTTGGTGCTGTTGGAGAAGACGATATAAGCAAAGTAAGCTAAGAACTTCACTTTGTAACATTTTTTTCATCAATTATTAATTTCCATTCTATGCATATCTTCATATCTGCATGCAGCACAGAATTGTAGTTTCTAGCTGGCTAAGCTGCTAGTTGAATACCACTCACACGGGTCATCACTTGATGCTTTATTTCTTCCAAATTGTCTTAAATCTAAACATTGAAACCTGGATCTATATTCATAGTCTTATTAATTTATCTTAATTTACAATTCTACATGCATGTGTTTATCCTTGTTTGATAATGTTACTTGTGTTATGTGGAGAGAACCATAATTGCCGAACAAGGGGTTTCTCCCCATAATTTTCTATGTAAATTAAGGTGAACTTTTTTATTAGTGTCCCTTTACACAATGAGATAGGGATGTTCATTTGAGAAGGGTATGACATGCTAATTGCTTTGAAGAAAAGTTTAAACTTGACATATCTACATTACCGCTACTTGCTGTTTCTGGCTAGTTTATATTTAGATTCACTTTTTTGTCACTGGGTTTTACTGGTTTTCTCACTAATGAATAAATGGTTTCTTTCAACTGATAGCTAGTTTTTGATTATGATGACCAAATGAAGATTCCTTACTTGAAGGATCAAATAGAGAAGTTAACAAATGCGGCTGTAAACTTAAGGTATATTAAGTTCCTCCGGCATTGACTTCCATTGGATCTTTTCTTTCCATAAATTTGGCCTCAAATTTATTTTGCCCTTTCCTTCCTGTTCCTTATTTTAATTTTACCATGACCTTGTATTGTAGGACTGATGCTACTGGGGAGGTGGCAAACCAAGATTTACATTTTCCAGGAATTCTACCGAAATTTCCTGGTCGGTTTTATTATTACTTTGGCAAACCCATTGAAACAGAAGGTATGGTTATTAGTTAGATGACCAATATCTTTGAATGTCTGATGCTAGTAATAAAGTGTATTGTATCAAGTTTAGCCTAAAACAAGAATTTAAAAAAAAAAAAAAATTTGAAGGCCTCTTTAAAATGAAAGTGAACCTTTTAAAAAATGGCTTTATGATACTGCGGTGCATCTAATTGGGACTGATGGCCACCTTACATATCCCCTAGATTGGAAACAAATTCAATTGGTAGATCATCATGCAAAATACCCAATTCATTAGAAGCAGCCTAAGAAGAATAATTTCAAGCAACAATCATCTAGTTGTTATCATATCTATCCATGCCATTATCTTATTTACTAAGGGAATTATGTTCAAACCTGCATTGATATGGCATCTCAGTATGGTCATTTATATGATTATAGCTTATCATTTCCAACTGAAAAACATGAAACATGTGTTCTTATGAATTCCTAAATCATAGTCCCAAGTATGAAGCCAGATATATTGTATAGTAGAGGGTGTTTGTTTTGCAGGGTGACATTAGCAAAGAAACATTGTATGTACTGTATGTCAACCTCATTCTTCAATTTGTCTATATCTTACTTGAATCTTAGGACCTTTGTAACCTGTGCCTCTGCTTGAGCAGTAGTCATTTGAAGTTTGAGCTTTAATAGGTTGAATTTTTTATGCAAGTTTTTGTTTTTTTGTTTTTCTTTATGAGGTAAGTAAGATGCAAGTAATAACCTTAATTTTTAATCATGTTCTGAAGGTTTGAAGCAGGAATTAAAAGACAGGGACAAAGCTCATGAATTATATTTACAAGTCAAGTCTGAGGTTGGAAGATGCCTTGCATATTTGAAGGAAAAAAGAGAAAAGGATCCTTACAGAAATTTATTGTCTCGGTTTATTTACCAGGCCACAGATAGCTTTACATCTGAAATTCCCACCTTTAAACTTTGAATTTTTTAGCGAATATGAAAAGAGCAATATATACAGAGAATGAAGAGACATCATGGAAGAGGTAGCACTAAAAAGTCACCTATGAAGAGTCATGACTCATGACACTCTAAATACGATTGATAACAATCAGTGGCCATTAATAACAATTTTACAACAACAAAAAAAAGTTCCAAATGAGTGAATGACTTTGTTCAAGTGAAGTATTTCACTTGAGGGAACCTTAAGCAAACCTCAAATGGCCTCAAATAGAAAGTTAGATTTATCTTTGCGTGACACGTTTAAGTAATCCTGAAAACAAAAGCGTTACTCAATCTTCAAGCTACGCTCACCCGAGCTGCCCTGAAACAGAAATTTCACTCAAGTAAAATATAAAGATTAGACTAGTATAATTGCTCTACAAATAACAATTTTAGAGAATTCATAAAATTTCTTAATATTTTTCTAACCCTTTTAATGAATATGAAAAAAACAGCATATATGGAGAATGGAGAGACATTATTGAAAAGTCACCAATGAAGAGTGAGACACTTTAAATAAAGTTAGCAACAATCAGTAAATGTTAGTAATAGTGAGAATTTTTAGGTTCAATTGTTTGCACAATTCTATAGAAAACTGAAGTTTAAACGACTTTGCTCGACCAAACGCCAAGCAAACCTCAAATAGCCTTAAAAAGAAAGTTCAATCGATCTTGACATGGTACTCGCTTGAGCATTCATTAAAATCTGAACTTCGCTTAATCTTCACCTAAAAGCAATCCTCAAACAGAAAGTTTGCTTGAGTAAACTCTAAATATTAGATCAATATAATTTCTCTTTTAAGTCTCTACTTTTAATATGTGATTACTACATATATTACAACCTAATATTTTTTTGTGTCATACACTATACTCTATACAAAAGGTTTGGTCTAGAAGTCATGGCTACGCCAAGCAGCTATCTTCTCTTTGTGACAAATGTATAAATTTTCATTAATTAAATTAGTTCACTTTAGGTAAAAATCTATAAACTTTTTTTTTTGAGAAGGTAAGTTTCAAGTAATTTAAATTTTTATTCCAACTATAGTTCAATTTAGGTAAAACTTTATTAATTAATTTTCATGAAATTTAAAAATCTAATCCAACTAAAATTATATTTCAAAAAATTTCAAGTATGTGAAAATAAATTTTAAAATTTATTTTAAGTATTTTGATCATCTATCATAATTTTTATTTTAATATAGTAAAATTTACGTATTATATGCCATCCTTACGTTGAGTAGCTTAATATATGTTTGCATTTCTATAATTTCTATAATTTATTCTAGGTGAAATTATATTAAAGTAACAAGTGACTCACTACAGTGTTTATAATACTTTGATTATATATTTTTCTTTTATAGAGAATCTTTTTTAATTAACCGTACATAGCATTAGCATTGGAATAGTATATATATAATAGGCAAAACTTAGGTATAGTAGTTAGGTGCTATTGCTTAGATTCTTATTTTAAGATTTTGCCATGTGGATTTTTTCTCATTAGATGAAAGTGCATTTTTTAGTTAAATAACCACATAGCTAAATCTTAAAGGAAGAATCTAAGGAACAGTAAGTAAGGTACTGTATTTAAGTTTTGTTCATATATAATGGTCCACATTTAAATAGATAAATTTAAATTCCATAGATCATACTTTGCTTTTTTAGTATTATATTTTTGAAAAATTTATAAATTTGAGCTTCCAAAGTTTCAATTTTATCTTAAATTGCTCCTCTAATATTAATTTACATTTTACTTTTATTCCCACTTTGGCCCCTCCAAATCCAATGTCCAAACCAACATTTTTGGCTCACCATTAATTATATTATTATATCAATTTAACTGTGAAAAATCTTATGCTATCAAATTGAATGAGTTTTTTAATTGAGAACCATTAATGGTGTGGTTTTTTATTTAATTGGCTCGACCTAAAGAAAACGTTTCTTTTCACAATACTATTGTTTGATAATAACTACCTTATTGGGTTTGTTTGCTTGTTGAATTTCTCACTTTAAGTGCCTTATCCTTGTGTCCAAACAATTTTCAAAAATAGTACTATTATAGAAAGCTATCTTCAACTACCAAACTTCCATTATTGACAATTCACAACTCTAAAAGGACAAAACTTATCAACAGTACTTTAAATGCCTTATCCTTGTGTCCAAACAATTTTCAAAAATAGTACTATTATAGAAAGCTATCTTCAACTACCAAACTTCCATTATTGACAATTCACATTTCTAAAACAAAACTTATCAACAATACTTTAAGTGCTGTTATTTAGGTTTTCCTCTTAAAATTTTGTCATGTTTTTACTTAATTTAAAAAAATACACTTCTATCCGTGAGAAAAAAACCATATGGCAGAATTTTAAGAAGGGAACCTAAGGAACAACACCTAAATACTGTACCTAAATCTTGCTCATGCTAAAAACTTAAAAAGTTTATTTGACACTTTGTAAAGTGCTTCCGTTGTGGACTCATCCTTCTAGTAATCATTCAAAATTGAAATGGCCTATAAACTCGTCTTTCTAGTAATCATTCAAAATTGAAAATGGCCTGTAAAATTATGCATGAATGGATGTCTGTTTGTGGTGTACAAACCTTAGTTGGAAATTCAATGTAGTTTGTACAGTTTCTGTTATTTCAGTAAATTATTTTTTTGTTCCGTTACACTTGATATAACTCTAACGTTCCGTTTGTTTCAATGTAAAATATTTTATTGAAAATATTTGCATTTTACAGTGTTTGGTTATGTACATGAAAATGCATAAAATTTTCCATCAATTAGAATAAACCCAGCTCAAAAATTCTCAACAAACAAACTCAAATTTCAATCAAAACCCAACCTTGAATCAAACCATAAATTCTCATACCCAAACTCAAACTTCTCAACAACCCAAACTCAATTCTCAAATTCAATAATAAACAACTCAAATTTATCAACCATGAATCACCCACAAAAAAATTATCATAATATTTTAAAAAAAGAAGAAGAAGAAGAAAAGCAATCAAAATCTAATAGAACCCATAGTGCAAAGACATGGAGAACCCACCCCAAATCTCAGCCACCCATCGCAACCCAAAAACCCAGCCATAAGCCACCCATTGCAACCCACAAATAAAATGCAGCCACTAGCCACTCACCAAAACCCATAAACCAGCCAAAAAACCCAAATGATAAACCAATGCAACGGTAAAAAAATCCCAATTTGAGAATTAGTGGTTCAATCAACAATGGTGGAGGTGGAAGTGGAGCTAGTGATGGAGGATAATGAACTGAATCATTAAACCGGAAAAAGAAAAAAGAAAAGTTTGAACCAAAAATCAATGGTTGGAGTTGATGATGGTGGAGTACAAGTCGGTCAAAAGTGGCAGTGACGGTGGCGTTAGAGATGAGTGACATTGACAAACCTAAGAGTGATGAATGGTTTTGTGGCTTTGGTTTATGGGAAGAGAGAACCTAAGAGTGAGAGGGAAGGTGGCTGTTGTAGTCATGAGAGAGATGGAGAGTGGCCAAACTAGCCAAATACCACTTGTACGGACCCATATTGTGTGGGCTTGTATGAGTCTCGGGTCATGGGCCAACAATAAGGTCTAAGGGCCTGATGTTGATACCCTCCCAGGCCCCAACCCAAGTCCGCCTTAGTACGAGCCCAGTTCAAGCACTGACCAAGGGCCCAAATCATGGACCGAGCACCGATATGGCTGCTGGGATGGCTGCTCGGTCAGACGTGCTGAACAATATTGCATTTGTTCGGACGCATTGCCGGACAGATGCCCGGTAGTGCCTTTGGGAGTAACGCTGTCGTACATGTCCGCTGAAGTGGGGATCATTTCCAATGCCACTCTCACCTAAACCCCCACTTACCTCTCACGAGATTGGACCCTCCAATCCACTAACACTGAGGGTAATCGTGATTACCCCACTAGTAACCCACTATAAATAAGAGAACCAAAGAAAAGGTAGAGGTTGAAAAGTTTTGAATGAGGAAGTAGAGAATAGAGTAACAAAGGGGCGATACAAAGTGCAAGGGAATTAGTATTTAAAAGGGAAACATGCTCCCCTAATCCGAGCGATGTCAGAAACATGCTCCCCTAATCCATTAGCCAGCTAGCCATCTAAACCCGGTCAGCAATCCCTGGCCGTTCGCACAGTGGAGGCTGAACATACTCAGGCCATTCCCCAGGGCAACCGACAACCAAAATTCATTTTGGTAGCTGTCGACTATTTTACCAAGTGCACGGAGGCAGAAGCCCTGGCAAATATTCGAGACGTGGACGTGAAGAAATTTGTGTGGAAGAACATTATTACAAGATTTGGGGTATCGAACTCCCTAATATCAGACAATGGACTGTAATTCGACCACCGGGCCTTCCAAAAATTCTGCGGAGATCTCGGCATTAAAAACAAGTATTCTACTCCGCTGTACCCCTAAAGCAATGGCCAAGCTGAGGCTGTGAATAAGGTAATTGTGAATGGGCTAAAGAGAAGGTTGGAAGGCGCAAAGGGGAATTGGGCCGAGGAGCTTCCTAATGTCTTGTGGGCATACTGAACAACGCCTCAGAGATCCACAAGGGAAACCCCATTTTCTCTCACGTACGAAGCCGAAGCCGTTATACCAACCGAGGTGAATATATGCAGCGCACGAGTCGTAGGATTCAACCCCAGCCTGAACGACGAAATGCTGGTTGAGCGTTTGGACAAATTGGAAGAATGCCGTGAAGTTGCGACTATACGGCTCGCGGAGTATCAGCAGAAACTGGCCAAGAGGTATAACCGGGGCATGAGAGCAAGGGAGTTTGGCGCTGGGGATCTGGTCCTGAGAAGGGCCATAAGGAATATGCGAGATTTGAATGTTGGGAAGTTGGCACAAACATGGGAAGGGCCTTACAGGGTTACTGCCGTTACCGGCGCAAAGGCATACTACTTGGAGGATCTCGATGATAGGCCATTACCTCGGCCTTGGAACGCCCATAATTTGAAAAAGTTCTATCAATGACTGGCTGTACACTAAGTCATAGTTTGTATGTGATGTCTCGTTATGTTCTACTGATGAAAAATAGCTATGTTTGTTCGTGCAGATTCGTGTCAGTCTATTGTTGATATCCACTTAGCCGAGCACAAAAAAAAAAAATATATATATATATATATAAATAAGTAAATAAATAAATAATAATAATAACTCCTAAGGACAGAAACCTGCTGCCCAGTTCAATCTCTATCACCGAGCAGGTGGAAACCTTAGCAAAAAATAACTCCTAAGGATAGAAACTTGCTGCCCAGTTCGATCTCTATCACTGAACAGGTGGAAACCTTAGCAAAAAATAACTCCTAAGGACAGAAACCTGCTGCCCGGTTCGATCTCTATCACCGAGCAGGTGGAAACCTTAGTAAAAATAATAATAACAATTCCTAAAGACAGAAACCTGCTGCCCGGTTCAATCTCTATCACCGAGCAGTCGGAAACTTTAGTAAAAAAAAAATAATTCCTAAAGACAGAAACCTACTGCTCGGTTCGATCTCTATAACTGAGCAGGCGAAAACCTTAGCAAAAAAATAATTCCTAAGTATAGAAACTTGCTGCCCGGTTCGATCTCTATAACTGAGCAGGCGGAAACCTTAGCAAAAAATAATTCCTAAGGACAGAAACCTACTGCCCGGTTCAATCTCTATCACCGAGCAGGTGGAAACCTTAGCAAAAAATAATTCCTAAAGACAGAAACCTGCTGCTCGGTTCGATCTCTATCACCGAGCAGGTGGAAACCTTAGTACAAAAAAAAAAAAAAAAAAAAAAAAAAAAAAAAGGTCCTAGATGCACAAGACTGATGCCCAGTCTGATCACGAATCGGGCAGGAAAAAAACCTTCAAAGTAAAAAGTAAGGGCAGAAAACTCCTACTCGGTTCTAGTGCAATCACCGGGCAAGAGAAAATCTCCTTACTTGCTCATATGAAACACTAATAAGCACGAGAAAAGGGAAACACAGTAATTCACAGTTCAAATTAAACTAGAAACAGAGTAAACCAATTGTTTGATCACCAAAACCCGGTGACGTGCAAGATGAGCAAAAAAAGAAAAATAAATGTTTAACCGCCACAGCCCGGCGGCATAAGCAAACCAGTTAAAAGATTAAATTGAGTAAAGATATCTTGGAATTTGCTATCATTCGGTAAGGTCCACGGGTTGACCACTAGTCCTCATCTTCGATGGTTGGCTTTCAGAAGCGAGGTTTTGAAACTCCACATTTTCAATAGACGGATCCTTGGCAAGAGGGCTACTGCCTCAGTTCCAACCATTTCCACGTGAGCGTCAATCTGCTCCACCAGCTCCCTCAGGCTGTTTGTCTCCTCCTCATCACTGGGTCCGGGAAGGCTCTGCGTGGTTGGAAAAGCGTCCGGGAAGGGGATCCTGCCGAGGTCCTTTAGGGGGGAATCTTCGGGCAACCCAGGGCCTGCAAGGCAGCCATCCAGCCATCTTGAAAGGATAACCGCCGCGCTTCCTTGACAACTGGTTCCACCTTCCTCTCAACATCTGCAAACCCTTCATCATATCATTTGTTTTTAGCGGCCTCCAAAGCGGCCCGCAGATCAGCTGTCTCCTCAGCAAGGACAGCATTTCGGCTCATCTCCTCGGTTAGCTCTAAGTCCGTCTCGTGCTGTTTCGCCTCCAGTTCCATTGACCTCTCCTCTGCTAGCGCATTGGCTTTATTAGCAGCAGCTGCCCTCTTTTGGGTGGCATCAGCGGCCTTCGCTTTGTCCTTTGTCGATTTCGCTGCTGCTTCCCTCCCGGTCTTCTCCCGGTCAACATCCTAGGCAAGGTCCTTCACCCGTTCGTTCAGGATGTAAGCCAGCTAGGCAGCCTAATGAAACGGCGATGGTTAGCATGACGTCATGAGGAAGTAATATGTGCGGCAATAGTGAGAGCAAACGAAAATAAACGTACAAGGAAAAGTGAGTTACCACAATAGTGTGCCATTGAAGCCTCCTCCCCATATACTTGTCGGGCGCATCCGAGAAGAAGCTCACGTCCTTTGGCAGAAGGAGACCATGTGCCAAGCATTAGGCAACAAGACCCCCTTCCTTTTTCTCCCACACCCGCACGCAAGCATCTGCGGGGAAGGACTTGCCGTCCAACTCATAGATGGGCTGCCATCCCGATATAGGCCGAGAGGATGATGCCACGTTTGTCCCTACTTGTCCTGGGGGCTCTTGTATAACAATGCCCCTAAATGGTGGGGGGGGGAGATTGGGCTTGAGCGCCACCCAAACTGGTATAGGACTGTTGCGCGACCCTTTGCCTTTTTTGGAACCATGCAAGAGGAGGGTGAGGAGAAGGATGGGACGGGGGAATTTGGACATGCCCTTTAGCTGGTTGCTGCTGTAAGGTCTGCCGGGCCCCGGGGATGAAGCGACTGACTGTAGGAGTTTTGCGGGTGACCATCTCTCCACCAACGGAACGTGTTCGGGATGAACTGCTTAACTTTGCTGCTGCTTGTTCGGTTTCCCATACGGGGGGCTCTGGTTCGGCTGGAGAGTCGGGTTCGGTTGGGGCCTCACGTTGAAGGGCTACGTGGGCAAGCTCTTGGAGATGCCGAGATACTGTTTCAGCTGACTCGTCTTTATGGGGGCGTGCTTATCTGAGCAGGTAAACCGCCGACCAATGTCTTGAGTTTCACCTACCGTGAAGTTGGCTAGGAGAAAGTTCGCGTGGCGAACTTCTATATAGGAGAGGAGAGGGCTATCTACTAAGAGGGCTTGACCGAAAGGTTGCCAGGTAGAATACATGGGTTCTACACTGAGGATGAGATGAGACGCCCGGAGCTGTCCGTCTCGGTGAACGAAAATCTTAGATCGGAGAACGAAATTCAAGTCCTGTACATGGACCGTTCTGATGTCTTGGGTAAACACCGAGTCGTCTGCAACAAAAATGGAACAAGTTAGCATTTAAGTCAGGGAGACAGTAGCAAGGAGATAACAGGAGATAAATCTAGTGGTAGCACCAACCCACTTCTCGCCGCGACAGGGGTGGGGAACATCCCCGACAAACCAGTTGCCGCTTACCCGGACGAACTCCCCGGCGTAATTTCTATTAGAGTCCGACAGACAAGAAATCAACCGTACTCTCATGTCTCTAATTTTTAAATAATAGTTAGTTTTCTTCTTCCCACACAGGCTGTACATCTGGTTTATGTCATGATGGTCCAATTGCAGATCGAATGTTTGATTTAACTTACTTACACAATTCATAACCCGATAAAAATTAGGGGGGAGTTGGTCGGGGCACAACCTGTAGTACCTAAGGGTGCTAAGTAATAGAGGATCAATGGGGAACCTAACCCCACCCTCCAATATTGACATCAGCAGGAAGAAGGCGATATTCGCTCCTCTGTGGAAGGCGATGTCGCTTTCATGGTAATACATCACTTCCACATCATCAGGAATATGGTACTCCCGTCTAAAGGTGACCAAGGAGGCTCTAGAGTTTAACAGGTGAGCATAACCCACCCCAAATCCTAAGGAATCAAAAGGAACTGGGAAAGAATAAATTGAAGCAGAGAAAGGGGGAAGGAAACTTACTCTTGGCACTAAGGAGGAAGTGGATTTTGGGGATTGGTGGACAATTAGTGCGATGGGTGCTCGACAAAGAGAAATTTCAAAAATTGAGGAAACGAAAAGTAAGAATGTGGGTTGAAATGGGCTTTTTATAGGCATGAAATGCAGATGCACGACGGTCAATGAGGTAATAATGAGAGTTAATTGGCAATAATGAGGCGTGATAAAGAAAAAACCTTACAGATACCAAGAGCGTGTAATGCGCACACGCCTCGGTTCACGAATCGGCAAGCAATAATGGCTGCTGAAGTTAGAAGGCCAGACGCAGCACGCCTTTTGAGAAGAGCATTCAATGAATGTCTAAAGGCATCCAGAAATCACACCCATTCGGTTTCTCGGGTAGACAGTTCCCCCCCCCCCCCTTACACTCCTTGATTCACTCCCAAGCAGCCGGGCACGAATCAAGGGGGGGCTAATGTACGGACCTATATTGTGCGGGCCTGTATGAGTCTCGGGTCGTGGGCCAACAATGAGGTCTAAGGGCTTGATGTTGATACCCTCCCGGGCCCTAACCTAAGTCCGCCTAAGTACGAGCCCAGTTCAAGCACTGACCAAGGGCCCAAATCGTGGACCGAGCACCGATATGGCTGCTGGGATGGCTGCCCGGTCAGACTTGCCGAACGATATTGCATTTGTCCAGACGCATCGCTGGACAGATGCCCGGTAGTGCCTTTGGGAGTAATGTTGCCGTACATGTCCGCTGAAGTGGGGATCATTTCCAAAGCCACTTTCACCTAAACCCCCACTTAGCTTTCACGAGATTAGACCCTCCAATCCACTAACATTGAGGGTAATCGTGATCACCCCACTAGTAACCCACTATAAATAAGAGAACCAAAGAAAGGGTAGAGGTTGAAAAGTTTTGAATGAGGAAGTAGAGAATAGAGTAACAAAGGGGCGATACAAAGAGCAAGGGAATTAGTATTTAAAAGGGAGAGAAAAGTGATCTCATTGAGCCTCCTAGTTGCGAACGACCCAAAGTAGGAAATCATATTCCATCATACAAATAGGTTGTGAGTCCAAGTGAGGCCCAACCCATCAGCCTCACTTACGACGTGCACACCACTGTTTACCGAAATATATATCAATCTACCAATGTTTCAGAAATATTTAGAGATCTACCACTTTTTGAGTGCTCAAGTTTGGGGAACTCGAGTTTTCCATGAACTCGAGTTTTTTGAAAAAATAGTCTTCAAATTTGCTGGAAATTTTTTTAAAGAACTCGAGTTCATGGAACTCAAGTACCATGGAAAACGTAAGTTCCCCAAACTTGAGTACCCCAAAAAGTGGTAGATCCCTAAATATTTCTGAAACAGTAGTAGATTGATATATATTTTGGTAAACAGTTCTATTGTGCCATTTTGGCTGAGGGAGAGTTGCGTGACAAGAAGTGTAAAATGTTTTACACTTTATTTAAGCGTAAAATATTTTACGCTTGGGAGGGGTTTTTCTATAGTTTGATTGGAAAATATTTTACAATTGACCAGATTTTATACCAAAACATACATGGTAAAATGTGTAAAATATTTTACATCAAAACAAATGAAGCGTTACTAAGTAACCACCTAGTAACTTTTTTTTTTTGGATTAATTTTTTAAAAATTCCACTATTGGATTACTTTTTTTTTTTTTTTAATGAAAAAAAAATGGGTAGGAGGGGACGACCAATATGGCAATCCTACCTAGGCATGACCATAGTGACACTTTACTCGCTAGGTTCGGGACCCTGTTAGGGTGCAGGGGGACCACGATGAGCAATAACTTCCCAGCCCCGCGAGGGACACTACTGAACCTTGAGCTGTTAAGTGAGGTAACCTAAGTGAGTCCATATTAGGACTCAAACCTTGGACCTCACACTTAGTGCATCTTGTGCATCACCCAAGACCACTAGACCACACCTCTCGGTGGTACATTTCCTCTATGTTCTTAACACGCATACCAAGAGTCATGCCTATCGGATACTAATTTCTCTTCATTCTAGAAACCCATCTTTTATGCACAATTTAAAACACAAAAACTTATAATTTTTACATTTGATCAATAACATAGTTATTGATCTTAGATTATCTTGAAATTTTGTAAGGATGTAGAGTATAAGAAGGAAATTTAATCCAACAGTAGATTTGTTAAAATTTATATCCAATAAAAAGTTATTAAATGATATAACATTACTTCGAGTTATATGAGGTGTAACTTGAACCCAAGATATATATATATATATATATATATAGTAAGCTGATTTCTATTTGCTTGATATTTAACGACTTTTTTTTTTTAAAGGTGAAGGAAAGAATGCACAAGTAACTTATATATTTTACCTTTAAAAAATCAACTATCATCGAATAGATAATTTTTTTAACAATTGTGGGGCCTTTTTATTATAGTAATGGGGCCTTATGATTTACACAATCCTTAATGAGAAAAGTCATTTTTTAAAACGATTGGTTGTATAATTTTGTGAAGCCTCTAGAGAGGCTTGTGTATTTTTCCATCTTTTAGTAGGTACAATAGAAATTGATGATTTATTTGAGTATATGGCATTCGTTAATGGAACTTAACCTTTTTATCTGATGTGGGTTACAGTTAACTCAATTGGTAATATTTCTGATTGTTGTATAAGAGATCTGAGATTCAGTGAGTGTTGGGATAGGAATTATCTGCGTCTGGCCTTTTGAGTTTTGTGTTTTCCTCTTTTTTTTTTTTTTTTGGCACGCATTTCAGAAGACAAATTTCACTGTTACACCTACTGTTTATGCACTGTTCATGAACAGTAACAGTTATTTGACTTTTCAGCCACTTTTTAGCACACCAGTGGATCCTGTGCACTGTTCACGGGACTCACAAACATCACTTTTTAGCAATTTTTTCATTAAAAATGGGTTTCACGGGACTATTTACACATTTAAAAATTATTTTGCTACAGTGTTTTCAGTTTTCAGCAAAATAAGCTGTATCCAAACGGACCCTCAATCATTATCTACACCAAAAATTGATTGGTGTCTTGGTCTAATAATAAAGAGTTATCATTAGAAGTGGGCGTCATATATTGAAACTCTCTCTCAAAAAAAAAAAAAAAAACTTTTTATATGATAAATACATATGAGTTTGAAAAATCAATCCTACCTCTTTAAATAAATATAAATTTTGTATAAAGAAACCAATCACTTTATGACAAGTATTCACGATGGAAAACTGTGAGGGGAAAAAAAAATTGTAACGCATGTTGCATGTCTTGCTTATCATTGCTTCTTATCTTTTTTTTCCCCTTTTTTATTTTTTTATTTTTTTATCATTGCTTGATAAAAATTTGACTCGATCTAATTATTCCACAAGTATTTTTTTAACTTTTAACCAAGGAAAAGACAAACATGCTTTATTTTAATATTTTAATTAGATAAATATGTTCCTTTATTTATTTATTTTAATAATCAGATAGACAAAATTGGGTGGGTTTGGATCTCAAAGTCTTCATTCAAAACATATACTTTTAGTATTCGGGGAAAAATATTACCTGATACGTGAAAATAAAATTTTGATTAGACCCGTCAGCTGTTGATATGCGAAAAGAGCCTACAGTCTAAGCTGACGGGAGTAGACAACTGAAAAGCTGAAGACTCCAAGGCTGACGGACATAACTTCGGCACTCTTAAGCAGCCCACAGAACGTAGCAAGGAACTGACGCCACCATAGCTGAAGGGAATAAGGACAGCTGACGGTCCTGAGGCTGACGGTCTTAAGCAAACCCATGACTTGGTCACCAAGCATGATTAATAAGGAAATTACTTGTGTTCCACGCTCAGTGTTAGAATCCTGTAAGGAAAGGATTCCGTGATTCATGCTCATAAAGACTCCTATAAGGAAAAGACTTCTACTCCAAGGAGGAGAGGTCAACCCTCGACTACTATAAAAACCTCAATACCCTCACAAATCAAGGTACGCATAATTAACCCCTCTCTAACACTCTAGAGTTGTGAGAATATTTCTGACTTAACTTTCGGAGGGTATTCGGCCGACACCACACTAGTGCTCTTCGCAAGGCTTTTTCTTCTCTTTGTTGTGCAGGTGCACATTCGAGCACGCAGGTATCGTGTGGCTCACTGGTGAAATTCTTGGCATCATCAGTTGGCGCCGTCTGTGGAAAGCACTTAGTTGAGATTCATAAGCCATACTATTGTTACCCGGACTAAAGGGTTGCATGGTACTCACTCGCTCGATAGCAACCACCAACGACGTTTAAGGAGAGGAACCACCCACGACTGCCCTCAAGAGACAAGTTCGAACTCTTGCTGCCACCGTGGAGCGCCTCACTAAACAAAACCTCAACTTGGAAGAACAGCTGCGCCAGAAGAATACAGTACCGAATGACCAACAAGAAGACCAAGAAGGGACCAGCGCTGCAAGAAAAAACCAGGAGAAACCTGAAGGCAGCCATGCCCCAAGCAGACCCGAGAGGCAGAACTTGAGCATGCCGTCCCTCACGGATGCGACTCCACCACACATTGTCGTAGAAATGCAAGCGATGAGAGAACAAATGGAGGTTATGATGAACGCACTCAAGGGGCGAGTTTCCAGTGACCTTGACAATCTAATCAACCGCACTGATTCGCCTTTCACTACGGCTGTGAACTCCTTCCCCCTACCACACAAGTTTCGAATGCCACAGATCGATAGCTATGACAGAATAAAAGATCCTCTAGATCACCTAGAGACGTTCAAAACCTTGATGCACCTTTAAGGGGTCGCAGATGAAATAATGTGCAGGGCTTTCCCCACCACGCTAAAGGGAGCTGCAAGGATTTGGTTCAGTCGGTTGACACCAAATTCCATCAACACTTTTAAGGAATTAAGCGCCCAATTCACATCTCACTTTATCGGGGGACATAGGTACAAGAAGTCAATGGCGTGCCTGATAAGCATCAGACAGAGAGAGGACGAGACGCTGAGATCGTACATAACCCATTTCAATAAGGAAGCACTTTCAATCGATGAGGCCGATGATAAGATACTGGTAGTAGCCTTCACAAATGGGTTGTGAAAGGGTAAATTTTTGTTCTCTATATACAAAAATGACCCGAAAACCATGACGGAGGTCCTTTACAGGGCCACGAAGTACATGAATGCGAAAGATGCATTGATGGCCCGGGATGACAAGTTAAGGAAGAGCGAGTGACAGGAAGATTCACGACAAGACCAAGGGCGGAAAAAGCTGAGGACAGGAGATCGGAGAGATGAAAGGCGTCTTAGGCCCCCGGGGGGAAGGTTCACAAGCTTCACCCCGCTAACCACCTCGATAGATCAGGTCCTAATGCAAATCAAAGACGAGGGGGCTTTGACCTTTCCTGGAAAGTTGAAGGGAGATCCTAGCAAGCGTTCCAGAGACAAATATTGCCGCTTCCACCAAGACCATGGTTACGACACAGCCGATTGCTATGACTTGAAACAGCAAATTGAGGCCCTCATAAGACAAGGGAAATTGCAGAAGTTTGTGAGCAAAGAAAGAACGGATCCATAGCCTCAAGAATAGCCCCCCCGACGGGACAATGATCCTCAGAGGCCTCCTATCGGCAACATAAGGATGATTATAGGAGGAACGACTATCGGGTCATCCAAGAAGGCTCGGAAGACATACCTTAGGATGACTCGAAAACCATGACGGAGGTCCTTTACAGGGCCACGAAGTACATGAATGCGAAAGATGCATTGATGGCCCGGGATGACAAGCTAAGGAAGAGCGAGCGACAGGAAGATTCACGACAAGACCAAGGGCGGAAAAAGCTGAGGACAGGAGACCGGAGAGATGAAAGGCGTCCTAGGCCCCCGGGGGGAAGGTTCACAAGCTTCACCCCGCTAACCACCTCGATAGATCAGGTCCTAATGCAAATCAAAGACGAGGGGGCTTTGACCTTTCCTGGAAAGTTGAAGGGAGATCCTAGCAAGCGTTCCAGAGACAAATATTGCCGCTTCCACCGAGACCATGGTTACGACACAGCCGATTGTTATGACTTGAAACAGCAAATTGAGGCCCTCATAAGACAAGGGAAATTGCAGAAGTTTGTGAGCAAAGAAAGAACGGATCCATAGCCTCAAGAATAGCCCCTCCGACGGGACAATGACCATCAGAGGCCTCCTATCAGCAACATAAGGATGATTATAGGAGGAACGACTATCGGGTCATCCAAGAAGGCTCGGAAGACATACCTTAGGATGGTCCAGAATGTCCAACTGACGGGCTCAGTGCCGAAAATAGCACGAAGAGAAGGCCCTACCATCGGTTTCTCAGAAGAGGATGCGCGACGTCTTTACCATCCACACGACGATGCGCTCGTTGTCAGCCTGAGAGTAGGGGACTATAACTTGCACCGGGTGCTAGTCGACAGTGGGAGCTCGGCAGACATTCTATACTACCCAGCATTCTAGCAGATGAGAATTGACAGAGAACGGTTGATCCCGACGGACTCCCCGCTCGTCAGTTTTGGAGGAACAAGAGTATTTCCCCTAGGCGCGATCACGTTGTCTGTAACAGCAGGCGACTATCCCCAACAGATCACGAAGGATGTAACGTTCCTCGTGGTCTACTGCTCTTCGGCCTACAATGCTATCTTATGGCGGCCCACCCTCAATTCGTGGAAGGCAACAACCTCAACTTATCATCTAATGATTAAATTCCCTATCAAATACGGGGTGGGAGAGCTACGCGGAAATCAGATGGCCGCACGAGAATGCTACGTGACTATGATGGAAATGGATGATCAACTCCAGACCATGAGCATAGAAGAACATCGGAGCATGACGGAGCCCATTGAAAAACTTGAAGAAATACCCCTTGACGACTCTAGGCCTAACCGAACAACAAGGATCGGAACCCTCGCAAGTCCCGCAATCCAATAAACCCTTACAACCTTCCTCAAAGAGAATCGGGACGTGTTCGCCTGGAGTCACGAAGACATGCTAGGTATAGACCCTTCAGTCATGGTGCATAGGCTGAATATGTCGCCTTCCTTCTCACCCGTCCGGCAGAAGAAACGGGTGTTTGCCCCAGAACGAGACCAGGCCATAGCCGAGGAAGTCCGTAAGTTAGAGGAGGCGAACTTTATTAGAGAAGTCTACTACCCAACTGGCTGGCAAATGTAGTAATGGTAAAGAAAGCTAACGGGAAGTGGAGGATGTGCGTAGACTTCACCGACCTAAACAAAGCGTGACCCAAAGACAACTATCCCCTTCTGAGGGTCGACACCCTAGTAGACTCCACAGCGCAACACCAGCTGCTAAGTTTCATGGACGCTTTCTCCGGTTATAACCAAATCAGGATGCATGAAGCCGACCAAGAGAAAACTTCGTTCATAACCAGCCAAGGCCTCTTCTGTTACAAGGTAATGCCATTTAGTTTAAAAAATGCGAGCGCAACATATCACAGGCTTATGAACAAGATGTTCGCACAACAGATAGGAAGAAATGTCTAGGTTTACGTAGATGACATGCTAGTAAAAAGTCGAAAGGAGGAACATCACTTGGAAGACCTTAGGGAGACATTTGACACTCTTCGGTCTTACAACATGAAGTTAAATCTAAGAAAATGTGCCTTCGGGGTGACGACAGGAAAATTCCTGGGGTTCATGGTGTCACAGAGGGGCATCGAGGCCAACCCAGACAAAATCCGAGCTATAATGGAAATGGCACCACCAAAGAATGTGAAGGAGGTGCAAAGCCTCAATGGCAAGGTAGCAGCCCTGAATAGGTTCGTTTCAAGGGCAACGGACAAATGCCTACCTTTCTTTCGCACATTAAAGAGATCTTTCGAGTGGACTGCCGAGTGCCAGCAAGCATTTGAGGAACTAAAAACTTATCTCTCCTCCCCACCATTGCTAAGTCCCTCACAGCCAGGTGAGAAACTTTTTCTATATCTTGCCGTCTCCTCAGCAGTTGTCTGCTCCGCCCTGATCAGAGAAGAAGAGAAAGTGCAGAGGCCTGTGTACTACACCAGTCGGGCGCTTCGCGGGGCCGAAGAAAGATATCCGCCAATGGAGAAACTCGCCTTCGCGCTAGTTACAGCAGCACGCAAACTCAAACCATATTTTCAGGCCCACACAGTAGTCGTCCTGACCGACAAGCCTTTGCGACGGGTAATGAGCAACCCTGAAGCCGCCGGAAGACTGGCACTATGGGCCATAGAATTGAGTGAGTTTGACGTCCAATACTGCCCACGAACTGCCATTAAAGGGCAGGTTGTCGCAGATTTCATAGCTGAATTCACAAATGGCGAGGACGGCGTGGCAGAAGAATCTCCTCGATGAAGCATACATGTAGACGGATCCTCTAACAGACAGGCTGGGGGAGCAGGCATCGTATTACAGTCGCTCGAAGGAGACACGGTCGAATGTATGGTTCGCCTTGAGTTCCCCACCACTAACAATGAGGCAGAGTACAAAGCTTTAATAGCAGGTCTTGATCTAGCCAGGGCTGCAGGAGCCAAAAACGCGATCATTTACTGCGACTCCCAAGTCGTGACCAACCAGATGAACGGGGATTACGAGTGTAAAGACGAAAGAATGAAGAAGTATCTGGAACAAGCAAAAAAGAGGGTAAACGAGCTGAAGGCAAAAATTATACAAATACCTTGGGGAGAAAACGAGCAAGCTGACCGCCTAGCCAAAGCCGCTTCAGCCGAGCATACGGCCACCCTTGGTAACGCACTTTCCTTCGTTCAACTCTCTCCACTTATAAATTCGGTTGATGTATAGGAGCTTGGTTCCAAAAACGATTGGACCACGCCATTAGTCTCTTATTTGAAGAACGGCATATTACCAGACGGAAAGGAAGCTGCAAGAAAGCTGAAGGTCCAAGCGGCAAGCTTCGTTCTGATAAAGGACGTCTTGTACAAAAGAGGCTTCTCCCGTCCTTACCTAAGATGTTTAGGTCCAGAAGAAGCAGACTACGTTATGAGAGAAGTACACAAGGGAATCTGTGGAAACCATTCAGGGTCGAGATCATTAGTGCACAAGCTAGTACGAACGGGGTACTTCTGGCCAACCATGCAGAAGGATGCCGAGGCTTATGTAAAAGCCTACGACAAATGCCAAAGGTTCAGCAATGTCATCAGACAGCCGCCCGAAGAACTTACCCCAATGATAGCACCGTGGCCGTTCGCCCAATGGGGATTGGACATCATGGGACCATTCCCTACAGCAATACGACAGCTGAAGTTTCTGGTAGTAAGCATCGATTACTTTACAAAGTGGGTGGAAGCTGAAGCCTTGGCCACCATCACGGAGAGGAACGTACGAAGTTTCGTCTGGCGATGTATCATATGCAGATTTGGCATCCCGAGAGTCTTAGTCTCGGACAACGGGAAGTAATTCGACAACGACTCCTTCCTAGACTTCTGCTCGCAATTAGGGATACGAAACCACTACTCCTCCCCCGCCCACCCTCAAGCCAATGGACAGGTCGAAGTCACGAATCGATCCTTGCTAAAGATCATCAAGACTCGGCTCGAGGGGGCAAAGGGCATATGGGCAGAAGAGTTACCAAGCATACTTTGGGCCTACAGGACTACAGCAAGGACACCGACAGGAGAAACGCCATTCCAATTAACATATAGAATCGAAGCGGTCATCCCAGCCAAAGTCGGTCTTACAAGCTACAAGGTGCACAACCATGACGAGTAGAAGAATGACAAGGCCATACGTCTGCAGCTCGATTTAATGGACGAAGTCAGGGTAGCAGCAGAGCAAAGGCTTGCGCGGTATCAGGACCACATGACCAAGCACTACAACTCTCGGGTCAAACACAGAGACTTCCAGATTGGAGACCTCGTTTTGAGAAAAGTCATGGGCGCAGCAAGAGACCCAACCCAAGGAAAACTCGGCCCGAATTGGGAAGGACCTTACCGAGTCACGGCGTGGCAGAGAAAAGGCACCTACCATCTGGAGACGCTAGACGGACGGAAGTTGCCGCATCCTTGGAATGCCGAACACCTTCGAAGATACTACCAGTAGAGATAGTGACGTAAAGAACAACACCCCCCTTTTTTCTGTTCATAGCCTACTCCTCAGATTTATTAGTTATGTTTTTGCTACAATAAGCCCAAATGGGCAAGTTTTGTTTTTAGACTACTTTTTATAGATGCATGGCAATAAGAGGAGTTTATTCAGAACTACTATTTTTACTTCCAACTTCGCATTCACAAAAAGTGAATCTACAAGAAAATTGGCCAAAGTCTACAAGACGGACAAAGCCATATAGCTAACGGTCTAATAAAAGACCTATAAAGCTAACGGTCTAATAAAAGACTTACAAAGCTAACAGTCTAATAAAAGACTTATAAAGCTGACGATCTAATAAAAGACCTATAAAACTGACGGTCTAAAGACCTAAGCTAAAACTCAGCTAAAAAGCTAAAAGACTGAAAATTGACTAAGTCCATCTCGTGAAAAGTACACGAGAGGGACAAAGTCGTATAACTGACGGCATAATGAATGACCTAAGCTACAAGCTGACGGTCCAAAAGACTGAAAATTGACTGGCCACAAGATGGACAAAGCCGTACAATTGACGGTCCGAAAAATTGAAAATTGACCAAGTCCACAAGATGGACAAGGCCGTACAACTGACGACCTAATGAACGACCTAAGCTACAAGCTGACGGTCTAAAAGACTGGCAAATTGACCAAAGAATATTAGCTGACGATCCTACCAAAGGAAATAAGATTAGCAAGTCCATAAAATGGACGACCTTAACCCAAGGAAATATGTTGTTAAAACTCCTAGGAACAACAGATTAAAAAGTACGGAAAAAAGACAAGTGGGCAAATCTCGCTCAATAAAATAAACTCAAGTCCTTAAGAGTGTCGGGCTCACCAAAACGACCGTCTATTCAAATTGACGGTCTAATAAAAACTGACGAATCAATTAAGCCAATGGTTTCGCTTTGGCTGACGGTGTTGCTATATCAGACGGCGTTGCTAACATAACCTATAAGTAGGTTGACGAACTCAAACTACAACTGAGAGATAGCCACAACAATAAAAAAGAGGCGCAAAATCAAAATAGCCATACATGTATGATCAAAAAACGACGAGTATTATAAGCAGAAATAAACCAAGTACAAATAGGAGCTCCCAAAAAACCAAGGGGGCACTTAAAGATATTGTTTACAGACGGAATGAAATACGTCTATTACAAAAAGAAAAAGTAAAACTATTGCTGGAAAGAGAAGCGTCACTTAGAAGCTTTATCTATTTTTTCTGAATTGGAGGGTCGTTTGCACCCAAGATTTCCACGGAAGGGTTGGAGGAAGGTATAGCAGGGTTCACAGTAGGCTAAGCCAAAACAACCCCGTCACCACCACTAGAAGGTGCATCTCCGGGTCCGTCACCTTCAATATTGACAGCGTCGTTAGCAGGCGTCATTGGCACGGCGTCATCCAAGGTGATTCTTGAAAGGTCCAACTCTGGGAAGGCTGACGCGACCTGCTTAAGGCAATCATCAAACCCTGTTCCGTAGTAGGCACCACAAGCATCGACAAAGGAATCTGACACCTTGAACTTCTGCACCGCGTCAGCCCCAGCCTGCTCCACCTGATTACGAAGGGCCGTCAGCTCTTGCCCCAATTTCTCCTTTTGACTGACGGCCTCTTCCAACTTCTGCCTCGTCCCTTTTAGATCAACGTTCAGTAAACGCATGGCCTCCTTATATTGAGCCTGCTGATTTAGCATATTCTTATTGTGTTTACTAACGCGTGCGACGACGCCTTCCTTGGCCACGTAACAGTCTTGGAGCGCCTTTATACGAACCAGGGCCTAGTAAAGAATACAACCGTCAGTCACCAAAAAAAAAAAAAAAAAAACAACTAGAGGAGACAGCTTACCCGCGTAAGGTCAAACAAAGCTGACGACCCCAATTCCTCTGTCTCCAACAGCTCACAAGGATCAATGTCCGTCGGCTTTATAAGCGATTCCACCGATTCGATAGCAAAGTCCTTGTGTGTCAAGAGGCAATGGGGTCCTTCCAGGATGGGACCAGAAGAAGTCATCACCCCCTTCCCTGCCCCATGGCCTGAGGCAGGGGTTGACTTCTCTCGGGGCTCTTTCTCCGGAATGACGGCCATCTTTTTTGACTGACGACTGTCCTTCCCGTCAGCTTTTCTTTTTGCCGTACCTTTGGTGACGGTCTTGGGAGCTGACGAAGATGCCAACTTCCCCTTCGACTTCTGCTCCTCCTTTTGGCGAGCCGCAGCAGCCCTAATTCGTTGCTTGGCTGACTCCATTTTTTGCGAAGGTACAAGATAAATATGGTAAAAAATAAGCTGAGGCAAAAAAGTAAACTGACGGAGTTATAAAGACAGATTACTCACGACGGTGAGAAAATTCTTCCAACTTGAGAGCTTCAGGCATCGGTTCTGGCCCCCACAATAGGCGTGAAGAGTGTCAAGTGTAATCAAGTCCCGACATGACCGCTCTTCTAATGGGATTTCTAGAACCCGACGGATGAAATCTCTTTGCTCGTTGGTTATAAGAGGACGAGCGTTAGCTGAAGAAGAAAAACAAGTAAACAATGTTAATGCAGGTAAGCAAATACAAATAGTAAACTGACGGGTACAAAGGCTGACAGCTAGAACCTGAATCCCTGACATATCTCCAAGTATTATCAAAATAACCTCGAGGCATGGTCGCCCATTCTTCCTGACGGCATACCCAGTCCGTCCCTTTAACAAAAAAGTATCTGCCCTTCCAATTTCTATTTGAATTAGGGATCTTCGATACTAATCTTAACTCCTTCTCCCTGATGGCGAAGTGGTATATCCCTTTAGAGGAAGCTAGGTGTTGGGGTCTATAACAGTAAAAGAACTCGTCAAGGAAAAGCTGACGGTGTCCTTCACTCAGACGACCCCACAAGACCTCAGCACCAATAAAAATTCTCCATGAATTGAGGGCAATTTGACTAATAGATAGACCAAGGAAGTCAGCAAGCTGACGGTACAAAGCCGTAAGGGGTAACCTCAACCCCATAGCAAACATAGCATCATACATACCTACATCTGCAGTTCTCCCCGTGTAGCACTTTTCATCTTCTCGGGGGAGACAAATAGGAATATGATCTGGGATTTGGAAACAGACACGCAATTCTTTAAAAACCTTATCACTCATTGTTGGTAAAAAGTTATTGACGGCCCAATCCTCGGGAAGGATGAAGGGACGACTCTCTCTAGGACTTCCTGAGGTTCCTTCACAGGATTCCTTGTCACCCTCATCTCCGTCGCTATCCCTTTCTTCGTCCCCCTCAACTTCGCCCTTATCATCCACTACTTCCTCCTGACCTTCATCTCTATGACTCTCTATTTCCTCGTTAGGAGTTTGGGTGGATGTTTCCCTCTCTGACGAATAGGAAAAACTCCCGGACTCAAACCCTGAACCAAATACCTCGTCGTAGCCCGCTCCATCGCGGACCGACGACTGACCACTCGACGCGTCATTTGACATCTGACTACCTACAAGTGACGGATTTATTCTAAGTACCTAAGACGACGGCCTCACTTCAGAGGAATCAATTGAAATAATGCATAAAAAGAAAAGATAGGGAACTTACAAGTCTCTCAAAGTAGTTGACGGTCAAAGAACGACGGCAGGAACGTAGTTGACGGCACGAAAAGGTTGACGGAATAAAGCAACGGGTCTTCTCTCCAGAAACAGCAAAGATGAAAGTAGCAAAAATGAAAAGGGGAGGATTATATATATAAGGGAGAATGGCACAGAAGACGAAGCGACGCCCTCGTCCAGAAGCGGAGCTAATAAGGGTACGCTGCGTGTCCAAAACATTTAATACCAACTGCATCATTTTCTCTCTCCTGACTTGAATGAAAATCAGCAACAAATAATTATAACTCCATAGCCCATCAGTTATTACTGACGGAGATATGGAGTAGGGGGCAACTGATACGTGAAAATAAAACTTTGATTAGACCCGTCAGCCGTTGATATGCGAAAAGAGCCTACAGTCTAAGCTGACGGGAGTAGACAACTGAAAAGCTGAAGACTCCAAGGCTGATGGACATAACTTCGGCACTCTTGAGCAGCCCACAGAATGTAGCAAGGAACTGACGCCACCATAGCTGAAGGGAATAAGGATAGCTGACGGTCCTGAGGCCGACGGTCTTAAGCAAACCCATGACTTGGTCACCAAGCATGATTAATAAGGAAATTACTTGTGTTCCACGCTTAGTGTTAAAATCCTGTAAGGAAAGGATTCCGTGATTCACGCTCGTAAAGACTCCTATAAGGAAAAGACTTCTACTCCAAGGAGGAGAGGTCAACCCTCAACTACTATAAAAACCCCAATATCCTCACAAATCAAGGTACGCATAATTAACCCCTCTCTAGCACTCTAGAATTGTGAGAATATTTCTGACTTAACTTCGAAGGGTATTCGGCCGGCACCACACCGGTGCTCTTCGCAAGGCTTTTTCTTCTCTTTGTTGTGCAGGTGCACATTCGAGCGCGCAGGTATTGTGTGGCTCACTGGTGAAATTCTTGGCATCATCATTACCATAGTCAAACCTCTTTAGAATTGGAGTAGGTTCCCAAGCCCCAAATCATGCACACTGATGATCAAGGCCTCTTAAGAATTGTTGTATCTATAACATTACTTGATCAATAATATAAAAAGCTCTATACATTTCCTTATATTTGTATAATATTTACATATTATAAGATTAAAAAAAATTATGTCCTAGTAAAATTTACATTAAATTTAATTTTTTACTCAAATATCTATTTGAAGAAGATAGTTAATGTACTAAATTATTAAAAAAATTCTCGCAAAAAAAAAAATAATGCTAGGAATATAACTTTTTAATATATAATATTTTTACAATTGTTGATACACAATGTTGTAATCAGATTAACATCGTATGAGTAATACTACAAAAACAATAAATTTTACAATAAATTTCACAATTATTGAATTGACATTTTATTATTAATTATCATATGGGTCTATCATTGAAATCACTTTATTATTCACATCAACAACTTACTACCTTGAAAGTGGTAAAATTCATTGAAATCACTTTATTATTTGCATCAACAACTACTGTCTTGAAAGCTGTAAAATTTGTTATAACATATAACATGATTCTTATAGCATATAACATGATTCTAAGACTTAATGAATATCAAATTAGTTGTGGGCCCTTAGAGATGGTTTGACTTTAGCCAAGGAAATGGAAATTCAGCACCTAATAATTGAATTGGATGCTTTGAGTATTGTTATGCTAATGAACAATGAATCTGAAAACATTTTAATGGAGCCTCTCTTAACTGACTGCAGGACTCTTCTGAAGGAGTTCCCAAACAAGCGCGTGATCCATGCTTATCGGGAAGCAAACCAATGCGCTGATGCATTGGCTAAATTAGGAGCACAATCTATGTATAGTTTTGCAACTTTTTGTAACCCACCGCCTGTGGTGGAGGCTTTACTAGCTGCTGATAAAGCTAATTTGCATTGTAATAGACTTGTGAATTCTTAAGTTAATATTATCTCTTGGTTTACCGAAAAAAAAAAAAATGAATATCAAATTCATTTGTTCTGCGACTAACAACAATTTTTTATACAACTCAATCATAGCAAGCCACGTCACAAATTATATATATATATATATATAAAAAAGTACTATAGAATATAGTACTTTTCCCAAAAAATAAAATAAAAAAACATTCAAAAAATCTATTTTTCTTCTTCAATTTTCTCATAAAAAGTTTCTAAAAATATTTTGTTAACGAATTCTCTCAAAGCATCTACTAAAATAAAATAATATCTCACTATAATAAAATAATATATTCATTACACTCATACGTCACAGCCACACACAACCACCACCATCACCACTACCACCACCACCACCACAGCCCACAACAAAAGAAAAAAAAATCAACAAAGTCCACACATCACAGCCAAACACACAACCACCACCACCACCGCCACCACCCACAACAAAAGAAAAAAAAAATCAACCAACCACCTACCACACCACCACCACACCACAACCCACAGTAGGAAAAAAAAACAAAAAAATAAAAAGTGCTGATCAGAGTGGGACGGCAACGGCATGGACGGCGACGGCGTGGGACGGGATGGCGTGGACTGAGGCGTGGGCTAGGAGGGCGACGGCGTGGGCTGAGATGGCGTGGACGGCGTGGACTGAGGCGTGGGCTGGGAGGGCCACGGCGTGGACTGAGGCGTGCTGAGGCGTGGACGGCGACGGCATGGACTGAGGCGTGGGACGGCGACGGCGTGGACTGAGGCGTTGACGGCGACGGCATGGACGGAGCTAAGAGCTGAGAGCTTGATGAGAGAGATGAGAGCTTGACGAGAGAGATGAGAGTGAGAGAGCTGATTATTTTAATAGGAGATTCAATAAAAAAAAAAAAATTTTTTTAGATGTCTGCTACAGTGCACATGTATTTATACATGTGCACTCTAGCAAATCAGTAAAAAAATTTAACTTTACCTCCACTGCTGCAAGGCTGTTTTGGTATATTGGTGGAGCTAAAAAGCTATAAAAATAGCATTATAACTTTTTAGCTCCATTGCTGTAAATGCTCTGTGATATGTGTTCATATCGTATTATGTCCAGTACACATATATCGTATCATTACGGTATGCACTAATACTAATGAAGTTCTTTCCTATAAAAAAGATGTACTTTCCCCCTTATTACAAGAAAATACAAAACGCGTGCGAAACGTGAGAAGAAGCAACCGTCAGTCAAATACAATAATCACCCGCACAAACAAACAAATATTAAAAAAAAAATGTTAGATTTATGAGAGGAGGAACGCGAGCTAAATAATGCTCTGCTCTCTGTACTGTTTGCGTGCAGCAGAATTTACTAACATTGCCATGGCAGTCACCATAGTTTCTATTTTTCCCGCCGATTTATCGCCGGTAATCCAACAGGATTTGACGTCATTGGTCGGGAAGTTTAGTAAGTCAAATCAGGTTTCATTTTAGCGACTCGCTGTTACCACCAAGCAAACGCCAACGACGACAGCTACTCTGACTCCGACGCCGCGTTGTTTATCAGAGAAACGTGAGAAATTAGGCGAGACAGAAGTAGTGGCAAGTGTCGATGAGGTGGAGCAGAATGGGAGAGCGTGGAAGGAATACTTTGAGCGGTTAAAGGAGTTGATCAGTAGATCGGACGGTGGTCCGCCTTGGTGGTTCACGCCCTTCGAGTGCGGCCCTCTGTTGAAGAACTCTCCTCTGCTTCTTTTTTTCCTAGTCAGTACATATTGTGAGCGTTTGGATATTGGGTTAAATGGCGTTTTTTTTTTTTTTTTTTTTCGCTGCTACACCAGCTTTTTGGAGACAACAGCTACTGTACATAAACAGTAGCAGTTGTTTTTAACTTTTAAACTCTCTTTTCAGTATTGTGGGTCCTATGAACAGTAAATGAGATTTACAAATTTCACTTTTTATCAACTTTTTCATTAAAAATGGGTCTCGCTGTACTATTCACACATTTAAAAATTATTTTACTACAGTGTTTTCAGCAACTTTCAGTAACTTTTAGCAACAATAAACTATATCCAAACGAACCCATTATATCAATATAATTCCATCCATAATTTGAGTAGGAATCTTTTTTTTTGTTTAACAATATAATTCCATCAAGAAAGTCTCAATGTGATAGGACATAGAGTAGGCCTTGAGCAAAGGAGTAGAGTCCATTCTTAAAGGAAAATACTAGCATCACAACTTATTCATGTGATAAGTCGTGAATAATAGAGTAGAAGTGGTGGGTTTACAACTCCACTGCTCACGACTTACCATGTAAGTAAGTTGTGACAAAAATTATGATCATACCATGTCTCTTTTTTAAAAGGACTGGGTAATATAATTTTGTGAATAACATGTTATTCAACAATAAAATAATATATCATATAAGTTTATTGGAACTCACGACCTCTTTATATGATATAAATAAGAGTCTTGTTAACAGGATAAAAGTATACAATGTTTTAGTAATACCAACTCAACATCTGTTTTTGTATTTCCTACCCAATAAATGAGTGATATCTGTTTCAAAAAACCATATCAGACTATTTTAATAAATGATTAATTTATCTTCCAGATAGTATAGAAGATTGTGATTAATTTATTGAAGTAGTCTGATGTGGTTTTTTGAAATAGTTGTCACTCCTTTATTGGATATGAAATATCAAAACAAATGCTGAGTTGGTATTACCGAAACATGGTATACTTTCTCTGTTAACAGGTGCTTTTAGGGCAATTGTTAACAAACTATATTAAGAAAGTTTTGACAACATTTGTATGGGAAATAAAAAATAAAAAAAAGTCAAAACATTAATTGCTTTTTTTTCTTTTCCCATCAAAACTTTCCTAAAATGATTCATTAACAAATGTCCTTAGGTTATCCGTTAATATTTCCCTATAAATAAATAAATAGGATTTTACTAAAGTATACCTTTATTATATACATTAGTAAATCATTTTAAGAAATTTTTTATGAAAAATTGAAAAAAATTTGACAATTTTTTCAATTTTTCTTAAAAAGTTTCCTAGAATGAATGATTAATATCTGCCTATTGGGTTATTAACCGGACCCAAATAAATAAAGATAGATACGAGTTTGTTTAATCAACTCCTCCTCAATAAATAAATACAAAATTCATATAAAGAAATCAATCACTTTATGATAAGTATCCCGATGAAAAACCATGCAGGTCTTCCTTATCATTGATTTTTTTTTTTTTTTGAATTTCTTTCTTAATTTTTTATGCTTGATAAAAAATTGAATCAAGCTTTAAGTTTTTAACCAAGGAAAAGACAAACATGCTGTATACTTCAATAAGATAGACGTGTTCCTCCTTCTCAAAAGATGGACGTGTTCCTTTATTATTTATTTTAATAATTAGATAGACGGGGTTGGAGGGTTTGAATCTTGAGGTCTTTGTAAAAAATGTATGCTTTTATTATTCAACGGAAAATATACTATAGTTAAACCTCTTAAAAATTTTTGTATTTATAACATTACTAAATAAAAAATACAAAATACTCTATATATTTCCTTATATTTGTATAATATTTACATATTATTAGATTAATTTTTTTTTTATGTTATAGTAAAATTAACATTAAATTTAAATTTTTACTCATATATTTGTTTGAAGAAGATACTTAATAATATAAATTATTAAAAAAATCTCACGATAATGAAAAAGAATAGAATAATACTAAGAATATAACATTTTTAATATAATACTTTTACTATTATTGATATGCAATCTTGGGATTGGATTAACATCATATGAGTAATGTTACAAAAACATTTTTTACAAAAGATTTCATAACTATTGGATTGACATTCTATTAATAATTATCACATGATCTACCATTGAAATCACTTTATTATTCACATTAACAATTTACTATTTCGAAAGTTGGAAAATTTGCTATAAGATTTGTGACTCTTGTTGAACATTAAGTTCATCTAGTCTACTACTAACACCAATTTGTTATACATCTCAATTATATGTCAACTTACCAAGTCACAGGTGGTGAGTGTCAGAGAAAAGAGGTGAGTCAATGTGAAAATGATAGATAATCAATCACAATCTACCATTTAAGATAATTGTGTAAAGAATGTATGATAACATATGTGGTTCTAACATTACTCTTTTTATATTTAAAATAGGGAGAATTACACTCATCTCCTTTGAGGTTTGGGGGAATGACACTCTCTGCCAAACTTGAAGGGAAAAAACACTCTCCTCACTTGAGATTTGAAGAAATTAACACTACCCCCTTTTGTTTATATTAGTAACAAAATATTCTAAATTTCTATAACAATTTCTTTATAAAAGTTTAATCATGGTTAATAATAATAAAAAAAAATAATTGATAAATTTAGAATAAAAATACAAAATTTATCAAGTACCAGAACAGTTACAATGACAAATCTCTTCATAACTCATTGAAAAAAGAAAAAAATAATAATAAGAAAAATTCATAGTACTAAGGCTGTGTTTGGTTGCCGTAAAACGTTTTCCGGAAAATAAATATTTTCCGGAAATGCTATTTTTCGGAAAAGGAAAATATTTTCAAGTGTTTGGTTGTATTATGAAAATTGTTGTGGAAAATATTTTTATGTGTTTGGTTCTATTAGGAAAATGCTATTTTCCTACCATTCAACAACAAATTTCGGCAGCAAATTCCGGCGACAACAACACAACAACAACAACAACAACAAATTCCGGCAACAACAACACAACAACAACAACAACAACAACAACAACAATCAAACTTAAAAAAAACAAAACTGAGTCGTCGACGAGTTCGAGGAAGAGAAAGCGATGGGTTGCTGTCTGGGTTTGGGTCGACGACGAGCTCTGGGTCGAAGGTCTGGGTCGTCGAAGGTGATGGTTCGAAGGTCGAAGGTCGAAGCCTCGTGGGTTCGTCGGTGGGGTGCGATCTTCAGTGGATCGGTCTTCGATGGTGATCTGGGCTTTGGGTTCGCCGGCGAAGTTGAAGATCGGTTCGTGGCGCGAAGGCGAAGTCGAAGATCGTGGGTTCGTCCATTCGTGGCGCCAGCAAAGTCGAAGATCGTGGACGTCGGCGATGGGCTGTGGTGGTGGATCGGAGCTCGGGTTGGTTCGTTCTCTCTCTCGCTCTCTCTCTCTCTCTCGCTGGTGGTTCGTTCTCTCTCTGGCTCTCTATTTTCCGGAAATGATTTGAAGGTAAAATGAGGACTGAATTCATTTTCCACCATCAGGCCTCTATTTTACGGTCAAAGGGAAATGCATTTACAGTTGACCGAATTTTACAAACCAACTAAACACACTAATTTTCCGAAAATGCTTTTCCGAAAGTGGTTTGAAGCCAAAACAAACACACCCTAAATATTTTTTAAAATGTACTTTAATTAAAATTTTAAAACAAAGAATTTTAATTCTGAAATAGAGGATAATTTTTGAAATCTCCCTTTAAACAAAGGACAGGTTAGCACACAATATTTTCAATGGAAAAAATATTTTTTTTCTTTAAGTTTAGGGTGGAGTGTTATTTTTTTTTTAAATTTCAAAAGAGAGAGGTGTAATTACATCTTTAAAATATAATTTTGTTTTCCTCTATTATAAAAAATTACAAAAAAGTATGGGTAGCATGGGAAGCAACCGTCTGTTAAACTTAAATGGAGTAGTAATGCACAGAAACAAACAAACAAATAAAAATGAAATGTTCCCCGAAGGAAAATTATTGTGTACTTAATTAAGAAGTTTTACCATGAATTTAATTAGTGAGACTCATCATTTATATGAGAGAAAGAAATACACATTTCTAATACTCTCCAAAATTACCTAATAATTTTCCTTCCGCGTAACACCCGGTGAGCGTTTGGATTGTAATGAATGTTGCGGCGTGTTTTCATTTGACGTTTTGGATTTTTTTATTTTTTATTTTTATTTTTATTTTATTATTTTTTTTTCAGGCATGTGAAGGAGTAATGCGGTACTGTTGACTTTTTGTCCATAAACAATGCACTCGTGCACTATTTACGGACTCACAAATTTCACTTTTTAGCAATTTTTTTTTATTAAAAATAGGTTTCATGATACTATTCATATATTTAAAAATTATTTTGTTACAGTATTTTTATTTTTCAGTTGTATCCAAACAGACCCAATCAAAATGCACCTGTTTCTTACATTTCTAGAAAAAATCAGGTCGGCTGGCGTGGGTCACCCCGAAAGCACCTATGACTTGTCTCAGTCCACTCCTCAATCAGTTCTCACTATTTTAATGTGTTGTATAAGATATATTATTGGGAAAGATAAATTATTTTAATATATTATATAAGAAAATAAAAATTATGATATTAAATGTTTTATAAAATAGTATATTATAATTGATAAATTAAGTTTTTGAGACGGTACAATCAAACAGTATAGGATTATAGGATTCAATCAAACAGTATAGCATTATTGGATTCATATAGGTGCAATACCTCCATTTCACTCATAATTTTTTTTTTTACTTTTTTTATTTTTTAATTTTAATATTTTAATTATTTTTTAATATATTTTATTTAATGGTTGAAATTGAAAGTTATTTTTTCAACTTTTAACCTCAGGATTAAATATTATTTGGCACCTTACGTGAATCCAGAATTGTTTGGCACAGCTCAGGCTGTTCCTGTCACTATTACATCTATCTATATAATAATAATAATAATTCATTATTTATTATTTGCACAGTATCTTTGTTTTTTTAATTCTCTCTCAGATTTTGAGAGGCCTTTTTAGATCTCTACCGCAAGCTTAGCTGGTACCGCTCTCTCTCTGTACTGTTTCAGTGCAGCAGCAGCAGCAGCAGAGAGTTTTACTAGCCTAGCCATGGCGGTCACCGGAGTTTTCTTTTTTACCTCCAGTTTATCGCCGGTAATCCGCCGGGATTTTACGCCGTCGGTCGGGAAGTTTAGCAAGTCAAATCCGATTTCCTTTCGGCGACTCGCTGTTTCCACCGAGCAAACGCAAACGCCAACGCCGACAGCGACTCCGATTCCGACGCGTCGTTTATCGGATAAAAGTGAGGAATTAGGAGAGGCAGGAGTAGCGGCAAGTGATGATGAGGTGGAGCAGAATGGGAGAGTGTTGAAGGAATACTTTGAGCGGTCAAAGGAGTTGATAAGCAGATCGGACGGTGGTCCGCCTCGGTGGTTCACGCCCTTAGAGTGTGGTCCTCCGTTGAAGAACTCTCCTCTGCTTCTCTTTTTGCCTGGTCAGTACATATCCTCTCCCTCTCTCTCTCTCTCTCTCTCTCTCGTTCTTTCCATATTTGCTTTAATGACTGAATGAGATTGATATTATCGCTTATTATTTCTTTTTATGTCACGTTTAATGAAATGAACTAATAGGACACAATAAAATTGTTTTTTTTTTTTTTTTTTTTGAGAATCTCAATGAAATAGTTGGTAGACATGCATATCGGGGTATGTGACTCAAAACATTGCCATTTTCTCTAATTTTGTCGTAAAATTTGATTATTTTTGTCTCAACTAATAAGCTATTGTTTGGAGCTTTTGTATTAACTTATTTGTTTGTGTATATAATTGATTTTTATTAATTTTAAGTAAATAAATAAATAAAATTTTCAACAAAAACTGAACTGTACGCGTTAATGTTATAACAGGCACCCATTTATAAAACATTATTTTGACGATGTGATATTGAATATTCGTTTTTTTATTTATTTATTTATTAATATTATTTATATGATTTTCCTTTCCGTAGATTTTCTGTCCCTGCTTTTGGTTTAGGACCTTTTGGTAATCACTAAGCAATAATTTGATGAAAAATATTTAAAAACCCTCGTAATGCCTCCCACTCATGTCAGTTGGGCCCATCTCAGCACAAAGATAAAAGAGAGTTCGTAAAATTTTTGGTGCCTTTTCGGTGTCCATGGACTTATTTGTAGGCAATTCGCTTTGCCATCATTGGTTTACTGTGGAACAGTATTACTTTTTCTTTCTAAGGAAAATATTTTCCAAGAATCATTATTTGATCATAAACTTTTGCGTGGTTGGGACGGTATGGGTGACTCGGGTGACAATTGGGTTACTCATGTCTACAAGAGGAGAAAATCGATTCTGTATTCATCCTCTCATATGGAGATTGATTTCAGAAGTGTGAGATCCAATTCACGTGAGAGGGTGCATACATATTAATACTACCTCTTACAAGAGATGGGTGGGGAGTGAGGACGGTCTTTTTTTTTCCTTTCTATATTTTTACATTCACTTTTTGTACAATTTTTAATGCACCTTACTTTCGTGAATGTATATCGCACTCTCTCATATACAAGAAAAAGAAAGTTTATTACGTACGTATACTATTCGATATAATGTAATACTACCTTCTTATATACATCTTATCTACTAAAAAAACAAAACATAAGAGGAATTGTGAAAATTTTAGTGATATTTATTAAACAAAGTAAAAAGAGAGAAATTGAAGAAAACTGAATCTACTCTTTGATTGATGAAAATGAGAAGTGGTTACAAAATAATTATCACCTATGCTTTATATACAATAGGGGCTAATAGAGGCTAATAGTTTTCCTTCCAAAAATAACTAACTAACTAACTAATTATTAATACATCCAATTACAATTTGACATCTGTCACTTCTATTTGTTTCTTCTTCTTTCTCTGACACATGGACTCCCCTTGAGTCTTTCCTGCTTTCTTCTTTACTCTGTTTATTCCACCGTGTTGACCTTCTTCAATTTTAATTCTCCCCCTCAAGTCCTGAATTGGAAGATCATGGACTTGAAGATGAGTTTCAGTCTGCAACTCCTTTGGCAACTGCTTTGGCGTGAAAATGTCTCGCAAACCCAACTTCTGTGTTAATCTTGTGAAGGAATTGAAGCCTAAAGCTTTGGTAAACACATAAGCTACTTGAGCATTTGAATTCACATGAAAAGTTTTAATCATAGCTTCCAGAATTTTGTCTTGAACCAGATGACAGTCTACCTCAATATGCTTAGTTCTCTCATGGAAGACTGGATTAGCAGCTATATACAAGGTTGCCTAATTATCAAAGAAGAGCATAGCTGGTTTGGGGTGCTCAATTTTTAAATCCTTGAGTAATTGAAGTACCCAAGTTATTTCGCATGCTACACTGGCCATTGCCCTATACTCAGCATTTGCTGATGATCGTGAAACTACTCATTGTTTCTTTGATCTCCATGCTATCAAACACTCTCCCAAATACACTGCATAACTTGTCAGTGACCACCTTGTATCAAGGCATCCAGCCCAATCAGCATCACAGAAGGATTTAATGTGTAAATCAGAGGTGCTTGAGAAGAAGAGTCTCTTTCTTGGTGATCCTTTAATATACTGAAGGATTCTGTGAGCAGCAAGTAAGTGAGGTTCTCTAGGTTTTGAGACAAATTGACTCAACCTATGCACAGCATAAGTAATGTTAGGCCGTGTTAAGGTTAAGTATAACAGTCTCCCAATTAACCTTTTGTACATTCCAGGGCCTGCTAACAACTTCCCTTCATATTTTGAAAGCCTTAGATTCTGCTCCATAGGAAATCTAACTGGCTTTGATCCAAGGAAACTAGTATCCTTCAAAATTTCAAGTGCATATTTTCTTTGTGTCAAGCTGATGCCTGCATCAGTCCTTGCTACCTCAAGACCTAAAAAATACCTTAAAGAACCAAGGTCTTTCAAGCCAAATCTATCATCTAGCAACTTCTTCAAATTGTTCACACAATCAAGATTGTTGCCAGTGAACAAAATGTCATCAACATACACCAAAAGCATTGTAAAAGAAGTCCATTGAGTGTGAGTAAACAGTGAGTAATCAGACTTGGATTGACCAAATCCTATTTGAAGAATGGTTTTAGAAAATTTGTCAAACCATTTTCTTGAGGCCTGTTTAAGACCATAAAGACTATTGTTTAGCTTGCATACAACATTCTCCCCCTTACTGTGAAAACCAGGTGGCAGACATTTGTACACATCTTCATTTAAATCACCATGTAAGAATGCATTGTTAACATCCATTTGGTGAATAAACCACCCTTTCACAGCAGCCAAGGTGAGTACAATTCTGACTAACACAGACTTAGCCATTGGTGAAAAAATCTCAGAACAGTCCAAACTAAACTTCTGTGTGAAACCCTTAGCAACTAGCCTAGCCTTATATTTTTCAATAGAGCCATCAGGTAGATATTTAACCCTATAAACCCATTTACAACCTATAGGACTCTTACCAGGAGGCAAAGATACCAAACTCCAAGTGTTAGTGACCTCTAAAGCCTCTATTTTCTTGTCCATGGTAGCCCTCCATTCAGGATATTGCACTGCCTAATGGAAGGAGGCAGGGTTTGAAGGAGTGGAATTAACTACCATAACAAATGATTTAAAGGTAGGGCCAAGGTAAGAATAGTCCAAAAAAGCTGAAACATCATATGGCAGACTAGAGTGGGGCTTAGTGCTGACAGACTTGCAAGCATATTGAGATAGGTAAGGAGGGGGTTTATGTGATCTAGTGGACCTTCTAAGAGTAGGATTAGAAGCTGAAGGTAAGGTGAGTGGTAAAGTGCTAAGATTTGAATTGAATGAAGGAATGGCAACAGGTTTAGGTTTCGTAGAATCAGGTGCTGCACTAGATGCTACACTAAATGGTGCACCATGTGCTGCACTAGGTGGTGCTCCAGGTGTTGTACTAGGTGTTGTACTAGGTGTTGGAGCAGGCAGGATGCTAGGTGCTGCTGGTGCTGCATCAGATGGTGCAGCAGGCATGGTGCTAGGATCCACATCAGATGTGAAAGGAATGTCAATAGATGTGGAAATGGAATCAATTGAAATAGAGGAAGGAAGGTCAACAGATTGAGATGATTCTGAAGTACAATGAGGAAAAATGAAATCATCTTAATAGGAAGTGGAAGGTTGTGAGGAAAGAGCATAAGGAAAAATATGCTCATAAAAAATAATGTTTCTTGAGATATGAACAGAATTGGAAGTGAGATCAAGTACCTTATAGCCCTTAATGCCTTAGGGATAGCCTAAGAACACACACTTCCTAGCTCTAGGTGCAAATTTGTCTTTATTATGAGGTAAAGTTGAAATGAAATACAAACAACCAAAACATTTGAGATGATTATAAGATGGTGCAGATTTAAAAAGAAGTTCACAAGGACTTTTGTTACCTAAGGACTTGGAAGGAAGCCTATTAATTAGGTAAAGAGCAGTTAAAATGCAATCTCCCAAAAGCATAAAGGAAGTTGTGATTGGAACCTTAAAGCTCTTGCAATATTGAGTATGTGTTGATGTTTTCCCTCAACAACAACATTTTGTTGAGGGGTATCAACACAAGTCAACGGATGCAAAATGCCATTTGATTGAAAGAAATCCTTAAGATAAAACTCAGTTCCATTATCACTCCTTATAGTTTTGATTTTGCAATTAAATTTGGTAGACACCATAGAAGCAAATTGTGGAAGATACACTTGTGTTTTAGACTTATGTTTAAGCAAATATAGTAAAATCATCCACAATTGTTAAGAAAAATTTAAAACCATCAACAGTGCTTGTAGCAAATGGACCCCAAAGATCACAAAGAAGTAAATCAAAAGGATTAGTTGAAACATGAGTGCTAGCTATAAAAGGAAGTTTATCTGTTCTGAAAAATGACAAATATCACAACAAGAAGCAGTTTTATTGATATTAACATTATGTACAAGTTGCTTCAACAATTGGAGTTTAGAATAAGAAGGGTGTCCTAATCTGCTATGCCATAAATCTGATGAAGAAACAAAAGTGACAGCAGTAGCAAGTACAGATGCAGAAGATCTACAACTTGAATCTTACTGCAAAAATAGGCTATTGTGTGCTTTACCCAGACCGATTGTGCTCCATTGAGTAAAGTCCTAAATAAAACAACAATCACCAAGAAAAATGAGGCAACAGCAAAGTGATTTTGTGAGTTTGCTGACAGAAATCAAGTTGAATGTAAAAGAAGGCACACACAAGATATCAGTTAAAATTAAGGTAGAAGAAATATGCACTGTGCCTATATGTGACTAAAGCTTGTTCCCCATTTGGCAAATAGACAAAGGTATGGACTATTGAGGTAATGGAAGTCAATTGAGCAACAGAATGAACCATGTGGTCTGTTGCTTCAGTATCAATGATCCAAGTATTGAATTTATAAGCATGCCTATCAACTACTTGAGTAGCAAAGATAGAATGAGAAAGATTAGGTGAAATCTAAAAAGAATTACCTGAAAAGTTTGATGAAGTAGAAGGAGAGGATGATGTGGAAGGTAAAGGATGTGGAATGGAAGGATAAGAAGTCATAACAGAAGCAGCTTGGTGGCTAGTCTGAGCATCATTGCCTGATCTAGCAGCCATATGGCACTTCAGAAAATTCAGGAATTGCTCACATTGAGCCTGTGATAGTGATAACTGTGGACTAGCTTGCACAAAAGAACCTCTACCAGAGTGACCAATATGGTTTTGTGAAGCCAAATCTAATTGAACACTAGAACCTTGCAAAGCTCCACCAGCCAAAAATCCAGAATGCACACCACCAGGTAGAAAACCAGAATGCATATTTGGATCAAATCCACAACTTCCTGTGGTTTGTTTGAAGCAACCTAATTTTCCATGGCCTTGTTACCTCCTTTTGGCTTGTAACCAAGAGGGTAACCATGGAGCTTATAGCATTTATCAGCTATATGTCCAGTAAATCCACAATAAGTGCACACAGGCCTATCTTTCTTGCCATTACCCCCTTTACCTCCATTCTTTTGTCCTTGATGACCAGGAAAACCTCTGCTATTATTCACATACATAGTAGCAGCATCACCTGACTGAATCATGTTGAAACTTTGACCAATGTTTCTCCTCTTCTCTTCTTGCAAGATCAGAGAGCACACTTTGCTAAGAGAGGGCAAATGTTCAATCAATAATATCTGACTTATAACATGGCTATAACCATCGTTCAGTCCCATAAAAAACCTATAAACATGCTCTTTATGATGATTGAGAAGACTTAGAACCACAAGTACAAGCACATGTACAGATTGTAAGAGGCTGGTAGTTAGCGTACTCATCCCACAAGGTCTTGAATTTAGTGAAGTAAGAACTTACTGAAGGTGATCCTTGTGCAAGATGTGCAATTTCCTTCCCAAGCTCAAACGACCTTGGAGTGTTACCCTGAGATAGCCTATCTTTGAGATCAATCCACAAATCTCTGGCATTGTTGATATACATAACACTAGCCTTCAAAACCAGACTGAGTGAATTAGTTAACCAAGAAAGCATCATAGTATTGCATCTATTCCAAGAATTGTATAATGAAGAAGATGAATCAGTTTCAGCAATCGATCCATCCACAAAACCAAACTTGTTTTTGGAACTTAGAGCCAAAAACACAGATCGTGCCCAACTCATGTAATTTTCTGGACCAGTGAGTGGTTGAGAAGTGAGCATGAGACTTGGATTTTCATTCGTAGGAAGAAAGAAAGGATTATTTGCATATGCATCTGCTATCGTTGCATTTGAAGCAGGTACTGAATGCGCAGTTTGAGATTAAGTATTGGTTGTGAAATCGAAAGCCATGGATGAGAAAAGAAAAGTAAAACAAAGCACTAAATTCTGTCAGGGAACTGAGAAAATGAAAGAGGAAAACTTAGAAAACTTGCTCTGATACCATATTAAACAAAGTAAAAAGAGAGAGAAATTGAAGAAAACTGAATCTACTCTTTGATTGATGAAAATGAGAAGTGGTTACAAAATAACTATCACCTATGCTTTATATACACGGAAACAGGGGCTAACAGAGGCTAATAGTTTTCCCTCCAAAAATAACTAACTAACTAATTATTAATACATCCAATTACAATTTGACATCTATCACTTCTATTTGTTTCTTCTTCTTTCTCTGACACGTGGACTCCCCTTGAGTCTTTCTTGCTTTCTTCTTTATTCTGTTTATTCCACCGTGTTGACCTTCTTCAATTTTAATAATATTGTTGATATTAATATGCCAATAATAAAAGGTGTTTTTTTTTTCTTTGTCGCTTATCCTAAATGAAATTATATTTTTTCAATATATTTATATTTATATTTTTTATAAATTTGGGTTAGAGTTGGATGTAGTGATATGTAGTTTATACTTTGTAGTCTTTTATATTTGGTAGTTTCAAAAATAATTAAAATTCCTTATTTATTTTAAAAAAGTATTAAAACAAAGGGCAAGGAAAAAAAAAAATAGTAAATTACAAACTACATTATCTAAATAAATTTACTTAAAATTCAATTCAATTCTAAAACTTTTGATTTATTTATTTCACTCTTATAAGTTTTACCTTTATTCAATTCAATTTAGTTATTTTGTCTAAATTTGTCCCATTGTGCCAATAATTTTTCTAAAGCCGACGCTGTTTTGGAAATTCAAAAAAAAAAAAAAAAAAAAAAAAAAAAACCTAAAACTAGGTTGTTTTGAAACACTTACTGGAAACCTCTTAAGTGGAAATGGACGGAAGGATTACGTTGAAAATAAATAAAAATTATGTAACTGAAATGAATAAATAAAAAGTAATATTATTGAATTAAATTTTAGATAAAATTAAAAAGATGGAATTTGTAACTTACCAAAAAAAGAAAACAAAACAAAACCAAGCGTCACCGCGTGTGCGCGTTTATTGGGACGGAGATTGTCACTTGAAAGACTGAAGAAGACCTCACAAAAAACCTATCCGGTTGCTATCTTTCTGAGTATGGCCGGATTAGATTTTCAATTACAAACCATTTTTATTTTTATTTTTCGAGGAACAATTACAAACCATTTGAATACTTTGGAATAAAATGTTCCTGTATGTGTGTGATTCTGATTGGCTAAAAGTTTTTGTAGTAATGTATCTGACATAAAAAAACAGATCTTTGAGGAATCCGGCTGGTTTGGTCAAAGATCGGGGTGCGCATTTCTTTGTGTTGGGTTCCATGTTTGGAATTCAATGACTCCACCTTTTCCTCTCAAGATAGGAAATAAATTAAAAACAATACCTATGAGTGACGTGTGCAATGACTAATTGACTTGATTGCCGCAGTGCGGTTGAACGTTTATACTACGGGCAAGGATTTGCTGCAACTTGTATGCAGCAAATTCTTACCCAATAAAAAATTTATTCTTGGAATCCGAACAAAAATTTAAAATTGGGTCCATTAGGGTATATATTAACAATATATTTTAAGAAAATTTTTATCAGAAATTAAAAAAGTTGTCAAAAAAATTTGACTCCTGTTTCAATTTCCGATAAAATTTTTTTAAAAATAAATTACTAACATATGCCCTAATTAGTAAAACCCTTTAAAATTTGATGAATGAGTAATTGTATTATATAATATGTTCCTACTATATATATTAGTATTGGGTCATGAGTCATAATCCTCTCAACCATTTTTTTTTTTTTGAGAATGTAATCCTCTCAACTTTAGTGGGCGTGAACGAAGATATACATACATACTATGCCTAAATTCTTATAATTTATTTTGGACCGCAACTCTTTAGCCAAATGCCCATTTTATTCTAATTGTTAGAATCTGTTGTTTAAAACTTTAAATTGGTAAACCTTCCCTTCTCTTTTAAAATACCAATTAACGTTCTGTTTTGATCGCATTTTCTTTTGGTACCACAAGAGAAATGCTATGGATATTTACGAATTTTACTACATGGAGCTTAAAAATTGATGTAACATTAATCACCAAAATATATTTTAAACATTTATTTATTAGATGGTTGAAGTCCAAGAATCACATATATTGTTATATCAGTTTGTAAATTTTATGTAATAAAACTTATAGCACCTTTAACATTTTCCATTGCAAAATGCAAGTCAACAAAAAAAAAAAGTCCAATAGATTAAAAACTGGTTTTTGTTTTTAAGTGGAAAACATAAGCAAGTCCTCCTAAACAAACTTATATATATATATATATATACACAAATTCATATTAAAGAAAAAAATTGTGTCAAACACTCATTTGAAATATTAATGTCTCCTTTTTTTTCTTTTTCTTTTTTTTTTTTTCTTTTTTTTCTTCCCTTTTACCATTCAGTATTCACTTTCACCTTTAACATTTTCCATCGCAAAATGCAAGTCAACAAAAACTAAGTCCAATAGATTAAAAACTAGTTGTTTTTGTTTGTTTTAAGTGGAAAGTGTTTTTCTAAGCAAGACCTACTAAACAAAATTTTATATATATATATATATATATTTATTCATATTAAAGAAAAAAATTTTACAAACACTCATTTGAAATATTAATGTCTCATTTTTTTTTTCTTTTACTATTTAGTATTCACTTTTTTGTCATATATATTTAGAGCATATGTTGATAGAAATTTACAAGTAAATCTATTTAGTAAAACTCCTTTCCATTTCCAATAACAAGCTTTAACCTAATTGTTTAAATTGCTTTACATGTCATTAATAAATTGTTTAAATTGCAAATTTTTATAATATAAAATTATGTATAAAATATAAATTTATAGATCATATAGTAAATAATATCCGATTGGCATAAAATTTAACATGTGTATTAAGAGCGCAAAGAACACGAAATTTAATAGTTAGATTTTCAAAATATGTAATAATATTTATTTTATTAAGTAAGGTTGAAGTCTTAGACTACAATCAATTTTACAGTTAAACTTTGTCTTTTTTTTTTTTTTTCTTTAAATTTTTTATGGTTTATTCTTTGGAGCATATTCTACTTTGTCAATCCTTAAACAAAAGAAAATTGATTCCAAAAGAATTTTTTCCATTATTATATTTCTCTTATATTAAACTATGTATGTTAAGGACATATAAAAATGATATTTATTATTTAATCTATCGAAAATTAGTTGATTTTTATACATTTTATGATGAGTAATGTTGTGTTTACAATATTTTTATAATAATTCACAACAAATTATAAGTGACATGTTGTTACTAGTTCTAATCTTAGTCCACCATTGAAATTATTTTGTTGCCCACCATAGCCGGTCACCAATGATTTGTTGTGAAAATATTGTGCATTTAGCATTTTTCTTTTATATATTCTAAAACTATTGTTATACTCTTAACATGTAATCTTTTATTTATTTAACAAAAAATCATTAATTTAAAATGTTTAAAGAATATCAATTGTGATTTTTTTTTTTTGGATAATCATATCAATTGTGATTAATATAATTTAAATACAGTAATTCTTACATGCTTTGGGAGCAACGCTCCCTCCTCTCACATGAGGGGTGGGCCCCATGGTAGGACTCACGCGTGAGGCCCACCCCTCATGTGAGAGGAGGCAGCATTGCTCTCAAAATACCTAAGTTTTTTCCATTTAAATAATACCTATACATGACTTAATGGCTCAATTTGGGATGTTTTATTAAGAATATAATAAAAATGACCCTATTTCCAAAAAAAAATTATTAGTTAATGAAATGATTTTTTTTCCTCCAATCAGTTACTTTCCTCCTTACTGTTGGTTTAGATCCGCTGATTTTCTTATTTGGACAACAGTATACCTAAAAGTGTGAGGTTTAAAAGACTACAAATAAAAATAAACTAAATAAGTTGCTAAAAAACTGGGAAGCACGGGTACGGCTAAATGGTAGCCGTATTATTGTCAGACACGTGGTGCGGCCTGGAAATGTTTGCACGTGCGTCCCACACAATTTTTTTATTTTTTATTTTAAAAGCTTGAAACGTACCTTTTTGTTTTGTGTGGCAGAAGTTTTGGTCGGTGGTGGCACCATTGATTCATAGACATTTGCAAACTGGGTTGAAGCGTTGAACAAACAGAGAGAAAGAGGTTTTTAAGGCTTGAATGGAGAGAGAGTGTGTGTGTTTAGAGATTTGACAAGTGAAGAGTGAGAATGTGAAGTGGGAACTGGGAAGACGTGTGTATAGAGAAAAAGTTAATAAAATCTTTTAAGACCTGAAAAATGAGAAATTATAAAGTTAGGTGGATCACTTCACTTTTTGCCTAATGGTTTATTATTTTATTAAAAGACTTCTACCTATTTAAAAATTTGTTAACTTAGTTTATGATAAAAATAAAAGCAAAAGATAAAAAAAATTTAAACGTTATCTATTTTAAAAAAATTAAAAGAGTAGTGTAAATAGTAAAAAATTAAGAGGGAAACTTCCTTGTTTAAGCGCTCAGAAAAAAAAGAAGAAGAAAAATTTCCTTCTTTAACGGCAGATGTTAATGTGAAAAAGTTGTTTGTGTTTCATTTTATCATAAGTTCATAACAAAACACAGTTTTTTTAATTCTTTTTTCTTACTGCATTGCACCGATAGACACTCAAATGGCTGATGGAGGCATGCTTTTGTCAATGCCTCAATGGCTGATGAAGGTATGCTTTTCCTTTGACACTGTCATTTCAGTTTTATTTTTTCTTTTCTAATCTTTTGTCAAAAAGTGTCTGCCACTATTTGGGACTAGAGCCTATAGATATAATTTACATCCTTAATATTTGTAGATGGCGCCGAAGCTAGATATCACATCTAATATTTTTTAGGACATGTTGAACGTTGATAAGATCCAGTAGTTATTCAAGGCTATACGATTTTATTATAATAATATCTTGATTTGAAAAATGAAATTTTTTTAAAAACAAATGGCGTTTAAATATTTTTATCTCTTACTTTTATTTTTATCATAAACTGAGTTAACAAAATTTTAAACAACTAGGAGTTTTTTAGTAAAATGGTGACCACTAAGCAAAAATGATGTGATTTACTGTGAAGACCTTATAATTTTTCCTAAAAATCATAATGACTTGTTAGCTTTTTTTAGTTCCAACGGCAGGATGGGTTGGCTTTTTAAATTTTGAGTTTTGGGTTTCCACCCACAAGTTTCTAATTTTTTTTTTAATCATTTTTAACTCACCATGTGACCATCTTTCAGTATCATTTACCACTTCTTATTTAATTTTTTTACTCACCCACTTGATATTACATTCATCAATTTATATCATTTATAGCAATGAGTAAAAACATTTTTTTATTAATTACTAACAATATATATATATATATATATATATATATAGAAAATGTAAATAAATTTTTTAGGAAAAAAATAATTAATAATTAATTAATAAACGTATCCCACCGCACTTGTTCTATTTTTTCAAAAATTACCGTGTAACCGCACCGCACTTGTACTTGTATTCTTGCATATGCTTCTTTGCTAAAAAATATACAAGCACTTTTTCTTTTTTTTTTAAAGATTCCAAATTTAGGATCTTTTTTCTCTTTTGATAGTCTTTCAAATGACCAAAAAATAAGAAAATAAAATCTTTTCCTCTTTGATATTTATTTCAAGATTAAAATTTTTTATTCAAATAATTATTTGGAATTATAATAAACTAGTGTTAACAGTAATGCATGAGAAAAATCGACCAAAAAGTATGCAAATATATGTCACATGTTTAATTAATAAATAAAAAGTAAAATTAGAGAATTTGTATAAAAGAATTTACCTAAATTAATTAGATTTCATTTAGAGAAGATCAAATATACTTTCATCAAATTTGCTTAGTTTAAGTTTATTTTATCCAAAAAGATGGTGAATTCCATTTAGTTTAAAGATGAAAATACGTGGGTTCCAGTTAACTTAACTAGTAAAGTCTTTAATGGTTTAATAAGAAATTTGGAGTTCAATCCCTGCTTACACAAAAAATTGATTAGTGTCTTGGTCTAGGTTGCACCAACACGCTATTTTTGGCGACGTACCGGTGTCCGACATGTGTCGGACACGGATATCGGGACAACTCGCCGGACTTCATGTCCGAGCGATGTCTTTTTTTTTTCTTTTTTTTTCCCCGCTTCTCCGACATGGCACCGACACGATGGACACGCCAGCAGTGAAAAAAGAAAAGAAAAGAAAAGAAAAGAAAAGAAAATCACAGATTTTAACAGAGGGACAAATCATTATCGTTGATTTTGTGATATACCCTAAAACAAAAAAGCTTAGAGTTTGAGAAGTCATTATCATGAAAGTTGAAACCCACAGCTTAACCCTCCCTCTGGCTTCTGCCCGCTGCCCTCTATCCCTCACTGGTGCTAGATCGGGCTGATCGGCGAGTTGGCGAGCTCCATAGACAGTCGCCGTCGACGCCGTGCCCTCTGTCCGATCTCTCTCTCTCTTGGTGTGGATAAGTCTGAGTCCAACCTCTTCTCTTCTCTCTCTCTTTGTTTTTTTTTAATTTTTAATCCCACTCTCACTATATATATATATATATATATATATATTTTTTTTAATCCCAAAAGTTTAAGGCTTGTTTTCCTTTTATGTTTTTAGTTTGATGTTGAATGTAGCCTATTTAAACTTTTGGTTTGTACTCTAAACATTTTATGTGTATTATTGTACTACTTTGGGTGTTAGTTTACTTATTTGTAGTTCTTACATAATTTAAATTCTAGACATAAACGTATTTTATGTCTAAAAATATTAAAAAATATGCCTAAATATAAATTTTAATTAATTATTTAATTGCCGTGTCGTATCCTTATTTTTCAAAAATTGCCGTATCCCGTATCTGTATCCATGTCATATCCGTGTCCGTGCAACTTAGGTCTTGGTCTGATGATAATGAGTACAATCATCAGAAACGGATACCATATGTTAAAACTCTATTAAAAAAAAAAGGTGAAAATATCATTTTAGTGTCACTGCTAGTTTGGTCTCTACATTTTGGTAGGAGTTAGTTTGGTTCCTATTATTTTCAACTTGATATCATTTTCTGCTCATGAGTTAAACGGTATGAAATTGACAACCACCAAAATGTAGGAACCATATTGACACTAACTTCAAAATGTAATACCCAAAATTGTATTTTTACATAATTTAAACTAATTAGTGCCACCCTCACTTTTGTATGCATCTCAAATTTATTATTAAGCTTTGTATCCATATCAAGTATTATTGTTACTATTATTTTTATTATTATTACCACCTTATTCTTCTAGATGAATGATAGTACTCACTATATACTATTTTTACTTTGGAACTTTACAGGCATTCTTGGGGTCGGGCTTGGACTTATTAAGAATCATCGCAGAATTGGAAAGTAAGTATTCACCCCAATTTGAATTCTATGAACAATTTGTACCATCCTTTTTTCTTTGAGTTATCAAATAGAAGTAATGGAGAATTTGAAAGCAACTTTTCATACACAGAATTCTCTACTAGCTATCGAGAGAGATATAAAGACAGAAGAAAGAAAGAAAGAAAGAATGGCTACCAGCTAATAATTTATAATTATATGACACTGCCTAATTTATGGTTTTTTTCCCCTTTGGATGTAGGATTTTTGAGACATGGTGCTTGCACATGCCTGTCATGGATCGAACACCATTTACAGGTCCTCTCTCTCTTTTTACTGCTTTTTGTTACTGCATGCAATATACTTGAGGATCTGTGTATCATTGGTAATAAATAGTGTGGCATGAACTGTAACATAAACTGTTGCTATAGTCTAAAGTTTAAGGTACTCATATTGAGATCAAAACATAGTGCCTGAGCTGTCCTATGGGAATTCTAATGGCGTATGATGAAGAGATTGGTTGAGAATGAGACCAACCTGTCTCTCTCTTTGACATTTTATGAAAATCAAAATTTAACAAATAGAACATAAAAATACTCACTGTTTATCTTTGTTTTTTTTTTATTTTATTTTGAATCTAATTACCAGAAATTTTCATGGTTTAGATCTGGTGAAGCTGGTGGAAAAAACTATTCGGTCAGAGAACAACCGTTCACCCAATAGACCTATATATCTTGTTGGGGAATCTTTTGGAGGATGCCTTGCTTTGGCCGTAGCAGCTTCTAATCCTGATATTGATCTTGTGCTAATTTTGGCTAACCCAGGTAAGAAGTTTTCTTTGAAACAACCATTGCTTTCAGCTTTAGCTTTTCCCCCCATAAAAATGAGCAACTCAGGTATTATAAAGAGCTATGACTATGGAGCGGTCTTTCTAAAAAACATGCTCTTAGTCACTTTAACACTGAAGAATATTAGAGTCAAAGTATATGGCATTCACTTGAATTTTTTTTCCTCGTTTTCTTACTCTTTATTTGCCTAATTAATGTTCTTTTTGCAGCTACATCTATTAGCCGATCTCAACTACAACCATTAATGACATTATTGGAATTCATTCCCGACCAACTCCCTTTTAACCCTCCTAACATGTTGAGTTTGATGTCAGGTTTGCTTTTCCAGTTTCCTCCTCTGTTTTTTCCCTAGTTGCTTGAAATACATATTCATTTCCATTTGGAGCTAACATAGCCTACAAACCTGTTCATATTCATTGAATGGTATTGTATTGACATGTGATATGGAAGTTTTATGTCAGGAAAATGAATTTAACATGACATGGTGATATTACATGTAAGATTCACCACCCAAATAATGGCCTACATTTTTTTTTTCTCTTCAAACCAAGTAAAAAGAAATAATAATAGACTCAGGTTTTTGGGTTTGGGAGACTGGGAGCAACATCCAAATCTGCATGCCATGTGTGTTTGTGGCTCGATTTCCACCAATGTGGAGATTTATGAAGAATGGCTCGATTCTCAGCACTTGGGTGCAGCCTGTAGGTGGAATAAAGTCCACTTTCAGTTGGATATGTAGTAAGCCATGTGATGGAAAAGGATTCCTACCCTTCTTGGGTGTAGGAACTTGTGTGGCCAATTGAAAGGCTCTCATCTTGAAAGATTTCTTCTCCCTTTGGGATTAGAAACTTGTGTGATCAAAAGTGCTGTGGAAAAGGGCCTCCCAAATCTCTCTGACACAATATTGATTGTGAAATTTATTATGGATTTGAGAAAGATCTTAATAGAAATGAATAAAATGTTGAAAAAATCACAACCACACATATGAGAGAACACCAAGGATTTACATGGTTCAGCATTGGGCCTATATTCACAGGTAGCAATGAGGAGAAAATTTCACTAGCAAATATGGATATTACAAAGGTAGTATAGAGGTACTCTCTCAAAACTTAAACCCCAAATACACCCAATTAGCTCATTTTCACAAATAACAAAGAATAGAAAAGTTTTTTTTTTGGCTACCCTATTTGCTACACTGCACATACCTCTCCAAACAATTAAGGGGTTCTCATATAGCTAACTAGACTTCGGCATGTGGCATCCTAAAACCACTCAAACACAACTAATTAATCGTTTTCGAGTATGAAGAGAACGCAAAGCTGTAGCTAACAGACATAATAGGTATTCTATTCAAGCCTTGTCACGAGTCTCCACCTTGTTTTAAATTTGATCATACCTCAGAAAGGAAAACTCTCTGTTGCCTCCATCAAAACCCCTAATGAAGACTGCTGATAACTTGATTATGTTGAAATCTTTCAAGTCATACTTGGAATTTTAGCTTGTAGTGACCAACAGTTGACTCTGGAAACATTTTTAGTGATCCTCGAACAACTGTATAACCTTTGGGAAATGGTTATGATTTGTTGAATTTGCTGATTGATCTTAGGTGATTGACTATTTGACGCCAAGATAAAAGAGGCATAATGTGATTTTGTAATATAGGGTTCAGTTTGTATCATTTCTATTTTCATATGAACATATTGAAACCGTAATAGTAATCCAAATTCTTTTATGTATGATATATTCTAGGTCTCTTTTATTTTCTTTAGTCCTTTTTCCCTTGTTGTATGAACTTATTACAGATTTCTAGATTGAAAAATCACTTATCCGCGTCCCCATTCCTATGTAAATAAAGATGTTTGCCTGCTTTTTGTTCCTGTATAACCTAACTGATTGAAGGTGTAGAGGGCTTGCTGACAAAACTGTTGGAATTCTAGGACTGAACTTCTTTTCTTTTAAAATTGGAGAGCATGTAATATGGGGTTCAGTCCGTTGCATTTCTATTTTCAAATGAACGTATTGAAATTGAAATAAGAAATCCAAATTCTTTTCTAATTGAAACTGCTATTCAGGAACTGATTTGTGTATCTCTTTTCCATATCCAAAGCATGGTGAAAATTATTAATGCTGAGAAATGTACAATTTGCAAATTAATGACTAATACCCACATACTTCCATAAATAAATAAATGTGTATTATATATGTAGGTATATATGTTACACATATATATCTCCTTACTTGCCGTCAGTAATTGTACATCCATTTAGGTCAACCTTTGAGGACGGCAATAGAGAGTGTGGTGAAGGGACTTCCTCTGCAACAAACAGTTGGAGAGCTATCACAGGATCTTGATGCAATTTCATCTTACCTCTCTGTAAGGTTCAACTTTAGAACATTCATAGACTAGCGTTTTATTAAAGTATGAATATTATTTAACTATTGTCCAGAAGAGATTGAAATTCCTATGAGACTAAATATATTTCATCATTGAATATATCAAGCACTGTAATCAGAATATATTGTGATACTCTTCATTTACATGCCTTAATTAGATGCCCTCATCTGAGCCATCTGAAATTGTAACAAACAGAACTGCTTTGGCTAAGTTTAATATCAATTGCAATTCTACGTGACTTTAAAATATAGCCTACTCTCAACTTCTGTTGGGAGTTCACACAGAAATAGCTGGCATGTCCTTAATCTTTTATATTGATCCTCACTCATTGCACTAATATTTCTCCTCCTCTGTCAATTTTGATGATTGAATTCACAGGTTCTGGCTGATATCTTACCCAGAGAAACACTTCACTGGAAGCTGCAGATGCTTAAATCAGGTTCGGCATTCTCCAATTCACGCCTGCATGCTGTAAAAGCTCAAACATTGATACTTTCCAGGTTCTTATTCTCTTCTATAAGAAAACCCAGTTCAATACTTATTTGGAAACTAAATCTCCTTTTATTTGTTTTATTTATTTATTATTAATTTGATCCAAACACGCACCCACCCTTCCCACACCCCCCCCCCCCCCCCCCCCCAAAAAAAAAAAAAAAAACTACTACTATAACAAACATACGTTTAGCAAGGAAAGGAAACTCTTTCTTTGCCTCTGGTTAAGCTGAGGTATTAACAGTGATTCCCTGGCATCACAGAACAAAATGTGAAATATGATGAGATAGAATGCAATGAAGCCAACACTCCTCAACACGGGAAAAAAAAACGTCCCATCTAACCGAATCAAAAACTTTCTTCAACATTTGGTTATGTCAATTTAGAAAATCCACTCCTCAAATAGTGTATTAGTAGTAACTGGTCTTCTTGTAGGAATTTCTTTATAGAATTAAGTGAAGCGTATTAAAATAAGTTTTCTTTAGCAGATGGGTGCTTCAGTCATTGGGAGGTCATATATCTTGTATAAATGGCATATGCATCTTCTAAATATAGGCTATAAGTTTCCACAAACTCTTTTCTAGTGGAATTAGCAGTTTTTGTTGTTCAACTTGTTATTCTTCCTCTTCTATCATAAAGGCATTGTTGTGCAATGTATACTTGTAGTGCTTTTTTTGTTTTGATCTTGTGGTACATTCAATGATAATTGGGTGGAGTTCATTGTGTGTTGTTTTAGTGGAAGGGATCAGTTGCTACCTAGTCAAGAGGAAGGTGAAAGACTATGTCATGCACTTCCAAAATGTGTGATTCGTAAGTTCAATAGCAGTGGTCATTTCCTCTTCTTGGTAGGACTCTCTCTCTTTCTCTCTCTCTCTCTCTCTCCGTGTGTGTGCACGCGTGTAAGTACGTGTGTACATGTGTCCTCATTTGTGTGTGGTTTTTCCTGCTTGTAAGAGTTCAATGGAAAAAAGTAATTGAGTAATTACTAATGTTTTCTTAATTTTCCATTACTTGTCTGAAGTTGTCAGGCAGAATTCAGACTTTGGTTTTGGGGGGGGGGGGGGGGGGGGGGGGGGGGGGGTTTGAGGAGCAATAAAAAGAATAGCTTATAGTGTATAAAATAGAATTTATACCTTGCCTTGTTATTTTGGCTTACTCGATTACGTGGAAACACACACAAAACTTAGATATGAATTCTGAATAAGTCTAGAATGCTGTCCTTACAGTAGGAAATAGTAAGGTTTCTATTATGCTAACAGGAGACGAGGAGAAAAAAAGAGAGGGCAGGGAGTTTTCGTATCTGAAAATGTATGTTTTATGGCTGATTATCTTGTATCAGCATTTGTGTGAACAAGACATAAAACTAATATTTTTAAACAGATGCTTTAACCTTATATTATGTGCAAAATTTTTCATATAAATAAATACATTATACAGTTCTCAAATTATATTATTTTGAGTTTTAGATATATCACATGAATCTTGTATTATTTTAATGATACATTTTGAAGTTCTGCCCATGTTTGGCAGGAAGATGGTATTGATTTGGTAACTATCATCAAAGGTGCTAGCTTCTATCGCCGAGGAAAATACCTTGACTATGTTTCAGACTACATGCTACCAACTCCTACTGAGTTCAAAAATGTAGTGGAAGACAACAAGTAAGTCATATTTTCTAATAGATACTTTCTGAGATAACACGTTAATACTCTTGCTACCTGACTAGTCCATGCATAGCTTATATATGAGTATGGGGTGTGTCAGTACTTGTCAGCTAGTAAGCTAGAGAAAACAGTTTGTATTATCCTGTCTGCTAAAAACATTAAAACTTATCATAGAACAATATGCATTAAAACTAGATAAAAAGGTAGCTAACAGAACAGATGGATATGATTGCTTTAATTTTTCATTTCATCTGTGAGATTAGATTGGAGAATGCCTTTGAAAGTGGACTATATATATTATAGCATACCACAATGATCAATATGCATATACTTCAGAATGCTTACACCAAACCGGACAAACCTATAGTGTTTTGTATAGTTTAAGCAAATGCTATAGTGTCATTTTGTAATAGGAGTGCTAGTTGGTATTTCTGTTTGTTCTCTAGTTTCAGCGTTGTAAAGTTACCAAAGGGTGTTGGCTGTGTCTTTAGTAGAGTGTGTAGAATTTCTGTCTTGTTTGTTATACGAATCTATTGAATTCTCAAAAAAAAAAAAAAAAAAAAAAAAAAAAAAAACTGACAAACCTGAGACATCTTTTTTTTTGTAGAGTTTTCTGATTGATTGGTTGTGGTAAAACAGATTTTAGACATTACTGTCTCACACTTTTAATGTTCATAGATGGATTGGTGCTTTTACTAGCCCTGTTATGCTATCAACTTTAGAGGATGGGAAGATTGTGAGGGGCCTTGCCGGAATACCTTCAGAGGGCCCAGTCCTGCTAGTAGGCTATCACATGTTACTGGGAATTGAACTGGTTCCCTTGGTAGCCAATATTTTTCGGGAAAGAAATATCCTTGTGAGGGGGATAGCACATCCAATGATGTTTGTGAAAAAAGACAATACACGAGAAATGTTACCTGATGTGTCACAATTTGACACATTCAGAATAATGGGGGCAGTTCCTGTCTCAGCATCTAACCTATTCAAGCTTCTGTCTTCAAAGTCCCATGTCCTGCTGTATCCAGGAGGCATGCGTGAGGCTCTTCATCGGAAGGTAACATTTTACCGTGATTTACTTCTATTATATACACAAGAAGGCTAAATCATGTTTTTTTCTTCCTTTTCTAGCTTACTTCTTTTTGGTGAATTAAGTTCAGTATCATGGCTTCAAAAGTAATAAGAATTTTCCTCCTTCCATTGGCTGCAAATCTGGCAGCTTGGGTTGGTTAGCGGTTACCATTGCTACCACACCAACTTGCAGTCCCAGATATTCCACTACTTTGCCTGCCTTTTCGAGTAAAATTAGAACAGAAGGTGGTGAATTAACAAATGGTTCACAAACCTTTGGAAGAGTTAATGACAATGCTTTGGTTATTATTGAATTTATAGCTTATTACTTAAAATTAACTCCCCTTCAACCTTAACCTTTATTATTAAAATACTCAAGAAATTTACAGTCTAAGGTGAAATGCTAAATGATCTCATCATGCAAAATGTTGTCTTCTCTCCCTCCAGGCTCCAAAGTGATTTATGCAATTATATGCATTGACATGTGCAGACATGGTTACTATTTTTCTAATGTATCGATTGTGTATTTCATTGCAACATAAATGAGATTTGTTTTTTAGAATATACAACTTTAATAGTTTGAAATGCTTGGCTTTTGTACTTTAGGGTGAAGAATACAAGTTACTATGGCCAGAACAGTCTGAGTTTGTCAGGATGGCTGCAAGATTTGGAGCCAAAATTATACCTTTTGGTGTTGTTGGAGAAGACGATATAAGTGAAGTAAGCTAAGAACTTCACTTTGTAACATTTTTTTTCATCAATTATTAATTTATACATATCTTCATATCTGCATGCAGCACAGAATTGTAGTTTCTAGCTGGCTAGGCTGCTAGTTGAATACCACTTGCACGGGTCATCACTTGATGCTTTCTTTCTTCCAAATTGTCTAAAATCTAAACATTGAAACCTGGATCTATATTCATATTCTTATTAATTTATCTTAATTTAAAATTTTACATGTATATGCTTATCCTTGTTCGATAATGTTACTTGTGTTATGTGTTGAGAACTGTAATTGCTGAACAAAGGATTTCTCCCCATAATTTTCTATGTAAATTAAGGTGAACTTTTTCATCAGTGTCCCTGGACACAATGAGATAGGGAAGTTCTTTTGAGAAGGGTATGACATGCTAATTGCTTTGAAGAAAAGTTTAAACTTGACATATCTACCTTAGTGCTATTTGCTGTTTCTGGCTAGTTTATATTTAGATTCACATTTTTTTCCACTGGGTTTTACTGGTTTTCTCTCTAATGAATAAATGGTTTCTTCAACTGATAGGTAGTTTTTGATTATGATGACCTAATGAAGATTCCTTACTTCAAGAATCAAATAGAGAAGCTAACAAGTGAGGCTGGAAATATAAGGTATATTAAGTTCCTCTGGCATTGACTTCCATTGGATCTTTTCTTTACATAAATTTGGTCTCAAATTTATTTTGCCTTTTCCTTCCTGTTCCTTATTTTAATATTAACATGATCTTGTATTGTAGGACTGATGCTACTGGGGAGGTGGCAAACCAAGATGTACATTTTCCAGGAATTCTACCAAAATTTCCTGGTCGGTTTTATTATTACTTCGGCAAACCCATTGAAACAGAAGGTATGGTTATTAGTTAGATGACCAATATCTTTGAATGTCTGATGCTAGTAATAAAGTACTTTAACAAAGTTAAACTTAAGCAAGAATTTATTATAAAATTTTTTTGAAGGCCTCTTTAAAATGGAAGTGCACCTTTGAAAAATGGCTTTACAATATTGCGGTGCATCTAATTGGGACTGATGGCCACCTTAGATATCCCCTGGATTGGAAACAAATTCAATTGGTAGATCATCATGCAAAATACCCAACTCATTAGAAGCAGCCAAAGAAGAATAATTTCAAGCAACAATCATCTAGTTGTAATCATATCTATCCATGCCATTCTCTTCGCTGCTAAGGGAATTTTGTTTAAAACTGCACTGATATGGCATCTCAGTGTGGTCATTGGTATGATTATAGCATATGATTTCCAACTGAAAAACATGAAACATGTGTTCTTATGAATCCCTAAGTCATACACCCAAGTATATAGCCTAATACATGGTATTGTAGAGGATGTTTGTTATGCAGGGCCACATTAGCAAATAAACATTGTAGGTACTGTATTTCAACCTCATTCTTCAATTTGTCTTTATCTTACCTGAATCTTAGGACTGTTGTAACCTGTGCCTCTGCTTGAGCTGTAGTCATTGGAAGTTTGAGCTTTATTAGGTCAAATTTTTTATGCAAGTTTTTGTTTTTGTTTTTGTTTTTCTTTATGAGGTAAGAAGATGCAAGTGATTGTTAACCTTATTTTTTAATCATGTTCTGAAGGGATGAAGCAGGAATTAAAAGACAGGGACAAAGCTCATGAATTATATTTACAAGTCAAGTCTGAGGTTGGAAGGTGCCTTGCTTATTTGAAGGAAAAAAGAGAAAGTGATCCTTATAGAAATTTATTGTCTCGGTTAATTTACCAGGCCACACAAGGCTTTACATCTGAAATTCCTACCTTTAAACTTTGAATTTTTTGCTCATTGGAGCTGTATACACCATTTTCTTTTTCCAATGATGCCCATGAACTTTTCCTGGGATGATGCACACATAGTGTACGATATAAACTCCAGGTGTGGTGTTGGCATTGATTTTACTCTCCTTAGGGAAGAGCTTAGGATTTTTTTTTATTTTTTATTATAGATTGACCAACCTATGATTATAGGGAGGGGTTACAGACAGTGTAGCTAAGTAGTGGTCTACTGGTCTATCGATCAAACCATCACCTGGTCATTATGTATAAACAGGTCCTGTAACCAAGGGTTTCTTGGAAAGATAATTCTATTTCTCTGTAAATTTAAATTGATTCTGGGAGACTGATGGAATATATTACAATATATATATATATATATATATGGTATTTGTCTACGGGATTCTTTATTTGTTTGATTTTCTTTCATTTATTTTTGAACCCCATCCCGTCTTTGTACCAAAATGAAACTAGTGAGACTTTGAGCCATGTGAGTGAAGAGTCAACGTCTATCATTCGATTATTACTTTGAAAGACGCACATGAGATCCCCCTTGAGTCCTCGTAGAATATTTTGCTAACGGGTTAGAGGTAATTGTCTCCAAGATACAACATCACCTAGATTTTACAATAGAAATTCTAGAGAATTCACAGAATTTCGTTGTTTCAACCCTTTTAGTGAATATGAAAGAAATATATATATATATATATAGAGAGAGAGAGAGAGAGAGAGAGAGAGAGAGAGAGACTGAAGAGACATCGTTAAAGAGGTAGCACTAAAATGTCTTTTTTTTGGTTAAACATGCATATAATATTAAACATGCACTAAAATTTCATCAACGAAGAGTCATGACTCATGACACTCTAAATACAATTAATAACAATTTTACCAACAAAAAAAAAAGTTTCAATTAACTTTGTTCAAGTGAACTATTTCACTTTGAGTCAACCTTAGGCTATGTTTGGTAACCATTTTTTTCCTCAATTTTTTATTTTTAAAAACAATTTTCTGTTTCCTAAGGCAAAATACTTGTTTGGTAACTTATTTTAGGCAAAAATCAAAAACTATTTCCAATTTCCATATTGTGAAGGAAATTGAAAATAAGTCTTGAGCTGTTTTTATTTTTCAGTTTTCACTTTCCTTAGAAAACATGCAGTTTTTTCAGTCAAAAAAAAAAAAAAAAAAGCTAGTTTACACGGTCTATTAATGAACCAGCACACTGGTTCGATCCACATGACTGATAAAAACTTTTCCCGCACTTCCACTTTTTTTCACTCAATATTTAGCGCCTAAATCGTATCTGATGAAACTTCAGGCTTGAATGTTATATACAAAACATTTGATTTTATAATTCCTCTAGGTGTAAGGATTTTAAATACTTTAAAGCAAAAATGTTTTTGAATTAGAATAAATATAATTTAAAAAAAAATTTAACCAAACAAAACAAAATTCAACTTTTTCAAAAATAATTACCAAACAAATTTCCTAAATTTTGTATTTGGAAAATGTGTTTTTTCTTCCTACTAACCAAACGTGTTTTTCATTTAGAAAACAAGAAAACGAAAATAAAAAACGAAAACAGTTACCAAACATGGCCTTAAGAAAGCTACAAATGGCCTCAAACATAAAGTTTGGTTTATCTCTAAAGCAATCTTGAAAACAAGAACTTTACTCTATCTTCAAGCTACACTCACCCAAGCAACCCTCAAAAAGAATTTTCACTCAAGTAAAATATAAACATTAGACCAGTATAATTGCTTTACAAATAGCAATTTTGGATACTTCATAGAATTTCTTTATATTTTTCAATTCTTTTACTGAATATGAAAAAAATAACATATATAAAGAATGAAGAGACATTATTAAAATGTCACCAATAAAGAGTGAGATACTCTAAATACAGCTAACAACAATCAGTAAATGTTAATAATAGTGAAATTTTTTAAGCTCACTTGTCTGCACAATTCTATAGAAAACTGAAGTTTAATCAACTTCGCTCAACCAAACGCCAAGCAAACCTCAAATGACCTTAAATAGAAAGTTCAGTCAATCTTTACATGACACTTACTTGAGTATTCATTAAAACTTGAACTCTGCTCAATGTTCATCCAAGTGATCCTCAAACAGAAAGTTTTCTTGAGCAAACTTTAAATATTAGATCGATATAATTTCTCTTTTAATTCTCTACTTTTAATATGGGATTACCACTGTAAGGACTAGAAATTAGAACCCCACCCACCAAAAATGGATGATGGCCCAACAAACCCAAAACAATATATTTGTTAGAGAATGGATTTTACAAGAAAACATCTCAGCAAATTAAGTATGGGCCATGATTGACTAGATTCATGCCAAGAAGACAAAAAGCACAATTTGATAGAAATAACACTCCTTGGTCAAGTCCGGGGATGAGGTGTTCTTATATTCAATCAAGTTTATCTTAATACAACGTGTTCTTCCTCTTTCCTTTCCTCCCAGATTGCATGCCCCTTTTTTATGGGAGCCTTTTCCTTATATAATCATACCATCCTTCATCCCATCCTTCCACTTGTTGACCTTTTGGATGATCTCTTGGATGTTTGTCCCATCCAAAACCTCCTAGAAGCTTCATGAATAGCTGTGAACTGAGATATCACTGTTCAAGTGTCATTTCCACATAAATGCGGGCAGTTGGTTAGGTGTAGAGCATTTAATGTGGTGGTAGCAGCCTTCTTCCCAGATATTTCTTCCTTTGTTTTTGGCTGCCTTCCTTAAAGCTTATCCACAAAAGAATGGTTATCCTTTGTATAGCATTCCTGAGGTGGCTGGGTCCCAACCTTCCATAATGCTTTCCCGAGGAAGCTTGGCTCTTCGGGAACTACCACCAATTCGTTATTATATTTCCTTGTCCTCGGCTCGTTGATCCCAAAACTTAATAAATCTTGTGACCATCCTCGGATTTCTATATGTCCTCGGGCACGGCTTACGGCCCAACTCACGTACTTGGCCAACTTATCCTTACAATAGCCCCTCAAAACACCACCTTTTTTCTCCACTGAGGAAATTGGGGTTTTGATTTTTGATTCAAAACTTCAGACACTCAATGAACATTCCCACGTGATAGCGTCTTTTCACTTGCTCTGAACACACTCCTGACGCTTCGGCATCCACGACGCCCCATTAATTGCTTCACATGACGCTTTGTCCCCCATGTTCTACGGTGCAATTAAAATCATACAGTGGAGATTCTCCATTGGAATTCGAGCAGGAACTTTCCCGCTCATTTTGCCTTCTTATATAAAGGAAGCGGGGAGTCCATTTCTTGAATTTTCAGTCCTCCAAAGAAGCGATCCAAGGTGCTCAGTTCATACTTCTCTGTAAGTACCATTTAGTTCATACACTGACTTTAGGTTCCTATTCTTCCTCGGCCTACAATTCTTTTCCTTATTCTTTACTAGTTTTTCCTTTTACCTTCTAGATGGGTAGATTCGCTAGTTTGATAGATACTCCTGAGGGCATAGAAGCCTTTAAAACCCGATATAATATACCACTCGGGGTTACCATACAACATCTCCTTTTAGGGGATTGGCATGCTCTTACGCCAGAAGGGGCTGTGGTGATCCCTATGATAGCTTTTATAGAGAAGGGAAATGCAAATCCCTATGGGGAGGGTAACTAGGGATTTTTTAATTACCCATAGACTTTGCCTGACTAAATGTTCCCCAAATTTGTTTAGGATACTAGGTAATGTTGATGCCCTTAACCAAAAGATAGGGGTGAACCTTACCCACCATGATGTTAACTGGGTATATAATTGCCAACACCTTAAGGACACTGGGTATTACCTCAAAACTAGGGTTCCCTCGGTCAAACTTATTTCGTGTCTCCCCGAATCAAACAAGGGCCTGGACCAAGACTTCTTAATTGTCTTGGGTGAATGGGACGATGGCCTATATTGTCCAACGCGAGATGGGCAACCAAGTGGAGTTTTCTAGGCTTAAGCAACCCCTGCAGATAGTAGAAGTTTTTATCTTAAATCCTTGTTTTCTTTTTTGTTATTGTGTATCTTCTCCTCTCCCTCTTTTAATTGTTTTTTGGACTTTGAATTTTGCAGATAAGAACCATACTGCTTCTAACTTCAGGCTGGTCAACGAGCAGACCTCAACAGAATCCTTCAATCCAAGATCTTCCTTCACACAAGCGGGCAACTGCGTGCCACCTATGTAATCCTTGGGTACAAGCCGATTTCAACCAACTTTTAGTCCCAAAGAACGTTATCAAAGCAAAGGATCCTTGGCTGCACCAAATTAACGTTGCAGTACTTGGGTTCCTCACCAGTCCCCCTCCTGAAGGTACTCATCAAGTTATACTGCCCGTTCAACACAGAGCCAAGGGAGAAGCGACCTCTTCGAATCCAACACAAGAGGGAGAAGCGGCCAAAGTGTCAATAGTGGTAGATTCAAAAGAGGACTTCGAAGTCTTTGACCGACCAAACCCTACAGAATCTCCAGGCACCACTTCTAGGCCTCTACCCCCTACTCAAATCAGCAGTAACCAAGAGTCAGCTAATATTCCAGAAGCTATGGTACTCCAATGCAGGAAAGACACCAGTCTCCACGAGCTACTGAAGTCACACGCTGGAGGGTCTACACCTGAAGTACTGGTCCAAACTCGACCCCCAACTCCCTTTCCTACCCATACTTCTTCTTTTGAACAACTAGAAAAGAAGAGGATAAAGGAAAGAAAGGGTAAAGAGGTGTCTGAGGAGGGTGAAGTAGCTCCCCTAAAGATCTTGAGCCCTAGAAAGGGGCAAAAATAGCTAAAGGGGCACCAAGAAAAAAGACAATGGAGGGCTCAGGTACGGAGATGGCTTTTGAGTGCCGCCTTAAGGTTCGGATTTGGAACCCATCACTTGAGCTGGATGGAGCCCCACTCCCATTGGATTCCTCCATTAGGGACTTCCAAAAGGGAAAGGCAGGCTATATGACGCTCTAGAGCAGCCCTTGCTCCTGCCACAGGACATGGCCGATCTGAGGACCCTAAAAGAGCACGAGGTCTTCTTAACCTTGAAGAGGGATCTGACAATGGTATGCACCTCAACTTATTTTATGTATCACACACATATATATTTTGTACTTGAAGAATTTAACTTCTTGACCATTCCTCACACTGTTGCTTTCTTCTAGGCAATCTAAACAAACAAACATCGCTGAAGAATGGGTGGATCAGGCCCATGCTCAATTAAAAGATGAGAAGGCACGCTGGATATCTACTATCAAGATGCTAGCCGTGGCTGAAAAAAGGATGAAAGACCTCGGCACAAGCTGATTGAGGCAGATAGAGAGAGAAAAAGTGTTAAAGCCGCTTTGGCTGGCATTGAAAAGCAGGCTGAGGATCAATGTTAGCAACTTTGCAAGGCCAATGAGCAACTGGCCATTGCTCTAGAGCAGATTGAGACTCATGAAAAAAAAAAAAAAGCTGGAGAAGAAAGAGGAGGCTCTTGCTCAGGCCAAGCAATCCGGTTATAATATTGGAGTGAAGGAGACAGAGGATGCTCTAAAGGCCCAAGTCACAGGAGACTGCCAAGGCTATTGTCTTTAGGTATGGATTGAGGCATTGAACCTGGCCGGAGTATAAGCTTCCTCGGATCCAAGGAAAACAGAGAACATCTTCTACCCTCTAGCGTTGCGAATAGCAGCCCCACTAGCCTCCCAAGCAACCAATGCTCCTAAAGCCGCTATAACCACTCAACCTACGCCTAAGGCTCCTACAATTACTCAACCTGTTGCCAAAGCTTCTACAACTACTTAACCTACTACCAAAGCTTTTGCAACTACTCCACCTACTGATGCGGGCACCACAAAAGTCACCTCAGAACCTTCAAAGGCACCAAAGGAAAAAGAGGTTTCCAAAGAGAAAGAGGTTGAGCACTCGGAGCTAGCACTAGCAACTAAGACCGATCCTCCACCATCTACTAGCAGCTAGGACACCACTGCTCCTTTACTTTTGTTTCACTCCTTTTATTTTGTTGGTTAGTTATTATTATTATTATTATTATTATTTTAATGTAAATATACTCCTTAAATGTACTCCTTTTTTTTTATTTTATCAATGAAGAACTTAATGAGGAGTTTCAGTTTATTTCAAGTGTGTACTACTATTATCTTTTTTGTTTTTTTTTTTTAGACTATTGTTTGCTAAAGCAAAGCATAACCTATACTATTAAAAACCCACCTTTAATTCAACGTGCTTACATAAACCAAAATACTTAATCAAATAAATGGTGTTAAAGTACCTGAGGTATATAATCCGAGGAGCCATGCTTGGCCAGAGTTCTGTCTACGACTTAGAGAAATAAATAGCATTAATTTACCCAAGGCATGTGGTTCGAGGAACTAGGCATGGCCGAGGTTCTGTTTAATACTTAGAGAAATAAATAGCATTAATTTACCCAAAACACGTGGTTTGAGGAACCAGACATTGCCAAGGTTCTGTTTAATACTTAGAGAAATAAATAACATTAACTTATCTAAGGCATGTGGTCTGAGGAACCAGGCACGGACGAGGTTCCGTTTAACACTTAAACAAATAAGGAGCATTAATCTACTCAAGGTATGTGGTCCGAGGAACCAGGCATGACTGAGGTTCTGTTTAATACTTAAACAAATAAGGAGCATTAATTTACCCAAGACATGTGGTCCGAGGAACCAGGCATGGCCGATGTTCTGTTTAATACTTAGAGAAATAAGGAGCATTAATTTACCCAAAATATGTGGTCTGAGGAACCAGGCATGACCGAGGTTCTGTTTAACACTTGAAAAAATAAAGAACATTAATTTACCCAAGGTATGTGGTCCGAGGAACTAGGCATAACCGAGGTTCTGTTTAACACTTAAACAAATATGGAGTATTAATTTACCCAAAGTATGTGGTCCGAGGAACCAAGCATCACCAAGGTTCTTTTTAACACGGAAACAAATAAAGAAAAAATTGGACAATAATCATCAAAATAAAAGATGGCAAGATTGCCTTTCATTAATAATAATACCTTCGAAGGTTATTTACATTCCATGGATTTGGTACAACATTTTCATCTAGATTTTCTAAAAAATAAGCTCCTATTCCCGCTACCGAAGTGATGCGGTATGACCTTTCCCAGTTAGGTCCTAGTTTTCCCCATGATGGGTTCTTTACAGTTCCTATCACTTTTCTCAACACCAAATCCCCTAGTGCTAATGGTTTGACCTTCACCCCCATGTCGTAGCCTTGCTTAAGCTTTTGCTCATAATGCGCTAACTGGACCATGGCCACTTCTCTCCGTTCATCAATTAAATCTAGACTCTCCCGGACTAATTGATCATTGTTGTCAGGATTGAATAGGCTTGTTTTTAACGTTGGAAATCTTGTCTCCAAAGGGATTATGGCCTCAGAACTATAGGTCATGGAAAACGGTGTTTCTCTAGTTGAACGATGAGAAGTAATCCGATATGTCCAAAGAACATGTGGAAGCTCATCAACCCACCTACCCTTAGCTTCATCTAACCTCTTCTTTAGCCTGCAAACTATAACCTTATTGACTACTTCAGCTTGCCCATTCCCTTGCGGATAGGCCAGGGTGGAGTACCTATTCCTGATGCCTAGCTCACCACAATACCTCTTAAAAGCCTTGCTATTAAATTGGAGCCTATTGCCCGAGATAAGAGTATGGAAAATCCTAAATCTAGTAACAATATTCTTCTAGACAAACTTTTTTAAATAAACATACCTGATATTAGACAACGGCTCAACCTTAACCCACTTTGTGAAGTAATCTGTTCCGACAAGAAGCCATCTTCGGTTTCTCATTGCTTTAGGAAATGGCCCTACAATATCCAAACCCCATTGTGTAAACAGCCACGGGCTAGAAAGAGGATTTAGCATGCCCCTAGGCTAATGGATGCTTGGGGAAAACCTCTGGCACTGATCATACTTTTTAATGTAATCTTGAGCTTCTTTCTGCATACTTGGCCACCAGTAACCTTGAGTAAGAGTCCTATGTGATAACGACCTACCTTTTATATGACTACCACAAATTCCTTCATGCATCTCCTCCAACAGTGACTCCACCACTTCAAGGTGGACGCAAAGTAAATATGGCCTTGAAAAAGAGTGCTTATATAATTTCTGCTCCTTGGACAGCAAAAAACGGGGAGCTTTTCTTCGTATTTTCTCTACCTTCCCCTTCTCAAGAGGCAATGTTCCCTCTTTCAAGAATGCAACTGTGGAGTCCATCCAACTGGGATAAACCCTTTTTCTAGTGTACTCTAATCCTTGTTAATTCCACCTCGCCAGGCACTAACAGATCCTCCACGAGGATGACCTGAGAAAGGCTTTGCTCCGAAGAAGTCACTAAAGTTGCCAGGGAGTCTGCAGGAGTATTCTTGCTTCTTGGGACCTGCTGTATAGAGAAAAGCGTAAAGTCAGACTGTAGTTGTCAGGCCTTACTAAGATATCCCTGCATCCTATGATCCCTAGCTTCCAGCTCACCCTTAACTTGCCCGATGACCAACCTCGAGTTTGAAAAGATCTCAACAATTTTTCCACCCAGTTTCTTCACCATAGCAACCCCAGTTAACAAGGCTTCATACTCGGCCTTATTATTAGTGGCTGAAAAGCCCAACCTTAGGGATTTCTCAATACATTAACACATGTATTCCTTGTGATGGCCAAATCATATTGTACCTGCACACATATCAAGAGTAGCAAAGAATATTGCATGTTGTGTGTGAAAAACATCGCAAGATTGCATAATTGTCTACATGTTATGACGATTTGAGTTATGAGAAAATCACTTCAACTCATACACAATAATAACTATTTGATGGGGACTATCACCTTCAAGGTACATCCTATAACTCTCACATCTCCTAGAAGACATTCTTGCAATCATGTATAAAGCATTTTCATTCTTTTTGCTTTTATTTTTTTTTTCTTTGCATATTTGTCTTTTAAGCAAACCATGCATAGGCATATAAGAGAGAGAAAAGAAATACCCAATGATGTTAAGCTTTTTGACTTTGCATTTTTGCTATGCCGAAGCATACAGATGTCATTTTTTGATTGATGGGCAACAGTGGAGAGATGGTTATTTGTGCCTTTCTCTTAGGATTTTCTAGTCTTTCCCATCAAAAAGAGTGGTACGAGTGTTAAGTACAAGAGATTACTTAATCTTACTCATCACAAACATGAGCCACAAAGCTCACTTGCTTAGTTGTGCATAGAGATACTCATCTAAGCTATAAAAGATACAAAGTTTAGAAAAATTTGTTTCAGTGGCCATCTAAGGTACACAAGTACCAATGTACACAAACACACACTGTTTTTGTATTTTTTTCAATTTTTTTTTTATGAAAAATAAAATAAAGAAAAACTGAAAAATAAACAAACAACAACATGTTGAACAAAGCAAAGCATAAACTAGACTGACTCAAAACATGAAAGCAAAACACATAAGTAATGCAAAAACAAAACAAGAAGGGGAGAGAGAGAAAAAGTGACTAAATCACTTGAAGCCTTTTTCCTTCCACACCTTGGAAGAACCTTTCCATTTTGTGAACTTGATCCGGCGGTGATGGGGAAGAATTGAAACCGTTCAAGTTCGAAAGGAACATAAGAGCTTTGAGTAGATCTCCAAGAGGAGCAAAGGAGGATGAAAACTGATTCTGGTTTCCCGATGAGATCATACTATTGGTCTCTTTCTTATCCAGCTTAAAAAGGCTCCTAAGATAGATTTACCCTTATCTATATTCTCACTAGCTGACATAATTTTTCATATAATTGTTTTCAAATTCAACATTATTTGTAGGAGAAACAAAAACAGTAGTACTAGTAGAAGCAATACTAGGAGAAGAGAAATCATACCCTAAACCGGTTTAATCGGAAGCAGATTTCTAAAGACTAAGCATCTCGTCAAGCTTTGCACTTGAAGTCCTTTCCAGTTGAACTCTGACTTTGAACAATTCTTCCTCAAGCTTTTTGGTATTCTCAGCTAAGAATTATTCTCAAATCTCAGTGCTCCAATGGTCCGATTGGCTTCATCAAACTTCTTGGAGATTTCTTCTTGTTCAAGCTCCACTTCACTGACCTTCTTGGTGGCCAACCTATACAACTTCTCATGTTTTTTCGAGACCTTGTATAATTTTGCATAGGTTGTATGGATGTCATCTTGTTCATCCATCTTTTCAAATTTAGACTTCACCAAGTCCTCTTCTTCATCCACCTCTTTAATAATCCCTTCAGTAGGATTTATAGTGGCAATGAAGGCATTTAGGATTCCATCATCCTCATTATCAGAATCATCTTCAGGCTCGGTGTCACTCAAGGTAGCAGCAAGTGCCTTGCTTTTCCCAATGGTCTTAAGATATGTAGGGCACTCTTGTTTCATGTGACCGAAGCCTTGACACCCAAAGCATTTTGGTCCTGAGGGAACAGTGTATTGACCGCCATCCCTAGTATCCTTCTTTCCTTTATCCTGCTTCTTAAACTGAGATGAGCTGGACTGCTTGCGGTCTTTGTCAAATCCTTTAGCATTGGCATTCTTCATAAACGTTTTGAATTGCTGGGTGATATAGGATTTCATCTTAGAATCTTCATCGTCTGAAGGCTCATCAGTGTCACTGCTTTTAGCCTTCAATGCCATGCTCTTGCCTTTGCTAGATTCCCAATCCTTGTCAAACCTAACTCATAGGTTTGCAGATTACCAACCAGCTCTTTCAAAGGAATTTTGTCAATATCCTTCGATTCCTCAATCATGGTGATCTTGGCATGTTCTAACAATCTTGGATTTGGGAATGATTTTCCCAAGATTAAAGGCTGAGTTCACTATGTCCTTGAGCTTGGCATAGAACTCATCAAATAACTCATCCTCCTCAATCTTAATCTCTTCGAAGCTTGTAGTAAGCCTCTGAAGTTTCAAATCCTTAACAGCCTTGGTTCCTTCATAGGTTGTCTAGAGGATGGTCCATGCTTCCTTAGCAGTTTCAGTAGAGGATATCTTCTTGAATACCTCATTCGTGACCGCACTAAATAACGCATTCAATGCCCTACTGTTGAGATTTACTGCCTTGATCTTAGCATCATCCCAATCAGTCGGCACTTCCTTTGGCTTGGTCCAACCTATGTCCATAGCTTGCCACACCTTTTCATCTAATAATTGCAAGAAAGCTCTCATGTGTACTTTCCAGTATACATAGTTATTGTTGAGATTTATGCCCTAAAATCCAATTTATTAGCATGTTATAAATAATTAAGTTGTTTAATTATATGAGACTATTTATGAACTAATGGAACATTATCATAGTCCTTGAGATGCATTGGATGTGGTTTATGTGATTTAGTCACAGAAGATAAAAAGAACAAGTTCCTTGTAAACTCAAAATATAGTTCGTAGTCATGATGAAATTAGGCGTTTCATCTGCGAAAACTATAACACATCAACTAAGATGGTTTGTCTTGATCATGGAAGTGTAGACTTCTAGTTGATGTGTTGATGTGTCTTAAGAGTTAAAACATATTGAACTAGACCATTGTGAGATTAATTATTCAACCAACAATTGTCACCTGAATAATTAATCTCACAACTTCTAATTTTATAGACTCGTAATCCTGAAAGGATAGTAAACCCAATCATAAAATGTATGTTATTTTGATATATCAGGAGTGAGATCTAATATTCATGGTCAAAACCTTAGTATGTTGAGTAACCACACGTAGTATTGAGAGAACACATATTCTCAAGATGGAATCCATAATCTCTTTTTATAGAGACAGAAAATATCCCCTTGCGATAAGTTTAATGGGAACTGGTTATTCAGGGTGCCCACTTTAGTAAGGAGTTACTAAAGCTTATATTTATTGAAATTGGATTTCAATAAATGTGAATAACTAATAAATTAAATCGGGTACTCAAGGATAAAATAATTGTTTACAAAGTAACAGTTCTTTATGACTTTGTTCACTGTGGATATTTCATGGAGGGGTCATATGATATCATTAGAGTCTTGAGATATAATTTATTAATAAGGCCTAGATTGCAATTATATTTATATAGTGGTACTAAATATAATTAATGGTAATTTTGGACTTGTCAAGAGTTGACAGAAAAGTTCAAGGCCCATTGGAGTTAGAGTCTTATTGGTCCCTTTTGGTTCCACTCCAAGCCACACACTAAAGCCCAATTGGAAAGGCCTAATAGGCCAGCCTAATTAGATAATCAGTTAGTTATAAAAGGAGAAACATACATAATTTTATTTAAGAGAGACATCATTGTAAAATGGTGTGTATGTGTGAGTGAAGCCACTCAATTATTCTCCTTTGAAAACTGATTGAGAGACCACACTTTTTGGGCGTAAAGTGGAATTGGAATGAAGATTAAAAGTGTTTCCAAGTACTTTTAATATTTTGTTTTGAATTTCACCGCACCAAGGTACGCTTTCTATTCTTTGTTCTAGAATTCAAGGTTACATGTTATCTTTCATGAATGAAGTAGATCTGTGATTGTTGATTCCGCTATGTGTTTTGTATGAGATACAAAACCAGATTTACCAACAGTTAGTGCCATCAAATAAAGGAGGTATAATGAAAGACTGTCCTCTATCCATGACAAACAGGGGTCAATGGATCACACAGTAAAGATAAAAACCTAATCACAGTGTGCATGCTCTGATACCACTTGATAGGCGAAGAATGTATTGACCCTTTGTGATTAATTAACCAATTAATTAGCCAAGTTAATTAATTAATTCAATTAGCATGTAATAAGCATGGTAGCACAAACAAATCACCAACTAAGTTAAAATGCAACGAAAAATAAATTAACACGATGATTTGTTTACGAATGGAGAAAACCTATACGGCAAAAACCCCATCGGGTGATTTTAAGGTCACCACTCTTGAGAATTCACTAGTATCACAACAAGTGGTTACAAGTAAAGGAATTCCAGTACTTTATACCAACCTACAGTTGAACCCTTACCCCAATACCCAATTGGACTTGTTCTGTAGTGACAATCTCTCCTTTTCAATGCACGGCTCCTAGTATGTGACTAACCAATTCTATGCGCGGATCCCAATACACAGCTTACTCACCAACTTGAGAAAGATGTCGACTGCAAAGTTCTTCAGTTCATCAACACGATGAAGATCACGAAACTCCTTGGTTACAAAACTCTATGGTGTACAAACACAGCAGCTTCTTGAATAGAAAGATGAACTAGGGCATATGTCTCCGGTTCACAATATACTTGTGAAAAACTTTTGCATTGAGGTGTATCAGTTGTAACGGTCCTTAAAACAATCCTTATATATGTTTAGGGTTGTGAAAAAAGAAAGCCCAAACATCTATTCATGGATTGGAGTGAAATTAGTTCTGAAAAACGAACTTTCAAAAACCTCAACAGATGCCCTATCTATCAAGAAGCTGTCAAGCATCGGGTTTAAACAGCCTTTTAAACCTCGATAGATACTAGCTATCGAGTTTTAAAATTCAGCACTTCTTTACTTAATTCTTGGACGGACTTACATGGCTTTAATACTTAAACTTGAAACCTTGTTCCTTAAAGCATTAAACACATCCTAAATCTACCCAATTACAAGTAAAGTGATTAGCCAATTCTATAATGACATATATTCCTAATATGATTCATATATGTCTTAACAAATACTAGACTTGAACTCTTGTTCCTTGAAGTATTAAACACATCCTAGATCTACCCAATTACAAGTAAAGTGCGTTTTGTCAAAAGATTAGCCAATTCTATATGACATATGTTCTAACAAGTTCTACATAAGTCCTAACAATCTCCCTTTTTGGCAATCCATGACAAAACCATAGCAAACAAATAAAGTATGAGAGAAGTCATAAATCACTCAAGTCATAATCACTTGTTGAGTACAATAAAATTTAATCCTAACACAAACTCTTGAAAAATTTTGCAAGAAGATAGTTCATGGCATGATAGATTTTGACAACCTGCTTTTCTAAAATACTTTAAACAAAACTCATCAAGGCATCTTAGTGTGAAACAGATTTAAAAGATTGCATACATAAAGAAACATGTGTATAAAGAGAGAAAAGAAACAACACATGTAGAGGTAGGTGAAGAAGACATACATCATATATATATATATATCAAAGATAAACACAATATATGTAAAAATGGTCACAAGACCAGTGTACAAGAAGCTAAAAGAAGCTTCTAAAATAACAAGGAAGTAAACACTCCCCCTAACAAGATGAAACACAACTCCCCCTTACCAAGGCATGTATTTCTCCCCCTAACATGTAGAATCTTAAAAAGAAACAACATATTCTCCCTATTTTTTGTCATGATTGACAAAGGGTACAAGAAGCTATAAAGTTTTACCCGAGAAACTATAAAGATGATCAAGGGGGCATAAGGAATCCATATAAAAGCATGAATGTAATGAAACAAGATGCTATGGATGACAAGATAATAGAAAGATGCAAAACATGTGAAAAAAAAAAAAAAAAAACAATGCATGCAAGAGGGTCCCGACAGATGGAGAAGCTATCGAGCTGCTATTGAGCAGAAGCTAACCTCGATGGATTGAGAATTTGTCGAGGATCTATCGGCCAGATAGAAAGTTTCTCGATGGATCGAGAAGCTATCGAGACAAAGTCTAGAAACCTTGATAGATAGAGTATGCGATAACTTCTGTCGAGAAAGGAAGTCCAAGGGGCTCGATAAATAGAAAGCTGTCGAGGATCTGCTGAGAAGCTGTCGAGCTTGATAAAAAGTAGTTTTTCAAAGAGAGGAAAAACACAAAGAGATGAATGCAACAAGCAAGCTACTCAACCATAGATCCAATCAACATGTTAAGCTTTTCAAAAACATCTCTCAACAAGAAAATGCAAAGCATTCATAGATCCAAAACACACACACACACACACACACAAAAAGTCTAACCAATTTTATTTCAAAATCGAGTCAAGACAGTTTAGTGAGTATATATTAACACATGTATCCCTTGTGATGGCCAAATCACATTATACCTGCACATGTATCAAAAGTAGCAAAGAATTTGCGTGTTGTGTGTGAAAATATTGCAAGAGTGCATAAACGTCTCATGTTATAACGATTTGAGAGATGAGAAAATCAATTTAACTCACACATAATCATAATTGTTTGATGGGGACTATCACCTTCAAGGTACATCCTATAACTCTCACATCTTCTAGAAACACGCTTGCAACCATATTTAAAAGCATTTTGATTCTTTTTGCTTTTGATTTTTCTTTGCATATTTTTTTTTTCTTTTTTGAGCATATCATGCATGGGCATATAAGGGAGAGAGAGGAAATACCCAATTATGTTAAGCTTAAACATCACAATTTTGCTATGCCAAAATATACAGATGTTATTCATGATTGGCAGGCTTTAGTGGTGAGATGATTATATATGCCTTTCTCTTAGGATTTTTTAGTCATTCCCATCAAAAAAGAGTGACATGAGTGTTAAGTACAAGAGATTACTTAATCGCACTCATCACAAACACAAGCCACAAAGCTCACTTGCTTAGTTGTGCATTGAGATGCTCATCTAAGCTACAAAAGATACAAAGTTTAGAAAATTTTGTTTCAATGGCCAACCAAGGTACATAAGTACCAATATACACAATGTTTTTGTATTTTTCTGATTTTTCTTTTCTTTCTTTTTTTTTTTTTTGAAAAAAAAAAACAAAAAAAAAACTAAACAACCAAACAAAAACAGACAAACAACATGAAAGTATGAAGATAGATGCAGATGCATGAAAGCATGATTCCAAAAATAGATAAGAAATCAAGCAAAGAGAGCCCTACTTTAAATAGAAAGAATTAAAGTAGAGGACAAATAGAAAAGACAATTAAATCTTTGGCTCCTTTCTCACCCACACAGCACAAGTATTTGGTCATGAAGATGAAAATGCACGTCTCCTAGTATGTTTATTAAGGGACATAAAATGTACGGTACGAGACTCCCAGGCCAATTTTGGACTTCAGCCTTGGACTCCAACCCTGCAGTATGGCCCATGGGCCTAACCCTCTTGTCCATAGCTGGGCTCTAGGCCTACTGAGGTCATAGGCCTGGGCCTCATGTCATTGTGCCCGGCACAAAACTTGTTGGGCGAGCCATTATAATATATATATGTTCATCATAGTTCATAGCCTGGAAGTTGCCTGACAGATTACACCTTGGACGAAAGCGTGATTGCTCGGGAACGTCGTACCCCGGACACCCAATACCGTCCTGAGAAGTATCGCTGCCGAACATCCCCCTGAGGCAGGAACCAATCCCAATGCCACTCTCACCACACCCCACTCCCCACTAAACACCCACTTAGCGATAACAACATTGGACCTCCTCTCCCACCAACCACAAGAGTAATCATAACTCCCCACTAATTCTGGGCTATAAATATGAGAAGCGAAGGGAAAAAATGGTTGTGGAAAGGCTCCATAAGAAATTGAGTGTGAGAGAGAGAGAGAGAGAGAGAGAGAGAGAGAGCATCAGAAGAGAAGTAAGAAGGAAAGTAAAGGAATTCATAGGAAGAGGTCGCTTTGTTGGGTCTCTATGTCACGGACTACCCAAAGTAGGAAATCCAAAGCCCATACTACAAATAGATTGTGAGTCCAAGTGAGGGCTAGCCCATCAACCTCATTTTTGGCGTACACATAGAAGAATTAGAATTGTCCTGAAATTGAGTTAAAAAGCTCAAAGCTTTTAATAACTCTCCAAACAAAGGTGTAGTTCCTTGAGAGGAAACTTGTGACCATTTGGTAGAGGTGTGCATAAAACCGAAGAATCGAAAAAACCGAATGACACTGGCTGAACCATGTCCAAAATTTCGGTTTGGTTTCGGTTTTGGTTTCTATTTCTCACAAACCAAAATTTCAGTTTCCGGTATGTATGCACCGAACCGGCCGAAACCGAACCGAATAATATATAATATATTTTATATTACAATATTATATATATATATAATATATAATATAATATAAAATCAGATTGGGCCGGCCTTAGGCCTTTCAAATACATTAAGCATTAAGGCATTAGGCCTCGGCCTTGCAAATAATCAAGCCCATTAACCCATTAAACTAATTGAGTATCTAATTAAACTTAAATTAATTAGGTAAACTAATTAAACTAAAACAAAAAGTTAAAAACCCTAGCGCACGTTTCATTCATCTCATTCTCACTCTCACACACAAAACGCAGCCTCCACAGTCTTAGCCGCACCTTCTCTTACTTTGCTCAATGCTTCTCCAAGGTTCTCACACCCACAAACAAATGGACAATAAAAGTTGTGCTTGTTTATGAAATTTTCCTCATCTGCAAGAGCAATAGCTTCGCTCTCGTCGATGTAATCGACCCTAATGGCTTCAAGAATCTGGGCCTCGACTAAATGGCCGACATGGGCATGAGGATCGAAACGACATGCTTGATTTCCTTGATGAGAGACGGGTTTGGCATGCGAGAAATGCCTCGTTGAGATGGGTCCGAGACAATAAGACAACATGCACTAGCTTGTTCGGCGATCTTGGCATGTTCGGCGATCTTGGTACGATTCTTCTTTTTTCTTTCTCTCTTCTCTTTTCTTTCTCTATCGCTTTGTATCAACTTCGTTCATCAGCTTTGTTCAACTACTCTATTGCTTAATAGCTTTTTGTATTTTTATTTTCTTATGTGATTAAAGTTAGGGTTTTGAAAATCTCAATAACCCTCTCTTTGGAAAACCAAAACCCGACCGAAACTGACTAAAATCGAAATACCACCGAAACCGACGGTTTCCAACCATTTTGGTTGGTTTCGGTTGAGAATTTCACAAACTGAAATATTCGGTTTCAGTTGGCCATACACATACAAAACCGACCGAACCGAACTAAGCACACCCCTATTGTTTGGACACTTGCTTTTAAGGATACAACTCAAAGCAATTAGGACGAATGTGTCCAAAAACACCACAATGGTGACAAATATGAGGTCTAACAAAGGATTTAGAATTAGCCAAATTAGTTTTGGATTTCATACCTTTATCACCTTTCTCAGATTGGGGCACAAAGACAGTTTTTGATCCAGAAGCCATGGAAGAAGAGGGGCCGAAGGAAACATCATATTCTAAGCCAGTCTTATCAGAACTTGGCCTTTGAGCACTCAATACTTCATCAAACTTTGCACTAGACATCCTCTTTATTTGAGTTCTAACTTGACTAAGCTCAACCTTGAGATTCTTGACCTTCTCTTCTAATGAAGTGTTCTCTACAACAAAAGTCTCAACTAACCTTGTAGTCTCATCTAGTTTAACTAACAGATCAGCTTTTTCATTTTTTACCTCATTAAGCTCTTTTCTACAAAGATGAAAAGTCTTTTCAGATTTTATAAATTTAGTGCATAGCTTATCATAGGCTTCCTGAAGGGTAAACTTTTTAGGTATTTCATCATCAGAAGAATCCTCACTGTCACTAGCACTCTCCACAATCACCTTATCGGTTGTGGCAACAAAAGCCATAAAGTGACCACATTCATCCACATACTCATCAAAAGAGTCATTCTCAGTATCACTCCAGGTAGCAACCAACCCTTTATCTTTTGAATTCTTGGTCTTTTCCTTCATAAGATAGTTTAGTCACTTTATCCTCATATAACCAAAACATTTGCACTCATGGCACTAGATAAGGGGTTTCTCATTCTTGCCCTTCCTAGAGGATTTATATTTCCTAGGAGGTTTATCCTTATCCTTTTTCCTAAATTAAAGAAGCTTGATAATCTCATCAGCTATAAAAGCTAGATCCTTATCTTCATCTTCACTTTCATCTTCATCTTCAGAGTCATCAATCTCTTACTCTATACCTTTAAGAGCCAAGTTTCTACTCTTTCCACATTTTTCCATTAAACCTAATCCCATTTCATAGGTTTGAAGGCTACAAGCTTAGTCAAAGAAATTTGATCAATGTCCTTCACTTCTTTAATGGTTGTGATCTTGGCATGGAATCTTTCAGGTAAGAATCTAAGGATTTTCCTAACAATTTTGAATTTTGCTATAAATTCTCCAAGGTTGAAGGTAGAATTCACAATATCCTTAAGTTTAGCATGAAACTCATCAAAGGTCTCATCCTACTCCATCCTTATTTCTTCAAAACTACTAGTGAGTCTTTGAAGCTTCACAATCTTTACTACCTTGGTACCTTCATAGGTGATCTCAAGAATGGTCTATACTTCCTTGGAAACTTCCGTGGATGATATTTTCTTAAATTCTTTATTAGTCACCCCATTAAACAAAGCATTTAAGGCCCTACTGTTGAAATTTGCCGCTTTGATTGTTGCTTCATCCCAATCCACCGGAGCTACCTTTGGCTTAATCCAGCCAACTTCAACAGCTTGCCATACTTTTTCAACTAGAGCCTACAAAAAAATCTTTCATACGAACTTTCCAGTACGCATAATTAGTGTCATCAAATAAAGGAGGAATCAAAAGAGATTGTCCATGATCCATGACAACGGGGGTCAAGGATCACACTCAGGACATTAATTTAATCAGAGTGTACCTGCTCTGATACCACTTGTTGGGAAATTTAGACTTTGGTTGATAGAATTAACAAGTTTTAAACCCAAGTTATTAATTAGATTTATTATGAATAAACCTTGTTAAAACAAACAAACATCAATATCATGTCAATATCATGCACAACGGAAAAATAAATAAGACAAGATATGATGACCCAGGAAAACCAATGAAACAAACTAGTTTCACAATAAAAAAACCTGGGGGGAAACCTTCTTGAAAAGCAATTCATAATAGTAAAGAGAAGTTTCAGATCCAATACAAAACCTTTGTCCTTAGACTCTACAATCCCCGTAGATGAACTTACAGCAAAAATCTTCTACCGCTTCAGAACCTCTGAACTCTTCAATATATGAACACCACCATTTTGCACGGATCCCAATACGTGACTAACCAATAATGTACGGCTCCCAGTATGTGACTAACTCACCAACTTGAGAAAGATGTTGGCTGCAAAGTTCTTCAGTTCATCCACACGATGAAGATCAAGAAGCACTTGGTAACAAAACCCCAAGGCGCAAAGACGCAATAGCTTCTTTCAAAGAGAATAAGGCACTCGGTCACTTTTTGCATGTGTTTTCCTCGTATCCTCTTATGTGACGGCCTCTAAAATAAGTCTTATATATATGTCTAGGGTTGTGAGAAAAGAAACCTTACATAAATACATAAGCATGGGCCAAAAATCAGATCTGGAAATTCTGATTTCGTAGATCTCGATAGATATATATGTCGAGTAGCTGTTGAGACCTCGATAGATATATCTATTAAGATATCTGTCGAGCTTTAATGAACAGAACTTCTTCACTTGTTTCTTGGATAGATTTGCATGGCTTCAATACTAGATTTGAACTCTTGTTGCTTGAAATATTAAACACGTTCTAGATCTATCCAATTACAAGTAACGTATGTTTTGTCAAAGAATTAGCCAATTCTATATGACATATCTTCTAACAAGTTCTACATATGTCCTAACAATGTGAAATATGATTTGATAGAATGCCACAAAGACAACAGTCCTCAAGAGTCAACACTGAAAAAACAAAGTCCCATCTGACCGAGTCAAAAACTTTCTTCAACATTTAATTATGTCAATTTAGAAATTCACTCCTCAAATAGTGTATTAGTAGTAACTGGTCTTCTTACAGTCATTTCTTTATGGAATTATGTGATGCCAATCAAAACAAGTTTTCTTTAGCAGATGGGTGCCCCAGTCATTTGGGGGTCATATATCTTGTATAAATTTCATATGCATCTTCTAAATATAGGCTATAAGTTTCCACAAACTCCTTTCCAGTGAAATAAGCAATTTTTATTGTTCAACTTGTTTTTCTAACTTCTATTATAAAGGCATTGTTGTGCAATGTATACTCGTAGTGCTTTTCTTGTTTTGATCTTGTGGTCATTCAAGGATAATTGGGTGAAGTTCATTGTGTGTTGTTTTAGTGGAAGGGATCAGTTTCAACCTAGTCAAGAGGAAGGTGAAAGACTAAGTCATGCACTTCCAACATCTAAGATTCGTAATTCAATAACAATGGTCATTTCCTCTTATTGGTAGGACTCTCTCTCTCTCTCTCTCTCTCTCTCTCTCTCTCTCTCTCTCTCTCCATGTGTGTGTGTGTGCGCACGTAGGTACATGCTTTCATGTGTCCTCATTTGTGTGTGGTTTTTCCTACTTGTAAGAGTTCAATAGAAAAAAGTAATTGAGTACTTACTAAAGTTTTCCTAATTCCATTACTTCTTTGAAGTTGCATAACCTAGTGTATAGAATTTAGGCATAGTCGATTACTTAGAAACACGCACAAAACTTAGATATGAATTCTAAGTAAATCTAGAATGTTCCCCTTACAATACGAAATAATAAGGTTTCTATTACGCTGACAAAAGATGAGGAGGAAAAAAGAGGGGGAGGGGGGTAATTCATATCTAAAAATGTATGTATGTATGTATGTATGTTTAATGCCTGACTATCATGTATTAGCATTTGTGTGAACAATGCATAAAACTACTATTTCTAAACAGATGCTTTAACCTTATATTATGTGCAAAATTACTAAAATTTTCATATAAATAAATACATTATACAGTTCTCAAATTATATTATTTTGAGTGTTTTAGATATATCACATGAATCTTGGATTATTAGTGTGATACATTTTGAAGTTCTGTCCATGTTTGGCAGGAAGATGGCATTGATTTGGTAACTATCATCAAGGGTGCTAGCTTCTATCGTTGTGGAAAATACTTCGACTATGTTTCAGATTACTTGCTACCAATCCCTACTGAGTTCAAAAAAGCAGAGGAAGACAATAGGTAGATCATATTTTCTTACAAATACTTTCTGAGATAACACGTTAAAATTCTTTGTACCTGACCAGTCCATTAATAGCCTATATATGGGTATGGGGTGTGTCGAGTTAGTGTCAGCCAATCAGCCAGAGAAAATAGTTTGTACTATCCTATTTGCTAAAAACTTAAAAGTTATCATAGAACAATACGCATATGAAACCAGATATAGAGGTAGCTAACCTATCACTTCATCTGTGAGATTAGATTGGAGAATGCCTTTGAAAATGGACTATATATCCTATAGCGTACCATATTGATCAATATGCATATACTTCAGAATGCTTACACCAAACCTGACAAACCTCTAGTGTTTTCTATAATTTAAGCAAATGCTTTAGTTTCAGTTTGTAATAGGAATGCTAGTTGGTATTTTTGTTTGTTCTCTGGTTTCAGCGTTGTAAAGTCTGCCAGAGGGTGTCGGCTGTGTTTTTATTAGAGCGTGTAGGCTTTCTGTCTTGTTTGTTATATGAATCTACTGACTACTGAAATCTCAACAAACAAACAAACACACACACACACACACAATAGGACTTTTTTTTTTAGGGGTAGAGCTTTCTGATTAATGGTCACAGATGGATTGGTGCTATTACTGGCCCTATTATGCTCTCAACTTTAGAGGATGGGAAGATTGTGAGGGGCCTTGTTGGAATACCTTCAGAAGGTCCAGTCTTGATGGTAGGCTATCACATGTTACAGGGAATTGAATTGGTTCCCTTGATAGCCAATATTTTTCGGGAAAGAAATATCCTAGTGAGGAGGATAGCACATCCATTGGCATTTGTGACAAAACGTAGTACGCCAGAAATGTTTCTTTCATATTTTGACACATTCAGAATTATGGGGGTAGTTCCTATCTCAGCATCTAACTTATTCAAGCTTTTGTCTTCAAAGTCCCATGTCCTGTTGTATCCAGGAGGCGTGTGTGAAGCTTCTCATCAGAAGGTTGCATTTTACCTTGATTAACTTCTATTAAATACACAAGAAAGTTAAATCCTGTTTTTTTTTTCTTCCCTTTTTATAGTTTACTTCTTTTTTGGTGAATAAAAGTTCAGTATCATGGCTTCAGAAGTCATAAGAATTTTCCTCTTTCCAATGGCTGCAACTCTGGCTAGTTGGGTTAGGTAGCGGTTTTAGTTGCTTAACCCCTACAATGACACCTTTGGTCCACAGCACAACCTAGCCTCACCATGTCCTTAGTCAACGCTGCTCAGGCCTGCTTGAGTCTTTAGCCTCACCATGTCCCTATGAAGTATTCTTAAAACTAGGCAAATCAATTCCTTATATTGATCATACACATATAACCCATCTTTTGCCTTTTAAAATATGAAATATAACTTGAGCTTAGCCCTTTCTGCATTCAATATTATGGAATAAGCAAAAATTGGAAGTCCTCTTTGAAGATGAAGTAGTTGCTGACATTATCAATATACCCAGGTCTCCAATGGACATTTTAGATGAGTGGGTATGGACAAAGTAACTCCGGAAAATTCTCTGTTAAGTCTGATTACTAGCTTTGTAGGAATTTTTCCCCTCCACCACATGACAGAATTAGAGGGGAGATCTGGAGGACAATAATCCATGATAGGCACAAAATGTTTCTATGGAGGTTAGCTGCAAATTGTCTACCTACAAAAGAAAATATAAGCAAGTTTGTTAATTCTCTCGACATTGCCTATAGTCTTTGTGGTTTGGAAAGTGAATCGGTTATCCATCTGTTCTACTTGTGTCATGTTGTTAGGACATATGTGAATCATGTTGGGAACATATGTCAATATAGAATTGGCTAATCCTTTGACAAAATACACTTTACTTATAATTGGGTAGATCTAGGATGTGTTTAATGCTTCAAGGAACAAGGTTTCAAGTTCAAGTGTTAAAGCCATGCAAGTCTGTCCAAGAATTAAGTGAAGAAGTACTAGATTTTAAAGCTCGATAGCTAGCTCAACAACTAGTATCTATCGAGGTTTAAAAGGCTGTTTTGCCCAATGCTCGACAGTTTCTCAATAGATAGGATATCTATCGAGGTTTATGAAAATAAGTTTTTCAGAGCTGATTTCACTTCAATTCGTGAATAGATGTTTGGGCTTTCTTTTCTCACAACCCTGAACATATATAAGGATTGTTTTAAGGGCCGTTACAACTGAAACAACTCAATGCAAAAGTTTTTCACAAGCATATTATGAACCAGAGACATATGCCCTAGTTCATCTTTCTATTCAAAAAGCTACTGTGTTTGTACACCATAGGATTTTGTAAACAAGGAGTTTCGTGATCTTCATCATGTTGATGAACTGAAGAACTTTGCAGCCAACATCTTTCTCAAATTGGTGAGTAAGCCGCGTACTGGGATCTGTGCATCGAATTAGTTTGTCACGTATTGGGAGCCGTGCATTGAAAATGAGAGATTGTCACTACAGAACAAGTCCAATTGGGTATTGGGGTAACGGTTCAACTGTAGGTTTGTATAAGGTACTAGAATTCCTTTACTTGTAATCGCTTGTTGTGATAATAGTGGATTCTCAAGAGTGATGACCTTAATATCACCCAGTGAAATTTTTGCCATTAGGTTTTCCCCATTCGTAAACAAATCACCGTGTCAATTTATTTTTTGTTGCATTTTAACTTAGTTGGTGATTTGTTTGTGCAACCACGCTTATTGCATGCTAATTGAATTAATTAATTAACTTGTCTAATTAATTGGTTAATTCATCACAAAGGGTCAATATATTCTTGGCCTATCAAGTGGTGTCAGAGCAGGCACACTCTGATTAGGTTTTAATCTTTGCTGTGTGATCCATTAACCCCTGTTTGTCACGGATAGAGGATAGTCTCTCATTACACCTCCTTTATTTCATGGCACTAATTATACTTACTGGAAAGTACGCATGAGAGCTTTCTTACAGTCTTTAGATGAGAAAGTGTGGCAAGCTGTGGAGATAGGCTGGACCAAGCCGAAGGAAGCACCGACCAATTGGGATGATGCTAAGATCAAGGCGGCAAACTTCAACAGCAGGGCATTGAATGCTTTATTTAGTGCGGTCACAAATGAGGAGTTCAAGAAGATATCATCTACTGAAACTACGAAGGAAATATGGACCATCCTCCAAATAACCTTTGAAGGAATCAAGGCTGTCAAGGACTCAAAGCTTCAAAGGCTTACTACAAGCTTTGAAGAGATTAAGATGGAGGAGGATGAGTTGTTTGATGAGTTCTATGCCAAGCTCAAGGACATAGTGAACTCAGCCTTTAATCTTGAGGAAACCATTCCCGAACTCAGGATTGTTAGAAAGGTGCTTAGATTTCATGTCAAGATCACCACGATTAAGGAATCAAAGGATATTGACAAAATTCCTTTTGACAGAGCTGGTTGGTAATCTACAGACCTATGAGTTGGGTTTGACAAGGATTAGGAAATCTAGTAAGGGCAAGAGCATGGCATTTAAGGCTAAGAGCAATGACACTAATGAGTCTTCAGATGATGAAGATTCTAAAGATGAAATCCTATATCACCTAGAAATTCAAAAAGTTTATGAAGAATGCCAATGCTAAAGGATTTGACAAAGATCGCAAGCAGTCCAACTCGTCTCAGTTCAAAACTCAGGACAAAGGAAAGAAGGATGCTAGGGATGGCGGTTAGTACACTGTTCCCTCAAGACCAAAATGCTTTGGGTGTCAAGGCTTCGGTCACATGAAACAAGAGTGCCCTACGTATCTCAAGACCATTGGGAAGAGCAAGGCACTTGCTGCTACGTTAAGCAACACCGAGCCTGAAGATGATTCTAACAATGAGGATGATGGAATCCTAAATGCCTTCACTGCCACTGTAAATCCTACTGAAGGGATTGTTGAAGATGTGGATGATGAAGAGGACTTGGTGAACTCTAAGTTCGAGAAAATAGATGATCAAGATGATATCCATACAGCCGATGAAAAATTGTATAAGGTGTCTGAGAAGCATGAAAAACTATATAAGCTGGCCACTAAGAAGCTGAGTGATTTCGAACTTGATCGAGAAGAGCTTTCCACAAAGTTTGATGAAGCCAATCAGACCATTGAAGTACTGCGATTTGAGAACAACTTCTTGGTTGAGAAGACTAAGAAATTTGAGGCAGAGCTGTTCCAAGTCGGAGCTCAATTGGAAAGGACTTCAAGTGCAAAGCTTGATGAGATGCTCAGTCTTCAGAAATCTGCTTCCGATCGTACCGGTTTAGGGTATGATTTCTCTTCTCCTAGTATTGCTTTTTCTAGTACTATTGTTTTTGTTTCTCCTACTAATAATGTTGAATATGAGAACAATGATGTGAAAAATGTGTTAGCTAGTGAGAACATAGACAAGGGTAAATCTATCTTACCCTAAACTGGATAAGAAAGAGACTAAAAACCCTAGGGCTAAGAAGGGAAACACTCAAAAGCCTAAAAAGAAGAAACAACATCTATATCATCACTGTGGAGCAGCTAGACATACTTGACCTAATTGCTATAAATGGTTAGCCACTCAATAGAGCAACAGTATGATCTCATCGGGAAACCAGAATCAGTTTTCATCCTCCTTTGCTCTTCTTGGAGATCTTCTCAAATCCCTTATGTTCCTTTCGAACTTGAACGGTTCAAATTCTTCCCCCTCACCGCCGGATCAAGGATTTGCAAAACGGAAAGGTTCCTCCAAGGTGTGGAAGGAAAAAGGCTCCAAGTGATTTAGTCACTTTTTCTCTCTCTCCCCTTCTTGTTTTGTTTTGCATTACTTTTGTGTTTTGCTTTCATGTTTTGAGTTAGTCTAGTTGTTTTATATTTGTTTTGTTTAACATGTTTTTTGTTTGTTTATTTTTCAGTTTTGCTTTATTTTGTTTTTCATAAAAATAAAATAAAAAAATTGAAAAATCAGAATAATACAAAAACAGTGTGTGTTTGTGTAATTTGGTACTTTTGTACCTTGGATGGCCACTAAAACAAAGTTTTCTAAACTTTGTGTCTTTTGTAGCTTAAATGAGCATTTTTATGCACAACTAAACAAGTGAGCTTTGTGGCTTGTGTTTGTGATGAGTAAGATTAAGTAATCTCTTGTACTTAACACTCGTATCACTTTTTTTGACGGGAATGACTAGAAAATTCTACAAGAAAGGCATAAATAACCACCTCACTACTGTTGCCCGCCAATCATGAAATGACATCTGTATGCTTTGGCATAGCAAAAGTGCAATGTAAAAAAGCTTAACATCATTAGGTATTTTTTTTCTCTCTCTTATATGCCGATGCATGGTTTGCTTAAAAGAAAAATATGCAAAGAAAAAAAATATAAAAGCAAAAAGAATCAAAATGCTTTATATACGATTGCAAGCGTGTCTTCTAGGAGATGTGGGAGTTATAGGATGTACCTTGAAGGTGAAAGTACCCATCAAACAATTATGATTGTGTGTGAGTTAAAGTGATTTTCTCATATCTCAAATCGTCATAACATGTAGACACTTATGCAATCTTGCGATATTTTTTACACACAACACATAATATTCTTTGCTACTCTTAATACATGTGCAGGTACAATGTGATTTGGCCATCACAAGGAATACATGTGTTAATGTACACTCACTAAACTGTCTTAACTTGTTTTTGAAATATAAAACTAGTTAGACTTGTTGTGTGTGTGTGTGTGTGTGTGTGTTTTGGATCTAAATGCTTGACATTTTTTTGATGAGAGATGTTTTTGAGAGCTTAAAATGTTGTTTAGATCTTTGGTTGAGTAGCATGTTTGATTGCATTCATGTCTGCATTTTTCTCTTCTTTGAAAAACTATTTTTAAGCAATCTCGACAGCTCCTCGATACCTCTCGATAGCTAGGCTATCTATCGAGCCTTTTCAGCTTCCTTTCTCGATAGTTGTTATCTCAATCTCAATCCATCGAGATTCTTGAGATTCAATCTCAATAGCTGCTCGACAGCTACTCGATCCATCAAGGAAGTTTCTGGATGCTCGATATCTTGTCAATCCATCAAAGTTTATTTGCTGTGGACACCTCTCGATAGATGCTCGATAGCTTCTCAATCCATCAAAGTTTATTTGCTATGGACACCTCTTAATAGCTACTCGGTAGCTCCTTGACAGCTATTTCTTGCGTTTTAATTCTTGACAGCTCTCGACACCTCTTGATCCATCGAGAAACTAGAATTCCAATAAATAGGGTTCGCGTGACATTTCTCTCATTTCTCCTTGATCTCTCTCAATCCTTTCAGACTTCTCACCTTCCCAAACACCTCTCCAAACCTCTTCCTCAAGTGATCTTCGGCCTCTAGATCATTTTTCTTCTCTGGTTGATGCTTTCTCACTCATTAATCATGCATTTCATATCTTTTGACCTAACTTTTGGGATTTTTGAAAACTTTTGGGATTTTTTCAAAATTGTTGCGATTTTTGCAAAATTTTTGGGATGGGTTTTTGTTTAAATGATTTTAAATCATCATGCATTGCATAGCATTTGCATTTTAACTATATTTTCATGCATTATAGATGTGTGCTATATATGTTCAATTGTTATATGCTGTTAGGTTTGGATTGGGCTGAGCCCATGATGCTTTTTATATTGCATATCACATGCTCATGCATTTTCATGCATACGTACCAATTTTGTTTCTATCATTTAATACTAAACTGTTTGGTGCTTTTCTGCATGTTTCTCTCTCTCCCTCTCTCTTTCTTGCGTTAGTTTGCTCTATTGCACCTAAATGCAAATCGACTCCGTCCTGGAACCCTCTTCGTTTCGAGGCATCTTCCTCTGATTCTACCCCCTCTCATGTCCGGTTCTGTGATAAGAAGGCCAAGTCAAACTTCTCGGAGAACTTTTCACGAAGCGACATTCATTCGGAATGCCAAGTCGTTCTATCAGACTTTTCCAATACTGAACTTCCCACTGTCATCTATAGTTAGGGTTAGGAGTCACTGTATGGCATCCTGGTCACTTGTCCCTCCGTGATCATACAGGAGTTTTACTCTAATATGCACGAATTTGACTACTTTGTACCTTATTTTATCACTCGCGTTCAAGGTACGCGTATCGTAGTTACTCTGGATATTGTATCTGAGGTACTACACGTTCCTAGGGTAGCGCATCCTGACTACCCTTGTTGCGATCGTCTAAGGACCGTGTCCAAAGACAAACTCTCGTCTCTATTTTGTGAGACACCTTCATCTTGGAGTGATCATCAAAACATCTCTTGCTCGGGTTTTGCAAAAGGTCTGAGGTTCCTTAACATGGTAATGACATTCGTTCTCCATCCATTGTCTCACTATAACACCATCACAGAGCCTCGTGCTTGATTTTTGTTATCCCTTCTTGAGGGATTTTCTATTGATTTTCCTTCTCACTTCATCCTATCCCTCATAGATGTCTATAGGGATACGGTGACTCTTGATAAGCTCATTTTTCCTTCCAATGTCACGAGGCTTCTTCGCCATTTTTCTGTCTCCTATCTTGAGTCTACACACTTTTTGGTTATGTGTGCCATAGACACGACTATCATCAGACGGAGCGAGGCCCAACTTCAACCGAAGTAGCCACGGACAGAGACAGCGACTCCTCCGGCTTCTTCCGCTCCTTCCACATCTGTACCTTTTTCATCGATGGGTGATATGACCCTCAAGGCGATCATGGCGCAGCTACAGCGCATTGATGCTCGCTATGACACACTCAATGATGAGTTGTGTCAGGTGAACACCCGTGTCGGTCGTATTGCACGACAGTAGGCTCGGCTTGGTGGCTTCATAGAGTCTCTCTCTCCTTCTCCAGAGGCATTTGAGGATGAGGACGATGATGGTGACTCCGACGATGATGATGATGGGGATGAGGATGCTAGCTCGCCCAGTGATGATGATATGACTACTTGATTTACTTACCTTTTGTCATTCGTGACAAAAAGGGGGAGTAGTTTTGAGATGAGAGTAGTCATGTACATAGGGGGAGAGTTAGCATAGGAGATTTTTGTTAGGGGGAGTGTTTATATTTTTTTTTAGGGATGTAGTGAAGACTTATGTATTTTTTCTTTTTCTTCGTCTATTAGAGATACATTGTTCTTACATTGTGATAGCAAACCTTGTACTTATGATGTTATATATATGTTGAGGTTGTTATTACAGTTCTTTCACCTATCTTTACATGTGTTGTTTCTTTTCTCTCTTTATGCACATGCTTCTTATTTATTGTATGCAATCTTTTATTTATGTTTCACACTAAGATGCCGTGATGAGTTTTGTTTAAAGTGTTTTAGAAATATAGGTTGTCAAAGTCTTCTTGCCATGAACTCTCTTTTTGCAAAGTTTTTCAAAAGTTTGTGTTAAGATAGATTTTATTGTATTCAACAAGTGAATATGAGTTGAGTGATTTATGACTTCTCTCATATGTTCATTTGTTTGTTATGTTTTTGTCATGAATTGCCGAAGGGGGAGATAGTTAGGACATATATGAATCATGTTAGGAACATATGTCAATATAGAATTGGGTAACCCTTTGACAAAACGCACTTTACTTGTAATTTGGTAGATCTATAATGTGTTTAATGCTTCAAGGAATAAGGTTTCAAGTTTAAGTGTTAAAGCCATGCAAGTCTGTCTAAGAATCAAGTGAAAAAGTGCTGGATTTTAAAGCTCGACAGCTAGTATCTATCGAGGTTTAAAAGACTATTTTTCTCGATACTCGACAGCTTCTCGATAGATAGGGTATCTGTCGAGGTTTATGAAAATCAATTTTTCAGAGCTGATTTCACTCCAATCCATGAATAGATGTTTGGGCTTTCTTTTCTCACAACTTTAAACATATATAAGGATTTTTTTAAGAGCCATCACAGCTGATGCAACTCAATGCAAAAGTTTTTCACAAGCATATTGCGAACCAGAGACATATGCCCTAGTTCATCTTTCTATTCAAGAAGCTGCTATGTTTGTACATCGTAGGGTTTTGTAACCAAAGAGCTTCATGATCTTCATCATGTTGATGAACTGAAAAACTTTGCAGCCAACATCTTTCTCAAGTTGGTGAGTAAGCCACGTACTAGGATCCGCGTATCGAATTGGTTAGTCACGTACTGGGAGCCATGCATTGAAAATGAGAGATTATCACTACAGAGCAAGTCCAATTGCGTATTAGTGTAAATGTTCAATTGTAGGTTGGTATAAGGTATTGGGATTCCTTTACTTGTAACCGCTTGTTGTGATAATAGTGGATTCTCGGGAGTGGTGACCTTAAAATCACCCAGTTGGGTTTTTGCCGTGTAAGTTTTCCCCATTCATAAACAAATCACTATGTCAATTTATTTTCCGCTATATTTTAACTTAGTTGGTGATTTGTTTGTGCTACCACGCTTATTGCATGCTAATTGAATTAATTAATTAACTTGACTAATTAATTGGCTAATTCATCACAATGGGTCAATACATTCTTGGTCTATCACCTGTGACCAAAGCAATTTGGTTTGGAAGCAAATGGGGGTTAAGGCTAGAAGTCCTCAATTTTTCCAACACCTGCCAGCTGGTAGAATTCTTCTTAATCCCTTCTAAATTCTTGGGAGGTGGAAATTATGGGGAGGAGATCTTGTTGTATGGTACTGTAGTGTGTGATCACATTTAGAGGTTAAGAAACAAAGTCTTGTTTGAAGGATGGCCCGTATGTCTTGACAAAATAAAGGTATCCATTACAAGAGCCATTGTGGAGCACTCTATTTTAAGACAAACATCAAAACCTGCTATTCAGGGGGCACCAAGGAATTCATGCCACTGGTCCAAGCCAGCTGAAGGCACTCTCAAGATAAATGTTAATGCAGCTATAGGACAATTCACTTCTGTTATTGTAGCTATTGCAAGAAACTGGAGAGGGGAATTAATATTTGCTTGCTCCAATAAAGCAAACACCAATGTTCCTCTTCAAGTAGAAGCTGAAGCAATAAAATGGGCAGTTTCCCTCGCAAACTAGCTGAACTTTGAGGCAGTCTTAATTGAAGGTGATTGCTTATGTTGCTACCAAGCTATTGATAGCAAGGGACAGCAGGTTCCGTGAAGAATCAGGAATAACATTAGGGAGATTCTCATATCTACTAAAATGTTGCCAAGCCTTTCCTTTTGTTGGGTGCCTAGAGAGGCAAATATGGCAGCCTATATTTTAGCAAAGTGGTCTTTGGAAAAAATTTTTCTTGGCTCTTTTGATCTTGGGCACTACCCTTCCTGTTTAGATGTTGTTATCAGAAAATAGGCATTGACTTTGTTTTGATGTTGTGTGCTTTCTTTAACAAAATTTTTCAGTTCATCAAAAAATAAAAATAAATAACGGATGGTTCACAAACCTTTGGATGAGTTAATGACAATGCTTTGGTTATTATTGAATTTATAGGTTATTACTAAAAATTAACTCCCATTCAACCTTAATGTTTTTATTATTAAAATACTAAAGAAATTTACAGTCTAAGGTGAAATGCTAAATGATCTCATCATGCAAAATGTTGTTTTCTCTCCCTCCAGGCTCCTGTGTGATTTATACAACTAGATGATATCCTGTGCAATGTGCGGACTACTTTACAATTTCATTTGAAATCATTTTTATGTATATTAAAATCTACATATAATATTTATCTTGTTGTTTAATATATATGTTTGCCCACAATATTGTTAAATACTTTGAAACTTGATTTTTTTTTTAATTCATAATTTATTTTAAAGAATTGTATAACATTGTAAGATTATAATATATTATAATATTTACCATTAAAAGTAGATTTTATTTTTCAAACTGATTAAATGATTTTGAAATCTACAAATAAGAATTCAAAATATAAAATACTTTTATATCCTAAAATTACATAAAGAGTAAAAGTGAAAATGATGAATGGAAATGCAAAGAGTTTTTTGTGTGTGTGAGAGATGGAAGGTCTTGAAACATTGAATCAAATGAAATAAATAGTAGTCTTAAAACATTGAATGCAAAATGTAACAAAAATGAGTCTTGAAACATTGAACTAAAGGAAATAAAGAGTCTCAGCTTTTAAATTGTTCTTATCTCTAATATGTCTTAAGGGTATCTCAATTCGCTTCATAGAGTGCGCCACATGGCAGAATCTCATGCTCTCTCGCATGAGGTCTCTGCTTATATATATATATATATATATATATGTACATTGATTATATGAATTGACATGTGCAGACATGGTTACTATTTTTCAAATGTATTGATTGTGTATTTCATTTCAACATAAATGAGATGTGGTCTTTACAATATACAACTTTAATAGTTTAGAAATTCTTGGATTTTTGTACTTTTAGGGTGAAGAATACAAGTTATGTGGCCAGAATAGTTTGAGTTTGTCAAGATGGCTGCAAGATTTGGTGCGAAAATCATACCTTTTGGTGCTATTGGAGAAGACGATATAGGCGAAGTAAATAAGCTAAGAACTTCACTTTGTAACATTTTTTTAACAATTATTAATTTTCATTCTATACATATCTTCATATCTGCATAAAGCACAGAATTGTAGTTTCTAGCTAGCTAGGCTGCTAGTTAATAGCCACTCGCAAAGGTCACCACTTGATGCCTTATTTCTTCCAAATTGTCTTAAATTTAAACATTGAAACCTGGATCTATATTCAGTCTTGTTAATTTATTTTAATTTAATCTTTTACTTGTATATGCTTATGCTTGTTTGATAATGATACTTGTGTTATGAGGAGAGAACCATAATTGCTGAACAAAGGGTTTCTCCCCATAATTAATTTTTTATTAGTGTCCCTGTACACAGTGAGATAGGGATGTTCTTCTGAGAAGGGTATGACATGTTAATTGTTTTCAAGAAAAGTTTAAACTTGACATATCTACATTACTGCTATTTGCTATTTCTTGCTAGTTTATATTTAGATTCACTTTTTTGTCACTGGGATTTATTGGTTTTCTCTCTAATTGTTAGGAAATATGTGAATCATGTTAGGAACATATGTCAATATAGAATTAGCTAATCTTTTGACAAAACGCACTTCACTTGTAATTGGGTAGATCTATGATGGGTTTAGTACTTTAAGAAACATGTTGTTCAAGCCAAGTATTAAAGCCCTGAAGATTGGACCAAGAAACAAGTGAAGAAAAGCTTTTCATTAAAGCTTGACAGATTCTCGACAGCTGCTTGGCAAATATAACTATCAAGGTTTAATGAATCTCGACAGATAACTCGACAAATATATCTACTGAGGTCTCGACAAATAGCTCGACAGTTGTATCTATCGAGAATTACGAAATCAAAATTTTTAGATTTGATTTTTGGCCCATGCTTATGTATTTGTGTAGGGTTTCTTTTCTCACAACCCTAAACATATATAAGGCTTATTTTAAAGGCCGTCACATATGAGAATACAAGGAGAACACATGCAAAAGGTGACTGATGCGTTATTCTCTCTGAAAGAAGCTACTGCGTCTTTACGCTTTAAGGTTTTGTAACCAAGTGCATATTGATCTTCATTATTGATGAAGTGAAGAACTTTGCAGCCAACAATCTTCTTCAAGTTGGTGTGTTAGTCACGTACTGGGAGCCGTGCATCATTGGTTAGTCACGTACTGGGATTCGTGCAAAAGGGTGGTGTTCATATATTGAAGAGTTTAGAGGTTCTAAAGCGGTAAAAGGTTTCTACTGTAAGTTCATCTAAGGGGATTGTAAAGTCTAGGGACAAAGATTTTGTACTAGATCTGAAACTTCTCTTTATTATAGTGGATTGCTTTTCAGGAAGGTTTCCTCTCAAGTTTTTTTACTGTGAAACTAGTTTGTTTATTGGTTTTCCTAAGTCATCATATCTTATCTTATTTACTTTTCCGCTGTGCATGATATTGATGTTAGTTTGTTTTATCAAGGTTTATTCATAATAAATCTAATTAACAACTTGGGTTTAAAACTTGTTAATTCTATCAACCGGAGTCTAAATTTCCCAACACTAATGAATAAATGATTTCTTTCAACTGATAGCTAGTTTTTTATTATGATGACCAAATGAAGATTCCTTACTTTAAGGATCAAATAGAGAAGATGACAAATGACAACATAAATTTAAGGTATATCAAGTTCCTCTGGCATTGACTTCCATTGGATCTTTTCTTTCCATAAATTTGGTCTCAAATTTATTTTGCCTTTTCCTTCCTATTCCTTATTTTTATATTACCATGATCTTGTATTGTAGGACTTGCTACTGGGGAGGTGGCAAACCAAGATTTACATTTTCTAGGAATTCTACCAAAATTTCCCGGTCGATTTTATTATTACTTTGGCAAACCCATTGAAACAGAAGGTATGGCTATTAGTTAGATGACCAATTTCTTTGAATGTTTGATGCTAGTAATAAGGTAACGTATCAAGTTAGCCTAAACAAGAATTTTTTATTAAATAAAAAAATTTGAAGGCCTTTTTAAAATGAAAGTGCACCTTTGAAAAAAATGGCTTTATGATATTGCGGTGCATCTAATTGGGACTAACTTAGATATCCCCTACATTGGAAACAAATTCAATTGGTAGATCATCATGCAAAATACCCAATTCATTAGAAGCAGCCTAAGAGGAGCAATTTCAAGCAACAATCATCTAGTTGTAATCATATCTATCCATGCCATTCTCTTCTCTAATCAGGAAATTTTGTTCAAACCTGCACTGATATGGCATCTCAGTATGGTCATTTATATGATTATAGCTGATCATTTCCAACTGAAAAACATGAAACATGCATTCTTATGAATTCCTAAATTATACACCCAAGTATAAAGCCAGATATATGGTATAGTAAAGGGTGTTTGTTATGCAGGGCCACATTAGCAAATTAACATTGTAGGTACTATATTTCAACCTCATTCTTCAATTATAGAGTCCTCTGGTGGACCACGTTACTTGTCCACCATTCCACTAAAAAACTTCCACTTGTTTAAAATTGCTGAGTCAGTAATTAATTTCTGTTTAAAAAAATTTTCTAACTTACAATTTTAAACAGATGGAAGTTTTTTAGTGGAATGGTAGACCACATCACTTGTCCACCATGTGGATCTTATAATTTCTCCTGCTTGAGTAGTAGTCATTGGAAGTTTGAGCTTTAATAGGTTGAATTTTTTATGCAAATTTTTGTTTGTTTTTTGTTTTTTTTTTTTTTTTTTTTTTTTTTTTTTTTTTTTTTTTTTTTTTTTTTTTTTTTTTTTTTTTTTCTTTATGAGGTAAGTAAGATGCAAGTAATTGTTAACCTTAATTTTTAATCATTCCTGAAGGTTTGAAGCAGGAATTAAAAGACAGGGACAAAGCTCATGAATTATATTTACAAGTCAAGTCTGAGGTTGGAAGGTGCCTTGCTTATTTGAAGGAAAAAAGAGAAAGCAATCCTTATAGAAATTTATTGTCTCGGTTAATTTACCAGGCCACACATGGTTTTACATCTGAAATTCCTACCTTTAAACTTTGAATTTTTAAGTGAATATGAAAAGAACAATATAAATTGAGAATGAAGGGACATCATTGAAGAGGTAGCACTAAAAAGTCACCAATGAAGAGTCATGACACTCTAAATACAATTAATAACAATCTGGTGGCCATTAATAACAATTTTACAACAACAAAAAAAAGTTCCAAATGAGTGAATGACTTTGTTCAAGTGAAGTATTTCACTTGAGGGAACCTTAAGCAAACCTCAAGCGGCTTCAAATAGAAAGTTTGATTTATCTATGCGTGACACTCTCTAAAGCAATCCTGAAAACAAAAACTTTACTCGATCTTCAAGCTATGCTCACCTTTTTTTTTTTTTTTTTTAGAATACTAAATATTTTTAACACACACATACAGGGAGAGGAGAAAAGGTCTTAAAGAAACTGACAGTAGTGTATATCTAAAAGGGTCTAACTTTTGGATACACAGCACAAACTTTAAACCTCAAACAAAAATTTCTCTACAAATAACAATTTTAGAGAATTCATGAAAACTCTTAATATTTTTCAACCCTTTTACTGAATATGAAAAAAAACAACGTATATAGAGAATGAAGAGACATTATTGAAAAGTAGCCAATGAAGAGTGAGACATGCTAAATAGTAAATACAGTTAGCAACACTCAGTAAATGTTAGTAATAGTGAGAATTTTTGGGCTCACTTGTCTACACAATCTATCTATAATCTATACCTGTATATATCTAAAAGCTGAAGCATAGAATTTACTGTTGCTACACTTCTATTGAGTCATATCAACGGCCACATCATTTACTTATTTTCTATCTTTGCGCTTCTGTTAAGCGACATTAGCAGCCACATCATTCACTTATTTTCTACCTCTTTTTTTCTTTCTTTAAACTTTTCTTCTCCCTATTCTTAGATATAATAGTAATAAATAAATAAGTCTTCTTTTTCATATTATTACACACCTACCGTTACAACCTACCCTTTCTCCAACATCCCCCCCTCCCTCTTTGCCTCTCTATTGCTCCACTACTCTCTACTTTACCATTACACTTCCTTCATCATTTTCTCTTTCTTATATTTTGACTTTTCTTCTCCTCATTTTATTTTATATAAATTTGATATCATTTCTTCCATTCAATCCATATTTTTTCCACTCTCTCTCTCTCTCTCCTTTTTTTTGGTGGATTTTTGGTAATTAAGGGTGATGGTTTTTTTTTTTTTTTAATTTCCCATCATAAAGGCCTTGTTTGGTTGCAGCATCACTCATCACTCATCACCCAAATATCATCACTCATTACCCTATAACTCATCACTCATCACTCAAAAATCCCCAAAACAAACCCAACTCTATTTGGCAACTAAACCTGGTTAACTTTTCTTTCTTAAAAACACAAAAACTCACCTTTTGTAGGACCCATTTACTGTCCATCTTGCAGAGGCACAGAACGGCTACCCGAGTTCTTCTTCTCTTTTTAGTATCCATATGCCTTTTTTGCTTTCCCTTTATTTCCAGCATTTGTCTTTGCCTCTCAAACCCCAAAGCCAAAAGACCACCCAAGCATCAACTCCTCCATCCTTGCCCACTTGCGCTGCCGCCATGTCACCTTACCACAGCATAATCCTCCTTCCTCATCCTTGAACCCGAGCCACTACACCTTCGTCCTCTAGGGTCGACCCTGAATTCAAACCCAGAAATAGAGAAAGAGAGTTGGTCCTCTGCTCGGTCACTGTTCCTCATCCAGATCGGTGGTTGCTTGACTTGCCCAAGGAACATCGACGACTTCCCCGAGCATTACGAGTGAATAGTGTATGAATTCATCCCTCATTCTTTCTAAAATTTTAGGCAAAAATTATATAATCTTGTTAGGTATGCCATGGGAATCCAAATCTATTTATCTCTTTCCATTTTTTAAGCTTGTATGCCCTGGGAATAGAAGATGTAAAGCTGGGTGACTTTGTTGTTGGCCTATGATGGTTACGAAGATATGTTCCTTCAGTTCTTAATTTGCAACTCCTACTGTTTTTTTTTTTTTTTTCTCTTTTTATTTTAACAAAATAAGACATTATTGTTTGTTAAGAGCTTTGTAAGTTGTTCTTGCTCTTGTGATGTTGTTGTTATGATGTTGCTATAATGTTGGATTCACAAGGCCTTCTAATCTTGTGATGTTGTTGTGGGTTTGGGAGAACTGAGATGAGCTAGAAGTGATGAAGAAAGAAGACTTAGGTGGTTGAGAAAGTAGTGGCAATAGATCCGTTGGGTTCATAAAGCCTGCACTGATGGGACGAAACATTGGTGGTGGGACCCATATTGTTAGATAAATTACAAAATTGCCACTGATAACTCATAATTCATAACTTGAAAACACCTCCACCGTGTTTTCGAATTAGCTCACCCATATCTCAAAATACTGAGATATGTTAACTGAGTTAAATGTTTAAATAATCAGCCAAACAAGCCTATTACCCGTAGTCCCCACCGATATTGGGTTATGAGTTAACAAAACTGAGTTTTGTTAACTCAGTTCACCAAAATCCAAACAAGGCGAAAGTCTTCTCTCTCCCTTTATAGCTTTGGTTTAATTTTAGTTTGGGTAATACTTAGTTTTTTTTTGAAATAGAAATTTGAGTTTATATTAAAACACAATCTACATGGCTATGAATTTGTCTACCAATTGTTTGAGTATTAAATTATTAAAAGTCTATTTTTTATTCCTTTGGTTTCATTTTAATTTTGGTTAAAAAAAACACTATAATTTTGTGATTTATTTCTTAAGAGATGAGAAATTTGAATAATAAATTTGAAACTTATAAAGTTTAGTTGTGTATTAGGCAAATATAACACACTACAAATCAAAAACACAAAACAATAGAATGATATCTTTGTAAAGATAAAAAGATTAAAAAAAAAAATTACTTGTAGAAATCATTTTAAAAAAAAGACAATACTTAAAGTAATTGATACTTTTATATATTACACATCATTGCATAATATTTATGTATTTTCACGCATCTCGTGTGTCTGCAGCTAGTATCATATACTATATATAATAGCAGAAGTTGAGAGAAAGTTGATTCCTACAATTACGGAGGTGCTGCCATGTAGGAAAAATGCCCACTTAAAATTCTGCCACGTTTAAGTTAAAAAGCGATACATTATATTGTTTCTCAACGTTAACACTGTTTGATAGTCTTTGTGTGTGTATATATATAAAAAAAAAATTAAAAAAAAAAAGGTTAAAGTAAAATAATAAAAAAAGGCTTGCAACTAAAAAAAACCTAGCGATACAGAAAAGCCTGGGACATGGAGAGAAATAGAGAAAGAGGTGATGAGGCCTGGGACACGGAGATGAACTAGAGAATAGAGGAGTCAGAGTTTAGCAAGATAGAGAAGCCAGCACCATCGGCGGTACTCTGTTACAGGGTGAGTTTTCCTTTTTCACTTTCTTTGATTTTTGATTTTTTTTAATAAATTTTTAAAAGAAAAAACCAAAATCTTGTTATAATTATGATTTATGTTTACTGTAGTTTGGGTCCCTCGTCAAACTTAGACCGTTGGAAGTAGCGGCACCGGTACATTGTTTTTTTCCATTTTTTAGATTTGGGTATGAAATGTTACTTTTGATTGAGTTTTTTTGTTGGATAGGTTTAGATTTGATTTGTTTTTGTTTTGGGTTTTTGGATTCTCTATCAAAATGTTTTTTTTTTTTTTCTCAATTTTAAATATGATTTAGGCTTTTGAAGGACTTGATTTTGGTTTAAGGTTATGTTTTTGGTCTAGCACCACCCACCTCCAGCTCCATTCAATCACAGCCTCAACGATGACTTTGATTCATTGTAAGAAGGCCACAGATGCATCCAATGTCTGGCCTCTTCTTTAAGGAGATGTATATGTTAAGTTATGATTTTTCTCATAACATTAGTATTCGCTTATTCCATGACAAAAAGTGTTGTAATTGCATAAATTTGTTTCCTTGTATTTTTGTGGGATTTTATTGTATTGGGTTTAGTATTAAGTTGCTGAAGACTCAAGCTTAATTGAAGATCAAGTGGATTTTGCGAGAAGCTCACAAGAAGCTAACCCGCGAAGTATCCACGTGAGAAGCACATGACTGGAAGCTAAAAAGTCATGCCAAACTGTTAGTTTCGCGAGTGTCTTGCGGCTAAGGCCTTCTCACGAGGTACTCGCAAATCATTCTGCCTGAAGGATTTTTAAGTGCAACTTTCTTACCCTTCACCCATACTATAAATATATGCCTTATTGCGAGGTACTCGCAAAACATTCTGCCTGAAGGATTTTTAAGTACGACTTTCTTACCCTTCACCCATACTATAAATATACCATCATTACCCACAGAGTGTAAGGAGGCCATTTAGAGAGAAAAAACCTAGATAGGTTTTCTACAACACACACACCCATCTTTTAGAGAGAGAGCTACTCATCCTTAGTGAGAAATCATTCTAGCCTCTTCTCATTCCCTCTCCCATTGTAATACCTTGAGAGGAGATTTGTACCCAAACACAACCCACACATTTTTAAAGTGTAAAGAGTGTTTTGGAGCTTGGGAAGCTTTGGGGATTTGTCAAAAGAAGCCGATGAAGCTTGGCGGATGCAATCGGGTGTATTGCGGGATCCAGAGAGCTAAAGAAGACAAGGTTTCGTTAAGTCAGTTGGTAGCAGGAGCTTGAAGGGCTCAAGTACATTGGGTAGACTAGGCTTGGAGGGTCTTTTGTTATTTATGTACTCCAACTTTATTCTCTAGTGAATCGATTACTGCTTAGAGGGCAGCGGAGAGGCTTTTCGTCTAATTCTTCGATTTCTTCTTCGATAACACGTCTTGGTGTTATCTTGTGTTTGCAGCTCTTTTCCCTACTCTTAAACTTTACTTTATATCGTTGATAATGGATGAATATGGCTTGGGGGTTTAAATGAACTCTTGTGTTTTCACATAAATTTGAGCTTTCAGTATAGGCTACATGGCCTCCCTAATTCAATCACCTGGGAGATCGTTTGAGCTCTTGTAGTTTTGGCTTCATCTTCTTCTGCTTTGTTTAGAATTAGTTTTCTTTTGAGTTTTTGGCTTAATCTCCTTATTTATATTTTGACAACTGTTTTTGTGGGATTGCATAATTTGGTGTATTCTTCTCCATTGCCCAAATTTTGTGTGAGAAATCAAAAAGTAAAGCAAATTCTATGGAAATATTCCTTTGATATTGTCTATGGAAGATGTAGCAAATCTATTTTTGGGTTCAAAATTTTCCACTTATTGTTGGGTATTGGACATCAGTACATGGAAGATTAAGTGCATCTGTTTTTTGTGAAAAATCAAAGCTGGAAGATGAAAGCATGGTGGAGAAAAGAAATCGGATTTCTTTTATCCATGACTGATTAAAAGATGGAACAAATATGGAGATGATAAATATGTTCACAACCTACGTAATTTTGACCATGTTAATTTCCTCTGATTTTTTTTTTTTTTTTCTCTTTTATGATTTGATAGATAATGCTAACTCAACAAAGAAGTGATCTACTAAGACCATCTTTGTCCTTTGCAAGCTTGATCAATCTAGAGTATGTGTTGATAGGTATATTGCTTATAACTATTTTTTTAATGAGAAAGGGGCTACTCTTTATTGTTTGAAATTTCCTTTGTGGTTTTATATTTCAAAAAGTGATCTACCTATAGGTTCCCACTCCATCCTACTTATAATTTCCCCTGTATTGATTGGTTCCTGATAGGCCAAAAACGTATTGACCCTTGTGATTAAATCAACTGATTAATTAGCCAAGTTATTAATTAATCAAATTAACATGCAAACACGTGGTAGCACAAACAAATCACCAATTAATCTAAGTATGCAGCGGAAAATAAATAACACGGTGATTTGTTTACGAATGGGGAAAACCTACACTGTAAAAACCCCACCGAGTGATTTTCAAGTCACCACTCCCAAAATTCCACTATTATCACAATAAGCGGTTACAAGTAAAGGAATCCCAGTACCTTATACCAACCTACAGTTGAACCATTACCCCAATACCCAATTGGACTTGTTCTGTAGTGACAATTTCCCCTTTTGATGCACGGCTCCCAAGTACGTGACTAACCAATTGCGCGGATCCTAGTACACGACTTTAATCACCTTTGCACGAATCCAAGTACGTGACTAACTTCACGACAACCCTTTGATTGTTGTAGTTGATTTACAGCAGCTTCACATAAAAACACTAATAAGATCTTCAATGTTGGTGCAAGAGACTTTACTTGGTTACAGAACCCAAAGGTGTACAAGAAACGCAGCAAGAACTCTTTCTTCTGTAGGAGGAGGCTAGGGTTTCAAAAAGAAAACCTTATGAAGCTCTCTAGGGTTAGGGTTTTTTTTTTCCACCTCCTTTAAATAGGAGCTTTAATGGGCTCTCCAATTCCAATTAGGTTTACACAAACCTTGGGCTTTCCTAGTCCAATAAGGATTATACAAACCCATAAACAAATAGCCTTTTAGAATAAAAATGTTGCTGGCTATAGACAAAATCCTGTAAGCTCGATTGATCGAGACATGTGTCGAGCTCTAATGAATCTCGACAGATTAAGCTTCTATTGAGGAGGTATCGAGACCTGCAAATTGCACTTTTCCTGAACAGTTCTTGAGTAATCTTCATGTCTTCAATTTAACTACTTGTAATGATCATCTTGAACCTACTTAGATTTACCAAAATACAAGTAAAGTGTGTTTTGTCAAAGGATATGCCAATTACATAAAAATATGTCCCTAACAGTTCCTGTGATTGATTTAATATTATTATAGAGTGAATTGGGGAATTGAGCCTTTACTTAGCATTTATCAAATTTCAGTGAGACAAAATCTTATTAGAATTCTCTCTAGGTCTCAAATGAAATTTATTTCACAGCAATGATTTTGTTAGATTTATATTCAATGGGACAACCACCTGTCTTCATAGATAATTTATAATATGATGAATGACCCTTGGTGTATCACTGGGACCAATTTGATCATAAAAAAATAATATAACCCATCATAAATATATGATGAACAGTCCTTGGAGTAAATTATAATAAATTTACTTGAACGGAACTCCAAAAGTTGCTTAAAAATTTATATGTTATTTAAAGTAGAATTAGAAGTTCATATGCTTGATGCAAAGTATCCTGCATTATCATCTATTGCTTCATGTTTTTTTTTTTCATACTCATAACTTTGTTCCCAATATTAAAACTACGCAAAGGGATTATTTTTAGAAGTCCAAGTTTATTCATTATTTTTTATGTTTGTAGGTATTAGGTGAAGCATATCAAGAGGCCATATGTTTTGCTGCAAGACTACAAGACCTATAACAACCTGATTGTGCATAAGAATCCACCAATCAAGCATAAAAAACAACCTCCTCAAGATATGTCCTTCTTGATAAATTTTGTTGGAGCAATTTTCAAAGAACAAAGCACATTGGGAGCAGGATTTTTTATTTAAGATGATAATCGGTACCTCATTGCAGCATTGAGTTGCAAAGGGAGAGCAATTATGGGTTAAAAGGATGCAGAACTAGCAGTAGTTGGCTAGTCCGCTAGGCTATTAATTTTGCAATTGGGATAGGTGCAAGAAATACCATCTTAGAGGGAGATTTAGCAAATGTTATTGACAAGCTATGATCCGATGAGGAAGATGATTCGTGCTGGGAGCTGTGGTGGAGGAAGCAATACTAATAATGAATCTGTTCAAGCCATGGAAGGTAAGCTATTCTAGGTGAAAGGCGAATCAACATGCATAGGTATTGGTATGGCTTGCTTATTGGTTGGTAAACACTGATGTAATGAATATGAATAGTATTTAATAAAAGGTATCTTTGATTTGTTTAAGGGAAGAGAGAGAGAGAGAGAGAGAGAGAGAGAGAGACCAATACCCCCAACATAAGTTCATTTATTTTTGTTGATAAGTTTTGGCTTTGGGGGAAAAAATTCTATTATAACCGGGTTATAATTCTGAATTTTGTTGGAATTTTTTATTACTATTTGTGATTTTGAGATTTATGCTAATATTGGGGGTATTCCTGTGTCTGTTGACTCTATTTTGTATTTGTAGTTTTAGCTGTGTATCTGTATAATTGAGTTTGCACACAAACTTTGATAAATCATTGGGTTTGGAACTCTACACTGGCTGTCATTCTGTTATATATATATATATATATATATATATAAAATAAAATTTTGATATTGTTAATTTTCATAGATGTTTCTTTACTTTTATTGATTCATAGAATAAGATTACTTTAGACTTTTCATTATTTATTCTACAATAATGTCAAGTATGAGGAGGCATTAAGCCATTAGGGCCTAAATTGAGTTTCCCATAATTGAGGGTTTTAGTTTGATTCTCTATAAGTTTAGTTGTATTTTTTATTTAGTTTCTTGCTTGCTCTGTTTTTTTTTTTGGGTTAGGTGTTACAGGTTTTAGATATTGGCGTTTGCTGTTCGTGTTGATTTTCTATCATGTTTGTGTGATTTGATTTCAAACAAACTGTAGATATGAAAAAAAATAATAATAACACACCTACAATGAGCTTTTGTTTGTATGTCTTTTACATTTTCTTCACATCTTTACCTAAATTTCAGCTTCTACATCTATTCAAATTATTACAATGGTCTCTCAATTCTTTACCTTGATCATTTATATTATTCCTATATTGCAAAATCTCTAAAGCTTCTAGCTTCTTTTGGCTGTTTGGCATCACTTAAAATTTTGAGTTTATAAATATTTGTAGGGCAGAATTGTTTACTTTAATAAGGTTGTGATAGTGTATTGTTAAGTTATTGTATGTCATCCTCTTTGTACATATTGCCATGAATTTTAGTGAAGGGTTATAATTGGTTTGGTTTTAGAATTTAAGATTCTCATCTAATTGATAATGCATTTTATATGTGACAGGTGGAATTCTCTATTGATTATATATTGTGGGTTGAGGGTGGTTGTTTTGTTTTCAGATTTTATGTGTATCATTGCATCTTTTTTGGAATTGTGTATTTGGGATGCACTACAGCTTTTTCTTTTTTCTTTTGCAATTAAAAAGTTGGATTCAATGTCCATTTTAAGGGTTATAGAAGGGTTATGTATTGGTTTGGCTTTAGAATTTGAGATTCCCATGTACTATTAATTATGCATTATTATTTGACTAATATTTTTTTGACTTCCTGTTTCATAAACCTGTAGTCATTATTTTTTGTTAAACTTTTTGGTTGTAAAATTTTCTCTAATCTCATGGTTTAATTCATTGTGGTAGATTTGATATTTGAAATTGTCTTGCAAGTTTTAATTCGGTGTGATTCATTGTGGTTCCTAGGAATAGCAGATTTGCTATTTGAAATTGTCATTTAAGTTTTAATTACTTAAAGTCAGATTCTTTTTTTTAGTCTCTCATAGTAGGGAAGTACACACAAGAAGTTATTTGACTTCAATAAATTTGTCAATGGGTTCATGTCTTGCTGCAATTGTCATAGCGCTAAGTTACACACCTTTATTCTCCATTGGTGTTTCGAACTATTTCTTGGAGACAAGGCACACAGAGTCGACACATGGTTGTCCCATATAGTAAATTCAGGCGTACAAAGAATTCAACTTAAAACTCTCTAGAACTGAATACTTTGCCTTGCCACAATTTATTCTTAGTTGTAAATCCAAGAGTTTTCTCTCAGTCAAGACCAACAACAACATTCTGAAATTAGCCTCTACATCATCAGCTGGCTATGTCATCAATAGACACAATTGAATCTTACAAGAATAAGCATAATAAAGAGAACATCATTAGTTGGTTATGGTATTGATACTTCACACCAGACATTATTTTTGGAAAATGGCTTTCATAAACCTATAGCCATTATTTTCTTTTAAACATTTTGGTTGTAAAATTTTCTCTAATCTCATGGTTTAATTCATTGTGGTAGATTTGGTATTTGAAATTGTCTTGGAAGTTTTCGTTTAGTGTGATTCATTGTGGTTCCTAGGAGCTGTCATGTAAATTTTAATTGCTTAAAGTCAGATTCTTTTTTTTTTAGTCTCTCACAGCTAGGAAGTACACACAAGAAGTGATTTGAAGAAACTAATTTTTAAAATTTTTAGGGAATATTAGACACTATGCTTAAATATACTACATTATTAAAGTTTGAATATATGTAGTAGAAGTATGATAACTAAGTTTATGTTGGATGCAAAGTTCATTAATATGTAAAATGAACCCCGCACAATGTGCCGGTTAAACACTAGTATATTATAAAAGTTGGATCCCCAAACTGGAGGATGCACACAATGATGACACATGTTCATTTTTTCCAATTATACTATCATGACATGTCATCTCTTCATAAAACTAAAAGACTCATAAAGAGACTTTATTAAAAATGACTATTTCATTTACTACTAAATCCTTTCAATTTATTTTCTAAAAACAACCTCTCACTTCTCTCTCTCTCTCTCTCTCTCTCTCTCTCTCTCTCTCTCTCTCTCTCTCTCTCTATATATATATATATATATATCAAAATTTGTCCCATTTAATTATAACTCTCTATTCATATATAACACATACAATTTAATCAAAATTTTACGTATAATTTTTATGTAATTATTTTTTAAAAAGTTCATTTTTCCAAACATACTATCATGACACTTCATCTCTTCTTAAAACTAAAAGACTCATAAGGAGATTTTATTAAAAATGACTATTTCATACTACTAAATCCTTTCAATTTATTTTCTTAAAAAAAATCCTTTCATTTTCCTCTAAATCCTTTCAGTTCTTCTCTCTCTCTCTCTCTCTCTCTCTCTCTCTCTATATATATATATATATATATCAAAATGTATCCCATTTAATTATAATTCTCTGTTCACATATAATACATATACAATTTAATCAAAATTTTACATATAATTTTTATGTAATTACTTTTAAAATTTGATAAAATTTCTCCAACTATACTACAAAGACAAATGTCATCTAATTATCTATATATATTATAAAAGTTGGATCCAAAACTGGTTGGTGCATATAATCATTTTGAACAAAATTTATGACCTCATTTTGTAATATAAACCAATTTATACCTTTTCAAATCTCACTTATTTCTTTTCTAAATTACTTTCTTATTTATTGTTTGTTTGAGGATTTTAAAATTTTTATGCTCATAATTAAATTTATTGTCTAAGTTGAGATACAATGGATTGTCTCTTCATCTCTCTCTCTCATACTTTCCTTGATCTATAAAAAGCACAAAAACAACCTTCTCCCTCTCGATCACAAGCCTTCCAATGAACAATTCCTCAAGTACACCATGAAATGCACTTACCTCATAAACTCTCTCTCTCTCTCTCTCTCTCTCCTTTTAGTTGTTGACAATGCAAAAATCTACCCAAAAAAAATTCAAAATGATGAAGGATTAAAATCTGTTAAAGTTTTAAAACATGGATTTCTTAATTTTAAGTTGAATTTTTAAGGATTGCATTCTTTAACAAGATATGGATATTAAACCAAATTTAAAAATTAATGAGAATAACTGTGTGAAGCACAGGTCAACAACTAATTCTATAGAAAACTGAAGTTTAAATGACTTCGCTCAACCAAACACTAAGCAAACCTCAAATAGCCTTAAAAAGAAAGTTTGATCGATCTTTACATGACACTTGCTTGAGCGTTCATTAAAGCTTGAACTTCGCTCAATCTTCACCTAAGCGATCCTCAAACAGAAAGTTTGCATGAGCAAACTCTAAATATTAGATCGATATAATTTCTCTTTTTAAGTCTCTACTTTTAATATGGGATTACCACATATATTACAACCTAATATATTTTTATATTATAAACTGTACTCTATGATAAAAGTTGAGTCTAGAAGTTGTGGTTACACCAAGCGACTATCTTCTCTCTGCAATAAATGTTTAAATTCTCATTAATTAGATTACTTCACTTTAGGTAAAAATCTTTTTAAATTTTCTTTTTTGAGAAGGTAAGTTTCAAGTAATTTAAAATTCTATTCCAACTATAATTCAATTTAAGTAAAATTTTATTCGCTAAGTTTAAGAAATTTAAAAATCTACTTCAATTAAAATTATATTTCAAAAAAAAAAATTTTGAGAGAATATTTCAAAAAACTTCAAGTATGTTAAAATCAAATTTAAAATTTATTTTAAGTATTTTGATCATCTATCATAATTTTGTATTTTAATATGGTAAAATTTACATATTATATACCGTCCTTACGTTGTGTTGCTTAATATATGTTTGCATTTCTATAATTTAATCCAGATGAAATCATCAATACATATATATATATATATATATATATATATAAGCAGAGACTTTATGCGGGAGTGCATGAGGTCCTGCTAAGTGGCGCTCTAATTTTGCATTTAGCTTTTTTTTACCTCTTTCATTTACTTTTTTTTACTGTTACACAAAAGTTCATATTAACTTATTTTACTATTATCTCATTAATATCTCATTAATTGTCTAACCTTACACTACATCTTTCTCTATTTTTCATGTCTTTTAGCATACCCAATGTTTTAGTTTTTTTTTTTTTTTAAAGAAAAAAGAAAATAAAATAAGTAAGGATTAATAGTAATATATATCTAACTAGATAAGGCCCTAGAGAGAGATAGAATGACACAAAAGTGTTGTGGATTGTTAAATAAAATGCATTATTTCACTATATATTACCAAAATAAAAGACGCCAAAACACCTACGAGTAATTTTTTTTCTTTTTTCTTTTTAAATTAGGGGCTTAAATATGATTTAGGTCTAGGTAATTTGGTTGGATAGTTTTTGTTTTTGGTATATAAGTAGAGATAATATTTGGTACGCAATGTAAAACCATATTCTACTATAGTTTAATTTTAAATCATCTATAAGACACATGCATACACATTTACCCACAACATGTCTTAGTGTCGCACTATCGATGAGTGGAAGACGGTCAGAAAGTTTGGCATACTTTTATTTCATAGTATGAAATATATGAACACAACACACATTAGTTGATTTTCATGGTCCCATTACTCTTTTGCATTTATTTTTGGTTTCATGATTCTTAAAAAAATTAATATTACCTTAAGAATGCTACAAATATACAGTGAAGCTATTAAACTAATTTTTAATATATCAAAATTTATATGTTTATTTACTCTAATTTAGTTTACTTTTTCTTTATAATATATGTACAACATTATCCAAAACTGTTTTACGTAAAATATCACAAAATTATCCATGCATCGCACGGGTAACTTACTAGTTATATTAAAGTTAGAAGTGAGTCGCTATAGTTTTGATACTATTTTTCTTTTATATAGAAATTTTTAATTAACCGTAGAATGAGCATTGGACTAGTATACATATAATGGTCCACATTTAAGTTGATAAATGCCATATTTAAACAAAGAAAAAGCTTTCAAAAAATCTTTTTTTTTAAGAATATACAATTTTAGGGTGAAGAATACAAGGTAATATGGCCAGAACAGTCTGAGTTTGTCAGGATGGCTCCAAGATTTGGAGCCAAAATCATACCTTTCGGTACTGTTAGAGAAGACGGTATAAGCGAAGTAAGCTAAAAACTTCACTTTTCCTATCAAAAATAAAAACTTCACTCTGTAACATTTTTTTTTATTATCAATTATTAATTTCCGTTCTATACATTTCTTCATATCCGCATGCAGCAACAGAATTGCAGTTTCTAGTTGAATACCACTCGCACGGGTTATCACTTGATGTGCCTTCATCCTTCCAAATTTATATTCCCATTAATTTATCATAATTTACAATTTACATGTAGAGCAAGACTTAAGTATAGTACTTAGATATTGTTCCTTATATTCAATTTTTAAAATTCTGTTATGTGAATTTTTTCTCATGCAATAAAAATTTATTTTTTAATTAAGTAGCCATATGGTTGTATCTTAAAATAAAAACTTAAGAAACAACACTTAAAATACTGTACTTAAGTTTTGTCCTTACATGTATATGGTTATACTTGTTCCATAATGTTAAATGTGTTATGTGGAGAGAACCATATATAATTGCTGTAACAAAGCCCATAATTTCCTATGTAAATTAAGGTGAAATTTTTTATTAGTGTCCCAGGACACAATGAGACAGGGATGTTGTTTTGAGAAGGGAATGTTACGTATGTAAGTCTTCCAGGAATTCTACCAAAATTTCCTGGTCGGTTTTTATTTATTTATTTATTTATTTATTTATCTATTATTACTTTGTCAAACCCATTGAAACGGAAGGTATGTATGGCTATTGGTTAGATTAGATGACCAATATCTTTGAATGTCTATGATGCTAGTAAGTAGTAATTAGAGTACAATATCAAGTTAGCCTAAAACAAGAATTTTTAAAATTGAAGGTCTTTTTAAAATGGATTTATGATATGGTAGGGTAGCACATTTAAATTGGACTGATAGCCACCTAGATATCTCCAAGATTGGAAAGTTCAAATTCAATTAATAGGTAGATCATCATGCAAAATACCCCAATTCATTAAGGTGGCTAGAAGCAGAGCCTAGGAAGAATAATTTCAAGTAACAATCATCTAGTTGTAATCATATCTATCCATGCCATTCTCTTCTCTATCAGTGGAATGCTGTTCAAACCTGCACCGATATGGCATCTCCGTGTGGTCATTTCTATGATTATAGCTTTTCACTAAATCATACATTCAAATATAAAATCAGATATATGGAATAGTGCGTAGAGGGCGTGTGTTAAGCATTGCCACTTTAGCTCATTGAAGCTGTATACACCAGTTTGATGCACACATACTAGTGTACAATATAAACTCCAGGTGTGGTGCTGGCCAAGCGTAATATCCAAGGGACAAAAAAATTTAAAGCAATGTTATTCTTGATCGAGTAATTACTAGTTAAAGACTTTGAGCCATGTGAGTGAAGAGTACTGATTGGTCTGTTGTCAATGTCTATCATTCAATAGGTGACTCGCTATGATGATCAATCCATTAGATGAATATATGAGCATGATATTATCGCAAATCATATGTAACTGAAAAAGACCGTACCACTAAAAAAAAGAACCACACTCTTTTAACCAAAATCGAAAGGTTGGCAACGCCAATTCCAAAACTCAACGATAAAAAGCAAATCCAATAACTGAAACATGATCCACAAAAGCCTGTGGGCTTTGGTCGACCTAAGTCCTAATCCACATAATTGTGGAACATCATATATATGAAATGATACAATATGATCTAAAACTTAAAACTTGTGGCTTAAGAAATACAAACACTTTGTTTGAGATGCTGAACTCGTGTCAAATTTTTTACACGCTTTGAACATTTTTGCATGCGTGTTCTAGTCGTATACTTAAAAAAAAAAAAAAGTACAAAACATGGCTGGGACACAAGAATAATTAAGAGAAATCGAATACCCTTTTACCAAAAAAAATAGAGCATACATGCTCTAAATAGTAATAGAACATTTGAAAATTAATAAATATTTCTATCTTTTACCTAAAAAAATTTAATTAATATTTTTAGAGGAATGATATGTCTACAACATTTCTACAACATTTTTACAACAAATCCTAAGTGACAGGTTGTTATTGGTTGTTATTGTTGGGGCAAAAAAGTAATCTTAGTATTAGTTTCAAATTTGAACTAATAACAACTAACCACCTGTGATTTGTTATAAAAATGTTGTAAAATTGTTGTAGACGTAGCATCTCTCATATTTTTATTCTTTGTTTGCATTCTAATTTCTAAATATCCTTTAATAGTTATGCATTTGCTTTATTTCCACTATTACTCTTAATTTGATACATATTTAACATTGTATATGTTTAATAATATATAAGAGCACCCACACTAGATGTGGGATATGTGCCAAATGGTAAATATTTGGCACATATCCCACACCAAACCCAATTTTAGCCCATTTAGTAGATGTGGGATATATTATTTTTTTTGCAACATTGAACAGTACCGTGGCAAATTTGCCACGGTACGGAATGCATGTGGCAAAAATTTTTTTTCTTTTAACGTGTAGATTGTGTTGATGAGTTGTAATAAATATTATTTTAATGTGTAGTAAATATTATTTTAATGTATAGAATTGAATTATAAAACATCTGATAAATGGGATGTTGTAAAATGATGTGGTAAAATAATAAAGTAAGCCTTTGATGTGGTAAAATGACATAATTTTTAGAACATCTGCTACGGATGCTCTAAAAATATATTTAATAATTATTTAATAAACGTGTCCCACTATACTTGTGTTCTATTTTTTTTTTCATAAATTATTGTATCATTGTGTTGTACTCATACACGTATTCATGTTTGTGTTTCTTTGCTTGTGGCATGGACTAGTACTCCATGATGATTGTTATACGCCATTAAACTAAGATGTTAATATTTTTTTTTTTGGTGTAGGTGGGATTTGAAAATTTAAACCTAGCTATTGTTATTTACTAGGGTGATGATATGATCCCCTACTAGTATAGTCTATTCCGGTGGGCACAAGTGTCCCGTTTTTTTTCTATTTTCACTTAAGTGTAAACAAGATGCTTTGACTCGGAATTGAGCTCCACAAGAAGGGGACGGATGTCATGTCACAGTCCATAAGTTCACTGGCAAAACAAGTGCATTTCTAGAGAAGAAGAGAATAAAAATATTCCAATGGTTCGCAAACATAATTTCAGCTAGGAGAACCAATAGGATGGTTAGGCGCTACTTATACATAAAATTCAATCTCAAGAAGAGACTACCCTTAAATAGTTTGTCAAACTTAATTTGCCACTAAATGCCATACTATCTTTATCACATTATAAGTGCCAGCAGATAATGATGAAAAAATAAAAAATGGTAAAATATTATTTCTTTCTCTAAACTTTATTAAAAGTTTTTTTTTCATCAATAAATTTGAAAAGCTCTTTTTTTATCCTTAAACTTTATAAATAGTTTTTTTAGGATAAATTCTACTAACATATCTAGAGGTTTAAGCTAATGTCAACTATGTCCAAAACTAGTCAATTTGGTCCCTAAAGCCAACTTAGTCCTCAAACAGTTAGTTATTTTTTCTCAACCGTTTTAAGGACTAAATTGACTTTATGGACCAAATTTGTTAGTTTTGAAAAATCTTGAACTTGGTTGGTATTAAATCAAATCTCAGTTAATGGAATTTACTATTTTTTTTTATAAATAGTTTAAAGATAAAAATAGATATGAAAGTAAGCTTTTTGATCATTTAAGGACAAAAAACGAACGTTAAAGTTTAGAAACGAAAAGTAAAAATAAACTTTTAGTAAAGTTTAGAAACTAAAATAGCATTTTATCAAATTAAAAATAAAATAAAATAAAATAAAAATAAAAAAGAAAGAAGAAAAGAAAGGAGGAGGAAGGGTTGAGGTAGATAATTTGTTCCCAAAAGCCTCAAAATTAATTCTTGTATACCACATGACAATACCTTTTGTTGGTGCTTTCACGTAACTAAGCATCTCTATCATCTCACTAGTCACTACAAATCGTGCCCAAAGCATTGTGGGAAATTACGTAAACTACTTATCCCCAAGAGATGATGCTGCCATTTTACTTCAGCTTAATTTTTATTGGTTACTGATGCAAACTTCGCCATTATCCAATCTGCTTTGGAATTCCATTCTAAGCATAAAATTAAATTTTATAAGTTTGCTTCTGCTCCAGGACAAAGATATAGCTCAATCAACTATCTCTCTAAAAAGCTTCAGTGAATATCAAGACCAAATAAACACCAAACTCCGTACGTTCAATTCATGATGAATCAGTCAGATATCACAGCTGCCAATTGCAGTGACTTAAAACCGATGACTACTGTTAAAAATGCAGGAATGAGTTGGACCTATTTAATTTGTCCTGTTCATTTGAAATCCTAAATTAATCCTTCAAACATAATGACCCAGAAAAATAAAATAAAAACCAGATTTTTTTATCAATAATGCTAATTCAAAGTCCAAACACATTCTAGAGCTGTACAGAATTCGAACCATACAGTCTTATCCACACTTTTATTTTTAGAGAGAGAGAGAGAGAGAAGAAATTTAGGTTCCAGTTGGAATGGACAACTTTTTTTCTCTTATTTTTGGGGTCCAATAATAGATTAATGTAACTGTAAGACCTAAATACATTTGCCAAAAACAAAAACAAAAACGCAAAAAGAAACTGCTGTTGATTTGGAAAAATAAAAATAAAGAATATCCAAAAGTAAAACAGAGGGAAAGAAATCCAAGGACTTCAAATCACATGATGTTATTGTCTTATTGACTAATCCACAAATCTGGTGGGGTTTTGCTCACACTGAGAGGATAACCAGGTCCACAGCACAGAGATAAATAAAAACTTAGCCTCTAAAATGCTCAAATTTATATGATCCCACTGCCATGAACAAAAGGAAACTTTGGAATAGCAATATAGCATATGAGAAAACAACAAAAAGTGAAAAGGCACACACATGGGTATACATGATTTTAAAATACCTACATATATATATATATATATATATATATTGATATCATGCATGTCCATCCATTCATGACATCAGTATCTTATTGTATCTTTTCAAAACCAGTTTCCACAAACAGAAAAGACAGACAGAGAGAGTGAGAGAGATTAAGTTGCATCAACAACATCATAAAGTTAAAACACAAATAAACATAATATTCTAGAGTTCCAAAATCTCATCATCATAAATAAAGATGTTAAAGTATTAGCAAAACTACTAAAGTCCTCTAACAGCTTTTCAAACTCAAACACAAAGATGAAAAATGCTAAACTGCTTAACCCTGACCATTCAACTTTCTTTATATCTCATAATATCCAAACGCAAACTTTTTTCTTTTCTTTTTTTCTTGTTTTTTTGGTCCTTCCTACCAAAAGCCCCTCCATTTCTTTCTACTCTCAAACCTCACTTCAAATGTTCAAAACCCATGAAACCGTAACTATTTCCCAAAAGAGTACCCCCAAAAAAAGCAACAAAAAAAAAAAAGCTTCATATATGTTAAAAATGGACATTCATAGACGAAGAGTGAGGTCAAGGTTTACATGGTCAGTGCCATCAGAGCTTGGAGAGAGAGGTTCATCTGGGGTTGCATTTCCATGAAGACCAATGAGAGGAAATGAAGTTGAGGCAGCACGGTACTGATGAAACTGGACTTGTTGCTGGTGATGGGTCTGAACAGGGTCGAGCCAAAACTGGTCCACAAAAGGTGCAACAACTGGGTCTGGAACTTGAACTTGGAATGGTGGCTCGGTCTGGAGGCGAGGCAAGCGGTCACGGTCAGAAGGGTAGCTTTTGCGATGAGCTGCTCGCTCACGCTTGTGAGCGTTTTGGTGGCCACCGAGAGCTTGGGAAGTGTAAAACTTGCGAGGACAGTAAAGGCATGGGAATAAGCGTGAAGAGGAATTGCTGGTTGAGGAGTGTGACAGTGTTGGCTTTCTTGTGGGTTTTGAGGAAGTGGGTGCTTGTTGTTGTTGTTGGTTCAGGAAGTCGTAGATAGCTGGGTCTGCCATTGGAGTGAGTTTCAGAGAATTGCAGAGCAGAGCAGAGAGAAAGAGTGGAGTTGAGGTGGGAGTACTGATACTGAGGAGGAGTGAGGTTTATAAGGGGTTTTGGGTTTTTGTTTCTTTGTGTCTATCTGTGCACAAAGGTCATAGAGGAAGAGGAATAATATGATTGGTTATGTATGAAAAGTCATAATTGCCCCTAATGGATAAAAATGTTGCGTGGTTTGGGTTTTCTAATAATCGCTACTCCTGAGTCCTAACTTCAAAGTTCTAGTTCTATACACATCTTCATATCTGAAAAAATAAGTTATAAAAGGAAAATGTGTGTTATTATTCAGATATGAATAGATGTCACTGTGCTCATGCTTAAGCGGAAGATGTCAATTCAGTTATCTATATATATATATATATATGAATAGATGTCCAAAGTCTAAACTAAACTTAGTTATCATTATCTAAATGCATATGCTTCTATCAATTATTCCTCTTGACTAAGATTAAAAACTATTCTAAGTACTAGTCTAGCATTGTAGAGTGTACACCCAATTCCATAAGGTTAGGAATTTATATAGTAGTCGGTGCACCATGGAAGTCATGTCAATAATGGGAGAAATTGGTTAGAGTACAAGAGGAACCATGTCAACAGAATAAAATTATTCTGAAGTTTTATCTACCCTGCCTCTCCTTTGTATATTTTTTTTTAACTTTTAGCTACTTACCCTTTAAAAAAAAAAAAATTTAATAAGGGATGGATATGATGTGATAGGTGTAAGGTCTTGATTTTGTGATGGTTAACAATTTTTTTTTTTTAACATTTATATTTTTCAATTTTTGTGATTGGTTGATGGAAAGCTGATGCTTAAACTTTGCTTAGAAACGACTGACTGAGTTAGTGATAGCACGGTAGCACCCTTGAAAAGTTGCTACAAGATTTGCCTTTATATGTTTACTTTCAACAAAAAGATCTCACAGAGTAATTAAGGGGCTGTTCTATATGGTTACTTTGATACTAAAAAATTTAGTCCTTTTGCGGAACCGTAGTGTAACAAATACATTTAGTGCTACATATGAATTTTGACTCATTTAATTAAGAAAATCTCTCAAATTGTTGAGTATAACACCTAACTAAAAAAGTGATACTAACCGATACTTGGAATAACCTTTTTTTCTCTCTGGGTGTTTCTTAAAACTAACTTATTTATTTATGTACAAGTTTTTAGAATTACACACACATATATGTGTGTATAATTACACATTTATCATCTTTAATAAATCAACAATAGCTTTAACAAAAAATGTACATTAAGTGTCTGTTCAGGAACAACTTATCTAACATTAAAAAGTTGTATATAAAAAATAAAAACTAAAACTTAAAACTTAAAACTAATAAGAAATACACTCTAAATGGATCTACAACTTATTATTGTACATATAAACATCCTAAGAGCATCCGCAGCTGGGCATACATATGGCAAATGTAAGATGGGTTTAGCATAAATGCCCCAAAAACACTCCACAGCTGGGTTTGTAAAATGCAAGTATTGCAAAAAAATTTGCAATACTGCTACAGTGTAATTCTACCTTTAGAATTGCACTGTAACACAATTGTAAAAAAAAAAACTAATATTTTATTCGATTTTTTACTTTATCAATGCCTCTCTCTCTCTGGTCACACTCTCATCTCTTCTCTCTAGCTTTTTTTTTTCTTTTTCTTCTTTTTCAGATCACTCATTCAATCCCTCCCCCTCTCTCGTCCCTCTCTGCCCTTTCATTTTTTTTTTCCTCTCTATTTTCCCTTGAATCAAGGGTTTGATGTGGTGGCAGATGGGTTTGATGTGGGTTTGATGTGGTGGAGCTCATGGGTTTGATGTGGTGGAGGGTTTCCGTGGTGATGGGGATGGGTGATTGAGGGTGACAGTGTTGAGCTTGCTATCCGGCGTGGTGGAAATTGGCGTGGAGTTGTGAAAACGAGTTTTGCAGTGATGGGTTTTGCTGATCTAGGTTTTGCCAAGATGAGAGCGGGTTTTTTTTTTTTTGCCGATCTGGGTTGGTATGGATGATGGAGTATAAAGAAATGGAGTTGTGTGGAAGAAGGTGATGGGTTTTGCAGTGATGGGTTTTGCAGCGATGTTGGCGGCGTGTTTTTTTCTTCTTCTTTTTTTGCCGATCTGGGTTGATATGGATGATGAAGGATAAGGGAATGAAGTTCTATGGAAGAAGGTGAACAATAAAGTTATGGAGGAGTCTAGATGGTAGTGGGTGTAGAAGAAAATTGGGAAATATATATATATATATATATATTTATTGGAGAGAAATATTATTTTAATGAATAGAATAGGAAAATAAAAGTTAAGATAGTGAAGAATTGTAAAATTGTATTGTATAATTGATAAAATTACTTTTTAAAATTATAAAATAAGATGAAATATAAAAACCTACCGTAAATGCTCTAAGGCTAGAAAAATATTATATCACTTGGAGTGTGAAAACAGTCACATATTGTAGTAAAGTAGTATATGAATAAAAGTAGTACCCTCCAATCACTCTCTGTTAAGTTAGTGAGACTTTTAGGCATGGGGCTAAATGGTTCATGCAGGGAAAATCTTGATAAGATGATTAGACATTATAGTACGGCCTAGAATTTAATACAAGAATGCCTCATTGTCAAATCACAAAGAAAGCCTCAGCCCTTATAAAAAAAAAGGGCTTTTAGCAAATAAATAATTTTAAAAATTTTGCATGAAAAAATAAAAAAGTGGTAAATTTATTTTACTAGTTTCTTTTAATTTTTCATAAATTATTCTAAAATAAATGATTAATGAATTTCAATCGAAAAAAATCACAAGGAAGTTATAATAAAAAGAAGGGGTAAAAATGGAAAAAAAGAAAGATAGGTGAGTATAGGGGGGAATCAAAGGAAGGACGTGATACGGAAAGGACAGGAAGTGGTAACACACAGTCACATACCTCCTCAACCTTTCTTGAGTGTATAAAGTGTTTTTGTGAGACACAGCCCCAAAATCAGAGCTATCAACTTTCTTTTTCTTTTTCATTTTCTCTCTCTCTCTGACAGCACAGCATTGTGGGGGATGAACTAAGCTCGAGCCGTGAGAAGCGTCAGTCCGTTAGAAAGAAAGAAAATTAAGGGCCAGCAATGCTTGCTGGGGACACCTGTTGATGTTAGGATTGGTGGGAACTCACTCAAAATGGGCCAATCATAGAACAAGGTACTAAAAGAGAGAGAGAGAGAGAGAGAGCAAATATTCCTTGCTAGCAGGCTAATAGATACTCATATTGATGATGAGCATATTATGAAGGGCCGAGTCAGAGTAGACCTCCTTGAGTGAGTGAGTGAGTGAGTGAAGCAAGCAAGAGCAATCAAAGAGCAGCATTGCTTTGCTTGCTTTTAGTGAGGGCTCGAGGCCCTGCGTTGTGTAATGGGTTTTGGTTATTTCTCTCATGGTTCATGAGTCATCAGTCATGTATGTACTACTGTCCTCGATTATAGGCTGCTTTTTTTTCTTTTTTTTGCATACTTTCCTTTAATGGGGTTGTTCTAGGATGCCTGGTTGTTATTTGAGCCCTTCAATTTAGCATTAGCAATTGCATTTACACAACCTCTCTCTCTTTCTCAATATCCAATGTCGCCACCTGTACTGTTATTATAGCAACCTTTGTATCCAGTTGCTCAATGTAAATACGACAAAATTGATATTAAAAAAAAAAAATTTAACAGTGTTGGCTGAATCTATAGTCCATTTAGGCCACCGCCTAAGGCCCTCACTTGTAAGAGGGCTCCCAACAATAATAATATAGTATATAATATTATTTTCTCATTTTAAAAAAAAATGGTAAGGCCCATCCAAATTATTAAAAATTGAGAACAACAAATTATTTTTATCTATTTCGTCCAATCACATTATCAAATTTTTAGCTTTCTCAAAAAAAAAAAATCACCACATCCAACCTCTGGATCAAACCTTTGTACCACATTTCATTAAGAAAACTCATGTTTATTACTTGAAATGTAAAGAGGGAGAGAAAGAGAGACACTGATTTTCCTCAATGTAGAAGAAAAGATTACAAAAGTCAGAAAAAAGAAAGAAAAGACAAATAAGAAAAAAAAAGAAAAAAAAAAAAAAAGAAAGAAGAAAAAAAAATACTAACTCTCTCCATCTTGATTCTAAAAAAACACTCTTTTTAGTTGACTTACTCATCAATTGGTGTTGGCAATAAACTTGGTATGTTCACAGATCTTCATTTCAGGTTCGTTTTTTGTTTTCTCTTCCTTTGCCTCTTTCGTCTTCTTCATGGTTTGCTGTTGCCTGCTAGAGTGCTAGGTTTTTGTTCTTTCTTTTTTGTTTAACTTTAGTTTAGTTGTTCTTGTACTCTTTACACTCTACTCTTTTTTATTTGTTCTCTTAAATTTTGATTTCTTTAGATTTTTTTAGAATGCTATGGAATGGTCCAAATGGACCCACTTATTTTTTTTATTTTTTTTTTAAGAAATCAGATTTAGTGGATGGAAGTTAAAATACTATATTGATCAGTGATCTAGTCCTACATGCTTTTTAAAGTATTGATCCAATGATCCTAGTGCTACACTTTTTTTTTTAAAGAAATAAGATTTAGTGGGATGGGGCCATGGAGGGATAGTAGGCAGGTCTAAGGGTTTTAGTCTTAGTGGATCAAGTTGAGTAGTCCACATTTAGCTAATGGGCTGGTCTTACTTCTTAGTGGATCCAATCATCCAATCAAGTTGAGTCTTATACATTTTGCTAAAACAAAAAAAAATGGTTTACTGCTACATAAAAAATTAAAAAAAATAAAAAGAGTATTGATGACAAAATTATAAATTTAGAATAATTTACTTTGTATTTATATTAATTTTAATTTATTTGTACAAGTTTAAAGTGTAAAGTGATCATATTAAGTAAAACTGCAATTGTGCTTTTGATAAACCAATTTCTATTGTTTTATTCATTAAATTTATATTATTCTAGTTAAATAGTAATTTCTTTTTTATTATGGATTGTGTTTCATTTATTCAAAATTATTTTTTAATTACAAATGTCTACTAGAAAATATTCATCTGGATATGAAAAACTAAAAAATAAAAATAAAAATAAAAAAATAATAAAAAGACAAAGAGAAGAACTAATTGAATCTCAAAAAGGAGCTATGGACAAATTTATTACAAGTACAAACAAATCTTGCAGAAAATTTGAGTGAAGGTTTCACAAATGAACAAGAAATTCATCAAAAAGAATTAGAAGATAATGAAAATATACAACAAATGATAATAACAAAGGTGATCATGATAATGTTCAAATATGTAATGTCACAATTCTTGATAATGAAACTCAAAATAATTTAGAGGAGAGTAATTTTGCCTCTCAAATAGCAAGAAAAATGAATTTTAATTGAAAAAAAAATATGAATTTATAATTAAATATAATAAAAGGCCCCATTTAAAGCTTTCGCCTAGAGCCCCTAAATTCGTTAAGCCGGCCCTGAAAATTAAAAAGAGCACCCATATGCAAATAACAAACAAAAAGTACCAACTTGAGGCACCAATCTGTGAATCCAATTCTAGTTAGTTCTAGAGTCTAGACCCAAGGACAAAAAGAAAAAAGTGCTTAAAGGTTATTAAGTGATGAAGCAAGAATTCACCTCGTTAGTATGTTCCTCATTGGTATGTTGGACGATCTGAAATCCTATGTCACAAAAAACACTCAATAGATAAAGGCACTTGTTTAGGGCCTGCCAAGGACCATCTAATGCTTAAGTTAGCTTATTCTCTTTTGGAAACTCTGTAATTTACTAATTTGTATGGAAATTGTGTGATCATGTCTTATTACCTATCTTTCTTGGCTTTATATAGCCTCATGTTGAGTTAATACTCAGTGCACCGTTATACTGCAGCTGGAGTAATTAGTGCTCAATGATGGCAAATTAATCCCAACATTTTCTATTCATAACCGACCCTTAATTCCGTATTATTGGATGAGGGTAACGGTTCTGTGCTATTCATTGCTTGATCATTAACTGCATTTACGTTTGTCCATACTCTTACTCGTCACTATCGTGGACGATTTGCATGTAACAGACAACCATTTACATGCTACTCGTCAGTTGCCCTCCTTGTTCCTTTGTTCTTCTTTGCTAGGTTAGGAGTATTTCTTGAGTCTTCTAGTGGGCGCCGTCCCCACATTGGTTTATTTGTTCCCCAAGATTCTGTACTTTTAGGCCTGTTTTGATTACCCTTTGATTTGTCATTCTTTAATCGCCAATCATCTAGAGATGACTACTATAGAGTATAGAGATAGTGACGTTAGGTCTAGTGAACTAGAAACTAGCTTGTCATCGAGTGGTGAGACTACCAATAAAGATTTCAAAATTGTAGTGTCAAAACCCCCATCGTCTTCAAAACCCTCCTCTTCTTCAAAAACTTCTTCGTCTTTAATCCCTTTTCATTCTCTCTTTGAGTCTTGCCTTTTAGAATCGAGACATTTGAAATCTATCTGTAAGAGGTTTCAATTCCTTGAAGGGGTTGTTATAAGATTACCTCATCCTAATGAAAAAGCATGCACCTTTGCTCATGGCAAGGTGAGTTTTACGAAGCTACATTTTCATGTAGCCTTCGTTTTCCTATTCTTCCTTTTATTATGCAACTTCTTTCTGCTCTCAATGTTGCACTCGGTCAGCTCGTCTCTAATGCATGGAGGACAATCATTGGTTGTATGTCGATCTGGGTATCTGTCCATAATGGGGACATGATTACCCTAAATGAATTTCTTCACCTGTGTCGTTTGAAACCTTCCACCCATTATAGGTATTTTGAACTCCTACCATGGAATAGGGAGTCTAGAATCGTTCGTAGCTTCCCTACTTCCTTTCATGATTGGAAGTCACGATATTTATTCATTTTTCGATCTAGATGGGAAACCATGTCTGACGACCTATGGGGTGAGGTCCCGTGGTTGCTACGGAAGTGAGAAATCCCTTCTCTTGGTGCGTCTCTCTTCCTCTTCATTAAACTAGCTATTTTAACTTTATTGTTTTATAATAATTAAAAAAAAAATCAGTTTTTGATCGTCCCTTGTTGGAGGAACATTATCAAGGACAAATTAAACCTGCCCTTAAATTTGCCCTCACAGTTGACAACTTTGACGAGCTGGTTGATCCTTATCGCTTATACAAGTGTTGCCTTGGACCCGAGCCTTCTGTGTACGTTTTGAAGAAAATTGCCCAAAATGAGAAAAGTAAGTTTTAATTCTCCGTCCTTTCTTATTTTATCTTATAGGATCTCACCCTTCTAACCTTCTTCTTGCAGAAATGGCCACCAGGTATAGCAAAGACAAATACGCTCGTGTGAAGAACTTGAAGAATGAGCCTTTGTCTCATATTACCCCTGGATTGAAGAAGCGTAAGCTTGACGAAGGGAAGGAGGAGACTCCTGCCTCCTTGTCACTTTTTGGTACCCCGTCCTTTCCCATGCCTTCCCTCGAGATGTTAACCTTTGGTCCTCCAACCACACGTTCTAAAGGGAAGGCTAAAGTTGGCAAGAGTGTTTGGGAGGACCCTGCTACTACCCTTGGACGAGCTCATAATGTCATTACTAACGATGAACATAAAGGTCTCTCGTCCATTCCTTCCCACGACCTGGTCAGCCGCCATATTCATAAGCTGGTGCAGGTATTTTACTCAGCGATTCTTCATTACTTGTTAATTATTTACACCTGTTAAAAATTTCTAACCCTTCCTCCATTTTTTAGGTTCTTAGTGAGTCCCTTCGTTTGACGATGGACTACTTAAACAGTGAAGAGAAGGTAGTGGTGGCCAACTCTAAGGTTGATTCCATTGAGGCCAAGAGCTCAAAGTTAAGGAAGGGTCTGATTAAGGCTATAGACCAATCGACAAAGGCCAAAGAGAAGGTGAAGGAACTAAAGGAGGCGTTGAAGGTGGAGAAGAAACTCGTCATTCAGAAGGACGAGGAAATTCAAGCTGCCCTCTTGAAAACAGATGAGGAACGCGAGAAAGTGATAGCCAAGTTTCTGGAGTCTGATCACTTCTCTGATATCCAATTCGAGCAATACTTCAAGGGCTTCGAGCTTTTTCATAGGTGGATGATGAAGCACCACAGCCATGTTGCAGATTTTGCAAGCCTGGATTTTGAAACTATAGATATTGAGATCCTTGCTGACAAGGCCAACGATAAGGAAGGTGAAACTATTGCTGAAGCTACTGATGCTGTTGGAGGAGACGGTGCTATTGCAGGAGGAGGTACGGACGAGGCGCACATGGACGTGGGCCATGTTGAAGAGATCGTCAATGCTCGTTGAAAACATTTAAAATAACTTTATTTTGCTTTAAGTTAAAGACAATGGATGCCTCCTTGTTTTGAGGCTTTTAATTTAGAAACAATGGGTGCCTTCTGTTTTAAGGCTTGTGTTTTAGAAATAATGCATTCATTTAGTTTTGAACTTTGAAGTTCTTTTACTTATGATTCATGCTTACTGTTTATTAGCTTGTTCAAGATTTTAACTTGTCATTTGAGTTTTCATCATGTTCTGTGGTTTCAGCTTATCGATAGAGTTATTATTATGGTTATGGTCCTAACTCGTTATTTGAGTTTTCACCATATTCTATGATTTTTAACTCATCATTTGAGTTATTACCACGTTTATGATTTTAACTCATCGTTTAAGTTTTTACCATGCTTTGTGATTTTAACTCATCATTTTGAGTTTTCACCATATTTATGATTTTAACTCATCATTTTGAGTTTTTACCATATTTTGTTATTTTAACTCATCTTTTGAGTTTTCACCACATTTATGATTTTAACTCATTAATTGAGCTTTTACCATTCGTGTTCTTATCTTGTTTGTGATTTGAACTTGTTGCTAGATTTCGAGTACTTCCTTTTCGTCATTGAACTTAGCCTTGACACTCTGTCAAACTTTATTGAAAAAAAGAAATGGCTGAAAGAGCCTTATTATTTCATGCAATCCTCATGTACGAGGGAATTTCAAGGAAATAGCAACTGAAAATAGCTTTATCAAAATACTTGAAGGAAAAGAAGTACTTAGAAAGAAAAAACAATGAAATCTCGCTTATCTGATGAGTCGTCAGGCGAGGTGCTCTTATAAACAGAGCTTATTAGACTAGGCAATGGCTTTTATTGGTAGTACTTCTTGAGATGTTCTATGTTCCAAGGACGGGGCAGTGGATTGCCATTCAAATTCTTCAAGTAATAGGTTACTCGTCTGGAGTAACGGACGACCTTATATGGAGCTTCCCAAGTAAGTCCCAGCTTCCCTTGTGTTGGATCCCTAGTAGCTTGTGAGACTTTCCGCAGCACCGTGTCGTCGAGGTTGAACCTTTTAAGCTTTACCCTCTAATTGTGGTACTTCTACATTTTTTGTTGATACCAAGCTATCCTTAAGGCTGCCTCATCTCTAACTTCAACTAAACAATCCAAGTTGAGTTTCAGCTCGTCATTGTCTGTACCTTTGTTGTAATAAGCTTGCCTAAGACTGGATACTCCTACTTCGACTGGAATAACTACTTTAGTGCCGAAGGCTAATTTGAATGGAGTTTCTCTTGTTGGTGTTCTTGCTGTCATCCTGTAAGCCCATAACACCCCAAGTAACTCTTCAAGCCATGCACCCTTTGCCCCCTCAAGTCGTGCTTTGATGAGTTTAAGCAAAGTACGATTTGTTACTTATGTCTGCACATTAGCTTGTGGGTGCCCAGGTGACAAGTAATGGTTTTGTATCCCCAGCTCTGTGCAAAATTCTCGGAATTTTCAATTGTCAAACTGTCAACCATTATCAAAGATGATCATCCTAGGGATCCCAAACCTACAGACAATGTTCTTCCAAACAAAGGTTTGTATCTTGCCTTTTGTGATTACTGTTAGTGGTTCTTCTTCGACCCATATGGTGAAGTAATCAATGGCCACGAGCAAAAACTTCACTTGCCTCTTTCCTAGAGGGAGTGGACCGACAATGTCTATTCCCCATGTGGAAAATGGCCACAGTGAGAAGCTGCTAGTCAGTAATTCCCCAGGTATATGTTGCACATTGCCGAACCACTGACACTTATCGCATTTCTTCACAAGTTCAGTTGCATCCTTTTGCATAGTTGGCCAAAAGTAGGCTACCCTAACCATCTTTCCCACCAAAGATCGAGGTCCTAAATGGTTACCACATACACCATCGTGTATTTCTCGCAATACATATGTTGCTTCATCAAGGGTCAAGCATTTTAGGTATGGTATCGAGAATCCTCTTTTGTAGAGTTCTCCATTCAAAACAGTGAACCTTATGGCTTTAACTCTAACCTTCTTTGCTTCTAACGGGCTAGATGGAAGTTGGCCATCTCTGATGTAGGATAGGATCGGGTCCATCCAATTTCTTGGTTGTTGAATCGCAAGGGTCTGCAGTCCGTTGATACTGGGGATTGTCTAGACCTCCATAAGCAAGTCTGTCGTTGCTGAAGCATCTTTAGTCAACGCAAGTTTAGCAACCTCATCAGCAGCTGAGTTTTCTTCCCTTGGGATTAGCTGAAGTTTGACATCATCAAACTCGTCAATGAGTTGATTCATCAGCTGAAGGTATTTCTTCATTCTTTCTTCCTTTGCTTCATATTCGTTGGTTATCTGCCTAACAATCAGCTTAAAGTCAATCCTTAATCTCAAATTCTTGATTCCCAGAGTTCTTGCAATCCTCAGGTTGGTAAGGACTGCTTTATACTCTACCTCATTGTTTATTGCTGGAAACTAAAGTTGTACCCCATACTTAATGAAGTCCTTTTTCAGGTGACATCATTATGATACCGACACCCCCGAGTCCTATAACAAGCAAGCCATCTGTGCAAACCATCCAATACTCTATTCCCCAATTAAGGTCTAAAAGATTAAATTCTGCAATGAAATTCACTAAGGCTTGAGCTTTGATTGTTGTTCTTGACCTGTACTCGATGTCAAATTGGCTTAGCTAGACGGCCCATTGGACCATGCGGCCCACAGCATCTGGTTTGCCCATGGCTTTTCAGATTGGTTGGTCTATCATAATTATGATAGTATAGGCTTGGAAGTATGAACGAAACTTTCTCAAAGCCACGATTAATGAGAAAGCCATCTTCTCCATGCATAGGTACTTTACTTCGACACCCTGAAAAGCTTAACTCTTGTAATACACTGGCTGTTGTATTTTTGATTCTTCATGGATCAAGGCTAAACTAACGGCTGTTTGTGATATAGCTAAGTATAAAAACAAATATTTTCCTTCTACTGACGGGCTCAGTAATGGGGGCTTGACCAGATACTTCTTGAGGTTCTGAAAGGCTGCCTCACACTCACCCGCCCACTAAAAAGCCTACTTAAGAACTTTAAAGAAGGGGAGGCACTTATCAGTGGACTTCGAGACAAACCTGTTTAACGCTACTACCCGCCCTGTCAGTCTTTGCACCTCCTTGACTATCTTGGGAGAAACCATGTCAAGTATGGCTCTAACCTTCTCTGGGTTCACCTCAATTCCTTGCTGAGATACCATGAAGCCTAGGAATTTTCCTAATGAGACCCCAAAAAGGCACTTCACAGGGTTGAGCTTCATTCTATAACTTCTCAAAGTATCGAATGTCTCTTGAAGGTCTACAAGATGGGTTTCAGCTTCCCTGCTTTTCACGAGCATATCGTCTACATAGACTTCCATATTCTTGCATATCTACTTGCTGAACATCTGATTTACCAATCTTTGATAAGTGGCACCTGCGTTCTTCAATCCGAACAACATGACTTCTAGCTATTGAATCAACCAACTAGTCAATTCTGGGAAGAGGAAAACTGTCTTTGGGACATGCATTGTTCAAATCGGTGAAATCCACACACATTCTCCATTTTCCATTGGCCTTTTTTACCATAACAACATTAGCAAGCCATTTTGGATAATAGACCTCTCGAATGAATCCAGCAGTTAAAAACTTCTCCTCTTCCATGATTGCTTTATTTCGCTCTGGGGCGAATACTTGCCTCTTCTGCTGAACGTGCTTCTTTGTTGGGTCGATGTTGAGATTGTGCTCTATTACTTGTCTATCGATCCTTGGCATGTTCTCATGGCTCCATGCAAAGACATCCAAGTTCTTTTTCAAAAACTTCACTAACTCATTCTCCAAAGTCTGTTGAAGCTCCTTTTCTACCTTGGTGGTTTTGGATGGGTCTCCTTCTACCAGCACAACGTTTTCCGCCTCCTCCATGAGTTTAGGTGGTTCCTCTTCTACCATCCAAGTGTGATTTTCTCTAGATGCTAGGACTGCTTGGTAACATTCCTGAGCTAAAAGTTGGTCGCCAGTGATTTCTCTGGTTCCGTGGGGGGTCGGGAATTTCACTTTCAGGCAATATGTGGAAGTTACTGCCTTAAGGCGATTAAAGGTTGGTCGTCCAAGAATCACATTGCAGGACGAAGGGCAGTCGACGATCAAGAAGTCTACCATCTTCGTCACTTGAGCGGGGTAGGTCCCTACTGTAATCTGTAATGAAATGATGCCCTTTGGATAAACACAGTCCCCACTGAAACTAAAAAACAGAGATTCGACGGGCTTAAGGCGCTTTGGATCCAACTTCATCTGCTGGAAAGCCGTCATGTTCATTACATTTGCCAAGCTTCCATTATCCTCCAACACTCTCCCAGTGTTGAATCCTTCAATGGTTAGCATAATGACGAGGGGGTCATCATGGGGCTACCTGATCGCCTTTACATCTTGCTCAAAAAAAACAATGTCGTCATTCCCAGGGCGACGATGTTTTGCCATTGAGTGCTTAACATGAACGTTGTTCACCTGTCTCTGGACTACCTTCCTCAGGGACTTATATGATCCTCCCACGATTGGTCCCCCAGTGATCGTCCTTATTTCTCCCACGATTGGTTTGAGATTGTCCCGATCTTCCTCCCTTTGGTCGTCAGTATGCTTCTCCTCTGCTCGCTGGCGAGCTTGGTAGTCTTTCTTAACAAACTTTTGAAGTTTTCCCCTTTGGATGTACTCCTCTATCTGTTCTTTAAATCCCAACACTCATCTGTATAATGACCATGGTCCTCATGGAAATGGCAGTACTTCTTCGTATCTCTCTATTTTGAGGACGAGCTCAATGGTTTAGGCCATTTCAAAGTAAGGTCATCCTTTATCTGCATAAGAATCTTGTCCATAGGCAATATTAAAGGGGTGAAATTCTGCTTTTTCTTTGATGATGCATCCAAACCACTTTTGCTAGCCTTAGCTTTCGTAAGATTATCTTTGCGCTTCTTCTTCTTGCTCTGGGACTCCACACCTTCGCCTTTCTTTCGCTTGCCCATCAGTCCCTTTGCAGTCAGTGCGTCTTCCCCGTTCATGTATTTTTGTGCTTTAAATAACAAATCTGTCATCGAGGTCGGCGGAGTTTTCCCTAGAGAGAAAACAAGGTCAAGGTTGATCAGCCCAGCCTGGAAGGTCATCATTATCACCTGCTCATCATCTTCATTAATCTCTAGGACTGATTTATTAAACCGCTTCACATATTCTCTCAAGGTCTCTCCTTTCTGTTGTTTTACGATTAGCAAATAGGAAGTGGGCCTCTTATGGCGTTGGCCCCTAATGAAATGGTGAACAAAGGAGTCACTCAGCTGATCAAAATTTGTAATTGACACCACGAGCAACTTACTAAACCATACCCGTGCTACTCCCCTAAGGGTTGCTAGGAATGTCCTGCAAATGACTTCATCTGGGGTCTGCTGGAGGCTCAGAATTGTTTTGAACGCCCCTATGTGGTCTAGGGGATCCTTAGTGCCATCATAAAACTCCAGCTGAGGGAGACGAAATTTGGGAGGCAAGGGGCACTCCAAAACACTAGCTGTGAAAGGTGAGTCGGTCCTTTTGATCATGCCATCCAAGTTTATTGTTGTCTTACCCTTTATGGCATTTTTGACCTCGTCTAACTCCTTTCTCATGTTCTTCATCATTTGGTCACTACCATGAGTTGACTGCGCGGTATGTTCTAAAGTCTCCCTTCTGCTATGCTCTGGACTCTGGACCTTGTCATCGTTGTCATTGCGATTGTACCAAGACTGCGATATAGTCGAAGTCTCAGGGTACGCCTTCCGCTTCAATTCTTCATTTTGTTTCATCAATTCTTGCACATTAGCAATGAATGCTTGAATTTGTTGGGCCATTACCACCAGATCTAGTGGTGTGGTCAAAGCTGAGTCCATCAGTTCTGAGGAACTTTGTCAATAGAGAATTCAACGGCTTATTGTCGAGATTCCCACAGGTGGCGACAAACTGATGAAGCAGGAATTCACCTTGTCAATATGTTCCTCGTCGATATGATGGACAACCTGAAATTTTGTGTCACAAAAAGCACTCAATAGATAAAGGCATCGGCTTGGGGCCTGCTAAGGACCTCCGATGCTTAAGTTAGCTTATTCTCTTTTGGAAAATCTGTAATTTGTATGGAAATTGTGTGATCGTGTCTTATTACCTGTCTTTCTTGGCTTTATATAGCCTCATGTAGGGCTGTCCATCTCACCCGCCGACCCACCCAACCCGCTCGTACCTGACCCGCTACAACTCGATCTGACAGCTCCGGTGGTCGGACGCGGGTCCTAAGCTCCAAAACCCGACGCCGGCGGTTTGGTTTCGGTTCCCTACCTTCAAAACCCGTTCAACCCTACTTGCCTGAAGAAAGAACGACGAGCTGCAATTTCAAATCCAACCGACGAGTTTTCCAGCACGATTTGGCAGATTTCGGCTACTAAAACACCAAATCTGGCTATTCTCTGCACGATTTGGGGGAAAAAACACCGAATTTGGTGAAATCTCTTCCAAATCCGACTAGATCGCACCGGATCTTGGACGAATCGAGAGAGATCTCACCGATTTTCTGCTTTTTTCGTCCTCTCCAGCGGGTTTCAACCTCACTCAACACCGCCGCTCACCTGACGGGAAACCGACCCTAATACGAGTCGGTTATGGGTCTGACAACTCCCTACCTGATCTCCGACGGGTCGGTTGCGGGTTGGGCACAAACCCGACCCGCCCAACCCATGGACAGCCTTAGCCTCATGTTGAGTTAATACTCAGTGCATTGTTATACTACAGCTAGAGTAATTAATGCTCAATGATAGCAAATTAATCCCAACGTTTTCTGTTCATAACCGACCCGTAATTCTATATTATTGGAAGAAGGTAATGGTTCTATGCTATTCATTGCTTGATCATTAACTACTGTTTGGAATTAATGCACTTACGTTCGTCCATACTCTTACTCATCACTGTCGCGGACGGTTTGCAAGTAACAGACGACCATTTACATGCTACTCATCATTAAGTATTAATGAAATTTACTTTGAAAGCTGAATTTGCAAGGGAAACACATGATTTGCAAAAACTTAAAATCATATAATATTAATTCCCTCAACAAAAAAAATTCATAATATTAATATGTATATTGTGCACAATACGCACGTGACAAAATGAACCATGCCATGGCAATAGTTATCCTCTATCTTTAGCATGCGATTATAAACATGGAATGGAAATAAGAGGCGCTTGTCTTTTGGGCCAATTTTAAGACTTATTGGACTTGTTGGCTAATGTACACTAGCACGTCAATTGAACATGGGCTCTCTTCTTCTTCTCAAAAAACAAATTTGAACTTGGGCTTGTCAAATAGGACAAGACCAGCCCTTCGAACTGGACCGAAAATCATAGTTGGGTGCTCAAAATTTTTGAGTTGTTGTTGGGTTCTTTATTCAGGTAGCTTTTGCAACTCACTAGAGAACATTTAAGGCCACAAAGCACAATCAATTATGGATCCAAGTTAATTTCTTTTAGGATGTGGTGTACAGGTAATTTTACTTGAAAATGTTGGAAGCTAGGAAAAATAGCGCAAATGTCTCTTCTTCTTTTTTTTCTTTTTTTTTTTTTCAAAAATAAACTGATGCAATGAAGCTTTGCGTGCCCAGCAAGCTAACACGGGTAAGTAAAATGGATATAATTCTGGGGTCATTACCAAATATAGATATTGCCACTTCTTTCAGATAAGCGAATATGTCAATTAACCCTTCAAATTATTGAGAATCTAATTCTTTACAGTTAAAAACAGGTTTAGTGCCATTTTGAGATGAGATGTCAGATGAGTAAGAAGTGTCTGACTTCTATGTACACAGCAAGGAGGCTTTGCTTTTTGTGAGGTTAATTAGACAATTCAGTTGATGTCGAAGTATCTCGGATTTTCTGGAAAATGGTATTCCACGTTCAACTGTCATAAGATAGCAAAAATAAACCGTGTTAGACATATATGCAATCCAAGCTACCAAGATATTAGTGAAGCTTCTTTGCTAATAGATTATTATGAAATGGTTACTACAAAAGACATGCAAAAAAGCTTTCATCTTAAGAAGCCCCTTGGTTGGGACTCACTCCCATCCAAGTAAATTCCTTCTTTCTTTCTTTTTTTCTATTTCTTTTTCTTCTTTTTGAATGGTGTTGAAGTTCATACACATTCCATTGAATGGAGATTGATATTTCAGACAACCAAACTACTAATTTAACCGTCTCACTTTGAACCAATTTACGAAAGAAACTGGAAGCATTAGCTTTTCCTCTTTCATTTCAGAATTTTTTTTTTCTTGGCTGAATCTTTCATTTTCAGAATTCAGGTATTGAAAAACCATGTAACAAACCCCTTATTTTCGTTTTCCCCTCACAAGATAAAATCAAATCAATATAATTGACATTTCACAATCATTGAGAACACTTCTTTTTTCTTTTTTTTTTCTTTTTTTAAGTGGAATAGAAAGATAAGATACTATGATACTTTTATTTCTTCATTTGGTTAAAGAAGAAGTAGAGAACAAGAAAGCAACTCAATAATGTTCAAAGTGTTGCACCATAAAATAGTCTACATCCCCCTATAGTTTTAAAAGAACAAAAATTAATCTGACACCTCAAATAACCATATAAATTTTATGAACATGAGTAGAAAAATTAGTATTTTTTATAACATGGAAAAAAAAGTTTAAATTTTACCCACGTTTAGTGATTTATAAGGGAAAAGGCCAACATTCTGGTACAATCACTAGAAGAGAGCTTGCACCCTCAACACCATGCAAGAAGATGATATTCAAACAATCAACCAACACACTCCTAGCTAATAGCATTAATACATGTCAAAAAAGGATTGTTGGAATGGGTGGGGGGGTTGGGGGGAAGCGTAGCTTATGTAAAACCATAATCACATACCTTGCCTTCATCAGCGTCTGAATGCCGTTGGGGGAACACAACCCTTAAGTCATTGTATAAGTAGAATCTCCGCTCCCCATTCATGTCTAAGCTTTTATTTTTTGGTACAGAAAGATGATCAGATTTGCATCTCTGAACTGACCTAGAACTTTGTTTAGGGAATGGGCAAAAAAAACGGAGATGAAGAGCATAACGAAGAGCACCAGCACCAGTAGTACTATCATTGACCTTTGGACTACCATGTGAGTTCCTGATTGTTTCATGCCCTTTACCCACACAGCAACTGTCCATATGTGGGGATTGATTGGACGGCTCCTCTTTATCTGTTGAAGTAACTAATTTAGAGTCTTCACTTCCACTAATTTCATTTTTCTGATCTATGGATATCACTCTATGTACAATGTCAACTCCATCTGTATTCATTACTTCCTTGCTAAACTGTATGGGATTACTTTTCTGTGAGGTTGGAGCCCCCTTGCCTGTTACTTTACTGTCCATATCTATATGCCCTTGCTTCAAATTTGTAGAATTTAGGCTAGATGAAGCTAGGGTGACCTTCTGACGCAAGAATGTCTATTTTTCATTCAAAGAAAAGGAACTATTATTAGATACATATTGGTACATGCAATACATGAATGCACCACCAAATATTCCAATTTCCAAACACCCCATCCCAAAAGATAAGCAGATATAGTCAAAAGTAATTTGTTATCTTTATAATCTAAAATGAGACTTGCATTGCAATTACAAAATGTAAGAAATCTTAAAAGATGAATGTTCTATCAACTGCAATTTAGAGAAAATTATATATTTAAAACCTGTTAAAAGCTTTGAAAATATTAGTATGTGAAATTCTAGGTCAACACGTAAATCCGTAGGCTAAGAATATTTTGATATGACAATAATAATAATTTATAGCCACACTGGAGCTTAAATCTAAGCCATGTGATGGCCAACATTCCTGAAAATGCATCTGAGACCGCAACCATAACTGTTTTTTTTTTTTGGGGGGGGGGGGGTGGGGGTTGGATAAGTCCATGACAGCAATTTTATAATCCCTGGTCGAAACTATACAGCATCCTTCAACAATATTTCCACCTCTGACTTATAAAAAAAAAAAACAATATTTCCACCTCTGAACCTACAAATTAACTCAACAAATCTGCCACACATAAAACCTCTAGATACATTTCAAAATCATATGAAATCGAGAAAATTTTCAACATCCCCAGGAAAAGAGTGAACTCCCACTACCAAAACCCCAATTAATAACGAACTGGACGCATCATGTCCACACCCTTGTAATAATGAATATGGTTCAAGAAAAATGCCCTGACACCCCCCTAAACTTTGGGGTAGTGGCATTTACATCTCCTGAACTTTTATTTTAGCCAATTCAATACCTGAATTTTACATATGTGCCAAATCAGTACTTCTGTTAGTATACCGTTTAAATGGACTAATGTGTGTCAATTGCAACTGAGAGAGAGAGAGAGAGAGAGAGAGAGAGAGAGAGAGAGAGAGAGAGAGAGAGTAAAAATATCATTTGCAGGTGAATGCTGATCTTGCAGTACCATTGAGGCAGTGGGAAGCTTTTTCCAGGGAAGGTTAGGTATGGGATTAATTTTTTTCAAGTTTTCCCAAGAAAAAGTATAGGGTTTGTTTGGATTTGTAGGTGGGAAAGAGGGTTTTGAGAATTCGACGACAAGAATTATGAGTAGTTAGAAAGAAGAACGATAAATTACAGAAGTTTCAAAGATACAAGTCATGGAAAAAGCTTCATCTGGTTTTCGCGGAAAAACAACGTTGCAACAAGACCAACTTATAAAGCTATGATAAGCTCACCCAAGTGGGATCTTACTAGGTCACCATGTAAGGTAAGACTCCATTTGATTACCAAGAAAACCCAAATTTTTTATCTTTGAATAATTCTAAGTAATTATATCTTAAACAGTATTTACATCACCACTTGCTGGATTTTGAAAGGGGAAAAAATTATACTAAAATCACAACTTACTTTTGTTCCAGCAGGCATGTCACTCAAATCATAGTTGCAAAGGAAAGTGTGAAGAGGTGTCTTTTCTGGATTGCTGAGTACCTGTGGAGAGTAATTCAATTCAACAGTAAATAAAAATCATTCTTACATCATAAAACGTTAACCATTATAAATAAGACTTATATAAATTTTCCATATATTCAAGAAAAAGAGAAGACGTTTATGCTATGCTGTAAACGTGTATACACAACATTAAGGAAAGTTGACTCTAATACTAGCATATGAGATTTTCAACCATTAAAATAGATCATGTTCAACAAAATGAATGACATTATAGGTGACACTTAAAACATGTCTGCAAATTTGATAACTAAACAGGTTTCTAGGAGCAATAAATAATTTAATCCTTTTATCGCTTTGTGAGAGGAACAGGCACGTTCTTGCAAGAATTAAAGTCTATCAAGAAATTTAATTGGATAATACAATATTTCCACTTAATGAGTTAGTTGCCAACAACTCGCTATTACAATTCCTCTTTTCTTTTTCTTTTCTTTTTTTTCTATTCTTTTTTGGTAACCACTTAGAAGTTAGAACTACAAGATACTTCACTGGTTAAATACATAATACCGCACAGTATTAATTGGCTCACTGATGTATCCTGAACGTAGAACAATTACATCACGTTTGTAACTGCCAATTAAGTTAAATAAATAATACACAAGATCCTTCACTGGTTACATACACAGTACCACACCATTAATCATTTTACTGACATATTCCGTATCCAGACCAACTACATTACTTTCATAACTGCTAATTAAAAATGTAAGAGTTTTACGTGACAGACCACTAGAATATCCAAATCTCTAAAGGATGCAATGGACTCGAGCAGGAAAAATCATCAACTGAGGCTAATTAAGGCTCCATGCCTTAAACATGACTAAGATGAAACAGGGTCTACTGCAAGTCCTAATGCCTCAACAAGCAATCATTAATACTAGCAGCAAAAGTTCAGTCAGCAACCACAATCTTTGGCATGTAATTTACTTAAACAACAGTCACATGGGTAGTACAAGAATTAACACCGATCTATAAGTCTAAACAGAAGCTTAATTAATTATATTATAGGTATTCAGAAACACTGATCAGTTTCAAGATTGAAGCCTAGTACCAGTTGTATGCGCCCTTTCATAGGGATGCGCAGGCGACTCTTGATAGTTTGTAAATCATCATTGCTAAGGCCTCGTCTCAATTTTTGGTCTCTGCACTTGTTTGATGATGACTTTCCTGCAAGATCTAAGGATGCATAATACAGCAAGTAGCAATCTCCATCTACACTGGTTACTGAAAATGGAAGCTTCTGTGACTGTGGTGAAAAGTTCCCTCCAGTAATGTTTAGTACAGCTAGAAAACCATCAATTCTCTACACAAAATGCCAATGATATACAGCAGATTCAGATGTCTGTGAAGAATAACCTACCCAAACTTAATCCAGGATATCAAGAAAATCACATGCAACATAACCTCAACACTGACCTGACAGAGTTTTCCGGATAAGAACCGGCCAGAAAATAGAGATTCCTCAAATGAACCAACCAGGGACCTCCTAATGGGAAGTCCACTTAGACTTTTAATGAATCTCACGCATTTGGAGCTTGGGACTGACTCTTGGGAGAAAGGCCAACTTATGTCAGTATTACTTTCCAAGGAAGATGGACGGAACTCTTTGGGCAAAATGTCAACGTCTTCAAATGATTTGCTTGCAATCATATGATCCTCTCCTTCAGGGGCAAAGACAATGCTTCTGTCAGATCTCTCAAGTGATCGTTTTGTATCTTTTAAAGTTAAAGGACAACCCACCATCTTGTTCTTGGTAGTCCTGCATCCTCCTGCAGTTTTCATTCTTTCAGAAAACTTTGGACCAAGAGGTGACAAAGAATGTGGAGGTGAGATGGCCTTTTTGGGAGATATTAATATTGCCCCACTTTGAGACCTTACCTCACTTGATTCTCTGAAATGATCAAGTTCAGGTGAAGACAAACAACTATTATCCAGCAAAGGGCCATCAACGAATAACAAGGATTCAGTTCTAACCCCATCATATAGTATGTTCTTTTGTTCCAAGCAACTAGACAAAGACCAGGCTGGCGAGGTAAAATGGCGATTGCTACCAACATTTGCCTTCTTATTATCTTTTGCAACAGAAATGCTTAAATTATTGGTCAGGGAAGTTGAATCTTCATCAACACTTCTGCACCCAATGTCTAGAGGATCACCACTAAATTGGGCTGGAGAAAGCATACTACTCAATGGTGACAACAAACGCTTCCTGACTAGTGATCCACTGGACTCAGTTTCATTGACTGTGAAATTAATCCCAGAAGAAGATTGCACATGACCAGATGAAACCCCCTTGAATCCATCAGTTGGAGAACTTGTTCCAACTGATTTGAAACCCACAATCCTAGAAACAGGGTTCTGAACGTTACGACCACTTTTAGGAGTACCTTTATCAACAGAACCAATTTTCAAACCATGAACATTGGAAGTAACTTCCATTGCCCCTCTAAACTTTAATGAATCATCATGAACCTTGGAACGCTCCAAGCAGGTTTTTCTATGGAAATCTCCAATAGACGAGCATAGTGGATTCCCAGCTAATGGGCTCATACTTTCACTGTGCATTCCATCCACATCACATGTGCTCACATTAGCAAATTGAGGTGAGCTCTGCAAAAATGTGCTCAATGATGCTGCTTCTACTTCCTCAACAGTTTCACTCGAGGTGACTTGTGGCAAGCCCATGACCAATATTTGCAAAAACTACTGTGTATCCTGTTTTTGAGAAGTTCTCGATGACTTTTTTTTTTCTTTTTCCTTTTTTTTTCTTTTTTTTTTTTTTTGACTTGGCTGCAATTTTAGTTTTTGTTCACCTAGACTACTTGTATGAATTCACTACTATCCATTCAATTTTCTAATCAACAAGGAACCTATCATATTCAATCTAATGAACATATTAAATTGTTGCTCCAAATCCTATCAATATCAAAGCTACCTAAAAATAAATATACCCCACAATTTCTGCTACAATCATGAACATAAGTCCTACAGCAGTGGTTCACTAATCCAGAGTGAAGCTAATACTATGTATCTACCACAGGCATCCACATTTCTAACATTTCAACTCCCACTCCCTTAAAAGGACGCATAGAGAAACCCAGGTACATTCTAAATATCCAGAAACCACGACTAGAACAGATCTTCTGACCTCCACACCGGCACATATAGCTCATGATCTCCAAAAGAATCAATGCATATGCCTGCAACAAAATATTGGAGGCAAGAGGTTAGTTCATTTCTACATAAGATTCTGAATATACATTCTTCTTGTACTGATCCAAATTAGACTCCATTTCCCATTGATCAAATGCACATGAACCACAAAAATTCTATGAGTGATCAGCATAGATTATCACAAAACTTGCTACCCACGTTTGCAATTCACACTAGCAATAATAAGAAGACATCAAAGTTAGGAAATCTATAGGAAAAAACTGAATCATCAATGGACAATCAAAAGATTCAAAACAACCCAGAAAAGAATGAAATGGTTTTCCTCATTGTAGACTGTTCATTACTAACCAAAATGGAATGGAATAGTGGGATTCTTTTGCAAAACATGTAACCCAAAAAATAGAAACTACCTAAAAACCAAAACAAATGGCAATCAACCAAAATGCTCTGAACAGAAGATCCTTAACCCAACAGCAAAACAATAAAATAAATAAACAAACAAAGCCGAGAAAAACGTTTCCTTGCAACCATCAACAACCAAAAACTGCGGTGAGAACTCACAGAAGGTTTACGTGTACGGCACACATTCATCATCCACTACAACTACAAGCAAAGCTATTTCTTCATTTCCTTTTCTTTAATTTGTGTTCAGAGCATAAATTATCAAATTATTAGATACCCATATAATCAGAACTCTTCCACAAACACCAAAAATGAACCAAATCAAAGGCAGAATCAGTATAACCCAACCCAAGCTTGATCACCAAAACCCATCAACTAAATAACCAAACAAACACAACCAAAAGGTAGAAATACAAAATGGGTTTCACATATTTTAACCAAAAAATTTATGAGAGACCCACCAATGAAGCCAGTGATCAAACACAAATCCGAAGGTCCCCAAATCATTTCAATGATCTTCTATGCAAATCCAAATCCAACCCAGATGTCAAAAACTTATCTTTTTGGAAAAAATCCAATGCTAAGAAAATTTAGAAAATGAAAAAAAATTAAACAAATAAATATAAAAAAACTAAAAGAGGTTGTAATATCAAAAAATATGAAATTTCTTCTTCCTTTTGCGTCCAGAATGAGAAGGAGAAAGAAAGGGAGTTGAAGATGAAAGTGAAGGTTGGTTTGGTGATATTGTACAAGTACAAGACGAAATAGGCACACCCATATCTCTCTGTCCACTCCCTCTTTCCCTTGTTTATAATCCCAAAACACCAGCGTCATCATTATCAATATTCATCCATAACTAAACTATTGCCCACACACTTTCTTTTTTTTCTTTTTCTTTTTTCTTTTTTAAATTTAAGCTGTAATTTTATAATTCATATAAAATTACTATAAATTGGTTATAATTAAGGTAAATCTAAATCCCACATTGGATTTGTGCCTCTCTCTTTCCTAGTCTCCACCTTTTTTTTTTGGTTTTTAAATTTTTTTTCCTCTCAGTTTCTGTTGGGACCAGGGATAGTGTTTGAACTGTAACACGTAGAAACGGACCAAACGGTTTAAAACTTGGTTTTTTTTTTTTTTTTTTTTTTTTTAACTAAACTTTTTATTTTTATTTTATAAATATTATTTTAATTTGTAACCTTTTAAGTATGTTTATCAAAAAAAAAAAAAAAACTTTTATATATGGTTTTAAAATCTAACCCAGAAAATTGAATTTAAAGACTTTGATGTTTTGGGTTTTAGTTAGCTTTAATTAATAAAGCCTTTTTCATGGTAGATTAAGAGTAATTAGTGTCATAATTTGATAATTAAAAGTAATTATCACGAAATGGATCTCCAAAAGTTCAATTCTTTTATATTTATAAAATAAATAAATAAGTTTTGATGTTGAATCCAGATTTAGCCAAAAGTCAAGTCTAATGATAAAATAATTAATTTAACAAAAATATTTAAATAAATTTAAAAATATTTGCAACCTTAAATACTGTAATATCTAAAGATGTTCAAATATAGCTTTTAGGTAAAATGATATTTAAATAATAGCAACATTGACTAAAAAAATATCTAAAAATGTCCAATTCTATCTTGATTAGAGATAAAAATTGATATTTAAAAAAATTATTATAGGTTAGGTTGATAATTTGTTAGCATTTCAAATATTTAAATAAATTTGTATAATATCTCAAAAATTCCAAAATATTGATGCCATTAAAAGAAATATTTTTAGGAGTAACTACCCTAGTCACTAAAGGCTATCAGAGATCTAATCGAACAATGGATGAGATTAAGCTTTAGGCTATCGGCAACAAATTAAGATTGTTCAAGACTATGGAATGAGATCAATGTCTTATGAGCTTCCAATGAACAATGACAAATCATTTAATGAAGTCTTACGACAACCACTTTAAGTGAAAAATTCTAGGAAAAAAAAAACCCCCACGTATGATGGTTAAAAATGTGAAATTCTTTTAGCAAACTACTTAGTTTGACCATGACTGCCTATTCTAAAATCTAACAGACTATTTGTTAATTGATTCAACTAACTGATTTGATCCTATTTTTAGAACCATGATTTTAATAATCGTATTTTTTATTATTAAACCAATTTTTTCATGTACATCTTAGATGTAATAAATCTTCCATTGTCATTACAAAAATTGTTTGTGTGTGATATGATTGAAATTTCTTTGATCTCGAAGAGTGAAATACTAATTTGATATGATAGATAAATTATGGTGATAATTGATAATAGTATAACATTTATTAAAAGTGTACATTCAACTCACCAACTTAACAAAACCATGCCCAACTCTATACCTCGAGATTATTTTTGTGGGTTATTTGGTTGAATTGGGTAAGAATTTTACTTTAAATCTCCAGTTGGGTTCGTTTTGGATTAGTAGTGATTCTACCATATAAATCAACCCAACCCACCATATATACCGGTCCATAAGTTTATTTTATTATCTTTATTTTAATTTTTTTTTTTTTTTAGTTTGATTTATTTTGGTATTTGAAGAATTAGTTTTGATGAATTTGAAAATTTGGTAAGTAATTTATGCACATTATGTGAATTCTAATAATTTTTATTAAAAATTTAGCTAAATAATAAAATATAAGACTAGTCTATATATATATATATATATTAATAGGCAAAACTCAGATAAAGTTCAATTAAAATTTGAAATTAGAATCCACTTAAGTTTGTGCCATGTGTTCATTTAAATTTTTTAATTTTTGTGTCTAATAAGTTAATGAGTGCGAAATATTAAGTGTGGGTGTGAAAGTCCAACGCTATGTATTAGGCCTGGGGCCCAATTTGAATATCACTGTTTGTCTGAAGAGGTAAAAATGATCAGGGCTGAGTCCATTTGGTGGAAATGCACTTGAAAATGAATGATGGATGTGTCCGAAGATAATTCTGTTGGTCCGAAGAGGTTCCCCTCATCGGATCATTAGGGAACTTGATCAAGCAAATATATTGAAGACCTGAGCGACATTCCCAGCTGATTCCACGGTAAAGAGCAAACTCTGGGCATGCCTAGGGATGAGAAGAACATAAAATATCTTAAAGGAAAAGCTGCCACCACCGCATTTAATGCACTGCAGCAACTTTCTTGGCCACATTTATGTGGAGAAGACACCTGAACAGTTCAACCTCAGCTACTACCACTCACAGCAGACTAAAGCAAAGGCATGATGTGACATGCACTCAAGTGAATGCTTGGATGAAGAACAAGTGTACGGTGAAGATGAGGAAGGAGGAGGATATATAAAGGAAGTAGGTCTCTGAAATGTGGGAGGAAGAAAAATTGTACTCATTTGATCTATAAATATTAAGTTTCTTCGGATTCAAGAGAATTTCTTACTGAATACTAGTCTGAACATCGTTTTATCCTTACTTGCCTATTTGAATCGTTCCTAAATCCATATCCAGCCCAGCTGTTTAACCCATCCTCTACAAATTTATTGTTCGGGGGTTCATTGGGCTTACAGTCTGCAAAATTTGTGCTTGGCCCATCAAATTTGGACCCTACACTAAGAATCTAATATTAATGAACTATAAAAAAATAAAAAATAAAAAAAATAAAAAAAAAACCGATCACATATACTCAATAAAAATCACCGCACGTTCTATCTTATTAAAAATTAGAGAAAAAAATGATAAAAAATAGTATTAAATTTAGGTAAGAATTTTAAATGTGACTAATTACATTTACTTTTAAAAAATGACTAATTATTTATATTTTTATGATAAAAATTGTGTTTAATTTTAAATGTATCCATACTATTCATGTGTTACATGCTATTTTAAAAAATAATAATAATTTGACTAATTGTTTATATTTTAAAATAAAAATTGTATTTAATTTTAAATGCACTCATGCATTTGTCTGGGTTACACGCTAATTTTTATGTAAGACATGAAATATGTATGTATAACCCTCTGTGAGTTGAGTTTGATTAGTTTTTACACATGTGATAGTTGGCTTAGATTGAGAATTTCACAACCTGAAAAGCTCTAGTTGAATTGTAAAAACCCTTCATTCCCACCGTGCACACTTAACATTTATAAGTTTTGTTATGAAAATAACATTTATGATTACATTTTATATTACAATTGAAGTAATTACGGTTGTGGAATTGTTCTACTTTATTACTTTTCTAGTCTTCTTGCAAGCTGTTGTGGTACTAGTCTAAGGGGTTTTGTGATTTGCTTTGTTTTTTGTTTTTTGTATTTTTTGTATTTTTTTTCAACACGACTTCAATGCACATTATATAATATACAATTACCATTTGTAGTACACGTCAAAGCATTTTCAATTACTTGAACTTCAACAAACAAATAGACTAGTTAAAAATCAAAAATAAAAAAAACAAACAAATAAATAGACTTTCCTTGATGTACTCATTTACTAGCTGTTTTTATTAGATAAATTCTAACGTGTCCTTTTGAATTATGATAACAAATGTACCTTCCTCAATTGTGCATCTCCATTCATATATTACAGTTTCAAATTAACGTCATATTATTTATAAATAAACATTATTCCAAATAAAACCTCAAAAAAATTTATGCCTTTGTGTTTTCTCCCTGTTTTGCTCGTTTTTTTTGGCTATTTTGGCAGGTGGGGATTGGTTGTTTATAGTTCCACCGCTACAAATTCCATTATATGTATTTTTTTTAAAACAAATATTTTGATAGTATTGGAGAAAATTGAATATTTTTATTGAAAACATCATGAAATATTAACTAGTTGAGTTATAAGATTCTTGATTTATTGTATATAATTTAAAAATTAAATAAATTTTTGTAACTCAAAATTTTTTTTTTTTCAACAAAGACTTCAACCGTTCAAAAAAAGAACAAATTCTTATGAATGTGAATTTGAGCAATAACCGTTTACATATTGACCTCTCTCTGTATATTTTAAAATAAAGTGGAAAAGAAAGAACACTGCGTTATAATTTTTTGCTTCAAATGCAAGCCAAGGAATCACGTAGCTGTAAGTGAGGTCACATAAAGCCAGGACCAGAAAAGAAATTATCAAACTTAAAAGCCATCATGACCGACTCAAACTCATCAATCTCACTCTCAATATATAGGTGGCATTTTACCACTTCAAATCGACAACCAAATCGAACCTAAAATTGAATATTCTCTTCTTCTTTTTTTGCTGTATGTCAATATTGAAATTAGCAACAAGTTAGACTTTTGAGGAATAAATTATAGAGTGAAATCCCATTAACACAAAAGCCTCATCATTCAAATTTTCAATAAGCAAATGGGGGAAGAAATTTGTTGCCCAAACCAACCAACAAAAGAAAAAAGAAAAAGAAAAATCCTAATTGTTAATAAGTACTGTGTCTAGTTAGTAAATTTTCTTCAAAATTTTGGTTGGTGTACCAGTGGTCCAGTACTACTGTACAGTCTGTACTAGTAACAGTAATTCTATATTTACTGTTCTATATTTATTGTAGACTTTTGAGGAATAAATTAGGTTCATTATTATTTTTTCTAAAATGAAATTTTATTAAGGGTTTGATTTGTCGTGATATTACATTACATCATAATATTATATTGTAATCTTACATTAATATAATTTTAATATGATAATACAATATTATATTATTTACAAATGTGATATAATATATTTTGTAATTTTAGATTATAATAATATTAAAAAAAATAAAATAAACAAAAAATCTTAATAGCACATCATTGTAATATGTATCACATCAAACTCACGTTACAACGAACCCAACGCCCTAACACAAAAGCCCTTGTCATTCAAATTTTCAATAAGCAAACGGAGAAGGAATTTGTTGCCAGAACCAACCAACAAAAGAGAAAGAAAAAAAAGAAAAGAAGATCCTCATTGTTAATAAGTACTGGGTTTAGCTAGTTAGAGGGTGTTTGATTTGTATTTTCAAACAATAATTTTCAGTTTTTAAACAATATTACATATATTTTTATATTTTTTTTTTACTCACGTGTAATTTTACAAATATTTTTAAATAATAATTTTTAATTTTTAAACATAAATTTTCTTCAAAATTAGTTTGGTGTGCCAGTAATACTGTACAGTCTGTACTCTGTACTAGTAACAGTAGTTCTATATTTACTGTTCTTTCCCTTTTGGAAAGGGAATAAAAATAAAGAACAAAATCACTAGCCACAAAAATAATGAACGAACAGTAAGAATTTTGGAGCTTTGAAAGGGTGACGCGTTGCTTATAGGTATTGCACAATTGCGCCACGTTGCCAAGTGTATGTTTAGGCACGTAATAAGTAAGGCCAAGCAAATGGGGGTGGGTGGGACCCGGAGAGTGAGGAAAGTCCAACTTATTTTAGAAGTTAACGGAAGATTTGGATTTGGATTTGTTTATTTATTATAGTTTCCAGAAGAGAATGAAAAAGCTGTGGAATACTGCCGTGATTATCTTTAACACTTTTGCCTCTTTCTAGGCCATCCCGTCTTTATTGTGGGCCTCGGCCTAGTTTCTCTGTCTCCATTCTCCCATTTGAGCTTCTTAACTAAAAATTTAATACAAATTGAGATAAAAGATTTTTTTGGTAAATCAAATTGAGATAAAGTTTGCCGCTGCATATTCAACATTTACAGTCTGTGTGTTAAGTGTATTTAAATAATAATTTTTAGTATTTTTTGAAATATATATAAGTAAAACAGTGTGTAAAAATATGTGTAATGTTATTTAAAAATTGAAAATACGTGTTTGAACTTGCGTATCAAACGGAATCTAAATCTTTTTTATTTAGTGATTTTTTTTTTTTTTGGAATAGCCTGTGTGGGGCCCCAAATATTTGGTAACTCCGGTCCACTCCACATCAGGCCCAAAGTTCACGCCAAAGAGAGAGAGAGAGAGAGTGAGAGAGCATAATCCGAGGATAAATGGACAAGGCCCAAGTCGTCTAGGGACCTCGCCGAGGAGGCTCATGTCCTCGGCGGACCGACGTCTAAGAAAAAGGGCTGTCACTCACTCATTAAATGCATGCCACCAACATTCTAATCACATCAATGATGAATTGACTAGCCAATAGTGATGCCTTGGTTGCTTCAACTAACAGAAAGCTTGCAAAGGTGGCTGATGGGACAGACACTCAAGTATAGGCTTGGATGATCAATAAGTGGACGGCAGGGATCAACTAAACAAAACTATATAATAGATATCATCCCCACCAAAGAAGAGAGGTGGAATCTTCGAAGTGTCCAAGGACAACCCCTGTATATATCAATTCTAAGTAAACAGATCTTCGGACAAGGCCGATAACGAAAATTCTTCATGAACGTTTAGCCGAGGTCATTGTTATTACCCTCACAAAACACTTAGTCCAATTCCTTGATTATTACTTCTATGGATCTCACACCGATCATTGTTTACTTTGTTGATACTTAGTCCTTCTACCCACACTCTACAAATCTTATTGTTTAGGTCCAATTTAATTTGAGTCCTTACAGCCTGCTTTATAATAAATACCCTTGAGTCAATACAATAATGAGATTTATAATAAAAGAAAAAGATGTGAGTCAATTTCAAGTTTTTATTAAGTTAACTAGAATTCATTAGTGCATCTAAGTATCTCAACTAAGAACAAAGTTTAGTTATAAATTTGGTTGTAACCTAAAGTTACAACTTTACTCAATAAAATAAATATTTTTACATATTTTGAAAATCTACCTGTTGAATTGTATGTTCTTTACGCTCTTAATGTACATTTCAATTTTTGTGTCAAACAGATATTATTTACTATATGATTTATAAGCTTGTATTTTATGCATAATTTTAAACAACAAAAACTTGCAATTTAAAAAATAAATGGATGACATAGTTATTGATCTTTAATTTTCTAAAAATTTTGCAAATATGGAGGAGGATATAAGAAGAATACATAATCTAATGGTGGATTTATCAAAATTCATCTCTAATAAAAAGATATTGAATAAGGTTGTAACTAAAGGCTACAACTAATTTTGTAACTAAACTTTGTCCCTCAACTAGCATTTCCTGGTGTCTAAAAGTAAGTCATTCAAAGTTCAAATCATTTACCCCTAATTATTGAGATATTAAAAAAAGGAATTCAATAAATATTGCATATCCAACCTATAAATTCATACTAATTTTACTACAAAAAGAACGATTGCTTAAAAAAAAATTTCTTCTTTTTTTTTTTTTTTTTTTTTTTTTATACTTTTTATGTATTTTTTTTTCCTGGGGATGTGTTTCAGAGCTGAACAACAGTTGAGGACAACAGCTCAAACCTTTTTTTTTTTTTAATATAAAACTCTTTAAAATTACACCTCTTTTTAGGTATATGTATATAAATTGTACAAAATGAACACTAAATAAACTACTGAACCACGTATCTACTCTATTACCAACCCAAAAGAATAAATTTTGCATGTAATCCATTCACAACGAGATGACCGCAGACCTATTGGTGGATGAGCTCACAACTATTAATGTTAAGGACATATTTTATGTAATTGGCTAATCCTTTGACAAAACGCACTTTACTTATAATTGAGTAGATTTATGATGAGTTTAGTACTTCAAGAAACATGTTATTCAAGTCTAGTATTAAAGCGACGAAAATTGGACCAAGAAACAAGTGAAGAGAAGTTGTTTATTAAAGCTGGACATATAGCTCGATAGCTGCCGACAGATAGCTATCTATCGAGATTTAATGAGGCTCGACAAGTACTATATATCGAGGTATTTATTGAGAATTACGAAAATCAATTTTTCAGATATGAATTTCGACCTATGCTTATGTATTTGTGCAGGGTTTCTTTTCTCACAGTTCTAGACATATATATAAGGTTTATTTTAGAGGCCGTCATTTAAGAGAATACAAGGAGAACATATTCAAAAGGTGACCGATGCCTTATTCTCTCTGAAAAAAGTTTCTGTGTCTTTTGCGCCTTAGGGTTTTGTAACCAAGTGTTTCTTGATCTTCATTGTTGATAAAGTGAAGAACTTTGCAGCCAATATTTTCTTTAAGTTTGTGTGTTAGTCACGTATTAGGAGTCGTGTATCTTTGGTTAGTTACGTACTGAGATCCGTGCAAAAAGGGTAGCGTCCATATATTGAAGAGTTCAGAGGTTCTGAAACGGTAGAAGGTTTCTGCTGTGAGTTAATCTACAAGTATTGTAGAGTCTAGGGACAAAAGTTTTATGCTAGATCTGGAACTTCTCTTTACTATAGTGAATTATTTTTCGAGAAGGTTTCCTCCTAGGTTTTTTACTGTGAAACTAGTTTGTTTCATTGGTTTTCCTAGGTCATCATATATTGTCTTATTTATTTTTCCGCTACATGATTTTGACATGATATTAATATTTGTTTGTTTTAACAAGTTTTATTCATAAAAAATCTAATTAATAACTTGGATTTAAAACTTGTTAATTCTATCAACCGGGGTCCAAATTTCTAAACAAGTGGTATCATAGTGAGTACACTCTGATTGGATTAATTTCCTGAGTGTGATCCTTGACCCCCGTTGTCATGGATCGTGGACAATCTCTTTTGATTCCTCATTTATTTGATGGCACTAATTATGCGTACTGGAAAGTTCATATGAAAGTTTTTTTGCAGGCTCTAGATGAATAAGTATGGCAAGCTGTTGAAGTTGGCTGGATTAAGCCAAAGGAAGCACCGGTTGATTGGGATGATGCAACATTCATAGCGGCAAATTTCAATAGTAGGGCCTTGAATGCTTTGTTTTATGGGGTGACTAATGAAGAATTCAAGAAAATATCATCTACAGAAGTTGCCAAGGAAGCATAGACCATTCTTGAGACCACCTATGAAGGTACCAAGACAGTAAAGACTGTGAAGTTTCAAAAACTCACTAGTAGTTTTGAAGAAATAAGGATGGAGGAGGATGAGACATTTGATGAGTTTTATGCTAAATTCAAGGATATTGTGAATTCTGCCTTCAACCTTGGAGAATCTATAACAAAATCCAAAATTATTAAGAAAATCCTTAGGTCCTTACCTGAAAGATTCCATGCCAAGATCAATGCTATTGAAGAAGTGAAGGACATTGATAAAATTCCTTTGACTGAACTTGTAGGGAACCTTCAAACCTATGAGATTGGATTAGGTTTAATGGGAAAAGGTGGAAAGATTAAAAACTTGGCTCTTAAAGGTATAAAGGAAGAGATTGAGGATTCCGAAGATGAAGATGAAAGTGAAGATGATGATGAGGATGAGGATCTAACCTTCATAACTGATGAGATTATCAAGCTTCTTCAATTTAGGAAAAAGGATAAGGGCAAACCTCCTAGAAAATCTAAATCCTCAAAGAAAGGCAAGAATGAGAAACCCTTCATCCAATGCCGTGAGTGCAAATGTTTTGGTCATATGAGAATAGAGTACCCAAACTACCTAATGAAGAAAAAGAGCAAGAATTCAAAAAATAAAGGGTTGGTTACTACTTGGAGTGATACTTAAAATGACTCTTCTGATGAGTATGTGGATGAATGTGGTCACTTTGTGACTTTTGCTGCCACAACTGATAAGGTGATTGTGGAGAGTGTTAGTGACAATGAGGATTCTTCTGATGATGAAGTACCCAAGAAGATGACCCTTCAAGAAGCCTATGATAAGCTATGCACTGAATTCATAAAATTTGAAAAGACCTCTCATCGTTGTAGAAAAGAGCTTAATGAGACAATAACTGAAAAAGCTGATCTATTAGTCAAATTAGATGAGACTACAAGGTTGGTTGAGACTCTTATTATGGAGAACGCCTCATTAGAAGAGAAGGTCAAGAATGTTGAGGTAGAGAGGATGTCTAGTGCAAAACTTGATGAGGTCTTGAGTGCTCAAAAGCCTAGTTCTAATAAGACTGGCTTAGAATATGCTGTCTCTTGTAGCCCCTCCTCTTCCACAGCTTCTAGATTAAGGACTGTCTTTTTGCCCCAATCTAAGAAAGGTGATAAAGGTATGAAATCCATAATTGATTTGTTTAATTCTAAATCCTTTGTTAGACCTCATGTTTGTCACCATTGTGGTGTTTCTGGACATATTCGTCCTAATTGTTTTAAGGTGTATTCCTATAAGCAATTGTTCAAATGGTCACAGGTTTCCTCTCAAGGACCTACACCTTTATTTGGAGAGTTATTAAAAACTTTGAGCTTTTTACTCAATTTTAGGAGAATTCTAATTCTTTTATGTTATTTAGTAGACATACTAGGACACATGCCTTTTCTTCTTCACGGCCAAAGACTCATGCTGTGTGAGTGAGAAATGAGCCTAAGACTTAATTGTTTTTTCTGTTTATCCTTTACTTTAATTCTTTCTATCTAAAGTAGGACTCTTTTTACTTGATTTCTTATCCGCATTTGGAATCATACTTTCATGCATCTACACCCTTCTATCATGCTTTCATGAATATGCTTCTTTTTTTCATGCTTTCATGTTGTTTGTCTGTTTTTGTTTAGTTGTTTAGTTTTTATTTTATTTTGTTTTCAAAATAAAAATAAAAAGGGAAAAATCAGAATAATACAAAAACAGAGTGTTTTGTGTACATTAGTACTTGTGTACCTTAGATGGCCATTGAAGTAAAGTGTTCTAAATTTTGTATCTTTTGTAACTTAGGTGAGCATCTCTATGCACAATTAAGCAAGTGAGCTTTGTGACTCGTGTTTGTGATGAGTAAGATTAAATTATCTCTTGTATTTAATACTCGTATCACTCTTTTTGATGGGAAAGACTAGAAAATCCTAAGAGAAAAGTATAAATAATCATCTCACCACTGTTGCCCGCCAATCATGAAATGACATCTGTATGCTTCGGCATAACAAAAGTGCAATGTCAAATGCTTAACATCATTGGGTATTTCTTTTTTATCTCTTATATGCCCATGCATGATATGCTTATTAAAAGAAAAATATGTAAAGAAAAATAAAAGCAAAAAGATCAAAATGCTTTATATATGATTACAAGTGTGTATTCTAGGAGATGTGGGAGTTATAGGATGTACCTTGAAGGTGATAGTTCCCATCAAATAGTTATGATTATGTGTGAGTTAAAGTGATTTTCTCATATCTCAAATTGTCATAACATGTAGACACTTATGCAATCTTGTGATGTTTTTCACACACAACATACAATATTCTTTAACTACTCTTGATACATGTGTAGGTATAATGTGATTTGACCATCACAAGGTTTACATATGTTAATCTATGCTCACTAAACTGTCTTAACTTGTTTTTGAAATATAAAATTGGTTAAACTTGTTATGTGTGTGTGTGTGTGTGTGTGTTGGGATCTATGTGCTTAACATTTTTTTTTAGAGATGATTTTGGAAGTTTAAAATGTTGTTTGGATCCTTGGTTGAGTTGCATGTTTGATTGCATTCATGTCTGTGTTTTTCTTTTCTTTGAAAAACTGTTTTTAAGCAATCTCAACACCTCTTGATACCTAGCTTATCTATCGAGCTCTTCAGTTGCTTTTTATCACAATCTTAACACCTCTCGATAGCTAGATCAATCTATCAAGAAACTTTATGTCCCCTCGATAACTCCTCAATAGATCCTCGATCCATCGAGCTTCTTTTTACCTTGGACACCTGCTCGATAGCTGGTCGATCCATCGAGGTTGGTTTCTGCTCAATAGCAACTCGACACCTCTCGATCCATCGAGATTTTCTTACATGCATTGTTTTTCACATGTTTTGCATCTTTCTATTATCTTGTCATCCATAGCATCTTGTTTCATCACATTCATGCATTTATATGGATTCTTTGTACCTCCTTAATCATCTTTATGTTTCTCGGGTGAAGTTTTATAAGTTCTTGTACCCTTTGCCAATCATGACAAAAAATGGGAGAAATTATGGAGAAATATGTGGTTTCTTTTTAAGATTCTACATGTTAGAAGGAGAAATACATGTCTTTGTAAGGGGGAGATGTGTTTCATCTTGTTGGGAGAGTGTGCTTACCTCCTTCTTCTTGTACACCGGTTCTTGTACACCAGTTTTGTGACCATGTTTACATACATTGTGATTATCTTTGATATATGCATATAATGATGTATGTTTTTTTCACCTACTTCTACATGTGTTGTTTTTTTCCTATTTTTATACACATGTTTTTTATTTTTGTATGCAATCTTTTATTTCTGTCTCATACTAAGATGCCTTGATGAGTTTTGTTTAAAGTGTTTCAGAAATACAGGTTGTTAAAGTATTCCTTACCATAAACTTTCTTTTTGCAAAGTTTTTCAAGAGTTTGTATTAGGATATATTTTATTGTATTCAACAAGTGAGTATGAGTTGAGTGATTTATGACTTCTCTCATATGTTCATTTTTTTGTTGTGATTTTGTCACGGATTGCTAAAGGGAAAGATTGTTAATAACATATTTTATGTAATTGGCTAATCTTTTGACAAAACGCACTTTACTTGTAATTAAGTAGATCTAGAATGAGTTTAGTACTTCAAGAAACATGTTGTTCAAGTCTAGTATTAAAATTATGAAGATTAGACTAAGAAACAAGTGAAGAGAAGATGCTCATTAAAGCTGAACAGATAGCTCGACAGCTGCCGACAGATAGCTATCTATCGAGGTTTAATGAGGCTCAACAGATACTATCTATTGAAGTATCTATCAAGAATTACGAAAATCAGTTTTTCAGATCTGATTTTTGGCCCATGCTTATGTATTTGTGTAGGGTTTCTTTTCTCACAACCCTAGACATATATAAGACTTATTTTAGAGGTCATCACATAAAAGAATATAAGAAAAACATATGTAAAAGGTGACCGATGTCTTATTCTCTCTGAAAGAAGTTACTGCATCTTTTGCACCTTAGGGTTTTCTAACCAAGTGCTTATTGATCTTCATTGTTGATAAAGTGAAGAACTTTGCAGCCAATATCTTTTTCAAGTTAGTGTGATAGTCACTTATTGGGAGTCGTGCACCTTTGGTTAGTCAAGTACTGGGATCCGTGCAAAAAGGGTGGCGTTCATATATTGAAGAGTTTAGAGGTTCTGAAGCGGTAGAAAGTTTCTGCTGTGAGTTCATCTACGGGGTTTGTAAAGTCTAGGGACAAAGGTTTTGTACTAGATCTGAAACTTCTCTTTACTATAGTTACTTTTAGGAAAGGTTTCTCCCTAGGTTTTTTACTGTGAAACTAGTTTATTTCATTGGTTTTCCTAGGTCATCATATCTTGTTTTATTTATTTTTCCGTTGCATGATTTTGACATGATATTGATGTTTGTTTGTTTTAACAAGTTTTATTCATAATAAATCTAATTTACAACTTGGATTTAAAACTTGTTAATTCTATCAACCGGAGTCTAAATTTCCCAACAATTAATGTGACTTAGGGTCCGTTTGGATAGAACCTATTTTACTGAAACTGAAAACTGAAAACATTGTAGTGAAATATTTTTTAAATATGTGAATAGTATTGTGGGACCCATTTTTAATGAAAAAGTTACTGAAAAGTGTAATTTGTGGGACTCGTGAACAGTGCACGGAGCACTGGTCACAGTTGACTTGTCAACAATTGCGGGCTGAACCAAAAGAAAAAAAAGGCAAAACGCACTACAGTGCAAACATGGACGTGGGATAATCTCTATCCAAACATATACTTATTGTGATTTATGCATTGAATTAATAATTTAATATGGTATAATATTTTTTCTTAAAAAAAAATTAATATGGTATAATATTGTATGATACAAACTTAGGTAAATAAATTTTGTAATATATATTTCAAAATGGTATGCCAAAATAGACTGGTACAAAAATATTTTGTTTCGATAGCCAAACTAAAATAGGTCCAAAATGATATTTAGATCGTCGTGTCACCTAGGGTTGTGATGTGCGGAGAAGGGAGAGAAATAAAAAGAGAAACTAAAAAAAAAAAAAAAACAGAGAACAAAAAACAAAAAATATTTTAATAGAATGAAAGAAAAAATATATATTGAGTTAGATATGGGATGTATTTTTTTTTTTTTTTTTTTTGGATGAGTTGGTATGGGATGTATTTGAAAGTAGGTTTCTAAGTCTTGGTGGATGCTCTCTAACAATTTCCTCCAAAGTGGGCACGTGATACAGTACAGGAAAGATCAAATGATAGGACGTAGAAAACAAAGAGATCTAGCCAGCATTTGTCACGTGGTGTGCTAACCAACCAGCATATAATCTCAGCCTCTGGCTGGGGGTGGGGCACTAAATAATAAATATAAACCACCCTCTATTCGATTAAATGGCTCAACTCTAACCCAACCTATTTAATAATCGTGTCATGATTCTTTCAACCCTAACTCAATCTGTTAATGAAACGGGTTGACCTGACCTAACCCACTTGATACGCTTAATAAATAGGTCGTATTCGGTTGACAAGAATGTGACACAATCACACAACCTATTTCACCCTGCTTACTATTAAATATAACAACCATCTATAATTAAATATTTTTTAACATCCTAAAAGTAGTGCATACACTTCAAGTCTTCCACTCATGTTCAAAATAATACTTTCTCAAAAAAAAAAAAAATGTTCAAAATAATAAAGTTCAATTTCGAATTATATTAGGGTACATAAAGTTTGTAAAGTTTCAATTTTCAATTATGCTTGTAAGTTTTTTGTAATTACTCACTTTTCATTTTAAGTTTAAAGTATAGGTTGGATATAAAAAGTATTTGACAAATCTAAAATAAAATGAATATTTGTTTGCTATACAAGTTAAATAAGTTGTGTTAAATAAGTCATTCTAGGTTGACACAAATAAATTGGTGTGTTAAACATGTCTATTGCAAGTCATGCTGGTTGATACTCTTATGACCGTTTTTATCGTGTTACTTTCGAGTCAACCCGTTCATGACCCTAACCCGTTAAGGCCTAACCCTACCCGCAAAAACTCATGTTAAGTTCGTGTTGTGTTCGCAGGTTGGGTAGAACGTTATCACCCCTATCCTCTTGTATCATTTTTGATATATATATATATATATATATCATTGAGACATTGACATCTACATTTGTATATCAGAATATACAAATCTCACTCGACCTGACTCACTGCTCAATCAATGCTCATACATTACATATATGGTCACTTGACCCATTAGGACAAAAACAACTACATCTCTTGGTTTGACTTGTCAAATTGTAGATTAGTGACACATTAGAAACATCCAAGTAGGCCTTTTTATTTAAATGATTTGACTTGAACCATACTTCTAGAAGTGCAAAAAAAAGGAGGTAATTAAGGGTTTGAGAGTTGAGACCCCAGTTGTCACTATACATTATTATGACCCAGCATTGGGGTTGCACTACATGTGTCATGAACTCAATAGTCAATAGTCATGAATAATGATACAATTGAAGATACCTCAGGCGTGGAACAACCAGGCCCATTGTTTGGGGAGGACTTTCTATATATTTTTAAAACCCCACTTTCATTTAAGATAAAATTTAATTGCAGACCAGAATATTTTATTATGCTAGGTGAACGGTGTCACTAAAGACGTACTCATAGATGCTGGTGGAACTAGGGAAATCAGTGTTTTTTTTTTTTTTTTTAATTAAAAAAAAAAAAAAAAAAAGGGTCAGATTGGACATGTAATGCCTGAAAGCCTTTACAACCAGATAAATATATAAACCTCTGGAAGAATTATGGATCGCTGCAGAGGATATTAACATATTAGAATACGTAAATAATGAAAAATGTTAAGTGTTTTATACAGATTGCTACTATTAAATTTTATTCCAAGTTTTCAGTCAAAACAACTAGAAAGCGAAAGTGAAATTAAAATGCCTACCAAGGCAAGCAGAAAAGCTCTTGAGTATGGATTATGTCCCAAAAATTATGGTGAGTAAAGTGTCGGAATTTGGTACAAGTGATGAAAGCACAGATGTAGCTAGTTAAAAGGGTCTTGCTGCTTCTTCCATCAACTTCTTAACTCTTGTCAATTTTTCAATCTCCTTGAGAACCTGAAATATTAGTAAATAAAAGGGGGAAATTAAAAAAGAAAAATAAAAGAAATTCATGCTTAGTGACTTAGTCTTATTATCTAGATCAAAATCCAAAGCATTTTCTCATTGTAACTATATTTTTTCACCTCTAAAGTCATGTCTTCGATGGTAACTGCGTCCATATCATCATAACCTAATTGAGTAGCAGCCTCTGCAAAGAATCGGTAGATGTTAGAACCACCAAGAAAATACAGTTGACTACATGATGAAGTGAGTCAAGAAATTGTGGGGATATACTTTGTAGTGAAACAGTTGCATCGGCTGTGCCATATCCACCTCTCATTTCTTTATGAAGTGCAATTAACTGAGTCAAAACCTGGTTATCATTTATCAGAGCTGTTAATATTTAAAAGGGCTCAAGATTACTAAAATTTAGTGAAAGTTTGAGAAAGACTAGGCAGGTTCTACTATTGAAAATAAGAGAGGAAGTTAAAACCTCGGAATAAGCTTCAGAAGTATATATTTCTGAATCAGAAAGTTGAGACTGGTCTTTAATCACCTCCCTGGCTACCATGTCTAAGGGTACATCAACACATATTGAGATTCCATGTCTCAGAAATGCCCTATATATGACGAAAGTAAATCAAAATAAGCAGGAAATTAATAATGATAGATTACTTATACAGCGGACTATAGGCTGTGAATTAAGAAATAAGTCGGAGCAGTATTCCTACAGATTAGTAGAACTCTGAACTGCACCATCTCCAGCACAAATCACTAGTCGACCCATGGATGATAACTGTTTCAATACTTCAGTCTGCAGCAACATGCCAAAAATTCTTAGGATATCCAAATGCTTCACTACTTCAAGTTCAAGTATAAGCTGACTTATTAGGAGGATTAACCAACGCAGTTTGAATATTAAATATGGCAAAAATGCTATCAGCCTATCACTGATACTGTTCTGGCCTCGGCCAACCTTTAGTAATAGGAGATTGATCATTGAGGTTCATTCTTTAAGTGAACTGCCTTCTAAGTTGAATAGTCTTTGAACACAACTGATGTAACCAGTCTTAATCTGTAATAGAGCTGTAATACAAAAGCAACAGAAAGCAACTATAAATAAGTTTCAAATTTCAAGCAATCACCTCAGACTCACAAAATGCCTTTTCATCACTCTCCTTTAAAGATTTGGCAGCAGATTCACCTCCGGCAGCTTCCTCAACCAAACCATCACTGGATGTAGAAGAACCCAAAACAAAAATTTAGCTATAGGGATTACTTGATCTTCTCCTGAATTTTCATAGTTACAGCACATGGATACCTGTCAAAGTAATAATATCGTAATACACCTGCTAGAAGTTTCCCCAAACTGGTCTTTATGGAGCTTTTCATCCCTTAACACCAAACCAATCATCACACCAGACACATAAGTACATAACCATAATCAACATGATATCTATAGGTTCAGAAGCATCACTAAGCATCAAGTGATTCTTACCCACAAGAAATATGGAAGTTCCTTTCAGTTCAGGGGATATATCCATAGCTTTCTTCTGGATCAAAACTGAACAGTTAAAATGAGAACTTCAAACCACAAGAAATCAACAGGAGTAGCATATCTTCTCAAGCCATGGTCATCATAAAAACTATATATGAGAGGGAAACAAAATTCCCAGTTTTGGCTTCCTTCACTAAAGAAGCATTTTCTTTCTTAGAATAACTCATTTTTTCAGAGAGAACAAAATGCATAGACGATTGAGGCACAAGGAAATGACATCTCACCTTCAATGCAAGAGAAGGTTCAAGCATAGTGTCCTTTGTCTCTGGATCTTTAAAGGGGACAAAAATGAATAAAAGGGAGGGGTGACACAAATAATGAAGTTAGAACATACGAGTTTGCTACTTAAAAACCCTCAAATATTGTAAATCAATTTAAGCTGATTGAAACTTCACCACTCAATTCACTTTGCAGGGAGCATAATTGGATCATGTGAATATGGAAATGAGTACTCATAATTGAATTTTTAATTTTAGTAATTTAACTACTTCAAAACCCTTAAAAATTGTAAATCTAATCAAGCTAATTAAAACTTCACCACCCAATCTAATTTATTTTCACTCTATCACACAGAACAGTTAATCTTCCCCTCCTCTACTCACTTTACATGGAGCATAATTGAAGCATGTGAATATGGAAATGAGTACTCATATTTGAATTATGCAATTATAATAACTTCATAAGGAAGTTGGCGCACATTAGACCAACAAAATCCAAGGCTCATCAACTTGGAAACCAACATCAAACAACTGACATGCATTTCAGAACGTTACAAATATCCAACAATTATAATCACATAAAGAGTTCCTTACCTATTAAAACAAAACTAAGGAAATCTCTGAGAACCCCAATTCATTTTAGGTAAATTCATAAAATAATTCAGTCTTTAAAACGACCCATAAGAATTGGATGAAAAATTCCAACGAACTTAAAATGCTTCAACAGTTAGAATCTGTTTTGTTACTGAGAACACAAGGTTGAGAAACCAAAAAAAGAGCATAATACAACAAAAACACAAACTTCAATCTTGCTTCTATCTATGACTCTATTCAACAAACACACAAAACAAACATCCTCAATTCAACAAAACATTAATTAAATAAACATTCCAACCCAAAAAAGAAAAAGAAACTTGGGTTTTTGAAAAGGACTCACTGAGAGTGCTATCATTGGCCACAGAGCAAGTGGTGGAGAGAGATTGAGTGTCAGAAGGAGAGGTTGGAAGAGGTGGGTGGAAGCGGAGGGTGTGGTAATTACGAGTGGATAAGGAGTGTGGGAAGTGGGTCTGGGAGAGGCTGAAACTCGAAGCCACAGCATGAAAGGGACGTTGGAATTGGAGGGTATTGCAGTTGCATGAGGTTATTAGCTCCATGGACATGGACATGAAGGGTTATAGATAGTTGTTTTTGTTTAGTTTATCGGTTTCCTCACGCCTCAGTGTTTGCAACTTCAAGTTCGTTTCTCTCGGTTTAGTACCCGGCCACTTACAATTGACTGTGTACTACCGTGTAGTCTTAAGAATTAAGTTAAAGTTCTTAACTGAATAAACCGTTGTAACATCCCCTTCTGGAGCATCAGCATTAGCATAACCAATATTTTAGTCAAATAAAAAAGAAGAAGGGGATATTGCAAATTTTAGTTATTTATTTATTCACGTAAGATGATATTGTTAAGAAAGAAGGGGAGTCCTAGGCCCCAAAAAAAAAAAAAAAAGGCAGAAACAACTTAGGGGAATCGATCCACAAACTTCCTTATAAAAAACCCTCTAAAAGAGGGAAGAGATGAGTTGGGGCCCCTAAGTTAGAAAAATAGATGCCCAAAGGGCTAAAAGATGAGCCAGCTCATTACATGAACAGTAAAAATTGAATTTCACTACAGAAAAACAACAAAGTTACAATACAAATTGATGTATGAAAATGACCGATTTATACCTGATATTATGGCTTATGTAAAATTTAAACTAATTATCAAATAAAGTTCGATTATAAACTAATTATCTAATTAGCATATGCATGGATGGATAATCAAAACAAGCCCAAATAATCAACACACCTACCGGCTATAAGAACATTAGAAGTGTTCACAAAGAGAAAAACCCAAAATGGACAAAAAATAACTCTTTGGGCCTATAATGCTAAATGATCCACTAACGAGAATAGTTGTGGTACAAATCACTTACAAAACCCTACGAGTTGAGTAATGACTGTATTTAAGCCTCCAGCACCTGATAGCAATTGATTCCATGAGTCTTTTCTCCTTATTAGTCACTAAATTGAGCTATTAATTGCTAGATCGAGACTCCTTGGACACTTCAAGACATCTTGGAGATTTTGAGACTACTTCAATGATTCCCAAGCACCAAACAACAATAAAGAACTCTGAATGACTCTATGTATGTACTAGATTTAATCTCCTCTCATGGAATTTAACAATTGGAGAGGGACAAAGTAGAGAGAACAAATGGGATTTAGGTTGTTGAAGCTTGAATCTCATGGGTTAGAACAATATATGAGAGAGATTTAAGAGATGGGTGCATTAGAGGATGCAAATAACTAATTTGTCTTAAGTTTGCAAAACTTGCTCAATTAAGTTATTGCAAGTGTTTGTTGAGATTGTTGGTCCAACAGCTTTTCAAGCTCTGAACTCGCCTGAGATGGTGATCATAGTCAATCAAGATGCTCAATTCAACAACTTCACTTTTTTGCACTTTTGACTTCTCAATCAAGTACAATGAACCCGCAAATATTACAACGAAAATAATAATGAGAAAATACAAGGAAAAGTTGATACAAAATATGCCAATAGTAAAAATTCTAACAATCTTCTTCTTTGGCAATTCCGTGACAAAACACCCTATACAAACTTAAATGTGAGTTGAGACATTGGAAACAACTCACTCACACCTAGGCTGATGAAGAAATTTGAAGTCTTCAACTTGTCTTTCTTGAGACACTCAAACAAGAGCCATCAAATGCATGGGAAATAGACATATATAAAGCATCAAGTACAACACGATCATTTAGATAACAAAAAATGTCAGAGAAGCATAACCACAACTATCAATCAACAAGGGATTGATCATCCAAACGTGCTAACTACATAAGCACAACCAACAAAAGCAAAAATGGTCTAGGTTCATTGATGCATTAGGTACTTACAGCACCTGCTGTTCTCGGATAACCTTTTGCACTACCTCCAGTATTTTATTTTAGGCAAATGTTAACAAGAACTATGTGATGCTTTTTAGGTTAGACTAATGTGGGTCTAACTTAATAAAAAAAATTGGATAAATGGAAGAAAAGGACATAAAGCTAGCTTCACAGCCTATGTTAATATTTCTTTCTTTCTATGAAGTTAGCCCCACAGCCTATAAGACTGCTAAAAAATGACATAAAAGTGTAAAACCGTTGTTAATGGGCACGTTACGGTGAACCTATGTTAATATTTCTTTCTCTTTATGAAGTTAGCCCCACAGCCTATAAGATTGCTAAAAAATGACATAAAAGTGTAAAACTGTTGTTAACGGGCACCTTACGGTGCCTGTTAACACAACCCTTTATTTTAATGTAATTGTTCTCCGCAAGGGACCACCCACTTGGAAGCTCTTTAGGGTGAGGTTGACCTGGGTGTTGAGATAAGTGAACTCAATAACAAGATGTAAATTTCAGTGGCGAAATGAAGTTAAAGGGTGATGTTCATTCCTTAAAACTAGATCATTTCAAGCTAACCAAATAATCCATAGGGAAGCAAAGAGAATGTTTCATTCTGTGTAATAAATCTCAGTTTTATTTGAAAGATTTAGAGTAGCACCAGTGGGCAATCGTTGATGTCTAAGTGGTAGAACCGTAGAGGTTGGGCATGACTGAAGGTGTTTCATAGTAAAAGATACGATCTTATTTGTAATTAGGGTGCTGGGGATCATGCCTAACTGGGTGGTGGATCTATTCTCTTGTTGCAAAAGGAGGATTTGGCAAGATTCGTAATGCAAGCATATGGTGTGGGGCACTCATTTATGTAATGAGGTGCATTTAGAGAGAACATAACACTGCTAACACATGGTGCATTTAGAGGGAATGCAACACATGTAGCTGCGAAGATTGTAAGAAAAGTCGGAAAAACATAGTTTAAGTTAATTAAGCTACTGTGGTTGTAAATCGTTTATGTTTGAATTAGTTGCTAGTGATTGTTCATCTTTCTCAAACTTGTTAGAACTTACAGATCTTTTTAGTAAAAAAAAAAACTATAGATCCTTTGTATACTCAACCTTCGCGCTTTTAATGAATTTGTTTACTCATAATAATATTCCCCTTCAAACATTGAAATTTTGCACTTTCCCCAACAAACAGCAGCCCGCTCCCAAAAAAAAAAAAAAAAAAAAACCACATAAAATGCGCTATTTTGAGATCAATGATTATAATACAAAATATGAGAACCCTCGAGTGTGAATCTTGCGATCTGCTCTCCTAAAGAAAGCACACTACGCCCTGTACTAGCAATTCTTTGTAAATGTAAACAAAATTCTTCATTTTACGATATGCCTGACAGATTAAAATGTCACAAGTGAGTAGAGTTTAGTTCTCATCATTATCCATTAACAAACAATGAACAAAGACTGAGATGAGAAACTAAACGATACATAAAACATCATATGTACAGATCTGTACCCAACATGAAGATAATGACCCAAAACAATCTTCTGCCAGGCCAACCACTGGGGAAAAAAGGCTTCACATGTTTAGCATCAGCTCCCACCTGCATTTACTGAAGACTTTCACATTAAGAAATAGTACTAGTGTGGTAAATGACTAATGGAAAAAAAATAAAAATAAATAACATGCTACTACTATGCATAACCTCAAAAGTGATATCAACCAAAAGTAGAGCAACATAAAATTTCTAGAGTTAACTCATATAGCATCTATTATGCCTGATGGTACCAACTCAATCATAAGGAACTGAAAATGGGTTGACAATACATGAAGCATTAAAGACTTCCAATGTCCATCATCAATCATACGTGCAATGTAATTCTTCTAAGTAGATTAATATTTCAACTTCTAAAACAATAATGGTACCTCACTCACCTCGGATTTGACCAAATTGAGAGGCCACTTCATTAACAGTTGAAGCTGGCTTAACGTTTGAGAGAGAGAGAGGGGTCAATGGAGGTGAAGCAACTTCTTCAGCCTTGTGAGGAACTTGAGGAGAACCCAAAAACTTTGCAACATGTATTGCCATTGCTCTCTGACCACTAGAGGGTATGGAGAAACTCCGAGGAACAATTAATGGGGGAGTTGGAAGTGGAGATGCCACACTTGATGCCTCCAAAGGGATTTTATTCATTGCAGAAAGCTCCTGATTTCTGAAGGACAAAGGAGCAGAATGACCAATTAAATCAGGAGATTTTGCTGGTTTAGGGGCAAAATTACCTGGGGGTCTAGGAAGCTCATGAAGCTCGCTTATTTTAGGTGAAGAAACAAGGGGAGGTGAAGCACTTGGAGATACTTTTGGAGATGAAGAAGGTTGAGGAATTGGCAAACGAGAAAACATTCCAGAAACTAACTGGGGCAGTTCAGTAGATGCAATGGGACCACTGGCAGATAAAGCAGGCTTTGTTGACACTGGCTTACTTATTAATGGACCAGAGAAAGCTTGTCGTTTGAATTTTTTAGTATCAGAAGCATTAAATGTATCATGTTGCAGAAGTGAAAGTCCCTCTGCCAAAGGAGGAGGTAGTGGGGTGGAGGTATCATTGCTGTCACTCTCTTTGGCTATTGACTGTGGTTTTGAGATACTGGGTCCTGACAAGTTACCATTACCAGAATGCCTCTCGTGCTTCTTATCTTCCAACGGGGAAGAATGCCACAAATTGTGGGTGACTCCACTTGGCCTTGAGCGGGGAACTGAATTACTTGTTCTTGATGAACTTGAAGGCCTTGCATCAATAGGTGTGGGCAGCACATATGTGTTAGACTTCCGAGTGGATGCCGGTTGCATATTTCTTATTTTTTCTGCTGGATCAAACTTCTTTTCTGCAAATATTGGGGCTGAATGGCTACCCACTCTAGGCTCTCTACCTGAGACTCTGAGATCCTCCTGGTTTTTGTCAACATTCATCTACACAAGAAAACTCTAAGATGTGAATTCTAGAAGCTGAAAAGTTAACATTTGTGAACTCAAAATATAAAACATTATTAGTTGACACCTAAAGGGACAAACAAACAATATTCCAGAAGGAAATCTCATCCCACTTTTCCTTCCATTTTCTTTTTCAAACCAAATACTGGATAGAATTTTTCTGCATTCCTCTTCCAGCCCCACCATCCCATTACTGCACTCATCGCCTCTACCAAACATAATGCTGGTTTTAATGGAGGTTGAGAAAATTGGTGGATTTGGTTAACTTATTTGTGTTTTTTCACTTTGGCAGTGACATAGTATTATTCACCAGAAAGGTTGACAAATTAAAGCCATGCTGGACCATACCTCTGCATTTTCTGTTGCTGAAGGTGAAAGGCCCGCTTCATCCACCTGGGGAATGGCCACCAAATCATTGATACAGAAAAAAGGTATAGTAGAACTAAAATGAAATAAAAAGTCCAAATCACAGTAAACACTCATGACATGATGATCACCAGGCCAAATTGTATACAACCAGAGGTGAAGCTAGGGGGAGTCAGGTGGTAAAATTGATCCCCTGGCTTTTAGAACTTTCCTATCCCTATACACACACACACACCACGTTTGTGGAAGCCTTAGGGCCACCCATTCTTCCCCCCCACCCCTCCACTCCCCAAACGAAAAAATAAATAAATAAATAAATCCCCCTTGTTCCTGGGTCTGCACTGATTACAACCTTGCCCAGGGCTAAAATTGAACCACCGGCACAACCAAACTAGATAGATATTTAGAGGATTCAGGCGGGGATCCCAACAAGACAAATTTCTCAAGTACCTTCCCTTCCTAATCTATTTACTTCACTTTTGGGCTCTAAATTGTATCATGAACAAATCTCTTTTTTTAATTAGAATTTACACTCACCTCCATTGAATTCCTTGACATGGAAACACCATCAAGCCCCTGCATATTTGGTCTATAGTTAAAACTCAATTCCCCGTCATCAGTAGGATTATAGCTATTCTCACCATCATCCCCATAATCCTCTTCGAGTCCACTGAATTGGTAATCAATATGGTGCTGTTCTGTGGCCCGTCTAACATGTGGCTCAACAGCCTCAAGTGATTTGAGTCCCCTCCGAAAGAAATTTAACTGAACTCAAAGTAGAACAAAAAGGGATAAGAAGATATGCATCATTGTTAAACTAATGAGAAGAAAAAAAGATCTTAAAATTGAAATTTGAAAATTTTAGAGATTTAAAGAAAACCTGAGCCGCATGGTGACGAGCTGCTTGTGTTAAAAGACTTCGAGACTGCCCTTGCTTAAGAGATTTTAACCGGAAAACACATAGCGTTGCATGCTCATCATAATCATCATGAGCGGTTTGCAATTGATCTACAGTAAAAGTTTCACCTTTCCCACTTTTAGACCTTCCTTTTTCCTTATGTTGTGCCATCATGTACTTGTATACATCTCTGAAGATGATGCACCAAATTTAGAAGATATTTACTTCAAATCTAACAAATGGATCATAATAGACAGATACTGACCTCTTCTCATCGCATTGTATTTTCATATCCTGCACCAGCAAACAAGAGAAGGAACAGTAAGCATTATTCACAAGCCAATGCTGGATAAATCGATATAGTCAATGTGTTTAATGTATCTAATTAGTAAAGGTGATGGGGACCTTCCTAGGAAAGTAAGAAAAAGCATTTAATTGCAATAAAAACAATCAAACCTCAGTCCCACATTTTTTGGGTTGGCTATGGTACCTCAACAGATTAGTTAAGTTTGGCCATACGTATTATTTTCTGCCATTCTATCCAAAATCATACTTGTCATATCCTTGTTACTACTTCTACTCATAGTTATCAAACATGAATCGTATCGTGAATCGATTTTTGATTTTTCCATATCATGTATCGTATCGTATCATGTATCCTAAGATACACAAACATTTAATAAAATTTATTAAAAAAATTATAGATATACATATATAAAGGGTATATTCATTATAAATTTTGAATATATTCAACTAATGACTAATTTATTCATCACTTATGTAATAATATTTAACAAACTAACTAAATAAATCAAACTAGCATGTGTTTATAACATATACATTCAAATTGCTTAAATTCAAAAGTAATAATATATTACAAATGACTCAAAAATAATAATTTTTTTCATCATATTGCCTAATCAACCCCATTTAAGTCAATGTTATCATCACGTTTATCATTTTGCAAACTTATTTCTTCATTAAAATTTTCTTCTTCGTCATTAACATTTACTATCTCTTCTTGTTCTTTTTATTTTAATAATTTTTAATCATTCTAGTTTCTTGGACTTATAATAATAATGTCAAAATTAAAAAATAACTATATTGTCAATTAATGTCTTATTCATAGTATAGAAAATAAATGTGTAAATATTAAAGCAAAGTGTAAGTGTGTACTATGTAGTCCAAATTATGTAGGAGAAAGAGAAGGAAAAAAAAAAACTTATGAATATATTATTTTATTAGGCAAAATTAAGTAACCTAATAATTTTGTGTTAAAAACAAATCTTACAACTTGTTAGATTCAAATAAAAGTATAAATTTTAACAAAAAATCTCATTTTAAAGCATTTGCCTATGTATCGAATGATAAATACGATTTTACGATACGATTCATACAATAAGCACATTGTATCGTACAATTCGTGAGCACTTACGATATGCTGATATGATACGAAACTTTTTACACACGATACTATACATATCATACGATACTGACAACTATGCTTCTACAAATGTTATTTTTGGTCTTCCTCTACCTTTTTTTTCATTCCCTCAACTTCAATCAACTCACTCTCCCTCATTAATTGGTAGGATTTAAATTATATGAACACTGTATTCAAAGGCAAAAGGCAAGCTTAAGTCATTAGGTCCCAAACTGGCTAAGAAGGCAAACAAAAGAGAGATATCCATGTGAACAAACCTCTACCGTCCGAAGTTCATTAAGAAGAGACTCTGATGGATTTGTAATTGTTAAGAATATATTAGAGCGCTGCGGTATAAAAGGCAAAAGCTTAATATCAGATTGAAGGCGCTATAAAAGATATCAAAACACGTGCTACATATTACATAATAACAATAAGCACTTACATAGCTATCGACAAGTTTTTGAAGTTCAAACTGCACTTTCCCTAGCCTTAGCAAAATTTTACCTGTTGATAAATGAGTAACAATTACAGCACAAGCCATACAAGGCTTAGAAAATCAAAAATTCAAAGTCACCCCCACCCCCACAAAACAGAGGGGCAAAAAAGGAAAAACAAAGTCATATAAGTTTTGATTTATTTACCACTTTCTTCATCATCATGTAATGTGGTCTTCTCCAGTAGACAATTACCCATTTCCCGCAGTGACTCTGAGAATTCTGAGAGTGCAGTTGGAGTCAAAAAGGAGACCTCAATGATGATAAGCTAAAGAAGTAATATATGACACTGCAGTCTTCATGCATCAAGTATAATTAAAGGGAAAAGTTAATGGATGCCCTAAGACATTGGTTTAGGAACTATTTTTAGAAACTTTTTATGGGAAAAGAAAAAAGTAACTGATTTTTTGACAACTTTTTATATTTCCCATAAAAGTGGTAATCAAAACTTTCTTAAAATGGTCCATTAACAAATGCCCCAGGGGCCCCCCATTAACCTGACCCAATAGGAAGGTTTTATGAGAGAAGGTGCAACATGCCAAAAAATGATCCACGATGGGCAGATGTGTAATATATAGGTACACAACTACACATTCAATTTAGAAATATTTCTGTTTGGTGCCAAGGCTACTCAGAACTTTCAAATTAGTTTGTATTTCAGATACGGCTATTTGGTCAGAAAAATACCACAGAGAACGTAGCCACACTGATGTTATCAAAAAGCATACCGGTTTTATTAATAAAAAAATAATATATGACCTGTATGATACACATGAAGGTAGTAAATGATTACCATATGCACTGTTTGCAGTGGCAGCAGCTGCAGAAAGTAAGCTATCGTAACAATTTCTCATCTCTTGCATGTCCTGCAAATATGAAAGAATGATATAACAATGATGAAAATAGTCTCACGAAGGGAGCTAGATGGCAAACAAAAACCATTCACTTTCCACAAGTTACCGCATACGAGTTTTCATTGGTCAATAATTAAATGTAAAGACATATACTAATAAAAAATACAGTTGTGTTATGGATCGTTACTCTCGCTGACCTCAGTAACCTTAGTCAAAATTATTTCAAAACCGTGTTCAATCTATTTGCCCTTGATTATTTCAAAATTACCCATGCAATGTACTACATAAATAACTTATTAATCATGCAATTAAGCTTTTTCATAAAGTTTCTTTTCCTGAAAATATCTCTTGCCGTACATTTCTATCAAAGGATTAAAATCCACAATTTAACAAACAAACATAATTTTGGAATAAACCTCACACTTCACTGAGTATAATAGTAAATTATAGGAAAAAAATGCAAATAACACCCCTATAGTTTGGGCTAATACCAGGTACTACCAAGACTTTTCAAAAATATCCAATTTTCTCCCTAAGCACAAATGACACTTAACACCACTTGAAAGCTCCATGCCCCCTCAAGTCCTTTATTTTTCGTTCCAAGGACTTGTCTTGCTTGTGCAAGTCTCACAATGACCGCATTATAGCAATTATATACACAAGGGAGTGTCTGGGTAGACAAATAGCAGCCAGAGACAGAGACGGGGAAGGAAGTAAGACGAACATGAGAATTTTCAAACAGCGCTAAGTGACATTTGTGCTCGGAGAGCAAATTGAATAAAAAATTGATATTACCCGGCATTAGCCCAAACCTCAGGGATACCTTCTCCTTTTTTTTTTTTTTTTTCTTTTTTTTTTTTTGTATTTTACACTAAATTAAATATAAACCCACAATTTAAAAGAGGATATTAGGAACCCATATTATAATTATGACATAGTATTTTTTTTTTTTTTTTTTAGCTCCAACTAGCACTATTCTAATTTTTTTTTTTTTTTTTGAGAGAACCACTATTCCAAAATCAAACCTGACTATTCCATACCTAGAAAACACTCAAAAGCCATTACCAGAATGCAATAATTTCTCAAAATAAAAACACAAACTAATTCTTCACCACCTCATTTGAATCCGAATTAATTCATATTAATTAAACCGTAATTTTCTTCTACAATTCAAAATAAATATTCAGCAATTAGACAGAGATTTTAGGCAAAGATGTTCAATTCACTGCCAAATCTAATCTTTAGCTTAAGCTTGAATTAAAAAAAAAAAAAAAAGCTTTCAATTAACTCTGAAGCATGAACAAAATTTACGAACAAAAATTCAAAACCTAACTAAAAAGAAAAAAAAGAAAAAAAAAATTGTTTGAAATTGAATTCCGTTATGGATGTGGCAAAGTTCAAGTTGAAGAGTAGTTTGAAAAGTAAGTACCTGAGCAGCCTGAGCGAGCTCATCCAAGTGTGCCGAAGGTTGAAACTCTCTTTTCTCTTTCGCATCGTTTTTGTGAAGTGCCAATCTCCGAAGCTTTCCAAGCGAGGACTTCATTTTTTTCCCCCCCTATACCAAGAAAAACCCTAAAGATGTACAAAAAAGCAAAAAGCCACAAAGCAACAGAGCCTCCAACAAAAACCAAATTATCTTGGAATTCAAAATCCCAGTCTTCTTCTTAAACTTCCCAAATCTACGAGCAGAAAAGTTCGGATTTCATTTCTTAAATTTCAACGGCATTCAAAATAAAATAAATAAAAATATATACTACTCTTTTTCTTTTTCTTTTTTGGGTCAAAACGACTCGTAACAGATCAGAGAAGAAAACGAATGAAGCCAAATGAGAAAACGAAGCGAATGGGAAAAAGAGAAAATTTGAAAAAAAAATTGAAAAAATAGTGGGTAATTCTATTATGTTATTCAGGAATATAAAAAATCACCGTTGATAATGGGACACGTGTTTTTGTAGGGTAATTTGGGAATGTGAATAGTGTTTGACGGATGAGATGTTGACAAATGGACGGTGGACAAAAGGTTGGATTGTATTTAAGTAAGTGAGGGAGTATGGGATTGTGAAAAAATAAATAAATAAATAACAGAGGAAAGACTGATATTATGGTACATGTTAGTGTACATTCGTTCATTCATACACATGGAGCATTATATAAAGTCAGAGATCCTCCGCTTCTCTACTTTGAATAACTGTGACGTTACGCGCGCGTGTAGGGATTTTAGTAGACTCGCTGCCAGAGAGTTATTTTTTTATTTTTCTTCTGCACTCTGGATTTCGAGGACCAAAAGGGAAAGTTCACATACAGACACAGTCTACGCATAAGGAATTTCACACCGTGGCAAATTATCAGTTAATTTACGCATAAATAAGAAAAAGTAAAAATTTGTCAATTCAATTATTAAAAAAAAAAATTAAAAAATATTATTGTAAAAAGTGTTATATTTTTTTAGCAATGTTAAGAGTATTTGTATAAGTTCGTACATTTCCTAAAAAAAAAGTGTAAATTCGTGTAAATATTTTTGTCTATTTTAGTATAAAATCTTACTTTTTTTATTTACATACTCATTTTTCAAAATAACTCATATCAGATTATTTATTTTGCATTACATTTCATTAAAATATCAAATTTTATGAATTGTTTCTCTTTCCTCACATATAAAAATCACCAACCACCCTCTTCTTTCATCCTCGAAATATATAAATAAATAATTAAAAAAAAACTAAATGCAAAATGAATAGTATTAATGTAAATTTACACCATTACTGTTGCAACCATATATTTATTCACAAATTTTGCATGATCTGATATGGATGAATTTTGAACTTAATTGACTAAAATGTAGTACTTCTCTATTATATAAGCACTGATGTAAGTACTCTTCCATGCATGAATATTTTCATAATATTTTTACAGTAGTTAAGTTTGCAAGCTTTTACTATTTCTTGTATAAACCTATAGCTCATATCACTTTTTTTTCCACTACTAACAATCTGTTGCGTTAACAGTTATGAAAAGTTTCACTTATATCACTTTATTTTTCTACTACGGGTCCGGTTAATGTGTATTCTAAAGGCACACATTAAGTCATCAATTTTTTGAAACATTTTCTCAAAAATTAAAAAAACTGTAAATATTTTTTTAATTCTCGATAATTTTTTTTTCCAAAAATGAAAATTATTGTGTGCCCTTAGGGTACACATTAGCAAAATCCTTCTACTATTAAAAGTCTATCACGTCAATAGCTATAAAAAGTTTCACTCATATCACTTTTTTTCCTACTACTAATAATTTGCCGTGTCAACATCTATGAAAATTTTATGATAAGTTTTGTCAAATTTGGTGTTTGTAGACTTTCTCAAATTTTGTTGTGCTTTTACTTTGCTAAAAAAATAAAGGAAAATATTAACAAATGTCCTAAGCCCTCGATTGAGAGGAGGGAATGAAAATGAATCAAAATAATAATTTTATAATATTCTTCCCTTCCCTTATTTGAGAGTTTTAATGGAGAGAATGAAAAATTCATTCCCCTATTCGAGAATTTAAGTAAGAGAGAATGGAATGAAATGGATATGAAGGAACACTCATTCCTCTCTATTTTCTTAAAACTTCAAATTTTCATTCTTCCAAAAATTTGGAAGAATGGGATGGAATGAAATTAGATTTAATGAATTTTTTACTAAAACTCAAAAAATACCTCTATATATTCAACATTTTATTTTAAAATAGGGGTTTAATAGTAATATTGTCATAAAATGATTTCATTTCATTCTCTCTATGTTACTCTCAAATAAAATTACTTACATTCCATTTATTTTCATTCATTTATTTTAAAACATTCAATCAAAGTGATTTAATTCTATTCCATTCCATTCCTTTTTTTTTTTTTTTCCATTTCTTTCATTTACTTAAATACAATCTATTCTATTTATTTTCATTCCCTTATGATCATTTTATTATATTTCCTTATAAACTTCCAAATAAAGCCTAAGGGTATTGATTTAAGAACTATTTTTAGAAATATTTTATGAAAAAATGATAAAACAATTAATTTTGTTAATAATTTTTTATATTTCTCATGAAAGTAATGTTGAAACTTTTTTAATATGGTTTATTAACAAGAGTCATGTCAACGAATGTCCTTATGACAATTGTTAATAAACCATAATAAAAAAATTTTGACACCACTTTTATGAGAAATATAAAAAACTGTCAACAATATTTATTATTTTATTATTTTTTTAATAAAATATTTCTAAAAATTGTCCTAGAGCACCCATTAACGTGATCAAAAAAAAATATGACTCTACTGATTACTCCTTTCTATTTACATGACTCAAAAATGACGATGATTGATGATATGAGTCGTAGGATAATAATGTATTTTAGGTGGGGTCATAGGAGGAGATGGTGTTCCCTGTTTCCGTTGCATGCATCTTGTCCCTCACATGAGTCGGACGGTTCAGATCTAGTATGGAGAATTACGAGGCAGGTAGAGAATGAGACACGTGGTGGAGATGGTGATAGATCATAGACCCTTCTGTGTGAGTGAGAGTGAGCGAGTTACCTTGTTCCAACTTCCAAGTTCCAGTTGTAAAAAAATATATGAATGAAACAGTCAAAGTCAGATGTTGCTGACAAGGAAAGCAAAAGAAAGAAGCAGTTCTAGAACAGAACGAAAACTGTATGTTTGCTTTGACCGTTGATAGGTGGGTCAGACCTCCACTTCCGCTCTCATTGCTCACAATAATAATAATAATAATAATAATAATATTGCCTATTTTACCACTTTAGCCCTCCAATTTTGTTTGAATTTTGAAATGACTAGCGACCTACCACTACTCTACTGTACTACTAGATTTTGCACTTCACTTTTTTTATTTTTTGAATGAAGATTATTTATTTGTAATTTGTCAGAAATACCCTATGTTATTAGGCTATTTAGGACCCGTATGTTATTAGGTTATTTAGGATCTGTTCAATAACTGTGTTTAAACAATAAAAATTATTGTTTAAATACTACAACATGTATTTTTATATACATTTCTACCTACATATATTTTTACAAAACTTAAATAACGTTATTAAAAATCTCTTACTAAACGAACTGTTAATTAATAGGATAATCTTAAAAATGGGACTAAATTGGTTGGTTGAATTGGGGACTAAGTACTAATTCAGTACGGTAAAAATCCCTAAAACTGATACAAAACAAAAGCTGAGATCAAAAATGATTTTTTGACTGTAGCGATTTTTTAAAACCATAATTAATAGAGCTTATTGCCATAGACTTGACATCAAATTTTCAATCTTGTGTATGTCATGGTAAGACCAAAGAGTAATATAATTTTAAGGTGTGTAAAGTGGGTAAGAATAAGTCTTAGGTACCCGAAAACAAATAAATTTATAATTAAATGAGATAATAAGTTATGATTAGTTTAACATTATCTATATATGAGTTCACCATTAACATATTTTTATTCATTAATTACAATTTATCATCTCAATAAATTGTAAAACATTATATATATAAAAAATTGTGTAAATAGATTTAGTAGTTATGTATTTAATAAGATTAATGGATTTTATTTGATTATTCAATTGTTATAACATAGAAGAGGGGGAATTCGAACCTTAATTCTCTTCATAAAAAGAATCCTCTTCATAAAGAGAATCTGTCAATTCCTCTAAATAATAAGAAAATTGCTAAAAATATCACAAATTTTATGTTTTATCATCTAAACTTTACAATTTGGTGTGACAATAAATGTGATTGGTGAACTTTAATCACTTTATAGATGAATATATATATATATATATATTTTAGAGAGATGAATATTTGTAATTAGTGATACATTAGTTTGTAAGTTTATTGTACTAAAATTTGTGGTACTCTTAACACTACTCAAACAATAATATTAACAAATTATTAAGAATAATAATAATAATAATGTTAAGAGTCTTGTAACGTAATTGACATTTTTTAGTGTTTTCAATAGAGACATTTTTTATAAATCTTTTCAACCCAACTATCAGTATATATAATAATAAAAAATAAAAAATAAATGATCATAAAAAAATTTAGGAGATAATTAGTAATATTATTCTAATAACATTATTTATATTTTTTAAAAATACATATAAATATAATAATATATAAAAATATATATAATATTATTTAAACAATGAAAACGTAGTTTAAAATAACTTACCAAATACCTCCTTAGTTTCAGTCAAACTAATTGGGTGGATTTTGGTTCATCAACGTGGTAAAGTACGGTGGTTGCCTTTCTGTCATATTGGTTGAGGAGTGTCCGTAAAAGTCATACATCTTTGACATAAATCCTCTTTTTGATACTTTAATGACCAAATTTAAACAATCTTTTGACAACAAATTTAAACAGTCTTAATGAACTCAGGCAACATTATAATCCGACATGAAATTAGGGAAATTAAAGATTTTACTATGTTTATAAGTAAATGTGTTACCAATTATAAAAAATAATTTAAATATTTATTTATTATATTGTTGAATATTTGAAGAAAACATTAATAATATTCATTGTCTATCTAACATTAATAAAAAAAAAAAAAAATGATGCTTTTCATTAAAAAGAAAATAAAAAGATTAAAGGATGGCATGATGCTCAGGGCCGACCCTTCCATTAGGCCAATTAAGCCATTGCCTAAGGTTCCCAAGCAAAAGAGGGCTCCGAAATTTTGAAAAAGAATGAGTAGTAGAAAAAAAAAAAAAATTAGTTTCAGAGGAAACTCTAAAAAATCTTATACATTTTTTTGACCAAAGAACAAAAAATCTGGAATATCCTTGTAAATATTGGTACCTCAAAAAATTATTTGGTCTAAACAAAATCAATTATCCCAAAAATATCATCCTTAACCTCTAAAGAAAGAAGAATTGAGAAGAAAGAAGACAAACAAAATTGATCAGGGTCTGAAGAATTGAGAAGAAAAAAAATCGTAAACTTACTAAACTGTAAAGAAGTAATAAATAAATATATGAGAGAATAAATGTAATGGGAAAGTTGAGGAGCAGAGGTGGCCATGTGGATGGGAGCTTGGAAATGAGAAAAATGATTTGAAATGAAGGTTCTAGAAAGGTAGTTTTATTTACCAAATTTGTTCTTTAAAAAAAAATTGACCACTTATTTTGAATATTTTAAACACTATATTTTTTATATATAATTAAAACATTATATTAATTAATCTATACAATTTATCTATTATAGTAAAAAGTAATATTAATTACTTTAATGTATATAAACTAGCCTCATCACACGTGCAATGAGGTTTTTTTTATTTTATTTTATTTTATTTTTAAAGTATAGTTTCATAACTTTCCTCTAAAAAAAAAGGATAAGTTTGTTTTGAAGACATAGATTAGTAAGAGGGTGTCCTATTTTGTAAGAATTTTAAGTGGAGTTGAAGAAAGTCCCCCATTTTAGTTTTCACCTAAGGCTCCAAAATGTCTAGGGCCGGCTCTGATAATGCTGCCCTAAGATCATTCATGGTTGTTAGCGAGAATTTACTCTCTTTTGTTTCGTTCTTGACTTAACTTTTGAAATCCATAGTTTTGATGGGAAGGGCAGGTTTAACTTTTAAGCTACTATTAATATTGATGGTTTAGCAACAAAAGCTTATTCTAATGTGAATTTGGTTAAGTAATGTCCTAAGTTTGATTCATTAAAGCATGATGTTAATTAGTTTACGGGTCAAGGTTAAGTTATGATTAAACCCAGTTGAAGGTGTGTATGCAGACTGCAGACTCCTATTCTAGTCAAAATCCCTTAAACATAGGTTAATTTTTTTAATAAATAAGTTTAGTTATGATCACATTCACACACAATTTTTTCACAAATTGATCGTCCTTCTATCCTTTTAACCTAAAGACTAAAGAGTAATACATCGTGTGGAAGACTTGAAAAAGTGTATGTTGGGTGTCCTTATTAGTCCAATTAATTAGAAACTTCACCAAGAAGCACGAGTAATCTTTGCTTTCTTTTTCTTTTATCTTTACCTTGGTGAAGAAACCAGGAAATTTAAGATACACGAGAGATCGACATCTTTTCCTCTTTTTTCTTTAATCAACTATGCGCTACAAGAGTTTTAAGACTTTTGAGTAATTGAATAATTTGAATTAGAAGATATTCTTGTTTGAATAAAGACAATTTGTTCGGTCAAAAAGGCATTTTCCTTGAATTCTAAGAATGACGACACAATATGGAGCAGCCGTTTTCAATTGAAGCCGCCCTTTTGAAGTATAGGCTAAGCTATCTATTATGTCCCTTAACACATTGTTAGTCGGTGCCCAGTAAGATAGGGTTTTTTCCTCTGCCTTAAGTCTTCGTTTTCTGTACTATTCCTCTATTAACCACAATAAGACACATGCAAAAGCTTGCCACAATTTTTATGATTTAACAATTGTACGTATATAAAGATATTTTCTTTAGGAGACGACTAATGACCACGTACACATGACGTGACACTACAATATTGAAGTGATCAAATTTTAGGATCAAGATAAATATATAAGACCAATATTTCTTTAGCCCAAAAAGACAAAAAAAGAGAGAGAAATTAAGATCATATAAGCTGCATGGTACAATAAACTATATAACTTGAGCTGCAATGGAATACAGAGCACAAAATGGCAGTATATATATAACTATATACAAAGCATTTAGAATGGTCTCAACAATATGGTAATCAAATTTATACCTAGCTAATAAATAAATAAAACAATAAAAATGATAGTTGTTTCCTATTCTTCAAGAACAGAGAAATTCATGAAGAAGATATATATAATTAAGCTGATGAAGGGAATAGATTAATGCCTTTGTCTTTGATTTACTACCATCATAAGGCATGACACATTAAAGAATTTTATTTTGCTCCTGCTGGTCGGCCCTTGTGTAAGATATTCTTTAGTAATCTTCTTCCTTTTCTCTTTTTCTTGGCTACTTTGGTTCTGGAACCCTGATAAAAAAGAATAGAAGTAACAAAACGTTTACTAGATATGAACTATACAACGATTATGAATATTGTAGAATAACTATATCATTTCATTTATGTTGTAACATCTTACATAACCTTAATTCGGATTAAAAGCGTCTATTAGCTAGTAGTCTGATTAAAAATTTTACAATTTTATAATCAAATCATGATCCTTATCTATAAGTATAAGCTCATGACACATATAGTACGTATTTTGATTTCTTTAGCTTCATAAACACGGGAGAGACTCTATCAAACAATAACTTTCTTCGTTACTTTTTTTTTTAAAATATTTTTTTATAGCTAGATATGATAGAATTTAAACTCAAAATGTTTATTTCATAATTATTGTTCTTTATCATCATACCAAGACACACTAATACATTTCTTTTTGGGTAGGTAGGATTCAAATACAAATCCTTTATTCGCAACAAACAATATAATTTTACTATTTTTTCTAGAATCCATGCTTTCTTCATACTTCTAATGCATAGTTTTTGGTATACAATTGAATATCAAGTTAGTTTAATCTCTCAACTTTGTACATCATGCATGCAGCATCAATTAAGAAATTAAAAAAAAAAACTTCCAAATTGAATTTTTCCAAGTTCAACTTTATTTTCCTTTAAATTTAGTACAAGCAAATTTTTCTACAATATTTTATGTCAATTCTAATTTTTTAAGCCTTGCTAGAAAATAGGAAGCCAATAAGAGCCTTAAGCTGCGTTTGAGATTTCATAAAGAAATAAGACAATCGAGTTGATAAAGAAATGAGGATTCTCTATCTAGTGTGTTTGAGAGAAATTAAAAGAGAAAAAGAAAAGAATATGGATGAAAGAAAACAAATATATACATTGACTAGAATGTCCATTTCATTTTTCTTAATTTGTGCTGTAAAGGAATGAGGATAAATATGTAATCCTATTAATTAAGAAGGAAATTAAATGAATTAGTTAGTCCATTTCACTTTTTGAGAGAAATGAATATAGAGTATAGACAAATGAAATGGACGTATTCCCATGAATATATATATTTATGGACATTTCCTTACTATTTCATTGTCTCTCATAATTAAATTTTCAAACATGGGAATATGTAAATATTACTTAAAAATTTGTTTAATTCTGTTCTGTTTCATTCTTTTTTTTTTTTTTTTCCCTGAGTTTATTAGTCATAGTTGTATGCTTGTATTTTTTATTTACCTTGTCAAAATCCAGACTTGATTCCTTTCGTGACTCGCTTTCACCTTTTGCTTCATCACCATTATCTGCACAAACATTTGCCTACCTGTTTAAAATGCCTTTTAAAACCTTAAATACATGTTCTTCCTCAAAAAAAAAAAAAAAAAACCATAAGTGCATGCAACAAATATATATATATATATATATATAGGGTTGGTAACTAGTCGTATTCATTTTGGTTTGTAAAAGCTTATACTATATTGGTGGATCAATGCATGCTTTGCAAAGAAATAATATGCATGGGTTTGGCCTATCATATGCAATTGGCAACAAGATTTATGCCATTTCCCTTTCAACATAAAACTTCGCAATTTAAGGTCTTTCTTTTTGACATTTTGAATGAGAAAAAGTAAACGTCATGCAAATACTTCCTGTCGATTTTATCTTATAATATCCAGGCTAAAACAATTTCTCCATATATGAAATTCACAATATAAAAGAAAAGAAAATATTCTAAACACATTTTCTTTAATCATTTCATCATCAATCTCTCTTATCAGCCTACGTATGGCAATTGCATTGATTCTCGAATATCTTACGATCTTACTCTGCATGCATATATATATATATATATATAGCACATACAAAATGCAAAATGTGTCATCAATGAACTATCATGTATTAAAATGATTTTTTCTTTTGGTAAAGAATTACCTAATTTTTCATGAATTCTTCTTCTATTTCATGATTTCAGGAAAAAAGAATCACATTATGCATGAACGAACGAATATATATATATGTGTGTGTGTGTTTGTTCTAAAGAAACAATCATATTTGAAACCATATAGCATGCATTTTATGAAGACTAATGTGTTTTATTATTTGATTAAAATACCAATAGGTTATTTTTTGTATAGATGAGATTTGAATATCAATTCTTTATTGAATGGCAAAAAACTATACGTTTTCTTAGAAATCAAAGGAGTTAACTAGTTGAAATTGTCAACACACACATTGTTACTACTCACCATCATTCTTGCTGCTACCCTTGGAGTCAGAATCCCGGCAGTACAGCCTAAAACTTGGCGATCCTGGACCAATTATGCAGTCCCTAAAACTTGGCGATGCTGGAGCAGTTAAACTATCTTCCCTCTCATTAAAAAGCTCATTTTCCTCTTCTTCTTCTTCTTCTTCTTCTTCTTCTTCTTCTTCATGATTCTGTCTACTCACCTCGATCTCTTCATGGTGAAGACCCTCCTCCTCAGGCACGGCTTTTGCTGTTGACACCTTCTTTCTGGGCTCCTTTTCGGTTTCCAACTCCTTCGTCTCCAACCCTCTTTCATTCTCCTTTGCCTGCAAAGTAATGCTGTTTTGGCAATGATGATCAGCCTTATTATCAGAACAAGCATCATGATCAATGGGGTGAAGATTATTTTGACGCGGATTGAATTCGCAAAAGAGCACCGAGTCTTCAGGATCATACTTTGATATGCCGCAACCCATTGAGGGGGAGTGACATGAAAGAAGAGATCAAGATGGAGCAGACGAAAGTGCTATCATTTATATTTTGCACAGAGATAAAAAAAAAAAAGTCTGAAGGTTCCCCTAGCTTTTTTTAGTGTTATATATATGTAGAAGAAGAAAAAAAAAAAAAAAAAAAAAAAAAAAAAAAAAAAAAAAACTTCCCTGCAGAAATAAGCAAGGGATGCGACGAGGGTTGCATATTTAGGTTGATATGTAGCCATGGAAGCGAGATGTTTTCAATTTTACAATCACTTTGCTAATTAATAGTTGGAGGCATTGAGAACCCTACACTTCTATTGGCAACCTCTTATCCATTTGTCTCCTCCTCTCTTGTCCTTTGAAAGTCTGCACTGAAATCTTGACATGTAAACAAAACACTATATTTGGTCTCAGTTGTCAACAAACACCAACTCTGGACTTAATTTAGTCCCATTATGTTATAATGAGAGCTAAAAATAAGTTTTTTGTTCACCTTTAATTACTGGTTTATAACGATTCTCCATTAATTTGGTTAAGAAGGAAGATCCATGCTATGCTAGCATACATATTTCATGTATATAACCATAACACCGTCACCAAGGACCATTGGCGGTGAGAAGCAAATATTTATATTACTGTCACTATTAGAAACAACAATCTTAAGTTTTTGTTGAGGGAGACACAAAATCAGTTATGAAAGGAGTAAAAAAAAAGAGAGATTTGTAATGTGCATTAATTTGGGAAGTTGTTGGGATAATTGAGGATACACGATATCTTTTTTAGATCGAATCATCATTTAGAACTTGGCTTGGGCCCCAACTAAAACGGCAACGTTTGTTGCGCATTCTCTGCTAATTGGAATTTAGATGTACCCAACTATACTTTAACACACACACTCTCTCACTACCTTCTTGATTTTGTTCTTTGATATTATCTCATACACTTGGTTATTGTACTAAAGAAATGTCTCAACTTTCTAACGTGGTATTAAATAATCTTTTTTTAATCTTTTCTAATACGATGTTAAAAATTTAAAAGTTAGCCCTATATGATCTCCATTAAATATCGTAGTAGACTTCTTTGGCCTTTATTAGTTCATATCTTTAACTGCTAGATCAAGATTATCTCTTTCACCATTGCTATAAGCAACTCTTCACGTTCAATTTGATTTATTCCGTTTTGTGGGTAGGATCCTGACAACCTTATATGTGTTTTTTCTAAAATTTGATATATTATGATAAGACAATATTGTCGATTTCAACTACATTCAATGGGCACGTCCCTCTTTATTATACATTTAACCTTGAGCTTTCCTTCTAATTAGGCATCCTCAACCATCTTGGTCGAGTATCATGAACCATAATGATCAATAGCCTCCTTTATTGGCTTTCTCTTTGGTCATAGTTCTATATAATCTTCAAGTCATGTTACTTGAACCACATCTCTAATTAGTAACCTTTATCACCTTTCTTTTTGGTCACACTTCTTTATCATCTTAAGGAGAGTATTTCAGACCAAATCTTCAAGTAGGATTTTTTGAACCCATGGAAAATAGGTCAACTCATACTTGAACCACTTAAATGGCTCAAGGTTTTTGAGGTCGAACCGAGGTCGAACTGGGGTCGAACCGTGATGACGTCATAATAAATTTAATAATTAATTAAAGCCTAAATATAGATATTAAATCTATAAAACTAGCAAAATTGACTAATATATCTATATATGTAAGGAAAATTTAATGATTTTCAAGCATATATTTAATAATTAAATAAGAAAGTTAATAAAATAAAATAATAACCATGAAAACATTAAAATTTATTATTAATTTTTGAAGTAAATTTGAATATCTTTGAAGGATTTTAATTATAATTTTTTTTATTCCTTATAAGAGATGGATAATTTAATTAAGTAATATAAAATTGTGTTAAGTTGTTTTTATAAAAAAAAAAAAAATTTGCTAAGGGGTTGGACCGCACTGTTCTTGCCACCGGTTCTACATGAACCGTACGGTCCAACCCTGGTTTTAGGAGTTCATGGAATTGCCACATATGCCCGGTTCTCTTTGCTTAAAAAATCGAGTTTCAATTCGGTTCCCGATTTTCACGGTCCGGGTCTGAAAACCTTGAGGGTAAGTTAACTTGACTCACGAGTCACATGGATTGACTTGTATTTTTGGGGGGGGGGGGGGGGGGGGGGAATTCTTCTTTTTCTATTTGCATTTTTTTCATCCTCTCAAATCTTGCTCTTTGTCTCACATAGACATGGATTGTTATCTTTTTATTATTATTATGAATGTTCTCTTTAATTCTCAATCTTTTTCTTAGAATATTAATCTCACATCTTTTCCTCTTTTTGGGTTATTTAGTTGTTGTATTTCCATATTTGTTTGATTTTGATTTATCCCAACTTGTTTGATTTTGTTTATTGTAATTTTATTTTTACTCAAAGTTGACTATATAGACTTGAAGGTAATAGTTAATCTTTTTTTTAAATAAATAATTATACTTATAAAATTCAAAAGTTAATTTTTTATGGATCCAATTATATTGTATACTAAAATCATAGTATTAAATTTCTTTATTGTAGACAAAAATACTAACAAACTTACTAGACAACTTGAGGTGTAATTCTCAAATAGTAAGGGCCCATTTGGTACTTCATCTTCAACAATGTTGTTTGCTGTTTAAACACCCAAACAGGTGGGCCCCATGCTGAAATATGTTTTTGGTACGTGATTCAGAATATGTGTTGTTTGAGTTTAGTGTTTAAGGGTTGTTTGAGTTTGTGTTTCACATGAGAGTCGAACACTCTACGCGTACCTAACGTAAAATCTCACGCTTCTCTCCCATGCGTATAAGCAACTGGTCTCTTCTCTCCCACGTGTCAGTGCAGTGTGGCCTCTCAACAACGTCTCTCCCATGCCTTTGTGCATCAAGGAACTTTGTAAGCTTTTCTCCTGTCTCTCTCGCATAGCCATGTCGCATCACCATAACTCACACACCCTCCATTAATCTCACACACCCACCCAATCCACCATAAATCGTCCCAACGGCCATCATCTCCTTCATAATCGTTGAGCAGATCCCTCAAAATCAAAGCCCTAAATTCACCACAAACATCTCCCCAAATTGTACGGCCTTTCAACTTCCCCACCTATCATATTTACTTTCATAGCCCAGCCACACCCTTGAGTACTGTTTATTGTTGGATTTTTTCAAACCCACAACAGGCTTTATCTCAAATCACCTTAATTGCCCCTCAAACTACGTTTGGCATTACATATGGAGCTCGCAAACATTGCTTCGTCCTCCTCAGTTATTCCACCATTTTCATCATCCTCCTCCAACGCAGTTCCTGTACCTAAGGTAAGTGTTTAATGTTTGTATTAAATTCAAAGTTCATGTTTGCCGTTACTGAAATTTGTTCTTGGTTGCTGTTGATTGTTGCTTGTTGCTCTTGATGTTGGACACGTTTTTCCTCCATGCCCTTCTAATTGTTCATATACGTATAATTTGTGAAATGGGCTTCCTAAAGCTAATAAAGGTCTAAACTGGTTAATTGTTTCCTTGCAAATAATTTATAATTGTGATTCTAGATTTGGTTTTTTTTTTTTCCCATGCTGTATGTACATGTAACTTGTCTACAAAAGAATGTCTTCAAAATATATCTATAATAATTGCTTTGAGTTAATCTTGACTTTGTGTTGCTCTAGATGTATCACTTTCTTTTATACATAACGCTACAACTTGTTTAGTAGAGTTTTCTGTTCAAATGACCATTTCACTATTGTGCAGTTACTGGTTTAGACCATAGGGTTAGGTTCAAGTTGAGAAATCATAAAACTAACTACGAAAACAAAAACCTGAATTTACTAGACAACCACGTACAGTCTGTCATGCCTACTATCCATGTTAGTGGATATTTATGGCTTAAGTGTGTATGTCTTATTAGATAGCAGACCCATCCGATGCTGAGGATTTCAAGTTATGGCCTGTACCAATAGAAAAGCACTTCATTGATGTGTTGGTAAAAGAAGAAGCCAAAGGGAATATGCCTTCTAGGCAATTCAAGAAAAACCTTTGGACAGTTATCCAAGATGAGTTGAACCAACGAACTGGAAAACATGATCGCAAATAGCAATTAACCCAAAAATTTCAACGGTTAAAGCAGAGATACCACGTTTGCCCAACTAATTGGTCGAACCGGAATGGGATGGGATCTTGTTACCAACACTGTCACAGGTAGTGACAAGGCTTGGGCGCACGCAATGGCTGTGAGTGTTATACATTTAATTAATTTCCACGCCGTTCATTCTATAAATTCTTCATGTAAACAATCCTATATATACTAATGTCTCTAATCCCATGTATACCACATCTTGTCTCTTTCTAGTTGAACCCTAGGTGCAAAGATTTTCGTAAAAGGGGCTAGACCACTATGAGTTGCTAGGATGGCTCTTCAACACGGGCATGACAATCGGATTTTTACAAATATCCTCTGCTCAACCAGCCCCTAACAGTGATGAAAAGCAAGAATTGGATGCCGCTTTCCTCATGTAGGGAGTACACGTCAGTGTTGAACCCAATAGTCCAAATGATGTGGAGGAACTACCCCCCCTCAGATGTAGGGCAATGCAGTAACCCAAAAGGAAAGTAGCCAGCTCACTCCGACACCTCAACAGGGAAGAAGAGGAAAGCAGGGTCCATTGACAAAGCCACCGATGCTATCATGGATTTCACAGAGATGTTAAGGAAAAGGCGTAGTGATAAGGAAAGAGAAAGTCAAAAAACCGTAGAATCTGCACCAATGCATAATCCCTTCTCAATGGGCAAGGCCGTGGCAATTGTGAACACTATTGACAATGTTGATGATTACACCCTATTCAAGGTCCTTAACAAACTCCATAAGCCCAAAAGTACGGCTACTTTCATCATGATGAATCCAAAAAGATGACGGGGCTGGATGGATTTAGTAACTAGTTTACTCTAGGGGAGTTGGTGAAGGAAGGGGAGGAAGTGAAGGGCTGCTTTTGTGGAGTTTCCAGTTTCAGTAGTTAATGTTTACTAAGCTAATGACCACTACCACCATTTTTTGTTGAGTTGCTTGTATGGTTTAGTGGGGGACACATTGTATTGTGCTAAGAAACAATTATGTTATTATATTTGAACATATATGTTAATGATCGTACTATTTGGTGGTTTGTTATGTTTATTACCTTCTCTTGTTAAGAACAGTCTGTGTTGCTGACTTATTATTGTATAAAAAAAACTTGTGATTTATCTTTTAATGCACAATTTCTACCTAATTTTTGCTTTCGGCACAATTTCTATTTTCTGCACAAAGTTACCAACTTGCACTTTTGTTTAGCTAAATCAGTAAACATAGAACCCAAAGAAAAAAAACAAAAGTGCTAAAAATTGAAAGGTAGTGCATTCCATTTTGAGGGGCTCCAAATTGGACTCTTGGAAAGATTAATTGCAAACACCCAAATCTTGAAAATGTGAAAATAGCTACAATATAAGTGATTTTAGAGAAAAATGTGTATCCGAGTATTAACTTGGTTACACACACTCATAGCCAAAAAATTCAGAGTTTTTCAGCTTAATTGACTTATGCCCATGTTATTTTTGATGTCAAATAAACAAATCAAAATAATTTATTCCTAATCAGCACTATTGGTGGATCTTGTTGAGAACCAAGCAAGTTGTGTTCATAGTTGAGGTGTCGATAGGTCCCAATACGTTTTGTATTGCATTTCAAAGGCCCTATTTTGGTTGAAATAAGTGATAGCAATATTTGTTAATTACATAGAATATTCCAGTAAAATGTTTTCTTGTTTTTGTTAAGGATACAACTCTACTAGGATGGTGGACAAGGTACCATTCCTCATAGAAATGACTCAACATTTGGCATGAGTATAAACTGCTTAGCTTGTTAGGGGTGAATGCTCATGGATTACCTAGCAACTACTTCTGTCGGGTGGGGTCAATTGCCCATAGGTTTTATATGCTAGAGGCAATTCCAAAGGGCACTTCTTTAGAAAGGTTCCATGGTTTTTTATTTTATTTTTTATAAGTTTGTCTAATTGGACCTCTTCCATTTTGGACTTTGGCTAGCATAAAGGTCTTTGCTTTTTCATAACAAATACATATATATGATTTATAGAATGTCATTGTGTCGGCAGAAAGAAGTTCCTTAGGGCGTATAATTAGCTTTAGGAAAAAATATATATATCTAATGAATCTGATCACGTTACACAAAAACAGAAGATAATTCGAAAGAATCATTAGCTTTTACACTTTTCTTTTTAAGTTCTTAATACGTACATGGGGATATGTTCACTGTTTGAACAAAAGGGACAAGGTAATATATAGATGTGCAAAGTCTTGTTTAATGGAAGCTATCCAGATTCATTGTGGCTTTACTTTTTTTTTTTTTGGGTTTGTGTAATTTTTCTCTCTGTTCTCTTCTCTGTGTGTGTGTGTGTGTGTGTGTGTGTGTGTATAAAGTAGACTGAGATTATGTGATCAATTGGTAAATTAGTTCTGATATTTGTGAATAGTAAAGGATGCCAATAAGTGCAGAATTTGTAAATGTGAAATTTCATATGTGTAATTAATGGTTTGAATTCCTTTATGGTTGCTTGCTATTTAAAAGACATTTTTAGCTTGATTCTATTATTAATTCATCAATTGCTAACAACGTCTATCACCATGCAGTTGTAATTCCACTATGGTTGATCGCGAAACAGATGACGAACTTAGTGACGTAGAACATGAAATAATGACAACCTACATCGCCATAGTTGTTAATTACATCCAAACACATTATTTGAAGACTCCGATGTGCACTAGTGCTCTGTCCGAGAAGTCATACGTGCAGGAGATACTTGACGGACATCCATAGACATGTTAAAATACGTTTCGCATGGCCAAGCACGTGTTCCTGCATTTCTGCAGTGAGTTGAAAAGGCTGCACTTGTTAGAAGAGGACACTAGAATTGTCTCTGTTCAAGAGTCCATTGGCATACTTTTATATATTTTAGGCCATAATGCTGACACAAGGGTCACTGGAAACCGATTCTAGCATTCATTAGAAACAATTCAACGGAGATTCCGTCGGGCGTTACAGGCAATTCAGTTGTTGGGGTGCCTAATAATAAGGCCTAATCAGGATGCAACTGAGCTCCCACATCATCTTTGTGGAAATACAAAGTATTACCCATGATTTGAGTTATGAATACATCTCCATTATAGATGTCTTTGATGATATAGCAAGTTATAAATTGAGACAAATATGTACATAGGATGATACTATTAGGAGGTGGTAGATATTCTTCTTACACCCACTCTGCTTTAAATAGTAAATAACATCCAATTGACACTAAATCTGCTATGCGTCCAGCAGTGGCAATTTTTTTAGTATGAAATCTTATGTTTATGGTGTAATATTGCTTAAAATTATATCATCTGTAACCCACCCATATATATATATGCTATTTCTTCCTTAGGGGCGGAGTTAATGATGATATGGTTAGTAGTTTTGTCATGTTGTAATAATATGGGCCCTAGAGTCAGAGAATAATTTGGTTGGTCTTATATTTAGTATTCATTTATGTTTGATTGTATTGAAAAGAATGTGTTTGTGAATTTTTTAATGGTGTGCATTATGATTGAATAAGAACTCCCAAACTTTGTTCTTTTCTACTCTATCATGTCAAAATCTGCTTGTTACATCAACTATGTCAAGTTACTGAGTTGGTATAGATGGGAGTTGGTTAAGCCGCGGATAGATTTTTCATTTTTTCAAATCAATTTCAGAATGACTATTATCCGTTTGGGACTATAATGAATTGTTATGTTTATATGAGACTATGTACTTATATTTGAGTAGGTTTCTTCAATTATAGATGCAGTAACAAATGTAGAAGGTTTTATTGAGTAGTGAAGACTAAAATCCCAATAGTGTTAGCAGATGTTCATATTCCTATCATGTAAGGGATCACATTTTGTATTTGAGTAAACTGTTACTAGCTGCTTCCACCAAACGTAGGTTCAATGAAACTTCAAAATGTGATCTTCTTTTGTTAGTAGGGGATTCATTTCATAGTGTGGTAGTCAATGGAAATTGTTCATTTTAATTATTAATTTATACTCTTCTTACCTTATGACCAGTCAGTTGATATGTATGTTTTGTCAACAAAAATGCGTAGGAGCTATTGATGGTACACACATCAGTGCTCATGTACCGACTTGCAAAAGTACCGCCTACTGGGATAGATCCAGTGACATTTCCCAGATTGTTATGTGTGCATGTAATTTTGACATGAGGTTCACGTATGTGCACGCTGTCTGGGAGGGTAGTGCTCATGATTCGCGGGTGATGCAAGAGGACCTTGGCAATCTGGGATTTCAATTCCCCGTGGGCGCCCAGAGGTGAACACTATATATACCATGTTTAATGCAATTATTCATGTTGTTATAGTGTTAGTTACTCTATTCGTGTTAAGTCTCTTTTGTGTGTTGTTGCAGGCTCATACTATCTTGTCAATTCAGGGTATGCCATTGGTTTTGCATTCCTCCCACTGCACAAGTCGGTTAGATATTACGCATAAGAATTTAGAGGTTCTACTAGACAACCTAGAACTCCACAGGAGCTATTTAACTACAGGCATTCCTCGCTCTGCATGGTCATTGAGCGGCTGTTTTGGAGTGCTGAAGGTGAAGTTCCCGATTCTTAATGACATGCACTCCTATTCATAGTCTAGACAACGACTGATCGTCATCGCTTGTTATGCGTTGCAAAACTTTATCCACATGTATAGCCACTCCGATGAAATGTTTCATGCATGGGAAGGACAAGACTTGGAACCTGGCAATGCAAGTACCTCGGGTGGTGCAAGAGTTAGAGGTGGTGGGAAAGAGGAAGCCTTTAGTCCTCAGGCACAACAAGCCATGTCCCAGTTTCGAGATGAAATCACAGCAGCTATGTGGGCAGAGTACACAAGCAACCATTCTTGAGTTCGATTGAAACAAGTTTGTTTCTTCTTCTCCCTTGCATTTCATTTTATTTCCATTTTTTTGCCTTTTCTTGCATTGCATTTGAAATGTTTTTCTGCCTTTTCTTGCATCGCAAATAATTTATCATTTGATTGAATCTTCAGACCATCCTAAAAAGCAAGATGGTGTACATTGTTTTCCCAATTTTCTTTACAGCTGAAACAAACATAGCCTAAGCCTTTAGTGGACCTGCATAAAGAATTTGCATGACTGCATTAAGTATTGTCTTTGTTTGGGGGAAGAGTTGGTTATGTGTTATGTTATGGCTCTTGACTCTTTGAGGAGTTAGATACTTGGGATTGCCTTTTATCTCTGGTAGATTAAGGTTGAAGGACTGTCAACCACTTATTGATGAAATTCAAGGTAGAATCAAATCATGGTCATCCATGAACAAATTTCTATAGTAGAAGTTCTTGGATTGGTTTAATTTTTGGGTTGGGTCTCTGTGAGCTTGTTTGTTCAATTTTATGTTATAGAGTCGTTGCTTTTAAGTATGCCACAGAGCTGTTTGATTAAATGCCTAAGAGAGATATGACTTACTGTGTTAGATGAAATACTTTTACAATGAGCTAATTTTAATTGAATTGATTGTTAGAGGTTGGTGGGGGCACAGAGTGAAATTTATTTTGATTAAAGCTCTATTAGGTGGATGATAAATGCTTAGAAGGACCATGCCTACTAGAGCACCAATTGTTGCTCATACCTCAGAATCAGTTCAATGTGCTTTGCTCTGTTGCTTTGAGGCTTTTGATATCAACTGCTGCCCACCTTTTTTGCACATTAGCTCTGAATCTATTTTTTGACTGATTGTGGCTTACACCTATTTTAGTATTACATGATTTCTTTGAGGCTTTTCTCTATTGCTTTGAGGGGCGACAGCTGATGCAGAACTCTTAAGATTTTTATGGAAGTAATATTGTGGTTAAGTATCATTAGACTTAACTTTTCTTCATTATAGATTGCTATTGAAATTCTGTTTTGATGTGAAAAATTTATTAGCAAACTAGTTGTTGGATTGCGTGTTTAAAGGTTATAAAATATGCCTAGCAACCTGATTGATAAATTAGATCACAAGTGTCCCTGCTCAATTTGCTGCAATAGGTTACAGGATTTTGGGAATGCAACCATATGTTTTATTGTTTATTTATTTATTTTAATAAGTAACATCCATTTATTTATTTTTATTTAGTTGTGTAGGATCATGATGTGTGTATTTACCTTGAGTGACATGATCTTGAATTCACAGCAAGGAGCAAAAGTGTTAGGCGAAAATGCACTTTTGGTCCCTACATTTTGGATTGATTATCAATTTGGTCCCTAAATTGATTTCACTCCTAGGTCAGTCCCTGATTTCAGAAAATCGTTTTTATTTTGGTCCCTGCCGTCATCTCAGTAACATAAAATGTATACATGGCAAACGGAATGTATTGTTTGCTGACTAGATGCTGATGTGGCTAATAAAATAATAACAAAAAACCACCTTAGCATGCCACGTTATCATCTAATTTAAAAAAATTAATTTATCAATTTAAAAAAAATTAAAAAAACATAAAAACAAAATTAAAAACATAAAAATACATAGTTTCAGATTTGAACGAGAATACACAAGAACTCAAGAACATGAACCCAGATCACAAGAACTCAAGAACACAAAATTCCTGAGCATTCAACATCTTTCCCAGAAAATTTCACCAAACACTGAAAAAATTCACATCTAAAAAGCCGATGCCTAAGATCTTTATCACAACATTTTCTTTCCACCCAAAACCAGAAATTTTATTATGAAACAATCACACACAAACCCAGCCAATTCGGCTCACAATAACAACAAACCCAACCAACCTCATAAATTTTCTTTGAACAATCATTAACATTTTCCCTAGAAAATCAAGATTTTCTTTCAAAACAAACACTAAAATAACTCACATTTAATAAACCAATGCTTAAAATACATACAAAATCCCTATCCTCCACCGAAACCTCCAACAAATCAAACCCATAAACCCAGAAAAATCATCAAATCCACATGAAAAAAGACAAACCCAGCAACAAGTGAACAGATCAGAAACCCACCGATCAAGCCACTTCAAGCCATCGATCCTGCAATCCGAAACCCACATGAACAGATCAGACCACCAATCAAAAACAATGGTGGTAACACCCTCGGCTAGCGAAGAGAACGTGTAGATGGCGAAGCTTTCTGAGCAAGCCTAGCGGTACGAGGAGATGGTGGAGTTCATGGAGAAGGTCTCGGCGGTGGTGGAGATCGAGGAGGTCATCGTCGAGGAGCGAAACCTTCTCTCCGTGGCGTACAAGAACAAGATCGGCGCAAGGTGAGCATCGTGGCGCATCATCTCCTCGATCGGGCAGAAGGAGGAGAGCCACGGCAACGAGGACCACGTGTCCATGACGGAATCCTCAAGCTCCTTGACACCAGACTCATCCCCTCCGCCATCACCGGCGACTCCAAGGTCTTCTACCTCAAGATGAAGGGTGAGTGAGCTCCGGCCATGGACAGTAGAAAGTGAGAGATTCATCCATTGAGCATGAAGAGAGTGAGAGAATTTGAGATTAGAGTCTTTCAGTGTAGGGATTTATTTTAAAGTTGATGAAGTTAAAGAAAAATAAAAACAAAATTAAAAAAAATTAAAAAGATAAAATGATTTTTGATTTTTTAAGAAATGATTTTTAAATTGATAAATTAATTTTTTTAAAATTAGACGATGACATGGCATGCTGAGGTGGTTTTTTTTATTATTATTTTATTAGCCACATCAACATCTAGTCAGCAAACAGTGCATTCCGTTTGCCACGTATACATTTTCTGTTACTGGGGTGACGGTAGGGACCAAAATAAAAACGATTTTCTGAAATCAAGGACTAACCTAGGAGTGAAATCAATTTAGGGACCAAATTGATAATCGGTCCAAAATGTAGGGACCAAAAGTGCATTTTCGCCAAAGTGTTATTAGTGGACTATTGGAACTAGTATTTTGTTTCCAAATTACTTGGTTTAATTTTTGCCTTAAATGAGATTATTCTAAGGTGCATCTTTTTTTCTTCTTTTTTCTTTTTTTTTTTGCATTGGAATCAAGGGATCGGGAAGTCATCAATTTGGCTTAATTTTTGCCACAAATGGGATTATTCTAAGGTCCAATTTTTGTTTTTGCATTGGAATAAAGGGATGAGGAAGTCCTTGTCCAAATTGAAATTTCATATATATTAAAGGGGCCATAAACTGAAGCACCCAATTCAAAAATATGAGTAAACATATCGGTAAGGCTGCCTCTTATAGTTAATAGTTTACGTATGGTTTACAATTTCTGTATCCATTTGAAAAGATCACCATATATGCTAGAATCAGGGCGACAAGAATGTTGATTTGGGCCACCCTTATATTCCTTCGATTTATAAGCCAATATTTTAAAAGAGGTAAAAAAAAAGGACATCAAGCAAACCATTTAATTCATGCACTACATGAAGTATATAAGCCAATATTTTAAAAGAGGTGAATCAATGAACTACAATATGTTAGATCGCCACAATTATTAAAGACTTTCTTTCTACATTTAGAACCTAGTAATCTCATTTTTTCCTACTACATAAATAGTCAATGCAAATAAAGAAAACTTTCAATGTTATTTAACACTTGGACCCCACACAAAAGGCACTCACAATCCCACTATTGATTTAAGAAACCACCAATAATCACCAAAGCCACATAGGGATTCTCTTATGCATTGTTGCTTCATTCTTCAGCCTTCAGTTAGTGTCTATTAACGAGGGGAAAAAAGAAAAAGGCGGAAACCACATTTTTGTTCCTACATTTTCACGCGATTTCACTTTGATCCTTAACTTTTTTTTCCATTGCTTTTAGTCCCTATTTTGGAAAACGCGTCTCGTTTTTGTCCCTACTATTACATCAAAGATGGAAATTGCATATGTGACAAACGAAGTGCAATGTTGGCAAACTAAAAGTTGACGTGACCATTAAAATAATAATAAAAAATGTTATTTGACATTAAAAAATGCCACGTTAGCATCTAAATTAAAAAAAAAAAATTTAATTTTACTAAATAAAAAAATCAAAATAGAAGTAAAAACTAAAAATCATATAGATTGAGATTTAAGTGTGTCTTGAACAAGAACAACAAGAATAAAAACCCAGATCTAAGAATACAAACCCAGAAATTAAAAAAAAGAAAAAAGAAAAAAAAAAACACTGTTAAAACTGAATTTTCAGCACTCCCTCATCCTCACTCGCTCCCTCACAACAAAACCCTTTCTTTCTCCTTTTCTCACTTTTTCTCTCTCTCACGGCCTAGCCACCATCACCGCTGCCCAGCCCAATCCAACCATCGTCGCCACCCCCTTCTCCCTCTGCCGCTGCCTCACTCCCTCCCTCACTCCTTCACGATCGTTTCCCCTTCTCTCTCTCTCACGATCTCCTTCAACCTATTTTGCCCTCCTTTCTCTTTCCCTCACTATAAGTTTTGACTTTTGTGAGATTTGGGTTTGGAATTGGTGAAAGTTATATGGGTTTTGTGGCTTTTTTCTTCTAAGTGTAAATATGGGTTTATTATATTTAATGAATTGTTATGGTTTTTTTGTGTGATTTTAGAATTATTTATTCAATTTAGTAAATTTAAGTTCTTGATTGTTGATTTTGTCAGGTTTGGATGATGATGATGAGCGGTTTGTTGTTGGGGATTCTTTGATTCTAAAATATCTTGGTCGGGTTCAACAAAAGAAAATAAATTTTGAAGTTTTCCTCTTTTTGAATTTTTTTTGTTGTTTTTGTTTATTCGGACAATAGAAAGGTTTCACCTAAACTTAGACAGAAGCGATCCTTCATGGTTGTTTGGTTCCTGAGAAAAGCAAAAGAAAACGAATTTTCAGTTTTTGAGGTCTTTTTTTTATTTTTTATTTTAATTTCTGGGTTTATGTTCTTAGATCTGAGGTTGTGTTCATGTTGTTCTTGTTCAAGACATACTTAGATCTCAATTCATGTGATTTTTGGTTTTTAATTTTGTTTTTAATTTTTTTTAATTTAGATGCTGACATGGCATTTTTTAATGCCAAATAACATTTATTATTATTATTTTAAGAGAGGTGCTACGTTTACAACATATTTACAACAAATTATGGGTGGTTAGTTATTATTAGTTCAAATTTGAATTTAGCATTGAGATTACTTTTTTAATCCAACAATAACAACCAGTAACAACCTGCCACTTAGGATTTGTTGTAAAAATGTTGCAAAATTGTTATAGACATATCATTTCTCTTATTTTAATGGCCACATTAGCTTTTAGTGTGCCAACAGTGCACTCTGTTTGCCATCTGTGTAATTTCCGTTTCTGATGTAACGGTAGGGACAAAAATGAGACGCGTTTTTTAGGATAGGGACTAAAAGCGGTGTAAATAAAAGTTAGGGACCAAAGTGGGAATCACGTGAAAATGTAGGGACGACAATGTGGTTTTCGCCAAAGAAAAACTCAAATCCAAAATTTAACCAAAACAGAACAGCATTTGAGTTCATCAATCTTCAGTCTGATCACCATTGAAATGCACTCCCATTAAGTTAAGTTTTGTATCAATGGTGCTAATTGCAGAAAATGGTACGTGGAATTAATAAGAAGCTAATATGTTTAATATATACTGGAGAAGTTGCTAAACAGGTTTATGCGAACAGTTTAAACATACATATGGGTAGCAGTAGCAAAATGCAAGAGGCTGCTATGTCAAAAAACTGTAGGGAAATATGCGCAGCAATAAAACACTTTGTGGGTAGCATATCACTTTCTTTTACACCGTTGAGATAGTGAGCAGTAGTGCAACAGTCGTGCATAGCAAGCACCATACAATGAACATAATCTTCACCATTCTTTTCGTCTCAACAATGGGTTAGACCGTCTCATGCATGGCCTTCAATTCCTCTCGCAATACACACAGCTCTATTTGTAGTTGCTGGAAATCCTCTGCATATGACAATGGCATATTCAATGGAATACACCATTCAAAAAAACAACGTTGATCACTTGAGCAACATTGGTAGAACCTGTATTGAGTCTCATTTCCCTTATCCGAAATCCTGACGCTTGCTTGGATGCCACACAAGCAGTTCACATTTCAAAACCTAAGCTCGTCGTCAATATCAGTACGTCCAACTTCCGACATCTGCAAAAGAGACGAAAGAGCATTAAATTCATTGTGCTATCAAAGTATAAAGGATTGCACACAACCACGAGTTCATTACATAGGTTATCATCCCACAATTGGAATATGTATTATATAAAGTGTTTTGTCCAAAAGAAGCAATGAGGTAGCATGTATTTCCAATGTGAAAAGATCATTTCCGAATCCATCACTATGTAGAAAAAGCACTTTTATGAATCCAGCATCTGATGATGGATTGATTGTTAGTTATTTTCTATGACAGTCATTATAAACGAGCAATCTTAGACAATCTCCCCAATTCAAGGTTGGTTAGTTGGTCACTTTACTCCAATACTAAAGCAAATTAAATTAAACTTTAATGGAAAACACACACAAAGTTACACAAAAACATTAAAATTAATTCACTTGTGCAAGATCATCCCCCCATACTAAAAATAGCCCTTACACCTACATAAACAACATAGCAATTATAAAACAAACAATAAAGATGGTTTTTTGAACAACTATGCAGTCAATTAATTGTAAGGTTAATAGAACAATTAACCTTTCAACCATAAGTTAAGTAATTTTTCATATACAATTTTAGCTTTAACTATAACATGAAACCAGGAAAAATAATTATTTTTCATAAAACAACACATGATGCAGGGAAATAACAATTTATGAAACACAATCCAGCTGAAATTCAAATTATTGAGAAACTGTATTGAATCAATCACCGTATCTACCAAGGCACGTGCAAAAGTAAGAACCAGATTGCTAAATCAAGTAATCATGCATAAGTTCCTGTAAATTGATAAAAGCAATAGGGTGCAGTAGCTGGACCAAAAAAAAGAAATGAAGCAGTGGAAAATAGTTCAGAACACATCCAGCAACAGTAAAACATCAATACAAATACAACATCTCTAAAACTTACAACACCAAAACAACTACAAGGGTCTACAACTTACCCAAACAAAAAAGAGCAACTATGGTCTACACAAAAGGAACTAAGATAACCATAAAGAATACCATAGATCAACACCTTTCTGTGTTAGTATACAAGGTGTAATGTGTCTTACCATTTGGACCAACAAAGGTGGACTTCCCTCTTTAAGAATAATCATGCCAAAGGCACACAGTCGTGGTAGCATATAAAAAATATTTCAAACATTTTTCTAGTCCCATCTTGTTTTCAATATGTAAATTTCAATCCATATATTGATCAACAGGAACTATGTATTTGACATGAGGACCTCAAATACAATGATTGATTTATAAATAATAAATGTAAACCAAAGAAGTGCAACTGACCTGAAGAGAAGATTGAGTGAATCTCGTAGAGGTGTAACGTTAGAGACAGGCTGTTTGGGAGGCAGCTCACATAATATGATTTAATAACTGAAATAAGCAACATACTAAATAAAATTAGCAAGGTTCCATAACAGAAACTAGTGCCACATAGTGCCATAATGCAAACTAAAAGAAACAGGGTATATGAAGCCAATGATAAGCATGACTGATGTTGATATAATCCAAAGGTATGTAATGAAATATACCAAATTCCTCTTTCTTTATTAATAAGGCAATATAAACTATGTGCAAGTAACAAAGTACACTGCTAGCAATATATACACATCACCTGCAAGTAACCATCAATAGGCAACCCAATGCTAATGAATTTTTATAGACATTGGCAATAAAATAGAAGTACAAACTAAAAAAAAAATGGAAAAAGTACAAAACCCTCTTCACTAAACAAAAACACCCATATCTTACACCATAACACCGAAACCCATCAGACCTATCTCTTTCCTAAACAAAATCACTCAAATCTTGCACCACACCATACATTACAAGGGTTTATCTTTCAGGTGAGTTTTGGTTATAAAAATTAGATCCCATGTAAGGTGAGATTATGAAGCCAAATCAATCATCACAAAAGGTGAGATCATTTATTACGGATATTCAAACCTAGCATCTGTTGATGATTTCCATGGTGGGTATTGCAGATAAAAATGGAGCCAACCAACAGTCATGTTACAAACACCCATTAAGAACCAAGGGGAAAATGCATTTCGAACCTGGATTTGGAGGAAGACCTTGGGTTTTCGGTGGTGAAGTGGAACATTATTCACCTGCCTTCGGCGGTGGCAAAAGCCCTGGCTGTTGCTAGGGTAAGGAGGGTTACGGCCCCGTTTGGAGGAGATTCGACGGAAGCTAAAGCCCAACCTTTAATCGTCGTTTACGTCGATGGAGATGAGGGAAGAGTACATAACGTGCTAATCTTGTTGCCACTAGCGTTGTGCCTCAGCTCCTAGTGAATTTAGGAAAAAGATGATTGGATTCACTCTTAGAGTTGAATATGCAAATGGGTATCAAAGATGTTGGTTTGGTATTGCAAAGAGAGAAGTGAAAAGTGAGGTAGAGATGTCAAACAGAGGCAAGAGAAACAGGGGAGGGTGTTGTGTGGTGTGAGATGTTGGACCATTGTGTGTAATCAAACCAAAACAGTACTGGTGGCAGCCTTTTTTTAAAAAAACACACGTACCAAACACACAACTTCATATTTCTAAACACCAAAATATCTATTTGAAACACATTACCAAATACATTTTTCTCTTTATGAATACTATAAATACGTATTTTTGACAACACTTTTTAAACCACATTCCCACATCATTTTAAATAACATTACTCAAACTCCTCTACCAAATGGGCCAAAATATTTTCAACGTTGGATCTACTACTAGCATTAATAAGTAGATTGAGTAGTTTTCATAAATTTATTATAGATTTTCACATTTTATTCTTAAAACTCTGTACATTTAGTTTGTTTAGGTGATTAGATTTTATTTCCATGGATTACTATTGCATTAAACAAGGGCATTGGAAGTTGCAAGTTAGTCTATCACTTCTAAATTTTCTTTATTTTTTGTGAAATTATTAGACTAATGAATCTTAGGCCATAATACTCGATTAGAATAGTCATACATTTTGTAATCCATTTTAGGGCGACCTGTACATGATTAGGTCAAATCCCAAGTCACTCAACTCGACTTGTTTGTCAAGTCTACAGAAGTGTTGTCCTCACAACATGTATGACGTAGCACAATTTTGTTTTGGGAAAAACGACTTGTAGCACAGTATTGTTTTGCAATTTTGTTTGTCGTCTTTGCAAGTGAGTGACCCCGAGAGACACAGAGGACAGAACAAATGAAAAAAAGAAAAGAAAAAGGCGTTGTGGGGGCTGAGACTTTCTCAGAGTGATGGAGATAGTGAAGAAAGTCAAGAAACACGATTTGGGTATGTCTTATTAGAAGTGACCAACAAGCTTCTCAGGGCTTGCCAGTCTTCTCTCTCACTTGTTATTTCTCTCTCTCTCTCTCTCTCTCTCTCTATATATATATATATATATATATATATTTATAATATAAACAGTGAGGGAATTGTGTTTGTTAAATTATGAACTCTAGAAATTCTGTTATTCATGAATTCCAATTCCTAAGTAGAAGAGTATTGGCTTATGTGGGAGCAAACTTATTAACTAGGATTTTTACGAATAGATAGTTTGCTTGAAAAATCAATTACCCATATTTACAAATTTGGATAGTCTGGAGTTTATGTCAAAAGTTGGAACTTTGATAAAAATAAGTAGGGCATTGTAGTTGACATTGTTTATTTTAGGTGTGTGTGTGTGTGTGTAATATATTGTTAATGTAAGACTTGGTCTTTGTTTTCATTAATCTTGGTGAACTTTAAGGTTTTCCATTCATAGTAGTTGATACAGAGGATGCGTTTTGCAAGAACACTGAATGAAGTGTTATATGTTAAGTCACACTGCAATTGCCTTGATGGGTAATTGGAGATGGACCATATAATAATATGTTTTTATTGTGTATATTCATTTAATAGTCATAAATGTGGCTTGCTGAGGAGATTTTAGCTCTTATTTTCTACTGTTAATAGCAGATTCAGATAGTTAAATAGTATGATTTTTCACTCTTTTAGTTTGAGGGTGAAGATGCTGCATTGGTTTGAAGCTTGGAATGTTTTACTTCAAATGATTTGATATTGGATTTTTATTTATTTATTTATAAAACTGAGAGATTATTATTGCAAAAAAGAATATAGTAACATTTAGTATAAAGGCTCATGCAAAACAAGCAGAAGTAATGCTACAACAACAAAAACCACTAGAAAGCCGCTAGCTACTCTCCAGTTACAAAAGATGATTCTATTACTAATAGAATTTGTGAATATTCTTGAATCGCCAATTTGAGCTCAAAAATCATCTTGATCTCCTTCAATAACTTTTGCTCAATTTTCACCTATTTGTTATAGACCCTTGCGCATCTTTGAAGCCAAATATGGTAAACAGTGTTGCAAAGGCAAATTTACATACCAGCACTCTAAAGCTTTTTCCTTATAATTCTTGGGCACTTCAAGGCATAATGTCAGGCTAAGAACAGAGATGTCTATTAGCAAGACATAAAGATAGAACTTTTTTCCACACTATACTAATGAAGAAGATTTTATTTAGCATTCAAAGCTTTTAACAGAGATGTCTATTAATGAAGAAGCACTCAAAAGAATATCCTGTTCTCTGCACTCCAAGTAACTTCTGCAGTATCTGCACAATTATATTCCCCATCTGGTTAGTCCATCTCAAGTACAAAGTCTATCCTTGATAGCAAGCCATAATATGAAGGAATGCATAGGAATTCTAGCACTAAATCAAATCAACCTGTACCAATCCACTTGCTGATGTTTGCCCTTAATGTCATTCCAAGCTGAGTTGCAGGTTTACCAGCTTGAAGTGGAAGGCAATCACCTGACAGAATCTTCATGTTTCAAATTAATTTGGTAAAAAGCCCTGCTTGAATGGAAACCATGCTATCTGATTTGGTAGGAGGCCAATGCCACTGACCATCAACCAAAACATCAGAAACAAATCTTGTATCAAGATTAAAAAACCTTATGGAGTAGATCTTATACTGTAGCTTTACATGCATTTCTTCAACCATCCTGTGGCATCTAAATCTTAAATTTTTTCACTTCATTTAGTTGTATACTCTCATTATTATTCTTAAATTTGATATGCCTGCAGTTGCATACTTGCATTGAGGTCATCTTATTTCAATTTATTCTCTGAGTTTCGTGTACTTGCTTAGGGCATTCTTTTTAATGGGTTCGTATACTACTTGTTCTTGGTTATACACATGTTAGTGGAGGTATCACTTGAAAGAAAAGTAAAGAACTTGAGGAATTAAATATCAAAATTGGGGCCAAACCCTTAGAAAAAATAAACCTTAAGATTTTTTTGTTAATTAGTGTCCCTATATGTTATATTAAGGTATTAATTAGAGTCTCCCCAAAAATGGTAAGGCATTTGGGTTCCTTCACATTTGGAGCAGGGACAATGTGTGTGTAATTTGGAGCTAGGATAAATGTATATCGCACAAGACAAGCCCACGAAACCCACACAACTTTAGAAAAAATGTCCAACAAAGTAGTATTTTGCCAAGGTGCTAGATCAAATAACAACACAACACGAGGTTCCCCGGAGGTGTGGACATGTGGGGTTCCCATGGATAAGTGTGCAGAATAACACATGATCAATTGTTTAATGCTCAGTTGCTTTTATTTAACATTTGTGTTTTTTCCAGTATTTGATTGTCTCTTTATTAGAAGGTGTTTCATCTTATATCTTAATAATGCTTGTTCAGAATGAAGCAGTCCTGAGGGCATGTGGAGAACCACCGCTTTTGAAAATTGCAGTTTTTTGGTGCTGCTGGAATTAAAGAGAAATGGCATTAGCACCCAGTCTTAACCTGCAAAGTGAGTGAGTACATGAGATAAGTACAAAGAATGCCCTTTGATTTCAAGTTTTGTGCAGCTAGGTCCATATTATCTCTAGAAAGTATAAAGAATTAGTCACTCTGTACAAAACTTCATTGTCTCCCATTTTTTGACATAAAGCACAAAAACTTGAAAAATAGACCAGGCAGCTTAGGGCTTGCTAGGGAAATGTCAAAAAGGAGTTAGTGATTACTTCTGGATGAAGTTACCATTATGACAATGATGTGAATTTTGAAGGAACCAAAATTTCCTCAATTTGCAGATTGGATTTCTAATGTCTGATTGTTGAAATGTTTGATGGCTAGCAGTGAAAAATCATCTAGCTACTTATTGTAAATTGGTAAGAGCTGCTTAATGTAAAAATATACTGCGATTACGTCGTGTTCACTTTTTAAAGTCTTTTATCTTGTCCAGCTTTTAGATAGAGCAATTCTCCCCATTACTGTTGTAGCAATTCTTAGTCAACCATTACAACTACAGCACGAACCTGATTGCTGCAATTCACACAGTTGTGTACCAATATAACCGACTTTACTAACAGAATGGGGGAATTCAACAATCTGGTAATAAGTTTCTTCTTGTGATGATTGGTAGAGTGGAAGAAAGCTACAAAAAGATACCTTTGGGTATGATTGTGACCATGATTTTTGGCATTGAATGATATGTGATATATATTGTCCAATGTGTCTTGACGAATCGAAGCAGAAAAGTGTCATATTGTAGTTGCGTATTGGGCAGGTTCATGAATCGTACACACGTATATATATTGTATGACTTGTATCAAATTAGTGACTCGGATAATTTTTCTTATATTGTACTTTTGCTAATATTTGAGATTTGAATGGAGTTGAATAAGTTGAACTTATTTTAACACATGTTTCTTGTGGTACCCGTTGAGCCCAATAAAATAACTATGTCCATGACTCCTATCTAGTTCTTGGACCACACAAACTTTTCAATTTCAAATTTGATTATCTTTATATCGGTCACTATAACTCCTAAAGTCTCTATTTTGTTTTGTCTCTCTTCCTTTGTCCTTTTTTTAATCAGGTATTAAGATTAAGGTTGCTTACCAATGACCTCTTTTAAACCACACAAAAGTGAGAGTTTTGTGTTATATTTTATTAAAGTGTTCATATATACTAGGATCCATACAAGACATGGAAAAATTTCTAAAAATTTTCTTAAAAAAAAAAAAAAAAAAAAAAAAACCTGATTCACTCCTTTTAACTAATTTGGTTGTGACATCTTTCAATGATTCGATACGAGGTCCATTTCATTGACAAAAGTTTAAGCCAGAAAAGTCAGCAATTTACGCCAAAACTCACAATCCAGTTCTTTTTATCTACCTCTTTGCGTCTCTAAAGGTGACGTACAGAAGTGTAATACCTTAGATAGTCCTTAACAAAGATGCTAAAACCACTGCTTCAAGAAACCATGGTCACCGTTTTTCTGCCTCTAGCCCAACCACACACGCACAAGAACCTCCCTTTCTTTCTTTCTGTTGTGGCAACTTGCAAAATGTGGCTATCTTCATGACAGAAACATCAACTTCATCAAGTATACAAACAATATTCTAATGTTGTAATCTTCATGACCGAAACTTCAACCTCTCTTTCTAAAACACATAACCCTTTTTATGTTAACAATGTATTTTTTTAATGTTGTTAGTCTTACTCTTACATAATGTTTCAAGTTAATAGCACATAGTTTCTTTGGCTTCCACACTCGAAACTACTAAATAGCTCAGCAACACAAATACACATATGTTCATCGACTCCCAGATTTTCCAAATTAAGTGGTTTTGTTACAAGTTTGTGATATCCTATAAGTTGATGTATCCCTATTTGAACAGTAATGCTACAAACACAACTTTTTTCACATTATTTTTTTACATTGTTGAAGTGGTACCGTGAATGGTGGACACATGATTTATATGAATTCACAATTCAGAATGGAACCCATTAGCAATTGTGAAATATGTGAAAAAAGTTGTCAATAACATTATTGTTCTTTGAAATATAGCTTACATATAAGGCAAAACTTAGATACTATTTCTTAAGTGCTAAGGCATAAGTTTTTAATAAAATTTAATCACGTGATTGCATAAACTAAAAAGAATCTTTAGATCTAATTTAACCGTCTCATAATAACTCATCCCTTTTAAGTTTAGAATATAATCTTAATGCTATCCGGCAGTATATACTGTATACATGTGAGGTATTTGTCATCCAACTTGCAATGGGTCCATACATAAAGTTGAGGTCTTTCAGGAGATTGCACGCTTCTAATGTTCTGATCAATACATTTTCTTTTCACAATATTTTGACCTACAAAAAGAATTTTTCATGTTGCTTCACTTAGCTTAGCTGGATTACTAAAATAACCATGGATGTTTTTCCTCTTAGATTCCATTGGTTGACAAAAGGAATCTTATTCAACCTTCACGAGGGATTGCGTTGTCCAAGCTAAGTACATAGCAAAATCTTTACATTCTCCAACACAACCAACACCATTCTTTAGGAGAAAACACATTGTTTATATAGAATGATTTGAAATTAACAGCAACTGGAAGCGCATTGAGAATCTCTTTGCTTTTTTTTTTATGTTGCTTAAACTAATTCATTAAACGAAAAAAGTCATAAAGATTCGTCAGGGGAAAGTATTTGTTAATGGGGTATTGAATTCTTCTTATATTGAAAGATGTATGCTGCTCCTGATGAATTTGTCAGATGCTCTTATAATTGAACTAAACAAATAACAAAAAGAAAAGATGGATTTGAATCAGGCACCCCCCATGTGCAGTGCAGATGCTTTTTTGCAGTACCATCTTAGTGTTCTGGTTTGTGTTCATGCTTCTTTTCACAAAGTCATGATTAGATAATACAGAACCTGTTTGCTTCTTTCTTTGGATGCCTATTGTATCTATTCCTTTCATTATTTTTATTACTTTGGATCATCTTTTGTCTCAAAAATCATTTGCCTTTTGATAATAAAACCTTAGATTCTGAGCAACCATCAGTGCCACCACTTTTCCACTCACTATGATTGCTTTGAATTTCATTAAATTAATAAAGATAATGGAAGGGAAAATTATTAAATTGATAATTAAGGATTTGCTTGCAGAACACAATCTCTTGAGCCTTTGAAACACAGTTAAAATGCTAATTCTTTTCTTTTAGGCCATTCTCATTTGTTGCACAACTGTCAACTGTTGAATATCCGATACAGACCTCTCTCTATATGAGGTTTTTAAGCCTCTCTCATACATGAAAATGAAGAAAAACTAATATGGGAACTTGTTTCTTCCTGATCTAACTCATTAGGATGGACATCAGTGATTTCACTTGAACAAGATGAAGAAGGTTGAGGAGGACCTAAATCAGAGCTCTCTTCCACCTTGCAATTCATAAAACTTGGCCTAATCACCTCCAAGCTCTGAACTTTCTTTCTCTTAGAGGGCAGAGAAATAGCCCCTCGTTTTTCATTTCTCTTCTTTCTTTTAAGTACACAATAGATAACCCAATCTTCCTTTTCAATCTCAGATACCTGGATATGGAATCAAAACCAAAATCATTAAGCTCACAAAACTTAAGCTTAGAGTAATATTTCCAACTGGGGTTAGTACTACCCTCACAATTTCATTCAAATTGTAATAATTTTCCCTCAAATCCATCTGATATAGCTATTCTAATTACATCTATGTTTATACCTGGGTCGAATAGGCGTTTGTCTCAGAGTCCACAAGACGATATTCATGCATGACCCATCTTGTTTTAGTTCCATAGGATCGTTTCCCTTCACAAAAAATTAGAGCTTTTCTCATCCCAACTGCTTGGTTGCTCCCAGAAGCTAATATTTGCTTGTCTTTGCCAATAGGCTTCCAGTAACCAGAACCAGCAGCTCTCTTGCTCTTGTTTTCATTGACACTCTTTCTACTACTAAAGAAGTACCTTTTTTCATTTAAATCACCTAAACCATTGAAAAGGGAAGAAAAAAAATGATAAACCTTTTTTCAATTTTCGACAAACATTTCTAAAACCATGGTCATAAAATCATAAGCTTTAAATCACAAGCATGAAAACTTCAAAACCCTTTATAGCATAAAATGTGACTGTATGAAATACAGTAATATGGCATGTGAATTTAGTCTCAGAATCTTTCATATTCCTGAGCCAAACAACACTAGGAACTACAAAAAATTAAGGATATTGAAAAAAAATTGAAACCAAATGAGATTTTCACAAACCTGGCAAGCCCCAAGGATCTGTCTGGAAAACATCAAACTCAGGAATGACTGAAGCTGGGAATGGGATAGAAAAAACCTTGCGCTTCAAATAGTGAACAACAAGCTCTTCATCTGTGGGATGGAACCTGTACCCAATGGGCAATTTGAACCCTCCTTGGATGACAAAGTTTGGTCTCTGATCCATGTCCAATATTATCCTCACCACAACTCCTCTAAACTTTTTTTTTATAAAAAATCTAATTTAGTTGTAATCTCAACCAAGTTGAGCTAGAAAGAAGGAAAGCAAACCATAATGTTATGCAAACAACTGAGACAGAGAGAAGTTTTAGGAAAGAAAAGGCAAGGTAGACGTGTGGCTGGCCTTGCTGGTCTGTTAAATGGGAAAAGACAAGGTTGTCTTATATATAGAGTTTTGTGAGAGGAAATTCCAATTCCAACTCGGAAACCTTGACTTTGGATGTGGAAATTGCTTTTCTTTGACGGGGTTGTTTTTTTAACAAACGTGTTTGGGACATCACAAAAACGGCTACTACTTACCCCTGCTTTCGGTCAAGGAGCATGTCCCCTTGTACTGTGAGCCCCATGTGTGACACGTTTTAGCTGACCCTGAATTTCAAATTTAAAAAAAAATATTTTTACTTATATCTGTGTTTGATTTTTAATTTTTGATTTTTAGGTAAAATGCAAAATTATCCTTGAAATTTGGGTGGATGACACGTACTAACAAAATTTTTCAAAAATATCCGATTTGTTTCATAAGCACAAACATCCCTTAATACCGTTATAAAATTTGTTGCTCCTTTTGCATCCTTATCCATACCTAGATGTTATTTATATACATTAGTTACTCATGCACTCTCGCGCGCATTTAATTGCAACAATGTAGTCGTTAAGAGACCTTTGCAGTTAGGCCAAGTTGTTGAAAGGAAATAGAGGACTTGGAGGAGTAAGGAATTATCAAACGGTTTTAAATGTCGTTTATGCTTAGAGAGCAAATTGGATATTTTTTAAAAGCCTTTGTTATATTTGGTATTAGCCCAAACTTAAAGGTGTTACATATTTTACCCATTAGATTTGGTAGTTTAACTAGCACTTTTAGGATACATTTGGTATATTGAATGATAATTACGTTAGGAATTGTAATTTGTATTACAAGGAATAGAATGTAATGTTATGAAATAATAATCAATTATCAATACATTTGGTTGTAAAATAGGAATAAAGCCATATATCTATATTTTTGGAAACATAATAATTTTATAATGGGAAATGTTAACAAGCATCATGCGGTGCCTGTTAACATTTCCCTTTTTGGGTTTTACTTAAAAAAAAGGAAAAAAGTTGTCAAAAAAATTGCCACAAGCTGTCCAAAAGTCTGAAAAGCTACCAGAAAATGTGTTGTTAACGAGCATCTTATGGTGCCCGTTAACACAACCCTTTTATAATATATATATATATATATATAAGTAAAACTTAGATAAAATTCAATTAGAATTTGAAATTAGAATCTAATTTTTTGCCATGTGTCTAAATTTATGTGAGGACCACATCATAATTATCCACTTAAGTTTTTTAATCTTTGTGCTAAGTGAGTTACTGAATGCAAAATACTAAGAATCTAATATTAATGAACAGTAAAATTAAAAAAAAAAAAAAATCACATATACTCAATAAAAATCACCATACAACAAAAATCACTACACGTTCTATCTTATTAAAAATTAGAAACAAAATGATCATAAGTAGTATTAAATTTAGGTAAGAATTTTAATATATGAGTAATTACGTTTGCTTTTAAAAAAAAATAATTTGACTAGTTATTTATATTTTTATGATAAAAATTATGTTTAATTTTAAATGCGTCCATGTGTTTGCATGTGTTACATGCAAGTTATTATAATTATTGTGCATATAGGGATAGTGTGAATTTTTAGAAATATAATCATTTCTAAGGTTATTACGTATATTAAGGAATAACTATTACATCATTGAAAATCCTTAGGAATTCCTGGAGTATAGTGAAATGGTGTTCGCTTCTCTATTCTCTCACATTCATGGTGGACCCTACCATGAATTAGAATTACTCATTACTTCACTTCTAAAAATGAATAGTTATTTCTTAATTTACAAAATAATAATAATTATGGATAACTATTCCATGTAAGGAAAACTCAACCAAACCCTATTCCACATGAATAAACATTCAATTACAAGATTTATTATAATGAAGATGTTAAGGGTTCAAATTCTCCATCCCCTATTATTGTCCCTATCAAATTATTTATATAAGAAAAACTGTTAAAATGTAAGTTGTAAGGAATAACGAAATTACTAAAATACTTTAAGGGAAGAGTTGCAAATAACCCCATAGTCAAGGGAGTAAAAGTGCACATGATCCAATAGTTAGCAAGATAAGTGTAATTTACTATATTTTTAATATGTTTAAATACTAGAAGTATTTCTTATAAGGGTGACAAAATTTAGGTACAATACTTTTGGTGTAGTATATTAGGTTCTCCAATTAAATTTAAACACATGGTTGCATTCATCAATGAAATACTTACAAATAGTGTTATTTTTTTAAAGACAATTAAATTAAATGAAATTAGGAGTTTCAATAAAATTAGGGAATCTAATGTACTGCATTTAATATTTTGTACTTAAGTTTTACCCTTCTCACAAAACTTATTATATCTACACACTCCATTAGAATCTTGCCACATAATATTTTATTTGAATAATATACTAATTAATAATTTCATAAACAAATACAATTATAATATAAACTTATTAATAATTATCATAATTATCAACTTTCATATTTAAAAATAAATTAAACATAGAGAATATTATATTTTTTAATGAAATTTTGTGTATATTGCACAATTGTAAGGTTGAATTTATTCAATCATTTTGTTAGTTTTATTCCGTGCCAAATTTGCTTGTAATTCAGTATTTAGAAACCCTGTATTTAGGTGGGAATCATGTAAAGGTAGTGTGTGTGAGAGTGTGAAGAAAAGTTCAAGAGTGTGCACTTAAGAAGGGCCTCGTGACTGGCAAATCGCCAAAAGTGGCACACATGTGAAGCATGCAAGGGAGCTGAAAAGTCACGCCAGCTGTTGCACTACAAGACAAAACCTCCAACTAGCTAGGCCGTTAGCTTGCGACCCAAACTTGCGACTCAAACTCGCAACTCGTTCTAGTCGTGAGCTCGAGTTGTCAGAATACTCTGTTTATTACAAAACTGACTCTTTGCATTCCATACACACCCTACTATAAATACCCTTATACCCACATATTGTAGAGAGCTTCCAGAGAGAATTTTGAGAGAGAAACCCTAGAGAAAAATAAGATTGACTCATCCACAATTTTCATCCTTTGATTCTCCAAATTCCTTTACTTTCATCTTCTCCATTGTTATATCCTTGAGAGGTACTTTAACAAAATCCTTATCTTACCATACCCATATCTGTGAGAAGGTTTTTTTGTGCTTAGGAAGCAGTTAAGAAGGGACCAATTCATTTTGGTTAATGCAATGGGTGATTGTGGGATCTGGTAAGCTAGAGAAGACAAGGTTCGGTGTAACCCTGTTGGAGCAAGAAGCTTGGAGGGCTTAGGTGCGCTAGGTAGATTAAGCTTGGAGGGTTTTCTGCTATTCATATATCCCAATTTTATTCTCTAATGGATTATTGACCGCTTGGAGGACGGCGGAGAGGTTTTTTGCCGAGGACTTCGGTTTCCTTTTCAATATCACATCACTGTGTTGTCTTTGTGTTTGTATCTCTCTTTCCTTAATTTTTGCCTTTTAATTACTATTGTGGTTGTGTTTAATTTTGGTTTAGATTGTTTTACTTGTTTGGATTTAAGCTTATTTTCTTATTCCGCACATACATTGTTTAATTATAAGCTTGTGTTGGTATTTTGTAAATTTGGGGTCTAAACGTTCATAGGTGTTTTACACACATATTGAACATTCAGTTACTATGATTGATATTAATAGGTTTTCATGATTGATTAATAGCTATCATAATTATCAATAGTTTAATTTATTTATTTATAAATATACGTTCTTTTATGGTTTAGAATGTTGCTTAGTAGTATTATTATTAACTAGTTAGACTCGTGCAATATGCCCGAGAGTTCAACAAAAATATAATTTTCTGAATGTTTTTATTTTGAGCAGTGCTATAGGTACTAAAAGTTTTACTACATTGTTTTCTTTATTAAAAAAAAAAATTACTACATTGAGCTTAAAAAAAAAAAAAAAAAAACTAAATGATATAATAAATGATACATCATTTCTTTAAATGATATAATAAATGACTTTAAATGATATAATAAATGACTTCATAAACAAATACAGTCATAACAAATCTCTATTAATAAGTATCATTATTATCAACTTTCTATTTAAAAAATAAATAAAAGGAAAATCCTAAAAATATTACAAGTTTTACTACATAAAACTTACAAAATGATGTGTCACCTATCATAAAGAGAAAACTCTAATATTTAGTTATGAGGATATTGAAGTTCACTAATCAAATTCATTGTCACATCAATTTGTAAGCTTCATATAGTAAAAACTTGTAATATTTTTAGGATTTTCCTTTTATTTTTATTTTTTTCTAAATTGAAAGTTGATAATAATGATATTTATTAATTGGTATTTATTATTATTGTATTTGTTTATGAAGTCATTTATTGTATCATTTAAAGCCATTTATTATATCATTTAAAGAAATGATGTGTCATTTATTATAGTCATTTACTACATTGAGCTCACAAAATGATTTGTCACAAATCATAAAGAGACAATTCTAGTATTCAGTTATGAGGATATTAAAATCCACCAATCACATTCATTGTCACATCAAGTTGTAAGCTTTATATAGTAAAACTTGTAATATTTTTAAGATATTCCTTTTATTTTTATTTTTTTTCTAAATTGAAAGTTGATAATAATGATATTTATTAATTGGTATTTATTATTATTGTATTTTTTTATGAAGTTATTTATTATATCATTTAAAGTCATTTATTATATCATTTAACGAAATGATGTGTCATTTATTAAAGTCATTTACTACATTGAGCTTACAAAATGACGTGTTACCAATCATAAAGAGACAATTCTAATTTTCAGTTATTAGGATATTGAAGTTACATTCATTGTCACATCAATTTGTAAGATTTATGCGGTAAATCTTGTAGTATTTTTAGGATTGTCTTTTTATTTTTTTTCTAAATTGAAAGTTGATAATAATGATACTTATTAATAGGTATTTATTATGATTGTATTTATTTATGAAGTCATTTATTAAAGTCATTTACTACATTGAGTTTGCAAAATGATGTGTCACCAATCATAAAGAGACAATTATAATATTAAGTTATGAGGATATTGAAGTCCATCAATTATATTCATTGTCACATCAATTTGTAAACTTTATGCAGTAAAACTTGTAATAATTTTAGGATTTTTCTTTTATTTTAATTTTTTTTTCTAAATTGAAAGTTGATAATAATGATACTTATTAATAGTTATTTATTAAGATTGTATTTATCTATGAAGTCATTTATTATATTATTTAAAGAAATGATGTGTCATTTATTATATCATTTACTAGAGTCATTTACTTCATTAAGCTTACAAAATGATGTGTTACCAATTATAGAAAGACAATTCTAATTTTCAGTTATGAGAATATTGAAGTCTAGCAATCACATTCATTGTCACATCAATTTGTAAGTTTTATGTAGAAAAACTTGTAGTATTTTTAGAATTTTCCTTTTATTTTTTTTCTAAATTGAAAGTTGATAGTAATGATACTTATTAATAGGTATTTATTATGATTGTTTTTGTTTATGAAGACATTTATTATTTCATTTAAAGTCAATTATTATATAATTTAAAGAAATGATGTGTAATTTATTATATCATTTATTACAGTCATTTACTACATTTAAGCTCACAAAATGATTTGTCACCAATTATAAAGAGACAATTCTAAAATTTAGTTATGAGGATATTGAAATCCACCAATCACATTCATTGTCACATCAATTTGTAAGTTTTATATAGTAAAACTTGTAGCATTTTTAGGATTTTCCTTTTTTTTTTTAATTGAAAGTTGATAATAATGATACTTGTGGGTACCTAGGCATGCATGGCAATGTCCTACGGACAGAGTCCTAGGAGTCCTACATCGAAGAGAAACTCCCCCACTTGCTGCCTTATAAGCTATGAAGCCAAGGGAGTAGTGTACCATCAATTTAGTTATTCGAATAACTAAATTGATGGTACACTACTCCCTTGGCTTCATAGCTTATAAGGCAGCAAGTGGGGGAGTTTCTCTTCGATGTGGGACTCCTAGGACCCCGTCCGAGGACGTTGCCAAGCATGCCTAGGACGTTGCCATGCAGGCCATGCATGCCTAGGACGTTGCAAAACATGCCGAGGACGGCCTAGGACATTGCCATGCATGCCTAGGACGTTGCCATGTAGGCTATGCATGCCTAGGTACCCACAATACTTATTAATAGGTATTTATTATGATTGTATTCTTTTATGAAGTCATTTAGTATATCATTTAAATTCATTTATTATATCATTTAAAGAAATGTATGATGTGTCATTTAGTATATCATTTATTAAAGTCATTTACTACACTGAGCTTAGAAAATGATGTGTCACCAATCATAAATAGACAATTCTAATATTCAATTATGAGGATATTGAAGACCACTAATCACATTTATTGCCACATCAATTTGTAAGCTTTATGTAGTAAAGCTTGTAGTATGTTTAGGATTTCCCTTTCATTTTTATTCTTTCTAAATTAAAGATGATAATAATGATACTTATTAATATGTATTTATTATGATTGTATTTTTTTATGAGGTCATTTATTATATCATTTAAAGAAATATAAGATGTGACAAGATTGTAATGAATGGTATATTACAGGAAGTTTTACATATTAAAATTAAGGTAAATTACACTTTTTCTCCCTTAACAATTGGGTCATTTGCAAGTTCCCCCCTCAAGAGATTTTTAGTAATTTCATTGTGAAATATTATAGGAACCAAAAGATTTCATCATGTGTTAACGATTTAACTAACGATAAGGAGTATTTGTTTATTTTCAATTGTTAAGGGGAAACATTACTCAATTTTATAGTTTAGGGGGAAATTATGAACTACCTCATAAATAAAGGGGGAAAGTGCTTTTTCCAAAAAAAAAAAAAAAAACTTAAACTCACTTTGATGGGAAGGTTTGGCACCTCGATGTCAGCTTTTCGCCGCTTGAGATTGTAGACTTGTAGTGTGTTCCAATGATTGGATTGTTCTCCCATTAAAGTGGTGCGTGAGCTATGTACAATTCAAAATGTTGTGAGACAATTTGGTCCATATCCGGTGCATGGGTTAGAGCATTTCCAATAAGCTCTCTAAAGCCATTTTACTAAAAAATTTGGAGGGTAAACCCACAAAAATAAGCTCCAATAGTCTCTCCAAAATGTACTTTTTTTAAGAGTTGTTATAGTAGCTCTCTTCACCAAGAAATTGCTGTTCATTCTCTAATCCATTTTATATCCTTAAAAATTTTACACTTGGATAAATTGAAATAAAAATTTTGGCACAACAAATTAAAAGTTCAATCTTTTATCTCAACGACTACGAAGTACAACAAAACATAATCCAAAAAAAATACAAATCTCAATGGAATCACAAAACACAATTTTTCTCATAAACTGTTTAAATTGTAAAAATAAGAGGAAAAAAAATGACCTGCCCCATTTGGACTTTAACGTCATTGGAATTGGGGAGGAGGACAAACCGTTGTAAAGGCGGTGCAAATGACGAAGGACAAAGAAGACACAACTCTCTCTCTCTCCCTTGGTGAAGCACATCGACGATTTCCCTCTCTCTCTCTCTCTCTCCGTCTGCTAAGAACGAACCAAATTAGTTTGTTTAAGTGAAACGTGTGGCTGTGGTCTTTATATTTTTATGTTTTGATGGGAGAAATGCGCCTTCCGCCTTCCGCCTTCCGCCTTCCTACTTTTTTTATTTTTTTATTTTAATTTAAATGATACCAAGTTTTTGCTAAAAAAAACTTTTTTTAAGTTTTTTTTTTTTTTTTTTGCGGGAAATTAATTAGAAGTTAATGAATAGGAATAATAATCCCTTAAATTAAGATTATATATATATATATAGAGAGAGAGAGAGAGAGAGAGAGTCCAAAGGGATACTGATAACTTAATGAATATTAATAATTAAAATATAAAAACTAACGATTTTTTAGGGAATAATTAATGAATAAACTCATTTCAAATATACATAGATATGATAAATTCTAAATTATATATAATTTTCAAAGGACTTGCACAAGACTAACATAAATTTGATAAAGACTAACAAAAAAAATAATGCAAGCATGAAAATTAAAAATTAGATTGTTAACAAAATAGATGGTTGGAAATTTGAAATTATACCATTGGGAGATTTAAAAAATAAAACTGTTACAAATTTAGAAAATATAGCAGTTTAGGATGAATAAATGAAGAATAAAGAGTTATTAGAAAAATAAATAAATAAAGAAGGATTAAAGAAAGAATAAAGAATAGATAAAAAAAAAAATATTTAAATGGGATAAAAAAAATATTGGAAAGTATATTACTTTTTATAATCAGACCAAGATATCAATCAAATTTTGGTGTAGGCAGAGATTGAACTTCAGATCTCTTATTCAATCATTAGAGACTTTACCAGTTAAGCTAACTGAAACTCGTAATAACATTGATTCTTAGTTTCTTACTACATTGGGAGTTGGGACAGGTAAAAATTTGAAGAGGTTACTCGAAATATGCTTAGTGGGAAAGTTTTGTCAAGACATTACTGGCCACGACAACACATTTGATTGGTCTGAAAGTTGTTGGAGAGGAGCCGAACCTAGGCGTTAAGTTATACTATATGTAATTATGTATACATTTCAATAATTTCTCTCTCTCTCTCTCTCTCTCTCTCTACTATGTAGTAGTCTTATCCTATAGGCTAATTTCGTTTTAACTTTCCTCCGAAAACGACTAGCCAATGAAAACTCAATAAGTGAGTCCTATTCCTATACACACGCACTAACACTACTTCCTCGTTTCTTTAATTAAAGACGTAGGTCAACGACGATAATGATATAAATAAAAGAGAGATGCTATGTCTACAACAATTTTACAACATTTTTACAATAAATTACAGGTGGTTAGTTGTTATTGGTTCAAATTTGAAACTAACGCTAAGATTACTTTTTTGCCCCAACAATAACAACCAATAACAACATGCCACTTAGGAAATGTTGTAAAAATGTTGTAGAAATATTGTAGACATAGCATTTCTCTAAATAAAAAGGGTACTATTACTATCACCCACAAACACACTTCTCATTTGGCCTCAAATTTCTACAACAAAAAAACACACACACACAGTTCTCATTGAAATTTGAACTTTCTAAGAACATTACACCTCTAGATGCGTGTTTGAACACATTGATTTTGATTTCTCTAACCAAGAAAACAAGTTTGCATTAAACAAATACAATACTATACTGTTTGTATATGCCCCACGTCGTGAAGGGTCATGTACTTAAAATTTAACAATGTGCGCTATGAGATTCATTATTATGGATGGCTATGATTGATTTATTATCTTTTCAGATTATTATCTATATTATCATCTTACTCTATTCTTTAATCAGAGCATTTATTTTGTTAGCTGTTTAAATTTTAATAGTATTAGTAGGGTCCTCGGAATCTGTTCTTCCTCTAGAATTCTTCATCCTACAACAATAATGCCAAACTATACTACTACTTTTAATTTCAATACCTTTCATAAACGGTGATAGGTTAGTAGCCTATAATAATGTTTAGAGGTTTACGTAAAAGATCAGCAATTGATTTATTGTTGCTAGCTATCTGATCCCCAGACCAATAGTGTAGTCAGTGGCACTAGTAACAATGACAAGAACAGTGCCACTTTGTTATACTAGTTTGAAATTCCATATTTTGCTTCCTCTCTGGTAGTGGCAGTAGCAATAACAGGAACAATGACACTCTGTATGGTAGCGTAATGGAGCTCTTTCATTAATCATCGATCACACTATTTGGACAACTAGTTAAGGCAAATCAGCCCTAAGCTTTGAAAGCCGAACAACTCTCTGTTTGTGCTGTACGTGGCTCCTAAGTCCTAGCAGTAAATGCGTTGGCAAAAGCGAAAGCAATTATTGTATAATAATTTACACTAATTCTACCTTTTGCGAGCTAATAAGGCCAAAGTCGTAAGCTAGATTCCTCTAAATTTACATCTTATAACCAGCTAGAAAACTCCAGGGACCGACGAATCTTAGCCCTCTAATCAGGCCAATTGGCAAGAAGCCAATGTCATTGTGTAGACTGTAGTCTGTATAGTTGTGTGTGTCTATATACATATATATTTTTAAATGTGGTAAAGTTGTATTTTAAGCCAGGGCTAAAAAAACATAAAGGAAAAGGACATAATTTTCTTCATATTAGTTCGTAGGAATGTTTTTCTAATCCATAATATAAAGTAATTCAAATAAAAATTCATATGCGCCTTAGGGTGTCTACCAGCCAGCTGGTTTGGTCGGATTGCTACCAACTCGCACCCGACCTGATTGTATTGGGTCTTGGAAACTTAGACCAATTGCCGACTTTTAGAACATAGGTCACTGATCAAAAAACCATTTGATTTTTGATGGTTAGATCAATCAAAGTTGCTGCCCTCCTTGTTGATGGTGGCTCGTGGCAAAGATCTTGAGATCTCCGTTAGATCTAATGGAGATCTCACCAGATCTAGCAAAGATCTCGTCAATTATAGTGAGATCGTCACTAAATCTTGCACTATAATCAGAGTGGAGATCTAGAGTAGTGACCCGCCAAAGAAGAAAAAATGAAGGTAGTATATGGCGGACCAGTTTCAGTTGAAACTCTAGGAAGGGAGCATCAACACTCAAATCGATCTTAATCAGTTGGGGCAATCTGCACTAGCAGTCGACCGCCACACCTCTCTGATCAGAGTTGAAACTCTAGGAGGGGAGCATCGCCACTCAAATTGATATTAATCAGTTAGGACAATCTGCACCCGCAGTTGACCACCACACCTTTCTAATCAATTGGTTCTTGGTTTAGATGACTTTAGATCGAGTGATTTTGTTGGGTTTGGGTCTAACTTGGACAACCCTATTTTTATCATAAAACCTTTTGAATTATTGATTAGATGTTGCCAATCCAACATCCTCAATAGTGAAAAAAAATGGAATGCTAACGATGTGGTACTGATCTAATCACTCTGATTCCTAAGTGTTGTGGATATTACACAAAGTAATAATAGAAGAACAAGGTTAACACCAAAGACAAACAGAAATAGATAACCTAGAGGTACTATATCGTTTTTCTTAGACAATATTTGCCCCCCACACTTTTGTTGCTAAAGGGTTATCGCAAATTTGTTTCCAAGATACAACCAAGATGTTGGGTTCTACAGATATCAATTCTGGAGAATGACTATAGGATTTCATGTGAACACAAGCCTTTATTTATACCTATAGGGTTATGTTTCATGAAAAGGCATGCATGGAGAATTAGTTATTTTTCAAGTCAACATAAACCTCTATTCATACTCATAGGGTTATGTTTCATGAAAAAGCACATATGAAGAGTTAGTTATTTTTTCATAAAACGGTTAACAAAGATTGAAACCTCTTCAATCTTTTTGAATAGTCACCAGAAAATTCTAGAAAATTCCAGAAAATTCAGATTTTCGAATTTTCACTTAGAAAATTCCAGAACTTGAATTTTCACTTTATAAAACCATATTCTCTAAACTCAAACATCATTATTACAACCTATCTTTGTATATACCTATGTATACAACAATCCCCCACTAGGTTGTAATAATATATGTCTCACTTGATTGATATCCTATCATGCATAATGGAAGATGTCTTTCAACTTAAACCTTCTTTTAGTGTAATTGCTCAAGAAATCAACAGAGTTAATGGTGGCTTGGTGCTTAAACCAAAACTCTTATGTGTTGAAATCGAAAACAACACACACATGAGAACATCCATAACACATTCAGATATCTAAGTTGTTAGTACTATTATGGCCTTGTGCTCTACGTAATTTAGTGAATATGTACAAGAGAAAACCCTTTTACTTTTACTAGAAGCAGCACCACTCCTATGTTCACAAAGGTGAAGTTCATTCTTATGTCCCTGTTACACAGACATTTATGATTTATGAACTTCATTAAGAGTTTAAAACTCATCCTCAATTTCAACGTAACAGTCTGCACTAATCCATCCTGAATGTGACACAAATTTAGTACTCTTACTAACCACATATCAATAGCTTGTTGTTACCCTTTAAACCTTTTAGATATAATCAGTTTCGAGGTGGGGTTCCCACTATTGGTAATTCTTTTAAAAGAAGGGTTTTAGTCCCATTCCAATGTATATTATCCTTACCAAGTCTCGAGACACACTTCGGTAAAGGACCTATTTTATATATAAAATTACGTAGGCAATAGACTAGTCTAACCGCATTTGACTTGCCTTATGTATTCTTGTCTTAGACTTTTAAGTCTAAGTTCACATTATATACAACTCATGTATACTATATGTGTTGTGGTTTCACAATTACAGTACAAGGAATGGCTTACTATGGTCGTGGCCACGACGCTTTATCAAAACTTTAGCCATTTTCTTTCCTTGTCCGTTACCATTATAATCAATGCTCTCAATTTAATTCTATAGTAGAGTAAGAAATATTCATTATTTCTTTAATGCTTACAGATAGCACCCTCACATGTAGTGATTATCTAACTAGACATAGATATTATCACTCACATCAATAATAGAATTAAACTTGAATATTCTATATAATAGATATTCATCACAATTAAGTACTTTCTAGTGATCAACCTTAAGTTTTAGAAATTTTGAAAGTCTATATACTATGAAGGCAATGTCTAGTTTAGTTCCAGACATGATGCACAACATGTACTTAATTCACTAGCAAACTCGAGTTGTGCACCCGTCCTTCCAGTAATTTCTTTATTTGTTATTGGAATCAAAGTGTTTTTGCCCCTTTAAAGATATTAAAATCTAAGAAGCAAGTTCTCAACACTAATCTCAACACAATGAGATAACACAATTCCCAATAGAATGAGAAATCACTTATCTCAACAAAATGAGATAAAATAAATCTTAAAATGAGATTAATACAGTGCAAATCTCCACTATATTTCTTTACTTGATTCTCATTCATAAAAGACTTTCATTTAATTAATTAAGGAAGTATAAACCCACAGGTCTTTCAAGCAAACTTCCTTACTAAGATCACTTTATTTTTTATTTTTTAAGAAAGTCACTTCACATCTAAATGATGCACACTCAAATTATACGTGGAGACACAATCCAATATTTCATTATTGATCATTAAATGTTCAATTAATGAACTCACTTGTACTTTCTTTATTTCACAAAGAGGTACTTCCAAAATGGGATCACAATATATGCTTGTTTAAACTCAAGACATCTACCACACATGGCAGAATTTAATCACAATGAATATAACATCCCTCAATGTTAATTCTCAATACCTTTAACAAGCACATCTTTAATGCACATTAGCATTCTTATGAGTCCATGACTTGTTTAAGGGTTGTACCCCTACACTTCTTAGATATCATAATTCCACAATTTGAGTTTCTAAACCCCACAATTTGGGTTCTCAACCATTCCAAAATTCACATATATACACACACTGTAATTACATATAACAAAAATGTAATAATAAAATATAGTGAATTTATTTAAAATTATATGAATGGTTTTAAAGATGTCAAACTAATAACATAAATAATTACTAGTGTATAGATACAAAAATCTATCTTTTCCCTTTATTTCAAACCTTTTGCTATTAACCTTAGACCAAAAGATTTTATATTTTATTCTAATACCCATTTACAACCGATTGGTTTATAAACTAGAGGTAGATTCATTAAGACCCAATTATTATTAAATAATATCGAGTCTATCTCAACATTAATAGCTTTTACAATAGAAAGCTACATCTTTTAGAAGCACAAAACTTTCTCAAACTTTAGGATTACTTCCCTCAAAGAATACTATGGGTATTTATTAGAATTACACTTTTATTACCTTTAACAAAGTAAACAAGAGTTTCACATGAAGTAAAAATTTGGATTAAAATCATTTTTATTTCTCACACTTTGACTCCATCTTTGTTCACTTGGTGAACCACATTTAAATTTTTAATATCACTTGATGATGCTTAGATCGTCCAGGAGGATGTCTTCTACAGCTAGTCCAGATCCTGAAATTAGCCAAACTATGAAAAGGAAGAATATGGTCACCGGTGTGACGCCAACCACAGAGCCTCTGATGCCAGTTAGAATAGATAGAGGTGAAAGAAAGTAATGTAGAGGTTTTAGATAATTCTGTATATACCTTTTTATTGGGTATTGTCAATGGATATATATAGGCTCTTTCTTCTTCCTTCTAGCCGTTGCTTCTACCTTAATGGAGGCATCATTGCTGAATCTGTAACGCCCATGTGGGGTGTTAAATGGACAGATATATTTCCAACAGTACGGAAGCTCATTACTAATCTTGTAATGCTTCGTTATGTTGGAGGGACAATGGTTCAGCTTTGTCAGGTATTCTCCCAAGGTCAGGTTGAGATTGGGTCGTCCTCGTCCTTTGTTCGGATTCGGTGGATGAGTATATTTTTGAGACTATCATCACTTAATGTGATATTTTAAGATTGGAGTCATTTACTCGCGTTTAAGTAGGTATCGGGGTATCCTTGAAATCACCTTTGAATTTAAACTCAATAAATTCAATATCCTTCGATTTCAATCTTATATAAAACATTAAGTCTAATAAAATACATATCCTCGAATTTACTCAAAACCTACATATACACTTTATATAGCTCTTTGACTAATTAGTCCTCTTTGGTCTATCATTTACAAAAGGTTAAACACCCCCACAGTTTAAAATGATAAGCATTTGGTCACATTCTCATTTCACAACATTTATAAAATACCTTTGAGATGAAACTCTATTATGCACATAGCATATACTAAGCAAAGTTTTTTCCCATTAATCAAATAAGAACTTAGCTGATTGCACTCAAGTTTATGGCATTCACCATATCAAATAGAGTTCTCTCTTTTGACCAAACTATTTTATTAAGGTGTATAAGGGACTACACTTTGGTGTATTATGACATGTTTCTCACAAAAAATAATATACATTTAGAGATATTCATCATTTCTACTTAATACACCATTCAATTCAAATCATCATGCTTATATATATTATATCATACTTTGACATAAATTTCAAGAATTTGAAATATAAAAGTCTTAATCTAGCATGCCATAAATAAAGAATCAACAATATAAGCACAACCAAAACATATTGATAAATAACACTCAGACAGTAGCATATCCATTGCCTACTAATATTCCATTCTTAGACAAAACCATTCTTAAATAACAAATTAGCTTTTCTTGATATTAGGTACATGAAAAACATAGCATTGGTTAAGAGAACTTCTTGCCAAAACTCAATTTCACTTCAACAATGCACTTTTCATGAACTTTTTCCTTACTGTGGATGTCTACAAGCACCTCTAGTTCTATGAAGGACTCCTCATAAGTCTTGAATTGTGCCTTGTAGTTGCACACGTGCAATATTGCACCTGAATCAAGACACCAATCAGAAGGATTTGTAATTACAGCTATATGAAATATAGTGATCTTTATTACATACATCACTCACCATAGCAATAATGTCCTTAATGACAATTGCTTCATTGGCACTTCCATCTTCATCCTTCTTATTCTTTAAGAACTTACATTCTCAAATGTAATGGTCTTTCTTTCCACAAAGAAAACATGACATTTTACTTGTCATTGTTGGGATCCTTAGAGATGTTCTTCTAAAACCATTCACACTCTTATTCATATTCAAGTGTTTATTGTTCTTACTAGAACTTCCAATTTTAACATTGTTTACATTCACTTTAAAATCGGTGTTAGATACACGTCTAATTGGACTTTCCTCTTCAATTCAATGATGTTGTCTGAATTGATCTAAAGTGAAATCTTTTGACATGTTCCTTAATGTCTTCACATAGTTTAGAAAATCACTTAGGAAAATATTCATATACTCTATCACTTTAAGAGTTTAAATTCTCATCCTTTAGATTTTCTACTTCACTTTAGAACATTTAATCATGTTAAAATTTCATTCTTATATCTCAATTCAAATAAATTCGCCACACATGCAAATATTCTAACAAAGAAACTCATCAATCAATTTGAAATTCAAATTGCCCATGAACAAGAAATTCGTACATTCAATGTTCAAACTATGAACATGGCTTTTAATGCATTCACAATGTGAAAGAATCATCACTTTCAGTAGGAAAAGGCATCAAATTCGGGTCCAAGACATAGAAAAGTTTCAATGAAGTAAGTAGGAATTTCATCTTGTCTTTCCATCGAGAGAAATTGGTTCCATCAAAGCGATCCAATTTCACCAACTCATGATTCAACATTTTTAACGCTGAAACATCACTTATTCCTTCCATCGTAGGAAATATTGTCTAAGATATATTATTGGGAATATTACACAAAATAATAATGGAAGAACAAGGTTAACACAAAAGACAAACAGAAAATAGATAACTTTGAGGCACTATATCATTTTCCTTAGACAATATTTGCCCCCCACACTTTTGTTACTAAAGGGTTATTGCAAATTTGTCCCCAGGATACAACCAACATGTTGGATTCTACAGATAGCAATTCTAGAGAATGACCACAGGATTTCTTGTGTTTCTCTCCAATTTTACTAATTTGTAGAGTTAGTTATTTTCATGTGAACATAAGCCTCTATTTGTACCCATAGTGTTATGTTTCATGAAAATGCACGTATAGAGAGTTAGTTATTTTTTTTTCGTAAAACGGTTAACAAAGATTGAAACCTCTTCAACCTTTTTGAACAGCCACTAGAAAATTTTGCAGAAAATTCTAGAAAATTCCAGAACTTGAATTTTCACTTTCTGAAACCATATTCTCCAAACTCAAACATCAAATATTATAACCTATCCTTGTATATACCTATATATACAACACTAAGTCAATCAAGTGTTTAGCAAATTGGTTCCTCAAAAAAAAAAAAAAAAAAGTGTTTAGCAAATTGTTTTAATGAAGGTGAAGTAGATTTTTCGTACCTATTTCAGATATGGGTCCTCCATATATAGGCCTCTCTTCGAGAGGCTCCCAATGATTTCAACCACCTTGTCATTGTGGTCACAACAAGCTTATAAATTTATAATGAAGGATATAATTGCCTTCACTATGGCCAAGATTTTGGTTATGTTATGGTCATTGAACATATTTTGCTTGATACTTTATGCTCGATTCTGTGAATTTGGGGCTCACATGCGTATAAGAGGCGCACTTCATAAGATGATCACAAAATATAGTCTTGATTTAGGGGTTGATTATCTATGAAAAGAATTTGATGACAATTGAACAATCTCATGAATCCTTGAAAGCAAACGACTCAATCATGATTTCTTTGATACGTGGACTAACATTTTTTTCTTCTTCAGAATTTAAAGTTTTTCTTCGGGATTTCATATATTCCTTTTGTCATATTTTGGTTTGATTTTGTACTTATAGCAAAAACTTTGCTTAAGAAAAAAAAATCATATGAATTGGGCTGTAAATGATAATTGTAAAGATAGTTTAGCCTATTCAAGGTGATTTACCTCTTGCAAGGAAGTTAAAGCTTCTTTTTTTTTTTTTTTTTTTCTTAATAATATTTTATTGATTTCTTTATTCCATTCCCTGCTTAAATGCAAAATTCAATGCTTAAGAAAATTCAAAATAACAACTGTTGATAATAGGATACCCTCAAACTTATCTTATTTGATAAATCTTACCACTATATCAACCCTTATTGAAGCAATAAGCTAATGACCTAATCAACTATCCATTCCTATCGAAGTAAGCAACTGAACAGCACGACAAACATTATCTTAGCACGGCAAGGCGGCAAGCATTATCTTCCGGCACTTATTATAAATATTATTGTAGAATCCGTACAATCCTTGCACATCTTCATCCAAGGTCATTTGGACAAAGCTCGGTTCATAAAATTTCTCTCCCCTTGAAGACATATCTTGCATTCAGGATTCACTTGAGAAAACCAATTGAGGATCCACTTGGGTTCCAAAATTAAACAAAACCAAATTAAAATAAATATTTCTAATAGGGATATTTTAGCCATAAATTTAATACCCCCGAAGCATCGCACAAAAAGGGTTGACAGCACCCACATACCTGTCAGCTTCACGAAAACCAATGGAAGACTTAGGCCGACAACACCAAACGTGACGACCCCACAATGCAACTCGACGAGCACCTCTGTAAGCTGACAGGAAACCAAAGGACAAGTTAAGGGCCTGACGGGGAGGAGAGGCTGACGGATCCAGCATGGCCTTGCTTGACCCCCACGGAAATCTACACAAGGAAATATCTTGCACCCCACGATTAACCCTAATCAAGAGAGTCCCCACAAGGAAATGATCTCGCAAAATACAAGTATTAATGAGGATCTTCCCTACAAGGAAAGACCTTTCCTGCCAAGAAACGAATGTCAGCTCTACGCTACTATAAAAACTCCAAAACCCTTACAAATCAAGGTATGCATAATTCACCCCAGTTTTGACACTCTAGAGTTGTGAAAGTTATCTAACTTAACTTTCGGAGGGTATTCAGCTGGTATCATACCAATACTCACTACAAGGTCTTCTTTGTTTCTGTTTCACAGGTTCGGTCTAGAGCATGTGAGGACCGTGTTGCTCACTGACGTTTTTTTGTGTCATCAATTGCTTTGTGTCTCCTGCACCGTTTTCACCTGATTGGAGAAAACTAGACCTCAAGTTTTGAAGTGTTGAATGATAAGAATTTTAGTGTTGGACACATATTTCAATTCTAGAAAATCTTTTGGGAGCACCGAAGAATAGAAAATTCTTATATTCCACATCATTATACTCATAGAGAATTACAAAATCAAAGTGTGTAATGAATGAATGTTGCCATTGAGGTAGTCTTTTCTTAAGCCACAAGACTATTGTATCAATCTTTTCTACTTCAGAAAGATTTTCATCTTCATGCACCATGGAGGGCTGATCAGTAGCACATTCATCAAACACGACAGCAACAATGGATTTTGGACTGGTGGTTGTGGGGTTGTGCACGGTGTATCTTGAATTAGTGGCTCTGATACCAAATGATATGATTAAGTTGTAAATGATAATTATAAAGATAACTTAGACTATTTGAGGTGACTGGTCTCGTTAACATCCTAATCGACTAACTGTTCCTATCGAAGTAAATAACTGAACAGCACGGCAAGCATTATCTTCCTTCACTTATCAATAATAAATCAATATCCTTGTAGAGTCCATGCAATCCTTGCAACCATATATGCACGTTCATTCGGACAAAGCTCGGTTCATAACACAGGACATAGTTATTAGTATATTTTAGTCGTAAGATCCTTGAAGTTTTTTGGTGTCCACAAATTACCATTAAATAATTAAGACACTGATTGTTACTTAACCGTATACGGTCATTAATCATGTCTTTCTAATTAATACTCAATAACTACTGCATTTTTCACTTGTGCAGCTCCAAAATAAGACGAAATATATACGCTAGAAGCTAAAAGTTAGAAAATTAACGTATTTCTCAATAGTTAATCTTACTTTGTGCATGTAACTTGGGAAATTAGAAATGATTGAAGAGATGTCCAGCGGTTTATTATAGAATACTTAAGGAGTATTATAAGTATGCACTCTCTCCCCTCACATAATAGTGGGTTTCACTAATTAAATTCATAGTGGGACACTAACCTACAATTTATGTGAGAAAGAAGAGTACGCATTTACGGTATTCCTAAAGTATTTTATAATGGGTTCAAAGTGCTTTTAGGACATTTTTTAATAGACCAATTTAGGAAAGTTTAGATATTATTTTTATAGGAAATATAAAAAACTGTCAAAATAAATTTTTTTTTCTTTTTTCATAGAATATTTCTATAAATATTTTCTAAATCATTTCTTTTAGTGCATCCATTAATTTTTCCTTTTTTATAATCAAAGAGCTAGAATCAAATTTCGTAATTAAGGGTATAGAGTGGTCCAACTGATTAGTGATGATCCATGTAAAGCTGTCAGCACTCAGCTGCGTACTCAGTAGAGATTAAAGTTAAGGCAGAGCTTGGGCTGCATGGGTCTTCATAGATCTCGACCCAAGCCTGGCCCATGATTATATATGTCCAGTCAAATCCAAGAAATCAATTATGAAGTTATTCCTCCAATATGATTCCTGGGCCACAGGGCCACAGCTATTTGGTTTGAGCATATGCAGCAAACATAATTATCATGATTGGATTGAAAAACAAAAGGGCAAACATTGTTATAGTCATTGCATGTGCAAAATTAATCTTGTCCATATATGCGTTTTACCAAAGCTACACAAAATGATATTGTCCATCCATTGCTGCGTAGAATGCACAATATGGATAAGAATGCAGCCAATGGTACAGTAGCATTAAGAAGCTTTTTTTTGGTGTTAATTAAAAGAGCTGGTCAAGAATCAAAATCCTTTTCTAAGCATATCGAAATTATATGCCATGAGAAGTCACGCAATCAAGCACTTTGCTTCCAAGAATCACATACTAATTCTGTTTCATTATCATACTTGTTTTAATCATATGCCTAAAGTAGATTCTATATAATATAATAGCAATTATACCATATCTTAGGTTTCTTCCCATGAAAGGATGCATCTTTCCTCAACATGTGGAAACATGTTAGTCTGCTATATCATAAATCATTAAGATAGTTTGCTTAAAAAAAAATAGATAGTTTGCTTCAACTTTTTTTTTTTTGGGGCACAAATTACACTTTTACACCTTAAACTAGCAGTCTCATTACACTTTAATCTTTCTAAATTATTGATACACACTATCAACTCTCAACTCTAAAAATACATTACACATAACCCATTGTCTTCTATTTTGCTGTTAATTCTAATCGAATTTAGCATTAAAAGACTAATTTACCCCTCAGCCGTCTGTTTTGAAAAAAAGGGTAAAATGATCTTTCAATACTAAATTTCGTTATAGTTTATATCAAAATAGACGACAGTGACATTAAAACTGAATTATAATTTTAAAGGGTTAATCAAGCGTTTCGATGGTTGAAAGAGTTGAAAGTGTAATCAAATTTAGAGTGAAAAATTATAATTTACACCCCACCTATTTTCCCTTATAAAATTTTAGTCACTCTCAGAAACCACTTTCTTGTGCTCTATGACTATGGATGATGTGTCGTATCCTCACATCACTGATAGTGATTCTAAAGGACACTATACTACACACGTAATCAATAAGGTTCTAGAGCCCATGGGAAACACTAGGAAAAACTTTTTATTTAGGTGTGTTCCCGAATTTAGAAATTCCATGCCTTTAAGATTTCACCCTCTATATAAAAATGAAATGGACCACACCACTGTTGCAAGTCGACATCATATTCATGATGGTATGAGTATGACCTCAGTAAGTTTAAGTAACAACTATGCTTCTCTACGTGTCTGTATAGAGGTATGTCTTATATTATATATCTCCTATTTATGGAATAAGCAGATTCAAAGACACAGTTATAGTGGAGACTACTGTTGATTAATCAAATTTGCAAGAAAGAACGGTAGATTTACAAGTAACTTTCTTGTCCCAAAGGATTAGATATTGCACGAAATGTTTGAGGATGTTAAGAGCAGAGTAGGTCATGTTTGAATATAAAGAAGAGCTGGACACGTCCGCTAAGAGAGATTCCTTGAAGCATGGATCATTGAGGATGAAGACCGGATGCAACGAGATCAGATGGTTTAGGATGGTTGCCGGGAGAAATGTTGACAAGTTGGGAAAAGGTCTCCATTTGAAATGAATTCCATTAGTTTTTTTAGACCCCAAATATTACCTGTAAACCAATTTTAGTGCCAAATTATTAATTAGTCAAATTATGAACAACCCTTGGTTATGCAATCATAGCTAATATTGTGTAATCAACAATAAGTATGGCGGAAATAAACAACATATAATATGGTGGTCTAAAGAAAGTCAATGGAACATAGTTCCAAAGTAAAAAGTAAAAATTATTGGAAGATCTTAACCTTAATTACCAACCCCAAAGGAAAAACAAATCCACTAACTGAATTAAAGTGTTTAGAATCTAGAATTGTCCAATCCTAAATTGCTACAACCTAGTAGTACTTACTTTTGTTACCTAACACATCTCTTAATCTACGGATTCTCTAGTTATGGAGTTTGTTGCTAGCAAACCTTTGTCCATGACTTTAAGTATCCATTTGAATATTCTAGTCCAACACTTGATCTTCTAGAATAAGTAGCAACATCAACACCACCACATCTAAATAAGCTTCAATTTTGATAAACAGTAGTGGCTTTTGAGAGCAAAATGCATAGTACCTTCAGATTTACAATCAGTAAAGCTCCCAAAAATCTTTTTAATGTTCCCTAGGGTTTTCTTCTATACCTTAGACTTGGAAACACAAAACCCTAGTGACTTGATGGGTTGCATGAGCTGAAATACATTTCTAGTCTACCGCAAACTGATATGCAGAACTTGACAACTGTTTTGTCTTTAGAAATTAACTTCTAAGATAACGTGTAAGACACTTTTTGTTCGAAGTTTGCCAATATAAATACTAAACCCAACCAATCCATTTCATGGGTCATATTAAAATTTTTAAATCTAAGAGTGCATAAACCACCATATCATTTAAAATTTTAAATGACGTGACTATAATTTTAATTGAGAAATGGACAAAATGAAGAGCACTTGAAATGAAGAGGATCTCATTGCACCACAATCTTAATCCAGGTAATGGTGGCTGTTAGAAATACTGAATAATTATATTGTATTTCATGATCAAGGAATATACATGTGATGCCTTTATATAGGAGGCATATGTGTGCGGTACAAGTAAAGGGTAGTACAAGTAAACTTGTAGTACAAGTAAACTAGCTGGGCCTAAAGCCCATAACACTATATACATTAACAGCCCCCCTCAAACTCAAGGTGGATGTGAGACCAACTTGAGGTTGTCAACCAAAGTACGAAGGCGTCCTTTAGGATGTGACTTGGTGAAGATATCTGCAAGTTGATCTTTAGAGGAAACTGAGATCAGCTTGAGAGCACCATGGACAAGATGAAAACGGATAAAATGACAATCGATCTCAATGTGTTTAGTCCGTTCATGGAAGACATCATTGTGAGCAATATGAATAGCACTCTGGTTGTCACAATAAAGAGGAGTAGCAGAGGATGTAGACACACCTAAGTCTTTGAGAAGCCATCGTAGCCAAAGGAGCTCAGATGTGGTATCAGCAAGGGCACGATATTCTGCTTCAGTACTGGAGCGGGCCACATGAGTTTGTTTCTTGCTTCGCCAAGAAATCAGAGAAGAACCAAGAAGAAAGCAATAACCAGTGGTGGACCTGCGATCAGTGGGATCTCCTGCCCAATCAGCATCAGAAAATGCACGAAGAGTAAGAGGAGACTGAGCAGAGTAGAAAAGACCATGGAAGAGAGTGCCCTTTAAGTATCGAAGAATGCGCAGAACAGCAGCATAGTGAGTCGATCGTGGAGCAGACAGATACTGGCTCACTTGGTGAACAGCATAGGAAATGTCTGGACGAGTGACAGTGAGATAAACCAAGCTACCAACCAAGCATCTGTAAAGAGAGGGATTAGACAATGGTTTCCCCTCTGAGGGAGTCAGATGCGCATTAAGCTCAACTGGAGTGTCCACAGTCTTGCTATCAGTGAGTCCAGCGCGAGACAAGAGTTCAGAGGCATACTTGGCTTGAGTAATATAAAGTCCATCTGTAGAATGAGTGATTTCAAGACCCAAGAAGTAGCTGAGATGTCCAAGATCTTTCATCTCAAACTGCTGACTGAGAAAAGCCTTGAGTTCTTGAATGCCACTGAGGTCATCACCAGTTATGATCATATCATCCACATATAAGAGAAGTAAAATAGTGCCTTTGTCAGTGCGACGAAGAAATAAGGCAGAATCATAGTGACTGGCCCTGTAACCCAAGTGAGAGATAGTAGAGCTGAATTTGGCAAACCAAGCTCGTGGAGCTTGTTTAAGGTTATAAAGTGCACGTCGAAGGTGGCAAACCTTGTTTGAGTCAACAGAGAGACCAGGAGGAGGTTGCATATACACTTCTTCACTTAAATCCCCATTAAGAAATGCATTTTTGACATCCATCTGAAAAAGGTCCCATTTACTGGCAGCAGCAACAGCTAAGAGGGCACGGACAGATGAGATACGAGCAACCGGCGCAAAGGTCTCTTCATAATCAATCCCATACTCTTGTGTAAAACCTTTTGCAACAAGACGAGCTTTGTAGCGCTCAATGGACCCATTAAAGCGAGTCTTAATCTTGTAGATCCACTTACAACCAACCACAGATTTCCCAGGAGGAAGTGTCACCAAATCCCAAGTATGGTTTTTAGATAATGCATCAAGTTCCTCTTTCATTGCAATCTGCCATAAAGGGTCAGTGGAAGCCTCACGATAGGTGTGAGGCTCGTGTAGTGTAGCAAGAGCAGTGTAACAATGATAGTCAAGTAAATGTGCAGGAATAGATCTTACCCGAGTTGAGTGACGAGGTGGAATGTCTTGTGTAGGATCTTCAGGCGGAGCAGGAGCAAGAGACCCAAGCTCAGGATTGGGGTTGGGTAGCTCGTCTTCAACCTGTTCATCTTCCACCTGTTCATTAAAGGGTGAACTAGGAAAGGGATCAGTGATATCTGGTGGTTGGACAGAGAAGTCTACAGTAACAGAATCAGGAGCAACTACAGGAGGATCAGTAGCAACTACAGAAGGAATATGTGTCTCATCTGAAAAAAGATCTAAGACAGAGGAGGAAGACAATGAAGCACTGAACTGAGAAAGTTCGACAAAGAGGCGATGTTCCCAAAAGACAACATTACGGGAGACACGAAGACGATGAGAGACAGGATCATAACACCTATACCCCTTTTGAGTTTCGCCATAGCCAAGAAAACAACAAAGCCTTGATCGAGGCTCAAGTTTGTTATGCTCATGTGGCTGAAGAAGAACGAAACAAGCAGAACCGAAAGAGCGAAGGTGGTGATAGTCTGGAGGTGACCCAAAAAGGCGTTCATATGGAGTTTGATTTTGGATAACAGGACTCGGAATACGATTAATAGTATGAACAGCATGAAGAGCAGCTTCACCCCAAAAAGGAGCAGGAACTTTAGCAGAGAGAAGGAGAGCACGAACAGTGTCAAGAATATGACGAAGTTTTCGTTCGGCTCTACCATTTTGCTGAGAGGTACCTGGACAAGTTAGTTGATGAACAGTGCCATAGGAATGCAAAACAGTTTGGAAAGCATATTGAGTGTATTCAAGAGCATTATCAGATCGAAAAATTTTGATTGTGTTTCATGTCAGTTAGGAAAACAACCAGCTTTGCCTTTCAATACTAGTGAATCCATATCCACTGATATCTTTGACCTTATTCATTCTGATATTTGGCATGATGATGACGTCAGCAAACCGTGTCTGGCGGGTGGCCGGCGCGTTGCCGGCGCGTGGAGGCGCGTGAGTATATTTCCCGGCGCGTGGAGGCGCGTGAGGAGAGTGGCCGGCACGTGGAGGCGCGTGGCTGTGACGCCGAGAATTGAAGTGGCGCGTGGAGGCGCGTGTATTGTCCGATGAAGACGAAATTTCACAGAAAAGTAGATCGGAGATATTTCTTTCCGATGGTACTATCTATGGTCTGATTGGAGAGGCGGAAGCGATGGTGGCGGCAAGGCAGTGGTCTTTGATGTACTGGAGTCGCGGTGGAGGCAGAGGTGCTGCTCACAACAACGGCTGCAGATGACACCCAAGAAGACAAGACTGCTTAAGAGTTACACACCAAAGGATTAGAGCAGTGGCTCTGATACCATGTTAGAAATACTGAATAATTATATTGTATTTCATGATCAAGGAATATACATGTGATGCCTTTATATAGGAGGCATATGTGTGCGGTACAAGTAAAGGGTAGTACAAGTAAACTTGTAGTACAAGTAAACTAGCTGGGCCTAAAGCCCATAACACTATATACATTAACAGTGGCAATATTATTCCAGTTTACCAAATTGTACTTACTAATTCTCCCTTACTAAAATTTGGAGATTAGTTTAGGAAATTGAAAACTTACAAGCTTTAGCGCCGAAAAAATGACATTGTAGTTTATAGAACCTTCACTACTACTGGAGCTTGGCAGACGGATTTTAGAATTTAGAGACAAACATGGTGTTCGGATTCTCTCTACATGGTTTTGAAATAGAAAATACCTTTCACAATAAAAAAATAGTTTTTAAATACTCAAAAAAAAAAAAAAAAAAAACCCTTAATGCATGATTCTTGATTTTTTTTTTTTTTTTTTTTTACTTTGTAACGAAATAGGAAAATATTTATGAGTTTTTGTTTTAGATAGCTCTTGTAAAGTACCTTGTCATGGAATAAAAGATTTGGGATTTGAATCCCACTGACACTAAAAATCAATTGGTATCTTGACTTGATAAAAAATGCCTAACTAAGCCAATTGAGGAACCATTACGAATACCCTCCACTCCTACTAGTGCATTATTTTTTCTATGATCACTACCATTTCTGCGTTATAAGTTCGGATCACAAAATAAAAAGGATTCCAGCTCATCAAACAAGACTTGGTTGGTGTGGATGAAAATTCTAAAATTGAAATATCTCACGAGGCAAAAAACTACTCTTGTAAAATTCATTTTGGGTGGCAAAGATTCAATAGCGAAGGGAGCTAGCTTACAAATAGAAAAAATGGAGTTGAGTGCAGCGGCGGAGCTATGTTCAAGGGTGGGGGCCATGAATTTTGAAATTTTTTTAAATATATATATAAATTTTTTAATGTTTTCAAATTTTAGTTTATAAAAATAAGATTTGCCCCCCAAGTATTTGAATTAGTCCAATGGTACTTTTGAAAAAAATAATTAGTCTAATAATTATAGAGACATGACTATTTGTAAAATGTGCTCTTATATCTGTTAAATATTTTCAAGGGTGGGGGCCATGAATTTTGAAATTTTTTTAAATATATATAAATTTTTTAATGTTTTCAAATTTTAGTTTATAAAAATAAGATTTGCCCCCCAAGTATTTGAATTAGTCCAATGGTACTTTTGAAAAAAATAATTAGTCTAATAATTATAGAGACATGACTATTTGTAAAATGTGCTCTTATATCTGTTAAATATTTGATAAAGTTTGGTACCAAACATGTTTGAATTTAACAATTCATTGACTCATTAAAAAAATCATGTCACTAAAACTACACATGAAATGTCTCTTTAGTTGCCATATAATGGGTTAAAGTAAGATAACTTCAAATATGTTTGGATCATTCATGTTTTTGAAAATTTCATTAATTTAATTGACAGATTTTTTATTTACTTTAATATAAAATTTGACAATTTGTATCCAAAATGAAATTTTTTAAGAATTTCACTATAAAAATAGTAAAAATGAATTTTATTTTATGAAAGATCGCCATCAAACAAAATTTTGATTGAAAATACTAAGCTCCTTTTTTTTTTTTTTTTTTTGGTGTGTATATATATAACTTATCAAATAAAAAAGTGTGTGTATAATAAAAAAACATGTGTATATATGTGCATGTGGGGGGTTATCTTGATAAATATATTAGTGCTACAACTTGGCCCCCAAACAAAAATTCCCAACTCTACCCCTGGTTGAGTGTGATGTGTGGGAGGATCCTTCTATTCCTTAATTTCTATCAATCATGTTCAGTAGAATAGCTACAAAACACACATACCACAAAATCAACACGAGTTTTCATCTAAATCACCCTTCTCTGCTAATTATAAGTCCTCTACTCTTCCCTTCGACAAATCCTTGGTTAAAATCAAACAAGAAGGAGCTTTGAGAAGTTAAACTTCACGAGCAACTAAAACTTATAGAACGGATGGAATGTGCTCCTACTTGATTTTCTATCAAAGATATGACCTTATCCAATTACTCTATGGTTGAATTTGCCGTGGCCCATCAGTTTCTCTGGAATGGACATTAATCAATGCTATCAATGTTTCCATATTTCTGTAGAAGAATCTTTTGGGCCTTTTCTTTTTGCTATAGTTTGAACTTTGTTGTGATTTATTGTAGGTGTTAATGGAACGAACAACTAAACAAGGCAAGTAGGCCTGGCCATTTAAAGAGATGTCATCAAAGCCACTTGTAGTAGTGACAGTATGCAGTTAGGAGCTCCAAGGTCTCTATAACAATACTAGAGATGAGAAGACTAAAATTATTCTTGAAGGTGGTTCTTTAAATGTGATCCAACCAATTAAGAATTCAAGATTTACGCTCAACCCAACCGGTGTATTTAAGTAGTTAAAGATGACATCAAGTTGTATCACCTAAGAGCCCAAAAATTGAGTTTGTTTCTCTTTTGTTCAATAAAAATTCTTAATCGGGCTGAAAAAAAGGACACAGGTTGTTCTATGCAAAAAACTCAGATCCAAGCTACATAGAAAGAAGACGAGAGAATGAGAAGCTACAAAATTATAGTGAGAAAGCAGCTAAAACTATCATAAACCTCTCTTTTTTTTTTTGATAATCTGAAACTATCATAAACTTTGTTGACGTACAAATGGAAGACCAACAAGATTAGTAAAAATTTGTGATTCTAAAGAAATGGAAATGAGCAATTTATATACAACAATGAAAATGTAACGTGTTGACTTCCATGACTAAGAGTTTCTGCTCTATGAAGGGGAAAAATCAGCAAAACTATTTGACTTGGCGTGTATATGGCATTGTATAACAACCATTAATTAAAGCTCTATCAACTCAGGTATAAGCTTCCAAAGAAATGCAAGCTCCCGTGGCGAGAATTGGGGCTTTGCTTCCACCCCTTCGGATAAACTTTCCCCTTCATCTGCCTTCAATGGCTTTATCATATTGGAAACTGCTTCTGAGATCTCTTTAACCAGATCAACAATCACTCCATCAATTCCCATTAGATTTTGCATGTATACTGCTTCAGGCACATTACTGCAACAAGATTTATTTCCATTCAATTAATACATAACATATAATCCATAGAACAAGCTCATAACAAAATCAATTACAACTTTGCTATATGCTAACATGGCTAGACATTATACATGTGACATGGCAACAAACCACCAAAGATTAGTTAGCAAGTTTTCCCTCCTTATGTACGAAAAGTAAAATCCTTGTATAGGAAATGTAAACAAATTAGGCGGCCCAGTTGTAATTCCAAGCTATGACCAAATCAAAGTCACAATGAAATAACATGGCAGGTTATATTTGACCATGATTTGTCATAGCCTGACTTTGATGCCTTTGTCTATCACATTTCCTATGCAATAATTTTCTTTTTGGTAATACATTTCCTAAGCAATAGTTTCCATGGAAAAATTGAAGATAATCATACAACGCTTACTTCAATTTGCCGTAGGTAAGAAGTGAAAGCTTGGCCTCCTTGATCTTGGTCACGGCGCCGGGATTTCTAAAAACTCCCTTAACCTCTGACACAATTCCTTCCAAACCACCCTCCAAGCACAGCTTTACGGCATCCTCCAAGGAGTTCCTCCTCACATCGTAGTATATCTCAGTACCCCCATTAGTCAAAAAGAAGACCTAGTATACCATAATGACAAAAATCATTAGGATATATCCCCTATTAATATATAACACAAACATAGAAGATATTATCAATGTCAAAGAGTGCTTACAGGGTAAGTGCTCTGTAACTTTTTAACGAGCAATGCCGCATCCGGCTGGAAGCTTGAGAAGATAATAGGTCTGTCATTAGCATACTCAAACACCACCTGTCACACAGAATTCATAATATTTAGAACCCCCAATATCATTAGCATTCAACAAAACAAGAAAAAATTATAAAATTTTTCACTATTAAGGCTATGTACCTGCAAGATGGCTTGGAGAACACGGAAGAGATAATCTTGGTCGTAAACAATGTGGTCATCGAATTTTAACTCAATGTTGAAGCCCAGTGAGGGACTCACTTGCTGAAAAGCTTCTTGAAGTGTACAAAGAGTGTCATCTGTCTCTACATCCCAATACACAATATTCCCATTTTTTATTTTCCTCAGCAAAGGTTTCCCTTGCTTGTTTGGTTCTCTTTGGGGACCATAGCCAAGGAATTCTGAGAGAGTCAAATCTGTGACCCTTTTCTCAAACACAGTACCCTGAATTCCCATAGACAAAAATGAATTAGCTTCAAAATTATACATACATAATACATTAGTACTTGGATTAAAAATAGACACACGTTAAATTGACAGAGAAAAGTTAGCTTACATTTTCTTCAGAGAGAATAACATCGTCGTGGAAAATGACAGGGCAGTCATCTCTTGTCACCTACAAAAACCACCACATTTGTTTTTTTTTTACTTTGCTGTCTTTATGCTTCATTCACCTTTCTCATCTATTTTCATTTTTAACCGAAATAATTCTTTTTAAAAGAACCACAGAGGGAAAAAAAAATGCAAAAACACACATCAGTATCATTGAGATAGAAGGAAAAATTTTCTAAAGTTTTCCTAGATGAAAACGCCGTAGAACTAGAACAAGGAAACCCATCTAGAAATCAGGAACAAGAACCAACTAACAAATTTGAATAAAAAATAAAAATTTCAAAGGCATAAAACCTATAGAACACCCTGAAAATACATTGATTAAGTTTTTGTTTTAGAAATCTTAATTTTAATCCTCATGTAAAATATGTTTCATATATGCCTAAATATGGAAGAGAATTAAAAGGAGATTTTATCTTATCTTTTTCTTTTCTTTTTTTTAGCTACCTAAGCTGTCCAAAGATCCACGATTTTTTTTTTTTTTTTTTTTTTTTTTAAAGAAAGGTCTAAAGATCCACTTAATAAACACGAACTACTAAAAATACCGTTACATGTCAACATATATTATTGCCCTTGATCCCCATACACACAATTTATGGGTGTATACGCAAAAACAAAAAACGATTAATACTTTTCAAAAACGGAATAAATACTCTCTATTTAACCTAAAATACAATGTATTCATTTTACAATTGAGTATTTTATGTTAGATTTTGTTAACAGAGTGGTCTTGAAGCACGTGTTCATATACGGTATAAAAAAAATTAATATAGTTTTTATGAAAAAAAAAAAAAAAAAAAAAGCTTGAATTTTCTTTTCCATATATATATATATATATATTTGTAATTGAGTTTTTAAAAATATTTCCTTAAATCAGCGGTTAACATTTCCCTCTTATGTTTAATATATATATTTATTTATTGAAACCATAGCAATGTTTAATACTTAAAAGATTTATCTTAAATGTTACTATAAGATAATAAAATATTTATTTTTTGAGCAAAAGTTCAGAAATACAATAATAACTTGACGTAATTCACAGATTTTCCCATAATTTGTGGATGCTTTAATAGCTAAGTTCACGTTCACATAAGCCGAAAGTGATAAAAATACCATAGCAACCTATAACTAAGATTATCTCACACGTGGTTATCAAAAAAAAAAAAAAAATATTATCTCACACGTGTCTAATAAAAAAAAAGATTATCTCACACGTGGTACACAGTGACACACACAGGTTACGCGGCGCGTGTACAACGCACCGACACAAAAGAACGTGACCTCGAAAACCGAGGATTATCTTTTTCTTTTTTTCTTTTTTCACAAAAATACAACCGGAGACGACAACAAAAAAAAAAAAAAAACCAAGAACAAAGAAACAATTAGAAAAACGTAAAAGAAATCGAATCGAGTGGCGAAGAAATCTAACCTGAACGTCGAATTCGATGAAATCGATAGGGAAACAAGAGGCAGCGTTGAAGGACGAGATCGAGTTCTCCTTCAACGCTCTCATTCTACGATCAGATGACTGTAACACGTTCATCCCATGTCCCCTGTGCCCTATCACTAAAAACTTCGGTATTCTATATGCACTCCTCCCCAATTCCACGCCTAAAAAAACATCAAACAAACAACAACGTACACATCAATAAGTTACGTGTTTTTATTACTAGTCTCATCACATGCGCTACATAGACGTAACTAAAATAAAAAATAAAATAAAGTTATTAGCCCGTCACACTTGCTACCCGTACGTATTTAAATAACGAGATTGGAATGATATGATTACCTTTGGAGAAGAGAGTGGAGTAGAGAGAGAAAGAGGGATTGTCAGGGACCTGGTCGAGGTTTGGGACGTCGGAGACATGAACAGCTTTGAGAGCCATTATTTGATTTTTAGAGAGAGAGAAAACAAAAACAACAAGGAAACACAGCAGGTATACAGAAGGTAATAGAGAGAGAGAGAGAGATAGAGAATGGGTATTTATTGTGAAGTCGCGAGGAAACAACAACCAGGCGGAGCGGGATCTCCTCTCAGAATATGCTTTCTTCCTTTGTCATATGCTTCGCATATTCTTCCCTCTTGGCGTTCTTATTAAGTCTATTTTATTTTTAAAAATATTTTGAGCTTTTGTTCTTCAACGTCCCCGTTTATTTTAACGGTGTGTTTTTATTATCTATTTTTTTTAAGGTTTTCTTATTGGCTAGCTGCTAGCTTATTCAGTACTTTGAGGACCACCGTTGTGATTCAATGATTTTTGTACAGATTTGAACACGTGATCCCGTACAAAAAGATTCGAAGTCAATTGCAGCTGCTCACTAATAAAAAGTCAAAAAACATAGATGATGATTATCTGAAGTTGATTAATCATAAAGCTTTTCTAAAACCATATCACCTTATCTTGTTTCTCAAAAAAAAAAAATATATATATATATATATATATCACCTTATCTTAAAAAATAAAAGAATATCGCCTTATCAAGAGAGAGTAAGGATCTTTTCCTTAAATTAATAATAAAGTATTTTACAATAAGCTTTTTATTTTAAATTATTGAAATTATGTTTTTGTTATCTTAAAAAATAAAGAATATCGCCTTATCAAGAGACAGTAAGGATCTTTTCCTTAAATAAATAATAAAGTATTTTACAATAAGCTTTTTATTTTAAATTATTGAAATTATGTTTTTGTTATCTTAAATATTTTTTTTAAGATAACTACAATATGCTGCCTATCTTAGTATCTTGAACTGTTTCTCTCTTTAGACCCCCAATATTTTATACATGAAAAAAATGCTAATTAAACTACAATAATTTAGACCATAAATATTTTTGAGAAACATTTAGACCATAGATTTAACATAATAGTATTTGATGGTATAAGTAACTGTAGAACTTTACAAAATAAACAAAGTGTTTGGAGGGTTTAGAGAAGAAATGGTTCGAACGGTAAAATTAACAGTATATTATAATTATCTGTCTTAAAAAAAAAAAAAAAAAAAAAAGGGTTGTCCGTACTTCTTGGGGTTAGATGGATTGTTAGAACATAACGTACATAATTAACCGAAAGTTTTGAGTATTTACAATAATATGTTTTGAATTTTCGACTGTAATTACCGTGATAGCAAAGGGAATATGCGAATGAATATTTTAAAGAAGATGCCACGTCAAGCTTAGTGGGAGATAGATAGATACGTCGCCGTTTGTAAACAGCGCAAGTCTCAGGTATATGACGGTGCCCCTACGTGGAATAAACAAAATTTAGTGTTTACCTTTTCTTTTTGAGAAAGGAAAAGGAAAAGAATTAGGGTGGTCCATTCATACTTTGGTTGGAAAGTTATAGTTGTCGAAGTTTCCAGTCTCTTTCTTCTCAATTTATTAAAATCCAAAGAAAATTGATAAATATGAGGAAGGATTGCACTGGGCATTGGCAGGAGGGTGATTACTCATTGTTGGTGATAGTGGGTGGGCAGGGCATGAATGCATCATGACGTGTAGCCACGGAAGGGTTTATCTATTCAGCTGTGTATTTGATCTAAATTAAGTTAAACTAAACTAATAAGAATGAATGAATAATAATCAGGTAAAGTGCTTAAATTATAGAATTCATAGCGTGTATTTGGGCTTTGTCAATATTTCACTCAAAAGAGCAGTTGGTGCCCCACAAATAACAAATCTTCTGTTTTTTTAAAACGTTATCTTGTGCTTATTATAGGGGAATTATTCAAAGGATAATGCATGCCGACGTTGCCATATGTAATATATATGTGGCTGGCAATTGCCTGTGCGAGGTTACTTTCAGTTTCAGCCTGACATGACCTACATCATATTATATGCCATCAACCCATATTGCTTCTTCTTCTTCTTCTTCTTCTTCTTCTTCTTCTTTACTCTTTTTTTTTTTTTTTTTTCCTCTCTTACCTCTTTTTTTTTTTTTTTTTTTTTTTTAAATAAACCTTAAACTCATACGCCACAACCAAAATTGCATGGAGCAGTTAGTTGCGCAGAACAAGTTATAAGGCATAAAACACACACAACAGAAGTGGGACAACACCCATTTTTTGCCCCTTACCTACCTGCTATAAACTCAGACCAAAAAAAAAAAAAAAAAAAAGGGCCAAGGAACTATTTTCATTTATTTTGTTGAAATCAAGATAGTCAACCAAGGTACCATTAAAGCAATTTTCTTTAATTTGTTGTATCCAGTTGGCTTGCAATTCTTTTGTATTGTGGGTTAATTGCCCTAATCAAGGTATCCTCGACACAGACTAGTGGCTCCAGTAGAATCTCTTCCCCTTTCTTCAAGGTTCTTGATTTTTTCTCCACTTAGCGGACCTTTAAAGTGGATGAATAAGACTATAACATAAGATGTAGTGATTACAAAAGGCAATGCCATTGATGCGATGCAAAAAAAAATTTGTCAAGATGCTTTTTTTTTTTTTCTTCTTCTTTTTTGGTTGGTGGCGATTCACATGCAATCGAGAGACTTGGAACATGTTGCGACAAAGAGTTAGACTGTCTTTCTTATTTACAGAATTAATTTTAAGTTATAGAATCTGTATTGGAGTTAGCATACGACTTAGAGCACTCACATCAGTAGGTGAATAATTTTTTAAAAAAAAAAAGATGTAAAATTTACACAACTTTACCTAAAATAGACTCACATCAGATAATATAAAAATGTGTAAATATACAAATGAGCTACAGTAACTATCTAAATATACCACTACTCTCTTTTCATTCACTTTTCACTTTCACTTTTCATTAGAAATGGCAACAGGTCAAGTTCGGGGCGAGTTTCTTCATGCCCAAACCTGACCCACAGGCCTACCCTCGTTACCTGAACCAGACCCGTTTAATAAACAAGTTTTTTGAGGCCTAAACCAGTCTTATTGGGGGCCGCAAGCCCTACCCAACCAGGCCATTTCAGGGCCCAATCTTAAGCCCCTAAACAGTGGCCCAATCTATAAAAAAAATTTTAAAAAAAAATTTATGTTTTCCTGAGAAAAAAGAATCACATTTGAAATCTCATAGCAACACAAACAACAAATCCAAGGAAATCTCAAATCAAATCCACCATACCCATTCAAATTTCCTATTCACAGAAACCAAATCCATTTGAAATCAAAATTTAAAACAAGCACGTGCAAGGAACATCAGATCTTAATAACCAAATCTAAATCCCCAAACCCACATGTTAAATAAAGAGAATCTAAATCCCCAAACCCACTGATCAAATAAAAAGAAAATGGAAGAAGAACATCAAAAATCATTGTTGTAAATCACCATGGTTATGGTCGTTGGGTTCAACTATCACTAAGCTCGGTGCAATGCAAATAAAGGGAGCAAGATTGAACGAAAGTGGGTGTGATCGGAGAGGCTTTGTGGTGAGAACCTTAGATTGTCGTCTTCTTCTTCTTCGGCGGTGAAAGTAAGACCGAGAGGCTGAGAGCATGAGAGAGGGGCGACTGAGATTCGGTGGCCAACGGCGTGAAACTTGAGAGTGAGTGAGTGAGTGAGAGTGGGAGGGGCAGTTAGGGTGGTTGGCTGAGTGAAATGAGAGAAAAATTTTAGGGTTATAAGTTTATATATATACTAGGGCTTTTTTTGGTAATTTTAATTTTAAGCAGGTCAGGTCTGGGTTCAGGTTCGGGGTAGGTATTACCAAAACTTGGACCCGACTAGGAGTCGGGTCGGGTTTTATTTTAAAAATCCAGACCCAACCCTACTGCTTATCAAGTAGGGTCGGGTCGAGTCGAGCCAGGTAACAATTTCCATCCCTACTTTTCATTCTCTCATATACCACTACTCTCTCTCCCCACTCATCTCTCACCACTTAGTACTCATCCTATCTCTCTCTCTCTCCCCTTCAGCTTCCCTCCTAGTCGGTCGTCTCCTTCACAATTGTTCTCCGATTAGGAATTCAATTTCATTTTTTTCTTGGCAGCACCAACTGGGCTAGACCTTTGATGAGTGGTTTGATTTTCGCTTTTAGGTTTGCATATCTATTGGGCAGCGTTGATCTTCTCCTCAAGGTGTTGTTCTCCTCAACATTATGTCTCTACTGGGCAATTAATGTTGATAGATTTGTATAACTCTGAGTCTAATTTTCAATTTCAGTAGCCCCATTTTTGATTGATTTATTGTTGTGAAAATTTTGTTTTCTTAGCTATATAAATTGGGTTTGATATTGGAGGTTGTAAAGAATTGGATAGGGTTGGGCGTGATTATCAGGTGGGCATCATGGATTTGGTTGCTCAAGTTGGATTCATTTGCTAATGTTGTTTGGTGATGACTGATGTTGTTTGGCGGAGGGGAAGAGAGAATATGGGAGGAAGGGGAAAAAAAGACATATTAAAATATAATAATATTTTAAAAAATATAATATAAAATACATAATCTGATGTGAGTGTTTTGTAAAAGTAGTTGTATAAAATAGAAAAAATAGGTTCTTATGCTAAAATAGACAACAATTTTTACACAGATTGATGTAAATGCTCCTACTTAAGGGTACAAAAGGCTGATAATTTTCAATGAACTTGACGATTGGCTTGGTGACCCAAAATCTCTTGACGATGTGAAACCCAATCATGTTGTCCATAAGCAATTAAAAGAGTTGGGACACTTAAAAAATGGCACATCATTGCTTTGTTAGAAAAATAGGCAAGTAAACTAATAGAAGTTCATTTTTTTTAAATTGAAGGACCAATAGTGCTCACTTGAAACTCAAAGGACCAAAAGAAAAAAGAACTAGAAATAGCAATATATATTACTAAAATGGAATAAGTTTTTTTCTTATTTGAGAAACTAATGTAATAGGTGTAAAAAAAAAAAAAAAAAAACTAATGGAATAACTAAATCTATTTATAGGTTTGAATGTAACATTATAATAAAACTCAAAATTTGTATTTATGAAATATACTTATACAATTTTATTATCTAAAAAGAATATTTTCTTTAAATAAACAAAATTGAGAGAGAGAGAGAGAGAGAGAGAGAGAGAGAGGGGTTATTTTTTATATTTATATTTTTCTAATTGTTATATGCACATGAAAATTTTGTATTTTTAGAAATATATTAATTTTCGACTTTATCAGACATATTAATGTATAGCTATTACTAAGAAATAAGGGTCTGTTTAGATACCGCTTATTGCTGAAAACTAAAAATACTGTAGTGAAATAATTTTTAAATGTGTGAATAGTGCCGTAGTACCTAGTTTTAAAGTTAGATTTACGTTTTCCGTACTTGTGGGTACCCCACCAAAAAAACGCAAACGCGCAAAATAACTCACTCTCCACTATCCAAATTCACACTAAATATTGCATGTAAAAGATTCTCAAAGAAAAAAAACTATTACTTGTAATAAAGATCTGACCAAATAAGAGAATAGTTATTCCACATGAATAGTCATTGCATTACAATTAGTAAACCTCAAGGACCATACCTCTAAAATACAACATGGTAATCGTCATAACATAATCGGAAATCCTTAATTATGATATATGTATAATATCACATTAATCATATTTATTATTACATTAATTTGTAAATTTATTTAAATTTTTAATAATAAAATTTGTCATAATTTTTATTTATTTTTAATGAAAGCAATAAGCCAATAACATTGATTCTTATATTCTTACTACATTGGGACAGGCTTTGATTGATCAAATTCAAATATAGACAAGAATATAAATATGCATTCTTATTACAAACTAATCTGGCTAGTGGCAACCATTCGAATTATATTGGGGGACTATCTCCATAGGGCTTACTTGGGGCTATAAAAGCCTAATAATTTTCAATGAACTTGGTGGTGGCCCAAAATTTCTTAATTGAAATCAAAACGTTTTATTTTATTTAATAAATGTGATCATGATCCAAATTAATACGCTAAGCAAGCTTAGTTGTGAAGTTAGTGTATGTGAGTGAGATGAGGGATGTTACAATTATTACCGAATTTACTGTATAAGTTTTTACAAATTGGTGCATCAACATTGGTTGATATGCTCTTTGTAATAAAATTTGTAAGAATAATTAACATTTTCCTAGATATATTAATTACTTACTATGTCTCTTCTCCAAGAAAAAAGGAAAATGGTGGTGTTAACCGTGATTGTAAGGTGCCCGTTAAGAAACTACTCTATGTCACATTATTATACTTTATATTAGATTTTTGACAAATTTACTGATAAAACTAACTTTTTTAGTTTCACTTGTTACTTTAGTATTTTTATTAATTTATACCATTTTTTTTTTTTGGAGAGATACCAATTTTTTATTAAGTGGACCCCATAATAAATAATTCTTAATGGACACCTTACGGTGCTCGTTAACATTTCCCTAAAAAAAAAGAGTAATGTTATAGTCACAAACTATTTTACAACATTTTTATAAAATGTTGATGTAACCAACCTCTTATTGGCCTCTGTTTGGATAGAGATTAAAAAAAAATTAAAATTATTGTACTATTCAGCTTATTTTTGCTATTATTCATGGGCCCCATTGTATATTTTGGTATTATTCATGAGCCCCACTGTACTATTTCAACTAACTTTTACTTTTATCTACAGTATTTTCAGCTAAAAATTTTCAGTTTCAACAAAATAAGCGGTATCCAAACATACCCTTGGTTTTCATTTAGGTCAATCATTAATATCACTTTTTCATTTACCAATAATAGGGCCATTCTACTGTACCCTCTCTATTTTTTAGGAAGTACGGTACCCATACAAATCCTGACCATCAAATCTAATGGTTTTTAATCTTGACCGTTATTCAATTTTAGTGGGATACTAGTTACCGGTATAGCAAGGTAGCATATAAAACCAAAAACAATAGAACCAAATCCTTCTCTCACCATATTTCTCAAAAAAAAAAAAAAAAAAATCCTTCTCTTCTTGTTCTAGGATTTTTTTTTTTTTTCAAAATAATACTGATTTTCAAAAAATTTTGTTAGTTAGCACGTTTTCAAAACTATTTAGGAAATTAACATCTCGAGTGCAATAAACTCGATTTTGGTGTTCTAAATTGAGCACAATGAAGTCGATTTCAACATAGAACTTGAGCCTATTGGACTTGATTTCGTTGTTCAATTCTCACCTTCAACAAACTCAAGCAAAACTCAACTCCAACCAAACCCAGGTCCGATCCAATTCGAGCAAAACCCAGGTGAGCTTTGGTGGGGAACAAGAGATATGGAACAAGACAAAGTGAGAGAGAACCACCGCCCCAATCCAATCAACTCCAACAACTTTGATTCGATCCCAATAACTCCAGCAAAACCTATGCGATCCGATCCGAGCAAAACCCCAGGTGGGTCTTGGGTTTGTTGATTTTGTTGTTTCTCTTTGGTTGTTGTGTTTGATTGTTGGAGAAGAAGAGTTTTTGGAGAAGAAGATTGTTTGATTTTTTTCTATTTTCTCTTTGGTTGTTGTGTTTCTCTTTCGTTGTTTCTCTTTCATTGCTTCTCTTCGTTACTTTTGTTTTTGTTGTGAGTACCAAAATCGAGTCTGAACAACTCGATTTCAATTTGATGGAAAATGAGTCTGATAGACTCAAATTTGGCATTCCAAAATCAAGTTTATTATACTCGAGATATTAGTTTCCTAAATAGTTTTTAAAACATGCTAACTAATGAAATTGATTGAAAATCAGTGTTATTTTGGAAAAAAAAAAAAAAACCCTTGTTCTCTCAAAACACTCTCTGATAGAACGATCTCTTCAAACTCTCTAAGGTACAAAAATCGCACAGCCTTCATTTTTATCTTCTTCTTCTTCTTCTTCTTTTCTTTTCTTTCCTTGTGAAAGGTGATTGCTTTATCATATCTGATATATTGCTTATTAAAAATTAGGTCTTTGTGTTTGTTTTATGTGTTTGGAAATGCGGGAGTTAGGGTTTTTGATTGTTTAAATAGGGATTTTGGATATGAAGGTTTAGTAAAGGGGAAACAAATATGGGAGATTGATGTTAATTAGCTTTCTTTTACAGACCAGTGTTTGGTTGCTAGGAAACCTGCTCAATAGAAAAGAAAGTTGGTTTTTTTTTACTTGATTTCGATTGAGAAGATCGCCTCAATTGAGTTAAATAGGTGCATTGAGAGTGAAGTTTAATCTTTTGTGGGATAAAGAAGGAGGGGGTTCAAATCAAAGTTGCTTTTGGAAAATTTATGTTTTTTCTTGGTTAAAAAATTAGGTATTTAAGGATGAAATGTTTTAATTACCTTGTTTCAGTGTTGTTTTTATCTAGAGTTGCTTCATTCAAATCTAAGAAGCTGCCAAGTAGCCAACAAGCCAAAGGCTACAACCAGGAACTACATCAAAGTAATAATAGAAAAAAACCTAAACAAACAAGTCAACTGCAAACCAAAACCAAAACTCAAAGAACACAACAAGGTGCAGGTTTGCATGGTACAATCTATTTACAAAAAAAAAAAATTACAAACATACTTCACAACTAACTAGGACTAATCTACCAACAAGTAATAAAGAGCTAGCCAAAATTCTGCCTTTCCAATCAAATCCTTAGACTTGAATACAACATCAGAAATACCCCACTTGATACATATTTTGGTGTTGATACTAGACCTAGGATATGGTCCTTTACTTTCAATCCTTGCCTTCACTTATTTCCTTACAAGACTAGCAATTTGATCCTCTGTTTTAATAGTTCTCAAATGCTTTATAGCATTTCTTTGTACCCATATGTGGTATATACACACATTAAAACTCAATATGCTGCTGTCAGCACTCAACCTTTTACCTTTTCCAATTTGTTGCAGCACAATTGATAAGATTATGCCAGTTTTCATCAAGCCTATCTTGATAAGAACATTTCCTAATTTACTCCAAAGTCTTTTAGAAAAGGGGCACTTAAAGAAAAAGGTGATCTCTACTCTCAGAGCTTCCTTTGCATAACAAACATAAAAGATCACATGTTATTCCCCAACTAGCAATCATATCATTGATAGAGAGACTATCCCTAATAGCCAGCCAAGTGATGAAAGCATGCCTTGGGATGGCTTTGGTGAACCTTACAATCTTCCACCAACTAACACTAGGTTTCTTTTTTCTAATTTGATCCCAAGCACTTGAGATAGAGAACAATATAGACATTGAACTACTTGGACTTGTGCAATGACTGGTTTTGTTGAAAATATCTGTATGAAATATGCCCATGTTATTTTCTTTGAATGGTTATGCAATTAGTTTTGTATGTAGCAATTATTTCAAGATTTGCCTCCTGTATGCCCTTGGTTTCATATTATAGAATAAGGAATTATTTCAAGATTTGGCTCATTCCCTCCCAGTAGAATTTGTTTTGTACTATTGCCGCACTTATTCAAGTATGCCTAATAAATTTATGTTTTTTTCTTTTTTTCTTTTTTAGAAGAGAGAATTACATTAAGATTTGGTTCCATTGTTGTGGAATACTTTTTAATTACACATCTAATTATTTTGTAGGACTTGTTGGAACTTTGTCGATACAAGTTGGCAGCAAAGCTAGTGCTTTCAAAGGATAATAAACAACAACATTTTAAATTGTTTAAAGTGCTAAAAAATAGAGCTATTGGATTTTTTAATTACACTATGTAATGATGCAAGAGTTATCAGTAGATTATTGTATTGGTTTCTTATTTTAGTTCCCAAAGAATCATGTCAAATCTATAGCACTTTTTGTAAACATTTAACCACATATTGAAGGCTTATGGGTGGTTTCATCAAAGCTCATTGAGCTCAAAAGCTATGCTAGGTCATGAATCATCTTTTATATCCTTTTGATTTAATTTCGTATGTTTACTTAAGGAATTTTTTGGGCATAGAATGATGAAACATATTTTGACCCATTTGCGCTTTAATTTTATTATAAAAAATAAATAATATAAAGCATTTCTCTAACCCTAAGACCACAATGCTAATATTTTGGAACTTATATGAAATCACAGTCATTGGTTTTATTAAAATTGATAAACAATGACAATTTGAGCCATCCATGCCAAAGAGTTACTTGGAAAGGTAGAGAGAGCGAGAGACCAATAGACACTTAGGCTGCGTTTGGTTCAATGTAAATCGAATTCCGAGTGTAAAATGAATGCAGGGGAAAGTGAATTCCTGTAAGGAAAATGAAATCTGGGTGTTTGGTTCTACAATGGAAAATAGTCCAAAAATCGATTTCTGTTGTTTAGTAACATTCTAAAAATGTTATTTGCCTACAAATTTTTCACATTTTCTCAGCATCCAAACAAATTTTATTACAAAAAATTTCAAGATATACACTTAACACAACCATAAATCAAAATAAAAACATTTACATGATAGATCGGTGAGAGGAGGAAGAAAAAGTGAGAGATTGAAGGAAAGAGAGATAGATCGGGAAAGAGATGGAGATCAGGTCAACAAGATTGGTCTTCAGCAGCAACGAAGATCTTCAGCAGCAGCAACAAGATCGGTCTTGGATGGATCAGGTATTGTAGAGGGTGGGTTTGAGAGAAGTGTTTCGCCGGCGGCGTGGAAGTGACAGATCGGAGATGTTGGAGGTGAGATGGGCTTCGCCGATGTGAGGGAGAGATTTGCCTTGGTGGATTGGGTACATGCAGAGCTCGAAGTGGGCGGAAGTGAGGTTGAGTGAAAGAAGAGAAGAAAAGGGAGAAAACCCACCAGTACGGAGGGGAAAACGGCGGCGCTGCTCGTCGAAGTGTGGGTGGACCTCGGACCAACGTCAGCGTGTGGGGTAGAGCTCTGTCTCCCTCTCGTTGGTGCATGGGGTGGAGCTGAAGAGCTTGACGAGTTGGACCGTGTGGAGTGAAGAATACTGGAAATGCTTTGAAGGTAAAATAACTCTTGCAATTGTTTTACGGGTCTGAAGGGTTTATTTTACAATCAACGCAAATGTTTTCCATTTGACCAAATTTTTCATGCGCAACCAAATACACGAAAGGGTGTAAAACCATTTCCTGAAATACTTTTCAGGTGAAACAAATGCAGCCTAAGGGTATGTTTGGTTGGGGTGAAAACAAGGAGGATGGAAAATAGGAAGAGGAAAATAGGGTGGAAAATGGTATTTTCCACTGTTTGGCTCAAGAGAGAAAACAATAGAGACAAAAAATAAGGAGGAAAATAATCCCTCCGGGCCCACATTTTTTTATCCTCCCAATTTGGGAGGAAAATGGGGAGGAAAAAGTGCTGAATGATATAATTTACACAAATACCCTTACTTTATTCATCTCACCTACCCCTCTCACTTTCCCATTACACCTGTGACCTGATTACTTTTGCCTCTTCATCCTTATCACTTTCTTAGCACCTTCACAGCACAGCAATGTGAACTACTCTAGGTTCTCTTCTCTCTTTTTGTTTTGCCCAGTCGCCCATGTGAATAAAGTTTTTTTTTTTTTTTTTTGTTGAAAATATCTTCCCAATCTACGTATGGTCATCTAAATAAAGTCTATAAATCAATTTTTATTGCCCATAAATTTAAAATTATATATAATAATAAAGAAAAGTATTATAAATATATATACATATATATATATATATGTATTTGTGTTAATTTTTATATTATTTAATAAGTGTAAATATATCTATTTCTTATATATTATATAACAATGACATAATAGTCAATTTATATAAACTAAGTCTTCCATCCTCCCCATTTTCTCTCCAACCAAATAAAAAATTTTTCCACTCTCCCACTTTTTCACCCCTCCAACCAAACACACATGAGAAAAAACCAAATTTTTTCTATCCTCCAACTTTTCCACTCCTCCAACCAAACGGACCCTAAGACTCTTCATACAATCCAATATATTTTTATTATCAAAATACAAAATATAGAATTTCAAAACATTTTAAAATATCTCAAATGCAAAGAGGGCAAAAAGGATTCGAAGACTTGTCTTGTGTGTGTGTGTGTGTGTGTGTGTGAGAGAGAGAGAGAGAGAGAGAGAGAGAGAGAGAGAGAGAAAAGCTTACCAAATAAATAAATAAATCAAATCAAATCAGCACTTTTTTTCATAAAAAAAAAAAAGTTTAGGTTACATGGCAGACTGGCAATACATTTGGCGTCCTAAGTGTCATAAATTTTTATTTTATTTTGACTATTAGCCACATTAGTTTTTAGTCACATTGGATAGTACTAGCCAATATTCTGTTGGTACCATTAAATGTGACCACCGAATGTGGCATTAGCAATAAAAAATAAGGAAACCACCGAATGTGACAAAAGTACAGTCAATTTTTTAGGTTCTAAGGGTATTTTAGTCATTTTTTAGGTTTTAAGCACATATCAATAATTTTTTAGAGTTTTGGGGTATTTTGGTCATTTTAAAGTTTTAAGGGGTATTTTGGTAATTTTATTATATAAGGGTATTTCAGCAATTTTAGAGGTTTTAGGGGTATTATATATATATATATATATATATATTCGATTATTAGGTAATTTAGTGGAGTTGGGTTGGGTTGGCTATGACCATATGTGATGTTAGTATTATTTAATGTGACGATGGAATTGTCAAATACGAGAAAAAAATAAAGGTACTATTGTATGTGGCAAAAGTACGGTTAGATATGATGTTGGTACTTCCTAATGTGAATATGGAACACTCAAATATGAGAAAAAAAATAAAGGTACAATCGAATGTGATAAAAGTTCAGTTATACATAATGTTGGTATTGCCTAATATGACAATAGAACCATTAAATGTGCGAAAAAATAAAATAATCACCAAATGTGATAAAAGTACAGCCACATGTGATGCTAGTACTGCTCAATGTGACGATAGAATTGTCAAGTGTGAGAAAAAATAAGGGAACCACCGAATGTGACAAAAGTACAGTCACATGTGATGTTGGTACAGCACAATGTGAGGATGGTACCATCAAATGTGAGAAAAAATAAGGGAACCGCCAAATGTGATAAAAATACAGTCATATGTGATGTTAGTACTACACAATGTGAGGATGGTACTATCAAATGTGAAAAAAATAATAATAAGGAAACCACTGAATGTGACAAAAGTACAGTCACATGTGATGTTGGTATTATACAATGTGAAGATAGTACTATCAAATGTGAGAAAAAAAATAAGGAAACCACCAAATGTGAAAAAAATACAGTCACATGTGATGTTGGTACTGCACGATATGAGGATGGTACCATCAAATGTGAGGAAAAAAATAAGGGAACCACCGAATGTGACAAAAGTACAGTCACATGTGATGTTGGTACTGCACAATGTGAGGATGATATCATCAAATGTGAGAAAAAAATAAGTGAACCACCAAATGTGACAAAAGTATAGTCACATGTGATATTGGTACTGCACAATATGAGGATAATACCATCAAATGTGAGAAAAAAATTAGGGAACCACTGAATGTAACAAAAGTACAGTCACATATGATTCTAATATAACATAATGTGTGGATGGTACCATTAAATGTGAGAAAAAATAAGAAAATCACCGAACGTGACAAAAGTACAGTCACATGTGATGTTGGTAATACACAATGTGAAAATGGTACCATCAAATGTGAGAAAAAAAAATAAGGGAACCACCGAATGTGACAAAAGTACAGTCATATGTGATGTTAGTACTGCACAATATGAGGATGGTACCATCGAATGTGACAAAAGTACAGTCACATGTGATGTTAGTACTACACAATGTAAAGATGGTACTATCAAATGTGATGTTTTAGTAACTTGGTATAGCAGGTTGTCTATTAGTGGGTACCGTACCCCCGAAAAAAAGGGGTATGGTAGAATTACCCCCAATAATCACTTATTACATCAACAGTTTGTAATTTTTTTTTTTTTTTGTAAAATAGTTTATATCTATAGTATTATTAAAAGAAATTACTTTTATGTCACTTACTGAAAAATATAAATTATTAAATTCTTTCACACAAATAGCAATAACTTTGATCTAATTGCTAAAGTTCTTAGTCCTAACTAAGGAGAGATTATTATAGAAGGGACTTTATTGGTTCCAATCTTATTATATCTATTATAAAATAAAAATAAGAATAGGTCCTAGCTCAACGTAGATAGAGAACCAAAGAAAAGGAAAGAATAACTAATAGATCAATTCAAACAAGGCATAGATCAATTTAGCAATTCAAACAAGGAAATAAGTAATAAGTAATAGGGGAAATTGCACTTTAACCACCTGTGGTTTGACCTGTTTTAATAGTGCCCACCCGTAGTTTAAAAGTTATCATTTAACCCACCTAAGGTGGCCTCCGTTAGACTCCCATTATCCACCTCTACCATTTCCGTTAGAAAATCACATTTACTATATAAACCAAAATTAGAACCTAAATAGAACCCTAAAAGGAAGAACGAGCTCTCTCCCTCTCTCTACCCTAGAATCCCTAAAAATCCCCAAACCCATAATCCCTTTCTCTCTTCACTTAGATTGCCAAAGTGAAATCTGAACACTTCCAAGCAAGGAGGTGTATTGAAGCTTGGGTTTTCCTCTCCTATAAATTTTCTCACCAACCAAACAAGAGTAAATCCCTAATTTTATCAACCTGTGTTCACCACGCCAAAAAAAAAAAAAAAAAAATATGATTGCAGGCAGAGAGAGAATTGCAAGCAAGGAAGTCTCAGGTCTTGGCGTCAAAGCACGCAAATATCAGGGCCATGGAGCAAAGGTGCTTGATACTCAACCAAAAGATCGCGTCTCAAAATTTCAAGATATCGGACCTCAAGTCCCAAATTGCAGGCCTCGATGCGAAATACTGCTTAGAATCGCAAGATTTGAGGTGAGTGAATTTAATTTTAGCCCAGTCTCCTTCACACTCTCCATCAAAGTTGCCAACACAAGCACCTGCTTCTAAAGCTTCGGCAACGTTGCCAATACAGTAGTACTCCACCTGCTGAAGCTCCTAGATTGACTCAGAATGGCGCCGTTTTGAACAGAGTTAGGTTCACTGCTGGATCTGTGGTTGTAGCAGTATTAACCCAATAACCCACAAATCCATTTAACCCAAAAAATTTGAATAAATTGCTAGGTTTTTTTTTTTGTAGATTTTTTTTTACTTGCAAATCTGGGTTTTTTTTAGAAAACCTAGCAAAAGAAAGAGGGTTAGAGTTTATTTTGTGATTGTTCTATGAAGAATTATGAAATCAATTTTTGGATTTAGCAGTGGAAGGCTCACGACTCTATGGGTGTATGTTCACATGGATTTGTGGCTTTGTTTGTGACGGTAGGTGTATTGGTTTTCTTTTATGTTTTATGTGAAGAAGAAGAATGAGAGAAAAAAGGAGAGAGACATAAAATATAATGAAAAAGACACATTTATCCCTATTTTTAATGGTGAAAAGAGAGAGGTGGATAACGAGGGTCTAACGGAAGTCACCTCAAGTGAGTTAAGTGATGACTTTTAAACTACGGGTGAGCACTATTAAAATGGACTAAACAACACATGGGTAAAGTGCAATTTCTCCCAAGTAATAACTGACTATTTAGCAAAATAATAACAATAATAATAATAATAATTACCCAAACGAGGAGTTCTAAAGATTCTAGCTCTACGGTAGATAGAGAACCAAAGAAAAGGAAAGAGTATTAACATATACTGATAAACGTCGCTATTTAGCTCCCCAGGTTCCAAGCATTGATCTTGTCAGTGTTACCAAAGCAAATAGCATCCTATTCTATTCCTTGGAAGAAACCAGTGGCAGTGGGTTATAGGCATTAACCTTTCTTTCATATTGAGTTGATTTGTCTTCAACCAACTGTGCATTATTTAAAACAATCACTTCAACATCTTTGCTGATTCTGCTAAGCACAATCAATCTCCACTCTAATAAACTTCACTTTGGATTGACTATGTTAGCAATTCTCTCTAGTCCGAAACATGTATGCTCAAATTTTAAGTAATAGGGTTCTAAAGATACCTATGAATTTTACAAAGCACCATGCTTTTCTTAGACACATGCCATTAGGCCTTAGGGGCAAAGGTGGAGTCAATGGAGGAATCTTGCTATTGTAGCTTGAGTTAATTCAAGCCAATGTGGAGATTTATTATGTGACATGTGTGGTGTGGCTTGAATGCCGCATGCTTTTGTTGGTCAGTTTGACCAACTTGATTGAGTTCATCTCTTATAAGGAATTCCTAAATGCTGACTTTTATAAGCCCAAGTGTGTGTGTGTATATATATATATATATATAATTACTCATCAAATGATTTTGATTTGAGTGACATACTATTATCGTGCCATGGCTAAGTAGTATATGTAAAATCCTTGAGTTTTGAACTTTTGGTTGTGGATGAACCGAGGTCAATCAACCTTGTACTCAAGGCAACATAATTATTCATATACTCCTCAAATGATTTTAATTTGAGTGACATACTATTATCGAGCCATAGCTAAGTAGGATATGTAAATTCCTTAAGTTCTGAACTTTTGGTTGCGGATGAAACGAGGTCAATCAACCTTGTACTTGAGGCAACACAATTATTTAGATACTCTTCAAATGATTTTGATTTGAGTGACAAACTATTGTCGTGCCATGGCCAAGTAGGATATGTAAATTCCTTTAGGTGTTAGAGATGAAAAATGAACTTTGCTAGATGTGAATAATATTTTATCCTTTGAAAATTTTGTATTTAAAAAAAGTGAGATTTCAAAATGAAATGTCAAGCGGACACTCAGTGAGTTGAACCTCTCTCTAACTTTTCACAAAAGGCCGGCCTATTTCTGTAGAATTAAGAACAATTTTTGTATCATATCCGGTGCTTTCTGTCTTATTAGATGTGGAGGCCGAAACTTCTAAACCATCATTGAATTAGGCCTACAAGATTTCAGAAGCTCAGACCAAACCAAACATAAAACCTAAAAGGCTCTTAAAGTGGCCTTCGACGTTTTTCTGCAGGCCCAACAAAACTTAAAATGTGCAGGACACCGACACTGTAGCTTGATGCTTTTGCAAAAGTTAGAAGGAAAAACGTTGAGAGGAAAGTTAGCTAATAGACTTATTGATATGGCTTGGACTTTTTTTTAAAGCTTTGTTTTTAATGAATTTCTTGTTCATATAAATTTTTTATAAAAATTTTTTGAAAATTTTTTTTATTCATTTTGGAGATTTTTACTTTTTTTTTTTTATATATAATTATTATATTAAGTTTATTGCTAATAACAAATTATCTAGAGAACCCTTTTGAAACTTGATTAATTTTTTCAAAAAGCTTTTTTTTGTTAACAACTTAGATATATATTACAAAATTTTTTTTTTTTCAAAAAGTGGACAGTGTGGTCCACTTACACTTTACTAATTTCCCCCTTTTTTTTTTTTTTGTCTTTGATAAACAATATCTTACCTGGTAATTTGTTGTAATTTTTTTCTTGGTTATCACTGACATCACTATAATAGATTACCACCTACGATTTTGTTGTGAAAATATTGTGAATGTAACATAACTTTTATCAATTTCTTTTCAGTAATTTTAGGATATACTAATTTCGCAACATTCCTAAGTAAATTAAAAATTGTGGTGAGATCAAATATAAGTTGGCATGTTAATTTAGGAATGTCGTGAAATTATTATAACAATTTGTTGTGTACATTCTATTATTATTATTATTATTATTATTATTATTATTATTATTTATCTATTAACTAATATTTTAAGTTTTATTGTGAAAATATAGATCCATTATTTTTTCTTCACTACTCATAAAAAATTATAGTAAAAATTGTGTAAAATATTATGGTATTAGCATTCCCATCAAATTTTGGGGCTTTAGCTAATTGGCCCCCATATTGGTAGGGCTGGCCGCTTTTATATAAAACAATTTTTTATTATTATAGCTACCCAGCCTACCTTACCCTACCCTTTCCCACCTCCCTAATCATGCAGCAGCAAGAAATGGCATTAAGTACTGTCAAACTATATTTGCAAATAGGGATGAACTAGATAGTCACTACCGAACCTTGCATTCACAAATATATTTGCAAATAGAGATGAGCTCGATAGTGACTGTCGAACTCTGCATTCAATTTGTGATCGCTATAAGAAAACGTTTTCAACCACAAATGGCATCCTAAGTCACAATCACAATTGAGCCAAATACAAAAAGTTGAAGTACATTCTGAGTATGTAATCTATCTTCATTTAGGATAACTAATTTTCATTCACTTCTCACCTCCCTTTATATGTATCTAATCCAAGACTCCATACCATATGCTATACAAAACCTTTTCGACTATCCAAGGCTTGGTCAACACATTTTGTAGTTGAAGACGACAATTTAGAGGCATTTTATCAAAAATTATTAATTTATTCCAATATCCCAGTAGTGATACTCGTTAAATACTTCTTTGCAAAAAACCATCAATTTGATATGTGTCTAAATAACTTTAGTTTCGATTGAATTGATTTCTTTGTACTAATATTAACCATGTTATTTTTATCTCTTTTTTTTTTCTATTAAAAAAATCTTGTTATTGGCATGATAAATGATTTTCAAGCAAAATATGTCCACATTTATTTGAAAAAATTTATACGTTTAGAGTATTTTAAATATAATTTTTTTTTTTTTAACTTGTAAATTTATACAGTGTTGTTTTTATTGAATACCTCAATTCAACTTCAAACATATTCTTTTCAAACCTAGCTCAAATTCATAGTTTACAAAAATAGGGCCTAGCCTAGGGCTGACTAAATGCAATTTGGAACCAAATGCAAATATAAAATATATTGTTACTTAATATTTTATAAGAGATGCATGAATTAGAAAGAAAAAAAAAGCATGCAACATTTTTATATAATTTAATATTTCAATCAGATTATTTTTATATATTTAATTATAAAAATTTGAAAACCTTTAATTCTAACAAGGGCAAGAGGATGAATTAAAATTCAAGTTTTTCTCTCGGGAAGAATCGAGCAATATTTTTAAATCACAAAACTTAACGATATGGCTTGAACTCTTATTTTATGCTTCATAGCGATATTGAAGGAAAAAAAAAAAAAAAACCCTTATATTGTAAAGTGATGGATTGTCTACCCACAGCCATCACATTGGAACAGCCTTGTGGAACATGCCACTCATGGATGCAGCACGACCTCATCCTTTTAAAGGATTGGCTAAATTGGAATAGGCACAGCTGAGTCATTTGCAACGGGCATTCCAATAAATGGACATACATTCATTCAAGAATACCAATCATATTAGTAAGTCGAATAATTCAATAGTTAAAACGGAAATGAAGAATTTAAACCTTAATTATCATGAAAATACTAGGAGATGCCAACTAATTGAGTTAGGGAATAATGATTATTTAGGAAAAAACATCTTCTAATCGCTTTTAACTAAACATTTTTCATAACAATTGTGTTATGAAAAACTTGTTTTAAGGCTGTAAACGAGAAACTTTTAATCTCAATGAAATGAATGGGAGGAGATTTTGGTTGAGATCAGTACTACTAGAATAATAAACGTCATGTTGCTATTAAATTTCTAGCAAAGCATCACAATCAAAAAGTTGGTATTGGTCCCAGAACAGGTTATTGCGGGACGAAGTTTGTCAATTAAAACAAATTTCAATTGTTGCATTTGACAACAACTTTGTTATTCGCAGAATTATGCAAAAATGAGCTTGCTGTCTTCTATATTGACACAACAGTGATCTGGCATACACCAATTTGATGCCACATGAGCCTTATAAAAGAGGTCCACTTTGGTTAATTATGTTCCTGTTTCAAGCCACACACTTCAACCTAACTAAAGAAACTATATATATGCCTATATATATTACAATGTTCTAGAATTCTATATTGACTTTTTGATCCCTCTGTCGATGGTGCTGCATAATCAGGATTTATCAGTCTTTTTCTCAGTGGAAAAGCTTTTTGAAGGTCAACCTTTTGAAATGGGCCATGGCTAAAAATACACATTGGACCGGACAGCTAAGATTTGCATAAGAGTTGAATTTACCATAGAAGACCCATTTGGACATGAAGTACCCCCCACAAGCCCTTAACATATATAACGGCTACTTTTCATTCAAAAAATAAGAAAATTCCAAACTTTTCTCTACAGTTACTATGTGTAATCACGTTTTAGAATCCTACAAACTCATCATATATATTTATATTAAATCATATATATTTATATTGAATGTGAATTTTAAAAATCTAACCGATAGATTACATGTTCTTATTACATTCTTAATGCTTACAAAATTTCAAAAAAATCAAAAATTAATTGCTATGTCATCAAACAAATGTTATAATTTCAAAATTTTGTATTCTACTGTTGTATATAAAAAATAAGTTAATTGATCAAATGATAAATAATATCTTATTTGAACGAAATTTGACATACATGTTAAAATCATAAAGACTATAAAATTCAACAATTAGATTTTTAAAATTCACAATAAAAAAAGAAATATAAAAGAAATTTAAAGACTTCTTCCCCAAACTAATTTGGAGGGAAAACATTTTCTTTTAATATTGAAAAATCATTAAAAAAATGAATTTAAAAAAGAGAGAGAGAAAGAAAAGAAAACCAAAAACAAGCTCAAAAGAAATAGTATTATAAAAGAAGAGGCTAATAAATGAGAGGAAGAAGGTGAGGAAGAGAGGCCCTCTTTCTCTCTCTTTTTCTGTGTATGTGCAAGAGGAGCATTAATGGTGAAGACAGGACCATTAAATATTTCTGAGGGTAACTTAATTGCTTGCGTTTATCGCTGAAATTGTCTGTTCGTCCTCTTCAGACTGCCTTCATTGATACCCCCATCTGCCCCCTAACTCTTTCTCTTACTTTTTCTCTTCCTTACTTATCTTCTGCAACCCACTCCCCTAGATCTCATTTATTGCACTCACTCTCTCTCTGGGACTCTTTTGAGCAGTAAATACATGTCAAGGGTGAAAATTATATTTAATTATATCATCTTTTACAAAATTTCACCATAGACCCAAGAGACAAAAACTATGGTTCTCAAGGGTCAATGGTAAAAGTTTTAAGAGAACACAACCCATGATGTAAAAATTGGTAGAAAATGCTAAACTTAGGTTGTATAATAAGATTATAATGCTGTTTTTTACCTCATAATAATTGTAGCTTGTTGAACTCAGAACTGAGTTGAGTTGAGGTTGAGGATAACTGTGGCTTGTTGTTGAACTTTGAGCTAGCTGATGAGACCTCTTCTCCAATTGAAGTAGAAGGCGAAGGAATTAAAGTTGATGATGAAGTTTCTTTCATTGTTGGAGGGTTTGAGGGTTGTTGGGGTCTCATTGGTGGTGGTGCTGCACAAACTGGGATCACTGATCTGATTTGAACTGCTGGGGCTATCCTGTGAGGATTGAACCCTCCAGTGTGCATGGTTCTAGCCATGTGGGCATTTGTAGGTACCTTGTCTTGAGCTGAACCAAAAGGCCCAGTTCTGATTTGGCTTTGTTCATGTTGAATGGTGCTATCAAGCATTGAAGAGGTCACCTTCCCAGTATTGGACATAGGAAATTGCCTATATATTGAGCTAGCCCCATAGACAAAATTTGAACTTGAATTGCTTGGACCTTCCTTTTCAATAGGCTTCTTGATTGCATCTGATTTCCCACCAAGCCACTCTTCCTCATCTCTTTGATGCTCTTCCAATGGAGGTGTTATAATTTGTGATCTGCCCCAGGCTTGTACTGGAATGGACCTATTTGATGAGTATGGAGAGGGAGTGTCTCTAGGTGAAGTTGGTGGCAAGATCTTTGAAGCTGTTCTAGGAGGGGGAGGAGGCAGAAGAGACACAAAGGAGTTTTTAATTTGTGATGAACCTTCTGAGGCAGAGTCAAGTAACAGATCCAAAAGCCTCCACTGCTGATGCTGTATTTGATGATTACTAGATGTGGATGAAGAACCACAACCAAAATCTCTATGGGACCTCACCATTCTTCGTTTTGCTTGGTTCTGATCCCTCCTCCTTGCTTGTTTGAAATCATCTTTTGGTCTAAAATTTGAAAGAAACCTTGTCACAACTGCCTGATCCTGTTCTTCACGAGTGACTGCTTCTTTATTTGTCCATGCACCCAAGTTTGGCACTGCACAGAAATGTACATTGATTACGCTAAAATACAAATACTAGAAGATGATAAACAATCTACTAGTGGAAATAAATCAAAATATATTTACATTTTTTCAGGGCAGACCAAGCTGCTATTGCAGCATTCTTCTCAGCTTGTTTCTTTGTCTTGGCTGGCTCACCAGTGAAATTCATGCCTGCAAGCTCTACAGTACAAGTGAAAATTGGAACATGGCCAGGACCTGATCTTATTGTGGTATATACAGGGAGGTTCAGTCCAGCTCTATGAGCAGTTTCTTGAAGGAGGTTCTTGTATATTCCAGTTTCATCCTTCATTGTAATCCACAATAGAGGAAATGAGGAAAACTAAATTAAGAGATACATGGGTAATGCTTATATTGCTCCAGACAATCAAGAAAACTCGCCAAATACTAATTAGAATTGAGAGCATGTTAATATTACCACAGGAACTTACAAGAACTCTTGCAGTGAGAGACCTTGCAGGGCCTCTTGTGGACAAGACACTAAGAGCTACTTCAGCAGCTGCATGCTCTGCCTGTCTTAATGTGGTGCAATAGCCTGGGCTTTCAAAGATCTCACCATTGAAATTCACAGAAGCTTTGAATCTTGGTGCATGATCAGGTCCTTCTCTGATGCAGGCATAAGAAGGCAGATTGAAACAGCTTCTCTGAGCAAGTTCCTGCAGCTGATTCTTGTACATATCTGCCATGAAAGACATCCACAACAAACCAATCAAATCCTATTCCCAACAACCTAAATGGGAAGTTAAAAACAACAGTATGAACAGTATTTAGAGGGAGAAAAAAATCCATCCCAAATGGCCATAAAAAAAATACTAAAACAGCTTAGTAACTGATATGCAAATCAGAAAACACCAACCTAAAGAAAGAGTGAAGGAAATGAGCTCAACCACTGAAAACTAAGACAAAATCAAAGAACCCACCTACTTCAGCTGATTTATCACTCCTACATTGGCTTTGGGATTCTTGTCTTTCAGCACAAAGTACCTAATACTTATGTCACCTGTAACTGCGAGGAAGAAAAAGATGGTTACTGAGTGAAGTGAAAAAATGTCAAAACTGGAGCTCTGAGCCAAAAAAGGTTTGTCACTCTTTTTTGTTCATGAGTTTTTACCCATCAGGAAAAGGGAGATCCCATTAAATTCAATCAAATTTTATTTTATTTTTTTCCCATTTAGCACAGTTTTCTAGCAATGTAGAGCAAAAAACCAGCTCTTCTCACTTAGAAGGGGTAGTTATGACATTTTCTTGGATTCTTCTAGCATCTTTGCATTAATAACAACAATGTTTGCCTTTGGCTTTGAGTTTTATTTTACAAATTGCAATGTACCATCATCATCATCACCTTGACCTTAGCAGTAGCAGACTAGGCATTGTGTTGACTGGACAGTTACCTCCCTCAGTTTGACGTAAAGATACGAAATTATTAACTTATTATAAAATTATCGTCGGGATGGTGACCCGATCCCATGTGGTCAACCTCATCTAAGCTTGATACTATCATGTTGTAATTGAATTGGCTAGGGATTAGACTCAACCAACTTCTACTATTGTGACCAATACAATCGAGACACGTGTCCATGCTCAATGGGGTTCCATTCATTGATTGCTTGTTTGACTCCAAAGCAAATGTCCAGCACTGTGTTGTCAATAGTACTTTAAATCGTGAGGTGAAATTTGGTTTTGGATACAAATTTATCCTACCATTGCGCTGTGTCTTCTTTGTAAAAGACATGATTATTAATGAGAAGAAATTAATGTATTGACATTTCATCTTTTATGATAGAATTATTTTTATCATTATTCTCCGATTTTGATGTACAAAAGAATTGAAAAAATAAATTTAGAATAAGAAATTTTTGTATAAAATTCTAGGCAAATTACAAAACTTTTAATAACTCTTTGGAAAGCTTGTGATCCAGACAAACATTAAATTGGTAGCTGAGACAGGGCTGGGGGACTCTAGTCTGGTCCGCTAAAAGATAATTAACTCCCATTCATTGCAATGCCATTAATACAAAGGTTTTTTATTTATTTATTTATTTATTTATTACTATTAGGTGAGATTATTATGATTATTACTATTTATTGTGTACAATGCTATTATATACTGTACGCGCGCGCGCATATGTGTATATATATATATATATATATATGTGTGTGTGTGTGTTGAGTTCAAGATATACCACTCAATATTTTTTAATTTGATGTAAATTTTGGCAAATCTACTGTTAAATTACATTATCTTCGTATATTCTACATGCTTGCAAAATTTCAAGGTGATCAAAAATTAATAGTCATGTCATCAATCAATTTTTTAAATTCAAATTTTTGCAGTTTAAAATAATGCATAAAAAATGAGTTTATGGACTAAATGGTAAATAACATTCAATTGACAAGATGACCCATAAATCTAAAAAATAGATAACAAGAAAAATCTTTAAAAAAAAAAAACATACCCGGATAATAAGAAAAAATTTTGGACAAATCATAAATATGGTCTAAACAAAAACAATAACAACAAATCAATTACAAATCCTAGCAAAACAATTCACAAAAACCTAATAACTTTTACTTAATTTCTCCCTCTCATTTGAGAGCTCTATGCCTCTCTCAAATGCCTCAACCTCATAGACACAGACATAACTCTTATATTGTTGATCACTCCATCCACACACTAGTTAATCACCAACAACTTGGATCAGTTGGTGTCTTTAACTCATCAGTGGAAAAAAATTATCTATTTTTTGAATGGTAGAATTTTTTTTTTTAAAATGTTTTATTAACTTTGGAACACACTTGGCATGCATGTGTAAGATTAATTAACTTTGGGACACACTTGGCATGTATTTGTGACTTAACTAAATTAATTTAATGACGGGAAAAGCTTTATTATTTACTTAGTTAAAAATTCAAAGTTACCATCCATTATCATGTAATTTTTTTATAGATCTCTTTTAATATTTTTTTTCTTTACTATTTTTTCAAACCTGCAATTTTTCAAAGGAAAAATTCTCAACCTTACCAAGACACCAATAATTGTCTTACCCTTTTTTACGCTAAATATTAATGCATGATATTATTAACCATTATTTTGGTTGTTTTATTAATAAAATGCTTGACATAGATTTGAACTTTTAACTATAGTTTTTTTTTTTTTTTTTAAGAAACTTTTAACAACACATATAGCGTCATGAAGTTATTAGTTATAAAAGTATATGAAAAGAGTACATAATTTTTTTAAAAAAATTTATAATGTCGATAGAATAAAGAATCAAACTAATCTTGGTCAGACCTTGAAAGTATTAGGATGTGCCAATTGACTTACAAAACTCTTGATTATAAATTGTCATTTGTGATTTTTTTTTTCAAAATAACAAATACAAATAATTAAAAAATTAATGCTAATAATGCATTGTTGTCAACCTCTAGTATTGATATTTCAATTTTTCAAAATTTTTGAACAAATAACTTTGACCCCCTTAAGTTTGAATCCTAGTTCCGTCCCTGATAAACTGCTTTTAATATTTGGTAGAAAAATGGTGCTTTTATCACACATGAGCCTCCCACTCGGTCATAACTATTAACTCCGTATCATTTGATTGTGAATAGCAAATTGCGACCAAATATTTTGTGTCTAGCTAGTCTCCCAAGTTTCCTGACAAAAGACTTTTTCTTTGTTATTGACTTACTGCTACGTTGGGTTAAGACTTACAAGCCTTATTGCTCGTGGTACGGTACAATTCCGTTGACTTGCTTTTCTATGCTCACTATATACTTCTTGATTAGCTTTCCTCTAATTGCTATTTTCTTCTTTCTAGATCAAAATAACATCCCCATCATTTTCATTAATAAAGAAATGAAATTACAATATTTGAATATTGACCTATGTGATTTTGATATTTTAACTACTTATTTTGATTTTCATGAATGGTATCTACAATGTTTGAATATTTCACTCACGACTTGGCTTGAGTCGCGAATGACTCGTGAAATTTAGCTTGTTAAAGACTCTTCAAATTCCTGCATGTGTTTCTCACGTGGCCTGTTTCGCGAGTTGGCACTCACGAGCTAGTCGTGAAATCTTCATTTTCACAGAATCATCACCAAACTCTCACACACAACCCTTACATTAAATCTCACAAAAATGCAGGGAAACGATTGAACATAATTACAATCAAATTTGACACGAAATTAAATCCAATAAAAAACATAGTTGTAAATCACAATTTACAAAACTCTTGATTATAAATTGTCATTTGTGATTTTTTTTTTCAAAATAAAAAATACAAATAATTAAAAAATTAATGCTAATAATGCATTGTCGGCAACCTCTAATATTGATATTTCAATTTTTTAAAATCTTTGAACAAAAAAATTCAACCCTCCCTAAGTTTGAATCCTGGTTCCATCCCTGGTTGCACTAAGTATAACTTGAACCTAACCCTATATATATATATATATATATATATAAGTCCGGTTAATATATGTCATTAGAGCATACATTAATCATCTATTTTTGGAAACATTTTATATAAAATTGAAAAAGTTATCAAAAAAGTTGGTAAGTTTTTTATTTTTTCATAAAAAGTTTCTTAGGGTTTTACCAATGTGTGTCCTTAGAGTATACATTAGTAAATCATTTTAGGAAACTTTTTATGAAAAAATGAAAAAGTAATTTATTGTTTTGACAGTTTTTTCAATTTCCCATAAAAACTTCATAAAAATAGATAATTAATGTATGTTCTAAGGGCATACATTAACTAGACCTTTATTTCTCATATTTTGGTCAATGGCTCTATGTAAACCACGTAGCTGATTAGAGGCAAAATTGAAAGCTGAGCATACATGAAACTGAAAATTTTGGATCGATATGTCGTGCAATATCATAGGTATTGTATGGGGTGCAATACCTTATAGATGGCGAAGACGAAAAGTTAAAAACTTTTAACTTTTTTTTTTTTTTTTTAATCTTAACTGTCCAATTAGAGAATTTAAAAAGTGTACGTGGTAGTTTAGTTTGGATAGGCACAGGTCTTTAGATTGGTAAAACTAACCATACATTTGATGCCATCAAAACATATCAATGGCGAGTTAATTAGTAGATGTTAAGTAAGGTAGAAAGTATAAAAGGCACATTAGTTTTCGTGGAAATTCTAATTCAAGTCACTGTATTAACTGAGAAGAGCATTGAAAATTTATTTAAGTGCGATGCTTTCTAACTCTATACGTGTTGTGCAGGGATGCTAGCCCTTGCACTTAGGGCAAGGGAAAAGCTGACACTTTTACAGGCGTGAAGCTTTCATTGGTCATGGTTACATTACAATGCTTGCTGCACCATTTTTGGACCTTACCAGCGTGCCATCTTTGCCGGCAATGTACCGGCCTGTATGTACCATACTAGTGTGTATATTGATATTCAAATATCAACATTTCATACCGATTTAAATACCAGTCGGTACCGGATGTACCAACCAATTTCGGGCAATACCGGCTGGTATAAAAATTATTTTTTTTTTTATAATTTTGTAATTTTTGAATTTTTGTTAGGGCAGAATGATAACTGTGGGGCTAAAAGCCCAAAATAACACACTGGGCCTTGGGCTCCAACTGGAAACATGACGTGTTCGAGGAGGTGTAAGTAATCAAAAGAAGCCCAGTGTCTAGAATTGTAAAGAATAAAGTGAAGGAAGACTGTCCGAGGAGAATCTGCTCCTCGGCCAGGACCAAATGCTGCTCGGCCCTGCACTTTAGCAACTCAAATGATCTTTCAGGAGACTTCCACCACAAGGGAGTTTCTTATGCACGCACAGAAGGGAGGGGCCCAGAAATGTTTAAAGGAAATGCTACTGCCATTACATTAAATGTACTACAACAACTTTCCTGGCTGCATTTATGTGGAGAAGACCCCTGAATAGTATTTCCTTGATAATCGCAACTCACAAAGATGCCAGAGAAGGTGGCTGATGGGACATGTACTCAAGTGAGGGTTTGGATGTTTAACAAGTGTATGATCAGGATGTCCTAAAGAGAGCTATATAATGTAAAAAATTCTACCGCCAAGAGGAGGGGAGCATCTAAAAAAAAGAAAAAGGGGAGAAGGGGATACTGTAGCATGTAGAATTATTCCTACTTTCAGAATTATGGTAATGAAGCGTAATCTGCCTATTCGGATGCTCATTTTTATCTAGCTATACGTGTTTTGCACTTGTTGATTGTTGAGGTGGTTACTAACCGTTATTTCAAATCACTGGATCCTAGCTCTCGAGCCCATTCTCTACAAATTTATTGTACCGAGCTCACCAAACCTTTGTCCAATCAAATTTTGGGCCTAAACCGAAGATTTGTGACCCTACAATAACTTGTTTGCATTAACTTATTAGTATTATTTGTTTTCTTATTATACAATGATAACTTTTAAGTTTTCTATTTTTTATATTGTGTTTTTTTTTTTCTTTTAATTAACACTAAAGTCTAAGACCATGAATAATTTGTTCTGAATTGAGGAAATGTTTTATGGTAAACTTTTATATTTATTATAATATATATATACACACACACATACATACATATATATATATATATATATATATATATTTATAAATATAAAAAATAACTGTAAACTCGAAACGGTACATTGGTATTGACCGATATCAAAATATATCGTTCCATTAGTCAAACAAGTACAACCTCTAGTACAAGATTGACTCCCTTGGCATGCAATGGTGCATTCTTGACACTTCAGAGGATTAGTGGAGCTTCATAAATTCCAAGGCTTCCATCTCCCTTCATCATTGCCTTCTTGTTTGCATCATGCTACTTATACACATCTACTGGTTGAGAAACTTTAAAGAAGATATTAGGGCTTGATTTTGATAACTCAGGGATGGCTTAGAAGTTTCTAAGGTTTTATGATATCCATGAGATTATGAGTTCGAAATCTCTCGCCAACATCTTGAGGTCACCTCCATGGAATTCCTCCTTGCGTGTGGAGCGGAGAGACTGCATACACTCGAGGAAATAGTTGAAAACAATGTTTGAGATAATGATTATAATTAGGGTACCTTTCTGAAGATGGGTTTTGTAAGGACTCAATTTGTAATGGACCCTTCACAATAAAAATTTGTAGAGTATGGATACAAGAGCTAGTTCCGGTAAGTAGGAAAAGATGTAGTTCTGGCGTAGCAGAATGAGTTCTTCTTTCTTTTCCAAAACTCCCTTCTAATGATCATCCCCCTCAGCATATGTTCTGATTTTGCTTTATATAGTAACTGCTCCGTCTTGCTTTCACCGTACACGTGTACGCTACTTTCTAAGGATTTTCTTCTGTCCTATCCGACCTTCCCGGATCCTCCGCCTAGTAGTTATAAAGCTGCTTAATTACTGTTTAGGTATCACCTCCACATTAATGCGGCCAGAGAGTTAGGTGGGAAGTATTTAATGCGGGGGGCAGCAGCTTTTAGGAGATATTTGTTATCTTTTCCGGTTCCTCCCTTGATCAATATTCATTAGTTTGGTTTGCATGTAACTCCGCAAAGCTTCTTGACAATTAAAATAGTTACATCAACATCGTAGGCTGGTTTGAAGGGCGAATCTTTATCCTCGGATAGAGGGGCATCTTCGGACGAATGAGTGTTCTCGGACTGATAAGTGTTCTCGGACCAATGAGTGTTCTCGGATTGATGAGTGTTCTCGGACTGAGCTGTTGGGCTGCAAGCCCACCTTCTATAGACTCCATCAATTTTTCGGGCTACTGGCCCCACAATAGCCCCTCAAAATTTCACTTTTTGTTATCTCGGAAAAAGGGGGATTTTGATATAACGTCCTTAAATCCTTCATTGGGCTTTTCCAAATGTCAGAGTGCCTTTTTACCTGCCCAAGACACATTCCTGACGTTTCGGCGTCAGGGGCACGCCACCATTAAATGATGGCGGTTTCTCTGTCCTCCACGTTCCAGTAAGATGCGAATCTAACGGTGGAGGACCAACACAACTTATGAGCGGGATTTTTCCCGCTTGCGATTTCTGTGCCCTTATAAAGAGCTTTTCAAATCAAACTTCCTTTCAGTTATATAAAAAATCTTACGATCTTATCAAGTATTAACTGATCTCGTCCCTCCTTTCTTCTTATCAACGATCTCATAAATACTTGAAGTTTGTCCGAGGAGCCTATTTTCACAACTGTAAGTTTCTCTAACCCTCCTCAGTTTTCCGTTCTCTTCTCCAGTTTCTCTTCACGGTCCTTAAGAAATGGGTAGGTTTAAGTATTTAGTTGATTCTGAGGAGCAAATAGAGAAATTTAGGGCCAAGTATAAGATTCCCCCAACGGTGGGTATGAGGTACGCTTCCGCGGAAGAATAGTACGATAAAAGGCGAACAGGGAAAGTAGTCATCCCGATGATTGCTTTTATAGAGGGAGGGATGACTATTCAGATGGGTAGACTCACTACTAATTTCCTTAGGTTCTTTAGATTGTCCCCCACACAATGCGCCCCAAATATGTTTAAGGTGTTAGGGAGTATAGAAGCCCTTAATGCGAGGCTAAGTTTGGACCTTACCCATCACGACGTGAATTGGGTATACAACCTCCAACACTTGCAAGATGCGGGGTACTACCTTAGGTCCAGGTTCCTGGAGATAAGGCTAATCCAGTGTCTCCCTATATCGAACAAGGGTCTGAAAGATGATTTCCTTATCTTTTCCGGCACGTGGAATGACGGTTTACCATGCCCGACCAAGGGGGGTGAACCAGGTGGGGTTTTTGGGCTGTACACCCTTGCACCTTAATTTGTACTTCTTGATTTGAGTTGATTTCATTCCTGACGGGAGTTTTGTCATTGTATTGGTGATTCTGCAGATAGGCGTTTTACCCAGCGTCAGTTTGGGCTAGTTAACAGGGAGAGCTTGGATAGGATTTTAAGATCCGAGATATACAAGAATCCATCCGACGGTCAACTAAGGGCAGCGCACATCATCCTTGGGTACAAACCAATTTTCACATCTTTTCTAGCACCCAAGTGTGTAATAAAGGCCAAAGATCCTCGGCTGCACCGAATCAGCGTAGCCTTCGAAAAGTCCGGGTTCATAGTTCCTGAGGGTGTTCGGATCCCTGAAGGCACCCCCTTTTCTCAACCCTTACCCGAAGCTGCTATTTTCGTAGGGGCTTCCTCATCACGCCCTGCTATTCCGGAAGTGGAAGAGGAAGAGGAAGAAGAGGAACAAGAAAGAATAGTCAAGGAGGCCTCGGATTCTGCGGACAAATTTGAGGTGTTTAATCAACCTCAGTCTCCCGAAGCGACTCCCGTTGACATGGGAATTCAAAGAAAAAGCCAAAGAAATTTGCTCGATGTTATTGAAGGCAAATCTGGGAGAGAGGCTCCAGGGAGGTCTCCTTAAACCAATCTCCCTCCTCCGTCTTCTCCTAAACCTTCCCAACCTCAAAGGGTTAAATCCGTTGATCCTAAAAGGAAGAGAGAGCAAAAAGGCAAGGGTGTGGTGGAGATTGGGGGATCTCCTCCAGCCCAGGAGAGTCAGGATCAGCGCCCTTCAAAACAACAAAAGACAACTCGTGGGACCTCTAGAGCGGGTGCCAAGCAAACCGTTCAGCCCTCGGAGCCTGAAGCTTGGCTTCCCGCACCCATGCTCGGTGGTGAGCCCTTGAGGGCAGATGCATCCATCAGAGATTATAATGGGGGGATTGGATGCCATGTTGCCTCCGCTTTAGAAGAAACTCTCCTTCTCCCTCGGGATATGGCCGAGCTCAAGAAGATGAAGAAAAACGAAATCTTCATGAACATAAAAAGGCATCTGGGCATGGTATGACATTCTTACAGTTCCTTCCGTTCTTTTTAGTTCACTTTATTTCTGACTACCTTTCTTTCTTTCGTTTTTCCCCCTTTTTTACAGGCTGTTTAAACCACTTTCAGGCTAGAGAAAATGACTAGCAGTTTATATCTCTAATGGGACAAGGAGAGGGAATTAAGGAGTGAAGCTTCCAAGGTGCTCACTAATAGTGAGCAAAACGTAGAGGACCTGAAGAAAAGGTTGGCCGAAGAAGAACTTGCTCGAAAGAGCGCTGATTCGGCCCTGTCCGCTTTTTAAAAGCAAACTGAAAATCAAAGGAAAAAATTCCAGGACATCAATGACCAACTGACAGCTTCCAAGGAAAGAATATCGAAGCTGATGAAACAACTGGAAGAAACTCAAAGGCTTAGAGGTCGGGCTGAGAAGGAGAGGGATGAGGCAGAAAAAGCAAGAACCGAGGCTGAGAAGGCGAAGGATGAGGCTGAACAACGAGGGTATGATGAAGGCGTAGCCGAGACCGAGGACAGGTTCAGGACCGAGGTCCCAATTGTGTGCCGAAAGTACTGTGCGCATACTTGGGAAGAGGCTCTCAACCATGCTGGGGTCGAGCTTTCATCAGAACTGAGAAAGCCAGAGAACACTTTTTTTCCTTTAGCCATACGTGCTTCAAGCCCTTCTCCTCAGCAACAGGAGGTTTCCTCTACTGCGGTTGGCTCATCAGAAGGGGCTCAGGGTCAGAATCCTCTCCCAACTAATCAGCAGAACAACCTGAAGCGCCCGAAACGGAAAAAGGGACCTCCTCAGCCAAAGTCGCGGAGGATCCAAAGGATGGGCAAGCTTCTCAAAGCTTCAAAAAGGACTTAGCTTCTACCATTTTGCCCGCTGGGGAGGTCTCGAAGGAGAAAGGGAAGGATGTTCCTCCTCAAGAAACAGCAAAAGTCCCATCCCTCAGGATACAAATAAAGTTAAACAAATAGTTGATGTAAAAAAATTTTATGTGTATATTTTTTATTGTGACTTATGGTTCTTTTCTCAGACCTATATATGATATCATGGATTTACTTATTTCTCGTATAATTTCCTAAGCGAGTATTCTTATACTTTCAGATGATCTCGGACTCTAGAAAAGCAGAATCAAACACTATAAGAAATATCAGACCGAACTGGAGATAGTATTTCAAATAATTAATCCGTTGAGGTGTTGAACACCCTAAAAATGCTTCAAGTGATGCTCGTGGAATTTATCTTGATATACAAAGATGATCGTATAAATCTAATTTAAGAGATGCCAACTTTCATTGTGCGCATCAATTTTTATGATTTAAGTTCTGCTTAACGCTTCAGTAGCAGGGAGTGCATTAATTTTTACTAGGTTGCGGCCTGAGGACCTTGCATAACTTGGCTTCCATTTAATGCTCCAGTAGTTATCACAATTGTATTAATTTCCACTAAGAAGTGGCCTGAGGGCCTGTCGTTCGTTACTTAGTTTCTGCTTAACACTCACTTTTCTTGTCTGAAGTATCTGGTTTCACCAGAGGCTTGAGTCCGAGGACCATGCAATGCCTTGGTTCTGTCCAGTACCTAGTTTTCTTATCTGAAGTATCTGGTTTCACCAGAGGCTTGAGTCCGAGGACCATGCAATGCCTTGGTTCTGTCCAGTACCTAGTTTTCTTATCTGAAGTGATTTTAAGGAATGCAGGTAATAGAACTCCAATTGAGTTAAAAAATAAACATATGACAGAATTGTTTGTGCTAATAGTAATACCTCTTTAAGTTGCTTACATTCCAAGGGTGGAGTACAGTTTTCTCGTCTAGATCTTCTAAATAGTAAGCCCCTATTCCCGCTACAGAAGTGATACGATATGGTTCCTCCCAATTGGGTCCTAACTTTCCCCAAGTTGGGTTCTTCGTATTCCCCAAGACTTTTCTCAACACTAGGTCCCCAGGAACTAATGGCCTTAGCCTCACATTCGCATCGTAGCCTTGCTTCAGTTTATGTTGGTAATAGGCCAACTGAACCATCGCCCTTTCTCGTCGTTCGTCTATCAGATCTAAACTCCTTCCCAGAAGCTCATCATTGCCTTCGGACGTGAAAGTACTGGTCCTTAACGTGGGGAAACCCGTTTCTAGTGGAATCACAGCCTCCACCCCATATGTCATTGAGAATGGGGTTTCTCCTGTTGATCGTCGTGGGGTTGTCCGGTAAGTCCACAATACATGCGGCAACTCTTCCACCCATCTTCCTTTCGCGTCGTCTAGCCTCTTCTTGAGCCCACTCACAATGACCTTATTGACGGCCTCGGCTTGTCCATTTCCCTGTGGATAAGCTGGAGTGGAATATCTGTTCTTTATTCCCAGGTCAGAGCAGTACTCCCTGAAAGCCTTGCTATCGAATTGGAGACCATTGTCAGAGATAAGAGCCTGAGGAACCCCAAATCGGGTGATGATGTTTTTCCACACAAACTTCTTGACATCTACATCTCTGATATTGGCCAGGGGCTCCGCCTCGACCCACTTCGTGAAGTAGTCCGTGCCAACTAGTAGGTACTTCTTATTCCCAATTGCCTTAGGGAAAGGGCCAACAATATCTAAGCCCCATTGCGCGAAAGGCCAAGGACTAGAAAGAGGGTTAAGGACTCCCCCAGGCTGATGAATATTTGGAGCGAACCTCTGACATTGATCACATTTTTTAACGTATTCCTCCGCTTCCTTTTACATGCCTGGCCACCAATATCCTTAGGTGATTGCCCGGTGAGACAAAGACCTTCCTCCTGTGTGACTCCCGCAAATCCCCTCGTGTAGTTCCTCTAGAAGTGCCTCTGATGCTTCAGGGTGCACGCAAAGCAGATAAAGTCCAAAGAAAGAGCGTTTGTACAATTTCTTGTCCTCGGACAGCCAAAACCGAAGAGCTTTTCTTCTTATCTTGTCTGCTTCTAACTTGTCTTCGGGCAATATATTCTTCTCGAGGTATGCCGTTATAGCATCCATCCAACTAGGTGTTGAGCTGATCTGGTTGATTTGAATAGAGCTTTCCGCAATTGGAGTGTGTGAGCTTAAATCTTCAACCACGACAATCCGAGGTAAGTTCTTTGGCGAGGAGGTAGCAAGGGTAGCCAGAGAGTTTACATGCGCATTTTTACCTCTAGGGACGTGGGACAGTTCGAAAGATTTGAAGTCCGTTTGCATGCGCCTAACTCGGTTCAAGTAACTCTGCATTCTAATATCTCGAGCTTCCAGCTCTCCTCTGACTTAGCCCACGACCAAGCTTGAATCCGAAAACATCTCCACTATTTTTCCACCGAGCTTCCTTAGCGTCGTCATCCCTGCTAACACAGCTTCATATTCCGCTTCATTGTTGGTGGCCGAGAATCCCAGCCTTAAAGACTTCTCGATAATGACCATTTCAGGAAATATTAGGACCAGACCCACTCCTGATCCCCTTTGATTTGCTACTCCATCCACATATACCTTCCAGGGAGTGAGACGCTATGTGGATACAAGGCCAACCGATTTTTCATCCGTGCCGTGCGGGCTTGCAACTATTTCTTTAGTACCTTCAGCAAACTCGGCTACCAGATCAGCGAGACCTTGACCCTTCACGGAAGTGCGAGGCATATATTTTATGTCGAAAGCCCCAAGTATTGTACCCCATTTGGCAACTCTGCCGGTGTAGTCTGCGCTCCGAAGTACAGCTCTAAGTGGGTACTGAGTCAGAACAACCACGGTGTGTGCCTGAAAGTAATGGGGAAGTTTTCTTGTGGCATGCACTATTGCCAAAATGGCCTTCTCCAATGGTAGATACCGTACCTCTGCCTCATGAAGTGATTTGCTCACGTAGTATACTGGCCGCTGCACGCCATTGTCCAATCGTATCAACACAAAACTGATAGCATAAGTGGCTATTGCCAGGTACGCAAAGAGGACCTCGTCCACATCAGGACTGGACATAATGGGTGGCCAAGATAGATATTCTTTGAGCTGCTGAAATGCTAAAGCGCACTCCTCAGTCCATTCAAACCCTTTCCATTTGTGGAGTAGAAGGAAGAAGGGTCTGCACCTATCCGCCGACCTGGATATAAATCTGTTCAGTGCGGCAGTCATTCCAGTCAGCCTTTGGACTTCCTTGGGGTTTCTAGGTGGTTGTAAACTGTTTATGGCCTTAATCTGGTCAGGGTTCACTTCGATTCCCCGGTGGGTTACCATGTATCCCAAAAACTTCCCCGAGCAAACCCCAAAAGAGCACTTGGAGGCGTTCAATCGTAACTTATGCTTCCTCAAAACTTCGAACGTGCTGATAAGGTCCGTCACGTGTTCGGACACCACCTTGCTCTTTACTACCATGTCGTCAATATAAACCTCTATGTTGTTGCCCAATTGCGGCTCAAACATCTTCGCCATCATCCGCTGGTATATCGACCCCGCATTCTTCAAGCCAAAGGGCATCACCTTGTAGTGATAATTTCCATTGGGAGTAAGGAAAGCTGTCTTCTCTTGATCACCCAACGCCAGTGGGATCTGATGATAGCCCTGAAAGGCATCTAGGAAGCTCATTCGAGGATGACCTACCGTCGTGTCAACCAACTGATCTATACGAGGCATAGGGAAGGGATCCTTAGGACAGGCTCTATTGAGATCCGTGAAATCTACGCATACTCGCCATTTCCCATTCTTCTTTTTTACTACAATGGTGTTCGCCAACCATTGAGGGTAAAACACTTCTTTAATAGCCCCTGCCTGCTTGAGCTTGTCAACCTTATCCTTAATAGCCTCGGCATGTAACTTGGAAGGACGCTGAGGGGGTTGTTTCTTCGGAACAGCTGAAGGATTGACATTCAAATGGTGACAGATGAAATCTGGATCAACCCCCGGGGCTTCGTAGGCATTCCATGCGAACACATCTACGTTCCTTCTTAGGACCTCAACCAATTGCTCCTTTTCCGGCGAAGGTAATAGCGCTCCAACTTGGAAGTACCTATCCGGGTCATCACCAACAGTCACTCTCTCCAATCCCTCACACTCAGCTTCCTCGGCGGTGTTGCTAGAGAGGGTTCCTGGATTCTTTAATTGCTATAATTTATCTTCGGCCCTGGCCGATGGGCTCATCTCTGGCTTGTGCTGAATAACTGCCACCATGCATTGCCTTGCCATGGCTTGATTTTCTAATATTTCTAACACTTGACCACCTGACGGGTACTTCACCTTCTGATGAAGAGTGGAAGAAACAGCCTCTAGAGTATGCAACCAAGGCCTTCCCAAAATTGCCGTATAGGGAGAAAAAACGTCCACCACAATGAAATCCACCTCAACCACATCAAGACCTGTCTGCACAGGTAATCTAATCATACCCAACGGAATGACCGTTCTGCCCTCGAAGCTTACTAACGGGGAGCTATAGGCCGTAAGGTCTTGGGGTGTCAAATTCAACCCTCTGTACAAGTCCGGATACATCACCTCAGCTGCGCTTCCATCATCAATCATCACCCTCTTTACGTCATACCCTCCAATCCTCATCGTAACCACCAAAGCATCATCATGCGGCTGTATGGTTCCCCTCTTATCCTCCTCTGAAAAGCCTAGCACCAATGAACCGTTCAGCTTAGCTTTCTTCGGCACTGTGTTCGAGCCCCCTTCCGAACAATGAGATACGGACAGTATTCTGGAGGGACCAGATCCTGTTCTTCCAGGAGCAGCAAATATAACATTTATGGTGCCCAGGGGAGCTCCTGAAGAGGCATTTCCTCTCAATGTTGGACCTGTCTGGCTTCCTCGGGTACTGGAGTGGTGTAGGAGGTTGGTCAATCTCCCTTCTCGGACCAACTCTTCCAAATGATCCCACAGGTTTCTGCAATCCTCGGTAGTATGCCCGTGGTCTCTATGATACTGACAGTAGAGATTTTGGTTGCGCTTCTCAGGGTCACCTGCCATTCTACTGGGCAATCTAAAGAAGGGCTCGTCTTGTATCTTCTCTAGAACCCGCTGTACCGGTTCTCGGAACACGACGTTGACCGCTGGGGAGTTAGCAGAACTTGACGGCCCTACAAAGTCTTTCCGAGGTCGATTGTTGCTATATCGGTCCGACCTAAATTCCCTCCTGTCCTGAGGGACCGCCCTGGACTTTCCTCCACTTCGTATCTAATCTTCCTCTATTTTTGTATATTTGTCAATCCTGTCCATAAGCTGTCGCATGTTGGTGACAGGTTTACCGATTAGGGAACCCCTCAGATCATAATCGGTTGGAAGACCTTCCTTGAAGGTATTAATAGCCACACTGTCGTTGGCTCCATCTACTTCGTTATACATTTCCCAATACCTGTCAAAATATTCTTTCAATGTTTCCCCTTCTCGCTTAGACATGGATAATAACGACCCTAGCGGCTGGACCACCCTTCTGCAAGTAATAAAACGAGCCCCAAAAGCTTGAATGAGCCCCTCGAAGGAATCAATGGTATTCTCTCCCAAACCGTTGAACCACCTCATTGCCACCGGGCCAAGGCTTGAAGGGAAGACCTTACACATCAAGGCCTCGTCCCTAGAGTGAATGGCCATTCTCTGATTATAGTGGCTAACATGCTCCACCGGATCTGTTCGACCATTATAAATGGTGAACGTGGGTTGATGGAACCTCCGAGGAAGGTTCGCGTCCTCTATGCGTCGCGTGAACGGTGACCGGGAAACTTGACTCAGTGCTTTGTTCAAAGCTTCGTTCCCCAAGCCCCTTCGAGGTGGACTTTTATACGTTCGCCGACTGTAATGGTCTTTATCACGGGAAAAAAGCTCACTGGGCGGAGTTCTAGACCGTCGTCTGTAGCTTGTATCGTCTGACTCATCAGAGGGTTGCTTCAAGTCCTGAGTCGTTTTCTTTCGTCGTTCGTAACGTAGTTCTCTTCTTAGCATATTAATCTCACGTTGCATGTCCCTATTGTCCTTCGCGTGGGAGGCATGGCTCTTTCCTTGAGACTGACTCTTCTCCGTGTGGGTCGTTTGCACGCTTTCCTTGCGTTCTCCCCTTCGTTCGCGGACGAACGGAGTGCCCTGTTGAGGTCCCCTGGATTCTGCTTGGTGTGGACTAGTGCCCTCCTGCCGTGGTGCTCCTTCTGCCATTAGCTATTGCACTTGTCTTTTCTTACGGTTGGATCAAGCTCTTCCCACAGACGGCGCCAATTGTAAAGACTCAATTTGTAATAGACCCTTCACAATAAAAATTTGTAGAGTATGGATACAAGAGCTAGTTCCGGTAAGTAGGAAAAGACGTAGTTCTGGCGTAGCAGAATGAGTTCTTCTTTCTTTTCCAAAACTCCCTTCTAATGATCATCCCCCTCAGCATATGTTCTGATTTTGCTTTATATAGTAACTGCTCCGTCTTGCTTTCACCGTACACGTGTACGCTACTTTCTGAGGATTTTCTTCTGTCCCATCCGACCTTCCCGGATCCTCCGCCTAGTAGTTATAAAGCTGCTTAATTACTGTTCAGGTATCACCTCTACATTAATGCGGCCAGAGAGTTAGGTGGGAAGTATTTAATGCGGGGGCAGCAGCTTTTAGGAGATATTTGTTATCTTTTTCGGTTCCTCCCTTGATCAATATTCATTAGTTTGGTTTGCATGTAACTCCGCAAAGCTTCTTGACAATTAAAATAGTTACATCAACATCGTAGGCTGGTTTGAAGGGCGAATCTTTATCCTCGGATAGAGGGGCATCTTCGGACGGATGAGTGTTCTCGGACTGATAAGTGTTCTCGGACTGATGAGTGTTCTCGGACTGAGCTGTTGGGCTGCAAGCCCACCTTCTATAGACTCCAATTTTTCGGGCTACTGGCCCCACAGGTTTCATTATGATTTAATTCTGTAAAGACAAATGGTCAATTAGAAATTGACCAAAATCAAAAGTTCTACTAGAACTTGTAATTATTGACAATTCTTTAATTTTATTTATTTTACTAGTCGTAGACCCAAACATCGCGTGGAAATATATAATTATTTTAAGATATGGTATAATGTATAATTTATTCTCAAAATTTTATTGTAGATAATTTGTTCTTCCTAAAAATTAAACAATTTATAAAAAGTAATTTTCACCTCTCTATTTTTACAAATATATAATTTTATCATTTTTGGTGTTTTTGATTGATATATATATATATATATATATATATATGTAGGGACTCAATTTGTAATGAACCCCTAACAATAAAATTTGTAGAGATGTGGGTGTAAGGATTTTGCATCACCGAAATAAACAACGGTTGATATGGTGTTTATCACAAATAATAGATAATACGGAGTTCATAAGAATCTCCTTCAAGAAATTTGGCTAAGTGTTTTTATAGAGAATGACCATCACTTTGGTTGTGTGTTTACGAAGCATGTTGATCCTCGGCCCAGGCCGAGAATCTATTTTTCTTAGAGTTGATAGATATTCTGTCCTTTTTCTTTTGAACTCATTTTCTTTTAAATCCTCCCCCTTTGTTGGGAATCCTCTTGATTATATAGCATTGTTTTAGTTAATCTCAGCCGTCCACCTGTCGGTTGTTCGATCATTGTGAATAAGAGTTTGTCCCATCATCTGATTTTGTAGGCTTTATGTTAGTTCTCAGCCGTCTTTGCAGGTTTTCTATTAGTTGGAGTAACCGAGGCAACTGGGTTCGTTGGTCACATCACCATTAAAGTAGTCAGAATGTGGGTGAGATATATTCAACGAATGAGGGATATTTTCTCTTGAACGAAGTCGGTGTGCCGAGGACGTGTCATCCTCGGCAAGGCCTTTGGGTGACTTGAGCTATTTTTACTATCCTCGGCCTTTACAATATCCTCGGTGTGGGCCTTGGGCCGGGCATAGAGTGGGCCGGGGTGGTTTTAACATATGAGACCCCACAATATATATTTGAAGTGGTCCATATTTTAATAAGTATTGTTAATATGCATTATATTTTCCTAACTTCTTTTGGTACCACTAAAATTCTTATGTTTCAAATTTATCATTCTCTTAAAGAGATTATCATATAATTACAATTAGTATTACTCAAATAATTAATAATACTTTCAACCCAAACCTGTATTTTCCTATTCTTAAGTAAGTACGCTGAAGTGGACCAAACTGGACTTAATGGGCCAAAATGGACCAAAGTGAACCAAGTAGACCAAAGGGGACCAAATTGGAACAGATGGACCTAATTGGACCCAAACGAACCAGAAGTCTTGTGACTTAACTAGTTAACACCTCATGATATTTACAATGGAGGCATTGGATTCAAATCCCCTCCAACTTAAAAAAAAAAAAAAAAAAACAAAACAAAACAAAACAAAATACCATACCATGTAAAAGTTAAGCCTTCACTAGAGGATGTTTTGTTTTCTGCTATTAGAATTTGTATATTGCTCTTTTGGATTGTGATCAGGGGCAAATAATGCCTCTCACGGTTTATGTAAATGGGTTAAGGTGTTGTGATCCAAAGTCTTTTTTTGGTTCCTTGGTCCCCCACCCCCACCCAAGTTGTTGACGATATTTTGAGGATTTTTTTTTTTTTAACCAAAACTTCAAATTTAAAAACCGCACAACTGTTCTACGCATTAGTAGTAAAGATCGTTAACTTTTTTGGCTTAATCTAAAGATTACATTAATTGATATAAGATTTCTTTAGCTTTTTCTTCTTTCTCCCCCAACCCCCAAAATTGACCAAGAGTCGCTTTTTTAACCAGCTCTCTTGGGACTAGTGGTGGTTGGGTTGGGTTGAGTTGGGTGAACAATTAAACAAATAACCTCAATTCACTTATAGAAGTTGACAAATTTTTGTTTCAAAATTGACTTAGTCAAGTTTAAACCAGTTCTCAATCCCATTATCATGCCCAGGTCAGGCAAAGAGCTTAATAATAAGTTACGCCTGCCCTAACCACTAACTGTCCAAACCCTATCAGGTGCAGCCCAGCCTAATTTTACAAATCAAAGTATAGCAATTAAAATTATTGCCCCACTAGAAAGAGATGGGAGTTAGCCAGATAATTGACGCTAATTCCACAATTGCAATGCAACTAGATGCTAAATAATTCCACAAATGTGGTACCAAAACCATGACTCAAGAAAAGCTCACTCTTATAACAACACACCACAACAGCCAAATCAACACTTACAAGTTACAACCCCACCAAAGCAAAAGTCCCCCCCACCCTCCCTATTGCAAATAATATTAAGTGGAAGTTGAGTGACGAATCGTGAAACTTTAATGAACCCACTCTACACCAACCAAATCAAATCCCATCTCATTTCCTAAATCCAGTAATCCATTATACATTGGCTATGAATTTCGGTTCTCGGTTGTCAAGGTGCTGCTGCTACTCCCACCAACACGGTTTGGTTCCCCCACTCTTGCTGCCAAAGCAAGTACTTCGGGTGACATTTCCCAGCTACCACTTTTCCTTCCCCAACTGGATCTCCTGGGATGTATTCCGGCACGCTCCCCTGGGGCATCTACTGTAGTCCTTATATCTGGAGCAATTTCACCTAATTCACCATCCTTTATGTTCATGCGATCATTATTGTTAAGATGCGCTTCACAATTATCTGCCCCAGCAGCCATGTCTTCCCATACTGTTTTCCTGCCCATTTCTATGTCCTCCACAGCTTTCCCCATATTTGGACTCATAAAACCCCCACCCGCTGGCCTTGCAGGTAACCCAGGTTCCCTTGGCACCTTTGCCCTGAAATTGTTGTTGGACGTGGGAATGCTGGTGCAAAATATTTCCTTGAAGTTGTCCACCACTCCTTTGTTAAAGGGATTAGCTCGTCGATCATATCGATATCTGAAATTTTCATATGTCGTCTGCAAAAGCAGATATGAAAACTTGTCCGTTACTAACAGGGGAATTAATTTAGGGCAGATGCATAGAATTCCACACTATAGGGTTGGGACATGAACAAGATGGATATCATACCTGATTTGTACTGATGAGATATAGATGGAAGGCAGTAAGGCCACCAACAAACCACATAGATATGAAAGTGTAAACTATTAGCACAATGGAGGCTGGTGTTTTGATCATTGCTTTCCAAATTGATGTCTGCTCTCCTTCCATGATCCTTCTGATGTAGACCCAGCAGAATGCAAAGACATATATACAAAGAAGGGTCGTCGAGAAGACAAACATGAAAAAGAATCGATAATTTCGCTGCAACCAGAATTTAGATTTTTCAGATATACTATTTACACCCAAAGCTTTGAGCATCATCAATTCAACTCATAACCAGAAATGAGTCATTCAATATAACAATTTTAATTCAAATTTGAACTAAACTCATTTGATCAATTTACAGTCATGCTTATCTTCAGTCAGGCTGATAATCATGAGCTCCAGCCTCCAGCCCTTCCGAGCTACCCCATGGAGGTGGTCTCTAAAATGATTTAAATTCCAGTGTTTTCTCCAGAAAGTCCCTAGGCTAAGCAAAAAAGTTTAGAGGTGTGCTCAAGATCATTAGATTTGAGTCCACCTAATATTTTCCCCTGTAGAAAAGCTCATGTTTCTCTTAAACTAATGAAACAGTCTACCCATGAACAATGATGCAGCATTGCAGAACCTCAACCAACATCCCCCCGCAACCCCCCCCCCCCCCCCCCAAAAAAAAATATATATATATATAAAATAAAAAGGAAAAGAAAATAATATGACATAGTAAACATAAAACAGATTTTGGTACTGGCAAACATGCACCAAAAATAAAAAAAGCTCCAATCAAAGGATGTGACTTACCCGCCCAATACACTGTCCAACCCAGGGGCAGTGGTGGTCAAATCGCTCCACACAGTTATTGCAAATTGAACAATGTGAGCAGCGAGGAGGTCTGTAAAGCATGCAAGTATCACAGTATTTAATCTTTATAGTGACCCCATTGACATCTACTTCCTTGATGCGAGGCAAACGTAACTGTGGAGTTTGACTAGCCCCAACTTCTATATTCCCATCAAAGCCTTCTGGTTCGGGAGGGTGTGCATTGCGTGGAATTATACCGGGATCTCTTCCAGAGGTTAGCAGAAGAAGAACTAAAATCTGTAAAAATAAAATAAAGTAAAAATGTTGATCCACTTAGATTTCATTTACAGAAGGTCATTTTGACTACTTCTGACACAGAACAAGCAAAAAAAAAAATACAACAACAAGAATTTTAAAACAGAAAATAAAGATTGAAGGAACCTAGGAGACAACACAGGCTTTCTTGGAGTCAGCACCAAGCGAAAGAATACAAGGATTCAGCACCTATAAAAATTGCAACTGACTCCAAAATTAAATAAAACCAAACTAAATTAAAGTTTCTTTGCACTTCCCGCATCAGCTTCAAAAATTGCAATTGCATATTGAAAATATTGTCCAAGCTTGTTAGACAGAAAAAACTAGCCCATGCAAGACCTAACCAAAAGATGAAAGAAACATTTAGGCACTTCTGCTTTTGTGACCACATAACCCTGTCTCTGGCCATTTTCAGTCTAGAAAATTTGGCCAATCAGTGGCTCCTGGTACATTTATTTATCTTTGTATCTGTCAACCTATTTCTGTAATTGATTCCTCCTAGTATGTTATGTATCTATATCACTATAAGTTTACTACTTGTCAGTATCTATATTCCTCCTAGTATGTCATATTTTTCTCTCACCTAGGATCTACCTAGTTTGACTCAACAGTTGCTCTGCATATTCTTGTTCAGGTAAGTCAGCATGCCAAATAGTTTTGATTTCAAAATACATCCATCATAAAGTTTTTGCAATGAATTTGTGTATAGGTAATCCAAACAATAAAAAAAAGAAATTGATGGCTATTGGAGCATCATTTCATAAGGCAAAATAAGTCAAACCATATAATCACCCCTCTTCCCTTCCCTCTCTCTCTCTCTCTCTCCTCTCTTGCGTCAGATGTGAGGCCTTAAAGATGCAAACGGTTCTTGGTTGGTAGGTTTTTCCTGCCATATAGGGCAATGTACCAACTATTAACACTGCAGCTGAACTCCATAGACACCAAGAAGGCTTGTCCTTGAACAATAGAGGGGCTCGCAGAAATTATAATCAACTAAACTCTGTATTCTATCTCATTCAAGATTTCTGTATGAGAAAAAGACCACAAAACTCTGTTGTTCAACATGCAATGATGAAACACATTTCTATGAAAACTTCCTAGAAAAAGCTGGAGATTATAATGATTTAATCCATTTTGTATCTTGTAAAAATCATGGCAGTTTTAGACCTTTCATGTATCCTGACTACTAAAAGCTGCTACACCACATGCTGTAGCTACATTAACTGATACCTTAATTCCAGAAGGAGATTCTAAACAAACTTGAAATTTATCTTTTTTCAGTACAAAGAATTCCAAAGAAAACTGGTCCTTATTAAATGTCATAACATCAACAACATTGGAAAACAATAAAAAATGCGAAGTAATAAATACTATATGTGTGCAGTAAAAGAGAACTCACATAAATAGTGAACACAACAGAAACAACCATTATTGATACTCCCCAGTGATTAGAATAGACATCCATCAGTTTTCTGGCAACAAAGACACAGAAAACTGCAACAGGAGCAACGATAAGAAATATGGTCAATCCCAGTGATCTTACATCTGGTCCGAATATGAACCTTCCCTGAAGAAAAAATATCTGCAAAAGAGCAATGACAACAATTAACACCTTAGCAGAACCATAGAACTATTCTTCATATGATCTTCAAAAAGCAATTACAAACCTCAAACACAATAAGAAACAAAGGCTTTATAAACTGTTTACGAACAACTTGAGGAAAAAATTGTTTATGTTTGTCTATTTAGCAAATGAGCCAAGCTCAAGCCTAAATTTAGGATCGACTTTTAAATAAGCCAAACTCAAACATAATATTGTGTTCACAAGCAAGCTCATGAGTGTGAGGTTTGATTTAAGTATAAATTATATGTTTTATATATATACATGTAGAAAAACATACTTATATAGACTTGGGATTGGAAAATCTAATTTTTACAAGTTCATAAAAGAAAAGCATTCTATCTTAATTAACTCAACTAGTACAATTTCAACTAAACTTTAGTACTTAATTATTAGTATAAATTTCTCAAAGAATAAGCTAATCAAGTAGCCCGTGAACAAGGTTGAGCTTGTTTGACAAGAAAATGAACCGAGCTTGTAATCTAACTTGGCTCATGCTCGAAATAAAATTAAATGAACAATCTTGAACTACTTTTAATGCTCTGCCTCAATTCTTTTACATCCCTAACTCTATATGTAACTAAAATAATAATAATAATAATAATAATAATAAAGGCACTCAACAAACATAATTGAAATGAATGGGCTAGCTAATCTAAATTAATTGAAAGAAAGCAATTGAAATGGTCAGTAGAAAACATCATCGTTGTTTGCTAAAAAAGAGGTACCAAATTACTCTCACTGTCTTTAATTAGGCCCCAAAAAAAAAAAAAAAAAAAAAAGAGAGAGATAATAAAAAGTTAGCGAATTTGATTAATCCAAAAATAACCTAAATATATACGTTCCTAGTAAAACATTCTCGGAGCATTATTCTCGGTTCAGATTCCAATCTATTAAAAGGCAAAGCAATATTGTACGAAAAATTAGAAATAAAGATGAGAAAAATAGAAAGTGAAGAAAAAAAAAAAAAAAAAAGAGAAAGAGAAAAAAGGGGAAAAAGAAAAGTGGATATACATTGCTGCCTTTCCAGGCTTGGTAGACCCGTAAATCGTTGGATCCGGACCCGGGATCCGATCGCTGAGGTGGCGGAACCACGTACATAGTGTGTGACTGTTGAGTCTGTTTCTGAGCTTAATTTAGAGATAAAAGGATAAAAGGATCCTCTATATTTATTGAAAGGAGGGTAAAAAGAGCTTAATTCAGTTGCTCGGTTTTGGTTTTTAGGGTTTGGGAATCGGGGGGGATGGACACGTCAGATTCTGGCGAGCTCATCGGTTAAGTTCTGAGCTCACAGAGAGAGAGAGAGAGAGGGTTTGGTTTTGGTTTGGTATTGGTTTGGCAAAAGCAAAAAGAGACTGAGAAAGAGAAAGAGAGAGAGAGAGAGAGAGAGATGACTGTAAGAGTTGTGTGCGTGAGGGGAGAGGCCTTTACAGCTTTGGGGTATGACGTGGCGAGGTTTGATTGGGCGGTGAGTGTGAGTTGGACCTGTGTGGGGGGTGGGTGTGGGGACTTGCCGCTTTTCTTTTTTAATTTCTTTTTTGGGGGATTTCATTGTTCAAACGGAGACAGGATGCGTATGCGATGTTTTGATTATAAGAAGAGGTGAAGGAGAAAGGAGATCGGTCATCGTTTCGCTACTTCGCTCGCTGTCCCAAATGGACCTTTTTTTTTCTTTTTTCAATCCTCCAAGCTACAACAATACGATACCTCTCATTCTTTATTATTATTATTTTTACTATTGTTGGGATACCAACATTTTCGTAATCATCTTTACAAGTAGTAAGTGATTCTAATTTTATATATAAAAATAAAAATAAAAATAAACTACATGCTAAGTTAAGATAGATAATAAAAATAAACTACATGGTAAGTTAAGATTGATACTACACTACATTCATGGATATAACTTGGTGGAGGGGTGTCAATTTGGGGTTAGTGTGTCGGGTTCGTGTCTTGTCAAGGTAGGGGTATTCGACTAAATGGCTCAACTCGAATCCAACCTATATAATAATCGTGTCACGATTTTTCAACCCTAATTTGACCTGTTAAAAAGACGGCTTAACTTGACCTAATCCACTTGACACACTTAATAAACGGGTCGTGTTAGGTTGACACGAATATAACACAACCCATTTAAACCTGTATAATATTAAATATAACATCCATCTAGAAATTTTTTTTTTTACATCCCAAAAGTAGTGCATACACTTCAAGTCTTCAACCCACAATCAAAATAATATAGTTTAACAAATATATAACATCTATCTAGAAATAAGTTCTTTACACCCTAAAAGAAGTGCGTACACTTCAATCTAAATTCAAAATAACATAGTTCAACAAAAATTCAATATCCTCAGGGTTTTTAAAGTTTCAATTTCGAATTATATCCCTTATAAGTTTTTATAATTACTCACTTTTCTTTTTAAATTTAAAATATAGGTTGGATATAAAAGGTATTTGACAAATTTAAAATAAAATGAATATTTATTTGTTATACTAGTTAAACGAGTTGTATTAAATGGGTCATTTCGGGTTGACACAAATAAATTGACGTGTCAAACGTGTTTATTGCAGGTTATGTGAGTTGATCCACTTATAACACGTTTCTTATTGTGTCGCTTTCGAGTTCACCCGTTTATAACCCAAACCTACTAAGGCCTAACCCTAACCCGTAAAAATCCGTGTCGAGTTCGTGTCGTGTTCACGAGTTGGGTCGAACATTGACACCCCTAACTTGGTGCCATTTTGGAATGAAGGCTAATACCCCCGTCAACTTTACTCTACCCTTTTTTTACTCTCCCTCAATTCAAACTGATAGTAAGGGCAAAATTTGATTACAAACTTTGTTGTAACTATTGGTTACACAATTCCCATTAAAAAAATTAATATGGTTATATATTTTGAAAATCTATTTATTGAATTATATATTCTTTATGTTCTTTAACATACATATCAAATTTTGTATTAATAAGATATTATTTACTATTTGATTCATACACTTATTTTTTATGTATAATTTTATATTACAAAAACTTGAAATTTAAACATTTGATTGATGGCATAGTCATAGCTATTGATCTTTGATTTTTTGAAAATTTTGCAGGCATGGAGTATATAGGAAGAAGATGTTATTCAATGGTGAATTTGTCAAAACTCACATCCAATAAAAAGATATTGAGTGAAGTTGTAGTTTTAAGCTACAACCAAGTTTGAAGTCAGATTTTGTCGTGAAAGTAATGTAAGTATCAATCTTAACTTAGCATGTACTTAAAAAAAAAAAAAAAAAAATTAGAATCACCTTACCAAGTAGTTGTAAAAATGAATATGAAAATTTTGGTATATCCCAAGATTCCCAACAATATTAAAAAAAGAAAAGAAAATGGTTTTCTCTTCAAATTACTCATATATCTTTTTATTGAATGAGAATTTTGAAAATATATCTGTTGGATTGCATGTTCTTATCATATCATTTATGCTTACAAAATTTCAAAGAGATCAAAAATCAATTAATAACTATCAATGACATGTTTAAATTTTAAGAATTCCAATGAAATTCAAACACATGGTTTTCTTGTTTCCCCCCCCCCCCCCCCCCCCAAACCCCGAAAAAAAAAAAACCATATGGTTTCATTTACCAATAAAAGAGAAATTAAGTTATTTTAAAAGACAATTAAATTCAAAATAGTTATGTGCTTGGTTTCATTGTTTATCAAAAAAGAACACATGGTTTCATTCACCAACCAAACAAAATAGAGTTACTTTTTTTTTTTTCATAACAGTTAAATTCAAAATAGTTATGTGCTTACTTTTTCATAACAATTAAATTCAAAGCAGCCATGTGTTCGGATTTAATTGGAGAATAAAATGTATTGCATCTAAAGAATTTATACCTAATTTTACTCTATTGTCGTTTTATCACATTAGTGATACTACTTTTATTTGCATCAATCATACATGTTAGTTATATAATTGTGGGGGGGGAAAAAACTATGATAATATAAAATTCTGTGTGTTCTGTACGGAAGACTTTGGTATACTAATTGTTAATTCCATAGAATACATGAAAATTTAGATATTCGTTTGAGAAAATTTAAAAAAATTACAATTCCTATGAACATCACAATTCACATGAAACGCAAGAATTATAAGGTTATAACTCTTATCTTTTTAGATAGGAAATATATATTCTAGTATTTCTTGCATATGTGAAAATTAGTAATGTGATATCTGAATCCAACTTTTCATTTTTTTTAATGTTTTAAAATTAACTAGATAGAATAAACTTTATAACAAAAATAGTTATAATTTTCATATTTAAATTCTTGAAAGTTTAAACTCACAAAATTTTATAATTTTCACATTTAAAATTCTCAAATTAATAAGTCTACCGATGACGACAATGCTCATGCAATGATTTAAATTAGGTGCGATATAGTATTAAACAATAACTAGTCAAACAAGTGGGATTGTAAACGTTCCTTTCTAAACAATTTTTTTTTTTGGGATTGCTCATAAACACTATAATTCTATACATTTTTAATTTGTTGACATTGACGCGAGGGCAAAGTCATCAACTAACAGAGTTGATAGTTCCTCTCAAAACCAATGTTATAAATGTTATTCATAGATACAATTGTCTAATACCTGCACCTTCCCTCTCTAAATTAATTCAGATGGTAGAAGAATTATGGGAACTAGTCACTAATCCGTGCAATACACGGGAAAACTATTTTTTTTTTTTTTTTTTTTGTGAAGAGAATAACATCCTCATAATTCATTCCATAGAAATAGAATCAAAGTACAACTCCTCCATAGCTGGGGGGGGTGAATCTTCAATCCATACAACATCCTCTACTAGTTCCTTAGCATATCTAGCTAGTACATGGGCAACATTGTTCGTGCTTCTTTTGACAAAAACAATCTGCACCCATCTAAGTCTATCAAGCATGCACAACACGTCCTGTAAAATATGGCCAAGCCGAGACAACAGCCCCTTTCTCGCATTCAAGGCATCCATGAGAGGTTGGTTATCTCCTTCAAGAACCAGTTCTGAGAATCCGCATTCCACGGGAAAACTATTGTGTAAGTAGATGTTAACAACTATTTGTCTCTTCCACTTGGATTGTACATAGTCGCTGACCCGTGCAATACACAGAATAATTTGAGAAAAATAATATATATTTACTTTGCTTAAAAACTCACTTTAAAATGAATAGACTGGCTTTCTACTCATAATATGACTCAACATACTCAAAAACTAGAATCACGTTTGATTAAAGGAAAATTGATCAATATCAACTATTGCAAAAATGGTAAAAGAGCAAAAATATATAACAAATGAAAGTTTTCCATTATGTTTCTTCTTTCTTTAACTTATTAGGAAAAAAATAGCAATAAAAAAGCATATCAGTCAATTTATTGAATTTGATTTGAATACAACTTAGAATACAAAAAAAGGGACTCTCTCTTATAATTGAAACACTTCAATTTGAATTCTTTTCATATGCTATGCACTAAAATCCTGGCTATTGTAGACAATAATTTGGGATGATAATAAACACCGTTCCCCTTGGATCATGACAATAGAAAGAACCTACAACATCTAACATTTAGTGAGGTAAAAGAGATGACAATCCAACTACAAAGAAAGACAACTCAAAACAAAATGGTATATAATTGATATTAAGATACGGTTGTTACTTAATGTCACCGATCACAAAAATATAAAGAGATGTATACAGGTTGCTAATCCAAGTATACTTTGTTATCCATTAGAAATTGCTTGTTGAAATAGACACATCCATCATCAAAAGTTAGGAAACACACTAATAACATAAAACTACCCGTCAAGCGTTAGTTTTAATTCCAACACATGGTATGTAATAAACTAATAATTTAAATAAAAAAAATGGTCTTCAAAGTGGGATAAGCAAATAAAAGCAATATTAAATAGAGACACAACTACTAAGATGGCTTTCACATCAATATCTAAAAATTCCTAAGGAAATAATATTCTTACTAACTACACACATGACATATCATGTAATTTACACACTTAGCTTCGAACTCATCATTGATACAATTCTCCTAGATAAAACTTTAAAAGATATATGAATTTATACATGAATCATAAATATGATTGGAGAGAACAAAGCAAACCATTTTTAGTGCTGAATGGGTGAGCATTGAACTGCAGTCCAAAGTGGTTCCCTTGCAATGCTTGTGTAGAAACAACCTAAACAATAGAGGATATGAGGAAAACAAATTAGACTATGAAACATGGAACCACTAATCAAATTGAAAAAGAATGCATAAATCCCAACTAAGTCCTCAGGATAATAATATCAATTTCCTGGTGAAAAAATAATATATAAATATGTGTGTGTGTGTGTGTGTGTGTGTGTGATGAAAGAATCGACAGTAATATACTACAAAAAAGATTGCTAATAGCGACGGCTAGAGTTCGTCACAACAACACAAAAAGCCATTGCAGATTAGTAATGCCAACGGCAAAAGGCCGTCGACTTCCGTCGGTAAAAGCCTCGTCGGTAATACTATATTACCGACAAGGCCGTCGCTAACACTCATTTTCGACCTAAAAAGCCGTCGTAAGCACTTGATATTTTCTGTCGAAAATACTTCTTCATATGAGGAAGTTGGACGACCAAATACATTTTGTGATGAACTAAGGTTGCCGTTAATGTATTTTTTTGACGGCTAAAAGTCATCATAAATATTTGATTTAATGTCAAAAATACAATTTCAAACAATGAAGTTGAATGACCAAATATATTTTGCGATGAACTATAGCCATTGTTAATGCATTTTTTTCAACGACTAAAAGCCATTGTAAATACTTAGCTTTTTGTCAAAAATACAAATCTTAGTGACCTTTTACTTGTTTTCGACGAACTTTGACCATTACTAAAAATTAGTTACCACGTCACTAATACATTATTTGCAACAAAATAGCTTTGTCGAAAAAAGTAGGCCGTTTATAGTACTTTAATTGCGACAAGACAATTTTGTCGAAAAAGAAACACATGAATTACATGAAAGTAAATAAATAATATATAAATTACAAACATACATCTCATAAAAAATTCTCCATTCAAATAACAAGTACAAATCCATAATTGTTCAAAACTAATAAGTGTATAATGCAATAAAAATGAAAATATCAAAAGGCCTACAAAATAGCGTGATGTTCAATAATACATGAAAGCTATATTAATTATATCCTTCACGAAACTTGAAAGCATAAGTATTGGGAGATCAGTCATCATTTGAGTCAATTTTCTCAATCTGAGAGTCACCTTCCTCTTGAAAGTCATCTTTTGTTATTATTCACACTATGATCTCCTCCTAAACATTGTTCTGCAATATTTCAAATTAAATTGAATAAACATACAAAAATTATAACTACGCAAAATTTTATATTTACAATAAATAATAAAGAATTAACTAAAATATATTCATTTATAAACATTAACACAACCACCACGATAAATGACAAAACATCAAAAATAAATCCTTACTACCGAGACAAACATTGCATTTATCATAAATCCTTAATACTGATAAGAACCTTATAGTTCTCTTGTGAATAAGAACTTCCAAGAATACGTCTGCCACCAATAACCACATTAATAGTACATCCCCATCACTCTTAACAATATATCCATCACCAGAACAAGTCACATAAAATTATATATGCACCAAAAATAGCAATTAATTGAAAACTATAATGAGCAAATTTGTCACTTATTTCAAAAACCTCAATAAAATAGAAAAAAAAAAATTAATGTTGATTATACTAAAAAAAAAAAAAAAAAAACTCGTGTAGTAGGTGCTTGCATATATTTAAGACTAATCAATAGATTGGCTGAGGCACCAATACACGCAAACATTACACTATTTACTAGTACCAAACTGTCAAGAACTTTGGCTACAATATGATATTATATATTATGAAAGAGATATATCTAAGCCAATCCCAAAATTTAGATGAAGGAAATAAACCAACAAATCCATTTAATAATCCACTACATTAACAAAATAAATCAAAATATAAGGATTTAAGAAAACTGACCTTTTGGGTTTGATTGTGATTGGCAGAAAGAGAAAGAAAGAATGAACAGTGGAGGGATATTGAAAAATATGTGGCCTATAGAGTACAGAGGTGAGAGCTTTTTTTTTTTTTTTTTCTTCTTTCTTTTCTTTAGTAAAATAGAGTGTTAGGCTCCGCTTGGGAGGAGAGAATGGAATGGAATAAAAAGAATAATTTTAGAATATTCTTCTCTTCTATTGTTTGAGAGTTTTAACGGAGGGAATGGAAAGTCCATTTCCTTGTTTGGGAGTTTAAGTGGGAGGGAATGAAATGGGTAGGGGAGAACACTCATTTCTATTCCCTTAAAATCTCAAATTTTCATTCCCTCCAAAATTAGGAGGAATGGGAGGGAATGAAATTAGATTTAATGATTTTTTTACTAAAACTCCCAAAATACCCCTATATATTCAACCATTTATTTTAAAATAAGGGTCTAATAGTAATATTGTCATAAAATAATTCCATTCCATTCCCTCCATGTTGCTCCCAAACATGATTACTTACATTCAATTCATTTTTATTCCTTTCCATTCATTTATTTTAAAACATCCAATCAAGGTTACTTAATTCCATTCCATTCCATTCTTTTCCATTCATTCTCTTACTTAAATACATTCCATTCCATTTCATTCATTTCCATTCCCTTATAATCATCTCATTTCATTCCATTCCATTCCTTTATGAACTCCCAAGCAGAGCCTTAGTATTTTAGTGAGAGGGAAAGGGAGGCGTGGGATCAAAAAAAGAAAAAGGGGGGCATTGGTTTTTAATGAGAGGGAGAGGGAGGGAACTAGGGTCTAGGAGGTAGGGTTTTGACTTTTCTTTTTTCTTTTTTCTTTTTTTTAGTGTTAAAATAATATTGTGTATGTTTTTTTTTAAACATGGACTTTACAGCAAAGTGACTTTTTAAAAAAATAAAATAAAATTATGTATTTTGTTTATGACAACCACGTCACTTTTTTTTTGGTCACTTTGAAATATCACTTTTTTTAATTATTATTATTAATAAAAGATAGAAACACTATTTTCTCAAAAAAAAAAAAAAAAAAAAAGAGATAGAAACACTACGAAATCACTTTTTGCAATTTTTGTATAGCAAGTGTTCTTTTAAAAAAGTCAGGGAAATATAACCTCAATATTGTTTAGGTGGATTTCTTTTATGGAAATATAACCTCAATATTTTTATTAAAAAAAAAAAACTTTGTTTATTTTATTAGGCGAAACCACCCCATTTGAAGGGAAAAAAAATTTTCCACTTGACATCCCATTAACCAAATTTTGTTAAATTAATATTAAAAATGTTGTGTATTTAACTACCCGCAAATTTCCATAATTATCTTATTTCATAATTAAAATTCATTGATTTCAATTTTTAATTAAAGAGTATTTTAAAATATTCAGTATGCCATTTTTTTAAAAGATTTTCAACGAGTTGCGGAGAGAATTGTCGTTGCAAGTATTTTGGTGCTTGATAAACTTTGCATTATTATTCTAAAATTTTCAGTATCGTATGTACTATTCATTGTTAAACTTTAGCAAAGAAAATTTTATAGAAAAGCATAAAAGTGGAGAAAACCCTAAAATACAAACCAATACCCAAAACCCATTCAAAACCTCCCTATTCAACCTAATTTGATCCTATCGAGTGGTCATAGACCCAACTTCAATGGTTGACCATGTTTGACCAAATATTAACCAAGTTTTGCAAACTTTGACTACTCATTTCTCACAATCTGACCGTCTAATTGTTGTCATACTTCGCCAAGACCAATATCTTATCACATTCTTCAAATACAACAGTTGGATTTTAGATTTGAGTCTAAAGCATTATGGACATGTGTTGTTGTACCAACACTCCAAGAAATTTTGATTGGTCACGTTCTACTAATCCAACCGTTTGATTGAGCTCAAAATTCATTAAAACCAATATTTTATCCCACAATTTTAATCCAATGGTCAAATTTTAAATTTTACTCTGGCACAAGATGGATGCGTGTCATTGCATCTACCTATCATGAAACTTCAATCACTAAAAATACCCAATACTCTTCCAAGAGAGTTATATGCTATATAAATATTACTAAGAATTGAGAAAATTACTTACAAAATACAACCAAAAACGTAGGAAATGACCCTAATGGGTTTACATATGACCTTTGACTTTGCCATTTTAAAACTAAAAACTGATAAAAGCATAAAAACTAAAAAAACCTTAAAATACTGACCAATACCCAAAACCCACTTAAAACCTCTCTGATCAACCTAACTTGATAAAATCCAATAGTCCTAGAACAAACTTTGAAGAATTTGATCAAAGATTGACCAAATTTAATAGACTTTAACGAAGTTTCACAGGATTTGACTGCTTTGTTCTCACAATCTGACCGTCTGATTGTTACTGTAATTTACAAACACAAATATTTCACCACATTCTACCAATCCAACGGTCAGATTTTGGTTCTCCATCTGGTTGCATGATGGACATATGTTCTTGTACCCACCCACTAGGAAACTTTGTTTAACCCCGTTGACACAATCCGACCATCCAAAATGGCTGAAATACACCATCGAAGCTAGGAAATTACCAAAATACTCTTAAACTTCTAAAGTGACGAAAGTGTTCCTAAAAGCTTCAAAATGATCAAAAGACCTTTTACTTTTGAAATGACCAAAATGGCCCTTAAGTAGTTGGATGGTCTTGAAAGACGTTTTTTTGCAATTTTTAAAATTAAAAAAAAAAAAATTGTAGAGTTTTAAGACAAAATTGAGGAAAATTTACCATTCAAAGAAAATAATAATTTTTTTATGGCCATATGTATGTTGGAAATCACCTCTATTGTGACAGATTTACTTTACTATCACTAATACTTTCTTTTCTTAAGAAAATTTTAATTATTAAGGACGACCAAAATGTCCGTCGCAATTAAGAATGCAATATATAGTGATGGAAAACAACCGTCAAACACATGAAAAATATGGGCATGAATTCCCCCCCCCCCCCCCCCTTAAAAAAATTACCATTGTGGATGGCTTAGGTCCATCGCAAATATTCTTTATTGGGAGGGATCCAATTCCATCATTAATACATTCTTTATTTTCAAGCAAATTAACTATTTACGATGGTCAGCATGTTCATCGCAAATACAAACCCAATTAGAAAAAAAAAAAAATTGCGATGGATAAATGTCATCACGAATGTGAAAAGTAAGGAGGGAATTTTCCCTCCAAAATATTTTACCATTTTTGATGGCTTCATGGCTATTGCTAATACCCTCTTATATTTATGATGGAAGAATGTTTGTCACAAATAATAACACTATAAAAAATATATATTTTGTATTTTTGACGCACAAAAGCCGTCATAAGTGTTAATAGTTCCGACGGTTTTTTTTTTTTTTTTTTTTTCTAGTCGTCATAAATAATACCCTCTTTTATATTTATGATAGAAGAATGTTTGTTGCAAATAATAACACCATAAAAATATATATTTTATGTATTTTCGACGCATAAAAGCCGTCACAAGTGTTAATAGTTTCGATGGTTTTTCTTCTGTTGTTGTAAATAATACCCTATTTCATATTTACAATGGAAGAATTTTTGTCGCAAATAATAACACCATAAAAAAAATATTTTTTTTTGTATTTTCGATGCACAAAAGCCATCACAAGTGTTAGTAATTTTGACGGTTTTTATTCAGTCGTCGTAAATAATACTTTATTAGCAATGAACATTTTTATGCTGTCGTAAAAAGTAAGGTGGGAACATTTCCCTCCAAAATAAATCATATTTTCGACAAAAATAAGGGGCATTTTCGATGAACTCATTTTGTAGTCACAAGTATTTTAATATTCGACAAGTAATTGTCGACGAAAGAAACTTGCCGTCGAAAAAGCTAGTTTTTCTGACCGCTTTTTGTAGTCATCAAAAAAGTTTAGTCGCAAATAGCAATCTTTTTTGTAGTATATAGTGGAGACAACAAGAACACTCTGCTCACACCAAGCATGATACTTCGCTAAATAATCACGACTTCAATTAAATCAAAGGGAGCCTAGCAGTTACCTAAAAGCTTCAATCAAGAGTTCAAACATAGTTCCATAGAATTTGGGAGTAACAGTGGCAACTATCAGTATATATATTGCCCTACATAGTTCCTTGCTTCTTTTTTTATATATAGGTTATAAAAATTCATTGAAACAAAAAGGAAAATGGTTTTACCTTATGGAAGAATAAATCCAAAAATACAAATTCAAAATGTTAACTCCTAAAATCTAACGTATGATATCTGTAAATCTATGAAAACTCAATGAAGAATTTGAGATCACAACCTACACCCACTCAATAAGAGTCCTTCAAAACAGAAGATTTTCTAAAACAAAACCCAATAACTATATAGCATCAAATCAATCGTGCCTAAAATTATTATTAAACCCCATAACTATTTGCAACACACAGTCCATACATATCACTGAAAATTCTGAAACCACAATCTACATCAATATGAATTAATTTTTAAGCCAAAATAAATAATCATCAGGCCGACTCTTAGGCCTCTTAAAAACATAGAAAAAAAACCATTAAATCGATACTCTCTCCACTATGAAACCCATTGATATTTACAATATTTTCTTACAAAACCTGTAGAATTTGAAATCCCTAAATCGATAGAAAGCCTAATTGAAGACATATAATCAAAACATAACTTTGAGGCTTTGTTCCATTTAAACCAATTTCAATATGAATTTTAACCCATATCAATCAAATAAAATTGAAACTTGAAAAAGATCAGATTGGAATTCTTCATACCTAAAAAATTGTCCAACTTTAGAAACGGAAAAGGATCCAAATTTTCCAACATCAGAAACCGAAAAGGATCCAAATTCTTCAAGTTAGTCCTAAAAATCAAATGCCCAGAAAGGGGGCCAAAAAATAATCAATGCCCAGATGATAAAAACTCAAGAACAAAATAACCATGAATCAAAATCGACATCAGCCAGAGGAGTTGTGGCTGAGAAAAGAAGGAGGGAGCTGCATCGAATGAGAGAGTTAAAGAAGAAGAAGGAGATGGGAGTGAGTTTGAAATATAGAGAGTTTGATCGAGAGTTTTGTTAAGGCTGAGTTTGCGTTGTGTTGAGAAAGTAGGAAGAAAAAATTAACTGTGTATGTGTAGGGTTTTTTGTTTGCGGCTTATTTATGCATTTAGGCTCCTCTTGTAGTTGGGGTTTAATGAGAATCAGGTTTGTAATTTGTATTTGGTGGAAAAAATATTTTTATTATTATTTATATAAATATTGCTGACGTGGAAAATTGTGGGAGTTTCAAAGGTTTCGGTTATATATATATATATATATATATATATATATATAAGAGAGGAATGGGCATACTTATTGGAAGGTTTGGAGGTTAACAAGAGAGTCGAGATGATAAAGATTTCTCATCCTGCTTGATGTGTCTTGTCTTGTGAAGATTTTTCCCACCCCAAAGAAGTGATGGAGCCAAAGATGGGTTTTATTTGCCCCACCCTTACCTTGTCTCAAATGCATATATGTAATTGATTTCTTTATATAAATATCCAATTATAATTTATTTTTTATACATTTTCCAGTACTATGAACTAAAACACTTTCTTTCTCCATCTTTTAACACTCTCATGATTGTTGTTACCCTTTCTCTTTCATCTTCATCTTATTTAAGTTGAAGCCACTTTATTAAAGGTGGTTAAAATACCCCCAACTTGCCTTGCCCCCAACCTATCCCACGACGACTAGCCTCATGATGTGTTTCCTTCCCCGAAGAGGAGACGGGGGTAGGAATAGAGTATCCCTAATCCGATCCCACCCGCTCTATTGCCATCCCTACAAGATATGGTTTTGACTTTGATTTTAAATAAAATTAGAGCATTCTTATCAAGGATTGCAAAAAATTTAGCATTTACCATCTCAAATCCTAATTTTATAACATATAACACCCCACTTTACAGCATCCACTCCATCAAAACTTCTATTTTTTTAACATTCCATTTAAATATTCTTTCTTTATCATTTTTTATATTCCCTTCTCTCTCCTCTGTCTCTCTCTTTCTCAACCCAATCATTCTCAACACCGCCGGCCACGGCATCCACCCACCATCACCACCACCAGCCACCAGCCAGACCCACCGCAACCACAAACAACAGCAGAGAAAAAAAAAAGTAGAAAAACCTCCACATCCACCCACCACACCCACCACATCCACATCCACCATTGGACCCAAAAAAAAAATCAACAGCAATTGGACCAAATCACCACCAATCACAGTAAGAAAAAAAGGAAAAAAAACCCACAAACCACGGCTAAATCGGACCACAACCCACAGCCAAAAAAAACCCACAAACCAAATCAACCAAATCGGACCATAACTCCTTCGTCCATGCTCTGACCTGTGCTCCATGGTTGACAACCAAGCTCCGTCACAAGATTGGAGCCCAATCGAACCCAAGAAGAACCACGCAGAACCAAAAAAAAAAAAAAAGAAATCTCTATCGCCGCCATCGGACCCACAATCCCTGACCACAATCACCGGACCACAGCCATGTGCATCTCACAATCGGCGGAGCACAATCATCGGCGAAGCCCACTCATCGGCGAACCACATCGGTGAAGCACAGAGAGAGAAGAGAGAAGAAAGAAGAGTGAGAGGAAAGAGAAAGATAGAGCAGAGAGAGAACGTTGAGTGAATAAAAAAAAATCAGCTTGGCTTGATACTCCGGCTTGGGTTTCGTCGGAGAGGGAGGCGTCGAGCAGAGGGAGAGAGAAAGCAGAGAAATGGGAAATGAGAGGGAGAGAGAGAGCAGAGAAGGAAATAAAGTGGGCCCCAATTGAATAAAAAAATAATATAAATTTTACAATAGGTGAATAGTGCAGTTTCAAATATGAAACCGCACTGTTCATCAATACCAAAATTTTTGGCATTTGAAACTCTTGATGGAGCAAGCTTTTGGGTCAAAAATGCTAAAAAAAAAAAGCATCTTTTAGCATTTTAAACCCTTAATGAGAATGCTCTTATGTAAAAGTATACATGTATTCATCTTAATTCTATTAATGTTAATTCAATGTAAATACACTGACGGGGAATGCCTTGTCCACCTTCTTTCATCCTCAATTACCTCATCCAAGTAGTAATAGATGAGATAGGAAGGACAAGTCACCATAACTTGGAAAGGTGCGATCATTAGGACATGAGCGTAACATTTACACATCATTGATCTGCCATTCCTAAACGTGGGCATAAGTCTCGATAAATTTTCTTGTAATTATACTTATGACGCCTTCCATGCCCCAACTAAAGGGAATGACTGAAATCATGGGAGTGGCCAAAAACTCTATGAAAATGTAAATTACTTCACCTAAACACAATACAATTTTGTTGTGAGTTTTTTTTTTAAAAGATAAATTTGATAGTTACAAATGGATGAGAAATGATTTAAACCTTAGATATCTCCGTTGAAAATATCATAAAGAGTCAATTGAGTTTTTTTTTTTTTTTTTTTTAATCTCTTGCCTTTTTCTCCCTCCTACCCCATGACTAGTGGTTCTCACGTGCATTTAGTTGGTTAGACGTAATTAAGTGAAGCTAGCATGTAACTCATGCAAACGCATGAATGCATTTAAAATTAAATACAATTTTTATTATAAAAATATAAACAATTAGTCAAATTATTTTTTTTAAAAATAGCATGTAACACATGCATAAGTATGGATACATTTAAAATTAAACACAATTTTTGTCATAAAAATATAAATAATTAGTCAATTTTTTTTTAAAAGTAAACGTAATTAGTCAGATTTTAAAATTCTTACCTAAATTTAATATTACTTGTAAGGATAAGGGCCCAAAATTGTATATTGGGCCTTGAACCTTATTTGAGGACGTTGGCATGTTCGAGGATGGATAACTAGTTATGAGGGACGCCAGTTTAGAGTCTCATGAGTAATAAAGGAGTAGAAGGCAGTCCGAGGAGGAATTCCTCCCCGACTACAACAAATATAGCTCAGATACGTATTCCAATGACGAGACTGACCTCCATCGAAGCTCCAGTGTTAGTAGCGTGCCTCATAAATACACAAGAAGGAAGGGAATCCAAAAAATATCTAAGAAAAAGTTGCTATCTCCGCATTAAATGCACCACAGCTACTTTTCTAGCCCATTTATGTGGAGAAGACCCTTGAACAGTGCCTCCTTGGCTACCGCAACTCACAGAGAGCCAGAAGGGGTGTTTGATGGGACGGGCGCTCAAGTAGTGATTTGGATGATTGACAAATGGAGGGTCGAGATCACCGGAATGAGATATATAATTTACGAGACCCCTGGAGGAAAGGGGATCAAAAAACAGAGATAAAGAACACTGTAGCAATCAAAGTTGTACTTGTAATCAGTTTAATTGATTTATAATAAGATATGCCTCCTCGGACAATACACTCATTTAGTCATACACGCTTTGTTCTTGCATGATTATCTTTCAAGTCCATTCTAGCCTTTGTTAGATTCACTAGGGCCTAGTTTTTTGACCCACTCTCTACAAATTTATTGTATTGGGCTTATTAACCCACAATTCCATACATCTTGGGCTTGGGTAGCAAACTGTGACCCTACAATTGCCGTCATCTGTGGGGAGAACTTGTGTGATAGTGAGTGCAGCAGTTAACAATGGTAGGTTCAAGTCTACACCAAGCAAAGTCCAAGAGATCCCAGCATGGCGACCCTTTTGTCAACCTTGAACAAAGAGGTGACCGTGAGGGAAGTGTGCATACCACACATACTAGTAAAAGTCAACCTCGAGGTGGAAGCCATGTCTCCCATACAAAGAGTAACAAGGGCATACAACTGAAGATAGACCAGTTGAAGAGGAAGTTATGCCATGCACGGCGAAGGCGAACCCATTCCAGTTCCAATGTTTCTTCAGATGACGAAAATGACATCAACTACAAGCAAAGGTCTCGAACCCCGCCTAGCGAATCTTTCTCCTATGAGGAGGAACACCATCGTGAACAGATGGTTAGAAGCCCGTCTCGTAAAGGCATGAGAAATGACGCTATGAGTAAGGCCTTGAACCAAATCTCCAAGTCGCCCTTCACGCCCAAAATCGAGGGGGCGAGATTGCCTCGATGATTCACTCAGCCTACTTTCACTATATACAACGGTAGAACAGATCTTGTGGAGCACGTAAGCCGCTTCAATCAGAGGATGGCTGTCCATTCCAAGGACGAAGCCTTGATGTGTAAGGTTTTCTCATCCAGTCTGGGACCTGTGGCGACAAGATGGTTCAACAACCTGAGAGCAAATTCCATAAGTTCCTTTAAGGAGCTCACCCAGGCGTTTGCTTCTTGCTTTGTCACTTGTAGCAGGGTTCTTCGACCCTTGGTTTCCCTTCTATCTTTAAGCATGCGAAAGGGAGAGACCCTGAAAGCTTATTCAAATAGATACTGGGATATGTTCAATGAAACAGATGGTGACTTTGATGATGTAACCATCAGTACCTTCAAACTCGGCCTCCCGGCCGATCACTGTTTGAGGAAATCTCTAACTAGCAAACTTGTCACCAGCATGCGCTAACTCATGAACTGAAATAATAAGTATAAAAGGGTTGAAGAAGATGAGTAACAGGGGAAAGGAAAGGAAAATGTTATCCCTCAGGAGATGAGGGATTTCAGGTTGGACCGATACAATAACAACCGACCATGTAGAGATTTTGCTAGGCAGTCAGGATCTGCCAATCCTCAAGCAGTCAATGATGTGTTCCAAGAGTCAATGCATCAAGTTCTGGAAAAGATTAGAGATGAGTCATTCTTCAAATGGCCAAATAAAATGGCGGGAAACCCTGCAAGGCGCAATCACAACCTCTATTGCCAATACCACCAAGACCATGGACACACCACGGAAGATTGTAAAAGTCTGTGGGACCACCTAGACCAACTCGTTCATGAAGGAAAGTTAAAATAACTCGTGCATCACTCCAGTGGCCAGAGGGGCCAGACAAACTTAGAATCTCGAAGAGATGATTCCACAAGACCGCCTTTAAGAACGATAAATGTTATCTTTACTGCTCCAGGGAGTACCAGTTCCTGCCTTTCTAGGGTGATGTCTATGGCTCGACTATCCACCGAGAGTGCTAATCAGGAGCCCAAGAAGGCTAGGATGGAAATCCAACCGATTCTGGGCTTCTTGGACGAGGATAAGATCAGAACCATACAGCCCCATGATGACGCTTTGGTGTTGACGCTTAGAATCGATGGGTATGATGTGAAGAGGGTAATGTTGGACCAAGGCAGTGGCGCCGAGATAATGTACCCCGACCTGTATAAGGGGCTGAACTTGAGACCCGAGGACCTAACATCCTACAGCTCGCCCCTGGTGAGTTTTGATGGGAAGGTCGTCATCCCAAAAGGCCAAATTAGACTACCCGTGTAGATTGGTTCAGAAGTGGTGGAGGTGGACTTTATCGTGGTGAACATTTATTCATCCTACACAGCCATTATGGCTAGACCTTGGCTATGAGCTGTTTCTTCTACTCTACTCCAGAAGGTGAAATACCTGTCTGAGGGCCAGGTTAACTTGGGAAATCAATTTGTGGCTAGACAATACCTAGTGTATGCCATCCGGCATCAGCCCGAGGTTGAGTCCTCAACCCAAGCCGAAGGGGGCTTATAGCAATTAAAAACTCCGGTGTTGCTTGTCAATGGGTCGGCCGAGGAGGCGAAATGTGAAGATTTGGTAAATGTTGTTATTGGTAACGATCAGGAGAAATTCTTTCAGATTGAAGCTCAGCTACCTCCTCTAGAAAAGGAAGAGCTGGTAGAGTTTCTTAAAAAAAAGGTTGGTGTCTTCGCATGGAATGCTTACGAAGCCCCGGGGGTGGACCTGAACTTTATCTGTCATCACCTAAATGTTAATCCGTCTATACTCTTAAGAAGCAACCTCCTCGGCGCTCATCCAGGGAACACTCTGATGCTGTCAGAGACGAGGTGAAAAAACTAAAAAAGGTGGGGACTATCAAGGAGGTATTTTAGCCTGAGTGGTTGGCCAATACCGTGGTAGTAAAGAAAAAAAGTGGGAAATAGCGAGTGTGTGTGGACTTCACAGACCTTAATAGGGCTTGCCCAAAGGATCCTTTCCTTATGCCTAAGATAGACCAGCTGGTGGATGCAACCGTAGGCCATCCTCGAATGAGCTTCCTAGACGCCTTTCAGGGATACTACCAAATACCACTAGCCCTGAATAATCAGGAGAAAACACTTTCGTCATTCTCACAGGAAACTACCACTACAAAGTGATACCGTTCGATTTGAAGAATGTAGGGTCTACCTATCATCAAAGGATGATGACTAGGATGTTTGAACCGCAATTGGGCAAAAGCATTGAGGTTTATTATAGACGACATGGTGGTAAAAAGTAAGGTAGTGTCCGAGCACTTAGGAGATCTCAGGAACATATTCGAAATTCTAAGGAAACACAAGTTGTGCCTCAACGCTTCCAAATGTTCCTTTGGGGTGGGATCAGGCAAATTTCTGGGCTACATGGTAACCCATAGGGGAATTGAAGTTAACCCAGATCAAATTAAAGTAATCAACAGTTTACAACCACCTTGGAATCCTAAGGAAATTCAAAAATAGACTGATGAATAAATGGAAAGGGTTTGAGTGGATCGAGGAGTGTGCCTTGGCCTTCCAACAGCTTAAGGATTATCTCTCTCGGCCTCCTATTATGTCCAGCCCTGAGGTTGACAAAGTCCTGTTCGCTTATATTGTTGTGGCCCCTCATGCTATAATCTTGGTCCTGATGCGAGTTGATGGCGACACACAAATGCTAGTTTATTACGTGAGCAAGTCACTACATGAAGTTGAGATTCGCTATCTGCCGCTGGAAAAAGCTCTTCTGGCAGTGATACACGCCACACGCAAACTCCCCCATTACTTTCAGGCATACACGATTATTGTCCTAACTCAGCTTCCATTCAGAGCCCTGCTCCGGAGCGCTGATTACACGGGGAAGATTGCTAAATGGGCCACGGTCCTAGAGGCTTTTAACATTAAATACATGCCTCGCACTTCTGTCAAAGGTCAAGTCCTCATGGATTTGGTAGCCGAGTTTGCTGAATCCCCGTTAGAAGAAGAAACAGAAACACAACACATCGATGGAAAATCGATTGGCATTCCTAGAAAGTGTACGTTGACGGTGCCGTAAATCAGATGGGTTTTGGAGTGGGTTTAGTACTCGTATCCCCCGAAAGGATCACCATCGAGAAATCATTAAGATTGAGATTCTCAGCCACCAATAACAAAGTTGAATATAAGGCTCTGCTGATGGGAATGGCCATGGTGCGAAAAATGGGCAGAAATGCCATAGATATGTTCTCGGACTCCAGATTGGTCGTCTGACAAGTCAAAGGAGAGTTCAAAGTGAGGGATGAAAGAATGCAGGGGTACTTGAGTCAAGTTAAGCACCTACAATCAGAATTCGAATCTTTTAGCCTGTTGCACATCCCTAGGAGCGGAAACACACACACATCAATTCCCTAGCCATGCTCACAACCTCCTCGGCGTAGAGCTTACCTCGGGTCATCCTTGTAGAAGACTTATGCAAGCCCACAGAGATGAACAGAGAGGTGGTTCATGTTCACCAAATTAGGGTGGGGCCTAGCTGGATGGACCCCATAGTACTGTTCTTAAAAGAGGACAGCCTACCCAAGGAGAAATCAGAAGCAAACAAGGTACGTAGAAAGGCTCCTCGGTTCTGGCTATCTAAAGACCAAAAGTTATATAAACGCTCTTTTTCTAGGTCATACCTACTATGCATACACCCGAGGCAATAGAATTACTCATTGAGAAGTTACATGAGAGGATTTGCGAGAGCCGCACCGGAGGCAGATCTCTGGTGCATAGAGTCATCACTCAAGACTATTAGTGGCCAAACATGCAAAGGGAAACACAAGAGTATGTAAAGAAATGCGACCAATGCCAAAGATTCGCACCAAACATACACTAACCAGGGGAGTCATTAATCCGCTATCTAGCCCTTGGCCTTTTGCTCAATGGAGTTTAAACATTGTGAGCTCTTTCTCTAAGGCAATAAGAAACAAGAGATACCTGCTAGTCGGCACGGACTACTTCACTAAGTGGGTCAAAGCTGAGCCTCTAGCAAACATTAGAGACGTGAATGCCAAGAAGTTTGTATGAAAGAACATCGTCACACGATTCAGAGTCCCTCGTACCCTTATCTGGGACAACGGCCTTCAATTTGATTGTAAATCTTTTAGAAGATACTGCTTTGACTTGGGAATTACCAATAGGTATTCTACCCTAGCCTATTTCCAAGGAAATGGGCAAACCGAAGCTGCTAACAAGGTGATTGTAAGCGAACTCAAGAAGAGGTTGGACGATGTGAAGGGAAAATGGATGCAAGAACTACCACATGTCCTGTGGACATACCGAATCACACCTCGCAGGTCGACGGGGGAGACTCCTTTCTCAATGATATGCGGAGCCAAAGCTGTTATCCCTTTAGAGACTAGCTTCCCAACGTTAAGAATTAGCTTATTCAATCCGATCACTAATAACGGGCTACTAAAGGAGAGCTTAGACTTGATTGAAGAGAGAAAGGAAAATGCAATAGTCCAATTGGCATACTACCAACACAAACTCAAGCAGGGTTATGATGCCAATGTGAAACTGAGACCATTAGCACCTAGTGATCTGGTGTTGAGAAAGGTTCTAGGTACTGCAAAGAACCCAGCATGGGGAAAGTTACGGCCTAATTGAGAAGGACCATATCGCATCACCTCGGTGGCTGGTATAGGAGCATATTTTTTGGAAGACTTAAATGAGCATGTAATACCACGCCCTTGGAATGTAAACAACTTGAAAATCTATTATTATTAATAAGAGTTTCCTTTAAACACGTTCGTTTGTTATATAAAGGCTTCGTACTCTCTGCTATTCTGTCTTCTATAAGTGTTTAAACTAAACCTTAGTCATGCTTGAAGTCATCGGACCAGATGCTTTGGAGAAATTAACACACTATAACATCTTTTATAAATGTTTAAACTGAACCTTAGTCATACCTAAAGTCCTTGGACCAAATGCTTTGGGGAAATTAATACACTATGACACCTTTTATAAGAGTTAAACAGATCCTAAGTTATGTTAGGTCCCTTGGACCACATACTTGAGTGAAATTAACACTCAATAACATCTTTTATAAGTGATTAAACAGAACCTTAGTCATGCCTGAAGTCCTCGGACCAGATGTTTTGGAAAAATTGACACTATGAAAATTGACATTATGTAACATTTATTCATTTTTCCTAAGTGTTAAACAAAGCCTCAGATATTCCTGGTTCTTTGGACCACATACTTTGGTAAAATTAACACCCTAATACACCTATTCCGATCTTTCTTAATATTCAATGGAATCCCTGATCATACTTGGTCATCCGGATCACATGCCCTGGGATGCTTAATATTATGATACTTATTCGTTTTTCACTAAGTGTCAAACCAAGTCCAAAATTATGCCCAACTCCTCAGATGGGTGGCTTTGGAGTAAATTATGTATCTCTACTCTGTGCAGCTTGCATCACAAAGGATTCCATTCTTAGTACAAGTATGCAGTAAATCTCTTTATGGATGGTACTTAGTCAAATTGATTAAGTTGGTAGCATAATATTTATGTTACTTGTTACTAAAGATTGAATGGCGACAGCTCAAATCTATGGTAAACTTTAGAAACATATGAAGTAAGGGCATAAGAAATAGAAATAAGAGTCTATTCATTGATCAAAGAAAAATGCATTACAAAAGAGGGCTGAACGCCGTTACAAAGAAACATACCAAAAAAAATACAAAATACAAAAGAAAATCCTACTCCTTGACCTTTGCCTGTGGAGGGGGCTTCTTAGGATCAGCCTTCTTAGGTTGAGGATTCCCAACCTGAGACTTAAGCTCTGCGTCCTTGGCCTGGGAGACCACATCCCTGATCGTGAGGGAGTCCTCGGAGGGCTTGGCCTTCGTCAAAGACCAAGCCTCCTCACCCATTCCAGCCCCTTTTAAAGCTTTAACAATAGGAAGGGGAGCTTGAGTGATGAAGAGTTGCTCGGGAGAAGGGACCGTTTCCAGAATTTCTCAAATATCCATAGGGTAGAAGATATTCTCAGCCCTCTTAAGCTCAGAGTCTACAGGAACCCCTGCCTAGTCCATGGCTACTCCTTATGACTTGGCGCAGTAGTCCCTGCACACTATGGCCACCTCCTCTGCTAGCCATTTCTCCGTTTCCATCACCCCACGTTCGTAGGATGCCGTCACCACGGCCTCAATGGCTTCCTTGGCCACCTGAGCTGCGTCTTTGACTTTCTGCAGCTCCGCCTTTAGATCCAAAACAATTTGCTTTTCGGTGGCCAAGTTAATCTCGGTTATGTGTAGTTTATGACGCTAATCCTCAACCTACTTCTCTACTGTCTTTATTCCTGCCTCGGCACTCAGACGAGCTTTGTCCGCTTCTTTTAGTTTCTCTGACAGCTCAGCCTGCTCCTGCTTTAGAGCCCCCAACTGCTTCTTAGTCTCAGCCTGAGAATAGGCCTCCACCTTAGCTTGACTGCAGGCGTCCTTGACCCACTCCTCGGCTACAAAAATTTGCTGGGTGACCTGTATAGAAATAACAGAGAAGTGAGATAGAATAAAGGAGCTGCTAAATGTTTAATTCAAGAAATATGCCAAAACATTCACCATAGTAAGGTCCTTTTTTTGGGATAGGAAGAGATCGGGCTGCTTATAACGCCTATAAGCATCCATGTCCCTAGGCAAGAAAAGCGGCTGCTCAAGGGCTTTAGCAACGTAGCCTGAATGCCCCCCCTGGAAATTTCGGACCGAGGCATCCCAAAGAATCGGGACACCATCCAATTCCAACCTGGAAGCCCAAACGCGCTGCAGTCGGCACACGTCGGCGCCAAGGGAGTACTCTTTGCTCTCCACTGAGGAGCCCCTCTTTCCTCTAGCGGTTTTTTGTTGCTTTCCCCCTTTTGAAGGAACCATTTCGCCTTTCTCCACTTTCGACACTTCTGGCTCCTTCCTTTTCTTCTATGGGTCTGGATTAGAGAGCAATTCGACCGAAGTTACAAGGAGAGGAGGAGGAGACGGGAGGTTGGTAGGAACACTTGGGGGCATCTTTGGATGACCCGCCTTAATTCCTCACAGCAAGGAGACCTTTTAATCCCTTCCTTGGCTTAATGTCCATTGCTCCTTCCTCCTTGGAACTAAGATCAGCAAAGGCAATAACGAGCTTGGGAGATTAGGCAGCAGAATGCTTATCTAACTCGTTCTCGAAATCCGTAAGTCGAATTATAGGGTTCGCCTTTTCTTCCTCATCCTCCTCAAATCGAAATTGGTCAATTTCGGTGTCGAGTGACAAATTTGTAGAGGCTATCTCCTCCCTCGGAGCAGCTGCTTCCTGAAGAGTGCGTTTGATGGTTGGAAGATCTCTCCGAGCTAGGAACCCGGGCACAAAAACGTCAATACGCTTCAGCCTAAGGTCACCAGCTTTGATCGCTTGGCTTGCGTCTTGAAACACGCGTGATATAGGCTCGTAATCTAATATCAGATGAGCGGCTCGGAGTTGCCTGTCCTCGCTTATAAATACTTCAGATCTTAGTAGTGCGTTGAGAGCTAAAGCATTGGTTAAGTTGAGCCTCGGAGCAGTGTGAGTTTTATCTACCAAAAAAAAAAAAAAAAAAAAAAAAAAAACATCCGAGGAGGAAGTTGTGGTTAGATTGATAAGAGTTATTATTAGGGGAGAATGAAACAATAAAGGAGGAAGGAAGAAAAGCTTAAAGGGCTAAATTCCCTGCTAAGGGACCTAATCCTAAGATATCCCGCCTAGTTCTCCAACCCGAGTGGGGCAGTAAAGACCGTTATGCCACTCCATGGAAGCAATCAGATAATCATCCTTTAAGCCCTTGTTGGACTTAGGAATGCAGGATATCAACCTAACAGCGTCGGACCGGGACTTGAGATAATATCCTGTTCTAGTAAGGGAATGACACTCATACATGTGAACGACGTCGTGCCATGCTAGTCCTAGATTCATTTGATCATTTAGAGCATCTATACTCCCTAAGACCCTAAACATGTTGAGAGCACACTGATGGGGGTATAACCTGTGGTTGAGCAGGTAGTCTCTGGTTATCCTACCCATGGAAAGTGTCATTCCTCCCTTTATAAAGGCGATCATTGGAATGACAACTTCACCAACTTCCCTATCTGTGAGTACCCGGTCCGGGGGACAATATTGTACGGCTACTCCCTGTGGAATATGGTACTTCGCCCTAAAGCCCTCCATGCCAGCCGGAGAGTCAACTAGGTGTTTGAACCTACCCATTCGAACACGCTAAGGAGAAGTGAAAGAAGTTTTTTGGGAAGAAAGAAGGCTGAAGAGGTTGGCCGAGGAGAAAAAGAATTTGAAGAAATGAATACTTACGAGGATAAGTACTTGTGTAAGTCCTTGAGACCTTTAAAAGGATTTTCAAAGATCTCTTGAAGTAAGAGGGTGGTGAAGCTTGAAAACTTAGAAAGCGTTGTAAATTTTGAATGCTTGGAATCTCTAAAAGCTTGAAGACTTATAAAATGAAGGGAAAGTGACTGCCCATAAGGCTTTATATAGAGGGTAGAAATGAGAGGGAGTTATCCCGCTCAAAATTCAGAGAGAAAGATCAACCGTTGGATCTGCGTCTCACCATTAGATGCTGGGGACAAAGCGCCATCTAGAGCAATTAATGACGCATCGCGAAGTTCGAAGCGTCAATAACAATCATGGAACGCGCAAAACGGTAATTTCATACGTGTGAACCAAGGAAATAAATGGTTTTGTCTCTTAAAAATCAAAACCCTACATTTTCTCCTTGGATGAGGAGGAAAAGCCGGAGTTTTGAGGGGCTATTGTAGGGATAAGGGTTCAAAATTGTATATTGGGCCTTAGGCTTTATCCAAAGACGTTGGCATGTCCGAGGATGGATAACTAGTTATTAGGGACGTCAGTTTAAAGTTTCATGAGTAAGAAAGGAGTAGAAGGCGATCTAAAGAGGAATTCCTCCTCGACTACGACAAATATAGCTCAGATACGTATTCCAACGACAGTGACCTCCATCGAAGCTCCAGTGTTAGTAGTGTGTCTCATAAACACACGAGAAGGAAAGGAATCCAAAAAATATCTAAGGAAAAGCTACTACCTCCACATTAAATGCATCGCAACTACTTTTCTGACCGTATTTATGTGGAGAAAACCCTTGAACAATGCCTCCTTGGCTACTGCAACTCACAAAGAGCCAAAAGAGGTGTCAGATGGGACAGGCACTCAAGTAATGATTTGGATGATTGACAAATGGAGAGCTGAGATCACAGGAAATGAGATATATAATGTAAGAGACCCATGGAGGAAAGGGGATCAGAAAACAGAGATAAAGAACACTACAGCAATCAAAATTGTACTTGTAATCAGTTTAATTGATTTATAATAAGATTTTCCTCCTCGAATAGTACACTCATTCAGTGCTACGCGCTTTGTTCTTGCATGATTATCTTTCAAGTTCATTCTAGCCGTTGTTAGATTCACTAGGGCCTAGTTCTTTGACTCACTTTCTACAAATTTATTGTATTGGGCTCATTAACCCACAATCCCATACATCTTGGACTTGGGCAGTAAACTGTGACCCTACACTACTTATGATCATTTTGTTTTCTAATTTTTAATAAGATAAAATGTGTAGTGATTTTTATTGAGTATATGTGATTGGTGTTTTTTTTTTTTATATTAAATTTTATAGTTCATTAATATTAGATTCTTAGTATTTTGCTCACTTGACACGAAGATTAAAAAACTTAAGTGGACACATGACGCAAATTTAAGTGGATAATTATAATATGGTCCTCACATAAATTTAGACACATAGTGCAAAATTTGATTCCATAAAAATATAAATAATTAGACAAATTATTTTTAAAAAAAATAAACTTAATTAGTCACATATTAAAATTCTTACCTAAATTTAATACTACTTATGATCATTTTTTTTTTCTAATTTTTAATAAGATAGAACATGTGGTAATCTTTGCTATGTTGTGATTTTTATTGAGTATATGTGATTGGTTTTTTTATTTATAATTTTATAGTTCATTAATATTATATTCTTAATATTTTGCACTCATTAACTCACTTGGCACAAAGATTAAAAAAACTTAAGTGGATATTTATGATGTGGTCCCCACATAAATTTAGACACATGGTGCAAAATTGGATTCTAATTTCAAATTCTCATTAACAAGGGAGTATCCTTATTTCATTTATTTAGGGGAAAAATCATTATTTACTTTGAAGAATAATGTTAGAGATACAAACTATTTTACAAAAAAATTTACAAACTGCTGATGTGATGAATAATTATTGGTAAATAAAAAAGTGATATTAATGATGGGTCTAGATAAAATCACACTCTAATCAATAAAAATGTAAAGATATAATGATCTTAAATGCCATAAACTTTCTATAAGAATATTGGTTTGCTGTCTAAAAATAGATAAGTGCAATATAGAAAATTGAACTTCCACTTTTGGAAAGTTTCGTTTACTTTAGGACAGCTTAAAAAGAAACGAAAATAAAATTACCTAATAAAAAACCATCTAAAAAAGAAAATAGTACTATCACTTATGGTGGACAGGTTTTATTGTAAAGATATGAGTAAACGACCAAATCAGAATCCTCATACACATATATATCTCCACCATAGGATGTTATCCAGTCCCATGGATCCTTGCAAGAAAATTGAATCCTAACCTTAAGCAATTTATTTTTTAACTATCTATTTGATTATGTTCTTCCCTTTTCTTGCAAAGGGGATAATGTTTTGGATCACAAAATTTGTTTTGGAAATCATAAATCTACTTTTTGTTGGCTCACAGTTAGAGGTTAGACAATTCCGGAATGCATGTGATATTTAGTCTTTAAAACTATTCCGATCCTATAAACTTGGCAAACTCAAAATTTGAATTTGGATTTGCTAACACAAGCTCAGCAGTCAGCAGCTTTGACATACCACAATCCAATGTCACAAGCGAGTTTTATAAGGGCAGTGTTAAACTGCTGATGCACATGGATTAAGCTAAAGAGGAGTGAGGAAAGCAGGTCCCTTTAGGATATGAAGGCATTTTGACTAACAATTTAAGTTAGTTAATAGGAAATTATATCTTAGCCAATTTGTGTCATAAAAAAATAAAAATCTAATTCAATTAGAAGATTAAAAGCAGTGTTAGTTTTTAAAAAGCCAATTGTTTTACTTGATCTATGTGGGAATTCTTTGTTGAATATTGGGTGTTGAATTTGGTTGAATATAGGATTCTTTGCAGTGCAGAACGCAAGGCAGAATGCAAGGCTGCATAAGATAAAAATAAGAAGACTAAGACTTGGCCTTCAGATTTATCCATAGGCACAACATTTATTAGAGATCAAATCCACCATTATTTGCTAAGATGGTGAAAGACATATATTGTAGCTACCAAAAGCTAAAGGGGAAATAAAGGAAGAGATATATATTGCTAAACCGGAATCAGTTTCAACAATGACTCTATAACGAACCTATACCATGCTAGAGCTCTCAGACTTTCTCTCATCCTTGACTATCCCCTTCAAACTAAGCTATGGTCTCAATCTCCTATTTTCTCCACTTACATTGTATATTCTAGTTTTTTTTTTTTTTTTTTTTTTTTTTTTTTTTTTTTTATGGCATAATTTCTCTACTCACTAAATATTTCCAAACAATGAAAACAAGAAGTAAGGAATTATGCTTAACTACGTATATAAGCCATCATGAGATTCAGGACTACTATTTGCACTTTTTCGTCGTTTTTCTCTCCAGGTCTCTCCCCACATCCTGGCCTCTGCAACAGCTTGCTCGCGGTCTACACCTATGTTCAACAACTTTGTTCCAATTGGAGAGCCTATGTTTGAAGTGTTTGTTCCACTTGAAGAGTAATCTTCAGTGCCCTTAATTTCAGCCGTGTTAGCCTTATTTGGGTTATACTTGCGGGAAGCTAGGTAATTCAAAGCAGCCACCACATCCTCCATGCAAGGCCGATTATTGGCCTTTTCTTGGAGACACAAGATTGCCACATCTACGGTCTTCTTAAAGACAGATTCTGGGAACTGACCTCTCAGCAGTGGATCGGCTAACTGTGTAATTCTCTTGCGGTCTTTCAACATAGGACGTGCCTAAAAACATGAGGAATATGAATAAACTCTGATAATTCATGAGTTGAAAAAAAAAAAAAATCTTGTGTATTTTGCAGAGAGCTGCACAAACTTAATTTGACCATGTACAGAAACTTTTATGGTAAGCTTTAGCCATAGGAAACATCCAAAATGAGTACTATCAAAATCAGTATATATGCAACTAACAATGATATGAAATCTTCGCCTATAGCCTCTAATTGTCAAAATACATAACCCAGTGGCATAGACCAATTACACTCACTCAATAAATGAACTTAGACATCAAGCAGAACCAAAAAGATGACTAAAACCCTCAACATAAACGTGAGAATGAATGCAATGTTATCAACATCCAACATGCAGACCTCCAAATGACTAACCATATTCACTTGACATAATCAACTGGAATTAGTTATTGCTATGGGAAATCACTTGAGAAGACCCTACAGAGATGGTTACTTCCTCTGTCATGTACATATATGCTAACTTTACTGACAAATGCTCTAAACAAAAAGTGCAATTGATATTTCCCTTTGAGAATCCATAAAAATGTAATCCTTTCAGCAAAGTGATAGAAATGTAGATTGACATTAATTGAATTACCCACTCAACAAGCTGTCTATCACGACCATAGTTGTCATCTAGTGCTCTCCGTCCAGTTAGCAGCTCCAACAAAACTACCCCAAAACTGTAGATGTCAGATTTTGATGTCAATTTTCCAGATGTAGCATATTCAGGGGCACAGTAACCTTCAGTGCCCATGACCCTGGTGGAGACGTGCGACTTATCACCACTTGGACCAAATTTTGCTAGCCCAAAATCAGAAAGTTTTGGATGGAACCCCTCACCCAATAATATGTTAGCTGACTTTAAGTCCCTGAATATAACAGGAGGTTCTGCTTGATGGTGCAGAAACTCCAATCCTTTGGCTGCACCAGCAGCTATCATCATCCTAGTGTTCCAGTCTAAAGGCTCCTTATCTGGTGGAAGATCTGCAGAGAAATCATGGGATCATCATTCAAACAATAGGCAATTAAGAAGATAATGGATAACATATGTTCAAGAGAACAGTAAGTAATGTTAATTAACAACCTGCTCAAATCACATCATGTAAAAACTGTACTAGATAGTCTACTTTAGTTCAAATAACATGGAAAATGTCTTTATAATTGCTTTAATGAGTAGATATCCATCCAAGAAATGGTTAAACAGGTTTTCTTTGTTCTTTTTCTTCCTACTCAGAAAAATGGAACAAGGCAATAGTGATACACAGGTTATATTGTGTTTCAGACTATTGCATTGTAAATGTAGCCTAAGATGTATCTCAATCTCAACTGTTAACTTGAGGGAACACCCTTGTTCTTGAATCATAAGAATGTCCGAGGATTAAATTTCCAACTGAATTTAAATTTCGATTTGATCAAGCATCTATGCTGAATGCAAAAGCATAGCGCTGCGTAATTACAGACAAAGAAAAAGTAGAAACATTAATACCACACAAGATCATTGCTAATCCATTTTTTATTTCTAGAGAGGAACTCCATCCTAACCCTGGACCTTCTCCCCACCAATGAAAAAAGGAAGCAAAAATGAAAAATGTCTATTTTGAATTTTGTGATTCAGATGAGAAATTCTAGTTGTTCCTTTTTAAAAAGTTAAACCAAGCATAAAATGTTAATTTTTCCTGAATTCCTTCAAATTTTTATTTAACCTTGTGAAGTTTAGTATAATCTTAGTAATCTGAGCTTTTTATGGGGGGTGAATACAAATGATCTGGTTTTGTACATATGAGGAACTAATCTTCTGTAATAAAATCAGAACTAAAGTCATCTAATAAAGTACCATGGAGGTGATCTTCCAAGGATCCTAAGGACATATATTCATATACAAGAAGACGCTGATTCCCTTCAGCACAGTAACCAAACAATGTGACAAGGTTAGGGTGACGCAGAAGAGTAAGCATGAGAACTTCCACCAGAAATTCCGGGTCCCCTTGGAGACCTGAATGGTTAAGTTTCTTAACAGCCACAACCTGCTAACAATAATAGATTTTTCAATGTTAAATAAATAAATAAACCATGAAAATTCTTGTGAAAATGCAAGCCAAAAGTAGAACAAAAATAAAAATGAAAGAAAAGTATATGGCCACTATTGTAGGAGAATGAAGTCCAGAAAAATAAGCTTTTCATCCATCAAATGATTTACCTGACCGGTTCTCTCTAACTTTCCCTTGTACACAACCCCAAATCCACCCTCCCCAATAAAGCTTTCTTCCCTGAAGTTATTTGTTGCAGTTGCAAGCTCTCGATAGGTGTATGTTGGAGGCTTATCAGGATTTTTTGACTCATCCTTTGGGGGATTTGATCCCAGTATTGATTCTACATTGAATTTTGAAGCAAGTGCTGTAAGTTCTATAATTTCCATAAGCATATCTAAGGAACAGGGAAGAATTATATCATGTCAATCAGAGTCAACATATAGTTCAGAAGAAAAAGAAAAAACATGAACGGTGATTGGCTAGCCAAGCAGACAAACGACCCTGCATCTTATTGTCCAAAACAACTATTTTTATCAGCTGCAGCAAAGGAAAGAAACTTCCAAATTCAGTAAATTGCTGCAAAGCTCTCTAACAAATATATCATGATCCTAGAAAGCTTAAGATAAAATTACAATCATAAGATAGTCCTTTTTTCCCTGATGAACATGATGGTCCTGTTTTTTTAAAATTACATCTATGAATAGTGTTGTTGTTATGTTGTTAACTGGTTTTGTAAACAAGTTTGATAATGCATTTGTATTTTTGGCTGAAACCTATTACATGAATGGCCTTCATCAAAATTCATTTACCAATGGATTCAAAATAGCATTGGCCTCAGGTGACCTAATTGGAGTCACAACATGTTACCATTTCTTTTTGGATAAGTACAAAACATTACCACTAATTAAGAAAGGAGCCCAAGACAGTGATTATATCCTTCAATGGGAAGGTACAATGATGTGTTTAAATGTTTCATGTGTAAATGTGAGTAATAGAGAACTGACTCTAAGTCTTTTACCACCTAGTATTGAGATTATAGCAGCATTGTTGTTGAATTTAGATAAAATATATAGTACATGTGCTTGGACCAAAGTTTTGCTATTAGTCTAGAGTAAAAGCTTCATGCAGCAGTCACCTCCACCCATGAATAAAGAAACAACTGAGATGCCAGCAGCAATAAAGAAATTAGTGCATATTGAACTCAATGGAGGTGTTCAATCAACTTACTACAATTGAGAGAATCATGTCAAATAATTTGTCAGGGTTTTTGTTACGTGAACATATATGCAGTATAGAGTTAAGGAAAGGAAAATAAAAGAGAGAGAAGTGTGAAGAAATTTATATATTGATCACTATTTGAAACACAACCTGCTCCCTTACGTCCCTATGTTGTAATAAGGGGGGCAGTTCACTTGAATTGCTTTCTTGTTGACAAGAAAACCAAATATATTCTCAAATAATATATGAGCAACATAAAAACCACAAATTGTCCATTGAAAAAGTAAGAAATACAAAGAGTAAAAACACAAGGTTTTGCAATGTTGTCATTGTGCAAATCATGCATTTGAACCAAAAGATAAGCTCACAATGCCGGTTTCAGACCTCAGAATCCTAATAGTCTTTGGATTAGACAAGGTTCCACGTTTCTCTACACAATTAGGCTAATAGTGATCAATCCTGACAGAAATTAGTAAAGTATAGTGACTATTCCAACTGTTTGTTGAATTTTTATTGGAAATACAGTATTCCCAGTGCGCAAGCAATGACAGAGACTGTGGCCGCTTCAGCAAGTCAGTGATAAAATGAATTGCATCTTCAAACATAATATTAAGAAGGATTGCATCTTCCTATTTGCAAAGTCAATTTCAATAGCTGATACGGCTGGCTCTATTTAAGATCAAGTAATATTTGTTTTGCAACTCAAGATTGAATTTTTTTGAGACTATTTTAATGCATTCTCAAGAGCACTGCTCATCCATGCTTGAGCCAAACACGCTGATCTGAATAACCAGCACCGATCTATAGCATAAAGTTGCTATTTATCTCTCTTTTTCTTTTCTTTTTTTAATACTACTTAATCCCTTAACAACTAAAGTAAAAGTGCCATGATCCTCTCAAGGGATTATGATATGGATCATCAAAACATGACAAATATGATATTTTCTCAAAAACCAAAGAACAGCCAAGAGTTTTGTAACTCAATTGGTTGACACTTCCTAGTATTTCCTATTAAGATATTCAGGGTTTAAATCTCCTATCTCCCAACTATCAAATTATTATTATAAATAAATAAATCTCCTATTAAGATATTCAGGGTTTAAATCTCCTATCTCCTATCTCATTTAGGGGTCATTGAATATGCTTAGTACCGCCACTTGAATTTTACTCAAAATTTAAGATCACAGATCCATTGGAGTTATATTCTCCACACTTGGCCTAATACATTAGAATCTAAGTAACGTCACACCACTTGGATTTTACTACAAAATCTAAGATTACAGACCCATTGGAGTTATATTCTCTACACTTGGCGTAATACATTAGAATCTAAGTAATGTCAACATAACATCATCCTCAGTTACATGCAGCGCGCCGAACAAGTCTAAATGCAGTAAGATTCAGACATGGACCACATGGTAATTGAATCTCCAAAAATCCATAAAAATCAAAAGTAAAATTCAGGCATGGTAATGGAGAAACGAAAAATTCAGACATGGGAAATCTTCTAAAAAAAAAAAAAACTATAAAAATCAAAAACAAATTGTCTAAGAACCATATCATTACATATCAATGAAACCCATCAAAAAGTTGTATCAATATGCAAATATATTAATCATACAAACCAACCTGAAGATAATGCATCATGAACGTTTTTTATTGCAGGCTTGCGATTATCCTTAATATCTATGACCTCATCCTCAAGCTTCAGCTTTATACCCTTCCACTTCTTCCGAAACCCAAAACAACGGTTCATTCTTTCTTGCTTCCTATCAAAACCAAATTCTATTTCATAAAACAAAAACAAAAAAACAAAAACAAAAAAAAGAATATTTTTCAGGTGCCAATGAAAAAAACAATCACCTTGGCTACGTTGAGATTAAAAAAAACAAAAATAGAACGATGAAATGAGTTTGTTGTACCAGTTGTGTTGGGACAAGGGACAACGTGTGTGCACACTTGATCTTAGCCAAAAGGCCGAGAAAGGTATACGTGTGTGCACACCAGTTACAATGTAGGAAGGGAAATCAATCAGGAAATGTTGGGTTCCAAGTCTCAAACGCACGTCTTCCTAGAAATGAACGTTGAGAACACGATGTTGTGATCAGACAATTACGTAGCACTCATTTCATGGGTCAACTTTTTTTTTTTTTTTTTTTAATTAATATAAAAGAAATTAAAATTTTTTGTTCTTATCCTTTTAAATTTTTGGATATATACATAGTATATAATATACTCGTGAATGAAAATATGTGCATAAATGGTAATGTAATCTTGTGCTTTCAAGATTGGTCCATGTGTGACTGTCAGCACTGATTTCAGTAATATTGGGATGATTTCTTTCCTTCTAAGATTACATGTATTAAGAACTAGCTATGTATTTTACATTTATACTAACCCAAAAAAAAAAAAAAAAAAAAATCTAGCTATATATTTTCAGCCAAAAAGAAACTAGTAGTATTTATGTACATATTTCATTTCTAAATTTCTCCCCCCAAAAAAATTTATTTCTATTTTGCACCATGTGCATGATAAAAAGAGAAATTGTTGTGTACTCTCAGAGTGCCATAAGTGTGTACTCTCTCCTCTTACATGAATAGTAAGTCCCACTAATTAAATTTATAATGGGACCTACCATTCATGTGAGCAGGAGGACTACACATTTATAGTATTCTAAGAGTACCTAATAATTTTCCTCATAACAATTGGGATATTGGAAATTTGGGAGGATCATTAACTCCTAATCCCTATCGATTAGGTAGTAAGGATGTTAGTTTTTCTTTTTTGAGGAATGGATATTTATAGTTTTTCTAAGGTTTTGTTTGGTTGGGGATGGAAAAGTTAGGAGATAGAAGATATTTAATTTTCTCTTATGTGTGTTTGATTGGAGGAGTGAAAAAGTAAAGAGATGAAAAACTCTTTTGTTTAGTTAAAAAAAAAAAATAGAAAAATGTAGTTTGTATAAATTTACTGATGTCCTTATTACCAAAAAAAAAAAAAAAAAAAAAAAAAGATGAAAAGAAAAAAAAAATCTTGTCAATATAAAATAAATAAATAAAAATAAAAAATCGAAATGTTTGGGTCCATTAGGTTGGAGTGGTGTAAAAGTGAGAGGATAGAATATGTAGAAATGATAGAAAAGTGAAGAGATGAAAAATTCATTTGTTTGGTTGAAAAGAAAAACAAGAGGATGGAAAATGAAATTTGTATAAATTTACTCCTATGCCCCTACTACATAATATAATAAATAAATTTTTTTGTAATCATTAAGTGTCTGTTTGGTAAAGATTATTTTTGCCAACTTATTTTACTATTCAGCTTATTTTTCCACTATTCATGAGTCTCACTGTACTTTTTAATACTATTTATGGGTTCTACTATGCTATTTCGGCTAACTTTTACCTTTATCTACATTACTTTTAGAAAAAGTTTTCAATTTTCAGTTCCATTATATATATATTAATTAAAGGTGAAAGCCACCCGTTAATTCAAAAAAAAAAAAAAAACCAGTTTGATTCAACAAACAAACAAAAGAAAAAGAAAATAGAAAAACACAATAGTAGTAAACAAACCGAAATAGATGACCAAGAAAAAAAAAAAAAAAAAAAAAAGACACGTAGGGAGCTTACAAGGACTTTTTTGTCTAGAACTTTTGGTCATGCTTTTCCTTCAGTTTTCTCCTCAATTTGGGATGAAAACAATTTGATGAGTCCGGGAAAAAAACACCCAGGCCCTATCACTTTTTTTTTTTTCTCTCACACAAATACTTACTAAAAATACTCTCTCCACTTTTCTCTCCTCAATTTTCCATTCTCTCTAAAATCCTACCAAACAAGCATACCCTTAAAGTTGAAAAAAAAGAAAAGAAAATAGAGAGGCTAATAGTGGGAGGAGATAGGGGTAGATAGGTAATTTCCCATCAAGTTCAAGGCCCTTCCTTCTTTTCCTACATTATCTCTCCAAATTAAGAAGATTCCAAAATCAATCCAGATAGTGGGGTTAGAGAAAAGGGTAATTATTGGATATTCCCGGAGTACCATAAATGTATACTCTCCCCTCTCACATAATTGTGTATCTTACTAATTAAATTCATGATGAGACCCACAATTAATGTGAAAGAGAGGAGTACGTATTTATTATATTTTCGGAGTATTCAATAATTTTCCCAAATAAAAAACTCCTGCGGCCCACCATTTTCTCCCAAAATTTTTCCCGCAACCAAGCACCCTCCACTCCCATTTGGTATTTAGAGTTTAAAAAATTTCTAAAATAATTCACTATCTTTTTAGATAAAGCAACCCAATATTAAATAGAATCTCATTGAATTAGATTTGATCTTTTAAAAAAATTAGAACTAAATTAAGTAAGTTCTTTTATATAGTTTATAAGTTCTCTAATTTAAATTTTTATTTATTAATACTTTTAAGAATCTATTTATTAATACTAATTAATTAAACACATATCATAAAATAATGGTTTCAAAAATTACTTATACTAAAAATCAATTGATATCTTGACTTAAAAATAAAAAGTAATTATTATGAGCATAATAAGCGATGCCAAAGATCTATTTTTTGTCAAATTTTCTCTAGTGACAAGTTTGATCTCTAAAACTGAAAGTGTCACGTCATAATCTTACATCCTTACTTTTTTTTTTTTTTTTCCAAAATTGGTCTTATTAATAAAATAGGCACATTTATCATTAGTCCTTAGGGGGTTAATTGCACAAATCCACTCTAAATTATGTGGTCTTTATACTTTTCTCTCCCAAACTATTAAAACTTGTAATTGAAACCCAAATTTTAACAAAGCTTGCAAATTGCGGTCAATTCTTCGTTTTTAAAGATGCTTTTGCTCCGCATCGGCATGTAGTGGGTTTCCTCCAAAATAAGAGTTGTTATCGCATCGTAGAGGTAAAAAAAATTGAGGTATTGCGGTTTTATGTTAGTGTGGTTGACTAGTTGTTGCTAGTGGAAAGAAAACAAAAAAGGAAATGGTTAAGGTTCAATGATGCGTTGGCAATTGGCAAATCCTACTCTCTCTCTCATATTTCCCTATTTTTTTTCATACTTCTGGAAAATTATTCTCTGCTAAATATTTTAGACTTTCAACCTTATAAATGCTCAAATAAAGCGCAATTTATTATCTTTAATTCTTCACTAGAGTGTCAAAAAATTTTAGAACTACAATCAATTCTTCAATAATTTTCACATATAATGTGACTAATGGTAAGTGATGGAAAAAAATAGTATATTTATATAAAGTGCATTGCATTGACATAGTGGGTTTTTCAAAATAAGAGCTAACATTGAATCGTAGAGGTCAGAAAGCTGAGGTAACAATGTTAGTGTTCTATTAGTGTGGTTAGCTGGTTGCCACTAGTGGAGAGAAAAAAAGAAAGAAAAATGTGAGGGTTTATAGATGTGTTGGCAATTGAAAAATCCCTAGTATCAAAACATGTCAAAATCGATTGTATTATTAAAATTGTAGGGTTGAGTCAAGGTTAGAAGTTGCTCAAAGACAAAAAGGTTTTGATTTGCACAAATATTATGATTTGATGAACTTTTGCCCATATCTTTTTCACCATAATTAATTCCTAAGTGAAATTATTTCACTGGAAATAAGACATCTAAAGCTTCAATACTAACAAAAATTTGAGCCAATTTGGACTTGAAATGAGTGAGAGATACAATCATTTGAAGTTAGCAAATTGTGTTATCTCTGAGAGTTTCACTTGAGTAGGAAAAAAAATTGCTCAAGTGAAATTGCCAGCATTTGCAATATGAATTTTGCTAAAAGAAAGGTTTATGTTAGGTTTTAATCCTACTTTGTACACCTATATAAACCATTTATTGCACGAAATTTGAAGGTAAGAAAAGATGTTGTACCAAAGCTAAAACCTTCGGATGTTGAAGCCTTTTTCTTAAGCCTAAGCAGAATCATTCAAGTTTCTATAGCTAAAACAAGAAAAACTATTGTTTGTGCCTATACACCTTAAGTTTTAAACTGTTCTTGAAACCACAAAGTTTGATTCCTGCGAGTTCGCTACAACTGGAAATCTTTGGCAAGTTCTTGAGAGTGCCAAAGGTTTTGGCTCATGGAGAAGATATTCATTTGTAGATAATATCAGTATGAAAGGATTCTAGAGGTTTTAGGACTAATGCAATCAAAGTCAAGTGACATCAGACATATGCAAAGATTACATAGAGTCTAGGATTACAAAGGTTTTGAGTATAAACTATTGTAAATGTTCCTTTATAATGGACTTTCTAACGATAATCATTAGGTCATGCTCAAGGCGGTTATGAGCTTAATGTTTTGTTGGAGGAATTGGCTTGGGAAGTATGGTTTGGATATTTGGAACTTAAATTCTGGGTGCTTGATGTGAGCTGTTTGGAAAGGAACAAAATCATCGTTTGTTTGAGAATACCGAGCACTCCTTGGGTCAATTAAAATGACACTCTTTTTGATCAGTCAAGGTGTTAGGATTTCATTGATTGTTCATCCACTGTTGAATTCCTAACTTCTCTTAGACCTCCCATATGATTTCTTTGAATTTTTTCTTTTTTTTTGAAGAAAAAAAAAAAGGATTCGCTAGGTTACGCTAGCCCTCGAGCAGGGCGCTAGAGTTGGACTTTGTTATAGCCAACTCATGTGGATGCCCACCAATGGACTCCTGCTAGCAACGAGACTCGAACCTAAGTGAGTTAGACGAAGCGTCCGAGCCTTACCAGCTGAGCCAAGCCCTCTTTGTATTCATCATCGTGAACTCAAAAGATTCTTTTTACCATTATTAATAACAAATTTAAATAAAATAATAATAAAAAGTATTTTCTAATGAGATTAGATCCTTGAAGGGGCTTTTTCATTGAATATGTTCTGCTTTAATTTTCCACACCGTTACCAAATCTTAATGTTATTGTTTTTTGCTTTAGATTTGGTATCATAACTGTGATTGATATAATTTCTTTGTGATACTAAAGAGGAATTTACAATAGAGTACGTTAGGAATTTACATCATAAATTTTTAGTGTTCCATATCGTTACCAAATCTTAGTGCAGAGTTATAATTATGAAAACACACGCAATGCAACTCACACAAGTCTCGTGGGTCTACTTGTTTTGTGATGCTTGTGATAAGTTGAGAGAAACAAATTAGCTCCCCGAAAATCTAGCTATTGAGCTACATCAGTTTTCACAACAATAGAAATGGATTTGGAAAGAAGTTGAACAAAAATTCTCTCATCATTATGGTTACGTTGATAAGAAGAATAAAAAATGCAACTCCAACTATTACAAAATGAATGGTACAGTTTTCACAACAGTTTTTCTTGACTTACAGAATGACTGAAGATAATCTTCATCAACAGTTCCAAAGCCAGATAATTGGACACCATAGGCAGCCAACCTACGGATATCCCGTGGAATTGGGGACTGCCAAAGTCCTTCCCACCATGCTGGAGGCAGAAGCGGTGTGAAAGCACATTGACTGGGCTGGTGACGACAACTCAATGGACCAGCAAATCTGTTCCAGACATGTCCCCATCCAACCTGAAGCCTTAAACCTTCTTCTAACAAATTACCTTGGAAGCTACTTAAGAATGAAAAACTTGGTCCCGTAGAATTCTCCTCTGAAAGATTATGGTGGCCAATTTAACTACTAGACCAGAAAGTTTACATCCGATCACAGATGAATAACACAAAATACAGATCAAGGAATGAAAGACTTACCAAGACTGTATGCTGCAGCCAGCCCAGCTATTAACTGAGCATAGGTAGTCCCAACACGCCTGTGAGCCCCAGAGACAACAGCATACTTAGCACGTGACGCAAGAAAGAAGTCCACAAATGCAACCCATCTAGGTGCGGGGCCCCAATCCTTCACCCTAAAATCTGAATTATGCAATCCATCATCGCCACTAGATATATTCCCTTTGAAAAGTTTAAAATCAAAATGAAGTACCTGGGAAAAGAATTGACGAATTAAAATCAAATGTGCATATCAGACATTTGCATGGTGTAACTGGTATGGGGTTTAGAGGTCAACTCAAACTAGGTACAAAAATATATACAATAAACTGCAACTTGGATCTAGGAGAGATGGAGAAAGTGAGAGGTAATGTATTTTGGTGAAAATTTGACTAGGTATTCAAGTTATGACGGTTACAAATATAACCAGAATAAAGGGCATCATTTATTGAAAAGAAGGGGATTGACCTGTATGGATGGCATATACATATCGAGAATGATGTGTTGGCTTTATGACTTGGTACATGGACTAAATTACCTCTGCAAATTCACTTAAATCTGGTTTGATACTTTTTACAAGAGAGGGGCTATCCGACACTAAAACCACCTTTGGTCTTGAAATGAGGTTTCGTATGCGTATGGCTTTTCTGACGCAATTCAATGCAGCTCGTACAGCTCTTACAGATCTGAAATATAGAATACAAGAACCCGAATCAATATCAGTTAAATTCATACCCTTGGAGCATATTGAACATTCCACAGCATTTTAAGTATGTTCATTCATCATGTAAAAGCATCTGTAAGTGTGTGCTTTATTAAAGCATTGTACGTAGTCAATATCAGTTAAAGTCATACCCTTGGAGCACATTGAACATTCCACAGCATTTTAAGTATGTTCATTCATCATGTAACAATTGTGTGCTTTCTTAAAGCATTGTACATATCGTTGTTCCTAACATGTATGAAGGGACAAACTAAAAAATTTAATAAATTAGTACCTTTCTTTGCCCAAATATTTAACACAATTTCTAGTTGATTTCCAGACTAAAAGGATGCATTTACAAAAAGATCCCTTGGAAGAATCCAGGAGCATTCCAGGTGCAAAAATTATAAACTACAAGTTGTTGTTCATAATAATTACACTTTAACAAATAACTAGTGCAATTATCAAGCAAACCTGGTCACCATTTTTCTGGAACTATTCCTTTTCATAAGGGTTCTCATTCTTCTGCTATGATCTATTTTGTATACGGTGATATCAAATGCATTACAGTAAAATCATTAGTTCATAATGAGGAAACCCTATTTCATGGACCTCAGTTATTAATCACACACACACACACGTATACATATGTAAGATGTGAAACTAAGACTTATTCTAAGCCCAACCTGCCACACTTTACTACCAGAGCCACAGATCAGGGAAAAAAAATTATGAGTAGCTGCTCCCAGTCAAGGAATTGACTGTAAGTTGCAATACCTATTCATAAGCATCCGCATGTGCAATGAGATATCAGGATCCACCCCACCCCCAATAACCCAATTTACTGCTTCCTCTACATCTTTTGTAGGAGATATGAGGACTTTCATCAGCTCCCCAAACACGTTAGCCCGAGATTGGAGAGACTCTGGCTGTCCAAATAAATTAGAAGCGGCATTCCTCATCTCAGGGTGTATGTTCTTCAAGAAAAATTGAGCTGCCGTTGCATCTGTGGTACCTTGCAACCTGCAGCACTGAGGTTAAAGTCAAGTGATGATTGCTGATCATGAGTGACTGATTATTAGCAAAAGTTTTCTCACTTTACCAAATGATAGGGTGCTTCCATTTCTGCCAATTGCTACAGAGGACATTTGTTTCAGATGGCTTCTCGAAATCATCAGTCCTCATAATCAGATGCCTTTTATACTTTCTCTCACAGCCATTGTGTCTCCACAGATGCTTGACTTCTTTCAAGGTAAAAGTGTGGTTCGAGTAAGAAATGTAATCACCAAAAGGATATTTCTTCCTAAAGACAGAAGCAAAGAAAAAATCAGATCAATGAAATGCATTAACAATACAGCAATTGCATATAATATATATCTCTGTGTCAGTCCTGGACTCTAATATGCTGTTCTAATTGAGTGCTCCCCCACCTCCCCACAAAAAACACACACACAAACCCACCAACTCCACACAAAAAAAAAAGAAAAAAAAGAGAGCAAACCCCAGAAATTGGACAACAGATATGCTAAAATGCATCCAAGGAAGATTGCATTCTAAGACATTTCACCTTCTGTGAATTACCTATCCCAGTAAACTGATTAAAATATTCAAAGTTAACCGGACCATGAAGCCAAATACTGTATAATGCAATGATAAAAGCATAAACCATAGCATCAGCCTTTCAGAAAATTCAGGTTGTTATGGGAAGAATAATAAAAACAACATAATGATACAGAACAGAAAGGCTTGAGGAAAGACCAATATGCCTGGTTTGCCCGATGATCAAAGACCGGTTCAACATTATACTAAGTGCTGCACCAGTTAGGACCTTGTACATTTCATTTCCAAAACCTGCCTCAGATGATTTCCCCATCACAAAACCATGTCTGCAGAACTGCTCCGGAGGAAGACTTCGCACTCTTGAAGCACCTGAGATAAAGTTAACCATGTGACCTTCTAAGTCTCACAAGTTGTTAAGAAGTATAATTCACTGTCCTGTCCATGTCAGTGATGGCCAAATCAAGACATTAATTGCCCAAGATTGGTAAATAAATCAAGAGATTGATTGCTAAAGAAAATTGTAGGATTGAAGCAATCAATATGCAATTCATATTCAAAATTATCATTGACTTTTGTGTAATCTCCATTATAATTATGGATTCATTTGGGCTCTTTTCCCGAGCATGTAGGCCACAAGGCTGAAATTCATAAACTCTCATGTCTTCTCTCTCTCTCTCTCTCTCTCTCTCTCCATCACAAATTTCTACACAAGTGGTTTTCCAGGAAGCACCAGTTTCTCATAAAGAAATGACATGCTTCACATACCATTACAAAGGCACATAACGATGATGTCAATGACCAATAAAAAGAAATATATAGAAAATCATTGGATCAATATTTATAGATATTAAATGAATGCAAAGGAAGCTTCTATGCAACTTAAGAAAATTCAAAGGAACAACAAGTAGTTAAGAATGCCTGAAGCATAAATCTATTGAAACGGTTGGAGACAGTTTCTTCTGTGGCACAAGATATACAATTTGTTAAGGTGCAAATCCAATTTCTTCTGGCAGCAGCATTGAAACTAATGTGCATCTAGGCGTTATTTGATTTTCATTCAAAACTTTTCCTTCCATACTCCTAATAAGATCATTACACGGTACCAATAGTAAGAGACTCAAAATATAAATTTTTTAGGAAAAATGGCATCTAAAAGGGATATTCTTATTGTAAACTGGATTACATTACATTGTATACCCAAAAAAAAAAAAAAAAAAATCCATGGGCATGAGGATTGCTATAGGTATGCTCAGAAATTTTGAAACTAGAGGTACAATGCCTACTAGCTCTGAATTTTTTTAATTAAATTTATGTTGTGATTGTAACTAACATTCCTCATGAAAATTATGGAAGCAATCCGATTTACTCACTTCTACATATAACCCTTTATGCCACACCGCGAAACCCTTCTCTATCCCACCTAGCATCACAACCTTTTACTTATACCAAACTGTACTTAAGCTTGGGAGGAACTCACACTAGATAAGCAACTACTTAATCATTCCCAAATGCTTCCAAGTTCACCTACCTTATACAAAAGCCTACCCTAATCACAAAAGAAAACTAGAACATTACCCTCATTGAACTGCAATAACAAAAACTAAGGTATTGAAATGTATATAAGACCACTCACCACCCGCATATAATAACATATCATATGCAATACAATAGAAGTCATTGAGTCTTACATTTTTTTTTTCTTTAATAACATATGGAACTAAAGAAGAGCCCTTTTAGCTAGTAAAACCTACAAGTAACTGACCCCACCTGCCAGAACCAGTTGCCGGGTAATCCCGAGGCATTTACCCCTGACGGGCTAAGCAGTCAGTGTAAGCGTATGACATGCACCTAATTTGATTAAAACCTTAAAAGTAATCATCTACAGGTTAAAAGCAATTTTTTTTTTTTTCTTTTGATTCTCAAACTTGGGTCTGAAACCAAACACAAATCCAGCTCAACATAAAGAAATGAAGACAACCCCAAAAGAAAAGAAAAAAAATTTGTACCATATAGAGCAAAGTGGTCCTGAATAATTCTTCTGACTCGGAGGCTTTCATTCCAGAACCCTCCATGAAATGCCTTTCCCATCTCCTCCACCGTGGCGCATGATCTCTCAGTCCCCGACTTTCGTCCTCTCTTCCCCACAACCTCATCCTCCGCCCCGCCGCCGCTCACGGGACCTGAGCTCTCTTCTTGAACTTCCAGCTTCACTGGAAAATCAACATCAATTGGATTCGGAGGAGAATCAACGGTTCTCAGAGAAAGCGTCAACAGCCCCGTAAAAATGCAAGACGCACACACAATCAAACATGACCGTATCCTCACTCTTCTCCTTCTCAACCCCATTTTTCAGTGTGAGCGGGTCAGTGGTATTGGATCTGATTTTTATAAGACAATTATATTCTTTTGCTATTTTTTTTTTTTTTTTAAAAAAAAAAAAGAGGAAAAGCGTTTTCGATTTTTTACCGACAACAGTTGGGCCGGGTACCGGGCCCATTAACCTCAAACCCGAGCCCATTATGGAGAGTTGGGGGTGCGCGTTACGCACTGCCACCTCGACAAAAGACCAGTCAACGGTTCCAAACAAACACTAACTAATTTTCTCTCTCTCTTATCTTTTTTTTTTTTTTTTAATTTCTAACGTTCGTTTGTGTCCGTACATTCGCTCCTCAATCTCCGCCATTGTTACTACGACCATTTCAAATTCTTCAAGGAAAAGAAATAATGGTATTCGGATAATTCTGCTTTGTTTTCGCATATTTTCTATTCTTTCACTTCGTTTTTCGTTCCTAAAACCAAAGAAAACTCACAGTTTCAATACCATGGAGAACAACAACCACCTTCCTGACGACCATACCGGCATTTCGCCGGTGCCGGAATCCAAAGACGACGCGGAGCCAAAACTTGATTCCGAGGCAGAGGAGATCAAGAATGAAGAGTCGCAGAATGAAGAATCTGATCCTCATTTTGACCCCGAGAAAGCTTCCGAGGATATCGACAAGTTTCTCTCGTCTCTGACGAGCGACGACGTTTTGGTGGAGGTTCCTGAGTTGGTGGAGAAATACTTGGATCTCGTGGAGCAGAAAGTTTCCGGCGAAGGAAGAGCCAAATGGTGCCAGGTTCCCGATGAGGACTCGGCTTTTCTCGAGTCTCTGGATCGGGTTTCCAAGCTGACGAAATCGCTTCGGGAACTGAAACCGGAGGAGGAGAAATCGGAGTCTCGTGGCTCTCTGTTCAATCGCATCGGAGGGATTCAGCAGCGAGCGATGTCGTATTTGGAAGAGGAATTTCGGTTTCTTCTCGAGGAATCGAAAACAGCCGAGTCCGAATCCGAATCCGCCGAACCGGAGGCTTTCCCCGGCTACTCCGACGACGTCGTTTCCGGCCTGAGCAAAATAGCGAAGCAAATGATCTCAGGTGGCTACGAGTCCGAGTGCTGCCAAATCTACATAATGTCGAGAAGGAACGCGTTCGAAGAGAGCATCCAGAGGCTAGGGTTCGAGAAATACAGCATCGACGAGGTTCAGAGGATGAACTGGGATTCGCTGGAGCGAGAGATCGCCACGTGGATGAAAGCCTTCAAGCAGTGCGCCACCGTGTACTTTCCCGGCGAGAAAACCCTAGCCGATCGAGTCTTCTCCGCCGAGTTTCCTTCCATCTCCGCCAGCCTCTTCAGCAACCTCACCCGCGGGATTCTCATCCAGCTTCTCAATTTCGTCGAGGGCATCGCCATGACCAAACGCTCCGCCGAGAAACTGTTCAAGTTCCTCGACATCTACGAGACCTTGCGCGACACGGTTCCGGCCATGGACGGTTTGTTTCAGGACGAGTGCGAGAATGAGCTCAAAACCGAGACCAACACCGCTCGGAGCCGCCTAGGAGAGGCGGCGATATTCATATTCTGTGATCTCGAGAACTCAATCAAGGCCGACACCGCTAAAACTCCGGTTCCTGGTGGTGCAGTCCATCCATTGACTCGCTACACGATGAATTACCTAAAGTACGCGTGCGAGTACAAGGAAACGTTGGAGCAAGTATTCAATGAACATTCTAAGATCGAACAAATCGACTCGACGAATCGTCCTCCATTTGAAGAAGGCAGCGATGCACAACAACAGCAACAACAACATGGTTTCATGAATAGTATGGACAATGAGAATGAAAACCAAACACCCTTTGCTGTGCAATTGATGACTGTGATGGATTTGTTGGACACCAATCTAGAAGGGAAGGCCAAGCTGTACAAAGACGTTGCATTGAGCAATATCTTCATGATGAACAATGGACGCTATATCTTGCAGAAGATCAAAGGGTCAGCAGAGATCTATTCCGTGATGGGTGACACGTGGTGCCGAAAGCGGTCGTCGGATCTAAGGGAGTACCACAAGAATTACAAGAGAGAGACGTTGAATAAGCTACTGGGTTGTCTAAACCACGAGGGTTTGAACCCTGTCCATGGGAAAGTGGCGAAGCCGGTTCTCAAAGAGAGGTTCAAGAGTTTCAACCAGATGTTCGACGAGATACACAGGACGCAGAGCTCGTGGGTGGTGAGTGACGAGCAGCTTCAGTCGGAGCTTCGGGTTTCGATATCGGCGGTGGTGATACCGGCGTACAGGTCGTTCTTGGGGAGGTTCTCGCAGTTCTTGGACGCAGGGAGACAAACAGAGAAGTACATAAAATTCCAGCCTGAAGATTTAGAGAACTACATTGATGAGCTATTTGATGGGAACCCCATGTCCACGGCTAGAAGGAAACCATAAATAATTGCATGCATGAATTAAACCCCATCTTGAACGTGAAAGGAAATTAAGAAACAAAGTGACAAAAAAAAAAAAAAGTACTTGGAAATATTTTGACTGATCATTTTGAGCCAGGTTTTATGCATGGAGGAGGTACTTTGTTTCAAGTGATCAGACGGCTAAAGCACCCTTCATGAGAGGCAAATTACATGGGTAACTCGGTTTGGCCGCTTTTTGAGTTTTTTTTTTAATTCGTGTAATTTTGTTTCTCTTCTTGCTTTTTTTTTTTTTTAGTGCTATGGTATACTCTGCACATTTCATGGACAAATTGATTATGATTGTAATATTCTTATTATATTTTCTCACAACCACTGCTTAGTGTATGTGTATGACTTCAAATTAACTCTGACATGGTCACAACTCTTTTAATATATATATATATATATATATATATCAAAAATTTTGAAAGGGCTACATTTTGACTTCAAACTTGAAGGTATCATTGTTCCATGCATGGCCGGCTTGCTGATCTGTCCTTCTCAAAAAAAAATGTAAAGTAAGTTTCAATTAATTTAACTGGCAAAATATTTTATGGTTGAATAAGAAATTTGGTATCTTAATATGATGATAAAGAGCACAATTATAAAAAAACGGACACTATAAATTGAAACACTATTAAAAAAAAATGCCTTACCTTTTTTCCTGTAGGATGTATAAAAAAACACACAATAATAGAAGGTCCAACGCCACCAGGGCAAATATACCTGGTGATTGATTAATTTTTCCCGTTTGGGTTAACCTGTACTTGTGATTTTTTTTTCTTTTTTTTGAGAAACCTCTACTTGTGATTTTTAGATAACATATATTCGAGTGATTATAAAAGCAGTTAATATGTTTTTTTTTGAGGGGGGAGGAGGCAGTTAATATGTTAGTATTAATTTATGTCTTCATTCAAAAATTTGTCAGATACAACTGGTTTGAAAGTGCTACGTAAACCGGCCTATAAACCAGCTCCATTCATAAGTGGGGTCTGGGGCCCGTTATTTTAGTCCGATATAATTCCCAACTAAAGATTGAGGAGGCAGTTGAATAGGTCTGTTTAGATAGAATTTATTTTACTAAAATTAAAAATTAAAAATATTGTAATAAAATAATTTTTAAATTTGTAAATAGTGTCGTGTGATTTATTTTTAATGAAAAAATTGTTGAAAAATAAAATTTGTGGGTTTGTAAACAGTGCACGGTGCAGTGTTCATGTACAAAAAGTCAACAAGTGTAACTACTGTTCATAAATAGTAGCCACGTTACTCCATCAAACGCCTAAAAAAAAAAGTGTCTGAAACACAAAATAAAAAACTTAGACGTTACTTTCATTGCTATCCAAACACTCACATAGTACCCGTTTGGTTTTGGCGTTTACTGTGTTTCAGCGTTTGCATTTTGAGCATGGGACCCATGCTACAGTTGCACGTAGTAAATGCGTCCTTCTTCTTCTTCTTTTTTTTTTTTTTTTTTAGCCGTTAATGTTGACTTTTCCTGTGAACAGTGTACCCGTGTACTATTTATGGATCCCACAAACTTCACTTTTCAACAATTTTTTTATTAAAAATGAGTCTCACGGCACTATTCATACATTTAAAAATTATTTTGCTACAATATTTTTAATTTTCAATTTTCAGTTTCGGCAAAATAAGTGTTATCCAAACGGACTCATGATAAACCCTGCCATAAACAAAAATTGAATTTTTTTTTTTTTAATAATACAATAGAATTCCAACTTATTCCATTTGTTATGATTTTTTTTTATTATAAAACCAAAACACTAAATAATTTTTAGTATAAGCAGGGTTTAAATTTTAAATCTCTTATTTGATAATAAATTTTAAATCTTGTTGAATTAATTGGAAGCAACAACATTTTCTATATTTTGAGATCTTAATGATTAACTTTTACTATCTAAATATTTTTAGGTAAATTACAAATATTAGTGGTATACTCATGGGTTTTTAAACTAGTACGATCAAAGAATCTTGATTCTCCAATTTTTGATCGATTTAATTTATACAGTTTTTGACCAGTTTTAGGAGTTTTTACAAAAACGAATTGGTGCCCGGCTCTCAATGGCTCTGGTCCACTTTTTAAAACTATGGGTATACTCTTAAACCTGGACCTGTGATCCTTACGCTTCATTTTTGACACTTAGGGTCCATTTGTTTTGGCTGCAAACCAATTTCGAAAATGCTTTTCCGTAAAAGTGTGTGTTTGGTTGTTACGGAAAATTGGGTCAAATTGAAAATATTTTCAGTGTTGACCGTAAAATAAGGGACTTAAGGCGTAAAATATTTTCCGTTTCCATTTTCACTTCAAACCATTTTTGAACCGAGCTTCAGACACAAAGAGAGAGAGAGAGAGAGAGAGAGAGAGAGAGAGAGAGAGAGAGAGAGAGAGAGAGAGAGAGAGAGAGAAACGGTGAGCCTCCACAAACCGTTTCTCTAGACCATCGACCCACACTCTGCCGGTTTCGTCGATTGTAGCATCGCGCCAATCAAGCAAAGATCGAACCTAGTCGCCTCACACGCCTTCGCCTTCGAACCCACACGCCTTCGCCTCAAGCAAAGATCGCAGCACACCGACCCACACGCCTTCGCCTTCGAACCCAGTCGCCTCTCTCTCTTCCTTCTTCCCTCAATTTGACCGGATTTGATGATTTTTTTTCTTTGGGTTTTGTTTCTTTTGTGTTTGTGGACTGGGAAATAATATTATATATTTGTTTAGAAGCTGAGAAAATGTGAGTAACAAATAGAAAATGTGTTTTCTATAGTATTTTCAAGAATACAACCAAACACCAGAAAATATTTTTCAAAGCATTTTTTAAATTGCAACCAAACACTTGAAAATATTTTCATTTCTCGAAAATATTTTCACCTGAAAATATTTTACACCCGGAAAATATTTTACACTGAAACAAACGCAGCCTTACCTCAATGGTAATAGTTTGAGGCACTTCCATTAACTTTAATGGAATTTGCTAATAGGAGAAATATTGCCAATGTCATCTATTAAGAAATAATTGAAGAAAATTTTCATTCGATCTCAAATCTAGAATGGAACAGTAACCATCTACATTGACGGATTTATCAAGTTTCACTATTACTTGTAAAACATAAGTTTTATGGTAAAGAATTTTGTTATTCAATTATTTCTCGGTAGGTGATATTTGGCATTTGTCATATCATCAATTTCTATTAAAGTTAGCGGGAATACCCTTAGGAAGTTAATCACTTGGGAGGTAAAATAAAGCATAAGATACTTTCATATTTTAAGGATATATCATACAGATAGTATCTATAATTTGTCATTTTTTGTTTATACTTGGAGAGGAATTACATTGCGGATTATTACAAACTCAAGTAACATTCATATGGAACCCCAAGGGATTGGTTTAGTGATTTTTAAGGTCTCATGAGAACCATGAGATCTTGGGTTTAAAACTTTTATCATCATCTTGAAGTCACCTCAAGCACTACAAAATAACAACGCTACATCGAAGGTTTTACAAACTGCTACCAAGTAAAGTGTCACAATAACCACTGCTATAGGCTTGTTTCTATGGTGGTGGAGCCTACTGAGGCAATTTTTAAATCACTACTATAAGCTCATTTCAGTTTTGGGTTTAGTAATTGTTACTATAAGTTGATTATTGTGGCGGGTTATTGCTGGTGTTTTAAAACTACCGCTATAGGGTCTAGGATTTTCGTTTGTTTTTTTTTTTTTTTTTGGTTGGTTGCCGCGGTCTACAAACTACCACTATAGATTCCTAATTTGAAAACAGTAAATTAAATAAATAAATAAAATTTGAGGCAATATAGGTTTATCGGTTTTTTTTTTGGGAGGGGGACTTTGGATTTTAAACCCGCCTTAAATAACGTGTTTATAATGCAAATAAAACATAGAATTCTAACAATTTTTTGATCTACTAAGACGCGATACCATAATCTTCCAAATTAACACAACATATTATACCACAATCAAATTTCCAAATAGAATTGTAATAATTGTTAAGCCCAAAGTAGAACATTACCATCATCATATATATAGCCTAAATAAAAAAACGATTCTAAGGAGTCTAAAACAATGCCCAAACTAACACAATACTCCCATAAAAAACAAAAAACCTAACACACTACCATAATCAAAGTTCCAAAACTGTTTAATAAATACAGTACAACACTTGAACATAAATGTCTCAAAGACAAGATGGTCTTCAAAATCATTATTTGCATTTTAGCACTACAAAAAAAGAGGGCTATAGCCGCATTTGAAAAACGCAGCTATAGCCCGTAAAAACGCAGCTATAGCCTATAGCTATGTTTTCATAGCCGCGTTTACAAACACAGCCTGTCCCGATACGACTACAGCCCCCTTGCGGGACCTAAAGCTGCATTTTTAAAAACGCAGCCCAAATCGAGTCTATAGCTGCATTTTTTACACCCTATAGCTGCATTTTTCCACCCTATAGCTGCATTTTTCCACCCCTATAAGCTGAGACCTATAGCTGCATTTTATAAAAAACGCGGCTACAGACTCGCTTTGGGCTGCGTTTAAAAAGCAGCTGTATGCCCAAACCTGTAGCTGTGTTTCTAAAACGCGGCTATAGGCTGCCTTGGAGCTGCGTTTTCCAAACCCGGCTAAAGCCTTTGATATGGGTTTTGTCTATAGCTACGTTTATAAAAACGCGGCTATAAACATTTTTTTCCCTTGCTAAATCTCAAATTCCAGCCCAAATTTGCATGAAGAAATACAAAACAAGTTCCCAACAGATACTTAATAAATACAAAATTTTCTGAAGTTCATTGCCAAAATTTTGCTAGTTCCTAACAAAAAATATATCAGTTTGTAAGTTCTACTGACAAAAGATCCTATACATCACAAAAAATCTTTACAAGGAGTTTTTTACATTCTAATTGCATGAAGAAGTATAGCCATAGCCAGCAAGCAGCAGCAACACTTCCCAACTGACCTCAAAGTTCCAGTCTTGCCATGCCTGCCATCACTTCCCTACAGTAAGCTTGCTTCCTACAGAAATTTAAGGTTCAAGTCCATAAAGAACAAAATTTGAGACAAAAAAACACAAGTAGCAAACCATTTTCCTACACTCACAAAGTTAAAAAGAACCATTGTTCACAAACAAACACTAGTAGCAAACCATCTTATGCTTTGTAATCACTTGTTTGAACTCTTGGATATATTTTACATAATAAATTAAGCTCATGTTCCATACGTATCTCACAAATATATGTGTTTAGTTGTAATTGGTGCATAATAGAATTGATAACGATTAGACCTAGATGAAAGTGATGTTAGATGTATAAATCAGTAAATGTGCCATACCATACAATTTTAAAATCAGGACCAGCCAAGAAAAAGCAACAAAAACCACAACTTAGAAGCCACAAAGTTATCCAACTTCCCTCCGTCCAGATTGTCTTAAAACACTCACTCGTAAGCAGTACTTACCATGCAACATGAAATCAGGAAGAAGGATAAAACTAATAGTCAAACCAAGAAAATGCTCTAATAGATGATCCATTGAAGTGGTCTTTTCTTAAAACAGATTTAGCTTTCCTTCTTGTTACTTGTATTACCATAATTTATGCAAATTCTCTAGTTATTATCAAGCATATATTAATGCACATCCATGAAAAAAAAGCGTATAAGAGAAAAATAAAGTTATGAGAAACAATACATTGCATCAAAGAAATCCTAAAAATTGCCAGTGTGTCCCTCGAGTAGTAAAGAATTCGAGGTAAAAAGAAGTGCAAGCACACTGCTTGAAACACCTACAAAAGTAGCCAATGCAGATCCAAAGAGCAAATTCAAACAGAAGAGATATAACAATTAATACTATTTTAAGCCTGAAAGAGCACCAAGATGTCAAATAATGTATGCAAAATAAAGTAAGGTGGCGAATATGGACAAGCTCCCAATAAAACTTTTGATCTGTGTCTCTACAAGATAAAAGATATTCCATTTTGTATAATGAAAGAAAATATAAGACAATAAAATTAAAAAATTTGTAGAGCATGGCACATAATGGTGACTTAGAAAGCATAACCACATATGAGTTTAAAGAAAATAGAAAGAACCCTAACAAAAAATACTGTACCACATAAGTGGGCGAGGAAAAAATCTCTTGCTAAACACTAAAACTAACCAAAGCACCACTGTGCAAGACCCAATCCCACTTCACCAAAACCATCTTTCAAAAGACTAACCACAAATTGAACAACCAGGAATAGAATAGTAAACACATTCGAGAAAGAGTATATCAAAAGATTAATAAGAGAAGAAAAAAGACAAAAGAAAAAAAGGAGTTCTCAATTGTCACATTCAATTACACAGCTCAAGCACCATTCTTAAAAGCAAGACTTTTACAAGAAAGCCTAAATCACAATTTCCACTCCAGCATACATATCAAGTTTAAATAATCAAAAAAAATTTGTTTCAACATACAAAACAATTGTAGGAGCTAGGAAAGTACTAGTCACAAAACCACAAAATAAACATCACCAACTTATAAAGAAGTCTTGATGGCATTTGCTCACTCATTTTCTTTGAATAGGAAATCAATCAGCAACATATTATATGAATAATGATGAAAAATTAAAAAACGTAAGTTAAAAGCATTTCATTCACAGAAAAACCCAACTAATGGCAATTACAGGACAAACCAATAACCTATATAATTCTCCCTTGGCAACAAAAGCATTGGCATCAATCTACCTGCCCCACACCAATTAGAGGAATTTACCTATCCAATACCAACAAGAAGCATGATCAAAATCCTAAATGAAAATACTGAACCAAAAAAAAAAAAAAAAAAATTTAAGTTATAATAAGGAGAAAAGCACCAATAAATTCTAAATGAAAATAAATGACAATACTAAACAAGCTCAAAATTACATAGTTTGTAATTTAACAAATTGATGATATTAAGTTCTGAATAGTTGCAATAAGTCAAGTCAATTATAAGTTGGAAATAATATACTCTTAGTACTAATCTTGTGGAAATAATATACTCTTAGTTGTAATATACTCTTATGGAATAAGTTGGAATTAATTTCTTTTTCTAAAAAGAAAATGAAATTTTATATATATAGCTGCACTAAGGGAAATAATATACTCTTAGTACTAATCAAAATTAAAATTTCCATGCACATTCAAACCCATGTATATAATTTCCCAAAACTTTACACCTAAGCCTGAAAAAAATTGGGTCGGCTAAATTTCTAACTTCAAATTTAAGGTAAATCCAATAAAGTCATAGACCTTAATTAGCTTGATGTTCAATCACTAAGTCATGACATGTACCAGGGCCCAAATATAGATATCTCAGTAATTGTACTTTTAAATTATAGTAAGCTGTCAGACAATTCTTTCGAGTGCTAAATAGCAATCAAATGACCATTAAGTGCATGCAACTAGTAACTAATTAAAATCCAAAGTCCACACATTACATTACAACAACACAATTGCCAGACAACCAAAATAATCATTTTACATATATAATGTGTAAGAAGGAATATACTTACAGCTGAAACAGATTTTACAATTTTGGCCACTTTATTGACAACTAACTTGGGTCAAAGCCAATTATTTACTAACGAAAACAACCTTAACTCTAGGAAATTAAATACAACAACCAAGCATAGTCCCAAAACTCCTAAGAAATTATATAAAATGCTAAAAACTTAATTAGATAAGAAGACCTAGAATAACAGTGAACAAACCAAGAGAAAAATATATTTGACTTCTAAAATTATATAAACCAAATTAACATAAAATTGTCTTTGCGCTCCTTGAATCACTTCAAATATAAAAGTAGATTATTTTGACTAAGTAAGAAGTTTCCTACTTTTCTAATGCATTTGCCAGGTATAGTTGTACTCAATACTCAAAACCATTAGCTAAAAATGTCTTCAGTAAACTAATTGGTGGGACCAACATATAAGAACCTTTTAACAAACAACCACATTGTTCTTAACTGGAATCAGCACATATCCCACCATGATTCTCAAACCCCTTTTCCTCAATCTCTTTTTTACTCTGCATTTGACTCTGTAATTCCCAAAACCCAAGTGAATACACATAACAAATCATTCAAATTTCCCATAAAAAAAAAAGGGAACAAAGTTTCATGTACAATTTGCAAAGTTCGTATTGAACATTGTATTTGCATTCCAACTTTTCTTCTATTATTATAACTAGCTGTTAATCTATTGTTTGGTTAAAATGCAAGAAAAAAAAAATGTCAAACTTCATTTCCATTAGCCTAGTTTTCCACAATCAAACAAAAACACACACGCACAACATACTATTTATTCTATTTTCTTTTCCAAATCCTACGCTTTCTCGGTAACCAAACACAGCTTATTCAACAGTAAAACTTTCAAAAGAAAAGAAGGATAATCAAAAACTAGATCTGGGTTCGAAAGATTGCGATCAAAGAGAAGCGTACCTGATCACGATCATCATCATCATGGTCTTGGATACAAAGGGGTTGGAGAGCGTTAACTAGCTGGTGACCATCGATCTCGACGACTGAAGTCATTGTATTGGACGATTGTGATTTCGATACAAGTTTTTGATTTAAAAGCCAAAAATGAAAGAACCGACAGAAACAATAGGTTTCGAAGCTTACCTGAAATGGGTTTTGATTGGAGCCGTTGGAAAACCCTTTTTCCTTGCGTCGGTGAAGTCGACGAAGATTGATGAGAAAAACGATTCCTACAAGTAGAGAGAGGATCGATGAGAGAGAAAGAGAGAGAGGATCTATGAGAGAGAAAGAGAGAGAGAGCTTACCAATTGATGAGAGAGGTTAAGAGGTGTGAGGTTTGTGGGTATTGGGTTGAGAGCACGGCGCTGAAAGGTTGAAAGCACGGTGGCAAGATTAGGAATTGAGTGCTAGGTTGAGAGCTATAGGCTGAGAGTGCTTTTCAATTTAGGGTTTTTTCAATTGTGTTGAAATTTAGGGGTTTTTTCAATTTATAGCAAACCTAGAGCTGCGTTTAATCAAACGCAACTTAAACATGTCTGGACCTACGTTTAATCCACCGTAGCTCTATAAGTGTTGAAGCTACGTTTGTTAAACGCAGCTCTGGCATATATTGAAAAAAATAAAATAAAATAAATCCTCAGATGGGTCTAGAGCTGCGTTTTTAAAAACGCAGCTTCAGTCCTACCAAGGTAAACGCAACCTCAACATCGCAAAATGCAGCTTTAGAGTTGTTCTATAGCTGTGTTTAGTAAACACAGCTATACATCCAGTGGTGGAGCTGCGTTTGCTCAAACAGTACCTTGAAGCTGCATTTTTGAAAAACGCAGCTCCAAAACGCAACTTTGAGGTCAGTTGGGAAGTGTTGCTGCTGCTTACTAGCTATGGCTATACTTCTTCATGCAATTAGAATGTAAAAAACTCCTTGTAAAGATTTTTTGTGATGTATAGGATCTTTTGTCAGTAGAACTTACAAACTGATATATTTTTTGTTGGGAACTAGCAAAATTTTGGCAATGAACTTCAAAAAATTATGTATTTATTAAGTATCTGTTGGGAACTTGTTTTGTATTTCTTCATGCAAATTTGGGCAAGAATTTGAGATTTAGCAAGGGAAAAAATGTTTATAGCCGTGTTTTTATAAACGCAGCTATAGACAAAACCCATATCAGAGGCTTTAGCTGGGTTTGGAAAACACAGCTCTAGGGCAGCCTATAGCCGTGTTTTAGAAACGCAACTACAGGTTTGGGCATACAACTGCTTTTTAAACGCAGCCTAAAGCAGGTCTGTAGCTGCGTTTTTTTATAAAACGCAGCTATAGGTCTCAGCTTACAGGGGTGGAAAAATGCAGCTATAGGGTGTAAAAAACGCAGCTATAGACTCGGTTTGGGCTGCGTTTTTAAAAACGCAGCTTTGGGTCTTGCAAGGGGGCTGTAGTCGCATCGGATAGGCTGTGTTCGTAAACGCGGCTATGGAAACGCAGCTATAGGCTATAGCTACGTTTTTCAAATGTGGCTATAGCCCTCTTTTTTTGTAGTGGTATATTGGTATTGCACAAAGCTATAACTTCCATGATTTATTTCGTCATTGGTTAAGGCGACAAGTTATAAACAATTGATAATTATTTGCACACGAGTCCACAAGTAACATGTTCATCTTGCTTCCTATTTAAAAATAAAAAATAAAAATTGCTCACCTTGCACAAACTTGGACGAGACTACGTGTCGTTGAATAAGAATTTTGGGGTGCAATCCTAAGCTACTAGAGACAGAGCCAAGAATTTTTGTTTAGAGGGTCACATTGCGATACTAATATATTTATCAAAACAGCCCCTCACGTGCGCGCGCGCGCGCACACACACACATACACAAACGCTTTTTTATTAAAATAAAATTTATTTTTACCATTTTCATAGTGAAATTCTTAAAAAGTTTTATTTTCAATACAAATTATCAAATTTTATAGTAAAGTAAATAAAAAAGTCTTTCAATTAAACTAATGAAATTTTCAAAAACATGAATGATTCAAAACTTGGAGGAATAAGTTAAGCTCTGAACATATTCGAAACTATCTTGCTCTAACCTATATATTATGTGGCAACTAAAGAGACATTTTGTGTCTGTTTAGAAACAACTTATTTAACTTTTTGCTGAAAGTGTGTTATAGTATACTTGTAGCTTGAAAAAATTTGAAAATTTGAGAAAAAGTAAGGTTTTAAAAAACTGTACATAAAAGCTAAAAAAAGTTAAAAGCTAAAAGCTAAGTTTATAAGCTGATGTTAAACACAACCTTCATGTATAGCTTTAGTGACAATATCTTTTTTTTTTTTTTTAATGAGTCAATAACTTGTTAATTACCACATAATGGGTTGAAAAAGATTGATTCAAACATGTTTGGTGCCAAATTTTATCAAATATTTAACAGATATAAGAGTACATTTTACAATAAAAAATAGAATTGCAAAAAATAAAGTTATATCTCCAATAACTAGTAGACTAATTATTTTTTTAAAGATCATCATTGGACTAATTCAAATATTTGGGGGGGGGGGGGGGACTCTTATTTTTGTAGACTAAATTTTGAAAACATTAAAATAATTATATATATCTTTAAAAAATTTTCAAAATGTTGGGGGGGGGGGTCATGGCTCCCCCACCCTATTACTAGGAATGGCAATGGGTCAGGTTCGGGGCAGGTTTCTTTATGCTTAAACCAGCTCCCGTTATCCTAACCTGCCTTGTTTAATAAACAGGTTTTTTTAAACCCCCCAAACCCGCCCAGTCGAGGCTCCGTCCTGTCATGCCCAACCCAAAATCACAAACACAAATCCTAACACAAACACAGAAGCTAAAAAAATAAAATTTTCAAATTTATGATTTTCCCTTTCAAAATCACAAACACAAAGACAAATACAGAAATCCTAACACAAACACAAACACAGAAAATCACATACACAAAAATTTTAGATTTATGATTTTCCCTTTCAAAATCACAAACACAAGCACAAATCCTAACACAAACACAAACACAGAAATCATAAAAAAGAAAAGAAATGAGAAGAACATATCATTGAGAAACAGGTATGGCAATGAACCCAAAAAAAATGGTGGAGAACAAATCCAAATCATTGAGAGTGAGTTACAATGAGTTGGTGATAGATAGGGAGTTAGCGTTGACGGCGAGGTGAAGATGTAGGGAGGAGGGAAAGTGAGAGTGATTGAGGGGGGCAGCAGCGAGATGGTGAGGCTGTGAGTGTGGCTATGTGGGTCGATGAGAGTGACGACTTGAGGAGTTGAGAGAGGCAACAGTAAGGGCGTGTGGCTGTGTGGGTCGGTGAGAGTGGCTGAGATTGAGAGAGGGTGATTATGTGTCTATATATATATATATATATATATATATTAAGGGTATTTAAGTAAACTTGCATATATGCGGATCGAGTATGCATAATATCCGAACCTGACCCAATTCCGCTACAGGTTGAATTATTAGAACCCAAATCCGCCCCTATTGTCTCACGAGTCGAGTAAAACCCGCCTCATTAGGGTCAGGATGGATACCTATAAGTCGGGTACCTTTTGCCATCCCTACCTATTACATAGCTCCGCCCTTACCGACCTACACCAAAAACTAATCCTTGAGAGTTGACGTCTTCTATTAAAACAATCTTTAAAAAAAAGACATGGATGAGACTTGTGATATAAATTGGATGGAAATTATTAGCGAGTGATTGGGTGATTGAGATTGGCTATATTTGGCACCTATAGAATTTTGCTTTAGATATTTTTGTGTCAGCCACGGCAGTTTCACTTGGCAAAGAAGGAAATCCCTAAAACCAAGGGGTACTTTGGGGAATTTAAAGTCACACGTTCGTGTCAGTAGTCTAAGCTAAGCCGAACGCACAAGAACCCGTTGAGACCTTGAGCTCGCTCTCTCTCTCTCTCTCTCTTCAAACATAACATAGCATCATAAAACACTTCACAGTTCTTATTAAGATTCCCAGACCAACTCCAATTCGTACTGTTATCCCAATCTCCACCCAACAGCAAAAACAACGACAACACCACCAACACTCACAATTAACAAAAACAAAAACCAAAAACCAAAAAAAAAAAACACAAAAACCTATTTTTTTCTCAAAACCCTCCCAAAATCCCTGCAATTAATTATTGAAGTCATGGAAGAAGAGCTTGACCACGCTATTCTCACTTGCCGTTGATTCTCTCTCTTTCCCTCACCCGCATTCTTCTACACAGGTACTCTTTCTTCTCTCTTTAGGGCTTTACTCTCATGTAATTTCACTTCACTTTTTTTTTTCCTGTGCTTTAATCTAATTCAAGTTTTATACTTGTTTTTGTTCTTCCTTTTTTTTATTTTTTATTTATTTTCTTAGTCATAGTTACCTGCTTTGCTTTATTCTTAATTGGTTTGAGTAGTGTTTCAAAGTAACTGTCTTTATAGTCTAATTAAGAGCAGTATGTTATGGAATAGAAAGAAACAATGTTTAGGGTTTAGATTAATGTTGCTTTGATTTAGAACCCACCTATTCTAGCTTTGGCTAGTTTAATTCAGCTGAGACAATTTCAAATTTTTGTACTTAAAAAAAAAAAAAAATCTTATTAATTTCAATTAGTGGTGTTGTTATTAATTGCTTAATATTTGCTTGAATTAATAAGATATTGATGCGCAGTTGTTTTTATGTACCATGATTGTGTGACAAAACAAAATTAGTGAAGAATACGGAAATCTTTGAGTGAATTCTATGGCAATTTTTATTTATTTTTCCCTGAATTGAAGTGTTTTTTCTCTCTACATAGTTGTTGCTGAAGTTATACTTATCAAAGAAAAAGAAAAAACTAATTGCGAAAGATATTAACACTACGGAATGAAATGGAATATGATATGGTGTGTTTGGGAATTGACAGGAAAGAAATATATAATCATATTATTATTATTATTATTATAAGCCTCACCTTTTACCTGGCTTTATTTGAAGGAGTGTGTGTTCCTCTCTTTATAAAGAGGAAATCTTAGGATGGAGTGGAATGAAATGAGCATTCCCTCCTAACCATTCCATTCCTCGTACTGAACTCCCAAATAAGAGAATGGATGGAATATTCCTTAAAAATCCACTTCAATCCATTCCATTTCATTCCTTTCTCCTCTCCAAAACAAGCTATAAATTCTGGCCACTTATGAACTGTTGTGGTTTTGATTAAGGGAGCATGAGCTTTGTTTCTTTGCTATAGAGGAGTTACAACCCAATTTATTAAAAGTGATTGTTCTGGAAAAAGGTTCATATTCAAGTTTTTCTTTTTAATTGGTAAGTTACACGTGCACTTGGTGGGTCTTGAACCCTAGACCTCACCATCCATCTTGCTCATTGCTCTGCTAAACAATGCAATTTGTGGTGTTTTGAATTTCAAATATCAAATCTTGTTTTGTAAAACTTCACTCCCTTTACCATATGTATGAATGCACAGACATACATGCATGCGAACTTCCCCCTCTGGGCACATTGCAAGCAAATCTTGTGACTTTATATGAGGGATCAACTTGGGATCTCCTATTTATTATTTTTTCCCAACAATTAGAAATTTTTTTCACTCTTACCTTCTTATTCTTATCGCTTAATTGTGGGAATATTTAACAAAAATGCATCCACTTGAAAGTTTGTATGTGTCTCATGCATATCTGCAAACATAATGGCCCCCGGGCATCTGCCCCCAGCAATAATCAGTGATATCTCTGGTACACTAAGTAGGGTACTGTTTGTAGGGTCCCTGCCTTACATTTAATATAGAAACTGTTTAAGTTTTATTTGTTTGAAAAACTTTGACAGATTTTGGTTTGGTAGAAGGGTTATTTCTATATTAATCAAATACAATTTCTGTATCTCTGATGTGCTGTGTTTTAAGATATCTTGCAAAGCAGTGAACCTATTTTGACTAAGGTTTTGTTCTTTTCTTCTCCTGTGAAGGTTACTTAATTTTTAGAGGTCTTCACTGTGCTTTATCAGTTGAGGAAACTGCTATCAGAATCAATGGGCAGTACATTCAATCCACAGATTTTAATGGAAAAGCTAGCCAAGCTCAACAATTCACAGGCTAGTATAGAGAGTATCCTTTTGACGATATTTTAGGGATTGTGGATGATGTTTCTCTTCCTGTTGGTTTTTGATTCTATATTGTTTTGACATTTTTTTTGGCCTTTTCACTTATATATGGTATCAAACACTGTTCTTGCAGTATAATTTCCAGCTGTTTTTGTTTCATTATTCATTGATGTGAAATTAAGGTGTAGCTACATTGGTTAATGCTCCTTGGGTTAAATGAAATTATGGGATTGTTTAGGATGTGCTTATTTTGCTGAAACTGAAAACTTTTTGCTGAACGTAATGCAGATAAAGGTAAAAGTTAGTTGAAATAGTACAGTGAGACCCATAAATAGTACCAAAAAGTGCAGTGAGGCCTATAAATAGTAGTAAAAATAAACTAAATAATAAAATAATCTGGCTTTTTAAGCTGGAGCCAAACACACACTATATATGCATAGGTCTTTGTTTCAACAATTATTTCATTGGATTCCTCAAGTTTTTGTTGTTAAACTCTTTACTGTGTCAACCTGCTCTGAGTTTTGCTTTATCTATTTTCTTAATATATATGTTCTTCTATATCATTTTCCCCCAAAAAAAAAAAAAAAAATCAGCAATCTTTGTAGTACAACTTGTTCTCTGCATATAATGTATTCATTCTCTTCATTTCTTTGCCAGTATCTATTGTTACTTTAGCCTTATTACTGAGTTTTGCTATCCTTAATGCAATTAAGCTTTATCACATTGGTGTATATTCCATATGAATAAAGCAAAACAAGTTGTTGAAACATGGGCTCGGCAGTTTCATTGTTCTCCACGTGAGCAGAGATTGGCCTTCCTATATCTTGCAAATGACATATTGCAGAACAGTAGGCGAAAGGGTTCGGAGTTTGTTGGTGAATTTTGGAAGGTTCTTCCAGATGCTCTTCGTGATGTGATTGAAAATGGGGATGAGTTTGGAAGGAATGCTGCACTTCGTCTGGTATGTCTATTTTGGTCCTTGAATACTTATCAAAGAAATGTCTATTTTGGTCCTTGTGTTCAGTTGAGCTGGTATTCTGTTTTGAAACCCTAAGCCTTTTATTATATAGATAAGTGCACCTTAGGAAACATGCTCACCATACGGAAGACAGCCATAGGTTTTGGCTGTAATATTTACTGAAATGTTTTATAAATGACCATAATATTTATTACTCTCCTTAATAGTCTGCTTGAAAAGTAATTGAACAGATTATGACAAACATTAGCAGACTGTTTTTTCACTGTAAAATATGTCTTCAGCAAGTGTTTTGATTGGTTGTATGACTCCACTGCAAAATAGGATTTGTCTGTTCTGATTTTTTTTTTTTTTTTTTTTTTTTTTTTTTACAATTTCCTGTTTTCCCTATCAAGTGAGTTATGACAATGTTATAGATATTTGTTCCCCTCTATGGTCAATAAAATGATGCTTTAACTGAATGATGTGCACTAATTCTTTACAAGGGGTCATTTTCTTTAATAGCATCCACTGAATCTATCCCTTTTTTTGGTCATTCCTTTTCTTAAATCTTTGCTAGCATTTTGTCATTTATACTCTGGGAGGCTACTAGATGATGTTGCAAGCTAATAACTGCATAAAATTAGTGGCCATTGAAATTGCTAGAGCAATTTGGAAAATTGAACTGCAGATATGTCTTTGTGAAGTCTATCTTAATATTGGAGTCCTTTAAGCAAGAAGCAATATATGGATTGAAGGACAAACCAGTACTGTTCGGACCTCCCCAACAGATGTGGTTTAGAATTGGGGCAAAGAGTGGATTTTGTGTTTAAAACCGGATGAGGACTCTCATTTTTTTGTTGTCTTTGCTTGTCTTATTTGAGTTTTTGATGCAGGACAAAACCAAAATGATGCAACAATAAAATTTGGAGAGCAGAAAAATAATTGATAGATAACCTAGGAGTTAGCATCTAGGATTGCTTGGAGTTTGCACCAAGCAACAAAGAACAAAACCTCTAGGACTCTCTACCTAGGGTTGGCTGAATGAACTTGTCTTATTCTTTACAAAAATTTCTTTAATAGCATCCACTGGATTAAAATTTGGAGAACAGAAAAATAATTGATAGACAACCTACGAGTTGGCATCTAGGATTGCTTGTAGTCAGCACCAAGCAACAAAGAGCAAAACCTCCAGGATTCTCTACCTAGGGTTGACTGAGTGATCTGCTCTTATTCTTAAAAAAAAAAAAAAAAAGTTGTTTTCTTTAATAGCATCCACTGAAGTTACATATCTAACCCTTTTATTGGTCATTTCTCATCTTATATCTGCTAGAATTTGTCATTGATACTCTGGGAGTCTACTAGATGATGTTGCAAGCAGATATTACTGGAAGTTATATTTAAAATTAGTGGGCACTGAAGTTGCTGGATCAATTTGGCAAATTGAAATCTGCAGATATGTTCTTGTTAAGCCTATCTTAATGTTGGAGTCCTCTAAGCAAAAAGCAAGATATGTATTGAAGGACAAACTGTTACTGTTCAGACTTCCCAAACAGACGTGGTTAGAATTGGGGCAAAGAGTGGATTTTGTGTTTTAAACCTGATAGAGGAATCTCAATTTCTCCCCCCCCCCCCCCCCCTCCCAAACAAAAAAAAAAAAAGAAAAGAAAAAGAGGACACATTTTTTGTTTGGTTTAATACAAGTACTTTTCTTTGCTTGTTTTATTTGAGTTTCTGACATAGGACGAAACCAAAATGACACGCAACAATAAAAGTTGAAGAACAGAAAAACACTAGGTGCATGTGTAACTTACCAATAGAAAGACAAATAACCACTCCTAGGTTATCTATTAATTATCTGTTTGACTGGTCTCGAGCTTGGGGACTTGCATTTAGTGATTCCCTCCCTCTGATCATTAGTTCTCTTCTCTCTTGTAACTTTTTTTTTTTTTTTTTTTTTTTTCCTGCTTGTAAATTCCAACTTCTAAGTTCTAGGTGGAGGGTGATGTCGTGGGTTCAATGCTCATCGGGTTCATGTGTAACTTACCAATAGAAAGACACTATAGACTATTGCCATAGGAATAAATCCTAATTCTAATTGACTTGAGAAACTCTAATTCTTTCTGATTTGGGAAATCTCAATTGTTGATTTACAAAAATAAACTTAACTCTAGGATATTAAATAAAAATACTAATTAACCTTACTACTAAGACTTAAAATAAAATATTGACTTCCAAAATTAAATAAAAGTAAATTTTAAAAATATTTCTTTGTGCTTCTTGCATCAATTTTGTAATACGTGTTGGAAATTTACCATATCTTCAACCAAGTCTGAGATCAAAGTTTATATTTATGTGGAATATCTGTGGATGATTGAATTAGAATGGATGGTAAAATTTGTATTTTATAGCCTTCTCTATGCTGTGCTCTTTGCCTGTAGGATGATTAACGCATTGTTAATATCAGGACTGCTATTATTTTAAATTTCTTTATAATACACACTTATTGCACTTATTCTTTGTATTTATTGGATCTTTTCCTCCTCCATTATTGGAGTACCTGACACTTGAATTTGTTATTTGGAAATTAGTGTGAAGTATTGCTTACTAATGCATTTCTAATTTTTCCACATGCAGGTTGGGATATGGGAAGAAAGAAAAGTTTTTGGTTCTCGTGCACAAGTTCTTAAGGAAGAGCTTGTGGGTAGGCAACTGGAAAATAGTAATAGAAATGGAAAGAGTTTGAACTTCAAACTGGTAATTCAAATTTTCTTTGCTGACTATATGTTTGCTTGGATATTGAATTATTCTATATGATTGTGGACTAATCCCATCTCTCTTTTCCATTCTTATAAACAGAGACCGTCTGCTGGAAATAAATTGGAAAAAATAGTTTCAGAGTATCATATCGTTTATGGTGGTCAGTCAGATGAAGATGTTATATTGAGCAAATGTAGGAATGCTATTAGCAGCCTTGAGAAAGCAGAGAAGGAAATTAGCAGTGATATTAATTCAGGTATTCCTGCACGTGTATCTTCATAAATTGTTTCTTAAACTCCCAATCTATGCATTTGTGGTGATGTTTGTGTAAGCATCGTTGCATGTGTACACATATTCTATTGCCTTTTTATTTTATTTGATACAATATATTACATTTAATTTCCTTATTTTATTCTGTTTGTAGTAAGCTTTTGGATGTTCATTTTGTGTATTCTCATGCTAGAACTTTTATGTACTGTTATTGCCGGTTATTGATATGCACGTCATGAACATAGAATGAAGCTTGTGCTATATGCACTTTAAATTTTAAAGTCAAACATCATGATGGAACTCTGAACAACACAACTTGGCCAAGATAATTTGTGCCATGAGTGGCTATGGTTGTTCTAGAAATATTGTAGACTTGCTAAAATGTCATTGCCTTTCAAAAAATTTTCCTGCGGTATTGCTGTACTAAGAAGTGGAGATGTTAGCTGGAGTTGTGGCTTAAGTTTCTTGGGGCTACTACTCTGTTTTGCCCTTTTCATTGTGTAATTTGAGAATCAGGTTTTGTTTTAACTGTAAGAAGATTGAAGAGGTTTTTCCTGCTGCCATTATTGTTATTTCTTGAGGCCACTGTTGTATGATGCCCTTTTTATCTTTCACAAATTGAGAAACAAGTTTTGTTTAAGTTAGATGAGGAAGATGTTTTTCATACTACAATCATTAGTTTTTTATTGGAATAAAATCTTAAGTTACTCCATTATTGTAACTAGAACCATGCAGTCAAAATAGACAGATTTAGGACAACTTGTAATCAACCTGCTACATGTGTAGATTTCAGATAACTACTGACCCCCTTTTTTGGAATCTCAGAGCTTGCTTTTAACCGTTGTCATTATCTGACACGTTACCAGGACAGGAAATATAGACATATTAAGTACATAGAAACCTAATTGATTAAACCTCAATGTCTTTGAAGTATGAATTGGCTGGATTTTTAAATCTAGAAGCAAACTGAAGTTAAATCTGGACCAAAATATGTTAAAGCAAGTATGCAGCATATTTTATCTTCTATGGTTCTTGTGATTGGATTGGATCTTTCTTTTCTCTGAAGTCTGAACTGTTTGTTTTAGTAGGACAATTCCACGGATCTGCATTTGTGGAGGAGCTGCAGGGGCAGCATGCTGTACTGAGGGACTGTATTGAACAACTAACGGCAGTTGAATCATCTAGAACAAGTCTTGTGTCTCATTTAAGAGAAGCTCTCCAGGAGCAGGTTGGTTGGCCAATGGCCAGACTACTCGATGGTTACATACTATTGCATGAGATATTGAGATTAGTTGAAAATGAAGCTGATATGATTTTTTTTATCAGGAATTCAAGCTGGATCAAGTCCGTAACCAACTTCAGGTTTGTCAATTGTATAATCCCTACTTGGTTGGAGTTTCAGTTAGCTCTTTGGATAATTTTTCTAATTCTTTTTGACAATTTGTAACATATGGAATGTTAAAACTCTTGGTAGAAGTTTCAATACATCTCTGTGTGTATGCATTCATAGACCAAGAGTTGAAAAGATGGCTTTCTAAAAATTGTAATAAAATAATTTTTTATTCTATTTCCCTCGTCGCCAATGAGCTCTAGCTCAAATGGCACTTCCTTCTTGGATGGATGGTGGGTGAGATTGTGGTGCATGTATACTTTCCAATGAAAAATAAAACATAAATCATCCATATCAACTGTGGTTTGTTGGTTTTCATTAGTTTATTTATTGCACTCCAAATCTTTCATGGGCTAACAGCTGTGAAGATTTTATGGCTAGATAGATGTGAAATTCATGTTTATATGACCTCCTGTGGAACATGTTATACATGTTGGTTTTATCATTAGAGGATTGAAAAATCATTTTGCACCAAAAATATGAGATATCCTTTATTTTCTGGGTTTGCTTTTTTGGGGGTGGCGGTGGGGTTTTGAAAGAAGAATCTTCTCCGAGACAAGGAACATGAATAATAAGTCTCAATTTCTTGTTGCTTTTCAAGTTTAAAGTCTGTAAATGGTGTCCAATTCCCTTCTAATTGTGCACTAACATGGTTTCCTGCTATGTTTCTTGGAATATGGTTTATAATCATTCTAAGTATATGCATGCTTTTCCTATGTGTTGTTTTCCAGGCCGCGCAGTCCCAGTCAGAGCAGGCAGGTAATATCTGCCAACAGTTTCTAAATAGAGACAAAGTTCAGTCACTAGCTGAGCAAAGCCCGAAGGAAGCTCAAACCTCTCTAGCACCTCACAGCTTTGTACCGGGGGATAGGGAACAATCAGCTCCAGTAATGTACACTCGGCAGGTTTCCTATCCCGAAAAATCTGGCCACATTGAGGAAGACCCACGCAAGTCTGCTGCCGCTGCAGTGGCAGCAAAGCTAACTGCATCGACATCCTCTGTCCAGATGCTCTCTTATGTCCTATCCTCCCTTGCATCAGAGGGTGTCATAGGCAATTCAATGAAAGAATCCTCTAACGATTACCCTCCTGATAAGAGGCCTAAACTTGAAAATGACCAATCCTCTTACATACTGCCGCCTCAAAATGTTCAACAACCTCCAGTTCCTCCTTTCCCTCATCCTGAATCTATCCAACACAATGTGTCTACCACCAGCCAACAATTTGCACCAAATGAGCCACCACCTCCCCCCTCATCGTCTCCTCCACCACTGCCACCACTGCCACCTATGCCACAGTATCCAGTGCCCCAGTACATGCAGACTGCTGGATCAATAAGTAGTGTACCATACAGCTATGGCATGCCCCAACAGCAGCTGCCTTCAATGCCTGGTTATCCTCCAGTGTCTGGGATTTCTCCCTTTACAACCACAAATTCTTACCAAAGTTTTCAGGGTTCTGATGGCAATATTTATAACCAGCCACCGTCCATGCCAATGGCACCAATTTCTCGACAATAGAATTCTCAGTTAAAGTGCTGCATGGAATGGAGAAGGTTTGCTGTGGACATAAAGACATCTATTGACAAATTTGATGAAGCTTCTGTCTCACTGCATCTGAATTCTTGCTTATGTGCTTTTGAATTATACACCTAATTAGATCTGCACATAGTGAATGCTTGTAAACTATATTTTCGTTTGCTAATTATGGAGTTAAAACAGCTTCAGTGTATTACTAAATTTAGGGAAGAGATTTAATTTTGTTGATTAGGGACATAATGTATGCTAGTTGAGGAAGACATTTAGTTTATTATTGAATGAAAATCTTAGCTGTTTGATGTTGTGGACCTTGTGGTGCCTGCCATTACTGGTTCCCATCCAGTTGCAAGTTGCGACCGACTGATATGATCCAGTAGGCCTGACCCCAGGAGATGTTAGCCATATAATCTGGATGATCATGTTTTGTTTTTTCATCAAATAAAAAAAAGAGATGATTGGGTTTTTTTTTTCCTGGTTCACGTTTGACCCATTTCGATGCTGTTTGTAAAAACCTTTGGCAAAATAGGTTAGGACACCCTTTCTACAAGTAGTCTAGAATTGCTAGCTACTGTTGTGCCAGGGGTTACACATTGCAGTCTTGATTCTCAAAACTGTACAGTCTGCCCTTTCGCCAAAGCAAAAGAGGCTTCCATTAATAAAAGTTCTCATATTTCTGATTCAGTTTTTTGAGCTTATTCATTGTGACATTTGGGGTCCTTCCCCCATTCCTACTTTGCAAGGACACAAGTACTTTCCTACTATTGCACTTGTGGCTAGCAGTGACTTAGATCCCGTGACTGCCTTCAAACGGTTTCTCCATGATAAGTTCAAGTTGAGAACCTAGGTCCTTTAAAGCACTTCTAAGGACTTGAGTTTGCTAGATCATCCAAAGGCATATTTGTATGTCAGAGAAAATATACCTTGGAATTGCTATTTGAATCGGGTCACTTGGGTTCCAAACCAGCAAAATCTCCAATGGAAGAACACCTTAAGTTATCAGCTCATCAAGGTGAAGTTTCGATAGACTTTTCCATATATAGGAGATTAGTTGGTAAGCTGTTATACTTGACACTTACAGTGTTCATTGGTTAAGTCAGTATTTAGCTCAACCAAGACAGCCACAATGCCACATCTGACTCACTAGTCACCAAAATCCCAGCAATGGAGGTTACTTTTTACTATATATATATATATATATATAAAGAAGTAAACTATGACAACCCCACAAAAATAACTAAATGAGGGTGAGAAACTGATGCAGGGAAATAGTGATGGGCTATTGATTAGTTTAGTGAGAAAGGGATTTGAGTTGATTTGAGTAAACTACACAGGTGGATAAGTATCTCAACAAGAACACAGTTCCAAAAAAAGCTATCAAACTTATTTCATTCGCAAAAATCAACCAACTATTTTACAAATACAAGTTAAAAGGCTATTATACAACTGATTGATACTAATAGCTAAGATCAATTCGAGATAAGGCTAAAATTTTGATTGGTTAATGCTTAACTAATCAGCTAATCCACTGAGTACAGGTTGAATAACAACCTTAAGCTTGCTATTTGGACACAGGTCTTAACTGAATCTGAAATCTCTAAGTAATTGACTTGGAAATACATTAGAAGTTGTTTGATGCTCCTTGCACTGCTGTAAGTGTTGGACTACACTAGGATAGGCTACTGCACTGCTGCATGGCTGTCTCAGCTGTTGCTATAGCTTGTACCAAAGTTGCAATGAGAAATAAGTTGTTTGATGCTCCTTGCATCAGCTGTTGGGCATTGTGTATTTGTAGGGGTGAGGAGGGCGTGCTGCCGGGTTTATAAGGGGTTTTGGGCTTTTGTTTGTATCTATCTGTGCTCAAAGGTTAGAGAGGAATGATATGATTAGTTGTGACTGAAAAGTTATAATTTCTCCTAATGTCTAAATGTTGCACGGGTTTAGGGCTTCTAATTATTTTTATTTTGTGATTTAATGATGGTGTTATGATCTCTTCCTAGTGGCGCCAGCAAAGGTTCATGGTGGTGGCGGTAACCGGTGAGAATGTATTGGGTTTTTTTTTGGTAACTGGTCAGCCATGGTGTAGAGACCTAGCAATAGTGGATGGCTGTTAATGATATCAGCGAGGGTCGGTGGTGGCAGTGGCGGAGCCAAGAATTTTGGCTTGAGGGGGCCAAACTATGATATTCATAAACTAGTCTAGACAAATTCAAAACATACATACACAATTAGGTTAACAAGAACTTGTTATCTTCATAATTTTTTTTTTCTAACAAACATAATCTTTCTAAAATCTAATGAGTATGCACAAATTGTCTACTTTATTCTAAACATGTACGGAAAATAATCCAAAAAAAAAAATTGAATTTTAAATATAATGGAGCTAAAAGCTTTGTAACTCAACTGATTGGATGTATAAATGAAAAGATAAAAAAAGAAAAAGAAAATAATGGATGATCCTTGTGTAACGTTTTTTTTTTTTTTTTTTTTTTTAATTTTGTTTTGAAAAGATTAAGCTATTTGTTTTTGTTTTTTCTTGGGGGAAGCCTTTTTTTTTTCTAATGTTATTGGAGAGCTACTCAAATTTGGGGTGGCCCATCTTAATTGATTTATAACATATATAGGACACTAAAATATTTCAAAATTTTGGGCCCCGCCCTATAATGTGGCTCCGCCACTGGGTGGTGGAGGTTTGTTGGGTTTATTTATTTATTTTTAGAAACTAAAATAAGAAAAGGTAAAAAATTAGCATTTAATAAACTAGATAAAGACAAAAGATATTTTTTGTGTGTGGAGTTGAGCAAAAAAGTGGAGCAAAAAGAGTGAGATAGAAGATAATGATTCTTCGGTTATCTCAACTTAATTAAAGATGAGTCATAATCGTGTTCTAACCATTATAGGGCTTTAGTTTCACATGTATGTGTTTGAGTAGAGCTTATAAACTCGACTTTTAGTTTTTATGTACATATTTTTTTAAACTTCATTTTTTTTAGCACACTTTCGATAAAAAATTTTCAGTAAAAAACTAAATAAGCTATTCCTAAATAAGTTAATAATTTCCTTTAATGGGATTGTTCTAGGATGTTTGGTGGTTATTTGAGCCCAGCAAATCATAAGAACATTAGCATTAGCAATAACAACTGCATCTCTCTCATTAGAGGCAACCATTTGTGGTGTCTGATAGTGTTTGTGTCTGATAGTGTTGCACAATATAAATACGACAAAATTGTTAAAAAATAATAATAATAACTTGAGTTGAGCTCCAGTGTGAATCCAATTGTCTTTTGTTCTAGACATATGGAGAAAAAAGAGAACGGAATGGGTTTCCTTTATTTTTTAATTGAGAATAAACTGAAGTATAACGAAAATTGCTTTGCAAGCCGAATGTGCAAGGCAGTAGTTATTCTGTAGCATTCGATTAAAATTTGGAATGGAACTAATAGCATTCGATTAAAATCTGTAGCATTCCATCTGTTTGAATCGTTTTCTCTCCTCTTGTCTATCTAACGTAGTTTAGAGCGGCGGGGCTGTAGAACTCGTTATCCTCCTTTAGGAGTGATATTCTTTCCCTCTATTGACATCGTTGATAGTAGGGCTAGTGGTCTCTTTTCTTTGGGGTGGGGAAACAGAAATATTTTCTTTATCTCTTTCTATAGCTCTGCCTATCCTCTGGAGATATGGAAGACTTTCTAAATGACTGGAAGCGATTCTCTCTTCTGGAGGAAGAAAATAATAAGGTTACTTTGGAGAAAGAAAACCCAGCTGCTAAAGAAGTGATTCTTACAGCTAAGTTCATGACAAGAAGAGTGCTTAACATTGAGGCGATCGGAAGAACCTCAAGCCATTGTGGAAGACGCGAAACGGATTCGAAATCCGAGACGTAGGCAACCATATCCTACTGTTTGTGTTTAGTGATGAGATTGAGGTTGAGAGGATTTTAGCAACTGAACCATGGACCTATGACAAGCATCTTATCATTCTCTCTCGTCATGATGGTTCATGTCCTATCCGGAATGGCAGTTTCCACACAGTAAAATTTTGGGTTCAAATCCATGGTCTCCCAGTGAGCAGACTAAACGAAATGACAGCCTATGGGATTGGCAAAAGCCTTGGGGAAGTGTCAAGAGCCTCACAAGCTGGGGAATTAATCGGGGGTAATTTTTTAAGGATCCGAGTTGGCGTTAATGTCTCAAGACCCTTAAGCATAGGACGTAAAGTCCTTCTTGGCAACGAAGACGAGGTCTGGGTAACCTTCAAATATGAGAAGTTGCCCAATTTTTGTTATTGGTGTGGAATGGTGTCCCACGATGCGAAGGAATGCAGTGTATGGTTATCCAGTAAGGGGTCACTGTGTTTAGATCAACAGGAGTATGGTTCATGGCTCCGAGCCGACCCATTCTCAGTAGGGAAGAGGTCCTTCATGTTTGTACCAGGTACAGGGGGGGATTTCGGTAGGGAAGAAAACCCTGTGAGGAGTGGAATTGGTTCTAAAAACAGGTCACAGGAAGCAGAGATGCCGCAGGTGGTGGCTGCACGCTTGGCTGAACTCGACACGACCATGGAGGGTCAAAACGTAGCAACGGTGGTTTCAACGGGGGTTGGTAGGGCTTATGAACCAAGAGGGACAAATACAGAGTATAGCCCGCTGACATAGTTAAAAGTAAAGGATGGGGTTTCGGGCAAGGAACCAGACAATTTGCATGAAAATGGAAGGGTCAATGGGTTGGTGGGAAAACAAGAGGGGAAGATGATGAAATTAGAAGATTCTGCCTTGAACAGTCAAAAATCACAGGCAAAGGTGGCAGAAAGCATGCAGTGGGAAAAGGGGTTGGTTTCTTTAAAAAAGACGAAAAGGCGGGAGGATTGGAGGCTGGTCCTAGTTGGGCTGAACACGTTGGGCCTATTAGTATTGAGGTTAACATATCTAGGGACCCTTCTATTGGGCCGAACCTGGTGAAGACAAATCATGCCCAACTCGGTGTGGTTAAGGACTTTACGGAGGCCACACATCAAGACCCAATCACTAGGCCTGAGCACCTCAAATTAACACCGGAATTGCAAGGGAGAAAGTGGGTTAGAATTGACCGCCCAGCCCAAGACTCCTTTATTAATCCTTCAAGTGCTGAAGTCCCACACGAAAGACCAATACTTGGTGTTTCAGAGTCTCAACCTGCGAAAAGAAGAGGGGTGTGCAGCAATGAGGTCTCTACACAGTCTGTATCATCGGTGGCGGCTGAATCCCAGCCCCACCGGTCACCATGAATTGTGTGAGTTGGAACTGCCGGGGGCTTGGGAACCGCCGGCGAGTTCGAGAACTTTCGGATATTCTGAAAGAGAAAGGGCCCAACTTGGTTTTCTTAATGGAAACCAGGACAAAAGCTTCCTATCTAGAGAAATTGAGGTGTAAGCTGAAGTTTGATAATTTATTTGTTGTGCCGAGGAAGAATCGGGGTGGTGGTCTTGCCTTGCTGTGGATGAATGATTTAAATCTGCACATCAGAACCTACTCGCCCCGACACATTGATGCGGTGATAAATCCAGGAATCGATGACGCCTGGCGCTTCACGGGATTCTACGGAGATCCTAAAGTGGCCAACCGGGAAGATTCTTGGTTAGTGCTTCGCCATCTTGCATCCCAGTTTAACTTACCGTGGGTGTCTATCGGCGATTTTAACGAGATTGCTAAGATCGAAGAAAAATCGGGAGGTGCAATTCGGCTTGAAAAGCAAATGCAGGATTTCAGGGATTGCCAAGATTTCTGCGGGTTAAAGGATTTGGGTTTTACTGGCTTGCCTTTTACTTGGTGCAATAAGCGTTTCGGTGGCGATCTTATATGGGTTCGGTTAGACAGAGCTCTTGCCTCAGCTGATTGGATCCTAAAATTCCCGTCGAGTCGTCTCCACCACTTACAAGGTTGGTCCTCTGATCATAAACCTTTATGGTTAGTCTCTGATGATGTTAATACTCGGTTTTATCGAGCTCAGAAACCGTTTCGGTTTGAAGCCATGTGGCTTAAAGATGACCGTTGTGAAGATTTGGTCCATTCAGTTTGGGATAGGTGTGTAGAGGGGGATGCTATGGGTAAAGTGTTAGAAAAGGTATCTGTTTGCCAAACTCAGTTGAAACTTTGGGATAAAGCCACATTTGGCAATATTCGCATTGAACTAGCCCGAAAGAAGAAACAATTGCTGAAGGCAGAAGGTGATTCAATGGGTAGAAGAGGGCATACTCGGGTCAAGTCTCTTACTGAAGAAATCCAAAAGCTGATGGATAAGGAGGAAATTATGTGGCATCAATGAGCAAAGAATGATTGGCTTAAGTTTGGTGACCAAAACACTAAATACTTCCATTGTCATGCAACGGAGAGGAATAAGAGGAATTTCATTTCGGGTTTAGAAAATGAGCAGGGTAGCTGGGTTGACGGGGAAGACCAAATTGGGGCATTGCTTACAAGGTACTACTCATCATTATTTACCTCGGGAAATCCCACAGAGTTAAACCCGGTCTTAAATGTGGTTGAGACAAGGGTATCAGCCGAGATGAATGCGGAGCTGCTCAAGCCTTTTGCCAAGGCAGAGGTGCAGTTTGCTCTTAAGCAAATGGATGCGAATACAGCTCCAGGGCCGGATGGCCTCCCACCACTCTTCTACAAGCAGTTCTGGGGAAAAATTGGTCAGGAAGTCACAGAAGCGATCTTATCAGCCCTTAATTTAGGTAATATCCCTACCAACCTCAACCACACTTTTATTACCTTAATTCCAAAAATTCAAAGCCCTAGAAGAGTCACTGAGTTTAAGCCCATTAGCCTGAGTAATGTTCTGTATAAATTGATAGCTAAGGTCTTAGCTAATCGCCTGAAGCCTCTTCTGCCTAAGTTGATTTCGGAAACCCAAAGTGCATTCATGTCAGAGAGATTAATCACTGACAACATCCTAATTGCTCATGAGACGCTTCATTACCTAAAAGAAAAAAGAATAGGAAAGATGGGTTACATGGCCTTGAAACTTGATATGAGTAAGGCCTATGATCGCGTTGAATGGGTTTATTTGGAGAGGATTATGGAGAAGATGGGATTTAGCCAAAGGTGGATTAATTTGATTTCTATGTGTGTAAGGTCTGTTACATACTCAGTTATGCTTAATGGTCAACCCCATGGTTTGATTACCCCATCTAAGGGGCTGCGTCAAGGTGACCCATTATCGCCTTATTTGTTTTTATTGGTGACTGAAGGTCTAAACGCTCTTTTCAAACAAGCTGAGTGTGGGGGAGACATAAGGGGTGTCTCTTTGTGCCCGGCGGGACCAAGAATTTCTCACCTGTTGTTTGCTGATGATAGTTTGGTCTTTTGTAGAGCTACTGTCTCCGAGTGTGTGAAGATCCAATCTCTCCTTTATCTTTATGAACTGGCCTCTGGCCAGTCCATTAATAGAAGGAAGACTAATATTTTCTTCAGCTCTAACACTCTTTCACGTACTTAGGATGCTATCACTAATTTTTTGGGTATTCCGGCAACCCAAAGTTATGAATATTACCTTGGTCTGCCTTCCCTGGTTGGTCGAGCGAAAAAGAAGTCTTTTAGTCTTATAAAGGAAAGAATATGGAAAAAATTGAAGGGCTGGAAGGAGAAGTTGTTATCACAAGCAGGTCGGGAAATCCTTGTCAAGGCTGTTATCCAAGCAATCCCCACTTATACCATGTCATGCTTCAAGCTACCAAAAGGGCTTATTAATGAGATTGAGACCCTCATTAGGAAGTTTTGGTGGGGTTATAGAGGTGAGCAAAGGAAAATTCATTGGGTTGGTTGGGATAAGATGTGTAGGCCTAAAGGTGAGGGAGGTTTGGGGTTTAGAGAACTAGAGAAGTTTAATGATTCGCTATTGGCTAAGCAAATTTGGCGCCTAACTCATAATGAAGAGTGTCTTTTTCACAAAGTCTTCAAAGCAAAGTTTTTCCCAAATTGTTCTATCATGGACTGTGAGACCTTGACTAAAGGGTCTTATGCGTGGAGGAGTATCATAAAAGCTAAACATGTTATTGATTTGGGAATGGTTTGGAGAGTGGGAAATGGTGAGTCTATCCAGATTCGTGGTGACCGGTGGCTGCCTCAAGTCTCAAGTGCCAGAGTCCTATCTCCAGTCACGGGGTTGGCCTTGGATGCAAGGGTTTGTGATATTATAGACCAGGATTCACATAAGTGGAGGGCTGGTTTGATTGACCACTCTTTTCTGCCTCATGAAGCAAAGCTGATTAAAGGCATTCCTTTGAGTTTGCAGGGTGGTTCAGACAAGCAAGTGTGGCTGCCTTCCAATAATGGTGAATTTACAACACACTCAGCATACCATTTACTTGCAGGAAAGGGGAGGAATTTGTTGCCAAGTAGTTCATCAGGTGGCGGTAATAAACAAGTCTAGAAGGGTATATGGAACTTACAAGTTCCTCACAAGGTTAAGCACCTGTTGTGAAGGGCAGCAAATGAAGCCTTGCCTACCTTGCATAACCTGTGGCGCCGAAAAGTAGTGACATCAACTTATTGCCCATTTTGTAAATCTGATGGGGAAGATACGGTCCACGCTTTGTGGAGCTGTAGAAGGCTGCTGGTGATATGGGAAGATGATAGTAAGCTTCGGAAGTGCAGTGGGAAGAAGTTCCTTCATTTTGCTGACCTCTTAGCATATTTGTTCATGGAGTTGAATAGTTTGGATATTGATTTGCTGGCTGTGATTATGTGGTTAATTTGGGGCAGACGAAATGCAGCATGACAGGAGGAATCTATCCTTGAATATCACCAAATTCGAACCAAAGCTGAAGTGTATTTGCTGGACTTTAAAACGGCACATAAAGATGATCGACGAGTTGCAGCAGCTGTTACGAGAGCTCCTAGATGGATTCCTCCCAATCCCAATCATTTCAAAATCAATTTTGATGGGGCTGTCTTCTCGGAGTTGAATGCGGCGGGTTTAGGAGTGGTCATTCGCGATTCCTGTGGAAGGGTGGTTGGTGCCTTGGCTGAGCGTATTCCTATTCCAACTTCAGCGGCTATAGTGGAAGCTTTAGCTTGCCGTAGAGCCTTGACCTTTGCTAAGGAGCTGAACTTAATGGATACTGTTTTTGAGGGAGATGCAGAGCAAATTATTAAAGCTTTGCTGGCCAAAGAGGTGCATCAGCCTGAGTATGGTCATGTTTTACATGACTCTCTTATCCTTGCTTCTGACTTTCGGGTTTGTATTTTTACCCATGTTAAGCGTGTAAGCAACTCCGTTGCTCATTTCCTTGCTAGACGTTCTAAATCAGGTACCGAGTTACAAGTTTGGCTGGACTCTATCCCTGACGATCTAGCACCCCTTGTTTCAAGGGATGTTTTGTAAGTTTCTGTTTTTTTAATGTTTTTTGGCCCCTGGGTCTGGTTTCTCAAAAAAAAAAAAAAAAAAAAAAGGGGCTGGCCTGTCTTATTGGCCAATTTTAAGACTTATTGGGCTTGTTGGCAAGGGACAGCTTAGGACTCCAAAATGGGGCTCCAGTTTCTTCTTTTGGGTCAATATCCTTCATAGTTCTAATTTCTCAGGAAACAAAAAAAAAGTATATAAAATCCTTCATACTAATGGGTAATGGCACATCAATTGTTGTTGAATAGGACAAGAACAGCACTTAGAATGAAGCATATATACCGGATTGAAAATCTTTGATGGGTGCTCAAATTTTGATTTTTTTTTTGTTGTTGGGTTCTTTATGTTAAAGTAAGTCATAACACTCAAATAAAGCAAACTGTGAAAATAGAGGAAGAAGACTCTAACAGCTAGTTAACGGCTAGTTTCTTATTAGAAACGATGTTGTATAACTTAGCTTATTTAAGTTTAAATGAAACGGGATCGTTTTGGTCTTTCTTCATCTATTACAGTCTTGCACTGCTCTGTTTCCTCTTGAGATTGGATTCAACGATGGCTTTAGTAAACAGTTGAGTTGTAACTACCTTCTAGCTGTCATTCCTAGATTCGCGGAGCATAAGGTGGAGTGGGTTATATTCTGTTAGATCAATTTTTTGCTTCTGGAATGATTGTAGTGTAATTATGCTATATAAACAGTTTGTGATTATTATATTGATTAAGCTTGTGAAATAGATTTTTCTTGAGCATTCTCTCCAGAAACTTCTCTCTCTCTCTCTCTCTCTCTCATTGTTTGTTCTTGTTTTCTGCCATTGTTGTACACTCTAGCAAGCTTCAAATCTTTCACTTTATTCAGGTAGATTTTGCACCCCATATGAATGTGTTAGACATCCACACAAACCAAGTTGCCAAGAATATCAGTGAAGCTTCTTTGGTAATAGGTCATTATGAAATGGGTACTAGTACGTACAAAGATATACAAAAGCTTTCATCTTAAAAAGCACCTTGTTGGGAATTATTCCTTTTTTGAATGGTGTTGTAGGGCATACACATACCATTATTGCATGAAGATTGATCTTTCAGACAACCAAACTACATATTTAATCGTTTCACTTTATTCCAGCAAACTAAAGGAAATCTTTAAATGCAAAGCATATTGGTCATCAATCAACGTTTAGTAAATCCTTCAGCATTTGCTGACAACAGAATGGCCAATTTAGAAACGAAACTGGAAGCCATGTAACAACCCCTTATCTTCTTTTCCCCATCACAAGATAAAATCAAATCAATATATATATATATATATATATATAATTGACACTACTTCACAAATCACAATCATTTAGAACACTTTTATTTTACCCATACTTTTATATCTTCACTTGGTTACAGAAGAAGAACAACAACAATAAGTAGAGAATACGAAAGTAACTCTACATCCCACTATAGTTTTGAAAGAACGAAATTTAATTTCACACTTCAAATGACCATATAAATTTAATAAGCATGAACAAATTAGTCTTCTTATAAGTAACAAGGATTTTTTTTTTTAAATTTTACCCATGTTTAGCAAATTATAAGGGAAAAGGCTAACATACTGGTACAATCTCTAGAAGAAAGTTTGAACCTCAACACCATGCAACAAGATGATATTCAATGGTTTTGGGATTGCAACTAATTAGTCGTGGGATGGGTACTTTGCGACTAACCTAATTTTTGGAATGCAACCTAACCTTGTGAACAAAATTTAGGTTCTTAAGTTGAGGGTGCAATTTACAAGTGCCTAGAGGCAATAGTTAAGATTAAATTTTTTATTGCAATCGATCAGCTTTTTGAATGCATTCTAGTACATACATAGGTCGGTTAAAAAAGTGTTTGTTTATGGGTAGGGGTGGCAAATGGGCGGGTTGGGTCATAAATGGGTTGGGTCATAAATGGGTTGGGTGTGTAATTATCCATTTATCCATTTATGACCCATTTATATTTAAATTAATTACCCATTACCCGCCCAACCCATTTAACTAGTAACCCGCCCATTTAACCCAATATAATCCAAATACCTCTAAAACTAGTTAAATACCCTATTGACTTCAAAAATTACCAAATACCCTTAAATTTTCAAAATGACCCAAATACCCCCTACACTTTCAAAATTACCAATATACCCTTGGACATCCAAAATTACCAAAATACCCCTAGAATGATAAATATGAGCTTTTAGAAAAACCATTAGATTGATGAAATTGCCATGCCCAGTAAGACACCTGTTAGGAATTTAGTTTAATTTTTGACATTTTTAAAAAAAATTAATTTCCTTTAATTAGTGTCCTATTTTTATCCAAATGAAAATGAGTGTATGTTTATTGGTAGAGATGCATGAGACAATCCTGGAACTGGACATCACTGAGTCAAAGTACAACTTTTGGTGTGACTCAATCAAATTATGGGTTAACACAATCCATTAACGTAGCTCCAAGAACAGTGAGTACTGACTGAAAAAAAAATTTTATAACATTAATCATTTTTTTTATAACAATAAGTTTAATTAGCTCAAGGAATAAAGTCCAATGAACTCCACAATGAAAACCACTGAAAATTTGAAGCCAAAGATGGTTGCACCTAAACAACTCCAAAATTGGCTGTCATATTTAACGTTTGATGCTGCTTCTATGATACAGTTCTACACATTGGAGAAAATTATGGATCTTTCATTAAATTTCAGTAACAAACATGGCAAAATCGGGGGATAGAAAAACAAAAGACCCAGCATTGAACTATACATCTTCATCTAGAAGACTAGAATAGATCTAAATCTGCGACAATCATAAATGAAACCAAACACATATTTAACGTTGTAGATTGGAGTAGTCTCTGCAATCATCAGCTTTATCAATAGGATCAAATCCAGAACCACCTGACAAAGTACAAGAAAATTCATTCTTATTACAATATGCATACATACACATATTATACCTATAAAAATGAAAACAGAGAGATATACTAATTTATAACCATTATTACCAAGGGGAATGCAACGAAATAGACGCCAAGCAGTTAAGACAGTACCCTTAGCAATACCCAGTATTCAAAAATTAAAAAAACCTAATAATAATCATTGGAAAATGAAAATCCAAAGTAACCAGGGTGCTTGGTCATTGTCATGAATTAATACACTGGTTGTAACATAAACTTTGCATAGATTGTCATTTTGCTAGATAATTCAACAGAATTATATTTGATACAAACTAATCTTCAATTTAGAACAGTTTCTTCAAAATTGTGACACTAGACTTGTAAAACCACTCACCTACTCAGCAAATGTCAAGAACCACAGGTCCACAGCTATCATAATCTGATGACTACACCACAAAATTTACAATTAGGGAACCAAATATGCATCATATCATCAGGCTTTTAATTAGAAATATATTAAAAACAACAAATAGTCCAGAAAAAAATACTTGGCATTTAATTAGAACTAATTGAGCTGGAATTATTAAAATTACCTAATCCTCATCGTTATATGTAATGTGTCCAGAAATGCATAGGTGTTCAAAATCCTCCACAAGGTGCTCGTCATCATGATCAGGTATAACTAGCAAAGTAAAAAACTAGTAAGTAAATATAAAAAGGGAGAACGCATAATTTAATAAAAATTACAAGTATATGAAAAAGATATTTACCCTGGCCACCAAACAACCAACTACGGGAACATAACAAAGCCTCTGCATTTTGTGGCAATAGACAACTACGGTACTTATCAAGAATTCGACCACCAATGCTAAACGCAGACTCTGAGGCAACAGTAGTGATAGGAATACTCATAATGTCACGAGCCATTAGTGAAAGTTCTGGAAAGCGACCACAATGTGATTCCCAATATTCAAGAATATCCAAGTCCATATGAGTGTTATGGTCAAACCGGGCCTCTTCCAAATACACATCTAATTGTGACTTACTATTGATTGAACCCAAAATTTGACTCTCAAATGTATCAAAACCAGCAATATCAGCATCTCTTACCTTCTCATTAGCACCACTACTAGATGCATTTTCAACCATATTGTGTGCTTCATAATTAGTGGTGCGTAAATATCCTTCAAAAAGGGAATATAACTTGTCACGAAGATCCATCACCATTTTTGTCCCATCAGTGCCATAAAGTCGCCTATAACTGAACTCCACAAACTGCAACTTATACCGAGGATCTAAAATTACAGCAAATGATAACACAATGCTGTAACAATCCCAGTATTTATCAAATTTTTCTTTCATGCTTTTTGCCATGTTACTAATTACTATATCATCATCTTCCATCTCTTCTAAAATACGCAAATGAATTTTCCATACACCATGAAAGTATAAGTTGGCAGTAGGGTATTGAGTGCCTGAAAAGAGAGTGGTGATGTCATAAAATGGCTTCAAAAACTTTGCTATCTTCCCGGCCTTATCCCATTCATCATCTGAGGGACAAGTGCGAAAGCTTCCATCAACAATGCTCAAATTGTGAAATGCATCCCGAAATGTAAGAGCTGTCTCAATCATTAAATATGTTGAGTTCCATCTTGTTGGCACATCTTGTCGCACTTTCTTACTAGTTAAATTAGGGAGTTCTTGAAGACATTCGGCAAATCTTAACTTCCTAGTATCATTGCCTCTCACATATTTAACACTTTCACGTATGTTGTGCACAGCATGCTCTATAATTTTCAAACCTTCTTGTACAATAAGGTTTAAAATATGAGCACCACAACGAACACGAAAGAACTCACCACTACAAGGCAAAGATGATCTAAAAGAAGGGTTTTTCTTCAAACTATTCACCAAGGTATCATTGTAAGAAGCATTGTCTAAAGTGATTGTAAATACTTTTTTCTCAATGCCCCATTCTTTTAGAATGTTAAACAATCTCTCTCCCAAAATCTTACCACTACGAGGAGGTGGCGTATGAGAAAAACATAAAACCCTCATTTGCAACTCCCAATTTGCATCAATGTAGTGTGCAGTGAGAACCATGTACTCATCTGTTGTGGAAGATTTCCACAAATCTGATGTTAAGCAAATCTTGCCCGGGACTAACTCTAAAGCACGTTTGAGATTTTCTCTTTCTCTCTTATAGATTTTCAAAACATCTGACTTTGCTGTATTCCTACATATTGGCTTAACATCAGGATTTAGAAAGATATGAAGCTCTCTATTAACCTCATGCTCCGCAAATGAAAATGAGTAATTATGCCTAATAATTGCCATTGCAATCTTTTCACGATACATATCTTGATCAAGGGGCGGATGGTTAGGCACACTATCACTTTCTTGATGACATTTCTTAGCATGACGGCGTAAATTACTAGTCCCATTCTCCTTATCAGCCGTTAAAATATTAGCACATTTTCTGCACTTGGCTTTTCGATGGCCATCTTCATATAAAGGTAATATTTCGAAATCATTCCACACTTCAGAAGTCCTACTCCTACTTCTTTTGCTACCACTTGAAACTGTTTGTTCAAATTCATCCATCCCCTCGGTTACAGACATGGTTCACCTTAAAAGATAAGAAAATCAAAATGACAATTTCTACAAATATATATTTCAAACCAACCAAAATCACAAAAGGCAGAAACATAGGTGACAATTTGAACAGAATCCAAAAGGTAAAAGTGGATAGATGAAAATCATCAAACACCCAGAAAAGAATAAGACATTAACTTAGAACTCAAAACCCAATTGAGAGAGGGATCTTAATCTTACCTTGAAAATCTTAACAAGTCCAAAGCACCTTCACCGAGCTTGTGAGTTTGTCTACACTAACAGAACAAAGTAAACTATTATACACACCAACAAAAACTTGTTGCTGACTTATAACCCAAATCCCATTTCTCCATTTATAATTTAATCGGGAAGATAATGTTTAAAAAGATTTCATATTCAGCAAAAAACTTAAAAAGCGGGGTTATTTTATTCTAAAAAACTTAAAAAGCCATGTTGACTATTTAGCAAAAAAAAAAAAAAGAACCATGTGGAATACTGGAATGTTCTTTCCTATTTATCTTGAACGATTTTTAAATAAATTAGTTTATTGAACCTTTTGAGATATTATTTATCTTCTACAAATTTGTTAAGACTTAATGAGAGGAATTTTACAGTCTTTATTTTTTTATTATTTAATCAAGATATATATTAAATCTTTTTAAACTATTATACAGACCAACAAAGTAAACTATTATACACACCAACAAAAACTGGTTTTTTTTTTCAATCATTATACAAACAACCAGTTTAGAATGCTAGAATAAAAGAAAGCATTATCAAAATCAACATGCATTGACTTATAACCCAAATCCCATTTCTCCATTTCAGTTCGACACAAACAAAGAGAGCATTATCTTCTGCTAAGCATTTCATCAAACATGTAATTTACATTTCAAACCCACAAACAAAAACAGAAAATAAAGACAAACCCACAAAAAAAAATCAAATGAAGAAGAAGAAGAAGAAGAAGAGTTGAGAGAGAGACAAACCTGAACGATGTTGGCGCGATTCACATCAACCTCTGTCCACAACCACCACCACCACCACCGAGCACAACCACTGAGCACAGCAAATGCCAAAATCCACCGATGAAATGATTCAACGGCCACCGCAGTATTGTGTTCCGATTGCAAATCGGAGATCAGGGATTGAATCGGGAAGCTAAAGGGAATTGCAGTATTTTTCTGTGGTTTCGTCGTCGCTGCAGTATTGTGTACACGCAACGCAACGCGAGAGAGAGAGAGAGAGAGTGAGAAAGAGAGAATATAATTTTTTTTTTTTTTTTGTAATTACTTTTGTTTGGTTACTGAGAAACTTTGAGGGAAAATGTTTAAGGAGAGGGCCGAACGTTTTGGCTTAGAAAATATGAGGGAAAGGGAAATTGTCTAAGGTTATTCTATTTATGTGAAAAATTGAAATAACCATTAAAAGGGTTAAGTGGGTATCTGTGGCTTGGGTTTATTTAATTTTAAAATTTAGATGGGTTTAGTGGGTATTAGTGGATTTATCCACTTAGACCCATCTAATTAAATAACCAAATGGGTCTTTACCCATTTAACCCAAATATTTAAATGGGTTAGGTTAAGACTTATCCAAATAAGATGGGTAATGGGCGGGTTCATGGATATGGGTAAAAATTGCCACCCCTATTTATGGGTTGTGTTACGGTGCTTGTTAACATTTATCTTTGTTTATTTGTTTTTGTTGCTTTCCAATATAGTGACCCAATAAATTCCTCCTTAATAGAAGCATGATAACACCCATTAACATAAGCCTGAAATTAAATTTAAACAAAAATAATCCTAATTAATGAATCATATAAGTACCCTCTTATCTCACGAACTGTTCCAAGTACATACTCCTATATACCTAACAAGCAATTACTTGAAGAAAAATTGGGAAACAAGTAATGGTTAAAAAAAAATATTTATATTTTTGTTAGTGTCAAATATATGCTTAATGAATATTTTTATCCAATATCTTTTGTTTCTAGATCAAATTATTATTACCTCAAAACAAGGATAAGCAATTCTAGCATCCAAACAAGAAGAAGGAAAAAGCAGATAGACATTCTCTCTAATCTCTATACGACAGTATCAGAACACAATGTGAGACAAAAGCACCGTCAGATCCCAATACCGATACACACCCCACTATCAAACTTCCCAACTGCAAAAATTAAAGTTCATAGTGTGTGTGTGTGTATATATATATATATATATATATTTTTTTTTTTTCTTTCACACGAGTTTCAAATTCCAAAAAATTTTGGAACATTGGCCTAGGCATTGAAGCTCATGATAATCCAAACAAAGCTCATTACTCACTCTAATGAAACCATGCAAAATGAAAGCGACAAACACAGCCACACAGGAGGCTTAGGTTAGAAATAAACAAAAGAAAGCAGAAAAAAGAAAAGCAGTCAACGTTAGGCTAACGTCAGCTAGGTTTAGCAAAGGCTGAGAAAAAGCCGTCCTGTTGTTTTACTACTTTAACGGTCCAACAAGGACGGGGTATATAAATAAGTGTATTGATGATGATAAAAGTGTATATCATATGGGTTTTGGTCTCACTTTCAAAAGCTGTGATTGCGTCAGACTTTGTTGTAAAAATATCATCACCCATGAAATGATCCATGAGAGAGAGAGAATGAAGCTTAAGTTAAGGGCATGCCCAACAGCAAAAAGGGTCAAAGTGGGAGACCAAAGGACAAACCCCACACCTACTCAGTACAGTTTGCTGACCTAATTTATATCAGAAAGTTTCGTAGGGCCCTTCGAAAGTTTTAGAAACCAAATCTATGAATGGTTTAATGCTGTCCTAATGCACACCTAGTAGGACTGTTGGAGTATTTAGGGGATAGTTTCATAGTTTATCTTCATTGGTCTATACAATTTTGAAAAGTTAAATGAACGGTACTCAAGTCAAGTCTTCTAATATAATAATAGTTAGAAAAAAAGAGTTTATAGCTTAAATTATACTTTTGAATCTTAAAATTTGAGATTGTATATATAATATTGGTTCTTTTAAGTTTAAGATTTTTTAGTGCATTAAGTTTGATTTCATTTCAAAAGGTGAAAATGGAATTTTGCCCTTATTTTTTATAAAAATCTAACACAATGTTCTTGTTTTGAAATTATTAAGCACTGTGTCCTTGTTTTTGGAACTTGATTTTAACAAAATCAAGTTCGGTATAAAACTCAACATCCTTAAAATCGAGTAATATGTAAATTTTTAATTAAAACTGAACTTTAGTAAAGTCGAGTTTCACTTAAATTTTTTTTAAAAATTAAGTTCCAAAATATGTATAGAACTTGACATTGTTAATGTCGAGTTCTACCTGTAACTCGATTTTTTTAAAATCAAATATCAAAACAGGAATATGGTGCTTAATATTTTCAAAACAGGAATATTGTGCTAATTTTTTACAAAATAAAGGCAAAAACCCATTTTCTCCCATTTCAAAATGGTCCTTTCGTTTATGACTATAACAAATCTGGCCGTTAAGTGGGAAAAATAAATAAATGATATTGTTTTATTGGCACTTAATGGCTCAATCAAATGAGTTGGGAAAAAAAAAAAAAACTATATTATTTAGGCTCTCATCCTTGCACAATTTTAGGTTTTAATTCTCAACTCTTCCTAGTGCAAGTAAAAACCTACAAATTGTAAAAAGAAAATTATAACTTTAGCATTTTTCTAATATTTTCATTCTAAAAATTATTGTTTGGCTTTTCTAAGTTTGAGCATGTTTTCATTTTAGACCTTATTTCTATTTTTGTCTCTTATGTTTGAGATCATTTTTAAAATGGTTCCCCGTCCACCCCAATGAATGAATTGGCATTAGGTGCTAAATAAGAGTTGATCCATAGGCGTCTAAGATGAGAGCACGTGGCCCACAATGCCACGCGTTACATGCTGCCCCGTTGATCGTGAAAAATAAAGTATTTTTTTATTATAAATTATTGTTTATGTATTTTCCTCTCCTTTTTCTCATCTTCTCTAATTGCATGGTGGTTCACTTCATCACCACACATGTGCGTGTGGTTTCTTTGTTTGAGTTTGAGTTTGCAGGAAATTAGGGATTGAGGAACAAAAGGAGAAAAAAATAATAATAATAAGACCCTATTTTTTATGACATGGTAGCACCTCACTCATGAGCATCTTACAATATATGTGTATCAGCTATTGATTTAGCATTTGATGGTTAGATTCTCGTCGAGACGAAAAATGGACGGAAGGAGTATTTTTAAAACGCTCTCAATTTTTAAGACGAAAAATGACAATTTTCAAATAAAAGATACCAAAATAAAAATACTCTCTCAAACGTATATAAAAAGGTGCAAAAATGTACTTTAGTGTAATTTAGTAATAATAATAATAATAGTAATAATAATAATTATTATTATTCCTTGAAGTGTAAAAAATATACAATTTATAGAAACAATAAGAGAGATAGAGAGATGATGTGTGCCTTTGGATTTGATTTTTATTGAAAATTAATAAAAGTGCAGTTGTAGCAAAAAAAATTATGAGGTTTTAAAAAGTTATAATTAACAAAATCAAGTAAAAAGTTAAAAGAAAAGAAATCAATCCAAAACAAATTATAGAAATATTGTATGAATATCGAGTCTAAAAAATAAGCAAAGTTTATAATGTACTTGAAAAAAAAATTAATAATGAATAATGAAATTCTGTTTGATTTTCAACTTAATTATTGCTCCCTCCACCACTATAGCTATGGCACCTATTCTTTTCTTTTGCAATATTGCATTCGTACTCTTCGCATGTTTGAGACTGGAATTTTTGTCTCTTTGAAATTACAAACTTTTAGAATGGCTCTTCATGGTTTACATGGGAAAATGAGATTGGGGGATTCACGAGTACAATTTTAACATTGATAAGTGTGAATCTGATTTTGCCGCATTCACTAAATTTTGTGTCTAAGACAGTACGTACGACTCATGATTTTGCTTCTGTACTGTACTTACATTTATCTTGAGATATTCATGAAAATTTTTCATTAATATTGAATACAAAAATTAATTATATTTCCTAGATGGTTTTAATAAGTCAGATTTGAGTAATTTTTTTTTCCTATTTATTTCTATTTTAAGTTAGCTCATTTCCCACCTCGTGGCTTCTTTCTTAATTTTCTGGTCTGAATTTTCCACTAATAGTTTTTTTTTTTTTTAATTTTTTTTATACAAAATATAAATCTTATTCTAACTTAATTTAAATGTATCTAAGTGTATGTGTGTTTGAAACTCTCTTTTGGAGATTTGAATATCTATATTTGTTCCTCTCACCGTAATGCTAAGAGTGCGCAAGAATTTTTTTTATTCAAAGCTAAATCTTGATGTGTCTGATTCTAATTATATTATATATATATATATATATATAGTAAATAACAAAAACGGAATTGGATATATACGGATTCAATTGCATTGATCCAATCCATTAATCCATACACATGAAAATGCAATTGACTATTTGAAACTCCTTCAATGACTTTATTGTAAATCATTAAAATGTTGGATGAGTTTCCTCTATTTGTTGTATATGAGGATACCACTTGCCAATTTATTTATTTTTTTAAAGAAAAAATATGACAGCATTTCAAAGCATATTTTGTTTCATTATAATTGTTTTTTACTATTAAATTAAGGTATTAATAATTTCTTATTTTCTTTTTAATAAGTGAGATTTGCTCACAAATTCTTTATTTGGCAACCAAAAAACTTTATCAACTGAGATAATTGAAATGATCCACTGCTTTCCAAATTCAAACATGTAAATGACACTCATCCTTAAATCTTCATAGCAATTACTGACAAATTATAATGGTGGACATCCTTATAACAAACAACGAATATAATTAAGTATAACTTGGTCTCCAAAAGAAGCTATATATTGGTCTGTCTTTTTATGAACTATAGAATTAATGGCTGGTTGTAGTTTTTCTCTTAACACGTAAACTTTACATTAATCAAGTTAGAGAGCAAAAAAAAAAGTAGTAAATAATAAATTCCCGACATGCAATGCATGGGCAAATCATTTTAATGGTTATCGTGAGCACACCACTACAGTGTCACCGGCTTTTTGCTTCGACATGTTTTTATGTGCCGTTACCTTCCCCAACACCATTATCACACTCTAAACACATCCTTATTTCTTAAACTTTTTAATTCACCTCTCAACTTAATACCTCACCACGTGCTTAAACTAGATGAGTTTTTCACTTTTTTGTTTAGCAACACTAATGTGAAAAGCTTTAAAATACTAAGAAAACATCTTTAGGGTTTGAAACCTGACTAGAATCACAGAGCTCGAGGTCTTGTTCTACCTAGATACATGAATAAAGCTTTGCTTACCATCATTTCGGGGCCAAGAAATCCAAGCCAATATGCCTTGATCCAATACTAAGAATGATGATTCATGCTCATATTCTGTGATTATGTATGTATCAACAGGTGGATTGTATTAAGATCATTGCTTTGTGTTATTTAAGGGGACACACTCTGAAGTTTTTGAATCACAATATAACTGTGTTCAAGAATTGGGTGACATTTGCCTAATTAAAGAACTGTCTTATTCTTTCTTTCAGCTTTGTTCTACTATTAATGGTGAAAGAATTTCAGGAAAACATAAAAGCTGAAGCCTTGATCACGTCATGCAAGCTAGGACCATATGCTGTTGATTGCCTCACTAAAAATACACAAGTGAAGAGGGTTTGAACTTTGAATATACTCTCTCTAGTCTCTAGTCTCTAGTGAAAAGAATTAGATTCCCAATACTCAAGTCTACACCGTTGGATTACCTCAACATGTATATCTTCTTGCTTGAAAATTGAACACCATCCTTGGGAAGGCATAGGTCGTTTTCACCATTTGATTACTTTTGACCTCATGATCCGTGAAGTTCATTAAAGTGCCACAGCAACATTCCAATTTGGCAGTTCAATCTTTTTAGGTTTTTTTGTCACAAAAAGAGGGCTAGCTAGTAGCATAGTGTGGCAGTGTACCATTATCATAAGGGCATGTTTACAAGCTTGTGCAATAAAAATAAAAAATTACATAAAAGACCTAGAATTAAGATCATATATTTAGGTCCCAAAATTGTAATTTTGTCAATTAAAGTTTTACACTTATGAAACTGTTTCAATTTATGTTAATCTCTATTATTGTCAACTGTAACCGAAAAAAGCAAAGTAACTAAATTATGCATGTCCCGTATGGCTTATTCATAAATCAATTTAGGAGTCATTGAAGCTAGTTATTTAGGTGAAACACAAGTTTTATCAACCGTTTACGTTCTCCATTTTCCCCTACTTCAAATTACCTAAAATAATGGAAATGGATGACAAAAGTGGATAGAGGCTTAAATTTGAAAATATTTCATATGTATAAAAGTATTTTTACACAATTTAATTTTCAATCAAATAAAGAGATGGAAAATAAATTTATCCAAACACACAAGGGGAAAAAAAAAATACATTATTGGTCTATGAGCGATTTTGATTTCTAAAGTTTACTATGGTCACATTTAGTCTTTAGATGACATAATCGAACTAAACACTGACATGCTATCACTTTGTTAAACATCAAGAACTAAGATTGATCAATGTAAGTTTATTGGGACTAAAAATGATTAATTTGAACTTCAAAAGCTAAAATTGCTTATAAGCTAAAGATTACAATGTGAACCACATCATCCAATTAAGATTGTCCATACATCCCATCTTCCACAAAACGCCATCTTTATAAGTGCTTACTTAAGCATCACGGTAGCTTCTTTTTTTTTTTTGAAGGCAGCAGCACGGTAGCTTTGGTTAGCACCATACTGATATATCAAATCCAAACTTTATAAGACTTCTTTTTGCAAGTCTTTTAGAACCCATACGAAGCATATAACCACCGACTTTTTTTAATTTTTTTAATTTTTTTATTTCTTTCTTTTATCTTCTTCTGATTATAAAAAATTTGGAACAAACAATGCAATTAGTTTGCCAAGAAGCAGGGGCGGAACTAGATTGAAACTTTAGGCGCCATGGCCCCCACAAACTTCTCAAATATTAATTTTTTACCTTCATATTTTTTTAAAGTTTTCCAAAAATATATGATTGACCCCCAAACTTTCTAAATAGTAAATTTTTACCCCTAAATTTACTTTAAGTTTTCAAAAGATATAAAATTGGCCCCCTAAACTCTTCTTATTTCTTGTATAACACTTCTAAATTGGTTAAATTTTTATATTTACTATTATTTTGGCCCCATTCTCAAAATTCTGATTCCGTGCCTAATTCAGTATGTGTATATATATAGTTATATAGTTATATACACTAGAGTGAAGAGGGTAAAAAAGAAACCCGACAAGCATAATCGAATAATATCCTTTTCTTTTTCTTTACCATCCATCTCTTCCAATATATAGCCTTGCTTATGTGTCTCCTTCTCTTTCATTTGCAAAAAGCTAGCAGGACCCCAAATACCAAAAGCAGCTCAACTTCTTTTTCTGCCTTAGGGGTTAGGGCACATCATGTACGGACCTTTCTTCATTTTTTTTAAGCTCCTATTTTTTCTGTCTCCCCCTTTTTCTTTCTTTTTTACCCCTATATTTAAATGGCTTATAATCACATACTGTAAAATCTAAACTAATACAAAAAGTTCTGTGTTACACATTGGACATGCTGCATACATGTCTAAGACTACATGAGGCATGCGCACTGCATAAGGGCCAAGCATGCGCACCACTTGGTTGAAACACTTTCTCAGTGTTCAATTCAATCAACTAAAAACTATATATATATATATATATATGCTTTTATATGAGATTTTATCTAACTTATCAATACCCATGTTCTATTCGGAAATTCAAATTCGTGCCAAGCTTGATCTTATATAGACTCAAAACTTTGCATTTTTACCTGCCATGAAATCCTAGATTCCTATCTGTTATATTCTCTCTTTCCTTTTAACCAGAAATGATTCTGCACAATAATTTCACATCTTCAACCTCTCTCCCCCCATCTCTGATGTGATGGACTCAAATCTGCCACACACAAAAAGTGATGAATTTGTATGGATAAACATAAATTCTTCTAAATCAATTTCCTTGATGCTCCTTAGATAATATTATATATGAATTACCATGTATACCACATGTAATAATTATTTACATAAATATATTCTTTTCTATGCTTTGATAGAGTTGTATCCTGTATAAAAGAAAAACAAACCGCCCAAACCCACAATATACGAGGCATCTATAATAAAATCAGGAACGTTCAGAATATTCATCAATCTTTTAATAATAGTTGCCCACATGCAAATTACAAGGCATGAAACCACTTCCTTATTCGACTTAATCTTTCGCAGATTCCGCAAATTGAACATAGAAGTCAGACATTTAATTTATTTATTTTTTCTGGCAAGAGCTATGTACCTTAATTGGCACTTGCTCATTAAGTGCTTGGTGTCTAGAAGAGATCAAACTATGCAATTAGTTATCTAAAAAAAAAAAGAGTAAGACGTTTTTAAAAAATTTTTGGCCTTTTTTTTTTTTTTTTTTGCCAAATGGCATAATTTTATGATAAATTTAGGGAAAAAAAAAAAAAAAAAAAAAACCTTCCGACTATACCTATTTAGTTATGTAGCACTTTTTTGGAACTCAAATTTGTCAAATTTGAGTTCTAAGTGAAATTCGAATTTACCAAACTCGAGTACCAAGTATTATGGCAATCTAATCAAACATGATGCTAGGAACTTGAGTTTCACTTGGAACTTAAGTTTCAAAAAGTACTACATAACTAAATGAGTTTGGGCAAGTGTTTTTTTTTTTTTTTTTTTTTTTTTTTTTTTTTCCTAAAAGAGTCAAATTTTTTTAAATTTTTTCCCCCTAATGTTAAAATAATAGACTTTTGTTTCTAATTTCATTTTGGGTCCGGTTAATGTGTAACCTTAGGACATACATTAATTATTCATTTTAGGAAGTTTTTTATGAAAATCTGAAAAAGCTGTCAAAAAAATTAGTCACTTTTTTTTTTTTTTTTTTTTTTTTTTTTTTTTTTTCCATTAAACATTTTCTAAAACAGTTCACCAATGTATGCTCTAAGAGCATGTTGGGTTACACATATGAGCGAAGTCTCACATTAAATAATAATGAGAAGAATGAGTAGTTAATATAATATAATTGAGCACATACTCATTGAACTTAAGCTTTTTGAGTTAAAATATATATGAATTATTCAAAGAAGCTCTCGAAAGAGTTTATCTTCCTAACAGGTAGGGTTGTCCATCAACCCATCAGACCTGACGCACCCACGGACGGATCCGAATGTCTAGACGGGTCAGGTACAAGTCAATTAAATTTAAAATTCGGTTTTTCAGGTCGGTTTCGGGTCTTTGGACTTATAACCCATGTAAACCGACCCGCCTAACCCAAAATTTTTAAAAAGAAAACATGGGTGATGGGTCTATAATTAGGTTAACACCGACCTGTTCTACACTAACACTTGCGTTTTAGTTTTAGAAAAAATCTCTCACTCTCTCTAATCTCTGCACTTTCTCTAATGTCTCACTCAAATCCCTAACCCTAGCACCTAGCCTCCTTGCTGTCGCCGTCACCAAGTTGGGCCTTATCGCCGCCCCTAATCCTAACCTCCTTGCCGTCACCCAATCCATCGTCGCTGATTCAAACTCCACAAGCCTATTGTCGATGTCGCCCTGTTGTCGTTGCACTCGCCATCCTTGGTTGAGTCTCAAACTCCACTAGCCTCCTCTAATCTACTTGAAATCTCATCTTGATACTCTGATCTGTGTTTGATGGTGGATTAGTAAAAAAAAGTTTTCTTTTTTTAAAATATTTGTACTGATTTTGTGATGGATGTGTTGGTGGTGGGGGAGGGAGTGGTGGTGCTGCTGCTGGTTTAATATTCTCTCTTTTTTTCGTTTGTCTCATAGATCTGGGATTTTTGGTTTGGATTGTAATTTCTTTGTTCTGGTTTTTTTTTTTTTTTAAGATTGTTTTGGGATTTGATTTTGTTTTAGTCTCCTAGATCTAGGGTTTTTGGTTTGGATTTTGAGAAGATTGTTTTAGGATTTTTATTTTTTATTTTTGAGAAGATTGTTTTGCTTTTTTTTTTAAAGATTGTTCTGGGTTTTAAAATATTATTGTGCTTGAGAGTTGAGACCCGAAATCACCCAACCGGCTTCGACCCGCTTAATTGATGACCCATTTCGTCGAGCTCAACTCGAGAGTTTGGTCAGCCGTAGGTCCATTTTCCGCTCACCTAATTCAATCGAGTCGATTGTGAGTCAAACCTAAACTTGATTCGACTTGATTCGTGAACAGCCTCACTAACAAGATATACGTTAATAAAACCCTCTCATTTTCTATATTAGACAAAATTTGATGGGTCTTATTATATATTTTATATATATATATATATATATAGAGGACGTAAAATAAAAGAAAGAAGGGTCCAAGGTGGCAACTGTGGGTAAAATAATAAAAAAATGCGCATGAAGGTCACGTCAAAAAGAGGAACAAAGGTTGGTGATGGCCACGTTCAATATCCTTTTGTTTTGATCTAGTAGGGCCGACAACAAGGACGGAAGCAGCCGTCTATCTATTAACCAACAACTCCCTTCTGATAAAGCCTGTGCTTCCTGTCTCTGCGCCAAAACCCTTTTATTTTATCTTCCTATTAATCTATAGCAATGGTAGGGCATAAAAAAGTTTCAAAACTTTTATTATAATTTGTTACGTGGTGAGTTTTAAACAGTAAAAATATAAATTTATCATATAATTTTTACTATTTATAATTTACCATGTAATAAGATGTAGTAATAATTTATCAAAAAAAATTATGATAATAATTGTAAAATTTTTTATACCCTTGTTTTCCTTAACCTCTTCCCCCTTAATTAATGATTGAAAAGCTAGGTACTGATCAACAGGAAACAAATTAATGACCATTTCAAGCTTGTGTTGTTGTGTTGTCGTGTTGTCTATTACATGTTTCAACTTTAATCTGTTAAGAGGAAAACAAAAGGTTGTTGTTTTAATTGTTAAAATAATGGTTAAATCATCATTAGATTTATCTTCTTTTTTTATTTATTTACTCTTTAGGTGGAAGTGATAGTTTATAGTATTCATTAATCTTAAGTTTGAATTTGGTCTTGAAGATTTATATAAGTTTTTTTTTTTTTTTTTGGTGCTCCAAATCTATCTTAAATTTTAAGGGAGTTTCATGGTAACACTTAAAAAATTAAAAAAGTAAGAGAGGAACAAACTCATGATGAGAATCTATTTGTTGCAGGTTTAATTTAACAATTGTTTTAGAGACGCATGCTTTGAAACAATTTATACATATATTAACTTGTGATTTGATTATATTACTTACATTGACTTACACACGAGGGTTCGAGATTGAGACAATACCATTGTAATCCAAAGAAGATTTGACACGTACAAATTATGACAAAATATGTCCCTATACTTTAATTTCGTTAATTTAACAATTTTGATCTAAAATGCATATGCTCCCCCATCTTTTATTGTTTCTTACTTCACTTCTTCTTGAGATTATAAAAGTAGTCCCAAGATCTCTCTCTCTCTCTCTCTCTCTTTCTTTTTCGCTTGCTTGCATGCGCTGACGACTGCAACAGACCAACTTTTTATTTTATTTATTTATTTATTTTTTATATATTTACAAAACTAACCACCAAGTTGGACTGTAATTCTTCCAAACTCACCTCTATAAATACCAACCCTTCCTTCCATATAATTCCTCAGACCTCACTTACTCACTCATTCACTCACTCTCTTTTATCAAATTCTTAGCATTATTTCTTGTGTTACTAATTCACCAAACCCTCTTATTAGTTTCTTTGATACAAAAAAAAAAAAAAAAAAAAATGCATTACCAAACTGAGTCATGGGGTTCTTATATGCCAACAAGGAGTAGCGTTGGCGACCCACTAGAGCGCATAGAAAGGCTGGCCTCAGAGAACGCAGTGGTCATCTTCAGCATGAGCACATGTTGCATGTGCCATGCCATAAAGAGACTCTTCTGTGGCATGGGGGTGAACCCAACTGTGCACGAGTTGGATGAGGACCCTAGAGGCAAAGACATGGAAAAGGCTCTGATGAGGCTCTTAGGAAGCTCCACTGCTGTACCTGTTGTGTTCATTGGTGGCAAACTTGTTGGTGCAATGGACAGAGTCATGGCCTCTCACATCAATGGAACTTTGGTGCCTCTTCTCAAAGAAGCTGGGGCTCTCTGGCTCTGAATGTTTTTCTCTCTTTCTTTTCAACATTTCAAAGAAAGAGAAAGAGAAAGAAAAATATGACTTTTGATTTATATAGCAATGAAGGCAGAGGAAGAGAAGTGGTGTTTGTCATATAAGTCTCCTTTATTTTGGACACCAATTAATGACTAATGTGTTAGTTTCTGCTCCTGCTTTGTTTTGGTTTTTATTTTTATTTTTATTTTTATAACTCTTTTTAAGAGTTTGGGCTTGTTGGTTTGCTTTGTGCTTTCACTAATCCGGGTCGCAGAGAGAAATGTAATTTTGCTTCCACCTCTGTATAGATAAAGAAAAAGAAGGAAAAAAAAAAAGGTTAACTTTTATTTGTTTCTTCTTTATTCTTACCTATTCTTCTCTCTTGTGTATCCTCTCTTTATTTGTACTTTGAGAGAGAGGTGGGATTTACTCCAAAATTGTACCTCTTAAATCAAAATCAAACACAATTTTACTCTAATTAACATTTTATTTTTTCTATAAATATGATTTTCTTCATACTTAAGAAATTGGGTTTCTTTTCTTGTTATTAGCTGATCTATATTGGGTTCATATAACTCGTCCATAGTTGATTAAAGAAAAGAAAGAACTAAGTTTTCCAAAGTACTATATAGTTAAACACTTTTAACGGAATATAACAGTTATTAAGGGGACCCCTACAAGAACCCCTACAAGATCGGTGTCGTGTTTTGAGTTTTGACCCAAACAGGGTGAGATTAATTATTTAAAATAAAACAGCCCAAAAATAAAAATAAAAATAAAAATAATACAGATTGGTGTGAAGTTTAATCACGCTTTTGCTTTTGCCCATAAAAGCAATTTTTTTACAGCTTTTGCAATCACTTCTGGTTTTGCGCCTGAAAACTCGCCCATCTGAAAGCGTTGTAAAGCCCCCACCACTCTAAAATGAGTGACTCACTACTTATTAAAGTGGACGGTAGTGATGGTACTAGCTGATGGGCCCTACCCAATCAAAGAGGGCCCCACATTTTTGGCGTGGGACACAGTTATCAGACGACAGAGGGGGATCCATGATTTGACTTTGACCATGGTGATGGGTGTGTTCTGATCTGATCTGTTCTGTACTCTGAGCATACTTGTTGGTCTTTGAAAGTTTGAAGTGTTGTTTGATATTGATGTCCGTACGTAAGGTCCCGCCATTAGGTTACGTAGCTGGAGCCCCATCATGCAACCACGTCAGACAAAGAGATTTAGAGAATCATACTACGGGTGGTGGTGTTCACGAAATTCCTCATCTAGGAAGTGCCAACTAGGAAGTACGGATACGGACACCAAAAAAATCATGTATGAATCGCAGAATCGGGCATGTATGTTCTTTGTGAGGCTGGTATGTACATAGGGCTCACGTGTTAGCTCACAAAAGGCATATACTCCCAACTCAAATATCAATTTCACAAAGGGTGTATATGCCCTCACAAGTTACTTTCCTTACAATATGTATTCGTGTATCGATATAATGATATGAACAATTTTTGAAAAATTATACGCATGTTAGTCTTACAAATAGCATATACGCTTAGCTTACTAGATACTTTTTCCATGATGTGGATCCGTACAATATGGCAATATGACCAATTTTTAAAAAACTATAACATGACACAAGTTATCACGACAGACAGGATACAACTGTATAATACGAGATTATTTTTCTATTAGCTAATTGTTGTGACAGTTCAAAAGTTGGTGAGGTTCTACAAAATATCATAGTCTCATTAGTAGACTATTAATTATATGGTGTTTGATTGATAATTGTACCATAATTTATAACACTATCACTCCAATTGTGTCAAAATATTTATGAGAAAAAAAAAAGGATAATTTATAAATCATTTGAAATTGAGATTTAAATAGAATTCTCAATGATATGGAAGACTACCTCCACTTGGGTTGTATATTTCAAATATACCATCCTAACATTTGCAATGGAAAATTGTATCATATCTAATTTTATCATCTCAAAAAGTTATTTTATCAATTATATAATATCATTTTACAACACACTCAACATCCCAATTTTTATTTTCCTATTCTGCTCATTAAAATAATATATAGTACTCACTAAAATGATATAATATATTCCAATACAACTCTCCTTCTCTTTTCTCCCCCATCTCTCTTCCACTTTATCAATTAAAATATATTATAATTTTTACAATTGTGCTACAGTGCCATCCTACATTTAGGATGACACTGTAGCAAAATTGCAAAAAAAAATTGCAATTATGACATTTTACAAGTCCGGTTGCCAACACCTTTTTGTGCTTTGATTGTACTTTTCCCTATATTTTCCATTTGCAATTGCCAATAGAAATGCTCATAAATTGAGACATACTCGATGTTTAAGGCTTTGCTGTTTTGGTTAAGTTTATTGATTCTCCAATGCGAATCACTTTTCTTAAAAAGGGGCTGAATAATTGAAACAATATATTCTTCTTGCTATCTTTTAATTGCCGACCTAGCTAGCGTCATTGACATAATCTATAATTTCTGTACATTGTTCTCTTAATAAGATAAGAATCTAGCGAAGATGCAAAGGCAAATGAACTAGTAGATGGAGATTTGAGATCGTCGAATGTGGAATATACGTGGAGTTGGTGACCGGCATTTTCATGCCACATGAAGCCGAGTTGATAAAGGGTATGTCTTTCAGTAGCTTGCTGCTTGAATATCGTTTAATTTGGATGGGCAATGATGGTGCCAATTCTTGGTCAAAAAGCGATTAGCATGTGGTGTTTTGAGGTGCAAAGAACATGGCTAATTGGCAATAGAGGAAAGAGTTCCTATGCATGAAAAAATCCACCAATTTTAATTTGAAAGAAGATCCAGAAAATGAAGGTGCCAATTTAAGCTTATTCGGATGTTTGCTTGGAGATTGTGTCATAATATTTTTGCCAACCAAGGCCAACCTAACACAGTGACAGAGTCAAATTTTAATCAATGGACATGATCAAAATAAAAGTTTGAAGACAAAATTAGTTCTAAAACTATTAATTAATGTAAGTAAAAGGCACTTAAATAATTAAACAGAAAATTTGAAATATAATGTAAGTATAAGATAATTTATTTCTCATGCCTTGTGTTACTTAAGTATAATCATTGTTGATCTAATGTAGCTATAAATATGTATTTGAATTAAGTAAAATATAAATAAAAATTATTAATATATGATCATTAATAGATGAAGTTAAAGATTAACATAAATATAAGATATTCAAATCAGTCATTTGATTTTATTTGATTAGTTCAAAAAAGATTAAAAGAATGATAGCATACTAAAAAATTATAAAATGTTCTATGTATAACTTGACATTATAAAGAGATATTTAACCTTATGATTTATTTTTTATTTATAAAGGCCCAATTTCACTTAGTATAAGTAGCACAATCAAATGGGCCACATGGCTGTTAGGCCTAAATTGTTGTGTAACTCAAATTTCGGCTCGTAGAATTGGATATATATGGCTAAGCTTTGGGATCGATTTGGGCATCGATTCACGCTTAGATAAAGGCCCAATTTACTCTATATTATGGGTCAAACTATGGAACCTATAGGCTATAGTACATCTCTATATTCTTGTGGACCTTCATTTTATACATGATCCAAAGGATTTTTTCCCCTTTTATTGGACTGGCCATTGATGATTCACATTAGTATCTTTTTCTCTCAGTCATGGAAATTGAAGAAACTATTGCTAAGTATGTAACACATGAATTTTTTTTTTTTTTTTTTCTACCAAAGAAAAAAGAAAAAAAAAAAAAAAAAACACATGCATTTCGGGTCCTGTCATCAGATTCCTTGACTTGGTGAGAAAGCTTTCTAACAATTTATTATTATCATTGTCTTGCACTCAAAACTATTTCAATTATACATTTGATGCTCCCATCCCATGTCTTCATCTTCATTCCTTTTTTTTATTTATTTATTTGGATAAAAAATGGTGAGGAGGTAGGAATTAGACAATTAGCCAAGGCTTTCTGCCTAGGTGTAATCATAATAAATTTTTACTTGTTAAGGAACTAATATCTGAAACGCTTAGACTACGGGATACCATAATCTTTCATTCAAGGACAAATTCATAAAGTGACCAAGGGAAAACATGGTCCCCTCAGATTTTAGGTTGACATTCAATTTTGGAGGGGTCATATATATATATATATATATATATGAGAGAGAGAGAGAGAGAGATTGATTGATTGATTGATTGATTGAGATTAATTTCAAAGTATGGGTGAAAATTGAATGTTGATCTAAATTCTAAAAAAATAACATGGTCGGTTGACTAATTGGTGGCCTGCCCAAAAGAATACCTGCTTTTGCCTAACAAACTATTAAGTGTGATTGATTGGTTTGAAAATCAGACCAGTTAAAGAACCAAAAAAGTGGCTGGTTCTCGATTTAACCTAGTTCTTGGTAAGTTTTTTCCAATTTTGACAGGATTGGTCTAGGTTTGGTTCTTGGTCAACTAGTTGAATCGATTGGTTTGATCTGGTTTTTAAAACAATGACTATTGAGATTGTTTTGGTTTTTTTTTTTTACTTGACCCCACGTTAGAAGAATATTGAATATAGTATAGAACAATATACTAAGCCGCTAAGGTTTTTTTTTTGGTAGAAAGACGATTTCATTAACAGCTAAAAGGGAACAACAAGATCATTGCAGATTCTATTAAAGAATCTATCATTACAATCCTCATCCAAAAAACACCTAATATCCTCAGGAGGGCTATCAAAACTAACAAAGTTTAAAACCTGCACAGTCCTTAGCCTAGCTAGCATGTCTGCAGAGCGATTAACTTGACGGTAGCAGTGCTTGACTTGAACTTGCTGGAACAAAGCCATCAGCTATCTGCAGTCATCCAAGATTGGAGAAATTATGTTATTCTCATAGTTTGGGTTCTGAAAAATATCAACTATTGCTTTGGCATCAAGCTCAACAATGAGGGAAGGAATATTGAGATTATAGCATAACAAAAGACCATCTCTAAGGCCCCATAGCTCTGCCACAAAGCTAGTAGTTGTCCCAATTCTTCTTGCAAAACCAACCAGCCAGTTGCCGTGATCATCCCTCAGCAACCCCCCACATCCTGCCAGACCCGGATTTCCTTCAACAGACCCGTCCGTATTAAGTTTTACCCAACCAATTGGAGGCTTCTCCCATCGCACCCTCTTAATAACATGGCGTGTCATCCCCCTTGGAGTTGCAACACAGTAAACATATTCCATTGCTTGTTTTAAAATCTCAGATGCCAAATTTGGGTTTTGGCTTTTCCTATTAAAGACAAAACCATTCCTACTCTTCCAAATGCTCCAAATATCAATGGGAAAAACAACTTTCCATAGAGGTTTCCCAACAATGTGATTGGTGTTTGTCCTACCATTCATATCTAGCCAATCAAGCATATTAGACATCCAAAAGCCGTGATTACTCAGCTGCACACCAAGCTGTCTCCACACCGATTGAACCCAAGAGCAATCCCTTAGAGCATGCAAAATAGAATCAGCTTCCCTTCTACATATGGGACAAAACACATCTTCCACCACATCTCTCCTTGCAAGGCACTCCATCACTCCAATGCTATTGTGAGCGCATTGCCACAGGAAAGTTTTAATGCGAGGTAAGGTTGGAGCTTTCCAAAGCCATCTCGCTGTAAAAGGAGAGGTTGGATTAGCCCCCATTGCGACTTTATAGGCGCTTTTAAGCTCAAAACAGCCCTTCGGATTCTCAGCCCAAGCAAGCTTATCACGGCCTCTGCTAGCAGTGGAGAAAGGAATAGCTTGGAGCTTTTCCTTGATGTCTGTAGGAAGGTCAAAAGGCATACGCCTCCAATCCAGTTCCGATTCATCCAAAACATCCTTAATTTCCCAATTGGCTGCATCCCGGGTTAGTGGGCCCTGAATGAGCTGCCTGAGAGGGCCTTCCTTCAACCACTTATCATGCCAGAAGCTTAGAGTACTACACCTCCTAGCCATCCAGACACACCCTTTGGAAAAAACTTCTCTTCCTTTTTTAATTGTAGCCCAAACCCGTGAGCAGGGCAACATGTCTGCATTTACCAAGTTCACCCTTCTGTTGTTACAGTATTTTGATCTAAGAACTTGAGACCAAGGAGCATCATTCTCGGTATGGAGCCTCCAATTGAGTTTAGCTAGCATGACGATATTTCTCCCCCTAGCTGTTTGAAGACCAAGACCCCCTTCTTCCTTTGTCTTGGTAACTTTATGCCACCCGACCCAATGAATCTTCCTTGCTGAATCTGAAGTGCCCTAAAGAAAATTACGATTAACTCTATCTATACCATCCAGAATTTTCCTCGGTAATAAAGTACACTGCATGACATATGAAGCAATTGCCGCTGAGGAGGCTTGGATGAGAACATTCCGACCAGCCAAAGAAAGCAAATTTGCCTTGCAACCCGCAAGTTTCTGCTTTACTCTATCCAGAATGAAGTTATAATCTTGGGAAGAGGCACCCGACACCCTCATAGGAATTCCCAAGTACTTGCCAATGTTTGGGGTAGATGTAAAACCCAGGACATCGCTCAAAGACTCTCTAGTGTCCCTGTCAACATTAGGAGAGAAATAAACTCTTGACTTTGCTTCACTCACAGATTGACCCGACAAGCTACAGAACCTATCCAAGACATCTCTAATAACTAAGCAATTCGTGAGGTCCGCTTTGGCAAAAAACACAAGGTCATCTGCAAAGAGCAAATGAGAGAAAAACGGGCCATTTTGAGACACTTTAACTGGCTGCCACAGGTTGTTACTACATTTCTCCTCAATGAGTTGGCCAAGGAAGTCCATGCACAGAATGAAAAGATACGGGGAAAGCGGATCACCTTGCCTTATCCCTCTAGAGGGCTAAAAAGGATCAAGTGCTTCACCATTGACCAAACTCGAGGTAGAAACCGTCGAAACACAGCTCATAATAACCTCAATAAGATCCATAGGAAGATTAGCTCTACAAAGCATATCCCTAATGAAACTCCATTCAAGCTTATCATAAGCCTTCTCCAAATCAATTTTCAATACCATATAACCCACCTTTCCTCTCTTTTTGCTGATGGAATGTATGACTTCTTGGGCTATAATTGCATTGCCAATACCCCTTCTTCCCGGAACAAAGGCAGTTTGAAGGGGGGAGATAAGCTTATCTAGAAAAGGTCTTAGTCTAGCCACTATGATCTTTGTGATAATCTTATAGACTGTATTGCATAGACTTATAGGTCTATAATTACCTAAAGTCTCTGGACCTTGGATCTTTGGAATAAGGGCAATGTGAGTCCTATTCAAATATTCAGGAACTCTTCTCTCAACAAAAACCCTCTTAACTTCATCAATCACTGAGCTTCCCACTATCAACCAAAATCTATTTTGGCTGAATGAAAAAGGGGGTCTTCAATGAGGGCTCGTCGACCCTATGCCATATGACGACAATGAATAATACCACGTATACCACACAGGTTACGTGACGGTAATGGGTAATACCACGTATACCACACAGACATTGTTAGGGCTATCACTTGAACCGCTCATCTCTGGGTGCTAAGATAAAGACTCCTACTATTAAACCACACCCCGTGTGGTATTTGAACTCAAAACTTAACCTTGTGCCTTATTTTTTGATAATCAAACTTCACTCTGACCACAATTATTTGACAATCAATATATAGAATATGTCAATGGACTGAACTTTACTAAATTCTTTCACAATAGTTCCGGTAATCCACCAACATTGATCAAATATGTTACTGGTTAGAAGATTTTTTTTTTTTTTGAATGTTTCATAGAGAAATGTCAAACCAAAGATCTCACATCACTAGACATAACAAATATGGCCTTAGTATATGAGAGTGACATTCCTGAATCTCATTGTGATGAAGATTTGGAAAAAAGGTAAAATTTAAATCTTCTTCCTTTAGTCAGTGTAAAAGTCTAAATATCATACTTCATCATCTCTGATTTTTTGCATACCAATTACAAAATCGATCACGGGTGAATAATATTGAATAAAGTAAACAAGTAGTCGTTTTCAATGTTTTCAGACTTTTGATTTTCCAAAGGACTCTACAAAGAATCAAAGATACTAATCCATACCCCCAAACTCTGGTTCCCATCTTGCATGAATTTACTCCATTTTTTCAAGTTGATTCCTCTTTGTTTTTGCTTTCCCTTATTACTCAATCATCCATTTTCTTCATTGGTTGAGTTTGTTTCTTTTTATCTGGGCCACACTTCATTTTTAATTAGTATTATTAGATTCTATTTACTTTATCTTTTTGGACAAAGTCAACTGATACATTTGAATGCTTCCATGAATTTACTTTCTTTGGTTTGCCGAGAGCAGAGAAAAGAAAATTTACCTAGGCTTCTAAATCAGGTGAAAGCGAAACATTTAAAATCATGCCAATCTACCTAAAATGACCTTCATTTTACATTGTTAATTTAGAGGTGACATGATTTCTAATAATTTTTTTTTTTTTGAAATGAGATTACATGCGTGTAGTCGATATTTGCTAATATATTAAGGATTCATAGTACTTAAAAATATTTTAGACTAAGGTTTTGTCATTGTTTTTTTGTTTTTGTTTTTTTTAGATGGAGATTGACACACTATATATATGTTTATTTGACATATTTAGATAAGAACATTCACTTCAGTCTGTATAAAATAGAAGTAAGGTATAAAATTTACACAGTTTTAACTAAAAATGACCCACATAAGTCCTTGTATAATGGTGTAAATTTATATGTTTGCTACAACAATATGTAAATTTATACTGACACTATTCATTTTGCATTTACTTGTTTATTCTTTCTTTACGTATCTTGAAAATAAATGAAAATGGTGAATGATGGTTGTTGTCTGTGAAAAAATAGAAACACTTAAAAAAAAAAAATCAAGAAAAATTGATATTTTAATGAAATATAGTGTAAAATAAATAATCTAATATGAAATATTTTAAAAAGTGAGTATGTATAATAGAAAATGTAAATTCTTATGCTAAAATAGATAAAAGATTTTGCAACGAATGCTCTAACTTTTTTTTTAGTTTTTTTTTTTTATGGAAACTTTTTGTTTAGTTTGTAAAAATAAAAAGGAAAAAAAGAAAAAAAGAAAAAAAATGTGATTCGTAGTGGAAAGATGAGGGTAAAATAATAATTTCCTTAAACTTTAACCTCAAATTTGTCAACAAGTTCTTTTTCTAGCTGTCCCAGCAGATTCTCCTCTACCCCTTCAAAATTACTAGTCATTCCACTTTTTCTCTCATTTACTTTCTCTTTCCCTCTTCTTTCCACCGATCTAAGCATATTAATCTATATTTTATTTTCTTTCTAAGATCAAATCGATTAATAGATAAAGGAGTTTTTTTGTTTTTGTTTTTTAATTATATGGCAAATTTAAAAGAAATCAATAAAAGATATTCTCTCTAAAATGAGCTTTTGCGATATGGGCTTATAGTTTTCTTAAATTACTTCGTTCTTTGGAAGAATTTAATTGAGAAAAATGAACTAGACAAATGTATAAGATGTACTTAAAAAAGTTAAGTTCTAATAAAATAAAATTATATATATATATATATATATATCAAATCATTTATTGATTTGAAGATCCACTCTGTCACAAAATTGATTGTGAAATTTGAACAAATATAATTTGGTAAAAAGTTCCCCTGCTTGTAAAGTGGTAACTTAAATTAGAATACGCATGTATTCTTAATCACATAACTTATTTAATAGTTACTTGATTTTTTAAAAATAAATATAAATTGTCAATTAATGAGTTGGAATAGATTCTTTCAATTTGATTGAAAGGAAAACTCTATCTAGTTTGAAAACAGGTATTCATAAGACAACAAAAGAAAAGAAGAAAAAAAAAAAACCAAAAATTACCAAACTAGAGATAACTCAACCTAAGCTACTATAGTGCCTAATAGTACTAGGTCAAGATTAGTATGACATTTGCCCAAACCCAAAGTACCTTATGCTAAAATAAAAACAAATCCTAGGCACATCTAAATTCACATGGAACTTTAAAACATTTGTGGACGGCTTGCATGTCTCACTGACCAAATTTTAGTCAAGGAGGGAAACAACAAGTAGATATCAATCCTTTGTTCCCATCTCCTACTTAGCCATGAGAAAATTGGACTCGACCAGAACTCAAAAGAACATACTTGTTTATAATAGTTTGGGAAAAAAATTTATTTATGTTCATTTATTTAACAAATGTCAAGTTTATTTCAAAGTTTAGGTTCAATTATTAAATGAGCAAAACTCAAATATTATAATGTGTTTGCGAATAAACTCATGAGTTTGAGGTTAAATTTTTTTTTTAATTTAATTTAATTTTAATTTCTATTCATATATAAATTACACTCATATGTGATTGTTAACCTAATGTAGCACTGAGCTTAGACCACAAGAAATTGTAACATGTTAGATTGTTTAAGTTTGTAAAAGTTCTTAAATATCAAATTAATTTGTAAGTTGTTTTTTTTTTTTTTTGAGAGAGTTTCAACCTATGGCGTCCGCTCTTTATAATTGCTCTTTATTATCAGACCAAGATACCAATCAGTTTTTGGTGTAGGCGAGGATTGAACCCCAGATCTCTTATACAACCATCAGAGACTTTACTAGTTGAGCTAACTGGAACCCACTAATTTGTAAGTTGTTGAAAATATAAACAATCTATTTTGTAATAAAAAAATTTAAATTTTTAGCAATCCAAAGTTGATATATATATTTTTTTTATAAACCCATACACTAAATTCGTTATATCCAAGTAACTCACACAATATAATTTCAAACATAGTATACTTATTAACTATCCTAAACTCTCAATGCTCATTTCGTTTATAACCCTATTTTTAAAGAAAGATGAGAGAGACATGACAAACTTGTAATGGAAACTCCAAGAGGAATAGTCAAAATTTGACAAATGCAAAATGTAATTTTATTTTCTCTCTCAAAAACAATAAAGTGAAGTACAAAATAAACCCTTTTGGATTCATTGCCGACTTATTTTATACAAAACTTTCACAATCTCATTTGGATTCATTACCGACTTATTTTATTTTTAGTCATTAACAAAAATTTAGTGAAAAAAAATAAAAAAAAAAGGAGAGTAATAATAATATTCCCACAGAGAGAGAAAGAAACAACATCTTCTTTATTGGGAAATTTGTTTACTGACAAGCACAAACACAGCAAAGTTGTTCTACTACTAGTATTTACTGACAAAAAGATTCGTAGTCGCAAACTCTCACTTTTCTTTTGCAGACCGAGTCGGGCAAAAAAGAAAAAGGCGATAATACTAGACTAGAAGAATAAATATAAAAGAAAATTTGGCCTAAATTTCCAAAACCCAAAAAGACAGAAAGAAAGAAAAACCCAAAACCAAAGCGTCAATCAAGATCGGGTCTACACTTCTCTACTCTAGGGTTTCTCTCTCTTCTCTCTCTCTCTCTCTCTCTCTTAGGAATCTCTCTGGTCTTTCATTCTCACAAACCCTAGAGAAAAGCAAAGCTCGCGATTCTTTTCTTTCATTAGGTACTTTTTTTTTAAAAAATTTTATTTTACATTTCTGGATTATCCAATAATTGTTGGTTTGGTTATTGTATCGGTGTCACAATTATGCTTTTCCTATCTTTCTTTCTTTCTTTCTTTCTTATCGGTGACCTGTTCTGTTTGGTTGCCGAGAAAATTTAAGAGCAGAAATGGAGAGAAAATTTGGACTGTGTTTCTTTTTTTTCTTTTTGGAATAATTAAGTACAGAGCTGAACTCAGCTGAGCGAATGAGTCGTATTTTTTTTTATTTTTGTTGAATTAGCCAAACGAAAGAATTGACTTGTATGATTTGAGTGTAGGGGTTTTCGGGATTTCTCGTGGCGGATTGGGCCGCTGGTTTGTGTAGAAAGGGTGGTGGTACGGAAACGTTTTACGGGATTGAATTGGCGGAGGAGCTCAAATGCCGGAGGAGGAACTGGTTGAGCTCAAGTTCCGAATCTACGATGGGTCAGATATTGGTCCCTTCCGCTACTCGCCGGCCTCCACTGTAGCAATGGTCAAGGAGAGAATTGTGTCAGAGTGGCCAAAAGGTCAGGGAGTTCAATTATGCGTGTTGCAATTTAGTTTGAACAATTGCTTTTCGATGTTTCTGTTTTTAATTGTAGTTGCTTTCTGTTTCTAATTAGCTGTCTGTGTTTAGTACATAGTTTGGTTGACTAAAGTCTGAGGAAATTGTTGAAAGTTTTGACATTGGTGTGCGGTGTTTATGTGGGCGTGAATTGAGTTTTCAGGAGGAAACCCTCATAGTTTCGGTGTCTAATTTTTGTTGCTGACAAGTTTCTTAAAGTGGTATTACTTAGAAGCACTTTGAGTTACACGTGTCTGGCGCCTTAGATTCTTATCGTGCTTTCCATCTAATGGAGGCAGATTATAAAGAACATATCATTTTGTATTGCTTTTCAATTGAGTCACACAAAAGCTTGTTTTTGGTTGATGGAAAGGCCTTCATTCAAGAGGGACATGTTTTCTCTAAAATCTAGATCTTTTTGAAATAAAAAATGGATTCTTGTACATCGATCTTTATTATTATTTTTTATGCTTTTGATAGTCAAACAAATTTAGCTATGATGACCAGTATATTTGAATTTTATTTATTAATCATTTAGATTTGCATCAAGGATTAACTTTAAATCCATATCTCTTTGCACTAGTTATGGATGAACTACTAGACCAACTCAATATGAAGGCCCTTGGTGTATCCATGTATGCCTTTTCTAAACGATACAGTTTTAGTTGATGAAAATAGGCATGGAGTAAATGCCAAATTGGAAATCTGAAGAGAGGCTTTAGAATCTAGAAGATTTAGCTTAAGTAGGTCTAAAAAAAAGCACATGAAGTGCAACTTCAGTAAAAGGAGGGGGTTTAGGTGATAGCCCCATGGTAACGGCATCCTTTGTGGTGTCCCACGTCTGTGGTTCAAACCCCACCTTCCCCTCCCCAATTATCTACCTATCAAAAAAGTTTGGTAAAAGGGAAAATAAGGATGAAGGGATTGTAAACCTTGATGGTCTAGAGATATCTAAGAGTGAGTGCTTCGTTATCTTGGATCAATAATTCATAAGCATGGACAGTTTGAAGGTGGTGTAAATTATAGGATGAAGCAGGGTGGATGAAATGGAGAGGTGCATCGAGAGTTATGTTTGATCATAGAATACCTATTATGTTAAAGGGAAATTTTTACATGACTGTTATAAGACCAGCTATGGTATATGTTATTGAATGTTGGTCTATTAAGAAACAATGTGTTCATAATAGAATCCTAGTTGAAATGTGAATATTGAAACGAATAAGTGGAAATACAGGGAAATATAGGATATGAAATAAAGAAATTCGTTTAAAGATAGGCTTATAAATATTTTTTATCTTTCTTACTTATCAAAAAAAAAATTTGTTTAAAGATATGGGTGACTCCTATTGAGGAAAATATGGAGAGTCGCTTGAGATGTTGTAGTTATGTGCAAAGAAGAGCGATTAATGCATTAGTGAGGAAGAGTGATTAGATTCTAGTCAACATAACATAATGCTAGTAGAAGTAGTAAAAACTAAAATGTTAATTAAAAAGGTGATAGATTATGATTTTGGTTTGGATATAATGGTAGAGAAGAATACACATGATTTACCTTTACTAGTATGTTAAGTATCCATAGTTGATCCCAAAAGTTTTTGGACTAAGGTTTTGTTGTTGTAATAATGAGGATAAACTACTTAGCCTGTTAGGGGCCCCTGGATTACCTGGCAATTGGTTCTGGTGGTGGGGTCAGTTGCTCGTAGGAGTTTGATTAATAGTGAGGATTGTTGTATAGTATGCTTTGCGATTTGTAACAAATTTGAGTGAAGTTCTCCTATGTCATAAAAAAAAAAAAAATTAGGTTCCTGCTCCAAAACATTGTAGTTAATTCTATATCTGTATCTCTTGCATATCTAGTTGCTTTCATATCATCAAATGACATATCTTATGAAAAAAGTTTAAAAGCTTCTAAACTTTTTTGGGAATCAGTTTATTGCACGTATGTCTGATAGTGATCACAAATTCAAGGTTAATGATTTGCCTACAATTTAAGCTAGAAATGCTATTTCATTCGTCATGGATCCCACATTTTGATTGATGTGGCTGCAACAACTCTTGAATAAACTCCTTAATGATTTCCATTTTAGTTTAAATATGTTTTTGCAAAAATAGAGTGGATGTGGTCCTGTTTTGATCCTATTGTCATAAATGTAGTGTGTTGCATGTTGCTTTATTGGGTGGTTCATATATATGAACCGAAAGTTATGAAAATTAGGTGTTTTAAGTCTTAGCATTTTGAATTAGCTTACTAAAAGAAAAGAATTAGTTACCCTACCTTATTCCTTTTTGTGATGGCAAAGTGGCTAGCAAAAATTTTGGTTCCTTTGCAAGTTGAGCTTATCTTTTTTGGGTTTACCTAATAGTTCTACTAAAGCTAAATTTTGATTGGACCCACCTCCATTACACCCAATCCCCTTTTCTTCTGTCCTTCATTTGCCCTCAAGTACATCGTAATTCATCATTAACAATGTAGTGAGTATGTGATTGATAGAAGTTTGAAAATTTTTGTACAACCTTGATTGATATATATGAGGAGCACTTTGATAGTAGGGCTAACTAGTTTCATTTCATTACAAACAAAATTTTGGAAATAAGAGAGATTTTTTTTTTTAATAGTATTTTTTTTTATAACTGTTATGAGTGAAATGTAGCGTAGTGAATTCTGTTCATCTAATTGGTGAGTTAGTGGATCTACATAGCACATGAACCATGTTTAGGATTTGATGACACTGCTAGTTTCAGGATAGTCATCTATGTGGTTGTTAGGTAGGTAATTGAAGCCAGGTTATGTTTTTGTATGACCTTGGGGAAGCCTAGGTGTAGAGTACTAGGTGCCTAAGCTCACCTAGGTTTGATAACTTTGATTTCTAGCTTTGTAAGATCTTAGTTGGAAATGCAGCATATTTGGGTGGTATAAACCCACTACTGGATGTTATATTTCTATATATTTGTGTTTGCTCGAAATCAAGTACATGATCTTAGATTTCTGATTTGTATTAGTTGGCCACATGAAATTTACACGAATTGAGTATTTTAGCTTAATAGATAGTGTTGCATATGTTTGGTCATCCTGCTTTTTGCCTTGTAAAATTCATTAGTTGGACTCATGAACTAATAACTATGCAATTTTGGTCCTCTGTTTCTGCCAATTACCATGTATAGTATATGGCTGCAGAGATCTCACCTGATATGACATTAGTCTTGCTATCCTTAAACATTAATGAGTATGACCTTACTCTCCTAGTTGGTTGTAGCACCAGATGTAGGCCTCCAATCACATGTGTATATGGACACCAATGCAAGAAGACAGCCCATCCAGTGATTCTGTGGATGGACAATGGAGGCCCGCTGCCAGTTGGGCCCAGTTGACCTAATAGAAATTATTTAATTTTCTTTATTCAATGTAATTGGTTATTCCTACTTGGTTTTGGACTTCATTTTCTTTCCTTGATGGTTAAAAGGTTAGCTTGTGAATCCTATATAAAGGCCCCAAGGTTCACTGGTTCAGTATTGCTATACCTGGTTTTGATTAAATCAAATTTCTGTTGGAGTTCTTCCAGTAGCTTGGTGTTGGTTCCAGGTGGTTGTTTCTAGGTTTTTCTGCTTGGTGCTGATTCTTAGGTTCATCTCTCTTTTTTGGTTCTTTTTGTGTATCAAGTTTTTCTTTGAATTTTGTGCTGCATCACAATGGTAATGTGTGATTTTGCTCTTTTTATTGTCTTGTAATTTGGGATTCTTGCAAAACAAAATATGAGGCAAAATGCTGCAGAGCCTTTTGACTTGATTAGGTCAAGGACTCACACATCATCTACATGGAAAAAATTGACTCTGGGGAGTATGTGATAGCTTTAAAAGACTATTGCATTGGTGAAACCTGTTATAGATTTTCTTATGAAGAACCCCCTTTCCTCTAGCATTCATGTAGGCTATATTTGAGAATGTTGTAGTGGCTTGAAGTGGATGACTTTGCTTGTTTTATACTCACTTTTATCTCTGTTGAGAATCTCTCTCTCTAATAGGTTAAGTTACACAGGCAACTCACCCACTATCCCATTGGTTTTTGAACCAGAGTTCATTGGCATTTCCAAAGAATTTTATCCTAGCTGTCCCCAAATAGTTTGGGATCAAGGCACTCTTTAATTTTATACCCTTGCCTCCCGTGTTTGCTCCTCTTTTCCAGCATATTTAGGACTTACAATTTACAAAATAAAATTATATTTCTGGTGCGTCGGAAGTTTAAAAGTGAAAATGAAGTTAGGGCACTCATGAACACCCCCCCCACACCCCCCCCCAACAAAAAAAAAAAAAAGATCTACTCTTTACTCAAGTTTCTAATTTAGACCAAGCAACATTTCATTAAATTTTTTTTTTTTTTCGTTTTCGTTTTCTTTTTGTAGATTTCAATTTTATTTTATGAATTTTTTATTCAATTAGAAATTACGACGTAAAATGAATGAAATGTAAAATTCTTTAGTAGTCTACGTCCCTTCGAACGAGAGATACCCTTACTTAATGGTTCTGATTATGATTATTACAATTAAGCTCCTGGTTTTTATTTCCTTTCATCCATGTTAGCTGCCAAGGTTGTATTGCAAATTATAATTGTAATTAGAATCAATACGTAGTATTATATATTATAAAATTAATATATAAATATGTTAAAAGAACCTAGAGATTCAGTGTGAGATTTTCTATCAAAATGATTTTACCAAGGGTTCCACCATTGCAAAATCAAGTTTTATGGTGAAAATTTTAAGGTTTAAGCACTGGATGTGCCCTGTCTTGTCAAGGAAAGCTGATCAGCAAGGTAGGCATTGACATGTCACTACGCTGTTGAAAACCCATGTGTACCTAGTCATTGGATGCTTGTGTCATGTGTCTGTCTGGCTTGCTTGGATGTGAATGTGATTCTAGCCAGATATTTTTTGGGAGATTGAAAATATTGTATTGTGAGGATCATTCTTGTTTCATCTCTCAACTGGATGATTTTTAACAAACAATGATTTGTATAGACTATCAAATAGTAGATGGGCAAAAATTTTTTGATTTGTAAACAGAAAATTTTATTCAATGAAAAATAAATACAGCACAACCACAGTACATTGGCACTGTACAAGGGTTGTTAAAAACCAAATGAAAGTACATAAATCCAAAAATTCTAGCAAATCAGAGAAAGAATGACGACTTAATACTGCCATCCAATCATACAGAGTGCGAAATGAGAACATCTTCATATCCAAGGGTGAGACGTCTATCCCATTAAACATGCAATTATTACGCTCCTTCCAAGTAATCCACATAAGCATAATGGAATAGCAACCCAAAACATTAGCCATACAATGTCGACCAAATATCCCTTTCCAACACCCTAACAAAGCCAAAACACTCTGAGGCATAACCCAAGCTACTCCAAACAGACCAAACACCATAGACCACAAATCATAAGTAATGGGGCAATGTAGTAACAATTGGTTTTGGTCTTCAGTTAGTTAGGACATGAATCATGACGTGGTTCCCCTCTGTGGACTAGTTCTGATTTTACTTGGTATTATCATATTGTCAAACAAGAAAGTTATACATGATAGTTTGAGTACCAAATGTTCTCATCTTGTTTTCTCCCCTTCTAATTTTTTGTTTATTGTTTTGGCGTTCTATTTTCACTCTTTTAACATTGGACCTATGTCTTCTGGTATGTCTCAGATAAGAAAATCATACCCAAGGGAGCAAATGACATAAAGCTGATAAATGCTGGGAAAGTATTGGAAAACAACAGGACTGTCGGCCAGTGTAGAGTACCTTTTGGTGAGCTTCCAAGAGGAGTTATCACCATGCATGCTGTTGTGCAGCCATCTTTAGCAAAAGCAAAAACAGGTAGTTTTCTGGATATATGCATGTTCTATGAGATCCAGATTATGTGATTTATGCTGTTTCTTTCATACTGAGAGTTTGGCTGCATATGTTATTTTTTACCTATCAAAGAATGGGTTTTTATTTTTTTATTTTTTATTTTATTTTTAGCTTTGAGCGTTAAATATGTAATGCATTCTTCTAAGTTCATCCCTACTCTTGGGTTGGTCTAGTAGTTCCTAGGTCTCATGTGATCTGTGAGGTTCTAAGTTCAAATCTCCTAGTCAGAAGACTCAGAACCTTGGCCCTTGGGGATCCTTCCTTATAATTACTTAGTGTGTGGGACGGGAGACTATACACACTTCAGGGAATAGTTTGGTGCTAGAAGAGACCTGGACACCCACTTTAGCCACACAAAAAAAGGTTCATCCTGACTTTGTTTTGTTGCAGTATAAATGGACTTTCTTGTCCTCAATACTTCTTATTTATTTATTGAAAAGTTACATATGCATCCAATAGATCTTGAACCCTTGTCCACGTCATCCACATAAAACTTACAAGGGAAGGAGGTGCCACTTGAGCTGGAGCTCATTGGCTCGTCCTTCCTTGTTACTTTTAGATGAGAGTTGGCATCATGAATGTTTTTTCGAATAGTTAAAATGGGCGATCTGGCTGTACCCTTGCTATAGGGCATCATCGTACCAAGGCACTTTCAGACTAGTATGTTGGTGATACACACTGGGTAAAATCTTTGAAGATCACATGTAAGGGTCACAGGTCGGTTTGGGCCTGGTTTCATATTTACCCATCACCCGAATGGATCATGTTGGTGAAGGGGTCTTGGACCCTGAAAGTCATAAATTTTGTCTTCATTGCCAGCCTTGAAAATGGTTAATATGCATTGTAGTTAACTAATTAAAGTGATGAATACAATTGTACTTTCTGTGATTTATGTGGTGACTTTATATCTACCAACATCAAGTCAGATATTAAAATCCTAATCCTCATATTGTAAGCATTGATGCAAGTTAGAACTTATAAGACATCAAAGTACTGATTGTCTTTTCTATGTATCTGCTGAAAGTTATTTGTGTTATTTGTTTGTCTGAACAGAAAAGAAGGTTGATGATGTCCCAAGAAAAAGTTTTTGTTCATGTTCCATATTGTAACTCGTAAGTGAGTCCGTCTTGATTCCGTCTTGATTCAGCACTAAGTTTGTGAGGCTGCCTCGGGTTTCTTCTTGGGACCTCCTAAGCCACAGAGATAAGTAGCTGCAGGAAAGACAAAATAATTTGTGAAACAGTCCCCATCCCTCATTGTTACATGTTTGTTGGAGGGCATTCCTGTGTAACAGTGCATGTCGGTGATGATGATGTATTTGCATTTTATAAAATGCGTGTTTGATGTATTTTGGTAGCTGCAGTCCTACATATTCGATTAACATATATAAAAGCCTTAATGTGTTTCACAATTTAATATGTTGCTGAAGATGGCCCTGGTATTTTGACAATTTACATGCATGCTCAGACTAACAAATCTGAAATCTATAATCAATAATCGTAACATTTGGTTAAAAAAATGGGAAAGCTGTAAGCATTCTAAGCAGTTTTACAGTCGTTAGTACTATTGAAAAACAATAAACAAGCATTTGCAGAAGAGGAAATGCCCAGAAAGTCTGGCTTGAAGAAGGGCTTTAATCATGGTCAACAAAAGGGGAGAAGAGAAAAAACTGGTACTTGATCTTTGTACACAGAAGCTTATTTATAGTTCTTTATATATTTTTGGGTTCAACCGGAGTCAAACATCTCCCTTCTTTTAGTACTCATATTCTTGATTTTGAGATTCTATCCCAGCTCCTTGGTACTACGATACTGAGAGACTAGTTGGTACTTGGCACCCTAGTCTTCTTCCTTGATTTTGGTATTTGGATACGTATTTCCTTTTCAAATTTTGATGCCTGAAAACTGGGTATTGTTTGGGCCTCATCAACTTTCACTTTTAAGTGAAGTTAGGCCCAAAAGTAGAAAACGAGATGAACATTGACTTTAACGAAAGAAGAAAGATACTTTTAAGAGCATTCACAGCAGTGGAGGCAAAATTTTAGCTATTTAGCTATACAAAAAGTCACTTTATCTATTTTACCTACACACACGCTGCAGCAGTGGATCTATTTTAGCTTTCAATACAATAAAATAATATATGCACCACATTAAAATAATATAACTACTACAATAAAATAATATATCCTACTCCTAAAAAAACAACCACAGCACCATCCACAACCACTCTCCCATCAGCTACAGCCGCACCCACAACCACCACCACCACCACCACCAATAGTCCACAGGAGGAAAAAAAAAAAAAAAAAAAACTCACAGCACCACAAAACAAACCACTCTACCCTCAACCACACCCACAACCACCACCACCACCACCATCACCAGTCCACAGCAGGAAAAAAAAAAAAAAAAAAACACACACACACACCAAACTCACAGCAACCCACGCCGAGATGACCCACCACCAGCAAAACGACCACCCACCACCACCACCATCTCCACCGTGACTCCTGAAATACAGAAACCCAACAGCAGGAAAAAAAAAAAAAAAAAAAAAAAAAAAACGCACACACCAAACTCACAGCAACCCACACCGAGATGACCCACCACCAGCAAAACGACCCACCACCACCACCATCTCCACCGTGACTCCTGAAATACAGAAACCCAACAGCAGGAAAAAAAAAAAAAACACACACACACACACACCAAACTCACAGCAACCCACGCCGATATGACCCACCACCAGCAAAAGGACCCACCACCACCACCATCTCCACCGTGACTCCTGAAATACAGAAACCCAAACGCCGAAACGCCGAAATACAGCAACCCAAACGCCCAAATCCAACTACCCCAATGCCCAAATCCACCACCACGTTGAAATACAGCAACCCCGATACCAACGCACACCGATCTCAACCCTGATACCAACGCACACCGGAGTACAGCCACAACCCAGCGGCGGAGTGGAGATGAGGGAAGCCACTTCGATCCACGAGGCCGGAGGCGATCGGCGGCGTGGGTCTGAGGCGATCGGCTCTGGGCAGGGGCTTGGGTCGGCGGCGAGTGGAGGAAGGAGGAGAAAGAAAAAAAAATGGCGAAGGAGGAGAGAGCAACGGGTAGAAATGGGGAAGGAGGAGAAAGAAAAAATAAATAAAATATTCTAATCTAGTGTGAACGCAAAATAAAATAATATTTTTTTTTTTACCTGTGTGCTACAGTGCACATCTATCTTTAGATGTGCACTGTAGCGGAGCAGCAAAAATTTTTGCTTATAGCTCCACTGCTGTGGGCTTATTTTGTGTGCAATGGTGCTAAAAAATAGCAATATAGCTATTTAGCACCACTGCTGTGAATGCTCTAAGCAATAATAAAAGAGAAAAGTTCCCTTCAGTGTCTTACCACCGATCGATAAGCCTATAGTCCAAGAGTAACGACACCATCTGGTACGGGGAACCACGTATCTGGAGGTGGCCTCTCTGTGCAATAAAACAATAATTTTTTACACTCCAATATTCAACGGTAATATTATATAAAAATAAATAAATTAATATTGACCTAAAAAAAAACCTTAACAACAAACAAAAGGAAAAGCCCCATGACAAATACACTTACGTAAAAAAAAGCAAAAGATGATCTCGATCAACATCGCCATGCAGAAGCTGCAATAAGTGACCTAGCTAGCTTGCCAACCCAAGAGCAAACAACCCTTGTCCTCTGTCAACCTATACCGATCACACGAATACAAACCCAACAATATCTTCGACTGTGTCACTGCGTTTGCACTCAATGGCACCCCTTTGAACCCTTTCCTTTCCATTATCTTCCTCCATTTCTCCAACCTTTCATGCCTCTCCTTCCTCTCGGGACCCTCACACGCCACTATGTTACGAATCTCAGGTGCAAATATGTTTTGCTCCACCTTGGCTCTCTGTGCTGATTCTGGTGGGAACGTCGCATCCAATGAGTCAAAAATTGCTGAATAATAGTGTAATGCCTCAAGAAACCTGCCCAAAAAGTATGGTTACTAGGCACACGATGGAGACGATTCACTGAATTTACAGCTAGTGCCTCACCAACCCTTCGGTTAAACATGTGGGGTTTAAGGTCTTTGAGTCGCTCACCCACTGGGTGGAATTCAAATGGGATGTGAAGAGAGTGAGCTAACTCGGCTAAACACCTACCGGTCTCTCTTACCGACTCTATGGAGGATCCAACGCCGGTTATCCAAAGAAATGGAGCTCCACCAGGTCGTGCTGCTAAGGCTTGCATGAAAGCTGGCCATTGATAGCCTTGAAGAATATCTAAATCTATAACATGCACACGTTCTTCGGCTTCAAAGGCCTCAAATATAGCTTTGTTTGCGGTGAAGTGAGCGAATTTGATGTAAGGACAAGCTTGGTAGACGATTTGGTAAATCTTGAGGACTTCTAGTGTGTTTGTTGAGAAAGGAGAGAAGGGTGTTGGAGGAGTAGTAGTAGAACTGGAGGAACTGGGTTTGGTGGTAAGTGTGGCAGCGAGTCTTGCACTTAGGGCTTCAGTGAAGCAGGCCGCTACACGCTGCATTGAGTCGCCTAGAGCTGAGACAACCCGATTGAGATGGAGGATATATCTTCTTGCCACCATGTAGTCTTCTTTGGCAACTGCTTCAGCACAAGCTAGAAGAAGGTGCACTAGTTGAAGCCCACTATCTTGTTCCTGCGGAACAAATAGGCAAGTCATTAGAATAATAGTTAAATAATTAAATTTATAAAATTAAATTTATACATATATATATATATATATAAATAAAAGTAGAGATTTTCTGTCAGAAAGTATGAGATTCTGCCAAGTGGTACATTCTATGTAAAGATAATTGAAATATTCTCAAGTGCCACACCAGATAAAAGAAGAAATTAAATAGTAACTTTTTGTTTCATTTGATTCAATGTTTCAAAACTTTTCTAATTAAAAGAAAAATTTGTATCATTTGATTTAATATTTTAAGACTTTTTATCTCTCACACATACACACAAAACTCTTTACATTTTAATTCACCATTTTTACCTCTTACACTTCTCCCTCTTTATATATACCTACTCATCGCCTTTCATGCCATCTCATATCAGATACACACAAGACCAAAAACGATGTCATTTACTTTCAATCTTTCGACCCGTATGAGTTGTCTACAACCAAGGAAAAAGGGCTTGCATTTTATACTGAGTGACAACAGCAATTACGATTTTGATGTTAAGGTTGGACGCTGTGGATTTGTGAGTTTTGTAAATGATGTGATTGATTGTGGGTGTTTGGGATGTATATTTTGTTTTAGAATTAAGGAAAAAGAGAAAGACACATTCTGTATCAACTTTTATTCTATAATATTCCTCCAAAGTTTTTTTTTTTTTTTTTTTTTTTTTTTTCATTACTTCAATTGAATAATTATAATGGATATGTGTATGTAATTTATAATTGTTACTTTTTTAATTATGATAAACTCATTACTAATAAAGTTCTATAACAATTATGCTATGAAACATATACAACATTCTCTAAAACCGTTTTACATAAAACATTACAATATTATTCGTGCATCGCACAGATAACTTATTAGTTTATTTTAAATTTTGGGATAAAAGATAATTTAGTATGTTATCAAAAGAACCTATGATCTTGATTTCAGATCTATGATGCTCAAATTAAAAAAGTATGAAAAATGACTTAATGCTTTATTTGTTTTGAAATAAAATATTTGTCTTATTTTCAAATGTTTGTTTGCATGTAAAATGTGGTCAAATTTATAAAATATTTTTCCATTGGCAAAAAAAAATCTTTATAAAAAGTTGTAAAATGTTTTACCTTTGGAAATTTGGTAAAATATTAAAAAAAAAAAAAAAAAAAAATACACAATAGCTCCCCTTCCCTTATATAGTGGCTAGGTTGTTCGGCCAGTGGCCAAAGCCTTTGTGCAGGCAACTAGTGCTGGTGGTCTGATGGCCAGAGATGCCATTTTAGCGACCGACCTTAGCTTTATGATCACCAGAGAGGCTGAAATGGTCGTTTTGGTGACCAATGCCAGCAGTCCAATGACTGGAGATATCGTTTCGGGAATTGTTGTTGGGATTTGGTCATCAGAGACACTGTCTAGGCTATTGGTTCCAACATTCTAATCACCAAACCTTTAGCACTAGTATCTTTGGTGGTTGAGTCGCTAGTTTTAGTCATTTACTTGAAAAATTTTACATGTCATAGTAAATGTCTAAAAATATTTAACTTTAAAACAAATGAAACCTAACCTAAAACGACATCTTCGTTGGAAAAGGTCTTTGACACAGTCGCTTGTGGTATCTTTATTGCTCTTTTCAAAGGTTAAAAATGTTAACATGCTACAGTATTTGAAGGAAACAGAAATTGCACTTTAATGAGAGAGATTATTCACCTGCTCAGAGCCAATAGGTTGAGGTGCCGTCAAGCTATGGTTAAGGTTGTGGTGATATTGTTCTTGCTGTTGTGTCTGCTTCTGCTGTAGTTGATTGTCTTGGTGGCGATCTTGTTGCAACAGTTCTGATAATGGTCCACTTGCAATAGAGCCTGACATTTGGTAAATATCACTCTCTTGGGTCAGTTGAGAACTTCCTAGACTTGATGGTCCACTTGCAATAGAGCCTGACATTTGGTAAATATCACTCTCTTGGGTCAGTTGAGAACTTCCTAGACTTGATGTTTCGCTCACCGAACCACAAAACCTTGAGGAATTATTGGAGATTGTCAAGCCGTCCACTGCTGGAGCTATGTTCGGGATATCGAAACAGTGTGATGAACTTCCAATTTAATCATCCAAAAATTCCTCAATTGCTGGCAATGAAAGGCCCTCAGCTGGCTGCATATACTGATTTTTTGGTGAGTTAAAGACCCTATGAAGTGGGCTTAGTCCCTTCCCTTTGTTGGTGCTACTAAAAGGACCAATCTGAGACAATAAGCGAGGAGGAGAGCACCCGGAGAGACTCTGACCTTGCATTGCCTAAGCATAGTTGTAATTATAATTGTAAGTTGAAGTTTGTGGAGATGGCAAATTCCTCACTGGTGATGAGATCATAAAATCACCATCCAATTGATCAGAGAAAAAAGACTCCCATAGAGAATTGTCAGGTGATTGCACTTCAATATCTCCATCCAACTCAGACTTGAGGGTTGGAAAGTCATGGCTTGTTGGGGTTAGACTTAGTCCGTTTGGATACAGCTGAAAACTGAAAACTGAAAAATACTGTAGCAAATAATTTTTAAATGTGTAAATAGTACCGTGGGGCTATTTTTAATGAAAAAGTTGCTGAAAAGTGAAAATTGTGGGTTCGTGAACAATAAAATTTGGGTTGAAAAGTCAATTATTGTGGCTACTGTTTATTGAACAGTAGCTGCTGCAGTACTGCACAGTAAAAAAGCGGTTGGGAAAAGCTTGAAACGCGTGAGAAAAAAAAAAAAAAAAAAAAAAAGAGCTGAAAACGTAAACGCCAGACGCAAATGCGCTGGCCAAACACACACTTAGACTATTCAGTTCCAACTCATATAGAGTTGTAGTAAATGTTTTTTTAGATTCTGAAACTGACTCAATTGATGAAGTTGGTGGGAGTTTTGTGCTTGAGCTCTCACGTTTGAGTGAACCCATGCTTCCACAAAGAGAACTCATCATCCTTTTTTTTTTTTTTTTTTTTACCTAAAACTAAAAGAACAAAAATGCTCAATACCCAGAAGCCAAAAGTACTCTTAGTATAATATTCAGCTCTTCAAAAAGGAGAGAATTTTTTTTTTTTTTTTTTTTTTTCAGTATTGGTTTCTATTCAAGAGCTAACTCTTGCTATTGTTAGTTCTAACTTCTAAGAGTTGGTAGGGTATTGAGAAAGAGCAGAGACTCTCTTTTCTCCTTCTTATTAAAGTGGGATTTGTCTCATTGTTCAGAGTAAGGTCAGAGATTAGGGACAAAAACCCTAATTCAATCGCATGTGATTGGAGGTTTGTGAAATTGATCACCTCCATTTCATTTCCAACACTTACTTAGAGGCAGAATTTTGTCATCTAAAGGTACACTGTTTTGTTGTTTTTAACTATTTGCTATTAAGCTTTGGAACGCCTGTGTGCATGTTGTACAGGACAATTTAGTAGGCCAGGACCCAGTTTATTTGGGCCGGCCCCTCTGAGAACAAAACAAGGCAGTTAGAATAATCAATGGCGGCATTTTTTTTATCATTGACAGGAGAAAATCTTGAGGGTAACATTCTTATAATATAAAAGGACGAAAAAAGGCCTACTAACTAAGTAACTAGTAAATAAAAGTATATTACACGGCTTTAAAACAAAACAAAAATCTAACCATGCATACTGGCAAAATAAAGCCAAAATGTTGTTAACTTTACATCCATGGGCGAAACTAGAATTTTATTAATGGAGGCTAAAATAATAATATATATAAAACCAAACCAATTTAACAGTGTCATACAAGAAATATGAAGATTTTGAAGGCTAATAATATTTCTCTTGAAAATTTTAAATAAATTTAAGAGTAAAAATTTAATATTTTATATCTATACATCAAATATATTTGCCAATGCAACTTGGATAGACTTAGATCCAGAATTACATCTTCTTCTCTAATTTGTTTCTCTCTCTTCAATTTTGAAACTATTAAAAAGTTACAAAGCATTGGTTGATACTTTAACCTTAAATCGTAAACAAAATGTAAAACTTAAAGCAATGGTAACAAACTATTTTTCTCAAGTAGATTTCTTACATCAGATTCAATGTTCAAAATATCATTTATAATATTTAACGAATGCATTATAGTATACAGTTCATAAAGCAATCCATAAGTGTGTTTTGTTGGTAGTTTAAATAATACAAAACTCATAATACAACAATATATATAATTAATAGAGATAAAGAAATGCATTAATTCAAAATAATAATTAATTAAAATAAAAAAGAAGCTACTTATTAAAATCTTTCAAATGTTTCATTCCTTGCTTAATGACTTCATGCTTCATCTCTAAATTTTGTAGGTCTAAAATTGTCAACAACCATGCCTTTGAACATTGCGTTTAGTCTCATAATTTCTTCATCGGCTAAATATATCAAAAATATCATCAGCCAATGTCAAAAATATTCCTAAACCTAGAAAAGCTTACATAATGTAAGTTTAATCTTGACCAATGTGATCTTTCTATGCTTGTTTAGAAAATTCAAATTGTTATTTACTTCACATGATCATTAAGGGATGCAAATGCAGATAAGATCATTCTTTGCTTAAGTTTTGAAACCAACTTCAGTAGATAGCCATTTGTCTAAACCTACAATAGAATGTTAATAATTCAATAGCCGAAATAACAAAAAGCTTAGAAAGTGTAATTGGCTATTGAGGATCACACCATACGCCCACTTTAAATCTCTAAAAGCATAATCTCAGGTTGGTTCTTCTAATTTTTCCTCTTTTTTACACACTGGATTTGCACTTCACTTTTGGTCATCAGGGAAAAAAAAATAGCAATGTTGCAGTAATTATAATTTTCATGTGACATTGACAGATTTTGTGAAAAGTTAGGACGCTAAGAAAGCATTGGTTTCATAAGTAATCTAGCTTCTTTTATATAAAGACATGCCTCCCACATAATGCAAAGACCAAATAACATGTAGAGCAAGGCACCACTAAAATTATATTAGTAAATAAGATTCCGCTAACCAACTTCAAAATTCAACCACCACAAAACAGGTTCCAAAAAAATAACAAATTGCTATATAACGTAATATGGATACAATTGATCTACTTACAGAAGATGATTCTTTCCCACATAGAAATAACCATTGATTAAAATGCACTGGAGAAATGAACAAACAAAATCTAAAATTACTGAAGGATCAAACCTCGTCCAATCAACTAAAACTAATTCAAGAACAAAAAAAGAGTCAAGTAGGTATCTAATTGGAAAATAGTGTTCAAGAAAAATATTGATTTTACCCCAAATAAAAATTTTATTCTTTGTAATAGGTGCAGATTTTTAAACCTGTCAAAAATTGATCTTACACAAAATATTAATAGGTTGTAGATTCTTACATGTTTTCTCAAGGTTGTTCGGCACCATCTTCTCTTGTCATCTCGCTCTAGTATGCTCCTGATTAAAATTGAATATCTCCTTAACTTTTCCAGTTGTCATAACTATAATACCATTCCTTTTCATGTTTGAAAGCCTAATAGAGAGAACCCTCAAAGATCACAATATAGCAATAGTCTTCCTCTGCACTTTCTGATCCAACTCTAACAACCCCTGAAAATATTGCAACCTCTTCAATTCCTACATTGAAATAATACACCAATCCATTTGCCTTTCTTAGACTTTGAAGCTTCAATTAAGACCAAGGTTTGCCAAAAATAGAAAAAGAATTCCTTTGTGTCAATGCTGCTGTTGTCCTTGTTTCCCAGCAACTCTCCTTCCAAATGAACTACATCAAGAACTCCAAGTGCACTACATCAAACTACATAAATATACCATTCTCATAGACACCTTCTCAAAGACAATAGGTCAGCACAAAAAGTTTCATTCTCAAAGACAATATGGTCAGTAATAAAAGTTTCATTCTCCTTCCATAGGTATCCAATGATCCTTTATTTCTAATTCATAACCCAACTTTGCCTCCACCACAATAAGTCAATAACACACCAAGGGAAAGGTACACTCTAATAAGAAATTGAACTATTAATTAAATTTCTTACTTGTTTACTGTGCTTGGTTGTGCCCCTTTTTAGTGCTTTATTGTTAAACCTCTTACGACAAAATAAGAAGAAATAGAAATAATTGAACTATTTGACATATTGAACTACAATAAAAAATGCTATATTTTTCATATCAATGTAGTGATGTACAACAATGTTAAATAATTGGTGTGACAATAAACTAATTATTGAGTATAGTCAGTCAACCAATTACTTAAATTTGAAAACAATTTATAGAAATGCAAAAGTACTGAGATAGTGTTGAGAAAGTTGATGTTTGATTTATGAAAAAAAGAAGTGGTAAAGTGCAGATAAAAGAGCAAAACACTACAATATGCAATGTGGATGTAACAAAAAGTTGCAGTAGTCACGTCAAAACCAGCTTAGAGTTACAATTTAGGCCCAAGAAAAATTAAACCTGCCACCCTCCACCACCCCCCCCCCCCCCCCTTTTTTCTCCAAACTCTTGGCCCCTTTAACCAAAAAATATATGTAAATAACACCACAACGAGCCCAAATAAAAAGACAGACCAGCCTAAACAATTTAGTGTACATGAATAGCAGGCATTTCTTCTCTCTTCCTCCATACCCATTTATGTGTGTATATATATATATATATATATATTTTATCTCTTGGAATCTCCCTCCATACCCATTTATGTTATTTGTGTCTCTGTGTGTGACTGTATTGTTTTTTTTTTTTTGAAATATGTTGCCAAACTGTGAAGTGTTAAGCGTGTGTGTGTGAGACCTATTATAACTTATAAAGAGAATAGATAGAGTGAGTAATTACTAAAAAGTTACTTAGTAAAGTTAAAGAAAAAATAATAATTGCACAGTTAGTAAAAACATTTGGTTGGCTAATGGGTTGTTGAGGGAAATGCATTAACTATAAATAGCTAATAAATTTATAAATTGAAAACTGTGGGGGCAAAATCCCAACATCACGTGTTGGGCCTAGGGCCTTATTCGAACATTATTGTGCATCTCTACATTACATGTTGGGCCTAAGGTCCTATCCGATGATTATTGTGTGTCCGAAGAGAAGAAAATGATTGAAAAGGAGTCCATGAGGAAGAGATATACCTGAAAGTGGATGAAGAGTACAGTTCGAAGAGAGCCTCAATGGTCTGAAGAGGTCATTCTCCTCAGGTACCAAAAGTCTGGATCAAGCAAATATATGGAGGTTCAAGTGATCTTCCTAGCAACTTCAATGGTAAGGATAAGCTTTGGTCATGTCTAGAGGTGATAAGAACGAAAAAATATTTAAAAGGAAAAGCTACCACCACCGTGTTTAATGCACTGCAGCAGTTTTCCTGGCCGCATTTATGAGGAAAAGACCTCTGAACAATACAAACTCAGCTACTACCACTCGGGAGAAGCTACAGAAGATACTTGATGTGACATATAATCAAGTGAATGCTTAGATGAAGAACAAGTGTACGATGAAGATGGAAAGAAGATGATATATAAATGGAATATGCCTCTAAAGAGGGGGGGGGGGGGATTTTTGTAAGAAAGAAAACTGTATAAATCGAATTGACCTTTTAATTAAGAAAAGACCTCTTCGGACTTCTGTCTGATTTCTTTTATACGTTTTTACGTTGGTTCATCCCTGTATACCATAGCTAACTGTCGCTAATCTTATCACTAGCCTAGCCCTTTCACCCACTCTTTACAGATTCATTGTTTCAGGGTTCATTAGGCTCATAATCCAAACCTTTTGGGCTTGGGCTACAAAAATTGACCCTACAATTGGCGCTGTCTGTGGGAAGAGTTTGAGTGGTGTAACGGCTAGATATGGTTGAAGTAGATCAGCGACAAGCGGAGTCAAGGGGCTCTAAGCGCGGTGACCCTTTCCTCATCCTTGAGCAGAGAGGTGACCGCGAAGGAAGCATCCATACTACACGCACTGACTGGTGTCGACCTCGGAGAGGGGACCACATCTCCCATGCACATGATAACAAAAACATGCAGTTAGAGATTGATCGGTTAAAAAGAGAATTGCACCGCGCAAGGAAAAGAAAAGCTTCCGAAGATTCGGACCTTTCCTCTAATGATGAGAGAGACGCCGAGTACAGACGGAAGTCTTGAACTCCACCTAGCGAACCATTCACCTACGAAGAAGAACATCATCATCAGCGGCAAATTCGGAGCCCATCACGTCGGGGCGTAGGGCATGACGCTATGAGTAAGGCCCTGAGGCAAATTTCCAGGTCCCCTTTCACACGTAACATTGAGAATGCAAAACTCCCTCGACGTTTTCACCAGCCTACGTTTACTATCTATAACGACTGGACAAACCCCGTGGAGCACGTGAGTCATTTCAGCCAGAGGATGGCTGTTCATCCCAGGGATGAAGCCTTGTGCAAAGTTTTCCCATCAAGTTTGGGACCAATCGCCATGAGGTGGTTCGATAGCTTGAAAGCGGACTCTATAAGCTCTTTTTAAGAGCTCACTCAAGCGTTTGGGTCGCGTTTTGTCACATGCCGCAGGGTTCTGCAGTCATTAGCCTCTCTTTTGTCCGTAAGCATGCGAGAGGGGGAAACTCTGAAATCATAGTCGGACAGATTTTGTGAAATGTACAACGAGATGGAGGACGATTGCGACCAAGTAGCCATCAGCTCCTTTAAGCTCGGCCTCCCCACTAAATATGGCTTGAGGGTGTCTCTAACAGGCAAGCCTGTTACCAATGTGCGCCAGCTGATGGATAGGATTGACAAGTATAAGAGAGTCGAGGAAGACCAACAGCAGAGTAAAGGAAAAGATAAGGTTATCCCCCAATAGAGGAGGGATTTCAGGTCGGATCGGTAAAGCAATAACAAGTCACAGAGAGACTGGGTCGGACAACAAGGTTCGGCGAACCTTCAGAAAGTTAATGCCGTGTTCCGAGAGCCGGTGCACCAAGTCCTGGAGAAGATCAAGAACGAACCTTTCTTCAAGAGATAGAACAAAATGGTGGGAAACCCTAAAAGGCGCAACCATAATCTCTATTGCCAATACCACCAGGATCACGGACACACTATGGAGAATTGTAGGAGTTTGTGGGACCATTTGGACCAACTCGTCAGCGAAGGCAAGTTAAAACAACTCTTACACCATACCTATGGTCAAGGTAGTCAAGCAAACACAGGATCCCGAGGAGATGACTCCTCAAAACCCCCCCTGGGTACAATAAACGTCATCTTTGCCGCACTAGGGAGAACAGGGTCTTGTCCATCCAGAATACTATCCGTTACTCGGCTGTCCTCCGAAAATGTTGGCAAAGAGCCGAAGAGGGCTAGGACGGAGATTCAACCAGTGTTGGGCTTCTCGGAAGCGGATAAAATTGGAACTATCCAACCCCATGATGATACACTAGTAATCACTCTCAAGATAGGGGGATATGACGTGAAGAGAGTGATAGTGGACCAAGGTAGCAGTGCAAAAATAATGTACCCTGACCTTTATAAGGGGCTAAACTTGATGCCTGAAGACCTAATGCCCTATAACTCCCCCTTGGTGAGTTTTGATGGAAAAGTGGTCGTCCCGAGAGGCCAAATCAAGCTACTTGTGCAAACTGGTTCTGAAACAGTGGAAGTAGATTTTATAGTGGTGGACGATTATTCACCCTACACCACGATCGTGGCTAGACCTTGGTTGCATACACTAGGGGCCGTTTCTTCCACTCTTCATCAGAAAGTCAAATACCGGTCCGGGGGGCAAGTTAAAGAGATCCTAGGAGACCAATCCACGGCCAGACAATGTCTGGTAGCAGCGATCCAGCATAAACCTAAAGCTAAATCCTCGGCTCATAAGGAAGGGGACTTATAGCAGTTAAAATCCCCGATGCTAGGCATTGAGGCCTTGGCCGAGAGAACAGAGTGTGAAAGCTTGATAAAGGTAGTTATTGATGATAATCCAGAGAAGTTCTTTCAAGTTGGATCTCTGCTGCCTCCTCAGGAGAAGGAAGAACTGATAAAATTCCTCAGGACCAACATTGACGTATTTGCATGGAACGCTTACGAAGCCCCAGGGGTAGATCTAGAATTCATATGTCACCATTTGAAGGTCAACCCATTGATCACCCCTAAGAAGCAGCCTCTTCGGCGCCCATCCAAGGAACATGCTGACGCAGTAAGAGAAGAAATAACAAAGCTCAAGTAAGCTGGAGCTATTAAGGAAGTTTTTTTTATCCTGAATGGCTAGCAAATACTGTGGTGGTGAAGAAGAAGAATGGGAAATGCGAGTATGTGTAGACTTCACGGACTTAAATAGGGCCTGTCCTAAAGATCCATTCCCGATGTCAAAAATTGATCAACTAGTGGATGCCACTGTCAGCCACCCCCGGATGAGTTTTCTGGATGCTTTCCAAGGCTATCACCAAATACCACTGGCCCTGGATGATCAAGAGAAGATTGCTTTTGTCACCCCTATTGGTAACTACCACTATAAGGTGATGCCATTCGGTTTAAAAAATGCAGGATCGACCTATCAAAGAATGATGACGAGGATGTTTGAACCACAACTAGGAAAAAATATTGAGATTTACATAGATGACATGGTGGTAAAAAGTAAAATTGTTGCTGAACATGTGAAGGACATTGAAAGTACCTTTGAAGTTCTAAGAAGGTACAAGCTGCGCTTAAACGCTTCCAAATGCTCATTCGGTGTAGGGTCAGGCAAGTTCTTGGGTTACATGGTAACTCACAGGGGAATTGAAGTTAACCACGATCAGATAAAGGTTATCAACAACTTACGAGCTCCTTGGAATCCTAAGGAAGTTTAGAAACTAACCGGAATGACTACTGCCCTAAACTAATTCATTTCCCGATCAGCAGATAAGTGTAGGCCTTTCTTCTCATTGATCGACAAATGGAAGGAATTTGAATGGATTGAGGAATGTGCTGTGGCCTTTCAACAACTTAAGGACTATCTGGCTCGGCCACCAATCATGTCTAGTCATGAGCCAAATGAAATCTTGTTTGCCTACATTGTTGTAGCTCCTTATGTTGTGAGCTTAGTGTTAATAAGAGCAGATGGTGGTATGCAAAGGCCAGTTTATTATGTAAGTAAGTCGTTGCATGAAGCCGAGATCCGTTATTTGCCACTAGAGAAGGCTATCCTGGCTGTGGTGCTTGGTACACAGAAGTTGCCTCACTATTTCCAAGCCCATACAGTTATTGTTCTCACTTAGCTCCCACTCAAGGTTGTACTCCAAAGCGCTGACTACACTAGAAGGATTGCTAAATGGGGTACGATCTTAGGGGCTTTTGATATCAAATACATGCATCGCACATCAGTTAAGGGCCAGAGCCTTGCAGATTTGGTGGCCGAGTTCATGGAGCCCCATTCAGAAGAAGTAACACCAACATCAGGCATGGATGAAAAATTGGTTGGAATGATTTCCCAACAAAGCCCCTTACACTGGAAAGTGTACATAGATGGCGCATCGAACCAGAAAGGTTCCGGAGTGGGGCTAGTGCTGATATCCCCGGAAAGAATCATCATTGAAAAATCGTTAAGACTAGACTTCTCGGCAACAAATAATGAGACGAAGTATGAAGCTCTACTGATGGGAATGGCTATGGTTCGAAGAATGGGAGGAAAGTTAGTAAAGGCGTTCTCGGACTCAAGATTAGTCGTTGGTCAAGTAACAAGTAAGTTTGAGGCGAAAGATGAAAGAATGCAGGGATGCTTGAGCCGAGTTAAATGCCTGCAGTCAGAGTTTGAATCTTTTAATTTGCTACACATCCCCAGAAGTGCTAATACACGTGCCGATTCTTTGGCCATGCTTGCTACCTCCTCAGTGTAAGATTTGCCAAGAATTATCCTCGTCGAGGATTTGCATGGGCCTACGAAATCAAGAAGAGAGATAGTCCAAGTTAATCAAATCAAGGCCGAACTCAGCTGGATGGATCCTATAATTAAGTTCTTGAAAGACGATATCTTGCCTGAAGAAAAAGGAGCAACTGACAAAGTTTAGAGAAAGACAACTAGATTCTGGTTATCCGAGGACCAGAAACTGTATAAACGCTCCTATTCAGGGCTGTACTTGTTATGCATACGTCCTGAAGCAGTGGAATTACTACTAGAAGAGTTACATGAAGGAATCTGTGGGAGCCATACTGGAGGTAGATCCTTAGCTCACCGGGCCATCACTCAAGGTTATTGGTGGTCGAATATGCAGGAAAAAGCCCACGAATATGTTAAAAAATGCGACCAGTGTCAACGGTTCGCACCAAACATACACCAACCAGGTGGAACCCTTAATCCATTATCCAGCCCATGGACTTTCACTCAATAGGGATTAGATATCGTGGGTCCATTCCCTAAGGCTGCAAAAAACAAGAAATACCTCCTGGTCGGCACGAATTATTTCACCAAATGGGTTGAAGCGGAACCTCTAGCTAACATTAGGGACATAGATGTAAAGAAATTTATTTGGAAAAATATTGTCACTAGATTTGGGATCCCTCATACCCTTATCTCGGACAATGGTCTTCAGTTCGATAGCAGAGCATTTAGGAATTATTGTAGCGAACTGGGAATCACAAACAGATATTCCACCCCTGCTTATCCCCAGGGAAATGGGCAGGCAGAAGCTATTAACAAAGTCATAGTTAATGGATTAAAGAAGAGGTTAGATGATGCGAAGGGTAAATGGGTGGAAGAACTACCACATGTGCTTTGGGCATACAAAACTACGTCTCGTAGGTCTACTGGAGAAACTCCTTTTTCAATGACCTATAGGGCTGAAGCTGTCATACCTTTGGAGACTGGTTTCCCAACATTGAGAACTAATTCGTTCAGTCTGACCAGCAATAATGCACAGCTAGAGAAGAGTTTGGACCTGATTGACGAAAGGAGGGAAAGTGCAATGATCCGACTGGCACGTTACCAATAAAGACTCAAGCAGGGCTATGACACCAACGTAAAGCTAAGGCCTCTGGAACCTAGCGATTTGGTATTGAGGAAAGTTGTGGGCACTACAAAGAACCTAGCTCGGGGAAAGTTAGGACCAAATTGGGAAAGGCCATATCGTATTACTTCAAGGGCTGGTATTGGGGCATGTTTCTTAGAAGATCTAGATAATCATATAATACCATGCCCTTGGAATGTAAATAACCTCAAAAGGTACTATTATTAATCGAGTCTTTTCTTCCATCAGTATGCCACTTCGTTATATGAAATATTCTCCTAAGTATTTAAACTTAAATTCAATCATGCCTGTAGTCCTCTGACCAGATGATTTGAGTTAGTTAACACTCGTTTACAATTCTTCTAAGTGTTTAAACTTAAATTCAATCATGCCTGTAGTCCTCGGACCAGATGATTTGGGTCAATTAACACTCATTTATAATTCTCCTAAGTGTTTAAACTTAAATTCAATCATGTCTGTAGTCCTCGAACCAGATGATTTGTGTTAGTTAACACTCGTTTACAATTCTCCTAAGTGTTTAAACTTAAATTCAATCATGCTTGTAGTCCTCGGACCTGATAATTTGGGTTAGTTAACACTCATTTGCAATTCTCTTAAGTGTTTAAACTTAAATTTTATCTTGCCTGAAGTCCTCGGACCAAGTTGTTTGAGCTAGTTAACACTTCCATACAGTTATTATTAGTGCTTGGATTTAAAATGAATCATGCCCGAAATTCTCGGATGCGTTTAAGTAAACTATAACTTATAATAGGCCTCCTTAGTCATATTTAAATCAGAATCATTTGCTTTCATTGCTTATTAGTAATTCTTACATAAACTAGTCTTTTCAGTATTAATTTAGGTTATTTACATCATCAGCATGATATGGTGGTTAAGTCTACAAGTTATTGTTATTTGTAGTGATGATGAGTCATAATATGTACCATAAGGGCATTAAAGGTAAAAGAGAAACGGTTTCATTGATCAAAAGAAAGTAGCTTACAGTCCCTTAAAAAAGCTAACTAATACAAGTAAAAAACAAAACTCCTAAATATCTAATCCTTCGTCTGAGTAGCCGAGGAGTCAATTGTCTAGCCAAGCTGAGCAACAGCAACATCTGATCCTTGAACATTCTCAGATGGCTTGCCCGCACCACCAGCCTGATTAAGCGCCTGGGTTGCATCAATAGAAGCAAGAAGGGTCTGACTAACAGCGGGCTGATCCAAAGCTTCTGGGAGTTCGCATATGTTCGGATGATAGTAAACACTTCCAGGCTGCCTCAAGGCAGATTCTGGAGGGACCCCAGCAGCGTCAAGGCCTTTGTCCATGTTACATCGCAGTACTTTCTGCAGACCTTTGCGAACTCCTCAGTAAGCCTGACTTGGGTCTCTTTCACCCCTAATGTGTAGGCTGCCTGTTTTTCAGCCTCAAACGCCTCCTTGGCCAATTGAGTGTCATTTTCGGCCAACTTGGTAGACTCTCTGGCTTTATGAAGCTCAACCCGAAGACCCTTCATTAGTGCTCTCTCTGTTTCCAAATTAATCTCGGTCGTGTACAGCTGCTGGCGTTGGTCTTCGGCCTGCTTCTCGGCATTTTTAAGGCCCGCATCCAGACTGTTCCTCTCTTTGGTCACCTCTTTCAATTGCTCGGACAGGTGGGTATACTCCTCCTTCAAACTGCCCAGTGATTTTTCTACCTCAGACCGAGAATGGGCCTCCGTTTGGGCTTTAGTATAAGTCTTTTTGTTCCATTCCTCGGCCACATAAACTTGCTGAGTAATCTGCATAACAGAATGAAAAATTTCAATATAAAACAAAAAAAAGGGGCGAATGGAAAAGACTAACATCTTAAAGTTGAGCAAATAGATCAATTCACTTACCATAGCTAAATCCCTTTTAAGGGGTAAGAAGAGTTCATACTGGCTAAAGCGCCTATATGACTCCATGTCTTTTGAGAGGAGCAGTGGTTGCTCCAGCGCCTCGACAATGAGACCTGCTTTCCCTCCACCATAATTTATGAGGGAGGCCTCCCAGGGGATAGGAGCACCATCTAGTGCCAGCTTAGGAGACCAGGTACGAGGTCCTCGGTGCACATCTGCTACAAGAGAGTCATCTCGGCTTTCGATAGACGAAGCCCTTTTGCTCTGATGGTCTTTGACCACTTTCTGTTGCTTGGGTCCCTTTGGAGGCGCCACCTCTTTTTCTTCGTTATCGATGAAAGGCCTTTTCTTTTTTAGATCCGGCAATGGTTTTAAGCCGAGATCCGAGGGAACCTGAGGAGGTGGTGGAGGAAGAGTGACTGTTGGTTGAGATGTACCAGTCTCTTTGGCCCCAGATTTTTTGTTTCTATTCTTTATCAGGTCCTTCAGGCTTTCCATGTCTTCTTCAGAAGAATCGTCTGGTACGTTTATTCTCTCTAGGAGAACACTAGATTGCCTATCGATCTCTTCCTCGGCGTCTAAAACTTGAATCCCTTCTGAAGCTTCACCTTCGAACTTGAACTTATCAATCTACTCGTCAAGTGAAGGGGTTGAAGAAGCAACTCTTTCACCTACTGCTACTGGTTCGAGAGGGGCCTGCTGAATGGGTTGGAGGAGCAATGGTATACCCTGCGGATTTAGATGTGGCACAGGGACAAGGTTGAATGGAGCTAAGAAGTCTTTCCGAGCAACGTCTATGCGGTTGATGCGGTAATCTCCCTGTCTTATCGCGTTGCCGACCGGTTGAAAATAGGCTGATTTTGGCGTAAAACCAAGGATAAGAGGCACGGACCGGAGTTGTCCGTCTTCACTTACAAAAATCTGTGATCGTAGTAAGTAATTGAGCGCAGCAAAGTTTGTGAGGCTGAGCTGAGGAGAAACACGCTCTCTATCTATCAGCATCACAACAGAACTTAGTTAAAAACTTGAAAATAATGATACCAAGAGGAGACAAAATCATTAAAAAACATAAATCCTAAATCTATTGTTAGAAAACCTAAATCTGGGATATCTCACTTGGCTCTCCTAGTTGGGTTGGGTAGTGAAGACCGTCATGCCACACGCCCGAGACGATCAGATAGTCGTCTTTTAGCCCTTTGTTAGATTTGGGAAGGCAGGAGACGAGCTTAACAATGTCGGACCGGGATTTAAGGTAATATCCCGCTCCTTTCTAGCTACGACACTTGTACATATATACCACGTCGAGTTAGGTGAGTCCCAATCCTAAGTGACGATTTAAATCTTCAATTGCTCTTAAGATTCTAAATACGTTAGGCGCACATTGGTCAGGACTAAGCCTATGGTTCCGGAGGTAATCTTTGGTAATGGGGCCCATAGGGATGATCATTCCCCCTTCTAGGAAGGCGATGATGGGGTTTATAACTTCGCCCACCTTTCGATCTGTTAATAACTTCTCTAGAGGACAATATCTCAAACCCACATCTTGAGGTATGTGATATGTTGCCTTAAATTCCTCCATTTGGGCGGGACTATCCACCATATACTGAAATCTACCCATCTCAACTAAAGAAAAAGAGTGAAACGCTAAACACAGTGACTGGGGAGTGACTACTCGAAGGTCGAGGAAGCTAGCCGAGGAGATGAGGAAAGGTTTGAATAAAGGAGAACTTACACAAACTAAATCAGAGAATGATCTTCAAACTCGCGGAGAGGTTTGCACAGTTTCTGGGAAGAAATAGAATTGATGACCAGAAAAGCTTGATGGACGTGAATGTTCAAGTTCGCTGAAAAATCTGAGAATCCGCAAAGTAAAGGAGAAATAACCTCTCTTAAGGCTTATAATGGTAAGGATAAGCTTTGGTCATGTCTGGAGGTGATAAGAACGGAAAAATATCTAAAAAGGAAAGCTGCCACCACCATGTTTAATGCACTGCAGCAGTTTTCCTGGCCGCATTTATGAGGAAAAGACCTCTGAACAGTACAAACTCAGCTACCACCACTCAGGGGAAGCTACAGAAGATACTTGATGTGACATATACTCAAGTGAATGCTTAGATGAAGAACAAGTGTACGATGAAGATGAAAAAGAAGAGGATATATAAATGGAATGTGCCTCTAAAGAGGGGGGGGGGGATTTTTGTAAGAAAGAAAACTGTATGAATCGAATTGACTTTTTAATTAAGAAAAGACCTCTTCGGACTTCTGTCTGATCTCTTTTATACGTTTTTATGTTGGTTCATCCCTGTATATCATAGCTAACTGTCGCTAATCTTATCACCAGCCTAACTCTTTCACCCACTCTCTACAAATTCATTGTTTTAGGGTTCATTGGGCTCATAATCCAAACCTTTTGGGCTTGGGCTACAAAAATTGACCCTACAAAAACTAATAAATTATGGAAGTAATAAATTTATAATTAATTTCTTATGCATATTGTCCACATTCTCGTATTCTTCTTTATTTAGTAATAATAATTAGTCCTTTTGTGTGTTAAAATACTTAGTATTTAAAATAAAAAAAAAACAGTGAGTTAATCTCGCATTGGAAAATGAGTGTGAGTTAAAAAGGTTTAAAGTCTGTGCTATGTATTCAAGAGTTAGGCCATTTTGGATATACACCACTGTCAGTTTCTTTAAGACCTTCTTCCATCTCCCCGTGTGTGTGTGTGTGTGTGTGTGTGTGTGTGTGTGTTAAAATACTTAGTATTCTAAAAAAAAAAAAAAATAGTAATAATAATTAGTCCTTTTGTTCTTAAAAAAAAAAAAAAAATTAGTCATTTTGTGAGATTCAATCTTAGAAGAATTTTGCCCCCCTTCCCCCTTAACTCGAAACTCTAGCTCCGTCCTTACTTCTGGCAAAGGGAAAAAAAAAATAAGATTAACAATTCGGAAAGATGGCAGTTGGAAGTTTGAGAGGATACAAACGATGTCAATAAATGGCAGTCATTGTTGGGTAATCTATTGGGCTATAAGTTTATTGTGGTAAGAAGTTAGTAATAAGAGTGTTGACTGAAAGGCATAATTGTGTATTATCAAAACAACTTGTAATTTTGCTCTAAACCAAATCTCTATTGCAACTACTAAATTCTAACAAAAAATGTAAATTTTGAAAATTTTACTGGTAGCAGTCTCTGATCTCTCTTCCAACGTCTTATGAGATCTCTAACAGTTTCAGTCATTTGACGGTGGCAGTAGTCTAGTGGTATTTCTCTCTGTGTCTCATTGACTGAATATGGAACCTCTGTTCTCTCTCTATGTGTTTTGTTTGTTCATATTGTTTAGTTTGTGTTTTATTAATATTGAAAAGGTTTAAAACCAAACAGTAGTCCCTCTTCTTCAAACGGTATTTTAACCATGTGTTTAATTGGTTTTTGGTATACATGTCTTATTAGGAGAAACTATTAAAACGGTGTTTTAATGTTGTCGAAATAGTCTATCCTTTCGCCTTTTAACTTAAATGTGGTAAAATTTTAGATGAACTTTTTTCCTATGTGCCAGCATAGCCTTAATTATAGGGCAAAGCTTTTGCTTTTATTTACAGTATTAAATTAAAGAGAAATGCTATGTCCACAATATTTTCTCAACAATTTCACAACAAATTATAAGTGGTGGGTTGTTATTGATTGTTATGAGTGGGCAAAAAAGTAATTTATGTTGTAAATTCAAATTAGAATCAATAACAAATTACCACCTATGATTTATTGTGAAAATATTGTAGATGCAACACTCCTCTAAATTAAATCAGATTAGATATTGATTAATTGTGAGTTTAATCTTCCTTTTTTTTTTTTTTACTCCCACAATATACATTAGTAAAAGAGCAAAGTTGCATATATAGTCTTTTTAATGATAATTTATTGTTTATATCAATCTTATAAATAAAATAATAGTTTCATTACTAATAGTCTGTTTAGTTATGTAAATACTGGTGGTATATATAGATATAAAATATGATTATTGATTTCAAGCCTATAGCAACATGTTTAAGCAAAGGTGCAAACCAGTCCCAAATTGCATAAAGAATACTTTCAGGGCCAATAGGGCAAATGGGAACAAAGTTTGAATGGGCAATGAGCTCACGGGTAGGGATACTATTCTGAATAGAAGGCCACAAAAAAGTGCTTGTTTATCGAATTGATAATGATTTTTCCATGAGGAAATTTTTCTTGAAGGGTTAATGCCTAGTGCAATTTTGTGGGCCGATTTGAGACACCAAAAAAAAAAAAATAAATCACTTCTAAGGCTTTGTTTGAGATCCGTTTATTTTACTAAAACTACAAACTTTTTACTGAAAATACTATAGATAAAGGTAAAAGTTAGCTGAAATAGTACAGTAAGACCCATAAAGAGTACCAAAAAATACAGTGAAACCCATAAAATCACCTCCACTGGAAAACCTTGGTATTGGAATAGCAAATAAAGGAAGCAGACTTCATTCTCAAAAAAAAAAAAAAAAAAAAAAGGAAGCAGACTTGATACTACTAGTAAATAAATAATGCACATGCAAGATGTGGTCGGGTTAAACAGGGATCTGGTAGAGGCTTCAGTTTTGTCCGAGTCTACAGCTACAAGCCTACTAGCCTAGATTCTTCCTTCTTTGACGTTGAGATTGATATATTCACCTGCTCTGTTGACTATTGTTGTCAAAAGTATATGGTGGTAAGAGCATTCACATCAAAGATTTAAAAAATTTTAGCATTTAACATCTCAAAAACCTACTTTATTGATTTTAATACTTTATTTTACAATACACCATACATCAAAAGTTCTATTTTTTTACCACTTCATTTAAAATAATATATACAATACTTTAAAATAATATAAAAACGACCTCCACAAAATCCAATAGCAATGGTCACAACCACCTCCGCCACAGCACTACCAACATTAACTCCATTGTGGCAACTAAAATCCTCCAAAAAAAGAAAAAGAAAAAAAAGAAGTGCCTAGCCACTACCTTTCTCTTCCAAATCACAAAACAACCACCATCACAATCACAAAACCTAGATCGGTGAGAAGAAAGAAGACAATCATAAAACCCAAATCGGTGAGAAGAAAGAAGAAAGACAAAGAGGCAAAAACCCACATCCCAATCCACCATTGCCAATCAAACCACCAAGCAAAACACACACATATTGCCAATCAAACCACCAAGCAAAACACACACAAACCCACCACAACAAAAACCTCCATAAAAGCAAACCCATCACGCAGATCCACTGCACCACGACCCACTACCACCCAGATCCACAACCCACTATCTCGCTACCACCAGATTCGACTCACACCCCTCAACCAATAGTTTAGCGAAGACTCAGACCAATAGATCGGTGACCCACGACCTATAGGAACAAAAAACCATGACCATTGGACCATCAGATCCACAACCTATGCCCATCGAACCATAATTGCCGACCATTGGACCATTGTCACCACCACCCACCACCATCGAACCATCAGACCACGACCCACGACCGTCGGACCACGACCCACAACCCAAAATCAAAACCCACAATCATCGGACCCACGACCTTGACCATCAGACCACAACCCACGACGACCCACAATCGTCGGACCACAACCATAGATGGCCCACAATCGCTAAACCACTTGAGAGAGAGAAGAGAGAAGAGAGATGAAAGAAGTGATAGAGGAAAGAAAAAGAGAAATGAGAAAGAGCCGTTGGGTGAATAAAAAACAATTTTTTTTTTTTTTTTTTTACAATCCAGCTACAGTGAGCCTGTATTGATACAAGCTCACTATAGCTTGGTGCTATTTTAAGATTTAGAATGTTTGATGAAAGTGTGCTTTTATCATTTGAGGTGCTAAAAATGCTAAAAAATAGCATTTAGCATTTTTAGCACCTTTAATGGGAATGCTCTAATGTCCCATTAACAAGTGCTTTTTTTTTTTTTTTTTTGCATTATTGTCCTGCATGTACTAATCAATTTACAAGTTTTAATATCTCATCAGTAATAGATGTGGCTATTAGAATATAGTAGGATATTTTATATTGGGATATTCTCATAAGTGAAAACACCATGCTTTTGTAGAATACCACGAACTATTGATTTTGTAACATAATGAACTATTGTGATTTTAGAGTTATCTTAATAAGTCTCATGTATTCTTTTATATATATATATATATATATATATATTGTGCGTTTTTAGACCCCTTATAACACAAGTTGTTTAACCTAGTTATTTAGTTAAGTGATTACTTAGATATATTATTCAGATCTAGGTTAACACGTTCAAATCAAATCATGTAAGTAATGTGGAAATATAAAGAACACACGACATGATAACCCAGGAAAACCAAGCTAGTAAAAAATCTAGGAAGGATTTAACCTAGCTATCCTCAAGGTAAAACAGATCCACTATGAAAGAATTGAAGTTTGTACAATAAGACTTAGACCACTAATATCTTATTGCTACCTCGTGTAGAAAACTTACTACCATAACCATGTTACAGCTCCGAGTCCACGGACTACTTCTTTCCTTGATCCACTGCAATCACAAGTACTCTCACTTGTGACTTTGAGACTCCACTCAAATGTTTCAAATCTTCTTTTAATTCTTTATGCAGCAACTGAAGCGATCACCAAGTTCTTGACATAAACCTTGATCTTGATAACCTTAAGTGTGTATGAAGGTAAACACCTCTAGATCTCAGAAGAGATTCAACACACAGCACATCAAAGACTTCTAAAACGTAGCTAGGGTTTTTCTTTTTATACTTGGAGTAAAACATAAAACCCTACACATAAAACCGGGCTTGAGCTGAGTTGAAAAATTCTGCAGAAAATTAATCTGCATGAGGTTCAATCGATCGAGCCTTGCAGATTTAGACCAATAAATCCTGCAATCACTCAATTCCAACTTTTACAAATAAACACACTTTGAGCAAGCTTAAACCTAGACTTTATGTTTTGATCATGGTTTGCCAACAAAATACATAATAAAGTTCTAATACATTTAGTTCCTAAAGTCTTAGAACCTAACACACACACACATATATATATATATATATCCTACATTGGATTTTTGGTAATTAATAATTCAATACAACATAATGTAACTATTTGGGATCATTATGCTATGGAGCCATTAGGTCAAATTAGTCTAATTCTCTCACTTCTACTTTCTCTATTTACACGTCTTTTTGTTTTTCTTATTTATATTTTTACAGTAGCAACTAAAATAAAACTTTTAAGCAACATGATCAATATATAAATATAGGACTCTTATAGGTTTACATTGTACTTGCAATATAAATTTATATATTGTAGACACATAAAATGTGTATAATGTTGTACACATTTGCAAAAAAAAATGTACAATATTATACACTTTCTGCTAGTGTAAATTAAGAATTATCCATAAATATAAACTCTTAAATTAATAAATACCACCTTACAAGTTACAACATCCAAATAGAGCAATGTAGTTGGCTTATCCTTTTCTCTATAGTGGTAGTGGATTAGTTTCGTTCTAAAACTCTGGCGAGGTGAAGGTTAATTATTGTCTTATTGGCTAAAAACCATGTAAATTATTTTTTGGCATATGTTTGGTTTCTTAAATATAAATTTTCTGTCTACTTTTTGTGTTACAGTTTGTCCTCTATTTGTGATTTAGATGAAAAGGACTGCGGTATAACAATTGCAAGACAAATTTGCTAGCATTTATCTCATCCATGTTAAAAGCTTTGAGTGAGGTTCACAGGAATGATATGAAACCCTTTTATCTCATCCATGTTAAAAGCTTTTCCTTCTTCAATACCTTATCCTATCCCATCTCTCTCCCCAGTCTAGCCCCACGAGATAAGGTCCATCCCATTTAAATCCTCACCTCCACAATGAAGTAAAACCTTATCCATCCATACAACCAAACATTCAAAGGCACATACTTGCAATAAAGTTTAAATGAATAAATGGAAATCAAATGCATTAAAGTTTAACTCAAACTGTACCTACATGGACATTATATAAACAAGCTCAATGAATAGGAAGAGCAAATGTTTTTCTATCTAGTAGAACTTAGAACTTCAAATCAAAGCACCATCACCTCTCAGTTTACCAAAAGGAGCTATTCTAGCGAGAAAAAAAAAAAGAATCTACTATCTATTCTCTCTCCTACACATCAATTCTGTATCTTGCCAAAGGACATTCACATGTCTTTGTTTCTTGTGAAAAAGATAAAATTCTTTTTGCTTACAGTAAGATCTCCACTAACTGCTGCCTCTCATTATCCACTCATCTTCAACTATGTGATAACGCTTTGAAAGCTATTCACAGCAAAACAACTATTCATAAAGAAAGCCTACGTTGATTTGGAACTCTCTGTCTCCAAAGTTTACCATGAATCCCGTGATTTTCTTTGTCATTTCGTCCTTGTTTTTTAATTCAATCTTTCTGGAAGCCGAGCCAGCAAAAACAAATTCCCAGATCATTGTAATGGGTTTCGTTTATTGTGACATCTGCTCCAACAACAGCTTCACCAGGCACAGCTACTTCCTACCAGGTTACAATTAATTACATGTTTCATTGGACATTAATTTTGTGTTTATTTTCTTTGTAAAGATAAATAAGCTTATAAATTTTCATGGTGCTGCTTGTCTCACCAGGTGCAGAAGTTAAAATAGATTGCATGTTCAAAGCTATCTCCAAGAAAACCATAGAAGAGATATCAATCTCAGTGAATAGAACTACAGACAAATTTGGAATTTACAGGTTGCAAATACCATCAGTTGATGGAATTAAATGTGCAGAAGATTCAGCAGTGGTATCTTCTTGCCAAGCAAGCTTAATGTGGAGTACATCTTCTTCATGCAATATTCCTGGCTACAAGACTACCTCAGATGAAATAGCAATCAAATCAAGACAAGCCAATCTCTGTATCTACAGCCTGAATGCAATGAATTTTAGACCACCCAAAAGAGAGGTCACCTTATGTGGAAACTGAAAAAAGGAGTTCTGAATGTTCTTTCCTCCTTGCTTCTTCCCACATGGTTTTTCTTTGCTTCCTTTATATGTTTCCTTTATAATACATCCAACCTCATCCTCCAGACGCCATAATGGCTCTTTTTATTCCCATGTACACAGAATCCAAGAATCCCATCCTTGGATACTCATCCCATCTCATCATTGAGATAAAAGTCTCATATTTTCTTTACTGCAATACTTATTGTTTGTTTGAGTTTATACTTGGTTTCAAGAATGCATGTAAAGTTTGGTTGCAAGAAGAAAATTGATTTGCCACTGTTTATATTGTATTACGTCCTTATTACAATGTACGAGTTGTATATAAATTATCTCTAATGACATTATGGACAGCAAGCATCTATCTTTTCTTTTAATTTTCCTTTTTTTTCTTTTAATCTGATTTCAGTGTTATTAGACACTTGTGTGGCACACAAGTGTGTAATAAGTTTTACCCATATTACTTTATTGAATAACAAGGGAAATAAGATTCCATACAAAAGAGACCTGGGCTTCCCCCCTCTTTCTGGGGTGGCTTCTCTAAAAAAAAAAAAAAAAAGAGACCTGGGCTATCCACATCTCAGACCGAGTTGCGCCGGGGCAAATCTGGAAGGTCTAAGATGTTTAAAGGCCTGGATCTGGAAGAATCAAAAGCCCAACGGGCAATGTCATGACTCATGAGATACAAAATTAGCTTCTCATTTTACAAGAGGTGAGTCTAAATCTTCTGTACCGCTTTCTCTGTATCACTTTATATACCATGTGTTCACCAATTTAAGTAACTCCCTATTTTAAGCTTTTTCTTATTTTATGCTTTTATAATAAAAATAAAAATCATCACACATCTAAGCACCACCACCGAACTCTGCCGCCACCAACATGGCCATTCCGCTGCCAGCACAAACATCATCACCACCCTCAACCACCGGTAATTCATGGCTATTAAAGAAATTGAAAATTTTAAAAAAGCTTATGTGTGTGTGTATATATATATATATATATTCCTGAGCTCTAACCAAACAACATGCCGCAGATTTGCTCTCACCCTCTGTCTCTCATTCACTCCTCTTAGATTTATTTTGGTTGGATTTTAGCTGGCTATAGTTGTTACTGTTTTGCTTGGTGGTTGAGCTTAAAGAGAGAGAACGATAGTAATGTCTTGTGGTTGTGGTGGTGGTGCTTCAGATCCAGCGTGACTGACCTTGGTGGTGCTGCTTCAGATCCAGAGAGAACGGCATCGTGACTGACCTTGATGGATTTTTTATTTTTTAATTTATGGTGGAGTGATGGTGGTTGATGGGATTGAGAGGGGCGGTGGGATTGGCTTGGGTTTCCGGAGATGTGTAAATCAGGCGAAAGTGGTGGCCGTGACTGGTGACGTGGTGGCTGACCGTTGATAACGTCAGTGAAGGTGGGTGGCCACAGTGGTGGTGGCTGATAGGGTGGTTTAGATTTTTATTCATTTTATGAAAATAAATAAGAAAATGCTGAAAATTAGATTTGAATTAAATGGATGTACATGTATCAAGATTTTATTGGTGGAGTATAAAATAGAGCAAGAAAAATGAGATAGATACTTCCAAAAAGGCAGAAAATTTCAAACTTGACGTAATTCAATCAAAATCTTTTCATGTTTTTAACAAAATATTCAAATTCAAATCTTTCCTCTCTCTCAACTATATATGAGAAAAATTACACATTTTTTTAAGAATAAAGTTTAGCTAAGGAGGAGTCTTTCAGTTGAATATTGCTGAATTTGGAATTTATTTGTGTTATGGACATTGTTCTAAGTTATTTAGGGAATTAAGGAAAGAGAGTGAATTTCGGCAACAGTGTTGCCGAAATTCTAACAAAAGTATGAGAGAGAGAGAAAAAGTAGGAAAGAGAAAATTTTGAATTTCGGCAATGGTATTACCAAAATTCCTACTGCCTAAACATGCTAATCGAGTAGGTGTGAAGTGCTCGAAGTGTGCTAGTGCTAGTTGGTGTCCAAAGAAAATCAATTGTGGCAATGCCATTGCCAAAATACGGGAAAAAAATTTGTGGCAATTGTGGCAATGCCATTGCCGAAAATGAGAGAAAAAAAAATAATGGTTGCCAAAATATGGAGAGGAATTAAAAAAAAAATGTGTTACGTCTACAATATTTTTACAACATTTTCACAACAAATTAAAGGTGATTAGTTATTATTAGTTCAAATTTGAATTTAACATTAAGATTACTTTTTTAATCTAACAATAACAAGAAGTAACAATCTGTCACTTAAGATTTGTTGTAAAAATGATGTGCATATATCATTTCTCCAAAAAAAAAAAATTTGTGAAATAGATTTGTGACAATGGCATTGTTGAAATAGGAGAATAAAAATTTGTTGCAATTAGTTTGTGGCAATGCCATTAAAAAAAAAAAAAAAAAGTTGATGAAAGCTACTCCCTCCGTCCCATTTTTTTTGTCCTGTTTGAAAAATTAAACTTTCTAAGGGAATATCATTTATTGTCTTGTTTACCTTTTAAAAATGTATAAGTTTTCAAAACTACCCTTAAAAAAATTTATCAAAAAATTGAATTAGTAAATTAATAGGGGTATAATAGGAACATTAGTAAATTAATGACTTTTATTTTTAGAAACATGACAATATTTTGGGACATCTCAAAATAGAATAGAGGACAAAAAAAGTGGGACGGAAGTAGTACTTTTTAGTCAAAATTTACGATTCCGACTCTCTTGAAATTTATTTGAATGAATTGTACTATATACGTCTGTGCCACGTTTAGTGTTTTCTTTAGTTTAGACAAGGAACATCTTGTCACAATTATTACTTTGTTTAGTGTTTAGTGTTTTCTTTAGGTACTCTCTCATCTTATATGAATGGTAGGTCCTACCATGAATTTAATTAGCGGAACCCACTATTTATGTGAAAGGAGGGAGTACGCATTTATGGTATTTTGGGAGTACACGATAATTTCCCTTTCTTTAGTGTTTTCTTGAAATTTTTTTTCCCTCCTATTTTGGCAATGGTATTGCCACAAACCAATTGTAACAAATTTTTTTTCCTCCTATTTTGGTAATGTTATTGCCACAAATTCATTTCACAATTTTTTTTTTTTTTTTTTTGTGGAGAAATGATATGTGCACACCATTTTTACAACAAATCTTAAGTGACAGATTGTTACTGTTTGTTATTGTTGGATTAAAAAAATAATCTTAGTGTTAAATTCAAATTTGAATCAATAATAACTAATCACCTTTGATTTGTTATGAAAATATTGTAAAAATATTGTGAACGTAGCACATTTTTTTTTTAATTACTCCCCAGATTTCAGCAACCACTAATTTTTTTTTCCTCCCATTTTCGGCAATGACATTGCCACAATTGCCACAAATTCCCCCCTATTTCAGCAATGACATTGTCACAATTGGTTTCCTTTGGGCACCCAACTAGCACCAACACACTTGGAGCACTTCACACCTACTCGATCAGCATGTTTGGGCAGCAGGAATTTCGGTAATGTTTTTGCTGAAATTCAAAATTTTCTCTCTCCTACTTTTTCTCTTTTTCTCTCATACTTTTCTTAGAATTTCGGCAACACCGTTGCCGAAATTCACTCTCTTTCCTCATTTCTCTAAATAACTTGGAATAGTGCCTATAATGCAAATAAATTCCAGATTCAGCAATATTCAGCTAAAAGACTCACAAATGCTACTACTTTATTCAATATCTTTTTATTAGAAGTGAATTTTAACAAATCTACCATTGGATTACATTTTTTTTCTTTTATTCTCCATATTTGCAAAATTTTTAGAAAATTATAGATCAATAGCTATATCATTAATCAATTGTTTAAATTGCAAATTTTTATAGTTTAAAATTATGCATAAAATATAAGTTTATAGATCATATAGTAAATAATATATGATTGACACAAAATTTGACATGTGTATTAAAAGCGTAAAGAACATGCAATCTAACGGTTGGATTTTCAAAGTATGTAGTAATTTTAATAATATTGAGTAAGGTTGTAATCTTAGGTTACAACTAATTTTGTAACAAAATTTTGTCATTTTTAAAAAAACAAAATTTCTTTTCAAACTAGTTTAGAGATAAACGCTTCAAACTTTTTATTTATTTCTTTTTTTTGTGTGAATTTTGAAAATCTAATCATTAAATTTCATCTTCCTTTTGTTCTTAACATGCATATCAAATTTCATTCAAATCACATGTTGTTTACTATTTAATCAATAAACTTATTTTTTACATACAATTTTAGATCAAAAACAATTAAAATGTTAATATTTATTTGATGACATAGCAATTGATCTTTAATTTCCTTGAAATTTTACAAGCATGAAGGATATAATACGAACATCCAATTCAATGGATAGATTTTTAAAATTCACGTTTAATATATAGATATATGACGAGTTTGAAGGGTTTTGTTCAAACTAATTTGAAGAGAAACTTTGTTCTTTTTTAAACTATTAATTTCTATTAGAACTAATGGTTAAAAAGACGCTAATGACACGTCAAATCTAATATCATTAGGTCATAATTCTTTTCTAAATATAAACAAAAAGTCATTAAACTCTCTCAACCCCCACCGTTTTCTTCTTCTTCTTCTTCTTCTTCTCCTCTCTCTCTCTCTCTCTCTCTCTCTCCATGAACTCCTCCAATGGACGCATATGCCTAAAATTCTATTTAGTTTCTCAAATACAACTCGATTTATAACATTTTCAAAGGATTACGAGTTTACTTTTTGGCACTGTAAAAGGGGTTTGGTCCGTTTGGAGTTGGAGTGGGATGCATGTCTCATATTTCACCTCTTCCCTTTTGCTACTAAAGCAAGGCACAAGGGTCATTTGTTAATGTTAATCTATGTACACTGATTTCTTAAGCTAGGAATTTGTCATGGCTATCTAATTTGCTTCACCACAATTTTTTGATAGTGCCATAGTAACACGAGTTATCATCTCAAATGACTTGGAACTCTATTTTCCTTATTTATGCTCATAGTGACACGACTTCAACCATGATTTTCACAAAAACAATCTAATAGCACCCACTCAACATAGATTTGAAAGCTTCAGATAAAATAGATCCATGTTTTAAGCTACATTGGGGTGCTCTTTAGTAGATGAGTATGGATTGCAGTTTGAAAACAGAGGTACACAATAAATAAGGAGAGAGAAAAAAAATTATAGTATTACTGAGGTAAAAGTAATAACATTTAATAAATTTTTTTAATCATTAGATATTTTAGAAATTTATGGTTTAAAAATTTTGTAACTTTACAAGAATTACAATAGATATAACTTGAACTCATCTCATTGTGATATATATATATATATATAAAAATTCAAAAAGTAACAAAACATACGGAAGAACACTTGTTATGGACCTTATGGTCCATGTCAAAGACGTCAACGAGTAGGAGCTTGGACAAGATGTTTTTGTCACAGAAAATTACATTGAGAAAGTACTTAAATGCTGAATATGCAATCGACTAAACCAAGGAGTACTCCACTAGCAACACAATTTAAGTTTTCAGCGACTTCGTCACCACAATTTGAGGAGGAAAAGGAGCACACGGTTCATGTTTCTTATTCTAGTGCAACTAGTAGCATAATGTATTCTATGGTTTGCGTTTATTCAGATATTTCACATGCAGTTAGTGTGGTTATCAGATATATGGCTAATCCTGGTAAAGAATATTGGCAAGGTATGAAATGGATTCTTTAAAGAGTATTGCAGATTTTGACTTTGTATATGACATGGCTTCTGTTGATAATAGCAGGGTTGTTGGACTTTTAGATTCCGATTATGCCGGTGATTTAGATAAATGGAGATCATTGACGGGTTATGTCTCCACATTATGTAATTGTATCATCAGTTGGAAGGCGACATTATAGTCCATAGTTGCTTTGTCTACTACTACAAAGACAGAATATTGGCAACAACAAAGGCAATGAAGGAAGCTATTTGGTTAAAGGGTTTGGCTAGTGAACTTGGTTTGCAGTAGGCTGATACTTTTGTGTTTGTGATAGCCATAGCGCCATATATTTGACTAATTAAAAGCTAGATGTATCATGAGAGAACCAAACATATTTGTGTCAAATATCACTTAATTCACGACATATATCTTAGGGAACCATTACAATAAAAAAGGTTGATCTGGTAGATATGATGCCTAAGCTGGTAGTTTTGAACAAGTATAGGCATTGCTTGGATTAAATTAGTATTTACAGTTTGCGATTGCCCTTAGGGGCTTTGGTGAAGGGGATGGGGGAGTTGTGTTTGTGAGGCTAACCAGATTCACCTCAGTTGGAGATTTGTTGAGGCAGTTGCTTGTTTTTGTCAACTTAGTTGACCGTCTCCTACTTCTCCCAAACACCGTCGGTGGACACAAGTCTAAGGTCAGACTAAATAAAGCTTTGTGTTCCCTCTGAGAAATTGTCTTTTCTATTTTACATAAAGCCACCATTTTTTGGTTATGCAAACAATAAATAGTTATCAAAACTTCTATTGTCTCAATAATCTAAATCATGAAATAGTTCCATTTCAATCATAATTGATGAAATTTGATGAAGAAGGGGGATTGAAATATAAAAAAGGGGAATGGCTTTGGCCTCCGGACTGCTGGTCTTCTAGAACTGTGTTAGTCTAAACCTCCCTTAGCTCTTTGTTTTGGTTTAATTAGAAATGCACTTGGATACACTTTTATGGGCTAAACAAACATCATATTTCAACTTCAGAACTGAGATTTATCATGAAATTCACATTCTTATTGTTGTTATCCTCTGCTTTATTCATTTCCAACTGAAATCCAACACAAAACAATCAACTAGGAAAACAGAAACTATACTAGGCATGTAAAGTAGAACATCTCAAATAATATGTAACAGTGTATTTTACACACCCTTTTATTAGTTTCAGTACTAGTTCCATTTCCTAATGCACACACAAGGATATTTACTTCCATATATTGCCGTAACTGGGTTGTTTTCTCTTATGGGATCGGATGAATGACCAATTTTCCAGTGGCTCTGTTAGATTCAAGGTGGGAAAATGCTTCAATGGTCTTAGAAAATGGAAACGGGCCTTTGGGGTCGATCACCGGCTTCACCTTCCCACTCTCTAGGTAAGGTTTCAGTTTCTCCAAGACAGACCCATCAGAAGTGAGCAAAAATATGGATGCCGGTGGAGTTACAGGACCTACTATTGTCACAGCATGCCCGCCTTCTTTCACTGCCTTCACAGCCCTATCACTTTGCCCTGTTTTTAGGTACAACAAAAAATTAGTCTTTTGCCGTTGTTAGAATAATGATTAATCCATTAAATTCTCCTTTCTTAACAACTCAAGTTTTGGAATATGTTGTAGTTTATCGTGACATCAAAGTAGGTGATCTTTGAATTTGAAATGAGTGGTGATTTATCAGATATGTAATCTACATTTTGTTTTAGACGTGGAAATCAATCTAAATATGAAGTTCACATTTTGTTGAGTTGATTGTTGTCATAGGACACCCGCCACAAGACCCAGTTATAAGTATAGAATTCAATGGCTAAATTATGCTTATGCAGAAGCTAACAATGAATTCAGAATCTTACCAACTGTATCATATACAAAATCAAATTTCTCTGGAAGGTCTTCAAAGTTTTCCTTGGTATAATCAATGGCCAAATCAGCTCCTAAACTCTTCAACAGCTCCAGTTTCCCAGTACTTGAAGTAGCTGCTACCTTGGATGCGCCAAAAACATGCTTTGCTAGCTGCCCAAGAAATTTGAAAAAAAAAAAAAAAAAAACCACGAGGATTATCATATCTAGAATGGGGTGCATTTTAGGCCACAAATATGTTGAACAAACTAATAATGATTTTTAAAAAAAATTAATAATTACAATGAGAGAGGGGGAATTTGAATTCTAGGCATTTCTGTCATAAACATCAACAAATACCAATGGAATTACAAAGCTCCTAACAAATTAATAATGATTGTGGAATATAGTGACAACAGAAAACTTTTAAATGCTGAACATACAGAAGGGATGAGAAGACTTGAGACTTTTCACAAGGTTGACATGAGGGCATTGGAATTGAATACTAATGAGTGAAGATTTACCTGAATAACCTGTGTTCCAACTCCACCAGCACCTCCCAAAACAAGGATTGATTTACCAGCAGAGAAACCAAAATGTTCAAGGCCTTCATATGCAGTCTCAATAGCCAAGGGAAGGCTAGCAGCTTCAACAAAACTAAGATTCTTGGGTTTCAGAGCCAATACTTTCTCTTCAACAGCAGTGTACTCAGCCAAAGATCCAATTACTTTTGGGTGGTCTACAGCTTTCTCATTTATGTCCCCATATACTTCATCTCCTTCCTTAAAATTCTTCACTTGGCTTCCCACTTTCACCACCACCCCAGCTACATCATAGCCTGGAACAGTCTGCACAAAATAATAACAATAACAATAACAATTACAACAACAACAACAACAATAAATGATTAGTCTTATTAATAATAATAATTAAAAAAAAAAAAGAATGTTAATGTATTATTATAAGATTTTAATAAATTAATAAGTTACACACTGAGGAAATTTCGAACCCATTAGTGCTATTATGATATTCAAATCCTTGCTACGGACCATGTTAAGCAAAGCTAACCCCTAAAACAAAATATGAAATATATATAAAGTTGTAAACTTGTAAAGGTTGTTTCTGTTTTTTGGAACTCAGCCCCTAAATTTTCTCTTGACCCTTCTTCTATAATGGTCCATGTCTCACAATTTTCGTTTGACTCCAAACGAATTTAATATTATTGAATTTTTTTATTAAGTGTAAAAAAATGTACTAATTCTTTATTGCCATCCATATTTAATTTCATTTAAAATGATGTTATTACTTCACTAATTTTATGCTAAATTCATGATTTATTAAATTGTATTTAATAAATATTTAATTCAGTTAATATTAACAAGAAATAGGATTGTTTAATATTAAACCTTATTATAGCTTAACTTTTAGAAATCGGTCTAATAAAAAAAGTTCATGATTATGCTATATTACCAAGAAATAGGACTGTTTAAATTTTACTTAACTATATTTATGCTATATATGTTCATGATTTATTAAATTGCATTTAATAAAGTATTAAATTCGATCAGTTAATATTAGCAAGAAATAGGATCGTTTAATATTAATACTTATTATAGCTTAACTTTAGTTTTTGCAGGCTCATCTATTCACGAAAAAAGTTCCTAAAATTAACTAAAAAAATCAAATGCAGAATCAAGAAATTTTATCCAATACAAATAAAGTTGATCAAAATCTTCATAAAATAGATGGAACAATAATAACATATACGATTCTCAAACAAAAAAAGAAAAAGAAAACATACATAATAATTCATAATACTACTAATAGCATTAAAACACATACACACAGATAGAACCTCTTAAGAGAAAGATCGGGAAGAAAGTCTTACAGGTAAAGGAGAGTCAGTGGCCTTGAGAAACCCAAGCAGCCTCTTATAATCGATAGGGTTAAGAGCTGCAGCAACAACCTTGATCAGCACTTGGTCTTCCTTCACTTCTGGGACGGTCACGTTTGAATCTAGCTTCAAAACATCAACAGATTTTCCATATTCAGAGTAGACCCAGGCCTTATTTTTAGAGGGTAATGAAGCACTTGAAGGAGCTGCCATTGTATTGTATGCAGAAAAAAACTTGCAGGTAAAAAGAGAAGGAATTGGGTCTGTGTTAAGAGACTAGAGGTGGCTTTGTAATGACACTAGACTTGGGTTCCTTCTCTTTTGTGAATTTGTGACAATGTGGGAGTGAAAGGTACGTAGAAACTTTGAGATGTTACTTTGTTAATGACTGAAAGGTTGTTGGAATGGCTGGATATTTATATGTGCATGTTATGCATAGAAACATTTGAATCTAGACACAATTTCTCATGGGGTTCAATGATTCATTGATAAAGGAATCTAGACACAATTTCTCATGAGGTTCAATGATTCATTGATAAAGCCTATAATAAGGACCCTGTCAATTTTCATTACCTAAAGTCCTAAATACAAGTGATTTTGTTCGACTTTTTAAGGTAAACTGAAAAGGAAGAATAAAAAAATAGAGTGGATTATTAATAATAATCTTAAACAAATTTCAAAAGGATTATGCAGTTCCTAAGGTAAGTTCGAATTAGATCAGCAATTACGTAACAGATTTGATTGTGAGCTTACTCCACTTTGTATAATCTAATGATAGTGTAGACATCCTATTTTGTAATTGGAAGCCAATTAAGAGTAAAATCGCAATTTTAGTTATTGATGGGTAAAAATATCATTTGGACCATTCAATGAATGTGAATTCAATTTCAAAATACATCAAAATTCACAAAGATCAAAATGATGTGTTGGATCTAAAAATCGGATCACCGAATCAAAAGATCAAGCCACATCAAGTTTTAACAGTTAACTGTTCATTTTTCAAATTAAGACTTAAACCCTTGTGGTTATGATTCATTAATTTTGATTGGTCTTTAAATGGATTAGATTAAGATTAATTACATATCAAAATCTCATTGGATTAAATTTTAAGATAATGGTGTACTTAAAGTATTAGATAACTTTTGAAGATAATAACGATTTTTTTAATTTTAATCAATCATTGTAAAAAAAAAAAAAAAAAAATTAAGTAAAAAATTATAAGTGTTTTGAAAAAAAATTTGATTATCAAGTGGCTTAAAAAATGTTTGCAAGAGTATATGTGTAACACCTCAACCTAATTGCATAATTAATTTTATGGGTTTATATGCTTGTTATTATCTTAATTACTTTAAGTGTATAAAGTTTTGATATCGTGATATTATAGAAGATATATGCTCTTTTAATGTTGTAGAAAGAAGTTTTATAAAGTTAAGGGTTATATGCGAAGTTATATTGTTCTTTGGGCCTTTCTAGAATATATAAGTTTATAGTGGGTGGTGAGTAAATTTTGAAAAGCTAAAAGTTGTAAGGTGAGTCATCAACTCACTATTTCCCTTAGTATACACGTGCCCCACCCAAGTTATTTCCCTTATCTTTTCTTTGCTGCACCAGAAACTTCTTGGTTCATCTTTCTTTGCTCCTTTGTTTTCTTCTTCCTTTGTTCTTATCGGCAGCACCATCTCATAACAACCCTCTTTTTCTTTCACCGAAAATCATAGATATCTCTCTCTAATAAGAAATTAAGAGCCTAACACTAAAGTTTCAGCTTCAAAGTTTGTGGGTAAATAGATAAAACTATATTTGGTTTTAGGTATTTGAAAGTTCAAATAGCATATAAAACACCAATGAACGTTTAGACCCCCAATAACAAAAATACCAACACAAGCTTATAAACAAATAGTATATGTGTGGAATATGAAATATAAGCTATATCCAAATTGGTAACACATTCTAAATCATAATTAATTACAAACACAGCGGCAATTAAAAGATAAAGAGAAAGGAAAAAGAGATGCAAACACAAAGATAACACGGCGGTGTGTTATGGAAGAGGAAACCGAAGTACTCAGCGAAAAACCTCTCCACTGCCTTCCAAGCGGTAAATGATCCACTAAAGAATATAGTTGGGATATATGAATAGTAGAATACCCTCCAAGCCTAATCTACCCAGTGCACCTAAGCCCTCCAAGCTTTTTGCTCCAACAGGGTTACTCTGAACCTTGTCTTCTTTAGCTTACTGGATCCCGCAATAAGCCCATTGCATCAACCAAACGAATTGGTTCTCTCTGAACTGCTTCCCAAGCACCAAAACACCTCCTCATTGATATGGGTATGGTAAGATAATAATTTGGCAAATGTACATCTCAAGGAGATGTCAATGGAGAGGATGAGAGTAGAGGAATTTGGAGAATCAAATGATAAAGATTGTGGATGAGTCAATCTTGTTTTTCTTTAGGGTTTCTCTCTTAAAATTCTCTCTAGAAGCTCTCTACATTTCATGGATATAAGGGTATTTATAGTAATGTGTATGACAAATGCGAAAAGTCAGTTTTCATCCAAACAGGGCATTCTGGCGACTTAACCTTACGACTGGAACAAGTCGCGAGTCTAAGTCGTGAGCTAACTGTCTGGCCAGATTGAAATTTTTGTCCTGTAATACTCTAGCTGTCGTGACTCTTCAGCTCCCCTGTATGCTTCACACGTGTACCATGTTGGCGACTTGCCAGTTGTAAGTCAGTCGCGAGATCCAGTCGTGAGACTCCTTTGATTACACACATCTTGAGCTTTCTTCACACTCTCTCACACACAACCTTTAAATAAATCTCACCTAAATACAGGGTATCTAAATGCTAAATTACAAGCAAATTTGACACGGAATAAAACCAACATATGATTGAATAAATTCAACCTTACAATCTCCCCTTTTGGCTATTCCATGACAAAACCCTAAAACAGACTTTAGACTTAACATGTGAGTTGGGAATAGTTACCAAAACTCACTCACACCTAAATCTAGAAACTGTGAAGCTCTTGAACCATACGAACAAGTTTTTCCTGAAAACAATAACACAAGATGATCATTGTAAGTAGAAATCTTGAAATGCATATAGAACAAGCACAATGCGATCAAGTAGTAAAGAATATAGCAATAAAGCATGGCTTGACCAAACAAGAACAATCATTATAAATAATGATCACAATGATCATTCACACTAGGAATGAACATTCGGACATGCAAGCTAATAAGCTCAATGCAAAGTATTATTTGCATGTCCAACACTCAACCGATACAAAAACACAAAGTAGTTGCATCAAGGATATAAAATCCAACAAAGGCACAAGAGTGATGTACTAAAAAAAATGCATAACATTAACTAAATGTACTAAGCTACAAAGCAAGGGTACATAAAAAAAAAAAAAGCATAGTTTAAATACACAACATAAACCCTGATATATGATAATATTAAGCGTAGCCCTTTTCTTTCTCTTGCTCTTGAACTTCAATACTCCCCCTTTGATCAAGCTTTTTCTCCCCCTATCATGCACCATCTCCCCCTTTTTGTCATGAAATAGCTAGTCCTCATTTTCTTCTAGATTTCTTTGAATTTGGTCCAATTGAGTTTGGAGAGAAGTGAATTTCGTATCACAACGGATTTTGTGAAAGTGCAAGAGAGAGGCAAGTCCGGACATCTTAGTGCTTATGTCTTGGACGGATGCCATGATGTTGTCTATCTTCGCATCATATAAGTGTGAGCTAGAGCATGAACCACCATGAGGAGCTGGACTCTCTATCTTAGTTCCTTTTCAACTATGACCAATGCTAGCATTGAACGTACGAATGTTGACTGGACTTGGCATAGGGTAGGGAGACTCATCTTCCAATGGATGAATGCTTTTGAGTTTCAAAATCGTTGAAATGAGGCAGCAGAAAGGAATGCAATTCCTTAAGGCAGTTCTTGCAGCAATTTTGCTCAAAATATGGAAGATATGAGCGCAGATATCGATCTCTTCATTAGTAATCAGGTCATGAAGGAACAAGGCTCTACCAAAATTCATGTATCCGGTGCTTGATAGAGGATAGAGATTGTGGAACATAATTGTTGTAAGCACCCTCAATTCTGGAGATAGTGAGGAAACACTAATTAATCTCCCATTAGGAAATAATTCCAAGTTAACTCCAAGAGTGTCATGAAGTAAATCCTCCTCTAGATTCAAGTCATCATACACCGGTGGCTTTGGAAACATTAGCCGATTGATGTGCAGAATGTTAGCAAGATAGTTAGGTGTTACTGTGAAGTGCTATCCTCTAACCCAACATTTCAGCTCATCCCCTTCAAAAATGGCATTAGCATAGAATTCCTTTACCATATACCCATACGGTTCTTCTAAGCTGGATAGGAAGAAGTTCCAATCCTTGTTAGCAAACCATTTCAGAATGTTCGTATCCAGAAAAGAACCCTGCTCAAGCACCCTTTCCATTAACATGGCACCTTGAAATAGTTCTCATAAGCGTGTGATGCTGCATATGATCTAAACTTGCTAACATCATAGAATCCTATCGATGATCGAGACTTCTTGGACTTAGGAGTGAGGCTCTCAAGATCAATCACTGGTTCTTTTCCTTTGCTACTACTTCCTTTCACGACTGATCTCTTGAACGGAGACATTTCCAAGCTGTATCATGTAATATCAAAGAGCAAAAAAGACCACACATGACAACAAACTTTATTAGCACTAAGTTAGTCCCAAATCATAATTTTCGAATAAAACCCTAAAATCTTGACATTAAGCTCTCAACCATGTCAAAGAGTGTGTGTGTGCAACAAATGTCACCGTGTGTAACAAATGTCACCATGTGCAACCTAGGGAGTAGTGTAAAAACACATAACCAACAAAACCCATACATTAAGCTCAACAAAACATCAGTAAACCATATTCAAACATCATATTTTCAAATCTCAACAAAGACACACAATCCAAGAAATCTAGGGTTAGAAACGTGAAATACAGTGAGAAAAAGACAGAACCCATACATTTTCTTGAAAATTGGTGAAGAAAATGGAGGTTTTGTGTGTGAAAACGATGATTTTGGAAGAGGGATGGACAAACAAGACGATGAATAGTCACAAGATGTGAGGGAAAAATGAAAAGTTTTTGAAAACTGCCTTGAAAATAACCCTCATTGTGCAAAACACGCATTTTTCATTACTGGAATGAGTCGAGAACAAGTCGCCAAGTCAAGTCGCCAAAAGCCCATGTGACAAATTTTGAAAAATTTGTTTAAATATTTTTCGCGACTAGAAGGTCCACTCGCTAGTAAGTTACGAAGGGAGGCCCAAAGCATTCTAAGTAAAACTCGCAACTGGAGCTTCCACTCGAGAACCAATCCCCAAAGTGAGTCGCGAAAATGCTAAAAACCCAAAAATTTGAAATTTTTCAAAGTCTTTTTCGCATCTGGGGGCTTGACCTGCTGGGGGGTCATGAAAGCTTCTGAGTAAGCTCGCGACTAGATTGACCTGCGAGAGTGAGTTACCAGAATAGAATTGCACAGTTTTTGAAATTTTTAAAATTTTTCAAAACAAGAACACTTTCCAAAAACAATTATAATACTCAAAAATCTTTTTGTGTTTGATCAACATATGATTGAGTAAGTGCAACACATTTAATCAAATACAATTACACGAATGAATATGGCATTCATTGAACATAGACATGTGTGATGTGTGTGGGTATCAAAGATGAGATAGTCCTTAGTCTAATGTGAAGTTTCAATGATCAATTCAACCAAGACATACACAATTAACACGAGGAAAAGTGATCAACCTCAATTATAGAAGTATGCATATATGACCTCCCATAAAACTTGATTACATAATTTTGAAGCTTTTCATTTGGCTTCATACACATCATAACATTTGATCATTTAGAATCAGTACATCTTATTTTGAGATTAATGCCTGAAATTTTGATATTACGATTTGATGAACAAGCCTTTGGCTTTTTAGGCATCATACATTTTAATAAAAGTCGTTTTCCCTTATGCGACGGTTTTTGCAGCTCATTATCTCCTTTTATTTTTGAGATTTACATTAGTTGAGCTCTTTAAGCAAAAATTAAAAGAGTGGAAAGATATATAGGCACAAGTCTATGCAAGTCTCAAGATCAACAAAACTATTGACTAATCATTCATGACAAGTTTAAGGATCTATTTACAACAGTCACATAGATGTCAAGATTTTTCTCACAATGATATGAGTAAAGAACAAGCTACGCTCGTAAATGCATAAAGCCATTTATACGAAGGTACAAGGCAAAACATGCGTGTGACAAAACACAATAATGCCAATCAAACTTTTTGAATCTTCTACTTTTTATATGTTTTTGGATTTTTGACACAAAAACAAGTTAATATTGATCAAAAATAAAAACATTAAAAGCAAAACAAACAAACAAAAATTTGTCAAAACATGCTATACAAGTAACCAACAAAGTAGTGTGTGCTCTACACTAGTGAGATCAAATCAAGATAAATAAGTAAAGCACACATCACACATGAGACTTAAGGAATTGTACCAACGACGATGGTCTTACAGAATGATTCAAACCGTGGACCATCGAGAGGTTTGGTGAAGATGTCCGCCTATTGATTGTCCGTATGTATAAATTCAAGACACACAACTTTATCTTCCACCAAATTCCAGATGAAGTGGTAACGTATCTCTATGTGCTTCAACTTTGAATGCTGAACTAGATTCTTAGAGAGATTTATAGCACTGGTGTTGTCACAGAACACACACATTGTATCTTGAGGAATCCTGTAGTCTTGAAGTAACTTCTTCATCCATAGAAGTTGTGTGCAGCAACTTCCAGCAGCTATGTACTCTGCTTCTACCGTAGAGAGGGACATGGAATTTTGTTTCTTGCTCATCCAAGAGACAAGATTGTTCCCAAGGTAGAAGCAACCACCTGAGGTACTCTTTCAGTCATCCACACTTCCAGCCCAATCTGCATCTGAATAACCCGTGAGGCAAGCATTAGAATCCTTTGAGTACCACAAGCCATAATCCGGAGTGCCATTGACATATCGTATGATTCGCTTCACCGCAGTCAGGTGGGATTCCTTCGGAGCAACTTGATATCGAGCACAAACTCCCACGCTGAAAGCAATATCCGGTCTAGTAGCCGTAAGATAGAGTAAACTCCCAACGATACTCCTATACAAAGTTGGATACACTTCTACCCCGGAAGGATTAAGATTAAGCTTTGTAAATGAACTTATGGGAGTGGAGGCATGTTTTTTGGAATCTAATCCAAACTTCTTGACAATATTTGAAAGTTCAAATAGCATATAAAATACTAATGAATGTTTAGACCCCCAATTTCAACAATACCAACACAAGCTTATACACAAACAATATATATGCAAAATGATGAAGACAAGCTATAACCAAATTGGTAAAACAATTTAAACTATAATTAACCACAAACACATTAGTAATTAAAAGGTAAAGAGTAAGGGAAGAGAGATACAAACACAAAGATAACATCAGCACATGTTATCGAAGAAGAATCCAAAGTACTCGGTGAAAAACCTCTTCGCCGCCCTCTAAGCAGTAAATGATCCACTAAAGAATATAGTTGGGATACATAAATAACAGAAGACCCTCCAAGCCTAATCTACCCAGTGCACCTAAGCCCTCCAAGCTTCTTGCTCCAACAGGGTTACGCTGGACCTTGTCTTCTTTAGCTTACCGGATCCCACAATAAGTCCATTGCATCAACCAAATGAATTGGTCCTCTCTGAACTGCTTCCCAAGCACCAAAACACCTCCTCACTGAGATAAGTATTTGGCAAATGTACCTCTCAAGGATATGTCAATGGAAAAGGTGAGAGTAGAGGAATTTGGAGAATCAAATGATGAAGATTGTGAATAAGTCAATCTTATTTTTCTTTGGGGTTTCTCTCTCAAAATTCTCTCTGGAAGCTCTCTACATTTTGTGGGTATAAGGGTATTTATAGTAGAGTGTATGATGAATGCGAAAAGTCAGTTTTCATCCAAACAGGGCATTCTGGCGATTCAACCTCGTGATTGGAACAATTCACGAGTCTAAGTCGCGAGTCTGAGTCACGAGCTAACTGTCTAGCCAGATTGAAATTTTGTCTTGTAGTGCTCCAGCTGTCGTGACCCTTCAGCTCCCCTGCATGCTTCACACGTGTACCACTTTGGCAATTTTCCAGTCTTGAGTCAATCGTGAGATCCAGTCGCGAGACTTCTTTGATTGCACACATCTTAAGTTTTCATCACACTCTCTCACACACAACCCTTACATAAATCCCACCTAAATACAGGGTATCTAGTTGCTAAATTACGAGCAAATTTGGTACGGAATAAAGCCAACACATGATTGAATAAATTTAACCTTATAATATTTCTAGCATATTTTTCTTTTGAAATGAATATGCCCTCCTTCTTTTGTTTGACTTGAATGCCCAAGAAAAATGTAAGCTCCCCTACCATATTCATCTTAAATTCTTTCTTCATTTCCTTGAAGAACTCTATAGCTCAAGCATTAGTGGTAGCTCTAAATACTATGTCATCAACATATACTTGAGCCACGAGAAGGTAGTCCTCATCATTCTTGACAAATAGATTTTGGTCGGTATATCCTCTTTTGAATCCTCTATCCAAGAGGTAATGTGTAAGTCAATCATACCAAACTCTAGGAGCTTGTTTCAAGCCATAAAGAGTCTTCTTCAATCTCAACACATGATCAGGGAAGTGAGGATCTTGGAAACCTTTAGGTTGTTCAAAAAACACTTCTTCATTTAGGTATCCATTGAGAAATGCACATTTCACATCCATTTGATAGAGTTTGAAGTTCATAGTGCATGCAATTGACATAAGAATGCGGATAGACTCAAGCCTTGCTACGACAACGAAGGATTCATCAAAATCTACTCCTTCCACTTGAGTGTATCCTTAAGCCACCAGCCAAGACGTATTTCATATAATCTCTCCATCTTCGTCGGTCTTGTTTTTGAAGATCCATTTGGTGTCGATGACATGAACATTTTTAGGCCTAGAAACAAGTTCCCATACATCATTTCTTACAAATTGATTCAGCTCTTCATGCATTGAATCAACCCAATTTTCATCTTGAAGAGCTTCATCTACCTTTTTCAGCTCAAATTGGGCAAGGTAGCAATGGTATGTTACATGATTGGCCAGAAGTATGTATCCCTTTCTAAGGCGAAGACCTTCATCTAGAGACCCAATGATGTTACTACCTGGATGGTTTTTAACCACTCTTGATGATGGCTTCTTTGAGGTGGACACTTCATCATTCTGGGAGATAGAAGGATGAACTTCTAGAGAAGTGAAATGACTTGATGTTCTAGACATTGACCTTGTTTCCATTCTTGAGTTCACGGAAGTTGATTCCTTTTCCGGTATAAGACCTTCTCCTTCAATATCTTGGGCTTCGACCTCAACGATGGGTTCTTTGGAGCTTGGTCCTTCTCCATCATCATCAATCTCTACTTTTCTTATAGCATCATCAATTTCCACATTGATGGACTCTATTACCGTCTTTGTTCTCTTGTTGAAGACTTTATGTGCCCGGCTAGTAGTAGAATACCCAAGGAAGATGCCTTTATCACTTTTTGCATCAAATTTTCCAAGATTCTCCCGATCATTTAGAATGTAACATTTGGTTCCGAATACTCGGAAGTACTTCACTTTTGGCTTCTTTCCATTCCAAATTTCATATGCAGTCTTCTTTTTTCCTGCTCAGAAGAATATTCTATTACCAATGTGACATGAAGTGTTCACGGCTTTTCCCCAAAACTTTTGAGGAATTTGCTTGTTAAGTAGCATAACTCTTGCCATTTCTTGAATCACCCGATTTTTCCTCTCAACCACCCCATTTTGTTTAAGAGTTTTAAGGGCTGAAAATTCCTTTTTGATCCCATTCTTCTCACAAAAAGACTCAAATCTTGCATTCTCAAACTCCTTGCCATGATCACTCCTTATCTTGACAATAGGAGCCCCTTTCTCGTTTTGAAGTCTTTTGCACAGAATTTCCATTTTCTCACATGCTTCTGATTTTTCTCTAAAAAATTCCACCTAAGTGTATCTTGAGAAAGGGGCTCCTTATCTTGACAATAGGAGCTCCTTTCTCATTTTGAAGTCTTTTGCACAGAATTTCCATTTTCTCACATGCTTTTGATTTTTTTCTAAAAAATTCCACCTAAGTGTATCTTGAGAAATCATCAACAATGACCATGATGTACCTTTTTCCTCCTAGGCTTTCAGTTCTTGTGGGCCCCATTAGATTAACATGAAGAAGCTCTAAACAGCGTGAAGTAGCAATCACATTCACCTTGTGATAATTTGCCTTTGTTTGCTTCCCCATTTGGCATGCACCACAAATGGTCTTTTCCACCTTTCCAAATTTTGGAAGTCCCTCAACAACTTCAAGTTTAGATACTTTAGTCACTTGTTTGAAATTTGCATGCCCAAATCTTTGATGCCAAAGTTCCAACATGTCAACACAAGCACTTCTGCAGGAAATCTTTGACGTAGGAACTACTCCGTAGCAATTGTCGGTAGTCCTATTTCCCTTCTTCATCAATGATTACACACCCCTTCTTTGAGAATTGAATAAGGCAGTCCTCATCACATATTTGAGTGATGCTTAAGAGATTAACCTTAAACCCTTTGATGTATAAGACATCCTTCAATAGAGGTAATCTCGGTATCTCAACAGTCCCTTTGCCAAGTACTTGAGCATGACTTCCATCGCCAAATGTCACATACTCACTAACCTTCTCTTTGAGTGACTTAAACAGTGATTTATCTCTTGTCATATGGCGAGAGCAACTGCTATCAAGATGCCATAAACACGAATTAAATACCTTCAAATAAATGTGCACAAATAAGCACGCATAGGACAAGCACTCTTGACTTTCAAATAGAAAATTATCTTCATTTTCCACACTCTTGTTAGATTGAATTTTCTTTTTAAGATTATCAACCTTATCACACAATATTATATTCCTTATTTTATACTTCTTAATCAAAGAATGTGACTCACATAGACTATTGTGTAGGATATGATTCTCATTTTCAAAATATTTTAGCATGTGAACAAACATTCTAGCATGTTTTTTTGTTTTTAATAGCTCTAGAAGTTTATTGTTAGGACAATCTTCAAACATACTTATAGAGTCATTATCACAAACATTTAAACCACAATTCAACATAGCATTTTCCATAGCTTCATCCATAGCTAAGGGGTCTAGAATCACACTTAGGTAATTAAACTACAACAAGTGTACCCGCTCTGACACTAATTGAAAGTTCAAATAGTGTATAAAATACCAATAAACGTTTAGACCCTTAATAACAAAAATACCAACACAAGCTTATAAACAAACATTATATGTGCGAAATATGAAATATAAGCTATATCCAAGTTGGTAACACACTCTAAACCATAATTAATTATAAACACAACAGCAATTAAAAGGTAAAGAGAAAGGAAAGAGAGATGCAAACACAAAGATAACACAGCGATGTGTTATTGAAGAGGAAACCGAAGTACTCAGTGAAAAACCTCTACGCCGCCCTTTAAGCGGTAAATGATCCACTAAAGAATATAGTTGTGATACATGAATAGCAGAAGACCCTCCAAGTCTAATCTACCCAGTGCATCTAAGCCTTCCAAGCTTCTTGCTCTAACTGGGTTACATCGAACCTTGTCTTCTTTAACTTACCAGATCCCGCAATAAGCCCATTGCATCAACCAAACGAATTAGTCCTCTTTGAAATTCTTCCTAAGCACCAAAATACCTCCTCACTGATATGGGTATGGTGAGATAAGGATTTTGAAAATGTACCTCTCAAGGATATGTCAATGGAGAGGGTGAGAGTAGAGGAATTTGGAAAATCAAATAATAAAGATTGTGGATGAGTCAATCTTATTTTTCTCTAGGGTTTCTCTTTCAAAATTCTCTTTGGAAGCTCTCTACATTTCGTGGGTATAAGGGTATTTATAGTAGTGTGTATGAGGAAGGCGAAAAGTCAATTTTCATCCAAAAAAGGCATTCTGGCGACTAGAACGAGTCGCGAGCTAACTGCCTAGCCAGACTGGAATTTTTGTCTTGTAGTGCTCTAGCTGTCATGACCCTTCAGCTCCCCTACATGCTTCACACGTGTACCACTTTGGCGCCTTGCCAGTCGCGAGTCAATCGCGAGATCCAGTTGCGAGACTCCTTTGATTGCACACATCCTGAGTTTTCTTCACACTCTCGCACACACAACCCTTACATAAATCCCACCTAAATATAGGGTATCTAAATGTTAAATTACAAGCAAATTTGGCACGGAATAAAGCCAACACATGATTGAATAAATTCAACCTTACAGTGTTTTTGATGGTGTAATTTTTTTGTTTAGTTTCCCTTATTTGTTCTCTAATCTGATTGTTAGAAGCTGAATTTGTGGTTTTGTGTTAGCTATTTGAAAGATTAAAAATATTATGGTCTTTTAGATGCCTATTAATGTATTCTAACATGTATAGTATAGGTATAAAAATACTCACTTGAAGTGAAGGCCAATTGCTAATAGTTGATGATTTTGTAAGAAAACATGTTAAAATTGTTACTGTGATAGATTTGGTGTTTACAACAAGAAAATTTTGGATTAAATCATATTCCATGAATTAGGATTCTAGGAGTAATTTTTATGAATTCTAAGACACACATGGTTGTAATGGAAGTGGTCTCACAGCATTTGGATCAATATAAAAATAATGGTTTAATTTCTAAATTGCATAAAATTCTGTCAGTACAGATTTGAGCATGGTGTCTTGTATGATTTTTAATTAATCATGGTTTTATGCTTTGACTCTGAAATTGATATGGTATATACTAGACATCCAGGAGAGTAGTTCTGTAAAATTGCATGACGTTTGGATGTGTATAGACAGCCCCTTTATATTTTACAAATGAAGCATATGCTTCTGAATCGAGCACTGAACAGCATATGGTACACCTAATTTTGAGGATTTAATTCTAAAGTTATGGTGAATTTTTTGAGCTATAAATTAGTATGCTCATCCTTTGATATGTTTGGATTATAAATAAATTTTATGCCTTGGTTTCTCTATGGCATGGGTATATAATGTGTTTGATGAATGTATCGTGTGCTTTAGGGAACCTTATGTGATGGGAATTAAGGATTTTTCTTGAGTTTGAGAGTTAGGTTGTGATTGATGTTTAAGTTTATATATTTAGGAAGAGTTGTTAGTAATAAATTTTGGTCTTTCATCTAGGTGACGAGAACGAGAACATGGACACTTAAGCTCCTCTTATACAAATCTCTTGCGTCTTTTGTTTTTAGGTAAGGGACATGTGACATGTGCGTTTGATAAGTATAAGGACTGTTTAAAAAATTATTATGCATCAAAACCTTTTAATTAGAGATATTACATATAAGCATGATTCAAGTAAAATATATGTTCGTGAGTTGTTCAATCTCATATATATGATAATTTTAGCATATTGATAATATTACTTATATCACGAACATAATATTTAAGAATGAAGTGGATATGCTACTATTATGAAATAATTATGTAAAAGTGTAGTTATCAGAAAAATATAGTTTTTGGTTATTCCATTGTTATGATCTGAACTCAGTCAGTAGGGGTTATAGTAGTGGTATTTCCATGAAGATTTTGATTGGCCTTTATAAGTGGTGAGGACTCTGCTGTACCCGCCCATGTTGGTAATGACCAACTTGTGGAGGATGCCAACCACCCCCCATGGTTGATGATATGATCACACCGAAAAGGGTGATACTTTCTAATATGATCCTAAGATTACCTAGTATTGTAGGGAATGCTGGATGCCTAGCATTTTGTGTTGGAAGCCTCTCAAAGTTGTGATAAACTTACAATTGGACTGACTAATATGTATTATAAATGAACTATTAAGCTATTTGAAAATTATAAGAAAACTATGATGATAAGAAAGGTATGTTGAATGTGTTATAAGTCTGATGAGAAGTTTATGATAAAGTATTTTATAGTCTTTTTAAAGATAAGGTTACTGAATTATGTTTATGTTCCTTGTTATGTCCCTTATTATGTCCTTTTATTATTATATGAAAAGAAAATGAAGTATTTTCATCTAAAAACTCATAAGTTATTTTAAGAACTATATGAATAGTATGAAGACTATTTTATCAAAGCTAGCATATCCATAAAATATGTGATCTTATCAAAGGCCCATGGAGCTTAAAACCTTACTAGGCTTCGCAGCTTACCCTATTATATTTCAGTGCACAGGTTCTTCCTAGAAGCAGCGAGAGTATTAGAGGTGGCAAGAATTCTGTGATTCTTGTTTGTTAGAATGTATAGTTTTTTGTTGTATAGTAGTTTAGCTCTTTTGTTGTATAGGAGGAATCAAGATGTACTTGATCCTTTAAGCATAGATGTAATTTTGAACCTTAGTTTGTTTTGAACCCCAGTTGTATGTTTTTGGGGTTGGGTTTGTAAATAAGAGTTTTTGCTAAATGTTTAGCTATGTAATATTTACATGAATATCTTAAGTTTCAGCCAAGTGGTAATCTTGCAAAGTTCAAATGAAATGAAGTTTCAAGGTTTTCAGCATTTTTGTATATTGTGGCTTTTATGCAAGAAAATAAGAAGAAATACAAGAAACAATTCTTGTTAAGCACCTTCAGCTTAAATTGGTTCGTGTTAGTATTGAGGTAAACTTGATATTAACATGCCAGTCATACTCTAAATTCTGAAGTACAGGTTTAAGTCGTGACAATATGCATCTAGGTAAGTACCCTAATCTAGTCAATTCTTATAATAATAATTAGTTGCATAAAATTATGAATTTTGATGATATGAGATAATTAACATGTTCATGCATATTAGAATTAGATTTTAATTTCCATTGAATTCACATGATGAACATATTTAATTTCTTGCCATGCATAACATGATTATATAATTAATTAGATGAGTGTAAAAAGGGTGGAGTGAGTGTCTATTATCTTCCCATTTCATAACCTAATCTACGAACTTAGATCTTGGGTTTAGAGTCCATATCCTATCAATGTAATTTTTTTTTCTTTAATCGTAACTAGGAATCAAAGTGATGTGTTTTTCTTTTCCTTTCTTAAATTGTAACTAGAACCATAATGATATACCTTTTAGTTCTTAGACTGTATCATTTTTTTTCTTTTTGGGGAAAATTCTTAGAATGTATCTAGGATCAAAACCAAGTAAATTTCTCTTTTATGATTTAATTTCCAAATTATTCAATAAAGATGTATTTCATGAAAGGTTTATTATTTTTCAATTTAAATAAAAAAAAAAGTGACAGCTTTATTGTAAAATCCTTAATTGATTTAAGGGATAAGACATATCCATCTAAGTTTCACACCCCTAAAAACTTAAAGGAATTTTTTTTTTTTTTTTTTTTTGTGGACAAAGACTTGGGACCAAGGAAGTCAATTTCGTATCGTACCGGCCGGTATATACCGTACCGGCAAGCATACCGGTACATATAACCCCCCTGTTTCGTACTGGAAAAAATACCGGCTATGTACCGGGCGTACTAGCCAATTTCGGGTAATACCGGCCGGTACCGGGTGTACTGGCCAATACCGAAAAAAAGTTTTTTTTTTTTTTTTTTTTTTTAAGTTTTGTAATTTTTGAATTTTTGTTAGGGCGGAATGGTAACTTATTTGCATTAAATTATTAGTATTATTTATTTTCTTAGTATGCAATGGTAACTTTTAAGCTTTCTATATTTTGTATTGTGTTTTTTTTTTCTTCTTTTAATTGATACTAAAGTCTAAAACCATGAATAATTAGTTCTGAATTAAGGAAATGTTTTATGGTAAACTTTTATATTTATTATAATACACACACACACACACACACACACACACACACACACACACACACATACATACATACATACATACATATATATATATATATATATATATATATTTATAAATATAAAAAATAGTAGTAAACCCGAAACGGTACACCGGTATTGACCGGTATCCGAAATATATCATACCGCTGGCCAAACCGGTACAGCCTCCGGTACGGTATTGACTCCCTTGCTTGGGACCCTCAAAGAGATCATGCATAAAAAATTAGAGCTCCTTAATCCCACTCAAGAGATCATTTGATCATGCATGATTCATCAAAGATATTTTCAAATTCAATGAACAAAATGCTTGATAATAAATTTTTTTTTTCATTTCCATTTTTAGTACCCATTTTTTGGAGAAATTATTTAGTACATTTGGAGAACCACGTTAGCAATAATTAGTGGTCCTTTAAACTAATAATTTAATGTCATATGATTGAGTCATATCTACTTACAATCCTAATCAATATCATAATAAAAAATAAAATAAAATTCTACATAGTATTGGCCTTAAAGCAACTACATAAAATAAAATTCTTACTTGACAGGAATTAATTTATGAAATGGTCAAGTCACCCTCTCTTATTAATGAGTACTAAAGTGTGTTTGATCCTAATTGGGAAACAGCATATGGGCAATTGTCAAGTTTTATTTTATTAACTAGTCGCTAACCCGTGCATCTAGTTGAACAAAAGTTATACGCATTCACTTTTATTGGTATAATCATTAAAACCAATCAAATTAGATAATTCTAATTCTAAATAATCATTGAAAATATGTATAAATAGATTAGTCAAATAAACAACATTCATCTAAAAGCGACAATGATATGGTTTAAGCATGTTCCAATAAAAAACCATTTCAAATAATTACAACATATCAATTTCTGGAAAGAAATCCCATCCCCAAGAAATAATGAGCTATCCACATCAAACATTGTATTACTTTCTCTTTTTTTAAATTATCCACATAAAAAAAAAAAAAAAAAAAAAAAAAAAAAAGCAAACTACCTAGAGATCATTACCAATTATCTCAATAAAAAATGATATGACCAAAAATAAAGGTGGATAAATACTAACAAAATTATATAAATCACAACAGTGAGCTATTATACATTTATAGGATTTGAATCCCACATGATTTAAAAAGAGGTTGAGCTTAAGAGTATAATAGTGATCCTAGACCAATTAAATATTTTATTAAGCCACTCTACCACTCTTGATGTCCTCAAATTATAAACAAAGTCCATTAAACACACTCAATTCAAATTCACTAATTCCAAAGAATTTCCAAATATTACTTTCTATACTACAAGCAACATGCAAGAGAATCAACTGTAACAATTTATATTTTGATAATTACTAAACAAATGCAAGAGAATCAAATTTTACAAAAATATTTCTTCTTGATAAACTTATTTATATTTATTCCTTTTAAAAAAATATGTACTATGCAAAAAAAACTAATCAATTTATACAATGCAAACTATTGGGCTCTCTTAATTGTTAGACAATATGCCTTGCATTTAACATGTGTAAAGATTCTAATCCCAAACAACATGTGTTTGTTTAACGAATAAATTATAAACATCTTTTAGCCTAAGAACACGACATCATCTATTCTCATCCCAAACAATATGCATGTCCGTAGTCTTGGCATAAATTACAAAAAACTTTTAGCATATGAACACATCATCTAATATTAGTTGGTATGAGAGAAGTCTTTTGCTTCAAGAACACAATTGACAAAAAAATATTTCCCACAAAAAGCATAAGTCTAGAAATAATCAATTATATGTTGAAGAAAATGCAATCACTCATTTTTATTATTCTGTCGCAACTCTCGCACCAAGAAATAGACGTTGGACCAAATGATTTAGATGAATGTCATATTCCCATTTTCCTTGTCTCTTTGTTTTTCTCTTGTCAACTGTCATTGGCCAATCCTTGCAATTTGAGTTACTTCTCTAGTCACCTCTTTCTATTTTATCGTATTTAAATTAAAGATTATATAATATTTACAAAGGGAAAAAAATTAAAGACTATATAATATTTACAAAGGGGGGAAATCATATAATGAGCCAATGAGCTTTAGGCTTTAGCTCAAATGACACTTTCTCTTCCTATAAAAGCAAGGTGATGTGTAATTTACCAATTAAAAAAAATGCAAATAGAAATTAAATAAAGAACTTGAAAAATATTGATTCTTTTTTTGAAGAGAATTTCTTTTTTTTTTTTTTTATGTTAAATAGAGTTCAATACAGCAGTGGAAGTTGGGGTTGTAAGAATGGTGGATTGTGACCAATCCAAAAATTCCTATCAACCCAATGAACTAAAAATATAGGTAAAGAATGCGATGTTGTGCTTGCAGCTCTATGAACAAAAACTTTAACTGCCTAAACTTCTTAGCTCTCTCTTTAAATGTGCCATTGAAGCTTGTCATCCCCTCAAGTATCACTTGAAATCATCACATATCTCTAGCCAACCTTATAGCTTCCATGGCTGCCATTAATTACCTCCACCGTGGTTGAATCCTTATCATAACACTTATGCTTACTAAGTGTTGCTAATATTACTCTCCTTGCATCCAAATGATTACTCCAGGGCTTCCTTAAAAAACACTGCACATTAAAGTTTACCTTTACATACTACATTGAATTTATAAGGTTTCCAACTCAAATTGAATTCAATTTTTAAATGTATAATACTGTTGATATATTAGAAATCAGACATTACATGATTTCATTCTTGTGAAGTGTGAAACTGCCTGGAAAATATTTATACCATTTAATCATCTGTTTCAATAAAATTTAGAGAGTTAGAAAAATTAAAAAATAAAAGGAAACATTTTTAGAAGTTTTTTTTTTTTCTCGGAATCAATAACCTATTGCCTTATATCACAAAACAACAAAGACAATATCATAATAAATAAAGTAAGAATAGCTACAAACATTGAGAGAAAATATGAGTTTCAATTTATTATATATTTTTCAAGATTGTAGTTTTAATGTTTTAAACAATGCTAATGAGCTAAATCATATAATATCAGGCATAATGCATAACCTTGTCATTGTCAACATTATATTTAAATTAATAAAATATGGCGTAAATGCACTTTTAGTCCCTACATTTTGACTTTTTTCCATTTTAGCCCCTACATTTTATTTTTACCACTTTTAGTCCCTAAACCAATTAACGCCCTTTATTTTAGTCCTTGAAACCCTATTCCGTCACCAATTAACGGGAAAACTGACAGAATAAATAAAATAATAATAAAATTTTACTGTAGCACTGACACGACAGCATATAAATTTAAAAAATTAATTTATTAATTTTAACTAAATAAAAAAAATAAAAACAGAATTAAAAAATGAAAATTCAAACTTTGCCCAGAATAAAAACGTGTTCTTCTGTTAATCATGTTCATGTTCTTCCCAGCAAACTGCCCAGAAATAAGTAGATCCTCATTTATACTATCTCCCAAACATATAAGCAGATCCTCATTTATATAATACACCAAACACCAAACACAGAACAAAAACCTATCACCATCCACGGCCAAAAACCCATCACCAAAACCACACCCATGGCCAAACACTACAGTCACAGCCACTGTGAGAATCAAACTCGAACCAAACGTACGATCTCAAAAGCCATCATGTCGATCTCAAACGCCACCACACTGACCTCAAACGACATCACAGACACAACCCACGACCGTTAGTGACCCAAAATCAAGATCAAAACCACGACCCATGACCCAGTAACACCACACCATGACCCAGAACAACATCAAACCATCGGACCTAAAACCCACCACCACCCACCCACCTCGTTCTCAACCCCAACCAAAACCACAAGACAATGCGGATTATACTATTTCCCTCTTCCAAACAAATAAACAGATCCTTATCTATGTAATACACCAAACCACAAGACAATCATGAGCTGATCAGATCAAACCACAGTGACCATCATGGCATTAGGCTCCACTACCGATCTAGGTTTAGAGAGAGAGAAGATGAGATTTTAGCCAAGGTGGGTTTCGGCCATGGGTCTTCAACCATGGGATTTCGGCCATGGGTCTTCAGCCATGGATTTAGAGAAGATGATATGAGATTTCTGTCAGCCACTACCAATCTGGGTTTAGAGAGAGAAGATGAGTTTTTGCTCAAGGTGGGTTTCAACCATAGGGTTTCCGCCATGGGTCTTCAGCCATGGATTTAGAGAAGATGAAGGCCGTGGGTTTTCAGTCACAACATAGATCAGCCAAGAAAGAAGAGAGAGAGCTTGGGTTTGAGATGAGAGAAGCGAGAGAGGGATCCAATCTTTTAACAGAAGAACACGTTTTTATTCTGGGCAAAGTTTGAATTTTGATTTTTAATTCTGTTTTTATTTTTTTTATTTAGTTAAAATTAATAAATTAATTTTTTAAATTTATATGCTAGCATGTCAGTGCTACAGTAAAATTTTATTATTATTTTATTTATTCCGTCAATTTTTCCGTTAATTGGTGACAGAATACGGTTTCAAGGACTAAAATAAAAGGCGTTAATTGGTTTAGGGACTAAAAGTGGTAAAAATAAAATGTAGGGACTAAAATGAAAAAAAGTCAAAATGTAGGGACTAAAAGTACATTTACGCCATAAAATATTTAATTAGAATGGATAAAAGGAAGCTTGACTATGTTCCACCTGAAAGCTCTCTAGCTTCAGATTGTACATGCCGATTCAGGAAGAGAAATGAATGAGTTGATAGAAAAACAAAGAATCAAGTCAACCCATCAATTGACTTCAAGGGGGGAAAAATAAAAGGCTGAAGAATTGGAGTTCAATAACATATAATGAGAAAGGATGCTCGCAAAAACTATTAAAGAATGATCATTTGAAACACAACTCTTACAAAATGATATTAACTCAACAAAGCAATTAAAATTTTACTTTTAGTAATATCAGAATTGATGCATTGTTCAAAAGAGTAGCATATATATTTTTTAATAAGCATAGAGGTGAAAGCTTCCAACTGTATACTATATTAAACATTTCTTTTTTATTTATTGAAAATGATAGATTTTTATTATGTAAACAACAATGTACAATGGTTCAAACAAATGTGCTAAGAAAGGATGGCAACCCATCCAAACACCCTCCACTTTGTTAGCTAGATCTACACTTGACTTGATGATGTGTACAAAAGAAATAGTTCTAAACTAAGAATTGAATAAGTGAATTCAACAACAAAACTAATGTAAGTGAGATTCGGGGATATTACTATCAAAAGTCTGGACTACTCTTTGATTATTACCTTTAAAATAATGTTCCTTAGCCCAATCCTAATTGCCAATTGAGCTACTTCTCTCATCACCCACCCAGCTGATCACTGCTTCTATTTTACCTGGAAGAGCTTTGTTCATGGGAAATAAAACACACCTAGTGTGATCCCTGGCCACAATTCCAATTCTAGTTCGTTTGTACCACATTAGCGACACACCAAAAAGACATATCCAATGGTTTCAATATTCTAGTAGGTCTTTAGAGTCTGTAGGGGTCATTTCATTGCTGGTTGTAGGTCAACACCCTTCCCCTTCATATGCAAAGATGCAAAGTTTTTTTTTTTTTTTTTAATCAATCTAGAGGTAGATGTTCATATCTATACAAATATAACAACCATCATTAATTAACCAAATCAACTAACATGTGTAACCTAATTCACGAAGGCCCCTGGCTCATGAAAAAGGTGAGGTTGAATACCTAATCTTCTTGTACTTTCCATGCTTTATTTATTTCAATATGAGAACATTGTATTTTAGGAAAACGAAAAAGATAGAAAAAAAAATAGAGGAAATCTTACTACACAAATGGTGGTAAGCTTTTCACATCATGCAAATCTCTTAGAGGCATTTGGTCGAATACCTAACAGATATAGGCATTTGATTTTCCACACATAATTTTTCTGCATAAACGAGGTAAGTTTTTAACACCTGCAATCCAAGAACCATAGCATTACAATTAAATTCAAAAGGTTAAATGATAAGATTTTTAAATAAATAAAAAATGATGTTTGGAGCTTTATACAACAAATCGAGCATTAAGTTGTAAGTCTTCTCCGGCATGCCACTCGAAAATCCTAACTGCTGTCTTTAAGCTTCTCTTGTCCTACGTTATGTGTTGTTCTTCTTGAGCAATTCCACCCACTTCTCTCCGTGAACTTGAGTTCAACCCACTTCTAAATATAATATACTGGTTGAAAGTGGAACAATACCACATTTGTGCTGCAATTATGGGAGATGAACACAAAACGACTCTCTAAATTCCTTCAAAAGTAACTATCGTCCGAAACTCCTTGTCGTAACATTTAATTTTCTTTGGTTCTACACTTTCAATCCGATTTATTTAGTAATAGAAACTTAGGGGCAAACATTAGGATAGGGAAGGACACTGAAAGGGTACAATCAATACTAAATAGAGAGACAGAGAAAAACAGTTACGTTGTAGACTTTAAAATGAAGAAAGAAGACAGAAAGTCCAAGTTGAAATTGAGGTAAAGAAAAAGGGAAAAAAAAAAACACATGAAGCAAAAAAAAGAAGACATTTTCCCCATTTTCTGTTGTAATAAAAGGTTCGCTATATATCAACTATTTATTTTTGTTCTCCATAGCATTACAACTTGTTTGCACACACCTCATTATCTACTTCATATTCTAAGCTCTCTCACTCACAGAGTTTGTGCTTGTATATTAAAGTAAGACAGAATCTTTAGTTATTGAACATGATCCTCGACTTTATTTGGATATGACTCCTAGTTTTATTGCTAATTTTATATATGTTTCTTTTGAGTTATAAAAATAAATAGATGGATAGGTATTTAATCCCCAAAAAAAAAAAAAAAAAAAAAAACCATTAAATTTAGCAAAACTCACATATGTGGGGAAGGGAAAGGGGAAAGAATTTGAAACCGGGCAACAAAAGAAAACAGAAAACAAAAAGTCTAAAACCATGAAAAAGGGTTTGACAAAGGGTTTTACGTGAGAAACAAAAGGTGGGGAAGGTTTTAGGTTGAAAAGGCTTTGGGTTTGGACTTTATGGTGGAATTAAATTAATAAGAAGTGGTCTTTATGGTGGAGATAGGGGTGGGAATTAAATTAATAAGAAGTGGGCTTTATGGTGGAGATAAGGATGAGATTTATTTTATATTTTTTAGAATTTTTAAATTGATAAAAAATATTTTTAAATTGTTGAACAAATGCAAAAAATATTATGGAAATGACATGGCTGCTGACGTGGCTCAACGTGAACGTAGCAACATTAAATACTACGTTTCAGCTTTTAGTAATATATAGATATAGATATAGATGATCTTCAACTTTATTTGGATATAACTCCTAGTTTTATTGCTAATTTTATATATGTTTCTTTTGAGTTATAAAAATAAATAGATGGATAGGTAATTAATCCCCGAAACAAAAAAAAAAAAAAAACAAAAACAAAAAAAAAAAAAAAAACCATTAAATTGAGCAAAACTCACATATGTGGGGAAGGGAAAGGGGAAGGGGAAAGAATTTGAAACTGTGCAACAAAAGAAAACAGAAAACAAAAAGTCTAAAACCATGAAAAAGGGTTTGACAAAGGGTTTTACGTGAGAAACAAAAGGTGGGGAAGGTTTTAGGTTGAAAAGGCTTTGGCTTTGGACTTTATGGTGGAATTAAATTAATAAGAAATGGTCTTTATGGTAGAGATAGGAGTGGGAATTAAATTAATAAGAAGTGGCTTTATGGTGGAGATAATGATGAGATTTATTTCATATTTTTTAGAACTTTTAAACTGATAAAAAATATTTTTAAATTGTTGAACAAATGCAAAAAATATTCCTGATCCATCTTCTATAGGTGCGTCTTTTCTTAGACAGAGGGCCGCTCATCTTCGGGCTGGTTCTAAACACCCTAGGTCTGAGCCATCTTCTAGCGCTCCTCCTCCTCCTTCATCTTCTACAGGTCCTGCTGGTGAGGATATTCCTGATCCAGTTGGTGATGATGTTGATGCTGCTGCTGCTGCTGTTCCTCCACCTCCTTCAGCCGACTTCGATGTTCGTCGTACTTTGGAGACTGTCATGACCGTTCAGGCGGCTCATGATCAGATTTTGATGGATTTGTTCGATGAGATTCGAGCTTTGCGGGCAGATTTGGCACGACTTCATTCACCTTCACCACCACCTTTTGATGGCGACTCTTGACTGCCCTTTGGCATTCCGTCACAAAAAAGGGGAGTGGTTACTGTAGAGGAGTTTTGACTTTTTGAGGAGATTTTGTAGTTAGGGAGAGATATTTTTTTTAGCATGAGATTTTGTTTTGTGGAGTTTATTAGATTGTATCTAGGTGCTTCACTTTGTATATCATTTTTGGGGATATTCATGTTAGGGGGAGTAACATTGTTATATTGATATACATTTTTTCTTATTTGATTCTTGTTGTCTCATGATTCACTGCTTATTGATTTATATTTATGAGTTGATTCATTGATATATATCTTTATTTTTTGTTGTGTGAATCTTACAAGAATATTATACCTGTTTATATACTATTTCCTGTCACACATGCGTTTATGTGTTTGTTGAGTATTTCAGGAATATACAGGTTGTTTCAATTGAGCTGCTGTCTACACTTGCAACCGATGGATAGTAGTTAGAGTTGAATTTTAGTTTATGAGCATTATTTATGTAATGGGCTTTTTACTTGTAAACTTTGAGTTTTTAATTTGTGTTTTGTCACGGATTGCCAAAGGGGGAGTTTGTTAGGTTCTAAGGTCTTAGGATTTTATGTATTTAGAACTTAATTTGTAATGTTAGCAAACCATGATCAAAACAATGTATTTAGTCTAGTTTAGGCTTGCTCAAAGTTGGTTTAATATTGTAAAGTTGGAATCGAGAGACTGCAGAAGCATTGGGGCTTCTCGGCCTGGCTCGATCGATCGAAGGTAATTCTCGATCGATCGAAAATCGGCTCAGATGCGATTTTGCAGAAAATTCCAGCTCAGCCCAAACTCTTTTAAAACGTTTAGGGTTTTCTGTTTTTGCCCTAGGTATATAAGGCAAAACCCTAGCCACGTTTTTAGAGTTGCACAAGTTGTATTGTTGCTCATACATTGCTGTTTATGTGAATCTCTTGTGAGATCTTTGAGGAGCCATAAACTTAGGGTTTTCAAAATTGAGATTCTTCAACATCTTGATGATCAACTTGGTTGCTGCCACTGAAGCTTAAAGATAAACAAGCAGGGAGCTTGTACCTGATTGAAGGAATACAAAGAAAGAAGTAGTCCGTGAACTCGGAGCCTGCGCGTGGTCGTGTCAGGAAGTTTTACTGGTGGGTAGCATTAGGAAGTCAAGCGGGGAGCTTGTAAGTCCTTTTGTAAGAACTTCAATTCTTTCTTAGTGGATTCCGTTTTGCCTTGAGGATCGGTGGGTAAAATCCTCCCCAGGTTTTTCCGTGTGGTTTCCTGGGTGATCATATCTCTGTGTTATTTATTATTCCGCTGCATTATATTTTTGATATGATTATTTGATTGTTTTAACCTAGAATTGCTTAATTTGACTAAGTAAAAACTTGGCTAATTAATCTAGGCTACGCAATTTATTTGTGGTTTAAGGGGTCTAAACCCTACAGAGATGCAATACATTGGGTTCTTACTTCTTAGTGGAAGTCACTTGAAATACATCATATCTCCATTCACGCATTATGTTCAGCAGCATATCGCACTAATGAGTAATTCTAGAACCACATTCTTTTTTCACAATTATTTATGTGGCTGACTATTATAATTGGTTGTCTGTGACTTTCACATGAACTCATTACTTTTTTTTCCACCACTCATAATTTGTCACATCAAAATTTTAACAAATTTGTAGCACAAGGTGTGGTCCTAGACTTTTTTTTCCACTCAAATTCTTTAGAGTTCTTAGGTAAGCTCAATCTATTCATTTTGAAATTATTGAAATGAATTTTGCTACATCATCAAAAAAATAAGATAGATAACAAATTGGTGATAGCTAACCTTAAATTAAATGTTGATAACAAGGTTAAATCCAATTCAATTACTTTAAAATGAATATATAATATTTTAGGAACTATATGGAGAAGTTACCCTAAGTAAGAATGACAATTGGGCGAGATGAGGTCAGATCAAGGTGCCAATTTCTCAGGCCATCACCTCTTTGGGGCAAAAAAAAAAGAAATTGTGAGGTGTAGGGCTATAAACTAGTTGAGCTTTGTTGAGTAGTAAATGATTGAGCTTAATTAGACAACAAAAGTAAATTGTTCACCGGCCTACAAATAATATTTGAGCACGACTTGATTCTCTTTTTGGGACATTCATTTTGTACACAGGAATTGTAATGTTCTTACTCATTTGCTTGTCGCCTAGACTTCTCGTACTACCGTCTGGGGCCTTTAACCATATCATCCATGAGACCATGATCCATCCCATCTTCTTCTTTTGTTTTGTTTTGGTTTTTTTTTTTAGAAGACGTCGCCCATCTTGGGTTTTCTTATAGGATGAAGATGGCTTGCCCCCTTGACTAGCTTTTGTTATACAATTGATTTTAATTAATGATACTTACTCATTCAGGAAGGGGAATAAAAAATAAAAATAAATAAATAAAAGAACCTGTTGCAAAATGATTTACCAATTTCAAATTAATAAAAAGACTTGAGTTCTCATAAAAAACAGCTCAAAAGTGTTTATTTTGTTCTTTACTTCTTCAAAGGGAGTCTTTTTTTTTTTAATAGCAGAATAAGGAATCCATAATATCTCAATTTGCAAACCTTTTAGTTTCCAACTCCAATATATAAAAGAAAGATGCGGAAATAACATATTCGTAATACATAATTCACCTTCCAACTTGACTTGGCCACGCATAATTTTCTTTTACTAGCCTGTTAACGAACTATGATGAATAATATAAGATAAACTAGACCAATGTGGTGATAGTAATTTTTTAAAATCAACAGCATCATGTAGACATTAATTTCTTTTTCAATAAATCTGCACCAGTTCTTGGAAGATCTTCATGGAAGAAGCTGGCAAACCCATAAGCACATTTATGCTTTTCCTTTCTTTGCCATGAGACAAGAACAAAGTCACTTCCTTCTCAGGCAATGCCACTGGCCCTGACAGAACAGGTTCACCCCATCCAAAGTCTGTTGTGTGGAAAGATAGCCTGGACCAAGTAGTGATCAAAAGGGTGGAAGACAAAGATGGCCTAGCTCTTGTCATTTCAAAGTAATCTATGGCTGATCTCATGTAACTATCTGTGACCATCTTAATTGCATTCTTAACCAACCCCACTGCAAATGAAAGTGGCTTCTCTAGTAGTTCACCTGCTTGGCATATAGAATTTGTTAACACAATTCCATTGCCAAAGTACCCTTTTGGTAGTGGTGGGTTAAATTTAGGCCTCCCATCAACAGCAAATAGGAGCTTTGTTTTTTGGTCAGGCAGAAACCCCAGCGCCTCAGTTCTAGCTTTCCATACAAATGCTGAGAGGACTTCAAATGTAGTGCACTTGTCAAGAACCCCATTTTCCATGGCTTTCATCTTTAGTTTGTCTAGCTTCTCAGGGTCAAAACAGAAGGACCTATACACCAATTCATCATTATAAATGTCACTGATGCAGGACTTGTCTTCTATCTCGGCAAATTCCTGATGCTGGTGCTCTATCTCTGGCGGGTTTCGGGCCTTAAGTAAGCTTCTGTTTAGGAATGGAGGGACAGCTAGTGGCAAGCCTCTGGCTGTTTCACCCCATGAGTTCACGAACTCCATAGCACCAATGCCATCAAACATACAATGATTCATGCACAGCCCAAGAACAAATCCTCCACACTTGAACTTAGTCACCTGGAGGAAAAAATTAACAATTAACAGTGATCTCCCAAGTTGTGAGAGGTCTCATGCATGAACTAAAAAGAAAGATAGGGAGATCCTATTATGTACAGAGTTTTTGCATTCTAGTATAGTTAAATTTTGTGAAAATTATACACATGTAAGTGACTGCAAAGACATCTTAAATTCATTTAGCTCAGGAAGACCATTGTGAATGTGACTTGTGATAATGTCTTTACTGAATCCTTCTCTTCAATTACGTACAACAAAGAACTAAAACTAGAAATAAAGTCAAATATATTTTAAGGGGTTTACATACCTGAGCCACCAAGGGAGGCACCTCTAGTATGTTCTTTGCCCCAGGAATGTCATAAACCAGCTTCCTGAGAGTCTCAGGGTCAGGCTTTGTTATGTCTCCTATCTCTTTCATTGAACAGTTTGCTTCAGCCTCAACAAAAATAGCTCCCTCTCCATTGCAATCCACAATGAGCTTACCCTCAGAGCTGATAGTTAGCCTCCCAGCAAGCGGGTAATAGTGAACAAGAACCTTTTCCAAGGCATTCCTGATCACTTCCCAAGCCTTCTCATTTCCTATCTCATCTGACTTGAAGCAATAGATAGTACGAACGATCACCGCAATGTTCTGGTCAAGGTTTGAAAGGAAATATAGACCCTTCTCTGTTTCTTCTGCAGGAGGAACCAAAGTTGGCTCTCCTTGCTTCACACTAAGTTGAAACACATTGCCATTACAGCTCTCCATTACAGCAGATTCTTGAACCTCCACAACCTGAGTCAAAATGATAGATTATTAGATAAATAAGCTAAAAGAAAATCATGGTTTATATTTTTAAATGTTTGAATTCAGTGCATATTTATTGATTATATGAAAACAAACCATGTGAACAATCTGTGGAAGTGACAAAAGTTTTTTAATAAATTGAAAGGGAAGGCTCAACGCTCTTATAATGCTTCACACTCTGTAGGAAAATCCCAGGAACCAAAAACTAATAGTACTAATTTAAAAATGAATGTGGGGTTTGGAAAACCTGGTGTCTGTCACACAATTTATTAGATGAGTCTGATCCTTTTTCCAATAGGATGAGAAACTATATATGGAAAGTGAATAGCCCCAGCCTAAATAATGTGTCATTCCTTGAGCAATTGAAACATAATGTGAAAGGGATGGGTAGTTGTGCATGATTGCTGATGATGTTGCAGAAAGAGATGGTTTTTTTTATTGGACATAGTCTAATTAGTCTTGTTTATGACTGAGTTTTGGTCTTATGGGTGTGGTAGGCCACTGGTCTTGGGACCTAACAATACCAGAAAAAGGTATCTAGAGTCAGAGTGCCAGACACATTGCAAGGAAGAGTGGGGGCTTATTATTTGGTGAGGGTTGGCACCCGAAATTATCTTACTTGGTTCCTTTGCTCTTATCTTTATTGCTTGCTCTTTCTCCTCTATGATCAAACTATTCAAAGTTGTATGTGGTAAGAGGAAAAGGGATTCATAATCATGATCAATGTCATGGTACGTGTTACTTGTTAGGTTGCTTTTTTACTGAGTCAATGCGTAATTCCAAAAAGCAATGTACCTTACGTGGTTTGCTTAGAATTTGGAAAACAGAGTTCAAGTACAGGAAGAAAACTAGCTTATGGATGCCAGATCATTTATTAGTTGTTACTTCTTTATTAATTAATTGGAAATTTCAACATAACAACGTACAAAAATCCAAAAAATCCATTAATATCTTGATCATTTCTTTTTTAAGGAAAAAGTTAACAACCGCCTTAAGAATATTGGTTTAAAAAATATTTTTTAAATTTTTTGGGTAAATCCCATTTACACCTCTGAGGTTTGGACTAATGCCAACCAAGTCTAAGACTTTTCAAAACTAACCAATTTAGTCCCTAAACCCAGTTTAATCCCTAAAACAGTTGAAAAAAAATAACTAACTTTTTAGGGACTAAGTTGGCTTTAGGAACTAAACTGGCTAGTTTTGAAAAGTTTTGGATCTAGTTGGCATTAGCTAAAATCTCAGAGTATATTAGTGCAATTTACCCAAAACTTTTTATTAGGATTAAAAAAAAATGGTTATGCTAACGAGTGTAAGAAAATTTTGATACAACTTTTACAAAAAATAAAAAAAGTTGTCAAAATATTAATTACTTTTTTTTCATTTCCCATAAAAACTTTCTTTAAATAGATTATTAATAAGTGCCCTTAGGGCACTTATTAGCATTTCCCCAAAAAAAAATTAATATTTTTGTTTTTGATAACTTTTTATATTCTCCGTGAAAGTAGTGTCAAACTTTCCTAAAATAGTTTATTAATAATTGCTCTAAGAGCACCCATTAACATAACTTTTTTTTTTTTTTTTTTTTTTAAGCAAAGCAGGAAAGCATCAAGAAACTCCAAACACTAATCCAATCAATTTGGATCATTATGTTAGAAAACACAAATGGTAGAAAATAGTGACATTTCGAGATAAATAGTATAGAATATAGGATTAGTTATAGGTTGTTATGTTTACTCTGAATTTTCTATTCTAAAATTAAGAGTCAGGTTAGCAACTAAGCTAGAAGACACATTTCCTCGTACCTAATTCGTTGAGATATTGCCTGGAAGCACTAGACGCTCTTTTCTTCGTTATTAACAGTTAGATCAACTAGATATCCTTAACTTGAATAGCCTTTTGTTTATCAGATCAACTAGAAATTTTTAAAATGAGAACCCGTATTAGTTTATTAGATCAACAAAGATATCCTAAACTGGAGCAGCTGCCTCTCCCATTTTTCTATCGTTATTTCTTGAGGCACAAAGTATCTACTTTTTGTTGACTGTGGATAAAGATCTTTTTGGTAGCGTTCATTATGCAACAACCACCTTTTTTGAGCTTTTTTTTACCCGTTTGGTAATGTTGTTCTAGTAACGTTGTTTGTATTTTTTGAAAATACATGTAGGTAAAAAAAAATGTGTGAAAATATATGTAATATTGTTTAAAAACTGAAAACATGTGTTTAAACGCATATACAAACAGACCCTTTTTTTTTCTTTTTCTTTTTCATAGTTAAAAAACAATTTCATACTCGCATTAAATGGATAATATGAAATTCATAGTGCTCATATGAGCCTGAAAAGTTATCCGCGACATTTAGACATTTAGAAGTACACATGCTTGGCAAGTAGTCACGTTTCAACTATCATGTCTTCAAAGTTCAAACCTTCTCTCTCTCTCTCTCCAAACAGATTAAATAAAGTAAAAACTCAAAGTCTAACAAATAAGCTTTGTCATAATGGAGCAGAAAACTTGACACTTTTTAACTCCAGTCAAAATAAAATACAATGGATAGAAAACAACAGCTACAAAATATTGAATGATTTTCTTCTATAGATTTTCAATTTTTCTAGTTATACAACAGAGTGATGCTATGATGAGTTCTATCCTGTTTGTCAAACTCTTTCGGTAAGCTTATCGAAGGCTCATAGGGACGTAAAGATGGTAAAAACATGGCATCTCAGCTCACACACCCATTTATATAGACGTCTCACCCATTATGGCTGGCTCATAGTGATGCTTTTGCTCCCCAAAAATCATGCCTGGCCACATTTGCTTAGACAAGCAACTCCTTCTTCTTGATAATCTTCCCTGCTAATCCAAAACTCAGGTGCATCCTGCATGTGTAGACCAACATATTCAATTTTTCTTAGATTACTTCACTTACCAGCCTTCAGAGTGAGATATAAGAGAGTATACAAATTGCAATCACTGAATTGGTGGCAATGCTATATCAATCAACAATTTTGAGACTTGAAGTGAGAGAGAGAGAGAGAGGTGACATTTACCTTCATAATTCCTGCAAGGACTGCACCTCCTAGATACACCATATGCTTTCTTCGTGGAGGGTCCTCGATACGCAATCGCAGTTTCTGCTCACCATTAGATATAGAAAATATAAGCGGAAGTTCAAGTATAAAAAAGATTGGCTCCATCCATAACTGCTGCACCACAATTAGTGGTAGTCTTGCTAATCACTACCTTCTATAAGCTCCACTCAAATGATTAGGAATTTAGGACTTATTTGCCAGTTCTTAAAGCTCCTAACCTGATTTTTGCATAGGGAAGGACACAAAATTTTCAAATTTTTAAGTACTAGATTTTTTAATTTAAGCCACATAGGTTTCCACCTCTTCAGCGATTACTTGGCTCCCCTAAATTCAATCTCTAGCTCCACCATTGAATAGGAGTGAACTCTAATTCCTGAACATTCTTTTTGTTCCATTAGCTGGCTTTAGATCACAATATTTTATGTTACAAACTAACAGTGATATAGTCAGTGGTGTAATTGAAAAATGTCACTAGAATTCCATAGGAAACGGAAAACATCAAGAATATTAAATTTAATTTTCTTCAAGCTAGCCACTAAATCTAACCCAAAAAAAATTAAAAGAAGGCGAAGTATTTTTATTCTTCTGAACTGTAGCACCCACAACTCAAAACTTACCTTCAACCCATCTTTGTTTCCCTTCAGAACAACTTCAAGATAACGATCCAGTATTTCTTTCTCCAAACTGAAGGAAAAAAAAAAACTAAAAATCAGAACTTCAAAAATTTATTCTAAGAAACTATATAAAAAGCACAGCAACAACAAATGATGTGCTCACAGGATAAGAAAGAATTTACTAGGCCCCAGATTCTGAAGACTTCTTCAAATTCCCAGGTTCAAAGTTACTAAGATTTAGGAATGTGTTCTATATGTAAGTTAGCAACAGTGATGGTGGATTGATGGTCATACAATACACTATATCCAATTAGTAACCATTAAAGCAGTCACCAACTAAATTTTTAAGGCATCTTTAAATTGACATGTTTCAGAAAATTAATGCTGATTAACCAACATAAAAAGAAGTCCCTTCTTGTTCGTAATCAATTATTTTGATAAACAAACATCATTTTGGAGTCTTCTCTGAAATTTTCAAGCACTTTGAAAGCAAGCAACTGTTCCTCACATTTCTTCAAACCAAAGTTCTAACAGAAACAAAAACATATTCTGGAGTATGAGGCAGGAATGTAATAACATAAAATCTAATGTATGCTAAGTAATCAAATACAATAGTAAATGAGATAACCTGTGCAGAACATAATTGGCAAGGGCAAAACTACTTTATACAAGAGCAAATGAGGTTCATATCTGAAGAAAAAAAAGAGTGGTTTACAGTATTACCGACTAGGTAATCCAGGATACATGGTGCTCCCTCCACTTAAGACTATATGCTGGTAAAGCTGCAAAAGATAAATACATAAAAATTTAGAAACACATGGCAGGGAGTTCACATTCACAACAAAACAAAGGGATATAAGGCTAAGGCATGGCCCTAAGTTTACTAAGACCTGCCCCTGAAGTGGCACTAGTTTTACTCATCAATCTGAATTCTTCAATAATGGTTACCATCTAAGAAGAAGCTGAGATGAAAATCCTAACCATAATATGATCAATAACTAGACTGCAATATTTATATGCAGCAACAGAGAATCTAAATCATGGTTGCCAGATCAGGATTAATTGCCGGATCAGAAAAGGGCAGGTACAGAATATTGAATAGTACTTAAAAACAGGATTTATTGCCCCCCAAGAAAAAGTGGGAAAGCAAAGGCAAACAAAACCAATTAAAATACCTAGATATATCTAAAAGTCGTAATACATTTCTAAGTATACCAAGTGGTAGTTACTCCAGGTATGATATCACATATAGGTGCAGCTTTTTCTTTGGGTTGTACATATGTGCAACTTGTAAAATGGAAAACAGAGAAATAAAACCATTGGCATTTATATATATATATATATACATGTTTTTTTTTTTTCTTTTTAAAAAGAAAAAGGAAAGGTATTAGAAAAACTAGCAAACCCAGTGAGTGTACAAATTCAATGTGAGAAGTTAGAGCTTACTTCGAACATATATCAACCTTACAGCATTGTATTTTCACTCAGAACAGAGAATTTCACATCCTCATCATACCTATTACAGATATTATTAATGCTTAATTAAAGTTTAAAAGCATGTTACAAAAATTATGTTTTGGTAATAATATTAGTACCATCATACGATTGTCAATATCCATCTCCTGAATGCAGCGAAATACCATGTCGGCCATCCCATCACCTTCAACATCTATGAGTTCCTGCAAGGAAGAAGAACCTCTGAATTTCCTCTAATATTCTGATAAAATGAAATTTGCTCTAAAACTGATTACAACAATCACAATAGATCAAATATAACAATGTAGTTCAATTGACATCCATTTACATAATATATATAATCAATAGGAACAACCAGATACATAACATCTGATCAATTACACATTAAACAACCAGTTGTCAGATTATACATTAAGGAAAAGAAAAACATGGAGACATGCAAAACAAAAGTCACAAGAAGTACAGGCTTACTGGAGTGAAAAGAGCCTCAGGAGCCTGGAAACGTTCAGTGCCAACTTTAATGACCCTTCCATCTGGCAGCTGGTTAATGTGACATAATGAATTAATTTTACATGGATTATATAACTTTTTATTAAAAACATAAAGTTTCAGAATATAGAAAATCCAAACAGGCAAGAAATAAGTTTAATTTTGCTATATAAGGAGGAAAGTCACAGTATAACTTATCCAAATAAATAAATAAAGGAGAGAAGTCACTGATATACATCTCTCTCTCTCTCTCTATATATATATGCGTGTGCAAGTGTGTATATATAAGCTTCAATCAAGCCATGCATATAGAAATTGCACATTTGAACATTTATATAGAAACAACCATAAGAACTATAAGAAACTAAGAAAATGAACTCACAGTATAATTCTTAACAAGGATAGTGGTCTCAAGTCCCAATTGATACTCTCTCTTGTAATCATAACTGTAGGAAAACAGATATACCATTATATGCCAATGCATCAAGTTCCACAAAATCAGAATATAACATGAGAAAGCATGTTCACCTTATATAGCAGAGTTTCTCTTTAATTTCCCTAACACTCTCAAAATCTGCAGTCCGATTCATTGCATACCTTCAGCAACAAAAGTTGTGTTTCTCCAATTAAAATGGAAGTTTAAATCAAGGAAAAAAAATCAATGTTAATTATAATGATCCTACTGATAAAGCATTGACCTCACCCTCTTCGTGATAGCAAATCAACCAGATATGATGTTATATGTCGGCCAGCTACATTCATCCGTTTTGTAAGGTGAGGGAAAGAGTAGCCATCAACTACAGGAACCTGGACAGAGATCAAGTGATAATACTCTAAAATGAACCTCCAGGCTTAAAGTATATCATAATGCTAATACCCTTTACAACTTTCTACATTAAGCTATGCCCTAGATTCACTAATGCTAACTGGTAAAGGCTTAAAGTATACCATAATGCTAATACCCTTAATAAGTGGATGAAACTAGACATATAATTAATGTCAAGTTAGAAATTTGGAGAGATGTTTCAGAGTCTAAAGGCTTTCGGCTAAGTAGGACTAAAATAGAGTGCATGGAATGTGAGTTTGACAAAAGTAGAAATAAAGACAAAGGGGTTGTAACACTTGATGACCAAGAAATACCAAAGAGCGAGAGTTATTGATATCTTGGATCAACAGATCATAAGGATGGAGAGATTGAACAAGATGTGAATCACAAGATAAGAGCAGGGTGGATGAAGTGGAGAAGTGCATCAAAAGTCTTGTGTTATCGTAGAATACCTATTAAGTAAAGGGAAATTATTATAAGATTGCTATAAGACCAATTATGCTCTATGGTACGCAATTAAGAAGTTACAAGTTTATAAAAATGAGTGTAATTGAAATGAGAATATTACAATGAATAAGTGGAGATACAAGGAAATAGAGGATTCAAATGAGAAAATCCACTTGAAGATAAAGGTAGCTCTTATTGCAGAAAAGATGAGGGAGAGTTTTTTGAGATAGTTTAGCAAATAATGCATAGTGAGGACAAGTGAGTTAATTCAAGTTGAGAGAATAAAGAAAGGTAATAGAGAGTATGACAATAACATTAGGTGTTTGTTTGGGAACAATTTATTTAGCTGAAATTGAAAACTTTTTACTGAAAGTACTGTAGATAAAGCTAAAAAGTAGCTAAAATAGTATAGTGAGACCTATGAATAGTACCAAAAAGTGCAATGAGACCCATGAATAGTATCAAAAATAAGCTGAATAGTAAAAAAGTTGGCTTTTTAATTTGTGCCAAACGCACACTAGTAGTAGTAGTAAAAAGAACATTACAATTAAAGAAGTAACATAAAGTAAGACTTCGGCCAACCCACCCTAATTAGTCTATCAAGAAACCATTCATGACCCCAAAATTTTGGGACTAAAGCTTGATTGTAAGATTGTTGTTGTAGTTTTTATGGTGGGAGAAGCATCTAATTCACATAATTACAAAATCTAAGAAAACATAGAGAATAAGTTTAGTCATGAAGTAAAGTGGACTCGTATGACCTTTTTTCCAAGGAGAATGAAGTCGATACCATTACTAATAGCACAAACTGAAACAATAACTTGTTTCAAAAGTTTTTTAAATAAAACTTGAAACACTACCAAATAAATGATTAAATAAAAAAATGATATCACTCCAGATTTTATATAATTGCAATGAATTCAACATCCATGAACTAATCAGACCAAATTGGTAAATTGACAACAGGAAAGATAATAGTGGAAGTTCATTACAATAATATAATTCACGAAAATATGGTTCTTAAGCAATTTACCACATGAGTAACACCATCACCGGAGTCAATAACTAATCCAGTTAGCAAACCTGCGAGGAAGTGAAGGAAATGCTGAGACACATAACTAAAAAGGGATGGTAATGTTGTGTATTAAATCGGTAGCAAAATTAGTATTAATAAGGAGTTTTAAAGTTTTTCCACCAAAAATGTAGCAAAGGCATCATGATGAGATTCACTGTTATTGTCTTTTTTTTTTTTTTTAAGAACATTTTGAAGAATATTAAAAAATTATAACCTTCAATCATCTTTATAAGCACCTTGAGCATACAATGTCAAAACAGCTTGGATTTGGATGAAGACGCCAGCAAAGTTGTACTTCTCAAACATGGTCTCAACCTGTAAAATAATGAAAAGCCAATATCATGATTCAAAATATAAATTAGGATAAAGATAAGTTTACCAAAGATAATCATTTTAGAAAAGAAAAAACGATCACAAACCATTTTTTCACGATTTTTTGAAGGATTCAGAGGTGGGTCTGTGAGCAAAATCTTGCATTCTGTTGGATCAATCTGTTAATAGAAAGTTTGAAACAGACTTAGTAATGATCCGATGAAACTGTATCAAGAAAAGAATAAACAAGATTTACATTATAGGTTGCCACAGCAATCAGAACCTCTTGACACTTACTTTCAATTCATTGTAAAATGCATGGTCCCACACATGACCCATATCTTCCCAGTTTTGCACGATACCATTGCTTACAGGATAAGATATATCGAGTTGATGCCGCAAGTCGGCACAAGATTCTCCAACCACAATATCCTAAATGAATAAGAAATAAAGAACAGCCTCTCAGAATTAAGAACTAAGCATAAGCAATAAATGATTGGCAGCAATGTACTAAAGACCACAGAGCATGTGCAGTGAACACGAATATAAATTCATCACAAGCATACTAACTCCTTAACACAAGTCATAGATTTTGCCTCCATGTCAATTTTCAACAACAGTAAAAATAGCAAGGGATATATAATAACCTTCTCATTTCATTAAATTCGACAGTAGCAGTAAACATTAGAATGTAATGTACATTCATTCACTGATTGGCATATATAGTTAGGGAAAATATTTGCAATAATACACCATGAAATTGTTTTAACGAGAAAGCAGCATATTACATGATTTGAAGTCTTTCCTACAGATCCCGCTTGTGGTCTAAGAACACAACATGCAAACTTTTGTCCTAGAGAAGAAAATTAGTTTACCCTTACCTCTTGCTCGAGGATTGATTCTTCATACCGAATTAATAACTAAGAATAAGCACAAACGATTGGCAGTTATGTACTTAAGACTACAGAGCATGTGTAGTGAACAAGATTATAAAATCAAAACCAAGCATACTAACTCCTTAACACTAAGTCATATATTTGCCTCCATGCCAATTTTCAACAACAGCAAAGTAATAACAAGGGATACATAATAACCTTCTCATTTCATTCAATTCGACTGTAGTAGTGAACATAAGAATGTAATGTACATTCATTGACAGATCAATATATACAGTTATGGAAACCATTTGCTATAATAACATGAAGATTTGTAGATTTTCCTAGAAATCCCATTTATGGTCTAAGAACACAAAATGCAATTAGTTTACCTTTAGTTCTTGTTCCACAAGTGATTCTTCGTACCGAAGCATAGGCCTTCCCACAACACAAGGGAATACCGATGTAGGGAAATTCTCTCCAGCAAAGCCGCATTTGACATACTACATACAACAAAATTTTAGTCCCAAAACTACGGTTCGGCTATGAATCCTCAACAGACTAATGGAAATCATTCACAAGTAACTAACATTAAAAAACCCAAGTTACATAAATAAAAACAAAAGTACATACAAATGGAAATAGGCAAATCCATTGACAAATAAACCAATAATGTCATGTGTTTCCACAAAATTGATTTGAGAAGCAAAACCTCGTTTAGCTCAGCTAATCAAACAAACACTACTCAAATCTCGCCTTCTTACCTAGTAATTACAATCCTAAATTATATATTATTTGATGGGTCGAAGAAAAAGGTTAAGAAGAGTAATTAGAAACGAAAATTAGTAAACATACCCCAGTGCCATTGTCACAAACGACGACGTTTCTGTTGTCCATAGTGGTGGTGGGTTTGCTTTGCTTGCTAGTGTAGTGGAGTGTGAAACGGTGTTGGTTTCTTCATCTATGATCTTTTAAACTCATACTCATAAATCTTCAACCAGGTTTAGCTTTGCGTGCAAATGAAGACTTTTAAGGAAAATAATAATATAGCGTCTGTTTTACCTTTTACGTGGTTTTAATCAAATACTACCTAAATAAAAAATCATCAATTTGCAGATCCAGGAAGGTAAAACAAAAAGGAGTTTGTGTATCAAGGTCGGTCGGAGAGAGAAGTGAAGTGCGGCTCGAATCTGAATTACAGAATATACAGAGAGAGAAGAGAGAGCAAAATATATTTTTATCAATTTTCGAAAGAAATCGATGTACCGTACTTTTGGTAACGAGAGTGGCTAATCTGTCGTCGTTACAGGAAGAAGAAGAAATTTCGATTTTTTCTGTTGTTATGGCGACTAAAATCGTCGCCGTTTAGTCTCAATAAAATGTCCAAATGCATTACTTTATTAACTTTTTTTTTTAATAGAAATATAGTAAGTAGGCGGAATTTTTTTTTTTTTTTTTTTGGGAAAACAAGTAGGCAGAATTGAATTCGTGGAAAGTAAAAATTCAGACCATCTGAATTTTTACATCTCATAATCAAGTGGGAATTACATAATCATGATTACACCTGTGGGGCCAGTTGCCCGAAAAATTAACAGAGTCCATAGAAGGTGGGCCTATGGCCCAACGGCCCAATCCGAGGACACTCATCCGTCCGAGGATACTCCTCTGTCCGAGGACAAGATCCATTCCTCAAACCCGCTTGCGAAGTGGATGTAACTATTTTAGTTGTCAAGGAGCTTCGTGGAGTTACATGCAAACTAAACTAATGAATATCGATCAAAGAAGGAACCGGAAAAGGTAACAAATATCTCCTAAAAGCTGCTGCCTCCACATTAAATGCTTCCCCACCTAACTCTCTGACCGCATTAATGTGGAGATGATACCTGAACAGTAACCAAGCAACCTTATAACCACTAAGTGGAGGATCCGGGAAGTGCTGGATGGGACAGAAGCAGAATGGAACCTACACGTGTACAGTGAAAGCAGGACGGAGAAGGTAGTATATAAAGTGAAATTGGAATACATTAGATGGGGAATTTTTGAGAGGGAGGCCAAGAAAAAGGGAAAAATAAGAAGAAAAGAATCCAGAGAGATATACACTTGAAACCTAGCCGAGGAAAAGGAAAAGGGAGGATTTTCCTTCATTTACCTTGAAACTCTTTCTGCTGCGCCAGAACTACGTCTTTTTCTACTTACTGGAGCTAGTTCTTACATCCACACTCTACAAATTTTATTGTCCAGGGTCCAAGACATTTTGAGTCCCTACAACACCATATCTAAATTTAGGACTGTGAATTAACTAAAACCGTTCATAAATAATTTAAGCTCAGTTCGATAAAAAGATAATTCATATTAATTTATAAATAAGCCAAACTTTAAGTCTTAATTTTAGGTTTTTTTAATAACCAAACTAAGCCCAAAGAAAATAATTTATTCATAAACAAACTCGTGAACTATAAGACTAGATACAAAACAAGTCAATCATAAACTCATTTATAGGCTTGATATATGTTTGCTAAATAAAATCATTACTCATATCTTGATAATAACATGGTCCACATGGACCACTGCTCATTAACTTAATTTTTTCATTCATTCTAAACTGACCAAGCACCATTTTAGGCTTTAGTTACATTTTTTTACAAAAAAATTAAGTGGCCCATGTATGGTCCTTCCTTATCCATATCTAATGTAAAGTTATGAAACATGCTAGTTTATTCTCATTCACAATAATAACAAAACAAGTATTTTTCTAGTTCTTTACCCTTTAATGTGGATGTAAAATTGTATTTTGAACAATTGTAGAAATTGTAAATAAGGAAAGATGAATGGATGGATTTAATTATGTAAAGTTATAATTTGAACAATGGCTAACCATAGGTAGAAGTGGAAGGATAGAATGAGTATACTATTTTATTAATTTTGTTTACTTCATTTTTGTAATTTTCTTGGATCTCAAGTTTAAAAAATTGACATGAGTTCAAGTTTGAGCTTGATATTAATCTCAATTTGAATCCTCCCATAGAATTCAAATTGAAATTAGAACTCAAAAATACAAAACTTGTTTTTGGGAAGGATTATCTCCTACCGGGGTCTTTAAATCCAATATCCGACATACACAATTTAGTAATAGGGACACTCCCTATGACCACTGTTGTAGTGTATTATGATACAATTATTTTGTATATTTTCTTTTGTTAACATTCAATGTGTGCCATTTTGGATTTTCATTAATAAGAAAAAATGGTTTATACTTGGGCCCCTAAGTTAAAATCATGGTTCTACTTCTATTCCTGGTTTTATCCAATTAAATGTTATATAAATCATCTTCTCAAAAAAAAAAAAAAAAAAATTATAAATCACCGAATTCATTAATGACCCACCCATTTGACCCTAATTATGATTGGGTTTGAGAAGCCCAACGCTGACTAACCGAAAACTTTATACCTCAGCCCAATGGGCTATAAGCTTTTGTAGCCCAAATACGTTGACACATTGCTCACACACGTATACACCTTGTGCCTTCAGAAAAGAAAACCCTAAACGGCCCTAGATATATATAGGATACCGCACTAGGGTTTTTATTCCTCTGCCGTTAGAAAAGGTAAACCAGACGAGACCTCCAACGCATCGGCACAAATGGTCAGTCTCTCTCTCTCTCTTCTCATTTTCATTTCTTTATGTATTCTATTCTTCTGATTGGTTAAGCGTTTCTGTGTTTTTGTGAACGATGAAGGCTCCAAAGAGAGGTGGAAAGGCACCAGTGCCAGCAGCAGCATCGAAGAAGAAGACGGAGAAGGTGTTGAACCCATTGTTTGAGAAGCGCCCTAAGCAGTTTGGGATCGGTGGGGCCTTGCCACCGAAGAGAGATCTGACCCGATTCGTCAAATGGCCTAAGACTGTTCAGCTTCAGAGGAAGAAGAGGATCCTCAAGCAGAGGCTCAAGGTCCCACCAGCTCTCAACCAGTTCACCAAAACCCTCGACAAGAACCTTGGTATGTATACTATTTGATTCTTACTTTTTTTTTTTTTTTTTTACTGCTCCAATTATTTGAGATCTGTCGAACCATATTGTTGTAACATGATGGAGGTTTTATGTTTGGTTTGGCAACTTTGAATTAATTCATGTGATTTATGAGTTATTATTTATGAGTTATATGTATTGGTATTAAATGGACATTAGATTTATGCGACGAATAGCTTTATAATATGAATCATTTTCATTTTGTTTCCTTGTTACTTTACATTTGTCAATTGTGAATGTGTTCTTGCCTATAATTATTGTCATTAAAGAAATGGTTAGTCTAGAAAAACATGGAATGGTTAATTGGGCCTAATTTTAAAGATATTGTGCGATGTGCTCTCCTTGATTGAAGGCTCAAGACTTATAGTCGACTGGGCCAGTCCGGCCTATTGGGAGTAATTCGATAGCTCCCTGATGTAATATGTTTGCCAGTTGTGTTTTTTTTTAACCGGCATTGTCTTTATATTTAAGTATGGGCTTTATTATACCATGGATATGGATTTTTATAGGGCTGTGTCGTTCAAGTTTATGATATAATTGCCTCTGGGCTTGCATTTCTCTATTATTTTTAAGCACAATGCTTTTGAATCTATTGCTTTGGGTTGTACAATTGTGTTTGACTTTGTTGTGGTCTTCTTTTAAACTCATATGAGCAGCAACAAACCTTTTCAAGATGCTACTCAAGTACAGGCCTGAGGACAAGGCTGCAAAGAGAGAGCGCCTCTTGAAAAGGGCTCAGGCTGAATCTGAAGGAAAAACTGTTGAAGCAAAGAAGCCTATTGTTGTGAAGTATGGTCTCAACCATGTCACATACCTCATCGAGCAGGTAGTATTTTTCTTGGGCAAAACTTAGATGCAGTACCTTAGGTTCTCCTTTTAATATTAAGACACATGGCTACTCAACTTAACACACTTAACGGCGTTAAAATTTTGCACGGACTGAGAGCAGCAGTCTTTTCTGTTTCACGAAGTGAAACTCTCTCAACCCCTCTTCTATCTCTGCTAGAAATCAAGCTCTCATACCCTTTTGAAGGGAAATCAAACAATTTTGATAGACTTGCTTTGATAGGAGTGGTGTTGGGCTTGGAATTCGAATCAGAGGTGGAACTCCAAGGCTTTGGAAATTGGAAGGTGGGAGACAACAGATCAGCAATTTCCCATACTCGAATCTAGCCCCTTTGATCCCATAACAATGGATTTTCTCCATTATACACAAGTTTTGGGTGGTTATGCAAATACACAGGTTCTGGGTTTGAAGATTAATTAGAGTTTTAGGTTCAATTTTTTAAGGTTAGATGAGAGAATTAGTCAAGAATTACTGATTTAGCATTGTACTTGATAAATTCATGGTGGTAAATCGAGGTTATGCAAACCCACTACAGTAATTTATCCAATTTGGGGTCTTTGTCGATTTTTTTTCCTGCAACTTCAACCAGTTGGAGAGAGGGTGTCAAGATGGTTTTGTTGACACGTTCCAAACTATGGTCGCAATGTTTGGTCAATGTGTTATCAATTGGAAGAATGAGCCATCAGATCTCTTTCTAAAGGTATATTTTCAAAACTAATGTCCACCTAATCTCTTTCCAAAGATATATTCTCATAAGCCAAGCAATTGGGTGCATGAAAATTCTGCTACTGCTGGTGGATATGACAAGTTCTACAGTTTGTTACAATCGAAGGTGATATGACGAGTTCTACAGTTTGTTACAATCGAAGCTGGTCACTGACGGCTGTTCAAGAGGTATGGATACTTGATTTCTAGCAAAGAGGAGTGGATTGGGAGAGTTTTGTTTCTTGATTTCAATCGAAGTGAAAGAGAATGAGTGGTTGGATTTCCTCAGTCCATGTAAAAGTTTAACGCTGTTTAGTGTCTCTGGCTAAGTGCCACATGTCTTAATATTAAAAGGGGAACCTAGAGTACTGTAATTAAGATGTTGTCTCTAAGTTTTGCCCATTTTTCTTTGTTAATTCAAAAGCATATATTTACCAACATTCCTTTGTGTTAGTGGACGGTTTTCTTAGTATCAGCTTTTTATAATGCTTCCTTCTTGCAGAACAAGGCTCAACTGGTTGTTATTGCGCATGATGTGGACCCAATCGAGTTGGTTGTCTGGCTTCCTGCATTGTGCAGGAAGATGGAAATCCCATACTGCATTGTGAAAGGAAAAGCCCGCCTGGGATCGGTAATCAAGCCTGTAATCTTGTGCTATTTTAATTTCTTTCCCCGTAAAATTGGAAATGTGAACTGAAACCAAGTTCATTTCCTTTTCTGACAGATTGTCCACAAGAAAACTGCATCAGTCTTGTGCTTGACAACGGTCAAGAATGAAGATAAGTTGGAGTTCAGCAAGATCTTAGAGGCTATCAAGGTGGTGAAGAATTACTTGTCTTGTATATATTTTCTACTGTTGAAGCTGCTTTTGTATCGATTAACTCAATTTGCAATGTTTCTTGTTCTTCCAGGCCAACTTCAACGACAAGTACGACGAGTACAGGAAAAAGTGGGGTGGTGGAATCATGGGTTCTAAATCCCAGGCCAAAACCAAGGCCAAAGAGAGACTTCTTGCTAAGGAAGCTGCTCAGAGGATGACTTAGGAGCAGTGATTATGTGTTTCTTCTTGTTACTTAGATATGATTGTCTGAGCTGTTTTTATCTAGAATTTTGTTTGTTCAAGGTTATTTGCATTAACTGCATAAGTTTTGTTTCTTTGGAGGCAGCTTATATAAATCAATGAACAGCTAATGTTGGTGTTTGAGTTTAAGCTGCCTTGCATTCATAGCTTTCGGGTGAGACTATCATGTTCCTTCTTTTTGGTATAAGAAGCAACTTGACCCCCATTATTCAATTTTCACTCACTACTGATAAGATCCCCAAGCATAAACCGGATATGTACCATTACCGTTTGATTTGTGTTCTCAATTCCAACTTACCCGTTTGTTTCTATGAAACTTTATGTAAAAAATTTTCATATTTTTCAGTGTTTGGTAGCATTGAAAAAAATAAAAAAAAATAAAAGAAAAGAAAATTATCTTTTGTCAACAAAAAAAAGTATGGTTTATTTTTTGAGGTTATTTTTTATTAGATTTTTTTGAAAAAAAAACTCTCACAGCAAGCTTTTTTTTATTTTTATTTTTTATTTAGAATGAGTTGAGAATGTTTTTCAACTTATTTAAGATTACTATCAAACATAAATAAAAAATAAAAAATAAATAAGATGGTTTTATATGAAAATATTTTTTGAAAAATGACTTATTTTCTAGAAAATATTATTGCTGAAACATAGCATTAACTAAAGTGTAAACGTTAATTTGGTGGATTATTTAAGTACATCTATAATAATCACCTGAAAATATTGAACTAATCTGTGAAGCTGTTTTTCTATAAGATAAGCTTAGTTCAAGGTGGTCGTAGGCTAGTCTTCAAAATCCCTAAACCCTACAATACATTAATTCTTACCCTTTATCTTTCAGTAACCCTACAAAACATTAATTATTACCCTTTATCTTTTAGTTGCACAATAATCATGACGCATCCATCAACTAGAATGCTGGATGATGAAACAAGAAGGGGAGGAATTGTTCACAATGATGACTCTTAAAGCACTAGTATTGGGGGTGCAAATACTTCCTAGTTGCTATTTTACAATCTAAGCCAATCAAAATCCATTCCATCCGAGTTTGTAAACTTAAAAAAATTTGCAATCTATGAACAATAAGGTTGCATATATGCAACCTTAATATGCAACCTTAGAGCACACTACATTAATGGTGCTATACTTAAAAGATGACATTCTACTGTAACTGAAATCTTAAAAAAAAAAAGTATTTTATTCTCACTTCAGTGAAAATAAGAATTTCTCTTTCATACTCTTTCTCTTCCCTTCTCTCTTTTCTTTCCCCGTTTCTCTTTCTCTTTTCTTCTCTCTTTTCTTATTTATTTCACTGGCCTCTCTGTCTAGCCTCGTGAAGTAATCTCGCCTCATGAGGAAGGCTGAGTGTGAGGAAGAATTCAGCGGCTGCGGCGTGGCCAGGGAGGGTAATGATTTTGGTGGATCAATGAAGCTTTGCATGTTGAGGTTAGGGTATTGAGTTGATTTGCGGCATTGATTCAATCTAAAATCTTTGCATGTTGAGGTTTGTGGATCAATGAAGCTTTGGTTTAGGGCTGTGATTCTGAAATTTGGGTTTGAATTGGATTGGATCGGATTTTTGAGCTTTGTGAAAATTTATGATTTTGGTGGTTTGATTTGGGCCATGGGTCACGATGAGAGACAAACCATAAGCTTTTTGGTGGTCTAAAATTTGAAGCTTCTTTTTTCTTTTTTTCTTTTTTTCCTGTCGTGGTTTGTGGTGGTGGTGGGTGGATGTGGCTGGTGGAGGCGATGGTGGGCCTTTGTTGGTTGTAAAAAAAAATATTATTTTAATCTTATGGTTGTGTGTGAAAAGAAAAAGTGAGTGGGAGGAAAAAGAGAGAGAATAGTACTTTACATTATTTTATTAGGTTTATTATATTATTTTATTGGGTTGTATGTAAAAATAAAAACTGAGATGTAGGGTGAGTTGTAAAATGAGTTGGTAAAATAGATAAAGTAGTGTTTAATAGTGCAAAATAAGTTTTTTTTTTATTTTTTTTTGCATCCCCGGATGCTAATGCTCTTATAGAGTTATACTTATTTTAAATATCTTCCGGGTTCATTGTATACTATATAGTCACGTGTGAGAGAGACGATACATGGAATACCTTCTCCTTAAAAAGTTATAGGTTGTTTGATATGAATTGCATTTCACCTCATGCTCTCATGCGAGGCCAGAGTGATTTATTTCCCTCTGTAAGGACTAGAGAGTTGAACTTCAACCTACAGTGAATGATAACCCAATGAGCCCAAAACAATATATTTATTAGAGAATTGGTTTAACAAGAAAACGTTGTAGCAAATTAAGTATGGGCCAGAGCTGATAGGATAGATGTTAATAAGATTGAAAGCACAAATTGATCGAAATAATGCTCCTCGGTCAAGTCCGAGGATGATATGTTCTTATATTTAACTCAAGCTTATCTGAATACAATATGTTCTTCTTTTTTTCTTCCTTTTTACATTACATGCCCCATTTTTCAAGGTAACCATTTTCTTATATAGTCCTTCACCCCTTCATCCCAGCCTTCCACCTGTTGATTTAGTAGAAAATCCTTTCGATGCTTGTCCCATCAGGACCTCCTGGAAGCTTTGTGAGTAGCTGTAAGCTAAGATGACACTGTTCAGGTGTCATTTCTCTATAAATGCAGCCAGTTCATTTGGTGCAGTGCATTTAATGTGGTGATGACAGCCTTCTTCCTAAATATTTATTTTTTTTATTGTTGACTGAGCTATGCTACTTTCCTTGAAGCTTATCCTTCCATAATGGTTACCTCCCTAAAGCCCTCCCGAGGTGGCCCGGCTCCTCAGGAACCAAAGCTAACCCGTTATTCTTTTCCTTTGTTCTCAGCCCATTGACCTAGGCTCAACAATCCCTTTGACCATCCTTGGGCTTTTGCTCGTCCTTGGGCAAGGCCTATAACCCAACATACCTGCTTGGACTTCCTATCCCTATAATAGCCCCTCAAAACTCCATCTTTTTCTCTACTGATGAAAGTGGGGTTTTGATTTATGCTCCAAAGCCTTGCACACTTAAAGAATGTTCCCACGTGGTAATGTCTTTTCACCTGCTCTGAGCACGCTCCTGACGCTTTGTCATTCGCGACACACCATTTATTGCTTCGCACGATGCTTTGTCCCCTACGTTCTACGACACGATGAAGATCCTACGACAGGGATTTTCCATGGAATTTCGAGTGGGAACTTTTCCCGCTCACCTTGTCTCCCTATATAAAGGATGTGGGGAGCCCATTTCCTCCATTTTCCAAATATTCAATCTTTCAAAGAAGCGGTCCGAGGTGTTCTTTACATACTTCTCTGTAAGTACCATTCAGCTCATACATAGACTTTAGGATCCTTTCCTTCCTCGTCCTATAATTCTCTTCCTTATTCTTTAAAAGTTTTCTTTTATTTCCTAAATGGGTTGATTTGCCAGTTTCGTAGATACTCCCGAGGGTATAGAAGCTTTTAAAGCCCGATACAATACAACACTACCTCCTAGGTGACTGGTATGCTTTTAGGCCAGAGGGGGCCATGGTAATCCCTATGATTGCCTTTATAGAGGGGGGGAAATGCAAATTCCTATGGGAATGGTAACTAGAGATTTTTTTAATTGCTCATAGACTTTGCCTGACCCAATGTTCTCCAAACTTATTTCGGATACTAGGTAGTGTTGATGCCCTCAATTGTAAGATGGGGGTGAACCTCACCCATCACAATGTTAATTGGGTGTAAAACTGCCAATACCTTAAAGACACTAGGTATTACCTCAAAACTAGGGTTCCCTCAGTCAGATTAATTTCATGTCTCCCCGAATCCAACAAGGGCCTGGACCAGGGACGAACCCAGGATTTCAAACTAGGGGGGGCCAGAGATAAGTGAAAAAAAAGTATATATATTCAAACACACATCCATATAGTCACTGGCGAGCCAAGAAATTTTCTTAAGAGGAGCAAGTTAGTTATGCCTACATTGTGTTAATAGGTTAAGCCTTCGTTGGCTCAAAATGCAAAAAACTCAAGTTAATTTGGCCCAAATTGCGGCCAAAACTAAATTACTATATTTCACAAACTAACTTTAAGTAAACTTATGCCTACATTTTTTTCACTGTACTAAATTATTTGTACTTAGGTTAATAGGTTTGAACTTACCTTTTTACATTTTAGAGCTTTTCTAAGCAGTTACATCTAATGTTTCAGCATTTAGGATAAAAAATTGATTAATAAATGTGAAATTTTGAAGATTTATACAATAATTTTTGTTAAAAAAAAAGTGTGAACAATGAAGTGCAAATTACTATTTAAGTGCAATTAGATCAAATCAAACAATTAAACAATTATTTGTCCTCCTACTATTATCAGATATAAATAGATAATTATCAGATATAAATAGATAATCTAATATTCTAATATAAACCACATTATTATTATTAATTGTAGTGTACTGTGTTAAGAACATTAAATCACCGAAACAAAACTAATATATCTTATTATAAATAAAAAAATAAAGAAAGACAAAAGTATTATATGTGAAATGCTATACAGCTATACAACACTTTATTACTCAGTTTAGAAACTTTCTAGTCGATCAAAGTGAACTGCTTCACAGCAGTGTTGAGCAAACAAATGACAGAGCGGCAAGAGAGATTCACAAACATTATATTAGGTTTTGAAGGAAACGGTAGATTAAATACCTATGAAGGCTAGAGCAGTGGAGTAATGAAGCTGGGCTGGGCAATGCAGATTAAGCAATCGGTGACGGCGGCAAGATGGGTCTCCGGTTTGGGTATGCGATAGCTGATGGTGGTGGGTAGCACCGTAGCAAGGTGGGTCTCTCACTTTCTCTGTCTCGCCTCTCCCTTTCTTTTCTTTTCTTTTTTCTTTTTTTCTTTCGTGCCTGGCTTTTCCATTTGGTTTTGGAGTCTTACTGTGCTGGGTTTTCTTTCCTTTTTTTTTTTTTTTTTTTTTACATATATATATATTTTTTAAGGTTTTCATAGGCTTTTGAAAACTTCTGGGCTAGCCAGCTGGGGGGGCCTGAGCTAAAAATCAAGGGGGGTGCAAGCTAAAAACCAAGGGGCCCAAGCCTTTTTTTTGAAGATTTTACATACTAAAATTTTTTTTTTTGGGCCGGGGGGGGGGGGGGGGGGTGGCGCCGGGACCCCTTTGGCCTCTACCTGGGTCCGTCCCTGGCCTGGACCAAGATTTCTTGATCGTCTTGGGTGAATGGCACGATGGCTTACATTGTCCACCACGAGACAGGCAACTAGGTGGGGTGTTATAGGCTTAAGTAACCCATCCCTTCCCCTTCAGAAAGTGAAAAATTTTGCTTTAGTAGATATTCTTCTCTTTAATAACTAAATGTCTTCATTTTTTCATATGCTTTTTTTTATTTTTTTTATTTTAATCATGCCTGGGTTCTTTACTTTTGTAGACAAGCACTTCACATCCCCAAACTTCAACCTAGTCAACCGAGGAGATCTCAACAGAATACTTCAATCCGAGATCTTCCTTCACAAGGACAGAAAACTGCACACTACCCACGTCATTCTCAGGTATAAGCCAATCTCTTTCAACTTCCAGTCTCCTAAGAATGTCATTAAAGCCAAGGATCCTCGGTTGCATCTAATCGACGTTGCAGTGCCCTCCCCTGAAGGAACTCATCAAATTAAGCTGCCCGACCAGCGTACCATTGAAGATGAGGTGATCTCTTCAGACTTAGAACAAGGAGAAGAAACAATCTGAGTGCTTGAAATGGTTGACTTAGAGGAAGATTTTGAAGTGTTTGACTGACCAGATTTTGCTGAGTTTTCAAACCACTCTCCAAGATCTTTACCCTCTGCCTTAGTCAGCAGCAATCAAAAGACAGCTAACGTACTAAAGGCAATGATGCTACAATGCAAAACCACCAGCCTACTCGAGCTATTGGAATCTCACGTGGGGGGATCCACGCCTGAGGTAGCAGTCCATCCTCGGCCTCCAACTCTTCTTCCTTCTCGCACCTTCCTTGCCGAGCCCCAGAAAAGAAACGAAAGAGAGAGAAAAAAGGCAAGGAGACATTTGAAGAGGGCGAAGTCCTTCCCCCAAAAGACCTCGAGCCCTAAAAAGGGGCGAAAATTACTAAAGGGCCACAAAGAAGAACTACGGCGTAGGGTTTGGGCACTGAGATGGTGTCTGATCGCCGTACGAGGGTCCCAGTTTGGAACCTTACGCTCGAGCTGGACGAAGCCCCTCTCCTCATTGACTCATCTATTAGGGACTTTCAACAGGGGAAGGCAGGCTATATAGCCAATGCCCTAGAACAACCTCTGCTTCTTCCATAGGACATGGCCGACCTAAGGACCCTAAAGAAGCAAGAGGTCTTTCTAACCCTGAAAAGAGATTTAGCCATGGTAAGAGCTTCAACCTGCAATTTACTTCATTCTTTACTTTACTTAAAAAAAGTTTGCTCTCTTTTTTTATTTTATTTATTTTTTTAATATATTGGAAGTTTAACTTATTTTGCCTTTCCTCATGTTGTTATTTCTTTTCAGGCAATCCAGACAACTAACATAGCTGAGAAGTGGGTAGATCATGCCCACTCTAAGCTAAAAGATGAGGAAGCACGCTAGGTGTCAGCTATCATAAACTTGGCCGTTGTCGAGAAGAAAATTAAAGACTTTGGCACAAAATTGACCGAGGCAGACAGGGAAAGGAAGAGTGTTGAGGCTACTCTGGCTGGCGTTGAGAAACAGGCTGAGGACCAACGTCAGCATCTTTGTAAGGCCGAGGAGCGTTGGCTATTACTCGGGAGATAATTGACTCCCAGAAAAAAGAGTTAGAGAAGAAGATGGAGGAAGTTGCTCAGGCCGAGCAGGCTAGGTATGACGTTAGGGTGAAAGAGACAGAAGATGCTCTAAGGGCCCAAGTCACAGAGGTTTGCCGAGGTTACTGCCTTCAAATATGGACCGAGGCCCTAAACCTAGCCTGGGTGTACGCTTCCTTGGAGCTGAGGAAAACTAAGAATATATTCTATCCTCTAGCTCTGCGAAAAGCAACCTAACCAACCTCCAAGGAGACCAGTGCCCCAAAAGCTCTTCCTGCCACCCAACCTTTTAATACCACTGCTGCTACCTCTGAGCCAACCAAAGAAACCGAGGTTGAGCATTCCAATCCACCACTAATAGCAGTCGAGGTTGGGAGCTCTAATCCTCCACCAACAACCACCAACAATCATCCTCCCCCAACTGACCCTTAGGATATCACCTTTCCTTTCACTTTACTTCTTCTTTCCTTTTTTTTTTTTTTTTAAGGGATTTCCTATGTTATGTACTCTATTTATATTAATGAAAAGTTTAATGAGAAGTTTAAGTTTATCTTGTGCATTATTGTTATTATTATTATTATTATTATTATTATTTGATAGAGACTCTAAACTACATGGACAAAGCACAACTCAAGGTATTATGAATCAATCTCTACCTATACCCAATTAGTAAAAATATATGATTCTCTAGACTAAAAATACTCATGGCTTTTTACCAACATATCTTAAATCCATGGACCAGAATGATAATTTGATTGCACCAAACCACTTTTTAAACTCCTTGAGAAACTAAAAATAGTAATTTACCTAAGGCATGTGGTCCGAGGAGCCAAACATAATCAAAGTCTTGTTTAACACGTAACCAAATAAAAAGTATTAATTTACCCAAGGTATGTGGTCTGAGGAGTCAAGCATAACTAAGGTTCTGTTTAACACTTAAGTAAATAAAAAGTATTAATTTACCCAAGGTATGCGGTTCGAGGAGCCATGCATAACCAAGGTTCTATTTAACACTTAACCAAATAAAAAGTATTAATTTACCTAAGATATGTGGTCTGAGGAGCCAGACATAACCAAGGTTCTGTTTAACACTTACAAATAAAAATTATTAATTTAACCAATGTATGTGGTCTGAGGAGTCAAGCATAATCAAGGTTCTGTTTAACATTTAACCAAATAAAAAGTATTAATTTACACAAGGTATGTGGTCCGAGGAGCTAGGCATAATCAAAGTTCTGTTTAACACTTAAGCAAATAAAAAGTATTAATTTACAGAAGGTATGTGGTCTGAGGAGCTAGGCATAATCAAGGTTCTGTTTAACACTTAAGCAAATAAAAAGTAGAGGTGTGCATGGGTTGGGTTGGGTCGGGTTAAGGGAATTTTTTGACCCAACCCACCATCGTGGATTAAAAAAAATTCAACCCAACCCAACCTATCACATAAGTCCAACCCAACCCACCTGGGTCGAGTTAGGTTAGGTTAAACTCATGGGTTGGACAATTTTTTTTATTACTATTATTATTAAATTGAGTAGAAAAAAATATATCATACCTACCACCTAAGTTGATAAACAAAATATACATTAATATATAAAATAATATTCCAACTCAGTTATACATTAATATATGAACTAATATACATTAATATTGACTTTTATATAGAATAGGAGAAAGAGCTGGTTATTTAAAAAAAACTATTAATTATATAATATATTTTAAATATATATTAAATATATTGGTGGGTCGGGTCGGGTGTGGCGGGTTTGAAATGTTATGACTCAAACCTAACCCAACCCGCTATCAAAAAAAATTTTGTAACTCAACCTAACCCACCAAGCTCTAAAAACCGACCTAACTCGGCGGGTTGGGTCGGGTCAAGTCGATTTTGGCGGGTTGGCTACACACCCCTAATAAAAAGTATTACTAACAATAGCAATTAAACCAAAAGATGGCAACACTGCCTTTCATTAATAGTGATATCTTCGAAGATTATTTACATTCCATGAACGTGGTACAACATTTTCATCCAAGTCTTCCAAAAAATAAGCACCTATACCAGCTATCGAAGTGATGCGATACGGACCTTCCCAGTTAGGTCACAATTTTCCCCACGATTGATTCCTCACAGTACCTACCACTTTTCTCAAAACCAAGTCTCTTGGGACCAATGGTTTGACCTTCACTCCCATATTGTATCCCTGTTTAAGCTTTTGTTGATAATGCGCTAATTGAACCATGGCTGCTTCTCTCCTTTCATCAATTAAATCCAACCTTTCCCGGAGTAACTAATCATTGTTGTCTGGATCAAATAAGCTTGTTCTTAACGTCGGAAATCCTAACTTCAATGGGATAACTGCCTCAGAACCATAGGTCATGGAAAACGGAGTTTCTCCTGTTGATCTACGAGGAGTGGTGCGATATGTCTAGAGTACATGGGGGAGCTCATCAACCCATTTGCCTTTAGCTTCATATAACTTTTTCTTCAACCTATTAACTATGACCTTATTAACAGCCTCGACTTGCCCATTCCCCTGTGGGTAGGCTGGGGTTGAGTATCTATTCCTAATGCCTAACTCACAACAGTACCTCCTAAAAGCCTTACTTTCAAATTGGAGTCTGTTGTCTGAGATGAGTGTGTAGGGGATCTCGAATCCGGTGACAATATTCTTCCACACGAACTTTTTTGCATTAACGTCCCTGATGTTAGACAATGGTTCAGCTTCTACCTACTTTGTGAAGTAATCTGTCCCAACAAAGAGCCATCTTCGGTTTCCTATTGCCCTTGGGAACGGTCCAACTATATCCAAACCTCACTATGCAAATGGCCATGGACTAGAGAGAGGATTCAACATGCCTCCAAGTTGATGGATGCTTGGGGCAAACCTTTGGCATTGATCAAACTTCTTTGCATATTTTTGAGCTGCTTTCTACATACTTGGCCACCAATAGCCCCGAGTGAGAGCTCTATGTGATAAGGACCTTCCTCCTATATGACTGTCACAAATTCCTTCATGCAACTCTTCCAATAACGCCTCCACTGTCTCAGGGTGTACACAAAGTAAATATGGTCCAGAGAAAGAACGCTTATACAGCTTTTGCTCTTCAGACAACCAAAAACGAGGAGTCTTTCTTTGTGTTTTCTCAGCTTCTTCCTTGTTGTCAGGTAATACTCCATCCTTCAAAAATGAAACCAAAGAGTCCAGCCAACTCGGACCGACCCTCAACTAGTGCACTCCAACCATAGTTTGGATCCAATTAGCAGGCATTAATAAATCCTCAACGAGTATGACCCGAGGAAAAACTTGCTTTGAGGAAGTGGCAAGAGTTACCAGAGAGTCCGCATGATTATTCTTGCTCCTTGGGACTTGTTGTATAGAAAAGGATTCAAAGCCAAACTGTAATCGCCGAGCCTTATTGAGGTACCCCTGCATCCTCCGATCTCTGGCTTCCAGTTAACCATTAATCTGTCTGACGACTAATCTTGAGTCTGAAAAAATCTCCACGGCTTTACCTTCTAACTTTTTTACCATGGCTACCCTGGTCGACAAGGCTTCATACTTGACCTCATTATTTGTGACTGAAAAACCAAACCTTAAAGATTTCTCAATAGGGATCCTTTCTGGGGATATCAGAACTATCTCGATGCTGAACCCCTTCTAGTTGGCCTCCTCATCTACATAGAGCTTCCACATTAGCGACCTAATGACAATAACTACTGTGATCTGTGGCCCTATTGATTCATCCTCCTCGACAATGGCCCTTTCGGGATACTCAGTGAACTCTGCCACTAGGTCTGCTAGCACCTGCCCTTTAATGGTTGTGTAAGGCAAATACTTGATATCAAACGCCTCTAGGATTGTTCCCCACTTGGCGATTCTCCTTGTGTAATCAGACCTCTGAAGTAACGACTGTAAAAGGAGTTGGGTGAGAACCACAACTGTGTGCGCCTAAAAATAATGTGGGAGCTTTCTCGTAACATGCACAATGTCCAAAATGGCTTTCTCTAGTCGCAAGTAATGGATTTCTGCCTCCTATAATGACTTACTCACATAATAGACCAGTTTTTGCACCCCAACATCCATCCTTACCAAAACTAGTCTAACCACATGACATGTAACTGCGATGTAGGCAAAAAGGACTTGCTCATTTTTTGGTCTAGAAAGGATAGGAAGATGAGATAAGTATTCCTTTAGCTCTTCGAAGGCAAGGCTACATTCTTCAGTCCATTCGAATCCCTTCCATTTGTGAAGGAGCTAAAAAAATGGTCTACTTTTATCTGCTGATTGAGATATAAACATGTTTAAGGTAGCAGTCATTTTGGTCAGCTTTTGAACTTCCTTAGGATTCTAAGGAGGTTGTAAGTCACTTATAGCCTTAATTTGATCTGGGTTAACCTTTATTCCTCGATGTGTAATCATATATCCCAAGAACTTGCCAGAACTAACACCAAAAGTGCATTTTAAGGCTTTGAGACGCAGCTTATATTTTCTTAATACTTCAACACACTTCCTAGATCGCTTAAATGCTCGGTCACTAGTTTACTCTTCACGACCATGTCGTCAATATATGCTTCCACATTCTTCCCGAGTTAAGCTTCAAACATTCTAGTGACCATCCTCTGATAGGTAGACCCAGCATTTTTCAAACCAAAAGGCATCACCCGATAATCGTAATTACCAATAGGAGTTAAGAATGCAATCTTTTCCTGGTCGGCCATAGCTAAAGGTATTTGATGATACCCTTGAAAGGCATCCAGAAAGCTCAACTAAGGATGTCTGACCGTAGCATCAACCAACTGGTCAATCTGAGGAATCGGAAAGAGGTCCTTGGGGCAGGCTTTGTTTAAATTAGTAAAATCCACACACACTCTCCACTTTCCTGACTTCTTTTTCACCACAACTGTATTTGCCAGCCACTCCAGATAAAACACTTCTTTGATTGCTTATGCACGCTTAAGCTTATTTACTTCTTCCTTAACGACCTCGACATGCTCTTTTGAGGAGCATCGAGGTGGTTGCTTTGTAGGGACAACCATTGGGTTCACATTCAAGTGATGACAAATGAAATTTGGGTCCCCCCTAAAGCTTCATATGCACTCCGAGCAAAAACATCAACGTTCTTTCTAACGAAAGCCAACAATTCCTCTCTTTCTTGGGGAGGCAACCAGACCCCAACCTGGAAATACTTTTTCGCATCAGTGTCAATGATAACTTTCTCGAGCTCTTCACACATCAATCCCCCCCATCTCCTATATTTGGGGGTTTCTTTATTTTTGCTAATGCTATAAGGCTTCCTTCTGGGAAGCTGAGGCTCCCTCCTCTGACTGATGTCTAATAGTGGTGACCAGGCACTATCTCGCCATGGCTTGACTTCCTATCAATTCCCTGACCTATCCCTCTACGGGGTACTTCACCTTCATATGCAGGGTCAAAGATACTGCTCCCATGGCATGGAGCCATAGTCTTACCAGTATAGCAGTATAAGGTGAATAAGCGTCCACCACTATAAAGCTTACTTCGACCACCTCGTATCCAGTCTGGACAGGTAACTTGATTAAGCCCTTCAGTATAACCGTCCGTCTTCCCATCAAATCCTACCAAAGGAGAATCATAACTAACTAGGTCCTCAAGTCTCAGATTAAGCCCGTTATACAAGTCGGGATACATGATTTCAGCTTCGTTTCCTTGGGTCTACTAGGACTCTCTTCACATCATACCCTCAAATACGAAGGGTTACCACCAGGGCATCGTCATGTGGTTGATAAGTCCCGATATTGTCTTCATCAAAAAAACCCAAGGTTGGTTGGGCCTTTAACCTTCTTCGCTTAGATTCTGAGACCCAATCCTCGGTATCTGGTCTTGATAGAACATAACCCCAAAAGGGTGTGCTCTAATCCAGTTTGGGGTTGCAAAGATAACATTAATTGTCCCCAAGGATGGCCTCTATACAGGCTCCCTTTGATACCCCAATCTAGTCTGACTCCCCTGCCCTGAGGATTGATGCACAAATTGCTTCAACTTTCCTGCTTTGACTAGCTGCTCTAAGTGATCACGGAGAGTTCTACAATCTTCGGTGGTATGCCCATGATCTTGGTGGTATTGATAGTAGAAACTCTGGTTACGCTTGGTAGGATCACCTCCAATCTTGTTCGGCCACTTGAAGTAAGGTTCACTTTTTATCTTTTCAAGGATTTGGTGAACTAGCTCCTTGAACACCAAACTGACCATCTGAGCATTAGGGTGCCCAAAATGACCAGCAAAATCTGTCCTGGGTTGGCTATAACTATACCTCTCCGCCCGAGAATCTCTTCGGTCAGTAGGAACAATCTTTGCCTTCCCTTTCCCTTGCTGCTGATCTCGTTTATGCTCATTAACTTGATCCATGAGTTGACACATATTTCGTGTAGGCTTTATCGTAAGAGACTTTCTTAAATCATGCTCGGTGGGGAGGCCAACTTTAAATGTCCTTATCGTCACATCTTCAAAATCTCTATCTATCTCGTTAAATGTTTCCCAGTACCTACCTGAATAAGTTTTTAAGGTCTCACCTTCTCTCATCACCATTGATAGCAAGGAATCCAAAAGACGAGGAAATCTGCTACATGTAACAAATTAGGCCCCAAAGCCCTAGTTAGCTCTTCAAAAGAGCTAATTGAACCTTCATCCAATCCATCAAACCACCTCATTGCCACAAGTCCCAAACTTGAGGGAAAAACCTTGCACATCAAAGTTTCGTTTCTAGAATGCACAACCATCCTCTGATTGAAATGACTGACATGCTCCACAGAGTCTGTCCTCCCATTATAAATAGTAAAGGTTGGTTGCGTAAATCGAGGAGGGAGTTTAGCCTTATCAATTTTATGTGTGAATGGTGATTTGGAAATTTGACGCAACGCCTTACTCATTGCGTCATTCCCCATGCTCCTAGGCCTCGGGCTTTTAGTTTTCTTCCTATGATACCGCTCCTTTCTTTCCAAATATGGAGATAAAGAGAAGGATTTGCTAGGAGGTGTTCTAGACCTTGGCTTGTAGTCATCTTCATTTGAATCAGTTTCGGAGCTGGGAGGGGATGCTTCTCTTTGCTTACGCCATAACTTCCTACGTAAATGATCAATCTCCAACTTGAGATTCTTGGTTTCCTCATAATGTGAGACGTGGCTTCTTGTCCTAAAATGACTCCTACCAGTATGATCTGTATGTACACTAGCCTCATGGTCTCTTCTCCTTTCAAGGTTGACGAAGTAATCTTCTCTTTATGACCCAACAGATTCTTCTCTATTTGGTCCCGATCCCACCATGGCTAGTTAAAGTTGCAGGTGCTTCCCTGTTCCCACGGACGACGCCAATTGTAAGGATTAGAGAGTTGAACTTTAGCCTGCTAAGTACGGTGGATGATAGCCCAGTGAGCCTAAAACAATATATTTGTTAGAGAATGGGTTTAACAAGAAAACATCTCAGCAAATTAAGTATGGGCCAGAGCTGATAGGATAGATGTTAATGAGATTGAAAGCACAAATTAATGGAAATAATGCTCCTCAGTCATGTCCGAGGATAAGATGTTCTTATATTTAACTTAAGCTTATTTAAATACAATATGTTCTTCTTTTTTTCTTTCTTCTTAGATTACATGCCCCATTTTTCACGGTGACCATTTTCTTATACAGTCCTTTACCCCTTCATCCCAACCTTCCATCTGTTGATTTGATAGAAAATTCCTTGGATGCTTGTCCCATCAAAACCTCCTGAAAGCTTTGTGAGTATGTGTGAGTTGAGATGACACTGTTCAGGTGTCATTTCTCCATAAATGCGGCCAGTTCATTTGGTGCAATGTATTTAATGTGGTGGTGACAACCTTCTTCCCAGATATTTCTTCTTTTTTTGTTGACTGAGCTCTGCTACTTTCCTTGAAGCTTATCCTTCCATAATGGTTACCTCCCTAAAGCCCTCCCGAGGTGGCTCGGCTCCTCAGGAACCAAGGCTGACCCGTTATTCTTTTCCTTTGTTCTCGGTCCATTGACCCAGGCTCAACAATCCCTTTGACCATCCTCGGGCTTTTGCTCATCCTCGGGCATTGCCCATAACCCAACATACCTGCTCAGACTTCCTATCCCCACGAACATAAAACTAAAACATAAATTACTTTTATCATTGGATGCGATATATATATATATATATATATCTGTTTAAGCATTACATAGTTTTCGGTAGTCTATTTGTATAATATTTATTAAAATGTATAGTTTTTGGTAGCTTTTATTTTAAATGTGTAACAAAAAGTTAAAAACTAACTTAATTTTTTTTTTTTTGTGGTTAATATTTAAAAAAATGAGACAAAAACCAAAAGGCTAAAAACCAAAAGCTTTCGACAAACAAACAAAGAATGCATTTTTATAAGTATATTATCATAATGTTTTATTCTTCTACAATTAATTATTATTATTTTCTTTAGTTTACTTTTAAATAACCAAAATTTGTTTTTAATATTTAGATTGATTTCGAATTTAATCCTTTATCAAATATATTGATTTTTTTTTATAACTTTTAATTATAATAATATATACATATAATTATAAAGAAACTTTAGCATAATAATAAGTCACCATTAAATTCTAAAGAACTCATATCAAGGTATATTTTGTGGGGAAATTATTGAGTACTTCTAGAGTACTATAAATGCATACTCCCTCCTCTCACATAATTGTGAGTCTCACTAATTAAATTCTTGGTGAGACCCACAATTTATGTAAGAGGGGGGAATATACATTTATGGTACTCTAAAAGTACTCAATAATTTTCTCATTTTGTAATTCATCTTGTGATGGTTTTAGAAGAAAATTGTGTTACTATCCCGGAGACTGTATTCAAATAATTTATCTATGAAAAGAATTATGTTAATTATTTATCATAAATTTTCACAAACAATTTAATCTATAAAATTTTTTTGTGTGGAACAAAGATTTTTTATTTTTATTTTTACTATATATTAGAAAATCATTTTAGGAATTTTTTCATGAAAAGATGAAAAGAAAAAAGTAATTTTTTTAACAACTTTTTCAGTTTCCAAACTTTTTAACCACAAACTAGCTAACACACAACACACACAGACACTTACATAGTCACACACCTAAGAATATGTGCACTTAAGAAGACTGATAACTTGACCTGGTCCATGACATGTAGTGTTTTTTTTCTTTTTTTTTTTCTTTCTTTCTTTAGTAGGAATGATATTATTAGTAATTTAAACTTAAAATATATACTTTTTGGTGCTCCTTAAGATCTATCTCTTTTTGAAGTTGTAAATTTGTAATTATATACATTTTGGCAATGAGTTATTAACATTGAAGACTTTTTCCATCATAAATTCGTGATTATAAAGAATTTTAGTCATGATCAAAACTGTCTAAATTGGAAGGATATTAACAAGTAGCATTAAGTGCAATTTATTCCTTAATTGATTTTATTCATTCTCTCTAAAGAGGTGGCCATAGATTTGTTTTTATAAAAAAAAAAAAAAAAAAAAAAAATTTGGTTGAAAAATATGGGTCAACCAGGCAATTGGTTAGTAGGTAATGAGAATGGTATTAAATGCAGGTCGGTATATAGGTTGGTGTCATGTACAAGAAATATCAATAGTAAAGAATGTGGCAATGACAAAATTTGGCTCCAAATATATTTGAAGTCTTAAGCTCCAACGACCAATATAAATATGACATTTGTACTTGTGCAATGCACACAACTAGACCAATTTGTATATCAATCCTCCCATTTGTATATAGAATCCAAATTGAGATTAGAACTAAAAAATATAAAACTTATTTCTGGGAAGGATTATCTCCTACAGGGATCTTTAAATCCAATATTGGACATACACAATTTAGTGATAGGCACACTCCCCATAACCACTATTGTAGTGTATTATGGTACAATTATTTTGTATATTTTCTTTTGTTAAAATTTTGTTAACATTCAATGTGTGCTAGTTTGGATTTCATTTAATAAAAAAAATGGTTTATACTTCTGCCCTTAAGTTTAAATCATGGTTCTACTTCTATCCCTGGTTTTATCCAATTAGATGTTATATAAATCATCTTCTCAAAAAAAAAAAAAAAATAATAATAATAATAAATTTATATAAATCATCGAATTCATTAATGACTCACCCATTTGACCCTAAGAGCATTCACAGCCGGCCTTCTATATCCTATATGTTGATATATTTTACCATCAAAGCCTTAAAATGATGCTCTAGCCGGATTGCCAAATTGTGCCAATTGTAAAAAATTTTACAATGTTGCTACAATACCATCCTAGAAATAGGATGGTACTGTAGCAAGATTGTATAATTAAAAATTATTATTTTATTATCCGATTGATTCTTCTCTCTCTTTCTTTCTCAGTGTTTCATTTCCTTCTCTTGTCTTCTTCTCTCTTGTTTGCTCTCTCCTCTTCAGACCCAAAACCATGGTGGACATGAACGCTATCACCAAGCCACCATGGCCGAACCCACTGTCATAAGCCCCACTGCAAGCCATCGTCACAGGCCACTGCAAGCCACCTGACCAAGCCCAGTTGTTCTTCTTGTCTTCTCCATGGATCATGGCTCCGTCACAGTTCGTGGGTGCATTAAGTCCGGCGTGGGTTGTGGCTCTCTCAAGTCCAATGAGGGTCGTGGGTTGTGTGTTTCTCAAGTCCGGCGTGGGTTTGATGAGTTTGTGGGTCTTTCAAGTCCATCATGGCTCTCTTAAGTCTAGTGGCATTGGTTGGGTTTTGAATTGGTGTGGATTGTGGTGGGTCGTTGTGGCTTTGGGGCTGAGGATCGTGGTGGATCGACATGCAGACTGCGACGGTGGAGACATGGAGATCAGTTTTTTTTTTTTTTTTTTTTTTTTTTTTTTTTTGTGATTATATGGTGGCTATTTCTTGTGGATGTGGCTGTTGTTAGTGGTTTTTGGAGGCTTAAATTTTGTTTTTTTTCCTCCGTGGTCGTTGTTTCTTGTGGTTGTGGTGGGTGGTGGATTTGGTGATCTAAGTTGTGGGTTTTCTTGTGGATGTGGTTTGCTCGGTTTGATCTGAGTTGTGGGTTTGGTGCTTTTTTTGCAGGTTTTTTCCATGGGTGCAGCAGTGGTGGGGTGGTGGGGTTTGGATGGTGGTTGTGTGGGGTATTGGGTTTGTTCACGATAGTAAGAGAGAGGGGAGGAAGAGAGACAGAAATCAGAGAAAGGAAATATATTATTTTGGAAAATATATTTTATAGTGTAGATATATTGTTTTAATAAGTAGTGTAGGGTTAAGGGTCCAATTCGTATATTGGGCCTTGGGCTCTAGCCGAGAGCGTGGTGATCCGAGGATAAATAAATGGTAGTAGATGGGTCAAGCTTAGAATTTTAGGAATGAGGTACAAACGGGAAGGTGGTCCGAGGAGGAATACCTCCTCGGATAAGCTAAGCACAGCTCAAATGTATATCCTGATAATGAAGATGACATTCCAGGAAGTTCTAGTGATAGGGACGTGTATCATAAACGTACAAGAGGGATGAGAACTCAAAAATATCTAAGGAAAAGCTGCTACTATCGCATTGAATGCTCTATAGCTAACTCTCTAGCCGCATTTATATAGAGAAGATCCCTAAACAATGCTGTCTTGGCTATCTCAACTCACAGAGGGTTAGGGAGGGTGTTCAATGGGACAAGCACTTAAGCAGTGGCTTGGATGATCCGCAAGTGAAGGGCCAAGATTGTCTAAAAAGGGCTATATAACGTAAGAGACTCCAAGAGAAAAGAGGATCAGAAATTCAAGAAAGAAACACTGTAGCAATCAAGAACCAAACTTGTAACCGTACTTAAGAGCAATATATAAGAACAATCTCCTTGGACTTTGCCAATGACTTTTTTCTTCAGTTTGAATTTGTTTATTTTTACTCCTTTTGTCATCAAAACCTACCTAATTCGTTGTTTGGTTTACTAAAATCCAGTTTTCTAATTCATTCTCTACAAATTTATTGTTTTGGGATTTTTGGACGTAAGTCTATCCACATTTTGGGTTAGGAATTTAAATTTGGTCCTTACAAGTAAAATAGGAAAATAAAAGTTTGAATGTTAGGTGTGTTGTAAAATGATATGATATAATTGATAAAGTAGATTTTTTTTTTTGAAAAACGATGAAATAGTTTTTTGAGATGATAAAATAGAATAAGATGACATTTTCAGTTGTGAATGCACTAATTATGATTGGGTTGGAGAAGGGCGGACCGAAAACTTTATACCTCAGCCCAAATGGGCTATAAGCTTTTGCAGCCCAAATACGTTGACACATCGCTCACACACGTGACACGTATACACCTTGCGCCTTCAGAAATGAAAACCCTAAACGTCCCTAGATATATATAAGATACCGCACTAGGGTTTTTCTTCTTCTGCCGTTAGCAAAGGTAAACCAGACGAGACCTCCAACACGTCGGCACAAATGGTCAGTCTCTCTCTCTCTCTCTCTTCTTATTTTTATTTCTGTATGTATTCTATTCTTCTGATTGGTTAAGCGTTGCTGTGTTTTTGTGAACGATGAAGGCTCCAAAGAGAGGTGGAAAGGCACCAGTGCCAGCAGCAGCATCGAAGAAGAAGACGGAGAAGGTGTTGAACCCATTGTTCGAGAAGCGCCCTAAGCAGTTTGGGATCGGTGGGGCTTTGCCACCGAAGAGAGATCTGACCCGATTCGTCAAATGGCCTAAGACTGTTCAGCTTCAGAGGAAGAAGAGGATCCTCAAGCAGAGGCTCAAGGTCCCACCAGCTCTCAACCAGTTCACCAAAACCCTCGACAAGAACCTTGGTATGTATACTATTTGATTCTTACTTTTTTTTTTTTTTTTACTGCTCCAATTATTTGAGATTTGTCGAACCATATTGTTGTAACATGATGGAGGTTTTATGTTTGGTTTGGCCACTTTGAATTAATTCAAGTGATTTATGAGTTATTATTTGAACCATGGCTGAACTTGGTTGTGTGGTATTATTCTCTGTCTAGGAACATTATATGTGTTGTTATTAAATTTACATTAGATTTATGCGACGAATAGCTTTATAATATGAATCCTTTTCATTTTGTTTCCTTGTTACTTTACATTTGTCAATTGTGAATGTGTTCTTGCCTATAATTATTGTCTTTAAAGAAATGGTTGGTCTAGAAAAACATGGAATGGTTAATTGGGCCTAATTTTAAAGATATCGTGTGGTGTTCTCTCCTTGATTGAAGGCTCAAGACTTATAGTCGTCTGGGCCGGTCTGGCCTAATGGGAGTAATTTGATAGCTCCCTGATGTAATCTGTTTGCTAGTTGTGTTTGTTTTTTTTACTGGCATTTTCTTTATATTTAAGTATGGTATTTATTATACTGTGGATATGGATTTCTATAGGGCTGTGTTGTTCAAGTATATGATATAATTGCCTCTGGGCTTGCATTTCTCTATTATTTTTAGGCGCAATGCTTTTGAATCTATTGCTTTGGGTTGTGCAATTGTGTTTGACATTGTTGTGGTCTTCTTTTAAACTCATATGGGCAGCAACAAACCTGTTCAAGATGCTACTCAAGTACAGGCCCGAGGACAAGGCTGCAAAGAGAGAGCGTCTCTTGAAAAGGGCTCAGGCTGAATCTGAAGGCAAAACTGTTGAAGCAAAGAAGCCTATTGTTGTGAAGTATGGTCTCAACCATGTCACATACCTCATCGAGCAGGTAGTATTTTGCTTTGTTAATTCAAAAGCGTACATTTACCAACATTCCTTTGTGTTAGTGGACGGTTTTCTTAGTAGCAGCTTTTTATAATGCCTTCTTCTTGCAGAACAAAGCTCAACTGGTTGTTATTGCACATGATGTGGACCCAATCGAGTTGGTTGTCTGGCTTCCAGCATTGTGCAGGAAGATGGAAATCCCATACTGCATTGTGAAAGGAAAAGCCCGCTTGGGATCGGTAATCAAGCCAGTAATCTTGTGCTATTTTAATTTCTTCCCCTTAAAATTGCAATTGTGAATTGAAACCCAAGTTGATTTCCTTTTCTGATAGATTGTCCACAAGAAAACTGCTTCAGTTTTGTGCTTGACAACAGTCAAGAATGAAGATAAGTTGGAGTTCAGCAAGATCTTAGAGGCTATCAAGGTGGTGAAGAATTACTTGTCTTGTATATATTGTCTACTGTTGAAGCTGCTTTTGTCTCGATTAACTTAATTCGCAATGTTTCTTGTTCTTCCAGGCCAACTTCAACGACAAGTACGACGAGTACAGGAAAAAGTGGGGTGGTGGAATCATGGGTTCCAAATCCCAGGCCAAAACCAAGGCCAAAGAGAGACTTCTTGCTAAGGAAGCTGCACAGAGAATGACTTAGGAGCAATGATTATGTGTTTCTTCTTGTTACTTAGATATGATTGTCTGAGCTGTTTTTATCTAGAATTTTGTTTGTTCAAGGTTATTTGCATTAACTACATAAGTTTTGTTTCTTTTTATAGGCAGCTTATATAAATTAAGGAACAGCTAATGTTGGTGTTTGAGTTTAAGCTGCCTTGCATTCATAGCTTTCGGGTGAGACTATCAATGATTCCTTATTTTTGGTATAAGAAGCAACTTGAACCCCCCATTTTGCAATTTTCACTCGCTACTGATAAGATCCCCAAGCATAAACCAGATATGTGCCTTTATTTTATTTCTGTCAATGTCTGTGGAGTGATGAAATGCCATTTAAGGTAGAGCTCATGGGAGAATATGATTTTAAAATTTCTTTTTTCATATTTTAATAATCGTACTATTTTTATATGACCTAGTAGATGTTGATTGGTCTTATGAGACCAATATTTTCTAGTTATGCCCTTTAAGAGTAACCTAACAAATGAAAATGCTCTGGCTTGTGTAATAAGGATTATATTTTTCTTTGAAAAATGGCCGGTTGGAAAAATGTTTGGAATAAGATTTAGTGGATCCCAACACAGGATATTTTAAGGACTTTATGCATCCTTTTTTGACGTTAATTTAGAGTAGGTCCTAATGTTTTTTAGGCCTTACTGTCTGTTAATGATTTCTTGATTCTTTTTGTCTTTTTAATGTGCGGCTTTATTGGGTCGGGGTTGCCTGATTTCATATGTGATGTGTGACCAGACTTTAGTGAATCAAAGTCTCTAATTTAGTTTGTGGTGTTTCTTGCACGTATTAATAGCACTCGCAAGTTTCATTTTCATATACCATTACCGTTTGATTTGTGTTCGCAATTCCAACTTACCCGTTTGTTTCTAGGAAACTTTATGTAAAAATATTTTTTCATATTCTTCAGTGCTTGGTAACATAAAAAAAAAAAAAAAACAAGGAAGGAAAATTATCTTTGAACAATAAAAAAAGTATGGATTATTTTTAGAGATTATTTTTTTATTAGATTAAAAAAAAAAATTCCACTGGTCTCACAACAAGCTTTTTTTTAGCTAAATAAGAGAAGTTAAGAGAATGTTTATCAACTCATTTAAGATTATTATCAAACATTAAAAAATAAGTAGTTTTATATGAAAATACTTTTTTTCTCTATAAAATATTATTGCTGAAACATGGCATTAACCAAAGTGTAAATATTGAGCTAATCTGTGAAGCTATTTTCTATATGATAAGCTTAGTTCAAGGTGGTCGTATGCTAGCTAGTCCGCAGAATCCTTAAAGCCTACAATACATTAATTCTTACCCTTTATTTTGTAACCCTACAAAACATTAATTATTACCCTTTATCTTTTAGTTGCAAAATAATCATGACGCATCCATCAACTAGAATGCTGGATGATGAAACAAGAAGGGGAGGAGTTGTACACAATGATGACTCTTACAGAGTTACTTAACTCTTACAGAGTTACTTATCTTAAATATCTTCCAATTCATTGTATACTATATAGTCACGTGAGAGAGATGATACATGGAATACCTTCTTCTCACAAAGGTATAGGTTGTTTGATATGAATTGCATTTCACCTAATGCTCTCATGCAAGGCCAAAGTGATTTATTTCCCTCATTTTTGTGTGCCCGTAGCTTTTATATTAAATATCGAGTGTTTCTACTACTTATCAACAATTCAAGTTTACATTCTCAAAAAAAAAAAAAAAAAAAAAAAAAATTCAAGTTTAGGAAATTAAACTTGAGAAAAAAGTTTAAGAAGCTATTTTTATCATAAATTCACTTAATCTTGACTATTTTTATCATAAATTTATAATTTAGTCTGCTGAGAAATGGCTCCCAAATTAAGAAAATGCTTCTTTTTTTAACCGGTTTATTTTATATATCCCATGACTATTTAAAGTAGTATTCTTTTTAAAGAAAGAAAATGCTATAATTATGATTATTTATAAAAATAAAATAAATAAAAATAAATCTAATTATGAGCGATTGCATCAGCTTTAACTTTGTCTTCAAGCAATTTAAAATTTGATTTCCAAGGGGAAAAAATGGAATAAAAATACGTCTTCTCCTCTTTTTTCAACTTTAGAGAATAATCAAATATATTACTTGTATAATATATATATATATATATATATATAGTTTTGGGTAAAATACTATTTTGGTTTCTAAACTTTACCAAAAGTTTGTTTTTCATCCCTAAATTTTAAGAAATTTATTTTTCCTCCCTATACTATTAAAAGGTTCATATTTCATCCTTAAACTATTGAAAATGTTTTATTTATGTCCTTAAACTTTATTAGAAGTTTGTTTTTTCATCTCTAAACTATTGAAAAAGTTTTTTTTTTATCCTTATTTTTGTCTCTATACTATTCAAAAAACTCTTTATAAAGTTTAGGGATGAAAAAAGAATCTTTTAAAGTTTAGGAACAAAAAACAAACTTTTAATAAAGTTTAGGGATTAAAATAGTATTTTACCCTATAATTTTTGTGAGATTTAATGGCCCTAGTTCATTATCTTTACTAAGTAAAGTTGTTCCTTAGTTGAGTTACAAGGCTTTTGAAAAATCCTATAATTTCAAAAGTAATTATATCTTGAAGTTTCAAAAAGTAACAAAGCAATTTTATATACAATGGCATTCCACCTAAATGTTTAATTTGTTACTTTTTGAAATTTCAAGATTAATTTTATGTTTTTGATGATTTGACTATTACAACAATGAAGGATGGTGGATTCGAACTTCTTTTTATAAAGAAAAGCAAATAATACCATTAAGTTACAGGGCTATTGACAATAATTTATTTTGTTACTTTTAAAACTACATGATTTAGTTTATTTCTTTTTTAAAAAACCTTAATATTTAATTAAAAACTTTTAAAATTACAATGTTTAAGTTTTTATAAGACGCTTGTATCTCAATTAGCACTTTTTACTATTTCCAATAGAGTCATCGGTCCGAGGTTGAAATACCCCGTCTTGAACTACCAAAGAAAATATTTAATTTGTTATTATACCCCTAACTTAAGGTTAAAATGTACTTTTCTTTTTTCTTTTTTGTTTTTTTTTTTTTTTTACACTTACTGGTTACCTCTTTGCAACTTTCCAAAACTTTACATTATTTTTAGAAAAGAAGGTAATAATAATAAAAAAATCAAATGCACCCACATGTAATTATTTGCTTAGGAATAAGGCACCTTAATAGATTTTGAGTAAAGAGTTACTTCATCAATGAATATGGCATTAATTAATATATGTCAACCATGTCTTGTAGTGGTGATGCAAACATGATTTTTAATGATATAAAAAAAAAAATCGTTTTAAATATTCTTTGTTAATTAATACTATAATAATAATCACTATTATTTCCAATCAAGAGAATGATTATTTATTATTATTTTCAAAATGAAATTTTTTTTTTTTTTAAGTACTTCAAATCTGATTTTACTTTAATTTTTTTAATAGAAGTACTAGAATTTTAGAAGGCATAAATAATAATTTATTTTTATTATTATTAAAATTTATAAAGGCTTTAATAATATTAGATTTTTTTTTTTTTTTTGAGAAAGAAATAATATTAGATTTAGATACATATAAATTGAATTTTTTGAAGACTGAGAAATTCACCCCCTTTGGCTGTTCTGATAAAAAATCAAACCCAAAATTCAGTCCCTCTCTCTCTCTCTCTCTCTCTCTCTCCCTCCTAGTTGCAAAACGACAATCCGTTTAATTCTCTTCTTCTCCACTCTCTAAAATTCGTGCAATTTCGGAATCCTTCAAAACGACGACGGCGGCGACGACGACCATGGCTGACGACGGCAAGGCCAATCTGCCAAAGGATCTCTCCTCCACCAAAACGACAGGTTTTTTTTGTTGTTGCTCTTATTACCTCTTTTTTTCCTCATTTGCATTGTCGTTTTGGTTTTCATATTTCTTATTTCATTGAATTTGTTTCTCTCTTTATCTTCCCGATCCATAAACATCTCAATCTGTATTCATTTTTCCATTTCTGTACATATAAATCAATATTAATTTCCGATTACTAAGGTTGCTAAATATATTTGATTATCAAGTTTTGGTTTTGTTATTATTATTTGGATTATATGTTGGTTTTTGTGTAAGTGATTCCTAAGTATAATTTGATTAGTTGAAGGTTTAGTTTGAGAATTTAGGACTTACAATTATTGAATGTTCCGTGCTGTAATTTCCTGTTTAGTGAATTGGAGATACGTGGTTATAGTTCACTCAACTGATAAAGTCTCTTGGTGTCGAATAAGAGTTAGGAGCAGACGTCATAGGTTTAAACTATCAGAGAAAGGGTTTTAACTGTGTCGTTATTATCTTTCTTTTACGTGTAAAGCTTTATCTAAGAAGATCTTTTGATCCGTGGCATGATATGTCGAGAGGTTGGATCGCCTTTAGTACATATGGATTTGAGTTGGGGGGATAGAAATGCTATCTTGATTTATATAATAGTGTTGGAAATAGTTCAAATCATCTGTGTTTTTTTTTTTTTTTTTTTTTTTTTTTTTTTTTTTTGGGAATTCTCTAACCCTTTGCCGAATTGTTTGTGTTTTGTTATTGCAACACAAGGTTGAGCACAGCCAACCCCAAAAATTTGGGATTTGTTGTTGCTGTTGTTGAAATATTTACTTTTCCGGATGATGTTTCTGTGCTTTGCTTTTTAATAAATGTAAGTAGCGTATTATTTTATAAGCATTTGGTGTTTGTGTTATGTTAGATGAAGCCATTGGAGGAAATGGTGAGGACAAGACACTTTTGGGGTTACTCGATGAGTCAAAAGGTAAGTGCATGGCATTTTAAGTCCATATTTTTGGAATCTAACAATACAAACTTGTACTGTGTGATTTTCCTTTCAATTTGTGTTAATAATTCAATTTCTTATACTTTTTTTTTAAATATGTTTTTCTTCTTTGCATTTTCTTGTGGTAATGTTAACTTTAGTAAAATTTAATAATAATATTTTTGTTTTAATTGCAGAGCAAGTAGCATCCGAAAGCAATATTCCTCTTTCACCACAGTGGCTCTATGCTAAACCAGCTGATGCTAAGGCATTAACGGCTGGCATTTTGGGGGTACAAAAATTTACTTTAGTCCTTTCCTGTTGTTTTTTTTTTTTTCTCATTTGTTGAATTACAGGAATGATTATTACTTTTTTTTCCATATTATGATGAGACCAGTCATGAGCTATGTAAAATGGGCACTGTGATATGTGAATAATAGGAATGAAGATTCTCTTTTTCCATATTATGATAATTTGCCTTAATGCAATGCCTATGCTGGTTTAGTCTATTTTTCCCTTATTTGTTGTGTGGTTGAATTTGAATGTGTGGAAACATTGGGCTGAATGTTATATGTTCCTTAATAATTGACAAGAAATTGTTTCTGATGAGAGAACATAAACATAAACACAGTCAACGATAATTAAATTTCAGAGTGCTGATGATAGAACATTATTAGTGATACTCTCCCACAGATTGCTCTTTCTGAAAGATGGACATCAAAATAACAAAATGCAAGACTGTTCTGTACATTACCTTTGTAGATTTGAAACTTCTCAATACTTTCCTAGAAACAAGATTGGAGTAAGAAACAACTCTTCTGGACTAATTAAACTATATTAGCTATTCAATGTCCATTCATCAATGCATTCAACAAACTATATTTCACGATGAAGGGCTGTGAGAAATAATTGCTACATTCCTGTTGCTGAATTACAGGAAGTGGGTGCACCTGGTTCTTTGCCCCATGGAAACTCCACAGATCCCAGCCCAAAAGACGGTTGGCGATTAGATGGGTCTCAGGAAAAGAAAGACTGGAGAAGGGCTGCTCCTGATGTTGAACTCAATCGCCGCTGGCGTGAAGAGGAGAGAGACACTGGCATACTTGGTAGAAGAGATCACAGAAAAGAAGATCGTCATGCAGATGTCATTTCAACTTCTGAGAATAGAGCCTTGTCCTCGACTGATCGCTGGCAAGATAGTCGTAGTTCTGGGCATGAATCCCGGAGAGACAGCAAATGGTCATCAAGGTGGGGTCCTGATGACAAAGAAAAGAATTCTAGAACTGAAAGGAGGACAGATATAGAGAAAGAGGGTAATGACACTGACAAACAATCTTTTGTCAGTAGTAATCGTGCAGTTTCTGAACGCGACACTGATTCTCGTGATAAATGGAGGCCACGCCATCGTATGGAAGCTCATGCAGGTGGCTTGGCAGCACACCGCACTGCACCAGGGTTTGGGTTGGAGAGAGGACGGGCGGAGGGTGCAAATGTGCGATTTGCTCAGGGACGAGGAAGGTCAAACTCTGCATCTTCTACTGGGTCTGTTCTTGTTAATAAGAATAACAGCATACTAGGAAAATCTGGCCCCCATGAAGATATATATATCTACCCTAGGGGAAAACTTCTAGATATTTATCGTAAGAAAAGGACTGATCCAACATTCAATGCCACACCTGATGGGATGGAGCATGTATCACCAATAACACAAGTAGGTTCTATTGAGCCATTGGCTTTTGTTGCACCTGATGCAGAGGAAGAGGTATGTAAATTGTTTACTTTAATATCCACATTTATGTATGTTTTAATGATTTTATCATTCACTTGTTACCGTTACCACATTAAAGTAGTTTGTGTGATGTTTGCAGGTTGTACTTGGAGATATATGGAAGGGAAAAATCAATAGCAGTGGAGTGTCACGCAACTCATTTAGAGGCAAGAATGGAGGATCAAATGATAATATCACTGGTAATCATATTGTATTTTCTGACTGTTGCCTAAGAAGCATTAACTTTCTTTTACCTCTTTTCTTTACTTACCAAAAAAAAAAAATTTCAAGTTTCTTTGTGATTTGAATTGTTCAGGCATCTGTGATGTGACTCTAGGTGGGCTGAGACAGAGTTCCACTAGTTATACTGAAGAAAATGTTGAATCTTTTGGAGTGGCTAATTTAAATGATTCTTGCCAATTTCCTGTTGCCGTGGGGTTGGATACTTGTGGTTCACAGTTTGATAGAATTGAGGGTAAGAAAATGATGCTTTTAGCCTTTAGCTTTTGATGATTGTGGGTTTTTGAAGTTGAAAGCAACTTTATTGTTGCCATTTTTATGATTTAGTGTTAATTATGTATTGTTCTGTAGAACATGATTCTTATAAAGAAGATCAGTATCTTCCAGCAGCAGTTGGTGTGGTAGTAACCAATGGCTTGATGTCAACAGTTTCAGAGGGCTATGATTGCCGCAGTGTCAATGAGATTAGTGGCCCCAGCAGTACTGCTGCTGAACTCAAATCTAGTGAAAATAACCAGGCAGAAGAAGTTGCAATTTTGAAACACTTTAAGTGGAAAGGCATTGAGTCAGCTACTTCCTTTGAACTTGGCAGCCAGCTTCCTGACGATTCAAGTTCTCTATTTGATTTTCTATCTTTACAGAAAACTTCAAGCAGTAATCAGCAACCTTTAAATAACTATGAGGAGGGGCAACCACTGGGAAGTGATATGCCACCTGAGGAATGGAGTTTATATTATCTTGATCCTCAAGGGGAAACTCAGGGACCTTTTCTGGGAGTTGATATCATTAAGTGGTTTGAACAAGGCTATTATGGACCTGATTTACCAGTTCGCTTGTCAGATGCCCCTGACGGATCACCTTTTCAAGAACTTGGTAGTCTCATGCCACATCTTAGATTTAGATCTGGGTGTGCCTCCGGCAATGATCTGGTTACAAATTTAGAACCATCTGATGCTGTTGGGGGCATCTTAGAAGAGAATATGGCTGCTTCTTCTTCTGCACTTGACTATAAAGATTGTGCTGTTATAAGTAGTCAAAAGTCTGCTCCACCTGTACCTGAGGCTACCTCAGGTGTTAGTGTTCAGTCAAGAGTGCCTAATCAGGGTTACCATTCTGAGCTCCAGTATCGCGATGATGATAGTTTCCAAAATTTTGTTAGAAAAGATGATGGTAAGTTTTCTGGCATGGTTATGCTGTTATTGTTATCATCTGGTGTCTGCTTATATTGCTATCTTGATTGCTCTTCTTTTTGTTCTATACAGAAGTTATCTTTCCTGGAAGGCCTGGAAGTAGCAATGGTAACCCTTTGCGGAGACCCTCTACTGACATTCACGGTTCATTTTCCAGTTCTATGCGACATCCTTCCCTTGCAAATGAATATTCAGAAACTGCCATGCGTAATCATCAGGATGATAATATGCATCCTTTTGGCCTTTCACTGTCTGAGCTCAAAGACAGTTGTGCTCAATCATCCAATATGTCATCAAGCATGGGTGATCAGGGTTACTTTGTTGATCCTTTGGTCAAGAGAGATGCTGCTTTTGTGAGTCAGAGCTCCTTTGGTGCTACGGCTGACCAACCTTTTGGTGAGACATGGACTGGTGATTATAGAAGAAATAAACATTCTAACCCTAATTTTCATCTGGGTTCTCTAGATATTCCTCACATATCTCACATGGAGCAAGAATGCAGTGCTTTTGACATGACAGAGCATCTGATGCCACAAAAACTGCAAATGGAGCAACTTCAACAGCAGAATTTCCTTTCTCATCCCTTCAGACATGTTATAGGGTTGGGTGTTGAGAATTCTTCTGGTTTAGTTTTGTCTCCGAGCAAGAACCCTAATTTCCAGCAGGCAGTCCATCATCCAGAGCCAGATCTGGAACATCTTTTGGCACTTCAGCGGCATGAGCTTCAACAACAGCATCTGTTGCAGCAACAGCAGGTTCATCTCCATGAAATGAAACTGCGGCAACAACAGCAGCAGCAGCAGCAGTCTCAAATTCAGCAGTTTCTGCATCACCAGATATCTCAGCCTGGTTATGGGCAGTCAAAGGTAGATCCTCTAAGGGACAACCCTTTTGATCAGATTCAAATGAGGAAGCACCTTCTGCATGAGCTGCAGCTGAATTCTCTCTCTTCAAGGCACCTTGATCCAATGCTTGAGCAGATCATCCAAGCGAAAGTTGGCCAGAATGCTATCCAAGGCAGGCAGGCCGACATTTTGGACCTTATGTTGCAGCCAAAGCATGGAAATACAATCGCATTAGAACAGCAGCTTCGTCTACAGCAAGAACAGGCGCAGGTACAGCAACTATCTATGACATTGAGGCAGCAGTTAGGGTTGGAGGGGGAAAGGCATAATGGTGGGCCTTGGTCAGTTGATGAAGCTGGTCAGTTTTTCAAAAATCCTGCTAGTCATCAGCAGGCTGTGTCAGCTAGATTTAACGCGCCAGATTTTTACCTGCAACAGAATAGGCTTTCCTCCCATGAGGAGCAACTGAGAAATCTCAGCTGGAATCATGCTTTACCGGAGCAAATTCAGCAAGGTGTTTATGATCCTAGCTCAATGTCCTTCGGGAGGTCAATGCCTCTTCCTGCTAGTGCTCCTGGGATGAACTTGGACAGTGTAAACACTAGTTCTCATGGTCTAGATCTACAAGAGCGACGACTCTATAGGCATTCTGATGATCAACTCGGTTCTTTTTCTTCTGGTTTCCCATCTCATCCCCAAAAAGCGTCCAATGAGTATTATGCTTCTCATCTAGATGCAATTCAGAGCTGCTCCTCTGGGAACAATGGTTGGGTTGAAAATAGCTGGATTGAAGCACAAAAGCAACAATTGCATCTTGAAGCTTTGCAACAAAGAATGGAGGTGGAAGTTAATGTATCTTCTGTAGATTCAAATGTTTGGGCATCTGCAGGAGGTGTAGAGAACTCAAGACGAGGTTTGATGGACCTTCATCAAAAAATGGTTCTTCAATCTGGACAGTCATCTGAAATTGATTATCGACATTCTGTATTACCTTCCCGAAGTCAGGAAACCTTTCTGCTGAATTCAGAGTCAAATTATTCAAATTTTCCTTTTAATCTTCCTCCAGATCAACAATTATTTCTGAACGACTCTTTCTCAAAAAGGCCTCAAGATTCCAATTCAAGTGCCTTCTTGCAGGATCACTTTGCTGGTGTGGCTGTGAATGAACAGAAGTTCAACAATTTGGGAAAGAGTGAAAGGTCACCCTTTGGATCTAATTCTGGAGACCAGTTGTTCTTATTGGGCACTAAAGAAACTTCTCATGTTGGTTATGTAAATAATAGCCTAATTGGTAAATCAGCTACAGATAAAGACTTATTAGAGTTAGAGGGAAACATGGGGAAGAGACATGGATCGAAGGGTATGATTTCTAAGAGCAGTTCAGTTTTGGAGATCACAGAAAACTTGTCAGAGAAAACAGAGACAGCATTGGGCGGGGAACTACCTTTTAATGCTCATAGTAGGCACAGCTCACTGAGTAGTGCTGGTAAGTTGGCGAATAATCTTCTTCCTTGAGTAAATCTAATTTTCGCTTGAATCAATGTTAGGAGCACTATGAAATGGTACAGGTGGTGATGGTGGAGGCTTATTCAGTTATGAGATGGGATTAGATAAATCACTCCAAGGAGAGGACATTGGTAATGACAGGTAGGCCTATCCATTCTTAGTCAAGTGTTGAATTCTTAATATTGAACAATTTATTTTATAAATGATCATTCTGAGTGGGACATAGTTGCAAATTGATTTGTATTTAAGCTGCATGGATATTTCAACTAGGATTACTTATTCGTATGCACTTCAAAAGAGACATTTCTACTAGGGAGCTATATCTGCATTCCTTCTATGTCAAATATGGTACTTTTCATGGTTATTTGGTGTCCAATCAGATGATGGCTTGGATTATGGAAGCCTGCTAATGGACATGAACTCATGTTGTTTTATTTTTAATAAAATCTAGCAGCTCAAATTTGTTGTTGTGGTTGACTTCTTTTTCCATTGTCAGTAATGATTGACTTAATTTTGAAGAAATATGAATTTTCCACAATTGATAGAAGATATACTAAATCAAGATTTACCTCTTGTGGTGTGCTTTTATCCCTATTTTATCCACAAACTTTCAATTGCTACATTTGACCCTCCTATGGTTTGTACCTTTCTATATCTACCCCCCCACCCCCCCCCCCCCCCCCCCCTCCCACACCAAAAAAAAAAAAAGGTTTGGACTAAAATAAAATCGTTAGAGTTATGTCCAAGATAAGCATTTTCCGCATGTTTGGAGCATTTGACCTCATAATGGTATCAGTTTAGGGCTCCAAATGTAGCAATTGAAAAGTTTGTGGACGAAATTGTGATAGGGCCAAACCAAAAGTTGGTAAATTGTAATTTAGCCTACTAGGAAATTGAGTGGTAATTTGCTCCCAAAATGAAAATTTTGCTAATTTTAGACATAACTCTAACAATTTAATTTTAATTTATAAACTTTAGGGGTTCAAATGTAGCAATTGAAAGTTTGTGGAGTAAATTGTGATAGGGCCAAACCACGAGGGTGTAAATTGTACTTCTTGAGGTACCTTTTGCTTGTTTCATTTTTTTTTAAATATAATAATGATTGACGGAGTAGGGAATGATTTTTGCATAGTTTGAGCTTTGACTGGCAGCTGAAATATGATTGTCAACCAAACTCGCTCTCTCTCTCTCTCTGGCTTGCGAGTGTGAGGGGGTATGGTGTGATGTGATGTGATGTTTGGCACTTGAACTGTTTAGTCAATTGTGTTGGAAACTTGAGAATGGTGATTCTATGTTAGCTGACTGGGTGTTGCTCAATATATTTCCAGAAGTTAATGTGTATTTTTTTATTAATTTTGATAGGCTGCCCTCTACTTTAACTAAAGGGTTTGACAACGCTTTTCATACATCCCATGATGTTTTGTTGGAGCCAGCATCAGCTTCTCTTGTCAAGCCAAAAAATGCAATGGGCATGGAAGCTTCTGATGGTAGGTTTTTATTTTAGAATGTTCTTTTGCTTCCATTTTTGTGTTACTCAGTGGTTGATTTACCATGTGGAGAATTTGGCCCACTTTCAGAAGGTGGGTGTGAGTTAGTCGGTGACCATCAGGCATCTAGGAAGAAGGATGTGCATTTTCAGAGGACCTCGTCTTCCAGTGATGCTTCTGTTTCCGAGACATTATTCATAGACATGCTCAAAAAACCAGTTCTCCCAGAGACTGATGTAGCTAGCGGGGCTCCTTCAGAGTCATCTGACGGTGGCATACAAGCAGGGCGAAGTGGCAAAAAGAAAGGGAAGAAAGGAAGACAGATTGATCCTGCCCTCCTTGGCTTCAAAGTCTCCAGCAACCGGATAATGATGGGTGAGATTCAGCGCTTTGAAGATTGACGGATTAAACACATTTGTACATCTCTTGTAAATTTTCAGGATTAAAGTTGTACAGTTCATATGAGGAGCACAGTTATCAAAAGAAGATCAAAATCTTTTTTTAATTATTTTTATTTGTATTTTACTAACAACCTGATATTTTTTGAACCTGTTGATATTATGTAGCATGCGAAGTATATATGAGGAAGTACAAAAAAAAAAAAAAAAAAAAAAAAAAAAAAATTTATAGAAGTGATAGATAAATAAAATGACTATTAAACAATCATCGTGGGCTGTCTACTTTCATCTCTTTTTATATTGTGTGTGTTTTCTGTTTTTGGTGGGGTGGGTTTAATTGGTTGACAAACCCTGCGGGCTTTCTTGCAGGTTTTCTTGTTCTAAACATAGCTTTTTAGCAGTGAGATACGTTCTGTATTTGAAACTTGGGCTGTGTTTGGTTAGACTGAAATTGATTTCCGGAAAACATTTTTTCCGCATTAATGAGTCAAGCCCTTTGTTGAAGTAAATACAAATGGTATGAGTCGAGATTTCCTGCGAATCGATTTAGTGAAATCCCATATTTCGTATATCAGAAAAAGGAAATATCCATCAAGTTCAGGATTGAACTTTGATAAGAGGCCAGACCGCACCAATATCAATCCATTTTATTCTATTTCTTCCAAGGCAGGGATTCAACAATCACTTAGCCAAAATCAAGTAACTACTTGTACATTATTAAAGAGGAATAAAGAATGCCAATCTTTTATATTTTTCTCATCATCTAATTGTTTTCAAATGGGTTAATTCAACGATGTAAAATATTATAATGATATAATAAAAAAAGAATCAATGAAAAGAGATAGTCTAATTCCAATTAGGAATTCCTTGGGACCTTTAGGATTAGGAAGAACCCCTCAAATTGCGCATTTTTATTCATTTTACCATTTAATAACTTATAATCAAATCTCGATAACTAAATATTTACAACTTGACAATTTCAAACAGACTTTTCAAGTGCTTAAATATTATTTAATAGATGAAAATGGTAGGGTTTCTATTTATAATAATCCCGATCCGAGCGGTAACATCGTTTTGAATCCATTCAATTTGAATTGGAATTTTCTCCATCATAATTATTGTGAAGAAGCGTCTAGAATAATTAGCCTTGAGCAGTTTATTTGTGAAAATTTATGTATAGCCAAAAACGGACCGCACTTAAAATCGGGTCAAGTTCTTGTGAGGGTCCTTTTTCAAACAATGTCCAGGCCCAAGTGAAAGCAAGGACCCTAGGTCTTTGAGTTGTTCTTTTAAGGGACTGGGCTTGGTTCACTGCAGCTAAATGGGCTGATTATGAACTAGGTGGTGCACAGGGCAAGAATCCTATAACACATACATACTAACAAACAAGAAATACATGCATTGAACAACAAGAAACAATAAAGGGGGCAATGCGATAGAGAAAAACACAAAGTAAACATTAGGGGTCCTTAAAATACTGTGTAATATTTCATTAATTTCTTAATTATGATATACATCATGCTCACTAGGACGTATCACAAGGTCCAAACAAGTTCAAAAATCACAGACTTAGATGGCTCTTCAGGCCTCTATGACTTGCAAAGTTTGAATCCTTTTAAATCCAAGTGTATTCTCTAATGGCCGTTTGAGGATACCAGGCGGTATTTTTCCTTTCTCTTCTTACTTACTTTGAATTTTAACAGAGTTTTCTTAATGATTCTACTCTAATTCACTGTTGCTAAATGCCCATCACTGTTGGCTGCTTCTCCTTTTTATAGTGTCATTCTAGGGCTCCAGGGTACCACTGATTCCCCCCATTTGCTCCCTTGGGCACCAGAACCAATGTTGTGCCAACAACATTGGTGGCTAGTCCCTTCCTTATTTCTTATAATTTTCTCCTTTTAGCGCTTCTTCCCCGAAAGTCTCTTGCTGACTTTCCATTCTGGGGCGTCCTTAAAGAGCTGACCTTTGGTCCTTCTTCCTTTAAGGCCTTTTACCTTTTTCAGACTCATCTTTTTGTTGCCTTTCCTCTTGTCATTTTTTCAAAGTGAGTTGATTCCTTCCAGCTAGGTTGAAAGTCTTCCCAGCTGCTTCCCTTCATGGTTCTTCATTTTGGGTTCCTCGAGGTACTGGCCCTTTGCTCATGAATTGTTGGTTTCCAAGCTCTCTGGTTCTTTTCTGCATCATTAGGGTGGCTGATAGGGACGTATCTATTCTCGTTCTTTGTGTTTCTTGGCACTCCTTTTGAGCTATCCTAATCTCATCCTGGCTTTGCTGCACGTCCCAAGGATCTTGAGCCCCTGGCTATCCCCGGGTATCTCGGTCTAGTTTTTACCACTGGACTACCTGGTGATATTCTCCCCTTGGCGGGTTGGGCTTTTTCTTTCTTCCCTTTGTTTCATGAATTCTAAAGCCTATCCATTCGTGGGTCTGGTCTCTTTCCTAAATCCCTTAAAAGGGTTGGGCCTACCATCTTTTTTTCCTTATTACGGGCTCGAGTCTTTTATTTTTTCATGGAGTTCAATTTTCTGTGCCATTTTGGGCCTTGGTGCAACATGGTGACCTTTTTTAGACCTTAACATTTAGCCCCCCGAGCTCGTGGGTTGCCTGCAGCCCACGCGTGAGTAAACCAGAGCCTTATTTTCTGTAGGAATTCCTTTACTTTTTTTAATGAACCTCAGGGTCCCTATTTTTCTTTCTTCAGGGTCCCGTCTTTCCCGCTACTTTCAGGCATCCTGGTTTTTTGTGTGTTGCACTTCTTTTTTTTTTGTAACTCCTCCCTTTTGCATGGAACATGGCAGTTGAATGTTGGAGTGAAAATTCCCCACCCACTTCTCACGTTCCCCGTAACTCCCATTAATAATTGCCAGTAACTCTCCTCTTTTAAAATTAAATTTTGGCAATTGGCGCACCTTTCCATACATTCGTCTTCTCCAACTGCTCTTTGTGCTGCAGTCACTTCATACTTTTTTTTTTTAAACTTTCCAGAGACCTTCGTTTTCCACACTCATCTCCTCTCTTCCAACCAATTGGTTTCTTTGTTTCTTCTTCCGTATTCTTCACTCTTTTGACTTTTCTATTTCCCAGTGCACTTGCCTTTCCACGGCTTCTTCTTCCTCACGAAAAAGGAGGGAGCACACTCCCAGTCCTTCTGAGGGTGAAAGCTCTTCTAGGTCTGCATAGGGCGAGACGCAGGAGGTCACGGAGCACCCAGCTTTCCCTTTACGGGACCTCTAGTACACCCCCGGCCTGTTTTTTCCTCAGGTGTCTCATGGTGAGGCTCCTTCTTCCTCTCACACTTGGGTGTTCTCTGGCCAGTCGGGGTTTGCCAGTTCCGCCCAGGTTCCGAATCCAAGGGAGATTTTAGATTTCCAGATTAGGCGGGGATCTCGAGAGGCGGTCCCTATTTTCTTTGACTTTGTTCTGGGGAAGATCATCGGTTGGCCTACTTGGGTGGACAGAGAGCTTTCTGATGGTGAATTTGTTAGTTGTCTAGAGTGCACTAGGATCCTGAAATCAGTAGCAATTTCCAAGAACTTTGAAGGTTTTAGAGACGCCAAGGTTCTTAGACACTTGGTACGCTGTTGGTGCCCTTCTCTTCACACCTTTTTGTTTTCCATTAGTGAGCTCACTATCACCTTGGAGGATGTGGTCAATAACTTTCTCCTCCCTGTGTTTGGCGAAGAGAATCTTTTCAACATTAGTCTTTCCAGTGAGGATCTCGAAGTGGAAGACAAACTATTCAGCCATTTTGGCGGGCATACTGCTTCCCCTGGTGGGAAATTGGCTAGAATGGGTAAGTGGGTCATGAACCTTTCTCGAGAGAAGAACAAGGTAGTTAAGCGAGCTAGATTCTTGGCGCTTTGGCTCAGTAAGTTTTTATTTAGTGAGTTCCCCAGGTACGGGGTAAAGTCTGTTTTCTTTCCTTTGGCAATCAGACTGGCCTGGGTTGCTCAGTATCCTTTAGCACCCATGTTCTTAGGCCATGTTTACTCCCAATTAGATTTGCTTCATGGTGATGAAGTCGAGGGCGATTCTTGCTATGTCATTACTTCGTCCCTTCACTATGCCATTCTCCAAGTATTCATGTGGGACCGCTCCTCTGTTACTTTGGCGAAGTGCAGGAGTTTGAAATTTGTAAAAGATAAGTTTCAAGGGTCCGATTGAATCTTCTTGTTCCTGGATGCTCCATAGAAACCCATCGTTATTCCTTTCTTCCACTGAGAAAGGTTCATTCGAAATCACAAGAGCAATTTTTTTTTTTAATTCATTTTTATTTTCGTTATGGTAATGCAATGCAAGAGGTCTCGGAAATCAGGTTGTTTCTGATGATGAAAAAAGCTTTTATTTTTATGTTATGTGAAATTGATGAAAACCCGATATTTAAGGGTCAGTAATATTAGAAGATGACTGCCGGTATCTGATGGTAAGATACCTATGGTCGGTATATCTTTGAAAGCTCAGACGGAGAGAATAAACAGATTCCTTGAGGGCTACTTAAGGCACTTTAGTGCAAACCAGAAGAAATAGAGCTGACCTATCTTTATGAATATGAAGAAATTTCAAATGGATTGATCACTAAAAAAGGTGCAGAGTCAAAACGGGATTCAAATCTAACGCTATTGATGAACCGATCCAATGGATCAATTTGTAAAAAGTTCCTATATTCTTTCTGGTGGAATCGGGAAGCATTAATCACAAGCAAGATACAAAGTTACCCCATAGGAAGTATCAACAGGGTGTTACTAATGGAACTTGTAGGAATAGGCTTTTACGCAAAGAAGGCTTGAGGGCTTGTTAAGGAAGGTGGCAAGGGCCGACGAAGGGGGGAAAACGAAAGACATTTTCTGGTCTCCCTTAAGCTGGATGGTGCTTGTGGGGGGGTGTGCCATGACGAAACAAGGGAATGAAAGGCTGCTTTGCGTTGGAAGCTCTTTACCCTCCCCACAATGATGGCTCTGTTGTCTTGGGGAGCGTTGAAGCTTGCTTCTTCCCCACAGTTTTCTTGGTCATCAATACGACCTATCCTTAATAAAACCGGATGTGATTAAGGGTATGTGTGGTAGTTCTACTGATAGCCACCCCATCATTTTTCGTTGGGCTAACTTGAAGGGTAGCAGCCTCAATTTGATTGAGTTGTTTGATCAAGCAGGACACTTGAGTTGGTGTTCTCCCCAGGAGTTCAGCCTTGGGTTTGCCTGTGATTCTTTGTTGGCCTTTTTTCTCAACTCCCAAGAGAATACCTTTGACCTGTGCCATGGGGATGAAAGCAGTTTGGTGTACCTGGCTTGCATTAGTCCCTTATGGCTTCTAGTGCCCTCATCGCGTGGTCCTAGCTACTCCAGCAATTTGGCTTTGATCAGGATATCCCACCAGTGTTTAAAGATATAGTACCTTCTCTCCCTTCTTTGGATCCATTCCTGAGGCTTCAAGCCTTTTCTTATTGGTCGCAATGGAGCTCCCAATTTGTGGTGCTAAACTCCTAGAGAAAAGTCTTTGCTTCCAGTGGCTTTGTTGGTTTTTGGAAAAGAGTTCAGAAGTCCTTCTCGGATTACGTTGGTTTTGGTCAGATTGGGAGGGTTCTCGATCCTGATATCCTCTGTGCTCCTACCTCCAACAGGCGCTTGTCCTTCCCTACTGCTGGTAATATGTCTGCTGCCATAAGTAGCAAGACCAGATTTGTGGAGTGGCATGCTTTTAGGGGTGGTTGGGTATGCTATGCGTAAAATTTTCCTGAGGCTTGGTCAGGTGTGACCTTATTGTGGGTACCTCTTATGGTGTGCCAATCAAGAGAAGGGCAGTACAGGTAATTGGTGCTGCCACTCCTATAGGTAAAGGTAAAGAGAAAAAGATCAAACAGGAAGTTGTTAAAAGAGCCGAGCTTGAAGAAAGTGCTGAGGGAACTGAAGTTGGTCCTGAGACTAAGAAAAGGAAGACTACCAAATCCCAGAAACAATTGGTGATTTCTGAGGAACCCGAGAGAGTGGATCCCTCTACAGTTGGAAAGGAAGTTGGCCACCCTTTAATCCCAAAGATCTGAGTGAAGACTAAGGTAGAGTCTTCTCTTTCTTAGGTTCCTGTGAGTTCCTCAACCTAGGATTCTTCGGGGCCCTTTGATTTCATACCCCAATCTCCTTTAGGACCCTTTAGGCGTACCCGTAGTAGACAAAAGACCATTAGAGAATCCGTAGAGAGAAAGAGAAGGGCAAGGCTTCTTTCCTTCTTCTCTCTTTTATTTGCAGTAGTTCATTGTTCTTGTTATGTTTCTCCTTCTCTCTTTTAACTGATGGAAGGTTATTCCTTTCTTGCAGTCCAAATGTAAGTCAGACCCTAAGAGAGGCAAAAGTCAGTCATCTGGTGATAATGTGGTACGACCCCCTTCCATTTGTGCCTTTTACTGCTTGGTTTCATTCTTTTTCAGTGTTGTGTTCATATGCATTTTGTGATGCTCTGCCACACATCCTTCTTTTTCTTTTTGCAGGTTGAGGTACCTCTTCCCACGACTGGTGAAACTTTGGTGAAAGAGGTGATGATAGCCCCATCTGTTGTTTCCCTAGGCGTGGAAAAGGAGCCCCTTAGTGGTGATGTGACCAAGGAAGTTGTGCAGGTAGTGAAGGATGCCTAGCCCACCTTGCCTTTTGCTCCCCTGGCTGTTCAATACCCTGAAGCTTCTCAGCCTCCTGTCCCCTAAGATCCCAGTTCCATGCAGACTCCCAGTCCTACCAAAACTGTGTCACTTGAGCCCATGACTGAGCTTGCATTGAGAAAGAAGTCCTTGAGGGGTGAGCCTCCATCCATACAAGTAGGTGAGTCTCATCTGCTTTTTATTAATGCTTAAACTTTATCTCTCTTATCCTTTCTTCTTGAGGGTTCTTATTTTCTCTTCCTTTTTTTTTAAGGCCAAACTAGTGCCTAATCTGTTCCTGAGGCCACTCCTTCTTTGGAATTAGAGGGTTCTGAAGATGCGAATTGCTCGTTATCATTATATTTCCCCCTTCCTCCTCTTTCCTTTTTTTTTTTTTTTTTTCAACTCTTTCCTCCCTTTATTCCATACTTCTCTCTTGCCTTTTCCTTCTAGGGCGAAGCCCCCAGTCTCCTTCCCTTCCTTTAGCAACTTTGCCAAAGTTTCCTCACCTTTTCTCCAACGTGCTGTGTGTTCTTCATAGAGTCCTTCAGGAAATCAAAGGGGTAAGAGGAGGAAAGCCCGCCACAGGAAGCTAATACTGGTTCTTTAGCTTTCTTTAACTATCCCAATTTTCTTTTCTTCTTTCCATTTCTGACTCTGTCTTCTTTCATAAGTGTTGACACAGGTGCTAAGGATCTTAAGCCCATAATTGCTGAGGTAGTTGAGGAAACTGCTCGCAGTGTCCAAGCTGTTGAAGCTCAGGCAGGGATTCCCCAAACCATCCAGAGGGTCGCATGTTCTTTAATTCCTGAGAGTGGAGACACAACAATGAAGGAAGCTCCAGGGGTGACTGTCTCAGATCCTAGCTTAGGGCTCCTTGCTTTCTTGTCTCGCTTTGATTCCTTGGAGTTCAACAGCTTCCCTGCGAGCCATTTCCATAGTTTTGGGCATCCCTTTGGCAACATCCTGAGATTTTCTGTGCCCGTTAAAGGTCTGCCATTGTTGGAAGGGCTGTTCAAGACCCATGGGGACTTCACCAGTGGGTTCAAGGGAGGTGTATTTCTGGGCAACATCCTGATAGAGTTGTTATGTGCTGTGCTGATCTCTTTGAGGGATTCCTCTCTTGACTCCTTATTCGAGAAGAAGCTTTTGGAATAGAGGGGAGTGGTGTAGGATCTCATAGAAGCCAAATTCAATCTATCCTTCTTGCTAGGGTATCTGTGTTCCTTGGCCCACCTGCTATTCCAGAGACAGGCCTCCAATAATCTTGATGCTGAAATTGTTGCTGCTGAGGAGGCTTTAGCTTGTGCCCACAAGGCGTTATAGGACTTGAAAGTTAAAAGGTAGTGGGTTCTTTCTTCCTCAACTGTCCCCAGAAAGCTTTTTGCTTGCCGGCCTTATGCTTTAGCTTCTTGCCTTTTTTTTTTTTTAGACAGTTCGGATGTATAAGTTTTCTTTTTAGAAAATTGGGGCTATATAAGTTCTATCTCTCCTTTTTGAACACTTCTTCTGACTTTTCCCTTTTTTTTTTTTTTTTTTTTTATATATATATATGGTAATGTGGATTTGTTTTTTTTAAGACTGCTTCAAATTTTTAAACAAAATGTGAATCTGTTCTTCTTATTTTGCTACTTCTTTTTTTTTTTTTTCTTTTGAATTGAGTCCTGGGCCATGGTCCCTGCAAGTTTTGCAGTAAGTCCTGGATTAGGTACCCTTGCGCAGGTACTGAATTGGGTACATTAGATTTTTTTTTTAAAGTCCCAGGTCATGAACCAGACAGATCCTTTTAGTCAAGTACTGGGCTAGGTATCCTGGGCACTTACTTCTGCCTGTGGTCCCATGTCATGTACTTGAACTAAATGTGGTGTAAGTCCTGGGTCATGTGCTAAGGTTTTTTTCTTTTTCTTTTTTCTTTTTTTATTTTTTTTTATTTTTTTTTATTTTTTATTTTTTTGCACTGGCCCAAGTACTCCCCCCCAAATCTGCCCATATTCGGGCTATGTAATGTTTCGAAATTGTACATTTTAGCTGTAGCTTAAAAGAAAAAAAATAAGAAAAAGAGATTTCATTGAAATACAGCATAATCACCATCTAAGGAAAACCAAAGGATTGACAAAGATAGTAAGGATCACAGACTACCCTTCTACCGTGGGTTCCTAAACAAAATGGGACAAAATTCATGACATAAAAAAAAAAAAAGGTAAAGGACGATGAAACACTTAGCAGATTGGAGAGTTGGTAAAAAAGAGGTCTTGGTGTCTTGAAATCTCTTTTTTTTTCATGCATAATACTATTTCAGCCACTTCCCATTTATAGGATTTGTTAGAGCTGTCCTATCTTCCTTTGTGAGGTAGTAATATCCGCTACTATGGGCTTTCCTGATGATGTAGGGCCCTTCCCATTTCGAGGCAAATTTGAAGGATCCCGCGACATTCTTCTTTACATACTCTGCTATTCTTAGCACCAACTACCCCTCTGTGAAGGCTCTCGAGTGTACTGTTTGTGCATATGCCTTAGCCATCCTCTGCTGGTACCTCTGGCTTCTTCTTCTAGCCACTTCTTTTTCTTCTTCTAACCCTTCCGGATCTGCTAACCTTCTTTCACTATTTGTGTCCTCTGTTTCTTCCTGGTTTTCCTCAAGCACTACTCTTGGCGTAAGGACAACTAGCTCCATAGGGCTGATGGCCTCTATCCCATAAACTAGAGAAAATGGTGAAAATCCAGTTGCTATTTTCACAGAGCTCCTACATGCTCATAGTACATCTGCCAAGTGGTCACTCCATTTTCCCCTATACTCATGTTTCATTTTTTTGAGAATCTTCAGTATCACTCTATTAGTAGCCTCAACCTGACCATTTCCTTGTGGATAGTATGGTGTAGACCTTCCATGCTTGATGTAATATGCCTCGGTCAGGTTTTTCATGTCTTTGTTTATGAATGGGGTCCCATTGTCACTAATCAATCTCCTGGGGATCCCGAACCTTGTAATGATGTGCTCTCGAATGAAGTTTGCCGTAGCTGCTCCAGTGGTTTCTTTCAAAATGATGACTTCTACCCATTTTGTAAAATACTCGGTGGCTACCAATATCCATATATGGCTGTTGGAGGGAGGGTTTATAGGCCCTATAAGGTCAAGCCCTCAAGTGTGGAAAGGCCATGACAGCACATTTTGATGGGTATGAATTGCATCTTCCAGTACTTGGCATGCATGACACGTCTTAACCAGTTCCTCGGTGTCCTTTTTCATTGTTGGCCAATAGTACCCTAACTACAACAGCTGCTTGTAGAGTCTTCTTTTCCCGGATGACTTCCACAGTCACCGGAATGGACTTCCTGATTACTTCTCTAGCTTCCCTAGGTCCCAGGCATTTTAGGGGATCCCCACTACAACCCTTTTTGAATAGGATCTCGTTCTGCAAGAAGTATCTGACTGCGAGCTTCTTGAGCTGGTGGGCCAAGGTCTTGTCAGTTGGCAAGGTCCTTTGAACCAAGTAATCCATGAATGGGGTCCTCCAGTCTTCCGTAACAAATATAGCATAACTTTCTTCCTTATCTACTGAAAGTCGACACTTTTGATATTCCTCCTGTACAGTTGCAACCTCTTTGCTCATATTTGGCCAGTAGTACCCCATGCGCTGCATCCTTCTGTATAGGCTGATTTTCTCTGCAATCCCACAGATCTGGCTGTGTAATTTTTCCAATCTCAGCTTTCCTTCTTTCTCTTTGATACATCTGGATAGGATACCTCCGAGCAGCCTCCTATACAGCTTTCCTTCTATCAAAGTGTAATCCTTTAGCTCCTTGATACTTCCTCCAAGTCCTGACTTTTTCATTTTTCCTTTTACCTCATTTCTCCAATCTTGCCGCTCTGGTTCTCTAGGAAACATCTTTTTGAGGATCCCTATGATGGAATGTTTCTGCTTACTTACTCTTATCAGAATACCTCTTCCTTTGAATGGTACTTAGATCCCAAGGTGGCTAGTGCATCAGCGAACCTGTTTTCACTTCTTTGGGTGTACTCCACACTGAAAGTCTGGAATTCCTGCTCCAGCTTTTGCGCCCAAGTTTTGTAGGCTGCCAAGTTTTGCTCTCTTAGTGCAAAGTCACCCTTTACCTGAGAGACCACAAGATTGGAGTCTCCCAAAACTCTCATATGCTTTATTCCCAAGCTAAGTGCTATGGCCAACCCAGTCAAGTATGCCTCGTACTCAGCAGCATTATTTGAACAGGAAAATCCAAGCTTGAAAGATAATGGCATGGTATTCCCATCTTCGCAACTTAGCACAATTCCCAACCCGTTTGAAGTTGTCGTTGCTGACCCATCAAACCTCATTGTCCACTTCTTTCCAGGAAGCTCCGCCACTGCCACTTCCCCAGGGATCTCCTTTCTTAGTGAACATTCTTCTTTTCTTGGGAATTGGGCTAGCAGATCTGCTGCGGCTTGGCTTTTGACAGCCTTGGGGGTCTTAAGGCTGATGTCATATTGAGAGATCAAAACCAGCCACTGTGCTATCCTTCCCGTTAGGAGAGGCTGATGTAAGAGTGCCTTGATGGGATGTGACTTAGTTACCAAAATGATTTGGTGGGTTGAGAAGTACTGTTCTAGCCTTTAGGATGTGTAGATTACTACTAGGCATGCCCTTTCTATCTTGGGGTATTTGGTTTCTGTATCTTTAAGTGTCCTGCTCACGTAATAAATGGGTTGCTTATTCCCATCATTGTCTTCCTATGCTAGCAAGGCTCTTATAGCCTGGGAGTTTGATGCCAAATATAGCAACAGGGGCCGCCCACGTACTAGTGCCTGTAGGGTGGGAAGATGGTTCATGATCTACTGGATCCTCTGAAAGGCTTCCTGTTGTTCAACCCCCCAAGTTAACTCAGTCCCATTTTTCAATAATTTGGATAAACCACTTGTGACTGAAGCTAATCCCAGCGCATACGTCCTGATGTCGGAGACCCTTCCCAGGAAACTTTTGAGCTCTCTAGCTGTTGTAGGCCTTTTCATTGTTGCGATGGCTGTGGCTTTAGCTGGATCTATACTTATGCCTCTGTGATGTACTAGGAACCCCAGGAATTTTCCAGCAGATACTTCGAAGGCACATTTCATGGGGTTCATGCATAGTTTGTACTTCCTGCACCTTTCAAAAACTTGTTCAAGTGTCTGGAAGTGTCCTGCCCTAGCCTTTGACTTTACCACGATATTCTCCACATAATCTTTCATTTCCTTATACATCATATGATGGAAGATGGCTGTCATGGTTTTTTGGTATATAGCCCCTACATTTTTTAGGCTAAAGGGCATCACAATGTAATAAAAATTTTCGATTGGTGTCCTAAATGCTGTCTTTTCTGCATCTTTGGCAGCCATGCGGATTTGGTTATACCCACTGTATCCATCCATAAATGAAAACATAGAGTTTCCTGCAGTTGAATCTACTAAAAGGTCAATATTAGGCAGTGGAAACTCATCTTTTGGACATACCTTGTTCAGATTACGAAAGTCCACACAACACCAAATTTGGCCATTCTTTTTCTTCACAGGTACTATGTTGAAAAGCCATTTGGGATGTTGAATTGGTTTAATGAACTCAGCCGCTAGCAGTTTCTTGACTTCCTGAGTTATTTGAGCCTCTACATCAGTGTGAAAGATCCTGACTGGTTGAACTACTGGCTTGACTCCTAAGTCCATATTGAGAGAATGGGCCACTAGTCCTGGGTCCAGACCAGGTCATCATACGTCCATGCGAACACATCCACATATTTCTTGAGTAAAGCCACAAACTACTCTTTTTCTCGTGCTGCCAACTGACTGCTAATGAAAATAGTCCTCTGGGATCTCAGACCAGCCTCCAAGTTTATTTCTTCCAACTCTTCCTCCGGCTGGATTTGTGCTTCCTCGACTGGTTCCTCTAGAATTTCTTCTTGAATCATCATACAATCTGGTGGTTCGAGACCCTCCTGCACAATGCATTTAGGCCCTGTGCACCTTCATAAATGATAAATTAACCTTCCTCGGGGCTCCCGTACTACCACGCATTCTCGGGATCCTAAGGAGCTAGGCTCCCTCTTTTGCCTCTTTCTGTCCAGGAGGTTCCTCAAGTCACGAGTACCCCTTCCTTCTTCTTCCTCCAAGATAGGTGCTCTTGGGGTCCTCGGCGTAGGGCTTTCATCATCTAGTTCCAACTCATCGTAAAATATTGTTTTCACAAAGTTCACCTCTCCTTAGCTAAAAGAGTTATGGTTGGCAGGGATCCTTACGGGCCTGCCATTCAATCTCCCTTTAACACATTGATGATATGTGGAAGGAATAAGACAATGCTTATGGAGCCACAAGCGTCCCAACAGAACATGGTAATAAACTTCTAAGTTAATCACATGAAATCTTGTCAGGGCTACTATTGGGCCTACCTTTAAGGCTAGCTGCACATATCCTACAGTTGATTCTGCTGATCCTCCAAATCTTGTTATCTCCATGGGAGCCCCCAGGATCCTCCTGCTAGTCAGGCCCATGGCCTCCAAGGTACTCAGGGCTATGAGGTTGAGTGATGCCCCAATGTCTACCAATGCTCTTTTGATTTGGACACTGTTTATGGTGGCCATTAGATAGAGGGGTCTGCGATGGTCCGGGTGCTCAACCTCTATGTCCTCATCAGTGAAGGTTACTGCATTGGTTGTCTCCAAGTAAGCTCAGCTGGCATGAGATTCTGCTGTGAAATATTCTACTCTTGAATCTGCTGCTATGCTCATGAGGGATTTTGTGGCCATCCTTCAAGCTTCTGGCCCAAATCCCAGCTGATTAAATAGTGTTCTAAACTTGGGGTTTTTCTGAAAGGTCTTGATTGTGTTTGGATGGAAGGATCCTTTGAATTCTTCTGCCTCTGCTAGGTTCTTGTGGATTACTACAGCCACCACTCCCTTTCCCTTGTGGTTGGGTAAAGGGTTCTTTTGTACTTCGGGGTCCTCCTGTGTAAGCTCCAGAGTTCATTCCCTAAGTTACTTGTGAAAGAGCCTACGAAGGGTTCAACAATCCTTAGTAGAGTGCTTGACATAGTTATGGATTCTATAAAACAAAGGGTTCTTCCTTTCTTCTTCAGTAGGTGGCCTTGGCTACAGTAAATGGCCTGACAATTCCATCTCCAATCCATTTATCCAAAACATGATTCAGTTCTTCTACAGTACATGGGATCACAGGTGGTTTTTAGGCCATTTTTCCTTCAGGCCTTTTCCTTTTTTCTCCAATTGACACTGTCATGGCCTGAGGTACTGGCACCCTCTTTGTCCACATAGTCAACGCAATTCTCCTAGTTCTTTGCAGCAGGTCAGCAAACTGGGTTATGCACAGATTTTCGAGATTAAGCCTGTAATCAAAGAGCATGTTGGATATGCAGGTCTCCATGAACTCCTTTTCTTCATGGTCTCCATAACAGTCTAGGGAAACATCTTCAAATCTTTTGATGAACTGGACAGGGTCCTTTCCAAGCCTCTGTCTTACCATTTGAAGGCTTTAGAAGGTGACCTTGTCTTCACCTGGATAGTACTTTGCACAAAACCTCTCCATCATCTCGTCCCAGGTCTTAATGGACCCAGGCCTTAGGGTAGTGTACCATATATATGCTCTGTCCATTAGGGACTTAGCAAACTCTCTTAGACATAACTCCTTGTCTCCTGCATAGGGACCCATGGTATGAATGAACCTACTCATGTGCTCCATAGTACTTCCATTTCTTCCATCAAAAGAATGGAACTTTGGGGGCTCATATCCCTTAGGATAAGGCTTGCCAAGGAGTTCTGGTGGGAATGAGGGATCCTGAGAGAATTGCTTGGGGACCCTCAAGAGCTTTTCCCTTTCTTGCTCCAAAAGGGCATTGACATATGCTAGCGTGAGGTATTGGGGGTTGCCTCCCCCTTCTACTGCTGACCCTCCCTTTGGTTGGGCTCAGTCTTGGTTGACCATAGGGGGGACGTTATCCCTGATTTCTTGGGTCTTGCCCTCTTTGAGGAGGCGAATCTCTTGCTGCAGATCTTTCAGCACTTCTGCCATTCGAGCCATAGGGTCTAGCTCCTGCCTTGCACGCCTCTGTCCTGACACGACCTCCTGCTCTACCAGAGGTACCTCGTTCCTCTATCTGGAGGCCACTTCATTTTCTCCTACAGGTTTAGAGGCCACAGGTGGTGCATTGGTACTTTTGTTGTTCCTTGGTCTTGGAGCCATGCTCTGTGAAGGGACTGCTTCTTTCCTCTCCTTTACCCAGTCCCCAGTGGAGTCACCAAAATGTGAGGATCCTTTTTCGGACAATGTCCAAGCCCAAGTGAAAGCAAGGACCTTGGGCCTTTGAGTTGTTGTTTTAAGGGATTGGGCTTGGTTCATCGCAGCTAAATGAGCTGATTACAAACCAGGTGGTGCACAGAGAAGGAATCCTACAGCACATACAAACTAACAAACAAGAAATATATGTATTGAACAACAAGAAACAATAAAGGGGGCAATGCGATAGAGAAAAAACACAAAATAAACATTAGGGGTCCTTAAAATACTGTGTAATATTTCATTAATTTTTCAATTATGTAATACATCATGCTCACCAGGACGTATCACAAGGTCCAAACAAGTTCAAAAATCACAAGCTTAGATGGCTTTTCAGGCCTCTATGACTTGCAAAGTTTGAATCATTTTGAATCCAAGTGTATTCTCTAATGGTTGTTTGAGGATACCGGGCGGTATTTTTCCTTTCTCTTCTTACTTTCTTTGAATTTTATTAGAGTTTTCTTAATGATTCTACTCTAATTCACTGTTGCTGAATGCCCATCACTATTGGCTGCTTTTCCCATTTATAGTGTCATTTTAGGGCTTCAGGGTACCATTGATTCCCCTTATTTGCTCCCTTGGGTGCCAAAACCAATGTTGTGCTAGCAACATTGGTGGCTAGTCCCTCCCTTATTTCTCATAATTTTCTCATTTTGGTGCTTCTTCTCCGAAAGTCTCCTATTGACTTTCCATTTTGGGGCATCCTTAAAGAGCTGACCTTTGATCCTTCTTCCTTTAAGGCCTTTTACCTTTTTCAGACTCAACTTTTGGTTGCCTTTTCTCTAATCATTTTTCCCAAGTGAGTTGATTCCTTCCTGCTAGGTTGAAAGTCTTCCTAGCTGCTTCCCTTCATGGTTCTTTATTCTGGGTTCCTCGAGGTACCAGCCCTTTGCTCATGAATTGTTGGTTTCCAAGCTCTCTGGTTCTTTTGTACATCATTAAGGCGGTTGATAGGGACGTATCTATTCTCGTTCTTTGTGTTTCTTGGCACTTCTTTTAAGCTGTCCTAATCTCATCCTGGCTTTGCCGTACGTCCCAAGGATCCCGAGCCTCTAGCTGTCCCTAGGTATCTCAGTCCCATTTTTACCACTGGACTACCTAGTGATTTTCTCCCCTTTTTGGGCTGGGCTTTTTCCTTCTTCCCTTTGTTTCATGAATTCTAAAGCCTATCCATTTGTGGGTCTGGTCTCTTCCCTAAATTCCTTAATAGGGTTGGGCCTACCATCATTATTTTTTCATGGAGTTCAATTCTCTGTGCCACTTTGGGCCTTGGTGCAACATGGTGACCTTTTTTAGACCTCAATATTTCTAATTGTCAAATTGACTTTGTAGTAATAAGATCAGCTAAAGCTTATTTGGCCACTCTGGGAGCAACCATTCATGGCCATTATGGAGAAATCCTTTATGAAGACGATACATTAGTTACATTTATATACGAAAAATCGAGATCCAGGGATATAACGCAAGGTCTTCCAAAAGTGGAACAAGTGTTATAAGTGCATTCGATTGATTTAATATTAATGAACCTAGAAAAGAGAATTGAGGGTTGGAACAAGAGTATAACAAAAATTATTGGAATTCCTTGGAAATTCTTGATTGGTGCTGAGCTAACTATAGTGCAAAGGCGTATCTCTTTGGTTAATAAGATCCAAAAAGTTTATCAATTTCAGGGGGTGCAAATTCATAACCAACATATAGAAATTATTGTGCATCAAATAACATCAAAAGTGTTGGTTTCAGAAAAGGGAATGTCTATTGTTTTTTCACTTGGAGAACTAATTGAATTGTTGCGGGTGGAACGAGTAGGGCGTGCTTTGGAAGAAGCGATCTGTTACCGAACTATCTTATTGGGAATAAAAAAAGCATCTCTAAATACTCAAAGTTTTATATCCGAAGCAAGTTTTCAAGAAACTGCTCAAGTTTTAGCAAAAGCCACTCTCTGGGGTCATATCGATTGGTTGAAAGGTCTAAAAGAGAACGTTGTTCTAGGGGGGATGATACCCATTGGTACAAGAGTCAACGGATTAGTGCAACGTTCAAGGCAACATACCAACATTCCTTTGGAAACCAAAAACAATAAACTATTCGAGGCAGAAATGCGAGATATTTTGTTCCACCACAAAGAATTATTTGATTTTTTCATTTCAAGAAATTTACACAATACACTGAGACAATCATTTCGAGGGTTGAATGATTCCTAAGAGCGGATTCATCCCCTTTCTTTTTAGCTATTTGTATTTGCGGTCATTTTTTTTTTTTTTTGGTAATAGTAATAAAGATAATAAAATAACAAATAGAATAGAAAAAAAAAATTAATATTAATGGTTTGAATCATGTATCAATGGCCAATATCTGTTAGAGGTAGAAATGAAGGTTCCATTATTGGAACAATTATTTATTTCTATTTCAAGGCACCTCATCTCTTTTTCTTTTTTCTTTTTTTAATAAAAAGAAAGGAGGTGTGGATAAATAAATGACAAGAAGATATTGGAACATCCATTTGGAAGAAATGATGGAAGCAGGAGTTCATTTTGGTCATGGTACTAGTAAATGGAATCCTAGAATGGAACCTTATATCTCTTCAAAGCGTAAAGGTATTCATATTATAAATCTTTTTAGAACTGCCCGCTTTTTATCAGAAGCTTGTGATTTAGTTTTTGATACAGCAAGTAGGGGAAAGCAATTCTTAATTGTTGGTACCAAAAATAAAGCAGCCGATTCAGTAACACGGGCTGCAATAAGGGCCCATTGTCATTATGTTAATAAAAAATGGCTAGGTGGTATGTTAACGAATTGGTATACTACGGAAACGATACTTCATAAGTTCCGGGGACTTGAGAACGGAACAAAAGATAGGGAGACTCAATTGTCTTCCGAAAAAAGATTCAGCTATGTTGAAGAGACAATTATCTCACTTGCAAACACATCTGGGCGGGATCAAATATATGACTGGATTACCCGATATTGTAATAATCATTGATCAGCAAAAAGAATATATGGCTCTTTGAGAATGTATGATTTTGGGAATTCCAACAATTTGTTTAATTGATACAAATTGTAACCCAGATCTTGCTGATATTTCGATCCCAGCAAATGATGACGCAATAGCTTCAATCCAATTAAATTCTTAACAAATTAGTATTTGCAATTTGTGAGGGTTGTTCTAGTTATATACGAAATCCTTGATTCATATTAATAATGAATAATAAAATTAAAAAAAAAAAAAAAATTCTTTTGGGAACTCCATAGATTTATGAAATCGGTTATGATTCCTAAAAGAGATACAAGTAACTAGGGATATTATGTAATTAATTGGTATACAAATATATATAAGTCAACTAGGCAAGTTGAAAAAAGAGAAGGTTGAGTCAAAATAATTCTTTTTAAAGTTCTATTTTTTTCAGAGGACAATATGAATGTACTATTATGTTATATCAACACACTAAAAGGCTTATACGATATATCTGTTGTAGAAGTCGGCCAACATTTCTATTGGAAAATAGGAGGTTTTCAAGTCCTTGCCCAAGTAATTATTACTTCTTGGGTTGTATAGAATAAAAAATAAAAATAAAAAGTTTTTATAGAAGAAATAGATAAATAAAATGACTATTAAATAATCATCATGGGCTGTCTATTTTCATCTCTTTTCATACTGTGTGCATGTGTTTTCTGTTTTTGGCGGGGTGGGTTATTTGGTTGACAAACCCTGCATGCTTTCTTGCTGGTTTTCTTGATCTAAACATAGCTTTTTAGTAGTGAGACACATGGAAACTGAATTGAAACTTGGGCTGTGTTTGCTTCGAACCGAAATTGATTTCTAAAAACAGTTTTTCCGCATTTACAAGGGTTCGGGATTTCCAAAAACAGTTTTTCCACATTTACAAGTGTTTGGGATGACTGAAAAATTAGTCAACTGGATATAGTTTTATAGTTGCCTGTAAAATAAGGGCACTTATGGCAGTAAACCATTTTCTGCCTCATCCAATTCATCAACTGAACCTCCACCCTTACCCCCACTATCTGCTACCCAACCACCACTCTCCACTAATATTTCTGATCTTTGGTGGCCAACCATTGCCATCAGCAACCTCGATCACAATTTTTTTTAATCTAAAATTTTACCTTTTTATTATATAATGTGCTTGGGAGATTAAAAAAAAATGAAAAATAAGTAGAAAATATATTTTCTATAATATTTTCAGGAACGCAACCAAACACTTAAAACTATTTTCTTATGGATGAAAAATATTTTATGTTGAGTCAAACACAGCCTTGGGTTAAAAATAGTAAAATACTTAAAAAAAAAAAAAGAAAAGAGAAAGAAAAAACCTTGTAAAAACCATGGGCAAATTTAGCTGAATAAATTGGGTTAGGATGTGTTACATTCACCTGGAGACCAATTGGTGTGACGTCAAAATGAAGTGGCATGAATTACAGAAGGTCCTATGTTTTTTGGGTTGACTAATTTTAACCAATTCCAGATTGACAGTTAATGTTATAAATTTTTTTTTTTTTTTTTTTTTTTTGAGGAACGACAGGTAATGTTATTTTGACCACCTGAGGCTGAGATGTCCAGTATTTTCGCTCACCTCTAGTCTTTTATAACCTCAATCTCTTAGTTCTCTTTTTCTTCATGTATCATATCCTCTCTTCCTCTACTTCTATTCTAGTGTGAAAGGTCAGAGCCACCTACTATATTGTCACGGCCTTGGAAATTCCCAAGAAAAACTTCAAGCCAACCGTGACGCTAGGATCCATTCCACCATAAAATTTAATGCTATGGAGCCTGATGACATTTCCCTCTATGCCACCACCAAAGCTCTCGACCCGCTTGACAATTTCGCATCCTTATGCAAAACAGCATTGATGACCCATTCAGATGGTATCTTCCTCAACTCCAATCCTCTGCATTACTCATTTCCTCTATTACTGCTTCAAATATTTCTTGCCTCTGGAGTCATGCTACTCATTAAAGTACTCCTCAAGCCTTTCAACCAACCCACCTTGGTCTCACAAATCCTAGTAAGCTTTTCTCCCTACAAAACCATTGTTTCCAAACTCTTTTTTGTTTTTGTTTTTTCTCATTACAAAATGATAAGGATATCACAATGAAAACTTAAATAAGATAACTCATGCATGCAATGTTACATTGTTTTTTACTGATTGCTTTATATTATTTATTATCAGGGTGGTATAATCGTAGGTCCATCGTTTCTAAGCCGAACTACATGGTTTGCAAGAAACATATTTCCTCTCAGAGGCTTCATAATGATTGATATGCTAACTTCTTTTGGATTCATGTTCCTCTTTTTCCTCGTCGGACTGCAAATGGATCCATGGATGCTAAAGAAAATTAACAGGAAGTCCTTTGCTCTTGGATTTTTTTCAGTGGCAATACCAATGCTCCTAACCTTCACCTTTTCATCTGTCTTGATAAATTACACAAATTTAGAGCCAAAGACAAACTACTCACTCCCAATAGTATCACAAGCAGAATCTATTATTGCCTTCCCAGTGATTGCTCATTTCCTCACTGAGCTCAAGATTATAAATTCTGAGTTTGGTAGAATTGCATTAGCTTCCGCTATGATTAGTAGCATTTTCAGTTTTTGTGTGATAACCTACACTGTTCTGTCGCATCATACACCTGGTGACAATTACAAAATGATAACAACAATTTCTACCGGTATTGCTGTTGGAGTTATCATTATTTTTATTGTTCGCCCTACGATTTTATGGATGATACGTCGAAATCCACTGGGGGAGCCATTGAAAGAAAACTACATGGTTGCCCTGCATTTAGCGATCTTAGTGAGTGGGTTTTGTTGTCAGGCTATTGGTTTAAATGCTTACTTTGGCCCTTTTGTTCTTGGGATTGTTATTCCATCAGGGCCACCAGTAGGGACAGCAATGGCTGAGAAGCTTGATCACCTCACCTGCTGGGTGTTTATGCCACTCTACTTCGTCAAAAATGGCTTGCTTCTTAATATTTTTTCCGTCAGCTTCAAAAAATATTTGACAGTGCAATTCATCGCACTCATCGGAGCACTAGGCAAGTTTCTGGGAGCCTTTCTGACTTCTCTTTTCTGCCACATGCCAAAAAAGGACGCTATGGCAATGGGACTTGTCATGAATGCCCAAGGTGTACTTGAGCTCGTCATATTTAAAATGATCAGGAGCAGTAAGGTATGCATCAAATTATATCTTTTTTTTTACAATTTCTAATTGCCCGTTTGCTGATGACTGCTATCTGTAATAATACATCTCCTTATTGAACCTGTTTGAGAATCTGGTGGTGTTCTATGATTATGCAGGCAATAGACTATGAATCTTTTGTGGTAATGTGCATACACATGATGGTTGTAATGGGGGTCATCACACCTTTGATCAAGTTCCTTTATGATCCTTCAAAAAGGTACCAGGTCTATAGCAGAAGAACTGTGATGCACTCTAGACCAAACTCTGAACTCCGGGTTCTAGCCTGCGTACATGACCAAGAAAATGTTCCAACCATAATCAACCTCCTTGAGGCCTTGAATCCAAGCAAAAGAAGCCCTCTCTCCATCTACTTACTCCACCTCCTTGAGCTTGTCGGCCATTCAAACCCCACTGTCATCCCCCACAAGCTGACCAAAAGACCCTCTTCCAAAGCCGATCCCTCAAAACACATTGTCAATGCCTTCAGATACTATGAGAAGAACAGCCATGGATTAGTCACGGTTTTCCCCTTTACAGCAATTTCTTACTATAAAACCATGCATGACGATGTGTGCTCAATTGCACTTAACAAAAGGACTTCACTCATTATGGTTCCTTTCTATATGAACAATGGTGCAATGGCGAACAAAAAGGCCATTAGGATCATGAACCGTAATGTCCTTGATAGGGCACCTTGCTCAGTTGCAGTCCTTGTTGACCGTGGTGTCCAGATAACCTCAAGGCCTATATTAGCAACCTGGTTTTCATATCGTGTTGCTGTTCTCTTCTTTGGTGGAGCTGATGATCGAGAGGCACTAGCTATAGGGGCACGGATGGCTGGCCATCCCAGCATCAACTTGGTAGTGATTCGATTCCTTGCTAATGGAAGTGGTGTCGATGACAATGAGGAGGAGAAGAGGTTCGACAGCGAGGTGATGAATGAGTTTAAACTCCGTATGGCAGGAAACTATCAGGTCATGTACGTTGAGGAGGTGGTGAGAGATGGGACAGGGACCATTTCTGTGATTCGATCCATGGAGAACAAATATGAACTTATACTGGTGGGAAGACAACATGATAGACGATCGCGTCTCATATTGGGACTTGAGGATTTTGCTGAACACACAGAGTTGGGAACAATTGGTGATGTATTGGCTTCAGCAGAATTTTTGGGCAACACCGCAATCTTGGTGGCACAACAACAAAACGCAATTCATGATGGCAATGACTATAACATGGGATTTTTTAGAGACAAATATTTAGTAGAGGCTGATGCAGAAGATATGCCGATTCGTAGAATAAATGTGTAGCGTTCATCTATAAATTTGTATTTTAGTACTGTACATAATAGGTCTCTTCACATTTCTTCTTGGACTCTCTCCATGCACTCTTAACAATACTTTTCGGAAAATAACATACACTGCACTGCCATAATTGAACAAAGCAACAGTAATGGCTATGCTTTATGATCATACCCCGAGCCAAAATTTTCACTCAGAATTCCATAGAATGACACTAATTTGCTAGCCTAGGAAGCACGGACGCGCAAATATGAGTACAATACAGCAATACGACAATTTATGAAAAATTAGTCCACGATACAGTTAGTGTATATTAATTAATTATTAAATTTTTATATTTTTTTTATTTATTATTATATATTGTCAAGCATTTATTTCACATATAACGTTAATTAAACATATATCAATTTAAGAACAATAATGGATAATACTATAACAAAATTCAAAAATCAAAATACACCCCGACCATGTCCCTTAAGTGTCCGGTGTCCAATATGTGTTAGACACAGACACGGCAACCCAAATGAGGTGTTAGCGCTTCCCAGCGTAACATTCAGAGAGTTATCTGCTGCACATCAAACTCTTCCAAGTACCATTATTGCTGGAAATTAGTCATCTCCTGTATTGCTTGAAGCAGCTGTAAAATTGCCTCTGGTTTTGAGCACGAAGAAAGCAATGCCAAAAGTTCCTTAAATATAACTTGCAATGTTGAAGGTGAGGCCTTTTGAACCCGTTCAATGTGCTCAATGGCAATTGGAACCGCTCTAGCATCAGCTAAACATTTTAGTAAAATTACATGGGAGCCTGAATGTTCTATATCACAAGTGCGACTACAGAGCAACTTAGAAGCAGCTAGAAAATGACCTGCATGAACAAAAAACACACAGCTAGTAATTTCCAAGTAGAGTGACATTACATAGAATCAAAAACCTAAACACTTTTCCAGGTTAATTTGAAGGGGAAAATAAAAATAGCTTTACTATGTAATGTTGTCCAAGGAACATGTTTTTGAGCGTAAAGAATACCTTCTACACATAAATATAGTATAAATGTACTCAATATGGTTTGTGCAAGAACCATATCCTGTTTAACCGACTTATTGAAGACTTCAAAGGCAGCTTCTAACTTTGTTTCTTGACAGAGCCCTCTTAGGAGGGACGTGTAAGTTGTAGCATTGGGTACCACGCCTTTCTCCAACATGTGGTGAAAGAGCCTTTGAGACTCCTCAATTTGACCTATTTCTGAGAATTTCTGAATTAGAATGTTGTATGTTTTCAAATTCCCACCACATCCACTTGCAAACATCTCATCCCACAGCCTTTTAGCAGGACGCAGTAGATCTTCCCTACAGCATGCTTCCATTAGAGAGTTATAAGATGAGACATCTGGGCCCCATCCTTTCTTCTTCATTTCCTGAAGAACCCCATAGGCTTCTTTCACTCTCCCAGCCTTGCACAAAAATGAAACCATGACATTGTAACTCTCCAAATCTTTGAAGTAGTCATGAGATGACAGAAACTGGAAAACTTCTAACAGTTCATCAGTCTTTCCATGCTTACATAGATTCCTACTTAAATTGCTCAAAGTCAGAAGTGTAGGAAATCTCTCTTTTCCAACCAAGAACTTAAAAAACATGATTGCAGAACCAGTATCAAATGCTGAAACTGATCCTATCAACACATTAAGCACATCATCCTCAATCGGGAAACTTCCACCAACAATCACTTCTCCCAATTCTTTTGCTTCACAAATCCGTCTCTCTGAAACTAGAGCAAATATAAACTCTCTATAATCATTAGCCCTTGGAGCTACTCCTAGCTTTCTCTTCTTTTTCAAAACCTTCTCTGTATCAGGCACACTCCCCATGGCCCGAAATCCTTCCGCAACAATCCAATACGCCATAAAATCAGGTTTGCATCCCCTTCCTCTCAGCTCATCCAATACCCAATAAGCATCTGACACCCTTGAAGCCTGACAAAACCCATGAACGATCAAAACTGCTATAACCGACCCATTAATCTCCGAACTACCTCTCCTAACCTCATCCAACATGCTTAAAACTCTACCCACCTCAGCATTTCTACTAAACCTCCATATAAACACGCCAAACCCAAGAGAGCTCAAAGAAACACCTCTTAGAAGCATTTCCTCAAACACCTTATCCGCATATTCGAAATACCCATCAGAAGCAAGAGCAGCCAAAAGAGAGTTACATATATCAGGCCCAAGTTCTCGAATTTCAGCGCTGACTTCACTAAAAACCAAAAAAGCATTCTGGGTCTTCTTCCCCACGATCAAAGAAGCGATGAGGGAAGCATAAACGGAAGAACTAATATTAATCTTGTGAGCTCTGACTTGCTTAAAGAGAGTGTCAATGGCACTGAACTGGCGGGAAAGAGAGAGAGACTTGAGGATGGATTGGTAGGTGAGGGAATTGTGGGAGAAACCGGGTTGCTGAGAGGCCCAGTTGAAGAAGCCGAGAGCTAGTGAGTGGTGGGTGAGGAGGAACGGGTCGATGACTCGGGAGACAAGTGATGGGGTGAGCGAGTCGCGGCAACCGAGTTGGTGCAGAGTCTGCTCCAGCGAAGAAGTCCATGTACGAGGTGGTTTCGTGTGGTTTGAGGCGGAGATCAGAGCTCGGCTTATTCGAGTTGCTAACTCTGTTGCACAACGTTTCATGACTCTGCGAGCATTTGTGAGAGAGAGACACCGAGAGTCAGAGTCAGAGACTGGCTCGATTCAGGCTGTCTGGAGTCCGTTTATTCCGTTGAAACTAAATTTTTTTTTGTTGGTACTATCGTATATAAATTTAAAAATTAATTAAAATAGTGTAGACTCATAAATAGTATTAAAAAATATATTAAAACTCATTAATAGTAATAAAAATAAGCTGAATAGTAAAGTAAATTGACTTTTTAATTTGAAGTCAAACGCATACTTAATGTCGGGATTAAAAAAAATTACTGTGAGATGTGAGCAGTGAAAATATCAACCTATTATTTTTTCTAAATTCAGTTTAAATGAGAGAATTCCATCTCTCTATTTTATGGTCAAATGTTGGATTAAAAAAAAAAAAAATGTAGGCATCTATTAATTATTTATTTTAAGAAACATTTTAAGAGAAACTGAAAAAGTTGTTAAAAAATCTACTTTTTTTCTTTTCATTTTTCAATAAAAAAAAATCCTAAAATAATTTCATAATATATATAAAAAAATAAAAAAATAAAAACTTTGTTACGCACAAAACAGTTTTATAGATTAAATAGTTTGTGAAAATTTATGATAAATGATTAACATGATTCCCTTTATTTGACCCGGGATAGTAACATAGTTTTTTTCTAAAACAATCACATGATGATTCACAAAATGTACCTTGATATGAGTTCTTTAGAATTTAATTGACTTATTATTATGCTAAAGTTTCTTTATAATTGTGGGGCCAGTTGTCTAAAAAGATAATAGAGAATTCATAGGAGGTGGGCTTGTGGCCCAACGGCCCAGTCCGAGGACACTAACATGTCCGAGGATGGTTAAAGAGAGCTATTTTGAGAATAACACAAGACAAAGAGACGTAAGTCGTACATAGTGGTCCAAATCACGGCCAAGGATAAGATTTATTACTTAAACCAACGTCCGAGGTGGATGTAACTCTTTTAGTAGTCAAGGAACTTTACAAAATTACATACAAACTAACTAATGAATATTGAACAAAGAAGGAATCGGGAAAGGTAACAAATATCTCCTAAAAGCTGCTACCTCCACATTAAATGCTTCCTAGCTAACTCTCTGGCCGCATTAATGTGGAGGTGATACCTGAACAGTAACCAAGCAGCCTTATGGCCACTGAGCGGAGGTTCCAGGAAGTGCTAGATGGGACAGAAAGAAGTTCTCAGAATGGAACCTACACGTGTATGGTGAAAGCAGGATGAAGAAGGTAGTATATAACGTGAAATCGAAGGACACTAGAAAGGACTTTTTGGAAGAAAGAGAGAGAGAGAGAGAGAGAAAGAATCCAGATAGATATACACTAAAACCTAGCCGAGGAGAAGGGAACAAGGGTTTTTTATTGAATTTGAAGTTCCTGTTGCTACACGAGAATCATATCTTTTTCCACTTACTGGAACTAGTTTTTACACCCACTTTCTAGAAATTTTATTGTTTGGGCTTGTTGGGCTCGAATCCCATCCCGCTTTTGGGTCTAATCCAATTTGAGTCCTTACAATTGGCACCTTCTGTGGGGAGAGCTTGATCCGATTGTAGGAAAAGACAAGTGCAACGGCTGATGGAAGAGAGAGCACCACAGTAGATGGATACTAATCCACACCAGGCAGAGTCCAGGGGCCTTCAGCATGGTAACCCATTTGTAATCCATGAACAAAGGGGGGATCACGAGGGAAGTGCGCGAACAACCCACACGGATAGAAGTCAGTCTTGGGGGAAAAGCCATGTCTCCCATGCGAAGAACGATGGGGACATGCAACGTGAGATTAATAGGTTGAAAAGGGAATTACATTATGAGCGACAGAAGCGTACGACTCATAACTCCGGGCAGTCCTCTGAGGAGTCAGATGACACCAGTTACAGATGGAGGTCTAGAACTCCGCCCAGTGAACTTTTTTCACATGATGAGGAGCATCACCGTGAGCGAACATATAAGAGTCCACCTCGCCAGGGCTTAGGGAATGACGCTTTGAACAAAGCGCTGAGTCAAGTTTCCAAATCGCCGTTCACGCAACGCATAGAGGACGCAAGTCTTCCTCGGCGGTTCCATCAACCTATGTTCACCATTCACAATGGTCAGATGGATCCAGTGGAACATGTTAGCCATTTCAGTCAGAGAATGGCCATTCATTCTAAGGACAAGGCCCTGATGTGCAAGGTTTTTCCCTCAAGCCTAGGTCCAGTGGCGATGAGGTGGTTCAATGGTTTAAGAGCGAATACTATTGACTCCTTTGAGAGGCTCATCCAAGCTTTTGGTAAATGTTTAACGAGGTAGATAGAGCCAATGACAACATGGCCATTAATACCTTCAAGGAGGGCCTTCCGACCGAGCATGATCTGAGGAGTTCGCTAACTGGTAAACCTGTTACCAGCATGCGACAGCTTATGGACCGAATTGACAAGTATAGAAGAGTAGAAGAGGATCAGATACGGGGTAGAGGAAAGTCCAACGTAATCCCTCAGGAGAGGAAGGATTTTAGGTAGGACAGATATAATAACAATCGACCTCGGAGGGACTTTGGGGGGCAATCAAGATCTGCTAACTCCCAGACGATTAATGTTGTGTTCCGAGAGCCAGTACAGCGAGTTCTGGAGAAGATAAAAGACGAGCCCTACTTCAGACTGCCCAATAGAATGGCAGGGGATTCTATGAAACGTAATCAAAACCTTTACTGTCAATACCATCAAGACCATGGACATATTACTGAAGATTGTAGAAACCTGTGGGACCACTTAGAGCAGCTGGTCCAAGAAGGCAAGTTGACCCACCTTCTGCACCACTCCAGTGGCCGAGGAAGTTAGACAGGGTCGACGTTTCGAGGAAATGCCTCTTCAGGAGCCCCACTAGGCACAATAAATGTTATATTTGCTGCCCCAGGGAGAACAGGGTCTTGTCCCTCTAAGGTGATGTCTGTGTCTCATTGTTTGGATGGGGGCTCCAGTTCAATGCCGCAGAAAACAAAACTGAGCGTCTCACTGGTGTTGGGTTTTTCAGATGAGGATAAGAGAGGAACCATACAACCGCATGACGATGCTTTGGTGGTTACGCTTAGGATTGGGGGACATGACGTGAGAAGGGTGATGGTAGATGAAGGGAGTGCTGCCGAGGTGATGTACCCTGACCTATACAGGGGGATGAATTTGACACCCCAAGATCTAACAGCTTATAGCTCCCCGTTGGTGAGTTTCGAAGGTAGGCTGGTCATTCCGATGGGTATGATTAGACTACCAGGGCAAGTTCAGATGTGGTGGAGATGGATTTTATTGTAGTAGACGTTTTCTCTCCATATACGGCGATTTTGGGTAAGCCCTGGTTGCATACCCTAAGGGCTGTCTCTTCCACTCTTCATCAGAAGGTGAAATATCCATCAGGAGGCCAAATGTTAGAAATATTGGGAAATCAAGCCATGGCGAGGCAATGCATGATAGCGGCCATTCAACATCGGCCAGAAGTAGGTACATCGGCCACAACCGAGAATGACTTATAGCAATCAAAGAATTTGAGAACCATTTTCAGCACATCCACCGAGGAAGCGGAGTGTGAGAATCTGGAGAGAGTGAGTGTTGGTGATGATCTAGACAGGTACTTTCAGGTTGGAGCACTGTTACCTTTGTTGGAAAAAGAGCACTTAGTTGAGGTTCTAAGGAGAAACGCTAATGTGTTTGCATGGAATGCCTACGAAGCTCCAGGGTTGATCCAGATTTCATTTGTCATCATTTGAATGTCAATCCCTCTGTTACACCAAAAAAACAGCCACCTCGGCGTCCTTCCAAAATACATGCCGAGGCTATCAAAGATGAGGTGACTAGGCTTAAGGAGGCAAGGGCTATCAAGGAAGTGTTTTACCCTCAATGGTTGGCCAATACGGTCGTGATGATGAAGAAAAATGGAAAATGGCAAGTATGTGTTGATTTCACAGATCTTAATAAAGCTTGTCCAAAGAATCCTTTTCCTATGCCCCGTATAGATCAATAGGTAGATGCAACAGTAGGTCATCCTCGGATGAGCTTCCTAGATGTCTTTCAGGGCTATCATCAAATCCTACTGGCACTGGATGACCAGGAGAAGACCACTTTCCTCACCCCCAATGGGAATTTTCATTACAAAGTAATGCCCTTTGGCTTGAAAAACGCAGGGTCTACTTATCAACGGATGATGACGAAGATGTTTGAGCCACAGCTAGGCAACAACATAGAGGTCTATATTAATGATATGGTTGTAAAGAGCAAGGTAGTGGCCGAGCATGTGATGGACCTCACCAGCACGTTTGAAATTCTGAGGAAGCATAAGTTACAACTGAACACATCCAAGTGCTCCTTTGGGGTTTGCTCTGGGAAGTTTTTGGGTTACATGGTGACCCACAGAGGAATTGAAGTGAACCCTGATCAGATTAAAGCCATAAATAGCTTGCAACCACCTCGGAATCCCAAGGAGGTCCAGAGGTTGACTGGGATGACTGCTGCACTGAACAGATTTATATCCAGGTCGGCGGATAGGTGCAGACTCTTTTTCCTTTTACTTCACAAATGGAAAGGGTTCGAGTGGACTGAGGAGTGCGCCCTGGCATTTCAGCAGTTCAAGGAATATCTATCTCGGTCACCCATTATGTCCAGCCCTGAGGTGGATGAGGTCCTTTTTGCCTACTTGGCGATAGCCCCTTATGCGATCAGCTTTGTTATGATACGAGTGGACAATGGTGTACAACGACCAGTTTATTACGTGAGCAAATCGCTTCATAAGGCTGAAGTACGTTATTTGCTGTTGGAGAAAGCCATCTTGGCGGTGGTACACGCTACAAGGAAGCTCCCTCATTATTTCCAAGCACACACTGTGGTTATCCTTACTCAATATCCGCTCAAAGCAGTACTTCGAAGTGCAGACTACACTGGCAGGGTTGCCAAATGGGGCACAATTCTAGGGGCTTTTGATATTAAGTATATGCCTCGTACTTCTGTGAAAGGTCAGGTTCTCGCCGACCTGGTGGCTGAATTTGCTAAAGGCCCTGAAGAAATTGAAGCAAGCCCACAGGGCATGGATGAAAAATCAGTTGACCTTATCTCCACGCAACATTCCTCACCTTGGAAGGTATATGTGGATGGAGCAGCAAACCAGAGGGGGTCAGGAGTGGGGCTGGTTCTAATATCTCCTGAACAGGCCATAATTGAGAAGTCTTTAAGGTTAGGATTCTCAGCCACCAACAATGAGGCCAAATATGAAGCTCTACTAATGGGAATGGGGATGGTTAAGAAACTGGGAGGAAAAACAATGGAAATGTTTTTGGATTCGGCGCTGATCGTGGGCCAAGTCAAAAGGGAATTGGAAGCTCGCCACACAAGAATGCAGGGTTACTTGAGCCAGGTTAGGCGTATGGAAGGGGATTTTGAATTCTTTGAGTTGTCCCATATCCCTAGATGTGGAAATACCCACGCGGACTCTTTGGCCACCCTCGCAACATTCTCGGCGATGAACTTACCTCGGGTGATTATGGTCGAAAATCTAAGTGCGCCTACCCCGGTATCAGAGAGCTCACTTCAAATCAATCAAATCAACTCGGCACCTAGTTGGATGGATCCTATAATTCTCTTCCTTGAGAAAGACATATTGCCCGAGGACAGTTCAGAAGCTGAAAAGATATGAAGAAAAGCCCCTCGGTTCTGGTTGTCCGAGGACAAAAAATTGTACAAGCGCTCTTTCTCTGGGCCATACTTGCTTTGTGTGCACCCTGAAGCATCAGAGGCACTCTTAGAAGAGCTCCATGAAGGAATTTGTGGGAGTCACACTGGAGGAAGATCTTTATCTCACCGAGCAATCACCCAAGGGTATTGGTGGCTAGGCATGCAAAAGGAAGCTCAGGAATATGTTAGGAAGTGTGATCAATGTCAAAGGTTTGCCCCAAACATCCATCAGCCAGGGGAAGTTCTTAACCCTCTATCTAGTCCTTGGCCTTTTGCTCAATGGGGTTTAGATATTGTTGGTCCTTTCCCTAAGGCAATAGGAAATAAAAGATATCTGCTAGTTGGCACGGATTATTTCACAAAGTGGGTCGAAGCTGAGCCCCTAGCTAATATCAGAGATGTGGATGTCAAAAGGTTTGTCTAGAAGAACATCATCACACGATTTGGGGTACCTCAAGCTCTCATCTCGGATAATGATCTTCAATTTGATAGCAAGGCTTTCAGGAAGTATTGTTCCGACCTAGGGATAAAGAACAGATATTCTACTTCGGCTTATCCACAGGGAAATGGGCAAGCCGAGGCTGTCAACAAGGTTATAGTGAGCGAGCTTAAGAAGAGGCTAGATGATGCAAAGGAAAAATGGGTGGAGGAGCTGCCACATGTCCTTTAGACGTATCAAACGACACCCAGACGGTCAACAGGAGAAACCCTATTTTCAATGACATATAGGGCTGAGGCCGTAATTCCACTTGAAACGGGTTTTCCCACACTAAGGACTAGCACTTTCACCTCGGATGGCAATGATGAGTTTTTGAGTAAGAATCTAGACCTGATAGACGAATGACGAGAGAATGCGATGGTTCAGTTGGCCTATTATCAACATAAACTGAAACAGGGCTATGATGCAAACGTAAGGCTGAGGCCGTTAATTCTAGGGGACTTGGTATTGAGAAAAGTCTTGGGAACTACCAAAAATCCAGCTTGGGGAAAGTTAGGGCCTAACTGGGAAGAACCGTATCGTATCACATCTATAGCAGGAATAGGGGCTTACTACTTAGAAAATTTAGATGAAAAAACTGTACTTCATCCTTGGAATGTAAATAACTTAAAGAGGTATTACTATTAATATGAACAGTTCTGTTCTATTTTCCTCTTATAGCTTATTCTTAGTTTTATTACTTGTATTTCTCAAAGTATTAAACAGAAACTAAGTCATGTAAGGTCCTCGGACCACAACTTGGTGAAAATTAATACACTGTCATCTTTATTGAAGTATTAAACAGAAACTAAGTTATGTAAGGTTCTTGGCCCACAGCTTGGTGAAAATTAATGCATAGTGTGACCTTAATTGGAGTATTACACTTAAGCTAAGGTATAACAGATTGTTTATACTACTAACTTAGTAAAAATCAGTGCTTCTTAAATGGGATCTGTGTGATTATCTTTATATATCAAGGCAAACTCCATGAGCATCACTTAAAGCGTTTTAGGGTGTTCAATACTTCCCAAGACTAATTGTCTGGAAGGCTATCTCCAGTATAGACATTTCTTAGTGAACATGAAGCAAGTCTTTTTAGGGTTGGGGAGTTCACAATTATAGTCTACTTTGGTTCTCAATTAGTCTACATAAAGTTAAGTTTTCTCTTATATTGTCAGATTTTATTCCTCTATAGCATGAGATAATGTAAAAGTAAAAAAAACAGTCATGCAGGAAAATTACACAAGTGATAAATAAAGCCACAGTGTCTTATACAAATCTGAAAAGAGAAATACACATCATAATTGAGGATATCATCAAAGAAGAAAAAACTAAATTAAAATTAAAAATTACATCATCTATTTGCTTAGTTTTATTTGGAGCTTGGGTGGGAAAACTTTGCCAGTCTTCTGAAGAGGAACAACTTTCTCCTTCTCCTTCAAAGCTTCCCCAGCAGGTAGAATAGTAGCAGCTAAGTCCTTCTCAAAACTCTGGGAAGCTATCCCATCCTTAGTTCCCTTTGCTGCTTTGTCTGAGGAGGTACCTTTGGCCACTTCAAGTACTTCAGGCTGTGTCTGTTGATTGGTAGAAGGGGGATTCTATTTTTGAGCTTCTTTAGCCGATTCAACAACAGTGGAGGAGGCCTCCTTTTGTTGGGAAGAAGTACTAGGAACTCGTATGGCTGGGGGGAAGTAAATGTTTTCAGGCTTCCTCAGTTCTGAGGATGGCGCGACCCCAGCTCGGTTGAGAGCTTCCTCCCAAGTTTGAGTACAGTATGTCCGACATACTACTGGAACCTCAGTTCGGAAGCTGTCCTCAGTCTCAGCAACGCCGACATCATGCCCATGCTGTTCAACTTCATCTTTTTCTTTTATGGCCTCATCTCTTGCCTTTTCGGCCTCATCCCTCGCTTTCTCAGCCTGACCCCTGAGCCTTTGGGCTTCTTCCGATTGTTTCATCAGAGTTGATATTTATTCCTTGGAAGCTGTCAGCTAGTCATTGGCATCACGAAGACTTTTCCTTTGGTCTTCAGCTTGCCTTTAAAAGCCGGCCAAAGCTGAGTCAACACTCTTTCGAGCATGTTCTTCCTCGACCAGCTTTTTCTTCAGCTCTTCAACGTTCTTCTCACTGGTAGAAAGTGTCTGAACAGCCGTATTTTTTCTCTTCCTCTCCTCATCTAGTTGCTGGTAAAAGGCATTAGTCATCTCCTTTAGCCTGAAAGTGACTTGAACAGCCTAAAAAAAAAAAAAAAAGTCAGAGATACAATAAACTAAAAGGAACGAGTAAAGCATTAAGGATACCATACCATGCCCAAATGTCTTTTCATGTTCATGAAGATCTCATTCTTCTTCGTGCCTCTGAGCTCGGCCATGTCCTTAGGGAGAAGGAGGGTTTCTTCTAGGGCCGAGGCAACGTGGCATCTAATTCCACCGTTGAAGTCCTTAATTAAGGCGTCTTCCCTCAGGGGCTCTCCTCCAAGCATGGGAGCAGGGAGCCAGGCCTCGAGCTCCGAAGACCGAATATTTTGCTTAGCCACAATGTGTTGAGGTCCATGAGTTGTTTTTTGTTGCTTTGGAGCCCGTTGGACCTCATCTTCGGGAGTTGGGCGAGACCTCCCAATCTCCACCACGTCTTTGCCTTTTTGTTCCCTTCTACTCTTGGAATCAATAGGTTCAACCCCCTGTGATTAGGATGGTTGAGGAGGAGGAAGAGGGGGGAGAATGGTCTGAGCAGACTTCCCTGGCGCCCCCTTTCCCGGTTTGCCTTCGATCACATCCAGCAAGCTCCTTTGGCTTTTTCTCTGGATACCCATGTTGTTAGAAATCACCTTGGGAGATGGGGGTTGGTTAAAAACCTCAAATTCGTCAGCAGAATCTGATAATTCTACAACTTTTTCTTCTTCTTCTTCTTCTTCTTCCTGAAGAACAGAACGTGACGATGAAGCCGCTACGGAGATAGCGGCCACAGGTAATGGCTAAGTAAAAAGGGTGCCTTCAGGAATTGGAACACCCTCAGGAACGATAAATCCTTCAAAGGCTACGCTGATTCGATGCAGTCGAGGATCTCTAGACTTTATCACGCACTTGGGCGCTTGAAAGGCTGTGGAAATTGGCTTGTATTTGAGGATGATGTGTGCTGCTCTCAATTGACCGTCGGATGGGTTCACATATACCTCGGATCGTAGAATTTTATCCAAGCTCTCCCTGTTAACTAGTCTGAATTGAGGCTTGGTAGCGTGCTTGTCTGCAAAATCAGTAAGAGAGCAAAAACGTTAGAAATAAAGTTAACTTAAATTAAGGACTACAAACTAAGGTGTAGAGGCGTCCAGCCTAAGAACCCCACCTGGTTTTCTCACTTGGGTCGGACAGGGTAAACCATCATGCCATGCCCTAGAAAAAATGAAAAAGTCATCTTTCAAGCCCTTGTTCGATGTAGGGAAACATTGGATTAACCTTACCTTAGGGTACCTAGACTTAAGATAGTATCCCTGGCCCTTCAAATAATTAAGGTTGTATGCCCAGTTCACATCGTGGTGGGTAAGGCCTAAATTCATCCTCATGTTAAGGGCTTCTATACTCCCTAACACCCTGAACATATTGGAGGCGCACTGTGTGGGGGACAATCTAAAGAACCTAAGATAACTCCTAGTGAGATTACCCATCGGAATAGTCATCCCTCCCTCTATGAAAGCAATCATAGGGATGATTACTTCCCCTATTTTTCTATCATCAAACCACGTTTCTGTAGAAGCATATCTCATGTCCACCATGGAGGGAATCCTATACTTAGCTCTAAATTTCTCTATTTGCTCCTCGGAATCAACTAGATACTTAAACCTACCAATTTCTTAGGAATCATGAAGAAAAATTAGTGAAGAGGATTGAAGACTGAGAAAGGTTAAAGAAACTTATAGGTGTGAAAAATGAGCTCCTCAGACAGACTTCAGGTATTTATGGGAACGTGGAGAAGAAAGAAAGAGGGACAGGTTCAATGAATACTCGCTAAGATTGTGAGATTTTTTGTAATTGAAAAGAAATTTGATTTGAAAAGCTCTTTATAGGGGCGCAAAAATCGTAAGCGGGAAAAATCCCGCTCATAAATTTCAAAGGCCCTCCACCGTTTGATTCGCATCCTGCTGAAACGTGGAGGACAGAGAAGCTGCCATCATTTAATAAAGGCGTGCTCCTGACGCCGAAACGTCAAGGGCGTGTCTTGGGCAGATGGAAAGGCGTTCTGAAATTTAGAAAAGTCCAACGAAGGAGGTAAGGGCGTGATATCAAAATCTCCATTTTTCCGAGATGACAAAAAGTGAGATTTTGAGGGGTTATTGTGGGGCCAGTTGCCCAAAAAGATAACAGAGAATTCATAGGACGTGGGCTTGTGGCCCAACAGCCCAGTCCGAGGACACTCACATGTCCAAGGATGGTTAAAGAGAGCCATTTTGAGAATAACACAAGACAAAGAGACGTAAGTCGTACATAATGGCCCAAACCACGGCCGAGGATAAGATTTATTGCTCAAACCAACGTCCGAGGTGGATGTAACTCTTTTAGTAGTCAAGGAACTTCACAAAATTACATACAAACTAACTAATGAATATTGAACAAAGAAGGAACCGGGAAAGGTAACAAATATCTCCTAAAAGCTACTACCTCCACATTAAATGCTTCCTAGCTAACTCTCTGGCCGCATTAATGTGGAGGTGATACCTGAACAATAACCAAGCAGCCTTATGGCCACTGAGCGGAGGTTCCAGGAAATGCTGGATGGGACAGAAAGAAGTTCCCAGAATAGAACCTACACATGTATGGTGAAAGCAGGATGAAGAAGGTAGTATATAACGTGAAATCGGAGGATACTAGAAAGGACTTTTTGGAAGAAAGAGAGAGAGAGAGAGAGAAAGAATCCAGATAGATATACACTAAAACCTAGCTGAGGAGAAGGGAACAAAGGTTTTTTATTGAATTTGAAGTTCCTGTTGCTGCACGAGAATCATGTCTTTTTCCACTTACTGGAACTAGTTTTTACACCCACTCTCTAGAAATTTTATTGTTTGGGCTTGTTGGGCTCAAATCCCGTCCTTCTTTTGGGTCCAATCCAATTTGAGTCCTTACAATAATTATAGGGATATATTATTATAATTAAAAGTTATAAAAAAAAAAAAATCAATACATTTGATAAAGGATTAAATTCGAAATCAATCTAAATATTAAAAACAAATTTTGGTTATTTAAAAGTAAACTAAAGAAAATAATAATAATTAATTGTAGACGAATAAAAAATTATGATAATATACTTAAAAAAATGCATTATTTGTCTGTTTGTCAAAAGCTTTTGGTATTTAGCCTTTTGCTTTTTGTCTCATTTTTTTTTTTTAAATATTAACAAATTTATTTTTTATTTTTTTAAGTTAGTTTTTAACTTTTTGTCACACATTTAAAATAAAAGCTACCAAAAACTATACCTTTTAATAAATATTATACAAATAGCTACCGAAATCTATGTGATGCTCAAACAGATATGTCTTTGATTGCTTTTAATATATGTGTGTGTATATATATATATATATTTATTTATATATTGCATCCAATGATAAAATTAATTTATGTTTTAGTTTTAAGTTTATAGGTAATTTTTTTTCCTTTTTTTATTTATATCAATAGTTGAAAATAGAGGGATTTAAACCTTAGATTTTTCCATTGAAAACATCGGACAGTGTTAATCAATTAAGTCACAAGCTATTGGCTTTACAAGAATCTTTTTAATGTTACGTTAAGCAACACATCTTAATCGAACCGAACCTATATATTGGCCCAATAATAGATACAATTGGTTCATGGTAAAACTTTAGGCGGCTCCATGTAAGGGCAAATGGAATTGGTTTTGTGGGAGAGGGGGTTTTTGTCTTTTTGAACGAGGGAGGGGTCAACCGGTCAAGTCCAAATGAAATGGTATTTCCCTGGCTCCACCTATGCCCTCGTCCAATAGGATTGCCAACAGTTTAACACTTTCACCAATCCTAGCACAACTTAAACACAATGCTGAAAGGCACACAGAATGGAGTTGTTTTGCGGGATTTGTTTTTAACGATTCAATAGTTATAATTGAGGAGATTTGAATATGTAAGAGATATCAATTAATTTACAAAACTCTTCTGTGAAGGGTCTTGCAAGTTACAACGTTATTTTTACTGGTCCAATCGTGCAATAGGAAAAATATTAAAGTTAGTATAAATTTTACTACAAAAAATTTACATAAACATGACAATAAATTTAATTAATACTATTTCAACACATAATAAATAAATATATTATTTCTTGAGTGATAATACGTTAGTTCGTAAAATAGTAAAATTTACGGTATATAATATCACTCCGCATAATATTGACCGAGTAGATAGCCGCCACCTCCAATTTTACCATCTTTACTAGCGAATCAAATCTTCCTGATACTTCATAGGTTTTGGGTTTGAAAGAATTATAAATGATCAAGACTAGACCCCACAATATAATATCTACTCAATTTAATACAATGCTGCAAAAGCACAAGAAACACTAACATTTTTACATAACTTTTTGATTGAGCTCAATTATATCTATACAGCTTCCAAATCTTTATACAATCAATGTAACATCACACTGTACATAACCTACTTACAGGACATAATAAGCATATACAAACCCCACCAGTACTATTCACAGTATAAAGTGGTTTCTGGGTTTCTTCTGTAGGATATCAACACATAACATTAATCCTATGTACACAAGGAAAGGGAGGTTCCTACTTAAATGTTTTTCTCATCCCTATACATTCTTCAGAGTTACGATTTTCTAATATCTCTGTACAGTTTATACTTCTGACTTCTGAGAATATACAGGAAGATATTAAGAGTAGGATCTGACCAATTTGAAACTTTGGAAAGTTCGAGCTTTAAACAAATTTCCAAATAAGAATCCCATTGTAGTTTCTTGAGGAGGCTTTGGTGAAATACTTGAATTATGTTTAACCTTAAGCACACTGTGTCCTATCTGTCTACGAAGTGCATCGATAATCTTGGGGTCAACAGGGTTGCCAGTCACATCTGTGACATAGAAAGTGTCTTTGACCTGTCCAACTTTTGTCGAAATTTCAGCTCTTTTAATGCATAAACTGTTTTCACGGAAAATTCTGGTAATGTCCGAGAGGAGACCAACCCGGTCTTCAGTGCACAATTCAAGCTCCAGTCCCTGCATGACCAAGCAACATATCTTAGTATGTATCATAGCAAGTACACCAGATTTTATTAAAGTTCATCCATTTGAAGTCTACCATACCTCATATGCCCGTCTTTCAATGGCCGCTTCAAGACACTGTACAACGCGTTCTCTCTCAGCTTCTGAACTTATTGGAAGGCCGTCAACATGTCGAATATAAAATTCCTGCAGAATCAGGAATATTCAATTTAGATCAAATCGTAAAGATAATATCAAGAAAATATATCCCTAACCCCAGAACACAAAAAAGTAGCAAAATTGAAATGTAACACAAGGTCAGCATAAGGTTTAAAATAGTCATAAGTTCATGAAATCTGAATTAGCTTTCATGACTTTTCAACTTCCAAATCAGTAAGACTTCACTTGTCAATCTCTTTGTTGACCAATGCATATGCCTTATGGGATACATAATGGTCTTATCAACCAAAAGGGTCAATTATATTTCCTAACATCAGCTTTACTGGAATTTATCTCACCTGATAAGCTTCCATCCTCCCTGTGTTGACCATTCCATGGAAAACTACGTACTGCATGTCCGTCAAAGTGCAAATGATGTCAAACAACAGTTTTGGCCGATCTTTTGACCTCATAGTAATCACTGTGTAATCTTTCTGGCTGCAATCCAACACAGTTACATGAGGTCTTGATTTCTTGTTCTCAATTCCCCCAAGTCTGTCTACTTCAACTCTTTCGTAGTCCCTGTCAGCAAACATAATCTGATGTAACCTTCTCTCCCTGTTTGTAACTCCAGGGGGTGAAAGTGTCATATTTGCTGTCTTCAAGTCATCGTTTCCTTTGAGGACATTGCAAAGCAGTTCCTTAATTGTTGAGAGACGTTGTGGATCTTTGATTGCACACCCAGTGGAATCATCTGTGACATGAACTACAGCCGCAGCCCTTGCATTGTGTGTCCATATCTCAGCATTCACCACACTACAGTGAAGGTCTGTGAGAACCGCACACACTTCAGACAATAAGCCAGGCCTGTCAGTACCACTGAGTTCTATTGAGGTATGCTCTTCAGAAGGCATTACCCCAACAGACTCTCTCAAGGAGGGAGAGAAGCTGGCATTACTTTCAAGCCTCTGCAAAATCGAGAAACAACTTCAGAACTGACAAGCTTTTAAAAAAAAAAATACTTCATCACAAGACAAACTTTATCAACCCCCAACCCCCTTTCTCTTCCCACAGAGAAAAGGAAACAAAGAGATACGGGCCTAATACAACACTCATTATGTTGAGTTCTTTTTTTCTTATTTTTAAGAAAAAGAAACTATGTAATTGAGAAGAATATTTAAAGACAAACAGCATTCATATTATAGTTCCTACCCTTTGAATATAATCGATGACTTCCTTATCTCTGATTTTTTTGCCATCGTAGTCAATCACGTTAAACACTGAAACAACAATTAGAAACAAAGATGAGAAATAATCAAAAGCTCTAAATTCAATTAAAATTCTGGCAGTTGAATTAGAATCAGTACCATCCATGAACCATCCCGCATCACATGAGATGTATGCCTTTGTTATTATAAGGTTCATATCCGTAAGCACTTGGACAACTTCCAGGAGAATCCCATGTTTGTTTACGCTGTCAACCTAAATTAAAAAAAAATTTAAAAAAAATCTTATTTGAGTTTACTTAGCAAAGTCAGCATAATTGCAGGGATTAAATAACACCTACTCTTTAAAGCCCTGATATAATGCCTTAACATATCATTTTCTTCACAAGATTAACAAAATTTGAGGACCCCAGTAATCTCTCCAATATTTACATATACATATAGTTCAAGCAAATTTTGGGTAGCATAAAAAGAGAGAGGACAAGCCTTACCTGAATAACAGTGGCATCCTCACAAGAATTGTTGTCAATCACAACTCTGCAAAGAACAAGAGGCAAATCAGATGGAGGAGTAGCCAAAAAACAAGAAAATCGAATGGGAGTATCCAAAAGTTTTCTGAAGAGGGTAAATTTAAACAAAATCTGTGTGTTCAGCATTGACTCAGAATCAGAACCTTGGCACCATCAATAAACGTAGTAATGAGAAAAAGTAGAGAACAAGATATTTATGAATACTAATTCAGTTAATACAAGTCAAACTCTTGAAATCTGTATGTAATCAGCAAAAAGGTCAGTAAAAGAAGAGAAAAAAAAGTACAAAACATCAAAAGGAAAAGAAGTCAAAATAGCTTAAATTTTAAAAGAAAACCATAAGCTCACTTAATTAAGAAGAGCAAGGATCAGGAAGCCTTATCTGATTGCTGAAAACATGAAGGAAACAACATAAAAAGGGAAAGATATTAAAAGTAATAGAAGATATGCTGTACACTTCCTCAGAAAATTGAAAACCCATCACCAAGTGATTGTAAAATACATAATTAAAATGGTTAGATAGTTTTATTTAAACATATAAGGCTTCAGTTTTCTCTTTTCTTTTGTTTCCTCTGCTTTCTAAGAAACCAAACAAAAATTCAAACAAAGAAGGGAAAAAAAAAAGGATAACTTGTGCAGAACTCAAAAGTAAATTCTTCCTATTGCCACCACAACTGTTTTTAAGAAACTAAAACTTGAAGCCAAAGGAAAAAAAATCACATCCCTTTTACCAAAATTATATAATAAAAAAAAAAAAAAATCAATCAAAGCACAAAACCATAAAAACCAACCTCCTCCAAACACCCAAAAGAAAGTTAAATTCATAGCAAAATTTTGCAACATACCTTGGAGGGTTCATCCTCCTGATAAGCTTAGCATATTCATCATCCATTTCTCTTCCAAAATTTTCTCTCAATTCCCACAAACGAACACAAAGACTTTCAAAGTAGAGAGATTTCAAGAACAATAATAGTAGTACTATACAAACTAATATTCACATACACATCCAAATTCCAATCATGCCTCCTCCAACAACCAAGGAAAAATCAGAGAGAGAGAGAGAGATAGAGAGAGAGAGAGAGACTTAAGAAGAAGAGGAACAAAAAGTACATACTACAATTTTAATAAAAAAGTAAAGTAAGAAAAAGAAAAGGAAAAAAAAACACAGTGAAACGAACTAACTCACACTTTCTTCTTTGTGTGCAATATAAGTCTAAGCCATAAGTTAGTTTGCCCACAGACAGAATATTAAGGTGGTACTATTGGAGTTGACGTGGCGGTTTTTCATTGGACAGTTGAAGCGGTTACACGCTGCTGCTGCCCCGGGCAGTTAAGTGTTTTGACTTGTTTGGACATGTGTGGCAGTGTTTGATTTTTTTTTTTTTGGTTATAAATTAACTCATTTTATTATTGGGGGTGTCCGTACGGTGCGTGGGGCTTTGAAACTTTTCTCTCTGAGAGGGAGAGAGAGAGAGAGAGAGCATGTGATGGTTTTGGGTGACGTGGCAATCGTACGTGTCACGTGCAGTTTTGGTCGGAGGTTTGCCGGCAATTCCAGCGTGACCAACTGGTTTTCTGCCCACGTCAATTATATGCTTAACTGCCTTTCTCAACATTGCTCAAAGATCCCCGCCATCTGTCTTTAAAAAAATATAAATAATAACCTTTACAAATTACAATACATATTTTTGATTTAAAACGATTAAATTATTAATAAAGCTAGTTGGTAAATTTTAATGTGGGGTTGAATGAAAGTCTACAATGGCAGAATTAGATTGATAATCAGACGAGAGAATATTGAAGTGAAATAATATGGAATAAAAAGGTATTTTTTCGTATCAAAAAAAAAAAAAAAGGAATTTTTTTTTAGAAGAAAATAAAAGGGAATTTGTTCTTATTATCTTCTTCGGACTTGCCAAGATGAAGGTTCATACAAAGGACTATAGTTACACTCTCTCATACTACTATTCTTTTTATTTTTAGATCCCTTTCTTAGAGGGAGAAGAGTCCTATTTACATTAGTTAGCTCTCCCATCAGTGGTGGGATCTAGTGGTAGAGATCAAAAGATAATTGTTCCATAGGTGTCTCTTTCCACCTTTGAGGGAATGAGTGAATTATTGGGTTTACAACATTATTTAAATCGATCATTCAATAATAAAAATAACATCAGTTAGATGAGAACATCTATCTAATGTGGATGTAACTATTGCTGTATTCATCAATCATATTTCTATCATACAATGACCCTTCTCTGGTTTCTTTGTTTGTTTTATATCATTGGTATGCTAAGGTTGGAGTCCCATTGACTTGTTTGTTTAGCTTAGTTTTAGTTGGTCTTTATATTTTAAAGCATGTTAGGTTGTTAGTTTCTTCGTTTTAAGTTTCTGCTCTGTTTTTCTGTTTTATGTTCTAGGTTAGGGTTCTTGATTAAGTCTGTGTATGCATGCTTTCTGCAAGTGCACCTAGGCTTGAAGTATGTGTATGAATACAACTGGCCTGGGTTCGTAAACCTATGTATGCGCACGCATACTCGTGCCCGAAAACCTTAATTTAGATTTTCTGCTTCTATTTCTTCATTTCTTTTACACCATATGCCTCTGTTTGTTTCATTTTGATGCTTTTTAAGTCTCTGTTCCTCTATTTGAATTGTTTGTTTTCCTTTGACGTGCTAGATTAGGGTTTTCTTTTCTTTTCTTGCTTTGATGCCATGGACATGCATTCATTTGTCCATTTATGATGCATAGATTCTGAGATGCAGTAAGGTAAGGGAGGTAAGTCATGCATTCACATGAACATGCACTGGGTATATGTTTGATGATGAGTATCAACATGTTTGCTTGGATGATTTGTTCTTGATGCAATCACATGTTTATTTGGATTTTGCTATGTTTGTGTTTCTACCATGCATACTTGCTGCCTTGATTTGTTGTTGCCTTGGATTAGACACCATGATAGAAGTATGCTAGGTTTAGTTGATAAGCCTGATAGATGAATGTTAGGTTTTGGGATGTTTGATGCCATGTTGATTGTTAGATGCATGTTAATGTATGTGTGTGTGAGTATAGAATACAATGTTGAACATTCCTTTAATGAGATTAAGACACACAATGAGTGGAAGCCGACCCACAGGTCAGGTGGTTTTAGGTGCCTAACACCTTCCCAAAATCGTACCTAAACTCCGAACCCATACTCTAATAGTAAGATCATCCATTCCACATAAGGGCGTTATACTCATAGTTCCTAGACCATAAAACTAGATGGTGACTCCTTATTTCTCCACACCGATCCATTCGATCGAGGTGTACTCCCTAAACCATGCGTTGCGCCCAAAGCTATCCCTATTGTTACCACAATTCAAAACTAGTTTGATGAGCATGTTGCGAATCTCCTTAAATCCAACAATTATCTTCACACCATTAGCTTGAATCACCACCCAAAGGGTTTGCACCCCACGATGCTAACAAACTCTAATACCGATTGACAAGGAATTAAGAGTGTGAAAGGCTAGATCTTGTTTTACATATACATAAATCCTTAAAGTCATTATAGTTTCATTGAATCCATGTGAAATAACTCTGAAATCTATTAGAAATAAAGATAACATCATTTTTTTTAATCATTAATTTTTTTTTTATATATATATATATTGCAAGTCTATTTAAACTTTAAAGGCTTTGGAAAACCTATTTTACAATTAAAAATATTCTTAAATTGGTCATAATTAATACCCTACCATATAAGGAGCCAAATTTAACTAGGAAATCCATAAGAATATCTAAAATCAAGAAAATAAAAAGCCAAAACTTCTAAAATTTCAAATTTTATATAAAAATTAACTCCCATATTTTATGCTACACTATTAAGGGAGCGTTTGGTAAGGAGGAAAAATTTGTCATGAATCAAGTATTGGAGATGGACATCACCGTGCACCTTGGGTACAATGGTCACTTCACAAGTATAAATACTAATGAGATGTGGGGAGGGAAGGGTCAGAGTTCAAGTCTCCAGAAAATGAGTTTTACATACATATACGCTTAGATTATGCTAAATAGAATTCTATCTTTGATGATAAAAAAATATTGGAGATGGACATTTGGGAACTCAACTTTAATGGAAAGGAAGGAGTAGATAGAGGAGTCCTCAAGGTTGTGGCCGATGACACCAATGTGAAAGTTCGATATGGGTGGGCTAGCGAGGCATTGGGCTGAGGGTACTAGGGATGGGAGAAGTTGGATTTGCTTGTGTTAGATTTTTTAGTAATGGATTTGGCTTTTGTAGTTGGGAGATGTGTTTGATTTGGCCTTGAATTACTTTCTTTTAAGGTCTATTTGGTTGAAAGAGTGTAAAAGTAGGTGGATAGAAAATTAGTGGAATGATGAAAAATTGAGATGATAGAAAAGATTTAGTTTTCCTTCGTCGGTACTTGGTTAGAGGAATAGAAAAATGGGAGAGTGAAAAACTTTTTTGTTTGATTGAGAAGATAAATGAGGATAGAAAATATAGTTTGTATAAATTTACTTCTATATCCTATTACATAATATAATAAATAATTTTTTTTAATCATTAAATAAAAAAAATTTTATTTTTCTATTATATATATATATATATATATCAATTAGAGGTTCAAGCAATCATTGAATTCAAAAAAAGAAAAAAAGAAAAAAGAGAAGCCAGTTATCAAAATAAATAAAAATAAATAAATAAAAAAAGAAGCCACTGTTGATTTAAAAAAAAAATAACCGAAAAACGAAAAACATAACCCTTTTAAAAAAAAAAAAAAAAAAAAAAAAAAAAAAACACGTTAACATAAACAAACCAAAAAAATAAAAAAAAAACTAGGACCAATTGGTTCCACGAACAAACAAATGAAAAACACTGCTTATCAAAAAAACAAATGAAAAACACTATAGTAGCTGTCAATCGAAACGTATAGGTAAGAAAAAGACAAAAAATTAAGGGTCCGTTTTGTACTTGTGTTTAAATAATAATTTTTGGTTATTTTAAAAATATGTGTGGACGAAAAATGTGTAAAAATATATGTAATATTGTTTAAAAACTGAAAACATGTGTTTGAACTCATATACCAAACAGGACCTAAAAGTAAACCAATGACAAAAAAAAAAAACAAAAAACAAAAATCAAAAAACTGCAAAAGATGAAAGTTGTTTTGAATTGTGCACAAGAAACTCAGGGGCATTTTGGTCCAGAATAGATGCCACTAGTTTTTTCTTCAGTTTTCTCCCCAATTTGGGAAGAAATTTTTTTGGTGGGCTCAAGAAGAAAACACCTGGACCCCACTATCTCTTGTCCCTCCCCCTTTCCCAATCAAACATCTTCCAAAAAAATTTTCCTCTTAATTTTCTCTCATTTTAATTTTCATTCTCTCTAAAATCCACTCTACCAAACTCACCCCTAGTGTTTGGTTGTTAAGAAAGTGGAGGAATATGAAAGAAATGAAAGAGGATTAATTTATTGTTAGAAAAAGTTTGGCTTTAACTATCAATAAAAAAATGACAGGTGTCTCATAATACGTAAGTACATGACAATAACAAACATCTTCTTCCGGTTGTTGCAAACTTGCAGGTTGGAGCTTTGGGCTGTGTTTGGTTGCCGTAAAACGTTTTTCGGAAAATAAATATTTTCCGGAAATGTTATTTTTCGGAAAAGAAAAATATTTTCAAGTGTTTGGTTGTATTATGAAAATTGTTGTAGAAAATATTTTTATGTGTTTGGTTGTATTCTGAAAATGCTATTTTCCGGAAAAATTTTCACAGCAACCATCCAACAACAAATTTATTACAAAAAATTTCAACATCACATCCAATTCAACAACAATTTCCGGCAGCAAATTTCGGCAACAACAACACAACAACAACAACAACAATAATCAGTTCATAAAAAAAAAAAAACAACAACAACAATCAGTTCATCAAAAAAAAACAACAACAACAATCAAACTTAAAAAAAAAAAAAAAAAAGGGAGAGATCGAGGAAGAGGAAGCGATGGGTCTGGGTTGACGACAATCGACGATCGACGATCGACGGCATGGCGCGGTGCAATCAAAGGTGCGACTAGATCTGCTCTTTGCGGTGAGGCGATGGGGACTGGGTTCGTGGTCGCCGGTGATGGTCTCTGGGCTTAGATCGGCGGTTCGTGGGTTCGTGGCCGCCGGCGATGGGCGCTAGGCTTGGATCGGCGATGGCGCTGGGCTCTCTCTTTCTTTCTCCCTCTCTCTCTTCGTGCTCTCTGTTTCTCAGTTTTTCGAAAAATAGAATTTGAAGTGAAAATATAAACTGAATTGGTTTTTACCTTTGACCACTGGTCAACGAAAATCAATTTTCGAAAAATTGATTTTTCGTGCTAACCAAACACCCGTAATTACAGAAAAGCATTTTCAAAAATGCTTTTCACCCAAAACAAACACAGCCTTGAGCTCAAAACAATTTTGAGCTCCAAACAAATTTTGTGAACCAAATGGTGATAACTGATTAGAACGAAAATGAAATACCCTTTACAAGATTAAGGAATAAAATGAAATATTAAAATTTTTAGGATCAAAAAGAAAATACTCCTAAAAATTAAGGATGAAAAACATATTTAAGAAAATAGTTAGGCGTGTTGCGTGCCAGCCTGACACTAGCCTGTCTGATAGTTGATACGCTGATTTTCAACGGAAAATGATGTGACCCATCACCTTCACTTGGTAGTCAGTAGGCTCAGTACAGCAACACATCCCATACTATATATGTATAGGATATGTATACCTTATCTTTATTCCCATGGTAATACGGATAATAACACCTACAAGAGTGATATAGAAACCTTAAACGTGGAGTTTTCCAAACAACAAAACATATATCATATGCATGAAACTCAAACTCATCTTCATATATTTAAGGATAAAGCACCTGCACGCTGCACCTGTTAACATGAAAATCCACATCAACTATATATGGAAATTGGACTTATAAAACATACTACTACTAGGTAGTAGCTTGCCAAGTGTTTTGTTGTGGTCCTAGTGGATACTCTTTTATTTGTATTATATGGGTGCGAAGGGGGATAGATAATTAGATAAAGGTCATATATATTGCAGTGATTTAAAAATATATATTTAAGAAACAGTTTGCTATAAACAGGCACAAATCCATACTCATTATTACAATATGTTTGAATTTCATTTTGTGCTTGAATGTCAACCGTCAACACACACATATGGGATTTACATTAGATAGTTGATGAAAAAATTAAAAAATTTAGGCCTAAAATTAAGCAAGTGAAGGTTAAAGTCACGTTGAAACATAGTTTAAAAGTTGGGTAAAGAGAATTTCATGCATATTATAAATCAAAGTCAAATGATTTTTTAGATAACGTGGATCTTATATACCTGTAAGTTTGTGACTAATAGTCTCATACAGACATTATAGATACTATATTAAAGTAAAGAATTAGTGATTTAAAATATATATATTTAAGAAATAGTTTGCTATAAACACGCAATACTCATTTTCACAATATGTTTTAATTTCATCTTGTGATTGAATGTCAACGCTTACATATGGAATTATTATAGAAAGTAGATGAAAAAATTAAGTACTTTGTGTCTAGAATTCGGGTTTAAAAATAGACAAGTGAATGTTAAAATTGCGTTAAATATAACTTAAGAGTTAGATAAAGAGAATTTCATGCATATCAAAAATCAAAGTCAAATAATTTTTCAGATAACGTGAATCACAGTTCACAGACAATATAGTAAGTCTTTTTTTATTTTAGATACCGACAATATAGTAAGTTAGTAGCTATATTAAAGCAAAGAATTAGTGAATTACAACTGTTCTCTCTATGTCACTCGCGCATCTCGTTGTCTTTGTCATTTACGGCAGCAAGCATATGACTATACGAGCATAGTTTACGCATAATCTTCGCACAGTGATCCAACCCAATCCCCCCTAGCTACGTTATCCAAACATGAATGCTAAGTATTTGCCACGTGGCTAACATAGAAAAGGAGCATAATCCAGCTGTTAATTTGGTCACGTGTAATGCGCTTAAAGAGCTGGGGAATTTGGTGGGTGGGTTATGTATAATACTATAAAGGAAGACTTTTAGGATACTTTGGATTTGATATAAAAGGGCTGAGCCGCCCACTGGGGGTGAGGGGGGGCCCCTAAAGGATGGAACAAAATGTGGGTCCATTAACCTTCATTTTGGAATATAATGCATTGTCCTAGTTGAAAAAGTTGTGCGTTGAATTGTGATTGGGACAATTGCACTTTTTTTAATTTGTAGTAGATATTTTATGCCCAATTAACTTTAAAATTAGATTCAGATTTTTTTTTTTATGCTCAATTAGATTAATGAAGAGAAATCCTGGGATTAATTATCTCCTACTGTCAATTTGGATAGATTCTACCTGCCAAATTTTTTTTAAAAAGAGAGAGAGAGAGAGAGAGAGAGAGAGGGATTTTTCTGATTTGATATGTGGAATAAAATCCTCTAATTAAATTAATTAAAGAACCTTATCTTATTCCATTATGATGAACGAGTCCATCAATAATTTTCAAACATCTTCCTCTAAAAAAAAAAAAAAAATTTCAAACATGTATTAACCGGAACTATGCAGTATCACTTAGTTCCTTAGTTCTAAGGCTCTTGACGATTAAACTTCTTTTCAAACTAAATATATTATAACTATATTTTCACAACTTGTTATGATAATAATATATATATATATATAATAATAGGTAAAACTGAAAAAAAAAAAAAAAAATCCAATTAGATTTCAAATTGGAATTCACTTAGAAGCTAATTTTGTGCCACGTGTCCCATCTAATTTTAAATTTTAAATTTTTGTGTCAAGTGAGTTAATTCAATGTCAAAATTGGATTTTAATTAGAGTTTAATTTTGTGACACGTGTCCCATCTAATCTAAGTTTTTTAATTTTTGTACAAAATGAGTTAATTTAGTGTAAAAAACGAGGAGTTCAATATACGTAAACTATAATATAAAAAAAAAAAAAAAAAAAAAAAAACATAATTTTTGATTGATTTTATATTTATGAGTCTTTTGTTTTTTGTAGAACTAAAAATAATTCAAGTTTATAAGTCATCTATATATATATATATATATATATTAATAAGTAAAATTGAGAGAAAATCTAATTAGATTTTAAATTGTAATCCAATTAGAGTCTATTTTTGCGCTACGTGTTCTATCTAATCAAAATTTTTAAAATTTTGAACCAAGTTAGTTAGTTCAGTATAAAAATTGGATTTCAATTAGAGTTTAATTTTACAGCACATGTTCCATCTAATAGAAGTTTTTTAATTTTTGTGCCAAATGAGTTAATTTAAAGTAGAAAACAAGAAGTCCAATATAAATAAATAATAAAAAACATAATTATATATCTAACACTATATATAAAATTAGAGGAAGAGAGAGTTTGAATGATTTTATATTTATGAGATTCTACAATGGACAAAGTTTAGTTACAACATTATTTGTAACTTTAGGCTACAAACTTACTTAATATCTTTTTATTGGAGGTGAATTTTAACAAATCCACCATCGGATTACATCTTCTTCTTATATCTTCCATGCTTGCAAAATTTCAAGAAAATTAAAGATCAATAGCTATGTTATTAATAAAATTTTTAAATTGCAAGTTTTTGTAATTTAAAATTATACACAAAATATGAGCTTATAGACCATATAGTAAATAATATCCGATTGACACAAAATTTAACATGTGTATTAAAAGCGTAAAGAACATGCAATTCAACGATTAGATTTTCAACATATGTTGTAATATTTATTTTATTGAATGAATTTGTAACTTTAAGTTACAACTAATTTTGTAGCTAAACTTTGTCCTTCTACAATTGAAGTCCAATTTTGCGCCATGTGTCCTAAATTATTTATTTTTAGAGAAAATTTTATTTCTTAATTTTGGAATGAAATGTGAAACCATATCATAAATATCCATTTAAGTGAGTTATTGTGTACAAAAACTAAAGAGTTTAGAATTAATGAACATAGAAATATTTTTAAAAAATGGACAATTTACATTTTCTACATAATAACATTTTTACAAGACTTTTTAAAGAGTTAAAAAAAAAATACAAGAATGACTATCAATAATATTTAAATTATATATGTAAGATTATTATACTATGTATCTTAATGTGTATCTTTTAAGTATATTCATATATATGCATGGGATTACAAACTAGTTTAATGATAATCTAACATTACGTTCATTGTTGATAAAAGTTTTTCACATATCAAAACTTGTTACATTAATACTAAATTAAATTATAAGAGCATTCGCAGGGGCATTCTAAATGCCAATGCCAAGCCCATTTTACCATTTTCACCCAAAAAAAAAATGGCTTCATCCGGCCTTCTAAATTGCTACAATTGCAAAAAAATTTGCAGTTGAGCTACAGTGCAATTCTACATGTAGAATTGCATTGTAGCTCAATTGTAAAAATAAATATTTTATTTTATTCAATTCACTGTAGTCTTTATCTGCCACTTACTCTCTCCTCCACTCTCTGTCTCACGTCTCTCTCTCTGTCTATCAATCTCTGATTCTCTCTCTCCTTTCAGTCTTCACTCACTCCCTTTCTTCAGACTCAAAACCCCATAGCCACCACACTATGGCCTGACCCATTGTCACTGGCCATGGCAAGCCATCACCCCCTCATTATTTCTCTTCTCTCTCTCATTGCAGATCAGTTGGTGGCGTGGAGATCGGCGTTTGGGGTTTGGGGCAAAGATCAATGTTTGGGTGTGGTGTGGAGATTGGCGTTGGGCTATGGGTTTGCCATGGGTTTTGTTTGGGTTTGTCATGGGTTGCGTGGGTTCGGATCGGCGTGGGTTTTGGAGTGGTGGCTTTGCTGCCATGGTTGATGGTGTGGGTTTCTCTTGGTGGTTCTTGCGGTGGTTGCTTTTTTCTGGTTTTTTTTTTTTTTTTTTTTTGAGAAACTTTTGTGGTAGTTGTTGGTAATGGGTTTGGTGGTTTTTTAATGGGTTTTAGTGGTGGATACTGTGATTATGGTGGTGGTTGCTGGTCGGTGTTGTGGTGGGTTTGCTTGGTGGTGGCTGCGTTTTTTTGCTTGGTGTCGTGGCTGGGTTTGTTTGGTGCCGTGGTGGGTTTGCTTAGTGGTGGTGGTGTGGGTGGTGGGTAATTTGGTGTTGGTATGGGTAGTGGGTTGGATGAGGGTTTTGTAGTGGTGTGGGCAGTGGTTGTAGTGGGTTTTGTTGGTCGAGGTGGTGGTGGTGGGTTGAGTTGTGTTTGATTTTGTATTTTAGTGGATATATTATTTTATTGAGTAGAATAAGAAAATAAAAGTTGAAATACTGAGTGTATTGTAAAATGGTATTATATAGTTGATAAAGTAATTTTTTGAGATGGTAAAATAGGATGTGATAGAATATATTCTCGGATGCGAATGCTCTAAGAAGATGTTTGAGTAAAACATATAAAATAGGAATTGTTTTAAAATGATCTAATAAGAAAATTTATTGAATGTTTGCGATTTTTTTAATATATAATTTTGTTTGAAAATATTATGTGATATTATAAAAAATTATTGATGACGTTTTATTACATGCAATGTATTGCGATACGTCACACACGTAGAAGTCAAAACTGGATCAACCATGCTTAATTAACGACGTTGATAGTGACACAAATCCAAATCTCGTGTATTAATTTCTTTGCTTCTCCAACAAGATTTTTGAGGGTCAGATAGAATGTACCCTTCAACGAATCTGCCAACTTGAAACTTTTAAGGTTGAAGTTATATACCACTTTTTATTTTATTTTATATTTTTGTTAGAATTTTTTTTTTTTTTTTATAATTATATTAAAACGTTAGAGCATTTACAGCAGTAGAGCTAAAAAGTTATAATGCTATTTTAGCTCCACCAATATACCAAAAAAAGCCTTGTAGCAATGGAGGCAAACTTAAAATTTTTTGCTGATTTGCTACGGTGCACATTTATTTTAGCTCCACCAATATACCAAAAAAAGCCTTGCAGCAATGGAAGCAAACTTAAAATTTTTTGCTGATTTGCTACGGTGCACATTTATAAATGTGCACCGTAGCAAATCAGCAAAAAATTTTAAGTTTGTCTCCATTGCTACAAGGCTTTTTTTGGCATATTGGTGGAGCTAAAATGTGCACTGTAGCAGACATCTATAAAAAAAAAAAAAAAAATTTATTGAACCTCCGATTAAAATAATCTCACCGTGCTCTCTCATCTCTCATCTCTCTCATCAAGCTCTTGGCTCCCATCTCTCTCATCAAGCTCTTATCTTTCAATCCACGCCGTCGCCGTCTCACGCCATCCCAGCCCATGCCTCAGCCCATGCCGTCCCACGCCATCCCAGCCCACACTGTCGCCCTCCCAGCCCACGCCTCAGTCCACGCCATCTCGTCCCACGCCGTCGCCGTCCACGCCGTTGTCGTCCCATGCCGATCAGCACTTTTTGTTTTTGTTTTTGTTTTTTTTTTTTTTTTTCCTGCTGTGGGCTGTGGTGTGGTGGTGGTGGTGGTGGTGGTGGTTGTGTGTGGCTGTGATGTATGAGTGTAGTGAATATATTATTTTATTATAGTGAGATATTATTTTATTGTAGTAGATATATTATTTTATTGTGATGTTTATATTATTTTATTGTGTTGAAAGCTAAAATAGATCTACTGCTGCAGCATGTGCGTAAGTAAAATAGATAAAGTAACTTTTGGTGAAACTAAAAAACTAAATTTTTAACTCCACTGCTGTGAATACTCTTAAAACTGATGCCAGTATTATTGGTTGTCCTTTCAAATGATGCCGACATAATTGTTATTATTCTTTTTTTATAAAAAGATCTTCACTTTCATTAAGAAAAAGAAAATTTTAATACAACCCGAGTCAATGCGAGCCTAAGCATATTAGAATTTTTCTTTATCTAAGAAATGCGCTGCGCTGGCCATAATTCCCTTGCCGCTTCACATGTCACAGTTATACTATTCTGATTCTAAACTCTGGTTGCTTCTGCTGAATTCCCATGATAACGCTAGCCACAATAGTAAGAGGGTCACTGACACCAGTCATAGCAACCAAAACAATTTTAGAATCCCACTCAAGGGCTGTATTTCGAATGTCCACGTCCCACGCAAAAGGAGCCCTCCTCTCTATTCTTAAGCTATGACGGCATATATAGAAAAAAATATATATGGTTTTGTTTATGGTGTAACTAATAGGATGATTTTTGTGTTTTTTAATCCAACGGAATTATAGATTAGGTTATTATATAAACAGTACAAAAATAACTTAAGTTCGAGTCCAAAAAAAAGTTCTGAGTCCAAACAAAAGCGAGTAGTCCCCATACCCCAGAGTCCCACAAAACACTTTGGTATATAAAAGGTGGATATATAGGTTACAATTACATATTCAATAACCCGTTCGTCTCGGTCTCTGCCCACATCTTTGCCAAAATAATTGAACAGGTTTCCATTCTACTGTCAATGTAAATTTTACATCGTAGATTAAATTGATTAAATAAATTTATATTGTAGATTAAATAAATATGTACAATATTGTACACATTTATAAAAAGTGTAAAATATTGTACACATTTGTTTTGTTTACCTTGTAAATTTTTCATTATTAGTATAATGTAAACTAAAAATTTTCCTTTGTTTCACATTAAATGTGATGTGGAAGGATTGTTTGTAGTAGGTTAGAAAAAAGAAAGAAAGAAAGAAACAACTTAATCCAATATATATGTTTTAATTCTAAAGAGCAAATTTAAATCTTGTCTCACTCCTTGTGGTACCTCCCAAGTGAAAATTCAATTTTTTCTCTCTCTTGGTTTCACGCTCAATTCCAAGATTCTTCTCAGAGGACTTTTAAGCCAAAGCCATCAATTAATCATTTGCAATATTTCCTATTTATAAGACTTCAATTCTAATTTTTTGATAGATAAAAAAATACATAATTTCTACAATAACTACTAATTACCTTTTTAACAAGACAAATATTTTTCTTGGCACCAAGGTATAGACTTTTCTTTCACACCAAAGATATTTAAAAAAAATAAACAAGTTATTTTTCTTTCCTCACCAAGAAAACCCAAATAACTAACCAAACCACACTTATGCAAGGCCTCTATTAAAATGATTGTAAAAATTTTACCAAACAAAATCTTCTCTTAAACTCCACCTATCCATACAAGAAAATAGGCATTAAATTAACCAAGCTCTAGCACCACTTATTGAAGGAAATAACACATTAGAAAAACTCCACACAAAAGCCTTAACATAACATATAGAGCCACTACTTAACCCAAAAACATAAGCCTATGGGTTTAGGCATAGTTATGTTATATTAATTTCTCAACTCGTTTACTTTTTCTCCACATGGGCTCTCACTCACATATGTATATATACATATATACCTAACACAAATTTCCTAAGTGATTGGAAGAGAGAAAAAGTCATCAACCTCAGGAGCGGAGCTATAGCATGGCTTGGCCCCCCCAAAATTTTAAAAAATTATTTTATATTATGTATAGGTATTAAAACTTTAAATATTTAGCTACAAAAATAGAAGTTGGCCCCCCCAAATGTTTGAGTTAGTCCAATAATGCTCTTAAAAACTAATAGAATTTGTCAATTGGTCTAGTAGTTGTAGAGACAAGGTAGTTTTCATTTTCTCAAATTCGTTTTTTGTACATGTTTAATATCAAACTAGACAGCTTTTGTATACTTATTGGAGTTTAAAAGATAATAAGTTCTCCTAAAAAATTATCCTGCGAATATATATATTTGAAAGTTGTTAATTTTGTATACAATATATTTATAAATTATGACCTACTCGAGTATCAAAATATTAATGTTTATATTTGTGTATGTATGTCTATGCATATGTACGATGGTTCATCTTGACTCGAAACTAATATACTAATATCTAAATTTGACCCCCCAAACAAAAAATCCTAGCTCCGCCCCTAATCAACCTCAATATAGTTCTCAACCAGAACCTGTATGGAAGCTTCTTCTTTGTATTGTTCATGACTGGTAGGTGAAACTGTTGAATCCCTCATTCCCTTGTCCTGTCATGAGCATGGACTCTCTAGGTTCGTGTTGTTATTCAACACTTTGCGAGAGTGAAACATGTAAGGGGAACGGGTTGTGAGTTAACAAGCCAATAATTTATGTCAACTAACGGAAGACCTTTTCGATAAGGTAAAGCCTTGGAGTTGTTGTTTAGATGAAGAGGGGGAAAAAAGACCTTTACTGAAAGTTGGTGTATGTAACACACTAACACAGAGATGGAAAGAGCTATGTTGTTAGGAGAAGATTCTAACAATATAGTTGGGCTTGAAGGGCTATTTGGGCTAAACATATTGTACAAGATGAACTTCAGGCCGGCCTTAGATAACCATTTCAGAACTATTTGTAGAAGTACAGAACTGTAATGAGTAATGACCATCCAGTGCTTGCAATATGCATCAACATGGTCAACACTCAATAGTGAGTATTTGTTGTACAGAGTGAAAATCAACAGTTAGATCCCTCTTTATCATTTTATCTTCTTTTTTTTTTCACAAAACAAATAAATTATTTGATAAAAAGATGTTGGAAATTATCTCAATTTTTTTTAAAAAAATTTTCTTAATGAAAAGGAATTATATCGAAAAAGCTAATAACTATTTCTCGATCACCAAAGAATATGACAGATAGAAGCCCGTACATTTGCATTGTTTCTAAGAATTTCATGGTTTCAATCTAAATGGGGGCTTAAGCCCAAGGTGGTCTTTCCGTGTCCATGGGAGAAGCTATGTTGTTAGAAGGAGATTCTTAGGAGACATGAAAAGCCCATTTGGGTTGTCTTACTTAGGGCTTTGGTATGTGGTATTGTGGTAAAATATCCTGTAACGTGGTTTTTCGTGTGTAATAACTATTCAATAGAAAATTATTAGGTACTCTTACTATAAATGTATACTATTTTCCCTCATATGAATGGTAGGTCCTATTATGAATTTAATTAGTAGAACCCACTATTCATGTGAAAAGAGGGAGTATACATTTATGATATTCTGGGAGTACACAATAATTTTCCCTATTCGATTATTTGATTGTATCTTTAGTACAAGGAATAGTTAATACTCATAAATAACTATTTTTCTTAAATTGAGAAATAGTTATTCATCTTTAAAAAGGCTTTAATACTTATTATGTACTCTAGTAGAAGTCTTGTAACTCAATTGGTTGACACTTTTTTGTCTTTTCAATGGAGGTGGCAAGGGTTCAAAATTCTTCCATTCTCAACTATTGAATTATCAAAAAAAAAAAAAAAACTTTTGAAATTAATATATTTTCAAAAATACAAACTTTTCTTATGCTTTGTCTTTTATGAACTTTGTATATGTGATAACTAATTTTAAAACCAAAACTATGAATAGGAATTATTACATTAAAATAAGTGAGAGAGAGGATATTTGAACCCTAATTATTGGGAAAATTTTGACCACTTGGATTTTACAGTTATATTAATCAACTTGCTAAATTAACTAGTTATGAATTTAGATTGATTTCCTAGTTAATTACCATAAAGTAACATACACTATATGTAAAACAATAAACAAGCAACACCATATGATAACACAAGAAAATTTATAGAAAAACTATTCCAAAGGTGAGGGTTCCCAAACCACAAGGGGAAAAAAATTCATTTGTAGAATTGAATTTCTTACAATTGAAACATAGCCATGTTGCTACTTCCAATAGTGATTTACTCATTTGATTACACCCATCTCTAACCTAGTTGGACTCTTCTATTTTGAATTTCTTCACTTGAACTTCCTGTTTGCGACTTCAAGAACCACCTTGAAGATTTTTCATAGCAACTTGACTATGTAGACTTTGTGACTTCAAATTTGATTTGCATTTTGGCAGCAACAACACCATTGATGATGGTTTTTATTTTGCTCCTGAAGAAAACTGTGCTTAATAGGCCTATATATAGGATCTCCAATTAGGGTTGCAAAAGCCCACTTCTATAGTCAACTAAAAATAAAAGGCATTACAGCAAAAATGGATTTCGCAATTCTCAATCAATCGATAGGTGTCAACCTTGTCTTGATCTATCAAGGTGGTGTCGAGATTTCAAAAATTTTGTTTTATTCAACTAATCTTTGTTTTAGACACTCAAAAATACATCATGGAATCAACAAGACTCAAGGACTTATTCACAGTTTGCCAACATTCAATCTATTGACCTTAATATAGGAGATCAAACATTGTCATTGAGTTACAAGGTGTTTGGCCAAAATCAAACGTAATTAAAATAGGATTTAGGCCAGTTTGAGTTTAGGAGAAATTTAAGAGTGTGGTTTGAGAAGAATTATGAATGTAGTTTGTGAGAGTTAGTTGAGAATTTATAATTCACAATATTTGTTTACCCGATATGCCATGTTAATCTCAAATTCTAACTTATTAACATCATCATAGAGGTTGCCGTTGTTGTGACAACAAAAACTTTGGTTGCTTTTGACAAAAGATTTACAAGATGGATGCATAGGAGTCGGTTCAATGTCTAAGGCCCTTATCTTTTTTGCTGAAATTTGACCATATTCAAATTGTAAAGATATTAATTGAAAGCCTGACTGAGACAAACATTCAAAATTTGAAAAGCTTTGTTTGCCTTGCTTTAGATTCTGTTCGATCTTTAGATGAGCTGCGATTCTTTGTAGTTCTTTTAGGCATTTGTTTGGTCTGATTTAGTAGGGCTTGGTGCTTTGTAGTTTTCTTCTCACATCATAGGCATTTATTAAGAGAGCACTACTATTTCTTTGATGATAGTATTACTTTTTCACTTTTTTCGCGTGTGCCTTTTTTATCATATCATTATTATAAGTTGATGCTAATAATATTTTACTAGGCTTAACGTTATTTATGTTCAAACTTAGATGGTGAGCTCAGCCCAAAGACACATTCCAAGTGTGTTTGTTTGGCCTTTGGCATTGATTGAAAGGCATTCATTCACACTTATGTGCCCTGTTGAAATTAATTTGGTCTCAGAAGGAAGGGCCAGGGGCATATGACACTAGTACGATTGTGACCTTCACATTCATTTGTTTCTTTCCTATATGCACGACGAAAATGCACTTATAGGAGTTACAATCTACATTGGATGCCACATGGTGATTGATGGAAAAAAGGGTACCTTGTGAGATTCCATGATATGTTTTGTTCCATTTGGAAGTATCAAAACCAAACAACGTATAAAATAATCTTATGATTTTGTCACCCATCGTTCACACATATGCTGCCATGTGTCAGCTGCTTTTTTTTTTTTTTTTTTTCAAGAAAATAAGTGAAAAAAAGATATAACCATTTTTTCATAATTTTGTTTTCTCCCACAAATGTTGAGATGTCAAATTGTTAATGGTAAATAATAAAGTGGTGTAAACAATAGATTTATATGAAAATTAATAATAATTTCTCAGGATAAGATGTCAAATTATTAATGGTAAACAATAAAACGGTGTAAACAGTAAATTTATACGAAAATCAATAATAATTTCACGGGGTTGTGTATGTATCACTAGTATCTATCACATATAGTAACAAAACACTTCTATTAAAATATAGGGTCCGGTCATATAGTGGGGGGCCATCATCTCCAATATGTACTGTACTTCAACAGTTGACCCTTTGTACATTTATGGTGTTCAGCTAAAAAGACAGAACCATGACTGCTTGAAGATATCATTATACAAACAAGCATATGACACATTTAAACCAAGCATGAGTTGGGTCCCATATAACCCAATGAGGAAAGGCAACAAAAGTGAAAAGATTAAACCAAGCGAACCTTAATACTGAAAGTGCAAAAGTCACAGGTGAAAATAATGCATTGCCAGTGTTGATGCGACTAGCACTTCCATTATTCACTAATGGAGCAGACATAAAATGTTGAATGAATTGTAAGAGTCATAAAAGGTGATGGTGCTTTGACAATTAACAATAAGTGGGGTTTAAACCAAATCATTATATTTGATTGACAATGAAACCAAACTGAAAGTGATGGCTTTCCTCAAGGTTATATGTGAGAGAGGAGGAAACCATGTCTTTTATAAGATAACAGTAAGATTTAGCTCAACCATGAAATGGTATAGTGTTTATTGTTAATGGAGCTTTCAAGTCCTTTTTAAGGTAAAAATGTGACGGTTTGGACGCACCCCATAAGTATTTTTTGTTTTGCAAGCAATAATAGGTAAAGATTAACTAGATTGAGAAAAAACCTGGTTCAAAATAGTAAACCAGAGAGAGCATAAGAACGTATGAACCATAAACATATTATCAAGTTTTAATGCCAGCTGATCGTAAGATGAAACCGTGTCCTAAATCGTTGTTTAGGTGTTGGGTTGGTACTGCAGATTTCTGTAATGTGATCATAAGGCTGCAAAGCATGAAATTGTTATGAACATTTGAATGTTTCAGTAACAACGCTAGAAAATTGAGATTTTATGGCTTTTAAATGAGCTTCAATGGGAAAAATATCTGATTTTATTCATGTCAGTAAACAACCTTAGCAATTAAGCTGAGATTTCTGGACCATTTGATAGGAAGACTAGCCGACAACCCAAGATAATAATAGTAGAGGACCATTAAATCAAATTGAGAGTGACAAAGAGTCATGTCTCTTTGTAAAGCAGATGTCCACATTATAATATTCAAATAAAGGGGCTGCCACAATTATAGGGAGGGACGGTAAATGGGTGAAGAAAAACAGAAGCAGAAAGTGACTCGACTGAGAAGAAGATATGATATCAGAGACATCATTGCTGACTACAGCAACGGTTGAAAGGACAAAATCAACAAAGAGTAGCATTTAAGATTTCATGTCAACTTTATAACACAAAAAGTATCCATTAACAACTTGATATGTACCCTTCATTGTAACTTTTAAGTGAAAGTTTTTATTCAAAAAACATCTCCTAACTCTCTCTCTCTCTCTCCCATATTTTTTTTAATAACAATCTGGCAATGTGTATATTGTTTTGGTTCCCTAAATTATTTTCACTACTCAATTAATGTAAAATTTTCCCCCTTGTCCAATCTCTTTGAAGCAAAAAACGTGCAGAAATTTTCAAGTGAGAATGACCTACACCCAGATAGTATTAGTGCTTTTTATTTATATCAGATGGTTTATGCCTTAGTAGGCTAGTAGCTTCATATATTTAAATGAATCTTCACACCAGTAAGAAAGACTAACAATACCTAAATGTGGAGAAGGGAACAGATGAAGACAAAAGAAGATATTGATTAACTGTATGGTGTAGAAGTACAGTGAGATGAATAATATATTTAACCAAGAGAAGTGCTTTCACATAATTTTATATTATTAACAAGAGGGCATTGTGATACCAGAAAGGTAGACTAGTATAATGAAGACGCATGTATAGAGTAATGAAATTTATAGATCAGATTTAGATTCAATGTTCTAGAGTAAATAGAAACATCTAAACCATAATTGTTTCGATTGTACCATTCTCAGGACACTTAAAGACACTTGCTATGACACCGCATATAATGTGATAAAGAAAGTCCAAGCAACGACGAAGGAGAAATTGCCTTCACTTGATCCTCCAAGTGGGATGTCATATCTAAGGTTAATTATCATTCCACTAAGTGCTAATTCTGTTGTTTTAACTCTAATCTAATAAGCCTTCTAAAAAAGAAAAAAAGAACTCTAATCTAATAAGAGCTTATTCATCAACCTTGGAATTCCAAAATCCAAGGTTGATGAATAAGCACCAACAAAAACTTGAACATTGGATCTTGCCACAGGTATCAAGGCAACATGAATTTAAGCTAGAAGCGCAATATTAACAGACATGTAGTTGATAAGATGGGCTTGCAATATCAGGTCTCCAAGGCAAAGATAGAAAGTTCCTTGAAGCTTTAGCACAAAGGTTCTTTGGCAGCTTCTAGTAATGCCTCGTGAGGTTAGTCTACTTCATGTTCCCCAAGATATGCCCTAATGTGAAAACAGTCCCTCAATGGCATAATGTTAGCAACCACAATATTTGGCTTACCCAACTTGCTATAGTTTGCAAAGGCTAAATAGAACCACGTTGTCAGCAACACTTACAATGAAGTTTTATTGCTCCAAAAGTATTAGGTTATTGAGCACTTAATGAGGCAAAAGAGCAGCAGCATTGGCTATCACAAACACTACTAAGACAAGAGTCAAGGGCAAAGTCCTTCTTCAAGATTTGAAGGTTGTTTAGAGTACAAAATGAATGGCATTTGTAGTGAAAGGACTAATCATCATTCAAGGCCAATGGTTTTTATCTTATATTAATAGTTCCTAAAATCATGTTAAAAACTATGTTAGCCTCAAAGTGCACCAATATCAAAAATTTAGCCTGTAGGCAATATCAAAGAGGAAAATAAAAAACATATTATACTCTGAACAGAAAGCAGGTTGTGGATATCATTACTTGCCATATTCCAGAAAAAGAAAATTCAAATAAAGAGAAAATAAATAAATGGATTTTGCGAGAAGAATTCCCAGAAAGAAGCAACCAAAATACTTTCAAGGGGATAGTGAGATTGGTCCAAAGCTGTGTTCTTTAGAATAGGTAAACAATAAGGCAGGTTGTTTGTGGACATAAGGTAGAAAGTGAAATGCATATATGAGACAGCCAGATGATATAAGTAATTGCCCTTTCTGTGCAAAACATAAGAATATATTAGATAATCAAAATCCCTTACTAGATCTACCAATTGGACAAGTATGACTGAAACTCTAATGTCACAAGCAAACCGATAACCACTCCATCCAGACCTAAAGAAGGAGAAAAATAATTAAAGATGCCTTACACTATAATCAACACACCTCTGAAATAAACAAGAAGTTAATCCAAAACCCAAGCAATTTGGCTGTGCACAATTCCACCTGCACATTTTACACCAGAAGCAACACTAAAAACAATTACACCTCTATGGTATATATACAGAAAATAATTATAAAACAAACCATGAAGACCTAAAAGCACCTGTTTTTGGAGACTTAGGTGATGCAGAGGACAAAAAGAAGAGGCAAACCAAATCCATTCCAGTCCCTATTGAATTCTCTCAGTATCACTTTCCTCACTTTTTTTTTTCATATTTTTTTTCTCCAAATTATACAATACAAAAACCATTACAAAAGAACTCAGCCTCTGAACAATGTTACTTCTTTGATGTCCTTCCCCAAAGTTGTAAACTTTAATGTCTCCAAAGCCCAAACTTACTGTCCTGAACCCTGAGAATCATCCTTGGTAGGAGGTTGATGCTGGTGTTGGTGTTGGTGCTGATGCTGATGCTGCTGATGTTGCTGTTGCTGTTGCTGTTGCTGTTGCTGGTGCACTCGAGCTTGTCCCATCTGCTGATAAATCTGGCTCAAGGCTTGTGGGTTCAAAACCCCAATATGACCATCTTGAGACAAGCCAAGTTCCAATCCAGGAAGCTGCTGGTTACTCCCACCCAATATAGAAGTAAAACTCATAGGACCCATATTGGTGGGTGGCAAGTCAAAGCCAGAAAACCCAATTTTTTGCAAGTAATTTGAACTTTCAGTGGCCAAATTAGTTGTAGATGGACCAGATGATGACTGAAACCCAAAACCAGTGACTGGGGGCCATAGCGCTGAGGCCACATGGGGTCTCCCTAAGTTGGCACCAACCATTGGCCAACTGGTCCTACTACCTGACCCAATACTGGACCCCCCTAATTCATCAATCTTTTGGTGTAAACCAGCTGATAGAGAGGTCCCCTGCTGTGAAACAGAGGCCCCTGCCGCTGCTAAAGCTGAAGCTGGTATGGTTCCAGTCCCAGTGGCCGCTATTATAGATGGCTCAGCCTGTTGTAACAGCCACTGTATGGTTTCCCCATCAGATTTGTGACCCAATTCTCTGGTCAATTGGAAAATTCTTGCTGCACATAAAGCTGGCATCCTTATCCTCCTTCCTCTTCCTTCAACTTTTGTGTGTCTGTCTTTGTTTGAGCTTCTCTTTGGGGCTAGTTGTTTCTTCCCTTCTTCTTTGTCAGCAATCACAATCTGAAAGTCTTTGATTTCAGCAGGCTTGTTCTCACCCATGTTTGGTTCTTGTTCTTGTTCTTGTTGTTGCTGTTGCTGTTGATGGTGTTGTGGCTGTGGGAGGCTCAAGAAGTTGGGCACCCCTTGTGGTGGCTGCTTTGCTGTTGAGCCCTTGGGATCCATGAACAGGGCAAGATAGAAAAAGAAAGCAAAATTTTTTTTAAATAAAAATAAATAATAAGACTAATAAAAAGGAAAAGTGGTCCTCTTTGATTGAAGAAGGTGACCTGAAAAGTCCTAGACTTTCATGAGTTTTCACTGTTTTTGGCAAGGAATGAGAAGACAAAACCCATAAAAAATTAAAATCCCAATGTGCCCCCATTGTCAAATTTTAACTCTGGGTATAGTTCCATTGGTTGTTTTACTTGTCCTTTCCTTTTTCACTGTTGTGAGGTTTTGACTAGTTTCTGATGTGAAAGCAACTTTAACTGCCAATTCACCACCACTTCAGACACACATGAAATTAAAACCCAATTCCATGTACATACCATGGATTCCATCACACTTCATTATCTCTCTCTCTCTCTCTCTCTCTCTCTCTACCCTGCATGCTATTATTGCAACAGCATTGTATGATGCAAATTCATGCCATCTCTTCTAAGGGACTCAACTGACCACCTGGACTATTAACATTTTGACACATGGCAACCTTTGAGTTGCTATTGGAGTTGCTTCTAACCCACTCTAGCCCCATCCCTCAGATATGTTTTTTTAAGAAAAACACACACACATAGAAAATTAAAAATAATGGGGTCAGCTACCACAAGTTATGGACAGAAGACTAGAGAGGATGTTGTTGCAGCTGCATAAAAAGGCAATTACCCCAAAACCCCAAAAAAAAAGGAAAAAAAAAAAAAAAAGAGCGGTTTGTTGCATATAAAGGAGGTGAAGTTTTGATTTGTTTTTCAGTTCAGAGATACTATCTTAGTGGGGCCCTGGTTTCTGAATACTAGAGTTTCTGACAATTTATGGGCCATCTACAAAATCCCACTTCTAAAATATATATATAAGTGTTGGGTATGTATTGTATAGGATTGTATGATTGGACCATGCTTTTCTGTGACCTCCAATCACAGCTTCACAAATTAAGAGTTTTTTTTTTTTTTTTTAAGTAAAACTTTTTTCCTTTGACAGAAAGAGAGGGAATATAACTTTGGATACATTCTTGCAACTTGCCATTGATGTCACCCTACCAATAGTTTTTTTAGTCAGGTTAAATTGAAATTCCTCTTGTCTAGCGTCCATTAGCGATAGCTTATTTTGGTTGTTCCAATTTGATCCTAAAAAAAAAAAATTGTTTAAATAAATAGGTTGGATGAAATCATAACTTGGATTGATGGTGAAAATAAACTAGATCTTAAGTTTGTCCAAAGACACATTTAAAATAGAGGAAAAATTTTTGATAGGAAAATATTGGGTGATATTAAATTATTACTATTGAATTATCACTTTTAACCAAAAAATGTGTAGGGGCTATTGCTTTTTTTTTTTTCCCCTGAATTAGGGGCTATTGCTAATGCTCTTAGTTGGTACTGTTTATCTCATGTTTGACATTAAGGAAATGTTCCAGCTCATACTCTCATGATTTGGATGGAAGAAGTTCCAAAAGACATTGATAAGTTTATTTCTTGCTAATTTGAAGTTTATTAAAAGATCTTAATATTTCTTCTAAAAAATGGAAAAAAAAAGAAGGTAAAACTTAGGTAATGTTTCTTGTATTATATTATAGATTCTATAATTAAATTCAACCATCTTCTAAAAAGAAAAAAAAAAAAATTCAACTATGAGACTATATTAATCAGCCTTTTTTTTTTTTTTTTGGAGAAGAAGGACATTGATGCTTTTTATTAAAATAATCCGACTAAATTAGCTTGAAAAACACATTGAAATTGTGACGGTACATCTTCCGTCCACACTAAAATTTTTTGGACATTTATAGAATATGTGGCCAAATTATGAGTTAATTTATTCTCCTCCCTTTGATATGATAAAAATTCAATTAGTTGAATTTAATTTTTGTAAGGGAAAAAATAATATCTTTTGCCTTGTTGTAGACTTGCATTAGCCAATGTAATTATGATTGAATTTAATTAAAAACTTAAAAAACAGTATAAAAGGAACTATAGTATTTTTTTTTATATAAAAAAGATTCTATGTTGAAATTTTTTTTTTCTTTTTAAATTTTAGTAGTGGTCAAATTTAAAATTGAATAAAACAAGACAAGCGCATTTTCTGGGGAAATGAGAGTATGTGTGGCTGTGCCTAGAGAGAGAGAGAGAGAGATTATAATACACTTGTCAAAATAATTAAACCCGTATTTAATGGTGCCAATAACAGCTCAAGAAAGTGACAAGAAGCCCCATAAATTTCTCCTATGACAAAGATGCCCAAATTCTTTAGAGCGTAACCTATTTTCAATTGGACAATGTTTTGTTATAAAATTTGTTGTTACTTAAAGTTACAATTTTATTTAATAAAATAAATATTACTATATATTTTAAAAATTTAACCATTGAATTGCATGTTCTTTGTATTCTTAATACACATGTCAAATTTTGTGTTAATCAAATATTATTTACTATATGATCTATACGCTTATATTTAATGCATAATTTTTTAAAGTACAAAAACTAGCAATTTAAATAATTTATTGATGACATAAGTGTTAATTTTTTATTTTTTAGAAATTTTGCATGAAGTATATAAGAAGAAGATATAATTCAGTGATGAATTTGTAAATATTCACCTCTAATAAAAAGATATTGAGTAAAGTTGTAATCTTAGGCTACAACTAATTTTATAGTTAAATTTTATCTTTTTCAATTATACTTTGAAAACGATTTTCAATGTCTTAATGTCCTATAGATTATATCATACTATAATGTGTTAAAAAATGAGAAAATCTAAGTATATAACAAAATTTCATAATATTTTTCAATATTGAGTTGTGGTAAATCCCGATATAATCTTATAATTTATTTTACTTTGACCGAATTTAAGATAACACCTCAGTAGTGGTTAAAATGTTGCAAGATTTTATTAGTGTTCTCGTATAAAAACTCTAATAAATATAAACCTAACTCTAACACTAACAGGAGGTGAATAATTAATTGCTGAGGTCGGAGCATCAATTTGTGTGATTTATATCATTTAAACTAATAAACACTTTAGCCAGCATAATTCCATGATAAGAACACATATAGACCAATTAATAAGCTTGCATTCGTAGCCAGTGTCCCAACCTGTATAGCGGTAGAATATAGGCCACTAATTAACACTAACCAAATAATTTTAATTTTAATTTTAATTTAAAAAAAAAAAAAAGTCGTGTGCAAATAATTGAACTAGAAAACGACGTGATAATCTTGTTGATAATATATGCCTTCAAATTCAAGAACCCTCTTTGTTTTTTAGCCACCGATGTTAAGTCTATTTTTATGAACGAATATATAGTCCTTTGCATACTATTGTTGTTCAATACTCACCTTTCATCATTTGGTCTCTACCTTTTATGGAAAAATTATTTTGAAATCAATACAGGAGTTAAATTATAAAAATAACGTTAATGAGGAATTTAGCTGAAGCAATGTTCCTTCAATTATAACTTGTCACACTAACAAATTAAGAAAATATTGTAAAAAAATAGTTGTATCCCTAATACTGTTCTTTTAAATTAGGGAAAAGTCCACACGCGGGTCTTAAAGGCATTAGTTTATGATATATTTTTAGAAATATTTTATGGTAAAAGAAAAAAATAACTCATTTTTTTTACCACTTTTATATTTCTCATAAATATAATATTAAATTTTTTTAAAAATAGTTCATTAACGGATGCTCTAAGAGTACCCGTTAATCAAATCCTTAAATTATATTGATGTAAGATTTGTGCTCATCATCATCAATTTTATAATCCCTCCCACCATGTCTTTTTTTGTTTGGTTGTTTATCCGGTTTATTCTTATATTCTGTACTATTTCAACATCTCATAAGCCCTCTAATCTAAGATACATTCCTAAAACAATAAAGTTTCTCTTTTGTCTATTATATGTAGAATGGGTGTAGAAGATTGTGGGGCCCAAATATTTAATAACCCCGGCTCACTCCACATTTGGCTCAAGGTTCGTGCCGAGGAGGGTACAAAGTTTGAGGATGAGTGGGAGAAACTCAAGTCATCTGGGACCTCGCTGAGGATGCTCACGTCCTCGGCAAACCGACATTGAAGGAAATGAATTGTCACTCACTCATTAAATGCACGCCACCAACACTCTGGTCACATCAATGGCGAGTTGACCAGCAAACAGTGCCGTCTTGGTTACTTCAACTAACAGAGGGCCTGCAAAGGCGGCTGATGGGACAAGTCCTCAGACACAAGTCCAGATGGCCTACAAATGGACGGTAGGGATCAACTAAACGAGGGTATATAATAGATAGAATCCCCAAAGTAAAGAGGCTTTTTGGCTGGCCCTTCGGGGGGGGGGGGGAAGCCGAAGTGTTTTTCTTTCTTTTAGGGTGTTCAAAGGACAATCCTTGTATTCATTGGTCCTAAGGAAAAGAGCTCCTCAGACTATTTCGATGACGAACTTTCCTCAAGAACACTTAGTCAAATTTTAGTTATCTTTCTTGTAAGCCCATATCAACTGTTATCTTTCTTGCTAGTGCCTGACCCTTCTATCCACTCTCTACAAATTTATTGTATGGAGGCCGCTCGAAATGGGTCCCTACAAAGATAATTACTTAATTAGTGGTCCTTAATTTTTTTTTTTTTTTTTTTGAGAAGAAGTGGTCCTTAACTTGAAAGGATACTTCAAGAGGGTTGGAAATGTCTCCATTAATTATGATAAAATCTTTAATTCGTCCAGGTTCAAAAATTCAAAATAAAATTTATTAGCGTGTGTTTGGATAAGCTAATTTTCATCAATTAATTATTGTGTAAGAATGTGATTGTATTTATCATCACAGTTGTAGAAGAAAAAAAATCAAAGTATCTCTTCCAACCATACATTAACTATTTCAACAGAGAAGCCCAGCATAAGATGCCAACAAATAAAATTTTCTCCAACTTTTCTACTATAAAAAAAAAAATACAATTTTATTTTGAAAAAATAAATTATATATTTAAAAGTTATATTGTTTTAAGATGAAAAATAAGCTCAAAGATGGATTCTATATGCTATTTTAAAATGCTTCTGAGTTTTAAAATCAGAAAAAAAGAAAAAAAAGAGATCTAAATGCTTTATTGTGGACATTTGAAGGATTGTAGCAAATTGATCTGTATTATTTTAGGGATATGTTATGTATGAACAGAAAATTTGAGAATATCTTTGAAAATTTTACAATAATGATATTTACTTTATACTCTAAATATGTGCTTCTTATGTATCTATGGGTATAATAGCCCAACGTCATGTGTTGGGCCTAGGGCCCAATTCGAATATCATTATGTGTCCGAAGAGAAGAAATGGGTTAAGAAGGAATCCAGGTGGAAGAAATATACCTAAAAATGAATGAGAGGAATAGTCCGAAGAGAACCCTAATGGTCCGAAGAGGTCATTCTCCTCGGACTCCAAGGGGACTTGATCAAGCAAATATACTGAAGGTTTGAATGATCTTCCCAACTACTTCCACGATAAAGACAAGTTTTGGACATGCCTAAATATGATAAGAACAGAGAAATATTTAAAAGGAAAAGCTGCTATCACCGCATTTAATGTACTGCAGCAACTTTCCTGGCCGCATTGATGTGGAGAAGACCCCTGAACAATGTAATCTCAACTACCACCACTTACGAAAAACTAAAGCAGATATCTGATGTGACATGTACTCAAGTGAATGCTTAGATGAAAAACAAGTGTACGGTGAAGAAGAGGAAGAAGAAGAATATATAAATGTAATGGGCCTCAAAATAGAGGAGGAGGAACAAAATTTGGAAAAAGAACTAGAAGAATTGTATTCACCTTTCAATCAATAACAAGCCTCTTCGGATTTGAATTTATCTAACTTTCAAACGTGTTTTTACGTCAGTTCATCCTAGATCATCAGAATGAACCGTTGCTAAATTCATAACCAGCCCAACTTTTTCACTCACTCTCTATAAATTCATTGTTCTGGGTTCGTTGGGCTCACAATCCAAATCTTTTGGGCTTAGGCTACAAAGTTTGGACCCTACAGTATCATTACTTAAAAATTAGTTTTAGATATAATATATTTGTTTAACATTTGTTGCTTATTATCTTCTAAATAAAAATAAACATAATGTATACATACAGATGTATATTTATTGATTGATTATATAATATATTTCAATTACAACGTATCTCAGTTTTTGAAGAAGAATTTCCGTATTCATTTCCACATTGTGTGATCATTCAGTATTGATAACTTTCTTCTCAGAAAAAAAAGAAAAGAAAAAAGAGTTAGTATTGATTATTAGGCTACACTCTTTAATCTTTATATCACATTATAGCTTTATTTTGTGGATCTACTTTCTTCCTTGATGTAACCGAGCAATCCAATTTTATTCCTCGTTTTCTAACAATTGAGCATGATGTCATTTTTTTTTGGACTCAAGTGTTTTTGTTTTTGTTTGTTTGTTTTTATTTATATAGTTTGAGAAAGAGAGATGTAGAAGGTTTAACCAATTATATATGGTTGTAAGGTTTTAAAGTTAGGGATTGTTCAATCATTTGTTTAATGTAGGAGTAAAACATAATAATAATAATAAAAGGAATACCTTACTAAATATATTTATCTTGTACCTTTTTGTCTTGTTTCCTTCTTATGAGACCCGTAAACAAGTGTAGCATTACTTATGCTTCAGGGGTTCATTACTTGATAATAATAAAAATTATATGCATAAAATATTATTTTATTAGTTTAATTTATCTGTAAAAATATTATTGTACACCTTAACTTAAATCTTGCACACTCTGACATATATCAGTCCAGTCCAAAACTAAATAATAAACACAAATCAGTACATCACAAAACCAACCAATCGACATAAATCACATATATTATTTGTGTGAATATGAGTGTTTGATATTGGTTGTGTGCGTTATTTATTTATTTTTGTTATAATGCTATTTGTGTGAATGTGCATATACAATATAAATATAATATAACTTCATATAATTTAATAATTAGAAAATATAGAGGATTTGTTACATGTACATTTATTGTTATTATGTTATAATAATATTTTGTCATAAAATTAGTTATTAAAAAAAAAAAGTAAAGTTAGTGATTATTTACACATTTGATTGGTTAAATAGACAAATAGTGTATTATTTATATATGTATGGATGAGTGTGACTCTTTAGGTTAATAATTAATACAATGCACGTTGGGTTGAGTTTTTTTATTTAGGTTAAAATATTTTTATAAAAATAATAACAAATAAATAATGACAATTACATAAAAATAAAAAATGCTCTACAAACTTAAAAAAAACAAAATGGTTACCCCTACCTACATTGACAATAGATAATAAAAACTCATAATGATTTTAAAATATAAAAACTTGTAGAAAGAAATAATAAAATGACACATATTTGAGTGTGATTTTTTATTTTATTTTTTATCGATAACTTGATATATTTAAGTTTTCTTTTTATTAAATTTTGTTTAATTTAATTTTCTTAACGACCTCGGAAAAAAAATCCTATAGCCACCGCTGCCTGTAAATGGTGAATTCAGAAGTTATATTACTTGAATTGTAGTGTATGAGACAAGTTGTTGTATGGTCTAGCAGGCCTTGATACCAATTTATTAGAATGGATGAGTTGAAAATTGGTCGAACGTTGCTTTATTTTTTAAAATTCGAAAGTTTGAAGGTGGGTATGATTATCGTGTACCCTTTTCACTATTGAGGAATTACATCTAAAATAAAGGGTAAATTTTAATTGATATATTTTGGAGAAAATCAGTGTGTGACAAAGACACTTATATAGTATTATTGCATGCATTCAAGATCGAAAGACACCCAAACTAGTCAATTAATTTACATTGCATGTCCCCTCAAAAAAAAAAAAAAAAAAAAATTTACATTGCATGAATTCTCCATGCAATTCTTGGTCACATTGTGAGGATCCTTTTATATTTCCTATAGTTGTTTTTACCTTTAATTTCTTTAATGATACTCTCAACTTGATTACTTAGAAACTTTAGAGGTTTCTACAGATCACAGAAAATAAGAAAGCATGTCTTTTTTTTTCTCTTTTATTAAGTTTTTAGCTTTGTGCTTTGATGTAGAGAAGACCAATTCCTTTGTCGTGTGTGATCATAATAATTGTGGGAGTGGCTATGTGTGTGTTGGCGATTGTTTTGCCAGTCACATTTGCTTCCCACCATGGAGACAAGGGAGGTCCCTCTTTGAAAGCTGGCTGTTGAAATATCTTACCCAATATCACATGAATTCAAAACTTGAATGGGAAAAAGATCTTTGCTTTTATATGGGGTTTTGTATGACTTATTTCCATAAGAGATAAGCTTTGATTTGTGTTTGTCTTAATCATTCAAGTTCCCAACTCCTATCTTTTTTGAAAGTTGATTTGTTAAACCATTAATTTGAGTGAGCAGTAGGGAGTACATGATGGAATTTATTTAAAGCCTCAACAACCAAACAAATTCTGGTAAATGCCAATCAAATCCTACGGAATTAAAATGGAAAAACTTCGAACAATTTCTTAATCAACTTTCTGGTGCAAATACTTGCTTAAAGCCTGGTATATTGATCTTGTTAGGCCCCTTATTTGATCATGTTGTTTTAAATAGAATTAGCCGAAGTCCGATTCATGTGTACACTATAAGTAATTTTAAATATGTTAATAAGAAAGTATCAATAAAACTCATGTAGAATATTATGTGTCATTTAAAAAAAAAAATACTCATTATGTGTCATAATATTTTAGGAATTAATTTCAATTATATATATATATATATGTGTGTGTATTTATAATTAATAATTAAATTATAGTTGAAACTATATTATTTCATTATTTGAATTATTTATATAAAATAATTTTCATTTACAAACTTATAAAAATTAGATTTATCAACCTATATAATTTTTACTATATAATGGATTATTTATATTATTAATAAACCACAAACATTAATTTGATATTTTATAAACTTATTTACAAACCTACACAATTAATATCAAGTTTATATATATATATATATATGACAAAGCTTAACTACAAAATTGGTTATAGTTTAAGGTTACAATCGTACCCAGTATATTTTTATTAGATGTGAATTTTGATAAATCCACTATTAGATTACATCTTCTTCTTATATCCTTCATACTTGCAAAATTTCTAGAAAATTAAAGATTAATAGCTATGCCATCAATAAATTGTTTAAATTGTAAGTTTTTATATTTTAAAATTATGCATAAAATATAAACTTGTAGATCATAAAGTAAATAATATCTTATTGACACAAAATTTTACATGTGTATTAAAAGTAAAAAGAACATACAATTCAACAATTAGATTTTCAAAATATGAAATAATGTTTATTTTATTGAATAAGGTTGTAATCTTAGGTTACAACCAATTTTATAAGTAAATTTTGTCTATATATATATATATTTAGAGAGAGAGAGAGAGAGAGAGAGTGAGAGATTATTGGGCTCTAAACACTAACAGTCATTGTCATGTGTAACCCAACTAACCAAGTAAGTTATGCCCATTATACATGACAGGACATTACCATCTTTTTGTTGGTGGTTGGAGCCCTAACCTTTATATATATATATATATATATATAGAGAGAGAGAGAGAGAGAGAGAGAGAGAGAGAGAGAGAGATCCACACCTAAGGCTAAAAGTTAAATCGGGTCCATCTATGCTCACTCCTTTTTACAGTCGATTCAAGTCGGCCTAGCAATTTCCCTTTAGCAATAATTAAAAAAGAAAAATCAAAGTTAACTACTAATCAAGTCTAGTAGAAAGTAAAACCTAACCCCAATATTCAACACCTTTTCGGAGGAAAACTCAATTCTTTCCTCGATTGATGAAAATGGATTAGACTTTGACGATTGTCAATTGGCCTAACACTGCCAAATTTTATAATAGTAATCAAACCATGAATGCATTAATATTCGCTGCTGCAATATATTTCTTTCATGCATTCTTTCTTTGTCTTAATTTTTTTGGCGTTTTGGCACTTTTCTTCATCACATGCACATAAAAGCACTCAATTTGATTTGAGCGTTTAGACTTTTTTGACCCAAATAAAGCCATTTTGACACATAACTTCATTCATATAAGTTCCACTCTTACCTACCTAGACTTTTAAATTTACATTACAAAAAATGTTATAAATATAGTCAAAGCCTAGGTTATCCAAGTTAGCAGCCTAATTCCGTTGTAGTATTATTGTCTTAAATGTACAAATAATCCTAACTATACTACTACAAGTATTATAATCCTTGAATTAATCTAGGATTAACCTATGGCTAGTCTATTACCATCTACTGCAAACTTTTTATTTGTTTCAAAGTCGTTTTGACAATGTGTATCAAGCCCACTACGCACCACACCATTGGAAAACTTGCCTGAATTGAATGTCGAGTCGAGTCTTTATCCTTTAGTCAAATACCTAAGTCTATTGTAGTAATCATCGAAATAACTCTACAAGTAATCCTAACCATACTATAAGTATTGCAACTCTATTATTAGTCTAGTTATTCTCCTATATATCCCGTCAATAGATTTATTATGGCACACATATCTCAATAGTAAAATTTAGTTGTTTGAAACTATAAACTAGAGATGTAAGCCCTTAAACCTAAATTATGTTAATTATGTATGTTCTTTCTCTATTTCATCTTGTCTTAACTTCTTTCTAAAATTTTATTATTCTAACCTACAAACGTGACAATAGATGAAAATTTATACAAAAAGTTTTCACAAAAGGCATTATTCCTTTGATTAGGTTTAAACATTAAACGTGTCAACCGAAATTTTTGCAGGTCGTGACTTGTGAGGTTCATTAAAAAAAAAAAACCATGAAGTGACTTGTGACTTGTGACTTTTGAGTGAGCATTGTGAAACAAACCCCAGAATATAAAACTTAGTTGAACACAAAAATTGTTATTTGATGACTAATTAAGCAGCAACATACCAAGTGCTAATTACTTGTAACAGACCAGATTGAAAATGTTTTCAAGTCCAGTTTTTCATATGGACAAATTATTATTGGTAAAATTTCTATTTAAAAAAAGAAAAGAAAAAAAAAAAGAAAAAGATGACCCAACATATGCAACAACGATTTCTTAGTATGATGAGTAACTCTAATACCATATAAAAAGTCATAACTTTTACCACAACTATCTTACATATCAAACTGTGATTGGTTGTATATTATTTTTATATAGACCCGTCGCTTTTTCTCTATTACTCATAGTTTGTCTCGTAAACAGTTGTAACAAGAGTTGTGCATTATTATTATTATTATTATTATTATTATTATTATTTTGTGGCTGTAGATTTTTTGAACTTGTGAGTTTTGAAGTAAAAAGGAAGCAATGAAGCTTTTACATGGCTACAAACTGCCCTATATTCCTATCTGCTTGTCTCTCTATCAACATTTGTACGACATTTTCGAAGAAATGGACATTACTATTGAGATAAGGAGAACCAAAAATAATTGGAAAAAAAAAGGGTAGCTCTCTAGCTCCACCACATTCAATAATAGCCACAACCACCAATTTGCTGAGCTCCAATAAGAATAAATCTTGTGACATATAAAGTGGCACAACAAATGCCACAATTCACTCATGTGGCGAGTTATGATTGGTGAAGGAGCGGTGGTAGGTCCACATATAGACACCCCTTCATCAACCATTTCTCACCACATGAACAAGTTGTGATATTTGTTGTACCACTTTATATGGCACAAGACTTATTCCTCCAATAAAGCCAGAATCTCTAACCGAATGGCTCCTTTTGATAGGATGGACCTCACCATTATCCTTATGTCACATCTTCCCCTCTCTATATGAGCCATCTTTTTCTTTTGCTTTAAATTTTATTTTGTTTTTTATTTCAGTTCTTAGATTCTTTTATATATATATATATATATATTGTTAACGAATTGGTTCTCAATTTTCATAACCAAGTTTCCAATCAATAATTTATAATTAAGAGACTTAGTCTTTGTTTGGTTTGCATTTGCGTCATATGCGTTTTGCGTTTCAACCTTTTTTTTTTTTACTAACCCAACGCAAGAGAATAGTGTTTTCCTTGTGAACAATAATTCAAAAAATATTTTTTTATAATTTTCAATTTTCAGCAAAATAAGCTGTATTCAAATGCACACTTACACTTTAATAAGCAAGAAAAATAAATATTATTAATCTCCCTCACAACACGTTATTGTTCACTAGAGGCTATAGTCGAATTAATTGCGATAATTTCGGGAAACCCACTCAATGGTTTTGATTTAGACACCTCCATTCGTCAAAATTCAGAGAGAAAAAAGATTCTATGGAGCTTATAATCCAAAAAGTCTCAGTCCTCCCATGTGCTTGATTTGCACAATTTTTATCAGTGTTTGAGAGAATTAGATTTTTTTTTTTCCTTTTCATATAGAGAATCTAAATTTTGTGACAGTTTTGAAATAAAAACTTATTAGAAAGAATGGAATGTGAAAATCATTGAATGTTGGGACTTTTTATCTACCTCCTCCTGTTGCTTTGTCTTTATGTTTCAAATTATGTACATCCTGATCCAGTGCACTCAGTCACTTTCCTCCCAAATGAAAGAAGAAAAAAAACTTCCGTATTTCTCTTTGTCAGAAAAGAATCCCAAATCATTGCTCAGAAATCTTCAAGATGAAGAAATTCATATGCAAAATGGTTCTTAGAAGTGTAAGGCTATAGTGAGGGCATCTTTTATGATCACCACTTCTTTATGTGTATATATGCTGATTAATAAGACATTTTTTTTTGGTATAGATCAGCATCCATGTGGGTTGTAAACACTAAATCTAAATTTAGTATTCATCTTAATGCAATCTTGAGAACATATCACATATTCCCTTTCCCTTTACTTCTTTTAAACAAAAAAAAAAAAAAAAAAAATACCTCCACCATGAGTAGAAATAAACATGTATTTTAGCTTCATTTCATGTTGGATATCTAATATAATATTAGTTAAATGATTAAATTTGTCATTTTTCAACAGTTTTTTTTTTTTTTCATATTTTTTAGGGAATCATTTTCTAACAATTAACTTTTAAGAACAAATAGTCCCAAGTTAAGACCTTATCTCTGTTTTACCTTCCATTTAAAAAATTAAAAATCTCACATGTTGAATCTCACTTAAGGAAGAGTTTTGGTTCATACATGGGGGTGGGGGGGCGTTTTAGAACCTTAGTTCCCCTTATAAAGAAGACTAAATAATGCTAACTCTTAATTTATAATAAATAAATAAAAACCCCTTAAAACTTTATGAAAAGAAAGAAGACCAATGTAAGGTCTATAATTTTTTCCACAACTTATTAAGGACATTAGATAATGTTAACTCTTAATAAATAAAAAATTAAAACTTTATGAAATGAAAAGAAAGAAGACCAATATAATGGGTATAATTTTTTTCACAACTTATTAGGAAACTAGATAGTGCTAACTCTTAAATAAAAAACATAAAACTTTATGAAAGAAAGAAGATCAATGTAAGGGGTATAATTTTTTCCACAACTTATTAAAGTGACAAATTATTATTGGATCGATATCCTTTTTAAAATTTAAATAGCTTCATCACTATCATATAACTTTTATCATGCATGAATCATAACAAACCTATGTATGAAAAATTGTGCGTTTAAAAAAAATAAAGGAAGATTTGGAGGAGAGGGTTATGAATCACGCATCATGATAGCTTCGGCCTTCTAAAATACTCTCCACAACCATTATGTTTATAATAGTCATCAAACCATTTGGAACCAAATTATTATATATAAAATAAATAAAAGAATATGAAGATCAGGATAATTGATGAATCTAAAACTCCCATAGTCTAGATTACGAAAAAGATATTTATTAAAAATGGGACCCACCAATACGCGTATTATAGCTTATGTGGGTCCAATTAGAACCCTTGGCAACAAAGTTAACCGAATTAGTAAGTCAAAACCAATGATGAATCAATTTTTTTTAATTTAAAAATGCTCCCAATCGATTAAAGAGAATCGTTGGAACAAACTATGGTGCTTAATGATGTTATTATTATGTGACAAAAGAATTAAAAACAAAGTACCCCCCAAAATTCCTCACATTAAAGCTTTTTCAAAAGCAGCATATATGCAATTCTAATACAAGCTTGAATGCTTTTTAGACTCCACCTGTACACATTTTTGTTTGGTTAGGCTTTTAAATAAGAAAAAAAAAAAAATTAAAGACTATAGCTTACGTAAGAGGCTAACCTGTTACACAGCAATTTGGGAATTAAAGCCGTTTAAGTTAAGCTTCCACTATCAACAACTGTGGTTCAATCATTTTTAATAGCAAGTTTCTCCTGTTTTGGTAATGGCCATATCTCTTTTTTTCTGATATAAAATCACCTTCCCACAAAGGATAGACCCTACGTCATCCACATTATGCAAACAGAACTATTTTATAATAATTATGTATTATTTTACTATATAGTATATAGTCACAGCAGTTTTATTACAAGTGGTCCAAAGTGTGCTGTATCTTAAAATTACTATCAGTTTTACTACTAAAGATAAAAATTACTAGTTTATCCAAAAAATTAAAAAATAAAAAGATAAAATTTACTATCAATTTTATTACAAAAAGTTATCGACTATCAGCTAAGAGTCTTGTACAAAGTGCTTTGGAGTCTAAGAAAAAAAATGTTTGAGTTGCAAAATTAACAGCAAAATAAAAAAGTAAAAGCCGGTGATATATTCAATAAGTAAACATGACCATTCTACTTCATGGACCATATAGTGACAGACTCTGCCATCCATTTCAAATATTATCTAGTTTTTTTTTTTTTTTCATGTCCCATAATTTTTCCAGACAAAGAGTTACGGTCAGGATGGGCCTCCAGAATAAATTTGTTGGAATAATACATGATGCGATGCGACGCAACGAGATGAATATCAAGGTTAACTGAAAAAGACATGGAAGCCACAATATTTCTGGGCCAGAATGATTTTTGTAGCTTGAGATGATTTTGTTCTTGTAGAGAGACAGAAGAGAGAGATATATATATATTCAAACCCATGCTTGAGATGGAAAGCAAAGATTCCAATGATAATTACATGAGAGATATTTACGCAATCCAACATATATTCCAGCTCAAGGAACATGTGATAGACAAAGACAATATAAGGTCATCTGCTCAGCCACTCGAAGAAGGCCCGAAGTACATACAGATGGGTGGATTGATTCTGAGAATAGAGAGGATTGCTGATGGAATAGTCCAGATGCCATCACCACATATAAGACCAGAGGCAACAGCCCCCGCATAGTCCTCGGCATCCTTCCGATTAATTCGTTCCCATATATACAATATCACTGTCCCAACAAACATGTCTATAGCAAAGTAAGCTCCAATATAGAAGGGGACTGCCATAGCCATTGGAATTGGAATATATTGGGAGACCTTTGGGGGAGTCACATCCCTCAGGAGGTTTATAACCAGAGCTGCAACAAAAAACACACAACATATGGCCAAGCAATGCTTTGGGAGCTCAGAGAAGCCCTGAACACCTAGGATGGCCATTTCCCTGAATATTACAGCATATGGTGCTTTGTAAGGACCATCAGGTGACCCAATATCAAAAGCAGTCCAAAACAACCAGAATGTGAGGGGGGCAATGATACAACCCATGGCTGTTCCAACTAGCTGGCTCACAAACATCGACTTAGCTGAAGATAGAGTGAGGTAACCAGTCTTGAAATCTTGCATGAGATCCGCTGCAGTAGCGACAATGGTCATCATAACCCCACAAGCTGCTAAGCCGGCTACAACCCCACCATCAGTTCCAACCAATGAAGCAAAGATGAAAAGACCAATCTTTCCGTAAGTTGAAGCCAAGCTCCAATCTGTGAGCCCAGTGCCATAAGAGTTGCAAAAGGCAAGGGCAGGGGCAATAATGTATGAGCCTAGAACCAGATACCACTTGAGGGGTGGAAAGATGAGTGGCATTGTCGCTGTTGATATTGCAGCCAGACCCACGTATCCAGAGGCTGCAACCCAGGAGGGTATCCTGTCTTTAAGAAATACCTCATCCCTTCTTTTTTGCTCCATTTGTAGTTTAGAACTCTCACCATCTATCAATGCACGCATTGGAGAAATGTCAATAACAGATGTGTCACAAAAGTACACTGACCAGTTTGCAATTTCAACCAATAATTGATGTTTCATATACTACACTGTGTATGTGTAATTTATCTTTTTCCTAAGCTTATTTGCTTGTGTACAGATATTTGAAGCTTCAATTTTTAAAAGTACAACTGCAATTTTACCCACTTTCAGCAAAGAAGCAAATCAGCAAATAAACCAATCCAGACCCACAACCATTTGGCCTCCCGTTATGAAACCACACTTTTTCAAGTACATAAAACCTCACTTTCTTCTAGGTATAGCCTTTTCAAATAAACCAGTTTCAAAAAGCTGGAAAAAATAAGTTGTACCAAACAGGAGCTCATATGAGGATTAGACTTTGAATTCAAGACATAAGAAAAGAAATTAAAATTGCAGTGGTTTAAATATTTAAGTGAATCACAGAAATGTTTATTATAATTTAGCTATGCTAGTACATGACTTAAACCAAGGTCATATCTGTCTTGCAAAGAAACATGGTGGGTGTTCAATTACCATTATTTCAATTTGCTCTCAAAACATCCATTAAAAAAATGCTCTTAAAACACAACTCAGGACTAATATAATTGTAAATATAATGAAATAAGAAAGTTTGAAAAATAAAATCAGAAAAAAGATATACATTCCTAAGACATATGACTATTGCAAACAAATTGACAGGGCCATGTCTTTAAAGAAAATTCAAGTCCCCCTATATATCCTTACCTAGAACCTCCGTAGTGACAGGAAGGTTGCTCTGTTTGGTGCTTTTGTTGCAGATTTCCTTAATGGTTATGGCTATTATCTTGACCAAATTGTAAAGACCATCTCCAAGGATAAGTGAAATAGCTATAAAGACCTGCAACCAACATGACAGGCAGGAAAAACCACTTTAGAGCAGTCATAAGAAGATAATGTTAAACCAAAGCATTGGGGAGAGAGAGAGAAAAGAAAATAGCTATACTATGTGGTTTACATCCCACTCAGGTGGCACTTGCCTCATGCCTGCACCTACTGGCCTTTTTTTTTCTCAATGGATTGAGATGTAAGCCACAAAAAGTCAAAATCTCTTTTAGGATTATGTAATTTGTGTGGAGGCATGAGATTATAAACTACAAACATAAATTGTGAAAGGGAATAACAAAAAGTGTTTTACCATACCTTGTATCCATAAAGACCTTTAAAATCATTGCTGCCAAGGTCGGCTGGATACCAATCTCCAGCATGTTGGGAAATGAAGGGCCAAAGGAAACCCCACGATATGATAGCCCCAAGCAGAACTGAGCAGTTGACTATATGTGGGCAAATTAGACCACATCCAATATAAGTTGGACTGAAGTCAAAATAGAACCTGCAAGAAGCGAATCATATAAAACACCATGATATATGCACAACATTCCTCATGAAACAGCTCAACCATAGGAAGTCAATGCACACAGATAAATGCAACGCATATGGCATATACATATGCACATAATTACAAAAAACACAAACATACACAATTAGATAAAGCTCAAGCACACACATACTAACTAACTTTCTTTTTTACTTTCCTCCTCTTCTGTTGGCCCCAAGGGTAATTAAATTATCAGATATGAAGAATGAACCCCTTATCAGATAAAATTTTGGTAAGAGTCCAGTGGCACATGACATCACTCAATTATCACACTAGAAGAAACAAATTGCAATGTGAAAATAAGACATATATATTATGGCACCACTTTATGTATTAGTCACTCTATATGGCAAGGGAAATGCAGGGTTCAATCCCTACTAAACATGACAAACACCTTAAGCTACATCCCGTGCACACCCCTATGCTTTGGTGACATCAGTCAGTAGTCCATTGTATTCACCATACTCCAGTTAATAGGGCAAAACATCCAATAAAGCTGATTTTTTTTTTAAGGGCATTTTTTGGCGGGGAGAGGGGTGAGGGTTTGCAAGTGAGCAAAAAATAGAATTAAGAAAGTAAAGTAAAAGCAAAAGAACCTTACGTGTTCTTATATAGCATCAAGCCAAGGGTGGGAAAATTATCAAATCCACAAGAATCACCAATACCACTGAAGAACCACTTAAAGCAGCTCCAAAAAAAACTTATGCTCAAATATTTTCCAAGACAACGGACTTGATTCCTGTCAAATGTTAATCTTCAATTAGAAATAAGGCAACCATAATGCTTTTCAAATGAATATACACTGTGCAGTTAACTCCGCAACATATACACATGCCCAAGGTGTTTCTATAATGATCCAGTAAGAACTAAGCAATGCTAACCAATTTTATTTGGGGTAAGGTGCACTACTACCATTTGTTGGAGTGCATAATGTTAAAAATTTATCAGAAGTTTCTTTAACAGTGTCCTAAAAGCTCTGTGATATTTTCAGATATAAAGATCTCTCATCTTTCATTCAATATCTTTGTTTTTGTTCTAAGTTTCCTATCAACATAAATTTTTTATAAATTCTTCCCCAATCATCTTACATCAGCAGGTACAACCAATGAGCTCAAGCTCAGATGGCTCTTGTAAGAGCAAGGTGGAGGCAGTCATCATGGATTCAAGACCCACCAGGCATGTGTCATTACCACCAAAAAAAAAAAAAAAAACTTTTTTCAAGATCTACAAATCAATGAAGAGTTTCATATATTTAGAACTTACCCTGCAAGCTCAGCTCCCGTCTTAGTATGAAAGCTATTTATCAACATTGCAGTTGCTGTGCCACTAGGATATGTAAGCTTATAATCCATGACCATAACCTAAAAGCACACACAGAAGAGACATGATAAAGCAAGCTCAGAAAGAGAGAGAGAGAGGACAATCTTTGATGTTAAACAGCGACAATATAAGCAAAAGAGTTCAGATGCAAGAGAACACTTTCACTTGCTCGTATTAATTAAAAAATGTGTTATAACACAAAAATTGCAGCTCCTTATAAAATAATGCATGGTAATGATTAAGTATTGCAAAAATCTATGAGGTCTCAAATTAATATTAAACAATCTAACAAACTAACTTGAGAGCAAATAAAAGAAAATGAAAAACCAAACAACTTTACCATCTACAGGTGAACCAAGCCCTCTATAACTCTATCTGGACAACACATCCACAACCAAATTGGACTTGTAACTAAACTTTTGCATAAATTCGAACACATAAGAACAATAATGTTGCAATCTACAACAATGGAAGCTACCTTACGAAGTGGAACAAGACTAAAAAGGCCAAGGAAGCTGACGATAAACAAAAAACCCATCATCCACCACAGGCCTGGGCTCTTAACATCTTCAACCCGGTTACCCGGATAATCAGTACCAATGAGTTTATAAGTTCTCTCATCCAAAGCAAGCAAATATGAACCAAATCCCCCTGTCATCAATTAGACATTCAGTAACATAATCAAACATAAGAAATCAATGAGCACAAAATAGCATAATTTACTACGACATCCTATTTTAAGAATAGAAATGGTATCAATGCCGAGACAGTTCAAGTCACAAACTAGTAGAAAAGGAAATAATAATAATAAAGATCTGCATGTGAAGGGAGAAAACCCTTTCATATGTCAATAACATTTATCTATAATGCCTCATCTACTCAGAACTTCTACATAATTACTGCACCTTCAGTTGTTCATTTTGACATTGCTAATGTTTTTATTTATGATCAATAAACTTAATAACAAATTTTATCCCAAGCAACATAAAAGTTTATGTTTCAAATGTGGTCAGTGAAAGTTTAAATAATTCTTTTCTTTTCTTTTGGAATGACAAACTTTGAAAATAGAGTATTCAAAATGTATTTAGTCTGAATGTAACATTTCCAACTGCATGTTCTTGAGGGCTAGATCCGTGCAACGCATAGATTGCAACATTTTAGCTTTAATTAGAATAGATTTTCTAATAGCTGAATCACATAGTCACACTTTACCATACTTGAGAATTACTTCCTATTTCCAAGTTTTTGCAAAATCTACCCTTTTACTTAAAACACCTGACATAATGTCAGAATCCTTTAAAATTGAAAAAAAAAATATTACTTCTCCATAACTAATAATCTTACTTTTTCCTTCTTGAGAGTACAAACATTTAACTATTGAGTGATGCAAGGATACTACAAATTTTAGTACAACTGATATGTCAGTTATTGAAATCCACCAAACACATTCATTACTACATCCATTTTCAAACATTTTGTAGAATCTTTAACATTTTCCTTTAACTAATTCATCACCAACGATTTAACCTTATCTAACAAACACAAAAACAGAATCACTAGCAAATAGCATTCAAATCAATCCTAACCTCGTATGCACACCAAAAAGAAAAAAAACACACAGCTCACAAATGTCACACTAACCAAAACTAAAAACCTAAGTCACAAATCAAACCTAGTACAAACAAATTTTACAAACCCAAAACAAAACCCATATATTTAACACAGTTCTCATTTCATGTTATAGATTTAGCTTGACTAGTCATCTAAACCAGATATTATACTATTTCTTATTTACAACAAAACAACAAGGTCTTAGTCCCAAAAAATTTGTGGGGTCGGCTTTGAATGCTCAACAGATAGATTAGTTAGCGTCAGTCACATGTATTATACCATTAAAAGATATATATGTAGTCTATCAAATCTTAGAGCTGAATTGGATAATGGGTAGATACCACTGAATGCGAGGCCATAGCAAGCAACAACACAGGTCTGAATAACGGTATTCTCTTGCCTGGTGAAGGGCTTAACGTGAAAACCTAACTTGGACAAGAAGCTAGTCCATGACTTAACGAAGAAGAAACCCAACAACCCAGCTGCCACATTAAGGGACGGAATGATCCCGACCGTCAGATTGAGCTTGTGGGTGATTATGCAAAAAAGGGACCCCAAAACAGCACTCACGGCTAGCCCTCTGATCGTGATCTGGTCCTTCCATTCAGGGATTTGATGGTGGTCAGTGTCTTCAACGGCCCTGATCTTCTGGGTCTCTTCCACCAACAACGGCTCTGATATCTCCACGGATGAACCCTCCGTTCCCATCAATATCGTTTTTTTTTTTTTTTTTTTTTTTTTTTTTTTTTTTTTTTTTTTTTTCACTTTCCTTGTTGAAAAATCCAAATAGAAAGAGAGAATATATGGTATAGCTGTTGGGTTTTCTTTTGTTTTTGTTTTGTGTGCAAATTGGTAATGGGGTATGTGTCTGTGTGTGAAGTAAATGGGCGTGGGGTTGTGGATTGGGTGACGGCAGAGGCAGAGGCAGAGGCAGAGGCAGAATAGAATACAGATGGTAAGGAATGGCAGCGAAAGCTATGAGGTTGAAAGTTGGTTTGGAAGTAAGGTAACTGTTTTTTATTGAAAGAGCTGTGGTCCAATGAGAATGGTTGTTTGTGCAAGCAAGCAACTGTTTTTTTTTTTTTTGTTTTTTTTTTGAGAGATTTTTTTATAACAAGCAAGAAACTCTGTTTTTTTTTTTTGGATGAACAACAAGAAACTCTTTGTTATTGTAAAAAGTTGTAGGTGGATCTATTATTGTATTGTGACTTTTGTCCACCCATACAATGGGTGGAATTACAGATAGTGAGAGATCATAGATTAGATAAAGTTGGATATACCTAACTTGCTACTGAATTTATCTAGCTTTTACTTTTACATTATTACACGCATTTCAAAGCAATTTTTTTTTTTTTATTTAGAAAAAAAATACGACAATTCCTCAAAACCATAAACATTTGATAATTGATAAAATCAGTGTAGATATATTGTTTAATGAATAAATTATTTGATTTATTTAAATAATAGACTTGGCTTTAAAGTAAGCAACCGCATCTTCAGAGCGTGCATAATCTTACAAAATATAAAAAGTAGTCAATTTTACATATTTTGAAAAAAAAAAATACTCATATCAGTGGACGTAAAATTGTACATAAATATATGTACGATTACTATACCTTGTGCATTTAATATTTTAGTATTTATTTGGTAGTGTTGAGTTTCTGAGAGAGAGAGAGGGGTAGTAAGTGAGAAAATAATAAAAAATTGTAAAAGAATTAATATTTTATTGAATAGATGTGTAGAATAGATAAACTAATGTGAGTATTTTGTAAAAATAAATGTATAAAATAAAATAAAATAGTTTTTTTTTTGTACAAAATAGGTGAAAAAATTGTATGAATTGATGCGGTTGCTCTAATGGGTTGGAAAATGCTTTATCTATTTGTAGAGCTGTGCCCACCAAAGTAAGAAATGAGAGTTTTCATGGCTCTCTTGGTTTGGAGTCTTTGGACCGACAAGTGAGCACCTGTCAACAACCACTCCTTCCTAAGAATATTTCCTTTTTCTGGTAATAAAGGCATACTAGTATTTCATAACATGAGTTTTGTCAAACACATCCAATTACAATTAGCAGGAGAAGAGACAAGAACAAGAGAGAAAACTTATTTACTAGAGAAATAAAAACGGATGATATTATTGCTAATACAAATCTTATTAAACTTATATATATATATATGAGATGAGTTCAAATTATACCTGGTGTAATTCTTATAAAGTTGCACATTTTTTACACTGTAAATTTCTAAAAGATATAACGGTTAAAAAATACACCATTAAATGCTATTGCTTTCCACTTTATTACCTAATTAATACTAGCATTCTCTCTCCCTTTATTTATTGCTTTCCACCAAATAATATTTTCTTCAACACAGTCTAACAAATATATATATATATATATATGCTTTCCACCAAATAATATATATATATATATATATATATATATGCTACGTTAAATATTTTCAAACTTCCAAAGTTCCAACCTGTTTCAAGTAAATAAATTTCATTAAGGGCAAATAACACTCCCCTCCCTTGAAGTTTAAAGAAATGACACTCACCCCCAAGCTTGAAAGGAAAAAACACTCCCCCCCTGAGTGAGTGTACCAAACACCCTCATTTCTCAGTTTTTCGTTTTTCCATTTATTGAGATGTGTGCATGTTTTCAGTTTTAATTTTTCTAAGAGAATGATGTTTATTCCTCTTATATTCATGATGGGTTCACTCATTAAATTCATAGGAGAGTCTACCATGAATATGAGTAGAGGAAGCACAATTTTTCCATACTCCGAGAGTATCTGAGAATTTTCCTACTTACAAACATATCCAAATTTTACACCCTATTGAGTTGTTAATTTGATTGGAACACCATGATTTTCAACAAAGTTTTCTCCGAATCAATTTGGAAGAATTTCTATTAAGGCTTTCAACACAACATATGGTGATTTATAAGATAAGTGGATGGTTAGAGCATTAGGTGTGCCAAATGCCAAATATTTGGCATTTGACACATCAAACACCAAAAAAATCTCCCATGAGATGCTCTAAATGCCAAAATATTTGACATTGATGAACAATATACTCTCAAGTTTTGAAGCGTACAAACAAGAATTGTAAAATTTTAATGATTTTTTATTCCTTTTTCTCTCTCATCTCTCATCTCTCATCTCTCTATCAGATCTTTTCTTCTCTTTTTTTCTCAAAACCCGATCCTCTCCTCTCTCAACCTCTCATCTTTTCTTCTCTCACCCTCACTGCTTTTCCTCTCAACCTCACCAAGCCGACACATGACTGTGCCGCTAATCTCTCTCTAGCAATGGTTTTTTTTTTTTTTTTTTTTTTTTTTTTTTTTTTTTTGTTGTGATTTGATGGGTGGGTTTAGACGGTAATGTGTGGGTTTAGATGGTGTTGGCTGGGTTCAGTTCCGACGATGGTGGGTGGGTTCAGATGGGCCATGGGTTTGTTTTGAATTGTGTTTTAGGTTGTGGAGGATGTGGTGGTTGTGTGGTGGTGGCTGTTGGTTGTTGGCAATTGTGCGGTAGTTGTGACAGTGATTTATTGTGTTTGATGAGTTGTAAATATTATTTTAGTATGTTGTATATATTATTATTATTATTATTATTTTATTTTATTTTTTTTGTTGAGAAAATAGAAAGTGCTTTATATTAGATGGGCAGAAAATTTCTATCAAGAGTTACAAGGTTGGTTGCATCACTATGGATGTCTTCTAACCAAATATGTGGTTCAATCACATGCTTAGCCAACCTAGCCAATTTATCTTTTACTACATTTCCACTACGTTTGACATGTGAAAAAGAGGCAAAACTTAAGTTTGATGCTAGAATCTGTGACTCCTCAATAATGTGACCATAAGAGGCCAAGCAAGGTGGCTCGGCATTGAGTTGTTTAAAAACCACCTCAGAGTCTCCCTCAAAAGCTACCTCATGGAGTCCAATTTCTAGAGCAAAAGCAACAGCTCTTCTGCAAGCCAAAACTTCCAATTCATCCACTGTTGAAGGTAAACATATTCTTTCTAAGAGTGCTGCAATTACCAGACCAGCTGAGTCTCGGATCACCACTCCCAATCCTGCAGAATTTATGTCACGAAAAACTGCCCCATCACAATTCGCTTTGTATTGGTGAAGCGAAGGAGGGAGCCAGTAAGCAGGATGAGCAACCGAAGGTGATGGCAGGGGGGAGTCTTGCACCATTTGATATTCTTGAAGGCGTTCCACAACATCTCTATAAATCTTGGATATCGGAATTGTGAGGCTTCCCACTCTCTGAGCATTGCGGTTAAACCAGATGCTCCATGCTATGAAAGCAAACAATTCAACAGATTTTGGAGACTTGAGCAGTAGAATACCTTGAAACAAATCACGGAACTTGCAAACCGAACAGATAGGAATGTTCTGCATCGCTCCACTTCCCACCATATTTCTTTTACCCCCTGGCAGCCCCAAACCACATGTAGAATGTCTTCATTTTCACAGCAGCAACGTTCACACAAACCGTTGAGGGTAACCTTTTGTTTATATAAGTTCTGTTTCATTGGAAGTGATTCATTGCACACCCTCCAAATGAAGTGGCGTATCTTGTTTGGAACATTGAGAGACCATAGTTCTTGACAGAATTGCTTGTGTTCCCTTTATTTATTGCTTTCCACTAAATAATATATATATATATATATGCTACGTTAAACATTTTCAAACTTCTAAAGTTCCAACCTGTTTTAAGTAAATAAATTTCATTAAACTTTTCAATAAAATTAGGCTAGAAATTTCGGGTAATTATTATTATTTTTTTTCGTCTCTCTTTCAAATCTCCTTAGATGTATTTAAAATTGTTACAAATGGCAAAGCACAAGCAAAACTCAGCCAAGTTTCCTTGCACGACTTGGCTAGCTTAAATAATAAATATAGTGGGAGAATGCTAGCTAAGTCGTGCACGGAAACTTGGCTGAGTTTTGTTTGTGCTTTGCCATTTGGAACAATTTTAAATACATTTAAGGACATTTGAAAGAGGGAGGAAAAAATAATAATAATAATAATTACCCAGAAATTTCTAGCCTAATTTTATTGAAAAGTTTAATGAAAGGGCAAATAACATTCACCTCCCTTGAGGTTTAGGAAAATGACACTCACCCCCAAACTTAAAGGAAAAAAACATTTTCCCCCCTTTGACATTTATTTATTTAAACTCTGTTAAATTGACGTTAAAAATGTTGTGCACTAACGTACCATTTGGTTAATAATATATTCCCAAAATTGCCCTCAACTTATTCTCAACTTATTCCATCAAAAATCCATATTTTTAGCTGCTTTTCTAATTTAACGTTAGATGGTAAAGAATAAGCTCTTGTGAGTTTGTTCATCAATCAATCAAATTGACTCTGAAAGAGGGGGGAGTGTTATTTTTTTTTAAATCTCAGGGGGGAAGTGTTTTTTCCTTTCAAGTTTGGGGGTGAGTGTCATTTCTCTAAACTTCAAGGGAGGGAAGTGTTATTTGCCCTTTAGTTTTTAAACAATATTACACGTATTTCTATATATTGTTTTCATCTATACGTATTTCTACACATATTCTCGAACAACAAAACACATGTTTTCAAACACATATACCATATACCAAACAGGACTTGGAAATTCAGATCACAGACCTGTACATTCCGAGGCCCGATTAACCAATTAAACCGCCAAAATGGGCATTGACAATGACGTGTAACATATTAAGATCATGCTAGAAAAACCAAAATATGTAGAGACAAAGTTAGTGGTAGCCCGAAATGAAGTTCGCTATTTGTATCAATTGGCCCAAAGAGTGGAGATTTCAGAAAGTTTTACAATATTAAAACTGGACCCAATTCTGGGCCTCTAGAAGGACTTCTTTTTTTGGGTAGGCTTGGAAACATTCCCAAGGAGCCTATCTGCTGAGCCAATATTACGTAGGGAACTTAGGAAATTAGATTTGTGATAAATATTCGGCTAGTTCAGTTAGTAAAAAAAAATTTTGTTGTAAAATATGGGATCTGAGAATCGAATCTTGTTTACATACAAAAACTGATTGATGTTTTAACTTAATAATAAGAGCAATCATTATTAAGTGGACGTCATAGGTTTAAATTTTATCATATCTATAAAAAAAACATTTGAGATTAACCGCTCCCATTAATTCAAATCCAATTGGAGATAATTAAAATAGAAAACAAATAGTTAGGGTAAAATTTACAATTTTACAAATTTTTTTCATAATTTATTGAAGTGATACATTCATTAAGTTGTATTTGATGGATGAATCCATTGATCACATCTGGTCAATTCAACAAGTTATAATAATAATAAAATATATTCCTTGCATTGCATAAAAAGAAAAGAACAAAAATGTCCAGGCCGACTCAACAACCACTATGCGTTTAGCCAATGGAGCCTTAGCAATATTGTATCAAACGAATTATTTGACAAACTATAATAAATATATATATATATATATATTTTAACTTGAACCCATGACAAACCACAAGATTATCATGGACTAAATTCAACAATCTTTCAAAATAAAGTGAAAAATTAAAAACCAAGCCCACTATTGGACCATTGGTGATATCATTATAAAGATTTTCACTTTAGATAAATCAAATGCATAAGTTGAGTGTGAGATTTCATAATGACGGTGTTCCAAACACTTTAGACAAATTCTCAAAATCAAATTACAGGGAAAAGTAAATACACAGTTTCATCACTAGAGTTCTTGATCCTTCTGCAAATTATAATTGACTGAACAAGCTCTCAATTCGCTCAAATCTCAATCTTCACGTGGAGTTCTCATATATCTGTCATTGGAAATGGATCGTACTGACCCCCCAAAGGCCCCAACAGACCCACAAAATGAGCCATACTTGTGCAGAGTTATGTGTTTGTTTTGATTTGGATTTTAGAATGGTACGCATGACTGGCTTGACTGCAGGACTCTAAAAGTGGCAAATCTTTCGTTTTGTAGCTCCTCGTTGGTTAGCTGAAAATGAGGATGCTTCAACATTTACTTTTTGAGCCTATTGGTAGGACACTGATATATTTGGGCAAGCTTGTCTCACCTATATTTATAAGGGTTAGGACAGCTTGTTTCTATTTTTCTATGGAAGAAAGATGCTGTATGGCTTTAGGATTATTGTTACTTTTATACCAAGGTTCCATAAGTTCTTATCCTGACTGTTTATTATCATTTTCAAAGCTCTACATATGGAAACTATTATGATGTTATGTTATTATCATAATAGTTTCCATATGTAGACCTTTGAAAATGATAAATTGTTATATAGCAATACTAAAGGGGGTAAATTGAAATTTTTACAAAATAAATCCAATAAATTAGAGAAATAAAGCAAAAATAAACCTGCTTAAACCTTGAAGTACAATGGATGGCATCAAAAAGAATATAGTGCCTGAATCATATTCTTCATAGAGACTGAATGATACTGCACTTGAATAATTTTCAACACACTTGGACTTTGAACCTAAATTCTTAATAGTCTTTAAAGCTCCTCAAGTAGAGCAATTGTGTGCATCATCTGTCTTCCTATATTAAGAACAGTAGTCCATTTGTACCCGGAACAGAATCCAAAGAAAAATTTCCATAGGGGTTTCATAGTTAGATTAGAAGATAAAATACAGGGTTACAAAGTGGATGAAATTATACACAACTACACATTTTGCCCAAGGCTCCATACTTTCTCTGCAGTGCTACAATAATGGTATTTCATAGTAATAAAAGAGAAGTGCAACATCCACTACATTTTCACAATTTCACAACAAATCTGTTGTTGGTCTTCATTTAGGATTTGTTGTGAAAATGTTGTGTTCCTAGTGTTTCTTGTAACAAAATTGTAGATAAGGTCTCTAGGATTAAAGATGGCTGTGGCTTTTGCCTCCAAGCCTACCACTGCTTTCTCCTCCTCAGCTCACTCTTAACATCAAAAGATGTTTGTGGGGTATGCTGAGATTTCATTGCAAGCAATCCTGTCTGGGTGAATCTTCTGCAGTCAAATATTGTATGACAATCAAGGCAGTTGAGAAGACAAGCTTACATATCTATTAAATGTCACAATCATGGATGAATCAAGAGTATATTTTCAAACATAAATAACTGAGGATATCAAGGCTATGTGGCTATTGCTGACATCATTACATGGACAAAAGCAAAATTTTAATTCAAGAAAGGTGCAACAAAAGTTGTGTCAAAGTGATGATTGGGGAAAAGCCTTGGCTGTCCTGGTTTCCCAAATGTAATGTATGTGTGATGAAAAAATTCTGAAACCATGACTCACACAGATCTTATACGCACAATCAACAAATTAAATTCAAATTCCATTCAAGTTTTCCGAAGTCTAGGGACTCGATAGAATCTCAGCCATTGATTATCACTTTACATATGATGACCAGCTTTGTAATGGTTTTAAAAATTATAATTAGCCACTATATATCAGCAATAAACCTTCAAATATATCCACCATCATTGAGATAGCATTAAACGGGGAAAAACAGTTAAAAAGATTTGAAAAAAAATACTCTACTAGTTCCTGATTTTAGTAATGCAAAGTAGCAACAGGATCCTGTTACAGCTCTAGTCCTAAGGCAAATATGAGATGTCTACTACAACAGCTACGGCAAATACTTAGCAATGGCCAGTTTACCCAACTGAGGCAATCACAATAGAACGAGTGCACACCATAATCTTTTCAGTAAGGACCATCTTTCCCAAAGCATGCCATACCAAAAACTTTTGATAACTCATCCAGTGAATTCAAGGACCATAATGAGTAAAATGTTTTCAAAATTTAATCATCTTTTCAGCAAGCAACATTCAGAAATCTATACATATAGGAAAAACTGCCCATCAGTCACATTAGGCTTACTAACCAAAATGCTTGTTAGATAAATAAGTTAGATGTGTGTACAAATTCAAATGTCTATAAATCCATCTCCACTAATATGACCATTGGTCATTGGATGTGCTTATTTGCATATTAAAGCACACATTTATCAGATGTGACCAACATGAAAGATTCACTTGTATTGCTAATTTAATATCTGAGTGATTGATTATCTTATTAATATGCCCATGCAACTACTCCCGAGTATGAATGTGTATGCACAATATACATAGCACACCAACTTGTGGGTCTCCAAAAACCACTCCAGTTTGTCACATGATTTGATCTTGAAATGAACAGCCAACCACAATCTTGTATCTTTCTAAATGTTTCTCTCTACCCACATCTATCTCAGGGCCTTCTAGCAGAATTCCAACTTCTTAACAGTCTTAATGAACTGATCCTTGTTCTTTTGCTCTTTAGCAATTCTAAGTCCTTCCTTTAAAGTCCCATCTTCATTGGAATCTAAGTATACCTATATTTCTGTCTACTAGAACAGCCTGGAGATCTAAGATCAAACCCTTGAAAGAAATATCAAAATGAAGGTAAGTCCGAACTCTACCAAATTTGGAATTACACTAATGTTTTCAATCCTTTAACTCAATCTTTGCCTTCTACTGCTGCAGTTACTGGACTGGCTGCACCATAAATTTCGTCATAATAGCATCGAGCCTTTCAAGGATTTTACAATTGGTATTCAAACTGTCCTCATCAACTTTTTTCTCCCCCTAAAAAAAAAAAAAAAAAAAAAAAATCCCTGCTGAATGCATACATCATCATTACATAAATCATCAGAGTAATCAGGTTAATACATAACCATGATAATTGCTTCTGCTACTAAATGTCTTACCATGTGATTATACATTATGATCTACAGAATTCTTCAAAATCTAAAAAGATAATCACAGAAACTACCTAAAACAAGAAAAAGTTAAAAAATCTGGTGGCCTTTGAGATTGGTGGTCTCAAACAATCAAAATACAAACATTTTCAGTTATTATAGCACTGTAGCAGTGAAGTTGGGTGGTACCACCACCCTTTTGTGGACACAGGGCCACCTGATTAAGGTTCTCTGCGGTAAGTGATGGGACCACCTTGTTCTACAGTCCACATCATTCAATGAAGAAAGCACTCAAACCTTAACACTAACAGGCATGCATGTCCAGAATGGAGCAGCCATTACATTGGTCCACATTCCCCTTTCCAAAGCACAAAAGAAAAAAGAAACAAAAAGGAATACTGATATGTCTTTCTCATAGACAAGTCTTTCTTCCCTAATTATTTTCATGGATATCCTAACTCTTTTTTGGAACTATAATTTCAGGAAACCCTTGTATTTGCCTTACTGCACAGCCATCAATTGATGACCAAGACTTCTACACGAAGCCAAGCTTTGGCTCCACATACAAATCCAGATCCTTAAAGCAACCCAAACAGGAATCTGGAAAATCTTTTTCTGACCCTGACGCCAAGAAAGGGGAAGAAAACTTAGAAGAAGAAACATCTGCTGTCATCTCTGAGCTCTTCCATGGCTTTCTCACCGTTGGAACCCTTGGTCTGGAACCAATCATGAGTGAGCCAGCTACACCAACATTTGCCATGCCTCTGGAGAGCTTAAATGAGAGCAAAACAGAGGTAACAGAGAATGACTTGAAGCTCATCAACTATGAGCTGGAGAAGTTCCTTGAGGCTGAAACTAAAGAATGGTGCGATGAATCATCAGGACGGAACAGTATTGCTAGCACCATTACACTCAATGGGAAGCCAATGGATGTGGCTGAAAATGAAGATTATGAGAAAATTTTGGTATGTCCACTGCAAGGATATCTATTTGGCTCTTCAATTGAACTGCCAGAAACAAGAAAAGAAGTAAAGAAAGAGAAGGCATCACTTGCAGAGCTGTTTCATAGGACAAAAATAACAAATGAAGAAAACACAGAGAAAAGTGAGAAAGGGGAGATGCAAGACAAGAAAACGCATAAATCTGCTATGCATCTCATGAAGAAGATGCTAAAGAAGCTCCACGCTTCCTCAAGGAGCTCCATCCCTTCTGCTGGTGGCGATGCAGCTGACTCAGTTTCAACCAAGAAGATACTCCACAAGGTTGGTCTCTTGCTCATAATTCTTCTGAGAACCACTATTGAACATTAGATCCCTCAGGTGAACACGTAATCCTTAGATCAATATCACTCATTGTAATCATCTATTGTCTTATAAGTTGAATATGAGTTCCTAAGCACACTACTAGTGCCAGCTATTTAGGATATACAGAAGTCAAATAAAAAATTCAGATGATGTGGATTCTCTGCCATCCAAGACCCTGTGTCAACCTTTTTCCCCAAGGATTCTTGCTAGCTAGCAAGAGATCCAATGGTGATTGGTGCTTTTAGTGTAACCCAAAACCCAAAAAATGGAAAGAAAGAATACTACTCCTAATTCACACAATTGATGTCAAACTAAAGATTCTTCAGTCAAGGTCAACAGAAATAAATTCAGAGCATAGTTGGCAATGCCAAAGCATGTTATCTACCAATCCTAGCATAGCATCCAAATGGAAAACCTTTAAGCTCTCAAACCAATCCATAACTTTTCTGGATATGTCTTCATCAGATAATAATGTTTATGTATAATTTGACATTGAACACAAATTATCACATAGGAGTTAGTGCCTCCACTGTGTTCTAAATGGATCTTATAACAATTGTTCATTAAAGATGTTAGCTTCTTTATGTGTGGCATACAGGTCATACGTGTGTTCCACAGAAAAATCCATCCTGAAAGCTATATAGCTGAAAGAGAATTTGTTAATTCCCATAAATATAAGTTCAAAAAAGCTCCCAGTGGCAGCTATAATAATGGAGATCAGATGCACTTGGGTGAAGACAATGATGCCTTTACTCTAGAGCCCATGTCAAAGATGGGGACCCACCGTTACAAGACCAACTTGAACCCACCCCAAGATGGGCTGCATGACAGTAATCTAAGTGCAAAAGAGCATTGGATCATGACAGATGCAGACTGTAAGTATCAGTTTTTTTTTTTTTGGTTTGGTAAATTACACATGCACCAAGTGGGTTTTGAATCCACAATCTCACCCTCCACCTACAAGTATAAATTAAATGCTATACAAAATATCTAGTATAAATCCCACCATATCATAAAATTCAGGAATTATAACTTCAAAATGTGATTACCTTCTTTGTTTTTTGGAGAAAAAAACGTGTAATCCTCAATATCAGTTTCTGAGAATGTGTGTATATATATATATATATATATATAAAGGTAAATAGAGTGATGGAGATGTCAATATCATTGTAGACAGGAAATTTGCAAGGTGTAAAATAATTACAGTGATCTGGCCACGAATATTTTGAAAATGCACAAAGTCTTATTTTTGGGGATAATTAAGTGAAAATGCACAAAGAAAATGATCAATTAATAGTTATATTATCGAAAACAAAAGGCATACAGTTCCATTCTAATAACATTAATTTGTTGATTTTGACATCCATTATTTGTTGAAACTAATGATGTGTCCAGATATCTTGTTATGCTAATAATTGTTGAATTAACTGTAATGTATAAACTATTGGGCATTATATTTGTCATGTAATATATATCCCACATTAACAAATAAATACAACCTCAACATGTATTACTTTCATCATCAGTTTCTGAGTGAGGAGACACTTCAATCCTATGCTTATGTATATAACAAAACAATGAATTGGAATTTCACAAAGTTATAAATAAAGTGATGGATATGTCAATATCAATGTAGACAAGCAATTTGCAAAAGGTATTAATTAATTACTGTTATCTTACCATGAATCTCACAATTTTTTTTTTTGGGGGGGGTGGGGGGGTGGGGGGGGGGGGAAGATAAGCAAGTGAAAATGAACAATTAAGAGTTATAATATCATAAACAAAAGGCATACAATTCCACTATAATAACATTAATATATTGATTTTGACATCCATTCTACATTGAAATTACTTCCTCCATCCCAAATTGTTAGTCCTATTTAGAAAATCCAACTTTTTAAGGGAATATTATTTAATATCTTGTTTCCTAAATAAAAGGGTAAGAGTTTACAAAACTGCCCTTAATATAAATTTATCAAAAAATTGGAATATGAATACTGCTATTATAAAAAACATTTACTCTGTCCCAAGATTGGCGCCAAGCATTTTTGGAGTACTTTCACAAGTCAAATACAAATTTGAACTTATCCTTTTAAGCAAATATAAAATACCTACTACTACTAAAATACAATCTCTATTGGTGCCGAGAAATTTTAGAGTACTTTCCAGTTTCAAATACAAATTCTGACTTATCCCTTTATTCAAATCTGAAAAACCTATTACTACTACAGTACAAACTAAACTGTATTGAAGTGTTTATAGTGTTTTTTTTTTTTTTTGTTTTGGTATCATTTGGAAGAGAATGGTGTGTACAATGCTAGTTTTAAACTATGGATGAAAAGAACATTGGATAACAATTTATAGAAAAAAAGAATATTGCATAACAAGGTATGATAATGTCCTGTGCAATGTGAAATTGTTTCATAATGAAACTAAAAAAGCAGCCCATTTTTATTGATTGTTTTGAGCTTCTGTTGATTTTTTTAAAAGCTCACAGAGATAAAGCAGGGGCATAATAGGAAAGTTAGTAAGTTAGTGGCCTTTAAATTTAGAAATAGTACAACATTTTGGGGCATCCCAAAATGTAATATAGGACCAACAATTTGCGATAGAGGGAGTAATAATTTTTTTTTTTTTTTTTTTGGGGGGGGGGGGGGGGTGTGGGGGGAGAGTGAGCGAAAATGCACAAAAAAATTAACAATTAAGAGTTATAATGTTATAAACAAAAGGCGTACAGTTCCAATATATTAACACTAATATATTGATTGGATATCCATTATTTGTTGAAATTAATAATGTTTCTTGATATCTTATTATGCTAATGATTGTTTATTAAAAGTAATATATAAACTATTTGGCATTATATTTATCATGTGTGCAACTTCATTCCAGAGCATAATTGTGGCAGAAAGATAAAGAGTTCTATGATGATTATGTTTACTGATTAATACATCTAACCCATTCCCACTGTTGGTATTGTATTGTAGACTTGGTGTTGGAGCTTTAGTGACTGAATCTGAAAGAAGATGATAATATGTCATCATCCTCTACAAGTAAAAAGTGTACATTTAGTGTTTAATAGTACATCTTACTACGTTGTGAGTGATTATGTGATGATGGACTTAAGAGAAAGTGAAGGGTCAAGAAGGTGTCTGTCTTATCTTCCTCAGTGTGATAATAAAGCTGTAACTAAGTTTCATACAAGCTTCCTAATAATGCTATTTTGAGTATCTAGAAGTAATACTTTTATCATTAAGAATATCCCAGGATTTATGTAACAAGGCCCTTCCTATATCATTGCCTATTTTCTTGTGTGGAACACCTCATACATTTATTGGACATGATGTTTGCACAGTTAGCCATCTGCATGTGTTCTCCTTGTGTGGAGTCAAACTAGAATTAAAATTTGTTAATGTGAGTGGATTAAAAAAGGTCATAACACGTTTCAGCTTTTGGAGGATAAAGTCTAGGTACCCAATGTCCATGTCAATACACATAGATGCTAATCTGACTCGGTGCAACATAGTTCAATCATTCAAATTGCAAACCAAGAGCCTCCATTCTTAAGTTCATAATTGATCATAAAGTATTGGAAATGAAAGAATCAATGTGGAAGTGCTGGCTTTAATTTCCTGACACAAGTCTCTTTTTCTACTCAAATTTTTTTTGCGTGAAATTTTTTTTTTTTTTTTTTAAATCCTCAACAATTCATTTCAAGCACTAACATGCCAGGAATATATTCACATGAAGCACTAGGAGCATCAGGGTCAAACCTCACAACATCACAAGTTGATGAAGGCAAAAGCATATTTCCAAACTTAAAGTGGTAGTGGCTCTTCCTTAAGAATTCCACCCATTTTCATGCTCCAGGATCGATCAACTAGAGTTGCTAACTCTCTGAAAGGCACATAGGAAGCTTATAATCAAACAAAAATGCATATAATTAGGAGGAAAACAAGAGGAAAAAAAAAAGCTTGACATAATTTCCTTTTACCAGTTAGTTAAGGTATGTTTTAGAATGCTCTGAAACTCATTAATTAATTAATTAATGAAATTAATAATAGGTTAAAGAAATACAATAAACTTTAGCCAAATACAATTTTATAATTGGTAGGAGATCTCCCCTCCAACCAACCCCCCTCCCCCAACCCCCAACCAAAAACAGCAAAGTATCTGGCTCTTTCCTATTAGCCAGTATAAGATTGTTTCTATTGGTAAGTTACATAAGCACCTAATTTGAAACCATAACCTCCCCCTCCACCCATTTTTGTGAGATAACGAAGTGTATTTGAGCCAAAGCTTATTGTAAGATTAATAATTTTAGGCCAAACTGCAATTTTGGTCCCTATACATTTGTCACATATTCAGTTTCATCCATGTACACTTAATTTTGTCAATTTCATCCTTCAACATTCAAAATCAAGGTTTTCAACTATTAATCATATCACTAAAGTCCCTCAACTTTCAACATCAAGTCAATTTTATCCTTAAAAGGCAATAAACAAGTGAAAACACATGGTTACAAAATCTGATTATGGCTACTACTTTCTCACTATCCTATTGTTTACAACTCCTCAAAAGTACACGCCAAAAACAAAAATAAGGATATATGCATGTTTATGTCTAGAATCTAAAAGGTTTCATAGTAAAACAGCTGATCTTGTAAAATATATGTCCAAGGCTGTAGGTTATAGGTAAAAACCATGATTGAACACGTTTAACTTATAAATCCTTCTGTGGGATGACTACAATTCACAATGTATTTGTCTTTCATAAGTCCAATTTAGGCAACATGCTGTTTTGAGTAGAAACAGTAGTAACACAAATGAAAACAGAAGAACAATGGTAAAGGGTAAAAACCATAGAGGAAGGAAAGGGAAAGACAGACTTGAGGTCATGGCTGACAGCTAGTATAGTTAATTCCTTCTTTAGATGCTTCAAAAGCTTCACAACATCTGCCCGTGCCTTCCAATCTAATCAATGAACATTAACACAATTTGAAAATAAAATTGCATCAGTATTGTAGAAAACAAAGTACGATAAAGATCAGAAGGAAGCAAGAGGATCAATATAATAAACTTGTAAAAGATTCCCAGCAAAAGTTTTATATGGGAGCCGTTGGCAAGTCAAAATAACAAATCCTAAAATTTAGAAGCCACCGGTTCAACTGTAACTGAAACTTACCTATCATTAAGCCAAGTTATTTCAGAATTTTATTTAAATAAAAATGGATTAGAAATAGTTGCCAACCATATGAATTTGATTAATTCAATACAAAAAGCAGGTCTTCTTAACTATCAGCAGTAAAAAATGTTCTGCAAGCATTTTAGTACGAGAGATTTCAGAGAATTACAGGGATAAAGAATGCATGATTGTTTGATAATCTCTTACAAAATCCATATATATGTAAACCATGGTCCTATTTGCATAAAGTTGGAAGACAACCAACAACGTAGAATTAAAGGGGACCAAATGCATATTCATACCAAGACCAGCAAGGGGCTCATCCAGTATCAATAAATCTGGGATTTGTACCTGAAGAATAAAGTCAACAAAAAATAATGGGTCAATTCATACCACAACTACAAGCAATGATGTAAAAGGTTTATCTCATGAAACCAAGGCCAAATTGCCCAACAAGTGTTTGCCTTTATGTGTGCGTGCATGTTTCTGTTTGGGTGTGTTTATAGCAATTATCTAGGTCTTACGAGTTGAATTGCCAAGGCAAGCCGGCGTTTATAACCACCACTAAGAGTATGAGGATCTTTATCCAAGGATATCCCATTTAAACCAACCTGCAGTCATCAAAGAGTTTAATTTGGAATATACAGGATATTATAACCAAGACCTAGAAACAATGAACATCAAATATATAAGGGCTCAATAAGTAGGAGAAAATTAGTTTATATTCAGAGCACACAAATACCCAATTAATTGCTCTTTGGAGTCTCAAAGCAAGATGCTCCTTGAATTGGAGGTCACCCCTTTGCCTTGGCCACCCAAATGTAACTTCCTCCAGCACGTTATCTGCCATGAAGTACCTAGCTTGCAAGATAACATGCTCTTAAGGTCTAAATAAAAAGAAATCCAATAAAAATGCCAATAGATAATAGGGAAGTACAAGTGCAATTTTGAAATCTGTGAAACAAGAAGCTAAAAGAAATGCACCAGCAACAACACATACAAAAACAAAGTACGAAGACCATGCAAAAACATATTAGACAAAAGGAAACAAGTTAGAAATGCAGTACGTTTTTGGATGGATTCCATTAATTTTATCAATTTTGATGAAGTGGAGCATCAAAATTCTTTTAATGAGCAAAGGAAAACTACTTTTCTTCTCTTCAATTAGTAATAAATACCTTTCAGGAAACTGAAAGACAATGCCAACTCTCTCCGGGGTTAACGGTTCAGGAGATTGATTTGGATTGCCATCATTCCCATATCTTTGAATATGAATGGAACCTGAAGTTGGTTTACTCAGCCCTGCAAGAAGCTGCGAGATGGAAAGAAAATGAAATTGACACAATTTATTGAATAAAAAGGGGGAAGGATTATATAAATAGTTAGATCTCTGTCTTTTTTTTTCTTTTTTTTTTTTTGGGAACTTAAAGCACACTAACAGAAACACACATTCACGAAAGAGGTATACCTGCAACAAAGTAGTTTTACCACTTCCACTCCGTCCAAATATTAAACCAAAACTGCAGCAATTGACTTGAATAAGTTATCCCAAGAATGCAAGGTACTACTTGTTAGAAATTCTAAGCTGCCCATGACAAAGATGTTGAAGTCTGTGATTAGTACAGTACAATTGATAGAGAATATGACTAGGAGAGAGGTTCCCCCACTTAGTATGGCTCTGACCTCACAAATTTATCAAATTCTATGGGATGGTCAGAAGAAAATATGGAAAACTATTAACAAAAAAAATCTGGTGACAGATCTAATGGAAAGGATTATCTGTGTTTAGACTTTAGAATAATACCTTACCCAAGAAAGTCCTAGAGAAACAATTGAAAGGAAGATCCCAAACATCGAACAATGTGCTTTGGACAGTATTCAACAAAACAGAAACAAAGTACCTTTTTTCAGGAAGTGAAAAATTAACAGACTTTAGAAGGCTCATCTCGGTCCCCGGTGGTCGATAGCTAACATCCCTAACCTTAAAGAGAGAGAAAAAAAAAAAAAAAATTATTGTATCCATAACTTCCTGCACTTTCACTTCAAAATTCAAATTCTAGCAAACATGAAACTGATTTACTGGCAAAGCATGCAACTGAATACTTAAGACCATGAAAGCATCTTTTCACCAATAAAGGTAAAATCCTTTATCTGCAGAATGCAAGAAATAGATACACTGCTAATTCCTACATCAATGCATCCAGAAAATTTTTTAGAGCACTTTGGTTCAAAATATTGGGGAAAGTAAGGGCCCCAGAGTCCATTCTAAATTGAAATGACATGAAGAATCTAAACATGACACTTACTACCGTTATAATTTTGAAGGGCTCCATTTGAGGCAAACAAATCCACCTTTTGGTAAGACCTCAAAAAAATGCAAGTTTGTATCAATGCAAAATTTTCATTTTCAGACAAATGTATGTTTAATCCCCTGAACAAAAACTTGGAAGAACAAGCATGAGGTGCCACATTAAGAAATCCCACATTACTAAGAATCTTAACGATAAAATCCAAATTTGTTTTCTCAAATGCACTCTTTGCTTCAGGAACTCTCCAAGGATTCCATTAACTACGTCTCCTAAAATCCCGGGCATGACAGTCATTTTGTTTTTCATTATGCTAATGGGTACTACAAAATCCTTACAAACTGACGTGATATGACACCAATCACACTAGCTGCCATGCTGCTGTAAGCCTCTTTGTATTAGAATTAGTATTACTTTCTACCATTTTCCCCAAACGAAAATGTGAGTATCTCCGTTTGTTTCGACATTAATGTTTTCTACAAAATAAGTCATTTTCCAAAAAGTACTTGTTTGGAAAACTATCTCATCATTTTCTTATGTTTGGTCGTGACCTCAAAATGAGATACAGTTGTTTTGCCTCTTAACTTCCTTAATTTAGCGCAGCTTGAGATAGAGTTGTCGGAAAATATTAGCAAAAACAATCTCTAAAAAAATAAGTCATATCGTTAATAGGTTTTTCGTTGATACTTCTAAACACAGAAAACGCAAAAAACTATTAAGTGAAATAACTACTTTGTTACCCTTATATTAGTAAGTACACGTGGACAAACAATTTTCATGAGCCCAGGTGGACTAGTAAAAGTTTCACCATAAAAAACACGCAAATTACATACATTGCCACTGTCAATGATTTTTCAAACAAGAACTAAATTGCTAACCACACAATGATAGTAGTAAGAGAGAGAGAGAGAGAGAGAGAGAGAGAGAGGAAACTCACTTCAAAGCAGGAGTAATCACATTTAACACTGGAAGGCCGAGGTGTCCGGAAATTCAAACAGCTAGAAAATTGTTGCAGAGAGAAATTCGTTGAAATCAAATTCACAGAGAAATTAAAATCATGCGGAAAATGAAAGAGATTTTAGTGGGAAGAAGGAATTGGAAAAGTGATTACCTGGATGATGATGATGATGATGATGATGATGAGGATTTTGGTGTGATTGGGAGTGGCGGTGACTCCAGAGCTCTCCAGCCACTGAGTTTGAGAGCCATCCTGTGCCTGAGCGGTACAGATATTGAATCAGTTGGGCTTCCAGATTTATATACTTTATCGTTGTCAATTATTTGGGCCTTCGGGGATTCGGCTTGCTTTGTCAAGGGTCTCTCAAGGCCCATGGGCTGTGGCCATGGGACCCTTTCCTTTTGGTATAGTGATTTTTTTTTTTTTAATAATTTGATAGTTACTATATGGGAGAAGTGGATTCAAGTTTTAGACTTTCTGTTAAAAACACCATGACATGAGATATCAGTTAAGTTACAAGACTCTTAACAGTAAGTGAATATATATTTGTAGAGATTAAATTTCTATATAGATGTGGTGTAGAACTTTTACACTCTCTAATCCCAATTTGTCACATCATTATATTACATATTAAATAATAGGCATAACTACACCCAATTAATTATAATACTCATCTTAAAATCCAACCCAACTGAGAGTTTAATGAGATGTTATTAGGTATGGTAAGATGTATTAAGTTCTATGTAAAAAACTGATGTGTCAATAACACAATATCTTATAAAACATGAGTTTTACACCCATCCTTATCAAATTCCGACTCATATTAATAATGTGAGAGTCAATCATTTGTATTTTAATGAGCTTATTTTCATTGCTTTTTTTTTTTTTTTTTTTTTTTTGTGGGAGATAGCTCACTTTCATTGACTTATTAAAATGTGTTTAGAACTTTAGATTCTTAGACTACCTTTTTTTATTATTACTTTTATTTAACAAATAAGTTGGGTAAAAGTGTAGATAGGCTCGATAAAAGAAAAGAGGCTTGTAACTCATTATGTTTGATTGGTCTTTTTTTAAGAAAATTAGGGTTCAAAACTCACCACTCTTTCACTTGTTACAATTTTATTTTGTTTTTAAAAAAGGAGAGAAATTGAGGCTTTAGCAAAATAAGCCAAAATACAGGCTTGGACAAACACACCACTCTATTATCATATCATTTAGTTGATAATGGGGTTATGTGGACCATAATTCGTGACAAAAATGGTCACGTGCACATCATATAACCATTCTCCACATTACTATATAAAAGTAATAGTAACTTCTAAAATAAGATGCGTATAATATATGATCATTTTTGTCAATTATAGTTAACAAATTGAAACGAAGTAGCCAGTTTGCATTTTACTTGCCCAATTTTCAGATGATGTTTTTTTATTTATCTCACTCTTAATTTGAACTCTTTACTTGCCTAGTTTCTTCCTTTTGTAGGCAGGTTAGGCTTGGTAAATTAAAGTATACCTTGTTTATATTCAATTGTATTTCATTTCTTGCATTGTCATACATGTGTGATCTTATTAAGTAATGCATAGTAGAAATTGGGTAAAAATGACCGAATACCACTTTTGGCCAAAATATTTGGTGATTTATCACTGTTTTGAAAATAAATATAGATGTATCACTCTTTTGGAACTCTTTGAAAAAATAACCTTCAAGTTTGCTGTACTATTTTTTATGAAATTCGAGTTTCTGAAATTTGAGTTACACGACAAACTCGAATTTCACAAACAATGGTAAATTGTCAAATACTTTCGATAATATTTGGCCATTTTGGCTGTAGAAGTTATTGGTCAGTAGATGCTAGCTAGGAGCTCAGTTTGTAAACAGGAGGGTGTCTAATATTTTTTTCACTTCATAATTTAGGCTTCGAAGTTTGTAGAAGCACTTGACTGGATCTCTATTCTGTCAAAAAGAGGGCAAAGAAAGAGAACATTAAATAAAAAGTGATATTTGTGGGTACGGTCAAAAGGTTTAAAAAAAGTAAGAGATTTCGAGAGAGAGAGAAGTGGAGAACAGACAAGATAATTTTTTGAAGAAAAATATAATGTGTTTGGTACGGTTAAAGCGAAAACAATAAGAAAGAGAAAAGAATTATTTAAAAATAGTAATAAAAAGAAGAATTAATTTGTGAAAAAACCAAACAAATAAGACTGGCACATTACTTAAAAATTTTTTCTATGTTTTTGTTTTCATGAATTTTTTTAATATTTTATATATATTTCAAGAGAGAGAGTGGAAAACAGATAAGATATTTTTTTAAAGAAAAAAATAATGTGTTAGGTACTGTTAAAGAGAAAACAATAAGAAAGAGAGAAGAATGATTTAAAAATAGTTATAAAAATAAGCATTAATCTGGGAAAAAATCAAACAAATAAAACTGGGACATCACTTATAATTTTTTCTATGTTTTGTTTTCATAATTTTTTTTAATGTTCTATATATTCTGTGCGGATCTCGAAATGATACGTTGGTGCATACCGGTACCAAAATATTTTTTCAGTTGCCAATCCCAAATGGAATTCAAAACTTGCTTCAAACTTACTGTACGTAACTAGAGATTTCTTTATAGCTTTTCTCTTTCGAGTTATCTAGATAGTCTAAATATGTGTTAAAAAAGAACTTTTAGAGATACAACAGTTAAAAAAGTTTCAAGAAAACAACCTATAGGATTAAACAGCCTCTTCAAGTTTCAAGTTCCCTACTCTTTCTTTTTTCTTTTTTGATCTCCAATGCTTCTTTTTTTTTTTTTTTTTTTTGATCTCCAATGCTTAATTAAATTGGAAAATGTCTATATTTCAGTGTCAGCTTTTCATATCAACCACCAGCGTAATTTCCCAAACACAAATCAGTTTCATTTTTAATAAATGTTCCCTCCTAATGCTCCCATTATCCAATGGCCTTGTGTCAATCCTTTCTCCCTGTTGACCTAGGTTAAGATAGTTTGAATTGAACGCAACAGTTGTGCTTGAAACTTCAACAACTTTCTGTCGGTTTTACTTCCAAAAAAAAAAAAAAATTGTTAATGAATACTTTTAAAACCCAACCTTAGTTAAGGTGCGTTTAATATTATTAACGGGCAATATTGTGTAGTACTACATTGATAAACAAGATTTTTAGACACAGACCGTTCATTGAACCGTAAAAATGAGAGGTTCAAGATTTTTAAGGTCGAACCGAGGTTGAACCGAAATTGAACTGTGATAACATCATAATTAATTTAATAATTATTTAAATATAAATAAATATATTAAATTAGTATAAATACAAAATTAAATTAAATAACCCAATTAAATATAGAAATATATCTTTTAAATGTATTTTTTCATATCATAATTTTCACAGTTATGTTATAAAACCATGCTTAAGTTATTATGTAACTTAATATGTAACTTAAGTTATTATATCATAACTTTCAGTTAAGTTATGATATTTTTTCATTTTAACCCATTATTATACCTTGGATATTTTTTCCTAACTAGAGTCTCTTGTTTTGGTGGCAGACAGACCAATAAAGCAAATAAAGAAAAGTAAAGAGTATTAATATAAAATGAAAGTGCTCAACTTCCAAGAATGCGTTGGCAGCACCTCCTCCATGAAAAGTGCTTCAAAGTTGGCATTTTACAGTTCAAAACTTCTCTTTACTTCTTTCTTTGAAAGTTTTAGATGCAGTACTCAAGACCTCAAGTGAATTTCTGTTCTTCTCTTCACTTGAGCATCCTCCGCCGTGTGCTTGTGAATTTCTGTTCTTTTCTTCCTTCTTCCTTTTTTTTTTTTCATACTCAAGGTCATTTTCAGTCATGCCATTGCATACTCAGGGTCATTTTCATCAGGTAGCAATCTTCTCATTACTAATCTTGCTTACAAGGTGTGAGAGCTCAGGTTTGGATCCTTGCAGCCGCATTTTTCTTTAATTTTTCCCTATTCCATGACCGGTTGAACCGACCTACGGTTAGTCCGGTTCTCTCAGAACTCATGTATACCCGGTTCTCTATGCTTAAAAAATCAAATTTTAGTCCTATTCCCGGTTCTCTCGGTCAGACCGCCCGGTTTGGTTTGGGTTTTAAAACCTTGTTGATAAAAGCAAAATACTAACTAAGAACCTTTTCATTTGATTTTTACTTAGAGTCATGTTAAAGGGTACCTATAGAGTAATTGTTAATAAATCATAATAAGAAAGTTTTGACACTACTTTTATAGGAAATATAAAAAACTGTGGACAAAATTAATTACTTTATCATTTTTTCATAAAAAGATTTCTAAAAATAGTTCATAAACCAATGCCCTTAGAGCATTGGTTAACATTTCCCTTTTACTTATACGGAAAACTATAGAAACACACTCAAATTCACCCTTAAATTTGTAACATGTTTAAATGTTAATTTGTGATTAGTGCATCCAAATATATTTTTTCACAAAATACCCTTGATAGTTTCATCTGTAAGTTATGTAGTCCAATTAGAAATTAAAACTCAAACATTGTGAAATTTAGTATGAGTTTGAGTGTGTTTTAATATTGTTTAGAGCATTACCATCAACTTTTCTATAAAAAAATGTCAATTTTGATACACCAAAAGTCTACTTTATTATTTTACCACATCATTTTACAATATCTCATTCATCACATGTTTTATTCTTCAATTCTATACATTAAAATAATATTTACAACATATTAAAATAATATATTAACTCCTCCTCATCATCATCAACAACAACAACAACGGCACAACCACCACAGCTGCAACAATGGCCACCAACAACTACTGCCATAACAACACCAACAACCACCATCGACACAAACCCACATCCACCAACACCACCTTATAAAAATAAAAAAAATAAAAAAAAAATCCACAACAACCCAAAAATAACCACCACAACCACCCAATAATCACCACCACAACCACCAAATTGCCATCACAACCACAGTACCACTTCCATAACTAACCCACAACCCACTACATTCACAAACCTCAAAACCCATCCCAAATCAAACAAATCCAAAAGCAAAACCCACCACTGCAGGCCGATTGAGAGAGATCTGATGGTGGGAGGTTCCAATGACGTGGTGGATGGCATGGCAAGGTTGGCGGTGTGGCGTGGCATGGTGACGGTGGCGTGGCGTGGTGTGGCGTGGTGATCAGGCCATGGGTTCCTGTGGATGTGGTGGGTCGGCTTGTGGCGGTTGGGATAGGTCAATGTGGCTGTGTTGGTGGTCGGGTTTGTGGGTCATGGCTAGGCAGAGGCTTGGTGAGGTCTGCTTATCTCCACTTTGGTGGTGGCTCATGATTCATGAATGGGAAGAGAATAGAGCAAAAGGGAAGAGGATAGAGCAAAAAGTCTAGGAGAGTGGAGATGGAGAAGCAGTGAATGTGTGGCTGAATGTGAAGATAAAAAGATATTTTAATTGAGATGAGAGAGAAAGATGAATAAAAAATAATAAATACCATATGCCATTTTCATCCGTACCATGCCAAAGATGAGAGTGTACTGTAGCATGTCTCATAATTTTTTGGCATTTAACACACCTCATGATGGTTTGTTTTTGGTGTGCCAAATGCCAAATATTTGGCATTTGGCACACCTGATGGTAATGCTCTTACATTGAATATACATGATTGTATATATTATTTGAAATTTTTTTTACAATTTTTAAGAGTTTGGAAGTTAAATACATAGAATTATACACCTGCTTTGATGGTCATATTATTACTTTTCTTATACTAATTCATAATTTCTTACTCGTTGGGATCCTTTTTATAGTTTTGCCACACATTGAACTTTTATTGGTGAATTATTGGACCTATATTTATGAAAGGAAGTTGAGTCTATAATTTCTTTATTGTTGGGTGCTCCAAGAAGGCTATCGTTTTGTCCCCTAGTGAAATATGATATATAATATTAGTAAACGATCATTGTGTCTAAGCAATGTGAGAAAATTGTAGGAGTGTCACTACAAAAAAACACGAGTTATACTGGCATTTTTTTCCCGGCAGTTTCAAAAACTGCTAGGCATGGCAACGGGTCGAATTCAGGGCGGGTTTTTCTATGCCCAGACCCGACTGTGGGCCTACTATTATGACTCGAACCCAGCCCATTTAATAAATGGGTTTTTTTTTCCACCCCAAACCTGCCCCTTCAAGCCTTGCAGGCCCCGTCCCCTTATGCCCAGCCTAGCCCAAAATCAGAAACACAAATTTCAATTTATGATTTTCCAACCCAAAATCACAAACACAAACACAAACACAAATCCAAGCACAAACACAAACATAAACACAAAAATCAGAAACACAAATTTCAGATCTATGACTTTCCCTTTCAAAATCACAAACCAAACACAAATTTCAAATTTATGATTTTCCCTTTTAAAGTCACAAACACAAACACAGAAATTGTAAACACAAACACAAACTGACATGATTGAGCCAAATTGAACCTATAAAAAAAGAAAAAGAAAAAAAAAATGGAGAACGAGGTGAAGCGAGGCCGTGAGGCCGTGAAAGGGTAGCCGAGCGAGGCCGTGAGAGGGCGGTTGAGTGAGGCCGTGAGAGGGTGGCTGACTTGCAGGGTACGAGATGGGTGAGGGATATGGCAGATGGGCGAGGGAGATGAGAAGGGCAGAGGGCTGTGCGACAGTGTGAGATTGGCGACGGCAAGGATGAAACAGAGTTGAGAGAGTAGAGAGCTATGCTTGTGCTTGACTGGTTGTGGGCTTGTGGCCGTGTAAGTGAGGGAGCTGAGAGATGAAGAAGGAGAGGTGGTCGTGTGAGTGAGAGAGCTAAGAGATGAAGAATGAGTTTAGATTATATTTATACTTAGGGTTAGGGTTTTTAATTTTTCTTTAATATTATATATGTAACCGAGTCGAGTTTGGGCCGAGTTTGCATAATACCTGAACCCAACCCAAATCTGTTTTAGGTTTTTTTTTATTAAAATCTAGACCTGCCCTATTTGCTTCATGGGTCGGGTAAAACCCACCCCATTAGGGTCTGGTCGGATCGGGTACCTGCGAGTTGGGCATATTTTGCCATCTCTAAAAACTTCTGCTATAAGTCACCTACTGTAGTGTTTTTGATAACTCACCATGGTCGGGTTGAGGGATTTTTTCAATCCAACTCACCATGGTTAGGTTGAAAAAAAAAGCTAACACAACCTAACCCATCACAGGAGTCCAACCTAACTCAACCCAACCAACATGGATCGGGTTGGACAACCTTTTTTATTACTATAAAAAGATTGAGCATTAGAACTGCAAATTTATAAAATTATCATTACAAATAAAAGAAGATTTCTTTGTGTTGGTTTGATGCACTAATCAAACTTAAGTATAGCACCAAACCAACATAAACTATTTGATTAATGTATCAAACCAATACAAATAATATTAGATAGAAATGAAATGAGAAAATAAGTTAGGGGTTTATTTTTTTATTAAGGACGAGGGGCAAAAAAGTAAGTAAACCATATAATATGTGTATATATTTTAAATATAGGCGGGTCAGGTTTGGTTGGGCAGATTTGTGAATTTGTTGATCTACACCAAACCTAACCCGCTGTAACCAAAATTTTGGCAATCCACCAACCACTAAAAACCGACTCAGCCCATTAATCCCTAAAAACTAACCCAACTCAGGGTTGAATTGGGTCGGTTTTGGCAGATTGATGAGTTGGCTGCACACCTCTATAAAATTGTATGAAACACTAATGAGCAAAAAAGTGAAAAACATTAAACTTCTCATAGCTCTAACCGTGGCATGTCTATAGATTGTGTCATTAATGATGGTAAAATCATCTTTACTCAATTAAACACAACGTCATTTTCAATTGGAATATAGGTTGGAAATTGTAATGGGAACTTATTGTAGTATCCTTGTATGTATAGAACTTAAGTGAAATATTAAGAGGGTGTTTGGTTTGGGATAAAAAGTGGTGTTTTTTGTATTCATTTTCAATTTCTATGGGACTCATCACAAAAAATGATTCGGTTTGCAAATTTGTACCCAGTTTACATTTTTAATATCCAAAAAAATGGGTTTGAATACAGGAAATGAAAATGAGTTTTGGTCATTTTTGTTTTCAGCAAAAACAAATACAATGGCATTTTTATATAATAATAAATAATAAAAAAAAAACCCAAAATTTTTGGCCCACACACTCAGCTTACTCCTTTACCTTCATTCTCCAATGATTCTCTCTCTCTCTCTCTCTCTCTCTCTTCTTTGGTCCCAAAACCAGCAGCTACACCACCAATTTCTCTCTCTCTACTCGACAAGAATATTTTCTCTCTCCTTGATAAGGTCGTTCGTTCTCTCTCTTTCTCTTTCTCTCTCTTGGTTGAGTTTAACAATGGTTTGGTTTTTTTTTTTTTTTTGGGCACTAAGCTTATTAGGTTTGGTGGTGGTAAATCTAAGTTGTGGTTGTGAATCTTGTAATTGTGGGTTTGGTGGTGGGTGTGGGTGTAGTGATGGTAGTGTAGGTTTTAATTTGGGTTTGGGCGTGGGTTTGGCTGTGGTTATGGTGATGATTATGCCTTTGTGGGTTTGGATTTGGTGGTGGTGATGGAGGTGGGTTTTGATCAGCTGTGGAAAGGGACTGTGGTGGCGATGGAGGTGGATCCTGGATTTGGTTTTGGTTTTACCATTGGTGTGGGTGTTGTGGTAAATTTTTAATTGAAAGATATGAAAACAAAATAAACAAAAACTAGAGCATAAAATTTGTGCTAAATATAAAATGAGTTGGGTAGAGAAAATGAGTACAAGATTTGAGAAAAATAAAATGAGTTGAAAAAATGAAAAAAATGAAAAAGAAAAAGAAAAGAATATGCACCCAACACGAACCACACAACAACAAAGGTTTTGTTTGGTAACTATTTTTTATCTCGATTTTCTGTTTTCAAAAACCATTTTCTATTTTCTAGAACAAAAAACACGTTTGGCAATTCAAAAGAGATAGAAAACAAAAACTATTTTGCAAATCTCAATTTTCAAAGGAAGTTGAGAACAAAGAAAGCAAGTGTATGTAAATGAGATCTAGGCTTCGAATTTTGGCTAAGCCATAAAAAATTAAGGTTGACGAGACTAATAAGTCCATCTCACAGGGATGAACCTATCATCCTGGACGAATATACCCTCAGGCCAGACGAAGTAACGACCCCCATCACTGACGAAGATATCCAATGCATTCAATACAGCCAATCAAACCCAGGAACAGTTACAGGGCCAACTGTGCAAACCGTTGGAGGACATTGATGTCACATTATACAGCTCCAAACGTTACCAAGAGGGGCATTAAGACCTCCATAACTACTCTAACGGCTAGAGACCAAAAGAACATATATAAAACCCACACATTGCCAAGAACAAGGTACGAACATATACAAGCACAAAGAGATTTTCTTTCTTGATTCATTTTACATTCTCAATAGAGCTTCATATACTGACTTTGGCATCGGAGACATTGTGGCAGGCACCACAGTGGTGACCACCCTTGAAGGCTGAAGAATCACTTCCATCTGACGAAGACTACTGACGAGCTTACGCTTCATCAAAGGTTATTTTTTGTAACAGTTTTGCTTTTTATTTTCAAAAACTTGTTTTTGGGAATATAAAGAAAAAAAAATTTTCTTGTATTTTTTAAATCAAAAACATGTTTAGTTAGTTGAAAAAAAAAAAAGAAAAGTTTTTTGAAGAAAAAACTAGAAAATACTAAAATATGTTGTTATTAGGATTTGAACTCTATTATTAACTTATTAAATAAGACAGATTCATTAAATTAAATGCGTATTTTCATCGAATTTTGAAAATTAGAAACTGAAAACAGCATTTTACATGTTTTCAGTTTCCTTCACAAATTGAGTTTTGAGAACAGTTTTTATTTTTTGTCCATTTTGGATTGCCAAATAAGTTTTTTAGTCTCGAAAATAGAAAATTATTTTTGGAAACAGAAAATAAGGGGAAAAAATAGTTACCAAACATACTCTAAGACTTCGTTTGGAAGTTCATAAGGGAATAGAATGGAATGATCATTAAAGGAATGGAATGGAATGGATTTAGTAGGGAAAGGAATGGAATGGAATTTAAAAATCTTGTTTGGATGTTATAAAATAAAGGAATGGAAAGTAAGTAACACCGTTTGGAAGTGACATTGGAAGGAATTGAATGAAATCATTTTATAATAACATTACTATTATACCCCATAATTTTAAAGAACATAAAAAATAATCAATGAGAACTTATAATTGCTTTGAAATGTTTAGTATTTAGTGGATGATGTGAAACTAGTTAGCCACAATTGGGTCTGTATTAGATTATTGAATTACAATATAGTTTTGTCAAGGTGAATAAATTGCATCACGCTAATCAATAATTTAACATATGAAGATAATGGCATGAAAAATTGACAATAGCACAATTTCTTTATTTCAGTTTGCAAATTTTTTTAGGGGCTGCTAGTTTTAGATTGGATCTTTTTTGGCTGGTGTGCTTTACAATAGATTTGATAATTTAATACATCTCCATCTCCCAATTTCTTTAAGGAAAAAAGAAAATTTTATTGTAGCTAAAAAACAAGTTATGTATATTTCTATGTTGTAAAGCAATTCACGCATCACATATTTATTCTTAACAAAATAAATATTGTCTAACAATGCAAACAAATATCTTTTTTTTTTTTTAAAAACTCTGAGTAATGAGTCTTGCCAAAACAAAATAAAATAACATAATTCATTCCAAAACTAAAGTTGGCAAAAAAATCCCACACTTTTTTTAATTTTTAGGCCTAGACATCAGTGTCAATAAGACACATTTGCGCTCATGATCTAGGCAACAAAAGAACATCTCCTTATATGTTGGATTTTCCATCAAAAATATGTAGGCCTCAGTCTTTGATATTGGATCTAAGTCCAATATGCCCAAAACTGCGTGAACTTTTACTCCATATGACTTTGAAAAACACTTTGCCATAACCTCAGTTGCCCTATCAATTGCCTTTGATACATTATCAAATGACTGTGAAATTACATTCCCGAGTTCATCATCTTTTGCCAATTGTCTTTTCTTGCTTTTAGAAGACATTGCATCTTGTGATGACACTCGAGAACGTGCAACATTAATTTCTGGTGACCTCTGATCATCTTCCATTTCAAAGTTCTCCAAAGAAACTTCATTTTGAGATATTAAATTATCAATCTCATCAATAGTGGTCGATGCAGCATACCTAGCACGTTTCTCCTTTGCAGTTTTAGCATGATCACCTTTTGCTCTATCTTTAGCCCAAAGTTGTGCCATCTTAGAGTAGTTGGGTATAGGTGTTGTCATCCACTTCTTGGTTGCAGGTTTAGACTATTACAAACCAAGACAAATGGTTAAACAATAGATATAATTATGTAATACAAAATTAAACTCACAAAAAATGGTAATTTACAGCTATGAGTGGCTCCCAAACTTCTGGTTCAGCTGTCCACATATTTAAAGAATCATTTCATCCAAAACCACTCAATCCATCTTTAAATATGTCATAGCATTCATGAAAATTCTTCTTCAGTGTCTTCTGTCGATTTTTCACCTTATCCTTTTTAATCTCTATGTCAAATTTTTCAACCAACTCTTTCACTATGTCATCGTATGCCTTAGAGGTAAAAGTTCCATTAACTCTACCACCTATGATCACCTGATATAAAAAAGCATCCACTAAACCAACTCTTTCACTATGTCATCATATACCTTAGAGAAAGTTCCATTAACTCTACCACCTATGATCACCTGATATAAAAAAGCATCCACTAAAACATCATCCATAACACTACTCCATTGTACTTCTTTGCTTGGATCTCCACCATTCTTCTTTGATATCTTACCCATGCTATAATTAATAGGACAAAAAACACATATAAAATATTGTGTAAATATTAATATTAATTATCAAAAGATAGAGAGCAATATCAAAATGAAAAGAGAAATTTGCATAACATTTAGGTCTAAGTAATTGAAACATAGCATAGTCTTAAACGACATGACAACAATAAACTCAAAAACTATCACATTTGGACATAGTTTTGCCACATGACTGATGCTATAGAATCTCTTATAATATCTCCTTGTCTAGCATCCTTATCATCTTCTCTTGGAGTAGGGGCCACACATTCACAATGAGAATGCAAAACCTCTTCATCAACTTCAGCAATAAGACTTTCATTAGGATTGACACCCATTAAATAATTATGAAGTATGCAACATGCTAAAATAATTTCATTTTGGGTGTCAACACAATAATTAGGCTTTGTAGTACTTGTTATGATAAGAAATCTCTTTTTAAGTACACCAAATGCTCTTTCAATAGCAATGCACAATGACGCATGTCGCAAATTAAACAATTCTTTAGCATTTTCAGGGGATGAACAAATTACTCTTTTAAATGATAACGCACTCCCTTATAAGGTGCAATTAGACGACTTCTATTCATGTATCTCGCATCAACAAGATAATATTTACCTAATAAACAATAACAACCATTAATTATATATTACAAATTTTTTAATTATAAAGAATAAACCCTAATATGTATTTGAATTAAATTTACCTTGTGGGATTTTCAAATTATCGTTTCTAGTTAAAGCACTCTCTATTATTCTTGAATCTGAAGCAGTTCCTTTCCAACTTGGTAAAACGTACGTGAATTTTAAATCAAATGAGTATGCCGCTAACACATTTTGTGTTGTGTAACCCTTCCTACCCCGATATCTTGGTGCATCCTCATTAGACACTTTGACACGAACATGTGTTCCATCAAGTGCCCCAACACAATCTTGAGATTAACATTATCTCTCAAAAACATTTACCTTAAAATATATTTGTACTAAACTACTATCAAATATAAATTATATACATGATATATTTACCTTAAAATATGGGTTGAACCTACTACTTTGTAGTATTTCAAGTGACACTTGGGTTCCATCAGGTTGTCGAAGGAATTGATCCTCTAACATAATTATTGATCTTAACACGTTATGAAAATGGCGACTAATAGTCCCACCAAAACGACAAAAAAAGAATGACATTGTACAAGTTGTCTAATTATGTGCTAGCATGTGAAAAAACTTGCCAACTTGCTCTTCAACTATGGCACTTCAACTGTGGCATGCTGTATGTCTTGAAGATCACCATCTCTCTGCAAAATGTCGCACAAACCTTGAAAAGCTTATGGACCTATGTGTATTACATCATAGCATTTTTCACTATTCCTAAGTCGAGACATTAGTTCATCACGAACTTTTTGTCTTTCTATGGTTGATTGTGTAGGAATGTGGGGAACACGTCTTCTTTTTAGTCGTTGCCTTTGATGGATAATGTAATACAAATAACGACATGCAGCATGAACCAAGTCTAGTTTCCGCATAAAGTTCGAAAAAATTATGGTCTTAAGTACCTCATCATTCAAATCCATCTAAGTAAAAAAATAGTTATGTTATTAGTCCAACTTAGAAAATTATGGGCACATGTTCTAAAAAAATAGTTACGTTATTAGTCTAAATATTTATGAATGTGTTACAACTAATCTAAAACTAAAACTGTTAAACTATAAACATTAATTTTGTTTGGGATTCAGAATGTTAAATTATAACATTATCTCTCAAAGTACACGTACATTAATGCCTTTGAGAGATAAACTGTAACACTAATAGTATTATAACTAAAATAAAAATTTACTAATTGGTTAAAAATTGCTAAAAAAATAGACAAATAATAGTCATTTAATGATAAAAAAAAATATAATCAAATAAACCAATCAAGTCTTCCAAGCAATTGAGAAGTGACAAAAATTGAGATATGGGTTGGGAAGACAAAGTAAAGGACTAGAAAGAGGAGTTCATCAGATTGCTTGGAAAACCGTGTATGACAATAGCACAATTGCTTGAAAATTGTGACTTTTGTGGGGAATGAGTTAGCTTTTTTTTACATTGCTAAGGCTGAGTTTGGATACGCATCTGGCACGTTTATGTCTGCGTTTCAGCGTTCCTTTTTTTTTTTTTTTTTTTTTTTTTTTTTCACTTGTTTTCTGCGTTTTAGCTTGCTTTTTGAGACAAAATGCACTGTTCATGAATAGTGTGCGCACTGTTCATGAACACTTTATTAAAAATTAAAATTAAAAATAGGTCCCACAGCACTATTCACACATTTAAAAATTATTTTACTACAGTGTTTTCAGTTTTTAGTTTTAAGTTCAGTTCAGTTCAGCAAAATAAATTGTATCCAAACGAACCCTAGGTGTATGGTTTTCAACCATACACGTGGATAGTACCCTTTTTGAAATTGAAGCAAAGACTTTAAGGCACTACAATAGTCCAAAAACTAGTTTAAACAACTTGAAGTGAGCAGAAAAAGAGTTTTACCCAAAAAAAAAAAAGAAAAAAGAGAGAGACAGAGAAGGGAAATCAAACAAAGAAAGATGGAGATAAACTAAGAAAATATGGAATGCAAAAAGAGAAGAGAGGAAGGACTGAAATTGAGAAAAGAGTCAAAGACTCATCTGTGGGCTCAAGGTGGGTTGCATATCAGTTCAATTGTAGATTTACTGGTGGTGTTGTGTGTTGTGGTAGTGTAATTTTTTGAGTATGAAGAAGAAGAATGCACAGAAAGACAGCCATCTTGGCCATCAATGCCAAAGTAAGCAAGAGGGAATGGTTTTTTTTTTTTTTTCTTTTCTTTTAAATGAGGAATGAGCCAAATTTACAGCAATTTTCCAGTAGTTCTTACTTTCAAATTTCTAAATACAATTTTTTTTTAGCTGTACAGGTAACTCTAATAGCAGTTTTCGTTTCTTTTCACTTTCAAGGTTTTTAGGTGTACAGAATGCTAGTTTGTTTTGGTTTTTAGGTGTACAAAAACACTATATATCACTCTCATGAGTGACTAGCAAACAGTTCATAAAAAAGAAAAAAAAAATAGACTAGCAAACAACCGAAAAGAAAAAGAAAAAGATAGATATACTTGGTTTGAGCAATAACTGAAAATTGCAGCAGACAAAAGAAAAAGAAAGACCAGCGATAGCAGCTTCACTTTGCAGAGGATGGACAATATCGTGATAGCTATATTTTTTTTACGGTTGAATGAGAAAAAAAGGGCTGATATTAAAAGGGTATTTTAGAGATTTTAACAAAAATTTTATTAAACCTAAATTTATTCCCTCCCATTTCTTCCAATTTTGAGGGGAACACAAATTTGAGGTTTTGAGGGAAAAGGGAGAAATGAGCATTCCCTTCTAACCATTCCATTCCCTCCCACTTAAACTCCTAAACAAGGGAATGAGCTTTTTATTCCTTCCATTAAAACTCCCAAACAAGGGCAAGGAAGAATATTCTAAATTGATTCTTTTCATTCTATTCCATTCCATTCCCTCCTCCCAAAGGATCCGTTTAATGCATGCCTTTAAGGCATATATTAACCAACCATTTTGGTTAAATTTTTATGGGAAATTGAAAAAACTGTCAAAACAATTAATCACTTTTTATTTTTTCCATGAAAAAGTTTCCTAAAATGGTTTACTAATTGTTGACACCCCATTTTGCAACCCGCATTTAACCTCACATGGAGGGTAAAAGGGTACTTTCACCTCAGAAAATATGCATCTTGATTCTGGCCATTAGATCCTTAATCTCATTTCACCAAAATGATCTTGATGTTGTAACGATCAAATTGACCGGTCATGAGCCCTAATCGGACCACCAGATTGAAAGTTATCATCAAATCAATTTTTAATGGCTGAAATGCACTATCACAAATTGAGTCCGACTATACGTGATTATGAACAATTGATTCCAATTGGTTATAATTATAATCAATTTGAGATTAATGATGTGTCATAATTTGATTGGTTAGGACTACATTTTATGGTGAGATTCCATACACCTAATTAATTAGATAATTAAACATTAATTATTCAATGAGTAATTTGTGCAATTATCTTTTAATTAGTGTAAATTTGGAACCAATTAAGTCTGAAATTGGAGTGATTGGAGCCATTTAATGTTAATTGGGGATTAATTTGGGACCTATTAATGTTAATTGTGCTGAAACCATTTTCTAACAAATGACCTCTGCTTACTATTTCATCGATATCTCTCAGAATATTTTGAATCTGTGAATGAGGTTAATTTTCCCAGAAACTAGACATTCGGGGCTTCAATTTGACCACAAGAATGAGACAATTCCGATCAGAATTGAGTCAGATATGATTTTTTGAAGTTGGCTCCACATGCTGTTATAGCAGTTACGGGAAAACCGAATTTTGGCTTGCTCCCCACTCCCACCAATCTCTCCATTTAATGCACCAGATTTTTCCCAAGGCTAAAATGAGGTCTAGGTTCATAATCCTTGTCAACCCTCATTAAATGGCCTTCCATTCATATTCTCTCCACTACTACTATATAAACTCTCCCTCTCATTCATTCTGAGGGACACAAAAAAACCCCTCTCTCTTCTCCTCTCTTGAGTTCTAGTAAAGTAGAGTAGTCTTGTCATATCTTGGTCTTCCTGAGACTCAAGGTATTGAGTGAGACTCACTCTCCCTCTCCTAGTTCTTCTTTTTTTCCTTCTCCCTTAGGATCTCTACCAAGAGTCTCCTCCTCCATCATATGGATCTTGCATGAAGGTAGAATCTCTTTCCCTAACTAGTTTTTTATGTTGCCATAATGAGAATTTAGGATTAAAGCATGATAGTAATTATTTAAATTCCCATGAATATGTTTGAATGTTCTTATATGTTCTTATGTGTTTTTCACATGTTCATGCATATCACTAGCTTTGATCTTAAATCCACATAAAAAAATATGAAAAACATGTTTGTTTCATAATTCTTTCAAATTCTTGAATCTAGGATATCACCATACACACACATTCACTAGAATTTATTTTTCAATCCAAATGTAATGCTCAATAAATTGAATTAGGGTTTATCACATGCACACACATCAAATTCAACATGCAAATTGATTGACATATTGGATGATATGATATGAATGTTGGCCACCATAGTCTAGAAGACCGGTTTCATCGGGCAAGGTGGGTGCCTAACACCTTCCCACTTTGTAACATAGCCTCCGAACTTAGATCAAGGGTTAGTAGATCAAGTGCTTATCCATGTAATTTTCTATTTTTAGATTGTAACTAGGAAACAAAGCCATGTACTTTATCTTAGATTGTATCTAGGACCAAAGCCATGTAATTTTCCTATGATCAATGTAAATTCAATTGCAAATTAATAAAATGAGGAATTTTTCAATTATGGTTTTCTTATTTTTCCAATAATTAAATAAGTGGCGACTCCATTGTAAAACCTTTAATCTAAAGGGGAAAATATAACTAGTCGAACCTCCATTTTGAGAGGCAATAGCACGACTCCACCCATTCACATGGGTTTAGCCCAACATTCCTATAAAAAAGGGGGCCGGGGGCGCAGTCTCTCACACTAATGTATGCCCTAAGGCACATGTTAGTAAAAACCAAAAATTAAAACCAAAAGCACAAACAAATTTTAAAATGTACAGTCAAATCCACCACTCTCTCTCCCTCCTCCACTCCCTATCGTCATCCACAAAATCCTCCCTGTCGCACTACCATTGTTGAACTGACCATCAACCGATGGTGCAGCACCACCAGAAACCCACCTTCAAGAAGATGCCAAATCACGAGCCCAACATTCTCATCTGAAGTGAAAGCCAAAGGAGGTCACAATTAGAATGGAATATGTGCATGTTGGGCATTCATGATATTAAGATCTATTTAGCAATAGCTCTCTGCAAACCAGTTTCATCATGTTAGAAAATGGGAGCTTTAATGTGTTTAACCTAGGAAGTGGAGACCAGTTCATTATGACCTGTGCAGCTGTGTTGATATCTCATGTTTAGCTTTTGCATGTGTTTGAAAGATGCAATGTTTGTGTTTAGTGGGATTGTTTTACTTTGGCAGTATGTGCATGTACCTGTTGGGCTAGCATGAGATTGTATACACGCATGTATTTCTGTATTTGGCTTTTTTCAAAAAATAAAGGGTAAATTATAGATTACCCACTTGTGATTTGACTCGAATTTAAATTGTCTACTTGTGGTTTAAAAGTTGACACTTTGCCTACTTAAGGTTAATTTCGTTAGGTAACCCACCAGTTAGAAACAACGCATTTTAATTTTAAAACATAATATAAAATGGATCTAAAAGTTTGGGTTTAAAATTTTATGAACATTACACATGAAATTTCAAATAAGTACAAAATGCAAGGTAAGCTCCAGTTGACCATTTGCAGGGCCCCCATCGACCACATGCAGCCCCTTTTCAACCAAATCCACACTGCCTGAGCTTTACCCCTTTCAATAAACATCATCTTCTTCTTTGTAGAGACATAGAGATATTCATCTAGCCGAAGTGGGTCTCACGGTATCAGAGATCAAAGTAGCACCAAGATTCAGAGCAGAAAGCAGAGCAGATCAGTGAAAGTATACTTGGCTAAGCTTCTTGTAGTTTTAGTTTTATGAATTGTATATAGCCTACATTGTATGTAGTTTAGTTAGTTTGTACATTGTTTAGTGAAGCACATGACTGTGCACGTGTGATAATTTAGTTGTTTTGTTAAGAATCTGTTACAACTGTTAAGAGCTGTTAAGTTAGACTCTGATTTGTATATAAGGATTACTCTCATGTACCATTAAGCAACTTAATGAGAAATTCATTCTTAGCAAATCTCTTATATGGTATCAGAGCATAGGTTTGCTAGGATTCTCTCAAAATTCCCAAAATTCCCAAAATTCTAGGGTTTTGTTCTTGAAGCTTAAAGCTACTTCAATGGCGTTTGCGTCAAATTCTTCTTCATCCACTTCATCTGAGCAAGATCTAGCATTGGTTGAAGACATGTCGAATCCTTTGTATCTTCACCATGCTGAAAGCCTTGGAGCTATGCTCGTGTCTGAAGTTCTGACTGGTGAGAATTACAATGCTTGGGCTCAATCCATGAAGAAGGCCTTGATTGCAAAGAACAAATTTGGTTTTGTTGATGGCACTATCACTTTTTCGTTTCCATTGATAAAAACTTCAGCAGCTGTTGATGCTTGGATTCGCTGTGATAATATGGTTGATTCTTGGTTGAATAAGGCAATTTCACCTAAAATCAGAATCATCATCACCTACAGAGACACAGCACTGGAAATCTGGAATGATCTTAGGGTTACACATTCTCAAGGCAATGGACCTAGGGTTTTTCAGTTGCAAAAGGTTACTACATCAATCAATCAAGGTGATTCTTCAATTACTACCTTTTTCACTCAATTAAAGCTGTATTGGGATCAACTCAAGATTTTCAGGCCTAATCCAACTTGTACTTGTAGGAATTGCACTTGTAATTTGTCCAAAAGAATTGAGAATCTTCACTTTCAAGATTTAGTGATGCAATTCTTGATGGGGCTCAATGATTCTTATTCTCAAATCAAGGGACAGATTTTGTTAATGGAGCCACTTCCATCTATTAACAAAGTCTATTCCTTGTTGATTCAAGAAGAGAGGCAGAGGAATGTGGGAAATTCCAATGCTCATGTTGAGTCCACTGCTCTTGTTGTGAAAGGGTCTAATTCCAATTCTGCTGTTTTCAATTCTGCCTTTTCTAGAGGAAAGAATTCTAAAGGCAAGGATAGACCTATTTGCTCTTACTGTGGGAGACTTTGTCATACCATGGAGAAGTGTTTCAAGCTACATGGCTTCCCTCTTGGTTTTAAGCCTAAAGGAAAGACTTAAATGGTGAATCAAGTGGGTGTTCAAGATGATCTTGCAGAGAATGGATAGTTATCCAATGATGCTACTCAGTTCACTTTTACTCAGGAGCAATGCCAACAATTTCTAACTATTTTAGGCAATTAGATACAAGCTGCTGCTCACCTCTCTAAAGATGTTCATATGGCCAATAGTGTGATCAAGCCTCATTCAGATCAACAAGCAGCTTCTTCTACAACTGCTACTAAGCCTAACAATGCTCTCACCATGTTAGGTATATCCTTCTTTGGGAATTCTGATTTGAGGCATTCTATTTTTTTTGCACATATAGTCAATCGAATAGCTTTTGATGGAGATACTTGGGTTATTAACACTAGGGCAACTGATCATATTGTGCATTATGTTCATTTATTCATTGAATTCACTACTGTTAATTGTGTGGTTGCACTTCCTAATGGTGAAACAACTATGGTAACTCACATAGGTTCTATTACTCTTTCATCCACTCTTATCCTTCATAATGTTCTTTGTGTTCCTTTCTTTTCTTTTAATCTTTTTTCAGTTAGCCAACTCACTAAGTCTTGTTCTTGTTGTCTTGTTTTCTTGTCAAATTTTTGTTTTATACAGGACCTTATGTGCTGGAGGACAATTGGTGTGGGTGAAGTTCATGATGGGATGTACTTGCTGCAACACAGCCCTTCAGATGCTTATACCCTTCCAATCAACTCCAAGGTTCTTGGTTCATCCTTTTAATCAATCTTCAACTTTGTTTTCAAGTTTGTTTTCAGTCAACCTCAATCTCATGTACTCAATAATATTGTTGTTCCTTCTTCTATATGGCATCTTAGATTAGGTCATCCCTCAGATGCTAAACTTTCTTCCTTAAAGAATGTACTTCATGATTCTGTTTGTACCTTTAATAAAGACAGTGAGATTTGTCCACTTGCAAAGCACAAGAGACTTCCTATCCCTTTTCTTAATCACATATCAAATTCCCTTTTGATATTGTTCACTATGATATTTGGGGTCCCTATAGTGTTCTTACTGTTAATGGACATAAATATTTTCTTACTATTGTTGATGATTGTACTAGATCAATTTGGGTTTATCTTATAAAGTCCGAGTCTGATACTAGGTCCATTTTACAGTCCTTTTATACTATGATTAAAACTCAGTTCAATAAAGCCATTAAAATTTTTAGAACTGATAATGGCCTTGAATTTCAAAGGACTGAATTCTTTAAGACTTATGGTATTATCCATCAACATAGTTTTGTTGCCACTCCTCAACAAAATTCAGTTGTGGAGAGGAAACACCAACATATTTTGTGTGTTGCAAGAGCCTTAAGAATTCAATCTAATGTTTCTATTGCCTATTGGGGTGACTGTATTCTCACTGCTGTGCACCTTATCAATAGACTTCCATCACCTCTTCTTTATGATAAAACTCCTTTTGAATTGCTTTATGGCAAAGTTCCTGATTACAGCTCCTTTAGAGTCTTTGGCTGTTTGTGCTATGCTTCTACATTGGCTCATAATAGATCTAAATTTGATCCTAGAGTTATCAAATGTGTCTTCTTGGGCTATCCCTTTGCTGTTAAAGGTTACAAACTACTTGATTTACATTCTAAAAGAATTTTTATATTGAGAGATGTTGTTTTTCATGAGTCCATTTTCCCTTTTCAATATCTTCCTTCTTCCACTTTTCACTCTCCCTCTGATCCATTGTCTCAACTTTGTACTCCCAATGCTCCACCCTTACCTATAGATGATTTACATTCTAAATCTGTTCTTGTTGTTGATGGTCTTCCATCTAATCATGTTCCTGATCTTGCATTTGATCACATTGATCATCCTACTTCTCAGCTTCTTGAAGATCATTTTTCTGATCTTCCTGAAGAATTATTTGTGTTTTAACCTAATGATATAATTGATAATCCTCAATTGCATCATCTTGATCCTGTTCCATCCTTGTCCAATCCTTCTGATTCCTCACTTTGAAGGTCCACTAGGGTGTCTAAACCTCTTGCCTATCTTCAATCCTATAAGTGTAACACACTTTCCACTAGGTATCCTATAGCTAATTTTGTTTTTTCTCACAAGTTATCACCTAGCTATTCTCATTTTTGCAATAGCATTTTTTGCTCTTAAAGAACCTCAATTTTACCATCAAGCTGTTGGTGATCCTAATTAGGAAGCTGCCATGGCAGCTAAACTTGAAGCTTTAGAACAGAATCACACTTGGTCTATTGTCTCTTTGCCTCCCAACAAAAAGGATGTTGGATGTAAGTGGGTTTTTTTGCATCAAGTATAAGGCTGATGGTAGTATTGAAAGGTATAAGGCTAGGCTTGTGGCAAAAGGGTATACTCAGCAACAGGGTTTAGACTACACTGAGACATTATGCCTTATGGCTAAAATGGTCACAATCAAGCTTTTCTTGGCTTTGACTGCTGTGCATGGTTGGGTTCTTCAACAGTTGGATGTTAATAATGCTTTTCTAAATGGTGATTTGAATAAGGAGGTCTACATGTCTCTTCCTCCTGGTTTGCACAGCAAGGGGGAGCTAGTTTGCAAATTGCATAAGTCCTTATATGGACTTAAGCAAGCTTCAAGACAATGGTTCTCCAAGTTTTCAACTACCCTACTGCAGCTTGGTTTTGTACAGTCCAAAGCAGATTATTCATTGTTTGTTAAGCAACATGGTAAGCTTTTTATAGCACATCTAGTCTATGTTGATGACATACTTATTGCTAGTAATGATCTTAAAGCTGTGGAAGATCTTAAGTTGTCTTTGGATAAGCACTTCAAGTTGAAGGACTTAGGCAATTTCAGATATTTCTTGGGTTTGGAAGTTGCAAGATCACAAAAGGGTATTTCTTTGCGTCAAAGGAAGTATGCGCTTGAAATTGGTCATGATGTTGGGATGCTTGGCTACAAACCTGCTAAAACTCCCATTGAAGTAAACTTGAAATTGAGCAAGGATGAGGTTGAGTTATTGCATGATGCTAGGATGTATAGGAGGTTAATAGGTAGACTATTGTTCTTAACCATTACTAGGCCATACATTACATACTCTGTGCATAAGTTAAGTCAATATATGTTTGAGCCTAGACAACCTCATTTGAAGATAGCTTATAGGATCATTCAATACATTAAAGGGACTCCTGGTCAATGATTATTTTTTCCATCAAACACTTCATTGCACATAAAAGCCTTTGCAGATGCAGATTGGGATGCTTGCCTTGATTCTAGATCCACTGCAGAAGCTGAGTATAGATCAATGGTTGTGGTTGTATGTGAAGTAACATGGATTCTCTATTTGCTAAAAGATTTTAGTATTGCACATGACAAGGTTGCTCTTTTGTTCAGTGACAGCGAGGCAGCAGTCCACATAGGGTCTAACCCTGTGTTCCATGAGCGTACAAAGCATATTGAGATAGATTGTCACATTGTGAGAGATAAGGTGCAAGATGGAGTTATAAGATTGATGAACATTAGAAGTCAATCTCAGTTGGCAAACTTGTTAACAAAGGCTTTGAACTTGACTCAATTTACAACCTTATTTGACAAGATGGGAATTCTGAATATTCATTCCAATGGTGCCCATCTTAAGGGGGAGTATCAGAGATCAAAGTAGCATCAAGATTCAGAGCAGAAGGCAGAGCAGATCAGTGAAAGTATACTTGGCTAAGCTACTTGTAGTTTTAGTTTTATGAACTGTATATAGCCTATACTATATGTAGTTTAGTTCGTTTGTACGTTGTTTAGTGAAGCACGTGACAGTGCACATGTGAGCATTTAGTTGTTTTGTTAAGAATCTGTTACAGCTGTTAAGAGCTATTAAGTTAGACTCTGATTTGTATATAAAGATTACTTTCTTGTATTATTAAGCAACTTAATGAGAAATTCATTCTTAGCAAATCTCTTATACACGGAGCATGGATTTAGGCTGGGCTTGAAAGAAAGATTTATCTAGCCGAAAAGCTTCTGGGGATTTGTTAGGAGGTAGAACAAACAAAAATATACAAATAGAGAAACTACTTCTTGTTGCTTTTTGCTCATGGCAGATTCGCCACTTGTAAGAGGCTGAAATCTAAAAGAACAATTGGGCTAACAAGGTGACTTAGTTGTGAAAAAGGGAGGGAGATTGGATTTTCTTTGTATCCATTCTTGCCATTGAAGCTTTAATAAAGTAAAATTGGAACTAGAAATGGCATTAATTTTGCTGCAATTCATCGAATGAAGCAAAAAGGAAGAAACCAATACCAAGAGTATGAGATTTAATCCAACAAAAAGAAAGAAGAGCGTATGTAAATTTTTTTTTAAAGGAAAATTTTTGTATTTAATTTATCTCCTCTTATTGCAATGAAGAGTACTACTAGCTAGTGAAGTTGGAAATGGAATGGACAATGCCATGACAATTTGGCTATGCCTAGGAGCGTTGTTCATTGTAATGTTCATCAATTTTTCGTAAAATTTCACAACCCTAGCTTTTTGATCCATTTTATGTTTAAATTCTAAATTAAAATGTGTTTTTTTCTAATAGAAAAGTTAAGTTGGGTTATGGACGCCTAACGGAATTAACCTTAGGTGGGCAAAATGCCAACTTTTAAACCATAGGTAGGTAACTTAAATTCGAGTCAAATCACATGTGGGTAATCTATAATTTACCCAAAAACAAAATAAAATAAATAAATTTTAAAATCAATTATAAAAAAAAGGTTCATCACTTAGTTATTAGGTTTGAGGAAATGCTCACCCTGTTTTATGTTATTTTGAACTAACCAAACATGTTTTTAATTTTAAAAACAAAATAAAATGGTTTTTTGTTTTTATTTCCAAAAACAAATTTTTGAAAAGAAAAAATATAAATAGTTACCAATCATGACCTAATTCTTCTACCGCCTTTCCCAAATAAAATAAACATCACAATATTTACTTGCAAATCATAAATTCTAAAATCTATATTCAACTACCATCTTTTGTATTTTTCCCGCGAGGCTGATACCCCTCAACAACCATTTCGGTCAAGCAACAATTGAAAGGAAAAAAAAAGAATGAAAGTGAGAAAAGAATAAAGTCATGATCACTCTTTGTTTTTTCGAAGTTTCCAAGCTATTGTCCATTCCAAAGTTCTAACCGTTATTCACAATATTCGTGCTAGATGCATCACAAATATAACGTGAAGAACATGATGGTTTTCTGTGTACATTTTTTTAATTCCCAAAATTAATCAATGTGAACAAACATTAATCCATGCAAAAATTAATTAATTCTACAAATTAATGTACTAAAAATGATTAGGTAGGGCCTTCAAATGAACACATGTGAAGTGAGTATTCCAATTTCCAAACCGAGGTGTATCCTGTAATTTGGCATGAACTTTCTTTGCAATTGAACAAATGGTCTTCGTTTAATTGTTTAAATAGTTCAGACTTCAAAGTAGTAAAAAACTTTCAAAAAATAGATGACCAAAAACTGAGTACTACTTGATTTAAACTAACATATATTGATGCCTGTCACGAGCTCTTGTAAATTATTTTCTCTTATATAATATATCTAATTTTAATGTCAATGTTTTTTTATACTGTTTCTCAAAAAAAAAAATGTTTTTTTATACCAACCATCAATAAGATTAATATATTGACTGAGAATCTGTGACCAGCTAGTCAAATAAAGTATAATGGCACTAGTTTGTTTTCGGGGTACTGACTAAGGTCCTTGGGTCAATACCACCTGGAACTTTCCTCAGAAAAAGTTCAGTGCTTTCTCCGCATTTTACATATGAAAACCAGTCAGACCCTTTTGGACTTGAAAAAGAACAGGTCAAACACCACCACCCCCGCCCGCCACAAACAAAAAAAATGTTAGGTGGAGCATATTATAATATATCTATTCTTATCCTACATCAATTGAGTTTTATCCATTACAACTTTAGTATGCTTCTATAATTGTGAGCTTTTAGATTAATATAACAAACTCTAAATTTTTGAATAAATTAAACAATAAGTTTAGGCCCCATGTAGATTTTAGATTTATATGCTTATTTCAGCACCTATAATTGTGAGCTTACAGCCTTTCACAGTTTCACACCTCTCTATCATATGCCTGTGTAATGAGTTCTTCTATGATTACAAGTCACCACAAAATCTCACAATCACAAGTTATATCTTGATCCATCATCAATCAACACAATATTATTGTATTATGAGAAACACTAAATATTGTCAGTTAAGCTACAAGGCTTTTAACCTTTTATAACTTAACAACTATTTTAATTATTATTATAGTTTGAGTGTCTACAAAGTTTGGGTGCAACTTTATTATTCTGAAATAAGAAAATATTATACAAAAGAATTTTAACTTATAACGTTCGTTCTATAATAATTACTCTTTATTATCAGGCTAAGATACAAATCATTTTTTTTTTTTTGTATAAACAAGGTTCAAACCACAAATCTATTATTCAATGATAAAATATTTTACTAGTTAAGCTAACTGAAATCCATGAAATAAGAACTTTTTAATTGCATGCTATTAATATTTTATGCAATGCTTTTTTAAAAATAGAATTTATGTAAATTTATTTGTTTAAGTATTGTAATTTATTTGCTTACAAAATATAAAATGTTAATAATTTTAGGTTATTTTTTAAATACACTGAGTGGGAGTATTGGGCTGTGAACCATGCCCGAGGATGTAGAGAAGCCCAAGGATGATCAAACAGTAAGATAAGTAAACGGGATAAAGGGCCGAGGACAAAGACAAATAGCAACGAACAAGTGGTGTTTCTCAGGGAGCCAAATTTCCTTGGGGAGCATCGAGGAAGGTTGGCACCCTGCCGCCTAGAGACTATCGTGTAAGGGGCGACCATATTTTTGAGGATAAGCTTCAAAGGAAGGAGTTCACAGTAAACTAAGAAATATCTAAGAAGAAGGTTGCTACTACTACATTAAATGTTCTGCACCTAATCAGTTGGTTGCATTTAAGTGGAAATGACACCTGAATAGTGGTATTCAGCTTCACAACTACACACAAAGTCTCCAGGAGGGCTCTGATGGGACAAGCATCTAGGAGATCATCTATATAATCAACAAATGGAAGGCTGGGATCAAAAGAAGGAAGACTATCTAAGGGAAGGGACTCTATGAAAACTAAGAAAAAGTGAAAGGAGGAAGAATATAAGGGCATCTTGTACTTAGATAAGCTGGAGTGAATACAAGAACTTATCTTTCTTAGATTTGACTGAGGAGTATTTTTCTCTTCAAAGTACATTTCTCAATCTTTTTAGCACTAAACCAATCTATTGTGGACCATACTTGATTCATTAAGTCTTCACCTCTAAAATTCACTCTCTTACAAATCTATTGTTGTGGGCTTGTTGGGCCATCACTCACATTTCTTGGGCTGAGGGTTTGATTCAGTCCTTACAATTGAAATGGGTCAAGTTATGTCAACTCGCTTAATAAATGAGTTGTGTCAAGGTTGATGAATTGAGACACAATTATTAAATGGGTTGGATTATGATTAAGCCATATTTTACAATACCATTTCCTCCGCACAATATGACCACAACACACTAATACTGCAAATTGTCACCCCTCTTACGTATTGGCATATTTGACATTATTATTGGGGAAACAAATTTAAATGATTACCCACAAAGAATGTAAAAAAATGTAAAATTATTCTTAGAGATAACATTAGTGAACCTAAGGCCTCGTTTGGTACACAAATTTAAACACATGTTATCAGTTTTTAAACAATATTACACGTATTTTCACACACTTTTTCACCCACACGTATTTCTAAAAAAATTGAAAACTGATATTTAAACACATGTACCAAACGAGTCCTAAATATGGCAAGAAAGGGAAAAAAAGTATAAGGTTTGTGATGTGAGACGAAGGCCCTCACTTTTTGAAATGATGAGAATAATCTCACTTGTGAAATGTGAACTACGAGTAAAGTGGGGCCAGACTCTGTTAAATGGGCATTAATTATCATATGGTGAATGTTTGAGAAACTATTTCGTATACTATGTATTATACTTTGGAAAAGGCAAAGACCACGTGATTTTTCATAATTTTTTGTTATAACTGTGATATGGCAGAGTGTGATTAGTGAAGAAAAAAATGTGGATCTATATGTAAGTGATAGTTAATTACTCACAATTTGCCACGTTACAGTTGTAGCAAATTAAGTTATGGGATAATTTGTAATCCTAGAACTACTCTTATATTTTTTTTTCTACAGTAAAAAAAAAAAAAAGTATTATACTCTTTTTCATATAGAATGGATATTCTCCCCCTTTTTTTTTTTTTTTTTTTTTATAATTGATAGTTATAATAACGAGGTATGAGAGATTTGAATATTAGATAGATGTCTTTATTAAAAATACCATAAAATATTAGTCGAATTAAAATACTTTTATATAAATAATGGGAAAATAGGAGATGATGTTTAAACAACAAACGTTGGTATTACAAAGAATGGAATTACTATTACATTATCACTTGAACCTCATATTAGGTGGATTATATATATATATATATATATATATATAAAAAGTGTTTAAAATTTAAAATTTCATGGGTTAAAAGTGATAATATCTTGCCATCCATTGGTCTTCAGTCTTCGCTTTAGATTTTTTTTTTTTTTTTTTTTTTTTGGGAGCTAAACTATTAATATCACTCCTTCATCTGCAGCATTCCGTAAGAGAGCATTCAACCCCTCAGCACAAAAGAGGAACAAATAAGGGGAGAGAGGATCCCCTTGTTGTAAGCCACGAGAGGGAATAATCACACCCTTTGGTTCACCATTCACAAGAATAGAATATGACACAGTAGTAATACACTCCATAATCAAAACCACCCATATATCTGAAAAACCCATCTTAAGGAGAATTTTTTCAAGAAAAACCCACCCCACTCTATCATAAGCCTTGCTCATATCCAATTTCATAGCCATAAAACCTTTCTTGCCTGAACAACTATTCTTCATATGATGCAAAGACTCAAAAGCAATTAAAATATTATCAGTAATCAAACGATCAGCAATAAAAGCACTCTGGGTCTCAGAAATAATAGAATTAAGTAGAGGCTTGAGACGGTTTGCTATCGCTTTACTAATAATCTTATAAATCACATTACAAAGGCTTATAGGACGAAAGTTAGCTGGCTTGTTTGAGTTTGTATTTGTCTTGTCTAATCTCTAGTCGCTGAGAAACAGATAAAAATTGTGTTTAGTAGCAAAGAAAATGCAAGGATAGAAAAGATAAAAAAAGAAAAAAGAAAAAAGAAGAAGTTAATATTAATTCTTTTTTTTTTCTTCTAAAAGTGACATGGCTCAATATTTTTCATTAAAATACTCACGTGGCTCTTTTATTGTTTAATTATATTATTTTATATATTATTATGTTAGCCACATATATGTCAAAAATGTAAACCGTTTGTCGCATAAGTATTTTTTTGTAAATGAGCTAATGGTAGAGATTAAATAAACAGTAAGTTGAAAATAATAAGAATTAAATTAACTATTATCAAAATATAAAGACCAAATTAACTATAATTTCAAGAGGTAAAAACTAAAATAGTATTTTGGGCTTTATAATATAATAGTTGGAGTGGAAGATTCGTTTTAAACGCTAGGAGGTGGGCTACAAGGATACAATGTTCTAGTACAGTAGTAGCACGTTGGGTTCACCTCGACAGCGTAACATCCACGTGGTTTATGAATTCTGTGTTCATAAATCGTAACTTCACCTCGACAGCGTAACATCCACGTGGTTTATGAATTCTGTGTTCATAAATCGAAACGACGACAGCAAACAACGTGTGGAGGACAAACTAATGTGCTGAAAAGTTGCCTGGTCTTGGACGGTTAGTGTTTTTTGACTAAAGAAGATAGATGGACGTTAGTGTTACTTTCGAGTCTTTTACTAATAATTTCCTCCACACATTTACAATCAGCAAAAAACATATTTTCTTTTACCAAAAAGCTATAAATATATTTAGATGTGTAGTATATATAGTGCTATAATTAGATGTGTACTATAGTGCTTAAGAATTGAGTGCGTTCATTCAGCCAAAAAAAGAAAAAAGAAAAGAAAAAAAGAATTGAGTGCGTTTTCTTCTTGTGTCTACTTATTGTTGAAGTGTTTCCTTTCCTCACGCCCTTTTAAAGGTGAAAGCTGAAACACCCTTCTATACTATTTTAATTGCTCTACCAACTTTAAATTTAATATAGTCCTAGTTTAATTCGTTTTTATTTATTTATTTATTTTTAATTCTTTTTAATTTTATATTATTTTTTGGCTGATTAGATTTTCAGCAATTTATATATATAGTAAATCAATCCACGAGTGGTTTCTAAGTTTCAGCTATGGAAGAAACTCCCGGGAAGAAAGTCTTGATCACCTCAGATGGTGATGAGATCTCAGAGAACATTGCTCTCCATTTAGCCAAACGGGGATGCAGGTTTGTGTATAACTCATTCTCAGGCCCTAGAATTTTGCATGTTATTATCTATGTATATATGTGTTTGGTTGCTGACAAAATGGTGGAAAAATGAAGAAAGATAATGAACTTTTGAATAATTGGTTTCTGGGTTATTCTTATTTTGTTTCTTTGGCACATTTTTCTCACCAAAAAGATGGTTTAACCTGTACAGAATTTTGTTAATTTAGATAAAGTTGATTTCTTTACTGTTTTAATCAATTGGCCATGATGTTTGAATGAATTTTTGATTGTTTTTACACTTCTTAATAGCTTGGTTCTGATGGGCAATGAGAGCAGTCTTCGGAGTCTAGCCGGAAAGATAAACGGTTCGGTGAAAGGTGTGAAGCCGGTGGAGGTGGTTGGTGTAGATATGGAGGAAGAGAGAGAGGGTCACTTTGCTGAGGCAGTAAACAAGGCATGCGTAATTCTGGGAAGTTTAGATGCTTTTGTTCATTGTTATTTCTATGAAGGTACAACAAATCTGTCTGGCTCAAAGCCTATTTTTTTATTATTAAGACAATATTTTTCAATATTCTTATAAAAAAGTAATTAATTGCTAAGACTGCGCAGAATCTTTGGTTCTCTTTGTACTTTTTTGTAATTTTTCCAGCAACTACTCTTTGGAACTCAATATAGGATGATATTTCATCAAAAGTAGGTAATTATATTTTAAATTTTTTTTTTGGGGGAAACTCATGTCCTATTTATTAGCATTTATCCATAGCACATTTAATTTTGACTTTCAGATAGAATAGAATGGCAGAAAAGAATACAAGTATCTGACCAGACTAGTCCTTTGAGGATTATAGCTGATCCCAAAATTTTGAGACTAAAGGATTGGTGGTTGTTGTGAGGGATGGGGCAAAGTTGAAGCCCCTTCCATATGTGGTTTTAATAGAATTTGGACAAGGCTTTGGATAGTGAGTACTGTAATGGTCTTGGACCTTAATGACTGACTAGGGTGGGACATTTGAAATTATGGGATTTTCCTAAATTTACTATTTAAAGGAATTATGTTCATTGCAATTCTTCTGCAAAGATTGTTAATGTGTGTACATATATGAGTAGGGGTACAAGTTTTCTGTGGTTTAAGTTAAATATACTCTAGGCTCCTTCTTTGATTTGGATCAGAGCAGATTCTATTTGATCCATCATTCAGCATTAGCTTTTTGTCTGGTTAACAGTCAAACTGCAATAGTTTAATTTTTGATAGAGGTGTTGAAGGTTATTGTTGGGTTAGAATATTACTTGAATCTTCAAAGTGACACCATTTGGAACGTTTAAAGGTATAACAATGTGGAGGCTATAAGAAGGCAATTATATAAAGATCATGGTATTTTAAGATGGGGATTGGCCTGGGAGAAGCCAAAGAATTCACTGGTCAATTACTTTGCTACCTAGAATTATTAGATTTTTTTCCCCCTCTTTTTTTTTTTTTTTTTTTTTCATTTGAATATAATTGTTATTCTCAGATGCAAGTCATTGTGATGGCAATTTTCATAGAAATAAATAGTTAAGGTATGCATCATCATCAACAAAGAACTTGCATAAGTATAATTTCTAGAAACTGCTTGAATCAAAACATTTAAGTGTTTGATTGATGTGTTCCTAACTCAAGAGTGCTGGGATTTGGATTTTTAACTTGGTGACCTGACAAAGAATGACAAATAACTGTATACACGGGTGGTGATGCTGCTATATGTCACCACAAAAGAGGCAGAAAAAAGGATTGCCATCAAGCAAATATCATTTTGTAGGAAGATAATCTAAAATATGTCTAACCATACCCTAATTCAGATTAGTATTGATTTTATAAATTTTGATGGGGCTCAAAATTTATAAAATCAATACTAATCTGAATATTTTGATGGGGCTCAATTAATGAATATTTTCAATTTCTGAAGAATCATTGAACAGAAGCTTGATATTGTATCAAACAACTGAATTTATTTCTTATATTATTTTTCATTTTTTTTTTTAACCAAGAACATTTTTATTAGTCCGAAAGTATTGACTTCTTATCTTAGGGACATTCTTTTCTTCATTTTATTTTTGGTTTAGTGGTTAACAGTTATAATTGATTATATTTGGGATGCACTGGAGGTGAGGTAATAACAGATTTATCACTTCTGATTGAAACAGGAAAGATGCAAGAACACCTACAATTAGGTGAAGATGAGTTCAAAAAGATAATGAAGATAAATTTTATGGCTCCGTGGTTTCTGTTAAATGCTGTGGGAAGAAGAATGCGGGACTATAAATCTGGAGGTTCCATTGTACTCTTGACCTCGATAATTGGTTCTCCAAGAGGGCTTTATCCAGGAGCTGCTGCGTATGGTTCATGTTCGGCAGGACTGCAGCAGTTAGTCAGGGTAAGTTTATTACTGTATAATATAAGCAGTCTTTTACATCTTCAGTGCATATATTATATTACTTTACTTCTGGTGGGATCTTCTGCCTAAATTTATATTCTGAACAGGAGAGTGAATCAAAAGACACATTTATGTGCATAGATTGTGAATTTACCTTGTTGACATGAAGGTTTATTATTGTAATGAGAATTTCTGACTTGAACCCTACGACATATCTTTTAGTGATGGGATTGTATGTTGATTGCCTCATCATTTGGTTAGCAGTAGCATCTGTGCTTCCAACAATTTGACTTCTTCATGTCATATTTGTTTGCTCTGAGAGAGAGAGAGAGAGCTTTCTGAATTATTTGATTGTTGTAATTTTTCTGTAAGGTGTTTCACTGCTTGCTACAAGCATTTGGTTACATTAAGCAGAAAGCATCATGTCACCACAATATATTGTATTAGTTGATTGAATGAATGATGATCACAGAAGCTTATTGTGGTGAAAGGGAAGGAGATGTTTAGTTTTTACATTAAACAAGAACCGCCTTAAGGGTCATTTCTGAGGTTCTTACTAATGCATTGTGGGGGAGTTAGTGCTAGCACCGAGTGTACATGAGAAAAGTCAATGTAGTGGTAAGATCATGTGCTATATTGATTGCTTGGTGCAGAGTGAAATGATTTTAAACTGCAGAAGGATGAAAAGGGAAAGAATAATGCTAGTACTAGTGGCAAGAAAAACTTTAATGACCTTTGATTTAGCATATATGGGCTAGATGAGCTCAAGTGCGCAAATTGACTGTTGTATTCCCAATAGTAGGGACTGGCTTAGTTGACTCACAAACGGCAAGCCTCATGTAGTGAGATTCTAACGTTTATAGGTAAATTCTATCACATGAGGTGTTAGAAGATGTTTAGTTTCTTCCAGTAGTAAGACCACATGAATGCTCAATTCTAAGGTTTTACATTAATTAGGTGGTAGTCTCATGTAATGAAGTTTTTAGGCTTTGGCATTTTTTTTTTTTGAGTTAGGCCTTAACTAAGTTGTTGAGGTTCATATGACTCATTTCCATAATTGCTCTTATGTTATCACTTTTGTGGACGTTTTTACAAGAAATTAAACATCAGGCTTAGGGATTCTTCTATTTTAATGGATATAAAATTGCATTTCCATTAGAATACATTTATGAGCCTGGTTAACAGGTGCCTTTTGAGTATTTGTTAATAAATCATTTTAAGAAAATTTTGATACTCTTTTTATGAAAAATCTTAAAAGTTGTCAAAAAAAAAAAAATTCAGTTAGGGAGTACTTTTTTTTTTTTTCTTTCTTTTTCCATAAAAATTTTCTAAGAGCATTCATTAACTTTTGCCTACATTAATAACCGCAAATACTTTTATCATGTGTTTTGTTTCCCCTCGTATTTTCATTTTGGATGGTTGATTTCAACATTTCCGATGGCTCTTCTCAGGCATCAGCTTTGGAAATCGGAAGGTACAAGATCAGAGTTAATGCAATTGCACGTGGCTTACACATACAAGATGAATTCCCAATGTCAGTGGGGAAGGAGAGGGCAGAAAAGTTTGTCAATTACGCAGCACCTCTTGAGAGATGGCTTGATGTCAAAACGGACCTGGCTTCTACTGTTTCCTATTTAATCAGTGATGGGTCACGTTACATGACTGGAACAACTGTGTTTGTTGATGGAGCACAATCTCTTACAAGGCCTAGGATGCGTTCTTTCATGTGATTCTCATCTCTGCTAGAATATACTGGCAGAGTTAACCAGAATTGAGCATGGAGCCCATGATCGGATGTGTTGTCTAGAAACATCAAAAGAAAGCATTGCTTTGGCAATTTAAGAGTTACAATTAAAATTTTCTTCTTTTTTTGATTATCTGTTGCTCTTATTAATATGTTCAAGAGGAATAAATTCGGCTAATTGTATGAGAACTCTTACTATTTTAAGTATTTATACTTTATATTGCTACTGCACCACTCTCAATCTTGAAGGGTCCACAAGAACTGTAAACAATTGCAAAATAATGGGTGAACCTGAGAGAGAGAGAGAGAGAGAGAGAGATTTGGTTTTACTATTTAAGTATTTATATTTTATAATACTACTACACCACTCTCAATCTTGAAGAGTCCACAAGAATTGTATTTAATTGCAGAATGATGGCCCTTAGCAGCTATAGCTGCATTGATATTAAATTAAATTTACTAGTTGCTAACCCGTGTGATGCACGGGATAGTTAAATAAAATGACAATTAACCAACATCACGTTAAGGTAAAAGAATTAGTGAGAGACTGATTTGCCCACCAAGAATTTAAAAGAAAAAAAGATTGATATAATAAAATCTAAGAAATTTAGAAATAGAAAATTGGGTTAATAATATGCATATTATAGAATCCCCAAATTCTACTTCAAAACCAAACAAAACCCTTCAAATTCAAAAAATTCATATATAATATACCAAATAAAAATTTACCACACCTTGAGTTGGAAGACATAGGTTGCAGTTTTAATTTTTCTCCAAAAAATAGAGATGCTTCATCTGCTGTATACAATATAAAAAATTATTAGAAATTTCAACCCAAAAACCAAACCCACAAAAACACTATCAAAATATAGAGATCAACCCAAATACTTAGAAGAAAATAAATTCTAAACATAACAAAACAATAAAATAGAATGAAAATTTCAGGCACATATAAAAGCAAATAAAAAAGACAAAACCTACGTTTTTTTTTTTTTTTTTTTTTAAGTTGAGTCTCTCTCCTTCTTATTTTTTTAATTTTAAAGTGAAGTTAAGTTTAGGATTTTGAGATGGTAATTGCTAGGGTTTTAAGGAGAGAAGAGAGAGTCCTACCAGGAGTCTAAATAATATAAACAATTCAAAAGATGGAACATTATCAAATTTATAACACCTAATTCCATTATCTTCTACGTTGAATCCAAACAAATAATTAATTGAAATTAATCCAAAAAAATAATTAATCAACAAAAATCAAAGCTTTAATAGAAAAACAAAAAATCACATGAACCCAAATAAAAATTCTCAATAAAGCAAGAACATATAAAAATTTACCACACTTTGGGCTGGAAGACATAGGTTGCAACTTTGATTTTTCTCCAAAAAATAGAAATGCTTCATCTGCCATATATAATATAAAATAATTATTAGAATTTCAACCCAAAAACCAAACCCATAAAAACACTATCAAAATATAGAGATTAACCCAAATACTTATAAGAAAATCAATTCTAAACATAATAAAACAATAAGATAGAATGAAAATTTCAGGCACATATGAAAGCAAATAAAAAATTTGAGATGGTAATTGCTAGGGTTTTAAGGAGAGAAGAGATTTTGGTATTTTTATTCAAAAAAGGTTATTTTAGGTCTAGGTGATTTATTTCCTTATTTTTAGGCTCTTTTTATGTTTTTTTAGGTCAAATTTGATTCCTATTATGGTTAGGTATTAATTAGGACTTATTTTAGAATATATTTTCTTGTCCATCAAGTTTTATGGAGCTCTTAAATAGGCCTCCAAGTTTGTATACGTTTTTCAATAATATTGTTATAAGATATAAAACCTAAAATAAAAAGAATCAAAAATAAAAAGAAAAAGAAAATAGTGATGATGTGGAAAATTGTGAGAGCTTTAAAAGCTTCGGTTTTATATATATATATATATATATAGATTACAATGAATCCAATGTGGGGAATTGTAGTATTGGCAGAATAGTTTGCAAAAATTTGCATGCAAAGCAGGTTAAGATTAGAATACTTTGCTTGTACACGGCAGGTAAGATTGGACTTGGGCCTTGACTGGATTGGGCTTGATATCTTTAACGGTGTACAAAAAGTCCAAACTGGCATTGGTTTTCTGGTAATGTCTAGGCCGTTAGCAAAGGTTGATGTATGGTTTCTCATAAGGTAAAATTTTCGTAAAACCTGAAAACTTAAAGACACGCATGTCTCCTAGAAACTTCCTTCTACCTCATTCTTGAGGCATGTATTAGAAGCACTTTAGATAGTTATATCTACGAACGAAAAAGTTAACGGACGCTTTAAAGGTATTAGTTTAAAAAATATTTTCATAAATAAGTTAATGGACGCTTTAAGGGTATTGGTTTAAAAAATATTTTCAGAAATTATTTATGAGAAAAGAAAAAAATAACGGATTTTTATGATGTATATATATATATATATATAGATATATATTTTAAAAGTGGTATTATTATTTTCCTAAAATTGTCCATTAACAAATGCCATAAGGAACTCATTAATTGGACACATCTATGAATTAGTGGTCATACATTTTCAAGTTTTCAAATAGAAAGCAACTTTTGTTGATGGGGACTACTTGCTTCTTTTTCTCGATGGGCACCCATTAATAGGACCCGTCTATGAATTATGGATGCTTATATGGTCAGACATTTTCAAGTTTTCAAATGGAAAGCAACTTTTGTTGATTGGCACCAATTGCTTCTTTTTCTCTATGTTCAAATCTCAAAATGATTATTGACGGAATATTCGTGTGCCACTGTGATGCAAACCTCATGGTTCACATAGGCTGATATTAATATTATGCTTCTGAATCACAATGAATGTTGAAAATAAATTTTTACTTTGTTTTTGTTAGTTATAATTCATGAACTCCTTAGTCAATGCAAATGATAAACAACATGACAATTACGAGAACAACTGTGTTTATTGTATGAACTCTGTTCATGGTCAGAAGCAGCTTACACTAATGCCTCATGTTGAACACCACAGATTATTGGTTGACTCAACCACTAACAAGACGTTACTAGGATAATGCATGCCTATCACGGATCATGGAGCAGATAAATCTTGCCCACACTTTAGAATAAATTATCAAAATTGTTGTCAACCATATATATATATGAGATGGGTTCAAGTTATACCTGGTGTAACTTTAAGCAATGTTACACCACTCAATATTTTTTAATTAGATGCGAATATTGACAAATCCACCGTTAGATTAAATTATCTTTGTATATTCTTTATGCTTGCAAAATTTCAAGGTGATCAAAAATTAATATCCATATCATCAATCAATTGTTAAAATTCAAATTTTTGTAGCTTAAAATAATGCATAAAATATGAGTTTATGGATCAAATGGTAAATAATATCCAATTGATATAAAAATTGGCATGCATGTTAAGAACCTATAGAACATGTAATTCAACGGTTGGATTTTCAAAATATTAATTCAATAACAAGTTATTGGGTGGTGTAACATTACTTAGAGTTACACCAGGTGTAACTTGAACCTAACTCTATATATATATATATATATATATATATTTATAAAGGAAGTATAATGACAAGATGAAGAAATATTAGAGCGAAATTATATCTGAATTATTTATTCTATTTAGTGGTCATTTACCATATCATATTATTTCTAATTCTGAATCATATCTTTTTTTGCTCTCATATTTCTCTGTTTCTATTTATATACTAGTCGCAAATCCACGCAATGCGTGGAAATATACAACTATTTTGTAACGTGGTATAATGTATGATTTATTCTATAAAACGTACCAGAAATATTATTTCTAAAATTATTTTTCATCTCTCCATCTCTACAATTTATATAAATAAAATAAAAAAATAAAAAAACTTAGGTACATTTGATTGATATTATTCCATTATTATTATTATTTTTTTTGGAGATAAAAGATAGAAATAGTATTGTACGCACCAAAAAGCGGGGCTTATGGGCTTACAACTTATTTGGGTGTTGGGCTTGGGTTTCCTACTTTGGGTCGTTCACGGCACAGAGACTCAATGAAATTGTTTCTCCCTACCCCTTGTTTATAGGACTTTTTCCTTCTTGCATGCTCTCCCTCTCCTCCCCCCTCTTTTGTTCCTACATCCTCTCATATTTATAGCCCTGGCTTGGTGGAGAAGTAATGATTACACACATTGTTAGTGCAAACGGTGGTCCAATGTTAGTGTCCATAAGTGGAAGGTTGGGTGGGTTTGGCATTGGAACTTGGTTCCCAATTCTATTTGCTTTGCCTAGCCAGAACGTCCGGTTCTGCCGGACAAGAAACCAATGTCATGCCCGGTAAGTGTTCCACGCTTACTGCCTGGGAAGGTACGAGCAAAGGCTGAGTGCCACAGCCGGGATATGTATCCAATATGGGCCAAATTTTACATCTTGCTCGGAAGAAGGGGAAAAGTTAGGGAACGTGGGCCGATCCGCTGGGCTGGATCACGAGATTCAAATGGGCCGGTGTACCAAGGACCGTACAATAGCCCCCTTTTGATTCATGCCCGGCAGTAGGGAGGAATCAAGAAACCTCGGGGAAGCCCCCCGAGGGAGTCCAAAAGCGGGAGTTAAGGCACCACCAAGAGCGCGTTGACGCGTCATCAAAAGGCGTGCCGTTTCAGAGCCCCTGTTCCAGCCATCATCATTATTGGTGGGTTCGCAAACCGAAGGGGCAGCTGCCAGATGGCGTTGGAGTCCGTTCGGATTCATCGTTAATTGAGCCTCCATTATGACTGGCAACACGTTTTCCCTCCGCTCTTGACTCCTATAAATAGTTCGCCCCAGTCCATTTTGTGCTTTTCTGTTAGTCATTTCCTCCACCCATTTTCTCTGCCGAGCATTTGTCTTTGTGTTTACTCGCCCGCCCAGAGACTTCTTTCCTTCCTTAGGCCCCCGAGTAAGTTTCCTATCCTTCCTCTTTACTTCAGCATTTTTTCTCTTGCTTTAGGATTTCGAGATGGGGTATTCTCACTTGTTGAACACTGCTGAGTCTCTGATCACATTTAGGCAAAAGTTTGACATTCCCGGTGACGTGGAAGTGGCATACTGCCATGAGAATGACCTCGACTTCCACAGAGGGGGTCAGACTGCTTTCTTCCCTTTAATGTCCATTCTAGAGGGTGGGGTTAGGTTTCCCGTAGATCCTCTCTTGATAGATACACTTAGGTATTATGGGTTGTGTCCTGACCAACTTCCCTCAAATTTTTACCGGGTAGTCAGTTGCGTCAGCAAGTTGAATCATACGTTCGGTTTGCACTTAAACCATCATGATATAAACCACATGTACAGCTTGTGTGGGAACAAGAACTCAAACTATTATTTAAAGACTAGAGATAAAAGGGTGCGGCTGATATCATGCTTGCCCGACTCCAATAGGAACTCAGCCGGGGAATTCGTCCGGGTGCGTGGCAACTGGTTTGCCGGAGATCTCCATTGTCCCCTCTTACGCCGCGAAGTGGGTTCGTATTAATTTCCGCCCCCCTGAACTTTGATATGACATTCCACTCGCACACCATCACATGCTCTTTTCTTCATAACTGCCATCATTTTTCTCTTCTTTTTATACAGTTGACGTTTTTTCCTTTGCTTTCCTTCTCAGACGGCAAAGTGTTCACTCTGGATGTCAGGGTTGTTCACGTCAGGGACCTGAACTTTGTTCTGAGGTCTGAGATATTTGTTCATTGGGACGGGCAGCTCCGGGCATCCCATCTTATCCTCAGGGTTACACCTGTTTACTCTACCTGGCAGCCATTCAAGCAGGCGCTGTTGGTAGACAGCCCATTGCTCTCTTACATCGACGTCCGACACACAAATCTTCTACCTCCCAGTCTAACAATGGCAGAGGCTCGGGAGCTCGGCCCGCGGTACACTCGTTTAGACGAGTTTGTACCACTGCGAGACGAGTCAGCGGAGTGCGCATCTAGAAGATTGCGGGAACTTGCTCACGTGCAGATCGAGGAGGAAGTCCCCGTCCAAGAAGAGCCTGACCCACCTGAAGAACAAGTTAATCCCGAGGCCCCGGCACCAGACACCGAGCGGGTAACCGTTGAGATTACAGACCTTACGGACGCCGAACCCGAACGCGGCGTGAATATGGTGACGCGTAAGACACTCACCCTCGATCGCTTTGTACTCGGCGCGCGGCAGACCGCTTAGCAGCAACTTCCGCCGGGCCAAAGCCAGACACCCCCTCCGCCTCCTCCCCCCTCCACAGGAAGAACTCGGAAAAGGCCACGTGATACCGAGCAAACAACTTCTGCACTACCAACCCCCACAACCCGGATCCCTGCCCAGCCGTCTAAGGGCATTGTTATTCAGGAGCCGCAGGCTCAGGTCGGGGCGGGCCTCGCGTCCTCCTCCCAGATGACTTGGCCATGGCAACCGAAGTTTCTTATGGACGGCAAGCCGCTCCCTGAAAGCGCCAGTTTGCGGGTATGGGAGAAAGGTGAAGGGGGGCGTGTTGCCCAAAGCTTAGTACATGGACTTCTCCTGCCCAAGGACGTGCACGCGTACGAGCAGGGAACGGATGAATCCATAGGGAGAAGGTTACAGTGGTTCACTCTAGCGGTAATCCTCTTTATGCTTTGGCCTATCATTTCTATTTTTACTCCCACCTGCACATGTACGTACGTGTTTCATTTCCTTAACGGACTAACTCTCGGAGCTTTGCCAGGCCGCTCAGGTGGCCCACATCATTGATGGCCGCCTGAAGGAGGTTTCCGAGGAGGTAGACCGGGAGAAGGTGGCCAAGGAGGCAGCGGCTAAGAAAGCTAAGGAAAAATCGAAGGCCGCCAAATCCTCCAAGAAGAAAGCTGCTGCCGCGGAGAAGGCGAGGGCCCAGGCGAAGAGCAAGTGTTTAGAGCTGTTGCTGAAGCAGAACGAAACGGACATTAAGCTAGCAGAGGCGGAAAGTCTGGCTACTTCCTAGGCCGAGGAGCTCAAAGACATGAGGGTAGCGCTGGAAGCCGTTGAAGAGAAGTGGTACGAGGAGGGATTTGCAGACGCTGAAAATTCCGTCGAGCCGGTCATTCTCCAAGCTCGGAAGGTTGGTTTCGAAGCCGGGTGGCTGGCTGCTTTGCAAGCCATGGGAGTCCCCGAGGACTCCCCTCTGAAAGATCCCGCTCAGATACCCTTTCCTAGCATCACCCCAGTCGCTCAGAAGCCCTTGACCCCGGCTGATGAAGAAGACACGGAGAGCTTAATGAAGCTGGTGCAACAAATTGACGCCCACGTGGAGAGAGATGACGTGGAAGAGACCAGCGTGCTGCAGTCTGCCGGTCAGCCCGGGGAGGTAGCAGCTCTTCAGCTTACTGCTCAGCAATAACTTGATTCAGCCGCCCCAACACCTACCGCCGAGTCATAACCCTGAAAAGATTTCTGACGTACCTTTACGCTTTTATTATGTTACTTCTTTTCTTTGACCGACCTATGCCACCGGGCTGTGGTGGCCAAACAATTGCTTTTAGTTTTTCATCTGGTTTTGTGGTCGCCGGGTTTAGGTGACGAGACAATGGTTTTAATTTGTATGTTAAATCAAGCTCGTGTGACGTTCATCTTTCTTTTACCCTTATCGTCAAGCTATTTCATTTTTTGTGCATGTCTGTTTATTTATTGCCTGGTGATGTGCCGGATGCGACTTACCGGGACGTGAACCTTTAAATAGTTCTGATAGTCTATCAGTTTCATTCAGTAGGATGCTCTCGGTCCTTGAGCGTCTAACGAAATAATAATTTTCTATTTTTATTATTATTATTATTATCATTATTATTTTATTTTATTTTATTTTATTTTATTTGAATGTCATGGTCCAACATGCTTGGTGATTGTAACTAAATCGGGTACTGGGTTTCCGTCCTTAGGATACTAATTAGCGCTAAGGCCACCACCTGTTCGGTGGATAGGATCGAACTGGGAGCAAACTTTCTGTCCTCGGAATATTTATGGCCGCTAAGGTTTCCACTTGCTCGGTGAACAGAATCGAACCGGGAGCGAAGTTTCTGTCCTTAGAATATCCATGACAGTTAAGGTTTCCACTTGCTCGGTGAAAGGAATCGAACCGAGAGCGAAGTTTCTGTCCTTAGAATATCCATGGTCGTTAAGGTTTCTACTTGCTCGGTGAAATGAATCGAACTGGGAGCGAAGTTTCTGTCCTTGAAATATTTATTTGGCCGGGAATTGAATTTTAAGAGTGGGCACACGACTAAAAATAAATAAACAACAAGTACGCACAAGCAACCATCACCCTCACTATCATTTTGATTGATACAGTGTTACACTTAGTCCACGATTCTTAGTGATAGAACCTTCTGAGGTTATGGACATTCCACGGCCGGGGTAACGGTCTCTCATTTAGGTCCTCCAAGTAGTATGCTCCTGTGCCGGCAACGGCGGTGACCCTGTAAGGACCTTCCTATGTCTGCGCCAGCTTCCCCCGCATTGGTATTTCGCATGTTCCCCACGGCCTTTCTCAGGACCAAATCCCCTGCGTTGAATCCCCTCTCTTTTACGTTCTGGGCATACCTCCGGGCGAGCGTCTGTTGATACTCAGCAAGACGTATAGTCACTGCTTCACGGCTTTCTTCCAACCTGTCCAGATGCCCTACCATCAACTCATCATTATGGTCGGGTTCGAATTCCACAACCCGAGCGCTGCACAACTCCACCTCGGTTGGTATTACAGCTTCCGCCCCATATGTGAGGGAGAAGGGGGTTTCCCCGGTAGATCTCCTCGGGGTTGTCCTGTACGCCTACAATACTTTGGGCAGTTCTTCGGCCCAATTTCCCTTTGCACCTTCTAACCTCCTCTTCAACCCATTCACGATTGCTTTGTTCACGGCCTTAGCCTGGCCATTTTCTTGGGGGTATGCTGGGGTCGAATATCTGTTTTTAATGCCGAGGTCACTGCAGAATTCTCGGAAAGACCGGCTATCGAATTGGAGCCCATTGTCAGATATAAGGGAGTTTGGTACACCAAACCTTATGACGATGTTCTTCCATACAAACCTCTTCACATCTACATCTCGGATGTTCGCCAAAGCCTCCGCTTCCGCCCATTTGGTAAAGTAATCGACAGCTACTAGCACGAACCTCCGATTACTTGTTGCCCGGGGGAACGTGCCGATGATGTCTAGCCCCTACTGGGCGAAGGGCTAAGGGCTGCTGATCGGGTTCAAGTGGCCGGCGGGCTGATGGATTAGGTTCGAGTGCTTCTGACACTGTTCGCACTTACGCACGTACTCAGCGGCGTCCTTTTGCATCTGAGGCCACCAAAACCCCTGAGTCATTGCCCTGTGTGCCAATGATCGTCCTCCAACATGACTGCCACATATTCCACCATAAAGTTCGGCAAGGAGCTTGCTCGCCTTAGCCGGGGGCAAGCATAACAGATATGGCCCCCCGAACGATCTCCGATACAATATTCGGTCCTCCGACAGCCAATATCGAGGTGCCACCCTCCGGATCTTGTTCCCCTTCTTCTCGTCTACGGGGAGTTTGTCTTCTGCCAGAAAGTCTATGATGGGGTCCATCTAGCATGGCTCTAGCGTGGAAACTGCCGCGACATTTCTCCCTGTGCTTTTCGGATCGTCGGTTACCTTGATGCTCGACTCATGCACAAGTTCGACTTTTATTAGCCGAGGTATCTCTTCGGCTACGAATGAGGCCAGTGTGGCTAGGGAATCGACGTGTCTGTTCTGCGTTCGGGCCACCTGAAAGATTTTCATCGTGTTAAAGCTGGCGATGGCTTGTTTGACCTTTTCTAGGTAGGCTTTCATCCGTGGGTCCCGGGCTTCAAAGCTGCCCTGCACCTAGTTGACGACGAGATGCAAATCCGAATACACCTCCACGTCCCGGGCTCCTAAACATAAGACTGCCCTCAGCCCGGCCAGTAGGGCTTCGTATTCCGCTTCATTATTGGAGGCTCTGAAGCCCAACCTGAATGAATGTTCCAACCGGATCCCCTCCAGGGAGAAAGCCACAATCCCTGTGCTGGATCCTGCATAGCTTGATGCCCCGTCCACAAATACCTTCCATGGGCGGGCCTCGACCTGGCACACCATTTCCCCGTTTGCCCTCGGGGAGAATTCCGCGAGGACCTGGCCCTTCACCGAGCTTCGCGGCTGGTAACGGATGTTGAACGATCCAAGCTGTGTCCCCCATTTCGCTATTCGGCCCGTGAAGTCCGACCTCCTCAATAATGATTGGAGGGGATATTCGGTCAACACATATACCGTGTGGGCTTGGAAGTAGTGCGGCAGCTTTCTCGTAGCGTGGATAAGGGCCAGGACAAGCTTCTTCAGTGGTAGATATCTCATCTCGGCATCCACTAGGGTTTTGCTGACGTAGTATATGGGTTGTTGGAATCCTTGATCCTTCAGCAGCACAGCACTTACGGCGTGCTCGGACACAGCCAAGTACATGAACAGATCTTCGCTTGGCTTTGGGGCTGTTAGCATGGGAGCCCGCATCAAATAACCCTTGAGTTCCGCAAAAGCTTTGTCACACTCTTCATTCCATTGAAAGCCTGTCCATTTTTTAAGGAGTTGGTAAAATGGCCGACAGCAATCTGCGAATTTAGAGATGAACCGATTAAGGGCGGCTAACATTCCAGTTAGCACTTGCACTTCTTTCGGATTGCACGGTGGCTTCAATCTTTGCACGGCTTCTATTTGGTCGGGGTTGACTTCTATGCCCCGTCGAGTTATAAGGTACCCCAGAAACTTCCCAGCTTCAACACCAAACGCACACTTTTCGGCATTGAGCCGCAACTTGTGTTGCCGAAGAACCGTGAGAACATCTTGAAGGTCTTCTGCATGCCGTGCTACTTGTTTTCTCTTTACCACCATGTCATCAATGTATACTTCAACAGTGCGTCCTATCCTGTCTCGGAACATCCTTGTCATCATCCTCTGGTATGTGGCCCCGGCGTTCTTCAATCCAAAGGGCATTACTGTGTAATGATAGTTGGCTTCCGGGGAGATAAACGCCGTTTTCTCTTGATCTTCGGGAGCCAAGGTGATCTGGTGATACCCCTGAAAAGCATCCAGGAACCTCATCCTTGGGTGTCCGAACGTGGTATCCACTAGCTGGTCGATCTTAGGGACAGGAAATGGGTCTTTCGGGCATGCCCGGTTCAGGTCCGTGAAGTCCACGCATACCCTCAACTTATCGCTCTTCTTCTTCACTACCACGGTATTTGCCAACCATTCGGGGAAGAAGACTTCCCTGATCGCCCCGGCATCCTTCAGCCTCTGGACTTCCGCTTTCACAACCTCGGCGTGCTCTTTGGCCGACCTCCTAGGCCTTTGCTTTTTAGGGGGGAACGAGGGATCAACGTTAAGTCGATGGACGATGAACTCGGGGTCTACTCCCGGCACTTCGTATGGACTCCACGCGAAAACATCAGCATTCCGTATAAGTAGCAGCAACATTTCCACCCTTTCTTGCTCGTCCATTCCCGCCCCTATGTGAAAATACTTATCGGCATCCGGGAGCACCCTTATTTTAATCATTTCTTCGGCACCCCCACCCCCCACCACTACTTGGTCACTCTGTAATTGCTATAACGGTGGTCCTTGCGATGGGTCTTTTTCCCGGGTGCGCTCTTCCCTATCGGTTGTCTCTTTGGTCTGGTCAACCATAGCTATTAAACATTGCCTCGCCGCCTGTTGGCTCCCTCTCACTGTAACAACACCGTGCTCAGTGGGAAATTTTACGCTCACATGCAGGGTGGACGGGACAGCCCCCATTGAGTGGATCTACGGTTTGCCGAGTATTGCCGTGTAGGGGGAGAACGAATTCACTACTATAAACATCACGACTGTCTCCTTGCCTCTCATATTCACGGGCAGAGATATTTTCCCCTCAGGCATTACAATTTTCCCATCAAAGCCGACCAGCGGCATGGTGTATTTTGAGAGATTCCTCCCTTCTAACCCTAGTTCTCGGTACAGGTCCGGATACATCACGTCGGCCTCGCTCCTTTGATCTATCATCACCCTTTTCACCAGGAAACCACCTATTCGGGCGGTAACTATCAACGCATCGTCATGCGGCTGGACCGTTCCTGCCAAATCGTCGTCGCTGAAGGTGATGGGTTCCTGGGTAAATCTCATCCTCTTCTCCGCCGGCTGTACTTTCGAGCTCTCCCCCATTGGCACCATATTTAACACCCCCTTTTGCCTCGCTGGGGTGATGACTCTCGGGGACGCGTGGATGACCTTGATTATCCCAAGTGGGGGTGGGAGAGGGTTGCCCCCATGCAAAGCCCCCTGTCCCACACCTTTGTCCCCTGTGTCAACCACGAACTCCTTCAGATGTCCAGCCTTGACTAGTTACCCGAGGTGGTCTTTTAACACCCGGCATTGCTCGGTGGTATGGCCCTTGTCCTTGTGATAGGTGCAGTACAGATTTTGATTTCTCCTGGAGGGGTCTCCTTCCATCCTGTTTGGCCATCTGAAATACGGCTCATGCTTAATCCTGTCCAGAATTTTGTGCAATGGATCCTTGAACATCGTGTTTACCTCTCCTACCGACAGCACAGGCTCTTGAATCCTCAAACTTCCCCGGGTCCTCGGCTGAAAATTACTTGAATGGGGATGGTTTATCATTGGCGCCTTGCCCTTGTTCTGAATCCGGTCATCTTCCAACTGCTTGTATTCTTCAATACGCCCCATTAGCTGCCTCAGGTCCTCGGGAGGCTTCTTTGTCAAGGACTCTCTCAGTCCGGAATCTTCGGGCAATCCCAGTTTGAAAGTACTCGCAGCAATCTTCTCGTTTCCTCCGCCTATCTCGTTGTAGGGCTCCCAATATCGGCTGGCATAACTGGGAAGGGTTTCGCCTGCCCTCATCTTCATCGATAGCAGCGCGTCTACCGGTTGGGGCACTCGACTGCACGTCACGAATCTGGTTCCGAACTCTTGTATCAGCTCCGCGAAGCTGCGAATTGAGCCTTTCCGTAGCCCGTTAAACCACCTCAAGGCGGTAGGGCCGAGGCTTGAGGGAAAAACTCTACACATTAGCGCGTCATTGTGAGTGTGCAAGGACATCATCTGAATGTAGTGACTCACGTGCTCTACCGGGTCTGTTTTTCCTTCGTAGGAGTTGAAAGGCGGGCGGGTAAACCTGTCCGGCATAGGGGCCCGCTCAATGCCTTCCGAGAAAGGGGTTCGGGCAGCCCTACGTAACGCACGACTCATTGCATCTACTGCCGCATTAGGAGGTCGCTTATCTTCCCAGCCTTCTGAATCATGGTCCGCGGGGCCTTGCGACTGTGACCGGTCTCGGTACCTGCTGTGTTTTGAAGAGCGTGTGCGTTCTCGGTGCCGACGGTGTTCCCGTGAATTGGAACGTTCTCGGGTACCGCGATGTCCGGAACGATATGAACCCGCCTCGCGGCGTTCATTATCAGTATTAGCCCTTCCTCCCGAATTGCCTCCGTCCCTTCTATGCTGCCCATTTCCAGCTTCTAACTCCAAGTCTCTCACTCGCCTGCGCAACTGTTCGAGTTCCTCATCCCTTTCATCAAACCGCCAATGCCCCGATGCACTCGACATTCTGCGCTGCGTTTGATATGACCCCTCTCCGAGGCCGGACCGTTCCTCTCGTTCGCGGTCCCTATCTTCGTGTCTCTTCTGTCTTCGCTCTCGCCATGAGGATCCTCGAGAAGATCCCGCCGAACCACTTTCCGCGTCACTCGCAGAACGCCTCCCAGACATCCCGTTCCCTTGAATTGAGTCCCGGCGGAACCATGGCTCTGTAGCAGATTCCCATAGACGGCGCCAATTGTACGCACAAAAAAGCGGGGCTTATGGGCTTACAACTTATTTGTGTGTTGGGCTTGGGTTTCCTACTTTAGGTCGTTCATGGCACAGAGACTCAATGAAATCATTTCTTCCTACCCCTTGTTTATAGGACTTTTTCCTTCTTGCATGCTCTCCCTCTCCTCCCCCCTCTTCTGTTCCTACATCCTCTCATATTTATAGCCCTGGCTTGGTGGAGAAGCAATGATTACACACACTGTTAGTGCAAACGGTGGTCCAATGTTAGTGTCCATAAGTGGAAGGTTGGGTGGGTTTGGCATTGGAACTTGGTTCCCACTTCTATTTGCTTTGCCTGGCCAGAACGTCCGGTTCTGCCGGACAAGAAACCAATGTCATGCCCGGTAAGTGTTCCATGCTCACTGCCCGGGAAGGTAAAAGCAAAGGCTGAGTGCCGCAGCCGGGATATGTATCCAATATGGGCCAAATTTTACATCTTGCTCGGAAGAAGGGGAAAAGTTAGGGAACGTGGGCCGATCCGCTGGGCTGGATCACGAGACTCAAATGGGCCGGTGTACCAAGGACTGTACAAGTATTCTTTTTTCTAGTGATCTATATTATTCAAACTTTTGTACAGTGTGTTAAGAAGATTATCATGATAACCAAACCTCATCACAAATTTACAATTGATATTACTCAAATAATTTATAGAGATATTCAAATCTATAATCATCTCACTTCTAAAATATCTAAAAATTAACTCAAACCAAAACTATAAGAGGGATAGAGAGTACATGTGATAAATAAATCAAAAAACACACCACCAAAGTGTATCATCCAAAAGTAGAGATACAAAAAAAAAAAAAAAAAATCATCAATCTAAAATAGAGTTGCAAGAAAGAATTAATAAGAGAGAGAGAGAGAGTATTCACCTTTTTGTGTGAGCAACATATGGATTGAATGGAATAGAAAATAACATATTTTTATAGTAAAAAAATTGGGGAGAAGAAGAGTCAAAATAAAAGGAAGATGAAGGGATGAGGAAATTGTAAGGTTAAGGTATAGAGTAAAGGGGAGATAAAAAGATAAAAAGTAAGTAAATGTTGGAGAAGTTGTAATTGTAAAGTAGCAAATTAATAAGGAGAAAAATAATTAAAAAAGAGAGAAAATAATGAAAATAATTTGATGACGTGGTGTTGGTGTGGCTTAACAAGAATGTAGTAACAGTAAACTCTATGTTTCAGCTTTTAGATATATATATATATATATATATATAAGATGGGTTCAAGTTACACTTGGTATAATTCCTTAAGAGTTACACATTTTTTGTACCGTAGATTTCTAATAAATCCAACAGTTAAAAAAGTAGCATTAAATGATTAAGAATTTCCACTTTATTTACTTAATTAATAACAAATTTTCTCTATCTTCATTTATTATTTTCCATAGACCTCCTTAGGTGTTGTTTAACTGTGTCCCTTTCTTCCTTAAAAAAAAAAAAAAAAAACATTGTACCTCCGAGTCACACTAACCTCTTTCTTCTTCTTCCCGCTCAGGATGGAATTAGGCCAAATCTATTTCAATTAGCAGAATATTGTAGACATTATACATAATACGAATTTCATTTATAATTGGAAGGCGTTGTAGTGAAAATATCCCTTACCTGTAACTCTTGTATCAAGGAGTATATATATATGGTTCAAATATTTCTTAAACCACAAAAAAGAATTCAACACAGTGACAGTAAAACAGACCAAATTTATCATGTTAGATTTTTTTTTTTTTTTTGATAAGCATCATGTTAGATGTTAACCACCTGAATCAAGCAAGCCCATTCATTACCTGTCTGACTATAATATGCTTTTCATAACTTTTTTTTTTGACACACATGCTTTTCATAACTGTATGAACATCAATCTGCCAATTTTTTCAATTAACCAAATGGATACTTCTTTGTAGATTCTGGTCATCATTTATTTTCAACATTATAATAAAACATATATATATATATATATATATGTTCACTTCTTTATTTTATTTTATGATCTCATATCTGCCCTATATTCAATAGATTTGAGTTTTGTCATGTGTTTTTGCTATAATGTGTTGAAACTGGAAACCACAAGGCTCTTGCTCATTTTGTGAATTGTTTAGGGGTAGTTCTGGCAGACTAAGTGTACTTATAAAATCACAAATTATAGTATATCTTTAGATCTTACTCACCGGCACCCAAGGATTTTGAGAGAAGAAAAATTTGAACTTTTTTAGTCTTTGTTTTTTGCCTAGATTCATATATATCCAGCAATTTTAAGAAGAAAGAGACACAGTTAAACACCCAATAAGGTTTATGGAAAGTAATAAATGAGGATAGAGAAAATCTGTTATTTATTAAGTAAATAAGGTGGAAATCCTTAATCATTTAATGCTACTTTTTCAACTGTTAGATTTATTAGAAATTTAAGGTACAAAAAAGGTGTAACTCGTAAGGAGTTACACCAGATGTAACTTGAACCCATCTCATATATATATATGTATATATAGAAATGAGTTCGAGTTATATCTGGTGTAACTTCACAAGAGTTATACCTTTTGTGAACTATTAATTATTATTAGATCTAAGAGTCAAAAAACACTCATAGTAGTGTCATTATTATTCCCTAGAAATTAGTGATTTAAGCATTAACTCTTCTTATTAAGGAAAACTAAAAAAAGCCACAGCATATATATATATATATATATATATATGACTTGTTATCATTTATACATACCATTATTTTTCCCTTAGCAATGTTCCAGAAAACTTTTTGCCTTTCTGAGTTTGATTTAATGTAGGTTTTTATCATGACTTTAGGAACGTACAAGTTATATCCAGGTTATATCCTAAAAGTATAGAGGAACTCTAACTGTGACATGTACTTTTGGGATATAATCTGGATATGACTTGTTATCATTTGTACATACCAAATCAACTTAGTAGTTAATACAAGTATAAAACCCCTTACAAGACTGTCATAATCCAAATCCACACACAAATAAATACAATTCGGGATATCATAGCTTCATTGATACAATAAAACTATTACTGTTTTAATATATAATAAGCAAAATTGTTGAAGTCAATTCATCGCATTCTAGATGTTTGGATGAAAAATTAAAAACAAGTGTAAAATCAAAATTCTTGGCTTATGCTCAACTAACAAAGGAACGTTAGCCTTTTTAAAATAAAAGTCAAAATTCAAACTTAGAAGGTGATGATATGGAAGGAAAAGAAAAAAAAAAAAAAAGAGTTAATGCTGTAGTTTTTATTTTTATTTTTCCTTTAATAAGAAGAGTTAATTCTTAAATCACTAATTTCTAAGGAGTAATAATGACATTACTATGAGTATTTTTTTACTTTTAAATCTAATAGTAATTAATAGTTTACATAAACTGTAACTCTTGTGAAGTTACACTAAGTGTAACTTGAATCCATTTTCATATATATATATATATATATAAATTACAATAAGAATTAAGGTACATATTTATAGAAGAAAGGGAGCGACTGAAGCGACAAAGCCTTAACTGAATGATTGAATTTCCACCCCTAAAAGAATAGATATTGCCTACCCTAAAGAATTAGGGTGGGTAGCTTACAAGCCACCCATGTGTAAGAGAGAGATATATTTAGGGTTTAGGGTATATATATATATATATATATAATTTAATAAAAGGATTTGATATCAAACCTATTACACACTTCAATAAAACAATGCCATGTCTGATTTTTTTCAAATAAAAGAAAGAGACTAATACACAAAATCACAGTCCCATTAAAAATTATATTAAAACAAAGTAATTCAAATATTAAAAAAAAGAGACGTGGACAAAGAACAAAAAAAGAAAAGAAAAAAAAAGCCACCAGAGATGCTGATGGAGACGGGAAGAACCAGCCAGAGTGGCCGCCTTTATACTAGGACAAGCCATACGGAGATCCTAGAGATATCATTATTTATTTATTTATATATTTTTATGAATATCTAGAGTCCAGAGATATCATAAAATCATTTTCAAAGTTAACTTATTTCTTCTTTCCAGAGATACTGAAAGTTCCTGCAGATTATGTGACATGATACCATTCAGGACGTAGCTAGCTTTGGACTAGGGGCAATGGCCCCCATAATTTTTTTTTTAAAAAATAATATATATATATATATATATATGTATGTGTATTAATTTTAGCAATTTTATTTTATAAAATTACATTTTTTTTTTCCTTTAAACAATATCATTAATTTTTTTAAGAGTAATATTATACTTACAAACTTTTTTACAATATTTTTACAAATTGTTTTGGTAGCAAATTCTTATTGGTTTGCACATAGACTCACCACTCACATCATCTTTTTACTTGCTAGTAACCACTAATTACACCAATAATTTATAAAAAAAAGTTTGTAGCGTTAGTATTTTTCTCATTTTAGTGACTATAAAAAAATTTATAGATCTAAAATCTAAAACAAAATATACAAGCCAAAAAAAAGAAAAAAAGCTTAACAAAAATTACCAATAGTAAAACTTAAAAAAAAAAATTAAGCTTAGTTAATCAATTTTATTTAAAATAAACAACCCTATCATTTAAAAAATTATAAACAAAAATAATTTTGTTCTTACCAACAAAAAAAAAAAAAAAAAAAAAAAAAAGTTCAGCAGCTAAGTAGTAGTAAAGCCGCCCCCCTTAGCTCAAAGCTCTAGCTCCGATGCCATTCAACAATGGCAGCTGCTCATTGGAATTCAAGGCCTATGCAAAGTAGCATCCATCAAATTCCATTTAGCCATGAAAGTTATTCTTTAGATACATGATAATTAACATCTAAATCATAGAGCTAACTTTTAATTCCATAACAAAGCCAGTAAGTTGCTAATGAATTCAATTCCTTAATTTGTCTCATCTTTTTGAGTAGACTTGAAGTTGCTAATGAAAATCTATAAAGCCAAGAACAACTTAAAATTTGAGATAGGGTTACATATGCCTGTAAATAAGCCAAGAAGAACTAAAATTAGTACTCTATGAAAGAGTGATATAATAATTACTACAAATTTTACAAATTGGTAATAAATTTTAAAATTTTTCATTAAAACTTCGACTTATGAAAGAGTGATATAATAATTATCTACAAATTTTACAAATTGGTAATAAATTTTAACATTTTTCATTAAAACTTCGACTCACGAAATTTGGTGGAGGAATGTGCTAGACAACACAGAAATGTAGGCTTAAACGTACCAGATGGGCCCAAGGGCTGGTTTTAAATAATTAGGCCTGTCCAAATTTTGGGCCATCTCCATTGGAGAAAATTGAATTGGTCATGGCCATGGGTTGGTTGCTGAGACGTTGAGGAAGTTGTTGTAAGCCGTGGTTTTTCGACTTTAAAAAATTCACCACAAAAAAATTATTATGTTCATAACAAATTTTAAGTAGTAAATTACTATTATAAGTGGTAAATTACTATTAGCTATTATTAGTGAGTAAAAGAATAATTTCAGTAATAGATTCAAAATAGAATTTAGAATTTATTATGAAAATATTATAGACATGTTATTTTTCACTAAGCTAATGGAGTAGTTCATTTTGGTGATGGCTGTAAGGTCAAAGAACAAAGATTTTGCTTTCTCTCAGCTTATGACCCCCTCTAATGGCTAGTCAAAAACTAAAAACGTTTCTCTCTGTCTCTCTCCTCTCTCTCTCTCTCTCTCTTTTTTTTTTTTTTTTTTTTTTTTTTTTTTTTTTTTAAATTTTCTTTTTGAGTTGTCTCAAAATTACTGAAACAGTTTAAGAGTTGAGCTTAATTTTCTATTTCAAAATTTTCTTCAAAAACAAATAAAAAAAATCTTTTATCAAAAAAGTGAATGACATCGTAGGAAGATGATTAAGTTATTATTATTTTTTACTTATATTTGTATTGTTTCAAATATTGCAATAAAAATGGAATAGTTTATTGATTGTAGCCAAAGCATCTAAGACCTATTTTTGGTAAGTTCTACTTCTATATACACCAATTAGATTTTGAATCTAGAGCCTCCAAGCATTAGCATCTAATAACTCTTTGTTGAGGTCTAAAAAGTTATAATGCTGCATCAAGGCCCAAAATGGAACAGTAAGTTGAACTCCATGAAAAAATAATAATAAAAGGCTTGAGCTCACAATAAGAAAGAAGATTTAAGCCCAAGACCCACAAATGGATAGGCCTTAGGGCCCATGAAATGAAGGGAAGAAAGAAAAAGCTCAGCCTGCCAAGATCAGAAAATTACTAGGGAGTCTAGTGGTAAGAACTGGGCCGGGATACCTAGGGACTACCAGGAGCTCGGGGTCCTAGGGACGTGTAGCAAAGCTAGGATGAGATTAAGACAGCTCAAAAGTAGTGCCAAGAAACACAAAGAACGAAGAACAGATACGTCCTTATCAGCCACCCAATGATGCAGAAAGGAATCAGAAAGCTTGGAAACCAACAATTCATGAATAAAAGGCTGGTACTTCGGGGAACCCAGAAAGAAGAACCATGAAGGGAAGTAGCTGGGAAAACTTTCAACTTGGCAGGGATGGAATCAGCTCACTCTGGCAAAATGACAAAAAGAAAGGCAGCCAAAAAGTTGAGTCTGAAAAGGTGAGGTTTAGAAGCCTTGAAGGAAAAGAGATTAGAGGTAAGCTTTCTAGGGACATCTCATAACGGAAAGTCAGTAAGAGGCTTTTGAGGAAAAAGCACTAAAAGAAGAAAATTATGAGAAACAAGGAAGGGACTAGCCATCAAAGTTGTTGGCACAACATTGGCTTTGGTACCTAGGGGAGCAAAGGAGGGGAATCAGTAGTACTCAAGAACACTAAGATGACACTAAAAAAAGGGGAAGCAGCCAACAGTGAAGGGGCATTTAGCAATAGTGAATTAGAATAGAATCATTGAGAAAATTCTGTAAAAAAACCAAAGAAAGTAACAAAAGAAAGGAAAATACCGTCCGGTATCCTTAAACAGCCACTATAGAATATACTTGGATTCAAAGGGATTTAAACTTTACAAGTATTTGAGGCTTGGAGAGCCATCTAAATCTGTGATTTTTGAGCTTATTTGGACCTTGTAATACGTCTTAGTGAGCATATTGTAATGGAATATCTCACATTGTTTTAAGGATCCTTAATGTTCATTCTGTGTCTTTTGTTTATCACATTGCTCCTTTACTGTTTCTTGCTGTTCCATGCATATATATTTCTTGCTTGTTAGTATATATATATTGTAGGATTTCTGCTTTGTGCACCACTTGGTTTGTAATCAGCCAATTTAGCTGCGGTGAACTAAGCCTAGTCCCTTAAAACAATAACTAACATACCCAGGGTCCTTACTTCTACTTGGGTCTAGATACCATCCAAAAAGGACCCTCACATTTTGGCCACTTCACTGGGGACTAGGTAAATGAGAGGGAAGAAGTAATCCTTTCGCAAAACATGGCTCAAGACCAAGGAACAACAAAGGTACCAATATGCCATCTGCTGCCTCTGAGCCCGTTAGGAGAAAATGAAGTGGCCTCTAGACAGAGGAATGAGGTACCTCTGGTAGAGTAGGAGGTTGTATCAAGACAGAGGTAAACAGGACAGGAGCCAGACCCTGTGGCTCGAATGGCAGAAGTGCTGAAAGATTTGCAGTAAGAGATTCGCCTCTTCAAAGAGGGCAAGACCCAAGAAATCAAGGATAATATCCCCCCTATGGTTAACCAGGATAGAGCCCAACCAGAGGGAGGGTCAGCAGTAGGAGGAGGAGCCAACCCCCAGTATCTAACACTAGCAGATGTCAATGCCCTTTTAGAACAAGAAAGGGAAAAGCTCTCAGAGATCCCCAAGCAATTTTCTCGAGATCCCCCATTCCCACTAGAGCTCCTTGGCAAGCCATATCCCAAAGGATATGAACCCCCAAAGTTCCATCCTTTTGATGGAAGAAATGGAAGTGCTGTAGAACACGTGAGTTGGTTTATCCACACTATGGGCCCTTACGCAGGAGACAGGAAACTATATCTAAGGGAGTTTGCTAAGTCCCTAGTGGACAGAGCATATACCTAGTACACCACCTTAAGGCCTGGGTCTATTAAGACCTGGGACGAAATGATGGAGAGATTCTGTGCAAAATAATATCCAGGTGAAGATAAGGTCACCTTCCAAAGCCTTCAGATGGTAAGGCAAAGGCCTGGGGAGGATCTGTCCAGTTTATCAAGAGTTTTGAAGACGTTTCTCTGGACTGTTATGGAGACCATGAAGAAAAAGAGCTCATGGAGACCTGCATATCCAACATGCTTTTTGATTACGGGCTTAACCTCTAAAATTTATGCATAACCCAATTTGCTGATTTGCTACAAAGAATTAGAAGGACAGTGCAGACTATGAGAACAAATAGGGTGCCAGTACCCTAGGCCATGACGGCATTAGTTAGAGAAAAAAGGAAGAGACTTGAAGGAAAAATGGCCGATGAACCACTTGTGATCCGATGTACTGCAGAGGAATTGAATCATGTTTTGGATAAATGGATTGGAGATGGAATTGTTAGGCCATTTACTATGTCCAGGCCACCAACTAAAAAAGAAAGGAAAAATCCCTTATTTTGCAAGATTCATAACTATGTCAAGCACTCTACTAAGGACTGTTGGACCCTCCGTAGGCTTTTTCATAAAAAACTTAGGGAGGGAACCTTGGAGCTCACTCTAAAGGAACCTGAAGTGCAAAGGAACCCTCTACCCAACCACAAGGGAAAGGGAGTGGTGGTTGTAGTGATCTATGGGAACCTGGCGGAAGCAGAAGAATTTGAAGGATCCTTCCATCCAAGCACAGTTAAAACCCTTTAGAAGAACCCTAAATTCAGATCACTATTCAATCAGTTGGAATTTGGGTTAGAAGCAAGAAGGGTGGCCACAGAGTCCCTCATGAGTATAGCAGTAGATTCGGGGATGAAATATTTCACAGTAGAATCCCAGGCTAGTCGAGCTTACTTAGAGACAACCAATGCAATAACCTTCACTGATAAAAACATGGAGGTTGAGCACCCAGACCATCGCAGATCCTTTTATTTGATGGTCAACTTAAACGATGTCCAAGTCAGGAGAGCATTAATAGATACAGGAGCATCACTCAACCTCATAGCCCTAAGTACCTTGGAAGCTGTGGGCTTGACTAGCAGAAGGATCCTGGGGGCTCCTATAAAGATAATAGGATTTGGAGGATCAGCAAAATCAACTGAGTGATATGTGCAGTTGGCCTTAAGGGTGGGCCCAATAGTAGCCTTGACCAGATTTCATATGATTAACTCAGAAGTTTCTTACTATGTGCTGTTGGGATGCCCATGGCTCCATAAGCACTGCCTTATTTCCTTTACGTGCCATCAATATGTTAAAGGAAGATTGAATGGGAGGCCCGTAAGGATCCCTACCAACCATAACCCTTTAAGCCAGGGAGAAGTAAACTTTGTGGAAACGATGTTTTATAATGAGTTGGAACCAGATGATGAGAGCCCTACGTCGGGGACCCTAGGAGCACCTATCTTGGAAGAAGAAGAAGGAGGAGGTACCCGTGACCTGAGAAACCTCCCAAATAGAAAAAGGAAAAAGAGGGAGCCCAGCTCCCCAAGATCCCGGGAATGTGTGGTAGTACGGGAACTTGGAGGAAGGTTAATTTATCGTTTATAAAGATACGCGGGGCTTGAATGCATCATGCAAGAAGGTCCTAGACCACCGGATTGTATGATGACTCAGGAAGAAATCCTAGAGGACCTAGTTAAGGAAACACAAATTCAGCCCGAGGAAGACCATTGGAGAATCTATAGAGAGAGAGAGAAGGGCAAGGCATTTTTCCTTCTTCTCTCCTTTATTTTGCAGTAGTTCACTGTTCTTGTTGTGTTTCTCCCTTTCTCTTTTTAACTGATGAATGGTCATCTCTTCCTTGCAGTCCAAACGCAAGTCAGACCCCAGAAGAGGCAAAAGTCAGTCATGTGGTGATGATGTGGTATGGCATTCTTCTATTTGTGCCTTTTTCTGTTTTCTTCCATTCTTTTTCGGTGCTGTGTACATATGCATTTTGTGATGTTTTGACACTTGCTTTTCTTTTCCTTTTGTAGGTGGAGGTACCTCTTCCCATGACTGGTGGGACTTTGGTGAAAGAAGTGATGACAGCTCCCTCTATTGTTTCCTCAGGCGTGGAAAAGGAGTCCCTTAGTAGTGATGTGACTGAGGAAGTTGGGTAGCTAGTGAAGGAACTTGCGGTAGGGTGTGATGTAGGCTATATTTTAAAAATGGGTAGCTGTCAAAACTTGGCTAAAATATGTAAAATTGAATGTGACTTCTCTCACAATTCACTTTGTTTTTATTATGGAATGAGTTGTGTGATTTGAATTAGAGTTCATTGACTTGTCAAATAATTTACTTTTACTAGATCTTTTGTCCTTCTTAGAGTTTTCATATCTGGTTCTATAAAGTTTGGCCAAATTTTGGAATATTATTTTTTTTTTCTGCTGCCATCCTACTCTTTATTTTGTAATACATCTCATTAAATTATTTTAAATAATTTTTCTTAAGGTTTTTTACCCCACAATCCTCCCATTTTTTTTTTTTCCATCCCTTCAGTTTCAATCTCGCCACCCGCTTTTGTTAGCCTCTTCCTCCAATCGCCGTGGAGTCGAATTAACTGAGTTAAAATTCAAATCTAAATAGAACAAATTCTAGAAGGTTCTAGAAGGGAGATAGATTAGATCGCTCGGATCAGAGGTGAATAAAAAAGAAAAAAGAAAAAAAGATCATAAGGATTTATGGAGCAAAATTTAAAGTTTAAATTAGCAAGAGAATTTGACTTGATTGTAGGCAGAATAGATCTAGAGGTCAATATTAGCAACATGGTTGAGATGCACCTTCATGAGGCTTTTCAAGTCATACCATCCTTCTCCCCTGTTATATTTACTAATAAATTATCAAAAAAAAAAAAAAAAAAAGGAGTAAATTTTATTGATACGAGAGAATGCATCCCCAAATTTAAATTGCTCCATTTCAAAGCAAATGTCGAGTATTGTTCTCCTCATTGGTCATTGCTAACATTTAGATTGCTCCTATTTATTTGTTTTTTTGTCAATCTCTCTGTATATAATCCATCTAATCCTTATTTAATCTTAATTTGATTACAATCCAAAATTTTCATCTAATTCTTATTTTTTACGTGTAGTGTATTATAAAAAAAGAAACAACTTTTTTTTTTTTTTTTAATTACTACACTACACGCTCTAATGCATTTTTAATTGCGTAATTTTTTTTAGGTTTTTAGATTTAGTATATATATATATATAATTTTTCTTCTCTTATAATTTCTAAGTTGATAAAATTTTTAATTTGATTACAATCCAAATTCTTCATCTAATCCATTTAACAAACAAGTTTAAGTTTAAGTAAGACTCTTATTCTATTTGTTCTTATCGACTTATTTGGATAAAGTAACAATAAGTATTGTATTAATTTTTTTTATAAAGTAACAATTTTACTTTTAGCCTAATTTAAACGTTAATTGTTGTTTTTTTTTTTTTTTTTGTGTGGATAAAGTTTCAAATGATGGCTAATATGTATTAACATTAACGTAAACTTAATTAAAAAAAATCTAATTTAGGTCCAAAAAAAAAAAAAAAGGAATAAAGTAACCAAAAAAAAAATAATATATATTTTAAATAATGACAAATTTTGCAAAAAAAAAAAAAATGATAAATTCAAATCCACGTAAGTTTGAAGAAAAGCATACAAATTTTGTTTCATGATATTGAAAAAAAATAATATACAAAAAAAGAATAAATCATCTTATGCATTTTGAAAACAAACATATTTATTACATTCTTTTAATAAGTTATTACTTTTATATATATATATATATATACATTTCAAAATACCTTAGTTTCACACAATATGAATTTATTATATAACTTAAAAGTAAAATATTTAATTATTTTTGTGGGGTCTAAAATTTCGGCAGCCCCAGCCCACTTTATATTGGGCCCAAAGCCCACGCCGAAGAGGTAGAAATGTACGAGGATGAAAGTAGATGGCCCAAGTTGCCAAGAGATATTGCCGAGGAGGTTCCTGTCCTCGGCCAGCCGAGATCATAGGGAGGAAGGGCAGTATGCCATTAGGGGCAGCCTCCAAAAGCATTCCAAGGAAAAGGACAAGTACAATGGGACAGTTATAAGAGCATGGTGGAGGAGCAATTCAAGGAGAAGCTGTTACCTTCGTATTAAATGCCCACATCTAACATTCTGGCTGCATTAATGGGGAAAAGACCCCTGAACAGTGTTAGCTAGGCTGCTGCAGTCCACAGAAAGCTGAGGAAGGTGGCTGATGGGATAAGCACTCAAGTAGTAGCCTGCATAATCAACAAATGGAGGGTCAAGATCAGTTGAAAGGGGGTATATAATATAAGAAATCCCTTATGAGAGAGGGAGGCAATTAGAAGCAGAAAACACTGTAGTAGTTCATATCATCCTAGGAATCTTTGTAACCAGATACTGAGAAAATAATAAGAACTCCAAACCCTTCAATAAAGGGCCAAGAAGAGACTTTCACACTTCAAATCTATTTCCTAGTTATTTAACCCACTCATAACTATGCTTAGTTGTGGTAATCCTCACTAAGGCCTAGTTCTTAAACACATTTTCTACAAATTTATTGTATTAGACGAGTTGGGCTTGAGTTCATTCACCCAAAAGTAGAAGTGCTCAAACCCAGTCCCTAAAATTAGCGCCGTCTGTGGGAAGAACTTGTGTGTTAGTAAGGGCAACAATCAAGCATGGTAGGATCAGGCCCTCATCAAGCAGGCTCCCATTAGCCTGAACTGGCCAAACTCAACAACAGGGTAACTTTCCCAACCCTGAGCGTGATTGAAATGAAAAGAATGAAAGGTTTCGAAAGGGAAGTGTGCACACCACTTAAACTAGTGGAAGCCAATCTCGTGGGGGTAGTCACGCGCCTAGGAGACAAAATAACAACCAGGCCATGCAATCAGAAGAAGTTAAGAGTCACATATCCCAGAGACAGGATGATAAACTAGCCATGCAACGAGAGATAGACGACTTAAAGAGAAAGCTGCACCATGCACAACAAAGGTGGCCTCATTCTAGCCCTGACACGCCCTCCGAGGATGAAAGCGATGATGACTATAGGCAAAGATCGAGAACTCTTCCAAGCGAGACCTTCTCTCATGAGGAAGAGTACTACCAGAGGCGTAAGCATAATAGCCCATCTCCTAGGGGCTTGGGAAGTGATGCTATGAGTAGAGCACTGGATCAACTCTCCAAATCACCTTTCACACGCCATATAGAAGAGGCTACATTGCCTCGACGATTCCAGCAGCTAACCTTCATCATTTACAATGGCAGAATAGACCCTGTGGAGCATGTGAGTAAGTTCAACCAAAGGATGACTGTCCACTCTAAAAATAAGGCGCTAATGTGCAAGGTCTTCTTATCTAGCCTGGGACTAGTGGCAATGAGGTGGTTCGATGGTTTAAAGGCGAATTCCATAGGTTCGTACAGGTAGCTAACTTGAGCTTTTGGCTCCCATTTTGTTACCAATAACAGAGCTCCTCGACCCTTGAGTGCATTGTTGTTTTTATCCATGCATGATAGAGAAACTCTAAAGGCCTATTCGGATAGATATTGGGAGATGTATAACGAATTGGATGACAATTTTGATGATGTTGCCATCAGCACTTTCAAAAATAGCCTCCCAGCTAGGCACGGCTTGAGGAAGTCCCTGACTGGCAAGCTTGCCACCAGTATGCGCCCGCTAATAAATCAGATCGATAAATACAAACAAGTAGAGGAGGACCAGTTGCAAGGTAAGGGAAAGGAGAAGGTTATCCCTCAAGAAAGGAGGGATTTCAGGTTGGACCGGTATAACAGCAACCGCCCGAGGAGGGATTTCGCAGGGCAATCTGGAGCAACCAGCGCGCAGACAGTCAATACTGTGTTCCGAGAACCAGTACATAGGGTGTTGGAGAAAATCAAGGACGAGCCATACTTTAAGTGGCTGAATAAGATGACGGGAGAGCCCACAAAACGCAATTAGAACCTTTATTGCCAATACCACCAAAACCACGGACATACCACAGAGAACTGCAAGAATCTCTGGAACTATCTGGACTAGTTGGTCCGAGAAGGAAAGCTGAAGCACCTCCTGCATCATTCCAGTGGCCATCAAGGCTAAACCCATCAGGAGCCCTAGAGAGATACTACCCTGAGGCCACCCGCAGGGATGATCAATGTAATCTTGGCTGCGCTAGGAAGAACAGGCATGTGCCCTTCATGAGTGTTGTCTGTGGCTCAGATGCCAACCGAGGAGTCCCAGCTTGAACCAAAGAGGGCCAGAAGGAATTTCCACCCAACCTTGTGTTTCTTAGAAGAAGATAAGATCGGAATCACCCAGCCCCATGACGATGTGCTGGTGATCACTCTTAGAATCGAGGACTACGATGTGAAAAGAGTGATGGTGGATGATGGCAGTGGGACCGAGATCATGTATCTCGACCTCTACAAGGGGCTGAAGTTGAAGTAAGAGGACTTGACGCCCTATAGCTCTCATTTGATGAGCTTCGACGGAAATCTCGTTATCCTAAAGGCATGATTACGCCACCCATCCAGACCGACCTAGAGATAGTGGAGGTGAACTTTATTGTGGTGGACATCTACTCACCGTACATAGCCATCGTCGGCAGGCCTTGGCTCTATACCTTGGGGGCTGTCGCCTTCTCCTTGCACCAGAAGGTGAAATTCCCATTAGGGGACCAAGTTCTCGAGATCCGTGATTGCCAATCCACAGCAAAGTAGTGCATGGTGGCTGCCATATCACATTGGCTCAATGTAGAATCCTCGGCCATTGCTGAAAAGAGCTTATAGCAATCAAAGGCCCCGGTGGCTCCTCCTGATATAGCTGCCGAGGAAGCAAAATGTGAAGATCTAAAGAAGGTAGTCATTGGTGATGACCTAGAGAAGTTCTTTCAGGTCGAGGCTCAGCTGCCTCTTCAAGAGAAGGAGGAGTTGATTGAATTCCTCAAAAGAAATATTGATGTGTTTGCATGGGATGCCTGTGATGCTCCAGGGATTGATCCAGCCTTCATCTGTCACCATCTCAATGTCAATCCGTCCATCACTCCCAAGAAGCAGCCACCTCGGCATCCATCAAGAGAGCATGTTGATGCGATCAGGGAAGAAGTGAAGAAGCTTAATCGTGTAGGGGCTATCAAGGAGGTTTTTCACCCCGAATGGTTGGCCAACACCGTAGTGGTCAAGAAGAAAAGTGGAAAGTGGAGGGTTTGTGTGGACTTCACGGACCTAAACAAGGCATGCCCAAAAGACCCATTCCCCATGCCTCGGATAGACCAGCTGGTGGATGCAATTGCAGGCCATCCTCGGATAAGTTTCTTAGATGCCTTTCAAGGCTATCACTAAATACCACTAGCCTTGAAGGATTAGGAGAAGACAACCTTCGTGACACCTATTGGAAACTACTACTACAAGATGATGCCGTTTGGCCTGAAGAATGCAGGGTCCACTTATCAAAGGATGATGACAAGAATGTTCAAGCCGTTGTTGGGCAAAAGCATTGAAATCTATGTTGACGATATGGTGGTGAAGAGTATGGTGGTGTCCGAGCACTTAGGAGACCAAGGTCGCATCTTCGATACCTTGAGGAAGCACAAGCTGTGCTTAAATGCTTCCAAATGCTCATTTGGTGTGGGATCTGGCAAGTTCTTAGGCTACATTATTACCTACAAGGGAATCGAGGTTGATTTTGACCAAATCAAGGCTATTCATAATCTAAAGCCTCCGCAAAACCCTAAGGAGGTCCAAAAGCTCACTGGAATGATCGTGGCCCTGAATCGATTCATTTCCAGGTTGGCTGATAGATGCAGGCCTTTCTATCTCCTGATCAACAAGTGGAAAGGATTTGAGTGGTCCGAGGATTGTGCCGTGGCCTTCCAGCAACTCAAGGAATACCTATTTCGGCCACTTATCATGTCCAATCCTGAGGCCGATGAGGTCGTATATGCATATATTATTATGGCTCTTCATGCTGTAAGCCTGGTGCTAATACGAGATGACAGTGGCATTCAAAAGCCAGTCTATTACGCAAGCAAGTTGCTACACGAAGCTGTGGTCAAGTACTTGCCCTTGGAGAAAGCCATACTAGCTGTGGTCCACGCTACGTGAAAGCTTCCCTATTATTTCCAGGCCCACACAGTGGTTGTTCTAACCCAACTCCCCTTGAGGTCTATGCTTCGAATTGCTGATTACACTAGAAGGATCGCCAAGTGGAACATAATTCTGGAGGCTTTTGACATCAAGTACATGCCTCGGACCTCTATAAAAGGCCAGGCCCTGGCAGATCTGGTGGCCGAATTTGTTGAACCGATAATGGAAGCAGTAGCAGAGGGGCGAAACATGGATAGAAAGTCAGTTGGGGTGATCTCTGTGCCAGGACCCCCATGTTGGAAGGTGTACATCGATGGCGCAGATCAAAGGGGTTCCAGAGTGGGGCTGATTTTAATATCCCCTGAGAAGGCTATCATAGAGAAATCCTTGAGACTGGGGTTCTCGGCCACAAACAGCAAAGCCGAGTATGAGGCATTGTTACAAAAGATGGTCATGGTGCAGAAAATGGGAGGAAAAGCAATAGAGATGTTCTTGGACTCGCGATTGGTAATAGGTCAGGTAAAGGGAGAATTGGAGGCCAGAGATGTGACGATGCAAGAGTACTTAAGCCAGGTCAAGCGCTTGCAGTCAGACTTTGACCTTTTCAGCTTATCGCATGTCCCCAGAAGTTGAAACACCCATGCGGATTCATTGGCCACACTTGCTACGTTCTCGGCAAGGGATCTACCTCGGGTTATTCTTGTTGAGCATTTGGAAAGAGCAAGTAAGGTGGCAACAGGCATAGTTTATATCCATCAAGTTGAAGTGGGTCCCAATTGGATAGATCCTATAGTGAGATTCCTCAAAGATGATGTTCTGCCTGAGGAGAAGTTAGAGGCTGAGAAGGTACAAAGAAACGCTCCACGGTTCTAGCTGTCCGAGGACCACAAATTGTATAGGCGCTCCTATTTTGGACCATATTTACTGTGTGTCCACTCTGAGGCATCAGAACTATTGCTTGAAGAGCTGCATGAAGGAATCTGTGGGAGTCACACAGGAAGAAGATCTCTGTCACACCGAGCCATCACCTAGGGATATTGGTGACTGGGATGCAGAAGGAAGCCCTAGAGTATGTTAAGAAGTGTGACCAGTGCCAAAAGTTTGCAATAAATATTCATCAGTCGGGAGGAGTCCTCAACCCTTTGTCCAGTCCATGGCCATTTGCCCAATAAGGCTTGGATATTGTAGACCCTTTTCCCAAGGCGTTAGGAAATAAAAGGTATCTGTTGGTTGGCACAGATTATTTCACCAAATGGGTTAAAGCTAAACCCTTGGCCAATATCAGAGATGTCGATGCTAAGAAATTCATCTGAAGGAACATTGTTACACGATTCAGGGTCCTTCATACCCTCATTTCAGATAATGGACTCCAATTTGACAACAAAACCTTCAGAAGATACTGTTGTGAACTGAGGATCACAAACAGGTACTCAACCCCAGCTTATCCTCAAGGAAATGGACAAGCCGAGGCTGTTAACAAGGTCATAGTTAATGGGCTCAAGAAGATACTGGACGATGTAAAGGGAAGATGGGTTGAAGAGTTGCCACATGTCCTATGGACTTACCGGACTACACTACGGTGATCAACAGGGGAAACACCTTTTGCCATGACTTATGAGGCTGAAGCTGTTATCCCTCTAGAGGCAAACTTCCCAACGCTGAGAACGAACTCCTTCACTTTAAGCAGTAATGACGAGCTACTAGGGAGGAGCCTAGATCTGATTGATGAACGAAGAGAAAAGGTAATGATCCAGCTGGCCTACTACCATCAGAAGTTGAAACGGGGATATGATACCAATGTGAAGTTGAGACCACTAGCGCCAGAGGACTTGGTGTTGAGGAAAGTTGTGGGTGCTGCCAAGAATGCTTCATGGGGAAAGCTGGGACTCAATTGGGAGGGGCCATACCGAATTACTTCAATAGCATGGGTAGGTGCGTTCTACTTAGAAGACTTAGATGAAAAAGCTGTACCACGTCCGTGGAATGTAAATAACCTGAGAAGGTATTATTATTAATAAAAGCATTTCTCTATTTCAAATTCTAAGTCTATTATGATTGTATGCCTTGTGTTTCATCAAGAAGAATCTAAGTACTAGACAAAACCAAGGTCTTGCATGGTCCTCGGACTTAAACATATGGGAAAACTAATTACTTCAAGAAGAATCTAAGTACTAGACAGAACTAAGGTCTTGCATGGTCCTCGGACTCAAACCTATGGGGAAACTAGCTACTTCAAGAAGAATCTGAGTACTAGACAAAACTAAGGTCTTGCATGGTCCTCGGACTCAAACTTATGGGGAAACTAGCTACTTCAAGAAGAATTTGAGTACTAGATAGAACCAAGGTCTTACATGGTTCTCGGACTCAAACCTATGGGGAAACTAGCTACTTTAAGAAGAATCTGAGTACTAGACAGAACCAAGGTCTTGCATGGTCCTTAGACTCAAACCTATGGGCAAACTAGTTACTTTAAGAAGAATCTAAGTACTAGACAGAATCAAGATCTTGCATGGTCCTCGGACTCAAACCTATGGGGAAACTAGTTACTTTAAGAAGAATCTAAGTACTAGATGGAACCAAGATCTTGCATGGTCCTCGGAGCTATTTCAAGAAGAATCTGAGTACTAGACAGAATCAAAGTCTTGCATGGTCCTCGGACTCAAGCCTATGGGGAAACTAGTTACTTCAAGAAGAACTTAAGAACTAGATAGAATTAAGGTCTTGCATGGTCTTCGGACTCAAACCTATGGGGAAACTAGTTACTTCAAGAAAAAACTAAGTGTTAGATAGAACCAAGGTCTTGCATGGTCCTCAGACTCAAACCTATGGGGAAACTAATTACTTCAAGAAGAATCTAAGTATTAGACAGAACCAAAGTCTTGCATGGTCCTCGGACTCAAACCTATGGGGAAACTAACTACTTCCATCAAGGATGTGAACAAACACAAGCCCATGAGCATCACTTAAGGCATTCTGAAGTACCTTGAACTTAACTCCACAGCGTAATCAGCAGCTGATTGTTTTCTTAAGGTTAGTGAATTTTTAGAACATACTTATGAGTACCCTTGTACACTGTGCTGTGGTATTTGATCTTAGGATTTAAAGGCTTATCTTTATGAATACTGTGTGCTTAGCATTCTTTTTTACCATTCATGGTAATCAATTCATGAGGTGCATGATTAATATTGTAAATCCATTCCTTTAATATTCAATTCAGCAAAAGCAAGTCATATTATTAAGGCTCAATTATTAACCAAAGTCTAAGTGGGAATTATCACTATGGACTTAACATTTTTTAGCTGCTGATTCAAAATAGAAAGTAAGCCACTATGTAGATTGTTCAGCTAATAATCAAATCACAAGCAATAAAAGTAGCAGAACCCATCACAATGACAGTAAGCGCATAATGTGAAGAACGAAATCTTATACATTCAATCCAAAAGTCACTTTACAATGTTCAAAAAAAAAGAAAAAAAAAAAAAAGCCTAAAGCAAAAATACAACTAGAGCTAGCCAAGGAGGCCTATTTCTTCAGCTTTATTTTGATCCCTTCCTTGGGGAGCTAACTAGAAAGGGTCTTAGGATCCTTGGAGTCCCCACTTGAGGGAACAACCTGCAGAGGCACCACAATAAGAGTTGTCTCCCCAATATGAGGGCTTGGGCATCAACTGAGGGCTTTGCAGCGTCCTGAGGTGCTCCATGGTTAAGGCCTTTGTCAGCTTCATTCACCTCGAAAGGCTCAGCTTCCTCGGCCAGCTCATTAAGAGCAGTTGTAACCAGGGCAGCTTCTGGTAGAGTAGCCTCAGCCTCCTCAAGAGCAGCCTTAGACTCGGAGCTAGAGGGGGCAGCTTCTTGGATGGCAGAAGGGTAGTATACATTTTCTACCTTCCAAAGGTCAGACGAAGCCTCAACTTCAGCTTGTTTGAGGGCTTCATTCCAGACCTGGGAACAGTAGAACCTGCATACCCCAAGTACTTGGGCTTTGAGAAGGGCCTGGGTCTCGGCCACCCCCAAGGCATAAGCCTTATTCTCGGCTGCCTCCTTCGAGCTCTAAGCCTCAGCCTTGGCTTTCTCTGCCTCCTTACAGCCCTTCACTGCTTCGCTCTTTGCCTTCTCCAAGGTGCCCATTTCCCTCTCTGCCTCTTCTAGCTTCTTCTTCATATCAGCTATTTGTTCCTTAGCAATGGTAAGCTGATCCTAGGCATTACGTAGGCGTTTTGTTTGGTCCTCGGCCTGCTTTTGGGCGCCCGCTAAGCCCAACTCAGCCCATCTCCTTGAGGTCGTCTTTTGCCTTCTTAAGGCCAGTATCAGAGTTGTTGAGGGCCTTAACAAAGGCCACGTGCTTGTCTCGCTCCATCTCCAAGGCCCTGCTTTGATGATTGGCGACATTCTCTAACCTGTAGGTGGCCTGAATGGCTTGACAAGGAAAACAGACACAAAGTAAGATAAAAACTAGTAACAAAATCAACTAAGGTAGAAGGTAGAAGGTAGAAGGTAAAAGTCTTACCATGCCTAAGTACCTCTTAAGGTTGAGGCAGACCTCGTGCCTCCTCAGGTTCCTCAGCTCGGCCATATCAGTTGGCAGCAGCAAGGACCTTTCCAGCGCATCGGCCATATGGGTGCCCTCGCCTCCTTGGAAGTCCTTGAGGGAGGCGTTGTCCATCAGGGGGCCTCGTGAAGCATCAGTGCAGGGAGCCAAGCTTGGGGCTCAAGCCAAGTACTAACTTCTTTGTCCTGTCCCTGATGCTCGGTTCTTGGCTGCTTCAAAGGTCGCCAAGCCTTATCCTCTTCCTGGGAGGAGCGAGATCTATTAGCTCCCATAGGCCGTTTACCTTTATCCTTCTTTTGTTTGGGGTCGGAGGGCTCAGGCCTTAATGGCAAACTTGGCTGAGGGGGAAGAGGTGGAAGCTTAGATCGGGCGGAGGACCTGGTCTGAGCAGGCTGAGACTTGGGTGGAAGAGGAGGAAGCTTGGATTGAGACTTCCCCGACACATTCTTCCCCGACTGGCCCTCAATCAGATCCAACAGGCTGGTTTGGGGTTGTCTCTTGAAACCCATCTCGGCCCGAGGAGAAGTTTCTGCCGATAAAAGGTCCACTTCAGTTAGATGGGGGTCACCCAATTCATCAGAAGGATCCTCGGATAGATGGACTTGGTCAAACGCACCAAATTTGTCCTCGGATGGACCTAAATCAACAACTTCTGCTTCTTCTTTTAGCCTTCTTCCCTCGGCCTCTACAGTTAGAGGGGATGAAGAAGGACCCACCAACGGAACACCTTCTGGAATAGGGGACCCTTCAAGAAGTAAGAACCCTTGCTCCACTACTGTGATCCTCTATAGCCAAGGATCTCTGGCTTTTATCACGCACTTTGGCGCTGAGAATGATTTTTGAATTGGATCATAGCCAAGGATCTTGTGGGCAGCCCTAACTTGATTATCTACTTCGTTCATGAAGATCTCCGTTCTGAGTACGGTTTCCAAGTCGACCTTGTTGACCAAATGGAAGTGCCATTCAAAAGCGTGCGGATCTGCAAAAAAGAAGGCATGTTCGTATTAGCGACCAAGCAATGTAGATTGTGATAACGCAAAAGGTCAAACCCTCTCCTACTCTAAATACCCCACCTGGTGTCCCTTCCACTGTCGGACAATAGAGGCCATCGTGCCACTCCCCGGACAAAATGAGAAAGTCCTTATTTAACCCTTTGTTGGATTCAGGGAGGCATTGGATAAGCCAAACCTTATCCTCCCTTGTCTTCATCTAATAGGACTTACCCTTTAGGTGCTAGAGGTTGTCGCACCAGTTTACATCGTGGTGGGTTAACCTCAACCCTATCTTCTCATTCAAGGCGTCCACACAACCCAGGATCCTGAACACGTTGGTGGCGCATTGGGTAGGAGCTAGTCTAAAGTGCCTAAGATAGTCCCTCATCACTGGCCCCATAGGGATTCTCATACCGCCTTCAAGAAAGGCAATTATGGGAACCACTACTTCACCCTCTTCCCTTTTGATAAACCACTCCCCTTCTTCACAATACCTCAGACCCACGTTACTAGGTATCTTATAATTAGCGATGAATTTTTCCATCGCCTCCTCAGACTTAACCAGCTTCTTAAACCTACCCATCCCTAGGAACGGCTAAAGGACTTAAGAAAGGACAAAAGAAAGGGAGAAATCGGAGAGAAAAATTGAGCTAGAGAGAGAAGAAGACTTACAGAAATGAGGAAAAGCTCCTCGGACAGGCTTTTATGTTGAAATGAGGTGTGAGTTTGTTTAGAGATTTGACTGAACTCAGGATACGTACGCAAGAGCTCTTGAATGCAAAAGTAAAGAGGCAAATCGGTTCAAATGGGTATTTATACCCCCAGTTAAGAATAACCATGGGGGTTTTCCCACCTATAAAGTCAAAAAGATCCCCACCATTTGATTATCATCACATCGTTGAATGTGGGAAGCACAGAGCCACCAGAATTTAATGCGGGCGCTCTTCATATACCGAAGCGCTAAGAACGCGCCTTGGGCAGGTAAAAGGGCTCTGGCATTGAAGGAGGACAAGATTTGACAAGCCATGACATAGGCCCGAGGATATCAAAACTCTCCTCCCCGATCGAGGAGCCGGACAGCAGGATTTTGAGGGGCTATTGTGGGGCCTAAGAATTCGGTAGCCCTAGCTCACTTTACATTGGGCCCAAAGCCCACGCCGAGGAGGTAGAAACGTTTGAGGATGAAAGTAGAGGGCTCAAGTTGCCAAGAGACATTGTCGAGGAGGTTCCTGTCCTCGGCCAGCCGAGATCATAGGGGGGAAGGGCGGTACGCCATCAGGGGCAGCCTCCCAAAGCATTTCAAGGAAAAGGACAAGTACAATGGGACAGTCACAAGAGCATGGTGGAGGAGCAATTCAAGGAGAAGCTGTCACCTCCACATTAAATGCCCACATCTAATATTCTAGCCGCATTAATGAGAAAAAGACCCCTGAACAGTGTTAGCTAGGCTGCTGCAGCCCACAGAAAGCTGAGGAAGGTGGCTGATGGGACAAGCACTCAAGTAATAGCCTGCATGATCAACAAATGGAGGGCCAAGATCAGCTGAAAGCGGGTATATAATGTAAGAAATCCCTCAGGAGAGAGAGAGGCAATTAGAAGCAGAAAACACTGTAGTAGTTCATATCATCATAGGAATCTTTGTAACCAGATACTGAGAAAATAATAAGAACTCCAAACCCTTCAGTAGAGGGCCGAGGAGAGACTTTCACACTTCAAATCTATTTCCTAGTTATTTAACCCACTCATAGCCATGCTTAGTTGTGGTAATCATCACTAAAGCCTAGTTCTTAAACTCATTCTCTACAAATTTATTGTATCGGGCGAGTTGGGCTTGAGTTCATTCACCCAACAGTAGAAGTGCTCAAACCCAGTCCCTACAATTTTTATTATCTATTCTATTATCTAATTTTAAGTAAATTAATAAAAAAACTATTTACATATGAATTTTGATTAAGCCGTGCATCGCACGGGTATAATACTAGTGTGTGTATATATATATATATATATATAAAACCGAAGCCCCTGGAGCTCCCACAATTTTTCACGTCACCAATATTTTCTTTTTCTTTTTATTTTAGGTTTTATATTTTATATATTTATTATTTATCTTCAACATGTAATTATCTTATCAAGTGTTACAATAGTTTAGTTTAAGTAAAACTCTATTAGATATATGTTTCAAGAGCTTGAAAATTCTACTTCAACTAAAATTCTATAACAAAAATTTCAACAAATATAAACTCCTGCCAAGGTCAAAACACTTCATACTCACTCAAATTTTTACAAAGAAAACACACACAACAAATTGGAGATTTTGCAAAGAGGATATGGGACTTCATGAGACCACTTTGTAACGTTGTATCCATGGAGTTGCTCAAAGTAAATGAAGAGATAAGGACATATTGCCATCTTTCATGCTCTAACGATCTCTATGATTACTACTTTATAATATTGTTATTGTTGTGACTTGTGAGTGAGTTTATTAGCATGAAAAATCTACATGTGAAAATTTTAATTATAATTTTTTTTATGATTAAAACATTAGATTTAATCGTAATTTTGATTTAATAATTAACAATTTTATCAATCAAATTTTCTTTAACATTGGTGTAATTTGTACTACTATGTATGTTATATATAGAATCCTCATATGATCTTGGAAAAACCACTCTATAAAAAAAATTGTCATCAATAACAAGAAGAAGAGCTTAGTTTTGACCATCAAAACCACAAATTTCTTGTCATCAATAATATTAATGTTGTGATATAGTCCATAGGTATTTTTTTTTAAAAGGAAAAGTATAGTCCATATGGGAATGGTTTAGATGTTTCCTACTTGATTTTGGAATCTCAGATTGAATAGTAGAATAATATGGAGTGAGAAGGTGCATTATTCATATTAAAAGTGGCAATTCACATTGATAAGAAACTAAACAAGGGCGTGTAATGACCTCTATACATATGGTGGTGGTGTAGCGTTGGTGCATGTGAGAGTTAGAAGATAAAGTTTTGTCTTTTTTATTTATTTAAAATATGCATCCTACTTTGTTGATACCTACACAATACCTATAAGAAACTATTCAAATTCTACTACAATTTTATTAGTTCAGATCCTATCAATTTTTTTTTTTGGATAAATAATAAAACACAAGCAGCCGCCACCACCCACCATTACGGTCTTTTTTTTTAAAAATTTAAAATATGCATCCTACTTGGTTGATACCTCTACAATACCTCTGAGAAACTATTCAAATTCTACTACAATTTATTTGTTCATATCCTATCAATTTTTTTATTTTTTTTTTAGATAAGTAATAAAACAAAAGCAGCCATCACTCACCATTACGGTCTTTTTTTTATAAAAAAAATTTAAAATATGCATTTTACTTGGTTAATACCTATACAATACCTATGAGAAACTATTTTATATTAAAAAATGATTTTTCTATTAACTTTTAATTAATAGTTTTTTCATATAGGACTCTCTATTTATTTATTTTAATATATATGATTTTAAATTTAATTATCCCATACATCGCACAGGTTAGCGACTAGTTATTATTATTATTATTATTATTTTTTTTTGTAGATTTTTGTCTTGTTGGTCTGATTTTATAAATTGGAAAATGATTATGGGCTGAAGCAAACCTGTGCAACCGATTTTTTTTATTTATTCAGTGGTCCAAATATGATTCTTAAAAAAAAAAAAAAAAAAATTAGTGGTCCAAATAGACAAGTGCCCTTCTCCCAATATTTAAAAAAAAAAAAGACCATTTTTGGACAAAAAATAAAAACCCTGTGATTGTCATTAGTTTGTTTTGTTTTGTTTTTAATTTGACATTATTTATGCCGGCTTTAAACAATTAAATAGATCTGCTAAATTCAAATAAGGTGTGTCCTTTTTGGAGATTGCTTGGATACGGAATATATTTCGTTGATTTGTGAGTGTTTTGGAATCGTTTCCTTTGTTAGTGTAAATTTGTAATTGTGATGCCTTAGCTCTTGTCAGCGTTGTTAAAGAGAACGAGGAGAGCATTTAACTAGAAGAATATCTCTCATTTCTCACTTTTATTGTAAAAAATATATTCTGAATAAATGAAAGTTACTATCGTTTCTACTAAAAAAAGGGACAAAACTTAGCGCGTATTTGATTGGGAGGGAGAGGGAGGGTAATTTTGGTGGGACGTAATTATTTTTTACCCAAGCCCCACCATTTGGGGTGATTTTACTGACTTCCTGAATTGGAGAGTAAATGAGGAGAAGGAAGGCTTAATTGGGAATTTACTCATCTGTCCCTCTTCTCCCTTTCACTGTTAGTTATTTTTTTTTTTTTGGTTGCTAACTATTAATTTTTTATTATTATTTTATTTTATGTAACGGGGATATGACTCATATGGGAGTGATTGTAATTTTACAAAGTTACAAACTACATTTTTTATCTTTTTATTTTTCTTCTCAACCAAACAAAAACCAAACAAAAAGAGTTTTTTATTGCTCCACTTTTTTATCTTCCCAACAAAACACAAATGAGATAAAACTAAATAGTTTTTATTCCCACTTTTCCATCCCCCAACCAAATGAGCCTAAGTTACATTATTATAAATCTAGTACATTAGGTTTCCTAATTAAATTCAAATACATGGTTGTATAGACAAAACGCAAAACCTGGCTGTTTTGCAAAGACAATTAACTTTAATACAACTATGTCTTTAAATTGAATTAGAACATCAATTGTAAAAATCATGCACATTTAATAATAACATCTATCGTTCTATTGTATTGCATTTAAAGTACTACGCGTTTCATCAAAAAAAAAAAAAAAAAAGCACTACACGTAAATTTTGGTCTATCTGGACAGGGGAGATGCAGATGCAGAGAGACCGAAATTGGGCACCGGAAACACGGAATAGTTATGCAGTGGAGTGTGGATTTTCTCTCCTGTGACGTAGAATTGGTGAAAATTGTGGAAATGGAATAGATCTTTGAAAAGGAGAGATTGAAGGGGCAGTTGAGCTCAAAGAATGAGCTCTTGCCAACTAACACAGAAAATGTGGCATGTGATTATTTGACGTTTCAAAACTTGTTTGAAAAATCCAAGCAAAGCTTTCCTTTTCAAATTTACCATATGAAGAAGAAGAATAAGGGGCTGCGCAGACCTAACAAAAATTATTTGAGGTCTTAATCTGCAGGCCTCCTTTTCAAGATTCAAACCCACATGCCCTCGTCAACTTTTCCTCTTTCCCCAAAATTTAGAAAAAAAACCCACGTGTCCCTCTCTCTTTTTAAGAAATTGGCTCAATGCATCCCATTAGCAAATGCGTGGATACAAAAAGTTGAACTAATATATAATAATACATGTACTATAACTATCTATCCTATCTTAATAATCTTCATGACTAGAGAGAAAAGTTAATAGATTAATGGGTAGTGCTCTATCCATGGACCTTTATCACTAATCTCTAGAGTTATGGTAGTATAAAATATGCTTTTTTTGGAGTTTGGATGTGATAAAGTGAGGGCAGCCAAGAAAAATGTGATAAAGAAAGAATAGTATAAAGGCAAAGAATCTACCCCCCATTGGTGCCTTTACTAGAAAAAAAATAAAAATAAATTAAAAAAAAAGGAGGAGGATATATATAAAACTTTTTCGTAGAACAACAAACCATATGGTTATGGCCCTAATGGGATGTTCTAGAGTGGAAAATCATGTCAACCACTTGTTTAAGACCAACCTTTCTGAATTTGAATCCGGGTAGTTAGTCCATGATGTTTGTAAAACTACCACAAAAATAAGATACTTTATCTATATATTCAAACCATCTTTGTTCTATGCCAAAGCTTTCCATGATATATGTTGATAATATTTCGTGTGTGTTTGAATTAGATTATTTATTTGTTATTTTAAACCTATATACTAGAAATTGAAAAAAAAAAAAAAAAATAGTACAATTGTATTTAAAAATCAAAGAAAAATCTAATCCTTTCAAAAAAAATTTCCCCCAATAGAATAATACAAGAATTTTTAGATTTATAAATATCGTGTCTACGAGTTAAATCTTACTCTACGTTTGGTTCGAAAGATATAGGTGGGAGGGTTCATTTTCTTCATAGTATTTTCTTTATAGTAATACAGAGAATTTTAAATTCATAAACTTCATTTAAATCTAACTCTGCATACGTTTGGTTTAGTAGATATAAGAGAGAAAGGAAAGAGAGGACAAAAAAGATAGCAGGAAAAAGCATTTCCACAAATTCGACATGAATGTAGGGTCAGACTATAGGCATAGGCCATCAAGCTGTTATCTAAGGCCCCCATTAAAATCTCCCAGAAATAATGGGTCAATAATTAGCTTTATGGAAAGGGAAAAAAAGAAGAAGAGGCATTGGTGGCATGTGCACTTTCTTTCTACTTCTAAGAAGTTGTGGGTTAATAGAATCTAATCAAATTAGAACCTTAGGTTACAAAAAAAAAGTTGTGATATTGCCGAATTATTATTGACAATCAAAATCCCTTAATGGTTTGGGACTTCAATTTTTTAAGCCAACTACCTAAAAAAAAAGAAAAAAATAAAAAAAAACCATCTCATTCAATGGCGGAGCAAGGATTTCAGTTTAGGGGGGCAAGATTAAAAGAAAAAATATTCTAAATATGTTAATCAACAACAAATTAACAATAAAAAAATAAATAAACAATTGTAAATAAATGTAACAAGTATATGTTTTGTATCATTTAAATAAAGAAACAAAAATAACCAGTTCATAATTATTAACAATTAAAGGAAGAGAGTAATGTAAATACATAAAGTTTAGACATCTAATCGATTCATTAAAATAAGCTTAAAAATGGATTCATCTGATAGTCTTAAGAGTATAGTAAATAGTAAATACTTGTAAAATATATATATATATATATATATTTTTCACCATCTTGATTGATTCTTAAAATATGTAGAATTCAAAATTTATTTATCTATCCTTTTAATTATCTAAAATTTGAGTTTATAACAAAATTTTCATATTTTGAAACCGTTAAAAAGCCAAGAGATAGAGGAGAAGAAAAATATAATGAAGGGTTGGAGGCCCTAGGTTTTTGGTACAATATAAGAAGATTAAATATTTTTAATATATATATACTTTTTAATATATATATACACACGAGACCCACTTATTGAATTGTATAATAAAAAAAGAATATCTTGAATTGTTCTTCGGTATTAGGTAATTTAGCTTCATCCTATCTTATTCTCGAAAAGTAAAAAGTAAAAAGCATCATCTTAGTCCTATCTAAAAGACTAAACAATTTTAACTGCATTTCACTATTCGTTTAACTATTATTATGAATCTATGATATATATTCATTTATGAGACAAGCAAGAAATTCAAATGCTTGAATAGTGATAGGGGTAAAAAACGTTACAAGTGGGACCGGATAAAAAATTCAGAAAAAATGATATGTTGGTTTGGTGGGTTAGGGAAGTTCATTTCCCTTATCTTTCGGTGTCTGTTTCTTTTAAGGATTGCTTCTTTGTTTGTTTTTCTACTCTTTTTTTTTTTTTTTTTTTCCTTCTATGTCAGAGGGGTCAATTGCTTAAGAATATCTGAATATATATCATTGTAATAGTACTCTGAGGCTATTTTCACAGAGTCAGGGGGGTCAATTGCCCCCCCTCGTCCCCTGTTGCCTCCGCCCCTGATCTCATCTTCCATGTGACCACATACCAAACAATCTCTTTCTCTCTTTCTCTTGTAATGACATAATATAGAGGAAAATAATAATGTAAATAATTATAGTGATATTCAAACATGTAATATAATACTTCTTTCTTATATAAAAATATGAGATTCTTTTCCAAATGCAGTCTTACAATTTTACTTACATTACATGTTACAATTATTTCTATAAAAAAAAGTTATTCAAAATTAAAATTGATGAAATTATACTTAAAGTCAATTATGTCACAAGAAGATTAAGTGACTTAACCATATTATTATTTGAAACTGATATGTTTAAAGAACCTAATACAAAATATTAATTAGTAATTTTACATCTCTTAAAATAAGAAAAATAGATTTTTAACTTGAAATTATAATATAGAAAATTAAATAAATTATATACATATATATATATATATATATATATCAGTTAAAAATATTTATTTAAACAAGGTTATACTCAAAGTTGCCATCCTAAGCTCAAATTGTATTGAGTTGGCCTATGTGAATGGACACAATTTTTATTAGGGCCCATATTTTGAGGGGATTCAAACTCAAGTTCTCTTTCATAAGAGGAACTAGGTAATACAATTGAATTATAAGATTTTTGACATTTAAAAAAAAAAAAGTGTTATATCCATAATATTTTCACAACACTTTTACAACAAATTCTATATGGTAAGTTGTTATTGGTTCTAATTTGAACATAACACTTAAATTACTTTTTTACGCACAAGTAATACCCAATAACAACCTGCCACCTAGGTTTTATTGAGAAAGTGTTGTGAATAATAATTTATTGTTATTTATATTCAAACATACAAATATAAAATAGAGTTTTTCTCTCCCTTCCCTTTTTTTCTTTTCCATTCATTCCCGAAATGCAACCAAACAAATAGAGTGTTAATCCCCACTTTCCATGGAAAGAAAATATCACTACAAACCCACGATTATTATCATTTAACAATGGAATCACATGATATATGTGATGCTTTGCCATTATATCCTTATGGCTAGAAATAAGGAAATCAAAATACATGCCTCAAGGCTCGAAAGGTAGATAGTAAGGCTCAAGGGGTAAAGTTAATCTACTTCATGGAAATAGATGGGTAAACGCAATTTATTTAACATAATTTATTCATTTTATTCGTGTAAACGAAAAATGACTTATTTAACATAATTTATTTAACTTATATAACAAATAAATATTCATTTTATTTTAGATTTTTCAAATACATTTTAAATTTTATATCCAACCTATATTTTTAACTTAAAAAGAAAGTGAGTAATTAAAAAAAAAGAAGTTATAAGTGATATAACTGTAAGTTATAAGTGCATGTCTATGAAGGGTGTCAATTCGTGCTAATCTGAATTGACACCCTTCATAGACATGCACTAATGGAAGCATATTGTAGGGGTGTCAATGTTTGATCTGACTCGCGAACACAACACGGGTTTTTGCGAGTTAGAGTTGGGTCTTAGTGGGTTTGGGTTATAAATAGGTGGACATGATAAGAAACATGCCGTAGGTAGGTTAACCCGCGTGATCTACAATAGACACTTTTGACATGCCAATTTATTTGTGTTAACTTGAAATGACCCATTTAATACAACCTATTTAACTCGTATAACAAACAAATATTCTTTTTATTTTAAACTTAAAAATAAAAGTGAGTAATTACAAAAATTTATAAGTTATATAATTGTAAATTGAAAATTTACAAATCCTAGATTTCTACACCATACAAACCCTAAAAATCTAAACCTTCTTATAAATATCTAAATTTTTTATTATATTATTACTCTTAATTATTTAGTTCTTGTAACATTGTTGAGGAATGATCATTTTTTGTAACTACTTATACTTATATATATATATATATATATATATATGACATAGAACTTGCACAAATGAAACTGGATGAGCTTACGGAAAATGTTATGAATTTGGACATCAATAACGAATCTATGAATGATACTCATAGTCATAGTCATGATTAGTCTACTGTTTGCTCCAACTTTTTCAATATTAATACTTAGAGCATTCATATTAAGAATGCTAAAAAATATAATTTTTAGTAACTCAAAACACTATTTTATCTATTTTAACGTTCCACTTTCTAATATATCTAACATCAAAGGATTTATATTTTTTACCACTTCATTAAAATATTATTTCTTTATTATTTTTTAAACCAAAACCAAAACCACAAACTTAAACCCAACCCATTGCTACCACCCATCACTGCCCACACCCACACCCACACTCGCACCCACACCCACTGCCACAACCACCACCACCCATAACCCCAACCCCAACCCCCAACCACCAAAATCACAAACAAAAGCAAAATCAAAACCAAATCATAAACCCAAAATCAAATTGCAAACTCAAACCCACACCCACTGCCACCAGCCACTAGCCACCATCGCCCACACCAACTGCCATAGCCATCACCACCCATAACCTTAACCCCAACTAAGGATGTCAATTTTGCCCCACCCCACTTGACTTGCCCCTCCCCGCTTCACCTCGTGTAGGTTTTTCCCGCCCTGCAAAGGTGGTAGGGCAGAGAAGGGGCGAGATTTTAGCTCCATATCACGGGGAGGGGCGAGAATGAGTTTAGACTTTTTAGACCCAACCTGCCCCACCCCCGCCCTGCATTGATAAGAGTTAAATTGTAAATTTTTTCATACCCCAAACCCTACTATTTAAACAAACATATCATCAACTTATTTTATTCTATCCAACAAAACTTTCTGCCTCCTTTTTTTCTCTAGCAAAGTCGAAAATAAGGTACCAATTTTAACATTTTCTTTTGTCTTTATTATAAACAAAGTTACATACTATTGAATCATTGATTTTGTATTATGAGATTTTTGTTTTTGTTGTGATATTGTCTTGTCATACACTTTAATAATATTATTCAATTTTTGCTAAAAATTAGTTTGATAGGATGGGATAAATTTATTTGTAATTTCAAGTATATTTTTATTAACGAAACAAGTTTTATTAAAAACAATTGTAATATTTGTGGGCAAATTAACAAAAAGTAGAGTTTTACAAAGTAGGGTGGGGGTTTGCAGGGCCCCAAAGGGCAAGGATGGGGTAAGAAAATTTTTTCTGTCATGTGGGGTGGGGCAGGGATGGGGTAAGATAAAACCATGCGGGGCGAGGGCAAAGCCCCATCCTTTGGACCCGCCCGACCCATTGTCATCCCTAACCTCAACCACCAAAATCACAAACAAAAACAAATCCAAGACCAAATCACAAACCCATAAATAAAAAAAAAAAAAAAAAAAAACCATAAAACTTCATACTCACCCACCATTAACCACCATCGGTCCACCAGAAAAACCCATCAAAATACCCACTACTAGCCACCACCATCGGTCCACCACAAATCGTACCATAAACCACCATAAACTGATAGAGAGAATTTCTCAAAAAAAAAAAAAAAAAAGCTGATGGAGAGAGGGAGAGAGAGGCTAGTGAAAGTAAGAAGAAAAAAGAGAGGTAAGAGAGTCCAGTGGAAGAGGAAGAAAAAGAAAGAAGAAAAGATTGAGAATAGTGAGTGAGAAAGAGAAATGATATTTTAATTGAAGGAGTAATAAAATATTAATATTTTTTTATAAGTTTTGAGCTACAGTATGGTGTCAAAAATGGCAGTTTACTATAGCTAAGTTGCCAAAAAATTTAAGTATAGCAACATTGATGTAGTGTGTTTTTTATGGGATGAGTTGCTAAAATGGTTTTTTTTTTTTAATTTTTTTTTTTATAATTTTTTATAAATTTTTTAGCATTTTTGATGTGAATGCTCTTAGAATTTTTGTAGATATTATATTTTTGTTGAATTATGTTATTTTGAATTTGGGTTGAAGTGTACGCACTTCTTTTGGAATGTAAAGAACTTATTTCTAGTGGAAGAGAGAGAGAGAGAGAGAGAGAACTGACATTTTAATTGAAGGAGTAATAAAATATTAATATATATTTTTATAAGTTTTGAGCTACAGTAGGTTGTCAAAAATGGTAGTTTATTGTAGCTAAGTTCCTAAAAAATTTAAGTATAGAAACATTGATGTAGTGTGTGTTTGGATTGCGTTAATTGTGCGTTTCTGCATTTGAAGTGGGACCCGCTTACACTGTGCACGTTCAGCCATTCACGCGTTCACGCAGTTTGTCCATCCTTGTTGGGACCCACGTGTACTGTGCAATTTGTCCATTCATGCAGTTTAGCCACTGTGCACTGTGCATGTGTTTGTCCATTCACGCAGTTCAACCACTGTGCATTGTGCACATCTCAACATTTAGTTGCGTAAACAGTTTGTCCATCTTTGTTGGGACCCATGTGTGCATTGTTTAGTTTTATTTTAAAATTATTTGCAACAATGTTTTCAGTTTTCAGCAAAATAAATGGTATCCAAACACACCCGTAGTGTGTTTTTTGTGGGATGAGTTGCTAAAATGGTTTTTTTTTTTTTTTTTTTTTTTTTGAGTTTTTAGCATTCTTGATGTGAATACTCTTAGTATTTCTGTAGATGTTATATTTTTGTTGAACTATGTTATTTTGAATTTAGGTTGAAGTGTATGCACTTCTTTTGAAATGTAAAGAATTTATTTCTAGATGAATGTTATATTTTTGTAGAACTATATTATTTTGAACGTAGGTTGAAGATTTGAAGTGTATGCATTAATTTCGGAATGTAAAAAAATTATATCTATATGAATCTTATATATTTAATATTAAGCAGATTGAAATGAGCTGTATTATATTCGTATCAATTTAACATAATCTATTTATTAAACGTGTCAAGTAAGTCGAATTGTATCAATCCAAAACAACATGACATGAACCGGATATTCTAACCTGAATTGACACCTTTAGAATATTGCACCCACCACCGATAAAAATGGAAATAATTAAGAAAAGAGAACTTTTTTTTTTTTTTTTTGGTAAAGAAAAGAGAACTTTTTACTCCATTATGAATGCTCAATGGTCCACTACACGTGTGATTTCTGTATCAGTCCGAAGACAACTGCTAGAAGTTCGCGCCGTGACTAAAGTTACAAACTAGAATGTCGTTCATCTACAATTTTCTCAAAAAAGGAATATAAGTCTTTACAGATAGTCAATAAATATTTACAATTAATTCACAATATTTCAAAATTAACATATCACCTTATATATGAATTATTTAATTTAAAAATATATATATTATAGCAAACCCATATATAAGATGGTAAGTTAATTTCAAATGGATAGAGTTTGCCTTTAACCACCAATAGAAAAATAACATTTGTACTTGTCATGTGTATTGTACATGACTTGCATAATTTAATAGCAAAACTGAACTATTGGTCCTTAAAGTTTATTTTCTGTGCGTAATTGGTCCTTCAAATTTGAAGTGAGCACAATTAGTCCCTTAAGTTTTAAAACTGAATTGTATTAGTCCTTTTACTAACTGTTGTTAACGATATTATTTACAAAATTAAAAGAACAATGACTTGACATTTTTTTAATGATGTGGTATGTTTTTAATTAAAAATTAAAAAAAAAAATTTCGCGTTAGATGAAATTGAAAAATCATATTGTTAAAAACAAAGAAATTCTTCGGATCCGGATTATATACACAAATTACAGAACTCAAAAAAAAAAAAAAAAAAAAAAAAAAAAAAAAAAAAAAAAAAAAAAAACTAGAGCCCCAAAATGGTCAGATCTGAAAACCCGACCCTGAACCATCATTGAACTCTATTATCTCGGATCTTTACACACAAACGGGTGGGTCAAAAGCTGAGCCACTGTCCACCTCTTATTGGACTCCTTCTGCAAACAACACTCAATAAAACTCCAAAACTCTTCCGAAGCTTGCTCCGACAAGCTCGGCGGCTCTCCGAAACAAATCGCGCACATCAGGATCGCCCAGTCGGGTCTTTGACCCGGATGCAGAAATGGAAAATGACCCATATACAGCTCCAACAAAGTTAGCCCCAAACTCCATATATCGCCAGCGTACCCATTGTAGTTCCCGCACTTCCATTTTATCGTTGACCAACAGATTCGAAGGCTTGAGGTCTCGGTGGATGATTTTGTGTCCGTGGAGGTAGCTAAGGCCGTTGAGAACCTGACGCGCCACGTCAGCGAGTTTGGGTTCAGAGAAAGTCCCGTGGGTTCGGAGTAGCGAGTCTAGTTTGCCTAAATTCATGTACTCCATCAAAATAGCTATGTCACCCGACGGCTTCTTGAAGATCCCGTGGCAGCGGACGACGTGGGGAGAGTCGGTGCGGCGGAGGATTTCCATTTCTCTGAAGACTTGGCAGCGGAGAGTGGGATCGGAGTCGTTGTGGACGACTTTGAGCGCATAAATAGCGTTGGTGCGTTTGTGACGGACTTTGTAGACTTTGCCACCATTGTCGTGGCCTAGAACTTGGAGTTTTCCCAAGTCGGAGGAAGAGATTGAGGCAGCTGACGTGGCGGTGGAGGTGTTGGTTATGGTCGTGGTGGGTGGGAGAGGTAAAGGGAAGCGAGGGCGGTGGTCGGATTTGTTTTTAATCCAGTCTGATTTTTCAATTTCATCTAAAGTGAGAACTATTTTTTTAAAATTTTTAATTAAAAACATCCCACGTAACTAAAAAAAAATGCCAAGTCATTGTAAAAAATATGTCAAGTTATTGTTCTGTTAGCTACGTAAGTAACACCATTAACAGCAGTTAGTAAAAGGACCAATACAATTCAGTTTTAAAACTTAAGGGACTAATTGTGCTCGCTTCAAACTTAAAGGACCAATTGCACACACATGGTAAATTTCAGGAACCAATAATGTAGTTTCGCCTAATTTAATTAATCAAGTGAGTCATATGTATTATAGATAATAAGACATGTGTCATCAATTTATTAGAGGTTGGAGTCCAAGGCTCCATGTTTGAAGTAGAACATTTTCAATTTAAGAATACTATAAAATTACTGTGAATTTTTATTGTAGGCGTAATTAGCATGAATGAACTTTATTGGTACAAAGTATTTGTAAAAGGTTTTCACTCTTTTAAATTTTGTCCGAGTTGTCACATGCATACTTCTCTTTTGTAATAGTTAAATAGTAGGAAATTTTTTATTTTATTTTTTTTATTTTATAAACATTATGATAAGATTTGAAAGTTGTATAGTGTATAATTGTGCCCAATCATCTTTATGGTACTAGTTGAGCTAATTAGAGTAGTCCACATTAAATAGTAGGAATGAACATTATGTATAGATGTTGTCTACAAAATTTATGTCAAATAAAAAACATTATTCTATTTGTGTCAAATATCATCATTAAATAATTGACTTGGGTTCAAATTCTCTCTATATAAAAATATATATTGGTTTCAGTTACGATGGTTGACAGTAATTATCATGGTGCTAACATCATAGATTTTAAATCCTATAGTATCTATATATAAAAAGAGAGGAGTTAATTTTAAACTTAAAAAAAAAAAAAATTATTATGTTATTGATGTGATACCAATTACATGCATGTGTTTCTCCACACCAAAAAAAAAAAAAAAAAAATTACATATATGTACATTTTCAGGTGTTTCATGTTAAAAAGAAATGTAAATTCTAAAGTTATAAGTATAGGAAGTTTCAAGATATACTCAATTATTTAAGAATTAATTTAATCCTCTTAACTTCTAACTCCAATGATGAAGCCGCCTCTATTTTCCACCTTTCTTTTTCAAATCAATCCGCTAATTTTCTTAACCCTTGCGACATTTCTCGTGCCGTTTACGACATCAGTGACCTGATCTATATATCTCTTTGGACTTTTCTTCTCATTCAATTTACACTTCATAAATATATATACACACATGGTGAATGAATGTTGTGGTTATAATAGACACTAGCCGCCGCCCCCACCTTTAATAGACACATTCTTCTTTGTTTTTGTTCATTTTTCTTCTTCTTTAAAAGTTCATCTGTCTCTCCATGGAAAACTACCAAATGTTCTTCCCTTGTTCATCTACAGGGCAGTCAACCTATCCCTTTTCAACAAACATGGGAAGCTCTAATGCTTATCACAATCTTCACGGTGAGAGCTCCAAAGGGTTCATTGGGTTGGGGACAGAGAATCATCATGTTCCTAGGGATGAAGTTAATAAACAACTTTCTCAAAGGACTGAAAGCTTTGCTAGAGATGAGAGTGATGAGGTGAAACCAATTAAAAAGAAGGGGGAGAAGAAGATAAGGAAGCCTAGATATGCTTTTCAAACTAGGAGTCAGGTTGATATACTCGATGATGGTTATAGGTGGAGGAAATATGGCCAAAAAGCAGTTAAGAACAACAAATTTCCCAGGTTAGTTGATTTCATTTCTTTATTTTCTTAGCTATATTTTCACATATCCATCACAGCTTTTGTGGACACTCTTTTTCTTGGATTCTTCTGGTAAGTGTCTTCTTCATGCTTCTTAGATTTGAATTATGTGTAATAAATATGTGATTAGACCCCACCAAAAAAATGATTACCATTCCCTTGTTCCAAAAAGTGAGATCCTCCTTGATTTCCCACTAGACAAAAAGAACTTAGTTGAGAAGATTGAGTTTGGTGCAATTGTTTTTTTCACATTGCAAAACATACATACACATGCATCCTTCCAAGGTGCACATCGATGAGAATTCAGTGACAGTTTCATTACGTGATGCATTTTTAATAGTTTTTCTTAATTCTAGCTAGGGTTTTCCTTTTCAGTTCTTATTCTTTTTTCTCTAAAAGACAACGCTTACTCCTCAAGAATTACATCTGAGAAACACTTTAATTCTAATCTCCTCTCATTATATGGTTCAATTGGTTCTCTGTGAACATTCTTCTGTGTGAATTTTAGTACGAGTTATTTTCTTATTTTACAAAAAGAAAAAAAAAAAGAAAAAAAAAAAAAAAGAAAGAAAGAAAATACGTATACATATGCATGCTAGGGAGGACTATATCAAAACAGCAAAATCTTTAATTCTATTTTGAAATTTTGATAAATTCTACACACTGACAGTTAGGGTTTACATTTAGAATTGATGAATCTAATTGAATGTCTGGAAAAATTTAATAGATCTCATTTTACTAAAATATTAACAAAAATAAGAAAAAGAAATCGGAGTAGATCCTAATCTAAAATTGGGAAGAAAAAAAAAATCATAGCCACAATGGAAAATAGGTACGGTTGCTCTCCTCTGGTAAATCTCCCTCCATAACCTTGGTGGCTTAGGCTTTATTTATTTCGACACGTAAAGAAATCAAAATGATGAGTTTTTATCAGCTTGGAAATTAATGTATCATTCTCAAAATTAGGTATTAATACCTATATCGTGTATGAACATTGTAATTTTCATTTTGTTGTTTGATGCTGAAAGTTGAAACAGTACTTCTTTGAAGCCAATTGCCATGATGGCCATTTTGAGTTTGTCACGATGAAAAGATATAAATGCCATATCATTTAATTTGTTAAACACAATTTGTTTTGTTATTTTAAGTGGTTATCATGTGCTAGATAATGAAGATTTTGTTATTCTTAACTCTCACATAACACTACTGACTGCAATTTTGCCAATGATTAAACTATATTGGAACATTCTATATCAATGGGTTGCTGCATTCATAAATTAAGATGAGAAATTAATTCACATTTCACAGTGATATAGAAAATATCACATGATGGTCATTTTGATTTTGTCACGATGAAAAGATATAAATGCCATATCATTTAATTTGTTAAACACAATTTGTTTTGTTATTCTAAGTGGTTATCCTATGCTAGATAATGAAGAATTTGTTATTCTTAATTCTCACATAACACTGCTGACTGCAATTTTTCCAATGATTAAACCATATTGGAACATTCTATATCAATGGGTTGCTGCATTCATAAATTAGGATGAGAAATTAATTCACATTTCATAGTGATATAGAAAATATCACATGATGATCATGCGTACTTTAAATTGTGCTCTTGTAAATTATTGATTTTCTCAAAATAATAAATTATTAAGATATGATAAATTTAATATATTTCTCTTTCCTATTTTATAAAATAGCTAGAACAGATGCCAAGCAAGCACTGTAATTCTATTTTCTCCTTTTGTAGAAGCTATTATCGGTGTACGTATCAAGGTTGCAATGTAAAGAAGCAAGTTCAACGCCTTACCAAAGATGAAGCCATTGTAGTGACTACTTACGAAGGGATGCACACCCATCAAATAGAGAAGCCAACTGACAATTTTGAACATATCTTGAGCCAGATGCAAATTTATACTCCCTTTTGAACTCTTCACATTGAATAGGTGTAATGTAATTATGCATACTTTTTAATTTGTAAGAGACAATACATTTTGTATTTACTCCCTGATCAAAAAATAAAAATTATGCTAGCAGAAATGGCAGAGGCTGCCTACTTATATGTATAAAAAAATTTCTCGGTTATAATTTATATCTAGAGAAAATTTACCTTCTTCTTCTTCTTTTGGACGAATAAGTTATCTTAACTCTAGCAAAACAAAAAGATATACACAAAGATTTATAATACCAAAACTACAATCGGCTGATGCAAGCTGCAGACACAAACACCAGCAAACAAAGTACTATCAAAAGCTTTAGAAACATCATACTACAAGCAGATAAAGTCAGTTGTATAAATTACTAGCTTATTTTCCTCCTAGAAAACACAAGCAGCTTATTCAGCTGGAATCCAGTGCACTTTATCTTCCTACGCTCCAATCTCACTTGATGAAGACTACACTAAAATCCATAAGATCTTCTAATTTAGATGGCAGCCATGCTAATGTGCCAAGGCCTCTCAAATGACATTTAAAGCTTTTGCAGATATAGAGCTAGCTACATCATAAATCACTCTATAACCATACTTTGGGAACAAAGCATCCTCATGTACCAATTATCATACCAAAGAAAAAAAAATATTACTATCCTCTCAATTGAGTACTTGACGAGAGGCCTAGTCACACCATTAAGTTGCAATATTTTCCTTTGTTGCAATATATAAATATATATATATATATATATATATATATCTAGCTTGGGAGAACATATTTCATATATGATTAAGAATAACAACCACAATTTTAAAACTAGAACGAACAAAAAAAACTGGAAGATTGAGTGGTTCTTGTTTTATGATACGACAGTGGTTTCACCGGTAGTCAAATAGTAATATCATAAATAATAAATATTTCGATTTTATATATGCTGATCAATTCATTAACTTGTGAACCCAATTACTCTTAAATATACTTCTTTATTCCTAACTTGGGAGAGGGGGCATTCAAAGATTAACTGAAACTTGTCATGTAAACTCAATATGCACGAGACTTTTATATCTCAAGAATGAATGAAAAAAAAAAAAAGTGCTGGTTCCAATATGTCCTCCCTTATTCCTGACATGCTATGGTGCCTCGGAGTGGGGAGGAGCAGGTTGATGGGTGTTCTCTCTTGGTCTACGTGGATCAGGAGCCTAGCTAAAGTAGTCAGAATAGCTTCAACCCATACAAGTAGAAATCTCAATGTTAGGTATAGACCTCAACCCATATAAAGTTTGATCATGTGAATTTTAAAACTCTAACCGTTAAATTGTATATTCTTTATGTTCTTAATATTAATATGCGTGTTAAATTTCATTCAAATAGGATATGCTGTTCCTAAAAACAATAATTTATAAATAGATAATCTTCAAATAAACATTTAAATAATAACATTGCATTAGTATTAGATTTACGATAAAATTAGAGAACGGTTAAGAGATATCACCTCTCGATGATACTCTAAATTAATCCCATAACATGAGAATCAAATTGTCGTCAATTCATGAATGTTTTTAGATGATTGAGTTGAGATGTGGACTAAGTCACTATCTGGAGACGATACACGTTGTTTACAGGATGTTCGGTGTAGTAGACTAACAACATCATGTGTGCCGCCCTCGGGATACAACAACCCATCTACTTTGCTGGTTATTCTTACAAGCCTACATTGCTTGTAGAATATAAAACTCTCAAAGTAGTAATTTTTTTACCCAGAAATATAGTGCAGTAGGGAATAGGGATATATATATATTTCATTAAAAGAAAATGAAAAAATCATACAAGTGTTTTAGAAATATGTTGCTTCATGTAAAAGTGACAAGAGGAAACTACACTTGTTTTTTGTACATCCCATTCACCTTACATAGCTATGTCTATACATCTCTATATATGTTGAGACAAAATAGCCTTATACTTAAGGATTTGTGAACATTGACAACCAGTTTGAATTTCTCATAAATCAAAAAATAAATATTCATTTATGTCAATAATTTCCCTTATTGAAGAGTCAGAACATTTGAAAGGAAACAAGCGTTTTATTAGGAAATGTATTTGATAAGGAAATATTGCTATATATATATACATCGAGCCACTAAATGTTGATATAGTTAATAATATTTATACTCATTCAAATGCTAACATTATATACAAAATAAATCACAAATTATTACAAATATAAAGAGTTTGAATGTGGTAAAGAGAAAACTTATTTCATCAAATCACTAAAATAAGCATTTAATAAAAAATTGTAATTTTTATAAAAATATTCCAACAGGATGTTAGTTGCTATTCGGTCCATTATTTTATTTTTTATGTATAATTTAAGGCTACAAAAACTAGAAATTTAAACATTAATTCATGATGATATAATTATTGATCATTAATTTTCATGAAATTTTGCAATTAAGGAGGATAAAATAAGAATATTTAATTCAATTGTTAGATTTTTAAAATTCATATCTAATAATTTCAAACTAGTTTAGAAATAAATCTTTATGAGGTATCCGACTTTTTTTTTAATTTTGCCTTTGTGACTTCATCAATCTACTGATAGCAGCATGAATGAAATGTTATCCGCCAACGCCCCTCTTTCTTCTTCTACGGATCTAAAGTTTGCTTTCCCAAACATATTTAACAACTTTTTTTCCAATGTAGGACTAGTTTTAACTTTTTTTTTTTTCAATGTAGGACTAGTTTTGCTGTGAGAAAAACTTCTCGGAAGTCCTATACTCCTATATTGAGAAAATAGAGAACGATGTTACTCTTCTTCCTTTATAAATATCACACTCCTTCAAGAATTTCAAGTATTGAATACGTAGGCTAGCTTTTCTGTGGACCTTAACATTCTTTAATTCAATGTAAGACTTGTTGCTAGACCCATTTTCTCCTTATTCTGTGTTTCAGTCAAAATTTTGTTGGGTAAAAAATTACAATGATTAAAACCATATTCGCATTTTGGTTTTAGAGGTTGAACTGTCAATTTTCTGGTATTAATTCGTATTTGAAAAATTCCAGTTATAGGACATTGACCAAACTGATTTAAGGTCCGGCCCTTACAACACATGGGGGAAGGGATTTTAACCTAATTTCCCCATGGGAGAACCAAACAATGTTATTGATTCACAAAAGTCTTGGCTTCAATTAACAAATTTAAAAATGGTTAACTATCAATGAGATACATGGGTTGCCATTATAATATCTTAATAAGCTCACTACCCAAGAGTGCAATTGCAAGCGCTTAACAAACAGAATTATTGACAGAATTAGTTCCTAGTAAGAAAATATTCTTTCTTTTGTTAGAAGTTAGGTTTATTAGATTTTATTTTTCAATAAAAATATTAAAAAAAAATTTAGCAAATTTTTTCACATTTGTACTTGGTAGTGATTTGTGAACTTAATATATGGTGTTGTTCATTTTGGTAGTGATAGAGGGTTTTTTTTGTCATTGAGACCGGAGACCTTGGGTATAGACCCTAACAGAATAGGGTGTCTAGAGATCCTAAAATGATTAATTTAATTTAAATTGAAAGATTTAATCCTATTGTTATGATTTCTAATTATGGTACACATAAAAACACTTAACTATTTCATATCGATAATGCTGAATTTTTAATGAAATTCTAATTAAATGTATTTATCTATTTAGACATTGCATTTATTTTATTTACTTAATTAGAATTTGAACCATGGAAGAACACTACCAGAGGCCAGAGGGAGACTCCAATACACCTAAAAGGCTGAATTACACATCTCTTAGAAGGAAAATTATTAGGTACTCTTAGAGTACTATAAATGCGTACTCCCTCCTCTCACATGAATGGTGGGTCCCACAATGAATTTAATTAGTGGAACTCACCATTCATGTGAGAGAATGGAGTACGCATTTATAATACTCCGGGAGTATACAATAATTTCTCATACTATAAGTATATGAAAATTTTGATGCCTTTTGAGTTGGTATACCTCTCTTATTTATAGAGAGAAGTATTCTCCTTATTTTTAGGGACTAAAAGTTATGCAATTGATGATGAACTATCAGGTTTATCTCCCTTAAAACTATGAAAAGTAGAGATAAAATCTTAATTTTTTTTTTTTAAAAATAAACAAGTCGGAGACAATTGTTGATAATTCAGCGTTTTCAGGTTTTCCAATTTGATTTTGACTATCAGCGTTTTCTAAGAGGGGAAATTATTGTGTACTCTCGGAGTATCATAGAGCTCTTTTTTGATGCATAATTTTTTGCCCTCCATCACCATAGCAACAAATTTTCTTTTACTTTATGCATATTTTCATAATAGTTTCATCACATCATACACACTGATCACTATAGTTTCAGAGGATTCATTCCTTGCTTTATCTGTAAGGAAAGATCCATTCACAATTGTCATTAATTATTCTGGAGAAACCATATCAGGTGGAGTTCTCAACAATTTCAAGATCAAGTACAATCTTAGGAGTGAATAGAACCAAAATCCACATTGTGGCCGTCAACCAATCATGATATGTTTTAGAATAGATTTTCAATCCTTTGTTATAATTGTTAAATTACCGATTGTTTTTAAAGTTTAAGCTACTAAAGAATGATAGATTTAATCATTAATTTAACCATATAATTCTAACGCCCTGCCTCACGCCCAATACAGTGAAATTTTAAATGGGAGGTAGAGTGGGGACAGAGATCGAACTCGAGATCTCTGCTAACAATAATATATATTATATACATCAGATTTATTTTATTTCTATTTTTATATCTAATCCTAATATGTAGCATCACATGTTAATGCATCTACATACTTTATCATCTCATTCTATGATAAAAGATTCATGACTTAACATGTAGATTATTATTATTATTATTATTATTATTATTATTATTATTGAGAAGAACTTAACATGTAGATTTAAGATTCATAGTTTAAGTATGTAGATTTAGGATTCTAATTTAAACATATTGATTTAGGGTTTTAATTAGTCACATGTTTTAGATCTAGAGTTCCATGCATCTTATAACATATCAATGCATCAATAATTAAAATTCCAGCATGTTTTAATAATTTTGGCACCATATAAAATATGAATAAAAAGAAAGATATTTTCTGTTTTCAACGTTATCTATATTTTATGTTCACGAATAACCTCATATCACCTTCCTTGTGAGTTGCTTTCATGCATCATGCGAGTTTGAACTATGGAGTTATTTATTTCCACGTGTTGCTTTGAATGATTTTGTAATTATTTGTTTGTTGGAATAGTGAATCGTTTATATTGGTCATTTTACTCTAGGAGATTAACATAGGTTGAGCAAGGTGGGTACTTAATACCTTCCAAACCGGTTACTTAGCCCCTGAGCCTAACTTTGGGATGTATGATTAGTTCTTTACTTGTAATTTCCTTTTTACCTTATTTTTAAATTGTAACTAGAGAATAGATTAACTTAGGTCAAGAAAGTTGGGTGCATAACTTCTTCCAAATTGGTTACTTATCCCACAGAGCCTAATCTTTGGGATGTTTTGATTAATTCTTTACTTGTAATTCCTCTTTTTTACTTTGTTTTTAAATTGTAAGAAGAGAATAAAGTTTTGTACTTTTCTTTTCATAGAATGTACTTAGGACTAAAGCCTTATAATTATTCAAGCATTCAATGTATTTTTCTTCTACTTTTTTTTTTTAATTATCAATGAATGTTTTAGAGTTTTCAAAAAAAAAAAAAAAAAAAAAAAAAAAGAAGAAGAAGAAGATGAAGAAGGAAGAAGAAGAAAGTTTTAGAGTTTTTCTTAAATTTCCTTAGGAATTAAATTAAGTAGTTGCTTCATTGTAAGTCCCTTAACTTAGTGGTATAAATATCAACAGTTGAATTTTCATCTTAAGATTTTCTACCTTAGTGATGGAAGATGAGTTTTCATCCCTTTCTCTTTTTTCGTAAGATTTTTTTTTTTTTTTTGGTATTTATTTCGGGTCACGGTTCTCACAATGGTGTGTTAAATAAGCCACTAGCATGGTCAGATGACAATTAATGATTAGATTATACAAAGTGGTAATAATAAATCAACCGTCACAAATTGCTATAAAAGTCCAAGAAAATTAGGCCCAACCAAAAAAAAAAAAAAAAAAAGAAGTGAAAAAAGGAGGAAAACTGAATGGGTCGATGAAAAAATGATCTAGATTCATGTGTTTAGATGCAGTGGCAAAGGCAGGGGTTGAGGGGGGCAATTTCTCCACCTACCCCATATGTTTTTTGTTTTGTTTTGTTTTGTTTTGTTTTTGTTTTTTTTTTTTTTTTTTTTCTCTTATTTTATTTTATGTTATTACATATATAAAATTTCATTGGAAAAAATATAAATAAAATATTTCTCTTTAGGGGGTTCAAAAGTTATATAAGAAAAAATGAGGATAGAAAAAAAGGGGAAAAATAAAGCAAAAGTTTTAATCGAAGAAAAATTACAAAATTATTTTTACCTTTTAAAAGTTTTAGGTTCATAAATTATTTATGTAGTAACTTATTATTCTGCATAAAATTGTGCATAAGTTTGTGTTTTGATCTATTGAAATTTGACCCCACAAGTTTCCCAATCTGTTGGACCAGCCACCACCCTGAAACTATGACTTAACTTTACTTGCATTTAAAAAAAAAAAAAGGTATAATAGAATTTCAATATATAGGATTAATTGAACTAACTGAAATCCACTTTTTAAAATCATTATATGAGAATTTTAAGTGGAATCTTGAATATGAAAAAATTACAACACTATTTATTTAAATTAAAAAGACTAACTCTCTAAAAAAGAAAAAAAGAAGAAGAGGAAAACCTAACAAATAAACATAATATAATAGATATGCTATTTTTTTTTTTAATGGGTATTCTTTTTTTGATTTGGTTTTTATGGGTATTCTAACATTAAATTAACGCTTAATATTCATGTGAGCAATATTTTTTATTGTACATGTTGGTCTTAAGTATTTTACATATTTATAATGTGTGTGCGTTGTGCTTATCCCTAATGTATATAAAACTATATATCTTCATGGGTGTATGGCGACATATATATATATATATATATATGTAAAGACCAAGTATTTGGAATTGGAAGAAACACCACCATGTATAAGTCAATTGAACTTTCAGGTGCTCTTACCACCCAGATATTAAGAGAATAAACGTTGCTAGTTTTACAAAAGTTATTAGGTTCTTAATTTCTTTATTCAACATTATTAGGTCATCAGGCTCAGCTCTTTAATAAATCCTTGAAAGAGAACTTTTTTTTAGTTATTTCAATCTATGGCGTCTGTTCCTAATGATAGCCCTTTATCATTAGACCAAGTCACTAATAGATTTTTGGTATAGATGGAGATTAAACCTCAAATCTCTTCTCTTATTTAACTATTAGAGAATTTATCAATTAAATTAATTGGAACCTATTATATCTAAGACATAAATGCTAATGCTTGATATTCCCTTACAAGCAAAGAGACATCTCCTATATCTTATAAGTCCCAATGATCATAGAGCAATGTATTGGACACCAAAGCAAAGAGGTATATTCTATATCTTATTGATAGAGAATTATGTTTTAGAAATCTACCATGCTTATATAAGCATCATGAAGTTGTTTTTATGACTCATCCATGATACATGCTAAAGAGGAAAAAGAAACTTATAAAAATTAAATAAAATAAAATAAGAGAGAGAAGAAAAAGTGGCATGATGTATGAAGATTCTATATATACCCAACCCACTTTGCTTAGAAGAATTAAAAAAGATTAAAAAAAAAAAAAAAAAAAGCCACTTTTTTTTATGGAGTGAATATTTGCTGAATTTTCCTTTTTTATCTATCAAAAGGATTATGTGCGCGAGTGAATATGAATGCGTGTCCTGCACAGCCTAACAAGAAAGCTATTGCCGACAAATGATTATAGACTGACTAGATTATCCACATAATATGAATATGAAGGAATAAGACAATCTCTGTGCATATGCATGGTGCTGGTGTAAAGAAAATTGAGGAAAGTAGACCAGCGGCTTGTAAATTAGGCAAAGCTAGCTTTTTAAGGCTTAAACACTAGCCTAATACCACTTGAAGAGTTCGTCTAGTGGTAGGAAGTTCTTGTGACCAATTACACTTACGAATTTAGAAGTTATGGGTTCGAGTAGTGATAAGTCTCACTAGGTGGTCTCATGCCATACTATAATATAAGAAGTTTAAGTGATGTTGGGACAGTAACTATACCTGTGAGCCATTTTTTAATTTAGGGGAAAAAAAAAATACTCGTACAATTGAATACTGACCAACACGAAAAAGATAATTGGTATTAGGCTAGTAGCCCTCCTACTTGGGCTTAGGCTATAGAGGCAAGGGAGTGAGATGGTTAAAGTCCAAATCTTACCAATATAAATAAAAGTAAAAGTTTAATCACATTATTTATCTTATCCTAGCTAGCCAACTGATATAATTGCTTCCACAGATTGATGTAACCCATGAAAGGCTACTTAAAGCATCAAGATGCAACTAATTTGGAGTTTTAGCAATGGTCTCCGCACCAAATTAAGCTTTCACACAGTGGGAATCTTGTCAAAAGTTTTTAACCAAAATAGTAAAAGTCACCTAAGTTTGGTATGACACATTGGCAAGGTCAGCAAGTCTACAGAGAAAGAGAGATTCAACTGCTAAAAAAAATTAGAGTGGATCCTTAATTGATAAGAAAGATAATGATGCTGTCTGCTTCAGTGAAAAATGACATTAGAAAGAAAATAATCAAAATATGTTTATGCCAAAAGATGGGGACCAAACAATTTCATTTTCTCACAACTATTATTAATTATTGACCCAAAAAAAAATCCCTTAAAAACAAAATTCTGCTACTTACCTGGGAACTCACAATTTCACATAACACGAAAGGAATGGGTTGTCCAAGAAACATGAGAGAATGGCTTCCATCACTTTGATCGAACACTAATATATTTTTCCCCCCCGCAATAACAACTACTCTTATGAAGGTTTTTCAATACCATTACTGGGATATATCATATTGCTTTGGAAACAAAATGGAACCTTTGTCATCGATTGCACAACATATATATATATATATATATAGAGGTTATACTTGTTGCACACAAACTGTTTTACACACACCTAAAAAAAATAATTAAGATAGTTGTTTGTGTGTAATAAACACTACTCTATGCACTCACTTAAAAAAAAAAAAAACTACTCTATACAGATAAGCCTGTGCTTGCCTGGCTCCCTTTTGGAGCTTCCTTATTCTGTTTTGTACTTTTTTTCTACTCCTCTCTCTCTCTCTCTCTCATATTTTATTGTCTATTAATAGATTACAGAGTTGTAAGCAACTTTTCCATGGGCTTCTATCTTGTTATTTCTCCTTTCACTTTCACATTTTAATATTCAAGTTATTTCGTTTCCACACCAACAGTCCACCTGATAAAAAATTTCAACTAGGCATTGAGAAAGGCACCAACAGAGACACAACAGAAGTGAGAAAACAAATCTCACAATACCAATTATACTAAAAAAGAGTAATGCTTTAAGGATAACATTTTTTACAACTTTCTTCGGCTGACATGGCTTATTTTAGTTGGAGAAGCATCATTTTCATCTAGATTACTAATTTCACTTTTATTATGCACCAATTACATCAAACTATGTCAGCGGTTACGGAAGAAAAAAAAAATGTAAAAAATAGGGTGCTTCTATACTTACTGGCACTTAGATGATGGGGCTTTCTTGCAGTAATTCTCAGCTCCCTTTATATTATAATGTTTAGTGTATTCTGTCTTTCTTTCTGTCCCTATAGCTCATCATGCTGGATTTGTTGAGCTCTCAATAATTCCAAATTGACCCCTGAATGAATCCTTTGTCTTTGCCTTCTGCCGGACGGAACAAGGATATTGAATGTTTTTTAATCCATATTCTTGGAAGTTCTTCTGTCAGCTTTTTTTGAAAAATTAAGTACACTGCTCCCTCTATATATGGCATATCAGATATGTATCTCCAAGACTCCAAACAAGAACAAGGTTGAATTTTTATTCGTTTTGTTCTTTACAGCTTGTCTTCAATTTGACTATCTTTGTTGCCCCATCATAAGTTTCAAGAAACTCTAGTTCACTGTTCTTAATGTTTTGCCTTTTGGCTTCTATGAATCACTCATTTCTGTTCATTCTCTTTTGACCAAACAGACAAAAAAAAAAAAAGCATTGATTCTATGTTCTTTCATTTTCATTCTGCTTGAAGTATTCACTTTTGTGTAATTGTTTTTAAGGTGAATAAGTTGTGAAAGAGGTTTACTTGCTTGCTATGGACTGGGATTGGAAGGAATTTCCTTGGGATTCAATCGAGTTGGAGCCAAAAGAGGACAGCAGCCTTGCTAGCCTGGTTGATTCCAGTAGCTTGGCAGGGCAGAAGAATAGAGGAGGAGGACTTATGGTCGACTTGAAGCTTGGTAGAATATCCGATTTGGAAGAGAGATCTGCAGCTGGGTTGGAGGACTTGGGGGCTCCAACAATGGTGTCATCACCTTCAGGGTCATCAAAAAGGGCTCGTGTGCTCGGTGGAACTCAATCTGTTTCATGTTTAGTTGATGGATGCAAGTCAGACCTCAGTCACTGCAGGGACTATCATCGGCGCCACAGGGTTTGCGAGCGCCACTCTAAGACCCCAGTTGTGATTGTAGGGGGCAAAGAGCAGAGGTTCTGCCAACAATGCAGCAGGTATACGTATGAAATCAACAACATGGTTTTGATGGTCAAGGAATTTGTTTCAATTCTAATATTGGTTGTGTAGTTTATTTTTATTTTTTTTTCTTGATTGTTGTATAATTTTATTTTCAAGGATCATATGGTTTATGTTTTTAAGTATTGTAGATTCCATTCTTTGGGGGAGTTTGATGAGGTAAAGAGAAGCTGCAGGAAACGTCTTGATGGACACAACATGCGTCGAAGAAAATCTCAATCAGAATCCCTTTGCCTGAGTTCTGAGAAATTTCTGTCCAATTATGAAGGTTTTGGATTCTTGTCCAAGTTCTAAGAAGACTATTTGCTTGTTGTCTCTAATTGTGATTTGAATAGGGTTATTTTGCTTGCTATTTAGTCTGAAGCCGAGGATGAAATTGAACTATACATTACTGTATTACACTTCTTGTTCTCACACACCATTAGTATAAGCAAATTGCTGAGCTTTCTCAGAAGCTTCTGCAGTTCATTGAAACACCTAGAAAAGTCAGTGATTGATTTGGCCTGCCTAGGGTGTCCGTTTATTTCTACCATGTCTATTTTTAAGGTTTTGCTTAGTTTTGAGTTGAAGTTGCTCACCAATTTTTCATGGTACTTTTAACTTATGGTATTCCCAAGTTCCTCAGATGATCTTGGATGGACAAACTTTGGAATTGCTAGTTACTGATTTGGTCTTAATGAAAATTCAAGATAGCATCTAATTCTACAGTTCTTAATTTCTTGTTTTCTACTTGGGTACAGTGCATTTGGAATTGATAGGTCTTTCTATAATCAGGTACTAGAATCTTGCAATTCTGTAGTCCACACATATATGCTAGTGGAACTACTACTATGAGAAGTACCTGGCCTGAAATTACTAGAAATGAAGCAGAATCTATGATCTATAATCGTCAGCAAAGATTGCGTATTACTGACAGAAAAAGATCTCCAAATTCCTTTGCCTTCATTTACAATGAGGAAAATAAACTGTTCTCATTCTCACAGGAAAATGGCACTAAGCTAGGCACTCAAGCAGTCCCTAAAGCTTCCTTCTACCAATCACTTCCCAATAGCATTGCTTCATCAGAAAGTGGAAGGGGCAACAATAATATGTCATCCAGTGGCATGACACAATCCATTGACTTGGGTTGTGCTCTCTATCTTCTGTCATCACCTTCAACGTCTCAAACTTCAGCAATTGGTTTGAGCCAATTGGTCCAGTCCAGTGTGAGCCATCCAATTCAATCATTAGATTCCGGACAGCAATTAACCGGAGTGGCTCAGTACTCATGCTCTCAGGGAGTGAGGGACAAGTCTGCAGGTCTAGTTTTTGTTCCTGATGCCAATGAAACCAACATGTATTGCAATGATATGTTTCAAGGGGCACTTGATGCCCTTTTGGAAAATGAGGCCTCATGAACACTATGAATTTCATGGGAGTATTCAGCTCATCAGGTAATTCTGTTGGGGAATGTTCTCTAGTCTTCAGCTTCAATAATATATTGGGGAGCAGAACAATGAAAGAAATGCCCCCTTGCTTCTATTTGTGGGGTATTGTTGATTTCCTTTTCTCATAGAATAAGCATGCATTGTCTGAGATACTTGTATTGGAATGCAGATTATTCTCCATCCATGCTAGTATTTGTCAATTTGTACTATTATGCATGCTAAACTCTTATCTATGCTATTTATTCAACGCATGAGTATTTTATTTTGGTTCTGATGGGGAAAGAAAAGGCACGATCCCTTCATTTTATTTTCCTAGAGTAAAACTTATGTCACTCTCAGCTATTGTAATTGTTGTGAGTAGTTGAATATCATAGTTGCACTGACCCCACAACAAATTAGTTCCAAATTTTCGTTTTGAAATTACATGTATACAGTGTTGTATAAAAAATGTATGGAATAGCGACCTCTCTCTTTTTCTGACATTCTTGACAAACAATTTATTAATATGAAGTTATAAGTCTTGTGATTTATTGACATTAATCGATGTTCCTGTTAAGGATAACTTAGATTTTGATCTCTCCCCCAACTTGTGGAAAAAAAAAAATCTCGGATTTTGATCTCCCCACAATCTATCTTTTATTTATCTATGAAGCCAACTGATCAAGCCATCCTCTTCAAAAAAAAAAAAAACTTATCAAGCCATCTATTATTAGTTCATTAAATCGTCTGGGCCCATTCTTGTAATTAATACTGTTCAATTTCTTTAAGATAAATATTTAATTATGTTTAATTAAACTTTCTTGTTCTAAAAGTGGGTGAGCATCATCCATGTGTCATCTATATTTTAAGACAAATAATTTTGATCTTCCGTTTACACTTTACACCTTAACTTTTATTATGTCTATATTTTGCTATTCTATCTATTATAGCTCTCTATTTGTATCAGTTCTCATTTTATCACATGATTTGCTAGACTTTTTCTTCTTATTTTGAAAATTTTATTTCAAGCTTCTCTAATTATCTCTCATCTATAAATTATTTTTTCAGAGGAAAAATGTAATATTTTAATGTAATTATTATTATTTGGTTAAAGTGGATGCTAAGAATTCTTACTTTTTTATTATTATTATTATTATTATTATTATTATTATTATTAATTTGATAAATACACTTATGGGAGAGGAGGGAATTCGAATCTTTATTCTCTTTTATGAAAGAGATTATGCAATGTTACTAGATTACAAGTCACATATATTTATAGATAGAATTACTAAAAATGGAAAAATTACTATGAATTGCTATTATTGGTGTAATTGTGGTTTGATAGATAGGTGTGACATCAATCAATATTAATTAGTGCAGTTGATCTTAGCTTTTACGCTAATTCAATTATTATTGACCATTTCAATCCAAAAAAAATTATTATTATTATTATTGACCATTATAATTGGAATCCAGAATTTCTTTTATATAAAAAATAATATATATATATATATATATATTTTTGGACCAATTGCATTCATAAAATTCAATCTCATATCTCTTATTTCATCACAGGTGATTCTATCCTTTGAATCAATTTGATATCCATTAATTCAAAATTTGATAGAAAAATAATAGAAAGATTGAGGTCAACACTCTATGTTTGTCGTCAAAGTCGATCATAAGATTGTATCCACATATTGGTGTTCAGCATTCTATTCTATGCAAGTTGAAATCATAACCAAAGCTGAAAATCCAACTTGATGATTAAACATGGCAAACAGAAATATGAAACAATGAATAAAGCTAAGGTATATGCTAATGTCCCAAAGCGTCTCAAACCTTAACCCCGTCTTTAGTCTTGTAACAAGAAACTTGGTAGCATAAAATCAATTATTAAATTCCAACAAGGCATCAGACCAGAAAATAACAATATATTGGAATTCAACTACCCTATATATTACTAGCACAAAAGAACAACTACCCTAAAATATTACTTCAAAAATTAATTTAAAAAGTAAAACAGCTAGAACAATGGTGGTGACTTGCTAAGCCTTATTTTAGTGATATGTGGTGTGGTGTAGTACGCAATAATTTTTTATGGCCAGAGGTTTTCACAGCTAATACATATACTTGAGGTTGTCAAAATCGGAATTCTACGTAGGGTCGTGTGAGGTAGATGGGATCGTAAATCGTAGGATCGAATTGTAAATTGTAATATCCTACATTATTCGAGAAAAAAAAAACACATTAATATGTTAAATAATCACATAAATTATACATTCATAAAAAACAAAAATATTGCATCAATTTGATGTAATTATTATACATCACTACATTTATTTGTAAGCATTATTTAAAGAAGCCAAAATTCTCACAACATGAAACTCTATAGGGATGTTATTTTTCATTTGGATCCAACTAAGCCTTCTGTCAGAATTGTACGATCCTATCGATACTAAACGATTCCAAAAATCTTTGAAAGATCCGGATCGTTTTAGGCAGGTGAGATCGTAAAATCGTAGGATTGTAGGATTCAAATCAGAATTTTGACAACCATGCATTTACCATACTTGTCTTTCTTCTATCTCAACTATATTTTCTTTGGTTTTTTGTTTATTATATCATTTATTTTGGCTAAATGGAAATTTCACCCCAAAAAAAAGAGAAAAAAAAGGCAGCAAGACATTCCGCAAAGCCCATTTACAACACCAGTGAGCCAACAAATTACATTTGCCATTGCAGTAAAAGGATGAGGAAGGTTCAGTAATTGAGTTTTTTTTTTTTTTGAGAAAGCAGTAATTGAGTTTAGTTGGCCTAAGTTTCATAAATTCTATTTAGGCTGAGCTGAGCTCGAGATATTGTCTTTGCACACTTGGCGAAGAGAAATTATTCAATAAATCAAAAGATCAAACCAATAATATTTAGTCCACCAAATTATAGAATGTCAAATGTTTAAATTAATTGAGTCACATCCTAATAACAGTGGCACCATTTAAAAAAAAAAAAAAAAAATCATGGCAACATCCACCATCACCACCACCTTCCCGGGATGCCACCACCACAGACTCTGTTGGAGGGGCTCAAGGACTATGGCCATGAAGACACTTTTGCTCTGGGTGATGAGTTCTCCCCTGACAAACATGGCCTTCTCAACAAGGAATTCGAGATCATTTTTACCCTTCCTCCCTCTAAAAAAATAAACAAGTAGGATTAAATGAATGTTTAATGCCTAAATGAGTAGTTGCGGTTTCTTTTGCTTTTTCTCTAGCGAAAAAATGTTGGTAAACAAAAATAAAGTCAGTAATTTAGAAATTGTGATTTATATGTTTGTTTGTATATGTTTTTTGTGCAACCAAAAAACAGATTAGTGATGCGGTTTTTTTTGCTGAATTTAATTGGTTCTGTAATCAAATCAAAGTTATCATTTTTTTAGCAAATGAAAATTTCCATTTTAATCATTCAGTGTGGACGGTGGGAGTCATTTCTATTATTATTTATTTTTGCATGCTGCATGTGATATGTGATTACTGATTAGGATGTGATTCAATTAATTTTAAAAAATGTCACTTTATTATTATTATTTTATTGGGCAAATAACACTCCCCTCCCTTGAGATTTGGGAAAATGACACTCACCCCCAAACTTAAAGGAAAAAAACATTTTCCCCCCTTTGACATTTATTTATCTAAACTCTATTAAATTGACGTTAAAAATGTTGTGCACTAATGTACCCTTTGGTTAATAATGTATTCCTAAAATTGCCCTCAACTTATTCTCAACTTATTCCATCAAAAGTCCATATTTTTAGCTGCTTTTCTAATTTAACGTTAGATGGTAAAGAATAAGCTTTTATAAGTTTGTTCAACAATCAATCAAATTGACTCTGAAAGCGATTAAAAAATCTAAGAGGATCATCAAACTTTAAAAAATCAATTGGAAAGGTGCTATGAGAGACTAAAAAATCAACATAAGCAATATGTTTTATAATATGTTCTTTTCATTTTTTATTTTATTTTATTTTATGTAAATACTCTTTTCACTAACCATGGTTAAATTTTGGTAAAGAGAATCTTAAAAAAAATTAGAATATTCTGTTACTAATATTAACAGAAGGGGGGGACTGTTATTTTTTTTAAATCTCAGGGAGGGAAATGTTTTTTCCTTTCAAGTTTGGGAGTGAGTGTCATTTCTCTAAACCTCAAGGGAGGGGAGTGTTATTTGCCCTATTTTATTTATAAGAAATGTCACTCTATTATTAAGTGAAAGAAAAATTAGAAATTGCTAATATAGTCCTCCCATTATATTGACTAATTTCTCCTTGAACACCTTGGCCAACCCAACCTGATCCTATCTATGCCATTTTTGCTCATTAATACTAAATTTTGAATTCTTTGGCCAAATAGTACTATTTTAAACCTACATAAAAAATTAAAAAAAAAAAAAAAAAAAAGCCTATTTTGAAACTGGACACTAAAGAGTTGAATTCCACTTGAAACTCAACTTTTCAAGAAGCAAATTTCTTGCCACATCTGTTGATGTGGCATTTATTAAAATAATTGATCCACTTATATATAGACCCGTCAAGAATTGAGTTTACTAATAAAAAGAAAATTGCCAACACCAAAGCTTTGGCCCATTCCCACCCCAATCCACCCCTCAATTCTACATTTGCAACCAACATTTCAATCATACATAGCCAACTCCAATGGGAAAACCATTCCAATCCTTTCAAATGCATACAACACAGCAACCCAAAAAAAAAAAAAAAACCGAGGGTTTTGTTTTGTTTTGTTTTTGGGTAAAAAAAAACCAGTATATTCAATGATTTCACAGCTTGTTCACGATTTAAAAAAATAATAATAATAAAACAGGTTTTTTCGCCAAGCAAGATAATGTTGGTAGAATGGTTATCAGAATTCAATGTAATTGTTGATAAAAAATTGAGTGTCGAAGATAATGAGCAACAAATGGAGTACTTGATATTATTTGGCTCATAGTGTGTTATGGACTCGTGATGCTTGGAGCACAGCGGCGACTCAAGGTGACTTGGTGGGCTGGGGTTGGCTACGTGAGTGAGAGAGGAAGAGTGCGATTCAGTAGATTTCCTGAAGTAATATAGATGAATCTCTCTTCTTGAAGAGTTGAAATCTAGGTGAATCAGTTTTTTAAAAACACCACTATTTGGTCAAATAATTTACCAAATAGTATTGCTGAGTAGAAAAGGCCTGCCTATCTACAGGTTGATGTTACAACGAGCCTAAAATCAAGGGAGAAATGCACTTGCTTTTCCAAATAAGTATGACCACTTTTGTAAATACAAATCAATACTTAAGAGACCAAACAGGCTATTAAAAAAAAAAAATTAAGAGAACTTAGGGGCAGAAAATAAAATATACCTGAACATTTCAGAGACTTATTTTAAATAAGCCATCAAATATTTTGAAAAAAGAGAGAGGAAGGAACTACTAACTCTTCTCTTCTAGAAAACATCAGGCTCCCTAATCCCTATATATACACATCAGTGCTTGTCCTCCTTGGGAATGTCTTTTGGAAGAACCTTTGATTCTAGTTTCTTAGGAACTGCCTTCTCCGCTGCCCTGAAAGATAAGGGAGGAAGAAGAAGAAGAAAAGAAACTTATATAACAGTGAACATAAAAATGACAGCAATGCGAATATCGTGTGGCTATTAGGAATACCCAACACTTATATACAATAACACCTACTAAACAGACATGTCAAAACCAGTCACTGAGCCTATTGTAGGAAGGCCCAAGTTGGATTTTCATTCCTAAGTATTAGTCACAATCATCTAATTCAAGTTTCATTTTAAAATGTCTAACAATTATTATGATTTGTATCAGTATTGCCCAAACATGCAAATGCATGTTTGGCTGGACAAGTCTTCTGCAATATACTTGAACACCCTTCCAGAGCCAATCAGCCAAGTAATTGATGACTGCTTTTTACCTACCACAAAGAAGGTAATGCAAAGGAAATTGATTCTCTCTTGTCTCTCAAGGGGAAAAGAAAGAAAACAAACCGAAAGGTATGACAAATTTATAAGCACCAGTAAATGTAAGGGAAACAGAGAAGTAGAAGCAAGTATGTAACTAATTTCATGGAAGATGTGCCATAAAGTTGCAGAAATCATTGTTTCAAGTGGTGTTCAAGAACAAGCAAAATTTTCCAAAGCAATCAGATGGAAATCAAAAGTGATTCTTAACATCTACCATAGGAGTTGAAGCAGTCAGAATTGTTGGAGCCAGTTTCCTAAACCTACTCAAACCATCATCAGTGGCTAATTGATTAATCTAAATTTGCTCAGCATCTATAAAACAAGGGAAAATTTGCTTGTGAATTATAGAAAATCCAACATCAGTAGCAAGTCATCACTGGGGCTAGGAAGTGCATGGTTACAACACCCTATTATTATATTAAAAATGTTACTTATGAAGCAAAAACCTAATATGTCGTTCCAATTGTGTCATAAGCTGAAGATTTTAAGATTACCAATGCGGCAAGAAACATGCATTTCCTGTCACCAAAATATATAAATAAAACCGAAGATAAATCCTTGACTGGAGATCATATTAACGGCAAGATCGAATTATTTTTGTCACGTTCCAAGGTCAGTGACAGTGAAACAAGGCTTCATATTCTTCCTCATAAAACATTTCATAACCTGATCCCATGACTAGTAGGTTGACTCAACTCTAGGATCTCTTAAATAATGGTGTGATGTCACAGAATAAGCGACATAAGCCATTGCAAGACCTTAAAAAATGGTTCTAAACAATTCCCTTCTTTGCCTAGCGCTCTTTAACACACGATCTTCATAGGAAAGTTATTCAATACTCTGGAAGCAATGCTCCATCGTCACATAAATGGCATGAATTTAATTAATGGAACCCACTAACGAAGCATAGCTCCCAGAGTACTAACTGCGAAAAACCCAATTTTTAGTTGGGTCTTCTTCATCATTCTCCGCATTGTTTAAAAGGGATACGAGCAAAAAACAAAATATGCACATCATATTCTTCATAAATTCATATATATAAAAAAAAAAAAAAAAAAAAAAAAGAGGTGACAATCCCACATACGCAAAAACACAAACACACACACATAAGACTAAAACAATGATCTAAATTCAATCCCAGTGAAGCTTTAATAAAACCCATTAAAGAAAAAAGATAGAGAAGCTAGCTTACTTGGTGGCAGAGGCGGATTCTTGTTCGAGCCAATGGCGTATGTGCTTGACGTTGCGCCTAAACACCACCGCTGATTGTTTCACATCGCTCCTCAGCAGTAGAATCACCGCGCTAACACCGGCCACTGTCAGTATAAAGTTCGCCAATGCCATTTTTCAAAAACTTTAGGGTACAAAAACAGTGTGTTACGCTCTAACCCAAAAAATATATAGAAGGGTTTCTTTATTCTTATAATCTTACGCTTGGAGAAGAAGACTGGTTAGATTTTTACTTGGGAACCAAATATTGGGCTGTGATTGTGAGCTGTGAGTGACTGAGTGAGCCCAGATTGTCCAGATTTTTGGGTCTATTTTTATAGTCCAATTTAAACGCTGTCTGGGATGTGGTTTGGGCTTTCACAACGCCTTTACTGGGTTTACCGTGCAATATCACCAATATTTGGAAAAAAAGGTCTGGCATATATTGGAGAAATTATAAGGTCCACATGGTAGACTACCATTTTACTAAAAAAATTTTATCTGTTTAAAATTGTTAGTTAGAAAATTTTTTTAAATAAAAATTAATTACTGACTCAGCAATTTTAAACAAATAGAAATTTTTTAGTGGAATGGTGAATAAGTGACGTGATCCACCAGATGACTTTATAATTTCTCCATATATTGTAAGCAGCAAATTGTGATTCAAAGTTTTATAAAGAGAACGTAAGGGTGCCTTATGATATTTATAAGATTTTGTGTTTGAAACCTCTTACCGGCATCTTAGAGTCACTCCTATGAGACTGCTCTTGTGTAAGATGGTGGAACTGCATAGGAATAGTCAGATTCTCGAAAAGGTTTAAACACCCTTGTTAGTCATTTAAAAAAAAAAAAGTTTTATAAAAAGAAATGTTATGCCCGTAATATTTTCATCAAATACTTTTACAATAAATCTTAAGTGGCATATTATTTTTTATTAGTGGGCAAAATAGTAATTTTTATGCAAAGTTTAAATTAAAACTAGTAATAACTTACCACCTAGATTTTGTTGTGAAAATGTTGTGTTTGTAACACTTTTCTTTTATATATCAGTATAGTATATGGGTGATATTTGTAGTGATTCCTAGAATAGATATCCTAAGAGTATTTCTATTGTTTACTATAAAAAATAATAATAAATAAATCAAGTTTTATAGAAGTAACAATCCACCTTAATGTTTAGAGCATCTCCAGCAGCTTCTTCAAATTTTTGTACTATTTGGAGAATGAACAGTGACATTTAGCTTTTACCTATCCACTTTTTCAAATACACTTCTAACAGATTCTCTATCCCATTCTTTATCTCATTTAAATATTATTTATTCATTCATTCTTTATTATTTTTTTTATCATCATTTATTCGTTTTTTAACAACTATATTTTTAAATGAGAAGTGTTACATCTACAACATTTTACGCAATACTTTTACAACAAAATATATGTGAAAAGTTATTACTAGTTTTAATTTGAACTCACCACTAAAATTTTTTTTTTCTCGCCAATATTAACTAATAACAATCTATTATTTAAAATTTATTGTGAAAATATTATGGTAGAATTTCTCAATTAGGATTTTTTATTCTTTATATTATTTTTTATTCTTTCATTTCATTCTCCTCCACACACGTGTCCTCTATCCCCCTTCTTTTATTTCTTATTCTCCTCATCAAGAACCTTCCAACAACATCATTTCTCTTCACATCAGAGAGAGAGAGAGAGAGAGAGAGAGAGAGAGAGAGAGACTACCATGTTCGTCGGTGGAGATCAAGGTCGCCGAAAGGACACCGGTGGAGATCGGCATTTACCATGCAGCACTACCACATCCGCCGCTCGTCCTCTTCCCCACCACCAGGCTGGGTCAGATTGACTTGTTCTTTATTTATTTATTTATTTTCATATTTGCTTGTTCTGATTCAACTTTATTTTATAAGAATTGGATTTTGTTGGATTTTGTTTTGTGTTTTGTGTTTGTGAGAAACGGAGAGAATGAGAGAAAAAAAGAAATCCGGAGGAGAGAGAAAGAATTGATATAATAAAGTAGCTAGTATAATTTTTTAATCCAAGAAATTCGATTGCTAATGTATAGTAGCCCATCAGACTTGAAGCCCATCAGACTTGATGGGCTATTGTTCATGAGCCAAAAAAAAATCCAAGTTTACCGAATCTGCTGGAGCATGAACAGTGCACAAATTCTCCAAATTTTAGCTAATATACTCGGATACTGAATCTGTATTTTTTTTTTTCACTTTCCCCTTTCTCCTTAGACACACACACACACACACTCTCTCTCTCTCTCTCTCATAGTTTTAATTTTTATTTAGAAACAAGGTATCCGAAACTGTTCTAGCCAATAAGTTTGACATAGAAAAATTAATAGTATGTTGATTATACTAACGATATAAAAGAAATATATCACCAAAAAATATATAAATTAAATTCACTAAAAAGAGAAAAAAAAATAACATTGGAGGGGGGGTAAAGTTGCAAAAAATAAGTAAAAGCTTCGTAATTTTGGTGGGTCACGGACTCACGGGGGCAATTGGCCGCCCCTTTCTACTCCCCTGGCGTCGCGCGCCATTGTTAATAAGCCGAATACGAATATAGAGGCATCAATATTGTTTAGGAAGGGACATGTTAGTGTATTAAAATAGGTTCACTCAAGACAAAATAAGGATTTAATTGGCTATAGTATTTAATAATGAGTGAGGTGAGATTAGGATGATTTTATGTTCAAATCTTATTATGAAATACTTATTTATATATATATATATATATATAAACAAACATTCCTTTCATGGATTAAATATTAGAAAACAACAAGATTTCTATTTTTCATTGGTTGTGTAAATAGTAGTGGGGCCTCTAGAATTGTTTTTCTAGAGGTGTCATTAAGAAACTTAAATTAATAATAATTTAGTAAAAACAGAATTTGAATTTATCGAATTATCGACAAGAAAAATGCAAATACATGAAGTTTTTTTTTTAAAAGAAATATATGAAGTTTTACAGCTTTCTTTTAAGAGTTTTCATATTCTAAAATAGTTATATGATAGTTCATTATTAATTGTCATTATCTATTATTAATGTGGATAGGTGTGACAATTTTATTTTCTTAAGTTTGTATAACATTTTTATTTTTATTCAGTTGTTATTTCCTATTTGTCATTGTTTTTATAAAAAATAGGGTAAATTGCAAAACACACCCCTGAAGTTTGGGAGTGTTTAGATTTTACATCATAACATTTTAAAAATTGAATTTTACACCCTGAAGCAAGGTAGTCAATACTGTACCGATACCAGCCGGTATGTACCGTACTGGTTGCATACTAGTATCGAAACATCAACGTTTCGTACGGGTTTAAATACCGGCCATACCAGCCAATTTTGGGCAATACCGGCCAGTACCTGGCATACCAAGCGGTACAGAAAAAAAATTTTATTTTTATTTTTTTAAGTTTTGTAATTTTTGAATTTTTGTTAGGGCAAAATGGTAACTTATTTACATTAACTTATTAGTATTATTTGTTTTATTAGTATTATTTGTTTTCTTAGTATGCAATGGTAACTTTTAAGCTTTCTATTTTTTATATTTTGTTTTTTTTTTCTTTTAATTGATACTAAAGTCTAAAACCATGAATAATTAGTTCTGAATTGAGGAAATGTTTTATGGTAAACTTTTATATTTATTATAATACACACACACACACACACACACACACACACACACACACATATATATATATATATATATATATAAATATAAAAAATAACGGTAAACCCGAAACGGTACATCGGTATTGACCGATATCCGAAATATATCGTACCACTAGGCAAATCGGTACAGCCTCCGGTACGGTATTGACTCCCTTGCCCTGAAGTTACATTTCATTTGCATTAACAACCCCTCCTGTTAGTTTTTGTTAACATGTCTTTTAAGTGCCACGTAAGCTTATGAAGTGTACTAATGATTCAATTGAAACACAACACGAGGATTCTTTTTTTTTTTAGAAAAACAACACGTGGATTTAATTTTACATCTTAGAGAAATAACCTAAAAAACTTTAAATTATTTCTACCAAACTATTAAATAATTTAATTCTATCTTTTACCTCAAAAAACACAATAATTTAATTAATTATTATTTTTACCTAATAGGATGAACAAACCCAAAAAATAAAAAACGATGAACACTAGCGAACAACCCAGAAAAATAAAAAATGAAGAACATGATGAACAAACTAGAAAAATCAAACACAAAAATTCAAACCAGCAAAAAAACAAATTACCACAGTAGATTCAAACCTAGAAAAACACAACCATAAGATTGGAATGAAGAAATAATCGAACCTAGGAAAATTGAAATAGATGTAATGAACAAGAATGTGGGGAAAAAAAAAAAAAACAAACGAGCATTTTCCTTTTGATCTCAATTGATGAGATCTAAGAGCACTTCGCCGAATAACCCAATCCATAGCCATCAGGGCATAACAACCCATTTACCCACTAACTGTCGTGACCCATCAAAACAAAGCCAAAATGCCCATCACCCACTCTTCTCTAGTGTTCGCCAAGACACCGATGAGAGACCATGATTCCAAATATGGGCTCTCCAATCTCAATGTCAATCTCCTAGCCACCAATCTTTGAAACCACCACCAAATCGAGATGAGTAGCGATAGCAAGGCCGGAGAGAGCAAGGAAGAATCTGAAGAACTTGGGGATGAAATGAAAGGCCGATGATCTTGAGTAACCATAGTAGCCATAGTTAGTAGCCTAGCCCTTTGAGTACTGGTATTCTATCTCTCTCTCTTGGGCTCACCGATTTGTGGAGTAATTGTGATTTTTGTTTTAGTTTAGTTCTTTTATTATTTTGATAATTTCTATGGCCTATGTGGGTATTAATTGAGATGGTACTGGGTTGGATTTGATGTTAGGAATTTTTGGGATGCCCAGAAAATGTTAAAGAAAAAAATATTTGAATTATTTTATTTTTAAGTTTATGTGACTTTGAATTTTAAAGAATTTAATTTTAATTATTTAAAGTGTTTTGGTTATTTATTTGAGATGGAATAATTAAAATAGGTAAGTCCATGTGTCATGTTTCAATTGGATCATTAGTACACATCATAAGCTTATGTGGCACTTAACAGACATGTCAGCAAAAACTAACGAGAGGGGCTACTAATGCAAACAGAATGTAACTTCAGGGTGTAAAATCAAATTTCTAAAACGTTAAGGTGTAAAATCTAAATACCTCAAAACTTTAGAGATGTGTTTTGCAATTTACCCTAAAAAATATTTTAAACTAAATGACAAAACTAAACCTATTGACATTGTATTAATTATTTACCCATATAGCCACATTCATTTATACATAAATAATATACTAAGTGTCTACTTAACTAATCAAATACTTGAAACATCATTTACTTTTTCTTAACAATATACACACACATAACAAATTCTTTGAATTTCTAATTATTAAATTATATAAAGTTATATTATATTTATAATATACACGCACATATTCACATACATCACAAATCGCACAAATAATATTATGAAAAAAAAAAAGCATATAATTAGTATCACACACATACATAATATAAATTTATAATAAAGAGATATACTGATTTAGACCGTTAAAGTTAAACAAAAAAAAGAGATTCATGAGATTCATGAGAATGAGATTTGAAATCAAATCAAAGAGAGAAAGTGAGAGTATTCTATGTTGTTTTTGGTTTTGAAATGAGCTGATTTGTGTTGTTATTTGGTCTTGGATTGGGCTGTTAATAAGGAGTGCAAAAATACTTATAGGGGTAAATCAAACTAATAAAACAAATATTATATATATATATATATAATATTTTTTAACTTCAAAGTCAGGGGTTCATTGAAACCCTGAAGATAACGTACAGCCGCCCCTGGTATACACCCTTTGGTTCTATAACCTTGTACATATGAGTTTGTGCAGATCGAGAAACAGAAGCAAGAATAATACAAGTTACGTAAAAGGGATTGTAGTGCTTAAATTTGAAGTAATACACTGGATGATGCCATGATTGTGTCAAATCTTCGTCTGCTTTGGTAGGGTATGCTAGCTGTCAATAAAGTGAGCAAACAAAGTTGGTGTAAATCACTGGCATTTTCATGCCATGTCAGGATAAAGCATTTTAGTCCAACATTACCCCCTCATCACACAGGAAAATAAAATGAAGTATCACAATCTTTCTTTGTCAATACTGCACTTGGAAAACTTGACAAGACACAAAATATGGTTTCAGGCTTTCGGCATCTTGGGCATCAAGAAAAAACTGTTTGTTTGAAATCTGTTTATTTGCATATGCTGAATTCAATTACTAGTGTGTACAAAGATTACTTATGGCATCAAGAAAAAACAGTTTGTTTGAAAAGCTGACAACCTTTATGATCTATTTGAATTGAAGAGAGAGAGAGACAGTAGAATAGAGTAGAGTTAGTTCAAAATTAACTTATTTTCAGTCATTTTTACTTTGTTTCTCTCCACTCTTTCTCTCTCTCCCTTCAATCCAATCAGACCTTTATTGAATTCACGGGATAGAAAAAGTAAAATAACGTCTAGTTACATCCTCTCATATCAAATTCATTAAAAATATGTATAGAATGAGATGTTTCACCAATGACTTTTAAATAAGATATATCATAATGTCAAGTTGTCAACAAGTTAAGACCCCTGTGATTTAATTTCTGCTATTCACAAATCACACACACATTACACATAACAAGAAATGAACAACACCAAATTAAATATTATACAGATTGATTAAAACCCAAGCCTAGAGATGAGAATCTGATTTCAATTTTAGAATCAAGAAAAAGCTAGAATAAGCGCTATTGGTACCCTAGTAATTCCATGGAATCAGAATTACCCTCTTTCTACAAAAGAAGAAAAAGGAGGAAGATAACAAGTATATAAGAATCCATGTTTTGCATAAATTTTTTCATTGTTGTCATATATGACATTTTCTTATCTCTTCCTTTTCATTCTTCTCTATTTAGTTCATTAAAATGTTGTTATACCAGAATAATATAATTCAAGCAGGGAAAGTTTACACCAAAGATATATTGATCATGCATGCTTTTGGTGATTTAGAGACTCAATGTGATATTGGCACGGCTCAATCAGATCAAAGGACTCAAACCATTGAGAGCTATGATTTGATTGAGCCATGCCAACATCATGAACTCCACCAAGTACAGCCAAAGTATGAAAAAGGTAAATAATTAAATTAAACTCCATAAACGTCTAGCCTCTCCTTCAATGTCAATGCATGTATTCATGTTGGAAGCATGAATGAAAGTAGATGCTTTCGATCTTTGCCGCGACACCCGGACTCGATGAGAATGCGAAACAAGAAAACACACAAAAAAAGAAAAAAGAAAAGAAAAGAAATTACCAGAATCAACAAAGGTGATTCTACAGACGAAACATCAAGGGGAATTTTGCTGTTGAAAATGAGTAGTACTAAAAGAGATCAGAATGGATTTGCCTTATATAGGAAATTGAGGGAGTTCTGTACACCACAAATTCGTTAATTTGATTTCTTGGATGGTGATTGATGCAGTGACCAATGAGAAAAATTCATTTTCTTATTTCGTAATTTTCACCTAATGTTGTTGAGAGTTAAGACGATATCTTACGTTGTACCTAAAGGTCCCACCAATTTTAGATCTTATTTTGATGAATAGTTGTCATCACATTGTTGTCAGCAAACCATCATCTTTGGTGATCTATATTCTCATGAGTAATGCTGGACACAAAAAATTTTCACAACTTTTATTACAATTCACCACTTGACAAATTGTGAGTAGTAATAGTGTGAGACCCACCTTTAAGTTTTACTATTTATAACTTGTCATGTGACGAGTTGTGACACTAGTTGTATGACTTTTTATGTCTCTAAAATTTGAAAAATTATAAGGTTCTCATGGCGGACAAGTGATGTGGTTCACGTATTTAAAATTACTGAGTTAATATTTAGTTTTTATTTAAAACTCCACAATTTTAGACAAGTGAGAGTAAACATGAGGACTTTATAATTTTCCCTAAAATTTTCATTTTCTATATATATAGACCATATCATGCTCACTTATCACTTGGCAAACTTGGAGTAATATATAAAATTTCAAATGGTAGCTTTTACTGTCAGGCTTTAGTTTTATCTTAGAACCTTAATTTTTATGAAGCTTGATGCAAAATAGATACATATTTAGGGTTTATTTGAATTTCATGCTTTCACTCACTCATCACTCAAAATTATTACCTATCACTAAAATATGGTGGGTCCTAGGCCTGAAAAGCTTGTTTGAATTTATTTTTATTTTTGGTTTTCATCGCCTTAAACTCGTCAAAATGAGCTATGGGTGAGTGAAAATGAAATCACATTTTAAATGTATTTGAGTTATGAATTAAGAGTTATGACACTATTGTAATTTCACTCACCGAATGGGAGCCATTGCTCAGTGTCTTGTCTAATCAGACAAAGTCTCTTTCTTCTTTTCTTTCCTTTCTTTCTTTTTTGTTTCTTTCTTTCCTCTTCATGTTCTCATCACACGTTCTCTCTCCTTCTTTCTTTTTTGTTTCTTTCTTTCTTCTTCTTCCTAACTTCTTCTCTTTTCTTTCTCTCTTTCTTCTTCGCACTGATTTTTCTCTTAGTTTATTCTTTCTTTTCACACCGATTCTTCTCATAGCTTATTCTTTCTTTCTTCAAACTTGCTTCTCCCATTTGGGTTTGTGATTGTTTAGATTGGGTTGTGCTTTTTGGGCTTGATTTTTGCGTTTAGAGTTTATGGGTTTTATGGGGTAGTTGGTTGTGGTGTTGAAGATGGTGGTGGTGGTGTGAGTAAATCTGCTATGGTGGATGGGTTTGGATTTTTTGTGATTTGTGTAGTTGTCGGCCGTGGTAGGAAATAGATGGTTGGGTTGTTCGTGGTGGTAGAGGCGGGGTGGCTGGTTTTTTTTTTTGTCTCAACTAGAGTGGGATGTTCACTCGGGTAAGTGTGGACCGTTCTGACTCAACAGATGTGTGGGCTCCACCATTTTAAGTAGAAGTTGGGTTTTTAAGATGAAAACTGAATAAAATATATAAGCCAAACACATTGTTGGATAAGTCGGAAGAAAAAATAAAGGATTAAGACATGAGATACGAGTGATGTGAATTGAATTTTGAGAATTGAATTTTGAGTGATTCTCAAACCAAATAAACCCTTAGTTACTTCTCTTTTTTGGTCAAACAATAACAAAAAGAGGTCATTAATCCCATCATTTTATACCCTCCTTGTCATTTAAATTTTTTTTTTTTGGTAAATATAATTATTCAATTGAATATAATTAAGGTCAAAACCCAATAATATAAGCTTGAATGTTTACGGTAGATTATGGCAGCCGTCATTAGAGATCTTGGGAAGGTAACTACCAGATCCTTAAGATATAAATAAAGGTCTCATTCAATAAAGAAAGATGACGAACAAGCCAACAAACCTGAGAACTTATTTAGAGCACATAACATAACACTTTTCAGAGACCATATAATAGGAATTAGTCTCTTAGTTTTTTAGGCCTATGAGATCTTCATATATAGTATGCTTGTAAGTTTATGTCCTGATACTTATATTTGTGAATATTTTAAAGTTTAATGCGATTTGTACATGCATGTTTAAGGTAATTTGATTTGTATGACTGTCCATTTCAATGCAAGCAACCGCAATCACAATCACAATCACAAAAACTAAAATTAATTTATTTGTTCAAACAAATCCTTTTTATTTTTTGCTGAATGTGTGATACATGACATTTATTTAATTTTTAAATGTTATATGTTTTATATTTAAATAAAAATAGGAGGAAATTAGAAGATTTGACTAGAGGGAATCTTATCTTGTTGGAGAAATGGTATGATTTTAAAGAGACATTTTTTATTATTCACCAATAATGATAGAAATAGCAATTATAAGGGTTCTTTTTTGGTTCAACTAATAAAGCTACTTGAACTTATATAATATTAAAAAGGGTAAATTTCACTAACTACCCTTGAGGTTTGGACAAATACCAAGGAGGTCCAAAAGATTACAAAACTGACAATTTCAGTCCCTAAGTACAAACGGACTCTAATGCCATTAGCCTCAATCCTCTCATCCCTTTCTCTGACTATCTCTCTTCTCTTTCTTGACTGATAACTTTTTCAGTAAACAATCAGGGAAAGAAAATGCTTAAATGGATTCAACAATCAAAACGGAAAACACACAACAAAAATCACAAAACCATCAAGAACCGTGACAAAAACAATCATCCTCTCAACCCAAAATCCTAATCCAAAACCAAACCCAATAAATCAAAACCTTTCTTAACCAAAAACCCAAAACATCTTCTCAATTTCACAAACACTGCTAACTCCATCACCAAAACCATTTTCCTCACCAATGGCTCTCAAACTCGGCATCTTCATCAGAAAGAGAAAACATTTACTCAAACCACAGCAAGCCCACAGAACCTTTGCTCAAACCAAAGCAAACTCACCTCACCGATCCAAACCAAAATCCATAAACCTTCATTGACCCACCGCCGATCCAAACCAAAATCACAAACCTCCATTGCCGACCCATAACCGATCCACACCAAAACCCACGAACCACTGCTAACCCACAGTACGTTGGTAGCCAAAGACCACAAGATCAAACACCGATCCACACCAAAACCCACGAACACCACTTACCCACACCACGACGTTGTCGTGAAGACCACGAGAGAGAGAAGAAAGGGATGAGAGAGTCAAAGAGAGGCCTGAGAGTGGAAGAAGGATAAGGGAGTCAGAGAGAGTGAGAAGAAAGAAGGACAAGAGAAGAAAGAAGGACAAGAGAAGAAAGGTCTGGGGGTGAGAGAGAGAAACTAAAAATAAATAACGGTGTTAGAGTCCGCTTAGACTTAAGGACTGAAATGATCAATTTTGAAATATTTTGAACCTCCTAGGTATTTGTCCAAATCTCAAGGATAGTCACGAAAATTTACCTTATTAAAAAATATAGCATTGTTTTACTTTTTAAATATTTTATAATATTCAAGTTGTATGCAGGTGGCATTTAAGTAAATAGGAAGGATTCATATAAAAAAAAAAAAAAAAAGTAAATAGGAAGGAAATATTAATGATATGACAGGTAAGAGTAATATTGTTAGACCAAACTATGGCATATATGGCGGTAAATGATCACTGGAAGACAGAAAGTTGGTCAAGGAATGGGTGTGTTGGGGCCCAATTAAAGGACATTACGATGAAACAATGATCCTAGGGAAGGTAGAACATAGACCTAGAATAGACCGACAAAAGGCCCAAAAAAACAACGTAGAATTGAAGGCAAGCATAAACCACGAACCACAGTACAAATTACACTGCAGCCAACATGTGCCATGAATTGTATGCCTTCAAGACCAAACAACCAACGTCTTTGAAAACTTTATGCTTTGATAATTGATAGAGATGACTGACACCCCATCACATTGCTCTAGGAGATGGCATATGGCGCTAGACACGACAAAATTGCCAAAATTTTCTAATTCAATTCAATCTGAAAAATACTTTTTCCGAATTTGATTTTTTTTGACCTGAAGTAAAAATGGGTTGATCTGTGACCTGACCTGACCAAAACCATTTTTAAAACCTTTTTTAAAAAAAAAAGAATTAAAACCAAACAATTGAGATATTTATAATAATTCTTCAAAAATCAGTAGGTTGAAGCTCTCGGGTGCTAACGATCAATAGGGCGCTGGCGAATACTGAAAAAACAAAAAAAGATCAGAGGAGACCGGTGGAGGCCGGCCAAAAAACCTCCGATGGCAAAGTCAGTATTTTGTGTAATTCCAAGTATGTTGGAATAAGGAGCCCCCTTTCTTACCTTCGTGTAGAGTACTTATATAGTGTTTACAAGCGGTTATTTCTTTGATATAACTTCCCCCGCTGTTGTGGAGTCCAGAAAGCTTGGAGATAACTTCCATAACTGCCATGGAAGTTATATGCTTGGCTCTATTTTCTGTAACCATTGCTGACAATGATTCGCCATGAAAAGTCATGACTTTACCCAGGACAAGATTTTTCAGGACATGCTTTTCAGGCCGATCATTCCAAGGACGAGCATCTTAATGCACGTGCTATATTATATGGACGAGCTTTATGGACGAACTTGGAGAATTGTTGTCCCATCAGTTGCCCCTTTGTCCATGGGTCGTCCAAAGAGATGTAGGATGTGTGTCAGCTGTAGGTTGGTGTGCCACGTGTCATAAGTTCATTAGTGAAAAATCACGTCGAATGATCTAACCGAGGAGCATGCCACATGTCAGTTGTTGATTGGTCATATTGCTTCGGGTGCTAGGGTTTGTTCCTTATAAATAGTGGAATACCTCCGTTACCCTCCTCATTTATGAAATTTCCCTTTTCATCCTTTCTCGTCCTAGATCTTCGTCTAGAAGCTTCTTGCATCTATAGCTTTCCTTCGTCCTAGATCCAAGTATTCTTCTTATCTTCGTCCCTAGTTTTTTAAGATGGCTGAGGTCGTACTTTCCTCGTCTAGTGATAGTGTGGATAAGGCTATAGACGAGTACAATGACGAGAGTAGTTACTATAGTTCCAGTAGCACTAGTGATAGCAGTGGGGGGAATACCACGGACGAGGAGTATGTCTCTGGTGTCCCTGGACTTCCTGTGGAAGTTGTACAAGAACAACTTAGGAAGGCCTCAGGGTCTCAAGCTGGTACCTCGTCCACTGTCCCTCCTTCTGGTCCTTTGGACGAGGAGGAGGTCACGGTTTATAGTTGTGCAGTAGATATTCCTTCCAGAACAGACGAACAAAGACTTAAAAATCTTAGGGAGTGGTACCAAATCCCGGACGAGGTTAACCCTAGGGTGCCCGTCCGAGGAGAATGGTGTTGCAACCCTCATTTTGGGATAGGCGTCTATGAGGCTTATCTTTTGGGGGGGGGGTTTGAGATTTCCTTTAAATGCCTTTACTAGAGAGTTGTTGATTAGATTAGGTTTAGGAGTATGTCAATTTAACCCCAATGCGTGGAGATTAATCATCTCTATGCAAATTTTGTGGGGGGAAGTATTTGGAAGGGACCGTTCTCTTACTGTGGACGAGTTCCTTTATTGTTATAAACCTTCAGAAATACACCAATCCCTTGGCTTTCATCAATTCACAGCTAGGGGTAGAGACTGTAGATTGATAAGGTCCCTGGCCTCATCTGACAGAAAATGGAAAACAGAGTTTTTCTTCATCTCCGGCTTCTGGGCTGGGAATCCTGTGGACGTTGGCCGGGACACGTTTGGTCATTATACTGGGAGCTAGGGAACCTTCGTCCTAAGGGTAAGTTGCTACCCTTTTTCTTTTCTCTTCTTTTTTTATACATATTCACGACTAAGTTTTTACTTGTTTCATTTCAGCTGTTAAACGACCTTCTTTGAGTAAATTCCATCGTGACCGCGTCCACAGGGCTCGTCTACACGCGGATAGGGACTTCCATTCCTTGGTCATGCTTAGACGACTTGCTAAGTAGGGATTGGGCCCTAACCCGTCTGACGAAGCAATCGCGCACGAAGTTACAGTAAGTAGAAGTTTTAGGTTCCAAGCATTCTTTATATTGTTTACTTTGTTTTAATTTTAAAAGCGCTACTTCCTCTTTCCATTCCTCCTTTTTTTTTTTTTTTTTTTTTTAATTTTAGGAATGGCAACAATGAAAGGAAATAAGGGAAAGAAGGCAGCTACTGAAGGGGATCGTCCTGAGATTGAATCTCAGGTTCGTCCTGTGACTGGGGAGAAGAGGAAGACTCTGTCTAAAAACTTGGATTTGGGAAATCTCCCTAGTCAAAGAGGCAAAAAGGCCAAGTATAGCTCGTCCCAGGTAGTCAAGCCTACCCTTCCTTCGTCCCACTAGCCTGTATAAATAGTTGATGTAGACTCGTCCCTTCCAACTGAGATCACTCCGTCCAAGACTATTCCATCTAAAACTGTGTCAACCTCGTCTCAACCTCGAACGGTCCCTTCAAATATCATTGAAAATGAGGATTTGGCCTGGGAATGTTTCAAGAGTGCTGTTACTGACGAAGATATAAACGTCTGCTACGATATGTCCCTTAAGGATTTTGAACACTCTGGTGTTCATGACCTTTTCAAGGTAACATCTACATTTCGTCTTGACAAAAAATTTCATTCTCTTTCTGTCTCTCTCTCTCTCTTTTTTTTTTTTTTTTTTTTTTTTTTTTTTTTTTTTAAACAGGGCATGTCAAATTTTATAGCTGCGTCTAGACAGGCCATAGGGTTGGACAAGACGAGGATCCTTTTAGAGACGAGGATTCAGGAGTTGAAGGACGAGGCTAAGCAATGGGTTGAAGTGGCTGTCAAAACCACGGACGAGGTGAAGGAGTTAAAAACTTTGGTTGAGGGGTTAAAGGCCAGTGCTGCGGAGAAAGACACTTGTCTTGAAGACCTGCAGAAAAAGAATGATGAATATGGCACTCTCCTCTCCAAAGCGAAGGAAGACGCAGTGGCTGAATTTAAAGTGTCCAAACAATATACTGATGTTTTGGACACCAATTATGCAGCTGGGTTTGAAGATTTTAGAATGGAGGCTATGGAAAAGTTCCCTAGCGTAGACTTCAGCTCTATTGTACTTAATTTGAATGCTACTGCCACTAGTTCTCTCCTTCAGACTGGCTCTGAGGATGTTAATGTTGAAGACGATGCTACAACCCTGCCTGCTGAGGACGCCTCCAATGTTGATGCTCCTTCCACTTAAGGAAAATGTTTTTTATGTTATGTTTTTTTTTTTTTTTTTTTTTTTTTTTATGTATTTTCATTTGGTTCGTTTTGTGACCTTTTTATGTAATTCTAATACATTTGCCTCGTCCATGGCTTTTGGGACGAGGTATTAAAACAATCATCTAATTAACAAGGGCTTTTGGACGTTGGATGTCTGCCCTTAGTCAATGAATGAATGCTTGTTATGTTTCTTTTTTATATGCATGGACGAGATTTTCCATTTTCATGTACAAGATTTTGTGCTTGACTCGTCCATATTTTATATATATTTCCACAATGAGGGATGGTGAAAATCAGCATTACTCGTCCTTAAACTTGGCTGATTTATATGTTTAATGAAGATAAGGCCTTGCATTTTACTCGTCCATGGACTGAATTGTTTTAGTAAATGCCTTAATGAGTTCAAGACACACCCATACATTTCTTCGTCCATGGTTTAACATGCACTCGTCTATGCATTTTCTCGTCCATGAACTGGATATATATATTCTGCTTTATTTCGTCCGTTGTATGGACGAGTTTGCCTTGGGGCTTTATTGTAATTAGCTTTGAGCATTGGATTTACTTCGTCCTTTGATTTGGACGAGCATGCCTTGGCTTTACTTCGTCCTTTGATTTGGACGAGCATGCCTTCTGTTGCTTTTCCTTGGGAAAGCTTGACATTACATCTCCGTGTCCAGAGAATTGTCTCATCTTAAGTTTTTCAACCTTTTCAAGGGTAAATTTGAACAAACGTAGTATGGAAATCAGTGAGTTACACAACATTGTGTACATTACACAAATATTGTTCATAGACGAGGCATGCACCTTAGAGGCTTATGCCTTTATTAAAACAATACAAACCATAACGTCGTCCTTAAGTTTAACATAATAATAAAGCCAAACTAAAAATATTTAAATAAACAAGAGCAATCTCTGAGCTCGTCCAGAATCATGCTCTCTAGGCTGGCGTTTTACTGATAGTACTTCCTCAAGTGCTCCACATTCGAAGGATGCTCCAACTTCCTCCCATCAAGGGCTTCTAAGTAATAGGATCCTCGTCTCTTGCAGTTGACAACTCTGTAAGGGCCTTCCTAATTTGGTCCCAACTTCCCATGAGCTGGATTCTTTGTTGCTAGGGAAACCCTTTTTAGGACGAGGTCTCCTATGTTGAATCGTCTTGGCTTTACCATTGCGTCATACCGCCTAGCCATAAGGTTTTTATACCTTGCCATCCTTTGCTCAGCGTCCGTCCTTACCTCGTCTATTAAATTGAGGTTCAAACGGAGTTGCTCCTCATTAGCTTCTTCCTGATAGGTTGTCACCCTATGATTGGCCATGTGCACTTCCACAGGTATGACTGCTTCAGTACTAAATGCTAACTTGAAAGGAGTTTCTCCTGTAGGAGTTCTCATTGTCATTCTTTATGCCCACAGAACACCTGGTAGTTCATCTGGCCATACTCCCTTTGCCCCCTCAAGCCGAGTCTTGATTATTTTTAACAATGATCGGTTTGGAACTTCCGCCTGTCCGTTAGCTTGTGAGTGGGCTGGTGAGGAGTAGTGATTTTGAATTCCAAAGTGTATGCAAAAATCTTTGAAGAGTACATTGTCAAATTGTCGTCCGTTGTCTGAGATCAGCACCTTGGGCACTCCAAATCTGCACACAATGTTCTTCCACATGAAGTTCTTGACATTTTGTTGTGTGATGTTAGCTAAGGATTTTGCTTCTACCCATTTAGTAAAATAATCAATACCAACCACGAGAAACTTCATTTACCTTACACCTAGTGGAAAAGGACCCAAGATGTCTAGTTCCCATTGCGCGAAGGGCCACAGGGCCATCATTGGAGTCAAGTATTCTGATGGTTGCCTGGGGACATTGCTAAACCGTTGGCATTGATTGCAGATCTTGACATAAGCCTTGGCATCAGCTTGCATATTTGGCCAGTAATACCCTGCACGGATGGCCTTATGGACGAGTGACCTGGCTCCCGAATGATTACCACATGCTCTTTCATGTATTTCTCTTAATATGTAATTTGCTTCGTCTGGAGCCAAACATCTAAGATAAGGCTGGGAAAAGCCTCTCTTGTAAAGAACCTCGTCCATAAGAACGTACTTGGCCGACCTTGCCCTCAGCTTTCTAGCTTCATTTTTTTCTTCCGAAAGTCGTCTGTCTTTTAAGTATGACATTATTGGAGTCATCCAATTTCCTCTACTTTCCACATGTTGTATTTCTGGGATGTCGATACTTGGCATATACTGAATTTCATCAAATTCGTCTATGGCTTCGTTCGCTGAGGCTTCCTTTGCCAAGGCATCAGCTTCCATGTTCTCCTCCCTTGGGATTTGAACGAAACTAGCTTCCTCAAACTTTTTTGTAAGGGGCATCACTCTGTTTAGATACTTCCTCATTCGTTTTTCCTTAGCCTCATACATTCCATTCACTTAACCCATAATTAACTGAGAATCTCCCATGATGAGGAGTGACTTCGCTTCTACAGACTTAGCCAATTCCAGCCCTTTGAGAAGAGCTTCATACTCAACTTCATTATTAGTTGCTTGGTACTGCAAACGAACTTAGTGTTTTAGTTTGTCCCCCTCTGGAGATTGCAAAACCACACCTATTCCTCCTGAGTACTGCGTGGATGAACCATCCACATGGACGACCCATTTCTTGTCTACCATCTTATCTATATCGTCACAATTTAGGGTGAACTCTGCATTGAAGTCTGCCAGAGCTTGAGCTTTTATGGCATGCCTTGGTTGGTACCTTATGTCGAATTCACTGAGCTCGACGGCCCATTGAATCAAACGTCCTGCAGCCTCTAACTTGTTCATTGCCTTCTTGAGTGGGTGATCTGTCATGACGTTGACGACATGAGCCTGGAAATAATGCCTTAATTTTCTAGAGGCTGTTATCAATGCAAAAGCCAATTTCTCCATTAATGGATATTGTCCTTCTGCTCCCCTCAGTGCTTTGCTCGTGTAGTACACAGGTCTCTGTACCTTGCCTTCTTCTCTTACTAGTGCTGAACTCACTGCATGTGGGGTGACTGCCAAATATAAATACAACACTTCTCCTTGCACGGACGGGCTTAATAAGGGAGCCATGGTAAGATATGTCTTCAAATCTTCGAAAGCTTTCTGACATTCGTCGGTCCACTCAAATGCATTTTTAAGAACCTTAAAAAATGGCAGACATTTGTCAATAACTTTAGAAACAAACTTATTGAGGGCGGCAACTCGTCCGGTGAGGGACTGGACTTCTTTAACATTGCTTGGAGGCTTCATATTCAATATTGCTTGAATTTTATCAGGGTTTGCTTCAATTCCTCTGTAGGAGACCATAAATCCCAAGAATTTCCCTGATGATACTCCAAAAGCACATTTGTTAGGATTCAACTTCATGTGGTACCGTCTCAGTGTTTCAAATGTTTCCTGCAAGTCGTCCAGATGCCTCTCTTCATCCTGAGTTTTCACCAGCATGTCATCTATGTAGACTTCCATATTCCGCCCAATCTGTGGTCGAAACATGTGATTGACCAGTCGTTGGTCTGTTGCTCCAGCATTTTTCAAACCGAAATGCATTACTTCATAGCAGAATAAGCCTTGACTGGTAATAAAGAACGTCTTCTCTTGGTCTGCTTCATCCATCCTAATTTGATTATATCCAGAGAAAGCATCCAGGTAGCTGAGTAACTTGTGACCCACAGTAGAATCTACCAACTGGTCAATGCGTGGCAATGGGTAACTATCCTTGGGGTAAGCCTTGTTTAGGTCAGTGAAATCAACACACATTCTCTATTTGCTGTTTGCCTTCTTGACCATGACCACATTAGCTAACCAGTCGGGATAGTATACCTCTCGAATGAATTTTGCCACAATTAACTTTTGAACTTCCTCCTTAACAGCATTATCTCTCTTAGGGGCGAACACCCTTTTCTTTTGTCATACTGACTTGGAGGAAGGACATACATTTAGACGGTGGGTAATGACACCAGGATCTATACTCGGCATGTCTTCATGACTCCAAGCAAACACATCCCTGTTCTTCTTTAAAAAATAAATCAGGTCCTTATTAAACTTTGCTTCCAGGTCTGCTCTGACCCTGGTACACCTCTTAGGGTTATTTTCATCTAAGGGAATATCTTCCAACGCTTCAATGGGTTTCGGCCACAACTTTCTTTTCTTCAATATTCATTGCTTGAATTTGCTCGTCCGTAGCCAGTATAGCCAGATAACACTCTCTTACTGCTAATTGGTCTCCCTGTACTTGGCCTACCCCATGTTCTGTCGGGAACTTGACTGACAGGTGGTAGGTAGATGTAATTGCCTTCCACCTATTTAGGGTCGGCCTTCCAATTATTGCATTGTAAGAGGACGAGCAATCTACTACTAGGAAATTCACATTGGTAGTTAACTATTGTGGGAATGCTCCCACCACCACTGGTAATGTAATAGTACCTACAGGCTGTACCTTCATTCCTCCAAAACCTACTAGAGGCGAGTGTACTGGACGAAGCTGGTCTTGTCCGATCCTCATCTGCTAAAAGGCTGGATAATACAGAATGTCTGCTGAACTTTCGTTATCGATCAATACTTTCCTGGTTGTGTAATCAGCAATAAGTAGGGCGATGACAATAGCGTCATCGTGAGGATGGTGGATTCTTTCAGCTTCCTCGTTCGTGAAGGTAATCGCCTGTTCGTCCGTGGACTTTGCCCTTGGTGGTCGTCCAGAAAGTTGGACGCTCTGCACTTCCTTCAGGTAAGCTTTCTTTGTCTTGGACGATTGTCCAGTTAAACTTCCCCCAACGATGACTCTTATCTCTCCAAGCAGTGGTTGCGATGGTTCTTTTATCTTCCCTTTCAGTTTTTCGTCCTTATGTTCTCGTCCAATGAAATTTGTCAACTTCCCTTGCCTTAAAAGATTTTTAATCTGCTGCTTTAAGTCGAAACACTCGTCTGTATCATGCCCATGATCTTTATGAAAGCGACAATACTTATTCTTATTGCGCTTGTTGGGATCTCCCTTCATCTTCTCCGGCCACTTCAAGGAAGGTTCGTCCTTGATTTGCATAAGGACTTGTTCAAGTGGCATGTTTAACGGAGTATAATGCTAGTTACGTGCTGACGAACCTGCCTTCTTGTCCCGGTCTTTTTTGTCATCCGTCCGTCCATCCTTTCTTTGGACGAGGGCCTTGCTCTGGGTGGCGGTTTGTCTCCATTTTTTCTGTCCTCTTTCTTTTCTTAGCTATAATCGTATCTTCCGCATTCATGAAGTTTTGAGCTAAATGGAAGAGTTCGGCCATGGTTTGTGGCTCTTGCTCATAGAGTTTATGGATAAACAAATCCGAATGAACTCCGTTGTGGAAAGCTGCCAACAGCAATTTGTCGTCCATCTCGTCCACTGTCAAGGCTTCCCTATTAAAACGAGTGATAAACGACCATAGACTTTCATTTTCCCCCTGTTCAATTGTTAACAGACTGGAAGTGGAACGTTTGTGTCTCTAGCCCCCTATGAAGTTATTGACAAACAACTTGCTTAATTCTTCGAAAGAACTCACTGAGTTTGGGACTAATTTGCTGAACCACACTCTGGCTGGACCTTTGAGAGTGGTAAGAAAGGCTCTACACATTATTTCATTTGGAACTCCTTGGAGATGCATAGTGGTCTTGAAGGTGGCAATGTGGTCAAAAGGATCTCGATTCCCATCATATGAATCTAAAGAAGGCATTTTAAATTTTGGTGGTAGGAGATGGCCATTGATGGAAGTCGTAAAGGGAGAATCAGTTTTATGAACCAAATCCTCTACTGGGTTTGCCCTCCTCATATTCTCCTTCATCTCGTCCATGGCTCTCTTCATCTGATCCATCTCATTTTCCAAATGAGGTACCCTTCGCGAGGTGGTACCCCTTGATTGACTTTCGTGTGGAACATTCTCCCTGTCCTCTTGACTTCGAGTTTTTCCTTCTTCTTGATGCTCTTCATGTGTCTGCCTTCTCAGATTAATCTCCCTCCGTAGTTCTTGGTTTTGGCGAGTTAACTCCGCCATCGCAGTCGCCATAGAATGCATGTGTTGAACAGAGGATGTCTGCATAACTGGTGCAGATTGGCGATCGCGATGAGGGTTACTTGATGCATCCCTGCTTTCTTCATGAGTAGGGCTAGTAGCCCTCGATCTGGTCCGAACCATCAACCTTTTATCTTGGAGAAACGAATTGTAAAATAATTATAAGTGTTTCCCACAGACGGCGCCAACTGATAATTCTTCAAAAATCAGTGGGTTGAAGCTCTCGGGCGCTAACGATCAATAGGGCGCTGGCGAATACTGAAAAAACAAAGAAAGATCAGAGAAGACCGGTGGAGGCCGGCCAAAAAACCCCCGATGGCAAAGTCTGTATTTTGTGTAATTCCAAGTATGTTGGAATAAGGAACCCCCTTTCTTACCTTCGTGTAGAGTGCTTATATAGTGTTTACAAGCGGTTATTTCTTTGATATAACTTCCCCCGCTGTTGCGGAGTCCAGAAAGCTTGGAGATAACTTCCTTAACTGCCACGGAAGTTATGTTCTTGGCTCTATTTTCTGTAACCGTTGTTGACAATGAGTCGCCATGAAAAGTCATGACTTTACCCAAGACGAGATTTTTCAAGACGTGCTTTTTAGGATGATCATTCCAAGGATGAGCATCTTAATGCGCGTGCTATGTTATATGGACAAGCTTCATGGACGAACTTCATGGACGAACTTGGAGAATTGTTGTCCCATCAATTTACATAATTGCATGCAAATTAATTGAAAGATAAATGATTGAGCATTCTATAATGAGTAAAAATTTTTAGATATCAAATAGTAAAGTACATACCAAAATAATCTGGTTACAGTAAAGTTAAAAATATAGATTTAAAATTGTAGATATGTGTGAAAAATATTCACAAGTGTGAAAATAGTGAAGCCAAAGTATCAAATTAGCATAAATTATGAATGCTTAGACCTATTTTTTAACAATTTATGTCCAAAATAAATAGCTTTTCAAAATAAATTATGATATTTCCTAAAGTGTGTTTTCCTTAACAATGATATGATATTCATAAAAGAGATCATGTATAAATAAGTAAACAATCAAACTCTAATGTATATCTCAAATTGAAATAGAGTGTCAACTATAATTGATAATAGATTATAAAATTAATTTTTAAGAATGTAAATTTCTTATATGTTTTTATTTTTTATCAAATGAGTTATCCAATAAGTCATTTGTAATCTTGTTTTATATTTTGGAATGTTGATATTGTGTAGAAATAAAACTTGTGTATTTGTTTTATTTATCTTTGTGTTATTTTGTTTTAGATAGTAATGTTAGGATTTGTATAATTTAAAAATTATTAAATAAGTATTAAAAAGTTTAACTTAGTTCATTCTTGATACAAAGTAATGCATTTTTTATCAAGTAATTTATTGCATGACTTTCCAAATGGCAAATACATGTTGTTTTCTTTATAAAAAAATTCATGTAAAAAATACGGGTCAACCCAACCCAACCCAACCTGAAACCTGATTGACCCAAACCCCTCTTTAACCCGCTTAAAATGACTCGTTTTTGATCTACAACCCGATTGACCCGGCTCAACTTGCCCCGCCCATTTTGCCATGTCTATTTAATGGCGCACATTCTCATGTGAGAGTGTATTTATTAGTACCACAAATTTTTCCTTAACTTTATTACAATTTTGGTAAAATTGTGGAAAAGTTTATGGTACTAGATTTACTCATGTTTAAATATATCAATACACAATGAGTTTTCTCATATTCTAGAGTACAAAGTTCTGTTTGTTTGTATGCATTTTAGCCGAATTTAATATAAAGACCTCGCTTTTGTTAATTAGCTAACTCTATACTCTATTACTATTCTATTTAATTAGCTAACTTCTACCGGTGGGTGGCCAATTAAACCACCTTTTCTTCATACCACTGTTGGCGCTACAATTCTCTCGAGAATATTTTCACGCCATCGCCAATCTGTGTAGAATAGTGCATGAGAGAGAAAAGAGAGAGACAATGAGTAAACTCAATAGAGGTATTGAGTTACTGTTCATTAATTGTTAGTTTGCTGGGCTTGATGCAAGGAGGTTTTAAGTGTTTTTAGTTATAATTTTGGTTGTTACTGCTAAGAGCGTTACAAGTTACAACCATGATACATATATGGAGGCACGCCATTTATATATTATGGTCAAGAAGGCAACAACAAGACGTGTTTTGTTTACATGCAACAGTACCCATGACCAGCGTAATAAAAGGGCCACAGGGCGATTTTGTTTCTTTTGGCCCACCTGTAAAAGGGGAGATACAAATTTGGGATGAAAGGGAGCATTTTGAGAGACAAGGAGAAAAAAGGGAATCGTTTGTTGTAAAACTTTTTTGTAATCTTTTCCAGAAAATAGTGTTCTTCTCAACTGATTTTTGGTCGTGGTTTTCTTTCTAATAATTTAAAGGTTTTCACGTAAAATTTCTTATTGCTTTACCATTACTTTATTGTGTTGATTGCCTAGCTAGCTACTAACGCACTAACACTACTGTCCCTCCGAAATTTTATTCATCAAAGTCACGTTCAAGGTGAAAGATCAGGTCAGAACTGGTAAAGGCAAAAGCATTGCACTTATTAGCTGTCCATTTTACACTGGTCTTTGAGATCTCCCATTTTCAGTGTCCAAACCCAGTGTTTGGGTCGTAGCTTCCGTGTAATTAATATTAGAGTTCATTACCTCAGTACATTTTTGTTACGATAGTCACTTTTTAAGTATAAGTGTTTGTAGTGAAAGGTAAGGGCTAGAATTCAAGTCTTTAGGAAAAAGTTTCACACACATATACATTTAGATTAGATTAGAATAGAATTTTTATCTTATAATAATAATAAATAAATAAGTTCTTTGTTGACGATCCAAAAAAAATATGGTCAATTTTTTTGGGCAAATCGTTGGGGATTTTCTATATAGAAAATCAACCTAAAAATAGAATATTTGAAGAGGCTTAGAGGCATAAATTAATACTTTTTTTAAGAATGATATTTGTGCTCATTTGATTGAATTTACTATAAGTTTTTTTTTTTTTTTTTGAGAAAGGAATTTACTATAAGTTTCTAGGCAAATCATCTCTATAATACAACCAAGCTTGTATTCTATAAATAGCAATTTTCGAGAATTTTTTGAATTTCTCTCTTAAGAGCATTAGCATCAGGTGTGCTAAATACTAAATTTTTAGCATTTGGCACACCAAACACCAAAAACCCACTAATATCAAATGTTTCAAACACCATACTATTTGGCATTTTGCTATGGTACCCTCTTATATTTGAAACAATACGCAGGGCTCTAAACGAATCAAGCCGTTCATGAATAACTCGAGATTGGCTCGATAAAAAGTTCATGCATGTTTGTTTGTTTACAAATAAGCCAAGCTTAAGCCTTATCAAACAAGCCGAGCTTAAGCAAAAAAAAATTGTTCATGAACAAGCTCGTGAACAATAGGGCTCAATACAAAACATGTTGAGCTTAGGCTCGTTTATAGCTTGATGTATGTTTACTAAATAAACTCATTATTATGACATTACACATATGTTTTGGAATATTAATTTATAGCTTGTTTATTCATATATGTTTTGGAATGTTAATTTATTTAGGTTTGTGAAGATTATAGTTGCACGAATGACAAATGTGGATGTAAGAATGGTATTTTGAACAATTACTCAAGCTATAGACAATTGAACGGTTTAGACCCCTTAAACAAACAACCAGATTGCGTAGCCTAGATTAATTAGCCAAGTTGTTACTTAGTCAAATTAAACAATTCTAGGTTAAAACAATCAAATAATCATATCATGCATATAAAACATATAAAGCAGCAGAAAGAATAAAGAACACAAGATATGATCACCCAAGAAACCACACGGAAAAACCTGGGGAGGATTTTACCCACCGATCCTCAAGGCAAAACGGAATCCACTAAGAAAGAATTGAAGTTCTTACAAAAGGACTTACAAGCTCCCCGCTTGACTTCCTAATGCTATCCACCAGTAAAACTTCCTGACACGACCACGCGCAGGCTCCGAGTCCACGAACTACTTCTTTCTTTGAATCCCTCAATCAGCTACAAGCACCCACGCTTGATATTCTTTAAGCTTCAAAGGTAGCAAACAAGTTGATCATCAAGATATTGAAATAATCTCAATCTTGAAAACCCTAAGCTTTGTGTAAAGGAAAGCTCCTCTAGATCTCACAAGAGATTTATACAAAACCGCAATGTATGAGCAACAATACAACTTGTGCAACTCTGAAAACGTGGCTAGGGTTTTGCCTTATATACCTAGGGCAAAAACATAAAACCCTAAACGTTTAAAGAGTTTGGGCTGAGTTGGAAATTCTGCAGAAAACGCATCTGGGCCGATTTTCGATCGATCGAGAATTACATTCGATCGATCGAGTCAGGCCGAGAAGCCCCAATGCATCTGCAGTCACTCGATTCCAACTTTACAATATTTTACCAACTTTGAGCAAGTCTAAACAAGAATAAGTACATTGTTTTGATCATGGTTTGCCGACATTACAAATTAGAGTTCTAAATACATAAAATCCTAAGACCTTAGAACCTAACAACAATGAATGATGATGGATAGATTTAATTATGTAAAGTTGTAATTTAAACAATTTCTAATCACGAGTGTTAAAAGCATAATAAAATGAGTATATTATATATATATATATATATTGTTTACTTGATTTTTGGTGATATAAGCGTTTGATGATACAATTTTTTTGGATCCTAAGCTAAAATACTTGACTTAAGCTCGAACTTGGCTTGACTAATTAATCAAGTCAAGCCGAGCCGAGCCCAAGCTTTTTGGCACTCTCACGAGCTCGAGTTCAAACATTGTTTTTAAGCTTGTCTCATGCTCAAACCAAGCTTGAGCATTTGATTTTTATTGATGAGCCAAACTCAAACACACACTACTCAACAAAACTTGGCTCGTTTACAGCTCTAGATATGGAAAGCCTTACTAAAATTTTTTAATCTTATTTTATTAAACTTTTTTTCTCTCTCCTTGTGTTTGCTGCTTCTCTCTTCTTCTTCTTCTTCTTGTTCTTCTCTCTCTCTCTCTCTTAGGCAATCCGTCAATTTCACCAAGTTGTCCACCATGCTACACTGTCGGGCTCGCCACTCCATCCACCAAATTCACGTTGTCGACCTCCCACCTTTGGTCTACCCACCTTCGGGCCTCCTCCCTCGCCCACCTTCAAATCTCCAATTTTGGATCCCCACCTTCTTTAACAATTTCGGACCTCTACCTTCGAACCTCCAACGTTGGCCAGATCTCTCCCACTCTCAGTAAGCTGTTATTACAGTGGTTTTGGTGATAGATTTTGTGGTTGTTTGCTATGGTTTTTTTTTTTTTTGGTTGTGGATTGATTTTGATGGGTTGGGGTGGGCTGAATTTGGTATGTTGCGGTGGTTGTGGGCTGATTTTGGTGGTTGTGGTTACAGCGGTGGTGGCCGGTGGTTTGGTTGATTTTGGGTTTTTGGCTATGGTGGTGGTGGGTGGATTTTAGGCTATTCTAATTTGTTATATATATTATTTTAATTTGTTGTATATATTATTTAATGTGTTGTATGGAAAAATAGAATATTTGATGCAGGTGAATTGTAAAACGGTGTGTTATAATTGATAAAGTAACTTTTTAGTGTGTCAAAATGACTTTTTTTTTAGTACAACTGATGCTGATACTCTAATAGTATGCAAAATCTCCCATCTCTTTCTAATATATATATATATACACACACATTGGTGCTCAACAAATTGCTTTGCTTATTATTAATTGTTGGGAACTCACATGCCTCACTGGCGCTCAAAAAGTTACTTTGCATATTATTAATTGTTGGGAACTCAAATGACTCATTTTTCCTCTCTATCTCTACATAAAACTGGTTTTACAATTGTCTCACTTGAGCTAGTTAGCTTGACCTAACTCTAGTGGTCATAATCTTTGTTCTAGTGAGATCTTCATTCACAATAAATAGGCTTGAAAGAGTGAGATAGATCTTGATCTCTCTCTAGTGAGATCTTCATTCACTATAAATAAAATTCTCTATTGTTGCAGTACCCAAAAGCCTCTCCTTAGAGAAACCCCAAATTATTCTTCCCTTCTATATGGCTCAACTTTAAAAAAATCTTCTTGCCTTTTTTTTGCTCTCTATACACTCATTGTACATTTTTTTTTTATATCTTTGCACATTTCTCTCTCTCTCTCTAGTATTCATCACACACAATTATATCTTTATATTTGTAATAACTCTAGCTGCCTCTTTTACGAAGTTCTCCTAGAATATCATCATTTCTAAAAACAATAGGATGTTTTGCTAGCGGCATGGTTTAATGAGCCATTGACTTAATTAAATTATGGGTTGCACTTGGTGCACATGGACCCAACACAACCTCCCTTAAGGTTTATTGAAGTGACAAACGTTTGCTAAATAACGCTCCTCCCTTAAAGTTTGAATAAATGCAACATTTAGGTTTACATTTACTTAAAATAGATTCTTATTAATTTATAAATACCTCAAGAGGAGAGTGCTATTCATCCATAAGTCTCAAGGGAGAAGATTGTCATTTCGTTCATTGTTTAGGTAATGGTTTTATTATTATTTTTATTTTTTTATTCTAAGTTGTTATATTTTGTTAGTGAAAACAAGAGGACATGACTTAACTTGTTGCATTTATACAAACCTCAAGGGGAGTGTCATCTCTATTCAAAAGTTTGCATGGGAGAGCATGTCATTTTTCTATAAATCTTAACAAATGTGGTGTATCTATCCATATATTAATTAGTAGGCAATATAAAAAACAATTATTAATTATTCATTAAAAAAAGTGCAAACAATTATTATTTAGGAGTTTATCGCTTACAGGAAAATTGTCCATCATTAATTAGAAGTGGATTTTTTTTTTTTTTTTTTTTGAGAATCAATACCAAAAGCTTTATTAACTATGGCTGTGAAAATTAGCCTGAAGTACATCTGCAATATTTAGTGGTACATCTTTCATCCAGACTTGTAAAGAAGAGAAGGAAATTGCTCGTCTCGCAAGCGAGTGAGTTACAGTATTACAATGCCTCCGCACATGAGAATATGATAGGATGGAGAAATGAGAGGCTAAATACCGTATATCGTTTACAATATGACCAAATTATGAAAGACTATGAGATTTTGTGTTTAAAGCATTTATAAGAACTTGTGAGTCACCCTTTAAAACTCCCTTATTGGGACCTATTTCAAGTGCCAACTCCATTGCACTTCTTGTTGCCAAAGCCTCCACTTCTATGGCTGTAGTGGGTAAGGGGATTCGTTGCGACAGAGACACCATGACCTACCCCTCACTGTTGTGGATTATCGCCTCAATTCCAACATAATTCTCTGCCTTGAGGAGCAGGGATGCACGAATGCGGTGCTAGAGGAGTCGCACCCGCGTCTGCCCTGGCGACACGCGAGGGACGCCATTAACTGTGCGTCGGTGCCGCGTCGGGCCGTGTCCTGCCACCTGCTTTTTTTTTTCCCGACTCGCGCCGACGCGTTTTAGACTCAAGCTAAATCGGATCGTATCGTCCGAATATCAGTGTGTTTCGGTCGGAAAAAGGAAATCGGCCAGTACCAAAAAAAAAAACTTTAATCGAAAATACCGGTGGCTGGACTGGATATTGATACATCGTTGTCGCCGGTGGACTGAAATTGTATCTTTGCTTTTTCGTGCCCTTCTTTGCTGAAGACGAATAGTCTCTTCTGAAGAAGAATGGGTTCTTTGCTGAAGATGAATGGGTTTCTAGTCTTCAGTGAGGACTAAGTTCTTCTGGTCTTTTTTTTTTTTTTGGGAAGAGTTCTGTAACTTCTGTTTCTCTTTTTGACAACAACAACACTTAAAAGGCTATTCTTTGTCTTTTGTGCCTCTCTAACCAAACACGTAAGAGTCACATCTTCCCCCCCCCCCCCCCTTTTTTTTAATGGGAAGCTACACGTGAGAGCCACCTTTTTTTTTTTTTTTGTGTACTTATTATTATCTATTTATTTTATTATTATTATATAAGTTTTCTATTATTATTATATAAAAAAGTATAGTTAGTAATATATTAAAAATATAAATAAAAATATTTTTAATCACCGAGTCCCGCCGCACCAGCACCCACACCCACCTTTTTCAAAAATTATCGAGTCCCGCACCCGAGTCTTGAAACGCACCCATGCTTCATAGTTGAAGAGTGCCCCATCGAAATTAATTTTGTATTGTAGGTGCTCTGATCGCTGCCACTAAGTTGGAGGTCTTCCCACAGGTAATACCATGGAGGTTAATGCAGCGAAAAGTCTCGCAGTCTGCTATAGGTTGTTGTATGAATTGTGCGAGAGTGTCATAGCTCTTGCCCAACCTTAACTCATTTCTTCCCTTCAACAGAGCCCACACCACCGTAGCAAACAGCTCTGAGTCCCTGTTTTCCTCCAAAATACAACCTATGAGGTCGACAAAAGTCGTTATTTGCCGTAGGCTATACTGATTCCATGCTAGTACCGTGAGCCACAGTTCCTCCAGTTTCGGATAGAGATAGAGAGCATGGAGAATATCTTCATGCTGCGATTGGCATTGATCATAGTAATTGGTAGTGATGATTTTTTGTCTCAATAAGTTTTGCTTTGTGGGAAGGGAATTTTTTGCAGCTCGCCAAATCAGATTTTTAACTTTACTTGGTACCTTAAGATTCCATGTACCTTGCCACAATGGTTTGAGCAAATGAGTGTTGGACTGTCCAGGTTGCTGATTTTGGTTCTCCATATGTAGAAAGCGGTATCTAGTCTTGATTGTATATGCACCAGTGGCATTGTGAGGCCAGATTAGTTCATTGGTTGTTCCATATTGCTCCACGCTTAATAACATCCCTTCCTTTAATGATGCTCTTCCATGCATAGGATGCCGAACTTGGACCGTGATAGGTCCTTGAATCCCATACCACCTTGCACCTTTGGTTTACATAACTCTTCCCACCTAACCCAATGGACCTTTTGACTATCTCCCCACTGCCCCCCAAAAAAAATCTTTGAATTAGAGCTTCAATATCATGGCAAAGACCAACCAGGAGTTTAGAGAATGACATCGTGTACGTAGGGAGTGCTTGAGCAACCGCTTTAATCAAAATATCTCTTCTGGCTTGTGATAGGAGTTTGCCTTACCATCCTTGAAGCTTCTTCCACACTCTTTGCTTGATGTTGTCAAAGCTTTCCTTCTTTTTACGGCCTTTGAAGCTTGGTAATCCCAAGTACTTTTCATATTGTTGGACCACGGGTACACCGAGAGCCTTTTTTATTGAAGTTTGCATCTGTTGGGAGGTATATTTGTTGAAAAATAGAGTTGTTTGATCTCTATTTATTTGTTGTCTAGATGCTCGTTCAAAAGTGGCTAGAATCTCTAAGAGTTTTTCACACTCGTTTATTTTTGTCCTGCAAAAAATAAGGCTGTCATTTGCAAAAAGAAGATGTGTTAGTTTTGGTGCACTTCAACAAATAGAGATACCCCTTATATCTCCTTTCTCCTCTGCCTTTCTTAATAATCCATGGAACCCCTCTGTGCGTAGCAAGAATAAATATGGCGATAGTGGATCCCCCTTGGCGCAGCCCCCTAGTGGATTTGATGTGACCATGTGGCTCCCCATTGAATACTGAATAAGTTGCTTTGGTGATATATTGCATCGTCAGATTTGTCCATGTGTCACTAAAACCCATTTTCTTCATTAGTTTCTCCATATATTGCCACTCCACCCTGTCATATACCTTGTTCATGTCTAGTTTAAGTGCCATATACCCTGTCTCACCAGAATTGGTGATTTCTCATGTAGTGGAGGTTTTCAAAGGCCACCATAATATTATCAAAGATCAACTTGTTTTTCACAAAAGCACTTTGTTGCTTCGAAACTAAATGGGGTAGAATTTTTTTTTCAATCTATTAGCCAACACTCTTGAAAAAATTCTATACAAAACATTTTTGAGAATGATAGGGCGATATTGTGAAATATATTTTGTATTTTTAACTTTAGGGATCAAAGTTATAAATGAATGACACAATGATTGAGGGAGGTTACCAGAATTTAAAAACAATAAAATTGCATCAACAACATTGCTACCTACTAAGGACCAATAGTGTTGATAAAAAATAGGAGGCATACCATCCGGTTCGAGTGATTTCAAGGGTGCCATCTGTCTCAGAGCTATTTCTACTTCTTCTGCCTTAAAATTAGCAATCAAATCATGGTTCATCTCTGTTGTCACAACCTAAGGGACTTGTGCCGAAATATCATCAAAGCTGTTCGGATTTTGGAAGGTGAAGAGAGCTTGATAAAATTCCAAAACAATGTCCACCACACGGCTTGGGTTTGTGCACAACTGCCCATTGTTGTTATACAACCCCTTTATATAATTTTTTCTTCTTCTTGGCGAAGCTGTGCTATGAAATAACTTCATATTCCTATCCCCATCTTTCAACTATTAAACCTTCACCCGCTGCCCACACATTTGTGCCTCTTGGTCAAGGAGTTTATTGATCTCCTTTTCCAATTTTTTCAACAAATACACCGATCCTCCATTGTATGCTAGTCTCTCGACCTGGGCAAGCTGTTTTGTTTTTTTGTTTTTGTTTTTGTTTTTTTTTGTTTTTTTGTTTTGTTTTTTTTTTTGTTTTGTTTTGTTTTTTTGTTTTGTTTTTTTTTGTTTTGTTGTTTTTTTTTGTTGTTGTTGTTTTTTTTTTTTTTTTTTCGATTCCCTTTTAACATTTCGGAAACAAGTTTTGCTCCATTTGGTCAATTCCCCCCCCCCCCCTAAGTGTCTATCCTTTTTATCACTTTGTCTCCTATCGAGTCTGTACAAGTCTTCTGCCAAATAGCTTCTATTGTTTTCCCACATCTTGGTTCGCTCATCCACATTTGCTCAAACCGAAATGGCCTTTGTTGCTTGCATTCCATCCCATTTGGAGTAATCAACAGTGGTTTATGATCCGAAGTAGTAACATCTATATGGTGAACTTGTGTATCCGGAAACAAAGAGAACCACTCATTAGTTGCCACCACCCTATCCAACCTTTTCCATATTGTGAAGTTGTCAAAGTGCTTATGCCAAGTAAACTTTGGTCCCATAAAACCAAGATCCATAAAATCTGCATTCATCCAAGATGTCCCTAAAAGCTTGCATATGTACATGAGGTAGAACTCTTCCACCCAATTTTTCCGATTGCTTCGTAATTTCATTAAAATCACCCGCATATAACCATGGCGCTTGACTTTGAGTTTTCAAATTTCTCAACCGTGCCCAAGCTTAATGTTTGAGTTGGGTGTCTATTTCTCCATAGAAGCTTGTAAATCTCCACTCACCTTCCTTGTTTTTACAAATTGTGGCATCGATATGGTTTTTTGAAAAGGTCTCAATTGTTAAGTCAAACTTTTCCTTCCAATACATCACCAAACCCCCTGACTTATTTCTCCTAGGTTCCACAAACCTGTGTTTAAACTTTAAACAGTCTTAAATTAAAATTAGCCTAGCTTTGTCCGTCCCTGTCTCGGCTAAAAACACAACAGAGGGATCTTTTGCCCACACTAACTCTACAAGCTGATTTTCTGTATGTTGGTTTCTAAGCCCCCGACAGTTCCAACATAAAAGACTCATTGCTTCTGGCAGGGTTGAGAACCAGCCTCTGCCAATATCAAATTGTTACCTTTGCCATCTTGAGAAACATTTTTCTTTTTCTTCTGTAACTCAAATTGACCCCCAGTATGTCGAGCACTCCTTTTTGACCCCACTGCCTCTGCCATAATAACATCTATTCTAGGGATGGACCTAGCCAAACGTTTCCAAGTAACTGTATTCCCTGTATTGATGTTTGTATTTTTGAATATAGTAGAGAATGGCACACTAGATTGACATGATGGTGTTGCATATGATTGAGTGGACTTCAAAAAAATTTCATTGATAGTCATTGACTCCAAATTGTTTTCCTTACTCGTAGAGGAGTTTGGCTCTGAGTATAATTCTATGATAGCATCAAATCTCCCTAAGGGTCCATTTGGATACCGCTGAAAACTGAAAACTGAAAACACTGTAGCAAAATAATATTTAAATGTGTAAATAGTACCGTGGGACCCATTTTTAATGAAAAAGTTGTTGAAAAGTGAAAATTGTGGGTCCGTGAACAGTAAAAGTTGTGGGAAAAGTCACATGTTGCGGCCACTGTTCAATGAACAGTAGCCGCAACAGTGATGAATAGTACCAAAATGTCTGGGAAAGCTGAAAAGTAAAAAAAAAAAAAAAAACAAAAACAAAAAAAAAATCTGCAAAACGCAAACGCGTCTGGGAAGCGCAAAACGCGCTTCCCAAACGCACACTAAATCTCAGTTAATCTCCTTAATTTTCTCTTCAAGCAGGTCAGCTGATAGACTCCTCAAATTTTGGGTCGGATTTTTATTCTTGACTTCACAAAAAATATCTTGATCCGTATAGGATGGGCTTGATTCCATTGGATTTGGCTCCTGAAAATCAGGGAAGTTATTGCCATCCTGATTTGGTATCACACTTTCCTTATCTAGTCTAATGATCTTCGACATTGGTTCCCCTCTTCAAATCACCACTGGTGACTTTTCGGGCGGTTTGGTGGTTGAGGTTATCTTCTGACCAACAAGTTTTGTTTTATAGAAGCTCGGAACAAAGACTGAGTCTCATCTTGACTGCACAAAAAGTGGTGCTCTAATCCAGGCATCGTATTGTTGAGCCTCAGCTGGCAGCGTACCTTTACTCTCTATCCACAACTCACAATCCCTGTCATCATGTTTAAGGTTGCCACACTAGTAGCATAGGTTCGACAATCATTCATATTTGAAAGATACCCATAACTCCTTGCCATTTTCTAAAGAGATCACTCTACCTCTGCACAAAGGCTAGGAGACATCAACCTTAACTTGCACCCGGATAAAACCATCTCCCAATGTCTCTTCTTCAACTATGTTTTTGTCCACAAGATCGATTGCGCCACAGATTTTTTAAGCAAATACCCTTCGTCGGAAACAGATTGGTATATCGTGTACCTGAACCCAGAAAGTAACAGTGTTAAATTCTATATCGAATACATCAACCTCCTTATCATATCGGTGTAAAAGCATAAGATGCTTGTCAAAGCTCCATGGTTCGATATTAAGGACTTGATCCAAGTCTGCTTGGCTGTCAAAGGTGAAGAGGACCACATGATCACTCTCCTTCATTACCTTAAAGTTATTTTTCATTCTCTATAGGGGTGTGAGTGTTTTTGCAATGGCCTCAATATTTAAAGCTCGCTTGGTGAGAAACTTTGCAGAGAGAACAAAATCAATCACCATGTCCTCTTCTGTATTGCTTAGTTGTGAACCTTCAACATCCGAAAGGGTAAGGCAACTCCAAGATTTTGCCAAATCCTCCATCGAATAGAAACAAAACCCTATAAGGAACTAGAAAGTGTTTCCCCTACCCCGAAAGAAAAGAAAAACCACAAAGCCTTGAAGGTAAACTTGTTACCTCAAAGTACAAAATTACCTTCGAAGAAGGGACAGCTATTCTACAACCTAGGAGAAGATGGAGAGGAGCCACCTTTCGCTAGCGAAGAGAAACAACTTGTCATAACTTGTCATGTGCTTAATTAGAAGTGGATTAAGATGGCTGTTGTGGAGACATGGTATAATTGGACCTGAACCCTATAATTCACCCAACCTCAGAACAAAAAAATAAGTCATAAGTTATAGGAATACCAACTCGTTTTAGTCTAACAAGTTTTTGACCCAAACCTGATTGGGTTGAATATGTACTCGACCCGACCTGCTCTTAAGCCTTTATTATAAAATTTCATGTTTTGGTTGACTCATTTTTAACGTATGTTTGTATACTAAAGTTATATTACATTTTTTTATATTGTAGATGAAAATACTAATAACATTACTCGTCATATTAAAAAGTAATTTTCATATATATATATATATATATAATGTTGTATGTACTACTAAAATTGAGTAGTATTATCATAAGTTCATTATAGATTTTCTTGCTAATTATTTAATTTTTTTCTATAGCTAAAATGTTATATTTTATCCTTAAAGTTTTATATACTGTGTGATATTTTATTACTTATGCACAACTTTTTAAAAGGCTAAAAACAATTATAAATTTGCCAATTTTGAGCAAATAAACAAATATGCTTTTAGCAGAAAGCAAATCCAAAAGCACACTTACTTTATAGGTTATTTTAAATTTATTTCATGTTTTATGTGTAGCATGTATGCAAGTTTTTTTTTTTTTTTTTGGTAATTAATCATTAGACTAGTAGAATATTAGAATTAATTATTGATATATCGAATTAAGGATTTATGTGTTATTCAACTCTTAACTTTTTTTCTTTTTTTTAATGTTCTTTTATTTGTATTGCATCAAATATGAAAAAAAGAGGTTAGAAAGTATGTTATTTATTTATTTATTTTTTAATGTGAAAATAATGTTGGTCATTCTGCGTTGACTCAACGTGTCAAGTTTGAGTATAAATTATAGGAATAGCAACCTATTTTAATCCAATAAATTTTAGACCTAATCCCTATTGAAATGATTCCAAAACTAAATCCAATCTAATGGGGGAGGTTGGAATTTAGGCCGAGGGTTGGTGGGGAGAAATTAAAAGACAAGATTGAAAGTAAAAAAATTAATCAATATTAATAACAAAATAAATAAACAACTATATGTCAATTAATTACAAATAGATATGTCATATCATTAAAATAAAGAGAAACAATTACAATTTATGATTAAGAATAATCAAATTAAGAGATCATTATAAATATAAATAGTTTAAGCATATAATTTGAATTATAAATTTATGGTTAAGAATAGTCAAATAAATGGAAAATTATTAGGTAATCCTGGAGTACCATAAATGCGTACTCACTCCTCTCACATAAATGGTGGGTCCCACCATAAATTTAATTAATGGGACTCACCATTCATGTGAAAGGAGGGAATACGCATTTATAGTACTCCGAGAGTACACAATAATTTTCCCAAATTCAAGAGATCCATCTAAATATAAACAATTTAAATATATAATTTGATTCTTCAAAAAAAAAAAAAAAAAAAAAAATCAAAGTAAAAGTATTAAGAGTATGCATACATGTGACTTAAAAACCCAACTTGAATGTTTTTAAAAACTCCACAGAAACTCTGAAGTCCAAAGAAAGAGATTGGTATGAAAGGAAATTTTTTTCTTTTGGATAAACTACATATTTGGTCCCTAACCTTTACACCATATTTCAATTTAGTCCATAATCCTAACCTTTTAATGTCATGTTAATTTAGTCCCTGATGTTATATCTTAGAGGAAAATTGCTAACAAGACAAACGGCCAAAATAAAATTTAAGTTTATTTTCTCATCAACTTAAGCTAATTTTTTGTTTTGACCATTAGACACATCATAAATTTTCATCCCAAAGATAACGGCAAGAACTAAATTGACACAATTCTAAAAGGTTAGGGACCAAATTGACATAATTGAAAGGTTAGGAATCAAATTAAAATATAGTGTATAGGATAGTGACCAATTACGTAGTTTATCTTTTCTTTTTGATGGGAGGCGTACTTGGTTTGCATTATATATACTTTTTTTTTTTTTTTCCAGAGTTCTATGCTAGTACTGATTTCTATTCCGTGTAGGTGTATCAGAGTTTTTATTTATTCCACCAGTTTGCAATATCTTGGCTTAAAGAATTTTGCTTTTGTTTTTGTTTTTTTTATAAGTACTTTATGCAATTATATAGATACTACAAACCATTTGACAATATCGGTAACCGTTGACTATTTTTCATTTGAAATACATCAATAATGATTCATAATAAATAATTTTTTTTTACATCGAACATCGACCGGTGACTCGAACACTCTCAAGAATAACAACGGTTGTTTTTGCATACCTCTACTATGAGCCATTTAAGACAATAAACAACAATCATTTCTAATCATTAAAATGATGTCTTTGAGTAGGGGTGTGTATGGGTCGGGTTGGACCTATGAGCTGGATAGTTTTTAAATTTTATTATTATTATTATTATTATTATTATTATTAATAAATTGAGCATTAGAACAACACTACCACAAATAAGAGCAAATGTATAACCAAATAATCACGAGAAGAACTTAGGGTTTGAGTTTTATATAAGAAGAGAGGCAAAAAAGTAAATAACAAAATTATATAATATATTTTTTAGAATTTAAAATTATATTAAATATAGGTAGGCCGAGTAGGGTTATGTGGATTTGTAAACCCGACTCACTGTAAAAAAAAAAAAAAAAAAAAAAAATGACCCAACCCAACAACCTTTAAAAACCTACCAAACCTAGTAGATTGGGTTGGATCAGGTCGATTTTGGTAGGTTCACTGGACACCCTATCTCTGAGTGTCAAGCAAAGCCCTTTGGTATAATTTAGTGGAGAATTTGGAAAGGGAGGGGGAGGTGTCATACATCTGTATGCCAATGTGTTCATTTATGTGAACGACAAAACATGGAATTCTGGATGTGTAAATTTGGAATTTAAATCCCTTTTCTGGGCTTTTCCCTTATTCTTTTTTATTAATTATGATATGTCATAGATCTAGTTTTTATTTATTTATTTTTCATTTTAAACTATATATATATATATATATATTTTTTTTTTTTTTTTGATAGGCATTTTAAACTATAGTTATTTTATAAGAAAAGTGATTTTTTTTTTTTTTTGAGAAACAAAGAAAAGTGAAATACGACATGGTAAGTTAAGATTGGTGGAGTATAAAGTTATAAAAAAAAAGGACAAGATTTGTATTAGTAAAATCCAAATACAAATCCTTTGATTAAATTTTTGTGTTCCACTTATGCTCCACAAATTATTTAAATTATTTATTTTTTCATTTTAAAGTTTGGTCCCTCAGTCCCAAAGTGTTTGGCGTGCTTAGAAAACCCAACTATTTAGGGTGACATCATTAATTGTCCTATCTTTTTTTTAGAAGTTAAAAGTTTCCTAAATTACCCTTAAACAAATTTATAAAAAATTTAAACAACTGTACATATAAAACAATAAAAATATTTTACAATGTTCAATTTTCAAAGTTATTGTAGATTACAAACTCTATCTGTGTACTATTACAATTACAAACTCTATTGGTTGTAGATTAAAAACTAATCTTCAAATTTAAATTCTATAACAGCCAATCCTCATCGAAATTCAATCTTTACATTCAATTTCAAATAAATTTTGATTCTAAAAAAAAAAAAAAAAAAAAAAAATCTTTGAATCAAATTTTAATACAAGTACCGATAAATTCTTCTTGGGTATAATGAGAATGTTAATAAAATAAGAGATTAAATTTTATAAGGACTTGGTGTAAACCCTTTAGTTTATACTCTCCAATATGGGCATGCTACATCATCATATTATTAAAACATAAATACATTTGACTATAGAGAATAAAATCTCAATAAACAACATATTTTAGGCTTTAAGTAAAATGTTGATGTGGTGTTATTAGGTATGTGGTAGGATGTATTGACTTTTAAAGAAAAAGTTGATATGATAATTTCTTATTGAATGATGTAAAATATGAGTTTTACTTCTCATCCTTGACAAATTTGGACTTATAAAATAATGGTGTTTGACTTTTTAAAGTGGACTTAATTTTGGGATATCCACTTCGAAACGATTGATGTCTTGTTTTGATAATAAAGAGTTATTATCAAAAGCGGACGCCATAGGTTGAAACTCCCTTAAAAAATAAAAAAATTTTAGGATATCTCAAAATAAAATAAAGGCTAAATAATTTAGGTTGGAAAGAGTATTTTAAAAGAAAGTCAAATCATGTGTGAAAAATTGTAATTTGTGGAGTATAAAGTAGAATATAAAAAATAGAATAAAGTATTTGTTTGAAAATCCTGTGTTGAATGATTCTCAATTAAAAAAAAAAATCTTATATATGATGAATGGGGACAGGGTGGTTTTATATTACATGTAGTAGGGACAACTAAATGAAATTCTTTTAACGATTGTGACAATTAAGAACATCAGCCCCGCAAGTTAAGCAGAAGAACAAGAGCGTAATCAAGAAGTAATTAATATATTTGCTAGGTAAGCTAAAACTTAGCTTCCAAAAGGATTATATACAAATTATAAGCATTATTACTTTTGGTCCACTAAAAGATTCTGGCTTTTTACCAAGCATCAAAAAGCAGAACAAAGACTGGTGGAAGTGGAAGGACATAACCTTGTGTACTTCGTCAGTAAATTATGCCATTCTAGGAAATATTGCTTGAAAACAAAATAGGGATTAAAATCTACTAAAGTTCTTAAACAACCTTATGGTAGGGTTATTAAAATCATTTCATTCATTTTAAATATTTCATTTTATCAAGTTATCAATATTTTATTTCCTCAAAAAAATAAGTTATCAATATTTTAAAAAATATTTATATACTATTCATGTAAATTATCAATGATATAAACAAAATATCAATTTATTCATGGATAAAATTTTAAAAGCTCTAGAGGATCCTAATCTAGCTACAAGATAGTGTGTCAATCACTATAAGTTTCTTATGAAATCATCATTTGTTATTTATTTATTTATTTTTTTTAGAAAGTTTTTAGTTTATGACATCCGCTTCTGATGATAACTCTTTATTATAAGACCAAGACATCAATTGATTTTTGGCGTAGGTGGGAATTAAACCCTAGATCTTTTATTCAACCATTATAAATTTTACCAGTTGGGTTAACTAGAAACCACATCATTTGTTAAAAGTGTAAACTAAAAGACCAACTCATCATATTATAAACCCCATTTAAATTATAATATTAAGGATATGTTTGGTAAACTATAATAAACACTGTAATGTAATAATTATTCATATATTTTAACTATTTGGTAGTTTGCTTATGTTTTTATTAAAGAGATAATCATTCTCTATGAATAGTTATTCTTTAAAAATGATGAATGAATATTCCTCTCTAAAAATATGTAGCTATCATGTCATTTGTGTGATAAGTTTTTTTTACATAATATATTTTCAAATAAACAAACTTTTCACATGTATATAACAATTATGAAAATAAAAAAATAACTAATTTCTCTTTCAAATTAAAAAAATTTTTTTTTTTTAGAAAATCTAATTCTAACATATATCATATGTTTTATTATAATGTTACAACAAACTTATGAATATACTTAGTTATTCCATTACAACATATTCTATTTCCAGTAATAAAAAATTTAATTTTTAATATTGTAATCCATATTCAGGGTCTATTTAGATACTGCTTATTTTGCTAAAAACTAAAAATACTGTAACAAAATAATTTTTAAATATGTGAATAGTGTTGTGGGATTCATTTTTATTATTATTTTTAATAAAGTACTTGTGGGTCCCGTGAACAGTACACGGAATCCACTGAATAGTGCATATTGTCTCTTGAAAGCTGAAACGTGTGCATAAAAAAAAAAAAAAAAAAAAAAAAAAAAAAAAAAAAAGGGGGGGGGGGGGTGGGGGGAAACGCAAACGCAGCCGGTGAAACGTCAATCCAAACGCATACTCAGTGTACCAAACATGTCTTACATTTGGAATGAGAAAACTTCTAAGATATAAAATAGCGCTATGATAATAAGTTTTGTGAGAAGAATATAGGAAATGGATGTTTAAAACCTATAATTCAAGCTTCCAAGAACTGGATATGTTACAAATTAACTCATGGATATAAAAAATTAAGAACGAAAAGAAAATATATGTTTAACCTCACAAAGTGCTACAGTGTTGTCCACAAACATCCCATGAAATCTTGATGAAATGTAGAGTTTTAGATTATATAAGTCATTCTTCTCAAAAAAAAGGAAAAAAGAAAAAGAAAAAAAGATTATATAAGTCAGGTTTGCATGTAAAATGGTCCAAAACTCCAGAGAAGATTAAAGAACCCAACAAATACCCACTTGCAGTGGTGCGATGTGTGACTTGACATTGTTGAAAATCAAGTAGAATATCTTATCCTTGACCGTTCAAAAGCGCAATAACTTCATCGCTGCCAGGGTGTAGTGTCTGAGTAAAGCAAAGCAATCCAAGTTGCAAGACTAGTATAGAAATTCTCAACCGTAGCTTGCTCCATCGTAGGAAAGTAGACTCAGATTTATACACTTTTTATTTTATATTTTCTATATTTCATTTTAAATGGGAGAGTGGGATGGAACTAATACACACAACCCCCACCCCCATGTCTAATATCAAACTTTACAGATTTTGTATATATATATATATATATATATATGTGTGTATGTGTGTAGGGGTTGTTTTGACTAATATATTAGCATCAAAACTTGGTTTATTCACACAAAAAAAAAAAAAAAAAAACTTGGTTTATCATTGGCAGTTTTGTAGTTCAATGATTGGCATCTTAATGTTTTCAAGACATTTATGGTTCAAGTTCCTCTCATTTATTGTAACTATTGAATTTTAAGAAAAAAAATTATAATAAAAACAGAACAAAACTACATTGGCAATTTAGTTATATACATATCAAATAAAAATGAGAGGACAAGATTCAAAATTCTCAGGGCTTACATGAGTGGAACAACTTTAAAGTTTTCCCAAGCTCAAATGGCCCTGAATGGCTGAACCCACAATGTGAAGGTCACTCAATGAATTACAGTGTTTATTATGTACAATTAATTAATTACATGCTATTATAATTAAGTGCACACTTGCATAACCAAATGCAAATGTGTGCAAATTGGATCATCTTGCCTATATCTCTTACTCAGCATTTCCTGCAACCTGAAAAGAAATGATCCGTAAGCGCACATGTGTTGAAAAAGACATCATGCTTATCTATACAATATACATCCTCGTTCACTTTTTACTTTATACAATTCAATAAATTGAATCATCAAAATCACATAGTAGATATATCTATTGCGAGATTGTAAGTTGCAATTTGACATCATCATGTCATCATGTCATCATGATTAAATAAGGAAAAACTGGTGAGAAGGAATCAGATTATTCTGCATGATAGGATTTTACTGTGCAACCTTACTCTGAAAGCATTACCTTCATCTCCCCCAAAGTCTGATTCCTTCAAGTGTAACAGTGCAGGGCAAACAGTCATTGTAGAAAACAAGTGATATAATAAAGAAAATGCCACAGTATATATGTTTTTGGTATTTCTCCATATCTTGGAAAAGTTTTTAATCGGTTTGAAAAAAAAAAAAAAAAAAAAAAACTGGTATATTTATTTCTAACCTGGAAATAATTTTAAAGAAGATTATATGCTTCAAGATAAATATTTAGCTGAGGGACCACATCCCGTTCAGATTTTTTCATATATATCTACAAAGTACAAATTGCAACTAAAAAAAAGTACCCTTACAACTGGTATATATAGACCCCTGATCTTGTACTAAAATACGTACTCAAAATTAGAATTGGTGATCAAACTTCAGGTTAACATGGAGGCAAATCGCGGTAAGCGCAGAGGGTTCGTTAAGGGAAAGCTGATGCCATTCTATAGACCAGCTAAGCCTTCCTCAACTGTTCAATATACTACCAAGGTTAAGCCAAGCCAGTCTTCTCCATCACCTGCTTCAGTAGAGTTTCTGGTCCACCAAGACTACTATGTGTTTACTCAGCCTAAACAGAAGGTATCATTTATAGTACAGGATAACAGAAGTGACTTAATTAGTCCATATGATAACCTCTATGGTATGCCTGGTGATGAAAGCGTCGATACGAAGGCTGCAAGTTACATATCTTCTGTTCAAGAACGTTTCAAGCTTGAACGAATCAACTCGGAATGAAAGATGTGTCAAGAAATGCAGTAGTGGTCATGAATTCCTTTATCCTGCTAGCATGTATTAGTGTGCATTTGAGAAACAATGAAAATTATAAATTATTTCATTATTCAGCTTATTTTTGTTATTATTCATGGATTTCACTGTACTTTTTGGTATTATTCATTAGTTTCATTGTACTATTTCAACTAGCTTTTATTTTTATTTACAGTATTTTTAACAATAAGTTTTCAGTTTCAACAAAATAAACGGTATATAAACTGTAAACAAATCCTTAAAGTGATGGCTTAGTCTTGTAATAAGGCCTTTATTACCCTAGAGAGAGTATTAATTGTGCAGAGAATTCAGGTGTATTGTATTTTTTTCATGCATCTCCATGCTTAGTAGTTTATGTTGGTTAGTACTACATCTAGTTCAAGAAAAGAAATTCTTACGGATCCATATCTGATGTTTACCTATTCTCAACAAGGAAATCATTGTGTGAGTTATTACAAAGGCAAAAATTAATCTAGAATCCAATAGCCTCAATTTAAATTTGTTTTCTTTGGTTATTTGGATATGATTAAGTGATTAAATTTATTAATCATCATTTTTTAATGGTTTAAACTTTTAAGACAATTGATAATATATTATGGTATCAGAGCAAGTATTCCTAAGTTCAAATCTTGTCTCACATGATTGGTTAAGTGGTTGAATTCCACTTACCAAAAGCAAGCAAGTAGTTAATAATAATAATAATAATAATAATAATAGACTCAAAGCCATAATCTAAGGGCAATGTGTTCTAAGTTTTAAGTCTCAGATATCCAGGATCCCAACATAATCCAAAAAGATTCTTCCATAATTTGCCATCATATATAACTTTTCTTCATCATGCTCTATAGTCCTCTTGTTTTGTTTCCCTTTCTTATAAGATATAAGATAAGAGGCTCCTTTTTTATTTAAAATAATAAATAAAAACTTCATCAATGAAAGCATATATAAAATAAAAATTACTATATAAGTAAAATAGGATACTCAAATACTTTTTCGTATCTTGAGTTGAAATATGTAAAAAAGCTTATATTATATTAATTAAGTAAAAAAGTAAAAGAAAAGATGACTAAATAACTAAATAGTAATTACAATTATAGAATTATTATATAATTAAAGGGCTAATAAATAAGAAATGAGCAATGTCAAAGGGGCTTTTTTTTGTGTGCCCTAAACATGTGTCCTGATATTAAAGGACAGTTGCTAGTTTAGGCCTCAAGCCTGTTTACACTGTTGGGTGAGTTAAGCCTAACTCTCTTGCAGATGAGCTTATTCTGCTAGACCAGTCTGCGCATAAATACAACTATCCAAAATCCAAAGGGATTTAATTAAGTGAACCTTAATTCCTATAGATTAACATGCACGCATGCTTATAGATACTCATATAAAGATAAATATGTGTTTCTTCCTCTTTTGAAGAAAAAAAAAAGGGAACAAATTGGGCCGCATGCAGGGTATTGGTTCCCAACCCTCACAGCAAGGGCGTATGACTCTGTGAAGTTTGGAACTTAGATCAGTGTGGCCGCGCTTGACTGACTAATTCTTTCTACAAAAAGGTAGGGTTTTGAGGGCGAGAGAGGAGCATGTCAATACTTTGTCATTTTGCGGTGGGGGGTTTTGTAGGGTTATTAAGGATGATCATCAAAACTGCCAAGACTTGATGGCATCAACGTGTCGTGATGGAGCTGCCGCATATTTGGTATACTATTATGGCTTAAAATTAATTACCAAAAATATTTACATGAATTATTTTAAATTATTTTAATAATCTATTATATATATATATATATACATATATTTTCAATTAAAAACTTGATTTTACACTCTAGTTTTTGTACGTAAGTTCAAGTAAATCTTGTTCTTTCATTTTAACAATCTATCTTATTCTTCAATTAATTTCAGTTACGTTATTAAAATATTTCTTTGACTTATTGTGGGGATAAGTGGCTCGGATAAGGGTATTGGGCCGTGGGCCGCACCTGAGAACGTCAGAGAGTCCGAGGACAAACCAATGTTATTAAAGGTAAGTAGGTTATTGGGTCGAGAATGGGAGCTGGTCACAACAAGTAGGTGATATTGTCTGAGGAGATAAAACTCGGGAAGCAGAGTGGAAACCTAAAGCTCGACCACCAAACAAGTACTAGGAAGTGGACAACCATGCTTGGAAGGAGGATAAGCCTTGAAGAGAAGAGAGTCAGTAGAAAATTGAGAAATATCTGAGAAGAAAACTGCTACCACCGCATTAAATGTTTTGCACTTAACTAACTAGCTGCATTAATATGGAAGTGATACCTTAACAGTGACCGCTAACCTTACAGCTACCCATAAAGATTTCAAGAAGGTGCTGATGGGACAAGTATTAAGAAGATTCGCAATCTGATCTACACATAGAAGGCTAAGATGAAAGAAGGGAAAAGAGTATAAAAAGAGAAGGATTCCATTACAGAAGGGATCATCAAAAAACCAGAAAAGAAACCACTTTGTAACCAAGAACTTGAAATATTTGTATAAGTCTAAAAATATCTATAAGAACATACAATCCTCGGGCATGGCTAAGGAGTCTTTTTCTTTTCAACTTGTTCATCTTAGCCATTCCAACACTAATTAACCTATTGTGAGTTACTTTTAACTCATTGAATGTTCAGTAGCAAACCCACTCTCTAACAAATTTATTGTTGTGGGCCTATTGGGTCATTGTCCAAATCTTTTAAGCTGTAGATCAATTGAGTCCTTACACTTACATAGGAGTATAATTTTCTATTAATTGGTACTGTAAGGGTGGGCTTTGGTTCTTTGGTCGAAAAGATGAATGGATTAAGGCCCAAAGAGCCCAATACAATAAATTGTAGAGAGTGGGCTGAAAAGTTAGGCTTCAATGAAGTGATGACATCTTTAATGAGCCAAAGATGGTAAGAGAGAAAGGAAAAATAATGAATAGAGAAATATGATGCACAGAAATTCTTCCTCGGCAATGTCCGAGGAGAATAGCTCTTTAATATATTTCTCTTGGATTTGATTACAGTTCTTTTTCTTAATACTACAGTGTTTTCTCTACAGATTTCCTTATTTTTTCCATTTGGAGGGTCTCTCACATTATATAACTCCCTTCAGGTGATCTTAGCCCTTCATTTGTTGATTGCTAGTCCACCACTTGAGTGCTTGTCCCATCAGACACCTCCCCAAACCTCTTGTGAGTTGCAACGGCCAAGACAATACTGTTTAGGGGTCTTCTCCACATAAATGCAGCCAGAGGGTTTGGTGGGAGGCATTGAATATGGAAGCAACCACCATCCCTCCAATCGTGTCAGGGCTAACCCGCTCTTGGAAACTTTTTCTCAACAGCAGGGCCTCCTCTGGCAATGTGCCACTGACATGGCCTTATTGTTCGAGCGTGTGGCCTCCTTGGCACGATAATGGGCTCCTCAACTATGGACATGACACGTGGCATAGGTACCTTACCTAAATTCTTGTGCCCCACAGGTACATAATTCATTCTAGTTTTTCCAAATAGAAGAACCCTAGGAGCATTAGCACAAATTGCTATTTTACATTTCTAAAATATAAAAAACATACTTCATCCATGTTTGTATGTCTAAATTTTTTTACATCCATGCCACAGTAAGTTGGTAAAAATACCAACTCTTGTAGCAAGGTTGTATAATTTTTTATTCACTTCTCTCTCCTCTTTCCTCTCTTATTCATTCACTCTCTCTCTCTCTCTCTCTCTCTCATATTATTTTATTGGATAGTTTATATTATTTTATTAGGTAATTGTATTTAAAAATAAAAATTGGAATATTGGTTGTATTGTTAAGTAAGTTAGTAAAATAGATAAAGTAGTGTTTGAGGATGTAAAATATGTGGTTTTTTACATGCTCGATGTGAATGCTTAGAATACCATTAAACATGGTTGCATAGTCAGTTAATGTCAGATATTCATTAATCATGCACCTCTTTGTGGTTTTAATTAATACATCCATGATCCATGGTTTAAATCCCCTTTCCCTGAAAGGAAAAAAAAAAAAAAAAGAAAAAAAAAAAGAAACGAGATATGGCAAAATAGGCTAAAATTTACTAACCCAACCACAACCTGCACGTTTTGACCTAGCCCAAACCCAAATTTTTTGCCCAAATAAAAAACAAGCTAACCCGTAGCCCGTACATTTTTTTACGGGCCAACCCAATCCGACTAACCCGTGACCCGACTTGTTTTTAAACTTTTTTTTTTTCCTAAAAAATATTTAGACTACATGCCAAGGTTCTAGGTGCATAGACATAAAGGTACAAAGCACTGTACTGACCCTATTTAGCCATTTAGTACACTACTAAATGTCTAACACTAAGTTAAATACTAAGTAGTAGAGGAAAAAAAAAATTAAAAAAAGATAAAAGCATTTACAACTACACATTTATGGTACTAAACGTCTAACACTAAGTTAAATACTAAGTAGTAGAGGAAAAATATACAAAAGGTAAAATCATTTACAACTGCACATCTATACTACTAAATGTTTAACACTAAGTTAAATATTAAGTAGTAGAGTTAAATACTAGGACTAAGTTACTAACACTAAGTCTAACTAGCACAAAACAAAACTAAAGTAAAAGAAAAAGTCCAAAAGTCCACATCAGTTGTGAACTATATATTTGAAGTGTGTAAACTTAAAATATATACCTTTTGTGCTCCTTAGAATTTATCTCTCTCTCTCTCATGTTGTAAATTTGTAATTATAAGCATTATTCCTGTGAGTTATTAACATGGTAGATTTTGTTATTATGAGTGTAAAGAATTTTAGTCATGTACAAAATTATCAGAATTGGAAGGATATGGAAAGTTTTATTTTATTTTTTATTTTTTTAATTTTTTTTCCTTCACATGTATAATAGTAACACAAATAGTCTAATAATACTAGGTGCCCACTTAACGAAAAAAAGAAAAAGAAAATAGGGTATTTTGTACAATTTTGTTTTCTTGATTGATTTGATTCATTCTCTCTAAAAATTTGACATTTTTTTTTTAAAGTTTTTTTTTTTTTTTAAAGTTTTTTTTTAAAGTTTTTTTTTTTTTTTTTTTTTTTTTTTTTTTTTTTTTTTTTTTTTTTTTTTTTCATGTGAAAATACGGGTTAGCCTGAACTTTCTTGCATCGATTGAACCAACCCGTTTTCAACTCATTTAGAACCCGTCACATTTGACCCGCAATCCGATTTACCCAATCTGACCGTTTTCCATGTCTAAATAAAACTAGGGCTTGTTTAGTACATGTGTTTAAACACACGTTTTCAGTTTTTAAATAACATTACACATATTTTCACACACTTTTTCACTCACATGTATTTCCAAAATATACAAACAACGTTACTAGAACAACATTACTAAACAAGCCCTTGGAGTAAGAACCAAGTACACAGACTTACACGATGTACCTCCTTGGACAATAGCTATGCAAGCCCTGAAGCTAACCTAAAAATGGGGGCCTATTGCAAAACTAATGATGAGAGGTTATTGTATGGATCAATCGAATCATACGCCCTTTTGCAAAAGTTAGCAAACCCATTTAATAAATAATATGGGCCTGTTGTAAGACAAATTGGACACTGCTTGGCCCAAATTTGCCCATATCCATAAATGATTAGGCTCTGGCCTGGCATCTGTGGTGCAAATTAAAACAGAGCAACTAAAATATGTAGAAGATGGCTCACATGCTATTTATTTCTGCTTAGACGTGCAGGCTGTATGGAGTTCGAACCCTCAGTCGTAATGGCTACACAATATGTAGGGCTGAAGCTTTCAAGAGATTTTTCAGTTTGCCATCTCCAATGGTAAGGATCTAGATTTGTAGGCTTTTATGGGTTGGGCTATGTGGAATCGTCGCAACCAATTACGAATGAACCAAGAAGCTTGCCCCTTGAATCAAATTATCCAAGCATCCAATGAACGAAGAGAAGAGTATCAGCTTTAGACTCAGTGGCTGTGAAGCCTAGGATCAATCAGCCGCAAATAGCATAATTTTTTTTTTTTAAAAAAAGGAAAAAAAATGGTCAAACTTATTTAGTTATATAGCATTGTTTTGGAACTCTAGTTTGTCAAACTCAAGTTCCAAGCATTTTGGTCAACTCGAGTTCTAAAAAAGTGCTATATAACTAAATAAGTTTAACTGGATACTTTTTTCCTAAATTTTTTCTAAAATTATGCTATTTGGCAAAAAAGTCCATCGGTTAGCCAAGCTTATGAAGACCACCAAGTCCAGATAGCTTCAGAGTGAATTATGATGGAGCACTCTTCACTAAGGAAAGCAAAGTTGGGTTTGGCGTGGTGATTCGCAGGTCTCTCTCTCTCTCTCTCTGTGAGCAAATCCCTTTTCCCAGTACTATGGCTCAAGTCGAAGCATTGACAGCAAAACGCGTAGTGAAATTCGCTCTAGAAGTGGGAATCAATTGTGCAACTTTTGAGGGGGATTTTGAGATTATTTTTATTGATCTTATGAACAAAGAACCCTTTCTAGCTCTACATGGACACTTAATTCAATATGTGAAAATACTCTCTCCTCTATTTTCTTGCATAAGTTTTTCACATTTTCGTCATCAAGGGAATAATGTAGCTTATTCTCTTTCTAGAAGGGAAATTACTTCACCCAATTTAACTATTTAGATGGAAGATGTACTACCAAATATTCATTTTGTTGTTTAGGCTAATTTGGCCTTCCTAAATTAATGAATGCATTATCCTTCCTCTTATATATATAGAAGTATGGGTGTCCATTGGACGGTTTGGGTTGGATTTGTGCCTAACCCGCACTCAACCCAATTAGATCTAGTGGAGAAGAACTAGACCTGTTGTGGACTAGAAAGGGAGATGGGTTGGACAGATTGGGTTTGGATGAAATTAGTAATGGAAGAGGGAGGCCTATCGTCGACTACTGAAGTTGTTGGCAACGGTTCGGGTCTCTTTGGTTCTGTTGGTTTTGTAGGTCTTGATCAGGTTTTGGATAATCCTATATACAAGGCTGAAATACAATGTCAATTGCTTAAAGTTTACATTGTCTGTACATTTGGTCTTTAAGTTTCAGATAAACATTATTGGTTTATAAAGTTTTACAAATGATGGATCAATCAACTTTCTTAAGTTACCTTATGCATCTAATGAAGTAATGGCGTTGCAACCTTTTTATTTTTAAAATTACTTGTTCATTGAAGTTTAAAAAATTAGAGTTATTGGTCTCTACATCAATTTCCATTGGTTTATTTGACTATATGTTTAGCGGAATAATCATGTTATAATTTTTTTAATATTAAAAAAGTATGCATTTATTTGGCTCTAAGGGTTCGTTTGGTAGGGGGTGAAACAAAAAAAGAATAAAAAATATTGGAGAGAAAAGTGATTTTGAAATTATTTGGTTTGAGGTGAAAAGTTGGAAAGATTTTGGTAGGACTTAGATGTTTTCTCCCAAGCTTACCAAAAATTTTTTTCTCCAATTTGGAGAGAAAACACGGGTTACAAAGTTGTAACCGAGGAGATACATATTTGCCCCCTCTTTACACTTAACAACTTAAGTCTCTCTGTTTTCGTTTTTTCTCTTGTTTTTTGTCCCATTCTTTTTGTCTTTTTGTGCTTGTTCTTTTCTAGTTTTCATGTTCTCTCTTTTAATTTTTTAAATACTATTTTCTTTTGCGTGTATGTGTGTGTTTTTTAACTTTTTTCTTCCTCGTTTGTTTTCTTTCTTCTTTTTGCTAGTTCAATACCCATCTCATCTCTATGCTCTTTTTTTCCCATTGTTTTATAAAAAATATAATAAATATAATAATAAAGACAAAAAAAATAATAGGTATAATGTTTTAATTTTTATTAAATGCTATTTTATTAATTTTAATTGATGAATAAGTAATATTTTATTTCAAAGAAATGTATTTCTTATATAATGAAATAAGGACATAAGAGTAAATTTAGACAAATCATATTTTCCATCCCTCCACTTTTCAACTCCCCTAACAAAACACAAATAAAAAATAAATAAAATATTTTATATTCTCCCACTTTTCCATCTCCCAACCAAATGGATCCTTGGGAGCATCAAGTTTCTATTTGGGTCTTTTTGAATTCAAATATGTTGAAACATAAAATTCCCAAATTTCAAAATAATTTTTTTCAATTTTTAAATTTTCCAAAAAAAATTGACAATTTCACTGAAAATTTCTCTCCCTTCCAACAACAAAGAACAACTCATACTGATGGTTTGGTCTCATCTATTACTCTCTCTCTCTGAATCCTTCTTTGATTGTTTTGTTTACTTGTTGAGAATATCATTGAAAAAGAAAACTGTTAGTTTTTGTAGTTTTTAAATTTTTAAATAATAAGCTCACCTCAGCTAAGCCAAAATATATGAATTTGCTAAGATACATTATTATTTACTTCATTTAAAAAAATAAAATAAAATACTTCAATGATCTTTGGCAGAGCGTTTGCCCACAAAGGTTTCCTTATAAACTTATAATGAGGCCACTTGATCTCTCTTGTTTGTGTCATTGAAATTGTTAATGGTTTTCAATAGGAAATTGATTCAATTAAGCACTAGCATCTGAGGATGTAAAAAAGAAGAAGGTGAAACTACACTATTAGTATTTGAAGTTTACTCTATGTGCACAATTGGTCTCTCAAGTTTTAACTGAGCACAATTAGTCCCTCAAGTTTAAAAAATGAGTTGTATTAGTTCTTTTATTAACTACCATTAATGGTGTTAATTATGTGGCTAACAGAACAATGACACAAAGATAGTGGCTGAGAAGGATGTGTCGCTTGGAGGTAGAAGGCCACCATCACCGGTAAAGGGAGGTGGTGTCGCGGCAGTCTAGGGTTCGTCAATCTCTCTCTCCCCCTTCTCTCTCTCGTGCCTTCGTGCCTTTGTGAAACAAAAATAAAAATATATATGGGATTTAATTTGTAACTGATTTTGATTTTAGATTTGATTTCAACCGGGTCAGTTTGCTTTAGATTTAATCTAATGTGGAAATTAATTATTTTAAGTTTTTAATTAAAAAATGGCACATCATTAAAAATAATGCCAAGTCATTATTCCGTTAGCCACGTAATTAATACCATTAACGATAGTTAGCAAAATGACTAATACAACTCATTTTTTAAACTTGAGGGACCAATTGTGCTCAGTTGAAACTTGAGGGACCAATTGCGCACACAGGGTAAACTTCAGGGACTAATAGTGTAGTTTCGCCTAAAAAAAATATCTATTTTACATCCTCAAAACCTACTTTATCTATTTTACTATTCCATTTTATAATTTACCCAACATCCCAATTTTTAATTTTACATACAACATATTAAAATAATATAAATTAAACCATCAAATAATATATATAAAAAAATAATTATCAAAGAAAGAGAGAGAGTGTGAGAGATTTAAATATGTGTGTGTGTGTATATATACATATATATATATATATATTTTTTTTTTTTTTCTTTTTTTCCTTTACAACTCCAATTAATAGTAAGTTGTATATACAAACTTGCTGTTCATGGTTGCTAAAAATGTTTAGCAACCCACACTTGGATAAAGCTCAATTTGAGTGGGTGGGTTGCTAAAATAACAACTAGGAGGTTTTTACACCCCTCAATGCAAATGCTTAGTACTTATAATATCTTGCTTAGAGCATTCACAATAAGGTTTTAAAAAAATAAGTTTTTAGCAACTCAAAAACCTACTTTATCTATTTTAATAACCCACTTTACAATACACCCAACATCAAATGTTCTATTTTAACATACAAAACATTAAAATAATATTAACAATACAATAAAATAATATATCCTAACAGAATATACAATAGCCACATCTAGTTTTCATTTTTTTTTTTTTTTAAAGTCACATCCAGCCATAACCAGCATTGCCTCAGCCACGGTCAGCCACAGCAACCACTGTCTTAGCCACTGTCATTGCCACTGAAACCACTGCATAGCCATCGCTAGCACTACCCACAACCGCAACCCCCAACCACTACAATCACAACAAATTGCAACCCTCTACATCCAAAATATAATAATCATCCAAAATCACCATCACTGCCACCTATAACTTGTAAATCAGAACCCCACCATCGAATCAATTAACCCACACCCACAACCCAAAGGCCAAAGCTACCCCGATCAACCCACACCTACAACTAACAAACCAGAATCAACCCACACTCACAACCCAAAGCCACTGAATCAATCAACCCACACCCACAACCTAAAGCCACCCCAATCAACCCAGCAAAACCACCCAAAATTAAATCACAAAACCCACTAAAACCCAGCCACACTCACCGAACCACCATAACCTAGCCACATTCGACCCACAACAAAGACTCACGAACCACAAAATCAACCTAAACCCATGAAATCATGAACAAGGATGATCCACGAACCATGAACAAGAACGATCCACCACCACCCATGAAATCAACTCGACCCACGACTGTGACCCACGAAGAGAGGAGAAAGATCAACAGTCAAAGAAAGAGAGGGAGAGTTAGAAAGGAAGAGAGAGGAGACACAAGAGAGGCTGAGAGATCAAGAGTTAAAGAGAGACGGAGAGTAGGAATGGCAACGGGTCGGGTTTGGGCCGGGTTTTTCCATACCCGAACCCGACCTACGAGTCTACTCCCAAAACCCAGACTCAGCCCGTTTATTAAACGGGTTTTTTTATGAGGGGCCCAGACCAGTCCCACTGGGCCCCACGGGCCTCGCCCAGCCTATGCCACTTCAGGGCCCAATCCGTGGCCCAATAAAAAAAATTTTTTTTTGACTGAAGCCCTAAACCTCCACAAACGGACCTAGATCAAAAACGCAAAAAATAAACCCCAAGTGGCCAAGATCATGTTCATCAATCTAGATCAAAAACCCAAAAACAAAAACCCTAAGATCATGTTCTTCAATCAGACTAGAGTAGCCACCAAAACCCCAAACATAAACACAAAAATTTTAGATTTTTTATTTTCCCTTTCAAAATCACAAACACAAACCAGATTCTTAAAAAAAAAAAAAAAAAAAAAAAAAAAAAAAAAAAAAAAAAAAGAACCCAAACCCTAACGATCCCAAAGGTCCCAAATCCTAACGAACCCAAACAGGAACGGCAAAAAATAAAAAAAGAGATAAGAACATATTAGGCGTAGGGAGGAGGGAGAATGAGAGCGATTAAGGGGGGCAGCGGTGAGGCAATGAGGCCGGTGGTGAGGCTGTGGCCGTGTGGTTGTGGCTGCGCTAACGATGAGAGGTTGGGTAGCTGGCCAAAGGTGAGATTGAGAGTGAGTGAGATTGTGATTTGTGAGTGAGTGAGATTGTGTGAGTGAGAGAATAGAGATGAGAGAGGTGGGCTATGTGAGAAATGAAATGAGAGAATAGAGATTTTAGGGTTTATAACAATATATATATATATATATATATATATATATAAGGATATTTTAGTAATAATATATATACATATAACCGGGTCGGGTCGGGTTCGGGCCGGGTTTTTACAGAAACCCGGACCCCGACCCAGACCCGGTTCTGGTTTTTTTTTTTTTAAAAACTTAAACCCGACCCATTAGGGTCAGGCCAGGCCAGGTAGAAATTGCCATCCCTAACGGAGAGGTAGAGAGAAAGAAAGAGAGAGATAATAATAAAAAACACTTGCAACTTGCTACAGTAACTTGCTAGTAGTAGCAACTTACTATAGCAAGTTGCAAAAACTTTTTAGATTTGGCACCTTTGATGTAGAGCATGTTTTAGTGTTTTGGGCTATAAAATAGCATTTTAGTAGTTTTTACATCTTTGATGTGAATGCTCTTACATTGTGATAGGTAAGCTAAAAAGATTTGCAGTGGCTAATAACGTGTCCCAAAAATAAGTTAATAAAGCAAGCTCAGTGAAGTTTGCACCAGCTTTGGAGTATGGGATGTTGGCACTAGCCCACAAGCACTTTTTTTTTTTTTTTCTTTTCAATTTGGGAAATTTGTGTTCTTTTGGGTTTGAATTAGCGAAAGACCCAAATAGAAACAAGATGTTTTGTTAAATGATTAAACCCAAGCATATGTGCAATTTTTTAATAAAAAAGAGTTGTTACATTATGTTTACGTCATTATTTGAAAAGACACATATGTACAGAAACTAATGGAAGTTGACAGAAGGATTAATAACACTCATTTTTTAAATTTAAAGCACCAATAACACTTATTGGAAATCTCAAGAATCAAAAGCACTCTAATCAGTAGATGAACTTTAAATATTAACAGTTTATTTTGATCTAAATAAAAGTTGTGTGATGTTAAGTAGAAGGAAATGAAATTATTAGTCCATTCACTTCAGATTGTTAGTCTCATTTGCAAAATCTAGCTGGTAGGAATTTGTGTCAACCATAATTTAGAATTCTTAATTTGGGTATTTCAAGAGGAGATTTGAAATTTTTATTCCTAAAGAGAAGATGTTATTATATTTGGTGCGAATTTCAAGTTAGTCATAAACTTGAGAAGATATTGTAATTGATTTTATAATAGTGGATTTATTTAGAGTTTATTTCGTGGTTTTTCACTTAAAAAAGAAGGGGATTTACACACAAATTTGGGTTCTTATGTGTGATTGATATATTGGCTTGGTAATTTTAGTGTCAATATTTTTTGGTGATTGATTAAAATTATCTGTTGAATTTTTTTAATTCACACAATATTAGATTGTCAGTTGAAAAGGTTATGATGCCTAAACACTAGGTTTTCTTGGATTTTTTTTAATTAGAAAGCAACACAAAATCCATCTCGTTAAGAGAGACTTATAATCCATGTTTGTGTGTGTGTGTGTGTGTGTGTGTTTTTTTTTTTTAAGTGAGATAGAATTATAGTCTAGTTTAATCTATGTGTGTGTATAAAACTCTCTCTTAGAGACTTGAATTTTGGTTCTTGCCCTTAACACCCTACAAGCACTTATAGTTGTGGAGTGACCATTACGTTAAAAGTGTGCGGTGCATTATAATTGATGTTCTAGCTAAGGTTGTTTGTCTCTGTTCCCTATATTTCAAGTGTAATAATTACTCCTTCCCTTCTCATGCGCATGGGAAGCTTGGAAGAGTGACATGTTGATTGAGATTCTATTCTTTTGGTTGGTTAATGAAATAGAATGTATATAACTATATAAAAAGAGCAAATCACTTAATTTACAGTGTTCAATCTACAATGTTTTCATTTAATCAATTTTTGTTTTTTTGTGGAGCCAAAACGGTTCATTTGGTTGAAGTGTGAAAACCAAAAAAAAGAAAAAGAAAAAGAAAAAGAAAATGAAGGTAAGGATAGTGAGTGAAAGGACTAGAGTTCTAGACATGGTTGTCAAAATTCCGATCTGGATTCTATTTACAATCCACCTGCCCAAAACGATTTAGATCTTTTAAGGATCTTTGCGATTGTTTAAGATTGGTAGGATCGTATGATTTTAACAATTCCCAAAGATCTTAGTTTCTTGCAATCTTCTTTAACTTAACAAAAGGCTCAGTTGGAATCAAATGAAAAATAACATTCCAATAAAGTGTCACGTTTTGAGGTTTTTGGCCTCTTTAAATAATGTTTATAAATGGATGTAGTGATGTGTGGTACTTACATCAAATGGATGCAAATTTATGAATGAATGTATAATTTATGTGATTATTTAACATACCAATGTGTTTTTTTTTTCTCAAATAATGTAGAATCTTGCGATTTACAATCCGATCCTACGATCTACAATCCCACCTACCTCCCACAATCCTACATAGAATCCCGTTTTTGACAACCTTAGTTCCAGAGCTCTCTTTACCTCTCTACCTCTCTTTTTTCTCTCTTTCTCAATGTTTAGAGAATTTTTGGAACCTGAGAGAGAGAGAGAGAGAGAGAGAGAGAGAGAGAGAGAGAGAGCTTTCTTCGAAAGAATTAATCCACTGCTCTCTAAATCTAAGGTTGCCGATGGTTGTTTTTGGACATCTATGGTGGTATATCGGCCAATCTGAATAGAGCAATGGGGGACGGGTAGATTGGAGTGAAGTAAGGTTGATCTTGTCTATGTGAATGAACCAAGGAATAGTGTTTCGGTTTGGCCAAATGGCTAAGACAAAAAAGTGCGTATTAAACTTTCCTAATTTTAGATCACATTGACATCTGAAGGCAGTATAGAAATTGGGTGATGAGAATAAGATTGAGAGGAGAGAGAGTTAAAGGGAATGGAATGATAGGGTATGGGCATCTTACTACTCAGTAAGTATAGGCTTCTACTTCTCTTTTTTCTTCTTGAATTTTTGGTGTTACGATTTCCTCAATCTTCATATTCCAAGTAGAGCTGTTTAGCGAGTAAAATACCCGATCAAACCGCCTGGGTCCGACCGACCTGAGGCCTAACGGGTGGACCCGAAGTCCATGGTGTGTCAAATTCAGGTCCCTCTCTAATAAAACCTGAATATTTGGTTCGGGTGGCGGGTTAATTGGTTAAAAACCAGTAGTGCCTGACCCGATCGATGGTTTAAGATAATATATATATATATATGTTGGTAATTTGCAGAACACATGAAGTCTGAATGGAGAAGTGTACTAATTGGACTAAAAGCTGAGTTTGTTTAGTGCTACATGCAAGATTGCAAGAGTGATGGGACTAAAATGCTAAAACCATTGAGTATCCATGCCTAAAACCACTCATATTACACAGTTTCCATGCAAAGAAAATCTTCTACTGAAGATATGGAATGGCTAGTCGACTACACTTCAAATCATATGGCAATTTTTCACTTCCCCATGCCCATGGTCATGAATCATGGTTTAGGGTTTCAAGACTCTATTTGGCTACACTTCAAATCAAAATCAAAATCAGATTTTCCTTACTCCTTTCTCTACTAGGCTACATTTCAAGACTCTCAACCCTCATCTCTCTCTCTTATAAATGGGTCTTTTCTGAGTTCTCACCTTTTTTATTGCTCTGTAGTCTCTCGTGATTTCAAAATTTCTCTTTTTTATTTTGAAACAAACCAAATCCTTTACTCCTTTACATCAAAGATTCAAAATCTTTCTAGTTTCTTCACTTCGCCGGGTTGCTGGTTGCTGTTGCCGCTACCTCATAGCCCACCTGATGCTTCCGTCTTCACTCCAGGGGTTTTCTTAGCCTCTCAGTCTCGGCTTCCTACTCTCAGATCAGGTAAATTTTTTTCCCCTTTTCATCCCTCTTTTTCTACATTTTGTATTTGTGATATGGGTTTATCATTTTGTTCAAATGATTTTTTTTTTTTTTTTTTTGATATGTAATAAGAATCATATGAAAAGCAACTTAAGGGATCTTGTTCAAATGATTTAAAACTTAAAAATTAGATACCAAAACTGAACAATAGATTGGATTCAAAGATGAAACCCTAATTTTTTTATTTATTTGATTTGTTGGTCAAAGACTTGATTTATCACTTTTCAAAGATGGAACCCCTATTTTGAGTGTGTTTGTTTGTGTTATCATTTTTTGAAGACTTGAGTTATCACTTTTCTGAGTATGCTTTGTGTTTGTTTTTGTGTTTACTCTTTACAGACAGACATTATAGTTAGTTTGATTCATTATTTTAGTGTGCTCTGAGTGTAATTTGTATCTGCCCTGTTTTATTCCTTGTTTTGTTTTTGTTTTGTTTTTGTTTATTTTATTTTTTTTATGATCAATATTCTTGAATCTTTACTGTAAAAAAAGAATATGAACCCCTATTTTTAAAAGATAAAATCCAAACATATTTTTATTTTCTTATCTGCTTCCTTGTTTTGTCTTTTTTTTCTATGATCAATATACTTGTATCTTCACTGTAAAAAAGAAGAAGAAGAAGAAGATGAACCCTTATTTTAAAAAGATGAAATCCAAACACATTCTTATTTTCTTATCTGGTTTTATTTTATTTCTCATTTGTTTGATTCATTTTGCTTTTCTAACTTAAAAATTTGAAATCCTAATTTTATACAAGAGTTGAAAGTTGTTCAAGTAGGCTTTTTGCTTCCTTTTCAAGGTTGAATCCCTATCAGCTAAGAGTTCTCTGAGGTATCATTTCTCTTATGTTGTTTCTCTTTTAACTTCTTGTTATTGTTTGTGTTACTTTTGAGTTTTGTCGTTGTTTGAGGAATATCTAATTGCAATAATTGTGTTTGTAAATTGACGATGATATGTCTTTGTAATTTCTTTTTGAGACTTTTATTTTCTCTTTCTCATCAGAGCTGTTAGGCCACCCAATCTATGTAGTGTCTATTTACGTTTAAAATGTTATATCAATCCATTGCTTCATGTCTTGATCAGAGTTATCATACTAAATAGGATTGGATTATCTTCTCATCAACTGAGAGTTTAGAAGTCCTACTTTTTTCCTTTTAAATTATAGAAAAGATCATTCTTAATTGTAAGTTTGATACTCATATGAATCCTTTGACAATTAGATAGAGATTCAGATATGATGCACCCTTTCACTAGACTTGATAATTTGATATATTCTTGCACATTGTCTTTTAAATTTTTTGGTCAATCTTGTTAGTTGATTTAGGATACATCCCAATCAGTACTTGTGAAGTCAATTCTTATACATAATGATATTTCTTATTATGCAAAGCTCCAATGTATGTGAATTTGCCCTTTAAGAGGTTAACTACAATGATCTTTCTTAGGATTAGTTTTTTTATGGTTGTTTGCTAATGCATAAATTTGATGTCTTTAGGTTATGGAACCCTCTAGTGATGCACCCCTTTCCCAAACAACACCTATTACCCAAGTTGAACCTGTTGCCCTAGCTGTACCTACTATCACTCCAACTAATGCTGAGATTTCCCCACTTCCACCTAAAGGTAAAGGCAAGGTGTGTAATAATAGGAAAAACTCTATTGCTTGGGACCATTTTGAAAAAGTAGTTATTGGTGAGGGTCATTTTAAGGCTGTTTGCAATTACTGTCAAAAAACTTATCTAGCTGATAGTAAGGGGCATGGTATTGCTAATTTATTGAATCATACGCCAGTTTGTGTTAAGAATACTAATAGAGATACACTTAAAGGCAACAAACCTTAGCGTCTGAACCTAAAATGGATGGGGAGGAAAGGTTTCAGCTTGTACCAATAGCCTTTACTGTTGAGGCTTTTAGAAAGGCACTCGTTGAAATGGTTATAATAGATGAGTTGCCTTTTAGGTTTGTTGAAAGGTATGGGTTTCAAACATATTTAACAACCTTACAACCTAAGTTGCGAATTAGGGATATCCCAACTCGTCAAATTGTGGCTAGGGATTTGATCGGCATTTATGGTATTGAGAAAGAGAAACTAAGGGGGGCCTTGAAGGGTCGTAGGGTGTGTCTTACTACGGACACATGGACTAGTATTCAAAATCTGAATTATATGTCCCTTACAAGTCATTTTATTGATGATGATTGAAAGTTGCATAAGAGAATTCTAAATTTTTGTCAAGTTGAAGACCATAAGGGGGAGACTATAGGTAGAAAGATTGAGATGTATTTGCGTGAGTGGGGTATTAATGGCATATTCACTTTAACAGTGGACAATGCTAGCTCAAATGGTGCCACCATTAATTTTTTGCAAACTGTTACTAAAGATTGGGAGGGGACTGTTTTAGAACATGAGTTCTTACACATGAGGTGTTGTGCACATATCCTAAATCTGATTGTGGGGGATGGTATGAGAGAAATTGATGCATCCATTGCTAAGGTGCGTGAAGCTGTGAGGTATGTGAAGTCCTCACCAAATAGGAATCAAACTTTTGTGGGTTTTGTGGAGAGATTAGGCATTGAGTCTAAGTCTCTTCTTTATCTAGATATACCAACTAGGTGGAACTTTACCTACCTCATGTTAGAAACCGCACAAAAATTTGAGAAAGTGTTCATACAAATGGACTTTGAGGATGATAATTATTCTTCATACTTCATGAACAAGGAGAATAGTGGTGGTATAGGATCTCTTAGTGGTATTGATTTCCAAAATTGTAGGACATTTGTAGGTTTTTTGAAGCTTTTTTACAATGCAACAAAAAAGTTGTCAGGTTCTTTGTATGTTATTGCAAACACCTTTTTTTTATGAGATGTTTATCATTCAAGAGAATATTTCCCATTTAAGTAAATCTCAAAATCACCTCTTGAAAAACATGGCAACTAAAATGGAATCTAAGTTTGATAAGTATTGGGGGAAAGGGGATAAAATTAATCATCTCTTGTATGTGGCTGTGGTTCTTGATCCAAGAAAGAAGTTGAGGTTTTTGAAGTTTTGTTTTTTGGAAATTTATGGGATTGAAGTGGTTGATGAGATGATTGAATTGGTGAGGGGTTCCTGAGTCAAGTTGTATGATTATTACAAGAGTGTTGATTCACTAAATGTACAAGTACCAAGTGGGAGTGAGAGGACACACATAGAAGGTGAGTCAATTGGTTGTAGTGATCCATATGCAATGGTTAATTCTAGGTTTGAGCATTTCTTGGAGGCTGAGTAGTCCATAGGGTGTAGCAATGAGATTGACAAATATTTGGCTAAAAATTGTGAAAGTAGAAGGGGGGATGTGAAATTTGAGATATTGGGGTGGTGGAAGGCCAATTCAAATAGGTATCAAGTGCTGTCCAAATTGGCTAGGGATGTTTTGGCTATTCCTGTTTCTACTATTGCTTCTGAGTTAGCGTTTAGTATCGGAGGATGCATACTTGATCCATTTCAGAGTTCACTCTCTCCACTCATGGTTCAAAATCTTGTTTGTGCACAAGATTGGCTTCAAGCCTTGGTTCCAATTTCTTTTCGCAAATCAAAGGATGAGTTAGAGGCCTTGGAAGATGAATTTCATAATTTAGGTAATATGTTAACTTCCAAACTTTTTGTCTATTAAGTGCTATTAAATGTGTCTTATGCAAATGAAATTTAATCTAATAGCCTTCATTTCTTTCTCTTTTCTAGTTATTCGTCAAGCAGCAGTAGGTGGTGGAAGTTCAAGCTCAAGCAAAGGTATCTCAATTAGTGTTGATGACTAATCACTAATTGGATAAGTTTCCACCCTTACTATTATTTCTATTGAGTTTGGTTCTGCCTTCTATTGTTTTGGTTATTACTATTCTGGATTTTGTTGGTTTTTTCATTATATTTCTATTGATAAATATCTTTTTGCCCATTTTCTTGTAGGAGGAAAGACACATTTTGTATAGGAGGCAGATTTTTGGATACATTTTGGAAGTTCTTTTGGACATAGTGCTTTTCTAACTTATAATTTATAGATCAACTCTTACTTATAGGAAAGAAAACTTATTAAGTTTATAGGTTTTCTTTTCTATAAGTCATGGACTTAACTATAGAGTAGTTGTTCTCAAATGCTTTAGAAAAGATATTTTTTGGAAATACTTAGGTATTTCATAATTGTAACTAATTATAACTAGCTACTGTCTTGGTAGTTTACTGCCTTACACACTTGCAGTAACTACTTTTTTGCCTTTTCTGACTCTAGGAAATATTGCAAGTTGCTCTTATTATCTTTTGTTGCCATACTTGTGGTGTGGTTGTGATTAATTTATTTGTTAGAATTTGTTTGCTGGCTTGTGTAAGTTATGTTACATGTATGGAATGGTTGGCACAACTTGGCAGGTTTAATAGGTTGAGATGTGCTTTTGTGGTTATTAGACTTTCTTGATTTGTTTTTGGATTTTTAAGGTATTGCCTAGGTCTTAACAAGTGGTTAGAAAGTTATATTATGTATGTTTTTATGTGCTTGCTAATTGCTCAGATTTTTACTTGTTATTTACAGTATTTGTTATCATTATATGTGAGCTAGAAACATTAAGTTTGTACTGATAAGGCCTGGAGGCCCAAAAGATTCAAAATTGCGTAATGGCATAGAAGTTGAGCTTGAAGGCCCAATTTGAAATAAAAGATGTGAAAAGAGGCCCATATGATATATATACATGGTTCAAAAATATATAAATCTTTGTTAAAAGTAAACCCATTATTTTGGGCCCAAAAGGCTTGTCAAAAATTGAGTTAAAAAAAAATTCATGCAAATTCACAAATTTAGCCTAATTCGAAGCCCAAACCTGCCTACCCGACAAATTCAACCCGTTCAACCGATGACCCGAACCACTAGGTCTGACCCATATATTGGGTCGGTTGTGGGTCACACTATTGGTAACCCGATCTAGTCGGGTTGAGTATGGGTTAGGCCCAAACTAGAGCCGACTCGACCCATGGACAGCCCTAATTCTAGGTGAGGTAAGCGCTCTCTCCTCTATTTTTGATTTTTATGTTTCATTATCTGTTATCACTCCTGAACAATCATTCATCCAACCTACAGCCAAAGCTTCGCCTCCTCTAAACAGTACCTTTGTTGCATTTGCTCCAACAATCCAAGACTTCATCATTCTCTCTTTGCCACAACAGGTTTATTTTGCAGTATTTCAATAAATATTTCTCTGAGTTTGTTTCTGCTAATTTTAATTCTTTAATCTCAGTTTTGTTTTTGCTCGAGATAATATTCCCTTCAATAATATATTACTCTTATGTTTGTACATGCATTCTATCTGATGCTATGATTTATGGGTTTCGACATGAGGTTGAGAAATGGAGAGAGAGAGGAGTAGGTGATAAAAAGGGAATTAGCTGTGGTTTTGGTATTTATTTCAACTCAACAAACATACATACGGTAGGTATTCTCATTTCTCAGGTCCATCATAACTGCTTAAGGGAATTGGGTCATGGAAACTTTAGGAAAGCCCTATGTTTTTCTCAAATTTTAACCCTAAACACAAAATTCACAACCCATTTCATATAATTATTTGCTCTGAGCCATCAGGTTTTCATTTATGTCAAATAGCAAGAATTATGGTTTTCAACTTCCTTAACAATATCCTTTTGCGCTTTAATTTTAAAACACTGGATCATGATTATTATTTTTTTGTACATGCTTGTTTCATTAAAAGATATGGAGTTAAGATTCTTTGTAACTGGTTTAATTTCCTTCTTATTCATTATAGACTGAATTTTTCTGATCATGCACTTTGTTTAATATAATTTTGGTGAGTTTTTAGTTTTCAGGCACCGATAGTGCACTGTCCCATAAAAAATCATCAAGCTTCATTTTTCTATATACACCTTCATCCTTCAATCCCAACAACAAAATCTCTATCTCTATCTCTCTCTTGGGTTTTAATAATAACTCATTGTAATGTAAGATTCTATAATTTAGTAACCTAATGGAGCTGTAAGGTTTCTTTCTTTCTTTGTTCTTGTATATTCGTGATTTCCTTCTTTTTTTAATCATTTTCTATTCTTTGATCTAACAGGTAGCTTAGTGTCTTCTAAGTGAACCAGGTTAGAGTTTTTTTTTTTAATATATATATATATATATAATGTAGCTTTACATTATTAAATCTGAATTGTGAGTAAAGAATTTTATATGGAGGGTAGGAATTGAAGAATTAAAATAGGATTTCTGCAAAAAATGAAGGTAACAAGGATGACTTTGAAAATACTAGAGGTAATAGAGTACGAACATGGCTATCTTGATAGCAAATGTAGAACCATTTTTGGGTTCTTCATGTGTTGATGAGGTAAATCTCCTTTAAGAATTTTTGTGTATGTACTATGATAAAAATGAGTGTAGTTTTCTATTATAATTATGTATCATATGCAGTAGGGTGCTTAGGATGTGAGAAATATTGTTGTTGGTAGGCCTGTCCATGAGTCGGTCCAGGTTGGGTTTGTGCCCAACCCGAAACTGACCTGACCAGATCGGATGGCCAGAATTTCAACCCCTCATTGACCGGAGGGCTGATCGGATCGGGCGGATCTAACGTTCAACAGATGGCAGTCGGTTCGGTCGGAGTTGGAGATCTCAAAATCGGCCAAAATCCGGCCAATTAACTTTGAAATGGGCAAAAAATCGGTGATATTTTAGCCAGATTTTTGTTGGGTTATTGCCGGATTTGGCGAAATCTCACCAGATTCAGCAAGATCTCGCCAGATCTAGTGAGATCTCGCCAAATCTGGTGGGAGATTCCGTGGATCTAGCTGAGATCTCGCTGGAAATGGCTGAGATCTTGCTAGATCTAAAAAATTTCGCTGGAAATTGCTCTTTTGATCAGTTCGGTTGAGTTTCTTCGGGTTTTGGGGAGAAAACCCGCCAACCGACTTGCGGTTTTCGGATTCTAGAGGCAGAGACCCGCCGCCGATCGTCACTGGTGTCGAGTCGGATGGTTCTCGAGCCAGATCAAACGGGTTGGCTGGGTGGGTCAAGTATCGATTGCTGTTGGACACCCCTAGTTGTTGGGAGTCATGTAGTGGGATATTAGCTGGATGAAATTGTTCCCGGCAATAATGTACCCATCTGTATGGAGGGTAGTTTTTGTGGTCTTATTTGTGCAACATCTTTTTAGCTTTTTGTAACATGTGCTATTCTAACTTGGGATCTATGAACAAGAGGCTTTAATTCCACATTCTTAATGTTCTATAATGCCAATTCTTGGTGATTTCATTTAGTTTTAATTCAAGTATTAATTGATCATTTGCTTGAAACATGATGTGGATTGCTATTTGTTAATTACATTTTTTTTTTCTTTGCTATTTCCTTTTTGAGTCATATACATATTTAAAGTTGTGTATAGTTATTGACTTGATTCTTTTGGCATTAGACGTTGATGCTATTTTTATGGTTTCTTCTTTCTGTATGATTGAAGAAAATATTTTGGTTCATGTAGAACATTTATATATTTGGTCCAATTTTGAATAAATTTTTTAATCAAACTGAAAACAATTAAAACCGATTATATTGTTCTTAGTTGGTCGAGTTCCATGACATGCCAAACAACCCTTATTTATTATAGCTTGGACTTTGTTTTTGGGAAAATTATAATGACCTCCCATGAATTTTAGGAAATTGACACTCACTTACCCTATTGTTTTACTTTAAACAAAAACTTCCTCTAAAATAATAAATATACTACACCCTGATGTACGTCAATTAAGAATTGGGAGCCCTATCACCGTGCACCGTTGGTGTAGTGGTCACTCCACAAGTATAAATGCTTTTGGGGTGTGGAAGGTAAGGGCCAGGGTTCGGGAAGCAAGGGCTGGGGTTCTAGTCTTTAGGAGGGAGCTTCACACACATATACACTTGGATTAGGCTAGAGTAGAAATTCTATCTTGTATAATAATAATAAAAAATAATAAAAAAATAAAAAAGAATTGGGAGCCCTCTCCCTAATACTGCAAAGGGTCAAGAAACACGATGACCTATAAAAAAAAGTATGATTCCTTCATTTTGTGCTTATAATTCTGTTTATATAAGTTATTTCGTAAAAAGGGGTTGCTTGATACAAATCATGGTTCCAAGGGAGATCTATACAACATGGTGACTCTACTTATGTTAAATATAAATTTTCCTTTAAACTATATAGCCATTGATGTAGATATTTCAAATTGTTTTTCCTATTTTTTGTTCGAGCTTCTCAAAGACAATGGTTGAGGATGTGCTTTTCAATTTTTGTTATTAGTAATAATTTGTTCATAATTTTTATTGTGGCTCAATTTCACTTTTATATAGTGCCTGTACCGTATGCAATTTATCTACAAAAAGAGTTGCAAAAGTTTAGGTATATTTTTTAAGCATTTGTTGAATAAGAGATTTTGGATTCAAATCCCGCTTACACAAAAAATTGATTACTTCTTAGCCTAATGATAAATTTATATTCTACCCTATTTTCACTTATCAAAGAATAATAATAATAATTAAGTGTTGAACATTTCTTTTGATTTTTTGTTGGTTGAGTCTTATACAAAATTTTAATTTGGTTTTGTTTTTAATGGCACCATTAAGGTCTTTCCATTTGAAGATAATAGTTCAATTTCTCATTTAGGTAACGCTGATAGTAGAAACCTTTGCCTTGTACTACGTGGTGTTCACAATCTTGATTCAATTTCTGTGTTATGAGCATTTGGACCATATTCCCCAAATGAAAAGACTTTCGATGAGTATACAAATATTATCAAAGTAGAGGTTTCCTGGAAGAAAAGAGTTGCATATAATAAGGGTGTTCTCAAAAGTAAACAGAGGTACGAGAGCAACGATACCATAGGTCGCCAATCTCACCTCAATACCCGATGACATCTATACGAGATGACGGGGAACCTCAAATGGATTTAAGGGCCGAGGGGAGGAGAGGGCCATCGGGAATGAAGAAGCCTATGATGAGTCTAGCGTGGCCTTGCTTGACCCCCACAGATATCTATACAAGGAAATATCTTGCACCCCACGATTAACCCTAATCAAGAGAGTCCTCACAAGGAAAGGATCCTGCAAGATACGGGTATTAATGAGGATCTTTCCTACAAGGAAAGACCTTCCTTGCCAAGAAACGAATGTCAGCTCTACGCTACTATAAGAACACCAAAACCCTCACAAGCCAAGGTACACATAATTTACCTTAGCTCTGACACTTTAGAGTTGTGAAAGTTTTTTTAACTTAACCTTTAGAAGGTATTTAGCCTATACCACACCGGTACTCTTTGTAATGTTTTCTTTGTTTCTATTTCACAGGTTCTCTCTAAAGTATGTGAGGACCATGTGGCTCACTGACGATTTTTGGCATCATCAGTTGGCATCGTCTATAGGAATCGAGAATAGTAACAGCCATATTACCACTTGCCAGACAAAGAGTTGTATGGTACTCATTCACGCGATGGCAACCAACAACTATATCGGAGAAGGACCATGCATTACTGCCCTTGAAAGACAAGTATAGACCCTAGCTGCGGCTGTGGAACGTCTTACCAAGCAGAATCACAACCTGGAGGAACAGCTGCGCTGAAGGGATGCTAGGTCCAACAGTCACGGAGAAGAGCAAAAGGGCACCAGCTCAGAAAGGAGGGACTGAGAAGAAATAGAAGGCAGCAATGCTCTAAGTAGACAAGAGCGACAAGATACTAGTTGTCCATCCATTGCGAGAACAGCACTATAAAGTTGTTATTTACAACTATGTATTTTGTTGGCTTTTTTTTTCGTGCCAAATTTGATTGTAATTGTTTTCAATTGTTTATACCCTATATCTATTGTGGGATTTGATTGTAAGGGGTGTATGATAGAGAGAGAGTGTGAAGACTCAAGCATTTAAAGACTGAAGAGTTCTCGCGGGTATGTCGCGACTTAGCTTCTCGCGAAGTGACACATGTGCCCTGCACATACTGGAATGCGAAGAGTTAGGCCAGGTGGAGACAGCTGTGACTCGCGAGTATCTCGTGGGTAAGGCCTTCCCACGAGACACCCGCGAGGCATTCTATTCTGCCAGCTTGTCCAGTCTGATACACACTTTCTGTGCCTACACCATTTATACCCACATTACCCACAAATGTTGAGGAGTGCTTTTGAGAGAAAACCCTAGCCAAACACATTGAGAATTAGAGATTGTCATACCCACAATTCTCTACACACACTTGCTTGTGGTATTTCCTTAACTCCTACCTCTCCATTTCCATACCATTGAGAGGTTGATAGCCCAAACACTTACCACACCCTTTGAGAGTGTCAAGTGACGTTTTGGTACTGCTGGAAAGCAATTGGAAGAAGCCAAGGATGGCAGATGCAACATGGAGCTTGTTGCGAGATCCGGAGTGCTAGACAAGACAGGATTCCGAGAAGCCTTGTTGGAGTAGGAGCTTGGAGGGCTTAGGTACATTAGGTAGATTAGGCTTAGAGGGTCTTTTGCTGACCCATGTATCCCAACTGATTGTCTAGTGGATCGATTTCCGCTTGGAGGGCGGCGGAGAGGTTTTTCGCCGAGTTCTTCGGTTTCCTCTTCGATAACACATCGGCGTGTTATCTTGTGTTTGCATTCTTCTTCCCTACTCTTTTACATTTGTTATATTGCTGCGTTGCTTAGATTATGTATTAGAGTAGCTTGTTTGTTTATCCGCTCATATTTACACTATTCCGCACTTAGTATTAAGTAGGTGTAAAATCTATCAAGCAGTAATTTTTATTTAGGGGTCTAAATAGCTCTTGTGTTTTCAACACATTTTCAAGTTTTCAATTGGTATCAGAGCGGGTACACTCACTGTAGTTTAAATACCTGAGTGTGATCCTTGACCCTTTTTGAGATAGATAGGTCTCAATCTCTGAATGTTCCACCATTTTTTGATAGTAACAATTATGCTTTCTGGAAAGTCAGAATCAGAGCATTTTTATACTCTATAGATGATACCGTTTGGGATGTGGTTAAAGTAGGTTGGACTAGGCTGGAGGTAGCCATATCCACTTGGGATAAGGCAGTTCTTGCGGCAGCCAATGCTAATAGTAAAGCTTTAAATGTCATTTTCTGTGGTGTGTCTCCAGATGAATTCCACAGGATCTCTCACATGACAGTAGCCAAAGAAGCTTGGGAGATTTTGGAGACTACCTATGAGGGTACAAAGAAGGTTAAGGACACAAAGCTTTAAATGCTTACCACCAGATTTGAAGAGCTCAAGATGGGTGATGATGAACCTTTTGATTCATTCTATAGGAAGCTCAACGAAATTGTAATTGTTAAACTTAATCTTGGTGAGAAGATTGAAGATACTAAGGTGGTGAGAAAGATATTGAGGTCCTTGCCAGAAAGTTTTCGAGCAAAAGTTACAGCCATAGAAGAGAGCAAAGACTTGGATGAGATCAAAATCCAAGAGCTAATTGGGTCTTTCCAAACATATGAGCTGAGACTGCCTTCTCATAAGCCGAGTAAATCTCTCGCACTTAAAACCATCGCTAAAAGAATGGGTGATTCTTTTGAAGAAGATGGTGTGGAGAAGGAGGTTACATTTCTTGCGAAAAACTTCCGAAAATTCCTGAGAATGAAGAACAACGGAAGACAGTTCAATAGAGGGAAATTCTCATCCTCAAAAGGTGATAGAAAAGAGTATAAAAAGAAGAAAGAGAAGGAGTCTCAATTGCCCCAAGGCATCGTGTGCTATGAGTGCAATGGTCATGGACATCTGAAGAAGGAGTGTCCAAATTTTCTGAGAGGAAAAGGCAAGGCTTATGCCACAACACTCAGTGATACAGATTCTTCCAATTCTGACTTAGAAAAGAGTTGTGACGGAGAAGGAAACTACTCTGCTTTTATGGCGATTGAACAGATTGAGCCCTTGGAGGACTTGAAACAAATTGTTCAAGAACTTGGGGAGCACAGTGATGAAGAATCCATGGGGATTGTTGAGGAATCAGATGCCGAAGAGGAAGAGAATACAGCTGATCTTCAAGAGAATTACACCTTACTCCTTGAGAAATCGGGAGAGTATACAAGGGTGGCAAAGGCGGCTGTGAGGAAAATGAAGAAATCAGAGGAAGATTACCGAAATCTTTTGGTCAGACATAAGGAGACCAAATGTGAAATAGAAAAGCTGAATGGTGAGCTATCAGAAACTTACTTAAAGATCAGGTTATTGGAGATTGAGGTGGTTCAAGCTAACGCTAAAGTAGAAAGGGTCTCTACTAAGAAGTTAGATGATGTAATTTCCTCCCAAAAGCAATTTTCAGATAAATTTGGACTAGGATATACTAGAGAAAGTAGTGCAGCTGCTGTGAATACCTCCAAAAAAGTAAAGTTTGTGAAGGCTAAAGAGCCGATTGAAGTTGCCTCCACTGTGGAGAAGACTAAGATTGAGAAGAAGAAAATTGTGACTAATCAAAGGGCAGTGAATAAGCCCCGGAACCAACCTGTAGTGAGGACTGAAGCAAGAGGGAGATCTCTTCCACGGTCACAATGAGGTCCTAGAACTAACCACTTCTGTCATCATTGTGGTCTTCAAGGACACACTTGACCCAACTGTCATAAGTTGGGAGCATTAAAGAATGCAGCTGATCAAAGGACAAGAAGACCAAGCAATGACAAGGGAACTTGTACTGCTAAGTCATCAAGAGGTCGAAATGGAGATCCATGTATGATGGACATGATGAAAATGATAGGTGCATTCACCACGTGCTTGGAAAGCTTCTCCAGGAGGTTTGAAAGTCTTAACTCCCATACCCAATCTAATAGGGATATCACCCCAAATGCACGTGCCATGTGGGTGAAAAGGGGTACTCATGCATAAGCATTAGAACATGTCCATGAACTAATACTTCTGATGTTTAGGGACATTTGCTCATGCATCATATCATGCATTGAAATCTGTTTTAACATGTTTCGTTTACTTGGTTTGGTTTGTACCAATTTTTTGTTGTTGTTGATCTTACTTTTCTTGTTCTGTTTTGGGTGCGTTCAAAAATTCAAAAACCCATAAAAATTGAAAAATCTTAAAAAGTTGATCGCTTGTTTTGTGTATGTCACATGTGAGTTTGGCCTAGTACATTCATACTAATGGCATAGTGTGTTTACGATCTTGGCTTGTTATGTATGCACTCATTTCTATGTGGAAGAAATCTTGAAAACTATGTGTAACTGTTGTAAATAGATCTTCAAGCTTGTCAAGAATGATTGGTCAATAGTCTTGTTGGTCTTGATACTTGCATAAATTTGTGTCTATATCTCTTCCCACTTTATTTTTTATGTTTTTGCAAAAAGAGGTCTACAAATGTAAATCTCCAAATGAAAAGAGATATTGAGCTGCAAAAGCCTGTCGCACATACTAGTATTTGACTAGGAAAAAGGGAAAGTGACTCTTTTAATGTATTTTGTATTGTGCTCAAAAAGCCAAAGGCTAATCATTAATGTTGAAATATCAAAAATTTCAAGCACCGATTTCAAAAAGATATGTTTTGTCCAAAAATGGATCAATTGTTAAGCTTTATGCAGAAGCCAAATGAAAAGCTTCTAAGTTATGTAATCATTCTCTTGTGGGAGGTCATATATACTCATTTCTATACTGGAGATAGACCATTTGATTTCGTATCAGTTGTGTATGACTCGATTGAATTGATCATTGAACCTTCACTCTGGTATAAGGACTATTCTGCATTTGATACTCACACACAACACACAAGACTTTGATTCAATTAATGCCTATCTCATTTGTGTGATTGTATATGTTCAAATGTGATGTGTATGCTCAAGTACTTGTTGATCAAACCCAAAAAGATTTTTGAGTGTTTTATATGTTTTGAAAGTGATTTTATACTTTCATGTGTTTAATTTTTTTTTTTATCAAAATGTATTTTTGTGTTTTTTATCAAAATCTGGTTCAGAGGTGTTCTTGTGAGAAGCTCGCGACTTAGAGCTTCCCGCGAAATAAGCTTGAGGGAATTAATTTTTTCATTGTGTCACACAGAAACTCTCGCGATTGTCTCGCGACTGTTTCGCGACCAACAGCTTCTCACGAAATGCTGTTTGGCAAAAACTGGAATTTTTCCAAATTCAGTCAGCGGGTATCGCGACTGTCTCACAATTTACAGCTTCTCGCGAAAGCTTATGTGCTTCAGTGGCCATTCTCGCGACTGTCTCGCGACTGTCTTGCTACTCTCTAACCCGCGAAAAACGCATGTTTTTAGTTTTTTTATAGCAGATGTGACAGTTTTTCAAATCATTCACATTTCCCTCGCTCAACCTCCTTTGAACCCTTTTCAACCCAAAATCAATTTCTTTCAAAACCCCGTCATTTTCAAGCAAAATCTTTGCAAAATCTTTTCAAGGTATGTGTTTCTAACACCATTTTCATCTTTTATTTTCGGATTATGCAGAATTTTTGTTAGGGTTTCAAATTTAGGATTTTTTTTTCGAAATTGAGTTGGGGTTCTTTATTTTATGTATTTTTTTTTTCAATTTCTTTGGTTGGGCTGAGTCCCATTTGTCATTTATGTATCTGTGTTGGCCCCATGAGGCGTTTTAACATGTATTGAGGGATGTTTTTACCATGTTCATGCATTATTCATACTTAGAGTACATTTGTGCATGCTAGGTGTTTAACAAAATGTCCAAGTGACATTTTTGTGCTAAATTGGATTCAAGTGAATTCTAATTTATGGGTTTACATTTGTTTGACCTTGTCTAACCTGTTTTGGTCATTGTTCTTGTGTTTCATACACTTTGTCGATGTTGCACACACCTAGACACACCTAGGCACCCATCATGCATCTGGTGCTGCACCCTCATGCATCTGGTGATGCACACTCATGCATTTGCACATGCACATTCATGCATTTGCACATGCACACAGACGCACACACATGCACAGTTACTTAGTTTCATGCATTGTGTTTATATTTTTTTGTTTTTTATGTGTTCAAGCATGTTGTTTAAAGTTGGTTATGCTCTGTCTTAGGTTATTTTACCTTTATTTTGGAACTAACTTGAATCTAATCAAGTTCTGTGTTCTGCTTTGTGTTTGTGCACTTGTGTTTTGTCTGTTTTGTGAATTTGTGCAAATGTCTACCACCAAGCACGCAGCTAAGAAGAAATCATCTTCAAAATGTGATCGCACTGATTTTGAGCATTTCAAGTCAGCAGAGGTTGATATGAAGTACAATGATTGTTATAAGTATAAAACAATCATCATGGAAAGGGTGGTTCAAATGGAATATCTGGAGGGCACCTTCATTCTTGATATTTTCAAAGAAAGGATGTGGACCAAGTTGTTGACCCCAAGTGGTATGGTCTACTCAAAAATAATCAGAGAATTCTTCTCAAATGCTACAGCAGAAGATGATCACATCAACTGCTCGGTGAGAAGGAAAGAGTTTGTCATTACTAAGGATAGCATTCAAGATTTTCTTGAAGTTCGTCCTCCATCTCAGCCTATCACTACCTAATATGAGGATAAATTGGGTTTTATTGCAGAAATGGTGAGGATACTTGATGGGACAATGACTAAAAATGCCATGAACACAATACTGTTTTCACCAGAGATGAGGACTTTAGCCTATGTGATGATTCACAATCTGTACCCAGTGACAAACCTAACTACACTGTCTGCTCCGAGGACCTTCTTCCTATATGATCTCTTCACTCACAAAGAGATTGATATCTGTGGGCACATCTTCCACTTATTGAGGAAGAGTATACGTAAGTAGAACTCCAGGACTATTATGCCCTTCCCCACTCTCATTATGAGCCTTATTGCAAAGGAGAGGATTAAACTTCCAAGTGGCCTCACGGTAGTTCAAAGAGATTACTCATTGGTGCTCATACCTTGACTAGGAGCACAGCCCACATCAGAGGCTCCAAGACTGGTGTGCCTACCATCCCACAACCTCGTGTTAAGCAAGATGAGGGTGGAGATATAGAGGAGGAGATTGATAGATTCACTTCTGCTCCAGAGACTTCAGCATAACCATCATCGTCTGCACCAACTCGAGGACCGGACATACTTGATTATCTTCTAACTAGAGTTGAGCAGATGTACACTTTGCTGGATTCTCATGTACAGCAAACCAGTTTGCTTATGTTCAGGGATAGATCACAGCCATATCTACTCAGATAGAGGAGCTATCCCTCGGTCATGGATCAGACTCAGAGTTAGATCAGTTCTAGCCCTTTGGCCATTCTGATAAAAAAGGGAGAGAAAATTTTGAGGGGGAGCTGAAGAAGAGCTTGCACAGTGTTAGGGGGAGCATAGGCTTAGGCTTAGAAACAAACATTGGTTATTGGTTATTGGTTCACAAGCGGTTTAATTCTGTTACTTCTAGTTTTTATAACTGCTTTATGTTTACAGTCTTTAATGATACTGCTTGTGTTTAAAGCTTTAATACTCTGTTTTAATTTCAGTATTAAGTTCAGCAGTTTTGTGATTCTATTTATGCTTTGTAGCATACTTGTTTGTACTTTTAAGATATTGCTGATATGTCTTAAGTACCTCACTCTTGTGCCCTTGTAGGATTTTTCCTAGATGCACATACTTAGTGTATTTTGCGTTGGTTGAGTGTGGGACATGCAATTGATCCTTTGGATTGGTCCTAATTGCATTGCATGTCCGGATGAGCATTTTCTTGCTAAATGTTCATTGTAGTCATTCCTTAATGACTGTTTTTGTTTGATCAAGATATGCTTACATGTGTATAGTGTTTTTCAAACTTGATCGCATTTTACTTGTTCATGTATGTACCTTATGTTCAACTTGTCATAAGCTTAATGAAAGTTTTGTTTGTGTACGAGTGTTTCAGGTTACAGGTATATACATGCAAGTGCTTCATAACTTCTAGATTAGGTGTGAGTGAGTTTTACCATTGTTCCCAAACTCACGTTTAAGTCTAGAGTTTGTTTTAGGGGTTTTGTCACGAGATAGCCAAAGGGGCAGATTGTAAAGTTGTTATTTACAACTATGTATTTTGTTGGCTTTTATTCCGTGCCAAATTTGATTGTAATTGTTTTCAATCGTTTATACCCTGTATCTATTGTGGGATTTGATTTTAAGAGGTGTGTGATAAAGAGAAAGTGTGAAGACTCAACCATTTGAAGACTGAAGAGTTCTCGCGGGTATGTCGCGACTTAGCTTCCCGCAAAGTGATATATGTGCCCTGCACGTGCTAGAATGTGAAGAGTCAGGCCAGGTGGAGACAGTTGTGTCTCACGAGTATCTCGCAGGTAAGGCCTTCCCGCAAGACACCCGCGAGGCATTCTGTTCTGCCAGCCTGTCCAGTCTGATACACACTTTCTGTGCCTATACTATTTATACCCACATTACCCACAAATGTTGAGGAGTGCCTCTGAGAGAAAACCCTAGCCAAACACATTGAGAATTAGAGATTGTCATACCCACAATTCTCTACACACACTTGCTTGTGGTATTTCCTCCACTCCTACTTCTCCATTTCCATACCATTGAGAGGTTGATAGCTCAAACACTTACCACACCCTTTGAGAGTGTCAAGTGACATTTTGGTGCTGCTGAGAAGCAATTGGAAGAAGCCAAGGATGGCAGATGCAACATGGAGCTTGTTGCGGGATCTAGAGTGCTAGACAAGATAGGGTTCCGACAAGCCTCGTTAAAGTAGGAGCTTAGAGGGCTTAGGTACATCGGGTAGATTAGGCTTGGAGGGTCTCTTGCTAACCCATGTATCCCAACTGATTGTCTAGTGGATCGATTTTCGCTTGGAGGGCGGCGGAGAGGTTTTTCGCCGAGTTCTTCGGTTTCCTCTTCGAAAATACATCGGCATGTTATCTTGTCTTTGCATTCTTCTTCCCTACTCTTTTACATTTTGTTATACTGTTGTGTTACTTAGATTATGTATTAGAGTAGCTTGTTTATTTATTCGCTCACATTTACACTATTTCGCACTTAGTATTAAGTAGGTATAAAATCTATCGAGCCGTAATTTTTATTTGGGGGTCTAAACAGCTTTTGTGTTTTCAACACATTTTCGAGCTTTCAAGCACCACCACACATAGTCGCAGAGATGCAAATGATGAAGGAGCGGATGGACTTCATGATGAACGCCTTCAAAGGATGGGTGTCAAGCAACCTCAACGAGTTAGTCCACCTGATGGATTTGCCTTTTATTGCACCCGTCACTTCGTTCCCCTTTTCACCAAAGTTCCGAATGCCGTAGGTAGAAGCCTACGACGAGTCAAAAGATCCCCTAGATTACCTGGAGTAATTCAAAACCGTTATGCACTTGCAAGGTGTGGCGGATGAGATCATGTGTCAAGCCTTCCCGACTAAGCTGAAGGGTCCTACAAGGGTATGGTTCAGCAGGTTGATGCCCAACTCCATTAGTACCTTCAAGGAGCTAAGTGCGCAGTTTGCCTCGAACTTTATCGGGGGACATAAGTATAAAAAGTCCACTGCATGCCTGATAAGCATCAAGCAACAGGAGGATGAGACGCTAAGATCCTACATAACCCGCTTCAATAAGGAAGCCCTTTCAATAGATGAGGCTGATGACAATATACTTGTTGCTGCATTCACTAGGGGTGTGCACAACCGGATCGTGGCCAACCCAACTGACCGGCGCCGACAATACTGCACCACCGCTGAAGCCGACCGATGAAGCTGAGTTTGGTGAACGGAAGGAACCCCAATTCCAATGCTGGTGTGGTATAAAAGTCGGAAAGCAAATCCGAAACCGATTCTTGCACCAAACCGACTGATAAATATGATATATATACATATCCCTCAGAACGGCGTCATTTACCATAGTTTTTCTTTTTATTTTTTTAACAAAACAACGTCGTTTCACTTAATTTTTTTTTTTAAAAAAAAAATGAAAACAACGTCGTTTTGTGCACAACCCTAACCCTAACTCCCTACGTATAAATTCATTATTTTCTCAGACCTTCCTTCTTAACTCTCTTAGTCTCTCTTTCGCCTCTCGGCTTTGCTGGGTGCTGGCTCTCCTTGAGTTGTTGTTTGACATGTCTCTTTCTCATTGCCTCACCAGCCACCAGCTCACCGCCTCGCAGCCACCAGCCATTTCGCTGATAACTCCCTGTCTCCACTTTCCATCTTTCACCTTGCCATTTTAAAGATTCTCTCTCTCACTTTGAGTCCAACCGTCCAAGTCCATCTGTGAACTATGATCTGTCTAACGTTTTTTGTTTCTGGCATTTTTTAGCAATTTGATTTTTTCGCATCTGTGAACTATACCTTTTACTCTTGCTTTCATTTATTTATTTATTTTATTTAGTTAATAAATCAAATCTGGGGTTTTCTCATTGTATTGGCTTTCTCATTGTTGAACCGATTCCCTAATTGAGTAATGAGTAATTGAGTATAATTTGTATAAGTATGAGTTGGAATATGTTTTTGTGTATGGCAGGTTGGTTGTGAAAAATTATTTGTGATGTTGTTTTTAGTTTTTAGTTTTGTGTTTGTGTTGTCTAAAAAAAATGTTTCAAACCCAACCAAACCGATTAAACTGACTGTAAAAAATCGTACCGCTATGTGTCGAAAAACCGACCCTAAGCGGTATGCATCGGTTCTAATTATGAGAAAACCGATCTCTATTGGTTCGGTGATAAATTTAAGAAAAAATTGAGCCGACCGAATCGCGCACACCCCTAACATTCACCAATGGATTGCGGAAGAGGAAGTTTTTGTTCTCTTTATACAAAAATGACTTGAAGACCATGTCAGACATGCTTTATCAAGCTACTAAGCACATGAATGCTGAAGACGTGTTACTAGCTCGAGAGGAGAAACCCAAGAAGAGGGAAAGGCAAGAAGATACATGACAGGACAGGGGATGAAAGACGATCAGAGCCGGAGATCGATAGGAGGATAAGTGCTCCAAGCCCCCCGTTGAAAGATTCGCAAACTTCACCCCAGTGATTGCCCCTATCGACCAGGTCCTGATGTAGATCAAGGATGATGCAGCCTTGACGTATCCTGACAAGTTGAAAGGAGATCTCAGTAAAAGGTCCAGGGACAAGTATTGCCATTTTCATCGGGACCACGGTTACGACACATCTGAGTGCTATGACTTGAAGCAGCAGATTGAAGCTTTTATTAGACAAGGGATACTGCAACGATTCGTCAACAAAGAAAAGGCAGATCCATCATAGGAACAAGTTGATAGAAAGGATAACGAGCACCCCAAGCCTCCCATAGGGGACATAAAGATGATTGTAGGGGGCACCACGGCTTTTGGTTCATCCAAGAATGCCCGTAAGACTTACCTTAGGATGGTTCAGAACGTCCAGCTGACAGGTTTCGTCCCAAAGATGGCACGGGTCAACAACCCTACAATTGGATTCTCGGAAGAAGACGTTCGACATCTCCACCACCCACACGACGATGCACTCGTTGTTAGTATTCAAGTAGGGGACTATAACACTCACCGAGTCCTAGTTGATAATGGAAGCTCTGCTGATATCCTCTACTACCCAACATTCCAGCAGATGAGGATCGAGAAAGATCGACTCGTACCAACCAACGTGCCAATCATTGGGTTCGGAGGAACGAGAGTATACCCCCTCGGTGCGATCACATTGTCTGTGATGGTCGGTGACTACCATCAACAAATTACTAAGAATGTTACATTCCTTGTTGTCAACTGTTCATCTGCCTACAATGCCATATTGGATCGACCTACCCTTAACTCATGGAAGGCCGTGACTTCAACTTATCACCTGATGATCAAATTCCCCACCGAGTACGAAGTAAGAGAGGTATGTGGGGACTAAGTGGCAATACGCGAGTGCTACATAGCAATGTTGGAGATGGATGACCACTTGCAGACCATGAGCATTGAAGAACAAAGGGCGATTGCCAAGCCCGTTGAAGGATTAGAGGATATACTTCTCGATAACTCTAGGCCCGAGCGAATGACTAGGATTGGCACCCTCACTAGTCCACCAGTTCGTCAAGCACTCACGACATTCCTAAAAGGAAACCAGGATGTCTTTGCTTAGAGCCATGAAGACATGTCCGGGATCGACCCTTTAATCATGGTGCACAAGTTGAATGTGTCACCTTCTTTTCCCCCTATCCATTAGAAGAAATGAGTGTTCACCCAAGAATGAGATCGGGCTATAGCAAAAGAAGTCCTCAAACTGCAAGATCCAGAATTCATCAGGGAGGTGTACTCCCCCGACTGGTTGGCCAATGTAGTGATGGTTAAAAAAGCCAATGGGAAATGGAGGACGTATGTAGACTTCATGAACTTGAACAAGGCGTGCCCCAAAGATAGCTACCCCCTCTCACGGGTTGACATTTTAGTAGACTCGACAGCAAGACACTAGTTATTGAGCTTCATGGACGCATTTTCTGGTTACAATTAGATCAAATTGGATGAAGTCGATCAAGAGAAAACTTCATTCGTCATCAATCAAGGCCTCTTCTGCAATAAGGTGATGTCGTTCGGTCTCAAGAACGAGGGCAAAATGTATCAGAGGCTCATGAACAAAATGTTTGCACATCAGATTGGAAGAAAAGTCCAAGTTTACATGGATGACATACTAGTAAAAAACCAAAGGGAGGATGATCATTTAGACAACCTCAAGGAGACCTTTGACACCCTCTACTCTTATAACATGAAGCTCAATCCAAGCAAATGCATGTTTGGGGTGACAGCTGGAAAATTTTTAAGGTTCATGGTGTCTTAGAGAGGTATCAAAATCAACCTAGACAAGATCCAGGCCATAATGGAAATGACACCATAACAAGATAGCTGCGATGAATAGGTTTGTTTCAAGGGCGATGGACAAATGTCTACCTTTCTTTCGTACACTGAAGAAGTCCTTTAAGTGGACAGCCGAATGCCAACAAGCTTTTGATGATCTAAAAGTATACCTCTTTTCCCCACCATTGCTGAGTCCCTCCCAACTAAGAGAAGAGCTATTTCTCTATTTGGCCTTCTCCCCGGCTGCTATCAGTGCGGCCTTAGTCAGAGAAGAAGACGGGGTGCAGAAGCCCATATACTACACTAGTCGAGCACTCTGTGGCGTAGAGGAGAGGTACCCACCGATGGAGAAGCTCACCTTCGCTTTAGTTACCACAGTCCGTAAGCTCAAGCCATACTTCCAGGCCCATATTATGGTCGTTCGGGCAGACAAGCCTCTACGGCGGGCAATGAATAACCTTGAAGCAGCTAGATGAATGGCACTATAGGAAATAGAATTGAGCGAGTTTGACGTACAATACCGCCTACGTAATGCCATAAAAGGACAGGTGGTCGCTGAATTCATTGCAGAATTCACCAACATGGAAGGCTAAGGGGCAGAAGAGCATCCTCAATGGAGTATTCACATAGACAGATCATCTAATAGGCAGGCTGGTGGAGCAGGTGTAGTGCTTCATTCTCTAGAAAGGGACAAGATCAAGTGCATGGTTCATCTCGACTTCCCTACAACCAACAATGAAGTGGAGTACGAGGCTCTAGTGGCAGGACTAGATCTTGCCAAAGCCGCAGGGGCTACGAGTGTGGTTGTGTATTGCGATTCTTAAGTGGTCACGAGTCAGGTAAATGGTGACTACAAATGCAAAAGGGAAAGAATGAAGAAATACCTGGAGCAAGTAAGGAAACAAGTGGGCGAATTTTAGGCCAAGTTTGTTCAAATCCCCAGGGAAGAGAATGAGCAAGCTGATCGTCTTGCCAAAGTCACATCAGTAGAACACATGCTCATCCCCAGTAAGGTACTTTCTTTTGTTTAGCTTTCTCCTTCGATAAACGGCATCAATGTGTAGGAAGTAGACTCAGGAAGCAGCTAGACCACACCGATAGTTTCATATTTAAAAGATGGGACATTACCCGTCGGTAAGGAGGCTGCAAGAAAGCTTAAGGTTCAGGCGGCATGATTCGTCTTGATAAAAGATGTCTTATATAAAAGAGGCTTCTCTCGCCTATACCTAAGATACTTAAGCCCCGGGGAAGCAGATTATGTCATGAGAGAAGTCCATGAAGGGATCTGCGGGAACCATTCAAGGTCACGGTTGCTGGTGCACAAGCTAATCCAGGCTGGATACATGCCCAGACATATGTCAAAGCCTGCAACAAATGTCAAAGGTTCAACAACATCATTAGATAGCCAACAGAAGAGCTCACTCTAATGATGGCTCCATGGCCTTTTGCTTAATGTGGATTAAACATCATGGGCCCATTCCCAATAGCGATAAGATAACTGAAGTTTCTATTGGTCAGCATAAACTACTTTACCAAATGGGTGGAAGTTGAAGCCTTGGCCACCATCACAGAGAAAAACGTACGAAACTTTGTTTGGAGAAACATCATCTGCAGGTACGGATAAAGTCTTGGTCTCAGATAACGAAAAGCAATTCGACAATGACTTGTTCAGAGATTTTTGCTCACAGTTTGGAATCAAGAATCACTACTCCTCACCTACCTAACCTCAGGCCAACAGACAGCTTGAGGTCACAAACTGATCCTTGCTTAAGATCATCAAGCCTCGACTCAAGGGGGCAAAGGGTATATGGCTAGAAGAGTTGTCAAGCATACTATAGGCGTACAGGACGACAACCAGGACACCCACATGAGAGACGCTATTTCAACTAACGTATGGGAGCGAGGCCGTCATCCCAGCTGAGGTCGGACTCACAAGCTACAAAATGGAAAACCATGATGAGAATAGGAACGACAAAGCCATGCGCCTACAGCTTAACCTAGTAGATGAAGTAAAAGCAACAGTCGAACAGAGGTTAGCGCGGTACCATGATCTCATGGCCAAACATTACAACTCTAGAGTCAGATGCAAAGATTTCCAAGTTGGAAACCTCATCCTAAGAAAGGTCACAAGTGCCACGAGAGATCCCTCCTAAGGAAAGCTGGGACCTAATTGGAAAGGACCCTACAGAATCATTTCATGGTAAAGGAAAGGAACCTACCACCTGGAGACGCTAGACGAGCAAAAGTTGCACCACTCATGGAACACGGAGCACTTGAAAAAATACTACCAGTAGACGATGGCATGAAAAACAACACTCCTCATTTCTAGTTTACTTCCTTATAGTTAATTTTTACTATCTACAGTACTTTTTAAGCTCAAAGTGCAGCTTTTATCCTTTCAAGAAATTTTTTTTACTTATGCATGCAATTTATCACAATAAGAGGAGTTTTTCAGATATGACCTGTGTATGTATGTCTCTACAAAACTACATTTGTGATCAAGTCCACAAGAGGACGAGTTCATTACTTCCTCTATAAGTGGACTTAACCCAAGGGATGCTTATAAATTATAAAGTCCATAAGTGGATGGATATATTAAGTCCATAAGTGGACAAGTTTATTACTACGTCCACAAATGGACAGGTCATCCCAAGGGATGCTTATCAAGTCCACAAGAGGACGAGTTTATTACTTCATCCACAAACGAACTCATCCTAAGGGATGCTTAGGAATTATAAAGTCCATAAGTTGACGAATATATTAAGTCCACAAGTGGACTTATCCCAAGGGATGCTTAGAAATTATAAAGTCCATAAGTGGACAGATATATTAAGCCTACAAATGGATGAGTTCATTACTAAGTCCATAAGTGGACGAATATATTAAGCCTACAGATGGATGAGTTTATTACTAAGTCCACAAGTGGACGGATATATTAAGCCTACAAATGAACAAGTTTATTACTAAGCCCATAAGTGGACGGAGATATTAAGTCTACAAATGGACGAGTTTATTACTAAAGTGAACGGAGATATTAAAGCCTTAAGAGGACAAGTTTAGTACTAAAGTGAACAAAGATATTAAGTCCTTAAGAGGACGAGTTTACATCCCAAGGAATGTAGTAAAATTATTAATTAGCTGACGGGTTCAATGCTAAGCCCATGGTCAGACGGACTCATCCAAAGATACCCAAAAAATACTAAGTCCCCAAAGGGCGGGCACACCTAAACAAGCGAGTATACCTCACATGTATGCTAGTCCCAAGGTGGACGGACATACGCACATCTCAAACAAGAATCAACATATAACAAAAGCATACCAAAAGCAATGGATGTAATAACAAATTATTAAACAGACGCCATAAATAAAAAAGAATTGTTTACAACAAGGCCCAAAAATAAAAGGGCACATAATATCGTCCGTAAATAAGATACATAAAAAGTTAAAAAAAAAAAATTTAAACTAGGTTGAAGGATTCTAGGCGTTAGGGGTAGAAAGGCTCTCAGCATCTTTTAAAGGAAGGTCTTCAGCAGACAGGATCAAGGGAGTGACAAGTCCTTCGAGAGTAGGTTAAGCAAGAACCACACCGTCATCTTTCAGATACTACTCTAACTGAGTAGAGTTATCGGTCTCCTCACTGACGATGTCAGCACTTGCAGGAGTCGTCTGCACTGGGTCATTCATGGAGATCTTGGACAAGTCAAGGTTTGGATAGACGGACCCAACCTGCTTTAGGCAGTCATCAAAACCTTCGCCATAGTAGATGGCACACGCATCAATAAAAGATTGCGAGGCCTTAAAATCCACCACAACGTCGACTTTGGCCTTCTTTGTGTGCTCACGAAGGGTCGTCAACTCTGTCTCCAAGCTATCCTTGTCTTTCTATGCCTTCTTTTGGAGGTTGGATTCTTGCTTCATTTTTTCAGTAACAACCATCGGCTCCTTGTTAAGGGTGCAGACGGCCTCCTTGTATTGATCCATCTCCTTGTTATGAATATCTTGACGCTTTCGGAACCGATAGATCACTTCCTTTTAGGCAACGCACTTGTCCAGGAGCACTTTCATGCGGACCAATGCCTGAAATAAAAAACAACTATCAACAAGAGAATAAAACATGAAATAGAACAAAATATGAGAAAAACATACCCTAGCTAGGTCAAAGAGACCCGATGCTCCCAAGTCTTCTGTCATCTACTTAGCACAAGGGTCCAAGTCTGTCTCTTTGATGATTGACTCAACCATCTCAACAATATGTTCCTTATGCATAAGAAGACGACGAATGGTTCCCTGGGTGACGGGACTAGTCTCCATCATCAGACCTTTGCCAGCTCCATGGCTAGATTTAAGAGAAGATGGCTACTTTGACTGTTTGTCACCAACAGAAATGCCCAGTCCTTTCTTGAGTAGACGGTCATCCTTCCCGTTGCTCTTTCACTTGGACGCTCCTTTGCCGACAACCTTGGGAGTTGACATTGAGGCCCCTTCCTTTTCCTTCTGCTTGCACTCCGCGGCTAACGCCCTTATCAAAGCTCTTTGTTTCATTGCCTCTATTTCTGCAAAGGGTAAAAAAAGAACATTAGATAAGCAGGCATAAGTATGAAGTAGACGGAAGGAAAGAACCAAGAAATAAGAATTTACGCCGACGGGAATAAGCATTCAATCTATAGGCTGCAGGCATCGGCATGGGACCACCACAGTAGGCGTGTAACATGTCAAGGGTGATCAGGTCCCTGCACTTCCGTTCGTCAAAAGGGATCTCAAGCACCCGATAGATGAAAGCCTCTTGCTCGTCGATTTTGCGTAGATGAATGCTAGCTGAAAAAGAGAAAAAGCAGATGACCTTAAACACTTAAACAAATAAATAAAGAAAAAGTGAAAATGTAGATGGTATTAGATCTGAATCCTTGAAAATACCTCAAGTATTTTCAAAACCATAAGGCATTGTCACCTGTTCTTCCCGACGGCATACCCAATCCATCCCTTGGACAAAAAAGTATCTACCCTTCCAATTTCTATTGGAGTCGGGCATGTCTGACACCGGCCTAAATGTCTTCTTCCTCGTGGAAAAATGATATATCCCCTTAGACGAGGAGATATGTTGGGGTTTGTAGCACCAAAAGAACTCGTCTAGAGTAAGCTGACAATTCCCCCCACTAAGATGACCCTAAAGGATTTCAGCCCCTATGAATATCCTCCAAGAATTTGGGGCTATTTGGCTGACAGATAGACCTAGGAAAATGGCCAACTGACGATGTAATGCCATCAACGGCAACCTTAATCCTACTGCGAACATGGCATCATACATGCTGACATCAGCGGTCTTCCTAGAGTAATACTTTTCAAACTTTCCAGGCAGACGAATTGGAACGTTATTAGGGATTTGGGAACAATCCCGTAAATTCTTGAAAATATTAGTCATCGTCATCGGCTTGAAGTTGTTAACCATCCATATTGCCAGAAGGATGAAAGGACAAGTATGACTATCCCCTGAGCTTCCTAAACTTCCTCCCTTAGGAGCTCTCTCGTCACCTTCACCCTTGTATTTATCATCTTAACCCTCGTACTCCCCCTCATTCTCCCCTTCTCCCTCGTTGTACTCGTCCTCATCTCCCTTTCCTTCCTCTACTTCCTCTCCGTCATAATCTTCCTCTTCATCGATAGGAGAATAGGCAAATGGTTCCCTCTTTAACGACCAGGATAAGCCCTCATCAGGCCCATGATCTGATGGGTAGACTTCATCGTATCCTGCTCCCTCATGGACTGACGACGACTACTCACTCGTCGTTTCTCTATCTCCTGACATCTATTCACCTACAAGCAACGAAGGTATTCTAAGAACTTATTTGACAAGTCTCTCTATAGAAGTGAAGACCAACTAGAAAAACGGAAATAGAAAAGGAATGAAAAGAGAATTGGACTTACAAGATCAGTAGACGATTCCATAGAGGTGACGGGATCAGTAAGTTTACGGTAGCAAAGATGACGAAATGACAGCTCCCTCTCTTTTAAGATTTGCAAAGATGAAATAAGGAAAAATGAGAAGAGGTGCTGAGTTATTTATAGGATGAAAGGGCACGGGAAATGAAGCGACGCTTTTGTTCAAAAATGAGGCCAACTAGCCTGTGCCACATGTCCTAGCATTTAATGAAGAATGCTAAAAAAAAACCATTAATGAACGCCCTTTTTTCAAGAAGGGTAGAAAAGAAAAGAAAAGCTATAATTTAAACTCCATGACCCGTCAGTGAAAGCCGACGAAGCCATGGAATAGGGGGCAGCTAATATGGGTGTTCTCAAAAGTAAATTCACTTACATATGAGGAAGTTGACAGCTCCAATGAGCTTGTCGATTCCACGCACGTAGACGGAGGTACAAGAGTGACGATGCCGTAGGCTGCCAATCTCACCTCAATACCCGATGACATCTGTATGAGACGATGAGGAACCTCAAACGAATTTAAAGGCCAATGAGAAGAGAGGGCCAACGGGAATGAAGAAGCCTATGACGAGTCCAGTGTGGCCTTGCTTGACCCCCACAGATATCTATACAAGGAAATATCTTGCACCCCGCAATTAACCCTAATCAAAAGAGTCCTCACAAGGAAAGGATCTTGCAAGATACATGTATTAATGAGGATCTTCCTTATAAGAAAAGACCTTCCCCACCAAGAAACGAATGTCAGCTCTACGCTACTATAAGAACCCCAAAGCCCTCACAAGCTAAGGCACACATAATTTACCCCAGCTCTAACACTTTAGAGTTATGAAAGTTCTCTAACTTAACCTTCGAAAGGCATTTGGCCGGTACCACATCGGTACTCTTTGCAAGGTTGAAAGCTCAAAAATATGTTGAAAACACAAGAGCTGTTTAGATCCCCAAATTAAAATTATAGCTCGATAGATTTTACACTAACTTAATACTAAGTGCGGAATAATGTAAATGCGAGCGGATAAACAAACAAGCTACTCTAATCCATAATCAAGACAACACAGCAGTAAAATGGAATGTAAAATAGTAGGGAAGAAAGATGCAAACACAAGATAACATGCCGATGTGTTATCGAAGAGGAAACCAAAGAACTTGACGAAAAACCTCTCCGCCGCCCTCCAATCGAAAATCAATCCACTAGACAATCAGTTGGGATACATTGGTTAGCAAGAAACCCTCCAAACCTAATCTACCCGATGTACCTAAGCCTTCCAAGCTCCTACTCCAACAAGGCTTCTCGAAACCGTGTCTTGTCTAGCTCTTCAGATCCCGCAACAAGTTCCATGTTGCATCTGCCATCCTTGGCTTCTTCCAATGCTTCCCAGCAGTACCAAAACCTCACTTGACACTCTAAAATGGTGTGGTAAGTGTTTGGGCTATCAACCTTTCAATGGTATGGAAATGAAGAGGTAAGAGTTGAGGAAAATCTACAAGCAATTGTGTAGAGAATTGTGGGTATAGCAATCTCTAACTCTGAAGATTTATGGTTAGGGTTTTCTTTCAGAAGCACTCCTCAACATTTGTGGGTAATGTGGGTATATATAGTGTGGATACAGAAAGTGTGTATTAGATAGCACAGTCTGGCAAAACAGAATGTTTTGCGGGTGTCTCATGGGAAGGCCTTACCCGTGAGCTATTCGTAAAACATAGCTGTCTCCATCCTATCTTGACTCTTCACATTCCAGCATATGCAAGTCACATGGATCATTTCGCGAGATGCTTAGCCACGATATACTCGCGAAAACTCTTCAGTCTTCAATTGCTTAAGTCTTCACACTTTCTTTCTTTCTCTCTCTCTCTCTCTCTCTCTCTCTTTCTCTCTCTCTCTCTCATACAACCCTTATAATCAAATCCCATAATAAATACAAGGTACAAAAGATTGAATAAAAATTACAATCAAATTTGGCACGAAATTAAAGCCAACAAAACACATAGTTGTAAATTACAACTTTACAATCTCCCCCTTTGGCTATTCCTTGACAAAACCCCTAAAACAGACTCTAGACTTAAATGTAAGTTTAGGAATAGTGGCAAAACTCACTCACACCTAATCTTGAAGCTGTGAAGCATTTGCATGTATATACCTGTAACCTGAAACATTTGCAAACAAACAAAACTTTCATTAAGCTTATGACAAGTTGAATACATGGTACGTACATGAGCAAATAAAATGCAATCAAGTTTGTAAATACTATAAAACATGTACGCATATCTTGATCATACAAAACAATCATTAAAGAATGACTACAATGAACATTTAGCTAATAAATGCTCATCCGGACATGCAACGCAATTAAGAACAATCCCAAGGATCAACTGCATGTCCAACACTTAACCAATGCAAAATACATGAAGTATATGCTTCTAGGATACAAGATCCTACTAGGGCACAAGAGTGAGGTACTTAAAGACATATTAGCAATATCTTAAAAGTACAGAAAAATGCTACAAAGCATTGAGATAAACACAACTACTGAATATAAAACTGAAATTAAGAACAATGTACTAAAGCTTTAAACAAAAGCAGTAAAGACAACTATCCAAGAGTTATAGATGCTGAAACAATTTAAATCAAAACATAAATAAAGCTAAACCGCTTGTAATGAACCAATGTATCTAAGATCTAAGTGCTAGCTATGCTCCCCTTCAATTGTGATCGATCTGTGAGGATAAGGCAGTGATCTAGCCCTGAATATATGCAAACTGGTCCGCAGTGTTCTACACGTGAGTTAAGCATGGTAGACATCTAGTCCATTTTAGCTAGGAGGCGATCAAGTCTGTTTGATCCTGGTGCTTATGCTGAACATGTTAATTGAGCTGAAGTCTCTGGGGCAGAAGTGAATCTATCAATCTCTTCCTCTGTATCCCTCGTCCTCAACACGATCCTGTGGTATCATATGCACACCTGTTTTGGAGCCTTTAATGTGAGCTATGCTCCTATATGCTCCTAGTCACTGTGTGTGCACCAATAGGATAGTCCTTCTGAACCACAGTGAGACCACTCGGAAGTTTGAGCCTTGATTTTGCAATGAGGCCCATTATAAGTGAAGGGAACGGCATGATTGTTCTGGAATTCTGCTTCTCAATGCTCTTCTTCAACAGATGGAAGATGTGACCACATATATCAATCTCCTTGTGAGTAAAGAGATCATATAGAAATATTGTCCTTGGAGTAGACAACGTAGTGTTGGTGACTGGATACAAATTATGGATCATCACATAGGCAAGTGTCCTCATCTCCGGAGAGAATGGTATTGTATCCATGGATGATTTCTTCGGTGTACCACCAAGTATCCCTATCATCTCCTTAGGAGAACCCAATCTATCCTCATACTGTATTGTGATTGGCTATGATGGAGGACGAATTTCCAAAAATTCTTGTATGCATTCCCTAGTAATCACGAACTCCTTGTGTCTCATCTGTCAATCTATATGATCCTCTTCCACACTAGCATTTGAGAAAAATTCCCCTATGATCTTCTAGTATACAACTCCAACCGGATTCAGCAGCTTTGTCCACGTCTTCTCCTTGAACACCTCAGGTATGAAGGTATCCTCAAGGGTATCCAACTTAACAACCCTTTCCATGATAATTTTTACTCTTTTGTTGCAGTCATTGTACTTCATATCTGCCTTAGTAGACTTGAAATTGTCAGAACCTGTGCAAGAACATTTTATGGATTTCTTGGTCGCAGAATGTTTGGTAGGAGACATCTGCACAATTCCATAGAGAACAAAGAATAAATAACAAGTGCACAAACACAAAACAGAACACAAAAGCATGATTAGATACATGTTAGTTCAAAACAAAGGTAACATAACCTAAATCAGAGCATAACCAACTCAAAACAAAGTAAATGACCTTAAAACAACATGCTATAGATGTTAAAACATGTAAACATATGCACAATGCATGAATTAAGTGACTGTGCATGTGTGTGCATGTGCTAATGCATGTGTGTGCAGCATGAGGTGCATGGGGTGTGCCTAGAGGATGCATGGCATGGCAATGTGAGACACACAATGGGCACAATGTGTAAAACACACATCCAATGACCAAAACATGTCTAGCATGTTCAATCAAATGGAAACCCAAGCATTGGAACTCAGTTGAGTCCAATACAACCCAAGAATGTCACTAGGACATTCTGTTAAACACCTAACATGCAACAATGCACTACAGTTATGAACAATGCATGAACATGTTGAAAAACTGCCTCAATACATGCTTTAATTTCCACAAGGGGCCAACACAGATGCACAAAGATCAAATGGGACTCAGTCCAATCAAAATTTTGAAAAAAATTTCTCAAAATTAAGAACCCCAACCCAATTTTCAAAAATCCCCAATTTTTAAAACCCTGAGCTAAAATCTGCAAAATTTAAGAAAAAAAGTGAAAACAATGTTTATGAAAACATACCTTGAAGTGATTTTGCAGAGATTTTTGCTTGAAAATGATGGGGTTTGAGTGAAAATAAGATTTGGGTTGAAGGGGGTTCTAGAGCGGCAGTGTGAAGGAAGTTAAGAGTATTTGAAAACATGTCACATATGCTACATAAAAACTAAAAACACGTTTTTTTGCGGGTTAGGTAGTAGCAAGATAGTCACGAGAATGGCCACTGAAACTCAAAACCTTTCGCAAGAAGCTATTAGTCGCGAGCCAGTTGCAATAGCCTCTATATGAATTGAAAAATTCTCAGTTTTTGCCTAAAAACATTTTGCGAGAAGTGTTTAGTCACGAAATACTCGAAAGGCAGTAGCGAGACTCTCTGTATGAAAATGTGACTTTGTAATTTCCCTTAAGCACATTTCACAAGAAGCTCTAAGTCGCGAGCTTCTCACGAAACAAACTCTGAACAATTTTTTTATGGAAAACACAAAAATGCATTTTGAACAAAAACTAAAATCACGAAAGTATAAAATCACTTTCGAAAACATATAAAACACTAAAAAATCTTGTGTGTTGTGTGTGAGTATACACATCACATTTGAACATGTACAATCACACAAATGACATAAGCATTACTTGAACAAAGTCTTGTGTGTTGTGTGTGAGTATCAAATGTGGAATAGTCCTTCGACCAGAGTGAAACTTCAATGATCAATTCAATCAAGTTATACACAATTGGAACAAAATCAAGTGGACTATCTCAATTATAGAAATGAGCATATATGACCTCCCACAAGAGATTGATTACAAGACCTAGAAACTTTTCATTTGGCTTCTGCATAAATCATAACATTTGATCCCTTTTGGATAATACATCTCTTTATGAGATCGATGCTTGAAATTTTTGATATTTCAACATTGAGAGTTAGCCTTTGGCTTTTTGAGCACCATACATTTTATTATAAAGGTCGCTTTCTCTTTTTCCTAGTCAAATACTAGTATGTGCGACAAGTTTTTACAGCTCAATATCTCTTTTCATTTGAAGATTTACATTTGGTGAGCTCTATTGCAAAAACATAAAAGATAAAGTGGGAAGAGATATAGACACAAGTCTATGCAAGTATCAAGACCATCAAGACAATTGACCAATTATTCATGACAAGCTTAAAGATCTATTTACAACAATCACGCATAGCTTTCAAGATATTTCCCACACAAATATATGTGCATATAGAACAAGCTAAGCTAAAAAATGCACTATGCCATTAGTATGAAGGTACTAGGCTAAACTCTCGTGTGATATACATAACACAAGCAATCAAAATTTTTGAAGATTTTTCAATTTTTATGGGTTTTTGAATTTTTGAACACACTTAAAAACAAACCAAATAAAGTAAGATCAACAAAAATAGGTACAAATCAAAACAAGTAAAAGAAAATCATGCTATAAACTTGATGCAATTTACACAAATTTAATTATGCATGACAAGATGCATGAACATATGTCCCTAAACATTGGAAGTATTAATGCATGGACATAGGAGGTGATCATGCATGAGTACCCTTCTTCACCCACACGTCACGTGCGTTTAGGGTGATATCCCTATAGGATTGGGTACGAGTGTTATGGCCTTCAAACCTTCTAGAGAAACTTGCCAAACAAGTGGTGAATGCATCAATCATTTTCATCACATCCATCACTCCGAAATCACCATCTCGACCCCTTGATTGCTCAACAGTCCAGTTACTTCTGTCATTTCTTGGTCCTCTTGACCTCAGATCACTTGCATTCTTCAATGCCCTCAACTTATGACAATTTGGTCTGGTGTGTCCTTGAATTCCACAATGATGGTAGAAATGTTGAACCTTAGACTTTGGAGGTGATTTCCCTTGAACCTTAGGCTTGATCACTGATTGGTTAGGATGCTTATTCAACACCCATCAGTCAATCACATTCTTATTCTTCTCCTCCTTCACTTTCTTAGCCTTTGTGGTAGTTACCATCATTTCTTTGGCTTTTACAAACTTCACTTCCTTGGAGACATTGACAGCTAAACTACTTTCTCCAATATATCCCAATCCAGTGTTGTCGGAGAAAGGTTTTTGATGGGAAAGAACTTCATCAAGCTTTTTGGAAGATACTCGCTCTACTTTAGCATTGGCTTGAACCACCTCAAGCTCAAGAAATTTTATCTTTGAGTAGGCTTCGGTCAACTCTCCATTCAACATTTCTATTTCACATTTGGTCTCCTTGTATCGCACGAGGAGACTTTTATAATGCTCCTCTGCCTTCTTCATCTTTTTAACAGTTGCCTTGGCCACCCTTGCATATTCTCCTGACTTCTCAAGGAAGGAATTGTAGTTTTCTTGAAGTCTTACTGCACTTTCATCTTCTTCAGCATCTGATTCTTCTACTATTCCCATTGACTCTACTTCATATGTTCCTCGAGCTCTTCCACTAGCAAGCTCAAGTCCTCCGAGGACTCAACATTAGCAATAGTCATAAAAGCAGAGTAATTCCCTTCTCCATCATAGCTCTCTTCTGAATCTGAATTGGAAGAATCTAAATCACTAAGTATTGTGGCATACGCCTTGCCCTTCCCTCTTAGATAGTTGGGACACTCCTTCTTGAGATGTCCATGACCATTGCATTCATAACACACAATGTATTAGGGGGATTGAGAATCCTTCTCATCTTTCTTCTTAAATTCCTTCCTATCACCTTTGGAGGATGAAAACTTCCCTCTGCTAAACGATTTCCCACTGTTCTTCATCCTCAGAAATTTTCGGAAGTCCTTTGCAAGAAATGCTACTTCCTTCTCCATACCATCTTGTTCAGAGGAATCATCCATTCTTTCAGTGATGGTTTTAAGAGCAAGAGATTTACTCGACTTATGAGAAGGCAGTCTCAGCTTATATGTTTGGAGAGATCCAATGAGCTCTTGGATTTTGATCCCATCCAAATCTTTACTTTCCTCTATAGCTGTGACTTTTGCTCAAAAGCTCTCCGGCAGTGATCGAAGGATTTTCCTCACTATTTTTGAATCCTCTATTTTCTCACCCAAGTTGAACTTACCAATAATCACCTCGTTCAGCTTGCTATAGAATGAGTCGAATGAATCTTCTTCACTCATTTTCAGCTCTTCAAACCGAGTGGTTTGCATCTGCAACTTAGTATCTTTGACCTTCTTCGTGCCTTCATACGTGGTCTCCAATATCTCTCATGCCTCATTGGCAACTGTTATGTGAGAAATCCTGTGAAACTCATCTAGAGAAACACCACAAAAAATTGCATTCAAAGCTTTACTGTTAGCATTAGCTGCCGCAAGGGTATCCCAACTGATTGTCTAGTGGATTAATTATCGCTTTGAGGGCGGCGGAAAGGTTTTACGCCAAGTTCTTCGGTTTCCTCTTCGATAACACATCGGCGTGTCATATTGTGTTTGCATCTTTCTTCCTGACTCTTTTACATTCCATTTTGCTGTTGTGTTGTCTTCATTATGGATTAGAGTAGCTTGTTTGTTTATCCGCTCGCATTTACACTATTCCGCACTTAATATTAAGTTAGTGTAAAATCTATCGAGCCGTAACTATAACTTGTGCTTTCAACACATTTTTTAGCTTTCAAAGGTTTTCTTTGTTTTTGTTTCACAGGTTTTGTCTAGAGTACATGAGAACCGTGTGGCTCACTGACGATTTTTGGTATCATCAGCATACATGATAGATGTGTATTATATCTATATATTCTTATGCAAAGTTGCTTGCACTTCTTCTTGCAACAATATTCCTTATAAGATTTGGAAAATTGGGATTCTATGTGATCAGTGAGAGTAGCTTTGCTGAAGCTCTTTGGCTTGCCTGGACTGTTGTAGCTAACAAGGTTGGCATTACGTTAAAGATTGCCTTTGTATCCATAAGTTTAGGAGGGCATGCTGAAATTTGCAACAATGCTTGGGCATGTTTCTTAAACTAATCTTAGAGAACATGAATTCATTGCGAAGGAAAGAAGCCACATACTAGTGACAAATTGTTAATCTTCTTGAGTGTATTTGAGCTTGATGCACCTCCATAATATAATTTTCCTTATCAATCTTTGAATGATAGCTAGATTTTCTTTAACCTCTTGATCTTCTTAAGATTGTAGTCTTGGAGTGATTGGTTTATCGTGATTTAGCTTTGGAAAAGTTGTTATGGAACTTTTGAGATACCACTAATTATTATTTATATATTACCAAAAGTTTCATCTTTAAGCGATTAAGACATTGTTGAAAGCATGAACTTAACTGTTACTAGAATTTTATGTCTAATTATGGTTCTTGAGATTAATTAGAATAGGAAAATGAGTTTATATGAATAGTTAAGTGTTACCTTGTTAGTGCAAGGTTGGCAAAAGTTTAGTTTCAGACACATGAAGTTAAACTTGATACTAGCGCCCCTCATAACATTTTTAGTATTTTGGTTCGAAAGTTATCAGCTAATATATCTTAATACCTCCTGAAAGGGGATGTGCAAAGTGCAAAGTTGAATTATATACTATGAAAAATAGCAATGGCAAACAAATGTACTTCATTTTTGTTGCTTCATCTCATTTCAATTTTCTTGCTACATTTTTTCTTCCTTAGGATTTGCTTTTGTAGTATTAATTTACTCCAATTATATAATGGAAAATTTTACTTTAAATAATTCCAAATGATATACCACAATTTTTCATTGATTTTAGTTTCCTCAAGCTTGTGATGTATTATGCGTCATATTAGAATTTTTGTTCTTTATTATATAATCAAATTAATGAAATATTTAATGGTATTTTTTTTTTAGAATGATTTAATGGTGCAATTTCTAAGCACTTCAACACTCAAATGATTATATTTTTAATTTGTGTTATAAATGAATTCTAAATCTTATTTTAATTGTTAATCTTTACTAGTCATTAACCCGTGCGATGCACGGGTACGCTACCAATTTTTAAAAATAAAAATTATATCCATAATAAAAGGACATAAAATATCATTACTATCCCAAAAGATGAGTATCAACTATAGCAGAAACATTAACTCGTATTATTCATTCTAGCCATCACCTTTTTTTTTTTTTTTTCTTTTTTTGTTGCAAAACTACTTACTCAAACAATTAACTAAATATAAAACCAAGCTTGAGATAACCCATAAAGTTAAATTAAATTTAAATACAAACTAAAAAAAAAACAAAACAAACAAAACAAACAAACTATGCATATCATGAAGACAAGCATGTAGATAAGAAGGGGTTGCCATGTTATGGTCCATAGAATAAGAAGACTTATGCACCCAAAATTTAATTGACCCAAATAGGCTTAGGTTGGTGCTCATGTCAGTGGAATTTTCATTCATTCTCTCTTTGTTTTGGGATTGGAGAAGTTCAAAGCAAGTGAAAATTTGATGAACATAGATGCAAAATGAGCAGTACAAATAACATATGAATCTAACAGCAATTACAATCAGAAATGAAGTCCTACTTGCTGTGAAAATCGTTTATCTTCTGAATATTTAGATTCAAGACTTAGTTTGTTAGATAAACCCCTAAACCCTTTAATTTACAAAAGTAAAGCAGGTTGAAGAGTAAAAATTAAATTTAAAGCATAAGTTTGAGTAGTACATGCAGTTTTTGCATTTTATATAGCAAATACTTCTGGTATAATACTTCAAAATCCAAATAGAGCCATAGTATTGCATATACAGTTTAGATTAAACTTAAATAAGCCAATAATGATATAAAAAAGACTCTCACAGATGTGTATGTAATTAGGTGCAAAATTAGAACATGTCATAATCCCCAGTATTGTTAATCAAATTAACCTGGTATAAATAAGAAGATTTGAGAACCAAGGTTCTTAATGCTCATGTTTTAAATACTGCCAAGCATATATGTTTGCTGTTTCAGGGCTTTCCTTGTCTTCTTGGTCACTTATTTAAGATTTCATAGTAAAAAGACTTAAAACTTGGGGATTTTGCTATTATGAAATCTGCCTCCTGGGGCAGGATGGCTAATGTGCTCATGTGAGTTCTAGATTTAAAACATTTAAGTTAAGTCTATAAAAATCATAATCCAAAAGATACAACAATGCAATTGTTTATAGGTAAAGCATACATATAATCAACATGATCATTAAAATAGAGTAAAATTCAACCAACCTTCATGACTCTTTTACAATTTTATTTGGATTGTGTGTCTCAACAGCATACCATTGCAATTATTAATTACTTAAAATTCAAAAAAAAAATATTTATACATGATAAGTACCAATTCAAATTGAGTTTCATAAGTTCTTTAAATGTAAAGAGAATGCTACAATATTTAGAAATTAGATGTACATAGACAAATAGTTAAGCCTATACTAAAAAAAAATCAGAAATTTAGTACAGAGGCAAATGAATTTGATTACCAAAACTTATCTACAAAAATAAATGAAAAAAAAAAAAAAAAAAAAAAAAAACATTGATTTCTAACCAAACCTAGTTACCTTTGGGCCGGTTTCAATGGGCTGGTTGGGGTGCGTTGTTCTCAACGGCGTTTATGGGTTGTTGAGGTTGCATTTGGGTGGTTTGTGGGTTGCGGTTGTTGGTGGGTCTATGGTGGCATATGGCTTGCGGTTGTTGGTGAGTCTGCATTTTGGAGGAAGGAGAAGGAGATTGGCCAAAAACAATCTCTGTTGGTTTGTGGATATTGTGGGTTTTGATTAAAGAATCTGTGTTTTTGGCGATAGAAGTAGTGTGTCTTTAGATGGAAGGTAGGCTTTGTCGTGGGACTGGGGAAGAAGCGTTTTTTGGGAGGGGGGGGGGGGGGGGGGCTGGTAGAAGGAGCTTAAGGTTTGCATTTTGGAGAAAGGAGAAGGCAGAGAGCTGGTTTTGCGTTTATCAGGTTTTAAAAAAGTTTTTTTATTTATGTTTTTTTTTTTTAAATATTATGCTGATGTGGAAAATTATGAGAGGTTCAGAGGTTTCAGTTTTATATATATATATATATATATAATGGCTAGCACGTGTCTTGCACGTGTATCTCAAACTAGTTGTTTATAAAAATAAAATAAAAAAGTGGGCTTTTGCCAAAAGAATATATATATATATATATATATATATGTATTGGTAAAAAGGAATTCATCCAAAGGCATATATTACGCCAAATTTTAGGTTCTCATATGAGGAAAGGTTATCAACTGATGACCACACCCGCACCACAAGAGGAAACACACAACTCATCAGAATCAAAGGTTCATGTGGTCCTTCCAATGGTCCCTAAGCACTAGTAAGGCATAAATCAAACAAAAACAAAATGTCTTCTTCCCATTGTTATGATTGGTGAACGGAAAAAGTTATGCAGTGATAAGTTTAAAAAAAAAAAAAAAAAAAAAAAAAACCAATTGGGAGTGAGTCAAGAGAGTGAAAGAGTGAGGCTGTGCTCGAGGGTGTCAATCAAAATCCCATTTGGGGTATTGCAATTTAGGAGACAGATGAGTGAACTGTGTCATTCGAGAAACAGAATCTCAAAATTGGCTTCCAGTCCACAAAGTCAAAATCTCTGGGTCTGGATCTTCATTGAAAAGGAATGCTGAGTTTCGTGAACTTGATCGAAGTGTGAATCGAGGACGAGACTTGAGTAGCTTGCAAAAGCAGTGACGTTCTCGATCGAAGCGAATTAAAGCTAGCTCATCATATAGGCAAGGGCAGGCAAGCTCTTCTACTACAGGTTGGCCTTTCTCGAACTTTCACACTCCATAAAAAAAAAATACATAAAATAATACACTTGTTATTATTGATAATTATTAGGTTACAAACATAATTTTTTTAAATTTAAGTTCCACACATGAATTTGATGTTAATGTGTGCATGTTTTTTAATTTTTTTTTTATATATATCTGTACAATTTTTTTTTTAAATATATATAAATATTATTTAATGAAATATTAAATGTATATTAAACTATGTTTTATGGCATCCATTAACAAAAACTTTTCTTTTAGTAATATTAAGGACAACTATTTTCCCAATATTTTTTTTTTCATTTAAATCATGTTTATTTTATTGAGTGCTTATACATTTTTTTTCCCTCGTACCATAAATGAATTCAAGAATAAATAACATGCAAATTATCTCAAAAAAAAAAAAAAAAAAAAAAAAACACCTAGCCAATTTAGCCAAGCTGATTGAGCCCTTAAGAGTGTTCTCATTCTAGGAGTCGAGTTTTGTCAAGTAATGAGAGATTAAGCTTTGTTCAATAACGAATGTAAAATGATCAAGTTTGGCTTGTGCTTGAATCAAGCCTATAAATGATAATTAAGCGTGAGTTCGTCAAAAACTATAAAAGTTTGAACTCAGCTTAATTCATTAATCAAGCTAAGTTTGAGCTTAATACCAAGCTTTTAAGCTTGAAATTCAACACAAGTTTATTATCACTGTAGCACACACAAAAAAAAATTCATATTTCATTATCACACATATCATTCTACTTATCTCTATTCTCATAAACACTTCTCTCCCTTTCCATTAAAAGAACCAACCACCATTTGCCACCATTTGCCACGTTGTTGGAAGTTGATCTAGATGTGGCAATTTGAGCGTCAGTAGTGCTCCATGTTGAATGCATGGTGGTCACAAGACCATCTTGACCTAGAAAAAAAAAATATTATATATAAATTTTTAAAGTTTAATGATTTTTCTACCCTTAAAAAAATTGTGATCACCCTAAATATTTTTAGGCCTAACAAAATTAAACTTTGGTTCCCTTAATGATATATTAGGCCCTTTCAAAAAAAAAAAAAAAACTCAAGAAATATTTTATTGAACTGAAATTTGAAAGAAATATAGTTTTAGCATTGATAATGAGACTATTATGCAATGATTTTAAAATATGAAAACTCGTAGAAATATATTGTAAACTTTATGTATTTACGTGTTTTTTTGTCGTTGTCAATATATGAAATTATATTTTTATTCGATTTTGTATAATTTAAGTTTTTAATGACAATCCTAAAATAAAAAAATAAAAAAAAATTCTTAAAGTTGCCATTGATGCCTTCATGATCTAGGTGTCTGCAATTGTTTTTTTTTTTTTTTTTTTAGTGCAATTTGGGTTTGGGTTTAATTTATTACAGTGGGGGTTGTGCAGCAATGGATTTAGATCATTTGGTTTGCGATATGAGTATTGCTTTTTGTTGTTGTTATTAATAAAATATATATAGGGTAAATTGCAAATTACACCTCTAAAGTTTAGGAGTATTTAGATTTCACATCCTAACGTTTTAGAATTTAAATTTTACCCTTTAAATTCTAGGAGTGTTTGGATTTTACTCTCTAAAGTTTGGATTTGTTTAGATTTTACACTCTAAAGTTTCAGAATTTGGGGGTGTAAAATCTAAACACCACCAAACTTTATGAGGTAAATTCTAAATTCTAAAACTTCAGGGTATAAAATCCAAACACCTTCAAATTTTAGAAATGTAATTTGCAATTTACCCTAAAATATAAGTTGTTGAAATGGTAAGTAAAATAGAAAAATTAATTTTTTTTAACTATCTTTTTTAACATTTGCGGATAGGAATGCTCTTTGTTAAATTACCGATTTTCCCAAAAGGTTAAGCTGTAAGGAAGTGGTGAGTTTAATCATTTAACCATAATTCTAACACTCCTCCTCACTTGTGGGCCTAAACTTCCCCTTAATAAGTGATGGCCTAACAAGTAGAAATTTAACATTTTAAATGATGGGAGGTAGAGTGAAGACAAGGATTGAACTTAGGATCTCCTACTCTAATACCATGTTAAATTACCGATTTTTTCCAAAAGTTTAAGCTGTTAGGAAGTGATGAGTTTAATCACTTAACCATAATTCTAATACTCTTAAACCCTGCCTAGTGATGGAGCTAATAATATGCTCATCGATCAAGTCAGTCACTCTATTTTGACAGCAAGCTCTGTCCTATCTTTCATCAATATATTGTTAGGTTTTTGGAGTGTGAAGATATAGGTCAAATGGACATGAAGGCTTTCTCCGTCCACAAAATTCTTTGTTTTTTTTGTTTTTATTTTTTCGAATAATTATAAACAAAAATTATATAATAATTTCAAATGTGTACTAATAAGTAATAAAAACTTAATGACTCAATTTTTATAAAATAAAGGAGAATGATTTGTTGTAAATTAAGTTACACAAACTCCTGCAAAATGCACACATGTCAACACTTTAGCGAGAGACCTGTCTAGGACTTTTACTTAAAGAAAACTTTTGTTAACTCACTTACTCTTACCAGGCGTTGACACGTGCATTTTGCAGGAATAAATATCATAGGAAATATGGTGCAATCAATAGATAGGTCAATCTCAAGAATATGCTCATCTCTATAAATGAGTCAATTTCATGAGTCAATTTCAAGAATATGCTCATCTCAGCTATAATGAGTCAATTTCAGGAATATGCTCATATATAATTGAGTCAATTTCAGGAATATGCTTATTTATTCGGTAATGCTTTCAGGCTTGTTTTTCTATTGACTGTCATGCATCTATTGATTGTAATGTGACACACACACACACACACACATATATATATATATATATGAGATGGGTTCAAGTTACACTTTGTGTAACTTCGCAAGAGTTACACATTTTGTGAACCATTGATTACTATTAGATCTAAGAGTCAAAAACACTCATAATTGTATCATTATTACTCCTTAGAAATTAGTAATTTAGGCATTAACTATTCTTATTATAAAATTAAAAAAATTAAATAAAAAAAAAACCACAGCATTAACTCTTCTTTTTTTTCTTTTTTCTTTTTTTTCTCGTCCATGTCATCATCTTCTTCCTCTTGTCTTTCTTTCTGCACTATACTTTTAGGCCTCCATCGTCTCTCTACAATTTCTCTTAGACTACTATAATTATAAGTATTTATCCTGTTTTGCGTGCGTGTGCGTGTGTCCGATGCCAATGGCCTTTGGGTCAACCAGAATTTCCATAGGCAATGGTTACCTGGGAGATAATGCAAGTGAGTTTGAATCCCTTCTTGAATCCTTGGTTGTTGTTCTTAAGTTTCTTGTCATAAGTAATTACTAATAAGAAAATTATTGAAGGATAAAAGAATTAATTCAACAGATACTTGAAAAAAAAAAAAATAATAACGAATTAATACACCAGATGATTATTAAATGACTTCTGGGAAAAATTTAGAATAAGAAATACAAGAAAGAATCACAATGTACACCGCCTAAAGTTGAAGCACACAACTAGTCCTACAATGAACTTAAGAAAATGGTTTTAACAGTCACATTTAGCTTTTTGAGGGTTGAATGTGATATTATTTCTTTACCATCATATTGGCTACATAATACAAAAATGGAAAAATAAATGAGTTCGCAAAATGGTAATCATGTTTATTAAAACAAAATAAAGATAGCTTTTATTTACAATTTTATCTTTAGAATTTTATGAATGGTGGAGGCCTAAAAGTATAGTGCAAAAAAAAAGACAAGAAGAAGAAGACAATGATATGAACGAAAAAAAAAAAAAAAAAAAAAAAAAGGGTTAATGCTGTGATTTTTTTTTTCCTTTAATAGAAAGAGTTAATGTCTAAATCATTAATTTCTAGGAAGTAATAATGATACTATTATGGGTTTTTTTTACCCTTAAATTTAATAGTAATCAATGGTTCACAAAAGGAGAGTTACACCAGATGTAACTTGAGCCCATATATGTGTATATATATATATATTTGAGAAAGTAATGTGATATATGTTAATATAACATGATTGATTAAAAATTTATGTATCATTAATAATTCTTATAATTCCAAATTATAATATGAATGAAAACTTTCACGAAAGCAAATCTCACATGAAAATGAAAATTTATCAGCATAAGGACTAAGGAGATGACAAAATTGATAAAGACTATTATGTGAGAATACTGCTCACGTCAATGTAATGTGATATTTGTAAAGCCCTTGATTTTATCATGTTTGAGGACATAAGTTTTATTTAATTATAAATCTCATAATTTACCTTAACTTAATTCAAGCTCTTAAAAGACTTTAAATCACACAAGTATAATTAATTGATAGTATTAGAAAACCCGAGAATTTAAAAAATATGATAACAACAAATTTAATGGTATTTGGGTCTAATGATTCTGCTCCCAACATTAGAAGGGGTGATGGATAAGGTTGTCGGTAAAACTCTTATAAGGTGTGTAAATTATTTAAGGAAAATGCTAAAGTTATAAATTATTTTACAGTTTTTTATTTTTATTTTTACAAACTGTTAATGCAATGAATGTTATTGGTAAGTAAAAAAAAATTGATGTAGTGATAAATCCAAATGAAAACCAGTAAGAATTTATCACATCAATAATTTGTAAAATAATTTATGATTGTAACATATTAACATTACTCTTTATTTACTACGAAAAAAAAAAAAAAGTATACAAAAGAGTAGCCTTTTCTATTTGTCAAATCCTTTTATCATTTTTTAGACAAATTATTATTATTATTTTTTAAAACTTTCTTTTTTCTTTTCCCATTTGGATGGTATCTTAGTCGTGAACTTCTTGCACAATAATAATGAACAAAATTTTATCTTCCGTATTAAATCTTCATTTTAGCGCAGAGAGAGAGAGAGAGAGAGAGAGAGAGAGAGTAATGGCATCTATAATTTTATGAATCTGGATTCCAGTCGTCTAGTTCTTGTTTCCAAAGAATGAAGCACATTTTATAGTAATGCTTTGGCTTTTAATACATAATCGTGCAATTATTATGGTGCATAATGAATGTAGTAACCTTTTCTTCGGGTTGCAGGTCTCTAGAATTTAATTCACTTAAACCTGGTCATGTTGCAAAAAGGATTGCATGATGGGAGGTGATCATCAACTATAAATTGCCTGATTGTCTACCACCTATCTATTAGAATGGAATATCTTTTTTGTTTCCTTTACTTTAGCTATCTTTGGTCAAATCGAAGTCCTTATATTGAACTAAAAAAACCCACACAAAAAAAAAAAAAACCCTATATTATTTGAGATTTGTTTTATTTTCCTAAATTCTTATAATTGCGCTGCCTAGAAGTTCCATAAAATTGAGAACCCCAATGTGATTATTGAAACAGGTAGAAGTTCTTCTTTAAGCCAAAAAAATCACAAGTCTTTTGCTTTTTGGCTGAAATCGTAAGTCCTTGTTTAAAACCAAAGAATACTAAGGAGCTGGTTTGGACTTGGTTTTCGTAGAACTATTAAGTGCACCTGCTTGAAGTTCCCCAAAAAGGTGAGAACCAAATTTTATTATTAAATGCAAGAAACTCGTAATAGTTGTTTGAACCAAAGATTGCTACATATTTCTTCAATTAATCATGACAGTTCAAGTAAAACTACAAAGATGTAGAAATAATGATCTAAAATTTCACCACCTAGACGTGTTGTCTCATGCCAGAACTCGTTTGCAGTCAATCTGTCTCAATTCTAACTTTTGGGACACTTTCTGCATGGGCTCATAATAAGTATATTCGTTCTGATAGTTTTCTAAACTTTACAAACAGCTAGGGTCCTATAATTTAAGACAGCATTTTAACAAGATTGCATTAAGGTTTTATGAGTCGTTGTAGTAGAACAAAGGGTTAATATGTTTTTATTAGACTAGTTTACTATAATGTTTCACAGCCTTTCAAACTTTGGTCTTTTACGTTCTCTCTCTCTCTCTCTCTCACTTTCTTAAATATGCTTTTCTAGGGTTGATAAAAAAAAAAAAAAAAAGGTTTTTCTAGGGCTTCTAAACTTTTTCCACAGTTGAATCTAGTTTGGCACTATGTGCGGCCCTTTTTTTGTAACTTGTCAAGCCCACGTTCAGTGGTTAGATTCAGGGCCTTCTGGATCTTGGGTTTTCAAGGCCAAGAGGAGACTTGGGTTCCTGAGCTCAAATAGCAAATCCAAAAAGAACCAACAAGAAAAGAGACAATAATGCTTAACGATGGATTTGTTATTATACTGCTCAAATAATAATACAAATTGTGTTAAGTATATTAGCAATGCGATATGTTATACCATATTGTATATGCTAGCGTGAATGCTGAAGGGAAAGTATAAAATATGAACATCAAGAATACGAGAGTTACATGGTTTAGACTTGTCGGCCTATATTCACAGAGGAATCCCTTAAGGGCTACATCTTTATTATGTAAGAAAGTAATACAATAACCTGTGTTACAATAAACCATAACATGAGTATATATAGGCGACTAAACCTGGACTACTAGTACAAGTAAGAATGGGCTTGGGCCTATTAAATTGAGCTTATATGTTTAACATATTTCTAACACCCTCCCTCAAACTTAAAGCGGAAACTCGATGAAGGCTTAAGGTTGGATAAGTATGAGAAGATTTCTTGGAGATGCCTTGAAGAACGCATTTGAAGAAACCACGATGAAGAATGTGCAATTGACTAATTTTGCAGATTCAAATGAAGAAACGGAGTCCAAAATCAAAATCTACACAAAAAAACTGAGCAAGATAGGCTATTTTGAAAATTTTGACTTTTGGTCAAAGGTCAATCCTATAAGTCAAAGTTAACGGTCAGAATGGTCAACGGTTTACACGGTCCAGGTCAAGTCACAAATTAGGCTGCAGAGCCACTGACATCATACGATGACGTGTTAGTGACGTGGATTAGGGCTGACATAGCTATGCTTGTGTGTCTAATGACGTGGCAAGATGATGCCAATCTTGATGTTAATGAGTTTTCTGGTGCATGTATGGCACATGAGGTGTCTACTGGTGTGTGGAGGCAAGGCTAGAAATCTGCCAGCGCGTGGAGGCATGTGCTTTAACGGATGATCGCTAGATTTCTTCCACATGTAGATCGGCAGACATTAAGGCCAACAGGGCAATGGGTGTGACTATAAGGCGATCTGAGCAGGAGGAATTTAAAGCGGCACGTGTGATTTTTGGTGAAAACTATGGAAGCTCGTGATGGCACGTGCAGAGGTGATAAGTCACTAGATTTCTAGGTTTTGCTCATGGGAGGCCGAAGAGCACTTCTGTGTGGTTGGTTTCGTCAGTCAAAAGCTTGATTTGCACAAATCTCAAAGGAAAGGCACGACATGCTTGAGAGAGCATAGACATGGCGACAAGACAGCAACGGTGGTTCCGTGGGAGCTGTGTGAACTCGTGGAGTCCAAATTTATGGGCAAGTAATGGCACTGTGGTGGTTCTGTGTTGTGCACATGAGAAACTTCTTTGTTGTGTAAAGATAATTGTTTAATGCCAAGAAAAGTTTAGCTTTGATACCATGTTAAATATATGAACAACATGATGTGTTATACTATGTTATTTATGCTAGAGTGGATGCGGAAAGGGAAGCATAGAATAGGAACACCAAAAACACAAGGGTTATGTGGTTCAATTTTGTTGGCCTATATCCACAGAAGAATCCCTTAAAGGCTACATCTTTATTATGTAAAAATGTAGTACAATAAACTATATTACAATTAACTATAACATGAGTATATATAGGAGACTAAACTCTAAATTACTAGTACAAGTAGGAGTGGGCTTGAGGCTATTACATTGGGCTAATATGTCTAATATATCTCTAACAGATTGCATTGTAAAAAGTCTTGGCCCCCACTTTCAGAGTCTTATCTTTTTTAGCCTGAGGATTGTAAAACTATAAAATTTGGGACTTAGAATCGATGCAACCTTCACAATTGCCTCCTTTTACACAGGTAAACCTTGTTTCAAGATTATAATCCATTAAACTTAAATGACTAAGTCAAAGATGAACCATTTTTCATAAGGAAATCTAATTAAAATTTAATGATTGAATTGAATCACATTTGAATTCAAACTTAAGAGTTAAGAGTCAAATAAGGAATCATTCTTGAGGATAATTAAGGATCATACACTTTATAAAAGACTTTGAGGTTTGAATTCAAAGAATATTAATGATTAATTAAGCATCCAATACGACTTCTTAACAAGGCAAGAACACTTGAGTTAATTAATTAAGTTTAATAAGGGAAGACATTCAAGACTCAATGAAGATTCCACTTCTATTAATGTCTGTACTTCGTAAGACTTAAGTATTAATTCCAATTAAGATCTCATAGCTTGTTTGATACCCTCATGCTTGAATACTCATGTGTTCACATGCTTGGATGCTCACTTGTTCATATGCTTGGATGCTCACATGCTTACATGATTGGTTGCTCACATGTCTGACTATTCACATACTTGATTGACTTTCACATGCTTGATTGTTCACATAATCCACACCATCTTTCTAAATTATCTTGATTCACATATCTTGTTGATAACCCTAGGACTTAGATGCAAGCAAGTGTTCACACAGGCCCATTAGGTAGACCTCACTTGACCACCAATAACAACTAATGAAGGCAAGCTATGATTAGGTGGTATGAGGTGCCCAATCTCTTCCCACGATCTTACCCTTACTCTAGACTTCTTCTAATATGTAGACCTGCATGGAGTTATCAAATAGTTCTTGGACCCATAACCAAGTGGCGACTTCTTTCGTGCCTCTATTTTTAGAGGCACCTGTGTACTCCTGGGCTCATTGTCGATAATGAGCTTAATTTGAACCGAGGAAGATCATGTACTGCATACCCCACTTGCGCAATAGTGGGATCCATAAGGCACAAAAGGGGTACAACTCACAATGCTACACAGGTTACAAAAATGCCTCATGATTTTAGCTTAATATGGGAGATCCTTCTTAAGGGTTTTTTTTTTTTTTTTTGGGGGGGTGAAGAAGATGCTCCTTAAGTTAGCTGGGCAATACAACAAGACAATGTTGACATTGGTCAGAACCGTGAAAATAAGATCATAAAAGCCATTGGGTCTTGCTTGGATTAGCTCTTTCTGGAGGAAGATGACTTGTCACACCCTGCCCATTTCACCTAGTAGGTATGGATGCTTTTCAGGATAACTGTACCCACTAAAGCTCACAATAGATTACTATCATTTGAGCTCATGCTCACAGTGGAAAGAATGCTAAATTGACCAGGTGGATCAAAACTTTCTCAGAAAAAGCCAACCCACAATCCATCGTGCTTCTTTCACAGTCTCCTGGATTTGTATTTTGTGTTTTGCATGCACGCACATTATGTAGTGAAACCTATTTTTTTGTTTAGCCATAAAAATCTCTAGGAGTACCAACTTTCCTTTTGCTCAACTGTTTCTAGGTCATCTTATTCCTAGTTGGATGAGTTGCCCCATTATGAGATAAATGGAAATTCTTGCCATCTATTACTTTTTCTTTTCATTGAACCATATTATAAGCATCCACGTGGGAACACTCCAATGAGTACTTGCACAAGTGTAAGAATATTTGTAGTACCCAAGATAAGTTTGCTAAATATCCTGTTGCAATTAAAGGGTTTTGTGGTAGCTTTGCTGACAACTTTCCTATCATATTTAGTTGGGTAAATTTGAAAGCTCTGAAATTGGACTTGGTTGAGTTGTTTGATATGAAGAACAATATGAATTGGTATATATGTCATTAGAGAATATGGAAATGGTTTTGTGTGTGATTCTGTGTTGGTGCCATTTTTGAGTTATGCTAGTCAATCCTACAATCTATAGCAAGGTGATGAAAATAGCCTTTGCCTTGTAGTTGCGAATTTTGGGGTGGTTTCCAATTCTATAATCAAGTACTTTTCGATTTATGCCTTACTGTCCCCGACTCCCCGTTGAGTTGGTAGATATAGTTTGGTTTTGATCAAGATGTTCCTGCTAACTTGGATGAAGTTGATCACCTCCAAAGTTGTCAAAACTAGGATCTTACGTAAGATCATAGAAGGTAAGTGAGATTGTAAATCGTAGGATCAGATCGTAGATTATAAGATCTTACATTATTTGAAAAAAAAAAAAAAAAAAAACATATTGGTATGTCAAATAATCACATAAATTATACATTCATTCTTATAAAACAAAAAATTTACATCAATTTAATGTAATTATCATACATCACTACATCCATTTGTAAGTATCATTTAAAAATACCAAAAATCTCAAAACGTGGCACTTTACTCTCCACCCATATTCCCATTCCCACTTACCCCAACCATTCGTTCTCCTTTTTCTCCTATGTTACTTTACTTTCCTTTCATTTATCTCCCTTTTTTACTATTCATTTTCTCTTTCATTTCAACTCAGACTCTTTAATTATGAACTATGAATCTTCAATGGATAGGAAGAATAAAGATCTACTTAAAAAAATTTTTTACTTCTTGATATGTATTTATCTCACTTTTGCAAACATGTAGGTATCAATGTTGTGGGGTTTTTTTTTTTTTTTTTTTGTTTAAATTTTGTAAAATCTCTATCTCTATTTTTTTCTCATAAAACTTAGAATGGCAAAACTGGGCCTATTAGGATGTTATTTTCCATTCAGGTCCAACTAAGTTTTCTGTCAAGTTAAAAAAGATTACAAGAAATCAAGATCATTTGAGATCATCAAGATCATACAAAACGATTTGGATCTTTCAAGAATCTTTAGTAGAATTGGTACGATCGTTTGGGATCGTCAAGATCGTACGATCCTACCGATTTTGAACTATCGTAAAGATCCTACTAAAGATTATTAAAAGATCCAAATCATTTTGAACATGTGGGATTATAAAATTGTAGGATTGTAGGATTCAGATTGAAATTTTGACAACCATGATCACCTTCCTTCTATGGGCCCATTCTTAAGCCCCTTTGCTTCTTCGTAATGATGCCTAGCTCCAAGAGGTCAAATATCTGCAAAAGTAATATGGACTTACATTTGAAGAAGGCCATGACTTGTTTTGTTGAGTTTGTTCAAGATAAAGAGAAGAGTGAAACCCCTCCACCTGGTTTGTATTCCCCCTTCCTCGAACAAATGATTGTTTCTTGTCTACTCAGAGCGTGGTGGCTTATGCTAATAGCTAGAAATTTGGTTTTGTAGAGTGGCATAAGGCTGAGGGAGGTTGGGTAGTTTATGGTAAAATCCTTCCCTTGGAGTGTGTGAATCTAATAAATAATTAGTCATGCCAGAGTGATTCCCATCAAGAGAGGGAAAAGGGAGATGTATGCTTGTGTCCAAGCCAGAGACTGAAAAAAAGTTGTCTAAGCCTCTTGCAAAAGCCAAAACTCACATGACCCCAAAGGTTATGAGTTCTTCTGTAAGGGTAACTCGTTCTGCCATTCATCTCCTTCAGTGGAGGTATTCTCTTCTTCTTCTTTTTCCTTGTCTTCTTATTTTTCTGCTACCTTATAGTTTTTGCTAACCTCAAATTTTCCTTTATTCTAGTTCAAGTGCAAAACAACATTGAGAGACGTCAAGTTGTGATCTCAGATGATGAGGAGGTAAGATTCCTTTCTCCTTTTTTTTTTCCTTCTCTTTTTTTTTTTTTTTTTTTTTTTTATATCACAATATTAACCCCCTTGGTTCTTCTTTTCCTTCCCATTTCTTCTAGTCTTTTCTCTTTTAGGTGAGCATTTGGGCAAGTAAGACAGTAAGAAAATCTTAGGAGGATACCTTGCAAATGCCCACACGGAACGTTCTCTTGTTGTTGATCCTACTTACTTTGAGGGTATAAATGCATTCCTAAGCTTAGAGGATGCCCTACTTGGATCCAGTGACGAGCCTCTATCCTCATCAAGTGAGGGTCTTACCTTTGATGTTTTTCCCTTTTCTACTGTGATGACTACACTTGCTTCTCTACTCTTAATTTTTTATGATTCACTTGCATGGCTTCTACACGGTTTGTTTCTAAGAGAGTTCCCCTTGAGATTCCTTTTGCAAACGTACTTGCATCCCCAAGATAAGCCAAAGAGGTTGACATGAGTTTGGACGATCTTGACACAACTGTTTTTGATATAAGGAGGCAAAGCCGATATGATCATGGGGGAAACAGTAGCACAAGATACATAGACCATTGGATTTCTACATTGATGGACGTTGATTCAAGTGATACAGGTATTCTATCATTCCTTAGGCTCCTTTCCATTTGTTTTCTTCTTCCTCTTTCTTGATCATTATCCTTCTTACTATATCATTGTAGGTTCACCCATTCCAAGGATGGGCAGGGAGTTGGCGTGACACCGTAGCCATTAAAGTTATTTCCGTTGAAGACCCAAGTGATGATTTGCAGCCATTTCTTGCTTGTTTTAACTATAAAGAGTACAACTGTTTCCCAGAAAACTATTTATGGATCTTTGGCTGGTCTCCTGTGATTTTCTTTCGTTTCCTGGTGAGTGTTGTGCTAACTGACATGGAGAACTCTTTCTTGGAGATAATTTTTGAGGATAAGATCTTGGAATGGAGGAGTGTTGTGCTAGAACTTATAAAGGTCAATTTCAACTTCAGTTTCCTGTTGAGTCACCTTTGTTCTGTGGCTCAAGCTTTTTTTTTTTTTTTTTTTTTGGTTCAAGACAAAAGCTACAACCATGCAGTCACAAGACCACCCTGAGTTGCCCAAAAAAAAAATTGCAAAAAAATAAATTATATAAATAATTAGTATGTTTTGTTTGCCCTATAAAAAACTATTGACCGCCCTAACTAGAGAATCACAAAGGCTGTGTGTTCAACAAAACTAGTATAATGCTACTTGCACGTCCACAACACCTTTAACATTATTTTCTATAAATAAATAAAAAATTTTAGTTGGCTAATTATTATTGGTTTTAAATGTAGGTTCACCGTTAATATTATTTTTTTACTTAATAATAATAATTTGTTATTTATAATTTGTTGTGAAAATGTTGTATACTTAGCATTTCTCACAAAAATCATCTTGGCTCCCAAACATAATCATTAACCCTATAAAAAAAATGAAAGGCTAAATAATAAAAATAAAAATTAGCCTAAATAACAGCAAAAAACAGTAACAAGATTGAGCTAAGCAAGAACCAATAAACAAAATATTCAACAAAAAATTCATTCAAAAACAAAAGAATAAAAACTTTAATAATTTAGATTCATAACTCCTTTAACCCAATTCATAAAAATATTCTTAAATTTCATTTTTGCGTTATAACAGAAGATCGAAAAATATCCATTTATCTTTAAAATTTGGGTCTCCACTTCTAGCCAACAAAATTGAAAGTTCTGCTTTGACATTGTGCGACTAGTTGCTATTTCTGATTTAAATCCAAAGAAATCCTGAATTACTAATTCTAAAACACAATGCGTTGAGATGTTAACCCATGCATGATGGTGAAGCTGTTGGGTCCCAATCTAGTCTTGTGTGAACTAAAAAAATCAACTAATAATTTAAATCAATCTCTAACAAACATTATTACCAAAATCACCAAGCCAAGATATGAATCACAAATAAAAATACAGAAATTTATGAGAAAAACCCTTTTTTCCTTTAATGGAAAAAACTATGAGACAAACTCCAAATAAACTCTTTCTCCTTCCCCTTCGGTTCCAAACATTTTATGTTTTGAAGATTATTTTTTATGAAATTTCTCTCTTATTCACCTTTTGTCTATCATGCAGAAATATCATGCTCGAGTATACGTGGGCAATTATTGACCAGAGAAAATAAGCAACTCGTGTAACAAGGATAACTGTAAGTTCTTCTTGGAGATCAGTTTCCCTTTTTACGTGATACTTTCTCGAAATATACGACCTGAATAAGCTGAATTAACATCCTATCTGCACAAATTCTAGTTTTCTCAATAACATGACATCTTTGAGGCACCATGCAGAAGTGCTTCAATGAACTAGCTAATTCATATTTATTTTCAGTCAGCTGGTACCGTGAAGCACAAAACATTGAACAGCTAAACATGGCAGAGCACACCCAACTAGAGAAAGAAATGGATGCCGTATTTTAAAGGTCAGTTTCCTATTAATTTTTTCAATAAAAATATCAGAGTGAAATAGTTAAAGCCATAAACTAATTGATAAAATGCCTAAATGAGCAACATATGATATGTTTGGAAGTGTACACAATGATATATATATATATATATATAAATGAGACTCCCAACTAATTGCTTGTATACTGTGTCTTGAAGTGGTTATCTTATCCATCATGAGTATTAAGTCCGTTATTAGGCTCTAGAAGTGTGTTAGCTGTATTAGGCTCTAAATTAAAGGAGATCAAAGACATATTTTGCTGTAGGGAGAGGAGGAAATGCCAAGACAAAGAAAGTAATTGAATGAGCCGAAATCTTTCATCTCGAAATATTGCTTAAGAAACTATTTAAGCTCCATGGTATCAAGCAAATTCTTTCTAGTCATAATCGTGTCATTAACATATATCACTAGCAGAATGACATCTCATTTTGCTTGATGAAGAAACAAGTCGAATCATAAGAACTAACAAAATAGCCAAGGCGAGATCCAATAGAACTGAACTTAAATAAAAATTGCATAATCTCAATTCTTAAACTTGAAGGGAAACATATTGACTCTTAGACACCGTACAGTAAAATCATTTTACTATTATAGAACTTTTGAACTCTTCAATCATATTGATTGTCTTCACGGATGACACACCTACGGTACAACTAGATCCTTCAACCAACTCCAAGAACTTTCAAGAGATTTCCTCACTCCAGCAATACTAGAACCTATGTGTTTAAACCTTCACAGCTCAATTGCATGAATTGCCCTATAAGATCTTCTCTCAATTTCGGTCTCAGAGGATGAACATAATAGGCATGTGTTGTTTCTGTTGGGATTTGTAGAACCTAGTTATGTTTGATCCAGTTGACAACCCGACCCGACCAGAATAATGTTGCGTGGTTTTTTAATTGGAGATTTTCTGAGGCTTAGTCCATGGAGCAGAGGCTTGGTGATTAGAATTTCGTCTTGTTGTTGTTTTTTGAGAGAGTGAAAACATTGTAGTCGCACTCTGTATTTTTCCCTAATAATAGTAAAATCCCTGCAACTCCATAAACGTAGGCAAATTGCCGAATCACGTAAATATTGTCTTATACGTATGATTGTTTTCTTTGACGTGTCTTTTTTCTATTTTTGTTTCTCACAGGTTAGGAATTTTAGGTTGAATTCCCTACAACTGGTATCAGAGCCTAGGGTTAGGTTTGAGTGGGAGTAATGGCAGAGGAAGTAAGAAAGGCGTCTGGAATAGAAAAGTTCGATGGCATAGACTTTGCGTATTGGAGGATGCAGATTTAAGATTATCTCTATGGGACAAAATTGCATCTGCCTCTTTTGGGACAAAACCTGAGACTATGAAGGTTGAGGAATGGCTTTTCTTGATAAACAGGTACTGAGATTTATCAGGTTAACTATGTCTAAGTCTGTTACACACAATATTGTAAAGAAGAAGACCACAGTAAATCTGATGAAGGCTTTGTCTAGTATGTATAAAAAGTCGTCAGCAAACAACAAGGTGCATCTGATGAAGAAACTGTTCAATTTGAAGATAGCAGAGAATGCATCAGTAGCACAACATCTGAACAAGTTTAACACTATCACAAATCAATTGTCGTCTGTAGAAATTGATTTTGATGATGAGATCCGTGCACTGATCGTTTTGGCTTCTTTGCCAAACAGTTGGGAGGCAATGAGGATGACAGTAAGCAATTCTACAGGAAAAGAAAAGCTGAAGTACAATGACATACGAGATTTAATTCTAGTTGAAGAGATTCGCAGAAGAGATGTAAGCGAAACCTCAGGATCTGGTTCTGCCCTAAACCTTGAGACAAGAGGCAGAGATAATGACAAATATTCAAATCAGGGCAGATCAAAATCCAAAAATTCTAATCGAAATAGAAGTAAATCTAGATCAGGCCAACAAGTACAATACTGGAACTATGAAAAAATAGGTCACTTTAGGAGGCAATGCAAAAGTCTTAAGAAGAAGAATGAAGATAATTCTGCTAATGCTGTAACAGAAGAGGTATAGGATGCACTACTTCTTGCAGTAGACAGTCCACTTAATGATTGAGTTTTGGACTCAGGAACTTCGTTTCATACCACTCCACATCGAGAAATCATACAGAATTATGTTGTAGAAGATTTTGGTAAGGTGTATTTGGCTAATGGTTCAGCCTTGGATATTGTAGGAATAGGAGACGTTCGGATATTGTTGCCCAATGGGTCTGTTTGGTTAATGGAGAAGGTTCGACATATTCCTGACCTGAGGAGGAATCTAATTTTTATTATTGGACAACTTGATGATGAAGGGCATGCAATTCTATTTGTTGGTGGTACTTGGAATGTTACAAAGGAAGCTAAAGTATTGGCTCGCGGAAAGAAGACTGGCACTCTATATATGATCTCAAGTTCAAGAGATACAGTTGCAGTTGCTGAAACAAGTACTAATACAAGCCTATAGCACCACAGACTTGGTCACATGAATGAGAAAGGGATGAAGATGTTATTGTCAAGAGGAAAGCTACCAGAATTGAAGTCCATTGATTTTGACATATGTGAAAGCTATATTTTAGGAAAGCAAAAAAATGTGAGTTTCTTGAAAACTGGCAGAACACCGAAGGCTAAAAAATTGGAATTAGTACACACTGATTTGTGAGGGCCTTCTCCGGTTGCATCTCTTGGAGGTTCAAGGTACTACATCACCTTCATTGATGACTTAAGCAGAAAGATATGGGTTTATTTTCTAAAAAATAAATCTGATGTATTTGAAACTTTTAAGAAGTGGAAGACCATGGTTGAGACAGAAAAATGTTTGAAGCTAAAATGTTTGAGATCAGATAATGGAGGAAAGTACATAGATGGAGGGTTTAGTGAGTATTGTGCTGCACGAGGAATTAGGATAGAAAAGACCATTCCTAGGACACCACAGGAGAATGGTGTGACTGAGCACATGAATAGAACTCTCAATGAGCGTGCTAGAAGTATGAGGTTGCATGCTGGACTACCAAAAACTTTTTGGGCTGATGCTATTAGCACTGCAGTTTACCTGATAAACTGAGGACCATCAGTTCCCATAGAGTTCAGACTTCCTAAGAAGGTTTGGAGCAGTAAAGAAGTAAAGTTTTCCCATTTAAAAGTTTTTTGTTGTGTTTCTTATGTTCATATTGATTCTAGTGCTTGTAATAAACTTGATGCAAAGTCTAAAATATGTTTTTTCATTGACTATGGTGATGAGAAATTTGGTTATAAGTTTTGGGATGAACAAAACAGGAATACAAGGCCAGATTAGTTGTTAAAGGGTTCCAGCAGAATGAGGGCATTGACTACACAGAGATATTTTCTCTAGTTGTGAAGATGTCAACAATTGGACTGGTACTAGGAATGGTGGTTGCAGAAAACTTACATCTTGAGTAGTTAGATGTGAAGACGGCATTCCTTCATGGTGACTTAGAGGAAGACATTTACATGATTCAGCCAAAAGGGTTCATTGTTCAAGGACAAGAGAATCTAGTCCGCAAACTGAGAAAGAGCTTGTATGGCCTAAAACAAGCTCCAAGACAGTAGTACAAGAAATTTGACAGTTTTATGCGTAGAATTAGGTTCAAGAGATGTGAAGCTTATCACTGTTGCTATGTTAAGTCTTCTGACAATTCATACATCATTTTACTGTTGTATGTGGATGATATGCTCATTGTAGGGTCTAGCATTGAGGAGATTAATAATCTGAAGAAGCAATTATCAAAATAGTTTGCAATGAAGGATCTGGGAGCTGCAAAGCAAATCCTTGGTATGAGAATCATTAGAGACAAGGCTAATGATACATTGAAACTTTCACAGTTAGAGTATGTGAAGAAAGTTCTCAGCATGTTCAACATGAATGAAGCTAAACCAGTGAGCACACCCTTGGGTAGTCATTTCGCATTAAGCAAAGAACAATCACCAAAGACAGAAGAAGAAATGGACTATATGAGCAAGGTGCCCTATGCCTCAGCTATTGGCAGCTTGATGTATGCTATGGTGTGTACAAGGCCAGACATTGTACATGCACTGGGAGTTATGAGCAGATTTATAAGTAGGTCTGGAAAGCAGCATTAGGAGGCAGTAAAGTGGATTCTGAGATATCTGAATGGTTCATCAGATATATGTCTTTGCTTCACAAGTGCAAGTTTGAAACTGCATGGTTATGTAGATGTTGATTTTGCTGGCAATATTGATAGTAGAAAGAGTACTACTGGGTTTGTTTTTACTCTGAGTGGTATAGCTATATCATGGGTTTCAAATCTACAAAAGATTGTTACTTTGTCTACTATAAAAGCTGAGTATGTTGCAGCAACTGAAGTTAGAAAGGAGATGATTTGGCTACATGGTTTCTTAGATGAATTGGGTAAGAAGCAGGAAATGAACATTCTACACAGTGACAGCCAGAGTGCAATTTTTCTTACTAAAAATTCGACTTTTCATTCAAAGTCGAAACATATACAAACAAAATACCACTTCATCTAGTATCTTGTTGAAGATAAGCTGGTAATACTTGAAAAGATCTGTGGATCTAAGAACCTGACAGATATGTTGACTAAGGGTGTCACTATTGACAAGTTGAAGCTGTGTGCAGCTTCAATTGGTCTTCTAGCTCGAGGACAGGAGGATAAGGGATTTTTTTTGGAAGATAGCGGCTGATGTTGGTGATTGAACTAATCTCCATGTGGGAGATTTATTGGGCTTTGTAGAGCCTAATTATGTTTGATCTGGTTGACGACCCAACTCGACCCGAATAATGTTGCGTGGTTTTTTAATGGGAGATTTTCTAAGACTTAGTCTATGGAACAGAGGCAAATTGTCGAACTACATAAATATTGTCTTATACATGTGATTGTTTTCTTTGATGTGTATTTTCTCTATATTTTTTTTCTCACAGGTTGGAAATTTCGAGTTGAATTCCCTACAGTTTCTCTCTCTAGGATATAGTTATAGCCTCTCAAGCCTCTTAGAAAGTCGTGCTAAGTAGTCCATTTTACATTGGCAGTAGCTAGGGTACGAAATCCAAAGCAAAAGACTTTCTAACACTTAAAACATGCCAACCACAATTTTCGATTGATTGAGCAACAAACAAAAGGCTGTCGAAATTTGATAACTTAGGAGTTAATCGAACAACATTCAAACTCTGAGAGACTTGATTTTCTTTAGATGTTTTTGGCAGTGTCTTGTTTAGAACTTAATCAAATCTTCAATGACTTAATCTTTACACATACAAAGGTCATGGAATTTTTCCAACTCTAAACATTGACCGTAACGTACTGTGATTGGCGATAATTATTAGAGAGACTCCAATTAAGTGATTAATATAACATAGTTAAGCCAAAACTTTTTGGTTTAAGTTTCAGTTGTATACTTATATGTTATATTAACTACTTCATTGTTGTATCAGAGTAGATGATATAATTGAGCAAGTATTCATTATTGGATCCCATCAAATAGAATATGGAAGACTTCATGCTAGCTCCACCCATGGTCGAGAAAACCTTTTACTTGGTACACGTTAGTGACTCCAATAAATGTGTAAGGATGACTCTCATATTCACTCCACCCATGGTTGAGTAAAGAATAGTCTATTGGTGATTGTAAGACATGACATTTAAATTGTTAAGAAAAAAAGCTCTGTTCAAGAGGATGCAAACCAAAGTGCCAGTGATGACTTGGTTTAAGGTTCACAAGGGACAAATTTGTTATAATATTTAAGTGTGACTATGAGTTATATGGTTAGTTAAGTGTTAGAGTCTCATATATATATATATATGGTTAGTTAGTTAGTTAAGTTGACCACTTTAATAAATTGTGCAGGGAGTTGTAGCAAATATTATGTAAGTTGTGCATGGAGTTGTAGCAAATATTATGTTGGGGATAAGAACTGATTATGAAATACGTACGAGACTCTAGCATTATTCCCTTTTTTTGATCTTGATAGGATTTATTGGCATTATTCTAAACTCACAAATGCGACACATATTCCTCCCTATCTTTTGTAAGTTGCGGTCCACAATGGAAAAAAAAAAAAAAAAAAATGAGAAATCCAATACGTCGGCAGCATTTGTTTTACAAACTCCCACTATAACGAGAAATTATAAGGTTCACACGATGGACAAGTGACGTGATTCACTATTCCACTAAAAGACTGACACCTGTTTAAAATTGTTGAGTTTGAAATTTTTTTTAAACAGAAACTGATTACTAACTCGGCAATTTTAAATAAATGAGAGTTTTTTAATGAAATGATGGACAGATGACGTGGTCCACCAGATGACTGTATAATTTCTCCACCATAACATAGTTGTAAGAGGATCTAAGACGTGTTTTTGGAATTTTCGTCTTTGAAACGTGTGGAGAACAGGATAGCTAGTCTTAGCTGTTAAAAAAAAAAAAAAAGGGTAATCGCTTATCACCACTGCACCATCGAGAATCTGGGAACGAAAGTAGAAACACTCAGGAAAAAAAAAAGGAAGACTGTTCAAAATAGCAGTAGCCAAGTGGAGTGAGTAGGATGGGCCTGGTGATAAGATATCACCGGCCACGTGATGGCTGACTGTAATTTTCTTTGTAGAGGGGTTAGAAATATTAATTATTAGATATGCTCCCTAGAGTTAGAAGCCGAGACTCTCATTAACCCCAAGCTCTAACAAGTTTGGATGAAGAGGGAGGGATAGGCAGTAAAGAGGAGTAAATTAAAGTTAAGTTGGCTGGAAATAGAGTATAGAATTGGCTGGAACTATTCTACTCTACTCCTCATCTCCTTTCTTCTATCTAAAACTAACCTAGCTTGGAGAGTACTATTCCTCCTAACTAATAAAAGCATAATTTTTTTCGTTATTTAAAAATGTTAGGTGATTTCTTAGCATTGGGTTTAAGAGAGGCAAGATTTGTATACATAAGTATGTACATGCACTTAAATATTAAGTGATATTTTTAGGTAAATTTATGATTTATTATTAAATTATTTCAAAATTTTGTTGCTTCTTACACAGTTTTTTACAAAATAGAATAAATTATCGCATAAATGATATGAATTATATAGTCCTATTTAAATTTTTTTTTAATTCAAAAATATCTTTTATGAAAGATAACAATAGTGTTCTTCTTTCCTTCCTTTAAAGCTCTAGCTTCATTATTTAATTTTCCTCCTTTTCCCTTACCTTCATTTTCTTTTTGTAGGTTTTAAACCTTAAAAAATGATAAAAAAGGAAATATTTTATTTCATTATTTGAATGAAGATTATAACGTGCTGATTATAAGTATGAAAAAATATCTAACATGTCAACAAGAAATACATAAAATAAATTAACCAAAAAATAATTATTGGAGGGGAGGGGAAATATGTAAGAAGTAAGCTACCTTTTTTTTTTATAATAAAAATGCAGAACTTTATTTCAATATATAGATAGATTACACGCACATGTGTCAACCTCAAGAATTAAAAGAGGACCATCTGTGTGTGAGGAGGACAGCCAATACTGTGGCACACTCGCTAAGTATGCTGGGTTGGTAGAGGGTGAAATGGTCTGGTTGGAGGAAGACCCACCTCCGGCTAGAGATGCTTTGTACTTTGATTCTTGTCATATTTCTCTTTAATGAATGAATTGATTCCAGTTTCAAAAAAGAGGACCATCTGTCAACTATTCTTGGCTTTCCCCGCATGCATGGATGACAAGAGAGCACTACACAATGATATATGATTTTCTAAAAAGGAAAATTATGTTGCACACAAGTGGAAATTTACACACCACTACAGTATAACTGAAAATGTGATTTTAAGCCAAAATGTATGCAACAAATATTGCCCTTTTAAAACTACTTTACTATAAGCTTTAACGGCTTTTGACTCTTGCTCAAAGTTTAGAATAGTTTGTCTTGCTCAGCTTGATCACCTGTACCCATATATTATATTTGATTCTTTTTCCCTGGCGGCCTGGGCAATTGCCCAACCTTGACACCCAGACTTTATGCTTGATGACACTGTCTTGTGAGAGAGATCTCATCATACCATATTACGAGATAGCTTCTCGTTCATAGGACATTTTGAAAATTCTATGTATATATAATAATATGGTAAATGATTCTTGGGACCTTCGAATTAATTTGACATCTTTCTTTTACACTATTGAAGTCACCACTAGCGTGTCTACAAAACGACCTGATCAACAGATCAAGGCGTAACTGCACTGGCTTGAATTAGTGCTACAAAAAGACAGATACGAGTACATAGTAGTAGTACTATATTTAGAAAAATAGTGGAGGAACAAAAGCATATATATTTAAAGTTCTAAGAATCAATGCAAGCACCCCAAAGATAGAGAGAGACTAGAGAGGCGAGTGAGAGGACCCTTGGCACTCCTGATGGGTCGCAAAGGTCGATGTGACCCTGCACTCGAATGTAACCCCCACCGCATAGAGAGAACGAAATTTGAACAATGGCAGTATGGCCAAGGGTGACGCCACCTTAAGGACAGGTGGTCCCAGAACCACACATCAAATTTATATATATATATATATATATATAATAATTTAAAATAATTTATTTGTCTACCCTTCAAAAAAAATTTGGGAACACTTTCAATTTTTTTTATACCAATAAAATTAAATTTTGCTCCATAATTTGTTCTACATTCAGTGGATGAATAATTACTTAATTGTGTACATTGAAAAAGAGATAATTTGTAGCATTGATAATGAAACTATTATGTATCGATTTCAAAATATAAAAACTCATAAAAGACAATTATAAATTTTATATATTTACATATTTTTTTTATTGTTATTGTTATCAATATATGAATTTTTTTTTTTATTAAATTGTATAATTAATCCTTCTTAAAAACACTCTTACAAAAAATTTTGAAACGACCACTGAGTATGGCACATGTACATCAGAAGAATATCAACATTTGGAATTATGTGGGACCCACTTGCTTAGTTTTCGGCAAATTAAATCTCAAATTGCACCACAAGATCACTCTCTAGCTCTTATATAGGAGAGAAGGGGATCGAAGAGACTAAAATATATTGTGAGAGTGTGAGAGTTGAAAAATAATGAAGAGAGGAAAACTTCGGCTGAATCAAATCGAGGACAAGAGCAGCCGGCAAGTGACGTTCTCGAAGCGAAGGAATGGGCTCATGAAGAAGGCTCGCGAGCTCTCCATTCTCTGCGACGTCGAGGCTGCGCTCTTCATATTTTCCTCAACAGGAAAGCTCTATGAGTACTGTAGTAGCGACAGGTTCTCTCCTTTCTTCAACTTTCACTACACTCCCCTTAATTACCAAGTTTACCGTTGGGAGTGGGACTCCTCAGCTCACATTACTTCTTATCTTCTTTTTAATTATTATTTTTAGCCAACCAGTGCTCTATGATGGTTAAAAAAAACTTTCAATTTTTCGTATCTTGATTTTTACTTTTGTGTTTCACTTTATGTTTCACTAATCACAACTTGTAATATATTTATTTTTTTCCATTTTAAACTTTGGCTATTTTATAAGGAAAATTAAATAAATACATGACAAGTTGTAATTAGTAGAACATAAAGTAGAACACAAAAAAATGATATAAAAGATTTGTATTCATCAATATCTTACTTTAAAACGAAGAAATATATAGATGTAAACTCCACAGTAGCAACGAATCAGGAAAGAATACAGAAACGACAGTTCTTTTTTATTATATTTGGAAAAACATATAAGAAACCGTTTGGATTTGTTGTTTTCATAACTCATAACTCTATTTTCATAACTCATAACTTAAAAATTATAGAACCCATGGCTGAGAAATCCGTTTAGATTTTGTTTCTAGTTTTTGTTTCCATTACTCAATTCTTTGATTTTTGAGTAATGAGTTATGGAAACTGAAAACACATTTTAGGTATTTTCAATTTTCAATAGCATTTTCGTAATTAAACTCACAACTCTCTCACTGTTCAGCCGCAATGTTTGACTTTTAGTTTTTTTTTTTTTTTTTTTTTTTGGAAACAAAGCCCAGCCGCATCAGATGACTTATCAAATTTTTTTTTTTTTTTAAATAAAAAGTAACGGCGGAACTGAGTAATGAGTGCCAAACGGGTGGGTTTGGAGAAATTGAGGTATATTAAATGATTAGTGATGAGTGATAACAAAAATTGAGTGAGAAGTGATAAATGATTACAAAAAAAAAAAAAATTCAAACAGCCCTTGAATAATAATCCGATTGTAAAACCCATTATGCTACACTACAATTCTTCCATGATCATAATTTTTGTTATAACTTATTGATCATAATTTTTGTTATAACTTAATGAAGTGATCAATAATTATTTTTAAATATACCCACCACTTTTTCCTACCGTTTACAATTAAGAATGTTAAAGTTGTTCAGTTATCATGCATAAAAGTAATCTCTTATAAATTTTCTGCTTTCCGTACCATCAATATCTTACTTTGAGGTTCAAAATTCAGACAGCTGCAATATTTTTTAAACATCGTCTATTTTTTGCAACATTTTTTCTAACATCTTCTATTTTTTACATTTTTTTTTTTCTGCCTAACACTAACCTACAGACTTTCTTTTCTCCAAAAAAAAAAAAAAAAAAAAAAAAAACCTATAGACTTTCTCAGCCCTACTTGCCGATGGGTCTAAATAATTTGGTCATCGGTAAAAGTCTGTTGCTCTGTTTTGACGTTACGTACAGTCCTATTTTCCTTTAGAATAATATTAATATCATTAGTTCCTTGGAGTTCAGTTTTGGTGTGAGATGCGTCGAGAAGACTAACCATATAAATGAATCAATTCCGGGAATTTATGCTTATTCATTTAGAGCATCTCCAAGAGTTTATTTATCAATAAGCAGTAATATTTAACTTTTATTGACTAACTTTTTTAAATATACTTTAACAAGTTTTTTATCTTTTTTTTTAATTTTATTTAAATATTATTTTTTCATTCATTCTTTACTCTTTTTTTAATAATTATTTATTCTTTATATGTTCATTTCTAACAACTATATTTTTTAATGAGAAGTGTTATATTTACAACATTTTTTGCAATACTTTCACAAGGATCACAACAAAATTTTATGTAAAAAGTTGTTATTAATTCTAATTTAAACTCACCACTGAAATTATTTTTTAATTGCCAATATTAGCTAATAACAATCTGTTATTTAAGATTTATTGTGAAAATATTGCGGTAACATTTCTTAATTGTCATTTCTTATTCTTTATATTATTTTTCCTTTTAATTTCATCCATACATTTTTTTTTTCCTTGTTTTTTCTCCACCACACATGCATACCCACTCTAGCTCCCTTCTTTTTCTTTTTCTACTTGATTCCAGATCTCTCTCTCTCTCTCTCTCTCTCTCTCTCTCTCTCTCTCTCTCTCTCTCTCTCTCTCTCTCTCTCTCTCCTTTTTCTTTTTCTACTTGATTCTAGAACATTCTCTAGCTCTCTATGTGATAAGAAATAGAGAAAGAACAAGCAAGAGATATCTTGCTTCCTCCATCGTTGATCGAAGGACATAGACAAGCACAAAATCTTGCTTGCTCCACCGTTGCTAGCTCTTTGTCTTTTTTTTTTCCTTTTTTTGTTTTTTGTTTTTGTTTTGCTTTGATTGTTATTATCTGATTAATTTTAAGTTTATGTTTTTGAGTTTATATTTTGATTATGCTTGAGTTTAGAGATGTTTAAGAGAAATGATTATTGTATTTGTAGTCATTGTGAATGCTTGTAGCCGTTGTGAGAGGAGAGTGAAAGAATTGTTTTTTATTGAGTTATATGATTTTTTTAAAGTAAAAATATTCATTTGGAGTTGCTACAATATTTTCTATATCTAGAGAAGCACGGTAACAACTTCAAAAAAAATTTGGAAAAATTTTGCATTTGAAGAATCTATTAGAACTGATTTTTGGAGTTTGTTCTCCAAAAAAAATAGATTTAGCTAATCTATTGAAAATGCTCCAAGGGGACGGAAAAAAAGGGTCTAAGCTTGTCTTTATAGTCATGCATCAATTGATTGTAGCGATACAGTGCATTCAGTTGATACATGTTTTTAACTTTTTGTGCTCAGCCTCAAACACGAAAACTTTTTTGTGCTATATTGTTGTTGCAAATGGACTACTAGAAATTGTGTCACTTTTGGACCACCCATCAATTTTGGGAAAAAAAATGTCCCTTTTAGCATTGATTCAAACATTTGCATCCGCTCAGTGTGAGTGCTTATTTAGTCAAATTTGATGTAAAAAGCTATTTTAGATACTCTTCCCTCAAAAACTCGATAATCTATTTTTAAAATCTTATATTATTCATTAATTATTATGTTTTTGCATTGAGATCCGATGCAATAACCATGCAATAGGACACTAACAATTGAAATTAAAAGTTACAAAAGTCACTTTTAATCTCAACTCTTAAATAAAAATTTTTCTAACCTTCAACTTTTTATCATTTTACTTTTGCACTTCTTTTTTTCACCTCTCTTACACACCATGGTTAATTACTCGGTGCAATAACCTATTGCATTGGATCTCAATCCTATGTTTCTCCCTTGTACCCACCTATTAAACGCCTTTCTCTCAACCCAGATCAACTTCTTTCACAGACAACCCAAATCAATGGCCAATGTCCACCACAAGTTTGCTGTGTCCAATACTCCAATGTCGACAACCCCTGCGAGCACAACAAACAACGCCCCATACATCAAACCAAACCAATAAAACTCATAAACACAAATCAAACCAAAAACAAACACAAATCCAAATCAAACATAACCCCAGCCATCGACCATTGACCACCAATCGAGAATTGACCAACACAACCCAGTTGTCGCATAGTCCATGATGGTGCTGGCAAAAGTTTTTTGATTTGTTCGGGGGATCGATCAGCCGTGGATCTTTTTTTTTTTTTTTTTAAATAAGAGAGAGAGAGAGAAGAAAACTTGGTCTGATAGAGGGAAAGGAAAGAGTGTCTTAATATTGGCTGAAATTGGTGTATTGATGAACAATGTGCTCACTAAGTGTATTAAGCACACTGTACATTTGTTACTTTTTTGGGACAAACTAATGAGCCTGATACACTGAGTTTTTAATGAGTTTAAACTATTTTTTTTAACCAGATGGCGTGAGTTTTTCTTGTATACTTCGTGTATTATACCTTTCTCCCCTCTATATATAAGCTTCGTATGTGACTATATATATGTGTGCGTGCGCGATCAATTCTGCATATAATATCCATATTTATATAATAATAAAAATGTAATATACCAAATATATGGAATAATCTCTTCCATTTGTTACACTCTACAGTCGAACATCTTGTCAGTTTGTTTAGACCAGATATGCAAATTAAACAATTTAAAACCAATTTGTTAATTAGTCAAATTATATTCGAGGCTTTGGTTAATGTGAACAACATTAATATTATGTGAATAATATATAGCAGTGGAGAAAAACAACGCATAATATGATATGATAATGCAGGGGAAAAACCAAATGCAAACATATTCAAAGGAAAAAACAAGTGTAACCCAATAGTACTAACTAACTTTACCCAAGGTAACTCCAAATCCACAGACTTTTCAATACTAAACTCGGTTAAACTTGAAGTACCCACTTGAAACTTTGACTTCCAGCAAAGAACCCTAGATGTACAATAAGCGACTCTCTAAAAATATTTCTTTCGTTCTCTCTAGGGTGTTCTTTATATCTTAGCCTTTGCTACATGAAACTTTAGACGCTTAAAGGGTTGGATGGGCTGAAATCTCAAATTTAATATATCCATCTTGATCTTTCGAATTAAGTGCCCAATTGATCAAATATATTAAATCTCGGTTGATCCGATAGTTGTCGAGAGCTGTCAAACTTTCTGAATCTTGAAACTGATCTACAAAAACTTAGGCAACTGTCTTGACTTCAAAACACACCTCCAATACTCTTATAAGACACTTTTGTTCAAGGTTTGCCAACCTATACTAAGGACTCAACACATCTAATTCAATTGACCCTGATGCCAATATCTCTCATTTCATCTGTTTACACATATAATGTGATGGTTCAACATGCCACTGACAAGACAATATCTCTCATTACTCATCTCACTATTTTATTGAACCCATTCACTCATCTCACTATTTTGTGGTTGAATTTAGCACCTGTTCAACCTTCAACTCTTGAATTTCTTTTGGTTACTAAACAATAAAACTAAGCCATAATATAATTAGGTAAACATTACACATACTAAAGAATACCCGTACAAAATTACAAGTCAACACAATCAACAAAAGCTCAGAATAAATTTCACAAAGTCTTAGCCTTAATCATAATTACAAGAAATTTAATCCAATTTTAGAGGTTCACTTTTCACTCAACTTGTAGAATCTATAACGTGGTTCATAAATCTGAAACTTACAACCATAGCGATTTCACAAGCATAAATTGAAATTCCAGCCCCTTACCAAATTATATACATCAATAATCTTTGTGGGTTTCCCGTATAAATCAAGATTCGAGTATATTTCTAAGTATACAAGATCAATAACTCGAAGAATCTAGAGATCTACCTTTGATTTTGCAGCAAACAAGCCTCTGGCCAAGGAGAAATTATTGGTTCCTCCGGGAGGACCACTGATGTGGTCCTCCTTGCTCCTGTCAGCCAATAGAAAAGTGCCACGTGGCCATTTTTTCTAATTCAGCTCCATGTCAGCGCTTACCCATTTTCTTAACCCTTGTTAACAAAACCAAACCAAGGTTAAATCTAAAACAAACTCAACAACCCAAACATGTTAACCCAAAATCATTTGTACACTTCTAAGTTCTAACCCAAGTTCTAACTCAGCAACCCAAACCTTCTCTCTTCCTCTACCCATAGCCGGAAACCCAAAATCAAAGCCAAATCGGACGAGCGTGTTTTTGTGGCGGCGGTTTAGCAACAATGGGAATAAGGAATCGGTGGTGCTGTGTTGTTGTGAAGCCTAGATCGGTGGGTGTGCTATGATGTTGTGAAGCCCAGATTGGTTAAGGTGGTGGTTGGTCCCTATGGCAAAGCCATAGCAATGGCTCTCAAACCTCTCTCTGGCTCAACAAGAACATCCACCATGGCCTCCTCCAAAGACTTAATAATAGGAGATTGAACCAAGGGAGGATGCTTAATTAGTAACCAACTATGTTGCCAAATCTTCACTGACTTACCATTCCCAATCCGCCATCTAGAACCTCTTTGGATAACATCTCAACCAATCAAAATACTTTTCCAAGCAGATGAACCGGAACTAGAATCCTTGGCTTCCATTATAGAACAATTAGGAAAAAAAGGGCTTTTGAAAACTCCATAGAAGAGAGAGTCTTTGTTATACAGAAGTCGCCAAGCTTGCTTTTCCAATAATGAATCATTGAATAAGGCCAGAACCCTAAATCCCATACCGCTAACTACTTTTGATTTAGTCATCTCACTCCACTTTACCCAATGAATTTTGCAATGATCCCCTCGTTGTCCCCACCAAAACTTCTTAACCAAAGCTTCAATTTCATTACACAAACCCAAAGGGATTTTGAAACACCCCATAGCAAAGGTAGGAATAGTTAACTAATTTGATAAGCACCTCATGACCAACTTGGGAGAGTAACTTGCCTTCTCATCCTTGTAACTTTCGCCACACCCTTTCTTTTATATAATTAAAGCTTGCTTTCTTACCTCGTCCAATCAAAGACGGGAGGCCTAGATACTTCTCATATTGAAAAAGTTCTTGAACTCCCAGAATATTCTTGATAATGTCCTTTGTGGGATCCAAAGTAGATTTACTGAAGAAAAAAGCCATTTTACCTCTATTAACTTTTTGACTAGAAGCTATCTCATAAGAAGAAAGGAGGTCCATGATTTTAGTACATTCCCCTGGGGTTGACCAGCAAAAGATGAGACTATCATCTGCAAACAACTAGTGAGTTAGTTTTAGACCCCTTCTGCAAAGAGAAAAACCTGTGATATCCCCCACCCTTGTTGCTTTGCTAATAAGACCATGAAGACCTTCAGTACATAAGAGGAAGAGAAAAGGAGATAAAGGATTGCCTTGACAAATCCCCCTTGAAGGATGGATTAAACCCTTAAGTTCACCATTCACCAAAATTAAGTAAGAAATTGTCTTCACACAAATCATAACAAGACCAATCTAACATTTAGAGAATCCCATCTTTTGCATTAAATTTTCCAAAAAATCTCTTTCCACCCGGTCATAAACCTTACTTATATCCAACTTTAGTACCATAAAACCCGAGTCACCAGAGTTATGATTCTTCATACAATATGAAGTCTCAAAAGCAACAAGTATATTATCCAAAATAAGACGATTTTTGGCAAAGGCGGATTGATGTTCAGTGATAATTTTGGGCATAATTTTCTTCAATCTATTTGCCAAGACCTTTGAAAAAATCTTATACAAAACATTACAAAGGCTAATGCGGCGATACTCATGAACCTGTTCAGGATTTGTAAACTTGGGAATGAGAGAGTAATGAAAATATAGTTAACAGGGTAAGGAATAGTACCTGTATTTAACCAAGATAGAACTGACCCGACTACATCATGATCAACCGTACTCCAAAAGTGGTGGCAACCCATTCGGCCCCAGTGCTTTGAGGGGCACCATTTGCTTAAGTGCATATACTACTTCACACTCTAAGAATTCAGTGGAAAGAAGGTTGTTCATATCTTCTATAATAACCCCAGGGACTTGGTCTAACACATCCAGCATAAGAGAGGTACTATCTAAACCGATGGGATTATGATAAACAATGAATCATAATTAATCATTTTATAGGACCAACTGTAACAAATTAACCACAATAATAGGTGTTTAGTCCTAATAACAGGAATGTGTAGTAATTGTTAAATCTTGATATGGCTCTATATCTTGCAATTCAATGCTCCTATTTAAGAACATGATATATCGTTTTGATAGTAAGGAATTTTAGGTTCATTTTGCATTTAAGTTCTTAAGTCAAAATTACATTTTTTTTTTCCTTTGTTCTAAAATGGCGATTTGCCTTTATGATGGGTTAAATAGAGATTGCGAAACATGATGTCTACACCATCACACCACGACCCAGCCTCTATCTTGTGCATCCCAAGGATGAAAATTACTCAAATTAGTAGAAATTTTTATTATACAAGCACATAATGATACATTGCTAGTGAGGATAGATTTGCTTAGTTTCTTGAGTCTTGCTTTAAGTCTTGTTCCTGTCATACCCATCCATTTTTTGACAACATTTTTTATAAAAAATGAATAGACAAGCTTGAATTGTTTCTCATTTAAGTTCACTATTGACATCACTTTTTTATTTGCCGCTAACAATCTGTCATATCAATAAATGTCAAATTTGTATCTATAAACTCTGTATACCTTTTTCGTTGTAGATGCCTCCTGCCTTTATTCATTGATGTTGGCTGCCATGTACAATCCAATAGAAACATAGATAAAAAGGAGAAAGTGCCGCACCTAGTCCTTTACATTTTACGGTCTCCTTTCTTTGTTTTGTTTTATATACCATGCACTATTAATGTTAATGTGATGGATAGGTATTAAAAAATAGAGCTATAATAATGATATAATCTACTAGCCATGTCAACCAGTGTAATTATCACAAAGATGTACATGTAAAATAACCCTTCCATCATTGTGTTATTGCAAAGTTCAAGTTTCCAAGATGTATTAGAATCCTTCCATCGTGTTACTGTTGGGTATCTACGTTATCACTGCAATACAACAAATTCTAACAAATGATTACGAGTTAATATTGTTTCTAACCTTAGGTTCCAAGTCCTTGGCTTGTAACAAAGACAATTTTCCTCAAGCTTTCTCTGAAATTGAGTTTTCTCTTTGGCAATATTTAAGTACATTACGTGACATCAGTTCACAATATATGTTACTGGTTTATCATTGTATTTGCTGAATTATTTAAGCTTAATTGTTATCATATTTAAGTTATGGACAATTATTATATGTTTACATTGTACCATTAATGTAAAATTTACATTGTAGACTAGACAATATTGTACACGTTTGCATGAAAGTATACAATATTGTATGTATTTATTTAGAAACAATGTAAATCTTACATTGATACTACAATGTAGACTAAGAATTTCCCTTTAAGTTATATCAATATCATGTTTTCCTCATGCTACAGTATAGGAAAACTCCTTGAGCGTTACAGGAGACATGCAAGCAAAAAAGTTGTTGTCTGCAATAGTTCTGATCAAAAAAAGGTTAGTCAAGATTTACTATCTCTATGCAAAGTTTTTTGAGTATTATAAAAGAAGACTAGATAGCAGCCATCTCTTCCATGTTTTTAAAGGTCTCTACTTCTAGCCCAGAAAATTGAAACTTCAGCTTTAACCTAGTGCCACCATGTTGCCATTTCAGAATTTAAATCCAGGAAAATCTTGAATTACTAGCTCAAAAATGTTTTTTTTTTTTTTTTTTCATTTACATGTGTTAAAGTTAGATTCTGACCCACGCATAATGGTGAAGCTTAATTTCAAAAAGTGAAAAGTTTACACAGAGAGAGAGAGAGATATAGAGAGAAATTGAAATTTGAAACAGGAGAGAGTACGTAAGGGGAATTTAGCAAAAAACACATTTCGCCCACACCAAAGTATGTAAGAAAGAAACGAGTTTTTCACTTTTGTGCAAGTCACACAAGGAGAATAAATTTATGGGTTTCTCTAAGTGGGGGTTTTTGAGTACTATAATCACACAGCGCTGTGAATATTGAAGATTTTGCTAAATTATTGGCTTCACCCTGTTCTTTTTTTAATAATGTTTTTAATTTATTTCACGAATAGACATTACTTTTGCCTAACAAGATGGTATCTGAACTTCACTGGCACAACAATTAGTAGCATTTTTTTGGTTTTCTATGGCAATATCCCATGTCGATTTTTGGAAGATGCTGTGCATTGAAAGAAGGTACAATACTACAATGACACGTTAAAATCCAAACTTTCTCTGCCTAAGATCCAAAACAGAGAAAAAGTGTCTATAAAATTTATAACAAAACCCAAAATTAAAATGTGGTTAAAGCCATAAGAGATGGAATTTGTAACAATCGATTACTCAAATAATTGGTAGACACATTTAATTACATAGCCAAGTTTATGTGTTATGACATAAACTCAAATTCTCACTTTCAAATTAACTAAATCTTAACCCAGACTAAATTCAAACCAAATTTATAAGAAAGAGCCCGTGATGGGAAATCAAAACACCAAAATGTATCAACCCAAAACAGCTTTAAGAAAGAATCAGAAATTCACTGCAAAGATGGCAAAGCCAATAATAAATCCACCAACAAAAAAGAAAAAAAATCGAACACAGAGAAAGAGTAATCACTTTTTTGTTGTAGGAAAAATATAGAATGAATAGGAGAAATATCTATATTAAATAAATAAATAAAAGAAATTTATAAAAAATAAGATGGAGAGAAGAAGAGTCAAAAAATGGAGATGAAGAGTTGGAGGAAAGTAATGAGGAAGAAGAAGAGTTAAGAAATGGAGAAGAAGAGTAAGAAATGAAGAAGAAGAGTAAGATTAGCAAACTTAATTACTTAATCTCTTTCTTATATATTGTATAGATATTAATGTTTCTTTATATTTAATATAAAAAAAATAAATAAAAAAGGAAAATTTTCAATAAAAAGAAAGGAAAAATTGTTAAGTAAAATGAGTGATATAGATGACGAGGTGGTGTAACATGAGCTTTGCAAAATTAAATGCATCACTTTAATTATTATACATAGTATAGATGTGCGCAAAACTTTTCATGGACTTTTATTTTAACGCACACCCTTAGTGCGACAGTCACTCCACAAATATAAGTGCTTGGGAGGTGTGGAGGGCAAAGGTCAAAGTTCAAGTCTTCAAGAGGAAGTTTCACACACATATACACTTAGATTAGGTTATAGTAGAAATTCAATCTTGTAAAAAAAAAAAAAAACCATACAAACATCTTTCTTTAATGTTTTGATGATTATTCCTTTTATGAAATTTCTCTCTTATTCAATAATATCCCATCATGTAGAAGTATGATGCTGAATGTTCTGATCATCAAACAGAAGCTAACCTACTGCAAATGATTCACAGGTAAAATCTTTCGTGGTCCTCTCTTAAAGTACTGTCTGCACAAATTCTATGTTCCTCAGTTACATGACATATTTGAGGACCCGTCTAGATGTGCTCCAATGAATCCAGCTAATTTGCATTTATTTTGTGCTTTTGGCAGGAAAATAGAAGCACAAAACATTGAACAGCTAAACATGATAGAGCTCACGAGACTAGAGAAAGAATTAGATGCCTTATATATTGAAACCAGATTTCATAAGGTGAATCCTTACAAACTAACTGTTAATTACTTTTTTTTTTTTTTCCCCAATAAATGTATCAGTGAAATAGTTAAAGCCGTGATTTGTAACTAGTAGTGTTGAGGTGTCATCAAATCGGTAGTCACAGTTGAAGAAATCAAAGTAGCATAAAAATAAAATTTTGTTATAGATAGTTGTTGTGATACTCCAGATTGTGGGGATTGATTGTATGAGTGTGTGCCACACCAACATGTCTTAAGTTTCGCATTTAACGTGTACTATAGATCCATTTAGGCTATTCATGTGATTAAGATGAGCCCCAATTATAACTAATGCTTTGGGGCATAATGCAGATATAGCACTCCCTTAGATAATGACAAATGGTATTAAAGCCAACTTGATATTGTCATGTAGTTAACTGAGGAGGTTTAGGATTTGAGGGAGATTTTAATACTTTGGATTATGGATGGAGGGAGGGGGTCAAGGTTAGGCATTTTAATATGCTGAATATTTGATAAGTGTTGATTAATTGTACCCATTTGACTTCAAGTCCTATTTTCCTTATTCCTCCTCCCCCAACCTAAAAGGTGAAAAACTCAAAAAGAAATCTTTATATTCTTTTTAACAGATAAGAAAAAAGAAATTTTATTAGTGGAGGGAATGTTTCTAGCTAATCCATGAGTAGCATCACATTGAAATGTGAAGCATTGATCAAAGTTTACTATTGGCAAATTTTCCAATTCCAGGGATGATGTGGGTTTTGCAAATAACCAAAGTATTCAATAGGAGAAAAGATCTTTGTGACAAACGAATTTTTGTTCATAATTGGTAGTCATTATAATTATTATAACTTTTACAAATTTGTGACAAATGAGTATTAGTTCATAATTTTAGTCATGGTAATTAGTATGAGTTTTGCACTTACACACTATGCTCCTCTTAATACGTTAGAAATACTCAATATCTTCTTGTTTGATTGAATTGTAATTTGTTAATAATAATTATTATTTGGAATTAGTAGTAGCTCTTTTCCTTGTTTTGTTTCTCATTAAAAGATGCTAGAAAGACTCAATCAAGGGTCCCTTGAATGAAAACCTTTAGTTCTTATGGGATATCAGATTTGGAATTTAGCCTAAATGTATCTAACGTTTTTTTGAACTGTGACAGTAGTGTTCTTATGTGTAAAGATAAAGAAACAAGAAAATCAACCTCAACTTTTAAGAATTGTCAATCTGTCTTAGATTGATTATTGGTTTGGACGTGTGTCAATTTCCTAACTGGGGTATATTGAAAAGCTTATTAGAAAATGAGACTATCTATCTAGCACCGAGAGAATTATTAGAATAAGAAACCCTCTCCCAAATTTTCTTATTTGTGCATGACAGACATGACTCTACTAGGATTTTGTTTGTCTGACAGACTTGTCTGTTGCGTTTCAATAAAATTCAAACTCCAGACAGAATTGTTTATTGAGATTTACACTGCAAAAGTATCATCACAATTACAAAGTTTAGCTCAATAAACAATTCTGTCTGGAGTTTGTTCTTCTGTTGGAGTGTGGTGATACCATCATACCAATGATTTATACATGCTTTTCCCATTCACTACTCTACTTCTTGTATGCAATCTTTTTAACTTTATCTGCTATGTTGAATAGGAAAAACAGCTCAGTGCAGAGAAAACTTTCATGGAAGAGGTAAATAAAGAAACAATAAATCTTCGAGAACTTTACCAATTGTTATGTAATCTAGCTAATCTTTTGCGTCTGTGTTATGGCTTCAGATGGCAGCAATGATCAATGAGAGCCCTGAGTTAGCATTACCATCTTCTGGAACTGAACTACAGGAGCTTCACACCCAGGAAAAACAGCTGAGTGAAGAAAAAGCTTTCATGGAAGAGGTCAATAAAGAAACAAATCTTCAAGAACTTTACCAATTGTTACGTAAGCTGGCTAATATTTTGTGTCTGTGTTATGGCTTCAGATGGCAGCAATGATCATGGAGAATCCTGATTTTGCATCACCATCTTCTGGAACTGAACTACTGGAGCTTCACAACCAGGAAAAACAGCTGAGTGAAGAGAAAACTTTCATGGAAGAGGTAAATAAAGAAAAAAACCTTCGAGAACTTCACCACTTGTTATGTAGTCTGGCTAATCTTTTGTCTGTGTTATGGCTTCAGATGGCAGCAATGATCCCTGACTACCCATCTCCATCTTTTGGAACTGAACTACTGGAGCTTTACACCCATGGTATCAACTACGCCACTCCACTCCAACAGGGTATGCCCCATCTCTATTAGGTACTCCCAATATAGCTGCCTGTATCTGGATATCTTTGGTTTCTTATTGGACTGGTGTGATTCTCTTCTGTGGCCAAAAACACTTGTAATAATAATAGAATGATGTACTCGCCTATGCAGATACACGTAAAAGTTATGTAACTGTTAATCTGTTATATTGTTGGGCTTAGCCATTTTCTATGGATTGAGTTTGGGATTTTGTGTGATTGCAAATGCCCTTCATCTAAAGCAGTGTATTGCAGGTTTGAGTTCTAGAGTTGGCCCTCTAAAAAATTTAGAGATAAAGCAGTCTACTAATCATCTCTCCCAAACCAGCTGGAGTTTTGGACATGGACATTAAGTACACGTTTGGATTGCGTCTACAGAGGAGCGTCTTGCGTCTGGTGTTTTTTTTTTTTTTTTTTTTTTTTTGAGAAGCACGTTTTAGCTTTTCCAGTGGATCCCGTGCACTGTTCACGGAGCTCACAAACCTCTTTTTTCAACAAAACTTTCATTAAAAATGAGTCTCACAGTACTATTCATACATTTAAAAATTATTTTGTTACAATGTTTTCAGTTTTCAGTAAAATAAGCAGTATTCAAACATATCTTAAGTATGACACAAATCTTGTGTGGATGCAAAATAATATAATTTTTTTTTTTGACTTCGACACTCAGAATAATACAAAAAATGAGTTTCTGTGTTTTTATTTATTTAAGTCATTTTATTTTTCTAACAAAATCATTGAGTCCTATGAGTTAACCTCCTCCCTTGATATAAAGGGTATTCAATTCCAAGCTTCCAGTGTGATAATGAAATGCTTTAATCAGTTGAAATAATTGGCATTCATTCTTTGAAACTTGCCTTGTGACTGTACCGTATAGAATTTTGTGTTGCAACTTGTAGGCTCTGCTAGAATCTGATTCAGAAGTACTATAAAGGAAAATTTATGGATGAAAATATTTTAAAATGAAGAATTTTGATTGCAACTTGTAGGCTCTTGTGATAGTACCTAAACTAAGGGAGGTTTTATGGATGAAGATTTCTTAAAAAGAAGAATTTTATATTGCAACTTGTTGGTTCTCGTGATGGTATCTGAAGTACTGTAAAGGAAAATAAATTTATGGCTGAAAGTTTCTTAGAATGAAGAATTTTATGTTGCAAGTTGCAACTTGTAGGCTCTTGTTATAGTATCTAAATTCTAAAGTGCTATAAGGCTTGTTTGGTCAGGAGAATGGAAAAGGTTTGGAGGATAGGGAAGGTATATGCTTTTCACCATATGCTTAGTACAAAAGATAAAAAAAGTGGAACGATGAAAAAGAAAAAAGTATATATTCTTTTGTCTGATTAGGAAGCAAGAGGAGTGGATGAAAAAAGTAATATATCTATATTTACTATTATGCCCCCTAATACATTAGAATTAGTAAAGAGTAATTTTTCTCATTATTATATAATAAAAAAATTATTATCAATTAAATTAGTAAAGATTACAACTATAAAATTGATCATATCACATTTACAAGACTAACACCATTATGAGTATATTCACACACAACTTTATCCATGACAACAGCGGTCAAGAATAATACAAGGAAATAAATCCTACAATAGTGAACCAAACCTCTTAAAATAATTGAAAAACATTGTTTAGACCCCAAGTACGACTTACTATGTATTTTAAAAATTAATCAAAACCAAATCCAAGTAGTTAATTTCAAGAACAACAATATTCATGGATAAATTATAACACAAGCACACATATAAACAGGGGCGGAGCCACGTTGTCCCTTGGGGGGGGGGGGTCGTGGCCCTTGCAAAAAAAAAAAAAAAAAAAAATCCATTAGAGTATGTAAGAAAATTTATTGGCACCACCCCCCCTCCCCCCCCAAGCACCCAAAAAAAAACTCCTAACTAAAAGCCTTTAGTTTTAGGCCTCTATTCTCCCGGCTTTAGTTTTAGGCCTCTTATACTCCAAATAAGCTGGCTCACTTACATTTAAATACTCAAAATCCAAACACAAAAACAACAAAATTTCACTTTCTCCATCTCAAAAACCCACCCACAGAATCCCTATTCTCTTTACTTTTTCTTTTTTTTTTTGGTCTTCTGTGATGCACTTTCACTTCCCACTAGTACCACCTACCAGCCCCCAAAACTCAGGCATCAGTCCTCCAAACCCAAAAAAAAAAAAAAAATCTTGACCAATTTTTTCTTTCTTCTTGCTTTCTAAAACAAATCACTCAGCATAGATTTGGAACTTGGTGACTGCCTGGTGAGTTTTCTTCTCTTATTTAAGCACTAGACCTTCATCTCTTTAGACTCTTTTTACTACTCAGTCCTCACGATCCAAAAAAAAAAAACTGACCATTATTTTCTTTCTTCTTGCTTTCTTTAAATAAATCATTTAGAGCGAGGGCGTAGCTAGAGGGTGAGTTTTCAGTTTCCGCTTCATCTCTTTTTAGTGTTTTTTTTTTTCTCAACTATCTACACTTAAATATTCACATGCTCTTTAATTTTTCATAGATTTTTAGAGAAATATATGGTTGAAGGCATGGGCATGGGGAGGTTGTTTATGATGAGTCTTGAAGGGAAGATAAAGTTTGCACTTTGTGAAGATAAAATTTCTAAGGTAAATTTTTTTATTATTTATTAACTATTTTTGATTAGTTAGATATCATGTGACAATGGGTGTTGTTAAATTGTTTGGTTTATGTTGTGTACTTGTGTGTTTAATTTTTTCTTTTGTTTGAGGGGTTATTCTTAATTAAAAAAAAAAATACAGGAAAATTTGAATAATAGGAATGAAGATGGGTTGATTGTTTAAATTATAGTGGAAATTTTATTTTTTTTCTTGAGTATGAATAACATCCATATAATTAAGTAAAAATTTCTAATTAAGATTTTATTTTTTAAGTTCTTTTTAGGTTAATTTTTTAGTCATATTCTTAAAACTAAAAGAATTATAAGCAAACGAAAAACAATTAATGCATTCTTAAAGAAAAAAGATGTTAGCAATTCAAAATTTAAGACACCTGTGGCTGTAGAAACAAATGTGGCAGTAGAAATAAATGTTAATACTTCAATGCCTGATGAATACCCCTCCAAATGTTCAAGAATTCAATCTAAAGAGATAGATCATGATCCAAGATCACGTAAACAAATATATGAATTTCGTATCAACAAACAAGATAAAATCCAACGAGCTTATCTCAAAGAATGTCCATATCAACCTAAATATATAGACTATCCATACAACGATGATAATCATCGTCGTCGAAAATCGGCCCCCCCATGTAAAAAATCTTGGCTACGCCCCTGCATATAAATGTATTTTTTCACGAAGTGAAAATCCAAACTATAAAAACACATTGTTGGACAAGCCCAAATCATTAAATCCACTATCAAGGTTGTTGTGGTATAAACTATACTCACAATACTTTAATGTAGAAGTGGTAGACACTCCTTTCTCTTGCTAACAATTGTAAACTCTTGCCTTGTTCCTTCATAACCACTTGATGCCACAAAACAATCCATCAATTGCAAAACCGATCTCTTAGTCACTCCAAATCCTCTTGAAAATTTTGTAATGCCTTTGTGGTTTTAGCAACTCTTGCTACACAATGAAGGTGATATTTCTGGAGTTCTAAATCTTTCAAGGATGATCAATAGGAGAGGGTTGGAAGATAAAGAAAATGCTCTCTTTAAGTTTTTCTTTTCTTTTCTTTTTTTCTATGGTCGTCTTCCTTCTCATGAAATTAGGGTGTAAATAGGGTTTCATATATGTAGACTTTGGCTTGAGCTGGCTGCACAAACTATCGTGGAAGCAAATCTTGGAATTTCCATAACAAGGACTTGGCAGGTTGACCAAGTGTCCAACAAGATTCTACCAAGAGTTTCTATCTGAGCTCGCATAACCAAACTTATCTCGCACAACCGAAGTCTTCGTTCTTGCACAATGAACAGAAACTTCAACCTTCAACCGTTACTTTCACAAATTACATTACAATTATAAAACAAACAAATGCGAATAAATTTGTCATGAAATTAGCCAAAACTCATAAATCCTAATAGTTTTATCCAAATGATCTTTCAGCGATTTTACATATTGCCTTGGATAACTAGCTTAAGACATGCATCTTAAATTTTGTACAACAATTACATTAGTTTACAATGGTTTTTTATTATGTCATTAATATTTTTAATTTTGGTTTTAATCTTGTCCTGCCTAAACTGAAATTTTAAATTTGCCACTTATTCCACATACATCCAAATTTTCAAAGTAAATCATATCAGAATTTTAACTAACATATATCTTTTGGCAAACCTCCTCCTCTTATATGGAGGGTGGTAATTTGTTGATTAACTCTAGACTTAACTCTTCACTAGCATAAATTTGAAAAATAGGTTGTGTTAATTTGTCATTAGTAGCAATCAAATATATGACAAGTTTTGATTTGTGGAACATAAAATGAAATACAAAAATGAGTTATGTGTTAACGGGTGCTTTCATGGGAAATATAAAAATATGTCAAAATAATTAATTGCTTTGTCATTTTCCCATAAAATATTTCTTAAAAAAAAAATTTTAAAACCAATACTCATAAGACATCTGTTAACATTTCCCTACAAAAATTTAAAACAAAGGATTTATTCCTAAAGAAAATGATATGGGCAATACAAAGTTCTATTAGCTGCAAATAATAAGAATAAAAAAAAAAAGGGCACGTGAATATATTTCAGATTTGTAGCTACGAGTAAGGAGCCACACAAGTGAAGATACCTGATTAAGCGAAATTTCATTGAACAGAGAAACTACAACCGACTTAGCAGTATAGACTCAGATTCTTCATGTATTGGGATCATTTTGCCTAATCCCAATCTAACACGAGCCAAGTAGCCATGATTATTCTCAAAAAGGAAAAAGAGTAGCCATGATTGATTGGACTAATGCCTCTTTACTTTTCACATTGTCTTTTTATATACTTGAGCATTTCTGTCTATAACCAGCGGAAGCACATAGTTGCAGCCCAAGCCAATTTACTCGAAACTCCAAACTACCCTGCAAACATTTTACTGTCTAATTGATCTTATCATTCCAACTTTACATCTCTTGTGATTACCAAAGGAACATTAAAAAAAAAAAAAAAAAAAACTGATCTCAGTTTTACAATAACTCCATATTCATACTAACTAGCTACTACGTTTTCAATGAACAAACTAAAGATGAAAGAAAAAAAGAAAAATGAAATGGAAGCACCCGAGATATACGAAGAAGATAGAGGTGGTATGAAATGATCAATATTGATCATCCGGTGGTGATATGAACACCAATGGCAGTGAGAAAGATAGTGATGAGTCCAAAGAAGATAATGGTGTGAACCAATAAGGAGACCCCGCTGGTCCTCATGTTGCAGAAGTCCACCACTCGGCTGTGGCCAGGTAGCTGGAACAGCAACCCCGGTGTCAACACCACAAATAGCACCACTGCTGTCAATACCGGTCCCCAATCTGCCATCCCTTTTTCACTTTTTCCTCTTTTCCAAAGTTTGTGTGTGTTTAAGATACTCGAACAGACTAGTATATAAAGTTGGTGGCCGGGTATGTGTATCCTGTTGTGTGGACTAGTAGTAGGGTATAGATTATAAAACCGAGCGGTATATAAACTGTTTTATATAGTTTTACATGTACTCCTAAAAACAATTGAAATTTTGATTTGAAATCAAGATTCTACGTTAAAAATCATGACTTCAAGTCACAATCTCAACTTCTTTTTAGATGTATGCAAAATTGTGTAAAATAGTTTGTTGCAAATTTAACGCTATAGAATCAAAGCTTAAACACTAATTAGACCAAATATTAGAAGATTCCAATGGAAGTGTACGATAGAAACATTATAAAAAAAAGTTATGGAAAGAGGAATAGAGTTGCGTGTACAGAATTGATGAAGACAAATTGGAGTGTTGAAGGGACAAAAGAAATGGTTCGAAATCGGCAAAATTAGAGCATTAGATTCGACGCCACCCTGATAGCTACACCATGGTCCTAGTGGTTGGCATCACGTGGCATCTGTCCTCTTTTTGGTCGGCTGTGTTTAATTATAATAATCTATGATATATATATATATATATATAAGTAGATAAAAAGTTTATGGTCGTAAAGTCAAAAAAGTAATTTAAAAGTATTAGAATCCGGTATATTGCAGAGTTTCTTCTGATTGATTGGTACATAGTCATAGTTCTTAGTTGTGTCCGTAACATTTGTTGAGTACTAAAGAAAAGAAAGAGATAGGAATGCATACATATATTTCCGATTTGTTCCTCAAAAAAAAAAAAAAAAAAATACATTTCCAATTTGGACCGACCTTTTTTTAAATTTCGTTTTGTCTCTTTGCTCTTGGACCGACCTTGTTTATGTGATCATTTTGTATGGATCTTTGTTTGAAGTTGCAATTTGGGCCGAGTTGTCTGAAGTCCAAGATCAGCCCAAAAATAGCATTCAACAAAATATTGGACTTCTAATGCTTTTAGTATGAGCTTACTGTATGGACTAGACTTTAGTCCAAGTATGGGCTTGCACATTGGAGACAAGGAAAAAGAGACTACAAAAGTTATCCAAATCCGTCTGCCCTCTCACCAGCCAGTCACCACAAATCCATAATCCATCATCATTTTTCTACAACAATTGTTACCATTTCCTGACTAGGCCCACAGTCAATTCACAGGAGAGAGAGAGAGAGAGAGAGAACCAGTAGTATTAATTAAAGACCAACACAACAAATTTTTTTTTTTTTTGGTAAAGTAAAAAATATGTAAGAGGGGAGCGTGATAACTCCTACGCGCTCAGGGCAATACAAAGGAAAATTGGCACCAACTCACTCGTTAGGAAAGATCAGGAAGAGTCAAACCAAAGACCTAAGTCTTGTTGTCCCAAAGCTTGGCCATTAGACCACTTGCAACGTTGATGCCCATCAAATAATTATTCATTGCTTCGAAATTACAGTAATATGACATTTCATCCTCTTACATAATGCTAGATCCAATTAATAAAAATCATGGTAGAATCCATCATTTACTAGAGGGAATGAAGTCACGTTACCTTGCCCAAAATAGGCTCCCCCAACCAAATTTTTTACCTTTTTTTTTTTTGTTAATGAAAGAGATAGATATATTGAAATTCGATATTGGATAAACTATAACTAAAAATTAGAGATAGTGTGAAGTATGACTTCAGCGGTTGATCCCCACTGACTAGTGCTTCTTTTAATGAATAAAATGTTTTTCACTAAAATAATTATACATTGTTGCTTTAGCTTACTAAAGATTTGTTTCTTTTCCCCCTCAAAAAAAAAAAAAAAAAAAAAAAGATTTGTATCTTAAAAAAAAAAAAAAAAAAAAAAAGCTTATTAAAGATTTATTTAGTCCAACAAAATTAATTAACTTATAACTTTTGGTCTTTTCTTTTTTTTTTTTTTTTGAGAAAAAATAACTTTTGGTCTTTCTCTAAATAAAAACCTTTTTCAACCTAAAATATTTTTCAAGACAATGTTTATACGTTTTTTGTGTTTTATGCATCTAAAATTCTTTAGTAAACAAAAACACTTTCCCTAAAAAAAAAAAAAATTTTAAAAATCTTTAGTAAAAACAAAAAAATTAACAAGTAAAAAATCAGGGCAAACTAAGAAACAAAAGACAAATTAAGAGTCTTCCAGCAAGATTGCTCTTTTTATTTTTATTCTTTATTTTTTTTAAAAGAGAGTTTCAACATATGGCATCCACTTCTGATGATAACTCTTTATTATCAGACCAAAACATCAATTAGTTTTTGGTATAAACGAGGATTGAACCCTAAATCTCTTATTCAACCATCACAAATTTTTATTCTACATTAATATCTTGATATATGCATGTCTAGGTGTCTGTATGCTTGTTTCCTTCTTTATCCCTTTCAAAATTTTGATGGGATAATAATAGATCTGAAGTATACATGTTTTTTTTTTTTTTTTATAATCTTCATCATTTGTTTTTGGATTGTGCCAAAATGGTTTGAAATGATTAAAAGATTAACAATATATCAATTTGTTTATAGGAGTAACTGTACTTATTCTTATTCTTTTTGTTTCTACTATAACTACAAGCCAAGCATTGTAATCATAAATATTGTCAAAACTATGTTTCATAACAATTTTTTTAAATGAACTATTTAATTTTGTACATTAAGAGAGAAAATACTCCAGATTTAATATAGAATTTGTAGGGTCCAAATTTGGTAGGCCAAGCCCAACCTTTGCAGATTGTAAGCCCAATGAACCCCGAACAATAAATTTGTAGAGAGTGGGTGAAACTGCTGGGCTGGTTATGGATTTAGCAACGATTCATTTGTGCAAGTAAAGATAAAATGATGTACAAACAATAGTAGAGTCGCCCTCACTTAAATCTAAAGAGGTTTAATATTTATAAAAAAATGAATACAATTTTCTCTCTCCCCTTCATTCAGAGACCTATTCCATTTATATATCCACCTCATTCCTCATCTTCACCATACACTTGTTCTCCATCCAAGCATTCACTTGAGTACATGTTACATCAGACGTTTGCTTTAGTCTGCCGTGAGTGGTAGTAGCTGAGGTTGAACTGTTCAAGTGTCTTCTCCACATAAATGCGGCCAGAAAAGTTACTATAGTGCATTAAATGCGGTGGTAACAGTTTTTCCTTTTAGATATTTTTATGTTCTTCCCATCTCTAGGCATGCCCAGAGTCTGCTTTTTACCGTGGAATCAGTTGGAAGGTCACTCAGGCCTTCAGTATATTTGCTTGATCAAGTTCTCTAGTGATCCGATGAGAGGGATCTCTTCGGACCAACAGGATTGTCTTCAGAGGTATCTATCATTCCTTTTCAAGTGCATTTCCATCAAACGGACTTAGCCCTAATCTTTTTACCTCTTTGGACAAACAGTGATACTCAAATTGGGCCCCAGGCTCAGTACATAGCGTTGGGCTTTTACACCCACAGAATTAATTATAGATTACTTTTAGGATTTAAGAGAATGCTACTGTCTGATGAATGACTAGATTAGAATGTATTTAGACATAATTATTTTGTGTATTATCTTTTGTTTATATATTTTTAATATTAAATACAAACTACTCTATTTTTCATAGTATATTTCTACCTTGAATTATAGGGTGTGTTTGGTAGAGTGGATTTTAAAGAGAATGGAAAAAAATAAAAGAAAATGATAAGGGAAAACTTTTTGGAAGGTGTTTGGTTGAGAGGAGGAGAGAGAAAAGAGATAGTGGAGTCCAGATGTTTTCTCCTAGGATTTAATTAAATACTCCATATTTAATATAGAATTAATCATAGATTACTTTTAGGATTTAAGAGAATGCTACTCTCTGATGAATGACTAGTTTAGAATGTACTTAGACATAATTATTTTGTGTATTATCTTTTGTTTATATATTTTTAATATTAAATGCAGACTAGTCTATTTTTCATAGTATATTTTTACCTTGAATTATAGGGCGTGTTTGATAGAGTGGATTTTAAAGAGAGTGGGAAAAAATGAGAGAAAATGATAAGAGAAAACCTTTTAGAGGGTGCTTGATTGAAAGGAGGAGAGAGAAAAAAGATAGTAGGGTCTGGATGTTTTCTCTTAGGGCCCATCAGAAAATTTTCTTTGAGAGATAACTGAGAAGGGAAGGGGGGGAGAAAATATGTGCACCTAGACTGACCAAAATGCCCACGTGCACCATGTGCACAATGCACATGGTTGTTGTTCTTGCCTTTTTCTTTTCATTTTTTTTTCTTTTCTTTTTTTTTTTTTTTTTTTTGTCCACCAGCACATACACAATTATTTTTGCTAAAAAAATGTGTTTCTTTTTTGTTTAATTTAATGAGGGACATAATTGTAAATTTATACCAATTTTACTTTTCCATCCTCTCAATTTTTTTTTCTCAACGAAACAAATAAGTTTTATATCTCTTTACTTTTTCATTTTCCCAACCAAACACAAATAGGAGAAAATTAAATCTCTTCTATTCTCCCACTTTTCTATCTCCTCCATATTTTTTATCCTCTCACTTTTTCACTCTTCCAACCAAATAGACCCTAAGTATTTTTTTTTTTTTAAATGGGTTGTACTTTGGCCCTCAAAGTTAAAATCATGTCTCCATCTCTGAAGGAATAGCACGTTGTCATTACATTCTGAGAGTACTCAGACTTGATTAATGGCACGAGAAAATTTGCAATTCACTTTGCTTAACGGTCAATATCTTATGAGAAAAATTGCGTACTGTTTTCCTTGTAATAGCTTCAACGCGTTCTTCATGTTGCCTAGATGATTAGCATAACTTTGTCACTCAGTCCTTACCCTACATGGGTCCAAATCCCCAATCTACATGCTACATATTAACAAAAGTAAACATCACTTTTTGCCAACCTAAAGTCTCTGATTCGGACCTTCGGGTCCTCATCATATTTCTACCCAATAATTCTCTACCTACTTTAACTCTTTACTAGTTCTTACATTCCTTAATGCATTCATTTTGCTTTTACTGTTAAAGATGCAATCCAAGCAAGGAAGCATTCAAAACACACGTAGTCTTGACACTACCTTTACACCTGCAATTCCTTTCCCCATTTTATTTCTTTTGATTTCTTTTTATAAAGATTCCACCTTCATCAGTATCTAAAGCAAGGGAAAAGAAGCCTTGTAGTGAACAATTATTAGAAGCAAATGAAAGAAAAAGTGTTTCTTTCCCGTCTCCATAAAGCAAACCCACTAGCCATAACATAGCTTTCCTATCTCTTAAACCCATTGTCTTCCTTCTCAATAAGTTTAGCATCCTAGCTTGTCTCCTTCACCACCAAGAAAATAACTATCATTGGTTCTTCTACATATTAGAAGCAAATCATTGTCTTCTCTCATTCATACTCCCAATAGAAATTTCAGTCTCCTCCATATATCTCCTTTTCATTTCAAGCGAGAGAGAGAGAGAGAGATGGGTGCAGATTGGGGGCCTGTCATTGTCGCGGTGGTTTTGTTCATCCTCTTGTCACCAGGGTTGCTGTTCCAACTACCAGCAAGAGTAAGGGTGATAGAGTTCGGGAACATGAACACAAGCGGGATTGCCATTCTGGTTCATGCCATTATATACTTTTGTATACTCACCATTTTGGTCATTGCAATTGGCATTCACATACACGTTAATTGATCTAAACTATGTAACTTTTCTTTGTGACTTCTCTAATTTCTCTGTTCTTTGTAACTTTTCCTCTTAATGTTCCTTACTTGGCTCCTTGTTAAGTGTTATGCGTATTCCTAGTAGGTTTTATTCACATTAAAAGAGAAATCGATAAATTGTCTTATTTGGTATTGGTAATGTTCCTTTTTTAAAGATGCATTGAATCACTGATATTGGGTTTCAAATTTCAAACAAATTGTTGAAGTCTGTAGTGTTCTTTTTTTCTAAATGCACTGGTTGTGGGTTTCAAATTTCAAACAACTCAATTGTCAAAGTCTATCAAAACTCCAGGGGCATTAAGGCAGGGTTAGGGTGTTGACATGAACACCTGACCTGACAAGTTAAGGTCTACAACTACATGTTGGTCAAGATGTTCACATGAACACTTAACCTGACAAAAAAATTTTGAAGTAAAATGGGTTGTAGACTACCTGAAAAAGAAAGTTGAACACCTATATAAAAATTTGAGCCCATTAAAAATAAAATTTGATACTCCAAAATCTTGAGCCCTTTAAGATTGAACAAAAAAAATTGTCCAAACAAATACAAATCAGCCCAAAAACTTTACCCAAAAAATAATAATAATAATAATAAATAAATAAATAAAAAAACCTAATACGGCAGAGAGTCTCCACTGTCCAGAGCAGCCATTTGAATTAGAGTACTCCTTAATCCTTATTACTCTCTGGTGACTCTGAGACACTAGCCACAACCCCAAGTGCACTAACCTTGATTTGAGCCTTGAACCCAAATGGGTTCAGCTCTGATCCCCTCAGATTTTTCAGCCATGACTTAGACCATCAAGATATCGGCTAGTATCACTTTAAAGCAAAACAAACCAAGCATACCCATGTTCTAAAATGAGGGAAATACAAAACGAAATAAATTATTTGAATATGGAATAGTACTATATTTAGAATTTAGATAGAGGTGGATACCAATTGACAAATACTGCAGTATGAGCTGGGGATTATACATTAACTATGTGTCACAAAAGTAATGAGGGAGAGGTGGAATTTGGATTTGGGAAAGTTTTGGAGGCTGTTTGGATGTCTAGTTTCCGTGACTTAATTTTCTGTTTCTATAACTCATAACTCAAAAATAGTGGGACCCATAGCAAAAAGTCTGTTTGGATGCACCGTGACTCTGTTTTCATAACTTTGTTTTCGTCACTCAATTCTCTGATTTTTAAGTTATGAGTTATGGAAACTGAAAACATATTTTGACTATTTTCAGTTTCCATAACTCATAACTCAATGGCATTTCCGTAAATAACACTACATGGAGGGACCCATTGTCAATCAAAGCTGCAACTTTTGACTCTTTTTTTTTTTTTTTCTTCAATGGGTTCGGTGCGTGCGTTCATGTTCTTTTTTTTTCTTTTTCCTTTCACACTAGTGGCTTCTTCACGTTCTTCACTGGGTTCAGTTCTTTGTCTTCTTTTTTTTTCCTTTTTTTTTCACTGGATTCTTTTTTTGGCTGGGTTTTTCTGGGTTCAATTCTTTCTTTTTTTTTTTTCTTTTTTTTTTTTTTTGTTCTTTCACTGGGTTCTTTTTTTGGCTGGGTTTTTCTAGGTTCAATTCTCTTTTTTTTTTTTTTTACTGGGTTTGGTGAGTTTGGGTACTGGAAAAAAAAATGCACCGAGTGATAGTTATGGGACCCACAAAGAGTGTGAAAAATATTGAGTGATGAAAAGTGAGTAATGGTGCTAAACGGATCTGAAAAATTAAGTGATGAGTGATAAGTGATGGAAATTGAGTGATGGAAATTGAGTGATGAAAAAAATTCATCCAAACAGCCTCTTAGGCTTTGAGGGGTGAGCAGTGAGCATAGAAACTTGAATATGTCGATGATTATTCGGTCCAATAAAAAAAAGGGCCGTTGCGAGGTGATTAAGGTCTATTAGGGTGTCGAATATCGCTTATTTTGCTAAAATTGAAAAATTATTACTGAAAATACTGTAAATAAATGTAAAAGTTAATTGAAATAGTACAGTGGAGCATATGAATAATGTCAAAAAATGCAGTAGGACCCATGAATAGTAGCAAAAATAAGCTTAATAGTGAAATAATTTTAATTTTTCCATTTAACCCAAACGGACACTTAGAAGGTGTTTGGTACATACACTTAAAAACTGAAAATATATGTTTGAAAACATGTATGGAAATATGTGTGAATAAAAAAAAATGTAAAAATACGTATAATATTGTTTAAAAACTAAAAATATATGTTTAAGTGGGTGTATCAAATGGGCCTTAGTGATTAAGGGCCCGTTTGGTCCTAGTTTTCAAAAATTGTTGTTTAAAAAGATGTGAAAACTGTGGTTTAAAAAGTGTTGTTGAAAAACGTATTTTTAGTGTAAATAAAACAAAAAAATGTGTTTGGTATCAAAGTTTAAACAACATTTTTTAGTGTTCAAAAAATATAAAATATATGTTTGGTACTTGTGTTTTAAGTGGTAAAAAAAGCTGAGCAAAGTACTAAAGTACATTTTTTTAATCAGGAGAGAGAACATCCATTATTCTCGTTGCTCCTCTCTTTCCTTCTTCATCCCTTCTCTTCCTGAGAGCAGAAAACCAAACCCACGCACAGTCCTTATCTCCATCGACGCCAAAGAAGATCCACGGCTGGGCTTGACGTTCCTCGGATCTCATCTCCACTGTCAACACTCCAAGACCCAGCAACTAATCGAGCTTCTGTTGCCGTCGAGTCGCCGACCCATCACTCCAAGATCCAGGTTCGAATCTCACTTTCACCTTGCTTGTCAATGGGCTTTTGTCTAAAGACCGAACCATTCCTTCTTCACTCACAGATTTCTCACTTTTTTGTTTTTTTTTTTTTTTTTGTTTTGCTCACCAATCGGGAAAACCCCCAATTTTTCTGTTCTTTGTTTGCTGCTGAAACAATATTTGATTTACAATCCAAACATACACGCCCTACATTCTCGAAATCTTTTAAGTACATTCTCTAAATCTTTTTCTGTTGAAACAATGTTTGATTTACAACCTATTCGATTTGTCATTTTTCTTAACACTATGTTTGGTTGCCGAGAAAGCAAGAACACAGAGGCCACAAAATGAAGAGAAAATGCATGACCTAGGTACAAAGTTATAACTGAACAAGCAAAAATGATTCACTATAATTTTGTCAAAAGAAACTTACACTTACACCTACTGATCTCAAGTTCACATCAGCAACAACACTGAGGCCACAAAATGAAGAGAAAATGCATGACCTAGGTACAAAATTTTAACAGAACAAGCAAAAATGATTCACTATAATTTTGTCAAATGAAATTTACACTTACACCTACTGATCTCAAGTTCAAATCAGCAACAACACAGGCCACAAAATGAAGAGAAAATGCATGACCTGGGTACAAAATTATAACAGAACAAGCAAAAATGATTCACTATATTAGACAGACCTACCAGTAAGGGAACACGGTGAGAGGAGGAAGCAGATGCTCTATATAGCACGAGAGAGGTAGATGAGGATGAGAGCGAGACTTCCATCTGAATGAAGATGTGGGATTAAATAAGCCCTAAGCTGGATTAATGTGAACTAATCTGAATTAGGTTGGGATGTGAAAGAAAGCTGCAACAAGTAATTAATAAAATTACAAATCTTTACCTGACCAAGCCCTTCGGACTGTTCGAGTTTGGCTTTTCCTTAGCAATAGCTTCGTAGTTGAGGAATTAATTCTAAGAAAAGGATTAATGTGATTGACTGAGGTTAGTGATGCGGTGTGTGTAGAAGACGCATTTATGAGGGTCGGTGAGGATTAATGGCGCTGGGTCGGTGAGGGGAGTTATGGAGAGTTCTGCTGGGTCGGTGAGGGGAGTTATGGAGAGTTACCAGGTAGAGAGGATTGGGTTTTGAAGAGATGAGAGTAAAGAGAGGAGACAAACTTGAAAAAAAGTTGACCAGGTGGGCCCCGAGCTGTATTCAATTTAATTACCGAAGTGCCACTGAAACTGCATTTTTGTTATTTAAAATTAGCTCGGAGGTGATTCCAAAAAATAGTGTTCAAACATGGGTTTTTTGAACACTGTTTTTCAAACAACACTAAACAGAATAGGCTCACCAAACACGGTTTTTAAATTTTGGACACTAGTGTTCAGTGTTTAAACATTGAACACTGTGTTTTGAAAAGGGTGACCAAACGGCCTAACTGTTGGTGTTTTTTTTTTTTTTTTTTTAATTTAAAAATGAATAAACACTTTTGAAACGGAGAACACCCGGAATAACACTTAGAAAACTGAGCCTGACTGTCTCTATCCAAAATCCAAGGGCTGGACAATTGGAGGCGACAAGAAGGAGATGGGGACCAGCCCAATCCAGAACAAACAAAATGACAGCCCACTAAGCTAAAAGATCGGCAGACATATTGCTCTCTCCATACACAAAAGAAATATCTACATTTACAAAAGATTACCGAATTAACTGTTAGTGGTTTGACAACATTATTTAATTTATCTAGTATATTTTAATTGTTTTGCTTTAGTCTTTAGCTTAATTTGTTGAATTTATGTGTTACATTTTGTACATAAACATATGTAATAAAACAATGCATGAATGTTTTATTGAACATGATTAATATAACATGATTAAATGTCTAAGTTGAATATGTTGAATAAACTTATAAATGTTACTTTATTCTTTTGTGTGTATTTTTGTGTTTAAAAATTTCATGTATTTGCATGTTTTTCTTTCTTAGATATTGATATATTCATGTTTTTTTTTTTTAAAATTTAATTTTGCTTAATTTAATTTTCTTAATAATTGCCATGGAAGATATTCCTAAAGACACCACTTAAACTCTTACTAAACCCAAAAAAAAAAAATCATTGATGCTTTGGCCTATTGGTAAAGAGTGAACATTATAAAGTGAACGATTATAAATTTAAATCCCATCATATGTATAATCCACTAGAGACTACCATAACTTTGTTGCTCAATCCTTACCCTGCATGAGTCCAAATCCCTACTCTGCAAGCTACATACCAACACAAGTCAACATTATTTTTTGCCAACCTAACGTCTATAGTCTCTAGTTCAGAACCTTCAGGTCCTCATCATATTTCTACTCCACCCATTAATCTCTACTTTTAATGTAAATATGTCATCCAAGCAAGGAATTAAGCTCAAAAGAATCAAAACACAGGTAGTCTTGACACCATCACTACAAGAAAATAGCCTATTTGCGAGGGAAATGAAGCCTTGTAGTAAACAACTATCAATTAGAAGCAAATGAAATAAAAGGTGTTCCTACCCATCTTCCTAAGGCAAACACAGTATCATAATATACCTTTCCTCTGCTTTAAACCTGTACTCTCTTCCTTCTCACCACGTTTAGCATCCCCGTCTCCTTCACCATCAAGATATAATAACTCTCACTCGTTCTTCTACATATTAGTTGCTAGCACATCATTGTCTTCTCTCATTCACACTCCAAGAGAAATTCCATAGTCTCCTCCATATATCTCCTTTTCAATTCAAGCAAAAGAGAGAGAGAGATGGGTGCAGATTGGGGGCCGGTTGTTGTCTCCGTAGTTTTGTTCATCCTCTTGTCACCAGGGTTGCTGTTCCAAATACCGTCAAGAGTAAGGGTGATAGAGTTTGGGAACATGAGCACAAGCGGGATTGCCATTTTGGTTCATGCCATTATATACTTTTGCATACTCACCATCTTGATCATTGCAATCGGCATTCACATATATTCATGATCACGTTGATTGGATCTAACCTATGTTCACCCCATATTTGTTTTGATCTTTTTTTTCCCTTTTTAATTTTCCTCATCTGGACAGGGATGTTGTTCTAATTTCTCTTTCTTTGTAACTCTAATGTTCCTTACTTGGCTCCTTGTTTAGTGTTATGCGGGTGCCTAGTAGGTTTACTTCATATAAAAAGAAAAATCCATTAATTGTCTTACAATGGAAAAGAAAGAAAAATAAATATATACAACATTGTATTTTAGCATTACTGCTCTTACAACTTATAAAGACTCCATTTCACCTGTAATTAAGGGTATCACAGAAACAGGAGTAACACTAGATTTTTTTTTTTTTTTTTTTTTTTTTTTTTTTTTTAAGTTTGGTAGTGTTCTTTTTCTTCTTCTTTTTTAAATGCATTAATTGTGAGTTTCAAATTTCAATTAACTCAATTGTTAAAATTGTTAAAGTCTTTATCTTCTAGAAAACCTGAGATCAAACCTGGCCTAAACAAGTTAAAAAATAAATAAATGAACTCAATTGATATTTTTGAGCCTATCATAAAGAGCAAGCATTATAAAATGAATGCTATAAATTTAAATCATATAACTGTGAGTTTCAAATTTCAATTAACTCAATTGTTAAAATTGTTAAAGTCTTTATCTTCTAGAAAACCTGTGATCAAACCTGGCCTAAACAAGTTAAAAAATAAATAAATGAACTCAATTGATATTTTTGAGCCTATAGTAAAGAGCAAGTATTATAAAATGAACGCTATAAATTTAAATCATATAATGTAACTAGTGCATACTCATCCCGTGAGATCTCACCCGTAGTTCATAAACTCAACCTCGGATGCAACAATGGCACTGGAATTAAGGTTTGGTCTGCTTATTTAATTAGTTACCGAACGAACAAAATTTCCAAGTCCCAAGTCCTAACACGTGAGGCAGATATAACCAAACCCAATTTACTCTAAATAAATACAAAAGTCCACAAAAATATTCCCGTCCAATCACAAGCTAAAAAGTTACTCCATATTTCACCGGCATTGCTTTTGATTTACAAATTTAATATAAATTCAAATCATAATGAGATTGATATATTACTTTTTGGATTTAAGCTTACTTTTCACTGTTTTTTAGGATGTGATTTTGGACTAATTTCAAGTTTTCAACACCACGAGATGACACATCATTATCAATTCAACTCAAATCAAAATCACTGTTAGAACTGTAATTTATATACTAGCAAAGAGCAATTTAACCCAAGTAAATATAATAAGTTACTTTTTTTTTTTTTTTTTATGGGAAGTAAATATAATAAGTTACTACATTAACACAAGCAAAAAGCTACATTTAAAAATCAAAGAGATCTGTGCTTGTACATGTTTGATAAACCAACTTACCAAGTATTATGTTAATAACTGAGAAAAAGAATAACACATACACAGATCTTGAACAGAAAAAGCAAACCCCCTGAGAAGGCCAGAGAGACAAACGGGTTTAGCTAGCCGGTGTAGATGTGGACGTGGAGAGCTAAGATGAGGATAGCATAGATAGCAAAGAAGATGAGGGTGTGGATAGCTATGGCCTTGCCATTAGTCTTCATGCTGCCAAACTCCAACTGTCGGTTGTGACCCGGTAACTGAAAGAGAAGACCCGGTTGGAGGAGCACGAAGAGTACCACACCGATTAGTACAGGGGCCCAGTCAGCCATTTTTTTCTCAAAAAATGGGTTATGTAGGGGCTGTGGGTAAAGAGAAGGTGGTAGCTTTTAGGGAACGCAGATAGATGAAGATGAGGATGATGGAAGTGAGAGAAAGCTCTTCTTATTTTATTTTTTTGTGGTAATATTAGCTTTTTTGTTAAGTTCAATAAAGTCAATAGGATAGAGAATAGAGTTTTATTGTTTATTAAATTATTAATAGTAGAGCGAGTGAAAGGGTGAGAGTCACTAGTGGATGTGGATGTGGCTTTGTGGGCACATGTGACATGTGAACTCATATAACGATGGGTATTGGGGAAGTCCAGGAGGAAAGGCGGGCATCGGGCTTCCACTTCTTCTCTGTTAAAAATTTAGGGAAATTTTTTTTATTTCATTTTATATTTTATCCATTATAACTTATTAAGCATTCTTTATTAAAAGAAATTATTACAAAATAATCAAAAAGTTTAAAATTTAAAAAAATATATATATATATATATATATATATAGAAACTTGACAAATTATGAATGGTAGAACATGAAATGAAATATAAAAAGTGGTCAGATTTCTAATCATGTTTGATCCCACGAAAGAGAAGAAAAAAGACAAGTTTTTTTTTTTTATGATCAAGACATTTTATTCACAAGACAAACAGAACTACAAGGAGGGAACAAGAGCCTCTTCCTCAATGACAAGCTCAAAACAGGAAGGGCCGAAACCTACGTCAAATGAACCAAAAACATTATTTACAAATGACTACTTAGCTAGAGAATGAGCTGCTTTATTTGCCTCCCTAGGGATCCAAGCGACCTGACAGCCAGGAGAAAGAGACAACAAGTTGAGAATTTCATTGCACATACCTCTAATTCTCCAAGGAACTTGTTTACCAGATGGAGCTAGAGCGTCTACACAGACTTTGGAGTCACTCTCCACAATCATAGAAGCTACATCAAAATTTTTAGCTAAACTTAAAGACCATTTAATGGCTTCTGCTTCAACCTAAAGAGGGAGGTAGGAAAATACTCTCTTAGCACAAGCAAAAACCACTTCACCTCTCCAATCTCTAGCAACCGCTGCAATGCAGGATTTATCATCTTTGAAAGCAGCATCAACATTTATCTTGATTGAATCTCTAGGTGGTTTCTTCCACCTTTGAACTGGTATCGGCCATGGGAAGCCCGAAAGGGTTGCAAAGGACATTTTGTGCTCAACAAAGGACTTATCAACTTTCTGGCATAGCTCTATTGGATTAGTAACTTTGCCTTCAAAGATAGCAAGGTTTCTAGCCTGCCAAATAGCTTCGCAAGTAACAGCCCCAAACAATAAGAATTCACCCCTTTTAACTCCCACAATGTTAACTCCAGCGGGAGGGTTAAGGAGGACCTCAATAAGATGAGAAGGAGAGTTTAAGTTCAAGTTTTCTAACCTTAGTCCCCATTGGGAATTAAACCACACAGCTTTTGTAAAGGGGCAAGAGATAAATAGATGGAGGCTAGATTCATCAGCATCCTTGAAGAGAGGACAAAGGACATCATCAAAATCACAGAATCTGGCTAAACAATCTTTAGTAGGTAAGCAATTTGCCGCAATATGCCACAGGTGCATTTTAAGCCTTTCATGGATTTTTGACTTCCAAATGAGGCCACGAATCATGTCTTGGTTTATGGGAGGGTTAATGTTTCTACTTAACCAATAAGCAGACTTGACTGAAAACTCTCCTGAGACATTGGAGATCCAAATCCAACCATCATTTGGAGCAAGCCGTGAGAGGGGGATTTTTTGGATGAGATGGGATGTAGTCTCATCAAAAGTATTTCTTATTTTGGTGAGATCCCAACCATCTTGGTTGACTAGTTGTGAAACAATAAGAACCATTTCTGGATTGGACCCCTCCCGTGGACTCGGAATGAAATTAGGAAGATCTGGAATCCACGGGTCCTCCCATATTCTAACAGTGCTTCCATTTCCTATCTGCAAGCAGGCACTGTGAGCAAACAGAGATTTCGCACCTTCTACACTTCTCCAAATCTTGGAGGAAGACCCCCACAGTCTTATGGTTGAGCCAGTTGCCCCTAACTTTGTATTTTGCTCTGAGCACTTTAACACACAAACAATCTTTCTTTGAAAGAATCCACCAGGCTAACTTGGACAGTAGAGCTTGATTGAAGTCCCAGAATTTTCTAAAACCCAATCCTCCTTCCTTTAGAGGCCAACATAAGGACGACCAAGCAATGGGTGTCATGAACGGGCCAGAATTAGTTTTTGGGTTCCACCAGAACTGTCAAACAACAGCATCCAGGCGCTTGCAAAGCTCTCTAGGAAATTGAATGACTGTCATTAAATAGGCTGGAATGGCCTGTGCAACTGATTTAATGAGGGTTGCTCTACCTTGCCAAGATAAGTTTTTACTCTTCCAACCCAAGAGTTTATTTTCTAACTTCTCTTTGATTGGGTTTAGATCCCTGGACCTACTTGCAGAGAAGAATAGAGGCACCCCCAGGTAGCAGCTTTTAATTTGATTTAAAAATTGTTGGCTGACTCCCTTGGAAGGAAAGACCCCAGATTTTTCCACACTAATGACCTGTCCCGACCAATCACAATATTTCTCCAAAAAAAGTTTTAGAACATTAAACTCAGACATTTTAGCTTTGCAAAATAGAATTAAATCATCAGCATAACAAAGTTTGGAAATATAAGGGGCATTACCTGAGACTTTAACAGTAGACAGCCGCCCAAGAGAGATCTCTCTGTTGATTAGCCTCATTAGCACTTCACTACCCAAGATGAAAAGATAAGGGGATATGGGATCCCCCTGTCTGATCCCCCGTGATGGTGTAAAGCTTGGGCATTGGCCACCATTGAGCAAAATTGAGAAATGAATAGAAGAGATGCACTGATGGATCAAACTTGTGAATTTAGCGCTAAACCCAAATGCTTTGAGCACAATGATTAAAAAGTTCCATTCCAAACGGTCATACACTTTCTGAAAATCAAGCTTGACTCCCAGAAAACCTTTCCTTTTTTGTGTTTTTTTAAAACTATGCACAACTTCTTGAGCGAGAGCCATATTCTCTATTATCCAACGATTTGGCACAAAAGCTACTTGAGCTGGATCCACCATTTTTGATAGGAGGGGTCTTAGCCTATTACCAATGATTTTGGAAATCACCTTATAACACACGTTGCACAGACTAATAGGCCGAAATTGGTTAAAATTACATGCTCCCTTTTTCTTTGGAATTAGAGAGATGAAGGTCTGGTTAAATTCCTTAAGTAACCTTCCATCTCTGAAAAAACTTTGAGTGGCTGACACAATTTGATCCCCTACTGTCCCCCAATAGTGTTTGTAGAAAAGTGCTAGAAATCCATCTGGCCCCGGGGCTTTAAGAGACTTCATCTCAAATATAACTTTCCATATTTCATCTCTCGTTGGCACCCTGCATAGTTCATCGTTTTCAGTATTTGTGATGCATGGCTCTATTAAGTTTTCCAAATTTTCCAGAATATTAGGAGAACCAGTTTGATAAAGAGCCTTAAAGTTCTCAATAAAATACTTTTGAATATCTTCCCCTCCATTTATCCAAGAACCATCCTCCAATTTGATTTCTTGAATACAATTTCTCCTTCTTCTGATCAAAGTTGAGAGATGGAAGAAACGAATATTCCGATCACCCTCTCTTATCCAAACAAATCTCTCTAGATTTTTGTTTCCATTTTAGATCCTCTCTTGCCAACCATTCATCCAATTCTAAACTCAACGAAGCTTCAAGCTCCAAATTTTCTCTTGTGGCCTCTAAACTCTGAATTTGTGCTATCTTCTGCTCCAGCTTTTTAATTCTCTCTCTTGATCTTCCAAAACAACTCTTATTCCATCTTTTAAGATCTCTCCTAGTTGCATCCAGTTTTTTGGCCAATTTAAGGCTTTGTGGGCCATCTACTCTCGTTTGCCAAGCGCTTTCTACTACTTCTTTACTTGATTCATCCCTAGTCCACATAGCCTCAAAATGAAAAGGCTTAACAAGACTTGTATTCTCCATATGGGTATCTAAAAGGATTGGGTTATGATCAGAACACGCATTGACAAGATGCCGAATGCCTGCCTTAGGGATTTAGATCCTCTCTTGCCAACCATTCATCCAATTCTAAACTCAACGAAGCTTCAAGCTCTAAATTTTCTCTTGTGGCCTCTAAACTCTGAATTTGTGCTATCTTCTGCTCCAGCTTTTTAATTCTCTCTCTTGATCTTCCAAAACAACTCTTATTCCATCTTTTAAGATCTCTCCTAGTTGCATCCAGTTTTTTGGCCAATTTAAGGCTTTGTGGGCCATCTACTCTCGTTTGCCAAGCGCTTTCTACTACTTCTTTACTTGATTCATCCCTAGTCCACATAGCCTCAAAACGAAAAGGCTTAACAAGACTTGTATTCTCCATATGGGTATCTAAAAGGATTGGGTTATGATCAGAACACGCATTGACAAGATGCCGAATGCCTGCCTTAGGGAAGAGAGTTTACCATTCTTGATCACATAAACACTGATCTAACCTTTGTCTAATATTTGCGAGACCTTCACGTCTATTGGACTAGGTAAAGGACGGACCAATAAAATCTAGATCAATGGCACCCGTATTATTTATAAAATCCCTAAGACTGTTAACTGAGCTTTCCCCTACATGCTGTCCTCCTTTTTTCTCCTTTGAGCCCTTGATGTTATTGAAGTCACCCATTACTGCCTAAGGCCCTGAAAAAGATTTTGCCAATTCTTCAACCTTTGCCCAAAATTTTTTCCTTTTGGGTCTCCTAGGAGGACCATAAACACAGAACAGCATCCATGGAGATCTTTCTGGATCAGAATAGATTAATGAAGCAATTACATTGCTGTCTGAATTGACTATCTCCAAATCAACACCCATTCTCCAGAACAAGGCTAAACCCCCAGCCCGTCCATTGGCTTCCACATAAAAACAGTCAAAGAAGTTTAAACGGGTTTTGATTCTATTAACTCTAGGTGACTGGCTTTTTGTCTCAGATAAGAACACCAACTCCGGGTTTGAAGCTCGTATAATCTCCTTAAGAGCTCTTACTTTTGAATCTCTACCTATACCTCTACAGTTCCAGGCTAACAAACGCATGCTGAGAATGAAAGAAACCACAGCTTGGCACCTCAACCAGCCAAGTACAACCATAAGACCACAACCCAAGACAATCACCGCAAAAAGAAGGGGCAAAAAGAATCTTACCAATAAGGGCGTCAATCCACTCACTAGCTGATGAAGTTGGGTGATTCCAACAACCTGGTCCCACGGACGGCAAAGGACCGCTGAACAGAGACTTCCAACTAGATCCGCTGAGGTACAAAGCAGGTCTCCTTCCTGATCAAACTCGCAAGACTTGGGACTAATAAGTGGGTATGAATACTAAGATATGGGACAAGAAAAATGGGAAGGATCGATGGGAAGGGTTGATGGGTATGAATTCTGAGATATGGGTATGAGATCTGAGTTTTGGGTATGAAAAAGACCCACACAAAAGTGGGGAGAGGAAACCACACAGATTTGGTGGAGAAGGAAAACACTAAGGTGGAATAGCCACACAGAGGTGGGAGGAAAGACCATATGGAGATGGTAAAGAGCACCACACGAAGGTGGAGAGAAAGACCACTACGGAGGTGGAGAGATTCCTTGAAAAAAAAAAAAAAAGACAAGTTATGAATGGTAGAACATGAAATGAAATATAAAAAGTGGTAAGATTTCTAATCATGTTTGATGGCACGAAAGAGAAGAAAAAAAATAAGGGAAGGAAAAGGAAAGGGGAAGGAAAATACTCATCTGTGTGTATGTTTAGATATTAAGGGTCCATTTGTAGATGTGTTTAAAAACTGAAAATTGTTGTTTAAAAACTTTTGTGAAAATACGTATAGGTGAAAAAGTGTGTGAAAATGTGTGAAATGTTGTTTAAAAACTGAAAATTGTTGTTTGGAAACACTCACCAAACACCCCCTAAGGTGTCCCTCCTAGCTTGGGATCTTGGGCTCAAAGATGTTATTATTGAAAGTGATGCCCAACTAGTGGTTAATGCCCTCACTAAGCATGGTCCTCCGCCAAGTTCCATCTAGAAGGTGATTGAAGGAACTAAATTGGATTTGTGCTATTTCAACTCATGGAAGGCAAACCACGTTTGTAGAAATGGAAATTCTGTGGCACACCTCATGGCTAGACATGCCAAGTTAATCTCAAATTGTGTAATATGGGTAGAGGACACCCTGCCCATAATTGCTAATCAAATTAAATATGATGTAATCTATTTGAACTCAGGTTCCGATTAATGAAAGTCTATCAAAGCTTTTTATCAAAAAAAAAAAAAAAAAAAAAAAGAAAGAAAGAAAGAAAGATATAAGGGTGTTAATTCATGTTAACGTGTCATGCTTGTATCGTGTCGAGGTAGGGGTATTCAACTAAACGACTCAACCTGAACATAACTCATTTAATAATCGTATCATGACCCTTCAACCTTAACATGACTTGTTAATGAAACAAGTTGATACGACATGACTAACTTAACACTCTTAATATTAAACAAGTTGGGTTGACATAAATATACTCATTTCACTCACTTCAAAGAAGCAACTCATTATATTCCAACATGTTTGACCTGATTAATATTGTTTTAAATTTAATACAAACTCATAACATTAAAATACCTATTAAGTATACAATTTGAAAGTTAACAATAACATCAAATACTTAAAGAGATTAAATTATGTAACGATGTGATGTAAAACCCATGATTTACCCTTTCAATCCCAACATGCTACATCATCTTATCACATATTTAAGAATAAGCACAACCACACATAATCAATTCTAATACCCATATAAATCCAACCAAATTGGGAGTTTATTGAGATATTATTAAGTGTGGTAAGATGTATTATATTTTAAGTAAAATACTAATGTGGTAATATCTTATTAGGTGGTATAAAACATGGGTTTAACACCCCATTCTTACCAAATTCGGACTTATACTTAAAATTTACCATTTAGAAGTTCATATTGAAGGGTTTAGAGATTTAAGGTTTCAATTATATCCTTTAATAAGATTTTGTAATTACTCAATTTTATTTTTAAGTTTAAAATATAGGCTAGATATAAAAGGTATTTGAAAAATCTAAACTATTTATTTGTTATACATGTTAAACAAGTCATTTCAAGTTAATACGAATAAATTAGTATGTTAAAGTATCAATTACCGGTCAACATGCTTGTGAAAACAAGTCTTACCCTATCATTTTCAGTATGACCTGAACCTGCTAAGACACAACTCTAACCCGTAAAAACTCATGTCGTGTTTGTAGGTCATGTCAAATATTGACACCCCTATATAGATGTAGCGGAAAGAGACTGAAAATAAAAAATAAAAATATATATTATTTTACTATTTTATCATTGTAAATTAATAATTAATTATGATGATATGAAAGTAATTTCACAATAAACTTATAACTTTCCAAGAATATAAGAGTAATTTTATGGATTTTGAGGGAAAGTAATTTTTTTAAAAAGTGGTGGGACCTACCACAAGTTTTATAGTACAATTAGTTGATACCTAGTATTTCCAACGAAAACATTCAGGGTCAAATCCTCCACTTGTCAAATTATCAAACAAAAAAAGGTATTGGGATCCATGAAAACCATTTATCTTCCTTTTTTCTTTCTCTCATGTCTTTCCTTCTAACTAACCAATGGAATTTGAGTCCACTCTACTCCCTTCTTTCCCATTCTTTCTAACCAAACATACTTTTCTCCGTTACTTTAAATTAAATCCTTTTTTTTCATTTTTAATCCCAAATGTTATGAGTAATGACAATCTAAACATTATGTTCATATAATCATATAATCATACGTGTTAAAAATAAATGAAGAATTTGTTTTGGTATTCAGTATTTCAATTTGACTTGTCAAATATCAATTTTATATTTTCTTATTTTCATTTTAAGTTATAAGTTTTAATATTTTCTCTTCACCAATGTCCTTTCTCTTTCTCTCTCCATTATGTTATCCATGCATAGGGGTGAATATCCAACCCACTAGCCTAGTGAAATTAACCCAACCTGATGTCTCAAATTGGTTTTTGTGGGTTGGCGGGTTGGGTTGAGTTGGGTTAAAATTTTATTTTGACCCTCAAATTGGGTTGAGTTCAAATTAATAGTTTTTTGACTTTTTTCAAGTCATCTAATCCAACCTAGCCCATCATAATATAAGTTTATTTTTCTACTCTTATTTTAATTTTTTTTAGTTTGATTTATTTTGATATTTTAAGTTTTTTTTTTTTTTTTTTTTTTTTTTTTTTTTTTTTTTTTTTTTTTTTTTTGAGAATCGATATCTTGAGAACTAGATATGATGAAGATAGAAACTTGTGACATAATTTAGGTATATTATATGAATTGTAAACAATTTTTAATAATTAATGAAAGTTCAATTTTTTATACAACCCCGACCCAACCCACATGGGTGGGGTTACATTGGTATCTACATGTGTTGAGTTGGGTTGGGTTAAAAATGTCCCAACCTACCAAGTTTGGGTTAGGTTGAACAAACCCTCCAACCCAACCTGTCAACCCATACACACCCCTAAATTTATGCACCATTTCCCTTGCATAGAAAAAGACAACCAAGCATTGCAAACAATGTTGTTTTAGGCAATACGCACCAATCAAAAATTTCTTTCCACTAGACAAGTTGCAATAGCGGTGATATATATATATATATATATATAGATAGATAGATAGATAGATAGATAGATAGAAACAAAATATTTAGATTGTCAAGATTTATTTTTGCAAAGTTGGTCAGTTGATCAATTCTAACTTTTTGATTTGAATTTTGAATTTTTTTTTTTTTTTTTAAATCAGGATTCAATACTACCATTGCCATTGAAACATTAAATTTTGATAATGGCTGAGCTCCATTAAATAAAATTGAGACCTTGGAGTGTGGGCAAAAGAGATAAAAGTATGATTGCCCATGCCTCTTAAAACAAACATTCACATAGCTATCTCAAATTTCTTAAGTCTCAACCCAAAGGTGAGAGCAAAATGGTGCTCCTAGCCTCCCCTTCCATATGCATAAAGCCATTTCACTGGACCCACTTCCTTGTTTCAAGCTATTTATTTTGACCAATTCTCCCCCTAGCCTCTAGCCTCTTTTTCAAAAGAATGCTTATAATAAACTTCTACAAGCGTGACGTGAGCAAAAATGGACGGTGATGATGAATTGTGACCCAACCACGTTGTTACTTAAATGCTGTAATTGATTGCAAGCTGCAAATCATGCATCCACTCAACCTACTTGTGAGTTTGACAACATTAGAAAATGATTCTTTTCCTTATCCAATGGAGCAACTAGAAACTTTAAAGAAAACGAAAAAAACCAAAAAGAAGGATAAAGTGACCGATTGATAATTAAATGTTCTTGCTTTAGGGGATTCCTATTCTTCCTCCTATATGGTCTTGAGGACATAGTAATAATATGGTATCCAAAGCCCTTTTAATACTTTTTGCCTTTGTGATTATTCTTCTTTCTTTCTTTTTCTTCTTCTTCCTCTTCTTCTGTGTTGGAAGGTGAAGTTTTGGACAATTTTGTAAGGCTGAGAATGAACGATTGGGCTGCACCACTCATAGCTGCGGCACTGTTTGCACTTTTGTCACCAGGAACACTGTTTCAAATGCCCGGAAAGAATCGGCCACTTGATTTTATGAGCATGAAGACTAGTATTGGCTCCATATTTGTGCACACGGTTCTCTACGGTTTGCTTCTTATTTTGTTTCTTGTTATTCTTAACATTCACCTCTATGTCTAGGAAGCAATAGGCTTCTACTAGTACAAAGAGTTTTATGCTATGTATATATACTATTTTTGTTTTCTGCTTTTGGTCTATGTAAGCTCTCAAGAAATCAGCTTTTTGCTAATGAAGGGATTATAATTATCATTCAGTCTCCCACAATTTTCAGCAGGGTTTGTCAAGCTAATCATTACTTCCTCTCAAAAAAAAAGCTAATCATTACTATGGGAAAAGAGATTTACTTTGCCATTCATGATAGTCATATAGAGTTATTTGTCGCATGGTTAGAATGTTTCTTGGGCTAGCAATTTGAGTAAGAACTAGCAGGAAGACAAATCACAGTGTGGTATTTCAAAAGATAATGACAAATAATTAGCAATAACCTCACTTGATATGTTCTTTAGCAAGCATCGGTTTCTGAGGGACCTTGTTGTTTTGGAAACAAGTACAAATATAGGCAGGGCCGCAGGGGATTTTTATATGCTCCTAAGCCTTTGAGCTCACTAACGGGTTGTTGTTATTATTATTATTTAAAAAAATAGCCTTATTAATGAGTACCTTTTATTTTATTTTTTAACCGATTAAAAATACTACATAAATATCTCATCCTCCTCTCAATCTCTCATCCCATTAATTTAAACTATAAGGAGGTAGGTACTATTCGGCTCAACACACCCAGTTATTAATGAATATCTTAAGAACACAAAGTTAAAATGTATTTAATAATTTTTTTTACTATTTTTAAAAAATAAATCAAATCATTTAAAAGAAAAGCATACACAACCAACTAATACTTGAAGTTTTTAGTGCAAAATAGATGAATCATTGCAATTTTTTTTCCCAGTTAACATGTATACATTGTAACTCGTAATTAAACATTTAACATGTATGCATTATAACTCATAATTGAACATTTGATACTTTTCTACATATGCCTTTTGCACACTCCTTAATAAGCCTCCGTAATATGCCTTTGTTCAATCTAAATAAGATTGCCAGTAGCCTAATACTCTTATTAAAAATAAGGAAAATTATCATTGCGATGTGCTTGCTTATCCTAAATTCAGCCTTTTATTTTCACAGTAATGTAAACAACTGGTCTAATCTCAAACAGGAAACACATATAAGCGTCAAATTTTTGCATTGGACTACAAAACTGATCCCTCATCTCCCAAATCCAAGAGTCAAAAACTTTATTAATAAAACATTGTTATTGTTATGTTTGCTTTCACCATATGCTTGTTATTGTTATGTTTGCTTTCACCATATGCGTTAGTCTCAATACAAAACTCAGTGTTTCTTATATAAACCTGCCATTTTGGCCTTGTGAACCGAGGAAACAACTTGATAAGGTCTCCCTCCAGGCTTTCCTCTTACTGATTTATTGCTAAATCCAATTATGCATGAGATTGAATAATGAACACACACCTTATTTATGTAATTGCTATCCTCTCAACAAGATAAAATCGCCAACACAATTACAGGAATGAATCTTTGCTAAATTTGCCTGCAATACAATGGGAATGGAAGCTAGCCTATTGTAAGATATAGAACTTTTTATGTGATCTTTATAATGCCAGATCCTTTCGGATCACTCCAAGTACGCTTACTCACTCACAAAGAGATCCATCAATGAATTTGAAAGGACATCATCGAGCAAAACGTCAGACAGTCACATAGTAGATATTGATCAGTGAACCGAAGGGCAACAAACAACGTATATTAAATTCTAATAAAATTAAGAAAATTCTTTACCTTACAATTGACAATCATATTAGCCAAGATAAAATTCGAACAAATGATTTATGTCAAATTGCATATCATCCTGTGTATGAAATTCGGATGAGTAATTAAGGACCATATATACCAACCAGTCAAACACAAAACCATTTCTAGTTAATGGTAGAATCCATGGAGAATTTGCAAGCTTGTAATTCAACTAAATTCATTTATGACTAAATCTCAATAATTTCAATCCCATTAAAGATACAGAGGACATGATAACAAAGAGCAGAGCACAACAATCTTACTAAATGTGAAACTTGTGGATGTCGGATGTTGTTTATTGTGGGGGGGCTATGCTACGAGCCGATGTACATGTGAATCCCAATAGCTAATAGGAAGATGCACATGAGAGCAAAGTAGATGATGGAATGAACCAGTATGGATGCTCCACTTGTCTGGAAGTTGCCAAACTCTATGAATCGGCCTTTGCCCGGAATCTGAACCAGCAAACCTGGAGTGAGCAATATGAAGAGCACCACTGCCACAAACACCGGCCCCCAATCAGACATCTTCTTCACCTTCTCTCTCTCTCTCTCTCTCTCTCTCTCTCTCTCTTTACCAGATCTCTTTTGTTATCTCTCTTAAAAGTCTTTTGAGTAGCAAAAAAATAGACTAAAAGATTATTATAAAAGGTGGGTTTTGCTTTGGGAGAGAGGAAGGGACAAGGAGTTGATGACTTGGAAAGTGAACGTTACAGCATCAAGCTGTACCCATTCACATTATACAACCTCACACGCACTACGGTCAAGGAAACTTCGAATGTAACACTCATATAGTACATGCGTATTATTGAATTGATCCTAGCAAACCTATTAGTTAATCCGAAAAATAGGTAAAAGCTTGACGTATTAACCTCTTTTTTCCTTAATCTCGTTGCTTTTGAGAGGAAATTTAACTTTGTGGGTGAAAAGCACTTTTTATGATTGCTCACGAGAATGAGATCAACATTCTGGTGGTGACTTTCGTAGCTATCCCCATTAGCAAGCCACTACAATGTTTTAGCAATTTGACGTGGGACCAAATTACGAACCAGTTGTGCGGTCCACACAGATGACAGAACTATAGTCTAATTTGTCGGTGATGTAAGAGTTCATACCGGAAATGTGGATGTTGTGACCGCAAACTGGATTTGGTTTAAAACGTATAGTAAGAAATGATTCTCATGAAGTTCCAACAGGGACCATTCAAACTCTAATCCCATCTCCAAAGATATGGTGCTATTGGGAGTTTCTAGATACCCCTCCAATATTTTAGAATGTACACCATAGATAAATTTGCATTCTAATCTGTCCAACCTGATTATATAACATTGAATGTTTATTTGATTCCATAGGAACCGTATGTATTTCCACGAATCTAAATTTGAACATCACATATCTTCAAGGAGAAGAAGTAATCATAATATACATTTCTTATATCCAATGCAAATTTAACCTTGACCACCAAGGGCTTGTAGCTCAGCGGAATAGTCTCCTGACTCTCCTCTCCTTTATTGATCAAGGTTTGAATCATCCCTCCTCCATTGTTGTAACCCACTGAATTTTAGTTTTTTTTTTTTTTTTAAAAAAAAACAAACAAACAAATAAACCAACCAACCTTGACCACCTGACTATAACAAAAGGCAAGGAGGTGGTGCTGTTGTTCGCATCCAGGGGTAACCCAAAAGTTTGAGAAAAACACAATGGATAAAAAGATGTTGAGAACAATTCACTAGCCAAGTTGACTAACCCTAAAAAAAATTGGGCAAAACTTAAGTACAATACTTAGGTTTCCCATCTTAAAATTCTACCACGTGGCTTTTTTCCCATGGGATAGAAGTGTGTATTTTTTTAATTTAGTAGTCACATGGCTGAATTTTAAGAGAGGAACTTAAATAACAGCACCTAAAATACTATACATAAGTTTTACCCAAAAAAATTAGCTATCCTAGCTTTTCCAAGTATGAAAAAAGTGAAACCTTCCCAAGCTAATGCTTGCATCCAAATTAAGGAAGACGAGACTAAAAACCATATATTTTATCCAAATGCACGGCACAACTCATTCTCATAAATTTGAAACAAGTAGACTACTTGAAATCAATTCATGCAATCAAATTAGTATTCTTTTCAGATGATCAAACATAGAAAACAAGCAAAGCTGCCAACCATAGATAAAGTATGCCTTACCCATTCCAAAAGCATAAAATCTAAACAACACTACACAACTTGGTTTTGTTTTTTGATGTTCAATAAAAACCAAAAAGAACTCCTCCTGTCGAGTTTCTGATGCCCTTAATAGTCCTTATGCATAATTCAAGCGGAATATGTCATTCAATACATAAAAGCTCCCCTGCGGTGTCGGAATCAGATGGAACATCTACACAGAAATAAGGCAGTAAATAGGGTTAGAAGGCAAGAATCACACCAGACCGACTAGAACATTTTCTCTGACGAGTGATCTACTCATTCAAACACCAAGTGCCCACCATTCAAGCAGAAAACATTGTAAACACACCAATCCCAAAGTTCCCCCATTATAGCAGGTTGGTAGCCAGGTTTTAACAAAATCTCATCCCTTTGGTCAGTTTCACATTGCAAAAAATCAATCAAAATCACCAGCTATTCTGCAGTATTGTGTGAAGTAAAAATCTAACCCTTGACTCAGCAAAGATACACCTCTTTTTAACATATAAGTAATAAGTTCTATTAGAAATAAGGAATCACCAAGTACACAGAATGTATATTAGATGTACATCACAATTAAATGCTAAAAGTAAAGCGATCAATTAATAAGTTTGAGAAAGAAAGACTCAGAAAAGATACTCTTAAATACTCATGTATTCCTTATTCAGCATCTGCTTGGTGTTGGTAGAGGCGTCAGGTGCACTTGAATACACATGCCTCTTAGAGACTAGACACAAGCAAGCATGCAGCTAATTGAAGGAAGGCGCACATTTTTAGATATAATACCCTCTAATAAAAAGATTCATAACATATAATATATAAAAAAAAGGTTTATAAACTCAAAAAAGTAATAAATTTTCTGTATTTGCTCAAATGGATAGTGCTATTGCACAAGATTTGTAAGCCCAAATTTTACATCAAGTTATTTCTATTTCTTAACTTTTTATAGTAAATTTGAAAAAAAAAAATCAATAAATGGACAACATGAAAAGAATTTAGTCATATAAAGTTTAATTCTATGATAGCTATGATCAAAATAAAGTATATCGTTCAATCAAAATATATCCACAAGGCAAAGACCAAAAAGTACAAAAATCATAAATTATCCTTGTTCGATACTTTGGATATGTAAACGAAAAATTATTTGTGCCGTAAAGCACCTTAAGAACAGTGTTTATATACTAAATCAATGGTCCATGTCATTGCCTTCAAGGTTTAGCATTTAATTTTTATGATTCAAATATTTGTTAGTAAAAATTTATTAAAAAAAAAAAAAAAAAAAAGCCTTGACATGCTTTGTGCTTCCTTGAAAAGCACCAGAAAGTGTGCTTGAAGCATGATTCATTAAATAAGCTTCTCTTCAACCAAGCAAAAAAGCTTAGACCTGGGGTTTTGAGCTTTAAGCATGTTTAAACACATATTTAACAACACTGCACGTACTACAACCAAGATACAAAACCTATCAAAATTTACATATTATGAACAAGGGGAGATGGCAACAGATTAATGAGTGGGCTTACAGTGAAACAAACAAACTTACATGTCCCTAGAGATAGTTTGGTCATGTGCAAAGAGGAATTAATGCACCAATGAAGAAGAATAATTTTGATTCAAGTACATGGAACTAAAAAAGGTAGGGACAACTTAAAATAACACTAGAAGTAACAAAGATGGACATTTTTACTAAGTAACAAAGAGTATGGCTTTGGTTATAATAGAATGGTGTAGAAGAATAAATATTTGTTGAAGATCCATAGTCAACCTTAAAAGTTTTAGGACTAAGGTATATAGAATACTTACACATGCATAAATCGATGACTACACCTTTCATAACAAGCATTAGCTAAATATTTCACGCAATTATAATGCCCGAGGAGAAGAAGAAAATGATTGAAAAGCATCAACCAAATTGGCAATCTAAGTTTAGTTTCACTTTTCTTATATTTGTCAATTTCCACACAATGTAATATGCAGCTTGAGAACCCTTTAAGCAACAATTAACATAAATGTGTGCAACTACACTCTTTTCAAACAGCTTATTAGTTGACCATAGCAAACGCCTCAATACCCATTCAGTTCATACTCTACACCATCTTGTCCTACCTAAATAAACAAAATGTCAGACCATCTAATTCCCTGCACTATCAATGCTCCTTTCACACGCATGCATGCGGCCCACATCTTTAGACCTCACATGTATGTCAAAGAGAGGTTGCATACACCCATTACATGAGACACCACCTCACTCATCACAACTCTGAAAACAAGCCTAACTTACTCCACTCACCATAACTTCACTATCAAGCTCACTTCCCTTATCTTATTTCCAACCTTGCTATGCCATTGATCACAGCATCCCCAATTCATTCACGCTTAAATGCCAAACATCATTATCCATTCACCAAATACAATGCTCCGTAATTCACAATAAGCAGCCATAATATGACTATCATATAACAGAATACAATTACAAGATACGAGGACATCTGGGTGTTTTTTTTTTTTTTCTTTTTCTTTCTTTCTAATGTTTGTGTTTGGATTTACTTATCAAAAAAAAAAAAAGTGTGCGTGTTTAGCATGGTAGGTGTTTGAAGAAATACCTGACTGAACTTGAGGGTATGTTGCTCGCCAGGAATCTGAAGATTTCCACTGACGAAGACGAGCATGCCACCGGATGGACCAGAGGGCTGGCAATCAACAGTGGTGATGTGGTGCTTGCACTGCTGGAAGGGGAGGGAGGTGAGCTTAGCGACGATGTTGGGTGAGCCCTGGATCTTCTGCCCCTCGAAGGTCAGCATCGAACCTTCCTGGTACAGGTTCGCAAGAGCAGATCGATTCGAATCGAAAGTCGAGTAGTAGTGCTCGACAAACGCCTTCGACACTTCGTCTGGGTTCATTTTTTTTTTTTTTTGGATCCTCTCTCAATTCTCTCTCTCACCTCTGCTTTGCGGCTCTCTCTCTCTCTCTCTCTCTCTCTCTCTCTCTCTCTCACTGTCTCGCAAAAGTGTGTAACCTTTTGGGAATTGGAAATTCCTGTGGGGCCTCTTATTATTTGATTGTGTGCGCTAGGGCAAAAAGAAAGGCAAATCCCAGCCGTCAGATTGAGAAAAAAAGAGTAGTTTTTTATTTATTTTTTTGTGGGGGCCTATTGGTTTGATTGGGAAAATAAAAAATTACGTCGACAGCAGGGTTCGAACCTGCGCGGGCGAAGCCCAACAGATTTCAAGTCTGTCTCCTTAACCACTCGGACATATCGACGCTTATATCCTAGTCGATCTTTTGTTTCAATTTAGTACAATCGCTTTACTACAAATCCTTTGTTCAGAATATTATTAATGTTAAGCAATATAGTATATATATATGCGTGTGTGTGTATTCTTTAAAAACCAACCCAAACATACTCGATATACACAAAAGTCACTAGTGGCAGTGTTCAAGTAAGTCATTAAAATTAGGGGTGTCAATGTTCGACCCAACCCGTGAACACACACGAACCCGACACGGGTTTTTTCGGGTTAGGGTTGGGCCTTAATGGGTTTGGGTCATAAACGGGTCGACCCGAAAGCGACACGATAAGAAACGGGTCATAAACGGGTCAACCCGCGTAACCCGCAATAGACACGTTTGACACGCCAATTTATTTGTGTCAACCCGGAATGACCCACTTAACACAACCCGTTTAACTCATATAACAAATAAATATTTATTTTATTTTAGATTTGTCAAATACCTTTTATATTCAACATATATTTTAAATTTAAAAAGAAAAGTGAGTAATTACAAAAATTTACAAGGGATATAATTGGAAATTGAAACTTTACAAACCCCAGAACTACTAATACTTTTTTTTGGGCATAGAACTTACACAAATGAAATTGAATGAGCTTGTGGAAGATGTTACGAATTTGGACATCAACAAAGAATCTATGGATAATAATCGTGGTCATAGTTAGGATTAGTCTACTGTTTGCTCAAATTCTTTCAATATTGATACTTAGCATTTGACAAGTTCCAAGAATATTATTTTTTTGTTGAACTATGTTATTTTATTTTTGTGAAACTTTGTTATTTTGAATTTGGGTTGACGTGTATGCATTGTTTTCTAGATGAACTTATTTCTAGATGAATGTTATATTTTTGTTGAACTATATTATTTTGAATGTGGGTTGAAGACTTGAAATGTATGCACTGCTTTTTGGGATGTAAAAAAATTTATTTCTAGATGGATATTATATTTAATATTATGCAGGTTGAAATGGATTGTGTTATATTCGTGTCAACCCAATACGACTCGTTTATTAAGCGTGTCAAATGGGTTGGGTCAGGTCAACCCGCTTTATTAACAGGTTGGGTTAGGGTTGAAGGATCATGACACGATTATTAAATGGGTCGGGTTAGGGTTGAGCCATTTAGTCGAATACCCCTACCTCGACACGACACGAACCCGACACGCTAACCCGAATTGACACCTCTAATTAAAATTCCCCTTGTTTCTTAAGTATAGTACCATGTGGAATTTGACTCTACTGGTCACAAGTCACAGCCCTTTTTTGGCCCTTTTGCTATGACACTGGTAAGTGGTAACAACCAAAAAGGTGGGGAAGAGGATAAAGCTTTAAAAGGAGAGTGAAGAAGTTGCTTTGTTGTTGTTAGGGATAGATACGGATAAGCGAAAATCAAGGCTACTAGTAGATATTACAGAATCTGTTGATTTTGAACACAAATCCAACAAAATCATCATAATAACTCATACTCATATTAAATAGATAATACTTTTCATTCTACACCTCCCTTTCACTTTCATACTTAAATTTTAAATTTTGTATTTTGATTTGATTATTCTCTCTAATTTGTCCCTTCACCCCACTTGATCCGAAGTCCGAACCTAACTATTATTGTGTTTGGTCAGTGTGTTTAGTCCCTGTAGGCCTCACTTGAGGAATTGCTTTTCGTAATTTTTTTTTTTTTTTTTAAATGGATTATAGTTAGCTCAACTAATAAAAATTTTTATGGTTGTATAAAAGATCTGGAATTCAATTCCCATGTACACCAAAAATTTATTGGTATCTTAGTCTGATGATAACAACAAACGTCATAGGTTAAAACTCTCTCTCCATTCAAAAAAAAAAAAAAAAAACTTTTTTTAATGGAGTACAATTAATGCTAGGGATAGGAAGAGACAGCTCAGACGATGTGGACCTCATGTGATCCTAATATAGAATACACAAATAGGCAGCACAATGCATGCTTGGATAAGGTGTGCTCCATACGACGGGTGCAAAATCAAGAGCTCAACCAAAAAGCCTATATTACGATATGGGTTAGCATTTTTTTTTTTTTTTTTTTTTTTTTGGAGGAACATATGGGTTAGTATTCTTAAGAATTTTGAATTTTGAAAATAATTCTGCCTAAAGTCAAAGACCTTATAATTCAATGATAATGTCAACTCTACTTTACAAAGGGATTTAAGATACGCTACTCAAAAAAAAAAAGGGATTTAAGATACAAATCCTCCATCCACTATTATTATAAGACTAACTATCAAACTAAATAAAAAAACAAAAAATCTACCATAAAATTTCTAAAATCGTTTTCATTTATTTTGAATCAACATTATAATGACTAGAAAAAATAGAGAAAACCTATAAACACAACTTTTATGGCACAACTCTAATATGGTAGACACAACTATACACCAAAAACTGATTGGTATCTTGGTCTGATGATAAAGAGCTATCATCTAGAGCGGGCGCTATAAGTTGAAACTCTCTCTCTCTTAAAAAAAATAATAAAATTAATGGTAGGGATAGGAAGAGACAACTCAGACGATGTGGACCTCACGTCATCCTAATATAGAATACACAAATAGGCAGCACAATGCATGCTTGCATAAGGTGCGCTCCATACGACGGGTGCATAATCAAGAGCTCAACCAAAAAGCCTATATTACAATATGGGTTAGCATTTTTTATTGTTATTATTATTATTATTTTTTTTTTGGAGGAACATATGGGGTAACATTCTTAAGAATTTTGAAAATAATTCTGCCTAAAGTCAAGGACCTTATAATTCAATGATAATGTCAACTCTACTTTACGAAGGGATTTAAGATACAAATCCTCCATCCACGATTATTATAAGCATAACTATCAAACTAAATAAAAAAAATTTAAAAAAAATCTACCATAAAATTTCTAAAATCATTTTCATATATTTTGAATAAACATTATAATGACTAGAAAAAATAGAGAAAATCTATAGACACAACTTTTATGGCACAACTCTAATATGGTAGACACTCGAGAGTGATGAGAAAAAAAGTATTTAGTCTATATAAAAGTAATTGTTTATCATTTACGGTCAACCACTCCAACAAGCTGTGGCAAATAGTGTGGTCCTAAATGAATTGGATAGAATATAATCCACTTATTTTTAATTGATAATTAAAATTTTGGAAACTCTATGATGGAATTTACGTAAAAATTCTAAAATTTTTTAAAGTTGATTATATATATATATATATATATATCTTAATCTTGAGATCAAATATGAATTATGTAACATCCTCGGATGTTACACTTCTTTGTTTTTTTTAGTTATAAGTTACAACAATGGGAGATATATTCTATAATGGTGCTACACCTCTTTTGAGTATGAGCATTTGTCAAGTCGATTCTTTTTTTTTTTTTTTGGAGGAACAAGTCGAAGTATTTGTTATAAGTAATAAAAAGAGGATATATTAAATAACAATCATTTAGTGCCAATGTATCCCAAGTTCTACACCATAGGTCTATACTAGGGGTGTCAATTCGAGTTAGCGTGTCGAGTTCGTGTCATGTCGATGTAGGGGTATTTGACTAAATGACTCAACCCTAACCCGACCCATTTAATAATCATGTCATGATCCTTCAACCCTAACCAGACCTGTTAAAAAGGCGGGTTGACCTAACCCAACCTATTTGACACGCTTAATAAACGAGTTGTGTTAGGTTGACACAAATGTAACACAACCCATTTCAACTTACATAATATTAAATATAACATCCATCTAAAAATTATTTTTTTTTACATCTCAAAAGCAATGCATACACTTCAAGTCTTCAACTCACATTCAAAATAATATAGTTCAACAAAAATATAACATTCATCTAGAAAATAAGTTCTTTACACTCCAAAATAAATGCATACACTTCAACCCAAATTCAAAATAACATTGTTTAACAAAAATAAAATAACATAGTTCAACAAATATATAATATTCTTGGAACTCGCCAAATGCTAAGTATCAATACTGAAAGAATTGGAGCAAACACTAGACTAATCCTGACTATGACTATGATTATCATCCATAGATTCTTTGTTGAGCCGTGACTTTAATCAACAATTAATATATCTCATATATTAATAACGGCACATGAGTTCAAAGTTTATAGAAAAAAAAAAACATTATGCAGAAAAAATTACTACAGAATTTTGAAACACCAAGAAAACAGTTTTCTTTAATTTTAAAACTCACTAAACACATGAGAGAGAGAGAGAGAGAGAGAGAGAGAGAGAGAGAGAAATAACTGGTTTGAGAGTTTGAGTTTGAGTTTGAGAATTGGGCGTAAGACTGTAAGATAGTAGAGTGAGCAGTAGGGTTGAAATAAAAAAATAAAATTAGATATTTATAAGAAGGTCTAAAGATTTAGGGTTTATAGGATTTAGAGATCTAGGGTTCGTAAAGTTTCAATTTCCAATTATATCCTTTGTAAATTTTTGTAATTACTCATTTTTCTTTTTAAATTTAAAATATATGTTGGATATAAAAAGTATTTGACAAATCTAAAATAAAATAAATATTTATTTGTTATACAAGTTAAACGGATTGTGTTAAGTGGGTCATTTCAGGTTGATACAAATAAATTATCGTGTCAAACATGTCTTCTTCGGGTTACGCGGGTTGACTCGCTTATGACATGTTTCTTATTGTATCGCTTTCAAGTTGACCCGTTTATGACCCAAATCCATTAAAACCCAACCCTAACCCACAAAAACCCATGTCGTGTTCGTGGGTTGGGTTAAACATTGACACCCTTAGTCTATACCACTTAAAAAGTGTTATATAATGATTAATTTTTTTTCATGTGAAATAAACTTAATTGAGCAAGATATGAATACAACAAGGGAAGAAGGTTTGGAAAAAGTTTTTTTTGATGGGATGCTGCAACTCTAGCGACTGACCCAAAAATAAACTCTACTATGAGACATTATATTGGTCTCCCTTCTAAGGAGAACAATGGTTTCTACCAAAAAAAAAAAAAAATGGACCCTCATCTATTATTGTTGTAAGTTGTAACAATTATAAAAATAATAATAATAATCTCCAAAATGCAACCAAATTGAGAGATGTTTCCTAATAATATTTTGATATTTTTTGCTAAAATTCAATTTAGACTTCTAACTTTTAATTCAATTGTCAAAATAATTCCTAAAGTTTAATTTTTGTCAATTTAGCCCCTCACTTTGTCAAAACGAGTCAATTCGGTCTTTTTGTCTAATTCTGTTAGCAAATGACACTCTTGAAACACACACACACACATATATATTTTTTGATGCATGATAAAAATTCTACTCTAGTTTAATCTAATTGTATATGTATGTGAAACTCTCTTTGGAGAATTGAACTTCGGCTATTGCCCCCCATCCTACACGAACTTTGTACTTGTAGAGTGACCATTACGCCAAGAGTGCAAGGTGGTTGAAATATATATTTTTACTAGCTTATAATCTCTACATGTACACAAGTGTAATTAAAACAATGTTCTCTCTATGTAACCTCTTTATAGGGTGAAAACTCATCCACGAAACCTTTAGAGCCCGTTTGGATTAAGGGGGGAAGGAGAGAATTTGGAGGTGAGTATAGTAGAGTTAGTTGAAAATAGACTAATTTTGGGGCCAAAACTACTCTATTGGCCCTCCTTTTTCCTCAATTCAAACAAACCATTAATTTTTTATTTTCCGAAAACTTGTTTAGATGGGTTAGAAGTTAGAACTTGCAAGAAATATAAAATCAGCAAATCAAGCTCTCAGGGAGTGGATTTTCCCTAGTAATTTCTCTGGTTGACCATTGCCAACAGCCTTCCCTTCTAGAGTCGAAAAAGCCCTTAAGTTTGATAAAAAATTTTACAAACCTTATGTTTGATAGTTGTTCTTTGCCTTTGGAGTATTATTACAATTATTATAATTTAATTAAATCTTTTCAATTTTTTTTTTTGAGAGGGAAACACATCAAGCTTTATTAAGAAAAACCAAAAATGTCATCTTGAACAACAGAACGTATAGGTGATGGAACATCCTCCATCCACACCGAAAAATCTGAAAAACAAAGAGCATGTCTAGCCAACTTATGCGCAACCTTATTACCTTCTCTCTTTACATGAGAGTAAAGTAATTGATTAAAAAAATTAGCATTAAATCTAATATCCTCCATTAGCAAACCATCCGTGGAAAGGTAGGGGCTGTTCTTGATCAACGCCGTAGTTAACACCAACGAATCAGACTCCAAGATGCCGCTGTGAAATCCCACCTGTGTTGCAAAGGACAAAGCTTTTGAGGCTGCCATGGTTTCAATCTCCAGAGCCGTGTATAGCTGAGGAACCTGTTCAGCCATTGAAGCCAAAACCATACCATTCTCATCTCGGATCACAACGCCAATACCTGATTTGTTCTGATCTTTGCAAGTAGCGCCATCACAGTTAATCTTCACCAAGCCATGTGGAGGAGGACGCCATCTGGTCTGGAAGGGGATGGCTGTTACCCGTGGACCTGGAGAGGGTGTTCTCGGATTAACCTGCATAAACTCAGCTATACGTTCTCTTGCCGTTGCAACAATCTGATGAGAGCCAATGGTTGCTTTGTTCAGACGTATCAGGTTTCTTTGAGTCCATATAAGCCAGGCCGAGGTGAAGAACAACTCCAGGTCTTGCTGGTTGGTAATTAGCCATGATAATAGCTCTTTGAAATCCACAAAGTTGTGGGTTCTCCTGCATTGCCACTGCCTATCCTCTTCCCAAACCACGTCTAGTTCTCTGCAAGACCACAGAGCATGCAGCGCAGACTCTGAAGCTTGTTTGCATCGGTCACAAACTGGGCTGTCAATGACCGTTCGACGCACAAGGTTCTCCTTTGTGGGCAAAGAGCTACGGCATGCTCTCCACATCAGGTTTTTTATTTTGTTAGGCACGTGGACAGACCAGATTGTCTTCCACAGGTGACTCTCCTCCTTCCTTTGCTCCTCATCAATTCCTGATTGCACTTCAGCTTTCAAGAACCTATACCCTGACTTGGAGGTGTAGATTCCATTGTTTGTGAAGGGCCAAAACAAGCTATCTTCTGCCACACACCGTGATAATGGAATGGCTTTGATTAGCTCTGCCTCCAATGGGGTAAAAATACCATCAATCATCTCATGGTTCCACTGCCTAGAGGTTTCCTCAATCAAAGTTGCCACTTTAGCATCAGCCAATGTATCAATTATAGGTGAGAGAACCTGCGGTGGATGCTTCCTTGGCAGCCAATGATGTTGCCAAATGCTCACTGCCTTGCCATTCCCAATCCTCCAACGGCAACCCCTAAGTAAGACATCTCTTCCATGTAAGATGCTTTTCCAAGCATGTGAACCCCCACTAGTGTGTTTGGCCTCCATTATTGTACAATTTGGGAAGAAGCGAGCCTTAAAAACTTTGTAAAATAAGGACTCGGGATTTTTCAAGAGTCTCCAAGCTTGTTTTGCCAACAAGGAATCATTGAACATGGCAATGTCTCTAAAACCCATACCCCCCTCCAATTTTGATTTAGTTAGCTCATCCCACTTCAACCAATGTATCTTCCTTTTATCCCCCCTTTGGCCCCACCAAAATTTCTTGATCATGGTCTCAATCTCATGGCAAAGACCTAATGGGAGTTTAAAGCATCCCATAGCATATGTTGGTATGGCTTGAATGACTGCTTTGATGAGGATCTCCCGTCCGGCCTGAGATAAGAGCTTTCCTTCCCAACCTTGTAACTTACGCCATACTTTCTCCTTAATAAAATTGAACCCTTCCTTCTTCCTCCTTCCCACCAAGGATGGCAGCCCAAGATATTGCTCAAAGTGTACAATTTCTTGTATTCCCAATGCAGCCTTGATTTCATGTTTGGTTGCTTCATCGGTTGATTTACTAAAAAATATGGCCGTTTTGTTTTTGTTCACCTTTTGCCCTGATTCTTCTTCATAAGTCCCAAGGATATCAATGATTTTTCTGCACTCATCTTCTGTTGCCCTACAAAAAAGGAGGCTATCATCTGCAAACAAAAGATGGGTTAGTGCTGGACCCCTCCGGCAAAGAGAGAAACCTTTTATCTCTCCCACATTAGCTGCATGTTGGATGAGACCATGGAGACCTTCCGTGCAAAGGAGGAAGAGGAAAGGAGATAAAGGGTCTCCTTGGCGAATTCCTCTAGTTGGATGGATTAAACCTTGGGGTTCACCGTTGACCATGATGGAATAAGTGACTGTTTTTACACATACCATGATCAAACCAATCCATCTCTCACTGAATCCCATTTTTCTCATGACATTTTCCAGATACCCCCATTCCACCCGGTCATACGCCTTGCTCATATCAAGCTTAATGGCCATATAAGCTGTTTTTCCTGTACTCAAATTTTTCATGCTATTAAGTGACTCAAAAGCAACAAGTATATTGTCCGAAATCAACCTATTCTTGGCAAAGGCAGATTGGTGTTCAGTGATGATAGTGGGTAAAATTTTCTTTAGTCTATTGGCAAGGACCTTAGAGAAAATTTTATAAAGGACGTTACACAAGCTAATGGGCCGGTATTGAGTGACAAATTCAGGGTTATTTATTTTGGGAATGAGCGTAATGAAGGTATGATTTAGAGGGTATGGGAGAGTACCTGAATTTAGCCATAATAGTACCGAACTCGTCACATCACTGTCAACTAAACCCCAAAAATGCTGGTAGAACAATGGTGGCATGCCATCGGGTCCAGGTGCTTTAAGAGGGGCCATTTGTTTAAGAGCTTCTTTGACTTCATCACCATGAAAAGGAGCAATTAGGGCTGCATTCATTTGCTCTGTAATGACCGGTTGGATATGTGACAAGACTTCCCCTCGTGTGTTCGGGTAGGAAGAGGTGAAGAGTTCGTTGTGATAGTTGATCAAGTGAGCTGCAATCTCATCCGGTTCGACTCTCCAAATATTTGCTCCATCCATGATTCCACTGATAAGATTTTTTTTAAATCTTTTGGTGGCTTGGCAATGAAAAAATTTTGTGTTATTATCTCCATTTTTCAACCAAAGTGTACGTGATCGTTGGCTCCACATGCATGCTTCCTTGTCTAAGAGGGAATTAATCTCTTCTTTGAGAGCCCTAACCCGTGCATTCTGCCCATGTACTTGTGCTTCATCTTCGGCAATTTTCAACATCTCATTCTTTTTCGTCAATTCCTTCCTAACATTGCCAAAAACATTATGGTTCCACCATGCAAGATCTCTACCACATCTTTCCACTTTTTTAATGATTGCACCGTTCCCATACCCATGGGGATAGGAAGACCATGAAGCCTCCACCAATTCGGCACACCCATCATCTGAGAGCCACATCTCCTCAAATCTAAACACCTTTTTCCTTGGTGGGGTTATTAAGCCTGATAGGTTAATACATAGAGGCAGGTGATCAGATGAATTACAATGAAGATGATAAACAGTAGTACCTGGGAATTTTAGGAACCAATTAGCATTTGCCACACCCCGGTCAAGTCTTTCCCAAATAGAATGTCCATCAGTGAAGTGTTTACTCCATGTGAACCTACTCCCCTTAAAACCAAGATCAAGGAAACCACACTCATCCAACACATCCCGGAATAGTTGCATCTGCCCTTGATTTCGAAATGCTCCCCCAAGTTTTTCCTCCTGGCGGATTATTTCATTGAAATCACCTGCACACAACCATGGCACCTCCGGGTGATGGTTCAAAGTTCTCAAGCTATCCCATGCTTCTCTCCGTTTTGAAGTATCTGGTTCGCCATAAAAACCAGTGAACCTCCACTCCTTATCAGTGCCTTTGTCAATCCAAGTATCAATGTAATAATTGGATGAGTCCATCACTACCAAATTCACGGACGACCTCCAGAACAGTACTAATCCACCTCCATGCCCAACCCTTGGTACCACCCACTTGTGTTCAAAGTCTAAATTTGCTTGAATCATGTCTAGCCTTGCATCATCTGCCAGTGTTTCGGCAATGAACACTACAGAGGGATCTTTAGCCCGGATAATATCACCAAGCTCTTTCCCTGTACGCAGGTTCCCAAGCCCGCGACAGTTCCACACTAAACAATTCATGGCGACTGGCAGGGCTGAATCTCAGCCTCCGCCAATATGGTACAATCATCTTTCTCACTCCTTGAAACCTGATAACGTTTGTTGGGTAACTTGGACTGATCATCATTGAGAGTAAAGGATCTTTTCCCATAATTCAGATTACCTTGGGACACTTCTTCCTGTGGTGTTGAAGAGACATGGCAAATCCTAGTCCATCGTGGCTTGGGAGCAAGAGGAGAAGCCCTAGGACTTTGGTTGTCACGTGCATAGTTAATTGCCTCATGCGTGTTTACTTCTGATTGTAACCCAGAATTAAATGCTGCTGAGCCGTTGCCAATTGAGCCTGGGATAGTGGAGATATTCTTCACGGATGCATGTGGACAAGATTCCGTAAAAGGAAGGTTTGAATTAGTACCAGTATGGGAAGAATCCTTTTTGGGACCAACCTCATTTAAAGCCCTGCCAATCTCATTAAGGTGGAAATCAGTGTTTTGCGAAATTAAGGGAGCAGAGTTAATTCCCTTATCTGGATTTGGACCGTTTGACTTTGCTGCCGCTGGAGAGTTATTACATGTAACGGACTGCAATGAATGTTGGCGCTCCTCCATCGTAACGGACTCACTTCGACTTTGTCTCTCCGCCCCAGACTCACGGTTGTTCAGTGGTGGTGCTTGAGGCACCTCTGCCTGATTCCTACTATCCCCGTCTCCGTTGCTCCCATCAGGTCCCTTGTTCATCGATCCTGGAACGTGACTCAATCTAGTCTTGTAGAAGCCAGGGACAGCTATGACCTGTTTACGTGAATGTGAGAAGGGGGCAGCCCTTAAGTTTGATCCAAACTGTCTCATCTCCGGATTAAGTGAACCTTCACTATTCAACCAAATCTCACAATCCTTGTCGTCGTGGTCAAAGCAACCACACCAATAGCAAATATTTGGAAGTCTCTCATACTTAAAACTTATCCAAATCTGTTTCTCACTCCCTACTGACACCAAACGTCCGCGGCAAAGAGGGCTCGTTATATCCATTACAACACGAACTCGAATAAAATTCCCTCCTTCCGAGTCAGACGGGTTTGTGGTAGGTATGACCGTTCCAAGGACCTCACAAATCTTCTCTGCTGCTTTCACATTCATGAACTTTATGGGTAGACCGTGCACTTGCACCCAAAAAGTAGTCTTGTCCAATTAAAAGGAAAAAAAAAAAAAAAACAATCTTACGCAATAGCAGCAATACTGCCCAAATAAAAGTCCAACTAGGCCCCATCCCACGCTACCTAGACTAGTATGCAATTATTTCAAGGTCCAAAAATGGAAGATTTTTGGATAAGAATTATAGAAGAAGTACGTGGCTTGGGGATATATGACCGTTTGATGGGGCATTTTTGGTCAGTGCTTTTAAATAATACCATGTGTTATAGAGACATTGTCGTAATGCAAAAATTCAAAATCTTAGGAACGAATTCCAATTACAAAGTACAATATGATAATATCAATTTGAAAGAACAAACAAACTAAATAGATCACAAAAACCACAGCTCCTATATAGGACAACATTAAATTTTTTTTTTTTTTTTTTTTTTTTGTTGGCCTCAAATTTTTAACAATTTCATTAGTGGTGATTTTTGCAAAACAATGTGGAAAAATAGCATCTCGAGTTTCATGATAGAAATCGACTCTTAAACGCTCGAGTTCTAAAGCTGGAACTCGAGTTTATAATACTCGAGTTCCTCTGTTTTTCACTTCTTTGTCTTTTCAATTTTGTGTTCTCAACTCCAATTCTCAACTCCAAATCTCTGTTTAGATCGTTTTACGTTCTTCGGATCAACGTTTTCCAGTTCAGATCGTTCGGCGTTCTCCACTATGGTTTTTAAACCGAGACCGGACCGTATGGTTTAACCGGATTAACCATGAACCGCTCACTGTTACGGTTTTTTAAACCATAAGAACCTCTTTGTGCTAAAAAAGCATGAAACTGCTTGAACTGCAATTAAACCGTACAATTCTGAGAACCGTAGCCGGTTTTTGAGGTTCATGCAGTTCCGATTTAAAACAAATTTATAGCCTTCAACTGCATAGTGCTCGGATATATACCGGCTAGAAAATAGATATCGACCGTGAAAGAGTTTGAAAAGCAAAAAACAAAAAAAGATGAGAAGTGCTACTTTCACAACATTTTTATAACAAATCATGGATGATTAGTTATAATTTGTTCAAATTTGAATTTAGTACTGAAATTACTTTTTTAACTCAACAATAACAACCCGTAATAACCTGCCATTTAGGATTTGTTGTAAAAATGTTGTGGACATATAATTTCTCGAGGGGGGGGAAGTGAGAGAGAGAGAAGAAATCGCAAGAAAAAAAAGAAGCAGCCACATTACCAGTGTGGATCTTAGCAACGCTTTGCCTTGATAGATTGATTCTCATTTTTTCCTTTTATTTCTTTCAGCTTCTTAAAGCCGTTTTTTACTTCTTCTCTGCCCCTTTGTTTCACTTGCTTTTCTTTCTCTGGATTGCTTTTTAGCTTTTAGGTTTGTGATCTACAGCTAGGCACGTGAGCCTGGTACAATTTTATTGATTTTCTTAATTTGTATCATCATATCATTTTTTTTTTTTCATTTATGCATATTGATGCTTTTGATATATATTCTTAAAATGATTATTATTATTATTATTATTATTATTATTATTATTATTATTATTATTATTATGGGATTGACATTGATAAATTATTAGATATTAACTAAAATATAGATTTATAGTTTTAATTGGACTATTGTAGGTTTTTTTTTTTTTTTTTTTTTTTCATTTGTGCATATTGATACTTTTGATATATATATATATATATATATATAATGGTTATTAATATTATGTAAATGGGCTTGACATTGATAAATTATAAGATATTAACTAAAATATAGATTTATAGTTTTAATTGGACTATTTTAATTAATTTTTTTTTATTTGTACCAAATTAATATATTTATTTATATTTAAATTAATTATTAAATTAATTATGACGTCATCACGGTTCCACCTTGGTTCAATCTCAGTTCGACCTCAAAAACCTTAAACCTCTTCCTTTACGGTCTCCCTTTACGGTTCAATGAACGGTCCGAGTTTGAAAACCATGTTCTCCACTCCAAATCTTTGTTTTTCTTCTTTGAATCTGCGTTTTTCAGATCGTATTTTCTAGATCATGTCTTCTTCTTCCTTCAGATTTGTTTCTTCAGTTCTTCAAATCGGCTTCATCTTCATCTTCATTTTCATTCTTCAGATACTTCTTGACTCTAAGAAACTTGAGTTCCACGTGGATCAATTAATCCATCTCAGCACTAAAACTCGAGTCTTTGAGGCTTGATTTTGTCAACAAACTCGAGTTTCAAATACTCTTGAAGTTAGTTTCCTAAATACTTTCAAAACCTTCCTAACTAATGATATTCTATCCCCTCACTATGCTAGTCCCCAAATATCCCCTTAAAAAAAAGAGGGGAGAAACGTGGAGAATAGCCTCGTCGTGCATTTCAACAAGACATATTTCCTAAAGTTTTATTTGATAGGCGATAGCCACCCCGTGACCAGGTTCCCCACATGGTTTTCTACATTTATGAACAAATTGACAAATTATTCCAAGAGGTACCCCATTATTTTATTCGTATAATTTGACAAAATGTAAAGATCCTTTTGGTGGTGATTGCTTAGCTGTAATTGTATGTTATACATGTATGACACACTCCAGTTCTTAAACATTTATCATATACTTCTTCTCCACACAAAATAAATAAATACAGTTTTTAGAAAAAAGTTTTTGTCACTATCATTTAAATATGTAGAATAGTTCCTCTATATATTTCTCAAATCACATGTCACGTGCTTAGTGATTTATAAGCCACACGAATATTACACGAAGCATTTTCTTTAATAATATATTTGTTGATGGTATATTGGACCAGATTGTAATTAAATCAATTATAAATCGTAATTACGTGATCAAAATAATTGATAACTAAATGGCATAATAATAAAGGAATACATTTCAAAAAATAAATAAATAAATAAATTAAGGAATAAATGTTAGAAAGGTTTTTTTTTTTTTTTTTTATATATATTTTTATTTTAAAGATAGCCACAATATACCACTAACCATGTAGCTCGAATCCTTTTTTCTCTAAACCCAAGTGCTTGTGATATTGCTAAACTATACACAAAATAAAGGGCAAAAAGCATGGATGCTATATATATAGGAAAAGTTTAACTTCATATACGTGTAGAGTTATCTTACTTCAACCTATCATGTAGTGATCAAAGAGACTATCTTTGTGTTGTTTTAGTCACATGACTTTCTTAATAAGTCATGTTAATAAGTCATGTGACTTGTTTAGATAATACATATAGGTAGTCTTATAAATCGTCACATAATGAGTGAGAAAAAAATAATTGCAAACATGTTTAGTGCCAAATTTTGTCCATATTTATAACTTATTATATACACGTATCATCATTTGACATATATTTTGGGAGAATTTTTTTAATTAAATATTTGGAGAGAATTATGACTTATTTTACTTGGGTATTATCTATAGGACAGAGTTCGGCTATAAACTTAATTGTAGTCAATGACTATAACTCTATTCAATATCTTTTTATTGAATTTCAAGTTTGATAAATCCACAATTAGATTACATTTTCTTCTTATATCCTTCATACTTGCAAAATTTCTAGAATATTAAAGATTAATAACTATGTCATAAATCAAATGTTTAAATTTTAAATTTTTGTGTGTAAGTTTTAATTTAATCAATCATCTTGTTGGTTTTATTCCGTGCCAAATTTGCTTGTATTTTAGCAATTAGTAACCCTGTATTTAGGTGGGATTCTTGTAAGGGTAGTGTGTGAGAAGATGTGAAAAAATACTCAAGATTGTGCAAAGATGCAGAGTTTCGCGACTAGGACTCGAGGGTAACTCACGACTGGGAGCCGCCAACTGTAGGCACGTGAGAAGCACACGAGGGAGGTGAAGGGTCACGCCAGCTGTCTCACTACAGGACAAAAGTTCCAAGCTAGCCAGACCATTAACTCGTGACTGGAACTCGCGACTCAGACCAGTCGCGAGGCTAAGTCGCCAAACCACCCTGTTTGGGAAAAACTGACTCTTCGCATTCCTTTCTCACCCTACTATATATAGACCCTTATACCCACCAAATGTAGAGAGCTTCTAGAGAGAATTTTGTGAGAGAAACCCTAGAGAAAAACAAGATTGATTCATCCACAATCTTTACCTTAGAGACTCTTCAAATTCCTCTACTCTCTTCCTCTCCATTGTTAAATCCTTGAGAGGTCTTTAGCCAAATCCTTTTCTCACCATACACATATTTGTGAGAAGGTTCATTTGGAGCTTTGGGAAGCAGTTAGGAAGGAACCAATATCCATTGGTTGATGTTATGGTTGATAGCAGAATCTGGTAAGCTAAAGAAGAAATAGGTTCGACGCAACCTCATTGGTGCAAGAAGCTTGGAGGGAGTAGATACATTGGGTAGATTAGGCTTGGAGGGTCTTCTGCTGTTCATGTATCCCAACTACATTCTTTAGTGGATTATTTACTGCTTGGAGGGCGGCGGAGAGGTTTTACGCCGAGGGCTTCGGTTTTCTCTTCGATAACACATCGTGTGTTGTCCGTGTGTTTGCATCTTCCTTCCCTTTATATTTGGCTTAGATTGTTTATCAATTCTGTGTTTGGTTAATGTTCATATTCCGCACATTAATTGTTTGATAATAAGCTTGAATTGGTAATTTGTAATTTGGGGTTTAAACGTTCAAGGGTATTTCATATCTATATTGAACATTCAATTAGTATTAGAGTGGGTACACTTGCTGTGGTTTAAATACCTAAGTGTGATCCCTGACCCCCTTTGAGATGGATAGGTCTCAATCTTTGAATATACCACCATTCTTTGATGGTAATAACTATGCTTTTTGGAAGGTCAGAATGAAGGCGTTTCTTTGCTCTATCGATGATGCTGTATAGGATGCAGTTGAAGTGGGTTGGACACGGCTGGAGGCTGCCAAGTCCACTTGGGATAAGGCTGCACTTGCAGCGGCCGATACAAACAACAAAGCATTGAATGCTATCTTCTATGGTGTCTCTCCAGAAGAATTTCACTGGATTTCACATATTACCATTGCTAAGAAAGCATGGAAAATTCTGGAGACAACTTATGAAAGGACTAAGAAAGTGAAGGACACCAAACTTCAGATGTTGACCACTCGCTTTGAGGAGCTAAAGATGAGTGAGGATGAATTGTTTGATTTGTTTTATAGTAAGTTGAACGAAGTGGTTGTTGGTAAATTCAATTTGGGGGAAAAGACGGAGGACTCAAGAATAGTAAGAAAGATTATTCGGTCACTACCAGAAAGTTTCCGTGCCAAAGCCATTGAAGAGAGCAAAGATCTTGACAACATTAAAGTTTAAGAGCTGGTTGGTTCTCTGCAAACGTATGAGTTGTCCCTGCCCACACAAAAGAAGAGTAAATCACTTGCTCTAAAACAATTGATAAAAGAGTAATGTCTCATGACTCTACGGATGAGGATGGAATAGACAAAGATGTAGCGTGCCTTGTAAAGAACTTCTGGAAATTCTTAAAGCTCAAGAATAGTGGGAAATTTGGTGACAAAGGAAAATTTCAGAATTCCAGAAAGGAGAAGAAAGAGTTCAAAAGAAAAGATGGTAGAGATTCCCAATCTTCATAAGGAATTACATGCTTCGAATGTAATGGACATGGGCATTTCAAAAAGGAATGTCTCAATTATTTGAAGTCGAAGGGAAAGGCCTATGCCACTACCTTAAGTGATTCGGACTCATTAAATTCTGACTTTGAGGACAGCTGTGACGGAGAAGGAAACTACTCCGTATTTATGGCTATTGAGCATATTGAGTCCTCGGAGGACCTAAATCAACTTGTTCAAGAACTTGGAGAACACAGCGATGATGAATCCTTAGGGATTATTGAGGAATCAGATGCTGAAGAGGATAAAAATACAGCTAGTCTTCAAGAGAATTATACCTTACTTCTTGAGAGATCGGGAGAGTATACAAGGGTGGCAAAAGCGGCTGTGAAGAAAATGAAGAAAGCTGAGGAGGACTACAAAAGTCTCCTGGCCAGATATAAGGAGGCAAAGTGTGAAATTGAGACACTAAATGGTGAGCTATCAGAAGCTTATACCAAAGTAAGATTTCTTAAGCAAGAAGTGGTGCAAGCACAAGTCAAGATAGAAAGGGTCTCCTCCAAGAAGCTGGAAGATGTTATTTCATCTCAAAAACACTTCTTAGATAAATCCGGGTTAGGTTATACTGGAGTGAGTAGCTCATCTGTCAATGTTACCAAAGAAGTGAAATTTGTAAAGGCCAAAGAGACGGTTGTAGAAGAGCCTATTCCTGAGAAAGTTAAGGCTGAATAGAAAAAGAAGGTGGCTGATCAACGGGTGTTTAATAAGTCCAGTAATCAATCAGAAGCCAGAATTGAAGCTAAAGGAAGATCTCTCCTAAGACCATAACGGGGCCCCAGAACGAATTATGTTTGTCATTATTGCGAATTGTAAAGACATACCAGACCCAACTGCTAGAAGTTGAAAGCATTGAACAATACAAGCGCTCCTTGGTCACAAGGAAGAAGAAATGACAAGAAGTCTTGGGGAGGTGAACAACCGAAAAGTCAGAACAGTGATTCCAGAATGACGGACGTAATGAAGATAATCGGTGCCTTCACAAATTGCCTGGAAAGTTTCACAAGAAGGTTTGAAAGTCCTAACTCTCGTACCCAATCCGTCAAGGATATCACTCAAAACGCACGTGACGTGTGGGTGACGAAAGGTACTCATGCATAAGTATTATAATATGTCCATGCATTAATACTTCTCATATTTTGTGTACATGCTTGGTTGTTTGCTTCTTGCAAGTTTGATTTGAAAATTTTCGTCTGTGAGTTATGTTTAAAATGTCTTTTACATTGCTGTTTTGTTTTGATCAACCTTTACTTTTTTCTGTGTCAAAAATCCAAAAAACACAAAAAGTAAAAAAAATCCAAAATGTTTGATCAACTTTGTTGAGTCTTGTCTCAAAGCATGTTTTGTCTTGTACCTTTGTACTAATGGCTTTGTACATCTACAAGCTTAGCTTGTTTCCTATGTACTCGTATCATTCTGGAAGAAATTTTGAAATCTATGTGACTGTTATAAATAGATCTTCAACCTTGTCATGAATGATTAGTGAATGGTTTTGTTGATCTTGAGACATGCATAGACTCATGCCTATATATCTTCCCACTCTTTATTTTTGTTTAAAAGAGCTCTCCAAATGTAAATTTCCAAACGAAAAGAGATATAGAGCTGCAAAAGCCTGTCGCACATACTGGTATTCGACTAGGAAAAAATGAAAGCGACCAAAATAAAATGTATAATGCCCAAAAAGCCAAAGGCTAATTCATCAATTGAAAAATGCGTATTTTGCATTTTAAGGTTAGTTTTTCAAAAACTTTTCAGTTTTTCCCTCGTACTTTTGTGACTGTTCATTTTCTTCACCATTTCACTCTCTGAAACTCACCGTGTTTTCCTTCGAAAAATCTCCATTTCTGTATCATTTTCTTTTCAATCTTCATGAAAAAGGTATGGGTTTTCTCTCCCTCTCTTCAAATTTCATGATTTTGATGTTATGTTCTTGAATCTGTGAGTTGTGATCTTGGTTTGAGATTTGAGGGTTTCGTATATGAGTTTGATCAAAATGTTGGGTTTGGTTGATTGGGGTTGGTTGTTTTTGTTACTAAATATATCTGTTATCATGATTGAGTTTCATTGGTCTAGTATTAGTTCTAAACCCTACTGTTTGATTGATTTCATACCTATTGGTTATATGAGTTTTGGTTTTTCTTTGTATATGAGTTTGGATTTTTTTGTATGGTTGAGTTTTTGATTTGTTTGGTTAGCATTGCTTTAATTCTATGTCACCATGTTATGAGTGTGCTGCTACCTTGGGATTTATCTTGCACATTCCATATTCATTTAGACATGTCTTATTGGCATATACTCTGTTTGTCCAATTGTGGTCTTCATTGTCCTTATTTGTCTGATTTAAACAAAATGAACTTGTTTGCTTTTGATGATGTCCCAATTTGATATATCCATCTTTGGTTGTCAACTGTGCTTGATCTGTATCATGTCTTGGCACTCTGTCACTCTATTTGTAACTAACTTGTTACTAATATGTGTGTATTTCCACATATTGTGTTTTGTTATTGCTGTGGCTTTTTCTGTGTGTTTACAGATGACTCCCACACCTCCAAAAAAGAAAACTCCTGCTAAAAAGGCTGACAAGAGATTGAAAATGGACCCTAAATTGTTTAGATCAGCTCAATACTTTGAGAGATATAGAGATTCCTTCATGAAGGGAACCATCATTCAAGAAAGATTTATGGACTTAAGGGATCTAAAGGACACTTTTATTCCAGACTGCTTTGAGGGAAGAGGCTGGGATAAGCTATTAAGTGATTTACCTGCAGTATGTGAGCCACTGATAAGAGAATTCTATTCTAATGTCAAGATTAGAGAAGATGAGCTAGATTGTTGGGTAAAAGGACATGAGTTTACCCTGGATGCCTATGATATTGATAAGGCTCTTGGTCTTGAGGGATTAGAAGAGTATGAGTTCGTCAATTACAGAGACAGGATGTTGTCTTTAGACACTGTTTAGGCTTGGATTGGTGGAGTTAAAAAAGGGAGATGTCTCAACACCAATGCCTTTCCTGTTGATATGAGGTGTCTGACCACCATCATGATATTCAATCTATATCCTATAAGAAAGATGACTACTCTTACTAATGCCAGAGCTATCTTCCTCATGGAGCTTAAGGAGAAAACCTTCATTGACATCAGCTCCCATATATTTGACACAATAATGGATGAAACAAGAACAACCGCATGAGCAAAGCTGGTTTTTCCTAGCCTTATCATGAGGATTTTCATAGAAAAAGGGGTTCCAATTCCTCAAGATATTAGTCTAATGCCTACACCTTCAGCCATTAACAAGTAAACCATCACAAGGATTCAAGCAAGTCTTCCGAGTGATGAAGATGAGGAAAGGGCAGATCAAGAAGAAGGTGATCCCATGGAGACTGAAGTTGAAGCTATAGGACAAACTTCCATACCAAGAAGTAGAGCCAAGAGGAGTAGGGCTTCTACTTCCTCAGCTGTACCTCTTGATGCTTTCCAGATCATCCTGGAGAGACTTGACTGACTCAGAAAGGTTCAAAACCAGCATACTGAAAGGATGACAGTAATGCAAGATCAGCTTGATTTACTCTTAGCAAAATTTGATAGCATCTACACCAACAACGACCAATGACCCTTTGGCCATTCCGGTCAAAAAGGGGGAGAATTTTTGGGCAGCACCTGAAGGGGAGTGCTTATCTGAGGGGGAGATGGTATAATCTTTAGTAATCATATGTTGTTTTATTTGTAGTATTGATACTATACTTTGGGTAACTGTTGTTAGTATAAGTTTGATACACTATGATTTTTGTCTTTGCTTGGCTTAAACTCATAACTGTAGGATGGTTTCTACACATTATGATGTTTATTCAGTGAATTGTTTTTGTTATGGTTATTCTGTACCCATATTGCTTCTGTAAGCTTTTAAGAGTTTGTTTCCTTGCATTTTGTAGGCTTTTATGGTTTGTACCATGCTGTTGCAGCCTTTATGCTTGGTGGCTTATGTACTTGTTAATGTTATGCATTTTCTTAAGTACATCACTCTTGTGCCTTTGTAGAATTGTTCCTAGATGCATATATGTTTGTATGCATTGGTTGAGTGTTGGACATGCAAATGATACTTTGCATATAAGCTTATTAGCTTGCATGTCTGGATGTTCATTCCTTGTGTGAATGAGCATTGTGATCACTATTGTATAGTGATTGCCTGTTTTGGTCAAGCCATGGTCTATTACTTTATTTCATTTTTGCTTGATCGTTTTATGCTTGCTCCATATGATTTGGGAAGCATTTAGGAAGAAACCAATATCCATTGGTTGATGCTATGGTTGATAGCGGAATCCGGTATGCTAAAGAAGAAATAGGTTTGGCGCAATCTCGTTTGAGCAAGAAGCTTGGAGAGCTTAGTTACATTGGGTAGATTAGGCTTAGAGGGTCTTCTGCTGCTCATGTATCCCAACTACATTATTTAGTGGATTATTTACCGCTTGGAGGGCGGCGAAGAGGTTTTACGCCGAGGGCTTCGGTTTCCTCTTCGATAACACATCGTGTGTTGTCCGTGTGTTTACATCTTCCTTCCCTTTATCTTTGCTTTATATTTACTGTTGTGGTTGTGTTTATATTTGGCTTAAATTGTTTATCAATTCTGTGTTTGGCTTATATTCATATTTCACACTTTAATTGTTTGATAATAAGCTTGAATTGGTAATTTGTAATTTGAGGTCTAAACGTTCAAGGGTATTTCATACCCATATTGAACATTCATTGTGATCTAAAATTATGCATAAAAATTAAAATTTATGGATTGAATAGTAAATAACATCTGATTGACATGCATGTTAAGAACATAAAGAACATGCAATCTAAGGATTATACTTCAAAATATATAGTTATGTTAATTTTTTTTAAAGAGAGTTGTTGCCATTGGATATAACTAAATTTGTAACCAAATTGTCCTTATCTATAAATTTGTTTATAATAACATTTGTTTAGATAGTTACAATATACTGCTAACCTCGTAATTCGAACATTTTCCCCCCTATACCCACAACTACTTTGTATATGAAAACGTGTCAATTAGACTACAAGGTACTCAATCACTCAATCAGTTAATTGATAATGCATTACAAGGCAACTAACTTTTATATTATGATTTAGTGATTTACGCAATTTGAAATAGGTCAATTATCAATTTATATTTTGAATTTGAATATTATAGTAATTATATCAATGATTCAATATAACTTATTACTCAATCCTTAAGAGAAGTGTTATGTCCACAACAATTTTACAATAAATCATATGTTGTAAGTTGTTATTGGTTCTAATTTGAATCCACAACTTATATTACTTATTTTGCCTACACATAATAGCCAAAACAACCTGCCATTTATAGGATTTGTTATAAAAGAGTTGTGAAATATTATAGGTATAGCCAGGGACGGAGGGAGACTTGGACTGGCCCCCCTAAATTTTTTTTTTTTTTTTTAATTAATATATACATAGTCACCAATTTCAGCAATTTGCTTTGCCCCCTTAATATTATCATTGATTCTTTTAGGAGTACTACTCTAGTAACAAAATTTTCTATAACATTTTTATAAACTGTTGTGGTAGTAAATTTTTATTGGTTTGCATTTAGGCTCATCACTTACATCGCATTTTTACTTACTAATAATCACTCACTACATTAATAATTTGTAAAAAAAAGTTTGTAATTCTAGCATTTTCCTTCTTTTAAAGGCCAAATCTAAAATCTAAAGCAAAATAAACAAGCCCAAAAAAATTATTCAACAACAAAAATTACTAATAGTAAAGCTAAAAACAATTAAACTCAATCAACCAATTTTATCTAAAACAAACAACTAGACCCTTTAAAAAATTTTAAACAAAATAATTTTGTTCATACCTAGATGCACACAAAAAAAACACACAAAAAAAACTCATTAACTATTAGGTAACTGACCTGGAAGTTAGAACCACCGCACACAACTAACAATAAAACTGTCTCTTAACTTTAAGTTCTAGCTCCATCCCTAGTTACAGCACTTCTCCCATCTTTTATACTCTTATTCTCCAAACATTCTATATTTTGATTTAGCTTTCATGGTTTGGAAAGTAAATCCTACCTTCCCACGTTATGGGATTGGTAATAATGTAATATGCAAATATGCTAGCTTGTGTCTTGTGATGTGTATTTTACCATTCGTGGGAAAATAAACAAATCAAGTTGGTAATCTGACAATCACAACCACGACCACAACCACAACCACGTACCAAAAAATTAAAATAAGATAAAAAGCACGAAAACGAAAGAAGTAGTATCATAATTGTTGAGTATATCAATTATCAGACCTATTTTTTTAGGATACAAATACAAATTGATGTTGAGTTAATGTGGCGTTTACGGGGATACGTAAACAATGACATATGAGTGCTTGGGTTTTCTAAAGTCATGTCCTAAATGATAACTCTCCAATCACAAATAAAATTCTCTCCCCCACTCAGTATTGAGATTGACCACTTGCACATAATGCAGTATAAAGTAATGTTTATTAATTGAAGGGTGGAAAGGTAGTACACAAAATAGTAACTAATTTAAATTATTGCGACCAATGATGGATATATATATATATATATATTTTTTTTTTTTTTTTGTGCAAAGAGAAATTTTATTTAAAAGAAAATAAATTACAGGATTACACGTCTAGCTACGAGCACTTTTCTATGAATGTCTATTTGAAAACTATCCTTAATATATTGCCCATATACAAAAATAGGGCAGGTTTCATAAACAAACCAAAGATGGATATTGCTTCCACCAATCCAAATAACAAAGTTTTTTTTTTTTTTTTTGGGTGCAGAGTTTCAATGCACTAGCCTTGTGGACTGATCAATTTCCATAATCCACCATATCTTTTGTTTTACAACATGTTCATTCAAGCTGGATCTTGGTGGCCTTTTTGTGAGTTGTAAATTGAAATTTTCCTTTCCAGACTTCAGTAGAGAGTTGTTCGAAGTAGATTGTTAAGGAATGGGAATTATGGTTGCTGATGGGGAGGAGGTTCTTTCTCTCACTCAAAATAATTATCTGCCTATTGCCTTATCTGCCCTATTTACCTAAAAAACAGAAGCATAAAAAGCAGAACTGAGGATGAACTCCAACCAATTAACAAACACAAACCTAAGAATTAAAGAGTTAGAGTAGGGAGAGTCATGATAGCTGCCCTTTTTCACATGAGAAATATTCCATAAACAAAAGGAGGAAATGAGATGTTTAATAATTTATTAAAGTCTGCCCATGTTCATGAACTAATTCTCAAAGTGGATACTTAAAATATTTGGAAAAAAAAAATAGTGATTTTACAATACTTTTAAAAAATGAAAGAGGTTTATAATTCAGGAGCATAATTTCATTCATTCTCAATTGTTGTAACTATAGAACTTGCATTAGTCAATATAAAATGGCATAAATGTAAAAATTCGGCCAACTAACCAAAAAAAAGCATCCACATCAATAGGGGCGGCTTGATACATTTGGAGGCCTAAAGCGAAAATTGATTATCTTGTTTTAGATACAAAATTACTACTAATTAACATGAATTATGTAGAGTTTTTTTTTTTTTTTTTTTTAATTTTATAGATAGAAAAAATTTGACAAAATTTTTCATACTTGTTGATGTGGCAGATTGATAGTAGTAAGTAAAAGAGTGGTGTTATTGTAGACTTAGATGAGAACTAGTAAAAATTTGCTAACTAAACTCTTATTATTATTCTTTTTTTTTTTAGAAGTGTAACATTTACAATATTTTTTATAACAAATCTTAGGTTTTAAGTTGTTTTTTGTTTTCTATTTGAAAATATCACTATAATTATTATTTTTTTCCATCAATAACAGGTTGTAACAACTTGCTATTTAGCATTAATTGTAAAATTGTCGTGAAAAATATTGTGAATGTTACATTTTTCTCTATTTTTATTTTTTTTATCTGATAAAAAATATTATTTTATTTATTGATTATAAATAAACCTATTAGTTAAAATTTGGAGGCTTTTTTTTTTTTACTTGGGGCCTTAGGTGACCGCATCTCTTGCTCCACCATTCAGGTGGCCCTGCACATCAGTTTGTTTAAAATTATATATATCTTACCCACAATTGCAATACACTAGTAAATTTACACAGCCATGGTTCACGTGTAAAAATATATTTTATTTATTTCTCATATCATTTTTGGGTTTTTAAAAGTGGTTTATTTAAATAAAAAATAAATATTTTATTGAAACAAATTTAAAAATAGATAAACAGATGTAGATGTTTTTGGAAAGTAGTTGAGTAAAATAGAAAAATTAGATTCTTATACTAAAATAGATAGAAATTTTTGCCGTAGTTAATGCAAATTTCTCCTCATCTACTTTTGTTACTGTCCGATTTGTATCAATTATCAATCGCCAAAGCATGTAATAATATTATAATTTTTTAGTGCTTGTTTGAAATATACTTGTAAGGAAGTTTATTACTTATTTTTTCTATTATTTACAAATCTCACGAGTCACCTACTTATTTTATTTAATTTATTATTATTATTATTATTATTATTATTATTATTATTTGTCTTTTTAAGAAAAGAAAACTAAAAAGGAAATAATCAATGTCAATCAGTACAAATCTAAAAACATGTACTAAATGTAAATCGCGTATCCAATTCAACTTTGTCATCTCATATTTAAAAAAGGGATATGCTAATGAGTGTCCTTAGGGCATTCTTTAAGAATTCATTTAAAGAAAGTTTTTATGGGAAAAAAGAAAAAAGTAATTAATGTTTTGATAGCTTTTTTCATTTCCCATAAAAGTGATATTAAAACTTTCTTAAAATGGATTCTTAAAGAGTAACTTAAGGACACTCGTTAGCATGACCTTAAAAAAAAAAAAAAAAAAAAAAAAAAAGGCTAAGACGTTGGAAACCAAGAGTATCGGCCATGGAAACGGTCAACCACCATCATTTTTTTTTTCTTCCCATAAACAGTAACCGTTGTCTTTCTTCTTCTTCTTCCAAAAAAAAAAAAAAAACATCATTGTCACACAGTGCCATTAGAATATACAGTATATATTATGTTGTCGCTTCGTTGTCAATTCTCCCATCTATTCTTAATTTTCACACACTCACCGAGTCAGTCATGACTCACCGAGTCACCATAGTGTCATTAACCTGTAAATTTCTGAAATGAATCCATATTAATTTTATTTTTTGTCGTACAGTACATTTGCTTTTGGATTTGGCTTTTTATTTATGAACATAATTCCAATCCAGCCTTTTCTTTTTCTCGAAAAATAAAAAAAATTCTAAGCCCGCCACCCAGTTCAGTGTTCCAACCCGACGCATCATCATCGTCAATCATCATACCCCACCTATCTCTGTGTCTCACTCTTTGTGCTTTTGTTGTTGTCGTTGTTCCCACATAATAAAATAAATCTCAACCTTTTTTTTCCTCAGAGAATTTAATTCAGAAGCTATGGTGTGAAGTGACTGAGAGAGAGAGAGAGAGAGAGAGAGTCTGAGTGAGTGAATGAATGAAAGATACAACAACAATGGTGGGTTTTTGGAGAGAGAGTTTAGGTTCGTTTGTGAACAACAGATGGCTGGTGTTTGTGGCAGCAATGTGGTTGCAGTCGTGTGCAGGGATTGGGTACTTGTTTGGCAGCATATCACCTGTGATAAAGAGCTCGCTTAGCTATAACCAGAGGCAGGTTGCGAGGCTTGGTGTGGCTAAGGATTTAGGTGACAGTGTTGGGTTCTTGGCTGGGAGCTTGTGTGAGGTCTTGCCCTTGTGGGCTGCTCTTCTTGTTGGTGCTATCCAGAATCTTGTTGGGTATGGCTGGGTTTGGCTTGTTGTCACTGGGAGAGTCCCAGCTTTGCCTTTGTGGGCTGTAAGTACCACTTCCATTTGAATTTTTATTATTTTCTCTTTGTTGGGTTTTTGTTTGTTTGAGCTTTGCCATATGTCTATTCAATGTTTCGTTTGTTTGCTGATCGTGTTTGGCTGTTTTGATGTTTTTGGGATCATGTGACTATGTGAGATTCAACTTTCAATCAAGAGATGGCCTTTTTTCCTGTCTCTTATTTTTTATTCATCATAGATTTAGCTGATGATTTCAGCTTCCGATGATTTAAATTTCTGTGTCTTATTTTTTATTCATCACAAATTTAGTTGATGATTTATTTTAAAATTGCATGTGTTACAGTTTGTATGTTTCTTTGAAATAGAGAAGAATTCTTTTTTGATACAAAAGAGAGAAGAATTCTAATGCAAAATGTTTTCAGACTTTTATTTCAATTTTTTCGTTGAATATTCAAAATTTCCTGCTCTGTATCCATTCTTATTTCAGTATCTGAACTCAAAATAAAAGAAAAGTTGCAGTGATCCAAAAGATTACCAATCTTCTTCGTTCTGTGTTTTTTAGTTTTTACCCTTTTTTCGAACTCATCTTCTGTACAGAGATCTTGATTTTCTCTGGTTTTGATGTTTTACTACACCAAGAAAGTGAAAGGAATTATTTTAGCTGATACTATAGTTTGGTTGAAACTTTCATGTGATTCTGTTTTATTTGGAAGGAATCTATTACATTAAATACGAAAATAAAAGCAAATAAAAACAAATCCAAACCTAAATGATCACAGAATCAATCAGCATTAATTACATGCTAAAAGTACTCAGCATCTATCAGCATCAATCAACATTAATTAGGATCAATTAGAATCCACTATCAAAAAAAAAAAAAAAAGGGATCAATTAGAATCAATCGGGTTCAACAGGCATATTTGGTGTCCGCACCAAAGGCAACATTCTTCTTTTGTTTTTATCTTCTTATTAAGAATCTATGAGATGCAGGTCCAAATTGTTTGGTCTCTGACTTGTATTTTGCCCCTTGAATGCATTAAATATAGATTTCTAACATTGTTGCTGAATCAGAAATTTGTTCTTTCCATCAGATCATATTGTCCAACTAGTTGTTCTCATATTCATAAAAAAAGAAAAAATAAACTAGCTCTCATGCTAAATATTAAATTGAACTTTTGTAACACTTGGTCTCTAGTATATATCTTCTTAAAGGTCGGTCCTGCTTCTTGCAAGATGGTTATTTTACTCCAGCATTTCTTTTGTTGGTAACTACATATACAAGGCCATGATTGAGAATTGGCTACTTTAGTGATATGCTTAACTATTTGGCTATGTATTTCACCAGAATCTTTTTTATGGATAATCTTCAAGAAATAGCTTGCTTTATGTGGTGATAGAAGAGGGAAGTTTCTTTTCTCTGTCTTTTCCCAACCGAATAGAAGGACATAAGACGTAGTTAAAGAGAAACGCTTACAGATTGACCGAGCAAAGGATTCTGAGTTCTTATTTGTCTCCATCAAACTTATATAATATTATTTTATGTTTATCTCGGTCTAATAAGAGCTATTGAATTTAGTTTTAAAAGTAATTTATCAGTTCACTTAAACTGCACATGTGAAGTGAGTCCCGTGAGCTCTAAAGGATGAGCTGTGAGCTGTGCTGAGCACAAGCAAGTGAAGCTGATAATCCTTTACTGATCAATAAGCCAAGGCCAGCTAAATTGAGGGCGGTTCTTCTTCTTCTTTCAATGTTACTTACTAGTTGTCATATTAAATGTGCACATACTTTATTGAGACCCTTAGGGTGACATTTGGATGCAATCTATTTCACATTACTTGACTGCTATTAAGGACTCCAGACATTTGGCTCACACTCGTAATGATTTTCTTTTCCCCCCTTCTGGATTCCGAGAATGTATTGCTATATTAAGAAAATTATCTGAAGGCTCAACATTAGTACTTATGTTTTTTTTTTTTTTTTTTTTGAGAAACAGTGCTTATGTTTTCTGAGTCTGAGATATTTAGAAAACTTTTGAATCTTACATACCATCTTGGCTGGTTATATCATTAACAGAAATCAGTATGCAGATGTGCATTCTTATATTTGTGGGAACGAATGGTGAGACATACTTCAACACAGTTGCTCTGGTTTCTTGCGTGCAAAACTTCCCAAAAAGTAGGGGTCCTGTGGTTGGAATTCTGAAAGGATTTGCTGGATTGGGTGGTGCAATTTTGACTCAGATATATGCAGTGATTCATTCCCCTGATCATGCATCTCTGATTTTCATGGTTGCAGTCGGTCCAGCAATGGTAGTTATTGCTCTAATGTTCCTTGTCAGACCTGTTAAAGGTCACAAACAAGTCCGGCCAACTGATGGCGTATGCTTCTCATATATCTATAGTGTGTGCATCCTACTGGCTGCTTATTTGATGGGGGTCATGCTTGTTGAAGATCTGGTTGATTTGAACCATACAGTGATCACAGTTTTTACTGTAATTTTGTTTATCCTTCTCCTGATTCCAATTGTGATTCCCGTGTCACTGAGTTTTTGGATAGATCCAAGACCTACAGAAGGAGAGGCACTTCTGCCTGAGCCACAGAAACAAGAACCTGGCAGACTTCAACGTGAGTCTAGTGAGCTAATATTCAGTGAGCTGGAAGATGAAAAGCCTAAGGAAGTGGACTTGCTTCCGGCATCAGAGAGGCAAAAACGAATTGCCCAATTGCAAGCAAGACTCTTCCAGGCAGCTGCAGATGGAGCAGTAAGGGTCAAGAGGAGGAGGGGTCCACATAGAGGGGAGGACTTCACCCTGATGCAAGCTTTAATTAAAGCAGACTTTTGGCTTATGTTTTTCTCACTTCTATTGGGTTCTGGATCTGGGTTGACAGTGATTGATAATCTGGGTCAGATGAGCCAGTCTCTAGGGTATGACAGCACACATATATTTGTATCCATGATCAGCATTTGGAACTTTTTAGGTCGAATTGGTGGTGGTTACTTCTCTGAGCTTATTGTGAGGTACAAGTTGATCTCATTTCCTGCTGGATGTTTATTAAGCTTTAATTTTGATTTTGAGTTTTTTCCCCCTCACCCATGTGATTTTATTCAATAGGGACTATGCTTATCCGAGACCAGTGGCAATGGCTGTGGCGCAATTCATTATGGCAATTGGTCATATTTTCTTTGCAATGGGGTGGCCTGGGGAAATGTACATTGGTACGCTGTTGATTGGACTTGGTTATGGGGCTCATTGGGCGATTGTGCCAGCTGCTGCCTCCGAGTTGTTTGGTTTGAAAAAATTTGGGGCTTTGTACAATTTCCTCACATTGGCAAACCCTGCAGGTTCTTTAGTCTTCTCTGGTCTAATAGCTAGCAGTATATATGACCGTGAAGCAGAGAAGCAAGCTCATCAGCACCATTACCACCAGCAGAATTGGGGATCAATTTTCTCAGGCATGTTTGGTGTGGATGAACCACTGAAGTGTGAAGGTGCTGTATGCTTCTTTCTAACTTCAGTAATAATGTCTGGATTCTGCATTATTGCGGTTGTATTAAGCATGATTCTTGTTTATCGGACCAAGATTGTATATGCTCACCTCTATGGGAAATCGAGTTCAACTAGGCTTACATAACCAGATTATCATCCAAATTATTGTGGTTTGTTCAAGTTTATCTTGTTATCTTCTATGTTATTATAAACGTACATGATACATCATGAGAATGATGTGAAGGAAAGCATGGTCCAAAAACTTCTCTTGAGAGTGAGACCTTTGCTCCTTGTAATGTGTTGTAGTTGGTCAGTAAGGGCTTAGTTGTGTTGTGTGAGATTTTCTCATTTGAATGTTGAGATATTGTATTTATTACCTCTCCAAACATTAATTGGCTTGAAAATTTTAGAATCACAGCCAGTTTTGTCCACTGTGCTTCACAAATGAATAAAACATGCTTGCGCAGTATGTTCTTGGTTTCTGTTCTTTACCATTGTTTTCAAGGTGCTATTTGTTGAGGCTGTTTTTTCTCATGCCATGTTGTGTAATTTCATTTGAACTTGTATCCAGCCACGTAGGTTGAGCTTTTTGGTTCAAGATAATTTGAACTTCAACGCAAATGAGGCCCAAACTTGTATCCAACCACATGGGATGAGCTTTTGCCCAGTATTCTTTATACTTCTCTAGTTGGGCTTATGGTCCACAATTGTTTTCACCTCTGGGGAATGGGCTCACGATCTAATTTCAATTACATCATAAATGGGCTCATGGTCCACATTATTTCTTCACTTCACTGTTTGGACTCTTATTGGACCCTTAGCTTTTGTGTGTGTATATATATATATGTATATATATATTTTTTTTCTCCTTGGATTGGGTTTATGACCGAAATTTCACAGAATGAGGTCAAGATATGCATATTTCCTGTGTATTATTTCTTTCATATCTTTATAATGGGATTCTACAATTAGTGCTCATATTTATCCAAAATGTATTTGAAGAAAAATGTCCAATTACAAACTAATTAAATTATTTGGGCAAGAAGGCTACAAAATCATTAGTCCAAATTAATCTGATGTATTGAATTTGTATTGCTCTGTTTTAATGAAATATCTTCTTCCCACACCCAAAAAAAAAATTCTCATAAAAAGTTTACAAACTAATGTAAAAGTAAATAAATAATGCAATTGGTACCACTTCAACAACTCAATACAACAACTCAATAAATAAATTGTAAGGCATCTATTACCAGCTTAATGAACACTCTTATTGGAAGCAATTTTATAACCGAGAATTAAATAATGGAACACATTATTATTGAATATATCTTACAACCCAGCCGACTTATTCTAATTAAATGAATAATAATACAAGTGCAGCAACTGCTACCTATATTATATATAGTAATCAATTTTTGTGACTACAGTTTAACTTCTTCTGTTCTTCGGAGGGTATTATTTCACAATGATCATACTTTCCTCACTAGAACCTGTAATTGTTGCTAGGATATATCCTATCTTCATGAATTGAATGCTGTGCAGTCTGTCCTAATCTGTCCATCCTTACCAGTCTTAACACCAACTCTACCGAGCTTCCTCATTGCCGCGATAAAAGCTCCATTGAAATCACCAGGATTGTTTGCAAAATCAACTATAGTAGGTTGAGATGTTGGGTCAGTGTAGAGCACCTGATCTGAAGTTAACAAGCCCTTTCCTGCAACCAGGTTTTGGTAGTACACATTGTCAAAAGTTTGCGGGGTTACAGGATCAAGATCTACAGCTATGCTGGGGTCTACATTTTGAGGACAACCTGCTTCCAACTGCTGGGCATAAGTAGGATTCAAAGAAGGGTCGACAGGAGATGATGATGAAAATGAGTACAAGCGGTTTGAAAAGCGACTGCAGTGTGAGAAGCCTACAGTATGAGCTCCAGACAATGCAATCATATCATTTTGGCTAAGATTGTTTTTGGCAAAAATGGTGTTGAGCTGGTTGAGATTAAAGGTTGGTTCTGGCAAATTACCAGCTACCAGAGATGCCTGAGAAATACGGCCATCGCGGCGTCCAAGTTCTACATTGAATGAAGGGCCCCCAGCCTGAGAATGTTGTATATATTAGTTCAATATGTAAGATAGAAATGTAGTTAGCTTTGGTTTGAAGTACAAATAATTGAATAAGCAACCAAGCCAGCCTTACCAGGACAACAACATCTCTTGCAGCAATAGCTAAAATGTCGGCACATGAGACTTTGCCAGGGCAGGCTTGTTCCACGGCTTGCTTTGCCTTGATGACAGTGTCAAACCCATCTCCAGCTAGGGAAATATTATCTGGGGCATCCTTTTCTGCATCATTATTTGGCGATGCTATCATGATTGAGGCATCACATCCCTACCAAGAAAAGTATAGAGAATTATTATAGCCAATTGTAAACGGTTCTAGACCACATGTATGTATTTATCTATTTATACTATTAATAAGAGATTTTCTATTTGAGTTTTAACATTTTGCGTACTAAAATACTCTTATACAAATTTTTAAATTCTCTAAAATACCACTATCTTTTAGTTAAATAATTTTAAATTAAAAACACAAATTGGTTAGAAGAGTAATTTACTGTTCCTAAGTTTTAAGTTTTTTTCCTTTATTTTCTCTATTCAGCTTAAAACTTAGGATATTATCTGTATCTTATTTTTAAACATTATTTCACGTTACCTTACATCTTTTTTTTAAAAAATAATTACACAATTATTTATATATCACCTTTAAACATTATGACACTAAACTAAAAATAAATAAATAAATAAATAAAAGTATTATTACACGCGCAAAGCGCGCATGATGAATATAATGTTCTAATAACACTTGTTCTAAACATATTTATAATTGTTAACGGATACATTTGAAAATTGCTTATGTTCTAATTGTTACTGGATATACTTATCCAATAGCATATTTGCATGATATAAGACAAAAAGTGTAAAGACTAACTTATTTTCAAAATGTTAAAAGTTAAATTATTTAAAATAAAGCTGAGACAAAAAATAACATTGAACCCCCAAACAATACATTAAAAAACAAAAATTAAGCATATAATCATTCTCCAAATACACACTAATGAACAATGAGTCAATCATAGCATTTGAAAAACCTTTTTTATTTTTTTGAAGAGATAGCATTTGAAAAACCTGCAGGCTTCAAAAGTTTTCTCTAGATAGGCTAGGCATATTTATGCGTGTCATGTTTTACAAAGCCTTATAAACCTTTTACTTTACTCTACCGTGACCTTCATAAATGCGGAGTAGAATCCTCTCCATTTCAGGTCAATTTCTCACTATCCCTTTAATGACCATATATAAATTCCACGAATGAAAAGAAACAAAGAGTAAAAGTTTCAAACCTGTGGAATTAATGGAAAAACACATGTAGACACTAGAAAGGAGAAAACATTGACAAATCTAAAAGAATTATATCCAAGGAAACTCACAAACATTTTACTTGGATATATCATATATATATATATATATATATCTAGTAATTATTTGTGTCCTTGTGATCTCAATCAAACAAATAGTTGTTGAAGACTTAAATGTTACATGTCGCTATCCATTTAGAATTATGTGATTTAGTATATCAAGTTACCTCCTAGCTAGTCAAAAGCTCTGTTATGCCAGGGTGTGCATGAATACAACAGCATCCGATTGTGACTGTTTCCAATAATAATTAAATAAAATAAATTTATCATTTTAATAATAAAAAAATCAGTAATTCAGAGCCTCATGTATTGCATATTCACTGCAAAATGCAATTTTGGGTTTCCATTATCACCATGACTACACCTTCTATATAGAACTTCCTTGTTGTATGAACAATAAGACCCTGTGACAAGTGACAACTATGAATGCATATTGGTGATACCATTATTGTCTCGAGAGTCAAGAGTATCAATATCAAACACCTAATAATTGTTAACAAGTTAATACAACTGAGACAGAAACTCAATACCTCAACAAAGCAATCATGGAAAAATAGACGCAGAGTGGCTGGGATTGTGGTGAAAGTCTGGCTAAACTTTGTAGAAACTGCCTGTTGCACTATGGACTCAACGTTTGGGCAGCTCGAGCTGTAGAAATTTTCGACTAGTTGCCCCTCTCCTCTCCCTATGATCATAAAAGCCAGTAACAAAACTATCCCTCTCCATAACCCCATTTCCCTCGCTTATCTATATTCAACTTTTCTCTTCACCTCTTTAGTTGTCTCTCTCTCTCTTTCTCTGTAGCTATAGCTCAATATTGATGACTTTTATATATAAGGAAAGAAAGAAACATAGAGAGATGCATGCTTTGCCTACTTGGTCTATGCGTTGAAGGATTCAACATTTTAATAACCAAACCTTAATTTAACGTGTTTTATGGGTATTAGTCATAGTCCTATTGGTCCGCCTACCCAGTAAGATTTAGCCACATTATAATATTCCATTATTGCATGGTGGACTTCCAGGTTCCTACGCTCAGAGCTCCTATAAAAGCTTTAAAATATTAAATAAATAAACAATCAATTTCTACATTTTAAACGGTACTTTGTAGAGGCGCCTATGAAAATGTCTCTTTACCAATCATTTTGAAAAGAATAGTTTTATCATACACAAATTGTTTTATACAGTTTTACACAGGCCCCCCAAAAATAACTAAAATTGAAAAATTTTCGATTGATTTTTAGAGCGAGTAAAACAATTTGTGCATCTTTCGATTACTTCATAAGGTATGTGTAAAACAATTTGTGTAACAATTTTAACCCTTTTGAAAATTTAGTCTTACCCTCAATCTTCCATTTAAAACATCCATATTGGTTGTGTGTGTCTAGTGTCCGCTGTTTATAATTCCAGTTTACAACTACAAAGGTTAGACCATTTTGTAGTTGTACTCTGATTATATAAGGTATTATAAACCCAGTTTAAAACACTATTATTACCATTTTCATTCGTGTTCTAATAAGTATTACAGTTTACTCCAATGATAATAATTTGTTCTTTTGGTATAAATGCAAGTGTAGATGCATGGGTTATGGGAATTGATCAGATGCATCACCCTTATAACCTAATTGCTTGCAAGTTATATAGAGATGAAAATGACACAATAACAAATCCCAAATAAATCTGGAAGTTCCACTAGCTAGCTCAAGAATACTTGTCTAGTCTCTAGAGGTCAATTGCAAACAGTCGAACTATATTATTAGAACTTGTCAATAAACGAGCACTGTTTCTTAATATTTAATAATGACGTTTAATTTCATTTTCAAATTTGGTATCATTGCATGGTTTAGACTTTAGACTATAGAAGTGAAATAATTAAATTACTCCATAATTAAAAAAACAAAAACACACACACAGATGCAATATCAAGGTTGTGTGTATTTGTTTTTCAAAAAAAAAAAAAATGTCAGAGCCAGAGTGGGTAGAGCCCCACCCAAAACAGCCCTTCCCCCTCATGGTATGATTTTTTTTTTTTTTTTTTTTTTTGTATTTTATATTTGTTTAGTATAGCTATATTATTTGTCAAAAATCATCACATGCAACAGAATATTTTTTAAGAATCAAAAGTTATAAAATATAATTCAAGATTAAAAAAAAAAAAAAAGAAGCAAATATTTTAATTGAAGAGAAAATTATAAAAAAAAATATTGTTATCTTTCAATCAGACCTCAAATATCTATATAATAATTTACTGTTTTTTTTTATAAAAGTGCGTATATTATAATAAAATTTGGAAAAAATATAGTATTAATGATTTTATATTGTTTTCAAGTTAAACTCTAGGGTTTAAGATGGTAAAATGGCTACTATATGATTTTAAATTGTTATACTTTAATCATTTTATGAGTTTTTTTTTTTTTTTTTTTTGAGAAAAAATCATTTTATGAGTTTAATATAATGATATAAGTTGTAATTAACCTTTTTTTAAAATTACTAAAAAGTAAAAACCATTACCTAAGAATAATAAGTGAAAATTTGACTATTAAATAAAATAACATGGTTTATTCTTATATGAAAATAAATCCAACAAAAAACTCAATAGAACGTAGTTGCTATCTTTTTATGGAACTTTAACATTAAGAATATTAATAGAAGTGTCATTTTATGTATGAATTGATCTTATGTATTATATATATTAGTGGTATAACTTGTGTATATGTACAGTACAATAAAAAATAATCACAATTGCACACATATTTGTGGTCAAATTATACCTAGTGTAAGAGTTACACATTTTTTAAGTCATAGATGAGTTTTACTCTCTCTCTCTCTCTCTCTCTCTCTCTCTCTCTCTCTCTCTAGCCTTTTTTTTTTTTTTTTTGGATTTTTTTTACGGTTTATTTATATTAGACTGTTCATTTTTTGCACAATATTAACTCACCTGGAACAAAAATTTTAAAAACTTAAATAAGACATGTGATGCAAAATTAAACAACAATTGAAATCCAACTTAGAATGTAACTAGATTTTCTCTTAACTTTGACTTTATATATATATATATATATATAGATGTGTGTGCGTACGCGCGCGAATTATGTCATAATATATGTGTAGTTACATATGCTTGTAAGGTTGTCAAAATCAGGATCCTATGTAGAATCATGGGAGATATGTGAGATAGTAAATCGTAAGATCCTATATTATTTGAGAAAAAAAAAATATACATTGGTATGTTAAATAATCACATAAATTATACATTCATTCATTAAAAAAAAAAACCAAATATTTGCATCAATTTGATATAATTACCATACATTGCTACATCCATTTGTAAGTATCATTTGAAGAAGCCAAAAACCTCAAAACGTGATACTTTATTGGGATGTTATTTTTTATTTGGGTCCAACTGATACTTTATCTCTCAACATTGGAATGACAAAACTTGGTTTATTAGGATGTTATTTTTCATTTGGGTTTATCTGAGCCTTCTGTCAAGTTAAAAAAGATTATAAAAAACCAAGATTGTTTGGGATCGTTAGAATCGTACGATTCTACTGATCCTGAAAGATCGCAAAGATCCTTGAAAGATCCAGATAATTTTGGACAGGTGGAATCATAAAATTGTAAGATCATAGGCTCCAGATTGGGATTTTGACAACCATATTTGTAGGTATATGTAAGAATATGTGTGTCAATTATAAATTTTGTCTCCCCTTGAGTCAAATTTTGACTCCGTCATACATTGAAGACATATTTCATCCCGCAATTAAAATTGCAGATTTTTCTAAATAATAAAGTCACCGATTTATCAATGGCTACATAGAGGAGTAGGCTCATTAAATATTAGCATACCATAAACATGCATGTACTCCGAATACAAACTGTACCTTATTAACCCATAATTTTGAGAAATGAGAACTATTTAGTTCATCCTAAATTAGATTACTTAGAATTTTTTTTTCTTGGTCCGGAGGTGGGCTTACCGAGACACACCATAAGTAAACTCGACTAATATTAATCAACGTATAGAATTTCCTAGAATGTACCTCTGTGCACAGTAGACAACAATAGATGGAGTGGTAAATGGCAATTCAAGGTATTTAATATGATATTGGAATGTGAATAAGTGGAGGGACACAATTTTTGCCCCAAATGCTTCAAACTTGTTGAAATAATCATCTATAAGTGGTGGAAGAAAAATTATAAATTTATTTAAAAGTGATTAACTATCACTCACAATCAGATCATTTCAACTGGTTATGAAAAAATTATGGCAAAAGTTATATCCTAAACTTATTGTATGAATGTAGGATGACATAATGGAACGACTCCAAGAGTATCAAATGGCCAATGATACCCCGCTGCCACTACATGAAGCTGCTCACCTTGCTCATTGGCTTCCACCATCGCCTGCACAGAATAAAGCCAACTGCGATGGAGCAATCTTCCCTGACATCAATTGTGCTAGATTGGGTGTCGTCATTAGAGACTCTGAAGGAATGGTAATTGCTGCATTATCGAAACGAGTCCCTTTACCCCCATCAATAGACGATCTAGAAGCACTAGCTCGCAGAAAATCGATCACCTTAGCACATGAAATCGGGCTGCAAGATGTAATCTTCGAGGGAGACTCTGAAGTTGTGTTTAAACATATCACCATCGACTCGACTTGCCTGGCCTCATTCGGACACATTCTTGAGGAGTCACAGTCACTTGTCTCAAGGTTACGACGTGCATCTTTTTCTCATGTAAAACGTTGTTGTAATGCAGTGGCTGATAAGCTCGCAAAACTTGCTAAGTACTCGCTTGATCCTCAAATTTGGTTAGAAGACATCCATCGTGATGCAACCAATCTTGTAATAATCGACAGAAATTTTCTGTCCATTTAATATAAAGCCTCAGCTGGTTTCTACAAAAAAAAATGTAGGATGACATATCCGTGATGACTTCTTCTTCTTTTTTCTACACTTTTTTTTAATTAATGTTTGCAACCAAAGGACAGGGTAAGGTGATTTGATTCCAGATTTAAACCCAACAAGAGCTTGGTGAAGCCCTAGATTAGAAGCATGTGCACAGCTTCAACTTCATATTGGGATGATAAAGTGCTTTCATATTACAACAGCCTAGTATTGGGTTTATCTTAATAAAAACAAGTAATGTTATTAATCTTATGGGGTATCAAAATGGATTAAGGACCATGCCTTATAAAGTACTGTCCCTCTCTCTTCCCCTTTTTAATCTTAAAGCCCATTGTTATCATGGTCAACCATTGTTACAAATTGTATCAGTGTCCTTTAGGCCAAGTGACAATCAGACCCTTTGAAATGGTCCTTTTCTCTTTTTTTATCAGAGCAGCCTTATTGATTGAGTTTAAATTTGGTAGCAGTTACGTGTTGCCTTGGATTTTTTGTGTGTGTGTGTGGAGAATCTTGAGTTGGTAAGTTGGCGTAGATGGGTTGAGGACTTAGAATTATTTATTTTTTATTTTGGATGAGAGGTTGAGGACATAGAAGTTGAGATTGCTTTAAAATTAGAGCGATGAAAATGACACTATAACAATACGGTATTACAAGACTTGTAAAGGTCACAAATTTTAAATTGTATTGGGTGGCATATCCAAAGCTTTTTTTTTTTTTTTTTTTAAATTTGCCCAGACTAATTTCTTATTAGAACCCATCAATAAACACAGATTATTGCTCAAAAACAACGAATTTTTTAGACTAGTTACACATCATTGTATTAAGCATGATTTTTGTTTATCGGACCAAGATTGTATATGCTCACCTCTATGGGAAATCGAGTTCAACTAGGCTTACATAACCAGATTGTCATCCAAATTATTGTGGTTTGTTCAAGGTTCTCTAGTTATCTTGCATGTTGTTATAAACGTACATGATACATCACGAGAATGATGTGAAGGAAAGCATGGTTCAAAAACTTCTCTTGAGAGTGAGACTTTGCTCCCTGTAATGTGTTGTAGTTGGTCACTAAGGGCTTAGTTGTGTTGTGCGAGATTTTCTCGTTTGAATGTTGAGATGCTGTATTTATTACCTCTCCAAACATTAATTGGCTTGAAGTTTTTAGAATCACTGCCAGTTTTGTCCACTGTGCTTCACCAATGAATAAAACATGCTTGCTCAGTATGTTCTTGGTTTCTGTTCTTTACCATTGCTTTCAAGGTGCTATGTGTTGAGGCTGTTTTTTCTCATGCCGTGGTGTAATTTCATTTGAACTTGTATCCAGCCACATAGGTTGAGCTCTTTGGTTCAAGATAATTTGAACTTCAACGCAAATGAGGCCCAAACTTGTATCCAACCACATGGGATGGAGAAAGGTATTGCATGTTTCGGAAACATGCATCCTCCCCCTGCTGAATTTTCTCCATGGGATGAGCTTTTGCCCAGTATTCTTTATACTTTTCTAGTTGGGCTCATGGTCCACAATTGTTTTCACCTCTAGGGAATGGGCTCCCGATCCAATTTCAATTACATCATAAATGGGCTCATGGTCCACATTATTTCTTCACTTCACCGTTTGGACTCTTATTGGACCCTTAGCTTGTATATATATATATATATATATATTGGATTGGGTTTGTTAACAATATAAAGTGAGAGAGAATGACTGAATAGTCTGTATATTGATGTGTGTAAAACAATGTACAAAAGAGAGCTTTATATAGGCTAGATATGTGTGCAGTACAAGTAATATACTGGGCTAAGCCCAATGGGCTAATCTAGCCTAATCTATACACTAACATCCCCTCTCAAACTCGAGGTGGCAAGGAGGAAGCCAACTGGAGTTTGGATATAAGATCTCGAAGACGACTAGGCAAGTGAGACTTGGTGAAGATATCAGCAGGCTGGTCAGCAGATGAGATGGAGAACAACTTGAGATTGCCTTTCTTGAGATGCTGGCGAGTGATGTGGCAGTCGATCTCAATGTGCTTGCTGTGTTCATGGAAGACACCATTATGAGCAATATAGATAGCACTACGCTTGTCACAATAAAGAGGAGTAGCAGTGGGCTGTGGAGCATCCATGTCAGCCAAGAGCCAGCGAAGCCAGACAAGCTCGCAAGTGGTGTCGACAAAGGCACAATACTCAGCCTCAGTACTGGCACGGGAAACAACATCCTGCTTCTTGCTACGCCATGAGACAAGAAAAGTACCCAACAGGAAACAGAAACCAGTGATAGAGCATCGATCAGTCGGATCACCTGCCTAGTCTGCATCTGAATAAGCATGAAGCTTGAGAGAAGACCGAGAGGAATAGTGTAGACCATGATAAAGTGTGCCCTTGACATATCGAAGAATCCGAAGAACAGCAGCATAGTGGACAGAACGAGGGGCATCCATGAACTTACTAACCATACCCACAGCATGGGAAATATCTGGATGAATAACAGTGAAATAGATCAGACTACTAACCAACTGACGATAGCGAGTAGCATTAGATATAGGTTCACCATCCAAGGGTGTGAGCTTTGCATTGTATTCCAAGAGAGCAGAAACAGTCTTGTTGTCGGTGATACCGGCTTTGGAGAGAAGATCAGAAGCATATTTAGCTTGGGAAAGATAGTATCCATCAGAGGATGAGGTAACCTCAAGCCCAATAAAATAGCTGAGAGTGCCCAAATCTTTCATCTCAAAATGCTGACTAAGGAAGTGCTGAAGAGAGCGGATACCTGCAAAATCATCTCCAGTAATAATCATATCATCAACATAGAAAGGAATAAGAGTGAGACCAGCAGAGGATCTTCGGACGAAGAGAGCAGGGTCATTAGGACTCGAAGTGAAACCCTGCTGAGCAACAACTGAGCTAAATTTTTCAAACCAAGCTCGAGGAGCCTGCTTGAGGCCATAAAGAGCACGGCGAAGGCGACAAACTTGACTGCCTGAGCGTGGATAGCCAGGGGGTGGTTGCATGTACACTTCTTCTTGAAGGTCTCCATTGAGGAAAGCATTCTTCACATCCATTTGATAAAGAGGCCAACGGCGAACAACAGCCACAACAATGAGACATTTGACAGATGTAAGGCGAGCAACAGGAGCAAATGTTTCCTCATAGTCAATGCCATACTCCTGGGTAAAGCCTTTGGCAACTAAGCGAGCCTTGTATCATTCAACAGATCCATCAGCCTTGGTTTTGATCTTGTAAACCCACCTACAACCTACTACAGACTGACCAGGAAGCAAATCAACCAGATCCCAAGTGTGATTCTTATGAAGGGCATCTAGTTTATCATTCATAGCTTGCTTCCAAAGAGGTTCAGTATGGGCCTCACGATAGGTGTGAGGTTCATAGAAGGTGGCAAAGGCAAAAGAGCAGTGATAATCAGAGAGATAAGGGGGAGGAATGCTTACCCGAGTGGAATGATGAAGTTCAAGACCATCAGGAGACTTAAGAAAGGGTGGTGCCACAGGATCCAACACAGGCGGGTCATATGCTAGGGACAGAACCGGAGATGAGTCGTCTGGAGAGGCAGCCGATGTCGAAGAATCCTCCACAAGTTCAGGATAGAGAGGGAGGAAAAGATTAGTAAAAATGGGAGACTTAGAGGAAGAGGACGCAGGAAACTGCTGAAGACTCGTGAAAGAACGATGTTTCCAAAACTCAACATGACGGGAGACACGAAAACAATGAGAAATGGGATTATAGCAACGAAACCCCTTTTGAGATACACCGTAACCAAGGAAACAACAGAGACGAGCACGAGACTGGAGCTTTGTTCGTTCATGAGGAGGAAGAGAGACAAAACAAGCATAACCAAAAACCCGAAGAGAGGAGTAGTCGGGGGTTTGACCATAGAGAAGCTCAAACGATGATTTGTTGTGTGTAGTTGGTGAAGGAATACAATTAATGGTGTATACAGTGGTGAGTGCAGCCTCACTCCAAAAGTGCCCAGGAAGAGAGGTAGAAATGAGAAGGGTGCAGACAACATCAAGAATGTGACAATGTTTTCGTTCTGCACGACCATTTTGTTGAGAGGTGTAAGGATAAGACCGCTGAGTAAGGGTATCATGATTGTCTAAAAAGGATAGGAAAGATTTATCATTATATTCTTGAGCATTATCTGATCGAAAAACTTTGACGGTGCGATTGAACTGTGTTTCAATCATTTTATGAAATGTTTGGTAAATAGACACAAGTTCAGACCTATGGTGAAGCAGATAAATCCAAGTATATCGAGAAAAATCTTCCACAAATATGACAAAATATCTAGATCCCCCCTCAGTGGGAACAAGTGCAGGACCCCAAATATCAGAATGTATAAGATCAAAAGGTGCAGAAGAAAATGAGTCACTATTATTAAAGGGCAATTTTGTTTGTTTGCCAAAATGACAGGAAGTACAATCAAATTTTTGAAATTGAACTGAACCTAAATGACCTTGAGAAGCTAACAATTAAAGACGAGATAAGGATGGGTGACCAAGACGAGCATGTCATAGATCAGGTGAGGAGGTGGCAGTGGTAGCAGCTGCAGAAACAACTTATGAAGGAATCTTCAAGTCATGAACCTCAAACATGCGACCAACCTTACGGCCTATCCCAAGCACTTGACTCGTCCGGGGATCCTACACATCCACACCATGATTAGTAAATAAAAGATCTACGCCTAATTCACAAAGTTGACCAACAGAAAGCAAATTGAGGGATAATTTTGGGATATGAAAAGTGTCACTAAGGGATAAACAAGGAGAAGAGATTGTTCCTTTATGACTAACAGGCATAGAAGTTCCATCAGCAGTGTAAATGGTGATTGGATGTTCTAAGGATGCCTTATCAGAAAATTGGAATTCATCAGGAATCATATGGTTACAATATGCAGTATCAAAAAACCAAAGTTGTTTACCTGGGGTAACAGAAAGGGCAGTGGAAGTGCGGGATAAAACCTGTTGAACAACTACCTCGATATCAGCCATAGTAAGTGGAGAAGCCAAAGATGGACTTGTAGGAACCGATGGATCTGAAGGATATACAGCAGCTGCGCGAGGAAGAGAAGTTTTATTCTGCTCTTGCACAAATTTCTGTAGTTTGCAACAAAATGAGATGTCATGGCCTTTGGCACGGCAAAACTCGCAGCGAGTACCTTTGGAAGACTGAGAAGTGGGACACCTAGAGTTTATTCGTGGAGGAGCAGTGAATGCAGTAATGGGAGGCTGTGGAGATGGTGTAGCCAATATATAATCGGATGATGACATGTGATGAGTAGGCCGATGGTTCTCTTCAGAAATGAGCTCCTTCACTGCAGCATCAAGAGAAGGAGTAGGAGACCGGCTAAGTAGAGAAGCCCTAGTAGGCTCAAAATCCTCACGCAAACCCATCATGAAGTGCATAAATTTACGGTGATCCCGACATTTGACAAAGAGCTCAATGTCCTTAGAACACACTAATGGAGGATCTGTAGTAGAGAGTTGTTCCCACATAGTAGAAGTCTGAGAATAAAAATCAGAAATAGACTGACTTGTCTCTTGGCGCATTTGATAAAGTTTTGATTCAATGTGGAACTCCAAACTTGAATCATTAGTACAATTATAGCGATCGGCCAAAACTTTCCAAGCAGCCTCAGCAGTCTCAAGACGAGGAAGAAGATTATGAATGGAGGGAATAGAGGTATTGATAAACCAAGACAAGATCTTACTCTAAATACTCTCCCATTCCTCTAGGCGTTCTTCATAATCATCTGTTGTAACAGTAGTCTTGGAAGACTCTTCAATAGCTATGGCTTTGGACTTAGGGTTTGGTACTGGTTTAAGAATTGAACCAGTCACATATCTCCACAGTTTACGACTCTTGAGAAAGACAGTCATATTCTGAGACCAGGCATGATAACTAGTAGGACAATCCAACATAATGGTGATAGGATGTATGATGTCTCGTTCATTTTGTTAAGCCATAATGAAGAAAATGACCCAAAAATGAGATTCAGAGACCTCAAATGCAGAAACGGAGCCCAAAATCAGAATCTATGCAAAAAACTGAGCAAGATAAGTCTTGTTGAAAAATTTTGACTTTGGTCAAAGTCAACGATCAACGGTCTGGTCAAAGTCAACGGCTCGGTCAACGGCTTAGGATGCTGACATGGTAGGGTGACGTCACCCTAGGGATGACGTGGCAATATGAGAAACGAATCAGGCGCGTGGGGTGCGTGAAGGCCTGTGTCCTGGCGCTTGACGCGTGGCGGCACGTGCTCGTGAGGCATAAACTTCAAACGGCGCGTGGCGGCGCGTGTGAGGTTGTTTTTGGCAAATCTTTGTTGGGTTTTGCTTGGGATCGGATGATCTGTCAATCTGTGCCTTGGCTTTGGCAGTTTGATCAACAAAACTGACGAAATCCGAGTGTTTTAGGGGTTGTGGGCGTGACGAAGATGACTCGCTTCTGACAGTGATTACTGAATGAAGGCGAGGGCAGCGGAAGAATACCGGAGATGTCCACAGGAACCAAGAAGTCAGAGGAATAGCTCTGATACCATGTTAACAATATAAAGTGAGAGAGAATAACTGAATAGTCTGTATATTGATGTGTGTAAAACAATGTACAAAAGAGAGTTTTATATAAGCTAGATATGAGTGCAGTACAAGTAATATAAATGCAGTACAAGTAATACTAGGCTAAGCCCAATGGGCTAATCTAGCCTAATCTATACACTAACAAGGTTTATGGCCAAAATTTCACAGAATGAGGTCAAGGTATGCATATTTCCTGTATATTATTTCTTTTATATCTTTATAATGGGATTCTAGAATTAGTGCTCATATTTATACAAAATGTATTTGAAGAAAAATGTCCAATTACAAACTAATTAAATTATTTGGGCCAAAAGGCTACAAAATCATTAGTCCAAATTAATCTGATGTATTGAATCTGTATTGCTCTGTTTTAATGAAATATCTTCTTCCTACACCCAAAAAAAAAAAATTTCTCATAAAAAGTTTACAAACTAATGCAAAAATAAATAAATAATGCAATTGGTACCACTTCAACAACTCAATAAATAAATTGCAAGGCATCTATTACTAGCTTAATGAACACTCTTTTTGGAAGCAATTTTATAACCGAGAATTAAATAATGGAACACGTTATTATTGAATATATCTTACAACCCAGCCGACTTATTCTAATTAAATGAATAATAATACAAGTGCAGCAATTGCTACCTACATTATATATAGTAATCAATTTTTGTGATTACAGTTTAACTTCTTCTGTTCTTCGGAGGGTATTATTTCACATGATCATATTTTCCTCGCTGGAATCTGTAATTGTTGCTAGGATATATCCTATCTTCATGAATTGAATGCTGCGCAGTCTGTCCTAATCTCTCCATCGTTACCAGTCTTAACACCAACTCTACCGAGCTTCCTCATTGCCCTGATAAAAGCTCGATTGAAATCACCAGGATTGTTAGCAAAATCAACGATGGTAGGTTGAGATGTTGGGTCAGTGTAGAGCACCTGATCCGAAGTTAACAAGCCCTTTCCTGCAACCAGGTTTTGGTAGTACACATTGTCGAAAGTTTGCGGGGTTACAGGATCAAGAGTAACAGCTATGTTGGGGTCTACGTTTTGAGGACATTCTCCTTCCAACTGCTGGGCATAAGTAGAATTCAAAGAAGGGTCGACAGGAGATGATGATGAAAATGAGTACAAGCGGTTTGAAAAGCGACTGCAGTGTGAGAAGCCTACAGTATGAGCTCCAGACAATGCAATCATATCATTTTGGCTGAGATTGTTTTTGGCAAAAATGGTGTTGAGCTGGTTGAGATTAAAGGTTGGTTCTGGCAAATTACCAGCTACCAGAGATGCCTGAGAAATAAGGCCATCGCGGCGTCCAAGTTCTACATTGAATGAAGGGCCTCCAGCCTGAGAGTTTTGTATATATTAATTCGATTATGTAAGATAGAAATCTAGTTAGCTTTGGTTTGAAGTACAGATAATTGAATAAGTAACCAAAACCGTCTTACCAGGACAACAACATCTCTTGCAGCAATAGCTAAAATGTCGGCACATGAGACTTTGCCAGGGCAGGCTTGTTCCACAGCTTGCTTTGCCTTGATGACAGTGTCAAACCCATCTCCAGCTAGGGAAAGATTATCTGGGGCATCCTTTTCTGCATCATTGTTTGGCGATGCTATCATGATTGAGGCATCACATCCCTACCAAGAAAAGTATAGAGAATTATTATAGCCAATTGTAAACGGTTCTAGACCACATGTATATATGTATCTATCTATAATATTAATAAGATGATTCTCTGTTTGAGTTTCAACATTTTGCATACTAAAATACTCTTACACAAATTCTTAAACTCTCTAAAATACCACTATCTTTTAGTTGAATAATTTGAAATTAAAAACACAAACTGGTTAGAAGAGTAATTCACTATTCCTAAGTTTTAGGTTTTTTCCTTCATTTTCTCCATTTAGCCTAAAACTTAGGACACTATCTTTATCTCATTTTTAAACATTAGCACCTGGTGCAACGGCCCCTGGTGCAACAACAAGCACCAGTTTGACTTGGGGGGGGGGGTGCTAATTTAGTGTCAATGGGCGGAAAGGTTGCTTTGTTACCTATTCCATTAGGAACTGCGAATTTTTTAGTACATCACATTCATGCATTTACGATTCATGTGATGGTATTGATACTCTTGAAAGATGTTCTATTTGCTCGTAGCTCACATTTGATACCGGATAAAGCAAATCTCGGTTTTCGTTTCCCTTGTGAAGGACATGGAAGAGGGGGGACATGCCAAGTATCCGCTTGGGATCATGTCTTTTTTAGGTCTATTCTGGATGTACAATGCAATATCGGTAGAAATATTCCATTTCAGTTGGAAAATGCAGTCATATGTTTGGATTCCACGTTTGCTTACATCTTTCTTTAAAAAAATAATTACACACGGTTATTTATATATCACTTTTAAACATTATAACACTAAATTAAAAAAATAAATAAATAAAAAAGAGTATTATTACAATGCGTCTAGTGTTTTAATAACATTTTTCCTAAACATATTTATAATTGTTACCGGATACATTTGAAAATTGCTTATTTCCAGTAGCATATTTGCATGATATAAAGACAAAAAGTATAAAGACTAACTTATTTTCAAAATGTTGAAAGTTAAATTATTTAAAATAAAGCTGAGACAAAAAGTAACGAAGAACCCGCAAACAATACATTAAAAAAAGAGAGAGAGAGAGAGAGAGAGAGAGAGAGAGAGAGAAGGAGAAGAAGCATATAATCATTCCCCAAATACACACTAATGAACAATTAGTCAATCATAGCATTTGAAAAACCTGCAGGCCTCAAAAGTTTTCTCTAGATAGGCTAGGCATATTTATGCGTGTCATGTTTTACAAAGCCTTATAAACCTTTTGTGCACTATACTCTACCGTGACCTTCCTAAATGCGAGTAGAATCCTCTCCATTTCAGGTCAAGTCTCACTATCCCTTTAATGATTATATATAAATTCCACGAATGAAAAGAAACAAAGAGTAAAAGTTTCAAACCTGTGGAATTAATGGAAAAACACATTTAGATACAAGATAGCAGAAATCATTGACAAATATAGAAGAATTATATCCAAGGAAACTCACGAACATTTTACTTGGATATATCAAGTTACCTCCTAGCTAGTCAAAAGTTCTGTTATGCCAGGGTGTGCACGAATACAACAGCATCCAATTGTGACTGTTTCCAATAATAATTAAATAAAATAAATTTATCTTTTTAATAATAAAAAAAACAGTTATTCAGAGCCTCTTGTATTGCGTATTCACTGAAAAATGTAATTTTGGGTTTCCACTGTCACCATGACTACACATTCTGTATAGAACTTCCTTGTTGTATGAACAAATAAGACCCTGTGACAAGTGACAACTATGGATGCATGTTGGTGATACCATTATTGTCTCGAGAGTCAAGAGTATCAATATCAAACACCTAATAATTGTTAACAAGTTAATACAACTGAGACAGAAACTCGATACCTCAACAAAGCAATCATGGAAAAATAGACGCAGAGTGGCAGGGATTGTGGTGAAAGTCTGGCTAAACTTTGTAGATACTGCCTGTTGCACTATGGACTCAACGTTTGGGCAGCTCGAACTGTAGAAATTTTTTACTAGTTTCCCCTCTCCTCTCCCTATGATCATAAAAGCCAGTAACAAAACTATCCCTCTCCATAACCCCATTTCCCTCGCTTATCTATATTCAACTTTTCTCTTCTCACCTCTTTAGTTCTGTCTCTCTCTCTCTCTCTGTAGCTATAGCTCAATATGGATGCCTGTTATATATAAGGAAAGAAAGATACATAGAGAGATGCATGCTTAGCCTACTTGGTCTAAGCGTCGAATTAAAGATTCAACATTTTAATAACCAAACCTTATTTTAACGTGTTATTGGGTATTAGTCATAGTTCTATTGGACCGCCTACCCAGTAAGATTTAGCCACATTATAATATTCCATTATTGCATGTTGGACTTCCAAGTTCCTACTTCCTACGCTCAAAGCTCCCATAAAAGCTTTAAAATATTAAATAAATAAACAATCAATTTCCACATTTTAAACGGTACTTTGTAGAGGCGCCTATGAAAATGTCTCTTTACCAATCATTTTGAAAAGAATAGTTTTATCATATACAAATTGTTATATACAGTTTTACACATACCCAAAAATAACTAAAATTAAAAAAAATTTGATTGATTTTTAGGCGTGTAAAACAATTTGTGCATCTTTTGATTGCTTTATAGGGTATGTGTAAAACAATTTGTGTAACAAATTTAACCTTTTTGAAAATTTAGTCTTACCCTCAATCTTCCATTTAAAACATCTTTCATATAATTTTTTAAGATCTATGACATTTTATTTTATTTTAAAAAAAAATTGAGATAATAGAAAATAAATGCAAATAACTTAAACATTTTTTTTAATAAAATGACAAACCCAACTTTCAAACTATTGAATTGGAATGGTCTAGTTTGAGTTCTATTTACTCTTTTTTTAAGGACAGAATTCTATTTACTTAAAAAATTATATTTATGTAACTTTGAAATGTAGGGCACATTACGTACGATTTTAATATTTCGTGTTAAAAGATTAGTAGGAAATTTTTTAATGTGAAAATTATGATAAGAAGGCATGTTAAGTAACATGCTTCTGTCAAAGAAAGAAAATAAACTCAAACTAAACCATTCCAAAAGAACAAATTAATTGTCAGCTACCAAATCAATACCTATTGATTTGGGAAAAATTCTTAGGTATACTTCCAAAGTATGGATAAATGTGCTCCCTCCTTTGATGTTTATGGTGGACTTTACCATGAAATTAATGAGTAAACCCTACCATAAATGTAAAAGGAGAGAGTATCATTAATTCTTCGGGCTCTGGAAGTACTAAGTATTACTTTTTGGGATTTGGTAACTGTCAATTAAATTTTTTTTTTTTTTTAATAAATAGTAATACTTATTAGAACACACACAAAAATAGTAATAATAGTGTTTTAAACCGATTTTACAATACATTACATAATCAAAGAACAACTACAAATGTTAGGGTTATAAACAACGGACACTAAGTGTCCTTTGTTTATAACCTCAGTCTACAACTAAAAAAAGACATACAACTACAAAAGTTATGTCTTTTTTTAGTTGTAATGTATTATAAACCCGATTTAAAACACTATTATTACTACTTTCATGTGTGTTCTAATAACTCAAAAAAAAAAAAAAAAAAAAATTTGTTCTTTTGGTATAAATGCAAGTGTAGATGCATGGGTTATGGGAATTGATCAGATGCATCACCCTTATAACCTTATTGCTTGCAAGATATTTAGAGATGAAAATGACACAATAACAAATCCCAAATAAATCTGGAAGTTCCACTCGCTAGCTCAAGAAGACTTGTCTACTCTCTAGAGGCCAATTGCAAACAGTCGAACTATATTATTAGAACTTGTACAATAAACGAGCACTGTTTCTTAACATTTAATAATGATGTTTAATTTCTTTTTCAAATTTGGTATCATTGCATGGTTTAGACTTTAGACTTTAGACTTAAAACGTGAAATAATTAAATTAACCCATAATTAAAAAAACAAAAACACACACAGATGCATTATCAAGGTTGTGTGTATTTGGTCTTCATAAAAAAAAAAAAAAAAGAAGAAGAAGAAGAAGAAGAAGAAGTTCAGAGCCAGTGGGGATAGAGCCCCACCCAAAACAGCCCCTCCCCCCTCAGGGTTTGATTTTTTTTTTTTTTTTTTTTTGTATTTTATATTTGTTTAATATAGCTATATTATTTGTCAAAAATCATCCCATGCAACAGTCTTTTCTTAAGATTCAAAAGTTATAAAATATAATTCAAGATAAAAAAAAAAGGTGTAAATGAACTTTTAGTCCCTACATTTTATTTTTACCACTTTTAGTCCCTAAATTAATTAACGCGGGACATTTAAGTCCTTGAAGCACCATTCAGTCACCAAACTGACGGATTAATAAAATAATAATAAAATTTTTAACCTTCTTATTTTTAAAAAAAGAAAAGAAAAGATTTTCAATTAATTGTGTTTCTCTTTTTTTGGGCAGAACATGAAGAATCTAGAACATGTGTTCTTCCCTGTTAATCATGTTCTTCATTTTCTTCCCAGCAAGCCTTGCCCAGAAATTTAAAAAATCAATATTTTTTTTTTCTCTTTTCTTGTATTTCCTTAGCAACGAAACTCATAAAATTAGTCAGATTTACAAACACAAAGACATGGCCACAGATTTACAAAACACAAAGACATTCAACAATTACTCTGTATTCTTTCACATTCCCATTACAAATACAAAGACCTAATTCAAAATACCTTCAACAATCCCAAAGTCCTTACACGCGTTAATCCAAGTTTACAGACCCAAGCAAACCCAAATGACAAAAACCCAATCTAACTGTCTAGATCGAAGATAGAGAAAGGGGATTGATTTGAGTATGTTCATATCAAGAAGAGAGAACCAAGATGACTATGGTTGGCCATGAAGGCTCAGGTTGGAGGAGAGATGGTGCAAGAGAGAGAAAGAAGATTCTAGAGAAGACGAGGAAAAACAGCTACGTACAACAACAACAACAACCGCTGGTCGGTGGGTTTGCTGGGTTAAGAAGAAAGAGATCGGGTTTAAGAATTTATGGGTTTGAAGGATATTGTGGATCTGGCAATCAGATTTCTCTCCACAACCCACCTCACCCTAAACCCTTCTCTCACAGTCATCACTGGTTCCACCGTCTTCATCACCACCCATCACCGGTTCCACCCTATTTGGCACCACCCATCACCGGCTCTCCCTTCACCGTTGCCACCCATCACTAGCTCCATGTCATCGGCGCCACCACCAATTCTCAATTTCTTTTGGTGCCACTGTCAGTCTTGTTCCTTCTTCAATATTATTTAGCTAGGTTTCTAGAGGTTGGGTTGTGGTGGGACTTGCTTTTAGTGGGTCAGAGGTGGATCTAGTGATCAAGATTGTACAGTCTTTGGTTGATGGATTTTGGATCTCAATTGTTTGAAGGATTTTGGGTCTCAGTTGTTTGATCTGGTGGCTTGATGGACGGCGTGGGTGGGGTTGTTTTTCATAGGTCTTAATCTTTCTTTTTAGTGGCAGATTTCAATTGTTTCTATTCTTTTGCTTGGGTTTAATCTTCATGTTCTTTGATTCGGTGGTGGTGATTTAGTGTTTTTTTTTTTTTCCAGTGGGTTTTTTTTTTGTGTTTGTTTGCCAAGAAAATTTATAGGTTTGAAGGCTAAGGTTTGCTTTACTGGGAATATGGGTTTGGGGTTTGTTTAGGATCTGGGTTTAGGGTTTGTTTTTTGCTGGAGATTGATTATAGGGAAGAACATAAAGAATATGAACATGTTCTTCTGAAAAAAATAATGAAAAGAAAAAAAAAAAAGACAAGACAAGAAAGACATTTATATTTTAATGCTTACGTCAGCCACATCAGTTTTTCCTGTTAGTTGACTGACGGAATGGTGCTTCAAGGACTTAAATGTCAAGCGTTAATTGATTTAGAGACTAAAAGTGGTAAAATAAAATGTAGGAACTAAAATAGAAAAAAAGTCAAAATGTAGGGACTAAAAGTGCATTTACGCCTAAAAAAGAAAAGAAAAAGAAGATCTTCTTCTTCTTTTTAATTGAAGAGAAAATTATTAAAAAAATATTGTAATGTTTCAATTAGACCTCAAATATCTATATAATAAATGACTGTTTTTTATAAATCTGCGTGTATTATAATCAAATTTGGAAATAATATAGTATCAATGATTTTATATTGTTTTCAAGTTAAACTCTAAGGTTTAAGATGGTAAAATGACTATATGATTTTAAATTGTTATAATTTAATCATTTTATAAGTTTTTTTTTTTTTTGTTGAGATAAAATCATTTTATGAGTTTAATATAATGATATAAGTTGTAATTAACATTAATTAACATTTTTTTTTAAATTACTAAAAAGTAAAAACCATTACCTAAGAGTAATAAGTGAAAATTTGACTATTAAAAAAATAACATGGTTTATTCTTATATGAAAATAAATCCAACAAAAAACTCAATAGAATGTAGTTGCTATCTTTTTATGGACTTTTAACATTAAGAATATTAATATAAGTATCATTTTATGTATGAATTGATCTTATGTATTATATATACTAGTGGTATAACTTGTGTATATGCACAATACAATAAAAAATAATCATAATTGCACATATATTTGTGGTCAAATTATACCTAGTGTAAGAGTTATACATTTTTTAAGTCATAGATGAGTTTTACTCTCTCTTTAGTTTTATATATATATATATATATATACACACACACACGCACACACATTTCACCAAAAACATACACATGAGTTTACTCTTTCTTTTTTTTTTTTTTTATTGGATTTTTTTATGGTTTATTTATATTAGACTATTTATCTTTTACACAATAATAACTCACCTGGAACAAAATTTAAAAAAAAAAAAAAAAACTTAAATAGAACATGTGACACAAAATTAAACAACAATTGAAATCCAACTTAGAATGTAACTGAATTTTCTCTTAACTTTAACTTTAATTATATATATATATATATATATATATGTGTGTAAGGACCTAATTTGGTTTCCTAGCCCAAAAGGTGAATGGACTTAGCCCTAAAAAGCCCAAAACAATGAATTTATAGAGAATGAATTGGAAAACTGGGCTCTAATGAATCAAGCAACAAGTAAAATAGATCTTGATAACAAAGGAATAAAGATAACAAATTTACACTAAGAAAGAATGTCCTCGGCAAAGTCCGAGGAGGCTGGTTCTTCTATATTGCTCTTAATTCTGATTACAAGTGTGGTTTCTAACTGTTACAGTGTTTCTCTCATGATTTTTCGATCCCCATTTCCTTAAGGGTTCCCGATGTTATATATCCCCCCTTGATTGATCTTAGCCCTACATTTGTTGATTATCTAGGCTATTACTTAAATGCTTGTCCCATCAGACACCCTCTTTGGCCTTCTGTGAGTTGGGATAACCTACGCAACACTGTTCAGAGGTCTTCTCCACATAAATGCGACTAGAAAGTTAGCTGCAGAGCATTCAATGCGGTGGCAGCAGCTTTTCCTTAAATACCTTTAGGCCTCCATCCCTCTTGTACGTTTATAATACATGTCCCTATCAGTAGAACCTCCTGGAAGACCGCTCTGATCAACAGGATATACCTTTGATATATGCTTTGTTCATCCGAGGAGATACTCCTCCTCGGACCATCTTCCCCAGCCTTTCTGCTTGTATCTTACTCACGGGATTCTGAGCTTAACACCCTCACTACTATTTATCCATCCTCAGATCAACCAACGTCCTTGGCCAAGGCCCAAGGCCCAATATACAAATTTAGGCCCTTACCCCTACAATATATATAGATGTGTGTGCGTACACGCACGAATTATGTCATAATATATGTGTAGTTACATATGTTTGTAAAGTTGTCAAAATCGAGATCCTACGTAGGATTGTGGGAGGTAGGTAGAAAGAAGAATCGTAAAATCCTACATTATTTGAGGAAAAAAAATAAAAAATACACGTTGGTATGTTAAATAATCACATAAATTATACATTCATTCATAAAAAAACTAAATGTAGGGTTGAAGGCCCAAAACATATATTGGGCTTTAGGCCTTGGTAAAGAGTATGATTAGTCCGAGAATCTACGAATGGTAATGAGTGGTTCAGACTTAGGATTTAATAGGTAAGATGCAAATAGAAAGGTGGTTCAAAGAGAAATATCTCCTCAGATAAGTTGACCACATATTAGATGTACATCTTATTTGATCAAGGTAACCTTCCAGGATACTTCAGTGACAGGGACGTGTATCTCTAAGTGTACTAGAGGGTTGAGATTTCAAAAATATATAAGAGAAAGCTATTACCACCGCATTAAATACACTGCGGCTACTTTTCTGGCCGCATTTATGTGGAGAAAACCTCTGAACAATGTTGTCTTGACTACCACAACTCACAGAAAGCCAAAGGAGGTGTCTGATGGGACAGGCACTCCAGTGAAGGCTTAAATGATCAACAAGTGTAGGATCAAGATAGTCAAAAGGGATCTATATAATGTAAGAGACCCTCCATGAAAGGGAGATCGGAAAAATAGAGAAAGAATACGGTAGCAATCAAAGTTGTATTTGTAATCAGTTCTATTGATTTATACCAAGATTTGCCTCCTCGAACAGTGAATTCATTCAGTCCTATGTGCTTTGTTCTTGCTTGATCATCTTTTAAATCCATATTAGCTGTTGTTAAATTCATTAGGCCCTAGTTCTTTGACTCATTTTCTACAAATTTATTGTACTGGGCTCACTGGGCCAAGATCCCACACATCTTGGGCTTGAGCTGCAAACCATGCCCTTACACCAAATATTTGGATCCATTTGAAATAATTACCATACATCACTACATCTATTTATAAGCATCATTTAAAGAGGCCAAAAACCTCAAAATGTGATACTTTATTGGGATGTTATTTTTTATTTGGGTCCAATTGACACTTTATCTCTCACATGTTCTTTTTTTTATTTATTGGATTTATTTATGGTTTATTTATATTATGGACTATTCATCTTTTGCACAATATTAACTCACCTGGAACAAAAATTAAAAAAAAAAAAAAACTTAAATAGAACATGTGACACAAAATTAAACAACAATTGAAATCCAACTTAGAATGTAACTGGATTTTCTCTTAACTTTATCTTTAATTATATATTTATATATAGACATATATAGATGTGTGTGTGTACGCGCGTGAATTATGTCATAATATATGTGTAGTTACATATGCTTGTAAAGTTGTCAAAATCGAGATCCTACGTAGGATTGTGGGAGGTAAATGAGATCGTGGATCATAAAATCCTACATTATTTGAGGAAAAAAACTAAAAATACATATTGGTATGTTAAATAATCACATAAATTATACATTCTTTCATAAAAAAAAAACCAAATATTTGCATCCATTTGATATAATTACCATACATCACTACATCCATTTATAAGTATCATTTAAAGAGACCAAAAACCTCAAAATATGATACTTATTAGGATGTTATTTTTTATTTGGGTCCAATTGACACTTTATCTCTCAACTAGGGGTGTGCTTGGTTCGGTTTCGGTCGGTTTGTATGGGTATGACCAACCAAAACCGAATATTTTGGTTTGTGAAATTCTCAACCGAAACCAACCGAAATGGTTGGAAATCAATCGATTTCGGTGTATATCGGTTTCAGTCGGTTTCGGTCGGTTTTCCAAAGAGAGAGTTATTGAGATTTTCAAAACCCTAAAGAGCAATAGAGAGAGAGCTATTGAAAAAATCAGAACGACAGAGAAAGAAAAACTTCCAACAATATTTGTTCAACAATTTACAGTATTACACATAGATTCCAACAAAAAATTAAAAATATTTTGAATTAGCAAAAGGGTCCAGATAGAAATTTACCGTTGCTGCACCATAGCAAGAGCCTACCACCATGCTTGAGCCTACCACCATGTCTTTGTAGTGATTTTTCAATTTGAATTGAAGAAAGAACAGAGATATGTGACTCAGAGAGAAGAGAAAGGCATGGCCATGGTCCATGGGACTCGTGGAATGAAAAGAAAAGAAAAGAATGAGGCGGCTGAACTGAGAAGGGCAGAGACCAGAGAGAAAATTGGGGAAGGACCAAGGCGTAGAGAGAAAAAATTGAAGCGAGAATGATAGAGAGAGACAGAGAAAAAAATGGAGAAAGGGGCGGCTAAAGAAAAGAAAAGAAAAGAAAATGGAAGAATAAACAGGGGTATTTCCATATTTATGCTATTACTAGGGTTTTAAAAAATTAAATAGCAAAAAATACCCACATCCCACCGAAGGCTCGATCCTGGGATCAGCTAGTTAAACCACAGGGAGCATACCACTAAGCCACTGGTCAGTTATGTATTAAAGTTACATAAATATATATATATATATATATATATATCGGTTTCGGTTTGGTTGATTTCGAGCTAAAAAATCCAGCACCGAAACCAAAACCGAAAATTTCGGTTTTTAAAAAATGAAATTGAAACCGAACCGCACCGAAACCGAACCGAAATTTTGGACACAGTTAGATTGGTTTCGGCCGGTTCTTTTGGTTCCTCTGTTTTTTGCACACCCCTACTCTCAACATTGGAATGACAAAACTTGGTCTATTGGAATGTTATTTTTCATTTAAGTCCAACTGAGCCTTCTATCAAGTTAAAGAAGATTACAAGAAACCAAGATCGTTTGGAATCGTTAGAATCATACGATCCTGCTGTTCCTGAAAGATTGCAAAGATCCTTGAAAGATCCAAATCATTTTGGACAATTGGGATCGTAAAATTGTAGGATTGTAGTATCCAGATCGGAATTTTGACAACCATGTTTATAGGTATATGTAAAAATATGTGTGTCAATTATAAATTTTGTCTCCCCTCAAGTCAAATTCTGACTACGTCATAAATTGAAGATATATTTCACCCAGCAATTAAAATTGCAGATTTTTCTTAATCAATAAAGTCACCGGTTCATCAATGGCTACATAGAGGAATAGGTTCATTAAATATTAGCATACCAAAAACATACATGTACTCCGAATACAAACTGTGCCTTATTAACCTGTAATTCTGAGAAATGAGAACTATTCAATTCATCCTAAATTAGATAACTTAGAATTTTTTTTTTCTTGGTCCAGGGGTGGGCCAACCTAGACACACCATAATTAAACTCCACTAATAATCAACATATAGAATTTTCTAGAATGTACCTCTTGTCTACTGTGCACAGTAGACAACAATAGATGCAGTGGTAAATGGCAATTCAAGGTATTTAATATGATATTGGAATGTGAATAAGTGGAGGGACACAATTTTTGCCACAAATGCTTCAAACTTGTTGAAATGATCATCTATAAGTGGTGGAAGAAAAATTATAAATTTATTTAAAAGTGGTTAACTATCACTCACAATCAGATCATTTCAGCTAGTTATGAAAAAATTATAGCAAAAGTTATATCCCTAAACTTATTGTATGAATGTAGGATGACATAGTGGAACGACTCCAAGAGCATCAAATGGCCAATGATACCCCGCTACCACTACCTGAAGTTACTCACCCTGCTTACTGGCTTCCACCATCGCCTGCACAGTATAAAGCCAACTGCGATGGAGCAATCTTCCCTGACATCAATTGTGCCAGATTGGGTGTCATCATTAAATACTCTAAAGGTATGGTAATTGTTGCATTATCGGAACGAGTCCCTTTACTCCTATCAGTAGACGATCTGGAAGCACTGGCTTGCAGAAAATCGATCACCTTAGCACTGGAAATCGGGCTGTAGGATGTAATCTTCAAGGGAGGCTCTGAAGTTGTGTTTAAACATATCACCACTGACTCGACTTGCCTGGCCTCATTCAGACACATTGTTGAGGAGTCACGGTCACTTGTCTCAAGGTTACGATATGCATCTTTTTCTCATGTAAAACGTTGTTGTAATGCAGTGGCTGATAAGCTCGCAAAACTTGCGAAGTACTCGCTTGATCCTCAAATTTGGTTTGAAGACATCCATCGCGATGCAACCAATCTTGTAATAATCGACATAAATTTTCTGTCCATTTAATATAAAGCCTCAGCTGGTTTCTAAAAAAAAATGTGGGATGACATATCCGTGATGACTTCTTCTTTTTTCTACACTCTTTTTTAATTAATGTTTGCAACCGAAGGACAGGGTAAGGTGATTTGATTCCAGATTTAAACCCAACAAGAGCTTGGTGAAACCCCAGATTAGAAGCATGTGCACACCTTCAACTTCATATTGGGATGATAAAGTGCTTTCATATTACAACAGCCTAGTATTGGGTTTATCTTAATAAAAACAAGTAATGTTATTAATCTTATGGGGTATCAAAATGGATTAAGGACCATGCCTTATAAAGTACTGTCCCTCTCTCTTCCCCTTTTTAATCTTAAAGCCCATTGTTACAACAACCATTGTTACAAATTGTATCAGTGTCCTTTGGGCCAAGTGAATATCAGACCCTTTAAAATTATCCTTTTCTCTCTTTTTTTATCAGAGCAGCCTTAGTGATTGGAGTTTAAATTTGGTAGCAGTTACTTGTTGCCTTGGTTTTTTTCTTGTTTTTGGAGAATCTTGAGTTGGTATGTTGGCGTAGATGGGTTGAGGACTTAGAATTTTTTATTTTTTATTTTTGGATGAGAGGTTGAGGACATAGAAGTTGAGATTGCTTTAAAATTAGAGCGATGAAAATGACACTATAACAATACGCTATTACAAGACTAAAGAAGACTAGTAAAGGTCCCAAATTTTAAATTGTATTGGGTGGCATTTCCAAAGCTTTTTCATTTTTTTTATTATTTAGACTAATTTCTTATTAGAACCCATCAATAAACACAGATTATTTCTCAAAAACATTGAATTTTTTAGACTAGTTACACATCATTGTATGAATGGACATGGAGTAATTGGTTAGATATGAGTATTTAATCTTTCTTATGCTGATTTGCTTGTATATTGCTTTCTTAAGTCTTAAGTGATAGCTTTAGTAAAAATAAATGCATTGACAATGTGAGTTGCAAGTTGCAATTAACGTTCCCAACTGCTCTATTACTCGCAAACATGACACATGGTTATTGCTGATTAGTGACTACAAAGATGACCAGAGACATTGAATATTAGAATAAGCACACTTTGACCCCTCACATTTAATTGACCCCAAATTCAGAGAAACAATTATTCATCTAAAAAGTATATAATATGTAAATTTGATTTAATTCTCCATTCTTTAATTATTCTATTTTAAAATGAGTGAATTGATATTTTATTTTTACCACATAGTCAATAATGAATAGCTCGTGTTTATACAAAATATATATGAAGAAAAATGTCCAATTACAAACTAATTATTTGAATCAAAGCCCATAAGGCTGCAAATCACAAATCAATTTTCTTATAAAAAGTTTACAAACAAAAGTAACAATAATGGTTTTGGATGAAGTTTGTAATGTGTCTTTATATTAGAAATTCATTCCTTCTCTTTTCTGTATGTGTATTTTTTTTTTTTTTTTTTAAGAAGGATAATCATCTCACATTACTTAAGAGAGTGTTGTGTATAATATAACTTACTCACCCTTTTTTACTTTTTTTTTTTTTTTTTTTGCAAGTTAAGGTGCACACCTGAATTACATGTAAAGTCGTCACTATGTGTATATTTTTTCTAAGAAAAAGATGGGTAATTGTTTCATGTTGTTCAAAAGAGTGTATTGTGTAGAATAACTTTACTCCACCCTCCTTTAAAATTTATTATGAATTTTAAGTAAAGTTTGTGATGTATTTTTATGTTAAAATATCATTTCCTCCCTTTACTCGTGTTTGTTTCTCAAAAAAAAAAAAAAAAAAATACAAAATTAGGATTTGAAGATCTTCATCGTATAATTAGCCTGGGGACTCTACAGAATCTATTCATATTAATAATCTTTCATCTCTTATACCATCCCTTTCCTATTAGATTAAACCAAAATGACAAAAACCCTGTAATTGGTAATGTTTTAATCTTACATTACATGATTATGACTTCGTGTGTGTGTGGGTTTACTTTTTACAGTTTAAAACTACGTGACTATTGTACACAAAAATTCCTTTTTTTCTTTTTGATTGGGTCATGAATGATAGCCCACAAATGCACAAAAGCAAAAAAAAGCCTCAATTATTTGGGCTTTTTTTTTTGTCACTTAAACTCCCAAAAAAATCTTATCAAAAAAAAAAATCCCAAAAAAATGGGCCAACATAGATTGATATTTGGGCCGAGACTATGATCTGAACAACAAAACGGTCCAAACCCACAATTCATTTATTGCACTGGAACCTTCTTGCTTAACGGTTCGGTACCGTTCAAATTGAAATTCAGATTCACCAATTTCCTCTCTCTCTCTCTCTCTCTCTCTCTCTCATACACAGTGTTAGATAGAGGAGCATGGCGATGGAAGAACATGATGAAGAAGAGAAACAGCAATTAGGGTTTCCGTTCTGGAAATCGATTCCTCGAAGTTTCGGACCCGAGTCTCCTTTCTTTGCTTCTGGAAACATCGAGAGGGAACTTCTCGCCAAACAGGTCCTTAACTTTCTTAATCATGTTGTAAATCATTTTACTAATGCGATTCTCTCTTAGTTGTAGAGTATTAGGCTATTAGAATCAAGGCTGTTAATTATGTTATTATGTCCCGTTTATTATAAGCTCAGAAATGTAGAAAATTAGTTTGAACCAACTAGGTTTTACATTTTTTTTTTTTTTTTTTTTTCCTTTTTGCTGGAGATTTTTTGAACATTTCTTAAGATCAAGCTAGTATTGCAAGACTACAGGGTTCAGTTAAATTGATGAGTAATGCTACAAGACTACAAGTACGACATCAGTTGAGTTGGCAAGTTTTTACTGGTTTTTATCTAGACCCACTACGGACATCACTTTTTTAACTACGAATAACAACTTGTCCTCTTAGCAGTTGTGAAATTTTTTGTAACTCCAGATGACTGAAAATAATTTAAATTTATTATTTTGTTTGTGTCCTACGTAATTGGTTTTCTAAGAGACAATTTAATTATTACTCTGGTTGAATTTTTATTTTTATTTCTATTTTTTAAAATTTGATGTTCATATTTAGTGTTGTTTATCAACTTTCTCTTAATATGCAGGTGGCATTGGACTTAACTGAAGATGAGAAACATCAGCTTCAGAATATGGTAGTTGAGGAAGGCAGGTAATAATGATTACATTACATGTAATCTACAAGTTTATTGTGCAGTGTACAGTTATATGTTGCTATATACTTCTTTCATTGTGAGATACTAATAATTGATGGTCAAATCGTAAGGGTTGGTAGATGCTTAGTTTTAAAGAGTTTAAAAGGTAAAATAGCTTCCGCATGTGTGATGTTTGAGAAACCAAATATTCATGGTCTAGTGAGATGCTTTTAAGCCTTAGTCATGTGATAGGTTTGCTGTTTTAAACATATGCTTGTTAGGGTTTTCACTGAGTGCTTTTTTTTTTTTTTTTTTTTCTCTTAAATCCATTTGTTATCGAACTCCAGTTTCAGTGTTTCCATCAGCTGAGCATGTTGGTGTAAACAATCTCTAGTTCTTTTAGTGTAATCAAAGGCAAGCTGAGCTCTCACCCTGGTGCTCAGGCTAAAATAGGCACCACTAAGGCGCCTTTGAGGATTGAAGCCTTGAGGCGAGGTGCCTTTCGAGCCTAGGCAAGCGCCCAAGTGCCTTGGACAGATTGTAAAGTGCTTGAGGTGAGAGCCTCAATGAAATTCAGCCACAAAAAAAATGAAGGCAGTTGTGTAACATGAAAAAAAAAAAAAAAAAAAAAAAAAAAAAAAAAAAAAAAACCTTCTTACTTTAATTCATGTTAGTGGGTTTCTCTTTCTCTTGTTTTCTTCTTTGTCTCACCCCCCTTTTGAATTTAGTAAGACGATTCTAAGATTTAATCGTGGGATAGGAGTGATAAGTTTGCAGTTTTTGAGTTTAACTTGTTATGGTTTTCATTGAGAGTTCATTCATCCATGGTTATATAAGTCTAATTATCACTATAAGGATTGCTTCCTTTTGAAATGGCCAAAACTGACTGGTTTTTGAAAAAAGGAGTGTGATTTTTTTTTTTTTTTTCTTTCAACTTTATGGTGTAACATTCATTCTCAAAAAAAAAAAAAAACTTTATGGTGTAACATTGACATATATTCATGTTCATGCGCTTGTTCTTAATGTCCCCAACTTTAAAACTAATGTCTGCGCAGGGGGATCTTTTGCCCAATTGTTGGTTGCGGTTCACGTTTGACTTCTTTGGAGAACTTTGAAGATCATTATAATGCACGGCATACTGCCTCCTGTTCAGTATGCTCTAGAGTTTACCCAACATCGCGTCTGCTCAGCATACATGTATCTGAACTACACGATTCGTTCTTTCAGGCTAAAGTTGCACGTGGTTATGCCGTGGTATATTTTCTTTACTATCTTATATGTTGATGTTTGTGACTGAATATTTACAAAAACTTTTTATTCTTAAACCTTTAGTAGGATATGGTGCTTTGTAGTTTGTACCTTTGTCATTCTTAAGTTTATGTGTTCGACTTTCATTTTGTAGTATTCCTACATCATTGATATTACTCTTATTATTGTGTGTGGTGCGAGAACAGCTTCCCAAAACATGAGAATTCTAGTTGTTTTATGCTTTGTTTTCTATATTTCTCCCTTTTGGATGATCATCTGGGACAAATATGCAATTTTCTTATATGGGACATGCTCTATGACCAACCTCTTTCCCCTCAACCTCACTCACAAGGATCATGCACACACACTCATAAACCTATGCCAAGAGAGAGATGGAGAGGCAGAGAGAGATTAAATGAAATGAATAATAATCAGGATTATACTTAAGGATGATGCAACCTTTCTTTTATCAAGTACTCTTGAAGTCTCATGTTTACTAGATTGCATTTTGTCCATTTATTTGCTTTCTGGGTTGTGGAATCTAAATTGATGATCATACTTGCAGCAGTAGTAAATTCCTGTATTTTAATGTTTCATGTGCAGTTTTCATTTATCTGATGTTTAGTCATTATCATTTGATCTCACATAAATATCCTCCTAAATTTTGCTTGACAGTATGAATGCCTGGTGGAAGGCTGTGGTTTGAAGTTCAAGAGCTATAAAAGTCGACAACGGCATCTAGTGGACAAGCATAAATTTCCCACTTCATTTGAGTTTTACAAGAAGGCCCATCTATCAAAGAAACAGAGGCAAAAACTCCAACGCAAACAAGCTACACATAAGAGGGAGGAAGATTCATGCATGGAAGTAGACAATGAATCCATTGATGGCCTCATCTCAGGAATCTCCAAACTAAGTACTTCAGACTCTCCTTCATCTGTCAGCTTTGGTCGCCGCCACACTCGTGGATTGACTTTCGTCCCTCGTGCCGTTCAGCGTGAAAAAATGCCAGACCCGACAACAGCTGGAGCAAAGAGATAGCGAGTCTGCTTTTTGGCCGAATTTGGGTTCACCATAAAACCCTCTCCTTCTATCATCTCTGTTGATTGATTCTGCTACAGCTTTTGAAGCTGATTTAAAAAGAGGGGGGAAAGAAGGTTATTAGAAAGACTTTCAGTGTGGTAGATGATGTTTAGGTTCTCTCTCTGAGAATCTACCTTGTGAATTTCTGTCAGAGGTATCAGTTGGTAGGAAGCTTGAGCTTTTCCTTTCCCCCTTTTGTTTTGTGACTCCATGGGGTTTCCATAACATCACAGATGTCCCCTCATAGGCTCAAATGGAGACCTCAGTAGAATCATTTATGTGCATGATATTATTGTAATGAAGTATAATCGCTTGTCAGGAGCGGCTGGTTTTTAATTTGAAGAGAACTTGAGTTCTAACTTCTAATCCCAATCCCCACGGGAAGTATGGAAACAAAAATCCTTTTGGGCTACAGAAGAAGCTGACTAACGCATGTTTTCTTTAATTTTCGACCTCTTCTTTTCCTCCATTTCAATCCTTTCGATCCGGTGTTATACCATGCAATTACAATCTCTGTTTGAGAAGTAAAAGCTAGTAGGGTTAAGAGTTAAAATGGTTTTAAAAAATTACCAATATCAATTTTTACATCTCTATCACTATGACTATTGGATCTCAATACGTCCCAAAATGGATTTTTTTGTTTGACTCACAAAAATCACTAATATTTTATGTAGGTGTAGTGGCAACAAAGTTGATGGTTTGGTTACTTTGGTAATGATGGCAATGATTGCTTAGCTTCTTCTTCTTTTTTACTCTAACAAACCGTCAGGTAATGATGACGACTGAACCGAACGGTTAGATATAACGCGCCTTTTGAGAGCGCATTTATGAGTTTCTGGAATCGCCCAATTGTACCCATTGGACTTCTCGGATAGCGTGTGACTTTCGGGTTACTTGATTCTTCTCGAGAGCCGGGCATGAATCAAGAGGGGGCTAACGTACGGCACTGTGGTACCTAACCCATTTGGGCCTTGGGTTCTAACTTAACACTATGGCCCATGGGCCCAACCTCTTTCCACCCAAGACCCTATCCCGAACCCACAAATGCCATGAGCCAAAGTTTTGTATTGCTCAAAAGCCTGAGTAGGAAATCTACATTAGTACGAACCTTATTTCGCCACCTGGTCCTTGTTCTGTGAACCACCCCGAGCAAGAAGAAAGGTGTTTGGATATACTATCCCTTATATGTATGGCAATGCCCTGTGGAATATCGCTGCTGAGCATATTTGTTGGAGTAGGAATCAGTTCCAAAGCCACTCTCACCACACCATACTCCCACCTAAACACCCACCTACGATTAACGACATTAGACCTCCTATTGCACTAATTTTGAAAGCAATCATAACCCCTCCATTCACGCTTGGCTATAAATATAGGAAGCTAAAGGAGAAAAGGGGGATGGAGAGTTTGGCAAAGAAGTAGAGAGTAGAGTAAGGGAAGCAATCCAAAGTGAGAGAGAGATCATTTCGTTGAGTCTCTATGCTGAGAGCAACCCAACGTAGGAAATCCAAGCCCACCTTACAAATAGATTATGAGCCCTAGTGAGGCCTAGCCCAAAAGCCTCATTTTTGGCATGCACAAAGCCCACATATTACTCAAATATTCTCCATGTTATTGGGCTCCCACAAATACTCTCTATACAAGCCCCATAAAGTACCTTAGGCCTCCTCACAAATACTACCCATTATATCCTACATATTATCCAACTTGGGCTTTCCACAAAAATACCTATCACATTACTACCAAATTGGGCCACAAAATTACACTTCCTCCGCAAAAAAAAAAAAAAAAAAAAAAAAAAAAAAAAAAAAAAAAAAAAAAAAATCATTTAACTTGTGGGCAAAACCCAAAAGGCCCAACAAAACTCTCTCATAAAGCCCGTTGCTACACGGCATCTCTAAAAGCTTGTTGCTACACAGCAATATTTTTACAAAATCCTACAAAGCCCAAATACTAATTTGGCACCTATTTTACAAAGCCCAAATACTAATTTGGCACTTATTTTATAAAACCCAAATACTATTTTGGCACTACTTTACAAAGCCCCAAATCTATTTTGGCCATTATTTATAAAAGCCCAAAATACTATTTTTGGCAAAAACAATTACATTATGCTCAAAGCCCAAAATTATTTTTTGGCAAAATATATACTAAAGTCCCTAACTCATGGGAAATATAAATTACTCATCTCTCAAAAATATTTCTTTTACAAAATTTATGAGAACTATGCTTATTTTTCCGTAATCAACTAACTACAAAAGCCCATGTATATTACCCATGGCAAAACCATTCTTTTTTGTAAGGATGACCAAGCCAAAAGAAGCTCAACTACAAAGCCTAGTTGAGGTAGCCCAACTCATATACAAATCCTAACAGCTGAAACTCACGTGACCTGACCAGTCAAGTCTCAACACAACCTGACAGTTGGAGCCCATCACCATCAGTTCCAGCTTGTCCAATCAGATCAGAAGATGGACACGTGTCCAGCAAGGGTTAAGCCCTTCCTTGCCAAGTTCATTTTCATCATTTTTCATGTGACATAAAGCTGAGGTGACATAACAAAAAGTTGGGAAGCTTCAGTCAACTGTATCTCCTTCCTTTTCCAACCCATTCGGTCAAGGACTAAGGGCAGCCATAACTAGGCCATGAAAGCTTCTGGAACAACTTGAAATCAATTCATTATCATTACAAAAACATGTACTTTCTGGTTCATGGACCAAGCACATGAACCCAAATGGGGAAACTTAGAAAAATGTAGTTTGGAGGGTACCAAAGGGATCCCAGCAGAGTTCCCAGCATAGGGCTCTAAGATTGACACCTAGTTTGGGGTGATACAATCTGCCCTAGGGAGCTCTTATTCTAGTAACAGCAAAATCAAGATCATTAGCCTAACATATGCCTTAATCCCATTAGCTGAGGACAAATCAATATTTAATACCAAGTCAGAACCCCAATTGTTATTACCTAAAACAACAAGAACATTCTAAAAGCTGAGTTTACCACTCTTGGTCCAAATCCTAGGAACGATTCTCTAAGGATTTTATGAAGATTGAAGCTGATTTAGCAGATATTATTTGCTAATCACCCCCCTAAAACTCAACTATAAATAAAAGCTCTCCACCAACACTCTTAGGGGGAAGGGGGGGGGGGGACAGACAAAAAAAAAAAAGACAAAAAAAAGGGAAGAACTCTTTGAAAAACTTCCTTACTCTCTTCTCTTTAATTCTCTAAAAGCTCTTAGTGAGGTTCTGAGTCTCTGAGTTCTCAGTTTTAAACTTAGAAACTGAGCTCTTAAGCCTATAGCTCACAAACACCCCTCACATCTCTACTTATAAGCTTTACCCGTCCCCAGCAGAGAGTCTTAGCAGCTTCACTAAACACTCTCTCTCACTACTCATACTACTTAAAATGTCCATTATTACTCACTACTCATACCATATTCATGAGCATACCTTGGCACCATAATGATCTTACTGCGCTAGCTGGAATCTCTCTCTCTCCCTTCATCTTACACTAAGTTTTCTTCATTATTTGTTATAATGGAGCCCATAATATTCATTTACTGATTTACTATTGAAGATTACGATGTAACTGTCACTATGGAGTTTTTCCCTCGTATTATTATATTAGAAGACTCTTCTTCAGAGCCAATGGATAATGAGTTTGTAAATGTGGATACTTTCCTTAATCTGTGAAATAGCTAACAGCTGAAGGTTTATTCTGTTCTGTCTTACTTTACCACTGGGACATTTTACCACTAGGCTATTTTACTGCAAAAACATTCTACTGCTGGGCTATTTCTTGCAATATGCTTTTTAATCATACTGACGCGTCTGCTGTAGGAATTGTTTATGAGTCATTCTTGTCAGTCTCAATCTAAGCCTAAGGCATAAAATAAAGTGAATTCTTTGGATCTTCACCGATAGCCTTTGGGCTGTGCCTAGAGCTCGTCGTTGAGCTTCGGTTTAGACCCCCATCCCAACACAAATCTCATTTGTTGGAAGGAAAAACTTTTTCGCCTCCGACATTAATTAACTTTTATAATTTCAAGTAAAATGCACTTAAGATTTATCTTCCTACTGAAAGATATATAAGATCTGTTTAGGATCCGCTTATTTTGCTGAAACAAACATACACACACAAGGGAAAGGGAAAGGGATTGAGATTCTAACACAAAGGCACACCACAATTCTACTCAAAAACCATGGTAACTTTTAAAGGAGGGTGAAACAAGTTATACTATACATAACACACTCTCTTAAATAATGTAGAATAATTACCTATTCTTTTTTTTTTTTAGAAACAAACACACACACAAGAGAGAGGAAAAAAAGTTCTAACACAAAGGCACATCACAACTCCGCTCAGGCTCTCTATTGTTACACGTCATATTACTCTTTGCTGTGGGTCGAATACAATACTTTTATTACTTTAAAAAACAAAAACAAAAACATCTCACAAAACGGTGTCGCACCACTATCTTGTGTAAGTATCAAAAGAGAAAAAAGAATAAAATCCTCAAATCCTCAATCTCATCTCGTCGAAATTAATAAAATTTTTTTGTGATTGTGATATCAAAAGAGAAAAAAGAAGGGAGAGATGGAGGCCATAGACTCAGTGTTTGATCCACTCAGAGAATTCGCCAAGGAAAGCGTCCGCCTCGTCAAACGCTGCCACAAACCCGACCGCAAAGGTATCTATCTAATCGCTAATCATATTCAAAACCCACCTCTTTGTTTTTTGGATCCGATGTTGGATCTCGAAATATTGGACTTTTCTAGTTGCTAATATTTGATCTGATGTGTTGTGTTACTGTTATTGTAGAGTTCACCAAGGTGGTGTTCCGTACGGCCATTGGGTTCGTGGTTATGGGTTTCGTTGGGTTCTTCGTCAAGCTCATCTTCATCCCCATCAACAACATCATCGTTGGCTCCTCTTGATGTACGTGTAAGCTTCTTTCTTTCTCTCAATTTCTCTCCTTTTTTTTCTGTATCTACTTATTTTTGTTATGGTTAAAACTTAAAAAAATAGCTTGCCTTTTGGTGGGTGAAGCTTAAGTTCTGGATTTCTGTTTGTTTGTGAACCTTTATGGTTGAATTATAACATATTATTATATCAATAATTTGGAAAATTCATGCATTGGTCCATTGTGATGTTTAACTTTAATGAGATTCGGGTTTTCAGTTTATGATTTGTTTTCTTGCTGATTTGATATGAGAGAAGAATAGAAAGTTTGGATTTTGAATCTTTACTCTTTACTAATCTTCTTATGTTTGGGAGTTTATATAATTATGTAATGAAATGGAATAGAAAGCAATATGGTGTTGTATTTTCTCTAGACTCTAGTGTGCTCGAAAGTTTATGAAGGACGGAATGGAAAGAAATAACAATTTTACTAGTATGTCTTTTGTCTTTTATCTGTTCAAAATGGGTTTAAAATTGATATTTCAGCTCCGTTTCTGAGTGTTCCTCCCACTTTTGTGAGGAATGCTTAGGAGGGAATGGAATGGGCATTCACATTCGGCATCCTCTCATAGCCATTCTATTCCTAAATTTCATAACAGGAATATAGATAGAATACTCCTGAAAAATGCCTATGTATCCTTTCCTTCGTTGCAAACAAGCTGTAAAAATTGTATCCATGATGAATGTTTGACTCATTTTTGAGAACCTATCGAACTTTATAAGATTAGGATTTCATTGTTTGTGTATTCTCAGAGTGGTATTTATATCTATGGAATGAGTACTTCTTGTTTTCTACAACATGAGAAATTATGTATTTTGTTGTTGTTGTCGTCATCATCATATTCTGTTAAGGTTGTTCAACATATGATATTGGCCTTCAGAGTTTGTATTATCATATTGTGGAGATTTCATCTCCTTTTGTTGCTATGTTTATTGGATGAAATGTGGCATTTTGACAAATGATACCATCGTTAAGTTTTAATTACAGATTTATTGATGAAACTTGTTTGCATATATGTTTACAATTATGGTTGGTAAATTGGTTGCCTAGTCTTAATCTCTAAGCCTTGAAATGGAATATTGCTTTAATCAACTATAGATTATCAGTTTGGTGTTGTAGCTGAGGTTGGGTGTTTTGTACAATTTATCGGTTGTCTCTTGTCACTGAATTTCTTATCAGATGGGAAGTGCTAAACAATCCGTTTTCTCTGTTATAAGTTTGTGAATGACTTGATTGACTGGGACTGTATAAGTTTGATTGAAGTTTATGAACTTTTCAAACCCTCTTTGCTTTGTTTTCAACACCTTTAGTAGGGTCAATGTTCATCTCTGTTGGATGCATTTAATAATGGCACTACTCTGAAGATAATTGGATAAATATATTTTCATTTTTTCTTTCTTTTCTTTGGAGAGAGAATCTAGGGATTTGATTGTGTATATATATAATGTGTGCTTGGACTTTTTTTGCTCTTTGGTGAAAGTAAGTTTCTAAATGTTTGTTAAATGTGCAGGTCAGTCTAGATTGCAGGGCTAACATGAAGGATGGAAGTTCTCGGTAGAGTAGTCACAGCACACGGGGGAGAGCAAAGATTTGTATTCTGTATTTTTTAATACATTATCTGAGTACATTGTCTTGTTTTCAGATTAGACTTTTGAGTTAAATTAAGCTAGTTTATATTGCAAGTTTCATTCCAAGTCTGTCACCCTTTAATTTGTCAGGATGGAATACAAGTTTGTTGACTTGTCAGCCTTGCACTTTTGGACAAATGCGTTCTTCTTGTTGTGTAGTTTTCTCTATAATAATTAATTAATCATCCTTGTTGGCTTTAATTTATAAATTAACAAATAAATAATAGATAATGATAAGTTATGTGTATGGGCATACACTTTATAAGGACCGAACCAAATCGAAAGGAAAATATGAAACATAGATAAGTCCTGTGAATTTTGTTCCTCAAAGATACTTCCCCCCGCCTTTAGTTTTCTATTACATATATTTCACTAGCACCACCTCTAGCAGCATGTATGGTGCAGATTCAATTGAAGCAACGAGTTTTAAGAAAAGTAAATGCTGGGCAGTAGAACCATAGAAATGTTGGCTAAACTGTCTCCCTGTTTAGCTATAATCTTGCTCATAGAGCCATGAATATTGATACTGGTTGCCATGCTTGCTCTACATCTGATGGTTCTATTTTACACGTCCTTCGTGATTGAACTGTAGCTAGAAACTTTTGGCTGAGAAGTGGTCTACCAGTACCTTTCTAGAATTCTTTGATCCTGACTTAAATAGTCACTCTAACTTTCTTTACCTCAGTGGCTCATTCCATTGGAAATTGTTTTTTCTTTATGGTATTTGGTATCTTTGGCTTAAGAGAAACAATAGGGTTTTCAAGCATACCAAACCTAATCCCTCTCTTAATTCCGAGGTCCATAACATAGCCATGGATTTTTTTATGATTGTTTCTCCTATGTTATCTCGTGGTAATGACAGTACTAGGTGGATCAATTGGGAAAAACCAGATTTGAATTGGTTCAAGTTGAATATTGATAGATCCTTCATTGGTAATCCTGGTAAAGCTGGAGGAGGAGGAATCATTAGAAACCAGCATGGTAACTGGGTAAGGGGCTTTGCTAGATCAATAGGAATTGCTTCTACCGTTATTGCTGAATTATGAGCTCTAAGAGATGGCCTCAAGTCTTTGCATCCATTTTCAGATTCAATTTCTAATTGTTGAAATAAATGTTTATTTTATTGTAAACTAGTGTGTAATCTCGTACATATGCATGGGTACATTTAAAAACAATCACAATTACATATAATATATATATATATATATATTATGTAATTGGATCTAGACTCTTCGGTTTTTGCTCCCAATAATTCACTTGCCACAAAAATTAACAAATTAGATTTGATTTTTGCACTTAATAATTCACTTGATATAAAAATTAAAAAATTAAATGACACGTGACACAAAATTAGACTCTAATTTAGAATTTAATTAAATTTTCTCTCTGCTTTAGCTATTAATATATATATATATATATATGACTTATAAATTTGAACTTTTTTAGTTATATGATTATGTTTTTTATGGTTTATTATATTGGACTTCTCGTTTTCAACATCAAATTAACTAATTTGGCACAAAAATTTAAAAATTTAGATTAGATAGGACACATGACGCAAAATTAAACTCTAATTAAAATTCAATTTTTTCCTAAATTAACTCATTTGGCATAAAATTCTAAAATTTAGATTAGATGAGACATGTGGCGTAAAATTAGATACTAATTGAATTTCAATTTGAAATTTAATTGGATTTTCTCTCTACTTTATCTATTATATAGATCTGCTTAATAATGATAACAGGGAGGCCAATGGATGTGCTGACAACATAGCTAAAAGTGGAACTAATATGTTTTTCGGATTTTGTTGTTTTTGATTCTCCCCCTGATTGTATTTTAGATCAGCTTAGGCTTGATGCCTTGGGCACCTTTTTTTTTTTGGTAGGCACAGTGCCATAACTCTGTAGCTTCTCTCTTTTATTCTATTCCAGTTAGTCAAAAAATAAAAAAGAAATGGGCATCACAAAGAATACCATTACTATTGGACTATCACTTCAACAATAACCATATCCCACATCAATATGGTCTACCTCACTATGTGACTCGTATATCCTACAAATCATATGTTGTCTCACCAAGTAATTGTGAATTAGTTGGTTTTACACCAATTAATGGTGTCAATAGGCCAATGGGTTATCAGTTGATTTTCTAAAAGGAAATGAGAGTGCACATTCGCCTACACTGCATATGAATAATTCCCACCTTGAAGATGTAATGGAACAATTCCATATAAATGCGTATAAATGTGCAAAATGGAAAAAGTCACTAATTTTACACAATTTGAGCCAAAAAAAAAAAAAAACCCACATCAGTGGGTGTATACTTGTGTATATTTGCAAGTTGCTACAGTACTCGTGCATATTTGCACCAACACTGTAGCATGTATATATAATTTTTTAACAATTTCCTCTCTCTCCTCTATGTACTTGACTCTCAAGCGCACAACTCTCCTTTTCTCTCATCTCATCCATCTTTCTTCCTCTCATCAATTTTTCTTCCTCTAGCTTCCGTCGATCGCCACCGCCACCGATCGACATCGTTGCCGATCGCTCTTTATTCCTTTGTTTCTCATTGTTTTCGGGTTGAATGGGCTTGATCAGTGGGTTTCAGGTTGAATGGGGTTGAATGTCTCTTGCCATCGCCACCGCCACCGCCACCGCTTGCCTTTGGAGGTGTCGATCTTGTTTCTCGTTCTCGCCATCGCCACTAGAAGTGTCGATGTAAACCGTCGATCTTGTTTCTCGTTCTTGCCATCGCCACCAGAGGTGTCAATCTTGATAAGTGGGTTTTGATCCATTTTGCTGGGTTTGTTTTCCTGGTTTGCTGGTGGGTTGTGTGGATTTCGGTGTGATACCGGTGTGGATTGTGGGTGAGTCAGTGACTGTGTGGTAAAGAAACGAATATTTTATTTGAATAAATGTATATAATAAACAAACTGATGTGAGTGTTATGTAAAAATAAGTGTGTAAAATAGAAAAAGTAAGTTTTAGACGTGTAAAGTGGAAAAATTTATGCTCGAGCTGATGGAGATGCTCTTATGCTATTTTGCTTTCGTTTACTTCCAAGTTCCGAGTCATGAATTTTTTCGGTGCAAAGCTTTACTTGTTTATTTAAGAGAAAACCTTTTAACGACCAACCATTTGTCAAAATTCTAGAGGTAATGATATCTTTTAGAAACCTTTAACGTTGCAGACACCTGAACTGAGTATCAGAAACTATGGACAACTTCTCCAAAAAGGGGAGAGAATAAAAACAAATCGGAACTCAAATCTGCAAATATGATGCAAATGTTTCCAGTGACACTTCTCAATAAGAATATCAACAATTACTGGACAACAAAAAATAACAACCAATGATTCAAATCTATATGCAAAGCAAAGAGATTAGGATAGAGAGACGCTGGCCACAATTAGCAAGTGGGATGGCTATCTTGGGCATCAACAGCCGAAGCCATAACTAGTTGGGGTTCAGCAATATAAGCTTCCTTTCTTGCTTTCTTGCGTTCACGTTGCAACCTGAAGTTTTCTCTCTTTCTTGCTTTGTAACTGTTAGGGTTCTCCGGCTGTACTTCTCGCGGATAAACACTGATCTGTCAATTATAGAATTTCATTGTCTAAGTCACCATTAAAAATGTAGCTCTTCAAAACAAGAACTGTAAGGTTTAATAACTTTAAAGTGGACCTTCTTCCTGTCGGGCCCAAACTTCTCAAATTTAACTAGTCCATCTATCAAGGAGAATATCGTGTGGTCCTTGCCAAGCCCCACATTGTTCCCTGCATGGAACTAAATTGTTGCAAAGAAAACATTTAGGTGTCATTAGAAGACAATACGTTGAGGGATGAGGAACTGTTAATAACAAGTACTTTTTCTTTTCTTGGGATAAATAAACTCCTTGGAATTTCTAAATACTAATAGAAAAGCTTGAAATTATTTTGTGTAAAGAAGTGGAGAATTACTATAAAAATTTTTTTTTTGATAAGTAACTTAGCAATATATTGAAAAAACACCGCCCCGTACATAGGAAATGTACGAAAGAGGCAAGAACATCAAGAAAACAAAGTACAATGATCAATCAACCCAGAAAGGGAAATACAAGAAAAAGAAGGTAAAACCAAACACCATTCGAGAAGAGTAGAAAACAAAAAAGACTTAAACTCAAGAATGGACCGCTCACGATCCTCAAAGCTTCTCGAATTCCGTTCCCGCCAGATACACCACATCAAACAATGCGGCACAATCCTCCAAATAACTAAATTACGATGTCGCCTGTAGTTGCAAGACCAGCAATCCAACAAATCCGCTACCCTTTGCGGCATCACCCAACTAATACCAAACAAGCAGAAAATCATACTCCACATTTCATAAGCAAAAGGACAGTGAAGAAGGAGATGATCTACAGATTCCCCACACCCTTTGCACATGAAGCACCACTCAAGAACAACAAAGTGTCTCTTCCGAAGATTATCAATAGTTAAAATCTTGCCTAAAGCCGCAGTCCAAGAGAAAAAGGCAACCCGAGGAGGAACCTTCGATTGCCACACCATTTTCCAAGGAAAGGGAAATACCGTAGATGGGGAAAGAAAATGATAATACCCACTCACCTTGAAACCTCGGTTGCAGGCAGGCTTCCAACAAAGATTGTCAGGACCAACACCCCGAACCTTTGCGGAATAAATCAAGACCAAAAACGAATCCAAAGAAAGTGACTCTTGCTCGTTCACTAAACGACGGAACTGAATGTCCCAAGAAACTCTTCCATTTGCGAAGCACATAACCTCAGAGACCGACGCCTCCCTTGTCCTACTAATATTATACAAGTCTGGGAACTCCTCCTTAAGAGGACGATCCCTACACCACACATCATCCCAAAACTTCACACGAGTACCATCACCCACATCATATCGAAGGCACTCGGAAAAAATCAGCCAGCCACTTCTAATGCACTTCCACAAACACACACCATAAGCCCCTGACACAGATTTTGTACACCAACCACCCCACTCATTCCTATACTTCGCCCCAATGACCCTTCTCCAAAGGGCATCAGGAGAATTACTATAAAAATTATACAGGTTATATGCAAATTTCCCCACTAAACCTCTATATTTAATTATCAATCTACTGAGTTTGATGAACATGATGCTGGCGGCTAGCCAATCACAAGAATGGAGATTTTTATCTCTACTAAGGAAATTCATGTAATTCATTGTGTTCTAAGCAGACTGCTTTTCTAATTTCTGTATAATCAATCATCTTTTATGAGAGTTACAACGGAAGAGGAAGGATTTGAACCTTGAATGTCTCAGTTAGAAACACCAAGAGCTACATAATTGAGCTGCAAGGCTCTTGGCATATGATTGCATGATCACAGCAGATACAAATTAAGACTGAAAGCTACACATCATGTAGCCTCCATAATCAAAGTATCAAACTCGCCCAAACAAGGGATATTCTTCATAGAAATGTTGTCCTCTTTTTTACCCCCACTATTATAAGAATAGCCATTCTAAGGGGTGAAGCCATAATGCCAAAAGCTCTTTAGTACTGTAAAGGGTTAAGCATCCCTCAAACATCTATCTCTAAAATGTAGCTTTCGGTTCCAAACTGGTTTGCAACCCAAAACCTACCTGTGAATTTTGAGTATGAAACAATCTGTTTCCTCAAATAGTTCCAATTATTGTCAATCATGCCAAACTCAAATAGAAAGAGTATCCTAACTCATAATATCACCAAATGATGGAAGTAAAATTTAGACCAAAATACCTTAATTTTCCAAAGAAGCCCTCATAAACTAGTTCTATCCTCTACCTGACATGAAGATTGTAAGCCTCATGAATTTCAGCTTACAAGGACCTATGCAATTCCAAAGGAACATAACTTGAGTACTTTGTCCTGATTACATAACCATGGAGTATCATATCCTAACTGAGAATAAATGGAACTACCAAAGACCCACAAGGAGCACTAGGTTAGGCCCAAGCTTCTTTTACCACGGCAATTTCTCTGGTAAAGACAGGCATAACCTCTAAATTTTGTGTGTATACAGTATATACTACAGAACTGCATTCAGATCAGACTTAATAAATTCCAAGGGAAGGATTTGTACTTTGTTGTTTGTATCAATCCCTTGGTGTAATCTCATAGTAGTTTGTGAAGTGGTATCAAATCTTATAATATCAACATGTGTTGTTTGCATTCCTTTCCCCTTGTTAGCAATTTCAATTCCTTTACTTATTTACAACCTGCCTAGCTAGCCATCGCAGCTAGCCTCAGTAATTTCCTGTTCTTAACTATATTCATGAGTAATCTCACAGGAACAATGAAAAATGAATACCTTAATAACCTATGAGTGTCAAAGGGACGCCTAGTAACTATGCCCGTGTATATACAGTTTCAACAAGAGCTAACCAGGCACAACTGAATTAGCTGTGGCAACTTAAATTATTTATGAGTGTGCCTACTTCAAGAAAAATCATGATTGAAAAATAATTATAACAAAACAGTTCCAAACACCAGACATTCAATTGGGGTGGCATTTCCCAATACATCAACCAAGGCAGCAATTTAGGTAGCACTTAGGAAGTACTGTTATTACTTTTAGCCCTTCTCCAACACATGCAAAATAAGTACCTCTCATATTGCTAACCAAAGTGGGGGATAATTACACATACACAGCTCTAGTTTTAGATAGATTCAATTTGTCATCCTGTGGTTTTAAAGTTGCACTTAACACATGTGAAAATAAATCCTCAAACGAAATTAACGCAAAATCTTTAAAAAATCATATACTCAAATCACTTTCTTTGAAAAGTAAACAAAATAACAGCTTCATTAAAATCTCAATATATTAAATTCATTAACCAATTGAAAATACAATTAAAATTCATGCACACAGAAAGTGTAACTTTTTTTTTTTAATTAATTAAATATATATTTTTTAAAATTGGTAAGTTCACACGCACACCCCCAGTGAGTGAAATTTGAATGCACAACTATACTGTCCACACTTTCTATAGGGAGGGGACGAGGTGCCATTTGAGCTGGATAACGATCTTCCAAAGTTATTAGGGCAACTCCACCATGGAGTTTCTAAAATCCTATCCATCCATTTTGAAATAAGTAAATTAGATTTTAGCACAACATTAATAATTTAAATATATACCAAATGGTGACACTCGTTTATTTAAGAGTTGATGACATGGCAAAATACAATCTGTTCATTTCAAAATAGATGGATATGATTTTCAAAACTCCATGATAATCACACTAGGACATGTAGAGGATTCTAATCCCGTTTGCGCTAGAACTCATTGGCATGTGCAAATTTTCAAATCAAGTGTTGGTAAACCGAATTGGACACAAAACCACATATCATATCATATACTATACTATACTATACTATACTACATAATAAAATTTGAGTTCTAGGAACCGTAATTATGCCAAATGGTTATCTTCTCTCTACAACAAGTGGTTACACTCTTCTTGCACCAAGTGGCTAAACTTTATTAAAGGCTTAGGTAAATTACCTAATTTTCTTATAATTTAGGGTGCTTTCAAATTAAAACCTGAGCTTTTTAAAAAGTTTAGGATTAAGACCACAAATTTGTTCAATTGTTTCAATTTGCAACCTCAATTAGAAATTCACAAAAGTCATAACCAAAACCTATACGAACATAAAAAATCCTTCAACATGAAATTATAAGACCTTATATTAAATTTGTGAAATTATATAATAAGTAACAATGTTTTAGTTTTCATATGCAATATTACTAGCGATTATAATGAAACCCCACAAGCACAAAAATATAAAGCTCCAAAATTTAGAGGCAGTGATAATGATAAATACAAATACCTTGGTACCTCGCTGGCGAACGATAATGGAGCCGGGCTTGGCTACCTGGTCACCGTAAATCTTAACGCCGAGTCTTTGACCTTTGGAGTCTCGGCCATTCTTGGTGCTTCCGGCACCTTTCTTGTGAGCATTCTGAATGGTCAGCGGAATTCTCCGTGGGACCGACACCAGCTTTGTGGGACCCATTTGTAAGGACCCACCAAAGTCGCCTCTGAAGAAAGAGGACGACGATGAGCTTGAAGCTAAGCTTAGCCCTCTGAATGCCCCAGCTAAGTTCAAGCTCATAGTCATAGACATGGCCGCCATTTTTCTTTCTTTTACTCTCTCTCTCAACCAAAATGATTCACACAGAGAAGAGAGTGTGTACTGGGCAACCTTATCTTATTCTTCTCGAAGGAACTGTCGTCTTACACAACAATGAACGACACGTCGTTCTTTTGAATTTGTTAGTTGTTTGTTCTCTCATCTTGGGCTTTTGGGAAAAGTAATGCATTTAAAATTATTTTTTTGAAAATGGTGTAATGTGAGAACCTCTCTTTTTTTTGATAATCAGTGTGAGAACCTCTCTCACAACAAGCGTAGATCCCACAAGTTATGAGAGAGATCTTATGAGATTGTTTCATAAAATATCAATTTTTTTTTTTGAAAAAAAGAAAAACAATTTATTTTCTTATATTTGATTACTTCTAGAAAAATTTTCGAATATTTGGTTCATAAAAAGAGAAACACACAAAAAAAAAACACAAAATTCACCATACCAATAATTTAATCCCACATATCCACAATACCAAAACACAATGTGATTTTACAAAATATGAAGACTCTATGTATCTAAACAAACTATCATAAGTAACAAAATCAATAAATTCTCTAGCATTCTAATGATATTCCATTGAGCCCTGCAAGGAATATCATTTATTAGAAAACAACCATCAAGATCCCCATTGGAAATTAACATCCACACATCACAACTTTCTAATTGCTTGGAAGACCCTGAAGCTAAAAAATAAAATACTAATGTTGCAAGATACCTAATGCAGCCATGAGTAGAATTTTCTACTTTTAAGATTTCAAGCAATACAAAACTTCATATTCCCCCAAAAAATTTACCAAAACCCAAAATTGTGTCATCTTATGTTTGGCACAGAAATGCCTCAAAGAAAAAAAAAAAAAAAAAGCCTGGTTATCATTTGTTGTATAGTCTTTTGTTTTCACAATCTTATTATAAATTAACTAAGAAGATATTAAAAGCCTTGTACCTCAGCAAATTGGCTCATTTTATGTGGTTTAAAATTTTAAATCTTCTTTCTCCTAATTATTTAATTATTAAAAAATAAATAATATATAAATAAAAAAGATAAGAAAATTGAATAAAAAAAAAAGATAATTGGTTTTTTTTTTTTAAAGAGGTGTTACGTCTACAATATTTTTACAACAAATCATAGGTGATTAATTATTATTAGTTCAAATTTGAACCTAATACTAAAATTATTTTTTTGCCCCAATAATAACAATCGGTAATAACCTTCCACTTAAAATTTGTTGTAAAAATATTATAGACATATCATTTTTTTTAATAATGCAAAGTAAGAGAAATAGTGAGTTGAGCCAATTCCAAACATTTAATTGGGCCCATTATAAAGTCTTATGGGTTGTTTCTACATTAAGACGAGCCTGGACCAACACACAGTGGTAAACCGCCAGTGCTTTTAAAAGCCCATTAACAGAGGAGAGAGCCCATTGGAGCCCTAGCTGAGGTGAAGAGCAAATTGGTAAATCTCAATGTCTTTCTTTTCCAAAACCAAATATAGGAATTTAGGAAGGAAGGCTTTATTTTAAGCTTTTCTCTCTCGGAGGCGCCTCTGCTCAACTCTCTCTCTCTCTCTCTCTCTCTCTCTATACCTACGGTAAGAACAACAAACCAAACATAACAAAATCCTCATTCCTCAAACTTCTACGATGCGTTTTAGGATTTCTGTTTCAAACTTTCAATATTTCGATATTCGATCTGTTGTTTTATTATTATTATTATGTGTGTGTGTGTGTCGTATGGTTTTGTTTCATTTTGGCTTTTGTGCTCGCTTCTTGTTACTGGGTTTTTGGTTTTAGATTTTTAGTTAATACTATGTGCGTGCTTGTTTGAATTTTTCAATCTAAAAATGGATTGGTGATTAGTGGGGTTAGAGCACAACTGATTTAGGCAAATGGCGTTTTTTTTTTTTTTTTGAAGCATATATAATAGAAACATTTGCTTCCATTTATTCTTTGAATTTGTTTGTTTTGTTAGCAACTAGATGTGTGTTATATAATTGGTTTTGCATTGTTCTGGGTACGTTTGTTAAATTGGATGATTTCATGATTCTGGGTTTGCCATATGATGTAAAGCTAGTGGCTTTAGTAACAATTCTGAGATTTTGGGTTTTGCTATATGATGTATATGATTAGCCACAAGACTAGGTTATAGTTGATTTGTTCTTAATGGCTAAAACTTCTTTAAACTGTGGTTTTATTTTCATTTTTGGGTAGATATATGTAAGATGAAGGATTGATTGGTTAAAGGTAATGTGGTCATGATATTTTAGATTGACATGAATACACATCATTTCTTTTCTTTTTATTTTTTTCCCCAAAATTTACAAAAGGATATAGGGCCAGGACAAAAAGTATATGGAAATATGGAATGTTTCATACTTAATTCAGAAATCTTCTCTCTCTTTTTGTGTGTGTATGTCTCTACTTCTTTTTGCATATTTGCTTTGTGTGCCACAGCCTTGTTTTAGTCATTGACATGGTTATTAAAACATGTAGCGGCAGCAATGGTGCGAGTGAGTGTTTTGAATGATGCTCTTAAGAGCATGTACAATGCAGAGAAACGGGGGAAGCGCCAGGTCATGATCAGGCCATCCTCAAAAGTCGTCATTAAATTTCTCCTGGTTATGCAGAAGCATGGTATACTATCATAAGTCACCTTCATTTTTTTTATTTTTGTTTACTCATAGACATTTTAAGTTCTCTTTTAATATATTTGGTGTTGCTCTATAGGTTACATTGGAGAGTTTGAGTATGTTGATGACCACAGGGCTGGCAAAATTGTTGTCGAACTGAATGGGAGGCTCAACAAATGTGGGGTTATTAGTCCTCGTTTTGATGTGGGTGTCAAAGAGATTGAAGGTTGGACTGCAAGGCTGCTCCCCTCAAGACAGGTTAGCACCACATGCTTCTTGTAAAGTCTTTTTCAGGAAATTTGCTGTTTCTTTATTACTGCAAGCCTTCAAGCCAGATGTCTCCTGATATGTTTTTTACCTTAATATGATTATGCCATTTCCTTTTTCATTAAATGGCAGAGTGATGAAAAATGTTTGGTTTAGGGTGAATTTAATCTTCAGATGATTGGCTGATACTGATGATTAAATTTATGAAGAATGTTAAATGTAAATTAATGGCCTCATTTGACTAATTTGTTAAGGATGGCCAAATCTGTTAAGGATCCATAACCGATCCCAAAAATATTGGGATCGGTTAAGGATGGTCAAATCTGTTATTGTCGTTGTTATTGGCTGTTTATGTCTTTTTCTCTTCTTGACCCTTTTTGCTTTTCTTTGCTATGCTTTTAATATGCCGTGTATTGGGATGGCACTTTATCTTGCTCATTTTTATTGAAATTCTATGACTTAAATATATATTTTTTAAAATGGACTTTGATCTGCATTACATCTCTTTAATTTTATTCGGTTATACAGATTGCCATTTTTTCCTGAGTGATATATTTCTGAAAACTGCAGTTTGGATATATTGTGTTGACGACTTCTGCTGGTATCATGGATCACGAAGAGGCTAGGAGAAAGAATGTTGGTGGTAAAGTGCTTGGATATTTTTACTAGGCTTAATTTCAAGACTGATCTCTTAAGTTTCTGCTTGAGAGGAATTTTTGGGTGTATTTCCAACTCGGTTAATATAGAATGGCTCTATGTTTCATTCGATATGTGTGTGTGTGAGTGGCAATTTGTGTACCCACATTTTATGAAGACTGTAATGTTGCCTTTCATTTGCTCTGTCTCTCACCGTTAAAGAGAGTACATATTTGATTATCGTTCAATCGGGTTATATGAATCACAATTTACTGCAATTTTTAAGGCTTTGATCATTGAAGTATCCACTTGGCCTGGTCATTGTATGAAACTATGAATTATGTCATCTTTTTCCTCTATGTGAGTGATGGGCAAGCTGCAGAATTCAAACTGAACTAAAATGATAAATCAGTTTATTTTTTAAGCAATCTTATTTATCAAGATTGTCTAAAATCAAATCAGAACCAATTTTGGTTCATACATGTGAAAATTTCAAATAAAATTCCCAAGGGGAAGATGGAAACACCAAAAATTTAAATGCTTGACTTTGAAGTAAATTTATAATAACTTTTTTATTTTTTGGTATCTTATCCCATTTAAACCACTTTTTAGACCAAAAGGTCACTGCATACCTAAAACTAGGATTAAATTTAAAAACAATTGACATTAGTTATCCTATTTGCTTCTATAATACTTATATTACTATATCAAAACAAAACATCCTTGTATTTCCAAGATGGCTTTCCCGTTAGAATTTGATTGAATATTTTACGTTGGAAGTTCTTTCGCTCCTGTGTTTAAGGAATCTTGAATTAGATTTGTAATTTTTTAACGTGTTAAATTGCCCATTAGATCAAGTTACTTTAGTTATCAAAAAAAAAAAAAGATCAAGTTACTTTAACTTCGTCCAACAACAAAATTGAAAAGCATAAGCGACATTGACTATTTTATACTTTCAAACCCTAAACTAGCTATAATTGAGTAGCCTCACATAATTTCTAGTCGTAATTGCTGTTTGGGCATAAGCTCTATTTTACATGGATTTCTTTTAATGGGGTTGAGAAAACTTGATCCAAAGCTACACTAATACTGATGAGTTCTCTCATTACCTTTAACTCCTTCCTCATCATAATTATCGAATTATCAAAAAATTTAACTCATTCCCTCTCTTTTTCTCTAAAAATCTTTTATTTTGATTAGATTCCAGCCGTTCCAATTAAAGAATAATCACTAGATCATCATTTAAAACAACTCTATCTTTAATAACAACATTCGATTGCATTAAATTTGTGTGTTTGTTGATACGAGACCAGATTTTTAACTTTTACATATTTGGCAATTTGGTTTGCAAGAAAATTTTGTCCATAAAGTTTCTAATCAATCATATTATTGTATTAATATCAATAATCTTAATATCATTTTTTAGTCAAATTATAGGCATATATATACAAAATTGGTTCTACATCATATCTACAACTTTTTATTTCTTTTGTTTTTGTTTTTTTAAATTGCTACAATGAGTTATTGTAGATCATTCATCCATTTCTTAATTACCTTTTATTCTTTTTCAATTCCGTTCTCTTCAACTCCTCTTACCTTTGATTCTTAGAAGTTAGATCTCTCTCTCTCTCTCTCTCTCTCTCTCTCTCATGAGTGGTGGTTGTTAGGTGCCAATGTAGGCGGTCGTGAATCATTGTCGTGGAACATCTTTTGTAGTGGCCAATTTGGTGTTGTCTTCTCGTCAAATTTCTGCTGTGGGTTGATTTGTTCTATCAAATTATTACTATGTGGCACGGTGATACTGATCTAATTCTAGGTAGCTAATTTCTACAATAACTACGATGAGGTTAGGTATGAGCTGATTTAGCTCCTATATGGCATGGGTTGAGTTGAGCATGGTGGGTGGTGGAAAAAATAAATAAATTATTTTGTATTATTTTAATTGGATTCATAATAAAATGAAGATTGAGATATATGCAAGGTCAATTGAAAATTCTAAATTAAAAAAAATAAGTCACTTTTGTAAAATTTGGCTAAACTTTTTCAAATCAGATGTGAATACTTTAAAATGGAAGGGATAAAAGATATGGTAGCAACGGTAACATTTAAATAAGTTAAATATAAAAACATTCAAATCCAAAACTCACATGATAAAGAGTACATGAAGTAGATTTCTCTGAGATATATTTTGAGGCCATTAGAGGATATAGTAAATATGACATATCCACCTTCAAGATGGATTGAGCACATTTAAAATTATTATCACCTCAAGTGAGAGTTACATATGACATTGCCAAAGATAGTAGTTGCCCTCGTCGTGCAAGTTTCCTTCCTGTCACGAGCTAACTTCCAGGATGAGTCTCTTTTGTTGTTGTCATCGTCATCGTCATCGGCATCATCCTCACTGTCACTGCTACTTCCTGCAGGCTTCAAATCCATAGGATCCCTATAAGAATTACAGTGGCTACATGTCAAAGTGAAGGGACATTATGGAAGACAATTTTTTGAAGCCTTAGAATTAAAGTTGAAAAAACTTAGTGGCCTTTTGTAGGTGTAGAAAAGAGTGGGGTTAGTTGGAGGATCTTCTTGGCATATACTCTTAAGCACAACTTTTTGATGACCACAAATTAAAAGAGACCTGTAGCAATTTTGGAATCATATATATTCGTAGTATCTTTTCTCTTGCAACTTTTGTGAAACCTTGGCGTTTCAAATATGGTAGTAGCCGTATTTGAATGTGATAGCCACATTGAGACTTGCAAAATACCCTTAAGCAATGTTTTCCAACTCAAATATTACATTTTCTTTTTTTAATTACAAAAGTGCCTAGAAGTGTTGAGTCTTTTAGCTAAATATTGCTAATTCTGAAACATATTTGCGTTATAGGCACTGTTACAAGTTATTTATGAGAATGAGGAGAGAGATTGAATTTCGGCAACAGTGTTGCCAAAATTCAAGAAAAAGTAGGAGAGAGAATGAGAAAAAGGGTGGAGAGAGAAAAGCTTGAATTACGGTAATGGCATTGCCATAATTCGTTCTGCCCAATTTTCCTCAGCTGACCGAATGTGTGAGTGCCCCCAAAGAAAGTAATTGTAGCAATGGTATTGCCGAAAATGAGGGGAGGGAAAGTGAATGCCAAAATCTGGGAAAGAATTAAAGAAAAATATAATGTGATACGTATATAATATTTTTATAACATTTTTACAATAAATCATAGGTAACTAGTTATTATTAGTTCAAATTTAAATTTAACATTGAGATTACTATTTTAATCTAACAATATCAGTAAGTAACAACCGATACTTAGAATTTGTTGTAAAAATGTTGTAAAAATTGTGTGCACTTATCATTTCTTTTAAAAAAAAAAAAAAAAAAGGTGTAATGGATTTGCTGAAAATGGGAAAAAATAAATAAAAACTTTTTTTCCCCACAATTTTGGCAATGCCATTGCCACAATTGAAAAAAAAAAAAAAAAGTTTTATTTTTCCCCACAATTTCGGCAATACCATTGCCACAATTGGGAAAAAAACATTTTTTTTTTTTTTAAAGAAATGATAAGTGCACATGTTTTTACAACAAATTTTAAGTATCAAGTTGTTACTTATTGTTATTATTAGATTAAAATAGTAATCTCAATGTTAAATTTAAATTTGAACTAATAATAACTAGTTACCAATGATTTATTGTGAAAATGTTGTAAAAATATTGTGTACGTATCACATTATATTTTTCTTTAATTCTTTCCCAGAATTTGGCATTCACTTCCCCCCCCCCCCTCCCAATTTTCAGCAATACCATTGCCACAATTACTTTCTTTGGGGGCACTCACACATTCGGTCAGGGGCACTTCTCACACTCACACATCCGGTCAGCTGAGGAAAATTGGGCAGAACGAATTACGGCAATGCCATTGCCGTAATTCAAGCTTTTCTCTCTCCACCATTTTTCTCATTCTCTCTCCTACTTTTTCTTGAATTTTGGCAACACTGTTGCCGAAATTCAATCTCTCTCCTCATTCCCTTAAATAACTTGTAACAGTACCTATAATGCAAATATGTTTCAAAATTAACAATATTTAGCCAAAAGACTCTAAAAGTATTGGTCAATCTTAAAATGAGAACGACTACTTACTTATGCATCTACTCTATATATATATTTTTTTATTAAGTTAAAAAAGGAAAAGAAAAAAAAGTTGATGAACCCCAAAGTTGATGAAACCCATGAGTTCCAAGCATTCCCTTCGAAGACTGTGTGAACCCAAAACCACAGCAAAAAGAGTATGGTGAATTCTTAAGTAGTTTTTTTTTTTTTTTTTTTTTGAGAAACAATTCTTAAGTAGTTTGAACAAGTATATAACAAAAATCCAGCTCACCCTTGCCATCATGAGCTACTTACAGTTACCTCTAGGTATGAGTAAAAAATGGGTGACCATCATGGCATCTTGTCAAAGATTAGTGCGTGCTACCACTTGTGAAACCAATCATGGCGCTAGACTTGTAGTAGACTAGTAGTGATTCCCAAACCAAAAGTGGACCAACTTTATTAGTGTGAACTGAACTCAAAAGTGGACCAACTGTACTTATTGAAGAATGTCTCATCTTTTGTATCAATGCACTACTACTAAATATGGAAGCTGGGTTTGGAAGCAACACCCGGAATCTAATTTTTTTGTCTTTGGATATGCTTACACGATAATGTCCCTGTTTGTTAAGTTTTCGGTTCAAGATGCTTCAATCTTTCTGTTACTTATCCTCTTTGTTGATATATATATATATATACAGTGTCATGCTAACTAGTGCCCTTAGGACATTGGTTAGCAAAAGAAAATTTTTATAAAAAAAAAAATAATAATAATAATAATAATTAATGTTTTAACAATTTTTTTTTCATTTTTCATAAAAGTGATATCAAAACTTTCTTAAAATGAATTATTAACTAATATTCTAAGGGCACTCATTGCATTTTCCATATATATATATATATATATATGGATTAGGATGGGAATTCTTGGCCCCTTGGCTAGTCCCTTTTACTTGCCATTTCGGAATGGCTTCCTTTCCGTAGATTTCACTTTCCTTAGAAGTTCATATTTCCTATGGTATTTAACATTTATGGTTGCAGAGAAAAAAATTTTCTTCTTTCAGGAGTAGGGTGGTAAAAACTTCATATCTTGAAGTTTGTTTCAAAAAGGTTGTGGAGTTCTTCATGGTTCCAAAGTTTCCATCCCAAGCCTACTATGATTACCATCCTTTGAAGTGGTGAAAACTCAATACGGATTTTTACCCAAAAAAAGAAAAAAGAAAACTCAATACAGATGACTCCTCATTCTGTAATCTTAGGCTAGATAGATAGTGAAGGTAATTGACTAAGGCATTTCTCTAGATCAATTGGTTCTGTCACGAGTTTTATAAGTGAATTATGGGCATCGAGAGGTGGGTTTACTTTGGTAGATGAATGTGGAGCCACAAACTTGCATTTAGAATTAGATGCAAAAGTGTGATAAATTTGCTGCAAGAAGTACAAACCTTTCAATGGAACACCTTCATACTGATTGCATAACCTGTAGAAAAGTGTCAGCAGAAACCAATTTTTAATAAAGCTTGGTCTTTATTAATGTTTACAAGTTACTTCAAGTGAAACTTAACATGAAAACCCAACTCAAAGTGGAATCTGACATCATAGAATAGGGTTTGGGGTTAGAAATGCCTCAATTAAGATGACTTTTTATTGTAATGCAAGTTAACAATGGAAGATGAAAAACTAAAGTGATTACAATTCCTTAGAGAATAAGTTCAATTCCTAAGTCTCTGCTATTTCCGATGCCACTTATTCGAAGTGAATTATCAATAAAGAAACTAACTCGAAGCACAATTATTCAAAGTTAGATCAAAGTGAATTGATTTGAAGTAAACTAATTCGAAGTAAAACCCAGTAAGATCAAATCCTAAGCCATTAAATATTTTAAAAAATGAGTGTATTGTAATAAAATTTGGAAATAATATAACGTCATAATTAGATGTTGTTTTCGAGTTAAGTTCTAGGATTTTAGTGTTTTAGATGCCCAAATGGTTAATATATGGATTTAATTATTATAATTTAACCATTTTATGAGTTTAACATAAGCGACATAAGTTGTAATTAACATTTATTAAATTACTAAAACTAATTATGTGATATTATAAGTGAAATTTGGCTATAAAAACAATATAACATGACTTATTCATGGGAAAAAAAAATTTATTGGGTACCCTATTTGACATTTGACTCTTACATATGAAAAAAAAAAAAAAAAAAAAAACTATGAGTATATTGGGTAACTGTTTTTTCCTCTTATTTTATGTTTCTAAAAACAATTTTCTATTTTTGGAATTAAAAAACTTGTTTGGCAACCCAAAATGGATGGAAAATAAAAACTGTTCTCAAAACACAATTTGTGAAGGAAACTGAAAACATGTAAAAGACTATTTTCAGTTTCTAATTTTCAAAAGTCAATGAAAATACGCATTTAATTTAATGAATCTGTCTTATTTAATGAGTTAGCAACATATTTTAGTATTTTCTATTTTTTTCTTTAATTTTTTTTTTAATTTTAACTAACTAAACATGTATTTTATTTGAAAAATACAAGAAAATTAATTTTTTCTTTATATTCCCCAAAAGAAGTTTTAGAAAATAGAAAACAAAAACTGTTACAAAATATAACGTACTTTTTTTCATTTTTTTTTTTTACGAAAAAGCATTGAACTCATTTTGATAAAAATAAATTAAATAATAATTCCAAAAAGTTGTTTTCACATTTTGTTTTCATTCTCACATTATTTGTTTGATATTATTGAAAAAAAAAATTTTAAAAAAAAAAAAAACAAACAAACAAACAAACTCACTCAGACAAGTTTTTCACTAATAGTCCCCAAAAAAACAGGAAATGAAAATTTTCCCCCAAATCACAAATTCTGAATTCCTTACTCGATCCCTGTCTACAATTTACTACTTTTCACTATATATTTTAAAATGTGAAGATTATCCTTCTACGTTTTAAAACGTGTGCATTAAACTCTGCATGCAATTGTTGATAAATATTGGGTGTCAAAGACTCAAAAAAGAAAAAGAATAAAAACAGTGTGATAAAATATTTATGGCAGAGTTCTATATATATATATACTAACCTTTGAGCACGAGCTCACGCACGTGTTTAAAGGCTCTTCTATTTTTTGGATAAAGGTTAATTTAGAGCATTTATTATAATTTAAGATTACTACATTTTCCAATCACAAAAAAATCTAGGAGTGTGATGAGTATCATGATTATTACATTTATTATTAATTTTAGATTTTTTTATGATTGGAAAATGTAATAATCTCAAATTATAATAAATGCTTTAAATTAACTCTTACCCAAAAAATAGAAGAGCCTCACGCGCGTGCTCAAAGGCTAGTGTCAATAACAGAAGTAAATAAAAGCTTAAATTTTAAATTTTAAATTTTATGGCAGGAGATACACGTTATTTTTGGTGTTGTTGTTTTTTTTAAAAAAAAAAATTTAATAACATTTATCAATTTTTGTTTAATCCAAAAATTTAGTTTTTTAGTCCTAAAAGTGAGCCACTTACTACATATCTATAACAAAAGTTAAAAAGAGTTTAATATATCAACAACATCAACAACCTTTAAAATTGAGAAAAAGGTACGTAACATTTTTTATGGAGTAGTAAATTAATATTTATGGAAAAAATTTAAATTGAATTTGACTTAGAAATATACAAATGATAAATAGTTTCTGTTATAAAAGAAATTTTTTTACAACAATTTTTTGGATAATAACCACTTTATGTGAGGTTTAAATCATATAATAATTCTTGTAAAGTCTCTCACCTGAACTTATCTAATATTCCATTCCAATGACTCCTCAATGCAATCCAAAAAACTTGTGCATACATCAACCTGAGAGGGATAAAAGAGTTAGGAAAAAAAAGAAACTTTAATAAAAAGATTTTAAAAAAAAAAACAAAAAAAGAGTTTGTGTTTGTTTTAAATTGAGAAACCAATTAAGTACAGTAGTCTACTAGTCTCCTGAAAAACTTCCTAAAAATAAAAAAAAACACCAAACCAAGTAGTAGGCCTGTTATGTCACGTTATTTTACAAAAAGAGTAAATTCCTATATATATATATATATATATATTTTAAAAATCCATGCCAATTTTTGTTGATTGGATTAATTATGATCAATGAATGGTAGGAAAATTTTATTCTAATGGATCACACAATGTGACGCGCTATTGATAAAATAGGATTACAATTCATGTGTGAGCCAAGGCAAGCCTTTTCTATTAAAAAAGAAAACCCTCTTATCAAAAAGAAAAAAAAAACAGTAAATTACCCCGCAATTGAAGACTTGAGGTAATGTAAGTGATGAAGTTGATATATGTTAGTTAACACACTGGAGGTGAGTTTTAGTTTGTCACATTATTTTACAAAGGGAAGCGTAAATTCCTACACATCCATAACAAAAGTTAAAAAGAGTTTAAATTTCAAATATATCAACAACATCAATAACCTTTAAAACTGAGAAAAAAATATGTAACATTTTTTATGGAGTAGTAAATTAGTACTTATGGAAAAAAATTTAAATTAAATTTGACTTAGAATTATACAAATGATAAATATAGTTTCTGTTACAAAAGAAATTTTTTTACAACAATTTCTTAGATAACAACCACTTTATGTGAGATTTAAATCATATAATAATCCTTGTAAAGTCTTTCACCTGAACTTATCTAATATTCCATTCTAATGACTCCTCAATGCAATCCAAAAAACTTGTGCGTACATGAACCTGAGAGAGATAAAAGAATTAGGGTTAAACCAAATATTTAAAAAAAAAAAAAAAAAAAACTTTATTCAACAAACCAAAGTTAGCGTGTGTGGCAATTAAAGATAATAGTATAATTTTGTTAGAGTTTGTGTTTGATTTAAATTTTGATGAAATCATTTTTCCTGAAAATCTTATTAAAATTATTCAGAATAAAGATAAAGATTTTTTAGAATTTAACACTATCATGGACTCTTTAAAATCTTATCACCAAATCATCAACTATTTAAATAAATAACTAATGGAGATCTATAAAAAAAAAAAAAAAAAAAAAAAGGGAGTTAAAACGTCAAAATAACTAATGGAGATCTAAAATGAAAAAAAAAAGGAGTTAACGTGTGAAAATTACATTAAAAAAAAGGATTTAACATTTCAAAATTACATTAAAAAAAAAAAAAAGGAGAGTTAACGTGATACATAAAAAAAAATAAAAAAAAATAAAAATAAAAAGTAGAACTTAAGGTTGCTACATACCTAAATAAAAAAATAAAAAAAATTTAACGCCAAAAACATATACAATGATGGTAAAAAAAAAAAACTTTCTTCAAAAGAAAAAAAATACAAAGAAGAAAAAAAAAGAAGTGAGGAAGGAGAAGGATCACAATACCTACAACATAAAATTACAATTTATTAAGAAATACAGTGGTAGAGAATATGAAGAAACTATTCCTTTCAAAATTACATATAAAAAAAAAAAAAAAAAAGGAGTTATCGTGATACACGTTAAAAAAGAATAAAAGAAAAAGAAAATTAGAACTCAAGAAAAGTCAATCATAAACAAAATAAAATAAAATAAAGAAGAACTTGCAAAAGATAGAACTTGAAAATTTGTTAGAGCCTTTGACAATAAATGTCTTTAATCTAAAAAAGAAGAAATGAGGATGTAGAGTTAAACTAAATGTCTTCAATCTGGAGAAGAATGAGAGATAGAAAGTGAGATAGAAACTGCAAAGTGTACGTTAGTTTGTAGGTCTTAAAATGTAAAAATTTTAATTTATATATTTATTCTCGGTAGTTGAAAACTTGTAAGTGAGAATGATGAGGGTATTTTATACATAAAAAATAAAAAATACAAACAGAAAAAATTCCTTAAATAGTAGTAATATATATATATATATATATATTTATAGATAGATAGATATTTATATTTATCGCAGTCTGCACGCGGAGAGAGACACAGTCACCCAAGTCATCAAACCAAACCCAAAACTGAAAAAACTACAAAACTATTGGATCGTTTCTAAATATGTTGCAGAACACTTGCTAACGTTTCCAAAACTTCGATCTCTCACATTCACACTCCATTTATATCTTTTTCTTTCATTTTTTGGGTTTGTTTGCACTTTGCAGAGAGAGAGGGAGAGAGGAATCGAGTTTGTGGGTTTTGGAGATAAAACGATGGCTGCACCACCAGCAAAGGCTCGTGCCGATTACGATTACCTCATCAAGCTTCTACTTATTGGCGACAGTGGTTAGTCTTCTTTTTCTTTTGTGAGATAGAAACTTTGAGATCTTTTTTTTTTTTTTTTTTTTTTATAATCTTTTTGTTCTTATAGATTTTAAATTTTGGTATGGGTGCATTACTGCATGTGATTTGGTCTGTCAACAAATGGGTATTTGATCTCATTTTCTATTTGATTGGTTTTAGGCTGTTGGTTTCAATGAGATGGCTGTGATTTTTATGGGATTTTTTTTCCCTGATATCTTTGAGAAATGGGTTTGCTTGATTTTTGGTTTTCTCCAGCTTTGTGCTATAATTTCCTACATGCTTTATAAGTAGATGGCAAAAAAAATAAACAAATAAATGGAGGTGAAATCATAATGGAGGCAAGGCTTGCTAAATCTGTGGGGCTAAATTTTGATGGGTTTGCTCTGGACAATTTTTTTTGGTTGAGAGAGAGAGAGAGAGAGAGAGATTGCTATGAACATCTCTATTTTGTTGTGCAGCCAAATGTTATGTATGGTGAGTTATGTACAAGTTTGTTGGGATCATGTGTATGATATCTTCTACTGCAGAATTGGAAAATATGATCAGCTCCATGTTTGTTTTCATATCTTTACTTTTCCTTTCCAGTGGATATTAGTGATGTTAAAAGCTTGAGGATTATTTGTTTGTATTGTCTTCTTCTTTTTAAACTCCGTAATCATGCAAAAGCCTTCTCTTGTTAAATTACCATATCTTGTTTTGCGGGTTCTTGGTTTTTCCTTTTGTTACTTGGTTGCAGGTTGAGTGTCATGGATCCCTAGTCTTGATCTTTTGATTATGGATTCAACCAATGTAACAGAATCTCTAAATATATTATTCATTTTTATCACACGTATTTGACTTTAGGTCATGTTACTTGACATTTCTACCATTCTAGACAATGCATCCTTGACTTAGCATCATATCTGCAAACAAGATTTTAGCTAGTGTTTAAATTTAAGGATGGTCTCTGTTCTACATGCCTCTTTTTTAAGCTGGTCATGGGCACTTGAATATTATGTTAAAACAAAGCACTTCAAATTGCCAATGGCCTAGTAAGTTTCTCATGGAGGTTGCCAGGGTTTAAACTCCTAGAGGTATAGGTTGTATGTAATTGAAGGCATCTGGCTTATGGCCTTAGGTAGGCAACCTATATACCTAGTAGACCCCCCTCCCAAAATATATATATATATATACAGCCAAAAAAGAGGACTTCAAATTCCTGAAAATGGCCAAACATAACATGATAGTTTTTTTTTTTTTTTTTTTTTTTGGTCTTGGTTATTTGACATTCTTATCAAATCTCTGCAGGTGTGGGCAAGAGTTGTTTGCTTTTGCGCTTTTCTGATGGTTCCTTCACAACCAGTTTTATTACCACCATTGGGTTTGTATCCCTTGGAACTTCAGTTTTTATCCAATTATTAATTTTGCAAATTTGCACCTAGCAAAAACTGATACCAAGATGAGGATCATGGGTAACTAATCGTGGCACCTCTTATGTGAATAGGGAAAAAATTAAGGACACTTGAATGATTGTTGGCCTTTAGATTCATTCTATACATATTACAACATAAAAAACTTCAATAAATTGATGAAATGATCTCAAAATTTCAGATGCTATATAATCAATTGGTCATGCTCATAATTATTCTAGACACCTCTTTTGTTGAGGGTCATGATATACATGCACCTTGCTGTGATTGCTTGAGGTTGAGAACTTGCATATACATGCATTTATATCTGTCTTGGTATTTCTTGTGATTTCAATATTAAATTTTCACAACAGCATAGATTTTAAGATAAGAACCATTGAGCTTGATGGCAAACGAATTAAATTGCAAATCTGGGATACAGCTGGTCAGGAGCGGTTTCGAACTATCACAACAGGTTTGTGTTTTGGATTTTTGTTTGTTGCGTCTTTGATTTCAACGTGGGTAGATTGTTGCTAGTTTGTCTCCTCATTATTTGCAGATGAGTGTTTCCTTGGACAATTGAAGCATTGTCCATATTCCAGCCTTGACATTGTAAACCCACCCAGCTGTTGAGCTTCTCAATTAGAGAATTAAGAAAGGTTGCATTTGGATTTTTGGTTTTAAAATCAAGGGATTTTTAAGAAAAATAAATAATATATAATGCTTGATATAAATTTAACAACACATGATGTGAATTTTAGAGATTTTGCTCAAACAAAAACAGTTGTGACATGATGGATTTGAAATGATATCTTAAACCTAATTATTTCAAACCCACATATTAATAAAGCTCCAAGCCCTCCCCAAATTTCATCAATAGTAAAAAAAAATTTGGCATTTCATACTCTATTCAAGTCATTTAAACTGAAAATTCAAATTCAAATCCTTCTCTATAAATACCTCTGTCCAAATGAACCGAAAAGCATATTTTCTTAAACCCTGAAATGCAAATGTAGTAGCTCAAAGTAGTTGTGATACCATCTGGTTGATATCAGACCTTTGATGAAGTCCCACCATGTATTTGGTTCCTAAACATTTGTGCTTGCTGGCGTATAAAATGGGAGGTCTGATATATACTTGTAAGGATGGTTCATTTTTATTTGAATTGCATCTTGCATTATCTTTAGATTATAGAAGAGTTTGGTTATGTTATTTATATCTTTTGCAGCTTACTACAGAGGAGCCATGGGTATTTTGCTGGTGTATGATGTTACTGACGAGTCATCTTTTAACAGTAACATCTCTTCCTTTCTCTTCCTGTTTTAGTCTCAGCATTTGGAATTTGCATAGCAATTGCTAAGTTTGATAAGTTTATAGTATTTGTAGTTTGACGGATTTATCAACCAATCTTGTGGGATATTTACTATTATATGCATGTATAGTTTCATCTTTTGTACTTATCATTAAAAAAAAAAAAAAAAAAAAAGTATAGTTTCACCTTTGTTGTGGTCATAGAGTAAAATTTCTTTTGTATATTTTCATTTAGAGTTGGTGATTGTTGTGCCAGTTGTGGTGCCTTTTTCCTTTTTGAGCTATTGCAATTAATTCTATCTCTTTCAATTCTTTATGGAGCTGACCCATCTTTTTCTGTTCAGACATTAAGAACTGGATTCGCAACATTGAACAACATGCATCTGACAATGTTAACAAGATACTGGTGGGAAATAAGGCTGACATGGATGAAAGCAAAAGGGTAGGTGTTTTGTGATTAATCAACTTGCAGCAAATTCTGCCTTTTCACATGGTGGGCTGGATGCCAAGTTCATTGATGGGCTTTTCTATTGCATGACTTGCATAACTGGTGCGGTATATACCATCCTGCATGCAATCACCTTAAAAGTATGAGAGAAGGATGACTTGTGGATCAATATGTGAGTCTGTAGCCTTAAAAGCTTGGGTGCTGACTGGGCTTGTATATGATCCTCTCCTCATTCTCTCTATCTCTGTCTGTATTTGTGTGCATGACCATGTGTTCTATATTGTTAACTATAATGTTTCCCTTTCTTTCTCTAGGCTGTGCCTACCTCTAAGGGTCAGGCTCTTGCTGATGAGTATGGCATCAAGTTCTTTGAAACTGTAAGTCACAATATACTATCAAGATGTAATCTACTTTTGAAATACCAGTTGTTCTGTTCTGCTTATACCAAAAGAAATATTCTGCAGAGTGCAAAGACAAATTTGAATGTGGAGGAGGTTTTCTTTTCAATAGCAAGGGATATTAAGCGAAGGCTTGCAGAAACTGATTCCAGAGTTGAGGTATGTTTTGTGTGTGTGTGGCTCCAAATCCCCTTTTGACTCTGTGTGATCTATTCCTTTTCTCTTCTTAAAAAGCAGTAGATTTGTGCCATCAAACATGGGAATTCCATTTTCTTTTCTTAAAAAACATTAAATTCTAATAGACTTTTTATCTTGTCTGGTGCTTTCAGCCTCAAACTCTCAAGATTAACAAGCCAGACCAGACAGAGAATGGTGGTCAAGCTACACAAAAGTCAAGTTGCTGTGGTTCATAATGAAGAATATTGGGAATTTTCTGACAGTGGCACTCATTTAGGTGTATTAGCGATTCTGATGACATTATGTAGGGTTCGTGTATCTGTCCTGTTATTTTTCTAATGTACCAACCTTAGTGTGTGTGTGTGTGTGTGTGTGTGTGTGTGTGTGTGTATTTTTCACTGAAGTGGAGTCCAAAATATGCCATGCTAAAAAGAAAAATGTTGTTTTGCCACGAGTGGTGTTCTTTATCTGAAGAGGAGGATGTAATGGCAGTATTTTTATTCATACTCCCTCTTAGAATATTACTTTTTTTTTAGTAAAATTCATCAAGAAATTTATAAACAAGTCCAAGTAAAACTGAACTTGTAATCCGTGCCTCCAGAACTACTCTGAACTTCTTTTATTTGTTGCAATAGTGTCAAATACAACTCTTCAAAGTTGGATGGTCCTGAATATGCAAAATTTGGTTGGCCTTCTTTGCCAGGTTGAAAACTATCTTCTTTCCTTTTATGATTCTTCGAAAAGCCAAATTGAACATAGCAATCTCTGTTTCTGACTAACCAGTCTTAGTCTTTGTTGTGATACTGGATGTATGGTTAAATATAACAATTACTTCAATTTTTTCCCTAATAAAAAATTGAACAACATATTTATAACACTTGTTTTAAGTTACGGTGAGTCGTAATATGATTTACTCTATTTTATTTTGATTTATGATGGTTTAAACAGTCAGATTTTTTTATGTCCATAGAACAATTCATAAAAAAGTTTGAACAGGTTTGACCTTCTCATTCAACATCGGAATTTGGTATGCGCCATCTCACACATACTACTTACTATCAAACAAGAAATGCAATTTGCCAAGAGTCTTGTAGCTCAAAGCTTCAAATGATTAGCATCTCTTGGTATTTCTAACAAAAACATCTAGGGTTCAAAAATATAATAGGAAAGAAATTCAAATTTTAATATAAGAAGGGAAAAGTACATTAATTAACAAACCCATGTAACATTAACATTTAAGAATTTTGCGTGTGCACGGGCCGCCCCGCGCGGGGGGGGGGGGGGGGGGTGTGGGTTTCTAACTCTACTATAGTATCAAACCCATGATAAACTCTTCTACAGATATAAGAAATTGCATAACATTTTTACAACAAGCTAAAGTGTAAACCCACCATAGGTGAAAGTAAAATAAAATAAGATACTAAAACCCACCACAACTCAGAACAAGGGTATTATAAAAGTATTGTGAGATTTTATTATACCCTTAAACTTTCACTATTTCGATTGGAATATAGTTGAGTGAAGTAATTTTTCTACAAATCAATTAAGTTGTAGGAAAATTCAATCTCGTAGGGAAATTCTATCCTAGAAGATTAGCGGAATCTTCTGCAACCCATTATTATTATTATTTTGCTTGATATGATGGTTTCTTGATTTTGCAAGTCTGTCTTGTCACTAAAAGGTTGTGATGATCTTTGCAATTATTCAGCAAAAAACTAGACTTGCATTAGAAGGAAGGATCATGTTAAGTTTTAAAAAAATTGGAAGTGTAGGCATAATATATAGAAACCAAATTGACTTAGACTATATTTGGCATTAGCTTATAATCTCAACTTTTAGTTTTTATGTACAGTTTTTTAAAATCTTTTTTTTTTCCTACATTTTCTCACTTTTTCAAAAAAATTTAAGATATAACTATACTTTAGCACACTTTAAATAAACAGTTTCAGCAAAAAACTAGATAAGTGATTTCTAAACAGATACTAACGTTACTTTCTAACTTATTTTTCTGTCCATTCAATTGTTTTGTTGACTAAACTAGCAATTAGTGTAGAAAGATTAAGTGGCCGTGTATTTGGGGGAAGGACTTAATGGTTCATGCTGCATTAGTGGGAACTAGGAAGGACTGACTCGTTCGACCATCATGGGGAAGGTCCAATTGGGCAGCTCCTTGATGTTCATATCAAAGAGTTCAAACCAAATACAAAGGACTTAATCTTAAAATTAAAAAAATTTTGATTTTTTATTATTATTGAGATATTATTTATTTCAAAGTAAAATGTTTTGAAAAAAAATATATTTTCAAGGAAACAATTTGTTTTCACGTGGTTTAACTGCGTTCTTGAAAATAATCTGAAAAATATTTACAACAATCTTGTTTTGAGTTATAGTAGGTCACAATATGATTTACTTTATTTTATTTTAACGGCCGGTTTAAAACATGAAATTTTTTTGTGCCCATATAAAAAAGGGAAAAATTACAACACTTTACTTTCTAATATGACACAAGGTCTACATCAAGCCTTCATTTGTTTTCTTATGGTTAATATATCTCATTTTATTATAAACCATGAGTCGGAATTCATGATTTTGATTTAGTGCTTTTGTAGGAAGTTGATAATCTTAAAAACTCCCTCTGTCATTTATATATATTTTTTTGATTTCATTTTTATTTGTTAAATATATTTATTATAAACCATGAGTCGGAATTCATGATTTTGATTTAGTGCTTTTGTAGGAAGTTGATTGTAGGGACTGAGTTTGAGCACTACTCCTCTTGGATGAGTGGACTCAGGCCTAACTAGCCCAATACAATAAATTTGTAGAGAATAGGTTCAAGAACTAAGCTTTAGCGCGTGGACAACGGTTAATATAGTGTTCCAGACAATTAAACAGGGATGAATTTCGTTTATAAAAAAAAAGCTGTTCTCGACACAATCTGAGGAGTTTTGTTCTAAGAAATATTGAATAATTCTGACTTTAGGAGTTCTCGAGATTGTTACAGTACCATCCCCCCTCTCTGTGGTGGGTTTCTCCTATTATATAGTCCTCTTTAAATGATCTTGGCCTTCCAGTTGTTGATCATCTAAACCTATATTTGAGTGTTTGTCCCATCAGACATTCTCTCTGGCATTTTGTGAGCTGTGGTAACCAAGGTAGCGCTATTCTAGGGTTATTTTCTCATCAATGCAGTCAGAATGTTAGTTGTGGGCATTTAATGTGGAGGTAACAGTTTCCCCTTGAATTGCTCCTCCACCATGCTTTCATGGCTGATCCATTACACTTGTCTTTTCCTTGGGATGCTTTGGGAGGCTGCCTTTGGTGGCGTGCTGTTTTCCCTTTCTATGATCTCTGTTGGCCAAGGACAGGATCATCCTCAACGATGTGCCTAGGCACTTCGAGCTCCTTTCATCTGTCCTCGGACGTTTCGTCCTCCTCGGCATGGGCCTTGGGCTTGGTGTAAAATGGGCCGGGGTTGCCAAATTCTTAGGCCCCACAATAGCCCCTCAAAATCCTGCTGTTTGGCTCCTCGGACAGAGAGGAGGATTTTGATGTCCTTGGGCATTTGTCATGGCTTGTCCAATCTTGTCCTTTGTCAATGCCATAGTCTTTTCACTTGTCCAGGGCACGTTTCTGGCGCTTCGGTATATGGGGCGCGCCCTTATTTAATATTCTTATGAAATGACGCAGATCCAACGGTTGAAGATTTCTTTGGAAATTGGGCGAGGTTTATTTCGCTCGTAACTCGTTTTTTTTTTTTTTTCTTTAAATCGCATGCGAATTAATTTCTACTAGATCTCGCCCTCTATATAAGGCACCCTGGGGCAACCGTTCTTTTTCATTTACATATCCTTGAGTTCTGCAGAATTCTCAAGCTCTTAATCCTTCGGGCATTCCCAAGGACTTTGTTAAGATTGTGATCACTGCCTAGGGAACGAAATGGCCGAGGATAAAGGCAATGGCAAGGAAACTAAGCCTCCCTCAGAAATCAAGGATGCCGCTTGGATCCTGGATGACGCAGTTGAGGCAAAGAAAACAGAAGCCAAAGATGTTCCTACCTTTCAATAGAGCAAGAACGATAAACGAGTTTCCCGTTTTTCAGCCTTAATAGCAGAACATCTTGCAGCTAGGAGAAAAGGAGTCCATCCGACGTTTCCGCCTCTTCTTCTTTCTCATCACCGGTACCACCCATGCTGGCTCGATTGCTGCTAGAACAAGATTGTGAACCTACCATTCCCATGGGCTTTCTCTTTTTATAGTTAGCTTTAAAACAAGCTTGCTTAACCCGCTTTGTTTATGATGTACCTTTCATTTATTTAATAAAAAGGGCTGCGCTTTTTTCTTTATGAATCTATTCTTTTTCTGCAGTAACTATTTCATTAATGGGTGGTTTGCTAATTTCCCCTCCATTGGGATTTAGAATTGATACTGTTGGTAGTAATGAAAAGTTGTCACCCTGACCTTAACAAAACTGACGGTAGCACCCGGTTGCTAACTTTAAACAAGTTAACTATATAGAAGTAATCAGGAAAATAATCATGTGCTCTATACCGCAAACTGTGCAACTATCAAAGAATGTTGAATTTAAAGTAGGTGATTCGAAAGGACCATCGCGAATTAAGGCTATGTTCGACATTTATAATGATGTAATAGCATTGGTTTCCCCCGAGTGTCTGGTTCGAGGACCCAGGCCTGCCTTAAGCTCTGCTTGAGCACCTAGCAGGAGGTCTGAGGGTTCTAGTCTGAGGACCTAGGCCTGCCTTTGGCTTTTTTTAGCAGGAGGGATCTGGTCCGAGGACCCAGGCCTGCCTTTGGCTCTTCTTAGCAAGAGGTATGAAGGAACCGACATAACTAAGGTTTTTTTACTGGGTGAGTAACAAAAAATGTTAAACCCACAATGCAAACTTCAACTCATGCTTTATTTGATAAGGGAGTAACCTTATTTATGCCCTTCGCCACTCCCCCTTTTTTTGTACGTACTTGGAATACCTCTAGTGATGCTCATGGATTTGTGTTTGTTTACATCTTTGTTGGGTGAGGAAAGGGTAGGCGATCCGAGGAGTTGGACTCCTCTTAGATTTTGCTCATCACTCAGATAGATGCTTGAAGTAGTTAATCCCCTCAAGGGCTGTGGTTCGAGGAGCCACGCGGAACCTCGGTTCGGTTCGACACTTAGATAATTGTCAAAAGTCATTAGTTCCCCATAGGTTTGTGGTTCAAAGAGCCATGCAAAACCTTGGTTCTGCCTAACACTTTAGACAATTGCCAAGAGTTATTAGTTTCCCTATAGGTTTAAGTCCGAGGATCATGTAAGACCTTAGTTCTGTCTAATACTTTGGATAATTGTCAAAAATCATTAGTTTCCCCATAGGTCTGTGGTCTGAGGAGCCATGCGAAACCTCGGTTCTGTCTAATTCTTTAGATAATTGTCAGTGTGTGTTAATTCCCCTAAAGCAGGAGGTCCGAGGACCCGTCATAGCTAAGGTTTCGTTTAACCACTTCAATAGACTAGGAGATATCCAAATGTACCTTCCAGCACTAGCCCCGCCATAGAGCCCCCTTGAATCGCTCTGTGTTGCTGCCACTTCCTCCAACAGAGGTCCAACAAAATTGGCCACCAGATTCATGAGGACCTGACTTTTGACAGAGGTACGAGGCATGTATTTGATGTCAGAAGCCCCTTGAATTGTGACTCCTGCAGTGTCTTGCTCACATAGTAATTTGGCCACCGTAATGGTTTTCCCCAGGGACTCTTGCTGATGGGAGCTTGATCCCACCCTAACTAGCCGTTGCACACGCTATCACACAAGTTCTTCCCACAGACGACACCAATTATAGGGATTGGGTTTGAGCACTTTTCCTCTTAGATGAGTGGACTCAAGCCCAACTAGCCCAATACAATAAATTTGTAAAGAATGAGTTCAAGAACTAGGCTTTAGCGCGTGGACAACGGTTAATATGGTGTTCCAGACAATTAAACAGGGATGAACTGAGTTTATCAAAGAAAAGTTGTTCTCAGCACAATCTGAGGAGATTTTTTCTAAGAAATATTGAATGATTCTGACTTTAGAAGTTCTCAAGATTGTTACAGTACCATCCCACCTCTCTGTGGTGAGTTTCTCCTATTATATAGTCATCTTTAAACGATCTTGGCCTTCCACTTATTGATCATCTAAGCCTATATTTGAGTGTCTATCCCATCAGACACTCTCTCTGGCGTTCTGTGAGCTGCGGTAACCGAGGTAGCGCTTTTCTAGGGTTATTTTCTCATCAATGCGATCAGAATGTTAGCTGTGGGCATTTAATGTGGAGGTAACAGTTTCTCCTTGAATTGCTCCTCCACCATGCTTCCATGGCTGATCCATTGCACTTGTCTTTTCCTTGGGATGCTTTGGGAGACTGCCTTTGGTGGCGTGCTGTTTTTCCTTTCTATGATCTCGGCTGGCCGAAAACAGGATCATCCTCGGCGATATGCCTTGGTACTTCGGACTCCTTTCGTTTGTCCTCGGACGTTTCGTCCTCCTTGGCGCGGGCCTTGGATTTAGTGTAAAATGGGTCAGGGTTGCCAAATTCTTAGACCCCACATTAATAATCTTAAAAACTCCCTCTGTCATTTATATATATTTTTTTGATTTCATTTTTATTTGTTAAATAGTGTCTGTATCATCCGCTAGAGAAAATTTTCTATAAAAATGATAATATATGTTTGGTGATGCATCACTCATACTTGTGAGTTTTTTGGAAATTTCGTTGGGCAGTGACCTTCATCAATCAAAAACATTTTCTTGATAGCCAATAGAGCCAGCCCTTTTTCTTGTTGATGATGAGTGATGACAATTAAGTTGGCTGTCTAGAACCAGATCTGGCAATGTTTATTTAATCCCCCTGATGATGTCTTATCCAACTCTCAAACTGTAGCTTCCTCATAGAGTAGTGGAGTGATCGATGTATCATATACTGCAGTGTGGTTATGTATTATTTATTTATTTGGGGAATCATGTAACAGCTGCTGCTATTGTCTGCAATATTCTCAATCTCACACTATTATTTAACCTATTATAATTAACCACGTACCTTCATGTTCCCATAAATGTTTTCGAATCCAACAAGGTATATAACTTGGGACAGTGTCATTTCCTTTCATCTATTAGCCCATCCATTACTATCAAACCAACTTTATATCACACAGAATTTACCACCACATGTCGATCATGGACAAACAAGCTGCTATGTCAATCTCTCACGCAAGATTTCTTGTCAAAATCTTTAATTGGCTCGATCCCTATGTTGTAACTCGTTCACCTTTCCCCAGTTGTACGTGGACGTTATCTATACATATATACGTACCGACATAAGAAGGATATTTTAGCCTAAATAATGAGAAAACTTAGTAGTATAAATAAAAATATCTAATTTTCTCACCAAGAACAAACTTTATTTATTAATATCTTTTAAAAAGTTTCTCCCCCCCCCCCCCCCCCGGCCCCCCTTACTTCCTTTTTATTATCTTTGACTGCTGTTTGTATTTGTTTACCATAAGTTATTCAAAAGTTCCAAACACTTTTACATATTATATAATTTATGGGAAAAGTTCATAAATACTCTAAGGCTACTGATTTAGAAACAATTTTAAAAAAATTATTGAAAAAAAAAAAAAAAAAAAAAAACTAACTTTTTATATTTATCAAGAAAGTGATATTGAAACTTTTTTAATAAACACTTTAACTACAACGGTTAACGCAATCCTATAATTATTACAATGCAATCATAGTAAAATCTATACAATCAAGACAAAATGTTAGATCTTATCAAAAAAAAAAAAAGGGCAAAATGTTAGAATAATATAAAACATTTGGAGAAATAACTTTTAAACGGTACGTGTTAAATATATATATATTTTGCTAAAAAAAGTGAAAGGAAAATGTTGTTAAATGTAGTTTGTGCTTAGTGAACCTATCGAATATTAAAAAAAGAAAAAAGAAAAAAAATTCATAGTACTACTGTACTAGTATAACTGCATCAACCCAATGGGTTATTTTTGTTTGTTTATTTTCTAAAAAAAGACCATGCTAAGTGCTAACTCCACTATTTCGTATCAATTCACGCCACGTCACCATCTTAAAATACTCTCGATCTAGTCTGATCACCCATTCTTATAAAACCAAACCCAAATGCTTCCTCTCTCTTTCGCAGCTTGATTAGCTGAGACATGAAGAACAACAACATTAATCGCCGTCACATTACCGAGAAGCTCCGGCTCCTCGCCGCCGTATCTGCCGGCGCCATCACCGCCACACTTCTCTTAGTCGGCTTAAGCAGAACCCCCATTAACAACTTCAGCAACAACGACAACGACAACTCGCTCCTCTGCCCACTGAGCCAACGCAACTCGAACTCAAACTCAGCCGCCACCACGACGACGCCGACTCAGTTCCTCGCCATTCTCCACTACGCCACGTCACGCGTGGTCCCACAGCAAAGCCTCGCCGAGATCAAAATCTCCTTCAACATCCTCCAAGTCCTCGCTCCTTGCAACTTCCTCGTATTCGGTCTCGGACACGACTCGCTCATGTGGGCATCGCTAAACCCACGTGGCACGACCTTGTTCCTCGAGGAAGATCCCAAGTGGGTCCAGACAGTTCTCAGACGCGCCCCTGTCTTACGCGCCTCCACAGTCCGCTACCACACGCGCCTCTCCGAAGCCGACAACCTCCTCTCAACCTACGAGTCCGAACCGGACTGCTCTCCCTCCAACGCGCGCCTCAAAGACACGCGCTGCAGGTTGGCCTTAACGGAGTTGCCTGAAGAAGTGTACGAGAAGGAATGGGACATGATAATGATCGACGCGCCAAGAGGGTATTTCCCGGATGCGCCGGGGAGAATGGCGGCGATATACACGGCGGCGGTGATGGCACGTGCGAGAACGAGAATGGGTGTGACGCACGTGTTCTTGCACGATGTGAATAGGAAAGTAGAGAAGGGTTATGCAAGAGAGTTTTTGTGTATGAAGCATAAGGTGAATGGAGTTGGGAGGCTTTGGCACTTTGAGATCCCTCCAGCTACTACCACTAACGAAACTGATACTACCAGTTTTTGCTGATATGAGAAATGGGATCCACTTTTTTTTTTTTTTTTCAATTTGATATTCTGGGGGAAAAAAAAAATAAGTTAAAGTTATAATTCATTTCTTATTTCAGATTTTTTATTTTTTAAGGTGCCAAATCAACATTGTATATGCAACTTTTTATTGATTTTTTTTAATTTTTTTTTTTTTTTATGGATTTGGATGAATTGACAGTTACCAAAATTAATAAAGTTATGATATTTTTAAATTTGAAGAATGAAAATTGGGTTTGAATTAAATGTAAATTATGGGAATTAAATTTTAATTCTCTGTTTTGTTTTAGTTTTTAAACTTTTGAACATGTATTATGTATAATAACAAGGGAGTAAAACATCAATCCCAATGGGGTTTTGATGGGCCAAGATAAAGGGTGAGAGATGAGAGGAGAGTGTCTATACTTTATAGTGACAGTAATAATGAAGATTCTGTTACTCTATGCAGCATAAATAATTAGATGAATTTGTCACAGACGGTAGTGTTGACTTTGTAATAATGGACTTAGTTTGCGTCCAATGTATTAGACTTAGAATGGGACCGAAACTTCACTCTTTGTAATTTTAACGTACAATGAATCAATGATAATGATGATGAGGATGAGGCACTCTCTTTAGCACTCTTCTTTTTCCTATCTGTTGAACTTTCTAAAAGCTTGGCCTTTTCTTTTCTTTTTTCAAGCGGTGTATGGTTTATCCAACTTATTGCACAACTTTTGTAAATATACCGTCAATCGCCTATCATTTACATTTTTTTTTTTTTTTTTGAAACATTACATTTATTGTTTTGTAACATGTTTATCAAAAAATAAAAATAAAAAGTTTTATAACACAGAAAACAATAAATTGTAACCGGTGTGGATACAAGATATAGGCCTCTAATTATACGTACTTATTGGACGAAGCTTGCCTAATAATTGGGCCTAAAAACCTACCAAACCTAATAATTGGGCCTGAAAAGTATGCATTTTGTTATTTTCTATTTAAACATAATTTTTTCTTTTTAGTTTTGTAAGACAGTTTTGAAATTAATAATAAATTTTTCTTTAGTTTTATAATTGGTGTCATCTCTAGCTATGCTTGGTGCTATTTCCAAGCAAGCCTAAGTACTGAATGTTAGAAGTATATAATTAAATGATTAGGTTATTTGGTAATATTGTTCTAGTAACATTGTTTGTATTTTTTGTAAATACATATGGGTAAAAAAATGTATAAAAATACGTGTAATATTGTTTAAACAATGAAAACTATTGCTCAAAACACCCTACCAAACAGCCCTTACCATATTCCAATAACTTAAACTTTTGGAACAATTGGTAATTAACATATGCATGTATGTCGGCTAAATCATTTATTTATTTTTGATAATATGGATATTTCATAGAAAATCAAATAGAAAGGTTAGTAGACACTAAGTGCCATCATAATACATGCCAAGTTTGTCCAAGTAGAGCAATAACAAAACATCAAATTCAGATGGGGAACATCAATTAAAACAAAATCCTGCTCTTGGTTATTTGCTTCTCTAAAGCAATTCATGTTCTCCTTCCTTGGAATATTCCTGATTAAGTCCTTGCAATCATCAATAACAAAAGCAAATTCACCAAGTGATTCAGAGTTGTTACTAAGGAGACAAACCACAACTTTAGCATCTAACTCAATTTAAATGGCCTAGGGCTGGCCCTAGGTCTAGGCCAGTCAGGCCGTCACCTAGGGCCTCCTACTATAGTAACGCCCCAAATTTTAGGGCAAAATTTGATTAATAAAAAAAAATTAGCAATATAGAAAAAAAAAATAGATTTCCTTTTACTTTTAAAAAGTTCTAAAGAATTGAGTAATGCTAGATGTAGGGATAAAGGGCCCAGAAATAGATATTGGGCCATGGACCATGTCCGAGGACATTAAATCATCCGAGGACATGTAGACACTAATGGGGGTATACAAGTTAGTAGTCTGTGGAAGAAATCTGGTCACGAGGGATTAGAAGTGTAGTCTGAGGAGAAATACCTCCTCAGCTAAGTAGAGTAGAGGTCAAAAGTTCGACCTTTCGTCAAGAATAAGGCACCAGATGATCATATTGGTAAGGATAAACATCAAAAGGGAATAAGACAAAGGAAAGCTGAGAAATATCTAAAAAGAAATCTGCTACCATCGCATTGAATACTCTGCAGCTAACTCCCTAGTCGCATTAATGTGGAAGCGATACTTGAATAGTAACATTTAGTCTTACAGCTACCCACAATGACTTCAAAAAGGTGTTGATAGGACAAATATGAAAGTCAGCAATCTGATCTACACATGGAGGGCTGAGATGGAGTAAAGAAGGAAAATATAAAGAAGAAAGACCCCATTACAAGAGGATCATCAGATAATCTGTAGAAAAATCATTGTATACTCAAGAATTGTAATGTTACTTAGGTCCAGGAGAAATATATAAAAACAACCTTCCTCGAACTTTGCCAAGGAGGATTTTCCTTTGCACAAAACTGCTTGTTTATACTTTCAAGCAACATTCAGCCTACTGTGATTGTTGTCTAACTCATTGGAGTTCGGTTTCTAACCCACTCTCTGCAAATTTATTGTTTTGGGCTCTTTGAGCCTTTGTCCATTTTACTTGGGTTTTTGGGAGCAAAACGTGCCCTTACACTAGAAATAAAAAAAACTTTAAATACATGTGTTATAAATACACGTGTTACTAATAACAAGAAGTAATTCATATAGAAAAATGCTAGAAATGTTATAAATTTTAATACGTAGCTTTTACAAATTGATGTGACAATTAATATGATTTGTAGACTTTAACAACCTATTAAATGCATTTTTGAATTACTTTTTGTGATTGGTGATACATCTTTTTAAAACTTATGTTGTAAAATTTATATTATCCCCATTATTCATTAAAATACTTGTTTATTATATCATCTTAAAGTGTCACTGATCACATTTGTTGCTACATCGTTTGTAAGTTTTTTATATTAAAATTGTTATAGCTTTAGCATTCCCTCTCCCCCCCCCCCCCCCACCCACCCCCCAAAAAAAAAAATATATATATATATATATATATATATATAATAGATTAGTAAAATTATTAAAAAAAAAAAAAAGCTACAATATCTAGTTATTATTTAGGTAATAACAAAAAAAAAATCTCATTTAAATATATTGTCTTGACCTCCAAATTTGTTGGGCCACCCTAAATGGCCTCAATATGGAGTTGGGAGCAAAGGATGAGCCCATCCCTTAAGCCCCACAGTTCTACCATAATACTGGAAGACCATCCTATAGCCCTGTTTCAAAGCTTTGATGGGTCCAATGTCAAGGAAATACGAACTTCACTAGTAGATCGATACAGGCATACAGCATCAACTGAAATGCCTAAATCTTCAATATTGAGAATACCTTCATATATGGAAATAAACCATGCAAAAATGAGTTTTTGAGTCAACAAAAGGCCAAAGGGCACCCAATCATTAGCTTGTCATCTTAGCAAGGAAGCCATATTGAACAAGCATTCTAGGTGCTAACAATATCCAACATGGTTATATTCCATTTCAAAACAATGCTAGTTAGTACTGCCTGCAATTTGAGAATTTTTTTTTAATGTTGGTTGGGGTCTTCTATACAACGTGTAAGGACACTCAATCGCTACAATCCTTACTCGTCTCTTGCCCTGGTTATAAGAGTACCTATAGCTTATGGGTTGTTACAACAGTTTTTAACCCTAGGAGGAATATAGCCATCTCTAGCTAGCAGGTCTCATGGACTACGGATGCAAGAACTGCAAAAGGGGGGAAGATGACAGTCTAAAGAGAAAAGGAAAATTTTCGATGCCTTGAAGATTGAAGAGGAAGGCTAAAGAAACAGTAATGGTAGGGAATAATTACTGTTAGAAATACTGAATAATTATATTGTATTTCTCAATGAAAGAATGTACACGAGTGCCTTTATATAGAAGGCATATGAGTGCAGTACAAGAAGAATATAGGACAAGAGTGTGCTATACAAGTACTCTATTTGGGCCTAAAGCCCACAATTATACACGTTAACAGCCTCCATCAAACTCAAGATGGATGTGAGACCAACTTGAGGTTGTCAACCAAAGTACGAAGGCATCCCTTAGGATGTGACTTGGTGAAGATATCTACAATTTGATCTTTAGAGGAGACTGAAATCAGCTTTAGAGCTCCATAGACAAGATGATAACGGATAAAATGACAATCGATCTTGATGTGTTTAGTCCGTTCATGGAAGACATCATTGTGAGTAATATAAATGGCACTCTGGTTGTCACAATAAAGAGAAGTAGCAGAGGATGTAGACACACCTAAGTCTTTGAGAAGCCATCGTAGCCAAAGGAGCTCAGATGTGGTATCAGTAAGGGCACGATATTCTACTTCAGTACTAGAGCGGGCCACATAAGTTTGTATCTTGCTTCGCCAAGAAATCAGAGAAGAACCAAGAAGAAAGCAATAACATGTGGTGGACCTGCGATCAGTGGGATCTTCTGCCCAATCAGCATCAGAAAATGCACAGAGAATAAGAGGAGATTGAGCATAGTAGAAAAGACCATGGAAGAGAGTGTCCTTCAAGTATCGAAGAATGTGTAGAACAGTGGCATAATGAGTCGATCGTGAAGTAGACAGATACTAGCTCACCTTGTGAACAACATAGGAAATGTCTGGACGAGTAACAGTGAGATAAACTTAGCTGCCAACCAAGCGTTTGTAAAGAGAGGGATTAAGCAATGGTTTCCCCCCTGAGGGAGTCAAATGCGCATTAAGCTCAACTGGAGTGTCAATAGTCTTGCTATCAGTGAGTCTAGCTCGAAACAAGAGTTGCTTGCCCGAACCAATGCAGCATTGCTCGGCAAGTCGAACCGAGCAATCACCTCAGCAGTCCTATTTATGTTCGACGAAAGGTTTGGGTCCTCGGATGGCGTTTGGTCCGAGTCTGTTGCTAGGCGAACTTGGGTTAGGACTTGGGGGGGCCAATTGTAAGTCCCTTAGGCTCCTTTGTTGGCCCAAGGCCCAGATCACACCCAGGCCCACAACACATGAACCCGTACAGGAGCAGACACCATAAGTTAAAACTCTCTCAAAAAAAAAAAAAAATGGAGACTCCCTTTGGAAATTAATATAAATATAACAACCATTCAATACATATAAATATTTAAACACCGTTGACCTTTGGACTAAATGACAAGATAGTTAAAATAGTGAAATGCATTTTTTCTTTTTTTAGATTACTATTTTAAAATGGAGACTCATAAATAACAACCATTCAATATATATATATATATAACCATATAAAATACCCATGGTCTTTGGACTTGATGGCAAGATAGCTAAAATGATTCTTTTCTTTCCGGGTTTTTTTTTTTGGGGGGGGGGGGGGTTTACAAATTGCTAATCCAAGGTGGGTATTTTTTGGATTTATTAGGCGTATTTTAGCTAAAATAGCCGTTTTCCTAAGCTATTGCAAGTACTCTAATGTGCAACAGTTTGGTAATGTAGTCTAGACAACAGTCTTCGTTATTTAAATAACATAACACATATTTCCATAACACTTTCACCCACATGTATTTCTACAAAACTTAAATAACGTTACTAGAACAACATTACCAAACAAGTCCTTAGTTCTCCATGACATGTGGTCGAGCATCTTGGTTGAAATGTGATAAGATAGCCCTCTTGCAAACATTTGATTACTATGTCAGATTATATGGTTGTCAACCTGCTACTTGGATTTGCATCTACCAATACACCCTGTTTTAGTAGCAGCTTTTTGTAAATAAGATATCAAAAATGAAGGAACCCTCCAACAATGTCGTTGAGACCTTATGAAAATTCACAAAAGACAAGTTGGTCTGTCTCTTGCAATGACATAACCTGCGACAATATCTACTCAGCTACTCCTAAAAAAGCCTTATCTTGGGTTAGAGCATTCTCATTGGCAATAGTAAATGGTATATGTAGAAAAAGTTTAACATAAAAAGAGTCTAGCAGCCGAACTTGTAAAATCTTACAATTGCAAATTTTTTTGCAATTGTACCATATTGTCATCCTAAATGTAAGATGGCACTATAGCATTTTAGTAAAAATTATAATATATTTTAATTGATAAAATGGAAGAGAGATGGAGGAGAAGAAAGAAAAAGAGTTGTATTGGAATATATTATATTTTTTTTAGTGGGTAATAATATATATTATTTTAATTAGTAAAATAAAAAAATAAAAATTGGAATGATAGTTATTGTACGGCCCCATAATGCGCAGACCTGTATGGGCCTCGGATCATGGGTCAACAATGAGGCCCAAGGGCCTGATGTTGCTACTATCCCGGGCCCCAACCCAAGCATACCTAAATACAAGCCCGGTCCAAGTATTGTTCAAAGACCCGAATCGCAGTCCGAACAAGGTGTGGCTGCTAGGGCAACTGCCCAGTCAGGCTTGCCAAGCAAAATCACGTTTGTTCGGCCACATCGCCGTCCACATGCCCAGCAGTGCCTTAGGGAATAACGCTGCCAGACGCGTTTGCTAAAGTGGGAATCATTTCCAAAGCCACTCTCACCTAAACTCCCACTTACCACTAACGATATTGGACTCCGGACTCCACTAACGATGAAAGTAATCATGATCATTCCACTAGTAGCCTACTATAAATAGGAGAACTAAAGAAAAGGGAAGGGGTTCTTGGTGGGGAGGGAGGCGAAGTTCTAAAGAGGAAACAGAGAGTAGAGGGGCAAAAGAGCGATTCTGAGAAATAGGGAAGTAGTGCCAAAAGGGAGAGAAAAGTGATCTCATTGAGTCTCCTTGCCGCGAACGACTCAAGTTTGAAAATCCTAGCCCACCACACAAATAAGTTGTGAGTCCAAGTGAGACCAAGCCCATTAGTCTCACTTTCGAGGCGCACAGTTATGTTAAAAAATTGTATAATATAATTGATAAAATAACTTTTTGAAATAATAAAATAGAAGAGGATGAAAGTTGCGAATGCAAATGCTCTAATACATGCCAAAAGTAAGTTACCATTTCTTCTTTTACAAAAAGTTCTTATTGCTCTAACTTTTTAACTTTCACCTTTTCACTTATTTTTCACTTTTTTCATTTCACAGTTGAGATTGAAGGATGCTTTTCCAATTCTCAATCTTAGCCATTAAACCCAATTGCACATAGTGCAAAACCCACCTTATCTCAATCCGGTATCCATTAACCTATGACTGTATTATCTTCTTTTCAGCGCACTTTTACTTCGGTTGCAAAGAAAGTCACGTCCACTCGGGTGATGGGACGAAATGGGTAATTAGCCATAATTTCCCAACCATTTAGTTAGTAGTTCTAGTTTTCAAACTATATGATTTACTAGCAACTCGAGTCTATTAGACTCGATTTTGGCCTATAAATCGAGCATCAAAGACTCGATTTATATGCTCTAATTATTTCTGACGTGACAATTTTTTCATGTGGCATCCACGTGGAAATCAAGTCTCTAAGACTCGATTTATAAGCCTATATATACCAAAACAACAGCACCAGCCAGCCAGTAAAAAAAATCAGAGCCAGAAAGAAAAAAAAAAAAAAGCTGAAGAAGAAGAAAAGCAGCAGAAGAAGAAGACGGCGAGCCCCAGGCCGCTCGCGCGACCCAGGCGGTGGGGCCCGAGCCGCGCGACGAGCCTTGGGGGTCGCACTGCGAGGCCCAGGCCGCGCGCGGCCTGGGGCTCGCGCGACGAGGCCCGAGCCGCCAGGCTCGCGCGCGGCCTGGGCCTCGCGAGCTCTTTCTCTCCCTCTCTCTGATCTGGTTTTTCTCTCCCTCTCTGATCTGGTTTTTCTCTCCCTCTCTCTGATCTGATCTAGGTGAGGCTGATCTGGTTTTTCTCTCTCTCTCTGATTTGATCTAGAGATCTGATCTAGGTGAGGCGTGCCTGAGAGTTAGGATTTTTTGAAAATTTTTTGGTTTAGAAATCGAGTCCCAAAAACTCAATTTATAAGCCCAAAATCGAGCTTTTTAGGCTCGAGATGCTACTATGTTATATAGTTTTCGAACCGGGTTAACTAACTATAAAGTTTGATATTTATGGTTAGTTACCCAGATTCCCCCGGGTGATGCATTCTCAAATGTGCCCAATTCATGGCGCCATAGGCTCAGTCAATCATTGGTTAAGTAAATGAAAAAGGAATTGGATAATAAAGAAAGACCACAAAATGTCAATTAAAAGAAAAACCAGAGGAAGTACAAATAAGCAAAATTCCATCCAGCATATTATGATTGACAACTACAACCGCTACCTTAGATACAATGAAAACTTGATAGGTTATATTTTAAATCCCAAACTACCTGGGGCTAAATAAAGGTGACACCCTCCTTTGAACTATCTCCTGAATCTGTTCAGGTGAAAGAACAGATACTCCACCTTCATAATTGGTATGATCCATCTGCTGATGCAACTGTAAAACACAGGACCCAGTTGAGAAAGAAAGAAAGAGAATTAAAATTCCTTCCCAAGGATAATTAAACTCGACATTGACCAATAAACCACACCAATGGTCCAATATGTTTTAACAAATTCATGCTTGTAAGTAAATTTTAGTTGGACTCTTTATCATAGGACCAATAACATGGCTCTAGAAAGAGCAAGAGTATGGGTTTTGTGTGTCAGATAACAGCTTGCAATAATACCAAGAATGGACATATACCATAATAGTACAAAAAATGTTGTAACTTTTGTGTGTCAGATAACAAATAGCTTTACAGATTCCAAGTTGGTAATGGATTAATAAGATGGTTGATACTGCATAAGTTCATTGATCTCCATAAAACACAATTTATACTTATGTGAGCTAAAAAGCATATATAGGCCTGTACCTTCTCAAGAATTGCAGATTGATCATCCAAGTGAAATTTGCGCATGTGCTTTAGCATCTCCAGTTGCTACAAAAGAATTCACCACATGTACTTCAGCAATATCCATTTTTGACCGACTTTCTTCATCACAAGTTTGAGAAATATTACCTGTTCATGTAGTTTTTGTTGACTATGCATTCTTTCAGTAAACTCATCTGGTCCAAGCTCAGCTTCATCACAGGCCATCTCTTCCCTATCATTTGATGGTATGAGTACTACTAGCAATACACAATTAAAATAAGATCTTTTAAATCAGCTAAAAGCTATTGAAAGAATGAAGAAACCACTAATTAAAAACTTATCACTCAAACTAATTAAAAAGGGCACCAGGGGAGGGGTTGGGGGGAGAACAAGGGAATGCTATGGAACATTACCAAGCAGGAGGAAAAAAACCATGCATCAGTTTGCCTACTTTTGTTTTTCAAAAGCACCTCATCAAAGACACGGTGACACAATACCCTTTTCTACTATACATGACAAAACAGTAGCACCAGAGACCAGAATAAAGTAAACTTTTGTAAACCATGGAACACCATTCATTGGAAAGAAATCCAAGCGTCTTAAAAAGTTCATCATACCATTATCCAATTATCCAAATAAAAGGGTATATAAATTGTTTCAGCAAACACACACAAATATATACATATATATATATATATATATAGAGAGAGAGAGAGATAACGCTTACCTTGCAACAAATTTTAAAAAGCAAATCATCAACTCCTGATCATTCTCATAAATATTCAATTTCCCCAGGCATGATAAACCAAAACTTGGATCTGTAGCACAAAAGTATATCAATTAAAAATATTACACCAAGTCGACATCCTATTACATTGTATCTTGGTTATAGGAACTTCCCATGGGATAATATTGCAAATGGACAGCAGAAATATTGGTTGATCTGACTGTGTGACCAACAATGACTAATCTATTGTCTGTAAATTGTCATGAATTCATAACTAAAGGGCTCCGAATTGTATCAACATCTACAAATTAAGATTCATGTACTAAGGTAAATGTCATAGATTAAGCCTTTAAGAAGCAATTACATGATATATTTATAAAGACACAGGTTCGAGTCCAGCAATCAACCTGCCCACAAAAATATGAGAATGGCGCTGCCTACCAATCACACTCCTAGTCTAGACCCTGCAAAATTGGGAGTTTTGCACTTTGGATATGACCTTTCTTTTTCTTTTTCTTCTTTAACCAAGTGAATAATTGAATATCAAATCCACCAATGTACTTTTATGAATTCCTTAATAAACTACTTCATTGAAACATGTAATGTTATGATCTATTTTTTCTTCATGTTGGATCCTAAAAAGGGTAATGTCACACAATATAGATATTTAGACTACATTAATCACTTTTTTACAATGAGTTTAACAACTGAACAGTGATCACTTACTGATTCAAAGTGAAGTAAGCCAAAGATTACCATGTAACTAAGAACAAACAAACATGAAATTTAATCACTTCAAGTTGCAGCACATGCCTGCTGCATGGAGGGAAGACAGTTTTCTATTTGAACTGGACATTCACATTAAAACTATCGCATTTACACTAGTAAGCTGTACAGCTTGCATTTCATCTAGCCAGCCCAATATGTACCAAATCTTTATCTTTTTTGTTTTAGGGCCAAAAAGTACATCATCTTTACCACTTAAAACAAGAACAACAAAAACTTGAAGAACCTAAGACTAGAGAGCCCCATAGGACAGACTTACCAACACCCATCTCCAGAAATATCTCTTCCTGGATTGCAGTAGTTGCAGCCACAGCTTCCTGCGTAATGTGATAACATAAAAACCAAGCAAGAAATAGATGTAATAATTGATATGTCCAAGAAGAGAAACCATGCTTGACACAGTGGTAGCATTTGCCACATAGGCCGTAAGATACTCCCCAATATCAGCAAAAACTATTTTTAACAGCAACACTTCTTATTGAGATCCTACCCAAATAGTCGCATTGAGAAAATCCCATCTCAAAATAATAAAAAGCTCATCACAACTAAGCCAAACACTCGTATTAGGCGGCAAAGTAGAGTTTCTCAGGCCACATACAATGAAACATTTCCTAGGCCAAAAGTAAGAGTAATGAGGATTAACAGAAGCCACCAAAGTCAAATTGAACACAAAACATACTAAACCAACCAAGTTGATAAAAGAATTACACTCATGTAATTAGACATCACAGTGAAACCGATTCTGTGAACCCATTTGTCCCTTTACTAATACAAGAATGCACATTAACTGGAATGACAATGGCTCCTAACAAGTAGTACAAAGATCAAAATAATCCAATTTAAAAACACTTACTAAATATTAAACTTTACAATAACAAAAGACAAAAGTTACATTACACCAAATTTTTTTATAATCAGAAATTGAAAGCACAAAAACGATAAAAGGGAAACTCACTTGCTGATCTTTAACAGCTTCTGCAATCCTGTTCTTCACATCTGCACATTATTCTCAAAATCTTAAAAACCAAAAAAAGCTAATACGAAAAAACCCCAAAAAAAAAAAAAAAAAAAAAAAAAGAGCTGCAAAGGTACCCACCAGGAAGGGAAGTAAGAAAAGTGAAGCGGTTGAAAAGATGGAGCAACTGTTCTTTAGAGAGCATTCCAGAGCTCTGCAACTGCGAAGTGGCAGTAGTTGATGACCCAGACATTTTCGGATCCTAGAGAGGCTCTAACGCGCACACGATTATCCTAAAATTGCTCTATTTGTTTTTCACCTCATTTTCGGTGTTATGCTGTTGAGGCCAAACAAGTGACACGCAGCACGCTCTTGTATTTGCCAAACTTATGTCCCTTTCACATTTATTCCCAAACCCAAGAAAGAGAATGGGTCTTGTGAACTAAACAAAATATAAAGGGTCTGTTCCTTAAAATATACTTAATATTTTATTTCAACAGAGTAAAACAGGGTAAAGTGGACCATCAAAAGTGACAAAAAACGCTTTTTCAATTTTCATCACCTTTTTTTTTTTTTTTACCAATGTTTAATCTTATCTGTTTCTCAAACTTTTTCTAAAGAAAATTGGTACGAACGATCAAACCCATTACCCTAAAAGAATGATCTCGTTTCAATCATAATTCATAATTTTTTAGCCAAAAAATATTAATCATAATTTGTAAGTAATTAAAATTAACCAATTACCTAAAAAAAAAAATCACAATGATAATGTTAAGGACAATATATTCTTTATATGACGCAATTTAAAAAAAAAAAAAATGGATGACACATTAACATACACATCAAAAGTGAAAGAAATTTTCTTTTTATCATTTCCAAACAAGAAATTGAACAAACAAAGAAACTAAAATTAAATTATAAAAAGCACTTTAAAACTAAAACTAAAAAAAATAGAAAACACAAATATTAAATATTAAGTACATAATAAGGCACCAAATCAGAAATCCTCATCCAACTTGAACACATGGGTGTCACCGCCATTTGCATTCAAACTTGACATCACAGAAGCCTTCTGGTACTCCCCAACTCTCTTCTCAAAGAAATTGGTCTTTCCTTGCAACGAAATCAGCTCCATCCAATCAAATGGGTTCTGAACATTGTAGATTTTCCCACACCCCAACGCGCCCAAAAGCCTATCAGCCACAAACTCGATGTACTGGCTCATCAGGTCGCCGTTCATCCCAACCAACGCGCAGGGCAGCGCGTCGCACACAAACTCCCTCTCTATATCCACCGCGTCGCGGACGATCCCCTTCACGCGCTCCTCGTTCAGCTTCTTGCGCAAGAGAGTGTAGAGCAGGCACGCGAAATCGCAGTGGAGACCTTCGTCTCGCGAGATCAGCTCGTTGGAGAAGGTTAGTCCGGGCATTAACCCGCGCTTTTTTAGCCAAAATATCGCGCAGAAGCTTCCGGAGAAGAAAATGCCTTCGACGCAAGCGAAGGCGATGAGCCTCTCCGCGAACGATTCTCCGCCGTCGATCCACCGCAGGGCCCACTCGGCCTTCTTCGCCACGCAAGGAACGGTCTCCATCGCGTGGAACAGCCGGTTCTTCTCGGCCGAGTCCTTGATATAGGTCTCGAGCAAGAGACTGTACATTTCGGAGTGGATGTTCTCGATCGCAATCTGGAAGCCATAGAAAGCGCGAGCCTCCGAAACCTGGACCTCCTTCATGAACCTCCCTGCCAGATTCTCCAAAACGATGCCGTCGGAGGCGGCGAAGAAGGCGAGCACGTGAGTGATGAAGTGCCTTTCGCCGTCGGTTAGGTTTTCCCAGTGACGTACGTCGCCGGAGAGATCGACCTCCTCGGCGGTCCAGAACGAGGCCTCGGCCTTCTTGTACATCTCCCAGATCTCCGGGTACTGAATCGGAAACATGCAGAACCGGTCCGGGTTCGGAGCTAGCAATGGCTCTTCGGGAATCGAAGGCATATTGGTATTTGAAATTTGAAAGAAATTTGGGAATTAGGGTTTTGTTTTTGTGATTTTGGGGTGCTGAGAATTGTAAGTGTTTGGGTGGAATTATATAACGGTTGGAGTGTGAGAGTTTGCGCGGGGATTTGAAATTTTATTTTGGGGGTGAGAAGCTTGTGTGAGAATGAACCCAAGGGTATTTTGGGAATTTCACACATTGTCTATATCCGTTTTGGTTGGTCCGAGTGCGATTTGTTTTATTTTACGAATATAGCCTTGGATTTGGTTGGAATTGCGCTTGGAGATAGAGGGCCTTTGTGTAATATTTGAGTGTATTGAAGGGCTTTTTTGGGAAGTTTTCAAACATTAAAGGAAAGATTAATTTTTTATTTTATTTTATTTTTGTAGTGAAGCTTGCGAGGGAAGCCTTGTGGGAAAATTAAACAATTTGTATATTAGCGGGAGTTTTTGTTTGGCGCCATTTTGAGCTTGGAATATTCTCTATTTTTGGTATGTGTTTTGAAATTGAACTGGATTGCAAGGAAAAAGGAGCACACGGTTTTAACTTTTTAAAGTTTTTTTTTTTTTGATGAACGAAAGTTTTTACTTTTTACCTTGGCTCCTAAAAATAGTGTGTGCTGGATTCAAATTTTTACTACCTTTATTGGATTCACATTAATGGGTTGGGCCCCCAACAGTGTAATTTTGGTATATTAATAGTGATTGATTGATTGTGTACAATTTATTGAGCCAGGTGCCAATCAATCAAGCTGATGTGGGACTGAGGCTGAGGGTCCATATTGATAACGGTTTCACCAGATATGACTCGTCTCTTATTAGACCGTAAAAGGTAAAGAAAAATGTAAGTGTTCTTAGAAATTAATTAATAATTTATTTTTAAAAAAAATTTATAAAAAATAAAAAAAATTAATATTTTAATAAATTTTTTTTTTCTAAAAATAGTATCACAATTTTTTTAAAATGAATTATTAATTAATACACTAAAAATATTAATTAGCATTTATAAAAAAAAAATGATAAAAATTATTACTATTTTTTTTTTTTGGAGAAGATATTAGTATATTACTACTATATATCTCTATGTGTATGCAGTGCACACAATGCAAGCACGTATATTCTGATATTCACACACCCGCGTCATACGCCATTAGCTCATTTGCGTGTGTCCAGGCACAGATTAACAGTGAATGGCACGTGCTATGCGTATGTGCAACGTGAATAAAGTGTAAAGAAAATAAAACAACAATGGCTAAATGGCCAAGATATCAAACGATTATATATGATCAATGGAATGTTCATATTAATGTTTTTTTTTTCTTTTAAGTCTATAAATGTTGAATTTGATTGATGATGATGAAGCTTGAACTTGATTATCATTTTGTATACGATATTTTTTTCCATCTTGAATTGAATTGAGAATTCAAGATTATTCATTTATGTTGTAAATTTGTAATTGAAATTTGTAGGAAGAGCTTCAAGACTTTTGAAACGTGCTCGTACAAGATTGAGCTAAGTCTTTATTTATAAGAGTCCTGAATATGTGTGATGACATATGATTTGTTATGAACGGTAATACGTGTCATCATTTAAATCGAGGAACTTTATATTTTGTTCTTCAAGAGACACATGACATTATTTGATTAGCCAAACTGTTTTAATTTAAAATAACATATAATAGTATTTATTAGACTTCTTTTGCCATTTTCAATTAAATATCAATGTGTGTCAACTTGTGATTAACTCTTAGATATTCTTTATAATTTCTTCCCTCAAAAAAAAATATTCTTTATAATTTCTATTCAGTGATGCTTGGAATATTTACATTATTCTCTAAATAAATATGGTAGGTGTGCAGGGCAAAAACCCTTTAATTTGTGGACTAATGGGGATTAAACTGTAATAACTAATTTGTAGAGATGGGCTAGAAAGCTAAGACTTGAAAAGAAAAACTCAAATAAAAATGTAACTGAGAGGCAAAGTGAAAGAGTACAAAAGAGAAACTGTTTCTTTCTTATAAACTTTCCTCGATCAAACAGAGGAGGAACACAAGCAATTGAAGAATACAACTTCAAATAGGACGTTTACAATTCTCTTACAATCCTATTCTTAGACTCAATATTTTTGGATCCCCTATACATGAAGGGACGTTTTCTATTTATATGGAGATTGCAACTATCTTAGGTGTTGTTTGGATTTAGGCAAACTCAGTTAACAAAACTGAGTTTTGTTAACTCATATCTCAAAATCCGCGGGCCCCACATGTATTAAGTTTGTTTGGCTTTTTTTTTTCAGATGTTAACTCAGTTAACAAAATTGAGATTTTTGGGATTTGAGTTAAGAAATTTGGAAACAAGAAAAGGTTGTTTTCAAGTTAATGAAATATGAGTTTTGTGACAATATTGTAATTTCCTTCACTAAATGGAACCCACTGCAGTGTCTTGTCTAATTACCTTGACTCTCTTTCTTTCTTTTTGGTTCTTTTTCTTTCTTTCTTTCTTTCTTCTTCTCCTCACGTCTGCTTCTCTGTTTCTTCTTTTCTTTCTTTTTTCTTTCTTCTTCTCCGACCCACTGCTCAGTTCTTTCTTTCTTATGAAATATGATTGCCATACCATATTTCTCTCTTCGCGTGACCGATTTGCCTTTTTGCGTGACCGATTTTCTGTGAGACCGATCCAGGAAGAAGCATTTTGGCGGTGGAGAGGAAGAATTGAAAACAAAATTTCTGCCATGACTATCTGTGAGTTGTGTATTTGTAGGTTCCAATTTGTGTTGTTGAGATCTTTGTAGGTTGTAATTGGTGTTTTTGAGGGTTGTGATTGTGGGTTTGTGGTGTTCTGTGTGTTGTTGAGGAAAAAACAAAAAGCTAAGGAATAAATTAAATCAAAGAAAAGGAAAATGGGTTTATGGTTACTCTGTCTGTAGTGTTGTTGACGATGGGTCTGCCATGAGAACTTGCTGGTGGTATGGTGGGTTTATCAAGGAAGGTGAGTTGATGATTTTTATGGGTTTGGGTTTGGGTTTGTGCTTTAGGAGAGTAAAACAGAGCTGAAGGGGGAAGGGGAAATGAAGGAGGGATCTAATGCAGTGAAGGCAGGGAAGTGAGGAGCAGAAAATGAGAGGTGGAGTGAGGGTTTGGAGAGCTGAAATCGGTGGTGAAAGAGTGGAGACTATGTTGTGGTGTGTGGGTTTCTAAAGTTGGGGGATAGAGTGTTTTGTTGTGGAAAGGCTGTGAGGAGGAGAGAAGGAGACAAAGCGGGTAGGCTTGGTGACCGTTCTGTACACCTGATTTGCAATTGATTTTTGTGGGACCCAGTGAGTGACATAAAAGGGAGTGTTGGAATTTAAAAACCCACTAAGATATTCCGCCAAACAACTCACCAAACTGAGTTATAGAAATTGGGGTATTTTTTAGTGATGAGTGATGAAAATTGAGTGAAGAGTGATAAGTGAACAAAAAAAAAAAACCAAACAGGGCCTTAGCCATCCACTTGTAAGGTAGATGTACTTAGTGGTAGGATACTTGTCCCATTCCCTATCTCCCCTCCTTTTGAGGCTTGGATGAGTGCGCAGCAGTTTGACTAAACACTATTCAGGAGTGTCATTCAGTCATAAATACGGCATGACTAGTTGGTGAAGTGCATAAAATGTGGATGAAACAGTCACTTTCTCAAGAAGCTTCCTTCCCCTTCACCTTGGACTTTATTGTTCCTTTGACAAGATGGTTTCCTATTGATAACCTGCAAATTCACTATACTCTAATCATGTTTTCAAGCTTACCTTGCTCCTTGGTCAAGGTTTGCAGGATAAATCTTCTTTGTACAAGTGTTCCCAAAATCTTTTATGACGATCCTTCTTAGACAAGTCTCATTTAGGTTGAAACCCTTATATTTAAGCCTGTAATACTTGGACTGGGCTCCTTCCTTAATTTTCCATTATTATCCTATTGGGCCTCTTTGGACTCATCTAGGCTCAATCCCTTTAATCCCCCCCAGTAGGAACCACTAATTAATATATGACACTTTGTAATTGGCTACATTACATGGATTTAGTAGTATGTTGTGCCAATTTGTAATTGGATGAAAATTTCTACGTCTACAATAAGTAAATCATACTTGATATGTATGAGATGCATATAACTTTCCAACAAACCATTTGTGTTATGATTGAGGATTTTTTACCCAATTATTAAAATTGTTGTTTCAACCCATATAATATAATATCTCTACTCTGACATGACAAAAACACTACCCGCCAATCGCCAACATGAATTACAATTTCTAATCATATTCAATATGATTTGGGTCAAAATTTGTGATATTCAAGCGTTTGTGCCAAGTAGTAAAAATGATAAATGACATTCCTCATTTTAATAGTGAATGTTATAAAGCGTCTGTCTGGCATCAATTTTAAATTTTAGCTTTTAGCTTTTATGTATAACTTTTTAAAACCTTACTTTTTCCTTCTTCTTTTTTTTTTTTTTTCATTTTTTCAAATATTTTTATGATATAAATATACTTTAATGCACTTTCAACAAAGTTTTTAGCAAAAAGCAAATAAACTGTTTCAGACACAAAGTGTTTTTTTTTTTTAGCGGTTAAAATATTATACTGTTATAATAATTTAATTTGAGTTTTAAACAGTTCATGATTTACAAAAATATGTGTGAGCTTATTTGCTGGCTGCTGCTTTCAGCATCTGAAAAGGGACTACAGAATATGCTAGACATTGTGGAGCTTCCCATGTTTGGAAGGGTGTCAAACATTTGCTGCAGTTAGATTTAGCTTAATTGCCGTGTCTTGACAGTTGTATTGCTTCTCTCTGTTGTATTCCAATTTCAATTGAATGATATATTACAAAAAGACTTACAATGACCCTTTTTTGGGGGAAAATCTTCAGATTTCAGATTGAACCGAATGAACCGAGTTTGAATTTTGAAAATTTTGGGGAGCAAGCTTGAGAGGGAAGCTTTGCGAAGTGCCAACCATGTCTGATTATGTTTAACTTGTAAAATTGTAACTTGTGGCGGGAGTTATTTGTTGCCAACCTGAACTTCAAAGTTCAAATTGAAAGAGTCTTACACTTTTAGGTGGTTATTGACTCTTAGGTTATTGATCAATTGTTATTGAGTCTTACGTGGTTAGGCTATAGTGTTTTTTTTTTTATTTTTTATTTTTTAAATAATAATAATAAAAGAATTGCGCATTGATAAAAGAGAGAGAATCTTTATTTATTTATGAAACCGGCTCCTTAATAGATTAAAAATTACATTATCTTAATTTATTTAAAATACAAACAAATAAAATATAAGGGGTCTATTCATTCTCATAAAACTCTTAAATCATAGAATACATGGAATGATTACAATAACAACAACTAAGTATTAGTCCTAAAGCCTCTCAAAAAAAAAAAAGTATTAGTCCTAAAATTTTGAGATCAACTGAATAAAAATTCATATTTTATATTCCCTTCCAAATGCATGGTAATAACCTGCAGGAGGAAAAAACTGTGGATGCATTAGGACTATGAACAGGTAGGGTTGGGTTGGTGGGTTGAGGTTAAATTTTTTAACCAAATTGTCCTTGATGGGTTAGAAAAATTCAAACCGCAACGACCCCCTAGGCCCTAACCTCTACAACCAATGAGTCGAACGAAAATATAGGCAATTTCACCTAAGTAGATTGAATGGGTTGACAAAACACATTTGCATAGATTGAACATTCATTAATTGGGCCATAATTTTTTTTTTTTTTTTTTTTTTTGTGGACATTTTAATGAGCACTCTTTCAAATAGTTATTGGTGGAGTAAGGTCACAGGCATAAACTATTTTACAATATTTTTACAAATTGTTGATGTGACCAACTTTTTATTAGTTTTCATCTAGACCTACCATTAACATAATTTTTTAATTTATCAATAACCACTTACTACATCAACCATTTGTAAAAAAATTTGTAAAAAAGTTTGTATCTCTACATTACTCGTTCTTCATGTCTTCACTACTGTGCAACCTTGGCGCAATGGCTATTTTACAATTATAAGTTATTGTGGGGTGCAGGAGAAGCAAGGGATGGGATTAAGTCTCCAGGCGGAAGTCTTACACATATATACTTAAATTAAGCTTTTTTTTTCAGAGAGAAAGAGAAAGAGATACTTAAATTAATCTAGAGTAGGATTTCTATCATAGATTTTTGGAGAATTACACTTTATGACCTTAAACTATATTCTAAATTACACTTTGCACCTTAAACTTTTCGAATACACATTTTGCACCCTAAACTATGACCCTTGTTACACTTTGCACCCCGATATTAAGTTTGTCATTAACTTGGATGGAAAATTATGACATTACATGAAAAGACCCAATTGCCCCTCTTTTCAATCCCTTAAAAGTAAAGAAGAAATTACACTTTTTCACCCTAAACTACACTCTTGATTATACTTTGCACCCTAAACTTTGAATTTACATCCAAGTTAATGGCAAACTTAACATCGGGTTGTAAAGTGTAACAAGAGTCATAATTTATAGTGCAAAATGTGCATTCAAAAAGTTTAAAATGCAAAATGTAATCTAAGATACAGTTTAGAGTGGTAAAATATAATTTCCCCTATATATATATATATATATATTTAAAAAAAAGGTTCTTGATGTCTCCAAAAAAAAAAAAAAAAAGATTGACAAAATACTTTAAAAAATGACATATAGAGCTTTTTAATACTATTAATATATATATAAATATATGTGTGTGTATATAGGCGGATTCATAAAATAAAAAAATAAAATAGAAAATCAACCTATACGTTAAACCAATTAACCAACCCACCATTCTTCATATATATCTAAAGAAAACCCACCACTCTAATGGATCATTTTAAATGAACAAAGTTGTTCAGAAATAGTTCAGGCTCCGATGAGTCCGATTGGGGAAAGAGGCTTATGTTCATTTAATTAGTAAACTAATCAAGCTCAAGTCCAAGGGTTGGTTATTAAATTAGTCAAGTTCAAACATAATAATTTATTCCTGAGAAAGCTCATGAATATGATATTCAATTTTGGTAAATATAATATTATTTGTTTATATGTATACATGTATAAAAATATTTTTATATAGACTTCATATTACGTTCACAAATAACTTTATGAGATATCAAATTATTATTTACAATTTATTGATAATATAACTAGTCTCTTTCATAGTCAAAATTATATATTAATTTTAAAAAAGACTTAATTTTTATAAGTTTATAAACGAAAACTTTTAACTTAAATAATATGCAAAAACACATTTTTTTGGTACTTATATTTTTAAATTTTTTATTATTTTGATTTCTACAGCCATCTCACTTAGTACATGTTTGGATACGGATTATTCTCACGTCCGCGTCTTGCGTTTACGTTTGTTTTTTTTTTTTTTTTCTACACACGCTTTTTGGGAGACAATGGCTACTGTTCATAAACAGTAGCCGTCGTTTATTGACTTTTCAACCCTCTTTTATCAGTTCTATGGGTCCTATGAACAGTGTACAGGACCCACAAATTTCACTTTACATCAATTTTTTCATTAAAAATGGGTCTCATAGCACTATTCACACATTTAAAAACTATTTTGCAACAGTATTTTTAGTTTTCAGTTTTCAATTTGGCAAAATAAGTTTTATCCAAACGGACCCTTACATTCAACACCTACGTTGCTAATGGACTACATTGATAGTTTAAAAATATCATTTTTGTAAGTGAGAGACAACATAGACCAAAATGATAGAACATTTAAAAAAAATTATTAAAATGAAAGTCATGAGAGCTTAAGAATCAAGTTGAAATAAAGCCAAAATATCAGAACAAAAAATGTTTTTTTTTTAACTAAATAATATAATTTCAACTATAATGTAGTTATTAGTTCTTAGCATATATTTGTACAAACTACAAAGGATAAAACTTGTAGTTGTGATTTTTTTATGTATGGAAAAATAATAAGATAATCTTGTTTGACATGAAAATGAAAAAAGTTTGAATATAGAATCTAGTTTGTTAACAATCTTGAGTTTGACTTATTGGAGTTGTTTTAATTTTGTTCCTTTAACTTTCAAAATTTTAATTTTGGTCTTTTATGCTTGATATAACTAGTAAGTTACCCGTGCAATGCACAGATAATTTTGTGATATTTTATGTAAGACGGTTTTGAATAATGTTGTACATATATTATAAAGAAAAAGTAAATTAAATTCGAGTAAAGAAACATATACATTTTCATATATTAAAAATTAGTTTAGTAGCTTTACTGTATATTTGTAGCATTCTTAAGGTAATGTTAATTTTTTTAAGAATCATGAAACCAAAAATAAATGCAAAAGAGTAATGGGACCATGAAAATCAACTAATGTGTGTTGTGTTCACATATTTCATACTATGAAATAAAAATATGCCCAACTCTCTAACCGTCTTCCACTCATCAATAGTGTGACATTAAGACATGGTGTGGGCAAGTGTGTATGCAAGTGTCTTATAGATGATTTAAAATTAAACCATGGTAGAATATGATTTTACATTGCACACCAAAGATTATCTTTACTTATATACCCAAAACAAAAACTATCCAACCAAATTACCTAAACTTAAATCATATTTAAGCTCCTAATTTAGGTGGCGTTTGGGTATTGTGTTTCTGAAATTGCATTTTCTACGTTTCATTTTTTTTTTCCTGAACGAGTGTCTAGTACTGTTCATTGTCCATGAACAGTGATTTTAGGCTTATGAACAGTGCCAAATGCATGAACAGTAACTTTTTTATTTTTATTTTTTATTGTTTTCAGTTTTTAATTTTCAGCAAAATAAGTTGTATCCAAACAGGCCCTTAAAAAGAAAAAAGGAAAAAAAAATTTACCCGTAGGGGTTTCAGCGTCTTTTATTTTGGTAATATATAGTGAAATAGTGCATTTTATTTAACAATCCATAACACTTTTGTGTCATTTTATCTCTCTCTAGGGCCTTATCTAATTAGATATTACAAATGATCCTTACTCTTTTTCTTTTTTTTTTTTAAATACTAAAATAGTGGGTATGCTAAAAGACATGAAGAATAGAGAAAGATAAGGTGTAAAGTTAGGCAATTAATGAGATATTAATGAGATAATAGTAAAAAAAGTTAATGTGAACTTTTGTTTAACAGTAAAAAAAAAAAAAAAGTTAATGAAAAAGGTAAAAAAAGACTAAATGGAAAATTAGAGCGCCACTTAGCAGGACCTCATGCATTCTCGCTGCCCGCATAAGGTCTCTACTTTATATATATATATATATATATATTGATATTGATATTAATTGATTGATGATTTTCTATTTAGCTATTCATGTTTGATTTAGTCTTTTGTCTAATCCCTCACGAAAATTTAAAATTTGAAATGTAAAGAGTGAAATAGAAAATTGAGAATTAACATGAAGAATCCAAATGAAAATTTTGACACATAAATGATCAACATGAAAATAACTGCAAACTTTTTTTTTGAGAAACAAAATAACTGCAAACTTGAAAAGCCAAAAATGCATTTTATTCTAAATAAAACCATTCATCTGTGTGGGTCGAGGCGGGCCAGACAGGTTAGGGTTTCACGCAGGTTTGGGCTTCAAGCAGGTTTTTTACACAGCCCTAGGATGCATAGCATTAGAAGTTTAGAACTGGGAAGCATTTAGGGACATTCATCATCTACAATAAAGAAATAATAAATCTTTGCAGGGACATGTCATGTACATTCACAGACAAGCAATCTTGGGTAAGTATTTCTGAATCAATTCATCAAGTAAACTTTCCCAAAAATATCACAAGCAACACTTGACAAGGTACACGCCCTAGGCAGATGAGAGTGATGAGACATATATGAATGTACAAATGAAGCATATTGGAGCACTAAATTTAGAGAGAGAAAAAAGGACAAAAATTGGAAAACCACGCGTGTAACAAACACTTCCCAAGTCAAATAGGAAAACAAAATAAATTAACAATAATGCTAATACCACCTTTTCATGCATATTTTATTGGAGTCCAAATTTTTTACCTCACTTTTCTTGCTTTACTTTATACCTCACTAATAAAAATTTGTTATATGTTCACCTAATTAATTAAATACTACCATTAATTAATAATGGTAGTATTAATAAGTCAATAATTGTAGTATTTAATTAATTAAGTGAATATGTGACAAATTTTTATTGGTGGAGTATAGAGTGGAGCAGAAAAAGTGGGATAGAAGATTTGGATTCATTTTATCGAAGTGGCTGTGAGTAATGAAGAATAAATGCTATATTGATGTGATTATTACGGATAGCTAATCATAATTTGCCATATAGTACAGTTGTGGCGATATGTGTGTGAAAGTGTGTGACACTGGCCGTATTGATAAATTAAATTTGAATTCATATAAGTATACTTTTAGCACATTTATGGCTTTTAGCTTTTATGTAAAGTTTTTAAAAACTTTTTTTTTTTTTTTTTCATTTTTTCAAAATACAAGTATACTTTATAACAATTTCAATAAAAAAATTTCAGCAAAAATCTAAATAAATAAGCTTTTCATTGACACAAGCTTGGGCTAAAGGATGGTAGTTGATGGCTTGATGCCAAAAGTGAGCTTCTTTAAGGAAGCAGTAATGAGACCGACAACAATAGTCGTGGTAGTTGCTGTTAGCATTTTTGTGGTTACTCAACTTAAATGCTTCTTTCAGCTTTTATGTACCGTTTTTATAACTTTTTTTTTTTTTTTTTTTCAAATTACAGTTATACTTTATAATACCTTCAGTCAAAAAATTTCAGCAAAAACCTAAATAAACTTTTCATCGACACAAGCTTGGGCTGAGATGGTAGTAGATGCGGAAAGTGAGCTTCTTTAAGAAAGCAGTAATGAGACTGACAACAATAGTTTTGGTAGTTGCTGTGAGCATTTCTGTGGTTCCTCAACTTAAATGTAGACACAGGCATTCTGCTCCCTCAAGTCTTTTAACTATTGCTTTTAGTACCAAGTTAATAGTATTTTTCTCTTCCCCAGTTCTTTTGGTTTAAATGTGAAACACTGATCACTCTCTGAAATGGGGTTGCAGAAGTTTCTTCAACTGTATGCTTGCATTTTAGTTATGGTGGTTGCAGTACTAAACTCAGCTGAGTCGACAGTTATCATTCGTTTTAGAAGTGCACCCCCACCTCAGTCAAGGTTACCTACTGCCATTTTTAGGTACTCAGTTGAGAGGCTGGATGGTTCCAATGCATGTAAAAACAATGCTTGTTCCATTTACTGTGAGGTATCATTCTCTTTTCTTTGGGTTAATTTTTTGGTTGAGTAACTGAGAATTCATTTAGATAAAGTCGAAAATACAGTAGTTTACATGGAGTCAGCTGCTACTAAAGCTACAAAGAAATAGAACAACATTTGCAGCTAACTCATTTATTAGAGTCCTGATCCTCCCTTAAAACTGAAAATTATACTCCCCAACTACCACATATCACTCTATTATTCTTAATCAAGTTTTTTACTTTCCTGTAATGCTCAACTCTAGCCTTAATGTCTCTTCTTGTCAATTTATTATTTCTTAAGATTTAATGTGGTTGTTATGAACTTGGGCATTCCTCTGCAGCCAAATATGATACATGGTTGCAGCAAGAGCCAGATTGTAAATAGTTACTTGAACACTCCTCCCTTTCAGATACTCAACACCTTGACTTCATTACCTCTTCTCATCAGCCTTCAGGATCATCTTAGCAAGAACCATTTCATGACTTGTTTTGACAACCTTTTAGGCAGTGAGCACTCAAAGTAGAGACTTTCTCTACTTTCTAGGCTGCTTCTGCAGTATACACTCAGAATAGAAGTTAGAATATCTATATTATAGTCCAATTCATCATTATATCCCTAGTTGACAGCTACTTCTCATAGAAAAGAAATGAGTGCCTTTGGATTGCTGATCTACAAGAAAAATCCCGTGACTTTGATGGTAATCACTAATCACTGAACTGAGTGTTTTAGCTCAACTTTTACCTGTAGGCAGGTGATTTTTGAACCCTTACTAAGTTATCTGATCTGGCTGGTCTCTATCTAGATTGGTTGTCTTGCAAAACAGAAGAAAACTTTGAATTCATAGAGCTGGCGACATCATAAATGATAAGATGAAGATATCTAGGATTAAGAACACCATCTGGATGCCAGTAATCCTGCAAAAAACATATGTTATTTCCCCTATGTTTTATGAAAGGTCTTACCTTCACTTCTCAGCTTAAGGAGTTTCCTCCATCCCCAAGAGCAACCACTGGGAATCTTGACTAGCCAGAAACTCCTCCCTTTTAGCAAGTATTCCTGCACCTAAACTAACCCAAAATGAGCTAGTTAAAACAAAGAGATTCCAGAAGTGCTTCATTACATTCCACTCCCCAACTCTCCTTTATCCTAATCCTCCTTCCTTCTTAGGAGCCAAAGCCACAAACTCCCATGCCACCTTTGCTCTCATAGCTGATTTATCATTTCCCGTCCAAAGAAAGTGATTAAAATTTTGCATCATATGTTTTGATGACTCTTTGGGAGGATAAACAAGCATGTATAGTACACTTGTATAACTGAACAGGACTGACTGCAAAAGTTGCAATCTTCCAGCAAAGGAGAGATACTTGACATTTATTCTAGATGAGATCTTATCTATCTAGGGCTTGCACTTTTTATCTAAGAATTTCATCAATTTAAAAGGAACACGTAGATACCTGACAGGCCTGCTTTCATTGTAATGGAAGATAGACATGATCTGCAGCTACAACAAAGGAAATTTCACTTTTCTTTGCATTGGAAGTGAAACCAGAAAGATCTTGAAACTCTACTGGGACATCTTTGGACTTTGATGATTTGAACAGAGTGTATAACTGTCCCTTTTCTTTTTGCTTGATTTTGATAAGTAACTACTTATGTGCATATCTAAGTTTAAGTAATTAGTTTGTTAAAATCTTATATCCACTCAAATTTGGTAAACTAAGCTCATAAAAACTATGATGTCACAAATATAAAACCATTAAATCATCTTAAACATTGTATGAGAAAGCAAAAGGCTATTTCTAATTTAGGACCAGAAACTTATGTAGTAATGTGGGCACAACTCTACCGTTAAAAAAAGATAAACAAGGACCTGTAGCTTTGTATTTGGCATTTTGAAAGAATAGCTTTTAGAGAGTTAAAGGCACTGATCACCAATTTCTGTTCATTTTACTTATTGAGATATTAATTTATCCTATTTTTTCCCTTCCAAATGCATTTCTCTAAGAGGTTTTTCATTAAATAAATGCCTTAATTCCCTTTAAATAAATTGTGTAAGGGTACTATTTGATTATCATTTGCTTAAACTTATAAAGGTCTCCATGTACTTAATTAAGTAGTTTGCTCATCGGGGACAATTGTGTCTTTGGACAGATTGATGGACAATTTCTGAGACCTTGTCTGGCTGATAATTTAGTATTGAAAAACTTAACTGTAAACCGTGAACACCAATTTCTTCTCAATGTCACAACCCGGGATGGAGAGACAAACTCATCAGCTTATTCTTGGTTCATCGGTAAGCACTTCTTTCCCCTTGGTCTGTTTTTTCCCTCTTTCTTCTCTCCCCTCTCCACCCACCACCCCCCCCCCCCCCCCCCCCAACCACAAGTTCAAATGTTTGTTTAGATGGCTGGGCATAAAACAACTTGACAACCTCATTGAGCCAGATGTTGAAAAATATTATCCAAAGGAACCTTATTCCTTTATTTCTTGATTATCTAATAGATACAATACCACCAACTGCAACAATTCATAGCGAACAGAATTATACCAGTGCAGAAAAGATATACATTGATGTTACATTTAGTGAAGCTTGCACTGGACAGGGTGGCTTCAAGTGTGTGAACTCATCTAACTGTGATGTAAGTAGGTTTCTTGCTTAGAAACTTATGTGTTATCAATGAATATGCAGTGTTAGATATTTAAGAAAATGATCAAAAGGATCAAACTTTTACTATTGGTGATATGAGTTTGGTAAATTCATGCTTTAATATTAAGACATTTTCTAGGTCATAATAAATGGTCCTGCCCAAGTACACGCACCTTCACTACGCATTATGGAACATGGAATCAAGTACAGACTCAATGTTATTTTCTCCTTAAGGAGTATGTATGGGCGCATTGTGATCACAATGGCAGATAATTTTTGTACTGATCAGGCAGGAAACCATTTCACACGATCAAATGGTTCTACTATAATCATTCACTTTGGTGAGACATCAGTCACTCTTTTCCTTCAACAGGTTACTTGATTAAGTTTCAATTTGACTCCTTCCCCATTTAAATCTAATGGCTGTCTCAGATAGAAGACCAGTGCTGGTGGATTTATGGACAACTGTTCCATCTTATGAGTTGGTGATTAATGGGGTTCCAAGAACTGTGCTTGCCACTAACAAAATGGAGGACATTACAATTTTCCTTGATTTTAGTATTCCCATTATAAATTCAACAGAACAGATCCTAAATGCATTACATGTGAACTCTGGTAGCTTGATACCTATTCATGGTAAAATTCATGGGAACCGTCGATTTGTTTTTGAAGTAAGCAGAAAATTTCAACTTTTTCATGACATCAAAGTCGCACTTTCTTTACAAAATACCAGTCATATCTGATAAAAAAATTTATATCAATTGAATCGTGGTGAATTTATTGCTTAATTTTTATTTTGTAGCTCAAGAAAATATCAAGAACTGAAATTATCTCAGTTGAACTACAAGCTGGTTCAATAATTGGTAGGACAGGCACTCCTGTCTCATCTGTTGCCTCAATTACATTCCTTTATGGTACACTATTCCAAAGTTTGTCTTCAAAATAGTTCTGGAATACTATTCTGTGGCATTACTATTTTGCTAATTGCTATATTTTTTGGTTAGATTCCACAGACCCTGGTGTAGTGTTAAGTACAAGCTCACCAAACATAACGAAGGAGTCCAACATCAATGTGATAGTTGAGTTTATGAAGCCAGTTTTTGGCTTTGAGGCCTCTATGGTAAAAGTGATCGGGGGCACAATAACAAGGCAGGTGCATATGGTGACTCTTGGAACTACTGAGGTCATTATACAATTTAATATTCATTTTGTCTGCATAAACATAAAAGAATGACTAAAGTCTTGATTGAAGGGCTATAGTAATTTCATAGTTCTTAATGTTGTTTGTTGTAGGTTTAAGGAGCTTTCAAGAGCTCTATACTCATTGACTGTCCTAGCAGAAGCTCAGAACATGTTATCAGTTAACATTCCTGCAGGGAAAGTAAATGATATTGCAGGAAATCCAAATTTGGCATCAAACCAACTTGAAGTGAAACAATGTGTGAAAACATATCTGCCTCTTATGCATTTTCTTCCGGTTCTTAATATTTCCTTACTGTAAACAATAATTATTCAATTTAACAAGTTAAATAGCCCTTGTTGCTGTCTAAAAATTGCAAAATAGGGAGATGTGAAAGATTTTTTCTTTTTATTTCATTTCATGCTAATTCTTTGAAAATTTGTCTTATGACAAACTGTTTTAATTAAAAAAAAAAAACTGTGGAAGATAGAAGCATAGTTTTTGAGTGATTAAGCTGATGCCTATCTGTATGGCTTCTTATCCTCACATGATTTTTAAGTTTTTGCAGACTCAACTCCTCCAATATCCATTGCACTACACTCATTTGTGACTGCGGGAACAGTAGCAACAGCACTAGCAGCTGCCATTATTTCACTTTCCTCTGCAAATCTAGGAGCAATAGGTGCTGTTGCTTCTGGGAGTACTACTTTTTTTTCTCCAGATTCATCAATGAATTTACATGTAAGTATCTACAGATTCAGTATTGCAAAAAAAAAAACCATTCATACAACTTCTGCCATATCTAATGTTGTGATTACTCATCGCATGTTCTCTGTACAACCATTGAGGTTCAGTTTACGTATTTAGCAAGTTTTTATTACAGGGAATGATTGGACATCTACAGGTGTTTGTCCTTTCAGACTGGCTCTTAGTTAACCAATCAATTGAATATTCAGAAACAATGAAAGGTCTTCAGTGGCTCATACCTCATCAAAAACTTCCATGGAATAGGAATAGCCCTTCAATCTGGCCGAACCATGTCAATTTGGTTGGAAAGAAGCTTGCACGGAATTTGAGTATCTTGGCTACAGGATGGTCTTCTCACAAAATAACTAACCAGAAAATTGACTTAAATTTAACCGACTCCTCTTATATGCGTCATGAACAACCATTACCAATTGAAATTGACCCCATGTCCATCTGGCACCATGGACAGCACAACATAAGCATGAAAGATACTCCTTATGGGCTACCTCTCAATTCCAGTGAATATTTCACCCATTTCTTGGTAAATATCTATAATCTACAGTAATCATATTTGTTTCAATGATAAGATTCCTAAATTTGAATCATTTGTCTTGTAGAGAGGAGAGCCAATTTCTGCTAGCAACATTGCCAAGAGAATGAAGAATTATAAAGGGTAGCTCCACAATTACCTTCACATTTAGAATTGAGCATTGGTTATAGAATATTGCCACTAGCATTAGACTCTAGCCCTATAATATCCTTAGACAGAAAAGAGCTAATGTATTTTTCAGCATAACTTGCTGATGTTTAAGGTGTTCGGAATATTGCTGAGGTTCTTTCCTGACAGGTGGCAAGATATGGAAATGAACTTATTCTGGCTTGGTGTGGGAGGAGGTAGTTTACTTACAATTCATGTTCTGAAATTAATTTTCCTAAGATGGAGGACAGGAATACCAGGTCATGGGATACTTTCAGTACCCAGGTTTGAGCTCTTTCTTCTAATTCTGATGCTACCATGTATCTCTCAGTCTTCAGCATTTATCATAAGAGGTAACAAATTGAAGTTTATTCTTCTTAATTTTAAATCCTTTTCTGTCAGGCATGTGATCAACTGAAGACTACTCATATTTGCAGGTGGTACAACGGGGGGGATCATCACTGGGGCTTTGTTGCTAGCTATCCCTGCAGCCTTTATTTTATCAGTGGGCCTTTTTCTCGTATTTGCAGTCTTTTCTGGCAGTTTTTTTCAGTACAAGGAAGTCAAGCATAGAGATATAGAAGAACCTTGGTGTACAAAGCTGTGGTTCTTCTTTACAGGTAGACCTACAACTGGAAGGTGGTTTTATAGGGAAGGGCTGTCTTCATCTTTCCTCCTGTGCCTAGGAATTCTCTTTGAGAGTTGGAAGGGTCCTCCATTGTTTGTCTTTGTTAATCAGAATGACCCAAACACCATACTCAGGTGGACTGAGAGTGGCAACAGAGGGATTGGAAGAATGCGAGCTATCAGCTCAGACGACAGCAATGAAGAAACTAAAAGTTCCCTATCAGAGAGGCTCTTAGGTTGTGCTAAATCCTCCTATATTATCCTTGATCTTTTAAGAAGAGTCAGTTTGGGGATCATATCTGGAGCTTACTCGTCACAGAAGTCAAGCCAAAGCCTTTTTGCATTGACAATTACACTGGTACAGTTCATGTATCTGTTTACTCTTAAACCATACATCAGTAGGGGAGTCCAAGTGGTGGAAAGTGTTTCTCTCTTGTGTGAGGTAGGCATCTTTGGTCTATGTTTCAGTTTCAAAAGCTCAAACCCAGTTGAAGCAAAAAAATTGGGTTTTGTAATGCTGTCTCTCCTTTTCTTTACCTTTGTTGTTCAAATTATCAATGAGTGGTATGGTATGATCAAATCAATATTAAGACTCTCACAGCCTCATAAGAACTCTTTCAAGCTTGGATTGAAGTTTGTTGCAAAAGGCCTTGTTCTGCCTTTCCTTCCAAGGCAACATTGGTCAAAAGTCATAGCTGCAACCTCCCAACCAACAACAGGCCTAACTCCAGTGATTCCCATAAGCCCAGAAACAGAATTTGAAAGAAGAGATACAAGAACACCATCAGTTCCCTCAATTACTTCCATGACTGCAACGGTAGCCCCTGTGCTCAGTCCTGGGCTGTCAAGTCCTAACGTCATGCAAATGGAAGGTACCACAACCGTCACTGGGCAGAGATCAGGGGAGAGAAAAAAACTAAAGGAAATCAAATATGAACCCAAGAGTGAGATGAAGAAGTTAAGGGAGTTAGCAAAGGCTAGTTTCTCAGGGGATTTTAGGGATGGGGAAGCTAGTACCAGCTATGCTAAGGCTGCAATCCTGCACCGGTGAAGCCTCCTCAGAAACTCCATTAGTCTCCAATCTAATAATCATTGATTGATTTCTAACTTAGAATGGTAAAAGAAGAATTCTGTTTCTCTCAATATTGTTTCTCAGCTTCTACTGTTTTATTGACCTCTAACCTTTTGTTATACAAAAGGCAGTTTTGTGTGCATATAAACATAACCTAGAAGAAATTGTATCGAGGAGAAGATAAACCAAACATTCATGTATTTGAAATGGCACAAGATGTTTAAGATACAAATGCAGAGATGTTTAGAAGTCCTCCTTAAAAAAAAAAAAAAAACCCTACTGAACACACAAACAAGTTACCAATCAAACAATCACTAAAGCATGCTTTAAACTCAAGCAGCTGTGTCCTTCTCATTCCCAAAACAAATGACCATGAAAAAAATACATCTAAGAAGATATACATGGTCTGGAAACTATCTATATTTACAATTACATTGTTAAATGCTCTGACAAATTAGGGAATCCAATCCCAAGTAAAATTATTTGCATTTGCGTTAACATATGTTGGATCTTAATGGCTTCCAAGATGAATATATAGAGCTACTGCTTGATATGAAAATACACAAAAGATGAGAAATGCTGCAGGAACAACCGAAAGATGCCTAAAAAGAGACAGTGAAACATTTCTTGGTCAGTGATAATCACCATGATCGAGTGGATTCTGATCAACGTTTCCATCCGAGGAAGAATCTCCAAGCGACACTTGATTTGCTGATAAAGTAAGCAAATGATTAAGGCCATGCACCACAAGCCCATGACTTTGATACATATTTAGAAAGATCACTGGAACACCGTTAAACTCAGGAACATCACCAGAAACAGTCACATTGATCTCAAACCCTTTCAGGAAAGTTGGCAACACAGTTCCATCTTCAAGTTTGATTAAATCCAGCCATGACAGCAATCTTCGAACAACATGCTGCCGAAAAATTAACATGTAATCGCTAACATTCCTTGCGTGTTCTTGAATTGCTACATCAACCGGTGCAAAGATTGTTAAACTTGTCTGATCCTTAGGCCCTGCCAGCTGTGCATCAAGGAATGCAGCCATTATAGAATAACCTCTGGACCTTAGTATATCCGAAACCAAACCAAAAGATTCAACTTCAGATGAACTGTTACGTTCAGTTGGTATGGTTGGACCAGGAATTGGCAAATCAGGAGCAATCTGGAAAGATGAATTCAAGAACTCGTCAATTCCATATATAATCACTGACCCATCATCGTATACGGCCTTTACATCAATCATAACGTTGTTAATCGATACTTTTCCATCAGAATGTGAGGCAGTAACAATGAGCGAGCAATTAGGCAACAGGGTTGGTATGCTTGTGCCAGAAGGAAGAGTCTTCATGGCTCCTGCAGAGAGTCTAATTGGCAAGATGTGATATTGAACTAAAAGAAGAGGCAGTTGGCCGGAGTGGACAAAGGCAGGGTCTGAAGGAGCAAATATGGTGGCAGTTGCTGAATCAAGATTCAGGGTATTGGAGACAAGTTCAAGAGTTAGTGCCATTGAGAGATAGTCTGAGTCTGAGTCCAAAAGGGTCTTGGCAGCATTAGAAAAGGTTCCAGAATACGTGAGAGTGGAGGAGGAGGAGGAGGAGGAGAGAGAAAGGAGGGTGAGAGAGAAGAGAAGCAAGGTCAGCATGTGTAAAAGTTCTTTGAGTTCCATTTTTGGTTCTGTGTTTTCAAGTTGATAAGAATATGAACAAAGTAAATGGTTTTGGAAGTTTCAAGCAAAGGAGAAAATTTGGGAGGGAAAACAAAAGAAGTAGAGAGTGCAGTTTGTTGGTTTGGTTCAAACCTGTAAGGATTAAAAGTTCTTGGTTATTTCTGTGACCAAACAAGAAAATGTTGGTTATTGCAGGATTTAGTTAACTTCAAAGTTTGTGATGGGAAAGAATTTCAAGTTCTGCAAAAAAATCTAAAAGTCATCAGATTTTTTTCTTTTTTAATTACAATTTTTTTTTCCACTAAAAGCCTTGGGTATTTAGTTTTGATCATAAATTAGCACAAATGGTTCATAATCAATTATAATTTATAAATGATTTTAATAAAATAAAAAAATATAAGACACAATTTTGTTGAGTTAAAAGTTAATTTATGAAATAAGATATTTGTCCTGATTCACAAATTTTGTTTATCTAAGATTTTCAAAAAAAAAAAATTATTTAACTTGGTCTAGAAAAATTTTCTAGCTCCACCATTAGATTGAGATACAATATAAGTACGTTATTAAGTCCATATTAAGTATATTATCAAACCTATTTGGTTTGGACGAATGATCCCAGCTATCATCAATTAATTAAAATCTTAGTAAGCTACTTTATGAGTTTATTGTTAAAGCCTATATCAAACTTATTACCAAGCTCAAACCAACCTAAGTTCAACTTATTTTTTTGTTGAGCCATATTGTTTACAAGCTTGTTAATAAATAAATATTTTTTTTTTTAACTTGGACACGACTCGTTTATTAAATAAGCCTAAAATTATGGCTCAAGTTCGACTTTTTATAAGAAAAACAAACATGAACAGGCTTCTATTGAATCAAGTTCGAGCTTTTTATGAACTACTTGGTTGATTTATAACCATAGGTTTGGGGACGATCTAGTGGTGGTAGATGAATCAATAATAGAGCAGGAAGAAGAAGAGTTTGCCATTGTTGACTGTGTTAATGGGCACCTTTGATCTAGGAACTGTTTCTAGGGTGGGCATTAAAAAATTTAAATTATACAAAATATAATAAAAAGATAACTTGAATATATCAAAATCACCAAAAAAAAAAAAAAAAAAGCAAATACATAAAATTTAACAATTTCCTTCTACAAACAAAATTAAAAAGCAAAAAATGACTACTAATAAATTAAGTGAAAATTGAGAATGCAAAGCTAAGATAAATAAAATGAGAAAGAGTCTAAAATGATGATAGAAAAGATAAAAATGGAGAAAGTGAAAGATAGTAACAAATATACATGTTTCGATTACAAGCCAAGCTTTTGAGGAGTAGAGCTCCCAACACCACTGAGAAGAAGTCACGGCCACAATCTCTTTCTTGGTATCATTTTTTAGGAAAATGAAATTATAATTAGGCCCGAATTCACTTTACCTACTCATGTTTTGAAAAGTGTCACTTTGCTTACTTGAGGTTTGATCGGTTTGTCTTCCTTAATCCACTTCTATTAAAAACAATGATAAATATGTATTTTTACTTACTTTTATGTCCCTCTCCTTCCAAAACAAAAAAAATATTACTTAAAAGAAAATAAGAGAAAATAAGATCTAAAAGTAGGGTTGTGTAAAAGTTTACAAACTTGGCTCAAGAACTGCAATAGAACGCAAAATGTCTTTGTGACTCAGAACGTTAGGCAAAAATTTAACTCCATCCATTATTTCATCTTAGACTTAAAAATTTCTCTCGCCAATGAGAACCCAAAGTCAATCACTCCCTCTTTCATCACCTTTTTTTTTTTTTTGGGCAAAATTCACCTCTAATACTGAAGGTGTGGTACCAAATGTGTGATTTACCTTTGAAATTTAAAGATCTACCGAGTATTCTGTGAATTTCCACATTCAAAGTTTGTCTTTCAAAATTTATTATGAATTTCCACACCTTTAAACATTTACCGTAAATTTCCACATTTAAAGTTGATCTTCATCAAGCATTTCCACGTTAAAAGGTGAAGTAGTATTTTCACAGTAATCCCAACAGAGGAACCATTGGTCGGTTTTCAATTTTTCCGCTTTTTTATTTTTTTATTTTTTTTTAACTTACTCTTTGAAATTCATTCTTCTATGCTAATTTTAAAATGTTGTAACATTTTACTGTGTCCTAGCATTATTCATATATTTATTAAACCCAAAATTTTGAGATTATTAAGTTAGGGAGGTCAATATTTGTGTGAGTAATGTTAGAGAATAGAGAACACAACAAAATGTTACAATAATTCCAACATTAGCATTGACAAGGAGGAAGCGGAATCAGATTACTTCAGTTAAAAATGGGGCAAGGGATTGGATTGTGGAGGAAAGGGAAGTTATGGATTATTTTAGGGAGGGGTTCCAAAATTTGTATACAACCATTCAAGAATCGGCCACTTGGGATCTAAACTACCATTCACAATGGCAAGCTAAACTTTCGGAGATAGAAAGAGATGGGATTAGCCACATGGTGACCGAGGAGGAAATTTCAGCTGCCTTATGGTCTCTAAAGGCTTTTAAGGCTCCAGGACCAGATGGGCTTCATGCTGGGTTTTACCAGCGGTTTTGGATTGTTGTTGGGGACTCGGTCAAGGAAGAGGTTAAGAAGGTGTTCAGGGAAAAGAAAGTTCCTGAATATCTGAATAGTACTAATATTGTTCTTATTCCTAAGGTGCAAGGTCCGGAGACTATTGGTTGCTTTCGCCCCATAAGTCTATGCAATTCTGTTTATAAAATCATATCCAAAGTGCTGGTTGGAAGGATTAGACCTTTTTTGGATAAGCTTATATCCCCTTGTCAAACTGCCTTCGTGCCGGGGAGAAGGGGGGTGGACAATACAATTATAGTTCAAGAAGTCATCCATACTATTGGAAGGACGAGAGGGAAAGTGGGGTACATGGCCCTTAAGATTGATTTGGAGAAGGCTTATGATAAACTCGAGTGGAGTTTTATTAGAAATATGTTGAAAAGGTTTAACCTTCCGGAAAACCTAATCGAGCTTATCATGAGCTGTATTACCTCGGTTACAACCTCTATTCTTTTTAACGGGGGTAGTCTTGAGCCTTTCTCCCCGACTAGAGGAATAAGGCAGGGGGACCCTTTATCTCCGTATATCTTTATTATGTGCATGGAGTACTTAGGGCAGTTAATTCAAGAGAAGTGTGAAGATGGTCTGTGGAAACCGGTTAAAGCTTCTAGAAGTGGTCCCTCATTCTCCCACCTTTTCTTTGCTGATGACTTGGTCCTTTTTGCCAAAGCTTCTATGGAAAATTGTCGGGTCATTAAGGAGGTTCTCGATAGATTTTGTATGGAGTCAGGTCAGACTATTAGCTTGGCTAAGTCAAGAGTGCTCTTCTCTCCGAATGTGGAGCAGGATGATGTGGAGATCTTTGCCTCGACTCTCGGTTTTCAGTCTACAAGCTGTTTGGGGAAGTATCTTGGTTTTCCTATTAAACACCGCAGTGGGTCAAATCAGGATTTTAATTTTGTTTTGGACAAAGTGAAGACGAAATTAGCCGGGTGGAAGGCAAATCTCCTCTCTATGGCAGGGAGGACAGTTCTTATTCAAGCTTCATCCTCGACCATTCCGGCTTATATTATGCAAAGCTGTATGCTTCCTAGCAAGGTGCTTGAGGGTATTGATAGAGTTAATAGGAATTTCCTATGGGGTTCTTCAGACAGTAGTAAAAAAATGCATTGGGTAGGTTGGAGGAAGGTTACTAGACCAAAAGAAGATGGGGGTTTGGGTCTCCAAACGGCTAAAGGAAGAAACACCTCATTACTTGCAAAGTTAAATTGGCGCTTTCATTCCGAGAAAAATGCTCAGTGGGCAAGAGTGCTTAGAATGAAGTATTGCAATCATCAACGGATGAGATCTAGGAATGAAAATATATTACCTAGCTCTAGGGTGTGGAAGAGTTTGAAAAAGGGTGAAGACATTTTTAAGCAACGCATCGGATGGATCCCAGGGGCTGATAGCAATTTGGACTTCTGGCATGATAATTGGTCGGCGGTTAGTCCCCTGAGACAAGTTATTCATGGCCCCCTGACCCTAGAATCTGCCAGGTTAAAAGTTAAGGATGTTGGTCAACCAGGTGGGTGGGACTGGGAGAAGGTCCAGATGGAATTACCTAGTGATGCTAAAAAGGCCATCCAAGCAATTCCCATTCCTATATCAGTTAGTGCAGAAGATAAGTTGGCCTGGAAGTTTTCACCTAAAGGAAGCTTTGACCTGAAATCAGCCTATTTGTTGACATTGGGATCGGATATGGAAGTTCCTTTCAAGGGAAAGTGGATTTGGAAATTAAAAACCCTCCCTAGAATCCAAGCCTTTGTTTGGCAGTGTATGCATCAGAGTATTGGTGTCAAAGACTACCTGAAGGGGAGAGGTGTCTTGATAGATAATGCTTGCCCCATTTGTCAGAATGTTCCAGAAAGTATTCTCCATGCCTTGCGTGATTGCCCTTCGGCTAAAACTACCTGGATTCAACTCGGAGTTCAGTATGTAGACCACTCTTTCTTCACAATGAACCTTAAGGATTGGCTGTATGCTAACTGCAATGCTGATCCAAAGCACAGACAAGGGCAGATGCCATGGTCACAGGTATTTTTGTTTGCTATTTGGTTTATATGGAAGAATAGAAATCGTTTTATCTTTAAAAACAGATCTCTGAATCCGAATGTGGCTAAGGAAATTATGGATCGAACTTTGGAGTATAATCTTTGTGTGTGCAATCCTACAACAACCAAGAAATTGATTATGAGAAGAATCAGATGGGAGAAGCCTAATGTGGGATGGAGGAAGCTTAACACAGACGGTTCATCTGCTGGGACCCTCGGGTTGGCTAGAGGTGGAGGCGTTCTTAGAGATGAAGAGGGAAAATGGGTGATAGGTTTTGCCAGGAAAATTGGTGCAACAAATAGTTTTCTTGCCGAGCTATGGGCGCTTCGTGATGGGCTCCTTATTTGTCTGCAGTCTCATACAAAAGCAGTAGTCATAGAAATGGATGCCAAAGTCATAGTTGATGCTTTTGTTCAACCAGGGAACTCAAATGCTATTATCTCTTCTCTTATGGATGACTGCAGACAGCTGGTTTCTCAGATTCCCCATGTGAGGTTTCTTCATGTTTATAGAGAAGCAAATAGGTGTGCGGATCAATTGGCCAAACTAGGATCCTCTATGGGTAGCGACTTTGCTGTGTTCTCGTGTCCGCCTGTGGACATTCTCCCTTTTTATGAGGCTGATTGCCGTGGAGTCTTTGTTAATAGACTCTGTCCTGATCCTCTTTTTGCTCTTTAGTTGAATGAATTATCCTTTATTACCAAAAAAAAAAAAAATATTCCAACATTAGCATACGAAAAAAATTCTCTAAAAAAAGCTCATATGTGAGTTGGTATGCTAATTTTAAAATGTTGTGGCATTTTACTGTGTCTTTAGCATTTTTCTTATTTTTATTAAATCCAAATTCTTGAGATTATTAAGTTAGGGAGGTCAATATTTTATTTAGGGAAAACAAAACATGTTAACTTAAGCGCAATTATGTATATAAATTTGTACAGATTACATCGAAACTGAAATTCAGAACATAAAAAAGTCTATCAATCTCCTTCAGCTACCTGTTGACTTGGTCTGTGTGTTTATCTGTTGGTGAGTTTAGAACTGAACTGATCCCAATTTGCTGATTTTGTGCTACTTTTTCTTTCTTTCATATTCTATTCTATTCTATTCCATTCTATTCCTTTCTAATATATCCCTTTAAAAACTGAACAATTTTTTTTTTGAAAATGTGATTGATCCTGGATACACAGGCGATATGGCTGGGATATTTTGGCCCGCCATTGTTAGTCCCATCGTAACTCTCTCTCTCTCTCTCTCTCACATATTTTGATCTCTATTTCAACTAAGTGATTGCTTGTTTTAATTTCTATTTTTTTTATAAATATATTTTCAACAAGTCTCCTTGGTATCTTATGGACAGTGTTAAGGGAAATTTGAAAATAAATCTTTTTCTTTTGATTTGTAATGGAATACTTTTTTTTTCTTTTAATCTAATGTTTTTGTTGAGGATGATACTTTTACGTTGCATAGATTTTTTATGATTTAATATAGAAACAATAAGTTGTTTCTTTTAATCCTAAATATCTGTTTTGTGTGTTTATGCAAGAGCACAGACTTAGGTTGAGCTCGTTTTGTTGTGAAAAGATTATGAAAATATTGTGAACATGAGTATTTTTTAATGTTTATTTATTTATTTATTTATTAAATTTATGAGTTTGACTCTTTTGTAATTTGGGTTTTCTTTTTTTGATTTGTATTTTCGATCCCCTCTATTGCAGGGCTTGGCATGGGAGAAATTTACCCAAGGAATTGTCGACTGGGTAGGATGTCTTTTTTCTCTTATTATTCTTAAGAACCTAATTATCCCAGCTTCCTTTGAAGTCGTGCATATCTGATTTGACCCTTGATTCATTATACTACCTTATGCTTAGTTTTCTTGATCAGTTGACAAATTTTTAATCCCCTCCATTGCAGGCCGTTCTGAACCAAAAGGGTGGCAATAATATCATATCTATTAAATTTGATGTTGTAATTAATCCTTCATGTCATTCGTCGCGAATTGTGCACACAACAGCAGGTGCCGTCCAATCGAAAAAACAAAAAAACAAAAGAAAAAATTATTGGTGCTATAACTTTGTCCCGTTCTTCATCCCAAACAAGGACAAAATTTATCATGTTTCTGCAACATGTATCCATTCTCGTAAGGAGTTATCACTCCGTATTAGGCAAGGGATGCCTCCACCTCCTCCAACTCGCCCTAATAGAAGGGGGCACCTTCAAAAAAATCTTTGAGAAAATATTAAAATTGAGGTGACACAAGTTGTTTTTGGTTGATGAATTAAAATGAGATAGTGGTGGGTGCAAATAAAAATTAGTTATCAATTCAATTATTGTAAAAAAAAAAAAAAAGTGTTGTAAAAATTGTTGCATTGCTTCAACCTCCTCATGATTGGAGATTGAAGATTAACTATTCAAGCGAAGTGTTACTTGGTTTATGTAGAAAATTGAGCATCACGTTTGATCCATTGTCCATAAGTTAATCTTTTTATTCTCGCAATGTTTTCGATGTGTAATTAATGAATAAAAGGGTTTTTTTTTTTTTTTTTTTGGTATGGAATATTGATAATCTTCCAATAAATTTTGGTTGAGCAGCTACTTTGTAGAAGCACTTGTGAATTGTGATACAGATTTAATGTTGCGCTTTTAAATTGGTTTCTTTCACCATAAAATCATTGTAGGTAAAATGTTCAATGTAAAAAGACATTTTCTGGGTGGGCAGCATGTGTAAAAAAAGGGAGAAAATAACCGGTATTTGCTTTTTGGTGTTTTATGATGATGGTTAATTGGCAATATATTAAAATTGCTTACTTAATTTGTATGGACCATCGAGAATCTCCTTCCACTACTACTGAAGACGATGATGTAGAAGAAAATGCAGAGGCTTTCATTGATAAGACTCCCTACTCCCTTCCTTGCAAGTTTACCGGCTACCGGATTGGCATCCGGCAAGTTGGGGGTCCCAGTTTTCTAGAGTGGAAGGCAAAGAAAGAAAGTAAAAATTAAATTTTGATGTTAACTTTGGTTCATTAGGTAAATTTGTTTTACAATCTGGTGAAGAATGGTGCTATGAATAAGCATATAAAATAAACAATCCACAAAACATCATAACACAGCCACAACACACAGATGCGTTATTGAAGACGAAAACATTGAAGCTTAGAGAAACTGAGTCACACAAATCAGACAAATTAATTGGACATCTCAACTCCTTGCTCCTCGAGTTTCAAATCAAATTCATCAAAGGTCTCATAGTTCTGGGCCAACTTGGTGATAGATTAATCGGAGTGGGTGGGTTGCTTGCCGTTTGCATGCCTCGTTATGGGTTCATGTGACTTAGTTTTCCGTCCAACTTAACAGCCAAATATAAAGTATAACACGGAGTATAGTTAAGAGGGTAGAGTATAATTTCCCAAAAAAAAAAAAAATTACATACGGCATAGCCACGTCAAAGTAGAATGGCTTTTCAGTGGCCAGTTCAGTACATAATGCAATTTGATTGCAAAACAAATCACCACATAGTTGCTCAATAAGTAGCTACGTACACAAAAGTATATTAAAATTCTCCCTCTAGGGTCTTTCCTATAAACTTTTCCACTAATACCATTTTTTGACCGAACATTTACGGCAAAAACATTTCTCTGGTATCCTATATGTGTGACTAAAGCTTTAATCGTCTATCTGCAAGAGAAAGCAAAAACACTGTACAACTTCGAAGGCATACAAATAAAGGTTCTCTACAGGGTTTCCAATTGTTTTTAAGTTGCAGAAGCAGTGACGAGGTTTGCTTCATGCACAGCATCAGATTCATTATCATCTTCAGCGACCAGCCAGTGTAATTTAGGTCCCTGAATCAAATATAAGTACAACAACAAACTCGAAGTCAGCCAATAATGCATTGTAGCATGTTGAGCACACAAGAACTTGAATGTCCCATCTAGTCTAAAGTCTAAACTACGATGGCAGTAAAATGCTCATAGGACTAGCAAATTTCAGTGAAATGGCTAAAGCAGATGCAGGGGCAAGGCTGTCAGTCCCATAAAATTGTAAATGAAAGCATTCATCTCTTGTTAAATAGGGAACCATGTTTATAAAATGCAAGCACCATGAAAGTGAACTTGGTATGTGTTATACCTAGAGAACCTTTGTTTCTTCAGAAATATCACATGTGAGAATGCGGCATGCTTCACATTAGTGACAAAATCAAGATTTTATTTCTGGAAGGCCAAAGCATGGAGTCATTGACCATAACATTTTCACCCTTCCAAATGAGAAATATACCAAGATTCAACGTATATATACGACAATAATTACTTTGTCGTATATTTTAACACAATCATTTATTAAAATGGAACTCAACATTTTATCATCTCATTATTTGTCAAATATTCCTCTAAGAAAAAACCAATCAGTCTTGCCAAAGTTTTTATAAAAAATTTTTAAAAGGGGAACACACAGACAAAACAACAAAAACAGATACTGAGACAGTTAGAAGTCCAATAATTGAAAGTTGGAAACTGCTCAAGCTCAGCTTTATGTTCCACAATATGTCTAATACTATTTTAACTATAAAACCAATTAGTATTGCCAAGTGAAAAAAAATACCAAAAAAACTCCCTATGACGATTTCTACAGGACCAAACAAACTTAATTTCATTAGTTTGTTATAAAATCTAAATTATATTAGTACTCAAAGATTGGGTCCTAAACAAAAAAGTCACAAATAGGAGAGAGAATCCGCGGAGGTGTAATGGAGCCATGGCCCATGGAGGGAGGAGGCAAGAGCCAAGAGTCTTTGTGGTAGATTCTCTCCTTGGTTGTACTACTTGAGGTCAATGGTCCACCGTGGATGAGCTAGCAAGTGGCAATAGGTGGCAAGTGGCAATAAGTGGCAGTCATGACACCTCTGGATCGCTTAAGGTGTATGTTCTTTTTTGTATCAAGCTTTAGGAATTTTTATTTATTCTGGACAAGCTTTTAGGGATTTGTTAAAGAAAATAGCTTTGGCAACAACAGAACTCTTTCCCGTTTAGTTACAAAAAGCAATAGAGCCCTAATGTTAAACAACAAATGCTATATATATTATGTAAAATGAAGTAACTAACTCAAACTATAGAGAATATACTTCATCAATATTATGGAATTCATTACCTTTCCCTGCCGTATAATTTTTGGAGGCATCACTGTCATGTCAACTACAGTGGATGGATCTGCCACTCTTACCCCACCATCAACAACAAAGTCAAGACCCTAAAATAGATTAAACTGCTTAAGTCAGGTGCTAACTTTTATAATACTAATAATATATATATATATATATATATATAAAGAACCTGCAATTATACAGAAAGCTGTCATAAATTTATACATTTTCTTTTTCTTTGCAGCCTATAAATCATACCCAAAAGCAAGGATTATATAAATGGAATGTAATGACATAACTTCCATAATGCATCCACTTTAATTTCTTTTTTCCATTTTGCATATATATGGGGGCGAAATAATAACCTGCAAAGTAATTTTAACCTTAGAATTTAAACTAAAGCACCCTCAAACAATAGACTCATACCTCTGGTCCGTACACATCAGCTATTACAACCGGATCGATCAGCCACTCATTCTCCTTTGGGCACTTGACACTGAAAAAATGGGACATACATTCAGAAATAACATCATGGAGTATATGTGAAATGCAAACGGTTGGTATAATATTTTTTCCTGCTTAAACATCAATGATTGATTGAAGAAAAAGAGTTTTCTTATCCATTTAGAGTTATCTGTATCAATAAAGAAAACAAAGTTCAAGGCACACATTGCTTCCAACAAATGCTATCCCTCCCATTAAAAGAAATTGAATAGACAAATAAAACCAACCTCGTGGAAATTAAAGGTGCATCTGTCTTCTCGAGTATTGCTTGACATATGGCATCATCAGGCATACGAACACCCACGTTTTTCCTCACTGCATATTTGGCAGCTGCAGTTCTATTCCTTATACACTGTTTAGGTAGCTCTTTACTTGCAGTTAGGATGAAAGTATACTGTTGCATAGAAGTTGTATTAGGGATCAAAATATTCACATAAAGTGAACCTAAATTGTATCCCGTGCGTTGTCCTATGACCCCCAAAAAATCTTCAGGCCATATAAATTCATTTATTTGAAGTTCTTTTGAAAATTCACCATTCTCTCTCTCTGACTCTATTTATCAGGGAAGAGAGAGGGAGAGTAACAGGAGGGACGCTGCAAATACTTAAATCTATATGATCTTTTGTATAGACAATAGACAGCTAGGTATACCAGTGGATGATGGGCCCATCTGAGAGCAATAGCTACAAGGTTACATGTAAGATAAAGATAGTTGAATCAGGACCCAACGGGTACCTCAGGTTTTTCCCAGCAATAATCAAGTGATCCAGAAAACATACTTACAGGCCCAGGTAAGCAATGCTTAACAGCTCGGAATATATTAGCATGCCCTTGGCTATCACCACGAGGAAACCCTGTTGTATATGTATCAATGTCCCGGAAAGAGTGGCATAAGATGCTAAGAGGCTGCACTCGTTATATGAAGATAAATAAAAATATGTATACACAAGAAGTTCTCAAAAAGAAAAAAAGAATTGTCAAAACACAAGAATACAGATATTGTAATCAATGGCTTCAACATGTTGAGACCATGCACCATCCAACTAGAATATAATATTCAGTATCAGCATATTTTCTCCAGTGGCTAGTTTTCTCACTTTCTAAAGCGTAATAAAGGAGTGATTTGGGAAGTACTGTTATATTATAACTTTTTTTAACCTTTTGCTGAAGCATGAAAGTTATTTGAGGAATTGAGGAGAGTGTGAATTTGGCATGGGGAGTGCTGAAATCAAGTTGAATTTGACATTCTTAATGCCAAAGTCAACGTGAATTTGGTGTTGAGGGTGTCAAAATTGCTACCTCCCCCCCAACGCACACATACACACTTCTTTTAATGTGCTAGCTCATTTCGTTCTTTTTGAATGCTGAAATCAAACATTTGGACTTTGATGGCACTGAGCTCAGAACATAATGATAATGACAAATGTAGGATCAGAAGATAAGAGCTTGCACTTAGATTAGTCTATTTGACCCAAAAAATTTTGGCATTCTGTGTGCTTATTGGGACTAGAAACTGATACTTTCATTGCTGAAAACTCTAGTGGAAATCATTTTGTTTTACTGAAATTACTATTTTATGAGAGTTGGAACTCATTGGTTGCCCAATAAAAAGGGAGAACTTTTTGTGTGCAGAGAAAATTGAATGGGAATAAAGGAATTGAAGTTTTGAGTCTTAATTTTTAACTGTTTCAGACCAGAGTTCTTGTTTCTGTTGCTGAGAAAGTTAATGCTTTCAAAAAAAAAAAAAAAAGAGATCTTGATGGTTAGACCTTAAATTATTTGGATTCCAAGAAAATAACAAATAGGAATGTTTAATGAAAAATCATACCAAATCAAAAAGCTGATTTTGGCATTATCATTGTGTTGGACTTCAGTGCAGATTTTGGTATGCTTTTTCATTAACATTAAGTTAGGATCTCAGTGCCAGCAAAGTCCAAAAGCTGATTTGAATTCAGCATTGAGAAAAAAAAAATGATCCAGCACATTAAAAGACAATAATAGCTAGCAGTTTTGGCACTCTTAACATCAAATTCATGTACTTTGGCATTAAGAACTTCAAATTCAACCTGAATATGGCACTTCCCATGCCAAATCCACTCTCTCTCCTTGATTCCCCAAATAGCTTCACTCATACTACAGCAAAAAGTTTTAAAAGTTTATAATATAACAATATTTACCCAAATCCCTCCGTATTAAACAAGAAAAGCAGTGTCATGCCTTTGAAGCTTCTATATTCTTGATCCTGCAATGGAAAAACATATAACACTCTTGTCAACAGGAAGCAAAATATGTAGTATCTAGTGATAAAAATCTTTAAAATTAGCATAGTGCCTACCTCCGAAGACGTTCAATTGCTAATGGGCTTTTCAAATCACAAACTATAGCATACCTATAAACAAAGAAAACTTCTATACTCATCAAATAGGAATGGGAAAAAAGAGGATAATCAAATGTGAGCAAAAAAATGTTTAGAAAGGATTGGAATATCAACATAATTCTTTTCATTGACTTCAATTAATAACTAGTTATAAATAAAAGATAAAAAAAGAAAAGGGCACTAAGGAAAGGTCAAAACGAATAATTACAGAAAGGAAATATCCTTCAAAATTAAGTTGACCATACAGCCACAACTAATATTACAGCAAAAAGACACATCAGAGGGTCCAGAACAAGCACAACAGCTTAGGTTATTCTAGAAACATAATCATAGCCTACCAATCATAAATATCTGTCAAATATATTAAGCCATGACACTTGATGCAGCCTTGAAATAGCTGAGGCAAAACCGAAAAAGAGAGGAGGTGGTGAGAGGACGAAGTGCAACATACAAAGTGTCTGTCGGAATGACCCCAACAGCTCCCTGTTTCAAAAGATCGACAATCGGCTCCAATTTCCAGCTGTCTACTCCTGATGAATCGGCTTCAACATAAAGCAAGCCACCCTCCTGAAATTTTCATTCCAACAACAACAAAAGCTAAGCCTTACTTTTTTGGGGTCAAGTACAGATTCGCAAAGATTAGTTAGGATCAGTCGCATCACAATTAAGAAAAATAAATATTTCCTTCAGCCTATACATCAACTCAGAGTAACTTCCGCTGGATTTGTAGCACAAAGTCTTGTAAGTAATGACCCATCTTGCAGTGCAACAATTAGAAAAACAAAATATACCCTGTGAATTCAGCAGACCACCTTGCAATGCATGATACTTTAACATAAACAATACGAATTGCTGCCTACAATCAACATAGCCATCGAAATGGCATACGTATAAGGTCATTTTTTAATTACAATTCTCCAATGCAAGTGTCAATAGAACATATGTCTCCCATTCAATTCCCAATATTAATATTAATATATATATAAAACTGAAAATCACATAAATCTATTTCAGTTAAGGCCTAGTTTTTTAATTAATTGGCAAAAATATGATACACAGATTCTGTTGAGAGTTATGTCAGTTAAGGCAATGCAAACTGAAGAGGAGAAAATAAGCTGACGGATCCAAGCAATGTTGACGGATGGGCCCATTAGGTGCAAGACTCAGTGAGAATGATTTGCTGGCCACATGTCAGATAGAATCCCTATATGGGAATACTTGCGGCACACCCCCTAGATTCTAGGGGTAATTAGAGTCCTAGCGCAATTAGGGTTCTAGAAGCTGCGTGCATCGATGGAGATCTTCTTTATAAGGAATATGACTTGTCCATCACGTTTGGGACTCCTCAAGAGGATTTCTACAAGGAAAGACTTCGACTCCAAGTAAAAAATGTCAACTTTCGACTACTATAAAAGCCCCAATACCCTCACAAATCGAGGTACGCATAATAAACCTCTCTTTAGCACTATAGAGTTGTGAGAATCTTTCTGACTTAACCTTCGGAGGGTATTCAGCCGGTACTACACCGGTGCTCTTCGCAAGGTTTTCTCTTCTTTTTGTTGTGTAGGTTTATATTCGAGCGCGTGGGAATTGTGTGGCTCACTGGTAATTTTTCGGCATCATCACAAACAAATGGATATTAGAGCAACGGATTCAACTAATTCAGCTATTAGGAACAAAAGTACAAAACCATAACAACTGCATAGAACGGAATCGCACCATTTTCCAGGCAACCAAACAAAGTCTTTACAAGGAGAGAGAGAGAGAGAGAGAGAGAGAGAGAGAGACCTTGGTGAAGCGAGGAGTAGAGTATTTGAGACGCTTAGGGCTGCGCTTAACGGCCATGGCTAAGACTACTAGACGTTGGGGTTTGGGAAACGCCATTAACGTACGGACACGTGGCGGACGCGGGAAATGTACAGAAAGTGATAACGATTCGTGTCCGTACAGTTTCGCTTGCCAATAAGACATCTTTCGTTTCGGTTTTTTTGTTGCTTTTAGCTTTGGCTCCACTGCTCTTAAAACTCTCTGAAGCGCTCTCGGATTTGGACACAGACAGAAGAGACAGCTTGGAGTTCAGACTGAAGGGGAGAGAAACTTCGAGTCTCATTAAAAGAAACGACGGCGTTTCCAATTATCTAATAAACGACATTTGTATGGCAAGAACGACAATATCTCAATACTACTATTTTCATCCTAAATATGGACTTTTTTTTTTTTTTTTTTTTATAGAAGAAATTTCCATCCTAAATATGAAAGTAGTAAATGAAAAAAAAAAAAAAAAAATGTTAAAATATTGTTTTCGACTCTTCATCCTTAAAGTTTACACTAAAATTTGAGGAATTTTTTTTTTTTTTCCTTAAACTATAATATATTTTTTTTAGAGCTTGAGCCCACCTACACCAAAAAAATAATTAATATATTAACTTGATGATAAAAAATAGTTATTATAAAGTAGACTTTATATATTAAATTCCTATCATATCATATTATATATAAAATGTTTTAAGAACAAGATTTGGCTCCAAATATATTTGGAACTATCTTACTCCAATTTATTATGTTACAACTAGAGAGATCATTAATGCATAATTTTAGTAATATAAATTTTTTTTAATGAATTATGTGACTTATTTAAATAATACAAAAATAGTTTAAAAAAAAATTTAATGGGTTGAAAAATAACATAACTTTGTCCATATAATATTATCACTTCAATTAATCCATACAACATTTATTACTTAAATAAATAAATAAACAAAAAAAAACAAAAGTGGCCCAATGAGGGGTGGCCTAGCGGTAAGGATCCCACACGCATGCGCAATGATCCTTCGTTCGAACCCTGGCGAGTACCAGGGATGGGAGGTGAAGGCACTCATGTGTTACGCCTTACTACTAACTCTCTTGGGGTGCTAAGGTGAGAAATTATAAGGCATTCTAGTAAACTACGTCACTTATCTACCATAAAAAATTTTCATTTGTTTAAAATTGCTGATTCAGTAATTAATTTCTGTTTAAAAAAAAATTCTAACTAACAATTTTAAACAAGTAGCAATTTTTTAGTAGAATGGTAAACCACATCACTTATCCACTATGTGAATCTTATAATTTCTCGTGAGTCACACATGATCGCCCCACCCCCTTTTTTCTCATAAAAAAAAATAATAATAATAAAAAGTGCCATCTGGTGGCCATTCAAAGGAAGTTGACGGTAAGTACCACTACATGCAAAAGAAGTAATCACTTCTAAATTTTATATTACCATTTGCACCAAAAACTGCTTCTTGACCTAAAAACTTTGGTTTCTTCTTTCTTCACATAACCAACCACCAGGAAAATGTCATTTTGCACTGAAACATCTTCCCTCCAGTGAAACAAACCAAGAAAAAATGGAGAAGTTACAGTTGTAGTATCACAATACAAACATAAATTGCATCCAGAAAGCAGCTGCCATTGGGAGAAAAATCCATATTTCATATAGAAAACATTACTAGGGTGAAAAAAAATAACTAATGGACGATGAATCAAATGTGATGCTCAATTTTCTACATAATCAGCTTGAAACTCATGATAAATGTTCAATCTCTGCCTGAGACAACCAAATGCCTAACTCATCTTGGTGGAGGTGGAGGCGGAGGTGGAGGTAACTGGGATTTTGCAAATCCCACCCATGCAACAATTCCAACAGCAAGAATTATCCATCCAAATATGTCATACTTGAGATCACTGCTCTTCTTTTTCTTTAAAGTTGTCTGCAATAGAAGGGAAAAAGATAAGCCGAAATTACAGATGTGTCAACTGATCAACAATATTAACAATAATGCTAAGTATTGGAAATCAACACATTACAGAAATCTAAAACTGGATATGCAGAATTGAATGTCAAAAGGGGTACAACCCTATTATGAACTGAGCAATCTACACTGCACTGCACTCTAACAAACACATAATGTAAGCATTCAAGGAGCATCCCAAACAAACACACTGATTAAGGATCCTGATAATTATGAGTGCAAGAAGCATGCTTGTCAGACAAAGGGTTGCATTTGGTTGGCAACTGGTCTTCATTTCACCAAACCATCCCATATAAATCCCAATATATAGTTTAAATCTTAAATAACAAAAGTTATTTTAAAACCGTATCCTCATAAAAAAGCTTAGTACTTACAATAACTAAAGGCATACAGCATGGATACAGAATGTATAGCATAGAGTCATAGACAGTTTCTACTGTAACTATTACGCTTTGTGAGTGTGGTATGTAACTCTCTTGACAGGAAGTGCCAGTATGCCTGTGCCTACCTGTATGTCAGATGCTTGATCCTCGAAATGAGTGGTTGCATATAGTGGTACCCAAGGGCAGAACCAGAAATTTTTGTTTGAGGGGGGGTGGGTGGGTTTGGTGGGGGCGCCCAAGACTAAACTATTATTTTGAATCACCATTCAAGTAAAAACTCAAAGCCCTACGAGAGCATTATATCTTTCTAAATCCTTCTGAGTATACAAAAATTTTCTAGGTTTGCAAACACATGTATAAAAAATATTCAAAAAAAGGGACTCAGCATCTTGACCTTAAAGTGGCAATGTGGCATTATGCTACAAGAGTAAAACATTTGGCATCAAATTTAACTCCTCTTTAAATAATCGAATGACTAAACATACCAATATTACAAGAAAATGTATTCATCAACGGATAATCAATTGGCTTAATAAATGAAAAAGAAAAAAACTAAAATCATAAGCTACAAGATAAATAAATAGAAATTGAACTGAAATATAAATTAAAAAAAATAAGAAAATTTTGTACCCCTCAAGATTTAAAACTATTTTCCCTTAACTTCAAGTAAGAAAACTCTTTATTAAAAAAAAAAAAAAAAGTAATTGAATAAGAATGTGACCATGAGACTACTAAATGGATGGAAGTCAATGAAGAGTGAGACTAGAAAAATTGCACCAAAATGAGACTTTTTTAGAACTGAGTGGTTCATGGCTAAAATGTAAAGTACTTGGAAATGGAAATTATCAATTTGAAGCTTGAAAGGGACATGGACAGGTGGGGCCATGCCTCTTTTTTTTTGGGGGGGGGGGGGGGGAACTCATAAAAAATGGCATTGAGTCACATTTTTACCTAGAGTTTACCTACAATAAACTTTTTTGTAGGGACCATGGCCCCCCTGTTATACACACAGTTCCACCCCTGGTGGTACCTGCACTTATGCCAACCAAACAAACCCATGGGCATGAAGGAGGCATATCATGGCCTGATCAAGGTGTTTTGGGCAGCACCAGCCTGTGCTGCCTCTCATTGTAGTGCATGCATACTTGTGTTGGCTAAAGTTGGCAGCGTGATGTTGTGTTGTCCTTGTGATTGTGTTAGAACCATGGTCTTGGCCTGGGAGGTCGCAGGCTATGTGTGTTGTGTGTTGTGTGTTGTGGACTACATGTGCAGTGTGTGTCATGGCAGCCTTGTATGGGCTTGACGATGGACAAGTTGATGAGAATTCAGTGGGCTACTTGGTTGCAAGACAAGGTTGGACAGCCTGTGCTGTATGTTGGTTCATGTGGTAAAAACGAGTTTGGGTTGTGGCTTGCTTGAAAATCCACGACTGGGTTGAATATGGGTGGTGATGATGTAATGTGCTGTGTGGCTGAATTTGGGAGATGACATTGACATTGGCCAAGCCCTCCATTTGTGTGCATGGACCAAGACTGAGTATCAGGCAATTTACTTGGGCTGTCAGGTTGGTTTGCATGGCCTGTGGTGAGCTGAAACATGTACACAGGCAGCAAACGTGTTAAACAGGTGGCAGCAACATGGTAGAGAGATTACCAAGCAGTTGCATGTCAAAAACAACCTTGTTGATGCGCTAGCAACGTGAAAAGGCTCTAAAGAAAGCAAGCAGTTGTATTACTGCCTCAAATTTGTGCAGCAAGTCTAGAGGGGGAAACAGATGTGCTGTGACAGTTTTCCCACTCGATCCTTAAAGCCGCTGAGGGGGAAAACAGCGTGTGCTATGTAGGAAAGCAGTGTAGTCTGTGTGTTTGTATGAGCTTGTAAGCCTCAGTGGCTGAATTAGACTAATACATATCCCAAGGCAGTGTTTTGCGTAAGTGAAACCTCTGTATCATTTAAACGTTGTGCTAAAATAATAACTGTTACAAATTTTCTGCTATAATTTCTGTGTCATGCATTTCAAGAGCCATGTAGTTTAACTAGTTGGCACCTCAACAAAGACATCCAGGGTTCAAATACCCCCTCCCCCACTGTAACAATCGAATTATCATAAAATAATTTGTGTTGTGCATGTTTTGATACACAAAAAGTTTCCAGGTTTTTTGGGTTCAAGTTATAGCCCAGTTGTATTGGCACCATTTGTGGTGATTGATGTCTAGGATTTGAACCTTACCTCCCCTGTCCCCCACTATTTATCTAGCAAAAAAATATTTGTTTCTAGGTTTCCTTGTATTGGTGTTGGTTGAGACTAAGTAGGGTTTATTTAATGCCATCACAAGGCAGAAAACATGGATGAAAATCTGTCCTGTGACACTATACAAGCCTGTGGATGGCACTGAGAAATTTAAAAGTGATGTTGGTCTAGCTTATAAACTAATATTCCAATGGATGGCATTGAAGCTTAACCACTGGACGACAAAATGCAATGCCCTGTAATTTATTTATCTGTCAGCAGCAGAGAATCAAGTAACAAATGATGTCCATATACAATCCATTCACTTAAATTAAATCAACAATATTCCAAAAGCAGGACTATTAATCTAAATTCTTATTATCATTATGTAAAACAGAACTAAGACAAGAAGAACAACAAAACCACAACAAAGTGAACAGAGAAACAGCAAACGTAAGAGAAGTTTAACTTTCAGGATCTCACCTTTGAACCTGATGAAGTAGAAGGTCCTGCTGACCCCATTGCTTGTTGTGCTAAACCATGGGCATGGATTTCCTTGTGCAATTCAGGGGCCTAAGAGTAGAGTAATTCAAATTTTTAATAATGGATTGAAAATTGACATCAAAACAAGTATACCACGGATATGTGAGACCAAGTGCATTCTATAAATGATAAATTAAAGGAAAAATATAAACAGCCAACATTTTGAAGAATTCACTTCAACAAAGAAGACATGTCAGTCAAAAAAGTTCACCACACCGAATCTTTCTTGTGACTTAATAGATGTTCCTTTAGACTAGTTTTTTTTTTTTTTTTTGGCAGTTGGGAGAGATCAAGGTACCAGTGTACTGTTTCAGGATTACGCACCATATATATATATATATATAAACTCTAAAAGGCCCATGAATGATAAAACTAATAAACTTGTCCAACCATTCAAATCCATGACAACCCAAAAAAAAGGCCCACAAAGTCATTTTCATTAATGGTTTTTAAAATCTATCTTTTTATTTCTTTTATCTCTAACCTGTCAAACTCTTGTTCTAGACTATTCTATTTCTTCATTTCTTTTCATTTCATATCATCACTTTTTTAAGTTTTAAACATGTCAGCTTGAGCTTATCTTGTCTTCTCTCTTATCTGTAACCAAATCCCCAAGTCCCGACCCCATATTTAAAACATCTCTTTCTTTTCTATTCCGGTTAGTTTTTCTCTTTCATAGAATCTCTCAGCTTCTTTTTCTCTCGTTTGATCTTTGGTCCAACTCTAAAAAAGTCCAGTGCAGTTTCTCTTCCAGAAAAGCTAGACTCAGTTTCTCTTCAAATGACGATATAGAAAGATTTTAAGATGGACTCAGTTTCTCTTCAATTCCAGACTACAACAGGATTTTCAGCCAGAACAACGGAATTTCAGGCAGCACAGGCTAGAATTTAAGGCCAAATGGAATTAGGGTGGGGGAGGGGGGGTGGTTAGCTGCACCAGTCCAAGCACCAGAATGGAAAATTCCACCCCTTCCAGCCGGAACAGAAAGGAATTCAAAAGCTTGGGAGGGATTCCTTTTGCATACTCACTGTATAACTGGGTTGCATCCCTGACACTTTCTTCATAGAAAATTTATAACTCATAAAAAATGCTCATATTTGGGAATATTCATATAAGACCTAAGAAATCTAAAAGGGTAAAATGCCCACCATTGAATGGTTAAATTTTTGTCTAGCGAAACACTCAAACATTAAGAAGCCTAGATAGCTCCTCAAGGTTATGAAACAAGATGCACAGACAAGATAAAGCAACGTCCTTCCTCTTATGCCTACAACATGCACCTAGAGGATTGTTGCCAAGCAACAATACAGTTTTCTAGCTTTTTCTTTTTATTAAAAAGAAGGGACTCAAAGCAAGAATTACTATAAAAAATTACAAAATAGTTCAACTTGTACTCCTTTGAGCATGCACTCCCTCCATGATATTTGTAAGTTCACTGAAAGTGCATGAGGATGAGCTAATCCAAAATATTAACCAAATCTGAGGTTCTACATCAGCAGGCACAAACTACTTCCTTTATTTTCATTCCATCCAACAGACCTACAGGGCCAAATCATTAACACTAAAGAAAGGAGACAGGTTCCTATGGGTTGGTTTCAGGGAAGAAAGGAAATTCCACTAGGTGAAAGAAACACAATTTATTCTGCAATTTAATTGGGAGGGCATTTGAAGGCTCAGAATCTACAACCAAGATCTTTTAGAGAAATTGGTTTTGGCGTTATGCCACAAAAAGAAATTCTATGAAGAGAAGGGTTATGGGGGCTTAATATGGGGAAGTGGAGGGACAAGACCACAGATTTAATGTGAAATCCCTCTATGGGGCTTTTCAAAAAGACCATAGAGTGGAATTTCCTTGGTGAGCCATTAGGAGACTAAAGTTCCTAGGAAGAATGTCATTCTTACCATGGATAATCTTCGAAAGAAAAAGATCATCATTGTAGATTGGCATTGTATGTGCAAAATGGATGGGGATACTATTAACTTCTCCTAAATTCTGCTATAGATAGGGACCTTTGGTCTATTGTTCTCTCTTTATTTGATGCCTCTTGGGTCATGTATTATTCAGTGAAAGATCTTCTGGCTTGTTTGACAGGTGGCTTCAAGGGCCATCAAAGTGCCATCATGTGGAATGCTATTCCTTTATGTCTTATGTGGTGCATTTGTAAGAACCATAATTCAAGGTCATTATTGAACATATTGAAACTGATGTAGGAATCGTGGGATTAATCTAGGTGGGAAGCCTAGGTTGTCCTGAATCAGAAACCCTATTGCTTCAACTAAAGTTCCTCTTTCCTAGATCGTTGTTTGATTGGCTAAAAATCATTATTGATTTTAATTGTTCGTCTCTTTTGGAGTTCCTTGATCTTTGTAATTTTAGGGTTTAATTTATTGCGTGCATCTTGCATACTCCCCATGTACTTGCGCTTTGCCCTTTTTCTTTAAACAAAATTGTTATTACTTCTTAAAATTAAAATAATAATAATAATAATAATAATAATTTAACATTTCATTCAAGCATTATAAATCATCATTCATTCTTTTTTAAGACTTAAAGCGTGTATTCCATCTCCAATAGTGCAACCTCTTGTGGCTGAAAAACTATAAAAACCAAACTAAGGTAAAAGTCATGAATACATAACCATGTGATTTGGCCCTCATACTTCATTAGCTACTGTTGCGGGTATCCATTTAAAAGCAAGAGAAATTAAGAAATCCAAGAAATGAAATCTATACTAATGCAACAAACAATGGCATCTCATTTTCCACCTCGACATGCTAAGAAAAGCAATAATTTCTAACAAACCAATCTGAACAGGTCAGATTTAAGATAAATAGTTTCTTTCTGGAACACTTACATGATAGTATACAACATAATGCATACGGACATGTCCCAGAATAAGAAATAGTATATTACCTTTGCAGCAACTTCCAAGGACTTGCGATAAAGATCATTCCCCGGATCCTACCAAAAGGCATAACTACACTATTAATAAATCTACAACAGCATGGCATTTACAAACATAATACACAAGCATATGCTTAATTTCCTGTGAGATTTTGCAAAAAATACCTCGTCAAGAGCTTGCTGAAAGTAGATAGCTGACTTGTCAAAATACTCCTTTGCCTCATCCAGGTCCGGAGTCATAAATGCTTGAGAAGTATGAGCATTTCCCAGGCACCATAGAGTATCATGCTTCTTGGGATTAACCAACAATGCCTCCTCAAGCTTTGAAATTGCCTCTATAAGTCAAAAAACACATCAACCCGTAATCATAAATTTTGAACCCAGTTGTGAAATAATTCTGAACTTTGATACCCATCACAAAAATTAATCAAAACAAACCCAATAAACCATAGTGGACTTGAATGTAACAGAAGCAAAGAATTATGCTGACGATAAATTTATAGTGTCATTCCAATATTAACTGCAACAAAACACTACTACATGGGTTGCCTTCAAGTCTAACTCATTTAATGAAGAATCCATAACCATATATCAACCATAAAACCTATAGGTCCCAAAAATCTTATGTGAAGCTACAGTTTGGTAAACCAGTAAAATTCAAAACAAAGTTATTAAGAAGGAAATAAATCTGAAGCACCTTGAATCATCTTTTTTGACTCAGCCATGTTCTGAAACTGAGACAACTCTAATAGCGCTCCTCCCCACCTTGTCAAGTTCTGCATAATCAACCAAATTACAATAAGCAATCCAAAAAAAAAAAAAAAAGGACTATTCCATATATTTCCCACAGTTTCCCAGGAACCAAACAGACTATTCAAAAAAAAAAAAAAAAAAAAACACGAACATCGGCATCGAGAGGGTCCTTAACGTAGGTAGCCTCGGCGGTCTTACGGGCGTGCTCGAAGAAAAAGATTCGATCGAGATCACCTTGCTGCATATCCATGGCAGCAAGCAATTTTTTTTTTTTTTTTTTTTTTAGGGTTTTGGGAATTTGGGGCAGAGAGAAGAAGAGAACTGCCAGTAAGATTTTGTACAGGGGGGGTGGCTCTTTTGATTTTGAATACAACGAGAAAGAGAGAAACCGAACTGGGCACGACCGCCACGAATCGGTTTCCGTAAGCCGGTTTCTTGATCCGTACTCTGCCGTTGGATTTTGGAATATCACACTAGATTGGCGGTCCAGATCTTTTATAGAAAGCTTTTTTCACTTAGGCTGTTTTTGTTTAAGGTGAAAATGAAATTTAGAAAATATTTTTTTTAGACCGTAAATTTAGAAAATATTTTAAACTCTTGTTCCAATTTATTACACTCTCTCTAGACTCTAACTTTTGTTCAATTTTGATTTTGCTTCATATTAAAAAAAAAAATTTGATTTTGCTTCTAATTATTTGAATTTGAAATGACTAATGATAATTTGAATTTGAGATATTGGAGATAATGTAATTATGTTCTAAAATATTAAATATTAAATGTTCGTAATTATATTGATATCCCTTTTTCGCTTATAAAAATAATAAATAAATAAAATCCTACCATTTATAAATGATGTTTCTTACAATTTTACATTTATTTTTGTGTTCTAATTAAAAAAATTAATGTTTATACTAATTTTTTTTTTCCATTGTAATGAATAACAAATTTTTTTTTTAACAATGTACTGAGCAAAGCATGGTTATTGGCTAATTTTCATGAAAAGAAAGATCTTTATTAAATTTTACTAGTGCCTTTGGCTCTAGCAGCCCCACATTAGTTGTGATTTGATCTTTGATTTAAGAAATTAAAAAAATATATGATGTAGGGTGGAACCTTATTATACAATAGGAAAAGTTTTGTTTTTTTGAGTTCTTATACTTTCACATGTCATCATTCATGAATTCAATGGTTTCACATATGTTCCAATCTCATCCGTTAGACTTTAGATAGACCTTTGTTTTTTTCTTTTTTTTTTCTCTTTCGTTGAAGAGAAACTTTAGATAGACCTAAATTGACGTGGAGTAGCCTTTTTTGCCCTCCAATCCATTGCTCATTCCTATTTCCCTTTGTTAGTTGCCTCTCACTTTAGTGGGCTTGATTGACATATGGAGGGAAATACTTGGATTTGAAGTTTTGAACTTCTTTTACTCCTGCCTTGGTTTTTTTTTTTTTTTGCTATCACAAATCACAATTGCTGGTTTTACTCTACTCAAAATAATAATAATAATAATAATAACTAGCCTTATCACACGCGCTCTGCGCGTTTGATGAGACTTTTTTTTTTTTTTTGTCTAGTGTTATAATTTCCCTTTAAAAAATTTTTTGGATAAGTTTGTTTTGAAGACATGAATTAGCAATAAAGTGTTTTATTTTGTAGACATTTTAAGTAAAGTTGGATATATATTTTTACCAGATTATTCTAAAAAATTTTCCCGTTAAACGTAAGACTCTAGATGGACCTTTTTTTTCTTTTCTTTTCTGTTGGAGAGAAACTTTGGATGAACCTAAATTGATGTGGAATAACTTTTTTTTGCCCTCCAATCCATTGCTCATTTTTATTTCCCTTTGCTAGTTGCCTCTCACTTTAGTGAGCTTGATTAACATACGAAGAGAAATACTTGGATTTGAAGTTTTGAACTTCTTTTGCTCCTGCCTTTTTTTTTTTTTTTTTTGCTATCACAAATCACAATTGCTGGTCTTGCTCTGCTTAAAACAATAATAATAACTAGCCTCATCACACACGCTTTGTGCGTTTGATGAGACTTTTTTTTTTTGTCTAGTGTCATAATTTTCCTTTTAAAAAAAATTGGATAAGTTTGTTTCATGGACCTTTTTTTTTCTTTTCTTTTTTGTTGGGGAGAAACTTTGGATGGACCTAAATTGACATGGAATAACCTTTTTTGCCTTCCAATCCATTGCTCATTTCTATTTCCTTTTGCTAGTTGCCTCTAACTTTAGTGAGCTTTATTGACATACAAAGGGAAATACTTGGATTTGAAGTTTTGAACTTCTTTTACTCTTGCCTTGGTTTCTTTTTCGCTATCACAAATCACAATTGCTGGTCTTGCTCTACTCAAAATAATAATAATAACTAGCCACATCACATGCACTTTATGCGTTTGATAAGACTTCTTTTTTTTGGTTGCCTAGTGTCACAATTTTCCTTAAAAAAAATGGATAAGTTTGTTTTGAAGACATGGATTAGTAGGAGAATGTCTTATTTTGTAAGAATTTTAAGTAGAGTTTGAGATATATTTTTACCGGGTTATTCTCAAGTTTTTTCTCCATTAAACGTCAAGTTTAGGAGTATTTTTGAATAACATAAAAGTCAAGTCCAAAGAAAGGAATAATAATTGTTGGTCTTGCTAATTCCATGGGCTATGTTAATGGCTGGACTTTGCTGGCCCAATTTAGAGTAAATGCTTACTGCCCATTTGATCAATCATATGGATTAAAACTCATAGTGTGCTCTTTACACAACTTGTATGTTTACATGGGCTACTTCAGTGACCCGGCTTGAATCTAAGGGGTTGATTGATAGCTTGGGAAATTGTGGGCTTTATTATGACTTATATGCTCCTTTGAAGATCCATCTTGGACACAAAAATTTTCTCTCCTCATGTTAGGAGCTTCCTTCTCACCTAGGGTGAGCACTCCTTACCGACTATCTTGGTAGTGGGTGACTTACGAATCCAGATTTTTTAGGGGGACTGCAGGAGGTCTCTTTGACTAAAGAGGAGACGTCAGACATAGCCATTCGAGGAAGCCAACGAAACCAGACTCTCGAGGAATTCCATCTAAGTGTCCTTGGACGCTTTTTGAGTGAAAAACCTCTCAACCTCCGAGCAACAAAAAACCTATTGAGATCCATATGGAAGATGGGAGATGATATCAAAATTATTGAAGTGGGAGAGGGCCTCCTTCAATTCAAATTTTCTATGGAATCCCAATTTAAGTGGGTGGTCGAAAATGGACCATGGTGTTTCGATGATGACCTTTTGGTATTGAAGAGGTGGCAGAAGGGTATGACGGCACGGAACATTACTTTTCCTACGATAGCGTTATGGGTCCAAGTATGGGGACTGCCTTTTGACTTCATGAATGAGGAGACATGGAAGGAGATTGGTGGGGGTCTTAGGAAAGTTCTACAAGTGGATGCCAAAGCCTTCCACTCAGAACATGCACGATTCCTTAGAGTAAGGGTCGATTTTCCGCTGAACAAACCTCTTCGAAGGGGAGCCTCGGTGGTTAGCCCAGAGGGAGACAAGGCATGGGTAGCGTTCAAATATGAAAGAATAGTTAGGTTGTGTTATGCCTATGGTAGACTTGGGCATGAGATGAGAGCCTGCCCTAACACTGACCAAACAACTACCTTTACAGCAAAAACGGAGATTCCGTACGGTGACTGGATGAAGACAATGAGCCACCGACGGGCAGAAGCGAGCAAAACTCCACCATATGAACAACCGAAGAATAGCAGGGAGACCAATGGAGGCGTGATGCATAGGGCTACGTCACACTTGGGAATCCTGAGAGAGCCGACAATCTCTAATGACACACGTAAGGAAAGTGCAATTACTCCAACATCAGTTACGAAAAAAGTTGTACCATAGACCACGCAAGTTTTGAAAGCCGAAGTCAATGACAGTAACGGATCAAGCACAAATAAAAATGCCACTATTCATAAGGAATTAAAGTCTCACAAGGAAACAGACCACATGATTACTAGCCATGATCCCATCATAATAGTGGATAATACTAAGGCTCAAGGGACCAAACAGCACGTGAAGGTGAACTTAAACAACCATGCAACTCAGGTGGAAGGGAGCATGATTTGTGAACTTGCAAGTCACATGGTTACTAAGCCACACTTCTTAAAGAACCATGCAACTCACGTGGAGGGGAGCATTAGTAGTGAACATGCAAGTCACGTGGTTACTAAGCCACACTCCCAAACAAAGCAAACAACGTGGACTAGACTTGCACGAGGACTATATCGGGATGGCATGGAACATGAAAGTGAGGCGATAATGAAGGTGTGCCTCAAGAGAGAGTGGGCTGAGAGTGGAGTGGAGATCAAAGATGCAGCTCATGGAAAAGAAAAGAAAACTAGACTAGATGTGGGCTCTCCCTATCCAACCTTACTAACGGTAGAGGCTGCAAAGCAGCCTTATCAATCACAATGATTATTATAAGCTGGAACTGCCGGGGGCTTGAGAACCAACGCGCAGTGAATGTACTCACTAACATGGAGAGAAGTAAAGGACCCACCGTATTGTTTCTTATGGAGACAAAGTGGTCTATCACAGAAATGCGTAAACTCTACTATGACCTGAATTTTCAAGCAGTCATGGTTGTCCCGAGTGATGGCCAAAGTGGAGGTTTGGGCTTATTTTGGAAGGCAGAGTGTGATCTTCACATTCAGATGTTCTCTCTGAACCAAATCAATGCACACATCAGGTCTGCTGATAAACCACCTTGGAGGATAACAGGCTTCTATGGACGACCAAAAGGACACAGAAAGCATGAATCATGGAGAATCCTTCGACACGTACATGGAAGAGCTTCCTTGCCATGGGTTTGCATAGGTGACTACAATGAAATACTTCACTCTTTTGAGAAGCATGGAGGTACCCCCAAAACCCATAGCGCCTATGTTGGCTTTCAAAGAAACATTGTTGAACTGTGAGCTGGAAGAGTTAGGGTACCATAGGTACCTTTTCACTTGGTGTAATGGCAGACCCGGTGAAGCCTTTGTAGAAGTAAGATTGGATAGAGCCTGCGCATCGTCAGAGTGGTGAGGCATGTTCCCATTGGCAAAAGTAGCTCACTTGATGGTATCTTATTCTGATCGTGACCCACTTCTGCTAAATACTCAATGCTTTACTCAACAAGGACAGACCAGGCGTAAGCGCCTCCACTGTTTTGAGGAACATTGGGTGGCACGCGAGGGATGTGAGGAGGTGATCAGGGAGGCATGGAGCTACTAGCCACCCAATGGAAGCCTTATGTTCAAGCTCTTTGAGAAGATTAAGCGTTGCAGAACAAAACTGGTGGCATGGAGTCGAGAGGTGTTTGGTAATGCTAGAATTCGGATTAAGGAAAAACAAGATGCACGGCTATGGCCAACACCAGATACGGAAACAACCTGGCACATATTAATATACTTCAAGAGGAAATAAATACTTTGCTGCACCAGGAAGAAGTGTTTTGGAGACAATGTTCTAGAGCAATGTGGCTCCCTGCAGATGACAAGAACACAAAGTTTTTCCATAAACAGGCAAGCCAACGCTGAAGAAAAAACCAGATAGAGGGGTTGATGGATAGAGAAGGGGTTTGGAGGACGAGTGAGCAGAACGTGGGTGAGATAGCTGAGGAGTACTTCAAAAACATCTTTGCTATGTCAAACCCAAGTAATGTCGATGGGGTTCTTGACGTGGTAAACGGGGTTATGACAGAAGAGATGAACCAGTCCCTTTTCAGATCGTTTGTGGGTGAAGAAGTTCGGCTAGCCCTGTTCCAAATGCACCCGTCAAAGTCGCAGGGACTAGACGGTATGTCTCCTTTTTTCTTTCAGAAATATTGGCATGTGGTTTAGGGGATGTCATAGAGGCAGTACTATCTGTCTTAAGCTCAGGCCATATCCTAACCAAGATGAACTTCACCCATATTTTGCTCATACCAAAGAAAAAGGACCCCTAATCTATGTCGGACTATCGGCCTATTAGCCTGAGCAATATGGTCAGTAAGGTGGTATCCAAAGTATTGGCAAATAGAGTGAAGTGCACCCTACCGTAAATCATCTCAGATGCTCAAAGCGCTTTTGTCCCAAATAGGCTCATCACTGACAATATGGTGGTGGCTTATGAGATGCTTCACAGACTGAGAAACAGAAGACAAGTAAGGGTAGGGCATATGGCAGTTAAACTGGATATTAGTAAAGCTTATGACCGAGTGGAGTGGGAGTTTCTAAGGAAGATCATGTTGAAAATGGGCTTTTCAACCAGGTGGGTGGACCTAACTATGCAATGTGTGTTGTCAGCAAGCTATATGGTGCTAATCAATGGCGAACCTCGAGGATTCATCTCCTCGACCAAGGGCTTAAAACAGGGCAACCCTCTATCACCTTACCTATTCCTATTATGTGTGGAGGACCTTTCGGCCTTACTTCGGCAAGCTATAGAGACACAACAGCTTCAGGGGATTAAATCTTGCCGCAACGGGGTAAATGTTTCTCACATTCTTTTTGCTGACGATAGCCTATTATTTTGTCCAGCCACCCCATTAGAGTGTACTCGCCTTCTAAACATACTAGTTGCATATAAGCAAGCCTCGGGACAGGCGATCAACCGGCAGAAAACGGCTCTATTCTTCGGCCTTAATATCGAGCCAGGAGTGAGGGAGGTTATTTGGGCCATGTTTGACGCCTAGGTTGTGATAGAATTTGAGAAGTATCTAGGGTTAGCGATGGTGGAAGGTATAAACAAAGTGAGCACCTTTAAAGACCTCTGGGAAAGGATAGCTAAACGAGTCACAGGATGGAAGGAAAAGTTTATTTCGAAAGCAGGGAGAGAGGTCTTGCTTAAAACTATAGTGCAAGCGATACCGACGTATTCGATGAGCTTGTTCCAACTGCCGAAAGCTTTCTGTAATGATATTAACTCAATCATGGCCAAGTACTGGTGGGGACAGACGAGTAACAAGAAGAAAATACACTGGATTAGTTGGAAACGACTATGTGATCCGAAGAAAACTGAAGGTATGGGCTTTTAGGACATTCATGCTTTTAACCTAGCTATGTTGGCAAAACAGGTATGAAGGTTACTCAACCACCAAAACTCCCTGTTCTTTAGAGTGTACAAGGCTCGGTATTTCCTTAGTGTCTCCTACGTGGAAGCTGAACTAGGAAGTAATCCGTCGTTTGTGTGGAGAAGTCTGCTGAAAGCTAGGGATATCATTTTGGCAGGGTCTAAATGGAAGGTGGGAAGTGGAGCCCTAATAAATATTTTTGGTCATTAATGGCTTCCAAGACCCCCGTGCCTTCGCAGGGATGGACTAGGGCCTTTGAAAGTAAGGGAGCTAATGGACATGGAAACAGGTCAGTGGGACAGAGCTAAGTTGGCGCACTAGTTTGAGCCCCATACTTGCGCAGATATCTTAAGCATACCCATGCCAAACATGCAGGCAAACGATACACTAGTATGGAAGGAGAACAAAGCCAATGTTTTCTTCGTTAAATCGGCGTACCTGGTGGCTCTACGTGTGCTACATCCGTCAACTGGTGACCACTCAAATGCTATAGCCGATGGACGATTGTGGAAGGCAATGTGGTCCCTCAAGGTCCCTCCAAAAGTGCGTACATTCCTTTGGTGGGCTTGCTCTAACATATTACCTACCCGTGACAACCTTTGCACAAAGAGAGTGCACGTTGCTTTGACATGTAGCATGTGTAACCAGCAAGCCGAAACATGTGTGCACATCCTTTGGGAATGCTCCTTCGCATGCAATGTCTGGGCGTTGGCCAGAGGTAAAATACAGAAGAGCTCAGCAGTGGTAGAGCTCAGCAGTGGTCCCTGATTTTTTCCTGTTAACTCGTAGCATGCTACAGTAACTGACTCGGGATGAGTTGACAGAATGGGCGATGATAACGTGGGCTATATGGAACGCTAGGAACAAGTTTTGTTTTGAGGATAGCCAAGCTCACCCAAAGGCTTTTTTACGTAATGCAACGTCTCTCATGCATGAGTATCAAACGTTGATGGCCAACCAGAGGACATGATTTAGTCTAAGGCAGCTTTTTAATTTTTTATTCTTTGCTTTAGTCATTTTTTTGGGCTGCCGCAACATCTTTTAATTTTTTATTCGTTTCTTTAGTCATGTCTTCTGTATTGGCAGTGTTTAGTCTATTTTTTTGTCCTATAGCCTAGGCAGATAGACCTGTTATGGCTCAGGACCCTATTTATACTTTTGTACTTTTGCTATTTTTTAATATATCAATTCTACATTTTTCAGTAAAAAAGAAGATCCATCTTGGACCCTTTTTAAGGCTTTATTTGCATTGTAAATGGCCCAATTTTATTTTGGGCCATGGGTTGATTGTTATGGGCTATGTTGTAGGCATTTTAAGTGAAGTTTGAGATATATTTTTACCGGGTTATTCTCAAGTTTTTTTCCCGTTAAACATAAGGTTTAAACGTAAGGTTTAGGGGTATTTCTGAATCACATAAAAATCCAATCCAAAGAGAGGAATAATAATTGCTGGTCTTGCTAATTCCATGGGCTATGTTAATGGCTGGACTTTGCTGGCCCAATTTAGATTAAATGCTTACTACCCATTTAATCAATCATATGGATTAAAACCCACCATGTGCTCTTTACACAACTTGTATGTTTACATGGGCTACTTCAGTGACCTGGCCTGAATCTAAGGGGTTGATTGATAGCTTCAGAAATTGTGGGCTTTATTCCATGACTTCTATTTTGAAGATCCATCTTGGACCCATTTTAAGGCTTTATTTGTATCGTAAATGGGCCAATTTTATTTTGGGCTATGGGTTGATTGTTGTGGGTTTCAGCCCATGTGATCTTTTTTTTTTTTTTTTTGAACACAACCCATGTTGTTTTGTGTAATGGAAGGCAAACTTTTCAAGTATTGCCTATAATACGATGGAGTTTAGTAGAAGCTGATTTCTTTTAATTTTTTTGGCTTCTATCGCATTAACTATCAATAATTAAAATAACTTTTTTTAAGAGAATTTTAGTCCATAGTGTCTGCTTCTGATGATAATCTTTATAATTAGACCAAGACATCAATCAGTTTTTGGTGTAGGCAGAGGTTGAACCCCAAATCTCTTATTCAACCATCAGAAACTTTACCAATTGAGCTAACTGAAACCCATAATAATTAAAATAACTTAATTCTTCAAGATGGAGTATTTATTCTTCTCCATACGATATTGGTCATAGCTCATAAATAGATATAATATTTGGTTGTTGGCCAAGTACAAGTTGCAATGGTGAGAATTTATGATAAGTAGTTGGCCTAATGCGAACTAATGATGCAACATGTAAAATAGCTTGACCCTAAGCAGAAACTGGTAATTGACATGCAATAGTCATCAAAAGCTTGAGATGTGAATTCACTAGCATTATCTAAAAGAATTTTCCTAATTGGATAATCAGGAAATTGTGCTCGCAACCTAATTATTTGAGCAAGAACCATAACAAATGCAACATTTCTAGTAGAAAGTAGACATACATGTGACCATCTGGTTGATGTATTAATTAAAACGATAAAATACTTTAATGGACCACAAGGTGGGTGTATTGGTCCATATATATCACCCTGAATTCTTTCTAAGAAAGATGGACACTTAACAACAATCTTTGAATGTGATGGTTTGGTAATTAATTTACCTTGAGAACATGCACTACATGGATAATCACTAGATAAAAGAATCTTCTAGTTCTTTAAGGGATGTCCGTGAGAGTTTTCAATAATTTGACGCATCATTATTGATCTTGGATGTCCAAGACAATCATGCCAAAGCATAAAAAACTTTAGGTCTAAACACTTTTGGTGTATTGCAACATTTGTTTCAATTGTTCTCATTGTAGTATAATATAACCCATAAGAGAAAATAGCCAGTTTTTCTAATATGAGCTTCTGGCCCGATACTATTGAAGTAATATAAAGAAATTTTTCACTGCCTTCGTTATTAGTTTCAATATGATAACCATTATAACATATATCCTTAAAGCTGAGTAAATTTCTGCTTGATATAGAATAATACGAAGCATCATTAATACAAAGTTTTGTACCCTTTGGCAACATGATAATCACTCTTCCAGAGCCTTCAATTAAGTTTGATGAACCTGATATGGTATTGATATTGGCTTTGCATAATTTTAAAATTTTAAAATATTTTTTTATCTTTAAGGATCGTATGAGTTGTTGCACTGTCTGCTAGACAAAAATCTTTTCTATTCATCTTGGAATTGATTTTACTGGTATGACCCATGCATGTTCATATATGCAAAATATAAATTAAACTTTATTACTTTAAACATAAATTAAAACATATCAAATACTTATTACAATGCCATAATATAACGAAAGACAAATTATCAAATTTTCCATCAACCTTCTCAAAGAAATCAGAGACATCAAGATGAGTCACATCCAAATGAGTCACATCCACTCCATTTGGAAGGTCAAGATCCATGGGATCTTCAAGATCATTATAATCAATAAAGTTTGTTTCAATTCCTTTTCCTTTTATTTTATGGAGGCTTGGTACAAATTTACCAAATGTTTAGAAGTACGATAAGTACGTGACCAATGACCTTCCATACCACACTTATAACACTTAATTTCATGGTGCTTTGATGGTTTTCAACAACAGCTCATTATTTTGTTTAAGCCATTAGAAGATAAAACATTAGTTCATAACACTTTATGAACGTATGCATTTGATATTGCTACTGCAGGAGGACATTCGAAACATGATATATATGTCTTCTATTATATAATTTTAATTGTGGGTTGATTTTAAAGTGCCAGATTAATTCACTTGCACTTTTAGTTTATTGTAACATTTAGTCATACTAAGCTTTAGGATGATCAAGTTCTTCTAGAACTTGTAATTCTCCTAAGGAGTCTTTTATAGTAAAGTACTTAGTTTTTTTATTTTTTTATTTTTATGTATATAACAACAAATACCAATTATTGCTTTTGAACAATTCTTCTGGAATACTCTGTTGTTATCCATAATAATATATTCAGGATTTATTACATCAACATAGATCTCATCAAGATTCATTGCTTCCAAATGAATCTTAGTATCAAGGATCCATGATATCCATGGTAAGAAATTTTTGCCTAAGATGTCAAGGACAACAAATTTAAGCTTTGTAAGGTTTGATATTTATATCAAATATATAATTAAGTGAGTAATTAAATAAACAAATATTTTTATCATACAAAATTCTAATGAAAGAATGCTACATAGACATATATATTCAAAGTTGATTCATACACGGTACATATAACTATTATTAAGTTGCTTTATCACAAACCATGTTTAACAAAATATTTTTAATTAATTAAATGTGAATCTCATAACGTGCATCTCATAACAATATATAACAATAGAATAACGTGAATCTCATAAAAATTTTAACCAATTAAAAATCACTAAAATTATGAGCATAAAACGTAAAGACAAACAAATAGGATAATTACTAATTCCTTAAAAAGAAAACTTACAGTGAGTTGAGAGAACTACACAAATAATCTTTGATGTTTGAAGAATAATGAGATTTCAACTTCTTTTCAAAACTGGGTAGAGACTCGTGTTGATAACGTGTTGTGTAATAATAGAAATAGACAAAACAAAGTAAGAAGAAACAAAAAATATATATTGATAAACTCTTGTATTCAAGTAGTCATTCACAATTATTTTGATCTCTCTTAGATATGTACATTAACAGTAAAGTAATCCCACATATATATAGGACCTTAGAATGCTTGTAGAGTTTATGGGATAAAGATGTAATAATGAGTACACTTATGAATATACATCTCCCCCATAAACACTTATGGATATACATCTCCCCTATATACTTTACACATCCCAAATAACCTTTTCATTGCCCAAAGTTTACACATTCCAATCAGATTTTATTTCTAACAGGTTGATGTTTCTTACAATTTTACATTTATTTTTGTGTTCTAATTCAAAAAATTTAATGTTTATACAATTTTTTTTTTCCATTGTAACGAATAACAAATATTTTGTTAACAATGTACTTAGCAAAGTATGGTTATTGGCTAATTTCCATGAAAAGAAAGATCTTCATTAAATTTTATTGGTGCCTTTGGCTCTAGCAACCCCTCATTAGTTGTGATTTAATCTTTCATTTAAGAAAAAAAAAATTTGATGTAGGGTGGAACCTTATCATACAACAGGAAAAGTTTTGTTTTTATTAGTTCTTATACTTTCACATGACATCGATCATGATTTCAATGGTTTCACAAATGTTTCAATCTTATTTGTTAGACTTTAGATGGACTTTTTCTTTTCTTTTCTTTTTGGTTGGAGAGAAACTTTAGATGGACCTAAATTGACGTGGAATAACCTTTTTTGCCCTCCAATCCATTGCTCATTTCTATTTCCCTTTGCTAGTTGCCTCTCACTTTAGTGAGCTTGATTGAGGAAATAGTTGGATTTGAAGTTTTGAACTTCTTTTACTCTTGCCTTGTTTTTTTGTTTTTTTTTTTTTTTTTTGCTATCACAAATCACAATTGCTAGTCTTGCACTGCTCAAAATAATAATAATAACTAGCCTTATCACACGAACTTTGCGTGTTTGATGAGACTTTTTTTTTTTTTTTGGTCTAGTGTCATAATTTTCCTTTAAAAAAAATTTGGATAAGTTTGTTTTGAAAACATGGATCTTTTTTTTCTTTTCTTTTTTGTTGGAGAGAAACTTTAGATGGACCTAAATTGATGTGGAATAACCTTTTTTGTCCTCCAATTATTGCTCATTTCTATTTCCCTTTGCTAGTTGCCTCTCACTTTAGTGAGCTTGATTGACATACGAAGGGAAATACTTGGATTTGAAGTTTTGAACTTCTTTTATTCCTGGGTTTTTTTTTTTTTTTTTTTTTTTTGGCTATCACAAATCACAATTGCTATTCTTGCTCTGCTCAAAATAACTAGCCTCATCACATGCACTTTGCGCGTTTGATGAGACTTTTTTTTTTTTTTTTTTGTCTAGTATCATAATTTTCCTTTTAAAAAATATTGGATAAGTTTGTTTTGAAGATGTTGACCTTTTTTTTTCTTTTCTTTTTTGTTGGAGAGAAACTTTAGATGGACCTAAATTGACGTGGAATAATCTTTTTGGCCCTCCAATCCATTGCTCATTTCTATTAGTTGCCTCTCACTTTAGTGAGCTTGATTCACATTGGGAGGGAAATACTTGGATTTGAAGTTTTGAACATCTATTACTCCTACCTCGGTTTTTTTTTTTTTTTTTTTTGCTATCACAAATCACAATTGCTAGTCTTGCTCTGCTCAAAATAATAATAATAACTAGCCTCATCACACAGATTAGTAGGAGAGTATCTAGTGTCATAATTTTCCTTAAAAAAAAAATTAGATAAGTTTGTTTTGAAGACATGGATTAGTAGGAGTGTGTCTTATTTTGTAGGCATTTAAGTGGAGTTGGAGATATATTTTTACCGGATTATTCTTAAGTTTTTTCCCAGTTAAACGTAAGATTTAGAAATATTTCTGAATCACATAAAAGTCCAGTTCAAAAAGAGAAATAATAATTGCCGGTCTTGCTAATTCCATGGGCTATGTTAATGGCGGACTTTGCTGGCCCAATTTAGATTAAATGCTAACTGCCCATTTGATCAATCATATAGATTAAAATTCACAGTGTGCGCTTTACACAACTTGTATGTTTACATGGGCTACTTCAGTGAATCTCAGGGGTTGATTGATAGCTTGGGAAATTGTGGGCTTTATTGCATGACTTATATGCTCTTTTGAAGATTCATTTTAAGGCTTTATTTACTTCGGAAATGGGCCAATTTTATTTTTGGGCTATGGGTTGACTGTTGTTGGTTTCAGCCCATGTGATCTTTTTTTTTTTTTTTTAACACAGCCCATGTTGTTTTGTGTAATGGAAGGCAAACTTTTCAAGTATTGCCAATAATATGATGGAGTACAGTAGATGCTGATTTCTTTTAATTTTTCTGGGCTTCTATAACTATCAAAATAGTTAAAATAACTTAATTCTTCAAGATGGAGTGTTTATTCTTCTCCATACCATATTGGTCATAGGTTTGAAACTTTGCCTCTTATGCATGTATGCCTGTGGCAGAAGCTGGACCCATCGGCTATCTACCAAGTTAGCAAATGGTCAGCTTCACTTAAAAGTGCAAGAAAGCCCTGGTGATGTGATTCCATACCCTATAAGTTACACTACAACCAATCCTCACCAACTCTATGAAAATCATTAAAAAGACAATTCATCAATGCGAAATATGATTACAAGTTGATGATATTAAAAAGGGTTTTGGTCTGCAGCTCGTGGGACATAAAAAGCCTTGTTTAGTTTTCTAGTTAAAGAACAATTTTTTGGATTACTAGAATTGTACACTTCCTCTCGTGGAACAATGGATATGGACCTTGTAGCTTCATAAAGAAAGTGATTTGCCAGCTAATTTCAGACGAGGTTCACATTCTGTAATGAATTTGGAGTTACAAAATTGTCCCTTGAAAGTTTTAGAAATAGCAATTGGAGTCAGATTCAATTCTTTACTTGTTTATTTAATACTATAAAAAAGAGACTTATCTGATTATGATTAAAGCCAAAATACATTCTCTTATCAGAAAGAATATGCGAAACTGCGAGATAAAGCAAGGAGGGCAATGCTTTTATCCCAATGTACAGAATGGAATTTTAAACGTGTGTCCTTTACTCCTTTTGGTACATGTGAAGTTATCCTCCCAAGTTTAGGTAATAAGTTACACATTTCAAGCGTTACGCGTGTTCCACCGTTTCGATGAGAGTATACTGTAAGCCACTTAAAAAGATCCAATCAAAGGTGGCTCAACCATTAGGCCTAAAGGGAAGAAGGCTTATGCAAATAAAATATAGTAATTTATTGATTTGTCTTGTAGTATTGCTAGAAAATAATTTTTTTTTAAAGTACGGCCTCTCATCTAACGGAAAAAAAAAAAAAAGTTTTGGCTTGTGTCCAGTGGCCACTGGACGTGTGTTTAAGAGTGAACACGTGTCTGCATCGTAACTGTCCAATGGCTAGTATAAAAACCCCTTCTATTGGCTAATATAATGCTTTGTCTATCAATCTCGTAGTGTTCAAATTTTAATTAAGGCGTTTTAATGAATACAAATTATTTTTTAAAATAATTTATTCTTTTTGAATGGTGTGCATTCTATTAATATGTTTTACTTGGTTTGCACTAGTTTAAGAGTGTGAAAATTTTCATTCTCCCAAAAATATTACTCCTTCTTTTCTCTCCCTATTAAAATTAAAATTGGAATTAATAGTTTTCTAGACAAATTCATTACTAAACTCACAATACAATGACCATCTCAAACATGATATTTTTAACAATTTATTCTTATGCTTATTGTTTAGATTTATTTTTAGAATTAAAAGGTTTAAACTTCTTTTTCTAAAACATGTATAGCTTATAAAATATTTACTAACAATACATTTTACATTTGCACATACAAAAAGAAGTTATTCAAAATTAAAATTGACAACATCAAATTTAAGATTGCTTATCTCACAAGAAAGATTAAGTGAATTAACGACGTTATTAGTTAAAAAGGAAATCTTAGCGGACCTTGAACACAATACATAATTAATAGCAATCTTGCATCTCAAAAAGTGATAAAAATATATTTTTAAATGAAATAAATATCAAAACATAAATATTATTAAATTAATATTTAACAAATAAGAGAACACTCCAAATGTGTTGAGTCAGTCCTAAATTGGGCCTTATTATTGCATACCACAGATTTGAGCAAAGTTTGAAATGAATCTGTTTGAAGCTAAATTGAGGTATTCGACAAAAAAATATATCATTTAGAATTTGCAAGTTTATATATATAATGCTCCACACATATGAAAAATCATCATAATAAATCAAATGTGTTTAACATGCCAATAACATGGTTAATATTTCATGATTTTCACATAATCATCGTGGTATTAATACAAAAAAATCAATTCAATTGAGGCTAAAATTGTTTAAAAAAAAAAACACAACTATTTATTTGATAGCTTTGCAAAGAAGTGGACTACCATTAGGATATTGGAATAAACTAATAATTTGCACATAAAAATAAAATACAAATTATCCTTTTAGGCCCCAAAGTATGTTGAGCCGACCTAGATCCAACATAGAATATTTTACATGTTCATATAATGATTAGACCATAATTTAGGTAAACTTTGGCCAATAATTATTTTATCTATTATGAATTTAGCGCCCTAGCATGCTAATGTATTTTCATATGAATGGATTGGAATATTATCCTATTAAAATTTAAGAACTTTATCCTAACCTATTCTATAATCCTATTTAAATCTATCTGTTTAGTAGACTCAAATTGGTTGGATGAGGTTAGGTTGACAAAAAATTTTAACATTTAAAATCCAACTAACTACCAAAATAACTATAAACAACAAAAAGATACTTTCTGTTAACATGAGACCTAGCAAGATTGTCCTGATCATAATGGAAAGTGAGATTGATGGAGCTTGATCAAGAAGGCGAGAAGCTTGCCAGTCAATGACAAAGACTGATATTTTTGGGCTCATCGTTTAGTTTACTCGATAGAGTATGCAAATTGTACTTGTAGGGTCCGGGTTCGAGCACTACCTCAATAGGGTGAGTGGACTTAAGCCTAGTTAACCTAATACAATGAATTTGTAGAGTATGGGTTCAAGAACTGAGCCCTAATAAGGATAGTAACAACTAAACATGGTAGCGAATGGGTTGGATGACAAGACATAAGTTAAAGAGTAAGATATGGTTCCTCAACCTTCTTTTTAGAAGCTAGAAGTTCTTATTGCTTCTTCAATACTTGGTTACAGAGTTGATATGAGTACTACAATAATTTCTCCCTCTCCTAAATCCAGTCCCCCTTTATGGGAGACTTTTTATGTTATATATCTCCCCTTTGGGTAATCTTGGCCCTCTATTTGTTGGTCATGCAAGTCACCACTTGAGTGCTTGTCCCATCAGTCACCTTCCCCTTCTTTCTGTGGATTGCAGCAATTACGGCAACACTGCTCAGAAGTTACTTCTCCATTAATGAGGCCAGAATGTTAGGTGTAGGCATTTAATGTGGAGGTGACAATTCCTCCTGGAATTGCTTCTCTACCATGCTTCCGTGGCTGACCCATTGTACTTGTCTTTTCTTTGGAGACACTCTGAAGAGCCACCTCTGATCGTGCTTTGTTCTTCTTCTCCATGGTCTCAGTTAGCTGAGGACAAGATTGTCCTCGGCAATGCTTCTTGGTAACTGAATCTTTCTCGATTCGTCCTCGGACATTTCTTCCTCCTCGGCATGGGCCTTGGGCTTAGTGTGAAGTGGGCCTGGGTTATCAAAACCCTGTCCCCACAGTACTCATTTTGTTTTAAAATAAAAAATGAAAAAAAGGTAACTTCTTCACTTAATTTTTGTTATTTAATACAATAATTTTATTTCATGTTTTTTTTTTGTTCAAATAAAATATAGGACATAATAAATTTTTTATTAAAATTTATATTTGAACTAATGATAAGTTTTATAAGAAAATATATATTAGTTTTAAAACATTGAAGTGATTTCAAATGGGTTAAGTTAAGAAGTATTTGGCTTGTGTCCATTGCTTTAAAACACTAGAAGCCACACATAAACACTCCCATGTTCCTAGGATGAAGCGGAAAACTCACTAGACCTAAACTATCGTTATCCCTATATTTTTAGTGAGAAAGTCTAGAGATAAAATATAATCTCATAATATATTCAAAACACTCTTATTTTGAATTTTGATTGATTTAAGTATAATTTTTTAAAATTTTATTTAATTCTAACCTATGGTGGTTTGACGCATCATTTTTTTATGTACTTAGAAAACTCATTTTTGGCTCAAACTATCCATATATAAGACTAGCAAATAAGATGGTGCAACGTGTGTTAGAAAATTAGAATTAAAATTGCTTCAAAAAAAAACAAAGAGAACCTGTCACAGGTAAGATGGCATTGGCAGCACGTTCATAGCATGACATCAACTAGAACCCGTGAAAGATGCATTCAATTCAAAGTCTTTGTTTTTTCTTTGGTTTTTTATTTTATTGGTGGGTGGAGAACTGAAAGTGGATGTGCATGTGGATCCATGTTTTAAATTTGAAGTTCACTGGTTTTGGTATTTTGTTGAGGGCTTTGCTTAACTTTTGAGTGGTGGAGTTCCAATTAAGAATGGTCAGCAAAGCTGACTGAGTCATCTATGTTAGGAAAAGGTGTTCAAATTCGAGTTTGAAAATGCAGCAAAGTAGCTTTTGAAAATACGAAAAAGTTGTAGACTCGAGAGAGTTGTAGTACTACTTTGTAGACTCGACAGATTACTGGTACTATTCAGATCACCTGGCCAGTGACAGAGAGCTCAATTGCAACTTTACAAGTACTCTTCTGTTTCTCGTGGACCCATTTATGACACCAATAGGAGGCAGCTCCACTATTTTGCGAGGCATTTCATGTGGGTTTGAGTTTTTGACCAATATTGTTAAATGTCGATGCAACTTGTTTGAGCCTGTGAGGACTTTACCAATTCTTGTGATTTGTGATTGCCTTGCCCCCAGGAGTACTAGACTTTAACATTATAAAATCTTAACGTGAGTGGAAAATTAAGAAGGATTTTATATGCACTTGGAGTATATATTAATAAATTATTTTTAAAAAAAATTTATGAAAAAACGAAAATGTGATTAATTTATTTGACCTTTTTTTAATTTTCTATAAAAGGCCCTTAACTGGACCCAATTAAGAATTCACAGCACTGGTTTATGAAAAGTACAAAAGATAAAATGATATGGAATAAAGAACACTGCAAATGAGTTTTAATTAGTAACATTTCATTTTCTTATAAACGAAAGGTAAATCACTATCTTATTGAAAAATAAAGGTAAAAGATAAGGTTGTGGTGGATTCAAAATACGTTGAATATGTGTAGTTTACCAATAAAAAAATATTTAAGTAAACCTTTTGGAAGAACTTTAAAATATTATTACAAAGAATCTTTTTTTTTTTTTAATTTTAACTTATTTTTGTAGATTAAATAGTATAAAATAAAAAATTTCACCTCAAAGTCTCAAACAAACAAACAAAATAATAATCTTTTCATAATATGGGTTTTGAACTAAATCTAAAGACAAGTATAGATTTAAAAAATAAAATGCATGGACGTATCACGTATCAACAGCTCTTGGTAACAAATCTTATCCATAACATTTACAAGAGAGTGTAGAGATGACAATTTGTCTCTGCTCACAACCCGTGATAGTTGCCACTACAGTATACCTAAAAACTAAAGTCAATGACTTTATTCAATTTAAGAAGGTATATTTTATCATTCTAAAAAAAAAGATATATTTTAGCTGTTTCTAATAAATAAATAAAAAATAAGTTATATATTGTTTTAATATTAAATATTTATCTAAATAAAAAATTAGCTAATGAGGGGTAACTAGTTGAACATTTAAGTATATGCAAATGAGTCTAAACTAAATGACATTTCATTATCTTGATAATAGAAAGGTAAACGATGAAGTTGTGGATTCAAAACATGTTTTATGTGTGTAATTTACAAATTAAAAAAAAATCTAACTAGACTTTTAATTTAAAAAATTATTACTATCGATGCAATTTCTTAAATTTAAAACCACGCTTTGATGTTAAAATTTAAAAAGTTATACACTATAAAATAAAAAAATTTAACCTCAAACAAAAGAATGCAAATTAATCATCTTTTTAAAGTATGAGTTTTGAACTATTTTTGGTGACAAATGGGCCTGTTTGGTAATGTTGGTTTAGTAATATTGTTTGTATTTTTTAAAAATATGTATAAATAAAAAAATTTGTAAAAATATTCATAATTTAAAAATTGAAAGTTATTGTTTAAATGTAGGTACCAAACGAGCCATGTAGTTTAAAAAACTAAAAGCAAGACGAATTAACAGCTTTTGGCAACAAATCTTATCCATATCATTTACAAAAAAGTGTAGAGATGACAAATTATTTCGACCACACACCTTGACAATTGCCACTAAAGTATTTCAAAAGAAGTCAATAACTTTATGCAATTTAAGAAGGTAGATTTTGTTTTAACATAGTCTTTTTTAATAAAAATATTTTTAGCTAGTGACGGGACATTGGATCTTGCAAAATATTTTTCAACGGAAAAATAATTTCAAAAAAGTGATTAACTTTTTGTTATTTTTTTGTCAGTTTGAAAATGATTTATAGAGTGCTTTTAGATACCGCTTATTTTGCTGAAAACTGAAAACTGAAAACAATAAAATAAAAGTTATTGTTCACGCGTGGGTTACTGTTCATTTTCCTTGATGCATTATTCATGTCCCATAAATAGTGCAAGAGGTGCTAGTTAAAAAAAAGAAAAGAAAAAAAAGCCAAAAACACAGAAATGCAAGACGCATCAACCCAATCCAAACGTATACATAATGTCGAGTAATTACAATGGTGGTGACAACGAGCTAGTGGTGGTCGGTGGCAATTATAATGACCGATAAGTTCAGTGATGGTAGTTAATGAATGATAACAATGGGCAAATCGAGTGATAGGCAGTGGTGGTCAATAGCCATCCAATTACTAGTGATAGTGGCTAGGCTAATAATTATAGACTTAGATAACAAGAGAATGTAATAATAACACCATATAAGAGTTGAAGGTTGCAAAGGCGAAAAAATAAAACACAATCAAGGTACTTTAGGAACTGTTAGCATTTTGGGGTCATCTTCAAGGAATTCCTTAATATAATAATTTAGCGTGTGTGAAACGGAGTGACTGCACATAACTAAAAGAATAGTCAAATACTTGAAGCGGTATAAATACCTTGTTTATCCAAAAAAAAAAAACCGTCTTCCACCATTTTAATTGGAATTTTTTTTAACCATTAATTTTTTTATTATTAACATTTTCAATTATATTAATTATTAAAAACTAGAAGATATAGAAAACTTTTTATCTTAAAAAGAAAAAGAAAAAGAAAAAGAAATGGCAGCCCCGTAATTGAGTAAATTAGAAAAGGGTATTTCGGGCAAACTGAACTAAATAGATCTAAGCATAAAAATCCAGCTCCCATTTCCTATCTCTCTCTCTCTCGCACACACACACGCATACACACACACACACTGTCTGTCGTGTCCTTCGGGTCTCACAGAGTCACAGCCAAGCAAGCAAGCTGAGCTTAGATAGAAGATAGAGAAAAGATAAAAGGTGAACTCTTTATTTTTCCTCATTCTTTGAATCCCCACCCAAAAATCTAGGGCTTTCTCTTTACTCTTCTCTCACTTCTCATCTCAGAATCTCAAACTCTACATTATTAACTTCCTTAATTCTCGTCCTTTACTACTACTAAACTCTCTGCTTACTTCACCTCTTTCTTTCACTTGGTAATTTACTTTCTTATATTGCATTTTTCTCTTCTAGATTTTCTCATACTCTGCATTTATATATATATATATATATATTTTATATATATATATATATATATTTTTTTTTTTAAAATTATTTTGGCTGCATGTGTTGGATCTTGATGTAGTGGAAAAAATTGTTTGCTTTATGTGGTTTTTTTGAGTTTATTAGCTCGATTTAAGTCCAGATTTGGAGTAATGTTGGTCTTTCCTGAGTCAAATGATGTTGGGGTTTGAAATTTTTGTTTTTGTTTCTGGGTCTTTTTGGGTTGGGGAATTAGGTTTGACTTTGAGTTTTTTTTTTGGTTTTGGGTCCCCCATTTCCCTTGTTTGCTTGCCGAGAAAGAGAGGTAAAGGATAGGAAAATGTGATCTAATATAAAAATTTTATTAAAAAAAAAAATTGGGTAATAAAATATAATATAATTGAAGGGGTTTTGGAATGTGGGTGTCTTTTTCAATTTGCGTTGAAGAGTTGCTTCATAAGTTGCTGAATGGCTAGGTAGGAATGGAAATACTAAAGCTGATTTTTTGGTTGAGGTGTCTGAGTTCATTTTGAATGCCTTTTAAAAATAAGGCTTTAATCGGCTCTTTGTAAGTAGTTCTGAAAAATTAATAATATTTCCACAATAACCCAGTTGCTGTTATGGTCTGTGCATCTTTTGGTCATGACACGTTGAAAGAAATGAATGATCTTTTCAAGGATCTGATTTATAGTGTAATCTTTGATATTTGTCACTTTTTGAAGTGTTGGGACTTGTGATTTCTTCGTGTACTGCTAGAATGATATACATGATTTTCATAACATATGCCTCTTCTCTGATGCTGATCCTCGAAGCTTGAGTTTGATTGATCATGAACATATAATTTTTTTCTACCTTGTCAAGTTTTTTTGGTACCAAATTTTGGGACTAAGGTTTTGTTGTTGTTGTTGTTGTTGTTTGGTAAATATGAGTCAGTTTATCCTTTTTTAGATCATGAGAAGCCCAAATGCTGCTTCTTCTTCTTTTTATTTATTTATTTTTATTTACGGTTAAAATTGTTTTTGTTCTTTTTCTTTTTATGCATTGGATTCTTTGGTCATACTTCTTGGGTGAAATAAGCATTTTCTTCTCTTACTTTAAAATGATTTGTTCTTTGTGTCAATGAAATTAGGTTTTGCAAAGATGGAGAGCATGCGTAGCTTTTGGCAATTGGGTGATGAGCTTCGAGGACAATCAAAAGTCTCGGAGGATCACAAATGGTTAGTGGCTGCTTCAAAATTGGCTGAGCAGACAAGGATAAAGGGCGAGCGCATGAATAACCTTGATCTCTCCAAGGGCCCAACTGAAATGAGGACAAGGGAGAAGTTTGGGTTCCAGGAAGACAACAAATTTGAAAGCCTCAACTTCAACATGTTGAACTTGGACTCTAAATTAACTGAAAGTGTGAACAAAAGTTCTTCCCTCAGGAACGGTATTTATAATATGAATGCAGTTTATCAGAAAAACAATGCAACGCTTATGGGAAACATAATGGGTACCAAGTATAGTGGCAATAACCTCATCAGCAAAGCATCCAACGACAACATCAATAACAATAACTCCAACAACTCCACCACCAACAACAACAATGAAAATGCCAACTCCAACAATGCAGTTGACAAAAGGTTCAAGACCTTGCCTGCAACAGAGACACTCCCACGGAATGAGGTGTTGGGAGGATACATCTTTGTATGTAATAATGACACGATGCAGGAAGATTTAAAGCGACAGCTATTTGGTAATCTTCTCTTTTATATCTTTTCCTGGACTTAAACAGAAGTACCTAGGCATGAATAGTTCTGACATGTATTTAGGCATCTTTTATATAATGTTGTGATCATACTCATCCATCAAAAGGAGTTTGTATGTTTTCGCCAGTGATTGAATAGGGATTTTGAAATTATAATCAGCAGTTCAATGTTCCAAAACTGAGTATTTAATACTATAAGATGGAGTGCCACATATTTGAGGAAGATGATTGCACGTATTCATATTAGTGTGTTATTATAGTGGCTGTTTAAGTTTAGTATTTTTTTTTTTTCAGTTATTGATCATATCAGGTGAATGACTTGTGTGTATTATTATTGCATTCATTTTATAGGTTTGCCTCCAAGATATCGGGATTCTGTTCGGGCAATAACCCCAGGGTTACCTCTGTTTCTCTATAATTACACTACTCACCAGTTGCATGGAATCTTTGAGGTTTGTTCTCACTTGTTCCTATTTCTTGCATTTATTTCCTTTGAAATTCTCTTGGTAGTACAGGGAGTATTCTCAGTTAGATTGTCAGATTTTCTGCAAAATTGATTATCATATCATTATATTCCCCGTTATTTGATCGAGAGACCACAGTTTGGCTTTAGATTGTTTTATTTTCATTTTTTTGATAGTTGGGGTAATAACTGATAAGTGTTATCTTATAAAAAAAACTGGCAAGTGTAGTATTGGGCATCTGCTTTTGTATTTCTCCTGCCTGTCAATGGGCACGAGCTTGTGAAAAGAGCATATTAGCAGTTGTTGAACAAGGTTTAGGGGGAGGATGGCCAATGGGCAGTAGGAGTTATTGTCCAGTATATTACTGTTTTCATCAGAGATTGTTAGATATCTGGAATCCATGTTAATTTAGTTACCTCTTTTTGTTTCCTTTTCCTGTTTTCTTTCCTCCTTTCTTCTTTACAATATGTCACGCATAGGCAAAGTTTCTCTTCCTAGAGGAATTATGAGGTTAATTAGTTTTATGCTCAACTTTGAGATTGATACGTGTTTTTTGATAATGGTTAGGCAACAAGTTTTGGGGGATCTAACATTGATCCAACTGCTTGGGAAGATAAAAAATGTAAAGGCGAGTCAAGGTTTCCCGCTCAGGTATAATTGGAAAGCTTTGTTTGTTTGGTGTATATGGGAGATATCAATAGCTGATGGAACTGTTTAACCCATTTAAATAGGTGAGAATCCGTGTTAGAAAAATCTGCAAGGCTTTGGAAGAAGATGCCTTTAGGCCAGTCTTGCATCACTATGATGGCCCCAAATTCCGTCTTGAGCTCTCAGTTCCAGAGGTATATTGGATATCCTTGATTATCATATTCATCTTCTTTCTTTTTTATTTTCATGTTATTCTGATGACCATAAATTTTTATTCCATGATTTTGCAGACCCTGGATCTATTAGACCTCTGCGAACAAGCAGGCACTGTTGCATAAGTAATATGTAAGCAGAATTATGCAATGTAGTAGGTTTTTGTGGGGCATGTCAGCTGTGTGCTTTTCACAGATTTTCCATAGAGCGCAAGCTTTGGGGATAAGTCTGGTTGGGCAAATGTTCTTGAAAAAAAATAGGTTAAAGTGTGTGTGAGCCAGCTGAATAAATAGTCTTGTATCTTGTGAGGATACTTTTTAAGTTGCATGACATTTGATAGCATTATAAATGTTACAGACAGAGATGCAAGATGTAAAAGAGAACAACCTCTGTGTGTAATGCTAAAAGTCCTCTAAATATAAAGGGCTTGACGTGTTTATCATTTGTGATTATGAACACAGTTCCATAAAACTATTTTCTGTTTTTTTGCGTTTGGTTAAAAAAGGACAGCATTCTCGACCTTGTGGTGGTGGCTAGTTATCGAATTCAAATCCTATTAGTTTGGCAGTATCGATCTTCTAGCATTTAGAGGCCGGCCCCTTAACTTTGTTTAGTGTGAACTATGATTGGCAATTTGGCATATTGGAATGCCCCTTCAATTTTTTTATCTCCTTTTTTTTTACTAGTGGTAGAAACTTACTTTATGCTCGTTCAATATGAAAATAATCGGACAAAAGTATTCATAGATAATAGAAATGATCGTTAATGCCAAGGAGTTGGTCCAGTGCTATTTTGCTAGTCCTTAAACTTACCGTATGCGCATTCAATATGAAAATAATCGAACCAAAGTATTCATAAATAATATGAAATGATCCATGACTCTTCTATTCAATTCAATGTATTGAGGGAGATTCTGTTATTGTTTCAAATGCTATTGCTGGCATTTCTCCTCCTCCATCTTTGATAGCATCAGTTGCTTATGGAATTATTTCTCTTTTAAGTGCTTTTCGTAGTTTTTTTATTTCACATGTTGGTAGGAAAGGTAATTAGGTAGCTCACTTGTTAGCAAAACATGCAAAGAGTGTTGAGCAATTTGTTACTTGGATTGAGGAGAGCCATTGTTTTTTAGAACAAGCTCTCTTAGCTGATGTAATTACTTTTGGTTCATGTTAAAAGATTTTCAGTTTCCTATAAAAAAAAAAAAAAAAAAAAATTCAATGTATTGGATTATCAACAAAATTGGAGTATCTCTTAAAAGTAGGCATTTGGAAACTTGAATTTGAATTTAAATTTAGATTTTTTAAATCACTAAATTTCAAATGCTTTCATTTGAAATCATTAAATTTTAAATGTTTTCATTTGAAATTATCCAAACACAGGGCACTTTGATTTAATAACTTAATTCTAAAGAGAGGTGCTACGTCCACAATATTTTTACAATATTTTCACAACAAATTATAGGTGGTTAGTTGTTATTGGTTCAAATTTGAACCTAATATCGAGATTACTTTTTTACCTTAACAATAACAACTAGTAACAACCTGCCACTTAAGATTTATTGTAAAAATATTGTTGACATATTATTTCTGTAATTCTAAATTCACATACCCAAATCCTGCTATTCATATGCACCACTAAGAAATTTGTCTATGTAGTTATCTGATATATGAAATGGTGAGATTATAGTCCTCTAGAGGTTAGTGAAGCACTCTAATATTACAGGAAAAATGTGTTTGCTTATAAGGATTAAAAATACTAGAAAATGTCAATTAAATTATATCTATTTGCAAATATCACCTTGTTATTCATTTAATAAAGTCGAATTAATTGTGTTTATATAGGCAGTTAGACTCATATTTATCACCATAGCGTATAATTTAGGAAATTAGGATTCCAGCCTTCAGCTAAGCCGAGTCATTTATTCAGAAAGCCTATTTCGGCCATAAGATATTTTCCCTTCTAGATAAGCCAAGTGCAGTCTCTTTCATTTATCTCTATTCTCTATGGCATAAATCTCCAGCTTTAATGGTTGGGATTCGGGAATTGGGATTTAATTATCAAACAAAAAAAAAAAAGTGGGGGTTCAAAACTTTAAATCCTAATACCGAGGTGGCCGACAAAAACTCGTACGTAGACAAAGTACTAGTGAAAATCGAATAACCTCTTCTTTCTTTTTAAAAATTTTCCCCTAAAACCTAAGACACGAGTTATGAAAATAATTACAAATTGACATAAATATCCTAAACTTTCATAGTATCAGATAAAATCCAAAGCTAAAGACGTAGACTATAACTCTGCATTACTCGAATTCAACATCCTAACCATCTGAACATATCCGTTAACACTGCCTTCCTCCATTTCAATTGCAACATTCAACTTCTTTCTTTAGAAAAAGGAACTATATACTATCAAACCTCAATAACAAAAGACAACATATGACATAAAAATTACTTTTTTATTTTGGGTAAGAATTGCTAGTGTTTTATTATTATTATTATTATTATTATTATTATTTTGGCAAAAGGAGTTTTATTATTCACTGTTAAATCCTGTATGTATGTCTTGTGATATACTCTGGACTGGCCGAACTGTTCAGTGTCGAAATTAAGAGTTTAATTCAGGTAGGGGGACTTCTTTTAATCATTTAATGGTATGGGATTGTATTCAATAACCAATGAACCAGAGTTAGCAGTCTCCCTTACCCAAGCTGAACATAGAATAGAGGACATACAAAGATCCAACAGTGGACCAATGAAAGTATTTGTCATTAAGAAGTATTATTACAAGCATAAGGAACCACTTCCTACAATAACAGCAATAAAATGATGAAACTTTCCTCAAGCATTGGGCTACCTCTTCCAGAAATTACAGCTGTCTCAACCCCTAGAAACCCAGTATCTGCTTGCTGAACAAAGGCTTCTTATGATTCAACTTTTGTAACTTTCATAGAGCTCATGCTAGACAACCATGCTGGTGTATCAGAGAGCCGCTGACACAAGGAATTTGCGAATTCTTTGCAACAGTTCAGCCTTTATAGAATCAGGAACGGAGGCTGCATGGACAGAGGGAGATGTTAAGGAGTCCTAAACACAAGTGTTCAATTGAAACCACAAACTAATTTGAAGGATTCAACATTTCAACTACATGAACAAGGCATTACACCATGAAAATCAAATCTGGAATTGTATAAATTAATGTCCATGACCATCTAATAGCCAGCCAATCACCTGGATTTTTATGACTCCAGTATAAATTTTAAATCAACGCTTATAATGAGATAAAACAGTTATGCTCTTTAAATTAAGCTTAGCCTCACTGTGAAAAAGGTTCAGAAGTAAAGGGTGACATCAGAATTAATTTGCAAGAACCAACCCTTTGCCACCGGTCCACTACACTACCAGTCCATGTCAATGACATTGCCTGCCACTTCCTACACCAAAGTTGATACTATCACTGCATTCTGCACCCATCCCAGATGCTTCTCACACTCTAATTGAGAATATCAGCGCTTTATTTACACACTGTGTGGACACTGTTCATCTGTCATTTCTATTTTATAAGAATCTCTTGAAATTCTGTTTCTCACCACTAACATTGCATTATGCACATATCATGCACGCATTGTTTATCCACTGGGTTATTCCTAAAAGATATAAAACTGAGAGAGAGTTTATAAAAAAATACATTTTTCTATTTATTTATTTATTTTTTTTATAAATAAGAGTTTATAAAACAAGACAGAGAATTTTCTTATAAGCATGAGCAAATTGCTTAACTTAAAACTAAGTATGCCCAAGATCCAATAAGAATAAGAATAAGGTGTTCCAAGCAGTCATGATTAAGTTGCTTCCTTATTATAGACAATTACAATTTAAAAAAAGAAAAAGAAAAAAGAGGGAACCATAGGAAAGAAAAATAAAAATCCTTACCTCTGCCCTTTGGAGTAATTACATGCACAAGGTCATCCACTGTAACATTATTTCTCCCTTTCTTCTTTATAAATGCCCTGAGGTTAATAAGAAGAATGAGATGGATTCCTAAATGTTACAATGATAAATAAAAAAATTGATAAGGATAACTAGATACCATTACTAAAATAATTTTTTTTGTCTTTTTGTTCCAATAGTTCAAATTTATTGAATAGTAAAAGGGCCTTAGAACCTGTGTATGAGGAAGTAAAACGACTACAACTACGTTAGTGATGCTAAGCCAAAAACCAGGTTTATGGTCTTAAAACATAGAAACATCACCAAGTGAAAAGGGAGCATTCTTGACATAATATATACACCATGCTCAAGAGGAACCTCAATTTACCCTCTCATCCAGCACTAGGATGAACACGATTGTCAAATTACTAAAAAGCATACATCTGAAGTAACAGCAACAATAATGTGCAGCATGCACCCCTGATTTAGCACTTTTCTCCTTTTACTAATAATAAAGTTGCATCTAAACTGCAAGATAAGCAGGCTTCTAATCTACAGAAGGGTTGATGTAGTAATGTCAGTCCTCTCTGTTGTCCGCTTGTATGTCATATCTACTATGAAGCTTCCTATCAGGCTATTAGCAAATGTAATTGGTTCAACTCATATGTCATCAATTTCCCATGAGTCCATACATGAATAAAAAGCCTCTTAACTGGAGATGTCATAAGGACACATGCAAAACCATGTTTAATGATTAATTGGACTTCTGCCTAATCAAGCTATGTTTTTGGCATTATGCAAACTAAATTCTAATCTATTAATCTACTAAGACTTTTATGCAGTGTTGGTAAAAGCGAGGGGCGCACTTAAGCGCAAAGACCTCTTGGGGCTTAGGTGCGAAGCACAAGTGCACACTTGATTGAAGTGAAGCGCAAATTTAAAAATAATAATTTAATAAATTTAAAAATAATTATTAATGAGAAATGCAACAATCAAATGATCAAATTATCATAGAAATTGAAATAAAAAATTTCATATAATTCATATAACATTTAGATAAGCCCTACTTTTGCAATTTTAACACAAAAATTGCAAATCAAGTCATTTTATTTTTTTTGGATAAGCTAGATATGAGTACTTCCATGTAATATCCTTTCTTAAATCTCCAATATCCATAATGCCCTATGACTAATTAGTAATATTAGTTAATAATTTAATCACTTGTAACTCTATAGGAATTAGTCTGCTATGTTCAACATCAACCACTAACGTAATTAAACAATTACCACAAATATGTTATATCATACTTTTTTTTTTTTTTCCATGAATGAGCTAAAGAATATGAGGACATAGCAATATGGTAATTGGTACCAAGCAGATATCCAAAAGGGAAAAAATAGAATAAGAAGAAGAAGCTGGGTGGGTTACTGTTTCAAGGAGAAAAATCAAGAAAATAAAAAAATAAAAAAAGGGAAGAATTGGGAGGTTGTGGGTTGGGTTTTAGCCTTTTAGGACAAGTTACACTCAAAATATCTTTTTTAGATAAGTAAGTTACACTAAAAACATGTCAAATCAATAGTTTATATCAATAATGTCAAGATCCTAAAGTTTTATTTCAGTTTTGATTTATTTTTTTGAAAAACATTAAAAAGCGCCAAAAAGCGCGCCTAAAGTGCGCTTCTTTGAATGAGCCTAGCTTTTGAGGCAAAAAGCGCTAGAGCCTTGGGGCTTCGAGCTTTGAGCTTAAGCGCACTTTTAACAACACTGCTTTTATGGCCCTCTTTCTCAAGCATATCTGAGATTACCAAATGCATTAGATCTTATTGATCTTCTGCCAAAAGAAAAAAATTAAACAATGCGCGCATAGACAGGAAGGATTTGAAAAGCGCAACATCTGCTCAGCCCGTAGCTAAACATATCCTATCCAATCCATCCTAGTTTCTCTCCAAAACTTTGAGAATAAAACAATTCTGATGTCAGAAATCTACTCGACCAAATTTCAATATAGTTCTGTTTCCTATTATCAAGGTTAAGCCAACAAATTAATCCTAACTTGAGCTCAAGACAATTTAGCCAGTGCTAAATGGACTACAGTCTGGTCCTTATCTCTACCAAATAGGATTAATTACTTCGGTGAAATCTCAAAGAATACCTATCCCTTACTCTTCATGAGATTTGAACTTACCAAGTGAGACATCACCCCACTTGCATGTGTTAATTGTGGGGTTTCCTATTCAACAAAGACACTCTATTTCTTTTTAATGGATTAATAATTTACTTCAGCAGTTTCCACCCAATATATGTCACCTATCAAATTTCCATTCTATGATCAATATGAATGATGCAGGGAGTATGAAAACAATTTTATTTAATTTTGAAGTCAATCATATTCTTACTAATGGTCCATTGGATTCTAATTTACCTCTTATTAACTAATCAGCTTATTAGTATTTTATTTAATTTTCTCAAGTCAAGGATTTTTTTTTTTCATAGTTTTATAATTAGGTTGTAGCCCAAATCAATTAAGGTTAGGGTTTAGTCCTAGTAGTTATGATTGGATGAATACAATTCTTTTTGAAATTCTCCAATGGCTTGGGGCTAACTCCAGACAACCTTAGGTACTGACTTCTAGGTTTTTTTTTATTATTTATTTTAATCCCTTTTCCCCCACTTGGTGCTAACTCCTAGGTTTTATTTTTTGTTTTTTAGTTTGTTTCCTGCAATTTTCTTTCGTTTTGTGCTACATCAATGAATCAAGTAGAAAACTTGCAATGACCGTCAGTACCTTGATGTGAGGATCATCTTTATCAGTGATGAGATGTTCTCAGGGTTTAAGAGAGTAAAGACTTATAGACCTCCTTGATTCTAAGCCAGGTTGTGTTGCTTAGTGAAATCATGCCAATAATCAACAATCCCATTTCATTCCCAGTGCTAAAATTTTTAGCGTACATGGAAACCCTCTATATAGGTTTACCAATTTTCTAATTGATGTGCTCTTATATTCTTTCAATGAAGTTCTTTCCCTTTCACAATATAAAAACAAATAGTGATTTTCGCCATCCCTTAGGCTAAGCTCAGTGTTTAAATTGTACAACACACCACTCTCCTATCTCACAATCTACATTTTATCTGTTTAAAAGTAGAAAGCTCTCCATTTGTTTTGAAATGAAAGGGGACCATTTCATAAAGAACATACAGTTTTTCAACAATGTAAAGGCATACATGAGGCAATGTCATCTAATTTTAAACAACATGGTCCTATATACAGCTTGGAACAGGATCCCTAGAGTTCATATCATGGTTAACTTTTTTCTTTGATAGGTAAAAATGATATAATTGAAACGAGACTACTTCGTGAAAATAAACATGAAGTAGCCTAAAAAATTACAAGTGGGATATGAATTGACACTAAGAAGAAGTGAACAGAGTTACTATAAGTAAGACCCGATACAAAATACCACTCATATCATGGTCAACATTTTATTTTTTTGCATATTGCGTCATTTAACAGCACTGGATACACTTTTGATTTGTAATAGTTAACCTTTATACTTATACAAAATTAAATCTTCAAAACTTCACCATGAAAAAGTAATGCCTCAAATAGATAGTAATTTGAGAGAAAAATCAGAGCAGAAGCCAAAACCCACCTGCAAATGGCTTTCATTTCATCCTTCCAACCACACTCTACAAGCCTTTCCCTCAAAAGCTCCATTAATCGCTCCTTTTCTCCGCTCTCAATCAACTGTTTCATAACATTTTCAATTCCTCAATACAACAAAATTTAAAGCCCAGTAAATGAAAATCCATGAATATAGTAGTTCAATTTCCAAACTTTGATTACAATAATGCTAAATTTTTACCCCAAAAAAATTAAAATGAAAAAAAAAAAAAAAAAATCAGACCTTGATATTAATAGTTTCTTGAAGCGTTGGTTCTTTTTCTTGATTTTCTTGTACGTCTGGCGTTGGAGGACGATTCACCGATGGCCTCCTTTTTGGAAAAAAAAAAAAAAAATAGTGTCACTTGACCAAGAAATACACGAAATTAGCAAGTAATGGTAGATAATTTAATCAAATATATATATAATCTATGTAAAGGAAATAGTTTTCCCGAGAAAAAAAAATGAATACATATTTTAGGTCAAAGAGAATTCTCTGTCAAGATTGGAGAACTGACATGGTTTATAAGCTACCGCAAAGCGAGTAATCTGCAAGTGTCGATGGAGTGATCTGAAGAGAAGAAGAAGTAAAAAGTGAAGCTCATATATATTCTAACTAAACGGCGGCGTTTATAATTTCATCTAAGATTAAAAAACTCCTTTGTAAAAGATTAATTTATACTTTTGGCCCGTAAGAATTCGGAGTGTTTTTATTTTAACCCTTTATGTTTCACATTTTCATTTTGGCTTTTCACATTACATTCATTATTCCTTCTTAAATTTTAATTTTTTTATCCCTAAACTATTGAATTTTTTCTCTCTAAATTATTGAATTATTTATTTATTTTTTGTCCCTAAATTATTATTAAAAAAATCTATTTAAAAATTTCAAGGACGAAAACAAAATTTATACAAATTTTAGGTATAAAAACAACATTTTAGCCAACAATAAAAGTCTACGTACACAAAAATGTTTACATTTTTTTTTGAGAGATTGGTTGTGAGGACTAGATTTGAACTCGTAGCCCACTATGTGGATGGACCCAAGCCCAACAAGTCCAAAATAATAAATTTCTAGAGAATGGGTTGGAAAAATTGGGCTTTAGTTGATCAGGCAAAACACAAGAAGAGTTCGGATGATAAGAGAATAAAAAAGGAAAGATTATATTGAAGAAAACTCATCCTTGGCGAAGTCCGAGGATGTCTGATCTTATATATTGCTATTAAATTCCTATTACAAGTTTGATTTTTTCGAAGTCTCTCTCTCTTGTTCTTCTTTTTTGATTCTCGATCCCCATTTCCAGTAAGAGTCTCTTGCATTATATAGTTCATTCTGAAACATCTTGATCTTACACTTATTGATTAATTGGGCTACCACTTGAGTACCTGTCCTATCAGACACCCTTACTGACCTTATTTGCATTAGGGCAGCCAACGTTACACTATTCAGGTGTCTTCTCCACATTAATGCAGTTAGGAAATTAGCTGCTCAACATTTAATATGGTGGTGACAGCCTCTTCTTCAGATATTTTAAGACACTTGCCTACTTGCCATCTTGATAGAAATTATCAACATTCACGAGACTTCTTGGAGCGTCAGCCTGGTCGTCGGCCAATCTTTTCAGACCTTGGCATTCGTCAGCTGAGGCCGTATTTATCCTCGGCACACCTCTTTGAGCCATTGTGGTCAAAGTTGACTTCTCCTCCTCAGAAAATCCCTTGTCCTCAGACTGGGCCACAAGCCCAATAATACAAACCTATGATGGACTTACAGGCTCAATATCCCTACATTGGTGTATAATAAAACGTTGTTAATAATTTAAGAGTAAGACTTAGGTACAATACTTAAGTACTGTTCCTTAAGTTCTCTTTTTAATATTCTACTATGTGGATTTTTTTTCATAGGATGGAAGTTTATTTTTTATTTAAGTAGTCACATGGCTGAATCTTAAAAGATGAAGTTAAGGAACAACATTAAGGTACTGTACCTAAGTTTTGTCCATAATTTAATATAGACACATATGAGTGATGTTGCTTCAATCATAATTTATAACCCTAACATATTATGAAAAAAAGTTGTGAAAAATATTTGTTCCTCACATTTTTTTTTTTATATAAAAATATAATTAAGGGCCCAACTAGGTTCCTCACATTTCTTGAATAAAAAGGATGGGGATTGTACATTTAAAATCCTATAATTGAGGTTTCAAAAAAAAAAAAAAAAATCCTATAATTGAAGGATGGTTTTAAATTAAACCCCTTCCTCTTTTTCTTTCTTTTTCCATCTTAGAAATTGCTCTAATTATTATTATTGTTATTATTATTATTATTATTATAATAATAATATTAAAGTGGACGCTCAATCACAAATTCATATTAGATTTTAATTGCATTCCAATTTTACATGATATAACACTTAAACTGTGTACTAATTTTAATATATTTAAAACTATTTTAACTTTCTAAAACTACTACTAACCCATTTTATTTAAATCTAATTTGAAAACACTTCCAATCCATTTAAAACTAATCTAGATTTTCATTTTCCTACAAAAACTTATTGTTAGTTCAAATATAAATTGAAATGAAATTTTGTTTATCATATTCTAAAATAATTAGTTGTTCATATCTTATTTGAAAAATATAAAAATGAAATAAGTTTATTGCATAGCAATGACAAAAATTAAGTTAAAATGTAAAAAGATATTTTACATTTTCTAGTGTAAAAAAAATCATTAATGAACAATTTGCATACTCTATCAAATATTATTCTTATAAGACATTTTTTTTAAAGTTGTCCCAAAAAAAAAAAAAAATGATTAAGTAGTATTCAACTTAGGTAAGAATTTCATTCTCAAAAAAAAAAAAAAAAAAAACTTAGGTAAGAATTTTAGTATACATCTAATTATTATAATGTTTTTAAATGAATTCATATGTATGCATTTTTATTTGGACAATCCAAAAACATATATCTGAATCATCAACAATGAATTTATAGATTTTGTTCTTAAATTATTGGCTGTGTTCATTCAAACCATAAATATTTAAAGATAATCCAATATTACATTTAAACTTATTTTTTCTATTGAGTTGAAGTATTTTTTTATAAACTGCATTATTAATCTCTAATTCTTTGAATCGAGTGATTTAATTTGTAGTTAATTTTAATTTTTACTAATACGACATCAAATAATTTGAAGTATAACATGATTGGTTTAAAAAAAATGACAAAAAATTAGGATAAGAAAAATCAAGGGATTAAATAATTGATACAATCAAATTCATTAAAAATAAAATAAAATAAAATTTGAGTTCTGGAAAAAAAAAAAAAAAAAAAAAAAAAAAAATCAGACGAGGAGGACACAATAGTCAACAGAAAACGAAACGGCGCGAAGCCGTTGCCAGGAGTAGGCTGTGGACACAAACGTACATACGCCTCACTCCAAACATAGATTACGCTCCTCATTCGTTCTTGGCTGTGTGTGTCTCTCTCTGTGTCTCCTAGTGTTTTCACTTTTCATCACAAAAAAATGAAAAATTTCAAAACGCTTTTCTAAGTCTGAACTTGTTTCTCAAAAAAAAAAAAAAAGTCTGAACTTCTACTACCACTACTACTACTTCTTTCTCTTTTTCCAGCTTTCTCTGCTTCAGCTTCAATCAATTATCAATGGCTTCCGTGCCTCTCTCCTCTCTCTGTTTCTCCCAAACCCCCAAATCTCTCTGTTTCAGCTTCGTCGCCTCCGATAACCTGAGGTTTTCTTCGTCTTCGCTTCGATTCTTAACGCCAAAGAAGAATCGCACCAGGATTAGGGTTTCGGTTTGTAGAGCCGCGTCGCCGTCGCCGTCGCTTGTCTTTCGCAACCTCGATGCCGATGACTTTCGTCATCCTCTTGATAAGCAGGTTTGTGTCTTACTGACCGACTGACTGATTTCAATTTTGTTATTGATTTCTGTTTGTTTCTCTAGAAATTTCTTTGACTAAGTATTTCTACATGTTTTCTGAGCAAACAAACAGTGGAATTAAGCTTATATTGGCAATAGTGGAGTATTTAGAGTTTCTCTGTGGCCTGATTACTATTATTGTTTTGGTTTAATTTTGAATTTGTGCAGAACACGCTGATATTGAGAGCGATTCCAGGGTTGAAAGAACTCGGAAAGGCTCTACTAGGTAATTGAAATGTTATATGAAAACGACGATGAGTTATTTTAGTTCTTAAATTTTTTGGAAATGCTTTGTTCTGGTTGGATAAGATTTGAGTGTAAATTCTTGTGGTGTTACTTTAGTGATGATCGAAACGCGTTGTTGCAGGAACTGTTGCCGAGCAGGTCATGCTTCTGGAGAATATAGGGACATCGGTTCTTGTTTCTAAAGATCAGGTAACATGCAATGTTTTTTTGGCGAAGAATATTGTAGAGGAAGGGAAGATGTATATCTTGTTTGATTTGGATCCATGTGTTCATTTCTTTAACTGGGTCTCTTTGTGAATGTATTAAGTGTTGCTAGTGGATTCTTGTTTTGTACATTTATTGGAGAATTCCAAAACTGAGATGAACATGTAATTCAATCTTTGTTACATCTAGAATCTTCATTGTAATGTGTATACTTCGTGGTCTGTTCAAGTTAGTTTTTCTAGAAGTCTATGGAATACGCTTGTTTGTGATGTTTGTGTTTTCTTTTACTCATTAGAATATGGTTATTCATATTTCTTTTCTTTAACTCCTTGAAAGTGCAAGGGTCTCGCATAAGTTTGTCCTCCTGACATCAAATTGTGTTCATGTTGTTGCCTAATAATTTTTTAGTAATATTTTATGTTGTTGTCTTATAAGTATATGTATGGGATATTAATTGAAAGAACTTAGTTTTCATTAGTCATGCTTGTTGTCCAACAGGAGTAAGGTGGCATTTCCAACTCATCCCATATTGTTACCACTGTTGTACCATTTTAAAAATGGGTGTGGCACATCTTTAAAAATATTTTAACTCTACCTATAAAAAATGTGTGTGTGTGTGTGTGTGTGTTTTGGGTATATTCAATCAAGTTTTCATCCCTTGGTGAAAGAACATGTGTGAATGTGAAAATCATGTTTTCCTGTTATCAACTTATCTAATGGCTTTAAAATTATGTTCTTCATCTCTCAGCTTTCTGATCTTCATAGATTAATGATTGAGGCTGCAGAGGTATTGAACATTGAGGCTCCTGCTCTGTATGTCCGACAAAGTCCTGTACCAAATGCATATACTTTAGCTGTAAGTGGTAAAAGGCCATTTGTTGTTGTTCATACCAGCCTTGTGGAGCTTCTGACACAGAAGGAATTGCAGGTCTTTTTTTTCAACTCTTTGTTATAAAATTCTAGTGAAAGTTTTATCTTTTATTATGAAATGTTATTAACTTCCTGCCAGTCTACTGCTATTTAGGCTGTTCTGGCTCATGAGTTGGGTCACCTGAAATGCGACCATGGTGTATGGCTTACATATGCAAATATTCTTACCCTTGGGGCTTATTCTGTACCTGGTAGGTCATTTGGTGCTTTATGCTTGTTCAGGTGAATGCATACTATTTACCCTTAGTCTTTACTTATCCCAAAAATAAAGGGTAAATGCATACTATTACCATATATTTCATTATTATGGGATTGTGATAGACATCAATTCAGAAAAAAAAGGGTCTGGATCCTGAACCACAAAATGATTGGATTTCAGACTGCACTATAAGATCTTTCAGGTTCTGGGGTGCATTTTATTTGGCAGATCACAAGTAGATATATAAAATTTGTTCATCTGACTGTGAGGGGAATGTAGCTGTTACATTGTGCGTAATGCTCTGAATGTCTGCATGTGCATGCATGCAGGCATGTTGAGGAGGGGTGTCTTTAACTGATGCCCGAAAGTGAAAGTACCCAACCATTCATATTAGGGAATGATTGTTAGAATCTGGTTCTGTTTCCGGATATTTCCCATTATCTGGGAAGTGTAGGGCTAGGGGACTCTTTAATGATATTCATGATTAAAAATTCTGCATGTCATATGGTAAGATGATTGAGCTTCTTGTTACTTTATTGATACTTGGTTTCTGGATTAAATTATCAAATTGCATCATAGTGTTTTTAATGTTCATGACTTTTTCAGGTCTTGGTGGGCTAATAGCTCAGAGCTTAGAAGAACAGTTATTACGCTGGCTCCGAGCAGCAGAGTTGACTTGTGATCGTGCAGCCCTTCTTGTTGCGCAAGACCCTAAGGTATGCTGATATTAAAACCTTAAACTACACATTTTACTATTATCTGTTGTATACCTGTTTGATTAATTATCTGATTTTCATCTGAACTCCCACAAGAGGTGGTCATCTCTGTGCTTATGAAATTAGCTGGGGGATGCCCATCTATGGCTGATCAATTGAATGTGGATGCATTCTTGGAACAAGCTCGTTCTTACGACAGAGCTTCCTCAAGTCCAGTTGGGTGGTATATAAGGTGAGCAGCCATTCATGCAGACAACATAAATTGGGTTGTCATTTATCTTTGTTAGCGATTCCTAATCTACTTATGCTTTCCAGAAATGCTCAAACAAGGCAACTTTCACACCCTCTGCCTGTTTTACGTGCTCGTGAGATTGATGAATGGTCTAGGAGTCAAGATTACAGATCCCTTTTGAAACGTGCCATGCCGATCAATTCTTTACAAAAGGTTTAGAGGATAGAGTTTAAAACCCAAAACAGTGCCACGGTTAGCTTTCAAACTTAATTTGCCTTTTTTCTTCTGAAGCCTTACACTCGCAGAAAGTAGTCTCTTGTGGTAAAAACATGCACCATATAAGTCATACAGTAATATTACTTATTGCATTGTTGTGCACATAGCAAATTACTTTTGACTCAGTTGTGGGGTGGAATGCCCCTAGGGCTTGAAGGTGATAAATGATAGTGAGATGACACGCTGTTTATTTTCCAGTAGAACAAAATGTTAACATAGATGGCATCTTATCAACTTCAGCCACTGGGAAGTTGTAGTTGGACTTCATCAAATGGCATCTTACACCCCCTAACCTCATGCATTCAGACCCCATATACCACTTCATTGTTTTTAAGTCCTTGTCTGATATTTGTTCATGTGTCCTAGTTATATTCTCACTGACTTATCTTGTTGTGTCAAAAGGGTACCCCAGGCCAGAGGGAAGTAGGACAGGTGTCATTGAGAGGATTTGTTAAGATTTCGACACTGCAGCAAAATATTGGCTTATCAAATTACAGAACATTTACAAATGGAAGTTATACTGTTTTGTTTTCTTGGTCAACCTTGTGTAATTATAAAAGAAGTTAGTTTTGAGAACGCATTGCCATGTATTATAACCATTGTTGTAAATCCAGGTAGTTATACATTTTTCTTTTTTCTCCCTCCCTTATACAGTTACTTGGAATCTCTATCTGTTTTCTGATGGCGTCAAAATGTAAGGTCGAGATTAAGTAACATTCAAGTGATATGGGTATGTAAGTATTGATTCAGTCATAAACAATGTAAAGACAATGCAGTTCCTTTATATGCTTGCATAAAGCTGTCTGACCAGAATTGAGGCCTTGTGTATCTTTGTTTTATTTACTCTCTAAAAGTTGCTTGGATTGCAAACACCATTAACGCTTGTGCTGCAAAAATCCCGGGGTGAGCATTTGGGTGACATCCATAAACCAATCTTTTGGGGGTGAGGGAGATGGCAAATACACCCGAAACAAAATATAATTTTTCCATTTGGGTGCTATGCTGCTTTTTGCATGCCATGTTAGCCAGTTTCATAGATGTCTCGTGTGAAAGCGAAGCACCTAATTAGACAATTTCAAAAATTTTCAGTATTTTGTATGATACAGGATATAGGGTTCAAATCCTGCCTACAAAAAAAAAAAAAAAAAAAAAAAAAAAAATTTAATTGATTTCTTAGCCTATTGATAAAAACAATTATCACTGAGTGGATGGTATAGGTTTAAATTTTGTTGTATCTAATAAAAAAAAGTATGATTAGAGGTGAAACTATAACTTTTTTAAAGATACCTTAAGAAGGCTGTTGTTTGCCATGTACATAAAAAATCATAAGTATATAAAATATTCTACATCAAATAATGTGTTAAGGCTCAAACGTTTTTATTTTATTTTGATCACTATTTAATATTTATTTGATCTTATTTTGAAAATGAAATTCAACAAACAAGCATAGTAAATGCTAAGAACAGTACGATCAGCTTGAACTACAAAATTTTCAAAAAAAAAAAAAAAAAAAGGGCTTGAACTACAAAATCATTAATCTTTATCAGACCTTTATTACATAAAAGACAATAAAGAATTTGTGGGAGTATTGAATATGATCATGGGAAGGTTCTTATTTAGCTTTACGTTGATGTCTTGGGAGTATGGATAGAGCTAAAGTATTTTTTTTTTTGAAGAGATAGAGCTAAAGTAATTGGAAAAATATATTCTGCACCATACAATGTGAATTTATATAAGAAACTTCTTATTTTTTAATGATTCAATAGTGGGAGTAAGAATTTGAACCGTGGATGTTTTTATTAAAAACACTAAGAAATGTCAATTTAGCTTGAAAATTTTATTATTATTATTATTATTTCATAATCTTTCCATGTTCCACAATCCTGTCCTAATTTTGTCTCACACATTCCACATTCACGGTTTTTGCTCCAAAAGTAAAACTATAATTTACCCCTTTGCTTGGTCCTATCATAATTTTATCTAAAAACTTTAAACTAATACATTTGATTCCATAAAGTTTTGATCAAATTGTTAGGGTTCTGTCTAAATTAATTGATTTTGCATTTAGCGGACAAACTTTCAATTACAACTTACTCCTTTATGGTTTGGCCGTGTCACAATTTAGTTCCACAAATTTCTAACTAGTAGATTTTGATTTTCAAATGTTTAAGTTGAAATCAAATCGTTAAGGGGTTTTTGGATGGAATCCTAACAATTTTATTTTAGTCCAAACTTTAGGAATTCTATGTAACAATTGAAATTTTGTGAACTAAATTATAATAAGATTACAACAAGATGTGGGATAAATTGTAATTTCGCTAATAATTAATTCTATAATTGTGGATAACAGTTATGGTTTATGAACATTCCTTTTCAAGAGACCAGAGTATCCACATCGGTGGGAGCTAAAATTTTAGCATTTAACACTTTAAAAAGTTACTTTATCTATTTTAACACCCAATTTCACACTACATCAATGGTCTTTTTTTTTACCATCAATCAAACACTATTTAATTTTTTTATTAATTTCTTTCTCACTTACTCTCTCTTCCTCTCTGCCACGAAACCCAACTAAGTGATAAAATATATATATATATATATATATATTTTTTTTTTTGTCCTCTTGCAACAGTGAGTTGCTAATCTTGGCAATTCACTATAGCAAGAAAGCAAAATAATTTGCCTTTGGCTCCATCAATGTTGGGCACTAAATTGGAGTTTGAGGTGGTAAAATAGCCAATGGTGACGCTAAGCAGATACAAGTGTCCTATTTGTCCTATTGTCAAAACTTTCTATACATTCTTAAAAGTTTCACATGCCAAGAGTCATGGGGGGCTTCTTCCTATAAATTCTCACCACCCTCTTTAATGCACCGTACAGACAAACAACTAAAAGAGCTATGGCTTCCATTTCCCACCTCCCATAACTTCCCTTCTATTTTTATCCAATCTCCTGAGTTTGAGTCATGCTTCTATTGAACAACCATCTTCTATTAAGTGTCAAATTCCAGCATCACTTGAGCCTAACTCTAACATATCTTTAGGTACTCCACAATTATCACATTCTGAGGCATCTATTGAACAACCATCTTCTATAAAGTGCCCAATTCCAGCATCACTTGAGCCTAACTCTAATATATCTTCAGGTACTCCACAATTATCACATTCTGATATCCTACCGGATTCAGAGCCATTGCCTTGGATCCTGGACATTGAAAACTTGGTTGCATCTACTGAGCAACAATCTTCAATAAAGCCTCCAATTCCAGCATCACTTGAGCCTAACTCTAATATATCTTCGGGTACTCCACAATTATCACATTCTGATATCCTACCGGATTCAGAGCCATTGCCTTGGATCCTGGACATTGAAAACTTGGTTGCATCTACTGAGCAACAATCTTCAATAAAGCCTCCAATTCCAGCATCGCTTGAGCCTGACCCTGATAGATCATCAGCTACACCATCATTGCATTCTGATATACTACCGGTTTCAGAGCCATTGCCATACGTCTCAGGCACTGAAACTTTGGCTGCATCTATTGAGCAACCATCTTCAATAAAGCCTCCAATTCCAGCATCACATGAGTCTGACCCTGATAGATCTTCAACTACACCATCATTGCACTCTGATATCCTACCCAATTCCAGGAAGTTGAAGGTTTAACAAGGAAGATGAATGGTGTATAATTTCATCCATCAATCTTCTAAATAAATAATAAATGGTATGCATGAATAAGGGGTACTGAGGGATATTTGATAGAGTGACTGCTACTTATTTTTATCTTTACCGTATACCCATGTTAGGCCTCGGTTTCTCATAAATAATTTGTGTCAATTCTTAAAATGTTCAAATAGTAATATCCACTTTTTTTTTATTTTAATATCCGCTTTTTTTATTAGATATATTTAATAAGTTTTTTTTTATTAGATAGATTTAAGAAGGTTAAAAGCTTTTTTTGAGAAGAAAGAAGGTGTATCATATATAACATGGCGCACACACTTAAAACAATTCGCATAAACTAGGCATATATATGTACCAAATTTAAACCCACTGAATAATCATTTCTTTGATAGCTGTGTATTGAGGTGGAAGGCTTTTTGTTAGGGATAGATTAAATACAAGACATGAGTAAGACCGTTCGTGATCCTGAACTAAAGAAATAATTCAAAAGATTGAATTCTGGTGAAAAGCACCAAATACACATGGTTCATGGCAGCATGTAGCTCTAACAAAGAATATCTTATATACCTTAGTAAACCACAATGAGAGGAACATGTAAAAGAGTCGTTCGTCAGCTACAGATGAATCATACTGCATAAACATCGTTGCTGAAATGAGTACCAAAGAGAGATTAAAAATATTACAATCTGAACAATTTGACATTTCACAAACTTCTGCTTGAAACTGAAAATCAAATGCAAGTTTGACTACCGTGATGTGGTTACCCTTAGATAGGTAAAGTAGTAAGAGATGGACTCGATCTTGCTCAACCTTCATAAAATTTTCTTGGCTGATCTAGTCCCTTACTCTGTGAAGCAGGGACGGACCTAGGATTTCAAGTAAGGGGGGGCTGGAGATAAGCAAATTTTTTTTTTCAAATATGCATCCATATAGGATTAATAAACTATCAACCAAAACAAATACTCAAAAATTATTGTTTCTTAATATATTAAGATACAATCATCTACCAACAAAAACAAAAGACACGAAACACTATTGTTTCTTAATAACTCGACGCTCTTTCAAATCTTTAAAATCATCTATGATTAAATCTAAACTAAATGTTGAAGCTATATCATTTTCGATGTGGGCTGGCATTTTTCTATGATTACATTTTTTAACTTACCCTTTTTCCCTTTATTTATTATTATTTTTTGTAACATGTGGGCTGGCCTGTGAGTTTTGGACTGCTGAGTTTTACATGTGGGAAGTGGGCTGGCTGGGTTTTACAAATTTGAAGGGGACTCAAGTCTTTTTATTTTTATTTTTTTGGGATAGAGATGGTTGAGGTGAGGGGGGGGGGGGGGTTGAGCTAAAAATCAAGGGGCCAAGCCCTTTACTTTCTTGTTTTTTTAAAAATTTAACATACTAAAAAAAAAAAATAATTTTGGGCCCGCCGCGGGGGGGGGGGGGGGGGCCTGGGCCCCCTGCTGTGAAGTACTAAATTGTGAAAACAGCTTGAGCCCCCAAATGGCAAAATATCCAATGCAGGAGTTATTAGAATCTCTAAGTGCAGATTTCAAGTTATAAACCCAACCAACTGTAAGTTGTCATGCTGCTTCTAAATTAACTAGAAACTTAGCAACAATCTCAATTGATGTTTTGACTTAGGGAACAAAGTGTGTCAGTACTCAGGATCTAAGTTGCATAGACACGGACACGGAGGTAAGACAATTTTTGAAAAATAAGGATACGGCATGGCGTGGACACGACAATTAAATAATTAATTAAATTTTATGTTTAGACATATTTTTTAATATTTTTAGACATAAAATACGTTTATGTCTAGAATTTAAATTATGTAAAAACTACAAATAAGTAAACTAACACTCAAAGTAGTACAAAAAAAAAAAAAAAAAAAAAGGCTGGCCACACAAAAACAAAAATCACTAAATTCATAATAAACATTATAATTTAATAAATTTATAAAGCAAAAGGCTGAGTAAAGAAACAAAAAAAAAAAATATATATATATATATATATACACAGTATAACATAGTGACTGTGAGAGCGAGATTAAAAAAAAAAAAAAAAAAACGCTTTATAAGTAACACAGTGACAGTGAGGTTGGCCAAAGCATATCTGAAAAAAAAAAAAAAAAAAAAAAGAGAGAGAGAGAGAAGAGAAGAGGTCGGACTTGTCAGTCCTATCGTCGAGAGAGAGAGAGAGAGAGATCGGAAGGCACGACGTCGACGTCGACAGTGAGTATCTATGGAGCATGCTGACTCACCGATCGGCCCGATCTAGCACCAGCGAGGGACAGAGGGCAGCGGGCAGAGGCCAGAGGGAGGGTTGAGCTGTGGGTTTCAACTTTTTTGTTTTAGGGTATATCACAAAATCAACGGTAATGATTTGTCCATCTGTCAAAATCTGTGATTTTTTTTTTTCACTACTGGTGTGTCCACCATGTCGGCGTCATGTTGGAGAAGCGAAAAAAAAAAAAAAAAAAAAAAAAATCGCTCAGACATCGGAGTCTGGCGAGTTATACTGGTATCCATGTTCGAGTGTTAGACACCGGTACGTCACCAAAAATGCCGTGTCGGTGCAACCTAGCTCAAGATTCCATGTACTTCAGGATACAAGGCAGATTATACATGATTAGATCACACGAATCAGTATCAATACCCCTTATCACTTCTTTTCTCTACAAGAAAGATCAAGCACAATCATGATACATTATTCAATCTTTTCTATCTCACACTGCCAAATGGGTGTGTTCTGATGCATATTTACATGCAACATATTAACGGCGTAGCAGACATTAACTACCTCAAGAAGTGTTCTCAAGGTCCTATCCCTCAACTCCCACTCTAAAATGAATTTCGGTAAAAAAAAAAAAAAATTTGAATCAATCTTTTTATTAATTTTGTTTTATTTGCTAAACAATGCTTAAATTTTTTATTGAAAAATAAATTATTTCTTCTCTTTTTTTCCTAGATCATTTACTAATTTCAGTTATGAGAAAAAAAAAACTTTTAAAAAATGTAGGCTTAACCATGTCCGTGTGTTTGGGGATTTGATATATATAGCGAAGAATACAAGGAATAAATGATGTTATGAAAATCTTTTTCTCCTTTTGTTTTGTAGTTTTGGTATGTAAACATATTGCTAAGTATTTTCAATAGAGTCGAATGGAGCTATTTTCATGTCAAACTATTTGGTTTTTGCATTTTCTCAAAGGTACAAATTTTTCTCCAATCACCATAATCATCAAATTATCATTTTTTCTGTTCTTAAAATTTATCATTAGCACGTTTAGCCAAAGCATCGGTAGTCTATTATAGGAACGATTGACATAACAAAAATCAGAATGAAACAAATGGGATAGCTTCTTGCTTTGATATAAAGAAAATTGCTACAAAAATTAATACACCTTGATAGATGATTAATACACCTTGATACACCTAGCGAATGCCATAGGTTAAAACTCTCTTTAAAAAAAAAAACTTAAAAATGTATTAAAAAAATTATTCTCTTTTTATTTTATCTATATTTTGTTAACAATAAATAGACTAAGTTTTATTTTCCACGGAATTAATTTACTCTTAAATCTTTGCATAATTCTAATTATTAAAATTTGAAAATTTGTCGTTCATATCATGGCCCCCCAAAGATGAAGTCCTAGTTTTGTACTTGGTTAGGGATAAATTTTTTTTCATAATTTATTAATTATGAGTGGTGTTAACATCATTTTTACGTAACATTATTGTTATGTCTAATTTAGACCCCGATTGATTTTATTGCAGAAATAATCAACTTGTTAAATTAAATAGTTATAAATTCAAATTGATTTTTAGGTTAATTACCACACAAAGCAATGTACACCATATAAAAAATAATAAACAATTAATGCAATATATGTAATGCAGGAAAAACCAATGGAACAATAATTATCCCATAATAAAAACCACTACGAGGGCTTAGCCATACCAACCTCAGTGGCAAAATAGATCCACTAATAAAATTAAAGTTAATACAATATATTTAACTCTAAATCCACCATTGACTCATTTAATACTTACTAACATTACACAAGTGTGCAGTTCTGAATTCATAGATTTTTTTACAACAGACTCCGTTGAATGTGAACACCTCACTCAAGACTTCAAGTATCCACTTGAAGATTTGATATCCATAACAAACCATGGGATAACTCTATGGTTTTAAACTATATCTAAACTATATTTCTATATATGACAGCAACAACACTATGGAAGATGAATCTATATCTCCTTCTAAAATCATGGGTTGAATAGGTGGAGGCGAAGATCTTCTCTCTGAAAAGCGTAGGGTTTCCCTCTCCAACCTCAGTAAAAGTTGTGCTTAATAGGCCTTTATATAGGCTCTCTATTAGGGTTACCAAAACCCACTTGGTACAACCAACTAAATGAAATCGCCTCAAGTCAAATTCTAAATTAATTTGCAATTCTTGATTGATAGAGAAGGAATCAAGGAGAATTTAAGATTAAATCTTGATCGATTGAGCAGGTGTGGAGATTCCAGAAACTTTGTTTTCTTCAACAGATCTTGAGTCTTCATCTTGGCCTAACAAATATACATCAAAGACTCACTCAAGACTTCAAGTATCCACTTGAAGATTTGATATCCATAACAAACCATGGGATAACTCTATGGCTTTAAACTATATCTACACTATATTTCTATATATGACAGCAACAACATTGTGGAATATGAATCTATATTTCCTTCTAAAATCATGGGTTGAATAGGTGGAGGCGAAGATCTTCTCTCTGAAAAGCGTAGGTTTTCCCTCTCTAACCTCAGTAAAAGTTGTGCTTATTAGGCCTTTATATAGACTCTCTATTAGGGTTACAAAAACCCACTTGGTACAACCAACTAAATGAAAATCGCCACAGGTCAAATTCTAAATTAATTTGCAATTCTTGATTGATTGAGAAGGAATCAAAGAGGAGTTAAGATTAAATCTTGATTGGTTGAGCAAGTGTGGAGATTCCAAAAACTTTGTTTTCTTCAACAGATCTTAAGTATCTTGGACTCACAAATATACATCAAAAACTCAACACGACTCAACCTTTTTGTCATCAGTTGCCAACATCCAATCTATTGGACCTAACAATTACCTCAATATCACTTTTTATAAATCATAAACCCTACACATGTTTTTCTTTTGAGCTAAGTGAAATGGTAAATGATTGAACTTTGAAATTAAACCCTACAATAGCACATGCTCTCATCTTGTACAAGGTGAGAGCACGTGGTATTGGACCACAATGCCACAATGCTGATATCTCTTTACATTTGAAGATTAGAATAATGTTTTGCTAGCAAAAGTGTGTTCATAAGAATTAGAAAATAAAACAACCACACAAAATAACAATATTTAAGGTGATTTGGCTAACTTTAAAGAGTTTGTGATGTGTCTTTGTGTTAGAACCCATTTCCTCCTCCCTTGTGTGTGCCTGTTTATTTCTCATATATATATATATATATATATATATAAAATAAAAAATAAAAAAAAGCTTACATCCATAAGCAATCACAATTAGGGCTTAATGCGTTTATGAGCAAACAATCTCATAATATCAGCTTTTTGGCTTAATACGTTTCTGTATATGTCCAAAGTTTCTTCATATGACAACAACAACAACATATGTCCTAATTAGTTCTTCAAAAAGTTCTTGGCTTTCCTTAACATACATCAAATGGGACCCTCATAGGATGTTGTTAAAGTAATTTACTTTATATATATTGATGAACAACTAGATTCTTCTATCTATTCTAAAATATAAAAAATGTCCTTTCTTATCTTGGTATGCAAATAACATTATCTTATGATGATGATGTATGGTAGAAAAACTCTATTAACAAATTAAAAGTTCAACGAGGGAAAAAAAAATAACAAATTAAAAAACTCTATTGCAATTCTTATCTATTTGTGTATTTAATTATTTGTCAATCAATTTTTACCATTCCTTTTTAGCGTTTGTTTAAAAAAAATTATGAAAAATGCATTATTAGTTGGTTTTTATGATTAATATATGGCAAGATTATATAATGAGTTCTTTCCATATAAACTATTATATTAATTTAATGCAAAATGATCTCCTTAAATCTCTCCTACGATAAGAAATTTTCCTATATTAAAAATAATTTCTTTTACCTTTTTATTTTTTTTATTTTTTTTTATACCTTGAATGTGCACTAACGAATCCTTTAATGGATTGTTATATTGCACCTTGGGCATTACTTATTATTTTTTTTTATACAAAACTGGAGGAAAAAAAAAAAAAAAAAAGAAAAAGAAGAAGATTTCATTGAATATTACAGCAACATGAAAGGAAGGTAAAATCTCGAAATTTTCCTTATAATTCTATATTAAGAAAATCTAGTACCACAACTTTTTTTTTTGTTGTTGTTGAGAAACTAGTACCACAACTTATAGCATTCTATTTTCCAAATTCATATTCCTATTTCCTTTTCATATAGTTTTAGAGCATTATATAATTCCCGTTTTCATGCTATCACTCATTGTATAAAGAAAAGGTAGCAAAAGACTTCATTGGATATTATAATATGAAAACAAATTAAAATCTCAAAAAATTTCATTATAATTTTATATTATAGCTTTCGGCAAAAAGATTAATAAATAAAGAAAGAAAAAACCATGTATACAAGAAAAGGTGAAAGATCAAACACCTAAAGCTTTTTTTGAGGGTGGACACCTAAAGCTTAACGAAGAAATTAAATATCTTAGTAATTAATGGAATTTGATGAGCTAGGTTTACTAATTAATAGGGGCAATAAAATTAACCATGAAACCTGTAGAAGGTTCAAACCTACCAAAAAGGCTTGAAAAATTATATTGTAATTATTTAGAATTTACAATAAATCCAAACAATGAACCGTGAACCTAGGAAATCTAAGGTTTAATTTATCACAAATGAAACAATTGCAAGTGCATAAATATCGAGATTAGTAAGTTAAATACAAAGTTTTTAACTTACAAAGTTTTTGGTTAAAAACTTTGTCAAAAAAAGTAAGTCAAATACATATACACTGAAGTAACATTCAAAGTTTAAACTAGGACTCTAAAAAAGAAAAAAATGTTCAAACTTTTTTTTTTTAAGAAAAAAGATTGCAATTTGATACCGATCTCTTCAGTATTCTTTTATTTTTTATTTTTTATTTTTAACTTTCCATATTGTTGCTTGACGACACTTCAATATTTATTCACAAAATGATAGTAATTTTTACTGCTCAATCAAAAAGAATCAAATGTCAATTATGCTTATGGCATTTGATAAAACAGATCGTAATTATCAAATCCCCCAATTCCCAAATTCTCATTAATTTTGGATAAGAAACAAAATCAGCAATAAATCATAATCGACAACTCAAATCTCAATCACGTACAGTTAATAATGCTACAAATCCGTTTTATCCCTTTACGACACTATACGTATACAGAGAAAGTATTTTTTTTTTTAATATCTAATATTGCAAGTAATTAATATATTTAATGGGTGATGATAAACATGATAAAAAAAAGTCAAAATTAATGGATTAAACCGCTCCTCCCCTCCCCCTCCTTACCAAAAAAAAAAAAAAAAGTTTCATATGCCACGAGTCATGAGAGGTTTCTTCCTATAAATTCTCACCACCCTCTCTAATGCACTAACAAATAGCTAATACAACTATGGCTTCCTTTTCCCACCTCCCAATTTCTTCATTTGCTTATGCTTCCCTTCTCTTTTTTTATACTCTCATATGTTTGGGTAATGCTTCAATCGAGCAACCATCTTCTAGAAAACCTTCAATTCGAGAATCACTTAAGCTATACCATGATCGACATGTAATTACTCCACCAAGCATCCCTTTTAATTCCCTACCGGTTTCAAGACCAAAAAAGCCTTCAATTCGTGCATCACTTAAGCCATACCATGATCAACATGTAATTACTCCACCAAGCATCCCTTCTGATTTCCTATCGGTTTCAGAGCCAACAAAGCTTCCAATTCGCACATCCCTTAAGCTATACCATGATCGACATGTAATTACTCCACCAAGCATCCCTTCTGATTTCCTATCGGTTTCAGAGCCAACAAAGCTTCCAATTCGCACATCCCTTAAGCTATACCATGATCGACATGTAATTACTCCACCAAGCATCCCTTCTGATTTCCTATCGGTTTCAGAGCCAACAAAGCTTCCAATTCGCACATCCCTTAAGCTATACCATGATCGACATGTAATTACTCCACCAGGCATCCCTTCTGATTTCCTATCGGTTTCAAAGCCAACAAAGCTTCCAATTCGCACATCACTTAAGCTATACCATGATCGACATGTAATTACTCCACCAAGCATCCCCTTCTAATATCCTTTCAGTTTCAGAGCCAATAAAGCCTCCAATTCGAGCATGAGTAATTTTCTAGGAAGTTTAATGATTAAAATAGAAGGTGAATGGTGTATAATTTCATCAATCAAACTTCAAAATAAATAATGTTTAGTAAGCATGAATAAGGGATAGTGAGGAATGTTTGATAGAGTGGCTACTACTTATTTTTATCTTTATTTTACATGTGGGGTCTTGATTTCTCATAGACAAATTGGGCAAGTTATTAAAATGTTGAACTAGTAATATCGTCTTCTTCTTCTTCTTCTTCTTCTTCTTTTTTTATTTTTTATAAATAATAATTCCATAATATTGTGCTTTTATTACCATCATTAGGACAAACTTTGTCCTTACTATGTACTAGAACTTTTAAATTCCATCAGAGAAAGTTCCTAGTTTGGCACTGGCGCACCAAGGTTAAGGACAAGTTATTTCTAAATTCCCACGGCATCAATGTGTATAAATAGCAAAAGGTCATTCATCAAATTCTTTCTCCAAACACAACATAAGAGGGATTTAAGTTTCTCATAACATGGCACAGGAACATAACAGTTCACATAGCTAGGCATGTGTTTGTAGTTTGTACCAAATTTAAACCCAGTCAATAACCATATTTTTGAGTTTTGAGTATTTTGACCCAGGCAATCCTGCACCGGAGCCATTTGATCACCTACCAAGCAGTCTCAATAAGAAGATTCAATCACTATCACAAACATAACAATAATTAATCAACAATATAATATTACTAGCACAGAAAGTTCGCAATTAACATTCCTCAGCAACAAAAAGGTTAAGTACCCAATACAATCTCAAACAAACTTCAAACGTGAGCAAGGCTGTTGAGTTGGTTTTTTAGACATGAGCAAGTGCTTGATGTCATCTCCAATGTATTTGTAGAATGGCTACCAGTATATAAAGAGAAATCAGAACCTTCAATTGCATTTCTAGTTTCAAGCCAGAAGAAGCACGCAAAAGCGAAACCACATCATCGATCAAAGGACCACAGAACACACCATCTTTTGTCTGGCTTGTTTTATGGCCTGTTTGGATGTTTAAAAAAGGAGGGAGAGTAGAGTAGAGGGAGAGAGAGTAATCTAATTACCTTGTTTGGAAGTTTTTTAAAGAAGGAGGGAGAGGGGTTTGGAGGGGTTTGGAGGGGTTTCAACTCCCTCTATCCCCCCATTTTTAATTCCCTCAAATTGGAGAGATTTGGAAGGAGAGTAGAGTACATAAACTATTGACCAAGTAAATTACCTAATTTACCCTTATTATATTAACAAAATTACACAAGGAGAAGGGCTAATTACTCCCTTCCCCCTTACTAATTTTAAAAACATCCAAACAAGGTGGAGGGGAATCATTTTCCTCTACTCCCCTCCTCTCTACTACTCCCCTCCTCTCTACTCCCCTCTACTCTCCTTCCTCTCTAAACTTCCAAACAAGCCATTATAGCTGAGGAAACTGATTAAAGTTGGACTTGGACCTGCCTTGAATGTCAAAGAGAATTTCTTAGCCGAGCCAGTCCCATTGCTCTTCAACGAGAAATTCTGGGCGGTCGATCCTGCTAGAGCCGCTACTAAGAAATCTCCCACACAAGTATCATTAGCATCTCCCAATGTGAAATTCAAGTTATAGGTAGAGCCTTCGTTAAGAATTGTTGGTATTTGTATGCCAGCTGAAACTCCTGAGACAATCTCTACAGCAGCATTGCCTTGTGGGACAAAGTAGTGTTTGGAGTCTATGTATTTGACAGTTCCCTGCACAGACCATAGTAGTAATGGGGATTGAACAGGACTTGGTGTTTGATCGAGCAGAATTCCCTCAGTAGAGTTACTCAAGAAATCAGGACCGTATTCAAATGCTCCATTTAGCAATAGGTTATCTGTGTCCAACCACAAACAACACTTCAATAATTGTGTAAAATTGTAAATGTGGCCTTGTTCTTTTTTTACAATGCTCTGCGTAATGCGCTTTATCGAGACTTAAGAGCCTCAAACTACTTGTGCCTATATGTTCTTCTCGAAGAAAATTTTGACTAAAGAGATGAACTATTATTGAACATAATTTGGTAAACAACAACAACAACAACAAAAAAAACTTAATCCCAAAATTTTGAAGTCGGCCGTGAATCCTCAATAGACTAATCAGGGTCAATTACATGTATTCATTTCCGGTCATACTATGAACATAATATGGAAAACACTAGTAATAAAATAGATCCTATGTACCTGTGAAGGCAAATCTTGAACTTAAAAACAATATCCTTGGCAACAAACAGAGGCTGGAATTCATGGATTTCCCCTCTTAGGTACTTGGAAAAACTGAAAAGTTTTCATTATCTTTAAGCTTTATTAATTCCATAATTCCAACCTTATTTATCCATAAATTTAAATTTAAATTTTGACTCAAAATTGATGGACTATTTTCAATTGTTATGTAGAATTAGTAATGTACTTACCAGTGGCTTCAAAAGATTCTGCAATGCCCTTAAGGAGAAGCGTATCAAGCACAGGCCAACATATGGAGTTGGGATCAGTTTCTGTGGTTTGGCTTTGAAACACAAGATTAATAGGCTCTCCCTCACCCCAACTACCCAAGTAGTGACCATAGCTCTCCCATGTTTTCCCATAATGTTGCTTCCAAGAAAAGACCATGGTACTATCTGGGGCTGACACCACTATATCAGCGTTGGCTGAACAATTCTGACCACCTGGGGCCAACGTGAAGGTGAGCAAGTAATTTATGCTATTGCCATTAGCAGAGAAAGTTTGGTTGATTTTGCCAACTTGACCCAATTGTACGCCATGTCCATTCCCTGGCAATGCCGCAATGATATGTTTTGACTAGCTTTTACATAATTCACGGCACCTTCAAATGTCCATCCAGGAATTGTGTTGTTTTGGCTCAATGGCACAGCTGAGGAGGTGGAATTTCCTGTCAAGTTTGATGGTGGAGATTCAAAATCTGGATTCTGAAGAAGAACTGCATATATGAACATGTATATATGTCCAAAAAAAAAAATGTTTCTCAAAACAAGATACTTCATTTGCTACAATATTTGCTCATGTCTTTTTACTTTTGGGTGTCGGTAAATTGCGTAGTAAAGAATAAAGATCGAAACTTTGTTGCTGATGTTACCTGCGGACAGTGGCGGAGCCACACACAAAGGTGGGGGGCCTTGTTTTAAAAAATTAATTTATAGTATGTATATTATTTATATTTTAAAAAATGTAGCATGTAAAAATTGAAGTTAGCCCCTCAAATTTTGAGTTATTTCAATGGTGCTCTTAAAAGAAAGAGAAATTATATTAAAATCATATAATTTAAGAGGTTTAACAAATTAAACTATGTAGAAAATGATAAATTTTTGTACATGTCTAATAGAAGAAATACATGACTTTTATATACTAATTAAAATTTAGATGATAGTAAATTCTCTTAGTAAATTAATTTATATGTATGTGTGTGTATAGAGGTTTATTTTAACTAATATATTAGCATCATAACTCGACCTCCCCAAACCACAATTTCTGGCTTCACCTCTGCCCGCGGATGCCAATCCTAAGAAAAAAAGTGAGAGAAGGATGATTTCCGGCTGCATTTTCTTTGCTACAGAAGGAATAAAATTGGATGGCTTGATTACAACAAGGAAGAAAGTAGATCCACAAAATATAACATAGAGTAACCTTGGAAGTCTGAAACGTTGACTCTATGGAAGTCACATGACTACGTGAGCTGTACATGTTTCCTTTTCTAGCCTTCTAGGCATTTCTAGGCACGTTGTATTATTATTATTATTATTGTTTATTTATTTTTATGTAAACTACGTATGGTGTATTATATTCCTCATAAATTACTTTTTATTAGTAGAATTTTTAAGGAAGAATAACGTTACCCTAACAAATATTTTTTTTAAGAAGCCCCTCGTTAGGGAGACAATATTTTTTTTTTCAACATTTTTTTAAATATAATTATCAACATGGTATGTTGTTATTTGAATAGAGTGATTCTACGACCACAACTTTTGTCATAACTTGTCACATGGTAAATTATAAGTGATAAAGAGAAAATAGTGGGTCTATGAGGTCTACATATGGAAAATCTTATGAGAGTTGCGGAGTTGCATAGTAAGCCTTGGATTATAGCGGGCGATTTTAATGAACCCCTTGCAGAAGGTGATAAGTTTGGGGGAAGACCAGTTAGCATAAATAGATCGCTTCTTTTGAAAGATTGCCTGGATAAATGTAACATGGTGGATATGGGGTTCAGTGGGCCGAGATACACGTGGACGAATAGAAGGGAGATTAGTAGTCTTATTCAAGAGAGAATTGACAGATTTTTTATGAGTCCAAGTTGGTGTCTTCTATACCCAGATGCTAAGGTGACGCATTTGACTAGGTGTCACTCGGATCATTGTCCAGTTTTGATGGAGACTAATCTTGGTAGACAGATGCACCTTACGAGACCTTTTAAATTCCATTCTTTTTGGCTGTTGGATCCGTCTTTCCCCGATGTGGTAAAACAAGCATGGCAACATCCTAGGAAGCTTCTTGAAGCAATTGAGATGTTTACCAAGCAGGCCAGTTTATGGAATAAGAACCAATTTGGGAATATTTTCCATAAGAAGAAAAGGGTTATGGCTTGGCTTGGTGGGGTTCAAAGAGCTTTGGCGAACCAGCCATCTACCTCTTTAGTAGTGCTGGAACATCAGCTAATTAAGGAGCTGGATGATGTGCTGGAACAAGAAAGGGATCTGTGGGCTCTTAAATCCAGAATTAATTGGATGATTTTGGGAGATAGAAATACTTCCTTTTATCATGTTTCAGCGCTGGCTCGTAGGAAGCGTAATTTGATCACTACTATCAAGAATGAGGCGGGGGAATGGTTGACGGAAGAGCATGAGGTGGCAAATTATATCAAGGAAAGTTTTATTAATATCTACTCTACATCTCAAGAGGCAGTGACTTGGGACTTCAAATATAGTTTGCAATGGCAGCCTAAGCTCTCGTGTGAAGAGAAGAACAGTATTAGTCACATGGTGACAGATGAGGAGATTAGAGCCGCTTTTTGGTCTTTAAAAGCTTTTAAAGCCCCAGGTCCAGATGGGTTACATGCTGGATTCTTCCAAAGATTTTGGCTTGTGGTGGGAAGATCGGTTAGGAAAGAGGTGCGTGCTGTTTTTAGGGAGAAAAAAATCCCGGAATACATGAATAATACAAACATTGTGCTAATTCCAAAGAACCAAGGTCCTGAAACCATTGGTAGCTATCACCTTATAAGTCTGTGTAACTTAGTGTATAAGATAGTGTCTAAGATCTTGGTGGGAAGAATTAGACCACTATTGGAACAAATTGTTTCCCCTTGCCAAACAGCTTTTGTTCCAGGGCGGAGGGGTGTGGATAATGCGATTATAGTGCAGGAGATTATTCATACTATGAGGAGAGCTAAGGGAAAGTGTGGCTATATGGCTCTTAAAATTGATTTGGATAAGGTTTATGACAAACTCGAATGGGGCTTCATTAGGAGTATGTTGATTAGATACAACTTCCCTGAAAACATCATTGAGATCATCATGAGCTGCATTATGACTACTTCGACATCAATTCTTTTCAATGGAGGGAGCCTCGAACCCTTCAAGCCTTCGAGAGGTATAAGGCAGGGGGATCCGCTATCGCCTTACATTTTTATTTTGTGAATGGAGTTCTTAAGTCAACTCATCCAAGAAAAATGTGAGGCTAAGGTGTGGTGTCCGATCAAGGCTTCTAGGAGTGGCCCTTCTTTTTCCCACCTCTTCTTTGCCGATGATCTTGTGTTTTTTGCCATGGCAAATGCTGAGAATTGTAGCGCCATCAGTAAGGTTCTTGACACCTTTTGTAGGTGCTCCGGGCAAACTGTGAGTGATTCTAAGTCTAGGGTCTACTTCTCACGAATATTGATCAGGATGATAGGGAGGCTTTTAGTGATATTCTCGGTTTACACCAAACTGAGTGCTTGGGGAAGTACTTAGGTTTTCCTATCAAGCACCAAGGCAACAGTAATCAGGACTTTGGTTTTGTGTTGGATAGAGTGAAGACTAAGCTTGCGGGGTGGAAGGCCAACCTCTTATCTATGGCAGGGAGAGCAGTCTTAATTCAAGCTTCTTCTTCAGTTGTTCCAGCTTATATAATGCAAAGCAATCTGCTGCCTAGTAAGGTGTTGGATGGTATTGATCGAGTTAATAGAGATTTCTTGTGGGGATCGACCGAGGACAAGGGGAAAATGCATTGGGTGGGCTGGAAGAAGGTTACAAGACCTGAAGATGAAGGAGGTTTGGGGCTCTAGACGGCTAAAGGAAGAAACACAGCTCTTCTAGCGAAATTGAACTGGAGGTTTCACACTGAAGATAAGGCCCCGTGGACCAAAGTCCTTAGAATGAAGTACTGCAGCCCTCAGAGACTAAGTTCTAGAAATGCAAGCAAGCTCCCTAGCTCTAGAATTTGGAAGGGAATGTTGCGAGGTAAAGAAGTTTTTAAGAAGGGAAGTAAGTGGCTTCAGGGGTTTGAAAGTAATCTGGAGGTTTAGAATGATAACTAGTCTAGTTTCGGCTCGCTGAGGTGTTTCATTCATGGGCCTTTATCTAGAAAGGCTGCAATTTTGAAGATCAAGGATGTTGTGGATTTGACGGGCAGATGGGACTGGCCTCTACTCTAAATGGTTTTTCCAGAAGAGGTCCAGAGAGACATTCAAGCTACTCCAGTACCTTTTTCTGACAGGTTTGAAGACAGGTTGGCCTGGAAATTCTCGGCTAAAGGGGAATTTGATCTTAAAAGTGCGTACTTGCTTGCTATGGACTATAAAGGGGAGGCTCCTTTTAATGGGCAGTGGATTTGGAAGTTGAAAATTTTGCCCAAAATTCAATTGTTTGTTTGGAAGTGCATGCATTTTAGTCTTGGGGTGAATCAGTGTTTGTTGGAAAGAGGGCTTCCAGTGGATGCCTGCTGCCCTCGGTGCCATTGCGAGGTTGAATCCATTTTGCATATGTTATGTGACTACCCTTTCAGCATCTCTGTGTGGACCAAATTAGGAGGCCGGGTAAGTAACTCTAATTTCTTCTCCTTAAGTCTACGGGATTGGTTGTTCTCTAATGCCACTTCTAAGTTCATCCATAGCTCAGGTTCCCTGCATTGGAATCTAGTTTTCTTGTTTAGTATCTGGATGCTTTGGGAAGATAGGAATTTGTGTGTATTCAAACAAAAACAGCCATGCCCAAACCTGAACAAATGTATCATGGACCGGGCTTCTGAGTTTTTCTTTTGTGCCTATAATGGTTTGGTCACCAAAATGAGGATTATGAAGAGCATTAGATGGGAGAAGCCGGGGGCGGGTTGGTTCACTCTGAACACTGATGGTTTGGTGGCTAGTAATTCTGGTTCAGCAGGGGGAGGTAGGCTTGTTAGAGATGAAAATGGTACTTGGGTTACCGGTTTTGCAAGAAGGATTGGGAACACCTCTTGTTATTTAGCGGAGTTATGGGCGCTTTGAGATGGTCTTCAGTTGTGTTTACAAATTCAGGCCCATTCGGTGGTTATTGAGTTAGATGCAAAAACTATTGTGGAGGCTCTAAACTCACCAACCTCTCCTAACTCTAGTGGAGCTTCGTTAATGGAGGAATGCTGGCATATGGCTACCCGGATCCCTCAGAGGAGAGTTAGACATATTTATAGGGAGGCTAACAAATGCGCTGACGCGTTGGCTAGGCTAGGTACTTTACTTGATAATGAGTTCGTTGTTTTCAATAGTCCGCCTGTGGACTTAGTACCCTACTTGGAGGCAGATGCAATTGGTCGGTCTGTTAACAGGGTGTGTCCTGTTCCTTTTCTTGCTGTTTAGTTTTTTTATAAAATTTTCCTTTCTACCAAAAAAAAAAAAAAAAAATCCACTACTTACAAGTCACAACTAGCCAGGAGAATTGTGACAAAAGTTGTACAATAAGTTATGGTCCTAACACTTTCCGATTTGAATAATATCATTTCATATTGGTTTATCATAAGGGATGGCAATAGGGTGGGGCGGGCCGAAGGATAGGGTCTCCACCCCGCCCTGCCTTGCATAGTTTTTGTCTTACCCCATCCCCACCCCGCATGACAGGGAAAATTCACTTGCCCTATCCCCACCCCTTAGGGCCCCATGAAGCCCAATCCCACCCCGTAAAACTTTACTTCTTATTAATTTGCCCACAACTATTGCAATTATTTTTAATAAAACTTGTTTCGTTAATTAAAATATAATTGAAATTCAAAATAAATTTATCCCATAAAATCAAACTAATTTTTAGCAAAAATAATATTATCAAAGTGTTTAACAAGACAATATCACAACAAAAATCTCATAATACAAAATCAATGATTCAATAATATATAAATTTTTTTATAATAAAGACAAAAGAAAATATTAAAGTTGGTAACTTATTTACAACATTGCTAGAGAAAAAAAAGAGGCAGATATCCTTGTTGGGTAGAATAAAATAAGTTGATAATATGTTTGTTTAAATAGTAGGGTTTTTGGGTATGAAAAATTTATAATTTAACCCTTATCAATGCAGGGCGGGGCAGGTTGGGTCTAAAAAGTCTAAACCCATCTCCGCCCCACCTTGTAGTGCAGGGTTAAAATCTCGCCCCATCCTTGCCCCACAACCTTTGTGGGGTAAGGAAAACCTGCTTGGGGCAAAGTGGGGAGAGGCGGGGCAAAATTGCCATCTCTTTAACTAAACATTGTCCTTACTTTAATATGCTTAACATAATTATGTAATATAAGCGAAAAATAATATTAACAATACTAAATGATTTTTTTTTTTAATAAATAACAAAGTAGGATATGTCACAAACTTTTAATCATAAAAATCATAGCATTTTTAATGGACAAATTTTAGGTACAAAATTAGTTGTAGCTCATGGCTACAACCTTACTCAATAAAATAAATAATACTACATATTTTGAAATTTTAACCGTTGAATTGTATGTTCTTTACGCTATTAATACATGTAGGGTCAAAATTTGTTGGGCCAGGCACCAACACTCTATATGATGAGCCCACCAAATTTCCCACAATAAATTTGTAGAGAATGGGCTAAACAACTGGGCTAATGGTGGATTTAGCAATGGTCCGGATGAGCAAAAACCAATAATAAAGAAATGGATTGAGTCAAGCCTTCAACAAGATAAATCCCTGTAGTCCGAAGAGGTTTTCTATTTAAAGGCTTAGTGAATATAAATTTTTTCCTCCCCCCTTTCTGTGAGACTTGTTTCCCTTATATATACACCCTTTTCCCATCTTCACCGCACACTTGTCCTTCATCTAGGCACCCACTTGAGTACTAGTCACATCAGCCGTTTGCTTTAACTTGCAGTGAGTGGTGGTGGGTGAAGACGCACTGTTCAGGTGTCTTCTCCACATAAATGCGGCCAGGAAAGTTGCTGCAGTGCATTAAATGTGGCGGTGGCAGCTTTATTGGCCAGATATTTCGTGATAGCTACGCAGTTAGGCATGCCTGGAGTCTTCCCCAGGCAGGGAGATCTTTAGCACGTCTACTCGATCAAGTTCTGGGCTGCTCCGTTGGGTAGGGTCCCTTCGGCACGTCCATGTTGTCTTCGGACGGAGCGTTTGTCCCTTGTGGATTGCACCTCCACCAAGATGGCAGAGCATTGATACTTTTAGCCTCTTCGGACAAGGAGTCGTATCTAAATTGGGCCACAGGCCCAACCTGTGGCGTTGGGCTTTCTCACCCACAATACACATTTCAAATTTTGTGTCAATTGGATATTATTTACTATATGATCTATAAGCTTATATTTTATGCATAATTTTAAACTAAAAAAACTTGCAATTTAAACAATTTATTGATGACATAGCTATTGATCTTTAATTTTCTAGAAATTTTGCAAGCATAGAGAATATAAAAAGAAGATGTAATATAATGGTAGATTTGTCAAAATTCACATTCAATAAAAAGACATTGAGTAAGGTTGTAACCTTAGGCTACAATCAATTTTGTAACTAAATTTTGTCAATTTTTTATTCCAGATGGAATATGCTTGAAAAAGTTGAAATGCTCCTAAGAGATTACTCATTTTTTGAAACATATGCTTGAAATGCTCTTAAAATGAATGAGCTATAAATGGCAACCAAATTGAATATTAAAAAAAATGAGACATAACAAATTTGAAAATTATTTGAATGGGGCATGACATAAAACTTATTCATTATTGGGTAAATTACATATTTAGTCCCTATCATTTATACCATATTTTAATTTAGTCTCTAACCTTTCAATTCCATGTCAATTTAGTCTCTGCTTTTATTTTTTGGATAGAAATTGCTGACGTGACTAACTACCAAAATAAAAAATTAGCTTACGTTGATGTGAAAATTATCTAATTTTTTATTTTGGCCGTTTACTATGTCAGCAATTTTCATCCAAAAGATAACGGTATGGACAAAATTGACACGATCCTAAAAGGCCAGGGACCAAATTGACACAATTGAAAGGTTAGAGACTAAATTGAAATATGGTATAAAAAATAGAAACTAAATACATAGTTTACCCTTTATTATTTTAATTTATTATAGTATATTTATTGTACATTGTGGGAGGGGGTTAAAAAATCAAGGACCCCTCTCCAGTCACCAATAAGTTAGGGAAAAGACAACTCAACAAAAATAATAATAATAAAAAGAAAACTATGTATTACTATTTATTTTGTGTTGTTTATGTGAGACATTATATATGTTCATGAACATCTTGTTTGTGCTGTTGGATTTATGTTCTTAATTTCCTAGTGCGGATATTGGCAAGAATTGATTGAAGTTATATATGTTTGTGGTGTTAGAACTTAAAATTTGATATTTGTAAGATGTAACTTTGATATTTGAACTTTGTTTATATCTTTGCCTTGATTGGATGTAATTTGTGCGATTAATATCAAAATCCAATTTTTAATTTTGTAGCTCAAGCTAAGCCCTTTTAAACAGTCTCTGCTTCAATAATACTGCATGACTGAACAGTGAACACCAATTACTGATTGGTAACATGTGAAGACTAGATAATGAAGGTTTTTCTCAAAAAAGGATATTGAAAGTTATATTGGTATTTTTTTTTAATAGGGAATATATTGTCAGATTGATTTCACTTGATTACCACAAGTCCAAAACGTAGTTATAGATAAATAAAATTACTAGCACTTCCATTTACAAGGATTCCGCTGTAGCTTAGTAAATTTGGATATTCGGCCTTCGCAAGAGGGTCCCAGGTTCGAGTCCTGGCAGCGGAGCACATTTTTTTCTAATAACAAAAACGTTCTTTGTTTTCAATTTCATTCTTATTAAATTATTAATTTAATTCGTTGAATTTTTTTTTTTTTGATTGGAATTCGTTGAATTTTTTATAGGCTTTGCTATCACTACACTGATTGTTCAACACTTTAACCAACATGACACGTTTCTCATAAAAATAAAAATAAAAGAAAACTACCATGTGACACAGCCAAAAAAAATAATTTTTAAGGGCCTAAAATACATCAATGACTTTTAAGTCTATAAAATAATACAAACATATATGGTTTCAAAAAAAAAAAAAAATACAAACTTATATATGAATATATAATTCTCTTCAATATAAGAAAAAATCAATAATTTTCCAGGATTAAGGCATGGTTGTTTACCTTGTTTTATAAGAAAATTTCATATTAGTTTTATATAATTTAGGCGAAATTATAATGTTAATCTCTCAAGTTTATCATGTGTGTGCAATTGGTCCCTCAAGTTTCAAAGAAGCACAATTAACCCTTCAAGTTTTAAAACTGAGTTGTATTAATCCTTTTACTAATTGTTGTTAGTATTGTTATTTATGTGACTAACGGAACAATGACTTGACATTTTTTTTAATGATGTGACATTTTTTTATTAAAAAATTATAAAATAAATTTACACATAAGAAATTCACAAACCAATACCAAATTAAAACCAGTATTGCTACTGATTCACAATCCCACGGTTCTAAAAACAAAGAAAAAAAAATTGGAGTCTTAATTTCCATTAATTTCCATTGATTTCCAATGCACCTTGCTCGGAATCAAATCGGCACCGATCATAGCTTCATTTTTAGGCAAAGGATTAAACGGTTTGGACCCGAATATTCTCAAACCCAACATGATTGCGCCTGACGAGAACATACTAGCCGGGTGGATCGACACAATTGGCCCGACCTAATTAGACTCCGATACCCAAAGGACTGAGTTCAATATACACTCTGGTACTTCAATGGCTTGTCCTCATGTAAGTGGTGTGGCGGACTTGCTTATGGAATACACACGGTCTGAGTGCAGCCTATTATCATGACCTGGACAAACTAGTTATTGAAAATTCAAATAACCAACAAAGTAGCAAAATAGCTAGACAATGAATAAATTCGTTTATAATAAACCAAAATTCCTAATTCACAACGTTGAATTTAAAATACCTACCAAGCTCTCAGGTCTTCTTAAAAAATACTTAGCCAAACAAATACAACCAAAATTGTGCATCTTTTTATTTTATTAAAAAAAAAAAAAAAAAAACCCACAATTTTTTTCTTTGATCAGGCGGCACCCAAGTTACCCTTGAGAATTGCAATCAGTGATGATAGCTTTCTTATGTCCCATACAGAAACATCAAACAGTAATCTAGATGATCAGACACTGTAGCAATAGTCTAGAAACATCAAACAATAAGTCAATCTTGTCACCAGCGAGTGGATAGGGCTTGGGCTGTCGCCGAAGACAGCTAGGGCTTCAATCTCTGCAATAGGTCAGTTCCCTTCTCTCTTGTGGGTGGGTTTGTGATTTTTTTTTTTTTAGAACTGTGGGTTTGTGAATCTGTGGCAATACTGGTTTTAATTTGGTATTGATTTGTGAATTTCTTACATGTAAATTTATTTTGTAATTTTTAATAAAAAATGCCACATCATAAAAAATAAAAAAAATGCTAAGTCATTGTTTCGTTTGTCACATAAGTTACACCACTAATGCAGTTAGTAAAAAGACTAATGCAACTCAATTTTAAAACTTGAAGGACTAATTGTGCTCCCTTGAAACTTGAGGGACCAATTGCGCACATAGAATAAACTTGAGGGACCAACATTGTAGTTTCGCCTATAATTTAATACATAATTATCTTTCATTAACTCATAATTAACTAATCATCCTTAAATTATATTAATTACAATTAATATTATTTAAACATTTTAAATAAAATATTTTTATGAAATAAATTAAAAATTACACATTAGAGTACAGTGGTACTCTTAGAACAAAGTTTACTCCAAACCAATTTGAAATCTCCTCTAACCTACTACAATAGCGATTTATAAGATTATCCATATATATTATTTAAAAAAGTCACATACTTACTAAAAAGTCATGTGATTACAAATATATGTGGATGACCTTTTCAATCGCCACTTAGTAGGTTGAAGGAAGAAATTTCCAAACTGTTTTGGTGCTAAACTTTGAGCCATGTGAGTAAACCTATACATGGATAGTCTCTTCAGTGGCTACTTCGTAGGATAGAGGAAGATGTTTTAAACTGGTTTGAGCTAAACTTTTTCTATAGTTTTAGAAAACATAATATGTATTAAGTTTTTTTTTAAATGTTACTTTAATATGCTTAACATATACATTGTAATATAAGAGAAAAATAAAATTAACAATTTAACAATACTAAATGAAAACAGGAGCGGGATTGGGGTGGTTGTTCGTGATCACACAGGAGCTGTTATTGCCTCTCTAGCTCAAATCACTGCACCAACACTTCAGCCCATCGAGATTGAAACAATAGTAGTTGCATGGGCTATGGAGTTTGGAGAGGAAATAGGCATTACAGAGGCAATACTTGAAGGTGATTCAGAACTAATAATAAACTCACTTAAGGGAGGTGGTCAGTCAATAGCTTCAGTGGTGGAGTTGTGGTGTGCCTTTGTGTTAGAACCCCTTTCCCTCTCTCTTGTGTGTGTGTGTGTGTTTGTTTCTAAAAAAAAAAAAAAGATGTAGCCAATTTGGCAAACTAATTTAAATAAAGTATGAAGTTTGTTTCTCCAAAAAAAAACCTTATGAAAATTTTTTCTCTTGTTTATAAATAATAAAGTAGAATATGTCACAAAATTTTAAAGGTAAAGTTTAACTATAAAATTGGTTGTAATCTTACTTACTCAATATTTTTTTTTATTAGAGATAGAATTTTGATAAATCCACTATTAAATTGCATTTTTTTCTTATATTCTTTATACTAACAAAATTTATAAAAAAACTAAAGATAAAAAAATTGTGACATCAATAAATTGTTTAAATTGAAAATTTTTGTAGTTTAAAATTATTCATTACTTTAAATTATTACATTACATTTATTATACATTGTGGGAAGGGGGTTAAAAAGTCAAGGACCTCTCTCCTTTCCCCAATATGTCAGGGAAAAGACAAGTTAAAATAATAAAATTATTTATTGTTATTTGTTTTGTGTTGTTTATGTGAGACATTATGTACATTTGTGGTGTTATAATTTAGAACTTGGTATTTGTAAGATGTAACTTTGATCTTTGAGCTTTGTTTATGTATTTGTAATGTGATACTTTGCCTTGATTGAATATAATTTGTGCAATTAATATCAAAATCCAATTTTTAATTTTGTAGCTCAGGCTAAGCCCTTTTTTAGACGGTCTGGGGCTTCAATACTGCTTGACTGAACAGTGAACACCAAAAGACTAATTGGCTAATTGGGAACTTGTGAAGACTTTAGATAATGAAAGGTTGTTCTCAAAAAAAAAAAAAAAATGAAATTTATATTGTCATTTTTTTATAATAGGAATATGTTGTCAGATTGATCTCACTTGATTACCAAAACGTTATTATAGATAAATAAATTACTAGCACAACAAGCTACAGGGATTCCGCTGTAGCTAAGTAAATTTGGATTATCCGGCCTTCGCAAGAGGGTCCCAGGTTCAAGTCCTGGCAGCGGAGGATATTTTTGTTTTATTTTTTTAACAAAAAAAGTTCTTTGTTTTCTATTTCATTCTTATTAAATTATTAATTTAATTGGTTGAAATTTTGATTGGCTTGTTTTCAATTCACTACACTAATTGTTCAACACTTTAACTACTTGTGACACAACCAAAAAATAATATTTGTAAGGGGCTAAACTAAATAAATCAATAACTTTTAAGTCTATAAAATAACACATATACATACATGCATAGACACACACACACACACATATATATATAATTCTCTTCTATATAAGAAAAAATCAACAATTTTTTAGGATTAAGGCATGGTTGTTTGCCCTTGTTTTATAAGAAAATTTCAAGTTAGTTTATATAATTCAAGGCAAATATCGTTAAATTATATTAATTTTAATTAATATTATTTAAACATTGTAAATCATAGTTTGTATTAAATAAATTAAAAATTATACATTAGAGTATAGTAATAGTCTTAGAACAAAGTTAACTTCCTAACCAGTTTGAAAGAATCTCCTTCAACTCATTACATCAAGATTTATAAGATTATTTATGTGTATTATTTAAAAGAAAAGCCTTTATACAACATGGACTACAAGATTTTTTATGCAACTCACTATGTTTGTGGATGGTTTTTTTAACCGCCACGTATTGGGTTGCATAAAAATTCATGCAATCTAAGTTGCATAAAAATATTTCTCACAAGTCACATGACTTATTAAAAAATTCTTGTGACTCTAAAACTACACATGAATAATCTTTTCAATCACCACTTAGTAGGATGAAGAAAGATATTTTCAAATTGATTTAGAGCTAAACTTTGAGTAATGTGAGTAAATTTATATATGTATGATCTTTTTAATTCGCCACTTCTTAGGATAGAGGAAGATGGCTACAAATTGGTTTGAAGTTGAACCTAAACTTTTTCTATAGTTTTAGAAAAAATAAAATATATACAAATCAATTATTTTGTTTACTTTAATATGTCTTAACATATACAATGTAATATAAGAGAAAAATAATATTAACAACACTAAATGAAAAACTTTCCTTTTGCTTACAAATAACAAAGTAGAATATGTCTCAAACTTTAGATCGTCGGCCTGGGAAAGCTGGGTTTGGTACTTGACCGTGCGGGCCTTTAGGTATGGTGAGTCCTTAAGAACCATCTGGAACCACTTCGGATCTTCCTTGAGGAACACCGTTTTGCCACGTGGGTTCAGCGAGGTCCACATCAGTGAGTCGTAGCCGAGTGACTTGGAGCTGGATCAGCGTCGGATAGTGACTGCTCGCCGCCGCCGTTTCTCACAGGGGCTAGTGAATAGAACAGAGATTTGGGAAATTATTATTGTTCTTTATGTTTTCTCGTGAACTATTGTTGGGAGATTTGAAAAAAAAGAAAAGAAAAAGGAATGGATATTGCAGAGGATAGAACGAGGATATAAATACAAAGTGTTTTTTTACGGCGTTAAATTTTCTCAGATTTGGACAAGTATTCTTATTTTTATTTGTGTAGGTTGCTCTGGGTTTTATTTTACTAGGTCTGTTCTTCATGTTCAAAGATTTATGTGAATTGAGAGAGAGATCAATATCACTTTTTGATCTTGTTTTTTTTTTTTTTTTTTTTTTGTTCTATTTTTTGTTTTGGGAGGAGAGAGACATAAAATTTGAAGAAAAATACTCATTTACCCCTAATTTTAACAGAGGTGGGTTACGGAAAACAAACGGTACATACCTTAAGTGGGTTAAGTGACACTTTTCAAACTGCGAGTAGGCAACGTGATTTTCGTCCAAACCACAAGTGGGTTTACTGTAATTATCCATTATTTTTTTTATTAATTTCTTTCTCACTTACTCTCTCTTCCTCTCTGCCACGAAACCCAACTAAGTGATAAAGGGGGGTGTAAGCTACTGACAAAGGCCGACTAGGGCCATAAGAGTGCGGAAACGTATATAGGTTACAAATGTGAAGGCCATGACTATGGCATTACAAGAGTAAACTGGAATATAAATTGGGGTTGCCATCTGATTACAAATTACAAGTAATAGAGAGGGCCGGCTGTGAAGTAGTTTTTTCTTAAAACTAACACTTGCTTCAAAATGGAGAGGGAGCTGCCTTATATAGGAGGAGGGAGCCTTGGATCCTGCTGAAGACTGCTGGAAATCCGGAAGGTGAAATTGCTTTTACCTTAGGTGAATATCTTTTCAGCCGAAAGAAAATAATAACTTTAGGATAATTTGTCGGGTACTGTTTGTGAACAGTAACTGTTAGTATTCTGTCCCCATGCTTTTCTGGCGTACTATTCATCAATAGTGACTTTGACTGTGGATGAATAGTAGGCTGTCTGGAATCTGTTGGGTGTGGGTACTGTGCATGTACAGTAATCTGGACTGTAGATGAATAGTAGTCGGAGCTGGAAATTGTTCTGAATAGTGATTGGGACTATCCGGAACACTTAGTCTTCTTCCAAGTTGTAACCATCATAAGGATCTTGTGAATCTTGGAATGGGTCAATTGGACACCTGTTTACTGAAGCTTCAGATGAGGCAGGAGAAACTCTTTCTACTGACTCTAACTTCTTAGCTTGAATCTGCAATTGCTTGGTAAGATCTTTTAGTTCTTTACTAGATTTTTCGGCGATCTGGACGGAGTCTAGGCTAGACTGGGACCTTGTATTGTAAGGAATTGCTCTTGGAATTGGAGGAGGGAAATCCTTATTAATCTGGTTGATGACAGTCTGAAATCTAAAAGTGTCCCACCATTTAATTGAAAATTCCCTATCTAGAAGGTTGGAGTTTATCTCATAATTCCACATGCTTATCCAGTGAATCCTATATTTAATGGTCATATGAAGGATGGCTGGAAACTGGGAACCATGACTTGAAGGTTGGTATCTGGAGCTGAAATACCTGAGGGCCTCCTGCAAGGATTCTGGGAAAATCTGTGGAATTGAGCCAAACATTTCCCACCATTTTAGAAACCATGAAGGAATTGGGCTGCAGAACTTCTTGTCGAACATTATGAACCATGAATGATCAAAGTTCTTGTTCTGGTAAAGGAGGACTTTTTCAAAGGCGTCCATATAGTCATAATAATTGTAATGGAGACCTGTATCTGTGTGAACTTTGAGCAAAGAGGGATGCTGTCCCCATTCTTCGCAACTAACAAAGCCTGTGAAGATGAACTTGTGATAAAGGACTTCTGAAGGGTTTGTTTTGTTCAAAATGTTTTCTGTACGAGCAGACTCTTCCTAGATGAGGATGCTTTTATAGAACTTGATATTCTTTTCTGGGTGCTTTGGGAGGAAATGCTAGCCTAAGGGTAAAACTTCCATGGCTAAAGCTAAGGGGTCTATTATATGAACTAAATGGGGTTCAATATAAAAGATATGTTGGACAAAAGGTTTCCTAATGTAGGAGGAGGTTCCTTTTCTAGAGGAAAGCTTTTGGGGTATAATGGGGCCAAAAGGTTCTTCAACCGTGTAAGGGGTGATTGCCCTAGGAGGAGGGGCTGCTAAGGCTGAACTGTAACTGGGTTGGCCATATGACGGCCTCTGGTAATTTGGTTTTGGGATTTTGGAAACCACATACCTATTGGCTAGGGATGAGGGCGAAAGGAGAACTAGCTGGTGACCAGGAGGGTTCTTTGCCTGACTGGTACTGGTGGTAGTTTGCTGTTTAGGCAATTTTGGGGGTTGGGGTTGAACGGGTCTTTTCTCGGACATCTTGGTTTTGACTCTGCAAAAATTCACGTGTTAGGAAATTAGGGATACTGTTTTGAGTTCCTTGGATGAATTCAATGTCAAAGTCAAAGATTGAAAGAATAGCTTGCCATCTAGCAAAAATCTGTTTTGATGCAATATTTTGAACATCTTTTTCTAAAACATGTTTTGCAGATTTACAATCAATTCTTAATAAAAACTTTTGATTCAAAAAATCACTTTGAAATTTTGAAATTCAGAGTACAATAGATAGTATTTCTTTCTTTATAGTACTATAATTAATCTGTGTGGGAGTCCAAATTCCTGAATGGTAACAAACAATTTGTTCAAATGAAGTTGGGCTAGCACGTTGGAGGAGAATACCACCGTAACCTATGTTAGAGGCATCAGTTTGGACAATCTTGAAGGAATTATCTGAGGGAATTCCTAAACAGGGGAGTGTCCTGACATGTTTTTTGATATCTTGGACAACTGAAGTATGGGCAGGGGTCTAAGGGGATGGGTTAGTGTGAAGTCTATCAAAAAGAATTTTGCACTGAGGCCTAAGATTTTGATAGAAATCAGACACACAATTGAGAGATCCTAGAAATCTTTGTAGCTGAGTTTTATCTAGGATTTCATCTGGAAACTTTTCTGCAAACTGGATAGATCTGTCTATGGGTTTGATGACACCATGGTGGATATCAAAACCTAGGAATCTTATATGATTTTGAAAAAGTTTGACCTTTGGGGCTAAAACAACAAGTCCATTGAGCTTAATGGTATTAAAGAATGCTCGTAGGTGTTTCCAATGTTGGTTTAGATATTTTGAGAAAATGAGGACATCATCGATGTACACAATAGCATGGCTGGAGAATGGATTAAAAATCTCATTCATGATGTTTTGGAATTCAGAATGTGCATTTTTTAGACCAAAGGGCATTACATTCCATTCATAATGACCAAAGGGTGTGGTAAAGGTTGTCTTATACCTATCAGAGTCTGTGATTTGTATCTGCCAAAAACCACTCTTCATGTCAAACTTGCTGAAAACCACTGCTTTACTAAGCCTATTGACTAAGTCTTTTTTGTTGGGAATTGGGTACCTTACCCATTCTAAGACTTTGTTAAGGGGCTTGTAGTTGATGACTAATCTAGGGACACCTCTTTCTATCTTAGCGTTTTTCTGGACATAAAAGGCTGGGCAAGACCATGGTGATCTAGACTTTCTGATAATTCCTTTCTTAAGGAGATCCTCTATTTCCGCTCTACAAGTATCCATGAGTTCTTGATTCATTTGGATAGGTCGAGCTTTCGTTGGGATATCTTTTTCCTTGAAATCTTTGACATAGGGAAGAGTTACTTCATGTCTTTTTCAATGCCAAAAGGCTGTGGGTAGATCAGAGCAGACTTCCTGCTTAAGTTTTTCTTCAAACTTGCTGATCTCTGCTTGGATCTTTTTACAAACTAGTTGTTCCTCAACTTGTTTATATTTTAGATCATCTTTGAGATACTTGAGATGTTGGGTTTTGGCACAAATTAGGTTAAGGGTCTTGGAGATAGCAATTTCCTGAAGAGTACTAATATCTCTAGGTTCAGGGCTCCTAAGAAACTTAAGCTTGACTGGCTGGCCAAAGGGATGGGTAGTGATACCTTCACTATCCGTGGTGAAAGGATACAACAGACACATGACAGGGTTTCCTAAGATAACCTTATCTGTCATATTCTTGACAAGGACAAATGTGGTTTTGAAACACGTATTATCCTGGCAAACATGAGCTTTGGGAATTTTGAATTCTATCTACATTTTTCCTCCACTTGCAGAAGTTAACCTTTCTTTGGTTTTTCTGAAGTACTTAGAGGGAATGATTCCTTCTTGAATGCAGTTGAGATCAGTGCCTAAATCTATTAAGGCAATAACCTCAAATTCAAAATCTTTGCTAATGACAATCCTGACTTTGGAGTGCCATTTCTGGAAGTTAATCCTATTGATGGTTACCAAGAACTTGTCACTGGACTGCTGTTCTTGAACCATATCTGCAGTAGGGTTAACTGTTTCTTCAACTTCTTCATCAGAAGGGTTCTGTAATGAGGTTCCTTCCTTATTGCCTTGATGAGAAGTGTTTTCCAAATTTCTGACTCTTTGATCAAGGAGGTTCTGATTAACTCTAAGGATGGTTAGTTCACTCTTAAGGGTTCTAACCTCAGACTTGGTTTCTTTGATTTCCTTTTGAAGGTCGCTAACTGTAACTTCTTTCTTGGATTTGGTAAACCTATTGTAGATTTTCTCCAAATCAACTTTGGGTTCCTGAAACTTAGGTTTGGGATCACTGGTTTCCCTAACTAAGGTTCTTTTGAATTCTGTAAGCTTCTGGACTTTGACTACTGGGTCTTCGATCTGTTCTATGAGATCTAAGAGTAGCTCTTCTTGCTTAGAGAGAACATTGAGAGTCTTGTTTCTACAACAACTATCGATGCATGGAATGGGTTCATCCGGGCCACTAAAGGAGCTAGAGGAGGCTCTAGAGGGTTCAGATGATGACTGGCAGATCTGTTGGATCTCCGTGGAGTTGTCACTATCTAAGTGATCAAGTTCAAGGAGCTTAAAGATCTCTTGTTTACTGGCTTGGTCACTAATGAGGGTATTGATAAGGGATTTAGCCTTAGCTTTACACTCTTTACTGAAATGACCTCTCTTTCCACAGTTGAAGTATTTTCCTGATGCTTTGGAAATAGGTTTTCTTGTGGACTTGGATTTTCCTTTCTTATAGAAATTGTCCTTACAGAACTTCTGTTTTCTATAATACTTGGATGAAGTCTTCTTCCTATGAAACTTCTCAGAGGAATCTTTACTTCAGTATTTGGATTTTCTCTTGGGGATGACAGAAGGTAAGCCGTACTATGTACAGAAGTTTCCTACTTCGTACTTGGCTTTGCCTTTGCTGGCTTTGCTCTGGATTTTGAGATCTCTACACATCTTTATTCCTTCACTTCGAATGGTACTAGAGATGTCTCCATAAGTTAGGTTATCATAGTCTATGATACCTAAGGGGTTACATAGGGTTTCTTTAACCTTTTCTCCAAAAAGGGTAGGTAAACCATTGATGAACTTCTCCTTCCAAAATGGAGAGTTACAATCACTTCTATGCATGACTCTGGTGGTAAACACATCTTCGTACCACCTGAAGTCTCCAAGGGTTTTACATCTAAGGTTACTTAACTGGTCATAAATCCTAGATGTGATGTTGCTAGGTTTTCCTACGAAGTGTTTCATGATCGTATAGATCAGGGTATTGACTCCGTCAGGGATACTTCTACCTAAATGGTGTCGAAGATGGGGAGTCCTTCCTTATCTTTCTGGACAGCATGTTTGATGTCTTCCTTAGACTCTTCTGTAAGGCAATTATTCCACCATTGCAGAAGTTTTCCTGTAAATCCTAAAGACATGAGCTCTATGACTTCAGCATAGGATTGTCCTTCACTGATGTAGTTATTGGCTACCATGGTCATGTGCTGAATTTTATTTAGGATTTCCTGTTCTGACAAACCATCTATATTCCATTCATAGAGTTTACCAGAAGAAACTGAGAACTGGTTGCTAACATTCCTTTCCTCATATTGTAGGTCAAGAGGGGTAGGCTTGGGATACCAATTCTTGGTTAAGCTTGTTGGGGTTACTCTGGGGTGAATGAGTTTGTTCACTTGTAAACCCTTAAACTGGTTTTCTAGGTGTTCTATCTCCTTTTCATTATCTGAGAAGGTCCTACTAGAACTGCTAGATGCTATATAGATGTCTAAGACACTAAGCTTGGAGGTTTTCTTAGGCGAAAAGGTGACTGGTTCCTGCTTCGTGCTAAGTTCCTTAAGCTTTCATTCTACAACTTCTAAGGCTGTTAAATCCTTAGGTTTGTCTAAGACAACTAAGCGGGTGTCAACTGGGATTGAAGTGGTAACTAGTGAAGTGGTGACTGGTTCTTTCTTCACGAGTTCTTCAAGCTTTTGGTTGACTATTTCTAAGGCCGTTTTGTCCTTAGATCTAAGGTTGGGCTACCTATTCTTAGGGAGCTTGACTAAAGGCTTTTCTAGGGTTTGGATAGGTTTGCTAGGGTTTCTTGGTTGGAGGATGACCTTGTTATCTATCCTGTCTTCTATCCTATCAAGCTGTTTTCCTATGACTCCTAAACACTGGTTGGTGTAGTTGTTTTACTCTAGAACCTTCTTGACAACCATTTCTTCTAGGTTGGTCTGGGTCTTGAAGGGTGAGGCAACTAAATCACTACCACGGTGTTTAAAAACTATGGCTTCTTGGGGTGGATGGTGAGATCTAACAACTTCTGGAGGTTGGTTAGAACTACTGGCTGGATCCTTGTTGGGAAGTTTGGTCCAATTAGTTTTTGTGATGACACAAGACTGTTTGTGCCACTCAAAGTGGTTCTCAAAATATTCAAAGAAAGGGACATTACTGGATATCTCTTTCATGAAGATTTTCCAACTTTCCAAAACTTCTTTCTTTTGGTCCAAAGTATGGTTGGCTCTATAGGCTTCTCTTTTGAGTTTGTTTTCTTCGGATTCAAACTCATTGCCTAAGGCAACTAGGTCTGGGGTGAACTCTTTCCTAATGACCATGAGCTGTGGATCTATTTCAGGTTCTGGTTGAAAAGGATCCTGTGGGTCGTGGTGATAAGGGTTCAACATATCAGTACCTGTTGGGGAGGGGTGCTTTTGACTATTGTTGTCGTCATCCTGATCAACAACTGAGTCTTGCTTGGCTGTGTAGCAGGGTGTGCTAACCTGAGATTTGGTCTGGACACCTTGGAGTTCTAATCCTAAATCTCTTCTAGATCTGGGAAAAGGTGCAAGGGGTCTAGATGAGCTACACTGTGATGCATGTCTATCTCTAAGAGGGATAGGTGTCTGTCTAATGGGTTGGCCTAGATCTAATGAAGATCTAAACCTGGATTCATCAAAACCTAATGGTGAATCTACTGGTGTTCTAAACCTAGACTAGTCAAAACTTAACCTAACCGATCCATCGACTAATTGTTGGACAAAGTCTAAGTCTGGATTCTGGGCTGGGTTTTGGATCTGTAAATGATGATTCTCATTTTCCAAAAGCCAATTGTCAGGGAAGGTAACCTCAGTCCATTTCAGGGTCCTGGGAACCTGAATCTTAGAACTGGGGTCAGTTGTCTAGATAAGAGTGGTTTCTCCTATCTTCCTATGGTTTAGTGCTTGAACATTCATGTTCGTTCTGATGCACTTATAATAGATCCTGTATATCAAGGCTATTTGGTAAACTCCTTTTACCAAGAGGGTACCATGGGTCTTGATATTGAGGGTGAGAGCTTTCATAATATGTGAGTCATGTAAGCATACTGTGAAGTTGGGGAAATAGTCGAAATGAACTGGTCCACCACTTAGACTGGATTGGATGGTGCCTAGGAGACTATCATTGAATCTGATGTGTCTAGTGTCTCTAAGGGCCATGAGAATGGAACAATTCAGTCCATCTTTGATCAAAGGTTTGACTCCACTCTGGACTAAACTTATGTGCAGGTAATTATGTCCTGCTTTCTTGTGTGCTTTCAAGGTTTTGGAGGAAAACAAATAGCACGTCTCGTACTCTTTGTTAATTCCATAAACTTGTTCTATGGTTCTAACATGGTAATCTGTCTTGAACATCTTGCTCAAGGACCATGAAGACTTATAGATCTTGTGGGTGGGGAACTTAGGGATATTCCAATCTCCTAATTTTAGTTCTAGATCTGATAACTCCAATTCTTTAGAATTGAGAATTCCATCTTCTTGAGGAATCTCAGGGAGGGATGATCTCTGGCTGGTGGTAGAGTTACTCCTGAACAACCTATTCATCATTTTGGATTAAAAGTCTAGTTAAACAACTATAACCTTAATACCTTTAACTCCTAACTTCTGGATCTATCCTTGGGTCTACTACAGAGTGTTCAACGAAACAACTGCCTTTCTGTGCACACTGTAACCTCTTAGCGCCACAATCCTTTCCACAGAGGGACCACCCTAAACGCCTTCCACACGGCTAACACGGGCTGACCAACACTGATAGGAGCGGATACAGGGTCTTACTGGGTTATGAAACAACACAGATCTGGTCTTACAAGTCTCAACAGTACACATCTGCAACAGATTTTCGGGATAAAAACAAAAACAAGAAGAAGCAGATATCTGGAAAATAATTGAACAACAGGGACAAATAATCACGGAATAATAAACAGAGGGTTAGAAGGAGGCTTAACCTACCATAAAAAGATAACCATCAATGAGAAGAAGAAATAATGAATGTAGAATATGATGAATGGTAATGGGAGTGTTATCAAAAAATAGATGTAAAACATAATTAAATGTCTAGGAGATATCATTATGAAAATAATCAAAATAATTTGATAATGCTCAAAGTAATTTGATAACTATGGCGGCAGTGCTGACCAACTTGATTTAAATTAAAAGTAACTTACAAACACAATATCGGCCAACTTGGCAACAGTGAGTTGCTAATCTTGGCAATTCACTATAGCAAGAAAGCAAAATAATTTGCCTTTGGCTCCATCAATGCTGGGCACTAAATTGGAGTTTGAGGTGGTAAAATAGCCAATGGTGATGCTAAGCAGATACAAGTGTCCTATTTGTCCTATTGTCAAAACTTTCTATACATTCTTAAAAGTTTCACATGCCAAGAGTCATGAGGGGCTTTTTGATGAACAAAAAAAGAGTCATGAGGGGCTTCTTCCTATAAATTCTCACCACCCTCTTTAATGCACCGTACAGACAAACAACTAAAAGAGCTGTGGCTTCCATTTCCCACCTCCCATATTTTTCCTATGCCTTCGCTTCCCTTCTATTTTTATCCAATCTCCTGAGTTTGAGTCTTGCTTCTATTGAACAACCATCTTCTATTAAGTGTCCAATTCCAGCATCACTTGAGCCTAACTCTAACATATCTTTAGGTACTCCACAATTATCACATTCTGAGGCATCTATTGAACAACCATCTTCTATAAAGTGCCCAATTCCAGCATCACTTGAGCCTAACTCTAATACATCTTCAGGTACTCCACAATTATCACTTTCTGATATCCTACCGGATTCAGAGCCATTGCCTTGGATCCTGGACATTGAAAACTTGGTTGCATCTACTGAGCAACAATCTTCAATAAAGCCTCCAATTCCAGCATCACTTGAGCCTGACCCTGATAGATCATCAGCTACACCATCATTGCATTCTGATATACTACCGGTTTCAGAACCATTGCCTTACGTCTCAGGCAGTGAAACTTTGGCTGCATCTATTGAGCAACCATCTTCAATAAAGCCTCCAATTCCAGCATCACTTGAGCCTGACCCTGATAGATCTTCAGCTACACCATCATCGCATTCTGATATTCTACCAGTTTCAGAGCCATTGCCTCACGTCCCAGACAGTGAAACTTTGTCTGCATCTATTGAGCAACCATCTTCAATAAAGCCTCCAAGTCCAGCATCACATGAGTCTGACCCTGATAGATCTTCAACTACACCATCATTGCACTCTGATATCCTACCCAATTCCAGGAAGTTGAAGGTCTAACAAGGAAGATGAATGGATGAATGGTATATAATTTCATCCATGAATCTTCTAAATAACTAATAAATGGTATACTTGAATAAGGGGTACTGAGGGATATTTGATAAGAGTGACTGCTACTTATTTTTATCTTTACTGTATACCCATGTTAGGCCTTGGTTTCTCATAAATAATTTGTGTCAATTCTTAAAATGTTCAAATAGTAATATCCTCTTTTTTTTCTTTTTCTTTTTTTAATATCCGCTTTTTTTATTAGATAGATTTAAGAAGGTTAAAAGCATTTTTTGAGAAGAAAGAAGGTGTATCATATATAACATGGCGCACACACTTAAAACAATTCGCGTAAACTAGGCATATATATGTACCAAATTTAAACCCACTCAATAATCATTTCTTTGATAGCTGTGTATTGAGGTGGAAGGCTTTTTGTTAGGGGATAGATTAAATACAAGACACGAGTAAGAGCGTTCGTGATCCTGAACTAAAGAAATAATTCAAAAGATTGAATTCTGGTGAAAAGCACCTAATACACATGGTTCATGGCAGCATGTATCTCTAACAAAGAATATCTTATATACCTTAGTAAACCACAATGAGAGGAACATATAAAAGAGTCGTTCGTCAGCTACAGATGAATCATACTGCATAAACACCGTTGCTGAAATGGGTGCCAAAGAGAGATTAAAAATATTAAAATCTGAACAATTTGACATTTAACAAACTTCTGCTTGAAACTGAAAATCAAGTACAAGTTTGACTACCGTGATGTGGTTACCCTTACCCTACATTTTGAATTACAAACTATTTTTTTTTGGTTAAACCACCCGGTATCCGGAACCACAGGGGCTCCGACTAAATCTGGATTTGAGCCGGGTAGGACCACAAGGGCGGCAAAGCTCTCCCAACCGAATTTTAACGCAGCTGCATACCCAAGGCTCGAACACGAGACCTTGGTTAAGCTAGGACAACACCTTACCAGTTGACCAACGCGCCCGGTGGTGAATTACAAACTATAATAAACACAAAACTGCATCTTAGATAGGTAAAGTAGTAAGAGATGGACTCGATCTTGCTCAACCTTCATAAAATTTTCTTGGCTGATCCAGTCCCTTACTCTGTGAAGTACTAAATTGTGAAAACAGCTTGAGCCCCCAAATGGCAAAATATCCGATGCAGGAGTTATTAGAATCTCTAAGTGCTGATTTCAAGTTATAAACCCAACCAACTGTAAGTTGTCATGCTGCTTCTAAATTAACTAGAAACTTAGCAACAATCTCAATTGACTTCGGGAACAAAGTGTGTCAGTATTCAGGATCTAAGTTGCATAGACACGGACACGGAGGTATAACAATTTTTGAAAAATAAAAATACGACACGGCGTGGACACAACAATTGAATAATTAATTAAATTTTATATTTAGGCATATTTTTTAATATTTTTAGACATAAAATACGTTTATATCTAGAATTTAAATTATGTAAGAACTACAAATAAGTAAACAAACACCCAAAGTAGCACAATAAAAAAAAAGGCTGGCCACACAAAAACAAAAATCACTAAATTCATAATAAACATTATAATTAAATAAATTTATAAGGCAAAAGGCTGAGTAAAGAAACAAAAATATATATATATATACACACAGTATAACACAGTGACTATGAGAGTGAGATTAAAAAAAAAAAATGCTTTATAAGTAACACAGTGACAGTGAGGTTGGCCAAAGCATATCTGGAAAAAAAAAAAAAAAAAAAAAAAAAAACAAAGAGAGAGAGAAGAGAAGAGGTCGGACTTGTCGGTCCTGTTGTCGAGAGAGAGAGAGAGATCGGAAGGCACGACGTCGACGTCGACAACGACTATCTATGGAGCATGCTGACTCACCGATCGGCCTGATCTAGCACCAGCGAGGGACAAAGGGCAGCGGGCAGAGGCCAAAGGGAGGGTTGAGCTGTGGGTTTCAACTTTTTTGTTTTAGGGTATATCACAAAATCAACGGTAATGATTTGTCCATCTGTCAAAATTTGTGATTTTTTATTTCACTACTGGCGTGTCCACAGTGTCAGTGCCGTGTTGGAGAAGCGAAAAAAAAAAAAAAAACACCGCTCGAACATCGGAGTCCGGCGAGTTATACCAATATCCATGTTCGACGCGTGTCAGACATCGGTACGTAGCCAAAAATGGCGTATCGGTGCAACCTAGCTCAGGATTCCATGTACTTCAGGATACAAGGCAGATTATACATGATTAGATCACACGAATCAGTATCAATACCCCTTATCACTTCTTTTCTCTACAAGAAAGATCAAGCACAATCATGATATATTATTAAATCTTTTCTATCTCACACTGCCAAATGGGTGTGTTCTGATGCATATTTACATGCAACATATTAACGGCGTAGCAGACATTAACTACCTCAAGAAGTGTTCTCAAGGTCTACCCCTCAACTCCCACTCTAAAATGAATTTCGGTAAAAAAAAAATTTATGAATCAATCTTTTTATTAATTTCGTTTTATTTGCTAAACAATGCTTAAATTTTTTATTGAAAAATAAATTATTTCTTCTCTTTTTTTCCTAGATCATTTACTAATTTCAGTTATGAGAAGAAAAAAAAAAAAAAAAAAACTTTTAAAAAATGTAGGCTTAACCATGTCCGTGTGTTTGGGGATTTGATATATATAGCGAAGAAAACAAGGAATAAATGATGTTATGAAAATCTTTTTCTCCTTTTGTTTTGTAGTTTTGGTATGTAAACATATTGCTAAGTATTTTCAATAGAGTCGAATGGAGCTATTTTCATGTCAAACTGTTTGGTTTTTGCATTTTCTCAAAGGTACAAATTTAATTATAATTTTTTCTGTTCTTAAAATTTATCATTAGCACGTTTAGCCAAAGCATTAGCTAGTCTATTATAGGAACAATTGACGTAACAAAAATCAGAATGAACCAAATGGGATAGCTTCTTGCTTTGATATAAAGAAAATTACTATAAAAATTAATACATCTTGATACACCTAGCGGATGCCATAGGTTAAAACTCTCTTTAAAAAAAAAAAAACATAAAAATGTATTAAAAAAATTATTGTCTTTTTATTTTACCTATATTTTGTTAACAATAAATAGACTAAGTTTTATTTTCCACGGAATTAGTTTACTCTTAAATCTTTGCATAATTCTCATTATTAAAATTTGAAAATTTGTCACTCATATCATGGCCCCCCAAAGATGAAGTCCTAGTTTTGTACTTGGTTAGGGATAAAATTCTTTTCATAATTTATTAATTGTGAGTGGTGTAACATCATTTTTACATAACATTATTGTTATGTCTAATTTAGACCCCAGTTGATTTTATTGCAGAAATAATCAACTTGTTAAATTAAATAGTTATAAATTCTAATTGATTTTCAGGTTAATTACCACACAGAGCAATGTACACCATATAAAAAATAATAAACAATTAATACAATATATGTAATGCAAGAAAAACCAATGGAACAATAATTATCCCATAATAAAAACCACTACGAGGGCTTAGCCATACCAACCTCAGTGGCAAAATAGATCCACTAATAAAATTAAAGTTAATACAATAGATTTAACTCTAAATCTACCACTAACTCATTTAATACTTACTAATGTTACACAAGTGTGCAGTTCTGAATCCATAGACTTTTTTACAACAGACTTCATTGAATGTGAACACCTCACTCAAGACCTTAAGTATCCACTTAAAGATTTGACATCCATAACAAACCATGGGATAACTCTATGGTTTTAAACTATATCTAAACTATATTTCTATATATGACAACAACAACAACACTGTGGAAGATGAATCTATATTTCCTTCTAAAATCATGGGTTGAATAGGTGGAGGCGAAGATCTTCTCTCTGAAAAGCATAGGGTTTCCCTCTCCAACCTCAGTAAAAGTTGTGCTTAAAAGGCCTTTATATAGGCTCTCTATTAGGGTTACCAAAACCCACTTGGTACAACCAACTAAATGAAATCGCCTCAGGTCAAATTCTAAATTAATTTGCAATTCTTGATTGATAGAGAAGGAATCAAGGAGAATTTAAGATTAAATCTTGATCGATTGAGCAGGTGTGGAGATTCCAGAAACTTTGTTTTCTTCAACAAATCTTGAGTCTTCATCTTGGACTAACAAATATACATCAAAGACTCACTCAAGACTTCAAGTATCCACTTGAAGATTTGATATCCATAACAAACCATGGGATAACTCTATGGCTTTAAACTATATCTACACTATATTTCTATATATGACAGCAACAACATTGTGGAAGATGAATCTATATTTCCTTCTAAAATCATGGGTTGAATAGGTGGAGGCGAAGATCTTCTCTCTAAAAAGCGTAGGGTTTCCCTCTCCAACCTCAGTAAAAGTTGTGCTTAATGGGCCTTTATATATACTCTCTATTAGTGTTACAAAAACCCACTTGGTACAACCAACTAAATGAAAATCGCCACAGGTCAAATTCTAAATTAATTTGCGATTCTTGATTGATTGAGAAGGAATCAAAGAGGAGTTAAGATTAAATCTTGATTGGTTGAGCAGGTGTGGAGATTCCAGAAACTTTGTTTTCTTTAACAGATCTTAAGTATCTTGGACTCACAAATATACATCAAAAACTCAACATGACTCAACCTTTTTGTCATCAGTTGCCAACATCCAATCTATTGGACCTAACAATTACCTCAATATCACTTTTTATAAATCATAAACCCTACACATGTTTTTCTTTTGAGCTAAGTGAAATGGTAAATGATTGAACTTTGAAATTAAACCCTACAATAGCACATGCTCTCATCTTGTAGATATTAGCATTGTGGCCTTGTGGCCTTGTGGTCCAATAGCACTTGCTCTCATCTTGTACAAGGTGAGAGCATGTGCTATTGGACCACAAGGCCACAAGGCCACAATGCTCATATCTCTTTACATTTGAAGATTAGAACAATGTTTTGCTAGCAAAAGTGTATTCATACGAATTAGAAAATAAAAAAACCTCACAAAATAACAATATTTAAGGTGATTTGGCTAACTTTAAGGAGTTTGTGATGTGTCTTTGTGTTAGAACCCATTTCCTCATCCCTTGTGTGTGCCTGTTTATTTCTCATATATATATATATATATATATATAAATAAAAAAAGCTTACATCAATAAGCAATCACAATTAGGGCTTAATGCGTTTATGAGCAAACAATCTCATAATATCAGCTTTTTGGCTTAATACGTTTCTGTATATGTCCAAAGTTTCTTCATATGACAACAACATATGTCCTAATTAGTTCTTCAAAAAGTTCTTGGCTTTCCTTAACATACATCAAATGGGACCCTCATAGGGTGTTGTTAAAGTAATTTACTTTATATATATTGATGAACAACTAGATTCTTCTATCTATTCTAAAATATAAAAAATGTCCTTTCTTATCTTGGTATGCAAATAACATTATCTTATGATGATGATGTATGGTAAAAAAACTCTATTAACAAATTAAAAGTTCAACAAGGGAAAAAAAATAACAAATTAAAAAACTCTATTGCAATTCTTATCTATTTGTGTATTTAATTATTTGTCAATCAATTTTGACCATTCCTTTTTAGCGTTTGTTTAAAAAAAATTATGAACAATGCATTATTAGTTGGTTTTTATGATTAATATATGGCAAGATTATATAATGAGTTCTTTCCATATAAACTATCATATTAATTTAATGCAAAATGATCTACTTAAATCTCTCCTACGATAAGAAATTTTCCAATATTAAAAATAATTTCTTTTACCTTTTTTTTTTTTTTTTTTTACCTTGAATGTGCACTAACGAATCCTTTAATGGATTGTTATATTGCACCTTGGGCATTACTTATTATTTTTTTATACAAAACTGGAGAAAAAAAAGAAAAAAAAGAAAGAAAAGAAGAAGATTTCTTTGAATATTACAGCAACATGAAAGGAAGGTAAAATCTCGAAATTTTCCTTATAATTCTATATTAAGAAAATCTAGTACCACAACTTTTTTTTTTTTTTTTTTTTTGAGAAACTAGTAACACAACTTATAGCATTCTATTTTCCAAATTCATATTCCTATTTCCTTTTCATATAGTTTTAGAGCATTATATAATTCCCGTTTTCATGCTATCACTCATTGTATAAAGAAAAGGTAGCAAAAGACTTCATTGGATATTATAATATGAAAACAATGTAAAATCTCAAAAAATTTCATTATAATTTATATTATAGCTTTCGGCAAAAAGATAAATAAAGAAAGTAAAAACCATGTATACAAGAAAAGGTGAAAGATCAAACACCTAAAGCTTTTTTTGAGGGTGGACACCAAAAGCTTAATGAAGAAATTAAATATCTTAGTAATTAATGGAATTTGATTAGCTAGGTTTACTAATTAATAGGGGCAATAAAATTAACCATGAAACCTGTAGAAGTTTCAAACCTACCAAAAAGGCTTGAAAAATTATATTGTAATTATTTAGAATTTACAATAAATCCAAACAATGAACCGCGAACCTAGGAAATCTAAGGTTTAATTTATCACAAATGAAACTGTGGGTGTAAAAGCCCAACGCTACGTATTGGGCCTGGGGCCCAATTTGAGTATCACTATGTGTCCGAAGAGAGAAAAATGATTAGAAATGAGTCCGCATGGGAGAAATACACCTGGAAATGAATGGTAGGATATGTCCGAAGACAACCCTGTTGGTCCGAAGAGGTCCCTCTCATCAGAATCACAAGGGAACTTGATCAAGTAAATACACTGAAGGCCTGAGCGACCTTCCCAACTGACTCCACGATAAGAGCAAGTTCTGGGCATGCTTAGAGATGATGAGAACGGAGAAATATCTAAAAGGAAAAGCTGCTACCACCGCATTTAATGCACTGCATCAACTTTCCTGGCTGCATTTATGTGGAGAAGACCCCTGAACAGTGCAACCTCAGCTACTACCACTCACGGCAGACTAAAGTAGACGTCTGATGTGACATGTACTCAAGTGAACGCTTGGATGAAGAATAAGTATACGATGAAGATAAAGAAGAAGGAGGGTATATAAACGGAATAGGCCTCCAGATATAGAGGATGGGGGAAAATTGAGAGAAAGGGAGAGAAGGAGAGAGAGAGAAAGAATTGTATTCACTTCTCCATAAATATTAAGCCTTTTCGGATTTGAGTATGATCCACTTAACAATTGTTTTTACATCATTTTATTCTTACTGGCGTAAGTGAATTGTTACTAAATCCATAACCAGCCCAACTTTTTCACCCACTCTCTACAAATTTATTATTCTAGGTTCATTGGGTTCACAGTCTGCAAAGTTTGGGCTTGGCCTACTAAATTTGGACCCTACAGAAACAATTGTAAGTGCATAAATATCGAGACTAGTAAGTTAAATACAAAGTTTTTAACTTACAAAGTTTTTGGTTAAAAACTTTGTCAAAAAAAGTAAGTTAAATACATATACACTGAAGTAACATTCAAAGTTTAAACTAAGACTCTAAAAAAGAAAAAAATGTTCAAACTTTTTTTTTTAAAGAAAAAAGATTGCAATTTGATACTGATCTCTTCAGTATTCTTTTATTTTTTATTTCTAACTTTCCATATTGTTGCTTGACGACACTTCAATATTTATTCACAAAATGATAGTAATTTTTACTGCTCAATCAAAAAGAATCAAATGTCAATTATGCTTATGGCATTTGATAAAACAGATCGTTATTATCAAATCCCCCAATTCCCAAATTCTCATTAATTTTGGATAAGAAACAAAATCAGCAATAAATCATAATCGATAACTCAAATCTCAATCACGTACAGTTAATAATGCTACAAATCATAATCGATAACTTATAATTTGATATTTGTAAGATGTAACTTTGATATTTGAACTTTGTTTATATCTTTGCCTTGATTGGATGTAATTTGTGCGATTAATATCAAAATCCAATTTTTAATTTTGTAGCTCAAGCTAAGCCCTTTTAAACAGTCTCTGCTTCAATAATACTGCATGACTGAACAGTGAACACCAATTACTGATTGGTAACATGTGAAGACTAGATAATGAAGATTTTTCTCAAAAAAAGATAGAGAAAGTTATATTATCATTTTTTTTAACAGGGAATATATTGTCAGATTGATGTCACTTGATTACCACAAGTCCAAAACGTAGTTATAGATAAATAAATTTCTAGCGCTTCATATAAGAAGGATTCAGCTGTGGCTTAGCAAATTTGGATATTCGGCTTTCGCTAGAGGGTCCCAGGTTCGAGTCCTGGCAGCGGAATACATTTTTTTCTAATAACAAAAACGTTCTTTGTTTTCAATTTCATTCTTATTAAATTATTAATTTAATTCGTTGAATGTTTGATAGGCTTTGCTATCACTGCACTGATTGTTCAACACTTTAACTAACATGACACGTTTCTCATAAAAATAAAAATAAAAGAAAACTAACATGTGACACAGCCAAAAAATAAAATTTGTAAGGGCCTAAAATACATCAATGACTTTTAAGTCTATAAAATAATACAAACATATATATGAATATATAATTCTCTTCAATATAAGAAAAATCAATAATTTTCTAGGATTAAGGCATGGTTGTTTACCTTGTTTTATAAGAAAATTTCATATTAGTTTTATATAATTTAGGCGAAACTATAATGTTGGTCTCTCAAGTTTATCATGTGTGTACAATTGATCCCTTAAATTTCAAGGAAGCACAATTAGTCCCTCAAGTTTTAAAACTGAGTTGTATTAGTTCTTTTACTAACTGTTGTTAGTATTGTTATTTATGTGGCTAACGGAACAATGATTTGACATTTATTTTAATGATGTGACATTTTTTTATTATAAAATTATAAAATAAATTTACACATAAGAAATTCACAAACCAATACCAAATTAAAACCAGTATTGTAGGGTCCAAATTTTGTAGGCCAAGCCCAAAAGATTTGGACTATGAGTCCAACGAACTCAGAACAATGAATTTGTAGAGAGTGGGTGAAAAAGCTGGGCTGGTTATGAACTTAGCAACGATTCACTTTGGCAAATTGGGATGAATTGAAGTAAAAACACTTAAAAAATGAATAATACTCAAATCCGAAGAGACTTGTTATTCATGGAAAGGTGAATACAATTCTCTCTGTTCTTTCTTTTCTCTTTTCTCTCTCTCTGCCCCCCTCTCTATTGAGAGGCCCATTCCATTTATATATTCTTCTTCTTTTTCATCTTTACCGTACACCTATTCTTCATTTAAGCATTCACTTGAGTATATGTCACATCAGACGTCTGCTTTAATTTGCCGTGAGTGGCGGTAGCTGAGATTGCACTGTTCAGGGGTCTTCTCCACATAAATGCGGCCAGGAAAGTTGCTGCAGTGCATTAAATGCGGTGATAGCAGCTTTTCCTTTCAGATATTTCTCTGTTCTTGCCATCTCTAGGTACGCCCAAAGCTTGTCCTTATCGTAGAATATATGTCACATCAGACGTCTGCTTTAGTTTGCCGTGAGTGGCGGGAGCTGAGATTGCACTGTTCAGGGGTCTTCTCCACATAAATGCGGCCAGGAAAGTTGCTGCAGTGCATTAAATGCGGTGATAGCAGCTTTTCCTTTCAGATATTTCTCTATTCTTGCCATCTCTAGGTACACCCAAAGCTTGTCCTTATCGTGGAATATATGTCACATCAGACGTCTGCTTTAGTTTGCCATGAGTGGCGGTAGATGAGATTGCACTGTTCAGGGGTCTTCTCCACATAAATGCGGCCAGGAAAGTTGCTGCAGTGCATTAAATGCGATGATAGCAGCTTTTCCTTTCAGATATTTCTCTATTCTTGCCATCTCTAGGTACGCCCAAAGCTTGTCCTTATCGTGGAAGTAGTTGGGAAGATCACTCAGGCCTTCAGTATATTTGCCTGATCAAGTTCCTTTGGAATCCGAGGAGAATGACCTCTTCGAACCAATAGGGTTCTCTTCGGACTGCTCCTCTCGTTTATTTTCAGGTGCATTTCTTCCACCTGGACTCCTTAATCCCTTTCTCCTCTTCGGACACATAGTGATATTCGAATTGGGCTCTAGGCCCAATACATGACGTTGGGCTTTCACATCCACAAGTATTGCTACTGATTCACAATCCCACGGTTCTAAAAAAAAAGAAAAAAAAATTGGGAGTCTTAATTTCCATTGATTTCCATAAATTTCCATTGATTTCCAATGCACCTTGCTCGGAATCAAACCGACACCGATCGTAGCTTCATTTTCAAGCAAAGGATTAAAAGGTTTGGACCCGAATATTCTCAAACCCAACATGATTGCGCCTGATGAGAACATACTAGTCGAGTGGATTGACACAATTAGCCCGACTTGATTAGACTCCGATACCCGAAGGACTGAGTTCAATATACACTCTGGTACTTCAATGGCTTGTCCTCATGTAAGTGGCGTGGCGGACTTGCTTATGGAATACACACGGTCTGAGTGCAGCCTATTATCATGACCAGGACAAACTAGTTATTGAAAATTCAAATAACCAACAAAGTAGCAAAATAGCTAGACAATGAATAAATTCGTTTATAATAAACCAAAATTCCTAATTCACAACGTTGAATTTAAAATACCTACCAAGCTCGCAGGTCTTCTTAAAAAATACTTAGCCAAACAAATACAACCAAAATTGTGCATCCTTTTACTTTATTAAAAAATTAAAAAAATTAAAAAAAAAAAAAAAAAAACCCACAATTTTTTTTCTTTGATCGGGCGGCACCCAAGTTGCCCTTGAGAATTGCAATCGATGATAGCAGCTTTCTTATGTCCCATACAGAAACATCAAACAGTAATCTAGATGATCAGACACTGTAGCAACAGTCTAGAAACATCAAACAGTAAGTCAATCTTGTCACCAGCGAGTGGATAGGGCTTGGGCTGTCGCTGACAGCGGCTAGGGCTTGAGTCTCCGCAATAGGTCAATTCCCTTCTCTCTCGTGGGTGGGTTTGTGAATTTGTGGCAATACTGGTTTTAATTTGGTATTGATTTGTGAATTTCTTACATGTAAATTTATTTTGTAATTTTTAATAAAAAATGCCACATCATAAAAAAAAAAAAAAAAATGCTAAGTCATTGTTTCATTTGTCACATAAGTAATACCACTAACGCAGTTAGTAAAAAGACTAATGCAACTCAATTTTAAAACTTGAAGGACTAATTGTGCTCCCTTGAAACTTGAGAGACCAATTGCGCACATAGAATAAACTTGAGGGACCAACATTGTAGTTTTGCTTATAATTTAATACATAATTATCTTTCATTAACTCATAATTAACTAATCATCCTTAAATTATATTAATTACAATTAATATTATTTAAACATTTTAAATAAAATATTTTTATGAAATAAATTAAAAATTACACATTAGAGTATAATGGTACTCTTAGAACAAAGTTTACCTCTAAACCAATTTGAAATCTCCTCTAACCTACTACAATAGCGATTTATAAGATTATTCATATGTATTATTTAAAAAAGTCACATAACTTACTAAAAAGTCATGTGATTACAACTACATGTGGATGACCTTTTCAATCACCACTTAGTAGGTTGAAGGAAGAAATTTCCAAATTGTTTTGGTGCTAAACTTTGAGCCATGTGAGTAAACCTATACATGGATAGTCTCTTCAGTGGCTACTTCGTAGGATAGAGGAAGATGTTTCAAACTAGTTTAGAAATAAACTTTTTCTATAGTTTTAGAAAACATAATATGTATTAATTTTTTTTTAAATGTTACTTTAATATGCTTAACATATACATTGTAATATAAGAGGAAAATAAAATTAACAATTTAACAATACTAAATGAAAACAAGAGCGGGATTGGGGTGGTTGTTCGTGATCACACAGGAGCTGTTATTGCCTCTCTAGCTCAAATCACTACACCAACACTTCAGCCCATCGAGATTGAAGCAGTAGTAGTTGCACGGGCTCTGGAGTTTGGAGAGGAAATAGGCATTACAGAGGCAGTACTTGAAGCCTTGAAGGTGATTCAGAACTGATAATAAACTCACTTAAGGGAGGTGGTCAGTCAATAGCTTCAGTGGAGCCTCTACTTCATGATGCCATGGTTTTTTCAAATTGTTATTCAAAATTGCTATACTCTCATTGTATAAGAGAAGGCAATAGATTAGCAAATAGTGTAGCAAGATATTCTATAAATGTCTTAAGCTGTGTAGTCTGGATGGAGGGAGTCCCCAATCTATTATTTATAGTTGTTCAACAAGATGTAGCCAATTTGGCAAACTAATTTAAATAAAGTATGAAGTTTGTTTCTCCAAAAAAAAAACTTATGAAAATTTTTTCTCTTGTTTATAAATAATAAAGTAGAATATGTCACAAAATTTTAAAGATAAAATTTAACTATAAAATTGGTTGTAATCTTACTTACTCAATATTTTTTTTATTAGAGATAGAATTTTGACAAATCCACTATTAAAGTACGTCTTCTTCTTATATCCTTTATACCAACAAAATTTATAAAAAAACTAAAAATAAAAAAATTGTGACATCAATAAATTATTTAAATTGAAAATTTTTGTAGTTTAAAATTTATTCATTACTTTAAATTATTACATTACATTTATTATACATTGTGGGAAGGGGGTTAAAAAGTCAAGGACCTCTCTCCTTTTCCCAATATGTCAGGGAAAAGACAACTTAAAATAATAAAATTATTTATTGTTATTTGTTTTGTGTTGTTTATGAGAGACATTATGTATATTTGTGGTGTTATAATTTAGAACTTGGTATTTGTAAGATGTAACTTTGATCTTTGAGCTTTGTTTATGTATTTGTAATTTGATACTTTGCCTTGATTGAATATAATTTGTGCAATTAATATCAAAATCCAATTTTTAATTTTGTAGCTCAGGCTAAGCCCTTTTTAGACGGTCTGGGGCTTCAATACTGCTTGACTGAACACCAAAGACTAATTGGCTAATTGGGAACTTGTGAAGACTTTAGATAATGAAAGGTTGTTCTCAAAAAAAGAATAATGAAATTTATATTGTCATTTTTTTATAATAGGAAAATGTTGTCTGATTGATCTCACTTGATTACCACAAGGTAATTATAAATAAATAAATTACTAGTACAACAAACTACAAGGATTCCGCTGTAGCTAAGTAAATATGGATTATCCGGCCTTCGCAAGAGGGTCCCAGGTTCGAGTCCTGGCAGCGGAGTATTTTTTGTTTTATTTTTTTAACTAAAAAAGTTCTTTGTTTTCAATTTCATTCTTATTAAATTATTAATTTAATTGGTTGAAATTTTGATTGGCTTGTTTTCAATTCACTACACTAATTGTTCAACACTTTAACTACTTGTGACACAACCAAAAAATAATATTTGTAACGGGCTAAACTAAATAAATCAATAACTTTTAAGTCTATAAAATAGCGCGCGCGCGCACACACACACATATATATATATGTAGGGTCGAAATTTGATGGACTAAGCAATAACTTCCCGTATTATGAGCCCAACAAATTCCTAACAATGAATTTGTAGAGAATGGGTTAAACAGCTGGGCTGGATATGGATTTAGCAACGATTCATGCAAGCGAAGCAGGGCAAAAGACACTCAGGCTATTATTCAATAAAGGTATCTTTGATCCGAAAAGGTTTTGTATTTCTTTCCCTTCCTTTTCTCCCCCTCCCTCTTTGTGAGACCTGTTTCCTTTATATATATACACCTTTTTCCCTCATCTTCACCGCACACTTGTCCTTCATCTAAGCGTCCACTTGAGTATTAGTCACATCAGAAGTTTGCTTTAATCTGCAGTGGGTGGTAGTGGCTGAGGTTTCACTGTTCAGGTGTCTTCTCCTCATAAATGCGGTCAGGAAAGTTGCTGTAGTGCATTAAATGCGGTGATGGCAGCTTTATTTGTAAGATATTTCAGGATATCTCCACGCTTAGGAATGCCCAAAGCTAACTCCCCCTTGAGGAATCTTCTACTTGATCAAATTCTTTGGAGGTCTGACGAGCGGAACCTCTTCGGACATGTCAGGTTGTCTTCGGACGAAATATTAATCCTTCCTTGGTTGCATTTTCGTCAGGATGGCAGGGCATTGATCCTTTTAACCTCTTCGGTCAGGAAGTTTTATTCAGATTAGGCCACAGGCCCAACATTTGGCATTGGGCTTTCTCACCCACAATATATATATATAATTCTCTTATATATAAGAAAAAATCAACAATTTTTTAGGATTAAGGCATGGTTATTTGCCCTTGTTTTATAAGAAAATTTCAAGTTAATTTTATATAATTCAAGGCAAATATCGTTAAATTATATTAATTTTAATTAATATTATTTAAACATTTTAAATCATAGTTTGTATTAAATAAATTAAAAATTATACATTAGAGTATAGTAATAGTCTTAGAACAAAGTTAACTTCCTAACCAGTTTGAAAGAATCTCCTTCAACCCATTACATCGAGATTTATAAGATTATTTATGTGTATTATTTAAAAGAAAAGCCTTTATACAACATGGACTACAAGATTTTTTATGGAACTCACTATGTTTGTGGATGGTTTTTTTAACCGCCACGTATTGGGTTGCATAAAATTCATGCAATCTAAGTTGCATAAAAACATTTCTCACAAGTCACATGACTTATTAAAAAATTCTTGTGACTCTAAAACTACACATGAATAATCTTTTCAATCACCACTTAGTAGGATGAAGAAAGATATTTTCAAATTGATTTAGAGCTAAACTTTAAGTAATGTGAGTAAATTTATATATGTATGATCTTTTTAATTCGCCACTTCTTAGGATAGAGGAAGAGGCTTCAAATTGGTTTGAAGTTGAACCTAAACTTTTTCTATAGTTTTAGAAAAAATAAAATATATACAAATCAATTATTTTGTTTAAAAAAATGTTACTTTAATATGTCTTAACATATACAATGTAATATAAGAGAAAAATAATATTAACAATACTAAATGAAAAACTTTCCTTTTGCTTACAAATAACAAAGTAGAATATGTCTCAAACTTTTAATCAAAAAATCATAGCATTTTTATTCCAACGGGAAGGGGGGAAAATGTGGGGAAAATGTATTGCTTTATGTCTAGTTTTCTAAATACAAAATGAAAAATAATTTTTTTTTAAATAAAAGATTTACTTATACATATTTTTGAAAATCAGCTTGAAAAGGCTGAAATGCTCCTGAAATTAATGAGCTATATATGGCTAACAAATTGAATATTAAAAAATATGAGACATAAATATTTTAAAAACTAGTCGCTAACCCGTGCGATGCACGGGATAGTTAAATAAAATGACAATTAACCAACATCACGTTAAGGTAAAAGAATTAGTGAGAGACTGATTTGTCCACCAAGAATTTAAAAGAAAAAAAGATTGATATAATAAAATCTAAGAAATTTAGAAATAGAAAATTGGGTTAATAATATGCATATTATAGAATCCCCAAATTCTACTTCAAAACCAAACAAAACCCTTCAAATTCAAAAAATTCATATATAATATACCAAATAAAAATTTACCACACCTTGGGTTGGAAGACATAGGTTGCAGTTTTGATTTTTCTTCAAAAAATAGAGATGCTTTATCTGTTGTATACAATATAAAATAATTATTAGAAATTTCAACTCAAAAACCAAACCCACAAAAACACTATCAAAATATAGAGATTAACCCAAATACTTAGAAGAAAATAAATTCTAAACATAACAAAACAATAAGATAGAATGAAAATTTCAGGCACATATGAAAGCAAATAAAAAAGACAAAACCTACATTTTTTTTTTTTTTTTTTTAGTTGAGTCTCTCTCCTTCTTATTTTTTTAATTTTAAAGTGAAGTTAAGTTTAGAATTTTGAGATGGTAATTGCTAGGGTTTTAAGGAGAGAAGAGAGAGTCCTACCAGGAGTCTAAATAATATAAACAATTCAAAACATGGAACATTATCAAATTTATAACACCTAATTCCATTATCTTCTACGTTGAATCCAAACAAATAATTAATTGAAATTAATCCAAACAAATAATTAATCAACAAAAATCAAAGCTTTAATAAAAAAAAAAATCACATGAATCCAAATAAAAATTCTCAATAAAGCAAGAACATATAAAAATTTACTATACCTTGAGCTGGAAGACATAGGTTGCAGTTTTGATTTTTCTCCAAAAAATAGAGATGCTTCATCTGCCATATACAATATAAAATAATTATTAGAATTTCAACCCAAAAACCAAACCCATAAAAATACTATCAAAATATAGAGATTAACCCAAATACTTATAAGAAAATCAATTCTAAACATAATAAAACAATAAGATAGAATGAAAATTTCAGGCACATATGAAAGCAAATAAAAAATTTGAGATGGTAATTGCTAGGGTTTTAAGGAGAGAAGAGATTTTGGTATTTTTATGCAAAAAAACGTTATTTTAGGTCTAGGTGATTTATTTCCTTATTTTTAGGCTCTTTTAATGTTTTTTTAGGTCAAATTTGGTTCCTATTATGGTTAGGTATTAATTAGGGCTTATTTTAGAATATATTTTCTTATCCATCAAGTTTTATAGAGCTCTTAAATAGGCCTCCAAGTTTGTATACGTTTTTCAATAATATTGTTATAAGATATAAAACCTAAAATAAAAAGAATCAAAAATAAAAATAAAAATAAAATAGTGATGATGTGGAAAATTGTGAGAGCTTCAAAAGCTTCGGTTTTATATATATATATATAGATATTTGAAGAGGGCATAATGTAAAATTTATTCATTATATTAAATTATTACTGTATAATTATTATACATTGTGGGAGGAGGGGGTTAAAAAGTCAAGGACCCCTCTCCCTTCACCAATATGTTAGGGAAAAGACAACTCAATTAATAAAAAGGAAATTATTTTGTACAAAGTATTTTGGTAACCATTACCAATATGCATGCCAGTCGCAAGCTTCATCATGCTTGATGAAATTTACTCATGACAGAAAAAGAGAAAAGCAATAGGTTGTTTATTGTAGATAGGAAGCAGCCATCCTTGTATGTTTCAGCTGGTGAAAGTTGCTGGACTATAATCTCCTGGGGCTCAGCTATGATATTTGTATAAAAAGAAATACTCGGATATTAAGAAGTCCATAAAACAAAAGAGTTCAAATAGCTTTGGACATATCAAGGACTAGTGAATGGATTTCCCAGAAGCTAATCTCCTTAGGAGTCATTAATTACTGTCAAAAGAGATTGAAAGTCCCCCTCAAATTTAGAAAATTAATTCCAAGATTCTTGGCACAAGCGGTAGCCAAGAGAGCCACTTGTTGATCGGTCCTTTGCCAGTCAGTGGCCACAACTGTTAGGTAAGATCCATGGTCACAACAAATGGTTGCATCAAATTTGAGTTTGAGCCAACCCAATGGAGGAGTCGTCCAAGCTAATTTTGTTGAGAGTGAAGATGATTTTTCATACCCACATGATGAACTAATGGGTTCTGTGTTCCTGCAGAATTAAATCAGAAGATGGAATTCAGTTGGGAAGCTTAAAAGCAGATAGTACCATCAACCAAGTAGGCAAATACACATGGTTCATGGCAGCATGTAGCTCTAACAGAGAATGTACCTTGTAATCCACAGTGTGAGGAACATATAAAAGAGCTGTTTGTCGGCTATAGATGAATTATACTGCATAAATAGACTTGCCCAAATGGGTACCAAGGAGAGTACAAATATTACAATCAGAACAATTTGGTATTTCACAAACTTCCGTTTTAAATTGAAAATCAAATTCAAGTTTGATGACTGTGAATTGGTTAACCTAAATAATGAATTACTGACTATAATAAATGCAAAACCACATCCCATGTTGCTGAACAGCAAACTCCATCTTTGGTCTAAACGGAGGTATAGTTGAGTAAACTGATAGTATTTAGACTCCATGTGGCTTGAATTCAGTTTAAAAGAAGAAGAAGAAGACATTACTTGGCTGATCCAGTTCCTTTCTGCAAAGAACTAAATTGTCAGTCTAGCTTGAGCCCCTCTGGTAACATCTCTGATAAAGAAGTTATTAGAATCTCTAAATGGTGATTTCAAGTTATAATTCCAATTAATCTTAAGCTGTCATGCAGCTCTAAACTGGCTGCAAACCCGAGCAACAATCTTAATTGATGTTTTGACTTTAGGAACGAAGTATGTCAGGAGTCCATGTAATTTGGCTTCGAAGCACAATTTGTGTACCCTCTAACTAAGAAAGATCAGAATAAAAGGCAGCCTAAACATAATTAGATCACATGAATCAAGATCAAATACCCCTTCCCACTTCTTTTGTCTACAAGAAAGACCAATCAAGATACTTATGCATGATAAAAACCACTGGTCTCTTCTTGTATGTTAATTAAAATTTATACCATCTCTCAATCATGATATATCATCAAGCCATTTATATTTCACACTGCCAAATGGGTGTTTTCTTATGCATATTTACATACAAAATTTTCACTATCCACCAGACTCCATCCAGGTGTTTTCTTCAGGCTCCCTTCTTTCATTAACTTTCTCAGCCTCAAAACATCCCCCCACCGTCCAGCCTCTGCATACATATTAGACAAAACAACATAAACCCCATGATTATGAGGTTCCAAAACAAGAATTTCGTTTACCACTCTTTCAGCAACCTCGATATTTCCATGGTTTTTACTGGCCCCCAACAAAGCTCCCCAGATCACCACATCAGGCTTCCACACCATTCCTTTTATCAGTTCCTCTGCTTCCAGCAGCTTTCCACCTCTCCCAAGAAGATCAACCATGCACCCAAAATGCTCAATCTTCGGTTCAATGCCATACACCCTTTTCATGGAACGAAAAATCTCACGTCCAACATCAATCAAGCCAGCATGACTACAGGCAGATAAAACCCCGACAAATGTGATGTCCTTTGGCAGAACCCGCTCATTCTCTAGCTTTCGGAAGAGACTAAGTGCCTCTTCAACATGGCCATGACTTGCCAACCCACAAATTATTGCATTCCAAGTCGCAACATTCTTTTCACACATACTATCAAACAATTCCTGAGCTACCAAAATCGCTCCATTCTTCGCATACATATGCACCAATGCCGTCCCAAGAATCACTCCCACCTCAATCCCTTTCTCCTTCATAAACAAGTGAATTCTTTCTCCCAATTCTAAACAACCCAATCGAGCACAAGCAGACAACACAGAGGCCAAAGTTGCATTGTTTGGTTCAAACCCCTCAGTAACCATTTGATCAAAAAGCACCAAAGCCTCATTGGAACAAAAATTCTGCGCATACCCACTAATCATCGTCGTCCAAATACTCAAATTCCTCTCAGGAAATTCCTCAAACACCAACCGGGCATCCCCTAAACTACTCGAAACAGAGTAACCCCTCACCAACCCATTAACCACATGCAAATCCAAGTCCAACCCAAATTTCACAACATGGGTATGAACCTGTTTGCACAATAAAACCGAGCAAAACCGAGAACAAGCTTTGAGAACAAAAGGGAACGTGTGTTTTCCCGGAACAACACCGAGCCTCCTCATCCTTGCATAAAGAAACAGAGCCTCACAAGGGTTTGGGCCACTAGCGTTAGCTCTAATGAGCGTGTTCCACATAAAGCCATTCGGGGTTTGTGTGTTCTCGAAGATCTTTAGAGCGTAAAGAACATCGCCGGAGTCGGAGAGAGCGCAGAAGGAGAGCAATCTGCTAGCGGCGAAAGTATCGTGGATGCGAGCAGAGACAATCATTTGGGCGAGGACTTGTTTGAGTTGGCGCATTGAAGTGCATTGGTCTGCTAGGAGAGAAAGACCAGGAGGCTTTGGCGGTAGAGGAAAACAGGTGCAAGAACAGTGTAAGCGTAGTGTGAAGAGAGAGAGTGAGTTGGTGAAGAAGATCGGTTTTGGCGGGAACATTTTTGGAGGTTGGTTGAGACCGACATGAAAACGAGCCGTTAGAGAATAGCAGAGAAACTTTGCATGATACTCATATATTGTTAAACGTTTTCTTCAATTTATTGAACAAAGACCCTTTTTTTTTTCTTTTTTTTCTTTTTTTCACTTAAATATTAATGGGATGGGGGGTGAAAGAAAGTCAAATTATGTTTGATTTGAATTTGATTTTGGAAATTTAGTATAGTAACTAAAATGTATTCTAAATCATTAAAAAAAAAATTTTGCTAGATGCTTTTTTTTTTTTTTTCTTTTTTTCATTCTTTTTCACTTCATTTAAATGCAAAATATTACATCACTAGATGAGTTCTTTGTTTTTATCTTTTTAGAATGAAAAAAGGTTTACCTTCTTGTTATTTTAGATGAAAAAAAGGGATTTGTTGGAATTAATATTTACATATGAGATGTGTGATTAAATACTAATAAGAAGAATGAGTGATAGTCTTTTGAGTTAAATGGTATTTGTAGGGTCAAGATTTGTTGGGCCAGGCACCAAAACTTTATATGATGAGCCCTCCAAATTTCCCACAATAAATTTGTAGAGAATGGGCCAAACAACTGGGCTAATGGTGGATTTAGCAACGGTCCAGATGAACAAAAACTAATAACAAAGAGATGGATTGAGTCAAGCCTTTAACGGGATGAACCCCTCTAGTCCGAAGAGGTTTTCTATTTAAATGCTAAGTAAATACAAATTTTTCCCCCCTCTACTCTGCGAGACTTGCTTCCCTTATATAGACCCCCTTTTCCCATCTTCACCGCACACTTGTCCTCCATCCAGACACCCACTTGAGTACTAGTCACATCAGCCGTCTGCTTTAACCTGCAGTGAGTGGTGGTGGGTGAAGGCGCACTGTTCAGGTGTCTTCTCCACATAAATGCGGCCAGGAAAGTTGCTGCAGTGCATTAAATGTGGCGGTGACAGCTTTATTGGCAAGACATTTCGTGATAGCTACGCAGTTAGACATGCTCGAAGTTCCGTCCTGGGAGGGAGACCTTCAGCACAGCTACCCGATCAAGTTCTGGGCTGCTCCATTAAGTAGGATCTCTTCGGCCATACCGGGTTGTCTTCGGACGAAGCGTTTTTTATCTACGGGCTGTGCTTCCGCCAGGATGGCAGAGCATTGATACATTTAACCTCTTCGGACAGTGAGTCGTATTTGAACTGGGCCTCAGGCCCATCATGTGGCGTCGGGCTTTCTCACCCACAGTATTATATTCAACATGATCTTAAAGAAAATACTAATGTTTTTCTAGTATTAGCATTATTTAGCTTAGTTGGAGCCTCTTATTTAAGAGGCTTAGACAAGTTTAGCAAAAAGAAAAAAAAGAGGCTTAGACAAATGACAAGGTTATGCAGTCTGCTTCTATGTCATTTGATTTAGTGTGGTATGAAACTACAATCTTGAAAAAAAAAATTTAATTGGAACTTATATTTTCTCTCAATGTTGGCTCTTTGTTACTTTATCTACTATAATTTCCTCTTGGTTGTTTTGTAATATTATGTATATTAGATATAGTCATATAGAGGCAAAAATCATAGTACATAACGACATATGTGATATGACATTTGAATTTAAGAGATTAATAGTCTCAACTCCTAATAATATTTTTTTTTTTTTTGAAACTTTTTGAAACACCTCTGCTCGTCCAACATCTATTTCTTGGTTTTCTCGAGCATATAATTAGTTATTTCTTAACTTTTGCTTTTCTTGTAAAATGTATTTTCGTGGAATGTATGCTTGAAGCATATGCCTTTTCTCATATCAACTAAAGTTAGATGATGTGGTATTGTTGATATATATATACGTTGGAAAAACCTATTTGCATCGCATACAAAACGTATAAAGCGGAAGACAAAATGGATCTACTCCCATTATACAAGAAAACATATATAATCTTTGAATACTGGAATATTGTTTGTAGAATACATACCTTGATGCACTTAATTAAGAAATAAAAGGGAACGCTTGAGAGATCTTTTATGATCTGCTGAAAACTTACATAAAAACTACATGGAGTATTTTTAAAAATAAAATAAAATAACTATTAGCAAAATAAAATGTTACTTACAGATAACTAGAGTAGAATTCTATTTTGTAAAAAAAAAAAAAAAAAACTAATCTTTTTAATAAATAGATTAGCTTTTTAGGCTTTAATATGTGATTTGAGATGAGACTAAATGAATAAATAAAACTTTAGTTCCAATGGACTTTGAGCCTCTTGTCAACTCGTTAAAAGCTCAAAATTATCATTAAATATATTTAATTCTACTATAAAAATAAAATTGTACTATATGTTTTATTAATTAAATTAAATCCCAAAACTATATTCTACTAGCATTCAACCCCTCCTTAAAAACACTCATAGTAAAACAAAGTCATAAAAAACATGGTGATTTTGTAAATCACTATTTTTTATTCCGTCCTTAGTTTAATCTTCTAGTTATTCTTATAATTGTGAAATTTAATTTCATTAAATATAAATTTTAGTAACTCTTTACTAAAGTAGTTGAGTCCAACACTTAGAATAACCAATTCCCATTAGGCTTATCTCAAGATAATGTTTTGTTTCTCTAGAAAAAAATTATGAATTACGTCTTGAGAATGTCTGTTCCTACAACACTATATGTGATTGCCTAACATACTGAGGTTTTAAACATGTAAGATCTCACTCTTATATACATCAAAGCAAACATTTTATGTTCGAGTCCACAATTCTCTCATGATTGAGAGTCTATAAAAATAGAAGTCGTAAGATTTATTATTCAAGTAACAATAGTTTGTAGAGTAATAAATCACACAACAATCAAGTTCAATGTATCTTACATATTTAAGACACACTAATATATCAATTAGAAATCTGCACTTTCATGATTAAAACAAATCATCTTGATTAATACATTATAAAATTCTTAGATTTACCACCGACATGAATTAGGATTTATGAGTTTACAAGAAACTTGTTATTTAGATAACAAGTTCCTTAGATCTTCCGTATGCAAATTCTATGACAATATATAATGTCCAAATATTCATGCTAAAGTAATCTCATAAAATAAACAACTTTTATTTCATCCCAAAAAATATTTGTGGTCACGGCATAATTTATAGACAGCTTTCTCTTAGATTCGTTTGATGAAAATGTGAAAATCAAACATATAAATCATTAGACTTGATAGAAGTCAAAAGTAGAAAACCTTTGCATGTTGTTTATACTATTTGGCAATATTTGGAGGAATTAGTTAAATTGAATTGAGTGTGTTTAATGGACTTTATTTATAATTTGAGAACTTGGAGAGTGGAAAAGTGGCTATTACAAATATTTGATTGGTCTAGGTTTGCCATTTAACACATGAGCTCAACCTCTATTTTAACCACGAGGTATTCTATCCTATTAATGCATTATAGTTCATTGCTTTGATTTATATAATTTGTTACTATTTATCCATCTCTATTTTTCGATTACACCTGTTTCCATAATGATGGTTGGTAATAATCTTTAGATAGTACAGGAGTCTTACTATTTTATTTTTCACGTGGAGAATTTTAAAATGGAGAAATTATTTCATTATTGATAAAGTGCCCACCACCCACACACACACACAAAAAAAAAAAAAAAAAAGATTTCAAGTTCATTTTTATCGAGGGACCGTTGAAATATATATAAAAATTAACCCACTTATAAAGGTAGTGAAATTCCCAATTGCATATTCCTCCATAATAGTAGCCTTTTTTAAAGGTCTCCAAACCCTCGAAATAAGTTTTGTTTTTCGTTTGTTTGTTTTGCTTTTTTTTTGTTTTTCCGCTTCTTCAATCAAAATATTCCAAAACACAATATTATATTATATAACCTGCTCCAGACCATTTCAATACATACCACAACCATGCATATATACTCTAAAGAAGCACATTACAAGGTCTAAACTATCTCAGCCCAAAAAAAAAAAAAAAAAGTCTAAACTATCTCAAAACACAATATTATATAACATGCTCCAAATCTCTTTCGATGTGTTCCAAAATCCTAACATGATAAACTAAAACATCAAAACAAAATAACCAAATTCCACATTTCACAAAGTCCACAATAGTTCCAAAATCCTAACATGATAAACTAAAACATCAAAAAAAAAAAAAAAAAAAACCACATTTCACCATATGCATCATTGTAAAATTTACAATCAGATTTTTTTTTTTTTTGGCTTACTCTTAACTTCTCTTCCACAATTTGCTGGTCCCTTTCTTTGGCGATCATATCAATCAGAATTATTTTCTCTTTGTCCTTCTATTTCGCGTTGTTTCTCTTGAAGCTGATGGTAAAGAAGGAAAACCAAAAAGAGTTCAGTTTAATAATTCACTATAAGAGATGACAGGCAAAACCAAACTCAGATACCTTTAATCATATAACTAGACCCCTAGACCAACATATTAATAAGGCCATCGTGTACTTTCATATTCATTCCTAACTAGTTATGGACTTCCAAAGTTTTACCCCAAAAAAAAAAAAGTTATGGACTTTCAAAAAGAATTCATCTATGTAATTGGTAATAGGCTTCAATTTAATTGATATTTTTACTAACACCATGCCACTCTGACCAATTTGCATAAGCGAGCAGAATTGTGTAATTAAATCATTTCAAGAATCTACTTGCTAATATAATAATTATGTAAGTCTGGCTATGATACCAAAATAATTTTCATTTCATTAAGCTGGGGAGAGAGAGAGAGAGAGGGAGAGAGAGTCTGGGTTAAACTGGGAAATATTAGAATTCAGCAGATTTCCAATTCCTTGTTATCTGTTTTAACATCTCTTTAGTGCTGTATGTCCTAGTCATAAGACCACATTTCTAAAAGATGCATAGCTATCTTAGTTATAAACTTATAATGATGACTGTACTACAAAATTTTCCTAAGAATAGTAAGAAAATTTTAGAGCTATAAATTGAAGTAAATGATCCTTAAACCTCTATTTGATTGAGCTGATTGTGAGGTCATACAACTCATCACTTGCGCCATCATATCTTCAAAACGTCTACTTTGTTCTGCCATTTGACTAACTTGTTGTTCCAACACGCTCTTAAGTTGATCTACCTCTCCTTTCAACGACTCAACCTTAGCATTAGCTTCTGCATCTGCCTCCACACGTTTTTGCTCAGATTCCTGGAGTCGTTTCTCAAGGTCATGCATTATGGATGAGGAGGAGCCCTTTAACTTTGTAGGAGTAATACCGGCCCCATAGCCACGAACTCGTCCATGACGCTCAGGTCCAAACACCTCCGTAAACATTTGGTCTTGAGACATATGCAATGCTCCCTCATTCACTTGAGCAGTAAGATCCCTCAATGCCATCTAGAGAGAAAAGTAATTGTATACCATGCAACAAAACCACATAAAAAATTACCATATACAACTAGTTATATTAATATGATTAGAAGGTTTCATACCAATGCATCTTGTGTTGGTTCATTTACTGCTTGCCCATTAGATTGCACATGGGTGATGTCAAATAATTGAACTCTTGTAGGGTCATCACCTGTCTTCTCTTTCTACCATTTGACAAAACAAAGGAGGAAATAAACTTGGTTTTTGACTAGATTATAATTATAAGAATAAGCAAAAAAAGTATTTTCGACAAAAACATCATGTGTAACTATATGAACTCTGATAATTTATCAAATTATACCTCTTCCGCACTCCGTTGTTGAAAACTTTTTGATCCAGAAGTGTGGACAATATCATTTTTGCTCCGATTGTTCTTGTTTATCAAACACATGTCCTACATTAAGAATGATAAGTACGCATTAACTACATTTCTAATAACACAATAATTAATCTTTGCCTACATTATATTAGCGTGTCCAGCCTTGATTAAGCACTAATAAACATTATAATAGAATCAAAGCATAGAATATTATACTAAATCAACTATGCATCAATACATAACCACCAAGGTTTTATATTTACATTTTATTGTATACAAACCAGCCAACCCCAAAACATTCAAGCAATTTGTAGTATTTTAAATGTTTAAAGTTTTTTCTTATTTTTTGACAAGTGAGATAAAAATTATTCTGAGAAGCCATAAAATGTTTACTCCCCCTTTAATAATCTACTGCATTAACCGTACACTTATTCTAAGTTTCTGACAGAAGAATACCCATCAACAGCTACATCAAGAAAAACACTGAACGAGCTTAAAAATCATTCTTTAAAGATGAAATTTAAAAACCCATTAGACCATTTTATAAATTAAATCTCTATATACAAATAAATAATGACTTACTAATGGTAAGTCTTTATTTGCTGCATAACCTAACTAATCCTATGCCCCCATTGTCTACTACTTATAAATTGTTAAGGTCCTACTGATCTTAATTTGTTAGAAAGTGGAATGAGATGGGATGTGGTTAATGCAGTAGAATGGATTAACTGATCTTAACAGTTACAATCAGTTGAGTACATACTAGACTAAGTACATAAACTGTTCATCACAATAGCTAGATTACATCACTTCAGTTCAGTAGCTCAACACTTCATCAATTCAGCAGCAGACTAATGCAGTAGAATGGGTCCATTGCAATATGTAGCAGCAGTGGAGGGTCTTAACATAAAGTAATAATACTGTGTTCAAAACTCATTCTTATCAGTTTTGATTCAAGAAAATGAGTGCAAAATTTCTTGATGGTATAACATTGTATGATGTAGAATCATTATTTGAGATAATAACAATGTAGCCACACATGAATAAGGTATCAAGGATGACATAAATTCAATGATTCACAGGTAACAAAGTAACCACAAATGCATAAAGTAAATTGGGTTGTAGAGATGTTTTTCTTTTTTACAAATAAAGGCATATATTGTATTGCTAAGCAAGTCATCATAAGTCATAATTAAGAATAAATTTTATGTAATGGTACCATATAATCTTTGTTGGTCCACAAATCCACAAGACAGTTCCAATCATCCCTCTCTACTCCGGGTGGAACATTAGCTCGTGCCTCTTCCGTTGCTTCACCATATGGCTTAAACCAATTTGTTTTTAGGAAGTCACGATAATTTGAGTAAGAATTACCCATTTGTCGCCAAACCTCTTTCTCTCGGCCCTCTACTTTGAAATACTCCTAAAATAGAATGAAAAAAAATTTACACAAATGAGAATATCACAAAAAAGACATAGAGGCTGTTACTAGATTTTGTTATACTACATACCAATACTTTATCAAAAAGCTTCCTTTTGTGGATATCGGGTACTTTTTTCCAATCTGTGAACTTTAGAGGTACATTTTGTTGTTCCCTAACAAGTTTTGTACATTCATTTATTAAAGCACGAGCATGAGGCCCTACAGGTCTTCCATTCAACCAACTGATTTCATATTTTTCTCCCCCTTTGAACTCTTTGGACAATTTAAGATTCCGAGTAGGCCCTCGCCCTCTCTTCTTCCTTTTTTTCTTCCCTTCAGGAGTACCATTGCCACTTGAATCTCCAACTGTACAACTTGTTGCTTTGAAAGCTGCACAATAATCTTCTACCATCTCACTCAAGCCATCCTCATCTGACTCGCCATCCTTATCTAACTCATCATCACTATTCAAAGAATCACATGTCTCAAAACGTCTCTCCTCACCATGTCTAAACCATCGAGTATAGCTTGGGAGAATACCAATAGTAAGCAAATCACCCTCAACATCATCTCGAGTCTTTGCAAAGTAATTGTTGCATCGCTTACATGGACAAAAAATTTTATTCCCCATTGTTGTATGCTCAAATGCAAAATCTAGGAAGTCTTTAACTCCTTGTCTATACTCAGGATGGGCTCTATTCCTGAGTTTTACCCAATTGTGTTCCATCTTATATGTAGAAATGATATCTTAATATAATGCCGCAATATGAATAAAAGAACAACTTATTGAATTATTATCATCAAAGTACATCCAAGTGTTATCACTTATCAATAGAAAAATTATTCTAAAATATTTTTGCCTATAGGGCACTATCATTGTTCTTGTCATTTTAAAACCAATGCATGAAGAACATTATATAAAATTAGGAGCATAATATCCAACTCTTCACTTACTCAAGCTAAAAATTATAGGAAAAAATTACTTGATAACTAAATCTACAAAATAAGTGATAAAGCCAGTCAAAACCAGTGATAAATCCAATGATAAAAAATAACGTGATAACTAAATATAAAAACCCAGTAGTAAAATTGTAAGAAATTTTAAATGAGGGACACCCCTTAAGTTGTCCTCTTCCTGAAAAGAATACTAAAACAAGTAATAAAGCCGGTGGAAAAGACTAAATAAAAGAAATATTCCATGTTAGAGTTTGAGATATGAATTAAATGGGAAAAAAAGTCACAATTTAAAAAGACATATAACTTTGCCCTTGGCACAATGGCACCAATATGATAACTGATAGATCACTAGTGCAATATGATAGAGTGAACAACCTGACTTGCAAATTATATAATATGATGGATAGATGATAGATCTTGTATTTTTTAAATTCCTAGTGAAATTTAAATCCTTGCTGCTATAACACATTACCAACAAACCACTCTATGGTTCCTCTCCCAGTGCCCTTTTCTCCAAGTCTTTTATGACTTATTTGGCTTCTGTGTCAAGTGAGAACCCATGTTAGATTTAGAATTGAGAGAAATTAAAATGTACAACTCATGAAACAAAACAAAACAAAATTGCCCAAGCCTACTACTTTCCATTGACCGTACAAATAAAGTCTCATAATCAACATGACTATAACATATGTCCCTCTCCAGTTTTTTCTCAGAGTTACAAGTTATGCAATTTACACAGACAAGATTACAACTAAAAGAATTAAAAAAACAAGACCAATTTCAAAATAAATGAGAAATAGCTAAATTACTTGTACCAAAAAAAATCCATAGCTTAAAGGTCAAACAAAATCCTAACCACCGAATCAAAAGAAATGGACAATAATTATACACGTAGATTTTTCAAAACCAGCATCAAAATCTCAGATCAAATACTTACACAGAAGCTCAAAACTTCATCATCCAATCCTTGTGCTCCACACAAAACAAAAAACAAAACCAGTGCTCATTCCAAAGTGTGGGCGCAAGCAGTGTCTACACAGGGAAACAAAAATTAACAAAACAGCATCAAAAAAAAAAAAAAAAAAAAAAAAACCTCATATATCCAACCCATACTTAAATTGATACTATTGAAATACTACACCATCAATACTTATCAACTCTATAATGTACCCATAATCATCCTCAACATTCAAACTCTGTAATGCACCCCCAATCCAACAACAAAAATGCTAGAATCCTTAGGATAATGAAGAACAACATCAAAATGCTTCACGTTATCCCAATTCTCACCAAACCCATCGTTCCCTCTCATCGTCAAGACCCCATCAAATGAAATAGATGCATATCCTATATTATGATTGGAATAAAAATAACAGATATAAAGAAAGAAATAAAGAAAACCCAAAGCCAATGGTTCAGATTCCATGCGAGAGTTACGCAATTCCAATTCCAAAGTATCCAAACCCTAGAACCCAAATTATACTACTTCTTTCTCTCTGAACCCTCAAAACACTAGGACTAACCCAAAATTGGACCAATACTTTGTAGTCTCTCTCTACCATTGAAGAGAACGGGAGTGAGAAAATGAGAGAGAATACCCAAAAAAAAAAAAATGTTTGGCAAGGTCTGCTAGGCAATTTACGTGACAGACTTCAAATTTTTTTTTTTTCTCGAGAAACAAACAAAGAGTTAAATAGAGAGACCTGTAATCGGGCGAAGAAGTGGAGGAGATGAAATCGCCGACTACCACGCCTCTGATCGTCGTCGGAGAGCTTAAAATCAACGAAAATGGGACTGACTGAACGAAATGAGTTTTTTTCTTTTTATTTTTTAAAATCTAAATATAAATAGATGGAGCCACTCTCCCGCTTTTTTTTTTCTTTTTTTTTTTTCTATACCTTAACGGTTCTGTTGGTTTATTTAGACCATCTTCAGCATATTTATCAAAATTTTGTATCGTTTGGAAAATATACAGTGACTTTTATATTTTTCAACTTATCTTATTCTCTATCTCATTTAAATATTATTTCTTCATTTATTATTATTTTTTTAATAACTACACATTTTTCAACATTTTTTTATTCAACACTTAATTATTATAATAAATCTAAGTTTACTGAATATGCTGGAGTATTAACAATGCACAAATTCTCTAAATTTTATCTAATATACCCAGATACCGAACCTGTTGGAGATGCTCTTAGAGGGTTAAACTCAAAACTTAAGGCCTTTTCATACATGTTTTTAATTTTTAAATAATATTATATATTTTTATACACTTTTTTATCTACAAGTATTTTCAAAAAAATACAAACAACATTATTAGAACAACGTTAACAAATGGGCTCTAAATCTTACAACTCTTCTAATAGAGTGGTTGGAGATCCGCTTATTTAGCTTAAACTAAATTTTTTTTACTGAAAGTATCGAAGATAAAGTTAAAAACTAGTTAAAATAGTACAATGAAACCCATAAATCAAAAAGTGCAATGAAACTCATGAATAGTAACAAAAATAAGCTAAATAGTAAAAAAAGCTACATTTTTAGCCAATACTAAACACACCCTTAGTACTTAAAAATCTGTTTGGATATTGCTTATTATTGAAAACTGAAAATATTGTAACAAAATAATTTTTAAATGTGTGAATAGTACTGTAAGACTCAAATTTATATTGAAATCTGTGTTTGGATGACTTTTGTAGGTCCGTGAACAGTGTCATGAGACCCACATTTTTCAACAAAACGCACAAATGCAAACATACTCTCTGTTTCAACGCAATCCAAACACTGACTTAGTACGTGGACACCCATTTTTAGTGTTTATTTGGACCCTTTTTAGTTAACCCCTTAAAATAGTTGGATCAAAATAAGTTAAGTCATTTTTGTTTTTGTTTTTGTTTTTGTTTGTTTTGCCTTTTTTTTTTTTTTTGGTAGTGAGTATACTTATGTTACACATAAATTTGATAAATATAAAGTCATTCATTTAGGTGTGATACCGCCTTAATTTTTTATGTACGAGCATCCACAGCAGCGGATCTAAATTTTTAGCTTTTTAGCTACACAAAAAGTCATTTTATTTATTTTACATTCTCACACCCTACAACAGTGGAGCTATTTTACATTTTAACACAATAAAATAATATAAACACTGTAATAAAATAATATAAACACTACAATAAAATAATATTTCATTTAACCACCAACACACCACCACAACCACCACCAAACCCATAAAAATCACTGCACATCCACAACCCCACCGTGCCCAACAAAACCAGTGAAGAAGAACAAAACAAAAACCCACAAACCCACACTATTCATCTTTATCTCTGTCTTCTCCCTCTCTTCCCTCTCTTCAACCCACAAACCCTCACAGCACCACCACCATCACCACCACTCATTGCTGTGTCAAGCCAACCCAACCACCAACTCACAACCAATCCATGGCAAAACCCACCATCGATCTGCCACCAACCACGATCCGCCACCAACCACGATCCACCACCACAAACCCACAAAAACCCATGTTCTTCACCAATCAGCACACCGCCACTAATTACCAATCCAAACTGTCAAAAGCCAACACAAGCCAACTACAAACTCATCCAAACCTGAACCCACCACAAAATCTAGCAACCCACGACCACGATCCACCTAGCGGCACTGTGACAATCCATCTAGTGGCACGACGCGATCCATCGCGGCATGACGGTGACCCATCAACGGCAAGACAGAAATCCATCCAGCGGCACGATGGCGATCCTCGGTGTGACGGCCATCCATCTAGCGGCAGCACGATGGTGATCCTCGGTATGACGGCGACCCATTAGCGGCAAGACGACAACAATTTACTCAGAGAGGCACGAGAGAGAAAAGCTAGAGAAGCTCAATGAAGATCGGCGAAGCAGAGAGTAGATGAGGGAGAGAAAAAAAAATGAAAAGGAAAAAGGAAGAAAGAAGAGAAGCCGGATAGAGAGAGAGAAAAAGAAAGAAAGAGAAAATGTTTTTTTAATGGAAGAGGAGAGAGAAATTTAATAAAATAATATATATTTTTTTAGCTCTCATGAACAATGCACATCTATCTAAAAAAAATACATATGCACTGTAGCAATAGAGTTAAAAAAAATAGATTTAGCTCCACTGCTGGATGCTGATTTTGGGAGTTGAGAAGCTAAAATATAGCAATATAGCACCACTGCTACAAGTGCTCTAAGAAAACATAGAAAACTCGCCTGTAAGAAAACATAGAAAACTCACCAAAAGAGAGAATATCCCTCATATATTGTGTTTGTTTATTAAGTGTTTTTTTCGCAAAAATAATTTTTTTATTTGTTTTTTATAAGTCGAAATTTTACTTGCTGATGGTTGGTTTTTAGTAGCTAGACAAATACCACATGCAACTTCCATAAATTTCTATAACTTTTGAAATGTAAAAAAATGTTTTTTTTCTTCCCTTCAATTAAAACTCCTTTTTTTCCTTTTTTTTTTTTTAATGACCTCTGAGTCATAATAGACATAAATAAAGTATGTTTATTTCTATCTTTTAAAGTGAAATTCAAGGTATGATAGAAACAATAGTTTTTTTAATTATATCAACAATAAATTTTCATCTACGGAAAATATAACAAAATTAAACAAGTTCATATGAAAATTTCATTCCTCGACTCTACCCTACCCATTGCTATCCATCTCTATTTTTTTATATCAATTGATACCCAAAGATTATCTAAGAAAAAAAAATCGAAAAGGCAAAGCTATAAGAGAAATGTAACAGTTATATTTTTCTCAACTATTTTATTTATTTATTTTTGCCAACCCCTGCTTTGTTTTTTACCTTTCTTTTGACTAAATAATGTTTTATATTCTTTAACGGCAGTACAGAGGAGCATATTTCATTTGAATGTAATTATTCAGTATTTCAATAGTCCTTTTCATATGAATAGTATGTCTTACCATAAATTTAATTAGTTGGTCAAGAGCACTAAATAATTACTCTTTATTTTTTTTTTTTTTTAGAAGGAATTACTCTTCATTTGATATATAGAACCTACATAAAAAAATAAAAATTTCCCACTTTTTAATTTTTATTTTTTTATACAAGATAGAAATTCTAATGTAGCATAATCTAAGTGTATATGTGTGTGAAGCTCCATCCTGAAAACTTGAACTCCGACCCTTACCCCCACACTCTATAAGCACTTATACTTATGGAGTGATCATCGCACCAAGTAACGCAGAGTGGACATACTTAAGTGAGCTATTAAAATGGTTGAATAATGAATGTATGTCACTAACACACTACATTGAAAGTGTTAGTATGGAATGTGGTTACCTCATGTACGATTGTAAATGAATCAAATTGTTCGTAAATAGCTCAAACTTGACTCAATAAAAAAAGTCATTCATGTTTGTTTGTTTATGAACGAGCCAATCTTAAGCCTTAATTTTAGACTTGTTTAATAAATTAGCCAAGGCCAAACCCAATATATATTAACAAGTTCATGAACAATAATACTCGATAAAAAACAAGTCAAGCTTGGACTAGTTTATGGATATAGTAATAAGCTTGATTTGAGTTTGAAGAATAAGGCTTCAAAGAAAAAAAAAAAAAAAAGAGTTTGAAGAATAAACTTTATCCCTCCAAGCCTTAATTAATTTGGAGTCGGGATTACATGTTTAAACTAAATGGACTTGATAATGTCTTTGTATTGAATCTTGAGCTTAACTTGACTAATGAGTCATGTAGAGTCGAACCAAGCTTAAACTTTTGGACTATATGATAAGCTCAAACTCAAGCTCAAGTTCAAACATAATTTATAATCTTTGTTCAAGCTCAAACCAAACATAGGACACTTTTCATATGTTGTCAAGGATTGGGATGAGGGACAACCCCCCATCCAGCATGGACTGGGGAAAAATACACCTGTTTCTGGTGAATATTTTTTCACACTCACAGCTGATAGGACCTACCAACTGTGAGTGGGAGTAAATAAACACTCGAAACAGAAGGAAATGCTGAGATCACTGAAAATGGCACAATCTTGTGCCACAACTCGCTATGTGGTGAGTTGTAATTGGTGAAGATGTGTCCCCACATGGCCCACAGACACTCTTTCACCAGTCGCAACTTGCCACGTGTGGCAAGTTGCGGTATAAAATTGTGTCATTTTTGGTCGTCTTAGCACAACTCAAAACAGAATATACATCCTCCACGGGTGGACAGCGATTGGTTAAAAGAAAACAATTACAAAGGAATATAAAATTTTGGGTTGTAAAAAAAAAAACGAACAGCGCTGATGGCTTTTATGGTGTGTTCCACTCAGCTATGAGATGAGGCCAAACACTCTTGACTCAAATCCAAAACATTCCAAAATGATGTACACGTCAGCCCACAATCTCACCAATTGCCACTTGTCGCTCCATCTTTACCGAGGTTTAAAAAAAAAAACACACACACACACACCCCCCCCCCCCCCCGTCACAGCAGCCTAACTTTAAATTGCTACAGTGACAACCAAATACCTCACAGACCATTTGTCACCGTATTTTTCACAGCAACAAAGCCACCCATTGGACTGTGACCGCGTAATATCACAGTCGTGATTGATTTGACCTTGTATTTCACCCTTTCGCAATCTTTAGCTTTGTACAGACTACAGAGGACCCATTTTGGAGGCTTCGAGGGAAGGAAGAGCTAAGAAAAAATGCCGGGACTGGAAGGACCCTCGGATTACTCGAAAGAACCACCTCGTCACCCATGTCTTCAAATCAACGCTAAGGTAACCTTTTTAGTATCATTGTAATAATAGTTGTAATTGGTTAATCATGTTTTTTTTCCTATGAAGTTTGGTTCTTTCTATTGGGAATTGTATAAATCTTCAAAACTTACCTACATGGTCACAATTTTATGTATGTATACGTGAAAAATTTATGGTCTGTGATTGAAAATGGATACAAACGCTTTTGCCTCATCTGGGTTCTTCTTGTGATTGAATTTAACTTAATATGGATATCTAAGTTTCATATATATATATATATATATATTTTTTTTAATTTTTGTATCTGGGATAATTTTCCATGGTCCTATTGGGATGGTAAATTGTAATTTTGGGAATTGGTGGAACTGGGTTATCAATTTTCATGTTGTACTCTAGCTTTCAAAAGTGGTCATTTTGCTGCAAAAGGTCTCATTTGGGCTTGAGTTGTGTATGCCAAAAATCTCTAATGAGATATCTTGTTTTATTGCATATATGCATTTGGGAGTACATTTTGAGATTGGGGTCATCTTTAAATAGAAGGGATTTTTTATCATGTAACTTGGGTTGGTGCAGGAGGGATTAGGATTTCATTTTTGGGGGAGACAAAAGTATGAAGAAAAAAAAAAAAATCACCAATTAAGAATGATAACTAATAAAAAAGATTCAAGAATAAATTATATATGAAAAATGAAACTAGCGTATATTCAATGGCGGGATTATTATTTTGTTGGCATCAATGGCTTGGGAATCATACTTGAATATTTGGAATTTGATTCCAGGCTGCTTGATGTGGATTACTTGGTTGGAATGAAATCGTCGTTCCTTTGAGGACACTGAGAAGACGTTGGAAGAGTTAAAGGTTTTATGCCAGTGTAGTCTTTTTGAGTGGTCTCGTTATTGGGGTTTTACTGATTGTCCCTCTCTCTCTGAGTTTATGTTTTCTCTTAGATTAGTTTCCTAATTTCCCTCTCTCTCTCTCTTTTTTTTTTGTAATTTGTTTTATCCTTTTCTTGTTGTTCATCATCATGAACAACTTGTATTTTTCCTTACTATTTTCTTTAATAATATATTTTTGATTACCTATCAAAAAAAAAAAAAAAAATGAATAATAGAAACTATACTTTGTCTTTTAACACATTTCAACTTGATCATCTATAAAAACATAACTCAAATTTGTTTTAAAAAATCCTATAAGTCATCTATGATTGATTCTATAATCTATACTAAATTTCACAACAATTTCTCTGGATTTTAAAGCCTGAGGCTACCCTAAATTCTCTTATATAAACAAATTTATGATTTCATATCTTTCTGGAACCTAATTCCAAACCCAAACAATTTTTTTTAGGAAAAAAAAAAAAAAAAATCAGCTTTGAGAGCAAAAAAAAATAATAATAATGAATTGATAACCATGACAATGAGAGAAAAATGTAATTTTGAAAAAATGAAAATCCCAAACAATTTGAACAAAAATAACACTTTCAGTTTGACTCTATCAAAACTACTTAATAATATGTTTTATTCACCAAAACTACCAAAAAAAGGGGGATGATACATGCATAGTTAGCCCTCCACTTTCTTTATTTTTTATTTTTATAATTCGATATTATATTTTTATAATTGAAATTAGTAAAATAACTAAGAAAAAATAAAGACAAGGAAATGAAAAGATATATTTTTCAACCCCAAAGCTTAAGCATTTTGCAGTAAAGAAAACAGAACCATTAATAAAATCATTCCATTTTTTTTTCCGGAATCAATTCCAAAGACAAAGCGTGGAGGGATGGGAACACGTCAAGGTACTGGTGGTCCATGGGCGAGTTTACAACACTTCTTGAGCTTGACAACTTCAATTTAGTAAACTTTATCTATACACAGGGTAAAGAAATTTCAAGGGCCAGGGGGGCCACAGCCCCCCTTGGTCTTAATGTGGTTCTGTAATTAGGTACAAGCTGATTTATATATGTATAATGCAACTGCTACAGATGCTTACTCTCATAAGAAGATTAAGGGGAAAAACAAAATGAATGAAAAATATGGCTGATAGAGTGAATCAAGGCAAGTTATTCTTTTGGAAAATTGTTCATTGAACCAAAAGCAATTTCTAAATTGAGTACCATTTGCAATACTGTACTTTATGTATATGCTAATGTTTCTTTCCCCTACTTTCAAATCCAATAGAGTAAAACTTTTTATAATTGTATATATAAAAAAATGAGTAAATAGTATTTTCCTAACATCTCTGATACAGGAACCCTTCAATGCTGAGCCACCACGTTCACTCTTGGTTTCCTCTTATGTGACTCCTGTGGATTTGTTCTACAAGAGAAATCATGGTCCAATCCCAATAGTTGATGACTTGGAAAGGTTTCATTTGCTCTTTTAGTTCCTTCTCTCCAAACTTTAAGATATTCAAAGTGTTTGATGTCAAGCAATTATAACTGATCATGAACCTGTGTGGCAGAACAGATATTGTTTTTCTATATCTGGGTTGATAAAGAATCCCAAGAAGCTGTTTATGAAGGATATTTGGTGAGTGCTGGGATAGGGGATCACATTTTCTGCATTCTGTACATTTGGAACATAAAGCTAGGTTAATCTCTATTGTTATGTTGGTACAATTTGTTTGATTTCTTCAACAGAAATTGGCAATACTAGTATATTTGTTCACATGCAATACAACTGTACTTGACCAAGGAATTTACACTCTTGTTATCTGATACAGGATGCTTCCAAAGTATAATGTTGCTGCCACTTTACAGGTATTTCTGTTGTACATATGTTGTTGCCTTTGTTTTGTTTGGAGCCAAATGGAGCCTCTTGCATCAAGTTGTAGCAAAGAGAAACTTGGCCATGTTCTCGGCTATGCTATGAACTAATTATTTGGCTTATATCATAGTGTGCAGGTAACAGAAGGACTGCTATGAGCAAAACCAGAAAAGTGAAGGGAGTGGGCTGGGATGTTTCTGCTTTAGGAAATGGTTTGTTTTCTCCATTGTAGATTTACCATTTGTTTTGATATAGGCGTTAATCCGAAAGATATTCAACCAGGACAATAATTTGGAGTTAAGAATCTTTGCAGCGATGTTTTGGTATACTAGAGGATATGTTGACGCTGATGATGGATTAAATTTGATCCCATAGTGTTTTTTTTTTTATGCTTTACTGAATTGTTGAAAATGTGGTTTCTTGTAGGCTACGTTATACATTTATTACTTGAAAATTCACACAACTAAGTTTTCAATTTAGCTAATTGTTGTGATACAAATAACTGTAGAAACCCTACCTTTAAAATAAAAAAGATAAAAAATAAAAATAACAACAGCAACCCTGTAGAAACCCATTTGGAAATATACTTGATAATCAATTGAAATTTAACATACTTAGTAGAAGGGAATCACATTTTGATTCAAGATTTGCCTTTTGGCTTCAAAGAGAATTAATTGAAGTCATGTGTTATTCCTTCAATTAATTTCTTCTTGTTTTCTGATATGTAAAATTTTAGACTGGACAGAGGGAAGACTTGAGTTGTATATAAGTTTCAGTCTAACTAAAATCATATATTTTCTGCAGGATTTTTAGTAGTTATCATTCATATCTCTGAAGTATCTAAATCATATTGAGATATACAACAGCTACAGTCAAACATGTTTTACTTAATTAATTATAATTTCTTGTCATTCTTTGAGTTCTTTTCAGCTGTCTGGGGTGGAGCCAAGTTGGCTGACGTTCTTGAACTCGTCGGAATACCTAATTTGACAAGTACCACTCAATCAGGTGGAAAACATGTTGAATTTGTAAGCGTTGATAAATGTAAGGTAACAAACTCGGCCTTTCAAAATATTATTTTAAAACTTCTTCTGTTGTTTTCTGGCCCTTTCAGTATGATGAAATTTTTTTGCTTATGGAGGGACTTTACTGATGTAATGCTTTCTGAATAATTAAAACTTTAGGAAGAGAATGGTGGCCCCTACAAGGCATCTATTCCACTTAGTCAGGCCACAAATCCTGATGCAGATGTTTTACTTGCTTATGAGATGAATGGAGAGGTAAGTGAATTTTCCTTGAGGTCCTAAGAATGTAACTATTGTGCTTATCTATTAATAAACTATGCCATCTTTCTATACTTCACTTTGTATCGAACTAATTGTCTTCCTGGTTTCTTTTTACTTTTTCTTTATCTCTTAGTTTTGGTTTTAATAAATTTCTACTTTATGCTCCTTATGCTAATCCCAGCCGGAAAATTCTGTTTTTGGAGCTCAACAATAATTGCCAAGTGTTTTTGTTGGTTACTCCTACAGTCAAGTATAACTATTATAATTCCCTATGATAATTGTGATTTAACTGACAAGATGTATTTCAAAAGATTTTCCTGTGCATCTTGTAAAAGCATGTGTTGCATATGGGTCTATCTCATGTTGCCAATGAGCTATAGCTCAATTGGCACCCTCTCCTCCCATAATAATGGGATGGAGGGTGAGGTCACGGGTTCAAGACTCACCGGGCGCATTTGTAACTAACCAATAAAAAAAATGTGGATCCATCTCATGTTTTTGAGGTGTTCTTCATAGGCTTGTTTTTGTGTTACCTTTTTTTTAATATATTATCCTATTGTTCTCTTGTTGATTTACTTTCTTGTTATCATTCCAAAGACTCTTAACAGGGATCATGGGTATCCATTGCGTGTGGTTGTCCCTGGTATTATTGGTGCCCGTTCTGTTAAGTGGATTGATTCTATTAATATAATTGCAGAAGAATGCCAGGTTGGACATGCACTATTAATTTTGAATTTTTTTTAATGGTTCGTTTGCTACATTGTTTATGTAGTCAAATTTACACATGTTGCAGGGTTTCTTTATGCAAAAAGACTATAAAATGTTTCCCCCTTCAGTGGATTGGGATAACATTAATTGGGCAAGCAGGAGACCACAAATGGATTTCCCCATTCAGGTAATTTCATTATGCTACTTCTTTTTGTTGTAATACCTAATGCTTCTGATGTTAAATATTAGGTTTTTGTAATTAGAGAAGCATTACTTTGATTTCTTAAATGCAAGTAGGATCTCAGATAAGCTGTTTTAATTGAATATTGGTTCATTCATACAGTTAATGTCAAGGTCGGTTACATCTTATTAACTTTTGATATATCATATAGAAGAAGGTTTCTTCTATGGTTCCTCTAGTTTTTTTAGTGGTATTATACCCACCTTGGAGTTACTTCTCAATGTGAGGCAATTTACCAGCAAATGTGACGAAGTTAGTCATGTGGAACTTGTTACTTAGGGCTGTCCAACAACCCAGTGGATCTGATCCGACCAGCTGACCTGGTCTGTACTGGAGTTGCAGTAGTTGAAGTTGAGATATGGTTGCAGGAGTCGGAAGTCCAGATCTGACTGTGGAGGTTGAGATCTGGGCACAGTAGTGCGACTATAGAGTCATCACCTTCAAACCATCGTTTTTTAAATTGTGATCTCAAACTGAGGCCTGCCAAATCTGATGACCCGCTTGCTCGACAACTTGTCACTGACCAGTTGGCATCGATTGGTCTCCTGTCCCAACCTGCTGTTATCGGATCGAGTGGCAGGTTCTAGGTAAACCCAAACCCGCCTGGCCCATAGACAGCCCTATTTACTCTGTCTAAAGTGACAACCACTGAAAAAAAGAAGAAGGAAGTTACCATGCAATTTTGCGGAATTTACCATTTTATTTGACATAAATACTATGTTGTCTAACCTTATTACTATTTGTCCAAAGTGACTAAAAAAATAAATAAAAAAATAAAAAAATCTTGGGTCACCTAGTGATATGGTGAAGTACCATCAGACTTGATATAGACATTGTCTTATGCGAGTTTGTCACAGTTTGTTGCAGAAAAAAGAAGAAGAAAAGAAGCTAGAATATCATAGAGTTACTATTCAATGTGACATGACTTACCGTCATGTGTTATTGGGAGTTAATATCCTTAAAAAATCATAGTGGGTACCATAAAATTCCTCATAGAAAAAGCTTCTTTTTTGCTAAATTAAACTTCAGATATTATCTCTCTTTTTTTGCCCTTCCTTCTTTGTGTTTGTGCAATAATATCTACTAACATAAATGTGCTGATTGACAGAGTGTAATATGCTCTTTAGAAGATGTGAATGCAATTAAACCTGGAAAGGTTAGTTCTATTTGTAATTGCATGTTTTACTCTACATGTGTATGAAGTTATTCTCTATCATCTATCATGACATGCAGAAACATCTGATGAGTAGCATTACTAAGCTCAACTAGTTCTCCTTTGGCATGAATATTAAGGGTTCTGCTCAGCTTTGTCATTAAGCATGGGATATCTAATTAATTGTATGGTTCATTAGCTTTTGAAATATCTACAAAAATAGAATGATCCAAATATCTGTGAGATGTTATTATCAAGTGATGATAATGCTGTATGATTTTTTTCAACTGTGTATGGCAGTACAACCCATCTTTACCTATCCAAACTTTTCTAGCATCAAAATTTATATTTGAATCGGAACATTTCTTGGTATATGGTCCGTAGGTGCTGAGGAGTTCTTTTCTATAATATGCTGGTGTGGCATCGTATTTATTTTTTATTTTTACTTACAAGTTACAATCACAACCAAGTCTTGGTCCCAAAACTTTGAGGTCAACTATGATTTCTCAACAACTAATCAGGATCAGCCACATGTATTCTTTTCCACCTTTCTATTCAATCGGAAGTCATACTTTTGCGACTTAGATGACATGTCCTTTTTGAATTTTACTTAACCCACAACAAGTTCTGCATCTCTGTTGTAATTCCTGATTTTATGTCTAGCTGTTAAAGTTCTTATAGTTTCTCTTTGTTCCCAAGCTGGATGGTGGAGCTAGACAACCTTACAAACAAGTCTATTAGTCAAATAGCTTAGATCCTCCGGAAACATGTAATTTGCAGGTGAAAATTAGTGGATATGCAGTATCAGGAGGCGGCCGTGGCATTGAGAGAGTAGATGTGTCTATTGATGGTGGCAAAACCTGGATGGAAGCCTCCAGATACCAGAAAACTGGCATCCCATACGTCGCAGATGGTATAAACAGTGACAAGTGGGCATGGGTGCTTTTTGAGGTCACGGTTGATATCATGCAAAGCACTGAGATTGTTGCAAAAGCAGTATGTTTTTTCTTCTGATTATCATACTACTAATTGTGATTGTATCTTCACATCCTAGAAATGACGTTAATATGTGTCACCAACTAATATCTGAAGGGGACAGTTGCATTTAGAAATGACATTAATATGTGTCAGCAAGTTCTTGACCCAATAAATATGATCTTATCCCCAATGAACCAGTGTGACATACTTATTGCTGTCAATGTCATTGTTGTCACTACTACCTGACTTGTGAAGTGCAAATTATTTCGTTGGGTGAAATCAACTAATAAATTATTATGGATAAAGAGATATGCACATGAAGTTTTTGTAACATAAAAAATTGCTTTTGTTCTAGATGTCCTGGATATGTAACCACTTAAACGTGACCATTAATATATAACTTTTAGCATTTTAGACCTATGTCCGGCCCATGTGTTTGAACTTTTGAACTTTCCCTCATCTTGTTTACCTACTATGTTTCCACATGGTTTGACTCACCATAGTTCACAGAAAATTGCATTCCAAATTAGCTGCTGTAATTCTATGCTTGTATATTTCTTTTGGTTTGCACTTGACTATGTTTCTCCTTTTCATTGATTGGCAGGTGGATATAGCATCAAATGTCCAGCCTGAAAAGGTTGAAGACATTTGGAACTTGAGAGGGATATTGAACACCTCATGGCATCGAGTTCAAGTTCGAGTTGGTCACTCAAATATGTAGACCTATGTCGAAATAGTATCAAATAAGTAATTGAATGGCTCAACACCCTTTTCCATATTTTAACTCCTGGTTAAATTGACCTCCTTTGTTTTCCTTAATCTCATTTACAAAAACAATAATTTCGGCATGTTGGATACCATTTAGTGGGATATTTTATTTTTAATATTCTGTGGTGTGCAAGTGGCAGTTCAAAACCCTCATCAACCTTGCTTTATTTGCCAACAGTTATGACCTTTGCAGGCCCAAAGTTTGGCTTATTCCATGACCCCAGACAGTACGAAGAATTTTACTTGATGGGTGTTAAAAGCCAATCCTATCAGGGCTTATATGCATGGTCTATAATCAGCCATGCTTTTATCAGACAGCTATGATCTTTGCAGGCCCAAGGGTATGCTTTGTTGTATGACCTTGGTTGCACCAGGTGTTTACTTTTTCCTGCAAGGTTTTCCACATGTTATAATTCAATCCAATCAATGGTCATTTGAAGCCGTTCTCGTCTGGTCATATCCAACTCTCGTCTGGTCATATCCAACTGCCATTGTAGTACATCTCTCTCCTTTCACATAAGGGTGGGCTCTATGTACAGGGATCCAGCTCATCCTTATGTGAGAGCCTGAGAGGAGGAGGATATAGTATATGTATTCTCATAGATTGTCTCACACCATCTCAACCGTCAAATATTTGTCTTTAATGGTTAAGATTGGTTGAACTCCAAATAAGAAACTTAAAAAGGAAAGGAACAAACTATGAAGACAAAAATATGTGGGATCCGCTAATAATGTGAGTCTTACTAGTTACAATCCAAATAGCTGCTTGGTTCAATAGAAATTAAAGCTAAATGACAAAAATAAAAAAATTGAAGGGTATAAACTATAGTGTTTCTATTTCCTCTTTCCAATATTTGCCAATGGGATAGAGTATAATATTAATATGAAAACTTGACTTGAGTGTGAACCAGTGGAATCGTTTCTTAAAAAACAAAAGGCATATCATTATCTCTAATCCTTTTAACTAATCAATTATTTTTAACAATTCTTTTCTCCACCAAGCACCAATCCTTTCTTGAGTTTCCAAAAGCATCTGTTGATGAATTATTCTGGTGTCACTTTCCTAGAGTACTTTCAAACACCAATGCTTGTCTGCATGTGCCATAACATGGCACATGCTAAGAGATGACCCACTTAATAAAACACCACAAAAAAATTTGCTCTGTGGCTGAATATTAATATGGGTGACCTATTTTGGACCCTAGATTTGCACCCCTTTTCCACTAAACAAAAGGTTCAATATGAACCATATATATATATATTGCTTTCTTCTGCTGCAGAGTATGAAAATGTTTTCCCAATTATAAAATTGCAACTACTACGGAGAATTCTTAATTGTAGCCCCTCTCATCAAATCAGTTGTTAATTCATATATTCCAATCATTCCCCTAGATTTCAGACCTATATTTTGAAGAAAAAAAAAATGACATAATTATAAGCCGCAACTAGTGGTCCACACACCATACACGTATGGGTCATTACATGTTTTTTTGCTTTTCTTTAATATTTCGGTGAATTTGGTCACATTTTGTTTAGGGACTAGGGCTCAATATATGTGTGTATATATATCTATGTGTGTGTGTGTGGCTACAAAAAACACAAGGAAATTGACACAGCGGTGGAGATTATGATTGAGAGTTTGTTAGGACCTATTTGGTACGTATATTTAAATAATAATTTATAGTTTTTTTTAAAATACGTGTGAGTGAAAAAATATATAAAAATGCGTGTAATATTGTTTAAAAAATGAAAACATGTATTGAACATATGTACCAAACAGCTTCTCAATTTTTAGGGACTCCTGTATTTCTAGAGGGGAAGTAGATCTGATTGAAAAGAGTGCATTTAATTTTAAGACCCTACCCTATTGTCCTTTATAGGCTCAGGATAATAGGGTAGTTATTAGTCAAGCATTTCGGAACTTTGCCTATATAATCTATGAACCCCAGCCGTGGATTTGTTTTACTATTGCTCAATTTGTTCATATTAAGTTGTTATTATACATTTGTAGGAAAATTTGATAGGTCAAGGAAAAGAAATAGAGAGGTAGGGTCACAAGACTATGGAGGCATTTCCATCACATGGTTTATTGGGTGCATTATATTAAAAGTTAAAAGACATGATGGGCTGTTTGGAGGAGAAAGATTGCTGATCCCCACTCAGATATTTTTCTATTTTCAAGTATTATTGAGTCAGATTGGATTCCAGAAGAAGATAATGCCATATTGTCAAGTTTATGGTTATCAGAAAAAGTAATATTCATCGTATCATTGATTATACATATGTGGATGGAGTGTGTCAAACATTGTCCATCAATTTTTGAGTAATATAGTTTTAAAAAGGAAATAGTGGATGGAGTGTATCAAACATTGAATGATGTTTTTGACAATTTTTTATAACTCTCATTAAAGTGATGTTAAAATTTTTCTAAAATAATACATTAACAAATGCCTTAAGGGCTCCTATTAACCGGATCTAATTGGTTTCTAAGCTTTCTAAGTTTATCTCCAAATAATAATAAATAAATAAATAATCCTAAATTTATCTACTAAGATTATATTTGATACGAGAGATGTTTATCTCCCAAGATTATATTTGACATGAAGGATGAAAAGGGAAGGAAATAAGGTGGATTTAAAGGAGTTAATCTCATCATGTTATATAGTAGGAAGAAAAAAAAAAAAAAAAAAAAGGTAAAATGGTCGGAATAAAAAAATAAAAAAACTTTGTTCAACTTATCTAAACTTAAAGATCACTTTATTTTATTACCTTAATAGTTAACACTCCATCCCTTTCTCTCCTCAACCTTTTTTTTGGGGTCCGAGATACAATAAAGACAATAAATAGACCAATTAACATTCATGGCAATAGATTGTCTTAAAGTAGACATTGAAAGCTCTTGGAGGATTGATTTAGGCAGGGCAAGAGGGTTTTTCCTCCCACCTTTCTCTTCTCACTTTTTCCCTCTTTATCATGTAATTGTTAAACCTTAAAAGTTTGTATTTATTAATTTGTATTCAAACTGTACATTGGATGCTTTATATAGACAATACAATATAAGACATACGCGTATTTATATACTAAACCTTTTTTTTTTTTTTTTTTTTTTGCTGAATCTAAACCTAAATAATTAGGTCTTTTGTTTTTGCTGAATAGATAATTAGGTCTCGGGCCTTAGACTCTTGGACCTACCATATGTAATTAGTCTTTGTTTATAAGTGTACACGGGGCGCAGATATGGGCATTATGAATTAAGTAAAAATATAAAAGTACTACTAATACAAGGTATTGATTTAGGCAGGCCAAAATGGTTTTGCCTCCCACCTCTCTCTTCTCACTTTTCCCCTCTTTATCATGTAATTGTTAAACCCTAAAAGTTTGTATATATTAATTCGTATTCAGAATTACACATTGGATGTTTTATATAGACAGTACAATATAAAGCATATATGTGTTTATATACTAAACTTAGATAATTAGGTCTTGGGCCTTAGACTCTGGGACCTACCATGTGTATTATTAGTCTTTGTTCATAAGTGTACATGGACTGCCTTTATATGGGCATTATGCATTAAGCAAAAATACAAAAGTATTACTAATACAAGGTATTAATTAACAGTTTTGTAACTTGATTAACAATTTTGGGTGTTTTTAACGGAAACATTCAAGGTAGTACAATACCTCTCAATGTATATTACAAAGGTAGTACAATGTACCAACACACTAAACCTAGACAATTAAGTCTTGGGCTTTGAACTCGTGGATCTACTTCTATTATATCATAATAACATATCAAATACATGGTTTATACCTTTCCTTCCCTCAAAACAAACATAGTATTATCTTTGCCATACCTCCCAACAATGTGCCATTGCCGAAAGAAATACCACTCTATGCATCGTACTAAAATCTCTCATATTGTAATCAATCAACTCTTGGCACAAGGGTAAGGTTGTTTGTATGACAAGCGCTCAAATTAAGAATTTTTTTTAAAAAAAATTATTTTTTAGAAACAGAATTTAAAAAGATAAATAAGCATCTTTTGGAGAATATGAATTGTTTAAACCGAATACTTCAGCATTTTCTAAAACTAACCGTTGAAGGCAAAACAAATAGAAAAATGGGCTCTCATATATAAGCACCGACTAGTATCAACTGCACATATCATTGTAAGTATTATGCTTATTTCTTTAAGCACAACTGCTCACAGTCACGTTTAATTATGAATACACATTAAAATATAAAAGCTTGATTAGAAAAAATAATAAATTAAATTAATTAAAAAGAATATGTCATTAGCAAAAGACTTGCTTGCAACTTTGCAAGGTCCAAAAAGCATAAATAGGCTTCCCTTATAGACCTCATTGCAGTTATTTCCATGCTAAGATGGGAGTCTTCATGTCTCTTGCTACACTGAAGCCCCTAACGTTTATGTTGTTTCCTATTCTTCTCTACTTGTTTCACGTAATTTTATGTGAACTCCGGCGGGTTCGAAAGCTTTCCAGCCATGGACCACCAACCTATCCTATCATTGGATGCTTGATTTCCTTCTGCAAGAATCGTGTGCGTCTGTTGGATTGGTATACTGAACTCCTCACGGAGTCAGCTACCAACACAATCGTGGTGAACCGTTTTGGTGCACCACGGACCATAGTCACAGCAAATCCAGAGAACGTAGAGTACATGCTCAAGACAAACTTTAACAACTTCCCCAAAGGCAAGCCCTTCACTGAAATCCTTGGGGATTTTCTTGGCTGTGGTATATTCAACGTAGATGGAGAGCTTTGGCACACTCAGCGCAAGTTGGCCAGCCACGAGTTCAGCGCCAAGTCCCTCAGAGAATTTCTGATGAATGCATTGAAGGAAGAAGTGGAAAACCAATTGTTTCCAGTACTAGAGTCACTGGCTACCTCCAATGAAGTTGTTGACTTGCAGGAGCTGCTAAGACGACTTGCATTCAATATGATTTGTAAGGTCTCATTGGGGATTGATCGGTGTAGCTTAGATCCTTCGCAACCCATTTCGCCACTTGCAAAAGCTTTTGACATGGCATCAGGGATATGTGCAAGGCGTGGAGCTGCACCACTTTTCATTGTTTGGAAGGCTAAAAGATGGCTTGGAGTAGGATCCGAACGGAAGCTAAAGGATGCTGTTGAAGAAGTTCATGCCTATATCACTGGTATAATTCACAATAGGAAGAAGAAGATTAATCAAGGTGAGGTTTGCAGTGAAGATCTCCTATCTCGGTTAATTTCAGCCGGTCATGAAGATGAGGTTATAAGAGACATGATGATAAGCTTCATCATGGCAGGGAGGGACACAACTTCGGCAGCAATGACATGGCTCTTTTGGTTGCTCTCTTCCCATCCCAATATAGTGCAAGAGGTGGTTAAAGAGACAGAATTTGTGGAAGGGGAAATGTTGAATTATGAATCACTAAGGGAAATGAGATTGTTGAAGGCTTGTCTTTGTGAGTCCATGAGGCTCTACCCACCCGTGGCTTGGGACTCCAAGCATGCTATGGTCGATGACTTGTTGCCGGATGGCACTTTTGTGAGGGCAGGAGATAGGTTGACTTACTTTCCTTACGGGATGGGGAGAATGGAAGCATTGTGGGGGAAGGACCGGTTTGAGTTCAAACCGGATCGATGGTTTCTTGAACCAGACAAGGAGAGAGGAGCACTGAAGAATATGTGCCCCTACAAGTTTCCAATCTTTCACGCCGGTCCAAGGGTGTGTCTCGGTAAGGAGATGGCTTTCATTCAAATGAAGTATGTTGTGGCTTCCATTCTGAGGCGGTTCGAACTTAGACCAATTGGTCCAGACCGGCCAGTATTTGTACCACTCCTTACAGCTCACATGGCTGGCGGGCTAAAGGTTTTAGTTCACAAGAGAGGGGCTGAGGTAAAGTTATAAAATTCAGTATATTATTCATACAAAATAAATAAGTATATTAATCAAGGTCAATGCTTCTGACGTACGATCTGTTGGGCTGTAACATGCCAATGCCTTGGTTTTGTAATTTAAACACAAGGGAGATGATTATATACAACAAATTATACAGTAATCTTTGTATAGAGTCTAGACCTTCACCAGCCACGCATATTATTGTCAATCATCATAATCAATCATGGGTATCCAATATAATCCAAAATTACGTGCCATTGAATTAGAGAACATGTGCTTGTGAAGACAGGGCCAGTGTTTAATTTATTCAAGATGTAGTCAGAATATTGCACCTGCGTGTTTGGAACGATTACTTCACATGTTCATTCAGGTTTCTTTTATTATTAGAAAGAAAGGGGTGGGCTGGGGGAGAGTAGGCATAATATAATAGTATTAGGAGTCGGCCAAACATTGTCTTTCTTGATAAACTAAATTGACTTTAAAAACTTTAGCTAAACTAATTTTCCAATGGTTGGTCGTGCGTAAAATTACTACCATCATGCGTTCAAGTAAATTGCCATGTGAACTGCTCACATCTTGAGATTCTAATGGGGGACTACCACATCTTAGTATACAAGTCAATGAATATTGATTAACATCACCAACTACTGCTTAGAACCTATTGATTTCTTTTCCCCTTGCATTAATCAAACTTATTCCTAGAGTGATAGGCTTCCAAATTGCTTGTTCCATTCATCATATGTGCCTAGTTCGTTCAAGGAAACTGAGGGCCTCACCTCTTGCAATGCATTTTCAAAGTCCTGTATGAAATGAGCAAAACAATCTCAAACAATCTAAGCTGAGGAGACATACTAAATGTTTTCTTGATATGCACGGTGCTTTCTCTTACCTGAAGAGTTACAGGCCGCATATCCTCCTTTTCTAGCTTTGTAATTTCTATGCCTTGTCTAAGAGCCTCTCTGAGTGGACCCATAGAAGCATCCTTCACTAGGTTTTTCATGTCTGATCCTGAATACCCTGTAAAAGAAAATTATCAAGCAAGGAAATTTACATACAAAATCCAAATAGAACTTCAAAGTTACAGTAGCACTGCACAGATGCTAATGAACTTAGCCTGTACAGCATGTACAGTAGATACCTTCAGTCAAATTGCAAATGGTCTCAATTTCCTCCTTTGACAGCTTGAATAGTCCGTCCTTGTCTAAGAGATTACGTATAATCCAAGCTCTTGCTTCTGCATTGTCAAAATCAGCTGGTTAGCCATAAAATTATAGCATTGAAATTGTCAGTTAATTAACTGAATATTGTAAATTGCACCGGAGGAGGGCAGGGGTATATAAAGTCTCTTGGTAAGTCGCCTCCGTGCTGCTTCATCAAGTTCTTGGGGTCGATTAGTTGCTCCTGGAAAATGTAACCATTTGTAAAAGTTATAGTACAATTGCCACAAAAGAGATTTGAGTAGTAGGCTGTTGAGACTAGTTCATCCAAATTTAAAACACTTTTAAGAGTGGCATTGGATTTGAAGAGAAAGAAACAAAACTGATATCACATGGAACATAAACAGATACTTAACTCCCACCAAATCAGAAATGGTACCAATTAAGCTCCAAAACATGGTATGATGGGGCTGGCTTATATAGCTTCTATAGTTTGCTTAGCTTAGTAATGACGATAGCAAAACGAAAACAAGTAGCAAGCTAATAAAACGTTGAATTGCCCAGAAAAATAAACTAAAACAAAACATTGAATTAAAGTTGGGAGTTTCCAGAAACATAGTGTCTCTCAAACATAAACTACTGATTTTAAGAACCCTTCATTTAAACAATTTACCTATGAGTAGGATTTGCTCACTGCCACTGTCAAAACCTTCCATTTCAATGAGGAACTGTGTTTTTAGTCGTCTACTTGATTCATGTTCACCTTCTGACTTACGCTGCAACCACACCAGATTTGCCAATGAAATGTAATTACAAGAAAGGAATAGCAACTAATGCAATCATAAACTTGTACTGGTCATTCAGCAAACCACCAAGTATAACCCTCAAGTTTTTTTTCTTTTCTTTTCTATAAAAAAATACGTAAATAAATAAATTGATAAGTAACGATATTTTATTGAAAAAAGGAACTTACTTACAAAAGAGTAACAAAGCAGTCCTAAAGAGACACAATAAGTGATAGGAATAATCTACAATGGAATACATCTCACTGTGATCCAAATCACAAGACTAATCCAACAAAGTTCTAAGGAAAGATGGTTTAGCTGAATAGTGAAGGCATCTACATCCTCAAAAGTATACTGGTTCCTTTCCTTCCACAAAGGCCATAAAAGACATAAACGAGCTAAGTTCTATCCAGAAAGTAGTTCTACTACACTCTTGGGCATAACCCATTGTACTCCAAAAACTGAAAAGGTAAAAGTCCACATTTCATGAGCAATATCATAATGCAACAACAGATGATCAACATTCTCACTGCTACTTTTACCTGCAACATTGATTTATTAAACTAATCCCTCACTTAATAAGATGGTCACCAGTTGGAATCTTTCCCCAAGCTGCTGTCCACACAAAGAAGGATACCCTTTTTGTTGCCTTAGCATACCAAATACCTTTCCAAGGGAACAACATTTCCCTTGTGCCTCTTAAAGCCTCCAAATATAAGCTAACATCAAATTCACCATCACTAGTCAATGTCCGTCTCATTCTGTCAGAACCCTTGCTGCTTGGAAAATTGGAGTATAAAATATCAAACAAAGAGTCAACCAACCCCAATTCTAAGTCAGTAACATCTATAATAATCCTCAAGTATATACTGGCAAATTGCATTTGATGAAACTCCATGCATATGATCCAGAGGTCTAAGCTTCAGCAAGAAGAAACTGACCAAAGTTATTCACCTACTAGGTAGAATTTTAATGACATTCAGGTTTGTGCAAGGGAATTGATACAGCATTTATGGGGTAGGCTTATAGCAAATCATGATTGTCTTAAGGGCTAGAACATACCTTACCTGAGAAAGAAGTGAATCAATTTCATCAACAAAAATCACAGCTGGCTGACGACAACAGGCAACCCCAAAAAGAGCCCTCACTAGCTTTTCACCCTCGCCAATCTACAGTCACCAGTCAAATTGTTGATATCTAAAAATACCCTCTACAAAGGATAATGAGTTAAGAATAACACTAAAAGAAAGGATTTCAACATTGATTTTGTACATAATTTAGAAACAATGAAGAACACAGAATATTACTTTTTTATTTTCTATAATAAAGGAACATAAGATTACCATTAAAATCTAATCATAATTACAGTTATGTATCTCAAGTTATTCCCATAAAGCTTCATGTCATGACATATTCCAAAACAAAAATCAGAGAATTTCACTGAACCATGACCATGTGAAAGTCAAGAAAAATAACACATACCCACTTGCTTGTTAATGAGCTGGCAGATATGTAGAAAAAGGTTGCTTTCGCCTCTCCAGCTATGGCTTTCCCAATCATTGTTTTTCCAGTTCCCTAAAACATGTCAGCTACTCAGACAATAAACCGGTAAGGCAGAAACATTTAGAAGGCACCTATTTAAGAGGATTCATCACTTACAGGTGGACCAAAAAGAAGAAGACCTTTTCCAGGAGAACGACAACCTTTAAATATGTCAGGACGTAAGAGAGGCCATATGACCATCTCAGTCACACATTTTTTAGCATGATCCAAACCAGCTACAACATTGTCAGGAAATGAGACTAAAGCAGAACCAGTACACATGCAAATTAACACAGAAATAAGATATCAAATGAGGTCTGAAACACCTAAGCTTACCAATATCATCCCATCGAACATTGGGATCCCTATCCATGATCTCATTACTAATATGTTCAATAAGACGAGGTTCCAGATTCCTTAATTTTTCAGGAAGCTCACCATCAGGACCACATAGCATATCTAAACTGAAGAGTGAAGACAAAACATATGACATATTAGCAATTTAGTAGATAAATGTATACCTCACACAATTCATCATATTTACTTTAATCTGAAACCCGCCCAGAGAGAGAGAGAGAGAGAGAGACTGCACCAAATAACTTTAAAAAATTGGATATCACCTACTTCAGTACTTCCAATATGAAAAAAAAAAGAAAAAAAAAAGAAAAGTTTTTTATTTTATTTTTTTGAAAGATCGGAACACCAACAAGAAGCAGTCACATATGGATCAATCTGGCAGAATGGTGTCTGAAAACCACCATATAGGACTGCAGAGTTGGAATATGAAGCCACTGGTTTGTTCTGACTCATTCTAGTGAAAACACCACAGAGATGGATCAAACATTTGTTCAAGACCACTCTCTAAGAACTTATTATAAAACCTAAACATTGGAAATATACAAGGATAAACTTTAGACTATTTATTATATCATGGTTACACCACTCACCATCTCTTTGTTGAGTCATCTAATGCATCATCGCACTTTCCACCGATTCGTGAAGTCACATTCCCAACATTGCCCCCATTGGATTTGATAGGGGGAATAAAACCACCGCGGACACCACGGCGTGAAACACCATATGATTTCACACCATAACCCCTATTGGCACAATTGTTATCACTTTGTGGGGAGACAGAAGCACTTGGTGATCCTGCCAAACCCCGTCTTTGCCTTGCATCCATTTCCTGTGAAAATGAAGAAGACATTGTCAAACACAAGGAAAACAACAGAGAAAAAGTTTTAATTTCCAATAAAATCAGATAATATACAAAGATTAACAAAAAGGTATTTCCAAAGGCAAAATCATCTAGAAACTACATATAACTCAAATCTGAACAGAAGTTTGCTCTCGTCTCTTTAAACAAATTTACCTATACACATGGAAAGTGCGTGAATTATAAAGATGTTTCTGCTTCAGGCTATAAACTCAAACTTACTACATCTACCAGCAACACCAAGGAAGCATGCACCACTTGTGTACAAATTGAGAGAAACACATATTGAAATGTTTTAGATGTATGCATAATCAAACAAGAAGTCCTCTCTCAAGGTTTGATTTAGTAACAATAGACTTATATCAAGAATCTAATGTCTAAAGAAAAATGAATACCAATTTTGCTCGAGCAGTAACAAACCCATTGCCAGAAGCATCAGCAATAGCTTCTTCATTGCTAGACGGTGACTTTGCATTATCTATCCTGGGGCTACTGATTTCCATGTGTGCCCGTTTTGCCCCTGCAGCACTTCCATAAGCTCTGTCTTCGTCTTCAACTTTTGGAAAAGATGAGACACCATGACCTTTTACTTGGTTGTTATGTGAGCGAGGTTTTTCCACAATAATGCAGTCATCGGAGTTGTTGCTTTTGGAACTCCAAAACCCCTTGTTTAAGTCATTACTAGCCCTTGTCATGTTGGATGTCAATTTTGCTTGTGTCATAACTTTTGAAGCCTGGTTACTCAACCTGTCATGCTTCTCTATTTGACCACCCTAAGAGAAATGGCACAACGAAAAGTTTAGAGCATAATTTTGCATTATTAAATGCTAGTCTATATCCAAAAATACACACAAATAGGTGAGGAATATAATACCAATTCATTCTCCGCTTTAATATTGGACTGCTGAAGAAGAGCTCGAAAGTACTTGGATTGTTTAATCCTCCCTATGTCAATCTCTCCTCTTGTTCCAAAAACACAACCTGGAGCTTTCTTTGCTTGCTCAAATGCTCGGCTGAATGAATACAACAGACAAATCATCACAACAGTGACAAGCACAACAGTGGCCAACTTGACTTTCAAAACTATTTGGTGTCGGTGCAGTAAGCAGGGCTTCTATATTAAAACTCCAAAGGTTCCTTTTTATCATTTTAAAGTTCAATTTCCACATACTTGAAAATCTATTTCCTGGATATAAATATAGTTCCATCTATAAGCATTAAATTCAAAGCTTGCTAGAGCTAAGAGCTTCTAATAGTCACACACACTTTGAATCCAAATTCGCATAGCATTCATTGTTGCGTCATTTCTAGGGTTTCAGCCTACATTCGACTAGTAAACTAGATTTCGACCGAAGGGAAAAAAAAAAAAAAAAAAAAGCCTACCAAGCTCGTTTCATATTTCATTAGCTCCATGATTTCAATCAAGCTCTACTCACATTTTTTTACCAAGAAAAATCACATTGGATAAACTCAGTGAGTTCAATTACTTAAGTTCAACTTCAATTTGTTTCAAACTCAGTCCTATCGTCATTTCTAGATTTCCAGCTTACGATTAAGGAATAAATCAGAATTAAATCTCACCAAATAAAACCAAGGAAACAAAAAAGAACAGAGACTCCACAAGGTTAACTTCAGCATAATTGAAGCTCTAATCACAAAAAAAATTTCAAACAAATCCAAGTCTCATAAGCTCAGTGAGAGTTCAATTATAAGATTAATTAACCACCTGATAATGAGGAACAGTAAATTCAAGCTTAAACGGAGTTCAATTTCAAAAAAAAAAAAAAATCAATAATCAAAACAATTAAGAATTGAAGAAGAGAAATCGGTACCGATCGGAGTCAGGAGCGAGTGAGTGGCGAGCGGAGTTGATCTTGGCGGCGACTTCGCGGCGAATGGGGTAGATGAAGGCCTGGTCGACTTCGGATTGAGACTGGGAGTCGAGGAAGCCGAGGAGGCGGAGACCGAGGATCAGAGCCGCCGAGAAGTCGCGGCGGTCGAGGGCGAGCTCGGCGCCGAAGAGGAGCGGGTGGAGGCGCTTGAGGTTCTGGTCCACTTGCTTTCTCCAGCATATCTCTTTAGCTTGTTGCTGTTGCTGTAGTTCTTCTTCTTCTATCTTCGCTCTCGAAGAAGAAGAAGAAGATGGTGACGGTTGTGAAATTTGCTTTGGCTCTTCGTTTCCCGCCATTTTTATTTTTGTGCTGCGACTCTGCGTTTCTCTCTTTTTGAATTATAATATTAGCTTGACCTGGCCTGAGAGCACGAGAGAGAGAGAGAGAAAGAGACAGACCAAGAGCGTTTTGTACTCACCTAGTTTATATTTTTTTTTTTTTAATTTTTTTTGGTTCCTTGCTTAAACAAAAAATTAGACAAAAAATATAATTGTACTTGTGGGGTACACAAGTTTAATAAAATGATAATGTCATGTGTCACACCCAAAGTCAAGGAGGCCAATCCAATTTCGAGGAGCCCATATACTCGGACGGTAAAGTTGGAGATACGAGTTATAGCCACGTTAAGGGCACATTACCAGAGGGGGTTAGCCTTGACGTGATTGGAAGGGTAGTAGCTACTACCACATTTATTGCACCTCACCAAACCCTCTGACCGCATTTATGTGGAGAAGACTTCTAAACAGTACTGTCTTGGTTGCCGCAACTCACAGAAGACTGGAGAGGGCGTCTGATGAGACAAGTACTCAAGTAGTGACCTACATTATCAATAAATGAAGGGCCAAGATCAACCAAAGGAGGCTATATAATGAGAGAGATCCTCTAGGGACAGAGGATCATAATAATAATAAAATAAAATAGAATAAAATAAAAACTATAGAGAAAACACTACAGCAACAAGAACTGAAATTGTATTTAAGTCTAAAAGAAATATATTCAAGGACCACTCTCCTCGGATTTTTCTGAGGAAGAATTTCTTTGCATAAAGTTTGTCTTTCTTTGCTTTCTTATTATCTTTAATTCATTGTGCGTGTTGTTCGATCCATTGAAGCCTAGTTTTTAAACCCACACTCTACAAATTCATTGTGTTTGGCTCTTTGGACCCTAATCCAGCTACTCATTGGGCTTAGGATCCAAACCGCACCCTTACAATACTATTTAAAAATAAAAAATACAAAGTTTAAAAGTGTTTTATGAGGCAATTTAGTTGAATAAATTACAAATCTTTGCAATTTAAAAATGTTTTTTAATCTAATAATGTGGGCATAAAAAAAAAATATTAAGAAGGCAGTGATTAAGTAGATGATTTACACGATTAATTTATAAGAACTAAATGGTAAAAATTCTACAATGGGAGATCTAAACAACTTATTACAAAATGATCAGCAACAAAATTGTTGTTTATTGATATAGAAGCTGCTTTTTCGAAGTACAAAAGGTTGGATTAAAAGCTAAAAACTCTAAGTCCTATTCTGCTTCTCTCTTTATTTCTTCTTTAGGTCTTCTCTTTCTACTTTTTTGAACCCCTTTTTCTACTGCACCTCCCCTCCTTTTATAGGCACCTTTCCCTTCCTTATCTCCCTATCTAGCCTGTTTTCAGCTGGATTCAGAGGATGCTTGTCCCATCACCTCTCTACTTTGCTATTCTCTCATCATGAACAGGACTTTCGAGGGTGTTTTTATCGTTCAGGCTTGTCTATAAGCATCTAATGTGGAAGAGGTTAGGTAGAGAACACCTCATTAATGTAGAGGTAACTGGCTCTGTGGTTTTTATCTCTTCGTGATGTTTCTCGATGAGAGTTTAATGACAGTGGCATCTCGAGCCAGAGGGGAGCTGGTTTCCCGTGGTTCCCTATGTATCTTCTATGGGAAGAGACTTGCTTAGTTCCTCAGTAAGGGACCCTAGCAATGGTAGCTATCTCGAGTCTCTACGGGACTTATTACTGGGAGTTGTCTTTTATCTCTTGGGTTTCTTTACTCATATCCACCTTTTTGGGCCAGACCCATTTATTAAGGTTCGATTTGTTAGGCCCTTAGTTCTCGACTCGAGCTCAAGTTCATCCCCCCACAAATAGTATCACAAAATTTTATAATTTAAAATTTTAATCTTGAGTGTTGACAATAAAATATATTCTAGAAATTGAAAAGAATATGATCCTCAACATTTATATTGAGTCAAATAACGTAATTATGGTGTGTAAAATGACTAAAATCCAAACATTTAAAATAAAAATTATGATTGATTATTAAAATAATGAAATTTATATAAAATTTTATTCCAACTAGTATTTTAATCTTTTTAAGAATTAGTGTTTAACTTAGAATTAATTAGAGTTTTAATGTACTTTTATCAGTTTATGTCACCTTAAATTATGTGACTGTTTGGTTTTGGATTTAGTGTAGCATTGAATATTTTCTAAGAGACTTCATTTTCCTTTTCTGTAGGAGCTTCTCTCTCATTTTTCTCTAACAAGTCCCTCCCTCCCTTGGCTAGTCCTAAGGGTATTGCTCTTCTGTTTTTATACAACAAATATATCTTGTATTCTTTGTAGAGGGACAAACGTTGCTGGGTGCTCATGGCTGACAACGTAATAAATTGTTTTGAAAACATGAAGCTTACTGCTGATGAAGAAGAAACAATAGAAATATCTGATGAAGGCAGACGGGCTGAGATTGAGAGTTGCACTTTAAGCCTGATTGGTAAATTTCTTACATGTAAACCTTTTAACAAGAGGGCAACAAAAAAAAAAACATTAAGGAGAGCATGGGGACTAGACGATAAGGTGCAGATGGTTGAAGTGGGATCAAATCTCTTCCAATTCAAATTCAACTCAGAGTTTGACTTGGAACGGATTCTTAATGGAGGACCCTAGTGTTTTGATAATCAAATGTTTTTGCTCACGAAATGGCAAAAGGGTATGAATGCGAATATCCGTCTAAACCATGCCTCTTTATGGGTCCAAATATGGGGGTGCTCCTTTTGACATGGTGTCACCCAAAGTAGCTACTAAGGTGGGAGGCAGGTTCGGACATGTAGTGGAGGTAGAAAGAAGGTGAAAGCAAGATGACCCTAGCTATTTTATGAGGGTGAAGGCAGTATTACCGATCTCAAAACCTCTAAGGCGAGGAGGTTTTTTAGTAGGTATGGATGGTGCGTGACATTGGGTAACTTTTAAATATGAGAGACTCCCTATGCTATGTCACTACTATGGTGTATTAGGGCATGATTTGTGTCACTGTGCCAGTTATTTTGCCACATCAGAACAGGGGGTAGAGGTAGAGCTCCAGTATAAGGATTGGTTGAAAGCCACTGGGCGACGCAGTCGATCATCGTCGAAACGTAATGCAGAGAAAGATCACACACCAAGCTTAGAGAAAGGAAAAGACCGAGAGGATGTTCACAAAGGCTGGTTGGCAGATCAATCAAGGGAGACAATGGTGGAGATAAGTACCAATGGATGCCCTAAGGAGGCTAAGAGACACGTGAATGGAGATACCGAGAAATCAGGGGGAGTTACAGATTTTCAGTTACAAAATCCTGCATTAAAGGCAATAATGAGGACTGATATGGACAGAATTGAAAACAAGGATATGGGTGGAAGCAACGTAAACGTAAAATTGAAAGCTGTCATGAAGCCTAATAAGAAAAGCACTGAAGTGAAGGATACAGACGAGGGACGTACAGATACCAACTTGAATGCTAAAATCATAAAGGACCCCACCCACACTATTCATGTGGATGTTACTATGCAAGATGGGCTGGCTAAACGAAAGCCCAAGGCTATGTGGACTAGGCTATGTAGAAAGGATTATGGGCCTGGGGAGAAAGGAAGTGGAGAACACCATTCAGTCTTAAGGAAATGGGTGCTTACAGAGACAGTGGGGTTAAAAGCCCAAATTGGGAAAAGAGGCAAAGTAGAATCACATGACAAAGGTAAAGATGAGATATCGGCGAGGGTGGTTGATCACCCTTGCCAGAAGCAATGAAACTACTAAGTTGGAATTGCCAAGGGCTTGGGAACCCTTGAACAGTTAGAAGCCTTCGCAAGTTAGTGAGGGATCAAGCTCCCATGGAATGTTTTTTGATGGAAACAAGACTAGATAAGGAGGGTTTTAATTATTTCTGTGTTGACTTGTCGTTTCCTAACCTTATTGTGGTGAAGTGTCCGAACTCAGGGAGAGGTATAGCTTTAATATGGAATAACGACATGCGCATGGAGTTGATAAACTATACAACAAACCAAATATTAGTCAAGGTAGAGGAAGATGATGGCTTTATGTGGTTCTTATCAGGCTTCTATGGATGGCCTGAAGCTAGTCAAAAAGTAAAATCTTGGGAACTTCTCAGCCATATCAGATCCGTGGTGGATGGCCTGTGGGTTTGTATAGGTGATTTTAATGCAATCCAAAACAGAGAATTTAAGCAAGAGACAGCCCCAATACAGCCAAACCCATACCAAGGATTTAGATGCAAAACCTATCTTATTAAATAATCAGCACTAATATAATGGAACAGAGTGTAATTAAATATCCATAAATAAACTTCAAACCATCAAAATCTTTCTTGTGAAATTTATAAAACAAAAAGTTTAACAATAAAGTCTCCCAAGGCAATCTCAAAGAGTTCTACAAATGCCAAACTCACTATCCTACGAAAATATACTAAAACACTCCATCAACTATCATAGCTCCAAAAGAAGTCTTCAATCTATGTCTCCAATGATCTACCACCAAAAGATATTCCAATGCTCTAATCTGAAAGGGTGGAGAAAGGGGGGGGGTGAGCTAGAAGCCCAATAAGAGACTACATAGCATGAGGATGTCTTTCAAAACAAAACATTAGTATCATTGACAAAATATAGTCTTTGCAAAACATTTACAAATAGTTTTAACAGTAATATAATAATTCTATAAAACTGTCAAGATTAAAACATTTAACTATAACGCTGTAATCATTAAATAAAACAATAACCAATTTAGTTAGCAAAAATACACTAAATAGGTAGAAATAATATATTATAGAGATAAATAATTTTTCCACTTATAAAGATCAATAACAATAAGACAATAGTTTCGTATGGAAAACATTAGACATTAGCCAGATAAAGACATAAACTGCTAAACACTCGGTGGGTGATTCCCATAAGGAACAATAACACTAACCTCAAAGAGGTAACACTGGCTCCATAAAGCAAACGATAACACTGCACCACACCACAATAACACTACATCGGCCGAAGGCCAACACTTAACCCTGTGTTGGCAAAGGTTGCAGACTGTCTAGCTGACCGTTTAAAAACATTCTTACTTTATTTCAATATTGCCAATAATCATCATATATCACATAACAAATATACTTCCTCAAAAATATAATTTTCAGTCATTCTTAACTTATATAGTTTCAAAACAATATACAAGAAATAATAAAATTCACGTGTATAAAACATTGACAATGGTATAAGTTTCTTAGAACTTCACTTTTGCAATTATATATATATATATATATATACACTTATATTTATAGATATATCTATTTTTACCAAAAGTATATATATAAATATACACGTCCTAAGAGACGTCATGTTCTGAAATCCACTTACCTCTAGTTGTTAAACCAAGCTTCACCTCAACTGTCTGAAACAATTTAACTAGAACCTAAATAAACACAAGACAACTCAATAAGAATGGATACACTAAGGCAGCAACAAAATATAAATTTCACTCTTAAAATTTCATCTCTCACTACTTATTCTGAAACTATAGCTAATCTAGTACTCAATTGCTTTATCAAGTACTCCAAAATCAATGCCTAGTAAACAATTTTAATGAGCCGAATATGTAAATCTCTATGTTATTTAATTCTTCTGGTACAAGTTGCCTTCCAAATAATCTCATGCTTGAGGACCATATTAACCCAAAATAAATATATAGCATCCATAAAGTCTCTAACCGTAGGACTTAGTATTCTATAGCATGTATTCACAAAACTTTAGGAACGTTAAAACCATGTTATAGAATACCAGGTTCAATATGCAACACCACTAGTAATTTAGCTGCTTTAATCCCAAGAACAAATCCCTTAAAAGCTAAAATCCATGATACCTATATCTAAGTGCACATAGACCATTCAAACACCACCCTAGGACATCTACACGTGATTAATCTATAAAGGATGAGGTGCTACTATACGTACAGGTTTCACAATCAAATAAAATAATGAAAATCTAATATACCTTCCAAAAACTTCTATTCCTAAGCAACGGTTATTCTAATTCTAATATGTTAAGCAGCCTAGAGACAAAGGTTCCTTAATCAAACATGTTATCGCTAAGGCGTGCATATATTGATGTTTACCTCAAAATAACGAACTTGCTGGCTGCCCCTAGCAGTTCCACGGTCTTCTATCCCTTCAATTTTGAGAAACCCTAATTCTCTCTTCTTAAACTTTCACGCAGGAAGCCCTAGCTTATTTTTCAGCTTTACACATTAAAATTGTTTCCACTTGGGCTGAAATTTAAAGCCCACTAAAAACTTAAAATAAGCTTCCCCAAGACTTTAGTTCCTACTAAACTCATATTAAGGTTATTTATATGGGCTAGAACTCTAAGAATTCCAATAACACTTAAAATCCTTGTCCAAATTGGTTTTAGACTCTTATCCTTTTCCTTAAACAATAAGGAGACTAAAAATTAAGTATGAATAATCCACACAAAATAACTATTCACGTTACATCTTCTTTTATTTATTTTCTTTGTAGTAACCATAATATAAAATAATATCACCTTCAAAAGTAATTAAATAATTCACCAATTCCACTCTAAAAGCAATTAAATTCAATTTAAGTGAGGCGGGTGTTACATCAGATCCGTGGTGGATGGCTTGTGGGTTTGTATAGGTGATTTTAATGCAATCCAAAACAGAGAATTTAAGCAAGAGACAGCCCCAATACAGCCAAATAGATGCATTATGTGAGGCTTTAGACCATTGTCAGCTTCAAGACTTGGGGTTTAGAGGATACAAATACACGTGAAATAATAAAAGGCTTGGAGACACAAACACTAGATTAAGACTAGATAGGGCTACGACAATTATGGATTGAAGAGCGAGATTTCCACTAAGCCCAGTGACCCACCTACCTCCTCATGCCTCAGACCACCTTCCCATCCTTTTGCAAGTTCAAGGCCGCAAGAAGTTAAGACACAAGGGTCAAAGGGGATTGAAGTTCGAGGCAGCTTGGTTGTTGTTTGATGAGTGTGAGGAAGTGATTAAAACAGCATGGGAAAAGGGTAGTGTTGAAGCATTAGATTTGAGCTTGGCAAAACACAAAATTGCAACATGTGCAATGGAGTTACAAGCTTAGGGCTCCTTCAAAGCCCAACCCGATTCTAAGGAGATTAAGAAGCTTCAAAAACAGATTGAAGAATTGAATTCAGCTGATCTCACCGAGGAAAGCAGAGCAGAATTTCTGATGGCTAGTAGGAATCTTGATGCTTTACTCTTGAAGCAAGAGATTTATTGGGCACAAAGAGTTAGGATCTCTTGGTTGAAACATAGAGATAAGAATGCAAAATTCTTTCACTCCAAAGCAACCCAATGAAGAAGAAGGAATTATATTCAAAGCATTAAAAATGATGAGAACATGAGGGTGGAAGAGGTGGAGGATATTACAGGGGTGGCTCAAGATTACTTTGTGAAGTTGTTCACGGCAGGAACATGTGAAAGAATAGAGGAATGTCTGGATACTGTTACTCCAAAGATTACTCCTGACATGCAATAAGTGTTAGGTAACAACTTTAGTGCGGAATAGGTCAAAATAGCATTATTCCAAATGGCACCAACAAAAGCTCTTGGACCCAACAGTATGAACACTCTTTTCTATCAAAAGTTCTGGCATGTTGTGGGTGATACAGTAGTCAATGCAATGTTAGATTTTCTAAAATTTGGTCATATGGTGCCTGAAATAAATCATACTCACATTGTTCTAATCCTCAAGATTAAAGCCCCTGAAAAAATATCTAATTTTCACCCTATTAGTCTTTGTAATGTCATTTATAAAATTATCTCCAAGGTACTAGCAAATAGATTGAAGCAGATCCTCCCCCACATAATCTCCCCAACCCAAAGTCCCTTTGTTCCAGGCCGCCTTAATACGGATAATTTTTTGGTGCCATATGAGATACTACTCACCATGAATGAATGTAAAAAAGGAAAGAAGGGGCCCCTTGCACTTAAATTAGATATCAGTAAGGCTTATGACTAAGTTGAATGGAAAGTCCTTTGAGGTATTATGGTCAAGATGGGCTTTCTAGAGCCTTAGGTGGATAGAGTGATGTGTTGTGTTGCTACATCTTCTTTTTCCAAACTGATTAATGGGAGACCATATGGTCATATTACTCCATCTAGGGGACTTCGTCAAGGAGATCCTCTTTCACCTTACTTGTTTTTGTAATGTACAAAGGGCTTCACTTCACTCTTACAAAGAGCTTAATACAAGGAGTGTATATATGTCGGTGAGCTCCAAGAATTACTAATTTATTGTTTGTAGATGATTCAGTTATTTTTTTCCAAGCCAACTAACGGAAGGTCCAAGAGATTATTGAGATTTTGTAGGTGTATGCTGGGGCCTCCGGACAATGCATTAACATGGAGAAATCTTCTGTGTTCTTTAGTGGCAATACACCAATGGAGCAGAAACACTAGATCAAAGAATCATTAAGGGTTAAAGAGGTGGAGAAGTTTGACACTTACTTAGGCCTGCCTACGTTAATTGGCTGAACAAAATACCATTCCTTTCCAAACCTCAAAGATAGGGTATGGAAAAAGCTTCAAGGTTGGAAAGGGAAGATGTTATCTAGAGTAGGGAAGGAGGTGTTGATTAAGGCAATTGCTCAATCTATTCCTACAGATTTCATAGGGGTGTTTCAATTACCCAAGAAGCTGTGTGACGAATTGGATACAATGTGTGCAAGATTCTGGTGGGGGCAAGTAAGGGATGAGAGGAAAATCCATTGGAAGAGTTAGAGTAAACTAACAGAAGTTAAGAGGGTGGGAGGTATGGGGTTTCGAGATCTAAGGACTTTCAATCTCGCCATGTTGGCAAAATAAGGGTAGTGGCTAACACAGGAGCAAGAATCGCTAATGGCCCAATGTTTCAAAGCCAAATATTTTCCGTGTTGTCACTTCTTGGAGGCCTTAGACCCACCAGCTTCCTCCTATGTGTGGAAGAGCATTATGACAGCCACCAATTCTGTTAAAAGGGTGCTACTAGAGAGTTAGGGATAGATCAAATATTAGAGTCCTATCAGACAAGTGGATCCCAAATCATCAAACAAATGGGGTGATTCACCCACCAAGCGAGGAGGAGTGGGAATGGCATGTCTCAGAGCTTATCAACCCGGACCTGAAATGGTGGAGAAGAGAGCTAATCACTGAGAAGTTTCACAAGGATGATGTTGACGCTATCCTAAGAATACCACTGAGCCACAGACACACTTCTGATGCAATAGTATGGTAGCACAGTAAAAAGGGGGTGTACTCAGTTAAGTCGGGTTATCATGTGGCGAGACAAATTCAGAAAAATGAAAATGTGGCAGAAACGTCCACAGGACCTGTTGGTGGTCAAGTTTGTACAACATTGTGGAAAACTAATGTGCCTAACAAAATTAAGGTGTTTGGTTGGAGAGCTTGCCAAGATATATTGCCTACACGTGCAAATTTGGTGCGAAGGAAAATCATAGAGGAAGATGGTTATATGCTTTGCTCAGGGGGTGTCTGAAACAGGGGTCCATTCCATATGGGAATGTGCAGTTGCAAAGGATGTATGGCGGGGTGTTTGATTAAACTACAGAAAAGTGGTCAAGGCCAACAGGATATCCTTAAATTATTTCATGAGATGCTGACTAGACTGTCTACAGACGAGTTTGAATTATTTCTAGTTCAATATTGGCTGATATGGAACCAAAGGAATGAGGTGGCGCATGGGGGTAAAGTGAAAGATCCAAGGTGGTTAAATAAAAGGGCAAGGGACTCCTTGGATGAATTTCATCAAGCACAAGAACAGCTTCAAGCTCTAACGAGTCATTCCGGTGCAACAGCTAGTATTTGGCAACCCCCTGTTGATTTTGCTCTAAAGTTAAACTTCGATGCCGCAATTTTTTAGGACCTGAATTGCTCAGGTGCTGGGGAAATCATTCGCAGTGAAATGGGAGAAGTGATGGCATTTATGTCTGTAAGAGGTCCACCTGTTAAAGATAGTGAAGAGGCCGAAATACTAGCATGCAGAAAGGCTATGGAGTTTGCTATTGATGCAGGCTTCACAGAGTTGATCATTGAAGGGGACAACGCAGCGGTCATGAAATCTCTCACGTCTTCAGGGGTAAACCAGTCACGACTTGGCCATATTATCCAAGACATCCAATAGCTGGCTCAAGGCTTTAGATGGGTAAGACTCAACTGTGTAAGTAGGGGTGCAAATTCTGTGGCGCATGTTTTGGCTCGATATGCAAAACATGTAAAGGTAGATATGTTCTGGATGGAGGATGCCCATCCATCAGCTCTTAATGCAATGTATAATGACTCTTTTCAGTTAATTGAATGAAAACCAACGTCATCTTCAAAAAAAAAAAAAAAAAAAAAAATTTAGTGTAGCATTGTGCGAGAGCTTCTGGCGCTTATGTTATAGATAGATTTAAAATTTTGCAAGTGATTATGATAAATTATACTTGTACTTTCACTATCATTTGGAATATAGCATGAATGTGATTAGAAAATTTTCCAAAAATGACATATACTTAAATAATGCACCACATGACAAAAAAATGTATACAATGTATAACACTTATAATTTTAATTAATTTATATTTAGAGAAAACTAAATGCAATTAGATTTTGTCTTTTGTTGAGTTGGTTTAGTCCCAATGTTTGTTTTTGTACTTTTGCTAACCTTCAACAAAAATTTAGGGAAAAATGCTCATACACTCCCTAAATTTTCAAATGCTGATCAAAACACCTCTTGAACTTTTTTATTAGCTAATTTACTCCATAAACTTTACATACCAGCCAAATCAATACCTCAATTAGTCTACCGTTAAAAATCTATTGGAATGGTCATGTGTCTCATGTGAGATTTAAAAAACAAACTCAGTCCCAATTTGAAACCTGATGGAAAGAAAGACACAAAGAAACCAAAGCCACCTCAGTATGGCGCTCCATCAAATAGTAGAGACTCACAAAAAACTTCAATACTAGAACACCTTCTTACAGAAACTAAAGAACCATAATCCCACTTTAACTCTAGCAAGGTGCAATGGCACCCACATGATTGAGTTCTTGAAGTACTTGCCCCATGTGCCTATATTTCGATCACCTGAACCCACCTGACCCATGTGCTTGCCCGCTTAAACAAGCATGGGGTAGCCTTGACGCATTCATCAGATGGCTCAAAGCAGCGTACGAGGAGAATGGTGGATTAGCCAAAATCAAACGATTTATTTAAGGGAAGTTAGGGAAGGCCAAGCAAAAGCTAGAGGGATTCCTCATGAGAAGAAGAAACAAAAACGCCCAACTACTGTAATGACCACTGATAAGGGAAAAAATAATATTTGCTTGTGTTGAGCGCAAGACGACGAATGTAAGTAAGGTCAACGGGCAAAAGCTGAAGGCTATAGTTTCAACCGTCGACTTCCTTTAAGTGAATTGGCAAAGATTTGATTAGGACGCCCGCGAAACACACCTGAAAGCTGACACCATTTACAAATTGACGATGATAAGGCTGAAGGGAGTGGGGATAAAGTTGACGGCTCTGATATAAATTTGACTTGGCCCCCACGCCTGAATACATATGGAAATGTCTTGCATCCCACGCTTGGTGTTAGTCTTCTACAAGGAAAGGATCCCGTAATATACGCTCGCAAGGATCCCTACAAGGAAAGGATTCCACAATTTATGCTTATAAGGATTCCTATAAGGAAAAAACTTCTACTCCAAGAATGAGATGTCAACTCTCTACTACTATAAAAACTCCAATACCCTCTAATAAGGGGAATTTTTAATTGGAAAAATAAAAAAGAAGTTGTTGATCTCCAAAGACCCATCAGCTCTATTATGCATACTGAAGACCATAAGCTGAAGAGTAAGCTGAAGAGAAAGCTGAAGACCATACGCTGAAGAGTAAGTTGAAGATAATAAGCTGAAAACCATAAGCTGAAGAGTAAACTGAAGACAGTAAGTTGAAGAGGAAGCTGATGAGAACAAGCTGAAGAGGGTAAGCAAACCTCCGTCGGGATCTACTAGTAAGTGATAATGTTAGGGAGTCCATGAAGTTCACCGCATAGCCGACGAGTTGACCTTAGGCAATGAAGATGGGTAGCCGACGCCAATAAAGCTAAAGGGAGTAGGCGAAGCTGACAACCCTAACGTGGTTTGTCTTGGTCCCCACGTTTGTGTATATAAGGAAATGTCTTTAGTTAAGCTGAAGACATCATGCAAGATGAAGTCGTCAGTCTCTAAGCTGAAGACTTCACGCATGATGAAGCTGTCAGTCTCTAAACTGACGACTTCACATAAGATGAAGCTGTTAAGCTGAAGACTTCACCTTATGACCTGATGGCATTTACATTTGGATGGAATGAAAAGTTGACGGGGAGAAAGCTGAAGGCAGGAAAGGATCTCACGAGATGTGTATTAATGAGTGATAAGGATAAATTTACAATATTAGAATCACCAATGAAAAGGAATGAAGCAATCGTCTATTGACAAGTGACGACATGAGGAAGTCTACAGGTCCACCTCAAAGGTGACGACTAAAAGCTGAAGGGGGTATGCAAGACCCTGACAGTTCTGATGTGGCTTTGCTTGAGCCTCACGCATGTGTGTATAATAAGATATCTTGTGCTTCACGCTCAATGTTAATCAAAAGGACTCCTACAAGGACAGGATTCCGCAATATACGCTTATAAGGATTCCTATAAGGAAAAGACTTCTACTCCAAGAAAGAGATGTCAACTCTCTACTATTATAAAAACCTTCCAATACCTTCACAAATAGAGGTACGCATAATTCACTCTAGCTTTGGCGCTCTCGAGTTGTGAACAAGAGATTTTTCTAACTTGACTGTCGGAGGGTATTTGGCCGGTACCACACCGGTACTCCTTTTAAGGTCTTCAGCTTTTATGTTGTGCAGGTTCTTGTTAGGAGCATGTGAGGACCGTGTGGCTTGCTGGTGATTTTTCGGCATCATCACCCTCACAAGCCAAGGTACGCATAATTGACCCCTCTCTAGCACTCTAGAGTTGTAAGAAGTTCTAACTTGACCTTCGGAGGGTATTTGGCTGGCACCACACCGGTGCTCTCTGTTAGGTCTTCTCCTTTTTGTTGTGCAGGTGCTGTTTAGAGTGTGCAAGTATCGTGTAGCTCACTGGTGATTTTTAAGGCATCATCAACCACAATTATTGTGATGACTCAAGGAGGCGATACTGGGAGACTACGGTGGCTTTATTTATACCATGTCTCTCTCTTTCCTCTCTCAAGGCCAGATCTATCTTTCTATTTATATTAATTGGGATTTAATTTAATTTTTTAAAACCTCAAGTGAGACACATGTGACCTTTCGGTTAGATTTTTAACAGTTTTCAAGCTGAGGTACTGATTTGGCTAGTATGTAAGGGGTATATGAGCATTTTTCCCAAAAATCTATATGAGAATATCAGGTATACAAATTGCTTATCTTGAAATGTTTCATTTTGGTAAGAAAAATAACATAATTCTCTTGACCTATTCATAAATGTAGTTTTTATATCTTAATATAAACTTTTTTATAGTGATACAATGAATTTTGTTAATGTTTTTTATACTTTAAAAAAGTTCGTAAAAAAATCCATCGAAAAGGAAGAACTAGATTTTGAAAATGGTATCCTCATTTATCAATATATTTTTCATTGAAATATGTATTTGACCTAATTATGAATTTTGGAGGTTTTTTTTTTTTTTTTAATGTTGATTTGTTCCAAATGGATTGAAATTAGATGAACACTTGGAATAAAAATTAAAATTAATCTTCTAAAACAAATCAAAATATTAGTAGAATAGTAGTATAAATAAATTTAGAGAGGTGCTACGTTTACAACATTTTCATAACAAATCATAAGTGATTAGTTGTTATTGGTTCAAATTTGAACCTACCATTAAGATTACTTTTTTTACTCTAACAACAACAACTAATAATAACTTGCCACCTATGATTTGTTATGAAAATGTTATACACGTAACATTTCTCGTAAATTTAACTAGGAGTGCTTGTCTTGAATAAAGAACAATTGGACAAGGACCACAACGTTATAATCTCTAATTGCTATCCAATTATATTCAGAATAAATGAATAAGAGGGCATTTGGTCTAGTGGTATGATTCTCGCTTTGGGTGCGAGAGGTCCCGAGTTCGATTCTCGGAATGCCCCTTTTACTCAACTATAAGCTTTTTCCTCCCTAGGCCCTAGAATACCACATTGCCTCCTAAGCGGCGTCAACAAGTGAAGGTTCTATAGTTGATTTTTTTTTTTACTAATATGTTCTATTGTTGATTGTCGAAAGAAATACTTGGACTCATGATTAAAAAAAACAAAAAACAAAACAAAACTCGTTGATAGTCAAACAGAACAGATCTACGCGTTGGTATTTGCTAATGCCTTGCTCATAATTTTTCTTTTCTTGCGAGACTCAACTGATTCTACATTCATCAGTGAAATATCCAAAAAGTCTGAAGCAGCAAAGAATACATCAACTGTATTTTTTATATTTGTTCATTAAGCCTAATCAGCTGCATAACAAGTACAGGCACTATTAGTGCAAAAAACAAGCTACAAATAGTCTATTTTTACAAGCAAGCTGCTTCCTCCACAACCAACAATAGAGCAAATCATATATGTGATACTTCTGTTATTGATGTCAGAACGATCTTCAACTATTAACCAAAACAAACGCCAAAGACATGGCCCATCAAACAGCTACGCAATCTCTTCACATACTTCCAGGAGCGTCACTTCCTGCAACTGGCTTGCGATTCAAATATCGGATAACAGCATCTTCAACCCTGTAAGAATTTGCCAAATAAGTCAAGAATGAGTGTACTCTTGTCAAGGATTAACAAATATACTTTTGATAAGGAATTACTGATGTTAAGGAGCACTTGGTCACATATATGATTATGCAATCAATTGTACAATTATTGGAAAGCTAAAATAACATTGAATAATCTTGAACCGTAAAATGAACACGGCATCTGAAAAAATGTCATATGTCATTCCTCATGTCAGTGATGCAAATATCCTATAATAAGCGAATACTCAGTGACAATTTTCTTAGAGGATGACCCAAAAATATATTGCATACATCCAACAAAAGAAAATTCAATTTGGATGAGCTTACCATGGTTGGTTGAAGAAATCTGACCGGCGCTCTATTTCAGCACTACGACTTGCTTCTCCAGCGACAAGTTTCAAGTCCTTGCTTTGAGATTCAATCAATGCATTGATGAATTCCACCGGTGATTGACTAAACCCAAGGAAGAATGATCGCCTCCGGCGGTGCTCATGGATCTTTTTAATAGCACTGCATATTGCTTCATCACAGGTATCAATTTCTTTGTTCTTCTCTGCATTAGCCAGTAGAGCAGACAATTCCCTCTGAATTGGAAAAGGCACATCAACCAACACATCATAACAGGCAGTTCCTGCAGGACTATTTCCTGAAAGCTTGATCTTATGCTCCAAATGTATAGGCTGAGGTGGGAATAAATGCTGCGATATCTTCTGTGAAACCATGGTGAATTTCATCCTTTCTTCCCCAAAAACTCTTTGAAGAGGTGGATCACAATTAAAGAAAGAGGGGTCATTCGGGTTCTGTAGTTTTCTAGCTTTTACATAATGCCAGATTGCACCAATTATTCTTGGGCGGGTATCAACCTCAATACCAAGAACCTCCATCAATGCTGGTGAAAGCTTGAACTTTTCAGGCACATAGTTCATCTCCAAGCGTATGTTCACATTAAACTCTTTATCCCCTTTCCTCTTCACCTCAAAGCCCTCATGAGGTGCAGGGGTTCGAGCATTCTCCCACATAATGACATGGTTGTCAGGATATAGTCTCTGGTCCAAGGAAATGGTCACTCTCTTGAAGAAAGATGAGAATTTAGGGTACAAAGGGTTTGACTTTTGGACCACTCCAGGCTGATCAGGATCTACCCCATCTTCCAAGATTCTACCAACTATCTTAAGTGTCCAAGTAGGGGCCTCGGCATTTGGCTTCTTTGGAATGGTGCGAATCTGGTTTGTAAAAGTGTTGAAAACATAAATTCGAAGAGTTTTCTGCACGCAGGGTGGGCTTTTAAGGGCCTCTTGGATGTCTACTTTCTTTCTTGCTAGAGCAGCATCAACACGAGCCTCAAATTCAAGAAGCTGGGTATATAGAGCAGACTCAGGCAGAATCGCTGCCACTTTATCTTGTAGCTGTTTCTCGGGAAGCTTCTGCTTCTTTCTCCGATTGGCCGAAAACTGCTCCATTGGTCTCAAGGGGGAAACCATGTGTGTAGGAGAAACACCAAGAGGTCGGATCGGGGGTTTTTGGGGCATCCGCTTTATACTTGAATTACCGGGCGTTGACATGGAGGGCGAAGATCCACCCAAATTACCAATGCCAGCTGAATGGTTCTGGCTGAGTGACAGCCCTTGAGCTTGTAAATGAGCTTGGAATTGGGCATGTGTCGCTTGTGCTTGAGCTTGAGCGTGAGCCAAGGCTTTCGACTGTGCCTGTGCAATGGCATGCGCTTGGGACAGCTGATACTGATTTTGAAAGGCAGCCTCAATTTGTGCTTGAGTTTGTGATTGTGTAAACGAAGGGTTTGTGGGCATACCAGCATTGCCAAAGGGCGATGAAGAGGCCCCAAGGCTCTTAGGCTGGTTATTATTGTTCGCAGACATATCTATCTAATCGATTCAAGTCCACCCAGAAAAATCTAAACCCAGAAAAATCCTAACTTTTCCTATTCACAGCCTCATACTACTTAAGACCAAACATAAACCCTAACTACAAATGTAAGCTCAAAGCTAATTTCAACAAACCAAACACCCACAAAACCCAAACAACACAAGAAGGATCAAAACTCGTTAAAATTCAAACTTTTAAGAGCTAACTTCAAGTATTACACCAAAAAGGCAGGCACCAAAAACCCTAAGAACCCCTAATTTTGCAAGAGAAGTAGTAGATGTGCGGACCAGAGTGGCTTTCTGAAAACCCTAATTCGAGTTACGCATAGCAAGTGTTTGTGAAAAATACTCGAAATTAAAGAGTGGGGTGTGCAAAAAGATGGAATTTGAAAAAAATACCCAGATTGCGAAAGTGCAAGATATGTTGGTTTGGGGAATCGACAATGGGAAATGAAATTGAAAAGCGAGAAATCTTGAGCTTAAAAGGAATTGCGTATGAGAGAGAAAGCGCGAGGAAATATGGTAAAGAAAATCTTACAGAGTGTGAATAATGGAAGCTTGCTCGCTGTTATTTGCTTCCCACCACCTGAGACCGAAGAGGAGGCGAGGAGACTTGCTTTTGTGTCATTGTGTGCCTTTGTTTCCTTCTTTCACTCTTGCTTCCCTACTCTCCTAGGAGGAACCGAGGAAGTTCGTGGAAAATGCTTATTTCTATCCTATGTTAAAATAAATAAATAATAATAATTAATTACCTTTTAATTTGGGGTATGTTTAGCCCTTAAAATTTTTTAAAACATTTTTTGTTAGAATTAATTTTTTCATTATATATATATATATATTTAATCATTTTATTAAAATTTTATAGTTTTTTTTTCTTTTTTTTTTTGAAAAAATTACATTTTACCACTTTAAAATATTCTATGATTACATTTTGTACCATAAACTATGAATCTTATTACACTTTACACTCTGGTGTCAAGTTTGTTGTTAACTTGAATAGAAAAGTAGATCATAGAGTGAAAAGACTCAATTGTTCATCTTTTCAAACCCTTAAAATCAATGGTTAAATTGCATTTTACCATTCTAAACTATATTCCCAATTATATTTTTCATCCTAAACTTTTGATTTCCATCCAAGATAACAGTAAACTCGACGTCGGGTACAAAGTGTAATAAAAGTTATAATTTATAGTACAAAACGTGTATTCAAAAAGTTCATAGTGCAAAGTGTAATTAATAGTATAATTTAAAGTAGTAAAATTTAATTTATCATTATCATATTTGCTTATTTAAAACTTATAATTTTGAGTATCATTTAATTATGAAATAAATATTATTTAAACTTGCTTAAAATGTGATGTTTAATGGTGTCAACAGAAAACATATGCTAAAAGGTTTAATTGAAACGTTTTAAGAAACCTTGAAGTTTAAATGAAAGATTTTGAAAATTTAAATGAAACATACCTAAAACTTTAAGGTTTAAAAAGTAATTCATTCATAAAAGTATTGATAATAAAAATTTACATCCACGATCCATTTACATGACAATCCCACCTATGTTATTTTAATCAAAATAATTAAAATAAATATTTATTAATATTTTAAATGACTTTAAACTACATAGAATTTTAGTTGTAGTAGAATTTAAACATTTCTTGAAACATTTGAAATAGTGTTTTTATTTTTATTTTTATTTTTTATTGAAACAAGTAACGTTTTGCATAGAATAAACTATTAGCAATGGAATTTAATTCAAGATAAACTATCTTAATAATTAATGAAAATGTGGACACTTTTTATTTTATTGGAGGTTTAAAATGTGGACACTTGTGTAAAGAGAAAATAGCTACTTTTTTTTCTTTTCTTTTTTTTTTTTTTTTTTTTTTTTTTGAGAATGAGAAAATAGCTACTTGACATTTGAAACAACCACAATTTTTAAGACCAAACTTTATTATATAGTATTTGGTATAATATGATATTGCTATTCTCACAACTCATTTGACAAATTTTTTTCATAAATTGTTGAGGTGGTAACCTGTGAGTGTTACACATTTTTACATAGAACCATCACTAAAATCATTTTCATTTTCAATTATTTTTTAACTTATTTTCAATCGTTTTCAATTTGTCAAATCAATATGTTTTGAAAAAAAAAATGTGACAAGTTATGTAGTTAAATTTTATTTATTTATTTATTATTATTATTTTGGTTTCGAGAAGGGTTTTTTTTTTGTTACAAAAGGAGTTTAACTTACGTGGAGGAGACCATAGATACATTTAAGTCAAAAAGCTTTTCTCTTTTGGCAAAGATACGACCTGCATCCAATAAGTTTGTTGAAATGTTATTTTAGTTTACTAAATTTAAATTTTGTCGTTTTAATCCATTAATTTTGATAGCGCTGTTATTTTAGTCCTTCCATCCATTGTGGTTTGCAAAACACCATTAACTCAAATTTATTTTATAGTGTGAAACAAAATTGTTTTATGATGGTTAATGGTTTTTTAAACGAAATGCAGTTGACGGAAGAACTAAAATGATACTATTGTCAAAGCAAATAGACTAAAATAACCAAATGTAAATTAAGTGGATTAAAATGACAATTCGCCAAATTTATAGAGTGTATTTATATTTTTGTCTAAACTTTAAATAAAATAAAATATAAAATTGAGAGAAAATAAAATAAAATAAAATATTTGTTGAGAAGAAAAATAAAATAAAATAAAATTTTGATTATACTTATTAAATTCTGTAAGGACCAGATTTGAGTCTCTAGCCCACAAGATGGATGGGCTTGTAGAGAGTGGGTTGGAAAACTGGGTTTTAGTGAATCAGACAACAGATAAGATAAATTTTGATGACAAGAGAATGAAAATAAACAAGTTTATAAGAAAATCGTCCTCGGCGTAGTCTGAGGAGTTTAGTTCTTATATATTTCGCTTGAGTTTGGTTACAAATGCAATTCTTGATTGCTACAGTATTTTTTTTCTCAATTTCTCGATCCCCCGCTTTTCTCAGGGGTCTCTTACATAATATACCTCCCTTACAATGATCTTGGCCCTCAATTTGTTGATCATCTAGGCCATTACTTGAGTGCTTATTCCATTAGACACCCTCTCTAGCTCTCTGTGAGTTGGGGTAGCCAAGACAATACTGTTCAGGGGTCTTCTCCACATAAATGTGGTCAGCAATTTAACTACAGAGCATTCAATGCTGTGCCAACAGCTTTTCCTTAGGTATTTCCTAGCTCCCATTCTTCCAGTACATTTATAATGCGTGTCTTTATCAATAGAAACTTCTGGTACGTCACCTTGGCTAACAGGAGGCATATCTTGATCTTCGTTGCACTTAGCAGAGACTATGCTCCTCCTCGAACAACCTCTCCCAGCCATTGCAGTCATAGTTTGCTTGTGAAGTTCGATGTATCGCGCCTGTCTCGCCATTGATCCATTCTTGGACCATTGTGCCTCCTCGGAAAAGGCCCAAGGCCTAATATATATTTGGGCTTACGTCCCCAAGAGTTCAAACAGTATTTGACAACGAGCTTTGAATAAGATATCTATATTCAAACTTCAAAACAAAAAAAAAAAAAATTATCCATATTATGATAAAAAAGAGTCAAATTTGATTTGTTTTCACTTGTTGTTGTTGTTGTTGTTGTTTTTTTTTTTTTTTTTTTTTTTTTAAGTGGATTTTGATTTCTAATTGATTATTAATTTCTTAAACCCTATGTCAACTTACTCAAATCATGGTCAGCAATAATATGTAACCTAGTGCATTTTAAAAGGCAAATAGCCAAAGCCCCAGGAGGGGTGGCCTTGCGGTAAAGAGCCCGTGCGCATGCGCAATGATCTCTTGTTCGAACCCTTGCGGGCACTGGGGATGGGAGGTGGGAGCACTCAAGCGTTGCGCCTTATTACTAGCTCTCTTGGGGTGCTAGGGTGGGGTCTGTGGCACCCTAGTCACAGTAACTATGGTTCAATCCAACATTCTTTAGTGGGAGGTGCTCCTATGATCATGCCCAAGGAGGTGAGTCACACATGGTCACCTCTGCCCCCCTTTTCTCTCATATTAAAAAAAAAAAAAAAAAAAAAAGCCAAATAAATTACCTGAGGAAACACTTACAACTTTCTCAAAAAAAAAAAATTAAATACATAAAAGGTAACACTTACAAAATATAAAGATTTATAGTCACTGATCTTAAGAATTAAATAAATAGTCTTTAATTTAATTCGTCACCTAATTTTATCTTTTGCTTAGTGGAACTGTGGAAGTGTGGAGAAATCCCATGTTCAAGCATCACAATTCACAAGTGAAGACAGGATGCCATTGGACCGAAAGGCTATTGGATTTTTTTTTTTTTTTTTTTTTTTTTTTTTTTTTTTTTTTTTTGGCTGAATTGCTATTGGATTCTTTTTAAAAGAATTATTTTAGTATTATATATACAAAGTAAATAAGTTTTTTTTCCTCATACTAAATTAAGACTATCACGAGCGTTTTTCTTAATATTTATGTCTAGTTTATTTGGCGAAAGAAAGTTGTCTAGGACCAGGTTTAATCAACAAATATATATATATATATATATAAATATATAAATATATTATTAAGATAATTTAAAATAAACAATGAACTTCAAACCTCTTAAAAACTTTTGTTAATGGACTTTTGGAAAAGGACTTTGTCATTGACTTTTAATCGTAACGTTATTTGGTGATTTCCAATACATACATATATATATATATATATATATATATAGAAACTCCTCTTCTCAAAAAAGTTTCTAGAAACTCTTGATATTCAAATTTTAATAAGAATAGTATTTTTAAACTTTGACAACATGGTTTTATTTAAAGCAAATCATGTTAACAATAATAGTAATATATATACATATATATATAATAATAATAATAATAATAATAGATGAAGCTAAGTGAAATTCAAATTAAAATTTCAAAGTAGAGTTTTAATTTTGCGCCATGTGTCCTAAATTATTTATTCTCAAAAAGTTTTATTTCTTAATTTTAGAATCAAACAAAATGAAATAAATTTTGTCAAGTATGATTTATTCATGTTGTTCCCTTTTTACTTTTTATTTTTATTTTGAATATCAGCATTTATTTATGTAAAGTGTGCATAGAATTATGTAACCATTTGCAACATTAATTAATATTTTTTTGATAATCATTAGTATAATTTTCTATTCCCAACAAATTCTTCATTAATCTTTTTATATTTTTAGTTTTAAATTGCAAAATTTTTGGACCATCATTATAAAATAGGTTTTTTTTTTCCTTGCAATTATGGAACTTATTTGACTAAAGTAGTAAAATCAAAGTGGAAATGATAGCTCTTTATGGGAAAAAATTTATTTTAAAGCTTGGTATTAAATGCTCATAGACTCATATGCAATTTTACAATCTATATGGTTCATTTTTTTTTTTTTTTTTAACTCGGTTTAATTTTTTTCTTGATTTTGTTTTCCAAGTTTGTCATAAAAGATTCCAAGCATTCTAAGAAAGGTGTTGTAGGGTCACGAATTGTTGGTCCAGGCCCAAAATTTTATTTGGACTATGGTTTAGTGAGCCCAAGACAATGAATTTGTAAAGAGTGGGCCTAAGAGTTAGGTTTTAATGATTTATGTAAACGGATAGGTAAGAATTCGATGATAATCGAAAGTGAGTAACACATAAAACTTCATGAAATGGCTATCTGAGGAGACTGGATAGGATTCAATATAAGAATTACGAACTTTCAGACCACCCTTAGTGCTACAGTCATTCTCTCTTCTCCTCTTCTTCCTAATTTTTTCGTCCCCCATTAAGTGAGATCTTTTACATTTATATAGGTCCTTTTAAGCCATCTTGATCTTACACTTGTTGCCCATCTAGATCCTCACTTGAGTACATGTCCTATCAAATATCTTCTTTTATTATCTGTTAGTGGTAGTAGCTAAAGGTTGTACTATTCAGGGGTCTCCTCCCCATAAATGCGACCAAAAGAGTTAGTGCAGTGCATTTAATGCAGTAGTAGCAGCTTTTCGTTGAGATATTTCCATATTATCATCTCTTTTGTACGTGCCTGAAGTTCATCCTTATCATTCTAACCTCCTGATTAGTTGCCTAAGTCATCCGAGCACTTGCTTGAACGAGACTCATTCTATCCGAGAAGGACAACCTCCTCGGACTGTATTCCTCTCTCTTCTCGTTGTGTGATCCTTCATTCTGTGGCCTCTTTTAATTATTCATTGCTCCTTGGACGTATTCACGAACAGAGCTCAAAGCCCAGTATACAATTTTGGGATCTTACCCCCACAATAACCCCTCAAAATTTTAATTTTTTCCTCACATCCGAGGAGAAAAAATAGGATTTTGACTTGCTTTCGAAAAAGGGGGTTATAAATGTAAAAGTGCTTGAGCCTGCGCATGTGAGAGCGTAGTTTTAGGTGCTTCATTATATCTACTGACGTTTTGGCATTTACGAAGCGCCATTAAATGCTTCAGGCGGCGTTTTTCCCTTTGCATCCAACGGTGGCAAATTGATCCAGCAGCTGGTATTTTTCCATAGGATTTGGGCGGGATAACTCCCACCCACTTTTCGTCTTCTATTTAAAGTCCTTGGGGAATTAATTTTTTGTTTATCTGCAAATTCTCAGGCATTCTAGTGATCTTCAGCACTTCACCACACAAAGCACCCTAAGTTATTAGGCTTCCTTTAGTCGTTTTTCCAATAATCTTCGTGATTTTTCCCTGAATACCTTCAAGGGTTGTAGCATATCTTGGTTTGTGTAAGTTTTAACTTACTTGAACCCTTCATTTCTCCTCAGCCAATCTTATTGGCCCTCGAATTTTCATTATTTCAATTGTTGATTTTAGTCGCTCCCCTTTAGTCTGTAAAAGATGGGTAGGTTTGAGCACTTAGTGGACTCTCCTGCCAAGATAGAGGCCTTCAAGGCGAAATATCACATACCCCAGGGGGTCAACCTCCGTCACTGCCTTACAAAAGAAATAAGAACTGACAGGGAGGAGGGAGAGGTTGTTATCCCCATGATAGCTTTTATAGAGGGAGGAATGACCTTCCCAATGGGTATTGTGACGAGGGATTACCTTTTTAACCATAGGTTATGCCCCCACCAATGCACACCCAACCTATTTAGGATTTTGGAAAGTGTTGATGCTCTGAATGAGCACCTGGGTTTGCGGCCCACATGGCACGATATGGTGCACATGTATGAGTGCCACTCCAAAAAAAGCGCCGGGTACTATCTCAAATCCCGCTCGGACGTGGTAAGGATGATTTCATGCCTACCCAGGTCAAATAAAGGCATGAAAGATGATTATCTTATAGCTTTAGAAGCGTGGCATGATGGCGTTCACAGTCCCGTCCGAGCGGGGAAGCCAAGTGGGATACCCTTGGATTAGGTTCCCTAGCAATAGACTTGAACTCGATCCTTCAACCCTGTCTCGTTTCCTTTCTTTTCAGTCTTTTAAGATTATGGCTTTCAGTTGTTTAACTGACTTTTCCCTCGGCTGTGTTTGCAAATAGAAGGCACGTAGCCCCCAGGCTGAGCTTGACCAACGTTCAGGCTCTTAACTACCTGTTGTGATTCGAGATCTTTGTCAGCAAAGATAGGCAGCTAAGGGCTATACACCTAATACTGGACTTTAGGCTTATCTCGGATGCATTTTTGGACGTTGGCAACGCCATAAGAGCAGGAGATCGCCGGATACATCGGATTAACGTGTCTCGGCCCAATTTTTTAGCACCGGACAATCTTCCGCCAGTACCATTTCTGATCCTAATGGGTGTTCCCCTGGTCGCCCCGGCCATTCAACTTCCTCCTAAGGCCTCAGTGGTCGGAGAAAGGGTCGCTTGTTCAACCTCCTCATTAGACAAAGAGATTGATAATTTCCGCCTCGTAGCAGAAGAGGCTGAAGCGGCGCAAGAAATATTGGGAGCCGAGGAGAGTCTGACAAGCATTTAGCAATTCAAGCCCCATTTCTCGTTGTCGCCATCCCAGACGACACTTCAGAGGAAGAAGAAGAAAAGATGACGCTGAACACGAAGAATAAAAGTCTAAGAGAGTTGATGAAGTGCAGAAATAAGGCCCTGATGACCAAAAAGGCCGTCAGGGTGCAGCCTTCGGCGAACCTCCCGCCTCCTCCTCAGCTTCTAAAGGATCTTGGGCTAAAGCCAATCCAAGATCTAAAAAAGAAGAGGCTGAACGAGGTATTAGAGGAGGGCGAGTTGTGTCCTTCAAAGGGAAACAAGCAGCAAAAAATGTCTAGGAATAAGCGAGGTCGGAGGTCCTCGTCTGTAGAGAGCCGCAAAGATACCCACGTGGCTGATGTGCGCCGGCCACCGCACATATGGTCCCCTAAGTTGGAGGTAGATTGTGCTTCTATTACCTGGGACGCTTCAATCCGAAGCTACCAAGGAAGGCAGGCGGGTCATATCGTTGAAGCCTTGGAGCAGCCACTTCTTTTACCAAAAGATATGGATGCTTACAGGCGCTTCAACCAACCAGAGCTTTTCCTGTCCCTCAAGAGGGATTTGGCCATGGTAAGCTGCTCGATCAAGCTTTTTAATAGTTACTTGTTTTTATCTTCTCTTTTTTTTTACGGAGTTTTCCTGTTCTCATCGTGTAGCTTGCCCAACAGGTTTATATGGCTGAGGAGTGGGTCCATGATGCCCAGAACAAAACAAAGATGGAGGCTCTCGTGCCGAGGTTGAGAAAACCTTGGGTAAGTTGAAAGAGGACTACATCAAGTAGTCGGAACAGCTGAAAGAGGCGATCAAGGCCAAAAACAGCGTCGACGCGGGCCTTAAGATAGCTGAGAGGCAGGTCGAAGATCAACGCAAGTAGTTGTACACAACTGAAATCAATTTGGCCACCGAGAGGAAACTTGTGGAGGATCTTCGTGCCGAGCTTCAAAGGGTCAAAGACGCATCTCAGTTGGCCAAGGAAGCGGTCGAGGCGGAGAAGCGAGTGGTGTACAAACTTGAGGTAGAGGAGACTCAAGTAAGGTTGACGGAGGAACTCTCTTCAGTGTGTAGAGAGTACTGCGAGATATCTTGGGGGAAAGCCCTTGACGCTGCAAGAGTTCCTCCAGATTCTGACTTGAGGCGACTTGAGAGCATCTATTATGACCCAGAAATTCGTGAGCTCCTAGGTCCCGACTCCTTCCATCCTAAGCAGGCTCCACCGGTATCCGAGCAGCATATTGTGCCTGAAGCCCTTCCTCCTGCTCCTCCAAACGAACCTAAAGATCTTGCAAAATCTAAGGACCAAGCCCCCGATGCTACTGTCTACTAGCCAAGTCAAACTGTTGACCCCTCGGGGTCTAAAACTAAGGCTTAGATGTCAGGCTTTTTATTTATTTATTTATTTATTTTTATATTTTAATAGTTGTAATATACTCTTTTTTCAGTTAATGGATATACTTTTTGCCTCCTCTTGTTTTCTTTGTTAACAACGATACCTTGTTAATGACATTGATAATTTAACTTCATATTGACAAGAATTAGGTTGTATAATAATTGGCACATCACTTCAATTGGGTCTCGTTTAGCATGATAGAGTTTAAGTTTAAACACTTAGGAAAAACGTCATGGAGTGCTAACTAACTCAAATCATCTGGTCCAAGGACTACAGGCATGATGGAGTTTAAGTTTAAACACTTAGGAAAAACGTCATGGAGTGCTAACTAACTCAAATCATTTGGTCCGAGAACTACAGGCATAATGGAGTTTAAGTTTAAACACTTAGGAAAAACGTCATAGAGTGCTAACTAACTCAAATCATCTGGTTCGAGGACTACAGGCATGATAGAGTTTAAGTTTAAACACTTAGGAAAAACGTCATGGAGTGCTAACTAACTCAAATCATCTGGTCCGAGGACTACAGGTATGATGGAGTTTAAGTTTAAACACTTAGGAAAAACGTCATGGAGTGCTAACTAACTCAAATCATCTGGTCCGAGGACTACAGGCATGATAGAGTTTAAGTTTAAACACTTAGAAAAAATGTCATGGAGAAAAATACAAAGGTTCTACACAACATATATTGATTAATAGTAATATCTTTTCAGATTATTTACATTCCATGGCCGTGGTACCACATGCCTATCCAGGTCTCTAGAAAGTACGCTCCAATGCCAGCTCTTGTGGTAATGCGGTAAGGTCCTTCCCAGTGAGGTCCTAGTTTTCCCCATGCTGGGTTCTTTGCGGTGCCCAAAACTTTTCTCAATACCAAATCACCAGGGGCCAGCGGTCTCAGCTTCACGTTGGCGTTGTAACCCCGTTTGAGCTTATGTTGATAGTATGCCACTTGGACCATGGCATTCTCCCTCTTTTCTTCAATCAGGTCTAAGCTTTTCTCTAGTAGATCATTGTTCTTGTTCGGATTGAATAGGCTAGTCCTCAAGGTTGGGAGACCAGTTTCTAAAGGAATGACAACCTCAGCACCATAAGTCATTGAGAATGGGGTTTCCCCCGTAGACCTACGAGGAGTGGTCCGATACGTCCAAAGGACATGTGGCAGTTCTTTTACCCATTTGCCCTTTGTGTCATCCAGTCTCTTCTTTAGTCCATTCACTATGACCTTATTGACAGCCTCTGCTTGCCCATTTCCTTGGGGGTAGGCAAGGGTAGAGTATCTGTTGGTAATTCCTAGCTCACTGCAGTATCTTCTGAACGCCTTACTGTCAAACTGTAGGCCATTGTTCAAGATGAGGGTGTTTAGGACCTCAAATCATGTAACAATGTTCTTCCAAACAAATCTTTTGGCGTCAACATTTCTGATGTTTGCTAAGGGCTCAGCCTCCACCCATTTGGTAAAGCAGTCCCTGCCGATCAACAAATACCTTTTGTTTCTTGCTGCTTTGGGGAGAGGACCTACGAAGTCCAAGCCCTATTGTGCGAATGGCCATGGGCTAGACAGTGGATTAAGGACCACTGCTGGTTGGTGTATGTTTGGCGCAAACCGCTGGCACTGATCGCATTTTTTCACATATTCTTGGGCTTCTCTTTGCATGTTCGGCCACCAATATCCTTGAGTGATAGCACGGTGTGCTAGGGATCTACCACCAGTATGACTGCCGCAGACTCCCTTGTGGAGCTCTTCAAGGAGCATCTCAGTTGCCTCGGGGTGCACGCATAACAAGTATGGCCCTGAGAAAGACCGTTTGTACAATTTCTAGTCCTCGGACAACCAGAACCGTGCAGCCTTCCTTTGTATCTTGTCAGCCTTAGACTTTTCTTCAGGCAGCGTGTCTTCTTTCAAGAATAGCACAATCAGGTCCATCCAATTGGGTCTTGCTCTCGCCTGATGAACTTAAACTGCTTCTCCTCGTGGCTCTATAGGTTTGCATAAATGTTCCACAAGAATTACCCGAGGAAGGCATTTATCTGAAGAGGTAGTAAGGGTGGCTAGGGAATCAGCATGAGAGTTGTTGTTTTTGGAGATGTGCAACAAACTGAAAGACTCGAACTCCAACTGCAGATGTCTGACCTGCCTCAAGTATTTCTATATTCTTTCATCTTTCGCCTTGAATTCTCCATTCACTTGGCTGACCACCAACCTTGAATCCGAGAACACTTCTATTACCTTTCCCCCCATCTTTTTTACCATAGCTATACCCATCAGCAAAGTTTCGTATTCAGCTTCGTTATTCGTTGCCTCAAAATCCAACCTTAACGATTTCTCAATGGTGACCTTCTTTGGGGACACAAGCACTAGCCCCACACCAGAGCCCTTATGGTTTGCTGCACCATCGACGTATACTTCCCAAGGTGAAGAACCTTGCTGAGATATTAAGCTAACCGATTTTCCATCCATGCTGTGTGTTGGTGTTATTTCCTCTTCAGAAGGCTCTGTGAATTCGGCCACCAGATCTGCCAGGACCTGGCCCTTGACCGATGTGCGGGGCATATATTTAATATCAAAGGTCCCTAGAATTGTCCCTTATTTGGCGATCCTCCCCGTGTAGTCAGCACACTTGAGTATTAGTTTAAGTGGGAGTTGTGTGAGGACCACAACTGTATGTGCTTGGAAATACTGGGGTAGCTTCCTTGTACCATGCACCACGGCCAGGATGGCTTTCTCCAAAGGTAGATACCGCACCTCAGCCTCATGTAACGACCTGCTCACATAATAAACCGGCTGTTGCACACCATTGTCAACTCGTATCAACACCAGACTCACAGCATGGAGGGCCACGGCAATATAGGCAAAAAGGACTTCGTCTTTCTCGGGACTAGACATAACGGGAGGTTGAGAGAGGTAGTCTTTAAGCTGCTGGAAAGCAGAGACGCATTCCTTAGTCCACTCGAATCCTTTCCATTTATTCAACAGCTGGAAGAAAGGTCAGCATTTGTCTACCGATTGAGAAATGAAACGATTCAAAGCCGCTGTCATTCTAGTCAATCTCTGAACTTCCTTTGGGTTCTGAGGAGGTTGCAAGTTGTTGATTGCTTTGATCTGGTCGGGATTTACCTCAATTCCCATATGGGTGACCATGTAGCCCAGAAATTTGCCCGATTCAACACCAAATGAGCACTTGGAAGCGTTTAAGCGCAACTTGTGTCTCCTAAGAACTTTAAAAATGTTTCTGAGATCCTCAATATGGTCAGGTATGACTTTGCTTTTCACCACCATGTCATCGATATAAACCTCCACGCTCTTACCCAGCTGAGACTCAAACATCCTTGTCATCATTCTTTGGTAGGTAGCTCCTGCATTCTTCAGACTGAATGGCATCACCTCATAGTGGTAGTTCCTGTTAGGGGTAACAAAAGCGGTTTTTTCTGATCATCCAAGGCCAGTGGTATTTGATGATACCCTTGAAAAGCGTCTAGGAAACTCATCCGTGGGTGGCCAACAATAGCATCGATCAGTTGGTCAATTTTGGGCATGGGGAATGGATCTTTTGGACATGCTTTATTCAAATCTGTGAAATCCACACACACTCGCCATTTTTCGCTTTTCTTCTTCACCACTACGATGTTAGCCAACTATTCAGGATAAAACACTTCCTTAATTGCCTCGGCTCGTTTGAGTTTCACCACCTCTTCTCTGATAGCGTCTGCGTGTTCCCTAGATGGGTGTTGGAGCGATTGCTTTTTAGGAATAATAGCTGGGTTAACGTTCAGGTGATGGCAAATGAACTCTGGGCTCACTCCTGGAGCCTCAATGGCGTCTCATGCAAATACGTCAATGTTGGTTTTGAGAAATTCCATCAGCTCTTTCTTTTCCTGAGGAGGCAGCAGGGATCCGACTTGAAAAAATCTGTCTGGATTGTCACCGATAACGACCCTTGTTAAGCTTTCGCATTCAGCTCCCTCAGTTATGTCCTCGGCATTCAGTGCTGCGGATTTTAACTACTATAAGTCTTTTTCATTATGGGTCGAGGACTCGGCTTCAAGTTTATGCCAGATCGCTGCCATCAAACATTGTCTGGCCATCGATTGGTTTCCTAGAATTTCCTTAACCTGTCATTCGGAAGGATACTTGACCTTCTGGTAAAGAGTGGAAGAAACAACCCCAAGCGTATGGAGTTAAGGTCGGGCTACGATTACGGTGTAGGGCGAGTAAGCGTCCACCACTATAAAATCTACTTCTACTATTTCTAGGCCAGTTTGCACAGGCAACCTAATTTGACATCTCGGGATGACCACCTTCCCATCGAAACTGACCAAGGGAGAATTGTAGGGCGTCAGATCTTCAGGTGTCAAGTTCAGACCCTTATAAAGGTCTGGGTACATTATCTTTGCACCACTGCCTTGGTTCACCATCACTCTCTTCATGTCATACCCCCTATTCTGAGTGTGATCACCAAAGCATCATCATGGGGTTGGATAGTTTCGATTTTGTCCTCGTCCGAGAAGCCTAACACAGGTTGAACTTCCACTCTAGCTCTCTTCTGCTCTCTGTTAATGCCTTCGGAGGGTAGCCGAGCAACAGATAGTATTCTAGATGGGCAAGACCCAGTTCTACCTGGTGCAGCAAAGATAACGTTTATCGTGCCCAAGGGAGGTCTCAAGAAATCATCCCTCTGGGATCTTGTGTTTGCTTGGCTCCTTTGACCATGGGTATGGTGCAAGAACTATTTTAATTTGCCCTCACCGACGAGTTGGTCCAGGTGGTCCCACAGACTCCTACAATCCTCCATGGTATATCCATGATCCTGGTGATATTGGCAATAAAGGTTGTGGTTGCGCCTTTCAGGATTTCCCACAATTTTGTTTGGCTTTTTGAAGAAGGGCTCATTTTTTATCTTCTCCAGGACTTGATGTACCGATTCTCGGAACACGGCGTTAACTCTCTGAAGGTTTGCCGACCCTGGTGGTCCGACCCAATCCCTCCGTGGCCTGTTGTTGCCATGGCAATTCGACCTGAAATCCCTCTTCTCATAAGGGATAACCTTATCCTTTCCCTTACCCTGCTGCTGGTCTTCCTCGACTCTTTTATACTTATCAATCCTGTCCATCAACTGGCGCACATTGGTAACAGGCTTCCTCGTTAGCGACTTTCTTAGACCGTGTTCAGTCGGAAGGCCGAGCTTAAAAGAGCTAATGGCTACTTCGTCAAAACCACCCTCCATTTCGTTGAACATCTCCCAATACCTATCCAAATATGATTTTAGTGTTCCACATTCTCGCATGCTTACGGACAGTAGAGAAGCCAATGACTGAGGAACCCTGCGGCACGTCACAAAACGGGAACCGAATGCCTGAGTAAGCTCTTCGAAAGAACTTATAGAGTCCGTTTTCAGACTGTCAAACCACCTCATTGCGACTGGTCCAAGACTGGACGTGAAAACTTTACACATCAAGGCTTTGTCTTTAGAATGAACGACCATCCTCTGGTTGAAATGACTCATGTGTTCAACAGGGTCTGTTCTGCCGTTATAGATGGTGAACGTTGGCTGGTGAAAACGTCGTGGGAGCCTTGTGTTTTCGATGTTACTTGTGAAAGGCGAACTGGATATTTGTTTTAGGGCCCTACTCATAGCATCATGGCCTACGCCTCGAGGTGATGGGCTCCGCATCCGCTGTTGACGATGATGCTCTTCTTCATAGGTGAAGGATTCGGTGGGTGGGGTTCGAGACCTCTGCCTGTAATCAGTATCTTTTTCGTCATCAGAAGAAAAGTCTGAATCCTTAGAAACTTTTCTCTTCCTTGCATGACGTAACTCTCTTTTTAACTAATCGATCTCTAGCTGCATGTTCTTGTTGTCATTGTCATGGGAGATATGGTCCTCCCTCTGAGGTTGACTCCGGTCAATGTGGGTGGTGTGTACACTTCCCTCGCGGTCACCTCTCTGCTCAAGGTTGAGGAATAGGTCATTGCGTTTAGAGCCCCTCGATTCCGCTTGTCGTTGACCTAGTTCAGCCATAGCCTTTATTCTCAGTGTCACTCGAGCTTTTCCCACAGACAGCGCCAATTGTAGGGTCACGAATTGTTGGTCCAGGCCCAAAATTTTGTTTGGAGAATGGTTTAGTGAGCCCAAGACAATGAATTTGTAGAGAGTGGGCTTAAGAGCTAGGTTTTAATGATTTATGTTAACGGCTAGGTAAGAATTTGATGATAATCGAAAGTGAGTAACACATAAAACTTCACGAAATGGCTATCCGAGGAGACTGGATAGGATTCAATACAAGAATTATGAACTTTCAGACCACCCTTAGTGCTACAGTCATTCTCTCTTCCCCTCTTCTTCCTATTTTTTTCGTCCCCCATTAAGTGAGATCTTTTACATTTATATAGGTCCTTTTAGGCCATCCTGATCTTACACTTGTTACCCATCTAGATCCTCACTTAAGTACATGTTCCATCAAATATTTTCTTTTGTTATCTGTTAGTGGCAGTAGCTAAAAGTTATACTGTTCAGGGGTCTCCTCCCCATAAATGCGGCCAGAAGAATTGGTGCAGTCCATTTAATGCGGTGGTAGTAGCTTTTCTTTGAGATATTTCCATATTATCATCTCCTTTGTATGTGCCTGAAATTCATCCTTATCATTCTAACCTCTGATCAGTTGCCTAAGTCATCCAAGCACTTGCTTGGATGAGATTCGTCCTATCCGAGAAGGACAACCTCCTCGGACTGTATTCCTCTCTCCTCTCCTTGCGTAATCCTTCATTCTGTGGCCTCTTCTAATTATTCATTGCTCCTTGGACATATCCACGAATAGGGCCCAAGGCCCAGTATACAATTTTGGGATCTTATCCCCATAGGTGTGTAATCTATATGTAGAGCTCTGCAATTTTTTTTTTTCATTTACACGTAGACGTAGTGTCTCTCTTACAATTCAAACTATTCATTTTCTTTTTGTTTCTCAAATAAATTTTGTATTATATGAATTTATGTATAAAATCGTGCAACGTACAGGAAGCAAAAATTATAATAAGTTCTATAATTAGAACAAATTAAAGATTATTATTCTTCGAATAGTTCTATCTTTTAAAAGTGGCCAATTTTTATAATACTATGTCTAAAGATTTTAATAAAGAACAATGACGAAGAAGAACGAGGATACTCTAAAAACATAGTGTACAAATAACTGATCAAAGATTTTCCAAGGGAAAAAAATACATCTAACATTTTTTAATCATTGATATTATTTTTAACAATACTTCAAGTCACTAACAAATTAGTACTTATTTTTTTATAATATTTATTAAAATATATAATTATATATATATATATATATTTTATAAGTTTTTTCATAAAATCGTGCAACGCACGAATTTATAACTAGTGTATTATAGTAAAATCCAGCTAGCATTTCAAATGTATTGTAGTAAACTTGAACTAGCACTTCAGACTTATCTCAATTTCCAATTTCCAACAACTTAAATTTTATATTATAATCAAAATTTCATGTAGTGGATAAGTTGTAGCTCAGGGGCTGTTTGACATTGTTTAAATAATATTTTTCAGTGTTAAAAATAACAATAACACTTCTGACACATATTTCTATAACACAATACGTATTTTCACAATACTAAAAATTGAACAACAATACTCAAATACTGCTACCAAACGGGCCCTCAATTGACACATTTTAATGTTTCCAATGGAGACGTTTAGGGTTGAATTATCAAATTACCAAAAAAAGAAAAAGGAAAAAAAAGAAAAAGAAGAAGTGTTCATTAATATTAATCAAAAAGAAAAAAGAAAAAGGAAGAAGTGTTCATTAACTTCTAGTGCCAAAAATTTGAAGCCACGATGAGAATCATAAATATAGACAAATTCGGCCCATCTCAACGAAAACAGTCAAGTCAAATGTCCAATACATTGAGCCATCTTCCTGTAACCCGAAAAGCCCAAGCCACGTTTATCAGCATTGGCTTCGTCTCAAGGCCTAAACCCTAAAACCCAGCTAGGGTTTCACTCCATCGATCGCGTTAGCGTTAAACACAACGCTCTCTTTGCCCCAGAAAGCTCAGTTATCAGTGACCCTCCCAATCTACCCTGAACCAACAACAATGGTAGCTAAAATCTCTTCCTTGTTGCTCATATATAATATGTGTTTATGCTTTTCTATGTTTGGTTTGTTTTACTATGGTTTCTAAATTTTGTAGGTGAAGTATTCAAAGGAGCCTGATAATCCCACTAAGTGTGAGTATTTTCAATTTCATAATAGCCCATTACGAAATCTATTACTATTTCTATTGCTATTCGTTAAGCACTAGGATTAATGTGTTAGTTAATGTCAGTTTTGTTCAGAATGTGGAGTTGTGAGTATTTGGGTAATTGAGATTTTTTTTTTTTGGGTGCGTAGAATATTAGAATTTCACACAAACACGCACTTGGGAAATTTATAGGGTGTAATATTTGAGTTTCTTTCTCTCTGTGCAGCCTGCAAGGCCAGGGGCTCGGATCTGAGAGTTCATTTCAAGGTATCATTGTGTTATTTATTTTGTACATTATGTGGTTTAAATGAGAATTTTTGTGAATTTTGCATGGTTGATGCCAATTTGTGTTTCGACAGTGGAATGTCCTAAATGGGTGTTTAATTTTGTTTCATATGGATTGTAAAACTTGATGGATGATTGGGGGGGCTTATTTCTTATGTGAACAATTGCGCTAGGAGTTGTTAAAAATCATTGCATTATTATATACTGAACTGCTGAAGTTTTTTCTTGTAACAGAGTTCAGTAAATGCTTGCACATTCATGGATTCTTCTGGTGGGAGTAAAGGAGTTTGATCAATGCAAACTAGAAACTTGAAATTATTTTCATTTCCCCCCTCTTTTTTAACCATGCTTTAGTCACATTGTCCTCATAAACTATAAAACTCAGCAATGTTCCCCTTTAACTATGCTTTAAATTTCTATTGGACACATTTTTCAAAAAATTGACTCGTCTATTAAGTTTGAAAAAATTTCTTACAGAAGCAGGGGCAGAGGGGGGGGGGGGGGGACATTGCTCAATTTTGAATATTGGATTTCATAATTTTAATGGGAAGTAGCTTTTTAGTTGGTTTCCAATAAGATCTTAAGTCTTAATAAAATTCCTAGTGAGTGGAGGAGAAACACTCTAATACATATATATAAGAACAAGGGAGATATTGACAATTGTAGAAATTATCATGGAATTAAGCTTTTGGGTCTTACTATGAAGCTTTGGGAGAGAGTGATTGAACATAGGTTAAGACACTAAACGACAATCTTGGAGAATCAATGCACTTTTATGCAAGGGAAATCTCATGGTACCTATTTTCTTACTCTGACATCTGATGGAAAAAGCTAGAGACGCTTGTAAAGCTCTTTGATTGTTTTTGTTCCTAAAGGTGTATGATAGGGTAGTACTTTAAGTGGTTATGTGGTGGATCTTAGAAGGGTATCTCAATTCGTTAACCTTATGGGAATCCTCCATGAGGTCTCCAGTTCGAATTGTGGGATTACTAGATATATGGTTTTAGTGAGTGAGGTTGTGTATATGAGGTTTACTCGATAGTCGATAGGGGTGGGTACAAGAAGTTATCCCGCCTTGAAGTAGTTCCTCGTTATAAAAAATTAAATAAATAAAAAAAGGAATTCATTTAAAGTATATTAAATTGAGTAAAGATATGTATGATAGAATTGTAACTAGTGTGAGAACAAGTGGGGAGAGTACAAGAAGTTATCCTGCTTTGAAGAGGTTCCTCACTATAAAAAATTAAATAAAATTTTTTTTGATAGGTATAAAAAATTAAATAAATAAATAAAGGAGTTCATTTAAAGTGTATTAAATTGAGTAAAGATATGTATGATGGAATTGTAACTAGTGGGAGAACAAGTGGAGGCATCACAAGTGAATTTTTCTATAGTATAATTTTGGATCAAGGATCAACATTAAGTCCATATCTCTTGAAGTTAATGTCAAGTTAGAAATTTGGAGGGATTCTTTAGAATGTAAAGGCTTTCAATTAAGTAGGACTAAAACATAGTGTATGGAATGTAAGTTTAGTAAAAGTAGAAACGAAGGTACCTATCAATAAAAAAAAAGGTAGAAACAAAGGTGAAGGGATTGTAAGTGTTGAAGACTTGATGGTCATGAGATTCCAAAGAATGAGTTATTTCAATATCTTGGATCTATAGTTCTTAAGGTGAAGAGATTGAAATGGATGTGAATCATAAGAGCAGCTGGATGAATTGGAGAGGCTCATGAGCTGTATTTTTTAATCATAGAATACTTATAATTTAAAATTGTATATGATTGCTATGAAACCAACTATTCTATGTGGTACTGACTGTTAGGCTAAGGCTATTGAGTATACAAGGAAAGACAGGATTCGAAATAAAGAAATTTTCTTAAAGATAAGAGTGACCCTGTTGTTGAATATATGAATGAGAATTACTTGAAATGGTTTGATAATGTGTAGAGAAGAGTGAATTCATTCAAATCAAAGGAAAAGTAAAGGAAGACCTAAAATAACATTAGCATAAGTAGTTAAAAAAGATATGTTAATTAAGGGAGTGACAAAGAGTATGATTTTGGATATGATAGAACGATGGAAAAGAATACATATGGCTAGCCCTAATTAGTCTATCGAGGATCCATAGTTGGCCCCAAAGTTTTTGGAGTAAGGCTTGATTATTGCTGTTGAATATAGTATACAGTTGGTGCAACTTTTGATTGTATATATTTTGATGTCTTATTCTTTGTGCAAGTGTGTTTGCCCTTGATTAGGTTGTGTAAAATCATTTGTGCAATTGTAATGACTAGGCTGAATATTTTTCAATAGCGATCAAATATATTTCTTGCTATCAAGTGGTACTGTTATATTGTCTCTTTTATCTACTTTACTTTGTTTCATGTCGTAACTGGGCTATTGATTTCCAGAACACAAGAGAGACAGCCCATGCTATTAGAAAGTTGCCTTTAGCAAAGGCTAAAAGGTATCTGGAAGATGTTCTGGTCCACAAACAAGCCATTCCCTTTCGACGCTTTTGTCGTGGTGTTGGTCGAACTGCTCAGGCAAAGAACCGTCATTCAAATGGTCAAGGACGTTGGCCTTTTAAATCGGCTAAATTTATTCTTGACTTACTTAAGAATGCTGAGAGCAATGCAGAAGTATGTTTCACTATAGTTGATATTTTATTCTTGGTTTGATCTTTTTTAAACCATCTGAAAAATTGTGTCAACCTCTTATGTAGGTGAAAGGTCTGGATGTGGATTCTCTGCACATATCTCACATCCAGGTGAACCAAGCCCAGAAACAGAGGCGCCGGACCTACCGTGCTCATGGGAGAATCAATCGTGAGTTTTTCCCCCTCTTTGCTTTTTTTTTTTTTTGGGTGTGGGTGGGATGGGCTTGTGGATTTGTTCTAAATATTATTCTTTTATTCCTTATGCAGCCTATATGTCATCTCCCTGCCATATTGAGTTGACCTTGTCTGAAAAGGAAGAGCCAGTCAAGAAGGAGGTAATTGAGAGTTTCAAGTGCCAATTATTGAAAGTTAATATATATATATATATATATATATTTGATAAGTAAATAGGGGGGGTGGGGGGCTGGTTTAATTGTGATTTTAATTCAAGATGGATGCCAGCCAACCCATCTGTCCAACATATGCATGGCATAGTTGTGACATTATGCAAGAGGTTTTATTTATCCATTTCCCAGGCAAAGAAGATAAAATGTATGTTATGATCAGTATAGTTTATTAATAGAATGTTTAACTGCCCCTCTGAAAGTTCATTGACTGCGTGCTATTTCATATAATCAAACCCAGAAATTGGTAGTGCATTAAATCACGCGACCAAAATTATCAAAAAAATGGTATTTTGAGGTTATTTGTGATAATCTTGTAATAGCAATTTCAGAGTTAAAACTAGTTTCATCAAAATGCATTGTATTCTTGTAAATGTTATATACACATTTCATACTTGAAATGTACACTGAAAGAAATTTGAAAAATAAAACCACATGTTTAATTCCCCTCTATGGCTCTGTCCCCATCCTTTTAGTAAGATACTTGCTATAGTGGATGGAGCTGATGAAACAAAATTTGAGGTCAAATATGTCTGCCTGTTCTCTAAAATTACTTTCATGGATTGATTTTATTTAGATAAAAAATAATTGTACCACATTCAAACAAAGAATATAATTTTTATTGTCACTTTTTCCTTGGATCTGAAACTCTGTAATTAAATAGACTGGTGGACATTATTACTCTTGTCATCGTTTGAATTTGAATTTTCCACATTGATTTTGTTGGATGCAGCTTGAAACACAGTTGGCTCCTAGGAAAAACAGGAAGTCTCAAGCTTTACATAGCGGTGCTTCTTCTTGAATGTGGTGGCTACAGGGAATTCTAGTTATTCATTTCTGTACTGTCCACTCCTTTTAAGTGGAATCTATCCTTCTAAGATAATATATCATTTAAAATTGAAAACCCTGTCTCTGATTTACTGTCTTTTTCATCAAATTTTCTTTTTTGAGTACTTGTATGGAGCTTGAATCATGGATTTTTGTTTATTTTAGTTTTGATATGGATGTTGGAGTAACATTAACATTGATGATGCCTTAAAATTTTCATTGGAATGTGTAACATTATAATTATGATATCATTTGTCTACTTTAATGAAAAATCTATGTCCCCCACTTTTGATAGGTTGATGTTTTCAAGTAGTGGTTCCTTGTAGTAAATAAATAAATTGGGAAATCGATTGTGGTGGAGTTGTTGACTGCACTTTCTTGTTCCTGGAAACTCTTTTTTTTTTTTTTTTTTTGCCTCCATTTTTGCATGAAAATCAAATCCTAATGGCTACTTTGTGTTTTCCTTGAAACTCTCTCTTCCACCCCCTCCCTCTTTTAATTTTTAATTTTGATAGGTGATATAGTACATTATTTCGCATCAGAATGACCCCTCGTTTAGCTTCAGAAGGCAAGATCTCCTTTTTAAAATACTCATCCCACTTCACTTCATGCCTGCCTACCTGCATCTGATTTGTTTGTTTGTTTTTATCACTTTAGTGCCTCTACTACTATGATGGGTGGCTTTGGCTTAATATCTAGTGTTGTATTCTCTCAGTTTGTGCTTCTTACAAAGTGACTTTACTGGGTGGATTCCACGATTTAAATTTTGGTACGACATGGCTTTGGTCCTCTATCCTTTGTTAAATTCACGTGGTGCTTCTTATTCCAAATCACTCTACCACTCCAATAGTGAGAGTTTGGTACCTTTGCAGAAGGGTACATTACACTATCCTTTTGCTTCTTGGTTCGTGATGCTGGTGAACTTTGGTTTTTACTAAAGGCAATATTGTCAAGGTTTAATTACAAATTTGATCCTCAACGTTTACCCTGTGTTTCAAAATGATCCTTAAGTTTATTTCTTAACCTTTTAAATTTGTCAAAAATATCTCATTAATAGGTAGATGGAAAAGTATAACATGACAAACAAAAACACTAACCAAATTTGAGGATTTCACATCTGAAATCCCCATGTCTTTATTATTATTATTATTATTATTATTATTATTATTAATGGGCTCAATGTTAATATGAGCGCTTGATTTTAGTGTTTCTGTTTGTCATGTCGTTCTTTTCTGTCTATTATTTGATAACAAGAAACTTTATGACATATATTTAAAAAGTCAAAGACTAAATTGAAACAATATATTAAAGATCTTTAATGCTAAATCTTGAATTTTGATCTTACTTTGATGTAGCTTTAAGCATATTTCAACTTTAGGGAGTAGATAAAGTTCTTTTAAAAGTTTACTAAATGGGTATTAAAATCTCTAAAAGCTCTTTTGGCCTTTAGAGAGCTTTTAGGATTATCCTTAACGTAGAGTTACACATGCTCTATAAGCTTTTCTTGATGGTAAACATTAAACTCTAAAGCCTTGTAAAACATCTTATCAATGGTCATTAGAAGAAGTTGCTAGAGGCAATTTCCAAAAACTATGGGAGAAATTAGGCTCACTCAAATTGCTAATAGACATGTCAAACCAAGTGAGAAGCCCATAGTTTTGTTTGTATTACATTATATAGGTCTTTTAATCGTACCTCCAATGGTTTGGGGCTATGCTTATGATATCCATCGAGTGAGTATCATGTGACGTGAATTATTAACGAATACTACAAAGTTATCATCATATGTGACCTTGTTAATATTCGTTCAAAATGACAAAAAAATGAAAATTTAAAAAAAAAGAAACATGAGTTATCGTGTGATGCGATGAAATTTGCTATTAGATTTGACATAAACACTAGTTTTGATCAATTATATTTAATATAACGTGAAAAATAAAACAGTTATAAAAAAGGTGGAGCGACTTAATTTGATGTGAGTTAACAACATTTGTAACAAAGTTACTATCACGGTGTCATAGATAACCTTATTACTAGTAAAAGTACCACATCCACAAAAAAAGAGTGGATATTTTAAAATTTCCCTATTCTTATCATAAAGCAGACAACTTTGTTTGATAAATGAGACATTCACAAACTATAGGTAACCTGTTTAGAGAGCCTCCCTTCCAAGATAAAAAATTCACACAGGAGCTGGAAAAAGACAGATAAAATCAGTAACATTCGTTAACGTTACCTTGTGTCATCATCACAAAGGTTTTTTAGGACAAGAAACACACCCATGCAATAGTAATACAATAGAATATTAGAGCAAATACAATGAAACTCGTACTAGTGACACCTGACAACTCCCAAAATTCTCAAGTGTAGCTTTTATTCAGATGCTCAGATCCAACAACTTAAGTCACTGCTTAAGATTTCAACTTCAGGCTACCATGACAGAGCAATTTAAAATGAAGGGGCTGCGCTGGTTTGTGCAATCCTCAATAGCCCTCCAATGCAATTTATCAGCTTGTGGTTCTGGGCTGCATGTGTATATAGTCATGCCCCGGACTGAATTAGTGGATGTACCTATGACAAGTAGCTCATCACCTAGAGACTTGAATGCTACTCCCCATCCTCTAGCAACATCAGCTCTTACTGGGACTGGTCCCAAGTTCTTCCATGAATTGCTGCCCTTTATGTATACCTTGAGCTCATTTGAAGAAGCTTCAAGTGAGTAGAGCTCATTGTTGACAACAGCAACAAGAGGCGGAGATTGGGAACTTTGGACTGGTGAATCTTTTAACATGTTGGGGATCAAGTCCCAGTTGTTTCTCTGCTCATCAAATGCTTCTGCACAAGTTAGACCTTTCCCTTCCTCATCTGTCCCTCCAATCACATAGAACTTATTGTCCATGTAACAACCTGAGCAAAGTTTCCTCTTCTTGTGCATGCCTGGAAGGGCTTCCCATGATTTGGTCTCTGGATTATATTTCTCAGCTGAGCACAAAGCTTTCCAATTAGACGCCATTCCAATGCCACCAGCAACAAAAGCACAAGTACCGCATGTGGCAGATGCAAACAAACACCGTGGATTCATCATATTAGGACCCTTGAACCATTTGTTTGATGCCAATTCATACCTCCAAATAACAACACCATCATATTCTTTGCCTGAAACAATGAGATGAGTCCCAGCACAAACTGACTCCTTATCTCCAGATGAAAAACAAATATCTGATGGTAAGATTGGAAGCTTTCTACAAGACCCGAATTGCCTGTCACATGCCCTCCAACTAGTCTCCCCAGTAGCCAACATGAAAACAGAAGGTTCTTTAAACCCAATTTCCTTCCTAATCTTATATACCTCACCACTCTTCACAAGAGTTAAAAACATCTTGTTCACAACAGAGAACTTCCCGTATTCTGATCTAGGAACCCTGGCCAAGATAAGAGCCTCTAACTCCTCACTCAGTGAAGCAACAACGGAATAATCTGCATCCTGAGGTACACCACCTGAGGAACCACCAACCCTTGAAGAAGTTGATCCATCCCATGGACCAACTCTAATCTTTATTGGTGGGGGACTATGAGAATATATGCAACTGCTACTACCCAAGTCCATGGCAATAAGACCTCCTTTCATACTACCATGCTTGCTATCATCTGTACACAAATCCTCCCTTTCTTCTTCACCCTCTATTTCTTTACCTTGGGACATGAGTCACAACTCTTTTAAACCGAAAAAATTCTCTGTAATTAAAATAAAGTAAAAGATCCAATGAAATGATAATCGGCAATTAAAGAACAATATGCATAAATCATCATAACACTTGGATAAAAATAGCTAGATGATAGATTGAGAACTTCAAACCAATCTTATGTCATGGACCAATCAATAATTTGTGCACCTTTCAGAAATAAACATATAGAAAAAAAATTTTCTATCATGGATTTAAATCATGAAAGATACAAATAAATATGCACAAGCCCCTCGGGAGAAATTTTACGGATACTCACAGAGATATTGAGGCTAACCGACCAATTTATATCATAAACTTGTCAAGATTTATAGAAGTGAGTAAATTTAAATATCAACCTTAAAGAAGAAAAATAGAACACTCAACTGAGAAATTCATATTAAAGTAACATACTCTTAATGGGTTTAATCATAATTGATAGGATGACTAAAACATAAAATCCAAAAAGAAAAGAAATGAAAAGTAAGAAACAACTAATTACTCAGATGAGAAACACCTGTAAAATCAATCTTATCAAGATCCAAAAGATAAACCATTGAACATGCACACCTTTGAAACTTCAAAAGGAAACCGAAAAAACAAAAAGGAAGGTCAAAGATAGCAGACTGAGATAAAAGATAAATTTTTAACATGGGTTTACCAAAAAAGATTCACGAGATAATCATTCACACATACATGAAAAACCGATACAGGCAGGCAAAAAGAGCCACCGGCAGAAATGATCAATATATAAACACACGTGTACACATACGCACACATATAGTAAACGTAGAGAGAGAAAGAGAGGCGCATACCAGGGAAGTCTAAGTCAAGTTAAGCAGTTCAAAGGAGAGAGGACACAGTTATAAAATGAGCAATGAAACCAAAGAAGAGGAACTGGGTAGTCCCAAGTTTCTAGGACTTACACTTGAAAACAAGGGGGGTAGTAGTAGTACAGCAATAAATGTTAGGAGAACTTGGGGGAAGAGAAGGAGAATGAGACATAGAAATAGTGAAAGATAGGCCATTAAGGCACACACAGATTTTGGGTTGGAGTGAACAACAACAACAACAATAAAGGATATAGAAAGAAAGAAAGAAAGAGCTTGTGTTCAAGTTGAAGAGCCATCCCAGTAAAATGGGTTTTATTAATTTATGCTTTATTTAGTGTGCATCTTGTCTATATGGGATTGTAATACGCCGAGAAAATCAATTTTTTTATTTACCACTATCATCACCATCCACAACAACGTTGTATTATTAGGTTTTTTTGATATCAGAAAAGGTAAGCCTTTTTAAGAGAGGGAACGAGTGTGTGCGCGTGTTACTTGCGTGGTTGGTTCTTGCTTCTTTCTTTCTTTCTTTCTTTTTTTTTTTTTTTTTTTTTTGGGTGAGAGTACTGAGTACGTTTATGTATCGGTAAATATTTAAGATGTGAAATAAGAGGTAATATATATATATATATATATATTCTCATAAAATTTACTTGACAATTGATTAATTTTTGAATTTTGTGTTTTAAAAAAACCCTTTTTTGGCTTTTCTTTACTAATGCCTTTAAGATATATCATAATGGATATTTAATATTAGGGAAAATCATACTTTTTCACCATAAACGATTATCCTAATTATGTATAACCTCCCAAATTAACAAAATGCATTGTTATCCCCTTAATTTTAAAAAATAAAAATGTTTCACTTAAACCAATATATACTGTTTGTTTTGTTGTTAAGTTCAATGAAATTTAGCACTAAAATACTCAGTTGTCTATTTTAGAGAGAGGAATAAATTAGTTTTTTAATACTAAATTTCGTCATACTTAACACAAAAATAGATGGTATAGAGACATTAAAATAGAATTATAATTTTTGAGGGTCAATTGTATGTTTCAATAGTCTAGAGAGTTCTCAAAAAAAAAAAAAAAAAAAAAGTCTAGAGAGTTAAGTGTAATCAGGGTAAAAAATTTAGGGTGAAAACTAAAAGTGTGATTTTTCCTTAATACTATATTAATATACTTTTTGATTTTCCAATAAATAATGTCAAGCTATGTATAAATATTAAAAAAAAATACTCACAACTACACTTTTGCTTGAAAATCAATAAACTATTGATAAGTATATATATATATATATATATATTTTTTTTTTTTATAGAAAAAGTGTATTACTGCTCATAGTTGAACTTTAATTTTATTAATTCTTAACACGTGTCATTGGAACATTGTTAACATGACTCTTCTTTATAGCCACCTGGAAGTGTGGAATATATATATTTTTGCTAAATTGGAAGTGTGGAATATTTAACCACACTTTCATTGATGTAGTTTATTTTTAGCAAATTTAATTGCAAGTGTGGAATATTTAACCACACTTCGAATAAAGCCATGGTTCTCGAGTATGTACCCATTTGCCACTTCCCGTAACTTCAGAAGGCAAATAGCTCGACTTCAATTAAAGGACATTAGCAAATCATTGGTGTTTAAAATCGAACACGATCTAAAAGCTCCCACTTCCTTTTATATATATATATATATATATATATGTCAAAGCATTACAATTAATTTTGCTACTTTTTCATTGTGCCACATTATCTACCTATTTTCAATTATTTCTTTATTATTTTTAATTCTTATTTTTCTTATTAATTTCTCAATTTATTATTTCACATTCTCCAACATTTTTATCTGCTCACTATTCTCTACCTTAACAACATTTTTTCTCTATCCATTTATCTTAATTTATTTTGGCTCTTTTTATTCAAATTCTTTTACTATAAATTTGTCATTCTGTTTCATTTTATGCATAATTTTCCTGACAAAAAATGTTCTCTCTCTCTCTCTCTCTCTCTCACACACACACACACACACACACACACATGTGCACTTTTTTTTTTTTTTTTTTTTTTTCATTTTTTGGTGGATTTTTTTTCTTACATCTCTACTTTGCATCTCCCTCTTATAGTTTTGGTTGATTTTTGTTTGAGTTAATACTTGAGCATTCACAACAAGGTTGCTAAAAATTATAGCTTTTAGCAACTTAAAATACTATTTTATCTATTTTAGCATCCTACTTTATAATACATCCAACATCAAAGAATTTATTTTAGCATTCAACACATTAAAATAATATAAACAACACAATACGATAATATATCCAACACAATAAACAACAATCATAACCATTACCATATTAAAATAATAATAATATATATATATATATATATTTTATAAATTTGGAGCTACAATAAAGTGTCACAAGTTTTAGGTTTGGCAACATTGATAAAGATGATTTTTTTTTTGGGTGCTAGAATGACAATATAGCAATTTTCACACCTTTGGTGTGAATGCTCTAAATTTATTTTGGAAGTGAGAATTTGAATTTATATTAAAACACAATCTTGGTTATGAATTTGAATGTGCCTATCAATTATGTAAGTAATATCTAATTTAATTTTATTATAAGTTTTGATTATCATGATAATCTCCTTTAAGAGAATGAGGAATTTGAATAATTTATTTGAGATTTAAAAAGTTTAGTTGTATAAAAAAATATCACTATAAGTCTTTCATTATAAATTTTTTCTCTATCCGTTTATCTTCCTTTATTTTGGCTCTTTTTATTCAAATTCTTTTACTATAAATTTTTCATTCTCTCTCATTCTATGCATAGTTTTCCTCACAAAAAATGTTATTTCTCTCTCTCTCTCCCTCACACACACACACACACATTTTTTTTTTCTCATTTTTAGGTGGATTTTTTTTTTCTTAAATCTCTACTTTATGTTGATGAAAATTTGGTGTTATTAAGAACTCTACTTTGGGTTGATGTGATTTAGTTTTATGTTTTTAAGTTATTCTCTTTTTTCTTTTCTTTGATGTTAGATGTTATCCTATTGCATTATAAAGATAGTATATAATAATATAATGTTATTCTATTAAATAGCATGACTTGGATAATTTGATATTTATTATTTTATCTTTTATTTTTACTCTTTTTCTTCTTATCTTATTTTCTTTAAATTTGCTATTATCTCTCACACTCTCCCATGAAAAATTGGCTAATCTCTCTTTCTCTCTTAATATTTTATTCTTTTTTGCATCTCTACTTTAGGTTGACGAATATTCATTATATTTTTGAAAACTCGGGTTAATACATTTTGGTATTGTGTTTTTGAGTTCCCCCCATCACAAGTAGTATCTCTCCCTCTTATATTTTTGGTTGATTTTTGTTTGAGTTAATACTTGAGCATTCACAACAAGGTTGCTAAAAAATATAGCTTTTAGCAACTTAAAATACTACTTTATCTATTTTAGCAACTCACTTTATAATATACCCATCTTTAAAGGATTTATTTTAGCATTTAACACATTAAAATAATATAAATAATACAATAAAATAATATATCTAACATAATAAACAACAACCACAACCATTACCATATTAAAATTGTAGGGTTAAGGGGCCAAATTATATATTGGGCCTTGAGCCTTGGCTGAGAACATGAGTAGTCTGAGAACGAACAAGTGGTAATGAGTAGTTCAGACTCAGGACTTAATGAGTAAGATGTAAATGGGAAGGTGGTCCGAGGAGGAATATCTCATTGGATAAGCTAAACACCGATCAGATATGGATCATATTGATTAAAGTGACCTTCCAAAAAACCCTAGTGATAGGGACATGCGCCATAAACGTGCAAGAAAGATGGGAACCCAAAAATATCTAAGGAAAAGCTGCCACCACCGCATTAAATGCATTGCAATTACTTTTTTTGGCCTCATTTATGTGGAGGAGACCCCTTAACAGTGCTGCCTTGGCTACCATAACTCACAGAAAAGCCAAAGGGGGTGTTTGATGGGACAGATACTCAAGTAAAAGCCTAAATTATCAACAAGTGTAGGATCAAGATGGTCCAAAGGGAGCTATATAATGGAAGAGACCCTCCATGAGGAGAGGGGGGGGGGGGAGAAAGAAAAGAGAAAAAGAGAGTAATGTTGTCATCAAAATTATACATGTAATCAGTTTAATTTATTTATATGGAGACTTACCTCCTCAGACAGTGAGTTCATCTCCTCGGATGGTGAATTCATTCAGATCGGTGCTTCTTGTCTTTGTTTGATCATTCTCCAAATCCATACTAGTCGTTGGCCATTTCATTAGGGCCTAATTTTTCGACCTACTCTTTACAAATTTATTGTATTGGGCTCACTGGGCCAACATCCCATACATTTTGGGATTGAGCTACAAAACGTGTTCCTACAAAAATAATATATATATTTTTTATAGGTTTGACAACTTTGATAAAGATGATTTTTTTTTTCTTTGTGGTTGCTAAAATGACAATATAGCAATTTTCACACCTTTGGTGTGAATGCTCTAAAGTTATTTTGGAAGTGAGAATTTGAATTTATATTAAAACACAATCTTTGTAATGAATTTGAATGTGCTAATCAATTATTTAAGTAATATCTAATTTAATTTTATTATAATTTTTTATTATTATGATAATCTCCTTTAAGAGAATGAGAAATTTGAATAATTTATTTGAAATTTAAAAAGTTTAGTTGAGTAAAAAAAAAAATAGCACCTTAACATAATTTCGAAAAATATGGACAACTTCAAAAAAGAATAATATCAATTAAACGCATAAAAAAATAATAGAATAATATATTAATTGAGATAAAAAGATGAAAAATAATTTTAGAAATTATTTAATTTTTAGAGAAAACAAATTATCTTCAACAAATTTTAAAAAACAAATTATACATTATACTACAATTACAAAACAATTATTTATTCTCACACATTTCATAAGTATACAACTAGTAACAATTAAAACAAGAATGATTATTTTTATTTCCCTTTGTTTAAAAAGGTTTCCGGTGCAAAGATATTACATGGAGTGGTTGGCAATTATAGACTTATAGTACCTTCTTTTTTTTGCTGAGCCTATTGGCAATAGTACTGGTGCACTCAGAAGCTGTCTTTATCATAAATCAATCACCAACATAAAGTTACCAACATCATGCATGTGCTAATTAATCTGGTCCAAAAAATAATCATGTGGTTTTTTAGACTCATCCTTTTAACACAATATTTTTATTTATAAAAACTTTGGGATGCTTTGTAAAATAGTGTTTAGCAATGGCACAACATAAGGTGACATTTTTTTTAAGGTGAGTGGCAGTTATTGGTCTTGAATCTTGTTCAGTGAGCAGGCAAGGAAGATGAATTGCAAACCCAAGAAAGAACAAATACTGTATAATATGTTTGATTGCTTAGTTTTATAGGTCCATTACTCCTGTCCCATTCAAATCGTACTAATCAAGAATATCCCTTAGGCCTTAAATTAACAATTTTTTTTGGCCACTTTAGTTTAATCACCAAATTACAGAGAAGATGGCACGCCCTGACCAAGAAAGTGGAATTCCATTGGATAAGCCTATCTTTTTCAGATGTTTCTTTTTTATTTTCCCCCTATGCACCATTGATTTAAACTTTTCAAAGGGTGTGTAATGTGTTGTCTTTCCACTGATTAGTGTGTGGTGGAATTTCCCCTTATACTTTGCTTTGTTTTCGTTTTGACACATTATTATATTTTATAACCTAAGTTTCACTGTCATGATCAAGTAGGTTTTATTTGCACTTGTGCTCGACGCGTGTTGTTTATTAAAACTATAAGCCAAAAGAAGAATCTATTAAGAAAGCCAAGCATGGGATTGGCTAACAAAAACATTAGCCTAGTTCATAGGTTATGAAAGAGAATGCTTGGAAACCGTAACCTGTCACTTACAATTATGCACTGATTCTTTATTTCAGATTGGTTACACAATTTTTAGAACTTGATTAGGACTTTTCATACCTACTAGTCACTAATTTTGGGATACTAATTAGTATATTCCTAGATTGCTTCTAATGGGAAATTGAGAACATGCTTATTGGGGTCCCCTCCTTTTTTATTTCTTTTAAATCAAGGGTCAAGAGCTTTTGAAGGTTTTAATTTCACGAGATTGCTCATCTAATCTGAATGCAGTGGACCTCAAAAAAAGCATACCCAAGTGTATTTTTCAAGTGCAAAGCATTATAATATCTTTTGTTTGAAGCATCTACAAATGCAAAAGTCACTAGGCCTGTGATTGCAAATGAAGCCATCAACATCAGCACGAGGTGGATTGTGGAGACAATGATGTAGAATATATTCATTCTATATATTATAGGCAATAAAATAAATTCATTTAGAATGCATCCCCAAAAAAAAAAAAAACTGATTGAACGGTGATATATATATATATATATATATGTTGTATTACTTATTGGGTTGACATCATTTGGCTCTGTGACAGTAAAGAATAGGAAATTCTTCGGGTTGCGTCATTGATCACGTTTGGATTGAGAGGAATTGTGAGAATTCATGCCAGGAAATTTAGAACTAAAAATATAGATGTGTACCAAGATGTTAGATTTTGATCGTGCTTGTGTAAGTATGTAAAAAAATACTGTTCACATTTCGCAATGAAATTTTGTGTGGCCTGTGGAGAATGCTTCTTTTCTGTTTTTTGAGAAAAAATTGGTGTTTTTTGTGCTAAGCTGCTTGTTGTACTGGTGTTTTTGGTGTTTGCATAACTTTCTGCAAAAATTTTAAAGTGCATTATTCTTGAAGGAAAATTATTCAATACTCCAAAACAGTATTTAATCCTTCATATGATAAATTTTACTCGTATAAAACCCATTGTTAAATGATAGGAGGGTTATTATTTCCTGTGTACCAAGTAATTACTCATAGATCTTGGGTCCAAGACCAGTCCTTGCTTTTGATAATAAATTAATAACTACAGAGTAATTGCACTAATAATAATCATCACTACGTCCAACATACAAGTTTTATAGTTACTTTTAGATTAAAATCAATTTTGGGTCTTCATCACAAGTAAATCTTGTGTAATTTATTACTTTTGATAGCAACTACATAATATCCCAAAAAAAAAAAAAAAAAAAAAACAATGGTGTAATTGCACTGTAATAATCATCACTTTTTCCAGCATATGAGTTTGATATTTACTTTTTTAATGAGAAATTTTATACTATTTACTTTATTTTTATGGGTTTATACTATTTACTTGATTACATATGACATGTTAGAATGAGTGCCTACGGTTATAATTTAATCAATTGAATAGTAGCGTGTGATCCATTCTTATGCATTGATAAATGGGCAAATTACAACTTATTCATCTGAGGTTTGGCCGAAATTTAAGTTGTTTACCGGTGGTTTGAAACTTAACACTTTACTCACCTAAGGTTTGACTGAAATTTAAATTGCCTACCTGTAATTTGAAATCCCATGATGCAAGTGTTCTACTAGATTCTTTTTTATCTTATTTAATTTTGTATTTTTATGTTTTTTTGTGATTTTGGTGAAGAGAAACATAAAAGTGGATCAAAATTACATATTTAGTCGTGTTTTTAACAAAGTTAGGTTACGAAACTCTAACTGAGTTGACCTCAGGTAGATAAAGTGTCAAATTTTAAACCTCAGGTAGATAATTTAAATTTTGGCCAAATCACAGGTGGATAAGTTGTAATTTGCCATTGACATATTAAAAAGCAAATAAATTTGTATTCAAACATTGTCTTAGAAAATATATTTCACAAAAATAAGAATTTTATAATTAAATGACCATAACCATTTTGAAAGACGAATTTCAAATTCTTTTAAAAGACAATTATTAATAAGAAAAACAATTTGTTTACTTGGAATCATTTGATTTTGTGCTCATTGATTTTATATATATATATATATACTATGTCAAATACTCATTCAAAGAATTGCTTCATTTTAGTAAGAAGAAGAGTATTTTGTTAACCTATTTATATACTTAGTTTTATTTCTTAACATTAGTTTTGTATTATGTGAAAATGAATTTAAATTATATATATATATATATTTAAAAAAATATATTTAATTTTAGTCATACTAAAAGTCTATTTAAAAGCTACAATAAGTTTTTTTATTTTATTTTTAAGAAGTGTTACGTGCACAACATTTTTACAACAAACCATAGGTGATAAGTTGTTGTTGGTTCTAATTTAAATCCACAATTTAAATTATTTTTTTGTCCAACCATAACAATCAATAACAACCTACTACTTAAAATTTGTAATGAAAATATTGTGGAGATAATATTTTTTTTAAACATAATATTGCTGATAGTTTTTTATTGAAGTGTCTACTTAAGTAAAATATAAATTTAAAAGAATTTTAATTAGCTTTAAACAAGCTTGAAGTAGTTGTAAATGGATTAGAAATAGTTTCCAATTATAAGGATACTCGATATAAAATTAAAATTGATTAAAATTTAAGTTGAAATACTTGGCACAAAACTAGAATATATAAATTAGATTAATCCTTTTTTTTGGAGTAAATATATATATATATATATATATTAATTCATGTTGTTATAAAGAGTGAAAAATAGGGGATTTGAACCATGATTTTTTTTTGGATTGAGAAGAGAACCATGATTCTCAGTCGTATAAAATAGATTCGTTCCTTTGGCAAAAGAAAAAGTAGGAAAAAATTGCCAAATGCCCTTTTTGGAAAAACTAAGTAGTGTTTTGCCATATTTTTCAAACTAATTAGGGAAATGCCTCTCTTTTGAAAATCGATTTTCTCAAAATCGAGTTAAATCCTATAGTGGCGTTTTTAAGGAGCTTATAGTGACTTTTTATGATCTATAGTGGCGTTTTGTAACTCGATTTATATGAAATCAAGTTATAGGTAAAAAAAATTAAAAAAAATTGCTTATAACTTGATTTAATGGAAGTCGAGTTACAAAACGTCACTATAGGTCCTGAAAACGTCACTATAGATTCTTAAAAACGCTGCTATAGGGCTCCAATTTTTTTTTTTAAAATTTTTTATAACTCGATTTTGAGAAAATCGAATTTCAAAATAGGAGCATTTCCCTAATTAGTTTAAAAAATAGAGAAAAACGCTGCTTAGTTTGCCCAAAAAAAGGCATTTAGCAATTTTTGTCCATAAAAAGTACTATATTCATGTATATGTTGTAGTAGTTACTTGGATTCGAATCAATCAAGATCCTCAATTTTTGTATAGATTAATAGAATGTCCCTTCATCAAATTAGGATCTAAAAATAGATTCTATTACGTTGAATCGGATTGGACTCATATAATACTGAATCCACACTCGACAGCTATGGGTTATTTATTGGCGCAATCGCACTTTGTTTGGATGTAGTAGTGACTGTACTGTAGTAGTGTAGTGTCAAGCTATTAGCACACATTGGGGACCACTTGCCTAAGCCCAATTTAATTCTTTAAGGTGGATAAAGCTATTTCCACATCTTTTGTTTTCTACTTTTCTTTTGATTTTTTTGTTTTGTTTTTAGATTATATATAATTCTTTTTTATCTCTATTATTGATTTCTTTTATGAGGCAAGATCATGTTACACCTAATTTTTTTTTATTAATTTTACACTATATGATAATTGAATTAAGTTTGCATTGAGATAATATTACTAAAATTTTCACTTTTAAATTACATGTTTTTTCTTGACACGCATATTAAATTTTATGTTAAACATTAATTAAGTTTTTTTTTTTTTCAAAGAATATTAGTTTTAAAATATAATGCATCTAATGATGACCAAATACTATTTTGTTAATGAAATGATGAGGAGTAATATGGTGGCAAAAAATGTTATCGATCCCTTGCTCAATAATTTGCCTAGCATATATGCATTTTCCATGCCTTTAAGAGGGGGACATAATGAGATATGCTTTGTCTACTTTGCTCCATTTTGTCTTGCCTATAATATTTAAATTAGTTTTATACATATATTTAATATATTTTTTATTCTATTTACAATTTATTTTTTAAGTACATATTCTATTATTATCCTTAAAACGCTTATTTCTTTGTATTTCGAAACATCTCAATATCGCTCTCTTTTTTCTATTTCATCTCTATCTTAATAGGCGACGGTTCCACCACTTCTACCCTAATTCGCCCCTCTTGTCTTGTAGAGGTTCTTTCTCACCCACAAAGAGGGAAAAGACACCCATAATTTGATTTGCCACTTGACTTCGTTCCATTGTCATCCCAAAGAGATTGAATCTATATATATAAAAACCCACAAAAGTAAAAGGGAAAGCAAGAACGCAATATTTGCTATATAAGCGAAATATGCCACCAATGGCATTAAAGTTATGGTGGTTGCATGGGTCACACCCATGCAGAAAATTGTAGTGGCATATATAAAGTCGACCTCAGAGTCCAAAATTTCCCTTTCAACCGTCAAAATAACTGTTATAATTAATCTACCAACAACGTTATTGTACAATAATCATTATCATTGGAATGGTTTGGAGCATGTTGTCCAGTAAGGAATGCGATAAGTTAAATAATTAGAGCCTTTGAATTGGAACTACTTTAAGCCGCGAGCGTTGATCATCATCAACCTGCTGGATTCACACCAAGACAGAAAAGACTCGTACTTTTTTTGGTTGCATGGCTTCACTTATCTTCAATGGTATTGTATACAACAAGTTTGTTGCCTCTTTGTGTGCTATGGGAGCTTCATATCACTAGCTACCACAAAGAATATACCATAAGAAATCGAGTAGAGCAGCAGATCATGACAGAAAGTAATTAAGAATCATCGTTATGTTATCAAATATCAGCATTAAAGTATTACGCATTCCTGTGTTCCTCCGAAGTTTTGAGAATAAAATATATACTGATTCGATAACAAAAGTGCAGGAAGAAATGAAGCTTTCGGAGCTAGTTATGGCAGCATATCTAGGTCAACGGCAGAGTCTAGAATTTTTATTTGGGACTTAAACTATGAAGCACATGTGCGGATTCGGATTCGGATTCGGATTCGGATTCGGGTTCGGTTCGGGTTCGGGTGCGGGTGCGGGTGGGGTGTAACAACTCGGCAATTTAAAAAAAAATAGGGTGTCGGTGTGGCGGGATACCTTTTTAAAAAATTATTAAAAATATTTTTATTTATATTTTCTATATATAGCTAAGAATACTTTTTCATAAAATTGTAAAAATATACCAATTTAAGAGCAATAATAAATAATAATTAAAACATGATATTCATAAATTAGAAACAACCCATAAGTTTAAAACTAAAACATTCCATAATGTTCGGAAATTAGAATACAACTCACAAGTTTGAAACTAATACAAAATAAAAGATAAGCGTTCAAGACAATTAAATACAATCGTCATCGTCATTGTCAAGATCAATAGCTCCACTTTGAACTTCACTTTCACTAGTAGTAACAATAGTGCTAGCATTCCCAATAATTATGGCCTCCAACTCTGGCTCATCAAGTGTAAGGGTAGCATTCTCAAGAATTCCAGCTCCTTCATGTATGTCACTCTCATTCCAAGAGTCTCCTCCAATATCCCACATCTTTGTTGTTGCATTTACGTACTCCTCATTGCGCCTTGACAAGAGTTGAAGATTAGAATGCACATATACCAAGTCCTCAGCAAGTGCAGGAGCCATTTTGTTTCTTTTTAAGGAATGAATGAATTTGTATGTGCTCCAATTCCTCTCAGCACATGAGGATGAATAAGGTTGTCCAAGAAGTTAAAGGCAAGGGTTTGAAGCATTGGTAATGAAGAGCCATGGTATTGCCATCAAACCAAAGGTTGTAAGACTCACCTATCTGTCAAGGCATTCGGTGAAGGAAACCTCCCTCTTGAAAATGTTGCAAACTCAATTTTCACCATCCTTAATTCATACTCATCTTCAAAGTATCGCTCCAAACTCTGGCTCCTTTTTATAAAAATTTCATGATCCTCTTGTGGAGGGACGTGTTTTGGATTTTTCGAAAGCCATTCAATGGAGTAATACCTAGTTAAAAAAAAAAAAAAAAAATATAGATGATGAAATGTGTGTTTTACTAAAAAGGGGAGCTAAGGAAAATAGAAAATGAAAGTAATTACTTAGGATTTAAGGAATGAGCCAAGCAATGTAGTGGTGTACAATTTTTAGTCCATCGATCAATGAGTATATCATATAACACATTAAAAAAATGAGCTATACTCATCTGCTTCCAAGCCTTCATGTTGATATATTATTGCTTTTACCTTTTCTATCATTGAATCCCACATTTCATACACAAGATGAAGACAAGGTCTATCTGTGTTAGCTTTTCGTAGCATATCATAAATAGGTGCCGTGAATTCAATAATATAATCAACAACATCCTTCCAATGATCACTTAGAATCAAATCTTTCGCTTTTTGAGCTTTTCCAATATCATCCTCCCTATAAGAAGCCCATTGGTCACTAATCGAAACAAATCTAAACAAAATTCATTAAACATTGCCAAACTCATTGAATGGTTCATGATAAAAACAAGTATTAAGGATGCATCATCAGCAATACGTGTAATCCAACCACATTCCTCATATGTAACTTCATTCTTTTAAGTGTTTTTTGCTGCACAAATATCTTTAAAGCTAGATTGAGAGTGTGGATAACACATGGTATTCAAAATATTTTGGGAAACTCACCTTCAATAAGAGCTCCAGCAGCCTTCATCACATTAGCATTATTAGTGATGACTTGGACAACTTTTTCATGTACAATCTCTTTTATATCATCCTTCAACACCCTAGCAATAAAATGTTTGTCTTTGAACTCACCTGACCCATCAATTTCCTTTATAAACACTGGACCCCCATCTGATGCAACCATAATATTAATAAGAGGCCTCCTTTGTGGATCTAACCATCCATCAGAAACTATATTGACACCATTTGTAAGCCAAGAGTCATTAATTGGTTTCAAAAGTTTTTCAACATTAGCTCTTTCTTTTTGCAAAAGTGTTGTTCTTAGAACATTGTATCTAGGAAACCCGGAATGTTATGGGTAGCAGCAAATGCATAGGAATTATGATAATTTGGGTTTCTTGCAAAGTGAAACAGAAGCCCACTAGTATAAAACATCCTAGCAATTCTACTATCCAATTTAGCTTTATCACTATTTTGGAATGCTCTCTCTAATTAAGGAGAATTCGCAATCACCTTCCTCCTCTTACCATCAACCACTACATCTATACTACCACTCCCTTCCTATCTTCAGATTGAGGGAATAGGCCCATGTAGAGGTGGGGGTAAGAGAATTCGACTTCTGTGTTCTCGCTTTAACTTATCCTTCTCAACCTGATCATGCACTCTCTTCATTTCCAATCTATGGCCCGATGTCACATTCTAACATGCTCTAATACCTTTACCACTAATTTGTAATAAATGAGCCTTAACCCTAGAATAGGATCCCACAAAAATTCCGTCACAATAGTTGCACTTAAAATGTGTGTTTCCACCTGATTTAGAAGTAGAACCAATAGGTTTTTTCAATTTAGTTACATATTGCCAAAAATGACCATTTGATGAAGGTTATGTGCTAGTAACTTCATCCATTGAAAATTCAATAATTTCAATTTAAGTTGTTTAACCTACAAATAAATTGGCAAATATATAATAAGTAAATATGAAATCAAGTGATTAACCCAAGTCTCAACATTATAGCTTATATATATATAAAAAAAAAAAAAAAAAAAATCAGATAATAGATACAGATTGAGGGATAGATATAGAATGAGCAATACAGCATGTGAGAGTATAATGGAGATTGGAGGGTGAGAATGAAAGCAAAATACCTGAGTGAGCTTGGGACTTGGGTCAGTGTTTGTGAAAGCTGAGCTTAAGACCGAGAGATGGAGAGATTGAGATTGAGAGATGGAGAGATTGAGACCGAGAGAGCTTAGGCAGTGAGGCAAAGGAAAGATTCTGAATTTTAAGTGAGTGGAGCCATGGGTTAGGGAGTGAGAGAGGGGAGACGGAGAGTGAGAAAACGAGAGAGGCAGACAGGAATTGAGAGAGATTACAGATTAGGGTTTTTTTTTTTTTGTTTAAAGTTTGCTTTAAAGTTTAAAACGGTGAGTTTTGCTTTTGCACATTTTTTTTAAAAAAAATTTTACTAGAATTTCGGCCTGAGCTAAAGCCGATTTTGGCCTGAATTGGCATGAATCGGCCTAGTAAGGCATGAATCAGCATGAATCTGAAAACGAAAAAAAAAAAAAAAAATCGACGTGGGCACAGACGTGTGGTTAGTGGTGTCACACACAACATGCCATGTCAGTGCGCGTCAGGTACGGGTGCAGTGGCCCTAGACCCGCACCCGTGCTTTTTAGGACTTAAATAATAATATTTATTTTTTTAATATATAAGAGAGAATTTGAAAATAATTTTATTTGCTTCGTGATAAGTGCTCTTTATCAAAAGTTAAGATACCAACTTTTTAGTTCAAACGAGATTGATTCCAAGTCAATCTTTAATTCGACAAAAAACTTTCCCGTTAAGTTATTTGAAATCCATTAAATTATAGTGTATTTTTTTTTATAAGCATTAAATTATATTATTGACATACTTTCAAAGTATATATATATATATATATATAAATATATGCACACACAAACACAAAAAGTATACAAATATTAGTTTGCTAATACTAAAATGAGTCATAACCCCAAAAGAAAACCTTTAGAATAATTTGCCAACTTTGATACATAATTATCTTCAACCACTTCTTTAACCACAATAATGAATTTATCATTTCTCGTCTCAATTTAACATTGACAAACAATGGAAAAGTTAATCAACTAAATATATTTCCATAATTACAAGTTCAGAGATCAAACACATTACTCATAAGTCAAAAGCGAATTGAAAAAAAAATTCCAATGGAACAAAAGTACTTAAAGTTAAAAATGATTCAAAACTTAAATCCAAGAGCAAATTGTATTACAAAAAAAAAAAAAAAAAAAAAAATCTAGAAAAAAAATGGAATAAAAAACCTGTTTTCAATTTTCATGCATAAATTGAAAATGTTCAATTTCTGTCTCTTAAAATATCATTGAACTTTTTTTTTTTTTTGGTCCAATACTTAAGAGAAATGTAAGGAGGGATGAAGTAAATTTAAAAAAAAAAAAAAAATTTTCCCTGAAAAAAATTGAATTTTTAAAATTTTATGGATGATAATAGAAGTTAAGCTATATGCACAAAAATAATATTTTAGACCCAAAAAAAAAAATCTTGGGCCTATTTTTTTTTTGGGAGCGGGGGGGGGGGGGGGGGGGGGGGGGGGTGTGGGTGTGTTGCAATGGGGCATACAGCCAAATGAAATTCTTGAAAGGACCAACTCTTATTTTTAAGGACATCCTAAAAATAGGGGACCATTGAATGTGCCTTTGCAATTTTTATTTTATGTTACTGGTATATATAGTGTGATATATATCGATGATACCAAATCCTTGTGACTTTGCCACTATGTTTGGCTTTTACAATTTTCAAAAGTTTCTCACTCTTACCTTTAGAGGCAACCTTTTTTTTTTTTTTTGATAGGAGAGGCAACCTTTGTTTGGTATTGATTATTATCTAGCTTAATTTTTTAGTTGGCAAGGTACAACTTTTTAAAATCCCCCTTATTATAGGAATATATAATAGATATCAATACTTTATATATTTTATTTTAACAAAATAAACCAATAAAAATAAATTATAGTAGAGACACGCTTCACTTAGCCCTTATTGTCTACTGGCAATTTCATAGAATATAGATAAACAAATTATCACTAAAAATAAGGACACGTTGAAGATGAAATTCAACATTTGCACATTGACAAGTGACAACACTGGATATTTACAAAGATGTCAAAGTAGAAGACTAGACTACAAAATTTGAAAAGCAAATGGAGAGAGAGAGAAAGAGAGAGCTCTTTAGTCTAAATTGACAATTTGTGACCAGAAAATCTCTCTCTCACGCAAAGCCTGCCTTCCTGCCGAACCTTAGTGCTCCAACAAGCTCTTGAAAATTACTAGTTGCTTTCATTTTTTTTTTTTTTTGCTTGGACCTTTCCTAACATCTAATTGCAAATCTAAAAGTCAATTATTGACAAACTGAAATTCAAATTTTGACCAAACAAAGGTCCAAATTGACAGCCAATTTTGTGTTTTCCACTTTTCCTAATACAAAGTATAGAACCAATGCATGTTTGCCTTTCCACAATGACCTGTACCAAACTTCCTAACACAAAGTATAAACTTGAATGCAATTATGCAAGTTTGTCTTTTCAAAGAGACTTGTGCATTTGGCACACTAATTTTTTTTTTTTTTTTTGTAAATTTTAAAAATGAGCTGTTTATATATATATATATATATATATAAAATATCAATAAAAAGTTGTTCTAAAAAAAAAAAAAAAGATTTCAAAGTGTAAAACCAAAATCTACTGACCCAACAAGACTGATATCCTACTACTCTTCCATTAGGCCTATTTTTACTACATTTATAGATCACATGGCCCAAAAAATAGATAGAGCAACAAAGGCCCAAACCAAAACTCATTCCAACCCAGCAGCAAATTCACATACAAACTCCAAAACACAGCAAGAACCAAGCCCAAGATTACCGGGTCAACTTCAAAGACCCAGACCCAAATCCCAACCCGATAAGACCAAAATCAAAAGGCCCACAAAAAAAAAAAAACAAACAAAAGAAAAAAAGACTCAAATAATCGTTCTTCTTGAACTCATCTTCATCATCATCCATGGCTACCTCATCCTCTTCTCTCTTCAACTTCCTCTCCTTTCTCTTACCCTCAAAACCACCCAAAACCCCACTACCCCAGCTCACTCCTTTTCAGACCCACAAACCCAGAGATGGGTTGGTCTCACTTGTGGCCCAGGAGGACCCACACACTTCATCTTCTTTACCTTCTTCATTGTCCTCTGTGATATGTCCTTCTCTTGCCTATTCCAACACTCTCTACTTCAGCTCAGCATACAATGTGCAAGTGATAGTAGATGACAATGAGCCCGAGGAGAGGCTTCTGGGTCGGTTCAGAAGAGAGGTGATGAGGGCTGGTGTTATTCAAGAGTGTAAGCGCAGAAGGTTCTTCGAGAACAAACAGGACGAGAAGAAGCGCAGGACACGTGACGCTGCTAAGCGAAATAAAAGAAGGTTTGGCCTTTTTTTTCCTGAGGAAATGGAAAAGAGTAGAATTTTTCTTTTATACTTTGCTAATTAGTCTTAATTGAAACAATCACATGGTACTGTTTGACTTAGCTTATTTCTTAGTATTTTCTGTATTTGTGGTTGCTGATGATGTTAAAGGTTGATAAAGTTTTGGTCTTTTTTGGGTTCAATTTAGTTGGTGTCCTTAGTTTGGTAATTTTTTGCTAATTATTTGGTAGTTGGCGTTTATATGTGGGATTTGGGGTTCTGTCTCCTTGTGCAGCTATCTGTAAATAATTCTCAACCAATGTTGATGTTTGATTGTCTGGTTGACATTAGGATTAAAACAAATGTGTCTTACACATAGAGTAACAGTGAGAATTCTTCATTTATGGGGCCTTGGAGACATTTGTAGAGTATTGACAGTTTGGGGATAAGTTTTTTGGGGGTCTTGTGAAAAATGCCACCAGTTCCAGAATTTCACCATTATATGATAGGAAGCAAGGACACTTCATTTAGGATGCTGTCCCCATGTCGTACTCGTGTTATACCGGAGTCGTATCGGCTGTTTCATATTATAATTTTTTCGGAAGTTGCTTATGTTGCCGTGTCATACACATACCTGTGTCCGTGTCTGTGCTTCCTAGATTATATGTGTGATAGGGTGAAACATTTTTCTGTGACTCTATTAGTGTGATAGGTTTGCACATTTATTTACAATACAATGAGGCAGTTCAATTTCCATTAGAAATCTTTTTTCTTTTCATAAGGAAGAGCAGTAGATATATGTGTGGTTTCTTTTGAAATACATAATTAATATTTTGAGCTTTTTCTTTCAAATTCGCATCTCTCATGTCAAAGTGCAAAAAGGCTTCATCGATTGTGCTTTGATTTTAGGGTGTCCATGTTTAAAGCTTTTTATCTTTGGCTATCTTAGTTGGTGTGGGATGATTTTTGTGATTGTAGTGCATATTCTTGTGGTTTTGTTTTTTTAGATCCTACAGAATAGAATATACTAACCTGTGATTAAACACCTCACCTACAAGCAAGCCACGAAGTGTTTCTTCTGTTAAATCTCTCCCTTGATAATGATTATTCACTGCTCATCTGTCTCATTCTATAGCAGGCGCCCTTTTTCAAGAACTCCACCACCGAACAGCCAGGAAGTCTCGAAAAACAAGAAGGAAGATGATGAAGAAGATAATTGGGATCTACCTGCCGGAGACATTCCCTATTAAATATTAACTGCGTTTCAACTTGCCTTTAATTTGTAGAACTCTTCACCTTTGAGTGTGAGAGGCTTTTGGTACATGTAAGTTCATTATGTGAATCCTGTTCTTTAGTTGACTTGGTGCATTTATCCCTTTTGCATGTTATCAATCTAAAGTAATGATTTTTCATCTCACGTCCATTTGAAGGCAATTTATGTGTCTATCTACCACACATGAGAAGATAATTAATGTCAAATAAGGAGGGAGATTTCTTTGGACAGTAATAATTTCTTTTTCCTTGCTCAACTGAAAAGTAGAAGGTAACCTATGTCCAGAATGGGTGAGGCACTGCCATTTGACCCTATTTTAAGGTTCATCAAGTAATGAGAGATAGTCAACTTGGGAGTCTGATGTTACTATTGATGGACTTCAAATGCTTTTTGAGAGTTATATGTTCTTCCATAATGTTATTGTATATCCTTCTCTGTGTTTGTTAGCTATTTTTGGTCTTTGTCACGCGCGCACTTGTCTGCTGGGGCTCAAGGTAAATTGAAGAAAAGTCTCTTTCACATCCCAGTTGTTGCACTGGAAAGGAATTGATGAAAACAAACTTGCCTCACAGATGACAAGTCTCAATGTTTCCAAATTATCTCTTATGGTAAAATAAAATGGAAATTAAGCAAGAACATTGCTGCTGACCTATCAAAATAATCTTGCGTAAATTTTGAGAAAGTTGATTGATATTGCAGAATAACGAGTAGTGGAGAGCCTTCTACCAATTGCTTATCCGACGAACCTTCTATACAGTCAGGTAACAAATACTAATATTAAGTAGTATATTGTCAAGAGTTTATGCAATTAATTAAGTTAGAAAAAAGCTAATAGGAGTATTAGTGAATAATATATTAATAAAAAATTATTACAGTATAACTACTCTTTCGGACAAACTCTTGGGATTGGTCATTACCCAAATATCTGAGTTTGATAAGATTGTGATGATGTTAGATTAGAATCACAAGAAATAAAAATATCTTGATAGCATCTAGGTGGGTCTGCCGCATAACAAGCATTGAGAAACAAGGTATAGGTGTTTGAAGAAATTTTGGTTTTTGGAGAGGAAGGGGTAAATTGCTTACACATCAAATAGAGAGAATTGTCATCTTGATGGCTCAATGAGAGGCATTGGAGAAGTTCTGACGCTTTTTCTGATGGGGGGAAGTTGTAAACTGCCTACTGAAGAAGGAAATTTTTGTATTGGAAAAGTGGTAACTAGCAGCAGCTAGCAGCAGAATGTATGTTGGTAATCACTGACTACAAAATTGTTTCCTCTAGCATGTTTAACGGAAGAAAAGTTGAAGCAGAAAGGAGGCTCGGATGAGCTTCTAGTGCTCCAAACAAAGGTTTTGTGTCACCGCACACAGAAATCTAATGAAGTAAGGATGGATTGCTAAAGCATGCATAATTTATTAATTTGCCACTTATTCAAACATATATAGCAGAATGTTTGTACGACACAGTTTTTTATTATATAAAGACGAAAGAAAATTTTCATAGATAAGATCTGCAACTTAGCCTTAAGGAGAAATTTCAAGTTTCTGATCTAGAGAAACTACCAAAATAAAAGGCAATAGTACTCATGATCAATAAGTTGCTACGTACTATGTTTTGCACAAGTAGATTTTACAAGCTACCTGCTTGGAGTTCCAGAATAAAACTACCCCGACTACAAATAGTTATGAGCTTCTTTAGAACAGCAATGTCCTTTGTTTATGAGCTACATGGTTCAAAGCCCTTTTAGACAAATGTTAACAAGCACCGTGCGGTGATTGTTAAGTTTAAAATAATGTGGATTCCACTTAATAAAAAAATTGGATAAATTGAAGAAAAAGAAGGACATGGTATAAAGTTGACTTTACAACCTAAAAGGCTGACAAAAATACTGACATAAAGTTGGGTGTTAACAGACACTGTAAGTAAAAATACTGACATAAAACTGGGTGTTAACGGGCACTTTATGGTGCCCGTTAACACAACCCGAATTTATTTTGCCTTTCAAGTTGACCTCGTGATTAATGTTACAAGCAATAGAATAAGATCTTCATCCATTTTACTTTGCTATTATCTGCAAGGCAACTTCATAGAGCTAAATTTAGGTATAAGCATTTTTTTTTATCCCATTAGTTTCTTCGGAGCTCTCCATGTAAAAGAGGATGGCTCCATGTTAGCATTAGTTGAAGTTTGTGCTGTGAAGTTGATCCAGTCATCAAGAACAAGCCTTAGGTCATGGACTTTACAGCAGGTTGATTGCATAGTATAAACCTCACTCATATTCTTACTTGGCTCACAAAATCCTCCAAAATAACCCGTGTCCATATATTTAGCGTGCACTTCATTCTTGTGAGCGATATTGCTTCTTGTCATCTCACAGAGATTGTTCAGATACATGGGGTATAGAATTAGAAACCTTTCAAAATGCAGGTGTTTTAAGAATTGGATGGCTATTGGACCAGATTTCATGTTATTGCTTTAATGGCATCAAAGTGTTCAAATGGATCCCTAAGCCACATGATATCTGCTTCCTGCAACCAAAAATTAACATGCATATAGAATTATCAACCTTAAATTATATTATAACCATCATCTTAAATTACTTGAACCAAATAAAATTTTTTTTTCTTACCGTGAAAGCAACATTGTAACCGAGTTCAAGCACTTCTAGCAAAAGGTCATATTTCTTCTTATCAAGCATGAGGTGATCCAGGCTTGTGAATTCCTTTCTTGTAGCAAGTTTGGTTGCAAATGGTTTGAGTTGGAAGCAATGGGGATGTATGGAAGTGCAATACTGACATTCTTGATTATCGAAAGCAACAATCACTAGGTGATTCATGTACCGTTGGGTCCCTTGGCCAATTCGGAAGCTCTCTTGGAAGAGATCAAGGACAGACTACAGAGCCTGGACTTGCCAATGTTTCATCAAGAATGGTCATCAGTATGACTGTCCTGTCTTGCATGGATGCCCTGTTCAGCACTTGAAACAGCTCTCTGGATTCTAAATTCTAAAAACAAAAGCAGAAAATATCAAACATTATTAGATTTAGTTTGTTTTGTTTAGCAAGATTTATAATGTTATCTTGCGAATTTGTCACATGAGCTAAAGCCTAAAAAGCCCGAGGTGGTGGCATAATATCTTGAGTGAACTTAATTTGCCAGGTGCAGCTATAATCTAAATACAATATTCTTCCATAGCCAAAATTAGAAAAATGAGTTTGTCTACTTTCAATAAGGCATTTCTATTTTTCTCCTTTCAATTAGAAATATGAATTTGTCTACACAACATATTTCTCAATTTTCTTTACCCTGAACCGGAAAAGAGGTTTTGAGTTACTCAAAACCTCTTTTCTAGGATCACAATTAATTCTACACCTATTTTCACAACTATTTTATATGGCAGACTATAACTGGCTTTTTGTCACCTTGTACATAGACTCACTATTTTTTTTTTTTTAAGAAATGTTATCTTCTCAACATTTTCACAACAAATTCTAAGTGGCGGGTTGTTATTTGCTGTTATGAGTGGGTAAAAAAGTAATTTAAGTTATAGATTCAAATTAGAACCAATAACAACTTATCACTTATGATTTGTTGTAAAAATGTTATGAAAATGTTGTAGACATAGCACTCCTATTTTTTTTCCCCAGTATTCATAATTAATCATAGCAAATATTTGTGAAAATATGTGTGGAATTAGTTGTATTCATATAATTTTTATTAATTTTATAAAAATTGGTTGTATAGATCAAGGCCCATGAATATGTTTGCTAGTCTATGGCAAGAAATTTTTTGGGATCATGGTTAAGACACTTACCTCTCATAAAATGCAAATACTAATTAATAATTACTATAGTTAAATTTTTAATACTTCCATATGAAAACAAAATAAGCCAAAGGCTTTGTAACTGAATTGGTACCTCTCCATATACAAAGTGCTTGGGGGTCTAAGGAAAAAAGGGTTCAAGCTGCAAGGTTAGCAGCATGTTATAATTATTTCTCAAAAAAAAAAAATCATAATAAATACTTATTAATATTTACCATAATTAAATATTTAATAATTCCATATAAAAACACATTCATAGTAATTACATATTAACAACTATCATAATTATCAAATATTATATATATATACATAATAAATGAGAGAAAATTATTTTTTTGAGATAAAATTGCATTTTAAATTATTAAAACATTGCCTAAAAAATATGGTCACTCTTCTATTGATTTTCAAATTTCTTTATCCATTTATAAATTAGATTCTCAAAATAAAATTTATATATATAAAATAAAAACACAAGTTTTTTTTTTTGCTGTAAAAAAAGCCTTACTGCATGCGTGAAATGCGTATGATGAGGCTAGTATATATGTGTGTGTATGATTTACTCAACTATTCTTTCTCTTGCGTTCAAAAAAAAAAATTCTTTAGTGTTTATATGTGTGTGTGATTTACTCAACTATTCTTTCTCTTGCGTTCAAAAAAAATTCTTTCTATTTGGCAAAAAATTTGCATCATTGCATGTTTTCTATCCATAAACATTAAAAGATTAAACACCCGAAACAAAGGCACATGCAAGAATATTCAAAATAAAAGAAATAACATATATATAGCTATGAAGCACGGGTGCGTTTTCAGATTTAGGTGCAGGTACGAGTGTGGGTGCGGGATTCGGTTATTTTTGAAAAAGTAGGGTGCGGGTGTGGTGATTAAAAAATTATTAAAAATATTTTTATTTATATTTTCTATATATTGCCAAGCATAATTTTTGACATTATATAAATATATACCAAATTTAAGAGAAATAGTAAATAATAACTAAAACATGATGTTCATAAATTAAATACAACCAACAAGTGAGTGAGTGATTGTTGAGAGATTGAGACTGATAGATGGAGAGATTAAGACCTTGAGTAAATGGCTCTGGGTTCTTAGGGAGTGAGAGAGGGGAGATGGAGAGTGAGTGAGTGAGCAAGAGAGCAGAAAGGCAAGGAGGCAGAGACCAGAGAGCAATCGATGAGAAGACAATGAGAGATTTTAGGTTGTTGTTGTTTAAAGATGCTTCAAGTTCAAATGGTACGTTTTGCACTCATTTTTTTTTAAAATTAATTTTTACTTGAATTTTGGCCTAATTCAAAGTTGGTTTCGACATGAATTGGTCGGTTTTGGCTTGAATCGGCATGTTTTGATTGATACAATCCGATTTGACCCAAATCGGCCCAAGTCAGCACGTACCCAAAAATGAAAAAAAAAAAAAAATTGACACGACACTGACGTGTGGGCAGTGGTGTCGCCCACTGCACCCCGCGTCAGGCTGCGTCGGATGAGGGTGTGGCAACCCTGTAACAACGTCAGTATATATGTGTCAAAATAAGAAAAATATTACTAAAATCATATGATCAACACCCAAAAAAAGGCTCCAAGATATGACTTATAATTAAAGTAATACTAATGCCCTATAAATAAAGATTACGAAGAAAAGATTCTTACAGACTAAAAATTGAGAAGCCTTTTTTTTTTTCCTGTCATTCCTGCTGGTATAGAAGATTGATACAACAGCAAGCATACTATACGAAAACGATTATGAAAGCTACTACAGGCTTTATCAGTCTCGAGGCTCCCATCTCTCTCAATGAGTGAACATTCCTCTAAACTTGTTGTGAGACAGGAGGAGCCTTTATGGTTTTTACAATCATAAGGAAGAGATTAATATAAAAGGAAATAGTACTCATGATCACTAAGTTGCTACGTACTATATGTTCCGCACAAGTGGATATTGGAAGCTACCTGTTTGAAATTCTAGAATAAAACTTCCCCGACTATATATAAATACTAGTTATGAACTTCTTTAGAATAACAACAACCTCTGTTTATTTGGGATGTCACAAATAGTCCAATATGTACTATTTTACACGGTGCAAAGTCCTTTCAGTTTTTTTTTTTTCCTTTCAAATTGACCTCGTGAATGTTCATCTCCATTTTACTTTGCTATTATCTGCAAAGGCAACTTCATAGAACTAAATTTAGGCATAAGCATTTTTTTTTCTCATGCATTTCTTTGGAGCTCTCCATGAAAAAGAGGATAGCCCCATACTAGGCTTACTAGCATTAGTTGACATTCGTGCTGTGAAGTTGATCCAGTCATCAAGAACAAGCCTGAGGTCATGTACTTTACTCTTTATATTGTCACAGCATGTTGATTGCATGGTATAAACCTTACTTATATTATTACTTGGCTCACAAAATCCTCCAAAATAACCAGTGTCCACATATTTAGTGAGCCCTCGAAGCTTGTGAACTGCCATCTCACAAAAAGAACGGTCTAGATACGTGGGGAATAGAACCCTCTTAAACTGCAAGAATTTTAAGAATTTGATGGCTTCTGCACTAGATTTCATGTAAAGGAGTCCCTTATCTTGGATTTTGGTTCCCCTTAAAGCACATGAAATTGTTACACGTGCACGGGGATCGAAGTGCACAAATGGATTCCTAAGCCACATGACATCTGCTTCCTGCAACAAAAAATTAACGTGCACATATATGGAATTATCAACATTAAATATTAATGCTCATAGCCATCCTCTTAATTACTAGACCAAAAAGAAAAAAAAGGAAGAAAAAACCTTACTGTGAAAACGATATTGTAACCTAGTTTAATCACTTCAAGCAAAAGGTCATATTTAATTTTTTTTAGCATAAGGCGACCTGGGCTTGTGGATCCCTTTCTTTTAGCAAGTTTGGATGTAACTGGTGTGAGCTGGAAGCAATGGGGATGTATAGAAGTGCAATATCGATATGCTTGATTATCCAAAGCAGCAACCACTAAGTGATTCAAGAACCGTTGGGTGTTTTGGCCAATTCGAAAGCTCTCTAGGAAGAGATCAAGAACAGAGCCGGGACTTCCCCATGTTCCATCAAGAATGGTCAGTATGACTGTTCTATCTTCCATGGATGCACTCCTCAGCACTTGGAGCAACTTTCTGGATTCTGAATTCTAGTTACAAAAGTAGAAATTATCAAACATGTTTACATTTTCTTTCGCAAGACTCATAACGTTATCCCGCGAATTTGTCACACGACCTAAAGCTCGAGGTGGTGGCATGATATCTTTATTACTAATGGTTATGTAGGATTTTTTCAAGGCGGCTGTGGGTGAACTCTGTGATGTCTTTCAAAGACAAGTTCTCTTTAATGCGATTTCAGTTAAGTAAGATTGTAAGAACATACTAGTATTTATCAAACTCCGAAGACCCAATTGTTGAGTCAGGAACTTCTCTAGCATATGTTTGGGTCGAAAAGGAAGAGGGGTGTATATACAGGCTTGGACATAAACAATAAACACCCAAAACAAAGGTATAATAATACTCGAAATCATTTAAATATACTAAAAAAATCATATGTTCAACACCCAGAAAAATGTTCCAAGATAAGACTTACAATTAAAGTAATACTAAAACCTTATAAATAAAGATTAAGAAGAAAAGATTCTTACATATTGAAAATTGAGAAGCCTTTTATTTCCTGTCACTCCTGTTGGTATAGAAGATCTATAGAACAACAAGCTTACAAAGAAAACGATTAAGAAGGCTACTACAGGCTTTATCAGTCTCAACGCTCCCATCTCTCTCATCTCTCTCAATGAATGGACTTTTCTCTAAACCTGTTGTGAGAAAGGTGGAACCTTTATGGTATATACATTCATAAGGAATAATTGAATCGCATCCATTACAGAAAGAGAGAATAATTTGAAAAGATATATGCCATTTATGTACAACCATCTAAAAGGCAAGTTGAAGTAAATGCTTTCTCATCCGTGCACTTGATATATATATATATATATATATGATAAAATTTGGCTCTAAACATATTTGGAACATTGAGAAATTATTGTGTACTCCTGAAGTACCATAAATGCTTATTCCATCCTCTCACATAAATGGTGGGTCCCACTAATTAAATTCATGGTGGGACCCACCATTTATGTGAGAGGAGGGAGTATGCATTTATGGTACTCCGGGAGTACTTAATAATTTTTCTGGAACATTAAACTCCAACCACCAATAAAAAGATGAATTTAATCCTTGTCACATGGAATGCACATAACTCACTTAACTCAATAAACTAAATGAATCATGTGTATTGTACATGATAGAACACACGTAAACTTCCTATTGGTAGTTAGAGTTCAAGACTCCCAACATGCTTAGAGTCATATATATATATATATATATTTTTTTTTTTTATAGGATAGGTATAGTTGAACTGATGAAGTCTTGCTCAATCTTGCATTAAGAAAGGAAAAGGTTTAACTTCAAATTAGTTTTAAGCTATCTTACTCTAACTTATAATGTAGTGATTGAAGAGACCATTCATATGTGATTTTAGCCATATGACTTTTTTAATAATTTATGAGACTTATTTAAATAATAAACATTGATAATATTATAAAACACCACATAATGAGTTGGAAAATATGGATCCAAACTCCTCAAAAAAAAAAAAAAATAGCATTGTCTTTAATTAGCTGGACCTTTGTTTTCCCATAAAATTTGTAAGGAGTGGTGTCAAGAATTTTGTAACTCAACTGGTTGGATATTTTGGTGTTTTTAATGAAAACTTTCAGAGTTTAAATCTCCTGTTCCTTAACTATCGAATTATAAGAAATAAAAAATTAAAAAGTTGTAAGGGGATGGAAAAATGAGATTTAAATACAGGTTGAATTAAAGTTGTATTTGAAAAAAAAGATTTATATCTTTGCATCTAATTAATGGTGTAAGGATTTTGTGTTGTGTAACGTAGATTTGAAGTTATCACTTAATTTATGAGGAACCCAAATCAAAGAAGCATTCAATAAGTAGAATTTGGATTGTGATAAACGTACTATGCCTATTACGGGTAAATAGTCGTAATTTTTCACTGCCCACACAAGGATGGATTGCTAAAGCACGCATAATTGATTAATTTGTCACTTATTCAAACATACTTGAATGTTTGTACAAGATTGTTTCTTAGACCTCCAAAATATCAAGGAATTTCCCAAGAATACACAATACCCAGTTAGAGATTTTCTAGTATTTGGGCATCTTGCCCAATTTGCATCACACAATGCTTTGAACTGCAAATCTGACTTTGCTGAGAAATAAATCCCTTGACCTGGTTTTCCTTTTATATATTGAAGAACTCTTAAGTGTTGCTTTCATGTGAGTACAACACCATCTTATATTATAAATAAAAATGTGGACAGAAAAAAAAAAATCATAAATTAATAAGGTCTGCAACTTAGCCTAAATTTGTGATCTAGACAAACTTCCAAAATGAAAGGCAATGGTACTCATGATCACTAAGTAGATATTGGAAGCTACCTGTTTGGAGTTACAGAATAAAACTTCCATACCTATATATAAATAGTTATGATCTTATTTGGGATGCCACAAATAATCCAATATATACAGTTTTATACGGTGCAAAGTTCTTTTAGTAAATTTTTTTCCCTTTCAAATTGACCTCGTGATTAACGTTACAAGCAAACGGAATAAGATTCTCTCCATTTTACTTTGCTATCTACAAGGCAACTTCATGGAACTAAATTTTGATATAAGCATTTTTTTTTTATCCTACGCATTTCTTCGGAGCTCTCCATGTAAAAGGGGACGTCCCCATACTAGCATTAGTTGACACTTGTGCTGTGAAGTTGATCCAGTCATCAAGAACAAGCCTGAGGTCATGGACTTTACTCTTTACATTGTCGCAGCAGGTTGATTGCATAGTATAAACCTTGCTCATATTTTTACTTGGCTCACAAAATCCACCAAAATAAGTTATGTCCAGATGTTTAACACTGTACCCTTTAAGCTTGTGAGTTACCATCTCACAAATCGAATTGTCTAGATAGTTGGGGAATAGAACCCTCTCAAAACGCAAAATTTTTAAGAATTCAAAGGATATTTCATCAGCTTTCATGAAGAAGAGTCCCTTATCTATCATGGTACTGGTACCCCCTTGTGGATTGGAACCACATGCAAGTGTTATTGTTTTAACACTGTCGAAATGTTCAAATGGATTCCTAAGCCACATGACATCTGCTTCCTGCAACCAAAAATTAACGTGCATATATATGGAATTATCAACATTAAATAATGATCATAACCATCCTCTTAATTACTAGAACCCCCAAAAAAAAAAAAAAAAAAAAAAAATACCGTGAAAGCGAAATTGTAACCTAGTTTAACCACTTCGAGGAAAAGGTCAAGTCTCATTATTTTTAGCGTAAGGTGATCTGGGCTTGTGGATCCCTTTCTTTTTGCAAGTTTGGATGCAACTGATGTGAGTTGGAAGCAATGGGGATGTATAGAAATGCAATATTGATATGCTTGATTATCCACAGCAACAACAACTATGTGATTCAAGAACTGTTGGGTCTTTTGGCCAATTCGAAAGCTCTCTAGGAAGAGATCAAGAACAGAGCCTGGGCTCGCCAATGTTTCGTCAAGAATGGTCAATATGACTGTTCTATCTTCCGTGGATGCACTCCTCAGCACTTGCGACAAATCATTGGATTCTGAGTTCTAGTAACAAAAGTAGAAATTATCAAACATAAGAAGGATAAATGTCATTTTTTGGCTAAATTTCAAAGCCAAAATTAGAAAAATGAAGTGAATTTGATTTCTCACCATTAAAAAAATAAGAAATTTTATCAATTACGTTAACTGGAATCCTACTAAATAAATTGAATTAAAATTTTCAACATCAAAAGTAAGAAATTTTTATGCTTATTAATTTATTTGCCTATCAATCTATCATATTGACGTAGGAGACATTATATAAATTAATTATTATTATTATTATTTTGTCGAAATTTTTGGAATTTCAATTTCCTTTCGCAGGGGTTTAATTCCTTTCTTTGGAGACTGGAAAGTGATGTGATTGAATAGTGGGATAACACGATACAAGAGGATAAAGTGCATCAAGCATGATATTCGTTCTTGGTAAAGAATGAAAAATATGTTGATTAATTTTTTTTTTCTCCGTAATTATTATGATGTATTCAATTATACAACTATTGATTATAAATATTTAAATTAGATTTATAAGCAAAATATTATCAACCAATCAGTTTTGACATGTTCAAATACACTACATTTCAGCATTTCAAACCAATCTTCATTGATGATCAAAATAAAGCATCAAGATTCCATCAATATATATAATATAATTTATCATTTCTTCATCTAGCATCAAAACATAAAATGCATCAATTAAAGCATAAACACACAATTGTCTACTTCCAACTTTGAGTTCAGCCCACAGTTTGCACAAAATCAAATCTATGCAACATCCAAGCATCCAACCAGGTCATCCAATCTCATTGATAAAGTATAGAGCAAAATTTAGATATAGTATTTTAGGTATAGTTCCTTAGTTATCCTTCTTAAATTTTAGACATCTGTCAATTTTGAACATATCTCCAAACGGCGTTAAAGACATTTTTTTTTTCTATTTTTCTCAGTCTCTGGCTTACTTTAGTTCTCTTTCTCTCTCAAAACCCAATGGCTTCAGATCTGGTCCATTGCAAGTGAAATCTACCAAACCTTCCAACTTGTTGACTACATCGGCAATTCCTTCCATTCTTACAGCAATCTCAATCAGCAAATATAATAGTGAAAGACATCCATGAGAGGTGGTAACGCAATTTTTGTGATAGTTTCTCTTTTGGCATCAATGGGAGCTTCTAGTGTTGAAATTGTCAGTCCAAAGAGAGAATTAGGTGTTCAAGGTCTTGGAAGTTTTTGTACAATAAAGTTCATCTCTCCAACCAATAAATCTATTTTAAATCAAAATTGAAGTCAACGTGTTTCATAATTTCGAAAACAACCTATGGATTATGGATTTTGCTGAAGAAGTTTTTCTTTAGATTGGGTGTGAGAAGTCCGAAGAAATCTAGTCATTGGGTATTAATTCAGTTTTTGTGAGATAGGAAGAAAAAAGAAAAAAGTTAACAGATAGAGAGGATTTTAACGCCGTTTTGGAGAGATGTTTAAAATGGACAGATGTCTAAAATTTAAGAGGGGTACCTAAGGAACTATACCTAAGGTACTGTATTTAAGTTTTGTCCTAAAGTATAATCTACAAAATTGCAAATATCAAGAATTTAAAAAAAAAAAAAAAAAAAAAAAAAAAAAAAAACCTTATTACAAGGATAAATAACATGTAACCATTTATCTAGGAGTGTGCATAGGTTGAGTTCAGGCTAACCCACAACCAATCCAATGAACTTACTAGGCTGAATTGGATTGAGTTGGTTTTGGTAGATCGGTGAATTGATTGCATAGTGCACACCCCTACATTTATCTACAGATCTTTCATAATCTGTTTATACTTGGGCATGGTGTAGTTCTAGAGAATCCAACTTCTTCTTGATCAATTGATTTTTCTTGGTTTCTTTTTAAAATTTTTATTGTATTTATGAAACCTTGCTTGGGTTATATTTCGAAGACATGTCCTTTTTCATGCGATTTCGATTATCTAATAAGAACTTAGTATTTATCAAACTCAGAAAAACCAACTGTTGAGTGTGGAACTTCTCTAGCATATGTTTGGGTAGAACAATGGGTATATATACAGGGTTTGGATATAAACATTAAACACCCTAAACAAAGGTACAATTATAGTCAAAATCATAGAAATAACATAAATAAATATAAGAGTTAAAAACAAGAAAAATATTACATAAATATATACTAAAATAAAATGTTCAATACCCAGAATAAGGTTCCAAGAAATGACTTACAATTAAAGAAATACTAAAACCCTATAAATAAAGAGTAAGAAGAAAAGATTCTTACAGATCGAAAATTGAGAAGCCATTTTTTTCCTGTCACTCCCGTTGATATAGAAGATCGATAAAACAGCAAGCATACAACGAAAACGATTAAGAAAGCTACTACAGGCTTTATCAGTCTAGACCCTCCCATCTCTCTCTCTCTCTCTCTCTCTCTCTCTCTCTCTCTCTCTCTCTCTCTCTCTCTCTCTCTCAATGAATGGACTTTTCTCTAAACTTGTTTTGAGAAATTAAGGTGGAGACATTATGGTTTTATAATCATAAGAAAGAAATACGTTGCATCCATTACACAGAGTAATCTAAAAAGATACTTGCCATATATATACATAATACATAGTATATGACTATCCATCTAAAAGGGAGGTTGAAGCTAATTAATGCTTTCACCTCCATGCAATTTTTTCTTTTTAAAATTATTTTTTGGGGCTAATTTTTCTTTTAGAATCGTGTAAGTTGAAGTCTTGCATGTAAAAAATAGTACGCTTTCAAAGTTTAAAAGTTCAAATTCTTTTCTTATGGCTGGCTTTTTAAAATCCTCTCCCTTATACTCCTTTCGTCCCATTTTTTTTATCCTGTTTGAAAAGTCAAACTTTTTAAGGGAATATCATTTATTATCTTGTCTACTTTTTAAAAATGTATAAGTTTCCAAAACTATTCTTAAAAAAATTTATCAAAAAATTGAATTAGTAAATTAATAAGGGTATAATAGGAACATTAGTAAATTAATGACTTTTATTTTTAGAAACAGGATAATATTTTAGGACATCTCAAAATGGAATAGAGGACAAAAAAAGTGGGACAGAGAAAGTATTTATTAATAATCCTTCTTATTTAAAAAAAATTGTAAAAAACACTCATCTAAAATATTAGAGTATGTTTGGTAACTGTTTTTTTCCTCTTATTTTCTATTTCCAAAAACAATTTTCTATTTTTGAGACTAAAAAACTTGTTTGACAACTCAAAATGGATAGAAAACAAAAATTATTTTCAAAACTCAATTTTTGAAGGAAACTGAAAATATGCAAAATGCTATTTTTAGTTTCTAATTTTTAAAAGTTAATGAAACTACACATTTAATTTAATGAATCTGTCTCATTTAATGAGTTAGTATTAGAGTTCAAATCCAAGTAACAACATATTTTAATATTTTCTATTTTTTTCTTCAAAAAACTATCTTTTTAATTTCAGTTAACCAAACATGTTTTTTATTTCAAAAATACAAGAAATTTTTTTCTTTATATTCCCAAAAATAAGTTTTTGAAAATAGAAAATAAAAACTGTTACCAAACATAACCTTAATTTCTCATTCCTTCTAATATTCACTTTTGTGTCATGTATAACTCATTAATTTTAGAAGTATTTAAAACATATGTTAAAAAGAAAATACATATAAGTATTGATGACCCCTTTCATATTAAATAATAATAAAAAAAATTGTACAAACACTCATTTAAAGGAAAATTAAGCAAAAAAAAGTATAATTATTAATGTCACATTTTTTTCTTCTATTATTCACATTTCTTTTCATGTATAAATCATTTATTTTAGGATTATTTAAAGCATATGTTCATGAAAATATATTAACTAGGTAAACTCTGTTTCTCAAAAAAAAAAAAAAAAAAACCTACTCTCTCTACTCTAACTTTTTTTTTTCCTAACAAATTGCAACAAGTGGGAAAAATGAGATTGAAATTCAGGTTCTCTTTCATGAGATTGACTAAGAAATGTCATCAAGCCATTTTTGAATTAAAGTTTTATATGAGTTATGTCCTTGCTTCTAGTTAATAGTGTAGGGATTTTGTGTTGTGTAGTGCAGATTTGAAGTCATTGTTTAATTTATGAGGAACCCAAATCAAAGAGTCAATCAACAAACAGTTTTTGCTATAACTATACTGGGGTAAATAGTTGTAATTTTTTATTGGATAGAATCTGCCTTTAAATTGGATTGAAAGGAGATTCCTCCAACTTATTATGTGATTTAATTCTTAATTTATAAGATTATTCATATGTATTTTAATTATAAATATATTACTAAATAGTGTACATAAATCACATTAATATATAGTAAGTCATTTAATTAAAAGTATATGTAAATGTTCATTTGAAAAAAAAAAAAATCACCATGAAGTTGGTTCAAAGAACTTTTCTTCAAAGTTTATTATACCAGTCAACAACACGTGCTGAACGCAAGAAAATTCTACAAAACTTAAAAAAAAAAAAAATCTCTTTTATTTTGTATTTAAACATCAAATTTGATAATTATAATAGTTATTAGGAGACATTTATTTTAGTTGTGTTTATATATGAAATATTAAATATGAAATATAATATTTATGATGATTATTAATGAGAATTTATTATGATTGTGTTTTTATATATAACTCTTAAATATATCATTATGATAAGATAATTACTAATAAATACTCCCTCCGTCCCACTTTTTTTTGTCCTTTATTCCATTTTGAGATGTCCCAAAATATTGTCCTATTTCTAAAAATAAAAGCCAATAATTTACTAATGTTCCTATTATACCCCTATTAATTTACTAATTCAATTTTTTGATAAATTTTTTTAAGGGTAGTTTTGAAAACTTATACATTTTTAAAATATAGACAAGATAATAAATGATGTTCCCTTAAAAAGTTTGACTTTTTAAACAGGACAAAAAAAATGGGACAGAGGAAGTAATTATTATGATTGTGTTTTTATATGAAATTATTAAATCCCAAGGAAAAAGGGGCACACTAAAGTTGACTTCATGGTGGACAAATCTAAAATAACCACATCCCACTAAAGCATGAAAGCCAAGATCTTTTAGAAAATGAATTTCTATTCGAAGAGTGCATAACCGCATGGATTCCACCCTAGCCAATCACAACATACATTTCATCCAAAAAAAAAAAAAAAAAATTCATAACTTACATTCAATTACTTTAATGACTCAACTCGGTTACAAGCTTACGTTACTAAGCTCAGCAAGATTTGACTATTAAATATATGGACAAAGTTTGACTATGAATTTGGTTGTAATTAATGATTACTACTCTCACAAAAAAATTATCATGTCTACATATTTTTGATAATCTAGCAGTTTAGTTGTATTTTCTTTATGCTCTTATTATGCATGTTAAATTTCATTTGAATAAGATGTTATTTACTATTTAATCTACAAACTTATTTTTTATACATAATTCTAAACTACAAAAATTTGAAATTAAATATTTTACTGATGACATAATTATTAATTTTTTATCTTCTGAAATTTTTCAAGTATGGAAGATATAAAAAGAAAGAGATTAAATTCAATAAGAACACGGTGTAAAATCTTTGTTTTACACCCTCCAATCTCAATATGCTATATCATCGTTTCACAAATAATTACAAATAATCAAATAGGGTGTGCCACACAATCAATCCTCGCTGATACCCATCAGAAAATCAAAACTTAGCAACGAAACTCAAATCCATAATATCTTCTACGGCCTTTGCTCCAACTAGCAGCAGCCCATCCGACCATCTTCATCGACGGTGAGTTCTTGGGAGGAGGAGGACAAGGAGGAGCATGGTTATTGAAACATTATTTGGTCCTCTTGGAATATTGAAAATAAAGAAGAGGCTGATATGTGGGGTCAATAAACCCATGTTGATCCTTTCTCCAAAAAAAAAAAAAAAAAAAAAAAAAAAAAAACCTATGTTGATCCGACTAAATAGGCATAATTTTAATAATCAATTATTATGCTATGAAACTATGGATAAGGTGTGGCCTTTCAGACACTTGAAGGGCCAGTTTGATCTATCCAGTTGGCTAATCACAGCTGGCCATGTGGCATTGCGAGTTGAGATTATAACCACCTTATTATTTACAATGCATAGAAATTTATAGAATTCTTAGAAAATTTGTTATGTAAAGAGTAGGAGAAATTTGTATCGAGCATAGGCTGAAATTGAATGAATATGCATTACAATAGAAAGTGATATGATCAAAGGCATTATATAGTTGGTAGTTTTTATTTCTGTGAAGCGGCCAAAAAATTCATTTACTGTCATAAATCATAATAAAAGTGTAAATTCTAACTTTTAACCATCACTATAGTTGAGAGATGCATAAATCACATGAAATATGTAACTATCAAATGCCAGCATGAGAATACCCTTGAAAATGAATTTTGCCATTTCTGACTCAGAATTTTAAGAGCAATCCCTAGTAGGCTACTAAAAATTTGTGACATTTCAAAGGAAATGACCGAATTAGTCATCATTCATTGGCAAGCGTCCAATCCATGGTTCACAATCAGCTCAGGAAGGAACGCAACCACCTACTCCATAAACAAATTTCAATGCCAATGTTTTCAACATGTATGCAAAGAAACAATCAAGTGTCCATTAATAGACAGAACAAGTATGAACATGTAGACTGCATCATTGCATGCTCTCTCTCATTTTGAATTCCCTAAGAACAGAAAAGGTAGCTCACTTTGTTCCAATCCGGAACCAACCAAGAGCACCAACTTCTGAGCTGCTTAGAGTCTGTATTTAGACTTATTGCTCCAATGGAGAAAGAATCAAGTCAATTTATTGCAGAAGTAACCACCACCCAAAACATGGAAGTAGAAGCTGATGAAGAATGCAATCCACTGAACCAGCCACTCCTCAAGAGAAGCCGAACGCTTTCCTCCAATCCACTGGCCAGGTTTGGAGCCAGAGTTTCCTATATAGAAAGCTTGGACTATGAGTAATAATTACTAACATCATACCATCTCATTGTTCTTAGAACTCAGTTCTCCTTCTTATCTTCTATCTTTTCAATCCTTCCTCCAAGAAACATTTATGTAGAAGAAACTTGAAAGTCATTTTGATGCAGGATCAATGAGAATGACCTATTCAAGCATGACTGGAGAAGCAGATCTAAAGTCCAAGTATTGCAGTATATTGTTGAAATGGACACTTGCATTCCTTGTTGGACTTCTTACTGGTTTAATTGCCACCCTCATCAATCTTGCGATTGAGAACATTGCTGGCTACAAGCTTCTTTTCATTGTCCACTTGATCCAGAAGAAAAGGTTTGATAACCATTTCATTTCACAGTCACAGCTCCTATAATCAGTTTTGTGTAATCTATTATGTCAATGGCTAGGATGCAAATCTTCTTTATTGGTTTCTAATGTGGTGCAGGTTTTTTATGGGATTCATCTATTTCACTGGGGCTAATTTACTTCTGACAATGGTTGCTGCTGTTCTCTGCGTCTGTTTCTCGCCAATAGCAGCTGGGCCTGGGATACCTGAAATCAAAGCTTATCTTAATGGAGTTGATACTCCCAACATGTTTGGAGCTACAACATTGATTGTCAAGGTGTGTTGCCTTGTTTCTCAAAAAAAAAAAAAAAAGTTGTGTTGCCTTTCACATATATGATATTGCCTGGATATTTTTAGCAACAGAGTACGTGCTAAAAGCCTAAAACTGAGAAATTGATTTTGGAGGAACAGTTCTAGTGGGCTACATTACAGGAACACTTAATGTGGCTAGCAGCAGAGACTACAGGTTTCTTCCAGTGGGATTTACTTACCAATCAGAAATCAATTCATGAGTTCTATTAACTATATAATTATTATTTTCCTATCGTTAGTGTTAGGGGCTGTCACTGTTTGATAATGTTCAATGCCTGAACAACATAAAATTCTGTAATGTATTGGTAAATGTTTACTTTTTTTTAATTCAAACTTTAGTTAGTAAATCTAAGGACAGTCAATAAAATATATCCGCGGGGAGAAGTTTTTTTTTTTAAAAAAAATAGGAGTTACTCTTTTTTGTTTTTTTGTTTTGCTGAATAAAATAGGAGTTACTCTGGAGTACAAGATGTACATGTAACATGATGTAGTAGGCAATGTTAGATGCCACTTTACTATGTCAGGTCTTTCCTCTTTTACACTCGTTTATCATTAGCTAAGCGGCCTGAAACTTTTTCACTAGTGTAGATAATTGGAAGCATTGGAGCTGTCTCTGCTGGACTAGATTTAGGGAAAGAAGGGCCCTTGGTACACATTGGCAGCTGCATTGCCTCCTTACTAGGCCAAGGGGGGCCTAATAATTACCGGCTTAAATGGCGCTGGCTTCGTTACTTCAACAATGACAGGGACCGCTGTGAACTAATTACCTGTGGTGCTTCCTCAGGAGTTGGCGCAGCTTTTCGAGCCCCAGAGGGTGGTGTCCTCTTTTCTCTTGAAGAGGTTGCTACATGGTGGAGGAGTGCCCTCCTCTGGAGAACATTCTTCAGCACCGCTGTTGTGGTGGTGGTGCTCAGGGCCTTTATTGAAACATGCAATTCTGGGGAATGTGGACTTTTCGGGTCAGGAGGGCTTGTTATGTTTGATGTGAGCAATGTTACTATTAAGTACCATGTGATGGATATCATCCCAGTCGCTGTAATTGGCATTATTGGTGGAGTTTTGGGAAGCCTTTACAACTATTGTCTTCACAAGGTCCTCAGACTCTACAATCTCATCAATCAGTAAGCATCATGTCCAACTCTTCGTTCTCATTAACTCTTTAATATAATGCAACAAGAGAGCACAATTCAGGCTAAGTTAGGCCATTTTACAGTCAAACATAAACTTGAAGGGAGGTAACAGAGACTACCATCAGACCACTAAACAGCTACACCTAGATGGCCCAATTTCTTCAAGTAATTTGATTCATGCCATCCAAAATTTAACCTACACTATGATTGTCACAAGGACCTAACTCAATCTGACCTGAGTTTTCATATCTAGGTCTCATTGTGATAGCAATAATTACTATTATTTTGTTTATGGTGTTGCAGGAAGGGAAGAATCCATAAGCTCCTTCTCAGTCTTACCGTCTCACTTTTCACCTCAGCTTGTCAATATGGTCTCCCTTTTCTAGTAAAATGCAGGCCTTGTGATTCCTCCCTTTCAGAAACTGAATGTCCCACCAATGGAAGGTCAGGCAACTTCAAGCAATTTAATTGCCCTGATGGTTACTACAATGATCTAGCCACTCTACTTCTTACCACCAATGATGATGCTGTCCGAAACATCTTTTCCACAAACACTCCTTATGAATATCAAACCTCCTCTCTCCTAATCTTCTTTGCACTCTATTGCATCTAAGGACTGTTTACCTTTGGCATTGCTGTCCCATCTGGACTATTCCTCCCAATCATCCTCATGGGCTCAGGTTATGGCCGCCTACTAGGTCTTGCCATGGGGTCTTACTCAAATATTGACCAGGGGCTTTTTGCTGTGCTTGGTGCAGCCTCGCTAATGGCTGGCTCAATGAGGATGACTGTTTCACTTTGTGTAATATTCCTTGAACTCACCAATAACCTTCTCTTACTACCCATAACAATGATTGTCCTCCTAATTGCCAAAACTGTTGGAGACAGTTTCAATCCAAGCATCTATGAAATTATACTACACCTAAAAGGCCTGCCTTTCTTGGATGCACATCCAGAACCATGGATGAGAAACCTCACGGTGAGCTTGCTGATGCAAAGCCACCAGTAGTCACTCTCCATGGAGTGGAAAAGGTGGCCCGTATCGTGGATGTACTGAGAAATACTACACACAATGGTTTCCCTGTTGTAGATGATGGCGTGGTGCCACCATTGGGAATAGCCACTGAGGCAACAGAAGTACATGGTATAATCCTAAGAGTTCACCTTCTTCAAGCTCTAAAGAAAAAATGGTTCTTGAGAGAGAAAAGGAGAACAGAGGAGTGGGAAGTGAGAGAGAAATTTAACTGGGTTGATCTGGCTGAGAGGGAAGGAAATATTGAAGTGGCTGTGACAAGTGATGAAATGGACATGTACATTGATCTGCATCCTCTCACCAATACAACGCCTTACACAGTGTTGGAAAGCATGTCAGTGGCAAAAGCTATGGTGCTTTTCAGGCAGGTGGGACTCCGCCATTTGCTCATTGTACCTAAGTATGTAGCAGCCGGGGTGAGTTTTTCAACTTGATAATTTACGCAACACACAATATTTATGATATGAAATAGGAATGAGTGAAAACATACCTGATAGTATGCTCCATTTCTAGGTACCTCCTTTTGTAGGGATCTTGACCCGGCAGGACTTAATGCCCTACAACATTTTGACTGCATTTCCCATTTGGCAAGAACAACGGGTGGAGAAAAGGGGAACTGAGTCTCTCCTAATACAAATGGCACTAGCACATTTCACGAAGCAACACATCTCTTCCTGTTTCTATTAATTTTTTTTACAACTTATGATTCTTTTGTCAAATTCTAAAGGTGATAAAATAGATAATGCAATGATATCAAACTTCATTTTACCGTAACTGTTCTATTTTATACAAATTTCTTCAATGATAAACAATTTTTTTTTTTTTTTTTTGAATGCAACAATACAGGGGAACCAACTACGACAATTGCTTTCTAATTCAGACATCTCTCATCTATATGACTCCTTTTGCATGCAATTTGCCCATCTCTAATAGTTGCATCTTCTTTGTCTACTCTAAGTGCAGTTGGATATTAGTCCATCATGCTTTATCCATAGCTCAGTGTTCCTTACAAGCGTTTCTTCTTTTTCTTTCCCAATTTCTTTTTCTTGAGGCCTCCTTGACCCCTCTTGAACACAGCTAAAACCTCAATGCTGCAAGCATAACCCAAAATTAATTCTCATAGACATATTAATGCTTCAAGAACATAGTCCTTTGAAGTTCTTAGTTAGCTACCTAAAAACTAAAAAGTGGCTAGAAATATAGATTCAGTTCGTATAGTCATGCAAAGCTGTATGATTGCAATATAATTTGAAAGAGATTAAATTCTACAAGGATGGGGTGTAAAACCCATGTTTTACACCATCCAATAAGTAATTGTTATGTCAACATTTTAATTAAAATTCAATACATCCTACCACACCTAATAACATCTCAATAAATTTCCAATTTGGTTGGATTTATATATGGGTATTAGAATTGATTGAGTGTGATTGTGTTTATTTTTAAATATGTGATAAGATGATATGGCATGTTTGGATTGGAGGAGTAAAACATGGATTTTACACCATGTCCTTATAGAATTTAATCTCAATTTGAAATCAAAACAAGTAACACAAAGTTACATTCAAGATGACGTACTCATAAAGGACCGATTTACTGTTGGGAGGGCAAGATAGAATGGAATGAAAGAAGAGATCAATACCTCTGGGTGCCAGGAAAGAAATTATAACCATGGGCTTTTTCCAAGTGCCATGCCTTACTAGACAATAATAACTTGCAATCCTGTTAGAAAATTGATGCAAACTTAGCTAACAAAATAGTCAACTTAAACTTCAGAATTATCAAAGAAGACAAAAGCAGTGGGAAAAAGTATAATCAAAGAAGAATATAATCTGATTCCATGACATTGTATTGCATCCACTTTAACTGAGGAAGTACCTCTTTGAAGCTTTCCCACCCACAACTTATATAAATAAGGGTTTCAGGCAGTGCTTGACTATCCACTGAAGTTGTTTTGCTTCCAATCTGAACTGAATCTTCCCTTGCACGCAAAATCCATGGTCTCTTTTCATCTTTGACCTCATGTGGACTGAAGTTGACGTACATATCATAATGTATTAATAACTTGCCAAGTTCTATGATTTTAACAGTCTTTATAGGGACCATTAATGAGATATGGTTTTAAATTTATCTAGGGAAACACAAAGTGCTCCAACCTTTCAGATGATGATTTAGCTTTATGCTTCACTGATTTTATATTCTGTAATGCATCAACAAGAGATGTGTCCAGTCCCTTTCTAGGAGGATCAACCACAATTACATCAGATCCCACCATCCAAGAAAGAGGTTCCTGTTTACTTGTAAGTACATCATTGAATTAGTCCTGTACCATTCCATAGCTAAATCAAAGGCCAAACACTAAGATTATTCTATACAAGCACCATTTCATTTCCTGTAAAATAAAAGAATTTCATATTGAAAAAAAATTATTGCAATAAGTATTAATCACGTGTGGAATTATCATAAATTCCTTAAATTATGGGTTAAATGCCAACCTTTGAAGCATCTGCATGATGCCAACTGATGCTGCTATCTACAATTTTTGGTAGGCGGTCAGCTGTCTTCTCAAAAGATAACTTTGATTCCTTATTAATCTCAATACATTTGACAGACCTGAAAAACAATAATAACAACAATGAGTTAGAAATTTTGAAAATAATAAGACTCTAGGCCCCAGCGCATTTATAACTATCTTGGTTCTTGCCTGCATTTTCTAGTGGCTGCTAATGATAATCCAATTACACCAGCTCCTGCATACAAATCAGTAACAGATGCACCAAAAGGAACATACTTCTGTAACTTCCGGAGCAAGATATCAAAAGCCTGAAAATAATTAGTATTGGAGTGAATATTATTATTACTTGTGTCAACATAAGATAAAATTATATATGTTTTGCTATCATGTTCTAGGTATCTAAAAAAAAAAAAATGAAAATAAACCTAAATGATGCAATAAAACATAAAAGGACAAAGAAACTTGGGCATCCCAAACAAAAAGGCAGGATCTAAATCCCAATACTCAAGTTCTCTATGCCTTCCAGCCCATAAATCCTATCTTTTCAAGGAATTGATGCTACTTTGATCCACATGTCCATTGCTGTCCAATATTTGATCTAAAAGAAAGAATATACATGCTTGATTAAATAAGAAGAGGGGTTTGCTTGATTAGAAAGTCCATCTACCCGTGTGTTTGCTTGGCCAAAACTGGATGGAGCCAAGGCAATATCAATTCCTCCAACATGTTCCCAAAAGTCTCTCTCTCCTAAAAGATGTCTCCATCTATTCCCAAAAATTATCTGCATCATCAGTTAAACATTCTTAGTTCCACAAATTTCAATCTTTTGAATAAATACAACAATTTGTAAACTATCCTAACATATTGCATAGCAAATAAGTACATGAGAGAATACAGTAAGTCTTGCAGTTAAGAAAGCAGATCTTAAAAAGAAAGCAGATCTTAAACTGAGATGACCTGCATTAGACGTCATAATTGTAAAGGAAATATTAACCATTGTAAGAGTATACCCAGGAAGTGAAATATTCATTTCCCTTTTTATTTCAATCATCTCCTCAACATATTATCCTTTCCTTAGGCTTTCAAAACACAACATTAACAGTCAGTGTCAAAAGAATATTCAAAGCATTTGAACTTTTGCTCTAGACTTTTTGTTCCCATGACACTAATTTAGAAAGCACACAATCCTATACTTAAAAAAAAAAAAAGGTTTTATTACAATAAAGGAGCTGCTTTAGATATGCTCAATTGTACAACTGTTACCACTGCTGATTGTGTTCAACAATCCGAAACATCATAAAGTACACATAGAACAAATAAATCGTAACATGCTATACATAAAATATACTCTCTTTAGAAAAGCATTTTAACTCACATTGTTAGCTGATGTCTGAAAGTTAGCCCACACAGAATGGATTAAATGGACATTGCTCTTTGGTCCACCATTTCTCCATAGAAACTGCCATAGTTATAAAAATATGATAATAAAAAAACAAACCAAAGAAAAACACCTACAACAGTTACAAGAAAACAAAGCAGGCTGGTAAAGCTCACATTAGCCAAGGCATTAAGTTTTTCGGAATTGGGGGAATTCTCATTCCTCGAATTCCAAACCAGAGAGACCTGTACTTTACCTGGAAACAATTACAAGTTCATTAATTTTAAATCTTAAATTAGTCAGTGTTAAAAACTCAAAAGAACAAGGCAGCATTAGTATGAATTCAGCTAGTAACCATTTCTATATCTTTCAGAGGCCGGAAGGGATGTGTTGTATGTTGTCACCGCCATCTGCACACACCCACCACACCACTAGTCAAATTCCAAAATTCTAAAAACTACAACCACTGCATTTACTAAACATATCCACAAAAGGCCTTATTTTCCCCGCACGTCATTTGAAATAGAAATGTACCATTTCACGGCGAAGATTTTATTCCTTTATTAATCTAGATAGTGTCACGTCATTTAAAATTAGTTATCATCCCGTGGTTAGTAGCATTACTCACTCACCTGAACATATCGCAAATCACCCGTTCCCTGATCCTCATCATACGGCTCAACATTCAATTCAGTAATTCCTAAAAAATTATCCAAAAGAAACATATATTATACCATTCACCAGCTAAACTTAACACCTAGTAAAAACAAATTATTCAAAACAAAACTAAGCATTTTTAATTCATAATTTTTCTTTACCTCGTCTAAGCAATTCGACTGCAGCATTAATGTTGGGATGGTGAGCTGCACAAGTACACAACACAAAAGCAAAGAATTAAACTCCAACAACAAAATTTAACACATTTATTAATCCAAAATTAAATTGCAAAATTACCTTTACATTGAGGAATGTCTACTACATTGTGAGTACCCTCCTGATAAAGCCCGATAAGAGGGCTTTCCGCTGAGCCGCGAACCGCGAGTTTTGCGCGGCACCGCCATTCCCACTGAAAGCCAAAAAACAAAGGCATTAAAATGAATTTTCAAAAATGCCCTAGAAATTAGCGAGGGGGGGTATTATAAGGTGTACCAGTCTACAAGTATCGAAGGTGAAATCTGAGACACCGAGGGAGTTGAAGAAGTCGGTGGCTTCGTCGACGATGATCGGACGGTGGAGATTGAACTCGTGAGTGCACCCGGAGCACCTGAAAAATAAAAATAAAAAATTGAAACAGTTAAAAAGAAAAGTGGGCAGTTATTATTCTGTAAATAAATAAATAAATAAAGATAGTGAGAAAGAGAGAAGGGTGCGTACGATTGGAAGTGAGGGCAATGGAGGGCGCAGGTTAGCGAGGGAGGAGGGGTTGGGGGCAAAGAAAGGGATGACGTGGAAGGAGGGGAAGGGTGGGTGCGCAGTGCGCCGGGGGACGCGTGGCAGGTGATGAGAGTGAGAGAAGAGGGTGGGCGAGTAGAGAGGAGGCACAGAGGCATTGTGAGTCTAGCAGTGTCCGGAGCTTGGCTGCTCCCTGGTGTGGGCGGGAATGGATAATATGCTAGAAACTGGAACTGTCTGATAATTAAATATCTTTTAAGGATTTAAATTTATTAATCGTTGGAATATGAGTTTGAATTACTTTATGACATTTTTGCGAAAATGAGTTTGATACAAATTTTGGTGCGAAATTGAGAAAGTGTATATGATAGTGGTACATAGTAAAAAAAAAAAAAAAATCCCGTAAAACATCTTTTTTGTAATATACGGTGAATCTCATAATATTATAAGAGAAATGTCTTATAAGATATACTCTTTGTAGGCAATTACTCAAAATCAAAATCGAGATATAAAAATTGCACCCACATAACTTTTCATTCTTTTTCAGAACTTTTGAAATGACTTATTATGTCCTCTTGGCTCTTGCATTGCACATTTCCTGGGAGAGAGAAAAGTTAACTACTCATCAAAACTTAAAAGATAAAAAAAATTTATAATCCAAGGATTGAGGTCAAAAGTGAATTTTTTAATCTCAACCTCACCTTATTCCTTAAATGGTCTACCACAATCTTCCTCCTATCACAACCTTCTAACTTAAATAGTCTACCCATGAACACACTTATTTTGACACATAATTTCACAATTTACTGACTTGTATAATTGTAAGTGATTGACGAAAAGTAATGAATTCATATAATAAGTAATGAGTAAAAAATATCTACAACTCATAATAAATTGTGAAATTGGGTGTGCGACTAAGTATGTCCCTAAATTTACTCACCCTAATATAGACAATTACACATGTATATATTTAGGAACTTAGTCCCTAGATTTACTTACCCTAAATAGACAATTACTACATGTGTGTATATATATATATATATAGAGGATTGGTCTGGACTTAAAAAGGAAAATTAAATGAATAATTTAAGCAACACATCCAATTTCATAATACCATAAGTGATGTGCAATTGTGAGTAGTGTTTATGCCCACTCCGATTTACATAAACCCAATAATTTTTGTGATCACTCACCCTTACATAACTCAAAAGCGGTAAATTTTGGTGCGAAAAATGTTTGTCCATAGTATAAGGGGACCCAAACACCTAAATTCATAATGTTGACCTAGTCCTAGGGATATATAAAATATAATATATTCCTCTCGGACGTTCACAAATTCTAAAGGGAGTAGCGGCTCGCGAACTCAACGGGCTGATCTGATTGAGTGATTATGTTTCATTCCAGATTCGTGAACCAATAATATCTCTTGCTCTTTTTCATTTCCTTGTCCCCTATAGTCATGTCCTCCGAATTCAAATCTCAAACCCCCTCCTCTGCAATCATACGACCACAGCCAGGAGAATGTGAAAACTCATCGAAGGCCATGAGCAAGAAGGCAGACCAAAAAGAAGCCTCCCCCGCACGCAAGGCTAAGCAACAGAAGGTGATAATTCCAAACAAAGATGGTGAAAATCTCGTGGGGTTATTGCATGAAACTGGGTCGAAAGAGATTGTGATATTGTGCCATGGTTTCCTATGCACAAAGGAGAACAACACTATAAAGAAGCTTGCTCTTGCTTTGGAAAATGATGGGATAAGTGCTTTTCGTTTCGATTTTGCTGGTAATGGAAAGAGCCAAGGATCTTTACGCTATGGTAGGTATTTGGGAGAGGTTGAAGATTTACGTGCTGTGATTGAATACATTGGTGGAGTAGCAAATCGTGCTGTGAGTGCCATTATTGGTCATAGTAAAGGGGGAGATGTGGTTCTATTGTATGCTTCTAAGTACCATGATGTTCATACAGTTGTGAATATCTCTGGTCGTTTTGAGCTGATGAGAGGGGTTGAGTTTCACTTGGGTAAGGACTACATGGAAATGATAGAGAAAGAGGGGTTTATTGATGTTAAGAACAACAAAACAGGGAGTGTTGTTTATCGAGTGACTAGGGAAAGTTTGGTGGAGTGTCAAGATACAAATATGGGTGAAGTGGGTTCTGGGATTGAGAAGGAATGTAAGGTCTTGACGGTGCATGGATCCACTGACAAGATCGTCCCTGTTGAAGATGCACTGGAGTTCGCAAAGGTTATAGCTAATCACAAGTTGCATATAATAGAAGGTGCAGAACATGGGTACACAGCGCAGCAGACAGAGTTAGCCACAGTCGTGTTGGATTTTGTTAGGAGGGCAACGCAGCAAGATTGTGATACAAACAGCTAAACATGATCAGAAGGATTTTTTAGAAGATTTTAATTTTCGTTGTTGTCATTGTCTCGGTTATTATTACACTTATGTCTTGAATATTATTCCGATACCAAATTACTGTTTACTTTACCTCTGTCTATAATCATGCAGTTATGATGATTAAGGACAGTCTCCACATCTCATTGCAAGAAAAACGATTACGTAGAATTATCTGAAATATCAGTTTCTTATCTGTACTTGCTTAAGTAAACTGGCAATCATCTCATTATGCTCTGTTGAAGATTCTTAGTAAAATATTTGACAACGTAAATGTACCATAGAAAGGAAAATAGCAGCAAAGCTGGCTGCTAACAATTTCATATAAATGCATCTGCAGATCTTCTGTCTAGTGGTTTGAATAAAAAACCTAATTCAAAGGCATAGGCCAGTCCTGTTATGGCTCAAAATCTTCACATTTCAACGATCATTGATCAATCGTCAGTACCAAAATAACGATCACCAAACTCACCCAAACCTGGTATGACACGGTATTCTGCATTCAGAGAATCATCAATCTCAGAGGTGACAATTTTCAAGGATGGGAACCTTTTGCTAACACAGTGAATTCCCTCGGGGGCCTGAAGTCAACATAACGCAGTATAAGTTGGTGTATATGGACATTGTAATAAGTTGAGTAATTAATTTGCAAACAGCAAGGACATGACTTACAGAGATGAGGTTTAGAAATATAATGTGGGATTCTGGTACACCTTTCTGTATGAGTAGTTCGATTGCTTGGTTAGCAGAATTCCCTAGAAAGGCAACAAGATAGATTTCTAATCATCAGCATGCAAGCATGGTTATTAAGCAATGAATGTACTCTACTCCACACTATTTATAAAATTATATGCACATCCACACATATTCAATTACTCCATTGGACAGCTTAACAGCTCTGCATATACATAAAAAAGGTCTATGATATAGAACAGTTAACAAGTACAGAACTTTTCAGCAAGGAAAGATAGGAGGCAAATACACCAGTTAAGCATGAACCAAAAAATAAAAATAAAAAATAAAAACATAAACTGCCAGACATTGGATGTAAGGCTCAACAGAAATTTGTTTAACGAGAGTAGGATGTGCAGGCAACACAAGGCGAAGCTCTATAAATGCATGAAGATGGAAGAGAGCAAATGATCAAACTTTGTAAGCAGAATTGTTTTTCTTTCTTTAAAATTTATGAAATCTCCTTCTCCCCTTCCCTTCTCACATATACCATCTCCCATTCAATAAATAATCTTTTATCCAAAGTGAAAACGAAATGGAAGCAAGAATGACAAATAGTTTTAAGAAATGCACTTCTGTTGGCCTATTCTTACATGATGCAGAATTGGCAGAAATCAAGTAAAGGACAATAGATTTTTACGGAAATCAAACAAGTACCTGTAGCAAGAACTGGATCTAGAAGCAGGACATGCCGTTCAGATATATCCTTGGGAAGCTTCTCATATATAAGCTGCTTAAAGTGAGGTAGCAAATCTACTGTTAAAATTAATTATATCCAATTCTTAAAGAATAGAAAGCATGGCTCTAGTTCAAAAGCAAATTATTTCTTCTACAAAATAAAACACAATTACCTGCTTGCCATTATCTCCATCACGATGAATTAAAATTTTTCCAATTTTTATTCCTTTACAGCATGCACGCAAGGCATTTTCCATGCTTTCACCACTATTACATAACAAACAAGAAAAGATCTTAGAATTATAAAAAGAAGTCACAATACTGCAAGACAAGTTTCCCATGTTGACAGGGTAATGAGAATCTGAGATTTTTCATGTTTACAGTATAAGATGGATACTGGGACACAAGGCATGTCTTGAATATACAAGACTCATTACTAGAAGACTAAAAACTGCCAAAATCAATACCTGATCCAAAGCTCACCTTCGAACAATGGAAACCCCACACAATTTCTTGCAAAAGTCAACCCCAGTATATACCGATGCTGAAATAGAAGAATAACAATACTTCAGAGAAATTCCCCTTTTTTTCTGATGAATAACAAACAAGTTTATTAAACAAAACACAAATTCAAGTAGTCAAGTACACATGTAATGTACAAGAGAAATGATAAAAATGCTCTGAGAGCTCTAGCTCACACAAAAACAGATCTCAGAAGTAAAAGTTTAAGCTGAGTCAAAGGAGTTTTAATTCCCTAGAATATCCTAGCATTAAGATCTCTCCAAATACCCCACATCAAACAAAGGATAGCTTTCCACACCTCTAGCATTTGATGCTTCTTGTAACTGCCTCTTCAACAAGTCAACATCTCCTTCAGAGACTTAGGCCTCACCCATGGGACATGGTTCTCAAGTTTAAGCTCAGTCAAAGGAGTTTCAATTCCCTAGAACATCCTAGCTTTATGCTCTCTCCATTTACCCCACATCAAACAGAGCAGGAAGGCTTTCCACACCTCTAGCATTTGATGCTTCTTGTAACTGCCAACAAGTCAACATTTCTCTAGCAATGTTGCAATGCAAAAAGTGTGCCAGCACAGACAAGGTTCTCAAGATTTTTTTAGTTTAATATATTAACCATATATGTTAATCTATATTTAAGAATAGGTTTGCATGCAAAAGAATCATGGATTGTAAAATGGTCATGAAATGACAACAACATAATAAGTTTATGGACAGATACTTTACACTCTCCTGATTGTAAACAATGCTAAGAAAAATGAAATCTTTAATAAGTGCTTAAACAAGGTGGGACACAGGCAGATATGAGCACTTGTCCTCAAGCAACCAACATGCTTTACTATTATGAGAATTGTACAAAAATCATAGATTTAGGAATTTACTTCTTATGTACTTGGGTTGTTCCCCCATAGTGTCTTCTAATGAATCAACTAATTAAAAGAAGTTTACAGTTAAAACAATTTGAGAAAATTGAACAACCAGTTAACATACCTGTTGGAGTAACTACTTGCTTCTCAGTGAATGGCAGATGGCCAAGGCCATGCTCCACAACCTGAAAAATAAAATCAACATTAAGCGGTTGCATTATGCATGTCATAAGACACAGGGTACTGAAACTCATGTCAATTATGAGCTTCAGCTAAGCCATGCAGCAGAAAGTACCAGACGAATAAGTCGATCTGAATAAAATACAAAGTCATGCTTCGATATTTCCCGGTCTCTAATCAGCGTATGCATACCCCTTATCTGCAACAAGGGTCACACATGAGTAAACAATGACTGAATTGCATATCAGAGTGCAGGGTGTACAGTAGAAATCCTACAAAATCTTAATATTCAACCATAGTTGTGTTATTGCCATTGCCTGTTGTTTGTTTAAAATCTGTTGGATGTCCACAACACAGTTGCTGGAGAGACTATCTAGTCCTCAGAGAATACCACATGGTATGCATAATAAAGTACGCCATTCTAAAACTAACAGGCATGGAATCAACCATAAGGAGTAATGATACTATAATATGAGGGTAAGGGATTGGTTATCCACTTTTTCCTGTTTTAGTGACAGTATGCCAAGTCAATCATTCACACCATCTGACCTCTATCTCTGGAAATTCTTTGCTAAAACTCAAATTTTTTTGCTTTTCCATTCAAATATTTATAAATTAAAAAAAAAAAAAAAAAAAAAAAAAAAAAAACCCTCCATTTGGTAATTACCTGGGGCAGGTCACATGCCGCATGGTGACTTGTTTGACTATTTATCTAACACACTTTTTTTTTAATAAGTAATTTATCTAACATACTTTCAATATCTTCAAACTACTAAACACCAAATTTAACCTCATCTAATGCCGCTTTTGTATCTATTCTACTTCACCAATCATTATTGACTATAATTTGGGGCTATGAACCATCAATGGAACAGGAATTGTCTTGTGCTTAGAATAGAGAAGTCTAGGAAATGCCCATCAAACTTTCTTTTGTCGATCATACAAAATCTTTCTGAAGAGAAATTTCAAAGGCACAAAAACATAATAAGTTAATAACACAATCACACAAACGCATACCTGAAATGTCGACTGAATGACATACACATTGGGGTATACTTTACAGAGGTCATGCTGACCAAGTTTAGTTCGGATATGTTGCACAATCAAATCAATGGCAACATGATTGTCACCTCCCCGGGGAATAATCACATCAGCGTACTTCTTTGATGGGAGAACAAAATCATCAAAAGCAGGTTTGACAAACTTTGCATACTGCACAATTAACATAATTCTTTCAATGTATCAATTATAATATTGTCATATGTTTAAATATAATAAATCTTCCGAAGCACAAGATCAAAATTTCCCATAGTTCACAACCAAAAGTTACCAAAGTAGCAACATCAATGTAAATACATGTCAAAAGGCCCAAAACCATACAGTGCTATGAGTAGAAGGTGGATTGAAATTAAAGCTAATGCAGCTTAATAAATGAGCTGCATCCTTGTAAGCAGCCTATCACCATATTGCAATAGTCAAGGTACTCCAAACTCAAGAAGAAAATGAAAATAGTAATGGATGTTGGATAATAGTGCATTGTGCTGATGTTGCTTTTGAATTGTCATAGGAAAATGCTTGTGCATCAATACAATTATGATTCAATAACACATCATTTAAATGAACTAAATAATGTTACATATCATGGAACTTGAAAGATATGCTTCTGCTAGTTATAACTTAGAAATCTCTAGGGAAATTTTGGGTAAAAGCCAACTACAAAGACAGATATCACTAAGGGACTTACCTGTTCAAGAACAGAGTTTATGTCTCTGCCCCTCTCAACTGTGTCACGTCTTATTCTACGAGCAAGCCTCACATCAGCATCTATAAAGCAATCATTCACCAAAAATAATATAGTGAGGAATTTGAGAGGGAGAGGGTGAGTAAAAGAGAAATGCAATTAACAATAAAAATTATAACCGGTCTCTATTAGTCTGTCAAATGTTTGGAAACATAGGATTGAAAATGAGTCAAGCTGAGGCTTAGTTTGGCTCATTTTCTTAATGAACAAGTAAGCCACCAAGGTTCTTCTAATGTGGAATCTACACTTATTTTTTCCTTGATATTACATTGCTCATTTGTTCTTCCCCAATGGGACTTTGAACCATAATCAGAGTTGCATATCCTCTATTTCATAAGAAGCAAGGGATTGTACCTTCCCAAAAATCTTCCCTCACTATATACATGGTTCAGAGGTGCGTGTGCTATGTATGGGTTCAAATTGCCCAATGAGATGTATTATCAATTTCTCTATGAAATTTTATCTAATGACAATATAATAGCATAAGGTATAAAGCCTAATGATAAAATGTAGTCCTCATGGGGCTTCATTCTTTGCTTAGCCAATCACGTTGAATACAGTCTCAAAGTACTCATAAGCTTGACAAGCATCTAATGATTTGAGGTTGAACTTCAGGCACAAGTCAAACACAATTTAACCCAAATCTTTAGGTGCCTTTCATCCAGACAATGTCAAGCCTTTAAGTGTTTGGCTTGGCACAACTTGCTCAAAATCACACACGCACACAGAGGTAATGCAGACCCAGGCTTCTTGGTAATTTTTGGAAAACAACATCCAGATAACTTTCAACCCATATAACTAGGGACACCATGTGGGAGATGCTTAGAAATACCCAACTCATCCAGACCCTTATTGCCATTTTTAGATTGAAATGCATCATATAAAATAAATCATAGGCGCTGGCTTTTGAGTGTTAAAAATCAAAATGCTTCCCTTAATTTAGTTAGTAAGAAAGACAATATTCTTGTCCACCCAAATGCCAAACACCCCCCAAGGCTTGCAAATAGTGATCGATTTGTGACTGCATAGCTTGAACAAGCAATATATAAACTTCCCAATCAACTCTAGAATTCGCTAAATGTTTCAACTGGTGGGGAGAAAGAGAAACGTTAAGATCAAGAACTATACACAATTTTGATACATATACAAAAATATAGCGGGGAGATTGCAACAAGAAAGCCTCCCGTAAAAAAATTAGCTCTACTAATAAAATTGATAAATGACCATGACAGAATGCAAATGAAATGATGAAGATAATGATAGACAACCAGATGAAAGGAATCAAACCAGTATCAACAAAAATCTTCATATCCATCAGGTTGCGGACACGTTGGTCATGGAAAACCAGAATCCCCTCTAAAATAATAACATCAGAAGCATTTACCTGGCAAATAATTTTGATTAAGTTTTTCTGAAAAGCGACAAGAATAAATCTTGGCAGATAAAAAATGGATAAACTCAATTTAACTATAAATTGAGTTTTATCAAAACAATTTATCATTCTCTCAGAAAGTTAATAACAGTGAATCCTAAAACCTAATGTTTATTCAGCTCAGACCTATGTTGACTCAACAGTGTCCATAAACCAATTGAAGGGAAAAACCAATAAGGGTTCAAAATGTTGTGAAGTCAGTACCTGCCGAAAACTATCCTTGCAGCGACGATGTATCTTAAAGTCATAAATTGGAACCTGGTAAGGTAGCCCATCTTTGAGCTTTTGAATGCAATCCAGAAGCTGCTCAGTATCAAATGCATCTGCGATCAACAACCAAAACAAAAATCAACAAAACTTGTTCAAAACGATCTCGAAAAACCAAAACACTACCAAAAGCAAAATTACATCACAAATCATGCAAAGTTTTGCGTGACCACAAATAAGTTTACCAGGATGATCGAAGTTATATTCATTCACACGATTGGATTCTTCAGCAGTCAAACCTCGGTAAAACGAGTCCTATAACATTGCCACGCCAAATAAACCACAATTTTAGTCAATGTCATACCAATAAGTCTATTGACACAAAACTTTCACAACTATTGACAAGGTCTATTGTTGATTGGTACACGCCAATGAGCTATAGCTCAATTAGCACATCTTTCTGTCATAATAATGGTGAGATTGTGAGTTCAAAACCAACAGAGTGTGATTGGTACGTAACAAAAGTGGTGTCAGTGGCAGGTGCAAGCGTCACTAAAGTTGCTCAAATTACAATTTGCCACCTCAACAAGTTGTACACAATAAAAGTGGTGTCAGTGATAGGCGCACGTGCAACTAAAGTTGCTGTAATCACAATTTGCCACCTTAACAAATTGTACACAATAATAGTGGTGTCAGTGATAGAAAAATGTGTAACTAAAGTTGCTCCAATCACAATTTGCCAACATAGTGTACATGATAAAAGTGGTGTCAGCGCATGTGTAACTAAAGTCGTTCCAATCACAGTTTGCCACCTTAACAAGTTGTGTACCTAGCATTGCTTGTAACATAATGGTTTCTATTTCTATAACAAGAGAGAAATTGCAACCTGATTGACAAGCACAACACGGTGATCATGGAGTTGCTGGATGATCATGTCACAAACGGTGGTCTTACCCGAAGCCGTACCGCCCGAAACTCCTACTCAATTACCGAAACAATAATTAACAATCTAAAGCAACAAACACAACGAATAAGTACAAAATAAAACCCTAAGAATATTGCTACGAGCATAGATAAGCAGATGTGGATTTCTTCCTTTAAAGCACTTTATGCTCCAATCTTCAAGATCTAAAGGAAAAATGAGAGCGAATTTTGGTTTTGAAAAGCAATATTGAGAAAGTGCGTAGTGCGATGTAGAAGCAAGCAAAAAAGTGAGAATTGTAAAGGAAATTGTTTAATTCATGAAATTGAAGAAATGGAAGTGAGTTTTTAGAGTTGGAAAGTGGAATTTACCGATGACGAAAGGCTGCTTGAGGGCGTTGGAGTCGGTTAGAGCCGCTGAGGAGGAGGAGGAGGAAGAGAAAGCGGAAGCGGGAACGGGGAAGCGGTGAGCGGCGGGGGAAGAAGTGGAAGAAGACGGAGGAGAAGAGCGGAGTCCGTCGAGACGGAGGCCGGAGAAGTGGGGCCCAGAAGCCGCCTCCATAACGTAGTCAATTGAAGTCGTTTCCTCTGGCATCGCTTCTCTTCTCTTCTTCACTATCTGATCTCTCTCTCTCTCACACACACACACACTCTCTTTACTTCAGCGGAATTCAAATGAGAAGAGTACAATGTTGGAAGGAAATCCTAAATACACTGCCTTCTTTTCATGGCACTTTTCACGCTCTCTTTTTCAAGATTTTTCTTTTCTTTTTCAAGATTTTTAAATACACGTGCTCGGATCCCTTTGGTTGGTTGATATTTATATGTTTTTTGGTTATGCTATTCATTTCCATTAGAAATTTGGTGGAGAAATAATATGTCTACAATATTTTTACAATATTTTTATAACAAATTAGCCTCATCACACGCACTTCGAGGCTTTTTTCTTTTCTAGTGGTAGTAGCAAAAAAAAAAAAAAAAACAATGTTTTTTTATTTTATATAATAATTTTTATTTTGAGAATCTAATTTATAAATAGATAAATCAATTTGAAAATTAATAGGAGAGTGACCGTAATTTTTAGGCATTGTTTTAGTGGAAGTTATATATATAATTTTTATTTTGAGAATTTAATTTATAAGTGAATAAATTAATTTGAAAATCAACAGGAGAGTGACCTTAATTTTTAGGCATTGTTTTAGTGGAAGTTAGGGTTGTATTTTTACTTGATTGTCCTTTAATTTTGTCTCTACTTAAACATAGGGATGCAGGGGTATTTTAGAACAAAAAAAATTCGGTCCAAACCGGTGCAGCCCCTTAAATAGTAGTATAGATTAAATAGTAGTATAGATCATAAGTGGTTAGTTGTTATTGGTTCAAATTTGAAACAAACACTAAAATTACATTTTGGCACTTAACAACAGGTTTTTTTTTTTTTTTTTTTTTTTTTTTTTTTTTTTTTGAGGAACAAGACTTAACAATAGATTAATTCATAAAAATGAAGCGAAATCAAACATTTATGGTTCTTATTGTTAGATCTCAAATAAGTACTGTCCATTAAAACAAGTTATCCATATGTTTTTCAATGTTGTCCATTTAGACAAGTTACCTATAATGTCAAGTATCCATGTCACTAAATTGTTGAAGAAAAAAGACAACATGATATACTACAAGAGGTGCTAGAACGTTGAGGAATCCCTTTAACTCCAAGAAGTAAGTGATAGTTTACTTTTGTTAACGAGTGCACTTATGCATTTGTTTAGAAAGAATTTAATGGGTTCTACTGCATTGGGAAATGACAAAAACAAATAAACAAATACTTATTTAACTAATTCATACTCTAAAAAATAAAATTGATTAATTAATTATGAATTATGTTAACGAGTGCCCATAGATCAGTTGTTAATAAACTATTTTAGGAAAGTTTTTATATCACTTTTATGAAAAATTGAAAAAGTTGTTAAAACATTAACTACCTTTTTTCTCTCTTCTTATAAACTTTTCTTAAAATGGTTCACAAACAAATGCTCTTAAAATATTCATTAACTTTTTCTATTAATTATAATAAAATAGTTAATTTTTACTATTTTAACTATCGTCCAATCGTTAATCGATCCTTAATAAACAAGTAATTCTAGGCCTATAAATTATTCCGCAACTTTTTTACCACAATTATTTATCACAACTATTTGATAGACTATGAATAATTAACCATCACTTATATATGAATTTACTATTTTTTTTTACTTATTACGCTATGCCAAATTACAATGGTTACAGAAAGTTGAGAAAAATTTTGTAGTCTTAGACTTTTTGTTAATAAATTATTAGAGAGTAATTTTGACTTCATACAGTACTTATTTACGCAAGAGGCACGTGGTGGATTTAATAAAGCAGGAAGATATGCACCTCGATTTTCTCTTCTTAGGTGTGTCAAATTTGGACTACCTGGGAATTGAAAAAGATTTAACGGCCTGACGGAGTCACAGAGTGACAGCCAATTTCAAAGAACCGGCAGATTTGAGAACACTGCTATATCCATCCGGATCAAACCTTTATGGCAAGGAATATTCTTTTTTTTTTTCCCCCTAAAAATAATAAGAAATATAAAAATAATAAGAAATAAAAACACGTGAATCCAAGACATGTCATAATTTTTAACTTATATAATTTTTGTTTTTTTATAATATAAAGAAGTAATATTCCAATCTTTTGGTTGTATAAATTCATTCCATTTTTAAGATTCTTTTTCAATATCTTGTGAAACAACATACTTGATAAAATTTGAGATTTTTAAATTTACGGCACGTTATTCAAATCGATCCTACTATCCGAATGTTAACCATAAAATAAATGAACAATTTGGTTCAATGGATCTTGAAAATCTAAATCAATTTTTTACCATAAAAGAAAGGAAATCTTAATCAATTCAATCTGTCTTTTTAAGTAGATAATCATGGAAAAAAATGTTTGAAACCAATAAATTGTCGCATTTCTTGACACCGGTTGAGGCCATCCCAGTTCGGCGTTTGCATCTTTCCTGCCTTGCAATACATCAATTGTACTAAAATTATGAATATTTTTTTGGACTCAAAACTATCATTATGAATTTTGATTTGATTTGATTGTAGATAAATGATTCAAGCCACGAGAAAAATCACCAAATGTGAAGCAGAATCCTCACTAGCAAGGCTGATTGATATACTACAAAAAAAACCAGGCTAGGGTTAAAGCAACCCTGCCATTTTTATTCACCTCTTATTTCAAATATCATAATCAAACAAAGAATATAAAAGTGATGCCTTTGTTTTTCAACCCAAACTTTAATACTATCATACTGACTAAATCCCTCAAATATCAAACCAAACAGTACCAGGTGAATCTATATACCCAGCCTTCATATCCTTAAAACACATAGAGCAAAAAGGTGGCCAAGAATACAACAACCATAACAAATGAAGCAAAAGATCGAGAAGCAGAAGCATCAGAAGTTGTGGGTGAAGATGAAGATGATGCTGGAGAAGAGGGTGCACTCCCTGTGACTGTCTTGATTTTTACTTTCATGCCTTGGCTGCAGTGGCCTAATGTGCCACAAGCAAAGTAACGCGTGCCAGCCTTGTTCAATTTGATAACATCACTGCCACTGCTCTTGGAGTCTAGTGCAGTACCAAGGTCGCAGTTCTTGTAGGCACTCTCACTAGCAAGTTCAACAACACTGTGCAACCCTGTTGTGTACTTGAAAACTGTCCAAAAAAGATAATTGATTTATACAAATGAAGTTAATAACAAAGCAAGGCTAAGTTCTTAATTAACTAGCATGGTTAAGAATAAGAAACATACCAAGTTGGTCGCCAACTTTGAAGGTTTGGCCTGATGTCCATGAGTTGAAGTCTGTGGATTCATCCCAACCTTGGCTTCCTCCAACAACATGTTGGGTTGCCAAGGCTTCCTTTGTGATAAAAGCAACAAAAATCAACACCAAGAAAATTGTGTTCACGGTCGCCATTACTTCTTCCTTCTCTTTAGTCTTTAGTCTTTACTCTTTTTTTTTTTTTTTTTTTTTTGGGGTCTGTTTGAGCAATCCAATTCCTACAACTATATATGTAGGAAATTTACCTGTAAACATCCAAAGTGTCTCTATCATTATATTATTAGTTATTACTCCTCTTTTTCTTGCAAAACTGGAACAACATTCAAAATATTGATGACACATGGTGCCCCTATAAGCTATAACATCAAGAATCCTCCGATTTCTCATATTGCCACATGAAGCAATAAGTCTGTACCTAGCTCAGCAGGCATTCATGTAATTCTGGGACATAATAAGGGCATGATTTGTGAAGTGCAATATTTGTTCAATGTTTGAATTGCCGGCTAAGCAAAATGTTGGTGGTTAAAGGTCATTGAAGACTTGGAGTTGAAACAAAGCTATCATGGTGATCATATTCGATCACTTGAGGTTTAGTCTGGTAGCTCAAATTTTATATACACAAGTCATGACGCATTGGATGCATTGGACAGCCTAGACAAATCATCATTATGACTTGGATTAGTTTTTGGCATATTATTCACTAATGTTGCTGATCAATTTTAAATTATAAACATATGGAGCCTCAATGCTTAGTCATCTTTTAATCTTTATTAAAAGGATGTCAACATTAAACGGTTGACCATCCTATTTTAAACCTGGTGTAGTAAAACAATGGCCCTTGAACCTCTAACATTTATATTAAATAAATAGAAATCTGAACGAATAATTAACATTATTTATATGAGGCTACGAGTCTTTTCAATTTAGTGACTATTCTCTAACTTTTTCCATGTGGAGAACTTGAATTCCAATCCCCCTCTCCTACTTCTTGTAAGGGCCGAACTACATAGAGGCTTGGGGCCAACGCCCCGCCCCATCAAACACCCCCCCCCCCCTTAACAAAGCTTCAAAATATATATATATATATATACAAATAGTCCCTCAAACTCTTTCATATTTGGTATATGACTTTATATTTGTTATTAGCCTATAACATGCACCGTGTGTGGGCACGATTTATAATTTTTTTAGTAACATTTTGAATATATATATATATATATATATATAGATGGGTTCAAGTTACACCTGGTGTAACTCTTTAGAGTTATATCTTTTCTAAACCATTAGATTTAAGTAGATCCAACGGTCAAAAAAGACACTCATTAATACTAATATTCTGATTTGTATCTCATTAATTATCTCTTATTTATTGCATTCCATAAAAACACAAAAAAGTGTACATTTCTCTCTAATTTTTTTTCCCATCGTTTCTCAAAAAAATAAAAAAATTCCTCCACTACACACCACTCTGTCTCTCTGTCTCTTACTCCTCCACTGATCCTCAACCTCCACCGTCAGGTTGCCGGCAGAAAAAAAAAAAAAAAAAAAAAAAAAAAAAAAAAAAAAAAAAACCAATCCAGTTAAGTTATTGAAATAAAGAGGGATGGTTAGAGATTATGCTTGATCGCGGATTGGTAAGAGACGATGGACGGGTCTTGGGCAAGGAGTGATGGATAATCGTCCTATGAATGTAGTCTTCCACATCCTTGTGGAATCCAACATTTCCATTGCTCTAAGCTCGGTTTCCAATCCTTTTCCCTTAATGCGTAATACAAGTTTTTGTTTTTATTGTTTTCCCAACTCAAATATATTTGTCTGATTTTTTATATTATTTTAGTTCAGTAAATGGTTTGGTACTTCTTCCAATCATATAGCAGAGTCTTAAATATAAAAATCATCTTACTCTTGTGCTTATCAACAAACATTTCATTCCTTTGAAAGACAAAGCTGTGTTACCAACAATTTTCCTAGGAGTTGCAATCACCGAGGCTGAAACTTTCTAAATCTCAAGTCTTGTTTGAACCTTGTAAAACCAAATATGTTCATGTCATTCCTAGCTATTGTGGCTGACTAAAATTTAATTGACTGATTCAGGTTGATGGAGACTACAATGCAAAGCTTGGAATTACTATCCTCGGTATGCATCCTTTCTTTCTCGTTTGTGTCTTATATATTTCAAGGCTTTTGATGTTACGACAGCTGTAATTCCATTGTGCTTCGCCAATGTTGATTGTTAATTTATCATTTTCACAGGAGAAGCAGTGACAGTGGAAGATGAAATTGTGGTGATAAACAGCATTGTTCTGCCAAATAAGACTCTTAATGTCAGTGTACAGGAGGAGATTATCTTATAATATCGAAGATACAGAGATCTTGCAATGCCTCTTAGTTTTGTTGTAATTTTATCTTTATCTTTTTTCCTCATCTGTGTTCTTACTGTGGAACTATATGATTGAGGTACAGGAACAAACTAGACCAAATATCCCGGCCACATTAATTGTAATGTTGGATAGCTTATTGCAAATTTGTAGACTTACAATATTTTTGGATATGAATGAGAGGTTTCTATATACAAGTACTACTGGTAAATCACATTCTAATTTTTCATATACTCCAGTGAAATCTGCTCTCAACTGAATATCCAATTTTAGTTGCCTCTAGAACAATGACATCCAAGTCAATTTGATGGCAACTGCCAACTGAAATTTCGTCAGTTGGGAATTTTCCCTAAAGGAATCCATGCCCATTGCATATCTTTAAAATCATTCTTTAATTTTTTTTTTTTTTTTTTTTAGTACCCTTTTCTCTATGTAAGAGAGGGGAGGGGTTGAGCATGGTTCATGGAGGCATACAAGGTTCAGCTGATGCCAATTCATGAAATTGTAGTCATTGTTTGCACTGTTGATAATAGAATTGTCTCAATTGAACAATAGATTAGAAAATTATGGATTGAGATCCATTGCAATACCTGAGGTACTAACTATCAAGGTAGGTACTAATTATTTCATACAAGCACTTAAAATAGTTAGTAATATACTAAAACAAGGTTGCAAGAAGTAAGATTTTTATATTTAAGACTCTGTTGTATAGTTGGAAGAAGTACCAAATCATTTACTAAACTAAAATAATAGTATAAAAAATCAAACAAATATATTTGAGTTGGGGAAACAATAAAAACAAAAACTTGTATTACGCATTAATAAGGCAATAAAAAATAATAATATACTTTTCATACATTATTATTCAAGCTATTAAACTAAAAAATGAATTTCAAGGCTGAGGAACCTTAAGTCCCACAATATGCAAGTCACATGGTAAGGGAGCAGCTAAAGGAGAGAAGGATCTTGGGAGTGGCTGCATTGATAAGTCCTGTGCCTTCTTCGCAACGAATGCATGTAATGGATAGTTCAAATGAGCACCAACACGATGAGAAAGAAGAGAGGGGCTCAAGGGAAAAGGATTGGAAACCAAGCTTAGAGTGGTGGAAATGTTGGATTCCACAAGAATGTGGAAGACTAGATTCATAGGACGATTATCCATCAGTCCTTGCCCAAGACCACGTCCATCGTCTCTTACCAATCAGCGGTCAAGCATAATCTCTAACCAACCCTCTTTATTTCAAAAACTCAATTGGATTGTTTGGTCTCTATTTTTTTTTTCTTTTTTTTTTTTTCTTTTTCTATCAACAACTTGGCGGTGGAGGTGAAAGAGCCGTGGAGGAGTAAGAGATAGAGAGAGAGGTGTGCAGTGGAGGATTTATTTTATTTTATTTTTTTTTTTGAGAAACGGTGGGAAAAAAAAAATTAGAGAGAGACGTACACTTTTTTGTGTTTTTTTAGGTTTAGAGATAGGTATGGATGTAATAAATAAGGGATAATTAATGAGATACAAATTAGAATATTAGTATTAATGAGTGTATTTTTTGACCATTGGATCTACTTAAATCGAATGGTTTAGAAAATGTGTAACTCTTTAGAGTTACACCAAGTGTAACTTGAACCTATCTCATATATATATATATATATATATATAAGTTTTTGTAATTTCAACATAAAAATATTTACATGAATATTTTAATGGAGGCCATTTGTAGCCATTTTGGAAATCTAGTCTTTTAAGTGGTGAAACCATATTTTACTATTTATTACATAGAAAAATATACTAAAATGATTTTTTTTAAATTCGACATTTGAGGGAAAGGGGAATTAAACTCTTAAGTGTCTTTTTTAGAAAGACTAGGAGGTGACAATCAATTGAATTATAAGGCTATTGGCTAAAATGATTTAGTACCAGGAGCTACTATAATAACTTAGTGTTAGGCATTGGTTTGAAGTTCATCCACTTCAACTAAATAGTATATATAATCTGTAAGGACCAGATGAACCAGCGGCCCAAGCCTACTTAGAATAGTGGCTAAATCCATCCATCCATGGCCTAAAACAATGAATTTATAAGAAAGGGAAACAAACAACTAAAGGGAGACTCCGCTCGAGGAGAAAAATAAGGAAGAAAGGGCTGATCTTATTAAATGGATGAACTAATTTTTTAATAAAAATTGCCCCGAGGAGACCACATTTCCATAAGAATTATTACTATTCACTCTCTTATCTCTAAATGTTCTTGTTTCTTCTTTGTCTCTTGATACTTGTGTCCAAATCCATCTCTCTGTGTACATTCCTTTTCTTATATACTCTCCCTTTTATCATATCTCAACCATCCATCCTCACCTAACATCCATCCTCACCTAACATCCTCACCCTCATGACACTTGTCACTTTTTACATCTGAAGGAGGTGGTGGAAGGAGTCTGCTTAGTTGTGACTTACACTGTTTAGGTCACTTTCTCATCAATGCAGCTAATAAAGTTGTTGCACACCATTTAATGTAGAGGCGACAGGCTACTCCAAACTAGAAATTTCTCCTATGCCCACTGATTTTCTCTCTCTCTCTCTCTTCAGATTCTTGCTCCCACTTGGAATGCCTTAGAGTACTTTGACTCATCTCTTCCTCTCCTAGGGCGGCTTTCCTCCTTGGGTCCGTGAAACACGACATCCCCACAGTTATATGGCAACTCTTCAGATCCATCTTCAATCCTCGAGCACCCACATAATCAACATAAAATTATTTGACTATGATTGTGGAAAAAATTGATAGGGACTTTTATAGGCTACTTCAATTTAATTGATAAAAAGTCCATTTTTGAACTTTTGATAATTTAATTATTATAATAATTGAAGAGAGAAAAATTTAAACATTGATTCTTCTTATTAAAGAGACTATACAATGTCATTGAGTTATAAGACTCTTGACAAATTCAGTTAAACTAAGATGAGTTTAGAAAATATTTAAAGGTGAAAACACTATTGTGATATAATATTGAAATATAATATTTTATACTTATATTCTCAATCTTTACTTAGGTCTCATATATATATATATATATATATAAAGGTAAAATTCATAGAAAGTTCAAATAATGTATTAAACATGAGTTATTTAGAGTTTAATTTTGTGCCACTTGTCTAATTTAACTTTTTAAATATTTGTGCAAATGAGTTATTAAATGTTAAAACCAAAGAGACCACAATAATTACAATCACTTTGAATTAGCTTTTTTTAGACTGATGAAATGCACCGATTTCGCAATCTATTTAAGAAAATATCTCACAAACCAATTTTTGCTTCTTCACCCAAAAAAAAAAAAAAACCTTTGTGGTTCAGGATTCTTAGCTTCACCAAAGCAATCAAATCTGACTCCATAACACACATGGGAACCACAGACCTAGCAATAGCAAGGTAGACCAAGATTGACTCGCATTGAGCATGGGCCATACTAATTGGCGGAACTACCAGGGAAGCATAGAGACTCTTTGAGCATAGGACTAAGTGCTACATTGGCAATTGGCATTCTCTATCCTACAGAATCAAATCCCCTTATATGTGTATCACCCAGAAGTTCCAAAGCCACTTGTGCTCTAATTGGAAAACCCAATTAATAGGGTAAATCCAAAAGAGCTCAGAAGGGCTCCTAAAACCCCCCAAGAAGTAAAACCTTATACAGATGATACTATTTTCTTTTTCATCATGAAGAGAACCAAATCAAAGCAATTAGTGAAGTAAGGATTTTTGTCACACCAATTAGGGTTTCTATTAGATTTATAACATCTAAGGTTCTTTGATGCCTGTTAAATCTAGGGCCTATGCCACTCCTATTGTTGAGAATTGGCGCCAAAACTTAGAGAAAATCTAATAAGATTTTAATTGGATTCTCAATTTTGCGCCACGTGTATTTTTAATTTTGTGCCAAATAAATTATATATATATATATATATATATAGGTTCAAGCTACACCTGGTGTAACATTTCTTAATTGGATGTGAATTTTGACAAATCTACCATTAGATTACATTATTTTCATATATTCTCTTTGTTTGCAAAATTTTAAGGTGATCAAAGATTAATAACCATGTTATCAATTAATTGTTTAAATTCAAATTTTTGTAGTTTAAAATAATGCATAAAAGATAAGTTTATGAATCGAATGGTAAATTACATCCGATTGGCATGAAAATTGGCATGCACGTTAAGAACATATAAAACATGTAATTTAATGGTTGGATTTTCAAAATATAAATTCAATAATAAGTTATTGGGTGGTGTAACATTGCTTAGAGTTACACCTGATATAACTTGACCCAACTTATATATATATATATATATATATTATGGACACAACAGAGAGTCGCCACCTAGTTTTTGCAATAGTCTAGGAACAGTATATACAGCATCCTCTTGAGAAATGACATTTTTGATGATTTTACTACCAGAGATATGGGTTCAGAGTTTAGGTACAGTTTTGGGAAGGTGTTAGACACCCAAAACTGCCCAACCCTAAGGTTGGCTTCCTCTCATTGTGTCTTATGTCTTAACTCTATTAAAAGCACACTCAATATTACTTTCACACACACACACACACACTAGCATACATCTAACCATACAACATGGCATCAATCATCCCAAAAGACCTAATCATTCATTTATCATGGCCCTAACATACATCTAGCATACATGTCATATCAACATAGCATTCATCTAGCAAGGTATAACATAAACCCTAGCATGTTACTATCATACATATCATCTACCTAACATTCATCTAACATCATGTCATCATATCATATTCAAGGAAAAAACATAAGTAATAAACAAAACATGGCATCGTCAAGGGATCATTGAAAACATTAAGAACATAACATGCTTATTCATCATATCACGTTCATCAATCCTAAACAAGATTACGAACAAAATGCATGTATATGTGAATACATGACTTACTTTACTTACCTTGCTACATATCAGCACCCATGGTATTAATGTATGAACATGTGAATACGTGTTCATGGCATTAAAACAAAGAAATGAAATATAAATCCTAATTTTAATATGTGAAAAGAAAACAAATAGCAAGCATGTGGAATAGAAGCTCAAAACCATATATAAAAAAAAGGATCTAAAACAGAAGCATTACATGTGAAATAAGAGACGAAATCAGAAAAAACTAAGGTTAGGGTTTCTAGGTAGGATCATGTGCACGCATGAACAAGCTTACGTGTGCATAATCAAGCCTGTGTGAGCAAGCAAGATTATGCGCACGTGGAATCCACCCTAGAAACCCTAGTAACAGACCAAACAGAGCAAGACTTCAAAACGATAAATCTATCATCCTAACATGCTTTAAAACATAAAAGTTACATAAACCTAAGCTACATAAACACATATAAACATAAAACAAGCGAAGAAACAAGATTAAAACATAAATTAAAGCAAGAAATAAAAAGAAAATCTTTGAACTTAATACCTTAAAACAAAAACTTTTCAAGCTTGAATTTTTACCATTTCCCTTAGTCAAATCTATTCACAATTAATACGAAACGTGATTAATAATCTTAAACTCAAAAATCAAGGCTAGAAAAGGCCATAATCAAAAGAAAATTGATTTGAGGATGTTTTGTGAAAAACTCCCTCTTTGATTTACTACTTCTAGTGAATCTTAGTGTTTTCCCTTAGGATTTTTGTATGTTTTGAAAAGGTACCATGTATGGCTATTTATATTGTGAAAATGAGGGTTTGGGAACGACTCCCAAACGATGTAGGATTCGTTTCAAACCTCAACATTAATGCAGAAAACTTGTCTTTTATTTTATTTTATTTTATTTTTTAATGTTTCTGAAACCCTACATGAGCGCGCAAGATCAGGCCTACATGCGCAGGCTGATTCCTGCGTGCGCATGCTGAGGACTTCCTTGGTTTTACTTTTCCAAAAATATATTTATTTGCTCATTAAAAGTTACATTTTTTATTTTAAAATTTCTCAAGTCAATTTAACATCTGATTGGCTCCTAAACCATCATTGGGTCTTAGAATTTTAGTTTCATTAGGGTATAGGGACCTAAGTCGTAAAGGGTGCAAAATGCGGTGTTTACACACACACACACACACATGTTTATATATATTAATAGGCAAAGTTTAGAGAAAATCTAATTAGATATTAATTGGATTCTCAATTTTGCGTCACATGTCCCATTTAATTTTTAATTTTGTGCAAAGTGAATTATTGAGTATAAAAATCGAAGAGTCTAAATCCAATTAGATTCTAAATTGGATTTCAATTAGAGTCCAATTTTCGGCCACATGTCCATCTAAGTTTTTAATTTTTGTGGCAAATGAATTATTGAGTGCAAAAATCGTAAAGTCTAAAATAAATTAAATTCTAAATCATATATATATATATATAATGAGAAATCATTACAAATTTTAGAAATGCATGGTTTAAAAGAAAGTGTAAACTAATACAATGTATAATTTGAACTGTATAATTGTAATTATTTTTAATTATACTCATGCATATGCACGGAGTTACACACTAGTTTGAATAATGAAGAACTCATACTTGCATTAGCAATACAGATTAAAATTAAAATTTGATTTTCCTTAGCTTCAAATGTTGTTTAGGATCAACAAGTAAACATTAATTTTTGTATGGTACTAAATTAAAGGGTTGTAGTAAGAGTAATGGTAAGATAGATCGGGAATAATGGGGAGAAAAGAGGCACAAAGGAAGAAGAAAAAATAGAGGAGTTATGGCTATAAGGTGGGAAATATTAGCAAAATTAATTGCTAAGCTTCCATGATTATATATTGTATAAAGAGCCTGGTATGACCCCTTCACTCTTGAAATTCTAGTTCCGTCCTTAGTTTAAAGGCGAAAATGCACTTTTGGTCCCGACATTTTGGGTCTATTATCATTTTGGTCCCTAAATTGATTTCGCGTCTACTTCAGTCCCTGAAAATAGAAAATCACATCTATTTTAGTCTTTATCGTCAACCCACTAACAGAAAAATCCTACATGGCAAACGGAGTGCATATATAGCACGTTAGATGTTGGCATGACTAATAAATTAATATTAAAAAATGCTACATCAACATCTAATTTAAAAAAATTAATTTATCAATTTTAACAAAATTAAAAAACATAAAAAATTGAAAACATAAAAATATGTAAATTCAGATTTGAAAAAGAATACAAAAAAACTTGAACCCAGATCACACAAAAACTCAAGAACACAAACCCATATCACAAGAACACAAAAATGCAAACTATAAAACAATAATTAATTTTTTTTAAAAAAACTAAATCATTTCTTTTAAAAAGTAATAGGAATCTGACACTTCCCACCTTTATTTTTTTTAAATTTTTTTCTTTTTTTCTTTTTCTTTATATTCATCAAACTCTTTTATTTTTACCCATCTCACAAGGGCAGGCGTACTTTGAAGGGCATGGCTTCTGTCCAGTGCCTCCAATGCACTGAACCTACTATGATCATGACACGTGTCCATTTTTGGACACACATCATGATCGTAGTGAGTCCAATGTCACAAGACACTAGACAGAAACCGCACCCTACTTTGAGAAGCTCAAAGCATATTTTGTTGTCTTATACAAAGACGTCTTTCCTCTTGAAATCTATTAGTTTGCACTCTGGAAAGCTTTTCCACATAGACAAACGGCAACACCTGCACAGAGTCCTTAAGATATGCATGCTTGGAATCTAACCTTCTACAATGGAAAGCATTTTTCACGAAAACGTTTTCATTAAATTCTCTCTAATCTCATATTCTCTCTCTCTTCACCATAGCGCCATGGTTGGAGCTCACAAGCTCGGCCTTCTTCTCCACACGCGCCACTGCCATCGTGGTAGTGGCCTCCACCTTCAAAGATCCATAGTGATAGATGGGTTGATGGGTTTGATTTGGTTTTGGTTTGATTTGCATTTGATGGGTTTGATTTGGTTTTGTTGATAGATAGGTTGATCGGTTTGATTTGGTTTTGGTTTGATTTGCATTTGATGGGTTAATCCGTTTAATGGGTTTGATTTGGTTTTGGTTTCATATGTGTTGATGGGTTGATCTGTTTGATGGGTTTGATTTAGTTTTGGTTTCATATAGGTTTGATGGATTGATCAATTTTGATTTTTTTTTTTTTTTTTTTCACATGGGTTTGATCGGTTTAATCTCAAATTGGTGGCTTTTGTTTTGGTTTTGGCTTCTGTTTTGGTTTTGGTTTCATGTTTTGATGGTTTTGTTGGGTATCAAGAACATGAACAGTCATGTTCTTTCCAAAACGTGAAGAACACAAAAAACATGTTCTTCCAAAATGTAAATGAAAAGAAAAAGAAATTAAATTAATTATTTTATTATTTTTTTTTAAAAGCATATTTTGAATTTTGTTTCATTGCTTTTTTTTGACATGGTTTAAAAAAAAAAAAAAAACTTAAATTGTTGACATGGCATTTTTTAAAATGCCAACTAAAATTTTTTAATATTATTTTATTAGTCATATCAGCATCTAACATGTCACATATGCACTTCGTTTGCTAGGTAGGATTTTTCTATTAGTAGGTTAACAACAATGACTAAAATGGATGTGATTTTCCGTTTTTAGGGACTAAGGTAGGTGTGAAATTAATTTAAGGACCAAAATGAGAATAAGTCCAAAATGTAGGGACCAAAAGTGTATTTTCGTCTAATTTTAAAGGGAAAAATAAAGTAATTTTTAAGTCTAGCATGCATGCTCAAATCCTGAGTCTGCCCTAGATAAATCAAATCTATTTAGATTATTAGATGGGGTCACTGGAAATCTTCCAAGATGTCAATTCACTTCAATATCTTCGAAATTTGTATTGGAATGTACATGCTTTGGGCATTAAAAGTAGTCTACAAGTTAGAAAATAATGGTTCCTTGTTTGTATTAAGGATGACTATAATGTACATGCTTTGGGCATGAAAAGTAGTCTACCAATTAGAAAATAATGGTTCCTTGTTTGTATTAAGGATGGGTATCTTATTGATTCATTCTATAATCTTGTTGACAATCTTCATTCATGTTCTTAGTTATTTTCAATCAAACAGAAAGTGCATACTTCGGAAAGTATATCTTTCACACTTACTTTATCTTATCCTCAAATTTTAGAAAAGTATATAAAATATTCAAAATTGCAAGTCCAATCATGGACGGAGGTATTAATAATGTATTATTGGACTTTGGGTGGGGGGGGGGGGGGGGGGGGGGAGGATGCCCCTAATTTTTTTTTAATATAAAATACTATTATATATATATAGATACTAATTTTACTAATTTTGTTCAATAAAATTACACTTTACCCCGTTAACAATATCATTGATTTTTTTTAAGAGTAATTCTACATTCACAAACTTTTTTACAAACTATTGAGTTAGCAAATTCTTATTAGTTTGCATCTAAACCCATCATTTACATTTTTTTTTTTTTTTACTTACGAATAACTACAACTCACTACATCAGTAATTTATTAAAAAAAGTTTGTAATTTTAACATTTTCATCTTATTAAAGACCATAAAAAAATTATAAATCTAAAATATAAAACAAAATATTTACAAATAGCAAATTTAAAAGACATTAAACCCAATCAACCAATTTTATATAAAATAAATTGTCCGGCCCTTTAATAAATTATAAATTAAATAATTTTGTCCTTACTTTGAATGCATTAAAGACACCAAAAATTAAATTTAAAATAAAAATAAAAAACTTCAATGGCCATGCAATAGCATAACAGAGTCGAAGGCCGAAACTGCCACAGTTAGAAGCAGAGTCACCTCCCTTTATTACTAGCTAGGTAAAGTAATTTACCCAATAATAAATATAAACTAGGTAATTAATGTTGATCACACAACCGAGGCCTCCATCAAGGATCATTAGTGTTGGCCCTTAAAAAATTTAACCACTTGATTGTAGACTACGTCCTTGGCATTCACTCCCATGATGAAATCTGCGTGAGCATAATCCTCGATGAACTGAACTGAGAGTTTGTCTACATCATGGGACTTTAAATCATCAAGTAAATGTTTAACATCTAGGACATCAGAGAGTGCATCTTGGCCACCATAGCTAAGGAACATAGGAAGGTCATGGGGAATGTTGGAGAGGTTATAAATTGGTGGCACGGCTTTCCCATAATGCATCAAATTATGAAGCCTCCCATAGTTGTATTTTGCCACAACACCATCTCTAACAGCTGCAAATTTATAGTTCAAAATCTTCCTCAGTGAGTTATTCATAAGTAAATATCAATGACTTTTCTGGCAGTTTGTAACCAAGACTACCTAAAAAGAATTATTCGTGGTGAAGTACTAAGAAATAACATTAATGACATCAAAAATAGTAGATACAAACTCATTCTTAGTGTAATATTGCACCTTAAGCCTTTTGATCACATGAATTTTCATACCCCAAAATAGTAAAAAGTCATATACAGTCTCAATGAAAAGAAAAAAGTTTAAAATGCGCGTCACAAGGGTCAGCGTAAAAAGTTATAAGTTCAGAAACAAACTTACTTTGAGAAAGGTGCACCATGTTCATGGTTGATGTTGGCTGAGGTTCATTCTTCAAGAAGAGATCAACGGTTGAGGAATTAAGGCAGCAATTTTTCCCTTGATTGATCACAAAGTTGGTACCATTGCATGAGTTAGTTCCTTCAAAAATATTTTCTATGTATAAAATCCATTGTACTATTGAAGCTACCGATCAATGCAGAGACTAATACCAGCTATTGCGGTTATTAAGTCAGAGCAGTCAACCCCGCGATTATCACATAGAAACTTGAGAAAGTCACCCCCGGCTTCCCTATATAAAAGGATTTGCAGATCAAAACCATCAATTTAGAACATTGTAATTCTATAACATGGAGTAACTTCTACATCATCGGTAACTCTTGGGACTCTTACCCTTTGGGATTGAACTCTGCTAGACCAAAGAGCCTGCCGATCTGTTGTCAAAATCAAGCATTTCTGTCATGTGCATGCTGTTTATTCTTGTTTAATAAATTAATATTATGTAGGGCATCATTGATGACCTTACCTCACCAACAAAGAATCTGGCAGCAACATTGCCAAGTGTAGTTTTCATGTGGCTCAAATAAGCAATAGGACTCAACAATGCTGCGGATTTCAGCTGGTTCACTAGTTTACCTTCCGAGAAGGATGCCAAAGCTGTTAAAGTTCCCTGTCAAAGATTGCCCAAGTGTCCAGCTTTTAATAGAATACAATGGACGGTTTTTTCTAGTTATTCCAAACTTTTGAACATCGCAGTACTGCTAATACTCTCTCATTTTCAACAGAAAGTTTGGTCATTCTCCAAAAAAAAAAAAAAAAAAAAAAAAAAAGAAGAAAGTTTGGACAAATTTATTAGTATATGGCTAAAATCATTAATGCTAGACGTCCACATAATTTTTTTTTTTTTTTTTTGATGAATGACGTCCACATAATTAAGATAACAAAATGATTCATAGCATTGCAAAGGCTTTTTTGCAAATCTAAGAATAATGAATGTCTTAGATTCAAAGTGTAACATATGTAGCTTTGAAGGGGTGCATAATATGATGATGATGCTCACCAGGGAATGGCCCACGTAATCAATCTTCAGCCCTGTTTGGTCATACACATAGTCAAAAAGAGCTGGTAGCTCAAAGGAAACCAATTCATCCCATGACCAATTCCAGAAAGCCTGTCCTATTTACAATATTGACAAACCATGAGTAACACACAATAAAGAAGATGAGGGGAATTAAGAAAAGGAAAATTATTAAAATTATAAAAATTAAATCCACATGAACCACATCAATCGATGAGGTCAAATGGTCTACAATCAAATATCTTTTATAATAGATGTACTAAATTACCCATGTAACATTTTAAACAAAAAAAAATTACCCACTTACCAACTCAATTCTCAATCCTTTATATATATATATATATATAATGTAACAACCCAATAAGTATATAGTATATATGATTTAACTAGGTGTGACCACAAGCTAGGCTTGTTTTCACTTTTTTGTCCTGCTCAATGGTGACCCTAGAGTTCAACAAAATTCAAACCCAATTCTAGTTTTAACTGTTACAAAATTAAGTGATTTTTTTTTGCCGAAAATAAGCCAATTTTTTCAAGAAAAAAAAAAAAAAAGTTTACCTCCAAAAACCTACATATGTCCTAAGATTTGATTCTTTTAGACCTCCAAATAGGTACAATTAATGCCACACTCATTAGTGTTCCTAGATCCTTTACTTTTTTTTTATCGTGCTTTATGATGAACCTATATGAATCCAAACACAAGATCTAACAAAAGAAATTCAATCAATGTCTATTTCAGTTGCTTTTCTGTTTTGATATTGACATCCACGTGGGTATTGCTAATCAACCACCGCACTCAGACTTTCAGAGCCTTTTCTTTTTTTCTATTTTGTTTTCCTTTTCTTCTGATCAGCAGCAAGTGGGAAGCAGCCAGAACCTTTCATGGTCGAAAATCAAGGAAATTGAATCCTTATAAAACAGTGATCATCTAAATTATATCATGTTATATATTCAGTTATTGGAAGATTTTATAATTTGAATTATTTGATTTTTCAAAAAAAAAAATCTTTCCTTTTCTTTCAATTAAAGATTTTTTTTTTTTAATAATTTTAATCAAAGTTGAATCCTTTATACAAGTAGGATATTAATTAGGATTTGACTAATACATCTTTCTACTTAAAACTAGTACTATCACACTTTCCCTTTGCAGCAAACTCATCTTAAAATTTCTTATTCACAATCTTTTGCCACGTCAAATAAAAGAGAAAGTCTATGAGAATACAAAAAAGAAGAAAAAAAAGAATTGACAAAATTTTTCACCATTATTGATGTGGCAAATTATTAATAGTAAGTAAAAGAAAAAAAATTAAATAGTGGATTCAAAAAATTAGTTATAGTTTGTCAATTGTTATGAAACAATATTGTGATTTTTTTATATTTATATATATATATATATATATGAAACATTTCTCAAAACAAAGACAAGAAACCACTATTATCTATCATCATATGTAGCATAAAATAGTTTTATGAAGTGATTAAATTGATGAGTAGTAAAGGGAAAGAGGAACAGAACCGGTTGGCTAGGGTCCAAGGAGACATGTCGTTGGCTTAATCTGGTCCCCCTGGTGTTAGAAATCCACACATCAAACCCGTTATCAGCTAAAATTAACGGTAGATTTTGCTCCGGAGAATTCAGAAGCCATGTCAATCCATCCTGCACCCAAAAAAAAAAAACCAATCAAACGTGCACCAGGTAACTTCATCGTTGAAATTCACGAACAACAAAACAAAATTGCCTTCCCATCAAAAAACAAACAAACAAATTTGCCCGCCCATATCTCAGTTTATGTGAGACTCTGCATGTTGTGGCTCAAGTAATAAGAACACACGTAATACTGTAATAGTTCACACAAGTTAAGAAGCTACGTAGAGATATCTTCAACTCTGGTCTAGTCAGATGGAATGGAATTATGCGTGAAACGGTGCATGATTTTGCGGACCGTTAGATTTTAACAGGGTACCTTCAACATCATAGATTAAGTCTAGTATCAGGACTAGTTTTATAATTTTGTCACAATTTTACAACGTGACGACTTGTAAGTAGTGAAATAATAGACTCACATGAATTCAATATTTTATTTTTATTACTGACGACTTGCCACAAATAAATTGTGGCAAAAATTATGGAAATTGTTGTGGTAGTAAACATAATCTTCTACATAACCTTCCTTTTGTTGTGGTGGCGATAAAACATCAAATGGATTATTGGAACAATCCTTTTGTTGTGGTGGCGATAAAACATCAAATGGATTATTGGAACAATCACCTAGTATTAAAAACACCTTCTCAATAAAAAAAATAAATAAATAAATAAATAAAAAGTAGTACTAAAAACAGAACCATATCTCTTTGGTAATGTAAGTAAAGGAGACTTTTGTTGTAAATACCTTTTAGCCACACACACACAAAAAAGAGTGATTAAAATGGGATGTGTCCACATTTGAAGAGATTTAGACATATATTAGTGGTATGTTGGTTGACTTTAGAATTAGCACGATTGAGGGTTCAAACCTTATGGAATCTTCTCTAGTTGGATTAATCGTTTAATCTAATCATCCAACTTATAAGTTCAAATTTTTAATTACACAAAAGTTTTACTTTAAAAAAAAAAAAAAAAAAGATCTCTTATTCTCCACTGAATTTATCATTATAAACGAATTTTTCTATTAATAGATTAATTTTATATAAAGTTTAGATTTTATATTATAAATCTAAAACTATATTTAATTTTAAATGATGTGATCCTATGTTTTTTGCACACAATTAAATACTTTTAAAAAACTTAACAAAATGGACTATCTGTTTCATGTATGACGTTTTGCTGCAAGGGTATACCCTTGCAACAAATTATGTATCCAACCATATCTCTGGGCAAATTCGTTTTCACCTTTGTGCACAAACATTCATCTTTCTTGTGAGCAAATTTACCTTTACAATGTGGTGACCAATGACCAACCTCACATTTTAATGGTTACTTTGTAAGAGTCTGATATGACTTCACAAATCATCAACGTACATGCGTAACCTAACTCATTTTTTCTTTAAGTAGATGCGTAAATCATGCATTCCCTTTTAAAAGACACTTTTGTTCCAGGCTTTTCTTTTAGCTAACTTGGACCTCATCATATGCTTATAAAAGAAGGCAAATGTTAACCAGCACCGGTGTGGTGCTGGTTAAGGATGTACATTTCATTTAAAAAGCTACAAAAAATCATAAAAATATGTAAAAAAATAGTTTAAAGCTGTAAAAAGTTACAAAAAAAAAAGACAGAAATTATACTATAAAAAGTTAAAAAGTTGTTGTTAACGGACACCTTAACACCACCCATAAAAGAAACCAAACATTCAAAGCGGAATCATTCCAAAGTTTTTACTTTGACAAATTAAAGCATATAGACTAAATATAGAGTGCTCCATAATGTGCAAACTGACGCGGATTTGACCCCTTTTTGTGTCAAGACTCAAGACCATGGTGTCAGGTTTCACACCAAAAAAATGGCATAGTTTCCTGGGGACGACTAGACTAGACTCTTCCTCTTATGTCTTATTAGTCCTCACTCCTCAAAACAGAAGTAGAAAAAACCCCACCTTATTAATTTTACATGCATGAAACGCTATCAAAAAATGACTAAATATGTGTGTGTGTGTGTATATATATATATCATTCACTTACGACATTAACCCCATGTTGTATTAAGACTGGTTGCTTCTTATTCCCAGCAGTACCCCCAACACGACCTTCTGGGATCCTTTGCACACTGAGTATATACCCATCTTTAGTTGTCACCTGAAAATTAAATTTACATGCACACGTTAATTCACATCTATACTTATGTTTGATTAAAAGCCAAACTATAATATATGTAATTGTTATGCATGAGAAATTTACTTCATGCTCCTCGCATTTGTAGCCATGTACATTCACTGAAGATGCGCATAGACCATTCTCTGGTGAAGCTACAGCACCTTTGTTTAGGCCAAAGGAACCACGAATTGAGCTATGTGCTTGATGAGGTTGAACTGCCAAGACTAGGACATAGAAGCTCCAAGCAGCCAAACCCAACAAGCCAGGGACGCCCATATTAATTGTTGGTTTTGTGTGATAAGTTTGAGAATGAACCTTCCCTTTATATAAGAGTAAAAAAGAAAGAAAGAATATTACAAGTATGTGGGAAAACAAACTGGTTTTCTTTCTTTCTTTCTGGCTAACTGACCAAAAAAATAAAATACTTGGCACGTTTCACGTTCTTTCCACTGAGAAAGGAATGGGTTGGCGTGGTCGTGTGGGTCCCAATTGGGGTCCTTCTTGAATATTGCTAACTAAGAAAATGGAAATGGAAGAATCATGACTCTCAACAGCCTCTTATATAGCTACAAATTTCTGAAGCTAGAAACAGATTGCGAGGATATATAGGCGCTGTTTGGTAATGTTACGTGTGGTGAAAAAATGTGTAAAAATACATGTAATATTGTTTAAAAATTGAAAATATGTGTTTAAACACATATGCCAAATAGGCACATAGAGACTAGTCCTATCAAAAGAAAATTTGAGGGAAAGCAAATATAGACATAAAGGACAATATATCATATATATATATATATATATAATTGGTATTTTTATTGAGATTTCCTTAAATTTGAGGCTATAGTTTCAAATCCATATCATATTAACTTTATATAAGATGTATGTGATGCATGTCTTGTTTATTTATGCCACAGTTAATTTACAGGGGTGCTTATTTTGGATTAGGATCATTTAGAGTTCGGATAATTATATTGTTGAATTCCTAAAATCTTATTCTCTTATCCATTTATTTATTTATTTTTGGATAAAATTATCCATTTACTTTAAAATAAATGCATTTTATTTTGACACATTATTCTATATTATCTATAAGAAGATTCCTCTATTTGGACTAGATTTTTATATAATTCATAAATACCCTTAAATTAACCTTACGTTTAATAAAGAAAAAATTTAAGAACAATCCGGTAAAAATATATCTCCAACAAAATAAATTAAGGTGGATTAGATCTGCTAATGAAATGTGGATATGATCTGGATCCCTGCAAGTAACCTCTAAGAAATTTTACCGACAAGATTGTCGCTTTTTCTACCATGGATAGTATTCAAGAATAGCTCAATATTTGACTTTTTGACATAATCTTTCCATGTTCTTACGAAGAACCAAGACCAATTTTGGTTCCTAACTGAGTCCGACACTAAAAATGACAATATGAAGATATGATTCAGGTAAATGCATGAGCCTCAAGTGCAAATTTGTTTTCTTTTTTAAGTGGCTAGGTACTTTAATTTAGATGAAATATATAGCTACTCTTATCTTAGGTTATAAAGGGTAAAAGATTTCGAAGTGGAATTGTGAGCAATAAGGGGATAGATTAAACTTGGGGATTGATTTGGGAACTACTAATTAACCTTATAATTGAGGTGGATGCCCAGATATAGGCTGATAGATATCACTCGTAATGGAAGCAACTAATGATTTTCGTTCTTTTAGTGCTATGGTTTCAAATTGCAATTTGAACACTTGTAACCTTGTCCACTCTCATAGAAAAAGAGTGCAGACCTTTTGGCAAAAAAAGGCCATGATTTGAATAGATTTGTGTTATTTCTATTGACCCAGCTCATTTTCTTGTAGGTCAATTATTGAAAATAGTTGCCAGACGTATACCCCAAACAATTTTGTGAAAGTTAACTTAAATATGCATGATTTCAAGTAATATTTCCACCCAAAAGTAAAAAGATCGGGTAAGATTGAAGTAGGTTGAAAATAGATCCAAATGTTGATAAAATATTAGTTCTTGGAAAATCTAATTTTAAACCCAATGTGTTCTAAAAGTTCTTATACCATTTTAAAAAAAAAAATTTTGAGACCCCAAGCACTTTAATCTTTAAATAACGGAAATACTGGATTTATTGCACAAGTTTGTTATGAATTCCCCATATATAGTAAGCGAATCCAAATATTCTGTCTCACTTTTCTTACTTTCCTTCATACAATTATAGATTATAATATCAAATCACAATAGCAATAGCAATAATAACACAGCAATAAACATGAACACAAAATCTATAAACAAAGTGGAAAACTAATGAAGAACCTCTTCAAAGGAAAAACAACTCTAGAGATCTATTTAGTATCCTTAAAAAATTCCTAGGTTGCACGGATACGCCATTTTTGGCGTTGTGTCGGTGTCGGACACCGGAACGGGTACGACTCGCCGGATTCGGGTGTCCGGCGAGTGTCCTCTTTTTTTTTTTTTTCGTTTCTCCGACACGCGCCGACACGGCTCCGACGCGTCCGACACGCCAGCAGTGAAGAAAAAAAAAAAAAAAAAATCACAAATTTTGAGTCTAAGAAGTCATTTTGAGAAACCCACCTCTCAAGTTCTCAACCCACCCTCCCTTTGACCTCTGCCGCTGCCTTCTGAGTTCCACCGTTTCTATTCTACCTCACGGCATCAAATATAATAAAAAAAAATCTACAACAATGAGCAGAGAGAGGGGTAAAGAACAAAGAGTGAGCTTTGATGATTCTTCTAAGGTGGATTACTCATGAAACTTCATCCTTCACATATTTGCATTTTGCACTTTGCAGCACAAAGCCACAAAGAGAGATGCAGGGAGAGTAACGAGTTAAAATTTTAAGACACATATTTGAGAAGAACTTGAAAGGATGTATACTTGTATTCCGAGAAAGGAGATGGAGTTGGGTGGGGTATTGGTGAAATGAATAAATGTGCATGCAATGTAACAGTGCCACGTTTTTGGGCATTATTGCAAATAGTGCCACGTGACCATCATCCTATTAACATAAACTAACAGTTGAACTTAAAAGGACGTTAACCACAAAATTTTTCACAACTTTTTATCACAATTATAAACTAGCAAAGTGTAATTAGTAAGAAAAAATTAATAAGGTTTATGGGTAAGCAATAGTTAATCACTTATAGTTTTTCAAAAAAAATTGTATAATAATTCGTAATCCTAATACTGCTCACTTAAAAATAGTACTACACCTTTATTAAAAAAAAATCAGTTAATCAACAGTAGTACAGATATATAATATTAAAAAAAAAAGAAAAAAGAATAACAACCGTATTATTTATTTATTTGTATCTACTTTGGTAATTAGTTATTATCTTTTGGAAAATTTGTTAAATTATATATATATATATATATATATTTATGGTAAACCGGTAATTCTTGAAACGGTATCCGAAAACAAGCCGGTACTGAAATATTCTATTCCAATAGACAAATCGAAATAGTGCCCGAAACGGTATTCATAACATTAGTAATGGGTGTACTCAGTACTGTTACTTATTTATATAAGTTATAAGTTGTAACGCTTTTTTTTTTTTAATCTCACTCTCACAGTTAATGTATTTCTTTACTCAGCCTTTTGTTTTGCCTTATAAATTATAATATTTATTATGAATTTAGTGGTTTTTGTTTTTGTGTGTCCTGCTATAGTTTTATTTATTTATTAAAGTTAAATATTGTGTATTATTGTACTACTTTGGGTGTTAGTTTACTTATTTGTAATTTTTACATAATTTAAATTCTAGACATAAACGTATTTTATGTCTAAAAATATTAAAAAATATGCCTAAATATAAAATATAATTAATTATTTAACCGCCGTGTCCCCACCATGTTGTGTCCTTATTTTTCAAAAATTGCCATATCCTCATGTCTGTGTCCATGTTCGTGTCCGTGCAACATAGATAAATTCATTATATAAAAAGAAACAGTTATGGTAGTCTATACTCACATAACATTTGCAATCCTGAACTCTCTATGTAAATTATACAAACAATATGTTTGCCTTCCTAGTTATCACGATGGTTGTAGAACCAGGGGCGCAGCTATAGCAAGGCTTGGGGGGCCATGGTCCCCCTAAAATTTTTTTAAAAAAATTTATATTATGTATAAATATTAAAACGTTAAATATTTAGTTACAAAAATAGAAGCTGGCCCCCCAAATGTTTGAGTTAGTTCAATGATGCTTTTAAAAACCAATAGAATTTGTCAATTGGTCTAGTAGTTATAAAGACAAGGTAGTTTTTATTTTCTCTAATTTGTTTTTTGTACATATTTAATATCAAACTAGACAGATTTTGTATACTCAATGGAGTTTAAAAAATAATAAATTCCCCTAAAAAATTATTTTGCAAATATAAATATGTGAAAGTTGTTAATTTTATATACAATATATGTAGAGATATGGCTTGAATTTAGGGGCTTTTATGCACATACATGATCTATATGAGAGTAATTCCACTATAAGTGGATTTACTTGTTTTTTGCCTAGTTTAAATTGAACTAGGACTCCTTGTTTTGGATGACTTGTCATATGGTGGAGTTCTACTTGAATTGGATTTCTTTTCACGTGGTGAAGAAGACTTGTTCTCATATTAGTCTTGGAATTCTACTTGACTTTGGAGTTCAACATGAGATTGATTTGATTTAGCTGACCTTGAGAGACAGCTATGTGATTTAGAGTTATGTATACATGGAGTAGACTCTGTCTTATGCTTGGATTAGTATGGTGCACGTGGAGACAAGGAAATTGCATTACAAATTCTATTGCTCGAAGAACTTGCATCTTTGCCGACTTGAATATCCAATATAAATAGAGTGTGTTGCAGCAAATTTAGAGTTTTGTGTGTGTGAGAAAAAGAGACTTTCTTTTGTTTGGTTCTTTGATATTTGTGTGTTGCAATTTGGAATAGTGAGAGAGGTTTGTTACTGCTTGGTTTTGGTTCTGCAGTTTGATGATTTGCTCTTTCTTTGTTTGTTGCAACTTTTAGATTTGATTTGTGGCTCTCTCTTTGGTTTGTGCGCAATTCACCCATTGGTATTTGGTATTTGTGAACTTTTAGTTCTTTGGTTTTGTATTTGTGAGAGAGAGCTATTTCGGTGTATTTGGGATTTGAGTTTGTGAGAGTGCCTCTACTCCAATTTTATTATCTCAAATTTGTTATAGTGAAATTTGTTCGTCGTCGCCCGTAGATATAAGTTATTGCCAAATCACGTAAATCTTAGTGTTTTGTGTCTATTTTCTTTTGGATTAATTTTTTTCATTCCAATTAATTGTTTGAGATCTTTCTCAAGCCTAAAATATTTTCACAATCAATCTTGGTAAATTTGAGCTTCCGCTATTTTACAACAATATATTTATAAATTATGACCTACTCTAGTATCAAAATATTAATGTTTATATTTGTGTGTGTGCATTTACACGTGTGTGATGGTTTATCTTGACTCGAGACTAATATATTAGTAACAAAATTCCCCTCCCCCCCAACAAAAAATCCTAGCTCCGCCCCTGTAGAACCTCTTAAATTTTTTAATAATGATCTTCCCCATGAACAAATTAAACAAGTTCGCATGAACAAGAACCTCTGGTACTCCAACAAACTTCACAAAGATTTGTAGCAACACTGAACTCATTTGGTTTAAACTCTAGTTTCACAAACAGTTTAAAGCTCAAGTTGCATAGGAAAACACAATAGTTTTTCTTATTTTTGTTCTAGGCACAAGAATAACGTTTCTCAATTTAGGCTTAACGGTTGAAGATGTGAAAGTTTTAGTTTGGTTTTAGTAGTCTTTCTTGCTTCTAAAAGTCATGCAACAATCATCAAAAAAAAAAAAAAAAAAAGTTGTGCCAACAATGCTTTATATAGCGCACAAAGTAGTGTTAAAATCCAATATAACCTTTCTTCTAGTAGAATTCAAATTGCAAATCTCGACAATTTTTCTCAAGTGAAACTATTGAAAACAGCAAAATTGTGCCAAATTTGAACGACTTTGTCTCACACATTTTAAATCCAAATTGGGTTAAATTTGAATCTATTTCAAAGCCCCATACCATATATATGTATACCTTCTAATGAAATAAGCTTCATTCAAAAATTAATTGTGGTTTCTATCATTGAGGTCAAAAAAAAAAAAAAAAAATTAATTAATTGTGGTGAAAAAATATGGATAAAAAATCATCAAATTATGATCTTTGAGAAAATTGAAACTTTGTCGTCTTAATTTATGCCATTTGTAACCCAAACTCAACCCTAACACAATTTTATTGATAAAATCCAATTTTGACACTATGATTTGCAAAAACATTTATAAATCCTAACAGATCTAAATAACAATTAACTGATTTCAACCACCACATGTAACCTTGGTATTTAATGAAAATCATGAAGATTAATTGACATATATTAACATGAATCAATGATGGTGACCATTCTGAAAATATTGTGTAAGACCAATGGGGAAAGACAGAGTATGAGCCCCCATCCCTAAAAGGCGAAAGCCAAAATCCACGATGCTTAACATCAGCCCCATCAATTATACAATTTTATCATTTGGAAAGGCATCGATAAAGTTTAAAATGGAAGTTGTGGGGCCAGAGAATTTGGCAGCCCCGGCCCACTCTACGCTAAGCCTAAGGCCCATGCTGATGATAAGGATGTGTCCGAGGACGAGTCCATTCGCCAGTAATACCGCCGAGGAGAACCACGTCCTCGGCCCGCACTGATCATTGTAAGGAAGAACAAAGTGTCTTCGGAGGTAAACTTTCACGGCTATCCAAGACGGAGGCAGGTAAAGCGGGTTGGTCATAGGAGCATGGTGGAGGAGCAATCCTAGGAGGAATTGTCACCTCCACATTAAATGCCCACAACTAATGTTCTGGCCGCATTAAATGGAGAAGTGACCCTTGAACAGTGCCGCCTCAGCTGCTACCACCCACAGAAAGGATGGAAGGTGACTGATGGGACAAGCACTGGCATGATGACCTACATAAGCGACAAATGGAGGGCCGAGATTAACCAAAAGGGGGTATAAAATGTAACAAGTCCTCCAGAAAGGGGGATGGCAGTTGGAAGAAAGGAGAGGCGTCACAGTATTTGTATAATCTTTGTAACCCAACTCCAAGGGAAATAGAGGAAAGAGACTATTAAAGAAAGTGGCCGAGGAGCCTAATTTCATACTTCTAGTCTGTATTCTTGTCAATCGATCCATGTATTACCATGTTTAATTGTACAACCCTCATTAAGGCCTAGTTCTTTGACCCACTCTCTACAAATTTATTGTATCGGACCAGTTGGGTTTGAGTCCACTCATTCGCAAGGAATAATGCTCGAACCAGGGCCTTACAGAAGTAATCATTGGAAACAAGCTAGAGATGTGAACCCCACCGTTATTTTCATTATTATGAAATGGCCTTTGACAAAATATTGCCTTTTTCACACCTTGCATATTGAGAATCAAGTCCTAATTAAGTGGAGAAAATAACGCAATTAATTGTTTGTACCTCTGCAACTTTTATCGTATTTTATAACAAAAAGTTATATATATACACACAACTTTAACAGTTAAGTGGAAGTATCTCTCATTCTCTTGGGTAGCTCAATTTGAATTCACACAACAAACCCAAAAAGGGACCTTAGTAAAGCCTCAGTTGCAGGTGCATGGGGAAGGGGATCAAGAAAATCTTGGTCCAATTTGAGTCTTTGATAATGAAACACATGGAATCCAACTTAGAAGAGATAGGAAAATCTTGATTGTGCCCACACTTTTATCATTTGGATTCTGACTTAAGACTAGAGTTAGTAATAATCCACACGTTAAACCCGTCAAACCCAGAGGATATACTACAGAGGATATACTACTCTGCGCGCAAAAGAATATTATGTTTTGGGGGCATATAATATATACCCATTCACACACATATTTGTTTACCTAGAAATTATAAGTTCATTTTTTAGCTTTTAACTTTTAATTTTTATGTACAATTTTTTAAAATATTATTTTTTTTTCTCACTTTTTAAAAGTTTTTCAGTAAAAAAATATATAAATTATTCCCATGGACAAATTTATATGCAGCAACATGCATCACGTACGTCATGAGATACGTCGATAGTAACATTCAAGAGCACAAATTAACAATGCACGTGCCTCGGGTAAGACCGCAAAAAGAAAAAGCTTGGGGTTGATTTGTCATTGGGCTTCCAATTTCGAGTTCAAACTGAATGTTTCTGTTCAGGCCAACCCATTAAAAGCTAAGGGCAAATAACACTCCCCTCCATTGAGGTTTAGAGAAATGACACTCACCCCCAAACTTGAAAGGAAAAAACACTCCCCCCCTGAGATTTAAAAAAAATAACACTCCCCCCTTCTGTTAATATTAGTAACGGAATATTCCAATTTTTTTAAAGATTCTCTTTACCAAAGTTTAACCATGGTTAATGAAAAGAGTATTTACATAAAATAAAATAAAATAAAAAATGAAAAGAACATATAAAATATGTTGCTTATGTTGATTTTTTAGTCTCTTATAGCACCTTTTCAATTGATTTTTTAAAGTTTGATGATCCTCATAGATTTTTTAATCGCTCCTCTCTTTAACACTTTGGATCAAAATTTATGAAATAAAACAATTTGCTGAAGCTTTCAAGCTTTTATTGTTTAAAAACGAGTTTCAAATTTTCAAAGTCACTTATCAATATAAAAAACTTTCAGAGTCAATTTGATTGATTGTTGAACAAACTCATAAAAGCTTATTCTTTACCATCTAACGTTAAATTAGAAAAGCAACTAAAAATATGGACTTTTGATGGAATAAGTTGAGGGCAATTTTGAGAATACATTATTAATCAAAGGGTACGTTAGTACACAACATTTTTAACGTCAATTTAACAAAGTTTAGATAAATAAATGTCAAAGGGGAGAAAATGTTTTTTTCCTTTAAGTTTGGGGGTGAGTGTCATTTTCCCAAACCTCAAGGGAGGGGAGTGTTATTTGCCCAAAAGCTAAAATCTCATCCCTCACTAAACAGTAAACTGATCTGCACATTCCACAGAGAACTCTAATTATATTGCACGGTGAAAATTTTTAATTTTATAAAAGCAAAATATTAGTTTTGAGGACAAACTTGATTTGGGGATATAAAATCACCATCAGTTCCATAGCTCATTTATCTAGAAACATGTCCTTTAATTTATTGGCAAAATCATATTTCTTTTTTTGAATGAGTTTTAATATATGATATCCATTTCTGATGATAACTCTTTATTATCAAATTAAAATATTAATAAGTTTTTGGTAGAGGTAAAAACTGAGCTCTAAATCTCTTATTCAGTCATCAAACTTCAACATATGTATATATTACATGTAAAATTAATATATTTTTGTCATGTGACTCATTAATTATTAAGATAATTAATTTACTTAAGGTGAAACTCTATTAAAGTTCAGGTGGCTCATTGATTATTAACATAATTAATTAGTATTTTTAAAATTTACATATAATTTTTCATTAATTTATGCATAGTATTCTAGTAAATATTATAATTATAATGTGCTAACTTTTAATCACAAAATTAAAAATTAATTGAAAATTAATTTGTGATGTTGTTTATGTGACATCAACATTTAATAAGAGTCTTTTAGGGTTGGTAAAGTAAGTTTAAACTCATTTGCCAATTCAATCTCATCCACTTTAATTAAACTTAAACTTATCTAATTATTAATTGAATTAAATAGGCATCAATAGAATTAGACTCAATAATTATTGAATTTTAACTAAAAACCCATTCAATATCGTTTAACCCAAAAACAATAAATACAAATTCAACCCTGCCCTTCCCACCCAAAAAAAAAAAAAAAGAAAAGAAAAAAACCCAGTCCTCAGAGTCTCAAACGTTTCAGGGTTTCAAGAGGGTTTTCATTTCCCTCATTTTCTCGGCCTCCAATCACGTTTTAGTGGGAAACCCAACGGCTTCAACAGATTCAAAGCTTCTGACACATCAAAACTCTTCAAAGCTTCAGCAGATTTCTAAGTTTTTCGCCAGAATATTCACGTTTTCTCTTTCCGGTCACTCCAGCACTCATCGGTAAGCTTCGAATCTCGGATTTGGTTCCTCTCTTTAGTTACTCAAAAGTCTTCTTTTGCTTTCCTTCATTTTCTCCGTTACCAAACAGTTTACATCTTCTAATTTTATCTTTTCGGTAAGCATCGGTAATGCTTTGTTGAGCATGTTTGTGAGGTTTGGTGATCTGGGTAATGCTTGGTATGTGTTTGGGAAGATGGAGGAGAGGGATGTGTTTTCTTGGAATGTGTTGGTGGGTGGGTATGCAAAAGCAGGGTTTTTTGAAGAGGCATTGGATTTGTATCATAAGATGTTGTGGGTTGGTATTAAGCCTGATGTGTATACTTTTCCTTGTGTTTTGAGGACTTGTGGTGGTGAACCAGACTTGTTTAGGGGAAGGGAGGTTCATGTGCATGTGTTAAGATTTGGGTTTGAGTCAGATGTGGATGTGGTGAATGCATTGATTATTATGTATGTGAAATGTGGTTATGTTCAAAGTGCACGGTTAGTGTTTGATAGAATGCCAAGGAGAGATAGGATATCATGGAATGCAATGATTTCGGGGTATTTTGAGAATGGAGAGTGTTTGGAAGGATTAAGATTGATTCTGCAATAATATCTCTTTTCCTCCTGATAGTGTCAGCCTGTGATGATGTGAAACTTCAGTGTAATTCTTTTCCCTTTATACACCTGTCTTGTTTAGTTTTGATTATTCTACGTGGGACAACTCATTTCTTATTCAAATGTGGGAACTTATCTCTTACTTGGGAGAGGTAGATTGACGGTAATAGTGACCCAAATTTGGTTGTGGAGGTAGAATCATACAGGTTTCTGCTTTGTCATGTGATTGGCAATAGTTTGCACTTTTGCTCCAGGAGAATTAAATGGTTTTAACTTGAGTCTTTGTATTTGCATCATAGTTCAGAACATTAGCACTGGTTCCATTTTCTACTACCGTCTACTTGGACTTATCACAACTTTTTTTAACTTGAGATTTTAATCGTGAATTTGGTTATTTGCTCTACCTCTTTATGATTTTTGGAGCGTCTGTTAGTATGGTGATTTATTGTCATTGACATGCGGGTCAATTATAGTGTGTATAATTGTCTTATCATATTCAAATGTCTCTGTTGTTGACATGCTAAACTATCAGATTTGGTCGCCAAATACAGCAGCTCTAAATTTAATTCCTGTGTATATGTATAGCAATTTCAATGAGACTTAAAACAAAGATAATGACATAATGTCAATATTACTATTACAAGTTACAAAAGCCCAACTGCTCCAATCCCACCAACCGGCCCCTTTAGTAAAGACAAATTCTATACAAAAGCTCTTACTAGTCTCATAAACTCACATCCACAGTCAAGAGCATATTTAACAGAGAGTAGTCTCACGAGTTGGTTTCCTTACGAAAGTTCTATAGACAAGTTACAAATATCTCCATAATTAAGGGAATAGAATGAGAATATATTTTTAAGAAATATTTCATATATTTAATTCTCAGTTTAAAGAAAAGGAATATACTAATAACTAGTAGAAAATGCTATTGCACTATGTTTCTTTCTAACCATTTTTTTTAGTAGCGGGATGAATATTTATCTTTTAATAAAATAAAGGTAAAATATCAATTTTTTTAGTAGTGGGGGATAATATTTTGGTAAATTTTTGGGCTTTAGGGGGTATTTTGGTCATTTTTTTGGGTTCGGTTGTATTTCGGTCATTTTTGGGTTTCGGGGGTATTTTAGTAATTTTTAGGTTTCGGGGGTATTTTGGTCATTTTTTGGGTTTGGGGGATATTTTAGTAATTTTTAGGTTTCGGGGGTATTTTGGTCATTTTCTGGGTTTTGGGGGTATTTTGGTTATTTTTTAGGTTTTAGGGGTATTTTGGTAATTTTTAGATTTTTGGGTATTTTGGTCATTTTTTAAGATTTTAGAGTACTTTGGTCATTTTCACTTTAGTGGCATTTTGATAATTTGGTGGATTGAGGTTTACCCATAATAATTGGGTTTGGTTGAATTTGGGTTAGAAGTAATTAGTTAAATGGGTTTTAACGGGTAAATGAGTTTTATATACCCAATCGAATTATGTCCACCCCAAACCCACCCATTTGCCACCCCTAAAATTTATATACTATTTGTTTGGTACACTAACCTTCTTTAAGTTTTTTCATTATTACACTCATACCCCTTTTTGAGTTTTTTTCATTATTACACTCATACCCCTTCTAGTTTGAAACAAGACACTCCTTTTTTTTTCTTTTTCTTTTTAGCCGAATAATCATGACATTAAAGAGGTAAAAAATAAATAATAAATAAATAAAAAAAAGATAGCTCTAGCCATCTGAATCTTCAAGGAAAAAGACCCAAGACAGAAGAAAGGAGATCGAAATTAGACCATCTCCCTGAATACAAAAGAGAAGCTCCAACAAGAAAAAGAGCTTAGAGCTGACTTCAATTCATCATGGAATAGTGCCAAGAACTAGAAAGGAAGAGAGTGAAATTCTTGCAAAGTCTTGATAACACTTTAGGGGTCTCCTTCACGTTTGTCATTTTTTAGTGGGCAAACAAAATCTTACCGTAATCATTTCTTCTCATTTCTCACATCTGCAATGAAAGTTGAACTAAGACACTCACCTTCTGTAAAATGAAACTATTTACAATTTTACATTGACCTCCCATAAATGATTGAAAAAAGACTTTAAAAATCTTGAATTTCGTATTTTATTCTTTACTTATATTGTTATTGTATGTCCACTAATTAGAATTTTCAAAGCTTTTTTTTCTTTTTCCAGAATTTTTAAGCACCTTTTAAGTGTAATAGAAAAATATAAATAAATTAATTAATTAAATTGGGGGGGGGGGGCTTTAGATGAATGAAGAAGTTAACGGCGTCGTTTTGCAGTTGGAGTCGCACACTTCGACAAAACCCTTCCAATTCCTCGAAAGCACAGAAGAGAGCTAAAAGAAGCTCAACGAAGCCAAGCCAATAATGGCATACTCAAATGTAGTCTTGAGGTTATTGTCGCAGTTACAACCTTTCGCTTTCAAACTCGGCAAAAGATCGCTCGCTCCTGAGCTCTCTCCGCTTAAATCGTGCTCTCAATCACAAGCCTCTTCCTTTGCCTCCGCCTTCGCCTCCGCGAGGCGCTTTTCCCGCATTCTCGGTGAGATCTCCGAGCTCTCATTTTCTTGCCTCCTGTTTGGTTCCCAAGAATTAAAAAAAAAAAAAAAGATAGAAACTTTTGAAATCGTCACATGTAATCCTAATAATGACACACAAAAAAGTTTTCATTTTTGTTCCTTTAATTGAGAGTTGCAGTTGTTTTTGTGATTAGGTTACCATTGGAGTTAAGCAGTGTAGAAACGATGATACCGTTGCACAACGCGATAGCTTCGGCAAGGCTTGTATCGAGCTTGTCCACTAATTCTCAGAGCTGGAGTTTAGTTCCTTAAGGTGTGTGTCACTCTCATGTGTGCCTATTTATTTGATGCTTTATTCATGCCCTTTTATGTATATCTTGCATTTGAGAGAGCTTTTTGTTGAAAAAATTTGACTAGGAATTTAGTGCACACCACTTGTTTGTATGTATGTCTGTATGAATGTGTGACTTTAGGAGAAGTGTATTAATTGAACTTCCAAATGGGTATATTTAGTCTACTCTCATTGGCCCTATTTTGGATTAAGGATTTTGCAGAGTTATGGAATTTTTTTTTGGAAAAACTGAGTTGGTTGGTACTGCTATTCTGTATGTTAGGGTAGATGTTGATTGTCTCAACTGAAGTTGGACCTATTGCAGTTATCTATAGTTAGGGATATGAATCATGTAACGCCAATGTGTGATAATAAGATAGATATTTCAAGATGTTTTATAGGATTTTTGCAATTATCTAGGGTGTCTTCACCCCCCCCCCCCCCCCCCCCCCTTCTCTTTCTATGGGTGAAGGGATGGGAAATTCCTTGTTATTGGCAAGGTTCAATTGAGTGTTGCCATTGAATTTTATAAGGGTTCATTTGGTTAGGCATTTTGGGAGCTTAAAAGTGCGTTTTTAAAATTCAAAACTTCATTTCACAACAGCATTCGTTATAGCTTTTTTACAAATGCTCAATTAAACCCAAAACATCGTTTTGCAATAGCTTATCCAAACACACCTTAAGAGGGGGATGGACCTTCATTATGGTATTGCTTATGCGAGGGACGAGACCATTGAAGGGAAAGTTCAAGCTATTTGCTTAATTGAAGATTATTTAAGATTGTCGAATTGTAGAGTTGGGTTAGGGGCCTTAGGGGCGGAGCAAATCCCTTGAGACCCAATGCAGCTAATTTATTTTTGTTTTTTTGGGACGAATTATAGGTAGGGGTGTATGGTAAGGTTGTATTGAGAAATTTCAATGTACCAGAATAGAGTATCTTCGGAGGCACTATAAAAGTATTGTAAATTCTTTATTTTCTGATAGTGATTTTTTTTCTGCCCCCCCCTCCCATGGATGTAGGCACCCTACCTAAGCATATAAAATTTGTGTTGATTTTCTCTCTATTTTTTGTTGATATTGCTAAGATCATAATTCTTCTATAGTAAGTAATCAACAAAAACCTTGTATCAGTTACTTGGGTTGGCCTCCAACCTGCAAAATCTTCATTTGTTATGTGAACGGCAATGTAAGATCAATTGGCCAATTGAAGGAAGGAAATAATTGGCTAAGCTTAATGGAAACAGGAAAATACATAGTAGAGAGGGGGGGGGGGGGGGGGGGGGGCAATTATCTAATATTCAACCTACACATTCCCCCACACCCCCCCCCCCCCCCCCCAAAAAAAAAGGATTCTTGCTTGTGAAACAATTATGTATGCTTAATATGATCTAATTCTAATCACATGTATGTATGTGTGTTGACAACAATATATGCACAATATTATGTTTCTTGTGATACTCTTTTTTGAATTGGTAAAAGGCTCACACACCCAATGGATCTTCCATGACCTCATCCTCCAACCAATTATTATGGGACGAGGGCATGAGAATTGATCTATAGCTCATTGGTATAATGGTATGTTTCTTATGATAATTTCAACTCATTAGATAATCCATTTTGTACATATTGCAGGTATATCAATGCCTTTATGACAGAGTCTGGTGGCAGCACATTCAAATTCTAGGCGGCATTTCTGCTTGAGGGCAATTTTATTTTGTTCTGACTTTTGAGACCTCTATTGTACTTATCGCTTCATTCATCTTCATCCGTTTTTATACTGTTTTTGAATGTCCATTACCAAGAGAGCCTGGATGAGTTTTTGTTAACCCTGATTAAGTATACTTTGTTATATATGCCTAGCAAAGTAGTATATAGCTTTGCTCTCTTGTTATTTAGATATATTTACAATTTCCATGTGGTATGTTTCAGGTGACTTATCTTTTCCATTTGATAAGCTGATCTGACTCTAGCAAACTCATTTAATTAGTTATTGTTATCTTTAAAACTCTAAAAAGAATTTATGTTTTTTAGGCAATTGGGGTATCTCTTTTTATAGAGGCCAGCTATGTGTTTTGGGAGAAATTTCCATGTTAATGAGAGAGATAGGCTATGTTTGGATCTCACATCACTCATATCTCAATTCTTATACCTCAAAACTCATTCTCATATTTCATATCTATTTCCCTATTTTCTTTTAACTCACTCCATAGTGTGTTTGGCATCAGAATTCCCCTTAGTTTTCAATTTGAAAAAAGCAATTTTAACTCATTTTTGTGCAGCCCATTAGTCAGAACAGCCACTACCAGAGGATGAAGAAGATGAAATCCACACATAACACACCAACTGTAAAACATTCCACCCATCGCAACAAACCTAAAACTCAGCTCTATCACCACTGCCACCAACAGCAAACCTTGAACCCACTACCATTGACACTACCAACGGCCACAACCAAAAGAAAAATCTCTTAACTACCAAATGAAAATATAACCATCAGCCACACCCACAAAAAGAAAAAGCACCAATCATCAATACCACCACCAATGGTCACACAAACCTACCTCCATAACAACCCAAGCCTTAAACCACATCAACAACCAAAAATCCAAACCCATCAACACATATGCATAGATTAGCAATCCAAAATTGCGACCCACACCCACCAACACAACAACAACAACAACAACAACAAAAAAAAACCCACAAAGACAGCAAATCCAAACTCAAGAATCCTTAGACCAGAGACCCAAAATCACGAAATTGAGGAGAGAGAGATGAACCAAAAGTGAGGAGAGATACAATCGATCTAGCCAAGGGTAGGAGAGAGAGAAAACGATCTTGCTAAAAGAGAGAGAGAGAGAGAGAGAGAGAGAGAGAGAGAGAGATCGGTTTATGTGATGATGAAGAGAGAGAAAAAAAAATCAACTTTGTGTGGTCATAAACTTGTGTCCGTTGGTGTTAAGCCCTACTTGAGTAGAATTATTTACAAAAATGGCATTATAACTCAGTTTCCATCACCCGAAAACTTCAAAAATTGTTCTCATTTTCCATAACTCTAACTTAGTTTTTTGAATAACTAGTCGTTAACCTGTGCGATGCACGGAATAGTTTTATAAAATTACATATATATAGTTTACTTGTGAGGTTGCGAAGCATTTGGCTATTTTCTTATTTTCTTTTAGAACAACAAAATTATGGGAGAAGTAAAATGAAGAATTTATGGCTGAGGTTTCTAGTACTTCTATTTGCTAATTCTTGATAGATTTTTCAGTCTTTTGTTTTGCTATAATTGAATTTTTTGTTTCCTACAATGTTTGTCATTTATTACAAATGTTTTCAGCAAAAATGTGCAAAATACATTCATACGCTCAACTATCTAAGTTTTTTCATAACTAACCTAGCACACATAGTAGAAGGGGAATAAATTTTGTTCCCAACTAATGAAGATTGATATCATACAGTGCATGTCTCTTTTTTTTTTTTTTTTTTTGCCAAAACAATATATATCATGTTTATGACTTGAATAATGAAATATATTAATTTGGTGCTATTGTGTAGACTTAAAGAAGTAATGAAATTTAACAGAGCAAGTGACAATTAATGTGTTTATTCATAATTAGCTGTGAGAAAGTATAGCTAAGTAGTTAACGAATTGGGAGAAGGACCATTTTTAGAAGATGATTTATTTAGTTTTTCTTCGGTTTAAAATAGCTAACTTGTAGGCTCTTTTGATTACTGTAACAAAAAAAAACAAAAAACAAAAACAAAAAAAACAAAAAAAAAAAACAAAAACAAACAAACAAACAAACAAAAAAAGCTATCTTCAGCCTAGAGTTTAAAGTAAAAATTGAGTGTGCTTTGTTTTAAGTAACATTCATGTTCTTTTACTTATATAATCAAAAGTTTCAAATGTGTGTACTTTAATACACCATTGAACCTAAAGTAACTAACAATAATGCTAGTAGTGCGGACCCTGATTTGGCTAAATTTTGTTTCAAAGCTGGCAAAAAACAAAGAATTCCACAAATACTAAAAACTTAAAATGATAAACAACACAAACCAAATTTAAATTGACAAACCAAATCCAAGAAATTGGAAAATTTTAATTGTAATTTAGCATACCTTTAATTATTTCTTCAAAGGTATTTCTAATTTAAAATTGTAAAAGGGTCTTTAGCATCAAATGTATTTCTTCTTCTAGCGTCAAGGTTAAAGGGTCTAAGAAATACCTTATTAATACCTTTGATGCTAATTTACAATCTAAAATTAGAAGAAATAATGATAGAAGAAGAAATACCTTTGATGCTGAAGAACCTTTTTTTCTTTATCATCAATAAAACGATAAGAGTACGACTATCGATTCCACTGTGATCAAGTAAACAATATAGCAAAAATAACCAAATCTCACTACGTTGCCAGACCATCTATATATTACTTCAAGATTCATATAACAGTATAATAATATTGATCGACTTGAAGATGGGGATCTCACCTCGATTTTGTGGCAAGCAAAACCTTATGCCCTTAAACAAATTATGTTTTAGGGTTTTAAGAAGACTAGCATTTTACTCTCATTTAGTTGTGGGGTTTTGGGATTGTGTTGGTTTACGCAAATGCAAAGTGCTTTTGCTTAACAAAGAAGACCCAAGATTTTAGTTTAAATAAAACCTAAAATAAAAAGAATTTAAATTTTAAAAAAAAATATTGGTGACGTGGAAAATTATAAAACCTAAAATAAAAAGAATCTAAATTAAAAAGAAAATAGTAGTGACGTGGAAAATTGTATGAGTTTCAAAGATTTCAGTTTTATATATATATATATATATATATATATATAGATGAGTTATGGAAATTGAGAATGAAAATTGAACCAAATAACCTCACTTAGTGTGAGGCTCAAGAAATATGAGTGATGAAAACTAAGCAAACCAAACATGGTAACCTTCTCTTCTTTTGGGTGGCCAAGAAAATTTATTAAATTTTCATGGTCCCAACTGATGAAAGTATTTCCGCCCTTTTCCCAAATGATGAAAGTATTTCTGCCCTTTTTACATGTTAAAAGTTTGAGCGTTCCAGCTTTAAACTCAATATGGGGCTTCGAAACTAGAAAGTGAAAAACCATGTGCAATCAGTCATATAGTTGTACCATTGCCAGCCTTGAACTGCCCTAAAGCTTTTTGGGCCCTTAGGCAAACAAAGGGTTCATTAGTCTTGGTAGGTGGAGACCTTAAAGTGTAAGGTCCACATATTTAACAGACCAAGGCTCATCAACCCTTGACGTTCTTGTGCCAATTATTCACAATGGACAACCTTTCGAGTCTACTACAGTTCAAAGATTAATAAGGTTTATGGCAAACAGGCCAAAAAGTTGCTCATTTATGGCAAGTGTTGAAAGGCAGCTCCGAACGATTCAAAGATCATGCACCTTCTCACCTTCACCTTGTACTACATGTATAATATTCGAATTTTATGATTATACCTACATTGTTATATTAATAATACACTCTTTTTTTCTTTTTTCTTTTTTAATAAAACACATTTCAAAACAACACTTATCATCTGCGAAAACACACTCACACACTTATCTACAACATGATGTTTGCCTTCAAAGTTTTTTTTAAAGGAGAGAGGGGGAAGTAAAATGTTTAGTTATGATGGGTTCCATTGATGAGATGGCATTGACAAGTTTGGTTAAGGTCAATGCCCTGAGTTCAAAATCTAAGGTCACAAAATTAGTTATTAAGACAAACATCGGTTGATGACAAATTAGAAAAGCATACAAGAAGAGTTGTGGATTTTTGCAACCGGTAAAGAGACAACTTATGGCACCAACTCATATAGCCTCATACTACACAATAAAAATATAAGTCACTATATGTTATGACTTGGGTCCTGGATAAATTATTTAAATTAAGTTTAATGATAGAATAGGCATCCTAGATAGGTTACTATTGTTATTTATTTGTATTCAAATTAATTTCTATGTACAAGCGAAAGAAAATATATTTAATTCCTATGTTTTAGGATAGGATTGGTTCCAATTTTTTGGATTTATTGATGAGATTATTTCCTTTTTAGCTATTTATGTACATTGAATGCATTAGTGAGAAATAAACTGAAAATTAACCAAAAAATCTATTGCCCCCCCCCCCCCCCCCCCTCCCCACCCCTCAAGCTTAGGAAGCTAGTCACCTCAAATCAACTAAGTTATCTTTTATTTCTCATTAATGCATTCAACTTACATTTACATAAATAGCCAAGGATAATATAACTTCACCAATAAATCCTAAAACATAGGAATTAATCATATCCTAAAACATAAAAATTAATTTGAATACAAATAAATAACATTACTAATCTATTTAGGATGCCTTATTCTATTACTAAACTAAATTTAAATAATGTATTCAACATTCAAGCCATAACACTATGGGTCTATTTGAGATCCACTTATTTTGCTAAAATTGAAAACTTTTTGTTAAAAGTACTGTAGATAAATATAAAAGTTAGTACTGTAGATAAATGTAAAAATTAGCTGAAATAGTACAATAGGACCCATAAATAGTACCAAAAAGTGCAGTAAGGTCTATAAATAGTAGCAAATATAAGCTGAATAGTAAAATAAGTTGGCTTTTTAAGCTGGAGCCAACCGCACACTATAGGTACATTATAAGGACACCCAATGTTCTTATTTTCTTTTATTTCTAACTTTCATGATATCTAAACACTTATATGCATGTACTAAGTGGTTCTTTCTAGTTTGTCTTCTAACTTTTTATTCTTTCTGTATATAAAAAATCTTAGCAAAAAAAAAAAAAAAACAATAATAAAACTTCTTTAATACATTTCCATGTCTATAGTCTCTTTATGTCTGTGTTACTAGTATCTATTTATATATATATATATATATATAATTAAAATGGTAGTCCTTGTTTATCAGGGTATAGGGAAAAACAACATACATGCTCCTAAATCTCTTAAACACCGGAGGAGCGGGAGAGACAGAGAAAGAAAATAAAGAAAATAAAATGAGATAAAAAAAAAAATGAAATTGGGAATTTTTACTTTTATTTCTACTACAGTCTACAGGTAATTAAAAGAATTATTTAACCCCAAAATTTTAAATTTGACTTCATTTATTTAAAATTGTTATAAAAAAAAAAATCATGTTTTTGGCATGTACTTATATAAAATATTATAGTAGTTTAGGGAATTAAGATAAAAAAATTATTCAGTACTCCCAAATACTTTAGGCCATTTGGGGCATTTCTCTTATGACTTTATTTACAATTACAAACTTAATTTGACTCATTAGGGTTTGAAAATAAACTTTTTAAATAAAGAATTTATGATTTTTTTTTTTTTTAGGGAAGAATTTATGATTTAGATAACCTATTGGTTCAAAAGTTGATAATTTCAGTCAAACGCCATCTTATTAATAAAATATTCATGTAAATTGAAATATATTGTGTATCTTTATTGCTAGTAAAATTGGCATTAATTTTTTTTATCAACAAAGATTACAACTACAGTTGGAGTTAGTTAAATAGTTTAATTAGTATTATTTCGATATTTTTTTTAAATTTTCCCCGACTAATCAACTTAATAAATCAGAGTACAACCGTGACGCGGGTCACAGCACAAGGGACAAAGGCCATTTGTCTTTCTTCTCTTATTTTTATTTATTTATTTATTTAAATGACAGCAGATACATAATTACATACAACCTGAAAAATGTAACCTCATTTTTGAGATTGAGACAGTAAAATTCCTCAATGGAGTTGGAACATCTCCACTATTGCTTTTTTACATACCCTCAATTCCATGATTCACACGAGTTCTTTTAACAGATACCGCTTACACTATACAAAAATCTTAAGCGAAGTTAAGTAGCTTAGGATTTGTTATCACAAAGAAAACAAGAACCTGGGTCTCTTCCATAATATTTATACCAGAGGCATTGCACATCAAGGTTCATCATGTACAGCTATAGCAGGGCTTTTCTTCTTCTTCCTATCACTAAAGCTAGTGCTTGAAATTAAGCTTGGAAGACAACACTGCACGGACCTCATTGGTTTCTCCTTCTCAGTGAAGATGCCTCCATTAGGAGTCTTTTCACTACTACGGACAGAGTTAGTTCCATATGGGGTACCATGTGCTGACTTTGGGGTGAGGTCAAGTACAGTCGGTTTAGCTTCCATGTTTCCGTCGGCCATGTTCTGATTGCCTGATGTATTTAGGTTGTCAACATCTTCGTTTTCGTGTCTGCTGTTCTCTCGGAATAGTTCAGCTAGTTTCTTTTTCTTATCTGTTGGGGATGGTTCAGGTAAGGAACCAGGCATTCTGTCTTCAAAACGAGCTATGTTGATTAGAGGGGTTCCAATGGATAAGTTATGATGGACTGGAGTGTTGCCGCGGGATGGGGTAAAATCTGCAAGACAGACAATGAATACAACAAATTTTGATGGGAAAATTGAACAAACAAATATTTCTGCATGTCTAGCTTCTGCATTCTTCATTGCTCATCATACAGTTAAGTAAACCATATAAAATCCAAAAACCATTACTATATACAAAGGTAAGGAACTTTCTTTTCATGACCCACGCATGCAAGACAAAAATGGTTCAAAGCATTTTGTATTCTTACCGCCATTGACACTATAAAAATCATCCTCACAATCTGACTCTAACCAGGGTTGAGAATCAAAAAAAATTTCCTCTTTGCTACCTGCAAAAGAAAAAACAACACAAAATTCAACTTGAAGCACAATATAGGCATAAAGAGTAACTTATAGATATAAATGAGACCAACCACTAAAGTTGACACATGCCCCCCAAACATCATTTCTGACCTATCACCAATATTGATATTTTCTCCTCTTTCTTGAACTAACTTGTAACGAGGGAGACTAGCAATGCTTTGCATAAGCATTGCATTGCAGCTTTATTTTTTATTTTTTAAAAAATCCAAGTGGATGGAAAATCTCTATCCCACTTGCTACATTTCTACTATCACTTCCATACCCAAAAGGGGACATGGAATCATGACCATTGCACAGCTCTGAAGTCTAAATTTTAAACTGCAATTCAGTTTTAGAAGACAGAAGGATGCTAGAGAGCTAAAGGTTTGATGAGATAAAAAAAGGGTTAACCAAAATACATAAGTGCAACAGAGAATGTTTATAAGGGCTATTCTCATTGGACATACTAGATCTAATGGAAAAGCCACTTCGCTAAAAAGTTGAGAGTAATATACAATGAAACAGTTCTCAAAGATCTTCACCAAAAATGCCATTAATGTTCACTTTTTATGAAACCATACAAGTGACTAGAGACCAAACATGATTTTTACGTTCGTATTGTTGGGGTGGTAATCCTTTAATTTCTCCTGAAAATATTCCATCTAATTTCATGATATTAACTGTATCATCTTCTTTCTTAGCAATTTACTTAAATCTGACTTACCCTTCCATATCCTATACAGTGGTCCATCCATCACTCAGTCTTGCGTACAAATTTAATCCTCAAGAGTCACTAACACCACAACCCAAGATGCATCTCATTAAAATGGGCCTAAACTAATGGCCTATAGATATACACAATTTTCAAAGAGGGGGTGGGGGGACCAGTTGTCTAATCAGACAACTAGGCATCTAGAATTTTAGAGTTCACACCTTGCCACAGTAAAACAAAGGGTTACTTCCCACTCTGCTTCACCAATAGCGAGTTCCTGATATAACAAAAATCTTCATTTGAACATATGGGGTTTCTTCTCCACATCTTATAACATCATCCACACAACTCTTCTGAGATAAAAAATCCATAATCCCTATGCCAGCAGGGCAACCACATAGTATTTTGTTTATCACTAGGAAGGAATTATTAATAAAAATAAAAAGAAGGTTTACTCAATTGTTTTACCACCCCAATTTTATGCAAAAAGACTACTCCCAGTTTATTCTAAAAAAAGCTTTCATCAATCTCATATTAGTCTTCCTTACAACACCACTCTAAGAATCGAATCTAATAGCTCTGAACAGCTTTTTTTGCTTTGACTGTCCTTCATAACAATCAGAGCCTATTAGCCAAAAGAATAAAAGAAAACCTTTCTTCTCAAAGAAGTCCATAAACATTTATAGACTAATAGACAATAAATCCAAGGAGGAAGATCATATTCAGAAAGTGCAGTTAAACAAATGGATTTATTTATAACCAAAAATGAAACTTACTGATTGATAAATGAACGGAATAAACCGATTCAAATCATAAAAGACTAGCAAACAAAAAAGATATATGAAAATTGAAGAAATCCAATCTAGCTAATGAAATCAACAAGGAAGCGTGTCAAATACTGTGTGGCTAAGACTAACAAATGTAATAGTTGAATATAAAAAACAATTAAAAAAAGAAAAAGAAAAAGAAGAAGATGATTTCTTCAAAAATGTAGAAAATGAAAAAAGTAATCCATAGAGACCCCACACCCCATTTCATTATAGATCAAACATCACTTAAAATATCAAAACAAAAAGAAACAGAGAAAATATTATACAACGTAATAAACCATCAGATATAGTAAGAGAATTTGAAAAACAAAAAACACCCATCTGATTTCTTGCACCATATAGTCAAATACAACTTTTTTTTCAACGAAAGCTATGCTTTTTACATAGAAGAAGAAGCATACCGTAAACTCTGGGGGTTGAGAGAGAAGGCGACCACTGAGACTTAACAGAGACAACGTTGTTGAGGATGATCGGACGGTCACCATTGGCGGGAATTTCCTTGATGGGTGAGGGAGGAATGACGAGCTTGTCGCCTTTGACGGAGCTAGAGTTTCTATAAATCGATACACACGAACCCATCTCTCTCTCTCTCTCTCTCTCTATATCAGCCTGATCATCACGAACACAGAGAGACTCTTAAAAACACAAAACAGCTTTTACAGAGTGGGTGAGAGTGAAGAAGAGAGAGGGTTTTTTGGCGTTATGTAAAATACTGCAATAAAATACTATAATAAAACTATAAAAGGCAGTGTCTCTGATATAGCTCTGAGAGAGAGAGAGAGAGAGAGAGAGAGTTGAAAAGGTAGGTTTATATTTATCAAAGCAGGAGACTATCTCGTATTGTGTTTTTGTTTTGTGAAATGTGACTGGTGACTGGTGAGAGAGTTATAGTGTATTTACAGAGGTGGGACCTACTCTGAAAATTGTTTCTGTGTGCATGTCACTCTTTGAGTCTTTCAATTACTTTTCTTTCTTCTTTTTTTTTTTCAATAAATATATGTGATTTAATTTTTTTCCCACAAGTACTTGCGTAATGTCAAATGTGTTAGGATTAGGTGGAAAAAATAAATCAGTTATTAAATCATACGAAAGTGACATTATTTTTGTTAAAAACTAACCATCTTAGAGAAATTATATAAAAAAAATTATAAATAAAAAAATTGTTCTATCATGTATATAAAATAGAAAATAATTTTGTAAGTGACATTATCAAACATGAGAGGAGAGTTTAAGTGACACAATTTCGTGCCTCAATTTTTGTTATAACATATTGTGTGGTTAATTATAAGTGGTGAAAAAAAAAATAATGATTCTTTTTTTTTTTAGGGAAAAAAAAATAATGATTCTAAGTAAAAGAGTTTGACAATTACTTATAATCAATCATCTCAACAAATTATGACAAAAATTATGATAAATAATATAATTCTAAAAGAACTATTAACGGGGTAATGATTTGGTTGTATAACTATGTTCTCATATTGTGAATTGTGTGGTTTGTAGCTCTGTAATATTTATCTTTTTGTGAGAGGGAAGTTTTCTAATTGGCTTTAATTTATATATTAAAAAGATGGCTTTAATTTATTTGTTGGGAGGATTTGATGTGTGTATACTAGTGGTGAGTGTGTGGGTGTGTGTGGAGATGAAAGGTTTAGCTGTTTAGGTGACTTGACAATATTGAATCATTAAGTGCAATTTAATTTTCTTTCTTAAAAAGAGGAAAAGATTTTTCGGATAAGTAATATTAAAATGAAATCATACATTGATTTAGGCATGGTTATCTCTTAAACGTCCATCTTCATTTCAAAGTGATTGTGATTGTGATTGGTAATGTAACCTATTAGACTACCACCGAAAATGGACTTCACATACCTATTTTTTTTCCAAAAGATACGTTGAAAGCAAGAAAATCTTGCATATACTTAGGCACATGGATATTATTTAAGCCATTTTTGTTTTTTTTTTAATTTTATAATAATTATAGATATTCTAAATATATATCTCTATAATTGACAAAAAAATCAAACATATCTGGCACAAACTAACCAATTTTTTGGTATTTTTTGGGGCAGTTGGCAAAGGATAGATTTCACCATAAAATAAAAGATCAAAAATGGGAAAAGGGTGCTGTAAATTAAAAAATAAAAAGTAGTATAACTATATATAAATAAATAAAAGGGAAAAAATATAATTCAAGAGAAAAGAAAAGAAGGAAACCATAGAAATTGGAATTGTCAAGGAAAGACAGCGAACACGCTTGGAACAATGGTCACTATTCACCAGCCTTGACCTAACACGTTTGGGACACGCCATGGTCATAACTCAAAAAGGCTGACCCCAGCTTCTGATATGGAAAAGTGCATAATCTAATTTTGTACTGATTACTGAGCTAATAATCATGTGGAAATCATGTGCATGTCTAATTAGTACTATAAGAAATGAATTCCACCAATTCTGAAATGGTGGAATTAGTATTACCGCATTAACTTTGAATCCATTCCACAACTTTGAATCTCATGCTTTATCATACTCTCTAAAATGCCAGCGTAAATGTCACAATTTTGTTTAGTTCCTTTCTTTTCTCTTGGATTAACAAAAAGGGCCACAGATTTTGCATTTTGTATAGCCTTTTAGGCTCAAGTTTGTGCAACAATTTTATAGAAGAGTGCATGCCAAAATATGCTCAACTTTGGTATGCTAGAGCTTGAGCTGCAAATGTCGGTAACAAAAAGAAGAAAACAGAGACACATCATGCACAGAATCCACTTAGCTTGGTCTCAACCACCAGAATGATTGGTAGCAGAGTAGACACGAAATTGCTAGATAAAGTTATAAAGAAAGCTCTAGTCATTTCAAGGTTTCAACTTTCAATTATGACCCACTAATCTCACTTTTCATTACAAATGACAAAATATGGGAAATGTGATTTAGATTGGGAGGTTGGAGTATAGTTGAAAATGATAGAATTAACCAACAGCTTGACTAAATTTCTTCTGTGATGAAGATGTTAGGTATTAGAACAATAGCAATATTTCCATAACTAGTTCAACATGGACCCTGCTGGTAAAAGTAGGATTTAAGCATGTGCGAAGATGGGTCCTAAGAAATTAACTTGTATAAATTATAAAACACAATCTCAATGGTTAGCGGTTTTCATGCTTCATATGATCCAACATGTGGTCTTGAGGTTTTTTTTTTTTTTTTTTTTTTGGGAGAAGACATGAGGTCTTAAGTTAAGTATTCTAATTATCACTTTGGAGTCACTCTAATGATTTTTCCTTATAATTACCTAGTATTTATGGGTAAGGCACAAAAGGATTACACATTTTAGGGAAAAAATTAGGTATGTATTCTAAGACTTTCGACACTTATGGTAGGGAAAAAATAAATGATATATATATATATATATCATCATCATTACTATTAAAATACTAGTCAAATTACTATTCAAATCGCTAATAATCGCTTATATGCAGGGGCAGCTCCACATAAAGTCTTAAGGGGTCAAAGGACCACCCTAGCCAGGAAAAAAAATTATTAATTTATTATTTTATCCTTAAAAAAACTTTGTGACCGCTTTAAATTTTTTTAGGCCTAACATAATTAAACTTTGACAGTAAACTTGGTTGTAGACTAAGGTTACAACTCCATTTAATATTTTTTTATTGAATGTGATTTTTAACAAATTCTCCATTTAATTACATTTTCTTCTAATATTCTCTATACTTACAAAATTTTAAAAAGATCAATAGCTATATCATCAATCAAATATTTAAATTTCGAGTTGTTGTAATCTAAAATTATACATATAAAGTAAGTTTTTGGATCGAATAGTAAATAATATCCGATTGGTATGAAATTTGACATGTGTTTTAAGAATATAAAAACATGCAATTCAATGGTTAGGTTTTCAAAATATGTAGCAATGTTAATTTGTTTAGTGAGAGTTGTAGCCTTAAGTTATAACTAAGTTTGTAGCCAAATTTTGTACTTAAACTTTGGTCTTCTTAACAATATATTAGATCCTTACAAACAAAAAAGTAAAAGCCCAAAATTTTTTTTGAAAAAGATGTAGCTTGCAATTTCCTTCTATGTGTTTGTGTGTGTGTTTTTATTTTCGTAAATATATGAAGTTCTCTTTTTATTAGATTTTGTATAATTTAAGTTTCTTAATGACCACCCTTAATAAAATATCTAGAGTCGTCACCACCTAAGAAAATTATTGAATACTTTGAGAGTACCATAAATGTGTATTTCTCCCTCTCACATAACTGTGGGTCCCATTAATTAAATTTATGGTGGGACCCACAATTCATGTGAAAATGGGGAGTATGTATTTATGGTATTTCGGGAGTACTTAATAATTACCCCACTACCTATATGGATAAATTTTGCCTAATAAACACCGAATTTAAGATTCAAGATTCAACTTACATGCTCACACAAAACACACTCATCCAATCAAATCTAGGGTATCATATAAGGGAAATGCTAACGAGTGCCCTTAGGGCACTCATTAATAATCCATTTAAAGAAAGTTTTTATGGTAAATGAAAAAAAAAAAAGTAATTAATATTTTGACAATTTTTTTTATTTCTCATGAAAGTTTAACCAAGCTAGTGGTACTCTAATGCCACTGGTTCATGCCTTATAAGGTGCTAAGAGGAAGGAAACCCTTCCAATGTGAGACAAGAGCAAAAATTTGCCTAAAGGAGTACACATGAGTTTTCTTTAAAGCAAAAAATGCCCCCACAATAAAATGATTCTTTTATTGTGGGGACTATTTTTGCCTAGACCAAGTGTTGCACTTGTAATCATTTTTGGCTTAGAATCCCACATTAGAAAGATTGCCTTCCTCTTTCTACCTTATAAGGCATGAGCCAATGGAGTTAGAGTACCAACCAAACTAGTGGTACTCTAATGCCATTGGTTCATGCCTTATAAGGTGCTAAGAGGAAGGAAACCCTTCCAACGTGGGACAAGTAAAAATTGCCTAGAAGTACATGAGTTTCCTTGAAGCAAAAAATACCCTCACTTCCAGTGTGGGACAAGAGCAAAAATTTGCCTAAAGGAGTACACATGAGTTTCCTTTGAAGCAAAAAATGCTCCCACAAAAGTGATATCAAAACTTTCCTAAAATGAATTAATAATGAGTACCCTAAGGGCACTCGTTACCATGACCCATCATATAATTAGCACCAATTTTTTTGGTTGAATGTGACTATGAAGACTGAAGAGAACATTGTGATCCCGATGTCATCATTCTTAAACCTGAACCAACCCGACTAGTCAAACCAGTGAACTAGTGATCCATTACCTAAACCAATTTGAGTCTTTAATTATACAATTTAAGCATATGACTTGATCTGTTGATCAGACCTAGTGGGTTCTTTGTAACATGTTCAAACCAAACAAGTTCTTTAAAATCATTCAATGTTTTTCACAAACTCCAAAACACTTATCTTCATAAATTAAAAATGCTTTGTTTATAAATAGTTTGACATTTTGGTCTTTTCCAAAAAAGAAAAAATATATGATATTTTATGTGATAGGGTAAACTGGAATTTGCCCCCATAAATTATAGGGACAAATACAATCTCCTATTTATACCATATATGAAGTTGAAGATGTTTTTGACTTTTTGTTGATTTTGTCTAACACTAGCACCTAAGTTTTTTAAAACCCACATTTTCCTGCATCGTTATTCCAATATATGTTTGTTAATTAATTTTATATAAAATCTCCTATATTTACCCTATTAATTAAAATATAGACAAAGTTTAGTTACAAAATTGATTATAGCCTCTACAACCAATTTTGTAAAAATTCTGCAAACATGAAGGATTTAAGAAAAAAAAAATGTAATCCCTCTTCAAAAAAAAAAAATGTAATCCAATGATTGTTTGGTCAAAATTCACCCCCAATAAAAAGATATTAGGTAAGATTGTAATCTTAAATTACAACTAATTTTGTAACTAAACTTTGTTCTCAAAATGACTCATATTATATTTTCTTTATATATTATAATAAATAATTTTATATAGTCATAATAAATGCCTATTAAGAACTACATTAATTAATAAATTCTATATTTATAATAAAATAAAATAGATAAAATATCATATTTTGTTAAATTTTTAACACGAATTAATGACTAATTAAATTTAAGAATCAAGTAATATCCACAAGTTCCGCAAAAAAAAAAAAAAAAAAAAAAAAAAAAGAAGGTAATATTCACCATGATTGACAATTTTGATTGTTAATAAGCAAGATACCTATTGCCGATCGACTTGCAGTTAACAACGACAACAACATCCCATCAAAAAAAAAAACCAATAACAACAACATCAACTTTAAGAGCCCGAAGCCCACATTTACATGAAGGTAAAGGGGCGGCCTTTATTAACACTGAATAGCATTCATTTCCTCATAGATAGGTTTGGTATCTGTCTAACTTGCCTTTTTCTTTTAATCTTTCATTTCTTTTACATGAAATAACGAATTCATATCTTGGGACATGTTTTGTAGACTATAATAGACATTATAATGTAATTATTATTTTTATGGTTTAATTATTATTTAGTTTGGTAATTTTTTTTATTAAAGAAAATAATTATTCCTTAAGAATATCTATTTTTTAAAATTAGGAATAACTATTCATTTTTAAAATGGTTGTAAATTTGTAATAGCTATTCCTTAATAGGTATAATAATTTATAAAATTAATATATTTCTTAGTAAATAAACTTTCCATATATACATAACAATTATAAAAATAAAAAATTATTTAAAAAATTACTTATATCTCTCTTAAATTTAAAAAATATTATATTTAAGGAAATATGATTGCGTATGAGTAAGATATTTCCTAAAATAGATCTTAAGCTTTATTCTAATATTACAACTCACAAACAAACTTATGAATATATTTATGTAGAAACTAGGTTTGAGCACTTCTGGTTTTGGATGAGTGGACTCAAACCCAACTAGCCCAATACAATGAATTTGTAAAAAATGGGTTTAAGAACTAGGTTTTAGCGCGTGGACAACGGTTAATATGGTGTTTAAGACAATCAAACAAGGATGAACTGAGTTTATCTAAGAAAAGCTGTTCTCGGCCTAATCCGATGAATTTTGTTCTAAGAAATATCGAATGACTCTGATTTCAGGAGTTCTCTAGGTTGTTCCCGTCCCCTCCCCTTCTCTGTGGTGGGTTTCTCCTATTATATAGTCATCTTTAAACGATCTTGGCCTTCCACTTGTTAATCATCCAAGCCTATATTTGAGTGCATGTCCCATCAGACACTCTCTCTGGCGCTCTGTGAGTTGCAGCAATCTAGATAACACTGTTCAGGGGTCACTTCCCCGTTAATGCGGCCAGAATGTTAGTTATGAGCATTTAATGTTGAGGTGACAGTTTCCCCTTGAGTTGCTCCTCTACCATGCTTCCGTGGCTAATTTATTGTACTTGTCCTTTCTCTTGGGATGCTTTGGGAGGCTGCCTTCAATGGTGTGCTGCTCTTCCCTTCTATAATCTCGGCTAGCCGATGACAGGATCGTCCTTAGCGACGTTTTTTGGCAATTTGGGTCTTCCTTGTTCGTCCTCGGACATTTCTTCCTCCTTGGCGCAGGCCTTGGGCTTGGTGTAAAATGGGCCGGAGTTGCCAAATTCTCAGGCCCCACAATTTAGTTATTCCATTACGACACATTTTATTTCCAGGATTAAAGATTGCCATTTTTGTCATAATTCTCATTCAATGTACCAAATGTACCCTTAGTTTAATACTCCAAATATACTAAGATGTCGGATCAAGTCTCACAAAATTTTCTTACCTGAATTTATTGGTTTTATACTTTTATTACATTTTCATTGCATCATAAAGCTGGCATAAGTAATTTTAATATTATACTCTTCCTTAATTTCATTGAGTCTTGACTTCAAATTCTCAGCAAAATCTTGCAACACCTAGCCATTTTAATTGCATACTATACTTGTGGATTCTAGTTAACTCAATCCATTTTAATTGCATACTATACTTGTGGATTCTAGTTAACTCAATTAGTAAATTTTCTTGTTATTAAATAAGAGATTTGAGGTTTCTTGCCTACACAAAAACTAATTAGTGTCTTAATTTGATGATAAATAGCAATCATCAAGAGCGATACAAAAAAATTATTAAAAAAAAACTCTTCCATTCTCTTATTTCAAAGTTTAAATAAAAATGAATTGAATAAATAGGAAGGAAGAACAATTATTTTTCATATTTTTTATTTTTCTCTCAAAGCCTCAATTTTTAATTTTGCCATAAATTGGACAGGATCAAGTGGAAATGATTAATAAAAATGTGTTCTCCAATCCCCATAATGCCCCATTATACCATCCATACGAGTCAAGGAGGGGTGGTATATTTAGAAATAGAAGAAGAAAAAGGCATGCACACTTCTTCATTCTATGCAATACAAGGACAAACATGGGAGAGTGGGTCACGTAATGTAAGGCTAAAAATTAAATACAAATAGTTAATAAAATGATAAATTCTATTTTCCTCAATCTAGAATTTAAGGTTAGGCATTTTTGGACTACTCTACAAGCTGGGGGTAGAAAAATAGAAACTAAAAAATCGTAGTGCAATGCATTTGCACATAGATTCAATTTACAAATTGACTTTCTATGCCTTAGGCACAGTGAAGTGATTGGTAGAAAAACATTGGGTGGTCTCCACGTCAAAAGTCCAGTGGGATATTCTGGATAATGTGTTGATTCTTTGAAAGAGATTTTTATGGGAATCATAAATCAATAGGGCTGTTATTTTTCTTAGAGATAAATTGTTCATCTCATCATTCCACCTGAGAGAATGTGGTCAGCTTGGTTTGAAAACTACCTCTCCTACATTCCCAAGAATGACTATTTGGTCTGTGAATTGGTGTCAAATTTGTACCTGTTTTTAGTGTTTCCAACAAAAAAAATTAATTGATAGTTCAAATATTCTATTCTCTATTGGAACTATTAAATTTATCAAAAGAGAAATATAAAAAACTGTCAAAACAATTAATTATTATTTTTTTTTATAAAATATTTTTATAAATATTTTCTAAACTAATTTTCTTAAGACATCCATTAAATTTTCTCAAAATAAAGTAAAAAGTACAAACTCAAAGAATTCACAAAATTCATGTTTTGTATTGAAAAAGTCGTCGTTTTTTTTTTCCCACTAAATTTTGTAACTAAAAAAGGTTATTGGACATGCTTTAATAATTTTTCGGAATTATTTTGTAGTAAAATTTGTAGTATTTTAAGATTTTTTTTGGGGGGGGGGGGATGAGTTTTGTTTAAAGAAAAGATCAAATCTAATGAAATCCACATGCACTAACTAAAGCCAGGCTAAAAAGAGATAGATAGATATTGAAGGGTGGCTGCATTTAGAAACACATGGGACTGGTTCTAGGTTGGGGGGGTGGGTCCATTGACCATTGTCCGTGAAAGTTAAAAAATGGTGAGGTGTGTAGGATGTGAACTAAACGCACTACACTACACGTCTACAATGTGCTTAAGCAAAAGTCCAATGTTTAATGCATTACTGAATTCTCATTCAAAGAATAATTGTGTTGTCTTCTAGCTTTTACGTGGGGTAGCCCATAATAACATCTAATTCTCTCACTCGTGTCCTTTTCTGGTGGTTTCAGTCTCATAATAATCACAGATTAGCTATTACCCATTTTTTTTAAGCATTTGGAAATTAGAACAATTAGTCAATAATGAATTTTTTTCTTTTCTTTTTGATAAAGTTAAGATCATTATTGATTGGCTTCTTTCAATAATGAATCTTAGGTTTATCAAAAACAAAAAGGAAAGCAATAATGAAGCTTTTAGAATAATAACATTTCCATCAGGGGATGAGCCGTCCACGTGGCTTTGCTCCCCTCCCCTCTCATTAGTCCCAATTCAATAGTTTCATAATTTTGATGCATCATTTTGAATAATGCAGTTTCCAATTCATCACTCCTTATTTGGATTTATGCCCATATAATTGATGGTCACAAAGTTATTTTTTCTTTTGTTTCTTAAATTTGGCTCAAATTGTCGATTTTTGGTTCACTAAATTTAAAAGTTACAATATTGTATCTAAAGGGGGAAAATGGCTTTAGCCTAAGTCTAAATTCACTATATGGTGTGATTTTAGCTAAATTTTGGTACTTAGGATCATGTATATTCTTGCTAAATTTTGCTTGGATACAAAAATAGGGGAAAAAGTACTTATGCTAGGATCATGTTGATTTTTGTGATTTTTAGCACTTGCATTTATTTACAAATTGGTTGTACGTCAAATAGATGTGAAGTCAGTTTTTCTCAATGGATATTTGGAGTAGGAAGTGTACATGGAACAATCACAAGGGTTTTACACTTGGAAATGAAATAAAGGTCTAAAAATTGATTAAGTCATTATCTGACTTGAAATAAGCACCGAAACAATGACATGAGAATTTGATTATGTAATATTATCTAATGATTTCAAACATAATGGTGTGATTGTGTATTAAAATTTAAAAATTGAACAAAAATATTATAACCTAGTGGAGAATTATTGTATATTCTGATACATATTGTAGGTTGCAATATTAGAAGTTGGATTGAACAAGAATCTAATTGTGAAAGTGAAAACATTTATACAATATATCAGTTGAGCGAGTGATAGGCTAGTTTCTCTATGACTCCCTGTTTGAAATTCTGATGAGTTGGGTCAACCGAGAGTTGGGTTGATCAATATGATAGGTGAGTGTCAAACAAGACTCTTTGTGGTTCTCTTTTGAGTTTATTATTGGGTTTCTTGTGAATTCCTAACTTAAGTATCAGAGAAGCTTAAACTGGCACCATATTAGTGTCCCTCCAATAATGTAATTCTCCATTGTAGGTCCTTGTCTTGATGATTGGTTCGCTGATTTGTAGTGCACCATAAAAAATCATAGTTGTCTATGTGTGGAGGTATACAATCCTCTTCTACATAAATCATAAATGTTGACGATGCAACTATCAAGTACACAGGTCGGAGGAAGTACATGACATGCCATCTGACCTGCCTCCTAATGATCACCTTTAAAAGATGAGGTATAGGATCTTTTAGGATCTACTAGTTCATCCTGGAGGATGCCATTTTTATCTTGCCTCAAGAATAGTAAAAGTTTTAACATTCTATTCTCTTCTTTATTACACTTCTTTCTGTGATTACTGATGTTATCAGATTACAATAATTAGTTGACCCCCATAATAAATTAAAACATGATTGGTAGTATAAAAATAAACAAATAATTTAGCATTGCATAATTGTATCAACGCCCAACTTGGCGGATCCATATCCCGTGCAATACCTAGGGTATTGCACGGTGTGCAATTCCTCTATTCTCAGCCATAGATTTAATCTAATGGCCCATATCATTGACACCTCATCCATCCATGCTGGCAATCCGTGTGCTCATTTTTCTTTTCATTTTAGCTTCACTTTTCAGTGAAACACTCTCTCCTCTCTGTTTCTCTCCCACTTCAACCGGTGTCTCTCTCGCCTCCACCACTCTCTGAACCTCCACGCTTCCCTCAACCTCATCGTCACCGCTGCCAGCATACCCAACTCAGACCCATCAGCAAAATCAAAGAAAAAACATCAACTCACCGTTTGAAGCCAAACCCCCACGCCTCGTAGAGCGCTTTTTAGACCCAGATCAGAGAGCAAGGTTGGGGTTTGGAGAGAATTGGGTGTAAAGGAGTTGATGAAGCTCTCTCTTCACGGCACAGCTACTAGCCTGGATCTCCGGTTCCGACGATACTAGCCTTTTTCTCATCAGAAATCCCTAAAATGGCTGGTACAGTTACCGCCGGTGCCGACCAGATTTATCTGCAATTCCTAGATCGCTTCCTACATCGGACTTCGCAAGGTGGTGAGTTCTTTTTTTTTTTTTTTTGATTGGGATTTCTACAGTAATCCTTGTTTCTCTGCACCCGATTTATCTGCGCTTTTTGTTTCTCTTTTTATTGGCTTTTTAGAGATGACCGAATTTGGGTCTCATTTTGTTTCAATTTTGTTAGTTTGATGGCTGAGTTTTCTTGTTAAGTCTAAAGCTTGATAATTTTGTTTGGGTTTGAAAATTGGGGGTTTTTGGCATCGCCTAATGTGCATTGATTGAATGAGAAGTGCTAACAATTTAACAGGTTGTTTTGGTTTTGCAGACCCCTTCTAAAGACTCGGTTCTAACTCTAATTTCTTGCCTCTATCTTATTGTGTGTTTGCTGATTGTTCTTTTTATTGTTTATATTACTAAGTCTCTAGATTCTTGTGGGATTAAGATTCTGAATTTTGCTATTTGGGTTTGGTTTGCTTTTATTGAGGTGGGATTCTGCTCTTTCATTTCTTCTTTGTCTAGTTATTATGTTTTGTTCTTTACAATCGCTTATTGTCAAATAAAGATAATTTTGTTGATGCAATACCATTTTTAGTAGTTAGTTTATGTTTAATTTGATAATTTCTTTCATTTGTTGTTAAAAAAAAAAAAAATGATGTGGGAAGATGCTTTTGGTTGTGTATTCAAGCTGAATAATTATTTACACGATGACATCTTTTTGCTTAGTTTATTAAAGAATATGGGATTTTCTTGGACTGATTTTTGGCCACATTTGGATTTTGCTTCCCATTTTGGTTTGGAACAATTTTGTTGATACTGATGTTTGCCTGCAGTCTTTACAATGTAAACCGCCAAAAAATGATGCCTTTTCATCTACTAATTTGTGGTTGATTCAACTCAAACTGAGATATGCTGTTTCTTGCTGCAGGTGTTCTTGAGTTCTAATTGCTCTCTTTGTTGAAGAGAGCTCTGGCTTAAGCCTACAAACAGTTTGGGTAGTTTGTATGACAACTTGGACAACTGTTTGCACAGCTTGTAACTGCATTTTGGATAGTTTTTGTAACACCTTGATTATTGTCAAAAGCTATGATATTAGTATCTAGAATAGCACAAAAATGAAAGAACATTTACTTGTGAACTGCAGAAAGTGATATGCTGGTTGCTCTTTGCTATTGTTTTAGCAAATATCTATTAAGTGTCTTTACTTTTGTTCTTTATGCTTTTAGATAGGATCATACATTGAAGATTTTAAGTGCTCTTGGTTGGCAGCAAAAGCATTGGATCTTAGCATTGAAGAGCAAAAGAAAGTGTTATAAATGACCAAGTCAAGACTCAAAATTCATAGCAAAAATTATACGATTTGTATTAGAAATTGCAACTGAGGTTGGAGACTTGAAGCATGCAAGACTTTTTCTCTCCTTATTATGTGAGAATTATGGATTATGATGGTGGAAAATTATTTATTGTTAACTATCATGTAATGATGTCATTATGACCTTGTAATCAAAGAGAATATCTCAGTGGAACTCTTGTTATTAAGATCAAAGTGTACATTTTAATAGAATTTTGTTTATTTTGAATTAAATTATTTTCTTGTCTACTTCTCTCTTGCATCAATTGATTGTAAAACAGGCCACGCATTCTTGGAAGACTTGTGATATTTGATACGTAATCCTTGTTTTTTGTTGGTAAATTTGATATGTAATCCTTGTTTTCAAGTTCTCAGGGGCATATATTGAACTTGGTCAAGAAGTTGTAAACTGACCAAGAAGTAAAGCATTAATAGCAATTTTATGTTGCAAAAACTATTATCAAGGTTTCAAATACAATACAATTATCTTTTTAAACTTCACAAATGACCAAGTTAGAATCAAACCTCCTTTATTGCTAGTCGGAGCTTGAATATAAATTTCAAAGTAATTTATCTTAAATTTACCAAGGATTAGAACACATAGCCTAGAAAAAGAATTTTTTGATAAACAGAAAAAGAATAGAAATAGGCATCATGCAAACTTCCTTTAGGACAAGTAAAAGCTTGACCATGTAGATAAAACTTAAGAAATTGCATGCAGAGTTTCCTCTTCTCCAGTAGGACGTATTTGAAATTTTACAGAAGAATGAGCAACAAAAGACTAGTGTGAAGCATTCAATAAGAGAACATGAGTTGGCCAAAATAAATTAGAGGTGAACGTGAGTGGAAACTGGAATGAGATGCCATAGAAGACATCCCATTACAACTAATCATGTAAAATGACTTTCCGATGTAAAGTAAAAAATACAACAAAATAGCATGTACCATGAGTACTATAAATGTGTCTGTATACATTACATATACTCATGAACACAAAATCAGCTACAACATGAAAAATTCAACAACTTGGTCAACAATTCAATTATACAATAGCAACAACTGAAGAAAGAAAGAAAGTGAAAAATATCGACGCCATGGATGGGACAAGTTCAGTGGCGCAAAATCCTTTGAAAGACCTATCTGACTTGTCATTCCCAAATGGCCATCATAGATAGAAAATAGTCCTAATTCATGTCCCTCAATCTGCATAAATTTAGCAACATGGTAATCCTCCATGGGATGATTAGCTTTCCCTTTTACTAGGCTGAAAGCAAACTTGATTAACCCTTTATGGCTTCTTTCCTTTGCCAGAGCTAAATGAGGAACGCCCTCCTACAAGCTACATAACAAAACTATAAATAACAAAAACCTCAATATTAATCTTGCGTGTTTTAGAGGCAGTTATATGGTACAGAAGCAAACAAAAGTAGTTGCAAGTTGCAACTTTGAAAACTATTTGCATGAGGTTCCAAGAAGAAGATTAAACAAAGAAATTACTATATTTTATCAACAAAAATCATTACAAACAAATGAAGCATTGAAAGTTATCAAGATAGGAACCATTTTTTTTCTTTTTCTTTTCCTTCTTATTTTGGTCTCTATTAGTCTATTTTGCTATGTTTATGATGGTTCTTTTTTATTTTTCTTTTTTTAGAGGGGGGGAGACAGAGGATGAAAGAGGAGGGTCACCAAAAGTTAGTTATATAAACTGCAAGTCAGAAAACATGCAGTTGGTCAAAATCTCTTATGCCCAATTTCAGCAACCCTACAAATATCAGTGTTCTGTGCTAAAAGTCGCCCATCAAACTCGCTAAAGAAGCAAGAAGATAACTTGAACAGTTGAACCACTCAAACTAACTAGATGTGCCATCATCACCTTCAAAACCCCCCAAGTATCCATTCTATACAAGTGATTATACAACAAAGAATGATCAATAATCCCACTAAGAACCTGTGAACGTTGAATAATTCAACTGAATAACATCACAAAATTATCATATTCACTCAAGAGTCTATACCCCTACTAAGAAATTTGGAGACACAAATCAATCACACAACACAAATAATCCTCTCACAAACAATTAAAGACTGCCTTTTCAGCTTATTGGTTAACCTTTTCACAACACAGAACATATTGATTGGTATTAGAGACAAACTGATAGACAAAAGAATTTAAAAAAAAAAAAAAAAAAAAAAAAATCCTTACCTTAGAGTAGGAACCACTAAAACAGCAGAGCCTATCCATAAAAGGAATTCAACAGCCACTTCAACTTCTTCAACTAAAATTTCAACATCCAACCCCTGTAGCCACCTCCAACCCAGATTTCAGCCAATCCCACCTCCTCAATTTTACAAACTGCACAATCAAAAACAATAGTTGATCATTATAATATGAAATGAACAAAAACCCTTCTACTATTAAAACCCTACAGCCTTAAAGCCCCCCAAGAAAAAGCCACAAAAGCTAAAAACAAGTAACAAGAACAAACCAAAACTGGGTTATTGAGAATTTCCTCTTACCGATCCAACTGAAAGCCAAAAATGGCTGAACTTTGTTGTTTTGGCTGTGATTTTTATGCTTGCTCCTCTTCTTGTTATTAGCTCGCACACAAGCTATTGAATAAAAGAATGAGAATTTTCGTTAATAAACAAAATAAAATAAAATAAGAAAAAGGGAGAGAGAATATTTGAAACCTTTTTTCTTAAAAGAAAAAAAAGTTTGTGAGACGAAGGAATCGAAGGAGAGAACTCACCTCTTTGCGAAGTCCGATGTAGGAAGCGGTGATTTTAAGGATTTCTGATGAGAAAAAGGCTAGTATCGTCGGAACCGGAGATCCGGGCTAGTAGCTGTGCCGTGAAGAGAGAGCTTCATCAACTCCTCCACACCCAATTCTCTCCAAACCCCAACCTTGCTCTCTGATCTGGGTCTAAAAAGCGCTCTACGAGGCGTGGGGGTTTGGCTTCAAACGGTGAGATGATGTTTTTTCTTTGATTTTGCTGATGGGTCTGAGTTGGGTATGCTGGCAGCGGTGACGATGAGGTTGAGGGAAGCGTGGAGGTTCAGAGAGTGGTGGAGGCGAGAGAGACACCGGTTGAAGTGGGAGAGAAACAGAGAGGAGAGAGTGTTTTACTGAAAAGTGAAGCTAACATGAAAAGAAAAATGAGCACACGGATTGCCAGCATGGATGGATGAGGTGTCAATGATATGGGCCATTAGATTAAATCTATGGCTGAGAATAGAGGAATTGCACACCGTGCAATACCCTAGGTATTGCACGGGATATGGATCCCAACTTGGCAAATAACCCACCTCTTGCCCTCATTCACACTAGGTGCTGAATTTTGTTTGTCCTGCAAAAAGTTCAGAAATACATAAATAATGTTCAATATATATACACACATTTATGTCCCAATTAACAAAAAAACCCTAATAACAAAAAAAAGTCAACAACAAAAACTTAGTACCACAACTTTGCGTTGACTTTATTAAACACAATGTTAATCAAAGTGTATACCTTAATCATTTTATTAACCAAACAATTAATAAATGAAATGAAAAGATCTAAGAGAAGTAGGTGGGAAGTCAGGATATAAAACATTGACAATTTGGCACTACCAATCAGATGACTGTTTAATTAATGCAAACAAGCATCATGTCAAACCAAGCTATAGACCATTACATATGGGCTACACACCAATGTTTGCATCAGCTAAAGAGTATGGAGTAGAGGGTGAATCCCTATTGCTTTTACAACATCAAAACAAAGACAAACCAATTGTTTAACATACTTCATAGGCAAATGGTATATGGTTTTTGAAAAGTTGTAGATCCTTTACCACTTGACCCATTATTCATTTGACTCATTATTCATTAATTTGGGAACATGTGAAATTCAAACTCATATTATCGCATAATTACTAAGGAAATAACATTAATCTAAATATATATCAACAAAGTTTAGCTCTAAACTAGTTTTGAGTTATTTCCTCCAATTCAATACATGGTGATTCATAAGACTATATCGTGTGTTTATTTTAAAAATGTCATCTGATTAAAATTAGACATAGATGGTCTCCAAACCAATTCAAAGCTAAACTTTTTCTAATGTATATTATCTCAAGATTCTTAGACCTTGCCAAGAGTCTTGTACCTCAACTAGCACTTTTGATGTTTTTGATAAAAGTGTCCAAAGTTTAAATCTTCCCACCTCATTGTAACTATTGAATTTAAAAAAGAAAAGAAAATAAGAAGAGATTCTTGGACAAAGATGGATGTTTTGATCCAACTCCAATTCAAGACTTCTAAGTCCAAATGGAGCTATAAACAAGTTGAGCTGAGTATTAAAAGTTCATGTTTTTCATTTAATTTTATTTCAAACATGAGCCAAGCTAGAGCTTGTTATCAAACAAGATTACATATTTAAACATGGTTCATTTTTTTCAAAACAAGCTCAAGTTTGTTTACGAGTTACATAATTAACTTTTTTTTTTTTTTTTTCTATATATAGTAAAACCATGACTAAAATTTCTTACAATTTCACAAATCTATGAATTTTACTATGAATGAATTATTTATATTATCAACAAACTACATATACAAATTTGACGTTATATGAACTTAGTTTCAGACTTATACAATCCATTCACAAGTGTATATAAGTACATTTCTAATCAAATACACATATAAAACTATAATATTATATTATAAATAAATCGAGTCTCTATATTTACAAATACATTTTTACATTTGAGCTTAACTTTATTTAATTGTCTTTAAACACAACACAAGTTAAGTTCGAGCGGTTTATAAACATTTTGGTTCATTTCACACCCCCGGAATGATCTAGAGGCTAATATGTTTGTATTTTTCTGAATTGGTTCCTCGCCCGTTACTTCAGCGCTAAAAATCCAAAGGAAGAGACACACAGAAAGAGACCCGGCGCTTGGCAATTACTCTAGCTTTTCGCCCGCGGTCACCACAAGTAAGCTGCTTCTTTTACTTCTTATTATTATTGACAGTTGACGCACACTCTTTTTTTCGTTTTGTGTGTTGTTTATATTTTCTAGATTCTGGAATAATTTTGGCCCGTCAATTTGAAGCTTACCTTTTTATTATTATTATTATATATTTATATGAACATGACTTGTGCAAGAGAGAAATTAATATAATATCAAGGATTTATTGTTGATTAGCATATGACATATAAGCCTTTCCCGACAGTTTCAATACAACCCATTGGCCTAAGTTTGCTCTTTTGTTGGGTTGTTCATGATTTTGTTGGGTTTGTTCATGGTTAGGTGCGGTTTCTGAGAAAATGTAACTAAAAATATATATATATATATATAAATATGTTTTATGACACATGAGAACTTCTCTCATATTAGTTGCACGTCTAGACAACAATACTTACCCTTAATCAAATTCTTACAGGCAACTGACTTCACCTGTCAGAACTAGTTATCGAGTAATTCAGGGGCTATTCACCCTTCTCGGGCTAAGCAGTTTATTCTCATGCGCAGGAGGCAAGAAAATTTAACAAAAAATGAAAATAGGTTTTAGAGTTTTGTTGGGTTTGTTCATCATTAGGTGGACAACTCCATTCTTAGCAAAATTCTCTGTGCAAATTGGGGTATACATGGATGAATTTGACTGTGTTGTTGTTCTGTAGTGCAGTATTTGAACTTGTGTCTGAAAGTTGAGTTCGTTTAGACTCTTCATTTGTGTTCTGTTGGTTTGGATTAGCTGGCTCCCAGCCCTGGAGCCAGTTTAGTCTTGGGTTGTAATCTTTGTCCTTAGTTCAATGAAATCCTGAATGATTGAGTATGCTAGGTTTAGAAGATTGAGTATGCCTGTGTTGTTAGTAGTTAAAAAGCAACTTATCATTCAGGAAAGTGGTTGGAAACATTGTTATTTGTGTTATGTTGTTTATTTGGGACATTATGTATGCTTGTGGGGTTAGATTTTATTTCACTCATATTATACAATAATGTCACAATCAAATTTTTACCTTTATCATTATAAAAATTTAAAAAAAAAATGATAATTTCATTGAACAATGAACATCAAGTTTTGTTTAACTTTTAGGGCAAACAAACCTGTTTGGTTCAGAGGCTAACAATGAAGAAAACCGATCACCCGGTTTCCAATTCAACCAAAACAAAGTTCAAGGACAGTGATGAACACGAATTGTCCTCTTTTGAACATGTGAGAAACCCTAAACACCTGCACATTTTTATTTAATTATTTTGTCAATAGTCCAATTTATTTTACTTCTTAAAAGTAAGTTCAATTATTTTTTAAAAATTTAGAAAAGTTTTCATTAATAATGCTTTGAATATTAAAAAATTTTGATTTTTCTTTTTTGAATAATAGGAGGATAGAGATGAACATGAATTGTCATCTTTGGAAGATGTGAGTGACACTAACCCACACAAAAAGTTTTCAGATTTCTAATTTAAATTGTTTTAAGTTCAATTATTGAAATTTTTTTTTTTTAATATGTTCCTTTTAAACGATTTTTTTTTTTTTTAAATAGGAGGAGGAGGAGGAGATAGAGTGTGAGCTGGTGGATGTGACATTCGAACAATTGTAAAAAGTGCGTTCAGATGGTTCGCATTGGGTCTATAAAAAGCCGAATCAAGAAAAGAAATCCGGGCTGGCAAACAAGAATAGGTAATGATTTGCTTGTGGCTTGGTTAAATTTTTATTTTGCTATGTTGTTTTGGTCATTTTTTAAGTAGTGTGTGGAATTAGTGGCTTATTGTTGGAATTGTGTAAAGGCGAAGGCGAGTTGCAAGAAGCCGGTTGGAAGGCTTAGAGAGGTGGTACAAATTCCTAAGAGGGTAAGTTTGATTGAGTTAATGTTGATTTTGTGAATATTTTTGTTGGTTGTTTTATAGTGGCTATTGTTGAGGTAGTGTTCAATTTTCTGTATTTGTTTATTGGGTTGGAATTGTATGATTGAGATTTGTTTTGCTTTATAATTTATGGGTTTTGTAAATTGGATATTGTTCTATTAAGTGCTCTTGGGAAAAAAGAATGGAAAAGTATAAGATTTCAAAGTAAGTAGCTGGTGTCTGTGCTTGAATTTGAGGCTTTATAGACTCACCTGTGAGATCTGATGAGCAAACAGGACCTCAATAGAACGTTTCTTAAATGACAAATTGGCCATGGATTTCTAATTAATTAGAATCAAATGCTTTTAGGGATTCTAGTTTTTATCCTTTGTAAAATAAGTTTGTGTCAATGGTAAAGATTCAGCTAGCGGCAGCAGGGCATATAAGGTACGTCCGCCATTGATCTATGTTTATCCCAAGATTGTATATACCTAAATAACTAGTAGGCTGCCAATGGGTAGCATTGTTCCTGGATTTTTTATGCCTGGAGTCTTATGCTCGTTGCTCAAGAGCTTTGGATTATGGTGTTCATTTCATTTGGGGTCTTGTGGGTTATGCCAAGGGTTTTGCTGGAGCTTTTAGCTAGTTGGCAAGGCAGGTTTGGTAGAAGCAGTAGTGTGATTTGGAATGTGATCCCTCACTGTATCATGTGGTGTCTTTGGTGGAGAGAAATGCTAGGACCTTTGAAGGACGTGAAAAATCTAGTCCAGATCTCAAGCTTTCCTTCCTCAAATCTTTATTTAAGTGGATGAATGCTTCCTCTTTATTTTCTTTTGCTAATATGCTTGAGATGCTTGATAGTTGTTTGTTTTGTGCTTATTGTTGGTCTTTCTTTTTCTAATATGTTTGAGAGACACATCTTGTGTACATGGGTTGCCTCTTTTATCATTTATTTAATGAAATATTTTGTTATAAAAAAAATGCTTACTTTTAGCATGCCCGTAATGATACATATTTTACTAGTTTGTGTTTCTATAAAGGGTCTTACTCTCCTTATTGCTATGACGGGACTGGTAAAATTTGTAGTCTTGGAATATAAGATGTACATAAAATCTCATGTTCCAAATAAACATCTTTTGGTAAATTAGTAGTTATGTTTAGTTATGTTTATATATGTTCTTTTACATTGATGTATGCCAGATGACATTGATATTTCATTATCTTTAAGTTGTACGTGACCCCCGTTTTGAATCTTTATGTGATACTGGTACATTTGATGATAAGCAGTAGCCTCTCTGTGTGTGTTTGCCTTTTTGGTTTCTTTCTTTTTTTTCTTTTTTTTTTGGTCAAGTAATCCATATTATTTCATCCTTCTTCTCCCCCCAATGGCAGGCAATTCAGTGACAAGGCTCTAATTAAATATTTTCTGATGTGAAGTTTTCAGTACTTGCTAATTTTTTATAGTAGATCACGCCGTTGAGCTCTTATGCAAAGGACACCTTCTCCCCTTGTAAGATGAAGGTGGAGTTCGTGTGTTCAAGACCCCTTGGTTATTTGTGTAGTTACCAATAAAGAAAATATTGTAGATCATTTGTGTGCTGGTTGTCTTCTTCCCAGCACTGGATTATTTTTGACTAAAATGGAAATCTACATTATCCAATTTTTTCTTTAACATTTCTTTGTAAGCTCTTTTGTTGTGTGGATAATATATGTTGGATCTTACAGGTTTAGGAGCAAATAGAATTTTCTGTTTAAGAAATATCTTCCTGATGAAATAAAGGTAATCTTTTTTATTTATGATGAATATGAAACTTTCTTTTAATTTATTCTGCTTTTTGTTAATTACTCCTCTGTGAAACTTTATTTTCGGTGTAACAGGAAGAACAGAAGGAATCAGACAAATCCAAGGATCCAAATGCCGTCAACAGATGTAAACACAGCATAGTTTGGATGGTAAGTGCCTAACCCTTTTGGAAAATATGTAACTCTGATTCTTGTTATTGTCTCATCATGTTTTTTGATAAGTAACTCACTCCATAGTGCTTGATCCCGTGATCATACCCCATTTTTATGGGTGGTGGAGTGCCCTTTGAACCAAAGATCATTGGCCTGTCATTTATCTTGCCATGTTATATATTCCTTTAAATTTCCATTTGTCCCCTACAACTGTTAATGCATTTACTAATATTTTCTTACTGTTCATCATGTGCTGAAAGAGAGGTAAGATTTTGAATTTATGAAGTATGTGAATTTTGATTTCAATTTCTTATCCTTGTGTGTAAATTTATTTATTTTGGATATAACAGAAACCGTGGAAGCAATTAGCAAAATCAAATGATGCAGAAATTGTTGATGAATTAAAGAAAAACATCTCTTGGATTGTAAGTGCTGGCCCTTTCAGGAAAAAAAAAATGTTCCACTGATTATGGTTTTTCATTTCACAACTTTATAATTCCTCTATTTTTTTTTTCTCTCTAAAAATATTGTGCATTTAAATATTGATTTTCTTCCTGTGGCCCTGTGGACCACCTGTCTTTTCAGGATAAGCAGTTGAAGTCTGAGTCAGTTCAGCATACTGATGCAGCAATTCTGGCTGAGCATAAGAAGAAACAAGGAGAAGCAGCAAAGAAAGGGAAACAACCATTTTATCTCTCAGAAAGTATAGTCATCCTTCTCCATCTCTCTCTCTCTCTCTCTCTCTATAAATATGTGTGTGTGTGTGTGTCTATGCTTCTTGAAAGGATATCTAATGCAATCAGGAGTGCAATTGGACAAGGATTCAATTTTATTGTACATTGAAGCCTTAGTTTCTTACAAGGAAATACGGGAAAAACCTCTTCTTGGGTTCTTACTCAAACAAACCCCAAGTTCTTAGGAGAACTTTTAAGTTTTAACCCAAAAGCAACTCTTTTTTTGTTTTGTTTTTGTTTTATTTGATAATAAAAGTCAAGATGTTACAAGAGCCTCATAATCTTCCATCTATAAGAAGACAAAACCCTAAAACTCTTTAAATTATTAATAATAACCCTATTTTAGACTAATCCTATCAATTCATACTAAAAAACTAGGTTTGCTTTGTTCTTTTTTATTTATTGATTTCCAGATGCTGTCCTGAACTAATGTCCCATATGGAAGAGAAGCAAATTAATTACAATCTTTTTAAAGGGATGATCTCTTAGTCTTAGCTTTGTTAAAACAGGACTGATAGACATCTGGAAATGCAGAATTAAATAAATCCCAAACACTTAACCTTAGATTACATGGAGCTTAGTCCTATGATCTAAGCCATTGGCATATGTTGATAATTCAAGCTTGTGAATCAAAGTGCTCAGACTGGTTAATCTGAATACTTCTCTTCTGTATTGCTGAGAAATAAATAGTTAGATGAAAATGCATGTGATGTGAGCATGGGTTGAGTAGTATTGGTGCTGATGATGGTATCTTAGTGGCAGTGTGGGGCATTGCGCTGGAGATATGGTGGTGGTCGAGATGTTTATTGTTGAAACATTTTGTCTTTGGTTTTGGAAGTGTTAGTGGTGGCTTTGGGGTTGGTGATGGCAATAATTCATATAGTAGGTGGAGAGAAAATATGTAGTTGTGATTAGTTACTTCCATGTTGAACTACCACATGAATGTATTTGTATTTCCTTTTTTATTTTTTTTTTTAAGATGTTAACACTTCTAAGATGATGTGCTAATGGTGCGCACTAAAACGAATAGATAAGCCTACCAGTGGTCTATTTAATTTGACTTGGGTCTGTTATTTGCAGGTGCAATCCGGAAGCAAAGGCTTATCGAAAAATATGAAGATCTCAAGGCACCTTTTTCACTTCTTGTTATGATATGAAAAATTTATTGTATGAACCACAACTGGTTTTAGTTTTCTAATTTTTTTTTTTGGTCAGGCATCTGGCAAGCTTGACACCTTTATTGAGAAAAGGAAAAAAAAGAATGTGGCAAAGCAGCATAGATACATGTCATATCGTCGTAGGTCCAACAACAGACAGCGAGCAACGAACTTAATGGTCTTGCGAGCTTTGGAGATGTATATGTGTATATCCTTCCATCTTGGTTAAGGTGGTAAACATCTCCACTCTGCAAGGGGGGGGGCTTTGGGTTTAGGTTTTTTAGGTTTTGCCATTGCAGTTTAGGTTCCTTTTGCTTCTTAATTTTTTTTCTCATAAGTTGGATTGATGCAAGAAGCATAATCTATCTAAGTTACTAAGTTATTTTTTTTAAATGTTTTTCCAAATTTAATTTTTGAGTTTAAACTTGTTTTCTTCTTCAATTTTGGTCTTTAATGTTGCTGAGGATTTTATAGGATGTAATTTTGGTTCAATACTTCAATGTAATCCCCTAAGTCCATTAAAAAGTGGCTCTAGGAATGGAATAAGAAGATGGTTCTCCAAGCTTGGCAGTGATTCCAACTTCCAAGTACCCTTAGGTAGTGAAGTCTAGAGTTTTAGGTAGATCTTAGGTGGCGAGATCTTCATTTAATCTGAATAAATGCCATAATGTGAAATCTTTTGGTGTAGTTTCAATTTGGTTTTAAGGATGTGAATAAATGCCATAATGTACAATCTTGATTTTTGGTGTAGTTTCAATTTGGTTTTAGGGAAACCAGAAAAGAAGAATATTATTAAAAAAAAAAAATTTGAGCAGTTAACGGATATCTTAAGGACATTGATTTAAAAACAATTTTAAGAAATTTTTTATGTAAAAAAAAATTGTTTGAATTTTAGACCCCCTTAAACAATAATTGGATTAATCTTGTTAATTAGTCAAGTAATTAACTTAGGTAAATTATGCAATTATAGGTTAACACAATTAAACAATCATATCATGTATAGCAGCGAAAATATAAATAACACAATAATATGATGATCCAGGAAAACCAAACCGGTGAAAAACCTGGGGAGGATTTAATCTAATTATCTTCAAGGTAAACCTGAATCTACTATATGAAATAATCGAAATTTGTACCATAGAACTTAGACCACTAACATTCTATTGCTACCCACTAGTAAAACTTACTGATATGACCACGTGCAAGCTCTAAATTCACGGACTTCTTTTTTCTTAGATTCTCCATCAAGTACAAGCACTCCCGCTTGTGTATCTTTAAGCTCTTATGGTAGCAACTGAATGATCATCAAGTTCTTGAAGCAATCTCCTTCTTGATAATCCTAAGCATGTGTAAAGGAAAGCTCCTCTCAGATCTCACAAGAGATTCACACAATCAGTAATATGAGCAACATAAAAACGTGACTAGGGTTTGCCTTATATACCTAGGGCAAAATATAAAACCCTAAACGTTTTAATGAATTAGGGCTGAGTTGGAATTCTGCAGAAAATGTATTCTGCCTGAATTTCGATTGATCGAGCCTAAGTTTCGATCGATTGAGCCAGACCGAAATGCACTATTAATTCTGCATCAGCTCAAATCCAATTTTATATAAAAGAAACAACTTTGAGCAAGTCTAAACAAGACTAAATAACTTGTTTTGATCATGGTTTGCCAACATTACACATTAAAGTTCTAAATACATAAATTCTTAAGTCTTTAGAACCTAACAAACTCCCCCTTGGGCAATCCATGACAAAACACAACTAAAAGCTTACAAAATAAAGCCCTTTACAAAAAAAATGCTCATTTCAACAAATCAAATCCTAACTAATATCCATCAGTTGCAAGTATAGGCAGCAGCTCAATTGAATCAACCTATATATTTTTTGAAACACTAAACAAGACGCATAAACGCATATGTGACAGAAAAACAGTAAATCAACAAATATGTAAACTAACTCTTCCCCTAAGTTAGATACATCAAAAACAATGTTAACTCCCCCTAAACAAAACATTCTTGTATTTTCCACATATATTCCCATATTTCATCTAAATCTCGCCCTTTTTGTCATGTATTGACAAAGACAACTCATACAAAGAGTAAATAGTCAACATACGCAACAAAGTATAAGATAAAATAGAGAATCAAGGGAATACAAAATAATTTAACTCTATGGAAAATAGAGACAACTCCCCCTATGAAGAGTAAAGATTAAAAACAAGCTTTTCCCCCTATAAAAATAGGAAAAACAAAACAAGTTTTGGGAAAAACAATTTAGGAGGTGGGGATATATATAAAAAACACACAAACCTAATTTAAAAAAAATTAAGTTGAGAATACACATGAAGAAAAATATTATCTCTTTCAATAAATGCAAACATGACACTATATGACCCATAAACAGTTGCATGAGTAGAGAAAATATTTGCATATTGATTATCCAATATATCTCTTAAGAAAAAATATTTTCTGCAGTACATACATATAAAAAATAGCATATACCAAAATGTACAAAACTCAAAAATTAATTAATCAATTTTTAAACCAAGTTGAGTCCTCAATTTAGCAAAGTGTATGCATGTTATGTGTGAAAATAATGAGAGATATGACTGTAAAACTGCAAAATGGACACAAAAACAATGCAATGCATGTGAATCCTAAACACAAATGATACATAAAAAAAATTTGGTCAAAAACTTAAAAACTGAACACATTTTGCATCAAAATCAAGGAACTTTTAATCTTGGATGGCCACAATAAGATCACAATATACAATGTACCAAGTTTAGCAAATAGTAACTTATGTAGTGTGTGCAACTAGCAAAAACTTGAGATATATGTGAGGTGATATGTAAATAGAGATCAAGCACAAAGTCTACAAAATTCATCACATAGAATTTGAGAGAGACTATCACCTAAAGAGTTACATCATATAACTCCCACATCTCCTAGAATAAAAACTTGCAATTATGTAAGTTTCTTTATTTGCCTCATAATATACATACCAATTTTATTTGATTTAAAATTATTATAGCCTAATAATGTACACACAAATTTTAGTATTTAAACCGAGGCTACACCTTATGTTCTTTTTGTGCATGTACTACATTTTTTCGAGCACAAAATCTTACGATATGCACTAAGATGTTCATAATTGGCTAGTAAACAGTAGTGAGATGGTTATTTATGTCTTTCTCAAAAAGATCAAGTTCGACAATTAAAAGCATGTGATTTCAAGATCAAAATCATGTGAGCAAAAATTATAAACATTTTCCCACACAACATGTACTACAAAACTCAAATTACTAAAGTGCAGTAAAATAATCTCATCTAAACTAAACAAGGTACATAAACATGTTATGTAAAGATAATATGGCCAATCCTGATTATAAATCCAAGATGTGAAATACAAAACATAAAAATCTTTTTGGTTTTAAAAATTTATGACAAAAAAACAAAAAAGTACACATTATGCTAAATGAACAATGCAAAGCAATGCATGATAGTGCTTAACTAAGCTATAGAGGGTACACAAACAAAAAAGATCAATTTCTTAATTAACCCATGAGTATATGTACAAACTAGTACATACTCATACAAAATCAGAAATAACTTAGAACTCATATAACACATATTATTCAAGTTTCTCTAAAGCATCAAGTATGTTCTAAATCAAGAGAGAGATATCATAATTCATGTAATCCTCAAGAAAAATAAAACAATACTCAAAATAAAATATTTTTGTCTTTTTGAAAAATTTTCAATGTTTTTGAAATTTTTTTTTTTTAAAAAACAACCTAAAAAACAAAACAACCAAATACAAAAACAAGATATGTTCACAAACAATTGAAAGAATTAAAACAGGGACAAGTCAGCAACACTCACCTTAGAGAATCTTTTCTCACCTATATAGCACGAGTTTTCGACTTTGTAGGTGAAAATCCATGAGAAGCAGAGTGTGTTTGAGAGATTACACCAATCTTCTGAGAAAGACTGAAATCTTGCAAATTCCTTTTACAAGCCAACAAGCTTAAACTTTTTAAAAGCATATGAAACAATTTATTTGGACTTATGGCAGGAGAAATATCATCACATATCCTAGATTGACATACAGAATGTTTAAATTTCAATTTATGACAATTAGGACGAATGTGATCGGAGACACCACAAAAGTGACAAACATGAACAAATTTAGGAACATCAATATTCCTAACAACAAATTTTGTCTCAGATTTTGGTTTTTGCCTCAACAAAGAACAATTTGGTCTAATATGACCAACAACACTACAAAGGTGACAAGTAGGCACAAAAACATATTTATTATGCTCTCTAACAGTAGGTTTAGACTTAGGTTTAGAAACCTCAGTGTCAACATCAAAACTTTTACCTTTATCTTACCTAGCAAAATAAGTCTTTTCTTTATTATTCCTCTTGAAATGAGGGGTATAAACTTTTTCAGTTTTAGGCTTAAGAGAAACAAAAACACTTCTGTTATCAACAGCAAGTTTGGTACTAGTCAAATTTTCAATTTTAGCTTTAAATTCAACTAACTCTTGTTCCAAGCTTTTCATCTTCTCATCTTGAGAGGAAATTTGATTTCTCAAAAATTCATTCTTTTTATTAGATTCATCTAATCTAACAATCAATTCATTTTTTTCAAGATTAACCAATTTTAACTCTTCCTTGAATTTCTTAGCAATTTTCATAGATTTCAATAATTTCTTACAAAGAGTTTCACAGGCATCAATAAAATCAACAGAAACATGAGTAGAAACATGATCAGAAAGACACTTCAAATTATCCATGACAACAGGGGTCAATGATCAATTCTTAGATCAAAAGATCTAAAACAAAAGAGCAACTCGCTCTGATACCACTTGTTTGAATTTTAGATCTCTTAAACAACAATTGGATTAACCTAGTTAATTAGCCAAGTGATTAACTTAGGTAAATTATGCAATTCTAGGTTAATACAATCAAACAATCATATCATACATAGTAGTGGAAATATAAATAACACAATAATATGATAACCTATGAAAACTAAACCGGCAAAAAACCTGGGAAGGATTTAACCTAGCTATCTTCAAGAAAAACCTGAATCCACTATATGAAATAATCGAAATTTGTACAATAGAACTTAGACCACTAACATTTTATTGCTACCCACCAGTAAAACTTACTAACACGACCACGTGCAAACTCCGAATCCACGAACTTCTTTTTTCTTGGATTCTCCAGCAAGTACAAGCACTCCCGCTTGTGTATCTTTAAGCTCTTATGGCAACAACTGAATGATCATCAAGTTCTTGAAGCAATCTCCTTCTTGATAATCCTAAGCATGTGTGAAGGAAAGCTCTTCTCAAATCTCACAAGAGATTCACACAAATAGCAATATGAGCAACATAAAAATGTGGCTAGAGTTTGCCTTATATACATAGGGCAAAATATAAAACCCTAAATGTTTTTAATGAGCTAGGGTTGAGTTGGAATTCTGCAGAAAAATGCATTCTGCCCGAATTTCAATTGATCGAGCCTAAGTTTCGATCGATCGAGTCAAATTGAAATGCATTATTAATTCTGTATCAGCTCAAATCTAACTTTACACAAAAGACACAACTTTGAGCAAGTTTAAACAAGACTAAACAACTTGTTTTGATCATGATTTGCCAACATTACACATTAGAGTTCTAAATACATAAATCTTTAAGTCTTTAGAACCTAACAAAAATAATTAATTGTTTTGACAATTATTTACATTTTTCATAAAAGTTGTGGCAAAATTTTTTAAAAATAATTATTAATAATTAGCTAAAGGCACATGTTAATAAGACTCATTTTTTAAAATAAAGAATAATACTTGTTTGGTGAGTAGTTAGGTAAGCAACGACGGGCCACGGGCTGTCAAAAATCACAAAGTCGAAAAAAAAAAAAAAAAAAAAAAAAAAAAAAAAAAAAAAAAAATCTTGAAGACGACACCGCTTTATATACAAGTCCGACCAAACCCTTTTCTCACCAACCAACCCCACGCTCTCGCCAAATTCTAATTAAACGCGCGTTTTTGGACAAACACGCTAAAAAAACATTCAATTGCGTTCTTAAAACCGCGTTTTGGTTTCGCAGGGAAAACAAAAGTTAGTTTGAAATCAAAGTCACACGTTCTCGAATATTCGTTTAACGACAAAGAACATCAGACAGAAGAAGTGAAAAAAAAACCTCCACCGATCCCCTCAAACTCCTCTGTTCCTCTCTCATCGCCGTACCAGGTTGCCGAATCCTGAAATGGGTGTAGCGGCGAAAATAGCACCGTCGATGCTATCATCGGACTTCGCCAATTTGGCTTCCGAGGCAAAGCGCATGCTCAGTCTAGGCGCCGATTGGCTCCACATGGACATCATGGTACTTTTACTATTATGTTTATAAATCAAACACATATCACTATTCTTTGAAATTTTATTACTTTTAACTGATTTCTAGTTTGCTTTTGCAGGATGGGTAGGTTTGGCTGCTTTTCTCATGCCCTGTTATGCTTGCAATCGAATTCGCTTCATCCTACTTTTCGGTTTGGAATTGCGTTTCTTTTATGTTGATTATTTCTATTTTAAGGTACTGAATATGATGAGAGGACATAAATGTAGATAAGTTAGAAATAAGGATAAATGTATATAATATGATTCCCAATGTTCTGGACATTCATTTTCGATTGTTGTTATAATCTCAACCAATAAAACTGGCTATATTCCAATGGATGGTTAGGATTTTTGTGTGTTACATAACCCCCAAAATGTATATTAGATACCATAGAAGGACCTGAGGTGTTTGTTTTAGTTAGAGAGAGTTCAACTAGATTTTTTTTCTTCTTATAAATAGAAAAGAGTTTTCTTAAGTGCACGTGTCTTAAATATTGATACAATGATTTCGAAGTAGTTGATTTCCTTCCAAATGTTATTCTGTTTTCCAATGAGCTCAAGTTCAAATGGTGCCTCCACCCTTTCAAAGAGCAAAGTAGAGTTGTGTTCAAGACCCATCAAGTGTGTAAGTTGCCAATAATTTGTTAAAAAAATTTTAGTAATAAATTATTGGGCATGCTTAAATAACCGTTTGTATGCAATAGTCTTTTTGTAAAATAATAGGTATGGTTATCATTTATCAATGAAAAAGAAGTGTCGACTCTGGTGGTTGTGATTGTGAATGATGTGAACGCTATATTGTAAATTGTAGGGAGAATGGGAGTTCTCTACATGCTGAAATCCAGAGGGTATTGGATTTTGAGAAAGACAGAGATGTAACATGGGATAGGATTGTGGCTCAGGGCATTAAGAAGTTCCTTTAACAAAATTATGAGTTTAGGTCATTTTTGTTTTAAATTTTCAATAAACAGTGCGAATTTTGGGTGGGCACTTGGCCTTTTTTAACAGCAAAGGAGCTGTCTGGCCTGATTGAAGGAAGACAGTTCCAAGTGGTTTCACTTCCTGTCAATATGCATTTCTTGGATTTCAGTATTGTTAGTGCTAACTTGGGATTAAGGCTTTGTTGTAGTTATTGAAGTGCTAACTTGGACGGTTAAATCAAATTGTGCTAACTGGTAGTTGTTACAAATGATGATTGCATGCTTGCTGATAAGACACAAGAAATGATGTTTATTAATATTCTCTATTTATTTCCTATTTGGAACTGGTGAATTGTTCAACATTATTATTATTTAAGTTTTTTTTTGCTCTTGCAGGCACTTCGTCCCAAATCTAACCATTGGTGCTCCTGTCATTGAAAGTTTGAGAAAACACACAACGTAAAACTTCTTTTCGCCTTCACTTTAAATCTTTTACCATCAAATTTTCTTGGCCACTGGTTTACTAGTATAACTAGGTGAGGTGTGGATTTTCATTTCTTACAGCGCCTATCTTGATTGCCACCTCATGGTCACAAATCCTCTTGATTATGTTGATCCTATGGGAAAAGCTGGTGCTTCTGGTTTTACATTTCATGTTGAGGTCTCCAAAGGTGGGTTTTAACGTCTGCAATGTTGTTGCCTTCCTCCCCACGCCCCTTGTGTCTTTTTCTATTTAGTTATTTTCTTTAAAGGAGTCTTGTGGTACTTTTTGCAGAAAATTGGCAAGAACTAGTCCAGAAAATCAAGGCAAAGGGCATGAGGCCTGGGGTGGCATTAAAACCTAGGACGCCTATTGAAGAAGTTTATCCACTGGTATGCCTTCCTGTGATTTCATGCTCTCAGATTGTGTAGCTGGATTTTATATTGTTTGGAATAATCTAAACACAACCACATCCGATCTTACCTTAACCAAATGATATAAGGTTTCCTGGTATTCTGTCTATATTGAATATTAGTAACATATTTATTTTAGAGGATTTTAAAATTGATAAGATGTTTAACCTTTTTTCCCTTAACCCACAGGTTGAAGGTGAAAATCCTGTGGAAATGGTCCTTGTAATGACTGTAGAACCTGGGTTTGGCGGACAAAAGTTCATGCCAGAGACGATGGAAAAGGTTCTGTTACATTTTTTTAGTTCCTCTTGTGACTAGCACCTCCTGTTCATTCATATGACTCTCTCTCTCTGGTTTTCTTTATCCAGGTTCGGGTGCTAAGAAAGAAGTACCCATCACTTGATATAGAGGTGAGTCAATCTCTTACTTTCGATTTATAACTTTCTGCTAGCAAATTGTGTATTGTTCATCTTCTTGGATTTATTGGTAATTTCTTGTTTCAGTTTACCGTTTTGTGGTAATGTTATTTTCATGTCGCATATTGTGTTGTCTATGTTGGGCTGTTAAGTAGCTGCATATTCATAAAATGAGTGTAGTTGAAATGAGAATGTTAAGATGAATAAGTGGAAATACATGAAAAGATAAGATTCGAAATGAAGAAATTCGCTTAAAGATAAGGGTAGCCTGTAGCCCTTGCTAATGAATAGATGATGGAGAGTCACTTAAGATGATTCGGTCATGTTCAAAGGAGAGTGATTAATGCACTAGTAAGAAAGAGCGAGTTGATCCAAGTTGAGGGAATGAAGAAAGGGTAGAGGAAGACCAAAAATCATATTAGTAGAACTAATAAAAAAAGGACATGACAATTAAGGAAATAACAAAGAGTATGACTATAGATTAGGGATGTGCAGAATATCTGCTTGACCCACCAACTCGCCTAACCCACCTTCCCCATGTGGGTCATTAAGTTAGGCCGTTTGGGTTGGGCAGGTTAGACCCCTCAAAATAGAGGATTGGGTTGGGTAACGGATTGAAACATTGCCAACCCGCTACAACCCAACCCGCCCGCTTAATTATAAATAAATAGAAAACAACTAATCAATAATAATTCCTTAAACAAAATATAAAAAGTCAACATTGAAACCCTAAACTAACTTCAGCCGTATACTACATACACTCTGTTCTACTGAGGAATGTTAGGTAATGCTAGAAACTCTGAAATTTTATAATTTTGGGAGCATTTTTTTTTGAAGCTTTTACAGACATTCTGGTAGTACTGGACACATTATTTTCCTGTGGATTGCATTTTTAAACAGTTTACTAGATTTTATGTTTGATTCATTCTTAAAAATGGTTTTAGCCTTCTATATGTTTCTCTAGATTTCACTCTGTAGCTGTCTTGCATTACTTGTGGGTTCCTTAGTGAATTTTAAATCTTCCATCTCTTTTTTTTCATGTCTTTTTTTAATTGAGTCTATCCCACCTCCTGTTTTCCATATATGTAAGTCACTTGGATTTAACCCCAAGGGGTTGGCCTAGTGATTTTTCCTAAGGCCTCATGAGATCCATGTGGTTTTGGGTTCAAAACCTCTAGTCAACATTTTGAGGCTACCCAAGGGATTATTTGCTTAAATTACTTGGTTTGTGGGACGGGGAACTACACGCATTTAGGAGAATGGTCAGGTACTTAGAGATCTTTGGACACCCTCATTGCATTTTAAAAAAAAAATCCCTTGGATTTTGGAAGATAAAAAATGGCTCTATCATAGGAAAAAGTATCTTATGAGATGGTCTCATGAAATTTCTCTCTTACAGTTACAGCATGTGTGGGTCCCACATACTCTAGAGTGTGGTCTCTTGAGACACCCCTCTCCTATTATAGAAAAGCATTGGTCTCTGTGCATGTGGGAAGCGACAACCAATTGAAAAATACGCTTTATTTTGCAGGTTGATGGTGGTTTAGGGCCTTCGACCATTGATGTGGCAGCTTCAGCAGGGGCAAACTGCATTGTTGCAGGAAGTTCAGTATTTGGAGCTTCTGAGCCAGGCCAAGTAATATCCCTCCTGAGGAAGAGTGTACAAGGAGCCCAACAAAACAATTGACATGGTACAAGCCAAATACATCATGATTGGATTGTATTAAACTTATTTACTGTGTGTACATTACTTATCTGTTTGATGAATTAAAATTGCAACAAGGCCTGTATTTTCAAAAGTGTAACAAGCGACACTTGCAAACATTTTGGAAATAAATTTATGGGACAATACCATTTATTTCATTTACAGATTTTGTCTTCAGCCCTCAAGCACCATCACTCTAATAAATTGTTCTGGCACATGACGACTTTGTCACTGCTCAACTAAACGGGACTTCTGTAAAACAGATAATGAATCACTGGCTTTATGATTCCTTTGTACATCTTTAGCCTTGTTTTTTAGCTCCCATCATATCCTGTTATGTATATGGATCCTACTCTAGCTAGCACCTGGCAGCTATGGTTTACCTGTTTAGTTAAGATGACTTCACTGGCTGGATGCTATCAAATGTATTTGCTTTCATGGCAAGCCATTTTCCCTTTACATTAGTATCTGCCTATATCTTGAAGAAATAGATAATAATTATTATCAAACGCATTTTTCCTTAGCTGTCTTGGATTCTGGCTCTAGTTCTTTGATGTGTTTAGCAGTATTGTCTTCCCGAATTGTGTAACCATTTGGGTTTATGTTGCTTCTGTTTGCTCTAATCTCTGGGTTGTGCATTGTCTTAAACGGTTAAACCTGTCAGGGTGTGCCGTTCTGTTGTACCGCTATATCAATTTGGTTTGTTGGCTCAATTCAAAATTTCTGATTTACCCAAAAAATGTAAGAGTTGTGGAGTGACAAAAATAAGCTTAACATGTATCCCAATTATTTTGCTGAACTTCTCTACCTAATGTGGACCCAAGGCAGGATATTGTCACTAGGCAAGATATTGTCGCTATATATTATAGTGATTAGAATCTGCCAGATTATTTCCTTGTCACAAAAGGAACAAATTGCTAGACTATAAATGTCACTGTCTCATACAAATAAGGGAAAATTTAATTATTCGAATTGACATGTTTGTTTCCCCTATTATAGATTAGCTTTTCTTTGAATGCAACAGAAGCTTTATACAGGCTTTAGAGCACCTGGATGATGGACCTCATATGCACCCTTAAACATGAGTTTGCATTGTACCTTGTTTGCTGCTTCTTTCTTGACAGATTCATTCTTTAAGATTCTCAATTTGTCAATAATTGAATAATCTTGCAAATTTTCGAAACTGGTGCAAATGTATCTTGGTTTAAGACAACTCTTACCCAATTTGTCTAATATCTACCACAACAGCACGTTTTTTTTTTTTTCCCTTCTCCTGATGCATGACTTAGAACACTATGGTTTTAAAATCCCATGTTTTGAAGCGCAGAAACAGGATTATGTTCCACAACATGTCAATTTTTTCTTGAGCGTATGCATAGGAATATGCGACCCACAAGATTGTGGCACATCACATGCATGGAAGTTTATAACTTCTTTAAATGGATGGATCTTGATCTGATGTTTCTTACCTGGATCTGTCCAAATCTCACTCTTTTTCCTTTCCTCTTTGAATATACACTATTAGTTTAACACCAAATAATATATTCCTTTGCTTTGCTTCTGCCCCAAGTGTCGCATTGCCTTCATCTAGTTGATGGATCATTGGATCTAGATGTTTTGAGAGGAATGAGGATTGGTCACATAGTACACTATTTCTAGTTTTCCATGCTTTGGCTCCAATCATAAGAGATTTTTTGGAGCATCCTCGACATGAGAAAAATATATTCATGTCTTAGCAAAGGCATGCTCCAAACTCCAAAAAATTGTGTTTGTAAAAGTTAGAAAAAAAAAAAAAAAATGTCTGGTAACTAACATAGGTAGTTAGCACGGGTCATCACGTGCATGTAATCCAAGATTCGAGACTTATTTAAAAGATAGATTCACAAGGGCAAAAATACCATTGATGCAAGATAGAGGAGGAATGAATGGTTATAACTTACAAGTGAAGTGATAAGTTCCGTAGTAATAACATTATTTGAATTGTCTGCTGTCTGCGGACTGTGGTACAAATTCCACCTCACCCTTCCCATTTCTAACTATAAAAAAACAGAAATATTTTCCCTTTTGTCATTATTTTTATCCACTGAATTTTAATGGACTCACCTCATTCTTGGATTATTATCTTCCACTTTCGGTTCATTGGACTGGTTCCTAATGCTGGTTTCGTTTTCAGAAAAATGCTTTTACTTTCGGTCATGGGATGCTACAAATTACAATCATTCTTTCTCCTCTTTGAGATTTCTTTTAGAGACTTGCATAAAGGAAAATATTTTAGTAATTTCGTTTAAGAGAGAGAATTTTTGGTACTTGTGCTATAGGGAAAGAAAACTCTAGTGAATCCCCCAATCTTTTGGCCAGAGTGAGCTAATGACTCCTAAAATGATGGTACGTACCCACTTTCGTCAAACTTTCTGGTTTGCTTAAAAACTTAAAAAGGCCACTGTTCTTCTATTTTAATATTTATTTGATTAATTACTGTTTTTTTTATATATATACTAAAAATCAACTTAGAACTGTTACTTTTAGCACAAATCTCAAGGAATTTTTCTAATTGAGAGAGCTCAAGGTAAGGGTATCCCATGCCCTCTTTGTCACCTTTCTTATACATAATGTACTGGTTTCATGTATTAAACCCATAATGTTATAATTGTTGCAATCTAGTTATATTAGGTGGTAGGTGAAAGATATGATAGAAAGATTAAGGTAATCCCTTGGATGAATGACACGTGAATTGAAGTTGTGTTGTGTGGGAACAATTGGCTGTAGTTGGTACTTTTAAAAGTTATTGGTGCTTGTCAACTTAGTATATTCATGGCCAGTGTGACCTATCAATCCCTAGCCTTTCTTTCATGCCCCAACTTTGCCATGCATTAGGTCTCTTCAACGGTGTATGGCCATTGTCCATATCTTTTCGCACTTATCTACATTTTCCAAAATCTACATCATATCTATCCATACTGCTTGACAGATCAGCAATTCTTGCTTTCATCCTTTGTCTTTTGGGTTAAAAAAAAAAAAAAAAAAGCCTAAAACCACACCTTTTTGTGCCACAACTTTGTTATAATTTTGATGTAACAGACTGTGAGCAATGAAGAAAAAATAGTGAATTCAAGTAAAAATAATATAAAACCAGTCACAATATGTGACATAAGATAGTTGTAAAAAAAGAATGTATTAAAGAGTATCGACTTAGAATTATTATTTCTTGTACATGACATCTATAGGTGCGTAATATTGTATGTTCGTGAAAGCACTATGCCCTCATATGATTGGACCTTAGAATGCAACTGACATATGTTCTCTCATGCTCATATTGTCTGAGAGGAATCAATTGCGCTCCCCATGAATGCGAGAAATTATTCTTTACAGCGCATCTCTCTCACATAAGCGTGAATTTTATGTGCGAAAACTTTTACGTAAAGTCAGTCTTTATATAAGTAGAAGGTATAATACATTGGATATACTTAATAATTTCATGGTAAATAGAACAGGGTTGTCATGGATTATTTTTCTGACTTGTGCATAAGCTCTTTCATAATATGAAGGGATTCTGGTCATGGAATCATGAGTTGCATGGACAACTAGACCGAGTTATTTATAAGGAATGTGAGAATGATGTAGGCAGATCTGAAGCTCTTACTGCTATCTGCAATATCCTGAACGAGGGTACTTTCTTTGATCTTCTAAAGGTACAATGACGCACTAAATCTGAAAGTTGAAATTGGGGTGGTTAGAAGCATCATCGAGGTGGATTCTTACTTTCTGCATTTATTAAAAAAAAAAAGTGCCCATTTTACTTGTTCCTATTATGCCTAAATCAGGCAAAATGTTTGTCATATGCCAAATGAATGGTATCTGTAAACAGATAAGGTTTATATACCGAGTTGCTATGGTTTTGCAATTCCATACCCACATGAGAGCCCTAAAATATAAACAATATTTTGGAAATCTACTTGAACTCTAGAATCTAGATTACCACAGTTTGCTTAGAGCCTTAGACTCTCCAGCATGAAGTTAGTTCTTACTAGACAAATACTTTAAATAAAAATGTATGTATGTGAACACAACTTTTATGCCACAATCTTAATGCGTATGATTGTGACTCATGAAAAAAGGGTGGAGAGTTTATGAAAATGATGATTTAACAATCGTAGTCGCACTCGCACATATTATCCAGTTATGCTAAATGGCGTGACCCTTAAACAATTGAATGCTCTTACATTAAAACCAGTGCAATATTTTATGATATGCACGTGATATCTGCATGTGTACCATTTGCATCTATGAGACATATGCCAATGAACTACAGTATGTCGGTACACCAAATTCAATATGTTGAGTTAAGTCTAATCACACATTGGAATGGACTAGCTATAACACATGTTGATGCATGTAAGACAGGATTTGAGCCCAGTGAGTCTTCTGACGTAAATTAAGAGTGGTGATAATGATTACTGGCAAAGAAAACTTGGGATAGATAGCCAACCCTTTGAGAATGAAATAAAGCCCAAGATAAAGGGGGTTAACCAAACAGCTGGAATTTGAGTAAAAATATAAGATAACTTTGTAAAACCCAAGAATCCTGTCCAGAAACAAATTTGAGAAACTCTTATTTTTAACTCCATTTCTGTATGGATCCAAAATATTCATTTTCTTGGAATGAGAAAGCTCTTTATTTTTAATCGTTCTTTCTTTGAAGAAGTGTGTTACATAGGCATGGCTCTAATCAGTAAGCTCCACTTGAGAGTTTTAGTCTTATTCTTTTGGCTATTTGTCTCTGCACCTGGACAGAACCTGCTAAGTTGTGACATTACATCTCCAGATGCTTCTGGCTACCACTGCAATATTGGAAATGCCTCACAGGTTCAGTGTGAGACATTTGTAATTCTTCGCACCAATTCCTACTTCTCATCTCTTTCCAACCTGAGCTTTTACTTGGGCATCAATCGTTTCGTGATTGCAAAAGCTAATGGATTTTCTGCAGAGACAGAATACCTTCCAAAAGATCAGTCTTTGTTGATTCCAATTGATTGTAAGTGCAAAGGTGGTTTCTTTCAGGCTGAAGCAACAAAAACAACCACAAAAGGGGAGAGCTTTTATGGTATTGCTGAATCTTTGGAGGGCTTGACAACCTGCAAAGCCATCCAAGAGAAGAACCCTGGAGTGTCACCATGGAGTCTTGGTGATAAAGTTCAGTTGGTGATCCCATTGAGATGTGCCTGTCCTTCTTCATCTGAAGCAAGTCCAAAGAAGAGGCTTTTGCTGTCTTATCCCGTAATTGAAGGTGATACAATTTCTAACTTGGCCATTAAGTTCAATACTACTCCAGAAGCTATTATATTTGCAAACAACAAATCTTTACAGACCTTTAGACCTCAAAGCCTAATACCTCTTACATCTCTTCTGATTCCAATCAATCGTGAACCAGAGCCTGTTCTTGGTCCTCTTGCAAAACCTCGAGAGCCCAATTTACATTTTCCAGCAACTAGCATCCCAGTAATTAGTCCCCACAAGAAAAAGTCCAAAATGTGGAAGATTGTTTTATATATTGCACTCAGTGGGGTTGTAGTTTGTGTGAGCATTGGTATTGCAGTAGCCTTTGTGGTGATCCAACAGAAAAAGAAGAAGAAACAAAGTTCCTGCAAGGGAGTAGTAGATATGGAGTTGCAACAGCTTAGTCTCAGTGTAAGAATCACAAGTGGTAAGAAAGTCTCATTTGAGGGGTTTCAGGATCCTCTAGATGGTAGGACCGTAGATGCTACACCACGTAAGATGCTAATCGAGACTTATACTGTTGAGGAACTGAGAAAAGCAACTGAAGACTTCAATTCAAGTAATCAGATTGAGGGATCTGTGTATCACGGTCGTCTCAATGGGAAGAACCTGGCAATAAAGCAAACGCAACCAGATACAATCTCAAAGATTGAGCTTGGACTCTTCCATGATGCAATTCACAATCACCCCAACATACTTAGGCTGCTGGGGACATGTTGGAGTGAGGGTCCTGATTCTGATTCGTTTTTGGTCTTTGAGTATGCCAAAAATGGGTCCTTGAAAGATTGGCTTCATGGTGGTTTGGCAATGAAAAACCAATTCATTGCTTCTTGTTATTGTTTCTTGACATGGAGTCAGCGGCTGAGAATCTGTCTTGATATAGCCATGGCCTTACACTACATGCACCACGTAATGAACCCGAGCTATGTTCACAGAAATGTTAGGAGTCGGAACATTTTCTTAGACGAAGACTTCAGTGCCAAAATTGGGAAGTTTGGCATGGCAAGTTGCATTGAAGAACATATTGGAGACCCTCAATTTTATTCAACCAATCCAGCCTCTTGGAGTCTAGGCTATTTGGCTCCTGAATATGTTCACCAAGGTGTAATTTCTCCAAGCATTGATATTTTTGCTTATGGGGTGGTTTTACTAGAGGTTTTATCAGGTCAAACGCCAATAACAAGGCCAGATGATAAGGGAGAAGGGAGTATATGGCTCTCAGAGAAAATAAAGTCCATATTGCAGTCAGAAGATGCAGATGAGCTAAGGGAATGGATGGACAATGCATTGGGAGAGAATTATTCATTTGAAGCAGCTGTCACATTGGCCAATCTTGCAAGAGCTTGTGTAGAAGAAGACCCATCTTTGAGACCAAGTGCTGGAGAAGCTGTGGAAAAATTATCAAGATTGGTGGAAGAATTACCAGAAGGAGAGAATATGTTAATGTGTGAAAGCTCTTCCAAGCCTTTAGTAAAGGCATCAGCAAACCATGTGTGAATAATCATCATCCAGTGAAGTTAGTCCAACCAATTTAAAACCAGTTAGTCTACTCCTAGTGTTTTGTTTTAAATGTTTTTACTTTTAAGGTTTGAGACCTCTTGACAAGGCCAGTGGAATCCTGTATATATGTCATTAAGAAACTCAATTCGAAACAAAAAGTGCAGGTTTCTACTCTGTATTCTCTGTTTCGAAATAATAAATTGCTGTTATTCTATAAATTTAATCTAATCTGCCACATATTTGAAAAGCTACAAAGATCACTCAGGGGTGCGTTTTGTTTAACATAATTTGCTTGTAATGCTTCTTCGTGGCAAGCGCTGTGTTGACTATTTCAGTCAAAAAGGTTTAGGAAATCTTATTGTAAATAAAAATTTTCAGGTGCTCTTCGTGGCACAGCTCACGTCCATTGGATTACCAAATAAGTTAGAATCCTCAGGAATTGTTTAAGTCAAACAGAGTCGATTAATCTGTTTACTTGTTTATCCAACTCTTTTTTTGACCGACTTGTTTATCCAACTCTTAAAAGTAAGGAGAACAGACAAAGAACAAAAGAGGAAAGATTAGGGGATTGGGGGTCATTGCACCACGTTGAAGGGTTGTATAAAAAGCACTTTTGATCTCAGCCCTTGGATCAAATAAAAAAAAATTAACCTTTTAACCTTCACCTTTTAACATCTTTACTTTTTTAAACCTTCCTCCCTCACATTAAGGCGCAGTGTTGCACCATTGCACCAGATCTTAATTCAAGATTCAGAATAATATATATAACAAAATGATGTACATATCACATTGTACACTTTACCTCACTCACTTATTTATTAAAGAACAAAACTCTAAAAAGCTCTATCTTATTTGATTAAGGATATAGTTTGGATACAATTGGTTATAGGTAATAGCTACAATTTTTACTAAACAAATTAACATGACTACATATTATGAAAATCTAATTATTGGATTTGATATTTTTAATGTTTTTAATACGCATATCAAATTTCATGTCAATTGGATATTATTTACTATTTGACCTATAAATTTATTTTTTATGCATAATTTTAGCCCAAAAACTTGATATTTAAATATTTGATTGATGACATAACTATTAATCTTTAATCTTTTGAAAATTTTACAAATATAGAGGATATAAGAAGAAAATGTAATCTAATTGTGGATTTGTCAAAATCATATTTAATAAAAAGATATTGAGTAGAGTTATAGCCATTAACTACAACAAAGTCTCTAGCCAAATTTTGTCATTTTATGAATGTTTCTCTATATTAAAGATATATTAGCCTAATAGTATAGGTCCAATCCCAATCCTACTTTATGCACAAGCCAAGTAATATACTTGTACAGACTTTTTCTCTATCACCTCCGTGTGATCTTTCTCTACCACCTCTGTTTGGTTTTTCTCCACCTCCGTGTGGCTCTTCTTCCCACTCTCACTGAGGGTCTTTTTCAACTAAACCTGATATTCCCATCAATCTATCCCCAAAACTCAAATAGTCTTACCCACATTTTCATACCCAATCGCGCGTGTTTGCTTAGGGAGGCGACTACACTCACTGTGGGTCTTTTCTTAACTAAACCCGATTTTCCCATCAATCTTTCCCCAAAACTCAATAGTCCTACCCACATATTCATACCAAATCTCGCGTGTTTGCTCAGGGAAGCGACCAACTTTGCTCATCAATGGGTTTGGGTTGTAGTCTTTGTATAGCGGGTCATCTTGCATTTCGTGGGTCCACAGTTAGTGTGTGGATTCTAGAGTGTTCTGTTTTTTCTCTCTCTGGTCCGTGGGGTCCCAGCTCTCCCTCTCGGAGCCTCCTGGTTGACTTGTGTGCTCAGCCTCTATGAAGATCTTATGCTGTAGGGGTGGGTGATTGAAACCGTTAGAAGTACTTTTGTGGGAGGATTCTTCGGCAAATGAGGGCTTTTTCGGATTGGATGTGATTTGGCTAGGGGCAGCTACCACAAGAAAGCAGTGAGTAGTCTTATACGATTTAGTATTTCCTTTTTGCTTATTAGGGGTTTGAAATTTGGGTTTTTCTCCTTGTATTTGATTCTGTTTGATACTCTGTCTATACCTCTGGATTTTTTATTCCTTTTTTGGATATGCTTTGTATGGAGTATGGAATGGGAAAATTGCTATAATGGCGGGAGCAATGAGGGCTATAAGTTGGAGCCGCCGGGGGATTGGGAATCCCCGGTCAGTTCTGGCGTTGCATGATTTGGTGCGACGCTGGAAGCCCAAGATTGTCTTCCTTATGGAGACAAAGTCAAAAGTAAAACAGATGGAGAAAATTAAAAATAGAACAGGCTTTGCAAATGGCCTTATAGTTCCAAGTAGAGGTCGTAGTGGTGGTGTAGCTCTGTTATGGACTCGAGAAGTTAACCTGGACATCAATAATTATTCGGAGAGCCATATTGATGCTATTGTTAGGGAGTTTGGAGACAACTTTCAATGGAGGATTACAGGTTTTTATGGTCACCCAAAAACTTACCAAAGGTATGAATCTTGGCGCCTCCTTGCTTTCTTATACAGTTAGTTCCAACTTCCATGGCTTTGCTTGGGAGATTTTAATGAAATATTATCAGTTAATGAAAAAGCTGGGGGTATCTCTTGTCCCCAGTAACAAATGCAGAGTTTTAGGAATGTCGTGAATTTTTGTAGCTTTTTGGACTTGGGTTATGTGGGAGTTGATTTTACTTTGTGCAATATGCAAGAGGGGGAGAATAGAATTCAATTGAGACTAGATAGAGCTCTAGCTAACACTGAGTGGATTGGGAATTTTGAAGGAGTGAGAGTTTACCACCTCGTGGACTCAACCTTTGATCATTATGCTTTGCTTCTGATTGACTCTCCATCTCAACGTGCTTCCAACGCCAAACACTTCCACTTTGAAGCCCTGTGGACAAAAAATGAGGAATGCAGGAACATTATAGAATCATCTTGGGGGATGGCGGTGAATTTGAGTACACCAGAAGGTATTATGGAGAACTTAAATCATTGTGCCTTTGAATTATCTAGCTGGAGCTCCTCGGTCTATGGTCATATTCCAAAGAAAATTTAGTCAAAGCGAAACGCTCTAAGCACCCTAACGCAGCTAGATAAAAATGGAGCGCTGAGTGCTGAAATTAGAAATCTAAGAAGGGAGTTGAATGAGCTATTAGAGGATGAAGAATTATATTAGGGCCAAAGGGCCAAGGCACATTAGTTGAAGGAGGGAGATAGGAACACAAAATTCTTCCACGCCCATGCCTCAAAAAGGCGTAAACAAAATACAATTTTGGGTTTATGGGATGATCATGGTTGGGTGGTGTGAGGAAAAGGATACAATTGCCCGGGCTGCTGTTGACTACTTTGAAAACATCTACTCCACTACTTTCCTCACTCGGGTTGAAGACGTTGTTGAGGCCATCCCTATAAAGGTGTCTGAGGATATGAATGAGAGTTTAACTCGTGTTTTTACCAGAGAAGAAGTGGCCACGGCTCTCAAGCAAATTCACCCCAGCAAAGCCCTCGGGCTTGATGATATGTATGCTATTTTCTATCAGAAATATTGGGGTATTTTTGGGAATAGTGTCATAAATATGGTCCTGAATGTCCTTAATAATAACCTGCCCATGATCGAAATCAATAAAACCAACATTTCTCTCATCCCAAAAAACAGCAGTCCAAAGAAAATGACTGACTTTAGACCCATAAGCTTATGCAACGTAATTTACAAGCGTATTTCCAAAACCTTGGCCAACAAATTAAAAAACCTTCTCCCTCTTATTATCTTTGAGAACCAAAATGCTTTTACCCCGAACCGCCTCATCACGGATAATGTGTTGGTGGCTTTTGAGTTAATGCATTACTTAAATCACAAATCAGTGGGAAAAGAGGGTTATATGGCAGTCAAACTCGACATGAGCAAGGCTTTTGATAGGGTGGAGTGGGGTTTTATCAAACAGGTTATGGAAAAACTTGGTTTTTGCTCAAAATGGGTGAGCCTCATTATGTAGTGCATCACATCTGTCTCCTATTTAGTTCTTGTTAATGGGGTGGCTTATGGGAATATTATTCCGTCTAGGGGTTTACGACAAGGCGACCCCCTCTCTCCTAGCCTTTTCCTCCTCTGTGCTGAGGGACTCTCAGCCATCATTCATGAGGCAGCAAGAAACCACCTCCTCACTGGCATCTTTATTTCTCGGAATTGTCCTAACATTACCCATCTCTTATTTGCAGATGATAGCATTCTTTTCTGTAAAGCAAAAACCGAAGATTGCCAAGAGCTTAAGCAAATTTTTCGGAGGTATGAAGATGCTTCTGACCAGAAAATTAACACTGATAAATCCTCGGTGTTTTTCAGTCCAAACACTCATCAGGACTTGAAGGAGGCAATCTTTGCCATTTTGGGGTCGATGCAAGACTCAAGGCACTCAAAGTACCTTGGCCTTCTGTCTTTCATTGGAAGATTAAAGAAACAGGTCTTCTCCATTCTTAAGGAGTGGGTTGGGCAAAAGCTTATGGGATGGAAGGGGAAGTTGCTCTCCATGGGCGGAAACGAAATTCTTATTAAGGCGGTGGCCCAAGCTATCCCCACTTACACCATGAGCTGTTTTCAGCTCTCTCAAGGCCTATGTGAGGATCTTGAAAGCATGATGAGGAATTTTTGGTGGGGCCAAAAGCATCACGAATCAAAAATGGCTTGGGTCGGTTGGAAACAAATGTGCTATTCTAAGTCCAAAGGGGGTTTGGGCTTTCGAAATTTGCAAGCTTTTAATCTAGCAATGCTGGCAAAGCAAGCCTGGCGAATCCTTACAAATCCAACTTCCCTTATTGCCCTGATCCTTAAAGTGCGTTACTTTCCTTTCGGTGACATCCTTAGTGCAACACTTGGCTCAAATCTTTCTTACTCCTAGTGGAGCATTTTTAATAGTTTGGAAGTCATTCGAAAGGGAACTAGATGGAGAGTGGGCAATGGCAAACAAATTCACATATGGGATGATAAATGGCTTCCCACCCCTACCACACACAAAATCATAACCCCTCCTAATAACCTCCTAATATTCCCCATGGTCTCTTCCCTTATTGACCCGGCCTTAAAATGGTGGAGAGCTGATGTTATTAGAGCAACTTTCCTCCCCTTTGAAGTAGACACAATTCTAAGGATTCCGCTTAGCCAAAGTTTGCCGGAAGATTAGTTAATTTGGATGGGAAACAACAGTGGTGAGTTCACTGTGAAGAGTGCTTACCATATTGCCCATGGTTTGGTTGAAGGAAGTAATGATGCGGGTAGCTCCACAAGGGATCCTTTCAAGCCCCTTTGGAGGAGACTGTGGCACCTCAACCTTTTGGCAAAGATTAAGATCTTTGCTTGGAGGGCTTATGTTAATGGGCTGCCTTCTAAGGAAAAAATGTGTGCCAGAGGGATAAACACAGCCAAAAAATGTCCAATTTGTAACAAGGAGCTGGAATCCATTAATTATGTTTTGTTACATTATGAGTTTGCTATCCGGGTTTGGAGCCTTTGGTCTGAAGGTGTGCAGTCGTTCCAAAGAAACCATTGGACCTTTCCTGATTCGGCCATGTACATTCTTGCACACAAGCCCTCTCATGTTTTAGAATCTTTCTTCACTGTTGCTTGGGCAATTTGGTATAACCGAAACAGATCCATTCATGAAGGTAAATGCTCTTCCCCTTCACAGGTCTGGCAGATGGCTAGAAGTTCTTTCGAAGTTTCTGCTGATGGATCAATTATAGACCTCTCCACCCCTTGGCCACCACTTTCTTGCTGTTGGTCGCCTCTTCCACCTGGTGTTTTTAAAATAAATGTGGATGGAGCTTCATCAGACCTTGAAGGAATTTCTAGCATTGGAGTCATCATTAGAGATTGCAAGGGTGAAACAATTGCTGCCCTTTGCAAACCTCTTCAGTCCCATTACTCAGTGGAATAAGTGGAAGTCCTTGCCATGGAGCAAGGTATCCTGCTTGCTCAAGAATTGCATCTTTCACGTGTGATGTTTGAAAGTGATGCTTCTAATGTGGTTAGCGCAATCAATGACTCTGCTACTGGGACTCCGTTTAGGCACATCATAGAGGATATTATTCAAGCCCAAGCCTCCTTTGTTTTCTGCACTTTTAGATTTCTTAGCCGGGCCTTCAACTATGCAGCCCACGAGCTTGCTCATTTTGCCCATAGGACTAGTTCTTATCAGGTGTGGTATGAGGTTACCCCTTCTTTTTTTGAATCCATTGTTCAAGTAGACATGTTGCACTAATTCCTGCTCTGCGGGTTCTCTTTGTTTTCGGTCCCTCCTTGTATCTTGTTTGAAATGCAATATTTATTCCCCTTCAAAAAAAAAAAAAAAAAGTAATATACTTGCCCTACAAGTTTATTAACCATAACTACTAACTAGCATTGTTATTAATTTAGGTTTTAACCTACTATATATATCCATATTGAGTTAATTGTAACACATAACCCAACATTAGAGTGTTTGTAACGCATAACCTAACAAACTCTTATTTATTGTAACACATAACCTAACATAATAGTGTTTGTATTATGTTAATAGTGTTTGTAACACTAGAGTTTGTTAGGTTTTAACCTACTAGTGTGTAAAGGCAAGCCAACAGAGTTTGTACTGTATTAGGAGTATGTTTTTAAGTTTGATTTATTTTATTGAAAAGAGTATTCCAACACTAACTACGAAACATTCATTTGTTGTAGGAGTCCTTCTAAATTCTATCATGTCACTTGGTTTGTAAAAAAACAGATCCAAAAGAGATTCATTCCAACCGAGTAAATTCGTATTTCAAATTTTTGATAATTTTATTTATTTATTTAAAAAATAGAAAATTTTTATGACTTTGTTTGGGTAATTTTGGAAACTTATATATCTTTCAATGATGTTTCCTTAAAAAATGTTGGGTTTTCTAAATAAGACTAACAGGTTTGGACAGAATGAGTACATCATTAACAACGATAAGACTATTCTTTAGACTTCGATTGTAAACTCCCAACCATCAAGATTCATCACCTAACGTCCCCTTGACACCATTCATCCTTGTTAGTAGTTAGTTCTAACCCCACATTGCATGGTTGCTGATCTATTAGATAAGTCAAACTATGTTGTCTCTGATGGGCTGTCCTCGAACCATATTGAAAGCAAAGTAGAGAGAGATATTTAAAATTACAAACATGCCATGCCTTAGTACTAAAACGAACTTAAAAATTACTCTTCTAATAACCAATGTTATCTGATGCATGTTGATATTCTCATTAATATGAAACATTAGAGAAATTATTCACTACTACATGATGACTCCCTCATAGGTGTGAATATTTTCTATCATAAGGTTCTCTATGGTTATTTGGTACTAGTATTGAAAATATTGACCATACTTATCACTACAAAATAGAATTTAGAATGTTAGTTAACATGCTAAAAGAATTGATCAAGATTGATTAGAAATTCCTAAATGTCGAGAGTATTATAGTTCAAGCTCCGATTATTTTGAAGTAATATGTTTTTTGAAAAATGCTTTCTCAATTTTTAGGTGTTTGTTTGCAAGTAAAATGTGGTTAAACTATAAAATATTTTTCTTTAACCGTAAAATCCTTTAAAGAAAGTTGTAAAACATTTTACTTTTAAAATTTTGGTAAAACATTTTACAAAAACACATAGTGGCTTCATTCACCCTATTTGGTGGCTAGGTCACATGTCTTGTGGGCTAGGCAACCGGAGCCAGCTGTTTGGCGGTTGGAATTACCACTCCGGTGACCAATGTCGGGGTCTAATGGCCAAAGCTACCACTCTGGCAATTAGGTGGCTGAAGCCATCGCTTTGACAATCGATATCAGTAGTTTGGTTATTGGAAATGCTGTTTTGATGACCGGTGCCGGAGGTCCGATAATCAAAGCCGCAATTTCTATAATTAGAGACACAATTCTAGCCATCGGTGCTGGCAATCTAGTTACTGATGACACTGCTCTAGCAATGATCGATGGAGCCACCATTTGGGCTGCCGATTCTAGTGGTTCGGTCACTGGACCTTTAACACAGTGGCTTCGACAACAGAGCCACTAGTTTTAGTAGTTTGCTTGAAAACTTTTACTTGTCATACCAAATATTTTATTGAAAATGTTTTATATAAAATTTTTGCTTCAAAATAAACCAAGTGCTAGTGGCATAACTTTTTTTTTTTCATTAGGAGAACCAGGGTTCGAATCTCCCTTTCCTTTGTGTTAACTATCAAATTACAAAATAAAATAAAAAATTTCAAATAAAATCTGTTAGGTTATAAATATTTAGGATTAAATGTTTAGTTTCCAAATATTTGTATGTTGGCAAACCGGGAACAAAAACATGTCTAGATTAGGTGTTAAACATTGCTCAAGTTTGTTCAAGTTTCAAGAACTGTCAAGCTGCAGAAAGAAGAAGCAAACTATTGTGAAGCTCGACTGATTGAAAGATAGGTTCGACTAATCGAAAATCGTGTTTTGTAGAATTTTAAGTCAAGGCCAAGCCCATGAAAATGTTTAGAGTTTCAGTCCAACGCTACTAGGTATAAAAGGAAAACCCTAATTATGATTTACAAGTCCTTAGAAGTCTTGTAAGTTACTCCTGTGAGATTTGTGAAGTTTTTGTACCTTTTAACTCAACAAGCATCTGCTGGAACAAGAGATCTACAATTAAGAACTGGTGGAAACAAGTTGCTGCATAAAGATCTATTACTGATGGTGATCTGAAACCTTTGATTGGGATTTCAAAGCCACAAGCGTGGGAGTTTGTGTTTAGTAAATCCAAGATAGAAGAGTCCGTGGAGTCGAAGCTGCACGTGGTCGTGTTGGTAAGTTTTACAAGAGGTAGCTTTATATTTAGGGTTTAAATCTATTGTAATCTTCCATTTTATCATAGTCTATTTGTTTACCTTGAAGATAGTTAGGTTAAATCCTCTCCAGATTTTTACCTTGAAACGATTGGTATCATTGGTTTTCCTGAGTGTAAAGTTGTAATTTACAACTATTTTGTGTTGACTTTAATTCCATGCCAAATTTAATTGTAATTTTATTCAATCATATTTCTCTATATTTATGTAGGTTTAATTTTTAATTTTTTTATTGTAAGGGATGAGTGTGAGAGAGTGTGAAGACTCAAGCTTAAAATGAAGAACATGTGGAGTTCGCGAGAAGCTAACCCGCGAAATAGCCACGTGTAGAGCACATGATTGGAATGCGAAGAGCCATGCCAGCTTGAAGTTTTCACGAGTGTCTCGCGGGTAAGGCATTCCTGCGAAATACTCGCGAAACATTCTGTTTGGCTAATTTGTCATATTTGTTTTACCAAGTCTTTACCCACACTATATATACCATTGTTACCCACATATTGTAAGGTGTGCTTTTCAGAGAGAAAACCTTAGAATACACACTTGAGAGTTAGAGATTGTTATACCTATAATCATCTACACATTTTCTTGTAATTTTCCTCTACTCCTACCTCTCAATCTCTAAATTATTAAGAGATTGATAGCCTAAACACTTACTACACCCAATTTGAGTGTCAAGTGAGATTTTGATGCTGCTGGAAAGTATTAGAAAGAGCCAATCATTGGTGGATGCAATTGGGCGTATTGTGGGATTCGAAAAAGCTACAGAAGACAAGGTTCTGAGAAGCCAGTTGGAAGCAGGAGCTTGGAGGGCTCAAGTACATTGGATAGATTAGGCTTGGATGATCTTTTGTTATTCGTGTACTCCGACTTTATTCTCTAGTGGATCGGTTACCGCTTGAAGGGCGGCGGAGAGGTTTTTCGTTGAATTCTTCGGTTTTCTCTTTGATAGCACGTCTCGGTGTTATCTTGTGTTTGCATCTCTCTACCCTACTCTTAAGCTTTACTTTAAATCGTTGATAATTGATGAATATGGCTTAGGATAGTGTTATTGGTTGTTTGCACTAATTTACTCTTATTCCGCACTTAGTCTAAATTAGAGTAAAAGCAATTTAGCCGAAATTTTAATTTGAGGGGGTCTAAACAAGCTCTTGTGTTTTTCACACAAATCTGAGCTTTCATTTGATAATTATATTACTGTCTTCTTTAATTTTTCGCGCTAAGTAATATGTTTGCATGTGTTTAACCTAGATCTCATAATTAACTTAAGTAACTATTTGGCTAATTCATTAGGTTAAACTAATTTGGGTTTAAGGGGTCTAAACATAAACAAACAAAATCAATAAACATGGAGAGATATTTATATTCTAGAAAATTCTAGAAGATACAAAATTAAAAATAACAACTTCTAATTCTAATAATTAACAAGCGGCTACATAATAATCAATGATCAAGGATTTTTTTTTTTTAAATAAAAAAAAGAATCTGAATCTAAATATTTTTATTACATATGAAAATGGAAGAGAAGCTGGGCCCTAACCATTTATATCTTCGGCTAAACGAATTATAAATCTTTGAAATAGATATAGGCCCTGCCTCATTATAAAAGAATTATTGTGGGTCGCCCCACAACGTAGCTATTAATCTAGATTATTATACAACGAAGTTAAAAGAAGAATCATGACATCATGACCCTAAATTCATCAAAATTGAGGACCCCATCACCATTGAGATCAAATTGAGAAATCATCACCTTACAGTCATCGATAGTTCTGGACTCACCCAGTCTACTAAGCATCTTCTTAAGGCTCTTGGGTGTAATACATCCACTGCCATCCATTTCATACATCTTAAACGCTTCTTTCAAATCCTTCACTTTCTCTTCCTCTTCCCCTCCTTCAAGAAACCTCACGAAGTCCTCAAAACCCAACAACCCATCTCCATCTGAGTCCAGCAACTCCACCACCGCCTCCGCCTCCACCAGCAAAAGCTCCCCACCTATTGCCTCAACACATTGCTGCAGCTCCGAGGGTGATATCTTTGAATCTCCATTGTCATCAAAGTGATTGAACACACGCTCATATTGTGTGAGTTTGTCCATACTGCTGTTATGGAAGTTTATGTTATAGCCTATTTTACTTCCAAAAAAAATATGTACTCAAACCAAATTAGCTATAAAACTAAAAATACAAAACTAAACCAAGCAAATATACAAGGGTTTGGCTAGCACTTATATTTACCGCAAAAGAACTAAAAAAACTAACCCAAAAACGCTATAAGAAAATAGACAAGGGTGACACTTATATATGCCCTTAATTAGCAAGGGTATGAACTAAGAACTTGGTATTGCTTACAAGTTAATTTCAAAGAAATATTCGGAAAGTGAGCTTCTTTGAAAGGAGAAAAGCGAACTTTTTTCTCGTGAAAAATGAATCTGAACCTATTCTCGTACGGAATGCGTGGTTTAAATAGACGCTATGACGCCGCCTGTCGTAGTTGACCAACTAACTTGTAAGACCGGGAATTTTCAACTGAACTTGCAAGGTGATTTCGTAATTACGACGATGTGAAGACCGTGGACCTGTAATTGTCTCACGTCATGGAGCACGACTGAACTCTTTTCTTTGAGATTGTTTCAAAATTTTCAGTAAAGCTCTTGCCCAAATTCATAAAAGTGATACTACAAGAACTTTTCTTTTTTTTTTTTTTGGGTGAACTACAAGAACTTTCTCTATCTTATCTAATGACAAATGTAACTTTAAGAAAAATCAAGACAGAATGCCCAAACCAGTAGTAAACTCGTGTTTTTGTAGAACAAATAATTTAATCTTAAGTAAGTATTTTTATAGTACATAAAATCCCAGCCATCGGCATAATAGTCAAGCGTTTTTTCATCTAGTATTTTTTAGTATATAAATCCTACGTTGTGTTTAGCCGTCGTCATAGCGTTTCCACACCTTGCATTGAATTCATTGTAAATTTGATTTTGACCATGATCGTGATATACAAAAAATGACACCACATTATCCGTATTTGATACCAAATTCCTTCTCGCGATACATAGCCTCCACAAAACTCACCGTCTCCTTTTTCTTGGGCTGCTTCAACTCCACCGAGAACAACACTATCTTCTCCATCAGGCATCAAGCCACAGCAGGGCGGGCCACCTCCCATCGATCAGTCACCATGCACCCACCAAACCATGCCGGTTCGACAACCGTCTCATTCTCCGACGTGCTGTCAAGGAAGACCACCCAATAGCGACCCAGCCGAGTCAACTCACGTGGTGCTCTCAAGCTCTAGATTTGCGACATCCAATAAGTCGACCACCCCCATCAAATCAAAAGTTGATGTACCGAAGATCTGTATCCACGCTGTTTATGGGTTTGAGATCCAAAAAAATAATGACTCAAGGGTTGTTAGTCATGTGATTACTAATGACTCATTGGGTTCAAAAGCTTAGACGAGGCAGTCACTCTTGGTCGGAGGCAATTCACAACCCAAACGGAGTCCGATGGAATTGCTTCTAAAAAAAAAAAATAATAATAATAATAATAAAAGGAAGGCTCTGTAGACCTTCCGGTGCTCCTTCACCAAAATGCAAAGGGGACACAAGTGGACCAGCCCACTTGTTTTGTTGGTTCAAATTTTGGACCTTCGTCTCAAAAAAAAAAAAAAAAAAAAAAAGCGCCAATGTGGAATTTCAATATGTTGCTATATTAGCCCTATCCATGTAAAGTATTGACATAGGAACCTATGTCAGCCAGATGTTAGCTTCATCATCAATGCCATGTTAATGATACAAAACCTTCTGATGTCAATGGAGTAGCGTAGGTGTCATACTAAGCTATACATTTAAGACATTTTAAACTAAAGTTTTCACTATTAATTTACTAGTCACCTTAGAAATCAGATTAGTAGCCCTAGGGTTGTTTTTCCTATTTAAGATCATTTTAACCTCCCAAGACAATTTAGTTTTCTCATTAATAAAATTTTAGAGGGTTTTTCTCCTATATTTTCAAGTGGATTTAGGAATTCTTCATGTAAATTCAAGGGTTTATAATTTAAAGTAAACGTATATTGTTTCTTGTAGCTTTTTGCCTGTATTAGATTCGAACTCTACCTATACCAAAAAAAAAAAAAAAAAAAAAAAAACTAATGAAGAACAATTATCATGAAACAAATTACATAATATCTAAAAAATAATATAAAAATTCGAAACAAAAAACCCTTTCTTCTTTAGTTTTGTTGGTTTTGATTTTTTTTCCCCTTGTGGGTGGCTTTGAATAACCACAAACACAAGTATGATGGATTGGACTTGGACCCCATGCTGCCACGCCCAACAACTATGCATGGGGCATGATGATGAAGAGTCGCCCCAAAGTCCACAATTGAGAATGAGCTAGAAGTCATTGTGCGAAAGGAATCAAGTCATAAGAAGAAATACCGGCTTCGATGTTCTAGAAGGTAGATATCCAACAACCGTCAAAACTACCTCAACCATATGAACCAATATGAATTACGTACCAAAAAAGAAGTGGCATGGACGGAGTTTCGGACAAAAAAGCATCTTCCTCTAATTCGATTTTTCATTGACTTCTGAAATTTTGTGGTATATAAACAATATGGAGTGCTTTTTAACTAGAATTCCACGTTTTTGAAGCCACTTTAATACTGCACTTTGGCCATGTTTTTCAAGTCAAACCGGCAATCATGACGATATAAAATCATATATAAAATAAACTATTTTACAATATATTTACTAATTATTGTTGTTGCCAATTTTTATTGTGGTTTTCATTTGGATTCATCGTTAATATTAATTTTTTATTTATCAATAATTATTTAATACCTTAATAGTTTGTAAAATAGTTTATATATTTAACATTTTTATAAAAGATTTTTGCCAAGTTTTGTTAACAAATATTAATATAATAATTTATCAATAATCATTTAATACATTAATAGTTTGTAAAATAGTTTATATATTTAACATTTTTATAAAAGATTTTTGCCAAGTTTTGTTAACAAATATTAATATAAAGGGTTGTTAGGTAAGTGAGAGTGCATTATAAAGGTTTCTTTTTATAAAAAAGGAAAGTATTATAAAGGGTTGTTAGGTAACTGAGTGTATCCCAATTCCCACATATGTTCCTTGACCAACGAGTCTCACATTTGTTGAGGAGAGGCAGATTAGTTTATTTTTATTTTTTATTTTAGTAAAAATTTAGAATTTTATTGAATAAACTTCAAGATATTACATCAGCTGTCAAAACAGCACCAAAGTTAAAGGTAAGTGCTCCAACCAAACAGAAACATCTTTATAGATGTCACTAGATGAGAAGCCAACATAAAAGCAACATTAATATTATTGGAAGCTCAACAAACAAAATCCAAAGTACAAGAATGAGCATGTTATAACATTTTCTAGAATGTCCTCTAACAAATTACAAATGACCATATGTTAGTCGTTGGATTGCTCCCAATCCCATCCTTCAAAACTTTGACAGAACCAAACGCAGTACCAAACTTTGACAGAACCATGCTCATCTTCAATCACAGCACCAAACAAACGCAGTGAATATATCCTTGCATGGCAAATTAAAATTTTATTCATATTTCCAGAATTCATGTAAAATGTAAAGTTCTCTTTTTTTACTTCTTACTAGGTTTTTTCCACTCACTTCTCATGTTGATCAGAACAGGGCCATGCAACTTATTTGTGAAGAACTGGCCCAACTAGCATTACATTAGACTAGAAATGGTGGGCCATTATATTGGGTTAGAGATAAGATATATGTTTTTTAATAAAAGCCCTTTAACTTATATATAATTATATAGATATATATATATATATATATGCTAGTCAATAATCTATAATGCATGGTAAATTTTTATAAAATACAATATTTTCTCTGTTTTATTTAAAAAAAAAATATATATATATATATATATATTTTTTTTTTTAGAATCAAGACCTCAAAGAAATTTTATTAATCAACCAAAATCAGTTACAAGAATATGATAAAGTTGTGGCGGAACATCCTCCATCCACATTGTGAGAGCATCAATATGTCTTGCGTACTAAGCTAAATTATGAGCTAGAGAGTTACCCGACCTACAGGTGGGCGAAAAGGAAATACAAGAAAAGCCTTCTAGGTTCTGCTTAACTGAGGAAATCAAATGGCCATAGGAAGAAAAGGATTCCTCCTCACTTCGTAAGGCTGAAATAATTAACTCTGAATTTCCCTCGACAATAACAGAGGGTAGATGGAGTTCAAGAGCGAAAGTGTTAGTTATTAATATAATTTTATCATGATTGTATTTATATATAAAATTATTAATTTGTGGCAAATATTCTATTAGAATTTATAGATATATAAAGTTTTATAGGAATTCCTTATAAAATTTTAAACTCAATTAATATATATCATCATGGAAAAATGTGGGCTTTCAAAAATTTATGAGTCAATATTAGAAGAAGTCAACAAAAAATTAAAATTTTTTGTTTTATATATATAGCGATAATCTTGAAATAGTATAGTTGATATTGAAATATTTCGTTTCTCTTACTAAACCATAATGGCCTTGTATTGAAACTTTGCCCCAAGCTTAAAATATTATCATCAATGGTGATTTTTTTTTTTTCAACGTTCTCGGTGCCATCAACTCTTCCTCGCAAGGAGACTGGAATATAAAAGGCTACATCCACTCGGGGTTATCTAGCTTTCAATTTTTCACTGCTTCCCATAGTCCTTGGGTTGCAAATACAGCGGCCCAGGATCTTACAAAATGGGCTTCTACTGTCATCCTCTATGGGCCTCTTGTCCTCCTATACTAGCTCTTTTTTAGTTTTCTCTTTTACTGTGAAACAGTGCGTTTAATACCTTTTAACGTATTTCTCTTTTTTGTAAGATCAGTTCAGAGTTGAGGATTTTGTGGATTATCTCTTTTGAATCCACATTGGACATCAGGGGACAAGTGTAACACCGTGCGGTACATTCAGAGCTGGGACAAGAATACAAGCTTCTTGGAGTCTGGGAGCAAAACGCAAAGTGTAACACCGCAACTGATTAGAGTAAATCGCACGTTTTTCAAATATATTATATAATAATTTCTAATAAAAAGATGCATAGCATATACTAATAAAAAGAAGTTAATACACTTTAAAAAGTAATATATTTTTCTAATTAGCTAAAATTGATGGTGCAATTGCACAATTTGTAAGTTCAAATTTGATATAAGTTATTTCCATTTCTTAAATTTTTATATTAGTAAAAGTGATAACAATTATTTATGGACAACATTATGATAACAATCTTAAATAAACATTTTGGCTTCATTTTGGAGTTTATAAGGGAATGGAATGGAATGATCATAAATGAATGGAGAGGAATATAATGTATTTAAGTAATGTCTCGTTTGGGAGGAGGGAATGGAATGGAATGGAAATGAATGATGTTAAGGACATATTTTGTGTAGTTGTCTAATCCTTTGACAAAACACACTTTACTTGTATTTTGGTAGATCTAGGATGTGTTTAATACTTCAAAGAACATGTTGTTCAAGTCTAGTATTAAAGCCATAAAGATTGGACCAAGAAACAAGTAAAGAAAATGTGTTCATTAAAGCTGGACAGATAGCTCGACAGCTGCTCGACACCTTCTCGACAGCTGGCTATCTATCGAGATTTTAAGGTGTTTCTTATCGCAATCTCGACACCTTCTCGATAGCTGGTAGATCGATTGAGAAAGCTCCTGTCTTCTTGACACCTCATCGATACCTAGTTATCTATCGAGGATTAATAAATCTCGACATCTCCCAATCGATCGAGGTATCTATCGAGGTTACGGGAATTCAGATTTTCAGATCTGATTTTTGGGCTAGGCTTATTTATTTGTGTAGGGTTTCTTTTCTTACAACTCTAGACTTATATAAGGCTTATTTTAGAGGCCGTCACATAAGAGAATACAAGGAGAACATATGCAAAAGGTGACCGATGCCTTATTTTCTCTAAAAGAAGCTACTGCGTCTTTGCGTCTTAGGGTTTTGTAACCAAGTGCTTATTGATCTTCATTCTTGATGAAGTGAAGAACTTTGCAGCCAACATCTTCTTCTAGTTGGTGATTGAAGTCGCGTACTGGGATCCGCGCAATTGGTTAGTCACGTATTAGGATTCGTGCATTAACAAAAAAGGTGGCGTTCATATATTGAAGAGTTCAAAGGTTCTGAAGCGGTAGAAGGTTTCTGCTGTGAGTTCATCTACGGGGATTGTAGAGTCTAGGGACAAAAGTTTTGTACTAGATCTAAAACTTCTCTTTATTATAGTAGATTACTTTTCGGGAAGGTTTCTCCCCAGGTTTTTTACTGTGAAACTGGTTGGTTTCATTAGTTTTTCTGGGTCATTATATCTTGTCTTATTTACTTTTCCGCTGCATTCATTATTGACATGATATTGATGTTTGTTTGTTTTAACAAGTTTTATTCATAATTAATCTAATTAATAACTTGGATTTAAAACTTGTTAATTCTACCAACTGGGATCTAAATTTTCCAACAAGTGGTATTAGAGCGGGTTCACTCTGATTGGATTAATTTCCTAAGTGTGATCCATTGACCCCCGTTGTCATGGAGGAGAATTTTAATTCTTCTATGTCCTTTAGTAGACATACTAGGACACGTGCCTTTTCATCTTCACGGCCAAAGACTCGTGTTGTGTGGGTGAGAAAGGAGCCTAAGACTTAATTGTCTTTTCTATTTGTCCTCTGCTTTAATTCTTTCTATCTAAAGTAGGACTTTTTGTGCTTGATTTCTTATCTGCTTTTGGAATCATGCTTTCATGCATCTGCATTTTTCTATCATGCCTTCACGCATATGCATCTTTCTTTCTACTTTCATGTTGTTTATCTGTTTTTGTTTGGTTGTTTAGTTTTTATTTTGTTTTGTTTTCAAAATAAAAATAAAAAATCAGAAAAATACAAAAATAGTGTGTGTTTGTGTACATTGGTACTTGTGTACCTTGGATGGCCAATGAAACAAAAGTTTTCTAAACTTTGTATCTTTTGTAACTTAGATGAGCATCTCTATGCACAACTAAGCAAGTGAGCATTGTGGCTTTTGTTTGTGATGAGTAAGATTAAGTTATCTCTTAGATTTAACACTCATATCACTCTTTTTGATGGGTAGGACTAGAAAATCCTAAGAGAAAGACATAAATAACTATCTCACCATTGTTGCCCGCCAATCATTAATGACACCTGTATGCTTCGGCATAACAAAAGTGTAGTGTCAATGACATTTGTGTGCTTCGGCATAGCAAAATTGGAATGTCAAATATCAATGGGTATTTCTTTTCTCTCTCATATAAACCCATGCATGATATGTTTAAAAAGAAAATATGCAAAGAAAACAAAAAGTAAAAAGATTAAAAATGCTATAAATATGGTTGCAAGTGTGTATTCTAGGAGATATGGGAGTTATAGGATGTACTTTGAAAGTGATAGTCTCCATCAAACAGTTATGATTGTGTGTAAGTTAAAGTGATTTTCTCATATCTCAAATCGTCATAACATGTATATACTTATGCAATCTTGCGATGTTTTTCACACACGACACGCAATATTCTTTGATACTCATGATACATGTGTAGGTACAATGTGATTTGGCCATCACTAGGTTTACATGTGCTTTTGTATGCTCACTAAACTGTCTTGACTTATTTTTGAAAAATAAAATTGGTTAGACTTGTTTAGTGTGTGTGTGTGTGTGTGTGTGTGTTTTTTGGGATCCATGTGCTTAACATTTTTTTTGTTGAGAGATTTGTTTTTCCCATGTTTTGCATCTTTTTATTATCTTGTTATCCATAACATCTTATTTCATTACATTCATGCATTTATATGGATTTCTTGTACCCCCTTGATCATCTATATGTTTCTCGGGTGAAGTTTTATAGCTTCTTGTACCCTTTGTCAATCATGACAAAAAGGGGGAGAATTTGTGGAGTTTGAGATTCTACATGTTAGGAGGAGAAATACATTCCTTTGTAAGGGGGAGATGTGTTTCATCTTGTTAGGGGGAGTGTTTACCTCCTTCTTTTTGTACCTTGGGTCTTGTGACCATGTTTACATACATTGTGCTTATCTTCTTTATATGCTGATGTATGTTTCTTTCACCTATCTTTACATGTGTTTTATCTTTTCTATCTTTATACACATGTTTCTTTATTTGTATGCAATCTATTATTTCTGTTTCATACAAAAATGCCTTGATGAGTTTTGTTTAAAGTGTTTCAGAAATACAGGTTGTCAAAGTCTACTTGCCATAAACTCTCTTCTTGCAAAGTTTTTCAAGAGTTTGTGTTAGGATAGATTTTATTGTATGTAACAAGTGAGTATGAGTTGAGTGATTTATGACTTCTCTCATATGTTCATTTGTTTGTTGTGATTTTGTCAAGGATTGCCAAAGGGGGAGATTGTTAAGGACATATTTTGTGTAGTTGTCTAATCCTTTGACAAAATGCACTTTACTTGTATTTTGGTAGATCTAGGATGTGTTTAATACTTTAAGGAATATGTTGTTCAAGTCTAGTATTAAAGCCATGAAGATTGGACCAAGAAACAAGTAAAGAAAAGGTGTTCATTAAAGTTTGACAAATAACTCGACACCTGTGGACAGATAGCTCGACAGCTGCTTGACACCTTCTCGACAACTGGCTATCTATCGAGATTTTAAGGTGTTTCTTATCGCAATCTCGACACCTTCTCGATAGCTGGTGGATCGATCGAGAAAGCTCCTGTCTTCTCGACACCTCCTCGACACCTAGCTATCTATCGAGGTTTAATAAAGCTCGACACCTCCCGATTGATCGAGGTATCTACAACATTCCAGTCATTTTCATTCCTTTCTATTCCTTTATTTTAAAACATCCAACCAAGGTTACTTAATTTCATTCCATTCTATTCTTTATATTATTGGGATAGCTATGATCAAATGAAAGTTCTTTAAAAATAAATCCAAAAGGTAAAGACCAAAAACCACAAGAACATTAAATTATCCTTGTTCATATAAACAATATATATAAAACTGAAGCCTTTGACTTTGGTTGACATCTCCACAATTTTACATATCAGCATTATTTAACTAAAAAAACAAAAATTCTAATTTTATTTTTATATCAGTTAAGAGGTAAATCCAAACCCTAATCTCTATCTGTTGTTCCCCCACCCCTCTTCTACCTGTGTCTTTGCTACCCCAACTAGTAAGTTTTTCTCTTTCTTTTGGCAAACACTGTAGATCTACCCTCTCCAACACACCATAATCTCCAATTCTCACCATCTGACCTCCTTAGAAAATCACCCAAATCTTCAATTGTCAACTAACCCATATAATCAGGATGAGATTTTGATTGGTTTATCATGTCAAGTAATTCTCCCAATTCTTTTCAAATTTGTTTTCTCGAATTATATCCATTTGCCTCTCTATTTGTTTGTAAACTCCGCCATTACCACGTTGCCTCAATTCTCACCTTTGAATCTCCGTACATCCTTGTTTTTTCCTTTCTTTTTTCCATATGGATTTTTCTTATTTTTCTTTTATTTGTTTTGGTTCCCTATTGCTTGATTATTTTTCATGATTTTTGTTGTTGTTGTTGTTGTGGGTTTCCTTTGGTTTTGGATGATTGCAAGGAACACAACCCAGAAGGTTTTAATTCTTCTACTATTCCGTTTTGTTCCCTTTTCTACTATTAAAAAAAATGGGAACAAAGTTCTCCATTGTTCTATGGTTCATTGTTTTAAGTTGTACTATGTTGATAAAACAAAGTTTAGAAATTTTATTGTTAATTGCTTCTTCGTTGAGATGTAATTGTTCTCAACTCTATAGGATTCTTTTCTTTTTTTTTTTGGTTTTTTTCCCTGGCCTGTGTTTATATTAAACATGTTGATGAGAGGGCACTTATTTACATTTAAAGTTTTTTTTTTTTTTTTTTTTTTGAGAATCACAAAGACATCTAAAGCTGAAAAAGAAAGTATAAACTATAGATTGCTTAGGTTGAATTCTATGCCCTAAGACTTTGGGGTTACACATCAATTTTTTCATCTTTGTTGTCTTTTAAAACTTTAATTTATTCATCACATTTGGAGCAAAAGAAAAATGAAAAGATAGAGAATTTTTTTTTTTTCTTCTTTTGCGAAAATCTGAGCTGGATCATATTTTGTTCCCAAACCTATTACTGTTTTAGGGTCCATTTGGATAGAACTTATTTTGCTGAAACTGAAAACTGAAAACACTGTAGCAAAATAATTTTTAAATGTGTGAATAGTGCCGTGGGACCCATTTTTAATGAAAAAATTGAAGAAAAGTGAAGTTTGTGGGACCCGTGAACAGTGCACTGTTCACTGCTAAAAAGTCAAAACATGCGGCTAGGAAAAAAAAAAAAAAAAAAAAAAAAAAGGGAAAGAAACGCAAACGTAGATCCACAAATGTGGATCCAAACGGATACTTAGAATCAAAATTTTGGCTTGGAATCATGCTTTGCTATATTACTTGCAATTAATTATGTAACCCAAATTTGTAGTTGGATTGTCATATCTTTTACCTCATAGAATGTTAAATGTTGTAGGTGGTTTCTTTTACCCAGATTTGTGTTGTGGACTTCTATTATTGCCCATAATCTATTCTATGATCCTTGCTTGACACTTTTGAGGTTGCAAGAAAAGGAGCCGCCCCCCCCCCCCCCCCCTCCTCCTCTTTTTCCATAGCTATTTTCAACCAGATAAGACTTGGTTTTCAGGCATTAATTGCAAGGCCATGTAAGTTCTTAAATTGAAAGATTTACATCGGCTACTGTTTTTTCTTAACTGAAATTTGTTAAGATTTTCATCCCTTTTTTAGTCAATTTGTATTCTCTTTATATTTTCCCCCATTTTGCTCAAGGTTTAACTTTTTGTACTATTATGGGTTAAAAAAAATTATAATATGCTTTAAGCCATATTATGAGTAGAAGGTAAAACATATTCATTTTGAAATGAGTATTTCTTTAAGCAAAGTAAATATATATAAATTCTGTTAAATTATCCCGTGCTTTACTAAGTTTGGGCTTTATTAACAATTACAAAAAGTCTTAATTGTGACTAGTCATTTTAAGGTATAGCGCAGATATAGTTAGCGTTTTTTCTTAGGTCATTACATATGGTATCAGAGCTGGCTTGGTAACCCTGTGTTATTGAATAGATCTTGACTTTATTAACTACTACAAAGAGCCTCAATTATTAAAGCTATATATATATATATAAAAGTTGGGCTTAGACGTCGTGGTTGCACCAAGTGGCTTCACCAAATTGCAGAAATTTTAATAAATTTTTAAATTTTAAGAATAGATATATACATATTTTTTGGATAAATATGACAAATCAAGTAATGAAAGAAAGTAGTATTTGATTTACAACTATAAAAGTTGTGTTTATCTAAAATATTATCAACAAAGTCTAAAATCAATAGACTCTTCACCTATTTTTTTTATTTAAATTATATTATCATGTGTAACAAAAAAAAAAACAACATAGTACACGTAAAAATAAAGTATTAGATGAAGATTTTGGATAAATATACATCCTATGTTAATTCTTCCTTTTTTATAATTCCTAAAATGATTAGAAATCTAATTTCCACACAATTGAAAATTCTCTCACTCTCCGACAAATTGCAGAAATTTTGTTAGTTTTTTTTTTTTTTTTTTTTAAATAGACATATTTTTTTTGTTCTTATCTTCTTCTCCTATAATTTCTAAGTTGATAATTTGATTACAATCCAAATTCTTCATCTAATCATTTTCTTATTATAATTTATAAGTTGATAAATAATATCAATTTGATTACAATCCACAATCTTCAACTTATCCTTATTTTTTAATTTAAATTATATTACTACACATTAAAAAAAAAAAAAAAAAAAAAAAAGCAGCAACGCTATACACTTTAAAAAATCAGCAAGGAAATACATGTAAAAAACAACAGCAACTACTCTTAGTGTTTTAATAAAACACTAAATTCTTTGAATTTCCTCTTGCCACTTTTTTTAAGATTTAGACTTCAGCTTTATACTCCCACAAATTAGACTAGCATTAAACATTTTATTCATATCAATTTCTTCAATGTGAAGTGTATATATACTAAAAAATTTATAATGAATATGTACTTTACGGTTCTTTTTCTTTATACTTCTCTTCATCTACCTACAACATTTCAGGTATGTATTTGTTTGCTATAATTTTTTTTATTAAATCGAATAGGTTTTGTGTATTTTTTTTGTTTTTCATTTAACCTAATTTGCTTATGATTTATACAATTTATATGATTATGGTTTGAGAATTAATCATTAAATATGCTTCGGTATGATTTTTTAAATTATTTTTTGTTTTATGACATGGGTTCTAATGGTGATATGTTTCTTTCATCCTCTCAATTTTGATTTAGAGAAAAATCTTCTTTTTATCTTACAATTAAGCATGTTTTGATATATATTTGATTATAAATTGTCCATAACAATTTGATTTTTTTTTTCCTAATTGAAATAGCTTTGGCTAACTATTAGAGTTGTACACTTTGATCTATAAAAGAAGTCAATCTATCCATTTAGTTTTTATTTTTATTTTTTTATCAATCATTAAATATGGTTTGACATGATTTTTTATCAATCGTAAAATTTTATAGTAAAGAACAATGACAAACAAGAACAAGGATATAGTGTACAAAAAAGTATTCAACAATCTCCCAAAGATACAAAATTCTCATTAGAGCACAATTGGTAGGTTACAAAATAATAATTTTATTAGGTGTTATCATTTTATATTTGATAATTATTATACCAATTTTTTTCCTTTTTTTATTATAATAATTATTTGGGAGATTATTGTTTATTAAATAAAATGTATATTCTATAAGTCTATGATAAAACCGTGCAATGCACAAGCCTTTAACTAGTATATATATATATATATATATATTTTATCAAGGCTTACTAAAGCAAAACCATCACAATTGGCCGTGTGTGCAAAGTTCTTTACATTAAATGTTCCTTTGTTTTTGCAATCTTAGATTGAATCTTGAGATTAGTTGAACCCCACTAATTGGAATAGATTACGGGCGTTCATTAAATTTGCAATTTACATTTCATATTACCAATTTTACCATCATACTGCTCTCTTTTTGTCTAGCTTCTAAGATGATTATTACTTTTTTGTTCGTTCATAGATTAAAGAAATGGAGAAGATAATTAAGGAGATAGGGGAACAATCACTTGGTCAGGTGTTTTTTCCAAGATATTGCAACCAATTTTAGGTGAACTTCCATTTCACTCATATCTTAACTATAGCGTACTTCAATGAAACCGTTTCTTCTTAAAGTGATAAGCACATAATGTGCATAATGTGCTTCATTATAATAGGGTTTAACTAATCCTCATATCATATCTTGTTCTTGGCTTGCTATATCATTGCAGTCGCTCAGCTAGTCGTGCTGGAAAATCTGCCATAACATGGGAGCAGGTTTTTCATTCAAACACTCTGATTTTCTTTATATTTGAAACTTTTGTAACTCTTATCTTGTTCTCATTGTGTTATAGGTGCAAAGTTGGTTCTAAAATAGACCAGAACAGTTGCAAGATAAAGTTACTCCATCATCTGGTGCCCTGAAATTATTTGATGATCTTTCAGATGCACCTATTTCAAGCAAAGCCCCTCAAAGCTCTCTTTAAATCCTAAAGGCCTTTTATTTTTTCAGCATGGGTGCAAACTGTTGACTGGATAGTCATGATTAATATTTTGTTCAATATTTGTTCCATGGGTTTTAAATTCACTGCTTCAAATAGTGATAGAATACAGATAAATTATTTATAAAAAAAATTGTTTAATTTTTCACAAATTATTATTTTGGTTTGTTTACTGCAATATCAACAAAAAATATCTCTCCCTTTTGAGTAGAAATTAATAATTTGTGGTCAAAATACATTGTTGGTCCAAGGTCCCTAAACTTTTGCTCATGAGAGATCTTAGTCCCTAAGTTTAAAGTAATCGCTTATAGTCCCTAATAAACTTAAAGTGATCAATTTAAATCCCTAACTTAAAGTGATCAATATGTGATGATGTGTCAATTTTTAGTTTGGCCATGTCATCCATGGGACTAAGCAATCAATTTAAACTTCGAGGACTAAATTGGCCTTGGGCTAAACTTAAGGAAGTAACAATATTGGTTAAGACGTCCTTCCACATCACCAAATTCACCACAAAGAGAAGAAGACAAGAAAATCACAGCACAAATATTTCAATCTAATGAATCTCCTAATGTGGATTCATCTGCTTGAAGCTCAACAAAATCCTTAATAGTATGATGGTCCAGGCTTGGCATATAAAGTTAGGTTTGGTTAGGGTTCAATTTTTCAATCGTGCCCATTCCTTAATCAATAGATTGTAAATTAAGAAATTTGTGCTAATGCATGGTTGTACACAATTGCCTGTTGTTTCAACTTTCAACAACCTAAAGTGGGCTTATCAGCATGTTGGCCTCAACTTAAGAAATATTGCTCAGCTTATGAAAAGGTGCTCAGAAGTTTACTGTTGGCTCTGTTCTAAGATTTTGCTTTCTTTTTTTTTTCTTTTTTTTTGGAGTTAAATTAGCTTACTTGTGTACAATTTTTTGAAGTCTTACTTTTTCTAGGCATAAGGGTACTTTTACCCACTTTCAACAAATCAGCAAATTAGTAAATGAGCCAAATTAGCGGTGTTCAGTTCTATTATGTCAAATTTTACCTTTTTTCTGGATAGCGTTTAGCATGAATTGGATTGCAATTGAAAAAGAGGAAAAGTAAAATTGATAAGAGTTTAAATAGCAAACGGGAATAGGCAAAATAAATAAAATATCCCACGAATATACGCTACCATACAATAATACAGGAAAGTTCACTTTTCCATACTCTTTATTTCTTAAAGATGGCGTACCAAGTTTGTACGAAGGTGAGGATAAGTAGGATGACAGCTGCCGCTGTTGACAGAATAGCCCATGGAGTGTTGAAATAATTGCGCACAAGCATAGCACGCCATCTAGGCCACCTGCGATTGCAATATTCATTCACTTCCTTGCAAAGGCTCTGGTAATAAAAGTTATTGACACAAGTATTGTAGTACAGCTTGTTGAAGAACGGGATCGCATCTTCTGGATTCAACCAATTCTTAATGATCTTATTCTCGCTGAGTATGTCCACGTCCTTGGTAGTGTTAAGGAGGTTGTCTAGGAGCATAGCATAGGAAGTGAACCTATGTTCACAATTTGGGTAGCATTGTTCAAAGCTGATGATATTCCGAAATAAGGTTTCTGTTGTCTCTTCAATGCGTAATGAAGGGATTTTCAGGACACCATTATCAAATTTTATGTCCAAGATACTTCTAGATTCACCCTCTTTGATTTTCACTCCAGCCTCTACGAGGCTCGTAGCAGAAGGCAGGAGAATCCAATCTGGATCTAAATTGGCCTTTTCCCCCGCAAATGATGAAACCGACATTTTTCTACACAAGTCAACGATATGCTTCGTGTCTTGAATAAGAGGGTAATCAAAAGGCCGCCCTGTAAAGAAAGTGATGTGAAGAAATAGTTTGCCCAATTCAATAAGGGGTATATTGTCTGTAGGATGACTATGATCCACGGTCGTGTTGAACAAACGCTCCAGTACCATCCAAGGTACTTGGTTTTCCAGCAATATCAAGTCATGCAATAGAAACTGCCTCAAACAAGCCATGATGAAAATCGGGACGTCTACTTCACGTTGCTCCTCATCAGCAATCTTGCGTAATAGTTCAATAATGAAGCAGCCATCAATCACCAAAAATTTTACAAATTCTTCTGAGCTGTAACCAATTGACCCAGCATAACACTCACGGGCCTGTCTCTCCACATGCTTGACTGAATTGATTAAATCCCTCAACATTCTTTCCGGAGAAGGTGATCGAGAAATAAGACCATGCAAATACATACTTTTAATTTTTTCCGTGTCTTCGAACTCTGGATGGCCATGGTGGAAAGGCCCAATAGAAAATGCATCAGGCACATAAGCCTTTTCATTAAGCTCTCGGAGTATGGTTGGGGTTTTGAAGATGCAACAATTAGGTGACATGAATCGATCTTGGGACATCCGAGCTTCTATGGAATAATATACTACACTTTCTATATCAATTGCAGCACTATCTTCTTTGTTCTCAGCCATATTGTAGGTTCTGCTTCCTGTTTCTTTTTTGCCTCCTTAAATTGCTTCTTCTGAAAAAAATAAAAAGGGGTAATTTTAGGCCCAATTCTTTTCAAATGGAATAGTAAACAAAACTTGACTAATAAAAGTATGAAGCTGTTTGAGAATTATTAATTACATGAATGGTAGATTCCATCATGAGTTTAATTAATAGATCAAATATAATGTGAGAAAATGTAAAAAAAAAAAAAAGTGTAATACTGTCGCATTGAATGTTTTTTGAACTCTTGGTAGCCAATTGTATAGGGTCGGTAACTCCCTTGCTTTTGAAAGTGAAAAACGCTTTGAAAATCTTAAAAAATAATGTCTTTTTTTTTTGGGATATAAACTTCAGAAAATTTATTGCTAAAATCAAAATACATGAAAAAAAAAAAAAAACAACAACAAAAGTATGTGTTGGGAGAGAACAAAACTCTAAGAGAAAATTACAGGTGAGCATTAGTACTTCAAATGCAAGGCAAAACTGGTTAGCATTAAATTATATACCAGATAATATTGCAATTGTTGCAAGCTTCAGTTCACCCCTCTTATGACTGCCTTTAGTATCCTACAAACAAGAGAAGTTCATTAGAGCCATCACGAAAACTGAAGTTAAATTACGAGAAGATATTTAAGTTCTACATAATTATTACAACCAGTGGCGAAACCACGTTGGGGAAAATAAAAGAGATTTTATATATATAGAGGGCCGGAACCATTCATTGGCTTGGGGGCTATTGCCCCTAAATTTTGAAAAAAAAAAAAAAAAAAAAAAAAAATAATAATAATAATAATAATAATAATAATTGTAGAGACACGATTTGCTGCCCAAGCCCAAAAGGTAAGGAACGTTGGCCCATTGAGCCCAGTATAATAAATTTGTAGAGAGTTGGTTAAAGAACTAGGCCCTAATGAATTTGACAACGGCCAGTATGGATTCAGGAAATGATCAAGCAAGAATAGGGAACATGGAACAGACTGAATTTCACTGTTCGAGGAGGTAACTCTCCGTATAAATCAATTAGACTGATTACAAGTATAATTTTGATTGCTACAGTATTCAGTTTCTATTTTTCCGATCCCCATCTCATAGAGGGTCTCTTATATTATATAGTTCCTCTTGGACCATCTTGGTCCTAAACTTGTTGATCATTTGAACTCTTACTTGAATGCCCATCCCATCAAACACCCTCTTTGGCTTTCTGTGAGTTGTGGTAGCTAAGACAACACTATTCAAGGGTCTTCTCCACATAAATGCGGCCAGAAAAGCCACTGCAGTGCATTTAATGAGGTGATAGCAGCTTTTCCTTAGATATTTTTGAGTTCCCTTCCTTCTCGTATGTTCATGAGGCATGTCCCTATCACTGGGGCTTCTATGAAGGTTACTTTCATCATTGGAATACACATTTGAGTGATATCTATCATACCCGAAGAGGAATTCCTCCTCGGACCGCCTTCCATTTATTTCTTATTTACGAGACTTTAAACTGGAATCTCTCATAATTATTTGCCCTTCATCGGACCTGTCAACGTCCTCGAACAAAGCCCAGAGCCCAAGGCCCAATATATGATTTTTGGTCCTTATTCCTACAATAATAATAGGATAAACTACATATTTAGTCTCTATTCTTTACACTATATTTCAATTTAATTCATAATCTTTTAATTGTTTCAGTTTAGTCCTTAATGTTTCAATAGTATGTCAATTTAATCTCTGTCATTATCTTTTAGATGGAAAATGCTAATGGGGCTAAAAACTAAAATAAAAAATTTAGTTTTCGTTGATGGAAATATTCTTTTTAGTTTTTAGAGTGAGTTTGGAAAGCGGCAGACCCAGTGTTTTACGCGTCTGCGTTTTTTTTGCTAGGTCCCGTGCACTGTTCACGGGACCCGCAAGTACGGGAAAACGCAAATCTAACTTTAAAACTGGGTCTCATGGCACTATTCATACATTTAAAAATTATTTTGCTACAGTGTTTTAAGTTTTCAGCAATAAGCGGTATCCAAACAGACCCTTAGTTAAACAAGCAATCATCTTGGCATCTTGCAGATTAGAGAAAAAAAAAAAAAAAAAAACTGGCAATCATCTCTCATAAAAAAAATAATAATAATAATTGAGCAATTATTGTCTTTTGGTGCAAGTGGCCTACTCGATGCTTCCTAAGGTAGATTTGCTTATAGGGCTCCTCAAGGAGTCGGCCTCGTCGTCCTTCTTCCTCGAATTCTTATCCATGCGTTTGGTTAGGACTAAGGTGTGGGTAGGCCCTTCCACCTCCTTGGATTGGGCCCACGGGCTCTATTTCATACTTAGATCTTACCCTTTCCACACATATATATATATATATATATCCTTGCCCAACGAGTCTCACATTTGTTAGGGAGACAGGGAGAGGTCGCTTTATTTTATTTTATCTTATCTTTTAGTAAAATTTAGAAATTTTAATGAATTAACTTCAACTTTCAAAGATATTATTTGTTCAAAAAAAAACTTCAAAAATATAGTTACATCAATTGCTGCTAAAGCAGAGTGTATACCACATAATACTATTTTAGAAAGTACAGATACTTTATTTAGAGTGTTGTATACATGTCATATCTGTGTCGTACTAGTATCATATTGATGTTGTGCTAGCCTTTTTATGTTATATTTTTTTAAAAATTGCTTATGTCACCATGTCATACCCATACCAATACACATAGTTGTGTTTGTGACTGTACTTAGACTATATATATTGTTAGATATCATAAATAAATTTTTCATTGTAAAATTGATTGTTTCTATATCATTTGAAACTAAGAGCATCCTAATTCCATGACCCAATGTTTGTTTTTCAGTTAATGGGTTTTTGGAAGAATTCGCATTTTGATAATTATCTTCCTTGCCTTTTGAAAGCACAAATTTATTATTATTATTATTATTATTATTATTATCATTATTATTATTTATTTTATTATTATTATTATTATAACATGGAAAGAAGATTTGAACTCTAGACATTACTCTTGTAAATAGTAAGAAAGTAAAAAGTGTCAACTAACTTATAAGACTCTTTGCGTAAAGTACGTCAAATGCAAGCAAACCAAGGAAAAAATACTAAAGCACTAAACTACATACCAGATAAGAACGAAACTACTTGCAGGCATCACCGCTCTTATGACTTCTTTTTGTATCCTGCAAGAGAAGTTCATGTAGACCCATCACAAAAACTAAAGTTAAATTATGAGAAGATATTGCAGAACACATGAGTTCTGCATAAGAAACCTATTGTTTAGTTTAAAAATAATAATAATAAAAAAGGGAAACTCTTACCGAACATGGCAATTCTTTCTTGAGCAATTCTTTTGAAGAAGTACACTGCCTTACCTACCCGTAACAAATGCCACTATTTATAGAGTGCTAAAAGAATCAGAAACAACCAGCACCAAGCAATTCCCTAAACTCTTACGTGACAAACAAATGCCTTTACTTTATACATTGTAACTTGTACATAGCTCTAGAGTGTGTATTTCATAAGAAGTTCAAAGCACTACCTTTTCTATTTGATAAGTGCATTTCGAATGATTCTTTTTAAAGTGCCACCTAAATCTACAAAGCAAAGAATAAAGGCTCGTGGGGATTAATTAGCGGTTTTGATATTACAATACTAATATGATTTAATTTTTGCATTAAATAAATAAAAAGAAATTGAACATAATTTTTGTTGTTGTTATTGTATTTCTTCCAAACAAATCTATATATATATATATATATAAAACCAAAACTCAGAAAAAATCTAATTAAATTTTAATTGGATTCTCAATTTTGCGCCACTTGTCCCATTTAATTTTTAATTTTGTGCCAAGTGAATTATTAATTGTAAAGAAGAGTCCAAGTACAATTAGATTCTAAATTGGAATTCGATTAGAGTCCAATTTTCTGCCACGTATCTATCTAAGTTTTTAATTTTTGTGGTAAGTGAATTATTGGGTGTAAAAACCGAAGAGTTTAAAACCAATTAACTTCTAAATCATATATATATATATATAACGAGAAAGCATTATATATTTTAGAAATGTATGGTTTAAAAAAAGTGTAAGTTAATACTATGTATAATTTGAACATTCTCTAAAAATATATATATATATATATATATAATTTGAACCGTATAATTGTAATTGTTTTTAATTGTACCCATTCATATACATGAGGCTACACATTAGTAAGAGAATAAAGAAACAGAACCATTCAAAAATAAAATTTTGGATAATACATAAATCTTTGGATCTATAATATGATAATTAATTAAAATTTTCTTTAGTCTAACATTTCACTTAAAAAAAAAAAAGATGCCATAGTTTAAAGATCGCCCTAAGATGCACTTCTTGTATGTAAAATATGAAATAAAGTTAACTTATCTATGAAAAAAAACTAAATATATAGAGTTTTAAGAATAAAATATAGTATGTAAGGTCAAGAAAAGTAGAGGCACTCTTGATACACTCAATGAAGATTACGACAATAATGGTATTTTTTATTATTGGGAATAAAATGTGTGAGGACAAAGAAATTGGTAGCCTCGGCCCATTTTGTACCGGGCCCAAGGCCCATGTCGAGGAGGAAAAAACACCCAAGAACGAACGAAGGAAGTCCATGTTGCCAAGAAGCATTGTCGAGGACAACCCTGTCCTCGGCCAATCAAGATCATAGAAAGGAAGAGCGGCACGACATCAAAGGCAGTCTCCCAGATCATCACAAGAAAAAAGGCAAGTACAATGGGTCAGCCATGGGAGCATGGTGGAGGAGCAATTTATGGAGGAACTGTCACCTCCACATTAAATGCCTACAGCTAACATTCTGGCTGCATTAATGAGGAAATGATCCTTGAACAGTGCTACCTTGATTGCTGCAACCCACAAAAAGTTGGTGAAGGCGGCTGATGGGACAGACACTCAAGTAGTGACCTGCATGATCAACAAATAGAAGGCCAAGATCAACTGAAAGGGGGTATATAATGTAGGAGATCCTCCAGGAATGAGGGAGGAGATAAAAAATATCGAATACTATAGCAGCTAAAACTTTTGTAACCATTTATTGAAGAAGTAATAAGAATTATCAACCCCTAAAAAGAGGTCTGAGGAGCAGAATTTCACGCTTTAGTCCATGTTCTTGTTATCCAATCCACATGCAACCATGTTTAATTGTTGTAATCCTTACTAAGGCCTAGTTCTTAAACCCACTATCTACAAATTCATTGTATCGGGCCAATTGGGTTTGAGTCCACTCATCCAATAGGAGAAGTACTCAAACCCAGTCCTTACAAAATGAATTATAATGGAATAATTAAATTTATTTATAGGCTTGGTAGTAAGTTGTAATATTAGAATAAACTTAAGATCTATTTTTAGGAAATATTTTACTTATACAATTATATTTCTTAAAAAGTACTTTTTAATTGTTCTAAAAAAAAATTGTCATAGGGTTTTTTATTATTGTTATAATTAATTGTTATATGCATTTGGAAAGTTTGTATATTTGGAAATATCTTAATTTTAGAAAATATTACACTTATTAAAGAATAACTATTGAGTAATACTATAGATACAAACTATTTTACAATATTTTTACAAACTGCTGATGTGGCTTTAGCATTTTACAAATAATTATTGTATGTAAAAATGTGATAGTAGTGATGGGCCAAAATTAGAACTAGTAAGAATTTGCTACTACTTCTATCACATTTCAGTCAAAAAAAAAAAGAATTTGCTACATCAATAATTTGTAAAAATATTGTAAAATGGTTTATGAATATAGCATTACTCATAACCATTACAACACTTTTAAATAAAAATAGTTAACAGATATTAATAAAAAATGACTATTATCTGTAATAAAAATAAAATCAAACTACAAAATAACTAGACTATAGGAATAATATTATATTAGTCCACCAAACATGCTATAAATAAATGACTAATAAAACAAATATATAAACACTTACTTCTTTTTCTTTTCTTTTCTTTTTTAGATAAAAGATAGAATATATACACTTATTTAAAGCTACTTAATTTGAGCAGAAGTATTCCTGAAGATAAAAAAGGTTAGCATAAGCAGTAAATCCAATTTTGGAAATTTTCATATTTTAAAATTCTACCTTAATTTAACTGGTGATATCATCAGTATTTTCATGTTCCAAGTTATGGTGGTTTAAAGAGTCCAAATACAATTCTTTTTTTGAGAAACAGAATTGTATTTGGACTCTTTAAACCACCATAACTTGGAACTTGAAAAATAAGAATGAGAACATGAAAATACTGAGTCCAAATACAATTCTATTAGGTCTAATGACTTCCTTGAATAATTTCTTTAGAATAAGTTCACTCTATCTTACCCGTGACAAAGCCAATGTTTATATGGTGGTAAAAGAAAAAAGAAAAAAACATAAAGGAAGATCCCCATGAGGCTTTATTCTTCGCTTTTTTTTTCTTTTTTTTTTTGAAACTATATGCGCTTATCAAATAGAAAGGACACGTTCAAATATCAAATAGAAAGGACACGTTCAAATAAAAAATCTAAAGCTACGTAAATAGGGTTCTCATGAGACTTTAATTTATTCGTTGCTTCGTAGGCTCAAGGGACACTTTAAAATTCTAAACCAAAAAAAAAAAAAAAATCCTTACCCCATTTGTTTTGATGAACAATTTTATGTGAAGATAGTTTTTCTCATTTTTCTATTTTTGATAGTATAAAAAAAAGGGTTAAAGGAAAACTATTTTTGGTCAATAGAAATTAAACTCATGACTTATTTTTTAGAGTTTGTTTTTTGAAAAAAAAAAAATTGAGTACTTTTTTAAGGTTACTACCAAATATAAAAAAATTAGATACTTTTTTACAAAATGCTTCTTGAAAATTGACTTATTTCCCAAGAAACATTAATATCGAAACAAATAGAATGTAAAAAAAAAAAAAAAAAAAAAAAAAAGCTTAAGTAAAAAATGTTATCACCAATAGTCTTGAGCACTTGTAGTAGTGGAGCTAAATAGCTATATAGCTATTTTAGTTCCACCAAAACACAAAAATCAACCATTCAGTAGTGGAGCAAAAGGTATTTTTTTTTAATTAGCTTCATTGCTACAGTGCACAGCTATCTATGGCTATGCACTGTAGCATGGCTGTGCACTGTAGCTGAGAACTAAAAAAAAAATTAAAATATATATATATATATTCCTTGCCCGATTAAAATAATATACGTTCTCTCATTTTTTTTTTTTCCATTCTTTTCTCACCGTGCCTCTCATCTCTCAAAACTCTCTCAAGCTCCTCTGAAGCTCTCATCTCTCAAAACTCTCTCAAACTCTCACCTCTCTGTTTCACCGCCACCGGCCCGACTCATCCTCAACTTCACCGACCTACCAGCCATCCCAAGCCACCAATTTGCCTCAGACCCACTTCTCTTCCACTAATCCACTTCGGGTGGATTTCATGGTGGTGGGTGTGGGTGTTGCCTGGCGGGTGTGGGCTTGGTTGATTTTTTTTTTTCTTTGTTGTGGGCTGTGGTGGTGGTGGTGGTAGTTGTGGTTATGTGTGTGGCTGTGATGGTTATGTGTAGTAGATATATTATTTTATTATAGTGGATATATTATTTTATTGTAGTAGATATCTTATTTTATTGTAATGTTGATATTATTTTATTGTGTTAAAATCTAAAATAGATCCACTGCTGCAACATGTATGTAGGTAAAATAGATAAAATAACTTTTTGTGGTGTCAAATAGCTAAAATTTTAGCTCCACTGCTGTGGATGCTCTAACTCAACTAGTACTTTAAGGTGTTTTCAACAGAGACACCTAGATTTAAAACCTCGCATTCCTCGTTGTAATAAATGAATTTAACAAAAAATAGAAAATTTTAACTTGGGTACTAATTTTTTTTAACCTATATTAATCATATATTCATATATATAATTTTTACATAAAACATCTCTATAATATAATTTAACACGTTTTTTTTTTTTTTATATGCAATGAAAAATTCTACATCAAATTAGTTATTATGTTAGTCAAATTCGTTTTTTTAAATCCAGTCAGTTTGTAATTTGTGAGCAATTTTTTTAAATCACGTTTATCAATTTTAATATTTTTAAACATTCTAAATCATTTTTTTTGTTAAACAAAGGCGAAAATGCACTTTTGGTCTCTACATTTTGGGTCATTTCTCAATTTAGTCCCTAAACTGATTTTGCTCTTATGTCAGTCCCTAATTTTTCAAAATCATTTTTAAAATCGTCTCTACCGTCAACTCGGTGACAGAAAATGCTGAGGTGGCAAACGGAATACACTGTTTACTGACGTGGCTAATAAAATAATAATAATAAAATATATTTAACATTTTTTAAATGCCATGTCAGCATTTTCTGAATTAAAAAAAGCCACGTCAGTTTAATTAAAAAAACAAAAATAATTTATATTTTTAAATTTCAATTTAATTCAAACTAAATTAAAAAAACAAACTTTTAAATCTGATTTTATTATTATTATTGCTTTAATTGTTTTTTAGCTAAGAACACAAGATCTTGTTCTTCATGTTCTTCCTGAATCCAAGAACAATCAAACCTAGAACAATGCAAAAATTCATACAAAATCCCTATCTTCCACCGAAACCTCCAGAACATGAAAAATTCATCAAATCCAAACCATCATGAGAAAACCAACCCAGAAAAATCATCAAACCTCCAACCCAGAAATCTCCAACCCACAACTTCATCAAACAACACCCCGTCGATCAACAGCAAATCCGCCATCAACAACACCAAATCCACCGTCAACAAACCCAAATCCACCATCAACTTGCCGTCAACAAACCCAAATCCACCTAGTCGAAGCCCAGTCTGAGTCACAATCAACTAAACAATACAAAAACAACCATCGATCTCCACCCCGATCAAACCCAAAAAACCCAGAAAAACCCAGCCCTCTCCAACAAAAACAACCACCACGACCACCAATCTCCACCCCGACCGAACCCAGAAAACCCAGCCCTTTCCAACAAAAACAACCACCCCGACCACCAGTCTCCACCCCAACCAAACCCAGAAAAACCCAGCCCTCTCCAACCAAACCCAGCCATCTCCATCTCCATCTCCAACCAAACCCATAATCCAAGACCCATGGATTACCGATCTCCACCCCAACCACCCCAACCACACCGATCTCCACCTCGATCACCGATCTGCACCTCCATTACCAACCATCCCATGGAAAACTAGAAAAACCCAAAGATTAGAGAGTCAGGTTGAGAGAGAGAGAGAGAGAGAGAGAGAGAGAGAGAGGGATTGAAAGCTTGAACAAAGAAAGATACAAACACATATACGCACCAAGAGACAGAGAAAGAGAGGATCTGGGAAAAAAAAAGGAAAAGAAAAGAAGAAAGATACAGACACAAAACACTCACCAATAGTATTTATTTATTAAGTTATTTTTATTTTGAGTTTTCTTTTTTTTTTTTTTGGTTTATCTTAAAAGAAAGAAGAAAATGAAATAGATACAAACACAAACATAGACACCCCAGACTAGAATGAGAAAAAGGGTGTTAACTTAATGTTTGTTTCTTAAGAAAGTTCAAGAAAAATTGAAACTATATATTGTTTTCTCAATATTTAAAATTGAATAAAGGTTTTTTTTTTTAATTTTTTCAATTTTTTTAATTTTTTTTATTAATTAAAATGCTGACTTGTCATTTTTAAAAGCAAAATAAATTTTTTTAATATTATTTTATTTACCACGTCAGCGATTAACAGGCCACCTATGCACTCCGTTAGCCACATTAGCTTCTTTCATAACCGAGTTGACGGTAGGGACAATTTTAAAAACGATTTTGAAAAATCAGGGACTGACATAAGAGCAAAATCAGTTTAGGGACCAAATTGAAAAATGACCCAAAATGTAGGGACCAAAAGTGCATTTTCGCCTTAAATAAATTAGGGATAATATAATTATAGCATACTGTAATGGGCCAAGGTTGGAATCAAAAAGGGCCCATCAAAAGAATCTTATAGAAGAATTGGGCCCAAATAATCAGAGGAATGTGTGAATCCAACGACGAAGCCAATGAAGGAAAAAGGTTCAAAATCTTAAGAAGAGGATTGGGGACTGTTAGGCCATGCCTAGGATGACGACTAATAAAAGGAATAGTAATTAGTTCGAGCAAGGTTTTTAAGAAACTTCCCGATGAAGCCATTGTCTTCTCCACATTAAATACATTGTACCAACCAAGCACATCACATCAATGGTTGAACAATCTATTTGAACAGTGTTCCAACAGTCTATTACATACTCATTACAACCTCAAAAAGAATTGAGGAAAAGAATGAGACAAATATCTCGCTTGAAGGATCATCCACTCTACAAGTAAACAGTTGAGATGGTGGCACTAGAACTATAAATAAGAAAAGATCTTACATGTTTTGGGATCAGTTTTTTTGAGAGAGAGAGAGGGAGATCATTATAATACTCAAGAAATGCTTAACATGTATTTTTTGCTTAACAAAAACTCTCCTTGAATATTTCGAGGGAAGTGTAATTAACAGTGAGATATCCCTTGTTTACAATTTGACTCAGTCTCAAATTTCATTCTCTTTACAAGAGCCTTATTTTTCCTTAACTGTTAGTTCAAAAACCCATCTCTTACAAATTAAAAGCTAAGATTTTGAATAAAATTTGTTACCAACTACCTTTTGATCTCATTTTCTCTTGTATTTTTATGTTTTTGTGTTTTTTTGAGGAAAGAGACAAAAAAGTGGAGTAAAATTACATTTTTAGCCTTGTTTTTAATAAAGGTGGATTATGAAACTCTAATTGAGTTAACCTCAAGTGGGTAAAGTGTCAAATTTTAAACCACAAGTAGATAACTTAAATTTTGGCCAAATCACAAGTAGTTAAGTTATAATTTGCCCTTTCAAGTATTAGTAGTCTAAAATTATGCATGAAAATTAAGTTTAAAGATTGAATAATAAATAACATCTGATTGACACAAAATTTGATATGTGTATTAAGAATATAAAGAAAATGCAGTCTAACGGTTAGATTTTTGAAATATATAGTCATGTTAATTTTTTTAGTGAAAGTTGTAGCCAAACTTGTTCTTATATATATGAAAAAAAAAATGTGACTTTCAAAAACTAATATGTTGATACTAGAAGTCAATAAACAAATGTTTTGATTTAAATATATAATGTTAATCTAAAACGTTAAATTAGTATTAGTATACTGAAATATTTAGCTTCCTTTATTAAACCAAAACTAGTCGCAGACTTGCGCGTTGTGCGTGACAATTTTTTAGATGAAATATTATTTTAGTCCCTAGACCTTATAAAGAGTTTAAAAAAAAAAAAAGTTTAATCATATTTTCATAATCTTGTCTATAACGTTTTTTACTATTATCATATATTTATTAGTTGATAATTTGCATAACATAGACATTAAATAAGAGATAGAACTATTCATTAAATTTTTTTTTTGAATTATTCATTAAATTTTTTTAAGTCATGGTGTATGAAGATTATGATTATATATATATATATAATTTCCTTAGTTAGAGTTTGATTAATTTTAAGTTTAAATTTTGTATTATTATATTTAATTGTTGATTATTGATTTAATTAAGTAAATGTAGTGATTAATTTTATTGCACTATAAAGTTTTCAATGTCCTCTATATAGCCACCTCTATTTTATTTCTTACTCCTCTTGACCACCTTTTTATTTTTCAAATAACGATTATTAATTGACGTTTGATTTCATTTCATTTTTTTTTCTTCATTTATTCTTTATTACTTTGTATGTTCTCTTGCTAGTTGTAAATTTTATGGTTATCAATAAGAAATAGATATCATGGATGGTTTAAATAGTTATAGATGTAGTTACGTTAGTGGTATGTCAAAGTTTTTTTTTTTTTTTTTTTTTTCTCTGAATTTTCAAGGAAATATGAATGACATTTCTCTAGTTTGGTCACAATCAATTAAGATATCCATAATATATTAACGGAAGTAATAATGAGCCTTAAATTTTTTTAATGTATGAAGTGGTTAGGCTAGTGTTAAGTCAAAGGTTTTATAAAAAAAGTTTTAAAAATAATTCCAAGGAAATGTAAAAGGCCTTTTTTTGAAAAAAGAAATTGTGACTTTTTGAATAGTAGAAATATGATTGTTTTAATTACCTTGTTTATAGATTTCATTATTAAGTTATAAACATCTAAATTAAAGTAGATGAATATATAAATGCAAAATTATATGTAAAGTTACAACTGCACAAAATAAATATGTATAGATAATTTTTTTTGAATTATTCATGAATCATTATTTCATTGTTTACTTATAAATATCTAAATTAAAAATTTTTTTGAAAAAAAAAATCTAAATTAAAATAGATGAATATGTAAAGGAAAAATTATATGAAAAGTTAAAACTACCCAAGATGAACGTTTAACCATAGGTAGATGTGTGTTTTTTGAAGACTAAGGTTTCGTTTGGGAGTTCATAAGGGAATAAAATGGAATGATCATAAGGAAATGAAATGGAATGGAATGTATTTAAGTAAGGGAAATGAATGGAAAAGAATAGAATGAAATGGAATTAAGTAACCTTGATTGGATGTTTTAAAATAAAGAAATGGAAATGAATGAAAATTAAGTAATCTTGTTTGGGAGTAGCATGGAGGGAATGGAATGGGATTATTTATGACAATATTACTATTAGACCCCTATTTTAAAATAAAAGATTGAATATATAAGGGTATTTTGGGAGTTTTAGTAAAAAAATCATTAGATCTAATTTCATTCCCTCCCATTCCTTCCAATTTTGGGGGGAATGAAAATTTGAGATTTTAAGAAAACAGAGAGGAATGAGTGTTTCCTCCTACCCATTCCATTTCCTCTCATTTAAACTCTCAAACAAGGAAATGGACTTTCCATTCTCTCTATTAAAACTCCAAACAAGGGAAGGGAAGAATATTCTAAAATTATTTTTTTCATTCCTTTCCATTCCATTCCATTCCCTCCTCCTAAACGAGGCCCAAGGCTTTATTTGGGAATTCATAAGGGAATGGAATGGAATGATCATAAGGGAATAGAAAAGAATGGAATATAATAGAATGTATTTAAGTAAGAGAAAGGAATGGAATGAAATGGAATTAAGTAACCTTGATTGGATATTTTAAAATGAAGGAATGGAAAGGAATGAAAATGAATGGAATGTAAGTAATCTTATTTGGGAGCAATATGGAGGGAATGGAATGAAATTATTTTATAACAATTGTAGGGACACATTTTGTAATGGACCCTAGACAATAAAATTTGTAGAGCATGGGTAAAAAGACTAGGCACTAACAAAGCAAAGAATGGGAGGTATGAAATTCATAGGAACAATAGCAAAGACCAAGAGTTTATGAGGATCTTTGTAGTAGTTTTTATTAAGTATCGATGCAGATCTTTTGGATAATCTTAGTTAAGTGTTTATGAGGTTTTCATCGTCCTCGGCTCAGTCCGAGGACTCGGTTCCTTCAAACTGGCCAAAAAATCAGGGTTTCTTATCTCTTCTTTGTTGGGAATACTCTTGGTTATATAGCTTCGTTTTAGCTAATCTTAGCTGTCCATTTGTCGGTTATCTGAACTTTGTGCATAAAGGTTTGTCCCATCATCTGCTTCTGCAGGTTTTATGTTAGTTCTCAGCCGCCTTAGCAGACTCTAATAGTTGAAGTGACTGAGGCATCTGGGATTGCTAGTCACTTCATCATTAAAGCGGCCAGAATGTTGGTGGAATACATTTTAATGGGTGAGGGATTTTTTCCTCTCATTAACGTCGGTTCACCGAGGAGATGGGCGTCCTCGGCGAGGCCCTGTAAGGGTCTGGGCCGTTCCTTTCTATCCTCGACCTCTGTATTCTCCTCGGCGCGGGCCTTGGGCCGGCTAAGGAGCAGGCCTTGGTTGTTAATATTTGGAGCCCCATAATAGCCCCTCAAAATTTTGGTGCCCGTCCCCTCAAGCGGGGAGGAGGATTTTGACTTTCCCAGCATATTTTCGCGCCCTGTTGAGCGTTACCTCTCTGTTATTGTTATCATTATTTCAGCGGCTTTTGTAACTTTCTTTTGGCACTCAGCTTCTTGTGATTTTCGTCCCTAGTAGGGCTCATTACTTAGCATCAAAGGGGTGGGCGTAACCGTAGATTTGGGTCCGTGGTCAATACAAAAACCCTGGTTCTGCCCTGCGCTTATATTGCCCTATAGTGACTAGTTTCCGTATAGGTTTGGATCCGAAGACCATACAAGACCTTAGCTTTTCTAGCACTTAGTATTTCGTGGTGGAGTGGTCTTTCCGTCGGCCTGAGTCCTTGGACCATGCAATGCTCAAAATTTGTCTAACACTTAATTTTCTCACCTGAAGTATCTGGTTTCACCAGAGGCTTGAGTCCGAGGACCATGCAATGCCCTGGTTCCGTCCAGTACCTTGTTATTTTAAGTTGTTAGTTTCCCCAGAGGCTGTGTTCGAGAACCATACAATGCCTAGGTTCTGTCTAACACTTAATTTTCTCATTTGAAGTATCTGGTTTCACCAGAGGCTTGAGTCCGAGGACCATGCAATGCCTTGGTTCCGTCCAGTACCTTGTTATTTTAAGTTGTTAGTTTCCCCAGAGGCTGTGTCCGAGGACCATACAATGCCTAGGTTCTGTCTAACACTTCATTCAGTCCGGAGTAGCTGGTTTCCCCAGAGGCTTGAGTCCGAGGACCATGCAATGCCTAAGTTCTGTCCAATACCCAGTTCGATTTTTTAAGTGGTTAGTTTCCCCAGAGGCTTGAGTCCGAAGACTATGCAATGCCTAGGTTCTGTCTAACACTTCATTCAGTTCGGAGTAGCTGATTTCCCTAGAGGCTTGAGTCCGAGGACCGTGCAATGCCTAGGTTCTGTCTAGTACCCAGTTCGATTTTTTAAGTGGTTAGTTTCCCCCGAGGCTTAAGTCCGAAGACCATGCAATGCCTAAGTTCTGTCTAACACTTCATTCAGTCCGGAGTAGCTGGTTTCCCCAGAGGCTTGAGTTCGAGGACCGTGCAATGCCTAGGTTCTGTCCAATACCCAGTTCGATTTTTTAAGTGGTTAGTTTCCCCAAAGGCTTGAGTCCGAAGACCATGCAATGCCTAGGTTCTGTCTAACACTTCATTCAGTCCAGAGTAACTGGTTTCCCCAGAGGCTTGAGTCCGAGGACCGTGCAATTCCTAGGTTCTGTCCAGTACCCAGTTCAATTTTTTAAGTGGTTAGTTTCCCAGAAGCTTGAGTCCGAAGACCATGCAATGCCTAGGTTCTGTCTAACACTTCATTCAGTCCGGAGTAGCTGGTTTCCCCAGAGGCTTGAGTCCGAGGACCATGCAATGCCTAGGTTCTGTCCAGTACCCAATTCAATTTTTTAAGTGGTTAGTTTCCCCAGAGGCTTGAGTCCGAAGACCATGCAATGCCTAGGTTCTATCTAACACTTCATTCAGTCCGGAGTAGTTGGTTTCCCCAGAGGCTTGAGTCCGAGGACCATGCAATGCCTAGGTTCTGTCCAACACCCAGTTCGATTTTTTAAATGGTTAGTTTCCCCAGAGGCTTAAATCCGAAGACCATGCAATGCCTAGGTTCTGTCTAACACTTCATTCAGTCCGGAGTAGCTGGTTTCTCCAGAGGCTTGAGTTCGAGGACCATGCAATGCCTAGGTTCTGTCTAGTACCCAGTTCGATTTTTTAAGTTGTTAGTTTCCCCAGAGGCTTGAGTTCGAAGACCATGCAATGCCTAGGTTCTGTCTAACACTTCATTCAGTCCGAAGTAGCTGGTTTCCCCAGAGACTTGAGTCTGAGGACCGTGCAATGCCTAGGTTCTGTCCAGTACCCAGTTCTTTGATTTTTTACTCTCATCTACTTATTCGTAGCCATTTAGTTTTACCTTGCTACAATCTATAATAAACATTAAATGAATACACTTTTTCGAGCAAAATAATCACAAACGCCTGTTGGAGTTAGAGCACGAGAAGACCTTACCCTGTTCTGCCTCTTCGTTTGACGTGACTGTTCTGATTACGAGGCGTCTCTTTAGTCATTCGAGTAACGCGTTCTGACGCTTCGGTGCCTCATCGTTAATGAGGCGTCTCCTCTTTAACGTCAGTTGTGGATTCACGAGGATCCGACGGCGGGTAAGCCCCTTGGAATTTGGGCGAAATTATTGCCTCCGGAAATCCCTCCCTGGGATTTAATCCGAATTGGCTCTTACCCACTTTTTGCCCTGTATAAAAGGTGTTTTTGTAGCAACCTTTTCCTTCACGCTTAACAAATCTCCATCTTAAACTTTTTCCAAAAACGTTGCCCAGAGATTTTGCAGGACGTAACAGTTTAAGCCCTTTCAAATGAGTTGGCCCTTGGAAAGGGCAGTCCCGAGGATGCACAGCCCCTATCAGGAGCCGAGGATGGCGCTTCGACCCTGGACGTCACGTTGGGGTTGAGGTAGGGGAAGGCTGAAGATTCTCCTTCTTTTTAACCTAATCAGAGGTGGAACCCTTCTTGCCGTTTGGAGGAAGATTCAGAAAGAACGTAACCTCCTTCCCTTGGGTATGGGCCGTTGACCCTCCAAGCCGGCAGCAATGGGGGTGGGAGGGAAACCAGGCGGAACCCAGAAGCGGAGTTGTCCTGTGCCGCGGCCTCTTCCGCCTTCCATGATGCCTTCTTTTTTCCTTTTCCCTTTTATCTCTTCTATTTTTGCTCTTCAACTCTTCAACGAGCCTTCTTTTCTATCTTTTGTTCCTCTGCCAACTTTCTTTTCTTCATTTCCTTTTCTCTTGCTTCACAACCAGCCCTCTTTTCTATCTTTTGTTCCTCTGCCAACTCTGTTAGGCGTCTGTCTTTGTAGTTAGCTTCAGAACAAGCCCCACGGGCATCACTTGTAAGAGATGTAACTTTTTCTTCATATATTAATAAAGAAGTAGACTTGTTTTGTCTCTTTTATTTTTCACATGTTCTTGTTTCTTCTGATTGTGGGCTCCTGAATGAATGTTATTGCTGTAAAATGTATCATTTTGGTGTTTTTTTTTTTTTTTTTTTTTTATTTTTTTATTTTTTTTTATAAATGTTGCTCTTGATTTTTCACACCGATCACCGTACTTGTTAGTGCACAAATCCTTCCAACAGACGGCGCCAATTGTAGGGACACATTTTGTAATGGACCCTAGACAATAAAATTTGTAAAGCATGAGTAGAAAGGTTAGGCACTAACAAAGCAAAGAATGGGAGGTATGAAATTCATAGGAACAATAGCAAAGACCAAGAGTTTATGAGGATCTTTGTAGTAGTTTTTATTAAGTATCGATGCAGATCTTTTGGATAATCTTAGTTAAGTGTTTATGAGGTTTTCATCGTCCTCGGCTCAGTCCGAGGACTCGGTTCCTTCAAACTGGCCAAAAAATCAGGGTTTCTTCTCTCCTCTTTGTTGGGAATACTCTTGGTTATATAGCTTCATTTTAGCTAATCTTAGCCGTCCATTTGTCGGTAATCTGAACTCTGTGCATAAGGGTCTGTCCCATCATCTGCTTTTGCAGGTTTTATGTTAGTTCTCAGCCGCCTTAGCAGACTCTAATAGTTGAAGTGACCGAGGCATCTGGGATTGCTAGTCACTTCATCATTAAAGCGGCCAGAATATTGGTGGAATACATTTTAATGGGTGAGGGATTTTTTCCTCTCATTAACGTCAGTTCGCCGAGGAGATGGGCATCCTCGGCGAGGCCCTGTGAGGGTCTGGGCCGTTCCTTTCTATCCTCGGCCTTTGTATTCTCCTCGGCGCGGGCCTTGGGCCGGCTAAGGAGCAGGCCTTGGTTGTTAATATTTGGAGCCCCACAACAATATTACTATTAGACCTATATTTTAAAATAAAAGGTTAAATATATAGGGGTATTTTGGGAGTTTTAGTAAAAAAATCATTAAATTTAATTTCACTCCCTCCCATTCCTCCCAATTTTAGGGGGAATGAAAATTTGAGATTTTAAAAGAATAGAAAGGAATGAGTGTTCCCTTCTACTCATTCCATTCCCTCCCACTTAAACTCCCAAACAATAGAATAAGTTTTTCATTCCCTCCATTAAAACTTCAAAACAGGGGAAGAGAATAATATTCTAAAATTATTATTTTCACTCATTTCCATTCCATTTCCTCCTCCCAAACGAGGCCTAAGAGTATGCACGATTGTTTTAGCTGGAACTATATAACTATGCAAATATTGTTGTGAGTGGTTCTATCATTTACAAATTGCCAAGTTTGGTGGCCTTACAAAATAGATATTTCATTTTGCAAAAAACTTTACATGAATTCTTTTGTGATGACCTTTTTTTTTTTTTTTGCCGAAACAACTTAAGAATATTAAGACTTAAGTTAACAAATGTGATAGTTGTAAAACACGTTAGTGATATGAAAAATAGAAAGTTTAAATATTTAAAAAAATATTTTTAGTAGATTGTAATATAAAACATTTTTTTCTCAATTTTTTTATGTAACTTTTCCCATAAGATCAATATTGTTGGCATCCTTTAAAGCTAATACGTAATATTTTTGAGAAGAAGGAGAAGAAGTAGAGACAATGCTAACACATAATATAAAATTATTAAGTTTGTGTGATATAAATTTGAGGAAAAAAAAATAAATTTATCTATGATAAAAGTTTTTATCTAAATGATATATAATAGTTCATATTTTTTTAGACTTGATTCGAAAAGTTCATTCTCAATAGCCTTTTAAGTCTACAAATTGCTCAATCTATGCGCCTAGACACATTCAAAGGGTGCTACCTAAATTATAAATTATATGACCCTTTATCACACAAATATTTTGATTCCCCCAACGTCTAGTAAAGGAAGACAGGTTTGTGTCTAACCATTTTCTTGATTTGTGCTGCATAATTTAATAGTATGGAGGGTGTAATTGGATTTAAATGTTGAATAAAATAAGATGAAAGGAAAAAAGAGTAAAAATAAAATATATGGTAATAAACATCAAATTATCCAAGTCATTCTATGTAATATAATAACATTATATTACTACATACTATATGTATAATGTAATAGGATAATATTTAATCAAGGAGAATATAAAAGATAACAACTTAAAACACAAAACTAAATTGTATCAACCCAAAGTAGAATTCTAATTAACACAACAATTCATCAACCTAAAAAATTGATGCAATAAAATTAAAAAAATCAAACAAAAAATGAAAAAAAAAATTGAGAGAGAGAGAGAGAAGTAACCTTTTTTGTGTGAGAAAACTATGCATAGAATGAAAAAGAAAATGTCAAATTTATAGCAAAATGTTGAGAAAAAGAAGAGTTAAAATAAAGAAAGATAAAATGGTAGAGAAATAATTATATTAAGATAGAAAGTAGTAGGGCGATTAAGAGGTAAAAGGGAGAGAGAGTTTTGGAAAATTAATAGTAAGAATAATGTTTAAAAGATATTTTAATTTTTAAATAATGGAGTTTTTAAGTCACTTTAAATGTGAAAATGTTTTAAAAAAATATATAAGAAAAATTAGAAACAAAAAATGATGATGTGGATGTTGATGTGGCTCAATGTAAGCGTAGCAACATTAAATACTATTATAAATGGTTTTTTTTTTTTTTTTTTTCAATGTTATAGGTGCCATCAAATCCTCTTCCTCGCAAGCAGACTGGAACATCAATGCGAACGTACCCACTTGGGCTTACTTAGCTTTCAAGTTTTAGACTGCCTCCCACAGTCCTTGGGTTGCAAACACAGCAGCCCAGGTTCTTGCAAAATGGGCTTCTTCTGTCATCTTCTATGGGCCTATTGTCCTCCTATGTCCTATGCTTCTTTTAGCTCTTTTTTGTTTTCTGTTTTACTGTGAAACGGTGCGCTTAGTTAGCACCTTTTAAAGTATTCCTCTTTCTGAAAGGTCAGTGCAGAGTTCAGACTTCCGAGGCTCCCCTGAGAAGACACGTGTAAGTGACAAATCCCCCACAGACACAGAATCACAGACAATGGCATTTCCTCTGTCTCTCTCTCTGTTTACTCCGTCACTTTCACAATCAGTCACTCTCAGCAATGGAGGGGTTTGGTCCAAAGGATTCTCTCTCTGAATTCACTCTAGCTGAGGTACACTCATCATCCTCTTTGTGAATCCACTCATGGGTCCTTCATTTCTCAGCTTAAATTTAACTGCTTTACTTAGCTTCCTTTTATTATCTGGTTCAGATGGTTGATTGCATGTACTCTTCTCTAATGGGGTTCTTTCTAATTTGACATTTGTGGGTTTTTCTTGGTTCTCCAATTCAATTAAGTATATTCTAAAATAAAGTAATAGAAGGATTTTTTTATTTTTTTTTGGGGGGTGTGGGGTGGGGGATTGGCTGGCTGGCTGGCTAGTGGTTAGATATTACATAATATGATTATATGAAGATGGGCTTTGATTGAGGCCTTCAGTGCTAGGCTGGGGAGGCTTTATCAAGCTTGGATAGGGGGCAATCCCCAATGAAAGAATAATCATAGGAGATGTAGTTTAAAGTAGAGTTTTCTGCTTTGTGTACAGTATGCACTACCTTACCTTATGATTTTGCCTTCTAGATTCGAATGGCTGATAATGTTGTACCATATCAAGGTTGAAGTTGTTATTTTGTCTATGAGGGTGTTTTAGCATTTATTGTATTTGCAACTCCAAAGGAGAAAAAGGAAATTTGCATAAAAGAAACAGAGAAAGATTACCAAATAAGACTCAATAGTTAGAATGTACTAAATTTTTGTTACAGGGCTTGTATGGTACAAATAAAACACAACATAAACTTTATTTCCACATCGGACATCAGTGGAAAAGTGCACCTCCAAAGAGGATTCGTACCTCTTTTAAAGATATGAGTTACCATGTGGTACATTCAGTGTTGGTAATACCATCAAGTGCACTTAAGAACACAAGCCTCTTGGAGTCTGGGAGCAAAGCAAAGTGTAAGACCACGACTGATTAAAGTAAAGTGCATGTTTTCAGATATATTATATAATTTCTAATAAAAAGATACAGAGCATATTATAAGAAAAAGCTAAAATGGATGGTGCAATTGCACAATTTGTAAGTTTAAATTTTATATAAGTTATTTCTATTTCTTAAATTTCTATATAGTAAAGTGATAACAATTATTTATGGACAACAATATGATAACAATCTACTCATAGAAAGTTCAAACAAAACATTTTGTATAATTCTCTTGTACCTTACAAAAATACGTAATTGGGATAGCTATGGTCAAATGAAGTATATGGTTCTTTGAAAATAAATCCAAAAGGCAAAGACCAAAAACCACAAGAATAGTAAGTTATCCTTGTTCATGTCTTTCGATATTTTGTTATAAACAAAAAGTTGTTTGTGTAATACAACACCTTAAAAAAAATGTTTGATTAATAAATCAATTTCCATATCATTTCCTTCAAGATCAATTAGCTACTTTTGATGATTCATTATATATTTTTTTTAGCAAAAAATAAAAAGCGCACATAAGCCTGCTATTTGCTTCTTCACAAAGTGCCAGAAAAGCGTGTATGAGGTCATTGAGGTGCACTTCATTAAATGAGCTTCACTTCGACTAAGTGAAGCCTTCAGACCTCAAGGTTGAGCTTTAAGCTTGCTTAAGAGCTATTTTAACAACATTGGGTACATTTATTTGTATTGATTAGTCTGACAATCCTGTCAGAGGGGACATTAATTGTTATATTATGCTTTACTTTCCACTTTCACTTGCATCAAAGTTTTGATGATTAGCTAATTATTCTAACAAAGTGGGAAGAGTTGATCTTTCTTCCAAAATTGATGATTTAGTAATGCCTGAACACTTTATGGTGGAAATTATTATATAATTTTGAATAATACATGATTCTGTGTCAGAGCATTGTCTGAGATTTGCAGAAATGCTTTCTGGAAAATAAATGACAGATTGTGAAATCTTATATTCTAGTATAATTATGACATGTTCATTTTACTCGTCAATATATGATTGAACTGTGTGACCTGCCTTCATATATTTATTATGTTGCTTCTGGTGGTGATGAGATGACTTTTCCAACTGATACCTTTTAAAACAAAGAGGATCTGATATGGGTATATCTTTGGTTGATCAAAGCTTGCTAAAGCTAAAGCTTAAGCATCACTATTGGCAGTGTGTGCAAAATTCTTTTACATTTGGGCTAATAAGAATGTTCCTTTGTTTTTGCAGCCTTAGATCAAATCTTGAGAATAATTGAACCCCACTAATTGGAATAGATTATTTTCATTTAATTTGCAATTTACATTTCATATTACCAATTTACCATCATACTGCTCTCTTTTTGTCTAGCTTCTATGATGATTATTACTTTTTTGTTTGTTCATAGATTAAAGACATGGAGAAGATATTTATGGGGATAGGGGAACAATCACTTGGTCAGGCGTTTTTCCAAGATATTGCAACCAGCTTTAGGTGAACTTCCATTTCACTCATATATTAACTATAGCATACTTCAATGAAATGGTTTCTTAAAGTGATAAGAAGATAATGTGCTTCCTTATAATAGGGTGTAATTAATCCTCGTATCATATCTTTTTCTTGGCTTGCTTTATTATTGCAGTTGCTCAGCTAGTCGTGCTGGAAAATCTGCCATAACATGGGAGCAGGTTTTTCATTCAAACACTACAATTTCTTTGTATTTGAAACTTTTGTAACTCTACCTTGTTCTCATTGTGTTATAGGTGCAAAATTGGATCCAAAATAGACAAGAACAGTTGCAAGATAAAGTTACTCCCTCATCTGGTGCCCTGAAATTATTTGATGATCTTTCAGATGTACCTATTTCAAGCAAAGCCCCTGAAAGCTCTTTAAATCCTAAAGGTCTTTTTTTTTTTTTTTTTTTTTTTTTTTTTTTTTTTTTTTCAGCATGGGTGTAAACTGTTGACAAGATACTCATGATTAATATTCTGTTCAATAATTGTTCCATGGGTTTTTAATTCAATGCTTCAAATAATGATTGCATTTAGATAAATAATTTTAAAAAGTTGTTTAATTTATCACAAATTTATATTTTGGTTTGTTTACAGCAATATCAATAAATAAATAAAAAATCTCTCCCTGTTGAGTAAAAATTAATACTGTGGTCAAAATACATTGTTGGTCCAAGGTCTCTAAACTTTTGCTCATGAGAGATCTTAGTCCCTAAAGTTTAAAGTGATTGCTTTTAGTCCCTAACAAACGTAAAGTGATCAATTTTAGTGTCTAACAAATTTTAAGTGATTGCTTTAATCTCTAAGGAGTGATGATGTGTCAATTTTTAGTTTGGCCATGTCATCTAAGGGACTAAGTGATCATTTTAAACTTCAGGGACTAAATTGGTCTTGGGCTAAACTTTAGGGACCAACAATATTAGTTAAGACATTCTTTATGTTGACATATCATCAAATGCACTACGAAGAGAAGAAGACAAGAAAATCACAGCACAAAATATTTCAATCTAATGAATCTCCTAATGTGGATTCATCTGCTTAAAGCTCAACAAAATCCTTGATAGTATGATGGTCCAGGCTTGGCATATAAAGGTAGGTTTGGTTAGTGTTCGATTTTTCAATAGTGCCCATTCCTTAATCAATGGATTGTAAATTAAGAAATTTGCACTAATGCATGGTTGCACAATTGCCTGTTGCTTCAACAACCTAGAGTGGGCACCTTATCAGCATGTTGGCCCCAACTTAAGAACCATCGCTCAGCTTATGAAATGGTGCTCAGAAGTTTACTGTGGACTCTGTTCTAAGCTTTAGCTTTCTTTTCTTTTTTTGAGCTTTATTAGCTTACTTGCTTATTTACAGTTTTTAAAGCCTTATTTTTTCTAGGTATAAGGGTTCTTTTACCCGCTTTCAGAAAATTAGTAAATGAGCCAAATTAAGTGCACTTTAGATATTTTAAGCACAAATCTTGTAGCCCACTGACTATGTTGGTTCTACGGTTGCATAAGTAATGTTGCATTTTTGCAAATTGATTTAATTAGTTCAATTTCCAATATATTTTATTTGTATCATACTCATATTGATTAACTACATGAGTACTATATCTTTTTCTTTTTCTTTTTGTCTTACTAAAAAACTATTTTCATTGTTTTAGGTATGCTTCTTTCTTCTCTCTGTCTTGTCTAGTATTTCATATTTATTATTTCTGCTACTGTTAATTACTCAATGATCATCTGAGATGGGTTATTTTTGGCAATACATAGGGCTACATATTTTTGGCCACTTTAATTGTTGTATTAATGCCATACATTATCCTCATTTCAGACCATGGAGGTATGCTATGCTTTAAAATGAATTCTCAACAATCTATCTTATTTATAATGGTAAAATCGGAATATTACATGTAATTTAATGCAACTATAATTGCCATTGACCTCTAGCTCAATTAGCACCTCATTTCCTTGCAAGTATTAGGTGGAAGGTGAGGTTGTAGGTTCAAGACTCACTATGTGCATGTGCAACTTACCAATAAATAAATAAATTAAAATGCAATTATAATTTTCTAGAGAAGCTTATGATAACAAGGTCAATGCAGGTAAAAAGATTTCAGATCTTTCAGGGTTGACATATGAAGCTAAATCAAAGAAAGATAATGCATGGTGAGAACATATCTTTTAACCGAGACATGCAATATATGCTTAATAGGTGTTGGAAATATGTACTATGGATTATACATAGCGCATAAATTCTACAGCATCTATATGTCAACATAAATAGGATTTGTTATTATTATATTCGTTGTATTATACAAGAAATAATTTAGCACATAAATGAATGACATTAACTCATTGCTTTAGTGTGCCTTATGCTTTGGAATAGGCTTCACTTTGGAGCACTTATGTGTTCCTTTAAATTTGTGTATCTTATTCATTTATCAGAATACAGCCCAAATTAGTAATATTTAAATATGTTGAAAAAGTTTTCCAGCTTGGTTTAATATTTACAATTTCCTTGATTTCTTTTCCCAATAATTTGCACAACTTGAAATCATTAAATTTAGGCAGGTTGGTCATTGTATTTCTGTTGGGATTTTGTCAACTAAAAATTGAGGGCATTGAAGACCCTTGCTATTTATAAGACCTGATAAACAGGATAATGTGCTAGGAACAATTTTTAGGTAATACCAAGATATATCAATTATAGATCGGGCCTTGGTGTTATAGCAATTGCCTTTCACCTAAAGCGCCATGTCGCTGGTTTGAGTATGGAAATCAGCTTCTCCAGGGAAAAATATTAGGGGTGAGGTTGCCTACAAATGACCTCTAACAGACCTTGTAGAAGTGGGAGCTTTGTAGTCTACATAAGACCAACCCAAAATATAGCAATTACATATAAAGGAAGCCATTAGTTCCATTTCTTATGTACTTTTGTGGTCTGTGAGGAGTTATACTTGTTTTTTAATGCCTATAATCATTCTTATGGAGTCATACTAAAACAGTGAACCCTGCTGTTCCAACTTTGCCTCTTAAAGACACCTTGAAAGTGCACATAACTATGTATAGTAGGTATGTAAAGATGGAATGATAACCGGAATAGACTATTACATTAATTACATTACAACTCTACATTCCTTTTTACAATCAGTTGCGGTCTCAATAAAGTAAATTCTATTTTTTATTTATTAAATATGTGTTTAAAACTTTAAATAGTTCAAACTTCATGCCAATACTATTTTTTTTATCTTTTGACATTAATGATTTTGGGTTGATGTGTACTGATATATTTGTAAAGGTCAAATATAGAACTTGATGCTGGAAAACTGGGTTTGCACATTGCTATTAATCAGAACTTGGAAAAATAAAAATACAAAATATATTAGAAAAGTAAAAAGAAACTGTGAAAGTAAGATTACATTAAGAAAGAAATGGTATTTGTAAAACATTACCTTTGTGGACAAGTGAAGGTTTGTTAGGATTTAGAAAATCTTGTAAAGTGATGAAACTTTTGCTTATATCAATATTCATTTCAATGACTGGTATGATTCTATCCGAGTTATAATATACCTTTTTTTTTTTTCAATGCATGCTTTCTTATAATAATGTTATTACCTTTCTAAATTATTACCAGCGTCACCCTGTACTTCCTTAATCCCAAACTTTGAAGCTTCAATTAATTCTTCCTACTTCATCACTTATCATACTTTGTTTATGATATTGTGTGGCCTACTGGCCTTAAGAGGCCAAAAGATCTAAAGGTAGTTCTTGTCTACGCTGGTAGTGTTTTTTTAGGATCGTTTGTTGAATTCTAATTAATTGAGAATAGAGCTCAAATTGTTGCTTTGAAACAACAAAAGGTTTAAAAGCTTGATGAAAGTATAAGGATTCTTGTAGTAGTGGTTCTCAGAATACCAGTTTCCATGATGTTATAATGCAATCTCAAGATAATTTAAACTCACAAGTATCTTTACCACCAGGGTGAAAATCAATTTCAAAATATATGATCTTGGTTGTGAATATTGTAATCTCCTTTTGAATTGATTTGTCAACCATAGCTAATATTTTAATGGCTTTCCAGGTATGATGTTGCTTCGTTCCTCAATTACAAGTTTCTTAGTACCGGCGAGCTTGTAAGATTCATTATCGGATTTATATACTTTTGGGACAATAACAGTTTTCTTAACATAAGACCCTTTTGGTTATTAATATTTTTGGAAAGAAAAAAATAAAAATTACAACTCTTCCATGTCTCCATGCTAAATGAAACTGGCCGTTTTGTAATGTTTGTCACATAAATGTGCGTCATGAACAGCAGCTGCTTGGATTATTTCAAGCAAGAGCTAGTTTTGAGCCCTTACTGGTATTTAACGTGATTTAAATTTAGGATATTGGTTTAAGCATTGGTTCTTCTTTTTTTTTTCTTTTTTCTTTTTTGGCATAACTAGCTTCTCCTCATGAGGGAAGGGAAAGAATTGCGTATATAACTGTATAGCTTACTAGCTGATATCAATAATCTGCCACTTTCAGTGGTAAAGAACGACGAGTTACCCGTGGGAATTAGGAACCCAATTGTCAGGGTCACTAATATTTGGTACATTTCCTATAAAAAAAAATAGAACCGTGTTGGTTCAAATCATAAAATCATTAGGTTTTTTTTTTTTTTTTTTTTTTTTTTTTTTTTTTCTGATTAATTACTGTTCTCCTCATACATTCAATTTGTCTGGATAAGGAAAACTATTAGAAAAGAAACAATCAGGTTAGCAAAAAATAACAAAAAAAGGAGCTTTATTTTGCAACGCATTTATGGTATACATACTAAATGCAACAAGGTGCATTTATCATGCCCTCACAAAATCAGTATCTATGTTAACCCCTTGCATCCAATTATATGGTAAACGTGATACTGTCCAGTGTCCAAATAAAAATCATAATGCATGATATTGGCTAATATATGTAAAGGTGCTATTATATATCACAGGCAGTTCGTGTACGATTTTCTGGCTTTGGTAATGAGGAGGATGAATGGGTAAATGTAAAAAGGGGAGTGCGTGAGCGGTCTATTCCTTTAGAACACTCTGAGTGTCATAAGGTGAAGCTTGGAGATCTTGTCCTGTGCTTCCAGGTAATGTTTTCCTTGGTTTTACTTATATTTGGATATGATCCATAAGCTGTGTTACAATCATGGGTCCTCATACAAACATTATGCCTTTGAGATAATGACTTCTTAGATATGAAAAAGTCTTGAATAATAAACTGTCATATTATCTTTCTTTTTTCTTTTTCTTTTTTTTTCTTTTTTGAGAAGAAAACTGTCATGTTATCAGTCTGTCTTAATTCAGGAAGATAATAATGGAGTGGCCTGGTTAGATATTCGAAAACTTTCCTCAACATTATAGTCGTCTCTTTCTTTTTACCTCAACAGTCAAAAGTGATGCCAGACAATATCTATTTTTGCTAATTGATGCCAGACAATATCAAATGAAGGATAAAGGGAAAATTGAACATAGTGGAAAATGATAAACCATAGATCAGCACTTGGGGTTTGCATGGAATCAGCACCAACCAACTTAATTCAGCACCTAAGATGCTAGGAATTAGCACCCAGCAATTGAAAATTTTCCAATTCAAAATTCCATTCGTCAAAGTCCACCTTGGTGTCTTACATGTTAACTGGAGCCTTTTTAAAATAGGCTTCAAAGAGCACATCAATAAGAAAAGTAATTCAAACACAAAACATATTCCCACAAAAACATCAATCAAGACAAAATTACATCAATAACTTTTCAAAATTTGAAATTCAAATTAGCACTAATTTGGTGCATCTTGGTGTCTGGACCTGGCTTATTAACAGGAAAGGGAAGATCATGCAGTTTACCATGATGCCTATGTTGTGGGAATTCAAAAGAGGCAACATGACATTCGGGGCTGCAGGTGCATCTTCACTGTCCGCTATGATCATGATAATACTGAGGTAATAAAGGATAAATTACATTGTTTAAATTTCTCTCTCTCACACACACACGCACATATGTGCATGCATGTGTGTGTGAGCGAAACTTCCAAATTTCTTTCTTTTTGTATCTGATCACTGCTCTTAAAAAATTTTGGTTGTGTGAAAACTATATTCATTATTGCTGCCTGATTTCATTTGCTGCATAACAGGAAAAAGTTGATCTTGGGAGGATATGTTGCAGGCCGAAATACTATTCACGGTCCCCTCTGGGTATTGAAGTAGGGCCTACACAACATTATTCACAGCCCACCTTTGACATCCAAGGAGTCAAATTTCCTTTTTAGCCTGCATTCACCCTAAGAAGTGATCTTTCTTTCTTTTTTTCTTTTTTCTTTTTTTCTTTTTTTATTTTGTGGCTAAATGGAAGTAATCTTTTTCACTTCTTGCGAAGTGTGACATTGGGATATGTTTGTACATAAGGCAAAACTTGTGGTACTCTGAAAATCTTGGAATGTTGTGTCTTTGTAATGTTGTGTCTGTGGATGTGATCCTAGAGACTTCTTTTCTGTTTTTGTTAGAAAAAAAAAATTTTGATTTTGATTTTTGTTTCGGAAAGGGAGAACAGGCCACACATATGAACTAGATAGTCTAGATGACCACTTTTAACTTCTTCTCTCTCTTTTTTTTTTTTTTTTTTTAATTTTATTTTTATATAGTTTTTGGGACACTCAAGGGGTGTTTGGTACATGTACTTAAAAACTGAAAGCATGTGTGGAAATACACGTGGGTAAAAAAATGTGTGAAAATACGTGTAATGTTGTTTAAAAATTGAAAATATGTATTTGAGTGGGTGTACCAAATGGGGCTTGAATTGTTCAATTTTAGGGGGCCAAAAATGAAAATTTTGAACCAAATCTTTCATATAATTTTATAATCTTTCATATAATTTATAATCTGTTGTAGTTCTGTCACTGTCAAAGGCAGTGGTCGGTACAGGGTAGGGATTTTACCAAAATTTATGATCAGTAAGAGTTTTCAATAATTAACCAAAAAAAAAAAAACTAATTGACCTTATATATACTAAAATATTTTATTTTCATAGCCACACCGAAACTACCTCTATTATATTATTAACAACTTTGATAATAGGTTTGTATTTATTTATTTGACCAAAAAAAAAGGACGAGTTACATTTTAAACCATATACTTTAGAGTGGTTTTAAAATTATACCCAACAATGTTGTTGGTTTCAAATAGAATTTTGGGCTTTTAAAATCGCACCAAATTAAACCTCCCAATCAAACTATAAAAGAATCAAACCCTAAAAAGCCCAAATTTTAGTGTGAAATTAGCATAATTATAAGGTTTAATTTGTAATAGTCTTAAAATATATAATTTTTTTTTATAAGATTAAAAAAATATAGAATTTTTTTTTATAAGATTAAAAAAATATGGAATTTAATTTACAACCTTTGCAACTATATGGCTTTATTTGAAAACATTCCTATTATAAGAGGTTTGACATTTAGTTTACCCCAACAATAAAAAAATAACAAAGGGGGGTTTCAATAACATTAATACTAGGTAAACATCACTTGAAAAAGGTTAAATATCATATGTATAATTGTTTTCAGTTTTTTTTTTTTTTTTTTCAAGTTATATCTAACTTAATTTTTATCAATATTACATCACCTAATAACTTTTTAATGGATGTTGTTTGAGAGTGGAGTAAGTCTTCCCTGCGGACTGTGATCTGAAGAGAGTATTCCTAAAAGCCCCATTCATGGAACAAGCACGGCCCATATGTAAGTGCAGTATAACCAGAGCCCAAAAGAGGAGAGAGTATCTGGTTTTGTTATCAAGGTAATTTGTGGAGCCCATCTTCCCAAGGTAGCACTACCCCGCTGAGAATCTACCAGCTATCTCAACGAGGATATCACTTCAATTATCTCCTAGAGAAACACGAAGAAGAAGATGCAGAGCTCAATGTAACAGTCACCTTCACATTAATGAGTAACCTTACCTAATGTCAGCTATATTAAATATTGAATGACTGGGCTGAACAGTGAGAACACCCCAAAAGTATATATTCATGATCAAGAAATGGTAGGAGGAGCTATTGATGGGGCAAATATTTCCCAAATCCAGCTAAGAGATGTACAATTAGAAGAGGAGGGGAAATGAGTATAAAGGGGAGAGGAGGCCAACAAGAGTGGGGATCCAGAAAAAAGAGAGGAAGAACAAGAGAGAGGAAAAGAGAGAAAAGCAAGAACTTGTATTTTCCACAAATGTGTATACCTCAAGAAACCGATTTTCATCAATCAAAGAATTTGATTTTGTTGTTTTCACCTCCAATCATCTGTCTAGTCTTCCCATTTTGGAATTTCATTTCTTCATCTTAAGAAATTAGTTGTGTTGATCATAAATTTATAGCTACTTAAGTTTGCTTTGTGTTTCTGACGCCCACAAATGTGTATTTTTACAAATCTACTATTAGATTACATTTTTTTTTTTTTTTGTACCTCTTATGTTGCAAAATTTCAAAATAACTATCTATTAATAGTTATCTCATTTATTAAATGTTTAAATTTTAAAATTTTGTATATGTTAAAGTCATCCACACAACATGAGTTAATTGATTGAATAGTAAAATTCCATTTGATTCTACATGAAATTTGATATTCATAATAAATACTAAAAATGTGTAATATAATAGTGAGGTTTCTAATATATTAATCTAATAAAATATTATTGAATGGTATAATGTTTATAAAGAGTTATGTCAAATATAACTTATTAATCTTTTCTCAATATATTTGATCTGTCTTTTTTTTAATTCAATGTCAACTTCTAGAATTCCTTTTAAACTTTAAAAATAGGGGACATGAAGAATTAAGATCTCCTCCAATTGAATTTTTCACTTTCCTCCAATTTTATTAAGATGCAAGACAATTGGTATTTAACAATGGCAAAAGTTGCATCACAATATGTTGTGAGATATTTGTCTTTGGATCTTCTGTGTAACCTGCTTGTATTCTGCTTGTATTCTATCTTTGGTCTCAAAAAAAAAAAAAAAAAAAAAACAAACAAACAAACAAACAATGGCAAAAGTTAATAAATGCATTTGTTAGTAATCATTTTAAAGAATTTCTTATGGAAAAAGAAAAAAATAACTAATTTTTTTGACAATTTTTTATATTTCTTATAAAAATAAAATTAAAAATTTTCTTAAATGATTTACTGACAAATACTTAAACGTATTCATTAATGAATACGGATCTTTTAAAAATTAAATGAATATCACATGTTGGAATTATTGAGGATTCGGGGATTCTTTCCCAAAAATTGGCACTATTACCTAGTCATCATTTAATAAGTGGGCAAGCTTACGTGGAAGCACAATCACTTTACAAGTCACACAACTTTTGTCATGTCGTTGATACTTTAGCGTAGGTACATGTCAAGTTGAAAGAATGGAATGTTTTACTTTCTCTGCGTAAGGTAAAAGCCAATCCGTGTTCTTTAAATATAACCGGATAAAGATTATAAAAAAGTAAAGATATGTTTAGATACTGTTTGTTGTTAAAAATTAAAAATTAAAAATACTGTAGTAAAATAATTTTTAAATTTGTGAATAATGTTATGAGACTTAAATTTATATTGAAATATGTATTTGGATGACTTTTGTGAATCCGTAAATAGTGCCATAGGACTCACATCTCTTTAGCAAAACGCCCCAACGCAATCCAAACACTCACTAAAATCGTGCTTGGTGCGTTGGAGTAAAGAGAATTTAAAGAGAAATTACGACAATATAAGTCATGTCCAAGTAACACTTAATTTTGTGGTAATAATAGAGATTCAATTGAAATTTTGATAATCTTGCTGTTAGATGACATGGATTTGTACTTCAAAATGTAGTTCTCATTTCATATTAATTGAATGTCCTTTACAATTTTATATCATGCATATTCACAAACTCAAAAAAAAAAAAATATATATATATATATATATATTAATGTTTGATTATCTAGATATTTTGCAAATGTTATAAGTCACAGAAGATAATATAATTCAATAATAAATTTATCAAAATATCTGTCAAATTACCGAATGTTGCACCACATCAAAAGAGTAATACTGTTTACTTTGAACCCGATCTTATTATATACGCAATATTTTCTAGCATTACCTTTTCTAGTTAAATAGCGCATTTTGATCTATTGAATATTTCTGAAGTGTCATTTAAATCTACGAATCAAAGAATAAGTTTTATGGAAGATAGGGGTGTGCAAAAAACCGACGAACCGAACAAACCGACCAAAACCGACCGAACCGTTGCCAAATTTTCGATTCGGTTTCAGTTCGGTTCGGTTTCGGTTTCATTTTTTAAAAACCGAAATTTTCGGTTTCGGTTTCGGTGCTGGATTTTTTCACCCGAAACCGAACCGAACCGACCGAATATATATATATATATATATATATATATTTATGTAATATTAAAACACAATAGATCAGTGGCCTTAATGGTAAACTTTTTATGGCTTAGCTAGTTGGGAGTGGTTCGAGCCTTCGCGCGGGACATGGGGGTATTTTTTGCTATTTAATTTTTTAAAACCCTAGTAGCATAAATACGAAAATACCCTTGATTATTCTTCCATTTTCTTTTCTTCAGCCGACGTCTTCTTTTTTCTTTTCTTCAGCTTCCCTTTTCTTTCTTCAGCCAACGTTTGGGTTTTGTTCTCTCTCACTTTTGTTGGCAACATCAAGAAGCAAGAAATGAAAAACCCACACCAAGAACAAGATTCAGAGAGAATCAAGAACAAGAATCAAGAAACCCACCCAAAGATCCAGAGAGAAAACATCAACAAACCCCGTTGTCGCCGTCGCCTGGAGTCTTCGCCACCTGGGTTCTATCGCCGTCGCCTCCTTCGCTGCCGCCGCCTCTCTGGTTTGATTTTTCTGTCTTTGTGGTTTGAGTTTTGTTCTTTGTGGGTTTATGGGTTCGGGGTTTGGGTTTTGTTCTTCGTTTTTGGGTTTCAAGGTTTTTGGGTTTTGTTCTTCATGGTTTGGGTTTTGTTCTTTATGATTTCTGGGAGTTTGGTTGGCTTCGCCGATACGCTTCTTCGCCATTCTCTCTTCTTTTTTTTTTTTTTTGGTTTTGTGTTTGGTGTTTGTTGGTGCTTGGTGTTTGGGTGGTGAGAAAACGTGGGAAAGATAAGGGATTTTCTGGGTTTGTTTATTTTTTTTGGGTTTGTTAATATTTTCTGGGTTTGATAAGAAAACCGAAAAATCCAACCGAAACCGACCGAAACTGAAATCCAACCGAAACCGATGGATTTCCAATTATTTCGGTCGGTTTCGGTTGAGAATTTTAGAAACCGAAAATTTCGGTTTCGGTTGGCCAATGCTTAGAAAACCGACCGAAACCGAACCGACACACCCCTAATGGAAGATATCCTTTTTGTTTTTGGTGCTTTTTGCACTATATAAGTGAACTTCTCATAATAGCGCATTAAATAGCGCATTTTTATCTGAATATCTTCTCATAATTCAACTTCAGTTTTTGTGAGAACTTCTCTCTCTTTTTTTTTTTTTTTTGGTTGTAGGATACTAAAGGCAGTCAAAGACTCAAAAGCGTGGTGAAGCCAGCAAAGGCCGTAATAGTTGCACTATTATCTGGTATATAATTTAATGCTAACCAATTTTGCCTTGCATTTGAATTTTGAAGTATTATTGCCATTATTTTCTAAGAATGTCAAAAGCAATTTTCACTTTCAAAAGTAAGGAAGTTAATAACAAGAATATAATTTTTTCTCATTCATAGTAAGGGGAAGATGATGCAGCCATGTAGGACATAATTTACAATTTAATTTTTTGTAATTTTGGTATTTTTATGTAATTTTCGTTATTTTAAATTTAGGGTATTTATTTCCTTGTTTTTGGGTGCTTTTAATGTTTTTTTAAGTCAAATTTGGTTCTTATTATAGATAGGTATTTATTAGGATCCGTTTTAGAATATATTTTCTTGTCTGTCAAATTTTAGAAACCCTTTAAATAGGCCTTCACATTTGTAAACGCTTTTAACAATTATTTAATCAATAAAATTCATAATTTTGTCTCTCTATTATTTGGTGGATTTCAAATCTTTTCTCCTTATAGATTCAAGGTTATATTTAAGAAGCAAACGTGTTTTGTTTCTAATTTTCTAGAAGTACACATATTTTACTTTTTATTGCTTCTGCATCTCGCATCAGTAGACTCTATGCGATTGACTACCAAGAGTTCATAAAACAATTTGTGTTAGTGTTACCAAGGGAGTCAATACCATACCAGAGGTCCTTTCGGTTTAATCAAGGGAATGGAATATTTCAGTAGCGATCAATATCAGTATACCGTTTCGAGATTATCACTATATAATAAAAAAAAATTAATATGCTAATTTTATATAATTTATTAATTTGTTTAAACTTAAAAGTTTTTAAAATGATACCCCAAGTCTAATGATAATATTTTCTCAAAAAAAAGTTTAATTATAATAATAATATTATAATTATATACTTAATAATAAAAATATTACTTATGTACTTGCCTAGATATAGTTTTTAGAAACTATATCTAGGCAAAAGGCCACGTCACCTTTACTTGACCTGATGGGTTATCAAGATAAATATTTCAAAAGTCTTCAACTTTTAAGTTTTCTTATTTACTCATTATGTTAGTGCACGTAGTTGGCAGGTGAACAAAACAATAAAAGAAGTAGATGAGAAGAATAGGAAGTGAACACAAATGATGAAGACGAAGACACAGTAGCAGTTGAGGAGAGGGTGATCAGCGACTTGAAAATGACTGGAGATATGGTGGTGAGTGGTAGAGACGACAAAGACGCATGTTTTACTTTTTTTTGTTTGTTCCGGTCCGGTATTGATTACCGGCCAAAACGTTCGATTTTCACTGGTATGTCTAGTATAGTCCAATACTGGCCGGTATTTTGAGAAGCACGATATGGAGGAGTTTCTATTCCAATTGACTAACCGGTAGGATAAATATAGGCCATACCGGCCGATATGGTATGGTATTCACTTAAAAGTGTTACACAGTACACACACTTAGGGACAAAATTAGAAATCTTTCCTTCATGGAGCTAACCCTAGGATCAAAATAATATTGTATAAACCCATAATGAAAATATGTGTGTGTAGCTTCTCCAAGGATCAAAATAATTTCGTATAAACTTATATCACATATTGAAAACATATTCACACACATATATATGCTTATACCGAATACGTAGTTATGTATGTTTTTGCTATTTTGCTTTAAAATGTGAGTGATATTTTTTGAGAGAGAGAAACTTAATTATACATTTGAAAATTTCTTAATTCAATTTCTTTTTAGATGTTTTAACATCATAAATTTTGTTTATATACTAATTTATTTCATATAAAATTAAATAAGTCATATGTTTTCAAGTAATTGAAAGACTTATAAGTTTTGTATATAAAACTCAATTTAAATTGGCACTTATGTTGTAGTTGCAATATATTTTTTGTTTTATTTACGTATTAAGAGATAATTTTTTGTTTTAGTGAAACTTTTAAACGTTTGAATTTTTACTTCATTAAAATAATTTCATTTATCACTCACAATATTAACAAATTGTGAAATACACTAGATGCCTAGCATATGTAACAATTATTTGACCTACAAATAACAAAAAAATGTATCAATCAAACAATAATTTTTGGAAACTATCAATGCAAACAATTTCTCAAACAACTCGATTTTCTTTACAATTGACATCCCACATAACTATGCGCTTTTTCTTATTTTAAAGATCAAAAAATTAATTACTAGAAAATTCATAAGAAAAAAAAACAATAAATTGATAAAAAAAAAAATACTTAACTACTCGAGAAAATGATGAAAACATATAATTAAGCATAATGATATATGCTTCTAAAAATAAAAATAAAAATTGATACGTAATCCAAAAAGTGCATTTGATACATAATCCAAAAAAGTGCATTGTTGGAACTAGGTTCACAAAACTTAAAATTCTTATACAATATTTTATTAGTCATACCAAATAGGTATTTTATTTTAGATTTGAGAATGAATAAGTCATGTATTATTTTCACAATAATAAGGAATTTAAGTGGGGTTTTAATACCATTTGTATAATTTATTTGTAATTTTTTTATTTTTTTATGAGGATACAATAATTTTGTCACTTTTTAAAATTCCATAAAAGGTTTTTAGGATGCGAAAAAACTATTAAAATTTTACTTTTAACAAAAAAATACATATAAATTATTTATATGTATTAATTAAACTTGGGCTTGGGGGGGGGGGGGGGGGGGGCGATGACCCCTTTGGGCCCATATGTAGCACTATCCCTCCACACGCCTTTTTCTTAAAACTAAGTATTCAAGTAATTACGAAGTAAGTAACCCTCACAATACAAAATCTATTAATTAAACTCATAATAGGTTTACTATTCATGTGAAAAGATGAATTATCATGTTACTATACCAGGGAGTACCTACTAATTATCGAACAATTTCATACTTTTATCAATCAAAATTTCTCTACTATTACTTTTGAAAAGAATTGGGCCTAAAATTAGTCTTTTTGTTGTGTTGTTTTCCTTTCCCTCCTCTTCTTCTTCTTCTTCTTCTTTTGGTCATTTCAGAAGAAGCAATTCAAGGAGGCAAAAAGAACAAGAAACAAAACCTAAAATATGGTTGTGAACAAAGTAGATAGTACTGCAATTTTTTTTTTTTTTTTTTGAGAAACAAAATATAGGGGTCTTTATGGTCATATTACACCCCCGAGCAAGGAGCCAGTGGCCTCGGAGAGAGTAGCCCGATCTCGGGGGTCCCCCTGTACCCGCTGTGTGGAAGTCACCTCATTTGAGTATACCCTCCACCAAGTATGCCCACCAACGGAAACCTACTGGTAGCGGGACTCGAACCTAGGTGCGTTGCACGAAGCGTCCGAACCTTGCCAGCTGAGCCAAGCCCCTGTTGGCAGATAGTACTACAATTGATATTGAAGATTTGGCATCTTCCATAAAAGCTAAGATGTCCCAAGATCTATTCATGTCACCTAATTGTAACATCTTCAGAGCCCTAACCATATTTTGCAGACTTAATGAAAAGGCTTATGTCCATGATGCATTTTCTATTGGCCCTTTCCACAATGGCCATCCAAAGTTCAAAGCTATGGAAGCAATTAAAAGGAAGTATTTGCAAGGCCTTATTTCTCGCTCACCCTTTCTAGAGGAAATGCTGAGAAATTTGATCATGTCAATCAAGGATGTGGAGAGAGGTTCGTGAGTGTTATGCTAAACCACTTAATTACAGCCCAGATGAATTTGTTAAAATTTTGGTAGTTGATGGTTGCTTCATTATTGAACTGTTCCGCAAGGATGCTGATGAAAAGCTTAGAGGAGTAGATGACCCGATTTTGACCATGTTAAGTATGCATCAATTTCTATATCATTACTTGATATTGCTAGAAAACCAAATACCTTGGATGGTGCTCGAGCGTTTGTTCAACTTGACCAAGGATCCTACACACGACAAGCCCCTAACTTTAATTGAACTTGCTAGAGAATTTTTTGCTGACTTTTCCCTACAAAGCCGGCTTTGGGTTATCCTTCTATTCAAGGCAAGCATATCCTCGATGTGTTTAGAAAATGGTTGGTTTCATCAACTGAAAAGGAAAAAATAGGCAAAATATATTGGACTCTCCTTCCTTCTGCTACCAGCCTTGTAGAGGCTGGAGTCAAAATCAAATCTTCAAAAGGCGTGAGTCCAAAGGCATATTGGACATAAATTTTATTGATGGTGCCCTGGAAATCCCTCCATCACAAATTCATGAGATAACTAAGACCTTCTTTCGGAATCTCATCTGCTTTGAACAATGCTACCCAGATTGTGAACCAAGGTTCACTTCCTATGCCGTGCTCATAGACAACCTAATTAACAATGCCAAGGATGTGGACGTACTAATCAAGAATAAGATCATTGAGAACTGGTTGAATCCAGCAGATGCCGCCCCATTCTTCTACAAGCTGTACTACAATACTCATGTCAAGGAAATCTATTACTAGGGAGTTCGCGGGGAAGTGAATGAATATTGCAATCGCAGGTGGCCTAAATGGCATGCTATCCTAGTGCGAAATTATTTTAACACCCCATGGGCAATTCTTTCAACTACGGCTGCTACCATCCTACTTATCCTCTCCTTTGTACAAAATCGGTACACCATCTATTAAAAATCAAACAGAGTGGATCTTGTAATATTAGAGAAAAACCCGTGTAACAAGTTGTGTACAACAATGTGTAACAATAATTGGCATTCACTATGGAAATCCAAGTATGTTAAGCATGTCATTTTCTTTTGAGTCACAGGCAGTAATAAAATGCCAACAAGTTCTTATCATTCATTTATATCAATAGTTCTATACTGGAAAAATGTTTGCAATCATGGACCTAGAAGTGAAAATTGAAATAAAGTCTAATTTTGGACCAACTCTACTCTACTCCCCCTTCCTCCCACTCATTAAGATATAACTGTAATGGAGTTCAGTTCTATTATGTCAAACTTTGGGTTTTGCAAAGAGGAAAATCATAAGAGTCATTAGAAATACTAGCAAAAGTTACAATAAGCAAAGCATCCCACGCATTACTACTATGGTTATTCGTTAGTATACATTAAAACAAGAAGTTCAAATTTCCAAACTCTTGTTTCTTAAGAGATCGTGTACCAAGTTTGTAGGAAGGAGAGGATAAGTAGGATGGTAGCGGCCTATAGATACCATATTTTGTACCCGTTAATTTTGGCCCCTAGCCCCAATGATGAGCTTGACATATGTCAACCAAGGGTGATTAAAGAATTCGCAATAGTTTGGAAGTAATAACAACTCAAAAATACTCAAATAGCTTTGAAATCGATACTGAAAAATAACATTTACTCACTGCTTTGACCATAACTTTTGATCAACAGAGAAGTTTTTAGTGAGATTTATTTCATTGGAAAGTAGACATCCTGGGCTTCAATTTGAATACAAATATTGCCTAATTTGGACTTATATTAAGTAGGTTATGACTATTTGAAGTTGGGCCAACTAGGCAGTCTGATTTTCTGGGTTTTAATACTTCATTCTAAGAGCCCAAAACATCATGCTTTGATATAGGCCAGCCCTTAGGCCAGCCCATAGACATTGAGAACGTCCAAAGATCATTAAAAAGCCCCAAAAACCCTAATTTTAACTTATAAATACTCATCTTATGCCTCCAATCAATACCCTAGCTAAATAGATTGATTTTTTGGTCTCCATCTTCTCTAAAACCTTTTTTTATCTTTTCAAAAATGGAGGGCAGCCCTTAGCACGTTTTTTAATCATCAAAAAAACTCTCTTTAGTTAGTTCTAAGGTAGAATTTTTTTTTTTCAAAATTGTTTTCTAAAAACCTTTTGTTCTTGAGTTGTGATTACTAACAAATATTGTGTTCTTTGATTATCTTTGTCTTCTCCATCTAACCTTGGTGATTGTAGGCACTAAAGGACTGGTTGAATAACGTCAAATCTGTGATTCTAAAGTAAGGTTAGTCTCTTTTCCATGATTTACCACCTTACTTTATATGATTCATATGATTTTCTTGATATAGTTTCTCCATTTGTTATATTTGATGTGTTTGATGTTTTAATTATGTTTAATATGTTCTAATATGATTTTAGCTTGTTTATAATCTATTCTTGTTGTCCTTGGTTTGTTATTTTGGTTTCATGTAAAGTATAATATGTAAGTTTATTTTATGTAGTTTAGTTTAATTATTTGTTTTGTTTCATGTTTATTTGCTTATATTGATGTTTTGTGTTTTCATTTTATGTTAGTTTAGTTTTTAGGGTTTCTAACATGCTTGTTTGATCTCACATATTATATATTTGTTTGTTTAAATCTCTAAAAATGTAATTTTTCGAATCTGTGTTAAAGGATGCGTGAGCATCATCGAGTATGCATGCGCGTGGTTCAATCATCTGTACACAAAGACTACATAGTTGAGTATGCGTACACACCCCAAATCTAGATTAAGGTTAAATCTTGTTTTTATTTGTTTTAATCATTTTTTACATAATCTTTGATTCTATTTGACTTTGTTTTAGGTTAATTATTTAGGTTTAACTATTTTCCATGTTTGTTTTAATATTTTTGTCATGTTTAGTTTATTTGATATTATTTCCTTGTGTGTTTTATTTAATTGTCAACTTGCCATATTTAATTGTGTTTTATTTATTTCCTTTTATATTGTGATGTTTTTAACATGTTATGTGTATTATCTATATATTACTAAAAGTTGAAACGTAGCATTTATTGTTGCTACGCTCCTGTTGAGCTACATCAGCAGTCACGTCATTCATTTATTTATTTATTTTTTCTCTATTTAAAATTTTCTTCCCCCTAAAAAAAAAAAAAAAAATTTCTCTTCTTCTCCTTATTAGTTCACACTCCTACTATTACACTTCTTCCAACCTTTCCCTTTCCTTTTTGTCTTTTTGTCTTTCCACGACTTTACCGTTATACTTTTTACTCTTTTTTATAATTTGGCTCTTCTTCTACCTTTACACCTACTATTACACTTCTTCCAAACTTTCCCTTTCCTTTTTACCTCTTTATCTCCCCACTACTTTACTGTTATATTTCCTTCCTGTTTTTTATAATTTGCCTCTTCTTCTACCCATTTTATTTTGTATAAATTTGATATTGTTTTCCCATTCAATCCATATTTTTCCCACACAAAACTGTGAGTACTCTCTCCACTTTCTTTCGGTGAATTTTTATTCTTTCTTATAACTCTAATTAAGATTGATGGTTTTTTTTTTTTTTTTTTTTAATATGTGTTTTGGTGTTGTGTGTGTGTGTGTTTTTTTTTTTTTTTTTTTTTTAAATATCCCATCAGAAAGTCTTCTCTTTACCTTTTATAGCTTTGGTTAAATTTTAGTTTGGGTTGACACTTAGTTTTTTGGGAAACATGAATTTGAATATTTCTACCAATTGTTTGAGTAATAAATTATTATAAAGCCTGTTATTTATTCTTTTAGTTTCATTTTAATTTTGGTTAAGATAATATTGTAATATTGTAATGAGTTTTGATTATTATGATATTTTCCTTATTCATTAAGAGATGAGAAATTTGAATAATACATTTGAAACTTATAAAGTTTAGTTGTATATTTAGCAAATATAATACACTACAATAGAAGTTAGAAGAATATGGTTCACCTTAAAAAATATTAATCAAACATAAAAAATAAAATAATAATAATAATAATAATAATTGTAGGGATGTAGTTTGAGTCCTAAGCCCAAAAGGTAGAAGGATCTAGGCCCAAAGAGCCCAATACAATGAATTTGTAGAGAGTAGGTAGAAAACTAGGCTCTAATGAGTTTGGTGGCAATTATAGCGGATCCAAATGACAACAAAGTAAAAATAGACTGGTTTTATCTAAAGAAAATCGTACTCAGCACAGTCCAAGGAGATCAATTCTTGTATATAATCCTTGAAGTTGATTACAAGTACAGTTCTTATTGCTACAATATTTCTTTTTCAATTCTCTGACCCCTTCCCTTAGGGTCTTTTTTCTCTTTTATACTATCATCCTCTTTCATCTCTACCCTCCACGTGTAGATTAGATTGCTGATCTTGATCCTTGTCCCATCAGCACCTTCTTAAAATCTTTGGGGAGTAGTTGTAAGGCTAAAAGTTATTGTTCAGGTATCGCTTCCTTATTAATGCGGCCAGAGAGTTAGCTACAAAATATTCAATGCGGTGGTAGCAGCTTTCTCTTAGATATTTTATAGCCCCCATGCCTTCATGACGTGCATCATTGTCAATAGAAACTCTTAGAATGTTGCTCTGGATGATGGGCCGCACCTTCTAACCTCTGCCTTGCTTATTAAAGGAAGCATCCCTCCTCGGACTACCTTCCTGGACCATCAGGCCTAGATCCCTTCCTTTATTTATTAGTGTCGACCTCTATAACCCGTTTACCCATCCTTGGACTACTAGGTATCCTCAGACCAGGCCCCCGGCCCAATATATACTACTGGGCCTATCATCCCTACAATAATAATAATAATAATAAAATAATATATTTATAGAGATAAAAAGATTAAAAAAAAATACTTGTAGAAATCTTTTTTTTTTATTTTTTATAAATAGACAATACTTGAAGTAATGGTTTTTTTTATATATTATACCTCATTACATAATATTTATATTCCCACACATCGCATGGGTTTGCAGCTAGTTTTTATTTAAAGTGCATGATGCCTGTTTAGATTAAGAATTAGAACTCTCTTAATAAACTCTTTAATTAAATATGGCCTAACAACACATAATCGAGGTCGGCCCAAAAGCCGGGCGGTCTTGGGTACCTAACACCTTCCCAATCTGTACCTAAACTCCAAACCCATAATCTAGTACATGGACTTATGTGTGTAAGTGATTGGCCCAAAGAGCCCAATATGTTTCCTAGACCTAATATAGGTGGCAACTCCATTAGTCCACACGGCCGTAGTTGAAAGAATAACCCATGGAGTGTTAAAATAATTACGCCATCTAAGCCACCTACGATTACAATATTCAGTCATATCCTTGCAAGGCTTCTGGTAATAGATTTCCTTCTTGAGATGAGTGTTGTAGTACAGCTTGTTGAAGAATAGGACCGCATCATCTGGATTCAACCCAGTTATCAATGGCCTTATTCTCGCAGAGTATGTCCATGTCCTTGGCAGTGTTAATGAGGTTGTCGAGGAGTATAGCATAGGAAGTGAACCTTGGTTCACAATCTGGGCAACATTGTTCAAAGCTAATGATATTTCGAAACAAGGTTTCAGTTGTCTCATCAATATCTAATAGGGGGATTTCAAAGACACCATTTTCATAATTTATGTCCAAGCAGCTTTTGGACTCACCCTTTTTTATTTTCACTCCAGCCTCTACTAGTCTCGTAGCAGAAGGTAGAGTCCAATCTAATCGGCCTTTTTCCCCTGTAATTGATGAAACCATCAATTTTCTATACACATCGACGATATGCTTCCTATCTTTGATATGAGGGTAGCCATAAAGCAACTCTGTAAAGAAAAAGGTGTGAAAAAAATGTTTTAACCAGTTCAATTAGGGGCTCGTTGTGTGTAGGATCCATGGTCATGTTAAACAAACGGTCCATTACCATCCAAGGTACTTGGTTTTCTAGCAATATCAAATCATGGAGTAGAAACGAGAACATGCAAGCCCTAGTGAAAATCAAGTCATTCTTCTCTCTAAGCTCCTTATAAGCTATCTTGCACAACAGTTCAATAATGAAGTAGCCATCAATCACTAAAATTCTTACAAACTCATCTGGACTGTAACCAATTGGCCTAGCATAACACTCATTCTTTCTCCACATCCATGACGAATTTGGTTAAATTTCTCAACATATCATCTAGACAGGGTGATCGTGAAATAAGGCCTTGCAAATACTTACATTTAATTTTTTTTTTTTTCCGCCTCTTTGAACTCTGGATGGCCATGGTGGAAAGGCCCAATAGAAAATTCTTCAAGGACATAGGCCTTTTCATTAATCCTGCCCAGTATGGTTGGGGTTTTGAAGATTCTCAGTTACTTGAGATGAATAAATCTTAGTACATCCTAGCTTTTATGGAAGCTGTCAAACCTTCTATATCAATTGCAACACTATCTGCTTTGTTCAAAGCCAAATTTTAGGTTATGTTTCCGATCTTTCTTTTTTGCCTCCTTATAAATTGCTTCTTTACCACCTAAATTATACCCCATTTTACACTTACCATTCTAAAGTTTAGAATGAACACTTACCCCCTAAACTATTGACAATGTAACACTTTGTACCCCACCATCCATTTGTCAGTTAAGTATGACAAAAAACCAAGTCAAAGACCAAAATACCCTTGTCATTTTTAGTCAAACATGGAGCTCTCTGGTCTCTCCCACTCTGTTTCACCAATTAAAAAAAAAAAAAAAAAAGGCCAACTAAAGAAGATAAGAAAATCCAAACAAAAATTTGAAACAATCAAAACCTATAAATAATTCGGAACCATTTGAAGAGATGCATAGAATCTAAAAATTAGAGTCCAGTAAAAATTACGCAAGGACCCACCATCTTCACCGTTTCCTTAAGGTCCTACGGCGCTAGCAAAAAAAAAAAAAAACTTAAACCCATAAATTGAGATGAACATCAAACCCAGAAATTTACATGAAATCCAAAAAATGAGATGAACATCGAACCCATAAATTAATATCAAACAACAAACCTAGAAAAATTACATCAAACCCACAAATTACAACCCAAAAATAAGCAGCTCCTTATTTCAGTCATCAACAAACCCATACCCCACAATCTGTGCTTCGATCATCCACTTTGTCAATGGCCAGATCTAAAATATCACACCGACTTTAATCCCACTCATTCTTTTAGACTCCTCCACTAATGTTAATAACCCTTCTCTCACCACCAAGTCACTAAGTTACAAGGCCAACAATGATGACTTTCATGACTCGATTTCAAAGAGCTCGATCTGGGCTCACCTATTTCATGGCTTTATTCTCTTTAGAAGCGCCACTTAAGACCCACAACCAGTAGCATGATCGGCTATCTTCAACGTGGACTAGGCATCACCGTTAGCAGCAAAGAAAGATTAAATGAGGGAGAGAGATTGAACCTGAGAGTGATTTGAGAGAGTTCAAAATTGTGGCATTTAGGGAATTTAGGGGTTTCACTGTAATTTCGTCCCAACTTAATAGCTACTTAAACGGTAGGGTGCAAAGTGTTACATTGGCAATAGTTTAGAGGGTAAGTGTGCATTCCTATAGTTTAGGGTGGTTAGTGTAACATAAGGTATAATTTAGGCTGGTAAAGTGTAATTTCTCCTAAATAAATTGAAAGGAAAAACAACACAACAAAAACTAATTTTAGGCCCAATTCATTTCAAATGGAATTGTAAACAAAAGTTGACTGATAAAAGTATGAAATTGTTTGAGAATTTTAAAGTACTCCTGAGTACTATGATATTTTTCTCCTTTTATATAAATGGTAAATCTCATCATGAGTTTAATTAATGGAATCAATATTATGTGTGATAGGCCAAGAATATATTGACCCCTTTTGGTAAATTAATCAATTAATTATTTAAGTGAATTAATTAGATTCAATTACATGCAATAAGCATGGTAGCACAAAAAAAATCACCAACCAAGTTAAATGCAGTGAAAAATAAATTTGACATAGGTGATTTGTTTACGAATGGGAAAAACTACTGAGGCAAAACCCCACTGGGTGAATTTAAAGTCACCATTCCCGAGAATCAATTATTATCAAAACAAGCAATTACAAGTAAAAGGAATCCCAGTACCTAATACCAACCTACAGTTGAACCCTTACCCCAATACCCAATTAGACTTGTAATGTAGCGGCAATCTCTCCTTTCAATGCATAGCTCCCAGTACGTGACTAACCAACGATGCACGGATCTCAGTACGTGACTAACACACCAACTTAAGGAAGATGTTGGTTGCAAAGTTCTTTAGTTCATCCAACAATGAAGATCAAGAAGCTCCTTGGTTACAAAATCCTTGGCGTAAAGACGCAGTAACTTCTAGAGAGAATATGATGAATGAGGGCAAATTATCTCTAGTCACAATATGCATGTATAATCACTTTGCATCAAGTTGCATCATCTGTGACGGCCTTTAAAATAATCCTTATATATGTCTAAAGTTGTGAGAAAAGAAATTTACACAAATACACATGGATATGCGTAAAATCAAATCTGAAAATTCTAATTTCGTAATTCTCGATAGATACAACTGCTGGTCGAGATTCTGTCAAGTTTCAACATTAAACCTCAATAGATATGATTCTGCCGAGACATCTGTCGAGCTTTAATAAACAGCACTCCTTCACTTGTTTCTTGGATAGATTTGCATGGCTTTAATACTAAACTTGAACTCTTGTTCCTTGAAGTACTAAACTCATCCTAGATCTACCAAATTACAAGTAATATGTGTTTTGTCAAAAGATTAGCCAATATACATAACATATGTCTCTAACAATTTCATATATGTCCTAACAATGTGAGAGAGGTGAGAACTAGTAATGAATAATTACTTGAAATTGTTTGACAAAAAAAAGATGTGTGTAACACTCACACAAAGAAATTCAAGGTGGTTTGTTTTGTAAACTTTTAACTTGTTATAAAAATGTTATGAACATAGTATTATTTTACTTTTGTTAAACCCAAATTCTTGAAATTCTCAAGTGAGTGTATAATATCTATTTGTAGAGTAGACAAAGCATGTTAATTTATATATATATATATATATATATTGTTAACGTGTAATAGGTTGTAGGCATTAGGCCTACCTTGTTTACTTGTACTGCACACTCTACCTCTTATATAAAGGCACTCTTGTATATTTTATCACTTGTGAAATACAATACTATTCATTCAATATTTCTAACATGGTATCAGAGCCATTGCTCTATTTTTCTTGTGTCTTATAGTTTTGTCTTTGTTGGTATTTTCCTCTACCTTGACATCTCCTATTAGTAAACCTTTTCTGTGCCTTCTCCTAATTGCTCCACTGCCGTTAGAGGTACTCAAGGTTGAATCTCCACCGCTAAAAGCTCGATCTTCGCCACCAAAACCACTGTCTCCGTCGAATCTTTCACATTGGACCTCTGATTAGGACATAAGACATATCATTGTGTAGATTTTCATCCATTCTACACAACACCGCTAGAATCATCATCATCTAACCATTCACGCACCGCCACATGCCAGTCAAAAGTTTGTTAAATTTTTCCACGCACCTTGCGAGCCATCAGTGTTGCTCCGATCTTGTCGGTGCCGCAGCTATTGGAATCCTCTTTCTCCGATCTACATCGTCAGAAAAGAATCGGCCACATCGGACGGTTCACGTCCTCTCACGCGCCTCCTGAATATTCTGCAACATCATCCACGCGCCACTCTACTACCTGCTGACATCATCTGTGACTTCACTCTGACACGTCAGCCCTAGCTGCTTCATCTACCACATCATCACCTAGTCAGCTATTGACGTCATAGCCGTTGACTCGTTGACTTTGACTGTTGACTTTTTGTAGTCCAAGTGCTCCCCACCCATTTTTTTGCGTAGATTCCATTGTTGCAGTCCATTTTTGCATATTTTGCTTCTAAATGAAGAATAAGGACAGGTATTCGTTTTATTACAACAATCGTTGCCGACAATCCAACAAACGTTTTTGCAATTTTTGCAAACGTCTTGGCCATAATATTAAGACTTGCTATCATGGCAACAAATCAGCTGCTTCCACTTTCACTGCTACTATTGCTAATAATGAAAGTATCCAACCAATGGCTCTTATCTCCGCACAGTCCAAGTCTTCTAGATCCACTATCACCATTTCCATAGTCGACTTTCAAAACATCATCGCTAATACCATTCGTATGGTTGGTAATGCATCTTATTCCTCTTCACTCTCAGTTCTATCTGGTTTGTCTCCTTCCTTTTGGCTTATGGATTCTTGGCTTATGGATTCTGCTTGTTGCAATCACATGACACTTCACTCGTCCTTATTTTCTCAACTTGAACCTGCACCACACCTTCTTAATATTCGCACAACTAATGGTTCCACAATGTTTGGTCATAATATAGGTTCCATCTCGACCTCCAACCTGTCGATTCCTAGGGTTTTTAATGTTCCTAACCTTTCTTACAATTTATTTTTGGTGGGACAATTAGTTGAGTTGGGTTATCGCAGTACCTTTGATTATTCTAGGTGTATTGTGCAAGATCTGAGGACGGGACAATAGCTTAAGACCGGTCCCAGAGTTTGGCGTATGTTTCCTGTGGACAACTTTCGTCTTCCACCTGTTGCTCTGATTTCTGTTGCTACTACATTTTCTTCTATTCCTTCCCTTGCACTTTGGCATGCCCAACTTAGTCACGCATCTTCCTCTTGGGTCTTGAAATCACTCATTCCATAGATGGTCTTTATATTACTCAAGCCAAATATGCTTTTGAACTTTTGTCTCGAGTTGGACTCACCGATGGCAAGATTGTTGATACTCTAGTTGAACTTAATGCGCATCTAACTCCCTTGAAGGAGAAACCAATGTCTAATCCCTCTCTTTACAGACGATTGGTTAGCAGTCTAGTTTATCTCATTGTCACTCGTCCATACATTTCTTATACTGTTCACCAAGTAAGCCAGTATCTGTTTGCTTCACGATCGACTCACTATGATGTTGTTCTGCATATTCTTTGATACCTGAAGTTCACTCTCTTCCATGGCATTTTCTACTTTGCCCAGTCTCCTCTTGTTCTCTATGCATTCTCTGATGCTGATTGAGTAGTAAAGCCCATTGATCGCAGGTCCACCATGGGTTATTACTTTCTTTTTGGTTCTTCTCTGATTTCTTGGCGAAACAAGAAACAAACCCTTGTGGCTTGCTCCAGTACTGAAGTAGAACATCGTGCCCTTACTGATACCACATCTGAACTCCTTTGGTTACGATGGCTTCTTAAGGACTTAAGTGTGTCCACATCTTCTGCTACTCCTCTTTATTGTGACAACCAGAGTGTCATTCATATTAATTACTCACAATGATGTCTTCCATAAACGGACTAAACACATCAAGATCGATTGTCATTTTATCCGTTATCATCTTGTCCATGGTGCTCTCAAGCTGTTCTAGATCTCCTCTAAAGATCAACTTGCAGATATCTTCACCAAGTCACATCCTAAAGGACACCTTCGTGCTTTGGTTAACAACCTCAAGTTGATCTCACACCCACCTTGAGTTTGAGAGAGGCTATTAACATGTAATAAGTTGTGAGCTTTAGGCCCACCTTGTTTACTTATACTACACACTTTGCCTCTTATATAAAGGCACTATTGTATATTTTATCACTTATGAAATACAATACTATTCATTCAGTATTTCTAACATATATATATATATTGGTTGCAAGTCACGGTGTTCATATGAACACCTTGAGTTAAATAGATTCAAAGAAATGTGCTTTTCAACTAGAAAATGTGCCACTAGATTAAAAGCTCTCCAACTACGCATATAAGTCATGTGTAAGGAATTTTTTGGCAAAATTTGGCCTTTTATGGGATTTAAAGTTATGTTTTGAAAAATTCCTGATTTGGAATTATTTATAAAAAAAAAAATAGAAACTTGGATTGAATATCATTCTATAATTGAAATGGTAGTACAACATAGAGGGGAGCAATGAAAACATAGGGGATTATTTAGGGGGGGGTGTCCTGATAGAGCAAGTGTTGCACCATAGGAAGGGTTGCACCCTTCCAAATTTGTGTGGTCCCTGGGGATCTAGCAAGATTAGCCAATTCGTAGGCTACTATATATGTTGTATTCCCTTTTCAAGTGGGAATTTCCATCTACAAAAGGATATGAGGCATGATACCAATAAAGAGATAACCAAGCATTCTATCTGCTGTCCCAGAGTTTATGGCATGTTTGGATTGAGGAGGGAGGGAGGGAGGGGGGAGTAGAGTTGGCTAGAAATAGGCATGTCTACAATCTACTCATAATGATTGCTCATTATCATCAAATCAAGACACTAATGATTAGACATTAAAAATTTTGAATTATTCTTATTCTAAATAATAATAATAATAATAATAATAATAATAATAATAATAATAATAAAATTGAGTTTGCGAATTTGGACGTAAAGGACATTAAATTAATACAAAATGTAAATCCAAAATGTAATTTAACAGAAAGATTATCAAAATATCAATTGAATCTATATAATTACCACAAATCAAGAGTAACTTCGACATGACTTATACTAGCAAAATTTTCTTTAAATTCTCTTTACACCGACACAATAAGCACAATTTTTTATAATCTCTATCTAGTACGTAGTCCATTTGATCCATTTTATGGATTTGCTTTTACTTCACACAACGAAAACTAAACAATCGTTTCTTTCAACTTGACAAGAGTATCCACACCATGACCAAAGTTATTAGGATCATCATGCTCCAAATATTCTTCATTCCATATTTAGTTTTTTTTGTACAACAATTGTCTCTAGGTGTCACAGGTCAATTTTTCTTTCAAATTTTTTATCTGTGATGGCCCTAAGTCCTTGACTTAGTCTCAGTCATCGCCACACACACACTGCAAGAACATTTAGAACAGATTATTAGGGATACATACTTACACAACACACACTATATTTACAAGGTACCTACCCCCAACCTTTATCACCTAATCTCAAGTACAAAAGGAAACCCTTACAAGCCTGGAGAAAATACATAGAATTCTCCCTAAGACAAAATACACTCTGTTGTTGACACCCCCAACAGCATTACGGTCATATACACTGCTATGGCAGTTACTGCCTAGTAATTGCCTAGATCTTGGACAATTTGTCACTTGTGGTCTAACTTAGGACACCTTGAACTATTGTTGTCTTAGTTCCTAATCCACATTTTCAGTCCCTACACAACAAGTCTGAATATCAGGAAAACCAAAAACTGCCTTGGTAACTGCTCCTACACATCAACACATACACAACCCATGTCTCAGCGATTCATGGGGCTTCTATCCACCACTCAGCAACCCACACAGCATCTGAATAAATGTTTTGGGATGCTTGATCCATGCCTAAGCCATCCCCTATCAACCAACACAGCCCACACTGCATGCCCACATGCAGCACACACACAAGGTAACTACTATTAGCCCACTAGCATCTGTCCATGCACTAGGCCAGCACCCTCTAACCAATGCCTTGCACACAGCATTTGTTTTCACATCTTCATGGAAGCCTAGCCCTACTTTGCACACAAGCAACCAAGCCCACATCAACTGTTGTTGTCTTGGTTCCTTGTCCACATTTTCAGTCCCTATACAACAAGTCTGAATATCAGGAAACCAAAAATTACCTTGGTAACTGCTCCTACACATCAACACATACATAACCCATGTCTCAGCAGATCATGGGGCTTCTGCCCACCACTCAGCAGCCCACATAGCATCTAAATAAACATTTTGGGATGCTTGGCCAATGCTTAAGCCATCCCCCATCAGCCAACACAGCCCACACTGCATGCCCACATGCAGCATACACACAAGGTAGCTGCCATTAGCCCACTAGCTTCTATCCATGCACTAGGCCAGCACCCTCTAGCCCATTCCTTGTACACAGCATTTGTTTTCACATCCTCATGGAAGCCTAGCCTTGCTTTGCACACAAGCAACCAAGCCCACACACAAGCAATCAACAACTAAGCCACCCATGCCATGCACCACCAAATAAGGTCAACACCACCTACTGTTGCCCATCATAAAAAACCAATTCTGCCTACCATGGCCTTGGGGCATCATCTGGAGCAAAGTGTCTCCACATTCTACTCCCTCACAATGTTCATCAATCCAACTCGAATAGGGAGGCTGGACATGTCCCTCTTAAAGAGCCCTTAGGAGTATTACTAATCTAGCATGAGAAACCATTAGTGTGTTAAGGAGACATAAAACCATGTGACTGATCTAATGCTACCTAAGCACCATCCTTCCTCATGCCATCATCAGTAACAAGTAAAGCTCCTAACACTAGGTTAGGTAGGACATCAAATCTTCCCTTTTCTATATTGCAGAATTTATGGATTCATTCTTCATTTCTAACCAAATTTGTGTAAACTTCATGTAAAGTGAATGTGCTTTAGCTTGCCCACTTATTAAATTATGCCTTAGTGATAGTGAGTGCCAGTTTTCACGTTCAAAAAGAGTTCTAGAGGTTGACACTGAATTCAACTAAAACAAATCAAAATATATTAAGACAATATTAAGTTATATCTAATGTAATTCATTACACATTTTCATTCTTTACTATGCATAAAAAATTACTTGTTAATCAAATGAAATTTTACTATTCAATCAAGGCGAAAACCATATTTTAATCCCTACATTTTCACCTTTTTCCATTTTGGTCCCTAACTTTTTTTTCCACCGCTTTTAGTCCCTGTCTTGGAAAACGTATATCATTTTTGTCCTTGCCGTTACATCAGTAACGGAATTTGCACAGCTGGCTAACAGAGTGCACTGTTGGGCCACTCAAAGTTGATGTGGCCATTTAAATAATAATAAAAAATATTAGTTTGCATTAAAAATGCCACGTCATCTTTTAAAAACAAAAAATTAATTTATGAATTTTAACTAAATGAAAAAAAAAAAGAAAAAAACGGAAATAAAAACCAAAAATCATATAAATTGAGATCGAAAGAACAGATAAGAACAAAAACCCAGAAAATTTCAAGTACAAACCCAGAAAATCAAACACAAGAACACAAGAAAATAAAACCTAGAACACACGAGCACAAACCCAATTAGATATGGATGAAAACACAAATTCAGAAATTTCAAGCACAAACCCAGAAAATCAAACACAATAACACAAGAAAATCAAACCATAACACACGAGCACAAACCCAATTAGATATGGATGAAAACATAAACCCAGAAATTTCAAGCACAAACCCAGAAAATCAAACACAATAACACAAGAAAATCAAACCCATAACACACGAGCACAATCCCAATTAGATATGTATGAAAACACAAAGACATTCATCAATTACTTAGTCGATTCTTTCACATTCTCATTACAAACACAAAGACCTTCAAAGATTCAAATCACAAAGACTTTCAACAAACACAAAGACCTTACACACCTTCATCCAAATTAACAAACCCAACAAAGCAAACCCAAATAAAAGCCAAATAGCAAAAACCCAATCCTCCCCTGTAGATCGAAGAGAGTGAGAGTCCGAGATGTCATTGGGTTTGGCTTTGTTGTTGTGGTGGCTGTCATGGTGGTGCTTATGAGGGAGAGATCGAATCTCCATTTAGATCAAAGAGATAGAAAGGCAATAGATCTTTATCTGTTCAAAGGGGATAGATCTAGCAAAAACCTGACCCAATATGTCTGGGCTTCATCTCCCACCACCACTCCACGGTGGCTTTTAGACCTTGATTTCTTTGATCCAAAAGAACCAAAGCCATACTGCCCCCAGCTAGCCGCACTGGTCTTGCATCGCACTGCCGCCACGGTGGCTTCTAGACCTTGATGTCATCTCACAGGTCTTGCATCGCATCGCCGCCAACCATACTGCCACCAGCAACTGATCTTAGCATCTCTCTAACCCGGATCAAACCAATCTCAGCCTTTCTCTATCTCTAACCCAAATCAAACCAAGACCTAAAAACCTTAGAGAAAAAGTTCCGGTCAACAAAGAGAGATACCAAAATTGGAAAATATAAGTTTGGTTGGGTGGGGTTATTAGATTTAGTTGTGTTTAATTTTTTTTTAAACAAGTCGTGTTTAATTTTTTTGTTGATAAGGATCTGATCTCTATATTTATATGATTTTTGGTTTTTATTTTCGTTTTTTCGTTTTTTTTCATTTAGTTAAAATTCATAAATTAATTTTTTGTTTTTAAAATATGATTTGGCATTTTTAATACAAAATAATATTTTTTATTATTATTTTAATGGCCACATTAGCTTTGAGTGGCCCAACAGTGCACTCTGTTAGCCAGCTGTGCAAATTCCGTCACTGATGTAATGATAGGGACAAAAATGAGATGCGTTTTCGAAGACAAGGACTAAAAGCGGTGGAAAAAAAAGTTAGGGACCAAAATGAAAAAATGGTGAAAATGTAGGGACGAAAATGTGGTTTTCGCCTTCAATCAATACACTCATGTTTTGTGAATAGCTTTAAAAACCCCAAATTTTGAAATTTATACATTTAACTAGTGAGATAATTATTAATTTCTGATTATCTTGAAATTTGCAAGCATATTAGATTTAAATAAATATAATGTAATACAATAGTAGATTGATCAAAATACACATATAGTAAAAAATTGATTGAGTGGTGTAATTTGATAAAAATTACACTAAGTATAATTTGAACAGGACCTAAAAAAATTTTAGATAGGATATTTGGTAAGCATTATTGAGTGATCTTTATCCAATGACAAAATGTTAGTGTTATTGAATCCCCCTTTTTCTTTTTCTTTTTGGGGGTAAACTAAATTTTAAACTCTTAATTTAGGAACTTTTTCAAATATACCCTATAGTTGCAAAGGTTCTTAATTGAATTCCATGTTTTAAGACTATTACAAATTAAACATTTTTGTTTCGCTAGTTTCAAACCTAGTTTGAACCTTTTTAGGGTTTGATTTTTTTTAGTTTGGTTGGGAGTTTTAAATTGGTACGATTTTGAAAGCCCATAAATCGATTTGAAACTAATGAAACTATAAGGTCTAATTTTTAAAGCGATCTAAAGTATATGGTTTAAAATGTATTTTGTTCTTTTTTTCCAAATAAATAAATATAAACCTAGTACCAAAGTTGTTAACAATGTAGTGGAGGTAGTTTCAGTTTGGCTATGGCTTTATCTCATTAATTTCTGATTATTTTCAATTACATTCTAACAAAAAATTAATTAATGGATTTTTGACATGAAATTAATCCAATTATGAACCAATCAAAACTAATCACTCACAATCACATTGTTTGTGCCTTGACGTGTTAGAATGCAGATTAATCGTTAAATATTGATGTGGCTTGATCTTTAATAGAATGTTCTTATGTCATTTTGATCATAGCGAACTCAATTTTATTTTAGAATGAAATTCATGTTCATTGGATGGTTCAAACAACATTTTTACTCTTGTATTCTTCAATTGCAAAACTTCAATTGCAAAACAAGGTGTCTATACAAGCGAAGCCCCTCACGGAATGGTACAAAGGTAATTTGGGAAAATTTTATTGGGTAGGGTTATTATATATAAATAATGTTGTAAACTTGTTTTCTTAGATAATGGATTATTAGCAACTCTCTTTCATGGATGTAGGCAAACTATTGAACCACATAAATTCTCTAAGATGATTTCTCACTTCTCTTTTCTTTTATCTTTACATTAAAAAGTTATTTTACAAGAAGGAATACGACCCAACAGATGAAAGAAAATTGATTAATAAGATAAACCTTAATGGTGTTCAGTTCTATTGTGTCAAACTTTGCCTTTTTTGGACAGTTTTTTTTTTTTTTTTTTTTTTTTTTTGAGAAGATTCCGGATGGTTCTTTGTATGTATTGGATTGCAATTTGCAAATACGAATAGTGATAGTGATAAGACAAGGAATCCTTAGGAAGTTAGAAATACTAGCAAACAGGATTAAGTATAATAAGTAAAAGTTAGTGTTTATTATACAACCTTATTACATACACCCTTGAAATGCACTTATATCGTGACTTGAAGTCACGATTTCCAACTGTGTACTCCCGTACATGACATGGGTTATTCACTAGTATACAATAATACAAGAAGTTCATTTATTCATTATCCACAGTGTTTCTTAATAGATGCTGTACCAAGTTTGTGTAGAAGAGAGGATGAGAAGGATGGCAGCGACCGCAGTTGAAAGAATAGCCCAAGGAGTGTTAAAATAATTGCGCACAAGCATAGCACGCCATCTAGGCCACCTGCGCTTGCAATAATTATTCAAATCCTGACGAACCTTCTGGTAATAGATTTCCTTGAGAAAAGCATTGTAGTAAAGCTTGTTGAAGAATGGAACAGCATCCGCTGGATTCAACCAGTTATCGATGATCTTATTCTCACAGAGTATGTCCACGTCCTTGGCAGTGTTGATGAGGTTGTCTATGAGCACAGCATAGGAAGTGAACCTTGGTTCACAATTTGGGAAGCATTGTTCAAAGCAGATGAGATTTCGAAAGAAGGTTTCTGTTATCTCATGAATATACAAACCAGGGATTTGCAGGACTCCATTATTAAACTTTATGTCTAGGATGCTTTTGGACTCACGCCTCTTAATTTTGACTCCAGCCTCTACAAGGCTCGTCGCAGAGGGCATGAGGAGAGTCCAATCTAAGTGGCCTCTTTCCTCTTCAGTTGGTGAAACCAACCATTTTCGAAACACATCGAGGATATGCTTGATGTCTTGGATAGGAGGGTAACCAGAACGCGGCTTTGAAACGAAAAAGTCACCAAAAAAATCTTGGGCAAGTTCAATTAGGGGCATCTTGTGTCTAGGATCCAGGGTGAAGTTGAACAAACGCTCCAAAACCTTCCATGGTACTTGGTTTTCTAGCAATATCAAGTCATGAAATAGAAATTGCCGCATACATGACATGGTGAAAGTCGGGTCATCCACTTCTCTAAGCTCTGTATAAAAATCCTTAACGGAACAGTTCAACAATGAAGCAACCATCAATTACCAAAATTTTAACAAATTCATCTGGGGTGTAATTAATTGGTTTACCATAATACTCACGGGCTTCTCTCTCCACATCCTTGACCGAATTGGTTAAATTTCTCAACATTTCTTCTGGAAAGGGTGATCGAGAAATAAGGCTTTGCAAATACTTAGTTTTAATTTTTTCCGTTTCTTTGAACTCTGGACGGCCATGGTGGAAAGGCCCAATAGAAAACACATCTGGGACATAAGCCTTTTCATTAAGCCCGAGGAGTATGGTTGGGGTTTTGAAGATGCAACACTTACGTGACATGAATAGATCTTGGGACTTCCTAGCTTTTATCAAAGATTCCAAACCTTCAATATAAATTGCTGCATTATCCGAAGTCTTCACAGCCATATTTCGGTTCTGTTTTCTGTTCCTTTTTTGCCTCCTTAAACAGCTTCTTCAGGAATGACCCAAAAAAAGGGAAGCAAAAAGCAACACAGCGGAGTGTAATTTTAGGCCCAATTCCTTTCAAGTAGAAGTTGACAGATAAAAGAATGAAACTGTTTGAGAATTATTAGGTACTCCCAAGCACAATAACATGACTCTTCCTCTTCTCACCTAGATGGTGGATCTCATCACAATTTTGATTAATAGATATTGTTTTATGTGAGACAAGGGCGGCACTACATACTGTTTAGGTGGGGTTCATTTGAACCCCTTGAAAAAAAATTATATCTATAAATTTTTTTTTACTAGTTTATTTATTTATATATATAATATTTTTTACTAGTTTATTTAAAATATTTTTATAAGAACAATGAAAATAGATAATGACAATTATATCAAAATAAAAAATTTTATACAAACTTAAAAAAATAAAATGGTCAAACTTGCCCTCATTAACAATAGATCATGACAACTGATAATGATTTATCATTTAACTATTTCAAAATATAAAAACTTGTAAAAAAAATTGTAAGACTTAATGTATTTGCATTTGTTCTTATTTTTTTGTCGATAACTCGATATATTCAAGTTCTCTTTTTATTAAATTTGAGTTTCTTAATAACCCCCTGAACGGTTTTAGACCCCTTAAAAACAACCAGATTGCGTAGTCTAGTTAGTTAGCCAAGTTGTTACTTAGTCAAATTAAGCAATTCTAGGTTAAAACAATCAAATAATCATATCATGTATATAAAACATATAAAGCAGCGGAAATAATAAAGAACACAATGATATGATCACCTAGGAAACCACACGGTAAAAACCTGAGGAGAATTTGACCCATCGATCCTCAAGGCAAAACAGAATTCACTATGAAAGAATTGAAGTTCTTACAAAAGGACTACAAGCTTCTTGCTCGACTTCCTAATGCTACCCACCAGTAGAACTTACTGACACGACCACGTGCAAGCTCCGAATCCACGGACTCCTTCTTTCTTGAATTTTCCTTCAAGTACAAGCACCCACGCTTGTTTTTCTTTAAACTTCAATGGTTGCAACTATAATGATCTTCAAGATGTTGAAATCATCTTTACCTTGAAAACCCTAAGTTTTGTGTAAAGGAAAGCTTCTCTAAGATCTCACAAGAGATTCACACAAAACAGCAATGTATGAGCAACAATACAATATGGACAACATCCAAAAACGTGGCTAGGGTTTTGTTTAAATACCTAGGGTAAAAACATAAAACCCTAAACGTTTAATAAAGTAGGGTTGAGTTGGAAATTCTGCAGAAAAATCAACCTGTGCAATTTTCGATCGATCGAGCCTGTCCTTCGATCGATCGAGCCAAGCCGAAAGTCCCAAGTACTTCTGCAGCCACTCAATTCCAACTTTACAATAATAGACCAACTTTGAGCAAGCCTAAATAAGACTAAATACATTGTTTTGATCATGGTTTGCCAACATTACAAATTAGAGTTCTAAATACATAAAATCCTAAGACCTTAAAACCTAACACCCCCTAAAAAAATAAATTGCTGGAGCTACCATTGATATGAGAGGACTGAGACAGGAATACTCGATATATTGATCAAGTTCTCTTTGTATTCACTCTAGCTAAGGTACTAAGGTACACTCATCGTTCTCTTTGTGAATCCACTTATGGGTCCTCCATTTCTCAGCTTAAATTTAACCACTTTACTTAGGATCTACTTGGATTCGCTTATTTTGCTGAAACTGAAAACTTTTTATTGAAAGTATTGTAGATAAAGGTAAAAGTTAGTTAAAATAATACAGTGAAATCCATGAATAATACCAAAAAGTGCAGTGAGACCCATAAATAGTAGCAAAATTTACTGAATAGTAAAATAAGTTTGCAAAAATTAAGCTATTTAAATGCAACCTTAGCTTCATTTTACTCGTGGTACTTTTAAATTTGAAATTTGTGGGTTATACCTTGTTCTCCAATTCAATTATGTATCTCAACCAGCTTAAGCTTTTGGGTTTATATGTTGCTACCAAACTTTGAACTTTAGTGTCGCCAAGTCTATGAGGGTGTTTTAGCATTTATTGTATTTGCAACTCCAAAGGAGAAAAAGGAAATTTTGTATAAAAGAAACAAAGAAAGACTACCAAATAAGACTCAATAGTTAGATTGTACTAAATTTTTGGTTACGGGGCTTGTTTGGTACAAGTAAAACACAATATGAACTTTACTTACACATTGGACATCAGGGGACAAGTGCATAGCATCTACTAATAAAAAGAAGTTAATAGACTCAAAATAGTAATGTATTTTTCTAATTAGCTAAAATTGATGGTGCAATTGCACAATTTGTAAGTTCAAATTTGATATAAGTTATTTTCATTTCTTAAATTTTTATATAGTAAAAGTGATAACAGTTATTTATGAACAACAATACGATGACAATCTTCTCATAGAAAGTTTAAATAAATATTTTGTATAATTCTGTTGTACCTTATAAAAATACATAATTGGGATAGCTATGATCAAATGAAATATATGGTTCTTTAAAAATAAATCCAAAAGGCAAAGACCAAAAACTACAAGAATAGTAAATTATCCTTGTTCATGTCTTTCGATATGTAAACATTTTTTTTTTGGGTGTAATACAACACTTTTAAGAACAATGTATTTTTTAATAAATCAATGTTCATATCATTTCCTTCAAGAACAAGAAGTTAATTTAAATGATTCATTAGGGTCCGTTTGGATACAGCTTATTATTGCTGAAAGTTGCTGAAAGTTGCTGAAAACACTGTAGCAAAATAATTTTTAAATGTGTAAATAGTGCAGCGGGACCCATTTTTAATAAAAAAATTGATAAAAAGTGAAATTTGTGGGTCCTATTTACTGTTCATGGGACCCACAGAAGAGAGTTTAAGAAAAAGCAACGGCTACTGTATATGAACAGTAGCCGCTGTCTCCCAAAAGGCTGGTGCAGCAGCCGAAAAAAAAAAAAAAAAAAAAAAAAAAAAAAAAAAAAAAAAAAAAAAAAAAAAAAAAAAACGTAACGCGTTATCTGCGTTTACTGTGCGTGGGTCCCATGCCCAAAACGCAAACGCAGATAACGCAGATAACCACCTATCCAAACGCTCACTATATACTTTTTAGCAAAAAATTAAAAGCGCACATAAGCGGCTTTACTTTCTACTTTCGCTTGCATCGAAGTTTTGATGATTAGCTAATTATTTTAACAAAGTGGGAGGAGTTGATCTTTCTTCCAAAATTGATGATTTAGTAATGCCTCAACACTTTGCGGTGGAATTGTTAGATAATGTGTCAGAGCATTGCGTGAGATTTGCAGAAATGTTTTCTGGAAAATAATTGACAGATTGTGATATTCTAGCATGTAGCATAATCATGACATGTTCATTTTACCAATCAATATATGATTGATCTGTGTGATCAGCCTTCATATTCATATATATATATATATATATATATTATGTTGCTTCTGGTAGTGATGAGATGAGTTTTCCAACTTATACCTTTTAAGACAAAGAGGATCTAGTGTGGATATTGTGATGCCCCAATTTGATTGATTGTGTGTGTTGTGTGGGTGTGTGATCGAGTCCTACTTAATGGGTAGATTTGGGATTTATTAAAAAGCCTTAATTGCAACTAATCATTTTGAGGTATATTGTAGATATGGCTAGCATTTTTCCTTGGGTCGTTACATATGATATCAGAGCCGACTTGGTAACTCCATGTTACAGATTGCGACTAATCATTTTAAGGTATAGTGTAGATATGACTAGCATTTTTTCTTGGGTCGTTACATATGATATCAGAGCCGACTTGGTAACTCCGTGTTACAGATATATTTTTTTGTTGATCAAAGCTTGCTAAAGCTAAAGCATCACAATTGGCAGTGTGTGCAAAATTCTTTACATTAAATGTTCCTTTGTTTTTGCAGTCTTAGATTGAATCTTGAGATTAGTTGAACCCCACTAATTGGAATAGATTACGTTCATTTAATTTGCAATTTACATTTCATATTACCAATTTCACCATCATACTGCTCTCTTTTTGTCTAGCTTCTATGATGATTATTACTTTTTTGTTCGTTCATAGATTAAAGAAATGGAGAAGATAATTAAGGAAATAGGGGAACAATCACTTGGTCAGGTGTTTTTCCAAGATATTGCAACCAGTTTTAGGTGAACTTCCATTTCCCTCATATCTTAACTATAGCGTACTTCAATGAAACCATTTCTTCTTAAAGTGATAAGCACATAATGTGCTTCATTATAAGAGGGTTTAACTAATCCTCATATCATATCTTGTTCTTGGCTTGTTTTATCATTGCAGTCGCTTAGCTAGGTGTGCGTTTGGCTCCAAATTAAAAAGCCAGTTTATTTTATTATTCAGCTTATTTTTGCTACTAGTCATGGACCCTACTGCATTTTTTGGTATTATTCATGAGTCTCATTGTACTATTTCAACTAACTTTTACCTTTATTTACAGTACTTTCAATAAAAAGTTTTCAGTTTCAACAAAATAAGCGGATCCCAAACAAACCCTTAGTTCTGCTGGAAAATCTGCCACAACATAGGATTAGGTTTTTCATTCAAACACTGCGATTTTCTTTGTATTTGAAACTTTTATAACTCTATCTTGTTCTCATTGTGTTATAGGTGCAAAGTTGATTCCAAAATAGACAACAACAGTTGCAAGATAAAGTCATTCCCTCATCTGGTGCCCTGAAACTATTTGATGATCTTTCAAATGCACCTATTTCAAGCAAAACCCCTCAAAGCTCTTTAAATCCTAAGTCTTTTATATGATTTCAGCATGGGTGCAAACTGCTGATAAGATAGTCATGATTAATATTCTGTTCAATACTTGTTCCATGGGTTTTAAATTCGCTGCTTCAAATTGTGATTGCATACAGATAAATTATTTATAAAAAAAAAAAAAAAAATTGTTTAATTTCTCACAAATTTATATTTTGGTCTGTTTACAGCAATATCAACAAAAAATATCTCTCCCTTTTTAGTAAAAATTAATACTTTGTCGTCAAAATACATTGTTGGTCCAAGATCCCTAAATTTTTGCTCATGAGAGATCTTAGTCCCTAAATTTTAAAGTGATCAATTTAAATTCCTAACAAACTTTTAAGTGTTTGCTTTAGTCTATAAGGAGTGATGATGTGTCAATTTTTAGTTTGGCCATGTCATCTATGGGACTAAATGTTCGTTTAAAACTTTAGGGACTAAATTGGTCATGGGCTAAACTTTAGGGACCAGCGGTATTATTAAGCCTTTATTTATGTTGACATATCACCAAATTCATTACTAAAAGAAGAAGAAAAGAAAATCACAATACAAAATATTTCAAGCTAGAGAATCTCCTAATGTGGATTCATTTGCTTAAAGCTCTTCAAAATCCTTGATAGTATGATGGCCCAGGCTTGGCACATAAAGGTTGGTCTGGTTAGGGTTCATTTTTTCAAAATAGTGCCCATTCCTTAATCAATAGATTGTGAATTTAGAAATTTGTGCTGATGCATGGTTGCACACAATTACCTGTTGCTTCAACAACCTAAAGTGGGTACCTTATCAGCATGTTGGCCTCAACGTAAGAACCATTGCTCGGCTTATGAAAAGGTGCTCAGAAGTTTACTGTTGGCTCTGCTCTAAGATTTTGCTTTCTTTTTTTTTTCTTTTTTCTTTTTTTTTTTTTTTAGAGTTAAATTAGCTTACTTGTGTACAGTTTTTTGAAGTCTTACTTTTTATAGGCGTAAGGGTACTTTTACCCACTTTCAACAAATCAGCAAATTAGTAAATGAGCCAAATTAGCGGTGTTCAGTTGTATTATGTCAAACTTTACCTTTTTTCTGGATAGCGTTTAGCATGAATTGGATTGCAATTGAAAAAGAGGGAACGTAAAATTGATAAGAGTTTAAATAGCAAACAGGAATAGGCAAAATAAATAAAATATCCCACGAATATACGCTACCATACAATAATACAGGAAAGTTCACTTTTCCATACTCTTATTTCTTAAAGACGGCGCACCAAGTTTGTACGGAGGTGAGGATAAGTAGGATGATAGCTGCCACTGTTGACAGAATAGCCCATGGAGTGTTGAAATAATTGCGCACAAGCACAGCACGCCATCTAGGCCACCTGCGATTGCAATATTCATTCACTTTCTTGCAAAGGCTGTGGTAATACATTTTCTTGACAGTCGTATTGTAGTACAGCTTGTTGAAGAACGGGATGGCATCTCCTGGATTCAACCAATTCTTAATTATCTTATTCTCGCTGAGTATGTCCACGTCCTTGGCAGTGTTAATGAGGTTGTCTAGGAGCATAGCATAGGAAGTGAACCTAGGTTCACAATTTGGGTAGCATTGCTCAAAGCTGATGATATTCCGAAATAAGGTTTCTGTTGTCTCATCAATTTTTAATGGAGGGATTTCCAGGACACCATTATCATATTTTAAGTCCAAGATGCTTCTGGACTCACCCCTTTTGATTTTCACTCCAGCCTCTACGAGGCTCGTAGCAGAAGGCAGGAGAGTCCAATCTGGACCTATTAAATGGCCCTGTTCCCCTGCAATCGATGAAACCAACAATTTTCTACCCACGTCAACGATATGCTTAATGTCTGGAGGGTGACCTGAAGGCGGTTCTATAAGGAAACTGGCAATAAATGATTTGACCATTTCAATTAGGGGGACATTGTTGTGTGTAGGATCCAGCGTCATGTTGAACAAAAGCTCCAGTACCACCCAAGGTACTTGGTTTTCTAGCAATATCAAGTCATGGCATATAAACTGAGGCATACAAGCCAAGGGGAAAACCGGGTCATCTACTTCTCTAAGCTCCTCATCAACCATCTTGCGTAGTAGTTCAATAATGAAGCAGCCATCAATCACCAAAATTTCTACAAATTCTTCCGGGCTGTAACCAATTGGCCCAGCATAACACTCACGGGCCTCTTTCTCCACATGCTTTACTGAATTGATTAAATCACTCAACATTGTTTCCTGAGAGGGTGATCGAGAAATAAGGCCCTGCAAATACTTCCTTTTAATTTTTTCCGTTTCTTTGAACTTTGGACGACCGTGGTGGAAAGGCCCAATAGAAAATGCATCAGGCACATAAGCCTTTTCATTAAGCTCTCGGAGTATGGTTGGGGTTTTGAAGATGCAACAATTAGGTGACATGAATCGATCTTGGGACATCCGAGCTTTTATGGAATATACCAAACCTTCCATATCAATTGCAGCACTATCTGCTTCGTTCTCAGCCATATTTTAGGTTCTGCTTCCTTTCCTTTTTTTGCCTCCTTAAATTGCTTCTTCTGGAATGACTCAAAAAAAAAAAAAAGGGTAAAAACTGTAATTTTAGGCCCATTCTTTTCAAATGGAATAGAAAACAAAACTTCAGTAATAAAAGTATGAAGCTATTAGGTACCCCGTCATGATAAATGATACTTTCTCTTTCTTACATGGTAGATCCCAATATCCCATCATTAATTTAATCAATGGATCAATTATTACGTCATAGGGAAGAAGTGCTAGTCCCCTTATCTGTTTATTTTGGGGAGCGAAGTGTCAATGCGTCTTATAAACAAGGAAGTGCACAATGGTAACTTAAAAGGAGTGAGAATCTCAAGAACAGCTCCGCCCATCTCCAAATTGTGCTATGCTGATGATGTTTTATTGCTCTGTAATGCAAAGCTAGATGAAATATCCACTCTCAAGAGGTGCTTAGAAAAATATTGTTGCTGGTCAGGCCAAGAAATTAGCTTAGATAAATCAGGGGTTTTTCCTTCAAAGGGGGTGTCTCCACAATTTCTTAATCAAGTCAGATGCCGTTGGGGGCTTAAAAAGCTATCCCAAAATACCAAATATCTTGGGAGTGCCACTATCTCTAACTAACAACAGAACCAAGGACCTCATCCCAATCAAAGAGAGGCTTGATGGCAAACTCTCAGGCTGGAAGAGTAAGAACTTATCGTGGGCTGGCAGAGCTACTCTCATCAAAGCATTAGTGCAGGCAGTTCCGTGCTACACTATGTCCACTCTTCAATTTCCCAATAGCTTATACGAGAAAATGGATGCAGCGGGAAGGCGGTTTTGGTGGAGGCCCAAAGCTGAAGGGGGTCATTACCTATCTCCAATGGCTTGATCCTCGGTTTGTTGGCCTCAAAAGGAAGGTGGACTTGATTTTAGGACCTTCTGGGACTTCAACCAAGCCCTCTTATCCAAATTGGCTTGGTGGGTGTTAACCAACAAAGATTGTCGTTGTGTCAATCTCCGTCGAGCTAAATATAAGGTAAGAGATAATTGGCTTAGTCATAGCACTCCTAGTAACCCCTCTTCAGTATGGAAAAGTTTAGAAGGTCAAAACATCTTATATCTAAAGGAGCATGCCTATTACTGGGAAAAGGAAATACCATTAAGATTTGGGAGGATCCTTGGGTACCGGACCATCCATTTTTCTTTCCAAAGCCTAAGGAAGGGGTGAATTCAGATGGAGCTATCATTGTGGCCCAATTGCTTTAGAGCAATGGCTCAACTAGGTCAAGCATAAGCTAGATGCAATATTTGATGGTTCAACAACTAAAGCAATTCAAATTCTTTAGTTCCCTTTGCTAGAAGGTGTTAGAGATATCTTAAACATAATAACCCGATCTAATAAGTCCAAGCCCAGTCTTACTTGTACTAATAGTCTAAGGTTTAGTTGCTTATATATACTCATGTTAAGGTTCATTATAACACAAGTTATTGTATTATACTCTTACACAATAAAGATGTAGCCCTTAAAGAATTCATCCGTAGATGTAGGCCGACAAGGCTAAAACACGTAACTCTCGTGTTCTCGGTGATTCTATTATATGTTTTTCCTTTCACATCCACTCTAGCATATACAATATGGTATAACACATCATATTGCTAATAACATATTTAACATGATATCAAAGCCAAACTTCATTCTTGGCATCAAACAAACATCTCTAGCATGCAAAGAAGATCTCATGCGCCATCCACGCACCGAAGAACTACGTCAGCTTAATATGACGTCATCAATGACGCTATTTGATGATGTCACCAAAAAGCCACGTCAGCCTTAGACACGTCATCAACCACGTTAGACCAAAAAAAGGAAGCAAAAAACAACACAGCAATGTGGTTTTAGGCCCAATTCCTTTCAAGTAGAAGTTGACAGATAAAATTATGAAACTGTTTGAGAATTATTAGGTACTCCCAAGCACAATAACATGATTCTTCTTCTTTTCACATAAATGGTGGATCTCATCACAGCTTTGATTAATAGATCTTGTTTTATGTGAGACAAGAGCGGCACTACATACTCTTTAGGTGGGGTTCATTTGAACCCCCTTACTTGAAAAAAATTATATTACTAGTTTATTTATTTGTATATAAAATATTTTTTTACTAGTTTATTTAAAATATTTTTATAAAAACAATGAAAATAGATAATAACAATTATAGAAAATTAAAAATGTTATACAAACTTAACAAAATAAAATGGTCAGACTTACTCACATTAACAATAGATCATGACAACTGATAATAAAATATCATTTAACTATTTCAAAATATAAAAACTTGTAGAAAAAATTGTAAAACTTCATATATTTGCATTTGTTCTTTTTTTTTTTTTTTTGGTCAATAACTCGATCTATTCAAATTATCTTTTTATTAAATTTGAGTTTCTTAATAACCCCCTAAAAAAATTGCTGGAGCTGCCATTGATGTGAGAGGACTGAGGAGGGAATACTAATACTAAATAAGGATAATTGCAGTTAACCCACCTATGGTTTGACCAATTTTAACTAAGCCTACTCTTGATTTAAAAAGTGTCACTTAACCCATCTGAGGTGTCCTCTATTAGACATCCGTAACCTACCTCACCATTTTTTGTTAGAAAAAAAGGGGTAAAAATGTCTTTTCAATAATATTTTATGTCTCTCTCCTCCATCTACTCTTTTGAATCTAGAGCTCCCAAAAAAAAAAAAAAAAAACCATTTATACTAAAAATCTCAATATCAAAATTTCACAAATTCATCCATTAATATGAAGAATCCCTTAGCACAAGTTAGTTTTGAATTTTTGTGCTTCTTGGTTTCCATTTTTGAATTGAAATGTATGAAAAAAGGGCAAAGATAAAGAAACTTCTATAGATGATGTTGCTGAAACTATGAAAATCTTTTGCAAATGTATGAACAAAGGGCAACAAACAAATGTTTTGGGTGGGTATTGGGTAGTCACGGCATCGATGTGGGTTTGTGTGTCCTCAATTGTGATTGTTTAGGGAGAAAAAAAAAATTAGGAATAAAATACACCAAAGAGATGTTTGAAGCTTTCAATCTATCAAAACATAACCCGAAACTAAAGCAACCCCACCTTATTTTTTTTATGTATTGTTTGTCTACCAAGAGGCTTTCTTAATACCAGCAAGAGCTCATTTGCAAAGCACTACAACCCACAAACCCAATCTCCACCACTAACCCCTATACACACCACCAGCCAAGCACTACAACCGATAAACCCAAATAAAAAACCACATCTCATCAAATACACCCCAAAAATCCAAATCCAAATACAAAGAAACAACCACCCTTTCCAAAAACCAACCATCAAAGAACCCAAGAGTTCCAATTCATCACCGTGAACAGATCGAGACAAAATAAAAGAACACACAACCACAGAATCACTTAGAGAATGACGGCAATGAATAGGGACCTAGCGAACTTGAACTCAGTCAAGCAATTGAAGTAAAAAGAGAAAGGAATAATGGGTTTGGAGATTTTTAGGGATTCTGAGGTAGAGAGAGGGAAAGAGCTCGTTCTTCTTTTTGGGGGTTTTATTAGGGTTCTAATTTCGGCTTAAATAGTAAAGGGGATTTTCTAACATAAAAAGCAGAGATGGGTAACGGGTGTCTAATAGAGGGCACCTCAAGGAGAAATTATAAGATTCACATGGTAGACAAGTGATGTGATCCACCATTCCACTAAAAAACTGCCACTTGTTTAAAATTGTTAGTTAGAAAAAAATTTTAAATAGAAATTAATTCCTGACTCAGCAATTTTAAACAAGTAGAAGTTTTTTAGTAGAATGATAGACAAGTAACGTGGCCCACCAGAGGACTCTATAATTTCTTCACCTCAGGTGGGTTAAGTGATAAGTTTTAAACCAAATGTGGGCTTTGTTAAAATTGGCCAAACCAAAAGTGGGTTAAGTGCAATTTCCCCACTAAATAATTACTCAAAATTGTTTAACAAAAAAAAAGAGGTGTGTGTAACACTGACACATAGAATGTTTTTCTGAACTCTTGGAGCCAGCGGCATAGGGCCCGTTTTGCCCTTAATATGAATGACAAAAATTACATTCTGGTTATTAACTCCCTTAATTTTGAAAGTGAAAATTGCTTTGAAATTTTGAAAAAATAATGGCAATAGTACTTATAATTTTCAAAATTCAAAAGCAAGGCAAAATTGGTTAGCATTAAATTATATACCAGATAAGAGTGCAACTATTGCAGGCTTCACCACTCTTTATGCTGCCTTTATTGTCCTACAAACAAGAGAAGTTGATGTACCCATCATGAAAACTGAATTCAAATAATGAGAAGGTATTTCAGATAAGTTCTACATGATTAGAGCCCATACTTTGGTCAACCAAGAATGGTGGAAACAGAATCGAAAAAGAAAATAAGAGGGTAAAAAAAAACCCTTACTGAGCAAGGCGATTCTTTCTTGAGCAATTTCTTTAGAGAAGTTCACTCGACTTACCCATGGCAAATGCCCGTGTTTATATAGTGCAAAAAGCACCAAAAATAAAAAGGTTAATTCCTACGATACTTTATTCCTTGATTCGTAGATTAAATTACACTTAAAAAAAAGGAAGATTTATTAGAAGTGCGTTTTCAACTAGAAATGGTAGTGCTAGAATAATATCTCCCCAACTTAAAGTATAAGGATCGGTTCAGATTAAACAGTATAATTCTTTCGATGTGTTGCAACACTCAATAATAGATTTATTTATTGGGAAATTAAGGGATTACATTATGAGAAATGATATGTCTATAACATTTTTATAACAAATCTTAAGTAGTAAGTTGTTACTGGTTGTTATTGTTGGGGCAAAAAAGTAATCTTAATGTTAATTTCAAATTGAACCAATAACAACTAACTACCTATAATTTGTTGTAAAAATATTGTAAAATTATTGTAGACGTAGCATCTCTCTTACATTATCTCTTCAAGACTCAAACCTTCAGGTTTTTCTTATTATAATATATATGGAAAAAAAATTTTTGAGTTTGTGATTTTAGATGTCAAGGACATTCAATTAAGACCAAACTTTGGTTACAAACTTGGTTATAACAAATGGTTATAACTTCCACTAAAAAAATTAACATGAGTATATATTTTGAAATTCTAATAGTTGGATCTCTAGCTCTTTATGTTTTTAACACATATGTCAAATTTTGTGCTAATTAGATGTTATTTACTATTCGATCGATAATTTTTATTTTTTATGCATAATTTTATATTATAAAAACTTAAAATTTAAATATTTTATTGATGAAATAAATATTGATCATTAATCTTTTGGAATTTTGCAAGTATGAAGAATATAAGAAGAAAATATAATCTAATAATGAATTTATCAAAACTCATTTTTAATAAAAAAAAAAGATATTGATTGGAGTTGTAAATATTGGCTACAAACTAAGTTTGTAACTAAATTTTGTCATTTAATTAATATGAAATGTGACATAGATTTGAAGTATAAATCCTAATATGAGATTATAAGTATCAATTGATTCTATACTATTACCACAAAATTAAGTGTAACTTGGACATGACTTATATTGGGAAAAAAAAATGCAAATTACAACTTACCCATCTATGATTGAACTGAAATTTAAGTTATCTACCTGTGGTTTGAAATTTGAAACTTCACTCACCTAAGGTTAACTTTTGTTTAAAAACGAGGCTAAATATGTAATTTTACTTCACTTTTATATCTCTCCCCTCCTAAAACACAAAAAACATAAAAATACAAGATCAAATAAGATTAGAAAGAATCCAACAAAATACTTGCATCATGGGTTTTCAAATCATAAATAAGCAACTTAAATTTCGGTCAAACTTTAGGTGTGTAAAATGTCAAATTTCAAACCACAAGTAAGCAATTGAAATTTCAATTAAATCACAAGTGGATAAGTTATAATTCCCTCTCCCCCCCCCCCCAAAAAAAAGTATGATTTTAGTTTTTAAAAATCTCTATCTAGTATTCCATTTTATATCTAAAGAACCATTGATAGATTTGCTTTAACTTAAAAGCAAAGAAAATTAAACATTCCATTCTTTCAAATTGACAGGACTAATACTAAATATCCATACCATGGACCAAAGTTGTGTAAAGTAAATATGCTTCTAAGTAAGCTTGCCCGCTTATTAGATGATGCCTCAATGCTGATGCTAGTTTTCATGTTTAAAAGGAGTTCAGGAGGTTGATATTGAATTCAATTATGACAGATCAAAATTTATTGAGACAGACTTAAGTTATACTTATAAATATATCATTCAAAAAAAATTTATTAGATTACACAAAAACAAATAATCAGCATAACTGAGAATAGAAATAAACTCTCCTCTGGTAGGAGCTCTCTCCCTCGTTAGGTACGAGAATCTCCCTCCCTTAATCTAACTAAGGGTATTGCTTTCTTTATTTTAGATTATTTCCTTGCTGGTCTACTCACAGCAGCGTACGTTTTACTATCATGGCTAAGGATGTTATTGAGAGTTAGGAGAATATGAGATTAACAGTGGATGAAGAAGATGTAATTGCAATTCCTGATGAAGAACGAATGGCAGAAATCAAGAGTTGCACTCTGAGTCTAATTGGGAAGTTCCTCACGTAAAAACCCTTCAATAAGAGAGCGGCAAAAAACACTATTCAGAGAGCAGGGGGGATAGAAAAGGGACTACAAATAGTGGATGTGGGATCAAACCTTTTCCAATTCAAGTTCCAAACTGAATTTGATCTAGAACGAATCCTTAAGGGAGGGCCATGGACGTTTTATAATCAGTTGCTCATGTTGAAAAGGTGGCAGAAGGGTATGAGTGCCAGTAATGTAAAACTTGATCATGCATCCCTATGGGTTCAAATTTGGGGGGCACCGTTTGATATGTTGTCCCCACAGGTTGTAGCAATATATATGGTGGGAGGTAAACTGGGAATTTTGGAAGAAGTTGAGAAAAGGCGAAAACAGGATGATCAAAACTACTTCATGAGCGTGAGGGTAGCACCGCCAATATCGAAACCACTGAGGAGAGGGAGTTATTTGGCTGGGTCGAAGGGAGAAAGAGTATGGGTTACTTTTAAATACGAACGGCTCCCGCTATTTTTCCATTACTATGGTTTTCTCGGTCACAACATCAGACATTGTGTAGGTTATTTTGCAGCTGAGAAGAAAAAAGGTTCGGTGCAAGTCCAGTATGGGGAATGGCTAAAAGCAGCTGGTGACCGCCCTCGATCGCCACAACAGAAAACTACTCCAAGTGCTTCGGATGATGGTAATGTTGGACAGGAGCAATATGAGAAGGCTAACGAAGTTCCGTCACATACAGTGTACAAAATAGCGGCAGGTGAAGATCACAATCAAAACCCTAGTGGAGAACATGTAAGTGAGAAAGGAAATAACGTGATTCAAGGGATTTATCTAGATATTCGGCAAAATAATTCTGAAACTGCTGGCAACGAGGTTATTAGTATGGAAAGTGGAGATATGGTTTATGCGGGAAAAGTGAGTCAGGTTTCAAATTTGAAGGGTTATGATGACTCAGGCAATTTGAAAATTGATGAGATAAGTGACAGCGGGGCTGATGGGCTTAGTAGTAGGCCCAAAACAAAATGAACTCATCTAGTGCGTATGGAAGTTGGGCCTGTTTCAAGTGAAGGAAATAATTATAAGGAGCACTTGGGTAAACGGAAGACCATGCAATTCACAGGGGAGGATAAACACGATAATTGGGTTACACCTGGTCTAAAGCAGCAAAAGGTGGATGGGCAGCAAACTATTTTTACTGAAAAATTAGCGAGGGTAGAGACACACCCTTGCCGAGAGCAATGAGACTTTTAAGCTAGAACTTCCAAGAGTTTGGAATCCTTGGACAATTTGAAGCCTCTGGAAAATCATGAGGGATCAAGCTCCCAATGTCTATTTCTTAATGGAGACCAGACTAGACAATGATGGATTTGAGAAATGGTGTGGGGATTTAGTTTTTCGAAATAAAATTATTGTAAAACAACCAAACACAGGGGGTGGATTGCCTTTACCTTGAAAGGAGGAGGTGTAATTGGAATTAAAAAACTACACCATGCATCATGTGCTGGTTAAGGTGGTTAAGAAGGATGGTCTTGCATGGTTCTTAACGTGCTTTTACGGCTGGCCAGAAGCAGATCCAAGATTTAAATCATGGGCTTCACTAAATCATCTCAGTTCTTTTATGAATGGTCTGTGGATGTGTATAGGCGACTTTAATGCTATCCTGAGCTCTTCAGAAAAACTAAGCAGACGACCACCACAGGTAAGACTCGAGAAGCATTGGAGTTAAATGAACTAGAAAATTTAGGGTATCGTGGTTATCAATTCACTTGGAACAACAAATGGCCTGGAGAAGCTAATACAAAGGAGCGACTAGATCGAGCTGTGGCTCCAGGAAATTGGAGAGAAAAATTCCCGTTGACCACAGTGACCCATCTATCATCTCACGCCTCTAATCATGCGCCAATAATACTCCAAACAAAGTCCCACAAGCAATAGGTTTAGACTAGAGGCTAGCGAGGTTTCAAATTTGAAGAATCATGGCTTCTTTGGGAAGATTGTGACGATGTGATTAAGGAAGCATGGGAACAGAGCTTGGAGAGCAGCTCGGTGTTAGAAGCAATAAGGCAAAAAATTAAAACCTGTGGAGATGAGTTGCAAGCTTGGGGGTTATCTAGAACACACCTCGATGCTGAGGAGATTAAGCAACTCCAAACTCGGGTTGAAGTGTTACAAGCAGAAGAATGTACAGTGGAGAACAGGGCTGAATTTTTGGAGATGAGCAAAAATTAAACAACTTACTAAGGCAGCAAGAAATCTATTGGGTTCAACTATCCTAAGTACCTTGGCTGAAACATGGTGACAAAAACACAAAGTTTTTCCACTCAAATGCCTCACAAAGGCAATAGAGAAACTTTATACATGGGATTAGAGATGAGGAGAACAATTGGGCTGAAGCACAGGAGGACATAGCAAGGGTGGCAATCAATTACTTTGAGAATATGGTTTGTGCTGGTGAGTGTAGCCAAATTGAAGAATGCTTGCAAGCAGTCCCACTCAAGGTAACAGTGAAGATGAGACAATTATTGTCTAGGGAGGTCAGTGCTAAGGAAATAAGGACAGCTTTGTTCCAAATGGGATCAACTAAGACGCCAGTACCCTATGGTATGAATGCTCTCTTTTACCAAAAATTTTGGCATATTGTTGGTGATAATGTGATCTTTGCTGTATTAGATTTTTTACACTCTGATAATATGGTGTCTAAAATAAATTATACAAAAATTGTGCTTATTCCCAAAGTAAAGTCACCTGAAAAATTGTCAGACTTTCAACCAATCAGCTTATGCAATGTCATATATAAAATTATCTCAAATGTGTTAGCCAACAGATTGAAGCAGGTTCTTCCTCAAATTATATCTCCTACATAGAGTGCATTTGTATCGGGCCGCCTTATTACTGATAATGTATTGGTGGCATATGAGACTTTGCATACAATGCATGAAAGAAAGAAAGGAAAGAAGGGATCTCTTGCTCTAAAACTTGATATAAGCAAAGCTTATGACTAGGTGGAATGGGACTTTCTACGAGGTATTATGACTAAACTAGATTTTCTTGAGGTATGGATAAATTGGGTGATGACATGCATCACAACCCCAACTTTATCTGTTCTCATTAATGGTAAACCTTTTGGACATATATCCCCATCTAGAGGGCTCCGTCAAGGAGACCCTCTTTCACCTTATTTGTTTCTCTTGTGTGGAGAGGGCTTTACTGCTTTGTTAGAAAAGGCAGAGTTGGAGGGGCATATACATGGTGTATCTATTTGTAGGAGAGCACCAAGGATCTCCCACTTGCTCTTTGCAGATGATTCTCTACTTTTCTGCCAAGCTACCCAAAGGGAGGTTAATGAAGTAACTAATACCCTTCAAACATATGGAAGAGCTTCTGGCCAATGCATAAATATGGACAAATCATTGGTCTTGTTCAGTGGCAAAACTCCAAATACACAAAAGGCTTGGGTTAAGGATACTCTAGGAGTGAAGGAGGTAGAGCGCTTTGAGACTTATTTGGGTCTGCCCACAATGGTAGGCCGAGCAAACTACATATCCTTTGGTTATCTAAAGGACAGAGTTTGGAAGAAACTACAAGGTTGGAAGGGTAAGTTGTTATCTAGAGCCAGGAAGGAAATATTAATCAAGGCGGTGGCCCAATCGATTCCTACATACACATTGAGTGTATTATTTTTAGGCGGAAATACTATTTTCGTCCCTACATTTTCACCCGATTCTCACTTTGGTCCCTATCTTTTTTTTTCACCGCTTTTAGTTCCTATTTTAGAAAACGCATCTCGTTTTAGTCCTTTCCGTCAATGCCCTAACGGCTCCATCCTACGTGGCAGACGGAACTATTAAAATAATAATAAAAAATTTTATTTTGGCATTAAAAATGCCACGTCAGCATTTAAATTTAAAAAAATAATAATTTATTAATTTTAACTAAATAAAAAAAAATTACAAACAGAATTAAAAAGCAAAAATTACATGAATTTAGATCTAAACATGTCTTAAACAAGAACAACAAAAACACATACCCAGATCTAAGAACACAAACACATAAATTAAAATTCAAAAGTTAAAAATTTTAAAATCACCATTTCCTCAAACCCAACAAAATCATCAAATCCTAAAGCCCTAAATACCAAATCAATCCAAAAATACAACACAACAAATCCAAACAAAAGAAATCAAGCTCATAAAAACAGTGCCTTCATTCATGATTCGAATCCCAGAAATCTTTTCTCAAAAAAAAAAAAAATCCCAGAAATCGAAGCTCCCATCTTCATCACCGTCTGATCGTCCACCTCCATCGCCGCCAGACCCGAACCCACCCATCGCCAACAAGCTCAGCATCTCACTCCCACTCTTCGTCCCAACCTCGCACCTCTCCCCCAATAAAAATGCCGTTTTACTACCAGACCCCACCGTCTTTATCGCCTCCTCCACCTCCTCCTCCACTGAGATTCCGCTCAGAGTTCTTGAAAATGGTTTCTTCTTCGGAACCGAGAGCTGGTGGAGGTCGGTTTCGGAGAGCGCACGTGTCATCGTCTTAGTGGTTGGATCGCTGATCACCGAAAGAGAAGATCCGACTGTCATTGTCGGCGACAATGAGTTCTCTTTCTCTCCCTCTTTCATGGGTTTCATGGGTTAATTTTTGTTGGGTTGTGGTTCCAATTTGGGTCAGGGTGGCGGTGGTTGGTTGGTGGTTCTGATCTGGGTTTGGTTTGTGGCTTGCTTCGTGGTTTGGCTCTTCATTTGTCACTGTGATTGTCCCTGGGTTCGTGGCTTGATTCAGACGTGTTGGTTGATGGGTTTTTCTGAGTTTGAAATTTTTTTGTTTGGATGGGTTGTGTTGTATTTTTGGGTTGATTTGATACTTTTGAAAATTTTAATTTTTGGGTCAGTGTTCTTAGATTTGAGTTTGTGATCTTGTTGTTCTTATTTAAGATATATTTAGATCTGAATTCATATAATTTTTGCTTTTTAATTCTGTTTGTAATTTTTTTTATTTAGTTAAAATTAATAAATTAATTTTTTTAATTTAAATGCTAACGTGGCATTTTTTAATGTCAAAATAAATTTTTTATTATTATTTTAATAGTTCCGTTTGCCACGTAGGATGGAGCTGTTAGAGCACTAACGGAAAGGACTAAAACGAGATGCATTTTCTAAAATAGGGACTAAAAGCGGTGAAAAAAAAAAAGATAGAGACCAAAGTGAGAATCAGGTGAAAATATAGGGACGAAAATAGTATTTCTGCCTTCTTTTTACTAGTAAAATTATGTGATGAGCTAAACTCGATGTGTGCAAGGTTTTGGTGGGGACAAGCTAAAAACAAAAGGAAAATACATTGGAAGAGTTAGGGGAGGCTGTCTCAATCAAAAAGGAAGGGGGTATGGGTTTTCATGATCTAAGGGCCTTTAATCTTGCCATGCTAGCAAAACAAGTTTAGTGTATGTTGCAAAATCCGGAGTCTCTCATTTACCAATGCTTTAAACATAGATATTTCCCTCAGTGCAATCTGTTGGAGGCAAGTGATTCCACAAAGAGCTCATATGTATGGAAGAGCTTAATGGCTGCTATGCCTATTTTGAAACAAGGAAGCTGTTGGCGTGTCAAGAATGGAGCTTCAATTAGTTTCATGCATGACAGATGGATTATGAACCATCCTACATGCAAGGTTCTTCACCCCCAGAAGTGCAGGAATGGGAATGGAGAGTCTCAAACTTGATAGACCCGAATCTGAGGTGTTTGGACAGAGAGCTAATTTGGAATAAGTTTCATGAAGAGGATGCTGAGGCAATCTGTAGAATTCCCTTGAGCCATCGGTGTGTAGCAAACCAACTCATATGGATTCATAACAGAAATGGGAAATACTCTGTAAAATCTGGATATCACGTGGCAAGATAGATTCTTAGGGCGAACAAATGGACTGGATGCTCATCGGGTTCAGCTAGGATGGATGTGTGGATGAAGCTATGGAAACTAAATGTCCCATGCAAGATTAAAATTTTTGGGTGAAGGGCCTGTCAAAATATTCTGCCAACACATGTGAACTTAGCCCAAAGAAAGATTATTGAGAATACTTGTTGTGAGCTGTGCAAAAGAGCTTTGGAGAATGGAATTCATGCGCTTTGGGAGTGTGGTGTAGCACAAGGTATATGGGCTAGAAGCTTGGTCAAACTACAAAAGTGTACTCAAGGCCAAGGAGATGTTTTGCAACTCTTCACTGACTTACTGAAGAGGTTGTCCACAGAGGAGTTTGAATTATTCTTAGTTCTGGCATGGTTTATCTAGAACCAACGGAATTTGGTGATCCATGGGGGAAAGTTGAAAGATCCTCGACAAGTTCTCAAAAGGGCAGAGGATTTTCCGGCAGAGTATCACCAAGCACAGGAATAGCTGCTGTTGATGCCAAATGCACAGCAGCAAATAACGGGTTAGCAACCTCCTCAATCTGCTCAGTACAAGTTGAACCTCGATGCGGCGATATACACAGACATAGGACGTTCAGGTGTGGGAGCAATTATTCGAAATGAGAATAGAGAAGTCATCGCTGCTTTGTCTGCTATTGGACCTTTTGTTCAAGATAGTGAGGAAGCCAAGATAGTTGCTTGCTGAAAAGCTCTTGAATTAGCCATAGATGCAGGATTCTCGGATTTGGTAATTGAAGGTGATAATGTAAATGTTATGAGAGCCATTGCATTGAATTGTATGGACAACTCCAGACTAGGCACAGTAATTGAAGACATCCATTGCCTTATGAATGGCCTGAGGTGGAGCTCAGTCAGTTGTGTAAAGCGTAGTGCAAATACTGCTGACCATTGTTAACCTCGTTTTGCTAGGAATGTATCTGACGAACTGGTATAGATTAAGGATTGCCCACAACCTGCCAGGGAAGCCTTGTATAATGACTCCTTGATTTTCAGTTGAATGAAAGACTAGTCACTCTTCAAAAAAAAAATTTTAAAAAAATTATTATTAGATTAATATTTTAAAAATCTCATCATTAAAATACACATTTTTATTATTTATTGTGCACGCAAGATTTCATGTTAATTAAATGAAATTTTACCATTCAATCAATAAACTCATGTTTACTGAATAACTCTAAAATACACAAAATTTTTAAATTTAATCATTTAATTAACAATATTGCTATTTATTTCAAATTATCTTGAAATTTTGAAAGCATAGAGGTTAGAGGATATAAATAGAAAATGTAATACAATAGTGAATTTGTCAAAATACAATTCAATAAAAAATTTGTTTAAGTGGTGTAACATTATAGACAAGATATTTGGTAACCATTTTCAAGTGATGTTTATTAAGTGACACAGTATTAGTGTTATTGAATTCCCCCTTTGTTAATTTTTTTTGGGGTAAACCAAAATTTAAACCCTTTAAAATAGGAATACAAAGCCTATAGTTAAAAGGTTCTAAATTAAATTCCATATCTACAGACTATTATAAATTAAGTTTTATAGTTTCAAGCCGAGAGCTTTGGATTTTTTAGGGTTTGATTAGGGAGTAGGGATGGCAATTTTTGCCCGACCCGCGGGTACCCGGCCCGGCCCGGCCCTAATGGGCCGGGTTTTACCCGGCCCGATTAGAAATAGGGTCGGGTATGGGTTTAAAAAAAAAAAAAAAAAAAACCCGAAGCGGGTCCGGGTCGGGTCCGGGTTTTATCAAAAAAACCCGGACCCGACCCGAAACCCGCCCCAAGACCCGCCCAGTTTAAAAACCCGGTAGCTAAAATTACTAAACTACCCTTTATATATATACACTTATCTAACCCTAATTCCCTCCTCATTTCTTCAGTCTTCACTCCCACCCTCCCTCACGCCTCCCTCATTTCAGCTCAATACCTCAGCCTCCCTCAGTCCGATCCTCTCGTCGTGACTCTTCCCTCATTCAGCTTCACTCCCACCCTCCCTCACGCCTGCCTCATTTCAGCTCAATACCTCAGCCTCCCTCAGTCCGACTCTCTCGCCGTTGACACTTCCCGTCCATTCCGTCGCCGTTTTTCTTTTTTTCTTTTTTCCCTTCGCATAATCGGTCTCGCCTTCGCCCTCTCTGCTCTCTGCTTCTCGGCGTCTGAACTCTGAAGGTAATATTCTTTTCTTTTGATTACTTCATTTTGATTTTGATTTAAATTTGTTAAACACTTACAAATTTTGATGTTTTGAAAACTTTGAAATTTTTTGAAAGGTAACAAATTGTCATAAATATATTATTATTATTGTTGTTGTTGTTGTTTTTAATAATTTAATTGTTAGATGGTTTGGGTCTGTGGATCGGCGGTGGTTAGATGGCGAGGTTTGTGGTGGTCCGTGGTGGTCCGCAGAAAAGTGTGGATTGGTGGTGGTTAGATGGCGAGGTAGTGGCTGGGTTTTGTTCGCGGTGATTCTGAACTGGGTTTGACTTAGTTTTTTTGTTTATTGGGGGGTTTTATGAGTGTTTTGATAATCAGGGTGTTGTAAAGTTAGGAAATTTTGATAGATTGCTTTTGCCTGGTTCCTTTGAATTGGGTTTTTCTGGAGTTTTTTTTTTTTTTTCAGGGAATTTGACTTTGTGTAATTAGTTTTGCCATGTGAAAGATCTTTCTGATGTTGAATTGTGGTATGAAATGATCTGGTGATGTATGTTCTTAAGGAAAGATTGGGTAGCAGCGGCGGATAGTTTGGGTTTTGGATTTTGTTTGGGTATTTTGAGTTTCAATTTAGGTATTTTGAGTTTTAGTATGGGTATTGGGTTTTGTTTGAGTTTGGGTTTGAATCTCTGGGGAACGAATCTTGATTCTAGGTAATAGGTGCATTTCACAATTTTATTTTATTTTATTTTTTGAGGTGTTGAAGTTTTCGGAGTTGAGAGTTGAGAGCATGAATCCATGATTGTCTCACTTTGTTGACTTTGTAAACGCCTACTTAAAAAATGATAAGAGTAATAAGGTTTTGGTTTTGTTTCATATGCATTTTCAATACCAACAAAACCATGATTCAGATGAAATTTAAAAATTGATCTGGGATTGTTAACAGCTCCAATAATTATTATTATAATGAAAGTTGTTCTCAACTTCTTATTAGATCTTTAATTAAGAATAAGTCGTCTACCAGTGAAAAGGCTTATTTGTTGGGACTTTGTAAACGCCTCTAGAAAAGGTTTTTTTTTTTTTTTCTATATTGTTTGGGTTGTGATGACAATGGTAATGAAATATTGTTTTTTGTGTTTGTTGGGAATGCAGAGCCTAAAACAGAGATGGAAGACACAAACACAGACACAAACAAATCTGGCTCTTCCTCGCCAAGCAGCTCTCCCTCAAGAACCGGACGTTGTCCCTTGCCAACTATACGGTCTCCTTCGCCATTTTCACGATCACCCTCGCCATTGTCGCCTGGCAGCTCACCCTCAGGATCACCATCACCTTTATGCCCATTAAACAATGAGTAAGTGTTTGAATTTGTTGTTAATCATGTTTAATTTGTGAATTTGTGTAATTATGAATTTGTGCCTATTAATTAATGATTATGTGTAATAATAAATTTGTGATAATTTGTTTTGATTCTAACTCCCAAACTTCTGAACCAATTAGGAGTCCGAACTCCCCAACGGTGGACTTAGAGGTAGAAGAACAAGAAAGGAGTCCAACGACAGAGGAAGAGAGAGAGCAAGAGCCTACAAATGAGGACTTGGACACAAGTAAAAAAAGGAAGACTACCTCAGATGTTTGGGCTCATTTTACAAAGAAGAAAGTTGAAGGAAAAATTAAAGCCCAGTGCCATCATTGTGGCAAACTTTACTTGGGTGATCCTAGCCAAGGTACATCTCATTTGCGAACTCATTTAACAAGATGTCCACGAATGAAGTTTAAAGATATATGACAACAAGTCTTAATTAAACAACAAAATAAGGTGGATGGAACTATGAGTTTAAATAATTACCAATTTGATCAAGCTAGAGTGAGGAATAAGCTTGCTCGTATGGTCATCTTATATGAATATCCTCTTTCAATGGTTGATCACATTAGGTTTAGAGAGTTTGTAGTTGATCTTCAACCTATGTTTAAACTTGTCACAAGAAATACTTTAAAGAGTGACATTCTTAAAATCTATGATAATGAGAGGGAGAAAGTTTTGAAGATCACGGACAAGAATGGAAGTAGGATGGCAATTACAACTGATATGTGGACTTCAAGTAACAAAAAGAGAGGGTTTATGGTCATTACCGCTCATTTTATTGATCATGCTTGGACGTTGCAAAGTCGGGTTTTAAAGTAATTTTTTTATCTATAAGTTGAATATTAAAGACTGTACATTTAGAATGTTTATTGAGTTATGTTAAATTGAATGTTTATTTAGTTATGTTATAATTATTCCTATTATTTTTCTAGGTTTGTTTATGTTCCTTCTCCACACACAAAAGATGTCCTTGCTGAAGTCCTTGTTGATTGTTTTTTAGAGTGGAACATTGATAGGAAGTTGTCTACAATAACTGTAGATAATTGTAGTACTAATGATGCCATGATAAGACTTCTCTTGAATAAGCTTGATACTAGTTCTCTTTTGTTGGGTGGGTCTATATTGCATATGAGGTGTGCTGCACATATTTTGAATTTGATTGTTCAAGATGGGTTGTCTCTTATTGGTGATGGTATTGAAAGGATTCGTGATAGTGTAATTTATTGGACTGGATCACCAAAAAGGAGACAAAAATTTGAAGAAAATGCACGTCAATTGCGTGTTCAATGCACCAAAGAGTTAGTTTTAGATTGTAAAACTCGTTGGAATTCAACTTACTTAATGCTTTCTACTGCATTGATTTATAAAGATGTTTTCTCGCGTTTGGCTAAACGTGAAACATCTTATACTTGTTTGCCATATGATCATGATTGGGAGGTAGCTAAAGATATTTGTGGGAGGTTGGAGTTGTTTCATAGTGTGACTGAGTTTTTCTCTGGTCGTAAGTACCCCACAACTAATATGTATTTTGCTTTGGTGTGTGAGTTGAAAATTGCATTGAATGAATGGAGTTTGTCTTCAAGTGAGATGATAAGTACGATGGCAGAAAGCATGCTTGCTAAATTTAATTCTTATTGGGCTAATATTAGTGTTGTTATGGCTGTTGCTGCTATCTTAGATCCAAGATATAAGATGAAGTTATTGGAGTTTTATTATCCTAATATTTATGGTGATAGTTCTGATTTGAAGATTGAAAAAATTAAGAATCTTTGTTATGATTTGCTTGATGAGTATGGAGATGTAGATGAGTCTCCTGTAGGTAATGAAGGAAGTTCTCATATGCCTGCAAGTACTTCAAATCAAGTGGCACAAATAAAATTTAGGTTGATTGGATCAATGTCAAGGTTTGATGGGTTTGTGAATAATAGTTCAAGTAGTTCAAAGAAACATGGGAGTGGTAGAATGGAATTTGATCATTTCATTGATGAGGGAGTGTTGAAGAGGAGTGAAGACTTTGATATTTTGGCATGGTGGAAAAGTAATGGTCTCAAATATCTTACTTTACAAAGGATTGCAAGAGATATTTTAGCCATTCCCGTCACAACTGTTGCTTCAGAAGCTACCTTTAGCACTAGTGGGAGACTTTTAAGTCCACACCGTAGTAGGCTACATCCCAAGACTATAGAGGCAATGATGTGTGCTCAGAATTGGTTATGGAGTGAAATCAACGGTTAGTAATTGTCTAATTTCTATTTATAAAATCAAATTTGTGTTTTTATATTTGCTAGTTACAATTTGATGAAGTTTATTCCATTTTTTAATTCATTGTTGTTGTAGGTTCTTCAACTATATCTGGAGATAGTACATTTCAATCCATTCTTGATGATGGGGAGCCAAATGAAGATGATGAGAGATGTGCCACAATTGATGGGAGTTGTATCACAATTGATGAAGATTAAACATTTTGTATTAATGTATTAACTTTTTTAATTTCTTAGACTTGTTGAATTAATTTGTTGGTTTGTAATTATTATAAACTTGAGGGATTTATTTTGTAACGTTTTAATTTCTTGGACTTGTTAGACTTTTGATACTTATTTCTTGGATTTGTTGGATTTATTTTATTTTTATGTTTAACTAGTGATTTTAGTTATGATTTTGTTGATTAATGATTAAATGGTTATCTTAGTTAGGTAATTTATTGATTTAAAATCTTAGTTATGATATATTGAATTATGATTATGATATTAGTTATGATTTATTGTTTTATAGATTTATAATTAACAGGTGATTTATTGATTTATGATTGGTAGCCTTAGCCTATGATTTGGACTGATATGGCATTCGGGCCACGTTAATTATTTAGGCTTGAATATGCATGCTTAATGTAGGCAAAATCTGGGCAAAAATTGGGCTTAAATCTGGGATTGAATTAAAAGTTGGGCTTAAATTTTTTTTTTTTTTTTTTTCAGTTGGGCCACAAATTGGGCCCAATTTCTAAACGGGGCCCGCGGGGCCCGGCTGGGGCGGGTTCGGGCCCCGGGAAAAAACCCGGTAGCATAAACGGGGCGGGTTTGGATTACGGGTCTTGCCCCGCGGGTCGGGTCCGGGTATGAAAAAACCCGGCCCGAACCCGACCCGTTGCCATTCCTATTAGGGAGGTTTAAATTGGAAGGATTTTAAAAATTCAAAATTCAATTTGAAACAAACAAAACTATAGGGTCTAGTTTTAAAATCACTCTAAAGTATACAATTTAAAATGTAATTTGTCCTTTTTTTATCTAATAAATTAATTAATACAAACTTGGTAACAAAGGTTTTTTTTTTTTTTTTGGGGGGAAGAAAATAGAAGCGAACTTATTAAGTTAAACTGGCTATGTCAGCTTAAAGTACAGAAAAAATCTATGGTGGAACATCCTCCATCCACGATAAAAAGTTTGAGACATTAACAGCATACTAAGCCAAACCATGAGCAACTTTGTTACCTTCTCTCCTAGTATGAGAGTAACGCAACTGAGGTGTTAATAACTTAGTGAAGGTAGTTTGTTACCACGATATATATTAGGTCAATCAGAGTTATTTCTATCGATTTTTAAAAACTCTCACCAATCATTAATTCTAGTAAAATCACCACCAACCACTACCATAAACCTTAATGAAAAATCATCTCACTCCAAACCCCTCCCTATCCTACTTTAAAAACATCTAAACATAGTTCTTTGTACCATTCCTTCCCCTTCACTCTACACCCTTCTTCTCCCACTCCATTCAAACAATTTGTTAATTATTAAAAGCTAAATTCGCATGGGAAAATACCAAAAGAATTTATAGTTCAACCAACATTTTTTTTGGTAATAAAGACGTTTAAAATTCAAATATTTTTACCCCAAAATACTATTAAATTAAAAAAAAAAAAAAAAAAAAAAAAAAAAAAAAAAAAAAAAAGAACTAGTGCCAATCACAAAATATATACTAAACTTTGAGCCTAAAGCTAAAGCATCTAAAGGCCCAGTGGCCTACTTCTTAGAAACTTATTAAGCAATCAAATTCAAAAGCCCAATAGTACTAAAAGAGATTGCATAAAACCACATATTTACTCATCATAAACTACAATGTAAACAATTTAGGACTTCCCGCAGCCCAGGCCCACCCACGTTTCTCTCACCAAACTCACAAATGGCAATTTCCAAATCCCCCATTTCTCCACACACACACACACACTCTCTAAAACCTCACATTCATTTCCAAAGCAGCCCCTCTTTCATCAGACTCTGCTTTATTTTCTTCTCTCTAAAAAAAAAAAAAAACTAAAACCCTCGCACTTTCCACGCCGCCGCCATGTCCGTACTCAGCCAGCTGCGCTCCCTCGCGCCGCGGCGCCTCGGGCTCCTCTCGACCCGAGCCTACGGATCGGCGGCTCAGCTCCAGTACGACTACAGCGAAGAGGATGACTCCGAGGACGAGGAAGCGCCACGTCAACTTGGGATGGCTGAGTCCGAAGGGTGGGGGTGGGTCCCAGAGAGAGGGGTGCAGTGGGTCCTCATGGGGGACCGTGGAATCAAGCGACACGTGTACGGCGAGAGGCTCTCGAAGCTTCTCGAAGTTCCTCACATTTCCATGGGCACCTTGGTCCGCCAAGAGCTCCACCCTCGCTCTTCTCTCTACAAACAGGTCAGCTCAGGTTTTTCCAATTTTTTTGGAAATGGGTGTTTAAGGATGTGTTTGGATGGGAGCTGAATAATGTGTTTTTTTATTTACTATAAAAAGTGTGGTTTGGCTTTTTTTTTGTTTTGGTTATTTAAGGCCGGCTTGTCACGTGATTAAATTCATTTTTTCAATTTTTAAACAACATTATGCATATTTCTCCGCACTTTTTACGCACAATTATTTCCAAAAAATACCTTTAGAAGAACGTTACCAAACTGCCCTTAATGTTATTTGAGTTTAATTTGAGGTTACCGCTGGTGATGGTTACTTTATAAAACATTGTTTTTCTTTGCCAAATGGAATGGGATTTAAGTTTAACCAGTTTTTTTTGAGCTGAGAATTTAATTTTTGTTCCGATTAGTGATGAAAATACATGGAAGATTCAAACTTCAAAACGTGTGCTTGAGCCTTTGTTTGTATTTGAGTTTTGAATTATGTGATTCATATAAGTTTTTGGGTGCGTCAAGATGAGAAATTTAGTGTGATTGAAATTGATTGGGCATGACATGGTAGTAATTTTGTTCTCTGTATTTTTGCAATTTCAGATTGCAAATGCAGTGAATGAAGGGAAGCTTGTTCCCGAGGAGATAATTTTTGCCCTGTTGTCGAAAAGGCTCGAAGAAGGTTACTGCAGAGGCGAAACGGGGTTCATTTTGGATGGGATTCCTCGAACAAGGATGCAAGCTGTAAGTTTAGTTTACATTGATTCGGGTTACTTGTGAACTGTTTGCATTCTAATTATTACACTTTTTACTCTCAAATTATTGATTTCTTACGTGTTTTTTTGAATGCTGCAATATATTTCTTTTTCAGGAGATTCTTGACCAAATTGCTGATATCGATTTAGTGGTGAATTTCAAATGCACAGAAGACAGCTTGTTGAAAAAAAATCTACGAGCTGGAAATTTTTCTCATCGTTGTGATCATCTAAGCATGAGCAATTATCCTGGGTGTAATCTAAATCTGCAGTCACAGGACAAACAACTAGATTCCTCTTCTGCTGATTCAGGAGCTACCTGGAAGGAAAAGTTCCATCTATATTCAGAGGAGGTATTACCTTCTTATTTTTGGCAATCATAATTTTTGCTATTAAGGTATATAGTCAACCCCAAAAAATTTTGGGACTGGTTATTGTAAATACCAATATGGTATAGTTTGATGATTTTAACTTGATTCTGTTTATAATTCTCCATCTCATGCCTAGAAAGAAAGTGAAAGATGGTCACGGTCACTGATTGGATAATTATTTTTTGTGCCATTCAGAGCAAGCCATTGGAAGATTACTATAGGAAGCAGAAGAAACTTCTTGATTTTCATGTGGCAGCTGCACCTGGAGAAACCTGGCAAGGGCTGTTGGCTGCATTACAGCTCCAGCATATCAATGCTGTTAGTTCTTCACCAAAGTTGACCGCTTGATTTGTTTTCATTGGTCTTTGGCTGCCCTTCTATCCATTTCGTTATATTAGTATATATGAATGTGAGAGAACCACAGAGAGTATTGAAGCACTTTCGGATGCAAATATTCCGATTCAGTTTTGAATTTTTGACGTTTTGAGTCTTGTTTTACCTACCTAGTGTTCATGCAATGTTTGTAAGTGTGATGTAGTTCTGGTGAGAGATGAAAAGCAGAGAAGAATATTGGCATGTATGACCGTTATTTTATACTTATTAGAAATATTCTTTTTTCGTTATCTGCTTTGTTAAACTTTGCTTATTGTTATCTTAAATTCTGACTGTAATATATCATTCTTTCTTTTTAATCCATGGTATTAGTTTAATTTCGTGGTTTTTCCTTGTCTTCCCCTGTCTTTACATCTGAACTGATGATAAATATCTTGCAGTTTGTTGGCATAAAGATAGAGAATGCTTACAATTTACAAAGACTAAAAATGTGTTAGTGCATCTGTGTCTAAGCCAAAATTCTTAATGGCTATGTATTGTATACTAGGACAATTTATATGCCAAATTGGCCTTCTCAGCTGACTTAAAATTAGTAAGATACTTAAAAGGTTTAGTAAAAATAGAAACTTAATAGGTTTAGTAAAAGTAGAAACAAAAAATGAAGGGAGAATCAGACTTAATAGTCAAGAGATATTTAAGAGCAACCAATTTCGATATCTAATTCATAAAGATGGAGAGATTGAAGAGGATGTGAATCATAATATAAGAGCAAGGTAAATGAAGTAGAAAAGCGCATTATGAGTATTGTGCGATCATAGAATACCTCTTAAGTTAAAGGAATTTATACCTCTTAAGTTAAAGGAAAAAATTCATAAGACTGTTATACGACCATCTATGTTTTATGGTATTGAATGTTGGGCTCTTAAAAAGTAACATATTCATAAATTGAGTATAGCTAAAATGAGAATGTTTAGATGGATAAGTGAATATACATAGAAAGATATGATGCAAGGTGGAGAAATTTGCTTAAAGATGAGGGTAGTTCCTATCTATGAAAAGAAAAAGGAAGAGTCTTTAACATGGTTTGGTCATATTCAATAGAGAGCAACTAATGCACAAATAAAAAAGTGTGAGTTGATTCAAGTTGAGGGAATGAAAAAATGTAAAAAAAGACCTAAAATCATATTAGTAGAAGTAATAAAAGAAGTAATAAAAAGTATGACTTTAGATATGGTAGAATAATGTACATTGAATGTATAGATTTGTGTACATTCTTTGAAAAATTTTGTACACTAAATGTTCACGATTTTCAAAGAATGTTCACAATTTTTCAAAAAATATACACATTATGAACATTTAACGTATACATTTTTCAAAGATTGTACACAATTCTGTCCATTCAACGTACACAATTTTCAAATAATTTAGAAATTTGTGTATTATACGTATACAATTTTTGAAAATTTTTTTAAAGAAGGTACACAATTCTGCATATTCAACTAAACATCTTTCAAACAATGTTAAAGAATGTATCTAATTTTGTATATTTAACTTACACAAAATTTCAAAGAATGTATTAAATTTTGTACATTTAACATACATATTTTCAAAAAATGTTCACAAAAATGTATGAAATTATGTATATTCAACGTGCTCGATTTTTCAAAAAATATAACAAATTCTCTTAGGTTGTTGCCGGATCAAACTGCAGCCCCGGTGCAAGGTCATTCCCACTAGCTGGTGAAACTATGCTCTAAGCATTTATGATTTCTAGATACCATTTAGAAAACTCACTTGTATTCAATTCTATTCATATAAAATGATAAAGTTCATTGATAATAGCAGGACTAATGGATCTCTTTCTGGACTTGTTGATGATTGCAGGGAGCTTTTGCTGCAACTGCCTCAGGTTAAGGTTTCTCACCGCTTTAGAGAGGCCAACTTATGCGCTGACGCATTAGCTAAATTGGGAGCTGCTGCCTCTGATGGTGGAGCATGTTTTGTTTCCCCCCCCTGTTGTTAACCACCTTTTGCTGTCTGACTGCTTGGGTTTGTATAGTAATAGGCTTTGTCCTATTGTTTGTGTAACTGTTCCCAGTTGATCTTTAATAATATTCCGCATTTACCAAAAAAAAAAGTTCATTGATAATATCTTTCTTTATATTTGATGTCTAACAATTAATTTAGAACTTGTGTGACAAGTCCTTATTAACTTTTTTTTTTTCAAATGATTGTTACATCAATTATTTGTTGCCTTTAAGAAGTATTGCTTGATTTTTCAACTTATTTTCTTGTTTTCCAAGAATTTTTCCATGACTTTTGATGGAAAGCATGTGATATAATCTTTAATTATTAATTATAATGTATTAATCAGTTGGCTTTCCTACCCTTGAAATCTTCAATAACAGGTTACAATAAACTGATAAAGAGTATTGCAAACGTATATATCATTTTATAAACTGATAAGGATCATGCAATGTAATTAATCTATGGTAGGATTAGTTATTTTAGGTAAACACACTAGGGATCAAGGTCACGCCGAGGGGTGTAGGAATTTAACAATCTAATTGTGGTAGAATCTGATATTTTTGCCAAAGTAGTTGCGACAATCTGGGTTTGTAAATGAAATCAGCCTTTTCTTTAAAGTTTGAACAAACCCTATTTATTTTTTTTTTTTTTTCTAGGTAATTGTTTATGAAGGGGATTGAACCCCTGAGTTGATAGATCCCATAAGGACCGGATACCACTAGGCCAGCAGGCCCGGTGGTTTGAACAAACCCTATTTAAGTAATGATTTTGCAATGGTCATTATCAGAAAATAGATAGCCTTTATCATCATAATAAATTCTTTATTAAAAAAAAAAAAAAAAAGAAAGAAATCGCATCAAAGTATCTAATGCGGCATGCTCACTCTGTTTATTAAAAAAAAAACATATTACTCAGTATAATAGTCTCACATGCTAAGACGACCAATGAAATAATGACCAAACAAATGATCATATACAAAATAATAACATATGTATACTTACAATATGAAATTAAATGTATGTCATCTATCGCTAATAAATATTTAAAGGCAATTGATGATGCTGAAATTGTCAGTTAGAATGATCATCCAGAGAGAATCGTCCAAGACTGCTAGAGATCCTGAAAGAATGAGCGAAAGTTCAAAGGTGTATGGGTCACCGGTGCGGTGTCTCCCACAAAGCCTCCAATGATAAAGTTAGATAACAGAGATAAAGAAAGGAAAGCTTGGTAGCAAGATGTGAGAGAATATTTTGTATAGAATCTGTACCTTCTCAGGTCCTCGGGCATTGGTATATATACACCTGCTTCGCCTTCCTAGCTGTTGGAGGTATTTTAATGGTGGTTTTAATGTGGTATCCATAACGCCTCTGTGAGGTGTTAATGATAGGATTTTTATCTCTCCAACAGGAAGGAGATTTATTACTGTTACGTTTCTCCATTGATTGTTGGTGGACAGCCTTTGCTTCGTCTGACGAACATTATATTGGACGGGGATTGAGGTTACCTTCGTCCACAACCTCTTCTTTTGGACGAGGATACGGCCGGGTCTATCAACAGTCATTGAGTCTAGGGAAAAAAAAAAAGATGGTAGTTGAGATTGCAAAGTCACCATTTATTCACGCACCCTAAAGGTTGTGTGTTTTGTTGGGATGAAAAGTGGGGAGAAAATGATAGGAATGACTGTTTGGTTTATGAGAGAAATTGGGAGTCGATTTCTCTGTCTTTTTTTCAAAACCTTTGCCAATAACCAATGGTGGCTCTAGGAATTTTTTTAAGGATGGGTATTAAGAAACTTAAATTATAAAAATCTAATAAAAAGAGAACTTCATATATTGACCTAAAAAAAAAACGCAAATACATAAAATCTTACAATTTTCTTCTACAAATTTTCTAATTTTGAAATCATTGCATGATAATTTCATTATCAAAATACTGCAAGCTATATCTCTTTCAAAATTTTAGTTAAATAAAATTTTCCTTGTGCTTTTTTCTTTTTGTTTATAAAGTTCTAATATATTGTTAAGGGGAACTAAAGTTTAAGGACAAAGTTTAGCTACATACTTTAATTGTAACCTAAGGCTACAACTCTCACTAAATAAATTAACATAGCTATATACTTTGAAAATCTAACTATTGAATTGCATGTTTTTTATATTCTTAAAACACATGTCAAATTTCATTTCAATCGGATATTATTTATTATTCAATCTATAAACTTATTTTTTATGTATAATTTTAGATTACAAAAACTCGAAAAATTTAAATATTTGATTGATGACATAGCTATTGATCTTTGATCTTCTTGAAATTTTGCAAGTATAGAGGATATAAAAAAAAAAAAAAAAAAAATGCAATCCAATAGTGGATTTGTCAAAATTCACATCCAATAATAAAATATTGAGTGGAGTTGTAACCTTAGTTTACAAAACTACATTCAAGTTTAATTATGTTGAACCTAAAAAAATTTAGGATAGTCACAAATTTTTTAAAAAAATAAAAAAATCATACATTTTTTAAATTTTATATATAATTTTTTTTTTTCCAAAGTGTGGAGCCGCCCCTGCCAATAACCAAATTGGTCTAATGCACCTCCCTAAAAGTATTTAGTATAAGTACCTAGAGGTTGAGGAGGAGGGGAGGGGTTCTTGTAGTAGCTTAGAAGATTTCTAACCATTTCTGATTTCACAGAGGGGGAAAATAATAGAAGAAGAAGAAGAAGGAAAAGCTTTTTTTTTATTAAAAAAAAAAAGTTTGTCCGATGTAACAAATTAAATATTGACTTCTAAATTTCTCATTCTAAACCATTGACTTATTAGTCATGAGTCTTGACAATCTAATCCCCCATCATCTACAGAAAACCATTAATTAAACAATCTATCTGGCAAGGGAAAAATTTTCACTAGCGCCTATTACATGTTGTGGACAGTGATTTTTCTTTACATTAGAGAGAGTGGAACAGTAGAGACAAGAGATAGTATGGAAGAGAAAAAGAGAGAATAGCAGTTGGCAAAACAGTGTTGCTTGGGTGTAATGGGTGCCTAAGAAAAATTCCCCTCCATCATAATATGGGTAATTCTTTTAGTGGTTTTTAATAGAAATGGATGGATGGGGCTTATGAATTTGGGGATTTTAAAATGAAAAAACTAAAAAGTAAAGGTTTGAAGGGACTAGGGTTTCTTTTTTTTTTTTTCTTTTTTTTAGGTTTTCCCTTTATTAAAGATATATAGGATGCTGTTAGAAAACTACAAATTTTATTACATAAAGCTTACAAATTAGTATCTCCAATTATAAAAAAGTAATCCAAACATTCATTTATCATTATGTTATTATCCACCCATTGTATTTATTAGTCATTATCATAACAATTTGTAAATATTTTGGAAATCTTACCAAAGACTCTAGGCTTATTTGAACTAATAAATGTGATATTTTTCTTATATATAATCATTTTTTAATAATCTAAAGTTAAAACAACTGAGGAGGGGGATTCGAAAGCATTCTCCTCATAAGTGAGACAATGTAATTTCGCTAAGCTACCAATCTCTTAACATAACTATATTTTATTTTATTTTGTAACAATTATTTATAATAAACCCAAAAACTCTGGTGAATATGAAGTACTTGAGGTTTTGGGTTTTAGCTGGCAATAACGTGCATTGTATAGAAGCCAACTTGATGCAAGGCCAATAATCTTGCGTTACCAAAATGACTTCCCCATCAAATCAAAATGTAAATTTAGCAATGGTTCCCTTCGGGGAAATTAGCCAAATTACTTCTGTTAGGACATATGTAATTTACTTGTTAGGAACATATGTCACTATTTTATATAATTGGCTAATCTTTTGACAAAACGCACTTTACTTGTAATTTGGTAGATCTAGGATGTATTTAATACTTCAAGAAACCTTGTTTCAAGATCAAGTGTTAAAGCCATGCAAATCTGTCCAAGATTCAAGCTGAGAAAGTGCCTATCATTAAAGCTCGACAGCTAACATCTATCGAGCTTAAAGAGTTGTTCCAGCGCCATGGCTCGATAGCAACTCGACAAATAGCTATCTGTCGAGGTTTATGAAAAACAAAATTTCAGTTCTGTTTTGACTCCAATCTGTGATTGTATGTTTGAGCTTTCTTTTCTCACAACCCTAGACATATAAAAGGATTATTTTAAGGGCCGTCAAAGGTGGACACAAGTTGCACAAGTGTTGAACAAAATTTGTTCAAGCAAATTGTGACCGGAGACAGAATTTGCCCTAATTCATCTTTCTTGTGAAGAAGCTGCTATGTTTGTGCACCGTAGGGTTTTGTAACTAAGGAGCTTTTCGATCTTCATCATGTGATGAACTGAAGAACTTTGTAGTCAATAACCTTCTCTAGTTGGTGATTGAAGTCGCGTACTGGGATCTGCGCAATTGGTTAGTCACGTACTGAGAACCGTGCATCAAAAGGAGAGATTGTCACTACAGAACAAGTCCAATTGGGTATTGGGGTAAGGGTTTAACTGTAGGTTGGTATAAAGTGCTAGGATTCCTTTACTTGTAACCGCTTGTTGTGATAATAGTGGATTCTCGGAAGTGGTGACCTTAAAATCACCCAATGGAGTTTTTGCCATGTAGGTTTTTCTCATTCGTAAACAAATCATCATGTCAATTTATTTTTAGCTGCATACTTTAGTTATTGGTGATTTGTTTGTGCTATCATGCGTTTGCATGTTAATTTGATTAATTAATAAACTTGGTTAATTAATCAATTAATTTCATCACAATGGGTCAATACGTTTTTGGCCTATCAAGTGGTATTAGAACAGACATACTCTGATTAGGGTTAATCTTTGTTGTGTGATCCATTAACCTCTATTTGTCATGGATAGAGGATAGTCACTTATTATACCTCCTTTATTTGATGGTACTAACTATGCATATTGGAAAATACGCATGAGAGTTTTCTTGCAGTCTCTAAATAAGAAGGTGTGGCAAACTATAGAGATTGGCTGGACCAAGCCAAAGGAAGCGCTAGCCGATTGGAATGATGCTAAGATCAAGGCAGCAAACTTCAATAGTAAGACATTGAATGTTTTGTTCAGTGCAGTCATTAATGAGGAATTCAAGAAGATATCCTCCACTGAAACTGCAAAGGAAGTATGGACCATCTTCCAAACAATCTATGAAGGAACCAAGGCTGTCAAGGATTCAAAACTTCAGAGGCTCACTACAAACTTTGAAGAGATCAAGATGGAGGAGGATGAGTCATTTGATAAGTTATTTGATGAGTTCTATGCCAAGCTCAAGGATATAGTGAACTCAGCTTTCAATCTTAGGGAAACCATTCCTAAACTCAAAATTGTGAGAAAGGTGTTCAGATCTCTACCCGAGAGATTCCATGTCAAGATCACCGCGATCGAGGAATCAAATGATATCGACAAGATTCCTCTGACAAAGCTAGTTGATAATATGCAAACCTATGAGTTAGGTTTAACAAGAATTGGCAAGTCGGGTAAGGGCAAGAGCATGGCATTGAAGGCCAAGAGCAGTGATACTGATGAGTCTTCAGATGATGAAGATTCTAAGATGAATTCCTACATCACCAGACAATTCAAGAAGTTTATGAAGAATACAAATGGAAAGGGATTTGACAAGGACCGTAGGCAATTTAGCTCCTCACAATTCTAGAGTCAAGATAAAGGAAAGAAGGATGCTAAGGATGGCAGTCAATACACTATTCCTTCAGGACCAAAGTTCTTTGGGTGTCAAGGCTTTGGACATATGAAACAAAAGTGCCCTACATATCTCAAGACCATTAGGAAGATCAAGGCACTTGCTGCTACTTTGAGCGACACCAAGCCTGAGGATGATTCCGACAATGAGGATGACGAAATCCTAAATGCCTTCACTATCACTGTCAATCCTACTGAGGGGATTATTGAAGATGTGGATGAAGAAGAGAAATTGATGAAGTCCAAGTTTAAGAAGATGGATGAACAAGATGACATCCACACAGCCTATGCAAAGTTGTACAGGGTCTTAGAAAAGCATGAGAAGTTGTATAGGTTGACCACCAAGAAGCTTAGTGACGTGGAGCTTGAGCGTGAAGAGCTTTCCACAAAGTTTGATGAATCCAATCAAATTATTGGAGCATTGAGGTTTGAGAATAACTTCTTGGTTGAGAAAATCAAGAAGCTTGAGGCAGAACTGTTCCAAGTCAGAGCTCAGCTAGAAAGGACTTCAAGTGCTAAGCTCGATGAAATGCTCAGTCTTTAAAAATCTGCTTCCAATCGAACCGGTTTAGGGTATGATTTCTCTTCTCCTAGTATTGTTTCTACTAGTTCTACTATTTTTGTTCCTCCTGCTAATAATGTTGAAATTGAGAACACTAATATCAAAACTGATTTAGCTAGTGAGAACATAGATAAGGGTAAATCTATCGTAGGAGCACTCCCTAAACAGGATAAGAAAGAAGTTAAAAATCTTAGGGCTAAGAAGGCTAACTCTCAAAAGTCTAAACAGAAGAAAGCAGTATCTCTGTCATCACTGTGGAGCAGCCGGTCATACTTGACCTAATTGCTATAAGTGGTTAGCCACTCAACAGAGCAACAGCATAATGGCATTAGGAAACCAAAATCAGTTTCTATCCTCTTTTGCTCCTCTTGGAGATCTTCTCAAAGCCCTCATGTTCCTTTCGAACTTGAACGGTTTCAATTCTTCCCCCTCACTGTTGGATCAAGGATTTGCTAAATGGAAAGGTTCCTTCAAGGTGTGGAAGGAAAAGAGCTCCAAGTGATTCTGTCACTTCTTCTCTCTCTCTCCTTTACTTGTTTTTGTTTGCATTACTTGTGTGTTTTTTCTTTCAAGTTTTGAGTCAGTCTAGTTTTTATTCTTTGCTTTGTTTAATATGTTTTTTTTGTTTTCAGTTTTGTTTATTTTTGTTTTTGATATAAAAATTTAAAAAAATTGAAAAATTAGAAAAATACAAAAACAGTGTGTGTTTTGTGTACATTAGTACTTGTGTACCTTGGATGGCCATTGAAACAAAATTTTCTATACTTTGTATCTCTTATAGCTTAGATGAGCATCTCTATGCACAACTAAGCAAGTGATCTTTGTAGCTCATGTTTGTGATGAGTAAGATTAAGTAATCTCTTGTACTTAACACTCGTATCACTCTTTTTTATGGAAAGGACTAGAAAATCCTAAGAAAAATGCATAAATAATCATCTTACCACTATTGCCCGCCAATCATGAAATGACATTTGTATGATTCGGCATAGCAAAATTGGAATGTCAAATGCTTAACATAATTGAGTATTTCTTTCCTATCTCTTATATGCCCATGCTTGGTTTGCTCAAAAGAAAAATATGCAAAGAAAAATAAAAAGCAAAAAGATCAAAATACTTTTAAATATGATTACAAGCATGTATTCTAGGAGATGTGGGAGTTATAGGATGTACCTCGAAAAAGATAGTCCCCATTAAATAGTTATGATTGTGTGTGAGTTAAAGTGATTTTCTCATATCTCAAATCGTCATAACTAGTTGACACTTATGCAATCTTGCAATGTTTTTCACACACAACACGCAATATTCTTTACTACTCTTGATACATGTGCAGGTACAATGCGATTTGTTCATCACAAGGTTTACATGTGTTAACGTATGCTCACTAAAACTATCTTGATTTGTTTTTGAAATATAAAATTAATTAGACTTATTTAATATGTGTATGTGTGTGTTTTTGGGATCTATGTGCTTAACATTTTTATTGTTGAGAGATGTTTTTGAGAGTTCAAAATATTGTTTGGATTATTGGCTGAGTTGCATGTTTAATTGCATTCATATATGTGTTTTTCCCTTCTTGAAAAACTGTTTTTAAGCAATCTCGACACCTCCTCGACACCTCTCGACACTTGGCTTATCTATTGAGCTCTTCAGTTGATTTTTTTTATTTCAATCTCGACACCTCTCGATAGCTAGGTGGATCGATCGAGAAATCTCTTGTCTCCTCAATAGCTTCTTGACAGCTAGGTGGATCAATCGAGCTTCTTTATGATCTTTTCTGTTGATTTGATCCTCAACAGATCCTCGTTCGCTGGCTCGATAGCTAGGACACGCGTTTAAACCTCGACAACTCTTCAACACATCCCAATCGATCGAGCTTTAAAAAGTTCCTATATATACGTTGTTCACAATTCGGATCTCACTTTCCTCGACTCTCTCGATAGATCCATTTTCTCACCTCCCAAACAATCACTTCTCTCTCAAAACCTTTAAACCCACGTGTTTTTCGGCCTTTTCTTGCTTCAAATCACTTGGTATGATCTCTCTTCCTCTCATTCTTCATGAGTGTCATGCATTTAGATCTAGGTTTTGAATTTTTGAAAAAATTTTGGGGTTTTTTCAAAATTGTTGAGTTTTTGATGAAATTTTGGGATGGGTTTTTGTTTAAATGATCTTTAAACCTCATGCATTGCATCACATAAGCATTATAACAGTATTATCATGCATTTAGATGTGTGCAACTGATTGTGTGTTGGTAGGTTTGGATTGGGCTAAGCCCATAATGATATTACTATTGCATGTTACATGCTCATGCATATTCCTGCATACGTCCTTTCCATTCAATATATTTCTATATATTTGAAATGTTTGGGACTTTTCTGAGTATTTCTTTCTTCCCCCTCACTCTCTAGTTTACATTAATGTGTCAATGGCACAAAAACGTAAGTCTGCTTTGTCCCAGTACCCTCTTCGTTCCGAGGCATCATTTTCTTCTGATCCTACCCCCTCTTCTGTTCGGTTCCGTGATGAGGATGTCCGAAAGGGCTTTTCGGAGAACTTTTCTCGACGAGGTGTTCACTCGAAACTCCAAATCATCTAGTTGGACTTCTCTGACACTAATCTACCTACTATCATTCAGAGTCAGGGTTGGGAGTCACTGTGTGACGTCTCGATCACCTATCCTTCCGTACTGATTCAGGAGTTCTACTCCAACATGCATGGACTAGATTATTCTGTACCTCTTTTTCATACTTACGTTTGAGGTACGCGCATAGTGGTCACACCGGATATTGTATCTGAGGTGGTCCACGTCCCAAGAGTAGAGCATCCTGATTACCCCAGTTGTGAGCGTCTAAGGACTGTATCTAAAGACGAGATGATTTCTACTTTTTGCAAGCGCCCTTTTGATTAGAGTGATCGTCAGTTTACACCGTGTTGAACCTTTACTAAAGGTCCTAAATTCATAAACATGGTGATGACATTTGTTTTGTATCCTCTTTCTCACTATAACTATATCACAGAGCCTCGTACTCGATTTTTGCTTTCCCTTCTTGAGCATCTCACTATAGATTTTCCTTCACGTTGTATTGTTAGACGACATGCTCACCTTGGTGGTTTTGTGGAGTCTCCCTCTCCTCCTCCCGAGGCACCGAAGGCATCCGAGGACGATGACGACTCTGAAGACAATGATGGTAAGGATGGAGATGCTAGCTCTTCCAGCTTTGGCGAGATGTCTACTTAACACTCTTACCCTTTATCACTTGTGACAAAAAGGGGAAGTAATTTTGGCTATGAATGTAATCATAGTTAGGGAGATGGTTAGTATAGGAGATTTTTATTAGGGGGAGAGTGCACATTGAGGGATGTAGTGAGGATTTCATGTATCTTTTCTTTTCTTTCTTTTTTTAGATACATTGTTCATGTGCCTTAGATCTTGTGATAATTTTGTGATAGCAAACCTTGTACTTGTTTATATATATACATTTTGAGGTTGTTATTATAGTTCTTTCAACTATCTCTCCATGTGTTGTTTATTTTCTTTCTTTATACACATGTTTCTTATATATTGTATACGATCTATTATTTCTGTTTCACACTAAGATGCCTTGATGAGTTTTGTTTAAAGTATTTCAAAAATACAGGTTGTCAAAATCTTTCTTGCCATAGACTCTCTTCTTGCAAAATTTTTCAAGAGTTTGTGTTATGATAGATTTTATTGTATTCAACAAATGAATATAATTTAAGTGATTTATGACTTCTCTTGTATGTTCATTTGTTTGTTATGATTTTGTCACAGATTGCCAAATGTGAAGATTGTTATGACATATGTGATTCACTTGTTAGGAACATATGTCACTATTTTATGTAATTGACTAATTCTTTGACAAAATGCACTTTACTTGTAATTGGATATATCTAGGATGTACTTCAAGAAACCTTGTTTCAAGATTAAGTGTTAAAACCATGCAAGTCTATCCAAGATTCAAGTTGAGAAAGTGACTGTCATTAAAATTCGACAGCTAACATCTATCGAGCTTGAAGAGCTGTTCCAATCCCGTGGCTCGACAACAGCTCGACAAATAGCTATCTGTCGAGGTTTATGAAAAACAAAATTTCAGTTCTGTTTTGACTCCAATCCGTGATTGTATGTTTGAGTTTTCTTTTTTCACAACCCTAGACATATAAAAGGATTATTTTAAGGGCCGTCAAAGGTGAACACAAGTTGTACAAGTGTTGAGTAAAGTTTGTTCAAGAAAATTGTGACTGAAGACAAAATTTGTCCTAGTTCATCTTTTTTATGAAGAAACTGCTATGTTTATGCACCGTAAGGTTTTGTAACCAAAGAGTTTCTCGATCTTCATCGTGTAATGAACTAAATAACTTTGCAGCCAACAACCTTCTCTAGTTGGTGATTGAAGTCACGTACTGAGATTCGCACAATTGATTAGTCACGTACTGGGAGCCGTGCATCAAAAGGAGAGATTGTCACTATAGAATAAATCCAATTGAGTATTAGAGTAAGATTTCAACTGTAAGTTGGTATAAAGTACTGGGATTCCTTTACTTGTAATCGCTTGTTGTGATAATAGTGAATTCTCAGGAGTGATGACCTTAAAATCACCCGGTAGAGTTTTTGTCGTATAAGTTTTCCTCATTCGTAAACAAATCACCGCGTCAATTTATTTTCTGCTGCAAATTTTAGTTATTGGTGATTTGTTTGTACTGCTACGCGTTTACATGCTAATTTGATTAATTAATAAACTTGACTAATTAATCAATTAATTTCATCACAAGAGGTCAACACGTTTTTGGCCTATCAACTTCTTCCATTAGAGTAGAATAAGGGAAATCTTCTTCAATCCTTCTCTATAAGTTGGTCTCGTAGACAATGAAATCAATTGAGTCCTACTCAAATATGGACTGGTTTTGAGCCTTCTTTTTCCTTCTTCATAACTCCAATACTGGAACAATTCTGTCACTCCTCGTAGTTAACAAGGCCAAGTTAGGGATCCTTTTTACTTTTAAAAGTGAAGCCCTTGTACAAAAGCCATTTTTATAGTATAAGAAAGAAATCAGCAACACAATGATGCATCTAAATCCCGAAGCCAATCTCTCATGAGATTTCATCACTGACATCAATGGCCAGTGGAACCAATATCTTATGAAATTCTCTCTCACCCCAATTTATTGGTATATGCTACTGCAATTGCCCCCCACCCTTTATTTTTTTTTTTACAGACATTGACACCTAAGACGGTGAAACCAAAACCGGAGTACAAACATACAACTCCAAAGAGATCAAATCTACATATATACCTGTAATACATATATTGAGTTAATCACTATTCATCCATACGTCACGAAGGAGTTCATATCTCACAGTTTGATGGCCCTTTTCCTTTGATATCCAGCTGGGTTTTGATAGAACTTGTGAAGAACGGGAACCATCAATGAACATGGAAGCAAAGGGTGAATTCAATTCATCAAGCTCGTCATCACTGGTGTTCGATTTCCTAAGCACCGAGGAGCCACTTCTTCTCAGGTGTGGTTGGCTTCCAACCTCTCCAATAATCTTTGCAACAGAAGCTGCCAAAGGTGGTGAATAGACTATAGGAGCTGCAATGCATGGGAAGTTCATCAGCAACTTCTCCCCTTCCTCCAGATGATCCTATATAATACAAAACAAGAGCAAGAACACAGGAAAATCAGGCTAATCCTTATGCAATAGAAATGCAAGAATACAGAATAACACCATGGTAGAGAATTTTGGTCCGGAGTCTGCCAAACCTCCTAATTCCCAAGGTAAAACTAGTAAGAATGCATTAAAAGTTATCATTATCATGCACAGATGGAGCTATTCTTCTGAAGTACTTCTGGATGGATAGCTGAATGGACAGGGGAGGGGGGGAACAGAGTCAATTGACTGACCTCAGAGTCCAGTGCTTCACGCACAGCATCTGGAATTGGGTCTGGGCAAAACTCATCTGGAACAAAATTGTCGAGAACTCTCTTGATCAATGGCGCACCAAATGTAGGGCAAACCTTCAAAAGTGGAAATAAAGCACCACAAATAACAGCTACAAATATTAACCATCCAGACCAGAGACTAAAAAGTGTGGTTTAAGTTCCAGCATTATACCTCTTTCCTGATGGATTCATTCAAAAGCATGTCCTTTGGAAGCATCATGAGATCGCTCAATGCATTAAGGATATGGAAAGGCTTGAAGTATGTATCTTCTTTTTCATCATTGTCGTCATGGTTATTTACATCTTCAAGTGAGTCATCATCGTCCAAACCAAATAAGTCACTTAGATATCTAGACCAGTTTCCAATCTGTTATGCACAGAACACAAACGTTGAAAACAGTAAATTAGGATGTCCAATTTATATTTGCTCAAAACGTTGCATTAGAAACTCCCCAATCCAATGAGCTTTGGGGTACATTCTAAGGAATTAAGCACTATTGAGGAATGTCACAGGTCAATTATAAAATTGGAATCCAAATTTGATGGATCTCAAACTGCAAACATCTGATTTGGTATGATGTGATCAATATTTAAAAGTATGCAATGCATGGGTAAATGCAGTGTCTAAAAGGCCCTTTGTTCCCCCAAAATGTTGGCATTCAAGGGCAGCCAGATGTAGCACATTTACAGGATATATTTATTAACATATTAGGGCAAACTTAAAGAGAAGAAGCATGAAGGAGTGATTCTAGAATTCCAGGAAACAGTACTCAGTTGACACACTTAATTGAGAGGATCGAGAATATCTACTATTATGAGTAATGATCTGCTTTTAGTTAGCCTCAGAAAGTACAATTTGCATGGTTTACCGCATTTTTCAGTTGTGCACCAGCCCCAAAGCTTGATTTCCCAGCTGGAATAGGAAGAACCTTCAAATCACTGATGGGGTCAGATACGGGATCTGTTGGGATCTCATCTGCAGATTCACGAAGAATAGCATTGAGCATAGCCACATCTAATCTTGCCACGCATTGCTCCATTATCTACACCCACAAAAAGATGCATTTTAATGTCAGATTTTTAAAGAGAAAAATGGGGAGAGGGGAGGGGGTTGATAAATTTTCATTTTATGAAGAAACATAATGAGAAATTAGTAGGGATAGATCCATGTATTAACAATTAATTTTGAATTTTTAAATTTACTAAAAGATGTTAATTTTTTGACCAACCTTTGTCATTAATGTACAGCAATATACCAACATGTGCTTGAAAGAGAGAGGAATGCATCTAAAAGTAGTACATACATTGTACTTTCACAACTTAGCATAGAAGAGATTTAAAAATTGAGGTTGTTTTCATGTATTAGGTAACCATACATGGATATTTTACGATCTGATCAACTGACTTAATTTACAATATCGTCAAGACAAATTTAAAACGGAGCAGATGATAGTTACCATTGCTACTTTGGTGGTCACTTTTTGTTCACTAATTTTTCATAATTCATTTGGTGCATTGGGATTAATAGCATCAACATATATTGAAAATAAATCACATTTTAAGGAATAATACTTGGACTAAAGTTCACATGCAAGAAAACATGTTGTCTGGTTGTGCCTAAAGCATCATTTAATTAAAATATATGTTACTTAGTAAGGATCACAAAAATATTAAAGTTGAGCAAAAAATGTGATGAATGAAATTTCAATCTTAAAGCTTTTGTTAGTCTATTTTGATCAGGTCAATTTGATACCATATAGGAGTAACTTTTATGCTAGACAAATTAGTGGATCTGAATGTTTGCCCTGATATTTTCCTTTTTTTTTAAAAAAATCTATTGTAAAAATTTACCAATCTAGACATCAGAGGCAAGCAGCCACACTCATGCCCTCCAGCTCGGACAGGACAAAGTCTTTCACAGGCATCCCCGAATGCCAGCTTCCAAAGGTCTAACGAAATGTCCCCTTGCTCTTGATCACCTGAACTAGATAACTTTCCAAAGTTTTTACTTGAGCTGGAACCCATACCTTTATGAATTGCTGTTGCAGCAGCAGACTGCATATGTGGAGTCAGAGTCTGGAAATAAAACAGTAAACTAAATCAGGCGAGATACAGAGGAAAGTTGATGCCTTATTAAAAACATAGTGTTTGCTATCATACAGTTATAGGAGAATTTAAAAATTGAATATAAAAGGGAGAAAAGGATTTGAGAAGTTACCTGCCACCAGATAGACTCAACAATTCGGGAGAAGATCCAACCCTCTATTTTTTCTAGTGCAGATGTAAATGTATGTGGGTCCTCCCATTTGCCAAAACTCCCATACAGAGTTTTTCCATTTTCTTCTCTGCCAGGAGAAGATGCTTTCCATTTTAGCGTGGATGATACCTTGTTATTTCCCTTTAGCCCACCATTCCTTTCAATATAAGCTCCAGCAGAAAGGGGTAGCTTTAGGTCCCCAGTGGCTTGGCTTATAATTGTTCTCAACACAACAGAATTGGACAACCAAAATGTCAACCTGTAGTCAAAAAATAGGTAAAACAAATGAGTTTTTATGAAAACCATATAATACTTAAACTCATAATAGATAGAATAGAAGGCTTAAATACACTGTTGGTCCCTAAAGTTTAGCCCATGAGCAAATTTAGTCCCTAAAGTTTAAGTTATCACTTTTAGTCCCTTAGATGACGCGGTCAAACAAAAAACTAATACAACATCACTCCATAGGAACTAAAAGCGATCACTTTAAGTTTGTTAGCAACTAAAATCGATCACTTTAAGTATTTTAGGAACTAAAAACAATCACTTTAAGTTTGTTAGGGAATCTATACTTTAGGGACTAAAATCACTCATGAACTAAAGTTTAGGGACCAATAGTATATTTTGGCCAAAATAAAACTTATGCAGAAGATGATGCACAAGTTGAGTCTCTCAAGAAAATATCATATTCTTCTGATTTGTCATCTTTTGGTTATTGGCATATTTTTATTGTGTCTATGTAGAATGATTTAAATCAGCTTCAATTTTATGTCTCTGGGTAAGACCATAGATAGCAAGTTCACACCCCCAAGGTGTATGATATTTCAAGATACTGACAATGAGCAAGTTCTCTTCATAAGTAGGTGGTTCTGATATCCAAAATCAACTAATCATTAAAGAAATTTCTCAAAAAAAAAAAAAAAAAACTAATCATTAAAGAAAACCAGAAGATAATGTGGTTTAGATATACCTCGGAACATCATTTCCACATGCTTTTGCTACCAAAACTAGTCCTGAAACAGAACTTCTGGCTGCAGATGCCCTCTTTGATAGAGAATTTTCCCTACTAGCATGAAGATACAGCCTTGAAAGGCGCCGAGCTGGAGCGTGGACCTTACTCATGGAACTTCCATGCTCAGCAACTACTGAATAAAGAGCAGCCTCAATAGAAGCCACTTCCCTTAATTCTCCCTCAAGCTTCTTTATTCTGTGATCCAATTGCTGGATTTTGCTGTCTAAAAGGGCACTTCTGGTATCCTTTGGATAAACTTTAGATTCTTTTTTATCATTGCTTCTGAGGTTTTGTGCAATGTGTAGTGCATCTCCAGGTACACTTACTTCCTTTACTTTGGTTTGCTGATTACTACTTACTGATCCATTGGTCCTCGCTATTTCCGTTGTTGACCTAACAGACTTGACATTCTTTAATCTGTCACTTTTAAGGACGTTGCTCTGCATTCCAAGATTTCCCCTGCTTAAAGAAAATGCATCGCCTTCTAAAGAGACTTGCACTCTGGTAGCATATTCAATATGTAATGGTTTATCTTCTGTAGAATGCCTCTTCTCATCTAAGTTGTTTATTCCATCTCCATTTTCATGTGGTTCCTTTTCATCCTCTGTAGCACTATCGTAGGTATCATTGCTGGTTTCAGCCTCCTCCTTGTGATCCCTGCCAATTTCCTGACCCTTCCCATCATTTTTCCCATTAACTTGAGAACCACCAAACCTAGTGGAGTCTAGCTTCTCAACTACCCGGGAATTATTGACTGGAGATGATACCTTGATAGAAAAATTGTTAGATATACATTCCTTGTTGCTCTTTTGACCATTGCCTAAAACTGCACTCATGCTATTAGCAACCTTTTCATGAACTTCCTGAGTCAAATGCCCATGGTCATTGCTTCTAATGCTGGCATCAGAATCTTCCTCCATATTTTCATACGCCAAAGATGAGGAGGAAGACTGAGCACCCTGAGAAGCAACATTTTGTTGTATTGGCATTGAACTAGAGTTAAGTGAGTTCAATATAGGAGCAGGACCATTTACTGGGCTTCCCAGATCAGAAGATAAGTCTATCGATGATGTGCAAGATGAACTCCTTTTTAGATTTTCATGTGATACTACATGTGGCATCATATTTGATTTTTCAAGCTTCAGTTTTGAAGCCAGTGCATGTTCTTTGTTACCCCCTCCAGTGCTATGTGTCACCATGTCTGGTCCATTCTGTAATACAATTCCAATTATTATATGACAAATTACAGGAGCGTAAGTAATTTATAACAAAAAAGAGAATATAAATATATAGTACAAAACCCTTAACCAATAGCATGATGATTATTTTATAGGCACATGCATGTACTCATGTTAGGCCCACCAATAGAACCAGAGAAGCAAAGGCAAATTGAATTTAGACAACATGAAAATTTTTTGCTATAGCATTTTGTCTAAACTTTATGTCCATTATTCATCTAACAATTCATGCACAATTAATCAAACAATTTACAAATCAAATGCTCTCTCCCTCCCTCCTTCCCTTCCTCACATGTTTAAAGATCCTATTTAATATATATATGTGTGTGTGTGTCAGTGTGTGTGTGTGTGTATGTATGTATGTATGTATGTATGTGTATATATATTTATACATAATATCTGCATATAAAGCCAAAGACTATGAACCTCTTTTGTAATCACAATGTAGATACAGGCACATTAGTTCATTCATATTAGAATCAAATTTGGCAAGTAGCAAGGAAAAGACTATGGAAGAAAAAAATAAACAAAGGGTACCTCTTCATTTTGAGGATGTAAGCCCCCATTAGAGTCTAAAGCAGAAGAAACCGTCTGAGATGAGTGAGAGGAAATATCATCATCGGTGAAAGATGCACTCTCAGCTTCCTCAGCATACTCTTCATTCATCAAGCCAGAAACAGATTCACCACCATTATTATCCAGTGATGTCCCACTCGATTGGTTGCCCCTCGACAAGGAACTAGTGCATTTCTTATCAACAGGTTGAATTTTGATAAACAAAAGCGGTTGATCCATGTTCCTATAGTTCCTCTTGCAGTTCATTGGAGCACTAACGGTTAAGGTCTCTTTCACAAGACCATACTCTGCCAAATCTATTATGGCAGTCGCCAACAACTGGCCCTTCACAGTCTTATCCCTCCTGGGCTCATACAAGTTAAACTCTAAGCAATTCTTCTGAAATGTATCACCATCCCCACCTTTGACCGACATGTCCCTAAACAAAGTCACGGGCAGCCTAAAAGACTCATTGAATTCAATCTTTCCCTCACCAACAACCGACCCAAGTGATGGTACAACAGGGTTGGTAGAACCAGAATTCCGATCACCATTTTCCCATTGAATCAGGACGGAACGGAGTGATTTAAGCGACTGTGATGGGGGCCAAGGCTTAATCTCCTGAACATGAATCATATAATTGATTTGAACCGAGGTGCCACCCCGGTTCTTTGCTCTCAAGCCTAGAACCATGTTTTCAGAAAAAAAGTTGAATAATTCCTAGTTATAGTTCCCACTTCAATCTGATCAGATATGTATAGTCACAAGCACCAAATGTCCCACACTTCTAATAAAAAATAAAAAATAAAAAATAAAAATAAATAAATAAATAAAACCCAGAAGTTTGTTACACAGTAGAGAAAATTACAATTACAAACAATGAATTATCACATAAAGAGTAAAAGATGAACTAAAGCAAGCTCTTTTCAAAGTTGTTCTTCCAATTGTTCAAGTATGAAAAAAATAATAATCATAAATAAGTGCTTTAAAATGAAATTATTAAAACAAACATTTAGAATAATCTCTTCTAAACTTTGAGAAAAAAACAAAAATCAGCAAAAAATGAGCTAAAAGATTAGAGATTGATAAGCACAAAGCTTAGCAATAAGAGCAGCATTGGATTTTGAGCAACATGGAAATGTAGCAGTAAATAGTAATAATCAGCTGCTGAGTAATTTTCACAAATTGCTTTACAAGCATCAGATCCAGATTGATATAAACAAAATTTAACAAAAAATAATTATACTTTGAGCATAAAATAGCTCAGACTAAGCAGACTAACTACAATGCAAGCATAAAATAAATAAATTTTAAAAAAATTTAAAAATGTAGATGAAATAAAAAAAACAATTTAGGAATGTTACCAGTGAAGTTTGTAGCTAAAGATTCGGAGCAATGTCAGAGACAGCGAAAACGGTTCGTTTTGAATCCGATGGTTTACCATTTTTGAAAGAGAGAGAGATATTTAGCTGTAAGAGAGAGAGAGAGAGAGAGTGAAGAGGCTCAAGAGCTGTGAGTGAATGGTACCGACTACCCAGAATGTGTCTGATTAAAAAACAAAAAAAAACATAATTATTATTTTTTTAAAAAAAGTGGAACTGAACAAAAGAGAATTTCAATGAATTAATTGTTTTTTAAGGGAAAGAAAAAATCAAAAGACAAGTTCTACGTAAAATGTCACAATAATGGAGTAATTGTTTGTTATTCTCTCAAGAATTTATTTTTTTTTTTTTATCATTTATAATCTGTCACATGAAAAGGTAGAAAGTATAAACACACATACAGTACAGATATGAATATGAATAAGACACAATAATATAAGCAATTCTTAAAAAATTATAATATAAAATACCCGTTATAATATCAGTATGGTACGACACTGGTACGACACTTAAATAAAATATTATATAGTTATAATACAAGTTTTGACATTTTATGTGATCTTAAAATTTTTATTTATTTAAATAATTGGATTTTAATTAATTTAACCGCTAAATTTATGCTTCTAAACAAATTTTAAATAAAAAAAGTTGAGAGTTGAAATCCGTCACACTAAATTTTTTTTTAAAAAAAAAATTCAGAAAATAGGGAAACGGCGTCGTGTTTATTGGATTTTATTAATTTAAAGTTTGGTCGATATCGTTACTTATGACGTTTTTTTTTTTTTTGATGAACACTTATGACGTTGGCTGAGATAGGGACGCCTTAGCGGAAATGATTTTTCATTGAATTTTATAGGTTTTGAGAATAATAACGTTAAAAATATGCTTAACAGTTAAACACAGCTATTCATGAAATGAAAGAGAGGACATTTCACACGCGCGGGTTATAGAGTTTGATGAACAGTGTCCGAGAGAGGTGTCAGTTAGACTCGCGCCTTTGGCTTTTGCCCAAGGAACATTTTGGAAAGTAAAAGTAGTAGTTTGCTGATTTACCGAGATATCGAATCAACAACTGAGTTGGTGCACTCTACCAAACTTGGAAGTTTATCTTCCAACACACATTTTGGACACAAGCAAAAAGAAAGTGTGGAAATGTAGAGTTGATTTTCATTTCTTTCTTTCTTTTTTGGGATTTGGACAAGTAATTAAATAAAATACAATTAGGTAGAAAATGAAGGGTTACTAGAAGAATGTCCTTTCTTAATTGTGAAAACCTTTTTTCCCCAATAACATGCAGAATATATCACATTCAAATCAACTACTGCATTATTTTTATGAATTTTTTTTCTTTTTTTGTAAAATAGATTGCGAGTTGAATTTTTCTATTTAGACGAACTGATAAGAATCATAAAAATAAATTATTAAAAATTATAAAAGCTTAACCTAATCCATAATTTTTTTCATATAATTTGAAAATTGAGTTTAAATCCTGGATTTCACAAAAACTTAAATATTTGTATTTATCACAAAGTCACACTTATTATTTTTGAATAAAACATATGAAAGCTTACCTAACCAATAAAAGAAACTTAATTATTCAAAAAAAAAAAACAAAACAAAATCAAAGTCACACTTTTTTTTTAATCTACTTTAATTTAATAAGATTTCTCAATTCTTACTAGTGCATGTAATGTAAATGCATATGAGTTACTAGTTTCTTTCATTCTTTCTAAATCATTTAAGGTATGCTTGGTACGATGTAATAACTATTGTAATGAAATAATTATTCATGTGTAATAACAACTCGGTCATGCATCTTTATTACATAGAATAGTTATTACAAAGGAATAACTATTCTTTAAATTGAAGAATAACTAATCCTCTTTAAAATGAATGTAATAGCTATTCTTTAATGCACATAGTATAATAAGTCTTAAAATTAATATATATACAAAAATATAAATTTTCTTTATACATAATCTTTTATAAGCTTTTCATATATAACAATTAAATTTATAGATAGTAATAGTTATTCTATTATAGTATCTTCTATTCCCAGTAATAAAGATTACTATTTTTAATGTATTATTAATCGGTGTACCAAAGATGTCTTTGATTATGGTGGTTGAAGTGTATGGGTTTATCTTAGATATCATAACCATCATACACTAAAAAAAACTTTTAAAGCTAACGAGGAAGGCTTAAAGCATGGACTTTCGACAACCTTCCTTATCAAAGTAATCGCATAAGCTCGTTCAAAAATTTATGTCTATTTTAGTATAAAAACTTACTTTTTCTATTTAATATATTTACTCTTCAAAATACTCCACATCATATTATCTATCCTCGAAATACATTAAAAAATAAAAATAAACAAATTCAAAACGAAAAGTGTCCGTGTAAATTTATATGAATGTAAATGAATTTAACATGAACATAGACTAATGTGAGAGGTTTTAGAGGGGTTTTTTTATTTTTTATTTTATTTTTTATTTTTTATTTTTTAGAAGAGATGATGGAGATTCTTAATTGGGCAAAATGTGAATTTTTTTCTATTAGACAAAAAGGGATGCGAATGCCGTAAAGGAGCTCCTACTAATAACAGTAGTGTAATCGCTCAAACTCTCGTGAATGACTATTGCCCTTCGAGGGCGCGTGGGGATTTAACTGAAGGGGTTATTGCGCGTCGCTTTCTTGCTTGGTTGGCACTCACCGACATAATACCCGGGGATGGTATAACCGACACACCATCCCAAGCAAGAATTATGGTTGCTTTTTGTTCTCTTTTGGGCCTTTCCCGATTCCTAATTCACAATTTCATTCCCATTCAATTTAAGGACTATTATAAACTGGGCTGAGTTAGTCCATGACTCATCCGTGTAAACTATATATTATGAGATTCAGGCGTGAAAGACTTTGATACTTATATTAATTTTATTATAAAAGATTTACAAATTAACTTGACAATGTAATTAGTGTCAAATCAATAACATAATAGATAAGTTTTTATAATTATCATTTTTATTGTGAATTAAAAGTTAACATATCAATTTGTGAGACTTATATAATACCAGTATGCTTGTTAAGTTTTAGTGCGAAAACAAAACATGAATGAGAAAGAGGATGATCAATTTGTTGTTGTATACAGAGAAAAAAGATAAGCTAGATTTAATCATGCCATTTTCTAGAAATTAATGACTTGTGTAATTCATTTTTAATTTAATTTTTTTACTTTTAATTCTATTAAGGCTAGTTGAAATTTTGTGATCGAAGTCTTGGTATTGAATGTTTTATGATCATTAATCAATAGGCATCCTCAGCCAATATTACCTAGTATATGCATGATTGATAGCCTTTGTTGATTTAACATAAATTAATTTTCAAGCAATGCAAGAGTTAACTGAACTTGGGCACATCAAATCAACAATTTTCACCTATTCGTCATCAGGGGCTTTGTGCTTAATTATGAAATTTACCTGATGTATCAAATACGAGCTTAAATTTTACGCACATAATGTAACTTACAAGAGGAGGGGGTAGGTTGAAATGTCCACTTCTAGATGATCAATGCAAGCCCTTCATTTTCTACATAATTCTATATTTATTGGAGATAAATGATATACTTGGAGCAATTTTGGGTAAATTTTACAAAATATAGCTTGAAAAAAGTTTTTATGCAATCTAGACGGGATTACCCGATATTGTTAGTTGATCATTTATGAGAAGTACAAGATTTGAATTCCTCTCTTCTATTATTGTAACTATTAACTGTCATTATAGTTAAAAGTCTTATAACTCAACTAATACTTTTTCGTGTTTTTAAAAGAGATGTTCAAGTTCAAATACGGTCATCTCTAGTTATCGAATTAGAAAAAAAAAATCAAATTATCGAAAACAAAAGATATAGAAATTACTTGTGTAATATCAAGAGGATTGGTTTTACAGGTAAGATTGGACAGCCCTCCTTCTCTTGTTTTCAAATATTTAACTTGCAACGTGTTCAACCACATCTAATCTCTCTTTTAAGTTTTAATATTCTTTACTTTGAGTTAAAGCATAGTAACAAACAACCATGTAACCCAGTTTAGCACTTTGATTTTCCTTCCTAAAACTTCATAATTGGGTTAATCCGATTATCAGGAGTAAATAACAAAGAAGATTTTGATCAGTCACCCAATAACTGTCACAGGATACAATCTACAAATGCGGCTAATCAATTTCCTTCTAAAATGGTTGGGTTACTTTACCCACAAATCTCAATCAATTATCAGTGTTCTTCCCAATGAAGGACCGACATTCCACATATACTATCTCAAAACAAACCGTTAAAGCAATTTGCTCTTTATTAAATAAATATTCTTGTTGTCGTTTGAGGTGGGTTGAATTAATAGGAGCCAAGCTTTTGTGTTTGTGTGTGGGCCGACTTTTGTGATTAGCTTCAGATTGAAAGCTGTCTTGTCTTGTGTGGCAATTCGTGACCACCTCCGAATACATTAAGCACACTGCACCCTTTATATTTTATATTTTATATTTTATATTTAAAAAATTGTTAACAACTGCCATTTGAATACTTATTAATAATTCATTTTAGAAAAATTTTTATATTATTTTTATAGGAAATGAAAAAAATTGTCAAAATATTAATTAATTTTTTTTCATTTTTCATAAAAATTTTCTTTAAATGGATTGTTCATACGCGTACTTAGAGGCTCTTCTATTATAATTTGAAATTATTACATTTTTCATTCACAAAAAAACTTAAGAGTGTGATGAAAAATTATTTCACCTACAAACGCATAATACTCATCACACCCCTAGTTTTTTTGTGATTGGAAAATCTAATAATCCCAAATTATAATAGATGCAAATTATTAACTTTTTTCCTAAAAAATAGAAGAGTTTCTAAGCAGCGCATAAGCACGTGTTCAATGGCTAGTTATTAGTATTTATCTTTAATCCTAACATTTAGCCACTTATTACACATCCAGGAAGAAAACAAAGTACAAAATTTTTTTTTTTTTTTTTTTTTTTTGGTTACGGAAAAAGGCTGCCATTTTTTTTGTGTTAGTATTTTTTTTTTTTCTCTTTTATATTTGTTAAATGAAAAGCATCCAAGATCCACATTTGTTTTTGTTTGAGTGTTGTTGTAGTTTTTTTTTTAATTTTATTTTATTTAAAATGTAGTGTTTTAATTTTAAAATTTAGCCATGTACTACAAATCCGTAACAAAAAGTTAAAAAGTGCTTAAATTTAAAATTTAACAACTATACCTTTTTATTTTATTTTTTACGGTAAAAGGCTGACATTTTCAACAGGTGGTGTTGTTTCTTTTTTTTTTCTTTTTTTTTTTTTAATTTATGATAGTTATCATTTTTTGTTTAATCCTAAAATGTAACCACTTACTACACATTCATAAAAGAAGTAACTTAAATTTAAAATTTTGCAACTATTTTTTTTTTAATATACGATTAAAGGCTCATAGTTTTTTTTTTTTTTGTTAAAGGAAAGGCTCAACAGTTATCATTTTTTTTTTTTAATCCATAAATTTAGTTTTTTAATATTAAAATTTGGCCACTTACTACACATCTATAACAATAGTTAAAAAGAGCTTAAATTTAAAATTTATCAACTACCTTTAAAACCAAGAAAAGGTACATAACGATTTTGATACCGTAGTAAATTAATACTTATAAAAAAAAATGTAAATTGAATTTCACATAGAATTATACAAATGATAAATATAGTTTTTGTTACAAAAGGATTTTTTTTACAACAATTTCTTAAATAACAACCACTTCATTCATGTGAGGTTGAATCATACAATAATTTTTATAAATTCTCTCACCCGAACTTATCTAATATTCCATTCCAATACCTCCTCAATGCTAATGTTCCATTCCAATGCCTTCTCAATGCAATCCAATAAATTTGTGCGTACATCAACCTAAGAAAAATAAAAGAATTAATGTTAAACCAAGTATTAAAAAAAAAAAAAACTTTAATCAACAAACGCAGTACCTAGCGTGCGTGTTATTAAAGAGTTTATTATAAATTCACTCTTTTTCTATCAACTTAATGTGCGTGTCATTAATGTGCATTTGAGTATTCCATATATTGGGAATGTGATTTAAAATTGAAAAAACAGTTCAAAGGCAAAACAAATACAAAGTGTCTATAATTCATTTTGATTCAGATTTTTGGAAGAATTTACCAGAGTAAGTAGTGATGGTCTTGGTCAAAACTTATCCACCATCAATGATTTTGAGATACTTTATTAGAGTTTGTGTTTGATTAGGAAAGCAAGTAGCAGCGTAATCTCTAAAAAAAAAAAAAAAAAAACAACAACAACAACAACAACAAACAAACAAACCTAGTAGCATAAAGTAATCCCCTCATCAAGAAAAAAAAAAATTGTGTTTGATTGCAAGCCAAAACAAAGAGAAAAAGCTCTTACTAATATTCTTTCTCAGGAATATAATGGTATAGAAAGGTGTACGCACCCAAAATTGAAGGGCCAATGGGCCTACACCATTTGGGCTTACAATTTATTTAGTAACGTGGGATTGAGGATTTCCTACTAAGGGTGGTTCTTGCAACCAGACTTCTGTGCTTTGCTTCCTCTCTCTCTCTTGCTCCTTTCTGTTTCAACAACAACTTCCCTCTTCTCAACCCTTAGTATTTATAGAGAAACGTTAGTGGAACAGTGATGATTGCCTCTGACGCTAGTGCTCTTGGAGGTCCAATGCTGTTAGTCGTAAGTGGGTGTTTAGGTGGGAGTGGCCTTGGAATTGGTTCTTGCTCCGAGATGTTCGGCTACGGAGATTCTCGGTCAGGAGTGTGTCCGGCGTTGGTTCCCCGGGGGGTATTCGCGGGTCATGATGCTGGTATTGTACGGCCCGTGAATTTAAACAAAACCGGGGTGTGTTTCCCGGGAAAGCAAGGGGAGTCGTCACAATGGGCCTGGAAGTTTCGGTTGGCCTAAGTGACTTTGTTCAATGTTCTGGGAACCTCGGAAGGCCTAAATGGCTTACTCGCCGTACAATAGCCCCCCCTTGATTCGTCCCCCGTTCTCGGGGACGGATCAAGGAACTTAAGCGGTTATCGGCCCGGGAACTGCCCTTTGTGAGTTACACATTCGCTTATCCCAAGAAGGCGCGTCAGATTTGATAGGGTATCATTACCATCTGACGCTTCGCGAACCGAGGCGTCGCACGTGTGGCAGTTTGATATGACTGCCTGTTGGGTTTCCCGCCCAGCGGCCCATTTATTGCCATTTATCCTTCTCCTACCCCACTATATATATCCCCTTAAGTTCTCTTTTCTCACTTTCGCATCTCCATTCTTCCTTCCCTTGCTTTGCTGAGCGTTCTTCCTTCTAGTTCAGGACTTCATTCATTCTTAGAGCCCACAGTAAGTACTCTCTTCTTCTGTCTAATTGCTTTGTTTCATTCTATTCAGTTCTATAAATTACAGTTTTCCTTTAGAAAATTCTAATTTTAGGCAATGGGTTATTCTCATTTGCTTTTGTCAGAAACCGCCCTGGCCACCTTTAGGGCTGCCTTTAACATCCCCGGGGACGTTGATATAGCGTACTGCCCCGAGGGTGATAGGGATATTCAACGGCGCCAAGGCGTAAACACAGTTTTCTTTCCTCTAATGGCCATACTGGAGGGCGGGGTTAGATTCCCGGTCGACCCTCTTATAATGAGTACACTTAGGTTTTATGGTCTTTGCCCCGACCAACTCCCCCCCAACTTTTACCGGGTGGTAAGTTGCGTCGATAGGCTGAACCGGTTGTACGGTTTAACCCTAAACCATCACGACATCAACTATATGTACAGTCTGTGCGGTAATATCAACTCGGACTACTATCTACGGATTAGGGACATGAGGGTACGGCTAATCTCTTGCCTACCTAATTCCAATAGGAACTCGGCAGGGGAGTTTGTACGGGTGAGCGGCAATTGGTTTGCCGAGGAGCTCCCCTGTCCGTTTTCGCCGCGCAATGTCGGTCGGTACCGAGCTCTCTTTGTATTATACTTCGTTTGAACTTGAGCTAAATAACTTCTAATTGTTTGCGTGGTTTCTTTGCAGACGGACAAAGGTTCAAGCCGGATCGCAGGGTGGTGCATGTCCGGGATCTGAACTTCGTCCTCAGATCGGAGATCTTCGTCCATTCCGACTGCCAGCTCCGCGCATCGCATTTGATCCTCGGTGTAGACCCCGTATACACCACCTGGCAGGCATTTAGCCAGGCACTGCTAGTTGACAGCCCGCTTCTCTCTTACATTGATGTGCGCAATGCGAACTTCCTTCCTTCAAAGTTCGCGGTAGGCGAAGCACGCGACCTCGGCTTAAGGATCATCTGTTCGAACGAGCGTCAACCGATCCGAGACGAGTCAGCTGAGAGAGTTTCACGTGCGCTGAGAGAGAGGGCCCACGAACGAATTTAGCCCCAAGCCCCCGAACAACCTGAGGAGCACGAGGGGCAGGAGTTACCCGTTCGAGCGGCTGAAGGTGCTGCAACCGAGCCCTTTGATCCCTCGAAAACCGAGTCCAATCACAATCGCGAAATGGTGCAAAGGCGGGTGATGACCATCGGCCGTTTTATGCCGGGCGCCCAGTTAGCGGCTCAGCTGCAGGGGGACTCAAGTCAGCCCCCACGTGCCCCTCCCGCTCAACCAGTCCGTCAACGCAAAAAACAGCGTGTCGCGGATCAGACACCGCCCGGCCCGCACGGTTCCCCAGCCCATTCGCCTCCCCGCCCGTCATCTGGCATCGTCATCCGCGAATCGGTGACCCAAACCCGGCCAGATGGGGCGTCCACCTCTCACTCTGCCACCAACTGGCAACCTTCCTTCCTGCTGAACGGCGAGCCCCTCCCGGCGACCGCCAGCGTCAGAGTATGGGAAAAGGGCCAGGGGGGCCGCGTTGCCCAGAGTTTGGCGAACGGCTTGCTCCTGCCCGAGGATGTGCACGCATACGCGGAGGGCACAGATGAGTCCGTGGGTAGGCGGCTAGTATGGTTCACCGTGGCGGTAAGGTTTTCGGGGATCCTAATACTTAGTCTCTCCTTTCTTTTTTTTTAGATTGGCCTAGGCACTAACTTATGCAAGGGGTCCTCCCCCGTACTCTTTGCCCTTATTCTCGTTCAGGCTGCGCAATTATCCCAGATAGTTGACGAGTGGATGAAAGAGCTCACCGAGGACGTTGGTCGGGAGAAGGCTCTTAAGGACGTCGTCGACGCCAACGCTGCGGAGAAGGCGAAGGCTGCGGAGGAGGCCAAGGGAAAGGCTACCTCGGCTGAGGAGGCTAGGGCCCGCGTCGAATCAAGAAGCGCCGTCCTGGAGCAGCAGTTGGGGGACGCGCAGATAAAGCTTGCCGAGGCTGTGAGTTTGAATACAGCTCTGGGGGAGGAGTTGGGTGACTTAAAGGCCGCGTTGGACGCTTGTGAAGGCAAGTGGTACAACGAGGGGTTTGCCGACGCCGAGAATTCCGCAGAACTTGTCATGCGTCAGGCACATAAGCTCGGGTTCGAAGAGGGATGGCTGGCCGCGCTTTGTGCCGCCGGTGTTCCCGAGGACTCTCCCCTGTTCAACCCCAGTAATATCCCCTTTCCACCCCCGGCTACGCAGGCGCAGGGCACCCCTCATGTTATTGATGAAGATGAGACCTCTAGCATGCGGGAGCTAGTGGAGGCCATCGATGCCCACGCCGAGCCAGCTAGTTTGGAGGTCACCAACGGCACTCGGGCCGAAGATCCAGCAGTGTAACCAGTCGTGCCCCCCCCCCTTTTTTTTTTTTTAGTATGCCTACGTCACCGGGCTGTGGTGACGAGACAATTTGACTAAGTTTTTATCTTTAGTATTTTAAACATTGTGATTTTACCGACTGATTTAATTGAAGTTATGTTTGTTCTTGGTTTTATCCTTCTTTCTTTTGTCTGTATTGCTTGCCCGATTCGCGGCCCGTTCCATTGCGTTTTTAGACAGGTTGTTGCATCTAATAAAAGCGGAGGCTCCCCCCATCCAGCCATGTTGATTGAATATGGGCGCGGGGGCTGCCCTTAAGTGCTTAAGTTATAGTACGCTCGGCGATACCGGTCCAACCGTGAACGGGTCTCGGAAAAACCTTAGGTTTCGACTTGCTCGGCTGTTGTGACCGAGTCGAGAAATGGGATTTTGTCCTTAGCGAAAAATTGTAAGTTTCCACCCACTCGGCAAAAAATTTTAGGTTTCCACCCGCTCGGCGATAGTGCTCGAACCGAGAGACGGGCTTCTGTCCTTGGGAAAAATTGTAGGTTTCCACCCGCTCGGTGATATTGATTGAACCGAGAGATGGGCTTCTGTCCTTAGGATAAATTGTAGGTTTCCACCCGCTCGGTGATAGTAATCGAACCGAGAGATGGGCTTCCGTCCTTAGGATAAATTGTAGGTTTCCACCCGCTCGGTGATAGTAATCGAACCGAGAGACGGGCTTCTGTCCTTAGGAAAAATGTTTTTTTTTTTTTTTGGACAACACACATTTGCCGATTTAAACACTATTATATTCATTAACAGGACATGTACAATGTACTCTTTTTCTTTTGTTTGAATACTCGGTGGTATAGCCAATCAGTGGTAAAACTTCTTCAGGTTTTGGACATTCCACGGTCAGGGTAGGGGCTTCTCGTCAAGCTCCTCTAGGTAATAGGCGCCCGCGCCGGCGACAGCGGTGACTCGGTACGGCCCTTCCCAAGTCTGCGCTAACTTCCCAAAATTGGTATCCCGCATATTGCCTACAGCCCTTCTCAATACCAGGTCCCCTGCTCTGAACTCCCTCGCCCTTATACCATGGTTGTACCTGTGGGCTAGCTTCTGCTAGTACTCTGCGAGCCTTATAGTAGAGGCTTCTCGGCGTTCTTCTAACCCATTCAAACATTCTACCAGCGACCCATCGTTCGTGTCGGGGTCGAATACGGATGCTCGCCCGCTGCCCAGATGTACTTCGGTCGGTATAACAGCCTCGAACCCGTAGGTGAGGGAAAACGGCGTTTCTCCCGTGGACCTTCTGGGCGTCGTTCGGTATGCCCACAAAACACTTGGCAGCTCCTCGGTCCAATTCCCCTTAACCCCGTCTAGTCTTTTCTTCAGACCGTTCACGATCACCTTGTTCACTGCCTCAGCCTGGCCGTTGCTCTGAGGGTACGCAGGGGTGGAGTATCGGTTTTTGATGCCGAGATCCTTGCAGAAATCCTGGAAAGCCCTGCTACAAAATTGCAGGCCATTGTCAGAGACAAGGGTGTCCGGCACTCCAAATCTGGTGACTATGTTTTTCCACACGAACTTCTTTACGTCCACGTCCCGTATGTTAGCCAAAGCTTCTGCTTCTGCCCACTTGGTGAAATAATCAACGGCTACCACTACGTACCGTCGGTTGCCTGTCGCTCGGGGGAAGGGTCCGAGTATGTCCAGCCCCCACTGAGCAAAAGGCCACGGACTGCTCACCGGGTTCAGACAGCCGGCAGGTTGATGGATCGCGGGGGCATGCTTTTGGCATTGCTCACACTTGCGGACGTACTCGGCTGCGTCCTTCTGCATCTTAAGCCACCAAAATCCCTGCGTTATGGCCCGATGAGCCAGTGACCGTCCCCCCGCATGGTTGCCGCACACACCTTCATGGAGCTCGGCCAAGAGTTCAGCCACCTTGGTGGGGTGTAGGCATGCTAGATACGGTCCCCTATAGGATCTCCGATATAACTTTTTGTCGGGTGACAGCCAGTACCGAAGAGCTACTCTACGTATCTTTCCTGCCTCTTTTTCATTGAGTGGAACTTTATCCTCAGCCAGGTATTCGATGATGGGGTCCATCCAACTACCCCCTAATGCCGTTACTGCCGAGACTGTGATTCCTGCTTGATTCGTGTTTACGGTTGTAGTGATGCTTGGTTCTGTGATTACTTCCATCGTTATCAGCCGTGGTATGTCCTCGGTCACCGACGAAGCCAGTGTTGCGAGGGAATCGGCGTGTCTATTCTGCGTCCTGGCCACCTGCATTACTCTTACGGTACCGATTTCGGAGATGGCTTGCTTTGCCAGCTCCAGGTACGCCTTCATACGGGGATCTCTAGCTTCGAAGTTGCCCGTGATCTGATTGGCTACCAACCGTGAGTCCATATATACCTCTACTTCCCGGGCGCCGACGCTTGAGACAGCCCTCAGTCCGGCCAAAAAAGCCTCGTATTCAGCCTCATTGTTTGCAGCTTTGAATTTCAACCTGAAGGAATGCTCCATCTTTATCCCCTCGGGGCTGATGAGGACGACGCCAGCGCTGGCCCCTGCGGAGTTGGATGCACCGTTCACATACACTTTCCATGGGCGACTATCCAGTACACATACCGGCTCTCCCGAGGTTCTGGGTGAAAACTCAGCTATGAAATCTGCTAGCACTTGTCCCTTTATTGCCTTTCTCGGCCTGTACCGTACGTCAAAGGCACCAAGTCGAGTCCCCCACTTCGCGATCCGTCCTGTGAAGTCGGATCTTTTCAGCAACGACTGCAATGGGTATTCAGTCAGTACATACACGGTGTGAGCTTAGAAATACTGGGGCAGCTTCCTCGTGGCGTGTACCAATGCCAAGACCAACTTCTCCAAAGGCAAGTATCTGGTTTCCGAGTCCACTAGGGTTTTGCTGATGTAATACACCGGCTACTGCGTGCCCCTATCTACTAGTAACACGGCACTCACTGCGTGATCGGACACCGAGATGTACATATACAGGTCCTCCCCGGGCTTTGGAGCGGTTAGTCTGGGCGCATGTGCTAAGTATTCCTTTAGTCCTTGAAAAGCCTCCTCGCATTCATCGTTCCATTGAAACCCTTTCCATTTCTTCAGAAGCTGATAGAACGGCCGACATCAGTCCGAGAACTTGGATATGAACCTATTGAAGGCGGCTAACATCCCCGTTAAGACTTGCACCTCCTTAGGATTTTTGGGGGATTGGAGACGCTTCACGGCTTCAATCTGGTCCGGGTTAACCTCTATTCCTCGGCAGGAGATCATGTATCCTAGAAATTTTCCGGCCCCTACACCGAAGGCACATTTCTCAGCGTTCAGCCGTAACTTATGCTGCCGCAAGCACTCAAACACCACCCTAAGATCTTCCCCGTGTTGCACCTCCTCCTTGCTTTTTACTACCATGTCATCAATGTATATCTCCACTGTTCGGCCAATCTTGTCACAGAACATTCTCGTCATCATTCGTTGATATGTTGCCCCGGCGTTTTTTAGCCCAAATGGCATCACGGTGTAGTGGTAATTGGCATCCAGGGCTATGAATGCTGTCTTCTCCTGATCCTCGGCTGATAAGGCAATCTGGTGGTACCCCTGAAATGCGTCGAGGAAGCTCATTCTCGAATGCCCGCACGTGGCATCCACTAACTGGTCAATCTTTGGCATAGGGAATGGGTCCTTCGGACATGCTCGGTTTAAATCCGTAAAGTCCACACAGACTTTCCACTTGCCATTCTTCTTCCTTACTACTACGGTGTTTGCCAACCACTCCGGGAAGAAGATCTCTTTCACGGCCCCTGCTTCTTTGAGCCTTTGGACTTCTATATTTACGGCTTCCGCATGCTCTCTGGCCACCCTCCTCGGCCTTTGTTTCCTGGGGGGGAAGGATGGGTCCACGTTGAGCTTGTGGACGATGAACTCAGGATCCACTCCGGGCACGTCGTAGGGACTCCAGGCAAACACGTCTACATTCTGTATTAGGCATAGTAACACCTCTACCCTTTCATTGGTCGTCATGCTGGCCCCTATTTGGAAACACTTGTCGGCGTCCGGCAGTATCTTTGCTTTTATAAACTCTCCGGCGCCTTCAGCCCCCATTTCCCCTTGGGGTCCCTGTAATTGCTATAATGGGGGATGCTCGGTGTACTCCCTTTGCCCGGCCCTCTTACTTCCGAAGCCGGCTGCAGCGACGAGGCACTGCCTTGCCATTCTCTGGCATCCCTGGACCACGGCGACGCCGAGATCCGTAGGAAATTTGACCTTAACGTGCAATGTGGAGGGGACGGCTCCCATGGCGTGTATCCAAGGCCTTCCCAGGATAGCCGTATATGGGGAGAAGGAGTTAACTACTATGAACGTCACCGCGACTTCTTTCCCCTCCATACTCACGAGGAGGGAGATACGTCCTTCGGGGATCACGATCTTCCCATCAAATGATACCAGCGGCGTACTGTACTCTGCTAAATCCTTACTTTTTAGCCCGAGCCCCCTAAACAAGTCCGGGTACATTACGTCGGCTCCGCTGCCTTGATCTATCATTACCCACTTCACTAGGAATCCACTTACCCGGGCTGTAACCACCAGCGCATCATCATGCGGTTGTATCGTCCCTTCTAAGTCTCGTTCGTCGAAGGCAAGCATCTCCCGAGCATGCTTCGCCCTCTTTCTCGCCTTGTCTCCATCCGGCAGACCCATCATCGATGCAACAGTCAACACCCCTTTTTCTGCCGCAGACGACCCCCCTAGGGCGACGAGGATCATCTCAATTACTCCCAGGGGCGGGGGAAGAGGGTTCCTTTGCTGCCGGGCACTTCCGTCGTTCCCCCGGACGTCGTCGCCCACCATAAACTCTTTCAGGTGTCCCACCTTCACCAATTGTGCCAGATGATCTTTTAATACTCGACACTGCTCGGTAGTGTGTCCTTTGTCTTTGTGGTAGGTGCAGTACAGGTTCTGATTCCTCCGTGAGGGGTCACCTCCCATCTTGTTCGGCCACCTGAAGTAGGGCTCATTCTTGATCCGCTCCAAGATCCGATGCACTGGTTCTTTAAACGTCAAGCTCACTTCCCCCGCCCGCCAAAGCGGCTCGTGTATCTTCATATCCTTCCAATTTCTCGGTAGGAAACCCCCCTGCCTAGGACGGTTTACTGCTGGGGCCTTGCCCTTACTTTGCAACCGGTCGTCTTCCAAGCGCTTATACTCCTCGATCCGTCTCATGAGTTGTCTCATATCCTCGGGAGGCTTCTTTGTTAGCGAATCCCGCAGCTCGGAATCTTCGGGGAGCCCCATTCGGAAGGTGCTCGCTGCAATTTTCTCATTACCCCCACCTATCTCGTTGTAAAGTTCCCAATATCGGCTGGCATAGCTGCGGAGTGTCTCCCCTACCCGCATCTTCATAGATAGCAGTGCGTCCACGGGCTGCGGCACCCGGCTGCATGTCACAAACCGAGCACCGAATTCCTGGATTAAATGGGCAAAACTGCGAATGGATCCCTTCCGCAGTCCATTGAACCATCTCAGAGCGGTCGGGCCGAGGCTGGAGGGAAACACCCTGCACATTAGCGCGTCGTTGTGAGAATGCAAGGACATCATGTGGATGTAGTGACTGACATGTTCGACTGGGTCCGTTTTCCCATCGTATATGTTGAATGGGGGTCTTGTGAACCTGCTCGGCATTGTGGCTCTTTCAATGTCATCTGTGAACGGGGACCGCGCTGCTCCCCGCAGGGCGCGGCTCATTGCGTCCATTGCCGCGTTATACGGTCGTCGCTCGACGGGCGAATCGGATCCCCTATCCGTGCATTCCCTTGACCGCGATCGATCCCTGCGACGGCGGGATTCCTGCGAATACGAGCGGTTCCGGTTGCGGTAAGGCTCATGTGACTGGGAACGGCGTCGGTGTTGGTGGGACCCTGATTGGTGGGATCCCGCAACACGGTGATCTCCCCCTGCCGCTGCCCTGCTCCGGTTGTCGAGCCCTCTTCCTGGGCCTCTGTCTGCCTCTAACTCCAAATCCCTCACCCGCCTGCGCAGCCGCTCTAGCTCCTCGTCTCTCTCGTCAAACTGTCTGTTCCCCGACGCCCCTAATACCGCCCGCTGCGTCTGGTACGACCCCTCCCCGAGGTCAGACCGCTCTTCCCGTTCGCTACCCCTGTCTTCACGTCTCTTGTGCCTTCGTTCTCGCCAAGATGACCCCCGAGATGTTCCTGCCGAGTGACTTTCAGCCTCGCTCTCAGCAACTCCTCCTGACATCCTGCCGCGTGCGAGTCTTGGCTAAACCACAGCTTCGTAGGAGATTCCCACAGACGGCGCCAATTGTATGCACCCAAAATTGAAGGGCCAATGGGCCTACACCATTTGGGTTTACAATTTATTTAGTAACGTGGGATTGAGGATTTCCTACTAAGGGTGGTTCTTGCAACCAGACTTCTGTGCTTTGCTTCCTCTCTCTCTCTTGCTCCTTTCTGTTTCAACAACAACTTCCCTCTTCTCAACCCTTAGTATTTATAGAGAAACGTTAGTGGAACAGTGATGATTGCCTCTGACGCTAGTGCTCTTGGAGGTCCAATGCTGTTAGTCGTAAGTGGGTGTTTAGGTGGGAGTGGCCTTGGAATTGGTTCTCGCTCCGAGATGTTCGGCTACGGAGATTCTCGGTCAGGAGTGTGTCCGGCATTGGTTCCCCGGGGGGTATTCGCGGGTCATGATGCTGGTATTGTACGACCCGTGAATTTAAACAAAACCGGGGTATGTTTCCCAGGAAAGCAAGGGGAGTCGTCACAATGGGCCTGGAAGTTTCGGTTGGCCCAAGTGACTTTGTTCAATGTTCTGGGAACCTCGGAAGGCCCAAATGGCTTACTCGCCGTACAAAAGGATAATGATAACAAAGCAACGAAACAAAATATAAACCAAATACAGGGAAGTAAATAGTGAATGGATGAAAGATACTTACATTTTTGCTGTTGACTACACATCTGCTATGTAAGTCTCATAGCTGTTGAGTTTAATTAATATGCTGTAAATAACAAATTCCAAAAAAAGCTATAGAACAATGGTATTAAATAGAATTTGGTGACAGAGATTCGGAAAACATAAAGCTTAAATTATCTGACATGAATGGAAAGAAAATGATGAGTAAATACCTTTTTAAGTGGCTTCCTCTAACATGTAGTCACCTATTACTATTGTTCCTTTTAGTATAAAAAATAGGGACTTGAGGATGGAGATGGGGAGTATTTTCTTTTTTATGGAAGAGATGGGAAGTAATTTGATAACATTATTGATGGTGCAATGAAAATGCGCAAGTCTTATCTTGTCCATATGGGTCGTCCGTGGGAAGAATGACGAGCATAAAAGGGATTAGTGTGCTAGTCCGCAATGAGGTCGCCATGGATGGAAAGACTTGGACGACCTCCATACGTTCAAGACGTCTCTCCGTCTATTCGCCTAGGACGAAATTCTCACTAAGCACCAAGGTCAATTCATTACCACTGCCAGTTTCCAATGGTGGTTATGGGAAACAAGCCCAAAGAATGTAACTTCCATGGCAGTTATGGAAGTTACCTCCGAGTCTTCTGAATTCCTCAATGATAGGAGCAGTTACTAAGCAAGTAACTGCCCTAAGGTGTGTGCTATATAAGCATTCATCCGTGAAAAGGTAAGGTATTCAGACATTTCCAAAATAATTAGAATTCCATAAACATTTCCTTTTTCCTTGGAATTACAAACCCACTAACTTTACCATTGAAGAATTCTAGGCTAGCCTCCACCGGTCTCCTCTGATTTTGTATTTGCTTTTTCAAGACTCAGCCTTAAGATCATCAACGCCCGAGATTCTCAGCCTACTGATTTGCTAGGATTCATCAATTATAACTGTTGGGGAGATTTAAATTTGTTAGGTAGTAGTTTGGAGTTGTGTATGTGACTAAAACATGGGTATACGGCTAGTTTTTTTTTTTTTTTTTTTTTTTTTTTTTTTTTTTTTTTTTTTTTTTAATTTGGCAATAACTGTAGATGTATTTGAACACCCATATTTACGTGTGTTAGTTTTTTTTTTTTTTTTTTAATTTTTATAACTATCAGTACATGGGGTGTTTTTTTTCTTTTTAAATAATGGTAAAAAAGTATTTTAAAAAAATAATAAAAGTGGGTTAGTAGGCATTTACGTGTGTTAGTTTTTTTTTATCAGTACATGTCTTTTTTTTTTTTCTTTTTATAAACTATTAGTACGTAGGGTGTTTTTTTCCTTTTAATAATACAGTATTAAAAAAAAATCAATAAAAGTGGGTTAGTAAGAGAGTGATCCTATTTTGTAGGCAATATTTTAGTGCAAGTTAGACATATATTTTACCAAATTATCATTTAGTTTTATCTCTACTTAAACCTAGAGAGATAGGGCTATTTTGGAACAAAAAAAATTCGGTCCAAACAGGTGTAGCCCCCTAAATAGTAGTATATATATATATATATATACACACACTTTTTTTTTTTAATTGAAACGATAGTATATTATATATACTTAGCTTAACGCACCACAGATAGATAACGCAAGCAGCAGCCAAAAAGAATATAAAGTCACGAGAGAAAAGATTTTTGCCGGAGTAGTACAAAAAACTATATGTTTCTTTATTACTCTCTTGTTTGTTTTTTGTTGAGGTACAAATTTTCGGGTCTTAATTTCATTAGCCCACTCACAAAAATACCCACATAAGCCCATAAACCATTTTAAATCCACATAAATATTTCCCACATATTACTCAAATATTCTCCATGATATTGGGCTCCCACAAATATTTTCTACATAAAGCCCCATAAATTACCTTGGGTCCTCTCACAAATATTACCCATTATGCCCCACATATTATCCAACTCAAATTCTCCACAAATAATACTTGCCATATTACTACCAAAATTGGGCCACAAAATTACACTATCTCCACACAAAACCCAACATCATTTAGCTTGTGGGCAAAACCCAAAGAAAGCCCAAACTCCCTAAAGCCCACTACAATGTGGCAAATCCAAAACCCACTACGAAGTTCAAAGCCCATTACGACTATGACGTGGCAAATTCAAAGCCCACTACGACATGGCAACTTCAAAGCCCACTACAATGTGGCAAACTCAAAGTCCACTATGATGGGGCAACTTCAAAGCCCACTACGACGTGGTAAACTCAAAGCCCACTACGATGTGGCAACTTCAAAGTCCACTACGATGCGGCATCTTTACAAAGCCAGCTACAATGCGGCATCTCTAAAGCCCGCTACGATGCGACACTTCTACTAAGTCGGTTACTACACGGCAATATTTTACAAAATCTTAAATCATTTTTACAAAACCCAAATAATAATTTGGCACTATTTTACAAAGTCCAAAATGCTATTTTGACAAAAACAATTATTTTATGCTCAAAGCCCAAATATTTATTTGACACTATTTTACAAAGCCCAAATATTTATTTGGCAGTATCTTACAAAGCCCAAACATTAATATTTGGCACTATTATTAATTTTACACTTGTTTTATAAAGCCCAAATGTTGTTTTGGCAACTATTTCGTAAAGCCCAAATACTATTTTGGCACATATTTACAAAATCAAATATTATTTTGACACTTATTTTACATATGCTAAAGTCCCTTACTCATGGGAAATATAATTACTCATCTCTCAAAAAATATTTTCTTCACAAAACTCATGGGAGCTATGCTTGTTTTCCTATAATTAACTAGCTACAAAAGCCCATATATATCACCCATGGCAAAACTACTCATTTTGTAGGGATAACCAAGCCCAAGGAAGTTTATCTACAAAACCCAGCTAGGTCAGGCCAACTCACACACAAATCCCAGCAGTTGGAAAACACGTAAACTGGTCAACCAAATTTCAGCAACAACTTAACAGCTGGAGCCCATTCCCATCAGGTCCCAACTTGTCCAATTAGACCAAAAAAGGGACACGTGTCCACCAGGGATTGAACCCTTCCTTCACAAGCTGAAATCACATCATTTCTCATGTGACACAAAGCTAAAACTGATGTGACATAAAGCTGGGAAGCTTCAGCCAGCTGTCCCTTCTTTCTTCTCCAACCCAGCCGATCAAACATCAAGAGCAGCCATGACCAGCCCACTGCAGCTCCTGAAACAAGATGAAAACAATTCATTTTCATAATAAAAATGTGTATTCTCTAGTTCACGAATCAAACACATGAACCCCAAATGGGAAAACTTAGGGAAATATGGTTTGAAGGGCATTAAGGGGATCCCAGCAGAGTACCCAGCAAGGGCTCCAAGGTTGACACCTGGCTTGGGGTGGTCCAATTTGCCCTAGGGAACTTTAATTCTAGCAGCAGCATATCCAAGATCATTAGCCTAAAACATGCTCTAATCCAATTAGCCAAGACTAATCAGCATTCAATGCTAAGCCTAAATCCCAGCTATTATTACCCAAAACAGCAAGAACATTTTAAAAGTTAAGCTTACTACTCTTAGCTAAAAATCCTAAGAATGATTCTCTAAGGATTTTCTGAAGATTGAGAAAAATTTAGCAAAGATTATTTTGCTAATCACCCCCTAAAAACCCATATATAAATGGAACTCTCCATTAATACTTCACCAACTCACTCAAGCACCACGATACACTAAGACATACACCAGAAAAGATTCTTCCTTAACTTCTCTGTTTTAGCTTTCTCCAAACTTTGGAAAAAGTCACTGAGTTCTTAGTTTCAAGCTTAGAAACTAAGTTCCCCCAGCTCCTAACTCACAGACACTCCTCATAGCTCTACTCATAAACACTTACTTACCCCAACAAAAAGCTCTAGCAGCTTTACTACATACTCTCACTCATTACTATATACTCTCACTCCTTACTATACACTTTCACTCATTACTCATACTACTCACAAATGGCTCATTCTACTCACTACATATACTATATCCAAGAGCATGCCATGGCACCATAATGATCTTGCTGCGCTAGCTGAGATCTCTCTCTCTCTCCCTTCATCTCACACTAAGTTTTCTCCATTATTTGTTATTATGGAACCCATGATATTTACTTATTCATTTACTATTAATGGTTATAATGTAACTGTTACTATAGAATTTTTCCCTCATATTGTTGTATTAGAAGACTCTTCTCCAAAACTAACGAATGATGAGTCTGAAAATATAGACATTTCCCTTCATCTGTGAAATACCTAACAGCTAAGAGTTTATTCTGTTTTGTATTATTTTACTGCTGGGCTGCTTTCTACAGAAATATTTTACCGTTAGGTCATTTTCTGCAGAAACATTTTACTGCTAGGCTATTTTCTGCAGAAATGTTTTACCGCTGGGCTATTTTCTGCAAAAACGTTTTACCCTGGGCTATTTCATACAAAATGCTTTTTAACCGTGCTGACGTGTCCACTGTAGGGATTGTTCATGGGCCACTCTTGTCAGTTCCAATAAGTCCAAGACATAAAATATAGTGGATTTCTTGGATTTTCACCGATAGGATTTAGGCGGTGCATTGAGCTTATCATCGAGTTTCGGTTTAGACCCCCAACCCAATATAAATCTCATTTGTCGGAAGGAAAACTTTTTTGCCCCCAAAATTTTTCTTAAAAAAAAAAAATAATAAAAAAAATAAAAAAAACCCTCCTTTTAATACTTTGGTCATTGCTGCATAAAAGACATAATTTAATGTAAAAATGAATATAATTAATGAACTTTAACCATTTAATAAATAAATGTTTGAATTTTTCATAGTTTGTAACACAAAAATTTATAATATTTTTAAGATTATTCTACTATTTTGGGTTTTTTTTTTCAAGAAAAAATTTATTAACAAATACTCTAAAGACAATAGGTAAGATGCATTTAATGCTTTATTCTATAATGTTTCTATACATTTTAAAAAATAAAATAAAGTCAAACTGTACGTATATATCCAAAAAAACGCATACAACCACAATGAATTTGTGCTTGTAAGCCAATGAATCATTAACATGTGTATTTTATTTTTTGAAAAGTGTGCATTACAACTCATAATTTTTTTTTGAAAAAAATGTTACATTACAACTCATAATTAAACATTTATTAGTCTTTAACTTGATCTAACATTAAAGTTCTTAGTTTATTTTATTTTTTCTAACATTACTATAATCTAAAATTACAAAATATATCACATCATATTAATTTCATTACCTTCCTAAACAACGTAATGTTGTATTCTTGTATTAATATTATATTAATATAAGATTACAATAATATAATATTACAGTGTAATGTAATAACATGGCAAACCAAAAGCCCCCTTAAATTGGTGAATGTATCTTATACGTCAGGCATGTGAGACATATTTTTCACTGATAAGTGGATCCTACATTTTAATGAAAAAGATGTCTCATACGCTCGACCCATATAAAAATTTCTCCTTAACTTGAGGTCTTTCCAAGAATAATCCTAAATTGATTCCACCTAAATAAATAAATAAATAAAAGAATAATCCTGAAGGGAAGACAGCATGTAAGTGGGTTACAATTAGCTTAATTATTAAAATTTTAATCATCATATAAGAATTTTAGAAGTAAAGTCAAATACTCCTTAGGCAAAATTATAAAATACATTCTTTAACTTTGACCAAAATTCAATTCAAATATCTAACTTCATTTTTGTTTAATTACATCCTTTAAGTTTCAAGTTTTTATTCAATTAAAACCTTCGTGTTATACTTCATTAAATGTTACAGTCAAGTGTCCCAATTTTGTTTTTGGTTTTGGGTTTCAAATTTTTTGAATTAAAAAAGGTTCAGTTAATTATCAAAAAATAGTTTTCATTAAAAAAAAACACACACACACAAGTACAGAAGGGAAGCGAATCATATAGTGGTGATGTTTGTAGGGTCGCTGTCAAGAGAAGAGAAGCGTCGAAGTTTTGGAATCAAGAGAGAAGCGAATCATGCGAGCTGCAAGCAGTCGAAGTTTTAATTTTTTTTGGCGATAATGGCTCACCGATTCACCGGTGGTAGGGTCGGCACTGCTTCACATGGTGATGGTGGTGATGTTTGTAGACCCAATGCATCATTTCAGAAGATGGGTTATTAAAAAAAAATGGTATAAAGAACAATCACCCAACAAGACATGCATCACATGCCAATGCGTTGCTTAACTCTCAGATGAGAACGTAAGGCAATTAACAAGAATTGTCAAATGAAATATATATTAGTAGCATATTAGTATTATTTTGAGTACGAAATATATATTAGCATATACTAGAATAAGAACAAATTTGACAAATATATATATATATATATATGAGTTAAGTTCAAGTTACACTTGATGTAACTCTAAATTAAGTTAGAGTAGAATTTCTATTTTGTATAAAAAAAAATGACTTTTTTTTTTTTATGAGTTATGTTAACAGTTTCTCTTGAAGCAATTATTAATAAACTATATTAGATAAGTTTTAACACAACTTTTATAAGAAATATAAAAAGCTATCAAAAAAATTAATTGTTTATCACTTTCTCATAAAATGTTTCTAAAAATTGTTCCTAAACCAATTTCCTTAACATTTCCTTTTTTTTTTTTTTTCTTTTTTTCTTTTTTTTAATAATGAGATAGGCCTTTTAATAAAGGGTCAATTAAATAAAAAAAAATTTTGGGGGCCTTGGGCCTAGGCCTAAATTGCCTAGGACTTGGGCCACCCCTGGTTGTATGCAACACAATTTAATTATACCTTTGCATAATTTGATAATTTAGTGTGTATTTGACAAAAATAAAAAAGTTAATTTATTTTACTATTTAACTTATTTTTGTTATTATTCATGAGCCTCATTGCACTTTTTGGTACTATTCATGAATTTCACTTTACTATTTCAACTAATTTTTATTTTTATCTACAGTACTTTCAGCAAAAAGTTTTCAGTTTCAACAAAATAAACAGATTTCAAATAAACCCTAAGGATAATTGATTAAAATTAACTTGGGGTCAATCTTTCAACCCAACACCTATATAAACACAATAAAAATGAAGGTTTTAAAATAATCCAACCTCCTATGGGATAAAAAATAATAATAATAATAATACTAAATTTCTAAATAATTTTGGTTGTAGTCCGACATCATTCAATCTTTTTTTTTTTTTTGGGTGGGGGGGGGGGGGGGGGGGGGGGGTGTTGGTGTTGATGAATATACCATTCAAAAAAAGCACTGTGCACAAAGGCCTACCACTATTATATGTCTTAAACGGAAAATGTAACTAAACAGCTTTTATTCTACCAAAATTCAGCAGTATAAAAGGAAAAGCAAACAAAAATGAAAATTTACAACTTTTTACATTTCACATTGCTATGAGGGAAGGCAGCCCAAATGCAGGCATACCGTGTGTGGCTACAAATTTCAGGAGGCTTCTTTAGAATGAATCTCAGGTGTTGCGCTATCCATAAACTTACAACTATGTTGTAGAATCTGATCTCTGATCAGAATCAGCAGTGGCTTGGATTTGAGCTGCATATTGTAAGTTCCAAAGGACATCTTCAAAAGAGGGACGAGATAACAATTCAGGAGCTATACATTTTTTTGTGATGGATACCACTATTGATAACGACTCTTGCGAGCAAGTGGTCAACACTATTGGATCCACAATTCGTCTTCGACCATCTTGACTGCCAAAGGATGCCTGTGGTTCATGACTCCAGGTCTTAGAAACATACCATCTCAAACAAAATCAATAAAGAAGGTATCTAAAAAAAAATTGAGGAAAAGAAAAGGAAATATTCAGAATATTTAGGCAAATCATTTTGATCTTATGACGTTTTAAAAACATGACCAGTTTCAATCCTCATGTTTTCCAGACCAAAATTTATAGCAGTACAACTAAGCTTTGTTAATAAAGAATTTGAGAACTCATTTCATTATCAATGAAGACAAAATTGATATTGAGATCAATATATATATAACGTAAATATAAATTTATATGGAAAAATAAAGTACTCATCTAGAAAATTATAGATTTTATGTTTATTTATTTTTCAGACTGAAACAAATATATAAATCAAAAGATTTGGAAATTTTATATAGTTGTTTCGAAATTATCATTCATCTGAATTTGTGGAAGTCACCTCCACAAAAGCTTTGGCATACCATTTCATTTAGGAGAAATGCTTCTCCTTTTCCAGTCACTATAGGCCCAACGAGTGATTCAAGCAATATGAATCCAAAGTTGTAAACATCATCCTCTATGTTTGTTCGATGGCTGCAAAGAAGGAAGTAATAGAGTCAGCTATTTCTAAATAACTATTGAAGTGCATTAAAGAGGATATTAGTGGGCACTAGGTAGCTGCAGTAACAGTATGACAGTGGTGGTCAATGCATAAGTGAAGCAATAATTGTAGCAATAGTAGCAGTATTACTGCTGCTGAGGCAGACAGAATATTAATTATGGCAGTGTCCATGGTGGTAGCAGCTTTGACAATAGTAGAGGTGAGAAGACCAAATAACAGCAAGGGGATGATAAGGAAACTAATGGTACAGAAAAAAAGGTGTTTCTGATAGTGGCATGCACTGTAAATGGCACCAATGATGGTGATGTTGCATGTGGCAGAGTAATACCAGTATGAAGGTAGTGCTGAGATCAAGATGGAAGTACTGCTGTAATACCAAGAATTGGATACTCAACCTCAGTGTCATTTAAGCAGTGAAAAGGGGGCTCATCATTAATGATTCATTCTCTTATTGGATCCAAAATAATACATATATAATGCATCTCCCAAGATTGGATCCTCGTGCTTTTTAATTGAAGAAAATCTTCATCAGAAATGCACTATCAGTTATAATACAATTATTATTTTTTAAATCCAACATAACAATATTTAAGATGCGACTCCAGTATATAAAATCAAGCATCAAATTGAAAGGTATTCTATTGTAATAAATCAGGCAATAGGTCGTATCATACCATGATTTCAGGCCTTCTCCCTTGGCCTACAGAACAAACAGAATGTGTTAGAAAAGACTGCTTGGTGAACCAAGATAACATTGCACACTCAACCTAAAAAAGCCAGGCATTATACCTCAAACTTTTCGATTTCCTCTGTGATGATTGACATCCCATAGTCACTTAGCTTTGCAATCCGATGCTCATCAAGCAATATGTTGTTTGTTTTTAGTCGGTTATTCAAGCAACCAGGAATTACACCAGTATGTAGAAAATGCACAGCCTTGGCAACTCCAATTAAAATTGCCAGTCTATCTGACCATTTAAAAACCTTTTCTGGACAACTTTCTGCAAATTATATACGTAGCTAGATTACATGTTGACAGCCTCCAATATGAAAAGCTATGATGCATAAAATATATAGAAAAGCACCAACCCCCCCACCCCGGTGCAGACAAGGAGGGGCCCATCTTAATTCAAGAAAAAGAGTATGGTATACACACTAAACCATCAAAGACAGATGCGCAGGTGCACACATATTTTCATATATGAAGCTAGATTAAAGTTTACTGTGGTGCTATACTAACCTGACAGATGAGTGCGATAATTCTCATTAGGTACATATTCATATACAAGAAAAACTTTGCTGCTACTGGAATCATCTTGTCCACTACCATCAATGCCATGGCCCAAGAAGCCTACCAAATGTGGATGGTGAAGCTTTGAAAGCAGATCAAGCTTAGCTTTAAGGTTTGGAATCGAACATTTCTTCACCAAAGATAGAGTGCGTATGGCTACGTAGGTCCCATTCTCCAATCGACCTTTATAAATCTAAAAATTTATAAATAAATAAAACAGAAGTTAAAAGAGCTAGCTGGCAATGGACATATACAATGTGATCCACCAATTGAATGCCACATATACATTTTTCTCATTGATTTCACAACAATTTCAAGATTTTTTTTTTTTTTTTTTTTTTTGAGAAACACAATTTCAAGATTTTGATAATAATAATAACCAAAATACTAGGTAGAAGTTAGAAGAGCTTAGGTGCTTTGACAAATTTCTAGCTCCCCCTTCATCTTACAAATAAAATTCCTACTTTGTATAATATGCACCTAAAAAATTCCTACTTTGTATAATATGCCCCTAAAAAATATGTATGTGATGCTCAAAATTAGTAGGTTAATCCAAATGAATCCCCCTTTTTTGAAGAATCCGTGAATCATCTATATTTTCGTTGCATATTCAACTTTTGACAGTTACCTTCCCCATAGAGCCTTCACCAAGAAACCTTGATGAATCAAAGTTGTTTGTGGCTTCCTTCAACTCCTCAAAAGAAAACAATCGACAGACGGGTGCTTGTGTCCCTAGCTTTGCTGCTTGAGAAATGAACCCTAAAAAAAATAGAGGCAAGGCTATCACTTTAGGCTCTCATATGCACCACAGACTATGGTTTACACATTTATGATTTAGTCTCTATTCATATATTCTAAACTACAAAATTGAAAGAGTGAGTTGGACAAGCATGTCTTGGATTTTGAACAAATGATAAGAAAATAAACTGATCAATGTGGAACTTACTGGCATTTGCAAGGAGCTCAGCAGAAATCCCAGTTGGTGTATTATCTTGCACGTTCTTTGATAATACATGCTGCTCCTGTGTCCTCGAACGGCATCTTTTACACAAGAGTAGAACTCCCAACCCCAAAAGCACCATAACAAGAACAGCTCCACTAATGACAGCAACTACTACTGCTATATCTCTTCCTCTGGATTGTTTACTGCTTATAAGACAATGCGATCCTTCATGCTGATCTTGGGAATCACGGGACAAACAATTTCCACCAATTTTAACATATCTCTTATCTGAATTACTGTTCAAGCAAGAAGGAAGTTGGCCTATCAACTTGTTACTAGATAAATCAACATACCCAAGTTTGTCGCCACAACTTAACTCATCTGGAAGTGACCCGCTGAGCATATTAGACCCTAAGTTCAAATAACTGATGTTTGGTAAAGAGAACAAGGCAGAGGGAGGAGTTCCACTCAGATGGTTGAAAGACAGATCAAGGTGTTGAAGTTTATGCAACTCACTAAATTGCTCAGGAATCTCCCCTGAGAGCGAGTTACTGCTCAGTAGCACTGTAACCAACTCTTTGGGCATGACTGGTAGTTCAGAATCCAAATGATTTTCTATTATATTCAATAAACGTAGATTGGTTAAAGTACTCAAATCAGGTAATTTGCCAGAAAGCTCATTGTGGGACAGGACAAGATCAGTGAGTGTCTTGATTTTGCTTATAGAAAAAGGAATCTGACCCTTGAATCCATTACTCTTCAAACTCAAAATGGTGAGGTTTGAAAATGAGTCCAACCAATCAGGGACAGGGTCATTGAAATAATTGGAGTCCAGTGTCAAAGTATGAAGCTTAACTAGTCTGGATATCTTAGGTGGAATTGAACCATACATAAAATTTGAGCTCAAATCCAAAAGTTCAAGCGAATATAGCCTATGAATCTTATCAGGAAGTGGTCCCCAAATCCCCAAAGACACTAAGCTAAGAACTTTTAAACTGGTTAACCTCGTCAATGTAGTAACAAAGGAATCAATAGAGAAACTTTCAGATAGTGTCATATTGGGAATTGCAAATCCATGGAACTCACTGACCTTGACAAGCTTATCCCCCATAATTTTGAGCTCAGTGATAAAACTGTCCTGGCATGTGACACTCACATGTGCTGATTTAGGCAAGTTGCAGAGGTCTCCATAGTAATTTTCCCAAGTTTGCAATGAGGAAGGGTACTCCAAAAGCTTCCTTATCTGCAATAAAACTTGGGTCTGGGAGGGATGTAACTCATAAGAGCTTGGAATGAAGAAAACCCATAAAAGAACCACTAGAAGCAGCAAATTCAAATATCCCATTCCACAAGTGTTTGAAGCTGTAGACACTGAAATCAGAGTTTTTAAGGCAAACAGAATCAGACCCACCAAAGATTGTTAAGAAGAATCATGAAAAAGAGAGCTCCATTAGAGAATTCACCTGAAAAAGAACGTACTTTACAGTGACTTGGAAGGAAAATCAAGAAACTAAAACCCCAAATGTAGCCTCAGATGCTCTCCAACGACTCTTGGTTAACCAAATTCGAGAAAACCCATGAAGCAGAAGGAGCTGAAATCCAAGACACTGACAGAAAAACAGAAAAACAGAAAAAGAAAATATCTTCCTGAGGAAAAATCAAAAGGGCAAGTTTGCTTTCACGGAAAATAGTAATGCTCAAACCAGTTGGTCAAACACCCATGCAGCAGCAAAACAAGGAAGCCTGGAGAACAAAGCAAAGTTCATGAAAGAATATCTCTTTTATGTAAGTAATAAGTTCCAGATAGTTAACAGGAAAAACTTAAAAGAGAAACATTGGGAAGATGAATGCAATAAGAAAAGTCGTAGCAATAATGGGTTTTCTTGTTCACCAATGAATGTTTGCGGCAATAAAAGAAAATTGAGGCTATAAATGGAGAGGTAGCTGGAGAAAAGCCGTACAAGACAGTGTCAAGGCATTTATTATCAGTGCCAGAGGTCTGTGTGTGTGTGTGACAATTAATGCCTTAATGGGGTCGGTTTTTGCCTTGGAGATGACTATTTAGAATTCAAGACTCAAGTGGAAGAGTGAGGAACGAATGATACAAGAATGGAAGGGAACGCACTTTGTCTTTGTCGCTGTGTGTGTGTGTGTGTGTGTGTGTGTGAGTGGACAGTGTGTAACTAAAATACAGGCAATTTTTTTTTTGTTCTTGTTTCTTTTTGGCATTGTTTGATTGTTTGTTTATCATTGACTTATTCTCAAGAATGACCCTAGGATTCTTCTCTATTTGCAGGGGAGCCATCACATGTTTTGACCTTTTCAGTTTTTTTTTTTACCTCTATGTTAGATTATTTGATTAATTTGATATGACTAAAATGACCCTGCTTCTATTATCTAACCGTTAATACCATTTACCATTATTTTTATAATTTATCCAACTATATTATTAATAACAAGAGTTTTTTGTTTGAATTTCATCATTTTATATACTAAAATATCCTCATACACAGTAACAAAACTACTCAAGAAAAAAAAAAATACTAATATGTATATTAACAAAAAGAATTTTAATTCTAGCTCCGAAATTTATATACTTAGCCCCCCTCCCCAAAAAATTTACAAATTGACCTAAAAAATCCAACAAATAGATAACAAGAAAAATCTATAAAAATAAAAATAAAAAAGTACATATTTGAATAATAAGAAAAAATTTTGGAAAAATCATAAATCCAGTTTAAGCAAAAACAATAATAACAAATCAATTACAAATTCTAGCAAAAAAATCATTAAAAAAAAAAAAAAAAAACCCAATAACCTTTACCCAATTTCTCCCTCTCACTTGAAATCTCTATGCCCTTCTCAAATGACTCCACCCTCGTAGCTATAAAAACAACTCCTATGCTACATATTGATCACTCTATCCACACATCAATTAGACCTTAAAAATATTAGGATGTGACAATTAACTTATAAAACTCTTGATTATAAAATCCTATTATTGATTTTTTTTTTCAAAAGAAAAAATACAAATAATATTAATAAATTAATGCTAATAATGCAACATTGTCAACCTCTAGTATTGATATTCCAATTTTTTTTTAAATCTTTGAACAAAGAACTTTGGACCCCCCACTAAGTTTGAATCCTGGTTCCGTCTCTGCTTATACAAATTCTTAAACTCTCTAAAATACTTTTATCTTTTAGTTAAATAATTTTAAATTTAAAAACACAAACGGGTTAAAAGAGTAATTTATTATTTTTTTAAAAGTTCTTAAATTTTAGGCTTTTCCTTTTCTTTTCCAATCCCACTTTTTATGAAAGATCCTAAAATTTAGGACACTGTCTCTATCTCACTTTATATATTTTATAAGACAAATGAGAGTTGAAAAAAAAAAATCAAGAGCAAAAATAAAAAATTGGGATAAAATCTCTATTTAAACATCATGACACTAAACCCAAGATAAAAAATAAAAAAGATATAGAAAAACTCGACTTCATGACCCTCCAAGAGCTCCTACTTTTTTATTTAACAGGTTTGGGGGATTCAAAATTAGGTTCTTAAAAAATCTAGAGGTTTTGGAAAATAGAAGTAGTTACAAAGCTTGAAATTATCAAATTATGTGTGGGCTCAAATTACTCTTATATAATAAAAAATTATCAATTGTTTAAACAAATTTTAAGTAGTTAAAAAATAATAAATTTAGTCATTTAACTATTGTTTTTACAATAACGAAACATAACTTATTGTAAAATAAATATTAGTAGTATAATTAAAATTACATAATTTATAGTTTAAGAAAAAAGAGAACAACATTCTTTTAGGTCAATAATGGTAACCTTCTCCAAAAAAAAAGGGTCAATAATGGTAAGAGTAATTTTACATCCATATGGTATGTGTTTCTTTAATGAAACCATATGGTATGTTTATGAATGTGATTGCAAGCTGCCTAGATAAATGAGGAATGTCGATAAGCATACAAAGATGTTTGATGTTTTTCAGAAGCAATAAAGATAAGCAGTAGCTTTCGCAATTAATGGAGCTTGAGTACAAAAATGTGGAAGTAGCATCATTTTAGTTTCAACGTTGTATTTTGCAAAGAGTAGTGCTATATATATAAACTATTTTACAATATTTTTACAAACTGCTGATGTGGCTTGAGTATTTTTTAAATAGTTATTGCATATAAAAATGTAATGTTAGTGATGGGTCCCTATTAGAACTAGTAAGAATTTGCCACATCAGCGGTTTGTAAAAATGTTGTAAAATAATTTGTGTCTATAGCATTACTCTTTTGCAAAACTTTAAAGAAAGAATGAGGAATATGTATTGGATCCGGTTAGAGCATACATTAATCATTTATTTTGAGAAAATTTTTATAAAGAATTGAAAAAGTTTTCATTTTTCTATAAAAAGTTTTCAAAAATAGTTTATGTTGGTTTTTAGACCCCTTAAAATAACAATTGGATTAACCTAGTTATTAGCCAAGTGATTAACTTAGTCAAATTATGAAATTCTAGATTATCACAATCACACAATCATATCAAGAATATATAAAGCAGCAGAAAAATAAAGAACACAAGATATGATGACCCAGGAAATCACACGGTAAAAATCTGGGGAGGATTTAACCTAGTTATCCTCAAGGTAAACCTGAATCCACTATGAAAGAATTGAAGTTCATACAAAAGGACTTACAAGCTCCCCGCTTGACTTCCTAATGCTATCCACCAGTAGAACTTACTGACACGACCACGTGCAAGCTCTGAATTCATAGACTCCTTCTTTCTTGGATTCTCCAATCAGCTACAAGCACCCACGCTTGTTATTCTTTAAGCTCCAATGGCAGCAACCGACTTGATCATCAAGATGTTGAAGTAATCTCTACCTTGAAAACCCTAAGTTTTGTGTAAAGGAAAGCTCCTCTAGATCTCACAAGAGATTTACACAAAACAGAAAAGTATGAGCAACAATACAACAAGAGCAACTCCCAAAACGTGGCTAGGGTTTTGCCTTATATACCTAGGGCAAAAACATAAAACCCTAAATGTTTAATGAAGTAGGGCTGAGTTGGAAATTCTGCAGAAAACGCAATCTGGCCGACTTTCGATCGATCGAATCTATCCTTCGATCGATCGAGCTAAGTCGAAATGCACTAATACATCTGCAGCCTCTCGATTCCAACTTTACATGAATTACACAACTTTGAGCAAGTTTAAACAAAACTAAACATATTGTTTTGATCATGATTTGCCAACATAACATATTAGAGTTCTAAATACATAAAATCTAAGTCTTTAGAACCTAACAGTTTACTAATGTGTGTCCTAAAGGCACATATTAGTAAAACTCATATTTAATTCGCTATAGTAGACCGTCTGACAATAGCACTTTCATCGTTTAGTTTTTATTTATTTATAGATATGATAGTGTATTGTTGGACATAAGGTCAAGACACTAATTGATTTTTGTTATAGGTGGGTTCGAATTCTAGATTTTTTATTCAACGACAAAATTTTTTACCAATTAAACTAATTGTTCTTCCCAAAAACAAATTAAACTAATTGTAACCCATGCATCGAATAACATATAAACTTGCAACTTTGATATAAAATATATTAGTCTCTTCATAGCTACTATGAGTAAGAAACTCTCATTCTTAGATCTTGACTATTTTATGGATTAAATATTTATTGAATTCCTTTAAACTAGGCAGTAGGGTTATTTATTAAAATTAAAAGTGGACAAAAAAGATCCTATTTTTTAGGTGATTTTAAAATTATTCATTTATTCAATATACTTTTATATCCTTGATATTTTGACTTTTAGGAGAGAGAGGATTTGAACCATAAATTTTTTCATGTTAGACACTAAGAAGTACCTACCAACATAGTTATAAGGCTCTTGTCAAATCAATTCCAAGTATTTTAAGAAAATTGTTATGAAAAAAAATAAAACAATTCATTTTTTTGACAACTTTTTATATTTCACATAAAAATGATATAAAAACTTTTCTAAAATGATTGATTAACAAAAATTCTATAGGTACTTGTTAACTAGACTCTTTTTTTTTTTTTTTTTTTTTTTTGAGAAACCCTGTTAACTAAACTTATATAATAATAATTGGTGGGTTTCTCAATTGGTTGAATAAAAGATTTATAATTCAATTTCTGCCTATATCAAAAATCGATAGTATTTTAATTTGATGATAAATAAAAAAATCGCTAAAAGCATACGTCATAAATTGAAATTCTATAAAAAATATATATATATATATATAATAATTGTGTCTTTTCTATTTGATTAATAAAAGGAAAAAAAAAAAGTTGAATTGGAAAATGGGAAGCATATATGTCATAGGGATTTGCTGGAATGAGGGCTTTAAAGTCCAAAATTCTAATTAAATGTGGGGCCCCGCTGCTCGTTACCGTTAGCCAGCCTGTGTTTGAATGTGAAACCACGTTGTACGAAAGCACCTAGAGTCTAACTTTAGAATCCCATGAAAGTCTGAAAAACTACTATAAAAATTAGAAAAAGATTAAAACCAAAGGATTAAAAAATAAAGCATCCCATTCCCATGCATAGTGAAATAAGAGAAAAGCCATAACCACGCGCACCATTCACAAGGCCAGCAATGTGCATATGCATCAGAGAATAGCCCTTAATTTGTTGCATGCCTGATGCATCCTACTCCTACTCCAAGTTCAAGTTGTGTATGCATTATTGTGTGGTGGGTTTTTTACTTCACGCTAAGGCACATATATAATAATAGAAGTGGGGAAGATCATGACTCATGAGGCTGTTTCCCAGACAAAGAGGCACGTTGGTTTGGGGGGGGCGCTACCCTACTATAGCTGGGTGACCTTCGAATTTTCCTTTTCTTTCTGATTAGATTTGGCATATCTGACTCAGTCAATCCAATCTTTATAATGAAACATTGCCAAATATCTTCCATGCACCTTTTGATTTTATATGATTTGCCAGGGTCCACAATGTTTCTAATGTGCATAGTCTTTTTGGGCGATCGTTTTGTTTCATTAAAGCAAGATTAGGTAAGAATTAGAAATGTTCCTCAAAAAAAAAAAAAAAAAAAAACGTAAGAATTAGGAAGGAAAAAAATAGTTTAGTTATCTTTCATTTCGTGAGTGCAGATTTTTTTTTTTCCTTTAATTTCTTTATATAATATTCTAACTTCACTCAACATTATTGAAAAATAAATGTTATGTCCATAACATTTTTTTTTAAACAATAAATATACACAAATATTTGGTTTCGCTCACACATATGCACCTTATTATATTTGAATCACCCGATAAATTATTATAAGCATTTCTCTTATAATAAAAGGGTTTTATTAACGTAAGTTGTACATTAGTAAACCATTTGAGTAAACTTTTTATGAGAAAATAAAATAGTGACTAACTTTTTTGACAATTTTATTAATTTTTCATAAAAAGTTTCTTAAAATTAGATTCTAAAATACTGACTACATACACAAATTTTTTTATAATATTTTTTCATTTGTTGTAAATTGCAATGATTTACTGTGAGTAAAACAGTTTAAAATTTTTAAAAAATATATGGTTAAAAAAAAAAAAATCGTGTATGTAGCATTATTTATTATTTCTCTTGTATGGCCTCTGTTAGGCTTAAAGGGCAAACCAATATAACCCAGTAACGGCTCCTCCTAGAAAATAGAATATAAATTCATAAATATTTGACATGATTTATATTCCTTTTTATTTGTTTGTTTATGAGCATAATTGCCATATTGATTAACACCTCTTTTGATAAATGATTAACATTAATCTGAATGGCTAATCATATGCTAGTTAAGTAACCGAGATCCTGTCCTATCATGTGCACAGAGCAAACAAGGACAGACATAATGATGAAAGTAAAGTAGTAAACTCTTATTTTCAGGCAAGATATTGCTGCTTTCACTGAAAATTCAACACCTAATACGTATATAAGAAAACATTAACTTTATAGGGAAAAGCAAAAACGAAAACTAATGAGGAGATGAAAATTAGCTAAAAGTACAAAAGAAAAAGACAAAGGATGTTGTTTTGAGCAGCACGGGCCACGGTTTGAGTGCCATTAATGAAGAATCACTATAGGCCAATATACTTGCATTTATCAAACCCAGGCATCAACTGGAGACCCATTTTACATCAACTTATATGACAAATTAGTCTGTAAAATCATCTAAATCCCAATTGTTACCAAATCAAACTGCTATGTTATTCTTCCTGAGGTTATGAACTTTGATGGGCACCAAGTGAATTCACTGGAGTGATCCAGGTTATAGCCAATAGCTCATTGATCATTCCTTCAATTAAAGAATATATGCTCAAGTGAATTGGACCAGTGAGTGCATCCCTTTCCACTATGTCTTATGCACTCCTGCTCAAGCCGAAGCAGCTGCAATTTTGTGGGCTTTAAACTTGGCTAGGTCTAAAAATTAGTGCAATTTCATAATAGAAGGGAATGAACCATTTGACTGGTCTATTTCTATTGTCATTAGTAATGTTTTTGATTTAAATTTTTGTTTTACTAGTTGAGAGTTTTGCTAAGTTAGAAGATCTCTTTAGCAACTTGTTCTGCAACTAAACTTTTTGTTGTTTTTAAAGCTAGTTTCTCTTGTAATAATTGCAATCTCTCTCCTGCGGTTCTGGAAACTCGCAGGTGCGATTGTCGTACTACTTTTTATTTATTAATGAAATTGCAGTTAAAAAAAAAAAAAAATTGCTTGTTACTAGGGTCATCAGTTAGAATGGTACCAATTTATGATTAGCATTCATTTAAATTAAGAACCTATAAAGTTTAAAGTAATTTCGACACATTAATTTGATAAATGACATATAACGCAGTGGAATAACCTTAAGTAAAATACATCTATCTCAAAAATAGCATAAGCATGCCTAAGAAAACCCTCAATCCAAAGTCAAAGAAAGATAAAAACTCTTTGAAGTTTTTATTAATAATAACAAACTTGATACTCAACGTTGTTACAACCTCCAACTTATAAGAAAAATATACACAAACCCTAAACACAAAATTATGCTAGAAAAGGAGAAATTTCCAAAATATAAAAACTTTAAAAATTACGGAAATTGATGCACTAATAACCCTAGGAAACATCCTTCTTATTTTTGAAAATAGAAAATATCACAAAAAGAAGGGTGAAGCTTGTGTCCAGTGCTATTTTGCACTGAACATGATACGATTTGGACAAATGTCTAGTTTTGAATATGTGTTGGTATCACAATTTGTCCAGTGCAAAAAAGCATCGGGCACAAGCCATATCCCAAAAGAAAATATTACATAAATAACAAAATCACTTAAACATAGACCTAAACAAAGAAATTTGGATGAAAATTGACATAGTCACAAACGGAGGTGACGTGTTTTACTTCCTAAATCATTTACCTTGCATACCAAACTTCATGCAATTTCGCCACTAGTGCTTGCAAATTTCTACTTCTACCATTTTACTATTTGCTCATTTTACATTGGGACTTAGGGCCAGTTTGGGAGTAGAGTAGAGGGTAGTCTCTTTGTTCAAGGAAGGGTATTCCTTCTATATTAGTTCCCTCCGCCTGAATGGAATTCAACCTTTCTTTTTTCTTATGACCATCAGATGCTGCAAACTTTAGTTTGCATAATCACAAATTTGGGGGTGGGGGTTTCTTTGGACCATTAGATGCTGCAAGCTTTAGTTCTATAAAATGATATATATATATATATATGTTTCTCAATGTACTAGTTTACAAGTACAAGAGGACAAGGTTTCCAACGAAGACGACAGAGACAGCATATAATCTTTGCAGTTTAAGTTCCCTAGCAATCTCAGTTAACGGAGACAAGCTGAAATTAAGATGTACAAGAATGAGATGTTTAACTAGTGGAGAAAGAAAACAGGGTAATGTGCAAAAAAAATTAAAAAAACTTTGCGTGCATTTGGATTGGGCGTTTTGCCCAATCCTTGCATTCTACGTTTTGTCTGTAGGTCCATGGGTACTGTACCCATAAAAGTCATCTAAACACAAATTTCAATATAAATTTAGGTCTCAGCACTATTCACATATTTAAAAATTATTTTACTATAGTGTTTTCAGCAATAAGTTTTCAATTTTCAGCAAATAAGTGGTATCCAAACACATCTTCATTACTAATCTCTCATCGTGCAAATAATCAATGTGTTTGAGAATACACCGTATATACATTTTTAGGCTATTTCTCAGTGTTGGTTCCCCATCAAACAATTTTCGCAAGAAGTACTTGTTCTCTGGAATTAACTATATACATATTATACTGCAGCACAGTCCACCATTTATAAACAAACGATACATAAATAAGCCACACAATCATCTAAACACTATACTGGAGCTGGGGGGGAAAAGCTGATGCCTGAAAGAAAAAATAGTACAAAGGAAACTATATATCCGATATAACGGGTAAATCATCAGCTCCTTCAAAAGCAATCAAGAAAGTCATACTCCTCAACTATGAAAAGCCTAACATGTATTGTCATTCTCCTCCTCTAACCATACACACTAATATTAGCTTTCTTCAAAATGTATCACCATCACTTCAGTCACCAAGTGACAAATCTCATTTCATGGCAAGCTAAACCCACTCTGGTCTCCCCATATTGTTCAGATCCAAAATAGAAAACACAAGGAGACTATGGTTCCACTCCAACTTGCTTAACTACTATTTTGTGAGCACACACCAGTTGCCAGCATATTTACAAAGTTCAAGTCTTCTTCCCTCAGATTCAAGCCTCGCAATCAATCACTGAATCCCTGAAATCCTATCTTACCCTGGTATGCCTCAATCACTGCAGGGGCTTCTTCCATAAATGGAGTCAGAAACTTCTTCTCAAAGTCCTCCTTCCTGTGATTCAATTGCCAAACTAAATCTATATCTTTGCTAACCAGACCTTTAGACATCAAAACTTGCAGAACAGCACATCTGGGAATCATTCTCTTCTCCACACTTAACAGAAATAAATTTGGGCATCTAGCAACATCCAATGACATCAGACCCCCCTTAGTTGTCAAGAAATCAAGCACATCCCGAATCTTCTTCTCAGAACAAATCGTTAGCATTGGCTGTACTCTAAATGCCGTAAGAAAGTCATTTTCAGACCAACCAAAGCTCCTAAAAACCTCCTTTTTCTTTTCCCAATTCACTTTGCTTATTAGTGACATTGAACGGACAGCCAAAATAAACGAGCGCCTCATCGGATCAAAACCCATTTCTTTAATTGCACATACAACCTCTTTGAACAAATCAATCCTCAAAATAAGCGACTTAGGTTGCATCATCAAGAGCCCTGCAACATGTTTTTCTGGTACTCCATGAACCCTCAGAGTGGATATATTTGGCACCAAAACCTTCTTAATGTTGCATCGAATCACAAGGGACGATTGCTTCAATGCATAGATAAGATTCTCATTGGTATGAATAACCCCCTAAGAAAATTAATGGTGGGAATTATCTGTTTCTTCTGTAGACGACTAATTTTCTCGGTTCGAAATAAATCAAACAAGTAAAATAGTTTCACAAATGAGAATTTATATTGATGATTGTGTGGTACAATTCTCTGTGATTACAAAAAAGTGATTCTCTGATTCAATCTCCTTGCAAGACTTATTGATTTGGATTTGTGGTAATGTGATTTTGACTTGAACACAAAATATCCTTCAATTTGGTTGAGGGATGGATTGAAGATCACTGAAACGAAATTACAATGAATTTCTGGCTATGAGCTTGTTATAAATCCTTTGTTCTTCACGTTCTTCGTCTTTGAAGGTTTGTGATGGAAGTTCTTCGGGGCTTTAGAAGCTTAGATTCGTAGAGCTTCACTGATTTGTGATTTGTTGATATTTTCGGACACTTTAGGCTTGATTCCCGCAAACTTTTGGATCTAGGCAGATGGTTTGGATGATTCTGCTTCGAATGTTTTTCAATTTTGAGATTGAAGTTCTTGAAGGCTTCGAGACTTGATTCCTGCAGAGCTTCTCTACTTCTGTGCTTCAGATGGCTTGGTGTGTCCTCCTAAATGTCTTAGGAAGGTTTCTATTTATAGAAATTTGAAGGTGGATAAACGACATGTGGCAGAGTCTGATTGGTGACATATGTTACAGCATGATTGGTTCGGCTATGTCATCGCTTACACGCGCTGGATCGATTAAGTCATCGCTTACACGTGCGAGACTGCTTGTATCATCGCTTACACGTGCGCTAATGCGTAATTGGTTTTTGCATGACACTGGCAAATTTCTGTTGATTTATGAGTAGGGATAGTAAAACCTAGCAGCAATATGTGGCGCTTTATAATTTGCTGTATTTTGTAAACTTGATAGTGTAATGTGTCAGCTTGTAATAGGTCAGGAATTTTCTATCTCTTCAAACTAGACAATAAAATGAATTTGTTTGAACAGATAATCCTAGGTAAGTCAGGTCCTCTAAGACCCAAGGACTCAAAATAGTCAATCTTGGGTCTTATAGTTTTCTCTGGATGAGCTAAAATCAGAGGTGGGTGTTTAGAAATCAAGCTTGCAATGTCAGCTTTTGTAAACTCGTAAGTGTTCAAGAGGTTTAGAAGTAAGTCAGGTTCATCAGTGTACTTAATATTGACAACCTTAGAAGCTGAAGTAGCTTTTTCTAAGGACAACCCACATGAGTGCATGAGGTAAGAGATTTTCAGAGATTGTTTCTCTGTGGAGTTTGAGACAGAACTGAGAAATGGCATTGTCTGGATATAACGAGCAAAACTGGTTTTTAAATTAAAGACTCTATTTTGCATCAGTGTTTTGCTTGTGAAATGAAACATTTTTCTAAGGAAAGATTGGTGGGTTTATAAATTTTAATAGAAAGAAACTACTTACCTGTGGTTTGAGAGGCTGAATTGGAGTTGAAGCTCTGAAACAAAAACCCCAGAGAAGGAAAACTATTTGTTGGCTCACTGAGTCAATGTTGTAAGCGAGCTAAGATGGAGGAGTGATGACCACTGGCCCAGCTGGGTTGGATTTGGGACAATATCTGGTCCAACCCATTTAGTCAGGCCCATCTCATGAACTTATGCACATTTGTTTGGGTGAGTTTTTGGTCCACTTATTTTGTTTATTATTTAAAAAAATAATAGTACTAGATAAATATGAAACTTTCTAAGACCGGATAATGGATGCTCTTAGGGTATTTATTAATGGATCATTTTAAAAAAAATTTAATATCAATTTTAAGGAAAATATAAAAAGCTATCAAAAAATCAATTGTTTTTTTCCTATAAAATATTTCTTAAATCAATACTTTTAGAGCATCTATTAACTTTTCCCTTTTTTTTTTTTTTTTTTTGTCTCACATTTAGCAAAAAAAATATAATAAAAAATTTACCAAAAAGTACTGAATACCAAATAGACAATGAATATATCGCTTTAACAAGTATTGAAAAAATATAATGAGAATTTCATACGTATTGTGAAAACAATTTGCTAAATCTACCTCGGTTGAGTGCTTAGGGTTTCATTTAGGGTTCCCTTTTTTGTTTAAAACATACCATTAGCCTTGAAAAATTCTAGGTAATCCCTTTTCACAATGTGTTATGAAGACAATTTGTTTAGACGCCTAATTTGTTATGTAAATTATTGAATTAACAAAACCTTTGGTAACCATACTTACTACATTACAAAAAGCTTCCATAAACAAGAGTCATGATATACCTTAAAAAACCACATTTTGTCTGATATTATTCATTTTAGGAGATTTGTTTTTTCTTATTAGTAATCTTCTGATGCACTAAAGACGTGTCCATGCGCCAATTTTACGGTAGAATTGTGTGATATGTGTTGGAGATCATGTCCCCAAAAAAAAAAAGCAAAATTTTTTATTATAAGTTTAATTTTATAATTTCAACCATAAGGTTTTGGAGGAAATTATAAACTGTACTGTACATTTCAAAGACAGTACAAAAGGCTGTCACAGTACAAAGATTGAAATATCTTGTTAATAGTTTAATATAGTTTTAGGGTTTGATTGTGATTCGCTTATTTTACTAAAACTGAAAATTTTTTGCTGAAAATATTGTAGCAAAATAAATTAAAAGCTAACTGATTGTTTTTTTTTTTTTTTTTTTTCCGCTGAAATTACTGTAGAAAAAAAAAAAAAGCTAAAAGTGTTGAAAGTATTGTAGAAAAAAATTTATGTGTAATTTTAACCCTATTTTAATGCTTGAATATGCAAAGTGACTTTTAAATATGAAAAACAAATATTTAACAACAACAACAATAATAATAACTGATTTTTTTTTTTTTTTTTTTTTTGTCTTAACTATAATTTACTATCAAGTTTGTTATATCATAATTAAGATACATATTTCATGAAAGCCATCAATTAGAGTTATCAAAAAAAATACCATAATGATAATGGTAATTATAATAACAAGTTTTTAGATTTAGAAAAAAAAAAAAAAAAAAAAAAAACCATAATATGAATGGTAATTATAACATTAGTAACAAAGAAAGTCCTGCGATGGAAGAATCTCACATATTGATGCTGTGACATTGTTTTGAACCACTTTCATCTTAGGTTCATCTAAAGAAGAAATCACATATGTCATTTCATTGTAATAACTTCCCTCGATACTTTCACATGTGTCTCATCTAGAAAGCTCTTGTCCAATACTATTTTCTTTATGTGCTCTAATAAAATTACGAAGAACCATTGTAGCAACAATAATGCGTTCTTGAATGTGCAAATCATAGCTGGGCATATCTCTCAAAATTCTCCACCTATTCTTCCAAACACTAAAAGTTCGCTCTATAACAAAACGAAGTGATAAATAGAGATAATTAAATTTCTCCCCTAAATTTTGTGGTGTTCAACCTTGTTGAAAATTGGGGAGGTGGTACCTTTTTCCCTTAAATGGTGCAAGGAACCCTTTTTTCATGGGGTACCCTGAATTAGCAAGATAATATTTTCCTACAAATGAGAATGCTTATTATATTAGCATTTTCAGTACATAACACATACTTTAATACATTAATTAAAATTCAACAAGAAAAACCAAGTTGAGGTTTTGGGAAGTTGTCACTCATTATTGAGCCAACTTAAAAATATTCTTGTGTCATGTGTTAACCCTTCTCATCCAACACATGCAAAAGTGAATATCATGTCAAAATCACAAGCACAAATGCAATTGATTGTTGGCTCCCCTTTCCTTCCTCTGTATGTATGTTACTTATAAACTAGTAAGATCACGGGAACATGAACCCCATCAATCAAACCAATGCAATCCTAATCATTGCCATAAAAATATCATGTGAAATTTGCAATGTGTTTTCTTCATAAAATTAAATTGAATAAAATTAAATCAAGATACCAAAAGTACCTTGAAATGTGGCCAATATCTATTAGAATTGAGAATATATTGTGATATATTAAGAAATGCAGGATTAGCATGCTTGATAATGTCTTATGACATAACATTGCCTAACAATGTAACTACCATTTTCATGGGTCGACTCATTGTCTCACCCCGAACGCTAAAATTTATCCTAGAACATTCTATTACACATGCCATGACCAAATACCACTAATGTAATTGCCACAGACTCTTCCAAGCGAACTCCTTTGCTCCCCTCATATCCATATTGAGTGCTCAATGTATTACACAATTTTCCCAAAACATGATGTGACACTCTAAATACATTACAACATTTCCGCTCATTCCCATGTAAAATATATTGTACCCATTCATACCCTGTTTATACATTTATATGCATTGGTACTTTGTTCATATATGTCTTCATATAACCTATGACACTTGCATACCCAACTAAATATGTTGCGTGTACAAGCTCATCACTTATTTCAAAACTCATTTCCCTACATAAATTTGGTAACATAAACCAAACTGTACATCTAAAAATTACTCAAGCAACAAAAGTTCATATTATTGTTAAAAGTCAGTAACACAGAACAACCTCAAAATATTTTCTACACTGTTTTCTACACTGTCAGTTCATATTTTCTACACCAAACTATATTGTTTATTCAATACAAGTCAGTTCATATTTTCTACATATTATTATCAAATATTTTCTACACTGTTTATTCATATCTGTCCCAAAACAGCATCTAGCTACCATCCTGCTTGTTCTGCCGTAGCATGAGCATATATGTTAATTAGAGACACGAATAAATTTCAATACCACACACATATATGTGATTCCAATTTTGAATTCCTATAATCATATATCTGATTCCAAATATCTGATTCCATAAGCATCAAGTAACAATCATCAGGTAACAATAAGCAATTTTGAATATCTGGTTCCAATAAGCATATATGTGATTCCAATTTTGAATTCCTATAATCATCAAGTAAAAATCACCTAAAACAAAGAAAAATCCAAATATCTAACAATCAGGCTGTTCACATAAAACAAAAAACATAAGTTCTTAACCTATTCCATAATTAAATAAAATATAAGTTCTTAACCCCATAACATGTTTTAAGAACGCCCCAGTTACATAACACATACGTGACCATTCCAATCAACCCCTCCTTCAATACAAGCACAGTTCACTAAAAATCAGGCCTTTTTTTGTACTGTTTCTCTAGCCAAAGCAATTGCTACATTCTATCATGCTTATTTGCTGCAAACATGTTCATTGCACTTTGATTTTCCATGAAAAATAAGGAATTAAACATATGGAGGCGATGACGCGATTGCACCCCAAGAAGACTCAACACCATTTCCATAACTGCTTGAACCTCAATAGCTGCTGCAGAAGTAAATGGTGCATGACTATTTACTCTTTTACTTTCAATGATGACATTTGTCATGCTCTTCAAAGTGTCAGACATTTCTTGCACAACTGAATGCTTTTTACCACGCCTCTTGTGAATTCCTTTGAAGAGTTGGACATTTCTTGCCAAGTCTTTTCCCTTATTGGTTTCTGGTCCTGCTCTCAACACTAATGGGCATTCAACATCCATTGGGTCAACGACAATAGGGGACTGACATTAGGGGTCAACAAATTCTTTGCTATCAAAAGAGTCCCCAGAACCTTCAGTGCTTTCCTTTGGTATTTGACTATTTGGGGTCCATGCATGTTTTCCTGTTGCAACAGTGCCTTCAAACATGATTTCCATAGCCCTTGCATTTGGCAACCCTTTTGTACGAAACATTTTTGCTTTTGGACATTCCTACATGTTTACAAACAATAGTTATGGTACTATTTCTTAGTTGCAGAAAAGTAAGGTTGTCAACATTCTCTAAAGTAAACTAACCTTGAGCTTTCTTTCCCACCATTCATCACTTGTATCAATTTTTCCAATGTCAGGCTCATAACCCAACCCAGTCTCAAAAAGCTACTTCCATACCTTCCATACACCTCTTAGATGATCCCATTTGTTTTTAACTTGCAACTGACTCACTACTTTGTTAATCAGCTTCAATTGCTTTATCACTCCGTCATACCTTTCATTTTTCAAAAATCCTCCGCTCCTATTGCCTACTAGGACTTGAGCAGCACACAAATCACAAAAGGCTTTTAGTTCTATTGGATCTTTCCACTCTGTTCAATCATCTTTTCGTTCAGCATTCTTCAATTTCCCCTTAACCATTTTGGCTACAAATAAATTCTATACTCATAAGCATCATTTCATATAGTTCATATGCTAAAAAAATTACTGGTATAAAACACATACACCTTCCAAGCCATGTTCCATTAAACCTTCCTAATTAGAATCTTATCGTTGTGTGTAAATTTTCATTGTTGCACATTCATTTAAATAACAGCCCAAGTAACATTGCATACATAAGTCTCTCAAGAAAAAATAAACATTGTGTACATAAAGACATGCAACAAACAAAAGTAACAATTTAACAAAGTTATAATTGTGTAATTGTTAAGATTATCATCAAAGAGTTACCTACTATGGAGCTGTTCCTGCTGATGTGTGAAACTGTTACTGCTGTTGTGAGGACTGCGGAGCTGTTTCTGCTACTGTGGAGATGTTACTGTTGCAGTATGGACTGTAGAGCTAAACTGTGGAAGTGTTACTGGTTTAGTTTGTACTATTGGTCTTCCTTATAGATTGAATTTAAGGGATGAAAAATCTATGGGCCATTCACGAGACCAGCAAAACTGCACAGAAAGAACTGGGCACATAACTTTTTCTTTTTTTCCTGGGAAAGTAAACGTATTAAAGAAGAAAACACAAACTGCACATACAGAAAATACACACACACACACACACAGACTGCACCTCATAATTTTCTCCAAAGTATCAAAATCACAGACTACCCCTCATAATTTGATCCTCCATATTTCTCTAAATCCAACTACAATTCTCTATTTGCAAAAAGCCCCTTCCTAGCTATTATCTGTTGGAGAATCTTTCCTTCTTGTGATGACTGATGATTAAGCCTTTAGCTGCATGCTGCAAGATGAATCTTCAAATCCCAAATTATCAATATCTGTCAATCCAAATGCAATTTTTGCAGAACCTATAGTAAATGCAGATACCAAACTCAAATTTTTCAAGCTAGACAAGGCCATGAATAGATTTCATTTTAACCAACAACCAGAACTCAAATCATTTGAACATAGCTGTGTTGCAGATGTGCTTATAATATGATCTTTCATAAGGAGATGGTACTCATACCCAACTAAATGCAATTGTGTCCTGCATTGCAGCAAAAGAATTTGATTGACATATTGAGAAACATCTCTAACCACCTCAAGTTTGAGCGAATCAACTAACCAAACAATAACAGAGCTTGATATATTTCTAGCACCTATCATGTTAGCACCCCACAACCACCCATCAAAGCCAATATCTGCCTTTGGCTTCTCAAATTAATGAGCCAAAATATATAGAAGCAAGAAACCATGTATAAAATTGAAGGCATCTAGAGGACAAAAATTAATGAAAAAAGAATGAACAAATTTTCATTGAATTTTTCATTTGCAGGTGTAACAACTAACAAATCAAAAATATTGTTGGCCTTCTCTGTCAAGAATAAGCAAGAATCTATTTAAAACAAAAGATTCTAAAGGAAAATAAAGTCAATATTTGAGATTCATAATCTTTAACAAACTAATAAATCACAATATTTGACATTCATAATTGTCAAAGTATACCCATCATAATCATCAAAGAATAACCAAAAAATTGATCTCTAATCTTTAAACATCAAAGTATACCCATCATAATTATCAAAGTATACCCATCATAATCATCAAACAAACCCTAAAAATTCAGCCACACCCAACAAAAGGGAAAACACATTAATAAATATAAAAAATTTAAATACAACTCACTGACACATCGGCTGATCTCCCTCACAGTGGCAGCATCAATTTCTTTGTCTTTCTCGATCTCTCACAGCCTCTAATATCACCAGTAGGGGTTTGTCCAAATAAAGGAAGAAAAGAGTGGCAGACAGATGTGAAGCAGATATATGGATTGTTGGTGGGTAGATGTAAAATTGAAGAGCATTGAAGATGAAGAAGTTGTGGCATTGATGAGGACAGAGTCGGGCTGTGGAAATTGAAGAGCTGAGATCTTGCAAGATATGCATTGCTGGGCTGAAGAGAAAGGGGAAAATTTAAAATATTACCATTGCTAAACGGTTCATATTGGGCAAAATAAGCTGGCCTTTTTTTACACAGTGAATGGGCCCCATGAACAGTGAAAAGGGACCCACTTGATGCTAAAAAATAAGTTAAACGCAGAATATGCTGGAGAAATCAGTAATGCCAAACGCACGCTTAATATCCACTTTCTTTTTGGATAAGATGGCAAGCAGAAACTATATATAATAAAAGTATAAGTGTATAACACTGTTGCAACTTAAAAATTACCCCTTTTTTGTGCATGTGCGTCTATGTAGGACACATTTTTTTTATTGGTAAGTTCCACACACACCAGATGGCTGGTGGGTTTTGAATCCATGACCTCACTCTCTGTCTATCTCCTATAAAAGGAGAAGCCTAGAAGGTGCCAATTGAGCTAGAGCTCATTAATGTCTATGTACTACACTTGTGTTTCACTCCCAAGAAAACAAATGAAAAACCAAGATATAAAGGCAGCACAAAAAGATCTCAAACTTTATTAGTATTTACTTGCTCCTTACATAATAAAAGGAAAAAATATTATCAGAAATGAGAGGCTACATGAACTGAGAGTGAGTTTAAAGAAATCCATCCAAGAAATGAGGCAACTAATTATCAATAGTACCAGTTAAACCAAAAATCATATGCTGAACACATGTAAGTTCCAAAATCAAGCATAAAGATCAATAGATTATGCATCATGTCCGTAAAGAACAAAAATTTTGGTTCTCCTAGTCAAAGTCAGTAATGGAAACACCATTGTAACTAGTAATTATGATATAATCTAAACACTACAGTGTATCTGTAAGCTCTTATATCATTTTTTTTTTTTTTTAATGATAGTAATCTCTTATATCAAATTAAGTAATTAACCAATATTTTTCTGTCCTTTTTTTCGGGTGGTGGGTGGGCGTAGAGTAGAAACACAACAGGGCAAGGTTTCCCACGAAGATGACAGAGACAGCATATAATCTTTGCAGATTAAGTTCCTTGCAATCTCAGTTAACTGAGACAAGCTGAAATTAAGATATACGAGGAAGAAATGTTTAACCAATGGAGTGATTTTTCTCAAGAAAAAACTATATACATATTATACCGTAGCATGGTCCACAATTCCTAAACAAATGATAAATAAAAAAGCCACACTATCATCTAAAGACTCTAAACACTATCCTGAAGCTTGATAAAAAAAAAACACTAATGCATGAAAGAAAATAGTACAAAGGAAACTATACCATATAACTCGTAAATCTTCAGCTCATTCAAAAGCAATCAAGAAAGTTATAGTCCTCAATTATGAAAGGCCTAACATGTACTGTCGTTCTCTGCCACTAACCATACACCAACATTAGCTTTCTTCAAAATTTATCACCATCATCACTGTCACCATGTGACAAGCCTTATTTAATGGCAAGCTAAACCAATCTGGTCTCACCATATTGTTGAAATCCAAAATAGAAAACACAAGGAGACTGTGGTTCCACTCCAACCTGCTTAACCACTATATTGTGAATTTGTGAGCCCACACCTGTTGCCAGCATGTTTACATAGTTCAGGACTTCTTCCCTCAGATTCAAGCCTCACAATCAATCACTGAATCCCTGAAATCCCATGTTACCCTGATATGCCTCAATCACTGCAGGGACCTCTTCCATAAATGGATTTAGAAACTTCTTCTCAAAGTAATCCTTTCCATAATTCAAATTCTGAACTAAATCTATATCTTTGCTGACCAGACCTTTAGACATCAAAACTTGCAGAACTGCACATCTGGGACTCAGTCTCTTCTCCACACTCATCAGAAATAAATATGGGCATCTAGTAACATCCGATGGCATCAGACCTGCCTTAGTTGTCAAGAAAACCAGCACATTCCGAATTTTCTTCTCTGAACAAATCATTAGCCTTGGCTGTAATCTAAATGCCCAAAGAAAGTCATTTTCAGACCAACCAAAGCTCCTAAGAACCTCCTTTTTCTTTTCCCAAGTAACTTTGCTTGTTACTGACATTGAACGGACAGCCAAAACAAACGAGTTTCTCATTGGGTCAAAACCCATTTCTTTAATTGCACAAACAACCTCTTTGAACAAATCAGCCCTCAACTTAAGTGACCTAGGATGCATCATCAAGAGATGTGCAACATGTTTTTCTGGCACTCCATGAGCCCTCAGAGTGGATACATTTGGCTCCATAACATTCTTAATATTGACTTGAAACGCATAATATTGCTTCAATGCAAAAATAAGGTTCTCATTGGTATGAATAACCCCCCTAAGAAAATTAACGGTGGGTATTATATGTTCCTTTAGACTACACAATAAAATGTATCTGTTTGAAGAGAGAATCATAGGTAGGTCAGTTCCTGTAATACCCAAGGACTCAAAATACTCAATCTTGGGTCTTATAGTTTTCTCTGGATGAGCTAAAATCAGAGGTGGGTGTTTAGAAATCAAGCTTGCAATGTGAGCTTTTTTAAAGCCATGAGCGCTTAAAAGCTTAAGAAGTAAGTCTGGCTGGTCTGTGCATTTAATGTTAACAACTATAGAAGCTGAAATAGCTTGTTCTAAGGACAACCCACATGAGTTGATGAGGTAAGAGACTGTCAAAGGATGTTTCTCTGTGGGTTTTGAAACAGAACTGAGAAATGGCATGGTATGGATATAACAAACATAACTGGTTTTTGAATTTACAATTCTATTTTGTATCAGCGTTTTGCATATGAAAGGAAACATTTTTTTTTTTCTTTCTAAGAAAAGGTTTGCGGGTTTGTAAATTGTAGCAAAAGGAACTTACCTGTGGTTTGGGAGGCTGAATTGGTGTTGATTGAAGCTGAGAGAAAAACCCTAGAGAGAGGAAAACGATTTGTTGGCTCGCTCACTGACACTGAGTCATTGTTGCGAGCGAGCGAGCTATGACAGAGAGGAGTGATGGTCAAGACAATTTGTAAGGGCAAATTTTGTTGCCTTCGTAAGTTTGAAAGTCAAACCCTTAAAAGCCCATACCTTCCTCATATTATCCACTTTAGAAGATTTTTTTTTTTTTTTTTATATTATTATCTTATATAATTTGTTAAGTTCTTGAGATCCTATTTTGACAATGTAAAATAATTTTATGATAAAATTGTGTGATATATAAGGTCTATTTGGATACCGTTTATTTGCTAAAAACTAAAAACTTATTGCTAAAAATACTATAACAAAATATTTTTTAAACAACCAAAATGCTATTCAAGCGTTTTGTGCAACTTGGCTAGTCCATGAATAGTGCCATGGGACCAACCAAACGCAAACGCTAAAATTGCAGTACGCAAACACACACGTAAAGTAGATGATAATAATTTGATAGTTAAGTAAAGGGAAATTGAACCCTAAACATATTTATTATTGAAAACATAAAAAAATGTAAGTTGAACTATAAGGCTCTTGGCCAAAAAAAAAAAAAAAAAAAAGTTCCTACTTGATGGTTAGTACAAGTTTAATTTTATTATTCTAGCCATAAGGTTTTTTTTGGGTTGGTGGGGGGGGGGGGGGGTGGAAGTAATAAATTATACTAGTACATTCTAAAAGGCAATGTCACAAAATATTTTTTAAACAACCAAAATGCTATTCAAGCGTTTTGTGCAACTTGGCTGGTCCATCAACAGTGCCATGGGACCAATCAAACGCAAATGCTGAAACTGCAGTACGCAAATGCACACGTAAAGTAGATGATAATAATTTGATAGTTAAGTAAAAGGAAATTGAACCCTATACATATTTATTATTGAAAACATCAAAAAATGTAAGTTGAACTATAAGGCTCTTGGCCAAAAAAAAAAAAAAAAAGTTCCTATATGATGATTAGTATAAGTTTAATTTTATTATTACAGCCGTAAGTTTTTTTTTTTGGGTTGGGGGGGGGGGGGGGGGGGAGGGGGGGTGTGGAATAATAAATTATACTAGTACATTCTAAAAGGCAATGTCACAAAATATTTTTTAAACAACCAAAATGCTATTCAAGCGTTTTGTGCAACTTGGCTGGTTTGTGCAACTTGGCTGGTTCATGAACAATGCCATGGGACCAACCAAACACAAACGCTGAAACTACAATATGCAAACGCACAGGTAAAGTAGATGATAATAATTTGATAGTTAAGTAAAGGGAAATTGAACCCTAAACATATTTATTCTTGAAAACATCAAAAAAAATGTAAGTTGAACTATAAGGCTCTTGGCCAAAAAAAAAAAAAAAAAAAGTTCCTACGTGATGTTTAGTATAAGTTTAATTTTATTATTCCAGCCATAAGGTTTTTTTTTTTTGGGTTGGGGGGGGGGGGGTTGGAGGGGTTGTGTGGAAGTAATAAATTATACTAGTACATTCTAAAAGGCAGTGTCACAGCACAATGAATTGAATTATCTTTTTAGTAAATACATACTCACTTCTATAGTTCCTCCCAAAAAAAAAAACCTCATATATGTTGATGCAATTAATCATATGGTGAGGCAATCCATTAAACACGTACAAACAAGGGGAAAAGTTGGAGTGGTACTAGTGTGATGCTAACCTTTTTTTTGAGAAAGAAGTGTGATGCTAACCTAAATCACTATGTTGCTTTACTTAGAACAGGATTATGAGGATCATAACCAATAAATGATTCTGATTCTCTCTATACTTATGCTTGGTGGAAGTGGAACTTCCCTTAAACAGAATGATTATTATTATTTTTTGACCAAAAAAAAAAGCTTTATTCGGGGTCTATTAATGCTGGGCGTTCCCTTGTTTTCTGCCATTTTCATCATTGCAATAATGCTGCTTGAATAGCCAGGATCATCATGAATACCGCAGATTATTCTCAACTTAGAGTGCTGATTGCAAAGTTTTGAAGTTTAGGGTGTACATTGCAAGTACCTGGGGTGGATAAATACGATCACCATCACTGGTTTTTATTGTTTTTTAACTTCAAAAACTTAGCCAAACACAAAACTCAGCCAACCACACTCTTTTATTTATTTTTTATGTGGGCCACTGAGTTTGAAAATTGAGGGATGAAAACTGAGTTTTGAGTTAAATTTATGCTCAAACCAAACACCCTCTAATTAAGTTTTCGTTCTTTTTGTTGCTAGTGAATTAAGCTAATTATTGACTCTCATTTGCCAAAATGTCGACCACAAACATAGGATGGCTTGGCCCGGTTCCCAAGGTTAGAGTATTCTCCGTTATAAGCCTATTCTAATCAAAACTGAACTAGTGGATTCTCTTTCGCCTATTGGCCGGCTTTAAGCAAATTTTTTTTTTTTTTTTTTTTTTTTTACTTTTTTAGAACCATCAAATTGTAATCTTGGAAGAACTATTTATCCCACAAAATGGAAAAAAGGGGGGAAATCTTGGGACTTATTAATAAACAAAAATGTCACAATAAGGTAACTCTATCATGCACGAAGAGATAATGTTCATTGCTTACCCTTCAAAAGAGGGGAATGGTATACAGTCTGCAAGAGATAACCTATCCTTATATTCTTCAAAGAAGAAAGGTCAGAAAACATTTTAAGTACCAAGGATACACTTCCAATTTCTATAACGTTGGTCCTTCCTTGAGCAATTTGTCATCGGAAGAAGACTCCAAATAGGAGATCACAAGATCAGCGGCTTTGCACCCAGAGGCTATTGCTTTGCCAACAGACAGTCCACCCTTATGGTTACCTAGTCCATACCAGAAAAGAAAAATTAAAATTATTGATGGCATTAGCTGAGCATAACATAATACGGTGGACAGAAGCAGTTCTTGTTTGTCTCTGTGCATATATGTAGTACACAAATAAATATCAAGAATTCAAGATAAAAAACCACTCGGAGGATTCCTTAGCAGCAGCATAACATTTCTTAGTCAAAATCATTATTTTCCATAATTTTATCATTTTCACAAATGTAGGATAAGCAGCTTCCTATATTCAGAGGCATTTACCCAAAATCTACAATGTTCAATTGAAAATAGTATTTCTGTACCCAACACCATCTAATTCAGTTGGATAAGGCCACGAGGAGATAAGTTCGGTTATACTTCAGGGTTTTATGTAATCCTATCATTTCATGGACAAACCTTAGGACAAGGAATTCAAGGAAAAGAGTAAGAAGAACGGTAACAATACAGATCCTCCAGTTTTTGTTGCAATGTCATTAACTAGCATGCTAAGACAGCATAAATGGTGATATTCACTACTTATAGTGATATAATGGTAGGATGTGTTGTTATCTTCTTACATGAATGTCTTAAGAAGCCTAATAGAAATCTGATCATGTTTAACAACTCTTGAAGCTAAGGCATATTAAGATCTTACAAGTTTATTAAATTTGAAAAGTTGGCCATCAACTCCCTAGAAACTTCGGTTGGTTTGGCCCAATCCATGGGCGTCCACAGGGATTGCTAGTTTGTTAAGATCTTACAAGTTTATCATCTAAATTTGATTGCAATTTCCCGTAAAAGTGACCGCCCTTGAAGTTAGGCACTATTCCTAGAAAAATAATCGTTCTTTCTTTGTCAATAAATATTCAACGTTAAGTACATGTTGGATGATTCTGTTCACTCTCTCCTTCACAGAAGATTGCTCTCTAGGGATCTATCTTACACCCTATTTATTAAAGCGTGGAAATATACCAAGTGTTCTAATAACAGTGTGGTCATTGATGTGTATTAAGGAGAATAAGACAAGCCGTATTTATCCACTTTCACGTTCATATATAAGTTCAATTCAATAAGGTAATTATTTTTCATATATTTTTTTTTTTTTGGATAAGTATTTTCATATACTTTTCATTGAATTCCTTCACTTATAATAAGTTGATTTTTGTATTGGTCTAAATTTGAACTTCTAGTTATTTAATAATAACAACATAACTTTAGGAAACGGCAGGATCAGCCAGCCCTTCATCCAGCTGGAGATTGAAAAAGATTGCTTATCCAAATTACAAGTTATTACATGCAAGCTTCAAGTTGATAAGTGATTACCTGCATAGAAGAATCCAGGAAGATTTTTCTCTATCGTTTCAATTGCTTCTAGAACTGAACCATAGTTACGACCATACAAGGGAAATGCTTTACTCCAGTAGAAATGACTGCCATTATCATATTCATTTACTGGATTTAACATATTCATTTCCAAAATTTACCACCTGAAGAAAAAGGAAAAATGAAAAAGAAGAATTATTGGTTTTTATACTTTACAAATGTGGGCTCTCCTTCTGCGCCCAACAATTGCTTGATGTCAGAAGAAACAATCTTCTTCAACTCATCCCTAGCAATATAGGTAACAGGAGAAAAATGTTAGTTGACGGGAATATATAATTAGAACAGAAATAAGTAGAATGACTAGAACTTGATGTAAAAGATATAACAGTAAAGGATATGATACATAATTTATTTGTTAAATCAAAAGCATGGAAGCTTCCCATACGTAGAAGCTTTAGCTAGATCACTGTTTCGACTTCCCCCAACAAAGGTTGTATAAAGATATAGGTCATTAGGTGCACGATCTGGAAACATCATTGAAGAAAAGAGTGTTCCTGTACAGAAAATTACATAAAGTTGCAACATTAGAAGAATAATTTAGATTGTTCATGTATAGTGAGCCAGAGCCAAGCATTACCAAGGGTTTTTAGACCATTTTGTTGCTCCTTAGAAGGAACAAGAACTCCAAATCCCTCAAGTGGTCTCTTGACATTCTCCTTCTTAAAGGTTGTGATTAAGACAGATACTGGCATGTAAGTCACCTGCAACATGACCAGCAGAGACAGTATAAGTCACCAGCAATATCATTAAGATTGAAAAGAACTTTTTTTCAGGTACCAAAAGTATTTGTTGAAGACTATAACTTGTTTAGTTATACCATTTACAGGTATAAAGATTAATTGAACGTCAATTTAGAGGAATGTTATCTCTGTTTAGATACCTATGTGTCATAATTCAAGTCAAACTTAAGGAATAGGTACCTCAGGAAGAATGTCAAGCGGAAAGAGCGTTCCTCTTTTGGTGATCTTCATTTCTTTGACATTACTTAATGGAGCCTATAATAATTTAAGCTCCTTGTCAGTCAACAATGTTTCTTTCTTGGCAATATATATATATATATATATGTGTGTGTGTTTGTGTGTGTATATATATATAATGCGGCAAGTGTGAGCAGGTGAAACTACATTCCAGAATACAGAAGCATATTCCATGCAAGTCATGTGACTAACGTGTAAGTATACATAATTTAGAAGCATTAAAGTGCTCTGTGGCACGGGGTTCTTCCTTGAGAAACAACTTTCTTTAATCAAATTTTGTCATGGCAGTCGGCAGGAATTTAACAACTGCCATGTGGAATAGATATATTTTCTTTCTTGCTCTATTTCACTTATTTCTTGTTTTATTTCTTTCAAATCAACTCACATCAAGCTGCATATGCTTCAGCAGCAGCAACATCAGACAAATAAATCATACATTTTTTTTGAGAATGTTAAAAATACATATTCCATGGTCTTGCAAATAAATGAGAAAAAAATGTTTCTGAGAAAATATGTATACTAACCGTCATGATTACAGCATCAACAGATAAACCTTGTAAATGCTTGTCATGGTCAGAAGCATAAGAAACTGACCAATTTTCTAATGCAGACTTCTCATCACAGCTGTAAGATAGTGACAAAACCTTTGAGTTCAGTTTAACATCATCTTTGCCAAGCTCTTTACACAACATATCAGTTAGTGTCTGCAAAAGACCAAGATCAGAATGCAAGAACCAAGTATTTATTCTAAAAACTAGCAATGTGCAAAATAAGATCACATTAAGCATTACATTCCTACATCTACAAGAAGCATGCTACACCTGAGTGATGTCAGGTACAACATGCAAAACTACATAAATTTTTAAGAGGTATCAGTACCTGCATTCCACCATGAAAGGAAAATGAACCACGCTGAGCTTTCTTTCTTTCTAAAGTACCCTTTGTTTCACCACTTTTTACCCTTTTGGCAGATATCTTAGATTGAAGCAGCCCAGCTATAATGGAGCCAAACCTGACAGAGTAGAAAATAGGCCAATTATAGACATTATCATGAAACAAGCATCAATAAATAGAATATCAATATGTATATGTTATTAATAATCACAATAGTTCATCCTGCCAATTCAATTACAGAAATAGTTGTACCAAATTAGGTCCTAAAGAATGGTTGCGAGAAGTCAGTGAGGAATGAAGCTATAGAAGTACAACGTTATTTGCAAATAAAGAAGACATCAAGTACCAAGAGAAATAGACCAAATTTTAAAGTGCTCATGTAACTGTTAAATAATAAAATATACTCTTTGTAGCCAGATGTATCACGAATTCTTTTCCAAATATTACAGGCTTTCAATAATTCCAACAGATAGAAGAATTTCTATAAACAGCCAGTGAGGAATGAAGCTACAAGGACTTGACTATATATAGATCTATACTCACAGAGGATATCTAATTGCGGAACATAAAGAGACAAATCTCTTAAGTTCAACTGAGTAAATTCTCTTCTAACAATAGGATAGGCAAAGGCAGGGTTTGTACAGAATGACACAACTGACAGCGAATCCAGATTCAAACAAACAATTAAGTCAAAAAAAAAAAAAAAATCTTTGGCAATAATCAATTGTGAAATGTAGAAATCGCATAAAGTACACAGTACCTTTGTTCTAGATTCCACAGATCTGGGAAAGAATGCCGGATCTATTTGAAACATTAAGAAAGTAATAAAAAGAGGTTATTGAACAAATGAAAATGAATAAGGATCAACAGTTGAAGTCATAACATAAAGAAGTCATGGCTCATAAAAGCAGCTCTCTAAAACTAGAAGTTTCTGATTGCCCAAAAAACAAAGAAGATCAAGTGTTTCTTATCTCAGCCCTAACCAGATTAATGCAGGATAAATACACCACACTTATGCACAGGCATCTTCTTTAGTTAGTGACATAATTGATCAATTGAAAAAAAAAATCCTATGCTTGTGCTTCTTAGCAATGATAAGTATGTAGGTAGTGAAAAGATCTTAGACATTACTCACAGAAAGAGATTCGGGATCTCCAGCACTTGTGCCCGCAACAAAAGGGTCAATGAGATAATCAACAACCTTACAAGTGAAAAGCACTAATTAGAAATGCATTAAATATTTCCATCTATCAATTTCAGGAAGAACAAAAGATTTGTGCTACATAAACTTCATTTCATGTATAGAAATGTATGTATTACGGATTAATGGTGTTACAATACAATGAATACCTCTTTCCCAAAATGACGCTCAAAGAACCCACCCACACTACAAGAGAACAAATAGCAAATAAGAAAACAAAGGGACTACTGTAAATAGTAACAAACAAAGAAGAGAAAAAGTATGAGCAGAAAACTTAAAATTACATATTTTTAGGGTTATCACCTTTCCTGTGTACAGTCATCAGAGACTTTTGAGGAGTTAATTTTCTTCCACAAAAATGGCTCAAGAATGATTTGAAACTGCACACACAGAAATGCACATATCTCTATACACAAAAGGAGAGAGAGAAAGAGTTGTACTATGCTCCTTGAACTTGAAGAATGCTCACAGAAAAGATGTGCAGTGTAAAAGAAAAAAAAAAAATCTAATTGGGTTCCACTTTATGCAATTAAAAATTACCTTGGCAATTCAGATGCAATTTGTATACTTGTGTATTAATTCCCAATTGTAAATAAGTTAAGAAATATGTGCTTTGTCAGATACGATTCTTCTAGTTTTGAATTGGCTGTCCACTTGAAAGATTTTCAAGCAAAAAGATACAGATCAACTAAGACAAGTTATGTACTAAGCCTCCCAAAGTGAGTTTTGTACTTTTAAATTGTATAAAATGTGTCAAGAGTTGTAGAGAGTAATAATATAAGGCAAACACTAGCAAAATAGAAACTATCAAGGTGTGCCCTCCTATTTTCCAAATTCTTACAACAATTACAGGCCATGTACAATATTTAATATAAGTGACCTTAATATTTCCCTTTTTTTAAATAAAAATGGGTATAAAAAACCTTAATATTTCTCCACAAGTATACTTTTGACTCTTTGAGGGAAGTCTTATGCTCTAGCATGTCAAGTGTCAAGAGCTATATATATAGAATTTCATGAGTTTTTTTTTTTTTTTTTTAAAGTTAATATAAGTGTCCAAGGGGGTGTAACCCAAGTACACAGAGTATACAAAAAAGCACACTGCATACCCTTGAAAAAAGAAAATAAAGACAATTCCAGAAATTGAAGATAACAACCTAATGACCTTAAGTGTGCAATGAAACAGCACAGAGAACTTGTAGCTTCTTATTTGCGCACTTTGTGTAGGGCCATTGTTATCATTTAACTGTAGTGAACTCTTGGTGCCCTTAGATCATGAATCTCACATCTCATGTGCATAGTTGCCGGTTGCCATATTCTACCCAAACTTGCCATTTTCAAAATCTAAGGAATTCATTTGATTAGATGCATATGAATACACATATGATACATCAGGAAGCCTAGATCTTTGTTATGAATACATTATTTCTTGAACAACCTTTGTCAACACACAAAAAAAACATGTAATGATTATTGTCAATGGACCCAAAAACATTGCAAATTAATATATATATATATATATATATATAAAATAATGGAAATTTTCTAAGGTTGAAGTGGTTTCTTAACATGTTTTGGAAACAAACCTTTGACTTGGCAGAAAGAAAGTTGCTCTTGATCAGTGCAATGGGATTTGCGGGTATCTGACATTAAAAAAATGAAAGGTTGTCATCACAGTTAATGCAGCTGCATATAAACAACAGTAACAAAATTAAAATTTATAATTAAAAAAAATGTGATGCCATCAAAAGTAGCAAACTCAATTAGCACAATGTAAAAGGTGGGACATACCAGTACTGGCATCCCATTTCTTACAATATACCGCTTGTTCTGTGAAATTGGCTGTAACAGAAGACAACAATTTATTTAGTCACAAAAGTTCCAAAACAAATGAAGAGAATAACTACCACAAACTTAAAAAATTTTATTTCCAAAGCAATGAGGTATCTCTTCAAAACTCCAAGAATCAAAGTTTAGCAGTCAAAAGTCTTAAACATAGCTAGTGATAGAAGACAAATCAAAGAAAAAGATTCCCACTATAGCATGACAACGCACAAGTGACTCAGTTAAATGTTTGAAACAATGAATAAAACCCTTACAAATTGTTGCTTTTCTCTAAGTCCAAGGTCATCAAGCAAACTTCTGACCTCCGGTTCACTCTCAGTCTGCATAGCAACAAAACCTCCATTACTATTGGTTGCAAGTAAGAACTCATTGTCAACCCAATCTGCAAACAAAAATTTTTTACCATTGTATTTGCTCCCTCATCCCAAATTAGACCATCATGTGAAACACTTCTTAACTTTCCTCCAGCTCTTCCTTCAGCTTCAAATACCGTGACATTCAAACCATGTGATTTCAATTTGTATGCTGCAGCAAGCCCACTTGACCATCAAAAGATAAAGTAAAAGTCAACTTATGGAAAACAAAAGACAAAATATATAGCAAAATGTGTGAGTATCATAATATAATTTGTCAAATTGGATAATAAACTCATCACTGAAGCATAAATAAGTTCTGGACTGATGGGCTTATTTCAAGAGAGTTTTTTTAAACAATTGGTAAGTTACTCATGCGATGCACCCAGTGAATCTTGAACCCACAACCTTACATTCCATCCAATCATTGAGAGAGGACTGATGGGCTTACTTCAGCAGAGTTTAAATACTCCAGACATTCTTAAGGGACGATAATTATATATTTTTTGGATAATTCTATAATTACAATGGGGTGGGGGGTAGTTTGAAGCCTAGATTTCTCCGTTGGAAATATCAGAAGGTGCCAGTTGATTTTGCAATGTCAATAGTTAATGCTATGAGTTGTCTAGAATCAACCAAAAGAAAGAGGCAGACAGCTGAAGAAGCTCAATTGCCTTCAGAATTAAGTTATTGCCCGGTTCTAGTTCACTAAGGTAAGAGTGGGTATGGTTATCTTTTATCCTAATGGCTAAAAGATTCCGCTTACCAGTCAGCTTGAGCATTGTGTGCAGGCACAATTTACAACCATTTTACACAAATCAAATTAAACAAACTAAACATTTCCAATATAAAATCAAACATTCATAGCTAATTCCATCCTAGCATTAGTCCTGCCTTTTCATGATTTCACAATTAAACCCCACACATTATACATTCACATAGTACACAATACTAATCAAAGAAGTTGATTACCACATTGATGAAAGACCCACTCAGCCTCTCTCTAAGAAAACACAGTCAATAATTTACCAACAACAGTAAAAATCCTTAACACATAAATATTAAATGAAGAGAGTACCTAACACCAGCACCAATAACAGCTACTCTTTTAGCAGAACCTGCAAAATTTCAAGAACCCATTATATCATTACATCATTAATCAAAGAAAAATCCTACCTTAAAACCAACCACACTTTGAACATCAAATTTCGTTCAGCATCAGACAATTGAAAAGGGTACTTGGGAAACATAAAAAATTCTAACTCAAAAACGAATTACAAACTTTTTCCCTTGTACTTTGTTACTGAGAGAGACACTTACTGTTCTTCTTATTTTCTTTGGTAGCTGAGGCCATTTCTGTTGTGTGTGATTAGAAGACAAAGGCAATGTTGCTGCTGCTAAATTCAAAAGACATGAGAGGAGGAGATATTGATAGACAGAGTACAGCAACTCTTTGCCTTTTTTTGCTTTGTAAATGGTTGGTTTGACTTTGAGGATAGATTTTTCAACGTGGGCTGTTTTTAAGTAGGCTCATAAAAACAGGCCTGGAATAGTCCATATAAGCAATGGGTTTCCTTCCATCTTTATATTATTCTACAATTGGATTTCCTTCCAAATAAGCTACCTAGCATTGGATTTGGATTTCCCTCCATCTTTCCTTCAAGAACTCATATGAGTTATGAAAAATCAACTACTTTCTTCATTGAATATCCTCACAATCTTTTCCCACAATTTTCAATTTTTTTTTTTACAAAAATACCACTAAACTCATTTTGCTGAAACTGTTTTTTAATTGTTTTCGTATTCTATTTTTATTCTCACATTTTTTTTTTTTGAAAATGAAAATGAGAACAAAAAAGCAAACCCAATCATGCATTTCATAAGGGATAAATTTTAGCTACAAAATTAGTTGTACCTTAAGGCTACAAACTCACTCAATAAAATAAATACTACAACATATTTTAAAAATCTAACCGTTGAATTACATATTTTTTATGCTCTTAATACAAATATTAAATTTTGTGTCAATCAGATATCATATACTATATGATCTATAAGTTTATATTTTGTACATAATTTTAAATTACAAAAACTTGCAATTTAAAAAATTTATTGATGACATAGCTATTAATCTTTAATTTTCTTGAAATTTTGCAAGCATGGAAGAAAGAAGAAGAAGATATAATCCAATGGTGAATTTGTCAAAATTCACCTCTAATAAAAAGATATTAAGTAAGTTTGTAATCTAAGACTACAACTAATTTTTTTTTTTTTTTTTTTTTTTGAGGAACAAGACTACAACTAATTTTGTATCTAAACTTTGTCATTTCACAAGTGAGTCCCACAAAAAATAGGAAAAGAAAACATAAATACACTATGTTTTCAAAGGAACCAAAAATATCAACTCATTTTAAGAAGTGGTTTTTTATATTTTCTCATAAACCCTATTCTAACACGCCCGCTTTTGCTTTTGGGCAGCTTCACCACACGACGACGTCGTAACATTTTCCACAAATGCAACTTCTTATTACCACCGAGTGGCTCATTTCCCAGCCGTTCGATCCTACCCTTAGAACCCTTTGATTTCTTTGAATGTTGCACATACTTCAATAGCCTTTCCATCAAACCATGAAAATGTCCAACCTGATGCTTCCGTGGCACACTACTCACCGTTGATTTCTTCACCTTTTGAACGCCTCCAACATGCACATTCCTATGGTGTAACATTTTCTGACCATTCTCATCATCATCATGGTGATAATGGTGATGGTGATGATGATGATGATGAAATATAAGTCCTAATTTGTTCTTGAATTTCCTCAACCGTCCGATTGATTGTTTTGGGCGCCTCCTACGGCCTGATTTGAATCTTCTAGTAGGACCCGTATATGGACCGCTTTTAATCTCTTCTGAGTTACTTTCACTTGTAATTACAACCCTTCTCGCTGTGGGACCAATGAAACCGTAGCTTTCATTACTAGTCCAGCCACTTTCACTTATGGGACCAATGTTACGATGGGCCCGAGTTTGATTTGGCAATGAGTAACCATAGCTTTCAATACTGCTCCCACTACCTTGATTTTTCTCACTAGCCCAACTAATTTCACTTGTGGGACCAATTTGATGGTGGGTCCGAGTCCTGACTTGGCAATGAGAAACCAAAGTTTTCACTGCTGCTCACACTACTACCTTGTTTATTAATAGTGGAGAAGTAAGAATCTGAAGAAGAGCTAGGACCCTCTGATTCATCAAGCACCTGACGTGGCAAGATCTTATTGTGTGGGCCCATATGGCTGATCTTTTGGGACCCTTTTCTTTGATCTAGTCCTAGTAGAGTTGGTTGGATTACCATCTGAGGGGGCAGTTTTTCCTCACTAGGACCAAGAGAAGAAGTAGACTCCACTGACTGAGGTGGCATGGATGGTCTAGATCTAACCCCCTTCCTAGTTGTCTTTATCTCAGCCGTAGAATCTTTTTGTTTTTCACTCTCTTTGGAAGGCTGACTCATAGGAAACCTCAACCCGTGAACATAATCACCGCTCTGACTCATTAAATCGTCATTCCGACTCGCTGCTCGACTCAATGACCCAATTCTACTCCTCACACTTGGCCAGCCACGTGCCCTTGAAAACGATTCACTGTCCCCAGCACCACCGATCTGACTCGCTAGCTGACTCAGAGAATAAATGGGCTTGCGTGCTGGGATCAAACGACTATCATGTTTCCTGCTGAGTTGACTCGCCTGCTGACTCGGCAATCCATTTTGACCCAGACCCAAAGCTACAGGCTCACCAAGATAGCCCAGCTCGCTTTTTTTAACAAACCCATCTCTTCTTTGTGTCAAAGGAGTAACTGGCTTAGACATCACACCCAAACTTGCACTAGTCCTGTTAGAATCCACAATCCCAGTGCAAGGTTTTAAAGCTGAAATTTGAGATTCAACTTGTTTGATTGTACTAGCAACATCCTTTGAAAAATCACTGGCCTGGTCCGGTTTTTTATTCCCAAGTCCTGGTTCAATAAGCCCAGTTGCCAAATAGCTTGATGAACTAGCAATGCTTGGACTAGGTTGGAGTTCATGCATTCTTTTCTGTATTGGGTTCTCTTTCACTTGTGGTATTTCTTTTGCTTGCACATTGGCCACATTAGAAGGGCCTAACTGGTTGTGCATTTGATGTTGACGAGTACTGTTTAAGTTTGAACTTGTGGCTCTAGCGTTAGCTATTCTGTTTGTGTCCTCAACTGAGTTCTGCCTCTTCATACTGCTTTGCTCATAAATCCAACATTGTTGCCTTCTGCCCTCGGGTTTGTTTGAAGAAATGCTGGGTTTAGAGAGCATGGAAGTTGCTTTCTTTAGTGTTGGTTTCCTGGGTGGCAGCTCATCTTTCTGTGAAGTAATTGATTGGAATTTGGACCCTTTGCTTGAGGCTTGAGTAATGATGGGAACAGATGTTGGAACAGGAGGGTTTAACTTTAGCATAGCCTTTGGTGTGTTAGAGACACCAGATTGTGCTGCTATAATCTGTGATACCAGCATGAGAAAATAAATTAGGCAATAATCCTTTGCCTATTAAGATAATAGGATCCAATATCATACTTTGTTTTCTTAAGTACAGTCTGCTCTAGAAACAAAACCAACAAGAACTTCATTCACAGTACTGAATGACAAAATGTACCTTTGAATGGGTCTCAAAAACTCTTTCTGTTGCATTGTCAAGCAAAGTTTTCAAAAAGAGTTGTGCTTTCTCATCCAACTGTTTAAGAAGAAGAAGATCATGTTGAGATTAAGTCATACCAAAAGAGCCCTAAATGTTTTTTATGTTGCTCTATACTATAAGACGTCCATTCCTTGGGAGTAAAAGTACGGGAAAAAAAAGATAGAAAATGCTAAAACTACTACCAATTTTCTTATATATATATATATATATATATAACTTACAAAATGAAGTGACAATGAAATTCATGAATGTAATTTGTGTCAGCACAATAACATAATAAATATTTTTTTTTGGTTAAATTTTTTTCTCATGTCTATTCTCATGTCTAAAAATTGACACAATGGTTTGTAGAGCTTATGTAGTAAATTTTGTAGTATTGAAAGCACCACTCAAAAAAAATATCAACAAGAAAGAAAAAACAACTATAATCAACAAATGATTTCTTCATTAAGGATAAGTCACAGGCGGCAGAGAAGAAATCAAAAACAGTGAATGGCAAGAAGAGTTCCGAAGATATTACTCACCACCAAAAGATTCTTTATAACTTATTAAGTTATCTGATCTTTTATTTGTTTTTTTGAATGGTTTGTTATAGAAACAGAACCCCTCCCCTGTTGTACTAATAATAAAAGACATGAGATGTAAAACTAAACGATTATATAGGTGAATACAACACCAGGTGGTTGTTTTTCTAGAATTTATCTTCCATCTCAGAAACTATAGTCTTCGCACATTTTCGATTCTTCAAAGTATCTATGAAGACTATAATCAAATCATGACATGGTAAGTCAAAGGAAAACAGATTGTTTCGAGATAAGAGAGCTCACATTTTCTGAACTTTTGCTTTGCAGGCCTTGACCAATATTTTGAAGGAGCCCATATAATTGTCTCAAGGCAAGGAGATCAGATTCTACTTTCTCAAGTTCCATCTTTTCTCATTGGAAAATCTGTAAAATTTATTGAAATCAAGTTTAGCCACAACCATAAAACTTCATTAAAGGAAGGAGGCACAGGTATTTCCTAGTTTAGGGGTTGGAAGTTGGAACCTTATATAATTGATTGTTTGGTAAAACAATCCATTTTCAACCTCTATAGAGGAGGCAAAAAGAATCATAATAAAGTAAATTGAATATCACATGAAACAGTGTAAGTGTGTCATCTATATGGGACATAATTTCATCCCAAAGGTCCCAAACATGACCGCTACACAAAAATCATCATTCTGCAGGCAATGTTAGCATACAAAAAAAAAAGGACCATTTAAGAAAACAAGTTTTTGGTACTACATACACACGCATGAACCATGCCCCTAGTTGTATTTACAGATATAATGGAAATTAACCAAGAGAATATAATTATAACAAACAAAAAACAAAACAAATCACACATAAAAATCTAGAAAACATTTATTCAAAAAACAGCAACAAAAAATAAATAAATAAATAAAAATAGAACTTGAACAAAACCCATTTAAAATCTAGAAAAATGGAGTTAATTCAGACTCAAAAAATTAAAATTCTCACATACATTGATACACCCAATTTTAACAATCCAAATCATCAACCCAGACGTTTAATACAAACCAACCCAAAAAAGACAGAAACCTAAATATCAAATCATTCACAATACATTAATTCAATTATGAAGAAGAATGAGTCAGTTTAATCAGAGTAAGAACTCACAAGCAACTGCTCTACATATGGAAGCTATGAAAGCAAATGGTTAATGATGAATCAGAAAAACAAAAAGTGCCATCTTCTCCATTTCCGCCTTGTTTGGGTCTGGTTTTGGGTAACACAAACAGTGAAGGGCTTTTGGAAACACTAACACTTGTTTTGTGAGGAAATTTTTGGCGGTTGGGAACGTTGAGAATAGGTGTCTGTTGATGAATGAGAGTGACTACACGTGTCCTATGAGTAATGATTGTGTTTGTTTGTTTGTAAATAGTTTGAATTTGAGGATAGATTTCAATTATCCAAAAAAAAGTATAGATTTTTCAACGTGGGCCGTTATTAAGTAAGCCCCACAGGTCTGGAATTGTCCAAATTGGAATAAATAAACAATGGTTTCCATGTTTTTATTCTTCTACAATTGCTAACCCGCACTCTCAAAAGTCTCACCACTTTCATGTCTCTTTAATTTGAATGCTTGAATTTTAAAGATAATAGATTTATGCTGTTTCTTTTCAATATATTTATAGCATACCAATGCCTTATTTTAATGCTTTGCAGACACAGCCTATGTATTGCTTGATATATTGATTGATTCAGACCCTGACGATGGCTTCCAATATTTTTAGAAGAATTCAAAACTACCCTTTGTTGCTGTACCAGTCTGCATTGTTTAGAAGAAAGAATGGTGCTTTGTTATATTGCACTATGAAAACCACAGTAGCCCAAACAGCCACTCAAGAAAAACAAAAGCCTCCAATCAAAGTTTTACCTCGTACCCAGATTGATAAAATCTTAAAAGACTATGAAGCAATCATCGGTATAGAAACTCATGTCCAACTGAACACTCACCAAAGCCTTTTGTGGTTGTCCTTACAATTATGGGTCTCCACCAAATACTAGTGTTTGCCCCATTTGCATGGGTATGCCTGGTGCTTTGCCAGTTTTGAACTCAAAGGTCATTGAATTGGCGGTGAAACTGGGTTTGCATTGAATTGCAAGTTGTCTCTATACTCAAAGTTTGATAGGAAACAGTGCTTTTACCCGGACCTTCCAAAAGGGTACCAAATATCTCAATTTGATGTTCCAATTGCAAGTGGTGGTTACATTGATTTGGATATTCCTGTGGAGTTTGGTGGTGGGCATAGGAGGTTTGGCATTACAAGGGTTCACATGGAGGAAGATGCAGGCAAGCTGCTTCATTCAGAATATGGAAGTTATTCACAGGTAATTACTTCTTCCCCTTTGCCTACGTACCGTACCAATTTTTACTATATTTTATATTTTAACCATGATAAATTATCGATTCTTTACAAAAGTAGTAAAAAATAATAGATTTAATTATTTCAAAAGTACTAAAAAAATCATAGATTTAATTATTTGCTCATTATTCTAACACTTTTCTTGCGTAATGTGAGCCCATACTCCCCTTTAATAGGTGGCGCTCAATACATAGATTTTTAATTTTTTAAATGGGACATAAACTGGAAACACGGATAGAACTCTCTACTATGATGTTATGATAAATTATTGGTTCTCCCAAATATTTAAGCAATTAGAAAATAGTGAATTTAATCACTTTTTTATTATTATTATTTTTATTATTATTATTATTATAACAAACTATATTCTCCTTTTATTTTCGAGAATATTTATTGCTGACTGTTTTCATGTTTAATCAGGTTCCAAGTGTTAGTCATGTGATTTGTGGGTTAAGTAACTTAAGTTGATTCTATAAGCATGCTAATTTTGCAATTTATTGCCTTATTATCTAGCAGTATGCATGAGTTGGTATGCATTTCAAAAAGGAAATTTGTTTGTGACACGTATCTTATATATAGATTTAGAAGAGCTGCAATTGGTTATTATTATTATTATTCTTATTTTGATAATTCAATAATTGAGGGAGGGGAGATTTAAACCCTAGATGTCTCCTTCAAAAATACCAGGATGTGCCAACCAGTTGAGCTAAAAGGCTCTTGGTGAAATTGGTGATTACTATGTATGTTATAGACTTGTTGACATGGTTGATTTTGTTGCAGGTTGATTTAAATAGAGCAGGGAGACTGTTTTAGAACCTGATATGAGAACTGGTGTTGAAGCTGCAGAATAGAAATACAGAGGTTAGCTCATTATTTGGGAGTGTGTAATGGCAATATGCAAGAAGGTTCACTTCGTTGTGATGCGAATGTCTCAGTTCGACCAATTGGGCAATCACAGCTTCGGACAAAGGTAGTTTAATTCTTGCTTCTTACTGTTATAGGAGGAAAAAAGTCTTATTTGAGCTAGAGCTCAATGCATTTGATGTGCATAGTTATTGGCAGTGCCCTGGTGCCTTAACTAAGCCCCTCTTGTATTGTCAGGTTTAGATAAAAAATCTGAACTCTTTTCGTCAGTCAGCAGGGCTATTGATTTTGAAATTTCAAGGCAGGTGCTTCTTCATAGACCAAGGCCAGGGTGATCAAATTACACAGGAAACTCGTCTCTGGGAAGAAGGCGCTCAGGTTGTTGTTACATCTTGCTTTTATTCTAGTGATGTAGTGGAAACAAGTACTAGATTTATGGTTCACTTGGTCATTTTGTGTCTACTTTATGTTCCATTAACCTGTGTTATACTTTTTAGAAAACAGTTACAATGAGGAAAAAGGAAGGGCTTTCTGATTATCGATATTTCCCAGAACCAGACCTTCCAGGAGTTATTCTCACTAAAGAATATGTCAATAGTGTTCATGATTCATTGCCTGAACTTCCAGAAGTGAATCGTAGAAGGTACGAGGAGATGGGCCTAAGCATGCAGGATGTTCTTTTCCTAGCAAATGACATTAATGTGAGTCCTCTTCATTATTTTGAATGTTTTTACTATCTGGGGACTGCTCAATTGGCATTTACAAGCTTGTGCTTTACATATTCAGGATTTTGAAGGTAAAGGCCAACTGAATAAAATAGAAAAAAACCTTTATGATTAAAAACCATCTCTTATTACTTATCAAAAAAGAAAGAAGAAGAAAAGGAGAAGAGTAGGAAAGGAGGCACCCAATTCATATTCATTACATAAGATTTAAGGAATGGTTAATAAAAATAAGAAAATCTAAAATTTTGGTTACTCTAGAGAGATAATGGCACTAGCAGTGAGAAACAATATTATTTTGATTTTATTTTATTTATTTTTAATTGTTGCATAATTTGTAATTTTTAGCTTCCAAGGAGTAGGTTTTGGAATTAGTCAGATGTAATGCTTTCTATTCAATGGGGAACATGAATAAGTTTTCTATATTTCCAAAAGCTTTGAATTTTGTATGAGATTTTTTGTGATACAATCTTCTCCGAGGTATGATGCCAAGGTGTAATGCCTAGAAGTTTATTCTTTTTTCCTTTTTGTTCTTAGATTCTTAGCAACTTAAAATCTTGCGAATACAGTCTTCTTTCCCCTATTAAATCCTAAAATCTAATATTCTTTTTTCCTTTTTGTTCTTGGATTCTCAGCAACTTAAATTCTTGCGAATACAGTCTTTTTTCACCTATTAAATCCTAAAATCTAAACTTCAAAACCCGGAACTACCCATCCATCAAATAACCCCAAATACCCCATAGAGAGATAAAACCTAGTTCACAGGTTATGTTCACAGTCCAGGAACAGCAATCCAGACCTTGGTTTTTTCCTTTTGTTTCATTCCCAAATCCTATTATTCATTTTCAGCAGAAACCCTCAGTTCTTAATATTTTCCACCTTTTTTTCCCACCGAGCCCTCACCCTAATTCCTCAAAAACCAAGCTGTCCAAGAACTGCTACACCTGACCCAGGAATTTAAAATCTCATTTGGCTTCGTTCTCTTTGTCCTAATTCATATATGATTCGGTAATTCCCAATGTAGAATTGTGCCTAAGGTCCTTAATCTACATGTATTTATTCAAAATGAGACGCAAGTAAAAAAGTGGAGAGAGAGAGAGAGTGCTAGCTCTTAATCCTGTAATAGAAACTCCAAAATTTGTTTGGTCATGTATTTTGAGTCATATATCACAAGCTTCAAGCATTTTCCATGTGCCTCTTGAATGTCTCAGAATTTGAAAGGTAGACAAGGTCATTTAAGCCTCTAATGCTGTACCTTGAGGCATTTGCCTTAGTCTGTCTTGGAGGCAAGCCTGAAAGATATTTCTTTCATGCCTTTATGACCATGTATCTGTTGCTTTAAAGTATTTGTTTTGGACATATGTCATGCTAGAATGATCTGAGATATGGCTCTTTTGCTGAATGAATGTCTCAGGTTGCAAAATTTTTTGATACAACTATCACAAAGGGATCTGATGTGAAGCTGGCTGCCAATTGGATAATGACTGATATTGCTGCCTACATGAAAAATGAAAAGTTGACCATAAATGAGATTAAGTTAATCCCCCAGGAGCTAGCTGAGTTGATAGCTTCAATAAAAGGTGGTAATATTAGTGGAAAGATAGGGAAAGAGGTACGAGTTTGTCTCTGTACTAATGATTACTACATACTACATTTCAAATTTCATTTGAAGTCTGATGTCCTAGTTGATCATCATATGTGCATCTGTCATTGGATCACGTTTGTAAATATTTGTCCTAGTTTTTTTTTTTTTTTTTTGGGTCTTGTCAATTCACTTTATTTGTAAATATCTAATCAGTATAAAAGATTTTCTTCTTCTACTCCCCCTTCCTCCTTTTATAATGTTAATGGATCATAAGAGCCTCTCTAATCTAACATATAAGTAGGTAAAATATCAAATAACACTAGCCTAGATTAGGCTTGTAATAGCATGTGGCTTGAGGGAATTGTAAGGATCACAAAGGAGCAAGATTTTAAGATTTTTTTATTGGTAAGCTATACAAGCATTGAACCATGACCTCATCCTCCTACTTTTTTCTTACAAGGGGAAGAGGTGTCATTTGAGATAGAGTTCCTTGTTGGCAATGTTTTTAGATATGGTAGCTGCAAAATATGGGGGATAAGTTTTAAAACTATAATATAGTGCATTGGGACCTTATGATAGTTTAGCAATGAGACAGCTCAATTGGTGTCTGGGGGATTGAGGTTTCTGCAGGTATAGATTTTGTGTCGTGCTTTGTGGTGGCATGGTGCTGTGTTAGCCTGTCTAAGTGAATGGAAAAGGAAGCAAGACCTTATTATAGTTTTGCTGTAATCCTAGTCTTGTTTGGACACGTTTTACCATTCTGTTTTCTTTATGAATAAGTATTAGTACTTCTCAAAAAAATATATATTCATACCTTTTAATTTATACTTTGCAGATATTGTTTGAACTACTAGCCAAAGGTGGAACCGTCAAGGGACTAATAAAAGAAAAGGATCAGGTAAGTTACTTATAGAAACTTGTATAGATATTTCTGCTGTTTTACTCCAAAAAAAAAAAAAAAGTAGGGATACAATCCTTTTCAAAGGATAAAAAACAAACTTTTATTTCCCATACCCTTGCCATGAAATGCTCACACAAGATGTCTAAATTTGAAATACCTAGGATTGGCTGCTCAATTTCCAGGGTTACGTGGTCTTCGACTAATGTAAGAGTGAGTAAGCAGGAAGCAAGAACAACTAGTTTTAGTGGATGTCCTTGTATCTGAGGACTACAATGAAACAAAACCTTTTGAAGTAGGATTTGTCTATGGTATTGCTTATATTATGATGCAAGGAGCACCAAAATCTTTAAGATTTAATTTTTTTGAATTTGAAATTATTTTTGTTTTTGAATTTGGTTTTACTGTTGAGAGTTTAATAAGCATTTCAATGTCTTGGAGATATGGTATGAGCAAGAGAAGCTTTATGGTTTTAAGCTTGTGTATAATTGATCTTTAAGTATATGCTAGTTGACCTGATTTCAGCCTATTCAAGTTATGTTAATGTGATATGAGCTAAAACTTGAACTTCTTTACGGGTCTAACTGAGGTTGGTTAGTGGCCTTATTTGATCATCACTTTTATGTTAATTCAATATTAATTCTAGTAAACTCCCCTCCGTCCTCTCACCCCAAAAAAAAGCACCAAAAAAAGAAAAAGGGACTTACTTTTGAAGCTATTGTGTTCTATAGTATTGTTGATTGACTGTATGAATTGTCATCGTTTCTTACTGACTCCTTGGCAAAAGATCTTGCGGAGTTGTTATTGCAACTTCATTGGATCATCAACTGATGTTAAAGCATACGGTTGTCAAGCTTTGACTTGTTAGGCAATCAACCTGATATATGAAAGTGAGTCGCATGTTGGTGAAAAAGCCCGTGCAAGTGTTTCCCTAATTTGGGACTAGTTTCATTAAGTGATGTTCTATGAGAGAAATGGTTTACAGTTCCGATCAAATGGTTGCAATTATTTGAATGATAATGACGATATAGTAACATGGTGTGGTAGAAATTGTGTAAAGAATCCCCTCGTTGTTTTGAAAATGACAGATAGCAGATCCCGTGGAGATTGAAAAAATGATAGATAAAGTGCTTTCAGAGAACCCAAAGCAGTCGGAGCAATATCGTGGGGGCAAAATAAGCTACAAGGTTATTTTGCTGGTCAGGTAAAAAATTTGCGGGTCTTAATATGAAACTTGTTATCTATTTTTATCCTGGTTAATTTGTTAATATTTTTCCTATATACCAAGATTATTCTGCATTTTTGGGGATGTGCAGGTAATGAAATTGTCAAAAGGTAAAGCAAATCCTGGGCTTCTAAACAAGATACTTTAGGAGAAATTAAATGCCAAAAGCTGTGCTTTTGTTGGTGGGTATCTATCTCCATATATATCCTATCACAAGAAAATGAAAAATGTACGTAACTTTGTTACTCTTGGCATAACTCTTGCCAGCTTCCATCATTGAAACTGGTCTCTCCTTGGGTGGGTCTAGCCTACATATTGAAACTGGTCTCTCCAGTGTTGTCCCAGTGATGTGATTTTGCTGATGATGGCACCCCAATGAACTTTACTGATGAATTTTATATCCTCTTTACTGATGGTAGAAGCATATTTTAACTCTAACCAGCTTGTTCGAGCTCTACTTCTGAACTTGTAATACTTCCCAGCAACTTGCAGTTTTTACTTGTTCTGCAAGAAACATGGAGTGGATTTGCGTGGAAGAGACTGCGGGCATGCTTCTCACTTATACATTCTTTTGTCACTTGATTGGCTTTCCATAGTAGGATAGATTCATAGTGAATAGTAAGCTCATTTTGTGCTAGTATTTATATGTATCTTGTAGTAAGTCAAGCACACTGTTTTTAGACCAAAAACATTTCTTTCTCTCGATGATTATAATTTAGTGGAAAGGGTTACCATGTTATTGTTACTCTGTCCATTTGCAATCTTTCAACATATTTTCTTGATTGTTTCAGTTTTCATTTTGAATTATAATCGGTTGGCTGTGGTCAAATACTAATTGAGGTTTATTGATAATCTTGCCAGTTGCCAGGTTATGGTTCCGCTTGTTGTTCACTGAGTTTTTTTCTTAGCTTGTCTGTCCAATTCATTTCTGGATTATCAATTGCTTAACAAGTTAATTCAGGAGAAAAAGTGATCTATAGTAATATAATAATAGTATTAATGAAAGAAGAGAAGAAGCTCTTTTGGTTTATCTAACATTTCATGTTAGATATTGGTAGTCCTAAATAATGATTTCCTCATAATGCAATGGAGAGTAATTATGATAACAGTATGGAGCAATCTAATTCTAATTCAATTGCAAGGATAAGAAATTCTAATTCAAAAAATTTAATAAAAAAAAATTCCTACTAGTACAGTGTCAATGGGTTCCTAAATTACCCGGCATTTTACTGGTACTAAAGCCAATGATATAAATCTTGAATTAAGTATAAACTTTTTTTACTGTACTTTGTTGCTGAGTAACTATTTTAGTGTGTCCTTATATTCTTTGGGAGCTGAGGGTGGTGCTCTCTGTGGGAGGACATTGTTCCCGCAAAATTCAAAAGTCGTAGACAGAGGAAGTAAGGATAGTACTACCCTAATAATACAACTAGGCTGTGTAAATGGTTAGAGGATGGATATTTCTATTTGGGCCATTGTTAAATAGGCCCAAAAATCCTGGAATTGTCCAAGTTGGAATAAGTAATGCTGTAATGGGTTTCAAACCATAAAAATAAACAGGTAAAATATTATTTTAGTTCCTAAATTTTATTAAAAGTTTATTTTTTATTCTAAACTTTAAGAAACTTATTTTTAGTCGCTAAACTATTGAAAAATGAATTATGTCCCATCAGGCTCTCATTTTTTTTATTTTTCATGATACAGGGAGACTTTTTTGGGCTCTTTGCATGGTTCAGCTAGTTATTCAGTAATAAATGCAATTATGTCAAGTATGTAAGTTTCATTAATGTAAAGGTGATTGTAAAACCACTAGGAGGTTTCAAAAAGCTTCCTGGGACAATTTCACATGTTCCAGAATTTCTTATTTACTCCTCAGACGATGTTTCATCTTGTCCTGCTCGGTAGAAACTTTTACCCTCAGGTGTGATCTCAGATGAGACTATGGGTGACATGTCAGTTGAACTGAAAACTAAGCTGTGACTTCAACTTTATCATTGGGGCTTGCCCTTTGGGCTTGTGTTGGGCTTTGTTTTCATATGAAGCCCACGTAGACCAGGGCTATTCGGGCCTTAAATGAAACCGTCCCCCTACAAGTATAATAACTAGTATAAGATGGTCATTTCAGCTACATAGGGAATTTATGTCATATAATATATTGCCATTTCTTTTCTTTTCTTTTTTTTTCCTCTCTTTTCTTTACTTTACAGTCTAAGGTGGTTTTTCTTCTTCTTTTTTTTTTTTTTTTTTTTTTTCTTTTGGGTAGCCAAGCAGAAAATAAAAACAAAAGCTTCATCAAATAACAATCATTCACTTCATTCTAAAATAATAATAATAATAATAACAATCATTCACTTTATGATTTTTGTAAGTGCTCTAAAAATAAAGGTCCAAGCCCATTTAGAACAGTGTTGCTTAGTCCCTCAAATTCGAGCCCAACAATAAAATTTATTTAGAGAGTGGGCAAACAATTCAAGTGCAATTCTAATCTGAATTCAAATCAAAGACCGAACCGAAGAGTCTAGAATGACAGAAAGAATTAATACAAGTATATGATAAGAAAAATAACTCTCCTTGGGCAGATATGAGGATTAGTCTCTTGAATATAAGGTTTGAGTTTTACACCCAATAATGCACTTTATACTTTCTCTTTTTTCTAGTTTCTCCGCAAGAAAAATGTCCCCCCACCCCTTCTAGGAGACTCCTCTCCTTTTATACCTCTCTTCTTCATATCCCAATCCTCCATCTGTAGCCTTCAGGCGTTTCTAAGGACACTTGTCCCATCAACACTCTGTTGAAGGTGGTGGGAAGGGTTGTTAGTTGTGAAAATATTGTTCAGAAGTCATTTCCTCATTAAATGTAGTTGTTAAGATTGTTCATAACATTTAATGCGAAGGGGGAAGGTAAACTTATCCAGGAAGCTTCCTCCCACTGTCATTGCCTCCCTCATGGTTCTTTCTCTTCCGCACAGGTTTCCATGAAGCGCTACTCTGTATCCCCTTCAATGCTCAGGTTAGTGAAGTCCTTGAGGCTGATACACTTCTACAAGCGTGTTTGTACAAAACATTTCATGTTTTAGTCCTCTTCCGTCCTCGGACTCCACACAGTTTTGTTTGACACTTTCTTTGAAACTTATATATTTTACTACACCCCTAAACTATAGTATAAGATTTAAAATATAGTTTTCCCAAAAATCCTTTCATTAATGCTACATAAATTACTTATCACCAAAAGTAAACGCTTTTTTGAACTCTATAAAAATAAATAAATAAGTTAAGAGTCTTGTAATTCAACTGGCTGACACCTCATGATACTTTTAATGAAAACATCCTGAATTCAAATTCCTTCATCACCAAGTATTGAATTATAAAAAATAAAATAAAATAAAATAATCATTTGTTGTCCTTACAAATATGGAAAGTGATTTCATTTTGGTACTCACGAATTCAATTGCATCAATTTCATCGTGATTTTTTTTTTTTTTTTTTTATACTAACAAAAGTTGTCTTTGTAGTTTACTGTCATTTCATTGACGAAAAATGCTAATTTCTCTCTCTTCTTTTTTTTTTTTTTTTTTTTTTGAGAAGATGCTAATATCTCTAATTGATTAAATCACATTATTAGAATAAAAAATAACTAGTATAAAATGGTTATTTCAGTTACATATGTGCACAAAATTGACATGTCATATAATATGTTGCCGTTTCTCTTTGTTTTTTTATTTTTTTTCCCCACTCTTTCCTTCTACTTTACAATCTAATTTCTTGGTAGCCAAATAGGCAAAAAAAAAAAAAAAATTCTGCCGAAAGCCTTATAGTTGAATTAACACCTCTTCATACACAAAGTGCTCAATGGTCTAAGACTCTAGGAGAGAAAGAGTTTAAGTTACAGGATTAACAGCATATTTTAATTATTTCTATAAAAAAAAATTGTATATTAATTTATTACACACTTAAATTATAATTTTACGAAATCTTTTCATTAACGCTACATAAATTACTTGTCACCAAAATTAAATGCCTTTTCAAACTCTTTAAAAATGGATGAATTTTAAAGCCTTTTATGGTACACGCGTGTTTAACAGCGAAACTCATATAATAGTTAGTTGTTGTGACAACAAAAGCATTGATGCTAGTTTGTTGCGTGAAAGGGCACTCTCATTCAAAAGGCAATAAAAGAACTATTTTTGTTGGTTGGTAAATGGAATAAAAGAACCTTTATATATCTATTTACCTATGACCTCCCTTAACATTGAAATGAATCGTTAAATTATCTTCGACTTTTCAATGTGGGTCAAACTTTTAACAAGAGATATAATTAATTGATTATAACTTAAAAGGATCATGAAAATGAGTAACACAACTAATTTTTTCCAAAGGCCTGACTTGGTCCACTCTAAAGTGAGATTATCAAAAATCAAAATACTGCATTTTTTTTTTTTTTTAGAATCAAAATACTACATAATACATATTTAAATCTTTCTAATTGCAAAATATATCTATAACTTGTCAAAAACACCACCTTATATATTAGAATATGTTTCCTAAAAAAATTATTGGTTGATTAAACTTTTATTTTATTTATTAAAGAATGAAAAATAAATTATTAATTAGCCAAATGCATTAGTTTCAATTTAAAATTCAAGGGAGTGAGGAAAAACGTGATTCAATAAGAAAAGAAATACATGTCTTTTCAAAAAAAAAAAAATGAAAGAGCTGAGAGCTGCTTCTAGAAATATTTAATACTTTAAAGTAAAAGGCCATTTCATTTCCATTGTACACGATTGAAACTTGAAAGACATGCATACGATTTGCCTTTTCATACATTAATTTGCCCACAAGAGCTTGTTTTTGGGTATCATCATTTGAACAATAAAGAATTTAGGCTCCCTCAATCATTTCCTGATAAAACCGTGGGGCAAGAAATCTGTTAAATGACTTTGATCATTGTCTTTTTTATTTTTTCACTTAAAGGGGAGGCAATGGCTTAAAAAAGTTTGGTTACCATTTTATAAAAAAAGGAAAAAAAAAAATTAAAGATGTCCCCCTCTCCACCCATATTAGATTTAAGCCCAAATAAGACAAAATCATCATATTTGCTTAAGTTTTAGAACTTTGAAACATAAGCAACTTGTTTATATTGGTGTTAGTTGGTGTCTTAAAGATCAATCTATCTATGTCCAAAACAACTTTCACTTTGCATGGCTAATTAGCTGAGCAACCGGTGAACCAAGTGGCCCCCATCATATATTTGACTATTTGAATTGTGTGGCGCCCTTATGATATTTAATCATAGTTTAATCTTGCTGATTAATTTAAGCCAATGAGATCAGCAATGGTACAAAAAGCTTTTAGAAGGTCATATTGACAAAGAAAATTTATTAGATTTTGATTATAATAAGAATCAGAATCTATCAAGAAAAAAAGTGCAAGGTGGCGCCAATTCCATTTAAATTATAATAATTGGTTTTGATTTGGTAAGAATTGAATGTTTGAGAATGATTAGCTTAGGCACTTCCAACTTCCAATTGTTCTAAGGTTATTTATGAGGGAAGGAGCCAAGAGTGTTAGAAAAGGAAGATTTGTAATGATCATAAAGGCTTCCATTGCCCAACTTTGGAAAACAATTGGAACCAACATGAAGGACAATGGGTCAAGTCGTTGGGGCCAACTTTGCAGGATCTTGAATAGTTCTATATCACAGTTCAAAATTTGATTTTTTTTTTTTTTTTGGTCGTAAACTAATAATAAAGGGGCCCTAATAAAGAGTCATAACCTACCCTCGATGTTATATTTTCATCCATGCACATTTTAACCTTCGGAGTTATTGCATCATGTCAGTTTGTTCCACCAAATATAAAGTAATAAATAAAATGAATTTTCTAGTTCATAAAAATATGCATTAAATAATAATATATATCTTGCACCAATGTGTACACCTAAAAATAAAGAAAATGGGAAGATGGTATATTATCTAGTTTTTTATTTCAAATATTTCATGAAAACATTATATATATTTGTATCTTTATTTTTACAAGATTTAGGGTTCGTTTGGATACAGCTTATTATTGCTGAAAGTTGCTGAAAATTGATTGTTCCTGAAAACACTGTAGCAAAATAATTTTTAAATGTATAAATAGTACCGTGGGACCTTTTTTTTTTTTTTTTAATACATGAACAGTACTGTTACAGTGTGTGAACAGTACTCTACAGTACGTGAATAGTAATAATTGTCTCCTGCATAGTTATTTTACTGTTCATGCGTTGGAAAAAAAAAAAAAAAAAGTTCCGAAACGTGAAATAGGAAATGCCAGCCGTAACTTTCAGTGTTATCCAAACACATACTTAGTGTGAGATCACTGATCAAGTTGAGACACAGGTATTTGTTGTTCTCTTAATTATCAACTAATATAATAAACTTTTGGTCATTCTATCGCTAGGATATTCTAGCAATCTAGCCTGTCTATCCCGAGTGCTAGCTATCTTAGTAATTGACATTTTAAGTACTATGATATTTAGTATTATATAATTAGATATATGATACTATTATATTAGTATTTGTAAATTAAGAACCGAAGTTGAGAGAAAAACACAAAGAAGAATAAATTTATATAGTGAACTAATGCATATATCTCAAATTAAGGGGAAGAAAAAGCGTTTTTTATAAGCAGTATAAACTAGTAAGTTATACCTATCAAAAAAAAAAAAAAAACTAGTAAGTTATACTTTTTTTCAACCAAATAAAAAACTAGTATAAGTTATACAAAATAAATTAGTATAAAAATATGAGTTTAATATAGTGATAATTTCCAAATAAGTGGATTTTTAATTTCTATTAGCTCAATTTAAAATTTTCTTATATCGAAAAAGAGATTTGAGATCGAATTTCATCTAAACAAAAAATAAATTTGTTGGCATGTTGTCCAATAATTTAAAAATAAATAATATATGAAAATAAATATCATATATATGTTTTGTTGAGGGTCATTTTGTAAAAAAAGGCCCAACTCAGCAAAGCAGACAATAAGAGTGGCAGGCATAGAATAAGACTATTAAACTCAGGCGGCAGGAGTAATAGAGCACAGGCCCATAACATGAATAAATGGGTCTTGAGGAAGCAAATAGGCCCAAAAAGAGAGAAATGGCACCCATGGGCAGTATATGGTATGGAAAAGTGAGAATGGGGCGCAGCAGGCCCAAAGCAATGTAAACAAAGAAAGTAGGGGTTGATGGCAAGCCGATGAACCCCAAGGATGAGAATGAGGAGATTAGGCCGGGGAAGCCCAATCAAGTTAGTAAAAGTCCATGGGAATGCAAAGTTAGTAAATGGGCTGAGAAAGCCTAAAAGAAGTAAATGGGCCGTAGGCCCAAAGGAAAAAGAAAGGGACAATAGAGCCCATGAGTAAGAACACCAGTGGCTCTATCAAGTCACTGGGGGAAGGAATAAAACGGCAGGCTTGAAAAGAGGCCTAGTAGGAACATATCGTCATGGCAGGAAATGCTAAGTAATAAAATAGGACATGAGTGTAACCAAGAAATAGGCCAAGAGAAATGTAAAACCCAGTATTAAGAGAAGCCCAATCCTAAATCCCAAAGGGAAGCAGTGAAATGTACAGAACGGCCTACATGAAAGAACAAAGAAGCATGGCAGACGATGCAAACAAAGCTCCAGATCACAACAAACACATGAGCCGCAGGCAGATTTTGAACGTACGTAACAGGAAAGCATGCGCAAGGCCCAGGCGCCACCAACCTGTACCCAGCCAATATGGGACGTGGTGGGGCCATGGGTCAGTGGTAAGAGGTAAGGGGGGGTGTGGTTTGGCGGTGAGGAGAGGAGAAAAGATCTATTTTATGTTCCCTGTCCAAGCCCTTTTGGGAGGTACGTTCTGCTGAGATGACAGATCGCCCAAAAGAGGCAAAGTTGGGGGGGAATGTTGGGTGCATGCCATAGGGAGAGAGAGAGAGAGAGCATTTACGCCACAGTAGGAGAAAGTGCCATGGCGGACTAAGAAAAAACACAAACCTATCTTTGTCTAGCGAGAGTAAGTAGTACACAGATGGTGATCGGCAAGTACGCCCAAACCAGACAAAGGCCGTTGGAGGGTAAAGTGGTAAAAATCAATCACGGCAGGCCCTATAAAAGGATCCTTGTCATGCCCTGTAAAAGGGACTGAAAAACAGAGGAAGAAAAAAATAGAAGAAAAACAAAAAAGAAAAAGAAAGAAAAGAAGAAAAGAAGAAAAGATAAGAAAACAAAGAGTAAGGATAATGAGCATGCACCAATAGATCGGTTTTCTTCTCTTCCCCTCAAAATCCCACTCTCTAAGAAACAATTAAGTAATAAGAATTCCTTCAGGCATTTATCACTTAGGTCCGATTCCCTCAAAGTCATTAATCCTCGTGGCAGGATATTCTCCTGGGAGATTAGTTTCATTGAGAGGAAGCGTTCTTTCTCTTTGATTCTTTGCCACTGCATACTCAAACTTAACTTGATGTTTATTTTCTGATTAACTTCCATCATCGTTCAATCAGTTATTCTTTTCTATAAAAGCCGTTATTATTAATACCATTGTTATTACTGTGATTCCCATAGAAATATTTGGTCTTTGTTATTAAAAAAAAGCCATTGTACTCTGTTTTTCTTTATTGTTATTATATCTGCTTGTTGTAACCTTTTTGTAATAGCTCTGCTTGCCATGAGAACGTTCTTGGCAAACAAGACTCAGTTTGTGCACAAGCCGGCTCAAAGTGAGTTACAGTTCAGCCGGTCTCAACTCTCCTACTCAGAAAAAATAATTGGGCCCATCACCGCAGGAGGCAGCCCAGCCTAACCCAAAACACAAAAAAGGCCCCTACATGTTTCAAATCCTTCGGTATATAATAAAACAAATCTCAAAATAAATTACAATCAAAGAGTAAAAATTTTAGAGAGGTGCTAAATCCACAATATCTTTACAATAAATTATAAGTAGTTAGTTGTTATTGGTTCAAATTTGAACCTAACACTAATATTACTTTTTTGCCCCAACAATAACAACTAGTAACAACCTACCACTTAAGATTTGTTGTAAAAATATTGTAGACATAACATTTCTCAAAATTTTATAGTGACATATGGCTTTTCAATTAATGAATAAAATTGATCATATATATCACTGTTTTTATTAATATATATATTTATATACCTCGGTAAATTAGAATTAGAAAGCATCTACCTTTGAGTTAGAGGCTCACCTAGCTTCTTCTAAAAAACAAAAGGCCACCAACATAAAAAGGGGTCACTTTTAAGTTTAACTACACAAATTTAGTATCGATTGAAAATCAAAATTCATGACGAGACTCATCGCTACCTGCTGATCAACTTAGAAACTCATTCATCCAAAAGAAATGAAAAGTTAAAACGAAGTCATTTCTTCTTAAAGCTAAAAGCCTAAAATTCAAGTTGTTTGCATAATTTTCATTGACACGCACAAAACAACCACACCCAATTAAAACAAATCGATTTTTATTAGCAAGTAAAAGGAATAAAAAAAAAAAAAAAAAAAATCAGCATCCCATTTGAAGTACCCTAGCTAGCTAGGTATACACTATACAAATCACAAATGCCAACTCTTTAAGACACCCAATTTGTATAGTTTGATCTTTTTTTTTTTTTTGAGAAACGTATAGTTTGATCTTAATCAATACATTGCTTCATGATTTAGCAAAAAGTGTCACTCCATATATATATGCAACGCTATGAATGAATTAATTAAGTAATGATTAAGTAACAGTCCCGTACCTTCGGAGAAACTATGGAATTGCTAATGCTATACTAGTAGTAGTCAACTCAAGTTAGCTCTCTCTCTCTCTCTCTCTGGTTGACTAATACTGAGTATAGTGAATCTATAGTAAACGAAATTGCAATGGCATTAAAGAGGATCACATGAATGGGGTGTGCAATGCAAATGTTGATTCCCCTCGTGCACTGTGTTTATCATCAATTTAAATTATTAATTATGAACAAAAAGGCACGTACGAAAGACAGTGGAAACTCCTCCTTTGCATCACGTGCGGAGTCACACCTCCCCTAGTCAACCGACAACCATGTCCATGAAAGACTGAGTGAGTAATAAGAGCTTCACGTTTTTGGAAATTGATAATAAAGATTCTACCTCATTACTAGGATCAGACAATTTTTGCACTCACTCCATCAATGCACTCAAATCTTGATCCAATATATACTGCTGGAACTTTGGGAATTAAACACAACCCTGAAAAATTCAAATCCAAACAAAAAAAAAAAAAAAAAAAACTGATATTGAAATTCATTTTTAGACTAATTTGGTCAAATAGTATAATTTTAGAAAAAAATTTAGAAGAAACATATCTAACCAAATTTATTGAGTTGTATAGCACGTTTTTTGAATTCGAGTTTGTTAGATTCGAGTTTCACATGAAACTCGACTTTTTCAAAATCGAGTTCCAAGCATTATGGGTTTGCGTAGCAATATGATCAAACATAATGCTTGAAACTCAAATTTCACTTGGAACAAACTCAAACTCCAAAAAAGTGCTACATAACTAAATAAGTTTGACCGGATGCATTTCTTATACATTTTTTCTTAAAATTATGCTATTTGACTCCAAAAAAAAAAAAAAAAAACCCAATTTTTACTACTAGTATGATGTACTTACCCACTCCCAAATCTCCCAATCCACTTTATAGTATTATATATGTACTTATATGGACACACATATTTTAGAAAATTTTTTATGAAAAAATAAAAACATGACTGACTTTTTTGACAATTTTTTTTAAATTTTCATAAAAAGTTTCCTAAAACATCTTATTAATATATGCTCTAAAAACACACATTAACCAAAACCTACTTATTTAAGCTCAATTAAACTTATTTTCTTTCTCAAAAAAAAAAAAATTTAAACTTATTTGTGTTCAACTTCAACAATTAAGTATTTAAGTACAAGCATATCTAATGGTATGCTGTCTCACTGAAAAAGTTACCAAAATAAAAACTATTCAGTGTTTTTTTGTGTCACCAGACTCACCACTGACAGTCCATGGCAATACCAGGCATGCATGCCACACGAGGACTTGGTTTTGCTGATTTATAAAGAGACGTGCGTTAAGTTATCATCTCCATTTTTTATTATAATTTAACTTAACTGCCAGGTTTTGTAACTGTCTTCAATTTCTAGGATATAGTAGTTGGATTCATTAGAAAAATTATCTAAAAGCAAATATTATATCATATACTCAAAATTATTAAACTATATTATTGAGACAGATATAATTAAAAGGGTTGGAGATCTGATGAACAACATACATGTCTCCTCCCAGTATCGACAGGCACGTCAGTGTTGCTGTCTCCAATAAAACAATAAACATAACGTGTCTGCTGTGTTTCATGCCTTCCATACTTTCATGTAAACTTAGGAAGTAGTCACACTTTATGCTGTGTTTCATGCCTTCCATACTTCATGTAAACTTAGGAAGTAGTCACACTTTAGTTAGGGTGTTATGTTTCTGTCGTACTAGCTATTTTATGTTATAATTTTTAAAAAATTGTTTATATTATTATGCCATATTTGTGTCCATAGTTTATATTTATGTTGGTGTCTGTGCTTCCTAAATGCTAAATTAACTCAATGTAGGTGTTATATATATGTGTATATATATATATATATGTATAGTATAAATTCTATTTATATGAAATTACATTAATTATATAAAAAAAAAAGCTTCTCAAAAAAAAAAAAAAAAAAAAAAAAAAAAAAAGTTTCTAAACAGAGTTTACTGAAACAATACAGTCTACAGTCTACACTAGCATTATCATCCACGTGCGTGAGTATGGACTATGGTCCCATATTGGAAAATGCATTCCCCTCATCCCAAATTACTTATCATCATCGTGGGACCTGATTTATTTTTATACAATCCCACTGCTAGCCATTGCGGTTGTGAACTTGCGGCTATAACTTGGCTTGGATTTAGTACTACAATATTTTTTGTGTATTAAACCCGTTAAAATAATGATATATATTTCTATATCATAATTTTTTTTTAATCAACAGAACTCGCCATCTCACAAAACTACCGGGAGCAGTTGGCTTATATCACAATTGTGAACTGGCAGCGAGGTACAGTTGGCTTGAATCCAGTGTGACAATGGGATAACATACAAGTAGTCCTGTGTCTGGAAGATCCTGTGAGATCCTAGATGGTGAGTAAATTAGGTGCATCCAGCTGAACCGGCAGGGATGTTCAATAATATATGTGCGTACCATTATCTCTGGCCTCAGCAGCATCCTCTCTAATAAGACACGAAACCAGTGCGGATCGATGTACGGTGTATCAAATATTATTATTTTTCCGCTGAATATATATGGGTCCCAATCTGTAGGACGGATACATAAATTAATGGTGATTGGCCAGATATTCTTCCTCTTCTTCAAAAGGGTCCCTAGCATATAGAGTCATAAATGGGTGACACGAGTCGTTACAGTACTACATTGGCATTTAATATGACGAAATCCACTTCTACACGATAAGCTGAACAACTCACCAGACTTTGACCCGGCCACACATATATAATATATATACATTTCACGACCATTTCACTTGTCGTGGTGCTAATTTGTGATTCGCACGTGAAAATTTTGTGCCAATACAGAATAGGACAAAATTTGGCTAATTAGAGCTCTACTCAACATCTACATTTTTAAAAAATAAAAAATAAATAATTATATTGTCAATTAAAATTTTAAATTGGTAATAAATAATATTTTATTAGTACAAAATTTGATATATGTGTTAAGAATATAAAAACCATATAATTTAAATGGTTATACTTTCAAAATATGTAACCATATTTAATTTTTTTTAAGTAAGAATTATAATCGTTAGCTACAAACTAGAATAAACTCTACCGTGATACAATTTTTTGTCTTATTACAACTATTTTAAAGAAGTTGTGTCGATATGTTATTGTTTATAATAACTCTAGAGATACAACAAATTTCACAATTCTTGATGATATATTACTAATGGTAAGCAAAAAGTTGTGTTAGTGGTGAATGCCAAATAAAAATGAGTAAAAACTTGTCAATTTAATTATTGCAAAAAAATGATGTAAAAGTTTTGAGCATATAGCATTACTTTATGAGTCATGTTAATGGGTACCCTTAAAACAATTGTTAATAAACCATTTTAAGAAAATTTTGATACAACTTTTATAAAAAATATAAAGAGTCATCAAAACAATTAATTGCTTTTTTCTTTTGCCATAAAATTTTTCTAAAAATATCTCCTAAACCAATACTTAACTTTTTCCTTAATTGTTTTATTGCTTATAATTCTATATGAAAATGGATTAATGTACAAATAGAGTCTTTAGGCTAAATATTCTTTTGCCATAAATTTTTTCCAAAAATATCTCCTACACCAATACTTCAAAGCATCCGTTAACTTTTTTCTTAATTGCTTTATTGCTTATAGTTTTGTATGAAAATGGATTAATGTAAAAATAGAGTCTTTAGGCTAAATATTATGCAAATTGGAGTTTATTTGTAATATGGGTATTGGTCAAAGCTATTTAAGGAAATGAGAAAAGATGTAAATTTTAGCAATAATATTACCAAAATTGTGAGAAAAAGTAAGAGAGAGAAAAGAGAAATGATGTGATGAAAAGGGGTGAGAAAAAGTGATTTCAACAATGGTATTGCCGAAATATTTGCCCAATTTTTGTGCTACCCAACTACACTAACTGAAACAAGGAAAGAGAAAAAAATTTAATTATGACAATGTCATTGCTGAAATGAGAGGAGAGAGGAGGGAAAAAAAAGTTGAATGGTTGTAATTAAAATACCAAAATAGGAGGAGAGGGGAGAGATAAATAAATAAAAAAAAGAAAAAAAGTTGAATTGTGGCAATTCAATTTTTTTTTTCTCTCTTTGTTTCGATCAGGTTAGTTAGTAAAATTGGGCTGATATTTCAGCATTACCATTGCCAAAATCACTTTTTCTCTCTCATTCTTTCATCACATCATTTCTCTCTTTTCTCTCTTACTTTTTCTCACAATTTTGACGATACTATTACCAAAATTCACATCTCTTCTCATTTTTTTAAATAACTTTGAACTTTGCCCATATCACAAATAAACTCCAATTTGCATAATATTTAACCAAAAGCCTCACTAAAAATAATATTAAACCAATTACGATTTACTTTCTCAATAGAAACAGGCTGTGAAAACTAAAAAGAACGTGGCTGTAGTAATACTGTCATATGGAGTAGAATAATTTTATGCATTAGACCGAGGACTCAGTCACACAGCGAAAGAGAGTGGAAATTTTGGTCAAAAAGATTGACTGAAGTAAGCAGAAATTGTCGCTTCTCTAGTACTCGTATTGACTACGGAGTATCCAGGACTTGGTCGCTCGGACTAACTCTCTTTTTTCTTTTATTTTTTGGATAAAAGATTAGAAGGCTCGGAGTCTAACTTTTTCTTTACGCAGATTGTTTTTCTTCTTTTCCCTTTAGGGGTAAGTATATGAAGTAAAAGTGAAAAAGGAAACAGAACCCCCTTGGCAGTGTGAGAAACATTGATGACACTGTTTTACCATGGTGGGCAATGCATATACAATGTACGTAGGGGGTTGATTGAGTTAATAATGTCTCATGTTCGATTATATAGGTAAAAGCATTATTGCAATTCTCGAAGAAATCTCACACTCTGGCCTCTGAAGATAATATGCTTATCACAATGCAGAATGTTTGCAAAGTATGTTTGTTGTTTTCTAGCTATTTTCTTTCCTGATCAAACAAAGAAGATAATAATTTATCTGCAAAAATAAGACAACTTTGGAATTTTATATGGGAAGTACTCAAATTTGTCCTTTGAAATCAAGGGTAAATATTTGGCAAAAATAAAAGAAATCGAGGGCAAATGTCTAAGAAGATTCGGTGTCGGTTAACGTTTCAGTGGATTTATTTTGTATAGATAAGAAATAGATTACGCAGATATAAAACTTCATGGAAGGAAAAATGAGTTTTAGATCCTTGGTAATTAGACTTGCTTGGTATGCTGATATTTGCGATATTTGGAAATAACAAAATGTATTCGTATTAATACAAGTTCTTTGTAACTTACAATTCAATAGTAATGTTCAATGGTGATATTTGGAGATAACAGAATGTATTCATATTAATATAGGTTCTTTGTAACATAGAATTCAATAATAATAAAAATGTAGTCATTTTGGTTTTGGGTTTTAGATTGTGGACATAGGTCATTCGGTCAAATTACGTTAATTATCATACTCTCTCAATATATCATTTATTTCTTCTTCCTATTTTAACATGGTATCTAAGTCACAATATTCGTGACTATAACATGTTAATTAACCTAGACTCCTTATATCTACATTCACGTCCTGTCACCATTTGAGCATTACATACACCTGCACAAACTGTTTCAGTCCTAATCATGTGCTTTCTTGTGGTTGCGTACTCTATTTCTTACCTTGAAGACGTCATCCATATGTCTCATATGCACTTCAATAGCGCCAGTTTTCATTTTGGCAATTCACTTGACCTATGATTTGAATTTTATAGTTCTCTACTCATTACGGTTTGTTTGGCACCACAATTTAAACGATCGTTTTTAGTTTTTAAACAATATTACATATATTTTTATATATTTTTTCACTCACTTATATTTCAAAAAAAAATAAAAACTATTGTTTGAGTACATGTGTTGGAGATGCAGCTACTTCCACTCTCGCATCATGCATTTCATAGACTTCTCTTGCTTGGACGGTGATATTTTTTATGTTTCTTTGTGGGCCTTTATTCTTTCAACAAGCATTGGAGACATTCTTTTCAAACTCAAGTTTTTGCTACCCCTCCACCTTAAGTTTGAGTGGGATAAGAGGATATATTAGCATATTACCATAAATGTGCAGCTCATAGAATATATTAAGATATTGTCATAAATGTATATTGCAAGGTTTTGCAAAATACTATAGGCTATCATAGTTTTAAGTGTACCATATCACACCTTGTATATTTTTTTCATTGTGTTCTTGGTAACATACAAGTTAGCAAAGTAAACATGTAACTTTTAAGAGCCTTTTGCTATAGATGTAAGTTATTATGTTGAACCATGTTATCTTTCTCTCTCTGTATTTGTATTTTTACAAATTACATGCACTATCCTAGCCAATAAAGTTGTCTTCAAGGAATAATCCAACCAAGAAGCACAACTCCATCAACCCCATTGCAGCCATCAATGGCCACAAGACCACCATTGAAGAACAACAAGAGCAACAATTGATTTCTATAAGAAGAATAACAAGAGCAAATGATCAATAAGTCAACTCTATTGGGCTAATTAAAGCCAACAATTGATTTCTTATTCGACAATAAGATATTTTATCAGTTAAATTATTTGAAATTCACTCATATATAAGAATATATTAATAGATCATACTTCATAGCATGATTAATTGAATTAAATAGAGAATATAATAAATTATAGCACAATTGAATGCACTTTTATGTTTAAATGATATTTTTTTTTGAGAAGATATGTTTAAATGATATAATTTTATTTTTAATTTGAATTTTCTCTCTCTACATTTTAGATTAATTTCACCTTATTTTTTAGTGTAGTTTCACTTTATCCATGTATGATTTAAATTAAATTTGTCAATCTATAGTTGAAAAAATTCATACTTTTGCCCCCTTGTAGTTTTCTTTTTCCTTATCGGCTTAAACTTTTGGTTTGTGAATTTAAACCATAGTATTTATTATTAATTTTCTTTTTTCTATGCTTATTTTTCAAGAAACATGGTTTTTTCTTTTTTATAATTCAATAGTCAAAGAATGCAGTGTTTAAATCCATAATATTTTTAAAAAAAATACTACTTGAACTACATTATTCTTGACAAATAAACATTATTTAAATATAAGATTTGTTAATAATCTTGCCGTAAGTAAAACATAACATTTTGGATAATAGTTGAACAAATCCAATCAACCCAAAATCCAATTAAATGGATAAAGTCTAATTATGGTTTCCAATATTTGAAAATTCAAACTTTTTTTTTGCTGAGAAAATTCAAACGTTTTAACAGCTTATATTTCAAATTATACGATATTTTTTATCCAAGACTGAAGCCGAGCCAAGATTTACAGCCTTTTTTTTTTCTTGACCAATCGATACTGACCCAAGATTTTTAACCACCTTTTATTTATAGTATTTTATTTAACCATAGTTAAATATTAGTAAATCACAGTAAAACCATCCCAATAAATTCGCACCCCACTCTCTCTTGTCTCTGGCGCTCACTTCTTTCAAGTTTTTCTCTCTCTCTCTCTCTCTCTTTCTCTCTCGAGCTTCGCATTTCCATTTCTCTCTCACACACCCGCATGCGAGTCTTTCACCCGAAGTTGCAGCCACAGTTTCGTACTACCTGAGCTCAACCTCCGCCGCGTGTACCAAAACACCATACAATGACTGTGTTCTCCGGGAAACAGGTGTTCCCGGTGGACTACGAGGCCGAAGTCTCGCAACGCCTTCTCGAAGCTTCGCTCTCCGGCGATCTGAAGTCGGCGTTGGACCTCATCGCCGATCCGTCTGTCGACGTCAACTTCGTCGGCGCCGTGTGCTTGAAGAGCAGGAAGACCGAGGTGATACCGTGCGATGAATCGGCGAGTCAGGTCCGAGTCGAGTACTACGAGTTCAAGACTGACGTCACCGCCTTGTTCCTCGCCGTACACACCGGCAACGTCTCCCTCGTGAAGAAGCTACTGGTAACTCTCTCAGACTCAGACTCAGACTCAGACTCACTCGAGCTTGAGTTTTTCGTTATTTTTTTTATTTTTTTTTAATTTAAAAAAACTGTTTCATTCGCATTGTTGATTCTCACTAAGTGAAACTGTTTTCTGTGTTTTGAAAAATATTGAAAATTTTTTGTTTTAGTGATCAAATTTGAGATCCGTTCTGTTTTTAATTTTGAATTTTTTCTCTTTTGTAAAGTGTTCTGTTTTGCTTTTGAATATATTTACAGTGTTTCTATATGCATTTTGGTGATTCAGATTGAGATTTATGGTTTTTTGTATTCTCATTGCTGGTTTTCACTGATTCCAAAGTTTTTTATGCTTATTTTAGAACAGTCCAAGTGTTTTTAATTTTACGTGTGATTCAAAGTTTTCATTTTTACTGATTTGGAAGCATATTATGCGTGAAAATCTAAGGCTCCTATCACTATATTCGAAAGTGCTTTATTTATTTATTTTTTTTTTGAAAAATTTGAGCATATTTGACTTTTTATATCTGCTCCTTAATTACTGTGAAGATTTAGGTATAGTATTAAGATTCGTTTTAATTAAGCTTTAAATCTTAAAGCAATGCTTTGGGAAAGCTAAGGTTTGATATTTGAATCACCACACTATGATTTTGGGAATTAAAGTTGTTTATGTCTGTCTCTACTCTTTTAGGATTCATAGTCTTTAATGCTTTTCCCTTCATTAGGTCCCCTACATAAATGGCTCATTATCTCTCATTAATGTAAATATGGGCTGGGTACGAATCCAATTCTTGATTTTCTGGTTTTTCATTTTTATAATAGGATAGTTACAATGGGTGCCGGGATTTGAACTCTGTTTTCGTTGTAAACACGTGCCAGTTGAGCTACAAAACTCTCTTGCCTTTGTTTTTATAATTTTCTGGTTTTTCATTTTTATAAGAGGATAGTTACAATGGGTGCCGGGATTTGAACTCTGTTTTCGTTGTAAACACGTGCCAGTTGAGCTACAAAACTCTGTTTTTATAATTTTCTCTTTATCTTTAGTTTGTGTGGGACCGTGGGGCCTGTCTCTCTGATTATTTACGTGAACTTTAAGACTCTGTTTGTGTGATCAATTTAGCTGCTCAGGTAATTAAATGTGTTGGTGAAGCATTGTGATTAAGTGGTCAGTACTTTAATGTAGCGTTTTCTCTTGGTTGGGTCGAAAATACAGAAGCAATAAAACAATTTTTCTCAACCATCAGAGCGGAGTCATGGACTTTTGTCATAGCTGTCACACATATCATGCCAATATTCTAGAATGTTTTTCTGAATGGTCTGTATTTACTGAAGTTTGTTGATGATTTTGACCCTTAATTGTTTTGTATTTTTTAACTGTTGTAGATTATAGAAAGCCGAACTGTTGGTATTCATGTTCTGTTAAGCATTGATTGGCAGTTGGGTTTTTATTAGATCTATTCATCTATAGTTTGTTTTTTGTTTTTACTTATGGGAAATGGAAAATGCTGTTTTTATTTAATATGTATAAATGGAATAGTCTTTTTTTTTTTTTTTTTTTTATATATATAAATTTTGGAATAATGTGATAGTTGGGGGAGGGGGAATTTGAACTCTGGATGTCTCAAGTGGAAACATTGGTAGTGCCAATTGGAAGAGTTCAATTATTTTGACAGCATAGTGATCTTTTGCTTAGGTTGCTAAAATAGTATGCCAACTATCCTCCACAAAACTTTGTACAAATTACTGTTAAAACTTTTATTCATGCGTAAGCACAAAAAAATGTGATGATCTCATGATCCTTACTTCCTTGTCATGTGTTGCATTTTGTTACAAAACATACAGTATGGCTGTTACTATGAGTGTTTGATATTTCTCTATTGCTTGTGCAATTATTTATTTAATTAATATCGGATGTTCTGGTTTTCTTTTAGTTTTATATAGTAAATGTGTGTAATTCGAGGCATAGAGTAAATATTCAACGTTGTGGCCCAGTCATTCCTATTGTTTATCCTTTTACTGAGCTACTGTATTTCATAATTAGAGTTAATCATAAAACAATACAAAGGCATCAACTAGCCTATCATAAAAAGGTTGGTATGTATTTTCAGATCCAATTACACCCACCTCCCTTCCCTCCGTAACTGAAAAAAGAAAAAGAAAAGAGTATCCAAGGAAGAGATGAAGGAGTGATATTTAGATCTACCTTTTTGGTTTGATCAGTATTAATCAGTCCTTAGTGCCCATATTTAGTTGTTTCTGACCTTTGGCCGAGCAGGATAAGTACATAAGGGTACACATATGATACATCCCCCTTTCTTATTAAAGGCTTTATGTACTGCCTAATGAAAGTTCCGTACTTAGCTCACCACTTCAGATTTGTTCCCCATTTTGTCTGCTTGTGGCATTACTTTCTGTAATAATGACGAGCCCAAAATGCTTAACATTCTTAGAGGTTTTGAGAAAATAAAAATAGAAAAATGAGTGTATTGTCTTCTTGTGGAGTCTTGTCAATGGCTTTATAATGTACTAAGGATTGGCACTTCTAAATGACAGAGCATTGGAGCTGATGTGAATCAGAAACTCTTCAGGGGCTTCGCGACAACAGCAGCAGTGAGGGAGGGCTACCTTGAGATTCTTGATATCTTACTTAAAGCTGGGGCATCACAGCCAGCTTGTGAAGAGGCTGTGCTGGAGGCTAGCTGTCATGGTCATGCAAGGCTTGTGGAGCTGCTTATGGGCTCTGATCTGATCCGGCCCCATATTGCTGTGCGTGCTCTTGTCACAGCATGCTGCAGTGGGTTTGTGGATGTAGTAGACACTCTCATGAAGGTAAAACTTTGTATTAATATTGGGCTGTTAATTGCCAACTTTTTAGATATTACTTTAGACCATTGTAGAAAAACAGAAATGAGCATTATATGTTGCTTTTTTAATGTCATTTTTTTTAAAAAAAATTTAGATACAAGATAGAAATTCTACTTTAGTCTAATTTTTAAGTGTATATATATGTGTGAGTCTCTCTCCTAGAGACTAAATACTTATACTTGTGGAGTGACCATCACACCAAGGTTGTCACTTTATATTAACTGTGCCTCACACACACACATATATATTAGTTATTAAATATATATACTGTTACTGTCCCTCTACACAGTTCACCTGTGTATACTATGGGGCTTGGCAGTTGTAACACACCAATGTGTTTTTAGCTTTCTTGGTAAGTTTGGCTTCTTGAAACTTAGATGTGCCACTGACAAACTTTTCAACCCTTGTAAAAAAGGTTGTACCTAGCATACAAAACTCTCACTTTTGCAAGGTTTGGGAGAGATGGTTGGTAGGCTAATAAAAATGAGAGCCTCTCACTACAAAGATGTCCTTTGCCTTTTCATGTTGCGTGGGGATACATTTCTCTCATTTTATTGCAATGTGTGACAAGAGTCCTTTCACGTGGTCAATTAATATTGTTATTGATTCTCTCCTCTACGTTTTATTGAAAGCTTGTTTGATTTATCTCGTTGACATGATTGTCCTTGCTTAATGGCAGTGTGGTGTGGATGCGGGGGCAGCTGACCGGGTCCTGCTTCGGTCATCTAAGCCTTCTGTTCACATGAATGTTGACTGTACTGCACTTGCTGCTGCTGTGGTTTGTAGGCAGGCCCCCATCGTCCGTTTGCTACTCCAGGTGAGTCTTTTAAGGGTCACTATTAATTATTAGAACAATAAGGCACAGGGTTTTGTGGGCTCTCTTCTTTTGCAGTTAATTCCTTACTCTTACTGTGCTTACACCTCATAAATGTACCGATCAAGTGAAATTGACCTTTAATATCAAACAAAATAGTAGTGCAAGTATTTGCATGACCCTGAATGGGTGTTTTTGGGTGGTCGGAGCTGGGGCCAAAAGATGACGAAAATTATCATGATCAGTCTCTTACTCGTAAGTCTGTTTGGCTCATTAAATGGGTAGGTCCCTCAGTGATGTTGGTACAGTAGACATTACAGCTGGATGACAAGCCAGTGCGAATGTCTGTAATGCTTGGGGGGGGGGAGAGGGTGGGAGAGGAGAATATGATGAAAATTTTCGTCATTTGTATCAAATTCATAAATCTGTTAGAACCATTAAAGGTGTAGGTCCCTCTGTGATGTTGATGAAGTACCCATTACAGCTGGATCTGTACCTGCGAATGACAAGCCAATGCTTCACATTTCTAGAGCTGCATGAGAATTTGGCTGTATTCATACTTTGTGATAGGATCTGTACTGCGGATTCTGTATTGGATAAAGATAGTGACAGACTCATCACTGTTTTTTCTTATAATATTTGTTTTCTTCTTCTCACCTTGATCTGTCTCCTAAAATGTAAAAAACAGGCTGGAGCTAGGACGGACATCAAAGTGAAGTTGGGTGCATGGTCTTGGGACATGGCTACAGGGGAAGAATTTCGAGTAGGTGCAGGGTTGGCAGAGCCTTACGCCATCACCTGGTGTGCAGTGGAGTATTTTGAAGTGAGTGGTGCAATTCTGCGCATGCTCCTACAACAAAACTCTTCTGATTTTCCTCATTATGGAAGAACCCTCCTTCACCACGCTATCCTATGTGGCAATGAAGGAGCTGTTAAGGTGCTCTTAAGTTGTGGTGCCAATGTAGAATGCCTTGTTAAGACAACCAAGAAAATTGAGTTTCGCCCTATACACATGGCTGCTCGTCTTGGATTATCAACCATTCTTCAATGCCTAATTGACTCTGGTTGTGATCTAAACTCAAAAACAGATTGTGGTGACACGGCCTTGATGATCTGTGCAAAATATAAGAATCAAGAGTGTCTCAGAGTGTTAGCCAAGGGTGGTGCTGACTTTGGCTTGGTCAATGTTGTTGGTCAGTCTGCAAGTTTAATTGCTGGATCAAACAGGTGGTCCCTTGGTTTTCAACAAGCAGTACTAGATGTAATCAAAACTCGAAAGATACCAAGATCCGGAAGTATGTCTGTTTTCTGTCCACTAATATTTGCAGCCCAAGCTGGTGATGTTCAGGCTTTGGAAATTCTGATCAGTTGGGGAGGATTTAATCTTGATTATCAGGACGAAAATGGTTTGTCAGCAGTCATGATTACTGCTCTGAAGGGTCATGTTGAAGCATTCAGGTTGCTGGTCTATGCAGGGGCTGATGTAAAGCTGCACAACAAATCTGGCGAAACTGCAATCACCTTATCTGAGTTAAATCAAAATCGCGACTTGTTTGAGAAGGTAATGCTAGAATTTGCCCTTGAAAAGGGCAATCGCAATGCAGGAGGGTTCTATGCTTTACATTATGCTGCTCGACGTGGTGACTTGGATGTGGTTAGATTGCTTACCAGTAGAGGCTATGATGTAAATGTCCCTGATGGGGATGGTTACACTCCACTCATGTTAGCTGCCAAGGAAGGCCATGGTTCAATGTGTGAGCTCTTGATCTCACATGGGGCCAATTGCGATATTAAGAATGCTAGAGGTGAAACTGCCCTCTCACTTGCAAGGAAAATCGTTGGCAGGAAAAATGATGCAGAGAATGTGTTACTAGACGAGCTTGCACGCAAGTTAGTATTGGGTGGTGCCCAAGTACAAAAGCACACTAAGGGAGGCAAAGGAAGTCCGCATGAAAAGGAGATGAGAATGGTGGGGTCTTCAGGGGTGTTGCAATGGGGAAAGTCAAGCCAGAGAAATGTGATTTGTCGGGATGCAGAGATTGGGCCTAGTCATGCCTTTAGGAAGAATAGGAAGAGTAAGGGCGATGCTGACGAACCTGGTATTTTTAGGGTGGTGACTACCAAGAACAAGGAGGTGCATTTTGTGTGCGAGGGTGGGTATGAAACAGCTGAACTTTGGGTGAGGGGTATAAAGCTTGTGACCAAAGAGGTTATGTTTGGTAAGCAGAAGGAAACATAGTTTGAAGTAGGCAGTATGTATAGATGTTTGGAGGAATACTTCATCTTGAAGTATGTTAAATCCTGTTTTTAAATTGTAAAGGTTTTGGTACCCAGTAGTTGTAAATTAGTTCACCTTTCTCAAGTGAAAATTTGTTACATTCTGAGCCAGCTCTTCGGTGAGGACTTGAAATTTTTGACAAATCTCAAACCTAAGCCCGAGTATTAATTGAGTATGAGTTTAAATTTTGACTAATTATTAGGTACTTTTGGAGTATGGTGACGTGATGCGCCCTCACACATCAATGGTGGATTTTATTAGTGGGATCAACTATGAATGGGAGAGAAAAGAATGCTAACTTTGGGAGTATCTAAAAATATTCTCTAACTTCCTCCTATTGCTCTAACTAGACTTGCCGGAGGTTGTTTTCCTCATTTTTTTCAATCTTCTAAATGATTGTGAAATATAGGTCATATTTTTTGCAGCATAACATATTTCGGAAAATGTTAACCTCATTTTCTCATTTCATCTTCTAAATTAGTTCATTTTTCTCATATTTGGGATTGTTTGTTTTGTCATAAAACATTTTATGGAAAATGTCATTTTCCTTATCTTCAAAACATTCCCCTTTAAACCGCCAAAATACCCCTCAAAAAAAAAAAAAAAAAAAAAAAAAAAAAAAGCCCCTAAAACCATTGAAGTGTTGAAAATACCTTCTAAAATTCCCAAAATGGCCTCAATATGTCTCAAAATTTCTAGAATCACCTCCAATCTTTTAAAAGTTGCACACACCAAATAAAAAATTAAGTGCCATTTTGGACGTTTCATGTATTTGTATTTATGCATTTGAATTTTCAAGTTTAGTTTTCAAATGCATTGAAATGAATATATAATTTTTTTTTATAAGTTACAACTGAATTGAAAATTTGGGCAAACTTAATGGTGTGTAATTTGTAATTTACATATATTATTATTCTTTGAAGACATTTTTTATGAAGTTGGTGAGAATAAACATTATACTTATTATTTATAAGCGTAATGAACACAAACATTTTGGACCAATAAATTTTGAAAAAAACCAAAACAATTAGTAAAAAAACATAACAAAATATACTCGTAATAATTACTTACCCATCTCTTTAGCTAAAAATACTTAACATTGAAATAAATGGAGCTATGCTTTAAAATTTACTTACCCAAAAGGGGAAAAAATAACCCTAGAGACCGGGGGCATGCATGACTTCGATTACAATGGGATTATGATTTTTCTTAATCCACCCCGAACTCTTCAAATTGAGAAATTTTCAATCCATACCAAGTCATAGTAACTCTAGAACAAATACATAGGGTGAGTTGTGGTAATTTTTGTTGACAAGTTGAGACTCTTTTGTTAGGCCAAATAATAAAAAAGTATTAGTATTCAACTTTGTAAACCTAATATTTTAAAAAAATATTATAATTTAACAATTAGACACCGTATTTCAATTTAATGAAAACTAAGTATCGTAATACAATAATAAATCGAATTAACACATTTAAAAAATCCATATTTTTTTAAACTATTAATACCATGGGTTGGATTGGGTACTTAGATTAAAAATGTTGCTTACACGAACTGGGTACAATCCAAGTTAAGAAAAAATATTTATAACCCATGCCAACCCAACCCTTCAATCAACAACAAGAAAGAAGAAGAAGAAAAAAAGAGTTAGATTTGTAACCTTACTGGTGACACATTTTGTAGTTTTCTTGATTTGATATGTCCATAAGGCTGGCCAAACCTTTTTTCATTTGCCATCAAGCTTCAAATGGATTAAGATTCTCAAGAATTTTAAAGTAACTTTACTGTAGAATTCTTAAAATCATATCTATTTATTTTGAAATGAATTGATTGGATTTTATCACATCATCAAATTGTCTCTTATCGATTCGATATCTATTTAAGTTGTTGAAGATGTGGTAAAATTTAATTTATTCATTTCAAAATGAATGATAAAATTCTAGGAATCAAAGTGGAAGAAATGGGCTTTAAGAGAATAATTTTCAATAAATGACCTTTGAAATATTCAAAATCATTCTCTTAAAAGCCCATTTAAGTGTGTTCTCCCCCCACTACCACCCCCTCCCGCTTTTTGTTTTGTAGGAGGTTGCCTCCCAATAGGTTTGGAGAAATTTTTTTTGGAACAAACTATATGACAATTCATTAAACTATTCATGTAAAGTTTGTCATATCACATATGACCTATTTATTGAGTTATTTGACTTGTTTAGTAATACACGTTGATAGCATTATGAATCTTCATGGAGTGAGTTGAAGGAGATTTCTTCAAATTTGATTGGAGGAAAACTTTGTACTGGTTAGAGGCTTTGTAATTTTGTTCCTTGACATTATCAACAACCAAAAAAAAAAAAAAAAAAAACCACAGCTGCTCCAACAAATACTTAACAAGATTGGGACCGACGCAATTTTTGCAATTGAGATCATAAGTATGCGTTGGAACCAAATAGCAAATCATACCTTGAAATGGTTACTGTTCAAGACAAATGTTTGCAAGCATGAAGCATGAATTGAATCAGTGGGCACATCCTTTATCACATCATTTTTTCACAACTATTCTATATGGCAAACTGTGACTAGTTGCTTATCACTTTCAGATGTACTCACCACTTTTTCTCTACCACTTCAATCTCCCACATCAAAGTTGTGGCAAAGTTACGGCACAAAAGGTTATAGTCCTAGATTTTCTTGGTGGCTTATTTATGCAGCCAAATTTACTGCATGTTAACTCCTACTACCAGAACAAAAAATGCTATAAGCAATGCCTAATATGCCAAAGCTAGACAGTCAGATGCCCTAGATGGGTTACAACATTTGAGGTTCATGTCCTTTTTAAATCATTGGCAATTCCTCCAGGCTCCAGGAAATTTTCCAAAGCTCTTAAAATTATAAATGAAAATATTTGTCACATCAAAAATGTTTCTACATGATTTTTTACTGAAACTGCCATCTAGCTGCAAATGCGATTGACGATTTCCACTGACCTCAAATATATTTAACTATAAAAGAAACATGGCATAAGCTCACTTTATCATGGAATCAAGCAACAAGTATTCTGATATCAAGGGGAAGTCACCAAGATGGAGATTTTTAAAAGCTGTGTACTCCTGCAAAATAAATTCAGAGTGCAGATGGGACACTGCATCTCAGCCTCCAGTAATCTCTTTCTCCTTTGCCTTACACATATCCTCTGCAGACTTGACAAATTTTTTGGTCAACTCATCAACCTGGGAAAAAGAAGGGTCAGATAACTCAGAACATTGTAAAATTGATCCACTGTTTTAGTTGTAATTAGCTTAGAACTCACTTCCTTCTCCAATTTTTTTACATCATCCTTCGGGGCATGTGAATATAATTTCTTTGCCGTATCCATTGCCTGTAAAACCAACAAACAATCTGCTTAGGCACAATAAACATTAAAAACACTGGACCATATCACAACAATGCATAGAATCAATCATTATCCGTATCTATAATGGCACTCCTAGTCTTGTTGCCACACAATGCTACTAACAGTGTTTTGCACTTCAATACTTTCCACAGTACATTTTATTATGAGCTCACCATGCTAGACACCTAAGAGGCTAGACACTGTCAACTGAAATTTTTTAGATCATCCACTAAAACTGAGGTGCCGGATAAATAAAAGTGAACCATCTAGACCTCAATTGTAATAATTTTTCACAAACCAGTGGAACAACAAAATCACACTTGAGACAAATTGAGCTGTCAAGTATGATATAGTTCTAATATCAGAAAATAAAGAATAAGGTCAACCAATTCTTCACTCCCTCCACCAAATCAACCTCTGGCTAGCTAGTGCTTGATGATTCTAGGATGAAAGACAGTAAGGGAGTGAAGAATTGATATTCTTGAAATGAGATGGGCTATTTAACAAGATATAAACCTGCCACCGAAGCACACAGTGATACAGACATGGTGCTCAGATGACCATGACAGCCTCATTCCTCATTCTTTTTGATGTTTGAACAGCAGGGGGAGCATGTATAAACGTTGTTTAATAATACTCCTGAAATCTAAACATAAAGAAGAAAAAAATTACTGCCATACCTTCTGGCGAGCCCTTCTTATACTTTGTCTGGCATCTTCACAAGACTTGGTAACCACCTTACACACAGCCTGGTAGATACAATATAGTGGTCATAATAGTGCAGAGATGAAAAAGTAAGAGAAAAAGAAACAAATAAATAAATGAAAGGAAGGGTAACAATTGGCTTACCTGTATATGCTCTTTTGTCAATCTGGTCATTGCAGAGCATAAAAATGTAAATAAGTCAATCAATATTTGCGTAGATTGAACAAGCTTTATCATGGAAAATACTTATGCATCGTTATTAAAAAAAAGAAATTAAAATATTGTATCAACCAAAACCACAATTGTCTTAAGACAAATATATATATATATTTTTTTTTGATAGGTAATAAAAGACATGTCTTAAGACAAATACTTTTAATAGCCCTTATCAGCAAATGGGCTGCTTATTGGACAAGGAAAGAGGCAGTGTGAGATTAAATGGAATGACTACTTACGGTGGAATAACTGCAATCAATCGCTCACCATCCACTTTGGGACTTAAGCCTAACGGAGAAGCAACAATGGCGCTCTCTAACTTTTTAATGGTCTGCATAAAACAGGCGCTACCACTTAAATGAGTCTTTCAAACTGGGACTGTTTAGATATGAGCACCAATCAGCATGTCAAAAATAAAAAATAAAAAATTGAGGCTTGTATTGTGCAAAGCAGATTAAAGAAAATGAACTAAATTCAATAATTTAAACTTAATACAACTGATATAGAAAATTTTCATCCTGATCGCTAGATCCACAGATTTGAAGAATCAATGACTGTTAAATAGTATCGGACTCTAGACCATGTAAAAGTATAGGAAACAAACAATAACATATGCTAATGAAGAAACCCTAGAATTGAAACAAATGGCAAACTTGTTAAGTAAAGTTTTTGTTCATTACATTTGGATCATAAGGATTTACTGATAATGTCTTGGAATCCATGACCGAAACAACAGCTAAGTGGCTCAAGGGCATCTTTACACCATCAAGCTCAACAATAATGTGGTCAAGCATTCCTGTAGAAACATTCTCACTCATAACTGTGTCAATAAATCTAACAAACATACTAAGAAAATAAACAAAAACTAACAAATAGCAATGGCTTAATGTACCTGGAGATGCCCTTCCTGTTCTTAGTTTGTTCAACTCTCCTGATAATGCAGCAATTGCTGCCTCCATCATTGAGGTAGCATTTGCCTTAATAGTAGGCCCAATATCAGGCGAAACTTCGATAGTGCTCACAGCATCATCATCCTCTAAATGGTGAAAAAAGAAAACATTTTAATGGAATAGTGCTTATAACTCTGCAAAAGGCTAACATGCGATTTATATAAAGTTATACAATTTTTGTTATTCTTGCAAAAAGAATCCCTTCAGCCAAGCTCAGTAGTGCAATCAACAAAAAGCTTCACCTAATATATTTCATAAATAGTATCTCACAATAACCTTTGCATAATGCCGAATATTAATTTGTGACTTCTTGTTTCTTTATACTAGTTAGAAAAACTTCCCCAATATGGAGAAAACAAAAAAGTATTCAAAAATTCACTTACAAAAACCACCTTAAACTATCACCTGATTTACAATGTGCCCCTTTAATTTTAGAACTCAGCAATCAACCCCCCTAACTTCATTGAAAATTAGGAATAGTTTATGTCAAATGGAAGACAGTTTTCCATCAAATAAACCCGAACTTTACTCCAAACACTCCAAATTTGTGTAAACCCTCTAAACACTCTACCGCGTTAAATACCTTCAATAAGATGGAAATTAATAAAATTGAGCTAAGTCAGAGAGTTGATTGCTCAGTTTAAAAGTCTAGAACCACATTATAAACCATGTAATAGTTTAAAACATGGTTTATGTGTGTTTGCGTGCGCAATTTACCAAAAATCATATAAAAAAAACACTAAAAACAAAGAAGATATGCTTCATAAAACACAGAAATGAAATCCCATCAGAACTCTTTTGATTCTCAGTCAAAATGGAATAACCCAAACAGGAAAACACACATTTCATTCAATCATTTGCTTTACAAAGCACAAAACAAAAACAAAAACTGCCATAAAAACTCAACAGAGAGAGAAAGAGAGCAAAAGGGTACTTGATTTGCGTCCTTTGGCGAAGCCTCTGCGAGAATGTGTGAAGAAATGAAGTGTGGTGGGAAGAATGAGATCATGAATGTGGGTGTTGGAGTTGTTGTTGTTGTTGTGGGCACTGTTAATGAGTTGATGAGAAAGGTCGCTGCCATGGAAGGCGGAGCTGCGGAGGAGAAGGAGGTTCCGATGAGAGAATGCGCGTCTCAGAATTATCGACATGCCTCTTCACTCTCTAAGCTTTCATGCTTTTCTTCTTCCTTTGTTTTAGGGTTTTAGAATTTTTGATAAACCCCTTAACCCACTGTGCTGTGCTGACTGTGAAACGACGACGTAAGAGTTGGGAAAGACCCACAGATTGATGGTTCTAAGCCCAAGTGGATTTACACCACAGGTGACTTAGGCCTATTTTGAAGTGGACTCTCCATCGGAATTGCCCACAATGTCAAGCGCCCAAACCTAAAGTATAATTGGGTCTTTCCCAAGTCTATAGGCGTGATAATTGTTTTTTTTTTTTTTTTTTTTTAACTAGACATGATTTTTTTGAAAAATAAATTTGGGAGATTGCTTTTTTTTTTTTTTTTTTGGTCTGATATCATTTTTTAACAAGGATATATCATATATGAGTAAATTTATACAAATTCACTATTTTTATTCCTCTACTTTTCTACTCCCAACCAAACAAAAATAAAAAATATTAAAATATTTTTTATCTTTCTACTTTTTTATCTTTTTACCATTTTCTATTCTCCCACTTTTTCACACTTTTGAACAAACGGACATAGGAAGATACTTCTCTCTTACTTTTTTTTCGGTGGACAAAGCGGGTGAACGTGGGTTTCTGGTAAGAAACTGGCCGATAGTAGATCTTTCCAAGCCCACATGGGTTACAGTTACAGGCCCATTATGATCTCTTTTATATTACAGATTGTGCATGATTGCAGCAGATATCATTTTTTTGGCACGTGCTTGCTTGCTTACAAATCCTCAGCGGCTGATATTCTGCCACGTCATCAATCCATATCCAAGGCTTGCCCGTCGGTCCCTGATATTTGCACTTTCTGACTACCCATGCCAAATAAAAACAACAAAGAAAACCAAAAAAAAAACATTCCTCTTTCTGCTTCATTTTCAACTCTTGCTGAAGAAAAAAAGGTTAAAAAAAAAAAAATGAGAGCTTTCTGTGCATTCCACTCAGCCAAGCTCTCATGTCTCTCAAAAGTAGTAATTTTCACTACCACCACCACACCTACCATCACAAGGTACTTCTATTCCTATAACCCAGTTGCTTAGTTTTTAATTAGTTGTTGATTACTTCATTTTCTTTCTTAGTTTGTACTAATAGTTTATGTTTACTTCATACTTCCTTAGTTTTTAATTAGCAGTCAGTTCTTTAATGTTTTGTTTTAACTGTTATTTTTAAGTGCTGTGAGTTTGTTAGGCAATTAAGGTTGTTGTTGTTGGACAAATTTGTGTTTTTGATTTTGTGAAAATTTGTTGACATGCTTTGGGAGAGAGTGATTATGTAATGTAGTGATGGTATTATTCACAGGAGGTGATGAAATGGAGGTTTTAACTTTTAAGTACTAAAAATGTTGGCAATTATGGAATAACCCAGTGAGAGGAAAACCCAAGGTGTTATGGTGCAAGAGATTCATGTGCGTTTGGATGAGCTTATTTTGCCTATCTTGAAAATGTGATCCTTTGAAAAGCTGTAAATACCATTTTTTGATGGGGAAAAAAAACCTGAGGCAAATGGACTGGTAGGGAATTGTGTAGGCATATTGTAGAGGAGAGAGGGAACTTATACAGGTATGGGAGGTCGAAATTGAAGCAGCCATAGTGAATGTGAGGGTTTTGTTGGATTGGAAGTAGTAGGCATAGTTTTAAAATTTTTGAACTTTTAAGTAGTTACTAGGTGTTGGGATGCTGGCATCCAATTGTCATATGGGTGAGAGACTAAATGTTGTCAGAGATTCTAGTAGTTGTACTAGCTGAAGCTGCATCTCCCTTTTTTTTTTTTTTTTTTATGCATTTAGTTTGTCTTTTTTCTCTCCCTATGAGGTATGGTATGGAAGATTTGATTTGATTTATTTATTTGTTATTATTATTATTATTCAGGACTCGGCTTTCTTTTCCTGCCAAACTCTTCTCTTGCCAAGCACAATTCGGTAAGCAATTGATTTTTACATTTTCTTTCATGTGGTTTTTGCTTTGTTATTTAATTTTAACCTCCACATAAAAGCCAAAACATTTTGACATTTTGCTTCTGTGATTCTCTCTTTTACAATGTTAACATCCTTTTTATATGTATAAATTATACCAGCTGATTCAGGGATAGATGGTTCGTTCAGCTTGAAAGTGGTGTCTCCAACCCTGTTAGCAGCAGAAAGAGAAGAAGCTAGGGCTGTTTTGTCCTTGTTCTTTAAGAAACAAGGATTGAGCAATGCAGTTGCAACAAGAACCATAAACAAGTCAGATCATTTCATCGACCACCTGATCGCAAAGCTTCATTATATTTATAAATCTCGGTATCTAGTAGGTTCGATTCATCATATTAATGCTTCTCTATAGCCACAGTTCAATTTAGCATCTTTGATTCTAAAATGGACCCATGCTAATTGAATTCCCCTTGTCATGGCAGGACGTGAGCTTACAACTCTTGAGATCAGGGATGCTCTTATTCCTTACCTTGAGTCCCTTCTGGAAGAGCATGGGAACATTGTAGTAGATGTGGTGGAAAACTTTCCAAATCCACCTGTTAAAGAAAAAACAGTTGTGCCAGTTTCTCAGCCCAATCCAACCCTTGACTCCAAGAAGCTAAAGGCCATGTCTCGAGTGAGTGAGATAGACCCAGATGGCAAGCTCCGCCCTCACGTTCTCTATCTCATAGAACTTGGCTTGGATCTGGAGAAGATCAAGGCAATTACACAAAGATTCCCAGCTTTTGCCTACTATAGTTTGGAGGGAAAAATCAAGCCAGTGGTTGAGTTTCTTCTTGATCTTGGTGTACCAAAATCCAATATTCCCACCATCCTCAACAAAAGGCCTCAATTGTGTGGAATAAGTCTCTCTGAAAACCTTATACCCACTATGACTTTCTTAGAGAATTTGGGTGTGGACAAGAAACAATGGGCCAAGGTGATATACCGCTTTCCAGCACTTCTCACTCATAGCAGGCAGAAGGTGAAGACCACTGTAGAATTCCTTTGTGAGATGGGCCTCTCTGCAGAGAGCATTGGTAAGATTCTGACACGCAGCCCAAACATTATAAGCTACAGTGTGGAGGACAAGTTACGCCCAACAGCTGAGTACTTCCTTTCGTTGGGGGTTGATGTTGCTGTTCTTCTCTATCGTTGTCCACAGACTTTTGGCCTTAGCATTGAGGCCAATTTGAAGCCTGTGACTGAATTTTTCTTGGAGAGGGGATACAGCATTGAGGAAATAGGGACCATGATTTCAAGATATGGAGCTCTATATACTTTTAGCTTGTCTGAGAATTTAATACCAAAATGGGAGTTCTTTTTGACCATGGATTATTCAAAATCAGAGCTGGTGAAATTTCCTCAATATTTTGGTTATAGTTTGGAGGAGAGGATTAAACCAAGGTATGCCCTAGTGAAGGAGTCTGGAGTTTCATTGCTGCTGAACCAGGTTCTGTCACTGTCATATAGTGACTTTGAAAAGGCCTTGGATAAGAAAGTGAAGAAAATGCTCTCCAACAAGGATAAGAGTGGCAGCAGTGATGACCTTCGATCAGACAATGTACATTGAGACGTGTGCAGATATAACAGTATATGATGCCCAATTTGAAGGATCATCGTGGGCGTGCAGTTATAGAAACAAGCATGATGCTTTTAAGTGGGCATTACAGTTGGTGTATCTTGGTGTTGGAAAATTTGGATCATGTAAACGTATTTACCACTGAATTTGGAAACTCTAGGCATTTTTGTGCTGTTATGAGATTTGATCAAGTTTTGGAGTACATTTTGGCACATAATGCTACGTGCAGAAGGAATGAAGACGCAGCTATCATCCCTGATCAGCTCCTTCTTCCCAAGGATTACCTGCTTTGTGGTCCTGTATATGGACAAGGTTTTCTCTTTTGCATTACTCGATGGTGGGGCATCAAGGACTTAAATGGAGGCAGAATGATTGTTATTGAAATGAATCTGTTCTCATTTGCATAGCAAAGTATTCCATTGCTGATTCATTGCATTTGAAATTTTGAAGTAACTAGTACCAACATTTTGTTATGTTTTTCATTTTACTTCCATTTTTCCATTTTGCCTTGTATACTTTTCCAGAGATGTAGCCTGATTCTGCATTATCTATTCGTTATTATTGATAAAATGGCCTTTTTGGCCAAATGCCTTATATTTTCTTCATTTTGTCATAATACCATGATTCATTGACGATGTAACGAATAACGATTCGGATGTTTTCATTTAACTATTTATCTATTCTATTAAAGATACTATTTTTTTGGGCTAATAGCTAGTCTTGCTCACAACTTAGCTTTGGGTGCTTCTCTAGTAATGCCTGGGGCCTACAGCCATTTCCTCTCTCTCTTAGGCATTAAATGTCATAGGATTGGCAAACGGGCCAAGTTAATTGATGTGCAGGTCATATCAAGTTCGGAGAAATTATAGTCTTCCACTGGTGGATCGATATTTGTCTACTGTTCTACTAAAAAACTCTTATTTATCAGTAATCAGTTTTTGTTTTAAAATTTTTTCTAACTCAGCAATTTTAAACAGGTGGAAATCTTTTAGTAGAATGGTAGATCACATTACTTATCTACCATAAAAACCTTATAATTTCTTCAAGTTCAGATCAGAAGCGGGTCATTTTAAGCGGACTATAAGGAAGTTGGGTCAATCATATTATTGGTTCACTCGTATTTTTTTGCAAAAGAAAGTTTCTCTCCAAAATAATTTGGAGAGAAACTTTTTAAACTTATCATATATTTTTATATTGAATGTGAAATTTGAAAATCTAACAGTTGGATTGCATGTTTTTATTATATTTTTTATACTTGCAAAATTTCAAGAAGTTCAAAAATCAATTGTTATGTTATCAAACAAATGTTAAAATTTTTAAGTTTTTGTAATCTAAAATTGTGTATAAAAAATAAGTTCATTGATCAAATAGTAAATAAAATCCAATTTGAACGAAATTTAATATGCATATTAAGAACATAAGGAATATGAAATTTAACGGTTAGATTTTTAAAATTTACACTCAAAAAAGAGATATATGACAAGTTTGAAGGATTTTTCTTCAAACTAGTTTAGAGAAAAATTTTGTTCCTTTTCACATACAAAAAAAAAAAAAAAAATTTTGAAAATTACGTGGGGCAGGTACTGTCTGTTCTTTTAACCCATGTTTAAAAAAAAAAAAATTCCCTAAGTCAGGTTAAGTATTTTTCTTCAAAGTTTGAGTTAGGCTATTGAATGCAGATTCAATTTTGCCAAGTCTAGTGAACGAGGCGAGTCAATTCTAATATTGTTTTATTGTTTTAAAGTATGTGCTGTGTATTCAAAAGTTAGGTCATTTTGGATATACACTACTGTAAGTTTCTTTAAAAAACATTATCCATTCTCTCCGTATATGTGTTAAAAAATACTTATTATTCTCCAAAAAAAAATCATTTCTAACATAAGTTGAGTTCTAGCTCATATTACCTTGGTTCAATTTCTAATGACTCAGGCCAAGTATTTTTCTTCAAGTGTGATTAAGTAATTGAGTGCGGGTGCAATTTGCCAAGTCTAGTAAACAAGGTGAGTCAATTCTAACATTGTTTTATTTAATTTCAAGTCTATAACATAAGTTGAGTTTGAGCTCATTTTATATTGATTCAATCTCTAACGAAGAAGCTTTAACTTTATTCACATACTACTTAATTAATATATTCATTTTCATATATAGTAAAAGCATAATGATTAAATTTTTTTTAAACTTTTCACAAGTCTATATAATTTATAGTTAAATTACAATTGAAATTATATTTACTTGAATTAATTAAATTGAACGATTTTTGTTTATGGACTCATAAAAATGAATTCACTAACATTATATTGTTAAAATTTATATACAAATTTTTTACTATAAAATTAACTATTTATATTATTAATAATTTGATTTATTATAAACTTAATAAAAAAATTTACAATTTAATCTCAACTCTATTTAAGTATTTTTTGTATACATATACATACAATTATGTAATATTATATATATTTAAATCAAATTTTATACTTATACATGCATTTATGAATATAATATTATGCTTAAATTTGACTCAAAATTTTTTTTTTTTAACTTTCTAATTAGTTTAACATGAATTTGAACTTTGACCTCATTTGTTAAAAAAATTATCATTAACTTTTTCTTTTCTTTTCTTTTCTTGGAATCAAATTCAAACCACTCATGACAGCCCAATTTGAAAGGTATACCATGAAGTCATGAACAGTTTGAGATAAGATAATTGCATTTGATGAAGTTGTAAAAACAATTTTCCATCTTAACTATTAAATTAAAAAAAAAATTAAAATTAAAAATAATAAAAAATGTTTTACCTATGTACCATGAATATAGAACATTTATCTTTGCGACTTTGTCACATCAAAAAAAAAAAAAAAAAAAAAAAAAAGAAAAAGGAACACTGATCTTCGTGGTCTCTTTGATTGACGTTTGTCTTTTTGATGGAAATTCTGGATTATTCTTATCCTTGTTTGGCTTTAGAGAGGAGTGACACGTACTACAATTTAACAAGTTGAGAGAGATAAAAATGGCAACTTTACTGTTGCTGTTTGTGTAGTGTGTACACCTCAATTACACCAACGACATTAATCATTATTCAACAACATCGATTTCTGAGTTGTTGTTTAATGTCGGTTAATCAAAACAAATTTTATTCCTTTACTATGGGATACTTTCATCTATAATTAAGTTACAAAATCACCCCTCAAAAACCTTAAATTTTAACCCTTTTCGAAAAGGAATAAAAAAGGTTTGTTGGAAAATAGTCAAAATACAAAGTCATGTAGTTCTATAACTATTCCAACTTTTTTTTTTTTTTTTTATAGAAATAAATAAACATACAAAGGAGAGAAAATTAAGTTTTAACACAAAGGAACACTACTTTTTTATTCTTGATATTCTATTTTGTACTTCATTGACTAGAGTGTGTTGTCAAAAGTCTTATAGCACGATTGACTATTGTTAATATTTTTAGTGATAATATCCATGATTTAAATCCCTTGTTTCACATTATAATTATTGAATTATTTAAAAAAAAAAAAAAACTAGGGTGCTTACTTTGTAAAGAAAGAAACTAATGTATGACTGATTGCAATTGGTAGAATATAAAAGGAAATGCTAACAATAGGACATAAGATTTTCATTTAAGTAAATCCATTAAATTTAGAAAAAATAAAATTTTGAATAAAATATATTTTCCCCTCCTTATTCACTCTTATACCATAAATAGCTTATTTATCAAAGTACATTTAAGACATATTTTCTTTAAAAATATATAAATGATTAATGCATCATTTTTTTTTTATTTCCATCTTATTTCTCTTATTCCATATGTAGCTTATTAAATCAAAGTGTATTTAAAATATATTTTCTTAAAAAATATATAAATGATTAATGCATCATTTTTTTTTTCCCATCTTAGTACTCTTATTCCATATGTAGCTTATTAAACCAAAATATATGTTTCTTAAAAAAAACCAAAATATATTTTAGATATATTTTCCTATAAATAAATAAGTAAAGTATACCATTTACATTGAACATCCATTAACAGTTTCTCAAAAAAAAAAAAAAAAGAACATCCATTAACATTGCAATTCAAATATAAAATATTACTATCCTACAATTTATAATGTTATTTTCTATGCCAGAAATAATACCCAAGATACTGTTAAGCATAATTTGTTTTATTTTTTGATAATTATGTAATGAGAAACTCTGTTTTTGTTCTTTTCTTGTATGATACAAGGATCTAATAGTTAGATAGTGATGTTAGAGTAGTACTAGAAATAGCTATGTGTGATTGAAGTAATATTTTTTTTAGTAGTGCCATGGGTCCATAGCTACTACAAGTTTTACTACATTGAGTTTATAAAAAAAAAAAAAAATTTGAGAGAAGAGTTTATAAATTACTGTGTTACTAATCATGAAAAGGAAATTCAATTATTCATCTTAAAGATAGTTGAAGCCCACCAATCACACATTAATTCCCACACTAGTTTGTAAATTTTATGTAGAAAAACTTGTAGTACTTTTAACATTTTTTTTATCATTTTACATGGACCCATTACTTTCACTACTATATTACACATCAATTACATCATAACACCTTAACAATAGTACAAAGAAGTGATGAAAATTTAAGTCACTAGACTTGTTGATGATATTAAGGCTTTGTTTGGAAGTTCATAAGAAAATGGAATTGAATGGAATGGAACGATCATAAAGGAATGTAAATGAATGGAATGTATTTAAGTAAGGGAAATGAATGGAATAAAATTAAGTAACCTTGTTTGGATGTTTTAAAATAAAATAATTGAAATGAATAGAATGTAAGTAACTTTATTTGGAAGTAATAAAGAAGGAAAGAAATTGAATCATTTTATGACAATATTACTATTAGACCCATATTTTAAAATAAAGAGTTGAATATATAGAGATATTTTGGAAACTTTAGTAAAAAATTCATTAAATCTAATTTCATTCTCTATAATTCTTCCCAATTTTGGAGGGGAATGAAAATTTGAGGTTTTAAGAGAATAGAGAAGAATAAGTGTTCCCTCTTACCCATTTTATTCCCTTCCATTTAGGCTTCATTTGGGAATTCATAAGGGAATGAAATAGAATGATCATAAGAGAATGGAAAGGAATGAAATAGAATGGAATGTATTTAAGTAAGGGAAAGAAATGGAAAAGAATGAAATGGAATGGAATTAAGTAACCTTGATTGGATGTTTTAAAATAAAGAAATGGAAATGAATGAAAATAACCGGAATGTAAGTAATCTTGTTTGGGAGCAACATGGTGGAAATGGAATGAAATCATTTTATGACAATATTACTATTAGACCCCTATTTTAAAACAAAATGTTAAATATATAGGGGTATTTTGGAAGTTTTAGTTAAAAAAATCATTAAATTTAATTATATTTTCTCTCATTCCTCCCAATTTCGAGGGGAATAAAAATTTGAGATTTTAAGGGAATAGAGAGAAATGAGTGTTCCCTCCTACCCATTCCATTCCCTCCCACTTAAATTCCCAAATAAGGGAATGAGTTTTCCATTCCCCCCTATTAAAACTCTCAAACAAGGGAAGAGAAGAATATTTTAAAATTATTCTTTTCATTCATTTCCATTTCCATTCCATTCCATTCTCTGTTCCCAAACGAGGCCTTAAACTCCCAAATAAGGAAATGAACTTTCCTTTCCCTCTAGTAAAACTTCCAAACAAGGGAATGAAAGAATATCCTAAAATTATTCTTTTCATCCATTTTCATTCCATTCCATTCCCTCATCCCAAATTAGAGCTAATTGTGCAAAGGTGGATGTATGTCTAGGTGTCTCAATGACGTGACAAGCACCATGATAATTTAAAGAAATTGTTATGAAAATATGGTAGATGTAGTATTTCTCAAACTCTTAATGAAAGGCAACATCTTAACACAAATTTCAAGATATTCTACTTGCTATCAATGAATGTGGTGTAGCGATTACACAACCATCACGAAAAGGAATTCATGAGAACGACTCAAAGAAGAAGGTAAACTATGTAGGTGAAGAGTACTAGTGGAGGCAGTAAAGAGGTTACAAAATATATAGAACTTGAATCTTGAGTGACGTATATGGAGTTGTGGTTGGTCATTTTGGATCTCACTTTGTTCCATCTAACTTTGCCTACTTGGTGAGAGTAATAATTTCAAATTTATAGGCAATACTAAAGAGAAATGGAAAATCTTACGGTTGAATAATTTGACATGTATTATTAGATCTAAAGGGATATGAGTCACTCGACAAAATACTAAGGCCTCGTTTGGTTGTGATGATTTTGGGGGGAAAAGGAGATGGAGGGAGGAAAATTAGACGGATTTGAATAGTTGAAGTGTTTGGTTGAAGGTGACTTTGGTGGGGCCAGGCCCACCATTGGCTGGGGGGGGGGGGGGGGTTGTTTTCTTCCCAAATTGGGGAGAAAATGGCGAGAAAATGGACTTAGATGGGTAATTATCCATCTCCCCCTCTCATCCCCCAACGTTGGTTTTTTTTTTTCTTCTTATTTTTTTTAATTTTCAACGTTAAATATTTAAATTTTTTTGAGTAAGACTTAGGTATAGTACTTAGGTGTTGTTTTTTAGGTTCTCTTTTTAAGATTCCGCTATGTGGATTTTTTCATATGGGATGAAAATGTATTTTTTAGTTAAGTAGCCACATGATTGAATTTTAAGAGGGAAACTTAAGAAACAGCATTTAAGATACTGTACCTAAGTTTTGTCCATATTTTTTTTATTTATCCCTTACCATTTTCTATCCCTCAACTTTTCATTCCCCCAACCAAATGAAGCCATCCTCATATGGCAATGTCATAATCAAGGCCTAAATACATTGATAATCGCACTTGGGACATAGCCTTTACCTCTATCCCAATAAACCAAAATTCCCATGGTGCTCCTGAGTCTTGAAATTGGGCCTCTAGGTACAAGTAATCCCAGTTAAAGATCAAATTGACAAAATAAACTTTTTTTTTTGAGAGAGTTTTAACTTGTGTCGTCCGCTCCTGAAAATAAATTTATGTTATGGGAACAATACTATGGCACTGATACCACTGGTCGCCTTTGTCCAACCCAAATGTCTCATTTAGGAGCAAAATTTCATCCGAGTCAAGGATGTTCAATAGATATTTCTATGACACCAGTGCAGGCAAGGATTTAAAGGCAACTCTGATAATGAGGGCTGTTATGGATCCAATTTTTTTGTTGGTTGTTTTGAGGGAATCAATGTCTTGAATTTAATAAATGGACTATTTCAGAAGAGTTTAGACTCTCACATTAAATTAGTTCACAATTTGTTACTTAGAAATACATGACAAATCTTTATTCATTGTCGAACATTTAAATTTATATAAGACAAAAGATGAATACTAACTTTCCATAATTTATCAACGAAACTGATTTTAATCCAAACTAATCTAACTAATCATATTCCAAGTTAATTTATTTGAATAAATAAAACATATTTCCATCAATATTTATTCAATAATGTCTTTATTATTAGTTAGGTGTACCCAAGTGGCAAGTAAGCAGTGGGTTCCAGTTAGCTTAACTGGTAAAGTTTTTGATGATTGAATAAGAGATTTGAGGTTCAATTTTCAGCTACACCAAAAACCGATTGGTGTCTTGGTCTGATAATAAAGAGTTATGATTAAAAGTAGATGCCATAGGTTGAAACTCTCTTAAAAAAAAAAGTGGCAGGTGCTCTTTAGGGCAATTGATAATAAACTATTTTAGGAAAATTTTGACTTACTTTTATAGAAATATATAAAAAGCCATCAAAACAATTACTTACTTTTTTTTCCCCATAAAAAACTTTCTAAAAATATTTTTTAAACTAATACTCTTTTTTTTTTTTTTTTTGGATACATCTTAAACCAATACTCTTAACTTAGGTATCCGTTAACTTTTCACTTATTTATCTCCATGAGAATGCTATATTTTATGATTAGTACTAAGAGCACTTCTGCTAAAAAAAAAAAGTAGTAAGATTAAGAGTAAGAGTACCTAACTACCTAGTATGTACTAAGGAATTAACAGATAAATATTAGTATTATTATTATATAATAATGTTACTGGTAAAAAAGTAAAACAACTGACCAGGTATTCAAGAATTGATTTTCTCAAAAAAAAAAAAAAAAAATTGCAATAGTCAAAAAATCCAAATTTCAAATTGATTTTATACCCAATAATATACCTTCCATAAAAAAATAAAAATAATATACCAATATTTCCTTTTTTGTTTTTTATTCATTTCCCAAAAAGCCATGAATATAATATTACTCAGAAAATAAAACCCATCACCATGGAATTCCCTTTGGTAATTTTTCATATTCATTTTGTTCGTCTGAGTCTTGCTGGGCACTTCAGTCGACCGTTTCTTCAGCTTTGTTTTAGAACCCCTTATCACACACACAGTGACACAGTTACCAGCACCATTTTCAACTGTATATGTTTTCCATATCAGAATCAAAACCATAGGAAAACACAAAGAGAGAGAGAGAGAGAGAGAGAAGAGAAGCAAGAATGTTTTACTCACAGTGCTTGCTCTCAAGCAAAGGGCCTCTAGGCGCCATCTGGGTCGCAGCCTATTTCTTCAAGAAGCTCAAAAAGACTCAAATTGCTGAAACCAATATCTCCTCATCTGTTGGTGAGTCATTCTTTTCTCTTTTACTCATCTGGGTTTTTTCTTTTCCTTCTAAAAATTTGATTTTTTTTTACTTTATATTTGTAGGGAAATGATTTAATTGAAATTTCTCTCAGCCAAGAATGTTTTTGTTAGATTCTAATGTTCTGTTCCTTGTAATTGGTTATAATACTTTAGATAAAGGAGGCAGTTAGCCTTAAAGAAAATTTCAAATGTTTGGTTTGCATTTGTAATTTGTTTGAATTCCAGCATTGAACTGAGAAGTGAGACATAGGAAATTTTTGGGAACATGGAACTGCAAAATGGGTAGTACACAAATAAAATCTTGAATAAAATTTTTGCCAAACCCTTTTAGTACTGAGTTTTGATGAGCATATTGTGGACCTTCAATTTTCACATTTTTACTGCTATGGAAGCATTATCTTAGAATAGGGTTTTAATGAATGTTTTATATGTGAGCAGGTAGCTGCCAGGCATAACCAATAGTACTATAAAAAAAACAAAAAGAAATTTCAAAACTTAGATTTGTGATGGCTTTAGTTGTGCCTTTATTCTTCCATTTATTTGAATAATCATATCTTCCTATTCTTTTTTTTTAATAAGTCTGTGTTTTGTTTTTAAGTATGTATATTTTTTCTTATTACTTATGAAAAGAAAATACATACTTAAGAAAATCGTGTAATTTTCTTTTCCTTATTACTTTCTGCAGCAGAGAAAAAAGCTTAGATGATCAGTAACTATGCAAACATTATATTTTACTAGAATGAGATAATAATTATAGGCTTGGTGTTGACAAAGATGGTGATAGCTACAGTAGTTTTGGTGGCAGCATAGGGGGTTGGATTGCAGGTGGTGAATCTGATTATGGCAAATTGAGGAAGATTGGCTAGTGATAGTTGTGTTTGGGGCAATCTAGTGGGATCTGCTAAATTGGTTTAAAAGATGATATTTTTGGTTATGTGATGACATTTTCAGAGGTGATACTGTTTGCAGATAGTGGTGTTGACTGTAACAGTGGTATAAGGTTGATAATGATGGTGATCAGCATGAGTTAAAATCAGGATAATGGGTTTTGGAAAAATCAATATCTGGAAAAAGTATTTGCAAGGTGCATTAACAATTTTATTTCTTATTTATCTGATTTCAAGATTAAGAAAATTACTTTTATGATGCTACCTTATTTACCTTTGAATACAACATCAACTAGGTTCACTTAAGTTGGGTAGTTAGTGACAACTTCTCATAACTCATTTATTTAGGTTTTTAACGTTTTCACTTGGTCCATGACTCTTAAGTGTTCTACACAGCTTTAGTTGTGGAGTGGGAATGAACCAAATTCCAAAATCATGAGTCTAATCCATTGGAGATCGTTACTGTCAAAAATTCTGTGTCAAATTTCAATGTGTGTCAAGTTAAGCTAACAAATGGTCTCACTGTTTCTTTTGGAAGTTGTGGCCTTGATCCTCATGTATGCTAAAGTTAAATTTCTAATCAGCCTGGCCTATTCTTTCCTATTTTTTGCCTTATGCAGATAAAATATTGCAAGATGAGCTGGATGTTGTCACATATAGAGTGCTGGCCTACCTTCTCCTAGGCGTTGTCAGAATATACTCAAAAAAAGTTGAATACCTGTTTGATGACTGCCACAAGGTGCTAATAAAAATCAATGACTTTGTGGTTAGTACAAAAGCTAATGAACATGTGGAAAATTTTTGTGCACCATATTTCTCTATTACTCTACCGGAAAGGTTTGAACTCGATGCTTTTGATCTAGAGATCATTGAAGATGTTAGTGGGTAAGCTATCTGGTTTAAAAATTGAGTGGCTGAGGTTTTGATTCTTTTTGTTTTAATTAACTTAATGTGTCTGTTTCTTCTACTTCCCAGAGGCAATGTGGTGCCCTATGAACAGATCACACTCAAAGGTTCTAATTTGGTTCAAATTTCAGTTATATTTACTTTTGTTGTTTGTATTATTTATATAATTTGGTGTAATACTGAACAGATGGTTCAAGGAAAAATGAGAAAATGGGCCAGTACTCTTTAGACAAGGTATGTCATATAGTCATGTTGATGCATATAATGCTAAGTGGTCCGTTGTAACTTCTCGTCATGTACTTCCAATTATATGTCCGTCTATGTTTCATGGGAGAAGTTCCATTCTTTTCCAAGATTATGCATTGTTTTTTCTCTAGAACATCATACGCTTCCTTTGCCAAAAAAAGCTTACTGTCTTATCCTTTCTGAACATGAATAAATAAAAACATTGCATACCAATTTACTAAATTTAAAGAGTTTAAAAATTTAGATAAATGAAAAGGAAGAACAGGTTCTCTCTGCCTTGAATCCTCAAGGAATTTTGCTAGAGTTTCTGAAAACTACTCCTATGGAAATGAAGGTGAGGGAGACATTGCTAACAGAGTTAATAAAACTATATGATTGATAATTGTCTCATTGTTGGAGAGATACCTCTAACTTCTTGTACTGCCGTCTTCCTCTGTATTATGCATGTTTGAATACTGGGTAGTCAAGCTTATGCCATGTGTCCTCAAATGTGTGCTGGCCATGTGGTGGGCCTATTGTATGCAGGCACCCATTTTTGGCCTATTTTTATCAAGTGACCTGATGCAGGAAGTGCAAAGAAAATTTATTTTAATTTAGTTTTATTTTATTTGGATATCAATTGTATTTTATTTTAGGTCTTATTAGCTAATTAGGTTATTAGTATTTTATGTGTTTTCCTATAATCAATGTAATTTTTAAAATTCAATAATTGGCTTTCCTAAGTCAACTAGAATTAGGGTTAGTAGTCTATATAAGCATGCTATTGTACTCCTATGGAGACAAGTTTATGATGAATAAAATTTACTTGAAATTTTTCCAATGGTTTGGCGCTAACTAGCCAACTCTAGGTGCTGACTTCCAGTTTGTTTTTATTGTTTCTGTTCTACAATTTTTGTGTTGCATCAAGTTTGGTTTTGTCCTGCATTATTTTGATATCAGAGCTGTTGTTCTGCATCAGAACTACATGTAATTTACACATATAGACCAATTGGTATGAAATGGATTGCAGCTTGACCAACTTAAACCAAATTTATCAGAAGTTGGCTTGTAGGACGTAGTAATTTGATGGTTGAAATATCCACTACATAACAGTTGGCCACTAAGTTTCAATTCAATCTAACACATTTTCTACATACGATATATGATATATAAGTAGTTGAACCAGTTAGTTGTTAGCTCATCCACCAAAGCTAACATAGAAAGTTAATTTTGGCATTATGGCCTTCTGTTCAATAATAACTTTCAAGGCTTGTACTACTAAACTTGCTTACACACTTATTGGCCTAAAATTTTACAATATGGTAATTTTGCCTATTAATTTTGGCAAGTTTGTAGGGTGCCAACACCAATATGATATGACAGCATTGTGTATGCATTGGTTCTCATGTACGGAGAAACATGCAGCATGTAGTATTAAGCATGTAGTCTTATCCTTTCTGGACCTGAACCATCAATCCTTCAGTTTGACACCTGTTATGATGATGTAGATCCAGGATGTGTGGAATACTATTGATCAAACATGTATTAAGGTCATAAAGTTACTCCATTTCTGGCCAAAATAGAAAATTTTAATGTCAAATTGTTCATTTATTAAAATATAAAGTTGTAATCACCAATAAGCAGTTTTGGTGACTTTGCTATTCTAGTTTTGTCAGAGATGTGTACTTAAAAGGAATTTTTTTTTTTGGTGTGGTTTTGCAGTATCATAATGAGGAATTTTCTCTCTTTCAGACTACTTGCTCAACTGATTACACTTTGGCTGACAAGTATGTAAAACATACCCCATCTTTTTTCATTCTCACTGTATTGTGTTTATATTTATGTATAATGGCAGCTCAGATTTTATTTTCTTTTTATAACAAGTAATTCTTGTTGCAGTGTTCTGTCGACTGTCCTGATGGACATAGATATGGAAGTGAGCACATCATGTGGTCTAGCCAACTTAAAAGTAAACACAGAGAAGCTTCAAGACGAAAGGTTCTCTCCAGCAGAATGTGTTGACCTTGAGACATTTCTTGAGACTGAGGTACAACCTACAGATCCTTTTAAACCATTTGATGAAGAGATTCAAACTAATGGAGAACAGATAAAGGTTCCAGAAAAGGCACCATTGGAAGACGAAATACCTGGAGAGGCATGCACAGAGAAGATTCAAGATCATACGTTCTCTCACGAAGGATGTGTGAACCTTGAGATGTTTTGTGCGACTGACGAGGAACCTGCAGACCATATTAACCTATCTGCTGAAGATCATCAAATTGATGGAGAGCAGATAAAGGTTACAGAATTGGCACAATCAGAAAACAAAACTCACCCTGTTATTAGGGAAACCCATGATCTAAGCAACTTAGAAACAAGCATGGAGAAGCTTCGAGTTGAAAAATTTGCTCATGAAGAATGTATGGACCTTGATATGTTTTGTGGGGCCAAGGAGGAACCTCCAGAACTTCTTAGAAAATTTAATGAAGAGCATCATAATGATGCTGAGCCAAAAAAGCTCCCAAGTCTGACATCTTCCGAAAACAAAAAGTGTCAAGTTAATACAGAAGAACATCCACTGTCTGTCACAGTTGATAGGACCCCTAAATCCAAGTTCCCAGATGCATCAGGTGCAATTATGTTTCTTGCCATCTCTTGAAAAATGGATATTGTTAAAGAAATTTATCAACTGAACCCTTAGTGATTCATACCTTTATTGCTTGATCAGGCAGCCAAAGATTTCCCAATTTATTTGCTACGGTATTTGCACATTTTGAAGAAAAAATTATTGTCCTTAGGAATTCTGTCCTACTTAAACAATTCTTCTCTCAATGCAGGTGCCACGACACCAGAGTTCATGTTTATTCCTACACCAACTACTAGGGAGCGAGCTCGGCCTTCTAGGAAAAGAAAATGTTTAATTGATGAGTTCATAGTGTTGCCTAATGAGTATGTCCAGTTAACTCCAGTTTAAATCCACGTTTATTCATATGAACTAATTCAATATTATCCATAAATAAAAGTGGACTCTAATTGGGTATTTCTAAGAATTTTTTTTAACAATGGATGTTAATTTATGTCTACATAGTGGATGATATAATAGCCAAATGATAATATAGCCATCAATGTCACTTAGCAGCCCTATTTATATATTATTTATTTTACATTAATATAATGCTAATCATTTTAATGCAAAATGGGGTATAAGGTGTTCCTGATATGAAGTAAGTTGAGCTTAATTCTTTTCTCATCAAGTTATATCAGTTAACAGTTAAAGTTTAAAATTAGGATTGGGAGCTCTGTAGTTGTGAATCCATATCAAGCAGTTGCCACATTATTTCAGGCATACAAAATTTCTGTTACGAATATCTGATACAAACTTAATAGGTTTTTGGGCAAGTTACACATTTTCACCCTAAACTATCACCCAATGACACTTAACCCCCTGAACTTCCTAAGCGCATGATCGACCCCTCAATTTTGATAATACGTTACACTTAACCTCCTGTCATCTGTTTTGGTGCTAACTCTAACGGAAATTTCCATTGAAAAACCAATTTACCCCTCAGCTATGTGTTTTGGAGAGATGTGTAAATTGGTCTTTAAATTCTAAATCTGTCAAGAAACACTAAAACATTCGACATGGGGGCATTGAAACAAAGTTATAACTTTGGGAATAAATCATACATTTTGATAGTTCAGGGGGTTAAATGTAATCGGGGTGATAGTTTAGGGTTGACAAGTGTAATTTGGCCTAGTTGTTTTACTACACTTGGCTTTTACTTAAAGTCCCTCATCATAATTAATTCCAAGTATTTTGAATCATGAAAACAGTTGAAGGTGCTGAAATCAATGCTTTCTATATATAGCTAGGGCGAGCCTAGGTTTCATCTTTAGCTGGATTGTTAAATACTGAAGTATCATTTCTTCCCTTGTATCAAGTAATGTTAGGGAATTTCAGTTGTTTTCAGTGCAGTCAAAATTCCCAATGTATCTTTATCTGAGAATATCACACACACACGCGCGTGCACGGGCATGCTCCCACTGAGACACACAGACACAGACACAGACACACACACACACACACTTTCATCTCTAAAAACTGAAGAACATGAGATTTTGATTATCTTGGAATGGACCTAAGGACTGAAATTTCACAAAAACAAATGAACTCATAGCACATTCTATGTTATGTTAAACAATTACAGGGTACTTAGGCAGAGCATTCATGATGCAAGTGACTTGGTTTCTAAACGAGGAGCATCTCGTCGTAATGCTCTAGCTGTGTGGAAAACTTCTCGAATTTCCAGCCTCCACCAGGGTTTCTTAGAGCCTTTGATGCCTTGTAAGTTTGCTATCATCATATTCTCTGTGGTTCAAATGCTGTGCTATCCCTTCTTTTTCATGGCAATGAGTAATTGTTGTGCTATGTTTACTCAACATGTTTTTCTGCAGGTATTTCATCAGAGCTTAGGTCTCTCTTTTACACAAAGAAATTAAAGATTCTACAATCTTCTGAATTACCTGTCGGTATATCAGAGCATATGCCAGAATCTCCTACTGTGGGTAGATCAGAGCATAAGCCAGAATCTCCTAATATTGTTATTTCAGAGCATAGGCCAGAATCACCTAATGTGGGCACTTCAGAGAATAAGCCAGAATCTCCTAATGCGGGTAGATCGGAGTATAAGCCAGAATCTACTACTGTGGGTAGATCGGAGCATAAGCCAGAATCTCTTACTGTGGCTAGATCAGAGCATAAGCCAGAATCTCTTACTGTGGTTAGATCAGAGGAAATTGTTATTGCTCCAGAAACACCTGTTAAGTGCTCTACATCAATAAGATCATTTGAGAGCCCAAAGAACACAGAAAATCCTGACTTCGAGGGAGTACAACCTGCAAGTTCCTTTGGAGATGTAGAGAAAGAAGCATCTTTGAGGAAGGATCGGGACCTCGATTTCAATTTGATGAATGAGGTAAAAGTAATGATCATTATTACAGCTTAGCCTTAAAATTATAATATGAAACATTATTTTTATTATTTGTCTAATATTTGTATCATAACTTTAAACTCTACCAAGTTTAGAGGTATGAATTTAACCTATGCAACAATTGGGCTGGCTTGTAAGAGCAGAACCTTTTTGTGGCACGTATTATATTTCTGAAATTGAATATTTGCTTTGGAAAACTGGTTAAATTTTTTTTGAATTATATGTTTGTTGTCTCAGGAGATAGATTTGTGTGGAGCAGATAATGAGGAACTCTGTAAGTATCTCAATGATCTCACTATTTTAACATTGTCATTGGGCTTATTTTATATTTCATATTTTGCTTAATGTAGCATTCTCATATGGATCTTATTTTTGTTGCAGATGGATGGTCAGGGAGAACTAGGTAAAGTTGGATTGGCTTCTTCAATTTCTCTCTTTGTCATCTACTCTCAATGTTCCTTATACAATTTGGTTTCGACTTGTTAAAATTTTTCCATACAGAATGGCAGCTAGGTGCTTGCACAAAACATTCCTAAATCAGGAAAAAGGAGGAGAGGAGGAAGTAGTGAGTTTGTCACGGCTTTTGGAAGGAAGAACCAAGAAAGAAAGTGCAAGGCTGTTCTATGAGATACTGGTATGTTCTGTATGTTTTTGAGAATAATTTTCTCGTCGTTTCTCTGGGCTTCTGTTTTGTTGGTAAAACCATCTTTTCATCTTTTTAACAGAAAATAAAAAATTGTCCCTACCTCTTAGTTGTTTCCTTGGTTGCTTCTTTAAATGAACCAAAATAATGATACAAGCCCTATATATGAATGCTTTACCATGAATCTATCACATCATGTAAACCAAAAACACCTTCCCCCCCCCCCCCCCCCCTCCCCCCCCCAAACACGAGCGCACACAAAAAAACAGGAAAAAGAAAAAAAAAAAAGTTACACGTTATTTCAGCAATATATGCTTTTAGATTCAGCTGCTTTTTACTAATCTACACCAGAAACTTATCCAGGCTACCATCTGCTAATTTTAACTGTAAAACACTACAAAGTTGGGTGGAAATGTTATGCAAAATCTAATACTGGATTATGTAAAAAAACTTTGCAGGTGTTGGGAACTACAGGATATGTGGATGTGGAACAGAATAATGCTTATGGGGACATTCGAGTCTGTAAACTCTCGAAATTGGGACCAAATTTATGGAGCTGATGGTATATGAAACCACAGTAGTAATTGCATATTTATTGTGTAGAAATAGAATTGTTGACTTAGATGATAGTCCGCCATGTTAGATGAGTAATTTAAAGGTTTAGTTAGTCTCCTTTGTAGTTTGTACAGTAGACAGTAATTAATAATTTAAAGGTTTAATCTTCTTTCTGTAGCAGAAAATAGTTAGTAACAGTCAAGGCTTAGTTGAGTTGAATTATTCTTTGTACGTCATTTTTCAGTTTATGCAAGTAATTTGCTCTATGAGTAGCTTTTAATATCCAACTGATGTGGGAAAAAAGGGGCTTTAACGATCTTTCATGTTGGTGAAATTTGACATAGGAAAAAGAGTTGTAATTATATTTTGTCTAATGAAAGTATTGATAGCAGATATAGCTTCCAAACTGGGTTGATGCCTTGATGGAAGTGTGATATCAGGTACGATTCCCTGCCCCTTAGGCCAATTGGTTTGAATTGGTCCCTCATTTTCCATCCCGGATCCTCATATAAATGATTATGGCTATGGTCTAAATATTTTGCTCCATCAATCAATTCAATATATTGCGACTGGTATTTGATAAAAACTCGGTGTAGAAAATGTTTCTAGAAGTCACATTATGTTCATGTCCCACATATGTTGTCATGCTCACATTTGTTTCCAATTTTTTTCTTCCCCAATGACTATGAGTAACATTTTTCCCTAAGGTATGCGAATAAGTGACATCAGGTTGCTTCTTCTTCCATTCTCACTTGGAATCTCTCTATGCTCAATTTCTCTTGCAATGCAATGGAATTTTGATCTTGTTTTCAATGACCATGCCAGAACTACGACAAGCATGGATTATTTTCATAGATGTTCAAGGAACAGCTAGTAAAAGTACAAGAAGACCATAGGCAGTGAAGATGGCCAACGAGAGTGATGAATACGCATTATTATTATTAAGAGAACTAGATTATATAGTTGCAATTCAAACCATGGTGCTTGGAATACTCCCAAGCGAAAAAGGTTCTTTGTTCGGCTTGGAAGTTGTCACACAAGTAATTATTTTGCAATTGATATATGGGCCAATCCACGTTAAGGTGAAGCCGAAGACTTTTAAGCCACTTTGCGGTCTTCTAGGGTTTTCTGTTCAAGTTGTTAAGGTAACCTGTGTAATTAAGCCCGAACCTCACTTTGTAGAGTGAAGACTCTTTTCCATTTCCATTTAGTCTATTACATAGAGAAGATTTTAATTTCTCTTATTTGTAATTAGTTGGAGTGGTGAAAAAGTAGAAGGATGAAAAACTTTTTTGTTTAGTTGAAAAGAAAAATGGGAGGATAGAAAATAGAGTTTGTAAAAATTTACACTTATCCTATTACATAATATATATTTTTTGAGATAACATTAATTTTTTTAATGTATATAAAATAGATACACATAATTTATTATGAAATTTCTGAATTAAAAAAAAAAAAAAACACAATGAAGAAGAATAAAGAGATAAGTATATAATCTTTGTACATTAAGAGAATTCAGAAAATTAGTTATGCCTTTAAAAAATGTCAAAAATACTCCTAATCTAATTAGATAATCCTTATTATAAAAAATTAAAAAATACGGTTAAAATGGTAATTCAACAAAATTCAAAAATAAAAAAACTACCAAAGAAATTTTTTTTATAAAAAATTAGCACACTCTTTATTTAAACATATATTTTATGCATGTTTGATACATTATTCCTAAAAACTAGCACATACTAAACCTAGGAGTTTATTCCATTTCAAATCCTAAATTTTAATTTCTTAAAAATCTCTTCTTGTGTAACCTCACTAATAGATAAATTCAAATTGAAAAATTACATTAAACTCAATATAAAAAAAGAGATTCATTGCACGTGCGGAGCATGTGTGATGAGGCTAGTATCAATTAACCACAAGGTCCACAACTATATCCCAAAAACCTGAAACATATCCTTCAATTAAAAATAAATAGAAGAAAAAAAAAGTCATCCAAATTCAGTAAGAACTAAGAATGAGGAAAAAAAAAAAAAGGAAAGAAAATAGAAAAGAAAGAAAGATAGAAGCAAAGAAAGGTAGCAGAACGACTAAAAAAAGAACCAAGCTTAGGCGTAAAAAAGAAGAAGTCAGAAATGAAGAAAGGATTAAAAGGGAAGCAGGAGGGGAGGAGGAAAAAAAAAAGGTTGAACGAACAAAGCAGGCAAAGAAAAATTCAAGTGTCAAATAGTCTTTCACAATCTTGTTAAATTTTTTCTCCATTTTGGAGAGAATGTGATTTGGTGGGCTTGGAGAGAAAATAATCGGGCTCTACCAATTTTTCTCCCCTCCTACCTTTTTTTTTTTTTTTTTTTTTTTTTTTTTATCACCTTCAACCAAACGCAGCGTTAAAGCCATAGCCTTTTACATTTGTTCCATTCCTGCGTATCCGGATCCTCTCCATTTTTATGAAATGGAGAGTGTCCAGCTAAGGGCTAAGATTGATTTGAAATAAATCCATGACCTAAAATCTGCCACGTCATTTAAAAGCACTAACAAGAGACTTAACTGAATAAAAGGCTAAACTAACGTTAGTTTCAATGTCTAGGTTTTCTCTCTAACTCTCTATCCCTCAGCTCTTCGTTTCTCTCTCCCTCCCATCAAACCCAGCGATGGTCATTGGTCAAGCTTCTCAAGTTCTCCGTTTCTCTCAACCCCACAATCACCTCTGTTTCTAAAGGAATTTTTTTTTTTCCTTTTCTTTTCTTGTTGTCTTTTTTGTGTTTTTGGGAATGAGATTTGGATTTGCTTTTGGGCTCTGCCAAATCTCTGGTTTTATTGATTATTTTACAATTTTGGCTTGTTGGGTTTTTCAATTTCTTTGCAATGGTGATTGTGGGGTTGTGAATTTTGGTGATTATATATATATTTTTTGAATAAAGTTTTCATCTTTATTTTATGATATTTTTACTGGGTTTTCAATGCAATACGAATTCCGTGATTGTTTGTAATGTCAAACAATTTCTATGATTCGAGCTTTTGGCAGTTGTCCTGATTTGAAGTAATCATTGCAAAATCTTTTCCATGTGCCTAATGAGATCTGCAAGCTTCTGAATTTATGAGATTTTTTTGGGGGCTAATTATGCCTAAAATCTTGAACTTCTGAATGAAATAATGAGCCTTTTTATTTTGGGGATTTTTCTTTTTGGAAATTTTAGTACTCATGGACCCATTCTTTATCTTTTTGGAATAATTTTTGAAGTAATGAATTTTGAGCAAATTTGTGTTCATCGACAGATGATTGGGATTCGAGCGGGGTTGCCAAAAGTGAAAGAAAATGAGACCCAAGGGAAAAAAGAGAGACAATAAGATGAGAGAGACTCATACACCTACTACAGTTACCACAGATCCAAAGCAAAGGAAAGGAAAAATTTTCAATCAAAGAAAGGTATAATATTTAGTGCTATAAATGAAAGAAAAGGATGCTCTTTGACAAAGAAAACAAGAAAAGAAATAGCAAAACCATATATCAGATATTAAAATTTGAACTACGATTTTTTTTGGGTGGGGTTTAGAAAGCTGATATCAAATCTTCAAGGTGATTTCGGTCATAAGAACTGTCAGTCGCGATGTTGTGCGTGCAAGGAGAAGTCGGCCATGGCTGAGCTTTGTTGAGAGTGAGAAAGAAACTGAGATAAGATGAGAGAGCCCCAAAGAATCAAATGAAAGACTGCGTTTGTAAGATGAGAGAGCCCCAAAGAGTCAAATGAAAGAATGCGTTTGTTTTCCTTGGCTCCGTTAAGTCTCCTTTTTCTTTTTGTTTTTTTTTTTTGATAGGTGCTCCGTTAAGTCTCCTTGAAATGTTAGGTTAATGTCTTTTAAATGATGCGGCATATTTCAGGACATAGATTGATTTTAGTTAAATTTCAGCCCTTAACTGGACACTTTTCATTTCAAAGAGAAATGGAGAGGATTCAAATCCCATTCCTGCACTCAAAGAATAATCTTCATGACACTTTGAACTTATTTCATGGCTTCTGAAATAGCTAAAAGATGCTTAAGAATATGCTGAATTCATGCATCATCTTCTATTAGTGTGTAATCCTGTGCATATGCACAGGTACAATTAAAAACAATTACTATTATATGATTCAAATTAAACATTTTTTTGAGAAAATGTTCAAATTATACATGGTATTAGTTTACACTTTTTTAAACCATACATTTCTAAAATATTTAATGGTTTATCATTATATATATATATATGATTTAAAATTTAATTGGTTTTATGCTCTTTGGTTTGTGCATCCAATAATTCACTTGTCACAAAAATTTAAAACTTAGATGGACATGTGGCGAAAAATTGGACTCCAATTGAATTCCAATTTAGAATCTAGTTGGATTTTGACTCTTCAATTTTTACACTTAATAATTAACTTGGCACAAAATTAAAAATTAAATGGGACACGTGACGCAAAATTGAGAATCCAATTAAAATTTAATTAGATTGCAGTCTCTATTAGGACTAGGAATGCAGGGAGACTTGTTGTCTCTATTGGGACCATGAACGGAGGGAGACTTTGACCTAGGAGTAATGGCCACCCGCCACCGCACAATTTTATAAATAGAAATATTAGTAAGTTTGTAGATACCAATTTTAGTAATTTTGCTCTGTAAAATAACACTTTGTCCCCTTTAACAATATCATTAACTCTTTTAAGAGTAATGTTATAATCACAAACTTTTCTACAAAATTTTACAAACGGCTAAGGTAGTAAATTTTTATTGGGTTGCATTTGAGTCTACCACTTACATCAATTTTTCACTTACTATTAACTACTCACCATATTGGCGATTTGTAAAAAATTTGTAACTCAGCATTTTTTTCCTTTTAAAGGCCATAAAAAAATTGAAACAAAATATACAAGCCCAAAAAAATTAGCCCAACAACAAAAATTACCAATAATAAAGCTAATAAAAATTAAACTCAATTAACCAATTTTATCCAAAACAAACAACCCGGCCTTATAAAAAATTTTAAACAAAATAATTTTGTCCTTACTCAACAGAAGTCATACACATTAAAAAAAAAAACAAATAAATAATAAATATATAAAAAAAACCCCTTAGCGGTTAAGCAATAGAGCCGGAGGCCAGAGTCGCTACACGCAACTAGCAGCAAAGTCGCCCCTCTAACTTCAAGTTCTAGTTTCATTCCTGATTGAGACAATATCATCTTGTTTTATGGATATCATGTTTCAAGGCGCGCGCACACACACACACACATATATATATATATATATATCTTGACCATATCAATAATTAAAAAAAAATTGTAATGGGTTGTTTTTATCATGATGAAAAAGTAAAAAAAAAAAAAAAAAAGAAAAGAAAAGAAAAGAAAAGAGGAAAAACCTTTTAACACACTAACCATTCTCAGTAACATAGAATTTGAGATTGTTGTATTCTTTCTTCAGATAAATCAGTGCATCCGTTAACCCTTGTGGATAGACATTAGTATCATTGCTACCTCGTGTCTGGGTTAACAACGAAATAATAAGCTCTTAGATGATGTCTTGAAGTCATTGTCTCATTTTTTTTTTGATAAGAGAACTCATTGTCTCATTGATCAATGTTTAAAATATAAGAATTAAACAAAATAATATTACTGGATCGCCAATGAGTTCCTCATTTCTATCAAGTATCAACTGTGACAAACAAACAAAAAGGAAAGATGTGTTACATAATTCTAGCCATAAAAAATTAGATATATCCCAAAATCAAATTCAACTGCATGCTAAAAAAAGTTGTTTTGCAAAAGTATAACATAAAGTTTACCTTTGATCAGAAACCATGTAATTGGATGTATAAATAATTTTTTTTTTCTTTTTCTATACAAGATACAACACTATTTATATAATTTGAAGTTTTGTTTATTCATAGCCAATCCAAGGGGGAGAAATCGGTTTATTCCACGTCAATAAAAGCAAACCAATTAATACAAAAATATGACATAAATTCAAAATTTCATGCGAAAAAGATGTTAATTTGTATTCGGTGGATTGCTTTTATTGATTTGGAGCAGTGGATTTACTTCTATTTTTCACTCAGCATTTTTTTATGCTCATTTTCTCTTGTGGTGCAATTGAATTTTGTTCTTGTGTTCGATGTGATAGTTTTGTGGTAGCAATGTAAAATAAAAATTTATATTTTCATTCAAAGTTCATTGTACTACACAACCATGAATTTTGAATAGAACAAAATTGCGTACCTCTCTTAGCAACCTAAGTGTGTTGCCTCTTAAGGTATTCACGTCTCTCTCTCTCTCTCTCTCTCTCTTTGGGTTATCGGATGAACTACAATATCACTTAGTAGTTCTGATGAAAAAAGTATTTTGTATTAAATGATGCCACATCATCCATGTCAAAATCCAATAAATGAGAGACGTGTATAAAAATTGTTAGGGACATATTTTATGTAGTTGGCTAATCCTTTGACAAAATGCACTTTACTTGTAATTGGGTAGATCTAAGATGTGTTTAATACTTCAAGAAACATGTTGTTCAAGTCTAGTATTAAAGTCATGAAAATTGGACCAAGAAATAAGTGAAGAAAATGTGTTCAATAAAGCTGGACAGATAGCTTGACACCTGCAGATAGATAGCTCGACAGCTGCTCGACACCTCTCGACAGCTGGCTATCTATCGAGCTCTTTAGTTGATTGTTATCACAATCTCGACACCTTCTTGACAGCTAGTGGATCGATCGAGAAAGCTCCTGTCCCCTCGACAGCTTCTCGACACCTCCTCGACACCTAGCTATCTATCGAGGTTTAATAAGGCTCGACAGATACTATCTATTGAGGAATCTATCGAGGTTACGGAAATCAGAATTTTCAGATATGATTTTTGGGTTAGGCTTATGTATTTGTGTAGGGTTTCTTTTCTCACAACCGTAGACCTATATAAGGCTTATTTTAGAGGCCGTCACATAAGAAAATACAAGGAGAATATATGCAAAAGGTGACCGATGTCTTATTCTCTCTGAAAGAAGCTACTGCGTCTTTGCGCCTTAGGGTTTTGTAACCAAGTGCTACTTGATCTTCATTCTTGATGAAGTGAAGAACTTTGCAGCCAACAATCTTCTTCTAGTTGGTGATTTAGTCACGTACTAGGATCTGCACAATTGGTTAGTCACGTACTGGGATTCGTGCATCATAAAAAAGGATGGTGTTCATATATTGAAGAGTTTAGAGGTTCTGAAGTAGTAGAAGGTTTCTGTTGTGAGTTCATCTATGGGGATTGTAGAGTCTAGGGACAAAAGTTTTGTACTAGATCTGAAACTTCTCTTTACTATAGTGGATTGCTTTTCAGGAAGGTTTCCCCCCAGGTTTTTTACTGTGAAACTAGTTTGTTTCATTAGTTTTCCTGAGTCATCATATCTTGTCTTATTTACTTTTCCGCTGCATATTATTTTGACATGATATTGATGTTTGTTTGTTTTAACAAGTTTTATTCATAATAAATCTAATTAACAACTTGGATTTAAAACTTGTTAATTCTACCAACTGGGGTCTAAATTTCCCAACAAAAATAACTACCCACTAACATATGTTTTTCATTTGTTAGCGGGGTAATTATTTTTTTGCTGACATGTCTTACACTTACTGGATTTCGATACCGCTGACATGATATCGTTTGATACCAAATACCTTCTTTGCCAACTCCTTATGTGAAAATTAACTTTTTTTTAAAGACTTTTGTAAAACTCAAGAGAGAGATAGGATGTGGGATCCTAATCTTCACCTGTAGGATTAATCAATAGCTTTTTGGATGTTATTGACTTAGCTTGAAACTCTTTCAAAATTTTTCCTTAATTTTCTCAACTATATCAAGAAAATATTTGAACTTCTACAAATTGCAATAATGTCCATCAACACATTGCAATTGACCCCTGAAGATTAAAGAATTACATATGAGGTCCCATTACTTGAAATTTTATATAATATTTGTCCTTCCACCACACTATATTCCTATAAGCCACTAGGACTGTATTAATATAACTATTATGTCCCTAGCTTATGTAACTCTTAATTTCTTGATTTCATAGTTTCTATTGGATTTCAAAATATCTATGAAAATCTCTTTAAATATATATACAAATATTATATATATGAAAAACACTTATGAAAAAAAGTCATTGGCTGATTTTGCTTTGAGTCCAACTCCAATATGAAAATCAATTGAATATATTATCTTCTTTAGAGACTGGTGGATTTATTGTTAAGTATTTGCCTATTTTACTCATTATACATATAACCCAACGTATCTATATATAGCCTTTAAAAAAGCATCACCAGATGACATCGTCAAAGATATGTACATAATATATAAATATAAACAAACCTTTTATGTTTGAGAGCAATAGGAAAATTGTGATGGAACAACCTTTTAACTAACAGTGATCACACCATAAGGTGTTCTTGATCGGATCCTGTTCAATGTATGTACTTGATACTGTTAGGGTTATATTTTCTATGTAATTGGCTAATCCTTTGACAAAAAACACTTTACTTGTGATTTGGTAGATCTAAGTTGGGTGTAATGTATCAAGAAATATATTTGATGATGTTGATGAATCAGTGGGCTAAAATTTCCGGATATTTACTGATCTTCGAGAAAAATCCTGAGAATATCAAACAAGAAGTCAGAGGAGACCGGTGGAGGCCGGCCAAAAATCCTCCGATGGTAAAGTTAGTTGATTTTTCGATTTTCAGTATCAGGAAAAGACTTTTTATTTTAAAAGTTTCTCATTACCTCTCCTGTTTCCACCAAGGAGCCTTTATATAGTTTTTCCTCTGAGGTAGTTATTTCTCCAAGCGTTGTGTAGCTTGAAGGGTTTTGAGGTAAACCCCATAACTGCTTTTGGAAGTTATTTCATCCCATATCTGTTGAATATAACCGTTTTCAAAAGAAGAATGGTTATTGTTTTTTTAATAGAAAAGTAGAGTGCAAAGGAAATTTCCAGAACACTCGTCCATCTTATCAGTGAGATGGACGAGTGATTCCTTGGACGAGCTCATTCATCCGGATAAACGGATGGACGAGCTCAATGAAAATGCGTTGCTTCTATGGACGAGCTCGCCCACCAGGACAGACGGATGGACGACCATACAATGAATGGAGTCTCTTTCCTGTGGACGAGATATATGGACGAGTGTAGCAGTTGATTTTTTGGTGACACCATCAGTTGCCCCCAATCCATAGGTTTCGTCTAAGGAAATATTGATTGACAACACACTTTTCTTTTTTTTTTTTTTTAGTGGCTGAAGGTGCCACGCGTTGCAATTTCATTGGCTCTTCTCTGCGTCGTTTTGTTCTTTTGAGGCATATGACACGTGGTCTGTTCTGATTGGCCCCTGTCACTTCAAGTACCCTACTTTGTTGGCTATAAATAGTGGAATCTCTTCCATACCCTTCACATTTTCGAAATTTTTCCTCCTGAAATCTCTCGTCTAGAACCTCGTCTAGAAGTCTCCGCGTCTAGAGCCAGGTACTCTCTTCTTCCCTTCTTTTAGGCTTTCCTTTTCGTTTCCTCAAAAATGTCTGCATCCATTGTTTCTTCGTCTAGCGATAGCATAGATAGGGCTATAGACGAGTATCAGGATTCTACTAGTTATTGTAGTTCTAGTGATAGTAGTAATGAGAGTAGCAAGGGAGGTTTCACGGACGAGGAGTATGTCTCTGGCGTCCCTGGATTCCCTGTAGAGGCTCTTCAAGAGGAAGTTAGGAAAGCTTCTGGTTCCCGAGCTGGAACCTCGTCCAATGTCCCTTCGTCCAACCCTCCAGACGAAGAGGAGATCGTCTATAGCTGTGCAGTAGGCATCCATTCCAAAACATCTGAACAAAGGCTTTCTAACCTCAAGACGTGGTACCAGATTCCGGACGAATTTAACCCCCGGTTAGCCGTTCGTGGAGAATGGTGTTGCAATCCCCGTTTCAGAATAGGCGTCTATGAAGCCTACTTCTTGGGGGGCCTCAGATTTCCCTTAAACTCATTTGCTAGAGAGTTATTGGTCAAGTTAGGTTTGGGTGTTTGTCAGTTCAACCCTAATGCATGGAGATTAATCATCTCAATGCAAATTTTGTGGAATGAAGTATTTGGTAGAGATCGTCCTCTCACTGTGGACGAGTTTTTATTTTGCTATAAACCCTTTGAGATAAGCCAATCTCTTGGCTTTCATCAATTTACAGCGAGGGGCAGGGATTGTAGATTAATCAAGTCCCTAGCCTCGTCCGATAGGAATTGGAAGACGGAATTTATTTTCGTCTCTGGGTTTTGGTCTGGGAACCCTGTAGAGGTTGGAAGGGATCCCTTTGCTCCTTACACTGGAGAGCTAGGGAACCTGCGTCCTGAAAGTACGTCCTTCTCTTTTATCTTTCTTTCCCTCTTTTTGTTTTAACTTTATCCAAATCACCTTATTTGTGATTTATTTCACAGGTGCTAAACGTCCATCTTTGAGCAAGTTTCACCGTGATCGCGTCCATAGGGCTCGCCTTCACTCCAATAGGAATTTTCATTCCTTAGTTAATCTTCGTAACCTCTTTAAGTGGGGATTTGGTCCTAATCCTTCGGACGAAGCTATTGCCCACGAGGTTACAGTACGAAAAAGTAAACATATATTACTATTGTATCATTTTTCATTTTTATCTTTATTCAATTTTCTATAATCTCACTTATTATCTTCGTGTGCTTTAGGAATGGCAACCTTGAAGGAAAACAAGGGAAAGGATGTTGTAGTTGAGGAGGGCCGTCCTGAGGCACAGGCTCAGACTCGTCCAACGGCTGGGGAGAAAAGAAAGACCATATCCAAGAATTTGGATTTGGGAAGCCTCCCCAGTCGTCGAAGTAAGAAAGGGAAGCATGATTCGTCTCAAGTTGTCAAGCCCAAACCTCTCTCGTCCCAGCAGCCAACCCCAATTTTTGACGTAGATTCGTCTGCCCCAGTCGAGGCGACTCCGTCCAAGACTCCTCCGTCTAAGACGATTGCAACTCCCTCGTCCCATCCATCCCAACGGGCTCCTTCAAACATCATTGAGAATGAGGATTTAGCATGGGAGCGCTTCCAAAATGCCATTACGGACGAGGATATAAACACCTGCTATGACATGTCTTTGAAGGATTTTGAACACTCTGGTGTTCATGATCTTTTTAAGGTTGGTGAACATACTTTTGTCTCGTCCTTATTATTTCAAAAGCTTTTCCTTTATTTGTTAATTTTTATTATTTTCGTAGGGCATGTCCAAGTTCATAGCGGCGTCCAGGCAAGCTACTGGGTTGGATAAGACGAGGATCATGTTGGAGACGAGGATAAAGGAAGTGAAGGACGAATCCAAAAAATGGGCTGGAGTAGCTACAAAGGCTAAGGAAGAGCTGAAGGAAGCACAGAACCTGATTGAGGAGTTGAGAGCTGATGTGGTGGAGAAGGATACTCGTCTTGACCATATGCAAAAGAAGAATGACGAGTTGAGTACTCTTCTCACCAAGGCGAAGGAAGATGCAGTGACCGAGTTCAAGGCATCCAAGCAATACACTGATCTTCTGGACGCCAATTATGCAGCAGGCTTTGAAGACTTTAGGTTGGACGCTACAGAAAACTTCCCTGAGGTGGACTTTAGCTCCATCAAGCTTAACCTAAACGCTGCTACCAGCTCTCTCCTGCAGACAGGTTCTGAAGACGCCAATATTGAGGACGATGCTATAATGCTTCCTCCTCAAGACGCCTCCAATGTGAATGCTCCCCAGACTTAGAAATATTTTAATGTTTTGTACTCTTTCTTCTATGTTTGGTCTATTGTTCATGACCTTTCTGTGTAAGCTTAGTAAACTCGTCCATAGTTTATGGACGAGCTTTTGTAAAACTAATGTTTTAACTTCACAAGGGTGTTTGGACATTGGTTGTCCGCCCTTGAGACAATTTGAATAGATGTTTCTCTTTTATACGTGCATAGACGAGAATTTTTATTTTCATATACAAGAACCCTTGTTCAGCTCGTCTACGTTTCATATATATGTGTACTTCCAACTATCTTTATTAGGATTTTTACCAAGTGTGGTTTATCCAAGCGAAATGGTGCTTAATGGCATCAATTCGTCCTTTGGGTTTGTCGTTGTATTTTCCTTGTCCTTTTCTTATATGGACGAGTGGATTTTCCTCGTCCTTTTCTTGGATGGACGAGCATGCCTTGGGCATATTTGTACTTCCCTTTTGGGCATGGGATTTTCCTCGTCCTCTTCTTGGATGGACGAGTGGATTTTCCTCGTCCTCTTCTTGGATGGACGAGCATGCCTTGGGCATATTTGTACTTCCCTTTTGGGCATGAGATTTTCCTCGTCCTGTTCTTGAATGAACGAGTGGATTTTCCTCGTCCTCTTCTTGGATGGACGAGTGGATTTTCCTCGTCCTCTTCTTGGATGGACGAGCATGCCTTGCTTTCTGGGAAAGCATGAGATTACATCTCCGCGTCCAGAGAATTTTCTCATCTTGTGCCTTTCAGCTTTCTTCAAGAGTTTATACGAACATAAGTGCTATGGAAATCATTAATTCACACAACATTATGTACATTTCATAAATATTGTTCACAACATAGGTATTGTTCATAGACGAGGCACACACCTTAGAGGTTAATGCCTTTATTTAAACAACACAAACTATAACATTGTCCATAGACTTAATAAAATAATAAAACCACACAAGATATAATAATAAAGTTGACTCTGAAGTCGTCTAGAGCTACACTCCTCCAGGATGGCCTTCTACTGATAGTACTTCCTCAAGTGCTCCACATTCCAAGGATGCTCCAACTTCCTCCCATCAAGGGCTTCCAAGTAATAGGATCCTTGTCTTTTGCAGTTGACGACTCTGTAGGGGCCTTCCCAATTTGGTCCCAGCTTCCCATGGGCTGGGTTCTTTGTTGCTAAGGAAACCCTTTTTAGGACGAGGTCTCCTATATTGAATCGTCTCGGCTTGACCATTGCATCATACCGCCTTGCCATAAGGTTTTTATACCTTGCCATCCTTTGCTCAGCATCCGTCCTTACCTCGTCTATCAAGTCAAGGTTCAAACGGAGTTGTTCCTCATTAGCTTCGTCCTGGAAGGCTGTCACCCTATGACTGGCCATGTGCACTTCCGCAGGTATGACTGCTTCAGCTCCATAAGCTAATTTGAAAGGAGTTTCACCCGTTGGGGTTCTTGCTGTCGTCCTATATGCCCATAGCACTCCTGGTAATTCGTTTGGCCATACTCCCTTTGCCCCCTCAAGCCGAGTCTTGATTATTTTTAGCAAGGATCGGTTTGCAATTTCAGCCTGGCCATTTGCTTGTGGGTGGGCGGGTGAGGAGTAGTGATTTTGAATTCCAAAGTGTATGCAAAAATCTCTAAAGAGTACATTGTCAAATTGTCGTCCATTATCCGATATCAACACCCTAGGCACGCCAAACCTGCACACAATATTCTTCCATACAAAGTTCTTGATGTTTTGTTGCGTGATATTAGCTAAAGGTTCTGCCTCCACCCACTTGGTGAAATAATCAATACCAACCACAAGAAATTTCATTTGCCTCACACCTATCGGAAAAGGGCCCAGAATGTCTAATCCCCATTGTACGAAAGGCTAGGGAGCCGTCATTGGGGTTAGGTATTCTGATGGTTGTCTAGGAATGTTGCTAAATCGTTGGCATTGGTTGCAGACTTTGACATAGGCCTTGGCATCGGCTTGCATGTTCGGCCAGTAATACCCCGCACGGACGACTTTATGAACGAGTGATCTGGCTCCTGAGTGATTACCACATGCTCCCTCATGAATTTCTCTGAGGACATAGTTTGCTTGGTCTGGTGCCAGACACCGGAGATAAGGTCGTGAAAAACCCCTTTTATACAGAACTTCGTCCATAAGAACGTACCTGGCCGATCTTACCCTCAGCTTTCTTGCTTCGTCTTTTCCTTCTGGAAGTCGTCCCTCTTTCAAGTATGATATAATGGGAACCATCCAATTTTCTTCGTGCTGCACCTGTTGCACCTCTGGGATGTCTATACTTGGCATGTACTGAATCTCATCAAGCTTGACAGGGGCGTCACTTGCCGAAGCTTCTTTGGCTAGTGTATCTGCTTCCATGTTCTCCTCCCTTGGGATTTGAACGAAGGTAGTTTCCCCAAACTTTTTCATAAGTCTTATTACTCTGCCAAGGTACTTCCTCATTCGTTCTTCCTTAGCCTCGCACACCCCATTCACTTGGCCCATGACTAATTGAGAATCTCCCAGGACGAGTATCGACTTGGCCTCCACGGATTTGGCCAATTCTAACCCTTTAAGAAGAGCCTCATACTCGACTTCATTATTGGTTGCTTGGTACTGCAGGCGTACTTTGTGTTTCAGTTTATCCCCCTCTGGGGATTGCAAAACCACACCTATCCCTCCAGCGTGCTGTGTAGACGATCCATCCACGTGGATGATCCACCTTTGGTTACCTTCCATTTTGCTTACATCGTCATGACTAGGAGTGAACTCTGCAATAAAGTCTGCTAGAGCTTGAGCTTTTACGGCATGTCTAGTTTGGTACTTTATGTCAAACTCACTGAGCTCGACAGCCCATTGAACCAGTCGTCCTGCCGCCTCCAATTTGTTCATCGCCTTCTTGAGTGGGTGATCTGTCATGACATTGATGACATGAGCCTGGAAATAATGTCTTAGTTTTCTTGAGGCTGTCACCAGTGCGAAAGCCAACTTCTCCATTGGGGAATATCATCCTTCCGCTCCCCTCAGTGCTCTACTTGTATAGTACACTGGCTTTTGTATTTTCTCTTCCTCTCTTATCAACGCTGAGCTCACAGCATGCGGGGTTACTGCTAGGTATAAAAACAACTCTTCTCCTGTCACGGACGGACTTAGCAATGGAGCTGTGATGAGGTACGTTTTCAAGTCTTGAAATGCTCTCTGGCACTCGTCCGTCCATTCAAATGCTTTCTTTAAAATTTTGAAAAACGGCAAACACTTATCAGTAGCTTTGGAGACAAACCTGTTGAGGGCAGCAACCCGCCCGGTGAGGGATTGGACTTCTTTAACTTTGCATGGAGGCTTCATGTCCAATATTGCTTGAATTTTATCAGGGTTCGCCTCAATTCCTCTATGGGAGACCATGAACCCAAGGAATTTCCCTGACGACACCCCGAAAGCACATTTGTTGGGGTTCAACTTCATGCGATATTGTCTCAACGTGTTGAATGTCTCCTTCAGGTCATCCAAATGTCCTTCCTCTTTTTGACTTTTTACCAGCATGTCATCGACATAGACCTCCACATTCCGCCCGATCTGCGGACGAAACATGTGATTAACTAATTGTTGGTACGTTGCTCCAGCATTTTTCAAGCCAAAGGGCATTACTTCATAACAGAATAGTCCCTGACTGGTGACAAAGGACGTCTTCTCTTGGTCTGCTTCGTCCATCTTTATTTGGTTGTATCCCGAGAAAGCATCCATGAAATTTAGTAGTCTGTGGCCTGCAGTGGAATCCACCAGTTGGTCAATCCGTGGTAGTGGATAACTGTCTTTGGGGCAAGCTTTATTTAAATCTGTAAAATCCACACACATCCTCCACTTGCCGTTGGCCTTTTTTACCATTACTACATTGGCTAACCACCGGGGATAATACACTTCTCGTATAAATTTCGCGGCCAGCAACCTCTGTACCTCGTCCTTAATAGCAGCATCCCTTTCCGGAGCGAACACCCTCTTCTTCTGTCGTACTGGCTTATAGGAAGGATCTACATTTAAACGATGAGTAATAACACTGGGATCTATACCCGGCATGTCTTCGTTACTCCAAGCAAACAGATCAATATTTTCCTTCAAAAAATGGACAAGGTCTTTCTTAACTTCGTCTCTTAGATCTGTTCCCACCCTGGTACACCTGTCGGGGTAGTTCTCGTCCAAGGAAACATTTTCTAACGTTTCGACGGGTTCTGCCACAATTCTCTTTTCTTCAATATTTAAGGATTGGGTTTGCTCGTCCATGGCTAACATGGCCAGATAACATTCTCTTGCTGCCAACTGGTCTCCTTGTACTTGCCCCACCCCATGCTCTGTTGGGAACTTCACTGACAAGTGGTAGGTTGATGTGACTGCCTTCCAACTGTTCAAAGTCGGCCTTCCAACTATGGCATTGTAGGAAGATGAGCAATCTACCACAAGGAAGTTTACATCTTTGGTGATTTGTTGCGGGTACACCCCCACTGTCACTGGTAAAAGAATAGTGCCTACAGGTTGTACTTTCATTCCACCAAATCCCACTAGCGGAGAACTGGCAGGACGAAGCTGATCTCGTCCCAGCCGCATTTGCTGAAAGGCTGGATAGTACAAAATATCAGCTGAGCTTCCATTGTCTACTAGTACTCTTCTAGTTTTATAGTCAGCAATAAGAAGGGTAATAACAATAGCATCGTCATGAGGGTGATGGATTCTTTCTGCATCCTCGTCTGTGAAAGTAACTACTTGCTCGCTCGTGGTCCTTGCTCTCGGTGATCGTCCGGAGAGTTGGACACTCTGCACCACTTTTAAGTACGTCTTCTTTGATTTGGATGACTGTCCTGTTGAACCTCCCCCTATAATGACTCTTATCTCTCCAAGCGGTGGTCGCGGCGATTCTTCTACCTTACCCTTCAGTTTCTCGTCCTTCTGATCTCGTCCAAGGAAATTTCTCAGCTTCCCTTGCCTAATGAGATTTTCAATTTGTTGCTTCAAATCAAAGCATTCGTCCGTATCATGCCCATGATCTCTGTGGAAGCGACAATACTTGTTCCTATTACGCTTGTTGGGATCTCCCTTCATTTTTTCTGGCCACTTCAAAGAAGGCTCGTCCTTAATCTGCATAAGGACTTGCTCAAGTGGTACATTCAAAGGAGTGTATTGTTGATTTCGTCCTGAAGAAACTGGTTTCTTGCTATCTCGGTCTTTCTTATCTTCTGTACGCCCCTTCTTTGAACGAGGGGCTTGCTCAGAGTGACGGACGGGATTTGCCTCCATTCTTTCCATTCTCTTCCTCTTCTTGGCTATGATCGCATCTTCGGCGTTCATAAAGTTTTGGGCTGAATGGACGAGTTCGGCCATGGACTGAGGCTCTTTTTCATAAAGTTTGTGTATGAACAAATCAGAATTGACCCCATTATGGAAGGCAGCCAACAACAGTTTGTCATCTACCTCGTCAACGGTCAGTGCTTCTCTATTGAAGCGTGTGATGAAGGAACGTAGGCTTTCATTTTCCCCTTGCTCTATGGTTAGCAAGCTAGACGAGGAACGTTTATGTCTCTGTCCTCCAATGAAATTGTTAACGAATAACTTGCTCAACTCCTCAAAAGAACTTACTGAGTTGGGGGGTATCTTACTGAACCAGACTCTCGCAGGCCCTTTGAGGGTGGTTGGAAATGCTCTACACATTATCTCATCCGGAACCCCTTGAAGGTGCATAGTAGTCTTAAAGGTTGCGATATGGTCAAAGGGATCACGCGTGCCGTCATATGAATCCAAAGAAGGCATCTTGAACTTTGATGGCAATGGATGGCCATTGATGGATGCTGTAAAGGGTGAATCAGTTCTGTGAACCAAATCTTCTACAGGGTTAGTCCTCCTCATGTTCTCCCTCATTTCAGCCATAGCCTTCCTCATCTGGTCTACCTCCCTTTCCAAATACGGCATCCTCCGTGAAGCGGTACCTCTTGACTGATTTTCAGGTTCAACATTTCTTTCATCCTCCTGACTTTGTTCTCGCTCCTCTTCATGGGTCCCAAGCCGTTGCCTCCGGAGATTAATCTCTCTACGCAAGTCTTGATTTTGGCGAGTTAGTTTCGCCATGGCAGCAACCATGGATTGCATGTGTTGGGCTGATGAAGGCTGCATAGCGGGCGCCGATTGACGGTCGTGATGAGGGTTACTAGAGGCATCTCTGCTTTGTTGAGGGCCTGGACTGGTGGCCCTTGATCTTGTCCGGACCATTTCAGCCCTTTGTTGGAGAAAGTGCAGAATTCAACAATGAAACTCAAACGTAAAAAATTCTATCTTCTTTCCCACAGACGGCGCCAACTGATGATGTTGATGAATCAGTGGGCTAAAATTTCCGGATATTTACTGATCTTCGAGAAAAATCCTGAGAATATCAAACAAGAAGTCAGAGGAGACCGGTGGAGGCCGGCCAAAAATCCTTCGATGGTAAAGTTAGTTGATTTTTCGATTTTCAGTATCAGGAAAAGACTTTTTATTTTAAAAGTTTCTCATTACCTCTCCTGTTTCCACCAAGGAGCCTTTATATAGTTTTTCCTCTGAGGTAGTTATTTCTCCAAGCGTTGTGTAGCTTGAAGGGTTTTGAGGTAAACCCCATAACTGCTTTTGGAAGTTATTTCATCCCATATCTGTTGAATATAACCGTTTTCAAAAGAAGAATGGTTATTGTTTTTTTAATAGAAAAGTAGAGTGCAAAGGAAATTTCCAGAACACTCGTCCATCTTATCAGTGAGATGGACGAGTGATTCCTTGGACGAGCTCATTCATCCGGATAAACGGATGGACGAGCTCAATGAAAATGCGTTGCTTCTATGGACGAGCTCGCCCACCAGGACAGACGGATGGGCGACCATACAATGAATGGAGTCTCTTTCCTGTGGACGAGATATATGGACGAGTGTAGCAGTTGATTTTTTGGTGACACCATCAATATTGTTCAAACATATCAAGTGATTTTATTAAAGACATGAAGATAGATCTAAGAAACAAGTGAAGAAAAGTTGGTTCATTAAGACTTGACAGAAGCTCAACATATAATGCTATTGAGGATTAATGAAGAGGCTCAACATAAGCTCAACACAAGCTCGATCTATCGAGATGTACGATTTAGAATTTTCAGATTTAAAATTCAGCCCATGATGACTTGTTTAATTAAGGTTTCTTTTCTCAGAACCCTAGTCATATATAGCTTATTTTAAAAGTCATAAAGTACGGAAAATAGTGACTTAGAACTCATATACTCTGTGTGAAGCTACTGCGTTTATTCTCCTTAGGGTTTTGTAATCAAGTACTTTCTGATCTTCATTGTTTATGAAGTGAAGAACTTTGCAGCCAACAACAATTATTCAAGTTGTTGGAGTTAGTTATGTACTGAGATCCGTGCAAAGGAGTTAGTTACAGATTGGAGATTTGTGCAACAAAGGAAAGAAAACTATTACAATATCAAGTCTAATTGGGTATTGAAGCAAATGTTCAATTGTAGGTTGGTATTTTGGGATAGGTTAGGGTAGTGGTAAGATTCCTCATACTTGTAACTGCTTGATTATTGATTAGTAGATTCTTGGGAGTGGTGACCTTAAATTCACCCAGTGGGGTTCTTGCCTTGCTAGAGGTTTTCCCCATTTGTCAACAAATCACCATGTCAATTTAATTTTTGCTACATTTAGTTTATTTGGTGATTTGTTGGTGCCTCAATGATTTACATGTAATTTGAATTAATTAATTAACTTGGGTAATTGAATTAATTAATCGAGGTCAATTTATCTTAACCCAACAAATACATTACACCCCTTGTCTGCTTAAAGCCCTTCCTTTCCAATCTCAATTTTTTTTTCTTCCTCTCCCTCCAAATACTCCAAAAATCTCTTTCTCTTTCTTTATCCATTTTTCCTTAAATATCAGTATCACCTTGCATATTCCTCCCCCTTCACTTTCTCTCTCTTTTGGACTTTACGTAACAAAATATCTTCTCTCTCACTTTTGCTTCTACTTTCAGATTAAAAAAAAAAAATTTATTTCTCTTTATTATTCCCAGACTCTTCACTTTGCTTCATTTTTAGACTCTTATTGTAGTTCTCACAACTTCGTCCGTACAACCAAAGCGTAAGCTCTACTAAGCTCACTTCACTATATATATATATGTATGTATATATATATATATATATATATTTTAGCACAATAATTGTAAGCTTCAATGGTGATATCATATACTATATATAATAGCAGAAGCCCTTTTCCTGCAATTAAGGAGGTGTTGCCATGTAGGAAAAAAGCCCATCTAAAATTCTGCCACATCCACGATTAAAAAGCGATAAATTATATTGTTTGGCAATGCTACAACACTGTTTAAAAGCCTCTCATTATAAATAACAAAAAAATAGCCAGTTAAAATACAAAGAAGCATGGGACACGGAGATAGAAATAGAGAAAGAGGCAATGAGGCCTGGGACATGAAGATGAAATAGAGAATAGAGGAGGTAGAGTTTAGTAAGATAGAGAGACATCTCAGGCCAGCACCACCATCACAAAGAGAGACAGGGTTCTTACGGCGCCAAGAGAGAAATATCTAAGTTCCACCATTACTATCAATTTTTCTGCCGCCATTTGTTCCCTCGCCAGACTCAGAACACCGAAACTGCAGGCACACATAGGAATTGAGATTGAGGAAGAGAAATCTAAGTGCCATTAACTTCGTCGATTAGGCCATTTACCTGCCATCAACTGCCATTGGTAATTTTTTTTCCCTTTTCTTAGATCTGGGTATGAAATATGACTTAGTTTTTGGGTATTTTGGTTGGATAGGTATAGATTTAGATATTTGCTTTGATGTTTTGGGATTTTTTGTTACAGTTTGTAGATTTTAGATTTTGATGTTGCTTGTTTTGTTATGGATATGTTTATTTAATTTAGGGAAATGATGATTTTCTTTATGTGGTGATGGAACATCTGAGAATGAATGGGGGCATATTGGGGAAGCTTGATACTGTAGATATGGTTGAGGTCATATGCATAGTTTTCTTATTTCCACAAATCATGTATTCAAGTTGTATTCTATTAGACATTAATATATATATATATATATATATGTTGGAGAATTTTAATATTAAATAATTAAAATGAATAAATGTTACAACATAAATGTAAAGATATGGGAGTGAATATGGAAGATGAGGAGTTAGCGAAAATGTTTAATCCCACATTGAAAAGGAGAGAAACTATTTATTCTTTTTAATTATGGTGATTAATGGGCTAACATGAATTGTTTCAGATATTGGGCTAGATACGTGTGCAAGGGGGAGGTGAAGGGTGGAGGTATCAAAAATGGAAATGAATCAGCCTCTTGGATCCTCCTACTTGATAGCCCATTCAGAGTAATTACCATGAGCTTGTTGGACATCTCAACAAGCCCTTTCGCTTTAAGGGAGCCCACTTCAAGAATATAGTCTCCATCAAGGAAAAATGGATAAGTATACAAAAGATGAATATAATTGTCACTCTTATCTTGAATTGTCTTGCTGATCATTTCTATGATTATTATGATACAACTTTCTGCTAAGAAAATTTGGAAAGCTTTACAAAGCAAGTATGATATCGAGGAGGCCGGTGCAAAGAAGTATGCGGCTAGTAGATTTTTCCATTACCAACTGGTGGATGCAAAATTGGTGGTGGATCAAGCAGAAGATTTCCAAATGATTGTGGCAGAATTGAGATCTGAAGGCATAAAGATTGGAGACAATTTGGTTGTAGCTAACATAACTGATAAACTACCACAATCTTGGAGGGAGTTCCAAAAGATTTTGCAGCACAAACAAAAGGAGACATCCTTGGAGACTTTGATCACATGCATTCGTGTGGAGGAGGAGGCTAGAGGACAAGATGCACTCATGACACAAGAGAGCAATGGTAATTCCACCACAAAGGTAAACCTTATTTCAGCCAATAATAATAGGCACAAAAATCATTTTCCTAGAAATGGTCAATTGAAGCCTAAAAAGAGAGCCTTTAAAAATAATAATAGACCTCAAGGAAGGGGAAACCCGAATAAAAATTACAATAAGAACCAAGGACCCCCTTCAAAAGATCAATTTAATAGATCATGCTTTGTCTGTGGCAAGAGTGGGCATATTGCTCGATTTTGCAAATTTCGGAAACGGGAATCTGTCCCACAGGCCAACATAACTGAAGAGCCTTTAGTGGCTATGATTATAGACATCAATATGGTGCAATATGTTGAAGGGTGGTGGGCAGATTCTGGTGTTAATAGGCACGTCTGCTATGACAAAAATTGGTTCAAGTTGTACACTCCTTTTGAAGAAGAAAAAACTGTTATGCTTGGTGACTCTAGCAAAACCAAGGTTCTTGGGAGTGGTGAGGTTGAATTGAAATTCACTTCTGGACATGTGCTAACATTGAAATATGTACTTTACACTCCGTCCATGAGGAAGAATTTGATGTCAAGTTTTTTGCTTAACAAGGCTAGCTTCAAGCAAACTATGGAATCTGATAATTATGTAATCACTAAAAAGGGATTATTCGTGGGCAAGGGTTATGCTTGTGATGGTATGTTAAATTGAATGTTGAGAATAATAAAGCATCTACCAGTTCAGGTTATATGCTTTCTTCTATTAATTTTTGGCATGCTCATTTGTGTCATATAAATAGTAGATATGTGGGAATCATGAGTAGTTTAGGATTAATTCCAAGACTGTTAAAAGAATTTTGAAAATTGTGAAACTTGTAGTCAAGCTAAGATTACAAAAAAGCCTCATAAAAGTGTTGTAAGAAATATCAAATTGCTTGAGTTAATTCACTCCGATTTATGTGAATTTGAGGGAATTTTAACTTGTGGAGGAAATAGATATATTATCACTTTTATTAATGATTTCTCAAAATATACAACTATTTATTTGTTGAAAAATAAAAGTGATGCTTTTGAAAAATTTCAAAATTTTTTTAAAAGAAGTTGAAAATCAATTCGGTTGAAAAATAAAAAGAATAAGAAGTGATAGAGGCCGTGAGTATGAATCAAGTACATTCAACTCGTTTGTTTAGTCTTTAGGAATTATCCATGAAACTATTGCATCATATTCACCTGCTTCTAATGGTGTGGCCGAAAGAAAAAATAGAACTTTAATTGAGTTAACAAATACCATGTTAATTGAATTTGGTGCACCTTTACATTTTTGGGGTGAAGCTATTTTAACTGCATGTCATGTTTTGAATAGGGTGCCACATAAAAAGTCACACACCACACCTTTTGAGATGTGGAAAGGACATAAGCCAAATTTGGGATATTTGAGAGTATGGGGTTGTCTTGCTTATGTAAGGCTTACTGACCCTAAAATGCCTAAATTAGGTAGAAGAGCTACTACATATGCTTTTCTTGGTTATGCAATTAATAGTGCAGCCTATAGATTTTTTGATCTTGAAAACAAAATAATTTTTGAATCTGGTGATGCAATTTTTCATGAAGAAAAATTTCCTTTTACATTGAAAAATAGTGGGGGTGAAGAAAATATTTTGTCACAACCTAGTTCTTCTACTTCACATCTACAAAATCAAGAAAATTTTGAAATGGAACCTAGAAGGAGTAAAAGAGCTAGAGTTGAAAAGGATTTTGGTCCTGATTATTATGTTTTTAACATTGAGGAAAATCCCCAAAATTTAAAAGAGGCTTTAACATCACTTGATACTATATTTTGGAAAGACGTTGTAAATGATGAGATGGAATCTCTAATTTCTAATAGAATTTGGAAATGATCTTCCACCGGGTTGTAAGACCATAGGTTGTAAATGGGTCCTTAGAAAAAAGTTGAAACTGGATGGATTAGATAATTTTAAAGCTAGACTTGTTGCAAAAGTCTTTAAACAAAAAGTTGATTTTGATTTCTTTGATACATTTTCTCCTGTAACAAGAATTACATCCATTAGATTGTTAATTGCTATTGCTGCAATTTTTGATTTAAAAATTTATCAAATGGATGTAAAAACTGCTTTTCTAAATGGGGACCTAGAGGAAGAGATTTATATGGATCAACCCAAAGGCTTTGTAGAGCTTGGACAAGAAAGCAACGTATGTAAGCTAACTAAATCCCTATATGGCTTAAAACAAGTACCTAAGCAGTGGCATGAAAAGTTTGATTCCTGCATGATTGAGAATGGTTATAAATCAAATGAATGTGATAAATGTATTTATTCTAAATCATGGAATAATTTACATGTTATTATTAGCCTCTATGTGGATGATATGTTGATTTTTGGTTCAAATATGCATGTTATAAATGAGACAAAAAATATGCTTAAAAGCCATTTTGATATGAAAGATCTTGGTGAGGCTAATTTTTTTTTGCGCATGAAAATTACAAAAACATGTGATGGAATATTTCTTGATCAATCACATTATGTTGAGAAAATATTGAAAAAATATAATTTTCATGATCACAAAAGTGTAGCTACTCCTTTTGATTCTAGTGTTCATTTATTTCCTGTGAATAATGATGATGAGATTTTTAATTAAAAGGATTATGCTAGTATCATTGGTAGTTTGCATTATGCTACTAATTGTACTAGACCTGACATTGCATATGCAGTAGGAGTGCTAAGAAGATTTACTAGCAAATCTAGTAAAGATCATTGGCTAGCTATTGAGCGAGTCATGAAATATTTAATTGGTACCAAAAGCTATGGCTTATTTTATAAAAAGTACCCTGCTGTGATTGAAGGTTTTAATGATGCCGATTGGAATACTTTGTTAGGTGATTCTCTCTCTACCACTGGTTATATTTTTACCTTAGGTAGTGGTGCTATTTGTTGGAAATCTAAAAAGAAAACAATAATTGCTAATTCAACAATGGAAGCTGAATTAATAGCATTAGCTTCAGCTAGTGAAGAGCCAAATTAGCTTAGAGATTTGTTATATGAAATTCCACTTTGAGAAAGGCCAATTCCACCTATATTAATTTACTGTGATAGCATTGCCGCAATTGGTAGAGTTACAAACCATTACTACAACGGTAAATCCAGACCTATAAGAAGAAAGCACAGTATCGTGCGATCTTATTTGAGTAGTGGCATCATAACTGTGGATTATATTAAATCTAATGATAATCTTGCATATCCATTTACCAAGACCTTGGCAAAAGAGAGTCTGGAATACATCGAGGGGGATGGGATTAAAGTCCATAGAATCTTGAGCCATGTATGAGGATACCCAACCCAAGGACCAGAGATCCTGAGAATTGGGTTCAATGGAAAAAACGAATTATACGATGGTCGTAAGAAATGCACAATTTACTTTTTTTTAATTATTTATTTTGTAAATAATTTTTTAAATTGTTCATCCCTATGATGTAAGTGGATTTATCTTGTAATGTGAAGAGGTTGAGTAAAAAACTCTTAATGAAATTTGTAGCTCGTATGAGTGGGGTGTCAAAATTACAGGAGCACCCTTGACAAAATTTCACCTATGTGAGTGTGGGGGTGGGGCCGCTCCCTATAAGATTTGGACTTAATCTCAAATACATTCATGAAACCGGGATCAGCACACGGCCGTAAAGTGCTAGCTATGAAAGCTCATGTCAACACTTGGATTGTTATGTGTAAGCAGTGATGCTTAATTTTCCTAAAACAGTCATAGTTCAAGTCGGAGACCATTAAGACTCTGGAGTTGAGATCGCTATTTTACTAAGTGAAGGTTCAATGCAGAGCACACCTTCATGATGCATAGTGACCTATCTTTGCTTAGTAATCTCTCTTTAACTAAAAAAATTTTAATATTAAAATGAGTGGGGGATTGTTGGAGCATTTTAATATTAAATAATTAAAATGAATAAATGTTACAACATAAATGTAAAGATATGGGAGTGAATATGGAAGATGAGGAGTTAGTGAAAATGTTTAATTCCACATTGAAAAGGAAAGAGACTATTTTATTCTTTTTAATTGTGGTGATTAATGGGCTAACATGAATTGTCTCAGATATTGGGCTAGATACGTGTGTAAGGGGGAGGCGAAAGGTGAAGGTATCAAAAATGGAAATGAATCATCCTCTTGGATCCTTCTACTTGATAGCTCATTCAGAGTAATTACCATATTCGTTGGTTAGTAAATGGCCCGAATTAATACTCCATTTTTATAATGGAGAATGAAAAGCCATTAACCCACTTAATGGACTATCCGTTTGGGCATTTTCATTCTTCAAAAATGCCTTATCACCATTAATTGTGTAACTCTAGCCCATCAGATTAATATCCAACAATTAATCTTATAACACCCACTACATCATAATAATGGACCTAATTAATCAGATTAATTTGGGTAGTAATTTCGTGAGGCCCATTGAGCCTATAAATAGACTCATTCAGACCCAATCCAAGTAACTGCAATATACAAAAAAAAAAAAAAAAAAAAAAAATAGAGAGGTTCTTGGCAAGTCAGGTTGTTCTTTCTGGTGGAGTTTTGGGCTTGAACACTTTGTGCAGAGGTTGTATCCTTGGGGAGACAAGTCAGAGAAGGTCTGCACTGGTTACAAAGTTTAGCCAACCAAGGGCTTGAATCTCTTTTGTAAGTTCAATTTGGATATGAAACACCCTTGAACGTTTAGACCCCAATCACAAAATTATCAACTCAGGCTTAATATCAAACGATTAACGTGCGGAACATGAAAATAAGCCAAACACAGAATTGATAAACAATCTAAGCCAAATATAAACACATCCACAGCAATAAATATAAGGCAAAGATAAAGGAAGAAAAGATACAAACACACAGACAACACGCGATGTGTTATCGAAGAGGAAACCGAAGCCCTCGGTGTAAAACCTCTCCGCCGCCCTTTAAGCGGTCAAATAATCCACTAAAGAATGTAGTTGGGATACATAAACAGCAGAAGACCCTCCAAGCCTAATTTACCCAAGTACCTAAGCCCTCCAAGCTTCTTGCTCTAACGAGGTTACACCGAACCTATTTCTTCTTTAGCTTTCCGGATTCCGCTACTAGACCATAGCATCAACCAATGTAGATTGGTTTCTTCCTAACTGCTTTCCAACAGCACCAAATAAACCTTCTTATAGACGTGGGTGTGGTGAGATAAGGATTTGGTAAAAAGGCCTCTTAAAGGTATCACAATGGAGAGGAAGAGAGAAGAGGAATTTGTAGAGTCTCTAAGGTGAAGATTGGGGATGAGGCAATCTTGTTTTTCTCTAGGGTTTCTCTCACAAAATTCTCTCTGGAAGCTCTCTTCATAACGTGGGAATGAGGGGGTATTTATACTGGAATGAGAATGGAATGTGAAACGTCAGATTTTCCTAAACAGGGCATTTTAGCGACTTGACCTTACGACTGGGTTAAGTCGCGAGTTCAAGCCGCGAGCTAACGGCCTGGCCAGCCTGGGACTTTTGTCCTGTAGTGCAACAGTTGGCGCGACTCTTCAGCTTCTGACATGCTTGGCACGTGTGCAACTTCTGGCGACTTGCAAGCCGCGAGTCACCCGTGAGATCCAGTCGCGAGATTCTGTTTGTTTGCACAAACTTGAGCATTTCTTCACACTATCTTACTCACTACCCTTACAAGTTTCCCACCTAAATACAGGGTTACTAAGTGTTAAATTATAAGCAAATTGGTACGGAATAAAGCCAACAAGATGGTTGAATAAATTCAACCTTACATCTTTAAAGAGAGCGAGTGCCGCTCCTCAGTCCAAATAGTATTGTGTAATTTCTCTCTTTAAATTAATAATATTCAAAAGTATTATTCAGTTTCTCTTTGTGTTATTTCCATTATTATTGTGTTTGCACCAACAATATATATTTGATGGAGTTAGACATTAATAATTGAGAATTTATATAGTCTGATGGTTATACATTATCATTTTTCTGATGTTTATAATCATTCACTAAGTCGAACAAAGTAATGTACTAATGTTAGTCAATCTATAAGTTCAATTAAAAGGGAGAGGAAAAGAATAACAAATTGCTATATAATGTCATAGATACAGTTGATCTAATTGAAATTATTGTTTTCTTTGATTATTTATTGCCTTCTTTGAAATAGAAACATAGAAATAAATGACAAAGATTTGGTTAAATGGTGTGTTGTTGACAATTCAACCCATATTTTCAATGTTTTCTTAGGCTTCTTTTGCAGTATTTCTTTCATTTTTCTTTGCTGCAATTTAAAACTGCTATGATTTATTTTTTGAGCATTCGGAAATAATGGCTGCAACTATATAGATTGTCCTCTTTGAAATTAAAAGAAGCCACCAACTTACCTGAAGTTAACTTTTATTGTCCTTAGTGAAACATTATTATCTATTGTGTGATGGAAAAGGCCAAAACAATCATTGAAATAATTAACTCAAGCGCTCTTTTTCAACCTTTGGAATTAAAATATGTTATAAAAACTTTTTGAATATAGTATTCATACAATGTAGAATATTCACTTATTATTATTATTTTTTTACAATTATTATTAAAATTATGATAGTTCATGTAAAATTAGAAAGCTTTTATGTGTAAACAATACTTTTATAAGAAATTTTCCATACCAATGCATCTTTATTGCATTTGTTGCATAAGTTTTATAGTTTAAAGAGTTAATTAACAAAATTGATAGGAGAAAATTTCCATGAAGTCATTTCAATATCAGCTCTCAAAAGCCTCTTAGGCTTTGTATGTTATCACATAAAAGGAGTGGGAGTTTCCTTCTAATATAAGAAGGTCAATTTATATTTTAGTTATTGATCTTTTTTGTTTGTTTCAATTTATTACAGAACTTGCACTTGCATTTGTGTATAAAGAAAAGTAGGTATATTCCTAATGTGGATGAGTTATGTAATTTAATAGTCTTTTGTTGTATATTTGCCCTTCAAAGTGCTTATTACAAGTGGCCATATTGGATGTCGTATTGGATTTTTTTTATAGATTTTGCATGTTGTATTCTATTTTAGTTGAGAATCTGTTTGGGTACTAAGTTGGGGAAAAAACTGTAGCAAAGTAAAAGTTTGTTCAATTAGTTTTGAAGGTATTATTATTATTATTCACAAATGCAAAAGTGTGACTAATGAAAAATCTACAACTGATTAAGGAAATTGTAGGAGTCCTGATGTGAAGCTCTAAAAAAATTGTGACCCACAATTGGACTAATGAACCAACTAGAATTTGGCATTGGTCAATATTAGTGATAAGCATTTCTATTTGTCTCTATTGAACCATTAGTTTGATAGTTTTTTTTTTTTTTTTTTTAATCAATAGTTTGATAGTTACATCCAATAACAGGCTTGGTTACATTTACATTTGTTAATCTTTTTTCATGAGATGATAGGATATGAAAATGGGGTTATGTGCCTCTTGCAATATTTAAGCATGCGTTGGAGGTTGTGTTCTTTAGAGCATTAGCATTGGAAAATGCTAATGCTATATCTAAGGTGTTTTTAGCATTTTAACCTTTAAAAACTGCTGCATCAGAAAACGCTAAAGGCAAGAATTGTAAATTTTTTGCAATTCTTGCTACAGTGCAATTCAACTTTTAGAATTGCACTGTAGCACAATTCTAAACTGAATAAATAGTTTTTTATTCATCTCTCCTTCAGACCTCTCTCCCTCTCACTCCCACTCTGTCTCTCCGTCTCCCACTCCATCTCTTCGTCTCCCTTTCTCTCATCTCACATCTCTCTTTCTCGTTCAAGGCTTGCACCGGAGATGGTGGGTTTGGATCAGCGTGGTGGTGGGTTGGGTGTGCTGGAGATGGCTCGTGGTGGTGGTGGGTTCGTGGTTTGATCTGGGCATGGTGGTGGGTTGGGATCCGTTGATGGTGGGTTTGGATCGGCGTAGATCGGCGGGCTGGGTGTGGGTTGATGGTGGGTTTGGATCGGCGTGGATCGGCTCCGATGGGTTTGAAAAGGTTTGAATCGGAGAGGGTGTGGGTTGCTGGAGATGGCTCCGATGGGTTTGACAGAGGTTGAATCGGAGAGGGTGGGTTGCTGTGTCGGGCTTGTTTGGCGAGGTCTGGGTTCTGCGTTTTGGTCGGCGTGGGTCACGGAGTTGGTTTTTTTTTTATGTGGGTTTTTGTTCCGGTGGGATTTTGGTGGGTAGTGGGCAGTGGTGGCGTGGTGGGCGTGGTGGAGGCGCGGTGGTGGTGACTGGGCAGTGGAGGAGTGGTGTAGAGGTTGAAGGAAGGTGGATTTCAAATCAGTGCATTTTTGAATGGGTTTGCTCCGGTGGGTTTCAAATCGGCGATTGTTGTTGATGGGTTTGTTCCGGTGGTTGTTGATGGGTTGAGGTGGCCGTGGCTGTGGTTGCTGATAGCTTCTGTGTTGCTAGAGGTTTAGGGAGAAGGAGAGGAAAAAAAAAAAAACGGTTGGAAAGCGCAGGAAACATAAGTCTGAAAAAAAAAATAACAATTATAAAAAAAATAGTAAAGAAAGAATAAAAAATAATATTTTAATAAAAATAGAGTTTTGGGATGTAGGAGGTATTGTAAAATTGGATGGTATAATGATAAAGTGAGGTTTTTGAATGGTAAAATAGAGTAGCATTAGCATTTTCCAATGCTAATGCTCTTATAAGTTAGATTTTATTTCTTTTTGTTGTCTTATGCTTCTTCTCCTCTTTTTTTTTTTTTTTTTTTTTTTTTTTTCATGAATTCTAAAGGAGGAAGGTTGTGGATACTTTGCTAATGCTTGCTATACGTAGGGCAGAACTTGGACATTGATGCTGAAATATATCCAAGGAGCTTCATCTTTGAGACTTATCAAGTTTTTATGTCTCTCCTATTTCGGATAATGATTCAAAGTAATTGTTTATTCAAGTAATTACAAGTAATTGTGATTTTAATGCTGAGTCCACTTGAAACTTTTCTTAGTGTTCTTTGATTCAATGTTTTGCTACTTTTAAGGATTGTGATGTGTCGATAATTTTTTTTTTCTACTGGAATCTTAATTGTCTCTCAAGAATGGGGTGATTCGGTGCTGGCATTGTTCCTTATCAATAAAGGTAAATGCCACATCCCTTCTTATGTATGTAAGGCAATATTTTTGTAGCTGAACCAAGTATATGAGAAGATAAAATCATGAAACTCATTGATCAAAATGTTCCACCTATATCATAAATTGAGATCCAATTTTGTGTCATGTGTCCAGTTCTAACTTTATAAATTTTTGAGCCAATAAGTTATTGGTACAAAAGTCGAAGAGACTATGCACAAGTCTCTCTCTCTCATAGACCCATCGATCTCCAATGGTTTTTATTTTTTATTTTTTATTCCCTTCGTCTCCATGCTTACAGGTGAAAATTTCAACCCTATTTTTAATCATAAAAATTTAGTTCTTCATATAAGTGAGTTTATGTTATCTGTATTTGTTTTCAGGTCAACTCAAACCATCTTTAGTGTGTTATTCACATTAATTAATTAATTTTCTTAAGCTCCTCAATGCCTGCAAATTTTCTGAATATATAATGATGCCGAATTAGGTACCAGAAGGGTACTACATCAACTTATGCTTGCGTTATTTGTAATTATATCTATGTAAGTCTAATGATTTTTAATTTCTCACGATTTTAATTTTGTCATAGGACTCATTGTTACTTTTGCAGCTCCAACGAGACATGCTATGCTCCAAAAAGAATTTTCTCTCATGTGTGTTATTTATTGGTCTTTCACTCTGAGTGTTTGCCTAAATAACACCCACTGCTCTTTCTCTTTTTTCAATTCATAAAAACATCAAACAAATCATTATTTTCAAAATAGAGAAGTGAGCATTTTCTATCGTATGTTACATATTGTTGGACAGAACATATGGGTTTTGTAATGCACCTTTAAGACCATGGAAAGCAGAGATCAAATGTTATTACTTTATAATCAATCTTCTGGTCTCTTTTATGGCTATTTAATAAAATGATCTGATATATTCTTTTTTTTTAGTTTAATTGAGGATTACATGGTTTGGTAGATTAGAGTCTCATATATCCCCCAAATTTCAGGTACCTTTTTTTTCTTTCTCCTTGGTTGGCTGGAAGTTCAAGAAAATGTTAATCTCGAATTTGGCATAATTGATGTTATTTTGGGTTAGCATTAGGCGCTATAATTTGTCCAGCCAGTAGGCACAAAACCATCAATATAGATCATTAGTTAGCTCATGTTGCAATCTTTTCAATTTAATTTGTTTTGGTCTTACCAATCTACCAATTTGAGTTTCTGAATTGATTTGTTTCAATTGCATTGGCATAGTCATGATATGTTTTTAACATGTGAGCTTTGCTTCAAATGATTGTATGAGAATAAAAGGAATAAAAGGAATTATTCGTTGAAGAAGAAGCAAATGAAGAAGAATAATGCACTTGCAATAATGGTTTTGTAATATGAATATATATTATGAAACATTCATATACATGTTAAAAAAAACAAATTTGTTAAACATTGTGCTCTTTTAAAGTACTCACTACCATAAAGTGCTAACTGCATAAGGTGCTTGCGATTTGCTTATTTTGTTTTGAAGCATTAGGGATTTTCATCCTTGATTTTAATAACTAGATTTCAACATGCATGCTTTAGAATGTATAGTAATTATAATTTTTTTGTAAATGGGATTATGGAATTTTTTGGGTTAATTGCTTCATTTTAAATTAATAAACTAACAGATTGATAACTAACGTATGTTATACACTTTGCAACAGATTTTTAGACCCTGTTATCAACTTCCTTACGACGATTACTTCAAACTCTTTTTTGTGTTCTCTCTTTTACTCTTTTGTTTAGACAAATTTATACTGTTCACAATGTTGCTCGAACAAACTGTTAGATTAGGATAGTCTGATTTCCCTTCTACTTATCTCATACTTCGTATTATGTTTTGTCCATTTAGTGTATTTATCTTTCAATTGGCTCTAATTTGCATGTTTTAGCAAGCTTTTTTTTTCCTTTAAAGATTAATTTTATTAGCCAAATTTCCCTTCTACTTATTTCATACTTCGATAACTATATTCTCTCAAATCCACAACCTTAAAAAAAACCTTGAACCAAATCTACATTAGTTATAACTTATGAGATTTCAATTAACATTTTTTCAAGATTATGTGTTGATGCCAGGTTGGTCATTCTCTAAACAAGAGTGTATGTCATTTTTTTTTTTTTTCATGAGCTTAAAAGGTGGCATTCTTTCTTTCTTTGTTGTCGCCGCTTGACTATAACATCCAAGCAACATACTTCTCCCCAACCTGTCCTTGCACTCGAAAACAAAGCTAGTCAATTTTAATTCTTTTAGAAGAACACTTGCACTTTAGCGTCATTATCTGAATAACTAACCATCCACCCCCTTCCATATTTTACCATCACATTAAGTGAAATAGACCACCTTTCAAAAACAACTTTGTTCTTCAAAAAACACACAAAATCCCATGAAAAGCATTAATACAATGTTCTACATGAAGTGCATTAATACAATGTTCAAATCTGACCACTAAAGGATGGTAAATGGTCTTAATGAAATATATTAAGTTGATTATTTTCTAATTCATAAAATGATCCCACACATTGCGCAGGTTAAACGCTAGTTCAATTAATATCCATACCCTAAAACAATTTTATAATTTATGAAAAATCATTACTTCATGTTTTTGGTTCCTTTAACCATTAACATGATTTTTCTATAAAGGTGACATCACATGCCACATTTAAACAATAAAAAATACCCATAGTAATTATGCACATGAAAATGTAATTTATAATAAAATAAAAATGCATAATATTATTTTTGAGGGCAGATAATTCTAACACAATGACCATGCCAGAACCATGAAGAAGCATGGATTATTTTTGTTGTTTTAAAAAGAATTGACCCCTTGCAAATTAATTAATCAATTAGGTTCAATTACATGCATTAGCGTGGCAGCATAAACAAATCACCAATTATACTAAATGTAGTGGAAAATAAATTTGACATAGGTGATTTGTTTATGAATGGGGAAAACCACCAAGGCAAAACCCCATCGGGTGATTTTAAGGTCACCACTCTCAAGACTCCACTATTATCAATCACAAGCGGTTACAAGTATAAGAAATTTTACCAAACCCTTTGGCCTATCCCAAAATACCAACCTACAGTTGAACCCTTACCCCAATACCTAATTGGACTTGTATTATAGTGGCAATCTTTCTGTTCAATGCATGAATCCCAGTATGTGACTAACCAATGATGAACAGATTCCAGTACGTGACTAACTACAACAACTTGAAGAGGTTGTTGGCTACAAAGTTCTTCAGTTCATCAACAATGAAGATTAGGAAGCTCTTTGGTCACAAAACCCTTAGCGTAAAGATACAGTAGCTTCTTCAGAGAGAAAAATGAACTAGGGCACTTTCTGCATGCGTTTTCCTTGTATGACGGCCTTTAAAAATAAGCTTTATATATGTCTAGGGTTATGAGAAAAGAAACCCTATACAAATATACAAGCATGGGCTGAGAATCAGATCTGAAATTTCTGATTTCGTAAGTCTCAACAGAAATAGCTTTTGTCGAGCTTTAACATTAAATCTCGATAGAAGTCTTTCTATTGAGATTGCTGTTGAGCTTTAATGAACAGCTCTTCTTCACTTGTTTCTTGGTCAGATTTTCATGGTTTTAACACTTGACTTGAACAACATGTTTCTTGAAGTTTTAAACCCATCCTAGATCTACCCAATTACAAATAAAGTGGATTTTGTCAAAGGATTAGCCAATTATATAAAATATGTTGTAAAGTTGTGATTTAAAACTAAGTTCTATGTTGGCTTCATTCCATGACAAAAAGTGCTATAATTGCTTTAATTTTGTTCTTTGGATTTTGTGGGATTTTATTGTATTTGGTTTAGTATAAAGTTCGTGAAGACTCAAGCTAAAACGAAGAATCAGTGGATTTCGTGAGAAGCTCGCAAGAAGCTAACCCGCGAAAGAGCCATATGAGAAGCACATGCTGGAAGCTGAAGAGTCATGCTAGGCTGTCATTTTCGCGAGTGTCTCGCGGGTAAGGCCTTCCCGTAAGGTAGTCGCGAAACATTCTGCCTGAAGGATTTTAATGTGTGACTTTCTTACCCTTCACCCATACTATATATACCGTCATTACCCACAAATGTAAAAGAAGTAATTTAGAGAGAAAAACCCTAGATAGGTTTTCTACAACACACACACCCATCTTTTTGAGAGAGAGCTACTCATCCTTAGTGAGAAATCATTGTAGCCTTTTCTCCATCCTTCTCCCATTGTCATACCTTGAGAGGAGATTTGGACCCAAACACAACCCACACCTATTCAGAGTGTTGAGAGTGTTTTAGAGCTTAGGAAGTTTTGGGGATTTGACAAAAGTAGCCAGTGAGGCTTGGTGGATGCAATTAGGCGTATTGCGGGATCCGGAAAGCTAGACAAGACACGGTTCTGAGAAGCCTTGTTGGAGTAGGAGCTTGGAGGGCTTAGGTACATCAGGTAGATTAGGCTTGGAGGGTCTCTTGCTAACCCATTATCCCAACTGATTGTCTAGTGGATCGATTACCGCTTGGAGGGTAGCGGAGAGATTTTTCGCCGAGTTCTTCGGTTTCCTCTTCAATAACACATCGGCGTGTTATCTTGTGTTTGCATTCTCTTTTCCCTTACTCTTGTGCTTTACTTTTATTGTTTGTTGTTAATGTTTATGCACTAGAGTAGTATCGATTGTTTGTGCCCCATTTACTCTTGTTTCCACGCTTAGATAAGTTAGAGTAAAAGCAATCTAGCCGTTACTTTTAATTGGGGGTCTAAACAGCTTTTGTGTTTTTAACACATTTTTGAGCTTTCATATGTCTCTAACAATCTCACCCTTTGGCAATTCGTGACAAAACCACAACAAAAAAAATAATCATGAGAGAAGTCTTAAATCACTAAACTCATAATCACTTGTTGTATTACACAATAAATCTATCTCTACTACAAACTCTTGAAAAACTTTGCAAGAAGAGAGTTTATGGCATGACAGACTTTCATAACTAGTCTTTCTGAAACATTTAAACAAAACTCATCAAGGCATCATATGTGAAACAAAAATAAAGATTGCGTACATAAAGAAACATGTGTATAAAGAGAGAAAAGAAAAAACACATGTAAAGTACAATGTATGAAAATAAAGTACAATGTATGTAATAAAATGGTCACACGATAGGTATACAAGAGGCTAATGTAAAAAGAAAGAAAAATACATATAAACCTCACTACATCCCTAAAAACTCAAAACTATATACACTCCCCCTATAAAAAAAAAAATCCTATACTAACTCTCCCCCTAAGTACAAGACTACTCTCAAACCCAAAACTACTCTCCCTTTTTGTCATGAATGACAAAAGGAAAGTCATTGAGAGGTTGTCATCTCGTCATCACTAGGAGAGCCAGCATCATCCTTATAATCCTTAGAAGGAGAGATTGTGGGATGCTTTAGAGAAGGCGAAGGAGCAAAGCCAGCCTTACGAGCCTATCTGCGGGCAATGTGACCAAATCAGGTGTTCATTGGACACATCTCATCTGTGAGATAGTCAAGACGACCACCAAAGTTAACCTCTATCCGTTGAAGTTGCGCCATGATGGCCTTGAGGGTCACACCACCAGCTACGGAGGTAAAAGGAGCCAAGGAAGAGGGTGGAACAGCAGAAGCTGCAGGATCGGTCGTCTCCGCTCGTGGCCATTTCGGTCGAAGCTGGGCCTGTCTTTGCTGGATAGAACCAATGTTGACGGCACCCATAATGGTGAAGAGTGGAGAGAGAGGAATGGGAATGGAGAAGTGCTAAAGGATCTATGTGATAGCTGAAGGAAAGATGAGCTTATCACAAGTAGCGGTATCTTGATACACATCTAGAATAGATATGATGAAGTGAGAGGGAAAATCAATGGTGAGACCCTCCATCAAAGATGAAAGAAAATGAGCACGAGGCTCGGTGATGGAGTTATAGTGTGAAAAAGGTGTGAGAGTGAAGGTCATCACCATGTTAAGGAATCTCGGGCCTTTAGCAAAACCCGAGCAAGAAGTGTTTAGCTTACCACCCCATATGGAAGGAGTCTTACAAAAGTGAGAGATAAGCTCGTCTCTGGACACAGTCCAAAGACGATCACAGCCAGGGTAGTCAGGATGCGCTACCTTAGGGACATGTAGTACCTTGGATATAAGATCTGGAGTAATTATGATACGTGTACCTTTGAATGTAGTAACAAACTGAGGTAAAGAGGTATTGATGCTGTGTATGTTGGAGTGAAACTCCTAAATAAACATGATAGGACACCTCGAGGGTTTCTCAAGTAGAGAAGCCCAATGTCGAGTTTGAATGACTTTGGGGAGAGGAGTGTTGGCAAAATCCGACAGAACGACCTGGCGTTCTGGATGAATGCCACGGGCCTGGAAGTTCTCAAAGAAGTCCTTCTTAGCCTTCTTATAAAGAAATTGGATGTGAGATGGAATAGAAGAAGATGACCCGAAACCTTGAAGAGGGTTTCAAGCCGGAGTGGATTTTCTTTGTTTGGGTGCCATAACACAGTTTATTCATGAGAGAGAGAGAGAGAGAGAGAGAGAGAGAGAGAGAGAGAGAGAGAGAGAGAGAGAGAGAGAGAGAGAGAGAGAGAGAACACAACACAAGTTCAGAAAAGGAAAAAAAAGAAAGAACGTATGAATGCAAAATGCATGAACATGTGACGTGCAAAAATTAAAAGCATCATGGGTAAAACCCAATCAAAACCTAACAGCACTCAACAACAATAAACAATTACACACATTTAAAATGCATGGAACATAGTTATAATGCAATGAGGATGCAATGCATGAGAATATAACAACAAAACAACACAACCTAACCTAAAAAATTTCATAAAAAATTCAAAAACCCAAAACCTAGGTCTAAAAATGCATGAATGCATGAAAAAGATGTGATTGAGAACACTTACCAAGAGATTGAAGCTTGAACAAGGCCGAATCTTGAGCTGGAAGAGTGTTTTGAGTGAGAAGAGATTGTTTAGGTTAAGAGAGAAAAATTTCTATCAAGAGAGAGAGAGAAGTGAGAAAATGAAAACCGGTTTGCGCCTCAACTATATATAGAAAAATGTAGCTCGATGGATCGAGGATTTGTCGAGCATTAAATCTCGACAGAAGAGAATCTATCGAGGTGCTATCGAAGTGCTATTGACGGCAAAAACATGAGCTTGATGGATCAATACATTTGTCGAGAAGGTGTCAAGGAGACAGAAGCTCAAGGAAAACATCTCGATGGATCGAGAAGCTATCAAGGTGCTATCGAGAAGAAACCTAGAAATCTCAATGGATCGAGAAAGCGTCGAGGATCTGTTGACTAGACAAAGAGGTCAGAAGAAAATCTCGATGGACCGGCATGCGGTCTAGAATCTATCGAGAGCAAAGCAAAGAGGCTCGATAGAAATGGATGTGTCGAGGTGTCTGTCGAGAAGCTGTCGAGCTAGAAGAAAAGAAGTTTTTCAAGGGAGGAAAAACACATAAAGATGAATGCAACAAGCAAACTACTCAAACAAAGATCCACTCAACATGTTAAGCTCTCCAAACATCTCTCAAAAAAAAAAAAAAAAAAAAAAAAAAGCATCCATAGATCCAAAACACACACACACACACACACACACAAAAGTCTAACCAATTTTATATTTAAAAAACGAGTTAAGACAGTTTAGTGAGCATATATTAACACATGTATTCCTTGTGATGGCCAAATCACATTGTATTTGCACATGTATCAAAAGTAGCAAAGAGTATGCATGTTGTGTGTGAAAATATAGTAAGAGTGCATAAGTTTCTCATATTATGAAGATTCAAGATATGAGGTGATCTAATATACTTCACACACAATCATAACTATTTGATGGGGACTATCACCTTTGAGGTACATCATATAACTCCCACATCTCCTAGAAACACGCTTACAACCATTATTAAGAGCATTTTGCTTTTCATATTCTTTGCACGGGCATATATAGAGAGAAAAGAAATACCCAATTATGTAAGCCAAAAATAATCACTATTTTGCTATGCTGGAGCATATAGATGTTATACATGATTGGCGGGCTTTAGTGGTGAGTAGGTTATTTATACATTTCCACAAAGCTCACTTGCTTAGTTGTGCATAGAAGTGCTTATCTAAGCTACAAGAGATACAAAGTTTAGAAAACTTTGTTTTAATGGCCATCCAGGGTACACAAGTACCAATATACACAAACATGCACTGTTTTTGTATTTTTCTGATTTTTCAATTTTTTTTAGTTTTTATTTTTATGTAAAACAAAATAAAACAAAATTGAAAACAAACAAACAAAAACATGAAAGAAAACACACAAAACATAAAACTAGATGCAAATACATGAGAGAGGAGGAGAAAGAGGAGAGATCACTCCATGGAGATTACACCAATGTTTTGGCGTAAGAATTCAAAACGTTTGCTATCAAGAGGCTTAGTGAACAAATCGGCCTTCTGATCATCAGTGTGGATGAACTCAAGAGTGAGTATGCCATCTTCGACAAGTTTTTTGAATGAAGTGGTGTCGTATCTCTATATGTTTTGTTTGAGAATGTTGAACAAGATTTTTAGAGATGTTAATGGCATTGCTATTGTCGCAATAAATGGTAAGATGTTCTTGACGAATACCATAACCAAGAAGGAGTTTTTGCATCCACAGAAGTTGGGTGCAACAGCTACTGGCAGCGATGTATTCAACCTCAGCAGTGGATAAGGAGATGAAATTTTGCTTTTTACTCATCTAGGAGACAAGATTATTACCCATATAAAAGCAACCCCCTGATGTACTTTTTCTATCATTAGCATTCCCAGCCTAGGGCGTATTAGAATACCCAACTAAGACATTGTTTGTGTCCTTGTTATACCACACTCCGAAATCGGCAGTGGCTTGGACATATTTTATGATTCTTTTTAAAGCAATCACATGTGACTCATTGGGGTTTGCCTGATATCTAGCACACACTCCTATACTGTAACTAATGTCAGGTCTACTAGCAGTAAGGTAAAGGAGACTAGCTATGTTGCTTCTATATAAGGAAGAATCAACACTTTTGCCTAACAAGTCGACAGTGAGTTTAACATTAGGGCTCATGGGGGTTCTAATAGGACTAGTAGATTCCAAACCAAACTTTTTCACAAGATTTTTGGCATATTTAGATTGAGATATGAATATATACCTGACTCTTGCTGACAAATCTACAATCCAAGGAAGTGATTCAACTCTCCAATCATGCTCATCTCGAACTCGGCCTGCATAAGCTCTGAGAAGTTATGAGCGAGTTCATCCTTTGTAGACTCGAAGATGATATCATCAACATAGACTTGAGCTACTATCAATTCTCTATTCTCCTTTTTGATAAAAAGAGTTTGATTAGCTTGTCCTCTTGTGAAGCCATGTGAGACCAAGTATTCTGTAAGCCGGTCATACCAAGCTCTGAGGGCTTGCTTTAGTCCATATAGAGCATTCTTGAGGTACAACACTTGATCCAGAAAGTGTGGATCAATGAATCCTTTAGGCTGAGCAACATAGACATCTTCTTTAAGAAACCCGTTCAAGAATGCAGTCTTCACATCCATTTGGTAAAGCTTGAACTTTTGGTGACAAGCCAAGGCTAGGAGAATTCTAATGGATTCCATGCAAGCTACAGGAGAAATTGATTCATCAAAATCCACTCCTTCCACTTAAGAGTATCCTTGGGCCACAAGATGAGCCTTGTTGCGGATCACATTTCCCTCATCATCAGTTTTATTGTGGAATATCCACTTTGTGCCAATGATGTGCTCTTCTTCTGGTCTAGGTACTTGGGTCCAGACATCATTCTTTTGAAACTGGAGCAGTTCATTATGCATGGCCTTAACCCAGCTTTTATCCTGGAGGGCATCCTCAACCTTGGTGGGTTCAACCTGTGACAAATAGCAAGAATAAGACACAAAGTTAGCAACACATTTATCAACTGTATGGTTTCTTAGTGTAAGTTCGTTCATATTTCCTAGAATAACTTTAGGAGGGTGATTCAGCTTGGTTCGTAAGGAAGGTCCCTTCTCTTCATGAGATTTAGGCTCAAGTGATGTAGGAATATCTATTGAGACTTCTACAGCACTTGGAGTACTTGGAGAATCGGGCTTTTAATCAACTTCTTCTTGAACAACCTTAGGCTCTGAAGGAAGTATTGCCTTAGATATTTCCTCACTACTTTTCTTAGTACCAGAATCTGAAGTTTCATTAATAACAATATTGATAGTTTCCGTCACCTTCCTAGTTCTTTTGTTGTACACCCGATAAACTTTACTTATGGAGGAGTATCCCAGAAATATTCCTTCATCACTTCGGGAGTCAAACTTTCCCACATTTTCTCTGTCCTTAAGGATGAAATAAGTACTTCCAAAGATTCTGAAATACTTTACATTTGGCTTTCTTCCCTTCCACAATTCATAGGGAGTCTTCTTTGTACCGGGTATAAAATATACCCTATTAACTGTATGACATGCGGTGTTGACTGCTTCTCCCTATAACTTTCTGGCCACATCTTTATTGTGTAACATAGCTCTAGCCTTCTCCTGAATAACTCTGTTCTTTCTTTCTACTACACCATTTTGCTGAGGAGTAATAGGAGTAGAGAATTCTTGAGATATACCAGATCTAGTGCAAAAAGATTCCATATATGAGTTCTCGAATTCTTTACCATGATCACTACGAATTCGATCAATCTTTATGTTCTTCTCATTTTGCAGTCTTGTCCACAAAGCTTCAATGTGCTTAGGAGCATTTGACTTGGATTTGAGAAGAATAACCTAGGTGTATCTGGTGAAATCATCTACTACAACCATGATGTATCTCTTTCCTCCAAGAGATTCGGTTCTAGTTGGACCCATGAGATCCAAATGTAGTAGCTCCAAAGGCCTAGATGTAGCTAATGTGTGAGTGCTTGGATGTTTTGCTTTCGTTTGTTTCCCAAGCTGACACGGTCCACACATAACATTGCTAACCCTGTTGAGCTTTGGTATTCCCAACACTGATTCATTCTTAGATACAATTAACAGATGTTTATAGCTAGCATGTCCCATCCTTTGGTGCCATAAGTCTTTGTTTGGCAAACGAATACTATTGCACACAATGTTAGCATCAGGTACCAATCCATAGCAGTTATCTAGAGTGCGGACTTCACTTATGAGTTTCTTTCTAGACTTATTTAAAATGAGACATTTCCCTTTTGAGAATAGCACTATGAAGTCTTGATCACAGATCTGACTTATGCATAACAAGTTCACTCTCAGACCTTCTACATACAATACATTTGTAATGTCTAGCAGTCCAGGTAGAGAGATGATTCCCTTCCCTTTTATTTGTGATTTGCTCGCATCACAGAAAGTGACATTTCCACCATTCTTAGACTTGAAAACCTTAAAGAGAGAACAGTCTCCATTCATGTGTCTCGAGCATCCACTGTCAAGGTACCATAAACATGTGTCCATTACTTTAAACGCTGACTTCATCATAAAGCACACTTCACGCTTGCTTGACAAATCAGTAGGAATGGTTTTCTCTCTCAGCTACCATTTATAAGCAAAACCTTTGATTTTCACCCTTCTCAGATGAACTCCTTTACCCATTTTCATTTTGAGACAGTATAGTCTCTTCTTTGTCACACCAGGTCCTTTTTCAACAATCATCAAGATAGCTTTCAAATAACTTTTAAACTTACATTTTTTGAAACACTCAATCAAATAGAGATTAGAAAAGCAAGATGTATTTGAAATAAAAGATCTTTTCATGCTGCTTGTAGCCATGACAATAGGGGTCAACGGATCACACAGCAGAGATTAAACCTAATCAGAGTGTGCATGCTTTGATACCACTTGAGAGGGCAAAATGAATTGACCCCTTGCAATTAATTAATTAATTACCCAAGTTAATTAATTAGATCAAATTTCATACAATAGCATGGCAGCACAAACAAATTACCAATTATACTAAATTTAGCGAAAGATAAATTTGACATAGGTGATTTGTTTACGAATGGGGAAAACCACCAAGGCAAAACCCCACCAGGTGATTTTAAGGTCACCACTCCCAAGAATCTACTATCAATCACAAGCGGATACAAGTATAAGGAATCTTACCAAACCCTTTGGCCTATCCCGAAATACCAACCTACAGTTAAACCTTTACCCCAATACCCAATTGAACTTGTATTGTAGTGGCAATCTTTCCGTTCAATGCACGAATCCCAGTATGTGACTAACCAATGATGCATGGATCTTAGTACGTGACTAATAGCAGCAACTTGAAGAGGTTGTTGGCTGCAAAATTTTTCAGTTCATTAGCAATGAAGATCAGGAAGCTCCTTGGTCACAAAACCCTTGGTGTAAAGACGCAGTAGTTTCATCAAAGAGAATAATGAATTAGGGCACTTTCTACATGTGTTCTCCTTCTATGATGACCTTTAAAAATAAGCCTTATATATGTCTAGGGTTGTGAGAACAAAAACCCTATGCAAATATACAAGCATGGGCCGAGAATCAGATCTGGAATTTCTGATTTCGTACGTCTCGACAGAAACAGCTTGTGTTGAGCTTCAACATTAAAACTTGATAGAAGTCTTTCTGTCGAGATTGCTATTGAGCTTTAATGAACAGCTCTTTTTCACTTGTTTCTTGGTAAAATCTTCATGGCTCTAACACTTGACTTAAACAACATGTTTCTTGAAGTCTTAAACCCATCCTAGATGTACTTAATTACAAGTAAAGTGCATTTTGTCAAAGGATTAGCCAATTACATAAAATATGTCCCTAATAATTTTCACAGCTGTTTAGGAATTGCAAGTGGAAGTACAATACTAAGTTCAATACGCAATGAGGAAGATGACTAATAAAACTGAATCCACATTATTACAAAACATAAATTCAAAGAGAACCGGTCTCTGTTTTAGCCGCATCTTAAACCATGGTGCTTGGAATACTCCAAAATCGATAAGGTTCAAATTTATTCTATTAAGAAAGTTGGAACTAATTGTCACATTGGTCTGCAACTCTGCATATATATGATATATTAGCTAATTAGCTAGCCAAGAAGGCCTTGAGCCATTTCGCAGACTTCTTGAGAATTTTGTCCAAGTTGTTGAGGTAATCAGTGTAAGCAAGCCCGTACCGCACTATGTAGCCTGACCTCATTTCCAAGCAGTCCATTAAAGCTCACATGAAGTATCCATTTATGCCTGCTCCCTACCTGCACTCAAACAACAAACAATCTTTATGACTTTGTTTGTTGGGACAAACTTTTTAATTTTACGGTCTTATTTATGCATAGTATTGGTGCCATCAAAAGAATATGTGACAATTAATTAGTTGCGATTGGCGGATTATAAAGCAGAACAAAATTAGTAGGTAGCATTCAAGAACATTCTTCATGGCTACTGAAATGGCATAAAGATGGGCAAGAATATGCTGAATCCAAACATCATCTTGTAATGCAGTCTCTACTGCAATAGTATCATCTCGTTTCTCCAAATATCTTGTTCCAAGGCATATACAATCATATCATGATAAAAAAAATATGATTTTGTGATGTCTTTTTTTGCTTGATGAATATGAAAAGGAGGAACTATTTTAATTAAATTACTAACCATTCTCAGTAACAAAGAACTAAGGATTGTTGTTTGCATTTGAAATATAAACCAATGCATTGGTTAACCCTTGTGGATAGATATAAATTTCAGTGCTGCCTAGTGTCTAGGTTAACAATGAAATATCATGATCTTAGTTGATGTCTTAAAGTCATTGGGTTTAATCAATGTGTAAACGATAGATTTAAAACAATACAGTCTTACCACTGCACCAATGAGTATCCTGATGGATTAGATATTCCTAACTATCAAAACCAGATTTAGGCCAAAATTCAATTGCATGCTAAATTAAGCTATTTTGCAAATGAAACCACAAAAGTTTACCTGAGACTATAGCAAACTGATAGTCAGAATAGGCAAAAAAGGTTGCATCTTTATCAAATGTTATGGCAGTTGCATATTTGGATGTATAATAATTGACACTAATAAAGTCGAAGGATCCTTTAATTAAAGTCTTCTCGTCATCTGTGAATTCTGGAAGTCCATCCCTTACCAAAGCCTTCATGATGAATGGGTAATCTCCAAACACTAATGGTTCCAAAAACCTGTTCATACAATAGAAAAAAAAGAAAATGAAATTAGACATAATTTTTTAGTCAAAAGGATTTGATTATGTATGTGTTTTATTAATAATGATAAATTTTCTAACCATCCAACCAAGAAGTCAAATGCTCTCTGGGCTGCATCTTGATCCTGAATTGTATTTGAACTAGGCAAAAACCATTCTGTCACTAGCAAAAGGCTGATTTGTCCCGCTTGGGTTGACTATTAACCAAAAAAAAAAAAAAAGGTTATGTAAATAATGTTATATAGAAATAAAAACGCAAAACTAGTTATTCTAAAGCAAAATGGGTGTTAGCTTATGATTGGCTTAGTGGAAAATGCTGAAAAATGAAAAGAAGAAGAAGAAGAAGAAGAAGAAGAAGATGATGATTTAATTAGATTTCACCTGGTATGTGTCTCTGTAGAGTTTTACAGCTGTGACATGGGCTAATATAATGTGATGGGCACAAAGGAATGGATCTGTTGCAGCATTTTGGAGTGTGTTGGTCGTATCGATTGTATAACTGTATGGTGCCCAGACTTATGGCTCATTGATAGTAGTCTAGTGCTTCACTCGGTCACCAAAATTTTGGAAACAAAAATTGGCATATGCTTTAAAATTATCCCTATCAATAGTAAGGTGGCAACCAACTACATTGATTAATATCTCAGGAAACTTTGATAGTTATAGTGATTAAAATAACACATCGAATACTAGAAGAACTTGATCCTACACAATTTGGCTGCTCCATAAGCCATTGTATTTATCTCCCAGTGCTTGAGGTAAATCGAAGTGGAACAGTGTCACAAATGGGGTTATCCCTACATGGGAAATTCAAAGTCTAGCTCATTTTTTGAGCAGTTGAAAAGAAAACTGGTTTGAAACTTTAGGAACAAAAACTTATTGTCCTTTCATCTTGAATTAAGCACAAGTAGGGTTGAAAAGTAAATTGATTCATACCATTTTTTATAAGTTCATTTATAAGATTGTTGTAGAAATTCATTCCCTCTTGGTTTATTCCACCATCTACGGTCCCATCTGCAAGTTGATTATGAAAAAGTACATAAATTTCATATTTTCGGAAATAGTTGGCTTGTTTGAGGTTGGGTTGTTTAGAAGAAAAAAAATACCAGATAGAATTCTTGACCAGGAAATGGAGAATCTGTAAGTGTCTGCCCTCATATCTACCAGCGCTTGCACGTCATCATGTGTTGCGAGCCAGTTAGAAAAAGAAAGAAAGAAAAAAGCACTATCTTTTTTTTTTGTGTTACAAATTAGTGATAAGAAGGAAGTTGTATTTACTTGGCGAAAATATTGACTTGTTTGCATGAAGTTTGTATTTTATCCATAAACTTTAAAAAGCTAATTTTCAATTTTTAGACTATTCCTTCTCAAAAAAAAAAAAAAAAAAAAAAAAAACTTAAATTATTGAAAACATTACACTTTCTTTTAAGATTATTATTATTTTTTCACTAGCTTGACGGCAAAAATATAAGAACAAAAAAAAAAAAAAGATTTTTCTTTCCACAACTTAGGAATGTAATAAGATTATCTTTTTAAAGTTTTAAGACCAGAAGGTGTAACCTTATTAACAATTTAGAGAAGCAAAGGAACATTTTTTAAGGGTTTGGGATGAATATTGAAATTCATGCAACTTTTAGGTATAAAAATAATACTTTAACCCTTTTTTAAATTCCTTTTGATATAGTGTTGTGTTACAAACTTATTTTCCAAAATATAATCCTAGAAATATTACAAATTTTACTATATAACTTTTACAAACTAATGTGTCATCAATCACAAAAATATAACTCAAACATTAATTTCTTTTTATCAAGATTTCTAATATTCATTTATAATATTGTTGGAAACCACCAATCACATTTATTATCATATTGATATATAAATTTTAAATAGTAAAATTCGTAATATCTTTAACATTTTCCTTTATGAATTTAGGTTGCAACAATAACTTTCATCCACGAAGAAGGGGGAAAAAGAGAGACAATTTTCCCCTGTAGTTACTGTTATTATTATGTTTTTATTGTTTCTAAAGCTTTATTATTATTATTATTATAAAGCAAATCCATAATCCTACCAATGCATAAGAATATTTTCCTAATTTGAGATTCATGATTCAATTAGGTATGTTCCTTTAAAGATTTTAGGGCAAATTATAGTATATCCACCTGAGTTCACCTCAGTTAGTTTTTTGTAACCCACATTTGTTAAAAACAAGAGTAAATATGTATTTCTACTCTCATTTTATGACTCTCTCCTCTCAAAACATAAAAAATATAAGTAAAAAAATAGAAATAAAGATAAAAATGCTAATGTTATAGAAACATTTAGGGGTAATTATACCCTACTTCACTTGAGGTTTGGATGAATGACACTCCACGCCAACATCGAAGGAAAAAAACACTCCCCTCCCTTGAGGTTTGAAGAAATTAACACTCATCACCCTCCATTTATATTAGTAACGAAATATTTTAAATTTGTTTCTTTATAAAAGTTTAACCATGATTAGTAAAAACATAATTGATAAATTTAGAATAAAAATGCCAAATTTATTTGGTACTAAAACACTTGTAACAATAAATCTCTTCATAACCCGTTTATATACATAAAAAAGAGAGAGTAAAAAACATGCTTAATATTTTAAAATGCACTTTAATTAAAATTTTAAAGCAACCCTCAAAAACCAAGCTCACCCTCCAAGGCCACAACCCACAGACCCATTAACCAACTCGTTTCTTCTCTAGATTGAGTCCTAGGTACTTGATGTTTTGGGGATTTAATTCAAGTGTCTTGCTATTGTGGTTGGGATTGTTGGCTGGTTGGGTTTGAAGTTGTAAGGTTGTAGACGGAGGAGACGAGATTTGGAGTGGCTTAACTGTGAACCCTGTGAAAGAGAGAGGACTGTTTGTTTCTTGATTGTGAAGATATGGGGTTTTTTTTTTTATGGGTGAGATTTTTATTGGTTACACAAAATAAACATAGGAACCAAAATAGTGTAGATGATTAGTCCATGCTAAGCTACAAATTGAAGGTCGGTCATCATGGGTTGTTCCTGCCAGCTTGGTCATCATGGTTTGTTGTTGATTAGATGACTATGGGTTGCTAAGATTTTTGTCTGCGTGTTCTTGTCTTCTTGAGGCAAACAAGTAGTGGAGAATTTAGATCTATTCAGGTAATGTGATATTAATTAAATACACAATTACATTTATAATATCAATTTGAATTACGTAATAGGCCCATTTAAATAAAGATAATATATATATTTTTTTTTCCATTGAGTGACACTATAAAAAGTCAATATCCCTTTCCCAGGATAAATAATAGATTCACATTTCATTTGATCCACTAAAAAAAATTTATTAGGTACTCTGAGAACAATGAATCGTGATATGTAAAAGAAATGTGATGAACAATGTTATTAAGTACCCAATAATTTTCTAAAAATGAAAGAAATTCATTGGATACTCCAAAAGTAATGAGCAGTTGATAGGTCACAAACGAATTGACCCTTTGTGATAAATTAACCAATTAATTTAGCCAAGTGAATTAATTAAGTTAATTAACATGCAAATGCGTGGCAATACAAACAAATCACCAAATAACTAAATCTGCAGCGGAAATTAAATGACACGGTGATTTGTTTACGAATGGGGAAAACCCTAACGGCAAAAACCCCACCGGGTGATTTTCAGGTCACCATTCTCGAAACTCCACTATTATCACAATAAACGGTTACAAGTAAAGGAATCCCAAGTACCTTACCAACCTACAGTTGAACCCTTATCCCAATACCCAATTGGACTCGTTCTGTAGTGACAGTTCCCACTTTTTGATGCACGGCTCCCAAGTACATTACTAACCAGTTTGCGCGGATCCCAGTACGTGACTTCAATCACCAACTAGAAAGAAAGGTTGGCTGCAAAGTTCTTCAGTTCATACACATGATGAAGATCAAGAAGATGCTTAGTCACAAAACCCAAATGTGCACATACACAGCAACTTCTTCAGAAGAGATGAACTAGGGCAGAACTTTGTCTTCGGTCACAATTTGCTTGAACAAAGTTTTCTCAATACTTGTGCAACTTGTGTACTCTTAGATGGCCCTAAAAACAATCCTTTTATATGTCTAGGGTTAGGAGAAAAGAAGGCCTAAAGACACATTTACGGATCCCAAGAAATCAGATCAGAAATTCTGATTTTATAAACCTCGACAGATAGAAGCTATCGAGAAGGTGTCGAGCCACGGATTGGAACAGCTTACTGAATCTCGATAGGTGTAGCTGTTGAGATTTAATGAATCTGCACTTTTAGCTTGTTTTCTTGAGCAGACTTGAAGGCTTCAATACTTGATCCTGAAACATGGTTTTTTGAAGTATTTCAACACAACCTAAATCTACCCAAATACAAGTAAAGTGCGTTTTGTCAAAGAATTAGCCAATTACATAAAAGTATGACATATGTTCTTAACATGTGAACCACATATGTTCTAACAGTCTCCCCCTTTGGCAATCCGTGACAAAACTACAACTAACAAATGAACATATGAGAGAAGTCATAAATCACTCAACTCATATTCACTTGTTTAATACAATAAAATCTATCCTAACACAAACTCTTGAAAAACTTTGCAAGAAAAGAGTTTATGGCAAGTAGACTTTGACAACCTGTATTTCTGAAACACTTTAAACAAAACTCATCAAGGCATCTTAGTGTGAACCAGAAATAATAGATTGCATACAAGTAAAGAAACATGTGTATCAAGAGAGAAAAGAAACAACACATGTAAGAGGTAGGTGAAAGAAACAACATACATCCACATATAAAGAAGATAAGTACAATGTATGTAAAAATGATCACAAGACCAAATATACAAGAGCAATGTATCTAAAAAAGACAGAAAAGATACATCATATCAAGAGAGATACATCATATCCTCACTACATCCTTCAAGTATCAACACTCCCCCTATAAAAAATGTCCTATACTAACTCTCCCCCTAAGATGACTACTCTCATATCCCAAAATTACTCCCCCTTTTTGTCGCGAGTGACCAAGGGTAGAGTATCAAGCAGACATCTCATCAGAAGAGCTAGCATCTCCATCATCATCATTTGAAGCGTCATCATCATCATTATCATCAGAAGCCACTGGAGGAGGTGGTGAAGGAGTAGCCTCAGAAGCAAAACCACCCATGGTCGCCTGACGTCGTGCAATACGACTAACATGAATATTCACCTGATACAACTCAGTAGAGAGCGTATCAAGGCGAGCATCCATGCGCTGCAACTGCGCCATTATGTATCCAAGAGATACATCGCCTAAAGAAGAGGAGGGTGCAGATGTAGATGGAGTTGAGCAGGAGGGAGGAGTGGAATTTGGCTGTCGCGACCTAAACTGTGCTTCACTATGTTTTACGGTAGCGGCATCTATGGCACACATGAATGTGAAATGGTCGGACGAAGGAAACGGAACAGAAAAATGGCGTAGGATCCTCGTGATAGCAGAAGGAAAGATGAGCTTATCACGGGTAGCCGTATCCCTAAACACATCTATGATGGAAAGAATGAAATGTGAAGGAAAATCTATAGTGAGCTGCTCCAATAAAGAAAGCAAAAATCGAGCACGAGGCTCTGTGATAGAGTTATAGTGAGAGAGTGGGTGCAACACAAACGTCATTACCATGTTCATGAATCTTGGACCTTTAGCAAAAGGCCAGCATGGTGTAAACTGACGCTCACCCCAAATAGATGGGTGCTCACAGAAAGCAGACATCATCTCGTCTTTGGACACAGTCCTCAGACGCTCACAACCGGGTTAATTAGGATGCGCTACCCTCGAAACTTTAAGCACATCCGCAACAAGCTGCGGTGTGACAGCAAAGCGCGTACCACGAATGCGAGTGTGAAAGAGAGGTACTGAAGAATCCATCCCGTGCATGTTGGAGTAAAACTCTTGTATAAGCACGAGAGGATAAGTGACCGGGACGTCACACAGTGACTCCCATCCCCAACTGTGAATGACATCGGGAAGGTTAGTGTCGGCAAAGTCCGCCAAAATGACTTGGCGTTTCGAATGAACACCTCGTCTAGAGAAGTTCTCCAAGAATGCTTTACGGGCATCCTCATCATGGAACCGAATGTTAGAAGGAGTAGGATCAGAAGAAGATGATGCCCTGGAATGAAGAGGGTTTCGAGACGGACCAGACTTACGTTTAGGTGCCATAGACACTACTAACATAAACAGAATGAGAGAGAGAGGGAGAAAGAGACAATCAGAAAAGTCCCAAAGCATTTCAAATATATCAAGATATATTGAAAAGAGAGTACATATGCATGGGAAATGCATAAACATGTGACATGCAAAAGAAATTTCATCATGGGCTCAGCGTAATCCAATCCTACCAGCACACAAACATATTACACACATCTAAATGCATGAAAATACCACTATAATGCAAATGTGATGCAATGCATGAGATTTTGAACACATTTAAATGAGAACCCATCCCAAAATTTCAAGAAAAACTCATCAATTTTGAAAAACCCCAAAATATTTCAAAAACCCCAAAACCTAAGATTCAAAAACATGAAATGCATGAAATATGAGATGAAAAGAGATCATACCAAGTGATTTGAAGCAAGGAAGGGCCGAAAATCACGTGGCTTGAAGGTTTGGAGTGAGAAAAGAGAGTTTGAGAGGTGAACAGGTGCGGACAGATTGAGAGAGATCGAGAAAATGAGAACCAGATCGCACGAAGGGTTTAAATAGATCCTCAGTAAATCTCGACAGATACATGTATAGAGAGGTATCGAGACATTTGTCGAGGAGGTGTCGAGAAGAATGGTCGTCGACAGATACAGGTGTCGAGGAGGTATCGAGGAATAAACACCAGAACCCAGAACAGAAGCTCGATTGATCGACAAGGTATCGAGAAGCTATCAAGGAGATAGGAGATTTCTCGATCGATCCATCAAGTGTCGAGGATGTGTCGAGATTGCGATAAGAAAAAGCTTGAGAAGCTCGACAGACAGCTAGGTATAAAGGAGGTGTCGAGCTTGCTTTTAAAAACAGTTTTTCGAGAAGAGAAAAATATAGACATGAATGCAATCCAACATGCAACTCAAACAATGATCCAATCAATATATTTAGCTCTCAAAATCATCTCTCAATGAAAATTTTAAGCACATGGATCTCCAAAACGCACACACACACTAAACAAGTCTAACCAATTTTATATTTCAAAAATAAGTCAAGACAGTTTAGTGAGCATACATAAGCACATGTAAACCTAGTGATGGCCATATCACATTGTACCTGCACATGTATTAAGAGTAGTAAAGAATATTGCGTGTTGTGTGTGAAAAACATCCCAATATTGCCTAGGTGTATACATGTTATGTTGATTTTAGATATGAGAAAATCACTTTAACTCACACACAATCGTAACTGTTTGATGGGGACTATCACCTTTGAGGTACATCCTATAACTCCCACATCTCCTAGAATACACACTTGCAATCATATTTAAAGCATTTTTAATCTTTTTGCCTTTTATTTTCTTTGAATATTTTCTTTATTTAGCGTATCATGTATGGGCATATATGAGAGAGAAAAGAAATACCCATTGATATTTGACATTCCAATTTTGCTATGCCGAAGCACACAAATGTCATTGACACTGCACTTTTGCTATGTCGAAGCATACGGGTGTCATTCATGATTGGCGGGCAACAGTGGTGAGATGGTTATTTATGCCTTTCTCTAAGGATTTTTTAGTCCTACCCGTCAAAAAGAGTGATATGAGTGTTAAGTCTAAGAGATAACTTAATCTTACTCATCACAAACAAGAGCTACAAAGCTCACTTGCTTAGTTGTGCAAAAAGATGCTCATCTAAGCTACAAATGATACAAAGTTTAGAAAATTTTGTTTCAATGGCCCTCCAAGGTACATAAGTACCAATGTACACAAAACACACTGTTTTTGTATTTTTCTGATTTTTCAATTTTTTTATTTAAAAAATAGAAAATAAACAAACAAAAACAGAAAATAAACAAACAAAAACATGTTATCAAAGCAAAGCATAAAATTAGACTGACTCAAAATAAAAGCAACGCAGCAAACAAAAACAAGAAGATAAAAGAAAGTGACTTAATCACTTAGAGTCCTTTTTCTTTCACACCTTGGAAGAACCTTTCCTTTGATTGAATCCTTGAACTGGCAGTGAAGGGGTGGAATTGAACCCGTTCAAGTTCGAAAGGAACATGAGGGCTTTCAAAAGATCTCCAAGAGGAGCAAGAGAGGATTGAAGCTGATTTTGGCTTCCAAATGCTATCATGCCATTGCTCTGTTGAGTGGCTAACCACTTATAGCAATTTGGTCGAGTATGACCGGCAACACCACAATGATGACAGAGATGCTGCTTCTTCTGTTTGGGCTTTTGAGAGTTAGCCTTCTTAGCCCTAAGGTTTTTAGCATCTTTCTTATCTAGCTTAGGGGGTGCTCCTAGGATAGATTTACCCTTGTCTAAGTTCTCTCTAGCTAATTCAGTTTTGACATCAGTGTTCTCAATTTAAACAATATTAGCAGGAGGAACAAAAACAGTAGCACTAGTAGAAGCAATATTAGAGGAAGAAAGATCATACCCTAAACTTGTTCGATCTGAAGTAGATTTTTGAATGCTGAGCATCTCATCAAGCTTTGCACTCGAGGTCCTCTCCAACTGAGCTCTAACTTGAAATAGCTCCGCCTCAAGCTTCTTGGTCTTCTTAGCCAAGAAATTATTCTCGAACCTCAGTGTTCCAATAGTCTGATTTGCCTCATCAAAATTTGTGGACAACTCTTCACGGTCAAGTTCCACATCACTGAGCTTCTTGGTGGTCAGCCTATAGAGTTTCTCGTGTTTCTCAAACAACTTGTATAGTTTCTTATAGGCTGAATGGATATCATCTTGATCATCCATCTTCTCACATTTAGAATCCACTAAGTCTTCTTCTTCTTCCACTTCATCAACAATCCCTTCAGTAGGATTGATGTGGTAGTGAAGGCATTTAAGATTCCGTCATCCTCACTATCGGAATCATCTTCAGGCTCAGTGTCACTCAAGGTTGCAGCAAGTGCCTTGCTTTTCCCAATGCTCTTGAGATATGTAGGACACTCATGTTTCATGTGTCCGAACCCATGACACCCAAAGCACTTAGGTCCTGCGGGAATAGTGTACTGACTGCCATCCTTAGCATCCTTCTTCCCTTTGTCTTGGCTCTTGAACTGAGAAGAACTGGATTGCTTGCGATCCTTGTCAAAGCCCTTTCCATTGGCATTCTTCATAAATTTCTTGAACCGCCTGGTGATGTAGGACTTCATCTTTGAATCTTCATCATCTGAAGACTCGTCTGTCTCACAGCTCTTGGCCTTTAGTGTCATGCTCTTGCCTTTACCCGACTTGCCGATCCTAGATAACCTTAGCTCGTATGTCTGCAAGTTTCCAACCAGCTCAGTCAAAGGAATCTTTGTTGGAAAAATCTGGTTTTGTATCTCATACAAAACACACGCAGCGGAAGCAACAAACACGGATCTACTTCAATCATGAAAGATAACATGTAACCATGAATTCTAGAACAAAGAATAGAAAGCGTACCTTAATGCAGTGAATTTCAAAACCTTAACTTGAGAATACCTTTAATCTTCATCTCAATTCCACACGGTGCCCAAGATGTGTGGTCTCTCAATCAGTCTTTTTGTACATAGATTCTCAAAGAAAATTCTTCTTCTTTTGCTTATAGAGAAAAATTGATTTCTTTTTCTTTTCATCATACGTACGTTATATCTACATTAGTAGTTTCTTTATTTAATAACTCTTATTAAATAATGATTGATTATCTAATTGGATTAGCCTTTTGAGCCTACCCAATTGGGCTTTAGTTTGTGGCTTGAGATGGGACCAAAGGGAACAAATAAGACTCTAGCTCCAATGGGTCTTGGGCTTTCCTGTCAACTCTTGACAAGTCCAAAGTTACCATTAATTATATTCAATACCACTATAAGAATATAATTGCACTCTAGGCCTTATTAATAAATTATATCTCAAGACTTTATTATACATACAACCCCTTTATTAAAATATTCGTAGTAATACAAAGTCATAAATATTGACTGCCACTTTGAAGATTACTATATCTTAATCCTTGAGTACCCGGTTTAATCCTTTATGTTATTCAATATATATTTATGAAATCCAATTTCACAAATATATATACTTTAGTAACTCCTTACTAAAGTGGTTGGGCCCAACTCTCTAAATAACCATACCCATTAAACTTATCTCAAGGGAATATTTTATATCTCCGTTAAGAGATTATGAATTCCATCTTGAGAATATATGTTCCATCAACACTAAATGCGATTGCCCAACATACTGAGGTTTTGACCGTGACTAATAGATCTCACTCCTGATATATCAAAGCAACCTACATCTCATGATTAGGTCCATTATTCTTTCAGGATTTAGAGTTGATGTAAATAGAAGTCGTGAGATTTATTATTCATTTGACAGTCGTTAGGAGAATAATAAATCTCACAGTGGTCCAGTTCAATATATCTTAACTTTTAAAATATATCAACATATCAACATATCAACTAGAAGTCTTCACTTCCATGATCAAGACAAATCATCTTAGTTGATATGTTATAGTCTTCGCAGATGAAATGCCCAATTTCATCACCGACTACGAACTAAAATTCTGAATTTACAAAGAACTTGTGATTTATATATTCTGTGACTAAATCACATAAATCACATACTATGCATCTCATGGACTAAGATAATGTCCCATTAGTTCATTTATAAATAGTCTCATATAATTAAACAATTTAATTATTTATGACATGCCTATAAATTGGATTTTAGGGCATAAACCCCAACAATCTCCCACTTGCCCTGAAAGACAATTTATCATATATCCAACACTTATCTCCTTTTAGAGTAATTCATAGTCACTCTAAGGCAAGGTTTGGAAACAAGTTTCAACCAGATTTATTGCATAAATTATCTTTTCTACTACTACTACTTTTCAAGTATTCATATCACTCTAATGAGATAATACTTACTCTTAATGTGTATCTTCACCACCTAGGATGAACACATATCTTGAGGTCCAACTTCATGAATCACAATTAAACTACAAGTCAGTATTTGTACATCCAGTAAACATCAAAACTTCACTTTTGTGGACAAGCATATAATCCCTCATTCTCCTAAGATATTTGAGTATATGCTTTACTCCCACTAAATTAAGTGATTTTTTGATTCAATTGATATTTGCTTACCATGCCCACCACAAAATAGATATTTAGCCTAGTATATAGCATAGCATAAAGACTTCCTATCGATTTGATATAAGGAACCGTCTTAATATGCACTTCCTTTTATATGTCTCAGGACTATAATCCTATATAAAGGAACTTCAAACTTAAAAGGAAAGAATCTTTTCTTGAAGTATTACATGCTATACTTGGACAGAATCTAATCTACTTAAGCAGTTTGAGATAGACCCAACATCCTAATTTTTGAATTTTAATAAAGTTATAATTCTTAGGATGTGACTAGTCTTTCCTGAGTACTTTATATCAAACTAGACTAGACAACCAAAAATTCCATTGATGACAACAACTCTACATCATTCTAAATGATTAGAATGTCATCAACATACATTAAGAAATTTATTATTCTATATAGCTTTTACACACATAAGGCCTTTTAATACTTGATCAAAATCAAACAATTTGATTGTTTGATCAAAGATGATATTTTATGATTTAAATGCTTGCTTTAGTCCATAAATGGACTTTAAGCAACTTGCATATTAAACACTATTGGTTCTTTGCTATGAACAAGTCTAGTTACATCATATAGATGTCCTTCTCAAGATTGCTACTAAAAGAAGCTTTCTTGATATCCATTGCCACATTTCATTCAAATGAAATATAATGAACAAGAGAATCTAGATAGAGTCAAACTTGACTATTGGTGAAAAAATCTTTTCATAATCGAAACATTTCTTTTTGAATAAATCTTTTCGCCACTAGTCTTGACTTTGAAGGTTTGCACCTTCAAATCTATCAATCTCATTTACTTGTAGACCTGTTTGAGAACAATAAGCTTAATGTCATTAGGTGCCTTTACAAGTTATAGACTTTAAATAGAATCTAATTCTATTCACATAACCTTGATCCAGTAATTCATATTCATATCATCTATTGCCTTTACGTAGGACCGAGGATCAAATTCATATCCTTATGGAATGACTTCAAAAGTTTATCCCAAAAGTATGAATTTATTTAGTAATCCTCCCACTACGATATTGTACCCGTGTACTAGCTATATATCTAGAATAATGCCTTGTGGTGTATCTAATACAACTATCTCATTTCTAAACGTATTTTATAGTTGGCCTATAACAAATTTTGACATTTTTCTTCTAGAAAAATCTACCTTTACTTTAAAAGAGCCCTATTCCTCCCTTATGTATGCACTAACTTAAAGAAGTCATTGGAACTTTATTCCTTTACAAAAAGGAACCCTAGATCTTATTATCATCTAAATAGAATTCATAGACCAGGAATATAACAAAATAATGGTTCTAAAAGCCCATCTTTCACCAATCTTGAATATCATTTAGATTAATAAGAACTATAGACATAAGTGCCAAAACATACAATTACAAAGGATGGAAACTTTCTCTTTAAAAAGTAAAACATGTAAATTTCCATCTAGAAGACAATCATGGACAATGCTTAACTTTATCAAAACAGAAACACTTTCTTTTTGGTCATACTTTTGAGTCTAATTTCCTTTTTGGCAACTATTAGGGCAACTAGCTTGTCCAACTGTTTGGTATTATAATTCCTCTTCATACCACCCTTACCTTTTGGTTTAGGCTAAGAATTTGAATTAAATCATATTCATCCTAGCCTTAGCTTTTAGGATGTCTTCTGTTGCGTAAAACTCACTCATCAATTTAGATAATATAAAAGAATTTACTTATTTTTAAAATAATCTGAATTGATCAAATGATTCTAACAAGGACTTATGGATTATATCCATATGAGATTAACATTTAATCTCTTCATCCAAGAATTCCAATTCATTTTAAAAATAAAATATTTTTATAAAATGATATAGAATTGGAACTCCTTAAGCGTTTCTTAGCACTCAATATGATTCATACCAAACATCTCATTTAGACTTAATATAAAGTCTAAATCTAGTACTAACTCTTGCATCTCATGCTATAGCACAATTGAGATAGAGCCAATGAATATTTTAGCATTTCAATGGAGACTATGATCACATCATAAGCTATCTTTCATAAATGCATCATGTATAGGAAATTATGACAATGTTGAATCAAATACATAAATATGTACTTCAGCTCCTTTAAGCACCATGTCCATAATTATTTCTTAGTTAATGTGATTCAACTAAAATAGTAGCTAGAGGTCAAAATTTATGAAAATTTTATATTGAGACCATGAACTTAAATACCAGGACATTATCATTTTGCATCCATAATCATATAATATGAAACCCATAAAGCATACTATACTAGGTGCAACGATAACCCAATCCATGTCTATAATTCCTTGGTAGCAAGTTTATTATAAACACATTAATTGGTTAAGAACTATTCTCATTATTAGTGCTATCATGATAACTCTTATCATACACTAATAATATGCTGTACTACCTTTAGCCTCTAAGTAATAATGACATAGCTCCTTTGGGAGGTTAACATTACACTTAGTCTAGTGTACACCATTATCTAGAATCATGTGTAGCCACATTTCATCTCCCTTATAGTGTTTAAACTTGTAGTACCATGAAACAAAACACCCTCCTTTGGGATTGCGAGGCATATACACCAAGACGAGGTGCTTGTTCACACTACTTTAAATAGGTAAGTTCAATCTTGTAGTACTATGAAGTAAACACCCTCCTTTAGGATCGCGAGGCATATACGCCAAGACGAGGTGCTTACCCCACACCACTATGAACTGATAATGGAGGCCGTGAGATCCAACCCTTGTATCTCTTTCCCACTAGAAATTTTAAAATAAGTGGACTGTCTTGAAATCATTGTGATCTAATCACAATTTTAACCATACACATTAAATGTGTTTAATTGTTTAAATTCAATGTGATGTAACTAAGTCACGTCACAATAGCATAACGAACATTCACGCAATCACAAAGAAGTTTAACCTTGTAATCCGTGAAGTAAATACCCTCTGCATGGAATGCAAGACTCGAAGTCAAGACAAGGTATCTATTGACATTACAATAAACTTAACAAAAGGGTTATTTCAGCACTTCCACTCATTATTTGGGTTTTTCTTTAAATAATTGTGATCCCATCACAACTAATAACCTTACACTTGTTGAAGACTCTAATCTTATTAGAATCACTAACTAAAATGGAAGTCCTAAACTATTTAGGATTCCTTAAACACTAATGAATCAAAAATTAGTTATATAGAGCTCTATCCTTAATTTACTAGATAAAGTATTCTAATCTTATTAGAAATTATAAAACTTTAATTAGAATTTTAATCTCATTAAAAACCTCTAATTAAAATAAATTAAAGACTAAGAGTTCTATTTAACTAACAACTTTGATCTCATTAGGTCTTTTAGTTAAATAATGATTAATAAATGTCCTTAACTTTTAAGGACTTTAAAATTAGTCACATATCTTTACTTTTATGCATGTGAAAAACAGGTATCAGAATTTTTGGTAGCTCATTTTGGCGACTCATTCTAGTCGTGAGTTGGCGACTAGCCCAGTCGCGAGACCCCGGTCGCGAGTTCATCCAGAAGCTCTGGCGACTCATCTCGCGACTCGCCAGTCGCAAAAAAGCCCAAAAACAGCCTTTTTTTTTTTTTTTTTTTTGACATTTTTCATTGTTCTTCCGTCAAAAACACTTTTTGATTTTATCAATGAATATTTACAGATCAAACATAAGGGTTTTCAATATCAAGATTAAGAACCACTAGCCTCTGAGCACGCGCTCACGCGCGTGCTCAGAGGCTCTTCTATTTTTTGGGTAAGGGTTAATTTAGAGCATTTATTATAATTTGGGATTACTACATTTTCTAATCACAAAAAAAACCTAAATAGTAATCCCAAAATATTTTTCATCACACCCCTAAATATTTTTTTATGATTGAAAAATATAGTAATCTCAAATTATAATAAATGCTCTAAATTAACCCTTACCCAAAAAATAGAAGAGTCTATGAGCACACGCATGAACGCATGCTCAAAGGTTAATTTTTATTTTTTTTATTTGTGACAGTTATCATTTTTTGTTTAATCCTAAAATTTAGATTTTTTAATCCTAAAATTTAGCCACTTACTACAAATCCATAACAAAAGTCAAAAAGAGCTTAAATTCAAGATTCGCAACTACCTTTAAAATCAAGAAAGTGTACGTAACATTTTTTATTGAATAACATTTTTGATGGAAATAAAAATGGAGACGTAATTGTCTATTATTTGTTTATGATAGTCCTAAAATGTAGCCACTAATTACACTAAACGGCTAAACCACTAAATTTCCTACAAAATAGAACCACTCTCCCACTAATCTATGTCTTCAAAACAACCCTATTTATTCAAAAGAGAAACCTAAATCCACTTTTCCATTAAAAAAAAAAAAAAAAAAACACCTCAATCCACTAAACGGCTATCAAACCTACCTTTTTTTTTTTTTTTTCTAATTTAAATCTCTTTTGCTGGGTAGAAACCTCTTCTAAAATCTATTTCTTTATTCCTCACCTTCTTAGAAAAACAAAAGAAAAATGCATTTAATTTCAATGATTCTATCCAAAAAAAAAAACCAAGTTAACCTAGATTAACGTTGAATTAGAGTTGAAACCAAAAAAAAAAAAAAATAAAAAATAAAACCCTTATTTCTATTTTTTTAAAAAACCTTTATCCTTATCCCATCATCCATGTATTTTTAATTTTTAATTTTTTAATGAGATTTTCCTATGTAGTTAAAAGAATTTCCATATCCACCACTCTTTTTCACTTATCTAAGTAAAATTATTAAATTTAAAATCCTAAATCCTCTCTCTCTCTCTCTCTCTCTCTCTCTCTCTCTCTCTCTCTTAGAAAAACAAAAGAAAAATACCTTTGATTTCAATGATTCTATCCAAAAAAACAAAAAAAAACCACGTTAACTTAGATTAACGTTGAAACTAAAAAAAAAAAAACTTATTTCCATTAAAAAAAAAATAAAATACCCTTATCCTTATCAAAAAACTGTAAATTGAATCCCACATAAAATTATACAAATGATAAATATAATTTTTTTTACAAAAGAAATTTTTTTAGAACAATTTCTTAAATAACAACCACTTCATATGAGGTTAATTTGAATCATACAATAATTCTTGTAAAATCTCTCACTTGAACTTATCTAATATTCCATTCCAATGTGTCTTGAATGCAATTTGAGAAATTTGTGTATATATCAACTTGAGAGAGAAAATAGATAAATCTAAGATTATCATTATTTTGAATAAATTAAGTATTTTAAAATTGTAAAAAGAGCAAACTTTATAAATAGAATGACTTGAATGAGTCTTCTTTCTTTTCTTTTCTTTCTTTTTTTTTTTTTTTTTGGGTGATAACCACGTTGAATGACCTTGAATGACTTTTTTGGTTCACAAACATGTTGAATGACTTTGAATTAATCAACAATGATGGGAAAGTGTTTCACAATCACGTTGAATTTTTTTTTTTAGGTTATCATTATTAAAAAAAAAAGAAAAAGAAAAACATAATTAAATTGGAAAACCAAAATAGCAGCGTAAATTCCTTAAAAAAAAAAAAAAAAAAAAATAAAAACAAGTTTGTGTTTCAGCGAAAAGTTTGTACTTAAAAAAAATATATATATATATATATATCCAATGTTAATCATTTAAAAAATAAAGAACGAAGTCATTATAAAATAAAAATAAAAATAAAAAGCAAATGTTTGGAAACACGTTGGTGCAAACTACCAATAGAAATAGTCCTTACCGTATCCTTTCTCAAGGAGCCAGTTCAAGCACAAACTCTCTGATTGAAATTTTTAAGTTAGCCATGGATAATAAGCAAGCATCAAAACAACCTCAAATTCCTATAAAAATCACATTCACCCATAGGTAAGTACTCCTTAAACTCTAAATACTTGACAGCCATGGCATATAAGAACTCAAACAAAGTCAATGAAAAAAAAGAAAAAAAAAAAGAAAGAAAAAAAGAGAAACTTGCAAAAGATAGAACCTGAAAAGTTGACAAAGCCTTTGACAATAAATGCCTTTAATCGGAAGAAAAAGGAAGGAGGATGTAGAGCTAAACTAAATATCTTCAATCTGAAAAAGAATGAGAAATAGAAAGTGATATAGAAACTGGCAAAGCGTACGTGAGTTTGTGGGTCTTAAAGTGTAGGAGTTTTAATTTACATATTTATCCCTGTTAGTTGAAAACTTGTAAGTGGATATGATGAGGGTATATTAAGCATCAAAATTGTAGAATCTAAACAGGGAAAGCCCCTTAATAGTAGTATAGATATCATGCCAAGATATACGTTAATGGCAACCCTAGTTATTGAATAAAACCAATAACTATGCCAAGCATATCCAACCGGTGCAAAACGAAATGCACGCACGTGACAGTTATACCAGTTACAATTATATTTTCAAACCTTAAGCCATAGCCTCAACTATTGAAACAACCATTGCCTTTACAAATCATGTCAGCCCCATAATTAAACTAAACATCAAGCCAATGGTTTTCAAATCAACAATCAACAATCAATATATCATATATATAAATCATGGCATCTGGTTTTAACAAACAGTGGTTCTTGAACAAAATTATGCAGAAGATTTTACTGCAGAAAATTAAATCATCAAGAAAACAGTTTTTCTTTAATTCTAAAACTCAATCACATGTTACATAAACATGATATTGAAGACCGCTCTGATTACCATTTGTTGGGAAAATTTGGTTTTGTATCTCATACAAAACACACGCAGTGGAAGCAACAAACACGGATCTAATGGGCGAGTCGCCAAAACTCGCGACTGGAGTCTCGCGACTGGGCGAGTCGCCAGAATGAGTCGCCAAAAATTCTGACACCTGTTTATTACATGTAGTTAAATAGAACTCTTAGTCCTAAATTGATTTATGATTAAAAGTCCTTAATTTATTTTAATTAGAGGTTTTTAATGAGATTAAAATTCTAATTAAAAGGCATATAGTTTCTAATGGGATTAGAATCTTTTATTTAGTAAATTAAGGATAGAGTTCTATATAACTAATTTTGATTCATTAGTGTTTAAGAAATCCTAAAAAGTTTAGGACTTCCATTTTAGCTAGTGATTCTAATGAGACTAGAGTCTTTATCAAGTGCAAGGTTATTAGTTGTGATGAGATCACAATTATTTAAAGAAAAACCCAAATAATGAGTGGGAGTGTTGAATAACCCTTTTGTTAAGTTTATTGTAATGTGAATAGATACATTGTCTTGACTTCGAGTCTTGCATTCCATGCGGAGGGTATTTACTTCACGGATTACAAGGTTAAACTTCTTTGTGATAGTGCAAATGTTCGTTACAATATTGTGACGTGACTTTGTTACATCACATTGAATTTAAACAATTAAACACATTTAATGTGTAGGGTTAAAATTGTGATTAGATCACAATGATTTCATAACAATCCACTTGTTTTAAAATTTCTAGTGGGAGAGAGATACAAGGGTTGGATCTCATGGCCTCCATTGTCGGTTCATAGTGGTGTGGGGTAAACATCTCGTCTTGGCCTCGAGCCTTGCGTTCCATGCGAAGGATGTTTATTTCATGGTACTACAAGATTGAATTTCTTGGTTTATAGTGGTTTGATCAAACACCTTGTCTTAGCCTCGAGCTTTGCATTCCATGCGGAGGGTGTTTTTATCATGGTACTACAAAATAAGCCTGTTAAAGGGATGAAATGTGGCTACACATGATTCTAGACAATGGTGTACTCTAGACTAAGTTTAATAGTATCCTCTATGCTGAGTTCTTGCTATTATTACTTAGAGGCCAAAGGAAGAGCGGCAAATTATTTTTGTTTGGTAAGAGTTACCATGATAGCATTAATAATGAGAATAATTCTCACCTGATCATAGTGATTGGTATTCACTCTATGCTGAGGAATATTAATTGCGGGATTAGGTTGTTGTTGCACCTAATATAATATGTTTTATGAGTTCCATATTATATAGTTATGGATGCAAAATGATAATGTCCTGTTATTTAAGTTCATGATCTCAAAATAAAGTTGTTATAAATTTTGTCCTCTAACTACTATTTTAGTTGAATCACATTAACTAAGAAATAATTTTGGACATGGTACTTAAAGGAGCTGAAGTACATATTTATGTTTCGATTCAGCATTGTCATAATTTCCTATACATGATGCATTTATGGGAGATAGCTTATGATATGATCATAATCTCCATTGAAATGCTAATATGTTATATTGGCTTCTATCTCAATTGTGCTACTGCTTGAGATGCAAGAGTTAGTACTAGACTTAGACTTTATATTAAGTCTAAATGAGATGTTTGGTATGAATTATATTGAGTACTAAGAAAAGCTTAAGGAGTTTCAATTCTATATCATTTTATGAAAATATTTTATTTTTAAAATGAATTGGAATTCATGGATGTAGAGATTAAATGTTAATCTTATAAGGATATGATCCACAAGTCCTTGTTAGAATCATTTGAACAATTCAGATTGTTTTGAAAATAAATTCTTTTTATATTATCTGAATTGATGAGTGAGTTCTACGCAACGGAAGACATCCTAAAAGCTAAGGCTAAGATCAATATGATTTAATTCGAATTCTTAGCCTAAATCGAAAGGTAAGGGTGATAAGAAGAGGAATTATAATACTAAACAGTTGGACAAGTTAGTTGCCTTAATAGTTGCCAAAAGGAAATTAGACTCAAAAGCATAACCAAAAGGAAATTATTTTGGTTTGGTAAAGTTAAGCATTGACCATGATTGTTTTCTAGATGGAAATTTACATGTTTTACTTTTTAAAGAGAAAGTTTTCATCCTTTGGTTTTGTATGTTTTGGCACTTATGTCTAGATCTAATTAATCTAAGTGTTATTCAAGATTGGTGAAAGATGGGCTTTTAGAACCATTATTTTGTTATATTCCCAGTCTATGAATTCTATTTAGAAGATAATAAGATCTAGGGCTCCTTTATTGTAAAGGAATATAGTGTCATTGACTTCTTTAAGTCAATGCATACATGAAGGAGGAATAAGACTCTTTTAGAAATAGTAAAGTATATGATAAGTATTTCTATTTGCTTATTTCTTTTAGAGATATACTCTAATAATTACAATACATTTTCTAAAGTTGATTTCAAAAGTTTGTTCCTAGGATATTTGTCAAATCATGGATTGGGTGAAAACCTAGTATATGATACTTCCATTTTTGGAGATGTCCAACACTTTTGCTAGAAAGGAAGTCTAACAAGTTGAAATCAAAAGTAGAAAAATGTATGTTTATGTTGGGTATCCAAAAGGAATTGAAAAGATTGTTTTGGTAGTCATAAAGAATACAAGATGTATGTAAAGTACAGATACAAAGTTCTTGATTATGACTATGTGAATAATCTTAAAGCAAATCGTAGATTGTTCTAAAAGGAAAATGTCAGAATTTGTTGTAGGACAACTATAAAATACATTTGGAAATGAGATGGTTGTATTAGATACACCATAAGACATTATTCTGTAGATAACTATTACACCGGTACAATATCATAGTAGGAGGATTACAAAATAAATTCATAATTTTGGAATAAACTTTTGACGTTATTCCATAAGGATATGAATTTGAACCTCGGTCCTACGTAAAGGCAATAGATGATATAAATATGGCTTACTGGATCAAGGTTATGTGAATAGAGTTAGATTCTATTTAAAGTCTAGAACTTGTAGAGGTGCTTAATTGCATTAAACCTATTGTTTTCAAATAGGTCTACAAGTAAATGAGATTGATAGATTTGAAGGTGCAAACCTTCAAAGTCAAGACTAGTGGCAAAAAGATTTATTTAGAAAGAAATGGTTCGATTATGAAAATATTTTTTCACCAATAGTTAAGTTTGACTCTATCTAGATTCTCTTATTCATTATATTTCATTTGGATGAAATATGGTAATGAATATCAAGAAAGCTTCTTTTAGTAGCAATCTTGAGGAAGACATCTATATGATGTAACTAGACTTGATCATAGCAAAGAACCAGTAGTAAAGAGTATGCAAGTCGCTTAAAGTCCATTTTTGGACTAAAGCAAGCATTTAAATCATAAAATATCATCTTTGGTCAAGCAATCAAATTAATTGATTTTAATCAAGTATTAAAAGGCCTTATGTGTGTAAAAGTTATATAGAATAATAAATTTCTATATGTATGTTGATGACATTCTAATCACTTAGAATGATGTAGAGTTATTGTCATCAATGGAATTTTTTTGTTGTGTAGTCCAGTATGATATAAAGTACTTGGGAAAGACTGGTTACATCCTAAGAATTAAACTTTGTTAAAATTCAGAAATTAGGATGTTGGGTCTATCTCAAACTGCTTAAATAGATTAGATTCTAGCCAAGTATAGCATGTAATACTTCAAGAAAGGACTCTTTCCTTTTAAGTTTGAAGTTCCTTTATATAGGACTATAGTCCTAAGACGTATAAAAGGAAGAGCATATTAAGACAGTTCCTTATACCATATCAATAGGAAGTCTTTATGCTATGCTATATACTAGGCTAAATATCTATTTTGCGGTGGGCATGGTAAGCAAATATCAATTAAATCAATGATTACTTAATTTAGTGGGAGTAAAGCATATAATCAAATATCTTAGGAGAATGAGAGATTATATGCTTGTCCACCAAAGTGAAGTGTTGATGGTTACTGGATGTACAAATACTAACTTGTAGTTTGATTGTGATTCATGAAGTTGGACTTCAAGATATGTGTTCATCCTAGGTGGTGAAGATATACATTAAGCATAAGTATTATCTCATTAAAGAGATATGAATACTTGAGAAGTAGTAGTAGAAAAGATAATTTATGCAATAAATCTGGCTGAAACTTGTTTCCAAACCTTGCCTTAGAGTGACTATGAATTACTCTAAAGGGAGATAAGTGTCTGATACATGGTAAATTGTCTTTGAAGGCAAGTGGGAGATTGTTGGGGTTTTTGCCCTAAAATCCAATTTATTGGCAAGCCATAAATAATTAAATTGTTTAATTATATGAGACTATCTATAAATGAACTAATGGGATATTATCTTAGTCCATGAGATGTATAGTATGTGATTTATGTGAAAAGTCACAGAAAGATATAAATCACAAGTTCTTTATAAACTCAGAATTTTAGTTCGTAGTCGGTGATGAAATTGGGCATTTCATCTGCGAAGACTATAACATATCAACTACGATGATTTGTCTTGATCATGGAAGTGGAGACTTTTAGTTGATATGTTGATATGTTTTAAGAGTTAAGACATATTGAACTGGACTGCTGTGAGATTTATTATTCTCTTAACGACTGTCAAATGAATAATAAATCTCACGACTTCTATTTACATCAACTCTAAATTCTGAGAGAATAATGGACCTGATCATAAGATGTAGGTTGCTTTGATATATCAGGAGTGAGATCTATAAGTTACGGTCAAAACCTCAGTATGTTGGGCAACCGCATTTAGTGTTGATGGAACATATATTCTCAAGATGGAATTCATAGTCTCTTAACGGAGATATAAAATATTCCCTTAAGATAAGTTTAATGGGTTCAGTTATTCAGAGAGTTAGGTCTAACCACTTTAGTAAGTAGTTATTAAAGTATATATTTATGAAATTGGATTTCATAAATATATAATGAATAACATAAATGATTAAACTGGGTACTCAAGGATTAAGATGTAGTAATCTTCAAAGTGGCAGTCTACATTCATGACTTTGTATTACTACGAATATTTTAATGAAGGGGTTGTATATATAATAAAGTCTTGGGATATAATTTATAGATAAGGCCTAGAGTGCAACTATATTTATATAGTGATATTAAATATAGTTAATGGTAACTTTGGACTTGTTAAGAGTTGACAGAAAAGCCCAAGGCCCATTGGAGCTAGTGTCTTATTGGTCCCTTTTAGTCCCACTCCAAGCCACACACTTAAGCCCAATTGGAAAGACCCAAAAGGCTAGGCCAATTAAATAATCAGTTAGATATAAAGGGAGAAATATACAGAATTTAGTAAGTAACAACATAGAGAGAAATCTTTATGAAATGGTTTGTATGTGTGAGTGAAAGCCACTCTCTTACTGTCCATTGGAAACTGATTGAAAGACCACATATTTTGGGCATCAAGTGGAATTGGAGTGAAGATTGAAAGTGTTCTCGAGAACTTCTCAAGTTTTGATTTTGAAATTCACTGCACCAAGGTACGCTTTCTATTCTTTGTTCTAGAATTCATGGTTACATGTTATCTTTCATGAATGAAGTAGATCTGTGTTTGTTGCTTCTGCTGTGTGTTTTGTATGAGATACAAAACTAGATTTTCCAACAAATGGTATCACAAACTTATCTCAAGGGAATATTTTATATCTCCGTTAAGAGATTATGAATTCCATCTTGAGAATATATGTTCCATCAACACTAAATGCGGCTGCCCAACATACTGAGGTTTTGACCGTGACTAATAGATCTTACTCCTGATATATCAAAGCAACTTACATCTCATGATCAGGTCCATTATTCTCTCAGGATTTAGAGTTAATGTAAATAAAAGTCGTAAGATTTATTATTCATTTGACAGTCGTTAAGAGAATAATAAATCTCACAGTGATCCAGTTCAATATGTCTTAACTCTTAAAACATATCAACATATCAACTAGAAGTCTCCACTTCCATGATCAAGACAAATCATCTTAGTTGATATGTTATAGTTTTCACAGATGAAATGCCCAATTTCATCACTGACTATGAACTAAAATTTTGAATTTACAAAGAACTTGTGATTTATATCTTCTATGACTAAATCACATAAATCACATACTATGCATCTCATGGACTAAGATAATGTCCCATTAGTTCATTTATAAATAGTCTTATATAATTAAACAATTTAATTATTTATGACATGCCTATAAATTGGATTTTAGGGCATAAACCCCAACAATCTTGTCAATATCCTTTGATTCCTCTATCGCCGTAATCTCGGCATGGAATCTCTCGGGTAGAGATCTGAGCACTTTCCTTACAATATTGGGTTCAGGGATGGTTTCCCCAAGATTGAAGGCTGAGTTCACTATGTCCTTGAGCTTGGCATAGAACTCATCGAACGATTCATCCTCCTCTATTTTCATTTCTTCAAAGCTTGTAGTGAGCCTTTGAAGCTTTGAATCTTTGACAGCCTTGGTTCCCTCATAGGTTGTCTGGAGAATGGTCCAAGCCTTTTTAGCAGTTTCAGTTGAGGATATATTCTTAAACTCCTCATTGGTGATTGCAATGAACAACGCATTCAATGCCTTACTGTTGAAGTTAGCCGCCTTGATCTTTACATCATTTCAATCAGCCGGCGCTTCTTTTGGCTCAGTCCAGCCAATCTCTATAGCTTGCCACACCTTTTCATCTAAAGACTGCAAAAAGGCTTTTATGCGTACTTTCCAGTATGTATAGTTAGTCCCATCAAATAAAAGAGGTATAATTAACAATTGTCCTCTATCCATGACAAACAGGGGTCAATGGATCAAACACAGCAAAGATTAAAACCTAATTAGAGTATGCCTGCTCTGATACCACTTGATAGGCCACAAACGAATTGACCCCTTGTGATAAATTAACCAATTAATTTAGCCAAGTGAATTAATTAAGTTAATTAACATGCAAATGCGTGGCAGCACAAACAAATCACCAAATAACTAAATATGCAGCAAAAATTAAATGACACAGTGATTTGTTTACTAATGGGGAAAACCCTAACGGCAAAAACCCCACAGGGTGATTTTCAGGTCACCATTCTCGAAACTCTACTATTATCACAACAAGCAGTTACAAGTAAAGGAATCCCAAGTACCTTACCAACCTACAGTTGAACCCTTATCCCAATATCCAATTGGACTTGTTCTGTAGTGACAGTTCCCACTTTTTGATACACGGCTCCCAAGTACATGACTAACCAGTTTGCACGGATCCTAGTATGTGACTTCAATCACCAACTAGAAAGAAAGGTTGGCTGCAAAGTTCTTCAGTTCATACACATGATGAAGATCAAGAAGATGCTTGGTCACAAAACCCAAAGGTGCACATACACAGCAACTTCTTCAGAAGAGATGAACTAGGGCAGAACTTTGTCTTCGGTCACAATTTGCTTGAATAGAGTTTTCTCAATGCTTGTGCAACTTGTGTACTCTTAGATGGCCCTAAAAACAATCCTTTTATATGTCTAGGGTTAGGAGAAAAGAAGGCCCAAAGACACATTCACGGATCCCAAGAAATTAGATCAGAAATTCTGATTTTATAAACCTCAACAGATAGAAGCTATTGAGAAGCTGTCGAGAAGGTGTCGAGCCACGGACTTGAACAACTTACTAAATCTCAATAGATGCAGCTGTCGAGCCAACTGTTGAGATTTAATGAATCTGCACTTTCAGCTTGTTTTCTTGAACAGACTTGAAGGCTTCAATACTTGATCTTGAAACATGGTTTCTTGAAGTATTTCAATACAACCTAAATCTACCCAAATATAAGTAAAGTGCGTTTTGTCAAAGGATTAGCCAATTACATAAAAGTATGACATATGTTCTTAACATGTAAACCACATATGTCCTAACAGCAGTGATGTCTAAAAGAAATGTGACGTGATAGGCCACAAACTGAATGACCAATTGTGATTAAACCAATTAATTAATTAGCCAAGTTATTAATTAATCAATTTATCATACAAACGCGTGGAAGCACAAACAAATCACCAATAAACTAATTAAGCAGCGGAAATTAAATAACACGGTGATTTGTTTACGAATGGGGAAAACCCTAACGGCAAAAACCCCACCGGATGATTTTTAAGTCACCACTCCCGAAACTCCACTATTGTCAAATCAAGCGGTTACAAGTAAAGGAATCCCAAGTACCTCACCAACCTACAGTTGAACCCTTACCCCAATACCCAATTGGACTTGATCTGTAGTGACAGTTCCCACCTTTGCTGCACGGCTCCCAAGTACGTGACTAACCAATGCGCGGATGCCAGTACGCGACTTCAAACACTAACTTAGAAGGAGAGGTTGGTTGCAAAGTTCTTCAGTTCATTTTACACGATGAAGATCAGGAAGATGCTTGGTCATAAAACCCTTTGGTGCAAATACACAACAACTTCTTCAGAGAAGATGAACTAGGTCAAGAACTTCGTCTTTGATCACAATTTGCTTGAACAGAGATTGCTTAATGCTTTTGCAACTTGTGTACAATTTGACAGCTCTTAAAACAATCCTTTTATATGTTTAGGGTTAGAAGAAAAGAATGCCCAAAAGCATATTCACGGATCCCAAGAAATCAGATCAGAAAATCTGACTTTATAATTCTCGACAGATAGCAGATGATGTCGAGGAGCTATCGAGCAGGTGTTGAGATTTAATGAATTTGCACTTTAGCTTGTTTTTCTTGGACAGACTTGATGACTTCAACATTTGATCTTGAAACCTTGTTTATTGAAGTATTAAAAACACCTAGAACTACCCAATTACAAGTAGAGTGCATTTTGTCAAAGGATTAGCCAATTTACATAAATAAGTGACATATGTTCAAATAAGTGAAAACATATATGTCCTAAAAATCTCCCCCTTTGGCAATCCGTGACAAAACCACAACAAAATGAACATATGAGAGAAGTCATAAATCACTCAACTCATATTCACTTGTTGAATATAATAAAATCTATCCTAACACAAACTCTTGAAAAACTTTGCAAGAAAAGAGTTTATGGCAAGTAGACTTTAACAAACTGTATTTTTGAAATACTTTAAACAAAACTCATCAAGGTATCTTGTGTGAAACAGAAATAATAGATTGCATACAAGTAAAAAAACATGTGTATAAAGAAAGAAAAGAAACAACACATGTAAGAGGTAGGTGAAAGAAACATACATCAACATAAAAAGAAGATAAGTACAATGTATGTAAAATTGGTCACAAGACCTCATATACAAGATCAATGTATCTATAAAGAATAGAAAAGAAAAGATACATCAAAACCTCACTACATCCCTCAAAATATCAACATTCCCCCTATCAAGAATGTCTTATACTAACTCTCCCCCTAAGATGACTACTCTCATAACCCAAAACTACTATCCCTTTTTGTCACGAGTGACAAAGGGTAGAGTGTCATGTAGACATCTCATCAGTAGAGCTAGCATCTCTTTCATCATCATCATCCTCAGAGTCAGAAGCCACTAGAGAAGGTGGTAAAGGAGTAGCCTTAGGAGCAAAACCACCCATGGTCGCCTGTCGTCGTGCAATACAACCAACACGAACATTCACCTGATACAACTCAGTGGAGAGTGTATTGAGGCGAGCATCCATGCGTTGTAGCTGCGCCATGATGTCTCCAAGAGATACATCGCCCGTAGAGGAAGAAGGAGCAGATGTAGATGGAGCAGATCTGGATGGAGCTGAACGGGAGGGAGGAGTGGAATTCGTCTGTCTCGACCTAAATTGAGCCTCACTACGTTTTACGGTAGCGGCATCTATGGCACAAATGTGTGTGAAGTGGTCGGACATAGGAAAAAGGGATAGAAAAATGGCGTAAGATCCTCGTGATAGTGGAAGGAAAGATGATCTTATCACGGGACGTCGAATCTAGATGAACATCTATGATAGAAAGGATAAAATGAGAAGGAAAATCTATAGTAAGATGCTCAAGAAGAGATAACAAAAATTGAGCACGAGGCTCTGTGATGGAGTTGTAGTAAGAGAGTGGATGGAGTACAAAAGTCATCACCATGTTTAGGAATCTAGGACATTTAGCAAAAGGTCTACATGATGTGCACTAATGCTCACCCCAATCAGCTGGGCGTTGACAAAATGCAGAAATAAGCTCATCTTTGGACACAGTCCTCAGACGCTTACAAAAAGGATAGTCAGGAAAATCTATCCTAGGAACCTTAAGCACATCCGCAACTAGCTACGGTTTGACAGGGATGCCCGTACCTCGAACGCGAGTGAAAAAGAGAGGTACTGAACGATCGATCCCATGCATGTTGGAGTAAAACTCTTGAATCAGCACGAGAGGACATGTGACCGGGATGTCACACAGTGACTCCCATCCCCTACTATGAATGACAGAGGGAAGGTCAGTGTCGGCGAACTCCGCCAAAATGACTTGGCGTTTTGAATGAACACCTCATCTAAAAAAGTTCTCCAAAAATGCCTTGTGGACATCTCTATCACGGAACCGAAGATTTAGAGGAGCAAAATCAGAAGATGAAGAAGCTCCAGAACGCAAAGGGTTTCGAGCTGGAGTGGATTTACGTTTGGGTGCCATAGACACTGCTAACGTAAACAGAATGAGAAAGAGATAGAGAAGGAGACAATCAGAAAAGTCCCAAAACAGTTCACATATATCAAATATATTGAACAATAAGTACGTATGCATGGGGAATGCATGAACATGTGACATGCAAAGTAAAAAGCATCATGGGCTCAGCCCAATCCAATCTTACCAGCACACGAACATAGAACACATATCTAAATGCATGTAAATATCATTCTAATGCACATTAAATGCAATGTATGACATTTTGAACACGTTTAAGTGAAAACCCAACCCAAAATTTCAAGAAAAACTCATTAATTTTGAAAAACCCCAAAAATTTTGAAAAACCCCAAAACCTAAGCTTTAAAACATGAAATGCATGAAAAAGGAAGGAAAATGAGATCTTACCAAGGGATCAGAAGCAAGGAAGGGCCGAAAATCAAGTGATTTAAAGATTTTGAGTGAGAGAATCAAGTTTGGGAGAGGAACAGTCGCGAATAGATCGAGAAAAATCGAGCAAATGAGATCCGGATCGCGACAGCAGCTTAAATAGGAACCTCAGTAATTCTCGACAGCTGAGGTGTTGAGAGGTATCAAGGAAGCTATCGAGGTAGGTGTTGAGGAAAAGGCCTTCGATAGCTGAAGGTGTCGAGAGGTATCAAGGTACAAGAACCACTTTCAAAGAACAGAAGCTCGATCGATCGACAAGGTATCGAGAAGGTATCGAGGAGACATGAACTTTCTCGATCGATCCACCAGGTGTCGAGACAGGTGTCGAGATTGCGATAAGAAAAAGGCTTGAGAAGCTCGACAGATAACGAGGTATCGAGAAGGTATCAAGGAGGTGTCGAGCCAGCAGTTAAAAGCAGTTTTTTGAGAAGTGAAAAACACAGACATGAATGCAATCCAACATACACCTCACCCATTGATCCAATCAACATATAAAGCTCTCAAAATCATCTCTCAATCAAAAATTTAAGCACATGGATCCTCAAAAATACACACACACACACACACACACACACTAAACAAGTCTAACCAATTTTATTTTTCAAAAACAAGTCAAGACAGTTTAGTAAGCATACATTAGCACATGTAAAACCTTTGTGATGGCCAAATCACATTGTACCTGTACATGTATCAAAAGTAGCAAAGAATATTACGTGTCGTGTGTGAAAAACATTGCAAGATTGTATAAGTGTATACATGTTATGACGATTTGAGATATGAGAAAATTACTTTAACTCACACATAATCATAACTATTTGATGGGGACTATCACCTTCGAGGTACATCCTATAACACCCACATCTCCTAGAATACGTGCTTGCAATCATATTTAAAGCATTTTTAATCTTTTTTCTTTTTATTTTCTTTGCATATTTTCTTTTTAAGCATATCATGCATGGGTATACAAGGGAAAGAAATGAAATACCCATTGATATTTGACATTCCAATTTTGTTATGCCGAAGCACATAAATGTCATTGACACTGCACTTTTGCCATGCCGAAGCATACAGGTGTCATTCATGATTGGCGGGCAACAGTGGTGAGATGGTTATTTATGCCTTTCTCTTAGGATTTTCTAGTCCTACCAGTTAAAAAGAGTGATATGAGTGTTAAGTCTGAGAGATAACTTAATCTTACTCATCACAAATAAGAGCCACAAAGCTCACTTGCTTAGTTGTGCATAAAGATGCTCATCTAAGTTACAAATGATACAAAGTTTAGAAAACTCTGTTTCATTGGCCATCCAAGGTACACAAGTACCAAAGTAAACAAAACACACACTGTTTTTGTATTTTGCTAATTTTTCAATTTTTTATTATTTTTATATTAAAAACAAAATAAACAAAACTGAAAGTAGACACACAAAAACATGTTAACAAAGCAAAGCATAAAACTAGACTGACTCAACAAAAATGCAAAACACACAAGCAATGCAACAAACAAGAAAAACAAGTAGGGAGAAGAAAGTGATGAAATCACTTAGAGTCCTTTTTCTTCCACACCTTGGAAGAACCTTTCCTTTGATTAAACCCTTGAACCGGTGGTGAGGAGGAAGAATTGAAACCGTTTAAGTTCGAAAGGAACATGAGGGCTTTTAGAAGATCTCCAAGAGGAGCAAGAGAGGATTGAAGTTGATTTTGGCTTCCAGATGCTATCATGCTGTTGCTTTGTTGAGTGGCTAGCCACTTATAGCAATTTGGTCGAGTATGACCGGCAGCTCCACAATGATGACAGAGATGCCGCTTCTTTTGTTTAGGCTTTTAAGAGTTAGCCTTCTTAGCCCTAGGGTTTTTAGCATCTTTCTTATCTTGCTTAGGGGGTGCTCCTAAGATAGATTTACCCTTGTCTAAGTTCTCACTAGCTAATTCAATTTTGACATTAGTGTTCTTAATTTCAGTGTCATTAGTAGGTGAAACAAAAACAATATTACTAGTAGAAGCAGAATTAGAGAAAGAAAGACCATACCCTAAGCCTGCTCGATCCGAATAAGATTTCTGATTGCTGAGCATCTCATCAAGTCTTGCACTTGAAGTCCTCTCCAATTGAGCTCTGACTTGAAACAGCTCTGCTTCAAGTTTCTTGGTCTTCTCAGCCAAGAAATTATTTTCAAACCTTAGCGCTCCAATAGTTTGATTTGCCTCATCAAACTTAGTGGACAACTCTTCTCGGTCAAGTTCCATATCACTGAGCTTCATGGTGGTCAGCCTATAGAGTTTCTCGTGCTTCTCAGACAGCTTGTATAGTTTCTCATAGGCTGAATGGATATCATCTTGATCATCCATCTTCTCACACTTGGTGTCCACTAATTCTTCTTCTTCTTCCACTTCTTCAACAATCCCTTCAGTATGATTGACTGTGGCAGTGAAGGCATTTAAGATTCCGTCATCCTCACTATCGGAATCATCTTTAGGCTCAGTGCCACCCGAGGCTGCAGCAAGTGCCCACTCTTCCCAATGCTCTTGAGATATGTAGGACACTCATTTTTCATGTGTCCAAACCCATGACACCCAAAGCACTTAGGTCCTGCGGGAACAGTGTACTGACCACCTTCCTTTGCATCCTTCTTCCCTTTGTCTTGGCTTTTAAACTGAGAAGAACTGGATTGCTTGCAGTCCTTGTCGAAGTTCCTTCCATTGGCATTCTTCATAAACTTCTTGAACTGCCTTGTAATGTTGCACTTCATCTTGGAATCTTCATCATCGGAAGACTCATCTGTCTCACTACTTTTTTCCTTCAAGGCCATGCTCTTGCCTTTGCTTGACTTGCCAATCCTAGATAATCCTAACTCGTAGGTTTGCAAGTTTCCAACCAGCTCAGTCAAAGGAATCTTGTCAATATCCTTTAATTCCTCAATCGCCGTAATCTTGGCATGGAATCTCTCAGGTAGAGATCTGAGCACTTTCCTCACAATCTTGGGTTCAGGAATGGTTTTCCCAAGATTGAAGGCTGAGTTCACTATGTCCTTGAGCTTGGCATAGAACTCATCGAACGACTCATCCTCCTCCATCTTTATTTCTTCAAAGCTTGTAGTGAGCCTCTGAAACTTTGAATCTTTGACAGCCTTGGTTCCTTCATAGGTTGTCTAGAGGATGGTCCAAGCCTCCTTAGCAGTTTCAGTTGAGGATATCTTCTTAAATTCCTCATTGGTGACTGCACTGAACAATGCATTCAATGCCCTGCTGTTGAAGTTAGCCGCCTTGATCTTTGCATCATCCTAATCGGCCGGCGTTTCCTTTGGCTTAGTTCAGCCAATCTCTACAGCTTGCCACACCTTCTCGTCTAAGGACTGCAAAAAAGCTCTCATGCGTACCTTCCAGTAGGCATAGTTAGTCCCATCAAATAAAGGAGGTATGATTAACGACTATCCTCTATCCATGACAAACAGGGGTCAATGGATCAAACATAGCAAAGATTATCCTAATCAGAGTGTGCCCGCTCTGATACCACTTAATAGGCCACAAACTAAATGACCCCTTGTGATTAAACCAATTAATTAATTAGCCAAGTTATTAATTAATTAATTTATCATACAAACGCGTGGAAGCACAAACAAATCACCAATAAACTAATTAAGCAGCAGAAATTAAATAACACGGTGATTTGTTTACGAATGGGGAAAACCTTAACGGCGAAAACCCAACCGGGTGATTTTCAGGTCACCACTCCTGAAACTCCACTATTGTCAAATCAAGTGGTTACAAGTAAAGGAATCCTAAGTACCTTACCAACCTACAGTTGAACCCTCACCCCAATACCCAATTGGACTTGATCTATAGTGACAGTTCTCACCTTTGATGCACGGCTCCCAAGTACGTGACTAACCAATGCGCGGATCCCAGTACGCGACTTCAAACACCAACTTAGAAGGAGAGGTTGGCTGCAAAGTTTTTTAGTTCATCTTACACGATGAAGATCAGGAAGATGCTTGGTCACAAAACTCTTTGGTGCAAATACACAGCAACTTCTTCAGAGAAGATGAACTAGGTCAAGAACTTCGTCTTTGATCATAATTTTCTTGAACAGAGATTGCTCAATGCTTTTGCAACTTGTGTACAATTTGATGGCTCTTAAAACAATCATTTTATATGTTTAGGGTTAGAAGAAAAGAAGGCCCAAAAGTATATTCACGGATTCCAAGAAATCAGATCAGAAAATCTGACTTTATAATTCTCGACAGATAGCAGGTGTCGAGGAGCTATCAAGGAGGTGTTGAGATTTAATGAATTTGCACTTCAGCTTGTTTTTCTTGGACAAACTTGATGACTTCAACACTTGATCTTGAAACCTTGTTTCTTGAAGTATTAAAAACACCTAGAACTACCCAATTACAAGTAGAGTGTGTTTTGTCAAAGGATTAGCCAATTTACATAAATAAGTGACATATGTTCAAATAAGTGAAAACACATATGTCCTAACATGATGAACAATGCTATTAGAGTACCCAACAACTTCATAGAAATAAGGTCAAACTTTTGAACTATATATGCATATGAGTTGTGTATTGTATACATTCGCCAGGAAACTTTTTTAGGGGGGGCTAAGCTAAATATAACAATTGACAAAATTCTTAAGTAAAAAAAAAAAAAAAATTATGTTCTAAGTTTTTTTATGGTACTAAAACTACTTATAATTGATTTGGAATTAAATTTTGTATTAGCCTATTTGTTTTATACACAATTAAACAATCATTCAATAATTACACATGCTACTTTTTTTTTGGAGCAAAATTAAACATTACATTTTCAAATATAAACATATTTTAAGAGAGGATCAATGAATATAAATAGTAACCTTTGTTATCAAATTAAATATAACAGAAAATATTCAGTCAAAAATATATAATATAAAATATTAGAAAAAGGTGCCAGCTATTAGTCAAACATGAACTGATGCAGTGGCGTCAGGGACGAAGCTATTGTTGGACCTGGGGGGGCAATGGCCCCCCCAAAATTTTTTTTTTTAAATTTTACTATATATAGAATCTATTATTTTTAGCAATTTGTTTCAATAAAATTGATCTTTGCCCCCCTTCAACAATATTATTGATATTTTTAAAAGCTATAAATATTATCCCAATAACAAAAATTAAGCCTAAACAATAGCCCAAAACAAATAAACACAAGCAAAAAAAAAAAAAAAAAAAAAAAAAAACCCTCAAAACGGATTCTAACTAGAAGGGGATTTTTAAGCCAACTTAAGGCAAGACACACATATAATAAAAGGGAAAAAACAGGGGATTTCTAAGCCACTACCAAAAAAAAAAAAAAGAAAAAAGAAAAAAAGAAAAGAAAACCTAAAACCTAACTTACGGCAAAAGACCTCAAAACTAAGGACTTGGGCAGCGGCACTGCAGCAGAATAGCAATGTAGTAGAAGCAAAGGTAGAACAGTGCAGCATGCCTGACACCACCGGCCACCACTAGTCCACCGTAGCAATCAGCATCGCCCAAAGGCCCCAAACCTGGTAACATTTTATCCTTCTCTCATATCTGAATTTTTAATGCTTGGTTAGTTGGTTGATTAACTTAGATTTAATCATATGTGTTGACAGTGTTGTGAAGCAAATTGAAAGAGAAGTAAAGCTGAGAGACTCCACCACATTCGAAAATAGAAGAAGAGACTAGAAAAAAAGAGTCAGAGAGAGAGGTAGACTCTGACTTGACTCCATCTTTGATCTTTCTCTTTCAATCTTTAATTAGGCCAAAGTTATATATATATATATATATATATTTTATTATAATAAATGGTGGTCAGGTGGTGTCTTGTCTCTAGTCTAGTGATTAACAACTGTGCACTTTAGTGTAGATTTGTAGTTTTGTTTGGTAGTGTTGTTGTCTATTAGTGTCTTTTAAAAAACTTGTGAAAGATTTTTTTTTTTTTTTTTTCAGGTAAATAATTAAAGAGATTATTTACCACTTTAAAATTTGTTGGTTATTTGTTGACTATTTGTGTGCATGGTATTTGTTTATTGTGTGAAATGATTATAGATTATTGATCATATAATAACATGATAATTTCAAATTATATTTTATTTGTAAATTATGAAAAAGTCTACTACCATGTTTGATTTTTTCAAAAAAAAAAAAAAAAAACTTCAAATGATTTAGAAGCTAATAATAGTGGTGCAACATTACCAACTACTAAAGTTGAGAAAAATTTAATGTCTTATTTTCGTAAATAATTGCATTGTAATATCTTAAAAAACAATAATTTTGTGTATTTTTCTTTGTTGATGGTTTATAAAATGAATATTTATTTAGAGTTTCAAATTTTTTTTTTGTTTATACTTTTGCCCCCCCTAATTCTAAGTCTTGGCTCCGTCCCTGAGTGGCGTCATCTACAAGCACTAACAAATTAAACACTATTTCAACTAAATAGAGAGACTTTACCAAACAGAGGAGATCTAAGTAGATAACAAAGCAAAACAGAAAGAAAAGGGAAGAGAGATTTACTGGAGGTTGGAGTGGAGCGGAGTGGATGACAACAACAAAGCAGATTGTTAAGTCATTTAAGGGTGGAGAAGGGATTTTTTTTTTTTCATTTTATCCAAGTTTTTTTTTTATGTAACCAAACTGATAGTCTTTGACTGATAAATTTCAAGTATGGGGATTTGTTATAGATATTTTTGGTGTTTTGATTTGAGGGGCTAATTTACCCCAAAAAAAAAAAAAAATGGAGGAGCTATTGAGCAAAGAAATGGGCTAGGTTTTTTTTTTCTTTGTATCATTTTTTATTCCTCAAATTCTAGGAGGGGCCATAAATTGACTTTACATACAATTTAGTTATAATTTATCATTTTATTAAGGTTGTTATTGAAATTTTCAAAAAGCTAGGGGGGCCAAGGCCCCAACGTGGCTTCGCCATTGACTGTATATGCACATGATACGCACAGGAAATGGATATGTAAGTTCTTGACTTGTAGTGTTTCTAAGAGGAATGTAAAACATTTTTTTATGTATATTAAATGTTTGGCTGATGATGTGAAAGTTGCTTTGGCAACTTTTTTTCTTGGCGAGTTGTAGCACCCTATGTTTAGATATTGTTCACTGTTTTCTCATAAAACACCTCCTGAAATTGTGTTCTCTAAATTTAAAAGCCAAATCTGTATACTTTTTCATGTTTAAATTTCGCAATAATCGAATCAATTTTTCTGCATTGATAAAATTTGTTTCTACATTAACAAAATTTGCTCTTTGCACATCATGTTTACTGTATATTCAAATTTGCTTATTGCATTCATAAAATCTGTTTTTTTTGCATTAATTAAAACTGTTCATTGTTTTCTCATAAAAATTGTTCACTGTTTTCTACATAAACTATTTCTAACATTCTGCATAAAATTATTTTCTATTCAGCATTATTTAAAAAATTGTTCACTCTTTTTTCTGCATAAATTATTTTTTGTTCACTATTTAAAAAATTGTTCACTGTTTTCTCATAAAACACTTCATGAAATTGTGTTCTCTAAATTTAAAAGCCAAATATGTATGCTTTTTCATGTTTAAATTTCACAATAATTGAATATGTTTTTTTGCATTGATAAAATCTGTTTCTACATTAATAAAATTTGCTTTCTGCACATCATGTTTACTGTATATTCAAATCTGCTTACTGCGTTCATAAAATTTGTTTTTTGCATTAATTAAAATTGTTCATTGTTTTCTCATAAAAATTGTTCACTATTTTTTACATAAACTATTTCTAGCATTTTGCATAAAATTATTTTTTGTTCAGTATTATTTAAAAAATTGTTCACTCTCTTTTCTGCATAAATTATTTTCTGTTCACTATTTAAAAAATTGGTCACTGTTTTCTCATAAAACACCTCTTGAAATTGTGTTCTCTAAATTTAAAGGCCAAATCTGTATGCTTTTTTATGTTTAAATTTCACAATAATCGAATATGTTTTTCTGCATTGATAAAATCTGTTTCTACATTAATAAAATTTGCTCTCTGCACATCATGTTTATTGTATATTCAAATCTGTTTACTACATTCATAAAATCTATTTTTTGCATTAATTAAAACTATTCATTGTTTTCTCATAAAAATTGTTCACTGTTTTCTGCATAAACTGTTTTTAGCATTGGAGCGGTTATTGCACTTAAATGGTTTTTGTGTTTTTTTAAATATGTAACCATATGAATAATGGACAAACTCCATGAAAGAAAAATGAATGATTCTGCATAAACTATTTCTAGCATTCTGCAAAAGTTGAGTGTACATAATCATCAGTTGTCAGACATTAACAACAACATTCTGTATTGCACAGAACGTGTAGACATTAACAACAACGTCTAATGTTCATAGGTAGAAATTTTTGAAAATCATCATTGCTTGAATCTGAGAAGTTTGAAATATCTCTTTCGTCATCTAACGCAGTAACTTCATTAATAGACTTGATGGCTCGCTCTTGCACCTTCCCTTTTAGATGCTTCCTAGCTTTTTGGATTGCATGAAAACGGTCTAATTGCCTTTGCATTTGATTGTTCTCTTGTTCAAGACGAGCAAGTATGTTGGCAGGTTCATCTCTAGGTAACTCGACTGAGCGTGCCTTAGGAACTCGTAACCCGTGCCATCGACAATACACCTTTAACTCACACATCTTCTCGTATAGGGTTGACCATGGTGGTTCTACTACGGTGAACTCTATTGCGGTGGTATCTGTACTTAGTTTTGTAGGTTTGCCGACCATGATGTGCCTAACGCTTCCAAGACTCTCGTACGTGTATATTGGCATATTAAGGAAATGTCTCTTCTTTCCAACCTATTTCCCTCCATAGTGGTCTGTGTATGTTTGTAGTTGTTGATTTGCTGGAACTTGTGATAATCCATTTGTTGAAGTAGATCCAAATTTGTTTCGCATTGTACGATTTGATGTTGAGGCGTTGTGACTCATAGCTTAGTCAATCTACGAAGTTAGTGGGGTAGAAATAAGATCATTATTGTGGTGCATTTATAACCTCATTTCATATTCTAAACATTATAATTTCAGTTATTAGGGCTTGTCATGTCAATATAGGTTTGAAAAACACTACATGAACAGGATTTTAAATGTTCCCAATATCATAGTGAGATTTGAAGATGTGGTGGTAGTTGTAGTGTTCTTGAACAAAGCATCATATTTAATTGACACAGTGCCGTGTCCCTAGCACCAAGGTAAGATTATTCATATATTTAAGTATTCACATGAATGTGGATGATATGACTAGACAGTGTGTGAAACAATGCCGAGCTGTTGAGCAGCACATGTGAAACAGTGGCGTCTGTTGGCGCATGTGGTTCGTATGACTACAGTTGGTGCTACAGCAGCGGGCTGGTGACGTGTCTTTAGAAAACAGATTTTATGAATGTAATAAGATGATTTTAATATACAGTAAACATGATGTGCAGAGAGCAAATTTATTAATGTAGAAACATATTTTATCAATGCAGAAAAATAGATTCGATTATTGTGAAATTCAAACATGAAAAAGCATTCAGATTTGGCTTTTAAATTTAGAAAACACGATTTCACTAGGTGTTTTATGAGAAAATAGTGAACAATTTATGCAGTGAACAGAGAATAATTTATGTAGAAAAGAGAGTGAACAATTTTTTAAATAATACTGAATAGAAAATAATTTTATGTAAAATGCTAGAAATAGTTTATGCAGAAAACAATTAACAATTTTTATGAGAAAACAATGAAAAGTTTTAATTAATGCAGAAAATAGATTTTATGAATGCAGTAATTATGAATGCAGTAAGCAGATTTGAATATATAGTAAACATGATGTGCAGAGAGCAAATTTTATTAATGTAGAAACATATTTTATCAATGCAGAAAAATAGATTCGATTATTGTGAAATTTAAACTTGAAAAAGCATACAGATTTGACTTTTAAATTTAGAGAACACAATTTCATGAGGTGTTTTATGAGAAAACAGTGAACAATTTTTTAAATAGTGAACAGAAAATAATTTATGTAGAAAAGAGAGTGAACAATTTTTTAAATAATCCTAACAGAAAATAATTTTATGTAGAATGCTAGAAATAGTTTATGCAGAAAACAGTGAACAATTTCTATGAGAAAACAATGAACAGTTTTAATTAATGCAGAAAACAGATTTTGTGAATGCAGTAAGCAAATTTGAATATACAGTAAACATGATGTGCAGAGAGCAAATTTTATTAATGTTGAAATAGATTTTATTAATGCAGAAAAACAGATTCAATTATTGTGAAATTTAAACATGAAAAAGCATACAGATTTGGCTTTTAAATTTAGAGAACACAATTTCAGGAGGTGTTTTATGAGAAAATAGTGAACAATATCTAAACATGGGGTGCTACAACTTGCAAAGAAAAAAAGGTTCCAAAGTGACTTTCACATCATCAGCCAAACATTTAGATATACATAAAAAAATGTTTCACATTCCTCTTAGAAACACTGCAAGTCAAGAACTTACATATCCATATGTGGTAAAGCTTAAGTTCTTCTTTATATTCGAGTGGTCCACTCTTTCTGCAATACTTATCAATCATTTGACCATACAGTAATTCCGAACAGGATTGATAAAGTAACAACATGTAGCTTAAACTTCTTTCGGTGTGCCCATGGCTAAAAATGGAGTGAGATTTTTCTTTTACATGTTGTTCTAATTTCTCATTGTAACCCCAATATTTTAACCAATTTGACCATAACGCTTCCGAGAAGTAAGAAATTGATGAGTGTGTTAAAAATGAATGAACAAGGGGTATGAGTGGCCTAAAAATTCATATTTTGAAATTAAAATCTCTATATTTTACAATGCTTCTATTTAAATAAAAAAAACATAATAAAACTACTTATTTTTGTGTTTATGTTTATTTGTCGATTATCCAAAAAAAAAAAGTTATAAGGAACTCGAGTTTACCAAGCTCGAGTTCCATATTACAAGGAACTCGTACTTTGTGAGCCCGAGTACCGTAGAAAAAAAAAAAAAAGCATTTTGTTTACAAATAACTCGAGCCTGGTATGCTCGAGTATTGTGTTGCATGGAACTCGAGTTTACTAAGCTCGAATACCACATTATTTTTTTTAATTGCACAAATTCCAGGTCAGCCATGCCACGGTGGAATGAACCTAGGAACTCGAGTTTACTAACTCGAGTATCGTTTAGAACTCGAGTTTAGTGAGCTCGAGTACATAAAAAGTGGTAGATTCCCATTTAGTTCCGAAACAGTGCTTAATTGCCACAAATTTCTAAAAATGATGGTATTTGGCCATTTTTACCTGAGTTGTGTGCTCTATATATTGCTTTCTGTACTTCCATCCCGTGTAGAAATACCGTTTAAAAAAAACAAATTTTTTTTTTTTTTTTGTGGGTAGAATTGGTTTTATATCATTTATTGAGAACTATGTAGCAATATTCATATATACTTTGTAACGATTGTTTGAATCAACTGCAACATCCGCGATTCCATCATCATCTTGGATATAACTATCCCAGGTCGCTGGTCCTCTCCCTCCTTCATCACCTTTTCCTTCTGTCTGTACCATTTCATTACATGTTAGTTATATATGCAAAACACGTATTCTATATAAATGAATGTATGTGTGTTTATAAGAGAGAGAAAGACTTGAAAAGCAGAATTGGAGCAACCAAACTTGAACTCAGTAGGGAAGTATTTTCTTGTTATTTGGTTGGCTGCAGTTGTTGTATCCTGGGTTTGGTCTGTGCTGGTAGTTTTATCAGTTATTGAAGTTGATGGAACAAAACCTATCCAACATCTAATGGTAAGCCTCAAACTCTTGTTCTTATTTCTCAGAGATGGGACTCTTCGACTTGCTCCAAAAATGCTAGTTTCTGATTTCTTCAAAGAACCCAAACCAGCCATCGATGGCCTCATTGGCAAAGAAAGGTTAAATGCCATGTTAAGAGAGAGAGAGAGAGAGAGAGAGAGAGAGAGAGAGGAATTTGGTGCTTAGGGATCTATAGCTGGGGGCTATTTATAGATTTGACGTGATGAAACAGCATCAGAAATTTGATTGAGGACTTTGGTGCATCTCCAACAAACACTATAAAACCAAAATTCTCTTTAATTTGGAGGGTAAAACTCTTTAAGTTACTGTTCATGAGCAAATTTTTTTTTTAAAAAAATAATTAAAAGGCTGTTTGATTTAGAGAAAAGAAAAAAAAAAAAAAAAAGCTGTTTTCACTTTTTAGTATTCATTTTCAATCCACAAAAAACTGGTTTAATTGTGTATTTTGTACTTAGTTTTCATTTTTTGTATTCCCAAAATTGGATTTGAATACAAAAGTTGAATACAACTTTTCAACGTTTTCATTTTTTCTAAAAATAAATACATGTCATTCTCATAATAAAACTAAAAAACGAGTGGGACCCATTTTCATTAAATGGATGAAATGTTTGGTTCTTTACGTGGGTAGAACTTGGGAAAAGAGAAAAGTTGATTCTATTTAGAATTCTAATAGACTAGTGTAAGTGAGAATTTTTTTTTTTTTTAAGTAAAAAAAAAAAAAAAAAATTAGGGAACAAGTGCTAATCGGAAATGAATGTAAAAATGGGGTCTTTATTGTATATAAATTCAGAAAATGAATACACAAAAATGAAAATGAAAATTGAATACACCATTTTTAGAACCAATTAACACATAACTATCTTGGTTTGATGACCTACTATTCATTAGCAAAAGAATTAATTGGAATAAAAAATTTAGCAAAACAATTAAAATATTCATTTTTTACTCAACAATCACAATAGCTAACAACTCAACCCAAATCATTTCTTCCTCTCAAACGTCTCTAAACTCAAGGGGAGACACAACTCAAATATTCTTGGTGCGTGTATGCAAGTTAAATAACAAAAATGAGAACTGGTATGGTTATAAATTAGGGCGTTAAAAATATATGGATAAAGTTTAGCTACAAAACTGATTGCAGCCTAAGGCTACAAACTTTTCTCAATAAAATAAACATTATTACATATTTTGAAAATCTAACTGTTAAATTGCATGTTCTTTACACTCTTAATACACATATTAAATTTTGTGTCAATTGGATATTATTTACTATAAGATCTATACACTTATATTTTGTGCATAATTTTAAACTATAAAAACTTACAATTTAAATAATTTATTAATGATGTAGTTATTAATCTTTAATTTTCTAGAAATTTTGCAGGCATAAAGGATATAAGAAGAAGAAGATGTAATCTAATGGTAGATTTGTCAAAATTTATCTCCAATAAAAATGTTTGGACATATATGATTCAATGTTAGGAACATATGTTACTATTTTATGTAGTTGGCTAATCTTTTGACAAAATGTACTTTACTTATAATTGGGTGGATTTAGGATGTGTTTAATGCTTCAAGAAATAAGGTTTCAAGTTCAAGTGTTAAAGCCATGCAAGTCTGTCCAAGAATCAAGTCAGAAAATGCGAAATTTTAAAGCTTGACAGCTAGCATCCATTAAGGTTTAAAGAGAGTTGTTTCAACCCGAAGCTCGACAATTGCTCGATAGATAAGGTATCTGTTGAGGTTTATGAAGTTCAATTTTTCAAGCTGATTTTCATCCAGTCCGTGAATGTATGTTTGGACTATTCCTTTCTTACAACCCTAAACATATATAAGGATTGTTTTAAGGGCCGTCACAACTGATGAAGCATAATGCAAAAGTTTTTCACAAGCATATTGTGAATTGGAGATATATGCCCTAGTTCATCATTTTCTTCAAGAAGCTGCAGTGTTTGTACATCATAGAGTTTTGTGACCAAGCAACTTCATGATCTTCATCATGTGATGAACTGAAGAACTTTGCAGCCAACATCCTTCTCAAGTTGGTGATCAAGTCGCGTACTGGGATCCGCGTAATTGGTTAGTCATGTACTAGGAGCCGTGCATTGAAAAGGAGAGATTGTCACTACAGAACAAGTCCAATTGGATATTGGGGTAAGGGTTCAACTGTAGGTTGGTATAAGGTACTGGGATTCCTTTACTTGTAACCACATGTTTTGATAATAGTGGATTCTTGGGAGTGGTGACCTTAAAATCACTTGGTGGGGTTTTTGCCGTGTAGGTTTTCCCCATTTGAAAACAAATCAATGTTTCAATTTATTTTCTGCTGCATACTATTAGTTAATTGGTGATTTTTTTATGTTGCCATGTACACTTGCATGTTAATTTGATTAATTAATAAACTTGGACAATTAATTAATTAATTCATCACAAGGGGTCAATACGTTTTTGGCCTATCAAGTGGTATCAGAGCAAGCACACTTTGATTAGGGTTAATCTTTGCATTGTGACCATTGACCCTTGTTTGTCATGGATAGAGGACAATCTCTTATCATACCTCTTTTATTTGATGACATTAACTATGTATACTGGAAAGTACGCATGAGAGCTTTCTTGCAGTCTTTAGATGAGAAAGTGTGGTAAGTTGTGGAGATAGGCTGGACTAAGCCTACAGAATCCTAAATGCCTTCACTGCCATTGTAAATCCTACTAAAAGGATTGTTGAAGATGTGGATGAAGAAGAGGAATTGGTGGAGTCTAAGTTTGAAAAGATGGATGAGCAAGGTGACATCCACATAGCCTATGTAAAGTTATACAAGGTCTCAGAAAAACATGAGTAGTTGTATAGGTTGGTCACCAAGAAGTTTTGTGATGTGGAGCTTGAGTGAGAAGAAATCTCTACAAAGTTTGATGAAGCAAATCAAACTATTAGAGCACTGAGATTTGGGAACAATTTCTTGGATGAGCAGACCAAGAAGCTTGAGGCAGAATTATTCCAAGTCAGAGCTCAATTGGAAAGGACCTCAAATGCTAAGCTTGATGAGATGCTCAGTCTTTAGAAATTTGCTTCTGATCAAACCGGTTTAGAGTATGATTTCTCTTCTCCTAGTATTGCTTCTACTAGTACCACTGTTTTTGTTCCTCTTGCTGATAATGTTGAAACTGAGAACAATAATGTTAAGAATGAATTAGCTAGTGAGAACATAGACAAGGGTAAATCTATCTTAAGAGCACCCTCTAAGCTTGATAAGAAAGATATTAAGAACTTTAGGGCTAACCTAAACAAAAAAAGCAGCATTTCTGTCATCACTATGGCATAGCTAGACATACTCGACCTAATTGCTATAAGTGGTTAGCCACTCAAAAGAGCAACAGCATGATCGCGTGGGGAGATCAAAATTAGCTTTCATCCTCTTTCGCTCCTCTTGGTGATCTTCTTAAAGCCCTCATGTTCCTTTCGAACTTGAACGATTTTTACTCTTCCCCCTCACTGCTGGATCAGGGTTTTGCTAAATGGAAAGGTTCTTCCAAGGTGTGGAGGGAAAAGGGCTCTAAGTGATTATGTCACTTTCTCTCTCTCTCCCCTTTGTGTTTTTGTTTTGCATTACTTGTGTGTTTTGGTTTCATGTTTTGAGTCAATCTATTTTTAGGCATTGCTTTGTTTAACATGTTTTTGTTTGTTTATTTTTCAGTTTTGCTTTATTTTTTTTTTCATAAAAATAAAAAAAAATTGAAAAATTAGAAAAATACAAAAACAATGTGTGTTTGTGTACATTGGTACTTGTGTACCTTGGATGGCCATTGAAACAACGTTTTCTAAACTTTATATCTTTTGTAACTTAGATGAGCATCTCTATGCACAACTAAGCAAGTGAGCTTTGTGGCTTGTGTTTGTGATGAGTAAGATTAAGTAATCACTTGTACTTAACACTCGTATCACTCTTTTTGACGGGAAGGACTAGAAAATCCTAAGAGAAAGGCATAAATAATCATCTCACTACTGTTGTTCGCCAATCATGAAATGACATTTGTATGCTTCGGCATAGCAAAAGCGGAATGTCAAATGCTTAACATAATTGGGTATTTCTTTTTTCTCTCTTATATGCCCATGCATGATTTGCTCAAAAGAAAAATATGCAAAGAAAATTAAAAAGAAAAAAAAAAAAATCAAAATGCTTTATATATGATTGCAAGCGTGTATTCTAGGAGATGTGGGAGTTATAAGATGTACCTCGAAGGTGATAGTGCCCATCAAACAGTTATGATTATATGTGAGTTAAAGTGATTTTCTCATATCTCAAATTGTCATAACATGTAGACACTTATGCAATCTTGCGATGTTTTTCACACACAACACGCAATATTCTTTGCTACTTTTGATACATGTGCAAGTACAATGTGATTTTGACTATCACAAGGAATACTTGTGTTAATGTATGCTCACTAAATTGTATTAACTTGTTTTTGAAATATAAAATTGGTTAGACTTGTTTAGTGGTGTGTGAGTTTTGGGATCTATGTGCTCATTATTTTTCTTGATTGAGAGATGTTTTTGAGAAATTAAAATGTTGTTTGGGTCCTTGGTTGAGTTGCATGTTTGATTTCATTCATATTTATGTTTTTCTCTTTTTGAAAAACTGTTTTTAAGCAATCTCGACAGCTCCTCAACACCTTTCGACACCTGACTTATCTGTTGAGCTCTTCAGCTTCTTTGTATCGCAATCTCGATAGCTTCTCGATAGCTCCTCGATCCATCGACAAAGTTTCTATCTCCTCGATAGATGCTCGATAGCTCCTTGATCCACCAAGCTTGTTTTTGCTGTGGACACCTCTAGACAGCTACTCGATAGCTGTATCTCTTCATGCCTTTAAAGCTTGACACCTTTCGACACCTCTTGGTCTATCGAGAATTATGAGATTCTTATATATACGTGCTTCACGATTTCAAATCTCATTTCTTCGATCTCTCTCGACAGTTTCTCTCTTTTCTCACTCCAAAACTCCTTAAACTCAAACCCCTCACATTCCTCACTTGATCTTCGGCCAAAATCAAGTGTTCTTCATCTGGTATGATTCTTTCTCACTTATTAATCATGCATTTCACTCTTTTTTGACCTAAGTTTTGAGTTTTGAAGAATTTTGGGGTTTTTTTTTTTTTTTTTTTTTTTTTAAATTGATGAGTTTTTGCAAAAATTTTGGGATGGGTTTTGTATATTTAATCTCAAAACATCATGCATTGCATCACATGTGCATTATAACACTACTTCATGCATTATAGATGTGTGTTTACTTTGTTGAAATGAATGTGTGTTGGTAGGGTAGGTTTGGATTGGGTTGAGCCCATGATATTTCTTTTATTGCATATCACATGCTCATGAATTTTCATGCATACGTACTTTACAATCTCTACATTCTTATATATTGACTATATTGATACTTTTCTGATTGTCTCTCTCTCTTTCTCTCCCTCCTTCTTTCAGTTAGTTGCTCTATGGCACCTAAACGAAAATATACTCTGTGGCGGAACCCTCTTCGTTCGGGGGCATCCACCTCTTTTGATCCTACTTTCTCACATGTTCGGTTTCGTGATGATAAAGCCCGATAGGAATTTTCGGAAAACTTTTCTCGATGAGGCGTTCATTCAGAATGCCAAGTCATTTTGTCAGACTTCTCCAACACTAACCTATCCACTGTCATTCACAGTAGGGGTTGGGAGTCACTGTGTTACGTCCCTTTCACTTGTCCATCCGTGCTTATCCAAGAGTTCTACTCCAACATGCATGGATTTGATTATTCAATACCTCTCTTTGTTACTCGCGTTCGAGGTATGTGCATTGTGGTCACACCGAATATTGTATTCGACGTGCTCCACATCCCCAGGGTAGCACATCCTGACTACCTTGGTTGTGAGCATCTGGGGACTGTGTCCAAAGACAAGCTTATGTTAGCTTTTTGCCAGCGTCCTTTCGATTGGGGTGATCATTAGTTCACTCCTTGTTTGGCCTTTGCTAAAGGTCCTCATTTTTTGAACATGGTTATGACTTTTGTTTTGCATCCTTTATCTTATTATAACTCTATTATCGAGCCCCGTGCTCGATTTTTGCTTTCTCTTTTAGAGCATCTTACTCTAGATTTTCACTCTCATTTTATTCTTTCCATCACATATGTATATAGGGATTTGGCGACCCGTGATAAGCTCATCTTCCCTTCAGCTATCACAAGGATTTTACACCATTTTTTCGTTCCCTTTCCCATTTCTGACCACTTCCATGTTATGTGTGCCATAGATGCCGCTACCATTAAACAGAGCAAGGTGCAGCTATGTTCGAGGCGGTCTAGGATGGTAGCTCCTCCCACTTCTTCAGCTCTATCCACCTCCGCTCCCTCTTCTTCTGTGGGTGGTGTGACTCTTGATGCGATCATGGCGCAGCTTCAGCGCATGGATGCTCGCCTTGACACTTTTATTGATGAGTTGTGTTAGGTGAACACCTGTGTCGGCCATATTGCCAGACGACAGGCTCGCCTTGGTGGCTTTGTAGAGTCTCCCTCTCCTCCTCTAAAGGCATCCGACGACGACGATGATTCCGACAACGATGAGGATGATGAGGATGGGGATGCTAGCTCACCCAGTGATGACGAGATGGCTACTTGATACTCTTACCCTTTGTCACTCGTGACAAAAAGAGGGAGTAGTTTTGGATATGAGAGTAGTCATACACATAGGGGGAGGGTTAGTATAGGAGATTTTTGTTAGGGGGAGTGTGCATATTTTTTTGAGGGATGTAGTGAGCATTTTATGTATCTTTTTTTTTTTTTTTTTTTTTTTTTTTTTTTTTTTTTTTCTATTTTAGATACATTGTTCATGTACCTTAGATTTTGCGATCATATTGTGATAGCAAACCTTGTACTTGTTGATATATATACATTTGAGGTTGTTATTACAACTCTTTCACCTATCTTCACATGTGTTGTTTCTTTTCTTTCTTTCTACACATGTTTCTTATTTATTGTATGCAATCTTATATTTCTGTTTCACACTAAGATGCCTTGATGAGTTTTGTTTAAAGTGTTTCAAAAATACAGGTTGTCAAAGTCTTTTTGCCATAAACTCTCTTCTTGCAAAGTTTTTCAAGAGTTTGTGTTAGAATATATTTTATTGTATTCAACAAGTGAGTATGAGTTGAGTGATTTATCACTTCTCTCATATGTTCATTTGTTTATTGTGGTTTTGTCATGGATTGCCAAAGGGGGAGATTGTTAGAACATATGTGATTCAATGTTAGGAACATATGTCACTATTTAGTGTAGTTGGCTAATCTTTTGACAAAACGCACTTTACTTGTAATTGGGTAGATCTAGGGTGCGTTTAATGCTTCAAGAAATAAGGTTTCAAGTTCAAGTGTTAAAACTATGTAAGTCTGTCCAAGAATCAAGTCAGAAAGTGCAGGATTTTAAAGCTCAACAACTAGCATCCATCGAGGTATAAAGAGAGCAGTTTCAGCTCGTAGCTCGATAGCTGCTCGACAGACAGGGTATCAGTCGAGGTTTATGAAGTTTAGTTTTTCAAGTTGATTTTCATCTAGTCCGTGAATGTATATTTGGGTTTTCTTTTCTCACAACCCTGAACATATATAAGGATTGTTTTAAGGGCCGTCACAGCTGATGAAACTTAATGCAAAAATTTTTCACAAGCATATTGTGAACCGGAGACATATGCCCTAGTTCATCATTCTCTTCAAGAAGCTGCTGTGTTTGTACACCATAGGGTTTTGTGACTAAGCAACTTCATGATCTTCATCATGTGATAAACTGAAAAACTTAGCAACTAACATCCTTCTCAAGTTGGCAATCAAGTCGTGTACTAGGATCTGCGCAATTGGTTAGTCAAGTACTGGGAGCCGTGCATTGAAAATGAGAGATTGTCACTACAAAACAAGTGCAATTAGGTATTGGGGTAAGGGTTCAACTGTAGGTTGGTATAAGGTACTGAGATTCCTTTACTTGTAACTGCTTGTTTTGATAATAGTGGATTCTCGAGAGTGGTGACCTTAAAATCACTCGGTGAGGTTTTTGTTGTGTAGGTTTTCCCTATTTGTAAAAAATCACCATGCCAATTTATTTTCCGCTTCATACTATTAGTTAATTGGTGATTTGTTTGTGCTGCCACGTACAATTGCATGTTAATTTGATTAATTAATGAACTTGGATAATTAATCAATTAATTCATCATAAGGGGTCAATACATTTTTGGTCTATTAAAAAATATATTGAATAAGGTTGTAACTTAAGGTTACAACCAATATTTTAGTTAAACTTTATGCAAAGTATATATATTAGAAAAGGTTATAATCCCTGTTCATTGTATATAAAAAATAAAGTTAGCAAACACGTGTATGGTTGAAAAATTATCCCATTTGTTCATTTCATTTCATGGCGAACCAAAATGGAAAATGTTGACCTTTCAAAATAGAAAAAGAAAAGAAAAGAAAAGGTTAGCATTACACTGTAGGTGTGGAAAAAATTGCCCTTTGCTCTTTTCGGGAAAATTATATAGCCTTCTGCCTCATTTCCCAAACTAATTAGGGAAATACCCCTCTTTTAAAACTCGATTTGTGATAAATCGAGTTAGGTCTTATAGTGGTGTTTTTAAGGAGCCTATAGTGACGTTTTAAGGATCTATAATGGTGTTTTGTAACTCGACCTCAATGAAATCGGGTTATAGGTAAAAAAATTGCCTATAACTTGATTTCATTGAGGTTGAGTTACAAAACACCATTATAGGTCTTTAAAATATCACTATAGGCTCCTTAAAAACGCTACTATAGAGCTCCAAAATTTTAATTTTATTTTATTTTATTTATTTATAACTCGATTTGGAGTAAATCGAGTTTTAAAAGATGGACATTTTTCTAATTAGTTTGAAAAAGGAGGTATAAAGCTATATAATTTGCCTGGAAAGGACAAAGGGCAATTTTGTCCCCAAAAGTGTCAACTAGTACCATGCACCTTTTTTTTTTTTTTTTTTTTTTTTTTTTTTTTTTTTAAAATCTCGTAGAAAGGAGGATAACATTAACAACTAACCAAACTCCAAAAAGGAGTTAACATGACGATCATACAAGGTACGGACAGAATCTAAACTAAGAAGTAAAGCAACATTCGAGGGGACTCAATAAAGATAGTCTCCATTAGCACACTTATCAGCTTTTTGATAGCAATGTTGAACTCTAACTAGAAGGATTTCCTTCAGTCATTCTCTGCCGTGGTCACAATATAACATCGATACCATTCAGGTTCCCAACCTCTTTCTCCACAAGATCAACAACCATCTTCGCATCTAACTCACGTGTTACATTTGTTGCCCGCATGTTACATGACTCCTTTTAAGTTTTCGTTTGGTAATGACTTTTAGTTGGCTTATTTTCCACTACTGTGGGCCCTTAGCTTGTTTTTGTCAGAAATCATTACTTTGCAGGTCTTATCCTCAAGATTTTTGCTTACTTTTTTTTTGTTTAGTGTAGGTCCAGTCTACCCTCTCTTTTTTTTTTTTTGGCTACAGTAATTGTGGGAAGAAAATAATAAACTTATTTTATTTAGTTTATAGCTTTTATTTATAACAATTTTAGTAAAAAACTAAATAAATTGTTCTCAAATGGACACTTAATTGTTTTGCATGTTAGAGTATGCAAATGCAAGTGTAAGTGAATATAAAGCAAGAGTGAAATAGTGAAAAATGATGTGTATAGTGAAGTATATGTAATATTTTTAGTATCAATAAAATTTTTTTTTTTTTTGAAAACTCTTTTTTTGTATTATACTTGAGCATGATGAGATTTATTATAGAGTATTTGATAAAATACTTTTCTTGATTGTCAAATTTATCATTTTTACAAAATTTTTGCGGAGAGAAATCTCAACAACTGGTACGGGTTTCTTCTGGAGGATCTAATGAAAGGAGAAAATGCTAGCAACTCAGGTTTCGCATGCATTCTCAAGAAATCTCAACAATATCAACTATGAACTGTGGTGGTCGTGCATGAAGTCATACTGGAAGGAAATGATTTGTGAGAAGTTACGTTTTGAGAAAGCATGGCCCCATCAAAAAGCTCTTTACTTACTCAAGTAGTACGTGGAGGATAATATGCTAATTCACATATATCAAATACAAATGTAACAAAGCAGGCACGGCTCACAGTGTCACACATTAGAGTGGTGCTCATGAGGTACCAATTCAGCAACTCATCATGTTTCATTTCAAATTAATGGAAAAAAATTGTTAAAATTTTAGTGTTTGAATTAAAGACTTAAATTTCGGCTCTTGCCTTTCACCTCACAGGAACTTTGTACTTGTGAAATGACTATTATACCAAGTGTGTGCGGTGTTGATTATGGTTTTAGTGTTAATATATCTTATTCTATTTGGCAAAATTTAATGTGTTGTCCTAGTACGTAGTTGATAAAAGCTCTGTTGTGGGAAAATATTTACTCAGAGTAGGGTCCCGTTTGGTTGGAATGTGGAAAATTAGAAGGATAGAAAAAAGGGGAAGGGATAGAAAAATGATAGGATGGAAAATATTTAGTTTTCTATTATATGTGCTTGGTTGGAAGGATGAGAAAGTGGAAAGATGAAAAACTTATTTGTTTGGTTAAGAAGAAAAAATGAGATGATAGAAAATGAAGTTGGTATAAATTAGTGGCGGAGTCAAGATTTTAGCCTAGAGGGGGCAAAATTAAAAGGCAATATTAAAAGTGAAATTAATATAAAAAATATTAATCAACAATAACAACAAAATAAATAAACAATGGTAAGAAAATATGAGTATATTTCATATTATTAAAATAAATAAATAAAAATAACCAATTAATAGCTACTAAAAAATTTACAAATTGATGGAGTAAAAATGTGATTAGTGTTACTTAAAAAATTTAATGAATAAATGTTTGAAATTATTTTTTGTGATTGGTGACATGCCAATTTGTAAGACATAAGTAGTAAAATTTGTAGTATCTCTAGCATCATTCAAGGACAAAATGCTGTGAAAAGTATCATAAATAGTGAAAATGGTGTAAATAATGATATAAAATAAAAAATAAAAAATAGTGAAATAGGTGCAACACGTAGGACAAGGCAAAAGCTACTTGTAAGAATAGTGAAATTGGTGAAAAGCTTATACGGTTTGGCGTTTTTTTCCCTTCTTTTTCCTGTGTGTTAGAGTCACTTTCAGCCAAGTAGAAGTCATTTTTTTTCATTTTTTCCCTCCATGTCAGTAAGTAATTACTTTAGACTACATATGCTAGAAAATTTTAGGAGTCGGGAGAGCAGGTGCCCCCCTTGCCCCCCTCTGGCTCCATCCTTGGTATAAATAGAGAGTTATGTCTCTATTAAATAAAACAAGAAGTAACACATTTTTTTAATTAAAAAATTGTGTATGAATGGTACTTCATTTATACTTTTTTTTTTTTTTATATAGAAAAAGACAGGAAGTTCAAGAACCCAAAATTTATTTGTCAAAAAAAAAAAAAAAAACCAGCTAACTGTTTGAGAAAAGAAAGGACAAGCACATAATAAAAGAAAAGAAAAAAGAAAAAGAAAAAGAAAAAAATAAACCGAACAGAGGATAAGCACAAAAGAAAAAGGAAAAGAAAAAAAAAGCACAAATAAAAAAAAGAAACCGAATGAATATATAAAAAGAAAAAAAAAATTTATTAAAAGAAAAAAGACTAAAGAAGCAAAGAATAAAAGGACAGCTAGCCTAGACAACTATTGCAGGGCATTTTTACTTGTATATTCATTCGGAATTGGGGTGATCTAATTTTGGTGGGCTAAGAGAAAACAATTGTCGGGCTCTATTATTTTTCTCCTCTCTTTTCCCTCCTAAATAAACACACATTATTTATTTTCTCTCCTTCATTTTCTATTTACTTTGTTTTCAACTCAACCAAACACACCCTAAATTCATATGAAAATATTAATTTTGTGTATTAGGTAGATTGTTTTTATTAGTTCAGAGTACCACATTAATTTCCATTTCCTAAGTGGCACTTCTTTATGCTCATTTTCTATAGTGCAATTCAATTTTGATCTTGTGTACAATGACTATGCCAAAACCATAAGAACATGGACTATTTTCATAGGAATCGCAAGTAAAAGTACAATACTAACTTTTTTACAATGAAGTTAAGAGTCTTGTAACTTAACTAATTGATACCTTTTGGTGTTTTCAACGGGGACACTAGAGTTCAAAAAAGATGAAAGCATGGATTAGAAGAAATTGTATGTGTTTGGGCTAGAATTGTTAAAAAAAGTTTTGTTTTTTTTTATTTTTGTCTTTTTTGTTTTTTGTCTTTTTTGTATGTGCAAATAATCTAGCTATTTTTATTTTATTTTATAAACAAACTAGTTTTTAGCTTTTTGTAACACATTAACATAAAAGTTACTAAAAATCAATGTTATGAATACCGTTTCGAACCTTGTTTTGGTTTGTCTATGGAAATGAAATATTTTAGTACTGGCCTATTTCCACGTATTGTTTTAGGGGTTATCGCCTTCCCCCCGCACTAGCTGTGGTATTTTGAATTTGTTAGTTGTCTACCTTCTGCAATTTAGGTGGTTTTTGTTAGGACATATGTGTTCACATGTTAAGAACATATGTCAAATGTTTATGTAAATTGGCTAATCCTTTGACAAAACGCACTATACTTGTAATTTGGTAGTTCTAGGTGTTTTTAATACTTCAAGAAACAAGGTTTCAAGATTAAGTGTTGAAGTCATCAAGTCTGTCCAAGAAAAAGCAAGTTGGAGTGCACAGTTTTTAAATCTCGACACCTGCTCGATAGCTACCTCGACACCTGCTATCTGTCGAGAATTAAAAAGTTAGATTTTCTGTTCTGATTTTCTTAGGATTTGTAAATATGTTTTTGGGCCTTCTTTTCTTCTAACCCTAAACATATAAAAGGATTATTTTAAGAGCCGTCAACATAGACACAAGTTGCAGAAGCATTGAGCAATCCTTGTTCAAGCAAATTGTGATCAAAGACGAAGTTCTTGACCTAGTTCATCTTCTCTGAAGAAGTTGCTGTGTATTTTGCACCATAGGGTTTTGTGATCAAGCATCTTCTAGATCTTCATCGCATAGGATGAACTGAAGAATTTTGCAGCTAACCTCTCCTTCTAAAGTTGGTGTTTGAAGTCGCGTACTGGAATCCACTCATCTGGTTAGTCACGTACTTGGGAGCCATGCATCAAAAGGGGGAACTGTCACTATAGATCAAGTCCGATTGGGTATTGGGGTAAGGGTTCAACTGTAGGTTGGTAAGGTACTTGAGATTCCTTATTTGTAACCGCTTGATTTGATAATAGTGGAGTTTCGGGAGTGGTGACCTGAAAATCACCCGGTGGGGTTTTTGCCGTTAGGGTTTTCCCCATTCGTGAACAAATCACCATGTCATTTAATTTCCGCTGCATATTTAGTTATTCGGTGATTTGTTTGTGCTACCACGCATTTGCATGTTAATTGAACCTAATTAATTCACTTGGCTAATTAATTGGTTAATTAATCACAAGGGGTCATTCAGTTTGTGGCCTATCAAGTGGTATCAGAGCAGGCACACTCTGATTAGGTTAATCTTTGCTGTGTTGATCCATTGACCCATGTTGTCATGGATAGAGGACAATCTCTCATTATACCTCATTTATTTGATGGAACTAACTATGCCTACTGGAAAGTACGCATGAGAGCTTTTTTGCAGTCCTTAGATGAGAAGGTGTGGCAAGCTGTTGAGATTGGCTGGACCAAGCCAAAAGAAGCGCCGGCCGATTGGGATGAAGCCAAGATCAAGGCGGCAAACTTCAACAGCAGAGCGTTGAATGCCCTATTTAGCGCTGTCACTAATGAGGAGTTCAAGAAGATATCCTCAACAGAAACTGCTAAGGAGGCGTGGACCATCCTCCAGACAACCTATGAAGGAACAAAGGCTGTCAAAGATTCAAAGCTACAGAGGCTCACTACTAGCTTTGAAGAGATAAAGATGGAGGAGGATGAGTCGTTTGATGAGTTCTATGCCAAGCTTAAGGACATAGTGAACTCAGCCTTCAATCTTGGGGAAACCATCCCTGAACCCAAGGTTGTAAGGAAGGTGCTCAGATCTCTACCCGAGAGATTTCATGCCAAGATTACGGCAATAGAAGAATCAAAGGACATTGATAAAATTCCTTTGACTGAGTTAGTTGGAAACTTGCAGACCTACGAGCTAGGTTTATCAAGAATTGGCAAGTCAAGCAAGGGCAAGAGCATGGCCCTAAAAGTAAAGAGCAGTGATACAGATGAGTCTTCCGATGATGAAGATTCCAAGATGAAGTCCTACATAACTAGGCAGTTCAAGAAGTTTATGAAGAACGCCAATGGGAGGAACTTCGACAAGGACCGCATGCAATCCAGTTCTTCTTAGTTCAAGAATCAAGAAAAAGGAAGAAAGGATGCTAAGGATGGCGGTCAGTACACTGTTCCGGTAGGACCAAAGTGTTTTGGGTGTCATGGGTTTGGACACATGAAGAATGAGTGTCCTACCTATCTGAAGAGCATTGGGAAGAGCAAGGCTCTTGCTGCAACCCTCAATGACACTGAGCCTGAAGATGATTCCGATAGTGAAGATGACGGAATCTTGAATGCCTTCACTGCCACAGTTAATCCTACTGAAGGGATTGTTGAAGAAGTGGAATAGGAAGAAGAATTGGTGGATACTGAATGTGAGAAGATGGATGACAAAGATGATATCCATTCAGCCTATGAGAAGCTTTACAAGCTTTCTGAGAAGCATGAGAAGTTGTACAGGCTGGCCACCAAGAAGCTCAGTGATGTGGAACTTGACCGTGAAGAATTGTCCACAAAGTTTGATGAAGCAAATCAAATTATTGGAGCACTGAGGTTTGAAAATAACTTCCTGGCTGAGAAGACCAAGAAGCTTGAAGCGGAGCTGTTTCAAGTCAGAGCTCAACTGGAGAGGACTTCAAGTGCAAAACTTGATGAGATGCTCAGCAACCAGAAATCTGCTTCAGATCGAACAGGTTTAGGGTATGGTCTTTCTTTCTCAAATTCTGCTTCTACTAGTTCTACTGTTTTTGTTCCTCCTGCTAATGCTGTTAAAATTGAGAACATTGATGATAAATCTGAATTAGCTAGTGAGAACATAGACAAGGGTAAATCCATCTTAGGAGCACCCCCTAAGTTAGATAAGAATGATGCTAAAAACCCTAGGGCTAAGAAGGCTAACTCTTAAAAGCCTAAACAAAAGAAGCAGCATTTCTGTCATCATTGTGGAGCAGCAGGTCATACTCGACCAAATTGCTACAAGTGGCTAGCCACCCAACAGAGCAACAGTATGACAGCATCTGGAAGCCAAAATCAGCTTCAATCCTCTCTTGCTCCTCTTAGAGATCTTCTGAAAGCCCTCATGTTCCTTTCGAACTTGAACGGGTTTAATTCTTCCCCCTCACCACCGGTTCAAGGATTTAATCAAAGGAAAGGTTCTTCCAAGGTGTGGAAGAAAAAGGACTCAAAGTGATTTTATCACTTTCTTCTTTTTTGTTTTATTGCATTGCTTGTGTGTTTTGCATTTCTGCTGAGTCAGTCTAGTTTTATGCATTGTTTTTGCTTTGCTTAACATGTTTTTGTGTGTTTACTTTCAGTTTTGTTTATTTTGTTTTTCATATAAAATAAAAAAAAAATTGAAAAATTGAAAAATACAAAAACAGTGTGTGTTATGTGTACTTTGGTACTTGTGTACCTTGGATGGCCAATGAAACAAAGTTTTCTAAACTTTGTATCACTTGTAGCTTAGATGAGCATCTTTATGCACAACTAAACAAGTGAGCTTTGTGGCTCTTGTTTGTGATGAGTAAGATTAGGTTATTTCTTAAACTTAACACTCATATCACTCTTTTTGATGGGTAGGACTAGAAAATCCTAAGAGAAAGGCATAAATAACCATCTCACCATTGTTGCCCGCCAATCATTAATGACATCTGTATGTTTCGGCATAGCAAAAGTGTGATGTCAATGACATTTATGTGCTTAGGCATAGCAAAATTGAAATGTCAAATATCAATGGGTATTTCTTTTCTTTCTCATAAGCCCATGTATGATATGTTTAAAAAGAAAATATGCAAAGAAATAAAAAGCAAAAAGATTAAAAATGCTTTAAAAATGGTTGCAAGCGTGTTTTGTAGGAGATGTGGGAGTTATAGGATGTACCTCGAAGGTGATAGTCCCCATCAAACAGTTATGATTGTGTGTGAGTTAAAGTTATTTTCTCATATCTCAGATCGTCATAACATGTATACACATATGCAATCTTACGATATTTTTCACACACAACACGCAATATTCTTTGCTACTTTTGATACATGTGCAGGTACAATGTGATTTGGCCATCACAAAGGTTTTACATGTACTTTTGTATGCTCACTAAACTGTCATGACTTATTTTTGAAATATAAAATTTGTTAGACTTGTTTAGTGTGTGTGTGAGTTTTTGGGAGATCCATGTGCTTAAATTTTCATTGAGAGATGATTTTTGAGAACTTATTATGTTGGTTGGATCATGGTTGAGGTGCATGTTTTGATTGCATTCATGTTTGTGTTTTTCACTTCTCGAAAAACTGCTTTGAAAAGCTGGCTCGACACCTCCTCGATACCTCCTCGACACCTTCAGCTGTCGAAGGCTATTCTCCTCGATACCTTCCTCGACAGCTTCCTCGATACCTCTCGACATCTCAGCTGTCGAGATTTACTGAGGTGTCTATTTAAGCTGCGATCGCGATTTCTCTCTCACTTTCTCGATCTCTCTTCGATCTGTCCGAGGCTATTCATCTCCCAAACACTTCCCTCTCACTCAAATCTTCAAATCCTCATCATTTTCGATCTTCCTGTGCTTCAATCACTTGGTAAGATCATTTTTCCCTTCCTTTTTCATGCATTTCATGTTTTGAAACCTAGGTTTTTGGGATTTTTGAAAATTTTTGGGGTTTTTCAAAATTGATGAGTTTTTCTTGAAATTTTGGGTTGGTTTTTCACTCAAATGTTTTTAAAATGTCATACATTGCATTCCATGTGCATTAGAATGATATTTTCATGCATTTAGATGTGTGTTTCTTGTATGTGTGCTGCTAGGTTTGGATTGGGCTGACCCCATGATGCTTTTTAAGTTTGCATGTCACATGTCCATGCATTCCCATGCATATGTACTTCTTGTTCAACATATTATCATATTTGAACTGTTTGGGACTTTTCTGATTGTCTCCCTCTCTATCTCGTTCTCATTCTTTTACGTTAGTAGTGTCTATGGCACCCAAACGTAAATCCACTCCAGCTCGGAACCCTCTGCGTTCTGGAGCTTCCTCTTCTTCTGATTCTGCTCCTCTTAACCTTCGGTTCCGTGATGGAGATGCCCACAAGGCATTTACTGAGAACCTTTCTAGACGAGGTGTTCATTCGGAACGCCAAGTCATTCTGGCGGACTTCGCCGACACTGACCTTCCCTCTGTCATTCACAGTAGGGGATGGGAGTCACTGTGTGACGTTCCGGTCACCTGTCCTCTTGTACTAATTCAGGAGTTTTACTCCAACATGCACGGGATTGATCGTTCAGTACCTCTCTTTTTCACTCGCGTTCGAGGTACGCGCATCCCTGTCACACCGCAGCTAGTGGCGGATGTGCTTAGGGTCCCTAGGATAGAGTTTCCTGACTATCCTTCATGTGAGCGACTGAGGACTGTGTCCAAGGATGAGCTCATTTCTGCTTTTTGTGAGCGCCCTTCTGATTGGGGTGAGCATCAGTATACATCATGTAGACCTTTTGCTAAAGGTCCTAGATTCCTAAACATGGTGATGACTTTTGTACTTCATCCTCTCTCTCACTATAACTCTATCACTGAGCCTCGTGCTCGATTTTTGTTATCTTTACTTGAGCATCTTACGATAGATTTTCCTTCACACTTCATTTTCTCTATCATTGATGTTCATTTAGATGCGGCGTCCCGTGATAAGCTCATCTTTCCTTCCACTATCACGAGGATTCTACGCCATTTTTCCATCCCTTTCCTTGCGTCCGACCACTTCACACACATATCTGCCATAGATGCCGCTACCGTAAAACGTAGTGAGGCACAGTTTAGGTCGCGACAGCCGGATTCCACTCCTCCCTCGCGTTCGGCTCCATCCAGATCTGCTCCATCTACATCGGCTCCTCCTTCTTCTTCAGGCGATGTATCTCTTGGAGATATTATGGCGTAGCTGCAGCGCATGGATGCTCGCCTCGATACACTCACCACTAAGTTGTATCAGGTGAACGTTCGTGTTGGTCGTATTGCACGACGGCAGGCGACCATGGGTGGTTTTGCTTCTGAGGCTTCTCCTCCACCACCTCCTTCAGTTGCTTCCGATTCTGATTCTGAGGATGATGGTGATGACGATGATGCTTCGGATGATGATGATGGAGATGCTAGCTCTACTGATGAGATGTCTACATGACACTCTACCCTTTGTCACTCGTGACAAAAAGGGGGAGTAGTTTTGGACTATGAGAGTAGTCATCTTAGGGGGAGAGCTAGTATAGGACATTTTTGTTAGGGGGAGTGTTCATATTTTTGAGGGATGTAGTGAGGTCTTGATGTATCTTTTCTTTTCTGTTCTTGTTAGATACTTTGATTTTGTATATGAGGTCTTGTGACCAGTTTACATACATTGTACTTATTCTCTCTATATGTGGATGTATGTTTCTCTTTCACCTATCTTTTCATGTGTTGTTTCTTTTCTATCTTTAGACACATGTTCTTTGTACTTGTATGCAATCTAATTATTTCTGTTTCACACAAGATGCCTTGATGAGTTTTGTTTAAAAGTGTTTCAGAAATACAGGTTGTCAAAGTCTACTTGCCATAAACTCTCTTCTTGCAAAGTTTTTCAAGAGTTTGTGTTAGGATAGATTTTATTGTATTCAACAAGTGAATATGAGTTTAGTGATTTATGACTTCTCTCATATGTTCATTTGTTTGTTGTGGTTTTGTCACGGATTGCCAAAGGGGGAGATTGTTAGGACATATGTGTTCACATGTTAAGAACATATGTCATAATGTTTATGTAAATTGGCTAATCCTTTGACAAAACGCACTATACTTGTAATTGGGTAGTTCTAGGTGTTTTTAATACTTCAAGAAACAAGGTTTCAAGATCAAGTGTTGAAGTCATCAAGTCTGTCCAAGAAAAAGCAAGTTGGAGTGCACAGTTTTTAAATCTTGACACCTGCTCGATAGCTACCTCGACACCTGCTATCTGTCGAGAATTAAAAAGTCAGATTTTCTGTTCTGATTTTCTTGGGATCCGTGAATATGTTTTTGGGCCTTCTTTTCTTCTAACCCTAAACATATAAAAGGATTATTTTAAGAGCCGTCAACATAGACACAAGTTGCAGAAGCATTGAGCAATCCTTGTTCAAGCAAATTGTGATCAAAGACGAAGTTCTTGACCTAGTTCATCTTCTCTGAAGAAGTTGTTGTGTATTTTGCACTATAGGGTTTTGTGACCAAGCATCTTCTAGATCTTTATCGAATAGGATGAACTGAAGAACTTTGCAGCCAACCTCTCCTTCTAAAGTTGGTGTTTGAAGTCGCGTACTGGGATCCGCGCATCTGGTTAGTCACGTACTTGGGAGCTGTGCATCAAAAGGGGGAACTGTCACTACAGATCAAGTCCGATTGGGTATTGGGGTAAGGGTTCAACTGTAGGTTGGTAAGGTACTTGGGATTCCTTATTTGTAACCGCTTGATTTGATAATAGTGGAGTTTCGGGAGTGGTGACCTGAAAATCACCCGGTGGGGTTTTTGCCGCTAGGGTTTTCCCCATTCGTGAACAAATCACCGTGTCATTTAATTTCCGCTGCATATTTAGTTATTCGGTGATTTGTTTGTGCTACCACGCATTTGCATGTTAATTGAACCTAATTAATTCACTTGGCTAATTAATTGGTTAATTAATCACAAGGGGTCATTCAGTTTGTGGCCTATCAGTTTTGGTATAGAAATACTTTGCTCCTGATTTTCAGCCTCCTGATTTTTAGCTGCACTTTTACTCCCCCTCAAAAATGGCCGTGGATCAAGACAGAGGCCAAGTTTGTTTCGTAATTCCCAAAAGGCAACCTTGGAGAGGGGCTTTGTGAAAATATCAGCTAGTTGATGGTTGGATGGAACAAAGCGGGTTTCAAGAGAACCAAGAGCCACCTTTTCAAGAACATAGTGATAATCTAGTTCAATGAGTTTTGTCCTTCCATGAAAGATAGGATTCACTATCATATACAAGGCACTTAAGTTATCACAATGTAGTATTTGAGGGCAAGGAAGGGCAATACCCAGATCACGAAGTAAGAAGGACAGCCATGTGAGTTCAGCTGCAGTGGATGCCACGGAGCAATACTCAGCCTTAGCACTAGATCGGGACACAGTTGATTGCTTTTTGGCACTCCAAGAGATGCAATTACTGCCTAGAAATGTGCAGAACCCTGTGGTAGACCATCGGCTAATAGAGCAACTTGCCCAATTAGCATTAGAAAACCCATATAAATCAAGAGTACTTGAGGCCAAAATTTGTAACCTAAAGTGAGCAGTCCCATGGACATAATGCAAAATGTGTTTGACAAGCTAGTAATGAGCCATTGTTGAAGTATGCATAAATTGACACACAAAATTGACACTGTAGGAAAGGTCTTGTTTAGTGAAGGTAAGATATTGTAATCCTCTAACTAGGCTACAATAATGTGTGGGATTAGGGTAGAGATCATTATAGATGGGAAATTGCCGACCTTTTGAGGGCATGGGTGTCGAAATTGGTTTGCTTGATGTCATGGCAGCACGATTTAGAAGTTCCAAAGCATAGTGTGTTTGTGAAAGGAAAAGACCTTGGGTACTTCGATGGACTTCAATGCCAAGGAAATGATGGAGAAAACCCAAATTTTTAATGGAGAATTCACGAGCCAATTGAGAGATAAGCCATTGAATCCAATTTGGGTCATCATTAGTGACTATCATATAATAAACGTAGAGTAGTAAAATAAGAACTCCATGAGAAGATTGACAAATGAACAAACTCGGATAAGATATGCTGCAATAGAAACCGAGTTGAAGAAGAAAGTCACTAAGCCTATCAAACCAAGTGCGAGGGGCTTGTTTGAGGCCATATAGGGCATGACTTAGCTGGCAAACATGAGTAGGGTGTACTGGATCAACATAGCCCGGTGGTTGATGCATGTAAACAGGAGTAGATCAAGTTGGCGAATCTCCCATCCTTTGACAACTGCTATTGTGAGGGTAAGTCGAATACTAGCAAGTTTGATAACAGGAGAGAAGGTTTCTGAGAAATCTATGCCATCAACTTGATGAAACCCCTTAGCAACTAATCGTGCTTTGAGTCGCTCTAAGGAGCCATCGGGTTTAAGTTTAGCTTTATAAACACATTTACACCCCACCACATTCATCTTAGATTTGTATGGAACAAGGGTCCATGTTTTGTTTGCAGCAAGGGCATCCATCTCCTCATCCATGGCAGCTACCCAACCTGGGTAACATTTAGCATTTTGAATGGATCGGGGTTCAGTTGGGATATCATACTTTATGCGGCCTACATGGAGATTAACATACTTGGGGTTGGGCTTATGTACACCAACCTTGGAATGAGTGAGCATGGGGTGTTGAGTTGGGTTTGTTTCAGGAGGAATAGGAGTGGTCTCTACTAGTGGATCTGAGTGAGATGCTTGACATGGCTCAGACAAAGAAGAGCCTAATATGGTCATTGTAGGAGGCTCAGTTGAGGAGGAATTGTGATGCATTTGATGGTGCAGTTGGCTAGTGATATCTTGAGAATAAAGTGGTGCAAAGGCTGAAAGGGGTATAGAGTAAGGTGAAGGAGAATCATTTGATGGATCAATCTCCCATTCTGAGAAGATGCAGAGCTCCCCCTTAAGAGGATCACTCTTGTACAAGCTTGTAGGCGTGGAATAAGGAAAGATGGATTCATCAAAGACCACATGGCGTGAGATATAAACTTGCCCAGTCGGTGGATACAAATATTTGTACCCTTTATGCTTCATGCTATAGCCAATAAAAACAAAAGGAAGGGACTTTGGATCAAGCTTATGTGATCTATACTCACCAAGGTAAGGAAAGCACTTTGAGCCCAATACTCGTAATGAAGAATAGTCCAGATTTCTTCCATAGAGCCTGAAAAAAGGAGATTCCATGTTGAGGTGTGGGGATGGTAGACGGTTGATTAAGAACACTGTTGTGGAAATGCAATCTGTCCAAAATCTTGGTGGTAGATGTGCATGGAACATCATGGTGAGTCCCAATTCAGTGATATTTCAATGTTTTCTCTCAGCCTTGCCATTTTGCTCAGGTATTTTTGGACAAGCAGATTGATGGTGAATACCTTTCGGGGATAAAAACTGCAAGAAATCACGATCTGCAAATTCTCCACCTTCATCACTTTGAAAGACACAAATTTTTGCATTAAACTGACATTCCAGATATTTAAGAATAGATCAAAGTAGTTAAAAAATTCTGACTTCTTTTTCATAGGGAAAAACCAAGTAAAATTAGTAAACTCATCAACAAATATTGTGTAGTAGCGAAACTTTTCTCTAGAAGAAACAGGGGCTGGCCCTCATAGATCACAATGAATTTTGTAAAATGGGATTTTTATTTCATTTTCTCTAGGCAAGAATGGAAGCCTACATGATTTCCCCATTTGACAACTAGTACAAATTGAAGAAGACTTAGATGCTGAAGCAGAAGAAATGAAATTTCTTGAGTGCAAGTGATCAATGATCGTTTGGTGTGCATGACCGAGGTGATAGTGCCAACAATCTCCAGCGACCCGCTTGAATCCATGGGAGAATAGGGCTGTTGGACCTCTATCAAAGGCATAAAGACCACCTCGTTTACTCCCTTTCGTTACTGTTTTGTTGGTTGTCTTGTCCTTTATAACAAAACCATGTCCATCAAACTATAATAAGAGTGGATAATCAGTAGTAAGTTTACTAACAGAAAGCAGATCTTTCTTAATATCAGGAACTAATAGCACATCTTTTAAGTGAATAGGAGAAGAACCAGTACTAAGAGTAGTTTCACCAATGTGTGTGATAGGTAAAGTATGACCATTGCCAACCATAACACCATCGGATCCATGATAAGGAGGTAAAGAATGAAGATTACCTGGGTTACTAGCAATATGGTCACTAGCTCTTGTGTCTAGTAACCACTCAGAATCTTGACTGTCAGCAATGGTTACAGCTGTTAATGCTTGTGGAATATTGTCTGTTGTGAATGAGTGATTGAATCGGTTAAAGCATTTGAGGGCAGTGTAGTTCCTTTTGTTGCAAATCTGACAGATAATTGCTTCATCTTTTGTGTTTTTGGTTGCGATGATTGGTGAATTTGTTGGCGGATTTTGTGCAGGATGGCTGGAATTCTTTAGTGTAGATTGAGCACCTTGAACAAACCCACATCCCTTAGAATTAAAGGACCCTTGACCACCATTGTTTCTTTTATTTTTATTGTTGCGTTGGCCATAGAAAGCCATTTAAGGAGTGGGTTGAGCATCAAGCTTATGCCTTTCAGCATAACTCTCCAATGAAGTGACAATTTCAAAGTATGGAAGGACTGGTGGTCTCAACATGGTAGTAGTAAACACCTCATATTCTTTGCCAAGCCTGTTAAGTAGCCACCATGATATCTTTTGATCTAGAACTGGCATCCCAATGGCTGCAAGATCATCACACACTGCTTTGAACTAACGGAGATAAAGAGCTAAGGTATCGGTACCTCGAGTTATTGAGGTAAGCTGCTACTTAAGTGCAGGGCTTCGGTCTGACGAGACACGAGCAAATGCATGAACCGATGCATTCCAGATGTTGGGAAATTTAGACCCCGGTTGATATAATTAACAAGTTTTAAACCCAAGTTGTTAATTAAATTTATTATCAACAAAACTTGTTAAACCAAACAAACATCAATATCATGTCAATAATGAATGCAGCAGAAAAGTAAATAAGACAAGATATGATGACCCAGGAAAACCAATGAAACCAACCAGTTTCACAGTAAAAAACCTGGGGGGAAACCTTCCCAAAAAGCAATCCACTATAGTAAAGAGAAGTTTCAGATCTAGTACAAAACCTTTGTCCCTCGACTCTACAATCCCCGTAGATGAACTCACAACAGAAACCTTCTACCGCTTCAGAACCTCTGAACTCTTCAATATATGAATGCCACCCTTTTTGTTGCACGAATCCTAATACGTGACTAACCAATTGTGTGGATCCTAGTACGCGACTTCAATCACCAACTAAAAGAAGATGTTGGCTGCAAAGTTCTTCACTTCATCAAGAATGAAGATCAAGAAGCATTTGGTTACAAAACCCTAAGGCGCAAAAAAGCAATAGCTTCTTTTAGAGAGAATAAGGCATCGATCACCTTTTGCATATGTTCTCCTTGTATTCTCTTATGTGACGGCCTCTAAAATAAGCCTTATATAGGTCTAGGGTTGTGAGAAAAGAAACCCTACACAAATACATAAGCCTGGCCCAAAAATCAGATCTGAAAATCTGAATTCCCGTAACCTCGATAGATACCTCGATCGATCGGGAGGTGTCGAGCTTTATTAAACCTCGATAGATAGCTAGGTGTTGAGGAGGTGTCGAGAAGCTGTCGAGGGGACAGGTGCTTTCTCGATCGATCCACTAGCTGTCGAGAAGGTGTCGAAATTGCGATAAGAAAACACCTTAAAAGCTCGATAGATAGCCAGTTGTCGAGAAGGTGTCGAGAAGCTGTCGAGCTATTTGTTCGCAGGTGTCGAGCTATCTGTCCAGCTTTAATGAACACCTTTTCTTCACTTGTTTCTTGCTTTAATCTTCATGGCTTTAATACTAGACTTAAACAACATGTTCCTTGAAGTATTAAACACATCCTAGATCTACCTAAATGCAAGTAAAGTGCGTTTTTTCAAAGGATTAGCCAATTACGCAAAATATGCCCTTAACAATCTCCCCCTTTGGCAATCCGTGACAAAACCACAACAAACAAATGAACATATGAGAGAAGTCATAAATCACTCAACTCATACTCACTTGTTACATGCAGTAAAATCTATCCTAATACAAACTCTTGAAAAACTTTGCAAGAAGAGAGTCTATGGCAAGAAAGACTTTGACAACCTATATTTTTGAAACACTTTAAACAAAACTCATCAAGGCATCTTTGTGTGAAATAGAAATAATAGATTGCATAAAAATAATAAGAAACATGTGTATAAAGATAGAAAAGAAACAACACATGTAGAGGTAGATAAAGAAAACATATATCAACATATAAAGAAGATAAGTAATGTATGTAAACATGGTCACAAGACCCAAGGTACATGAACAAGGAAGTAAGCACTCCCCCTAACAAGATGAAACACATGAACAAGGAAGTAAGCACTCCCCCTAACAAGATGAAACACATCTCCCCCTTACAAAAGAATGTATTTCTCCCCTTATCATGTAGAAACCACAAAGTCTTCACAATTTCTCCCATTTTTTGTCATGATTGACAAAGGGTACAAGAAGCTAGAAAGCTTCACCCAAGAAACAGAAAGATGATCAAAGATGATCAAGGGGGCACAAAGAAATCCATATAAATGCATGAATGTAATGAAACAAGATGCTATAGATGACAATTGAAAGATGCAAAACATGTGAAAGACAAATCTCTCAACAAAAAAAAGTTTAGCACATAAATCTCAAAACACACACAGACACTAAACAAGTCTAACCAATTTTAGATTTCAAAAACAAGTCAAGACAGTTTAGTGAGCATACATAAGCACATGTAAACCTAGCGATGGCCAAATCACATTGTACCTGCACATGTATCAAGAGTAGCAAAGAATATTGCGTGTCGTGTGTGAAAAACATCGCAAGATTGCATAAGTGTACACATGTTATGACGATTTGAGATATGAGAAAATCACTTTAACTCACACACAATCATAACTGTTTGATGGGGACTATCACCTTCGAGGTACATCCTATAACTCCCACATCTCCTAGAATACATGCTTGCAACCATATTTAAAGCATTTTTGATCATTTTTGCTTTTTATTTTCTTTGCATATTTTCTTTTTTAGCATATCATGCATGGGCATAAAAGAGAGAGAAAAGAAATACCCATTGATATTTAACATTCCAATTTTGCTATGCCGAAGCACACAAATATCATTGACATCACATTTTTGCTATGCCGAAGCATACAGATGTCATTAATAATTGGCGGGCAACAGTGGTGAGATCGTTATTTATGCCTTTCTCTTAGGATTTTTTTAGACCGACCCGTCAAAAAGAGTGATATGAGTGTTAAGTCTAAGAGATAACTTAATCTTACTCATCACAAACAAGAGCCACAAAGCTCACTTGCTTAGTTGTGCATAGAGATGCTCATCTAAGCTACAAAAGATACAAAGTTTAGAAAATTTTGTTTCATTGGCCATCCAAGGTACACAGGTACCAATGTACACAAAACACACTGTTTTTGTATTTTTTTTTTCCTTTTTTTATTTTTATTTTGAAAACAAAACAAAATAAAAACTAAACAACCAAACAAAAAAAGACAAACTGTTAGGTTTTAAGGTCTTAGGATTTTATGTATTTAGAACCTAATTTGTAATGTTGGCAAACCATGATCAAAACAATGTGTTTAGTCTTGTTTAGGCTTGCTCAAAGTTGTTTTAATTTTGTAAAGTTGGAATCGAGAGACTGCAGAAGCATTGGAGCTTCTCGGCCTGGCTCGATCGATCGAATGTAATTCTCGATCGATCGAAAATCGGCCCAGATGCGTTTTTCTGCAGAATTCCAACTCAGCCCTAACTCTTTAAACTTCTAGGTTTTTATGTTTTTGCCCTAGGTATATAAGGCAAACCCTAGCTACGTTTTTCAGAGTTGCACAAGTTGTGTTGTTGCTCATACATTGCGGTTTTGTGTAAATCTCTTGTGAGATCTAGAGGAGCTTTCCTTTACACATAACTTAGGGTTTTCAAGATTGAGATTCTTCTACATCTTGATGATCAACTTGGTTGCTGCCCTTGGAACTTAAAGATTAACAAGTGAGGAGCTTGTACCTGATTGAAGGAAGACAAAAGAAAGAAGTAGTCCGTGGATTCGGAGCCTGCGCGTGGTCGTGTCAGGAAGTTACTACTGGTGGGTAGCATTAGGAAGTCAAGCGGGGTTGCTTGTAAGTCCTTTTGTAACAACTTCAATTCTTTCTTAGTGGATTCTGTTTTGCCTTGAGGATCGGTGGGTAAAATCCTCCCCAGGTTTTTTACCGGTTTGGTTTTCCTGGGTGATCATATCACTGTGTTATTTACTTTCCGCTGCTTTATATGTTTACATGCATGATATGATTTTGTAATTGTTTTAACCTAGAATTGCTTAATTTGACTAAGTAAAAACTTGGCTAATTAATCTAGGCTACGCAATTTGTTTGTGGTTTAAGGGGTCTAAACCCTGTCACAAACAACATGAAAGCAGAAAGAAAAATGCATATGCATGAAGGCATGATAGAAAGATGCAGATGCAAGAAAGCATGATTTCAAAAGCAGATAAGAAATCAAGCAAAACAAGTCCTACTTTAGATAGAAAGAATTAAAGCAGAGGACAAAGAGAAAAGACAATTAAGTCTTAGGCTCCTTTCTCACCCACACAGCACGAGTCTTTGGCCGTGAAGATTAAAAGGCACGTGTCCTAGTATGTCTACTAAAGGACATAGAAGAATTAAGATTCTCTTGAAATTGAGTTAAAAAGCTCCAGACTTTTAATAACTCTCCAAACAAAGGTGTAGGTCCTTGAGAGGAAACCTGTGACCATTTGGACAATTGCTTATGAGGATACAACTTAAAGCAATTAGGTCGAATATGTCCAGCAACACCACAGTGGTGACAAACATGAGGTCTAACAAAGGATTTAGAATTAGCCAAAATAGTTTTGAATTTCATACCTTTATTACCTTTATCAAATTGTGGCACAAAGACAGTCCTTGATCTAGAAGTCGTGGAAGAGGAGGGGCCAGAGGAGACAGCATATCCTAAGCCAGTCTTGTCAAAACAAGGTTTTTGAGCACTCAATACCTCATCAAGCTTTGCACTAGACATCATCTCTATTTGAGTTCTAGCTTAACTAAGCTCAACCTCAAGATTCTTGACTTTCTCTTCTAATGAGGTGTTCTCCACAACAAGAGTCTCAACTAACCTTGTAGTCTCATCTAGCTTGACTAACAGATCAACTTTTTCAATTTTTACCTCATTAAGCTCTTTTCTACAAAGATGAGAAGTCTTTTCAGATTTTATAAACTCAGTGCATAGCTTATCATAGGCTTCTTGAAGGGTCATCTTCTTGGATACTTCATCATCAGAAGAATCCTTACTGTCACTCTCCACAATCACCTTATCGGTTGTGGCAGCAAAGGCCATAACATGACGACATTCATCCACATACTCATCAGAAGAGTCATCCTCAGTATCACTCCAAGTAGCAATCAACCATTTCTCTTTTGGCTTCTCGGTTTTTTCCTTCATGAGGTAGTTTGGACACTCTATTCTCATATGACCAAAACCTTTGCACTCATGGCATTGAATAAGGGGTTTCCCATTCTTACCTTTCCTAGAGGATTTAAATTTCCTAGGAGGTTTGCCCTTATTCTTTTTCCTAAACTGAAGAAGCTTGATAATCTCATCAGTTATGAAGGTTAGATCGTCGTCCTTATCTTCACTTTCATCTTCATCTTTAGAGTCCTCAATCTCTTCCTCTATACCCTTAAGAGCTAAGTTTTTACTCTTTCCACCTTTTCCCATTGAGCCTAATCCCATCTCATAGGTTTGAAGGTTCCCTACAAGCTTAGTCAAAGGAATTTGATCAATGTCCTTTGCTTCTTCAATGGTAGTGATCTTGGCATGGAATTTTTCAGGTAAGGACCCAAGGATTTTCCTAACAATTTTGGAGTCTGCTATAAATTCTCCAAAGTTGAAAGCAGAATTCACAATATCCTTGAGTTTAGCATAGAACTCATCAAAGGTCTCATCCTTCTCCATCCTTATTTCTTCAAAACTGCTAGTGAATTGTTGAAGCTTCACAGTCTTTACTGCCTTGGTACCTTTATAGGTGGTCTCAAGAATGGTCCATGCTTCCTTGGCAACTTCAGTGGATGATATTTTCTTGAATTCCTCATTGGTCACCCCAGAAAACTAAGCATTCAAGGCCCTACTATTGAAATTTGCCACTATGATTGTTGCATCATCCCAATCCACCAGCGCTTCTTTTGGCTTAATCCAGCCAACTTTAACAGCTTGCCATACTTGTTCACCTAGAGCCTGCAAAAAAACTTTCATACGAACTTTCTAGTACGCATAATTAGTTCCATCAAATAAAGGAGGTTTATATAAAGATTTTCCTTTATCCATGACAACAGGGGTCAATAGATCACACTCAGGAAATTAAACAAATCAGAGTGAACCAGCTCTGATACCACTTGTTGGGAAATTTAGATCCCGGTTGATATAATTGACAAGTTTTAAACCCAAGTTGTTAATTAGATTTATTATCAATAAAACTTGTTAAACCAAACAAACATCAATAGCATGTCAATAATGAATGCAGCGGAAAGGTAAATAAGACAAGATATGATGACCCAAGAAACCAATGAAACCAACCAGTTTCACAATAAAAAACCTAGGGGGAAACCTTCCCAAAAAGCAATCCACTATAGTAAAGAGAGGTTTCAGATCTAGTACAAAACCTTTGTCCTTAGACTCTACAATCCTCGTAGATGAACTCACAGCAGAAACCTTCTACCGCTTTAAAACGTCTGAACTCTTCAATATATGAACACCACCCTTTTTGTTGCACGAATCCCAATATGTGACTAACCAATTGCGCGGATCCCAGTACGCGACTTCAATCACCAACTAGAAGAAGATATTGGGTGCAAAGTTCTTCACTTCATCAAGAATGAAGATCAAGAAGCATTTGGTTACAAAACCCTAAGGCGCAAAAACGCAGTAGCTTCTTTTAGAGAGAATAAGGCATCGGTCACCTTTTGTATATGTTCTCCTTGTATTCTCTTATGTGACGGCCTCTAATAAGCCTTATATAGGTCTAGGGTTGTGAGAAAAGAAACCCTACACAAATACATTAGCTTGGCCCAAAAATCAGATCTGAAAATCTGAATTCCCGTAACCTCGATAGATATCTCAATCGATCGGGAGGTGTCGAGCTTTATTAAACCTCGATAGATAGCTAGGTGTCGAGGAGGTGTCGAGAAGCTGTCGAGGGGACAGGAGCTTTTTCGATCGATCCACCAGCTATCGAGAAGGTGTCGAGATTGCGATAAGAAAACACCTTAAAAGCTCGATAGATAGCCAGCTGTCGAGAAGGTGTCGAGAAGGTGTCGAGCTATCTATCTGCAGGTGTCGAGCTTTCTGTCCAGCTTTAATGAACACCTTTTCTTCACTTATTTCTTGGTCCAATCTTCTTGGCTTTAATACTAGACTTGAACAACATGTTCCTTGAAGTATTAAACACATCCTAGATCTACCCAAATACAAGTAAAGTGCGTTTTGTCAAAGGATTAGCCAATTACACAAAATATGTCCTTAACACCAGACCTCAAAGGCAGTATTGAGGCCTACAGCAATTCCAAGAACTTCCTCGGAGAGAGTGGCTGTCAACCAACCTTTGACAAGACGATCAGTTTTGCGTCACTTCACAAATGCAGGATTAGTTTGTGTGCCAGAGTCAGCATTATTGATGAACTGGGGTGGTGGTTGAACTTCACCATTGATAAAGCCTTAGAAGTCATAGCTCTCAAGGATATTGAGCATTTGTGTTTTCTAGAGAAAGAAGTTGGTAGAGGAGAGACAAAGTGATAAAAAATTTGCAATATTCTGTGTCACAGGATATGGGTAGTCATCAAATTGAGTGAGGGCAGGGGAAGAGCTTGATGTGGTTGACATGGTGGGTTCAAGAAAAAAAAAGTACAAAATTTTGTTTCTCTCTCTATCTCATGGTTGGCTATGATACCATAAAGAATTCTTGAGAAATTCTGTCTCACCTTGAGATAGAGAGAGTTGGTATTTCATTTATATAGAAACTATTATATTTTGTATATTGTCCATTTAGATGGATATGTACGAAGGAGAAAAAATAGGGAGAAAAAATGTGTAACAGTTTTTAGACTTTCCATAAGAAATAAGGACAACTAGCTGTGGTATTTTGAATTTGCTAGCTGTCTACCTTCTACAATTTAGGTGGTTTTGGTATAGAAATAATTTCCTCCTGATTTTTAGCTGCACTTTTAATGATAACCCAGGAAAACCAAACTAGTAAAAAATCTGGAGAGGATTTAACCTAACTATCCTCAAGGTAAAACAGATCCACTATGAAAGAATTGAAGTTTGTACAATAAGACTTAGACCACTAACATTCTATTACTACCTCGAGTAGAAAACTTACTACCACGACCATGTGACAGCTCCGAGTCCACGGACTACTTCTTTCCTTAATCCACTACAACCACAAGTACTCCCACTTATGACTTTGATACTCCACTCAAAGGTTTCAAATCTTCTTTAAATTCTTTATGCAGCAACTGAAGCGATCATTAAGTTCTTGACATGAATCTTGATCTTGATAACCCTAAGTGTGTATGAACGAAAACACCTCTATATCTCACAACAGATTCAACACATAGTACATCAAAGACTTCTAAAACGTAGCTAGGGTTTTTCCTTTTATACTTGGAGTAAAACATAAAACCCTACATGTCAAATCGGGCTTGGGCTGAGTTGGAGAATTCTGCAAAAAATTAATCTGCACAAGGTTTGATCGATTGAGCCTAATTTTCGATCGATTGAGCCTTGCAGATTTAGATCAATAAATCCTGCAATCACTCGATTCCAACTTTACAAATAAACACACTTTGAGCAGCCTAAATCTAGACTTTACGTTTTGATCATGGGTTGCCAACAAATTACAAATTGAAGTTCTAATACATTTAGTTCCTAAAGTCTTATAACCTAACAATAGGGTCATTATTCCTTTAAAAAAATATATTATTTATCTATTCTAGTGCACTACCATTGATTGAGTGCCTTTTTTAATTTTTATTTATCGAGGTGTAGTACCATTTGAAAGTTTTTAACTGTTAACTCATGTAATAAGTTGATCGGTGGATCACGTGGCACTATTTGCTATAAATGCAAAAAACGTGGAACTCTTTCCTTGATAAAATAATGATCACACATTTATAGTTTCATCTACCCCACCCAACTCCGTTTCCTCTATCCGAATACAACTACTGGTCTCTGCGTTTTAAAATTCTTATTAAACTCTCCCTGCCTCTTTTTTTGCTGCAAAAAGAAAATACGTGAAGGTTGAAATTTCATGAGTAATTCACCTTAGACTCAGAATCATCAAAGGTCACCTTCAGTTTTTATCCCCTCTCTCTTCATTGTTGTAGAATTTTTGGTTATAATTGATGAAGTGATTTAGAATAGAATCAATGTAACTCAGAAGAGTCAGGACACTGCTACATGTAATGCTAAAATAAAACAAATTCATTCCGGCGTATGCTACCTTGTTGTGAGTGTTGCTAGGAACGGATCCATGATTTCTTATTGTTACTCACCCACGGCACAAAAAACATTGTTAGATCATAATAGGCATAGAATTTACACAGGTTTTTTTTTTTTTTTTTTTTTTCCTACTAAAAATGACCTATATTAAATTGTGTATAATTGTGTAAATTTAAACGTTTGTTACAATAACCGTGTAAATTTACACTGACGCTATTTATTTCATATTTTTTTTATGTTTATTCTTTTTTTTTTATTTTATTTTATTTTTATTTTTTATCTCGAGATGTATCTCGAGGTAAAGAAAGAGAGTGGATGATAATTGTCGTAAGTGAAAAAAGAGAATCAGCTAAAAAAAACAAGAAAATTTGATGTTTTAAGGAAATGTAGTGTAAAATAGATAATCTGATGTGAAGTGTTTTGATAATTAAATATGTAAAATAGAAAATATAGGTTCTTATACTAAAATAGACAAAAAAAAAAAAAAAAAAAATTGTAAGAGTCGATGCGAATGTCCTTACCTACCCACTACCAACATTCAGTGGCGGCTCCAGGATTTTTTTTTTTTCTAGGGGGTCAATAAGAAGATAAATCTTAGATAGAAAATGAATCTTTGGGTCTACGATATTTCTTTATTACAAATTTGTCCATATATTTTGTTTGAAGCTACTGCATTTATACACCTTAGGGTTTTGTAATCAAATACTTCCTGATCTTCATCGTTTATGAAGTGAAGAATTTTGCAGCCAACAACAATCATTCAAGTTGTTAGAGTTAGTCATGTACTGGGATTCGTGCAAAGGAGTTAGTCACAGATTAAAGATTTGTGCAACAAAGGAAAGAAGACTATTACAATATCAAGTCCAATTGGGTATTGGAGCAAAGGTTGTTATTTTGGGGTAGGTTGGTATTTTGGGATAGGTTAGGGTAGTGGTAAGATTTCTCGTACTTGTAACCGCTTGATTATTGATTAGTGGATTTTTGGGAGTGGTAACCTTAAATTCACTCGGTGGGGTTTTTGCCTTGCTAGAGGTTTTGCCCATTTGTCAGCAAATTACCGTGTCAATTTAATTTCTGCTGCATTTAGTTTATTTGGTGATTTGTTGGTGACTCAATGATTTGCATGTAATTTGACTTAAGTAATCAAGTTGGGTAATTGAATTAATTAATCAGGGTCAATTTATCTTAACCCAACAGATACATTACACCTCTTATCTACTTAAAGCCCTTCCTTTCTGTCAGGGTTTAGACCTCTTTAAACCACAAAAAGATTGCGTAGCCTAGATTAATTAGCCAAGTTGTTACTTAGTCAAATTAAACAATTCTAGGTTAAAACAATCAAATAATCATATCATGCATATAAAACAGATAAAGCAGCGGAATAATAAATAACACAGTGATATGATCACCCAGGAAAACCAAACCGGTAAAAAACCTGGGGAGGATTTTACCCACCGATCCTCAAGGCAAAACGGAATCCACTAAGAAAGAATTGAAGTTGTTACAAAAGGACTTACAAGCTCCCCGCTTGACTTCCTAATGCTACCCACCAGTAGTAACTTCCTGACACGACCACGCGCAGGCTCCGAATCCACGGACTACTTCTTTCTTTGTCTTCCTTCAATCAGGTACAAGCTCCTCGCTTGTTAATCTTTAAGCTTCAAAGGCAGCAACCAAGTTGATCATCAAGATGTAGAAGAATCTCAATCTTGAAAACCCTAAGTTATGTGTAAAGGAAAGCTCCTCTAGATCTCACAAGAGATTTACACAAAACCGCAATGTATGAGCAACAACACAACTTGTGCAACCCTAAAAACGTGGCTAGGGTTTTGCCTTATATACCTAGGGCAAAAACATAAAACCCTAAACGTTTAAAGAGTTAGGGCTGAGTTGGAATTCTGCAGAAAAACGCATCTGGGCCGACTTTCGATCGATCGAGAATTACATTCGATCGATCGAGCCAGGCCGAGAAGCTCCAATGCTTCTGCAGTCTCTCGATTCCAACTTTACAATATTAAACCAACTTTGAGCAAGCCTAAACAAGACTAAATACATTGTTTTGATCATGGTTTGCCAACATTACAAATTAGGTTCTAAATACATAAAATCCTAAGACCTTAAAACCTAACAAACTCCCCCTTTGGCAATCCATGACAAAACACAAATCAAAAGCTCAAAGTTTACAAGTAAAAAGCCCTTTACAAAATAATGCTCATAAACAAAAACCTAACTACTATCCATCGGTTGCAAGTGTAGACAGCAGCTTTGTTGAATAAACCTGTATATTCCTGAAATACTCAACAAACACATAACGCATGTGTGGCAGAAAATAGTATATAAACAGGTATAATATTCTTGTAAGATTCACATAACTCAAAATAAAGATATATATCAATGAATCAACTCATAAATATAAATCAATAAGCAATGAATCATAAGACAAGAATCAAACTAAATCATGTATATCAATATATCAATCAATGTTACTCCCCCTAACATGAATATCCCCAAAAAATGATATACAAAGTGAAGCATCTAGATACAATCTAATGAACTCCACACAAAAATATCCCATGCTAAAAATATCTCCCCCTAACTACAAAATATCTCCTCAAAAGGTCAAAACTCCTCTACAAGTCAAAAATATCCACTCCCCCTTTTTGTGACGGAATGCCAAAGGGCAATCAAAAGTCGCCATCAAAAGGTGGTGGTGAAGGTGAATGAAGACGTGCAAGGTCAGCTCGCAGAGCACGCATCTCGTCCAGCAGGTCCACCAAAATCTGACCATGAGTCGCCTGAACGGTCATGACAGTCTCCAAAGTACGACGAACATCGAAGTCGGTCGCAGGAGGTGGAGGAACAGCAGCAGCAGTAGCCGCATCAGCACCAACTGGATCAGGAATATCCTCACCAGCAAGACCTGTAGAAGATGAAGGAGGAGGAGGAGCACTAGAAGAGGGATCAGACCTAGGGTGTTTAGAACCAGCTCGAAGATGAGCGGCCCTCTGTCTAAGAAAAGACGTACCTATAGGACCGATGACATGAACAGGCTCAGAAGCAGGGAAATCCTCTAAACCTAGATACAATAAAATCCTATGAATGAAAATAGGATGGACGAGAGCATGAGCAGTAGATGAACTCCTATAAACTTCATTCAAAGAACGAAGAAAAAGATAAGGAAAACTAATAGGAGCATCTGTAACAAGAGCGTACAGAAAAACACACCTCTCAAGAGGAATGGTGTGCAGATGAGAAATGGGCTAGAGTGAGTGACAGGCTATCCTAGAGAAAAGATAGGTAGTCTCGGAAAGCTCAGCAGAAGTGATCCGAGGATCAGAACCCCACTGGATAGATGACCCAGTGATGTAAGATATGACATCACTCAACTCTGGTGACTCATCATAGGGATAGACAGGATCCCTAACCAAAGGTACCTCAAGAGCATCAGCCACTACCTGAGGAGTAATGGAGTACTCTACGCCTCGTATCCAACTCCTAACAAGAGTGTTGGAATCATAGACGCGGATCGAGATGTTCGAGTAGAACTCTCGAATCAAGGTAGCCGAAAGAGGAGGGTCAGACACAGCAAACAAGGGAAGCCAACCCCTACGCTCAAAATTTGCCCTAATGGCAGGATCAAACTCATCTAAAGAGACAGACCGCTCAACCCAAATCTTCCTCTTAAGGTTTAAAGTCTCATAAAGCTCTTGGTTTTTCTCACTCGGGAACCGCTCACTATCAAAGGAGGGAGGGGAAGGAGTAGGAGTGGGAAGAGTCCTACGTGCTCTAGTCTTCCTAGGCATGGTGCTAAGGAAAAGGACAGAGACACAAAGAGAAAACCAAAAAGAACAAACACAAAGACCAAGGGCAGACTGCAAGTTAGCAAAAAAAATATAGAATAAAATTCTATATGATGCATGAACATGAACAATGTTATGATTCATGAACTAATGCAGTAACCAAGATCAGATTAAGTTCAAATTCACAAAATTGGCTTGAACATAGAGTTTCTTAACAAAAACCCTAAAAATTTGAGAACCATTTGAAAATTTTTGTTCCAAATTGATGAACCAATCATTACAGACTATTGAAAACAGTTTATAATAACCAATTGCATCAATTACACAAGCCAATTTCATCAATTAAACCCAATTTCACAAAAAGCCCCAATTCGGATCAATTATAAACCCTAGAAATTTAAGTTTTCCACAAAACACAAAATTGATCAAATTAATCACTCAAGAACATGTCTATAGGGTGTCCCCAACAAAACCCATTGATCAATTGCAAACAATTTGGTCCGAATCAACAAAAATCCCAAAATGAAAAAGTTCCGAAAATCTCCTCTAAAATGCATGAAAAATGCATGAAATTATGAAAATAAATTGAAAAGGAGGGGTAAAATAGACATACCGGCTTGAGGAGAGAGATTCTTTGCAAAAAATCCGGAAGAAAACGACAAAAAATTGAATCTTTTTGGGCTGCCTCGTCGGAGAGAGAAAAAAGTTTGAAAAAGATTTTGAAATAGTTCTTTGAAAAGTCAGATTTCCTCTTTTTAAAAAGCTTCTTCACGATATTCGATCGATCGAAAATTACATTCGATCGATCGAATGTGACAGTCATTTTAGCACAATCTGAGGCACTTTTTCGATCGATCGAAAATCAGGTTGGATCGATCGAAATGGGCAGAGGCACACTGAATTTTGGGGAAAAACACAGTTTTGAAAAATTGCAAACCCAATTTTGAAACAACTCCTCAAAGCATTTGATCAATGAAAACAAAATGCATGAGTATGAAATGAAATGCTTTTTCAAAAACCCAAATTTTCAAACCCAATTTCATCAAAAACAAGATTCAATTAACCTCCCATTTAATTTTCTCAAGCCAAATTATGTTGTGCACAAATCTCAAGATATTTTTAAAATTTTCAAACTTGAAACACATTTTGCATTAAAATCAAGGAACTTTTAATCTTGGATGGCCACAACAAAATCACACACAATATAATGTACCAAGTTTAACAAAGAGTAACTTGTGTAGTGTGTGCAACTAGCAAAAGCTTGAGATACATGTGAGGTGATATGTGAATAGCAATCAAACACAAAGTCTACACAATTCATCACATAGAATTTAAAAGAGACTATCACCTAAAGAGTTACATCCTATAACTCTCACATCTCCTAGAACAAAAGCTTGCAATCATGTAAGTTTCTTGTATTTTTGCCTCTTATTTATATGAATTGGCATTCAGCCTAATAGTACACACCAGTTTGAATTAAGTGAATTGGCATCAAGCCTAATAGTACACACCAGTTTTAATTTAATTGAGGCTACATCTTATGTTCTTTTTGTGCATGTGCTACACTTTCTCGAGCACAAAATCTTATGATATGCACTAAGGTGTTCATGATTGGCTAGTGAACAGTGGTGAGATGGTTATTTATGCCTTTCTCAAAAGGATCAAGTCCGACAGTCAAAAACATATGACTTCATGATTAAGGCAAAGTGATTAAAAACCACACACATCTTTCCCACACAACATGTACTACACAGCTCAAACTAGTAAAGTGCAATAAAATAAGCTCATCCAAGCTAAACAAGGTACATAAACATGTTATGTAAAAATAATATGGCCAATCCTTGATTATAAATCCAAGATCTATAATACAAAACAGAAAAATCTTTTTGGTTTTAACAAACGTTATAACCACTTGTTGAGATTTTGAAAAAAATTTATGACCAAAAACAAAAACACACATTGTGCTAAATGATCAATGCAAATGCAATGCATGACAGTGCTTAACTAAGCTATAGAGGGTACACAAACAAGAAATATCAATTTCTTAATTAACCCATGAGTACATGTACAAACTAGTACATAAAGTCAAAAATAGCTTAGCACATTTATAACACATGCTATTCAAGTTTCACCACAATGTCAAGCATGTTCTAAATCAAGAGAGATATTAAAACTCATGTAATCCTCAAGAAAAATAAAACAAGACACAAAATAAAATATTATTGTCTTTTTGAAATTTTTCAAAGTTTTTGGATTTTTTTTTAATAAAATAAACTAGAAAAAATAAAACAACCAAAAACAAACACAAAACATGTCCACAATTAATTGAAAGAATTAAATCAGGGACAAGTTAGCAACACTCACCTTGGAGAATCTTTTCTCACCCATCTAGCACGAGTCTTCGGCTTTGTAGGTGAAAATCCATGTGAAGCAGAGTGTATTTGAGGGATTATACCAAACTTCTGAGAAAGACTAAAATCCTGCAAATTCCTTTCACAAGCCAACAAGCTCAAATTCTTCAAAAGCATATGAAACAATTTATATGGACTTATGGCAGGAGCAATATTATCACATATCCTAGATTGACATACAGAATGCTTAAATTTCAATTTATGACAATTAGGACAAATGTGACCGGAGACACCACAAAAGTGACAAACATGAACAAATTTAGGAACATCAGTATTCCTAACAGCAAGTCTAGTCTCAGATTTCAGTTTTTGCCTTAACAAAGAACAATTTGGTCTAATATGACCAACAACACCACAATGGTGACAAGTAGGCACAAAAACAGATTTATTATGCTCTCTAACAGTAGGTTTAGACTTAGGTTTAGAGACTTCAGCGTCTACATCAGAACTTTTACTTTTGTCTAACCTAGCAAAATAAGCCTTTTCTTTATTATTCCTCTTGAAAGGAGGGATATAAACTTTTTCAGTTTTATGCTTAAGAGAAATAGAAACACTTCTGTTATCATCAGCAGGCTTGGTACTAGTCAAATTTTCAATTTTAGCTTTAGATTCAACTAACTCTTGTTCCAAGCTTTTCATCTTCTCATCTTGAGAGGAAATTTGATTTCTCAAAAAATCATTCTTTTTATTAGATTCAACCAATCTAACAAGCAATTCCTCTTTTTCAAGATTAGCCAATTTTAACTCTTCCTTGAATTTCTTAGAAATTTTCAAAGATTTAGATAATTCCTTACGAAGAGTTTCAAAAGCATCAAAAAACTCAACAGAAACAATAGTGTCCTTTTTATTCAAAACATCACAGGCATCAACAAAATCAGCAGAAGCATGAGCAGAAAGACACTTCAAATTATCCATGATAACAGGGGTCAAGGATCAGCTCTTAGATCAAAAGATCTAAAACAAGAAGAGCTACCCGCTCTGATACCACTTGTCAGGGTTTAGACCCCTTTAAACCACAAAAAGATTGCGTAGCCTAGATTAATTAGCCAAGTTGTTACTTAGTCAAATTAAACAATTCTAGGTTAAAACAATCAAATAATCATATCATGCATATAAAACAGATAAAGCAGCGGAATAATAAATAACACAGTGATATGATCACCCAGGAAAACCAAACCGGTAAAAAACCTGGGGAGGATTTTACCCACCGATCCTCAAGGCAAAACGGAATCCACTAAGAAAGAATTGAAGTTGTTACAAAAGGACTTACAAGCTCCCCGCTTGACTTCCTAATGCTACCCACCAGTAGTAACTTCCTGACACGACCACGCGCAGGCTCCGAATCCACGGACTACTTCTTTCTTTGTCTTCCTTCAATCAGGTACAAGCTCCTCGCTTGTTAATCTTTAAGCTTCAAAGGCAGCAACCAAGTTGATCATCAAGATGTAGAAGAATCTCAATCTTGAAAACCCTAAGTTATGTGTAAAGGAAAGCTCCTCTAGATCTCACAAGAGATTTACACAAAACCGCAATGTATGAGCAACAACACAACTTGTGCAACCCTAAAAACGTGGCTAGGGTTTTGCCTTATATACCTAGGGCAAAAACATAAAACCCTAAACGTTTAAAGAGTTAGGGCTGAGTTGGAATTCTGCAGAAAAACGCATCTGGGCCGACTTTCGATCGATCGAGAATTACATTCGATCGATCGAGCCAGGCCGAGAAGCTCCAATGCTTCTGCAGTCTCTCGATTCCAACTTTACAATATTAAACCAACTTTGAGCAAGCCTAAACAAGACTAAATACATTGTTTTGATCATGGTTTGCCAACATTACAAATTAGGGGTAATGTTATAAAAATATTTAGGGGTAATTATACTCCCTTCACTTGAGGTTTGGATGAATGACACTCCATGCCAACCTTGAAGGAAAAAAACACTCCCCTTCCTTGAGGTTTGAAGAAATTAGCACTCATCACCGTCCATTTATATTAGTAACGAAATATTTTAAATTTGTCTATTTATAAAAGTTTAACCATGATTAGTAAAAATATAATTGATAAGTTTAGAATAAAAATGCCAAATTTATCAAGTACTAAAACACTTGTAACAACAAATCTCTCTATAACCCGTTTATAAATATAAAAAGAGAGAGTAAAAAACATGCTAAATATTTTAAAATGCACTTTAATTAAAATTTTAAAGCAACCCTCAAAAGCCAAGCTCACCCTCCAAGGCCACAACTCACAACCCACAGACCCATTAACCCACTCGTTTCTTCTCTAGATTGAGTCCCAGGTACTTGATGTTTGGGGATTTGATTCATGTGTCTAGCTACTGCGGTTGGGATTGTTGGCTAGCTGGGTTTGAAGTGTTAAGGTTGTGTTGGGCTTTGTGGAGCCTAGTTGTATTTAATTCGGATGATTACCTGACCTGAAATAATGTTGCGTGGTTTTTAATGGGAGATTTTCTGAGGCTTAGTCCATGGAGCGGAGGCTAAGTTTTTGAGAGAGAGAAAAACTGTACTGCCGTACTTGTATTTTTCCCTGATAATAGTGAAATTCCTGCAACTCTATGGACGTAGGCAAATTGCCGAACCACGTATATACTGTCTTGTGTGTGTGATTATTTTTCTTTAGCGTGTGTTTTCTCTAGTTTTTTTGTTTCTCACAGGTTGGGAATTTTGTGTTAATTCCCTACAACTGATATCAAAACCTAGGGTTAGGTTTAAGAGGGAGCAATGGTAGAGGAAGCAAGAAAGGCGTCTGGAATAGAAAAGTTCAACGACACAGACTTTGGATTCTTGAGAATGCAAATCGAGGATTATCTTTATGGGAAGAAGTTGCATCTACCACTTCTAGGGGAAAAACCTGCGACTATTAAGGATGAGGAATGGGCTTTTCTTGACAATCAAGTACTAGGAATTATTAGGTTAACTCTGTCTAGGTCTGTTGCACACAGTGTTGTAAAGGAGAAGACCACAGCAGTTCTGATGAAGGCTTTGTCTGGTTTGTATGAAAAGCCGTAAGCAAACAACAAGGTGCATCTAATGAAGAAACTGTTCAATCTGAAGATGGTAGAGAATGCATCAGTAGCATAACATCTGAATGAATTTAACACTATCACAATTCAATTGTCGTTTGTAGAAATTGATTTTGACGATGAGATCCATGCACTGATCGTTTTGGCTTCTTTGCCAAACAATTGGGAGGCAATGAGGATGGCAGTAAGCAATTCTACAGGAAAAGAAAAGTTGAAGTACAAGGACATACGAGATTTAATTCTAGTTGAGGAGATTTGCAGAAGAGATGTAGGTGAAACCTCAGGATCTGGTTCTGCCCTAAACCTTGAGACAAGAGGCAGGGGTAATGATAGTAATTGTAATCGGGGCAGATCAAAATCTAGAAATTCTAATCAGAACAGAAGTAAATCTAGATCATGCCAATAAGTACAATGCTGGAACTATGGGAAAACAGGTCACTTTAGAAGGCAATGTAAAAGTCCTAAAAAGAAGAATGAAGATGATTGTGCTAATGCTGTAACAGAAGAGGTACATGATGCGTTACTTCTTACAGTAGACATTCACTTGATGATTGAGTTTTGGACTTAGGAGCTTCGTTTCATACCACTCCACATCGAGCAATCATATAGAATTATGTTGCAGGTGATTTTGGTAAGGTGTGTTTGGCTGATGGTACAGCCTTGGATGTTGTGGGTATGGGAGACGTCTAAATATTGTTGCCCAATGGGTCTGTTTGGTTACTGGAGAAGGTTCGACATTTTCCTGAACTGAGGAGAAATCTGATTTATGTTGGACAACTTGATGATGAAGGGCATGCAATATTATTTGTTGATGGTACTTGGAAGGTTACAAAGAGAACCAGAGTATTGGCTCATGGAAAGAAGACTGATACTCTATATATGACCTCAAGTCCAAGAGACGCAATTGTAGTTGCTGAAGCAAGTATTGATACAAGCCTATGGCACCGCAAACTTGGTCACATGAGTGAGAAAGGGATGAAGATGTTGCTGTCAAAAGGGAAACTACCAGAATTAAAGTCCGTTGATTTTGACATGTGTAAAAGCTACATCTTAGGAAAGCAGAAAAATGTGAGCTTCTTGAAAACTGGCAGGACATCGAAGGCTGAAAAATTGGAGTTAATATACACTGATTTGTGGGGGTCTTCTCCGGTTGCATCCCTCAGAGGTTTAAGCTATTACATCACTTTCATTGATGACTTAAGTAGAAAGGTATGGGTTTATTTTCTGAAAAATAAATCTGATGTATTTGAAACTTTTAAGAAGTGGAAGGCTATGGTTGAGATAGAAACAGGTTTAAAAGTAAAATGTTTGAGGTCAAATAATGGAGGAGAGTACATAGATGGAGGGTTCAGTGAATATTGTGTTGCATAAGAAATTAGGATGGAGAAGACCATTCCTAGGACACCACAGCAGAATGGTGTGCGCATGAATAGAACTCTCAATGAGCGTGCTAGGAGTATGAGGTTGCATGCTGGACTACCAAAAACTTTCTGAGCTGATGCTGTTAGCATTGCATCTTACCAGATAAATTGAGGACCATCAGTTCCCATGGAGTTCAAACTTCCTGAGAAGGTTTGGAGCAATAAAGAGGTAAAGTTTTCCCATTTAAATTTTTTGGTTGTGTTTCTTTTGTTCATATTGATTTTGATGCTCGTAGTAAACTTGTTGCAAAGTCTAAAATATGCTTTTTCATTGGCTATGGTGATGAGAAATTTGGCTATAGGTTTTGGGATGAACAAAACAGGAAAATCATCAGAAGTAGAAATGTGATATTTAATGAACAGGTCATGTATAAGGACAAGTCAACTGTAGTGCCAGACGTTACAAAGATAGATCAAAATAAATCTGAGTTTGTCAACTTAGATGAATTGATTGAAAGTACTGTCCAGAAAACGGGTGAAGAAGATAAGGAGAATGTAGATTCATAGGTAGATTAGAGTACATATGTAGCTAAAGTCTGTAGATCTTCCAAGACCATTAGACCTCCACATCGTTATTCACCCACTCTAAATTATCTCCTGTTGACTAATAGTGGTGAGCCAGAATGTTATGATGAAGCTCGGCAGAATGAAAATTCAAGCAAGTGGGAGTTAGCCATGAAGGATGAGATGGATTCCTTGTTGGGGGAATCAGACATGAGAATTGACTGAATTACCAGTAGGAAAGAAGGCTTTGCACAACAAGTGGGTATATAGAATAAAGAATGAGCATAATGGTAGCAAGCGTTATAAGGCCAGATTAGTTGTCAAAGGGTTCCAGCAAAAGAAGGGCATTGACTACTCAAAAATATTTTCTCTAGTTGTAAAGATGTCAACAATCAGACTAGTACTGGGAATGGTGGTTGCAGAAAATTTACATCTTGAGCAGTTAGATGTGAAGACGGCATTCCTTCATGGTGACTTGGAGGAAGACATTTACATGATTCAGCCAGAAGGGTTCATTGTTCAGGGACAAGAGAATCTAGTTTGCAAATTGAGAAAGAGATTGAATGGCCTAAAACAAGCTCCAAGACAGTGGTATAAGAAATTTGATAGTTTTATGCATAGAATTGGGTTTAAGAGATGTGAAGCTGATCACTGTTGCTATGTTAAGTTCTTTGGCAATTCTTACATCATTTTATTGTTGTATGTGGATGATATGTTTATTGCAGGGTCTAGCATTGAGGAGATTAATAATCTAAAGAAGCAATAGTCAAAACAGTTTGCAATGAAAGATTTGGGAGCTGTAAAGCAAATCCTTGGTATGAGAATCATTAGAGACAAGACTAATGATACATTGAAGCTTTCATAGTTAGAGTATGTGAAGAAAATTCTTAGTAGGTTCAACATGAATGAAGCTAAAACCAGTGAGCACACCTTGGGTAGTCATTTCAAAATAAGTAAAGAACAGTCACCTAAGACAGAAGAAGAAAGGGATCATATGAGCAAGGTGCCCTATACCTCAGTTATTGGCAGCTTGATGTATGCTATGGTGTGTACAAGGTCAGACATTGCACATGTAGTGGGAATTGTGAGTAGATTCATAAGTAGGCCTGGAAAGTAGCATTGGAAGGCAGTCAAGTGGATTCTAAGATATCTGAGGGGTTTATTAGATACATGTCTTTGCTTCACAGGTGCAAGTTTGAAATTGCAGGGTTATGTATATGCTGATTTTGCTGGTGATATTGATAGTAGAAAGAGTACAACTGTGTTTGTTTTTACTTTGGGTGGTACAGTTATATCCTGGGCTTCAAATCTACAAAAGATTGTTACTTTGTCTACTACAGAAGTTGAGTATGTTGCAGCAACTGAAGCTGGAAAGGAGATGATTTGGCTACATAGCTTCTTAAGATGAATTGGGTAAGAAGTAGGAGATGGACATTCTACGCAGTGATAGTTAGAGTGCAATTTTTCTTGCCAAAAATTCAGCTTTTCATTCAAAGTTGAAGCATATACAAACAAAATACCACTTTATCCGTTACCGTGTTGAAGATGAGCTGGTAATAATTGAGAAGATTTGTAGATCAAAGAACTCGGCAGACATGTTGACTAGAGGTGTCACTATTGAAAAGCTGAAGTTGTGTGCAGCTTCAGTTGGTCTTCTAGCTTGAGGACAGGAGGATGAATTGCAGGAATGAGGGATTGTTTTTTAAGGATTGCGGTAGATATTGGTGATTGAACTAGTCTTTAAGTGGGAGATTTGTTGGGCTTTGTGGAGCCTAGTTGTGTTTGATTCAGATGATGACCTGACTTGAAATAATGTTGGTGGTTTTTAATGAGAGATTTTCTGAGACTTGGTCCATGGAGCGGAGGCTTCGTTTTTGAGAGAGAGAAAAACTGTATTATCACACTTGTATTTTTCCCTGATAATAGTGAAATCCTTATAACTCCGTGGACATAGGCAAATTGCCGAACCACGTAAATACTGTCTTGTGCGTGTGATTATTTTTCTTTGGCGTGTGTTTTCTTTATTTTTTTTGTTTCTCACAGGTTGGGAATTTCATGTTAATTCCCTATAGGTTGTAGATGGAGGAGACGAGATTTGGAGTGGCTCAATTGTGAACCTTGTGAAAGAGAGAGGACTGTTTGTTTCTCAATCGGGAAGATGTGGGGTTGTTTTTTATGGGTGAGACTTTTATTGGTTACATAAAATAAACATAGGAACCAAAGTAGTGTAGATGATTGTTGAGGGTCTTTTTTGGAATCCAAATAGAAAGACGGAAGCCTAACCCAGCAATACGGGCAACAGAGGAATGGCAAGCGTAGAGTAAAACCATTAAGCCCAAGCGGCAGGAATGATGGATCACAGGCCCATAATATAAACAGTTGGGTCTTGAGGAAGCAAATAGACTTAAAAGGCCCGGAAAGAGAGAAATGGCACCCATGGGCAGTATATGGTATGAAAAAGAGAGAATGGGCCGCAGCAGGCCCAAAGCGATGTAAACAAAGAAAGTAGGGGATAATGGCAAGCCCATGAACCCCAAGGATGAGAATGAGGAAATTGGGCCGGGGAAGCCCAATTAAGTTAGTAAAAGCCCATGGGATGCAGAGTTAGTAAATGGGTCAAAGAAGTCCAAAGGAAGTAAATGGGTTGAAGAGGCCCAAGGGAAAAGAAAGGGACACTGGAGCCCATAAGCAAGAACACCAGTGGCCATATTGAGCCACTGGGGGAAAGAATGGAACGGCAGGCCTGAAAAGAGGCCCAGCAGGAACAAATCGCCGTTGAAGGAAATGCCAAGTAATGTGGTAGGAGGCCGAGGCAATTAAAGAATTGGGTTGAAAAGAATGCAAAGCCCAGAACTAAGTGAAGCCCAGACCCTAAGGGAGCGGGAAGTCAAAGTAGCAGCTCATGAAAAGCCAGAAACAGACGGCAAGCAGTACAGGCAAAGTCTCCAGTCCATGGCAGATGCATGAACAGTAGGCAGATTTCAGATATATGCAGATAGAAGGCACGCGCAAAGCCAGGCACCACTAGCCTGTACCCAGCCAATATGGGAAATTGTGAGGTCATGGGTCAAAGGTAAGAGGGCGTGGTTTGGCGGTGGGGAGAAGGGAAGACCTGTTTTGGGGTTCTTGCTCAAGCTCTTTTGGGGGATATGTCTTGCTAGGATGACATACCTCCCAAAAGAGGCAAGGCTGAGTTGGAACTACTAGGTGCATGCCATAAGGGATAGAGAGAGAGAAACATCACCGCGGCAGGAAAAGTTGCCACGCAGACTAATAGACAAAATAGCTGTCTTTGTCTGTAAAACGAAGTGACTTGCAAACGGAACAGTGATGGTCAGCAAGTACACCCAGACTAGACAAAGGTAGTTAAGGGGTAGAATAGTAAAATCCGGTCACGGCAGGCACTATAAGAGGAGGTCTCTGCCATGTACAAAAAAAGGGGGTAAAGAGGGAAGAGGAACAACTTCGAGGCATACACAGGAAAACAGAGGAAACACAATACTGAAAATCACGATTGTAGAAATCATTAAGAAAAGAATAAGGGAGAAAAACAAAAGGGAACCCGGGGAAAAGAAAGAAAGAAAAGAGAAGAGAGAGTAAGATAGAAAGAAAGAGACGAGAGTTAGTGGCATGCACCGATAGGTCCATTTCCTTCTCTCCCTCTCAAATCCCTGCTTTCTTCCATAAATAATCGTCCTGGGCATTGTCCATTTAGGTCCGCCTTCCTCAAATCCATTAATTTCCATAAGCAGGATTTCTTTTTCCTCGGAGGTTAATTGTGTTGAGAGGAGGTGTTCTTCCTCTTTGGCCTTGCTCCTGCAGACCAGACTGAACTTAATTTCTTTATATTTTGATTAGCTTATATTTTGATTAGCCTCTTTTACCATTTACCCCTCTTAATTCACTTGTGAAAGTTGTCAATATTACTGCGATTATGGGTTATTTGGTCATTTCCTATTAAAGAGCTATCTGGTCATTCCAGAATACACGGCTCTGTTCTATTTATTGTATCTGTCTACTACAAGCTTTTTCTGAAACAGCTCTGCCTACTATAAGCACTCTCCTGGCAGACGAAGCATAATTTGCGCACAAGCTGGCCAAATTGAGTTCCAATTGGACCGGTCTTGACTCCCGCAACCCAGAACACTTGAGCCTACTATCACAAAAGGGCAACCCAGCCCAACACAGCAAAAAAGGCCCCCACAATGATTAGTCCATGCTGAGCTACAAATTGAAGGTCGGTCATCATGGGTTGTTCCTGCCAACTTGGTCACTATGGTTTGTTGTTGATTAGATGACCATGGGTTGTTAGGATTTTTGTTTGCATGTTCTTGTCTTCTTGAGGCAAACAAGCAGTGGAGAATTTAGATCTATTCAGGTAATGTGATATTAATTAAATACACAATTACATTTATAATATCAATTTGAATTATGTAATAAGCCCATTTAAATAGAGATAATATATATATATATATATATTCCACTGAGTGACACTATCATTCCTGTATTTATAAAAGGTAAAAAGTCACTATCCCTTTCCAGGATAAATAATATATTCACATTTTCATTTGATGCGCTAAAAAAAATTTATAAGGTACTCTGAGAACAATGAACCATGATATGTAAAAGAAATGTGATGAACAATGCTATTCAGTACCCAATAACTTTTTAGAAATGAGAGAAATTTGTTGGATACTTCAAGAATGAGCAGTGATATGTAAAAGAAATGTGATGAATAATACTATTGAGTACCCAATAAATTTCTAAAAAAGAAAGAAATTTATTGGGTACTCCAAAAGTAATGAGCAGTGATGTCTAAAAAAAATGTGGTGAATAATGCTATTAGAGTACCCAACAATTTCCTAGAAATGATGTCAAACTTTTGAATTGTATATGCACATGAGTTGTGTACTGTATGGAGGAGCTAGGAAACTTTTTTAGGGGGGGGCCAAGCTAAATATAACAACTGACAAAATTCTTAAGTAAAAAAAAAAAAAAAAATTTGTGTTCTTAGTTTTTTTATGGTACTAAAACCACTTATAATTGATCTTGAATTAAATTCTATAGTGGCCTATTTGTTTATACACAATTAAACAATCATTCAATAATTACACATACTACTTTTTTTTTTTTTGGAGCAAAATTACACATACTACTTTGTCAAATATAAACATATTTTAAGAGACGATCAATGAATATAAACAGTAACCATTGTTATCAAATTAAATATAACAGAAAATATTCAGTCAAAAATATATAATATAAAATATTAGAAAAAGGTGCCAGCTATCAGTCAAACATGAACTGATCGATGCAGTGGCGTCATCTACAAGCACTAACAAATTAAACATTATTTCAACAAAATAGAGAGACTTTACCAAACACAGGAAATCTTAGCAGATAACAAAGCAAAACAAAGAGAAATGGGAAGAGAGATTTACTGGAGGTTGGAGCGGAGCGAACAACAAAAACAAAGCAGATTGTTAACTCGTTGAAGTGTGGAGAAGGGATTTTTTTTTTTTTTCATTTTATCCATTTCTTTTTTAAAGTAACCAAACTGATAGTCTTCAACTGATAAATTTCAAGTTTGGGGATTTGTTATAGATATTTTTGGTGCTTTGATTTGGGGGGCTGATTTACCCAAAAAAAAAAAAAAAAATGGAGGAGCTATTGAGCAAAGGAATGGTCAAGATTTTTTTTTTCTTTGTATCATTTTTTATTCCTCAAATTCTAGGAGGGGCCAGAAATTGAATTTACATAAAATTTAGTTATAATTTATCATGAAAGCTCGAAAATGTGTTGAAAACACAAGAGCTGTTTAGACCCCCAAATTAAAGTTACGGCTCGATTGATTTTACACTAACTTAGTACTAAGTGCGGAATAGTGTAAATGTGAGCGGATAAACAAACAAGCTACTCTAATCCATAATCAAAGCAACACAGCAGTAAAATGGAATGTAAAAGAGAAGGGAAGAATGATGCGAACACAAGATAACACGCCGATGTGTTATCGAAGATGAAACTAAAGAACTCGGTGAAAAACCTCTCCGCCACCCTCCAAGCTGTAATTGATTCTCTAGACAATCAGTTGGGATACATGGGTTAGAAAGAGACCCTCCAAGCATAATCTACCCAATGTACCTAAGCCCTCCAAACTCCTACTCCAACAAGGCTTTTCGAAACCGTGTCTTGTCTAGCTCTCCGGATCCCGCAACAAGCTCCATGTTGCATCTGCCATCTTTGACTTCTTCCAATGCTTCCTAGCAACACCAAAACCCCACTTGACACTCTGAAAGGGTGTGGTAAGTGTTTGGGCTATCAACCTCTCAATGGTATGGAAATAGAGAGATAGGAGTTGAGGAAATTCCACAAGCAAATGTGTAGAGGATTGTGGGTATAACAATCTCTAACTCTCATGGTGTTTGGCTAGGGTTTTCTCTCAAAAGCACTCCTCAACATTTGTGGGTAATGTTGGTATATATAGTGTGGGTATAGAAAGGGTGTATCAAATAGTAGAGACTGGTAAAACAGAATGTCTCGTGAGTGTCTTGCAGGAAGGCCTTACCTACGAGCTACTCGCGAAACACAGCTGTCGCCATTTGTCCTGATTCTTTGTATTCCAGTCATGTGTAGGGCACATGGCTCACTTCAAGGGATGCTTAGTCGCGAGATACCCGCGAGAACTCCTCATTCTTCAATTGCTTAAGTCTTTACACACACTCTCTCTATCACACAACCCTTACAGTTAAATCCCACAATAAATACAGGGTACAAAAGATTGAATGAAATTACAATCAAATTTGGCACGGAATAAAAGCCAATAAAACACATAGTTGTAAATTACAACTTTACATAACATTTTATTAAGGTTGTAACTGAAATTTTCAAAAAGCTATGGGGGCCAAGGCCCCCTAGCCCCAACGTGGCTCTGCCACTGATTATATATGCACATGAGTTGTGTGCTCTATATATTGCTTTCTGTACTTCTATCTCGTGTAGAAATACCGTTAAAAAAAAAAAAAAATCTTTTGTAGAATTGGTTCTAATTATATCATTTATTGAGAACTATGTAGCAATATTCATATATACTTTGTACCGATTGTATGAATCAACTGCAATGTTTGTGATTCCATCATCATCTTGGATATAACTATCCCAGGTCGTTGGTCCTCTCCCTCATTCATCACCTTTTTCTTCTGTCTGTACCATTTCATTACATGTCAGTTATATATGCAAAGCACGTATTCTATATAAATTAGTTGCAGACCCACACGATGTGCAAGAAAATCTAATATGATTAATTTTTATTGGATAATTACTGAATTAATATATTAGATTGTATATTTTTAAAAATTCAGTATTTGTTATTTGAAATTATGTTTTTAATTAGAAATTTTTTTGTAGTGTAACAAAATATATTTTGTAGTCAGGTATTATATATAGTGAGATATGTATGAAAACAGAATGCAATATATATATATATATATATATATTTAAATTGATAGTACGAGAACTATTAGACCAAGTTATAGCTATGTATACTTTGTTTGTTACTATATAGATGTATATGATTCAATTCTTAGAGCACGTTTGGTACACTGTAATAATTATTATATGAGAATAGGAATAAGTATTACAAGGAATACATTAAGTTGGAATGTAATAAGTATTACTATTCATTAGTTTGGTGACTACTTAGGAATAGAATCTTGAATATGCATACACAATTTAGTAGAATAAAAAAAGAATGCGTAATTAAATAATTTTTAAGTCAAATTTCCTAAAATACACTTATTTTAGGGTGTTCAAAATAGGGCTAATAATTAACAACAAGGAAAATTTATTTTCTTTCCTTTTGAAGATGTGGCAACTAATGGCTTTTTAGGAAATTTTAAAAAAAGTTATTACATAAGGTGAAGGAATAGATATTCAGTACTTTTGATAAGTAATAGTTATTCCTCATTTTGAAGAATAGCTATTCATATGGAATAACTATTCATTGTAATAAAAATATAACCAAACAACCAAATAGTTATACCATAGGAATATCTATTATATTACATTGTCTATTACAGTTTACCAAACGTGCCCTTATAGGTATATTTTTCTCCAAAACATAGATTTGCATCGATCTTTTTCTTCCTCACAATTAAACAAAGTGAAAAAGTAAATATAAATAACTATGCAATAGATCATTTTCAATAAATCATATATCATAAAGTGGAAATACAAAATAAACTAAAATAAATTGCAAAAAGAAAAAGTTCCTTAAGTATCTATATATAAAAACATTAATAGCATAATGATGTTCTAGAGTAAATTATTATTTTATCTTATTCTCTTTTTGACATTTTTAGTAAAGATGAAGCAAAGTAAAAGTTTACCAAAACATTTGAAATTAACTAAAATTTGATGGTGGAGATGCTAATTATTTGTAATAAAATGACCAAAATAAAAATAACAAATAGATTTGAGAAAAACCCATAAAATTTCTAAAATAAATTTTACCAAAAACATGGGACGCAATAATACAAAATTACTACACTGAATATTTTTTTGACTTTTTTGATACGCTACAAATAAAACAACTTTATTCACTGTCATAGTATAGACTATAGAGTGATTACAATGTTTATTATATTCCCCCCCCCCCCCCCCCCCCACCCTCTCCTTGAGGTTATTTTATAAGCACTTTGATTGGAATCAAAATATTCTTTTTATTTCTTTTTTCAATTTTTTCCCAAAGGCAAGTCAGCCTACCAGATAATCCAAATGATTATCATAAGGACATGCTACCATGGTGCAATTTTTGGTAAATGTCTGTTATATCAAACATTTGATGATATTTTAGGCTGAGATATCATAGATTTGACCTCTCATAATAAGCTGAATGTCTCTCCACTATAAGTCTAATAAGGGGATTCTCCACAACATCACCAACCCGAGTCTTGTAACGGCAAACTAATATTTTTTCATTGTTTGTAACTGTTGGAAATATGCATATACGCAGCGGAAAATTAACGGATCTATTTCATTCAGAATTGATAACATGCATTATGTAAGTTTCAGAATATAGAACAAGAGAGTGTACCTTGGTGCAGTGAATTTCAAAACCAAAGATGAGAAGTTCTCAGGAACACTTTCAATCTTCACTCCAATTCCACTAACGCCCAAGATGTGTGGTCTCTTAATCAGTTATTTCTTAAAGAGAATGAGAGCGTCCAACACTTACATACATTCATTTCATAAAACTTGTTGTGTCTCACTAAAATTCTGTATGTTTCTCTCCTAATAACTGATTATCTAATTGGGTCAGCCTTTTGGGCCTTTCCAATTGGGCTCTAGTATGTGGCTTGGAGTGGGACAAAAAGGGAACAAATAAGACACTAGCTCCAATGGGCCTTGGGCTTTTCTGTCAACTCTTGACAAGTCCAAAGTTACCATTAATTATATTTAATACCACTATATAAATATAATTGCACTTTAGGCCTTATTAATAAATTATATCCTAAGACTTTATTGTATATGCAACCCCTTTATAAAATATTCGTAGTAATACAAAGTTATGAAAGTAGACTGTCACTTTGTAAATTGCTACATCTTAATCATTAAGTACCCGGTTTAATCCTTTAAGTTATTCATCATATATTTATGAAATCCAATTACATAAATATATACTTTAGTAACTATTTACTAAAGTAGTTAGGCCTAACATTCTGAATAACAAACCCATTAAACTTATCTTAAGGAAATATTTTGTATCTCCGTTAAGAGACTATGAATTTCATCTTGAAAATATATGTTCCATTAACAATAAATGTGGCTGCCCAACATATTGAGGTTTTGACCGTTACTTTAGATCTCACTCCTGATATATCAAAGCAACCTACACTTCTTGATCAGGTCCATTATTCTCTTAAGATTAAGAGTTCATGTAAATATAAGTCGTGAGATTTATTATTCAACTGACATTCATTAGGAGAATAATAAATCTCACAGCGGTCCAGTTCAATATGTCTTAACTCTTAAAACATATCAACATATCAACTAGAAATCACCACTTCCATGATTAAGACAAATCATCTTAGTTAACATGTTATAGTCTTCGTAGATGAAATACCCAATTTCATCACCGACTACGAACTAAAATTCTGAGTTTACAAAGAGCTTGTGATTTATATCTTCTATGACTTTTCACATAAATCACATACTATGCATCTCATGGACTATATGATAATGTATGAATATTTATGTTACTATTATTTTAGATAATAATAAAACAACTTTATTAATTACAATATTAAGTCATACATCCTGTCATACATAATGTCATACATAATATCATACATAGCATCATACATTAGAATTTAAGGGCACTAATCCCAACAGTAACAACTACAAACTCGTCTTTGCGAGTTAAAAGCTCATTTGCCACAACCATACGCATCTTGTACTTTTTAAGAGTCATATCAGTCTTCTCCAAAAGTATTTGTATATCTGTCTCTAGCTGTTTAGTCAGGAAAGTGAAAACTTTCAGTTCCATTTCATTATAAAATAACAAAAAGTCAAAAAACTTATAGCAAAAGGTTTTCTATACAAAATTCTAATAAAAGGGAGACTAATAGGGCCTCCACTTTCTTCAAGACATAGGAGATTATAGAAGACCATACATCCTTTGGCTACCCTTTTTCTCTTTCTCAAATTCATGTTACCAAAGAAGTGTATGAAGTTAAAAACATTGTGAATACATCTCTGTTTTGTGGCAGACACATTCAAATTCATAGCCATGTATATTTTGTTTTGATATAAACTCAAATTTCAATTACAAAAAAACTATGTATTAACCCAAACCAAAATTTAACCAAGACTATAAGAGTGATTTGTGAAGGGAAATTTAAAAAATACAATGCAAAAAAATTAAATGAAAAAACCATCAACCTAAATTAGAGTTGTAAGAAAGAACAATTTAAGGTTTTTAGACCCCTTAAACAACAATTGGATTGACCTAGTTATTTAGTCAAGTGATTAACTTAGGTAAAATATGCAATTCTAGGTTAACACAATCATATAATCATATCAAGCATAGTAGTGGAAAAATAAATAACACAATGATATGATGACCTAGGAAAACCAAACCAGTAAAAAACTTGGGGAGGATTTAACCTAGCTATCCTTAAGGTAAACCTGAATCCACTATATGAAATAATCGAAGTTTGTACAATAGATCTTAGACCACTAACATTCTATTGCTACCCACTAGTAAAACTTACTGACAGGACCACGTGCAAGCTTCGAATCCACGGACTCCTTCTTTCTTGGATTCTCCAGCAAGTAAAAGTACACCTACTTGTGTATCTTTAAGCTCTTTAGTGCTGCAACTGAATGATCATCAAGTTCTTGAAGAAATTTCCTTCTTGATAATCCCAAGTTTATGTGAAGGAAAGCTCCTCTCAAATCTCACAAGAGATTCACATAAACAGTAATATGAGCAACCTCTAAAACATAGCTAAGGTTTGCCTTATATACCTAGGGCAAAAACATAAAACCCTAAATGTTTTAATGAGATAGGGCTGAGTTGGAATTCTGCAGAAAAATGCATTTTGCCCGAGATTCGATTGATTGAGCCTAAGCTTCGATTGATCGAGCCAGGCTGAAATGCATAGTAACTTCTGCATCAGTTTAATTTCAACTTTACATAAAAGACACAACTTTGACCAAGTCTAAACAAGACTAGACAACCTGTTTTGATCATGGTTTGCCAACAATACAAATTAGAGTTCTAAATACATTAATTCTAAGTCTTTAGAACCTAACAAACTCCCCCTTTGGCAATCCGTGACAAAACACAACCTAAAAGCTCAAAGTTTACAAATAAAAACCCTTTACAAAAAAAAAAAAAAAAAAAAAAAATGCTCATTACAACAAATCCAATCCTAACTACTATCCATCAGTTGCAAGTGTAGACAGCAGCAAAATTGAATCAACCTGTATATTTCCTGAAACACTAAACAAAATGCTTAAATGCATGTTTGGAAAAATACAAGTAAACAAAATAAAATTTTGATTTCACAAAACACAAAATAAAGACATATATCAATGAATAACATCATAAATATAAATCAATAAGCAGTGAAACAAGAAAGAAAATAAATGTATCTCCCCCTAACATGAATAGCCCAACAACATAGATCAAGAACCAAAAAAAAAAAATGTAAATACAAACTGTAGCTCCTAGATACAATCTAATCACCACAGGCTCTCTAAGACAATCAAAAACTCCCCATATCAACAAAAACTCTACAAGCTACTCAAAATGCTAATGCTACTCCCCCTTTTTGTGACGGAATGCCAAAGGGCAATCAGAATCCATCATCAAAAGGAGGTGGCGAAGGTGATCGTCTAAAATGCACAAACTTTGCACGCAAAGCATGAACCTCATGGAGCAAGTCCACCAAAATCTGTCCATGAGCCGCCTGAATGGTCAAGGCATGATCCAACGTACATCGAATGTTAGAATCATCCAAAGTAGTCAGTGGAGGAACATCAGCATCAGCAGCAGCAGCACTAGACGCCTCAGCCTGTGCATCGCCTGTAGAAGAGGGAGGAGGGGTACAGCACCAGAAGGCTCAACTCTAGCTCTCAGATGAGCAGCCCTCTGCCTAACGAAAGAGGCACCTATGGGACCAGTAATATGAACGGGCTTAGATACGGGGAAACTAGTTAAGCCTAAGTGTAACAAAATCCTATGAATGAAAATAGGGTAAACAAGAGCATGACCAACAGCGCTACTCCTATGAATCTTGTTCAAAGAACAAAGAACCAAATGGGGGGAAAGAGATAGAAGCACCAGAAATAAGCGCATACAAAAACACACATTGCTCAATAGGGATGGTGTGGAGATGAGAAATAGGCCACAAAGAATGACATGCTATTTGAAGAAAGAGATAGGTAGTCTCAGGAAGCTCAGCAGACGTGATCCAAGGATCAGAACCCCACTGGATAGAAGACCCAGTGATGTATGACATGACGTCATCAAGGGGTAGAGACTCTTCATAAGGATAGATGGGCTGTCTAACGATTGGAACCCTAAGAGCCCCAGCCACTACCCTAGGGGTAATGGTGAACTCAACACCTCGTATCCAACTCCTAACAAGGGTGTTGGAATCATAGATGTGGCAAGAGAGGTTCGAGTAGAACTCTTTAATCAGGGCAGACGAGGGTGGATGATCTATCTCCAACAAAGACAACCAGCTCGACTCCTAAAATTTCCTAATGGCAGGATCTAACTCATCTAACAAAACCTTCCGCTCAGCCCAAATCTTTCTCTTAATGTTCAGCTTCTCATAGGACTCTCTGCTTTTGTCACTCCAAAACAACTCACTCCTAAAGGGAGACTCAAAAGAAGTGGAGGGTGTCCTATGGGCTCTAGTCTTCCTAGGCATGATGCTAGGGTAAGGAAAAAGACACAAAGTAGAACCAATAAGAGCAAAAAGAAAAACCAAGGGCAGACTGTAAGTTAGCACCAAAAAAAAAAAAAAATAGAACAAAAATCTATATGATGCATGAACAGTTAAATGTCATGATGCATGCTCTAGTGCAGACTAAGTTCAATTTAAGCTCAAATTCACAAAAACGGCTTGAGCATAGAGTTTCTAACAAAAACCCCAAAATTTGAAAAACCACTTGTTCATTTTATAAAAAATTGACCAATTGATCATCACACAAGATACAATACAGTTTAGAATGATCAAATACATCAATCCAATAAGCCAATTTCATCAATTAAACCCAATTTAAACAAAATCCCCAATTCGGGTTAATTACAAGCTCTAGAATTTCCAATTTCTCACAAATCACAAAATTGATCAAATTAAACTATTAAGAACATGTTTAAAACATCTTAGGAACAAAACCCAATGAGCAATTTCAGAAAATAAGGCTTGATTCATCAAAAACCCCAATTTTGAATAGGTCCGAAAATCCCAAATCAAATGCATGAATTTATGCATGAAATTATGAAATAAAATGCAAAAAGAAGGGTAAAATGGACTTATCGGCTTAGAGAGAGGAAAACCTTGCAAAAAAATGGGAGGAAAACGACAAAAATTTGATGTGGAGCCTAGTCCGAAACACACAGAGAGAGAGAGAGAGAGAGAGAGAGAAATTTGAAAACTTTTTGAAAAGTTATGAAAAACAAGTCAAACTCATTTAAAAAAAAAAAAAAAGTGATTCACGATTTTCGATTGATAGAAAATCAGTTTTGATTGATCAAAACAGACAGAGGCTCACTTAAATTTTTAATCCCAATTTCGATTGATCGAAAAACATCCTCGATCGATCGAAATTAAGGAAAAAACATATTTTTGAAAAACACATCAATTTTTGTGCAGAAAACTCTCAAAGCATTGAATTTTATGAATAAAATGCATGAGTATGAGACAAAATGTTTTTCAAAAACACAAGTTTTAAACCCAGATTTCCCAAAATTAAGATTTTCGAACATTCTCTTAAATTCTCAAGCAACAAATATGTTTTGCATAAAACTCAAGGTATTTTCAAACTTGGTTGGTCAAACCAAAAACACACACACTAACATGTACAAAGTTTAGAAAAATGTAACTTGGGTAGTGTGTGCAACTAGCAAAAGCTTGAGATACAAGTGAGGTGATATGTGAATAGAAATCAACTACCAAGTCTACAAAATTCATCACATAAAATTTGAAAGAGACTATCACCTAAAGAGTTACATTATATAACTCCTACATCTCCTAGAACAGAAGCTTGTAATCATGTAAGTTTCTTGATTTGCCTCATACTGAACACACCAATTTTAGTTGTTTAGAATCTTATTAAATAACCGAGATAATGTACACACCAATTTTATTTATTTGATTTAGCTTTAAGCCCAATAATGTACACACTAATTTTAAGCATTTAAACCGAGGTTACACCTTATGTTCTTTTTGTGCATGTGCTACACTTTCATGAGCACAAAATCTTAAGATATGCATTAAGGTGTTCATGATTGGGTAGTAAACAGTGGTGAGTTGGTTATTTATGCCTTTCTCAAAAGGTTCAAGTTCGATAGTCAAAGACATTTAACTTCAAGATCAAGACAAAGTGATCAATAACCATAAACATCTTTCCTACACAACATGCACTACAAAGCTTTCACTAGTAAAGTGCAATAAATAAGCCAATCCAAGCTAAAGAAGGTACAATGACATGTTATGTGAAAATAAATTGACCAACCTTGTTTTCAAAACCAAGAAAATAAACACAAAAACACAATTTGCTTCCCTTTCCTTCTTTTTTTTTTTTAATTTTTTTTTAATTTATTTACTTTTTTTTTTTCGAAAAGAATAAACAAAAACAGTCCTAGAATGAAATGCATGAATGTTATGCAATGCAAATCCTAGAAACAAAGAAAACAAAAACCAAATAACAAATGGTCATAAAGAGTAGAGCAATGAAGCACAAAGGCCATGTCAGAAAGACTCAATTAGATGGAGCCTTTTGCATCCAAAACTTTTTAGATGCACCACGAGCATTGGAGTTCTTATTCGCATTGGAGTTCTTATTCACATTAGAGTGATTTCCAACTCTAGGATTGGAATAAAGGTTTAGAGTCTTTACCAATTCACCAATAAGTGCCATAGGATCTTGTACTTAAGGCACAGGCACTTTTGGTTTGTTTGCTCTATTAGCAGCTTGCAGCTTGTAACAGTTTAGACGAATGTGTCCAGACTTTTCACAAAAATGACAAACCCAAGTAGGCTTATCATGTAACTTGTCCTTAGAAAGGGTAAACTCCTTAGGTTTAGACTTTTTCAGATTAACCCTAATCTTCCTAGGTGGTGTGACCTCTACAGGTTTGACAGTCTCATTCACAACTTCATTCATAGGGGGTTCACAGGAAGAGGAAGGAACAAAGTTTGTGGAATGGGGTGCAGACACAGAGATGCTTTCAACAAAACCTAATCCAGATTTGTCAGAAGGAGACCTTTGAACACTCAGCATTTGATCAAGTTTAGAATTATCAGATCTAGCAACAGATAAATCAAGTTCCAAAGATTTAACTTTATCAAGTAATAGCATATTCTCAGTTTTCACATTGTTCAAAAGTTCATTAGCATCAAATAGTTTTACAAGAAAATCTTTCTTATCAAGCTCAAGAGATGCAATTTTCTTCAAGCCAAGTTCAACATTTATAGCATCCTTTGCAGTAACTTTGCAAAGTTTATTATAGGCTTCTTGAAGATCTGCATTCTCAAAGAGTTCCCCATCAGAAGGGTTCTCTCCTCAAGAATGTTAGACATTCAGAATTCACATGACCATACCCTTGACATCCAAAACACTGAGGACCCATAGAATTATTAGAAGATTCACCAACTTTTTCTCTAGGTTTTTCATTGTTGTTAACCTTAGTGGGATCATTCTTCCTAAAGTTTCTAGGTTTAGCAGTGTTCGTATCTCTTGCCTTTCTGTTACTATTCCTAAGAAAGTTTCTAAAGTTTTTGGCAAGGTAAACTATCTCTGTAGTAGAGAGCTCATCATCAAATCAACCAACCTCAACATCATCAACTGACTTAAGAGCCATTGATTTGGATTTGCTAGTTTTGGGTAGGTTTAACTCATAAGACTGAAGAGATCTTACAAGTTCATCAACAGGGATGGAGTCCACATCCTTGCTTTCAGTGATGACCGTCACTTTGGGTCTAAAATCTTCAGTTAAAGATCTAAGAATCTTCCTAACAATTTTAGGTTGGTCATAGATTTCACCCAAGTTGTATGTAGAATTAACAATGCCACTAAGTTTAGCATAAAATTTATCAAATGATTCATCATCAGACATCTTAATGCTCTCAAACCTAGATGTTAATCGCTGCAATTTATTAATTTTGACAGCCTTTGTGCTTTGTGCACAGTTTGGAGGATATTCTAGGTAGTATGAGCAACCTCAACATTAGAGATTCTCTTAAATCCTCCATAGAAACAGCGTTGAAAATATCATTCATAGCTTTGCTATTGAAAGCTACTGCTTCTTTTTGAGAAGTTTGCCACACACTCATAGGAGTAGTGGGCTTCTCCCATCCGTATTCAATGGAGTTCCAGACTCTCTCATCAACTGATTTCAAGAATGCTTTCATCCTTACTTTCCAATAAGCATAATTATTCACATCAAAGTAAGAAGGAATAACTAGAGAGTGTTCGTGTTCTATGACAATAGGGGTCAAGGATCAGCTCAGAGATCAAAAGATCTTCAAACAGAGAGCAACCTGCTCTGATACCACTTGTAAGGTTTTTAGACCCCTTAAACAACAATTGGATTAACCTAGTTATTTAGCTAAGTGATTAACTCAGGTAAAATATGCAATTCTAGGTTAACACAATCATATAATCATATCAAGCATAGCAGCGGAAAAATAAATAACACAATGATATGATGACCCAAGAAAACGAAACCGGTAAAAAACCTGGGGAGGATTTAACCTAGCTATCCTTAAGGTAAACCTGAATCCACTATATGAAAGAATCGAAGTTTGTACAATAGAACTTAGACCACTGACATTCTATTATTATCCACCAGTAAAACTTATTAACACGACCACGTGCAAGATCCGTATCCACAGACTCCTTCTTTTTTGGATTCTCCATCAAGTACAAGCACATCCGCTTGTGTATTTTTAAGCTCTTTAGTACAGCAACTGAATGATCATTGAGTTCTTGAAGAAATCTCCTCCTTGATAATCCCAAGTTTATGTGAAGGAAAGCTCCTCTCAAATTTCATAAGAGATTCACACAAATAGCAATATGAGCAACCTCTAAAACGTGGCTAGGGTTTGCCTTATATACATAGGGCAAAAACATAAAACTCTAGACGTTTTAATGAGATAGGGCTGAGTTAGAATTCTGCAGAAAAACGCATTTTACCCGAGATTCGATTGATCGAGCCTAAGCTTCGATTGATCGGGCTAGGCCGAAATGCATAGTAACTTCTGCATTAGTTTGATTCCAACTTTACATAAAAGACACAACTTTGTGCAAGTCTAAACAAGACCAAACAACCTGTTTTGATCATAGTTTGCCAACAATACAAATTAGAGTTCTAAATACATTAATTCTAAGTCTTTAGAACCTAACAAACAAAAATCAAACAGTAAGGAGAGAGAGAGAGAGAGAGAGAGTACTCACAATTTTTGTGTGGAAAAAATATGGATTGAATGGAATAAATGATATTAAATTTATACAAAATAAGATGGAGAGAAGAAGAGTTAAAATATAAGAAAGAGGAAATGATGAAAAAATTTTAATGGTAAAATAAAGAGTTGTAAGAAGATAAAGAGGCAAAGAGGGAAGGGAAAGGTTGGAGGAAGAAAAATAGAGTTTTTATTTTTTTATTTTAAGAATAGGAAGATGAAAAAGTTTAAATATTCAATTTCAACAATTACTTAAAATTAGAAAGAAAAAAACAAAAAGCTGAAATCAATTTAGGTAGCTGAATATAGTCAAATATTTGCATATAATGAATAGTAATATTTGTAATGAATAGTCAAACATGTACATATATCCACTAAAAAAGTAATTAATTATTCAATTTTAACAATTACTGGAGATTAGTATCCAAAAACAATTACTTGAAATTGGAAAGAAGAAAATGAAAATTTGAAATAAATACAGGTAACTGAATAGTCAAATATTCGCATTTAAAACAAATGAATAGTAAACTATTGAATAGTAATGGAGTGTGTTAACAAGTTTGTTTATGAACCATATTTAATTATTTAAATAAAATAAAATAGAAAAATCATAAAGGAATTTTTTTTTTTTTAAGTATGACGTGGCTGATGAGGTAGCTTAATAGGAGTATAATAACATTAAACTCTACGTCTCAGTTTTTCATTGTTTGTAACAACTACAAACTCGTCTTTGCGAGTTAAAAGCTCATTTGCCATAGCCATATGCATCTTGTACTTTTTAAGAGTCATACTAGTCTTCTCCAAAAGTATTTGTATATCTGTCTCTGGTTGTTTAGTTTGGAAAAGGAAAATTTTCAGTTCCATTTCATTATAAAGTAACAAAAGTCAAAAAACTTATAGCAAAAGGCTTTCTATACAAAATTCTAATAAAAGGGAGACTAATAGGCCTTCCACTTTCTTCAAGACATAGGAGATTATGAAAGTGTAAGGTTGAATTTAATCAACCATCTTGTTGGTTGTATTCCGTGCCAAATTTGCTTGTAATTCAACATTTAAAAACCCTGTATTTAGGTGGGAATCATGTAAGGGTAGTGTGTGAGAGAGTGTAAAGAAATGCTTAAGATTGTGCAATGAAATAGGGACTCGAGACTGGATCTCGCGGGTGGGTCGCGACTGGTAAGCCGCCAGAAGATGCACACGAGTGCAGCGTGCAGAGAAGCTAAACCGTCATGCCAACTGTAGCACTATAGGACAAAAAGTCCTGACTAGCCATTCAGTTAGCTCGCGGCTTGAACTGACGACTCAATCAAGTCGTGAGGCCAAGTCACCCGCCAGCTCTGTTTTGAAAAAATGACTCTTCTCATTCCAAACACACACCAGTATATATAGACCTTTATACCCACGAAATGTAGAGAGTTTCCAGAGAGAATTTTGAGAGAGAAACCCTAGAGAAAAACAAGATTGACTCATTCACAATCTTTACATAGAGACTCTTCAAATTCTTCTACTCTCACCCTCTCCATTGTTACATCTTTGAGAGGTTCTTGGTCAAATCTTTTTCTCAGAATACCCACATCTGTGAGAAGGCTTTTTGGTGTTTTGGGAAGCAGTTAGGAAGGGACCAATTGATATTGGTTAATGCTATGGACTATAGCGAAATCCGGTAAGCTAGAAAAGACAAAGGTTCAGTGTAACCTTGTTGGAGCAAAAAGCTTGGAGGGCTTAGGTACACTGGATAAATTAGGCTTGGAGGGTCTATTGCTATTCATGTATCCCAACTACATTTTCTAATGAATTATTGACCGCTTGGAGGGTGGCGGAGAGGTTTTACGCCGATGGCTTCAGTTTCCTCTTCGATAACACATCGTTGTGTTGTCCTTGTATTTGCATCTCTCTTCCCTTAATCTTTGTCATGTAATTTCTGCTGTGGATGTGATTTTAATTGCTTTAGCTTGTTTATCAATTCTGTTATTAGCTTATGTTCATTTTTCGCATATATATATTGTTTGACATTAAGCTTGAATTGATAATTTTGTAATTGAGGGTCCAAACGTTCATAGTGTTTATTACGCTATTTGAACTTTCAGGAAGATCATACTTCCTTTGGCTACCCTTTTCTCTTTCTCAAATTCACATTACCAAAGAAGTGTATGAAGCTAAAAACATTGCGAATACATCTCTGTTTAGTGGCAGACACATTCAAATTCATAGCCATGTATATTTTGTTTTGATATAAACTCATATTTCTATTAAAAAAAAAAAAAAAACTATTAGGTTCTAAGACTTAGGAACTTATGTATTAGAACTCTAATGTGTATTATTGGCAAACCATGATCAAAATATGTTGTTTAGCTTGAGGATAGCTGGTTAAATCCTCCCCAGGTTTTTTATCGGTTTGGTTTTCCTGGGTCATCATATCATTGTGTTATTTATATTTCCGCTCCTATGTATGATATGATTGTTTGATTGTGATAACCTAGATTTGGAATTTGGACTAAGTAATAACTTGGGTAATTAACTAGGTTAATCCAATTGTTGTTTAAGAGGTCTAAAAACAAACAAGTGGTATCAGAGTAGGTTGCTCTCTGTTTGAAGATCTTTTGATCTTTGAGCTGATCCTTCACCCCTGTTGTCATGGAACATGGACACTCTCTAGTTATCCCTCCTCACTTTGATGGGAATAATTATGCTTATTGGAAAGTAAGGATGAAAACATTCCTGAAATCCATTGATGAGAGAGTCTGGAACTCCATTGAATACCGATGGGAGAAGCCCACTACTCCTGTGAGTGAGTGGCAAACTTCTCAAAAAGAAGCAACAACTTTCAATAGCAGAGCTATGTGTTAGGGTTTATGCCCTAAAAATCCAATTTATTGACATGTCATAAATAATTAAATTGTTTAATTATATGAGACTATTTATGAACTAATGGGACATTATCTTAGTCCATGAGATGCATAGTATGTGATTTAGTCACAGAAGATATAAATCACAAGTTCTTTGTAAACTTAGAATTTTAGTTCGTAGTCGGTGATGAAATTGGGCATTTCATCTGCGAAGACTATAACATATCAACTAAGATGATTTGTCTTGATCATGGAAGTGGAGACTTCTAGTTGATATGTTTTAAGAGTTAAGACATATTGAACTGGATCGCTGTGAGATTTATTATTCTCCTAACGACTGTCAAATGAATAATAAATCTCACGACTTCTATTTACATCAACTCTAAATCCTGAGAGAATAATGGACCTGATCATGAGATGTAGGTTGTTTTGATATATCAGAAGTGAGATCTATAAGTTACGGTCAAAACCTTAGTATGTTGGGCAGCTGCATTTAGTGTTGATGGAACATATATTCTCAAGATGGAATTCATAATCTCTTAACGGAGATATAAAATATTCCCTTGAGATAAGTTTAATGGGTTTGGTTATTCAGAGTGTTGGGCCCAACCACTTTAGTAATGAGTTACTAAAGTATATATTTATGAAATTGGATTTCATAAATATATGATGAATAACATAAAGGATTAAACCGGGTACTCAAGGATTAAGATGTAATAATCTTCAAAGTGGCAGTCAATATTTATGACTTTGTATTACTACGAATATTTTAATGAAGGGGTTGTATGTATAATAAAGTCTTGGGATATAATTTATTAATAAGGCCTAGAGTGCAATTATATTCTTATAGTGGTATTGAATATAATTAATGGTAACTTTGGACTTGTCAAGAGTTGACAGAAAAGCCCAAGGTCCATTGGAGCTAGAGTCTTATTTGTTCCCTTTGGTCCCATCTCAAGCCACAAACTTAACCCCAATTGGGTAGGCCCAAAAGGCTAACCCAATTAGATAATCAGTTTTTATTTAATAATAGTTATTAAATAAAGGAACTACCAAGGTAGTTAAAATGTACGTATGATGAAAAGAAAAGAAAAATCAGTTTTTCTCCACAAGGAGAAGAAGAAGGGTTTTTCTTTAAGAGTCTACGTACAAAAGACTGATTGAGAGACCACACATCTTGGGCACCATGTGGAATTGAGATGAAGATTGAAGGTATTCTCAAGTCAAGGTTTTGAAATTCACTGCACCAAGGTATGCTTTCTATTCTTTGTTCTAGAATTCATGGTTACATGTTATCTTTCATGATTGAAGTAGATCCGTGTTGTTGTTGCTTCCACTGTGTGTTTTGTATGAAATACAAAACCAGATTTTCCAACAAATGGTATCAGAGCGGTCTTCAATATCATGCTTGTATAACATGTGATTGAGTTTTAGAATTAAAGAAAAATCGTTTTCTTGGTGTTCTAGTTTTCTGCAGTAAAATTTTCTGCATAAAGTTATTGTTCCAAGAGGACACGGCTGTAACTTTTGTTTTGTGCCGTATGGTTTTGGTGTTTGTTTTCATCAAGGACACCATCTACACTTCTTGTGAACGGGTTTATTGAATTTGTTTTATAAACATGATCGGCCATTAAGACACGGCCATTCAAAGAAAGTAGTTATTTTCGGTTGACAATAACTACTTTCAAGGGAAGTTATTGAATGTAAATTAACATAACTGTCATGTGCGTTGCCATTCATTGCACCGCTTGGCTATATTAAGTTAATTGAACGTTATTGCCTTGATGAATTGATGAATTGACTAATATAAGGAAGTGGTACAAGGATTCATCCAATCCGTATATTATAAATATATATTTATATATATAATTTTATACGGGTTCATATGCATTCAAGGCTTCTTCATGAATTGATTAATATAATATATATTGAGATCTGAATGATGAACGTAGCATTTTTGCTTGCCATGCATTATATTTATTTTATGATCAAACAGTACGTTAATGCTAAGATTATGAAATTTATTTCTAATGAGATTAGGATTATGTTTTCAAGGTTTCTAGCATTATTATGGTTCTTGATCTTAATATTGAAAACCTTAATGTTTGATCTGTAAATCTTCGTTGATAAAATCAAAAGTGTTTTTGATGGACGAATAATGAAGATGTCAAAAACGGTTACTTGAAAAACCGAAAACACAGGTTTTTCGTGGGTAAGCTTCTCGCGAGGCTACTCACGAAAAATGCCATTGAAGTACAAAAATTTTCGCAGTTAAGCTTTACTCGCGAGACAGTAGCGAAAGTTTCTATCTGAATTTTGTGTTTTCAATTTTTTGCTTAACTTGTTTTCGCGGGAATCGCTTAGTAACGAGATACCCGTGAGACAGCAGTGAAAGTTTCTGTCTAAATTTTGTGTTTTCACTATCTTGCCTTAACCCATTTTCGTGGGAAGAGCTTAGTCGCGAGATTCTCGCAAAAATGCATTTGAAGGGAATTTTGAAATTTTTTCTAAATGTTTTCAAATGTATAAGGTGTAAGGCAATGTGTGATGTGATTACACATGGTTCTAACTAAAAGACCTAATGAGATCAAAGCTGTTAGTTAAATAGAACTCTTAGTCCTAAATTTTTTTATGATTAAAAGTCCTTAATTTATTTTAATTAGAGGTTTTTAATGAGATTAAAATTCTAATTAAAGTTATATAGTTTCTAATGAGATTAGAATACTTTATTTAGTAAATTAAGGATAGAATTCTATATAACTAATTTTTGATTCATTATTGCTTAAGGAAACCTAAATAGTTTAGGACTTCCATTTTAGTTAGTAATTCTAATAAGATTAGAGTCTTCAACAAGTGCAAGGTTATTAGTTGTGATGAGATCACAATTATTTAAGAAAAACCCAAATAATGAGTGGGAGTGCTGATATAACCCTTTTGTTAAGTTTATTGTAATGTGAATAGATACCTTGTCATGACTTCGAGTCTTGCATTCCATGCGGAGGGTATTTATTTCACAGATTACAAAGTTAAACTTCTTTGTGATTGAGCAAATGTTTGTTACGCTATGTGACGTGACTTAGTTACATCACATTGAATTTAAACAATTAAACACATTTAATGTGTAGGGTTAAAATTGTGATTAGATCACAATGATTTCAAGACAATCCACTTATTTTAAAATTTCTAGTGGGAGAGAGATACAAGGGTTGGATCTCACGGCCTCCATTATCAGTTCATAGTGGTGTGGGGTAAGCACCTCGTCTTGGTGTATATGCGTCGCGATCCCAAAGGAGGGTGTTTACTTCATAGTACTACAAGATTGAACTTACCCGTTTAAAGTAGTGTGAACAAGCACCTCGTCTTGGCGTATATGCCTTGCGATCCCAAAGGAGGGTGTTTTGTTTCATGGTATTACAAGTTTAAACACTATAAGGGAGATGAAATGTGGCTACACATGACTCTAGATAATGGTGTACACTAGACTAAGTGTAATGTTAACCTCCTAAAGGAGCTACGTCATTATTACTTAGAGGCTAAAGGTATTACGGCATATTATTAGTGTGTGATAAGAGTTATCATGATAGCTCTAATAATGAGAATAGTTCTCAACTAATTAATGTGTTTATAATAAACTTGCTACCATTATAAACATGGATTGGGTTGTCGTTGCACCTAGTATAGTATGTTTTTTGGGTTCCATACTATATGGTTATGGATGCAAAATGATAATGTCCTGGTATTTAAGTTCATGGTCTCAAAATAAAATTGTCATAAATTTTGTCCTCTAGCTACTATTTTAAGTGAATCACATTAACTAAGAAATAATTTTAGACATGGTGCTTAAAGGAGCTGAAGTACATATTTATGTTTCGATTCAGTATTGTCATAATTTCCTATACATGATGCATTTATGAAAGATAGATTATGATATAATCATAATCTCCATTGAAATGCTAGTATGTTATATTGGCTTCTATCTCAATTGTGCTACTGCATGTGATGCAAGAGTTAGTACTAGACTTAGATTTTATGTTAAGTCTAAATGAGATGTTTGGTATGAATCATATTAAGTGCTAAGAAAAGCTTAAGAATTTCCTATTCTATGTCATTTTATGAAAATATTTTATTTTTAAATGAATTGGAATTCTTGGATGTAAAGATTAAATGCTAATCTCACTTGGATATGATCCACAAGTCCTTGTTAGAATTTTTTGATCAATTCAGATTGTTTTGAAACTAAATTCTTTTTATATTATCTGAATTGATTAGTGAATTCTACGTAACGGAAGACATCCTAAAAGCTAAGGCTAGGATCGATATGATTTAATTCAAATTCTTAGCCTAAACCAAAAGGTAAGGGTGGTAAGAAGAGGAATTATAATACCAAACAGTTGGACAAGTTAGTTGCCCTAGTAAATTGCCAAAAGGAAATTAGTCTCAAAAGCATGACCAAAAGGAAATTGTTTCTATTTTGGTAAAGCTAAGTATTGTCCATGATTGTCTTCTAGTTGGAAATTTACATATTTTACCTTTTAAAGAGAAAGTTTCCATCTTTTGTATTATATGTTTTGGCACTTATGTCTAAATCTTATTAATCTTAGTGTTATTCAAGATTGGTGAAAGATGGGCTTTTATAACCATTATTTTGCTATATTCACAATCTATGAATTCTATTTAGAGGATAATATGATCTAGTGCTCCTTTTCGTAAAGGAATGAAGTTCCAATGACTTCTTTAAGACAGTGTATACATAAAGGAGGAATAGGGCTCTTTTAAAGTAAAAGTTGATTGTTCTAGAGGAAAAATGTCAAAATTTGTTGTAGGACAACTATAAAATACATTTGGAAAAGAGATGGTTGTATTAGATATACCACAAGACGTTATTCTGTAGATAACTATTACACCGGTATAATATCGTAGTGGGAGGATATGAATTTGATCCTCGGTCCTACGTAAAGGCAATAGATGATATGAGTATGAATTACTGGATCAAATTTATGTGAATAGAATTAGATTCTATTTAAAGTCTAGAACTTGTAGAGGTGCCTAATGGCATTAAGCCTATTGTTTTAAAATAGGTCTACAAGTAAATGAGATTGATAGATTTGAAGGTGCAAACCTTCAAAGTCAAGACTAGTGGAGAAAAGATTTATTCAGAATGAAATGATTCGATTATGAAAAGATTTTTTTTTCACCAATAGTCAAGTTTGACTCTATCTAGATTCTCTCATCCACTATATTTCATTTGGATGAAATATGGCAATGGATATCAAGAAAGCTTCTTTTAGTAGCAATCTTGAAGAAGACATCTATATGATGTAACTAGACTTATTCATAGCAAAGAACCAGTAGTGTTTAGTATGCAAGTTGCTTAAAGTCCATTTATGGACTAAAGCAAGTATCTAAATCATAAAATATCATCTTTGATCAAGCAATCAAATTATTTGATTTTGATCAAGTATTAAAAGGCCTTAGGTGTGTAAAAGTTATATAGAATAATAAATTTCTTAATGTATGTTGATGACATTCTAATCATTTAGAATGATGTAGAGTTGTTGTCATCAATGGAGTTTTTGGTTGTCTAGTCCAGTTTGATATAAAGTACTTGGGAAAGACTAGTCACATCCTAAGAATTATACCTTTGTTAAAATTCAGAAATTAGGATGTTGGGTCTATCTCAAACTGCTTAAGTAGATTAGATTCTAGCCAAATATAACATGTAATACTTCAAGAAAGGATTCTTTCCTTTTAGGTTTGAAGTTCCTTTATAAAAGACTATAGTCCTAAGACATATAAAAGAAAGAGTATATTAAGACGGTTCCTTATATCAAATCGATAGGAAGTCTTTATGCTATGCTATATACTAGGCTAAATATCTATTTTGCGGTGGGCATGGTAAGCAAATATCAATTGAATCAAAGATCACTTAATTTAGTGGGAGTAAAGCATATACTCAAATATCTTAGGAGAATGAGGGATTATATGCTTGTCCACAGAAGTGAAGTTTTGATAGTTACTGGATGTACAAATACTGACTTGTAGTTTGATTGTGATTCATGAAGTTGGACTTCAAGATATGTGTTCATCCTAAGTGGTGAAGATACACATTAAGCATAAGTATTTTCTCATTAGAGAGATATAAGTACTTGAGAAATAGTAGTAGAAAAGATAATTTATACAATAAATCTGGTTGAAACTTATTTCCAAGTCTTGCCTTAGGGTGATTGTGAATTACTCTAAAGGGAGATAAGTGTTGGATATATGGTAAATTTGAAGGCAAGTGGGAGATTGTTGGAGTTTATACCCTAAAAATCCAATTTATTGACATGTCATAAATAATTAAATTGTTTAATTATATGAAACTATTTATGAACTAATGGGACATTATCTTAGTCCATGAGATGCATATATGTGATTTATGTGATTTAGTCACAGAAGATATAAATCACAAGTTCTTTGTAAACTTAGAATTTTAGTTTGTAGTCGGTGATGAAATTGGACATTTCATCTGCGAAGACTATAACATATCAACTAAGATGATTTATCTTGATCATGGAAGTGGAGACTTCTAGTTGATATGTTGATATGTTTTAAGAGTTAATACATATTGAACTGGACCGCTGTGAGATTTATTATTCTCCTAACGACTATCAAATGAATAATAAATCTCACGACTTTTATTTACATCAACTCTAAATCCTGAGAGAATAATGGACCTGATCATGAGATTTAGGTTGCTTTGATATATCAGAAGTGAGATCTATAAGTTAAGGTCAAAACCTTAGTATGTTGGGCAGTTGCATTTAGTGTTGATGGAACATATATTCTCAAGATGGAATTCATAATCTCTTAACGGAGATATAAAATATTCCCTTGAGATAAGTTTAATGGGTTTGGTTATTTAGAGTGTTGGGCTCAACCACTTTAGTAATGAGTTACTAAAGTATATATTTATGAAATTGGATTTCATAAATATATGATGAATAACATAAATGATTAAATCGGGTACTCAAGGATTAAGATGTAATAATTTTCAAAGTGGCAGTCAATATTTATGACTTTGTATTACTACAAATATTTTAATGAAGGGGTTGTATGTATAATAAAGTCTTGTGATATAATTTATTAATAAGGCCTAGAGTGCAATTATATTCTTATAGTGGTATTGAATATAATTAATGGTAACTTTGGACTTGTCAAGAGTTGACAGAAAAGCCCAAGGCCCATTGGAGTTAGAGTTTTATTTTTTCCCTTTGGTCCCATCTCAAGCCACAAACTTAACCCCAATTAGGTAGACCTAAAAGGCTAACCCAATTAGATAATCAATTTTTATTTAATAATAGTTATTAAATAACGAAACTACCAAGGTAGTTAAAACGTACGTATGATGAAAAGAAAAGAAAAATCAGTTTTTCTCCACAAGGAGAAGAAGAAGGGTTTTTCTTTGAGAGTCTATGTACAAAAGATTGATTGAGAGACCACACATCTTGGGCACCATGTGGAATTGAGATGAAGATTGAAGGTATTCTCAAGTCAAGATTTTGAAATTCACTGCACCAAGGTACTCTTTCTATTCTTTGTTCTAGAATTCATGGTTACATGTTATCTTTCATGATTGAAGTAGATCTGTGTTGTTGTTGCTTCCGCTGTGTGTTTTGTATGAAATACAAAACCAGATTTTCCAACACTATGAATGCTATTTTCAATGCTGTTTCTATGGAGGAATTTAAGAGAATCTCTAATGTTGAGGTTGCTCATACTGCTTGGAATATCCTCCATACTATGCATGAAGGCACAAAGGCAGTTAAAATAAATAAGTTGCAGCAATTAACTACTAGATTTAAGAGTATTAGGATGTCTGATGATGAATCCTTTGATGAATTTTATACTAAACTTAATGACATTGTTAATTCTGCGTACAACTTGGGTGAAATCTATGATCAACCTAAAATTGTTAGGATGATTCTTAGAACTTTAACAGAAGATTTTAGACCCAAAGTGACTACCATTATTGAAAGCAAGGATGTGAACTCCATCCCTGTTGATGAACTTGTAGGATCTCTTCAGTCCTATGAGTTAGACCTACCCAAAACTAGCAAATCCAAATCAATGGCTCTTAAATCATTTGATGATGTCAAGGTTGGTGGATTTGATGATGAGCTCTCTGCTACAGAGATTGCTTACCTTGCCAAAAACTTTAGAAACTTTCTTAGGATTAGTAACAGAAGGGCAAGAGGTACGAACACTACTGAACCTAAAAAATTTAGGAAAAATGATCCCACTAAGGTTAACAACAATGAAAAACCTAGAGAAAAAGTTGGCAAATCTTCTAATAATTCTATGGGTCCTCAGTGTTTTGGATGTCAAGGGTATAGTCATGTGAAATCTGAATGTCCAACATTCTTGAGGTCTAAGGGTAAGGCTATGGTTGTAACCCTTAGTGATAATGAAGTTTCTAATGATGAGTCTTGGTGTGATGAGGATGGAAACTTCATCACTTTCATTGCCACTGCTGTAGTCAATGAAAGCTTGTCTATAGAAGAGAAACCTTCTGATGGGGAACTCTCTAAGGATGAAAATGTTTAAGAAGCGTATAATAAACTTTGCAAAGTTGCTGCAAAGGATGCTATGAATGTTGAACTTCGCTTGAAGAAAATTGCATCTTTTGAGTTTGATAAGAAAGATTTGCTTGTAAAACTTTTTGAAGCTAATGAACTTTTGAACAATGTGAAAACTGAGAATATGCTATTGCTTGATAAAGTTAAATCTTTGGAACTTGATTTATCTATTGCTAGATTTGCTAGTTTTAAACTTGATCAAATGCTGAGTGTTCAAAAGTCTCATTTTGACAAATCTAGATTAGGTTTTGTTGAAAGCATCTCTGTGTTTGCACCCTATTCCACAAACTTTTTTCCTTCGTCTTCCTCTTAACTCCCTGTGAGTGAAGTTGTGAGTAAGACTGTCAAACCTGTAGAGGTTACACCACCTAGGAAGATTAGGGTTGATCTGAAAGAGTCTAAACCTAAGGAGTCTACCATTTCTAAGGACAATTTACATGGTAAGCCTGCTTGGGTTTGTCATTTTTGTGGAAAGTCTGGACACATTCGTCCAAATTGTTACAAGCTGCAAGCTACTAAGAGAGCAAACAAACCAAAAGTACCTGTGCCTCAAGCACAAGATCCTATGGTACTTATTGGTAAATTAGTAAAGGCTCTGAACCTTTATTCCAATTCTGGAGTTGGAAATCATTCTCATGAGAATAAGAACTCCAATGCTCGCGGTGCATCTAAAAGTTTTGGATGCAAAAGGCTCGATCTAATTGAGTCTTTCTGACATGGTCCTTATGCTTCATTGCTCTACTCTTTGTGACCATTGTTATTTGGTTTTATGTTTTCTTTGTTTCTAGGATTTGCATTGCATAACATTTGTGCATTTCATTCTAGGACTGTTTTTGTTTCTTCTTTTCAAAAAAAAAAAAAAAAAGGGTAGAAAATTGTGTTTTGTACTTATTTTCTTGGTTTCGAAAAAAAGGTTGGTCAATTCATCTTCACATAACATGTCTTTGTACTTTGTTTAGCTTGGATGAGCTTATTTATTGCACTTTACTAGTGGAAGCTTTGTAGTGCATGTTGTATGGGAAAGATGTTTATGGTTATTGATCACTTTATCTTGATCTTGAAGTCACATGATTGCAAGCTTTTGTTCTAGGAGTTGTGGGAGTTATATGATGTAACTCTTTATGTGATAGTCTTTTTCAAAATCTATGTAATGAATTTTGTAGACTTTGTGTTTGATTTCTATTCATATATCATCTCACATGTATCTTAAGCTTTTGCTAGTTGCACACACTACACAAGTTACTCTTTGCTAAACTTTGTATATGTTATTGTGTGTGTTTTTGGTTTGACCAACCAAGTTTGAAAATACCTTGAGTTTTATGCAAAACATATTTGTTGCTTGAGAATTTAAAAGGAGAATGTTTGAAAATCTTAATTTTGGGAAATCTGGGTTTAAAACTTGTGTTTTTTTTTTTAAAAACGTTTCATCTCATACTCATGCATTTTATTTATAAAATTCAATGCTTTGAGGAGTTTCTACACAAAATTTGCTGTGTTTTTCAAAAATGTGTTTTTTTCTTAATTTCAATCGATCGAGGCTGTTTTTCGATCAATCGAAATTGCAATTAAAAATTTAGGTGAGCCTCTGTCTGTTTTGATCAATCGAAACTGATTTTTGATCAATCGAAAATCGTGAATCAGGTTTTTAAAAAATCAAATTTGACTTGTTCAAAACACTTTTTCAAAAGTTTTCAAACTTTTCTCTTCTCTCTCTGACTCGAACAAGTTCCATCATAAAATTTTTCTCGTTTTCAACCATTCTTTTTGCAGGGTTTTCCTCTCCCAAGGTTGGTTAGACATTTATACCCTTCCTTTTGCATTTATTTTCATGTTTCATGCATAAATTCATGCATTATTTTGGAATTTTTGGACCTATGCATATTTTGGGGTTTTTGATGATTCAAGCTTTATTTTGTGAATTGATCATTGGGTTTTTGTCATACAATGTTATAAACTTGATCTTAATGGTTTAATTTGATCAATTTGCTGAATTTTCAGAAATTGAAATTTCTAGGGCTTGTATTTACCTGAATTGGGGATTTAGTTCAATTTGAGTTTAATTGATAAAATTGGCTTGTTGGATTGATGAAATAGATCATTATAATCTGTATTCTAGCTTGTGTGTTGGTCAATTGGTTAATTTATTAAAAAATTAAACAAGTGGTTTTTCAAATTTTGGAGTTTTTGTTAGAAACTCTATGCTCAAGCCAATTTTGTGAATTTGAACTTCAATTGAACCTATTCTCACTGCATTAGAGCATGCATCATGACATTGAACTGTTCATGCATCATATAGATTTTTGTTCTATATTTTTTTTTGTGCTAACTTGCAGTCTGCCTTTACTTTTTTCTTTTTGCCCTTTTTGGTTTTGCTTTGTGTCTTTGTCCTTACCCTAGTATCATACCTAGGAAGACTAAAGCCCATAGGACACCCTTCACTTCTTCTGTGTCTTCATCTAGGAGTGAGTTGTTTCAGAGTGACAAGAGCTGAGAGGCCTATGAGACGTTGAAAAGTAAGAGAAAATTTTGGGCTGAGTGAAAGGTTATGTTAGATGACTTAGATCCTACCATTAGGGCAAATTTTGAGAGTCGAGGCTAGTTGTCTTTGTTGGAGATAGATCATCCACCCCTGACCACCCTGATTAGAGAATTCTACTCGAATCTCTCTTGCCATATCTATGATTCTAACACCCTTGTTAGGAGTTGGATACGAGGTGTTGAGTTCACCATTACCCTTAGGGTAGTGGCTGAAGCTCTTGGGGTTTCAGTTGTTAGGCAGCCCGACTATTCTTATGAGGAGTCTCCACCCCTTAATGACTTCATGTCATACATCACTGGGTCTTCTATCTAGTGGGGTTCTGATCCTTGGATCATGTCCGCTGAGCTTCCTGAGACTACCTATCTTTTTCTTCGGATAGCATGTCATTCTTTGTGGCCTATTTCTTATCTCCACACCATCCCTATTGAGCGATATGTGTTTTTGTATGTGCTTGTTTCTGGTGCTTCTATCTCTTTCCCTCATTTGTTTCTTCATTCTTTGAATGAGATTCATAGAAGTAGCGCTGTTGATCATGCCCTTGTTTACCCTATTTTCATTCATAGGATTTTGTTACACTTAGGCTTGACTGGTTTCCCCGCATCTGAGCCCGTTCATATTACTGGTCCTATAGGTGCCTCTTTCCTTAGGCAGAGGTCTGCTCATCTAAGAGCTAGAGTTGAGCCTTTTGGTGTTGTACCTCCTCCCCCCTCTTTTACAGGTGATGCACAGGCTAAGGCATCTGGTGTTGTTGCTGCTGCTGATGCTGATGTTCCTCCATCGACTACTTCGGATGATTTAGACATTTGATGTATGTTGGATCATGTCTTGATCGTTCAGGCTGCTCATGGATAGATTTTGGTGGACGTGCTCGATGAGATTTGTGCCTGGCAAGCAGAGTTGGCACAATTTTGATGATCCTCACCGCCACCTCCTTTTGATGATGGATTTTGAGTGCCTTTGGCATTCCTTCACAAAAAGGGGGAGTAGCATTTGTGTAGCTTGTAAAGGTTTTTTTTTTTTTTTTTTTTTTTTGTTGATAGGGGGAGTTTTAATTGTTTTGGAGCCTATGGTTATTAGATTGTATCTAGGAGCTGTACCTTGTATTTACCTTTTTGGCTCTTGATGCATTTTTGTTGGGATATTCATGTTGGGGGGAGTTACATTTATTTTGTTATATATGTTTCTTGTTTCACTACTTATTGATTTTATATTTATGAGTTATTCATTGATATATATCTTTATTTTGTGTTTTGTGAAATCAAGAATTTATTTTATTTACTTGTATTTTCCACACATGTGTATATGCGTTTTGTTTAGTGTTTCAGGAAATATACAGGTTGATTCAATTGAGCTGCTGTCTACACTTGCTATTGATGGATAATAGTTAGGATTGGATTTATTGAAATGAGCATTTTTTTTTTTGTAAAGGGCTTTTCTTTGTAAACTTTGAGCTTTTAGTTGTGTTTTGTCACGGATTACCAAAGGGGGAGTTTGTTAGGTTCTAAGACTTAGGAACTTATGTATTAGAACTCTAATGTGTATTGTTGGCAAACCATGATCAAAACATGTTGTTTAGTCTTGTTTAGACTTGCTCAAAGTTGTGTCTTTTATGTAAAGTTGAAATCAAGCTGATGCAGAAGTAATAGTGCATTTCAGCCTGGCTTGATAGATTGAAGCTTAAGCTCAATCAATCAAATTTCAGGCAGAATGCGTTTTTCTGTAGAATTCCAACTCAGCCCTATCTCATTAAAATGTTTAAGGTTTTATGTTTTTGCCTTAGATATATAAGGCAAACCCTAGCCACGTTTTTATGTTGCTCATATTGCTGTTTGTTTGAATCTCTTGTGAGATCTGAGAGGAGCTTTCCTTCACATAAACTTGGGATTATCAAGGAGGAGATTTCCTCAAGAACTTGATGATCATTCAGTTGCTACCATAGGAGCTTAAAGATACACAAGCAGGAGTGCTTGTACTTGCTAGAGAATCCAAGAAAGAAGGAGTTCGTGGATTCGGAGCTTGCACGTGGTCGTGTCAGTAAGTTTTACTGATGGGTAGCAATAGAATGTTAGTGGTCTAAGTTCTATTGTACAAATTTCGATTCTTTCATATAGTGGATTCAAGTTTACCTTAAGGATAGTTAGGTTAAATCCTGCTCAAGTTTTTTACCGGTTTGGTTTTCCTGGGTCATCATATCATTGTGTTATTTATATTTCTACTACTATGCATGATATGATTATTTGATTGTGATAACCTAGATTTGGAATTTGGACTAAGTAATAACTTGGGTAATTAACTAGGTTAATCCAACTGTTGTTAAGGGGTCTAGAAACAAACAAAAACTACGAATTAACTCAAACCAAAATTTAACCAAAACTATAAGAATGATTTGTGAAGGGAAATTTAAAAAATACAACACAAAAAAATTAAATAAAAAAACCATCAACCTAAATTAGAGTTATAAGAAAGAATAAAAATCAAACAGTAGAGGAGAGAGAAAGAGAGAGAGAGAGAGAGTACTTAGTTTTTGTGTGGAAAAATATGGATTGAATGGAATAAATAATATCAAATTTATACAAAATAAGATGGAGAGAAGAAGAGTTAAAATATAAGAAAGAGGAAATGATGAAGAACATTTAATGGTAAAATAAAGAGTAGTAAGGAGATAAAGAGGCAAAAAGGGAGGGAAAGGTTGGAGGAAGAAAAAAATAGTTTTTTATTTTTATTTTTTTTAAGAATAGGAAGATGAAAAATTTTAAATATTCAATTTTAACAATTACATGAAATTAGAAAGAAGAAAACAAAAAGTTGAAATCAATTAAGGTTGCTGAATATAGTCAAACATTTGCATATAATGAATAATAATATTTGTAATGAATAGTCAAACATGTACATATATCAACTAAAAAAGTAATTAATTATTCAATTTAGCAATTACTTGAAATTAGTATCCAAAATCAATTACTTGAAATTAGAAAGAAGAAAATGAAAAGTTGAAATCAATATAGGTAACTAAATAGTCAAATATTTGCATTTAAAACAAATGAATAGTAATGGAGTGCATTAACAAGTTTGTCTATAAACCATATTTAATTATTTAAATAAAACAAAATAGAAAAATCATAAAGGAATTTTTTTTTTTTTTTGGTATGACGTGGTTGATAAGGTGGCTTAATAGGAGTATAGCAACATTAAACTCTACGTCTCAACTTTTAGATATATATAAATGAATGTATGCATGTTTATAAGTGTTGGGTTCTAAGACTTTAGGTTTAAATGTATTAGATCTATTGTGGGAAAATATTTACTCAGAGTAAGGTCCATTTGGTTGGAATGGTGGAAAATTAGAAGGATAGAAAAAAGAGGAATGGATAGAAAAATGAGAGGTTGGAAAATATTTAGTTTTCTATTATATGTGCTTGGTTGGAAGGATGAGAAAGTGGAAAGATGAAAACTTATTTATTTGGTTAAGAAGAAAAATGAGATGATAGAAAATGAAGTTGGTATAAATCAGTGGCGGAGTCAGGATTTTAGTCTAGAGGGGGCAAATTAAAAGACAATATTAAAAGTGAAATTAATCTAAAAAATATTAATCAACAATAATAACAAAATAAATAGACAATTGTAAGAAAATATGAATATATTTCAAATTATTAAAATAAATAAACAAAATTAATCAATTCATAGCTACTAAAAAATTTACAAATTGATAGAGTAAAAATGTGATTAGTGTTACTTAAAAAATATAATGAATTTGTAAGGCATAAGTAGTAAAATTTATAATATCTTTAGCATCATTCAAGGATAAAATGTTGTGAAAAGTATCATAAATAGTGAAAATGGTGTAAATAATGATATAAAATAAAAAATAAAAAATAGTGAAATAGATGCAACACGTAGGACAAGACAAAAGCTACTTGTAAGAATAGTGAAATTCGTGAAAGCTTCCATGGTTTGGCGTTTGAGAACTTTTTTTCCTTGCTTTTTCTTGTGTGTCAGAGTCACTTTCAACCAAGTAGAATTCCTTGTTTTCATTTTTTTTCCTCCATGTCAGTAAGTAATTACTTTAGACTACATATGCTAGAAAATTTTAGGAGGAGTCAGGGGGGCAAGTGCCCCCCCTTACCCCCCTCTAGCTCCATCCCTGGTATAAATAGAGAGTTATGTCTCTATTAAATAAAACAAAAAGTAACACATTTTTTTATTAAAAAATTGTGTATGAATGGTACTTCATTTATACATTTTTTTTATAGTAAAAGACAGGAAGTTCAAGAACCCAAAATTTATTTGTCAAAAAAAAAAAGCCAACTGTTTGAGAAAAGAAAGGACAAGCGCATAATAAAAGAAAAGAAAAAAAATAAACCGAAGAGAGGATAAGCACAAAAGAAAAAGGAAAAGGAAAAAAAAAAAAAAAAATGAAGACAAGCACAAATGAAAAAAAGAAACCGAATGAATATATAAAAAGACAAAAAAAATATTTATTAAAAAAAAGACAAAAGAAGTAGAGTATAAAAGGACATTTAGCCTAGACAACTATTGCAGGGCATTTTCACTAGTGTATTCATTTGGAATTGGGGTGATTTAATTTTGGTGGGCTAAGAGAAAAAAATTGTCGGGCTCTATTATTTTTCTTCTCTCTTTTCCCTCCTAACTAAACACACATTATTTATTTTCTCTCCATTTTCTATTTACTTTGTTTTCAACTCAACCAAACACATCCTAATTGTAAAGTTGTAATTTACAAATATTTATGTCGGCTTTAATTTCGTGTTAAATTTGATTGTAATTATGTTCAATCTTTTGTACCCTATATTATTTATGGGATTTCATTGTAAGGGTTGTGTGTGAGGGAGAGTGTGTGAAGACTCAAGGCATGAAGACTCAAGGCATGAAGACTAAAGGTGTTTTCGCGGGTAGCTCGCGACTAAGCTTCCCATGAAGTGAAGCATGTGCCCTGCACATGACTGTAATGTGAAGAGTCAGGACAGGCTGGTGACAGCTAGTTTTTGTGAGTGTCTCGCGGGTAAGGCCTTCCTTCGAGATACCTGTGAAACATTCTGTTCTGCTGAACTGTCATTTCTGATACACACTATCTGTACCCTCACTATATATACTCACATTACTCATAGATGTTGAGGAGTGCTTCTGAGAGAAAACCTTAGGCACAAACCTTGAAAGTTAGAGATTGTTATACCCATAATTCTCTACACAATTGCTTGTGGATTTTCCTTAACTCCTATCTCTTCATTTCCGTACACTTGAGAGGTTGATAGCCCAAACACTTACCCCACCATTTCAAAGTGTTTAGTGAGGTTTTGGTGCTATTGGGAAGCATTGGAAGAAGCCAGACTTTGGCAGATGCAATTGGGCATATTGCAGGATTCGGAGAGCTAGACAAGACACAATTTCGAGAAGCCTTATTGGAGTAGGAGCTTGGAGGGCTTAGGGGCATCGAGTAGATTAGGCTTGAAGGGTCTCTTGCTAACCCATGTATCCCAACTGATTGTCTAGTGGATTGATTTACCACTTGGAGGGCGACAGAGAGTTTTTTTGCCGAATTCTTCGGTTTCCTCTTCGATAACACATCGACGTGTTATCTTGTGTTTTCATCTTTCTTCCCTTACTCTTGTGCTTTACTTTTATTGTTTGTTGTTCATGTTTATGCACTAGAGTAGTATCATTTGATTGCACTTCATTTACTCTTATTTCTGCACTTAGATAAGTTAGAGTAAAAGCAATCTAGCTGTAATTTTTAATTTGGGGGTTTAAATAGCTCTTGTGTTTTTAACACATTTTCGAGCTTTCACTAAATTCATATGAAAATATTGATTTTGTGTATTAGGTAGATTATTTTTATTAGTTCAGAGTACCACATTAATTTCCATTTCCTAAGTTGCATTTCTTTATGCTCATTTTCTATAGTGTAATTTAATTTTGATCTTGTGTTCAACGACCATGCCAAAACCATGAGAACATGGACTATTTTCATAGGAATCGCAAATAAAAGTACAATACTAACTTTTTTACAATAAAGTTAAGAGTCTTGTAACTTAACTAATTTATACCCTCTGGTATTTTCAACGGGGACACTAGAGTTCAAAAAAGATGAAACATGGATTAGAAGAAATTGTGTGTGTTTGGGCTAGAATTGTTAAAAAAAAGTTTTTTTTTTCTTTTATTTATTTATTTTATTTTATTTTATTTTATGTGTATTTTTTTTGTATTTGCAAATAATCTAGCTTTTTTTTTTTTTTTAATTTTTAAAACAAACTAGTTTTTAGCTTTTTGTAACACATTAACATAAAATTTACTAAAAATCAATGTTATGAATATCGTTTCGAACCTTGTTTCGGTTTGGCTATTGGAGTGAAATATTTCAGTACTGCCCTGTTTCCATGTATCATTTTAGGGGTTATTGCCTCTCCCCCCCCCCCCCCCCCCCCCCCACCACACACACACATATATATATCAACAAAAATTCCAAAAGATAATAACTAATTACCAAAGCGTATACAAATAAGTAAATGATAGGGTCATTATTCCTTTAAAAAAATATATTATTTATCTATACTAGTATACTACCATTGATTGGGTGCCTTTTTTAATTTTTATTTATCAAGGTGTAGTACCATTTGAAATTTTTTAACTGTTAGCTCATGTAGTACCATTTGAAAGTGTCACACACAACACACAATATTCTTTGCTACTTTTGATACATGTGCAGGTACAATGTGATTTGGCCATCACAAGGAATACTTGTATTAATATATGCTCACTAAACTGTCTTAACTTGTTTTTGAAATATAAAATTGGTTAGACTTGTTTAGTGTGTGTGTGAATTTTGGGATCTATGTGCTAACATTTTTCTTGATTGAGAGATGTTTTTGAGAGATTAAAATGTTGTTTGGATCCTTGGTTGAGTTGCATGTTTGATTGCATTCATGTCTGTGTTTTTCTCTTCTTGAACAACTGTTTTTAAGCAATCTCGATAGCTCCCCGACACCTCTTGACACCTAGCTTATCTATCGAGCTCTTCAGCTTCTTTTTATCGCAATCTCGATAGCTTCTCAATAGCTCCTCGATCCATCGAGAAAGTTTTTGTCTCCTCGATAGATGCTCGATAGCTTCTCGATCCATCGAGCTTGTTTTTGCTATGGAAACCTTTGGACAGCTACTCGATAGTTGTATCTCTTCATGCCTTCCAAGCTCAACACCTCTTGACAGCTCTTGATTTGTCGAGAATTATGAGATTCTATATATATGGTCCGCGCGATTCAGATCTCATTTCTTTGATCTCTCTCAACAGTTTCTCTCTTTTCTCACTCCAAAACTTCTGAAACTCAAACCCCTCACTTTCCTCACTTGATCTTCAGCCTAAATCAAGTGTTCTTCATCTGATATGATTCTTTCTCACTCATTAATCATGCATTTCATTCTTTTTTGACCTAAGTTTTGAGTTTTGAAGAATTTTTAGGGGTTTTTCAAAATTGATGAGTTTGTGTAAAAATTTTGGGATGGATTTTGTATATTTTTTGGGGTTAATCATGCATTTCACTCACTTTCCTCACTTAAAACATCATGCATTGCATCACATTTGCATTATAACAGTGCTTCATGCATTTTAGATGTGTGTTTACCTTGTTGAAATGAATGTGTGCTGGTAAGATTGGATTGGGTTGAGCCCATGATGTTTTTACTATTGCATATCACATGCTCATGCATTTTCATGCATACGTACCTTACATTCTTTATATTCTCTTATATTGATTGTGTTTGGTGCTTTTTTGCATGTTTCTCTCTCCCTATTTCTCTCTTGCTTACGTTAGTTGCATTGTGGCACCTAAGTGTAAATCTACTCCATCCCAGAACCCTTTTCATTCCGGGCCATCTTCTTCCTTTGACCCTACACCATCTTCACATGTGTTGTTTCTTTTCATTCTTTATACACATGTTTCTTCTTTATTGTATGCAATCTTATATTTCTATTTCACACTAAGATGCCTTGATGAGTTTTGTTTAAAGTGTTTCAATAATACAGGACGTCAAAGTCTTCTTGCCATAAACTCTTTTCTTGCAAAGTTTTTCAAGAGTTTGTGTTAGGATAGATTTTATTGTATTCAACAAGTGAGTATGAGTTGAGTGATTTATGACTTCTCTCATATGTTCATTTGTTTGTTGTGTTTTTGTCACGGATTGCCAAAAGGGGAAATTGTTAGGACATATGTGATTCAATGTTAGAAACATATGTCACTATTTTATGTAGTTGGCTAATTCTTTGACAAAACATACTTTACTTGTAATTGGGTAGATCTAGGATGTGTTTAATGCTTCAAGAAATAGGGTTTCAAGTTCAAGTATTAAAGCCATGCAAGTCTATCCAAGAATCAAGTCAGAAAGTGCAGGATTTTAAAGCTTGACAGCTAGCATCCATCAAGGTTTAAAGAGAGCTGTTTCAGCTCGAAGCTTGACAGCTGCTCGACAGATAGGGTATCTATTGAGGTTTATGAAGTTTAGTTTTTGAAGCTGATTTTCATCCAGTCCGTGAATGCATGTTTGAGCTTTCTTTTCTCACTACCCTAAACATATATAAGGATTCTTTTAATGGCCGTCACAGCTAATGAAACTTAATGCAAAATTTTTTCACAAGCATATTGTGAATCGGAGACATATGCCCTAGCTCATCTTTCTCTTCAAGAAGCTGCTATGTTTGTACACCGTAGGGTTTTGTGACCAAACAACTTCATGATCTTCATCGTGTGATGAACTGAAGATATTTGCAGCCAATGTCCTTCTCAAGTTGGTGATCAAGTCATGTACTGGGATCCGCGCAATTGGTTAGTCACGTACTGGGAGCCATGCATTGAAAAGGAGAGATTGTCACTATAGAACAAGTCCAATTGGGTATTGGGGTAAGGGTTCAACTGTAGATTGGTATAAGGTACTGGGATTCCTTTGCTTGTAACCGCTTGTTTTGATAATAGTGGATCTCGGGAGTGGAGACCTTAAAATCACCCGGTGGGGTTTTTGCCGTATAGGTTTTCCCTATTCATAAACAAATCACTGTGTCAATTTATTTTTCGTTGCATACTATTAGTTAATTGGTGATTTGTTTGTGCTGCCACGTACAATTGCATGTTAATTTGATTAATTAATAAACTTGGATAATTAATCAATTAATTCATCACCAGGGGTCAATATGTTTTTGGCATATCACAATGGTATGACCTAAAAGAGAAAAAAAGAAAAAGAAAAAAAAGAAAAACAAGAACTTTCAAGAAGAAAGGACAAGGGAGATAAGAATGGGTGCTAATAAAGAATGGATGAGGCTTACCTGCTTGTGTAGATGAAGATGCACCCTCTAAGGACTCTTTGCCCAACGTAGGCTCAGTTGTGGGCTCAAGTGTCACATCTTTAATAGGACTAGGAGTCTGCAAGGGGCTCAAGTGTCCTTCGCTACCTACCCGACCTCTTCCTTCACACCTGAGGCGGGGGCTCCTCCTCTACACCTGAGGAAGTAGCAGATGGAGCTGTCACCACTTCTTTCGCCATAGCACCACCGTTCACAAGAGGAGGCACCTCGACCTACCAAGGAAAAGAAGAGTAGGAAGAAGTATGTGGAAGGAAAAAAAAATATATGTATGTGCACAGTACCAAAGCCAATAGTAAAAGGCACAAGTGAAAGAAGGCCATACCACACCATCATCGGAGGAATGACTCTTAGCTCCCTTGGGGTTTGACTTGCACTTGGACTGCAAAAAAGGGAGCTGCCATTCATCAGTAGGAAAAAAAAAAAAAAAAAAAAAAAAGAAAGGAAAAAGGGGAAACACAACAAGAACACCAAATCAGGAGGGGCCGATGCAAAAAAAAAAAAAAAAAAAAAAAAAAAAAAAGAGGAAAGAAGCCTTGTCATTCTCTCTCTCCCTACAGATTCTTCAATAGTCTTTTGTCTACTACGGGTACGCCCAGAGGGTCCTAAGGGAGATTAGGGTGTGATGTCAAAGGACCCCGAGGAACCCTGGACTGAGGAACTCACAGAAACCTGAAAGATAGAAGACTCTACCTTAGTCTTCACTTTGATCTTTGGGATTAGGGGATGCCTAACTTCCTTTCTAACTGTAGAGGGGTCCACCCCCTCGGGCTCCTCAGAAATGACTAGTTGCTTATGAGACCAAGCAGTTTTCCTCTTCTTAGTCTCAAGGCCAGCCTCAGTACCCTCAGCGCTTTCTTCAAGCTCAGCCCTCTTGACAGCATTCTGTTTGATCTTTCTTTCTTTACCTTTGCCCACAGGAGTGGCAGCACCAATTGCCTCTACCACCCCTCTCTTGATTGGTACACTAGAAGAAGTGCCCACAATGAGGTCACACCTTGACTAAGCATCAGGAAAATCATTCGCGTAACAGACCCAACCACCCCTAGAGGCATGCCACTCCACAAATCCTGTTTTGCTACTTATGGTAGTAGACACAATGCCAGCAGTAGGGAGGGTTAAGCATCTGTTGAAGTTAGGAGCAGAGAAGAGACTAGGATCAGGAACCCTCCCAATCTTACCAGAACCAACGAAGTTTAAGAAGGACTTTTGAACTCTTCTCCAGTAACCAGCAAAGCCACTAGAAGCAAAGACTTCTGTCTGAGATTTTGGCACCACAAAATGAGAACTCCTCCGCGACCAATAAGAAAATGCCTGAAGCCTTAGGAATGGATCTAGGGAAGGGAGAGAAGGTACTATTTCTTTAAACACTAGCGGGATGTCCTGATCAAAACCAAATTTCCTGAGTACCTGGTGTGCCGAGTAGTATGTTTACCTGGGACCACTTGATGAAGGCATTGGAAGCCATGAGGGACTGATGCAAGCCAAGTACGCCAAACTGCCTTCGTTTCCATGGTACAGATCAAAGGTATTCCTTGGAGAGTTAAGAAAAGAGGCCAACACAAAATCACAGGAGAACCTAGGACTGAACTCTCGGGGAGAGCGTAAATTGAACTGCCCTACTTAATCAAACAACTCCACCAAATTGAGGCTGCCACCTTTCAAGTTGGCCCAGCAAAAGATGATGGGATGGCTATCAGTAGAATTGCCACACAGACCCTTAATCACATCTGGGGATCCTTGGAACTTATCCTTTACAAACTTCAGACTCCTGCACTTTGCCAAAGTAACAAAAGAATGATCCCACATGAACGCCTAGAGAATGGCACAGTGAAGGGACGAAGTAATAGCATAGCAAGAATTGCCTTCAACTTCATCTCCATGAAGCAAGTCTAATTGGGCGGAAACATGGCCTAAGATCATGGGGGTTAAAGGATATTGGGCACCCTAGGCCAATCTAATTGCCAAAGGAAAGAAAACAGACTTAACCCCGTACCCAGGGAACTCACTGAATAAGAACTTACTGAACCAAAGTGCCAAGAACCCAGCTCGCCTAACTGCCTTGTCCTTCTCACAAGAAAGGTTCATGAACCAATTGCCCATCCTGGCCAGTTTCCCACCGGGAGAAGTAGTGCAACCGCCAAAGTGACTGAATAGTTTATCTTCCACTTCGAGATCCTCGCTGGAAAGGCTGATATCGAAAGGATTCTCATCACCAAACACCGGAGAAGGAAGTTATTGACCACATCCTCCAAAGTGATAGTAAGCTCACCAATAGAAAAGAAGAAGGTGTGAAAAGAAGGGCACCAACAGCGCACTAAGTGTCTAAAGCCCTTGGCGTCTCTAAAACCTTCAAGGTTCTTGAAAATTGCTATCGATTTCAGGATCCTAGCACACTCCAGACAAATGACGAATTCACCATTAGAAAGCTCACTGTCCACTCAAATGGGCAACTAGTGATCTTCCCTGGAACGAAGTCAAAGAAAATGGGAACCACTTCACGAGATCCCCGCCTAATCTGAAGATCTAAAATCTCCCTTGGATCTGGAACCTGGGCGGAACTGGCGAACCCAAACTGGTCGAAAAATACCTAAGTGTGAGGGGAAGGAGGGGCTTCACCGTGAGACACCTGAGGAAAAAACAGGTTGGGGGTGTACCAGGGATCCCGTAAAGGGAAAGCTGGGTGTTCCATAGCCTCCTGTGTCTTGCCTTGTGCAGACCTAGAGGAGCTTTCACCCTCAGAAGGACTAGGAGTACTCTCCCTCCTTTTTTGTGAAGAAGAAGAAGCCATGGAACGACAAATGCACTAGGAAACAGGGAAGTCAAAGGAGTGAAGAATATAGAAGAAGAAATAGAGAAACATAATAATTGGAAGGAAGAAGATAAGTTTGGAAATAAAGATCTCTGGGAAGTGAAAAGAAATTTTGAAATGACTGCAATAATGGAGCAAAGAGCAGTTGGAGAAGACGATGTATAGAAAGGCGCGCTAGTAGCCAATATTTAAATTTTTAAAGAAAAGAGTTATTGGCAGTTATTAATGAGAGTTACGGGGAACGTGAAAAGTGGATCGGGAAGTTTTCACTCAAACATTCAACTACCACGTTCCATGCAAAGGGGGGAAGTTGCAAAAGAAGCGCAACACGCAAAAAAACTAGGATACCTGAGGATAGCGTGAAAAGCAAGATCCTGAGGGAAGAAGAAGAGGGACCTTGAGGCTAATTAAAATAGTGGGGAAGGAACTCCTATAGAAATTAAGGTTCTGGTTTACTAATGCGTGGGCTGCAGGCAACCCATGAGCTTAGGGGGCTAAATGCTGAGGTCTAAAAAGTCACAATGTTGCACCAAGGCCCAAAATGGCACAGAGAAATGAACTCTATAAAAAATAAAATACTTGAGCCTGTAATAAAGAAAAAAGATGGTAGGCCTAAATCCATTAAAGGTTTTAAGGAGGAACCTAAACCCACGGATGGGTAAGCCTTGGTACTCATGAAACAAAAGGAAGAGGAAAAGCCCAACCTGCCAAGGTCTGAAAATCACAAGGGAGCCTAGTGGTAAGAATTGGGCCGAGATACTTGGGGACTGCTAGGAGCTCAGGATCCTCTAGACGTATAGTAAAGCCAAGGTTGGATTAAGACAGTTCAAAGAGGGTGCCAAGAAACACAAGAAATGAGAACAGATATGTCCCTATCAGCCACCCAATGATGCTGAAAGGAATCAGAAGGCTTGGGAACCAACAATTCATGAATAAGGGATTGGTACCTCGGGGAACCCAGAAAGAAGAACCATGAAGGAAAATGGCTGGGAAACTTTCAACCTGGCAGGAAGGAGTCAGCTTACTTGGGAAAAATGACAAAGGGAAAGGTAGCCAAAAATTGAGTCTGAAAAGGTGAGGTTTAGAAGCCTTAAAGGAAGAAGGACAAAAGGTCAGTTCTTTAAGGATGAGAGCTCGAAAATGTGTTGAAAACACACGAGCGGTTTAGACCCCCAAATTAAAATTACGGCTTGGTTGATTTTACACTAACTAAATGATAAGTGCAGAATAGTGTAAACACAAGCGTATAAATGAAACAGCTACTCTAATCCATATTTAAAGCAACACAGCAGTAAAAATGAAATGAACAAGAGTAGGGAAGAAGGATGCAAACACAGATAACACCGAGACGTGTTATCGAAGAGGAAACCGAAGACCTCGGCGTAAAACCTCTCCGCCGCCCTCCAAGCGGAAATCGATCCACTAGACAATCAGTTGGGATACATGGGTTAGCAAAAGACCTCTCCGCCGCCCTCCAAGCCTAGTCTACCCTCTGTACCTAAGCCCTTCAAGCTCCTACTCCAACAAGGCTTCTCGGAACCGTGTCTTGTCCTAGTTATCCGGATCTCGCAACAAGCTCCATGTTGCATCTGCCATTCAAGGCTTCTTCCAATGCTTCCCAGCAGCACCAAAATGTCACACAGCACTCTCAAGGTGTGGTAAGTGTTTGGGCTATCAACCTCTCAAAGATATGGATAATGGAGAGGGAAGGGTTGAGGAGATACCACAAGCAAATGTATAGAGAAAGATGGGGAAGACAATCTCTAATTACCAATGTGTTTGGCTAGGGTTTTCTCTCTGAAGCATTCCTCAACAATTGTGGGTAATGATGGTATATATAGGATAGGTGCAAAAGGTGTGACTCAAAAAGTACAAGCTGGCAGAACAGATTGCCTCGCGGGTGTCTCGCGGGAAGGCCTTACCCGTGAGATACTCGCGAGACATAGCTGTCTCCACCTGGCCTGACTTTTCGCATTCCAGCATGTGCCTGGCACATGATTTACTTCGCGGGATGCTAGGTCGCGAGACACCAGCGAGAATCCTTCAATCTTCAAATGCTTGAGTCTTCAAACACTCTCTCTATCACATAACCCTTACAACAAATCCCACAACAAATACAGGGTTTAAACGATTGAACATAATTACAATCAAATTTGGCACGAAATAAAAGCCAACAAAAACACAGTTGTAAATTACAACTTTACAATCTCCCCCTTTCGCTATTCCGTGACAAAACCCTAAAACAGACTCTAGACTTAAACGTGAGTATGGGAACAAAGGCAAAACTCATTCACACCTAGTTCTAGATTCTGAAGTGCTCTTGAAACATATGAACAAGTAACTCCTGAAACACAACAACACAATAACATCATTGTATGCAGAAAAACTTGAAAAGTATATGGAGCAATAATAGCAAGATCAAGCTAAATGAAATAGAAACACTAGATCATGGCAAGATCAAACAAGTAATCACTATACAGAAGCAATTACTATGCTCATTCACACAGGGAATGAACATCCGGATTTGCAAGATGATAAGCTCATTTGAAGAGAGTCACTTGCAACTCCAACACTCAACCAATGCGAAATACACGAAGTATTTGCATCTAGGAACAATCCTACAAGGGCACAAGAGTGTTCATCACTCAACCAATGCATAGAACGTGTATGCATCTAGGAACAATCCTACAAGGGCACAAGAGTGTTCATCACTCAACCAATGCATAGAACATGTATGCATCTAGGAACAATCCTACAAGGGCACAAGAGTGATGTACTTGAAGAAAAATGTGTGACATTTAACAACAAGTAAACATGCATGAAGGTTGCATAAGCAAGGTATTGCAAATGCATGGCACAAATCACAAAGACCTACAAACATGCATGAAACAAACCCTAAAAGCTTACATAAGCAACATGGGTACAAAATAAAATGCCACAAAGCACATATACCACAAAGCATAGAAAATAAACATAAAATTCTGAAAATATACTAAAATTAATACTGAAGTTAAAGCATAAGTGTCAAAACTATAAACCTAAAATAGTAAGACATTAACTATAAACCAATTATAAAACTAAAAAAACTTAGTAAACCCGTCTGTGAAACCAATAACCAATAGTTAATATAACTATGTGTCTAGGCTACGCTCCCCCTAAGGCTGTGCAAGCTCTTCTTCATCAGCTCCCCCTCAAAAATGTTCTCCCCCTTTTTGACCGGAATGGCCAAAGGGCTAGAATTGATCGGATTCGGAATCTGATCCATGTGTAGGAGATAAGCTCTGAATCTGAGCTGGTAATGTGGTGATCTGCTCCTGGAGGTATGCAAACTGATCCGCTGTGTGCTGTACGTGAGTGTCAAGCACTGTAGACATGTGATCCATCTTAGCTAGGATCTGATCAAGCTTGCTGAGACCTTATGTTTGTGCTGAAGCAGAAGACGATGGTTGTGCAGTCTCTGGATGTGCAGTCTCTGGGGCAGAAGTGAACCTGTCAATCTCCTCCTCTGTATCTCCACCTTCATCTGGCACAACTCGAGGCGGTGGAATGAGATGAGGACCAGTCTTGGGGCCTTTAATGTGTGCCGTACTCTGAGTCAAAGTATTTGCACCAATGGGGTAATCCCTCTGAACAACAGTAAGGCCACTAGGGAATTTCAGCTTCGTCTTGGCAATGAACCCCATGATCAGTGAGGGAAAAGGCATTATGGTTCGTGAATTTTGCTTTGTAATGCTCTTTTTCAGGATATGGAAGATGTGGCTGCAGATATCAATTTCCTTGTGAGTGAAGAGGTCGTAGAGAAATCTCGTCCTTGGAGCAGATAAAGTGGTGAGGTTGGTGACCGGATACAGGTTATGGATCATGACATAGCTCAGAGTCCTCATTTCTGGAGAAAACTTAAGAGTATCCATTGAGGATTTCTTTGGAACCCCACCAAGAGTTGATATCATCTCCGTGATAGACCCCAATCTCTCATCATATTGAACTGACATTGGTTGTGAGGTAGGACGTATCTCCAGAAGGTCTTGAATACTATCCCTTGTGATCTCAAATTCTTTGTGCCTCACCCAGCAGATTATCTTGTCATCTTCTACAATAGCATTGGAGAAGAATTCTCTGATTATTTCTAAGTACACCGTCCCAATTGGATTCAACAATTTGGTCCAAGTTCTTTCTTTAAATGCATCTGGAATGCATGTGTGCTCAAGCTCCTCCAATTGAACCACCCTTTCCATGACAATGGTTGCTTTCTTGTAGCAGTCATTGTACTTTATATCTGCTTCTGCGGATTTGAAGTGATCGGATTCAGTACGAGCACGCTTAGGAGCCTTCTTCTTTGAGGCAGCATGCTTGGTGGGAGACATCTGCACAAGTGGACACAACACACATAGCACAAGTGCACAACCCATAAGAGCAAAGACTTGATTAGATTCAAGTTAGTTTGCACCTATTGAGATATTCCCAAAACAGAGTAGAGTGCAAAACAGAGCATGACCAATTCACACAAGCATGCTTCAACACATACAGCACTAAACCAAAACAAGAATACATGAAATTAAATAACTGTGCAAGTGTGTGTGTCTGTGTGTATGCATGTGTTGATGAGTGTGTGCGGCATGAGATGCATGAGGGTGCCTAAGTGTGCCTCGTTGTGTGCCAAGAGTGTGCAACCTAAGCAAAGTGAGTGAACCACACAATCCATGACCAGACCAAATGCAATTAGGTCAAACAAGTGAAAGCCCATGGATTGGAATTACTTGATTCCATTTTAGTACAAAAATGTCACTTGGACATTTTGACAAACACTTAGCGTGCACACATGCGAATATGACATGCATAATGTATGATCATGGAGAAAACGTGCCTAAATACACTTTAAAATGCCACAAGGGGCCAACACAGAAGCATCAAGATCAAAAGGAACAAAACCCAATCAAAAATTTTAGACAAGAACAACCAATTTAGAACACTACCCCAAAGATTCGAAAATCCCCAATTATCAAAATCCTAACCAAAAATACTGCAAAATCTAAGTAAAAACTTAAAAAGAAATGATTAACAAACATACCTTGAAGAAGAAAATGCAGAAAAAGTCTTGATTTGGAAGGGGATTTGATGGAATAGTGTTTTTGGGTTGAGAGAGTTTGAGAGAGGTTGAGCGAGGGAAGGTTGATAGTTTTGAAAAACTGTCACATCAGTGATATAAAAACTGAAAACACGCGTTTTTCGCGGGTTAGGGAGTGGCGACACAGTCGCGAGACAACCGCGAAAGAGGAAACTGAAGGACAAACTTTTCGCGGGAAGCACTAAGTTGCGAAACAGTCGCGAGACAGTCGCGATATTCTCTGTCTGATTTTGAGAAAATTCCAGTTTTTGCCAAACAGCATTTCGCGAGAAGCTGTTGGTCGCGAGACAGTCGCGAAAGTCTCTGAGTGAGAAGAAAGGAAAAATATTTCCCTCAAATCTTTTCGCAGGAAGCATAGCAGTCGCGAGCTTCTCGCGAAACAACCCCTGAACCAGGTTTTTGATGAAAAACACACAAAAAGCATTTTGACCAAAAAGAAACACAAGAAAGTATAAAATCACTTTCAAAAACTAATAAAACTCACAAAAATCTTTTTGGATTTGATCAACAAGTTCATGGGCATACACATCACATTTGGACATATACAATCACACAAATGAGATAGGCATTGATTGAATCAAAAACTTGTGTGTTGTGTGTGAGTATCAAATGTGAAATAGTCCTTAGACCAGAGCGAAGCTTCAATGATCAATTCACACGAGTCATACACAACTGATACGAAATCATGTGGACTATCTCCATTATAGAAATGAGTATATATGACCTCCCACACATTGAAAACATAACTTAGAAGCTTTTCATTTGGCTTCTTCATAAAGTATAGCAATTGGTCCATTTTGTTTTGTATGGACAAAACATCTCATTTTGAGAAAGGTGCTTGAAATTTATGATATTTCAACATTGATGAGAAGCCTTTGGCTTTTTGAGCACCATAACATTTACTTTAAAAGAGTCGCTTTCCCTTTTTCCTAGTCAAATACTAGTATGTGCGACAGGCTTTTGCAGCTCAATATCTCTTTTCATTTGGAGATTTACAATTGGTGAGCTCTTTTTACAAAAACATAAAAATAAAGTGGGAAGAGATATAGACACAAGTTTATGCAAGTATCAAGACCAACAAGACTATTGACCAATCATTCATGACAAGCTTGAAGATCTATTTACAACAATCACACATAGTTTTCAAGATTTCTTCCACATAGAAAAGAGTGCATACATATCAAGCTAAGATCGTAAATGCACTACGCCATAAGTACAAAGGTACTAGGCCAAACTCATATGAGATATGCACAAAACAAGTGATCAAACTTTTTGAGATTTCTCAATTTTTATGGGTTTTTGAATTTTTTGAAACACACCCAAAGCGAAAACAAGAGAAGTAAGATCAACAAGAACAGGTTCAAACCAGACAAAAGAGAATTAAAATGAAAGCAATGCATGAAATGATGCAATAACAAATGTCCCTACACATGGAAAGAATTGATGCATGGACATATTATAATGCTTATGCATGAGTACCCCTCTTCACCCACACGTCATGTGCGTTTGGGGTGATATCCTTGACGGATTGGGTACGAGAGTTGGGACTTTCAAACCTCCTTGTAAAACTCTCCAAGCAAGTGGTGAAGGCACCGATCATCTTCATCACGTCTGTCATTCCAGGATCACGATTTTGGCTTCTTGAGTTCTCACCGCTCCAAGCTCTATTGTCATTCCTTCTTCCTCGTGACCGCGGTGCGCTTGCATTGTTGTCTGCTCTCAGCTTTTGGCAGTTTGGTCTAGTATGTCCTCGCAGTCCGCAATAGTGACACACATAATCTGTTCTAGGACCCCGTTGAGGTCTTGAAAGAGATTTTGCTCTGGTTTCATGTCTTCCAACAGATTGATTTCGGGGCCTATTCACCATCCGTTGCTCAATTACATTCTTCTTTTCAACCTTATCATTCTCAGAAACGGCCTCCTCTACAATTGGCTCTACGGCCTTCACAAATTTTACTTCTTTGGTAGCTTTGACTGATGAGCTACTCACTCCGGTATATCCCAATCCGGACTTGTCTGAGGAATGTTTTTGGGATGAGATAACATCATCCAACTTTCTGGAAGAGACCCTATCTATCTTGGCTTGCGCTTGCACCACCTCTTGTTCAAGAAATTTGATCTTTAAGTAAGCTTCTGACAGCTCACTATTCATCTTTTCTATCTCGCATTTTGCCTCCCTATGTCTGATCAAGAGGCTCCGGTAATCTTCCTCAGCCTTCTTCATTTTTCTGACAGCCGCCTTGGCTACCCTTGCATATTCTCCCGACTTCTCAAGAAGTAATGAGTAGTTTTCTTGAAGATTAGCTGTACTCTCTTCTTTTTCCTCATCTGATTCTTCTACAATTCCAATGGACTCTGAATCAGAATGCTCACCAGGTTCCTTCACAAGTGCACCCAAGTCATCTGAGGAGTCTACATGATCAATGGTCATGAATGCGGAGTAGTTTCCCTCACCGTCACAGCTCTCTTCCGAGTCAGAATCAGAAGAGTCAGAATCACTGAGCGTTGTAGCATAAGCTTTCCCTTTTCCCCTCAGAAAATTCGGACACTCCTTCTTTAGATGTCCATGGCCATTGCACTCATAGCACACAATGTCTGGAGAAGGTTGATAATCCTTCCCTTCTTTTCTCTTAAACTCTTTCTTATCACCTCTTGAAGGAGAGAACTTTCCTCTATTGAACGGTTTTCCACTGTTCTTCATTTTCAGAAACTTGCGGAAGTTCTTTGCAAGATATGCTACTTCCTTCTCCATTCCATATTCTTCGGAGGAATCATTTATTCTTTCGGTGATGGTTTTAAGAGCAAGCGATTTGCTCGTCTTATGGGAAGGCAGTCCCAGCTCATACGTTTGGAGAGACCCGATCAACTCTTGGATTTTAATCTCATCCAAGTCTTTGCTTTCTTCTATGGCTGTAACCTTTACTCTAAAACTTTCAGGTAAGGACCTCAAAATTTTTCTCACCACCTTAGTGTCTTCAATCTTCTCACCAAGATTGAGTTTAGCAATGACAATTTCATTGAGCTTCCCATAGAATGAATCAAATGGTTCATCATCACCCATCTTGAGTTCTTCAAATTTGGTGGTAAGCATCTGAAGCTTCGTGTCCTTAACTTTCTTTGTACCCTCATAGGTAGTCTCCAAATCTCCCAAGCTTCCTTGGCTATTGTCATATGAGAAATCCTGTGGAATTCATCAGGGGACACACCACAAAAAATAGCATTTAAGGCCTTATTATTAGCGTTGGCTGCTGCTAGAGCTGCCTTATCCCAAGTGGACTTAGGAGCCTCCGGCTTAGTCCAACCTACCTCAACCGCATCCCAAACGGTATCATCGATAGAGCATAAGAATGCTCTCATTCTAACTTTCCAGAATGCGTAATTGTTCCCATAAAAAAATGGTGGAACATTGAGCGATTGAGACCGGTCCATCTCAACAAGGGTCAAGGAACACACTTAGGTAATTAAACCACAACAAGTGTACCCGCTCTGATACCAATTGAGAGCTCGAAAATGTGTTGAAAACACACAAGCGGTTTAGACCCCCAAATTAAAATTACGGCTTGGTTGATTTTACACTAACTAAATGATAAGTGCGGAATAGTGTAAACACAAGCGTATAAATGAAACAGCTACTCTAATCCATATTTAAAGCAACACAGCAGTAAAAATGAAATGAACAAGAGTAGGGAAGAAGGATGCAAACACAGATAACACCGAGACGTGTTATCGAAGAGGAAACCGAAGACCTCGGCGTAAAACCTCTCTGCCGCCCTCAAAGCGGAAATCGATCCACTAAACAATCAGTTGGGATACATGGGTTAGCAAAAGACCCTCCAAGCTTAGTCTACCCTCTGTACCTAAGCCCTCCAAGCTCCTACTCCAACAAGGCTTCTCGGAACCGTGTCTTGTCCTAGTTATCCAGATCCCGCAACAAGCTCCATGTTGCATCTGCCATTCAAGGCTTCTTCCAATGCTTCCCAGCAGCACCAAAACGTCACACAGCACTCTCAAGGTGTGGTAAGTGTTTAGGCTATCAACCTCTCAAAGATATGGATAATGGAGAGGGAAGGGTTGAGGAGATACCACAAGCAAATGTATAGAGAAAGATGGGGAAGACAATCTCTAATTACCAATGTGTTTGGCTAGGGTTTTCTCTCTGAAGCATTCCTCAACAATTGTGGGTAATGATGGTATATATAGGATAGGTGCAAAAGGTGTGACTCAAAAAGTACAGGCTGGCAGAACAGATTGCCTCGCGGATGTCTCGTGGGAAGGCCTTACCCGCGAGATACTCGCGAGACATAGCTGTCTCCACCTGGCCTGACTTTTCGCATTCCAGCATGTGCCTGGCACATGATTTACTTCGCGGGATGCTAGATCGTGAGACACCCGCGAGAATCCTTCAATCTTCAAATGCTTGAGTCTTCAAACACTCTCTCTATCACACAACCCTTACAACAAATCCCACAACAAATACAGGGTTTAAACGATTGAACATAATTACAATCAAATTTGGCACGGAATAAAAGCCAACAAAAACACAGTTGTAAATTACAACTTTACAAAGGACACTCCAAAACGGAAAGTCAACAAAAGCCTTTTGGGGAAGAAATACCAAAAGAAGAAAATTATTAGAAATGAGGAAGGGAATAACCACCAATATTGCTGGCACAACATTGGTTTTGGTACCCAGTGGAGCAAATAGGGGGGAATCAATGGTACCCCCGGGAACCCTAGGATGACACTGTAAAAAAGGAAAGTAGCCAACAGTGAAGGACATTTAGCAACATTGAATTAAAGTAGAATCATTGAGAAAACTCTGTTAGAATTCAAAAAGAGAGAAACGAAAGGGAAATACCACTCGGTATCCTCAAATAGCCACTAGAGAACACACTCGGAATCAAAGGGATTCAAACTTTGCAGGCCTTAGAGGCCTGAAGAGCCATCTAAGTCTGTGATTTTTGAACTTATTTGGACCTTATGACACGTCCTAGTGAGTATAATGTGTTACACAGTTAAGAAAGTAATGGAATATTTCACATTGTCTTGAGAACCCTTAACGTTTTATTTTGTGTCTTTCTTTACCACATTGCCCCTTTACTGTTTCTTGAGGGCACATAACTTTAACACAATGACCATGCCGGAACCATGAAGAAGCATGGATTATTTTCATAGCTATTCAGGAATTGCAAGCGAAAGTACAATACTAAGTACAATACACAATGAAGAAGATGACCAACGAGACTGAATCCACATTATTACAAACCATAAATTCAAAGAGAACTAGTCTTTATTTTAGCCGCATCTCAAACCATGGTGCTTGGAATACTCCAAAATCGATAAGGTTCAAATTTATTCTACTGAGAAAGTTGGAACAAATTGTCACATTGGTCTGCAACTCTGCATATATGTGATATATCGGCTAATTAGCTAGCCCTTCAAGAAGACCTTGAGCCATTTCGCAGACTTCTTGAGGATTCTATCCAAGTTGTTAAGGTAATCAGTGTAAGCAAGCTCGTACCGCACTGTGTAGCCTGACCCCATTTCCAAGCAATCCATTAAAGCCCACATGAAGTATCCATTTATGTCTGCTCCCTGCCTACACTCAAACTGATAGTCTTCGACTGATAAATTTCAAGTTTGGGGATTTGTTATAGATATTTTTGGTGTTTTGATTTGAGGGGCTGATTTACCCAAAAAAAATTAAAAATGGAGGAGCTATTGAGCAAAGGAATGGGCTAGATTTTTTTTTCTTTGTATCATTTTTTATTCCTCAAATTCTAGGAGGAGCCAAAAATTGACTTTACATACAATTTAGTTATAATTTGTCATTTTATTAAGGTTGTAATTGAAATTTTCAAAAAGCTAGGGGGGCCAAGGCCCCAACGTGGCTCCACCACTAAATGTATATGCACATGAGTTGTGTGCTCTATATATTGCTTTCTATACTTCCATCTCGTGTAGAAATACCGTTTAAAAAAAAATTGTAGAATTGGTTTTATATCATTTATTGAGAGGAAAAAATTACCAAATGCCATTTTCGGGCAAAAAAAACAACATTTTGCCCCTTTTTCCAAACTAATTAGGGAAATGCCCTTCTTTTGAAACTCGATTTGAGATAAATCGAGTTAGGCCCTATAGTGACGTTTTAATGACGTTTTAAGGACGTGTAGTGGTTTTTTGTAACTCGACCTCCATGAACTCGAGTTATAGGTAAAAAAAATTAAAAAAAATTGCCTATAACTGGAGTTGATGGAGGTCAAGCTACAAAACGCCACTATAGGTCCTTAAAACGTCACTATAGACTCTTTAAAACACCACTATAGGGCTTCATAATTTTTTTTTTTTAAACTTGATTTATCTCAAATCAAAACACAAAAGAGGGGCGTTTCCCTAATTAGTTTGGGAAAGAGGGCAAAATGCTACATAATTTGCCCGAAAAAGGCATTTGGCAATTTTGTCCTTTATTGAGAACTATGTAGCAATATTCATATATACTTTGTAACGATTGTATGAATCAATCGCAACGTCCGTGATTCCATCATCATCTTGGATATAACTATCCCAAGTCGCTGGTCCTCTCCCTCCTTCGTCACCTTTTCCTTCTGTCTGTACCAGTTCATTAAATGTCAGTTATATATGCAAAGCACGTATTCTATATAAATGAATGTATGTGTGTTTATAAGAGAGAGAGAGACCTGAAAAGTAGAAGTGGAGCAACCAAATTTGAACTCAGTAGGGAAGTCTTTTCTTGTTATTTGGTTGGCTAGAATTGTTGTATCCTGGGTTTGGTTTGTGCTAGTAGTTTTATCAGTAACTGAAGTTGGTGGAACAAAACCTTTCCAACATCTAATGGTAAGCCTCAATCTCTTGTTCTCATTTCTCAAAGATGGGACTCTCCGACTTGCTCCAAAAATGGTAGTTTCTGATTTCTTCAAAGAACCTAAACAGCCATCGATGGCCTCATTGGCAATGCAAGGTTAAATGCCATGTTGTGAGAGAGAGAGAGAGAGAGGAATTTGGTGCTTAGGGATCTATAGCTAAGGGCTATTTATAGATTTGACGTGATGAAACACTATCGGAAATTTGATTGAGGACTTTGGTGCATCTCCAACAAACACTCTTAAAACCAAAATTCTCCTTAATTTGGAGGGTAAACTCTTTAAGTTATTGTTCATGAGCAAAAAATTTTTTGTTAATAATTAAAAGGCTGTTTGACTTAGAGAAAAAAAAAAAAAAATGTTGTTTTCACTTTTTAGTATTCATTTTCAATCCACAAAAAACTGATTTAGTTGTGTATTTTGTACTTAGTTTTCATTTTCTATATTCCAAAAACTGAATTTGAATACAAAAGCTGAATACAACTTTTCAACGTTTTCATTTTCTCTAAAATTAAATACATGTCATTTTCATAATAAAACTGAAAACCAGTGAGACCCATTTTCATTAAATGGATGAAATGTTTGGTTCTTTATATGGGTGGAACTTGGGAAAAGAGAAATGTCAATTCTATGTAGAATTCTAATAGACTAGTGTAAGTGAGAAAAGTTTTTTTTTTTTTTTTTTTAAGAAAAAAAAATTAGCCAACAAGTGTTAAACAGAAATGAATGTAAAAATGGGGTCTTTATCATATATAAATTCAGAAAATGAAAACACAAAAATGAAAATCAAAATTGAATACACCATTTTTAGAACCAATCAACACATAACTCTCTTGGTTTGATGGCCTACTGTTCATTAGCAAAAGAATTAATTGGAATAAAAATTCAACAAAACAATTAAAATATTCATTTTTTACTCAACATTCACAATAGCTAACAACTCAACCCAAATCATTTCTTGCTCTCAAATGTCTCTAAAGTCAAGGGGGGAGACAACTTAAATATTCTTCGTGCGCGTATGCAAGTTAAATAACAAAAATGAGAATTGGTATGGTCATAAATTTGGGTGTTAAAAATATATAAATAAAGTTTAGCTACAAAACTGATTGTAGCCTAAAACTACAACCTTACTCAATAAAATAAACAATATTACATATTTTGAAAATCTAACCGTTGAATTGCATGTTCTTTACACTTTTAATACACATATTAAATTTTGTGTCAATTGGATATTATTTACTATATAATCTATACATTTATATTTTATGCATAATTTTAAACTATAAAAACTTACAATTTAAATAATTTATTGATAACGTAGTTATTAATCTTTAATTTTTTAGAAATTTTGTAAGCATAGAGGATATAAGAAGAAGAATATGTAATTTAATGGTAGATTTGTCAAAATTTATCTCCAATAAAAATATATTGAATAAGATTGTAGGCTAAGATTACAACAAATTTTGTAACTAAACTTTATACAAAATATATATATTAGAAAATGTTATAACCCCTGTTCATTATATATCAAAAATAAGGTCAGCAAACACGTGTGTGGTTGAAAAATTATCCCATTTGTTCATTTCATTTCATGGCGAACCAAAATGGAAAGTGTTGACCTTCCAAAATAAAAAAAGAAAAGAAAAGAAAAGGTTAATATTACACCGTTAGTGTCAACTAGTACCATGCACGTTTTTTTTTTTTTTTTGGGTAGAAAGGAGGATAACATTAACAACTAACCAAACTCCAAAAAGGAGTTAACATGACGATCATACAAGGTACGGACAGAATCTAAACTAAGAAGTAAAGCAACATTCGAGGGGACTCAATAAAGATAGTCTCCATTAGCACACTTATCAGCTTTTTGATAGCAATGTTGAACTCTAACTAGAAGGATTTCCTTCAGTCATTCTCTGCCGTAGTCACAATATAACATCGATACCATTCAGGTTCCCAACCTCTTTCTCCACAAGATCAACAACCATCTTCGCATCTAACTCACGTGTTACATTTGTTGCCCGCATGTTACATGACTCCTTTCAAGTTTTCGTTTGGTAATGACTTTTAGTTGGCTTATTTTCCACTACTGTGGGCCCTTAGCTTGTTTTTGTCAGAAATCATTACTTTGCAGGTCTTATCCTCAAGATTTTTGCTTACTTTTTTTTTGTTTAGTGTAGGTCCAGTCTACCCTCTCTTTTTTTTTTGCTACAGTAATTGTGGGAAGAAAATAATAAACTTATTTTATTTAGTTTATAGCTTTTATTTATAACAATTTTAGTAAAAAACTAAATAAATTGTTCTCAAATGGACACTTAACTGTTTTGCATGTTAGAGTATGCAAATGCAAGTGTAAGTGAATATAAAGCAAGAGTGAAATAGTGAAAAATGATGTGTATAGTGAAGTATATGTAATATTTTTAGTATCAATAAATTTTTTTTTTTTTTTTGAAAACTCTTTTTTTGTATTATACTTGAGCATGATGAGATTTATTATAGAGTATTTGATAAAATACTTTTCTTGATTGTCAAATTTATCATTTTTACAAAATTTTTGCGGAGAGAAATCTCAACAACTGGTACGGGTTTCTTCTGGAGGATCTAATGAAAGGAGAAAATGCTAGCAACTCAGGTTTCGCATGCATTCTCAAGAAATCTCAACAATATCAACTATGAACTGTGGTGGTCGTGCATGAAGTCATACTGGAAGGAAATGATTTGTGAGAAGTTACGTTTTGAGAAAGCATGGCCCCATCAAAAAGCTCTTTACTTACTCAAGTAGTACGTGGAGGATAATATGCTAATTCACATATATCAAATACAAATGTAACAAAGCAGGCACGGCTCACAGTGTCACACATTAGAGTGGTGCTCATGAGGTACCAATTCAGCAACTCATCATGTTTCATTTCAAATTAATGGAAAAAAAAAAATAGTTAAAATTTTAGTGTTTGAATTAAAAACTTAAATTTCGGCTCTTGCCTCTCACCTCACAAAAACTTTGTACTTGTGAAATGACCATTATACCAAGTGTGTGCGGTGTTGATTATGGTTAATAGTGTTAATATATCTTACTCTATTTGACAAAATTTAATGTATTGTCCTAGTACGTAGTTGATAAAAGCTCTGTTGTAGGAAAATATTTACTCTGAGTAGGGTCTATTTGGTTGGAATGGTGGAAAATTAGAAGGATAGAAAAAAGGGGAAGGGATAGAAAAATGAGAGGTTGGAAAATATTTAGTTTTCTATTATATGTGCTTGGTTGGAAGGATGAGAAAGTGGAAAGATGAAAAACTTATTTGTTTGGTTAAGAAGAAAAATGAGACGATAGAAAAAGAAGTTGGTAGAAATCAGTTGCGGAGTCAGGATTTTAGTCTAGAGGGGGCAAAATTAAAAGACAATATTAAAAGTGAAATTAACCTAAAAAATATTAATCAACAATAATAACAAAATAAATAAACAATTGTAAGAAAATATGAATATATTTCATATTATTAAAATAAATAAACAAAAATAACCAATTCATAGCTACTAAAAAATTTACAAACTGATGGAGTAAAAATGAGATTAGTGTTACTTAAAAAATATAATGAATAAATGTTTCAAATTATTTTTTGTGATTGGTGACATGCCAATTTGTAAGACATAAGTAGTAAAATTTGTAGTATCTCTAGCATCATTCAAAGATAAAATGTTGTGAAAAGTATCATAAATAATGAAAATGGTGTAAATAATAATAAAAATAAAAAATAAAAAATAGTGAAATAGGTGCAACACGTAGGACAAGACAAAAGCTACTTGTAAGAATAGTGAAATTGGTGAAAGCTTACATGGTTTGGTGGTTAAGAACTTTTTTTCCTTTCTTTTTCTTGTGTGTCAGAGTCACTTTCAACCAAGTAGAATAATTGTAAGCTTCAATGGTGATATTCAATTAATATCTGTACCCTAAAACAATTTTATAATTTACGAAAAATCATTACTTCATGTTTATGGTTCCTTTAACCATTAACAAGATTTTTCTAAAGATGTGCCATCACATGCCACATTTAAACAATAAAAAATACCCATAGTAATTATGCACGTGAAAATGTAATTTATAATCAAATAAAAATGCATAATATTATTTTTTAGGGCACATAATTTTAACACAATGACCATGCCTGAACCCTGAAGAAGCAAGGATTATTTTCATAGCTATTCAGGAATTGCAAGTGGAAGTACAATACTAAGTACAATAAGCAATGAAGAAGATGACCAATGAGACTGAATCCAAATTATTACAAAACTTAAATTCAAAGAGAATTTGTCTTTGTTTTAGTCGCATCTCAAACCACGATGCTTGGAATACTCGAAAATCGATATGGTTCAAATTTATTCTACTAAGAAAGTTGGAACTAATTGTCACATTGGCTTGCAACACTGCATATATATGATATATTGGCTAATTAGTTAGCCCTTCAAGAAGAGCTTCAGCCATTTTGCAGAGTTCTTGAGGGTTCTATCCAAGTTGTTGAGGTAATCAGTGTAAGCAAGCCCGTAACGCACTCTGTAGCCTTGCGCCATTTCCATGCAGTCCAATAAAGCCCACATGATGTATCCATTTATGTCTGATCCCTGCCTACACTCAAACAACAAACAATCCTTATTACTTTGTTTGTTGGGACAAACTTTTTTTATGGTCATATTTATGCATAATACTAGTGCCATCAAAAGAATATGTGACAATTAATTAGTTGCAATTGGCGGATTATAAAGCGGAACAAAATTAGTAGGTAGCACTCAAGAACATACTCCATGGCTACTGAAATGGCTTTAAGATGGCCAAGAATATGCTGAATTCGATCATTGTCTTGTAATGCAGTAGCTACTGCAATAGTATCATCTCGTTTCTCCGGATATCCTGTTCCAAGGCATAAACAATCATATTAAGATAAAAAAAAATGATTTTGTGATGTCTTTTTTTGCTTGATGAATATGAAAAAGAGGAACTATTTTAATTAAATTACTAACCATTCTCAGTAATAAAGAACTTAGGATTGTTGTATGCATTCGACATATAAACCAATACATCACCTAACCCTTGTGGATAGATATAAATTTCACTGCTGCCTGGTGTCTGGGTTAACATTGAAATATCATGTTCTTAGTCGATGTCTTAAAGTCATTGGGTTTAATCAATGCGTAAACGATATATTTAAAACAAAACAGTCTTACCGTTGGACCAATGGGTACCCCCAAACTATTATTAACTATGACAAATGCAACAAACAGGAAAGATGGATTAGATATTCCTAACTATCAAAATCAGATTTAGGCTAAATTCAATTGCATGCTAAATTAAGCTATTTTGCAAATGAAACCACAAAAGTTTACTTGAGATTGTAGCAAATTGATAGTCAGAATAGGTAGAAAAGGTTGCATCTTTATCAAATGCTACGGCACTTGCGTATCTGGATGTATAATAATTGATACCAATAAAGTCAAATGCTCCTTTAATTAAAGTCTTCTGGTCATCTGTGAATTCTGGAAGTCCATCCCTTACCAAAGCCTTCATGATGAATGGGTAATCTCCAAACACTAATGGTTCCAAAAACCTGTACATACAATAGAAAAAAGAAAAAAAAGAAAAAGAAAAAGAAATTGGACATAATTTTGTAGTCAAAAGGATTAGATTATGTATGTGTTTTATTGACAAAGACAAATTTTATAACCATCCAACGAAGAAGTCAAGTGCTCTTCGGGCTGCATCTTGATCCTGAATTGTATCTGAAGAAGGCAAAAACCATTCCGCCTGAATCGACATGCCAATTTCTCCTGCTTGGGTTGACTATTAACAAGAAAAAAAAAACTTAAATTATATAAATAATGTTGTACAGAAATAAAAATGCAAAACTAGTTATTCTAAAGCAAATGGGTGTTAGCTTATGATTGTCGTAGTGGAAAATGTCGCAAAATGAAAAGAAGAAGAAGAAGAAGATGATGATTTAATAAGATTTCACCTGGTATGTGTCTTTGTATAGTTTTACAGCTGTGGCATGGGCTAATATAATGTGATGGGCGCAAAGGAATGGATCAGTTACAGCATTTTGGAGTGAGTTGGTTGAATCGACTGCATAACCGTATGGCGCCCAAACTTGTGGCTCATTGATAGTAGTCCAATACTTCACTCGGTCACCAAAATATTGGAAACAAACATTGGCATAGGCTTTAAAATCATCCCTATCAATAGTAAGGTGGCAACCAACTACATTGATTAATATCTCAGGAAACATTGATAGTTATAGTGATTAAAATAAGACATTGAATACTGGAAGAACTTGAACCTACACAATCTGGCTACTCCAGAAGCCATTGTATTTGTCTTCCAGTGTTTGAGGTAAATCGAAGTGGAACAGTGTCACAAATGGGGTTATCCCTGCATGGGAAATTCAGAGTCTAGCTCATTTTTTGAGCAGTTGAAAATAAAACTTGTTTATTAGTTCATTTTTTGATTATTTTTTGAGCAGTCTAGCACAAGTAGGATTGAAAAGTAAATTGATTCATACCATTTTTTATTAGTTCATTAATAAGATTGTTGTAGAAATTGATTCCCTCTTGGTTTATTCCACCATCTACAGTCCCATCTGCAAGTTGATTATGAAAAAGTACATAAATTTCATATTTTCCATAATAGTTGGCTTGTTTGAGGTTGGGTTGTTTAGAAGAAGAAAATACCAGGCAGAATTCTTGACCAGGAAATAGAGAATCTGTAAGTGTCTGCCCCCATATCTACTAGCAGTTGCACGTCATCCTATGTTGCAAGCTAGTTAGAAAAAGAAAGAAAAAAAAAAAAGCACTATCTTTTTTTTTTAGTTACAAATTAATGACAAGATGGAAGTTGTATTTATTTGGCGAAAATATTGACTTGTTTGCATGAAGTTTGTATTTTATCCATAAACTTTAAAAAGTTAATTTTCAAATTTTAAACTATTCCTTCTCAAAAAAAAAAAAAAAAAAAAATCTTAAACTTTTGAGAACATTACACTTTCTTTTAAGATTATTATTATGTTTTCACTAGATGGACGGCAAAAATATAAGAACAAAAGAAGATTTTTCTTTCAACAATTTAGGAAAGAAATAAGATATATATATATATATATTTTTTAAGTTTTAGGACCAGAAGGTGTAACCTTATTAACAATTTAGAGAAGCAAAGGAATGTTTTTTTAAGGGTTTGGGATGAATATTGAAATTCATACAACTTTCAGGTATAAAAATAATACTTCAACCCTTTTTCAAATTCCTTTTGATATAGTCTTGTGTTACAAACTTATTTTCCAAAATATAATCCTAGAAATTTTACAAATTTTACCATATAACTTTTACAAACTAATGTGTCATCAATCACAAAAATATACCTCAAACATTAATTTCTTTTTATCAAGATTTCTAATATTCATTTATAATATTGTTGGAAACCACCAATCACATTTATTATCATATCAATATATAAAAGTTAAGTAGTAAAATTCGTAATATCTTTAACATTTTCCCTTATGAATTTATGTCGCAACAAAAACTTTGATCCACGAAGAAGGGGGAAAAAGAGAGACAATTTTCCCCTGAAGTTATTATTATTATTATTATTATTATTATTATTATTATTATTATTATTATTATTATTATTATTATGTTTTTATTGTTTCTAAAGCTTTATTATTGTTATAAAGCAGATCAACAATCCTACCAATGCATAAGAATATTTTCATAAATTGAGATTCATGATTCAGTTAGGTATTTTCCTTTAAAGATTTTAGGGTAAATTACATTATATACACCTGAGTTTAGCTCAGTTAGTCTTTTGTAATCCACATTTGTTAAAAACAAGAGTAAATATGTATTTCTACACTCATTTTATGCATCTCTCCTCTCAAAACATAAAATATATAAATAAAAAAGAGAAATAAAGATAAAAATGCTAATGTTATAAAAACATTTAGGGGTAATTATACCCCCCTCACTTGAGGTTTGGGGAAATGACACTCCACGCCAACCTTGAAAGAAAATTTTTTTTCCCTTTACAAAAGTTTAACCATGATTAGTAAAAACATAATTGACAAATTTAGAATAAAAATGAAAAATTTATCAAGTACTAAAACACTTGTAACAATAAATCTCTCTGTAATCCGTTTATAAATATAAAAAAGAGAGTAAAAACATGCTTAATATTTTAAAATGCACTTTAATTAAAATTTTAAAGCAACCCTCCAAAGCCAAGCTCACCCTCCAAGGTGACAACCCACACACCCATTAACTCACTTGTTTCTTCTCTAGATTGAGTCCCAGTACTTTATGTTTTGAGGATTTTATTCAAGTGTCTTGCTACTGTGGTTGGGATTGTTGGCTGGTTGGGTTTGAAGTTGTAAGGTTGTAGATAGAGGAGACGAGATTTGGAGTGGCTTAACTGTGAACCCTGTGAAAGAGAGAGGACTGTTTGTTTCTCGATTGGGAAGATGTGGGGTTTTTTTTTATGGGTGAGATTTTTATTGGTTACACAAAATAAACATAGGAACCAAAATACTGTAGATGATTAGTCCATGCTCAGCTACAAATTGAAGGTTGGTACTCATGGGTTGTTCCTGCCAGCTTGGTTATCATGGTTTGTTGTTGATTAGATGACCGTGGGTTGCTAGGATTTTTGTCTACGTGTTCTTGTCTTCTTGAGGCAAACAAGCAGTGGAGAATTTAGATCTATTTAGGTAATGTGATATTAATTAAATACACAATTACATTTATAATATCAATTTGAATTATGTAAAATGCCCATTTAAATAAAGATAATATATATATATATATATATATATATATTTTCCATTGAGTGACACTATCATTCCTGTATTTATAAAAGATAAAAAGTCACTATCCCTTTCTCAAGATAAATAATAGATTCACATTTTCATTTGATCCACTAAAAAAAATTTATTAGGTACTCTGAGAACAATGAACTGTGATATGTAAAAGAAATGTGATGAACAATGCTATTGAGTACCCAATAACTTTCTAAAAATAAAAGAAATTTATTAGATACTCCAAAAGTAACGAGCAGTGATGTCTAAAAGAAATGTGATGAACACTGCTATTAGAGTACCCAACAATTTCCTAGAAATGAGGTCAAACTTTTGAACTATATATGCACGTGAGTTGTGTATTGTATACATCCATCAGGAAACTTTTTTAGGTGAGCCAAGCTAAATATAACAATTGACAAAATTCTTTAGGAAAAAAAAAAACAAAAAAATTATGTTCTAAGTTTTTTTATGGTACTAAAACTACTTATAATTGATCTTGAATTAACTTTTGTAGTAGCCTATTTGTTTTATACACAATTAAACAATAATTCAATAATTACACATACTACCTTTTTTTTTTTTTTGGGAGCAAAATTACACATTCTACATTGTCAAATATAAACATATTTTAAGAGAGGATCAATGCATATAAACAGTAACCATTGTTATCAAATTAAATATAACAGAAAATATTCAGTCAAAAATATATAATATAAAATATTAGAAAAAGGTACTAGCTATCAGTCAAACATGAACTGATGCAGTGACGCCATCTACAAGCACTAACAAATTAAACACTATTTCAACAAAACAGAAAAACTTTACCAAACAGGGGAGATCTCAGCAAATAACAAAGCAAAACGGAGAGGAAAGGGAAGAGAGATTTACTGGAGGTTGGAGCGGAGCGGACGGGACGACAACAGCAAAGCAGATTGTTAAGGGCGAAGGGATTTTTTTTTTTTTTTAAAGTAACAAAACTGATAGTCTTCGACTGATAAATTTTAAGTTTGGGGATTTGTTATAGATATTTTTGGTGTTTTGATTTGAGGGGCTGATTTGCCCCCAAAAAAAAAAAAATGTAGGAGCTATGAGAAGAGGAATGGGCAAGATTTTTTTTTTTTCTTTGAATCATTTTTTATTCCTCAAATTCTAGGAGAGGCCAGAAATTGACTTTACGTATAATTTAGTTATAATTTATCATTTTATTAAGGTTGTAATCGAAATTTTCAAAAAGCTAGGGGGGCCAAGGCCCCAAAGTGGCTCCGCCACTGACTGTAGAAATACCGTTTAAAAAAAAAAAATTTGTATAATTGATTTTATATCATTTATTGAGAACTATGTAGCAATATTCATATATACTTTGTAACGATTGTATGAATCAACTGCAACTTCCGTGAGTCCATCAGGATCTTTGATATTTCCATCCCAGGTCGCTGGTCCTCTCCCTCCTTCATCACCTTTTCCTTCTGTCTGTACCATTTCATTACATGTCAGTTATACATGCAAGGCACGTATTCTATATTAATGAATGTATATTTGTTTATAAATTATAAGAGAGAGAGAGAGAGAGACCTGAAAAGCAGAAGTGGAGCAACCAAACTTGAAATCAGTAGGGAAGTCATTTCTTGTTATTTGGGCCGCAGTTGTATCGTCGGTTTGCTTTGTGCTGGTAGTTTTATCAGTAACTGAACTTGGTGGAACAGAACCTTTCCAACATCTAATGGTAAGCCTCAAACTCTTCTCATTTCTCAGAGATGGGACTCTCCGACTTGCCCCAAAAATGGTAGTTTCTGATTTCTTCAAAGAACCCAAACCAGCCATCGATGGCCTCATTGGCAATGCAAGGTTAAATGCCATGTTGAGAGAGAGAGAGAGTGAGAGGAATTTGGTAGAGAGAGAGAGAGAGAGAGAGAGAGAGAGAGAGTGAGTGAGAGAGGAATTTGGTAGAGAGAGAGAGAGAGAGAGAGAGGAATTTGGTGCTTAGGGATCTATAGCTGAGGGCTATTTATAGATTTGACGTGATGAAACAGTATTGGAAATTTGATTGACGACTTTGGTGCATCTCCAACAAACACTCTAAAACCAAAATTCTCTCTAAAACCATTTCATTTCATGGCGAACCAAAATGGTAAAGGTTAACTTTTCAAAAGAAAAGAAAAGAAAAGAGAACGTTAACATTACACCTTATGTGTCAACTAGTAACATGCTCTCTTTTTTTTTTTGGTAGAAAGGAGGATAACATTAACAACTACCCAAACTGCAAAAAGGAGTTAACATGACATTCGGGACTCAATAAAGATAGTAAAATCCTGGGAGAAAAGGGCTCTCCTTTAATTAGCTAGTCCATTGGCACACTCATTGGCTTTTTTATAGCAATGTTGAACTCTAACTAGAAGGATTTCCTTCAGTCATTCTCTGCCATGGTCCTTCTCCACAAGATCAACAACCATCTTCGCATCTAACTCACGTATTACATTTGTTGCCTTCATGATGCATGACTCCTTTTAAGATCAACAACCAGCTTCGTATCTAACTCACGTGTTGCATGTTACATGACTCCTTTTAATGACTTTTAGTTGGCTTACTTTTACCACTAATGTGGGTCCTCAGCTTGTTTTTGTCAGAAATCACTACTTTGCAGGTTTTATCCCCAAGATTTTTGCTTACTTTTTTTTTTTGTTTTTTTTGTTTATTGTAGGTCCATTCTACCCCGCACTATTTGCTATTGTTTCATCTACCCCGCACTGTTTGCTATAAATGCAAAAAGCGTGGAACTCTTTTGGTAACACATTTATGTCATCTACCCCACCCAACTCCATTTCCTCTATCCGATTGCAGCTACTGGTCTCTGCGTTTTAAAATTCTTATTACACTCTGCCTGCCTCTTTTTTGCTGCAAAAAGCAAATATGTGAAGGTTGAAGTTTCGTGAGCAATTCATCTCATACTCAAAATCATCAAAAGTCGCCTTTAATTTTTACTTTTTGCCTCTTACCTTACAAGAACTTTATATTTGTAAAATGACTATTATATTAAGCGTGTACGGTGTTGATTATTGTTATAGAATTAATATCTTACTCTACTTGACAAAATTTAATGTATTGTCCTAATATGTAGTTGATAAAAGCTTTGTTGTGGGAAAATATTTACTCAGAGTAGGGTCCATTTGGTTGGAATGGTGGAAAATTAGAAAGATAGAAAAAAGGAGAAGATATAGAAAAATGAGAGAATGGAGAATATTTAGTTTTCTATTATATGTGTTTGGTTGGTAGGATGAGAAACTGGAAAGATAAAAAACCTATTTGTTTGTGTAATACCCGAAAAAAAAAAAAAAAGAAAAGAAATAGAAGGAAGGTTATTTAAGTAAATTTGTTTATGGGGTTAATTTTATAATTAATATTTCTAAGGGGTTTTTAGAAAAAAAGGTTGAAACCCTAGTTATATATAAGCTTATTATGTTTTGAGAAATGTGACTATCCAAATTACTCAAGTAGAGAATGTTTGACTGCACAATTGAGGTAAGAGCTTAAGAATCTTTTTCTTGTCAAATCTAAGTTTTATTTAGAATTAAAGTATTTTTTTGTATGAGTATTTTGGCCAATAGTGAGACTATTTAAAAAACTCAATGAGTATTATAATGCAAATGAAGAAGGAATTAGATCCTTTTTCCCTGTAACTGTAAGTGTTGCACAGGTTTACCGAATTGAGTTTTGGTGAATAACAAAAAGTTATAGTGGAGGCTGGTAGTGTGATAAATTACAGCGGTGAAATATATATGTCAAATAGTATTTCTCCATAAAAGCATGTTAGGAGCTTGATTCTGGTTTGATATAGTGCTTTCCTTAGTTTTGTCCTCATGCCAAAAGAGAACTAGGGTCGGTGGCAATGGCAGGAAAGAAAAAAATATATATGTATATATGATAAATGGAATCACTACCTTGACAAATCAACGCCTGCACCTTTCCTTTATTGTTATTATTGTTATTATTACATTTGTTTATTTGATTGGTTGAGGCGTATAGGGGAAGCTAGTAGGTCTGACATAAGTGATTATATATATATATATATATATCAACTCACGAATATAATAATAGGTAGTATGATATAGTTATAGGCTTCATTAGTGGCATAAAATAAAGAGAGCAAAAATATTGTAATTACGTGGGATTTTGGTGTGAGTGGATAGTGGGCAATTATTGGTTATTTTTTAATAGTTTCTCTTCTGGCCGGGTACCGTTATAAGTTTTCTTAAATTATTTGATTATTGAGCATAGTACTTGAAAGTTGTTTTAGGTAATATTTAAGGATTTTAGAAGAAGTGTTAGGGAGAAGTTTCTTTTGGCATGGCTTTTGGAGGTAAGTAACCTTATCCTAATTGGTTTTATCTTGCGCATTTTAATTATTGAAAATTGTTTTCAGTTGTTACAATTTTATTTCTATTGTATTACTGATTTCAAGTAAAGAATTACCACAAATATATCCGATTATTGAATATATGATGTATTTTATTTAATTGTTTTTTAGTTATACCGATTTAAAGTAAAGAATAAAGAATTTTCACAAATATACATGAACATTGAATATAAGAATTATTTTATTTAATTTTTTTTTTAGCTATATTGATTTAAAGTAAGGAATTATAGAAATACCACAAATAGATTTGAATATTGAATATATGATTATATATATATATATATATATATGTGTGTGTGTGTGTGTGTGTGTGTGTGTGTGTGTGTGTGTGTTTGAATAAGATATATTTTTGTTAGAAACTATAATTTCATATATATGATTATGAACAATCTGACTATGAATTTATTCTGATACCCAACCAATGGGGGTTATTCATTGGTGTGGGGCCCTAAATACTTGGCAACCCCGGCCCACTCCACATCAGGCCCAAGGTCCACGCCGAGGAGAGGGCATAATCCGAGGATAAGTGGATGAGGCCCAGGTCGTCTAGGGACCTCGCCGAGGAGGCCCATGTCCTTGGCAGGCCAACGTTGAAGGAAAGGAGCTGTCACTCACTCATTAAATGCACATCACCAACATTCTGATCACATCAATGGTGAATTGACCAGCCAACAGTGATGCCTTGGTTGCTTCAACTAACAGAAAGCCTGCAAAGGCGGCTAATGGGACAGGCACTCAAGTATAGGCTTGGATGATCAATAAGTGGACGGCAGAGATCAACTAAACAAGACTATATAATAGATAGCACTCCCGCCAAAAAAAAGGGGGGGGGGGGGGAGGACCGATTAGGAGAAGAAATGAAAAAGGGATATTCAGGGTGTCCAAGGACAACCCTTGTATATGTCAGTTCAAAGAAAAGAGATCCTCGGACTGGATTGTCGAACTGGGCCAAGAACAAAATTTCTTAATGAACATTTAGCCGAAGTCATCGTTATTATCCTCACAAACACTTAGTCAAATTCCTTTATTATTATTTCTATGAATCTCACACCGATCATGGTTTGCTTTGCTGGTACTTAGCCTTTCTACCCACGCTCTACAAATTTTATTGTTTAGGTCTAATTTAATTTGAGTCCTTACAATTGGTGCCGTCTGTGGGAAGGACTTGTGCACTAGCAAGTGCGATGGTTGGTGTGAAAAGATTAAGAGCCACACTTCTAAAAAAAAAAAAAAAACAAAACCAACAAAAACAGTACAGCGTGCAGGAACAACATTCATTCAGAAGGCAACAATGGCAAGAAACAAAAAGATGCGAAAAATAAAAGAGATGAAGTGGGTCTACTTCTTTATTAATATATGAAGAAAAAGTTACATCTTACGATTAATGCCCATGCAGGCTTGTTCTAAAACTAACTACAAAGAAAGACACCTGACAAGGCTGGTGGAGAAGCAAGAGAAGAGGAAAGGAAGGAAGGAAGGAAGGCAACGTTGAAGGAGGAAGAGGCCGCAGCACTGGACGGTTCCACCTTTCAACTTTTCCTGGTTTCCCTCCTAAGCCCATCACTGCCAGCTTGGAGGGCTGACGGGTCCAGATCTGGGGGAGGGAGGTTACGTTCTTTCTGGATCCTCCTCCAAACAGCAAGAAGGGGTCCACCTCTGGTTAAGTTAAAAAGAAGAAAAATCTTCAGCCTTCTCCTACCCCAACCCTAGCATGACGTCCAGGGTCGGGGTGCCATCTTTGGCTTCTGAAAAGGGCTAGGCTTCCTCATAACCACCCTTTCCAAGGGCCAATTCATTTTATGGGGCACAAACTGCTATTTTTGCAGAGCCTCGGAACAATGTGTTGGTGAATGTGTTTGTGAGGTTTGAAGAAAAGGTGTTGTCCTAGAAAGGCCTTTTATAGAAGACGAAAATTGGTGAGAGCCAACCTGCACAAAATCCCAGGGAGAGATTTTCAGAGGCAATAATTCCGACCAATTTCCAAGGGGCTTATCCACCGCTGGATCCTAGCAAATCCCTAAGGATATTAATGAGGAGGCGCCTCATTAACGAGGAGGCACCGAAGCGTCAAAGCGCATTACTCGAACAGCCCAAGAGACGCCTCGTAATCAGAAGAGGCTTGCCAAATGAAGAGGCTAGAACAGAGCAGGGTCCCCTCCTCGGTGGAGAAAATCGGAGAACTAGGTACTGGACAGAACCAAGGCCTTGCATGGTCCTCGGACTCAAGCCTCTGGGGAAACCAGCTACTTCAGACTATGAACTAAGAGTTAGACAGAACCTAGGCATTGCATGGTCCTCGGACCCAAGCCTCTGGGGAAACTAACTACTTAAAGAAAGAAAGTTACTTAAAAATCAGAGAACTAGGTACTGGACAGAACCAAGACCTTGCATGGTCCTCGGACTCAAGCCTCTGGGGAAACCAGCTACTTTAGACTATGAACTAAGAGTTAGACAGAACCTAGGCATTGCATGGTCCTCGAACCCAAGCCTCTGGGGAAACTAACTACTTAAAGAAAGAAAGTTACTTAAAAATCAGAGAACTAGGTACTGGACAGAACCAAGGCCTTGCGTGGTCCTTGAACTCAAGCCTCTGGGGAAACCAACTACTTCAGACTATGAACTAAGAGTTAGACAGAACCTAGGCATTGCATGGTCCTCGGACCCAAGCCTCTGGGGAAACTAACTACTTAAAGAAAGAAAGTTACTTAAAAATCAGAGAACTAGGTACTGAACAGAACTAAGGCCTTGCATGGTCCTCGGACTCAAGCCTCTGGGGAAACCAGCTACTTCAGACTATGAACTAAGAGTTGGACATAACCAAGGCCTTGCATGGTCCTCGGACTCAAGCCTCTGGGGAAACCAGCTACTTCAAATTATGAACTAAGAGTTAGATAGAACCTAGGCATTGCATGGTCCTCGAACCCAAGCCTACCCTCTTGGGAAACTAACTACTTAAAGAAAGAAAGTTACTTAAAAATCAGAGAACTAGGTACTGGACAAAACCAAGGCCTTGCATGGTCCTCGGACTCAAGCCTCTAGGGAAACCAGCTACATCAGACTATGAACTAAGAGTTAGACAGAACCTAGGCATTACATGGTCCTCGGACCCAAGCCTCTGGGGAAACTAACTACTTAAAGAAAGAAAGTTACTTAAAAATCAGAAAACTAAGTACTAGACAGAACTTAGGCATTGCATGGTCCTTAGACCCTAGCCTCTGGGGAAACTAGTCACTATAGGACGATCTAAGCACCGGGCAGAACCAGGGTTTTGTACTGACCGTAGGCCCAAACCTACGGCAGAGCCAACCCCTTTTGTGCTAAGTAATGAGCCCTACTAGGAACAAAAACCAAGTAAAACTGAGTGCTAAAGCATAGCAACTCAGGCTAAAAAGTATAGACTAGAAAGAGAAGAAGACTTACAGAAATAAGGAAAAACTCCTTGGGCGGGCCCTTTGTGCTAAAGAAAGTTGCAGGGGCAGTTGAAAGAATGGTGACACTAACAGAAAGGCAAGGTCCGACAGGCCAATACGATAGGCTCGAGAATGTCAAAATCCTCCTCCTCGCCCAAAAGGTCGGACAGCAGAATTTTGAGGGGCTATTGTGGGGCCCCAAATATTTGGCAACCCCGGCCCATTCCACATCAGGTCCAAGGTCCACGCTGAGGAGAGGGCATAATCTGAGGATAAGCGGACGAGGCCCAAGTCCTCTAAGGACCTCGCCGAGGAGGCCCATGTCCTCGGCAGGTCGACGTTGAAGGAAAGGAGCTGTCACTCACTCATTAAATGCACCCACCAACATTCTAATCACATCAATGGTGAATTGACCAGCTAACAGTGATGTCTTGGTTGCTTTAACTAACAGAAAGCCTGCAAAGGTGGCTGATGGGACAGGCACTCAAGTATAGGCTTGGATGATCAATAAGTGGATGACAGAGATCAACTAAACAAGACTATATAATAGATAGCACCCCCGCCAAAAAAGGGGGGGGGGGAGGACCGATTAGGAGAAGAAATGAAAAAGGGATCTTCAGGGTGTCCAAGGACAACCCTTGTATATGTCAGTTTTAAGAAAAGAGATCCTCGGACTGGATCCTCGGACTGGGTCAAGAACAAAATTTCTTCATGAACATTTAGCCGAAGTCATCGTTATTATCCTCACAAACACTTAGTCAAATTCCTTTATTATTATTTCTATGAATCTCACGCCGATCATGGTTTGCTTTGCTGGTACTTAGCCCTTCTACCCACGCTTTACAAATTTTATTATTTAGGTCCAATTTAATTTGAGTCCTTACAATTGGTATTCTGATGCCCAAACCAATGGGAGTTATTTATTGGTACTCTGATACCCAGCCAATGGGTGTTGTTCATTGGTATCAGAGGGGTTATTCATTAGTATTCTGATACCCAAACCAATGGAGGTTATTCATTGGTACTCTAATGCCTAGTCACGGGGATATAGCATGATCATAGTCACAAGATTGTTAAGAATATGAAATATGTTGAGTATTTGAATCATTTTGAGTCCTTAAAACTGCATTTGTGAATTTGGAAATGTTTGAGTATTTGAACCATTTTGGGTCATCAAAACTACTTATGCATCTTTTTGGAACATATTGTAAGTTATAGCTTTGATATATGGAAAACTGACTATTTTCTAAACCATCAATGATATATTTGTCAGATTAAAGTATGTGATCTATTTGCAATTTATTATTTTAAGACTAGGAAACTGCTTTAGTTATTTTGAAACACACATAGTTTATTATAACTTTGAAAACACATATTACATCTTTTCCTTTATAGATCTATTACTTGATAGAACTTATTAGGATTGGTTACTTATTGAGTTGTCAACTCACCCCCCTTTTTCTCCTCCAGTTTCAGATTGTGAAGAATAGCAAATCTTGGGAGTTTTGATGTTGTGTTGTGAGCAAAAAAAGAAGTTTTGTGATATTAGGATTGGATGGTCTTCTAATAGTTTTATATTTATTGGCCAATTGGCATTATGTACATGAGGTTTGGATTTGTTCCTATTAAATTATTGGAGATCTATTCATAAAGAATTTGTTGAGGTATTTTAGATTTATTTGATTTAATTTTTGAGGATAAATTTTAGTTGCCAAGAATGCCTTGCACACTTGTAGGGTGCTTACTTTATAAGCGTGCGGCAGTTGTCACGTGCTTATTTTTATAATTGGGTTCGGGGGTGACAGTTTGGTTAAGAAGAAAAACGAGATGATAGAAAGTGAAGTTGGTATAAATCAGTGGCGGAGTCAGGATTTTAGTCTAGAGGGGGCAAAATTAAAAGACAATATTAAAAGTGAAATTAACCTAAAAAATATTAATCAACCATAATAACAAAATAAATAAGCAATTGTAAGCAAATATGATTAGTGTTACTTAAAAAATATAATTAATAATTGTTTGAAATTATTTTTTGTGATTGATGACATGCCAATTTGTAAGACATAAGTAGTAAAATTTGTTGTATCTTTAGCTTCATTCAAGGCTAAAATGTTGTGAAGAATATCATAAATAGTGAAAATGGTGTAAATAATGATGTAAAACAAAAAACAAAAAATAGTGAAATAGGTGCAACACGTAGGACAAGACAAATAAAAGCTACTTGTAAGAATAGTGAAATTGGCGAAAAGCTTACATGGGTTGGCGTTTAAGAACTTTTTTTCCTTTCTTTTTCCTATGTGTCAGAGTCATTTTCAACCAAGTAGAAGTCATTTTTTTTTTCATTTTTTTTTTCCTTCATATTAGTAAGTAATTATTTTAGACTATATATGTTAGAAAATTTTAGGAGGAGTTAGGGGGGTAGGTGCCTCCCCTCGCCCCCCTTTGGCTCCACCCCTGGAATAAATAGAGAGTAATGCCACTATTAAATAAAACAAAAAATAACACATTTTTTTATTAAAAAAATTGTGTATGAATGGTACTTCATTTATACATTTTTTTTTATATAGAAAAAGACAAGAAGTTCATGAACCCAGAATTTATTTGTCCAAAAAAAAAAAAAAAAGACAAAAAATATTTAAAAAAAAAAAAAAAAAGACAAAAGAAGCAGAGTATAAAAGGACAGCTTGCCTAGACAACCATTGCAGGGCATTTTCACTTGTGTATTTATTCGGAATTGGGGTGATTTAATTTTGGTGGGCTAAGAGAAAAAAATTGTCGGGCTCTATTATTTTTCTCCTCTCTTTTCCCTCCTAACTGAACACATATAATTTATTTTTTCTCCTCCATTTTTTATTCACTTTGTTTTCAACTCAACCAAACACACCCTAAATTCATATGAAAATGTTAATTTTGTGTATTAGGTATATTGTTTTTATTAGTTCAGAGTACCACATTAATTTCCATTTCCTAAGTTGCATTTCTTTATGCTTATTTTCTATAGTGTAGTTCAATTTTAATCTTGTGTTCTGTTAGGTTTTTAGACCCCTTAAAAACAACAAAAGGATTAACCTAGAGAATTAGCCAAGTGATTAACTTAGTCAATTTATGCAATTCTAGGTTAACACAATCATATAATCATATCAAGTATATAAAGCAGCGGAAATATAAAGAACACAAGATATGATGACCTAGAAAACCACACGGTAAAAACCTGGAGAAAATTTGACCTAGCTATCCTCAAGGTAAACTTGAATCCACTATGTGAAAGAATCGAAGTTCATACAATAAGACTTATAAGCACCCCTGCTTGACTTCCTATTGCTACCCACCAGTAGAACTTACTGACACGACCACGTGCAAGCTCCGAATCCATGGACTCCTTCTTTCTTGGATTCTCCACAAGATACAAGCACTCCTGCTTGTATTTCTTTAAGCTCCAATGGCAGCAACTGAGTTGATCATCAAGGTGTTGATAATATCTCTGCCTTGAAAATCCTAAGTTTATGTGAAGGAAAGCTCCTCAAGAATCTCACAAGAGATTTACACAAACCGCAAAATATGAGCAACAATACAACCAGAGCAACTCCTAAAACGTGGCTAGGGTTTTGCCTTATATACCTAGGGCAAAAACATAAAAACCATAAACGTTTAATGAGATAGGGCTGAGTTGGAAATTCTACAGAAAAAACAGTCTGGCCGACTTTCGATCGATCGAGCCAGGCCGAAATGCACTAATACATCTGCAGCCTCTCGATTCCAACTTTACATGAATTACACAACTTTGAGCAAGCCTAAACAAGACTAAACATATTGTTTTGATCATGGTTTGCCAACATTACACATTAGATTTCTAAATACATAAAATTCTAAGTCTTTAGAACCTAACATGTTGAATGACCATGCCAAAACCATAAGAACATGGACTATTTTCATAGGAATCACAAGTAAAAGTACAATACTAACTTTTTTACAGTGAAGTTAAGTGTCTTGTAATTTAACTAATTGATACCTTCTGGTATTTTCAATGGGGACACTAGAGTTCAAAAAAGATGAAAGCATGGATTAAAAGAAATTGTGTATTTAGGTTAGAATTGTTAAAAAAAGTTTTGTTTTTTGCTTTTTGTCTTTTTTTGTCTTTTTTTTTTTTTTTTTTTTTGTCTTTTTTGTATGTGCAAATAATCTAGCTATTTTTTTTTTTTTAACAAAAAAACAAAGTAGTTTTTAGCTTTTTCTAACACATTAACATAAAAGTAACTAAAAATCAATGTTATGAATACCGTTTCAAAACTTGTTTCAGTTTGTCTATTAGAATGAAATATTTTAGTACCAACCTGTTTCCACGTATCGTTTTAGGGGTTACCGACTTCCCCCTGGCCCCCCCCCCCCCCCCACACACACACACACACACATATATATCAACAAAATTTCCAAAAAACGTGGAAATTTCCATCAAAATTTCCACGTTATAGTTTCATCTACCCCGCACTATTTGCTATAAATGCAAAAAACGTGGAACTCTTTGGATTACACATTTATAGTTTCATCTACCCCACCCAACTCCATTTCCTCTTTCCAAATACAACTACTTGGCTCTGCATTTTAAAATTCTTATTACACTTTCCCTGCCTCTTTTTTGCTACAAAAAGCAAATATGTGAAGGTTGAAGTTTCATGAGTAATTCACATCAGACTCAGAATCATCAAAGGTCACCTTCAGCTTTTACCCCCTCTCTCTTCATTGCTATAGAATTTTTGGTTATAATTAATGCCGTGAGTTAGAATAGAATCAGTGTAACTTAGAAGAGTCAGTACATTGCTACACATAATGCTAAAAAATAACAAATTTCATTCCAGCATATGCTACCTTGTTGTGAGTCTTGTCAGGAACAGACCCATGATTTCTTATTGTTACTCACCCACGGCCAGGGACGGAACCAAGATTTGAACCAAGGGGGGCCAAAGCATGAACCAAAAACATTTCATGTGACATGGTTTATTAAAAAAAAAAAAAAAAAATTCATGGTAGACAAAAAATTGCACTTTAGTACCTAAATATTTAAGTCAAGAAGGATATAATATGAACGAAAAAAAATTGAAAGTTACAACATGATATTCTAACGTTTTTCAAAGAAGAATAAAAAAAAAGAAGAAAAGGACTTCAAATCTCCAAATTTTGGGTAATTGGAATTAATATGTTGATTTTATCATGTTGACCAACTCACCAATATGATAATCTCATACTTTTGGATGCAACTGAAAATCACACTAATGAAGTTTTTCAAAACTTTGTTTGAGGATTTTTTTAAAAATGGGATATCAATATTAAGAGTTCGCAATGCCATGTCATCAATATTGGCTTCTAAAAGACTTTTTGAACGGTTTAGACCCCTTAAACAAACAACCAGATTGCGTAGCCTAGATTAATTAGCCAAGTTTTTACTTAGTCAAATTAAACAATTCTAGGTTAAAACAATCGAATAATCATATCATGCATATAAAACATATAAAGCAGCGGAATAATAAAAGAACACAAGATATGATCTCCCAGGAAACCACATGGAAAAACCTGGGGAGGATTTTACCTACCGATCCTCAAGGCAAAGCGGAATCCACTAAGAAAGAATTGAAGTTCTTACAAAAGGACTTACAAGCTCCCCACTTGACTTCCTAATGCTACCCACCAGTAAAACTTCCTGACACGACCACGCGTAGGCTTCGAGTCCACGGACTACTTCTTTCTTTGAATCCCTCAATCAACTACAAGCTCCCCGCTTGTTTATCTTTAAGCTTCAATGGCAGCAACCAAGTTTATCATCAAGATGTTGAAATAATCTCAATCTTGAAAACCCTAAGCTTTGTGTAAAGGAAAGCTCCTCTAGATCTCACAAGAGATTTACACAAAACCGCAATGTATGAGCAACAATACAACTTGTACAACTCTGAAAACGTGGCTAGGGTTTTGCCTTATATACCTAGGGCAAAAACATAAAACCCTAAACGTTTTAAAAGAGTCAGGGCTGAGCTGGAATTTCTGCAGAAAACGCATCTGGGCCGATTTTCGATCGATCGAGAATTACATTCGATTGATCGAGCCAGGCCGAAATGCACCATTGCATCTGCAGTCACTCGATTCCAACTTAACAATATTTTACCAACTTTGAGCAAGCCTAAACAAGACTAAATACATTGTTTTGATCATGGTTTGCCAACATTACAAATTAGAGTTCTAAATACATAAAATCCTAAGACCTTAGAACCTAACACTTTTGCATTTTATCTTTTGAAAAAAATATAAATATTGTAATTCACTTTCCCATAATTTATAAATCAATTAAAAAAGTCATATAAATTGTTGTAACCCCCATAAGGGAATTTTTTTTCTATGAGATTTTTTTGGTTATGAATTATTGAATTGAAATATTGGTGAATTGGGGATTTTTTTTGTTTATCCTATATACTATTTAAATTAAAAAAAAAAAATGGGTCCCTCATTGCCCGCTGCGCAAAAAACATTGTTAGATCATAATAGGCATAAAATTTGCACATTTTTATCTAAAAATTACCTATATTAGATTGTGTATAAATATGTAAATTTAAATGTTTGTAACAATAACTGTGTAAATTTACACTGATACTATTCATTTCATATTTTTTATATTTATTCTTTTTTTTATCTCGAGATGTATCTCAAGGTAAAGAAAGATAGTGAATGATAATTGTTGTAAGTGAAAAAAGAGAATCAACTTTAAAAAAAAATATTGATGTTTTAATGAAATGTAGTGTAAAATAGATAATCTGATACAGAGTGTTTTGATAATTAAATATGTAAAATAGAAAAGTTAGGTTCTTATACTAAAATAGACAAAAAAAATTTGTAAAGGTTGATGCGAATGTCCTTACCTACCCACTACCAACATTTAGTGGTGGCTCCAAGATTTTTTTTTCTAGGGGGTTAATAAGAAGATATATCTTAGATAGAAAATGAATCTTTTGGTCTACGATATTTCTTTATTACAAGTTTGTCCATATATTCTGTGTGAAGTTACTGCGTTTGTACCCTTTAGGCTTTTGTAACTAAGTACTTCCTGATCTTTATCGTTTATGAAGCGAAAAACTTTGCAGCCAACAACAATCATTCAAGTTGTTAGAGTTAGTCTTGTACTGGGATCCGTGCAAAGAAGTTATTCACAATTTGGAGATTTATGCAACAAAGGAAAGAAGACTATTACAATATCAAGTCCAATTGGGTATTGGAGCGAAGGTTCAACTGTAGGTTAGTATTTTGGGATAGGTTAGGGTAGTGGTAAGATTCCTCATACTTGTAACCGCTTGATTATTGATTAGTGGATTCTTAGGAGTGGTGACCTTAAATTCACCCGGTGGGGTTTTGTCATACTAAAGGTTTTTCCCATTTATCAACAAATCACCATGTCAATTTAATTTCTGTTGCATTTAGTTTATTTGGTAATTTGTTGGTGCCTCAATGATTTGCATGTTATTTGACTAAATTAATCAACTTGGGTAATTGAAATAATTAATCGGGGTCAATTTATCTTAACCCAATAGATACATTACACCCCTTGTTTGCTTAAACCCCTTCCATTCCAATCTCAAAATTTTTTTTCTTCCTCTCCCTCCAAATACTCCAAAAATCTCTCTCTTTCTTTATCCATTTTTCCTTAAATATTAGTATCACCTCGCATATTCCTCCCCCTTAACTTTCTCTCCCTTTTGGACTTTACATAACAAAATATCTTCTCTCTCACTTTTGCTTCTACTTTTAGATTAAAAAAAAAAAAAAAATCTCTTTATTATTCCCAAACTCTTCACTTTGCTTCATTTTTAGACTCTTATTGTAGTTCTCACAACCCCATCCGTACAACCAAAGCGTAAGCTATACTAAGCTCACTTCACTATATATATATATATATATGTATGTATGTATGTATGTATGTATGTATGTTACAGACATATTTTATGTAATTGGCTAATCCTTTAACAAAATGCACTTTACTTGTAATTGGGTATATCTAGAATGGGTTTAGGACTTCAAGAAACATGTTGTTCAAATCAAGTGTTAAAGCCATGAAGATCTGATCGAGAAACAAGTGAAGAAAAGTTGTTCATTAAATCTTGACAACAATCTTGATAGAAAGACTTCTATCAAGGTTTATAGTCAACACTCGACAAAAGCTCGACAGAAGCTGTTTCTGTCGAGACTTACATAATCAAAACTTTCAGATCTGATTTTCGGCCCAAGTTGAAATATTTGTATAGGGTTTCTTTTCTCACAACTCTAGACATATATAAGACTTATTTTAAAAGGTCGTTGTGCATGCAAAAAGTGCCCTAGTACATTATTCTCTTTGAAGAAGCTATTGCATCTTTACACCAAGGCTTTTGTGACCAAGGAGCTTCTTGATCTTTATCTTTGATGAACTGAAGAACTTTGTAGCCAACAAATTCTTCATGTTGCTGGAGTTAGTCACATACTGGGATCCGTGCACATTGGTTAGTCATGTACTTGGATTCGTGCTTCAAGGGAAAGATTGCCACTACAATACAAGTCCAATTGGATATTGGGGTAAAGGTTCAACTATAGGTTGGTATTTCGGGATAGGCCAAAGGGTTTGGTATGATTCCTTATACTTGTAACCGCTTGTGATTGATAATAGTGAATTCTTAGGAGTGGTGACCTCAAAATCACTTGGTGGGGTTTTGCCTCGATGATTTTCCCCATTCGTGAACAAATTATCTGTGTCAAGTTTATTTTTCATTGCATTTAGATAATTTGGTGATTTGTTTGTGCTGCCATGCTATTGCATGAAACTTAATCTAATTAATTAGCTTGGGTAATTAATTAATTAATTGTAAAGGGCCAATTTATTTTAACCCAACAATATATATATATATATATATATATAATATCCAATCCTGTAATCAAATGGCATTTCTATTTTTCAGTTTTCAATGTAATCATATGGCTTCAGTTGGCTTAGTTGTTTTCGTATAAATAAGCTGTAACTTACCCATTGTAATCATATGGCCTCAATCGGCTTAGCTATTTTCGCATAAATAAGCTGTAACTTACCCATTGTGATATTAGAGCCAAGTTGGCCGATAATAGTTGTAAGTTACATCTTTAAGCATTAATTTCAGTGTATTTCAATTATTTTTTGTTTGCTTACATTTGGCCGATTATACCGTTAGGACATATATGATTCATTGTTCGGAACATATGTCATTATTTTATGTAATTGGCTAATCCTTTGACAAAACGCACTTTACTTGTAATTGGGTAGATCTAGGATGTGTTTAACGCTTCAAGAAACAAGGTTTCAAGTTCAAGTGTTAAAGCCATGCAAGTTTGTCCAAGAATCAAGGAATGAAGTGTAGGATTTTAAAACTTGACAGCTAGCATCTATCGAGGTTTAAAAGCTACTGAAGCCTATGGCTCAACAGCTATCTCAATAGAGAGGGTATCTATCAAGGTTTATGAAACTCAAATTTTCAGGACTGTTTTTCATCAAATTCGTGAGTATGTGTTTAGGTTTTCTTTTCTTATAACCCTAAACATATATAATGATTATTTTAAGGGCCGTAAAAGGTTGCATAAGTATAAAGCAAAGTCCTGTTTAAGCAAATTGTGACTGTAGACAGAATTTGCCCTAGTTCATCTTTTTTTTTTTAAGAAGCTGCTGTATTTGTACACCGTAGGGTTTGTGACCAAGCAACTTCATGATCTTCATCATTTGGATGAACTGAAGAATTTTGCAGCAACCATCCTTCTCAAGTTGGTGATCAAGTCACGTACTGGGATCTGCACAATTGGTTAGTTACATACTAGGAGCCGTGCATTGAAAAGAAGAGATTGTCACTACAGAATAAGTCCAATTAGGTATTGGGGTAAGGGTTCAACTATAGGTTGATATAAGGTACTGGGATTCCTTTACTTGTAACTGCTTGTTTTGATAATAGTGGATTCTCGGGAGTGGTGACCTTAAAATCACTCGGTGGGGGTTTTTGTCTGTTAGGTTTTCCCCATTCGTAAACAAATCACTGTGTCAATTTATTTTCTGCTGCATACTTAGTTTATTGGTGATTTGTTTGTGCTGCCACGTATAGTTGCATGTTAATTTGATTAATTAATAAATTTGGCTAATTAATCAATTAATTCATCACAAAGGGTCAATACATTTTTGGCCTATCAATACCACCTTATTTTCAATATCATATCATAATGTCTTACATTCCCCATATTTTATTTTACATTTATTTTATAATAACTCTCCCTCTCACATTCATCTACTTCTACATCTGTTATATTTTCTCCATTCTCATCTTTTATTATATTTCCTCTTTTCTAGAACTATTGTGGTTGTAAGTTTTTTTCCCCACTCCTATTTAAAAATTTTGTATTATCAGTTTATGTTAACCAGTTATCTTCCAGTCATCTGCTTCTTCTAGTTTCTATGTTTAGCCCTACAGTTTGTTTCAGCGTGGTACAAGTTTGACCTATGAGTCTTGGAATTCTAAGCGAGTGGCCGTTTAGCCAGAAATAGGCGTCTAAGGCTTAAAGTTAGGAATGACAATCAGTAATGGAAAGTGTCCCCTGTAATAAATCGAAGGTTAGATACAATAGTTTGGAAATAAAGGTGATTAGGTTTTAAATGTTTAACATAAATTTTTGATCCAAAAACTATGAATAGGTTGTTTAGAAGTAGTTCTTCCACCAGCTCTAGATCGACCATTCTTGAAATTCCAAAAGACACTAGAATTCTCAATTCATAGTCTTATGAGATACCAGACTTGGATTTAAACTTAGGAGATTGGAATATCCCTAAAATCTCTGCCAATCAGATCTATAAGTCTTCTTGGTCCCTTAAAAAAGCTTTCAAGTTAGATTACCATGTTAAGACAATAGAACAAGTTTATGGTATAAACAAAGAATATGAAACATGTTATTTGTTTTCACCATCAACTTTAACTGCTCATCGGAAAGAAGGGCACAACTTCTTACACATAGGTTTGGTCCAGGTAGGAGTTAAACCCTTAATCAGAGAAGGTTTGAATTGCCCTTAGAGACACAAGGCACATCGGATTTGACGATAGCAATCCTCATGGCCCCTTAGAGACACAAGACACATTAGATTTAACGATAGTCTCTTAGGAACCATCCAAACTAGTCTCAGTAGTGGACCAGTCCATTTCGATTATTACCCTAACTTCACAGTTTCCCTTCATGATCCACATATTAGGAAAGCCCTCACCTTCAATATCAAGACTTCAGGAATCCTTATGGTACTAGGAACCAAACAGTTAGCCTTGATATATAGAGTCTACTACAAGTGCATAAAGACAAACCTAATGTCCAAGCCCTTAACAAGAAAGCAAAAGGAGAAACCACCCTTATCCAGACCACAGCCCTTTGATCTCAAATTCAAGTACCTAGGACCCTTAAGTGGACAGAGGTCTCATTCCCACAAGACTAGACTTTGAAAAATGAAAATTATTCTTTTCAGATCCAACACCCTACTCAAACCCCAGACCTAGACTTTGTCCATCAGTTAATTGATGGAACTGTAAGGTTGAGTTTTGACCAGTCTAGGTTTAGATTTACCCTAGATCTTCAACAACCTAGAATGTAGTCCCCTTTTCTCCTCAAAGATAAACCTGCATCCCAGTGTAGCTCATCTAGACTCCCACCCCTTAAGAAAAAATTGGACTTAGAACTCCAAGGAGTCAAGACTATATCCCAAGTTAGCACTCCCTATTACATAGCTAAATAAGAGTTAGTGGTAAATGAGGATGAAAATCACAGTCAATCTTCTCTAACTTAGTCAGACTTTAAGCAGAATGAATCCCCAATAGGTCACCAGCTCAATGTCATAAAAAAGAACTTCACCCCAGGTCATAAGTCCTTAGGTGATGATTTTGACTTCGAGACAAACAAAGTCAAAAGAGAAGCCTATAAGCCTATAAGGCAAATCATACCAAGGAACAAAAGATAGAAGTGTAAACCAAATGTCAAGAGATGTCAGCAAATGTCCCTTTCTTTGAATATTTTGAGAACCATTTTGAATGGCATAGAAAATCTTGTGTTATCACCAAAACAAATTGGAACAAAGAAAATAAAGAAGTAGTCCACTCTAGTCACCCTCCCTTAGAGAATATAACTATTAAACACAAAGTTTTTGAAGTGATTGCTACACCTTTTAGGCGACCTTCTAGTGAAGATAAACCAGTAAAAAAGGTCATGCAGCAAAACAATTACACCAACCAGTGTTTAGATGTCATAGGGACACAGCTAGATAGAATAGAAGATAGGATAGAAGCCAAGGTCATTCCTCAATCAAGAAACCTTGTTAAGCCTATCCTGTCTTTAGAAAAACCTTTAGTCAAGTTACCAGTAACTCGACAAACTAGTCTCAGGTCCAAAGACAAAACATCATTAGAAATAGTCAAGCAGAAGTTAGAAGAACTAGTAAAAAAGGAACCAATTACCTTTTTGACTAGCAGAGACCCCAGATTATTAGCCACCCTCGACATCCATACAACTTCTAGTAGCAACAACAAAACTTCTTCAGAATTTGAGGAAGAAATAGAACAATTAGAAAACTATTTTCAAAGTTTACAGGTGAATAAACTTCACTATCCCAGAATAACCCCAACCAATCTTATCAAAAATTGGTATCCTAGACCAACACCCCTTGACCTCCAATTTGAAGAAAAGAATGTTAGCAACCAATTCTCAGTATCTTTTGATAGACTCTATGACTCTATGAATGGAATATAGATGGATTATCAGAACAAGAAATTATAAATAAAATTTAGTACATGACCATGGTAGCCAATAACTACCTCAATGAACACCACCCTCATACCGAAGTAGTTGAACTTTTGGTTTTAGGTTTTACAGGAAAACTTCTGTCATGGTGGAACCATTACCTAACAGAAGAATCAAAGGAAGTGATCAAAAGTGCAGTCCAGAAAGATAAGGACAGACGTCCAATTTTTGATGAAACCATAGGTCGAGGTGTCCCAGATGGAGTAAACACCTTAATTACTACGCATTTCATAGGAACCCCTAGCAACATTACAACCAGGATACACGACTAGTTAAGTAACCTCAGGTGTCCTACCCTTAGTGACTACAGGTGGTATAAAGATGTCTTTACCACCAGAGTGATGCATAGAAACGATTGTAATTCTCCCTTTAGGAAGGAGAAGTTAATCAATGGCTTACCTAGTCTTTTTGCACATAAGATTAAAGAAATCCTCAACAACACCTCAGGTGTCATAGATTATGATGACTTAACCTATGGAGACATATCTAGTTTCATCCGTAGGGAAGGCCTGAAGTGGTGCATAGATATGAAAATCCAAAACCAAGCCAATAAGGACAAAAGAAAAGCCAAGTATGAAGTAGGAAACTTCTGTATTCAGTATGGCCTACCCTCCATAGCCCCATCCAAGAGAAAACCCAGGGAAAAAGAATATCCTAGGAAAAGAACAACCTCTAAGTATTATAGAAGTCATAAGAAGCCTAGCAATTTCAGCAGAAATGATTTCTATAAGAAATGCAGGAAATCCAAAGATTACCATAAGGTCAAGGGTAAAAGAAAGGATCCAGCACAAAAAAACATTCGATAAGAAGCATAGTGAATGTTATAAGTGTGGCAAGAAAGGTCATTTTAGGTCTGAGTGTAAACCCAAGGCTAAAGCTTTAATCAACACCCTCCAAGGTGACCAAACCAACAAAGATGAGATTTTCAAGCTCCTAGAACTCAGCAATACAGATAGTAAGTCCTCCATCAATTCTAGTGATCAAGAGATTTTTAAGATAAACTAGTCATCATCCTCTAGAGAGTCATCCAGCAATTTCAATAGAAATGATTTCTATAAGAAAAGTAGGAAATCCAAAAATTACCATAAGGTCAAGGGTAAAAGAAAGGATCCAGCACAAAAAACATTCAATAACAAACACAGTGAATGTTATAAGTGTGGCAAGAAAGGTCATTTTAGGTTTGAGTGTAAACCCAAGGCTAAAGCTTTAATCAACACCCTCCAAGGTGACCAAACCAACAAAGATGAGATTTCAAGCTCCTAGAACTCAACAGTACAAACAATGAGTCCTCCATCAATTCTAGTGATCATGAGATTTTTTAGATAAACCAGTCATCTTCCTCTAGAGAGTCATCCAGCATCTCTAGTAGTCCAGACATCAAAATAGGATGTAAAGACAATTGTTGAGTCATCTTATAGCAAACATGGTCTTAGAAGAACCAGCCCAGAAATACATAGATACTATTAGCATAATTGATTTCCAAAAATAGCATTCTAAAGTCAAGATAGTCATTAGCAAAGATTTTGAATTTGAGGTTATAGCCCTTATAGATTCAGGTGCAGATCTCAACTGCATCCAAGAAGGAATCATTCCCTCCAAGTATTTCCAACAGACTAGGGAACGATTATCCTCAGCAAAAGGAAGCAAGATGCAGATTAAATACAAAATCCCAAAAGCCCATGTGTGCTAAGACAACATAAGCTTCAAAATAGCCTTTGTCTTAGTTAAGAATATGACAAACAGAGTTATCCTAGGAAATCCTTTCATGTGTCTATTATATCCCTTTGTCATGGATAGCGAATGAATCACTACCTATCCTAAATTTAATTTTCTTAAGAGCTAGGAACACCGGGAGATTAGCAGCCTCCAAGATGTCTCCATCTCCAGAACCCTTAATCTGATCAATAGACAAACCCAACACCTTAAATACCTTAAGGATGATTTAAGACACAAGAAAATTGAGGAACAATTAACTTGTAAGATCATCCAGGCAGAAATCAAAGAATTTGAGGAAAAACTCAAGCAGGAAGTCTGCTATGATCTACCCACGGCCTTTTGGCATAGAAAAAGGCATGAAGTAGCTCTCCCATATGTCAAAGATTTTAAAGAAAAGGATATCCCAACCAAAGCTCGCCCCATCCAAATGAGCTAAGAACTCATGGAATTTTGCAGAGTGGAGATAAATGACCTCCTTAGCAAAGGAATCATTAAAAATCTAAGTCACCTTGGTCATGTCCTTAGTAAGGTAGTCATCTTCAATAAGTTTGACATGAAAAGTGGGATTGGTAGATACAGATCAGAGAGTTTGATAGGTATAAAATAGCCTTCACCACACCCTTTGGTCATTACGAATGGAACGTAATGCCTTTTGGTCTAAAGAATGCACCTAGTGAATTCCAAAACATCATGAATGAGATTTTCAATCCATTCTCCAGTCACTTCATTGTTTACATAGATGATGTACTCATCTTTTCAGAATCTATTGAGCGACATTGGAAACATTTGCGAGCATTCCTCAATACAGTCAAGCTCAATGATCTTGTGATTTCAACCCCAAAAATCAAACTTTTTCAAACACATATTCAATTCTTAGGTTTTAACATCCACCATAGTTTGATCAAACCTATAGATAGAGCCATTCAGTTTATGGACAAGTTTCCAGATCAAATCCTAGACAAATCCCAACTTCAAAGATTTCTAGGATCTCTTAATTACATTTCAGATTTTTATCAAAATCTTAGGCAGCAATGCAAACCACTTTTTGATAGACTTCGAACCAATCCATCTCCATGGACTCCTGTCCATACAATAGTCGTTCAAGAAATCAAAAATTATGTCAAGACTTTTCCTTGTTTAGGAATTCCCTCAGTAAATTCCTTCAAGATTGTCTAGATAGATGCCTCTAACATTGGTTATGGTGGCATTCTCCTTCAACATGCCAGTCCTAATTCCCCAGAATAGATAGTCTGTTTCCATTCAGGAATCTGGACCTCTATTTTGATAAGTTATAGTACTATTAAAAAAGAAATTTTATCTATAGTACTATGCATTTCAAAGTTTCAAAGTGATTTATTAAATCAAAAGTTTTTAATTAGAATTGATTGCAAATATGCAAAACATGTTTTACAAAAGGATGTCCAAAAAATTACATCAAAACAGATTTTTGCATGATGGCAAACCATTCTCTCAATTTTTGATTTTGATATAAAATTCATAAAAGGAACCTATGAGTTCTAAACTAGCCCAATTTTAGTTCTACCTTAGTATCCCCAGCACCTAGAGCAATAACCCCATATATAGTAGATGATCCCTTTGGCCCCTCACAGCCTCAAAGATCATCCCAGCTCCCCAGTAGAAAAAATAGGTCTCCTTATGTTAAGAAACCTTACATCTAGCACATCTTTTATATTGAACCCCACTTAATTCATATAAAATATCCATAGGCCCTTGCAATGGAAGTGTTGCCACCAAATTGGCATTTCCTTCCAAAAGTTCCAAAAAAAAAATCCATCAAGTTCTATAAGAGAATCCTCACCCAAGAAAAGTCTGCTCGAATAGAAGACATCAAGTCCGAAGCAAACCCATCAGTCGTTCTCTACCACAAGCTCATCATCTCCAAATTTGTCAGTTGTAAAGAATGGGGCCAACATCCCTCCTTGCTCAAAAAAATTCAAATAGAAGGCACATAAATTCAATGTAGTTATTATGACTATATAGACACCTTTGAAAAGATTTTATTTTATCAAAATAAGAACTCTGATCATTCATGGTTCTTAATATTTGACAAAAATTTCAACAGTCAACTACCGACATGATTCCTTAAATGGTGGGAAATGTTCGAATCAATTCCTTAGATCTTCCCAGAACCTCTCTAGGATGCCCTTAGGTATTTCAGCTCAAGACTCCAAGTTAACCATCACAATTCCCAGTTCCCAATAATCTAGCATATGACTATTAGGTATAAAATCCATTGGATCAACATGTGGTCCTATGTAATTAGCAACAATCTATTAAACATTGAATTCTCAGTAAAATGGTGGGATAGCCTCAAAATTGATCAAGTCATTGATCAGATAAATAAGGATTTCCCTCCTCCAGTCCACAGAGCCATTACCTAGAAGACAAGGTCCCAGTCTAGTCTAGAATCCATCTCAGTCGCCAGAAAATCAAGCAGAGAATTAAAAGATCTTGCTGACTAGTTGCTCCTCCAAGCTTCATAGTTAGAAGAAGAAGAAAAGGCTTCTTCGACCTCTTCTAAAGCATCTACCAATCACCAACCAATTGACCCCTTCCAGGATTCTCAAGACCCCTACGAAGGCCATAATTTGGACAGCCCCTAGACTATTCTAGTAGCACCAGTTACTACTCAGAATAATTCCAAACAGTCCAAGATTCCAGCTACAATCACCATTCAGAACAGTACCAAAAAAGTTACCATTCATGAATAGTATTGGCTGACGCAAGATGACAAAAACAGTACTTGCCGACACAAAAGACAAAACATGAACAGTGACGCTGCCTCGTTGCTCTTTCCAAATTCTGGTCTTCTTTCAGTGAAAAAGGTTTTCACCTCCAGAAAAAGGAATTTACCCCTCCCCAAAATTTCAAGAATCTCCAGAGGATCTTAAGCTCCCTTCCTTGGGTCTATTTAAAGAAGCTGAAATCTCATTTGAAGACAGGCTTGGTTCAACATAACTCCTTCTTACAGAATCCCTTAGTGATCATGTATTAGGAATATTCAATCCTGTAATCAAATGGCATTTCTATTTTTTAGTTTTCAATGTAATCATATGCCCTCAGTCAGCTTAGTTGTTTTCACATAAATAAGCTGTAACTTACCCATTGTAATCATATGGCCTCAGTCGCCTTTTATATATATATATATATATATTAGCACAATAATTGTAAGCTTCAATAGTGATATTCAATTAATATCCGTACCCTAAAACAATTTTATAATTTATGAAAAATCATTACTTCATGTTTTTGGTTCCTTTAACCATTATCATGATTTTTCTATAGAGGTGACATCACATGCCACATTTAAAAAAAAAAAAAAAAATACCCATAGCAATTATGCACATGAAAATGTAATTCATAATCAAATAAAAATGCATAATATTATTTTTGAGAGCACATAATTCTAACACAAAGACCATGCCAGAATGATGAAGAGGCATGGATTATTTTCATAGCTGTTCAGGATTTGCAAGTGGAAGTACAATACTAAGTACAATACACAATGAAGAAGATGACCAAGGAGACTGAATCCACATTATTACAAAACATAAATTCAAAGAGAACTAGTCTCTGTTTTAGCCGCATCTCAAACCACGGTGCTTGGAATACTCCAAAATTGATAAGGTTTAAATTTGTTCTACTAAGAAAGTTGGAACTAATTGTCACATTGGTTTGCAACTTTGCATATATATGATATATTGGCAAATTAGCTAGCCAAGAAGAGCTTGAGCCATTTTGCAGATTTCTTGAAGATTTTTTCCAAGTTGTTGAGGTAATCAGTGTATGCAAGCCCGTACCGCACTGTATAGCCTAACCCCATTTCCAAGCAGTCCATTAAAGCCCACATGAAGTATCCATTTACATCTAGTCCCTACCTGCACTCAAACAACAAACAATCCTTATGACTTTGTTTGTTGGGACAAACTTTTTTTATGGTCTTATTTATGCATAATATTGGTGCCATCAAATGAATATGTGGCAATTAATTAGTTACGATTGGCGAATTATAAAGCGGAACAAAATTAGTAGGTAGCACTCAATAACATACTTCATGGCTACTGAAATGGCATAAAGATGGGCAAGAATATGCTGAATCAAAACATCATCTTGTAATCCAGTCTCTACTGCAATAGTATCATCTCGTTTCTCCATATATCCTGTTCCAAGGCTTATATAATCATATCAAGATTAAAAAATATGATTTTGTGATGTCTTTTTTTCCTTGATGAATGTGAAAAAGAGGAACTATTTTAATTAAATTACTAACCATTCTCAATAACGAAGAAATTAGGAATGTTGTATGCATTTGAAATATAAACCAATGCATAGGTTAACCCTTGTGGATAGATATAAATTTTAGTGCTACCTGGTGTCTGGGTTAACAATGAAATATCATGTTCTTAGTTGATGTCTTAAAGTCATTGGGTTTAATCAATGTGTAAACGATATATTTAAAACACAACAGTCTTACCACTGCACCAATGAGTACCCCATCTTTCTCACCTGTGACAAATGCAACAAACAGGAAAGATGAATTAGATATTCATAACTATCAAATCCTGATTTAAGCTAAATTCAATTGCATGCTAAATTAAGCTATTTTGCAAATGAAACCACAAAAGTTTACCTATGAAAAGTAGGGTTGAAAAGTAAATTGATTCATACCAATTTTTATAAGTTCATTTATAATATTGTTGCAGAAATTGAATCCCTCTTGATTTTCCAACATCTACGATCCCATCTGCAAGCTGATTATGAAAAAGTACAAAATTTTCATATTTTCTGAAATAGGTGGCTTGTTTGAGGTTGGGTTGTTTAGAAGAAAAAAAAATACCAAGTAGAATTCTTGACCAGGAAATGGAGAATCTGTAAGTGTCTGCCCCCATATTTACCAGTGCTTACACGTCATTCTGTGTTGTGAGCCAGTTAGAAAAAGAAAGAAAGAAAAAAGCACTATCTTTTTTTTTAGTTACAAATTAGTGGCAAGAAGGAAGTTGTATTTATTTCGTGAAAATATTGACTTGTTTGCATGAAAAAGAAAAAGAAAAAGAAATCTTAAACTATTGAAAACATTACACTTTCTTTTAAGATTATTATTTTTTTTTCACTAGCTTAAGGGCAAAAATATAAGAACAAAAAGAAAAAAGATTTTTTTTTTTTTCAACAGTTTAGGAATAAAATATGATAATTTTTTTAAAGTTTTAAGACCAGAAGGTGTAACCTTATTAACAATTTAGAGAAGCAAAGGAAGGTCTTTTAAGGGTTTGGGATGAATATTGAAATTCATGCAACTTTTAGGTATAAAAATAATACTTTAACCCTTTTTTAAATTCCCTTTGACATAGTGTTGTGTTACAAACTTATTTTCCAAAATATAATCCTAGAACTATTACAAATTTTACTATATAACTTTTACAAAGTAATGTGTCATCAATCACAAAAATATAACTCAAACATTAATTTCTTTTTATCAAGATTTCTAATATTCATTTATAATATTGTTGGAAACCACCAATCACATTTATTATCATATCAATATATAAAAGTTAAGTAGTAAAATTCGTAATATCTTTAACATTTTCCTTTATGAATTTAGGTTGCAACAAAAACTTTGATCGACGAGAGAGGGGGAAAGAGAGACAGTTTTCCCTTACAGTTATTATTATTATTATGTTTTTATTGTTTCTAAAGCTTTAGTATTGTTATAAAGCAGATCAACAATCCTTCCAATGCATAAGAATGTTTTCCTAATTTGAGATTCATGATTCAATTAGGTATTTTCCTTTAAAGATTTTAGGGCAAATTACATTATATCCACCTGAGTTCACCTCAGTTAGTCTTTTGTAACCCACATTTGTTAAAAACAAGAGTAAATATGTATTTTTACGCTCATTTTATGTCTCTCTCATCTCAAAGCATAAAAAATATAAATAAATAAATAATAGAAATAAAGATAAAAATGCTAATGTTATAAAAACATTTAGGGGTAATTATACCCCATTCACTTGAGGTTTGGATGAATGATACTCCATGCCAACCTTGAAGGAAAAAAATAGTCCCCTCCCTTGAGGTTTGAAGAAATTAACACTCATCCACCATTTATATTAGTAATGAAATATTTTAAATTTGTCTCTTAATAAAAGTTTAACCATGATTAGTAAAAACAGAATTGATAAATTTAGAATAAAAATGCCAAATTTATCAAGTACTAAAACACTTGTAACAACAAATCTCTCCATAACCCGTTTATAAATATATAAAAGAGAGTAAAAAACATGCTTAATATTCTAAAATGCACTTTAATTAAAATTTTAAAGCAAACCTCAAAAGCCAAGCTCACCCTCCAAGGCCACATCCTACAGACCCATTAACCCACTTGTTTCTTCTCTAGATTGAGTCCCAGGTACTTGATGATTTGGGGATTTGATTCAAGTGTCTTGCTACTGTGGTTGGGATTGGCTGGCTGGGTTTGAAGTTGTAAGGTTGTACATGGAGGAGACGAGATTTGGAGTGGGTCAACTGTGAACCCAGTGAAAGAGAGAGGACTGTTTGTTTCTTGATCAGGAAGATGTGGGGTTTTTTTATGGGTGAGATTTTTATTGGTTACACAAAATAAACAAAGGAACCAAAATAGTGTAGATGATTAGTCCATGCAGAGCTACAAATTAAAGGTCAGTCATCGTGGGTTGTTCCTGCCAGCTTGGTCACGATGGTTTGTTGTTAATTAGATGACCATGGGTTGCTAGGATCTTTGTCTGCGTGTTCTTGTCTTCTTGAGGTAAACAAGCAGCGGAGAATTTAGATCTATTCAGGTAATGTGATATTAATTAAATACACAATTACATTTATATTATCAATTTGAATTATGAAATAGGCCCATTTAAATAAAGATAATATATATATATATATATATATGTGTGTGTGTGTGTGTGTAATTCTTTTTTCCATTGAGTAACACTATCATTCCTGTACTTATAAAAAGTAAAAATTCACTAGCCATTTCCCAAGATAAATAATCGATTCACATTTTAATTCGATCCACTAATAAAAATTTATTAGGTACTCTGAGAACAATGAACCGTGATATGTAAAAGAAATGCGATGAACAATTCTATTGTGTACCCAATAACTTTCTAGAAATGAGAGAAATTTATTGGATACTTCAAGAATGAGTAGTGATATGTAAAAGAAATGTGATGAACAATGCTATTGAGTACCCAATAACTTTCTAAAAATGAAAGAAATTTATTGGGTACTACAAAAGTAATGAGTTGTGATGTCTAAATGAAATGTGATGAATGCTATTAGAGTACCCAACAAATTCCTAGAAATGAGGTCAAACTTTTGAACTATATATGCACTTGAGTTGTGTATTGTGTATAGTGGCAGAGCGAGAAAATTTTTTTAGGGGGGGGCCAAGCTAAATATAACAAGCGAAATGCTAGTGAGTGCTCTTAGGGCATTGGTTAATAATTCATTTTAAGAAAGTTTTGACATCACTGTTATGGGAAATGAAAAAAGCTGTCCAAACATTAATTGCTTTTTTTTTTCTTTTCTCATAAAAACTTTCTTTAACTGGAATGTTAACCAATGCCCTAAGGACACTCGTTAGCATGACCCATTGATGTTGAATTAAATTTTATAGTAACCTCTTTGTTTTATACACTATTAAACAATCATTCAATAATTACACATACTACTTTTTTTTTTTTTGGAAGCAAAATTACATATACTACTTTGTCAAATATAAAAATATTTTAAGAGAGGATCAATGAATATAAACAGTAACCATTGTTATCAAATTAAATATAACAGAAAATATTCAATCAAAAATATATAATATAATGTAAAACAAGAAGAAAACACAAAGAACTTGCAAAGAGCTTTGAGAGAGAAATCTGTTATTCACTAATCTGGAAAGTTCTAATACAAGTTGTTACCAAAAAGAACTAACTAAGAGCTATTTATACCAAAAAAAAAAAAAACATAGACTAAAAATTGGCGCCTAAACTACATAACTGCTTCTTCAAAGTTCATCCAATAATACAAGGACATTTGGCATAAAGAATAACTAATTCCTATTAAGTTAAACGATTTGTTTTCCTTTCCCTTTCTCCTTTGCCGTTTTGTGCTTAGACTTTCTACCACTGTTCTCGTTTTGCTTATATTGTCGTTGATCTCTCATTTCAGCTGCAACACTCCCCTTCAAGCCTAGTGTCTTAGACTCTGTGACTTGAACTGAATTAGCTACTTGCAAAACTTTAGGTTGAAATATATCTTTCATTCCCAATTTTCCTGATAGCCTTGTAAATGCTACCATGCCTAAAGCTTTATTAATTATATCAGCAACTTGAGAATTGGTTGCTACATGAAAAGTCTTTATTTTCCCTTCCAAAATCTTGTCCCTGACCAGATGAGAATCAACTTTTATATGTTTGGGTCATTCATGGAAAACTAGGCTTGTAGCTATGTATAAGGCTGCTTGATTGTCACAAAATAACATTGCAGGTCTATGATGTTCAATTTGTAAGTCTTTAAGCAACTGCATTACCCAAGTAATCTCACAAGCCACGCTAGCCATTGCCCTATATTCAAGTTCTACAGAGGACCTAGACACCACCCCTTGCTTCTTTAATCTCTAGGATATCAAGGAATCACCCAAATACTACATATCCTGTAAGAGACCTACAGGGATCAGGGCATCCAACCCAATCTGCATCACAAAAAGACTTAATATGCAATTCTGAATTACTAAGGAAGAAAATCCCTTTGCTTGGTGACCCCTTGACAAATTGAAGAACCCTATGTGCTGCCAATAGATGAGGTTCTCTGGGTTGTGACACAAATTGGCTCAATTTGTGCGCAACATATGTTATGTCAGGCCTTGTCAATGTTAAATACAACAATTTGCCTATGAGCCTTCTATACATCCCTGGTTCAGCAAGCAATTTCCCTTCATACTTAGACAACGTCAAATTTTGTTCCATAGGAAATTTGGTAGGTTTGTAGCCCATAAAGCTTGTGTCTTTCAAAATCTCCAAGGCATATTTCCTTTGGGACAGACTAATACTTGCATCAGTCCTTGCAACTTCTAAACCTAAGAAGTACCTTAAGGAACCAAGGTCTTCTAAGCCAAGTCTATCATCAAGCAATTTCTTCAAAGCATTAACACAAGAAGGATTATTACCTGTAAGCAAGATATCATCAACATAAACCAAGAGTACAGTAAAGGAAGCTCCTTGTGAATGTGTGAACAAAGAATAATCGAATTTGGACTGCACAAAGCCCATCTGCAATATGGTAGCTAAAAATTTCTCAAACCATTGTCTTGAAGCTTGTTTGAGACCATATAAACTCTTATTTAACTTGCAAACTAAACCCTCCCCCTTGCTGTGAAAGCTAGGTGGCAAAGACATATAGACATCTTCAACCAAATCACCATGTAAGAATGCATTATTGACATCCATTTGATGCAAAAACCACCCTTTTATAGTAGCCAAGGAAAGCACAATTCTGACAGAAAAAAAAATTGGCAACTGGGAGAAAAGTCTCAGAATAATCAAGGCCATGCTTCGGAGTAAACCCTTTAGCAACTAAACGAGCCTTATTCCTCTCAATAGACCCATTAGGTAAGTATTTGATCCTATAAACCCACCTGCAGCCTATAGCAGTCTTACTAGGGGGGTAAAATCCAAGTATTATTCACCTCTAAAGCTTCAATCTCTTTGTCCATAGCGGCCTTCCATTCAAGAAATTGCACAGCTTGATGAAAGAAAATAGGTTCTGAAAGAGCAGCACTGACTGCTAGAACAAAGGACTTAAAGGCAGGTCCTAAGTGAGAATTGCTCAAGAAGTTTGAAATAGTATAAGGTAGACCAGATTGAGGCTTGGCACTAACTGACTTACAAGAGTAATCTGAAAGGTAGGAGGGAGGAACATGAGGTCTAGTGGATCTTCTTAAAGGAGGAGGAATAGACTAATCAGAAGGAAGAACAATAGGGGGCATAGAATGAGCAGTAGGAAGAGTAGCAGAATTAGAATCAGAAATAGGTTCTAAGATAGAAGGATTAGAATCAGGAATATCTGATGAAGCTAAAGTAGGAATAGACTCAACAGAATTAGAAAGGTCTAAAGAAATTGGTATGGAAGTGTCAAGGGAAAGAGCAGGAGCAATGGAAGTAACAAGATCATAAGAATAAGGAAGATTAGAAGAAACATGAGGAAAAACAAAATCATTCAAGTAAGAAGTGGAAGGACAAGAATCAGATGCATAAGGGAAAATGGTTTCATAAAACACAATATCCCTAGAAACGTAAATTGAATTACAATCAAGGTCTAATACTTTGTAACCTTTAATGCAATGAGGATAGCCTAAGAACACACACTTTCTGGCCCTAGGTGTAAATTTGGGCCTATGATTGGGTGAAGTAGATATAAAACACAAACAACCAAAATTTCTGAGATGAGCATGAGAAGGTGGAGCATGAAAAAGGATTTCAGAAGGGTTTTTGTTCCCTAAAGACTTGGAAGGAACCCTATTGATCAAGTGAACTACAGTGAGAATGCAGTCACCCCAAAAACACAAGGGCACTTGAGATTGAAATTTCAATGCTCTAGCAACATTAAGGTTATGTTGATGCTTCCTTTCAACAATGGCATTTTGTTGAGAAGTGTCAACACAAGTTAATTGGCACAAAATGCCATTGGAATGAAAGAAGTCTTTAAGATAAAATTCAGTACCATTATAATTTCTAATGGTCTTAATGTTGATATGAAATTGAGTTTTAACCATGTTAGCAAAATTAGGAATCAAAAACTGAGTATCTGATTTTAGTTTAAGCAAATACACCCAAGTGCACCTAGAAAAGTCATCCACAATGGTTAAAAAGTATTTATAACCTTCAATAGTTCAAGTAGAAAAAGGACCCCAAAGATCACAATGACTCAATTCAAAAGGAGCAGAAGATACATGAGCACTAATGGAAAAGGGAAGTCTTTTCTGTTTTGAAAAATGCCAAACATTACAACATGGAGTTTTATTAGAAACATCAATGTTTACAACACTTTTCAACAATTGAAGTTTAGAAAATGAAGGGTGACCTAGTCTAGTGTGCCATAAATCTGTGCTTGAAGGACAACTGGTAGTAGCAGTGAGAGCAGAAGACCTTTGTTGTCTAATAGAGTCCAATAGATACAAGCTGTTGCTCTCTCTACCCTGACCAATCATGCTCCATTGAGCAAGGTCCTGAATAAAGCAACAATGGCCAAGGATTATGAGACATCAAAATAAAGATTTGGTAAGTTCAACATATAATGCTATCGAGGATTAATGAAGAGGCTTGACATAAGCTCGACACAATCTCGATCTATCGAGATCTACGATATTAGAATTTCTAGATGTGAAATTCAGTCCATGATGACTTGTTTAATTAGAGTTTCTTTTCTCACAACCCTAGTCATATATAAGATTTATTTTAAAAGTCATCAAGTATGGAAAATAGTGACTTAGAACTCATATACTCTGTGTGAAGCTATTATATTTATACGCCTTAGAGTTTTGTAATCAAGTACTTCATGATCTTCATCATTTAGGAAATGAAGAACTTTGTAGCCAACAAGAATCATTCAAGTTGTTGAAGTTAGTCATGTGCTGAGATCCGTGCAAAGGAGTTAGTCACAGATCGGATATTTATGCAACAAAGGAAAGAAGACTATTACAATATCATGTCCAATTGGGTATTGGAGCAAAGGTTCAGCTGTAGATTGGTATTTTAGAATAGGTTAGGGTAGTGGTAAGATTCCTCATACTCGTAACCACTTGATTGTTTAATAGTGGATTCTTGGGAGTGGTGACCTTAAATTCACCCGATGGGGTTTATGCCTTGCGAGAGGTTTTCTCCATTTATCAACAAATCACCGTGTCAATTTAATTTCCACTACATTTAGTTTATTTAGTGATTTGTTGGTGCCTCAATGATTTACATGTAATTTGACTTAATTAATCAACTTGAGTAATTGAATTAATTAATCGGGGTCAATTTATCTTAACCCAACAGATACATTACACCCTTTGTCTGCTTAAATCCCTTCCTTTCCAATCCATTTTTTTTTTCTTCCTCTCCCTCCAAATACTCCAAAAATCTCTTTCTCTTTCTTTATCCACTTTTCCTTAAATATCAGTATCACCTCACATATTCCTTCCTCTTCACTTTCTCTCTCTTTTGGACTTCACATAACAAAATATCTTCTCTCTCACTTTTGCTTCTACTTTCAGATTAAAAAAAAAAAAAAAATTATTTCTCTTTATTATTCTGTTTGAAGCTTCTGCATTTACACAGCTTAAGGTTTTGTAATCAAGTACTTCTTGATTTTCATCATTTACGAAGTGAAAAACTTTGCAACCAACAACAATCATTCAAGTTGTTGGAGTTAGTCATGTACTGGGATCCATGCAAAGGAGTTAGTCACAAATTGGAAATTTGTGCAACAAAGGAAAGAAGACTATTACAATATCAAGTCCAATTGGGTATTGGAGCGAAGGTTCAACTGTAGGTTGGTATTTTGGGATAGGTTAGGGTAGTGGTAAGATTCCTTATACTTGTAACCGCTTGATTATTGATTAGTGGATTCTTGAGAGTGGTGACCTTAAATTCACCTAGGAGGATTTTTGCCTTGCTAGAGGTTTTCCCCATTTGTCAACAAATCACTGTGTCAATTTAATTTCCACTGCATTTAGTTTATTTGGTGATTTGTTGGTGCATCAATGATATGAATGTAATTTGACTTAATTAATCAACCTGGGTAATTGAATTAATTAATCGAGGTCAATTTATCTTAACCCAACAGATACATTACACCCCTTATCTGCTTAAAGCCCTTCCTTTCCAATCTTAATTTGTTTTTCTTCCTTTCCCTCCAAATACTCCAAAATCTCTCCCTTTCTTTATCCATTTTTCCTTAAATATTAGTATCACCTCGCATATTCCTCCCCTTTCACTTTCTCTCTCTTTTGGACTTTACGTAACAAAATATCTTCTCTCTCATTTTTGCTTCTACTTTCATATTTAAAAAAAAAAAAAAAATCATTTCTCTTTATTAATCCTAGACTCTTCACTTTGCTTCATTTTTAGACTCTTATTGTAGTTCTCACAACTCCGTCCGTACAACCAATGCGTAAGCTCTACTAAGCTCACTTCACACACACACACACACACACACACACACACATATATATATATATATATTAGCACAATAATTGTAAGGTTCAAAGGTGATATTCAATTAATATCCATACCCTAAAACAATTTTATAATTTATGAAAAATCACTACTTCATGTTTATGGTTCCTTTAACCATTAACATGATTTTTCTATAGAGGTGACATCACATTCCACATTTAAACAATAAAAAATACCCACAGTAATTATGCACGTGAAAATGTAATTTATAATCAAATAAAAATGCATAATATTATTTTTGAGAGCACATTACTTTAACAAAATGACCATGCCAGAACCATGAAGAAGCATGGATTATTTTCATAGCTATTCAGGAATTGCAAGTGGAAGTACAATACTAAGTACAATACACAATGAAGAAGATGACCAACAAGACTGAATCCACGTTTTCACAAAACATAAATTCAAAGAGAACTAGTCTCTGTTTTTGCCACATCTCAAACCACAGTGCTTGGAATACTCCAAAATCGATAAGGTTCAAATTTATTCTACTAAGAAAGTTGGAACTAATTGTCACATTGGTCTACAACTCGGCATATATGTGATATATCGGCTAATTAGCTAGCCCTTCAAGAATACCTTGAGCCATTTTGCAAACTTCTTGAGGATTCTGTCCAAGTTGTTAAGGTAATCAGTGTAACCAAGCCCGTACCGCACTGTGTAGCCTGACCCCATTTCCAAACAGTCCATTAAAGCCCATATGAAGTATACATTTACATCTACTCCCTGCCTGCACTCAAACAACAAACAATCTTTATGACTTTATTTATTGGGAAAAACTTTTTTTAGGGTATTATTTATGCATAGTATTGGTGCCATCAAAAGAATATGACAATTAATTAGTTATGATTGGCGGATTAAAAAGTGGAACAAAATTAGTAGGTAGCACTCAAGAACGTACTTCATGGCTACTAAAATGGCATAAAGATGGGCAAGAATATGCTGAATCCGAACATCATCTTGTAATGCAATCTCTCCTACAATAGTATCATCTCGTTTCTCTGGATATCCTGTTCCAAGGCATGTACAATCATATCAAGACAAAAAAAAATATATGATTTTGTGGTGTCTTTTTTTTGCTTGATGTATATGAAAAAGAGGAACTATTTTAATTAAATCACTAACCATTCCTAGTAATAAAGAACTTAGGATTGTTGTATGCATTTGAAATATAAACCAATGCATCGGTTAGCCCTTCTGGATAGATATAAATTTTAGTGCTGCCTGGTGTCTGTGTTAATAATGAAATATAATGTTCTTAGTCGACATCTTAAAGTCATTGGTTTTAATCAATGTGTAAACCATAGATTTAAAACAAAACAGTCTTATTGCTGCATCGCTGTATACCCCATCTTTCTCAGCTGTGACAAATGCAACAAACAGAAAAGATGGATTAGATATTCCCGACTATCAAACCCAGATTTAGGCTAAATTCAATTGCATGCTAAATTAATCTATTTTGCAAATCAAACCACAAAAGTTTACCTGAGACTATAGCAAACTGATAGTCAGAATAGGCTGAAAAGGTTGCATCTTTATTAAATGCTATGGCAGTTGCGTATCTAGATGTATAATAATTGATACCAATAAAGTCGAAGGATTCTTTAATTAAAGTCTTCTCATCATTTGTGAATTCTGGAAGTCCATCCCTTGCCAAAGCCTTCATGATGAATGGGTAATCTCCAAACACTAACAGTTCCAAAAACCTGTTCATACAATAGAAAAAAAAGAAAAGAAAATGAAATTAGACATAATTTTTTAGTCAAAAGGATTTGATTATGTATGTGTTTTATTGACAATGATAAATTTTCTAACCATCTAACCAAGAAGTCAAATGCTCTTCGGGCTGCATCTTGATCCTGAATTGTATTTGAACCAGGAAAAAACCATTCTGTCACTAGTGAAAGGCCGATTTGTCCCACTTGGGTTGACTATTAAAAAAAAAAGGTTATATAAATAATGCTATACAGAAATAAAAATGCAAAACTAGTTATCCTAAAGCAAAATGGATGTCAGCTTATGATTGGCCTGTGGTAAATGTTGCAAAATGAAAAAAGAAGAAGAAGAAGATGATGATTTAATTAGATTTCACTTGGTATATGTCTCTATAGAGTTTTACAGCTGTGGCATGGGCTAATATAATGTGATGGGCACAAAGGAATCCTAAAGCAAAATGGATGTCAGCTTATGATTGGCCTGTGGTAAATGTTGCAAAATGAAAAAAGAAGAAGAAGAAGATGATGATTTAATTAGATTTCACTTGGTATATGTCTCTATAGAGTTTTACAGCTGTGGCATGGGCTAATATAATGTGATGGGCACAAAGGAATGGATCTATTGCAGCATTTTGGAGTGGGTTGGGCGTATCAACTGTATAACCATACGACGCCCAGACTTATGGCTCATTGATAGTAGTCTAGTACTTCACTTGGTCACCAAAATATTGGAAATAAACATTGGCATAGGCTTTAAAATCATCCCTATTAATAGTAAGGTGACAACCATCTACATTGATTAATATCTCAAGAAACTTTGGTAGTTATAGTTACTAAAATAAGACATCGAATACTAGAAGAACTTGAACCTACACAATCTAGCTACTTCGGAAGCCATTGTATTTGTCTCCCAGTGCTTGAGGTAAATCGAAGTGGAATAGTGTCACAAATAAGGTTATCCCTGCATGGGAAATTTAGAGTCTAGCTCATTTTTTGAGTAGTTGAATAGAAAACTAGTTTGAAACTTTAGGAACAAAAACTTATTTTTCCTTTCATCATGAATACAACACAAGTAGGGTTGAAAAGTAAATTGATTCATACCATTTTTTATAAGTTCATTAATAAGATTGTTGTAGAAATTGATTCCCTCATGGTTTATTCCACCATCTACGGTCCCATCTGCAAGTTGATTATGAAAAAGTACATAAATTTAATATTTTTCGAAATAGTTGGCTTGTTTGAAGCTGGGTTGTTTAGAAGAAAAAAAATACTTGGCAGAATTCTTGACCAGGAAATGGAGAATTTGTACATGTCTACCCCCATATCTACTAGCACTTGCACGTCATCCAGTGATGCGAGCCAGTTAGAAAAAGAAAGAAAGAAAGAAAAAAGCACTATCATTTTTTTTTTTTAGTTACAAATTAGTGACAAGAAGGAAGTTGTATTTATTTGGCGAAAATATTGACCTATTTGCATGAAGTTTGTATTTTATCCATAAACTTTAAAAAGTTAATTTTCAATTTTTAAACTATTCCTTCTCCAAAAAAAAAAAAAAAAAAAAAAAAAAACACTTAAACTATTGAAAACATTACACTTTCTTTTAAGATTATTATTATTTTTTCACAAGCTTGAAGGCAAAAATATAGGAACAAAAAAAAAAAAAAAAAAAAAATCTTTCAACAATTTAGGAATGAAATAAGATTTTTTTTTTTTTTTTTTTTTAAGTTTTAAGACTAGAAGGTGTAACCTTATTAACAATTTAGAGAAGCTAAGGTTTTTTAAGGGTTTGGGATGAGTATTGAAATTCATGCAACTTTTAGGTATAAAAATAATACTTTAACGCTTTTTTAAATTTCTTTTGATATAGTGTTGTGTTACAAACTTATTTTCCAAAATATAACCCTAGAAATATTACATATTTTATTATATAACTTTTACAAACTAATTTGTCATCAATCACAAAAATATAACTCAAACATTAATTTCTTTTTATCAAGATTTCTAATATTCATTTATAATATTGTTGGAAACCACCAATCGCATTTATTATCATATCAATATATAAAAGTTAAGCAATAAAATTCATAATATCTTTAACATTTTCCTTTATGAATTTAGGTTGCAACAAAAACTTTGATCCACGAAGAAGGGGGAAAAAGAGAGACAACTTTCCCCTGTAGTTGTTATTATTATTATTATTATGTTTTTATTGTTTCTAAAGCTTTATTATTGTTATAAAGCAGATCAACAATCTTACCAATGCCTAAGAATAATTTCCTAATTTGAGATTCATGATTCAAATAGGTATTTTCCATTAAAGATTTTAGGGCAAATTAAATTATATCCACTTGAGTTCACTTTAGTTAGTCTTTTGTAACCCACATTTGTTAAAAAGAAGAGTAAATATGTATTTCTACGCTCATTTTATGTCTCTCTCCTTTCAAAAAATAAAAAATATAAATAAAAAGAGAGAAATAAAAATAAAAATGCTAATGTTATAAAAACATTTATGGGTAATTATACTCCCTTCACTTGAGGTTTGGCTGAATGACACTCCATACCAACTTTGAAGGAAATAAACACTTCCCTCCCTTGAGGTTTGAAGAAATTAACACTCATCACCCTCCATTTATATTAGTAACAAAATATTTTAAATTTGTCTCTTTATAAAAGTTTAACCATGATTAGTAAAAACATAATTGATAAGCTTAGAATAAAAATGCCAAATTTATCAAGTACTAAAACACTTGTAACAACAAATCTCTCCATAACCCGTATATAAATATAAAAAAGAGAGTAAAAAACATGCTTAATATTTTAAAATGCATTTTAATTAAAATTTTAAAGCAACCCTCAAAAGCCAAGCTCACCCTCCAAGGCCACAATCCACAGACCCATTAACCCATTCGTTTCTTCTCTAGATTGAGTCCCAGGTACTTGATGTTTTGAGGATTTGATTCAAGTGTCTTGCTATTGTGGTTGGGATTGTTGGCTAGCTGGGTTTGAAGTTGTGAGATTGTAGACGGAGGAGATGAGATTTGGAATGGCTCTACTGTGAACCCTGTGAAAGAGAGAGGACTGTTTGTTTCTCGATCAGGAAGATGTGGGGTTTTTTTATGGGTGAGATTTTTATTGGTTACACAAAATAAACATAGGAACCAAAATAGTGTAGATGATTAGTCTATGCTAAGCTACAAATTAAAGGTCAGTCATCATGGGTTGTTCCTGCCAGCTTGGTCACGATGGTTTATTGTTGATTAGATGACTGTGGGTTGCTAGGATTTTTGCCTGCGTGTTCTTGTCTTCTTGAGGCAAACAAGCAATGGAGAATTTAGATCTATTCAGGTAATGTGATATTAATTAAATACACAATTACATTTATATTATCAATTTGAATTATGTAATAGGCCCATTTAAATAAAGATATTATATATATATATATATATATAATTCTTTTTTCCATTGAGTAACACTATCATATATATATATAAAAAGTAAAAATTCACTATCCATTTCCCAGGATAAATAATAGATTCACATTTTCATTTGATCCACTAAAAAAAATTTATTAGGTACTCTGAGAACAATGAACCATTATATGTAAAAGAAATGTGATGAACAATGCTATTGAGTGCTCAATAACTTTCTACAAATGAGAGAAATTTATTGGATACTTCAAGAATGAGCAGTGATATGTAAAAGAAATGTGATGAACAATACTTTGAGTACCCAATAACTTTCTAAAAATGAAAGAAATTTATTAGGTACTCCAAAAGTAATGAGTAGTGATATCTAAAAGAAATGTGAAGAACAATGCTATCAGAGTACCCAACAAGTAAAGTGCGTTTTGTCAAAGGATTAGCGAATTACATAAAATAGTGATATATGTTCCTAACATTGAATCTCATATGTCCTAACACTCCCCTTTCACAATTCATAGGGAGTCTTCTTTGTATCGGGTCTGAAATATACCCTATTAACCGTATGACATTTGGTGTTGACTGCTTCTCCCCATAATTTTCTTGCCACATCTTTATTGAGTAACATAGCTCTAGCCATTTCCTAAATAACTCTATTCTTTCTTTATACTACACCATTTTGCTGCGAAGTAATAGGAGCAGAGAATTCTTGAGATATACCAGATATAGTGCAAAAAGATTCCATATATGAGTTCTCGAATTCTTTACCATGATTACTACGAATTCAATCAATCTTCATGTTCTTCTCATTTTGCAATCTTGTACACAAAGTTTCAATGTGCTTAGGAGCATCTGACTTGGATTTGAGAAGAATGACCTAGTTGTATCTAGTGAAATCATCTACTACAACCATGATGTATCTCTTTCCTTCAAGAGATTCAGTTCTAGTTCGACCCGTGAGATCAAGATGTAGTAGTTCCAAAGGTTTGGATGTAGCTGATGTGTGAGTGCTGGGATGTTTGGCTTTCGTTTGTTTCCTAAGCTAACACGATCCACACACAACATTGCTAACCCTGCTGAGCTTTGGTATTCCCAACACTGATTCATTCTTAGATACAATTGACAGATGTTTGTAGTTAGCGTGTCCCATCCTTTGGTGCCATAAGCCTTCATTTGGCAAACGAATACTATTCAAAACGAATGTCAGCATCAGGTACCAATCTGTAGTAGTTATCTAGAGTGTGGACTCCGCTTATGAGTTCTTTCTAGACTTATTCAAAACAAGACATTTCCCTTTTGAGAATAGCACCATGAAGTCTTGATCACAGATCTGACTTATGCTTAACAAGTTCATTCTTAGATCTTCTACATACAATACATTTGTAATGTCTAGCAATCTAGGTAGAGAGATGGTTCCCTTCCCTTTTATTTGTGATTTGCTCCCATCATTGAAAGTGACATTTCCACCTTTCTTAGACTCGAAAACCTTAAAGAGAGAACGGTCTCCAGTCATGTGTCTCGCACATCCACTGTTAAGGTACCACAAACATGTGTCCATTACTTTAAACACTGACTTCCTCACAAAGCACACTTCACGCTTACTTGACAAATCAGTAGGAATGGTTTTCTCTCTCAGCTACCATTTATGAGGAAAACCTTTGATTTTCACCCTTAGATAAACTCCTTTGCCCATTTTCATTTTGAGATAGTCTAGTCTCTTCTTTGTCATACCAAGACCTTTTTCAACAATCATCAAAATAGCTTTCAAATAACTTTTAGACTTACATTTTTTGAAATATTCAATCAAATAGAGATTAGAAAAGCAAGATGTATTTGAAATAAAAGATCTTTTCATGTTGCTTGTAACCATGACAACAGGGGTCAATGGATCACATAGCAAAGATTAAACCTAATCAGAGTGTGCCTACTCTGATACCACTTGATAGGGAAAAATGAATTGACCCCTTGCAATTAGTTAATTAATTACCCAAATTAATTAATTAAATCAAATTTCATACAATAGCATGGCAGCACAAACAAATTACCAATTATACTAAATGTAGCGGAAAATAAATTTGACACATGTGATTTTTTTACGAATGGGGAAAACTACCAAGACAAAACCCCACCGGGTAATTTTAAGGTCACCACTCCCAAGAATCTACTATTATCAATCATAAGCAGTTACAAGTATAAGGAATCTTATCAAACCTTTTGGCCTAAATACCAACCTACTGTTAAACCTCTACCCCAATACCTAATTGGACTTGTATTGTAGTGGCAATCTTTCCATTCAATGCAGGAATCCCGTACGTGACTAACCAATGATGCATAGATCCCAGCACGTGACTAACTCCAGCAACTTGAAGAGGTTCTTGGCTGCAAAGTTCTTCGGTTCATTAAGAATGAAGAACAGGAAGCTACTTGGTCACAAAACCCTTGGCATAAAGATTCAGTAGCTTCTTCAGAGAGAATAATGAATTAGGGCACTTTCTGCATGCGTTCTCCTTCTATGACGGCCTTTAAAAATAAGCCTTATATATGTCTAGGGTTATAAAAACAGAAACCCAATACAAGTATACAAGCCTGGCCGAGAATCAGATCTGGAATTTTCGATTTTGTAAGTATAGATAGAACTAGCTTCTGTCGAGCTTTAACATTAAATCTCGATAGAAGTCTTTCTGTCGAGATTGCTGTCGAGCTTTAATGAACAACTCTTCTTCACTTGTCTCTTAGTTAGATTTTCACGTCTTTAACACTTGACTTGAACAACATGTTTTTGGAAGTCTTAAACCCAGCCTAGATGTACTTAATTACAAGTAAAGTGCATTTTGTTAAAGGATTAGCCAATTACATAAAATATGTCTCGAACAATTTTCATAGCTGTTCAGGAATTGCAAGTGGAAGTACAATACTAGGTACAATACGCAATGAAGAAGATGACCAACAAGACTGAAACCACATTATTACAAAACATAAATTCAAAGACAACTAGTCTCTGTTTTAGCCGCATCTCAAACCACGGTGCTTGGAATACTCCAAAATCGATAAGGTTCAAATTTATTCTATTAAGAAAGTTGGAACTAATTGTCACATTGGTTTGCAACTCTGCATATATATGATATATCGGCTAATTAGCTAGCCAAGAAGACCTTGAACCATTCCGCAGACTTCTTTAGGATTCTGTCCAATTTGTTGAGGTAATCAGTGTAAGCAAGCCCGTATCGCACTGTGTAGCCTGATCCCACTTCCATGCAATCCATTAAAGCCCACATGAAGTATCCATTTACGTCTGCTCCCTGCCTGCACTCAAACAACAAACAATCTTTATGACTTTGTTTGTTGGGACAAACTTTTTAATTTTATGGTCTTATTTATGCATAATATTGGTGCCATCAAAAGAATATGTGACATTTAATTAGTTGCAATTGGCGGATTATGAAGCGGAACAAAACTAGTAGGTAGCACTCAAGAACATACTTCATGGCTACTGAAATGGCATAAAGATGGGCAAGAATATTTTGAATCCGAACATCATCTTGTAATGCATTCTCTACTGCAATATTATCATCTCGTTTCTCCGGATATCCTGTTCCAAGGTATTTACAATCATATCAAGATAAAATATATATATATATATATATATATTGTGATGTCTTTTTTTGCTTGATGAATATGAAAAAGAGGAACTATTTTAATTAAATTACTAACCATTCTCAGTAATAAAGAACTTAGGATTGTTGTATGCATTTGAAATATAAACCAATGCATCAATTAACCCTTGTGGATAGATATAAATTTCAGCGCTGCCTGGTGTCTGGGTTAACAATGAAATATCATGTTCTTAGTTGATGTCTTAAAGTCATTGGGTTTAATCAATGTGTAAACAATATATTTAAAACAAAACAGTCTTACCGCTGCACCAATGTATTTCCCATCTTTATTCTTAGCTATGACAAATGCAACAAATAGGAAAGATGGATTAGATATTCCTAACTATCAAAACTAGATTTAGGCTAAATTCAATTGCATGCTAAATTAAGCTATTTTGCAAATGAAACCACAAAAGTTTACCTGAGACTGTAGCAAACTGATAGTCAGAATAGGTAGAAAAGGTTGCATGTTTATCAAATGCTACGGCAGTTGCGTATCTGGATGTATAATAATTGATACCAATAAAGTCGAAGGATCCTTTAATTAAAGTCTTCTCGTCATCTGTGAATTCTGGAAGTCCATCCCTTACTAAAGCCTTCATGATGAATGGGTAATCTCCAAAAACTAATGGTTCCAAAAACCTGTTCATACAATGGAAAAAAAAAAATTAAATTAGACACAATTTTTTAGTCAAAAGGATTTGATTATGTATATGTTTTATTGACAATGATAAATTTTCAAACCATCCAACCAAGAAGTCAAATGCTCTCCGGGCTGCATCTTGATCCTGAATTGTATCTGAACTAGGCAAAAACCATTCTGTCACTAGCGAAAGGCCGATTTGTCCCGCTTGGGTTGACTATTAACAAAAAAATAAGAAGGTTATATTAATAATTTCATATAGAAATAAAAATGTAAAACTAGTTATCCTAAAGCAAAATGGGTGTCAGCTTATGATTGTCCTGGTGGAAAACGCTGGAAAACGAAAAGAAGAAGAAGAAGAAGAAGAAGATGATGATTTAATTAGATTTCACCTGGTATGTATCTTTGTAGAGTTTTACAGCTGTGGCATGGGCTAATATAATGTGATGGGCACAAAGGAATGGATCTGTTGTAGCATTTTGGAGTGGGTTGGTCGTATCGACTGTATAACCGTATGGCGCCCAAACTTGTGGCTCATTGATAGTAGTCCAGTGCTTCACTCGGTCACCAAAATATTGGAAACAAACATTGGTATAGGCTTTAAAATCATCCCTATCAATAGTAAGGTGGCAACCAACTACATTGATTAATATCTCAAGAAACTTTGATAGTTATAGTGATTAAAATAAGACATCGAATACTGGAAGAACTTGAACCTACACAATCTGGCTGCTCCAGAAGCCATTGTATTTTTCTCCCAATGCTTGAGGTAAATCGAAGTGGAACAATGTCACAAATGGGGTTATCCCTGCATGGGAAATTCAGAGTCTAGCTCATTTTTTGAGTAGTTGGAAAGAAAACTGGTTTGAAACTTTGGGAACAAAAACTTATTGTCCTTTCATCATGAATTAAGCACAAGTAAGGTTGAAAAGTAAATTGATTCATACCATTTTTTATAAGTTCATTAATAAGATTGTTGTAGAAATTGATTCCCTTATGGTTTATTCCACCATCTACGATCCCATCTGCAAGTTAATTATGAAAAAGTAAATAAATTTCTTATTTTTTGAAATAGTTGGTTTGTTTGAGGTTGGGTTGTTTAGAAGGCAAAAAAATACCAGGCAAAATTCTTGACCAGGAAATGGAGAATCTATAAGTGTCTGCCCCCATATCTACTAGCACTTGCACGTCATCCTGTTTTGCAAGCCAGTTAGAAAAAGAAAGAAAGAAAAAAGCACTACCTTTTTTTTTAGTTACAAATTAGTGACAAGAAGGAAGTTGCATTTATTTGGCAAAAATATAGACCTGTTTGCATGGAGTTTGAATTTTATCGATAAACTTTAAAAGGTTAATTTTCAATTTTAAACTATTCCTTCTCCAAAAAAAAAAATCTTAAACTATTGAAAACATTACACTTTCTTTTAAGATTATTATTATTTTTTTTCACTAGCTTGAGGGCAAAAGTATAAGAACAAAAAAAAATTTTTTTTTTCAACTATTTAGGAATGAAATAAGATTATTTTTTTAAAAGTTTTAAGACCAGAAGGTGTAACCTTATTAACAATTTAGAGAAGCAAAGGAACGTTTTTTAAGGGTTTGGGATGAATATTGAAATTCTGGCAACTTTTAGGTATAAAAATAATACTTTAACCCTTTTTTAAATTCCTTTTGATATAGTGTTGTGTTACAAACTTATTTTCCAAAATATAATCCTAGAAATATTATAAATTTCACTATATAACTTTTAAAATCTAATGTGTCATCAATCACAAAAATATAACTCAAACATTAATTTCTTTTTATCAAGAGTTCTAATATTCATTTATAATATTGTTGGAAACCACCAATCACATATATTATCATATCAATATATAAAAGTTAAGTAGTAAAATTCATAATATCTTTAACATTTTCCTTTATGAATTTAGGTTGCAAAAAAAAAAAAACTTTGATCCATGAAGAAGGGGGAAAAAGAGAGACAATTTTCCCCTGTAGTTATTATTATTATTATTATGTTTTTATTGTTTCTAAAGCTTTATTATTGTTATAAAGCAGATGAACAATCCTACCAATGCGTAAGAATATTTTCCTAATTTGAGATTCATGATTCAATTAGGTATTTTCCTTTAAAGATTTTAGGGCAAATTACATTATATCCACCTGAGTTCACCTTAGTTAGTATTTTGTAACCCACATTTGTTAAAAATAACAGTAAATATGTATTTCTACACTCATTTTATGTCTCTCTCCTCTCAAAAGATAAAAAATTTAAATAAAAAAAAGTGAAATAAAGACAAAATAATAATGTTATAAAAACATTTAGGGGTAATTATACCCCCTTCACTTGAGGTTTGGATGAATGACACTCCATGCCAACCTTGAAGGAAAAAAACACTCTCCCCCTTGAGGTTTGAAGAAATTAACACTCATTACCCTCCATTTATATTAGTAACGAAATATTTTAAATTTGTCTCTTTAAAAAAGTTTAACCATGATTAGTAAAAACATAATTGATAAGTTTAGAATAAAAATGCCAAATTTATGAAGTACTAAAACACGTGTAACAACAAATCTCTCCATAACCTGTTTATAAATATAAAAAAGAGAGTAAAAAACATGCTTAATATTTTAAAATGTACTTTAATTAAAATTTTAAAGCAACCCTCGAAAGTCAAGGTCACCCTCCAAGACCACAACCCACAGACACATTACATTAACCCATTCGTTTCTTCTCTAGATTGAGTCCTAGGTACTTGATGTTTTGGGGATTTGATTCAAGTGTCTTGCTACTGTTGTTGGGATTGTTGGTTGGTTGGGTTTGAAGTTATAAGGTTGTAGACGGAGGAGATGAGATTTGGAGTGGCTCAACTGTGAACCCTGCGAAAGAGAGAGGACTGTTTGTTTCTCGGTCGGGAAGAAGTGGGTTTTTTTTTTATTTTTTTATTTTATGGGTGAGATTTTTATTGGTTACACAAAATAAACATAGGAACCAAAATAATGTAGATGATTAGTCCATGCTGAGCTACAAATTGAAGGTCAGTCATCATGGGTTGTTCTTGCCAGCTTGGTCACCATGGTTTGTTGTTGATTAGATAATCGTGGGTTGTTAGGATTTTTGTTTGCATGTTCCTGTCTTCTTGAGGCAAACAAGCAATGGAGAATTTTGATATATTCAGGTAATGTGATATTAATTAAATACACAATTACATTTATAATATCAATTTAAATTATGTAATAGGCCCATTTAAATAAAGATAATATATATATATATATATATATCCATTGAGTAACACTATCATTCCTGTATTTATAAAAGGTAAAAAGCCACTATCCCTTTTCCAGGATAAATAATAGATTCACTTTTTCATTTGATCCACTAAAAAAAATTTATTAGGTACTCTAAGAACAATGAACCGTGATATGTAAAAGAAATGTGATGAACAATGCTATTAAGTACCCAATAACTTTCTAGAAATGAGAAAAATTTATTGGATACTTCAAGAATGAGCAATGATGTCTAAAAAAAATGTGATGAACAATGCTATTAGAGTACCCAACAATTTCCTAGAAATGATTTCAAACTTTTGAACTGTATATGCACATGAGTTGTGTACTGTATGGTGGAGCCAGAAAATTTTTTTTTTTTGGGGGGGGGGGGGGGGAGGTAAGCTAAATATAACAATTGACAAAATTCTTAAGTAAAAAAAAAAGTGTTCTTAGTTTTTTTAAGGTACTAAAACTATTTATAAGTGATCTTGAATTAAATTTTATTGTGGCCTGTTTGTTTTTTGATGAACTAAAAGGGAGGGCGAGGGTAATTATATGTGACTTACCCTTCAGGTCGTGACCTAATAAGAGCATCCCTACTATGACCGAAATTCGGCCTGTTTGTTTTATATACAATTAAACAATCATTCAATAATAACACATACTATATATATATATATTTTTTAATAGCAAAATTACACATTCTACTTTGTCAAATATAAACATATTTTAAGAGAGGATCAATGAATATAAACAGTAACCATTGTTATCAAATTAAATATAACAGAAAATATTCAGTCAAACATGAACTGATGCAGTGGCGTCATCTACGAGCACTAACAAATTAAACACTATTTCAACAAAATAGAGAGACTTTACCAAACAGGGGAAATCTCAGCCGATAACAAAGTAAAACAGAGAGACAAGGGAAGCGAGATTTACTGGAGGTTGAAGCGGAGCGGAGCGGACGACAAAGACAAAGCAGATTGTTAAGTTGTTGAAGGGTGGAGAACGGATTTTTTTTTTCATTTTATCCAGGTTTTTGTTTTTTTTTTTTTTTTTTTTTTTTTTTTTTTAAGTAACCAATCTGATAGTTTTCAACTGATAAATTTCAAGTTTGGGGATTTGTTATAGGTATTTTTGGTGTTTTTATTTGAGGGGCTGATTTACCCCCCCAAAAAAAAAAAAAAAATGGAGGAGCTATTGAGCAAAGGAAAGGGCTAGATTTTTTTTTCTTTGTATCATTTTTTATTCCTCAAATTCTAGGAGGGGCCAGAAATTGAATTTATATACAATTTAGTTATAATTTATCATTTTATTAAGGTTGTAACTGAAATGATCAAAAAGCTATGGGGGCCAAGTCCCCCTGCCCCAACGTGGCTCCGCCACTGACTGTATATGCACAGGAGTTGTGTGCTCTATACATTGCTTTCGGTACTTCCATCCCGTGTAGAAATACCGTCTAAAAAAAAAAAAAGAAAAAATCTTTTGTAGAATTGGTTTTATATCATTTATTGAGAACTATGTAGCAATATTCATATATACTTTGTACCGATGGTATGAATCGACTGCAACGTCCGTGATTCCATCATCATCTTGGATATAACTATCCCAGGTCGATGGTCCTCTCCCTCCTTCATCACCTTTTCCTTCTGTCTGTACCATTTCATTACATGTCAGTTATATATGCAAAACACATATTCTATATAAATGAATGTATGTGTGTTTATAAGAGAGAGAGACCTGTAAAGCAGAAGTGGAGCAACCAAACTTGAACTCAGTAGGGAAGTCTTTTCTTGTTATTTTGTTGGCTGTAGTTGTTGTATCCTTGGTTTGGTCTGTGCTGGTAGTTTTATCAGTAACTGAAGTTGGTGGAACAGAACCTTTCCAACATCTAATGGTAAGCCTCAAACTCTTGTTCTCATTTCTCAGAGATGGGACTCTCCGACTTGCTCCAAAAATGGTAGTTTCTGATTTCTTCAAAGAACCAAAACCAGCCATCGATGGCCTCATTGGCAATGCAAGGTTAAATGCCATGTTGAGAGAGAGAGAGAGAGAGAGAGAGAGAGAGAGGAATTTGGTGCTGCGGGATACATAGCGCCAAATTCCTTCTCCACAAGATCAACAACCATCTTCGCATCTAACTCACGTGTTGCATGTTACCTGACTCCTTTTAATGACTTTTAGTTGGCTTACTTATACCACTACTGTGGGTCCTTAGCTTGTTTTCGTCAGAAATCACTACTTTGCCGGTCCTATCCTCAAGATTTTTGCTTACTTTTCTTCTTTTTTTTTTTTGTTTATTGTAGTTCCATTCTACCACCTCTTTTTTTTTTTTTTTTTTTGCTACAGCAATTTCATGAAGAAAATAATAAACTTATTTTATTTAGTTTATAGCTTTTATTTATAACACTTTTAGTAAAAAAATAAAAAAAATTGTTCTCAAATGGATACTTAAGCGTTTTGCATGTAAGAGTAGGCAAATGCAAGTGTAAGTGAATATAAAGTTAGTAAAATAGTGAAAAATGATGTGTATAATAAAGTATAGGGTAAATTTCAGAAACCTACCCCGAGGTTTGAGAAAATACCAAACACGTCCAAGAGTTGTTAAAAATGACCAATTTGCTCCTAAAACAGACGGCGTGTACTGCCGTTTGTTCACTCTCTCCAAACAATTTTTTTTTTTCCCATGTTCTCTGTTTGTTCACTTTCTTCTTTGCGCCATAACATAAACGCCTCCTTCTGAAACTCAAATCAGTCCAAAAGATATACAACATGTATTTTGAGAAAGATTACAGATAAAAATCACTAAACTAGTACCCATTTTTCAAATCAAAACCATACATTCTCATTAGGAAAAATAAAAATTTACATTACATTCCAAAAACAAAAATCCTCCCTTCATCAAACCAAGATCAACCCAATTGGATCCAGTATCACACAAGGCAATCAAACAGACCCATTTACATCACACCTCAAACAGATCCAAAAAATAAAAAAAATTCAAAACAAAACCCAGACCATTGGTGAGCATCGTGACCCAGCAACCGCCGGCCACCACAGCACCACCCATCACTACCCACCCATCGATTTCAAACTCAAACCGTTCCCACCATCAAACATCACATGATTCACACCTCAAACCCAAAAAAACCCCCAAATTATTTATAAAAAAAAAAAAAAAAAAAAAAAAACCCACCGTTGAGCATCGTGTGACCCAACCATGGTCCACCACGGCACCACCGTCCACCACGGCACCACCCATCTTCCTCAAACCCAAACCGTTCCAACCAAACATCACATGATCCAGACCTCAAACCCAAACAAAACCTAAACTAAAAAAAAAAAAAAAAAAAAAAAAAAAAAAAAAAAAAAAAAAAACCCATTCGCACAATGGCAACTCTACCAGACTGACCTTGCAACCACCGTCTCCACTCATCGTGACTGAGCAATCGCCATCTACAATTCATCATGATTCGCAACCCAACCACAAAGCTTTTAACGGTGGAGTATGGCGTGAGATTTGTGGTTAAACCGGCTTTGAAAGCATTCCGGTGGAGGAGTTGTTGGTCCCGAGTCTGAAATTTTGGCTTTGAACTTGAGAGAGAGATATTTTTGGTGTGAAGAAGAGAGAGTTTCTGGGCGTGAAAGAGAGAGAGATTTTCTGGCGTTTTTTGTGAAGAAGAGAGAGAAAATTTGGGATTATATATGGTGCTCAAACGGCGTTACACGCTGTCTGTTTTAGGAGCAAATTGGTCATTTTCAACAACTCTTGGACGTGTTTGGTATTTCCTCAAACCTCGGGGTAAGTTTCTGGAATTTACCCTAAAGTATATGTAATATTTTAAGTATCAATAAATTTTTTTTTTTTGAAAAACTCTTTTTTTATATTATACTTGAGATTGATGAGATTTATTATAGAGTATTTGATAAAATACTTTTCTTTATTGTCAAATTTATTATTTTAACAAAATTTTTGCAGAGAGAAATCTCAACAATTGGTACGGGTTTCTTTCGGAGGATCTAATGAAAGGAGAAAATGCCATTAACTCAGATTTCGCATGCATTCTCAAAAAATCTAAACAATTTCAACTATGAAATGTGGTGGTCGTGCATGAAGTCATACTGGAAGGAAATGATTTGTGAGAAGTTACGTGCTGAGAAAGCATGGCCCCATCAAAAAGCTCTTTACTTGCTCAAGCAGTACATGGAGGATAATATGCTAATTCACATATATCAAATACAAGTATATCAAAGTAGGCATGGCTCACAGTGTCACACATTAGAGCGGTGCTCATGAGGTACCAATTCAGCAACTCATCCTGTTTCATTTCAAATTAATGCAAAAAAAATTGTTAAAATTTTAGTGTTTGAATTAAAGACTTAAATTTCGGCTCCTGCCTCTCACCTCACAAGAATTTTGTACTGGTGAAATGACTATTATATCAAGTGTGTGCGGTGTTGATTATGGTTATAGTGTTAATATATCTTACTCTATTTGACAAAATTTAATGTATTGTCCTAGTATGTAGTTGATAAAAGCTCTATTGTGGGAAAATATTTACTTAGAGTAGGGTCCATTTGGTTAGAATGATGGAAAATTAAAAGGATAGAAAAAAGATGAAGGGATAGAAAAATGAGAGGTTGAAAAATATTTAGTTTTCTATTATATGTGCTTGGTTGGAAGGATGAGAAAGTGGAAAGATGAAAAATTTATTTGTTTGGTTAAGAAGAAAAATGAGATAATAGAAAATGAAGTTGGAATAAATTAGTGGCGGAGTCAGGATTTTAGTCTAGAGGGGGGCAAATTAAAAGACAATATTAAAAGTGAAATTAATCTAAAAATATTAATCAACAATAACAAAATAAATTAACAATTGTAAGCAAATATGAATATATTTCATATTATTAAAATAAATAAACAAAAATAACCAATTCATAGCTACTAAAAAATTTACAAACTGATGGAGTAAAAATGTGATTAGTGTTACTTAAAAAATATAATGAATAAATGTTTGAAATTAATTTTTTTGATTGGTGGCATGCCAATTTGTAAGATATAAGCAGTAAAATTTGTATTATCTCTAGCATCATTCAAGTATAAAATAGTGTGGAAAGTATCATAAATAGTAAAAATAGTGTAAATAATGATATAAAATAAAAAATAAAAAATAGTGAAATAGGTGCAACACGTAGGAGAAAACAAAAGCTACTTGTAAGAATAGTGAAATTGATGAAAGCTTACCTGGTTAGACGTTTGAGAACTTTTTTTTCCTTTCTTTTTCCTGTGTGTCAGAGTCACTTTCAACCAGGTAGAAGTCCTTTTTTCATTTTTTTTTTTCCCTCTATGTTAATAAGTAATTACTTTAAACTACATATGCTAGAAAATTTTAGGAGCTAAGGGGGGCAGGTGCCCTCTCTGGCTTTATCCCTGGTATAAATAGAGAGTTCTGTCTCTATTAAATAAAACAGAAAGTAACACATTTTTTTATTAAAAATTGTGTATGCATGGTACTTTATTTATACTTTTTTTTTTTTTGGTAAAAGACAGTAAGTTCAAGAACCCAAAATTTATTTGTCCAAAAAAAAAAAAAAAAACCAGCTAACTGTTTGAGAAAAGAAAGGACAAGCGCAAAATAAAAGAAAAGAAAAAATAAACCGAAGAGAGGATAAGCAAAAAAAAAAAAAAAAAAAAGAGAAGAAGAAGAAGAAGAAGAAGAAGAAGATAAGCACAAATGAAAAAAAGAAACCGAATGAATAGATAAAAAGACAAAAAAATATTTATTAAAAATAAGGCCATAAGAAGCAGAGTAAAAAAGGACAGTTAGCCTAGACAACTATTCTTTCCTATTTTTTGCCTTATGCCCTATGCAGATAAAATATTGCAAGATGAGCTGGATGTTGTCACATATAGAGCGCCGGCCTACCTTCTCCTAGGCGTTGTCAGAATATACGCAAAAAAAAGTTGAATGCCTGTTTAATGACTGCCACAAGGTGCTAATAAAAATCAATGACTTTTTTTGCTGTATAGGTACTTTATTGCACAACCCGAAACAGGAGAGAAACAAAAGAATTGGACAAAATTTCATCTCCATCCTAAACCCGCACAATCGAAAAAGACAGATAAGAGATAAAAATTGGCCCAGTCCAACATACTAGAGCTGTCCATTGGGCCAAAAAGTGGGCAGATACATTGCCCTCTCTACAAACAAAAGAAAATTTGACATTGTTAAAGTACTTTACAAAATACAAAATATCATCACATAAAGATTTAATACTCCAATGAGGATCAACATCTGCATTATGAAGTGGCTTGATAACATTCCAAGCATCACCTTCTAGGATAATGTTCTCATAGCCTTCACTAGCAACAAACTTAATGGCACTCCAAGCTGCTCTAGCTTCCCCCTCCAATGGACTAGTGGAAAGAAATTGGTCAACCCATGCTTTCAAGGTTTTACCCATAGAATCCCTACTCACCACTGCTATTATGATTTTTTCCTCCCTTATTGTAGCATCAAAGTTCAATTTAATCCAGTTGGAAGGAGGCGGCGAGCAAGACACATCTTTTTCTGACCTTACGGACTGCACCTTCCAGGCTTGCTTGTGTTCTTGAAAAACCCGTAGGATTTGTCTTGCAAGCTCAATCGGATTACTATGTTTCCCTTCCACTCTCGCTTTATTTCTTGCGCACCATAACTGATCACAAGATATTGCTGCATATAGCTGAAACTCCCTTGCCACATCTTCATCTAGACCAAGTTTAGACCTTGGATAAAGAATAGTTTTAATCCAGTCCACTATCGAAACATTTGCTAACTTATGGACAATGAGAGGCCAAGGAGCCAAAAGCCAAATCTAGGCTGCCCACTAACAATGAAGAAAAATATGCTCCAATGTTTCAGGGGCATTATTACATAGAAAGCAATTCAAAGAAGGAAGGGAAAATCGGTTATTAAGGACAGAGCAAGTAGGGAGGATATTCCAGCACATTTTCCACAAGAGATTCTTGAGTCTAGCGTTAATTTTGAGTTTACACAACTCTTTCCAATCTTTGGTTGACATATGGGGATGCCTTGAATGATTAGAGCATCTAATGGCATTATAAGCTGACTTCACTGAGAATTCTCCTGATTGAGAAAGACACCAATATATTTGATATTGTTGGAGATGGATAGGGAGATGAATGTTTAGAATATTTGTCACCGAAGAGGGTTCAAATAAGTATGATAACTTACCTCTGTCCCATTGTCTAGTTTCTCTGTCAACTAAGTCAGCAACCAGGTGGACATCCATTGAGACTCCACATCTAACTTTTGGAATGAAGTCAGGTTCATTGGGTACCCACGGGTCTTCCAATATCCAGGTGTTAAGACCATTGTTGATCTGGTAACACATCCCTTTTTTGACAACCTCCCTGCACTTGAAGATGCTTTGAAATGCCCATGAAGCGCCTCTAGGAGTGGGCATTTTCATAAAGTTTCTATGCCGAACATATTTTTTCTTGAAGATATTAACCCACATTTTATTCACACCCTTAGCAACTTCCCATGTCATTTTTGCCACTAAAGCTTTATTCATATCGGCCATTTTTTTTATGCCAAGACCGCTAACATCTTTGGGGGTGCAGATTGAGTTCCAACTTTTTAGACAACATTCATGTTTAATTTCCTCCTTTGATCCCCACCAAAATTTCCAGTTTAGAGCATCAAGCTTGGAGCAAATTTGAGGGGGAAGAATGAGAGACGAAGCTTGATATGATGGGATAGAGGAAGCCACTGATGTGATAAGAGTGACTCTACCAGCTTGTGATAGAGATTTCATCTTCTAGCCTTGCACTCTAGGGATAATTGAGATTATCCATGCTACCCCGAGGGGCCTCACTATAGTAAGAAAGAAAAGAGTATTAACTGTAATACCAGTGGAAGGCAGCTTGGGCATACTGCAATCCGAAAAGAAGATAAAGCTTTCCCGAGAGCCTATCGCTTTCAATGATAACGATTTGGAAGGAACAATTCAGCCACACGACGATGCGTTATTAGTCGCGGCCCAAATAAATGGCTTCTTAGTGAAGAGGTGATGATAGACTAGGGAAACGGGGCCGACGTGATGTATCCGGACCTATTTAGGGGGCTCGGATTAAGGAATGAGGACCTTTCAAAGTATAGTACACCCTTGGTTGGGTTTGATGGCAAGGTGGTAGTTCTCAAGGGGAAAATTTTCCTACCCGTGAATATGGAAGGCAAGGCGGGTAGTAGTAACATTCATAGTGGTTGCTTCGTTCTCTCCATACACAGCGATACTAGGAAGGCCATGGATTCACACAATGGGGGCTGTTCCCTCCACCCTACATGTAAAAGTGAAGTTTCCTACTGAGCAAGGTATTGCTGTAGTAAGGGGAAGCCAGCAGAAGGCTAGACAATGCTTGGTTGCCATAGTCAATTGGAAGAAAGAGCGAGCCAACCAAAAGAAGCAGACCGAGCAGAAAGACCCGTCACAGAGGGTCCCTTTATAGCAATTACAAAATCCACGAAAAGAGTAGGGGGCTGGTTGTGCCAAGGAAATGATGAGAGTAAGGATATTGTCGGATGTTGACAAGTGCTTCTAAGTAGAAGAAAGCATGAAGGGCTAGGATAAGGTAGAGATGTTGTTATTCCTTATACAGAACATGGATGTGTTTGCATGGAGTCCATATGAGGTGCCCGGAATGGACCCCGAATTCATCATCCACAGACTTAATGTAGACCCCTAATTCCCCCCTAAGAAGCAGAAGCCGAGGAGATCAGCCAAGGAGTATGCTGAGGTAATGAAGGCTAAAGGAGGCTGGGGCAATAAGGGAGATCTTCTTCCCGGAATAGTTAGCAAATACTGTGGTAGTAAAGAAAAAGAACGGCAAGTGGAGGGTTTGCATAGACTTTACGGATCTAAACCAAGCATGTCCAAAAGACCTGTTTCCCATGCCGAAGATTGACCAGATGGTAGATGCCACGTACGGACATCCAAGGTTGAGCTTTTTGGACACCTTTCAGGGGTATCATCAGATCGCCCTAGCGCCCGAGGACCGAGAAAAGACAACATTCATCTCCCCAGATGCCAACTATCACTATACTGTGATGCCTTTCGGATTAAAAAATGTCAGGGCCACGTACCAGCGAATGATGATGAGGATGTTCCAGGATAAAATAGGACGTACGGTCGAAGTGTACATCGATGACATGGTGGTGAAAAGTAAACAGGAGGTGCGGCATATAGAGGATCTCCAGGGGGTGTTTAAGGTAATTCAGCAACATAAGTTACACCTCAATACTAAGAAGTGCGCTTTCGGTGTAGGGGCTGGTAAATTCCTGGGATATCTGATCACTAATCTGGAAATAGAAGTCAACCCCAACCAAATCAAAGTCGTGAAGCGTCTCAAGCCACCAAGCAATCCGAAAGAAGTACAAGTATTGATCGGGATGTTAGCTACCCTTAACCGATTCATCTCCAAATTCACTGATCGTTGCCGACCATTTTTTCAGCTTCTGAAGAAGTGGAAAGGATTTTAGTGGGATAAGGAATGTGACAAAGCTTTTCGAGATTTAAAGGATTATTTGATGCAAGCACCCATGCTAACGGCCTCGAAGCCCAGGGAGGATTTATTCATGTACATATCAGTGTCCGATCATGCTGTGAGTGCCGTGCTGCTAAGAAACAAAGGAGTGCAGCAACCCATGTATTACATCAGTAAGACTTTGGTTGATGCCGAGACAAGGTACTTACCTTTGGAGAAGTTGGTGTTAACCCTAATACATGCTACAAGAAAGTTGCTGCATTATTTTCAGGCTCATACTATATATGTCCTTACTGAGTACCCTTTACAGTCGTTGTTGAAAGGATCAGACTTCACGGGTAGAATAGCCAAGTGGGGGACTCGACTAGGTTCTTTTGACATACGGTACAGACCGCAAAGTTCGGTGAAGGGCCAAGTCCTTGTTGATTTTGTTGCAAAGTTCCCCCCTAAGAACAACGTGGAAATGGTTTGTCATGTAGAGAGTCGCCTGTGGAAGGTATTTGTGGATGGGGCATCAAGTGCCCTAGGTGCCGGTGCCGGGATTGTCATTATTACTCCTGAAGGAATACGGTTAGAGCATTCTTTTAGGCTGAGGTTTAGGGCCTCTAATAACGAAGCCGAGTATGAGGCCTTTATTGCTGAATTAAGGGCTGCTTTGGAAATGGGAGTCCAAGATGTGGAGATATATTCAGATTCTCGGTTGGTTGTTAACCAAGTCCAGGACAACTTTGAAGCCTGAGATTCCCGGATGAAAGCATACTTGCAGGCAGTAAAGTGTATCATGAACAAGTTTGCCATTGCAAAGGTGGCCCAAGTGGGCCAAGCGCAAAATAGACATGCTGATTCCTTAGCCATACTAGCATCATCAATGACCGAGGATGTGCCTCAGTTGATCAAGGTAGAACTAATATTAGAGTCGAGCATTGATGTGGCAGATAGCGTTGGTATTACTGGGGTTGATGTTACCATGATTGCGATGACCGGACTATGTTGGATGGACCCGATCATTGACTTTTTAGTTGAGCATCGACTTCCAGATGATGAAAAGGATGCCAACAGGGTTCGCCAAATGGTTGCTCAGTATTGGTTGTCGATAGATCGTGAGCTATACCGAAGGTCTTTTGGGGGACCGTACCTTTTATGCTTGCGCCCCGAGAAAGTAGAAGAGCTTCTAGCCAAGTTGCATGGTGGGGTGTGTGGCAGTCATGTGGGGGGACGCTTATTAGCACACCGAGCAATGACTCAGGGGTATTAGTGGCCATAGATGCAGAAGGATGCTGCCGAATATATGCATAAATATGAACAATGCCAAAAGCACGCCCCCTTGATCCATCTACTGGCAGGACATCTGAATCCCGTCAGTAACCCATGGCTCTTCGCATAGTGGGGGCTGGATATTCTCAGCCCCTTCCCCCAAGCAACAGGTAATCGCAGGTTTGTGTTAGTGACTGTTGATTACTTCACCAAGTGGGCAGAGGTTGAAGCTTTAGCTAATATTGGGGATGTGGACGTTAAGAAGTTTTTGTGGAAAAATATAGTCACAAGATTTGGGGTGCCGGACTCATTGATATCAGATAACGGGCTGCAATTTGATAGTAAGGCTTTTCGTATGTTTTGTAGTGATCTCGGCATAAAAAAAAAGTATTCTACTCCAATGTATCCACAGAGCAATGGTCAAGCTGAAGCCACCAACAAGGCAATCTTGAACGAGTTGAAGAAAATATTGGACAGTGCAAAAGGTAGGTGGGCTGAGGAACTACCTAACGTTTTGTGGACATACCGAACGACCCCCAGGAGATCCACAAGGGAGACCCCGTTTTCTTTAACATATGGGGCAGAAGCCGTGATACCAGCCGAGGTGAACCTATGCAGTGCACGAGTTGTAGGATTCGACCCTGCCCTAAACGATGAGATGATGGTGGAACGTTTGGATAGGTTGGAAGAATGCCGAGAAGCGGGGACCACAAAAACTTGCGCGGCACTATAACCGAGATGTAAAAACAAGGGAATTTGGCGCTGGAGATTTGGTACTGAGGAAAGTCGTGGTGAATATGTGAGACATAAATGCTAGGAAGTTAGCCCAGACTTGGGCAGGGCCCTACAAAGTTACTACCATCGCAGGCGTGGGAGCGTACTATTTGGAGGACCTAGACGAGAGACCACTACCTCAGCCATGGAATATCCACAACTTGAAAAAGTTCTATCACTGATCGGTTGTACACTGGGGTACAAGTTTGATGTAATCATGTATACATGTTTTACTAATGAATATAGTGGTATTTACCTGTGCATGTGCATTTAAATTCTGTCATTACTTTGTTAAAGCCGACCAATGGATATTGAAAAAGCTAAGGAAACCAAGGCAAGTTGTTTTGTGTGAAGGACAAAAACCTATCCCCGGTTCGATCCCCATCACCAGATAGGTGGAAACCTTAATCTAAAACCAAGGACAAAAACCTGTCCCCGGTTTGATTCCTATCACCGGACAGGTGGAAACCTTAATCTAATTTTTCTAAGGGCAAAAACCTGTCCCCAGTTCGATCCCCATCACCGAACAGGTGGAAACCTTAATCTAAAACCAAGAACGAAAACCTATCCCTGGTTCGATTCCTATCACCAGACAGGTGGAAAGCTTAATCTAAATTTCCTAAGGGCAGAAACTTGTCCTCGGTTCGATCCTTATCACCGATCAGGTGGAAACCTTAATCTAAAACCAAGAATGAAAACTTGTTCCCGATTCGATCCCCATCACCAAACAGGTGGAAACCTTAATCTTAAACCAAGGATGGAAACTTGTCCCCAATTCGATTTCCATCACCAGACAAGTAGAAACCTTACTAAAAGCTAAGTACGGAAGCCTGCTCTTTGATTTAATCATTATCACCAAGCATGCGGAAAACTAACAAAATTTTCTAAGGATAGGAGTTGGGTTCTCGGTTCGATCCTTATAACCAAGCAGGTAGAGACCCAACGCCGAGAGTTCTTTAAGGGTAGGAACCTTCTCCCAATAACAAAAACCTATCCTAGGTTCAATTCTCATCACTGAACACAAGGAAGCCTATTCCCAAAGTTCATCTAAGTACAGGGGAATCAACACATATCAAATTCTGTTATTACCACCGAGGAGCCAATTCTTTCTAGATACAGGTGACCCCATCCAGAGTAATCTAATTTCAGTCTTATGACAAATCGGGATTAGATTACCCAGCCATTTAGAACACGTGCGTAAAACAATCAAAGAGTATAGTAAGAAAAATAATAGCGAACATTAGTAAATGAAGTTAAAGCCATCATGTTAAAACTAAATCAATGTTTTGTCAGCAAAACCCAGTGACCGCATAAAAATCAAACCCGGCAAAGAAATAATTGTTCAGTCACCATAATCCGACAACATAGGTAAATTAACTAAAGAAAGAAAAAGAGTACTTCAGCAAAAGAAAAAGTCAAATTAAACAGTAGAAATCTGGTTCAGCAATTAGGACGTAGGGTCTACGGGCTACGACTAGACGATGGTTTCAGTCGGTTGCTGGTTTGTTGGGGGCTGTAGAATGTCCTCACCAAGTTAATCATCAGCACGAGGGTTACTGATGGCCTCCATTTCATCCAACTCCACGTGGGAGTCAATCTGCTCCACCAGCTCCCTCATACTTGTCATCTCTTCTTTGTCGACAGGCCCCGGAGGATTCTACACAACTAGAACAGGATTCAGGAAAGGGATTTTGCCAAGATCCCTCAGAGGAGAGTCCTCGTGGACTCCCAAGACTTACAAAGCAGCCAGCCAGCCTTCCTCGAAACCCAGCTTTCGGGCCTCCCGTATAATAGGCTTTTCAGAGTTCTCCGCATCAGCAAATCCCTCGTTGTACCATTTGTTCTCGCATGCCTCTAGAGCTGCCCTTAAGTCAGCCAACTCCTCGGCTTGTGCAGTGTTCAAACTCGCAGCCTCCTCTAATTTTAGCTCGGTCTCCCCCAACTTGGCCTACAGATCTAAAATGCTTCTTTTCCACAGCCGCCTTGGCCTTCTCGGCCGCGGTGGCCTTTTTCTCCACAGTTGCAGCAACTTTAGCTTTCTCCTTTGCGGTCACCTTGGCCACATCTTTTAAGGCCTTTTCCCAACCGGCATCCTCGGCAAGATCCTTCAACCGTCCATCAAGTATATGTGCTAGCTGAGCGGCCAGATGAAGTAACAATGATGAGTATAAAAACAGGAAGAATGAGCGTAAAATTCAATGGTAAAGCACAAAATACAAAAACAAAGAAACAAAAGATTACCGCAATAGTATGCCATTGTAACCTCTTTCCTATAGATTCGTCCGTACTCTCCTCAAAAGCGTGCACGTCCTCGAGCAAAAAGAGGCTGCGCACCAAAACTTGGCCGATGCGACCCCCCTCTCCTTTCTCCCATACCCGTACACTTGCGTCAGCAAGAAGGGGTTTACCGTCTAACTGGAATGTGGGCTGCCACTCCAGCGCAACTCGGGAGGAAGATGCCACATGCGTTCCAATCTGAGCTGTAGGCTCCTGGATGACGATGCCTCTTGACGGCTGAGGAAGGGTCCTTGTGGACGTGTCACCCAAATCGATGGGAGTCTGTTCGGCAATGCGTTGCCTTTTTCGCTATCGGCTGGGGGCAGGAGGCGGAGGAGGAGGAGTTTGACCACTACCCTAGGGCGGTTGTGGCTGCGCGGCTAGCTTGGTGCCAGGCACAAAACGGCCAATCGTCATTGTCCTTCATGTCACCATGTCTTCACCCTGATCAAATTCAGTTTCAATAGGGCTGGTAGGTTCGACTATTACTTCCTCTGCTTCCTGGACGGGAGCTTCAGGTTCGACGAGAGCCTCGGGGGCAACAGAAGTTTCGGGTTGAGCAAGGGCTTCCGGCTGAACGGGTTCATGCACTTGCTCTTGGCGGCGTTGAGACACTTGCTTGGCCGACTCGTCCCACACCAATGCAAGTTTGTCAGAACAAAGGTATCGCAAACCAATGTCACAAGCCTCGCCTATAGTGAATTTCGGAGGAAGGAAGTTCGGATGCCGCATGTTAATGCAAGATAAGAAAGGACAGTCAACTAGTAAAGCTTTGCTGAACTCCTGCCAAGTAGAATACATGGGATTGACGTTAAGAATCAAATGGGACGCTCGAAGCTATCCGTCCCGGTGAATAAAAATTTCGGACCTAAGCACAAAATTTAGGTCCCGCACATGCACTACCCTAAGATCTGGGGAAAACACTCCACCATCTGTAACAAAAAATACAGCGAGTTAGTATCGAAGTAAGCAAAACAATCATGACCGAAAAGGAAAAGTAATTTAGTAATCGGTACGAACCCACTTCGCGTCGTGTAAGGGGGCAAGGGATTTCACTGGCAAACCAATTGCCGCGTACCCAAACGAACTCACTAGTAGAATTCCTATTGGAATCGGGTAGGCAGGAGATTAGCCATACCCTCATATCTCTAACTTTTAAGTAATAGTTGGTTTTCTTACTCCCACACAAATTGTACATGTGGTTTATATCATGATGGTTTACTTGCAAACCGAACATATGATTCAATCTACTGACACAACTAACTACCCGGTAAAAGTTGAGGGGAAGTTGGTCGAGACTCAGCCCATAATATCTAAAGGTGTTAAGTAAAAGAGAGTCCACCGGAAATCTAACCCCACCCTCCAAAATTTCCATTAAAGGGAAAAAAGCGGTATTGGCCCCTCTCTGGAGAGAAATTTCACTCTCGTGGCAATACGCCACATCCACATCATCAGGGATGTTGAAACTTTGCCTGAAAATGGCTAAGAACTCCTTAGTGTTTAGAAGGAAAGCAAACCCCATCTTAACTCTAAAAACTAAAGGAAAAGATTGAAATAAAGGAAAGAGGTGGAAAACTTACTTTGGGCTCTAGTAAAGAAAGAGATTCTGGGCTGAAAGGCAAGCACGCAGATGAATGCATGGCAAAGAGAAAACTTAGAGAGTAGAGAGTGAAAAAATGAAGGAATGATTTGGAACGGGCTATTTATAGGGGCCAAAGAGAAGTGAGCAACGATTAATCAGCAATAATGAGGATTAATTAGCAATAATGACAAACCCTATGGCTACCAATGCCAACTGACGCGCGCACTGCCTCGATTCATGAACCATCAAGTAATGATAGGGACTGAACCGAACGGCCAGATCTAAACGCGCCTTTTGAGGACACATTAATGAGTTTCTAGAATCACCCAAATATCCCCCCCTCCCCATTTGAACTTCTTAGATAGCGAGTACCTCTTTGGATTCCTTGATTTTTCTTAAGAGCCGGACATAAATCAAGGGGGGGCTAATGTATGGCACTATGGTACCCAAACCCATTTTGGGCCTTAGACTCTGATCCGACGGTGTGGCCCATGGACCTGATCTCTTTCTACCTAAGACCCCATCCCCAACCCATAAAAGCCACGAGCCTAAGCTTCGTATTGCTCAAAAGCCTGAGTAGGCAATCTGCATAGGCACGCACCTTATTTCACCACCTGGCCCTTGCTCAGCGAACCGTTCTCGAGCAAAGAGAAAGGCGTTCAGATACAACACCCCTCGCATGCCCGGTAGTGCATTGGGGAATATCGCTGCCGAGCATATCTGCTAGAGTAGGAACCAGTTCCAAGGCTACATTCACCACACCCCACTTCCACCTAAACGTCCACTTAAGGCTAACGACATTGGACCTCCTCCCTCACTAACCATAGGAGTAATAATGGTTCTCCCACTAATTTGAGACTATAAATATGAGAAACGGAGGAAGGAGAAGGGTTGTTGAAAGGTTTTGGAGAGAGCGTAGAGTTGAGAGTAATAAAATTGTGAAAGTAAGAGGGAAAGAATACAAGAGTTATAGGGTTGTTACTGGACCTCTAAGTCAGAATCGCCCAAAGTAGGAAATCCAAAGCCCACATTACAAATTGATTGTGAGTCCAAATGAGAACAAGCACCTTAACCTCGTTTTCGCCACGCACAGATGCCAGATAATTACAACATGCTGCTTACGCCACAACTCCAATCCTTTTTTTCTTAAACTCCTAAACACTTTGTGCATGGAGCGGTGCCAATTTATCTACAAGACCTTTGGCGATATTATATGAATTTATAATGTACTACTAGCACACTTTTCTTTACCTTGCAAATTTTTTTTCCCCGAATCGTTGCGCTCTAGTCTGTCGTGCATGTTCCTTGTTGTTTCCCCACTTCCATGCCGACATTATATGAATTTATAATGTACTACTAGCACACTTTTCTTTACCTTGCAAATTTTTTTTTTCCTGAATCGTTGCGCTCTTGTCTGTCGTGCACGTTCCTTGTTGTTTCCCCACTTCCATTTTCCCCGCTTCCGACAAACAGTCAAAACAGATAACACAATTTTATCAAACTGTCAAACTAATAAAACTAGTATTTTATATTCTTTACCGCCCCCACCCCTCTATATATAATATAGCTTTACCTACAAGTCACAGTACAAATATTTTTTATTCTTTGAGACAGACTCACAAACACAGTCACATCTGTCAACTGACAGATCGATTATTCTTCATTGTCTTGTCAAGCTAATAGTCAATGAAGGAAAAGTCGACAAGCTTTTGGTCACAAATTAACAAATTTATTTTTAAAAAAGTTTTATTAAAAATTAAAGAGGTTGTGAAATTTTTTTCAATTTTTGATAAATTTTTTTTCAAAATTAGTTTATTATTGTAATCAAAAGAATTACAAAAGATCAACTCAAACACACAGAGCTTGGAATACTCCAAAGCGAAAAGGATCAAATTTATTCCAAAAATTAGAAGGTTGGAACTAATTTGTCAGACAACCAAATTGGTTTGCATATGTGAGATCTAGGTTAACCCATATTAAGGGTATGTTTGTTATCGTTGTTTAAATAAAAGTCGTTAGGGTACATTTTTTTTACACCTAATATCATTTAAATAACACCTATTTATTTTCAGACATCACTTACAAATTATTGGGCTTCCTTAAATATTTTTTACTATTATTATGCAAATCCACAATCATTCTTCATTTTATCACAAAATTGGGCTACAAATATAAAACACTATAAAACCCAATATTTTTTATAAAGCCTAATCCCAAATTATTTATTTTATTGAGCAAGTTAAAATCTCATTCTTTTCTAAAACCCAAGAATTTTTATACTTAGAAATATTTAAAAAGCCTATGATTCAAATACATGACAAAACAATTTTATCAATAGAATTCAAATCCATAATCAAATCCCATGATTCAATCTCATGACAAATTATTTATCAAAAAGCCCAGTTCTCACTGGCAATATCAGAAGAAAGCCTAGTTCTCATTGGCAATATCAAAAAAGCCCAGTTCTCACTAGCAATATCAGAAAAAAGCCCGAGTTCTCATTGGCAATATCAAAAAAGCCGAGTTCTCATTGGCAATATCAAAAAAGCCCAGTTCTCACCAGCAACATTAAAAAGCCCAGTTCTCACTAGCAATATCAAAAGCTCAATTTACATTGACACTATTTTATCAAAAGCCCAAGATTATTAACACTTGGCAAAAAATACTATGTCATTATTAATTCACTTAAAAATCCAATGATGAACAATGTTTCAATTTCTTAAACATTACTATAATCTATGACAATCATCTTAAGAGCTCATGGAAAGTTATTTATCTTAAAACTATGATATTTATCTCATACCATAATATAAACCCATGGAATTTATATAGAACCCATGGTCACTATTTATATCACAACATTCATAATATTTATTTTCAAAGATCATGGTAACCATTCATCCTACAAGCTCACCATTTAAATTGTGACGTGATTATCAGGAACCATAAATATTACTTATGATATGAAATTCATCATTTCAAAAAATAGTAAGTGTTATTTACAAAAGCATTTTGAAATAATTAAGCTTATGATGTTATTTTAAATGTTACAACTCATTGCCCAAAGTCTCACTACAAATATTTCTCAAAACCCAAAATATTCACTAATAATAAGAGTCCATTAGGGATGAAAACCCATGGCAATATGTGTCATTGATGTCTATTTTATAGGTCCAAATATGCTACAAAAAAGAGAACAAGCCCAAGTAAGAAAGGGGATGAACACAGCCTCGCCTAAAGGGTCCAGCCCACATGAGCAAACCCGATCCAAAGAACTCTAGAAAAGGCAGAGGACTATAAATAGACAATCAGCTTAGTTCATCCTTGACCAAGGTCCAACTGAAGGCCTTTACAAGAGAATCAAGTCTTTAATGATGAACTAGGAGTTGTCCCATCAACTTTCTGTCACCCTCTACTTGACGTGAACAGTGCCCCGAGGTTGTAATAGCAGCCAAAGTCTAATGGGTGATGGAACTTCGTCATTTTCCTCAAAGACTATATCTCCAGCGGAAAGGGAGCTGTAACCAAGTTACCCAAATCTCAATAAATCAATGCTATGAATGTAAAAAAAAACGTTCAAGAAATGGTTTATGTGCCAAGCCCATGAATCCTAAAAGGGAAAATTTAAGAACATGTGGTTTGGAGGGCATGAAGGAATCTCCAGCAGAACTCTCTGAAGTAGGCTTAAACTTTGACACCTGACTTAGGGTGTTGAAATTCTACTTCCTAGAGTCCAAATCTCAATTGCAGCACTAGTTTCATTCCCTAATGCCTGTCTTAACCTCATTGGCTGAATATAACCTCAAAGATCCAAGCATTTAATACAAGATTGTGCTGATTTTACCCATGTGTGACATTGCCCAAAGAGGCAAGACAACCCAAAAGAGAATCCACCGTTTATAGCAAAATCCTAGGATAATCAAGCCTACCATTCTACCTCTTGATCAGTCCTACGTTTTGGACTTTTGCTAATTAATACCTCCCTAAACATTACTATAAAAGGATAAGTAGACCAGCCCACAAAACACACACCAACCCCTCTGAAATTTCTGTTATTCTTGTCATTTTGCTTGTGGTTTAACTCTCTCAAAACTCATAAATCATTCCCCTTAGCCCACATTCACTTAGCCTTAGAAATTCCTTTTCCTTTTCTGCATATTCCAAGCCCATAAATGCTTCCTAATTAGTCACCCATTAAAGACTTAGCTTCAGCATTAACTCCATCACACCACCACAAGCTTAAATACCCACTCACTCAAAATAGCCTACACTACCCCATTCATTCCTCACATATATATTCCCCAAGAATCTTAGTTCAACATTCGCTGCACTAAGTTGGAATATCTCTCTCTCTTCACACCATGCCAATTAATCCCTTTCTTCTCACCATGGAACCTTTAATTTTTACTTTTTGTTTTACTATTGAAGGATATAATGTATTTGTAACAATGAAATTCTTCACTCATATTGGTGTAATGATGGCTGAAAGTACAATAGATCCCCCAAACCAAGACACACAAGGACTTCCAGAAGTGAACACTTTCTTAAATCTATTTAATAATTGACTGTTGGACTTTAAGTGTAATTTCACCCTACCACTGGAGAATTTATTTTTCTTGTATTATCAAAACAGGACCACTAACGTATTAATTAACTATTGTGAAGTATTTTTATGGGCTTTTGTTGCTGTTTTGTCAAGGTGCAGCCTTTATTTATTGCTTGGATAGGTTTATCACCACACCGAAAGCCTTTGGGCATCATCTCAAGAGCCCATCGTTGAGTTTCGGCTTGGCTTCCCCATATTTTATTCAGAGGCATCAATTTCCCCCCTTAACAAAAGTTTTTAGTGTTTAAACAATATTACACGTATTTTCATACACTTTTTCACCCACACGTATTTTCAAAAAATACAAATAACGTTACTAGAACAACATTATCAAACAGGCCCTAAGTTTAACATCTCACAAAGGACTTTAGCCAGTTTGCAGATTTCTTGGGGATTCTATTCAAGTTATTAAGGTAATCTGTGTAAGTAAGCCCAAATCTCACATTGTAGCCTACCCCATTTCCATGCAGTCCATTAAAGCCCACATGAAGAATCCATTTACGTTTACTTTTCCCCCATCCTGCACTCAAACAACAAATAATCTTTATGATGACTTTGTTTCATAAAACAAACTTGTTTAATGGTCCTATTTATGCATAATATATATATTGCTATCATTGAAAGGTATTTGTTAATACTTAGCACTCTAAACTTGCTTCATGGCTTCATTCGTGCATTATCATCCAATGTAGACTCTACTAGGATAATATCATTTCATTTCTTTGGATATCCTGTTTTAAAGCATACATAACTTGATTATATATCAAAATAAAAACAATATTTGTAATGAGTCTTTTTTTTTTTTTTTTTTTTTTAATATGGAAAAAATTTAAGGAACTGTTTTAAGTTAATTACTAACCATCTTGGGATTGTTGATTTGTTGTATTCTTGCTTCATATAAATTAATTCATCCCTTAACCCTTATGGATAAACATAAATTTCATTGCTACCTGATGTTTAGTTTAACAATGAAATAACATGTTCTTAAATGTCTTCAAGTCATTGAGTTTAATTTAATATGTAAGCAATTTAAAACAAAACAATCTTACCAGATCACCAATGTGTTTCCCATTTCTATCAACTATGAAAAATGCAACAAGCATGAAAGATGAATTAGATAATACTAACTATCAAAATCATATCTATGCCAAATTCAATTACAAGTTAAATTAAGTTGTTTTGCCAAGGAAACCACAAAATTTAGCTTTTAGCTCAGCATATTGGCATTGACTAATACTAGTATAGGTATCATCTTTATCAAATGGTTGGGAAAACGCGTATTTGGCGGTTCTCGAATTTATTTTTAGGGTGGTTATTAAGAAAGTTAAATTATACAAAATTTAATAAAGAGATAACTTAAATATATCAACATCACATATGTAAAGTATTACAATTTCTTTCTACTAACAAAAAGAAAAAAAAAAAAAAAAGGGATTAATAAGAGATAAAGTGAGAATTGAAAATGTTGAGATGAGAGTAATAAAATGTGAGAGAGTTGAAACGATAAGAGAGAGATGATATTTGTTATAACTGTGAGTTGAGTTGCTAAGGAGTGCAAAATTATTGTGATGGTAAAGTCAAAGAGAGCATAATTGCCGACATCACAAAGGAGAATTCATGACTATAATATTTCTCTTAGTACCTTTTTTAGGAAAAAAGAAATTAGAGATTATTTTTTATGTAATAGATTAAACGAGCTAGTTACCAATTTGAATGATCATAGATTTTTATTTTTATTTTGTTTTTGAATAGGGTTTTTGTTAAATAATTTGTTCACTTATTATTGTTTGGTCTAGTCATGTTTTTGTTTGGGTTATTTTTGTTGTTATTTGGGCTAATTTTTATTGTTGTTATTTAAGGCTTTTTAAATTTTTATTTTTTTATTTAAGGGGTTAAGGATTATGTTTGAGGGGACATAATTATTATTAGAGTAATGGTAGGTTTATAATATTTTCACAACAAATCTTATGCGACAATTTATTATTGGTGAGTTAAAAAGTAATATCAATATTAGGCCCTAATTAGAATTAGTAAAAGTTTATCGTGTATGATTTGTTGTGAAATTATTGTAACAATGTTGTTAACTTAGTATTACTCTTATTTTTGTTGACCCTAAATTCTTATGAGTTATGATTATCAAGTCTAGATGGTAAACATTTATATTAAGGCGGTCATAATAAGTTAGTTTAGTATAAATTTTTTTTTTTTTTGTAAGTATATATATATATATATATACATTTTTTTGCAAGTCAGTGTAGTCCTATAACCACCCTGACTTATACATGGAGCTGCTCCCGCAATTGGGTAGAACAAATCAATGAATGAATAAAACGTATAACATAAAGTTTTGCTAAATATTACCCTCAAAATTCCGAGTGGTGTCTATTACACATATTTTAGTAGTGTGTGTCCCAAAATTTCAATTGCCCTCCAAAGTATTCTAGATTTTTCTCTTACTCTCCAACCTGTTCCCATTTTTCATAAATATTGTATTCCAATTTCCAAGATTTTATCGTTCTTGTAACCTATCTCTCATCTCAATTCTCAACCACTCATATCTTTCATTTATATATATATATACATATATATTTGTATATTTCGGTATAAACATCTTTAATTTATTACCCTTATCTGATTATCCCTCTAGAACTAGTCCAAGTCAATTTCAATATCTGATCTCCTTCAATCCCTCGTGTCTCGCACTCTCCCCCACCTTATCTCCTTCATTTTTTAAATGTAATGTAATAAAGAACAATATATGTCAACATCAAATTATAAAAAGAAATCAGTGCACATTGACATTGACTCATTGAGCATCTCCTTGCAGTGACCGTATCATGTGAACATAGTTGATCAAAAATATCATATGAACATAAAAACAAAAAACACGTATGTTAAAAGAAATTTATTACGAGACAAATCTAATTAAAGTTATTAAAGCCATATTTTGAAGCAAAACAAAATTTCCCACATTTATAGTCACCTCAACCCATAAAGAAAAAAATTTGACCTCCAATGGTTTAAAGGAAATTTCCCTCAACTTATTGTATGACAATCAAAACCATGAACTAGAATTTTAATCATATAACCGGATTAAAGAAAATTTTCTTCAACTCATTATATGACAGTTAAAAAGACCATGAACTATTAATTATAATCATATAACCTTTTAAATGGGTCATGTAACTTATTTAAAATAAGTATGGCTAGTTTTATAAATCTCTACTTAGTAGATTAAGGAAATTCTTTCAAACTATATTAAATGAAAACTTGGACCATATAAATACCCCTAAGCTCCAGAAAAAGTTCCCAACCCATCTATCAAATCCTCTCTCTCTCTTCAGATATGGCTCACAACGTTGGATTGCCAATAAGGCCATCAATGGCAGATTTGGTTTATATATATATATATATATATATAGAAGTTAGTAACCCAATATTTTTTAGCAGCAAATCCACAAGTTCTATACGAGCTAAATGAAAGCAAGAGTTCAAGGGGGTATTTATATGGTCCAAGTTGAACTTGCAGATGGAACGGTAGGTGGTGGAGTAAACCAAGGGCGAATCAACTTCTACAGCAGTTTCATTAATGAACTAAAACAAAATGGTAAGGAAGAATTTTCTTTTCAATCCCATCGTGCTTCATATGAGTAATGGCTAGTTTTTTTCCCTAAATTTTCATACTAAGCTTGTTTTTAGCAGAAAACGTTTTCCAAAACACGTATTTCATATTTCTAATGTTTGGTGAGACTAAAAAAACAAACCGCAACAACTAAAAGGGAAAATACAATAGTAGCAGCAATGGGTGACTCGTTGACATGAGTTTTGTATTTGACTATCCCCTTAAGATTGAGTCTCTCTTACGTATCAATTTTTTAGAGGATTGATTACATTGATCTTACTTGGTTAATAATATCCCCAAGGGGAAATACTATCAGTGGAGAGGGGAAACTAGGCTTCATGTGTGTCTATTCAATGTCTAGGGAATCAAGAGTTGACTGTTAGTTTTTTGACCCCTTAAAAGAACAATTGAATTAACCTAGTTATTAGCTAAGTGATTAACTTAGTCAAATTATGCAATTCTAGGTTAAAACAATCAAACAATCATATCAAGAATAAAGCAGCGGAAATATAAATAACACAATGATATGATGACCTAAGAAACCACACCGGTAAAAATCTGAGGATGATTTAACCTAGCTATACTCAACATAAACTAAAATCAACTATATAAAAGAATCGAAATTCATATAAAAGGACTTATTATAAGCATCTCCGCTTGACTTCCTAATGCTACCCACCAGTAGAACTTACTGACACGACCACGTGCAAACTCCGAATCTACGGACTCCTTCTTTCTTGAATTCTCCACAAGATACAAGCTCCCCGCTTGTATTTCTTTAAGCTCCAATAGCAGCAACTGAGTTGATCATCAAGGTGTAGATAGAATCTTCTCCTTGAAAACCCTAAGTTTTGTGTAAAGGAAAGCTCATCTAAATCTCACAAGAGATTTACACAAAACAAAAAATATGAGCAACAATACAATTAGAGCAACTCTCAAAACGTGGCTAGGGTTTTGCCTTATATACCTAAGGCAAAAACATAAAACCCTAAATGTTTAATGAGATAGGGCTGAAATGGAAATTCTGCAGAAAAACATTCTGGCCGACTTTCGATCGATCGAGTCTAACCTTCAATCGATCAAGCCAGGCCGAAATGCACTAATACATTTGCAGCCTCTCGATTCCAACTTTATATGAAATACACAACTTTGAGCAAGCCTAAACAAGATTAAACATATTGTTTTAATCATAGTTTGCCAACATTACACATTACAGTTCTAAATACATAAAATCCTAAATTTTTAGAACCTAACACTGACTTTTAGAAGTAATTTATATTAAAAAGATGGAAAATCAAAGGGAGAAAAAAAGACTATTGATTGAGTTGCAACACTAACCAAAAAATGATTCAAAGAAAGAAATTGAGCTGACCAGCGGTGGTTTTGGGAATTTTTTTTTAGGGTGGTCATTAAAAAACTTAAATTAAACAAAATTTAATATAAAAAAAAAAAAAAAAAAAAAAAAACTTAAATATATTGAGATCACAAAAAAAAAAAAAAAAATGCAAATATATAAAATTTTAAAATGGCAAATTACAGCTTACCTATTTGTGGTTTGACTAAAATTTAAGTTGCCTATCTATGGTTTAAAATTTGACAATTTATCTACCTAAGGTTTTGGTTGAAATTTAAGTTGCCTACCTGTGATTTGAAATCTCATGATACAAGTGTTCCGTTGGATTATTTTTGATCTTATTTGATCTTGTATTTTTATGTTTTGTGTGTTTTTAGAGGAGAAAGACATAAAAGTTGAGTAAAATTACATACTTAGCCTTGTTTTTAACAAAGGTGGGTTACAGCAATCTAACTAAGCTAACTTTAGGGGATAAAGTATCAAATTTCAAATCATAGGTAGACAACTTAAATTTTGGCTAAACCACAGGGGGTAGGTCGTAATTTTTCCTTTTTAAAATTTTATTCTATAAGTTTTTATATTTTCAATGTACACAACCAAACAATCATTAAGCTATTGATCTCCCATTCAATTACTAACACCTTACCTAAATAAGTAAAAATATAAACAAAATGCATCATCATTTTTTATGATCTATTCCAACTAATTTTGTATTGTTTAATCTAATTTGGATTAAATCGATACAATGCTTTACTAATTTCTTTTCTAGAGAAATTGTGGTCAAGAAGTTGACAATAGAACCACTTTGAAAAGTTGCTCTTTTTATTTCAACTTAGGATTTGAAAGAAGATTATTCAAGTCAATATGAATTTTTTTAGAAGATGAATCTTGCAATACAAGTGATTTCCTTATGAGAAATTTTTTCGTAGTGCTAGAAAAAAAATAAATGGTAAACTATAAGTTCATTCAATATATTCAGCTTAGGCATTCAATCGTTACATTAATAATATTCAATAAAGTATTCAAGTAATACTTAAGTGCATATGCGTGTGTACAAAATGTTTCAAATAAATTCAACAAATTCTATTAAAGACTAACTATTTGAAAACATGCATTTTTTAGAAGAAGAAAAAATATAACGATTTTGAAATATGCCTTTTGGAAACACAATTTTGAAAAACCACAATTAAACATTTAATTTGGGCTTTTAGACTAATTTGTAGTATTTGTTTGGGTAATTTTTAAGAAGAGCTATGTTCACAATATTTTTAAAATACTTTTACAACAAATCTTAAATTATAAGTTGTTGTTAGTTTTAATTTGAACCTACCACTAGAATTATCTTTTTGTCCACTAGTAACAGCTATTAACAGCCTGCTACTTATGATTTATTTGTGAAAATGTTGTGAAAATATCATCTCTATGAAACCAATTGGTCTGCATATACATGATATTTGGGCTAATCCATATTAAGGACAACCCAAGAAGACCTTGAGCCATTACGCAGACTTCTTGGGCATTCTATTCAAGTTGTTGAGGTAATCCGTGTAAGTAAGCCTGAACCACACTTTGTGGCCTGACCCCATTTCCATGCAGTCCATTAAAGACTACATGAAGTATCCCTTTACGTTTGCTCCCTTCATGCACTCAAACAACAAACAATCTTTATGATTTTGTTTTATGGTCTTATTTATGCATAATATTGTTGCCATCAAAAGACCTATGTGACAATTAAATTGTGATTGATGGATCATAAAGCAGAACACAATAAGTAAGAAGAGGATTTTTATTTGTTGTTAGTAGGTAGCTAGCACTCAGAAACATATTTCATGGCTTCTGAAATAGCAAAAAGATAGCAAAGAATATGGTGAATTTGTGCATTATCATCTAATGCAATATCCGTAGGGACAATCATATCAAGATAAAAAAAATATTTTGTGATATGTTTTTTTTTTTTTTTTTTTTGCCAGATGAATATTAAAAACTAGGAACTATTTTAAATGAATTACTAAACATTCTCAGTAACGTAGAACTTAGGATTGTCGTATACTTGCTACATATAAATCAATACATCCCTGAACCCTTGTGGATAGACATAAATTATATTGCTACCTTGTGTCTGGGTTAACAATGAAATAACACGTTCTTCTACAAAGTCTTAAAGTCATTGGGTTTACTCAACGTGTAAATGATAAATTTAATACAAAATTAATCTTACCGATCACCAATTAATGGGTTCTCATTTCTATCAACTGTGACAAATGCAACAAACAGGAAAGATGGATTAGATAATCATAACTATTAAATCAGATCTATGAAACCACGGTGAAAATGGGCTTTTGCCTTTTTTTTTTTTAAATATCCAGCAAAATGTCCCATATTTGAAACAATTTAAAGAAATGCCTTTGTTTTAAAACTTGATTTTTGGACAGTTGAGATATAGCAAACTGAAAATAAATTTTTGTCTAGGTTAACAATGAAATAACACGTTCTTCAACGAAGTCTTAAAGTCATTGGGTTTACTCAACGTGTAAATGATAAATTTAATACAAAATTAATCTTACCGATCACCAATTAATGGGTTTCTCATTTCTATCAACTGTGACAAATGCAACAAACAAAAAAGATGGATTAGATAATCATAACTATTAAATCAAATCTATGAAACAACGGTGAAAATGGGCTTTTGCCCCTTTTTTTTTTTTTTTTTTTAATATCCAGCAAAATATCCATATCTGAAACTATTTAAAGAAATGCCCATATTTTGAAACTCGATTTTCTAAAAATCAAGTTATAGCGAACTGAAAATAAATTTTTTTTTTTTTTTGGAACTCGAGTTCCATGTGAAGTACTCGAGTTCATGGAACTCGAGTTCCTTGAAAAAATTCAAGTGGAACTCGAGTACTTTACATGGAACTCGAGTTCCAAAAAAAAAAAAAAAAAAATTTCTAAGTCCACGTTCACTATAACTTGATGTTCCAAAAATCGATTTATACATTTGAAACTCAATTTTTAGAAAATCAAGTTTCAAAACAGGGGCATTTCCCTAATTAGTTTCAGACATGATGCATTTTGCTGGATATTTTAAAAAGAAAGGGCAAAAGCCCATTTTCTCCATGAAACCACAAAATTTACCTTTGAGTAGATTGAGCATACTGATATTCAGTAAAAGTAGTGTCAATATCTTCTTTATCAAATTGTTCAGAAACCGTGTATTTGGATATATAATAATTGACACCAATAAAGTCAAAGGATCCTTTAACTAAATTCTTCTCCATGTTTGTGAATTTTGGAAGTCCATCTCTCATTAAAGCCTTCATGATGAATGGGTAATCACCAAACATTAAGGGTTCCATAAACCTATACATACAATAGAAAAAAGAAAAAAGAAAAAAGGAAATTAGACATGATTTTTTAGTCAAAAGGATTTGATTATGTATGTGTTTAATTGATTGGTGATAAATTTTCTAACTATCCAACCAAGAAGTAAAATGCTCTCGGCTGCATCTTTTTCATGATGTGTGTATTCATGAGGTTCAAACCATTGTGTCATTAGCTAAATACTAATTTCTCCCCCTTGAATCGGGTATGAATAAAAAAAAAACACTTAAATTATATAAATGACGTTGTATGGAAACAAAATGGGTGTTAGCTTATGATTGGCCTAGTGAAAAATGCTACAAAATGAAAAAAGAAGAAGAAGAAGATGATCATGATTTAATTAGATTTCACCAGGTATGTGTCTCTGTTAGAGTTTTACAGCTGTGGCATGGGCTAATATAATGTGATGGGGCACAAAGGAATGGATCTGTTACAGCATTTTGGATTGGGTTGGTTGAATCGATCGATTATATAACCGTACGGCGCCCAGACTTATGGTTCATTGATAGTAGTCTAGTACTTCACTCGGTCTCCAAAATATTGGAAACAAACATTGGCATAGGCTTTAAAATCATCCCTATCAATAGCAAGGTAGCAACCAACTACATTGATTTATATCTTAGGAAACTTTGATAGTCATAGTGATTAAAAGTTTAAAACAAGACATCTAATACTGGAAAAACTTAGGAAATAATTTGATAGTTATAGTGATTAATATCTTAAACTTAGGAAATAATTTGATAGTTATAATGATTAATATCTTAACTCCTGAATTACCAAAAAAAAAAAGTGATTTTAATCTTAGGAAATCACCCCTATCATTAATAGTAAGGAAGCAACCAAGTACACTGATTAATCCTGCCTCAAAAAAAAAAAGTACACTGATTAATAAATATTATCTTAGGAAATTTTGATAGTTGAAATAAGAATTTTGATCAACTGGATCAACCTACACAATCTGGTTGCACAAGAAGCCATTGAATTTATCTTTCAGTACTTGACGTAAATCAAAGTGGAACAGTGTCACAAATGAGGTTATCCCTGCATGGGGAATTTTGAGTCTCATTTTTTGAGCAGATAAAAAGTAAATTGGTATGATTTTTTTTTTTTTTTTTTGGCTGAAAATTTAGGAACAAAAACTTCTCCTTTCATATGAAGCACAAGTAAGGTTGAAAAGTAAATTGGTTCTACAATTTTTTATTAGTTCATTAATAATACAGTTGTAGAAATTGATTCGCTCTTGGTTTACTCCACCATCTACGGTCCCGTCTGCAAATTATAAAGAAGTAGATAAATTTTATATTTTCTAAAATATTTGGCTTGTTTGAGGTTGGGTTATTTCGAAGAAGAAAATACCAGGGAGAACTCTTGACCAGGAAATGGAAAATCTGAAAGTGTCTGCCTAGAACTCTTGACCAGGAAATGGAAAATCTGAAAGTGTCTGCCTGCCCTCATTTTTTTCAACAGTTGCACGTCCTCCTGTGATGCCAGCCAGTTAGAGAAAGAAAGAAAGGAAAAAGCAGTATTTGTTACAAATTAGTGACAAGAAAGAAGTTGTATTTCTTTGACTAAAATATTGACCCTGTTTGCATGAAGTTTGTATTTCTTCTATCAATTTTTTTTTTTTTTTTTTCAGTTCCTAAACTATTGAAAACATTACACTTTCATTTAAGATTATTACTAATTATTTTTTCACTAGCTTGAGAACGAAAATATTAGGACTGAAAAAAAAAATCCAACAATTTAAGGTTGAAATAAGAATTTTTAAAAATTTTAAGACCAGAAAGTGTAACCTTATGTTTTGGGATGAATGTTGAAATTCAATCAAATTTTAGGTATAAAAACCATAGATTAACCTTTTTTTAATTGCCTTTTGATATAATGCTGTGTTAAAAACTTATTTTCCGAAAACTAATGGTCATCAATCGCAAAAAAAGTTATTCAAACATTAATTTCTTTTTTGAGAAGTGCTACTTTCACAATGTTTTTACAAAAAATTTTTAACAATTTGTAGGTGGTAAGTTATTATTAGTTCTAATTTAAACCTACTACTAAAATTACTTTTTTACCTACCAATTACAACTTGTAACAAATTACAATTTATAATTTGTTGTGAAAATGTTGTAGATATAACATTTCTCTTCTTTTTATCGGGATTTTTAACATTGATAGGTCAAGAATGTATTGACCATTTTTGATAAATTAACCAATTGGTTTAGCCAAGTTAATTAATTAATTCAATTTGCATGCAATATGCATGGCAGCACAAACAAATCACCAAATAACTAAATACAGTAGAAAATAAATTGACATGGTGATTTGTTTATGAACGAGAAAAACCTACACGGCAAAAATTTCACCAAGTGATTTTAAGGTCACCACTCTTGAGAATCCACTATTATCAAAACAAGCGGTTATAAGTCCAATTGTGTATTGGGGAAAGGGTTACAAATCATATCAATATCATGACTTGGTCACCTTTTGAATGTGTTCTCCTTGTATTCTCATTTGCGACAAAACTCTAAGATGCAAAAGACGCAATAGCTTCTTTCAAAGAGAATAAGGCATTTGGTCACTTTTTGCATATGTTCTTCTTGTATTCTCATTTGTGATGGCCTTCAAAATAAGTCATATATATGTCTAGGGTTGTGAGAAAAGAAACCCTACACAAATACATAAGCATAGGCTGAAAATCAAATCTGAAAAACTAATTTTTGTAATTCTTGATAGATTGTATCTGTCAAGTAGTTGTTGAGATCTCGATAGATAGTATCTGTCAAGACCTTGATAGATATTATTTGTCAAGCAGCTGTCGAGACCTCCATAGATAGCTATCTGTTAGAAATCTATCTAGTTTTAATGAACAACCCTTCTTCACATGTTTCTTGGACAGATTTGCATGGCTTCAATACTAGGCTTGAACTCTTATTCTTTGAAATATTAAACACATCCTAGATCTACCCAATTACAAGTAAAGTGCGTTTTGTCAAAAGATTAGCCAATTCTATTTTGAAATATGTTCCTAACATCAAATCACATATGTTCTAACACCTTATACCAACCTATAGTTGAACCCTTCTCAATACCCAATTGGACTTGTTCTGTAATAACAATCTCTAATTTCCAATGCATGGCTCCTAGTACGTGACTAACCAATAGATGCACAGATCCCAGTACACAACTTAATCACCAACCTTGAGAAAGATGTTGGCTGCAAAGTTCTTCAATTCATCCAGACGATGAAGATCACGAAACTCCTTGGTCACAAAACCCTAAGATGTACAAACACAACAGATTTTTCAAGAGAAATATGAACTAGGGCAAAATCTATCTCCGGTCACAATTTGCATGAACAAGACTTTGCTCTACACTTGTGCAACTGTGCCACCTTTGACAGCCCTTAAAATAATCTTTATATATGTTTAGGGTTGTGAGAAAAGAAAGCCTAAACAAATACTCACAGATTGGATGCAAAACAGAATTGAAAATCTATTTTTCATAAATCTCAACAGATACCCTATCTATCGAGCTAGCTGTCGAGCTTCGGGGTTCAACAGTTTTTTAAACCTCGATAGATACTAGCTGTCGAATTTTAAAATCTAGCACTTTCTCACTTGTTTCTTGGACAAACTTGCATGGCTTTAACACTTAATCTTGAAACCTTGTTTCATAAAGCATTAACCACATCCTAGATCTACCCAATTACCAGTGTGTTTCGTCAAAGGATTAGCTAATTACATAAAAATATTAACATATGTTCCTAACATCAAATCACATATGTCCTAACAAACATTTATTTATGATGTTGAGATCAACCAATTAAATTTATTATCGCGTCTCTCCCTACGTGGAGCGCTCTCTCTCGTGTCTACACGAGTTCCTTCCTCCCTTGGCCTTGAGCAAAGGGTATTGTTTTTGTTTTTCTACAATAACCATGGCTGACGAGATTGCTACTAGTATGGATAGAATGAAACTGACGTCTGAAGAAGAAGAAATCATAACTATTTCTAATGAAGGTCGAGTTGAAGCCCTGGAGAGTTGTCAACTGAGTCTGATCGGAAAATTTTTAACGTGCAAATCTTTTAATAAGATGGCAGCGAAGAATACAATAAGGAGAGCGTGGGGTCTGGATGAATCTCTACAGATTTTAGAAGTGGGACCAAATCTGTTTCAATTTAAGTTTCAATCTGAATTTGAGATGGAAAGGGTTATGTGAGGGGGTCCTTGGTCGTTTGATAATCAACTTCTTATGTTACAACGATGGAGGAAAGGAATGACTGTCGGAAATATTCGCATGGAGAAAGCCTCGCTCTAGGTTCAAATATGGGGTGTTCCGTTTGATATGATCTCTACCCAAGTAGCAAAAGAAGTTGGAAGTAGACTGGGAGACGTAGAGGAGGTTAAAGGGAGAAAAATGAGGGATGCTGTAAATTTCTTTTTGCGAGTGCGAGTTGCTCTTCCAATAACAAAACCTCTGAGAAGGGGAGGGTTTATTGCTGGCTCTGATGGTGAGCGTCATTGGGTGCATTTTAAGTATGAAAGGCTTCCCTTGTTTTGTCATTATTGTGGGATGCTAAGGCATGACCTAAAACATTGTGCAGTGCATTATGCAGCGGAGAAAAATGGTGAAATTGTGGAGTATCCATACGGTGAGTTTCTTAAGGCAACAGGAGGGCGTGGAAGGATGGTGCAAACTTAAAATTTCAGTCCTAAATCCAACTGGGATAAGGGAAAGGGTAATGGTACAGAACGTCCGGTGGTGGTTAACGAACGGAAGACGATGGCTATGATGGAAGAAAGTCCAAAAAGTTCTAAGGCAGTGGATGCAGATGAGGCCGTGAATCCAGGGGAGATATTTTCGAATGTGGAAGCAAACGTGGAGGGAAAGAACTGTACTAAAGCTACGGAAATTATGGCAACAGATAAGGAAGATATTCATGATTCCAAGAACTTCGATGATACCATTTTTTCAGCGGATGAGGCACAAGAAAATCGTACTACAGAGGAAGATCACATGCACGTGCCATTTAATGAGCTCAATACTCATACGGTCTAGGAGGTTCCTGGGCCATCCGATGTTAAGCCTAAAAGCACATGGACTAGAATAAATAGAATGGACTTTGGGCTTGGTGGTCTAGCTAGGGCCATTACAATGTCTGGATTGGGTAAACGTGAATTGAGAGACGAAGACTGTGAGCAGAATGAACAGCAGAGGAATAAAAAAAGTAAGCAAGATGAGGTGGAATGTAGTTTTGTTGATACATTGGCGGGGGTGGACAGTCACCCTTGCCGGGAGCAATGAGGCTGCTTAGCTGGAACTACCAAGGGCTTGGGAACCCTTGGACAGGTCGAAGCCTTCGCAAGCTTGTGAGGGAAAAAGATCCCACGGTCTGTTTCCTTATGGAGACTAGACTAGACAAGGATGGTTTTGAAAGTTTATATAGCAATCTTCCTTTTCAAAATAAGGTTATTGTTAAACATCCTGATGCTGGTGGTGGGTTAGCTTTTTTGTGGAAGGATACTATTAAACTGGAGATTATTAAATATGTTGTGAACCATGTAATGGCTCTTGTAACGGAGGAGGATGGATTTAAATGGTATTTGGCTGGGTTTTATGGGTGGCCGGAAGCACAACAAAAGGAAAAGTCATGGCAAATGCTACAATATTTGAAGACATTTGTAGAGGGACCGTGGATGGTCATGGGAGATTTTAATGCATTCTTACATGCATCGAAAAAGCAAAGTACAAGACCACCTCAATATGTGCAGGTTGAAGCTTTTAGAGAGGCTCTGGATTCTTGTCAACTTCAGGATCTAGGGTACAGGGGATATCTGTTTACTTGGAGCAATAAGAGACCGGGTGATGCTAATACAAAAATTAGACTAGATAGAAGAGTTGCAAGTAAAGAGTGGAGAGAGAAATTTCAAATGAGCACAGTTACTCATCTTTCAACACACGCTTCAGATCACCTACCGATTATGTTACAAGTCCAATCTTTTCAACAGCAAAGACAACAGTGTGGAAGGTCTTTTAAATTTGAGGAAGCCTGGCTACTCTCTAATGAGTGTGAAGAAGTTGTTCAGGAGGCATGGGGAAGGTCTGTGGATGATTCACTTGGGCTGCTATCTATTAAAAATAAAATTCAAGCATGTGGGCTGGAATTATCAAGTTGGGGTTCGGCCAAACCTGATGAGGCAGCCATTAAGGAGATCAAAAAACGGCTAGACAGGTTGAATGAAGCCGAAAACACTGAAGAAAATAAAGCTGAGTTCCTAGAGGTGAGCAAACAAATGGATGATCTGTTACAGAAACAAGAAATTTACTGGGCACAAAGGTCTAGAATTTCATGGATGAAGCATGGGGATAGGAATACGAAGTTTTTCCACTCTAAAGCAACACAAAAGAGGAAGAAAAATCACATCAGTGGTATACAAAATGCACATGGGCAGTGGGTGGAGGAGATAGAGGAGATTGTTGAAGTAGCTTCAGATTATTTTGACAATCTTTTTAGTGCAGGTACAGCAAATCAAATGGAGGAATGTTTGAATGTAGTTCCAAATAAAGTGACTGACAACATGCAGGAGGTCTTGTTGGGAGAGTTTACTGCTGAGGAGGTTAAGGTGGCTCTGTTCCAAATGGGACCTACAAAGGCTCCAGGACCTGATGGTATGAATGCTCTATTCTATCAAAAATTTTGGCACATAATGGGTGATGATGTAGTTTCTACTGTTTTGGAATTTTTAAATACTGGAAATATGATACCTGAGATAAATCACACAAACATTATACTTATTCCTAAAGTGAAAAATCTGCAGAAAATGTCTGAGTTTAGGCCTATTAGCCTTTGTAATGTGATTTATAAAATTATTTCCAAAGTATTGGCAAATAGATTGAAACAGGTACTTCCAGATATTATCTGCCCCACTCAGAGTGCGTTTGTTCCAGGCAGATTGATTACAGATAATGTTTTGGTGGCTTATGAGACTATACATACCATGCATGTGAGGAAGAAGGGCAAGAAAGGGTCTATGGCATTGAAGCTAGACATTAGCAAGGCGTATGACCAGGTTGAATGGCCATTCTTGGAAAAAATTATGGAGAAGTTGGGTTTCCCAACAAGATGGATAGAAAGAGTGATGAGCTGTGTTACTACTACATCTTTTTCTGTTTTGGTAAACGGAAAACCTCATGGCATGATACATCCATCGAGAGGAATATGCCAAGGAGATCCATTGTCACCATACCTGTTTCTCTTATGTGCAGAAGCCTTTACTGCTCTGTTGGCTAAAGCTGAACTGGATAGGAGGATTACAGGTGTATCAATCTGTAGAGGTGCTCCCAGAGTCACTAATTTATTATTTGTAGATGACTCTTTGTTGTTTTGTCAAGCAACACCAAAGGAAGGGGAAGCGGTAGCAGAAATTCTTCAAACTTATGAACGAGCTTCAGGTCAAAGTATTAATCTGGAGAAGTCTTCAGCTTTTTTCAGTAACAATACTACTGATACTCAGAAACAACAGTTATTGCATATTTTGGGGGTCCAAAAGGTTGTGAAGTTCGAATCCTATCTAGGGTTGCCAACTTTGATTGGAAGGGCTAAATATCACACTTTTGCTTATTTGAAGGATAGAGTATGGAAAAAATTGCAAGGATGGAAAGGGATGCTATTATCCAGAGCGGGCAAAGAAATTCTTATAAAGGCTGTAGCTCAGTCAATACCCACATATACGATGAGTGTATTTCTACTCCCTTTGAAACTGTGTGATGAACTGAATAGTTTGTGTGCTAAGTTTTGGTGGGGACAAGTAGGCAATGAAAGAAAAATACATTGGAAGAGTTGGGATAAGTTGACAATTTCAAAAAAGGAGGGAGGAATGGGATTTCAAGATCTAAGGGCGTTTAATTTAGCCATGTTGGCTAAACAAGGGTGGCGGATGATTCAAGGTAATGATTCCTTACTACATAAGTGTTTCAAAGCACGGTATTTTCCCCGATCCTCTTTCCTTGATGCAAAGGAATCACCGGGTTGCTCTTCTATTTGGAGGAGTTTGGTGGCTGCCTTGCCTATCCTAAAGGCTGGTTATTGTTGGAGGGTCGGTAATGGGAGCTCAATTAGGGTGCTTGAAGATAGGTGGATTCTGATTCATCCTACAAACAAGGTATTACATCCTAATCATGATTTATTGGGTGAGATGGTTGTTTCAGATTTAATTAACCTAGAGATAAATGTGTGGAGGAGTGATTTGATTCATTCAATTTTCCATCGAGAAGATGCTGAAGCAATATGTGGAATTCAACTTAGCAGAAGATATATGGCTGATTCTATTATCTGGAGCTATAATAAATGGGGATTTTTCTGTTAAGTCAGCCTACAAGGTGGCAAGGAGGATACAAGGGGAGGATAGGGCTGAATCATCAACCAGTAGTGCAAGTACGAAGATATGGCAGGTGTTGTGGAATCTCAAAATTCCAAACAAAATTAAAGTTTTCGGTTGGAGGGCTTGTACTAATATATTGCCTACAAGAGCTAATTTGGTGTGAAGAAGGGTAATAATTGATGATAAATGTCCAATCTGCTTAAGGGAATCCGAGAATACAATCCATGCAATTTGGGAGTGTGCTGCCGTGCAAGATATTTGGGCTGGAAGCTGTCGAACATTGCAAAAAAGAAGTTTAGGTGTTGCTAACGTGATGCAGCTCATGGAGTATTTATGTGACAGGTTGACGAGAGAGGAGTTGGAACTGTTTTGGGTTCAGGCATGGCTTGCATGGAGCCAGCGAAACCGTGTAGTGTTTGGTGGTAATCTAATGGACCCGAGGAACCTGAATAACAGAGCAGTGGAGTACTTGTCTGATTACAAACAAGCCCAGGTGCAGGTGAACGTGGCAAGGACGGACCAACAGTGCAGTGAAACTTGGAAACCTCCTCCATCAATAGCTTACAAATTAAACTTTGATGCAGCTATTTTTGCAGACTTGGACAGAACTGGAGTGGGAGCGATTATTCGAAATGAGCAAGGTCAGGTTATGGCAGCAATGACAACACCTGGTCCGAAGGTGAGTTCTAGTGAGGAAGCAGAGTTGCTGGCATGCAGAAGATCAATGGAATTTGTTGTGGATGCGGGGTTCACCAAGCTCATCATAGAGGGAGATAATGTAAATGTTATGAAATCCATCTCATTGTCACGGATTAATTGCTCTCTACTAGGTAATGTAGTGGATGACATTCGTCACTTGGTTCATTGTTTAGAGTGGGCTAGGATTAGCATTACTAGAAAAGGTGGAAATAAGGTTGCACATGTTCTTGCTCAACATGCTAGGAATTGTTTAGTTAATGATGTGTATTGGATGGAGGACTCTCCCCCTCTGGCTGTGGAGGCCTTGATTCAGGATGTTTTGTTATTATGATTTAATGAATGAATGATCCCCTTTGAAAAAAAAAATTATTATCGCGTTAGTTTATAAAAGTTATGTAGTAAAATTTGTGGTTTTTTAACATTTTCCTTTCTGAATTTAGGTTGCTACAAACACTAGGGTTGCATAGGACAAAAAACAGGAGAGAAGTGTTTACCCTGCAATTGTTATTATTATTTTTTATTGTTCCTAAAGCTTTATTATTGTTATAAAGCAAATCAACAGTCTTGCCAACAGCCAACACATAAGAAACTTTTCCTAATATGAAATTCATGATTCAATTAGGTATTTTTCTTTAAATATTTTATTGATTTCTTGGATATAATTGTATATAGATAGCACATCAGTTATAATTTTAATTAACATGCTATTAGTTACATATGCAATTTTTTTTTGAGATAATGTTTTTTGAGAGAGAGAGAGAGAGAGACTTTGGTGGGTGGTTAGGCATCTAAAGCTGGGGTTATTTATAGATTTGAGGTGATGAAATAGTTTAGGAAATTTGATTTGGTTTGTTACATTCACATACACATTCTTGGTGCGTGTATGCAAGTTAAATAAAAAAAAAAAAAAAAAAAAGTGAGAACTCCATGGTCATAAATTAGTGGTATATATATAATTTTAATATTAGAAAAGTTTAACCTTTGTTCATTATATTTTATAATTTTAAATATATAGAGGTCAACAAACACAATCATGGTTGATAAATTATCTCATATGTTCATTGCATTTCATGGCAAACCAATATAGAAAAGGTTAAACTTTCAAAAAAAAAAGAAAAAGAAAGAAAAGATTAACAATACACCGTCAGGGCCCATTTGGGTGGAGGGGAAATGAGGGGGAATGGAGGGAAGTAGAATAGAGTTTGTTGAAAATAAACTAATTTTGAGCTAAATCTACTTTATTCTACTCTACTCCCCCTCTCTTCCCATCAATCCAAACAGACCATAAGAGTCCCCTAGTAGCTAGTACCTTGCGTGTTCATAGTGCTTCAAACCATGCATGTGTTTGTTCCATGTTAAATGCATGTTTCCTTTTAATTGTGCGTTTGGAAAATGACTTTACTTCTAAGCTGGTGTTTAGCTTATTTTATATACTATTTCTCAGTCTCATGTGGTTTCCCCAAGAACGAAGCTTATTTTAAGCATTAACAAGCTTATTTCGAGTAAAGTGATTTTCCACGTCAATAACAGCAAACCAATTAACACAAAAATATTACTTAAGCTCTAAATTTCATATGAAAATATTAATTTTGTGTATGAGGTGGATTGTTTTTATTAGTTTGGAGAACAAAATTTGTTTCCATTTTCTAACTTGCATTTCTTTATGCTCATTTTTGTTGGAAAAATACATGTTTGTATCGCATACAAAACATACGAAGTGGAAAATTAACGGATCTACTTCATTCACAATTGAAGACATATACTATGTAAATTTCAGAATATAAGAACAAGAGAATGTACCTTGGTGCGATGAAATTCAAAACCAAAGATTAGAAGTACTTGGGGACACTTTTAATCTTTACTCCAATTTTACTTAATGCCCAAGAAGTGTGGTCTCTCAATCAATTTATATGTATGTGTTCAAGGGAGAATAAGAGAGTGTCCAACATTCACATACAAACCATTTCATTCCACTTTTAGTGTCATACAAAAATCTGTATGTTTCCCCCTTTGTATCTAACTAATTATCTAATTGGGTTAGCCTTTTGAGCCATTCTAATTGGGTTTTAGTATGTGGCTTGGAGTGAGATCAAAATAGAACAAATAAGACACTAGCTCCAATAAGCCTTGGGCTTTTCTGTCAACTCTTGACAAATCCAAAGTTACCATTAATTATATTTAATACCACTATATTCCAAGACTTTATTGTACATGCAACCCCTTCATAAAATATTTGTAGTAATTCAAAGTCATGAATATAGACTGCCACTTTGAAGATTACTACATCTTAATCCTTGAGTACCCGGTTTAATCCTTTAATTTATTCATCATATATTTATGAAATCCAATTTCATAAATATATATATTTTAGTAATTTCTTACTAAAGTAGTTAAACCTAACATGCTGAATAACCCAACCCATTAAACTTATCTTAAGGAAATAGTTTATATCTTCGTTAAGAGATTATGAATTCCATCTCGAGAATATATGTTCCATCAACACTAAATGTGGCTGCCCAACATATTGAGGTTTTGATCGTGACTTTAGAACTCACTCCTGATATATCAAAGCAACCTACACTTCATGATCATGTCCATTATCTTCTCAGGATTAAGAGTTCATGTAAATAAAAGGGAGATTTATTATTTATTTGACAATCGTTAGGAGAATAATAAATCTCACAGTGGTCCAGTTTAATATGTCTTAACTCTTAAAACATATCAACATACCAACTAGAAGTCTCCACTTTCATGATCAAGACAAATCATCTTAGTTGATATATTATAGTCTTCGCAGATGAAATGCCCAATTTTATCACCGATTACGAACTAAAATTCTAAATTTATAAAGAACTTGTGATTTATATCTTCTGTGATTAAATCACATAAATCACATAATATACATCTCATGGACTATATGATAATGTTTAAATAGTCATGTTACCATTATTTTAGATAATAACAAAACAACTTTATTAATTACAATATAAAGTCATACATAATGTCACATATAATATCATACATAATATCATACAATAGGATTTAAGGGCACTAATCCTAACAATTTTCTCACATGGGATCCAATTTTGATCTTGTGTTCAATGACCATGCCAAAACCATGAGAACAAGGACTATTTTCATAGCAGTTCAGGAATTGCAAATAAAGTCCAGAGTCTTGTAGGTTTTAGCTCAATTGATTGATACTTCTTAGTGTCTTCAACAGAAATACTAGAGTTTAAAGAAAATGAAAGCATGAATTAGGAAGAAATTGTGTTCACGTTTGGGAATTGTTAAAAAAAGTTATGCCAAATTTTTGTCTCAATTTTTTTTTTTTTTTTTTGGGTGTGTGCAAATATTCTAACTTCAGCTTTTTTGAAATAAACTAGCTTTTAGCTTTTTACAATAAATTTAACATAAAAGTCATCAAAAATTATACTTTTTAACAAATATTATGCAAATAAGCTACCGAAAATCAACAATTTCCAAACGGACACATGTAACACTTCTTAAATAATTAATATGCTATTGAGGAAATTAAAAACAATGTTTACATACATAAATATTTGATGAGCAATGGGGGGGGGGGGGGGGGGAGTTTGTGACCCTTCAGGCTTATGGTTATCAATTTTAAAACATAAAAAATGAAGGGAAAAAAAAGTTGATAAATTATTATGATGAAGAATTGAAGATGGCCAACGAGAGTGAATCACATTTATTATTATTATTAGGAGAACTACAAAACATCATGTTAGGACATATGTGATTCAATGTTAGGAATATATGTCAACATTTTATGTAATTGGCTAATCCTTTGACAAAACGCACTTTACTTGTAATTAAGTAGATCTAGGATGTGTTTAATACTTCAAAGAACAAGGTTTCAAGTCCAAGAGTTAAAGCCATGCAAGCCTGTCCAAGAAAGAAGTGAGAAAGTCTTGGATTTTAAAGTTCGATAGCTAGCATCTATCGAGGTTTAAAAGCTGCTTCAGCTCATGGCTCAATAGCTAGCTCGATAGATGGCTATCTATCAAGGTTTATGCTACTCAGTTTTTCAAAGTTGTTTTTCATCCAATCCGTGAGTATATGTTTGGGCTTTATTTTCTCACAACCCTAAACATATATAAGGATTATTTTAAGTGTCGTCAAAGGTTTCACAGTTGCACAAGTGTAGAGCAAAGTCTTGTTCATGCAAATTGTGACCGGAGAGAGAATTTGCCCTAGTTCATCTTTCTCTTGAAGAAGCGGCTGTGTTTGTATACCGTAGGGTTTTGTGACCAAGGAGCTTCTTAATTTTCATCGTCTAGATAAACTGAAGAACTTTGCAGCCAACATCTTTCTCAAGTTGGTGATTAAGTCGCGTACTAGGATCCGCGCATCTATTGGTTAGTCACGTACTGGGAGCCGTGCATTGAAAGGAGAGATTGTCACTACAAAACAAATCCAATTGGGTATTAGGGCAAGGCTCAACTGTAGGTTGGTATAAGGTACTGGGATTCCTTTACTTGTAACCGCTTGTTTTAATAATAGTGGATTTTCGAGAGTGGTGACCTTAAAATCACTCGGTGTGGTTTTTGCCGTGTAGGTTTCCCCATTTATAAACAAATTACCGTGTCAATTTATTCTCCGTTGCATATTTTAGTTAATTGGTGATTTGTTTGTACTACCACACGCTTTGCATGTAAATTTGATTAATTAATAAACTTGGGTAATTAATCAATTAATTCATCAAAAGGGTTCAATACATTCTTGGCCTATCACATCAATTCAAAGAGAACTAGGCTATTTTAGCCTTAACTCAAACCTTAGTGCTTGGAATACTCCAAAGCGAAAAAGTTCAAATTTATTTTGATAATTAAGAAGGTTGGAACTTGGAACTAATTGTCAAACAACCAAATTGGTCTGCATATGAGATCTAGGTTAATCCATATTACGTTTAATGTCCCACAAAGGACTTGAGCCAGTTTATAGACTTCTAGGGGATTCTGTTCAAGTTATTAAGGTAATCTGTGTGAGTAAGGCCAAATCTCACGTTGTAGCCTAACCCCATTTCCATGCAGTCCATTAATGCCCACATGAAGTATCCATTTACGTTTACCCCCTTCCTGCACTTAAACAATAAATAATCTTTATGATGACTTTGTTTTATGGAACAAACTTGCTTAATGGTCCTATTTATGCATAATATTGCTATCATCGAAAGGTAATTGTTAGTACTTAGCACTTTGAACTTACTTCATGGCTTCTAAAATATCAAAAAGATGGCCAAGAAATATCAAAAAGATGGCTAAGAATATGTTGAATTCGCACATTATTATCCAATGCAGTCTCAACTGGGATAGTATCATCTCGTTTATCTGGATATCCTGTTTTAAAGCATATATAACTTGATTATATATCAAGATAAAAATAATATTTTGTAATGTGTCTTTTTTATTTAATACGGAAAAAAATTAAGGAACTATTTTAAGTTACTAACCATTTTTAGTAATGTAGAACTTGGGATTGTTGTATTCTTGCTTCATATAAATCAATGCATCCATTAACCTTTGTGGATAAACATAAATTTCACTGCTACCTCGTGTCTAGTTTAACAATGAAATAACATGTTCTTAGATGATGTCTTCAAGTCATTGAGTTTAATTAATGTGTAAACAATTTAAAACAAAACAATCTTACCAGATCACCAATGGGTTTCCCATTTCTATCAACTATGACAAATGCAACAAACATGAAAGAAGAATTAGATAATACTAGCTATCAAAATCATATCTATGCCAAATTCAATTACAAGCTAAATTAAGTTGTTTTGCAAAGGAAACCACAAAGTTTACCTTTCAGCTCAACATATTGGTATTGACTATTGCTAGTATAAGTATCATCTTTATCAAATTGTTGGGAAATCGCGTATTTGGAAGTATAGTAATTGATACCAATAAAGTCAAAAGACCCTTTAATTAAATCCTTCTCCACTTCTGTGAATTCTGGAAGTCCATCCCTTATCAAAGCCTTCATGATGAATGGGTAATCTCCAAACACTAATGGTTCCATAAACCTATACATATAATAGGGAAAAAAAAGTAATTAGACATGATTTTTTTGTCAAAAGGATTTGATTTATATATGTGTGTGTGTTTTATTGACTGTGATAAATGTTCTAACCATCCAACCAAGAAGTCAAATGCTCTCTCAGTTGCATCTTTATCATGACGTGTATCTCCATGTGGCTCAAACCATTGTGTCACTATCGAAATACCAACTTCTCCCTCTTGGGTTTGCTATGAATATAAACAAAGCTTTATATTATATAATTTTTTTTTGTGCAAAAATAAAAATGCAAAATTAGTCATTCTAAAACAAAATGGGTGTCAGCTTTTGACTGTGATAGGCCAAGAATGTATTGACCCCTTGTGATGAATTAACCAATTAATTAGCCAAGATAATTAATTAATTCAATTTGCATGTAATAAGCGTGGTAACACAAACAAATCACCAACTAAGTTAAAATGCAGTGGAAAATAAATTGACATGGTGATTTGTTTACGAATGGGGAAAACTTACATGGCAAAAACCTCACCAGGTGATTTTATGGTCACCACTTCCAAGAATTCACTATTATCACAACAAGTGGTTACAAGTAAAGGAATTCCAGTACCTTATACAAACCTATAGTTGAACCCTTACCCTAATACCCAATTGGACTTGTTCTGTAGTGGCAATCTCTCCTTCTAATGCACGGCTCCCAGTACATGACTAACCAATTCAATGCGCAAATCCCAGTACGCGACTTACTCACCAACTTAAGAAAGATGTTGGCTGCAAAGTTCTTCAGTTCATCACATAATAAAGATCATGAAACTTCTTGGTTATAAAACCCTACAGTGTACAAACACGGTAGCTTATTGAAGAGAAAGATGAACTATGGCATATGTCTCCGGTTCACAATATGCTTGTGATAAACTTTTGCATTGAGTTGCATCAGCTGTGATGGCCCTTAAAACAATCCTTATGTATGTTTAAGGTTGTAAGAAAAGAAAGCCCAAACATCTATTCACGGATTGGAGTGAAATTAGCTCTGAAAAATTGAATTTCATAAACCTCGATAGATAACTTATCTGTTGAGAAGCTGTCAAACATCGAGCTTCAGCAGCCTTTTAAACCTCGATAGATACTAGCTATCGAGATTTAAAATCCAGCACTTCTTTAGCTATCGACATTTAAAATCCAGCACTTCTTCACTTGTTTCTTGGACAGAGTTGCATGGCTTTAAGACTTGAATTTGAAACCTTGTTCCTTGAAACATTAAACACATCCTAGATCTACCCAATTACAAGTAAAGTGCATTTTGTCAAAAGATTAGCCAATTCTAATTTGACATATATTCCTAACTTTGAATCACATATGTCTTAACAAACTGGCTTGGTGGAAATGCTGCAAAATGAAAGTGGAAGAAGAAAAAAAAGGATTTAATTAGATATTACCTGGTATTTTTCTTTGTAGAGCTTAGTAGCTGCGGCATGGGATAATAGAATGTTATGGGTAGCAAGGTATGGATTTGTTGCTGGTTTTGGATTTGGGTTAGTCATCCTAATTTTATAACCCTATTGCCCAAAGCCTTGAGGCTCATTAATAGTAGTCCAGTGCTTCACTCGGTCACCAAAATATTGGTAACAAATGTCGGCATAGGCTTTAAAATCATCCCTATTATTAACAGTAAGGCAGCAACCATGTACATTGATTAATATCTTAGAAAATTTTGATAGTTGAAGTGATTAAATAAGAAGTCTGATCAACTAGAAGAACGTGAACCTACACAATCTGACTACTCAAGAAGCCTCTGTATTTGTCTTGCAATGCTTGAGGCAAGTCAAAGTGGAACAGTGTCACAAATGGGGTTATCCCTAGGGAATTCAGAGTCTCATTTTTTGAGCAGTTGAATAGTAAACTGGTTTGAAAATTTAGGAACAAAAACTAGTCCTTGCATATATGAAACAAGAGCGGCTACTAGGGTTGAAAAGTTAAATATTGGTTCATACCATTTTTTATCAATTCATTAATAAAACTGTTGTAGAAATTTATTCCCTCTTGGTTTACTCCACCAGCTACGGTCCCATCTGCATGCAAGTTGATTATATAGACAGAACATAAATTTTCTTTTCTTTTCTTCTCTTTTGAAATATTTGGTTGATTTGAGGGTGGCATATTTCGAAGAAGAAAGTACCAGGGAGGATTCTTGACCAAGAATGGGAGAATCTGTAAGTGTCTGCCCCCATTTTTTTCAGCAATTGCACGTCCTCCCACTACAATAAAATGTACTTTCAGTGACGAAACTCATTTCATCACTGTAGCCCTGTCACTAAAAGTCCTAGTGATGAAAAATTTCGTCACTAAAAGTCCGATTTGATTTAAAAAAAAAACTTTTAGTGACGAAAACGTTTCGTCACTAAATGTTTTCCTCACTAAAAACACTATTCAGTGACAAGAATATTTTGTCACTAAAAACACTTTAGTTTATTAAATCATATCATATTTAGTGACGAATAATTTCGTCACTAAAACTATGTTCGGGTACATATAGTGACGAAAAAATTCGTTACTAAAACTATTTTTAAGAAAATCCAGGCATATATAGTGACGAAAATTTTCGTCACTAAAACCATTTCTTACAAAATTTTGCTATATTTAGTGACAAAATTTTTGTCACTAAAACAATTTTTTATTGCTATATTTGTGACGAAAAAATTCGTCACTAAAACTTATTTTCTGTTTTTATTTTTTTTCATGGCTTTGATATTAACCTGTAACCTATCATTACATTATTAAAACCTCACATTTGAATAACACATTTATTTCAACAACACATTTATAAAAAAAGATCCATACATTCCACAAGTAAAAAATAAAACAAGTATCCAATTCAAACTCCTTCCATACAATAATTGTTTGCAATACATACAATAACTCTACCTAAACCCTATTTTAGAATTAACGAAAGATGTCCTCATATGTCTTCAAGTAATGCCAAAAGTAAATCCCTTAAAAGCCACCAATAAGAAATCTGCACAAATATAAAAACAATACTTCATTAAAATCGTAAAGTAAAAACATTAACTATGTTATAAGAAACATTTCTAACAATGCATTAAGAGTAAACACACCAATAAATTAAAATCACAACTCCTAATGTATAAGTTGCAGAAAGCAAATAAAGTACTAACCAAAAAGTGTTTTAACTTGAAGTTGAACCACCCCAAAATCATCACCAAGGGTACCATTTTTAGCAGCACTTGCATGTTTCTTTGAAGCAGGCTCCTGAGACAAGAGAAGTTGACATCTTAATCAAGCGTTGTTGTAGATGTGGCATGATAAGACAAAATAAAAATAGATATTGTCAAAGGAACTACTCACATCATCAGAATCATCACTGGACTCCTCCATAGGAGGCTTCTTCTTGTTGTTTATTTTGACCTAATAAGCACAAATTGCAAATTTAGTAACCAAGGGTGCCATCAATAAAACCCAGCCCAAAAATAAATAAATAAATGATGTTCAATAATTAATACATGTTCACAAAAGTAGACACAAATCAACATAAGACAAACAGAATATAAATCCAAACATTGCATGAAATGAGCACAAAATTTGTTAATAATGTCATATCATACTGTAATCACTTCAGACCGTTCATGGAAATAAACAATTAACAATAAACATAAAATTCACATAGTTGACCTCTTCCTCAGACTTAGATGAAGAATCATCTTCTGAGCTACTGGAGCTACTGGTTTCTACTTTCTTCTTCTTTTGTGTCTTCACTTCAACGTTCTGCTTCAAAACAGCCTGCTCTACACCCTCATCCCCCTTCTGCTTTTTTGCAACTTGCTTCTCTAGCTATTGTTCAGCTTCCCTCTTGCCTTCAAGAAGATCAAAAACCCAGAATTTCAAAACCTCAGTAGAAGACACCACAAAAAACCAAGTGCAAAATAATAAAGACTCCCATGGACATAAGCATGTGGGTGTACAATTTCTACATAATCACTTTTTTATTTCTTTAATTGTTTAAGAGTTAGTTAATAACTAGTCCAAGTTTTATTTGATTCAACTTTTAAATCAATTTGACGTATATAATAGGCTAGTTTACACGCCTTGTTTCAGTAGTTTAATGATCGAGCTGACTAATCACGTGGTTTTCTAGTCATCTTGTTTGTTTTCATGTTTATTTTGTATATTAAATCTCTCATATTCCTAAATGCACACTGTCCTTATTTTTTTGGATCTACCATCGGGTGTCTTACCCATTGTCATCCAACTTTTATCCATGTTTGACTACAATTACAAGATGAATGCTACTTTAGTAAAATAAGGACAACTCATGCATAATGTATTCTAACATCTAAGTCTATAAGCTACTTAGATAAAGTTTTATCTCATTCATGAATGCACAAGTCTATATTAATACTTAAACACTCCCCATATTAGTTTAAGTCACCTTATAACACCATGCAAGCCACCCGCTCGCTTCAACACAACAACCCACCACAAAACCAATTTCCAACATCACAAGTATAAAGTTTTACAAATATTTAAATCAAATAAAATAATATTCATTACATCTAATCAAAAATACTCATTCACATTTGCAAGAAATAAAAAGCACTCCCAATATGTATTTAAGCCACCTTATAACACCATGCAAGCCACCCGCTTGCTCCAACACAACAACCCACCACAAAATCAATTTCCAACATCACAAGTATAGAGTTTTACAAGTATTTAAATCAAATCAAATAATATTCATTACATCTAATCAAAAAAACTCATTCACATTTGTAAAAAATAAAAAACACTCCTAATATGTATTTAAGCCATCTTATAACACCATGCAAGCTACCCGCTTGCTCCAACACAACAATCCACCACAAACCAACATCACAAGTATAGAATTTTATAAGTTTTTAACTAGAATTTACTTACTTTGCTTAAGCTAAGTTTACAACTTTCTAAAAAAATTCGAACTTAACTTGTGTTCTTCACCTTGTTGCTCACAATTTCTTCAGCCACAAAAGAGAGAGAGCTGGAGATAAAAGAAAGATACTTTTAGTTAGCTTTAGCCCACATACAAAAGAAAAAAAAAAGACCCATGAATAATCTTACCTTTATGATTATATATGACCAGTATCCAGTTCTTGTTCACAACAACATTTGAGATCACTTCACATGTGTCTGTTTCAAAACAAAGTGTTGGGTTTGGCTCTCTCTAAAGACTAAACTCAAAAGTAGTTAAGAAAAACAATGAATATGGGAATTGCAATAATGGTAATAATTGGTGGAGGGACTAATTAGTTGAACAAAAAAATTAGATTTTCATATACATAACTGGTTTTGAAACTAACAAAAACCATTACCAAGAAAACAAGTATAAGTTGTCAATAAACTCCAATACCCACGAGACCCAATCACATGGCAATTATGAGAAAGGACAAGTAAAAAGAGACTAGTTAACCAATCCAGCCATGGCAATAATATCTTGCCAATGAGGAGTTAGGAAGTTACAAGACCAAAAGATATTAATTCATTAATTTATTGTAGTGTCTTAAATTTTCAAGAAAGTGTCCATGCTTCTTAGAAGCCAAATCCCCAACAGATGATGACTAGGTTGTTTCTCTAAGACTGCCAAAGATTAATAAGTAATGTTGGAGTTGTACAAATGTTAACCATCTCCATCCATGTTTTTAGACCCTACATGGTATCCCCCAGCACAATGTTCATATAGTTAGGAAATGTAGGAACTAAGATCTCAAAGCTATAACATTAATAACATAGTCATTACATAGTAATTTTTGTATTGCCAATCTAATTTTTAAGGGATAAATTTCTTATTGGACTTCCAACTAAAAATCAACAAGTATATAGATAGATGCAATGCCCAGTTCACATTTCTAGAACTTCTAAACCTCTGCTTGTTTCCCAACAAAGCCATTGAATGCTTCACAAATCACACTCTCTGGTTCACAAAATTAAATATCACCCAAAACCCATTAAAACCAAAGCTTTCAATAGCTTTCCACTGGTAGAGGTGGTTGCTTCCACCTCTCTCAAGTTTAGATGATAACAATACATTATAATAATAAAAAATGAATTAGCCACATTTCTTTTTCTTTTCTCATACTTTCTCAGCAACCAAACACAATATAATTTAACAAAAAAAAAAAAAAAAAAACGTGTCATCATCATGGTAATATTATCAAACAAAACAGAAACAAAAATGAAAAAGCAAAAGAGAGAAAGACTAGTTAGAGAGTAAGACCAAAGAAACTCAAGCGTTGCTGGAAGCGTCGCCAGAAGTGAAGCGTTGCTGGAAGCGTCGTGAACTGAAGCGTCGACGAGCTAAATCGGTGACCTGAAGCGTCGTCAACGGCGAGCTGAAGCATTGCCATTAAGCTTAATCGGCGACGGTTAGTTGAATCGTTGCAACGGCGAGCTTAATCATCGCAATGGCGAGCTTAATCATCGCAACGGCGAGCTGAAGCGTCCCTGTTGAGCTCAACGGCCATGCTTCAGTTCGCCATTGAGCTCAACGGTGAGCTGAGGCGTCGCCGATGAGCTTAACGACGACACTTCAACTCGCCGATGAGCTCAATGGCAAACTGAAGTGTGGCTGTTGAGCTCATCAATGAGCTGAAGCGTCGCCGTTGAACTCATCAGCGACGGTGGAAGCTAAATTGGTGTCAGTTGAGCTCATCGGCAACGGTGGCTTGATCTCTTTTTTTTTTCTCAGTTGGCTCTTCCTTTTTTTTTTTTTTTGTTGGCTCTTGGCTTTGGTTGAAATGTTTGTGGGTATTGAAATGTTTGTGGTTTAGCTGGGATTAAAATGGCTTTTAATTCTTTAGTGACAAATTTCAGTTTCATCACTAAAGGCTGGGCTTTATAAAGATTTTTAGAGACGAAATTCATATTTCGTCGCTAAATCATACTTTTAGTGACGAATTGTGATTTCGTCACCAAAAACATATAAGTGCAAAACTATTATTATTTTTAGTGACAAATATTTTTCATCGCTAATTCTTCCTTATAGTGACGAAAGGATTTTCATCTCTAATACCATCCACAGTAATACCTACAGTGACAAAATATTTCGTCACTAAAAATTTCAACTTTTAGTGACGAAATATTTCGTCACTATAGATTAATTAAACTCGCGCCAAGGTTTCCCTCCAATGGCGCCCATTTTTCAGATCACAATAGTGACGAAATTTATTTTTTGTCACTAAATGTTATAATTTTTTTCATTATTAGTGACGAAATTCATATTTCGTCACTAAAGCTATATTTTTAGCAACGAAAAATATTTCCTCACTAATTTTCGTCACTAAAAATACATTTTGTTGTAGTGTCCAGTGATGCCAACCAATTAGAGAAAGAATGAAGAATGCACTATAAGCTACAAATTAGTGGCTAGAAAATGAAAACATTTTACACAAGCTAATTATTTTCTGAATTTAGGTTATTGCAAAAACTTGTTCTACTTATAAAGCTTTCATTATTGTTATAAAGCAGATAAAGAATCCGAGCTACATGTTAGCAACATTTCCTAATTGGAACTTCATGATTCAATAATGTATGTGTATAGTGTGACATGTTATTTAAAATTTTAAATAATGTAATGATAAATATTTTTTTAGATTTATAATATATCTAATTTGATTCATAAAATAGTTCCATTCTAACTACGTATAATCATTTTTCATTCTGATAATAAACAACAAATATTTTCTTTTGGTCGAACTTAGGAAATGAGATGTGATGAGCATATAAGATCTAAAAAAGGTCAAACTTTTTTAGGTAAAAAAAAAGGTCACTTTTGAAATACATGGGTAGTGCTTTAGTGCTTTAATTATATTCTATCTTTAGTTTTCTTGCTTTGATCATTTGTAGAGTAGAGTTGTTTTTATCATTTATTGATAACTATGTAACAATATTCATGTATACTTTGTAACGATTGTATGAATCAACTGCAATGTCCTTATCTCCAACTCCATCTTGGATAAAACGATCCCAGGTGCTTGGTCCTCTCCCTCCTTCATCACCTGCTCCTTCTATCTGCACCATGTCATTACATGTCAACTATATATGCAACACAAGAATTCTATAATATGGATGTATGTGTATTTCTAAGAGAGAGAGAGACCTGAAGAGCAGAAGTGGAGCAACCAAACTTGAAATTAGCAGGGAAATCCTTTCTTGTTACTTTCTTGGGTTTATGAATTACTGTAGGCTGGACTGCTTGGACTCCATTAAGAACTTCATCAAGAATTGTAGTTGGTGGAACAACATGTCCTTTCCAACTTCTAATGGTAAGCCTCGAATTCTTGTTCTCATTTCTCTGAGACGGGACTCTACGAGTTGCCCCAAAAATAGTAGTTTCTGATTTCTTTAGAGAATCCAAATCGGCCATAGATAGCATCATTGGCAATGCAAGGTTAAGTGCCATATTGAGAGAGAGGGGGAGAGAGCGAGAAAGGACTTTGAAGGATGGTTAAAGATGTAGAGCTGGGGGCTATTTATAGATTTGAAGTCATGAAAGACTTCGAAAAATTTTCTTGTCTTCATTAGCTTTGTCTCATACACATAATTATTGGGTGCATCTATGCAAGTTGAAAATTAAGAACTGCAAGGGCTCAATGAGATTTGGCAGATTGATATAATTTTTTAAATAGATTTGGTCATAAAAAAAAAAAAAGGCAGATTATAGAGATGCTCAACCTGTACATTATATAATATTATATATATATATATATAAACCTTACAACATGTATGATATCTAATGGCTTTTTATTAACTTAATATTTTAACATTTTCACTGTTTGGACTATATGTTTCTTATATTCTTAATATACATATCAAATTTCGCGTAGATATCATTTGCTATTTGATCATAAATTTATCTTATGCATAATTTTAAGATTAAAAAAAAAAACGTTCATATTTAAACATTTTATAGGTAACGACAACTTTATAATGTAATTATTGATCTTTGATTATGTTGAAATTATGCAAATATAAAAGGTATAAGAAAAAAAAAAAGTTATCCAACTGTAAATTTATCAAAATACCCTTCTAATAAAAAACATTAAGTGATATAATATTGTTAAAAGTTATGGTATTATAACTTTATGTGATGTTAGAAAACTTTATAATTTATCACTAGAAGAATATTTTGACCAATCAACTATTTGATTACATATTTTTGTGCTTTTAATACCTTTGCCTTGAATAAATACTCCCATTTTTACGTTACATTTATTGCAAACCAAAGAAAAAAAAAAGTTTACATAATTATGTTAAGGACATATTTTATGTAGTTAGCTAATCTTTTGACAAAATGCACTTTACTTATAATTGGGTAGATCTAGGATGTGTTTAATACTTCAAGGAACATGTTGTTCAAGTCTAGTATTAAAGTCATGAAGATTGGACCAAGAAACAAGTGAAGAAAAGGTGTTCAATAAAGCTAGACAGATAGCTCGACACCTGCAGACAGATATCTCGACAGCTTTTCGACACCTCTCGACAGCTAGCTATCTATCAAGCTCTCAAGGTGTTTTCTTATCGCAATCTCGACACCTTCTCGACAGCTGGTGGATCGATCAAGAAAGCTTCTATCACCTTGACAGCTTCTCGACACCTCCTCGACACCTAGCTATCTATCTAAGTTTATTAAAGCTCGACACCTCCCGATCGATCGAAGTATCTATTGAGGTTACGGGAATTCAGATTTTCAAATCTGATTTTTGGGCTAGGTTTATGTATTTGTGTAAGGTTTCTTCTCTCACAACCCTAAACCTATATAAGGCTTATTTTAAATGCCATCACACAAGAGAATAAGATAATACAAGGAGAACGTATGCAAAAGGTGACCGATGCCTTATTCTCTCTGAAAGAAGCTACTGCGTTTTTTGCGCCTTAGGGTTTTGTAACCAAGTGCTTCTTGATCTTCATTCTTAATGAAGTGAAGAACTTTGTAGCCAACATCTTCTTCTAGTTGGTGATTGAAGTCACGTACTAGGATCCGCGCAATTGGTTAGTCACGTACTGGGATTCGTGCAACAAAAAGGGTGGCATTCATATATTGAAGAGTTTAGAGGTTCTGAAGCGGTAGAAGGTTTCTGCTGTGAGTTCATCTACGGGGATTATAGAGTCTAGGGACAAAGGCTTTGTACTAGATCTGAAACTTCTCTTTACTATAGTAGATTGCCTTTTGGGAAGGTTTCCCCCCAGGTTTTTTACTGTAAAACTAGTTGGTTTCATTGGTTTTTCTAGGTCATCATATCTTGTCTTATTTATTTTTTCCGCTGCATGATTTTGACATGATATTAATATTTGTTTGTTTTAACAAGTTTGATTCATAATAAATCTAATTAATAACTTGGGTTTAAAACTTGTTAATTCTATCAACCGAGGTCTAAATTTCCCAACAAATTACATTACACTTGACAAATGGGTGTGGGTAGGTTGTCAAAGAAGGAAAGAGATAACTTAGAAAAGAGACAAACTCATTGGAGAAATATTGATCAAGTTCCAATGAGTTACATGGTTTTCAATATCGAATTGGTGACAATGAGTTGACCAAATCTGCAAAACGTATCTGGCTCGATCGGCACCACATGGCCAACCCGCTCCCCTGGGAATAGCTCTGCCAATTCTAAAACGAGCTATGTTCACATTTGGGCATATACACCATCAAGATATTCATATTTAAATTGTCTAATATATGATAATGTAGCATATAAAAAATTGCATATTATATTCACATGATTCACATTGTACCCCTAAAAGATTTGGTAGTGAGTCTTGTGACGTTACTCCTCAAGCTGTTTTGAAGGGCAAGAGAACTTGGTTACCATCATATTATCATTCTTAACTGGACAAGAAATTTGGAACTGGTCTACAATGGTAAGAGGAACCCAAATTGGCAGGCGAAGATAATGATAACAGACCTGGACAATTCACCCAACAGGGATGAGATTTACCACTATTTTGGTCCCTAGGGTTATCTTGTCAAATGTCTATGATTTGGCCTAAGCGGCTGCTAGATGCCTCTCCATCATTGCTGGGTTTGTTTAGCATTTTTCTAATGATCTTCCAGCGGCCTTTTGCTTTTTTAGACTCTTCTTTTGTTTATTAATGTTAACAGTATCAACAAAAAAAATTGCGGTGAAAAAAACTTAAAAACAAGAAACAAATATAAAATTTTGCAAATTAACTGTCCAAATAATACATATAATATATATGAGCTTTCATTCAATCAATATATATATATATATATATATGAGTTTTCATATTAACGGTGCTAAGCTGATTCCCTCAAGATCGCCAATATGATATTAAATCAAAGTAAGGGAAACAACATTTTAACTCATATAGTATCATACCATATACTACTGTAATAAAATTTAGATCTTAAAAAAAATAGTAGTCTCATTAGTATGTAATGCAGGACTTCACTACTTAACCAACAACAATGCAACACCACTCACATGTAAATATCACAAAAAAGCTTCTCCTTCACTTGTGAGCCTCTTATCAAGTCATTTGTGGCACCTTAGTTAGATTCTCCCTTGAATGAAAGCATTTTCTTTACAATCCACGCGTCATACATCACTATCATCAATAGTGTGCCCTTTACAGGGGCAGAGTTAGGAATTTTTGTTTGAGGGGCCAAGTTATGACGCTAATATATTTATCAAGATAACTTTCACATCTACACACACACACATATGTACACACACGCACGCTTTTTTATTATATATACACACACTTTTTTATTTGATAAGTTATATATATACATACACCCAACAAAAAAAAAAAGATCTTAGTATTTTCAATCAAAATCATTTTTAACGGCGATCTTTCATAAAATAAAATTCATTTTTCCCATTTTCATATTCAAATTCTTAAAAAGTTTCTTTTTAAATACAAATTATCAAATTTTATGCTAAAGTAAGTAAAAAATTTTTCAATTAAACTAATGAAATTTTCAAAAACATAAATGATCTAAAACTTGGTGAAATAAGTTAGGCTCCAATAATATTTAAAGCTACCTTGTTTTAACCTATTATATGGCAACTAAAGACACATTTCATATGCAATTTTAGTGACAAAATTTTTTTAATGAGTCAATAACTTGTTAATCATTACATAACGGGTTGAAAAATATAGATTCAAATATGTTTGATACCAAATTTTATCAAATATTTAACATATATAAAAGCACATTTTACAATAAAAAATAGAATTGAGCAAAATAAAGTTATATTTCTATAATTATTAAACCAATTATTTTTTCTTAAGAGCATTATTTAACTAATTCAAATATTTGGAGGGGGGAAACTCTTATTTTTGTAAACTAAAATTTGAAAACATAAAAATAATTGTATATATATTTTTAAAAAAATTTAAATTTTGGCCCCCCCCCCCCCCCCCCCCGCCCCCTTCCCTTATACATGCCTCCGCCCCTGGCCCTTTATCAACTCATGCATCACTATTAGCAACAAGCACCTAGCAAATCTTTACTCAACCATCAACCATGTATCGGGTGACGTCCATGGGAGACTTCCTTGCACAACTTTCTTGTCGCTAATTTTTAACAAATACTGTTTTTTTTTTTTCTCTCTCTCTCTAACTGGCTGGCATCATAGGCAAGGATTTAAAACCCGGACCGAACTGGGCGGTCCGACTGGGAAAACAGGGAACCGGATTGAAATTCAGTTTTTTAAGCATAGAAAACCGGGTATCCATGAGTTCTAAGAGAATCGGACGAACCGAGGTTCAACCAGAAAAACCGAATGAACCGTAGGCCGATTCAACCAGTCATTTCAGCCATACCAGAGTTTGTATCGGATTTCGGCCGAAATATTAGTACCAGACCGAAACAGAAAAAACTCAAGTTTCAGATCTGAAACTTTCGGTGACTTACCTGCTTCTTGTACTCATGTCACCGCCTCTATCATTAGAATGTTTCTGTCATGTTTCCCAGACCAGATGCCCTTTCTTCTTCTTTTTCTTCAACTCATTTCGCAGATCTGCTCCTCCACTTTTTCTTCTTTCTTCGTTCACCCAGTGCCCCTTCTTTCATATTATTTTTCTTATATGTTTCTTTTTCAATTTGCCTCTTCAGTTTCTTTTTGTCATCAAGCTTTTTCGTTTTATGTGCTTCAACCACAACCACACACGTGAAGGTCATTCCAATTTCAAACCTTCTTTATTTTTTTTTATTTCATTTTACTTTTTTACCTTTTTTACTTTTTCATCTACGCCTTTTTTTTCTTTTTTTTTTCTTTTTTTTTTTTTCATGATGCCACATGCCACATTTAAAAATGAAAACAACTAACCATCATCTAAATATATATGTCTATTTATATATTTTATTAATGAACTTATACTTTAGTTAGAGATTAGGATATTAAAAGACATGGGCTTATAATCTTAAATATTTTTTTAACAAATATTAAATATTACTAAATTAACTTTTTATTTAAGAATATTACCTATGCAATTTTTAATTTATTTTAAAAGTCGTTTTTAGTTAATTGCAATGATTTCTCTTAAAGGATTATTATAAAAATTTCTTTTTATACTTATTTATGTTGTACTATTTTTTATTAACCTTATAATGTACTATTTTATGTATTTTGTTTCAATTTTTAAGATATTTTTAGTAAATTTTGCTAATATTTACAAATTTAATATATTTATATATATTTAAATCATTATTAAATTAATTATGACATCATTACGGTTCAATCTCGGTTTGACCTTAAAAACCTTGAATCTCTCCCTTTTACGGTTCAATGAACGGTCCGAATTCCAAAACCTTAATCATAAGAGGACGTGCAACTACTAGAAAAGATAAGTAAACACTTAAAATTCTCCATTTCCTAATCAAGAATTCTCCCTAGTATATTCTTCTTCGACATAACCCAACCTCAAACAAGCCAAATATTTCAAAAAATATATAATTTATGTATTTTTTTTTTATATACTTTTTTGATAAATACTGTGCAATTAAATAAACTACAAAAAAAAATCAACAATTTCCAAAAGGACACATGATAGCACTTCTCAAATAATATGCTATAGCTTTATTGATAAAATTAGAAACCATGTTTACATACGTAAACATTTGATGAGCAATGCAAGGGGAAGTTTGTGACCCCTCAAGCTAATAGTTATCGATTATAAAACATAGAAAGTGAAGGAAAAAAAAAGTCGACAATTTTTACAATGAAGAATTGAAGATGGCCAGCGAGAGTGAATCATGTTAATTTATTATTATTATTATTATTATTATTATTATTAAGAGAATTACAAAAGATCGATCCAAAGAGAACTAGGCTGTTTTAGCCTCAACTCAAACCTCAATGCTTGGAATACTCCAAAGGGAAAATGTTCAAATTTATTTTGATAATTAAGAAGGTTGGAACTAAGGCTGGGTTTGGGAAGCACGTTTTGTGTTTCCAGACTCAGTTTTTTTTTTTTAAGTGGGTCTCGTGTACTGTTCACGAGACCCACAAATTACTTTTTTCAAAAAACAACTTAAAATTAGGTTTCACGGCACTATTTACACATTTAAAAATTATTTTGCTACAGTGTTTTCAGTTTTTAGCAATAAGCAGTATCCAAACAGACTATAAGTGTGCATTTGGATTGGAATTATAAATGAAAATTATTTCACTATTCAGCTTATTTTTGCTACTATTCGTTAGTCCCACTACACTTTTTGGCACTATTCATGGGCCCCACTGTACTATTTCAACTAACTTTTACCTTTATCTACAGTACTTTTTGCAATAATTTTTCAGTTTCAGCAAAATAAGTGGTTTCCAAACGCATCCTAATTGTCAGACAACCAATTGGTCTGCATATGAGATCTGGGCTGATCCATATTAAGAGCATCCATAGGAGTGGAGCTAAAAATTTAGTTTTTTTTAGCTCCACAAAAAATTACTTTATCTATTTTACTTACACACATGCTGTAGCAGTAGATCCATTTTAGCTTTCAACACAATAATATAATATAAATATCACAATAAAATAATATAATCACTACAATAAAATAATATATCCACTACCCAAAAAACATCCACAGTACCAACCACAATCACCTCTACCATCAGTCACACCCACAACCACACCCACAACCACCACCAGTCTATAGCAGGCACAAAAAAAAAAAAAAAAAAAAAACCCAAATCTCCAATCTTTTTCCTCAACCCAAACCAAACAAAATCACTAATCACAAACAAAATAAAAAAAATCACCAATCACAAACAAGCACAACGTCGACGAGCTGGGTCAGCAAAAGGGGGTGGGTCGGCGAGCTCTATGGGTTTCTCAGTCAAGTACCCAATATCCACGAGCAAGCACTCCAATCGGCGGTGTGGGTCTGAGAGAGATGGGCAACTGGGCCGACTGGTGGGTCGGTGACGTCGAGCTTCGGTGGGAGTTGAGAGACTGGAGTTGAGAGAGTGAATTGAGAGACTGGAGTTTAATCACCGGAGTTGAGAAAGTGAATTGAGAGAGATGAGCTTCAGAGTTCAGAGTCAGAGATAAGATGAGAGTGAATGAGAGAGGAAGAGAGGCACGGTGATAAAAGAATGAAAAAAGAAAAAAGAAAAAAAAGGAGCAAGTGGCATTTTTTTAATCAACAGGCAGAATAAAATAATGTTTTTTTTTTTTTTTTAGCTCTCATGAACGGTGTACATCTATCAATAGATGTGCATTGTAGCAATGGAGCTAAAAAAAATAGATTTAGCTCCACTGCTAGAGCATGAATTTAATGTCTGAGGAGCTAAAATTTAGCAATATAGCAATATAGCACCACTGCTGTGAGTGCTCTAAGGTCAATGTCCCACAAAGGACTTGAGCCATTTTGCAGACTTCTTGGGGATTCTGTTCAAGTTGTTAAGGTAATCTGTGTAAGCAAGCCCAAATCGAGCAGTGTAGCCTGACCCCATTTCCATACAGTCCATTAAAGCCCACATGAAGTATCCATTTACGTTTACCCCCTTCCTGCACTCAAACATTGACAAATAATCTTTATGATGACTTTGTTTCATGGGAAAAACTTATTTTATGGTCCTATTTATGAATAATATTGCCATCATCGAAAGATAGTTGTTCGCACTTAGCACTTCGAACTTACTTCATGGCTTCTAAAATAGCAAAAAGATGGCTAATAATATATTTAATTCGTGCATTATCTTTCAATGCAGCCTTTATTGGGATAGTATCGTTTCGTTTCTCTGGATATCCTGTTCCAAAGCATGTATAACTTAATTATATATCAAGATCATAAAAAAAAATTTGTGATGTTTTTTTTTCTCTTGATTAATGTGGAAAAAAAAATTAAGGAACTATTTTAAGTTAATTACTAACCATTTTCAGTAACGTAGAACTTGGGATTGTTGTACTCTTGCTTCATATAAATCAATGCATCCCTTAACCCTTGTGGATAGATATACATTTGGGTGCTACCTGGTGACTGGTTTAACAATAAAATAACATGTCCTTAGATGATGTCTTCAAGTCATTGAGTTTAATCAATGTGTAAACAATTTAAAATGAAACAATCTTACCCGATCACCAATGGGTTTCCCATTTCTATCAACTATGACAAATGCAACAAACAGGAAAGATGGATTAGATAATACTAGCTATCAAAATCATATCCATGCCAAATTCAATTACAAGCTAAATTAAGATGTTTTGCAAAGGAAACCACAAAGTTTACCTTTGAGCTCAGCATACTGGTATTGACTAAAGGTAGAATAGTTATCATCTTTATTAAATTGTTGGGAAAGCGCGTATCTGGATGTATAATAATTGACACCAATAAAATCAAAGGACCCTTTAACTAAATCCTTCTCGGCTTCTGTAAATTCTGGAAGTCCATCCCTTATCAAAGCCTTCATGATGAATGGGTAATCTCCAAACACTAATGGTTCCATAAACCTATACATATAATAAGGGGAAAAAATTTGTTAACAATATAAAGTGAAACAGAATGACTGAATGATCTGTATATTGATATGTGTGAAACAATGTACAAAAGAGAGCCTTATATAGGCTAGGTATGTGTGCAGTACAAGTAACATGAGTGTAGTACAAGTAATATACTGGGCTAAGCCCAATGGGCTAATCTATACACTAACATCCCCCCTCAAACTCGAGGTGGCAAGGAGGAAGCCAACTGGAGTTTGGATATAAGATCTCGAAGACGACCAGGCGGGTGAGACTTGGTGAAGATATCAGCAGGCTGGTCAGCAGATGAGATGGAGAACAACTTGAGATTGCCTTTCTTGAGATGCTGGCGAGTGATGTGGCAGTCGATCTCAATGTGCTTGGTGCGTTCGTGGAAGACATCATTATGAGCAATGTAGATAGCACTACGATTGTCACAATAAAGAGGAGTAGCAGTAGGCTGTGGAGCATCCATGTCAGCCAAGAGCCAGCGAAGCCAGACAAGCTCGCAGGTGGTGTCAGCAAGGGCACGATACTCAGCCTCAGTACTGGAACGGGAAACAACATCCTGCTTTTTGCTACGCCACGAGATAAGAGAAGTACCCAACAGGAAACAGAAACCTGTGATAGAGCATCGATCAGTCGGATCACCTGCCCAGTCTGCATCTGAATAAGCATGAAGCTCAAGAGAAGACCGAGAAGAGTAGTGTAGACCATGATAAAGTGTGCCCTTGACATATCGGAGAATCCGAAGAACAGCAGCATAGTGGACAGAACGAGGAGCATCCATGAACTTACTAACCATACCCACGGCATGTGAAATATCCGGACGAGTAACAGTGAGATAGATCAGACTACCAACCAACTGACGATAGCGAGTAGCATCAGATATAGGTTCACCATCCAAGGGTGTGAGCTTGGCATTGTATTCCAAAGGAGTGGAAACAGTCTTGTTATCAGTGATACCGGCTTTGGAGAGAAGATCAGAAGCATATTTAGCTTGGGAAAGATAGTATCCATCAGAGGAGGAGGTAACCTCAAGCCCAAGAAAATAGCTGAGAGTGCCCAAATCTTTCATTTCAAAATGTTGACTAAGGAAGTGCTGAAGAGAGCGGATACCTGCAGAATCATCTCCAGTAATAATCATATCATCAACATAGAGAAGAATAAGAGTGATACCAGTAGAGGATCTTCGGACGAAGAGAGCAGTGTCATGGGGACTCGAAGTGAAACCCTGTTGAGCAACAACGGAGCTAAACTTTTCAAACCAAGCTCGAGGAGCCTGCTTGAGGCCATAAAGAGCACGGCGAAGGCGACAAACTAGACTGCCTGAGTGTGGATAGCCAGGGGGTGGTTGCATGTACACTTCTTCTTGAAGGTCTCCATTAAGGAAAGCATTCTTCACATCCATTTGATAAAGAGGCCAACGGCGAACAGCAGCCACAGCAATGAGACATCTAACAGATGTAAGGCGAGCAACAGGAGCAAACGTTTCCTCATAGTCAATGCCATACTCTTGGGTAAAGCCCTTAGCAACTAAGCGAGCCTTGTATCGTTCAACAGATCCATCAGCCTTGGTCTTGATCTTGTAAACCCACCTACAACCTACTACAGACTGACCAGGAGGCAAATCAACCATATCCCAAGTGTGGTTTTTATGAAGGGCATCTAGTTCATCATTCATAGCTTGCTGCCAAAGAGGGTCAGTATGGGCCTCACGATAGGTGTGTGGTTCATAAAGGGTGGCAAGGGCAAAAGAGCAGTGATAATCAGAGAGATAAGGGGGAGGAATGCTTACCCGAGTGGAACGACGAAGTTCAGGACCATCAGGAGACTCAGGAGAGGGTGGTGCCACAGGATCCAAGACAGGCGGGTCATATGCCGGGGACAGAACCGGAGATGAGTCGTCTGGAGAGGCAGCCGATGTTGAAGAATCCTCCACAAGTTCAGGATAGAGAGGGAGGAAAAGATCAGTAAAAATGGGAGACTCAGAGGAAGAGGATGTAGAAAACTGCTGAAGACTCGTGAAAGGACGATGTTCCCAAAACTCAACATGACGGGAGACACGAAGACGATGAGAAATGGGATCATAGCAGCGAAACCCCTTTTGAGAGACACCATAACCAAGGAAACAACAGAGACGAGCACGAGGTTGGAGCTTTGTTCGTTCATGAGGAGGAAGAGAGACAAAGCAAGCACAACCAAAAACCCGAAGAGAGGAGTAGTCGGGGGTTTGACCATAGAGAAGCTCAAATGGTGATTTGTTGTGTGTAGTTGGTGAAGGGATACGATTAATGGTGTATACAGCTGTGAGTGCAGCCTCACCCCAAAAGCGCTCAGGAAGAGAGGCAGAAATAAGAAGGGTGCGGACAACATCAAGAATGTGACGATGTTTTCGTTCTGCACGACCATTTTGTTGAGAGGTGTAAGGACAAGACCGCTGAGTAAGGGTACCATGATTATCTAAAAAGGATAGGAAAGTTTTATCATTATATTCTTGAGCATTATCTGATCAAAAAACTTTGACGGTGCGATTGAACTGTGTTTCAATCATTTTATGAAATGTTTGGTAAATAGACACAAGTTCAGACCTATGGTGAAGCAGATAAATCCAAGTATATCGAGAAAAATCATCCACAAATATGACAAAATATCTAGATCCCCCCTCAGTAGGAACAGGTGCAGGACCCCAAATATCAGAATGTATAAGATCAAAAGGTGCAGAAGAAAATGAGTCACTATTATTAAAGGGTAATTTTGTTTGTTTGCCAAAATGACAGGAAGTACAATCAAATTTTTGAAACTGAACTGAACCTAAATGACCTTGAGAAGCTAACAACTGAAGACGAGATAAGGATGGATGACCAAGACGAGCATGCCACAGATCAGGTGAGGAGGTGGCAGTGGTAGCAGCTGCAGAAATAACTTGTGAAGGAATCTTCAAGTCATGAACCTCAAACATGCGACCAACCTTACGGCCTGTCCCAAGCACTTGACCCGTCCGGGGATCCTGCACATCCACACCATGATTAGTAAATAGAAGATCTACGCCTAATTCACAAAGTTGACCAACAGAAAGCAAATTGAGTGATAACTTGGGGATATGAAAAGTGTCACTAAGGGATAAACAAGGAGAAGAGATTGTTCCTTTATGACTAACAGGCATAGGAGTTCCATCAGCAGTGTAAATGGTGATTGGATGTTCTAAGGGAGCCTTATCAGAAAATTGGGATTCATCAGGAGTCATATGGTTACAACATGCAGTATCAAAAAACCAAGATTGTTTACCTGAGGTGACAGAAAGGGCAGTAGAAGTGCGGGATAAAACCTGTTGAACAACTGCCTCAATATCAGCCGTAGTAAGTGAGGAAGCCAAAGATGGACCTGTAGAAACCGATGGATCGGAAGGACATACAGCAGCTGCCCGAGGAAGAGAAGCTTTATTCTACTCTTGCATAAATTTCTGCAGTTTGCGACAAACTGAGATGTCATGGCCTTTAGCACGGCAAAACTCGCAGCGAGTACCTTTGGAAGACTGAGAGGTGGGACGCCCAGAGTTTATCCGTGGAGGAGCAGTGAATGCAGCAATGGGAGGCTGTGGAGATGGTGTAGCCAATACATGATCAGATGATGACATGTGATGAGTAGGCCGACGGTTTTCCTCAGAAATGAGCTCCTTGACTGCAGCATCAAGAGAAGGAGTAGGAGACCGGCTAAGTAGAGAAGCCCTAGTAGGCTCAAAATCTTCACGCAAACCCATCATGAAGTGCATAAATTTACGGCGATCCCGATATTTGACAAAGAGCTCAATATCCTTAGAACACACTAGTGGAGGATCTGCAGCAGAGAGTTGTTCCCACATAGTAGAAGTCTGAGAATAAAAATCAGAAATAGACTGACCTGTTTCTTGGCGCATTTGATAAAGTTTTGATTCAATGTGGAACTCCAAACTTGAATCATTAGTGCAATTATAGCGATCAGCCAAAAATTTCCAAGCAGCCTCAGCAGTTTCAAGACGAGGAAGAAGATTATGAATGGAGGGAATAGAGGTATTGATAAACCAAGACAAGATCTTACTCTGAATACTCTCCCATTCCTCTAGGCGTTCTTCATAATCATCTTCAGCAGCTGTGGCTTCGGACTCAGGGTTTGGTACTGGCTTAGGAATTGAACCAGTCACATATCTCCACAGTTTACGACCCTTGAGAAAGACAGTCATATTCTGAGACCATGCATGATAGCTGGTAGGACCATCCAACATAATGGTGATAGGACGTATGATGTCTCGATCATTTTGTTGAGCCATAATGAAGAAAATGACCAAAAAATGAGATTTAGAGACCTCAAATGCAGAAACGGAGCCCAAAATCGGAATCTACGCGAAAAACTGAGCAAGACAGGTCCGGTTGAAAAATTTTGACTTTGGTCAAAGTCAACGGTCAACGGTCAACGGTCAACAAAGTCAACAGTCAAAGTCAATATGCTGACGTCACTGGATGACGTGTGATGCTGACGTGGCGATGACGTACTAGGGCTGACGTGGCAATCAGAGGAGCTGGGCGCGTGAAGCGCGTGGCGCGTGGAGCGCGTGGAGGAGCGCGTGGAATAGCGCGTGAGGCGCGTGCAGCGCGTGGGAGCGCGTGGGTATTCGCGGCGGCGCGTGGGAGCGCGTGTAGCGCGTCTTCGACAGGCAGAAACTTTGGGCGGCGCGTGGGAGCGCGTGGAAGCTTCTTTTGGACAGTTTCTGGCTGGGTTTTGATCGGGGAAGTCTTATCTATCACGTCGTATCTGTGGTTCGACGATTTGATTGATAAATAGACTAGATCCGAGAGAGTGGTTGGGTGTGACGGCGGTGACTCGCTTCTGACGGCGGCTACCGGTGAAGGCGAGGGCAGCGGAAGAACGCCGGAAAATACCACTAGGTCAGAGCAATGGCTCTGATACCATGTTAACAATATAAAGTGAAACAGAATGACTGAATGATCTGTATATTGATATGTGTGAAACAATGTACAAAAGAGAGCCTTATATAGGCTAGGTATGTGTGCAGTACAAGTAACATGAGTGTAGTACAAGTAATATACTGGGCTAAGCCCAATGGGCTAATCTATACACTAACAAAATTTAGACATGATTTTTTTATCAAAAGGATTTGATTATATGTGTGTGTGTTTTATTGACTGTGACAAATGTTCTAACCATCCAACCGAGAAGTCAAATGCTCTCTTGGCTGCATCTTTATCATGAAGTGTCTCTCCATATGGCTCAAACCATTGTACCATTGGCGAAACACCGATTTCTCCCCCTTGAGTTCGCTATGAATAATAAATAAATAAATAAATAATAAATAAATAACTTAAATTATATAAATAACGTTGTATAGAAACAAAATGGGTATCAGCTTATGATTGTCCTAGTGGAAATTAATTCTGCAAAACGAAAAAAGAAGAAGATTTATATAGATTTTACCTGGTATTTTTCTCTGTAGAGTTTTACAGCTGCGGCATGGGCTAATATAATGTTATGGGTAGCAAGGTATGGATCTGTTGCAGGTTTTGGATTTGGGTTCCTGGTTTCATAATCGTACGGCCCAAAGATTTGTGGCTCATTGATAGTAGTCCAGTAGTTCACTCGGTCACCAAAATTGTGGTAACAAATATCGGCATAGGCTTTAAAATCATCCCTATTATTAATAGTAAGGTAGCATCCAAGTACACATGCACTGATTAATAATTATCATCTTAGGAAATATTGATAGTTGAAATAAGAAGTTTGATCAACTGGATCACATGAACCTACACAATCTGCCTGCTCAAGAAGCCCTCGTATTTGTCTTGCAGTGCTTGAGGTAAGTCAAAGTGGAAGAGTGTCACAAATGGGGTTATCCCTGCACGGGGAATTAGAGTCCATTTTTTGAGCAGTTGAAAAGTAAACTGGTTTGAAAATTTAGGATCAGAAACTGGTCCTTGCATATATGAAGCATAGGCAGCTACTAGCGTTGTAAAGTCAAATATTGGTTCATACCATTTTTTATCAGTTCATTAATAAAACTGTTGTAGAAATTGATTCCCTCTTGGTTTACTCCACCAGCTACGGTCCCATCTGCATGGAAGTTGATTATATGAATATAACATAAATTTTCGTTTTCTTTTCTTTTGAAATATTTGGTTGGTTTGAGGGTGGCATATTTCGAAGAAGAAAGTACCAGGGAGGATTCTTGACCAAGAAATGGAGAATCTGTACGTGTCTGCTCCCATATTTTTCAGCAGTTGCACGTCCTCCTGTAATGCCAACTGATTAGAGAAAGAAAGAAAAACGCACTATAAGCTACAAATTGGTGACTAGAAAATGACAATATTTTACACAAGCTTATTTTCTGAATTTAGGTTAGTGCAAAAACTTGATCTACTAATAAAGCTTTTATTATGGTTACAAAGTAGAATAAGAATCCGGGCTACACATTAGCGACATTTCCTAATTGGAACTTCATGATTCAATAATGTATGTGTTTAGTGTGACATGTTATTTAAAATTTTAAATAATGTGATGATAGATATATTTTTAGATTTATAATATATCTAATTTGATTCATAAAGTAGATCCGTTCTAAATAAGTATGATCATTTTTCATTCTGATAATAAACAACAAATATTTTCTTTTGGTCGAACTTAGGAAATGAGATGTGATGACTGATGAGCATGAAATCTAAAAAAAGTCAAAATTTTGAAATACATGGGTAGTGCTTAAATGCTTTAATTATATTCTATCTTTAGTTTTCTTGCTTTTATCATTTGTAGAGTAGAGTTGTTTTTATAATTTATTGATAACTATGTAACAATATTCATATATACTTTATAATGATTGTATGAATCAACTGCAATGTCCTTATCTCCAACTCCGTCTTGGATAAAATGGTCCCAGGTGCTTGGTCCTCTCCCTCCTTCATCACCTGCTCCTTCTGTCTGCAGCATGTCATTACATGTCAAGTATTTATACAACACAAGTATTATATATATATATATATATATAGATCCTGATTTATAGAATTAACTAGTTTCAGAAGCCAAGTTATTAATTAGATCTATTATGAATGTTACTTGGTTAAACCAACAAACATCAATATCATGCACAATGGAATAGTAAATAACATAAGATATTATGACTTAGGAAAACCAATTAAACAAACTAGTTTTACAATAAAAAAAATAAAAATAAAAATAAAAAAAAAATAAAAACCTAGGGAGAAACCTTGCCAAAAAGAAATCCATAATAGTAAAGAAAAGTTTAAGGTCTAATACAAAACTTTTGTCCCAAGGCTCTACAATCTCGGTAGATGAACTTACGACAGAAACCTTCTATCGCATCGTATTGCATCAAAACCTCTAAATTCTTCAATATATGAATATTCCACAAATGACACACTCACAATCACAATTGGAACCTCCGACCGACTCCAAAAACTTCTTGAAGGTTTTTTTCACAGCAATAAGTCTATGGTGGTTGCTATGGCTTCAGCTTCTTCACCAAACAGACTTCAAATTTATTTTGAATCTCTTCGATATGGTGAAATTGAGAGAACTTGGTTGCAAAAACCCTAGCCGAACATACGGAGTGTTTCTTTCTCTAAAAAAAAAACCTTCTAATATATGGACTTATAACGTACTTTAATTACCAGTTCAAATGGATCTCAAATCCAGCTTCAAATGGACAAGTTATTAGCTTTTTTTGTGTTGCTGATTTTTGCTGAAATTCAAATCTTGATAGATTGAGAGGTATCAAGACAGCTATTGAGAAGTATCGAGCCAGCTATCAAGGAGGCAGAAGGTGACCTAGAAGGGCTAGATAGATCGAGATGTATCGAGAAGGTATCGAGAGATATTGAGCTAGCTATCGTGGTTCATGCTGAAATTCACTTTGCTTGAGCTTTTCTTTAGCAAACTTTGTGTCTTCAACTTAATTAGTCTTCAATTACAAATTTAAAACATATTAAAACTTAATAGAAGGACATAATTTGACATTGTTTGATAATACCAAAACACATGAACCTTAGAATCTCCCCCTTTCTGAATCCATGACAAAACCCCAATTACAAAAAAAACCCAATTACAAGGAATGAATCCATATTCAACTAAACTATCCTAATCTAACAACCTGTCCCCAGAAATCATAGCATGAACTAAGAATGTCTGTTTTGATTGGCTTCATATCTGTCTTTTCATAAAGAACTTAACAAACACATTATGTGCATAATGTGGAAAACAATGACAAATAATACACAAGTAAAGCTCAAGAATATGTATACCAATAAAAAAATTGGCAGAAAACCCCGTTCATAATGCTCCCCCTAAGTAAATAAAACACATCGTCCCCTTACAAAAACATGTATTGCTCCCCTTATCATGTAGACACTCTAAATACCAATTTCCCCCCCCCCCCCCCCCCCCCTTCTTGTCATGATTGACAGAAAGCTACAAAGTTTTACCAAGGAAACATAAAAGGGATCAAAAGGGCACAAAGAATCCATAAACAAACATGGATAGAATGAAAACATGGATGCTATGGATACTAAGGGGACAACATATTGAAAATAAGAATGACACGCTCATGGAATGCTAACAGATAAAACTCCCACTATAAAGAGCAAGGGTTGTAAGAACAACTTTTTCCCATTTAAAAAAAAAAATATATATATATATATAGAACAACTGTTAGAGAAAAAAAATTTTGAGAAGAAAAATGAATCACAAAAAAAAATGAGATAGCACATAGAATACCAATATTCCCTCTTTCATTTTATGCAAATCTTGACACTATGTGACCCATGAACAACGGTATGCAGACACTTCTAAGCATGATCACTTAAGACTATACCATATAATTCTTAATGAAATAAAAATTCACGCATGCAAGGGGTTTTCATGTGGTCAAGTGCCTTGTAAACTCATATCAACCTCAAAAATAGAGAAAAAGTTATGAAAATAAACATTATAAAAATTTCCAAGGATTTCAAATCAATCAAATAGTATTGACCTAGGAAAACCAATAAAACAAATTAGTTTCACAACAAATACCTGGGGAGAACCTTCCCAAAAAGCAATCCTCTAGTAAAGATAAGTTTAATATTTAGTACAAAACCTTTATCCCTAAACTTTATAATCCCAATAAATAAACTTACAGTAGAAACCTTCTACCGCATCAAAACCTTTGAACTCTTCAATATATTAACTCTTAATGGATGACACGCCTAACAGTCACAATCGGAACTTTGGACTAACTCTAACAATTTCTTGAGGGTTTTCTTCATAGCACTAAGTCTGTGGTGGTTGTTATACCTTCAACTTCTTCACCAAACAAACTTCAAATTTACTTTGTGTTAGGGTACTTTTTTTTTTTTTTTTTTTTTGTTTACACACATAATTTTATTTGAGTACCATCTATTTATTTTCAAAATACACACTTCCTATTCTATTTAAAGCCCAAGAATACTTATGCTTGGCAATATTTGAAAAACTCATGATTCAAATCTATGACAGAACAATTTTATCAATGGAATTCAAATCTATAATCAAAGCCTATGGTTTAAACCCATGGCAATTTATTTATCCAAAAGCCTAATCCTTATTGGCAATATTTGAAGCCCAATTTTTCATTGGCAACATCAAAACCCAATTCTCATTGGCAATATCAAAAGCCCAGTTCCCGGTGGCAATATCAAAATATCAAAAGCCCAGTTTCCACTGGCAATATCAAAAACTCAATCTTCATTGGCACTATTTATCAAAAAAAACCCGAGATTATTAACGCTTTGCAAAGCGAAAAGTATCATGGAATAATTATTGCTTAAGTATTACTATGGCAAAAAAAACCATAACAATTGTTTTATAAAAGCTAATAGGGAGTTATCTTGAAGAATATGTTCTCACATTATAACTCATGAAACTCATGTTCACTATCTAGCATCACAACACCCATAATATATATCTTCAACGCTCATGGTAAATATTTAATCCCACAAGCTTATCATTTAAATTATGATACGATTATTAGAAGCCATAAACATTATTTATGATATGGAATTCATCATAGTAAATGTTATTTACATAGGTATTTTGAAACTTGTCATATTGTTTCAAACATTACAACTAATTGCCCAAAGACCCATTACAAGTATCTATGAAAACCCAAAGAATATTTACTAATAAAAGTCCATGAGGAATGAAAACTCATGGCAACATGTGTTGTTGATGTCCATTTTGTAAGATGCATACAACCCAGCCCAAAGGAACTAGCCCATGTGAACAAGCCCAAGCAAAAAACACTAGCAAGAGGCAAAGGAATTAAGAGTGGGCAAACAACCCTTGTTTATCCCTAACCAAAAAGGAGCAACTGGGGACTCATACAAGGGAACCAAGCCTTTAAGAATGGACTAAGGGCTGTCCCATCATTTTTTGTCACCCCTTACCTAACGTGAACAGTGCCCAAGAGCTGTCATATCAGCTGAAGTCTAAAGAATGATAGAACTCCATCATCTTTCTCAAAACTACACCTCCAGCGAAAGGGGAGCTGAAACTAAGTTATTCAAGCTTCAACAAATTGATGTTAAAAATACTAAAAATGATCAAGACGTGATTCATGTGCCAAGCCCATGAATCCTAAAGGGGAAAAATTGGGAACATGTGGTTTGGAAGGCATAAAGGGATCTCTAGTAGAACCCTCTGAAGTGGGCTTAAACTTTAACACCTGGCTTGGGGTGTTGAATCCTACTTCCTAGGGTCCAAATATCAGTTGCAGCACTAGGATTCTTCCTTAATACTTGCCTTAATCCCATTGGCTGAACACAATCTCAGCAATCTTAACATTTAATGCAAGATTACCCCAAATACTACCCATGTGTGACATTGCCCAAAGAAACAAGATAGCCCCAAAAGCAAATCTCTCATTTTTAGGCCAAATCCAAGTTAATAATGCAACTGTCTGGCTCCCCTGAATCAGGCCTACGTTTTTTTTGAATGCTTGTTAATTAATGCTTCTCTAAGCTCCATTATAAAAGCATAAGCACCTCAGCCCACAAGGGGACAGCCACCCCCCTCTAAAACTCTTGATTTATTGGCCATTTTACTTGTAGTTTAGCTCTCTTTAAACTCACTACTCATCCCTTTCAGCCCACATTCATCTAACCTTAGACATTCTTTCCTCTCCTTTACATAATCATAACTCATAAATGCCTCACACTACTCATAAACAACCCATTACTCACAAAAAGCCTTAACCTCAGAGTTAATCTCATCCCACTCACTTAAAACCGCCCATATTGTCTCATTCATGCCTTATGAATACACACTCATCAAAATCTTAGTTTAATACTTACTGCACTGAGCTGAGGATCTTTCTCTCCCTTCATTCCATCCTATTTTTTCCGCTTTTATTTGTAACAATGAACCCTTTAATCCTTGTTTATTATTATTATGATGAAAGATATAATGTAATTGTAACAATTGAATTTTTCCCTCACATTGATATAATGATGGCCGAAAGTACTATAAATTTTCCTAACCAAGACACACAAGGACCCCCAGGACTGAATACCTTCATAAATTTATTTAATCATTAACTTTTGGACTTTTAAGTGTAATTTCACATTTACCACTGAAGGACTGATTTGAACTATGACGCTGTAAAAAGGACTAATAATATAACAAACTAACAATAGTAACGTGTTTATTGGGCTTTAATATTGTCTTCTTGTTAGGATGCAGCCTCTATCTCTTTCTTAGGCGAACTTCCACAACACTGAAAGCCTTTGGGCTCCATTTCAAGGGCCCATCATCGAGTTTCGGCTTGGCTACCCCATACTCTATTTAGGAACATCAAAATTTTCCCCTCAACACTTCAAAACTTTGGTATGGTGAAATTGAGAGAACTCGATTACAAAAACCTAGCCATAAAAACAAAGTGTTTCTCTCTCTCTCTAAAAAGCCTTATAATAGATGACTTATAACGTCCTTTAAATAACGGTTCAAATAAATCTCGAATCAAGTTTCAAACAAACAAGTTATAGACTTTTTCACGTTGCTAACTTTTGCTAAAACATGAATCTTGATAGATTGATGAGGTATCGAGACAACTATCGAGAGGTATCGTGCTAGCTATCGAGAAGGCAGAAGGTGGCCTAGAAGGGCTCGATAGATCAAGAGGTATCGAGGAGGTGTTGAGATAGTTATCGAGAGATATTGGGCCAACTATTGAGGTACATGCTGAAAATAGATTTTTTTTTTTTTTTTTTAAGCTTTTCTTGAGCACACTTTGTGTCTTCAATTTGACATTCAATTACAACTTTAATAAATTCTCCAAAAAAAAAAATTTACAACTTTAATAAGACATATCAAAACTAAATAAAAGAATATAGGGTAAAATACAATATATACTTTGAAATTTGGTGGCGTTTGGATTTTACATCTTGAAGTTTCAAAATTTTGATTTTGCACCCTAAAGTTTTATACTGTTTGTATCAATAGCCCTTCACTATTTTTTTTACTGATGTGTGACACATCAACTTGCCACGAATGCCAATTGATCCGATAAAAATATGACATGTGTATAACACTATTCCAAGTAATTAAGTAATATAAAAAAATAAAAAATAAAAAACTTTGAAAATATTAAAACGATTCTTTAAAATGTGTTATTATTATTATTATTATTTTCCTTTTTAGCATTTTTCGGATGAACAGTAGAAACCCAAATGTTGGAAATCAAAAATATCAGATCAAGAATTAGGCAAAACCTAAACAACATCAGCGACCAAAGTTACAAAAACCCATAATTTCTCAAACCAATCACAAAGAGCAACACTGATAAATCCCAAAAAACCGAGTATCTCACCCAAAAACTCAACCTTTCAAGCCCAGAAAACCTCTTTATCAACTCACAGCCTCTCATCTAGATCCATTCCAGCAAAATCTCTCAAATCTCTCAGACAAAGTCTCTGTGCTCTTTAAACTACTCGGCTGCAGTCATTAGAGAAACAACACAATGAAACTTTGATGGAGAATAGCGTGGAGTTTTTGAGCTGTGATGGTAGTTTGGAAGACGATGAGTCACCGGAGAATCAGATCTACAATGGGCTTAAGGGAAAGCAGGGGAGGATAGAGTATTCTTCATCGTTTCAGAGAAGCATGGGTGGATTTTTGTTGGGATTTACGATGGGTTCAACGGTGCACAAAGAGCTCGGGGGTTTGATGTGGGATTATGGGTTTGAATCAGCTACACCTATCAATAGTTCAATACTAGTACTGGATTTGATGGGTTTGTTCTATGAGTTTGCTTTGATGGGTTGGTGGGTTTGATAGTGTTTACTGTTTGCGGAGTTAACGGTTCCAATTGCATTGATTTGATAATTCGGTTTTTGGGGTTCCATTTTTTTTTTTTTTTTGGAAAATCGATATGTTGCTAGTTCGAAATTTTAAATTTTTTGGGTCTAATTAATGATTTAATTCTTTGTATGAGATTTCAAATCTACTTTTGGGTTCCAGTTCATTGGAACACAATTTTGCTGGATGATAATGGAATTTTTTTCACATAGAACAATCAGGGGTTTTGTAACTTTTGTTGCTGGTTTCTTCTAATTCTTGATCTGATATTTTTGATATTTTTGTGTTCTACCAGTTGGGTTTTGAATGTTCAAATGTTGATCCGAAAAATGATAAAAGGGAAACAATTTTTAGCATTTTTTGACCATTCCAAAAAACATGAACTTACATATGTGTGTATTTAAAAGAGAGACAGACCATCACATCAAAAAAAAAAAAAAAAAGAGATAGAGACCTGAAGAGCAGAAGTGGCGCAACCAAACTTGAAATCAGCAGGGAAGTCCTTTCTTTGTACTTTCTTGGCTTTAGGATTTACTGTAGGTTGGACTACTTGGACTCCGTTGAGAACTCCATCAAGAATTGTAGTTGCTGGAACATGTCCTTCCCAACTTCTAACGGTAGTTTCTGACTTCTTTAAAGAACCCACATCAGCCATAGATCGCCTCGTTGGCATTGCAACGTAAAGTGCGATATAAAGAAACAGATAGAGAGAGAGATCAAGGAATGCAATGTTAAGTGCCATATTGAGAGAAATAGAGAGAAAGATAGGACTTTGCAGGGTGGTTAGGAATCTAGAGCTGAGGGCTATTTATAGATTTGAGGTTGAGAGTTCGGAAAATTTGTTTGGCGTCGTTAGCTGTCTCATGTGTATATATATTAAAAAAAGTACGAAAGATTATATTTATTATTGATACATTTTTATTGAGTTACATTAACAACTACATCATTCAATAACCGTCCTAAGAAATTTTTTATAGGGTGGTTACTAAGAAATTTAAATTATATAAAATCTAATAAAGCGATAACTTAAATATTTGCTACAATTATGAGTCAAGTCACTAAGGAAAGCAAAATTGTTGCATTGCAAAGCTAAAAAGAGTATAACTATCGTCACTATCAAAGAGAACTTATAACCACAATATTTTTCTTAGTACCATTTTTTAAGGAAAAATGACATTAGAGATTATTTTATTGAATAAGTTGAACGATCTACAAATTTAAATGATTCGCTATTTTTATCTAATAGGTAAAAAACGTATTGACTCCTTGTGATGAATTAATTGATTAATTAGCCAAGTTTATTAATTAATCAAATTAACATGCAAATGCGTGGTAGCACAAACAAATCACCAATTAAACTAAGTATGCAGCGGAAAATAAATTGACACGATGATTTGTTTACTAATGGGAAAAACTTATACGGCAAAAACTCTACCGGGTGATTTTAAGGTCACCACTCTCGAAAATTCACTATTATCACAACAATCAGTTATAAGTAAAAGAATCTCAGTATCTTATAACAATACCCAATTGGACTTGTTCTGTAGTGACAATCTTTCATTTTCAATGCACGGATCCTAGTACGCGACTTACTCCTTTGCACGAATCCAAGTATGTGACTAAATCCACAGTAACCCTTTGATTGTTATAGTTGATTTGTAGCAGCTTCACATAGAAACACCAATAAGATCTTCAATGTTGGTGCAAGAGACTTTGCTTGATTACAAAACCCAAAGGCGTATAAGAAACGCTACAAGAACTCTTTCTTCTGTAGTAGGAGGCTAGGATTTTAAAAAGAAAACCTTCTGAAGCTTTTTTTAGGGTTTGGTTTTTCCTTTTCCACCTCCTTTAAATAGGAGCTTAATGGGCTTTCCTATTCTAAATAGGTTTACACAAACCTTGGGCTTTCCTAGTCCAATAAGAATTATACAAACCCATAAACAATTAGCCTTTTAGAATAAAAACATTGCTAGCTATAGTCTGAATCCCGTAAGGTCGATAGATCGAGACATCTGTTGAACTTTAATGAATCTCGAAAGATCAAGCTTCTGTTGAAAAGGTATTGAGACCTGCAAATTACACTTTTCTTAAGCAGTTCTTGAGTAATTTTCATGTATTCAATTTAACCACTTGTAATGATCATCTTGAACCTACACTTAGATTTGTCCAAGTACAAGTAAAGTGTGTTTTGTCAAAAGATATGCCAATTACATAAAAATATGTCCCTAACATTATCTTTTTGTTTTATAATAGGCTTTTTGTTAAACAATTTGTCCACTTGTTATTGTTTGGTCTTGTTTTGTTTTTGTTTGGTTTATGTTTGTTGTTTTGAGCTAATATTTATTATTATTATTATTATTATTATTATTATTATTATTATTATTATTATTATTATTATTAGTATTTAAATTTTTTTTTTAATTTATAAAAGTGATTAAGGATTATTATTATTTGGGGGGGGGGGGTTAAATTTTGGAGTAATGCTACGTCCATAATATTTTTACAATAAATCTTATGCAAAAAACTGTTATTGGTGGGTAAAAAAATAATATCGGTATTTGGGTCAAATTAGAATTAGTAACAGCTTACTACATTAAATTTGTTGTAAAACCATTATAAAAATGTTGTGAATGTAACATTACTCTTATTTTTGTTGAACTCAAATTTTTGTAATTCTCAAGTCAGTGTGTTCAATATTTTTATTAGGGTGGTCACAATAGGTTAATTTAGCATATAATATTTTTTTAGCAAGTATATATATACATTTTTTTGCAAGTCAGGTGCAAGTCAGGGTGGTCTTATGACTACTTTGCCTTGCATGTGGAGCCGCTAGTGACATCATCCACCTATTTTTTTAACTCTCTTTCTTAATTTTAACTCTTAACTTCTTGTTACCCTTTCTCTAACATTTCTCCTCCTTTGTACCTTTTCAACTTTCCAATACTATCTACCTTAATATCACTATTCAACTATAATTTTATCCTCCTTTATTTTTTACACTTTTTATTCACATCCTTTTACCATAAATTTGCAATTCTCTCTCCCATTCTATGCATAGATTTCCCACACAAAAATGTTATCTCTCTCTCTCTCTCTCTCTCTCTCTCTCTCTCTCTCAATCTTATTTTTTTTTATTTTTTTATCTTGCATCTCTACTTTAGGTTAATTAATTTTTGTGTTCTTTAAAACTCTACTTTAGGTTGATGTGGTTAATTTAGTTTTGTGTTTTTAAGTTTTTTTTTTTTCTTTTATTTGATTTCATAGATGTTATCCTATTGCATCATAAATGTAAAGTTGAATTTATTCAACTATGTTTTGACTTTATTCAGTGTCAAATTTGCTTGTAATTAGAAATTCTGTATTTAGGTGGGAATAATGTAAGGGTTGTGTGTGAGAGAGTGTGAAGATTTGATCAAGAGTATGCAACAAGATGGTAACTAGCGCCTAGAACTCATGACTGACTCGCGAGTGGTGACAAGCCAAAATGAAGCACACGTGTAATGAAGCACACGTGTGAAGCATGCAAGAAGATGAAAAGTTAAGACAAATGGATCACTACATGACAAATAGTACAGTCTGGCCTAGTTTGGTAACTGGTGACTATAACTCATGACTCATCCCAGTTTTGAAGTGACTCGCTAGTGCACCCTGTTTTGCTAAAAAAATGACTTTTTACATTCCATCTTATACTCTACTATAAATACCCTCATACCCATAAAATGTAAAGAGTTTCAATAGAGAATTTTGAGAGAGAAACCCTAGACAAAAAAAAAGATTAATTCATCCACAATCTTATACACTTGATTCTCCAAATTCCTCTACTCTCACCTTTTCCATTGTCATACCCATGAGAGGATCATAAACCAAATCCTTACCTCACCAAATTCAAAGTAGTGAGAAGGTTCTTGGTGTTTGGGAAGCAATTCAAGAGAGAACCACTTCATATTGGTTGATGCAAAGGGCTAATTGCGAGATCTAGAAAGCTAGAAAAGACACGGTTCGGTGTAACCTTGTTAGAGTAAGAAGTTTGGAGGGCTTAGATGCACTAAGTAGATTAGGCTTGGAGGGTCTATTGCTATTCATATATCCCAACTAATTTTATAGTGGATCATTTACTGCTTGAAGGGCAACGAAGAGGTTTTTCGCCGAGTTCTCTGATTTTCTTTTCGATAACACGTGCCGGTATTATCTTGTGTTTGCATCTTTCTTTCCCTTACTCTTTGCTTTTAATCTCTGTTAGTTGTGATTAATTAATGGCTTAGAGTAGTTTGCTTATTTGGGTATTACTTATAGTTCATATTCCGCACATATATTGTTTGAATATAAGCTTGTATTGGAAAATTTGTACTTGAGGGTCTAAACATTCACAAGTGTTTTATACACTAAGTGAGTTTTCACTTGGTATCAGAGCGAATACACTTTTACAAATTTCTATATCCTTAGTGTGATCCTTAACTCCTAGGATGGATAGGTCTCAATCCCTCAATGCAAATATACAAATATAATGTTAGTCTATTACATAACATAACTTAGATAATTTGGTGTTTATTACTATTACTTTTATTTTTACTTTTTTCTTCTCACCTTATTTGCAATAAATTTGTTAGGATAAAGTTTAGTTACAAAATTTGTTGTAACCTAAGACTACAACTTTACTCAATAAAATAAATATTACTACATATTTTGAAAATCTAACTGTTAAATTACATATTTTTTACACTTTTAATACACATGTCAAATTTTGTGTTAATCGGATATTATTTGTTGTATGATCTATAAGCTTATATTTTATACATAATTTTAAACTACAAAAATATGCAATTTAAACAATTTATTGATGATATAGCTATCGAACTTTAATTTTTTAGAAATTTTGCAAGCATAGAGGATAGAAAAAGAAGATGTAATCCAACGGTGGATTTGTCAAAATTCACCTCTAATAAAAAATATTGAGTAAATTTGTAGTCTTAGGCTACAATCAATTTTGTAGCTAAACTTTGTCCAATTTGTTATTATCTTTCACATTCTCTAATGAAAAAAAATTATTATTCTCTTTCTCTCTGTGCGTGTGCCTGACCTCATCTTCATGTTGTCCATCAAAGCTCCACATGAAGTACCCCTTCACGTTTACTCCCTTTCTGCACTACTCATAGAATTAGAAAATCTTTTTGACTTTGTTTTACGAAGAAATTTTCTAGTCTTATCTACGCCTATTATAGGTGCTATCAAAATGTAGTATTGTTCATATATCATATATGTAATGTAACACTTATGAGCATACTCTCTGGCCTCTGAAATAGCAAAAAGATGACCAAGAATCTGCTGTATTTGTCCATTATCATATAATGCAAATTTTTTTTTTTTTTTTTGGAGTGCTTTTCAACCTATGGCATCCACTATTTATGATATATAGCTCATTATTATCAGATCAAGACACCAATCAGTTTTTGGTGTAGACCGGAATTAAATTCCAGATCTCTTATTCAACCATCAAAGACTTTACTAGTTGAGCTAACTGAAACCCACATCATCTAATGCAATCTCTATGGGAATAGTGTCATATTGTTTATCTGAATATTCTATTGCAAGGCATAAAGAAGAGGGGGAAAAATATATACTTTGAACTTAAACCAACCAACCAACTGTTCTCGGTAACATATAATTTGATATTATGGTACTCTTGCTTCATATAAATCAGCATTCCTTAATACTTGTAAATAGCCAAATTTGACTGCAACCTGGTGTCTAGATTAAAAATGAAATAACATATTTTTAGGGTAAGTCCTTGATTTAAATCTATTTTAACATGTCAATTTAAAAGAAAATAATCTTACCGGATTATCAATGAGTGCCCCATTTCTATCGACTGACAAATACAACAAATAGTAAAGATGGATTAGATAATCCTAGCCATCAAATAAGATCTAATTCAAATATAATTGCATGCATTACATACTTGAACTCACTAGTGCAACACACTATAACTTGTTTAGACATCTAATTTTAAGTTTATGGCTAAATTGCTTTTAAACTAGTAAACTACTCAACTAAATGTGGAATAAGAGTAATTAATGCACAACTAACTAGAATTACTACCTAGTGCATATGCATACATAATCAACAAGTAATTATAAAGCACAAGTAGTAAGGGAAGAGAGATGCAAACACAAGATAATACCGAGACATGTTATCAAAAAGGAAAACCGAAGTACTCGGCGTAAAAACCTCTCTGCGGCCCTCCAAACTGAAATGATCCACTAGTGAATAAAGTTGGAATACAATGATATCAAAAAGACCCTCCAAGCGTAATCTACCCACTATATTTGAACCCTCTGAGTTCTAGCACCCAACAGACTTCACTGAATCTTGTCTTCACTAATTATCCAAATCCCACAATTAGCTCCAAATTGCATCCACCAAAGAATGGCTTCATCCAATGCTTCCCACATGCACCAAAACAACTCTCAACACTTAGATTGGGTGATGTATGTGTTTGGGCTTAGAACCTCTCAAGGATTTGTAATTAGAGAGGAGTAGAGGAAAACTAAAAGAAATGTGTAGATGATTGTGGATTTATAATCTCTAACTCTCAAGTGCATTTCTAAGGTTTTCTCTCTAAAAGTCTCCTTACAATTTCGTGGGTAATGTGGGCTTTTATAGTGTGGGTAAAGAAATAAAGAAAGCACACTTAAACAGCTTGGCAATCCATCTCGTGGGTCATCTCGCGAGATGAGTCCCGAGATGCCTCCTGACACTTGACTCTATAACTTCCAACATGTGCTCCTCACATAACCTTTCGCGAGTTCTCCACTCGCGAGCCAATCGTGAGATGCCCTGATTTTCACAATTCTTTACCAAATTTGACGCAGAATTAATGCCAACAAAACATAATTGAAAATTACAACTTTACAATACTAATTATAAATAATAGAAATCCTCTAGAAATTGTGTACAAAAAATTACCTGTCAAGTTAACGTACTGGTATAGTGGAACTGAATAAAGCTAATAGAGGTATCATCTTTATCAAATTGAATGGAACCCGCATAATTGGATGTATAATAATTGACACCAATAAAGACGAATGCCCTGTTAGCTAATTCCTTCAGCTGTAAATTCAGGAAGTTCATCCCTTACCAAATCCTTCATAATGAATGGATAATCTTCAACTGGTGGGGGCTCTACATGCAAGTCAGGGTAGTGACTTGCAAAAAAATGTATATATACACTTGCCAAGAAAATATTATATGTTAAACTAACTTATTATGATTATCTTAATAAAAACTTTGAACACCTTGACTTAAGAATTACAAAATTTTGGGTTCAACAAAAATAAGAGTAGTGTTTTTTTTTTTTTGGTCAACCATGATATATATTAAAAACTAAATATTAACCAGTCTGTTACAACAAAAGTTAGCTTTATCAGCAGCCAACAGTCCTTCCACCACAGACGGTGGGTTACAAAAAACATGAAAACTATACAGAAATTGCGCACCCATTTTTGCTAAAGCATCAGCGCACTGATTTGCTTCCCGAAACACATGGGTCACACGCTTTTCTGGAAACTCCTGCAACAGTTTCCTGCAATCAGATAGGAGGGGTTCCATTAATAGATTTTCATTACAATTATTTAGAAGGGTTACAATACACAATGCATCCAGCTCAATTATAAGTTGCTGAATCCCCATTTCCTTTGCAATGATCAATCCGTCTCTAAGAGCCCATAGCTCAGCCAAAGCACTGTTAGTGTAGCCCATCCCCCTAGCAAAACCTTTTAGCCAATTCCCCTCATGGTCACGCAGCAAGCCTCCTCCCCCTGCCTTGTACGGATTCTTCATAGCTGATCCATCCGTATTGATTTTGACCCAACCCCTTGGTGGCTTCACCCACCCCACAGGAATTACTGTTTTCAAATTCTTGGCCTTGTTTACACAGCCAATGGAGAAAAACTCAGCACTACTTTGAAAGCACCTTCTCCAAGTTTGCAGGTTGATAGTTCCAGATTTAAACAAAAACTCATTTCTATGTAACCACAAATGCCATAATCCCAACGGAAATAACACTTTCCAAGGCACCCCTTTTACATATGTATTCTTATCATCTTTACAATTAAGTTCTAACCATTCCTTTAAAGGAAGCTCAAATGAAAATCTATAACAGTGGGGAACTAGGAGTTGCTGCCAAAACAGTTGAGCAACCTCACATTCCCTAAGCACATGTTCAATGGTTTCATTATCTTTATTACACAAACTACACACTTTGTCAAGGCTTAAACCTCTTGAACCAAGAACATAAGCCGTAGGAAGGCTGTTATGAATGCAAAGCCAAATGAAAAACTGAACTTTAGGAAAGGTAACAGTTTTCCAAACCCACTTGAAAGGCACCGAAACCGGGTTCAGGGGGTTTAAGCCCCTTGCAAGAAGATAAGCAGCTTGAATAGAGAATGATCCATTCTTAGAGTAGGCCCACATAAGACTATCCCTAGCATGAGTGTCACAAGAGAAAGGGGTAGCACGAATGTTGTCTAGAACATTACCTGGAAGTTCAAAGGAAATGCATAAGTCCTTCCAAACCCGATTCTCATCAAAACACTGTTGAACTGTTAATTCCTCTTCTCCTCTGTTTAAAGGTCCTTCCACCTGTTCTCTTAGCCGCCCACAAGGAAGCCAAAAGTCCTTCCACAAATTTATAGAGTCGCCATTACACACCGTCCATCGCAACCCCTTCACATATATAGGTCCTCCCTTCTTACAAGCAGCCCAAATTCGCGAACAAGGCAATTTACTTCCATCCACAGAAAGTCTGCTAGAACAGAGATATTTGGCTGCAAGCATGTTAGCCCAAGGTTGCCCCTCTTCCCGTGCCAACCTCCAACAAAGCTTGGCCAAAATGGCCTCATTCCTGTGCTTCATTGAATAGATACCCAGACCACCCAAATCAGTTGGAAGAGTTACCTTTCCCCAGTTAACCATATGCATTTTCCTATTTTCTTCCGTTGACCCCCAAATAAAGTCTCTCATCATTTTATCCAGAGCATCACACACTTTAACTGGGATACAATGGCATTGCATATAATATTCAGCAATAGGGGCAGCCGCTGACTTTGCAAGAACAAGTCTCCCAGCTCTCGACAGTAACCTGGTTTTCCAACCAGCCAGCTTGCTTTGGACTTTGTCAAGGATAAAATTGAAAGCATTTCCCACTCTACCACTAGAAATGATAGGGAAGCCCAAATATCTACCTAAGTTAGTTGTTGCTAGGATACCAAGTCTTCTGCACATTGTCCTTTTTCTCCTACCCGATACATTGGGAGAAAACAAAACTCGTGATTTACCAAAATTCACCTTCAGACCAGCCAGGTTACAAAAATTTTGTAAGACCTCCATAATGGCCGTGCAATTCTTATTATTTGCTTTAGCAAACAGTAAAATATCATCCGCAAAGAGCACATGAGAAAACCCAGGGCCATTTCTTGAGGCTTTGATCATATCCGCAAAGAGTAGTGTTACTATATTCACAACATTTTCACAATAATTTTACAATAAATCTAATATGGTAAGCTGTTATTGATTTTTATTTGGACCAAATACTAATATTATTTTTTTATCCACTAATAGCAGCTTTTTGCATAAGATTTATTGTAAAAATAATGTAGATATAGCATTACTCCAAAATTAATTCTGCCCCCAAACATAATTCTTAATCCCTTTTTTTAAGCTTAAATAACAACAATAAATATTATCCCAAATAACAACAAACATAAACCAAACAAAAAAACACAAGACCAAACAAGAATAAGTGAAAAAATTATTCAACAAAAAACCTATTATAAAACAAAAAGATAAAATTTGTAGCTCGTTCAACCTATTCAATAAAAATAATTTTTAATTTCATTTTTCCTTAAAAAATGTTACCAAGAAAAATATTATGATAATTTCAATTTCTTAGTGACCATCCTAAATAAAATTCCTAGAGTCGCCACTATCTTCAACGTTAATGGCTCCATCAACTTATTTTTAAGAGAGTATTTAATGGCTTAAAAAAAATTATAAAAAAGAAAAAAAAAAAAAAAAAAAAAAAAGAAGAGGAATCTGATTTATATATATATATATATAATTACAAAGATCATGTGTATGTATTTCACTCAAATTGACAAACCATCCAACCAAGTTTAGCCATGCAACAAACGAACTGCTATAATCCTATCTAATATATAGCAAGAAACTTGGCCTAGGATTTCATTTCTCCCTATTTCTGCTCTCTCCTCTCTCAACATCTTTTATTTTTCTTCCTTCTAACTTTTAACTTTTTTGAAATAAACTAATTTTTATCTTTTTGAAATACATTTAACATAAAAATTATCAAAAAAATATATTTTTTGATAAATACTATGCAAATAATGTTTGTTTTTAGACCCCTTAAACACAATTGGATTAACCTAGTTTATTAGCCAAGTTATTATTTAGTCCAAATTCCAAATCTAGGTTAACACAATCATGCAATCATATTAATGTAAAGTACGAAATATAAATAATACAAAGATATTATGACCCAGAAAAACTAAACTGGTAAAAAACTTGGGGAGGATTTAACCTATATATTCTCAAGGTAAACCTAAATCCACTAATGAAAAAATTGAAGTTTTACAATAGCGACTTAGACCACTAACATCTTATTGCTACCCACCAGTAGAAAACTTACTGACACGACTACGTGCAAGCTCCAAGACCACGGACTCCTTCTTTCTTGGATTCTCCAGCAGGTACAAGCACTCCCGCTTGTATATCTTTAAGCTTTTTAGTGCAGCAACTGAATGATCATCAAGCTCTCAAAGAAATCTCCTTCTTGATAATCCTAAGCATGTATAAAGGCAACCACCTCTCAGATCTTACAAGAGATTCACACGTACAGCAAATAGAGCAACCTTTAAAGATCTTTTGGGTATAAAACCCTAGATTTACAAAAGAGGCACTTTTTCTCTCTCTTAAAAGTCTTTTAAAAACATGCTTAAGGTTTCCTTTATATACTAGGAGAAGTAGATCTGAAACCCTAATCTTTAATGGGCTTGGGCTGAGTTGAAAAATTCTGCAGAAAAATGTTCTGCTTGAACATCGATCGATCGAGTATAATTCTCGATCGATCGAGCCAGACAGAATTGCACACTCAATTCTACAGTAACTTGATTTCAACTTTACATAAAACACATACTTTGAACAAGTCTAAAACAAGACTAAAAACCTGTTTTAATCATGGTTTGCCAACAATACAAATTAGAGTTCTAATACATTAGTTCCTAAGTACTTACAACCTAACAAACTCCCCATTTGGCAATCTGTAACAAAACGCAAACACAATACTCAAAGTTACAAGTATAAGCCCTTTACAAAAAAAATCCAACCTAAATACTATCCATTAGTTGCAAGTGTAAACAGCAACATGACTGAATCAACCTTATACTTCCTGAAATACTAAATAAAACGCATAAATGCATGTGTGACAGAAAAACAGTAAATCAACAAAAATGCAAACTAACTCTCCCCCTAAGTTAGATACATCAAAAACAATGTTAACTCCCCCTAAATAGAACATTCTTGTATTTTCCAAACATTTCAACTATTTCTCCCCCTTTTTGTCACGTATTGACAAAGACAACTCAAACATACATGACAGAGGATAAGAGAAAATAGAGAATCAAGGGGACAAAATAATGCAGCTCTATAGAAAATAGAGACAACTCCCCCTATAAAAATAGGAAAAACAAAACAAGTTTTGGGAAAAACAGTTTTGGGGAAACTTTAAGAGATGGGGAAAAAAAACACACAAACCAAACTTAAAAACTAAGTTAATAAGGTGAGGATACACATGAAAAAAATATTCTCTCTTTCAATAAATGCAAACTTGACATTATGTGACCCATAAACAGTTGCATGAGAGAAAATATTTGCACATTAATTATCCATCATATCTCTTAAGAAAAATATTTTCTGCAGTTCACACATAAAAAATAGCATATTCTAAAATGTACAAAGGACTCAAAAATTAATCAATCAATTTTTAAATCAAATTGAGTACCCAATTTAGTAAAGTGTATGCTATGTGTGAAAACAATGAAAGATATGACTACAAAACTGCAAGATGGATACAAAAACAATGTAATGCATGTGAATCCTAAACACAAATGATGCATGAAAAAATTTTTGGTCAAAAACTTAAAAACTAAAAATTTTTCAATTTCGATCGGTCAAGCATCAATCGAGCACCGATCGAGCCAGGTAAATTCAAATCAAAATTTTTATCACAATTTCGATCGGTCGAGAAACAAATTTGATCGATCGAAAATCTGGAAAAGTGAATTTTTGAAAAACAGAGCAAGTGAATGCAGAAACTCCTCAAAGCACAATATTTTATGAATAAAATGCATGAGTATTAGATAAAAAGTTTTTCAAAAACACTTGAATTCAACCCAGATCTTCCAAAAACAAGTTTTTCAACCAATATGTCTATAAAACTCAAACTTTAAACACATTTTGCATTAAAACCAAGGAACTTTTAATCTTAGATGGCCACAACAAATTCACACACAATATCATGTACCAAGTTTAGCAAAAAGTAACTTATGTAATGTGTGCAACTAGCAAAAGCATGAGATATTTGAGGTGATATGTGAATAGAAATCAAACATAAAGTATACAAAATTCATCACATAGAATTTGAAAGAGACTATCACCTAAAGAGTTACATCATATAACTCCCACATCTCCTAGAATAAAAGCTTGCAATCATGTAAGTTTCTTGATTTACCTTATATTGTACACATCAATTTTAATTGAGCAAAAACTTATTAAAAAGCCAGGATAATATATACACCAATTTTAGTTGATTGTGAAGTTATTAAAGCCTAATAATGTACACACCAATTTTAGCATTTAAACCGAGGCTACACCTTATGTTCATTTTGTGCATGTGCTACACTTTTTTAAGCACAAAATCTTACGATATGCACTAAGGTGATCATGATTGGGTAATAAACAGTGATAAGATGGTTATTTATGCCTTTCTCATTAAATTTAAGTCCAATAATCAAAGGCATGTGATTTCAAGATCAAGATCATGTGATCAAAAACTATAAACATCTTCCCACACAACATGCACTACAAAACTCAAACTAGTAGAGTGCAATAAAATAAGTTCATCCAAGCTAAACAAGGTACATAAACATGTTATGTAAAGATAATATGGTCAATCCTTGATTATAAATCCAAGATGTGAAATACAAAACACAAAAATCTTTTTGGTTTTAAAAATTTATGACCAAGAACAAAAAGCACACATTATGCTAAATGAACAATGCAAAGCTATGCATGATAGTGCTTAACTAATCTATAGAGGGTAAACAAACAAGAAATATCAATTTCTTAATTAACCCATGAGTACATGTACAAACTAGTACATATTCACACAAAATCAGAAAAAGCTTAGTACTTATGCAACACATACTATTCAAGTTTCTCCACAATGTCAAGCATGTTCTAAATCAAGAGAGAGATATCATAATTCATGTAATCCAAAAAAAAACATGACACAAAATAAAATATTTTTTTCTTTTTGAAATTTTTCAATGTTTTTGGATTTTTTGAATAATCAAAACAACTTAAGAGAAAATAAAACAACCAAAAACTAAAAGAAAACATGTCCACAATTAATTGACAGAATTAAATTAGGGACAAGTCAGCAACACTCGCCTTAAAGAATCTTTTCTCACCCATATAGCACGAGTCTTCGGCTTTGTAGGTTAAAATCCATGTGAAGCAGAGTGTATTTGAGGGATTACACCAATCTTCTGAGAAAGACTAAAATCTTGCAAATTCCTTTCACAAGCCAACAAGCTTAAATTTTTCAAAATAATATGAAATAATTGATATGGACTTATGGCAAGAGAAATATCATCACATATCCTAAATTGAAATACAAAATTTTTGAATTTCAATTTATGACAATTAGGACGAATGTGATCGGAGACATCACAAAAGTGACAAACATTAACAAATTTAGGAACATCAGTATTCCTAACAACAAATTTAGTCTCAGATTTTGGTTTTTGCCTCAACAAAGAACAATTTGGTCTAATATGACCAACAACACCACAAAGGTGACAAGTAAGCACAAAAACAAATTTCTTATGCTCTCTAACAATAGGTTTAGACATAGGTTTAGAAACTTCAGCGTCTACATCAGAACTTTTACCTTTGTCTAACCTAGCAAAATAAGCATTTTTTTTATTATTCCTCTTGAAATGAAGGATATAAACTTTCTCAATTTTAGGCTTAAGAGAAACAGAAACACTTCTGTTATCAATAGCAGGCTTGGTACTAGTCAAATTTTCAATTTTAGTTTTAGATTCAACTAACTCTTGTTCCAAGCTTTTCATCTTCTCATCTTAAGAGGAAATTTGATTTCTCAAAAATTCATTCTTTTAATTATACTCATCTAATCTCACAATCAAATCCTCTTTTTCAAGATTAGCCAATTTTAACTCTTCCTTGAATTTCTTTGTAATTTTCATAGATTTCACTAATTCCTTACGGAGAGTTTCCCAAGCATCAATAAAATCAACAAAAGCAGAAACATGATCAGAAAGACACTTCAAATTATCCATTACAATAGGGGTCAAGAATCAGCTCTTAGATCAAAAGATCTAAAACAGAAGAGCTATCCGCTCTGATACTACTTGTTTGTTTTTAGACCACTTAAACACAATTGGATTAACCTAGTTTATTAGCCAAGTTATTACTTAATCCAAATTCCAAATCTGGGTTAACACAATCATACAATCATATCAATGTAAAGTGCGGAATATAAATAATATAAAGATATGATGACCCAGGAAAACCAAACCGGTAAAAAACCTGGAGAGGATTTAACCTAACTATTCTCAAGGTAAACTTGAATCCACTAATGAAAGAATCAAAATTTTACAATAACGACTTAGACCACTAACATCCTATTACTACCCACCAATAGAAAAATTACTGACACGACCACGTGCAAGCTCCGAGATCATGGACTCCTTCTTTCTTGGATTCTCCAGCAAGTACAACCACTCCCGATTGTATATCTTTAAGCTCTTTAGTACAGCAACTGAATGATCATCAAGCTCTCAAAGAAATCTCCTTCTTGATAATCCTAAGCATGTGTGAAGGCAACCACCTCTCAGATCTCACAAAAGATTCACACATACAGCAAATAGAGCAACCTTTAGAGAGCTTTTGGGTATAAAACCCTAGATTTGCAAAAGAGGAACTCTCTTCTCTCTCTTAAAAGTCTTTTAAAAACGTGCTTAGGGTTTCCTTTATATACTAGGAGAAGTAAATCTGAAACTCTAATCCTTAATGGGCTTGGGCTAAGTTGGAAAATTCTGCAGAAAAATGCTCTGCCCGAACTTCGATCGATCGAGTCTAATTCTCGATCGATTAAGCCAGACAAATTGCACACTCAATTCTACAGTAACTTGATTCCAACTTTACATAAAACACATACTTTGAGCAAGTCTAAAACAAGACTAAAAACTTGTTTTGATTATGATTTGCCAACAATACAAATTAAAGTTCTAATACATTAGTTTCTAAGTACTTAGAACCTAACAAATAAGTTACCAAAAATCAACAATTTTCAAATGGACACACGTAACACTTTTTAAATAATATACTATAGCTTTATTGATAAAATTAAAAACAATGTTTACATACGTAAACATTTGATGAGCAATGCATGGGGGAGTTTGTAACCCTTCAAGCTAATAATAGTTATCGATTTTAAAACATAAAAAGTGAAGGAAAAAAATTGATAAGTTTTTACAATGAAGAATTGAAGATGGCCAACGAGAGTGAATCACAATATTTATTATTATTATTATTATTATTATTATTATTATTATTATTATCAAGAGAATTACAAAAGATCAATTCAAAGAGAACTGGGCTGTTTACGCTCAACTCAGACCCACAGTGCTTGGAATACTCCATAGCGAAAAGGTTCAAATTTATTATGATAATTAAGAAGGTTGGAGCTAATTGTCACTCAAGAAAATTGGTCTGCATATGAGATCTGGGTTAGTCCATCTTATGTTTAACGTTTCACAAAGGACTTGAGCCATTTTGCGGACTTCTTGGGGATTCTGTTCAAGTTGTTAAGGTAATCTGTGTAAGCAAGCCCAAATCGAGCAGTGTAGCCTGACCCCATTTCCATGCAGTCCATTAAAGCCCACATGAAGTATCCATTTATGTTTACCCCCTTCCTGCACTCAAACAACAAATAACCTTTGTGATGACTTTGTTTTGTGGGACAAACTTGTTTTATGGTCCTATTTATGAATAATATTGCTATCATCGAAAGGTAGTTGTTAGTACTTAGCACTTTATTTGAACTTACTTCATGGCTTCTGAAATAGCAGAAAGATGGCTCTTAATATATTTAATTCGCGCATTATCTTTCAGTGCAGTCTTTATTGGGATAGTATCATTTCGTTTCTCTGGATATCCTGTTCCAAAGCATGTATAACTTGATTATATATCAAGATAAAAAAAAACATATATATTTTGTGATTTTTTTTTTTCTTCTCTTGATTAATGTGGAAAAAAAATTAAGGAACTATTTTAAGTTAATTACTAACCATTTTCAGTAACGTAGAATTTGGGATTGTTGTATGCTTTCTTCATATAAATCAATGCATCCCTTAACCCTTGTGGATAGATATACATTTGAGTGCTACCTGGTGTCTGGTTTAATAATGAAATAAAATGTTCTTAGATGATGTCTTCAAGTTATTGAGTTTAATCAATGTGTAAACAATTTAAAATGAAATAATCTTACCCGATCACCAATGGGTTTCCCATTTCTATCAACTATGACGAATGCAACAAACAGGAAAGATGGATTAGATAATACTAGCTACCAAAATGATATCTATGCCAAATTCAATTACAAGCTAAATTAAGATGTTTTGCAAAGGAAACTACAAAGTTTACCTTTGAGCTCAGCATACTGGTATTGTATAAAGGTAGAATAGTTATCATCTTTATCAAATTGTTGGGAAAGCGCGTATCTGGATGTATAATAATTGACTCCAATAAAATCAAAGGACCCTTTAACTAAATCCTTCTCGGCTTCTGTGAATTCTGGAAGTCCATCCCTTATCAAAGCCTTCATGATGAATGGGTAATCTCCAAACACTAATGGTTCCATAAACCTATACATATGATAGGGGGGAAAATTAGACATGATTTTTTTTTTTTTTTCTCAAAAGGATTTGATTATATGTGTGTGTGTTTTATTGACTGTGATAAATATTCCTACCATCCAACCTGGAAGTCAAATGCTCTCTTGGCTGCATCTTTATCATGAAGTGTATCTCCATATGGCTCAAACCATTGCACCATTTGCGAAGCACCGATTTCTCCCCCTTGAGTTGTCTATGAATTAAATAAATAAAAAAATAACTTAAATGATATAAATGACGTTGTATAGAAACAAAATGGGTGCCAGCTTATGATTGTTCTATTGGAAATTAATTCTACAAAACGAAAAAAGAAGAAGATGATTTATATAGATTTTACCTGGTATTTTTCTTTGTAGTGTTTTGCAGCTGCGGCATGGGCTAATATAATGTTATGGCTAGAAACATATGGATCTGTTGCAGGTTTTGGATTTGGGTTCCTAGTTTCATAACCGTACGGCCCAAAGATTTGTGGCTCATTGATAGTAGTCCAGTGCTTCACTCGGTCACCAAAATTTTGGAAACAAATATCGGCATAGGCTTTAAAATCATCCCTATTATTAATAGTACGGTAACATCCAAGTACACATACACTGATTAATAATTATTATCTTTGGAAATATTGATAGTTGAAATAAGAAGTTTGATCAACTGGATCACATGAACCTACACAATCTGTCTGCTCAAGAAGCCCTCGTATTTGTCTTGCAGTGCTTGAGGTAAGTCAAAGTGGAAGAGTGTCACAAATGGGGTTATCCCTGCATGGGGAATTCAGAGTCTCATTTTTTGAGCAGTTGAAAAGGAAACTGGTCTGAAAATTTAGGAACAAAAACTGGTCCTTGCATATATGAAGCACAAGCAGCTACTAGGGTTGTAAAGTCAAATATTGGTTCATACCATTTTTTATTAGTTCATTAATAAAACTGTTGTAGAAATTGATGCCCTCTTGGTTTACTCCACCAGCAACGGTCCCATCTGCATGCAAGTTGATTATATAAATAGAACATAAATTTTCTTTTCTTTTCTTTTGAAATATTTTGTTAAATATTTTTTTGATTTGAGGGTGGCATATTTTGAAGAAAAAAGTACCAGGGAGGATTCTTGACCAGGAAATGGAAAATCTGTAAGTGTCTGCCCCCATATATTTCAGTAGTTGCACGTCCTCCTGTGACACCAACCAATTAGAGAAAGAAAGAAAAACACACTATAAGGTACAAATTGGTGACCAGAAAATGACAACAATTTAAACAAGCTTATTTTCTGAAATTAGGTTAAGTGCAAAAACATGTTCTACTTATAAAGCTTTCATTACTATTATAAAGAAGATTGAGAATCCGTGCTACACATTAGCAACATTTCCTAATTGGAACTTCATGATTCAATAATGTATGTGTGTAGTGTGACATGTTATTTAAAATTTTAAATAATGTAACAATAGTTATATTTTTAGATTTATAATATATCTAAATTGATTTATAAAATAAATCCATTCTAAATAAGTATGATCTTTTTCATTCTGATAATAAACAACAAATAATTCCTTTTGGTCAAACTTTGGAAATGATCTGTGATGAGCATGAGATCTAAAAAAGGTCAAACTAAATACATGGGTAGTGCTTAAGTGCTTTAATTATATTCTATCTTTAATTGTGTATCAAAAAAAAAAAAAAAAAAACTTTAGTTTTCTTGCTTTGACCATTTGTAGAGTAGAGTTTTTTTTTATCATTTATTAATTAATTATGTAGCAATATTCATATATACTTTGTAACGATGGTATGAATCAACTGCTCTGTCCTTGTCTCCAATTCCATCATCGATAAAATGATCCCAGGTGCTTGGTCCTCTCCCTCCTTCATCACCTGCTCCTTCTGTCTGCACCATGTCAATACATGTCAACTATTTATGCAACACAAGTATTCTATATTAAATCCAAGTTGTTAATTAGAACTATTATGAATAGTACTCGATTAAACAAACAAACAGCAATATCATGCACAACAGAATAGTAAATAACACAAGATATGATGGCTTAGGAAAACAAATTAAACAAACTAATTTCACAATAAAAATAAAAATAAAAAAATAAAAAAATAAAAACCGAGGGGAAACCTGCCCAAAAAGCAATCCACTATAGTAAAGAAAAGTTTAAGATCTAGTAAAAAACCTTTGTCTTAAATTCTACAATCCCAAAAGATAAACTTACAGTAGAAACCTTTTATTGCATCCTAATGCATCAAAGCCTCTGAACTCTTCAATATATGAATGTTCCACAAATGATCCACTTACAATCACAATCGGAACCTCCGACTGACTCCAAGAACTTCTTGAAAATTTTTTTCACAACAATAAGTCTGTGGTGGTTGCTAAGGCTTTTGCTTCTTCACCAAACAAACTTCAAATTTATTTTGAAACTCCTCGTATGGTGAAATTGAGAGAACTTAGTTACAAAAACCCTAGCAGCACAAACAAATTGTTTCTTTCTTTAAAAAAACCTTATCATATTTGGCTCATAATGTCCTTTAAATACCGGTTTAAACAAATCTTAAATCAGGCTTCAAATGGACAAGTTATGGGCTTTTTTCGTGTCGCTGATCTTTGCCAAAACTCAAATCTTAATAGATTAAAAGGTATCGAGCCAGCTATCAAGAAGGCAGAAGGTGACTTAGAAGGGCTAGATTGATTGAGATGTATCGAGAAGGTATCAAGATAGCTATCAAAGGTATCGAGAGGTATTGAGCCAACTATCGAGGTACATGCTGAAATTCATTTTTCTTGAGCTTTTCTTGAGCAAACTTTGTGTCTTCAACTTAATCTTCAATTACAACTTTAAAACACATCAAAACTCAACAGAAGAACATAATTTGGATTTTCTTGACAATACCAAAACACATGAATCTTAGAATCTTCCCCTTTGTCAATCCATGACAAAACCTTAATTACAAAAATATCCCAATTACAAAGAATGAATCCATATTCAACTAAACTAGCCTAATCTAACAACCTGTCCCGAGAAATCATAGCACAAACTAGGACTGATAGTTTTGATTGGCTTCATATTTGTCTTTTCTTAAAGCACTTAACAAACACATTATGCGCATTATGTGGAAAATAATGACAGATAATACACAAGTAAAGCTCAAGATTATGTGTACCAATAAAAATTGGCACAAAACCCCAAAGTACATAATGCTCTTCCTAAGTGAATAAAACACATCTCCCCCTTACAAAAACATGTATTGCTCCCCCAACATGTAGAAACTCCAAATACCAATTTTCTCCCCCTTACAAAAACATGTATTGCTCCCCCATACAAAGTGTTACCAAGGAAACATAAAAGGGATCAAAGGGGCACAAAGAATCCATAAACAAACATCAATAGAATGAAAACAAGATGCTATGGATACTAAGGGGACAACATATGGTAAATAAGAATGACACATTCATGGAATGCAAACAGATAAAACTCCCACTATAAAGAGCAAGGGTATAAGAACAACATTCTTCCATTAAAAAAAAATTATAGAAAAACTATTAGAGAAAAAACATTTTGAGGAGAAAAATGAATCACAAAAAAAAAAAAAAAAAAAAAAAAAAATGAAGAAGAAGAAGAAGAAGAGATTGCACATAGAATACCAATATTCTCTCTTTCATTTTATGCAAATCTTGACACTATGTGACCCATGAACAAAGGTATACAAACACTTCTAAGCATGATCACTTAAGACTATTTCGTATGAAATAAAAATTCATGCATACAAGGGGTTTTCATGTGCTCAAGTGTCTTATAAAATCATATCAACCTCAAAAATAGAGAAACATTTATGAAAAGAAACATTATAAAAAATTCCAAGGATTTCAAATCAATCAAAGGGTATTGACCAAGGAAAACCAATAAAACAAACTAGTTTCACAAAAAAAAAAAAAAAAAAAAAACCCTTAGGGAACCTTCCGAAAAAGTAATCCACTATAGTAAAGATAAGTTTAAGATCTAGTACAAAACCCCTATCCCTAAACTTTATAATCCCAATAGATAAACTTACAATAGAAACCTTCCACTGCATTAAAACCCCTGAACTCTCAATATATGAACCCTCCACAAATAACGCACCCACAAACACAATTAGAACCTTTGACTGACTCCAAGAACTTCTTAAGGGTTTTCTTCATAGCAATAAGTATTTGGTGGTTGCTATAGATTTAGCTTATTCACTAAACAAACTGGAGATTTACTTTGTATCTTTGGTATGGTGAAATTGAGAGAACTTGGTTACAAAAAACCAAGTCGTAAAAATGGTGTGTTTCTCTCTCTATAAAAATCCTTCTTATAGATGGCTTATAACATTCTTTAAAAATCGGTTCAAATAGATCTCAAATCGGGCTTCAAATAGACAAGTTATTAGCCTATTCGTGTTGCTAATTTTTGCTAAAATGCAAATCTCAGTAGATTGAGAGGTATCGAGGAGGTTTAAAGATACCTATTGAGAAGTATCAAGCTAGCTATCGAGGAGGTAGAAGGGGGGCCTAGAAGAGCTCGATAAATCGAGAGGTATCAGGAGGTATTGAGATAGTTATAGAGAGGTATTAAGTCAACCATTGAGGTACATGCTGAAAATAGACATTTTATGAGCTTTTCTTAAGCAAACTTTGTGTCTTGAACTAGATTTTCAATTACAACTTTAAGACACATCAAAACTCAATAAAAGAACAAAATTTGTCATAATTTGACAATACCAAGACGTATGAACCTTACACACACACACACACACACACACACACACACACACACACACACACACACTATATATTGTTTGTTTGTTTAAACCTCTTAAAGCAGATTGTTTAACCTACAATATTAGTCAAGGAATTACTTAGGTTAATTATCCAGATCTAGGTTAAATGATAATCAATCATATCATGCAAAGCAATGGCAAATAAATAACACCACGACATGATGACCCAGGAAAACCAATGAAACCAACAGTTTCAAGGTAAAAGCCTGGGGAGGATTTGATCTTACTATCCTCAAGGTAAAACAAATCCACTAATAGAGAATTAAAGTTTTTACAAAAAATTTAACCCTAAATCTATTGCTACCTCCAGTAGTAACTTACTGACACAACCACGTGCAAACTCCAAATCCATGGACTCCTCTCTTGGATTTGCATCACACAAGCACCCACACTTGTGACTTTGAGATCCCACTCAAAGGTTTCAAATCACGACTTGTTGATCTATGCAGCAACTAGATTCCACCTGCACTTGATTGTAAATCTTGTTCTAGTAGACGCTTATAGAGTTAAAAGGTACAAAACCACTCATATCTCACAGGAGTAACTCACAAGTCTTCTAAGAGTCTTCAAACCGTGGCTAGGGTTTTCCTTTTATATGTAGGAGTGTTGGACTGAAACCCTAAACGTTTTCGCGGGCTTTGGCATGTTTAAAAATTCTACATAAATTACTTTTCTGCAATTCTTGATTGGTCAAACCTCATCCTTCGATCGGTCAAGCTTCACAGAAAATTAATTCTTTTTCCTACAGCATGTACATTGTTGAGTTTTGACCTATACAGCTTTGACCAATGTCTAACACCTATCCTAGACATGTTTTCGCTCTTGGTTTGCCAACACTTACAAGTTGAAATTCTAAATATTTAATCCTACATCTTTAGAACCTAACAATCTCCCCTTTTGGTAATCCGTGACAAAACACACTTAAAAAAAGAATTGCTCAACTCAAGAATTAGCCCAACTTACACATTATTGCCGAAATACAATTCCATCACAATCCACTAACTATTAGTTGCTAGAATAGATAGCAAATGAGAAAGAATTAACCTATAAATTCCTAAAACACTCAAAACAAAACCATAAACGCATGTGTGGAAATTACAGTATAAATCCAATAAATAAAAACTAAACTTGAATTCACAAAACATAAGAGATAGACAGAATATCAAATGAATAAACATCAAATAAACTATCATAGTCAATGAACCAGCAATGTTTGTGAAACAAGGACAATAAATTAAAACAAATATACATTAAAACAATGAGAAGAAAAAAAAATATCAAAATCTCTCATCAACAAAACACTAAACAACTCCCCATAAATACAAAATCTCTCTATTCTACCCCTAAATACAAGAGCCTTAACCTAAACCTACTCCCTCTTTTTGTTACGTATTGCCAAAGGCAACAAGGGTCAAAGGGTGGAGGAGGTGGAAAAGCACTCTTATACTCGGCAAAATCTGCTCTCAAGGCAACAACCTCTGTGAGTAGCTCATCAATAAGCTGTCCATGAGCCACCTGAATAATCATAAAGGACTCCATCATGGCATGGAGTGAGAAAGGAGGGGTAACAATAGAGTCAGTAGTATCATCATCACCAACAGGATCCACAGCTGCAGTAGGATCCACATGAACCTCCTCAGGAACAAGCTAATCACCAGAGGCAGAAGCTGCAGTAGAAGCTTCACCTTTTGGTCTCTTTGAAGTCCCAGTGCTTGGTTCAACACTCTTCATCTGAGCCTGTCGCTGTCTGAGAAAAGTGGCTCCTATAAGGGCAATGATATGAACTAATTCTAGAGCAAGAAAGTCTTCTAACCCTAGAAAGTTCAACACCCTACATATAAACACAGGAAAGAATAGCTTTTGTGCTTTGGATTTACTCCTATAAATTTCAACAATGGTCTGAATGAGTAGGGAAGGAAAACACATGGACCCATCTATGATGAAGGCATAAAGGAAAGCACATCTATCTAAAGGAATGGTGTGAACATGAGAGATAGGGAAGATGTTATAACAGGCTATCCTTAAGTAAAGATAGTTAAGCTCAATAAACTGACATGAGTTTATCCTTGGTTCAGATCCCCAAGTTACTAATCTTCCACAGAGTAACGACATCACATCATCTATATGAGGAGACTTAGTGTATGGATATATGGGTCTACGAACAAAAGGTACACCTAGAGTTTCAGAAACTACACGTTTAGTTATCCTAAACTCTTTACCTCTAATCCAAGTAGTCAAATAATGACTACCTGTATCCTTAAAATAAACATAGATGGTTCGAGTAGAACTCTCTAATCAAGGCAGCAGCAGGAGGATCAGAAACATCACACAAGGATACCCAGTTCCAAGACACTAGACTCCTACGAATGGAAGGATCTAAGTCATCTAGGATAATCTCTCTTTCCCCCCAAATAGACCTAAACTTGGTTAAGGTCTCAAAAATTTCCTCAAACCTAGCTGTAGGAAACCTAACCCTATCAACCTAAGTAGAAGAGGATGTTGTGGTTATATTGGCTTTGGTCTTATACTTTTTACCAACCCTAGGAGACATGACAAAGGGTAAAGAAAAAGGAAAAACCAAAACAAAACAAAAACCAAGGTTAGACAGCATCAGATAGAGTTAGAGCACAGGATAAGATGAAATTTTAAAAAACTATATGATACATGATGTATATACACATATGATGCATGATCTAATGCTCTAAAACAATTCAATTTTATCTCAATTTTGAAAATTGACCCAAAAAATTAGAAATTTAGCAAAATCCCCAATTTTGAAAACCCTAATTTTCCAAAAATCCTTATATTGATCAATTGAATAACACAAAAAGTATAAAAACATGTTATAATCACTCAATTAAACAATATCATAAGCCAATTTCAATCAATTTTACCCAATTGAACAAAATCCCCAAACTCCTCAAGAACACATAAACCCTAATTTCAAAATTTTGAAGAAATCATGAAATTTTTGAAATTAAAGTATGTGAATCATGTTTATATGATGCATGAACAAAAACCCACCAACAAATTGGATCAAAACAATCAAAATCATCAAAAACCCTAAAATATCTTTAGTTCGAAATTTTTGAAAAATTCATGAATTCATGTAATATAAGCAAAAAGGAGGGTCAAAAGAGTCTTACCAGATGTTTAGGAAAAAAACCTCTGAAGCTTTGACTCAAAAAAAAAAAAAAAAAATGACTAAGAGGAATTGAGAGAGGGATCGAAGAAGATGGCAAAAAAAAATGAAGAACAAGGTTCAGATTCTTCTTATTTCTTTTTAAAAAATGATTTTCAATCGGTCGGAAGGAAACGAGCCAGGAATCAAAAATATTTTAAAAATAGGTTCAACTGATCAAAAGGAATCGAAGGAGGAATCAAGTCAACTCAAGAGTTTTAGCCTTAAAAACTAGGGTTTTTTTTTTTTCCGATCAGTCAAAAAATAGGTTTAATCGATCAAATTTTGAAAAATCAAAAAATTTTGAAAACCTGGGAATTTTTTGTAGAAATATTTTTAAAACAGTTTTTATGATATGAGATGCATGTTGATGATTCCAAATATTTTCAAAAACTCTTTCCCTTCAATCAAATCAAAAAAAATTATCAAGCTTCAAAAATTTTCCTCACACAATTTTTACCTCAAAACCCCAAAAAGTATTAAACATCTCAAGAAGCACAATTTTGGATGGCCACAAAAAGTAACACACAATCACGTGTACAGAGTTTAACAAATACTTACTTGTGGTGTGTGTAACTAGTAAGTGTATGAAATACCTAAAAATGTGATATGTAGATGAAAATTAAATACAATTCTACATTATCAATCACATAAGTTTGAAGTGACTATCACCTAAAGAGTTACATCATATAACTCTCACATCTCCTAGAAAACTCGCTTGCAATCATGTAAAAGCATTTTTCTTTTATTCTTTTTCTTTTTATGCTTTTTTTTTTTTTTTTGCTTTTATTTTTCTTTTTCTTTTGAATTCTCTTTTGATTTTCATATTCTTTTCACAATTAACACCTCGTTTAATCTTGTTGTGCAAGTGCAACACCTTACTGAGCACATCTTTTATAATTTGCACACAACTGTTCATGATTGACAAGTAATAGTAGCGAGATGGTTATTTATGCCTTTCTCCTAGCATTTTTTAATCCTTACTATCAAAAAAATGTAACTTCAAAATCAAGAGCATGTGTTTAAAACCATAAACAACTCACACAATATAAACACTACATAGCACAAACTAGCAAAATGCAGAAAAAATAGCTCATCTGAACTAAACAAGGTACACAATTATGAAATGCAAATTTCATAGGCCAACCTCAATTACACACTTGAAGATGTGTAATACAAACAAATTTTTTTTTCTTTTTTTTTTTCTTTTTTGGAAATCTTAAAAACATCATAAATAGACCTAGAATGAAATGCATTAATGTAATGCAAATGCAAATCCTAATGAAAAAAAAAATATTCACAAGAGATTGAAAGAATTTATACAAGGACCATGTTAGACAGACTCACTAAGACTGAGTCTTTTGCATCCACACTCTTTTAGATGCAAACTTGGAATTGGAATTTCTAGATGAATTAGGTCTAAATTCAGCTCCTGTATTGGCATAAAGGTTAAGAACCTTTAACAATTCATGAATAAGTGTCATAGGATCTTGTGCTTTCGGCTTAAACACTTTTTGTTTGGTTGCTTGCTTTGAAGCTTGCAACTTAAAACAATTTGGGCGAGTATGCCCAGCTCCACCACAAAAATGACAAAACCATTGAGGTTTGTGTTGTTTCTTGCTTTCAGGATGATTGGGATTCTTGGGTTTTGACTTACTTAGATCTACCCTAGTTCTCCTAGTAGCTAGAACTTCTTTCTTAGGTACCTTAACTTCAGGTAAAGAAATAGATGTAGCAGGTACAAACTTAGGAGGATGAACAACAGAAGTAGAAACAATCTCTACAAACCCTAGCCCTGTCTTATCAAAAAAAGATTTTTAAACATTTAACATATCATCCGGTTTAGAAGTAGAAGTCCTATCAAGCTGTTCTCTAGCAACAGATAATTCAGATTCTAAACTTTTAACTTTCTCAATCAAAGACAAGTTCTCAATCTTAACAGAGGTTTATGAGTTCATTAGCATCAAACAGTTTGACCAACAGATTTTTCTTTTCTTGTTTAAGAGTATTTATCTTCTTTAAACCTATGTCAACATTCATGGCATCCTTTACTACAATCTTACAAAGTTTATTATAAGCCTTTTGCAAGTCAGCATTCTCAGAGAGTTCCCCATAAAAAAGACTCTCCTCAACAATTTTAGGCTCACTTACTTCAACAGTAGCAGTGAAAGCCATGAAATTTCCTTCTTAGTCACTTTTAGACTCGTGATCAAAAACTTTATCATCACTAAGGGTAATAGCCATAGCCTTTCCCTTAGATCTCAAGTAAGTAAGACATTTTGACCTAAGGTGACCATAACCTTGACAACCAAAACACTGTTGACCTAAAGAATTGTTAGAGGATTGAACAACCTTATCTTTTGATTTTTCAGAATTGTTATTTTTGGTTGTTTCATTCTTCTTCACATTCTTAGTGTCAGCATTGTTTCAATTTCTTTCCCTTCTGTTGTTGTTCCTCAAAAAGTTTCTAAAGTTCTTGACAATATAAGCTATCTCTGTAGAAGAGATTTCATCATCAAATCCACCATCATCTACATCATCAACAGATTTAAGAGCCATAGATTTGGATTTGTTGGTTTTGGGTAGGTTAGACTCATAGGATTGTAGAGATACTACAAGTTAATCAACAGAGATGGTGTCCACATCTTTGCTTTCTGTATATCAGTGACTTTGGGTCTAACATCCTCTATTAAGGATCTAAGAATCTTCCTAACTACTTTAGGTTAATCATATACTTCACCCAAATTAAAAGCAAAGTTCACTATGTCATTCAGTTTGGCATAGAACTCATCAAAAGTTTCATCATCAAACATCTTGATGCTTTCAAACCTAGAGGTCAACTGCTGCAATTTATTAATTTTTACCACCTTAGTGCCTTCATGCACAGTTTGCAAAATATTCCAAGCACTATGAGCAACCTCTACATTAAAGATTCTTTTAAACTCTTCCATAGAAACAACACTAAATATAGCATTCATAACCTTGCTATTAAAGCTTAGTACTTCCTTTTGAGTAGTGTTCCATTCATTAACAGGAGTGGTAGGTCTCTTCCAACCATTCTCAATGAAGAGACACACCCGAAGAAGAGCTAACCTACTCTAATACCACTTGTTTGTTTATTTAGACCCCTTAAAGCTAATTGTTTAACCTAATATATTAGCCGAGTGATATTTAGGTTAATTATCTAGATCTAAGTTAAACGATATGATGACCTAAGAAAACTAATGAAACCAATAGTTTCAAGGTAAAAACCTGGGGAGGATTTGACCTAGCTATCCTCAAGGTAAAAAAAATCTACTAATAAAGAATTGAAGTTTTTACAAAAGATTTAACCCTAAATCTATTGTTACCTCCAGTAGTAACTTACTGACACAACCACATGCAAGCTCCGAATCCTTGGACTCCTTTTCTCTTGGATTTGCAACACACAAGCACCCACGTTTATGACTTTAAGATCCCACTCATAGGTTTCAGATCACAACTTGTTGATCTATGCAGCAACTAGATTCCACCAACACTTGATTGTAAATCTTGTTCTGGTAGACGCTTATAGAGTTAAAAGGTACAAAACCTCTCATATCTCATAGGAGTAACTCACAAGTCTTCCAAAAGTCATCAAAACGTGGCTAGGGTTTTCCTTTTATATGTAGGAGTGTTGGACTTAATCCCTAAATATTTTCGCGAGCTTGGGCCTGTTTAAAAATTCTACATAAATTATTTTTCTGCGATTCTCGATCGGTCGAGCCTCATCCTTCGATCGATCAAGCTTCATAGAAAATTAATTCTTTTTCCTGCAGCTTGTACATTCTTGAGTTTTGACCTGTACAACTTTGAGCAATGTCTAACACCTATCCTAGACGTGTTTTTTTCTTGGTTTGCCAACACTTACAAGTTGAAATTCTAAACATTTAATCCTAAATCTTTAGAACCTAACATATATATATATATATATATATATGCGAATGTATGTGTATTTAAGAGAGAGAGAGAGAGAGAGACCTGAAGAGCAGAAGTGGAGCAACCAAACTTGAAACCAACAGGGAAGTCCTTTCTTTTTACTTTCTTGGGATTAGAAATTACTGTAGGTTGGACTACTTGGACTCCATTGAGAACTTCATCAAGAGTTGTAGTTGGTGGAACAACATGTCCTTTCCAACTTTTAATGGTAGTTTCTGATTTCTTTAAAGAACCCAAATCAGCCATAGATGGCCTCATTGTCAATGCAAGGTTAAGTGCCATATAAAGAAACAGATAAAGAGAGAGATCAAGTAATGCAAGGTTAAGTGTCATATTTTGAGAGAGAGAGAGAGAGATATGAAACTTCGAAGGATGGTTAGGGATTTAGAGCTAAGGGCTATCTATAGATTTAAGGTGATCATGAAAGAGTTCAGAAAATTTGTTTAACATCATTAGTTTTGTCTCATTTATCTATCTATTTCTATATATATATATATATATGAGCTAAAACAGATCATTTATTATTTTTACATTGCTGTTAAACCACATCATCCACACAACTCTCCCTGTCTTATTTTTAACTCTTTTTCTTTCTATTAATTCACAACTTACCTTTTATCCTACTTTATTTTTAGCTCTTCTTATTCACATTATTTTACTGTAAATTTGCAATTCTCTCTCCCATTCTATGTATGGCTTTCCCACATAAAAATATTATTTATCTCTCTCTCTCTCTCTCTCTCTCTCACAATTTTTTTTACTATTTTTTGATGGATTTTTTTTTATCTTGCATCTCTACTTTAGGTTGATTAATTTTTGTATTTTTTAGAACTCTAGTTTGGGTTGATGTGGTTTAGTTTTGTGTTTTTAAATTATTATATTTTTTCTTTTATTTGATTTCATAGATGTTATCTTATTGCATTATAAAGATAGTATATACAAATATAATGTTAGTCTATACATAGCATGACTTAGATAATTTGGTATTTATTACTATATATTTTATTCTTACTCTTTTTCTTCTCATCTTAGATACTATAAATTTGTTATTATCTCTCATATTCTCTCCTGAAAATAACTATTACTATATATGTATTAATTTTAGTAATTTGTTTCAATAAAATTGCACTTTGCCCTCCTCAACAATATTATTGATCCTTTTTAAAGGCTATAAGAAAAATTTTATTGATCTAAAATTTAAATAAATTTAACAAGCTCAAAAAAATTAGCATAACAACAAAATTTATTAATAGCAAACTTAAGCTCAAACAACACCCCAAAACAAACCCGTGACAGACACACGCACAAAAAGAGAGAAAAATGGTCTAAAAAGAAAAAGGCACCCAACACACAAGACACTAAAATAAATAAATAAATAAATAAAATTTAAACTAAAGTGAGACCTTGGACTAGGGGCAGGAAAAGGGAGGCGTTGGGCCAGGGCAAGTGGGCAACTACAGCACAGCACAACACAGTCATGGCAGTAAATAGACCAGCACCGCGCCACCACCACTCCACTATCCTCAAATTTGGTATTATTTCCTTTTTTTTCATTGGAATATCTTATCTCTCTCATAAATATCTATTGCCAAAAATTGCTAAACTTTGTTGGTTGATTAGCTTGATTTGATAATTTAAGTTATGAAGAAAATAGAAAGAGAGGCAGAGATGAGAGAATTCTCTCCACAAATTACACTCACCTAAAATAGAAGAGAGAGAGAGAGAGGAAAAATGCTCAATCTCTCTCTCTTTCTCTCTTTAATAAATTTAAAGAGAGAAAGAGATTATTTGCAACTTTGAAATTTATTGGTTAGTTGTTGAGTGCTTGTGTGCATAGTGCCGGTGTGTTATGTGTAATGATTTGTAGATTATTGAATATTTAATGAGATGATAAATTCAAATTATATTTATTTTTAGATTATGAAAAAGTCAACAACAAATATTTGATTTTTTTCAAAAAGAAAAGATTCAAATGATTTCAAAGATTTAAAAAACACCGAGTTTCATTTTCTTAAATAATTGCATTGTAATGTATTTAAAAAAAAAAATTTTGATTTGTGTATTTGTCTTTGTTAAAGGTTTGTTAATACTAAATGAATGCTTATTTGAAGTTTCATAATTTTTTTTTGGTTTATACTTATGCCCCTCTAACTCCAAGTCCTGGCTCTGTCCTTACCCCATGTCCATGCAAACCATCAAAGCCCTGCCCAAATGAAGTACCCCTTCACGTTTACTCCCTTTCTGCACTCAAAAGAGTTAGAAAATTTTCTTGACCTTGTTTATCATCTAATGCAATCTCTATGGGAATAGTGTCATCTCGATTATCTGGATATCCTGTTGCAAGTTGCAGGACATAACTTGGTCATTTCCAAAGAAGAGGAGAAAAAAAATATACTTTGAACTTAAACCAACCCACCAACTATTCTCGACACGCAACATAGAATTTGATATTATGGTACTCTTGCTTCATATAAATCAATGCATCCCTTAATCCTTGTGGATAGACATAAATTTGACTGCAACCTAGTGTTTGGATTAACAATGACATAATATGTTTTTAGGGTAAGTCCTTGATTTAAATATATTTTAACATGTCAATTTAAAAGAAAATGATCTTCCCAAATCCCCAATGAGTGCCCCATTCTATACTGTGACAAATACAACAAACAGTAAAGATGGGTTAGATAATCCTAGCCATTAAATAAGATCTAATTTTGAAAGTTCAATTAGTGTGAAAAACACTAATGAATGCTTAGACCCCCAATTTCAAATTTAATCAATACAAGCATACACCCAAACAATAGATGTGCGGAATATTAGGTACAAGCAAAAACCCAAACAAATAAACAACTTTACACCATAATTAATCACAACACATCAGCAATTAAAAGGCAAGAGTAAGGTTTAGAAAGATGCAAACACAAAGATAACACTGGCACATGTTATCGAAGAGAAAACCGAAGAACATGGCGAAAAACCTCTTCGCAGCCCTCCAAGCGGTAAAATAATCTACTAGAGAATAAAGTTGAAGTACATGAATAACAAAAGACCCTCCAAACCTAGTCTACCCAATATACTTGAGCCCTCCAAGCTCCTGCTACGAACTGGTTAAGCCTAACCGTGTCTTCTCTAGCTTTCTGGATCCCGTAATAAGCCCATTGCATCAACCAAGTCAATTGGTCATCTCTGAACTGCTTCCAAAGCACTAAAATACCTCCTCACTGATATGGGTATGGTAAAATAAGGATTTGGCAAATGAACATTTCAAGTATATATCAATGGAGAGGGTGAGAGTAAAGAAATTTGGAGAATCAAATGTTTAAGATTGTGGATGAGTCAATCTTGGTTTTCTCTAGGATTTCTCTCTCAAAATTCTCACTGGAAGCTCTCTACATTTCATGAGTATAAGCGTATTTATAATATGGTACGTGAGGAATGTGAAAAGACACTTTTTCTACAAAACAGGGCATTCTGGCGACTCAGTCTCACGACTGGGATGAGTCGCGAGATAACTGCAAGGCCAAACTGTACTTTTTGCCTGTAGTGCTCCAGCTGTCATGACCCTTTAGCTTCCTACATGCTTTACACGTGTGGCATTTTGGCAAGTTGCCAGTCGCTAGTCACTCGCGTGATCCAGTCACAAGAAACCTCTTGAATGCTCACACACTTGAATTTCTTCACACTCTCTCACACACAACCCTTACATAATTCTCACCTAAATACAAGGTATTTAATTACTGAATTACAAGCAAATTTTACATGGAATAATGCCAACACATGGTTGAATAAATTCAACCTTACAAATTCAAATATAATTGTGGGCATTACATACTAATTATAAATAATAGAAATCCTCTAGAAGTTGTGTACAAAAGTTTCACTGTCAAGTTAACGTCGAATGCCCCTTTAGCTAATTTCTTCCGTAAATTCAAGAAGTTCATCGCTTACCAAAGCCTTCATAATGAATGGCTAATCTCCAAACATTAATGGCTCCATAAACCTATTTTTAGGAGAGTGTTTAACGAATTAAAAAAAAAAAAAAAAAAAAAAAAAAGATGAGAAAGACTTTTTTTTATATAATTAAAAAAAAAATAACAAAGATCATTTGTATGTATTTCATTAAGAGTGACAAACCATCCAACCAAGAAGTCAAGTCAAATGCTCTGCTTTATGCATCTTTATCATGGCATGTATGCCCGGGTGGCTCAAACCATTGTGTCACTAGCGAAATACCGATTTTTCCTCCTTGGAATGGCTATGGATTGAAAAACAAATTATACAACTAATTTTGTATAGAAACAACAAAAACAAAATTAGTTATTCTAACACAGAATTGGCATGTATAATATCTTATGCGAATGTTAGCTTAATTATTATTGGCCCATTGGAAATGCATCCAAACGAAAAATTTGATCAATGACCTATCTCCTGGTATTTTTCTTTGTAGAGTTTAGCAGCTGCAGCATGGGCTAATATAAATGTATAATGTGATGACTAGCAAGGAAAGGATCTGTCACAGTTGCATTCGGGTTAGACATTCCTACTGTCCCAAGGACTTGGGGCTCATTGAGTGCTTCACTCGATCACCAAAATATTGGTAACAACTAACAAATTTCGGCATAGGCTTTAAAATCATCCCTATTAATAGCAAGGCAGCAACAAAGTACATTAATTAATATCTCACAACAATTTAATAGTTTTTTTTTTTTTTTTAAGAGAAACAATTTGATAGTTTAGGTGATTAGGGCCCGTTTGATAGGATATTTCTAGTAATGTTGTTTGTATTTTTTTGAAAATACGTGTGGGTGAAAGTATATGAAAATACGTGTAATATTGTTTAAACACTAAAAACTGTTGTTTAAACAATAGTAACAAATGAGCCCTAAAATAGTAACTCTAATCAACCAGAAGAATATGAACGTACAAAATTTGGTAGCTCAAGAAGTCTTTGTATTTATCTTGCAGTGCTTGCAGTAAGTCAAAGTGGAACAATGTTACAAATGGGATTATCCCTGCATGAAAAACCATGTCACAGCCAAGTTTGCATGCTCCTGAAAATCACAGCTCAATCTCTCTCTCTGAATCATTTTTTGTTTAGTGTTACAACTCAATCAATAGTCTTTTTTCTCTCTTTTGTTTTCCATCTTTTCAATATAATTACTTCTAAAGTTAGTTCTTGATTTGCAGGCTCTAGAAGCACACTGACACAAGACATTGAATAGACACACCTGAAGCCTAGCTAGTTTCCCCTCTCTACTGTTAGTATTTCCCCTTGGGGATATTAACCAAATAAGATCAATGTAATCAACCATGTTAGGTTCTAAAGACTTAGGAACTAATGTATTTAGAATTCTAATGTGTAATGTTGGAAAACCATGATCAAAATAGGTGTTTAGTCTTGTTTTAAACTTGCTTAAAGTATGTCTTTTATGTACAGTTGGAATTGAGTTAACTGCAAAATTGAGTGTGCAATTCTGACTGGCTCGATCAATCGAAACTTAAACTAGATCGATCGAATTTCGAGCAGAATGTTTTTTCTGTAGATTTTTCAAACTCAGCCCTAGCCTATTAAAATGTGTAGGATTTTATGTTTTGCCCTAAGTGTAAAAGGCAAACCCTAGCCACATTTTTATGTTGCTTATATTGCTGTTTGTGTGAATCTCTTGTGAGATCTGAAAGGAACTTTCCTTCACACAAGCTTAGGATTATCAAGAAGGAGATTTTTTCAAAAGCTTGATGATCATTCAGTTGCTACCATAAGTGCTTAAAGATACACAAGCGGGTGTGCTTCTACTTGCTGGAGAATCCAAGAAAGAAGGAGTTCGTGGTCTTGAAGCTTGCACGTGGTCGTGTCAGTAAGTTTTCTACTGGTGGGTAGCAATAGGATGTTAGTGGTCTAAGTCGCTATTATAAAAACTTTGATTCTTTCATAGTGGATACAGGTTTACCTTGAGAATAGTTAGGTTAAATTCTCCCCAGGTTTTTTACCGGTTTGGTTTTCCTGGATCATCATATCATTGTGTTATCTATATTTCCATTGCTATGCATGATATAATTGTTTGATTGTGATAACCTAGAACTGGAATTTGGACTAAGTAATAACTTGGCTTGTTAACTAGGTTAATCTAATTGTGGTTTAAGGGGTCTAAAAACAAACAAGTGGTATAAGAGCGGGTTGCTCTTTTGTTTTAGATCTTTTGATCTAAGAGTTGATCTTTGATCCTTGTTGTCATGGATAATTTTAAGTGTCTTACTGTTTTTTATTGTGATGATTTGAATAAAAAGGACACTGTTGTTTCTATTGATCTTATTGATGCCTGTGAAACTCTCTGTAAGGCATTATTGAAATATATGAAAATTGTTAAGAAATTCAAGGAAGAGTTAAAATTGGCTAATCTTGAAAAAGAGGAATTGGTTGTTAGATTAGATAATTCTAATAAAAAGAATGAATTTTTGAGAAATCAAATTTCCTCTCAAGATGAGAAGATGAAAAGCTTGGAACAAGAGTTAGTTGAATCTAAAGCTAAAATTGAAAATTTGACTAGTACCAAGCTTATTGTTGATAACAGAAGTGTTTCTGTTTCTCTTAAGTCTAAAACTGAGAAAGTTTATATCCCTCATTTCAAGAAAAATAATAAAGAAAATGCTTATTTTGCTAGGTTAGATAAAGGTAAAAGTTCTGATGTAAACGCTGAAGTTTCTAAACCTAAGTCTAAACATACTGTTAGAAAGGATAATAAATCTGTTTTTGTGCCTACTTGTCACCTTTGTGGTGTTGTTGGTCATATTAGACCAAATTGTTCTTTGTTGAGGAAAAAATCAAAATCTGAGACTAGATTTGTTGTTATGAATACTGATATTCCTAAATTTGTTCCTATTTGTCACTTTTGTGGTGTCTCCGGTCACATTCGTCCTAATTGTCATAAATTGAAAGTTAAACATTCTGTATTTCAATCTAGGATATATGATGATATTTCTCTTGGCATAAGTCCATATAAATTGTTTCATATGCTTTTGAAAAATTTAAACTTATTGGCTTGTGAAAAGAATTTGCAGGATTTTAGTATTTCTCAGAAGATTGGTGTAATCCCTCAAATACACTATGCTTCTCATGGATTTTCACCTATAGAGCCGAAGTTTCGTGATATATGGGTGAGAAAATATTCTCTAAGGTGAGTATTCCTGACTTGTCCCTATTTTAATTCTTTCAATTGTTTGTGGACATGTCTTGTTTCTATTTTTGGTTTTTCTTTTTAGCTTGTTTTTTATTTTTAAAAAAATCCAAAAACATTGAAAATTTTTCAAAAAGACAAAAATATTTTATTTTGAGTCTTGTTTTATTTTTCTTGAGGATTACATGAATTATGATATATCTCTCTTGATTTAAAACATGCTTGATATTGTGGAAAAACTTGAATAGCATGTGTTATATAAGTGCTAAGCTTTTTCTGATTTTGTGTGAGTATGTACTAATTTGTACATGTACTCAAGGGTTAATTAAGAAATTGATATTTCTTATTTGTGTACCCTCTATAGCTTAGTTTAACATTATCATGCATTGCTTTTGCATTGTTAATTTAGCATAATATGTGCTTTTGTTTTTAGTCATAAAATTTTTTTAAAACCAAAAAGATTTTTGTGTTTTGTATTATATCTTGGATTTATAATCAAGGTTGGCCATATTATCTTCACATAACATGTTTATGTACCTTGTTTAGCTTGGATGAGCTTATTTATTGTACTTTACTAATTTAAAGTTTTGTAGTGCATGTTGCATGGGAAAGATGTTTATAGTTTTTGATCACTTTGTCTTGATCTTGAAATCACATATCTTTGATTGTCGAACTTGAACTTTTTGAGAAAGACATAAATAATCATCTCACCACTGTTTACTAGCTAATCATGAACACCTTAGTACATATCATAAGATTTTGTGCTCAAGAAAATGTAGCACATGCACAAAAGAACATAAGGTGAGCCTCGGTTTAAATACTAAAATTGGTGTGTACATTATTGGACTATAATTAAATCAATCAAACAAAATTGGTGTGTACATTATCCCAGCTATTTTTAATAAGTTTCTGATTAAATAAAATTGGTGTGTACATTATGAGGCAAATCAAGAAACTTACATGATTGCAAGCTTTTATTCTAGGAGATGTGGGAGTTATATGATGTGAGAGTTTTTTAAAAGATTGATTTTGACATGTTCAAAACACTTTTTCAAAAAGTTTTCAAATCTCTCTCTCTTCATACGACTCAGTCAAGGCTCCAATTTCTTTTTTTTACCGTTTTCGATCATTCTTTTTGCAAGGTTTCTCTCTCCAAAGGCCGGTAAGACACTTATACCCTTCCTTTTGAGTTTATTTTCAAGTTTCATGCATTTTTTCATGCACTTTAATTGGGAATTTCAAACCTATGCATTTTTGGGGCTTTTGATTATTCAAGCCAAATTTGTTGAAATTGATCAATGGGTTTTTGTTGGGAGATGTTATAAACATGTTCTATGTTGATTAATTTGATCAATTCCATGTATTGTGAGAAATTGAAATTTCTAGGGCTTGAACTATACCCGAATTGGGGATTTTGTTCAAATTGAGTTTAAATAATGAAATTGGCTCGTTGGATTGATTAATTTGATCATGATAAACTGTGTTCTAGCTTGTGTGATGATCAATTGGTCAATTTTTTAAAAAAAATAAACAAGTGGTTTTTCAAAATTTTGGGGGTTTTTTGTTATAAACTCTATGCTCAAGCCAATTTTGTCATTCTAAACATAAATTGAACTTGTTATCACTGTATTAGAGTATGCATCATGACATTTTAATTGTTCATGCATCATATAGATTGTTATTTCTATATTTTATTTATTGTGCTAACTTGCAATCTGCGCTTGGTTTTTTCTTTTTCCTTTGGTTCTTTCTCGTGTCTTTGTCCTTACCCTAGCACCATGCCTAGGAAGACTAGAGCTAATAGGTCTGCCCCCCCCCCCCCCCACCTTCTTCTCCTTTTTTTTACCGTGTTAGGTTTCCCAATGAGAAAAATTAAGAGACCTTTAAGAAACTGAACCTTAATAGAAAGATATGGGCTGAGCGTAAGGTGTTGTTAAATGAGATTGATCCCGCCATTAGGGAGAATTTTGAGCATAGGGGCTGGTTGCCATTGTTGGATATTTCTGATCCTCCTCCTCCAGCTATCCTGATTAGAGAATTCTACTCGAACATCTATATCCACATCTATGATTCCAACACTTTAATTAAGAGTTGGATACGAGGTGTAGAGTTCACTATTACTCCTAATGTAGTGGCTAATGCTCTTGGGGTACCATTGGTCCAGCACCCTGTCTATCCTTATGATGAGTCTTCTCCATTGGACGACATCATGTCATACATCACTGGAACTTCTATCCAGTGGGGTTCTGATCCTCAGATCACCACTGCTGAACTTTCTGAGTTGCACTATCTTTTTTTTAGGATAGCATGTCATTCTTTGTGGCCTATCTCTCATCTTCACACCATTCCTCTTGAGCGGTGTGTCTTTTTGTACGCTCTTATTACTGATGCTCCTATCAGTTTTCCTCACTTGTTTCTTCGTTCTTTGAACGAAGTTTATAGGAGTTCTTCTAGCGCTCATGCTCTTGTTCATCCTATTTTCATTCATAGGATTTTGTTGTATCTCGGTTTAGAGGACTTCCCCACTTCTGAGTCTGTACACATAGTTGCCCCTATAGGTGCCTCCTTTCTTAGGCAGAAGGCTGCTCATTTGAGAGAGAGCTCTAAACGCCCTTGCATTGAGCCTTCTGGACCAACACCCCCTCCTTCTTCGACAGGCCCTACTACTTATGGTGAGACGTCTGTTGGTCCTGATGCTGCTGCTGCTGTTGCTGATGTTCCTCCGCCAGCTACTTCAGATGACTTTGACATTCGTCGTACGTTGGAGACTATCATGACCATTCAGGCAGCTCATGGTCAGATTTTGGTGGACATGCTTGATGAGCTTCGTGCTTTACGAGCTGATTGGGCGCATCTTCAACGTTCGCCTTCGCCACCTCCTTTTGATGATAGGTTCTGATTGCCCTTTGGCATTCCATCACAAAAAGGGGGAGTACATTTGGAGTACATTTTGTGTATTTGAGGACACTTATAGAGATTTTTGGAGTTAGGGGGAGATTTTAGTTCATTTGGAGTCTATGGAGTTGTTTAGATTGTATCTAGGTGCTTCACATTTTATTTACCTTTTTAGCTCTTGATGTATTTTTGTTGGGCTATTCATGACAGGGGGAGATACATCTATTGTGTTAAACATGTTTCTTGTTTCACTGCTTATTGATTTATATTTATGAGTTATTTATTTATATATGTCTTTATTTTGTGATGTGTGGAAAATATAAAAATGTTCTGTTTATGGGGATTTAACATTTTTTTTTTTATGTATCTAACTTAAAGGGAGAGTTAGTTTGCATATTTGTTGATTTACTGTTTTTCTATCACACATGTGTTTATGCATTTGTTGAGTATTTCAAGAAATACATGTTGATTCATTTGTGCTGCTGTTTACACTTGCAACTGATGGATAGTAATTAGGTTGAATTTTTTAAAATGGGCATTATTTTTGTAAAGGGCTTTTTCTTTGTAAATTTTGAGTATTTAGTTGTGTTTTGTCACGGATTACTAAAGGGAGAGTTTGTTAGGTTCTAAGGACTTAGGAACTAATATATTTAGAATTCTAATGTGTAATGTTGGCAAATCATGATCAAAACAAGCGTTTAGTCTTGTTTTAGACTTGCTCAAAGTATGTTTTTTATGTAAAGTTGGAATCGAGTTAACTGCAGAATTGAGTGTACAATTCTGACTAGCTCGATCTATCGAAGTTTAGACTCGATCGATTGAATCTCGAGCAAAATGTTTTTTCTGCAAATTTTTCCAACTCAGCCCTAACCTATTAAAATATGTAGGGTTTTATGTTTTTCCCTAGGTATAAAAGGCAAACCCTAGCCATGTTTTTATGTTGCTCATATTGCTGTTCGTGTGAATCCCTTGTGAGATCTGAGAGGAGCTTTCCTTCACATAAACTTAGGATTAACAAGAAAGAGATTTCTTTAAGAGTTTGATGATCATTCAGTTGCTGCCATAAGTGCTTAAAGATAGACAAGCGTTGGTGCTTGTACTTGCTAGAGAATCCAAGAAAGAATAAGTCCGTGGTCTCGGACCTTGCACGTGGTCATGTCAGTAAGTTTTCTATTGGTGGGTAGGTGGTCTAAGTCGCAATTGTAAAAATTTCGATTCTTTCATAGTGGATTCAGGTTTACCTTGAGGATAGCTAGGTTAAATTCTCCTCAGGTTTTTTACCGATTTGGTTTTCTTGGGTCGTCATATCATTATGTTATTTATATTTCTGCTGCTATGCATTATATGATTGTTTGATTGTGATAACCTAGAATTGGAATTTGGACTAAGTAATAACTTGGCTTGTTATCTAGGTTAATCCAATTGTGTTTTAAGGGGTCTAAAAACAAACAAATCTTCTAAACAAATTTGATATGTTAAGAGAGAATCAGTCTTGAGGGCGATAGTCAAATACGAAACTCATGTCAACGAGTCACCCATTGCAGCTACTATTGTGTTTCCTCTTTGTTGCTGTTGATATACATGTAACGTTTCAGAAAACGTTTTCTACGTACTCTTAAAAAGTGACAATCATTTTGTGATCTATTAGGCTTGTTTTGTGTTTTCCGTCATGCCAAACATTAGAAAATATGAAATTCGTGTTTTAGAAAACATTTTCTGCTAAAACAAGCTTAGTAAGAAAATTTAGGAAGAAAAACTTGCCATTACTCATATGAAGCACGATAGGAATATTGAAAAGAAAATCGGTCCTTACCATTTTGTATTAGCTCATTAATGAAACTGTTGTAAAAGTTGATTCCCTCTTGGTTTACTCCACCCCTACCGTCCCACCTGCAAGTTCAACTTGGACCATATAAATTCCACTTGAACTCTTGCTTTCATTTAGCTCATATTGAACTTTCGAATTTGCTGTCAAAAATTGGATTTCTGACTTCTGTAAAAAAAATCCCAAATCTGCCATTGATGGCCTCATTGGCAATTCAACGTTGCGAGACATATCTAGAGAGAGAGAGGATCGATAGATGGGTTGGGAACTTTTTCTTCAGCTTAGGGGTATTCGAATTTAATTTATATAGTCCAAGTTTTCATCTAAATTAGTTTGAAAAACTCTCTTGCAATTTACTGCTCTATACTATCTAATATCTACAATAGGGTTCTCCTCTTTAAACTGGACTTTTATATGGTTAAAAAATATCATCATTAATAAACAATAACTTCTCTTAAAAATAAGGTCATAAATGTAAAATATCAAATTTTATTTTGAATTCAAAAAAATAATTGCTAAAATTTAGGATTTTTTTTCTTCACGTTCATCTTTTTATACCCTAAAATTTCTCCTTTTTTATTCCTTTTTCATCTAAATAAAAGTAAAACCGCCCCAATTTATAAAATAAAAAAAACTAAAAGAATTCCTAAAATTTAGCCTTGTTTTCCCTCACTTTTATCTTATTTTTCTTACCCAAACTTTTTTCTATATCGTTGCACCCTGAACCACTTTCAAACACACAGTTAAAAACTAAATTACAATTTTTGCTTATCTCTAAAGTTTATCCTTTTTATTTGTTTGAAAATAAAAAATATATATTTCCAAATTATAATTAATGCAAATTATTAACTTTTACTAAAAAAAAGCCCCTAACCACACGCAACGCACGCTAAGAGGCTAGTAAACTATATGTACTTATCTTAAATAAATTGCATGACTCATTTAAAACATTATATAATTATAAGTACTGGTCTTTTTTATTGTGATATAATGGTCTTTTTTTTTTCATATGAAAATCAAGAAGATTTTATTTAGACAGAAACGGTACTAACTACACTGAAAATCCAATTAAACTTGCTCATCTATAACTACATCAAAGAACACTTGAGGGGCAGAGCCCAAAGCAAAAGAACTAGCCAACTTGTTCCATAAGGACCTGGTTGCTATGCAGTGGGCCACATCATTTGCTCCTCTTGGAACCCAATTAAACTGAATATTTTATGAGAAATGCGCCAGCCTAATTGTATTAGCAATTAGAATGAAAATTCTCCACGGATCCTCTTTGTTTTGCTTCTGAATAGCCTCCACACAAACTGTGGCATCACTTTCCACAATTACAGAGTAGGCATCCAGCTTCAAGGCTTGTTGAGTTGCCCAATTGATGGCTTCAACTTCGACTTGAAGTGGGATAATGGTTTCCACCCTTTTGGACATAGCAAAAACCAATGTCCCTCTCCAATCTCTCGCCACAATAGCCACGTATGATTAAAATACTAGTTCATGGTCTCTTTAATTGTCATACAATGATTTGAGGGAAATTTTCTTTAAACCATGGGTGGTAAACTTTTTTCTTTATAGGTTGAGGTGACAATAAATGTGGGAATTTTTGTTTGAGAGATGCTACGAATATAACAATTTTACAACATTTTTATAACAAATCATAAGTGGTTAGTTGTTATTGGTTCAAATTTGAAACTAACGCTAAGATTATTTTTTTGCTCCAACAATAACAACCAATAACAACCTGTCACTTAGAATTTGTTGTAAAAATGTTGTAGACATATTATTTCTCTTTTTGTTTTGCTCAGCATATGGGTTTAATTAGATTTGTGTCGTAATAAATTTCTTTTAACATACGTGTTCTTTTTTTTTCTTTTTCTTTTTTTTTTGATAGGAACATACGTGTTCTTGGGTCTATGTGGACGCTAAAAAGAGATGCTCAACGAATTAATGTCAATGTCCATTGTTTTCTTTTCTAATGTAACGTTGACATATATACTTCTTAATTTCTTACATTACATCTCAAAAATGGATGGGTAGAGGAGGAAAAATACAAACAGATAACGGAAGTGACAAATTTAGAACAAGGAAAAAGGAAATAAAACAGAGAAGATAGTGGGAGATGCGAGGGATTGAAGGCGATAAGATTTTAAAATTGACTTGGACTTCTAGAGGGATGATCAGATAAGGGTGACAAATTAAAGACATGAGTGGCTGAGATGATAGATAGGATACAAGAACAATAAAGTCTTGGAAATTGGAATTCAATATTAAGCAAGGAAAATGGGAGCGGGTTGGAGAGAGAGAAAAAAAAAATTCTAGAATACTTTGGAGGGCGATTGAAATTTTGGGATGATTATTAATGCACATTCTGCTGTATACATAGTACATACAAGTAACATATACAACTTGCATGTACTATGTGTACACTAAAGTATGTGTAATAGACATCTCAAAAAAAATAAAAATAAAAAAAGTGTAATAGATACCACTCCGAATATTGAGGGTAATGTCGAGCTGAACCTTTTTTTTACACTTTTTAGTCATTTATTGGTTTGTCCTACCCGATTGGTATGCTGACCTAGAGAGAGTGTCTTATAAGGAATTGCATGGCAAGTGAAATTTGGTGGTGATGTGAGTGGAATTTTCCATTTATAGAAGGGTGAATGAGGCGTGTGGGAAAGTTCCGGACATTCTTACCCCTAAGGACAAGTTATGACTTGGGGGAGAGGGAATTGATTTTGTTTCATTCCCTTCATGCCTAGGGTTTGGGCAAATGTCCTCATCTTATAGCGCTATGAGATAAAAATCTACATGGTTTGTTATGAGAAGACTCTAGAGTTAAAACACTTGTATCAATTGTGAGCTCTCACATGGTAGCGGTATGGACCATACCACATTTAAATGTGCATTTCTCAAGCTAATTAATTTAAAGCATAGCACAATAAAATGTTAATGGACCAAGATCAATTAACTTTGGCCATGCCCTTAATCAAAATATGAGGACAATTGAATGAATTTCCAATGAACCAGGTGCGTATATTTTTTAGTTAAATTCATGGAACCAATTTAAATAAATTTCAATTTCCTTTTGAAAGTAATTGGATCCAAAATAAAGGCACACACTCTATGGAAAATCAATTAACTTCCCCAATGAATTGCAATTACAAGGCACACATCTCAAGGTAATTTAAAGATTAATTTCTTGCCAAAGTTTCAGGATCATCCAGTCACAAGAATAATTATGGAAATATCTTTGAAAAGTTCAATATGGAAAACTAAATCAAATTTTACAAAGTGGATTCCAGTTAACTCAACTGGTAAATTCTCTGATGGTTGAATAAGAGATCTGGGATTCAATTCTCGCCTACACAAAAACCAATTGGTGTCTTAGTTTGATGATAAAGAGCTATCATTGGAAACGGACGCTATAGGTTGAAACTCTTTAAAAAAATCAAATTTTATAAAATACTGCATGTCTCCCAATAAAATAAACTTTTAATGATATCTCACTTGTCTTAAACCTAATTTTATCATATGAACTGTTAATTTGAAAGGAAATTCGTGATTTTTAATTTAAAACTTGGTTAACCCCATAAAATTTATTGAATTCAAAAAAAAAAAAAAAAGGGATTTAACCATTAAATTCACAAAGTCCCTTAATTTAAAGCTCAAATTTCCACTAAAATCTAGGGCTAGACAAAATATGGTATTAACAACGAGAGAGAGAGAGAGAGAGACCAACACCAACAAGGTAAAAAGTTCAACTCTTTATCCAAAAACAATAACAAATTCATCAAACACATAGGCAGTTATGTTCGACACAGGTACATTGTGCTTTTATCCATGTCCATGCTTCCTATTATAGAACACTTGTAATAGTCAAGTCCATAATGATACATGTTTTCTTGAGTTGCTTGCCTTTCCTAGTTGGTGTTCATAACATGTGGGAATGTCGATGTGGGTATTAGTTAGAAGCATGTTCTTACTTGTGTTTATAAATTATTGTGGACCTCCCTTGATAGCTGAAGATATGAGGTCCATGGCGAACATGAGCCTTGTCTATATCATACACATGTCGTCGCCCCAACCAGTCTCATATCACGCGTGTGGATCCAAAATAGTTTTACTTTGGATCTTTTATTTTTATCTCCTTTTGGGCTTTTATAGCCACTAGTCGTAGACCCGTGCATTACACGTGATAATTTTTTAGGTAAAATACTATTTTAGTCCCTAGACTTTGTAAAGAAAAAAAATAGTTTTTTTTTTCTTTTGAGAATGAAAAAAAAAATAGTTTTATCATATTTTTCATAACCTTGTTTATAGTGTTTATTACCATTATCATATATTTATTGGTTGATAATTTGCATAACATAGACATAAAATAAGAGGTAGAACTGTTTATATATAATTGTTGATTATTGATTTAATTAAGTGAATGTAATGGTTGATTTTATTGCACTATAAAGTTTTCAATGTCCTTTGTATAGTCATTTCTATTTTATTTCTTACTTCTCTTAGCCACTTTTTTATTTTCCAAATAATGTTTACTAATTGACGTTTGATTTCATTTCTTTTTTTCTTCCATCATTTATTCTTGATTACTTTATATGTTCCCTCACTAGTTGTAATTTTTTGGTTATCAATAAGAAATAGATTTTAAAAATGACTTAAATGGTTACGTTAGTGGTATATCAAAAGTTTTTTCTTTTTTCTTTTTTTCCTTATGAATTTTCAAGGGAATATGAATGGCATTTCTCAAGTTTGGCCTCAATCAATTAAGACATCCATAATATCTCAACAAATGTAATAATGAGCCTTAACTGTTTCTTTAATGTATGAAGTGGTTAGGTTTTTTTTTTTTTTTTTTTTAGAATACTAAGTATTTTTAACACACACACACACACACACACACACACACACCACTGTAAGTTTATTTAAGTGATTAGGTTAGTAGTATGTCAAAGTTATAAAAAATAAATTTTAAAAAAATTTCAAGGAAATGTAAAAGAACTTTTTTTTTTATAAAAAAAATGTGGACTTTTTGAATTGTAGAAATATGTTGTTTTAAACATCTAAATTAAAGCAGACCGCATAAAATAAATATGTATAGATAAGTTTTTTTTTTTTTTTTTTAATTCATGAACCATTATTTCATTGTTTACTTATAGATATCTAAATTAATTTTTTTTTTTGAAAAAAAATCTAAATTAAAATAGATGAATATGTAAAGGTAAAATTATATGAAAAGTTAAAGCTACCTAAGATGAACATTTAACCACTTGTTGATATGTGTTTTTTGAAGACTAATAATATGCTTGATTGCTTTAGCTGGAATTATATAATTATGCAAATATTGTTGCGAGTAGTTCCATCATTTGCAAATTATCAAGTTTGGTGGCATTACAAAATAGATATTTCATTTTGCAAAAAACTTTACATGAACTCCTGTTTTGTGACAACCTTTTTAATTTTTTTTTTCTTTTTGCCGAAACAACTTAAAAATATTAAGACTTAAGTTATCACATGTGGTAGCTGTAAAACATGTTAGTGATATAAAAAATAGAAAGGTATAAATTTTTAAAAAGCATTTTTAGTAGGTTGTAATATAAAACATTTTTTCTCATAAGATCAATATTGTTGGCATCCTTTAAAGATGATACATAATATTTTTAAGAAGAAGAAGAAGTAGAGACGATGCTAACACATAATAAAAAAATTATTAAATTTGTGTGATTTAAATTTGTGGCAAAAAAAAATTAATATATCTATGATACAGGTTTTTATCTAAATGATATGTAGTAGTCCATATATTTTTATTCTTGATTCAAAAAGTCCATTCTCAATAGTCTTTTAAGTATACAAAGAGTGCTATCCAAATTATAAATTATATGAGTCTTTATTACACAAATATTTTGATTCCCTTAATGTATGGTAAAGGAAGACAGGTGTGTGTCTAACCATTTTCTTGATTTGTACTGCATAAGTTTGGAGGATGTGGCTGAATTTAAATGTTAAATAAAATAAGATAAGAAGAGAAAAGAGTTAAAATAAAATATATAATAATAAACATCAAATTATCCAATTTATTCTATGTAATATAATAACATTATATTATTATATACTTTATGTATAATGTAGTGGGATAATATATAATAATCTAAGAGAATAGAAAAGATAACAACTTAAAAAAACAAAGCTAAATCGCAATAACCCAAAGTAAAATTCTAATTAACACAAAAATTCATCGACCTAAGTATGGATGCAATAAAAATAAAAAATCAAACAAAAAATGAAAAACAAATTGAGAGAGAGAGAGAGAGAGAGAAGTAACCTTTCTTTTGTGTGAGAAAATTATACATAGAATGAAAAAGAAAATATCAAATTTATAGTAAGATGTTGAGAAAAAGAAGAGTCAAAATAAAGGAAGATAAAAGGGTAGAGAAAAAAATGATACTAAGGTAGAAAGTAGTGGGGAGATGAAGAGGTAAAAGGGATGGAGAGTTTTGGAAAATTAATAATAAAAATAATGGTTAAAAGATATTTTAATTTTTAAATAATGGAGTTTTTAAGCCACCTTATTAAATGATAAAATTTTTAAAAATATATATAGAAAAAATTGAAAACAAAAAAGGATAATGACGTGGTTGCTGATGTGACTCAACCGAAACGTAGCAACAATAAATGTTACGCTTCAACTTTTAGATATATATAGATATAGATATATAGATTTGTAGTGGTTTGGTTTGACCTGTTATGCATAGCTTCCTTTGTAAACTAATCTATTAATTTATTAAGTCAATGGCTTATTAAACACATCATCAGAACACTTTCCAAATCCGTTCATTTATTGCTTTCTCGATTAGATTACTTGATAAAAGTTTTTTATCTCTTCCTCAAGTGTTTTTGCTTTTTCCTACATATTACTCTCTTGATCTTAGAATATTTTCTTGATCAATTAAAGGAAAGATATTATTAAAAGGTTATTGTTGAACATGTGTGTGCGAAAGTGTGTTCAATTGTATAGTCTAATCTTGAGAGGTTATTCAAAGTACAAATTGTTCATACCAGAATTTACTCCAAGTGGCATGAACTATTCTTGTTATTGATTATTTGGCTTAACTTGTTTTTGACTAACAGTTGGTACATTTACTAAAATATTTCCAACATTGTCTAGCAAGTGATATAAAGCTTGAACCAAGCCCTAATGTGATCTGTAACTAAACCCACAACAGTACAATATGTGAGACCTATGAGCCTCATATTAGGACAGAGACTGGATTCAGTTTTCTGGGGGAAAATGGGATTTTTCTCTTATTTTTTTTAATATCTAGCACAATGTCCTTGTTTTGAAATTATTAAGCACCGTGTTCCTGTTTTGAAACTCAATTCTTAGAAAATCGAGTTTCCCATAGAACTCGATTTTATGATTATCAAGTTTTAGGTAAGTTTTTGCAACGCTAGAGGAGCACCCGTGGCTTTTCTCAATTTAGAAAATCCAGATGGAACTCGATTTTACTGAAATCAAGTTCCAAAGAAAAACTTACCTAAAACTTGATAATCATAAAATCGAGTTTCAAAATAAAGACATAGTGCTTAATAGTTTTAAAACGGGAATAATTTGCTGGATATTTTAAAAAATAAGAGCAAAAGTTCATTTTTCTCCAGTTTTCGGTGCATTGAACCCAATAGAATTATAACACATGTCAACTTTTAGTAATATATCATGATCTGGACAGATCCATTGCATAGGAGCGTTCAGACAAGGAAGTCCATGATATTAGGCAATTAGGGGGCGCGAGGAAGGCATTGATGTGTTAACATCATTAAAATATGCGGATAGAGATAAAACGTCAGATTCCTTAATTAAGAACATTTTCATTGATAAAATTAAAAATAGCTAATACGTAGTATATTTTAAAGAATCAACTTTATCAGTGACGTTTCTTAAAAAAAAACAAAAACAAAAACAAAAACATATTAATATACAAAGAAAAAAATATATGACTATTCATTGAATTATAATATATGGAGTGTATTATTTCACATATATGAAGGGGTGAAGCGTGTAAAAGTGAAACAAGGGTGTGAATAGTCTTTTAACGAATAGATAGTATAGCTTATTGGACAGGAGGAACTTTGCCTTGAAATCCTCATTTGAAGCTTTCAAATTTTCCTTGCATACAGAGACAGCTCATCTGATGCACTGTAACTCTCATTTCTGCATATCTTGTTGGATTCTTGAGCTTACATCTGCAGCTTCCATCTAGTAAGACTATTTCTCTTTTTATATTGATTAAGATTCATGGATGTTCTTCATCCCAATACCATAGAAACTGAATGAAGCTTTTCTTTTTTTTCTCTTTTTCCTAGATCAGCCTTGTTTTTCTTGTGATGATATGATTGTTATTGATTTTGATTTAACCCACTTAAAAAAATGCGTCAGAATTTTAATCAAGTGAATCATAAAAAACCAGAGAACGTCCAACTTTTCAGTCAGTAGCAAACTTGTGTTATATCAGGCTCCACAAAAAGTGGAGCTTTGTAGCACCAACTACCAGTCTACCATCTTTTTAATGATCTACAGACAATTAATGTGCTTTCAACTTTTGTTATATGGGCTGTCAAATTCCTGACCTTTAGTTTTTTGGGGGTGTATATTAAGACACATGCGGACTTGTTATAATTATTGGGATTGGTCTAATTCAAAATAAGCTTATCATTAATTTATTGACTTTCTCATTTTATTGTCTTATAATATGCTCTAACCTTGTCTTTGTTTGTAATTCCTGCAACATGAACTTTTTTTTATTTTTAAGGTATGATTTCGAGAATCCGAAATGCTAACTTAGAACTTTTTATCTTTTTTTTTTCAAGTGAACTTGTTAATTTAAGGTATGCTTGAGTGTAATATCATTTTGACTATTTCAGTGTTGACTTCTTGTTATGTGCAGGTCTCCAAGTTGTCATAGCTTATAATGAAAATCCTCCAGAATTTTTGGAACAGTCCCATTGGCCCTAAAACAACACACTTTTGGGGCCCTGTTGTGGGCTGGGGCATTCCTATTGCAGTACGCTTCAATACTTCTACTGATGCCACACTAATGCATATATACTAACTTCAAATGTTTATAGTTTCTTTATCCAAACAATTTTAGGTACTCATAGATTTTGAACTTAGCTACTTTCAGATTAATATTATTGCTGATTCTGACAGGCAATGGTCGACACAAACAAACCCCCAGAGTTGATTTCTGGCAATATGACAACAGGTTTCTATAAATTTAAGGCATTGGGCTAATCAAGAATGGATAAATAATAATTTGAACCTTCTGTTTTTAGCCTTGTAATGTGACCTTAGAACTATCACTTCTGTGGTGTTGTTGCAGTTATGTGTGTTTATTCAGCATTGTTCATGAGGTTTGCATGGATGGTACAGCCACGGAATCTCCATCTTCTTGCATTGCATGCCGCGAATGAGAGTGTACAGCTCTATCAGCTCTCACGTTGGTTGAAATATCAAGGGTGAGCATCTAATTATTGACTAATTCTAAGCATACAACTCAGACTAGAATGGTTTCCAACTTTTGTTTTAAATTTTGTGGTTTCAATCTAATCCCATGGTTTTGAATTCTAATAATTAGTTAAAAAGAACAATGACCAATGAGTGTTGAATTGTGCTTGGCTCATGGAAACGTGAGCTGTATTGCTCAATGGTTCTGTTCATATATTGTTGCCAGATAGATAAATGGGAATAGTTATTCCATTCCAATTTCTTGTATTCCATATAATCACCATTACATTATAATTATACCAAATGTACCTTTTACCTTTGTTTGGGTGATCCTTTCCTCCTTAACATTGACAAAAATAATACTCCAGGACAAAGAATTTAAGCCATGCAACAAAGGAACTGCTATAATCCTATCTATAATATACAGCAAGCAACTTGGCCTAGGAATTCATTTCTCCCTGTTTCTGCTCTCTCCTTCTCTCTCAACATCTTTTATTTTTTCCTCGTTTTATTTTAACAGGTTTCTTGGTGACAAAAGCTTGCAGCAGAAGAACGAGCAAGCTGAAACATAGTGATTCAGAGATGGTTCATTTATATTTTCTTTGTTAAATCTTTGAAACACATATAGTGATTCAGAGATGATTGATTTATGTTTTCCTAGGCCTAATCTTTTGTACATTATTTATGATATATGGACGATTTGCTTCTTTTTCCCAATGGTTTTCCACCACAATTTGTTTTATAAATAAAGCGAGGAAATATCACAGAGTGAACGCTAGCCATAAGTTACAATTTTATCGTATTTTTATATAAAAATAAAAATAAAAAACTGACTTGATGGCTGTGCATAATAAATACAACAGAAACTAGAGTATGACTGCATCATTTGTGACACAAGAACAAATTTTTTTTTTTTTTTTTTTGAGAAACACACAAGACCAAAAAATTAATTTCGTATTTTATGGTCATTTCAAAGCTAGACTCTAGCTAGCTAGAATCAAATCTAATTTTGAACATCTTCAATTTGACCAAACAAAAATAGAAAATTCTCTAATTGGGATTCTTCTTTTTTTGGGTAAAACTCTTTGGTAAATTTGAAATTAAATAAATAATTAATGGTTTCCTCATCCTTTGTCCTTCCTTTCTTCTCCCTGTCTAGAAGGAATGTGAGAGAGGTTAGAAGTGTCCATTGTTCCTTTTTTTTTTCTTTTTCTTTTTTAAATATAGAATAACCGTCCATTGTTACCAAGGGGTCAGACTTGGTAGTACTCTATTTCTTTGGGATTACACTTACAAAATAGATATTTGGCTAAAATATTGCCTTCATTTGTAAATTTTATGAAAAGTTCGGCTTTCGTCACTAAAATTTAAAACTTCATTTTTGGTTCCTAAACTTTCAAAATTAACTATTTTATATCATGTCTTCTATGTCTGATAGTTTATATCCTATATTGTCTAACAAAATGCTAGTGTGATATCTAACTTGGACCAAACCATTTCCTTTTTAAAAAGTTTTGACATGTAACATGAAATTATTGGCAGATGTGAAGATAACATTACATTGGGACAATTATGCATTCTCAAATATAAATTCTAATAAAGATTTTGATCCTTTAATAATTTTGCCCATTATAAGTTACCATCGATAATGGAATGGGAATATGAATTTTCTTTATTACCATCAAGGATTAAGTATATTGGTGGGGTTTGGATAGAGATTATCCCACGTCCACGTTTGCACTGTAGCGTGTTTTGCCTTTTTTTTTTTTTTTTTTTTTTCCAACCCGCAATTGTTGACAAGTCAACTGTGAACAGTGCTTCTGTACATTGCTCACGGGTCTCACAAATTACACTTTTCAGCCACTTTTTTATTAAAAATGGGTTCCAAAGCACTATTTACATATTTAAAAAAATATTTCGCTACAGTGTTTTCAGTTTCAGTTTTCAGTTTTAGCAAAATAAGTTTTATCCAAACGGACCCATTGTCATAAAAACATTAGTCTAACCGTGGATACAATTTATTAATAAAAATATATATTTGATTTGGCTTATTTTGGTTTTTTTATATATACAATTTTTAAAATTTTCACATTTTTTTAAATATAATTATACTTATATCTAATTTATTTTCTAAACAAAATAACCAAATAAATTTTTTCTTTTAATAAGTTTTTATAATTTGATATTTGAGATATAACAAAACCGTTGGAAAATATTACTTCAATCACAACTTACTACATAGAATTCACAGGATTCGATTGATAGCTCAGTATTAATGGTATCGTTTATAGTTTTTGTGTTTGTGATTTGAAAGCTGCCTACCTCTCTATTATTTACCTATTTCACAAACAAAAAATAAAATTTTTTTTAATTTTAAAAAAGCCGAAATTTGGTCCATAGTCAATAGGGCTTGGGCTCCATGATAGAGTGTATTTTCAGAGCCCAATAGTGCAGAGTCAGTCCGATTTAATCAGCCATAATTTTCTGAAGATAAACGGCATTAAGTCCTCCCAAAACAGAGAGAGAATTGCACTGGATCAGAGCTCAAGTCACTCTCTCTTTCTTTGCCCAAACCCTACTCTCTCTCTCTCTCTCTCTCTTCGGGGTTTTACAGGTCGAAAATTTTTCCTTTCCATTTTATATATTTTGCTTTGAATTAACAAGCTTTTAACTTTTCAATTTACTTAGTCTTAAACTTGAATTGAATTTTCAGGGTTGAATGATTTACCTGTGAAGAAGGAGATTCTAAGAAAAGAAAAGACACAAGAGAAATGGCAAGCCAAGCAGCTAGCTCTTTCAATGGCAACGTCAAGGCAATTTTCCCTTTTTATGTTTCAAAGTGTATAGATTTCATTCATTGTGAAAAATTCTCTGTTAAATTATTTTTTTAAAACCCGAAACCGATTTTCACAGCTTGGAGTAGGGTGTTACTGAAGCACTCCACGTGTTTGTGAAATGTACTGAACGACTTATTTTATCTGTTTTGGGCTTTTATGGTTAAGTCTTGGAGTTTTTGTGCTGTATTATCACTACCCATTTCTTCTTTACTGTTGAAAGTGCTGCTAACTTGCATTTCAGAGTTCTTGAATCTTTGAATTGCCTGTTTTTGAATTGTATCAAGATAGATGTATGACTTCTACTGTCTAGTAGACTATATGCATATTTTTTAAATCATGGATAGTTTAGGTTTTTTTTTTTTTTTTTTGGGTATTTTTTTAGTTGCCACAATTAAGTGGGGTAGGTTTTTTTAGTTAGCATTCTAGCAAGATCCATTAATAGGTAAAACCCAAGAAAAGTACACTTCTTTTTTCTTTGGTTGACATCAATTAGATTGATGATCTTAATATTTACAGCATGTTATGTATTGCTTATATTTTGGGCAGTGTAGTGTCTGAATGCAAAATATTAGCCTAATTTGGTTCTATGGGCAATTAAAAATAAAATTCAACTTATATTTTTCACAAGAAACTAAATATCAAATGGCTTTACATTGATACTATAAAGTTTAACAATCGCCTTCTTGTTTTCTGTGGTTAATAGAAAGGTAATTTGAAATATAAACTATCCTCGTACAGGTTCCCAAAACTTCCTTTGGTGGGGAATTATGATATTTTATGTTCTGAAGTTCTCAATTGTGAAATCTATGTAAGGGATTATAGTGGCATGCATTATGAGGTTCTTAAACATATTTTTTGGTATCACCTACTGAGTGGCCTGCCTAAAGTCATCTTTATGTATTATGGGAATGCCATAGGGAATTTTGATTTGTATACATCTGTGTAAGCTCCATATAATATGCTTTATGGTAAATGGTACTTGATCTCAATAAAACATTTCAAAATTTTCAATTTATATTTCATTCCCCTGAGTCTGTAACTTGCTGATTAATGCTTAACTAAGATGACAAATCAATAACAGAGCTAATGACTCAATATTCTTGCAGAAAGCACTTGCTGGGCTGAGACGCATAAACCTTGATGGTCTGCGATGGAGGGTATTTGATGCCAAAGACCAGGTTTGCATATACCATCATTTTCTCCTTATGCCACTAATTTTGGTAAATTATAAAGTTATAAGATCTTTATGCATCCCAGTTGGCTTGGATGAAAAAATAAAATAAAGGGCAAATAACACTCCCCTCCCTTGAGGATTGGGAAAATAACACTCACCCCCAAACTTAAAAGAAAAAAACATTTTCCCCCCTTTGACATTTATTTATCTAAACTCTTTTAAATTGACGTTAAAAATGTTGTGCACTAACGTACCCTTTGGTTAATAATGTATTTCCAAAATTGCCCTCAACTTATTCTCAACTTATTCCATCAAAAGTCTATATTTTTAGTTGCTTTTCTAATTTAACGTTAGATGGTAAAGAATAAGCTTTTGTGAGTTTGTTTATCAATCAATCAAATTGACTCTGAAAGTTTTTTATATTGATAAGTGACTTTGAAAAGTTCAAACTCGTTTTTAAACAATAAAAGCTTGAAAGTTTGAGCAAATTGTTTTATTTCATAAATTTTGATCCAAAGTGTTAGAGAGAGGAGCGATTAAAAAATCTAAGAGGATCATCAAACTTTAAAAAATCAATTGGAAAAGTGCTATAAGAGACTAAAAAATTAACATAAGCCACATGTTTTATAATATGTTCTTTTCATTTTTTATTTTATTTTATTTTATGTAAATGCTCTTTTTACTAACCATTGTTAAACTTTGGTAAAAAAAATCTTGAAAAAAATTGGAATATTCCGTTACTAATATTAACAGAAGGGGGGGGAGAGTGTTATTTTTTTTAAATCTCAGGAGGGGGAGTGTTTTTTCCTTTCAAGTTTGAGGGTGAATGTCATTTCTCTAAACCTCAAGGGAGGGGAGTGTTATTTGCCCTAAAATAAATTTTATTCTTCAAATTTCAATGATGCTGCTCTACTCCCTTTTGGGAAAAGATGTACCCTAGTTGTTCAGTGAATTATAATGAAATGAGGCAGATTTAGTATCTGCTGTAGCAGCTGGCTTCTTAATGTAAATTTTGTTCAATTATTCTCAATTTGGTCAAATCGAATTATTCATATTTCCAATTTATCCACTTGAAGAAGTTTACAGATGATTATAGTAATGTACATTTTTCCATAGGTCCTTGGCAGATTAGCATCTCAAATATCCACTGTGATTCAAGGAAAGGATAAGCCGACATACGCTCCAAATCGTGATGATGGGGATATGTGCATCGTGCTTAATGCAAAGGATATTTCTGTCACCGGAAGAAAACTTACAAACAAGTTTTATCGTTGGCATACTGGGCAAGTACTGCTCTTTATTCTTGGATTGTGGACTGTAGGAATGATTGGAAAGTTGGGGGAATGAATGAAAATAAAATAATTTAAGTCTTGTTTGGTTTTTGTATAAGTTGAGTGCCCAACTTTCTCATCACAATGTAGATAACCTAATTCCAACAGTGAAGTTCAAATCTAGACATTTTGTATTTACTTGTTCAACATAACCTAAAGAAAATGTCTAAAGATTTGGTTTTTAAAAATATATTAAAGAGAGCTGTTGATGATCAGTGGTGAGAATAAAAGGTTTACTTCCCTTTAAGTGCCACTTGAAACAAAAGTAGACGCTTTAGTACATCTATGTAGAAAAGAGAACTATTCATGCAGCTTCTATTGCCTCCTAATATGTGCCATTTTTATGCATTTTGATGTTGACATCAAACTTATGTACCCTGTAGGTATGTGGGCCATCTCAAGGAAAGGAGTTTAAAGGACCAGATGGCTAAAGATCCAACAGAAGTCATCCGAAAAGCTGTATTACGCATGCTTCCAAGAAACAAATTGCGTGATGTGAGTGTTTGAATTTGAGGCTACACCCTCGCAGATGCTCTTCTTTATCTGGCTGCTTTGAATGACCTTGAATCTTTGAGCAGTCAATTAATGATATCTTCAGTTGTAGGAAATCTACACTATCATTATTCAACCTACAAGTATAACTCTCATGTGCTATGATGCCTGAAAGAGCTATTAAATTATATAAAAACAATAAAGTAGATCATTACTCTAATTCAAATAAATTAGTAGAAGCAATTTGATGTGCTAGTATTGAGGGGAAGAAAATGGCTTTAAAAATTATAGGTCCCTGCATCCATAACATGTAGATCACCTTGGTTATCATCATCTATATCTCAACAAGCTTTGTGAATCCTTTAAAAATATGGTCCCCAAAAGTTTGACTATTTTGCTGTTGACCAACAAATCATTAGTTATCTTTATAGTTTTGTCTCTCAATAAACTTTGTTCTCCTTTTATGTGGACATGATGCTCATTCAAGGACAAACGTTGTGTTGCCAGTCTCATGGATCTCAGATATGTTATATGAGTAATGGTTTAATTGATTGCGTGGCATGATTTGATTTGTCCTTGGAAAATTGAGAGCTGACTGTTGGCTTTAGACCCAATCCAAGACTACTTTGGGCAATTGAGATTATTTGCTTGTTGCTGCTTCTCGGTTATAGAGTCTGGCTAATTTGTTCTTTGGATTAGATATCACTTGGATTATTTTGACGGGACAACAGGGAATGTAGAACAAATAAAGTCACAGCTAATTTTAAAATGTTAATTCATGTGCTTTTTCTTCCATGCAATTGGTTTGTTACAATGATCACACCATAATTTCTTCACAAAAGCATCTTTTTATGAGTTTTACTTGGCAACTAATCTATTTCGGTTTTGTGTGATTTTTTTACTAGAAGCATTAGCCTTTTGAATCAAATAATCTTACATTTTAGCTCACTGTGGATGCAGGATAGAGATCGAAAGTTGAGGATATTTGCTGACAGCGAGCACCCCTTTGGTGACAGGCCCCTTGAACCATACATGATGCCTCCTCGAAGGGTACGTGAAATGCGTCCCCGTGCAAGGCGAGCAATGATTCGAGCTCAGAAAAAAGAGGAGCTGCAAAAACAGACTGCTAATGAGACAGTGAAAGGTAAAAGGAGAGTAGTTAAAGAAGAAGTGAAAGCATAAAGAGTAGTTGTAGTTTGTTCACCTTTCTGGGAGATGGCAATTTCTTATCGTTTATGCATCCACCATAAATGTGGGCATGGATCAGCTCTTATCTGGAAGGACAGTCGAATATGTTTGGTTTGTGAAATTCTTTTGTAGTTTGTCAGAATTCTAATTAAATGTTTGTATTGAGGTGTCAAAACCTTGAGCAAAGGAAAACAGTGATCAATTGCCCTTGATATTGTCTATTGAAACTTCTTAGGCAGAGTGCAGGATCTTTCAGGCAGCGTCTAAAAAATGCATACCCATGCCTTGAGCTTGTGCGTGCATAAAATTTGCATTTGTTTCATTTAGATAAAAGAGCTACAACTACAAGTTATGAAAAGAAAGACTAAAAAATAAAGAGCAAAGCATATCAAAACTAAATTAAAAAAAAGGTTCATGCCGAACGGTAATGACCATCTGCTATTAGCTTGAGCAAGTGTTCCCATTTTTTTTTTCTTTTGTTTTTGTCAATTTTACAACAGTGCTAATTCATACAAAATTCATCTCTTTTTCTTAATAAAGATTTTCTTTGGTTCATTTTATTAGTCTGGTAAAACTATACAGATAAAAGTCAACTCCAAATTTTGGAATTAAGACTTTGTGTTAAAAACTATACAAATAAAAGTAAGAAAGGATCATTTCTCATTAAATCTTCTAATTTTTAGCACGATGTGAGATTAGTGGCATTTATTTGATTTTAAATGCCACGTGCTGCATTTAAATAAAAATTAGAGGATTCAATAAAAGACATATAGCTCAATTGACATCTTCTATTGTCTCCAACGAAGATGTTCAAGATTTAAATTGCACTTCCTTCATTGTAACTATCAAATTATAAAAATAAATTAAAAAAGAAAAAGAAAAAAGAATTCAATGGGAAAGGATCTTATCCCTATGTCATTCATGACTTAATCACTTTCATTAAATCTATCACTAATATCGTATTTACTATTTACTAATTACAACCACCTATGTCAACGTATGATAATTTTCAACCTATAAGCAATGGCATTTGCTCTTGGTGATAACTTTTTATCATCAGACTAAGATACCAATTAGATTTCAACGTAGTGGAGATTGAGCCTAGATTTCTTATATTGTGTCTTCCATTTTATTTGTGCACAATGTCATAAACATAATGCAGGAGAAGGCCTAAGATGTTAGGAGGTTTCATCGGGTTGTAGGTTTAAATTCACATACAAAGGGTTCATGTTTATGACAGCAAGTCGCCCAAGTCAGAATAGAAACAAACCAACAAAAATGTCCCAAAAGCAGATACAGAGCTTAATGGCCCAACAGGCCAACACCCATCATCATCATCAATGTGATGTCGCATTATCAACCTTTCCTCACAGATTGTTAACCTCCCTCCCTGATACATTTTTAACCAGAGTGGAAGACATATTTCGCATCTACCAAGTTAAATTTTGTCTTCTATATTATTGTGAATATTTTTCCAAATTGTTTGCCTTGTTTTTGAGTTTGGTAGAAAAAATAAAAAGTGGTATACATGTTTAAAGCTAATCACTTGGTACAAGGCTTATTACGATTCCACATTAATTTATCACTACTACTGCTGAATCATGTATAATGTCCGCAACTGGCATGATACAAATTCATCAACAAAACTTTCAAATCTAAGAATGAACATAATACATTAATGCCATGAGATGCATAAGTTACACAATGTCATACATCAGGATCAGACATCCTAGTTTCACTGATAATGAGAAAACCAGACAAGGTGTGCAAGCAGCCAAACAACAAAACCAACTAAGTGAACATTGCTTCATCTTCATTGAACACAACTTTTTCTGCTAAACCTGAAAGAAAGTCTAAAAATTTAATCACTTGAAAATCCATCATCATCATCTTCATGCGCTTTGACAACTTTCTCTAAGAAACTCCTGCGAACTCCATCAATCACAGCTTTACTCGACGGATCACTCCCAATTAGGCCATCATTAAGTACAGGATCTGAATTGCAGAGAACTAATGCAACGCCTAATTTCATGTGAACACAGAAATATTTAATAATAAAAATGCTAAGAGTTTCATCAGAATACTTGAGTAACAAGCCAGCAGGATTACAATATAACAAGCCAAAGAGCATAGTAATTGGGTATCACGACATAAGGCGGAGAAAAGAAAAGGTTCAGGAAAAGTATTCTCCAATTTAATAATTCCAAATCACATATCATGCTAAGAGATACAAGGAAGAACACCAACTCAACGATATAAAATCCACCTAATACAGATAGGAAACAGACATTCTGGATACAGCCATGATGCCTCTGCTCAAGTGCCAAAAGGGTGGGTGAGGTGTCTTAGATTCAAATCTTCCCAAATTTTTTTTAAAGAATAATAATAATAATAATAGAATTTTGGGGTCCAGGACTTGGAAAAAAAAAAAAAAAAAAAAAAAAAAAAAAAAAAAAAAAACAAAACAAAACAAAACAAAACATCCAATAATACTGCCTAAGTTTTTAAGTACCAACATCTACTACCACGCATAAAGTTCAACTGACAAAGTTAATACTTGACTTTCAACTACAATTTCCAGGATGAGGTTCACAAATTTTTCTACTTGTAAAAAAAGAAAAAAGGTTCACAAAATTTTCTCTTCTGCAATACATATTTCAAGAACAAGAAAGTAAGATGAGTGGTGCTAAATAATCCCATAAATGAAACATGAAGTTCATTTAAATTATCCACCATTCTCCCCTCCTTCCTCCCCTTGGAGGATGTATCTCATGGAACCACTCCATGAACCATCCTCTCACAGCATGTGGGAGCACAGATGTGTAGATCCCACGTGCTGTTAGAGAGTGGCTCCATGGAAATGCTTTATAAGATAATTTCCCCTCCCCTTGGGGCCAAAACTTATTTAAAAAAATAAATAAATAATCCACCATTTGAAGTTCACAAAAGTAAGTCTTAAGTACAATATTATAAGCAGTGCTGTTTGTGCACAGCAAACTAACCTCAAAGATCATACTAAAAATGCCCACAAAAGAAGAATTAATTTCCAGTTTACTACAGTAAATGTCAACTAATATCATGTCTAGAGATAGCTTAAATTCAAGCTTAGTTTGTCTTCCAAAAAAAGCATAAGTATCCAACTTGTCATTCATTTGGGTTTAATTTCTTCCACCAACACATTTTACAAATTCATAATACGTGATTGACCTTAATTTTGGGAGTCATCACAGACTGATTATCCGCATAGAGATGGAACGATCTCACATTAAATAATAGCAATTGATTGAGAGAAGCAACAAGGTAATACATAAGCTAATGACAATATGAGGCATTGCTTAAATATAACATACCTTCAGGAGTGCATCTCCTGCCAAAACTATGAATGCCCACATGATTTGCTTTCACTGCACCATTGTTGTACACTAACAACGTTGGAAGATTACGATCAGGGTAGTTAGGAATGCAGTCTGTAGATATTATCTTAACAAATTTTGTTGCTGGGTATTTCATTGCCAACTCTTCCAAACATCGCATTAGCAGTGTACATTCCGGGATTCTATCAGAAAATTCCAAAAAAACATCAACATAACAAACATAACTACAATCCTCATAAAGAAACTAAGTTTGGTATTAAGATATCTCATAAAGTACCCTTCTTTGTAGAGGATCACAACAACCCAAACATCAGATGGAGCTTGTGAAACCTCTCGCACAAAATCTGATCCTGTAATTGGAATCACCGATCCAAACTTTGCAACCTTAGCTGCTTCCCTCATCTCAGCCAACCTCTTTTTCCTAATTAGCAAACACCATTCAATATATTTAAAAGATAAAAAATAAAAACAAAAAAACCAGCAAAGACCCTGAATTTCTCAAGGATTGAAATTGGATTTAAGGATATGAAGTCAAGGGATTTGAAGAACAATTGCAAGTAAAAATTACTTGATATAAATTAAAACAACACTTTGACGACGTGAGCATTGGAGATTTTGCTCAAACAAAAACACTTGGTAATACTATCGATTTAAAATAATGTCTTATCCCCAGTCATTTCAAATCTACACATTACTAAAGCTCAAATCCATCCATAAAGTTTATCAATAGGAAAAAAAAAAAGTTAGCATCTATGGACTCTGCTCATTATAAGTTATATGTCAAGATTTAAGAGAAGATTGAATAAGGCTCAAGCCCAGCCCTAGTTTAATAATAGTAGTGCATTGCAATCCTTGCTGTTTAAGAAGAACAAATCATTAATTGAGTATTGCCTGGTTGATAAGGACTGAGATCTTTTTATTATCCTACATTTGGTTAAGATATTCACAATTGAGTTAATCCCTGGACCAGGCAACAGATATTGTATTTCATATCCGTTTGATTCTCTTTTGATCAAGAGATATTAAATTACACTCCAAAGTCTTAACTCTGATCATACCATGTTTTGCTTTCAGGAGATGATTAGATATCATATACTCATTTCACGAATACGATATTATATAATTTTCCTTTAAAGCAAAACTAAAAATCTAAACATCCCATGTATGATTAAACAAAAATAAATAAATAAACCCCATATCAGTGAGCCACCTATGCTACCCTTGTATGATTAAACAACTAACCAACCGTATTGAGACAACACAACACAACTGATACAACGTTAACACAAAACACAAAAACAACCACCCAGTTGAGGTTCTATAAAAATGGAGCTGAAAGTTTTCAAATTTTCAAATTGTAAAAAAAAAAAAAAAAACAAATACTAAATTTATTGCCTGTAGTCTTCGAGGAATCGATCGTCGTCGAGATCTGGGTCGTCCTGGAGGTCCTCGAGCTCATCCTCGGTTTTGTTATCGATCCAAGACTTGTCTTTTGGAGCAGAGGATTCATCTGGGGCAGGAGTGAATGATGGGGGCTTGAAAGCTGGTGGTTTTGGAGGTAAATTCCCAAGCTTTCGTTGAATATCGTCCCACTGCGTCGACGCACCCTCTAAATCCTTGTACACAAAGTGATAATCCCCCATTGTTGCTCACCTCTCGCTACTCACTTTTCTCTACACAATTCCTTCTCTCTCTCTCTCTCTCTCTCTCTCTCTCTCGTTTCCTTTAATTTTTTTTCCAGAACAACGAAGACAACTTTCACTGTTTCAAAAATCTAATGGCAATTATGCCCTTTTCTCTACACAATTCCTACTCAAATATTTTATAATTTCATTTTGGGCCTCATATTTTTTAACCTATTTTCATTTTGGTTAATGCTGTCATCTTACTTACAAAGAAGGCTTACATAATTAATGTACTGCACTATTAGGTTTAAAAAATTGTGTTTTTGGTAAATGAGATGGTAACAGAGACCAAAACAAGTAATTTAAAAAAATTAGGACCAAAATAAAATTATAAAAATTTAAGTTAAAATACAAAACTCACCATTTATATTTCACTAAAATTTAGCTTTGTTTTCATTCATTTCAGTTATATAAATTTCAAATTTATTTAATTAAGAACTTTCTTTTTTGACAAAATTTAATTAAGAACTTTCCACAAGTATAAGTTTTTGAAGAGTATGAAGGATAAGGACCAAGGTTCAAATCTCTATGAGGGAATTTCACACACATATACAATTAGATTAGGCTAAAGTAAAATTTCATCTGAAAGTACAAAAAATAAATAAATAAATAAATAATAACTCTCTATCAACTTTTATTAAATATTGCAGTTAATTGTTCAAATTTTTATTTTCAAGATTTTTAAATTAAAAAATTAAACTAATGATTAAAAAATATTTTCTATAATTTTTATTTAAAAAAATTAACGAAAATTGACGGAGAGATCTTAATGTAATAAACTTGAATTTTAGAGGGGTTAAATAAATGAAAACAAAGTTAGAAAACTGAAATGAATTATAGTAAAAAATTTAAAGACTAAATTGAGAACTTAGCCAAAATATAGGGAACATAAAGGGATTTTTGCCAAAGCTAATTACATGTTTTAACAATATATTTTAACTAGAGTTAGGTGGGCCGAATCGGGGCTTAAATAATGGCCCACATAAAATTGTTGGACGATGGACCCACTTCACGGGCCCATTCGTCACTAACTAGATCGGTCTGACTCAATTCGGTCCCTATTTATATATATATATATATATATATATAAACACTGTATCAAAATCAAATAGTAGCTTTCTCTTCTATTTGTGACTTTTTTATTTATTTATTTTGGCTCGCTGTTTCTCCGTAGCTGTGAGTGAGTGGTGGTATCATCAGCGAGTTAAAACGATGAATTCGTTGGAAGGTGTGGTGGTGCAAATCCAAGGGCTGTCGAGCAGCGCCGGAGACATCTCACGCCTCCACGTCATCCTAAAACAAGCAGAGGAATCGCTCCGCTCCGAGTCGACTCGGTTGTCTCCGATTCTCAACCAGCTCGACCCTTCCAACCACTCTCTCGGTTATCTCTATATCCTGTATGCTCTTCTTCATTCTCCTAATTACACTGTATCCTTTTTTTTTTTTTTTTCTTTTTCTATTTACTTTTATCTGTAAATATACACTGTGTGTTAGGGTTTATATATTCGAGACATTATTACTTTTTAATAAATTTTTTAAAAAAAATTTATTGGAGTGAGAGTGTTGAAGTTGTTTGGTTGCGTGGAAAACCTAGGAAAGAAATTCTTTGTGCTTTCAATAATGAACAGAAGTTAAGAAAAAAGTTTTTTTTTTTTTTTTTTTTTTGGGTTATGTTCAATTGGGTGGGGTTTTAAATTTTCTTGAGCATTCAATAATGAAAAAAAAAAAAAAAAAAACGATATATATATATATATATATTTGGTTTGATACAGTTTAGAGAATGCTTTTATTTAACTTAAATGAATATATCACATTATAATTGAGACGGGGATTTTTGGCGGACATGTGTGATGTTGCGCTTGATTACAATGGGAATTTGTATGTATTTGTGGTGATCCTGCTTTTTTTCATATGGAGTGCATGTTTGTGGTGACAGAGAGGCTTGCACGTCTGCTCCGGTTTCGAAAGAGCAAGCTGCTATGCTGGTTCCCTACATTGCCAGATTTATTAGTTATTGTGCTCCAGAGCAAATTCGTTTGGCCCCTGAAAAGTGTATGTATCTTTACTTGCATGAATTTTATTTGACAGGCACAAATGCCGTTAAATCATGTTTAGTATGCATATTGATGTTATTTATTGTTGGGGTTGCAGTCATAGCTGTTTGTAAGAGGTTCAAGGACCAGGTCATGCTACTTGGAACACCAATGCGTGGGGTGGCTCCATTGCAGGCAGCTGTACGGAAACTTCAGAATTCTTCAGAACATTTGACTACTTTGCATCCGGAGTTTCTTCTTCTTTGTTTATTGGCAAAGTGTTACAAAACTGGCCTGTCAATTTTGGAGGAAGATATCTTTGAAGTTGATCAACCAAGGGACCTTTTTCTCTACTGTTATTATGGGTGCGTTGTTTCTGCAAAGACTTTTCAGCTTTTGTGGTTATCTTTTTTGGGGAACTCTTCTTGTTATCATGTCCATTTTAATCTTCTTGGTAGCATTCTTGTTCTCATTCGTCATTTTACTTTCTTTATCCATATGGTGTAAATTCTTGGGAACTCTCTTGTTTGATTGTATGCTTAGTTGATTACTTCCTTGATGTTTGTTGTATAACTAGATGCATTTGCAGTGCATTTTTAAGAAATTTAATAATGTGCAATTTTACCTTTAAGATAAGTAAGGCATTTATATCTTGGTGATGTGAGAGGCGTCCATTAATGCATCAAGGATTTGATAGTTTGGTAATTTATTCAATGAAAGAAATTTTTATGGGAAGAAATTACTGCTTAGTTGCCTAAGTATGAATATGTCAAATTTTAGTACAATCCCATAATGTATGGTCCTTCAGAAATTAAAAAAATAAAAATAAAATTGAGTGTATTAAGCTGTTTATAGCTAGTTATTTTTATTCAAAGATAAAGAATCATGGTTTCTTGTTTACAAATGTTAGGTTTTCTACATGGCAGCAGAATGGTCTAATGAGAAGTCTGGAACTTTTAATAGGGTGGGGGGAAGCCTCTACTTGTTTAATTTCAAAATTGTATTTATTTACTGTTTGTGAGCAAATGCAACCAATTTCATTATCTCTAAGGTGGTATCATCTTAATAATATGGGGAAATATCAGTTCTCAATTGATGTGTGATTTTGTCAATCTATAGGGTTTCTGGCTATTGATATTAGTAAGGAAGTTTGCTTACAGATTTTTGCATTTGTTATGATTACAGGGGGATGATATGCATAGGACAAAAGCGTTTTCGCAAGGCACTGGAGCTCCTACATAATGTGTGTTATATCTATAGAGCTCACTAGTTAAGTTAAAGGTTGTCATTGACATCTTGTCTTTTTTTTATGCACATGGCCATCCTAATTGCTCATTGCTTATCTTTCAGGTTGTTACTGCTCCAATGTCAAGTATAAATGCCATAGCTGTTGAAGCTTACAAAAAATACATATTGGTTTCTCTCATTCACAATGGACAGGTATGCTCTTTTTCTTTACCCTCATACTGATGGGGCTGAAGAGAAGGCTATTAAAGAAAACGTGGTCAAATAATTCACAGTCGGGATACAATTTGTGGGCAACTAAATTGCTGTCACTCTTCTAGACTAATTAAATTACTTTTTATATTTTTTATGGCAGTTCTCTACCAGTCTTCCTAAGTACACTTCTTCAGCCGCTCAGAGAAATCTAAAGAACTACTGTCAGGTATTTTTTTATATTAATTTAGGCATTGCTATTGATTCTGGGAGTCCTTAGGTTGATTCTGGGTGTAGATTTTTTTTTTTGGTTGGAGTAATGATTTATAAGCTTGCTACTAAGTTTTAAGTTTTTTGATATGTATGCTACTAAGTTTTAAAGTAACATTAGTAGAATTAATAAAAAAGGACTTATCAATTAATTGAGTAACAGAGAATATGGCTTCAGACAGAATAGAATGGTGGAAAAAAATACATGCAGCTGATCGTAACTAATCTAATGAAGATCCTTAGCCAACCCCAAAAATTTGGGATTAAGGCTTGTTTGTTGTTTTTGTTGTTGTTGCTGTTATGCTACTAAGTTTTATGTTATGGTTAGAGCATCAGCATCAGGTTTGTAAAAAATGCCTATTTTAACACATAAAAAACTACTTTATCTACTTTAACAAACTATTTTACCACTCACTACATCCTATTTCTTATTTTTCACTTCACAATCAACACTATTTATTTCACTCTCTCTTCCTCTTGAACCGAAACTATCACAATATCCTTTTTTTCTTTTTTCTTTTTGATACCAATGAAAACATTAAAGAACAGAAAGAGTACCACATAGTAGCACTACAAAAACGCTGGGGAAACCCAGCAATGGTGTATAGAGAGAGAGGGAGAGAGACCAATTCTATTTTGGTGTTTGGGGTTGCTAAAGTAAGATTTTAGCACTTTTAGCAACACCAATGCTCTTAGTGAGCAGAGTTATTGTATAAATGTTATGGAAAGACCAATTTCTTATCCACATTGTTGCATGCCCATTTTAACATAGTGTTTGCATGTTAACTCCACTTTGATAATTGGCCTCAATGGGAGGCTTGGATTGATTAATAAGTAGATTTTCCTTTTAATCTTGGATTCATTAATTTCATTTTGTACTTATAGAGATCAATGTGTTCCTCTTCTTACCAAGCAGAAATTTAGTACTAATAATCTTTAGACATTTTGGACTAAAATAGTTGTCTTGTTTGAATGGTTGGCCAGCATTATGGCGAGAATATAAGGATTGACTAAAAGTACATAATATATATATATATATGAAGAAAAGATCTCTTTGGGTTGTCCAAATTAAGGTTCTAATGTGCTGACAAACATGAACTAAGAGATGTTTGTGTGAACTAGCTGAAAAGGCTACTGTACACACTTCACACTCAAAACAATATTTGTTTCTATATATGGAGGTAGGTAGTTTTCTTTTAACTTTTCTTATGCGCCCACCTTTGTGATTCCTATATTTCATTTATGCGACATGAGTTCACCTTTGTGATTCCTATGTAACATTTATGGCCCTTGACATAACAACAATTCGTGCATCTAATGCCAGCTTACCACTTTGATTAATCTGCTCAGTTAAATCTATCTTTTCTTGGCTAGACATAACTACAATTCAGGGACAACACTAGTCCGCCAGCTCTCATTCTTGATCTTCTTTCTATGCAACAAATCACAAATAGAATATCCAAAAATTTTGTTGTATTCTTTCTCATGTGCATATTTGAACCATTGTTCATGGTATTCAAATTTGGAGCTTTGCGAACATTGTCCAAAACAATTATTTGTTAATTATCTTATTTATCAAAAAAAAAAAAAATTATTTGTTCATTATCTTCTTTGTGCAGCCCTACATTGAACTGGCGAATAGTTATAGCACTGGGAAAATTGTAGAATTAGAGCAGTACGTCCAGACAAATGAGGAGAAGTTTGAAAGTGTGAGCTTTCTACTATACACAATTCATTCTATACTTTGTTTTGGTTAGAACTTAGAAGTCTGAGATCTATGCTTAAGTCAAGTAGGACGCAACATTATACTTGGGTTTTTTATAGTTATTTGGTGAAGCTCTAACCCGAATACTTCAGTTATCTAAAGGTGTCTTTATTTTTCTTTTCAGGACAACAATCTTGGACTGGTGAAGCAGGTTGTGTCATCCATGTATAAGCGAAATATCCAGAGATTGACTCAGACATACCTAACCCTCTCTCTCCAAGATATTGCCAACACAGTACAATTAAACAACCCTAAGGAGGCAGAAATGCATGTCCTACAAATGGTAGTTTCAGAGAGACAATAATGTATTATAATATTGCCTTACGTCATTTAAATTGTGCTATTGACATTTCTATGCCAAATTTAGATACAAGATGGTGAGATATTTGCAACAATCAACCAGAAGGATGGAATGGTTAGATTCCTGGAGGACCCTGAACAATATAAGTCTTGTGAGATGATTGAGCGTATCGATTCATCCATCCAAAGGTATGCAGCTTGAAGTTTGTTCAAGTTTTCAAGTTTATTAGAGAGGAGAAGGGTACATGATATCTTAGTCCTTCCTGTATTGTCCAAGTCTTAATTTCCAGTGAGATGGCATTGGATGATTTTCTTGTTCGAATCAAATACATTTTATATGACGTGAATATCTTAGAAATAAAGTAAAATTATAATTATTTACCAGAAGTATAATTATAAATCTCATAATGCATCCAGAGTTGAATACCCCTCCCCCCACTTAAGATGTATCTAAAAAAGAAAAATATATCATGCTGCACATAAAGCATTGTAACCACATTAGAGACGTGGAGCAGAGCCCGTGTTTTAACTCTGTTTGCTACTTTTCCATTTCTTACAATATTTCTTTATTGATATCAATATAAGAGTATGGAATCATTGTTGACGGTGATTAACAGAATTTCAGTGGTTGTTTTTTCTCTTTATTATTTTCTTTTGCTCTGGGTGTAAAAATTGTAAAGATTTCAACCTTCTACTGTTGGCGTCTGTTCTTTTATCATGGGAAGTCATCTCCATTTCTATAATTGTTTATGTTCCAGGATAATGTCACTGTCAAGGAAGCTGACTACTATGGAAGAGCAGATGTCATGTGATCCTCAGTACCTAGCAAAGGTTAGCCTTCCACTTTATTTTGTCTATATGTTTGCTGAACTTGTTTGTATAAATTATTGATCACTGATCACATAATACATGTTTATTATGTATATGTTCAGGCTGGGAGAGAAAGACAGAGATTTGACTTCGATGACTTTGATACTGTTCCTCAGAAATTTAACATATGAAGTAATCTTGATTAGTCCATGATCAATGGAAATGATACATGATTACGAGAATGATGCCAGACCACATACTTTGCTCCATCGGCATTTATTGTTCAAAGAGATGAAAATTTTTCTTTTGTTATTTTACTCCCAAAATGAGAGATGTGGATATCTGTGATTAGAACCTTGTTCAATTATTATTTAGTTATGAGGATGTTTTATATTGAAGTGTTTTCTCAACTATTTATGATATCGTTTCCTGTATTCTTTCTCAGTGATGGTCTTTTTTGTTTTTTTGTCTTGGTAAATAACTCAATGATGGTCTGAGCATTATGCATTGTTAACACTTAAATGTTTTCAAATTGAAACTTATTGATGAGTCAGTGCAATACCAAAAACATTCCCTTTTCTTGATATAGTGCTGGAGCACAATTTGTGGGCGAATGCCCTTATATCTTAAATCTTTAGTCTCTACTTAAGTTGGGAAAGACACCTCTTGCAATGAAATCTGTACCAAGTATCTAATGTGTGGACAATCAACTAACAAAGAAATAACAAAGAAATCACCAAGAGTCTCGTAATTCAATTGACATTTCTTGGCGTATCCTACAGAGACATTTTAGGGTTCAAATCCTCCCTCTCCTATTGTTGCACCTGTCAAATTATCCAAAAAATCTGATGAAGAAATTGCTTTACTTTCTTAGCTAGACTGTAGACACTATAGTCCAGCAGAAAGACAAGCTGAAGGAATATGTAAAAAGGCAAATTTTCCCGTGAGCTGACAATTTAACATCTGGTAAAATATATATTTCTTTTTCTATTTTGAGAATCAACATTTGGAATGATCTAAGTGTAAATAACTGTTTAAAACTGGAGATCAAGGTTCAAAACTTCAAGTTCGACGGCTGGGAGTTGTGACGCTTAGACCCATCATTTGCTCAGATTCTGGATTTGGGTCTACATTCTATAATATAGCCTGGAGAAGAAGCCATGTCGTGGCTCATTAGAAAGCAGATAATAGAAGACAGGCAAGCAAAGAGCACTAGTATAAATTTTAATGCACCAGATCAAGCCATTCCAAATGTCAACAACAAATTTCTTCTAAACAATCACAAGAGTGTACAGAAGAAATGAAATTTCAATGTGGAATTACATCTGCTATATAAGAAATCCTAATCACAAATCATATTTCTAACAAGTAACAATCAATTTCTCAAAGTGAACACCATACCAATGACAAGCCGATACAAGATATACAAGGGACTTCCCCCAAGGGGTTAAATTAAGTAGAAAAAAAAAGGGGAGAAAAGCAAAGACACAAGAGAGCACTCTGTTGTCAAATTTTCAACTACCACCTAAATCATTTATCACAAAAAGAATACCTATGAATAGTGAATACAAAGAATATATTCGTATCCTTTTTTTTTTTTTTTTTTTTTTTTTTAAAGAATGATTAATTTTGACTTTGGTTCCTCTCTTTACACAACATGTGCCACTCCTGGAGCACTGCAGCTTGAAGAGCACGATGCTCAACCTCCTCTGCAGTCAACTTTGACAAGGTGGAAGGTCCCTTCGTTTTTCCATCTTCTTCACCATCTTTCTTCTTTTTCTTCTTTTTATCCTCATCTTCCTCATCTTCATCCTCATCTTCATTCTCATTTTCATCATCAGATTTTGGAGTCTTTGGTCGTGGTTGGGCTGCTTTCAGTAAGGCAATTCTTTCCATTGAGATCCTAAGCCTCTCAGCAGCGGCCACCTTCACTTCGTCTTCGGGCATGTACTCCACACCCCCATCAGTAAGATCATCCAACCATCCCTGTAGATCTGATCCAATCTCCTTTGTAATTGATGCATCAGAGGCTCTAACCACAAATTTGCACATCATGGTGGTTGTCTCATCTCCCAAATCCACATTTCTGCTCACTTCACTGGCACCAAAGATCATCATGCCCAGAAAACCTCCATACCAAGTTTTTGCAGCAAAACAAATCTGTTCCAATACGGTGAATTAATTTATATTTTGTTTCAAAAATTTGTTCCAAGAAAATAGCATGTAGGAAGAATGGCACTGGTCTAATCCCACAAAACAAATATATATTTCACATATTTATGGATCAAAAAAATATATATATATATATATATTTCACATATAATTTCAGCTCCAAATACTTTGAAATTTCAACCATTTTAGATCCTAGTCAAGAAGTGATATTCAATTATTTTACCAAGTTCCACTAATTATCAGAAATTCTTAGTTTCTGAAAAGAACATACCAAAGCCAAAATTGAAATTTGCCACTGACAGATTTGTGCTCCAATTAGAACTTAAATTCAAGATAGGTCTAAGAAATACCAGAAGTGGTTTCACTAGAGAAATGACAACTAAACAGTTGGACAAAACTAGAATAAGAAAATGAACTGCAAAAGAGATTGCTGACTCATGTATCAAGAAAACTATACCTGAAACCCTGCCACAGTCCGGATAACATGTGAACAAACTCTGTGGAATGGCTTAGAGGACAAAGATTTCAGTCCACTTAAGAAAGGTGATTCACCATACTGCTGTGCAGCCGTAGCCTTGAAGCCACTTCCTTCATATGTATATGTACCAGTGTACTCTATTACTGCTGGCAAACTGGGCCATAGGCGGAAAAATTCAACGGGAGAGATTTTATGCGGCAAAAGAAGCTCAGTCAGCGGAATTTTGTAAGGTTGACATCTCAAAATAACAGGCTCTCCTAGCTCAGGCCTTAAGCTTCTCTTTTGTCTCATGATTTGTGGATCCTCTTCAGCGTAGTCACCTTCATAATCTCCTGCAGCGCCACTCCCATAGAATGGATAATATAATACTTGCACCCAAAGGGCACATCTCTCAAAATGAGTTACACCCACTGTTACACTGGACAGTACTGGATCCTACAAATAACATCAGATAAATGGATAACAAAAAACTCACAAAAAAATAGAATCTTTTTGTGGGGTGGGGGGAAGTTATATTACAGTGAAAATAAGATTACACTGGATAGTACAGGATGTTACAAATAACATCATTAGGAAAATGGACTACAAAGCAGCAACTCCTTCATGTCACACTAATTTTAGAAGATGGCATCCATCAAGGGAATGCCAAGATTATGGCCAAAAAAATGAATGGAAAATAATATTTAGGAACTCCACACATTCTGATCACTAAAGCCTGTTAAAACCTGGTAACAGACCACAATTCTCGTAACTATGGACCCCACCATATGTATACTAAGGGATTGATCAAAAACAATTTCATTGACTAAGAAAGACTATCATTTAAAAGGAAAACTGGAGAAGGCTCTAGAAACCCCCAATAAGATGAGCTGCTAAGGCAAATACTCAACAAACCCCACTTCCCCCCCACCCCCCCCCCCCCCCCCCCCCCCCAAAAAAAAAAAAAAGAGGTATAAAAAAAGATGCAATTTAAAGGCAGGGAAATAAAACCTGTGAAACAAGATTACGCAGCTGCCGAACTGCTTGAGGAGACCCATCCATATAATATAATGCGCCAGACAACCCAACTCGAATGTCCACCCGATTTAGTTCAAGCTCAGTTAAATTTAAGACCTGCAACATGTTCATCAATTGTTGATAATGTTTCAATCAAGCACAAAACCAGAGCAATAAACACGATAGCTTGTATCCTACAAAGAAAGAGTAATACTTTTCATCCCTTAAAGCAGTCTCATTTAAGTGAATTTAAACCTAATACTATTAATTATTTCAGGCAACCTCAAACTGTTCAAAATATGAAGCACATGACTAATTGTGTGTACCAGGCAATGAGCTTGTGTAGGATACATGGGAGCTTATGTAATAAACTAACATGAAAGACAAATAAGCTCCTACCCACCTTTTTTTTAGAAGTCCTACCCACTTAAACTGTGTACACATTTTATCATGCAAATTCACAATATAATATCAGGTACGCTCCATAAAGTGTGTTATCAAAAGGAAGTGATTGTTAACAAGCTCATGAAAATTAGCAATTTTGTGAGTTCAAACGAAGTGAATTCCTAGCTACCTTCGAACCACAAACAAACACACTCCATACCATATGTGGTCATTGTTTCATTCTTCTTACCGAAAATGGAACTGTGGCAACATGTTATGCAAGTATCTTACTTGAAATCTTACGTGAGTCCTATTTTGCATTTTTTATGAGTTTGAATTGGTATTATATTGCATATTAATGAGAACCATGAATAAAAGGACCTCCACAAATATTTGTAATAGTTAGAAGTAGATAATATTCCACCTTTAAATGCAGAGTGATCCTTCCATCACTTGAGTCTGCTAAATGGTATGCTTCAACATAGCATGGATCACTGCTACCAGTCAAAGAAATTGCAGTTGGAGGAACTTTCAGTGAAGTAGAGTCAACTCCTTTTGTCAGCAAAAGAGTTAATTCACTAGGTTCTGGCCTCCAAAGCTCTAAAATAGCCTTGTGAACCAATCCTTCCAACTTTCTATCCTGAGCTGCAGCTGCCTCATAAAACTGAACAGTTAGTTTGTGGTGGCTAAATGGGTAATCTCCCCTGGCTTCACTAACCGCTGACCACCTGAAAAAGACACAAACCATCCAAATCTTCAACAATCTCAATGCTATTAAATTACTGAGATGCTTGTTAAGAAATTAAAAAATTAAATAAAAAAAAAAGGCTGACAATCACAGAAAAGCCAAACTACAATTGTTTAGCAATCATTCTTGTCTGCCACTCCAACAGGCTCTGTTTGACTTGGGAACAAATCCGTATTCAGATAGTACATTACAGTACAACATCTACATTTTTTTTGTTTTTTGGGGGGAGAATTAATACAGAAACGTCGAATGCAAATAAGGAACATAATAGGTAAAGTCAGGGGCATATAAACAAATGAGAACTTTCAACCAACCCTTTGTTGTAGCACTGATGCAAATAAGGAACATAATAGGCAAAGTGAAAATATGAAACATGCTAACCTGCTATCTGGATGACTTGTAACATATTTAATTCTCTGCAATATCATGCGGCTCTGATGCTTGTTGACAGAATCAGACAGATTACTGCTTCTAAACTCTTCAAGTTCTTTAATCAGTAATTGCCCAGCCCTAGGGTTACGTGATCCCAGCCGCTGAGCACATAAAATAACTGCCTGAACATCTAGAAGCCTATTTGTTGTATCTGCAGATGAATCTATGTTGAACAAAACTTTATGAATATTTGCTATAATGATGTTAAGCGGATCATCAGGGTCATCAGCTAGAAGTGGGTCCAATCCTTCTAGGTCAATGTGTTCTGCAATAGCCCAAATAACGCGGGCACATATTCTTGGGGTATTCACCTGCCAAATGGACAACAGTTCAAGATGACATGCAACATAAATAAAGGCAATTCAATATCCAATATGCAAAAATGACAAAGATGATTAAGACCTAGGAATTGGGTAGTAATAATAAAGAAAACAGTGTGGACACAAAGAAACAACAACAAAAGAAAGGATAAACATCAAGGAATAGAAAATCAGTCAACAAATAATGACCATCTTTTGTTTTGAAGATAATAACGCCTTCCTCTAAACAAGCATTTCCATAATTCCTAAGAAATCAGATAGCAGTTGCAGGAAGAAAAAAACAATAAGTGGCTCCTGCACCCAATATGACCATGTGTTTCAAGCATCAAGTTTAAGATTCATTGAATCTTTCTGTTAGCTTATATATAGATAACATACATAGCTATGCTATAAATTGCTTTCTTTAGCACCACATTTGTTGGTTAACAGCCTGTGGAATCACCCATCGGCATCACTCATAAAATCAGCTTATTGATAAAATTCAAATTATTACGAAAAAAAAAAAAAACATAAAACATAAATAAACTACTGACAACATGCAGTGTAGCACACAAGAGGACATAGCCTTGTAGCCTCATCAATGTCAGTTTGATTCAATCATTTCTGACTTATTACGATATAGTTTCAAGAAAAACATAGTAATATAGTATTATATAACAAGAACCATACCATTCTTTTTCTTCTGTGCAGTATTGTTTTTTTTTTTTTTTTTTCCTTCCTTAAAAAAAGGTGCCGCAAATGAAAAACTACTAAACATGAAATAACCATAATTCTTTGAAGCAATAAAACAAATATAATGAGTGAGGAATTGCAACAGCCACATGCATTGCCAAGATGTTACATCATAAGTAAGTGTAAATATAATTGTTCAACTGGAGTTCACATACCTCACGTAGATCTTTCACAAGTTCACGTTGTAATTTTTGCAACCTTGTCTCATTTAAAATTTGATCTTGAGACGCTCCATCTTTCACCCTCTTTACACCACCCCTCGTATCATAGATATGGCACAACCTAACAAGCAACTTCAGGTAGCAATCAATTGCATAGGTCCGACCATCACAATCCCACTTGACACAAGGTCTACACACTTCCACGACTTCCAAAGCAGGCTCCGTCCAATTCAGAGCACCATAACCAGTTCCATATGCTAAAGCTCCAATGACCCTGCTCTCCATGCCTGAGTTCTTTTGTTCAGGCAAAGGTAGGGACAACTGAAAGCAACTTTCCACCAGTGATGCTACTAACTCCTCCCTAAATAAGCTTTTACTCGTTACACTATTAAGATCATCTCTTATTCTTGCATCCTCAAAAAGTGAAGCAATATCAGTTCCTGCAAGAGGTTTCTGACCTCTTCGAACGCTTTCCTTTGCAAATAGATCAACACAGAGAGCTGTCCTACAAATGCAAGCCAAAGCATGCATGCGATCTGATTCTGCCCTCAAGTTTCTCACCATTAGAAGCAACCTCCTAAACAATGAAACCTACAAACAGAAGATTTAAAATTTGAGACCACGCTCAAAACTCAACCCTCACACATTGATAACTTGTAAGTATTTCCTGCAGATACCAATTCCACCACAAAATAATATATAAAAAACCTTGCTGCTAGAGTTACACATGTTTTAACCACTTTTACATGACTTGTCCATTTATTCCTCCTCTTTAAGTAGCACTAAAGCCTTGAATAAGACCGCCAATTTACACTTCTAATCTATATAAGAAGCTCATAAAAAAACAATACATTCTCATTCATCAGCTCATTAACTGGAAATTCTTCAATAATAAAGCGCATTAAGCTCACAACTCAATAGTACTAACCAAGAACATAATTTTTTTCAGGTTTCATTCTCTATCCTCACCAAAGTGACTACGATTTTAGCTTCTAAAGCTCAGGCACTAATTATTTTTTAACGGCTAATAACACTGGTTTGGTAGAGTTTGATTTACCAACATGTGCTTCAAAAGGTTTGAAAAATTGCACTCTACCAATCTACCAATATCCTTTCATCCCCAAATCGTTAAAGTGCAAAACTTAGTTACAATTACTTAGGTGCAATTCAGTAGGTTCTCCAAAATTCAAACACACGGTTGCATTGACCAATAAAATGCAAAAAGTGTTATCTTTTCCAAGGACAATCAACTTCAATGTAGCTACGTGCTTGAATTTAATGGGAAAACCTAATATAATGCACCTAAGGAACTGTAATTAAGTTATACCCATTGTTAAAATTCACATATGTAAATCACTTGCTTCAAAAAGTAAGCCTAAACTCATGAACTAAATGCAAATACAATTACGGGTTAAGTGCAACTCTTTAAACCACAAATTGGCAACTCAAACTCGACCCAAGAATTTCCATGACAACCACTCCACGGTATTCTAAACTACAATGTACACACCAAATTCATGAAAAATTCAAATTCAACAGTAAATAATAACACCCATAGAAAAGAAAAATGAGCACGCGCACCTGCATATGAAGATCAAGAAGGTGTAGATTGGTAACAACAGCCCTAACAATACTCTCTCTGGCAGAAGAGAATTCCTGCCTATCCCAAAGCGTGAGAATCGCAATGATGGAGAGCGACGCCCACTCGGTCTTTCCTCCAGGTACATCAGCCAAATACAACATGTTAATCCCGACTTCGTAGATCAATGCCGGATCCAATGACGAAGCCAAGAACGGTGCCAAATGCGAAACCACGTCCGAAACCCCGACGAACCTTTCCGCATTTGAATCCAATACACTACTAGTTGAAGAAGAAGAAGATTTTGATAGCTTCCGAATGACTTCAACGGCGTCTGAAGCGACGGCCTTGACCGCATACACTATCGGAAACACCGTAGCTCTGAAGCTCTCCACCGGCAATACCAACGACCTAGCCATCAACGCGTTCCGCTTCTTCCACACGAAGTCTACCATTGAAGAAACCCAATTGGATCGAATCGCAAGCGAGTTCTCGCTATCGACGAGCTTATCTCCGGCCAACCTACTCATCCGCTTCGAATCGAACTCTTGGAACAACCTCCCGACAGATTCGAATGCGACTTTGGAGACGTTATCGGATCTATCAAGCATGTTGAGGCCGATCCGAGTCCACCAGGTGGAGACTCGGTCGAGGAGGCTAACACTGTTCTCGCAGAGCGTAACGACGTCGTCGCGAGCGAGAATGCAACCTAGGGTTTCGGTGATGGAGAAGCGGAGGTTATCGCTGCTGGAATCGAAGCAGGTGTTGATCTCTTTGGTGGAGTCGGTGAGGAGCTTGGAGAGTCGGTGGGAAGGGAGGGCGGAGAGGATGGAGATTGCGGCGGCGGTGACGTCAGGGTCGGGGAAATCGAGATCGGAGCGAACGCCGGTGATGACGGTGTCCCAGAGATCGGAGGTGAGACGAGTGGAGCGGATGAGATCGAAGGCGAGCTTTTTGGAGACGGCGGAGGCAGGGGAAGCGACGATTTCTTCGACGGCGGATTTGGCGAGGATTGAAATGTCGCGACCGGCGGCGGACTGCTGGAGGGCTTGGAGGAGAGCGCCGGTTTGGCGGAGGGCGTCGTTGGAGCGGAGGTCGGCTTGGATCTGAGCGAAGAGGATGTCCATGATTGTAAATAGAGGGGAGATTGAACTATAGAGGATTTGTTTTGTTTAGTTTTGGGTTAGGAATTGAAATAATTGGAAATGTTGGACATGAGGAATGAAGAGGATTGGATTTTTGGAGGAGAGATGGAAAGGGAGTGTGTGTGGGAGTTTAGCTTAAGCTGCTTTTGTTGAGAAATGCGGCCATGGTGGCTCTGTCAACTTGTGTCAGGGGCCGGTTGGCAATGGGGAAGGGAAAAATTTAAAAGAAACTATTAAAAAAAATTATAAAACATTACAAAAATAATTTTATATATATATAATAAAAACAAAGTATCTCTCAAAAAAATAAAAAAATAAAAAATAAAATAAAAACAAAGTACAAATACAACATTTTTATATAATTTTGATTTGAGTAATGTACTAATAATATTGTTACATCACAATATTTTTTATAATAATTTTCACAATTTTCTTATAAAAATTAATTTGACAAATTTGCATTCATTTTATTCACAATTTACTCCTTTTAAGTATTTTGGCTATTATTATTTAGGCTCATTTGGTAACGTTGTTTAAATAATGAAAATTGTTGTTTAAATAGTACAATATGTACTTTTACATGCTTTTTTATCTACATGTATTTTCACAAAATTTAAATAATATTACCAAACGGGCTCTTAGAATTCATAATTATATCCTTCAAATACTTCATCATTGTTAAAAGTTAAAATTTTTAAATTTCATCTCTAATGTGTTTAAGGGTCATTTTGGATTGAGGAAGAGGGAAGGGCTATTGGAACACTTTTGTTTGTAAATACACACACACACATATATATATATATATACACATTAATTGTTTAGACAACAAATTGATTGTGATAAGTTTACAAAAAATTACTTTTTTTATGTGGAAATAAATTTATTGACTAATAAATGAAAATATAATATTAATGTATTTTTTGAATTTAAGGTACAAAATAAAAACTTTAACCAAAATTTTAAAAATACATTTAAAAGAGGGTTTTTCTTTTTTTGGTTATTTAATCTTGGCTTCTTTCTTGGCCAATCCAACCCTTGTAATGAAATTATAAGCCCTTCTGTCTCACCTGATATAAATAAAAAAATATAAACAAATTTCTCCATCATATTAACCTTTGTTGTCCAATAAGATTTTTTTGGTATAGATTATTGGGTCCGTTATGGGTGTTTTTGTGCATGTATTAAGATAGAATTTTGTAATGTAGTCAATTGGGTTTTTTTTATACAAAGTCAAGCCACTTTTTTTTTTTTTTGAAATTAATATATTTTTATTAGTTTTTCCTACTTCTTAGGGCATGTGGAAACCTTTTAAAGTGTTTTTTTTTTTTTTTTTTGGGTAATAAATACAATTGAATTTTAACTTATGATGTCTGTTTTATAATCATTTATTATTATTATTATTATTATTAGGTTAAAGTGCAAATTTGTATTTGACATAAGAAGAGTTTTGAGACATTCTTAATGAATGCACAAGAACACCGGTTAACAATAGTTTAAAATATTTTTATAAGCTTATTTTGTTTAAAATATACAATGGACAAAAGTACATGTCTAATTAGAAATAAAAATATATTTAAAAAGCAATACATAAAGTTTAAATACGTAGATTTGCGAGGGAAAAAAAATTTTAAAACCAAAAGTACAAGTGTATACTTCCTTTGATGCCTCAATTTGAGGTTTTAGGGACTTATCTCTTACTTTAATTTTTCTCTCATCTTAATTGGAGCTGAGGGAGATATCTTTTTCTTTTCTTTTTTTTGAAACATCTGAGGGAGATATCAATCGGTATATTTTGTCATTCATAACAATTTATGCTGGAAAATGTAACTTCGTTCTCTAATGGTCAATCAAACCTCTTAAGAAGCTTCACCGATTCACCCCAAATAGTCTATAAGGGCGGTGGAGCTCTTGAAAGATTAAAAAAACTAAAGAGTTAATTAACTCAATAAATAACCAAGTTAATGACTTGCCAAACGCATGGATGCCTTCATATATTGGCCCTAATGTAGCTATGGTGCTTATGCATATATGATATTGTGACTCCACATTCCACACACAATTGGCCATCTTCATTTTGTTGTTGGGTATACAAGGCACACGTTAAAGTAAAAAATTCTTAAGCCAAAACTCATAGGCTTAAGTTTTTGAGTAAAATGATGTCTCGTCCATGATTGTAAATAAAAAAGAGTATTTTCTAAGGATTGAAGTATATAGAGGATTTGTTTGGTTTTGGTTAGAAATTGTAATAATTGGAAATATTGGACATGAGGAATGAAGTGGATTGGATTGGATTGGATTTGATTTTGTAGGGGATGGGAAGGGAGTGTGGGAGTTGAGCATAAGATTTCTGTTGAGAAATGATGGCCATGGTGGGTGGCACTGTCAACTTGTGTCAGGGACCAGTTGGCAATGGGAGAGTAAAAAATTGAAAAAAATAAAAAGTTTAAAATGGACCATTTCTCTTTAAAACTTTGATATAATTTCGATTTTTTTAATTAAAAATCTATATATATAATAATATGTGAAGCAGAGAGAGTGTGAAATTGAATTCCAAATTAGAACTCTAATTGTGTGCCACATGTACACACCAAATTAGAATTCCTAATTTTGTGCCATGTGTCTAGAATCTGAAATTGAAGTTAAATTTTGCATCATGTGGCTAAATGTATGTAGACTCATTCTCATTAAAACCACTTCTATGTATCGGGTCAAGTGAGTTATTGTGCTAATTAAGTTTTTTCTTGATTTTGCAGTTAAACGTAAAAACCAAAGAGATTAATATCGATGAAATTGAAGTTGAATTTTGCATCATGTGGCTAAATGTATGTAGGCTCATTCTCATTAAAACCACTTATATGTATCGGGTCAAGTGAGTTACTGTGCTAATTAAGTTTTTCTTGATTTTGCAGTCAAACGTGAAAACCAAAGAGATTAATATTGGTGATAAGAACTTGGTTTGGGTACATTGCATAATTTCCAACAAGATAGCAAAGCCAGAGTTTGCATCTTTGTTATAAATTGCTTACAAAGTTTGCATCTTTACATTTGCACTGAGTTTTGGATTAAAGTACTTTCTTCTTGGTTTTGACATTGAGTTTTGTTTACTATTCACTTACAAAGTTTGCATCTTTACATTTGTTATAAATTGCTAATATGTGATTAGATGCACATTATGCCTAAAATTCACTATCCTTATATTTGGCTTTTTGTTCAGGTTTGGCACCTATAACAATGAAGAAAGCATTGTTGTGGACCGATGGATTATACTTTTTGCAAGCTGCAAAGGAACTTAGTGATCAATGGAATTTCACGCGAATTGGAGAGGACCCGGCTGTAGATGTCTAGATGGCAGATGTGAGTCACTATGTTTTTAAAATTTTCAATGAAGGTAAAGGTTATGAACAATATAAATTTTTCAGAGAGATTTATTATTATATATTTACGCAAGTTTGGTCGCCTTCTTGGAGTGGATCACTCCACCTTGTCTTTCTACTGCAATTTTTTATTCAGATTGTTACAATTTAATCCGAAATTTTATTTGAATTTTCCTATTGTTGTTACTATCATATATTATCATTCCAATTGTTCAATTAGAATATGAAATTGGAGTCCAATTTTACTATACACATGTACAATCTAATTATTTTTAATTTTGCTGTCATGTGTAGAAGACAATGAGATGAAATTAATAACACATTAAACACTCATGCTTTGAGAATTGGTAGTACCAATCTAAATGCATTGGACCTGCTTCGTGATAATACAACTACAAAGGATGTATAAAAACACGCACAAACCCATCTTTCTATAAAAAGAGATTGGAGAGAATTTCTTTTATTAGCCATGGAACTTCAGAGGTTTTTTCTTCACACAAATGTCCATCATGTTACAAAATGACTCATTGTAAAACTACAAAATGAGTACAACTCTGAAGTTTTTTTTTTTTTTTTTTTTTTTTAATTTTAAATTTTTTAAGCTACGAAAATTTCAATCACCAATAGAGATTGAAGATTTAAAAGCATGAATGGATCTTTTGGATAAACATTGTTACCAAGGTTCATCTTTCTGTGTAAAATATATATACTGCTAAGTTTTGTTAATGAAATTTTCTGGTTAATAATATGAATTTAGACTTAACTGAGCATTTTAAACATAAATAAACTCATGATTAATAATATATCCATTCCCGTGCGATAGCATAGGGCTACATACTATTAGTATAATGTTATAAACACCATTCTATTTTTACAATAAGTGAATTAGCATGTTTTTTTATTAGTTTTATTTGAGCTTACCTGATATCTCATTTTATTATTTACCATTCATAATCAATGTTGTGAATTTTGTTCCGTTTCGATATCCAAATTGGAATGAGAAATTCCATAATTCCACCTCAAGTTAAATTTCAATCTATTTTCGATCATTTAAGCAAAAAATTAAAATAAAAATTTTAATGTGTCATTTTGATTTAATTCTTATTATATTATTGATGACGAGAGAATAATAATGTTAATGTTAAATATATATTTGTGTGTCGATGATCCCAAAATGGTGAATGAATAATGATACCAAAATTCTCTGTTCCAAAAGACAAACCAAAATGGTCACTGAAACCCAATTCACAATATTTTTTTCACAACTTACCACTTGACAATTATGAAATATTTTGTGAGTAGTGATTGATTTTGGCTAATTCACACTTTTTTTTAAGAGTGTTCGATTTTGGCACTTATTATCTAGAATTCATAATCATATCCTTTAAATATTTAACAAATAACAAGTAGTGAACCTCTACCCAACTATTGAATTATTTTATTTAGAAAAATTATTTTATTTTGTTTAAAATATACATTGGACAAAAGTACAACTCTAATTAGATAAAACAAAATGAAATTAAAAGTAAATACATAAATTAAATAAGTTAAATAAGGGGTGGGGGAACTTAAAACCAAAAGCATAAAAGTAATTATAGTACCACATACTAAACCAAAACTTTTGTCATAATTATCTTACAAGACAAACTGTGATTGACTACTTTTTACTTTGAAATGGACCCACTACTCACAATGTGAATAATTGTAGCTTAATTTGTGTTACTAGAATTTTTGAAAGTATAACTCTATTTGTATGGTTGCTTTAATGCATCAACTTTGTATTTGTGTCCCCCCTCCCATTTTAATTGGAGGCAAGGGAGTAGGAGGTAGATATATTCAATCAGTTCTTTGAAAATGATCACAACAATTAGATACAACTTCATTCTCTAATGGTCAGTCAAACCTTGTAACCATTAACTTAATTTTCTAGATACATAGCCAAGTTAATGACTTGCCCTAATGTAGCAATGGTTCTTAACTGCTTATGCATGTTATATATGACATTGTGACTCCACACGCAATTGGCCATCTTCATCTTTGAGAAGAGCCCAACAAATACTACTAAGGCTGGATTATTGCTCCTATCCAATTATACAAAGTTCAAGTGGGCCGTTAGGATGGTGCAACTATTTCAGACACCACACTAGAGTTTTGGAAAATTGGTGCATTGCAAAGAGTAAAGAATTCTTCTATATGCACAAAGCCACAAAGGTTTTTTTTTTTTTTTTTTTTTTTTTTTTTTTTTCTTTTCTCAGACCTCTGTTGCTACAGCCTAGAGGTCTATTATGGTGACCTCTCAAGTCATCTTAGTGCTATGCTAGAATTTGTCATCTAACTTCGATGACTGGCTTGCATTATTGAAGAGATGACTACCCCAAGTAGAAGATCGGAACCTGAAAATAACCCAATTCTCACTTTCTTTGCTTTTCCTTCACTTTCTTGGCAACCATATACTTTTTGAAAATGAAGAGTTTCAATTAAACTCTACAACCTTAAGCTCCACCTCTATAAATTGAAGGGGATTCAAAACACAAAAAGCACCATTGATCACCAATAATATAGGCATTCCCAGTTTCAGAAAAACTTCTCTCTACCCATGGAATGAGGAGGCACATATTTTATCCATCAAACACCCAACCTTAAGTTCATAATCGGCAGCAGTTATCATGTTTGATCGACCAAGGAAAATCCCCTTTTGCAGAGAGTTGTTATGGAAAGAATAGACGAAAAATTATTGAGATGCTGCTCTATAAGGTGTGAGAGAGTTGTAAACAGGAAACCTGTTCCTGTACCGCAAGTTCTTTTTTTCCTTTTTTGTTTCTTAGCCCTTTTGCAGTTTGGGGAAAATTATAATCTAAAGCTACACAATTGTATTATTCAATGCAATTTTTACACTAGGTGTAAGATCACACCTTACAATAGCTATGATCATGAAAAAGCAAACTTACACGATGTCATTTTATTCAGAAGTACAACCCCCTCAGGTTCTGAGCTCAACGAAAACATTTTCAAGTGATGGTCAACTAATTAAATCACGTTTAATTTATTCCCATCTGAGTTCTTATAGTCTTGGAGCTTACCAGTAGATGAACTTTTACAAGGAGGCAGATAAGGAGGGGGTTCTCGAATACTCGCCTCAAGGGTGCCACCATTTTTCACTATAAAAACTGTGGTCATTCCCCAACTTAAGTGTCGTTCGAAATGACAGTGCAAAAACCATACTCCTGCAAGAATTTATCCATTTATGAAACAGAGTTAGAATAAGTAATTGAACATTTATAATTGGAAAAAGCAAAAATGATTTTTAAATACGTTGAACAAGAAATGTACTTAGTATTATTCATATATAAAATTAATGAAGTTCATGTATGAGTATTAGGAGTGATATCTATACCAATTATTTAAATTTTTTTCTAGGGGACTAAGCTAAATGTGCGAGTGTGTGTATATATATATTCTGTAAAAAAATGTTGGGGAACTAAACACCATGAGAGGCTTCTTTAAATAATTAATATAACATATATAGACACACTTTAACCCAAAAGGCTTAAGCCCAATGGATATATGCTCAATTATATTATATTAACTATCATTCTTCTCATCATTATTCAATGTGGGACTTCACTCACACGTGTATACCCCACAATCTCTCCCTCACGTGTGAGTCTCTGCCTCTCAATGGGCTTCAAGACCTCTCCATGGGTCATGAACAAGTCCTACTCACTTACCTTTGCCTAATAGACTTTTTCCTTTCACTGGTGCATCATCCATGGGCCTTCACATGTCAATCTCGCATGTCTTTTATCCTCTAGGGGAATCTCGCACCTCACCATTATCTAACACCATTGGCAATATTACTCCTTTTTTGGGCTATTTCCAATATCATTTGTGTGGGCTTTTATGGACTTGTTTGTTGCAATATACTGTCTTCGCTCCAATTGCAAAAGGGACCCGCCGTGCTCCATTTGTGAAAAGGTTTCAAGTATACACACATCGTTCTAGCTCTAACTACGAAACGTTTGCTCCCACACCACCATGGGCTCTGATACCACTTGTTGGGGAAAATAAACACCATGGGGAGTTTCTTTGAATAATTAATATAATATATAGAGACACACTTTAACCCAAAAGGCTTAAGCTTAATGGATATGTGCTCAATTATATTATATTAACTACCATTCTTCTCATCATTATTCAATGTGGGACTTCACTCACACGTGTATATCCAACAATCTCCCCCTCACGTGTGAGTCTATGCCTTTCAATGGGCTTTAAGACCTCTCCATGGGTCATGAACAAGTTCTACTCGCTTTCCTTTGTCTAATGAGCTTTTTTCTTCTTCACTAGTGCATCATCCATGGGCCTCCACGTGTCAACCTCGCACATCTTTTATCCTTCATGAAAACCTCGTGCCTCACCATTTTCTAGCACCATTGGCAATATTACTACTTTTCTAGATCTTTTCCAAAATCATTTGTGTGAGCTTTTATGGGCTTGTTACAATATAATGTCCTTGCTCCAACTACAAAAGGGACCCGCTTTGCTCCATTTGTGAAAAGGCTTCAAGTACACACAACTCATTCCCGCTCCAACTGCGAAAGGTTTGCCTTACACCACCATGAGCTCTGATATTACTTGTTGAGGAAATAAACACCATAGGGAATTTCTTTGAATAATTAATATAACATATAGAGATACTTTAACCCAAAAGGCTTAAACCCAATGGATATATGCTTAATTATGTTATATTAACTTTTATTCTTTTCATCATTATTCAATATGAGACTTTACTTACACATGTATACCCAACAAAAAAGACTAGTATATATAATGTAAACTGTGATATTTTTTAACAGTTCAAACTTTAGATCAATATTTTTTTCGTAAAATAATTTAGAGATTTCATATTTAAAACAAACTAATTTTTAAAAAAATTATAAAACATATAAAAATTTTTCAATTTGAATAATTTAAATAATAAATATCATTTTACATGCCTAAAGCCCAAAGTTATACAAGTCAATATAAGAAAAATGTAACACTAACAAAAAAAAAAAAAAAAAAGTTTTTAAAAAAAAAAACCCTTATTTTTCATAGATGACAAATGTAATTACGATCTCTAATTCTTAACCATGAAATCTGCTATTGTCCTTTCTTCTAAAATCTAAACAATAATATCCATGTATCGAATTCTCTGAATGAAAATTAAAATTTAAAATAATAATAATAAAGAATGCTTCTATTAAAGAGATTCACTTATTTATTTATAGGAAGCATGCATATATCTTAAATATGATATATGCTTTGGTTTAGTGAGCTACTTATGGTATAATAGTCTAATAGAGTAATGATATGTCTACATTTTCAAAAGAAATCTTTGGTAGCAAACTATTATTGAATCTAATATATGCTCAAGACTAAAATTAGTTTCTTACCCACTAGTAACAGCCAAAAACAATTTGTCATCTAAAATTTGTTGTGAAAATGTTATGAACACAACATTTCTCATAATAATAATAATAATATGAAAAAAAAAATGATGCATTAATTATTTATATAAAATTATATGTTGTTAAGAATATGTATTAAATACACTTTAATTTTATGAATTATGTATGATATAAGCCTAATAAGAGAGGGAAAAATAATGTATTAGTCATTTATATAAATTCAATAATTTAATGAACTAATGTTTCTCATATCTTTCCTCAAAAGAGTTTTTTTTTTTTTTTAATTAATTAAATTCTCACTCTAAAGATTCGTGTGCCTTAAAATTTCAACAAAAGGGAAGAAGATACATGATTTTTGGATACATTGAACACATTCTTAATATGATTTATGTATGAAAATAATAAAGCTCATTATGAGTATTTGGAGTGATGCATGTATCAACTAATTATGAAGTTCATAGATGTGCCTATTCTAGCTTATAAATGAACAAATTTTCTCTTCAAACTAATTTAGAGAGAAACTCTTCAAACTTCTCATATATCTCTTTTTTTTCTTTCTTTTTTTTTTTTTGCGAATTTTAAAAATCTAACTGTTAAACGTCATGTTCCTTAGATTCTTAACATGCATATCAAATTTTGTTCAAATCGAATGTTATTTACTATTCGATTAATAAACTTATTTTTTATACATAATTTTAAATTTTAAAAAATTGAAATTTTAACATTTGTTCAATGACATAGCAATTGATTTTTGATCTTCTTGAACTTTTATAAGCACGAAGGATATAATAAGAACATGCTATTCAACGGTTAGATTTTCAAAATTCACACTCAATATAAAAATATAGAAGGAGTTTGTAGGATTTCTCTCCAAATTAGTTTAGAGAGAAACTTTGTTCCTTATAAATAGCTATGTAATTTCTAACAAGTCAAAAAGGACAGAGTTTGTATGCAATTCAATTTGGAGGAACTCCTCCAACGTGGGTTAGGTGGCACCTAACCCACTTAACCCATTATGTTTAAGTGGGTTAGGTAATTCTGGGCAAGGACACACATCAATTTGATAAGGTGCCACATAACCTACTTTGTAGGAATTCCTCCAAATTGGGTTGCATAAAAACTTCCAATCAAAAATAGATTTAATTGTTCTTTGAGTGTTTACAAATTAATTGAGTGTTCTAGTGAATTTCTTATCTTTTCTCCTAGCATTGTGTGCACTTTCAAATTCCAATATATATAATTAAGTGCAATCTTGTTTCATAGAGGAGAAGGTAAAAGTAGTTCCTCAATATAATAAACGTAAGAAACAAACATGCATACCAGGATTACTCGCTTTAAATCTCAAGGCAATCCATCCATCCTTAGGAACCAAAACGGTATTCATCTTAGACAAATCAACCAAATTGTACCCTTTTGGGTCAGTCTCATTATCAAATATCCCATAAGCAGAACTAGGGATGGCCATGGGTAGGGTATGGATCGGGTATACCCATACCCTACCCGAAAAGTTTGCCCATGGATACCCAAATATCAATACCCATTAGTATCCATACCCGAATCTTACCCAAATATATTATCTATGGATATTCATACCCTACCCGAAACCTATTTAATTTATTATTATTATTATTATTTAAAATAAATCCAAATACGGCAACTTTTTCATCAATCCCATTTTGTCTTTTTCGTCTTAAAATCTCACTCTCTCTCTTCACTACCACACCGTTTACGTTCATCTCTCTCTCTCTCAACTCTTTTTTTTTTTCCCACAGTTTCTCGAGAAACAAACAGAGTGATAGAGAGATAATTTGGCCTATGCTTCACGACACCATCTTCTCCACCCCCTCTTCCGACTACGCTTCATGAAACGACGATGACGTCATCTCCTCCTCTGCCGCTGAAGCCGCCGAAGATGGACATGTTGATAAGGATGGGGATAGTAGACGAGAATTGAGCGATGTCGACGGATTTCGAGGTTGGCGAGGGTTTTGATCGGCGAGATCTCCAACCCTTGCTTGACTCGTCCGTGACTGGCAGCTCAAGTACTGGAAAAGCCAAGATGTGTTGGGAAGAGGAAGTACAACAAGATGGTGGCATGGACGAGCTTTTAGCTATGTTGGGTTACCAAGTTTGAGCTTTAGACATGGCCAAGGTTGCCCAGAAGCTCGAATTGCTCAAGGATTTGATGGGAAATGCTCAAGGTGATGGCCTCTCTCATCTCGCCACTAAGACTGTCTAGAGAGTGTAGTGACGGTGAGAAAGGTTTAGGTTTTTCTTTTCTTTTTTTTCTTTTTTTAATACGGGTCGAGTTTGGATAATATCCATACCCTACCCAAACAATTCGGGTAATATCCATACCCTACCCGATTAAGCTCTACCCATGAAGAATCGAGTATTACCCGAAATATTTGGATCAGGTAGGGTTGGATATCCATTACCCAATGGATATGGCCATCCCTAAGCAGAACCAACCACATTAAAGGTGTACCCTTGTAGGTGTAATGGATGATCCTCTGAGCCATCAAACATATTGGTACCTTGAAGTACTATCTCCACCTCCTCATTATAATTTAACACCTTCACCTTGGTCCCTTGAATTGTCAGAGTTTTTTCATCTGGTACATCATCTACTATGAAATTGAAAAAAAATGATGGATAGTTTGGAAAATCTGTGGTGTAAAATCCACTCATGTTCCTCTAAAAATTAAAAGGTTATGATATAGTGTCATTCCAATCCTACTTGAATTTGATATATATATATATATATATATTTTGAAAAAAGATAAATGAAACTTTATTACTGGAAAAAAATAATAATAATAAACTACATCATTCGAATCCTGTGGAAGTTCTTCTATCCACACATCGGTATCAGCAGATAAAATTGCTCATCTAGCAAGGGCGTGAGCTAAACTATTACCCTTCCGATTAACATGCAAAAAACTACAATTAAATGAAGAGGAGAAAAGTCTAATCTCGTTAATAATATGCCCATACAAAGTCTGCACTGGCCTAATGTCTGTAATGGCTTGAATAACTCGCAAAGAGTCCCCTTCAATCACCACATGATGAAGACTAAGTTCCTTAGCAAAACAAATGGCCCTACGAGCAGCCAAAGCCTCCACCACATCAGCCGAACCTGGGAGCCTCACTCTCTGACTTAAAGCTGCTATAACAAGCCCAGCCGAGTCCCTAACAACCACCCCTAAACCGGTGCACCTCTGATCCAGAAATAAGGCACCATCAAAGTTTACTTTATAAACACCCAACTCAGGTGGCTTCCAACGCAGGTCCACACTCTGAACAGCCATCCGAGGAGTCAGCATCTGCACATCCCGATACTCCTACAAAAACTCTGAAGCTCGATGCAACACTATCTCAGAACCCCAAGTTTTCTGCCCCTCCCTTAACCTGTTTCGCCTTTCCCAAATACCCCATCCAGCCATAGCGAACAAAGAAATCAGATTAGATGATTTACGCAAGCATAAAAACTAAAACAAATCACCAAAATTTGAGAATTGATGAGCTCGAAGAAAGGAAAACCGAGCATCTGACATCCAAATAGGCTTCACAGCATCACAGAACCACAATGCGTGAATTCCATCCTCGACACAGTCACCACAAGCATCACAAATTCCAGAGCTCAACACCTGACACCTATGCAAATTAAATTTAATGGGCAGAGACTCACGGACAGCACGCCAAAGGAAATGTCACACTTTGTTAGGGACCTTCAACTTCCAAATACCATTCCATAAACCCTTTCCAACCTCCACATCCGATGAGCTAGGCTGACCCTGATGCTGTGTTGCTGCCAATATGTGATACGCGCTCCGGACGGAATACACACCATCAGACGTGTGAGGCCATGTCAAAACATTAGCTGCCTCAATTTGGCTTACATGGATATTTTTGATGGCCTCAGCTTCCCACAAATAGAAGTTCACATCAAGGAGCTCCTCATTCCAACAATTAGAACCAAGCAGGAACAAATCACGAACCACATTCAAAGAAAAGTTCATTTGTGGGGATAAAATCCAACCCCCACCATCAGAAGGCACCCAGCGATCACTCCAGATGTTAATATCTCACCCATCACCCACCCTCCATCGAGCACCCCTCAAAACACCTTCTCTAGCTTGTAAAATGCTTCGCCAAGCAAAAGAGCATCCAGGAGAGACTACCGCATCAAAAATATTACCAGAAGGAAAATACTTAGCCCGGACCACCTTATAAACCAACGAGGTCCTATCATGAAATAATCTCCAGACTTGCTTTCCCAACATGGCATCATTGAACACACATAAGTCACGAAAGCCCATACCTCCAATCAACTTTGAAGAACAAAGAGTCTCCCATTTAACCCAGTGAATCTTTCTAGAATTCTCATAACACCCCCACCAAAACTTACGAATCATAGCTTCTATGTCTTTTATAAAAATTGTATATATATATACATAGTGTATGTTTGGCAACCAATTTTTCTTCTAACTTTTTGACTTAATTCTTTATATACAATTTTATAAAACCTCACATTTTCTAACTAAAACTATACTTTAACTAATTTTTAGCAAATAAGTATTGAACAAAAAGTTATATTTGATTGCACTAGTGGGTTAACTAGTTGAGTTCTTGTAGTTTCTTTTAACCTCTAAATAAATATTAATGCATTTAGATTACCATATCTCAAGATTTACTCCTTATATTAATATCACATCAGTATTATGCCCGTGTAATACAAGGTTTAATCAATAATTATATATATGTAAACTAAAAAATGTATCTTAAGTATTAAATATATATTATAAATTAAATTTAAAAAGTTAATTTTAAATATGGAATCATATGTAAAAGGAAAAACATATTTTATGTATTCTGTTTTTATTATCAAAATACAAATTAAAAGCTGAAAATGATAATTCAATTAAAAAAAAAAATTGATGCAAACCATAGAATCAGGTGTTAAAAAATTGTTAATAACAAGTTATTGAGTTAATATTATCACCAATATATATATATATATATATATATTAAGTTGTGGGTGTGAAAGCTCAACGCTACGTATTGGGCCTGGGGCCTAATTTGAATATCACTGTTTGTCCGAAGAGGTAAAAGGGATCAGGGCTGAGTCCGTTTGGTAGAAATGCACTTGAAAAGGAATGATGGATGTGTCCGAAGACAATCCTATTGGTCCGAAGAGGTTCCCCTCATCGAATCATTAGAGAACTTGATCAAGCAAATATACTGAAGACCTAAGCGACCTTCCCAGCTGATTCCACGGTAAAGAGCGAACTCTAGGCATGCCTAGGGATGAGAAGAACATAAAATATCTTAAAGGAAAAGCTGCCACCACCGCATTTAATGCACTATAGCAACTTTCATGGCCGCATTTATGTGGAAAAGACACTTGAACGGTTCAACCTCAGCTACTACCACTCACAGCAGACTAAAGTAAAGGCCTGATGTGACATGTACTCAAGTGAATGCTTGAATGAAGAACAAGTGTACGGTGAAGATGAGGAAGGAGGAGGATATATAAAGGAAGTAGGTCTCTGAAATAAAGGAGAAAAAATTGTATTCATTTTGGTCTATAAATATTAAGACTCTTCGGATTCAAGAGGATTTTTCACTGAATACTAGTCAGAACATCGTTTTATCCTTACTTGCATGTATGAACTGTTGCTAAATCCATAATCAGCCCAGCTGTTTAACCCATTCTCTACAAATTTATTGTTCGGGGTTCATTGGGCTCACAATCTGCAAAGTTTGTGTTTGACCCATCAAATTTGGACCTTACACCCAGCGATCACTCCAAATGTTAATGTCTCGCCCGTCACCCACCCTCCATCGAGCACCCCTCAAAACACCTTCTCTAGCTTGTAAAATGCTTCGCCAAGCAAAAGAGCATCCAGGAGAGACTACCGCATCAAAAATATTACCAGAAGGAAAATACTTAGCCCAGACCACCTTATAAACCAACGAGGTCCTATCATGAGATAATCTCCAGACTTGCTTTCCCAACATGGCATCATTGAACACAGGTAAGTCATGAAAGCCCATACCTCCAATCAACTTTGAAGAACAAAGAGTCTCCCATTTAACCCAGTGAATCTTTCTAGAATTCTCATAACACCCCCACCAAAACTTACGAATCATAGCTTCTATGTCTTTTATAAAAATTGTATATATATATATATAGTGTATGTTTGGCAACCAATTTTTCTTCTAACTTTTTGACTTAATTCTTTATATACAATTTTATAAAACCTCACATTTTCTAACTAAAACTATACTTTAACTAATTTTTAGCAAATAAGTATTCAACAAAAAGTTATATTTGATTGCACTAGTGGGTTAACTAGTTGAGCTCTTGTAGTTTCTTTTAACCTCTAAATAAATATTAATGCATTTAGATTACCATATCTCAAGATTTACTCCTTATATTAATATCACATCAGTATTATGCCCGTGCAATACAAGGTTTAATCAATAATTATATATATGTAAACTAAAAAATGTATCTTAAGTATTAAATATATATTATAAATTAAATTTAAAAAGTTAATTTTAAATATAGAATCATATGTAAAAGAAAAAACATATTTTATGTATTCTGTTTTTATTATCAAAATACAAATTAAAAGCTGAAAATGATAATTCAATTAAAAAAAAAAATTGATACGAACCATAGAATCAGGTGTTAAAAATTTGTTAATAACAAGTTATTGAGTTAATCTTATCACCAATATATATATATATATTTAGTAAATAGTAAAGTTGTAGTACGTGTGGCAATTAGCTATGAGCCTATGAGCTAGGGTATCCAGTATCGACTTGGTGCAACCAAGTCTTCTAAGACAAAATTTTTCTTATATTAGTATGTGATATCATATGATTTAGGACATAAAAATTGGAATTTCTTAAAAAAAGAAAAATAAAGATGATCCATAATCAACTTAGACGGTTAGTAATTGAATTTAATGCAAAATGTGACAACAAAACAATAATAACAAAAAAAAAAAGCATTATGATAAATTTTACCAATAAAGGGAGATAAATTTTAATTTTTTTTTTGACAATCAAGTCTCTCATATTAATTTGATTAGCATAAAGATATAATGTATCTTAAGTATACGTGTTATAGGTAATTAAATTTTAGGCGTAAATGCACTTTTAATCCCTACATTTTAACTTTTTTCCATTTTAGTCTTTACATTTTAATTTTACCACTTTTAGTCTCTAAATCAATTATCGCGTTCCATTTTGGTCCTTTCTGTTAGCCCACAAACGGAAATTTCTTAGGTGACAAATTGATGCTAACATGACTAATTAAAAAATAATAAAAAATTTTAATTAGCATTAAAATAATGCCATGTCAGCTTTTAAATATAAAAAAAAAAAAATTATTAATCAATTTTAACTAAATTAAAAATGAAAAAACAAAATTAAAAATAATAAAATCCATCAATTCAGATCTAATGTATTTTGAACAAGAACACAATCACATATTTAAACATCAACACAATAACATAATGCACAAATCCAGAACCAAACACAAAAAACACAAACTCAAATTTAAACATTAACGCATGATAACAAACATAAAGAACACAATAACATACATAAATCTCCCAACCAACCCATAGCAAATAAACCCAAATACTCCATTAGAACCCAAATCTAAAAACTCCAAAAAACTCAATAGAACACAATAACAAACACAAATCGAGAAGAAATTTGGGCACTTTCATCACCAAACTGTTGTGGGCAGTTTTGCTTTGACCGGTGTTGATCAAGAGCACCTAAGGTCGGTTTTCCAGCATATAAGGTGGCCATTTTTGTCAAAAAAAATTTCGGTGATCCGATCTTCAATAGGAAAAAGAGAAAACTAACTGCAAAAATTGGAACAAACAAAGATCTTAGCATTATGAACCAAATCCAACACAAACCAAATCTGGGTTCAAAATCGTTAGATTTGATTTCGAATTAAAGCCAACTCGAAGCAGATCTGGGCAGATCTATGTTCGAAGGCTTTAGATCTGGGTTCAACTTGTAACCCGAAACCCTCTCCCTTTTCTCTGTTTCTTTCCTCTGATAGCATCTCTTTGTCTCACATACACACATACATTATGTGATTCTCTGCTTCACACACACATACTTACATGTTTTACAAAGCCTCACAACATTGAGCACACAAACACATAAATCAAGCTCTTACCCTCAGTTATGCACACACTTGTTCATGCGCCACCGTGTGTAGCTCCACACGCCAACATTGTCTCGGTTCTTAGCAGATCCGTGAGACCTTTCACCTCTACATCCACCTTTTGTGGTTCACGCACCGTTCAAGGCGCTTTTAGCTTTTTGATCGGAGAGTGGTTTCTGTGGTTTAAGAGTAGAGAGACTCGGTGAGACATGGCTCGGGTTTAGAAGAGAGCTGGGCTTTGGTCACAATTTCAGAGTGTGATGACAAGTAGAGAGATCAAGAAGCTACTTTCGTGGTGGCTTTAGATCTGGGTTCAATCGATAAGGTGGTGGGTTTTCTATTGAGTGTTTTTGGAGTTTTTAGATTTGGGTTCTATTGGAGTATTTGGGTTTATTGTGTTCTTTGTGTTTGTTATCATGCGTCAAGGATTAAATTTGAGTTTGTGTTTTTTGTGTTTAGTTCTGGGTTTGTGCATTCTATTCTTGTGTTGATGTTTAAATATGTGATTGTGTTCTTGTTCAAAATATATTAGATCTAAATTGATGGATTTTATTGTTTTTAATTTTGTTTTTTCATTTTTAATTTAGTTAAAATTGATTAATAATTTTTTTTTATATTTAAAAGTTGACATGGCATTATTTTAATGCTAATTAAAATTTTTTATTATTTTTTAATTAGTCACGTGAGCATCAGTTTGCCACTTAAGTAATTTTCGTTGGTGGGCTAACGGAAATGACCAAAATGGAACGCGATAATTGATTTAGGGAGTAAAAGTGATAAAATTAAAATGTAAGGACTAAAATAAAAAAAAAAATCCAAAATATATGGACTAAAAGTGTATTTACGCCTAAATTTTATCTACTATCTATTATTTTAAATTTTTTTTTTTGAAATTTATGTTAATAAAAGTTTAGTTGGAAAATAATTTTAAATTTCTTGAAACTGAGATAATATAATTTTTCCTAAATTAAACTAAACTTAAATCTTATCGTTTAATTTGAGGATACATCTAAATAATTATTAAAAAAAAATATTAATTTAATAATTAATAAGAATGTAACCACTTGTTGCAAGGAGGACCTAAGTCTGTGATTTTTACACTAGAGAACCCCCTAACACTGCTACTTCTTTTAGCCTCTAAATAAATATTCATGCATTTCAATACTATTTCCAGGGAAATCACAGAGTATTCAATCCCAAGAAAAAAAAAAAAAAAAAATTTTTTTTTGGCATTTAGATGTTGTAGTATATCACAACATGCATAGCCCACTTCTAATACTCTTTTGACACCAGAGAATTCTTTCCATAACCATTTACTTGAGGTTATTGCATAATTTAACTGTAAATGAACCCAAAAAAAATTGTAATGAGAAAGAGGAAGATGATAAGAAGATAACTGTAATAAGCAAGTAGTACATCTGTGGAGGGGTTAACCCAACTGACGTTGTTTAAGCTCGCAGCAAGATCAGTTTTACTGGTTCACTCATAATCAAATATAACATTGTTTAAAGAAACTGTTATATACATTCTCGTAGTTATGTTCTTTGGGATATTTACTGGGTGGTTTTGGCTCGCTATGCTCCTGAAACGATGTGTGAAATTTATTGCAGAATCAAAGTCCTCATAGGTTGGAAGATGCTGGGAAAGATTGGAGTTGATGAGTAAGCATAGTTGCCTCTATATTCAAGAATTGCTGTGGCATTTGTTTTGTCATAGTCTGTGACATCAAACCTAACACTATCATACTGTCTAGCAGCCATGTAATAGCGGCCAAGAGGTTGGTTTGCTGTAACCAAAATATCCATTGTTTGTCCTGAGCTTATCATGACAAAATCAGTGACAATGGGTTTAAGGTATGATCCTTCCAGTCCTACCACGGTGAGATTATGTTGATCAATTGCAAAATAAAGCTCTACATTCATGACTGCATTGACTAAACGAAGAAGGTAGGTTTTGCCGTAATCTACTTGCCAGCTATGTGTACTTTCTGCACCACAGAGAACGATTGTATTTAGAAAGGAAAATAATAAAAATACTATAAATTTTACTATAAAAAATTTACAAATTAATATAATAATGAATATAATTAGTTAATATCAAAAATATAATAATAAATGAGCGTTAAAATTACATTTTAGTTATTTGTAACATATCATTTTTTAAAAGTTATATAGTAAAATTTGTAATATCTTTAATATTATTTGTTTAGAGATGGTGTTCGAAATTATTCTGACTTAAATCAATTGAGACTTTGAACCTCTCTGATCTCTCTCAAAGGGATTTGTTTCCCTTGATAAATGGTGAGTGATTTGGACTTGAAATTATGAGTATGTCTAATGTTATTTTATAGCCTTATATTTTCATATTTCTACTTCAGTTTAATGTAAAATAAAGAATTTATTTTTATATTATCCTTGGTTTCTCTGTATTAAAATCCCATCTTGTCTTAATACAAATACTAAATGCAACAACTTTGTTATTCTATAAAAAAAAGTAATAAAAAAAGTAATATTTTTCCTAATTGTACACGTGTCTCCACATACCATTAGAGCATAGGCAGAAATCTCCTGGTTGGCCATTAATAGTGTAAGCATCTGAACTAGAAGGGACATATCCATCTACAAGGTCCTCAGCAACTTCCTTGTTCACGTCACCTTCATACCAAGATCCTGCAAATGCAAGATAATTATTCACACATATTCAAATGTGATACAAACTCATAAGTAGAATTCATCTTTAAAAACCAACTTGCAAGAGGAGAGTAACCTTGAATTTATATACACATAGTTAAACTTGTACTTAAATCATGTGGAACACTTAAATCATAACAAAATAGAACCATATATTTCATATCTTTATACATACTATTACGTCAAGGGTAACCACAATCTGATCCCTTTAAATCTTCTGGTTTTCTTATAGTATGTCTCAGTATGTGTCAAAATGAAGCAATTTTATTGAAGAAGTTTTACCTTGAAACCAAACGATGTAAGGAAAAGCCTTCTAATCTATGAATCTTAATTAAATTTGGAGGGTGCACGTAAAAAAAGTACATTCCCCATTCTTGTTAGCCATCTATGGTTTCGACACACCTCTCCAGACCAAGGCAATGCATTAGGCTTCGTGTGCAAACCCAAATACTAGCCAATAAAGCTGGGGTCGGTGAAAATCTCTTTTTGCCGGAATGTAGACTGGATCCTCGTCCGCCAATGGACTTATGCCACGACAGGTATTGGTGAGGAACATTCCGTCAATCTACCGTAATACGTTAACTCCTGCAAAGACATCTGTAGACACTATATTTGAGATATGCTCTTACCATTATTCTTAATTAGATGTGCATGAGCTCTCAAATTCTAATCATAAACAGCTTGGGCTTGGCTCAATAAAAAGCTTGTGCATGTTTGATTATAAACAAGTTAAACTTGAGCATTAATTTTTTAATAAACGAGCCAAGCCCAAGTTATAAAAAAAAAAAAAAAAAAAAAAAAAAAAAAAAAAAAATTCTTAAACAAGCTCATGAATAATAGGGTTTGATAAATTTTTTTTTTTTTTTTAAAGATAAGTTTAAGCTATTTTATGAGCTTGGTATTAAGCTTGATATGGGCTAAATAAACTCTTATCTTACTAAGCCTCAATTAATCAAGAGTTGGGACATGTCAAAACCAAATGGACTTGATAATATATTTGTATTTAATTGATCTTGAGCTCAAAAGTTTGATATTAAGCTTGATATTGAGCTTGAGTTCGGCTCAACTAATGAATCAAGTCAAACCAACCCAAGCCCAAGCTACAGATGCATATCAATAGCCATGAAGTTTGTTATTTATAATTTTTATAATGAAATTGGTTCTTTAATCTTAGTCTTTTGGATTTAATTTGTAGTCACTTTGGTTACATTTTTTTTTTTAATAACTTGTAGTACTTCCACAACTCAACTGAAAACCATCACAGCTCAATACTGTGCTTTGGGTATGGTTGAATATGCTATAATTAAATTTTTGTTTGATGGTGAGCTTGTGTGGTTATAGTTTTCATTTGGATTTGAAACCAATGAATGGTGGTTGGATGGGCGATTTTAGATTTAGGTTGATTTCAAAATGGGTTTCTATTTATGTGCTTTATTGTGTACAAACATGTCATGGTGCACAGGTTGTTGAGTGTGAGTGAAATTTGTGTTTCATGAGTGTGCTTATATTAGTGTAAAAAAAATGTAATAGGTGAGTGCAAATCTAAAAATCTGGATCTATAAAGGGTAAAGTAATGTGTATTAATCTTTTCATTGTTTTTCCCCCTTTGCTTTGATTTTTGTTATTGCCTTGCTTCTTTGTTGTAGTTGTCGCCTTTTTGTCTTTTGTTACCGCCTTACTAGTACTTCTTTAGCAATTTTAGGATTTTTTTTTCCTTCGACATTAACTAGAAATTTTGTTGCTTTGTCATGAGGTATTCTAAAAATCCCTTATGACAATTTTCTCTTTTGTCCTAATTTTTCTTAAGTACGTGTTATTTCCTAAATTTGGATTTACCATACACTATGCAGCAATGTATTATTTTGGTAGGACAATATGTTTGGCCTATTGTAGTTCATTTTATACATACAAACTATGGCTCTTGACAGATGAACTTGTAAGGAATTTTTTTGCTGTCTTGAATTGTTACTAATCATACTTTATAAGTTCAGCCCAAATTTTTCGTAATAAATTTCATATTTTTATATGTTTGTTAGTGTATGCCCAAAATATTCTGGGTTCTTGGTTCAAAATCATCTTCCAAAATTTGGTGATTTTATTTTTCTTTTAATAAAGCTTTAAGTTGCAGAACTGAAAGAGTAAATTAAATTTAACTGAAAGAGAAAAATGGTTTGGTGTTGTTTATGTGGTGCCAAATTGCAATGAGTTGTAGAACTTGTGTTCTTTTTACTATAGTAATGAATCGTTGACAACTTATGTTCTTTTTTTCCATGGTAATGAATTTATCAATGATTCACATAATTAAAAAAAATAATGTTCTTTACTATTGTGGACCTGTGGTAGATATGTGATATCATTAAAATACAAATTATTGACTTTAATGATTGTAACCAAAATAAAAAATAAAAATTCTATGGTTAGCATACTAATTTTAATTTGTTTTTCAACATTGTAGGATGACATAGAAGCCAAGCCTACTCAACCTACCGTAAAGCTAGATTTGTTCATGTTTTTTTTTTTTTTTTTTGGAGAAACTATTCATGTAATTTTAAATATAAAGAACATGACTCATGTGTATTTTGGTTGGGATCATAATCAAGATGTGGCTATTTTGGCTTTCTTGAAACACTAAAATTGCATATTCATATTGTGAAACTAATTTAGCTTGGTTATAAAGCCTTTTTATTTTAGGTTTTGTTCATTTGGTTGTGGATAACAATTACAGTGAAATTATGTTGCTTACAACAAGTGATAAGGGAATCTGGTGGCCCTACTATTAAGAGGAGATTAATACACAATGAGAACAAAAAATTCTCACAAGAAAAAGTACACATTCTATTGTCATTGTGCATGTGCTAGAATTTAGCATGAATAGATTATTTCCCACGCAATCTCAAGAGATTGAGATTGATATACAAGGAAAAAACATCATTTTGACTTATTATGTACACATCAAAGGCCACAACTCATAGAGGTGATCTCAATAAACCTAATAATCACAACCTCCTAACTCATAGAAGTGATCTCTATACACCAAATAATCACCTCTTTCCATTGGCCATTTGGCCTAGTAGCATCCACATGCTTAATGTAAATCTTATTTACAAAGGAAAAAAGTTTATTTTCCCCTCACTCTCAAAAATTCATACATTATTAGCTTGTCTTTGAGACTCAAGCCATGTGTAGAAGGAATGAAGTGCTTAATGCAGATTAAACCATTGGGAAATATCTTGACAAGTTCATTGCAATGAGCATTTTTTTTAAAGTAGATTCAACACAATTTCTCTATAATTATACAGCAGCACAACAAAAGTTCAATTACAAATTTATGATGAATATAAGAACCATAATTAACCAAAGAAAAAGTGAATGTAATGGATAATAAATCAGATGCATATCTATAGTTATCAAAGTGACACTAATTTATAACAAACAAAAAATCAGAATTTAATTTACAGTACAACATAACATTATGACTCCAATAATGTATCATTCCCCCAAGAACAATTCCAGTTAAAACAATGGCCTCGAGTAAAAGAATGTAAAAGAAATCGGTTATCCTTCCCCTAAATAAGTTCTCTTCAAGGAGCTTCTAGAATCAAGCACATATATGTGATGAAGCATAAAAGTCCAAGTCTACATTGTCAAGGTAAAAGAAACTTGTTAAAAATGGCAAACTTGATGATTAGACTCAAGCTCAACCTGACTTAAAAAAATCAACATAATTAACCCTTCAAAAAGATAACATACACAACTAAATAAATGCATCAGGGCAATGCATAATCTGATTGCAATACATTCAACAAGAATAACCAACAAACAATTAAGCATAATTTAAGATTCAGGGACATCATTTGGGAAAGGTGATGAAGGTTCTAGACAAGAAGGAACCATCAACTCCAAAGGTGCAAAAGAAAACTTGACTTCAATAGGCCAATTGAAAGAATAAAACCTCTGTTGCCAATTTGTTACTAAATAATTGTTAGATATTTAGAATAGAAGAACAACAACGCAGGAGAATTTCCACTTATAGTAAATGTTATACATTGAGCAAGGATTAGTTACAACAGAATCAACGTAGTACACATCAAAGCCTGAAGGACCTTGGAGATCTTGGTATTTTTGAAAGGAACCCTGACATTCTTGCCAAACTGTGTTGGAGAATGGCATAGGACTTTGAAGTTCCATGGGTCCAAATGCAAATTAAAAAGTACCTTACTCAATCTAGAATTAGTGAAAAAGGAAGGATGTATAGTTGGCTGCATATCTCGTATTTGGACAACGTGCAAAGATGGAGGTATAGTTCTCAATAAATGCTTAAACTGGTCCGTTTCTAATGGAGATTCTGCTTGCCTATGGGGTGATTTCTAGCTATCGCTATGGGGTGATTTCTAGCTGTCACTACTGACAACAGTAGAAGTTCAACTACGAAAAATTCTTTCAATTAATTTGTTATAAGAAAGCCCTTTGTGCCATTAATAACAATAGGAAATAAATTTTCCTACATTGGAATGAAAACAAATAGATTCTAACTAAATAGAATATCACTACCAATCAATAGAAATCCCAAAAAAAAATCTGAAGCTGGAAAAATTACCCATTTTTACAAGAAATTTGTGGAGTTGCCATAACTGATATTGCTCAATCACTGGTTCAATAGGTGATTTCAATTCCTAAGCTAGAAACCGAAAAAATAAAAAATAAAAGAAAATAGAATTAAATTCCGCAGCAATAAATCAATCAACAAAATTATGACACCGTTATTTACCCAACAACCAAACAGAGTTTATTAAAAAAAATTAATGAAAAAAAAAATGAGAGATAAAAGGGAAAATTACTTGTCGGTGGTCTCTGAAACAAGCCCAAGTCAGCCTTACCATGGCTCATCACAACCACCACTCAACACCACCTCTGATGGTGGCTTCTTCTGACCAAAATCTCTTTCTCTATCTCTCAATCTCCCTTCACTCCCTAGATCAAACCCAAAAGTATCAATTTTTCTCTCTACACCCAATTCTCTCCAAACCCCAATCCTTGCTCTCTCTTGATCTGGGTCTAAAAATGGCTTGTAGGCGTGAGTGTTTGGGGGGTTTGGTTTTAGATGGTGAGTTGCTCTTTTTTTTTTTTTTTTTTGATAATCGATCTAAGTTGGGTATGCTAGCAGCGGTGACCGACGAGGTTGAGGGAGACGCACAGAGCAAGCGTGGATGTTGAGAAAGTGGAGCGTTAGGGGAGAGAGAAAGAGAGAAGAGAGAGAGTTTTAGGGTCCATTTGGATACAGCTGAAAACTGAAAACTAAAAACTGAAAAATTCTATAGCAAATAATTTTTAAATGTGTAAATAGTATCGTGAGATCCATTTTTAATGAAAAAATTGCTGAAAAGTGAAATTTGTGGATCCATGAACAGTAAAATTTGTGTGAAAAAGTCAAATGTTGCAGCTACTATTTATGGCTGCAACAGTGATGAACAGTAAAAAAATTCCTCTGACAAAGATGAAAAGTAAAAAAAAAAAAAAAAAAAATTGAAATGTAAAACGTGTATCTGGGAAGCACGTCGTACACTTATTGAAATTCTAATTTAGTAGCTAAAATGAAAAAGAGTAAAAGTGAGAGAAATTGAAAACACACGGATTGCCCAACTGGATCTATCACATGTCAAAATAATGAGCTTTGGATCAAATATATGGTTGAGATTATTGCACGGGATCTCAATCCTATTATATATAGCGGGGTGGGGGCGGTAAAGAGTATAAAATACTAGTTTGAATTGATAAAATAGTGTTTATCTGTTTGACTGTTCGTTGGAAGTGGGGAAACAACAAGGAACATGCACGACAGACTAGAGCGCAATGATTCAGGAAAAAAAAAATTTGCAAGGTAAAGAATAGTGTGCTAGTAGTACATTATAAATTCATATAATGTCGGCGTGGGCGGCGCTGGCCTCGTTCCAGGGGTTCAAATAAACAACTTGGCAAAAAAGAATACATAATATATAATATATAATATATAATATATAAAATGCTTATTTTGTTTGATCCTCTCAAATAAAAATTTGAACACTTTAATCTTAATTTTTTTAATCACAACTAAAATAATCTTAAATATAATCCTCTTATTAATATTTTGGCATTTAAAAAAAAAAAAAACTCAACAACAAGCCAATTTAATCTAAAACCTTGAAAATAAAAATTAGTTACTAAATATGAAGTGCTTTTAATTTGTTATTTGTTGAGTGGAGACTAAGGGCGTGGAACAAGTCTAGCGTGATTGAGTGAAAATAAAAGTAAATGTTAACAAAATAAAAATTTTCTTAGTATCTATTAGGAATAGTTTATCTAACTTTTTTCTTAAAGTATAAAATAAATAGGAACTCAAATGAGACCCGCAAATAGTAGAACAAAAGATAAAGTAATAAGTTGACTTATAATCAAGACCTAGACACACTTAAATATAAGTTGAGTTGAATTGTTAAATATAAGAGTTGTAAAGAGTTAAAACAAGCTAATAGATAGAAGAATTCTGAACAATAATAATTAAAGTTCACTAAACAATAATAATTAATATTTTTATTGTATTTGAAAACTATGAATGATTTTCAAGATTTCATCTTAGCAATAATAATTAGTATGCTCGTTGTATTATGAAACTATATGTTAAATAAACTAATAATTTATATTTTATTTTCTTGCCAGTACTATGAACAAATTTGTAATAAAGAAATATTGTAGACCAAAAGATTCATTTTCTATCTAAGATTTATTTTCTTATTGACCCTCTAGAAAAAAAAAATCCTGGAGCCGCTACTGAATGTTGGTAATGGGTAGGTAAGGACATTCGAATCAACTCTTACAATTTTATTTATTTATTTTTGTCTATTTTAATATAAGAACCTACCTTTTCTATTTTACATATTTAATTATCAAAACACTCCACATCAGATTATCTATTTTACACTACATTTAATTAAAATATCAATTTTTCTTTTTTTTTAGCTGATTCTCTTTTTTATCATCCAACCTCTTTCTTTATCTCGAAATACATCTCAAGATAAAGAAAGAATAAACATAAAAAATATGAAATGAATAGTATCAGTGTAAATTTTTACTATTATTGTAACAAACGCTTAAATTTACATAATTATACACAATCTAATATAAGTCATTTTTAGATAAAACTGTATAAATTCTCCGCCTATTATGATCTAACAATGTTTTTTGCACCGTGGGTGAGTAACAATAAGAAATCATGGGTCCGTTCTTACAAGACTCACAACAAGGTAGCATATGCCGAAATGAAATTTGTTCTTTTTTAGCATTACATGTAGCAGTGTACTGACTCTTCTGAGTTACACTGATTCTATTCTAACTCACGGCATCAATTATAACCAAAAATTCTACAACAATGAAAAGAGAGGGGGTAAAAACTGAAGGTGACTGTTGATGATTCTGAGTCTCAAGTGAATTACTCATGAAACTTCAACCTTCGCATAAAGAGGCAGGGAGAGTGTAATAAGAATTTGAAAACGCAGAGACCTGTAGTTGTATTCGGACAGAGGAAATGGAGTTGGGTGCAGTAGATGAAACTATAAATGTGTAATCAAAAGAATTTCACGTTTTTTGCATTTATAGCAAATAGTGCGGGGTAGATGAAACTATAAATGTGTAATCGTTATTTTGACAAGGAAAGAGTTCCACGTTTTTTTTTCGCATTTATAACAAATAGTACGGAGTAGATGAAACTATAAATGTGTAATTATCTATATATATATATATATATATAACCGAAACTTTTAAAACTCTCACAATTTTTCACATCATCACTATTTTTTTTTCTTTTTTTTTTTAATTATTTTTATTTTAGGTTTTATATCTTATAACAATAATATTGAAAAATATATACAAACTTGGAGGCCTATTTAAGAGCTCCATAAAACTTGATGGACAAGAAAATATATTCTAAAATAAGTCCTAATTAATACCTAACCATAATAGGAACCAAATTTGACCTAAAAAAACATTAAAAGAGCCTAAAAATAAGGAAATAAATCACCTAGACCTAAAATAACGTTTTTTGCATAAAAATACCAAAATTTCTTCTCTCCTTAAAACCCTAGCAATTACCATCTCAAAACCCTAAACTTAACTTATCATGTAAAAAAAAAAAAAAAAAAAACGTAGGTTTTGTTTTTTTTATTTGCTTTCATATGTGCCTAAAATTTTCATTCTATCTTATTGTTTTATTATGTTTAGAATTGATTTTCTTATAAGTATTTGGGTTAATCTCTATATTTTGATAGTGTTTTTATGGGTTTGGTTTTTGAGTTGAAATTCTAATAATTATTTTATATAGTATATGGCAGATGAAGTATCTCTATTTTTTGGAGAAAAATCAAAACTGCAACCTATGTCTTCCAGCCCAAGGTATGGTAAATTTTTATATGTTCTTACTTTATTGAGAATTTTTATTTGGGTTCATGTGATTTTTTGTTTTTTTATTAAAGTTTTGATTTTTGTTGATTAATTATTTGTTTGGATTAATTTCAATTAATTATTTGTTTGGATTCAACGTAGAAGATAATAGAATTAAGTGTTATAAATTTGATAATGTTCCATATTTTGAATTGTTTATATTATTTAGACTCTTGGTAGGACTCTTTCTTCTTTTCTTAAAACCCTAGCAATTACCATCTGAAAATACTAAACTTAACTTCACTTTAAAATTAAAAAAATAAGAAGGAGAGAGACTCAACTAAAAAAAAAAACGTAGGTTTTGTCTTTTTTATTTGCTTTCATATGTGCTTGAAATTTTCATTCGATCTTATTATTTTGTTATGTTTAGAATTTATTTTCTTCTAAGTATTTGGGTTAATCTCTATATTTTGATAGTGTTTTTGTGAGTTTGGTTTTTGAGTTGAAATTTCTAATAATTATTTTATATTGTATACAGCAGATGAAGCATCTCTATTTTTTGGAGAAAAATCAAAACTGCAACATATGTCTTCCAACCCAAGGTGTGGTAAATTTTTATTTGGTATATTATATATGAATTTTTTGAATTTGAAGGGTTTTGTTTGGTTTTGAAGTAGAATTTGGGGATTCTATAATATGCATATTATTAACCCAATTTTCTATTTCTAAATTTCTTAGATTTTATTATATCAATTTTTTTTTCTTTTAAATTCTTGGTGGGCAAATCAGTCTCTCGCTAATTCTTTTACCTTAACGTGATGTTGATTAATTGTCATTTTATTTAATTATCTCGTGCATCGCACGGATTAACAACTAGTTATTTTAACAAGGAAAGAGTTCCACGTTTTTACATTAATAGCAAATAGTGCCCCGTGATCCACCGATCAACCTATTACGTGAGCTAACAGTTAAAAACTTTCAAATGGTACTACACCTTGATAAATAAAAATCAAACTTTTTTGCAATAGTTGTCTAGGCTAACTGTCCTTTTACACTGCTTCTTTTGTCCTTTTTTTTTAATAAATATTTTTTTGTCTTTTTATATATTCATTCGATTTCTTTTTTTCATTTGTGCTTATCTTCATTTTTTTTTTCTTTTCCTTTTTCTTTTGTGCTTATCCACTCTTCGGTTTATTTTTTCTTTTTCTTTTTTCTTTTCTTTTATTATGTGCTTGTCCTTCCTTTTCTCAAACAGTTAGCAGTTTCTTTTTTTCTTTTTTCTTTTTACAAATTAATTTTGGGTTCTTGAACTTCCTGTCTTTTTCTATAAAAAAAAAAAAATGTATAAATTAAGTACCATTCATACACAATTTTTTAATAAAAAAATATATTACTTTTTATTTTGTTTAATAAAGACATAATTCTGTACTTATTGTAGAGGCGGAGCAAGAGGGGGGGGGGGGGGGCACCTGCCCTCTTGACTTCTCCTAAAATTTTCTAGCATATGTAGTCTAAAGTAATTACTTACTCACATGGAGGAAAAATAAAATGACTTCTACTTGATTGAAAGTGACTCTGACACACATGAAAAAGAAAGTAAAAGAAGTTTTCAAACGCTAAACCATGTAAGTTTTTCACCAATTTTACTATTTTTTACAAGTAGCTTTTGTCTTGTCTTACGTGTTGCACCTATTTTACTATTTTTTTTATATCATTATTTACATCATTTTCACTATTTATGATACTTTTCACATAATTTTATTTTTAAATGATGGTAGAGATACTACAAATTTTACTACTTATGTCTTACAAATTGGCATGTCACCAATTTACAAAAAATAATTTCAAACATTTATTCATTATATTTTTTAAGTAACACTAAGCACATTTTTATTCTATCAGTTTGTAAATTTTTTAGTAGCTATGAATAGGTTATTTTTGTTTATTTATTTTAATAATATGAAATATATTCATATTTGCTTACAATTGTTTATTTATTTTGTTATTATTGTTGATTAATATTTTTAGATTAATTTCACTTTTAATATTTTCATTTAATTTTGCCCCTTCTAGACTAAAATCTTGACTCCGTCACTGATTTATACCAACTTCATTTTCTATTATCTCATTTTTCTTCTTAACCAAACAAATAAGTTTTTCATCTTTCCACTTTCTCATCCTTCCAACCAAGCACATATAATAGAAAAATAAATATTTTCCAACCTCTCATTGTTCTATCCCTTCCCCTTTTTTCTATCCTTCTAATTTTCCACCATTCCAACCAAATGGACCTTACTCTGAGTAAATATTTTCCCATAACAGAGTTTTTATCAACTACGTACTAGGACAATACATTAAATTTTGTCAAATAGAGTAAGATATATTAACATTATAACCATTGAATGTTCAAAATGAGTATGAAACACTCTTGAATGTTTAGACTCCAAATTACAAATTATCAATTCAAGCTTATTATCAAACAATTAAAGTGCGGAATATGAACATAAGCCAAACACAGAATTGATAAACAATCTAAGCCAAATATAAACACAGCCACAGCAGTAAATATAAGGCAAAGATAAAGGGAAGGAAGATGCAAACACACGGACAACACACGATGTGTTAGCGAAGAGGAAACCGAAACCCTCAGCGTAAAACCTCTACGCCGCCCTCCAAGCGGTAAATAATCCACTAAAGAATATAGTTGGGATACATGAATAGCAGAAGACCCTCTAAGCCTAATCTACCTAATGTACCTAAGCCCTCCAAGCTTCTTACTCCAACGAGATTGCGCCGAACCTATTTCTTCTTTAGCTTTCCGGATTCCGCTACTAAACCATAGCATCAACCAATAGATATTGGTTCCTTTCTAACTGCTTCCCAAAAGCACCAAATAAACCTTCTCACTAATATGGGTATGGTGAGAAAATGATTTGGTTAAGGACCTCTTAAGAATGTAACAATGGAGAGGAAGAGAGTAGAGAAATTTGAAGAGTCTTTAAAGTAAAAATTGTGGATGAATCAATCTTGTTTTTCTCTAGGGTTTCTCTCTCAAAATTCTCTTTGGAAACTCTCTACATTTGGTGGGTATAAGGGTCTATATATAGTGGGGTGATAAAAGAATGCGAAAAGTCAATTTTTCCCAAACAGGGTGGTTTGGCGACTTGGTCTCGTGACTGGTCTGAGTCGCGAGTTCCAGTCGCGAGTTAATGGCCTGACCAGCCTGGAACTTTTGTCCTGTAGTGAGACAGCTAGCGTGACCCTTCACCTCCCTCGTGTACTTCTCACATGCTTGTAGTTGGCGGCTCCCAGTCGCGAGTCACCCGTGAGTCATAGCTGTGAAATTCTGCATCTTTGCACAATCTTGAGCATTTTTTTACAACTTCTCACACACTACCCTTACAAGAATCCCACCTAAATACAAGGTTACTAATTGCTAAAATACAAGCAAATTTGGCACGGAATAAAACCAACAAGATGGTTGATTAAATTCAACCTTACAACCATAATTAACACTGCACAAACTTGGTATAATAGTCATTTCACAAGTACAAAGTTTTTGTGAAGTGAGAGCTAAGAGCCGAAATTTAAGTCTTTAATTCAAACACTAAAATTTTAACAATTTTTTTTCATTAATTTGAAATGAAACAGGATGAGTTGCTGAATTGGTAATGTGTGACACGGTGAGCCGTGCCTACTTTGTTATATTTGTATTTGATATATGTGAATTAACATATTATCCTCCATGCTTGAGCAAGTAAAGAGCTTTTTGATGGGGCCATGCTTTCTCGGCACATAACTTCTCACAAATCATTTCCTTCCAGTATGATTTCATGCACGACCACCATAGTTCATAGTTGAAATTGTTGAGATTTTTTGAGAATGCATGCGAAACCTGAGTTGCTGGCATTTTCTCCTTTCATTAGATCCTCCGGAAGAAACCCGTACCAATTGTTGAGATTTCTCTCCGCAAAAATTTTGTCAAAATAATAAATTTGACAATCAAGAAAAGTATTTTATCAAATACTCTATAATAAATCTCATCACGCTCAAGTATAATACAAAAAAAGAGTTTTTCAAAAAAAAAAAATATTTATTGATACTAAAAATATTACATATACTTTACTATACACATCATTTGTCACTATTTCACTCTTCCTTTATATTCACTTCACTTGCAGTTGCCTACTCTTACATGCAAAATGCTTAAGTATCCATTTGAAAACAATTTATTTAGTTTTTTTACTAAAAATGTTATAAATAAAAGCTATAAACTAAATAAAATAAATTTATTATTTTCATCCTGAAATTACTGTAAAAAAAAAAAAAAAAAAAAAGAAAGAGAGGATAGAATGGACCTACAATATTAAAAATAAAAAAAATAAAAATCTTGAGGATAAGATCTGCAAAGTAGTTATTTCGGACAAAAACAAGTTTTTTTTTTTTTTTTTTTGATAGGAGGACAAAAACAAGTTAAGGACCGTAGTGGTAAAAGACCGTAAAAGTAAGCCAACTAAAAGTCATTACCAAACTAAAACTTAAAAGGAGTCGTGCAACATGCAGGCAACAAATGTAACACGTGAGTTAGATGCGAAGATGGTTGCTGATCTCGTGGAGAACGAGGTTGGGAACCCGAATGGTATCAACGTTATTGTGATTAAGGCAGAGAATGACTGAAGGAAATCCTTCTAGTTAGAGTTCAACATTGCTATCAAAAAGCTAATAAGTGTGCTAATGGACAAGCTAAAAGGAGAGCCCTTTTCTCCCAGGATTTTACTATCTTTATTGAGTCCCCACGAATGTTGCCTTATTTCTTAATTAGTTTAGATTCTGTTCGTACCTTGTATGATCGTCATGTTAACTCCTTTTTGGAGTTTGGTTAGTTGTTAATGTTATCCTCCTTTCTACTACGAAAAAAAAAAAACGTGCATGGTACTAGTTGACACTTACGGTGTAATGTTAACCTTTTCTTTTCTTTCTTTATTTTGAAAGGTTAACCTTTTCCATTTTGGTTCGCCATGAAATGAAATTGTTTTAGAGAGAATTTTGGTTTTTGACTGTTTGTTGGAGATGCACCAAAGTCCTCAATCAAATTTCCGATACTGCTTCATCACGTCAAATCTATAAATAGCCCAGAGCTATTGATCCCTAAGCACCAAATTCCTCTCTCTCTCTCTAACAAATTCTTCTCTCTCTCTCTCTCTCACAACATGGCATTTAACCTTGCATTGCCAATGAGGCCATCGATGGCTGGTTTGGGTTCTTTCAAGAAATCAGAAACTACCATTTTTGGAGCAAGTCGGAGAGTCCCATCTCTGAGAAATGAGAACAAGAGTTTGAGGCTTACCATTAGATGTTGGAAAGGTTCTGTTCCACCAACTACAATTACTGATAAAACTACCAGCACAGACGAAATCGCTGATGCAATAGCTGCAGCCAGCAAAATAACAAGAAATGACTTCCCTACTGACTTCAAGTTTGGTTGCTCCACTTCTGCTTTTCAGGTCTCTCTCTCTTATAAACACACATACATTCATTTATATAGAATATGTGTTTTGCATATATAACTGACATGTAATGAAATGGTACAGACAGAAGGAAAAGGTGATGAAGGAGGAAGAGGACCAGCGACCTGGGATAGTTATATCCAAGATGATGATGGAATCACGGACTATGCAGTTGATTCATACAATCGTTACAAAGTATATATATATATATATATATATATGAATATTGCTACATAGTTCTCAATAAATGATATAAAACCAATTCTACAAAAGATTTTCTTTTTTTTTAAACGGTATTTCTACACGGGATGGAAGTACAGAAAGCAATATATAATGCACACAACTCACGTGCATATACAGTACACAACTCATGTGCAAATATACTTCAAAAGTTTGACCTCATTTTTAGGAAGTTGTTGGGTACTTTAATAACATTGTTCATCACATTTCTTTTAAACATCATTGCTCATTACTTTTGGAGTATTTAATAAATTTCTCTCATTTTTAGAAAGTTATTGGATACTCAATAGCATTGTTCATCACATTTATTCTACATATCACTGCTAATTCTCAAAGTATCCAATAAATTTCTCTCACTTCTAGAAAGTTATTAAGAACTCAATAGCATTGTTCATCACATTTCTTTTACATATCACGGTTCATTGTTCTCAGAGTATCTAATAAATTTTTTTTAGTGGATCAAATGAAAATGTGAATCTATTATTTATCCTGAGAAAGGGATAGTAACCTTTTATCTTTTATAAATATAGGAATGATAGTGTCACTCAATGGAAAAAAAAAATATATATATATATATATATATATTATCTTTATTTAAATGGGCCTATTACATAATTCAAATTGATATTAAAAATGTAATTGTGTATTTAATTAATATCAAATTACCTGAATAGATCTAAATTCTCCACTGCTAGTTTTCCTCAAGAAGACATGAACACGCAGACAAAAATCCTAGCAACCCACGGTCATCAAATCAACAACAAACCATGATGACCAAGCTGGCAAGAACAATTCATGATGACCGACCTTCAATTTGTAGCTCAGCATGGACTAATCATCTACACTATTTTGGTTCCTATGTTTATTTTTTGTAACCAATAAAAATCTCACCCATAAAAAAACTCCACATCTTCCCGATCGGGAAACAAATAGTCCTTTCTCTTTCACAGGGTTCACAGTTGAGTCACTCCAAATCTCATCTCCTCCGCCTACAAACTTACAACTTCAAACCTAGCCAGCCAAAAATCCCAACCACAGTAGCAAGACACTTGAATCAAATCCCCAAAACATCAAGTATCTGGGACTCAATCTAGAGAAGAAATGAGTGGGTTAATGGGTCTGTGGGTTGTGGCCTTGGAGGGTGAGCTTGGCTTTTAAGGGTTGCTTTAAAATTTTAATTAAAATGCATTTTAAAATATTAAGCATGTTTATTACTCTCTTTTTTATATTTATGTACGGGTTATGGAGAGATTTGTTGTTACAAGTGTTTTAGTACTTGATAAATTCAGCATTTTTATTCTAAATTTATCAATTATGTTTTTACTTATCATGGTTAAACTTTTATAAAGAAACAAATTTAACATATTTCGTTACTAATGTAAATGGAGGGTGATGAGTGTTAATTTCTTCAAATCTCAAGGGAGGTGAGTGTTTTTTTCCTTCAAGGTTGGCGTGGAATGTCATTCATCCAACTTCAAGTGAAGGGGGTATAATTACCGCTAAATGTTTTTATAACATTAGCATTTTTATCTTTATTTCTATTTTTTTATTTATCTTTTTTATATTTTGAGAGGAGAGAGACATAAAATAAGCTTAGAAATACATATTTACTCTTGTTTTTAAAAAATGTGGGTTACAAAAGACTAACTGAGGTAAACTCAAGTGGATATAATGTAATTTGCTCAAAAATCTTTAAAGGAAAATACCTAATTGAATCATGAATCTCAAATTAGGAAAATATTCTTGTGCATTGGTAGGATTGTTGATCTGCTTTATAACAATAATAAAGCTTTAGAAACAATAAAAACATAATAATAATAATAATAACTGCAGGGGAAAATTGTCTCTCTTCTTCCCCCTTCTTCGCAGATCAAAGTTTTTGTTGCAACCTAAATTCATAAAGGAAAATGTTAAAGATATTACGAATTTTATTACTTAACTTTTATATATTGATATGATAATAAATGTGATTGGTGGTTTCCAACAATATTATAAATGAATATTAGAAATCTTGATAAAAAGAAATTAATGTTTGAGTTATATTTTTGTGATTGATGACACATTAGTTTGTAAAAGTTGTATAGTAAAATTTGTAATATTTCTAGGATTATATTTTGGAAAATAAGTTTGTAACACAACACTATATCAAAAGGAATTTAAAAAAGGGTTAAAGTATTATTTTTATACCTAAAAGTTGCATGAATTTCAATATTCATCCCAAACCCTTAATAAAAATTCCTTTGCTTCTCTAAATTGTTAATAAGGTTACACCTTCTGGTCTTAAAACTTAAAAAAAAAAAAAAAAAAAAAAAAAAAAAAAAAAAAAAATCTTATTTCATTCCTAAGTTGTTGAAAGAAAAATCATTTTTTTGTTGTTATATTTTTGCCCTCAAGCTAGTGAAAAAATAATAATTATCTTAAAAGAAAGTGTAATGTTTTCAATATTTTTTTTTTTTTTTTTTTTTGAGATGGAATAGTTTAAAAATTGAAAATTAACTTTTTAAAGTTTATGGATAAAATACAAACTTCATGCAAACAGGTTAATATTTTCGCCAAATAAGTACAACTTCCTTCTTGTCACTAATTTGTAACTAAAAAAAAAAAAAAAAAGATAGTGCTTTTTTCTTTCTTTCATTTACTAATTGGCTCGCAACACAGGATGACGTGCAAGCGCTTGTAGATATGGGGGCAGACACTTACAGATTCTCCATTTCCTGGTCAAGAATTTTGCCTGGTATTTTTTTTCTTCTAAACAACCCAGCCTCAAACAAGCCAACTATTTCGTAAAATATGAAACTTATGTACTTTTTCATAATCAACTTGCAGATGGGACAGTAGATGGTGGAATAAACCAAGAGGGAATCACTTTCTACAACAATCTTATAAATGAACTTATAAAAAATGGTATGAATCAATTTACTTTTCAACCCTACTTGTGCTTAATTCATGATGAAAGGACAATAAGTTTTTGTTCCAAAAGTTTCAAACCAATTTTCTTTTCAACAACTCAAAAAATGAGCTAGACACTGAATTTCCCGTGCAGGGATAACCCCATTTGTGACACTATTCCACTTCGATTTACCTCAAGCACTGGGAGACAAATACAATGGCTTCTGGAGTAGCCAGATTGTGTAAGTTCAAGTTCTTCCAGTATTCGATGTCTTATTTTAATCACTATAACTATCAAAGTTCCCTGAGATATTAATCAATGTAGTTGGTTGCCACCTTACTATTGATAGGGATGATTTTAAAGCCTATGCAAATATTTGTTTCCAATATTTTGGTGACCGAGTGAAGCACTGGACTACTATCAATGAGCCACAAGTCTGGGCGCCATACGGTTATACAGTCGATTCGACCAACTCACTCCAAAATGCTGCAACAGATCCATTCCTTTGTGCCCATCACATTATATTAGCCCATGCCACAGCTGTAAAACTCTACAAAGACACATACCAGGTGAAATCTAATTAAATCATCATCATCTTCTTCTTCTTTTTTATGTTTTGCAGCATTTTTCACCAAGCCAATCATAACCTGACACCCATTTTGCTTTAGAATAACTAGTTTGCATTTTTATTTCTATATAACATTATTTATATAACCCTTTTTTTTTTTTGTTAATAGTCAACCCAAGCGGGACAAATCGGCCTTTCGCTAGTGACAGAATGGTTTTTGCCTGCTTCAGATACAATTCAGGATCAAGATGCAGCCCGGAGAGCATTTGACTTCTTGGTTGGATGGTTAGAAAATTTATCATTGTCAATAAAACACATACATAATCAAATCCTTTTGACTAAAAAATTATGTCTAATTTCATTTTCTTTTTTTCTATTGTATGAACAGGTTTTTGGAACCATTAGTGTTTGGAGATTACCCATTCATCATGAAGGCTTTGGTAAGGGATGGACTTCCAGAATTCACAGATGACGAGAAGACTTTAATTAAAGGATCCTTCGACTTTATTGGTATCAATTATTATACATCCAGATACGCAACTGCCGTAGCATTTGATAAAGATGCGACCTTTTCTGCCTATTCTGACTATCAGTTTGCTACAATCTCAGGTAAACTTTTGTGGTTTCATTTGCAAAATAGCTTAATTTAGCATGCAATTGAATTTGGCCTAAATCTGGTTTTGATTGTTAGGAATATCTAATCCATCTTTCCTGTTTGTTGCATTTGTCACAGCTGAGAAAGATGGGGTATACATTGGTGCAGCGGTAAGACTGTTTTGTTTTAAATCTATCATTTACACATTGATCAAACCCAATGACTTTAAGACATCGACTAAGAACATGATATTTCATTGTTAACCCAGACACCAGGCAGCACTGAAATTTATATCTACCCAAAAGGGTTAACCGATGCATTGGTTTATATTTCAAGTACATACAGCAATCCTAAGTTCTTTATTACTGAGAATGGTTAGTAATTTAATTAAAATAGTTCCTTTTTTTCATATTCATCAAGCAAAAAAAGACATCACAATGTCTTTTTTTTTTTTTTTTTTTTATCTTGATATGATTGTATATGCTTTGGAACAGGATATCCGGAGAAACGAGATGATACTATTGCAGTAGAGACTGCATTAGAAGATGATGTTCGGATTCAGCATATTCTTGCCCATCTTTATGCCATTTCAGAAGCCATGAAGTATGTTCTTGAGTGCTATCTACTAATTTTGTTCCACTTTATAATCCGCCAATCACAACTAATTAATTGTCACATATTCTTTTGATGGCACCAATATTATGCATAAATAAGACCATAAAAAAAGTTTGTCCCAACAAACAAAGTCATAAAGATTGTTTGTTGTTTGAGTGTAGGCAAGGAGCAGACGTAAATGGATACTTCATGTGGGCTTTAATGGACTGCTTGGAAATGGGGTCAGGCTACACAGTGCGGTACGGGCTTGCTTACACTGATTACCTCAACAACTTGGACAGAATCCTCAAGAAGTCTGCGAAATGGCTCAAGACCTTCTTGGCTAGCTAATTAGCCGATATATCATATATATGCAGAGTTGCAGACCAATGTGACAATTAGTTCTAACTTTCTTAGTAGAATAAATTTGAACCTTATCGATTTTGGAGTATTCCAAGCACCGTGGTTTGAGATGTGGCTAAAACAGAGACTAGTTCTCTTTGAATTTATGTTTTGTAATAATGTGGATTCAGTCTCGTTGGTCATCTTCTTCATTGCATATATATTGTACTTAGTATTGTACTTCCACTTGCAATTCCTGAACAGCTATGAAAATAATCCATGCTTCTTCATGGTTCTGGCATGGTCATTGTGTTAAAATTATGTACCCTAAAAAATAATATTATGCATTTTTATTTGATTGTAAATTACATTTTCACGTGCATTATTACTATGGTTCCTTTAATCATGTTAATGGTTAAATGAACCATAAACATGAAGTAATGATTTTTCATAAATTATAAAATTGTTTTAGGGTACGTATATTAATTGAATATCACCATTGAAGCTTACAATTATTGTGCTAATATATATATATATATATTTACTGAAGTGAGCTTAGTAGAGCTTACACTTTGGTTGTACGGACGGAGTTGTGAGAACTACAATAAGAGTCTAAAAATGAAGCAAAGTGAAGAGTCTGGGAATAATAAAGAGAAATAAATTTTTTTTTTTTTTTAATCTTAAAGTAGAAGCAAAAGTGAGAGAAAAGATATTTTGTTACGTAAAGTCCAAAAGAGAGAGAAAGTGAAGGGGGAGGAATATGCGAGGTGATACTGATATTTAAGGAAAAATGGATAAAGAAAGAGAGTGATTTTTGGAGTATTTGGAGGGAGAGGAAGAAAACAAATTTGAGATTGGAAAGGAAGGGTTTAAGTAGGCAAGGGGTGTAATGTATCTGTTGGGTTAAGATAAATTGATCTCAATTAATTAATTCAATTATCCAAGTTGATTAATTAAGTCAAATTACATGCAAATCATTGAGACACCAACAAATCACCAAATAAACTAAATGCAATGAAAATTAAATTGACACAGTGATTTGTTGACAAATGAGGAAAACTTCTAGCAAGGCAAAAACTCCACCAGGTGAATTTAAGGTCACCACTCCCAAGAATCCATTATTCAATAATCAAGCAGTTACAAGTATGAAGAATCTTACCACTACCCTAACCTATCCCAAAATACCAACTTACAATTGGACCTTCGCTCCAATACCCAATTAGACTTGATATTGTAATAGTCCTCTTTCCTTTATTGCACAAATCTCCAATCTGTGACTAATTCTTTCGCACGAATCTCAGTACATGACTAACTCCAACAACTTGAATGATTGTTGTTGGCTGCAAAGTTTTTCACTTCATAAACCATGAAGATCAGGAAGCACTTGGTTATAAAACTTTAAGGTGGATAAATGCAATAGCTTTAAACAGAATATATGGACAAATTTGTAATAAAGAAATATCATAAACCAAAAGATTAATTTTCTATCTAAGATTTATCTTCTTATTGACCCCCTAGAAAAAAAATCCTGGAGTCGCCACTAAATATTGGTAGTGGGTAGGTAAGGACATTCACATCGACTCTTACAATTTTTTTTTTTTTTTTTTTGTCTATTTTAGTCTAAGAACCTACCTTTTCTATTTTACATATTTAATTATCAAAACACTCCGCACCAGATTATTTATTTTACACTAAATTTCATTAAAACATCAAATTTTCTTCTTTTTTTTTTAGCTAATTCTCTTTTTTCACTGACGACAATTATCATCCACTATCTTTCTTTATCTCGAGATACATCTCAAGATAAAAAAAGAATAAACATAAAAAATATGAAATAAATGATGTCAATGTAAATTTATAAGGTTATTGTAACAAACGTTTAAATTTACACAATTATACACAATCTAATATAGGTCATTTTTAGATAAAATTGTGTAAATTCTACACCTCTTATGATCTAACAATGTTTTTTGCGCCGTGGGTGAGTAAAATTAAGAAATCATGGGTCCCTTCCTGATAAGACTCACAACAAGGTAGCATATGCTAGAATGAATTTGTTCTTTTTTAGCATTACATGTAGGCTTGTATATTTTGTTTTAGGTATTAGATCTATAAATTTTTTTATGGTCACTAAAATGAGGAAAATGTTAGAGTTGCAAGTTTTTTTATAAATTACTTATGTGATAAGTGGTTATTTATAAGTAAAAAAATGATGTGAATGGTGTGCCTATATGCGAACCAATAAGAATTTGCTACCAAAAAAGTTTGTAAAAATATTATAAAAACGCTTGTGAGTATAACATTACTCTTAAAATAATCAATGATACTGTTAAAGGGAAATAAAATGTAATTTTATAGAACAAAATTGATAAAATTAATACATATATATATAATAATAATATTTTTTTAAAAAAAAATTTAGGAGGGCCATTGCCCCCTAGGCCAAGGATAGTTCCGCCATTGCACCTAAACACTTCCACCGCCCTCATCATCTTCCTCAAATCGAACCTTTTGGTGCAAATACAATGATAATAAAAATAATACAAAGAGAAACTCAATAATACTACTAAATTATATTACTTTAAAGAGAGAAATTACACAATACTATTTGGACTAAGGAGCGGCACTCGCTCTCTTTAAGGAGATTCAAGCCCTTGGTTGGCTAAACTTTGTAACCGGTGCAGACTTTCTCTGACTTGTCTCTCCCAAGATACAACAGCCCAACAAGTGTCGTATGGCTAGAACAACCTCTACACAAAATATTCAAGCCCAAAGCTCCACCAGAAAGAACACACTTGCCAAGAACCTCTCTATCTTTTAGTGTATTTTTTTTTTTTTGTGAGTATTGTGGTAACTTGGATTGAGTCATAATGAGTCTATTTATAGGCTCAATGGGCCTCACGAAATTACTACCCAACTTATTCTGATTAATTAGATCCATTATTCTGATTTAGTGGGTGTTGCAAGATTAATTGTTAAACATTAATCTGATGGGCTGGAGTTACACAATTAATGGTGAGATAAGGAGTTTCTGAAGAATGAAAAGGAGTTACACAATTAATGGTGAGATAAGGAGTTTCTGAAGAATGAAAAGGCCCAAATGGATAGTCCATTAAGTGGGTTAATGGCTCTTTATTTTCCAAAGTAAAAATGGAGTATTAATTCGGGTCATTTACTCACCAACGGATATGGTAATTATTCTGAATGGGCTGTCAAGTAGGAGGATCCAAGAGGCTGATTCATTTCCAATTTTGATACCTCCACTCTTCACCTCCCCTTTGTGCACGTATCTAACCCAATATCTGAGACAATTCATTTTAGCCCATTAATCACCACAATTAAAAAGAATAAAAAAGTCTCTCTCCTTTTCAATGTGGGATTAAACATTTTCACTAACTCTTCATCTTCCATATTCACTCCCATATCTTTTTCATTTATGTTATAACATTTATTTATTTTAATTATTTAATATTAAAATGCTCTAACAGAACTTCTCCATTAGCACCACCCCCTCGTTCAAAGCTACCGACTTAAAGTTGTAGAAAAACCCGAACACGTGAAAGTGCGGCACCGTATAGAGCAACACCGCAGGCGACTTCCTCTCCGTCCGGTGCGCGTAGGTACCGGACACAGTCGCCATCAGGTTCCGGTGAGTCAGCATCACCCCTTTGACTCTCTCGGTGGTCCCCGACGAGTACAATATCGCCGCTAAATCGGACTGGCTCACTTTGACGCGGTCGATCGTTATTACCGGACTCGTCATCATTGAGTCGAACTCGGGCAAGTCAAGGACAATGGTTTTGAAACGGAGAGAAATGTTTGAAAGTTTGTGAGCGCTTGATGATGTGGCAAATGCGATCTCTGGGTTGCATGGTTGGATTAGGCTTGAAATCTCAGACTCGATGCTGAATGGGTTAGCCGGGGAGATGACTATCCCAAGAGAGAGCAGCGAGAAGTAGAGGATCGGAACCTGAATGAGGTTTAAAGAGAGAACGAAAGCGATGTTGCCTTTGGAGAGTCCGATGACGGAGTGAAGATAGGAAGCTAGAGTTTGGGTTTTGCGAGTGAACTCGGAGTATAAAACTCGCTGACCCATGGAGGAGTTGATGAGAGCGAGTGAGTCAGGCCATGGCGAGTTAGCTCGGAGCGAGTAAGCGTAATCAGAAGCTGATATAGGAATATGTTGTGGTGGAAGATCGATTGGGGGTCTGAGGCTATGGAAAGTGTTTCTTTGAGTTGAAACCGCTGTTTGGATCCATCTGAATTTCAAATTGGATGAGCCTGTGAAAAGAACGAGGTTTGTGGTGGTGAAGACTGAAGAGTAGAACCTAGGACTAAGGGTTGTAGTAGTGGACGTAGTAAATTGAGATCCGAGTGTCGAAATTCGAAACGTGTTTCATAATGAAACTTTCATTTGGGTATTTGTCGGAGACGTATGTGAAAATGATAGTAGATGAATCACGTCACTGATTATGTCACCTTGCTCTCTTGCATACGATTACGAGTGAGTTTAGTTCACCAACTTTTCCGCAACTTTCTTACGCCATATCTCATGAGTAATAAAATCATAATCTTACATAAATTACTATTTTATTTTCATCACTCACAAATCATCAAGTAATGAATTTATGGTGGATTTTAATTAACTTCATTGATAAAGTCTCTGATGATTAAATAAGAGATCTAAAATTCAATCTTCGCTTACACCAAAAGCCAATTGATCATGTCTTCTATCAGAAGCAGACGCTATAGGTTGAAACTCTCTAAAAATAATAATAATAAAAGTAATAAATTTGTAATAAAGTTGTAGAAAAGTTTGTAATACTAGAATTACTCTTTTTATTTTTTATTTTTTTTATTTATTCTCTATTTTTATATATTTCATCTATACTATTAATAATAAGATTTTGTATTTGGTTTTTAAAATTTTGCGTACTAAAATACCCTCACACAGTTTCTTAAACTCTATCTTTTAGTTAAATAATTTTAAATTAAAAAACACAAACTGGTTAAAATAATTTTACTATTCATAAGTTTTAGGCTTTTTCCTTTATCTTCTCGGTTCAGCCTAAAATTTAGGAGACTGTCTCTATGCTCGTTTGTTTGCACTTTCAGATGGCAAAAAACATTTTTTACTTCAAAGTTCAAAATGCTAGGTGTTTAGTGGGTATTAAAAAGCTGTTTTAGCAAGAAAGTTGTTTTTTCAAAAAGTACAAGACCCCCAAAAAGCCAAAAGACCTTCGGCCAGCTTTTACAAAAAAGCCACTTCAACTTTTAGGAATTGTTGGTTCAATTACCAAATTGCCCACTTGTTTTATTAAAAACCCAATTTTATCCTTTGAAACCCTTTCAGACCATCATGTCAAAACAGATAACAGCATATTCAATAAGATAAAAACATTATTAAATAGTGATTTTGATATTATTAAAAATAAATAACATTATTAAAGTAAGACAAATAACATACTTGGTTCAAAAATTTTAGAATAACAAATAATTGATGCTAAAAAAAAATAACATTATTAAAATAATACCAATAATATTAATAGTAATAACAAATAATTATGACAATAATATATTTATTATTATTATTATTATTATTGTGGGAGGAACAAATATTTCCTTAATTAGGTATTGTTCGCTTTGGGAAAGAGCCGAGAAGCCGATGCCGCCCTCACGAATTTGTTCAATTTCCATATCGGGGAGAGACGCCTCACGCTCTTGCCTTATAAGCACTTGGCCTAAGGAATGGTGTACCATAGCGTGTGTGATCATTGTAAGGACGCAGTTTGTGTCCTAATCCCAAAAGTTAAAAGGATTTAGGCTCAAAGAGCCCAATACAATAAATTTGTAGAGAGTGGGTTGGAAAACTATGCTCTAATGAGTTGGGTAACAATTATAGTGGATTTAAATGACAATAAAGTAAAAATAAACTGGTTTTATTTAAGAAAATCGTCATCGGCACAGTCCAATGAGATCAGCTCTTGTATATAATTGAAGTTGATTACAAGTACAGTTCTTGTTGTTACAGTATTTCTCTTGTAATTCTCCGATCTTCCTCTCTCAGGGCCTCTCTTCTATTTTATACTATCTTTTTCCTTTTATCTCTGCCCTCTACGTGTAGATTAGATTGTTGGTGTTGAATCCTGTAACATCAACACCTTCCTGAAGTCTCTGGGAGTAGTTGTAAGGTTTAAAACTACTGTTCAGATATCACTTTCTCATTAATGTGGTCAGAGAATTAGTTGCAGAGTATTAAATGCGGTGGTAGCAGCTTTCCCTTAGATATTTTCCAGCTCCCATTTGTCCTATACGTTCATAACACATATCTTTATCAATAAAATTTCTTGAAATGTCACCTTGGATGACATAACACACTTTCTAACCTCTGCTTCATTTAGCCGAGAAGATACTCCTCCTCGGCTTACCTTCCCCAGCCTTTTCATTCGTAGCTTGCTCATAGAATCCTGAGTCTTACATCTACATTATTATTTATCTGTCCTCGAACTACAAAATGTCCTCGGACAAGGCCCAAGGTTCAACATATATTCTTGAGGCCTTTATCTCTACAATTCTTATTAAGTAGCTTTTTTTTTTTTTTTAGTAAGTATTATGAAGTGGTTGATTTAAAAATGAAATAAACTTTCTTATATATACATGTACAAGCCCAGGTGGTGCAGGTCTGTCTACGTGATTTGGGCCTTGGGCCAACAATGGGGGCCATGGGCCTAACATCCGGTGCCCCCGGGCCTCAATCCAAGCCCACCTACAAACAGGCCCAACCCAAACGCCATCCGTGGACCCAATCCCTGTTTGCCGAGTACAAATGTAACTGCTGAGGTGGCTGCCCGGCTTGTTGTGCCAAACATTACTATATTTACCCTGGACACACAGTAATAGAATTGCCCGGTGGTATCTTGGGAGTACCGCTGCCGTACACATTCGCTATAGTGGGGATCATTCCCAAAGCCACTCACACCTAAACCCCCACTAATCCCTCACGAGATTGGACCTCTCAATCCATTGACATTGAGATAGTTATGATGACTCCACTAGTAAACTACTATAAATAGGAGAATCAAAGGAGGAAGAGGGGTTGGAAAAAAGGGAGAGGAAGAGGAGAGAATAGAGGGAGTCAAGAGTTAATCAAAAAAGGGAGAAAGGGTGATCATGCTGAGTCTCCTAGCTGCGAACAACCCAAAGTAGGAATCACTATCCCCCCATACAAATAGGTTGTGAGTCAAGGTGTGGTGAAGCCCATTGGGCCTCATTTTCACCCCGAACGACCCAAAGTAGGAATCACTATCCCCCCATACAAATAGGTTGTGAGTCAAGGTGTGATGAAGCCCATTGGGCTTCATGTTCGCCCCGCACAATACATTATTTTTTTTGGTAATTTACCACTCAAATCATCGCTTTTATAAGTGCTAGCCAAGTATTCAGTTTTTTTTTTTTTTTTTTTAAATATTTTTTAACAGTTTTTACCAAACACTCAATTTTTTTCAAAAAGTTCAGTTTCATACCGCACTTTTTGAAAACTCCATTCTTTCAAAAAATCCAATTTCAAAAAACTGAACCAAACGCACACTCTATATCATTTTTAAACATTATTTCACGTTACCTTACCTCTTTCTTTTAAAAAAAAATAACAATTATTTATATATCACTTTTAAACATTACTAGCCTCTAAGCACGCGCGTAAAGGCTCTTCTATTTTTTGGGTAAATTTTAATAATTTGCATCCATTATAATTTGGGATTATTATATTTTTCAATCACAAAAAATCCTAGGGGTGTGATGAAAAAATTATTTCACCCACAAATGCATAATTCTCATCACACCTCTAGGAATTTTTTGTGATTGGAAAATATAATAATCCCACATTATAATAGATGCAAATGGTTAAAATTTACCCAAAAAATAGAAGATCCTATAAGCATGCATGTGCTAGTTTATTTTACAAAACAAAGAATTACTAAGGAGTTGTGCATGATTGCATGCAAGTTTTAACTTCTCTCACCCGAACTCAACTAACACCAAATTGTGATGCTTTGGCCTTTATGTAATCCACTAAAAAAGTCACCCTGCATTAAAAAAAAAAAAAAAAAAAAAAAATTATATGAGTTAAATTTGTTTTATGTTTTTGGACATTGAAACAAATACATGGTTGTTGTGTTTTTTTTTTTTTTTTTTTGACCACGTTAGAAATTAGTGAAGAGAAAAGTCTATAATTAAAAGGAAAAAAAAAAAAATACAATGTAGAGAGATGTGAGGGAAAAAATAGTTCAAACACCAAAATAACACAATAAATAAAAATATTAAAAGTCAAAATGATGCACCGATTCTTAATTATGATTCTTAATCATAGCAATCATAAACAAATTCTCCCAAAAAAAAAAAAAAAACAATACGTTGAAGAAAAGTTACATACCTTTTAATGAAATAAAGCAAAGTTTGTAGAACAATTTTTTTCACTTCAACTGTAGCACACGTCAACAAATGTATCACTCAAAGAATGTGTTTTTCACTTTTAGTTTCGGGTGTGTTTCTCTCTTCTATTCAATTAAACCACACGCACGCTGCTTTTATATAAAGAAGTAGCCGACTTACTGAATTTGGTTATCAATTAGGAATAGGAATAGATGTAACAAACGATTGAGACTGCTGACAAAAATTCTATTTCAATTAGGAATAGAAATAATAGTTCTTGTATACGTAGGGAAGAGTTTATATATATATATATATATATATTATATATATAAACTACTTGGAAGAGTTAGTGTTTGTGAGAAGTTCAACTGCTGAGAAGTTTTTGTTTGCAGTGGGTGGAGGGGTGGAGAGTGTTATTTCAACGTGGGGAGTGCTTTTTTTTTTTTAATAGAACTTCATTTTTTCAATAGGAACGTGGGTAGATAATTGGTTGGTTTTTTTTGTTTTACTTAATTTTTAAACGTTACACATGGAAGAGTTTTTATTTATTTATTTATTTTAACTACTAACAAAATAATGGGTGCCCAGGTAGTTTTTTAAAAAGAACGTGGGGGTAGTATTTCTTTTTAAAAACCTACCTTGCCACCCATTATTTTGCGGGGGTAGTATTTCAATGTAGAAGGGGAAGTAGTGTTTTAATGTGGGTAGGAATTTATTTAGGAGAAAATTTATTATTTCACTCTATTTTGATTGGTTTAGATTAATTAAATTATGAGTATTTTTTATAATAAAAAATCAATAATTACATTTCTGAATCTTCTTAATATATACAAATAATACTAAACCAAAAAAACAAGTAAATAAAAAAATAGCATTATTACAAGACAAAGCACGTGTAATGAGTGCAGTAGAACTAGATTGGTATAGTTGGCACTTTTTCATTGTGAATAGATCATCTATACTATTGTTTAAAAGGCTTCTCCTGTTTGGATTCCTCAATTTTGATGCCCAAAATACCTTCAAATTTATCAGTTTGTAAAGCTTAAATAGTAGGGTTAGACATGTAAATTACCAATTTAAAAAATCCTAAATTTTAGATAAATTTGAAAAAACATTGCCTATAAAATAGGAACACTCCCACTAACCCACTAATTTTAACAAACGTTTCTAATATTTTATTCTTAAAAAAAAAAAAAAAAAAAAAACTCTCGTTCAGTAAAAAAAAAAAACACACACACACACACACACACACAACTAATGAAATACCCTTAATTTAATATAAACTTATCTTTATCTCTAAATCATAAGAAATGGTTTAAAATCTTAAATTGATAAAAATTAAAAACAAAAAACCTAATGAAAAAAGCCACGTTGTATCAAAAAAGTTATCTATCTATACTATTATTTAATAGGACCACTCTCCTATTAATTTTCAAATTAATTTATTCACTTATAAATTAAATTTTTAAAATAAAAATTATATATATAAAAAAAAAAAACACAAAAAAAAAAAATCATCTCACACGCGAAACGCATGTGATGAGGCTAGTTTTTTTGGTGTGGGTGTACTGGTTATTTATTGCTTTATTTATGTTTATCCACACATATCTTGGGATTCAGATCCTCTAGAATTCCTAAGGTATTCTACAAAGTAGATTTCCTTAAATCTTAACCGTTCTTTAATGATTTAATGGTCTAGATTTTGCCATGTCAGCATTCCATTAATAATAATTTTAATTGTTTTGTTTTTAACATTATTATATTATTTTAAAAGTATTGTTAGTGGAATGCTGATATGGCAAAATCTAAGCTATTAAATCTTTAAAGAACGGTTAGGATTTAAGAAAATTTATTGGTAGAGTATCCTTGGAACTCTAGAAGATCTGAATCCCATATCTTGTGGTTTGAATCTTGGCTAAATAACTACCAAGTCAAATCTTGATAATTCATTAAAACTGTTAGTGAGTTGTAAGCATTTTTTGAAGTCACCCTTTGAAGAAAAAGAAAATGAAGTTAGGAAAGACCCTAGAAAACCTAGGAGTGTGATGAAAACTTATTTCACCTGCTAACACATAATACTCATCACACTCCTAAGTTTTTTTTGTGATTAGAAAATATATTAATCTCAAATTATAATTGATACAAATTAGTAACTTTTTTTTAAAGAAATAGAAGAGCACGCGCGTGCTCAAAGGCTAATTGTAATTAAAAAATGTATCAATCCCAAATTATGGTGAATAAAAAGTTGTCCTTTAAAAAAAAAAAAATAGAAGACATTTGAGCACACGCAAAGCAAAAGTGCCAGTTTTAAAATAAAATAATACTTGACACAAAATCTAAAATGGACTTTTTTGGGGCAATCAATCTAAAATGGAAGTCTCTTGATAATGCAATGCAATAAATAAACTTTGGACTCTTCTGTGCGATTAAGATCTCAAATTAATGGGTCTACCAAGTTGCCTTTGTTATTTAAATACCATTTTATTGAACTTGTTCTTGCAACTTTACCAAAGATTGGTTGCAAAACCTTCAAAGTTCAAACCATGAAATATTGATTGATAATCCCCTTCTTCTCGTCATGTATACTGATATTTTTGTCCAAATTTAACACATGAATTTTTATGTCATAAGTCAAAGGAAACTTTATCTTTAATATACAACGGAAGGGTCTACTTAACAGGTACCCTTCTGTCACATCATCAGCTTTCAAATGCATATACATCTCTCTCCAAATACTTCACATCACTATCTTCAAATACAATACACTGTTTTTTGTTTGAAAATTAAGTAAAAAAATTTTATTTCCCATAGCTAGCCATTAAGGACGAACAAAGGAATCCATTTTTCTCATATAAACACTTATAACTTGCATTGTCCTTGTGTCTTGCCCGCTAGTGTTAACTTGCATATTTGTAGTCTTAACTCTTGAAGCATTGTTTTAACCAAATCCATTATCTGCTGTGAGTGAAGCAATTTAACGTGTTTCGACTTGTCCAGATTGCCCTGACCAGTACTGCCCCATAGCTCCCCCTCCTCTCTTCATTCCATTGTTAATCATTGGAAAAGGCCAGAGAAATAAATCTTCATATCAGTAAATCATGTCTGTAGTCTTTCCTAGATTTCATGCCATTGGACATTCCCACAACACATGCATCATACTTTCAGTGTATTCATTCTATGCCCCAAATTTTTTATGGATGAACTTGCATAACATTATTTTGTTGGCATTAAATTTAAATCTCCCTCACCACCACAATGTTGGGGAAAACAAAACATAACAGGGTTACCAAATTAGATATAACGTTACCTGAGGGGGAAAAATGTCAGATATAGCATTGGAGAAATAAACATTTAAATGAATAAGTTCATTTATATGCACATCTTAAGTAAGTACATTTCCACAAATCATATATAGCCTATTGGAAGGATCTTTAGGCTACAATTTAACCATGGATTTAGGGCAGTGAATTAATAATTTCATACAAATATATATACCTTATGATGAGAATATTTCTTGACTCGAAGGGGTGTTGTTGGTTTAGTTTGCATTGATTTGGTATTCAAAGAATATGTAATCTCCCTCCTGTAATCCAAATAAAAAATGAACATTCATAATCGAAATCTTAAAAAAAAAAATGAAAATAAAGAAAATAGACCCAAGATATAGAGTGACCTACCCAAACTGGTTGCCTTTATTTTTTGTTTTAATTTAATTTTTGGAACCACAAATTGTAGCAGAATAGAAGTGGAGAAACGATTATGTAGCAATTACTTGAGTTTGCTATTAATACATAAATTTATACATACACATGGAAGAAGAAAAAGTACCTCGGCAAGTCCAAATCTGATATTTCACACTCTCTACAGCCATGATCGCTCTCTTCTACTATTTCTCAAATGAAGCTGCACTGACATGGCACGCTGGCCAATGATGATGCTAAGCAACTGGCGTTGATTTCAATGATAGCTTTCACTGAAGTTGAGTTCTCAATAGGTTTTGAATTTGGGGGTTCTGTTGCGATTTTGCAGACACTTTCACTAAAATAAAAATAATAACCAATACCCAGTTCAAGAAATATAGAAATTTAAGAGAGAGAGAGAGAGAGAGGGGGGGGGAGAGGAGTACCGTCTGCACTGAGTAGCCGTGGGAAATCGTAAAACATAGGCTTGAAGAATTGTGGACTACACAAGCATCTACGTGTGAACGGATTCTTGAGAAAATGATGATAACTAACGGATTCACAGATAATCATTATCCACTATCATCCTTCATCAACAGAATCATAAAGAAGGAATAAAATAAATAAATGCAAATAAAATAATGTTAGTTTAAATTTACACTATTACTGTAACAAATATATAAATTTATATAATTATACATTAATTGATGTGAGTCATTTTTAAATAAAATTATATAAATTTTACACATTATTTTATCATAGATTCACTTAAATGAGTGCTCTTAGAATCGTTACATTGCTCCTAGTATTCAGGTTGTGTTTGGTTCAACAGAAAATATTTTCCAAAAAAGAAATTGTTTTAAAGTGTTTGGTTACATTCCAGAAAATATTCTGGAAAATATTTTCTAGTGTTTGGTTGCATTTCTGAAAATACTATAGAAAATATATTTTATACAATTTTTTCACATTTTCTCATCTCCTAAAAACATATATAATAAAAAAATGAAAAAATTTTAGATGAAAAAATCGAGATTAGAGGACCAGCAATGGCGGAGCCTGGCAGCCACTGGCCATTGGCAGCAGTGGTTGGCCATCAAAAACCAAAGATGTTAGTAGAAGGTGATGGTTGAGTGGCAAATAGTTGGGGGTGGAGATTTGGTTGATAAATGATAAGTTTTGGATGAGGCGGAAAATGGTTTTACAAAAAATGAAAGCATAAACCATTTTCCACCATTATTTCCTTTATGGACAACCGGAAAACAATTTTCAATTAGCTAATATTTTTTGTCGTCCCAAATATCTGTAAATGTAGAAAATATTTTCCGGAAATCAATTTCCTTCAAACCAAACACAGAGTTAGACAGGGGATACAACAATGCAAGTATCAAGTAAAGATCAAAATTGTCTCTTTAACCAACTAACTAATTGTACAACAACCTGTGACTAATTAACACAGCATTCTTGGGTTTGTCAATTTGTCTTGCTCTTTGTTCCTGATTTATTTATAAATTCACATGCTTCGGATCTTCACTCATGTCCATCTTAATTGGGTTGAGCTGGACTTGTTGCAGACGGTTTGGGTTCATTACAAAATAAGAAATTAATAAATGAATTTGACCAAAAACATAAGCCTATAAAGTGTAATTAACCAAAAACTAATAGCGGAAAATACAAAAAACCTCCGAACTCTACATCCTAGAGTTTTGGACATTTTTTGCATTGCAAATTAGCGGTGGGAGTGGGAATAGACCTCACAAACTGCTCTAATGGGTGAGGGAAAAGAATTCTATCTTCACAAAGGTTTTTGCTCAAACCTAGCAATATCTCATCGCAATGGTAGACTTTACCTTGAAACTTTAATTAATTCCAACAAACTAATAAGTACATATTTATCATCATCACCATCAGACATGATTGGCGAGTTTCATAGTTCACTATACATTGCACAACAAAAAATCACAACCTAGAAGAAGAGGTCAAAGTAACAATCTTTCTCAAATCCTTTCTCAATAATTTTCCAGCCGCACTCTTTGGTAAGGAGTTGACAAATGTTACACGCCTTATTTTCTTGTATGGTGCAACCTGCAATCAAGAGAAAAGTCCTAATTAACAAACCAAAAATTGATTATTTTATCAATTGGAGTTTTATTTTAGTGATCATGAAGACACCTGTTTTGCAACAAAATCCATTATTTCTGCTTCATCAAGGTTGCTTTGAGGTTGTCTCACCACAAAAGCTATTGGCACCTGACCAACTTCTTCATCTGGGTATCTACCAATTTCTATGAAATTTTAATAATCTAATATGATACACAAGATTAACAATAAAAATTTTATATATGATGTCAGGGATGGAACCAAAATTTCAACTTTGGGGAGACCAAAGTATGAATCAAATTTGAAATTTCCACCATTTCGAAGATAAGAAATAATAATAATTCAAAACTAAATTAAGTAATATATGAAAATTCGAACTAGCATATATTTAGTGTTATTAACTTATTATAATATAAACATAAGAAATAGATACAAAATAAATGTTTCTTAATGTACTTAAACGCAATAATCTACTAAAATAAAAACTCAACATTGTTTTAAATTATAAAATCTCTTGTAGCCAAACAAGAGATTTAGGGTTTGAATCCCATCTACACCAAAAATAAATTGGCGTCTTGACTTGATAATAAAAAGCAATTACCAAAAACCAACTTGTTAAAACTTTATGTATCTATCCCCCAAAAAATGCAACCAAAAAAAAAAAAAAAAAAAAATTTGAACCCCTTGTATTATTTTCTTTGTTTCTAGCATTTCATGAATTCAAATCCCCTATACGTTGTGTTCCACTTTATACTCCACTAATCATATTTTGTTACATAAATCTTTTTACTTTGTATAAATACACAGTTTAAAATTGGAAAAAATAAAATTTTAACATGGTGTACCATAATTGATGGATTATAAAGTAGAATACAACAGGTTGGACAAATAATTTGTATTAATACTTCATACAGTATCATAGCAATATCAATTAATGTTAACCTCTTCGCCATCCAAAAGGTTTTCTTAAAACAAAGCAAGAAGATTGAATCCATTTGAAAACTTTGGGGTGAGTTTTCGGAGGATTTTGTTTCACTTACCTCTAATGACGTTCTTGCGATTGTTGCTAACAATGAAATCAGGTAAACAAACTATTTTTAATAAATAAATAACCATTAAAGAAGTGACTGAAGTCTCTTTAAAAAGTAAATTTAGTGTATTATAATATTCGGGACTCTTGAAGACCCAAAAAAGTTTAGAGAAAATTCCTCCTAGTCACTATAATTGTGATCTTTGAGTTTGCTAATGAGAAAAATGTTATTAACAAAGACTGCCAGAGAGTTTAATGTTTAACTGTAGATTGGGATTGATACCGCCCCCCTCTCCCCCCCACCCCACAAAAAAAAAAAAAAAAAACACAATCTATAGATGTAGGTTATGAGGGCTTAACCATGTTAGAAACTCTGTCTTCTTTGTTTGTTTGTGGTTTTTCAAAATCCTAGGAAGTTAAAAAACTTACGGTATAACAGCAGCATCAACTATCTCTGGATGAGATTGAAGCACATGTTCCAGCTCTGCAGGAGCTACCTGCATAATGTATATGTACAAAGCAATTCATGAGCTCCTGATGGTGAGGTTCTTTTGTCAAAATATAGTTGACTGTGAAGATCAGAAACAGAAGAAGAAGACGGATGCAAGCAGCTCAAGCTAATTAAGTTGAAGAGTATTTAAAACATTGGCTCAGGCAGAGAGGCAGAGCATCAGAACAGAGCATTGGAAGATTAACAGCTGAGCTTGCTATACGACTGTGGTAGCTAATACGACTTGTAGTTTATACTTAGATCAATTAGAAGCTGTGTACATAAACACGAGTAATGCATTGATTGGTTGTAGGTGTTGGATCCGTATAATGTGGAGTTAGTTAGGAGTTAGTAATTCCATTTCTGTATCAGTCCTGGTATATATATACCTCTTGTACATTCAGTTTCTAATTAATGCAATTGAATGAAAGTTTTTTCTTCAATCTTGCTTTTCTCTCTAGCTTGTTCTCATTCTCTCTATCTGTTTTACCTTCCCTAGCTCTCTGTCTTCTTATATCTTTAAAGACATAACATATAGTATGAAGTAATGAAAGAAAAATACCTGGTATCCCTTACATTTGATCAATTCTTTAAGCCTATCTACAACATAAAGGAACCCTTCCTCATCAATATAGCAAAGATCACCTGTTCTCAACCACCCATCAGCTACTAAGGTGGTAGAAGTTGCTTCAGGATGACCAACATAACCTGCAATAATTCACAAAATGCCCAAGACGCATTTACAGTCGTTTTAGAAAGGGTAAAGGCTATGGTTGATCAGAACAGCAATCAACTCTCATTTTAGGTTTTGGTATTCTCCTACCATTGCCACATTGAGCTTTCAGCTATATATGGGAGGCAAACTAGAATAAATATTTATAAATTATTAAACAAGAGGTTTCATTAAGTAACATTACATCTATATATCCCGCAATAGACCTAAAAATACTTTAATTCTCTCACTTTGTGGACATTCTCACAACATGAGATGCAGATATGAGTATAAAAGAATATATTTAGCCTTTTTGAAAATCATCAAATTCATTACTATAAAGACAAGATAACAAGTATTGTAGCATATAGTTGCGAATGGTAATGGGAACAGCACGAGGATTCCCTTTTCATTCCGTTAATTTATTTTATTTGGCGTTTACCTTTCATAATCGCGGGTCCTTTAATCCAAAGCTCCCCTTGCTTGCCCGGAGGCAAAGCATCACCTGTGTCTGGGTTCACAATTTTAGCTTCAAAACCTGCTGAAAGCTTCCCTGCTGCTCCCCAATGAACACTCTCCTCGGCACCCCATGTTCTGAACACTCCTCCTGTTGATTCAGTAAGCCCATAACCCTGCAACATGAATTCACTCATTTTTCTTCTCATATTAAAAAAATAAAAAATAAATCACACAATTGTTTAGTTTTTTATTATTTTTTGATAATTTGAGATGTAGCAAACTGTTCTAGAAACACAGTTTATTTCATAATTTTTTCCCACAATAATTCTAACATATAGACTATGAGTATTGTGTAAAATTTTGTGGGACTCAGTTTTTTTTTTAGGAAATTATGAGATTTAGATAATATTGATGATGTGTACATGTGCTGAAATTGTGTTTTGACGTTCATGGAATCCAGTACAATATGCATACCTGCAGAAGGGCAACTCTCGGAAACCTTGCCAAGAAAGCGGAGATAACGTCCTTCCCAAGCGGAGCGCCGCCGCACACAACCTCTTCCAACGAACTCAGATCACATCCGCCCGTTACATCATCATTCTTAGCCATAGCAACCACTAACGGTGGAGCCAGCGCCAAGTGGGTCGCCCTAAATTCCTCCATCGCTCTCACCATCTTCCTCAAATCAAACCTCTCCATCACCACCGCGCACTCGCTCAAAGCCACCGACTTCAAAATAAACGAATACCCGTACATGTGAAAGTATGGCACCGTACAGAGAAGAACCGCAGGCGATTTTCTCTCCGTCGTCCGGTTCGCGTAAGCTCCGGCCACATTCGCCATTAGGTTCCGGTGAGTCACCATCACTCCTTTGACCGTTCCGGTCGTCCCCGACGAGTAAAATATCGCCGCCAAATCGGACTGTCTCACTTCGACGTGGTCCAGCTTTTGTATCGGAGGACTACTCGTCGTCATTGAGTCGAACTCGGGCGAGTCGAGGAGAATGGTTTTGAAACGGAGAGCGGTAATATTTGAAAGCTTGTGAGCAGAGGATGAAGGGGAAAACGCGATCACTGGGTTGCATAGTTGGATTAAGCGGGAAATCTCTGAGTCGGTGTTGAGTGGATTAGCCGGAGAGATGACTACACCAAGAGAGAGCAGCGAGAAGCAGAGGATCGGAACCTGAACGAGATTTTGAGAGAGAACGAAGGCGGTGTCGCCTTTGGAGAGTCCGATAACTGATTGGAGATAAGAGGCTAGGGCTTGGGTTTTGCTAATGAACTCGGAGAAGGAGACGCGTTGACCCGTGGAGGAGTTGATGAAAGCGAGTGAGTCAAGGTGCTGCCATGGCGAGTTGAGTAGTCGAAGTGAGAAAACGTATTCAGCTGCTGACATAGGAATGTGTTGTGGAGGAAAATGAATTGAGGGTCTGAGGCTGTGGAAAGTGTTTGTTTCTCTGTTGAAACCGCTCTTTGGATCGATGAGATGATGAGGCTTCGCTGCTTGGTCCATGTGAAAGATCTAGGAGTTCTTGTGTGTAGGTATTGATCTTGGTCTTGTAATGAAAATATGGAAATGGAGAGAAGGATAATGTAGAGCATGTGATTGATGATGATTAATGTCACCTATGTCTTCATTTGAGAGGCAAACAGATATAGATGCTTGGCCCATAGGAGCAGGCATTTCTACTTTTCTTTTTCTTTCCTTTTCTTTTCAAATAATTCGCCTCTCTTAAATCTGTCTGTATCGGCTTATTTTCCTAAGAATTTTTTAACAAAAAAGTAATTGTAAATAAAAATAAAAATTAGCTAAAATAATATAATAAGATTTATAAATAGTATTAAAAAGTATAATAAGACTTATAAATAGTAGTAAAAATAAATTGAATATATTCTTCTTAAATTTTACACATGTGGAGAGGAGACTAAAATGTTGTGTTCAGAAATTCTACTTTCTACGCAGCTTTGGAAATTCTATTAGGAGAATATATTCTTCTTCTTTATTTCTTTTGTTGCATTTGTGAGGAAATATTTTAGTGGAATGCATTCTAGTATGATGCATTATGACAAAATGTTTAGTTCTTAAAAATAATGTTTGCTATTATGCTAACATTTTTACTAATTAAAAGTAATTATGTAAAATAAAATTTGGTTATGTCATTGAAAAATGTATTTTATATTATGAAATTAATAATTTTTTTAAAGATATAATCTATATATGTATAAAACCGAATCCTCTGAAACTCTCACAATTTTTCATGTCAGCACAATATTAAAAAAAATAAATAAAAAAAAACTTTTCTAAAACCCAAAAAAAAAAACTTAAACGCAAAATCAGAGAAGCCCTAAGCCCCTAACATGCTCTACCTTCTCCTTTCTCCAAAACACAGACCACACTCTGTCGTTCCCCCACATGCAAATCACAGCTCAACGGCTCAACAGCTCCACCTTCTTCGACACCACACTTCTCCAATTCTATATTTGTTGGGCACCCGTAAACATTCTGTTTCTAAACATTCTATTTTTTGAAGCCCCACCATTTGATTATATCTTCAGCCCTCAAGTATACTCATCCAAAAACTTCTTCTCTCTAACCACTTACCCTTTCCTAATGCAAACCTCTGGGTTTCACCAAGAAAAAAACATGCAATACACAAACAGTGAGAGAGCTGATCTGATCTGCTAGCTTTTTCTTTTTTGTGAACTTTGCAGAATTGGGATTAAAGGAGCAAAACCAAGATGCTGTGGACGTCCTAGTATTTGTATGTTTTCTCTTTTCATATTTCCCTTTTATCTTCAATTTACCCTCTTTGTTTATTTGTTTATTAGTTTTTCAAGAGATTGCTTTACAACTCTGTGTTAATTTGTGCTAAGTAATTTGTGTTAATTTGGAATTCTTGCAGGTTATGTGGGTTAATTTACAACTCTGTGTGAATTCTTTAATTCTTATGAGTTCCAGTTGGTAGAGCATTGCTTTTTAGTTATGAGGGATATGACATTTTTGTTTCTTAGAATGTACTGAATTCCTTGGCAGAAGGATTTGCCTGCATGGCCCCCTACCCATGATTGGTTGCCTAAAAGAACTATATGTATCATGGTAAGTTTCTTATGAAAGTAGGTGCATTAGATTTGATTTATGAATATTATGTGTCATGTTAAGTTTATGTTGCGTGATACTTATTTAAAATATGCAAATTGATGATTGTTGAAATACTGTTAAGTGCTCACATCTCTTAATGGTTACTTTTGAAGCAGACATCTTATTCAAGGGGGGTCACTATCCAATGTAGAAACAAAAAGAGAGCAAGGCCTTCCATTGTGTATCTGGGCAATGGAAAAAGCAAGCTCTTCAAGTTGTTGCTTTGAAATAGTTGAACTGCTAAATGAATAGATAAGAAATAACTAAATGAAAGGAGTTGCAAAAATTGGTTAGTCTTATAACCCCAGTTATTTCTTTGTGATTTGGTTGAAGTTTGCATCAAAATGCTATGTATATGCTCTAACTTGATTTCAATATTATAAAACTAGGAATTAGACAATGCATTGTCTTTTATTTGAGAATGGAAATTGATTTGACATAAATAGCTCAAATAATCTAATACAGGACACTTAGCTTTTGACATAATTATTGCTTAGATTGTGAAAATTAGTTGGATGTGTTTGGCAAATTGTCACTTGAAGATATAATTTATAAAAAATTATAACACTAATTATTCTTTAATTTTATGCAGTCTTTGAGGTTGATTAAAATGCAAAGACATTCAGTGGCCATTTGCCAATTATTTCACTATAAGGGACATTTGGATCCTCAGAAAAGGGATGCGGGATGCACTTAATAAGGCTGTGTAGGACACTGCCTATGAAGATGTCTCTTCTATTGTTTTGAGTTTTGTTATTGCATTTACGTAGCTGCCAAATATGTGTTGATGGACTTAATGGTTGTGTCTTTAATTTATTTTACAAGAGATTTGAAATACAGATTAATAACAATTTATAGAACTCAATGTTTTATGTTGAATACATATATGATGTACTCTTCTATATAATGCAGATGTGTTGTATTATGTTTTCTACTCTTTTTGAGTCATAGCAAAAGAATTTGACATTGGTAACTATATTCTATTTATTTATTATGAAAATAAGGTTGTGATCATTATTGCAATTTGTTTATTTGTTTATTCATAGTATATATGTAACTATGAAAATAATTACATTGTCAATGGACTTACGGTAATGGTATTAATCTTATCAGCATGTTTGTATTTTTATGGAGTTGATATACAGGATATCTTTATCCCTTATTTGTCTTTATAATTTTTTATTAGGCACAAGCACATTGTGTACTAGGTTTGACAATGTTTAATATTTGAATTAGTGAAGATTTTATGTTATGCTTGGGTCTTCTCCATTTAGTTGTATTATTTGATTAGTGAGTCTTGAGACATTCTGATTTAGTGCAACAAATGATAATTGCAATATTGTTTTTTTCTTTTTAATGAATCCCATGCATTGCACGAGTTAGCAACTAGTATAACATAACACAAAAATAGCCTTGTTCCAAACATATGTCTAATACAATTATCACCTTTACTTAAATACAATGACCGATAATAAAACAATAGGCAAAACTTAAGTACAGTACCTTAGGTACAGTTCCTTAGGTTTCCTATTTAAAATTTTGACATCTGTCCAATTTGACATCCCAAACAAACGGCGTTAACCCACAGCTTAAAATTTTTTTCTTTTTTCCTTCTTCCTTTTTTTTCTTGTATTGCGAGAACCCACGGCTTCAAATCTCCAGTTGCCTCATTTTCTACAGGGTTTCAAACCAAAAAAAGGGACTCTTCTTCCTCATTTTCTCAGTAACCAAACAGGAAAGATCAAAAAATAAAAGCCAAATCTACTGGGTTTTAAACAAAAAAACGACATCTGATCAGCAAAGAAGAAAATTGTAGAAACGACACCTGGGTTAAAAACAAATAAAATCTGATCCGTTCAGATTCCACAAAATCATAGATCAGAAAAGAAGAAAAAATCATAGATCAGAAAAGAAAGAATCATAGAACAGAAAAGAAGAAAGGAAACAGATACACATACATACACACAGAGAGAGAGAGAGAGAGAGAGAGAGAGAGAGAGAGAGAGAAAGAATCATAGATCAGAAAAGAAGAAAGAGTCATAGATCAGAAAAGAAAGAATCATAGATCAGAAAAGCCCCAACAAACCCCAACAACAAAAATTACACAACCCATTTCCACTTCAACCACCCCACCTCCAAAAACAACGTCCCAAATCCCATCCTCCATAAGATCATTATCTTCAAATTCTTTACAATCAACAAAGAGAAAAGTAGAGCCATCAGTGCCAACACAAATTTTCAATGCATCAGACGACATAATCAACACCTTCATAGACCCTCCTATCAAACCATAAGTGGATCCAAAACACACCGAGAGAGAGAGATATGAGAATTTTTTTTTTTTTCTTTTTTGCGTTTTGGGTTTGGAAGAGAAAGGTTTTGGGTTTGGAATAGAAGCCATTTGCAGTTACAAGAAAAGAAGGAAGAAGGAAATATGGGTTTTGGGTTTGGAAGAGAAGGGTCATGGGTGGTTTGGAAGAGAAAGGTTTTGGGTTTGGAAGAGAAGACTTTTGCAGGAATAGGAAAAAGAAGGAAGAAGGAAGAAAAAAAATTCTAGTTTTAACGCCATTTATCTGGTTTATTAAATTAGATAGGTGTCAAATTTTTAAATAGGGGACCTAATGTACTGTACCTAAGTTTTGCCCTAAAACAATCCCTCAATTCCTCGACAACAAAAAAATCTCATTCTCAACAAAATTAATATATATCCACAAAAGACCCAAATCCTAAAAATCAACGTTGTTCATCTAAAACAATCAATCCTTCGAATTAAAAAAAAAAAGAAAAGAAAAAAAAAGAGAGAGAGAGAGAGAGAAAAAAAAAAACAATTTCTCTATAATTTTGCATAGAAATATTATGCACAAAATATTTTGCACACAACCTAAAATTTTCACAAAAATCACAAAAATATGTCTAATACATTTATCACCTAAAATATTTTGTACATAACCTACAATTTCCACAATTTTAATCTATCATGTGGAAACGTGATCCATGAAACATTTGGAATTATGTGATGAATATGCTATTATAACGAAAATCTATAGTCTATGCATCAACTTTATAATAAATTATAATCCACTTAGATCTAATCCCAAAAAAAAAACAAGTGTTATCATAAAAAATAGTTAACCAAAAGTTTGAGCATGTACACTCCTCAAAAGTTTAAGTGACAAATCCAAAATCAATATTGCATGCAAGTTATACATTTTGACCAAGTAGATCTAATATCTTGATTGTGAGATATTATTATTAACCTTTTTATCTTTTTGATGATAGGGGAAGACTATTATGAACATGATCGTCCAATCTAAGGTTTATAAAATGAACTCATATGATCAAAACCTTAATTATTGTTTATGACTATTGTTTATTATATGTTTGGATGATGATTGCATGACATGACTGTGGTCATCATATTTTAGGAGAATAGTTAACTGGGCGAGGTGAGTATCTAACCCAGCCCTTCCCACTCCATAACTTAACCTTAGATCTTAGATCAATGATTCATAGACTAATTCTTATTTTATGTAATATTTATTTTTTATAATGCAATTAGGGATCAATTAAAGTCCTTTATTTTCTTAGATTGTATCCAAGACCAAGGTAATACATTTCTTTTATTTTCTATCAAATGTAATTACAAAATTATTTAATCAATAAAATGGTATATTTATTTTATTGCATGGTACTATATTGTTAGTTGAACCTCCATTTTGGGTAGGGGTGTGCAAAAAACCCGCCAAACCCGACCCGACCTAACCCAACCCGCCGAGGTGGGTCGATTTTTAGGGCTTGGTGGGTTGGGTTGGGTTACAAAATCTTTTTTAATAGCGAGTTAGGTTGGATTTGGATCATAAAATTACAAATCCGACCCGACCCACCCATATTTTAATATATGTTTAAAATATATTATATATTTAATAAATTAAAAAAAAAAAAAACCAACTGTAGAGCACTTCCTCGGTTCCTACTATCATATATATATATATTATAAAATCCTATTAGTTCTTTTAATATATATTTAAATATATTATATAATTAATAAAAAAAAATTTAAAAATTTTAGAAATATTTTGTTTATAACTAAGTTAGGAACTCATGTATATTTTGTTTAGTATGAATTAGGATACTAGTTCATTTATATTTTGTTTATCAAATCAGTTGGATACTTAAACATATTTTGGTTACAACTAAGTTGGAATATTAGTTTATATATTAATGTATATTTTGTTTATCAACTCAGGTGACAAGTGTGATATATTTTTTTCTGCTTAATTTAATAATAATAGTAATTAAAAAAATTGTCCAACTCATGGGTTCAACCTGACCCAACCCAACCCATGTGGGGAGTTGGGTTGGGTTGAATTTTTTTTTTACCTACCATGGTGAGTTGGGTCAAAAAATCCCCTCAACCTGACCAATTTGACCCATGCAAACTCCTAATTTTGGGATTTTTTTTTTTTTTTTTTTTTTTAAAGATGGTTAGAATAGAGAAATGAGAAAGTTTGAATTAAAAAAAATATATATACAAAAAGCTACTTATCAAATATTGTACTGTGCGTTGAGATTAACTTATTTAACTTTTTACTAAAAGTATATTAAAGTATACTTCTACTTTGAAAAAATGATTTTTAAAAAAATTAAATTTTAAAAAATGTTACATAAAAACTAAAAATTAAAAATTAGCAAAAAAATGTAGACCCAAATAAACATGTCCGTTTGGATACTATTTATTTTGCTGAAAATTGAAAACACTGTAGTAAAATAATTTTTAAATGCGTAAATAATACTGTGAGATCAATTTTTAATGAAAATTATATTGAAAAAAGAAATTTACGAGCTTCATACACAGTGTATAGAACTCAATAAAAAACCAACACAACCACATAAAGTAAAAAACGCGCTTAAAAAAAAAAAAAAATTCAGACGTAGACGTGGGAAAAGCTGCATCCAACGGGAACGTAGTATTTGGTAAGATGAATGTGGGACCTTTTCTGGTGAGTTTTTACTACGATGCTCTTGAATTTGGCTAAAAAAAAGAACGGTTTGAAAAGATGATGCTAATGCTCTTTAGTCTTAAAGAGCATTTCTGCATATCCATTTTTGCAAGCTTTAGCCAAATTTTCAAGTAAAAGATCTTTTTTTTTTTTCTATTTTTAAATACATCATACATCCTACTCTTCATTTTCTTATTCTTTAAATTTAAATATTCATTGTAATTTCTTCTAAGCGGTACAAATATAGTCAAAAAATACTTAAAACATTCGATGATTATAATAGAAAATGGTCCATAATGTCCATAAATCTCTTTGACGGCAGCAATAAAAATTGTTGTTCAAAATTTTCTTTCCATAAAATACGTATTTTAGTAGTTGTAAATAACATCTTTAGTGAATTATGTGAATTGTACCTTCAATTAAAAAAAAACACAGTTATTTTCATACATTTGAAAACCATATGGCAAAGGCGCATTATGTACTGAAGGAAAATTATGTTGCACACGTGCGCATTTACAAACTGCCAAAATATAATTGAAGACGTGATTTTTAGTCATGATTTCAGTCGTTTTGAGCTGGGTGTAAATGCACACAATGTCTTAGTACCATGCTATAATTACTCATAAATCTTTGAATTCCAACAATCTAAATTGAGTAATGATCATCAGATATGATGGGTGAGTTTCTTGTTTTTTATTGTATATTGACCCAACAAGAAATCATAACCGAGAAGAAGAGTTAGCAGAAACAATCTTCCTCAAATCCTTTCTCAATAATTTTCCTGCTGCACTCTTGGGTAAGGAATTCACAAACGTTACACGTCTTATTTTCTTGTATGGTGCAACCTGTTATCAAGAGAAAATGAAGATGGTTCATTTTGACAAACAAAATATTGAGCATTTTATCAATTCAGCTTTTATGTTAATTACTACAGCTTAGAGAACTTGAAGTACCTGTTTTGCGACAAAATCAATTATTTCTTCTTCGCCGAGGGAGCATCGAGGTTGTCTTACCACAAAAGCCATTGGCACTTGACCAGCTTCTTCATCAGGGTATCTGCCAATTTATTTTATGAATTTTTAATAATCAAATAAGATGCCCAATTGTAACAATAGTGATGGTTAAGCTGACATAATTTGGGTATTTGGATTTGAATTTGGATTTGGGTGATTAAAATCCAAATAACTTATTTGGGAAGTTTAAAAAATGTCAAGGATTTGGATTTGACAAATCCACCTAGGATTTTATACCTTTAAAATGCTTGGATTTGAAATAACTCCTAAAATCAATGGATTTGAAATCCCTTGATTTGAAGTTTTTTAATTTAAAATCCAAATCCAAATCTAAGTTTCCAAACGCAACCTAAGAACTTATAGTTGATGCCACTTTAGTTCTACAACAAGAAAAATATAGCACTTATATATGGCATTGTGTTTCATTAAGGATTGAAAAATGGTACCATATCATTCAAAGGGCAAGGGGACATACATAAGGCCTTGTAATGAATGAACCCTTGACCAAAAGTGACTTTTAAACCATGAGGAATTTATTTGAACTTACGGTATAACAGCTGCATCAACTATCTCCGGGTGGGACTGAAGCAAATGTTCCAGCTCTGCAGGGGCTACCTGCAAAATGTATATACCAATGCATGAGCTCCTACTTGTGTTCTTTAAAGAAATAACATGTGCCTGTTATAAAAAGAAAAATAAGAATATGCATATATACCTGATATCCCTTGTATTTGATCAATTCTTTAAGCCTATCTACAACAAATAGGAAACCTTCCTCATCAATATAACAAAGATCACCTGTTCTCAACCAACCACCTGCTACTAAAGTTGCAGAAGTTGCTTCCGGATCACCAATATAACCTGCAGTAACATCACAGAACTCACATGGTGCGTGTAGAGAATTACTATTAACAAAAAGGCTGATCACAAAAGCTATGCTAGAATTAAATACAGATTGCCACATCGAGCTATCTGAGGCAAACTAACCATGCGAAGAGTTAAACACAAGAGATTGCATTATATTTTTCTTCATTTCAAAAGTAAATAATTTTGAAAATACTTTCATATATTGTAGTGTAATTTATTGGAAGGTATTTTCCTTAATCATTTACTTTGAAAGATAGGATAGCTATGAGTAGTGCAGCAAACTGTGATTAGTGAATGATGATAAGTGATAACGCAGCACAAGGGTCAAAGTCACGGAACTATTTAGAAAAAAAAGAGTTGCTTATTGTGTCCATTTCTTTCCCTGTCATACCAGTGGTCAGTGAATGGTGATAATGCAGCACAACACAAGTGTCAAAGTCAGCAAGGATTCTTTTTATAATTTGCTTTTATTTGTCAGTTTCTTTACCTTTCATAATTGAGGGTCCTCTAATCCAGAGCTCCCCTTGCTTGCCCGGTGGCAAAGCCTCCCCTGTGTCCGGGTTTATAATTTTAGCTTCAAAACCACCTGAAAATTTTCCTGTTGCTCCCCAGTGAAAAGTCTCCTCTTGACCCACTGTTCGGCACACTGACCCCGTTGATTCAGTTAGCCCATAACCCTGCATCCATCATTTATTTATTTTCAAAATCTCACAGCTTTTCCTTTTCATTAATATTTTTATATATATATATAATTCAAATAATTAAAAAAAAAAAAAAAAGAATTTGAATTCTAAAAGTATTTGTTTGAAATATCAGAAGATTAAATATTTAATCTTTAAAAGAAAGTTACATTTTGAAAAATAACCCGTTTACTTCAAAGTTTAATTATTGTTTCCGGTTAGCACTTGTAGTGATTTTTGTTATCGAATAAGAAATTGGTGTTTCATCTCCGCCTGTACTAAAAATCAATTAAATGTTTTAGTGAGATGATAAATAAGCAATCACCTAAACTCTCTCAAAAAATAATTCTCTTAAAAAAAATACAAACTTATGAATAGCTATGCTTAAAAAGGCAGTGCTCCGTTGAATTAGAGGAAGACATATACACCTACCTGTGCAAAGACAACTCTTGGAAACTTGGCCAAGAAATCGGAGATGACATCCTTTGCAATCGGAGCCGCACCGCACGCAACTCCTTCCAACGAGCTCAAGTCGTAGCCTTTCGTTACATCAGTCTTGGCCATGGCCACCACCACCGGTGGGGCCATCGCCAAGTGGGTCACTCTAAACTCCTCCACCGCCTTCAACATCTTCGTCAGATCAAACCTCTCCATTAGCACCACCACCTCGCTCAGAGCCACCGACTTCAAGCTGTAGAAAAACCCGAACACGTGAAAGTACGGCATCGTATAGAGGAACACCGCAGGCGATTCCCTCTCAGTCCGGTATGCGTAGGGACCGGCGACACTCGCTATCAGGTTCCGGTGAGTCAGCATCACTCCTTTGACTCTTCCGGTAGTCCCCGACGAGTACAATATCGCCGCCAAATCGGACTGGCTCACTTCGACGGGCTCGATCATTTGTACCGGACTCGTCATCATTGAGTCGAACTCAGGCGAGTCGAGGACAATGGTTTTAAAACGGAGAGAAATGTTTGAAAGTTTGTGAGCGGTTGATGAAGTGGCAAACGCGATCACTGGGTTGCATAGTTGGATTAGGCTAGAAATCTCAGACTCGGTGCTGAGTGGGTTAGCCGGAGAGATGACTATCCCAAGAGATAAGAGCGAGAAGTAGAGGATCGGAACCTGGACGAGGTTTTGGGAGAGAACGAAAGCAGTGTGGCCTTTGGAGAGTCCGAGGACGGAGTGAAGGTAGGAGGCTAGAGTTTTGGCTTTGCGAGTGAACTCGGAGTAGGAGACGCGTTGACCGGTGGAGGAGTTGATGAGAGCGAGTGAGTCAAGCCATGGCGAGTTAACTCGGAGCGAGAAAGCGTATTCAGAAGCTGAAATAGGAAGGTGTTGTGGTGGAAGATGGATTGGAGGTCTGAGGCTGTGGAAAGTGTTTGTTTCTGAGTTGAAACCACTTTGTGGATCGATGGGAGGCTTCTTTTGGTTCATTTGAAATTTTGGCAGTGATTACTGATCAAAGAATTTAGAACAGCCTTAGGAGTTGTAGTATACACGTAGTTAATTGAGATCTGAGCTGGGGGTATCGAAAGTAGCAAAGTGTTTTCATTTGGGTATTCTTTTTTAGCTGAACTTTCATTTGGGGGTATTCGTCGGAGAAAATAAATAACAATTCAAAGAGAGAAACGATATCGCCGACGCCTATTACTGCAGGTTATGTCACCTTGCTGACTAGAGCTCTTCCATCAGAGCTCCAAACAAACAAACAAACAAAGATGGAAAATAACTATCTATGGAAACGTGCCTGTCTTTATTCTTCTGTTTTTCTAGAGTGATTCTGGCGCCACACCATTGCCCACACAAAATTGGCGAGTTATGATTAATATTGGGGTTGGTAAAGAGGGTGACAGTAGAGACTCTTCTGTCAAGTCTAACTTGTCATGCGGTGAATTGTAATTGATGTTGTTTTGCTAATGATGTGACCCCAAAATTTTTTGTTTTTTTAGTTATAGCCAGCTGGACTTATTTCGTTCTAGTAAGAGCATTCGGATTCAAATTAGTGTAGCAAATTTTTTTAAAGTTATTTGTCACTGTAAAAAAGTTATTTGATATATTTTATTTTTCTATTTTTATAAAATATCCAACATCATTAATTTTATTTTAATTTTTAATATAATATAAATAATATAATAAAATAATATATTTATTTATTATTTTTTCTCTATTATTTATTGTCTTCATCACTATCTTGAAGCACCACCATAATTTTAAAAACAGGACCGATTAAAAAATGAAAAAGTAGTGATTTTCGGTTTTAAGGTCGAACCGTGGTTGGATCAATGGTCGAACCAATGATGTCATAATTAATTAATTAATAATTTTAAATTATAAAATATAAAAAATGTAATAAGTATAAAACTAAGAATATTTAGTTTTAAATACATATTTTTTTATTTAAAAAATGTGAGTTTAATTATCACATATTATATTTAGAAAATTAAAATATCAAATCCACAACTTATATTGTATTAAAAATATTTAGTATAAAATTAACAATACATAATAAATTAGTAATTGTTAAAAAAAAAAATTGTACTATTATTTATTGGCCAAAATGGCCCAATACCATTAATTTTTGAAATTATTAGCAAAAAAACACTGTTTCAGAAATAAACAAAGATCTACCACTTTTTTAAGTACTCAAGTTTGGTGAACTCGAGTACCCTATTTTCTAGTTCCACCGTAACACGATGGCATGGCATTTGGAAATTAAATATTCAACTTAGTACTCGAGCTTCATGAGCTCGAATACTATATAGTGTGATACCCAAGTCCACTAAACTCGAGTATCAATCTGTATTGGCCCCAATTGCTTCAGCAATCATGCAACTCGGCCAATACAGAGTGATACTCGAGCACATGAAACTCAAGTATTGTGTTCAGTACCCGAGTCCACCAAACTCAAGTATCAATCTGTATTGGCCCCAATTGCTCCAGTAATTATGCAACTCGGCCAATACAAAGTGATACTCGAGCACATGAAACTCGAGTACTGTGTTCTGTACCCGAGTCCACCAAACTCGGGTATCAATCTGTATTCGCCGACTGATTTTTCATGCCTACTGATACTCAAGTCCAGTAAACTCGAGTATCAATCTATATGCCAATTTCTGGAGAATGCACAAATCTTTACGTCCATCTAGTTCTAGGGTTGTGGCTACCCATCTAACTAAATTCATTGGAAGGTCCACTTGGCTAGAAGCTCATGCTCTCTCTCTCTCTCTCTCAATAAAAAAACAAAGAAAGAAAAATCCCCATATATGTTTTTTTCTTTGGTTTTGGTTAGCCATCTAACTCAAATCATTAGAAACAGAATACAATGGCCCCAATGGTTTCTTTAATCAATTGGTTTCATCTTCTTCTTTTTGCTTTTTGAAGAAATTCACAATATTTAATATATATATATATATATATATATTACCAATTGGTTGATTTTCTTCCCCCCACACCCCCCTCCCTTCATTATTATATAATATAATATAATATTATATTATATTATATTATGACATGCCTAAGGTTTTTTAATACTTACATGTGATCAAATGGGTGGTATATGGAAAGGCTGTTTATAAAATCACCAGCATCATAACTCATTCAGCACAACTTATATGATAACCTTGAAAACTCAAAGGTGGTATTATTTAGGCATTTTCACTTAATCCCGGTGTTAATCTGTATAATTATTTTTTTTCAAAACAGTTCTATTTGTTTTAGAACTTAACATCCCTCCAAGCCAAACAGAAAATTTAATGAACTTGTTAAACTGTCCAGTAATGCGTAGTTCATTGCAATTTGCAAGTTGTTGCTCTATTGACATGTTCTAAGTACATTAGTTTGCATGATTAAAAGCATTTATTTTCTTCTCTATCTAGTATCATTTTAATTGATTCTGTATTTGGTAGGGAAAGAAGTCAAGATTTGGTACGTTACATACTAAGATTCACCCCCATCCCAAAAAATAAAAATAAAAGAGACAAAATCTCCCCTGCCAGTAATAGTATAATGCATGGGAAGCAGTCATCACCCATGCTTTCCCATGCATTTCTGAAATTGGAGACTCCCACTTTCAACATGTAATCAGCTGCTACAACCTCCAAGTCCTCTAGTTGGTATTCATCTTCAACATCATCATCCTCTGTCTCACCAGTGGTTGGCTCAACCTAATAGTATCGCCAAATGCATTAGTTAATAAAACAACTATGATATGTTCATGATTGACATATATTTTCCATATCCCATCCTTCATTTTGATCATGATAACTTAAAGAATCTATGCTTGGAAACAACCTCAGATACTGCACAAGTTGTTGTTTTAACCAAACAAAGTAGGATATGGTGACTAAAAGATCTACATCTATCAACAACCACCCAACATCCCCAGTATGTAAAACCGAGCATACTGCTGCACAAGCACCTTGATGGCGTCAGCCGGGAGAGGGTTGCTAAACCGCTCCTCAAGCCATTTGGCTTTTACCCTTAGCCCTTTTATCACTCTAGTGTTCTTATTACCACCAACGTCTTTGGTCGGCGGCCTATGCCTTAGCAACTCAAAGCAGAGGTCACCCCAGTCGCCTATATCGGTATATCCCACCACAGGCAAGCTATCTACAGGTACCCCCACTATAACCTCCATGTCTTGTAGTGTGATGGTCATCTCATCGTGGGGTAAGTGGAATGAGTGCGTCTCCGGCCGCCATCTCTCCAACAACGCCATGATCAATGCGTGGTCAAGGTCTATATGTGGGACTCGAAGTAGCCCATCTAACCCCGCAGCTGTGATATAAGCTACAATCCGTGGATCTAAAACTAGACCATCTTCAAGCAGACCTTTATCTCAGTGACAATAAGTCAGTACACTTGGCACTTCCTGCAAACAGAGCAGCTTAGTATTAATAATAGCATTCACTAAACTCGTAATAATTATGCTTCAAACTTAAATGCCAAAAATCTTTCTATTACATATATTGACTACGATTTTGGACAAGTGCATACCTGACCTTCCAAAGGAGCCTCCCAAATCAAACTTGAACGATGCACAGCCTGCCTTTTCAAGACAGTCTGTATAGAGGGTCCCGCTTCATGTGGGTCCATATCTGGCATTTGGTGACAACAACAATCAGGGGAAAATTCACTTCAAATACATAAACTTTCTTCGTCTTCTTCTTCTTATTTATTTATTTTTAATTATAAACATATTTGACTGAAAATGGCAATAATATATATCTAATGTAGCCTTCACTGATTTCATTAAAAAAAAAAATGAATTAAACTTTAGAATGTTAAGTAGATTAAAACATCAACATATAAGATAAAACATTTTCACCCCTAAATAAATAAATGAGAAAGCCACAACTTTCAGATGGAAGAAATTTCTAAAATGAAAGTCTCTTTCAATGAGAATGCTAACTGTGTCCTACAATGACTGGGTTGCTCTAATAACACATGAAAATGTTCATTAAAAACAAAAAAAACAAAAAATAAAATAAAAAATTACACCACAAAATACCCACATCATATTAATTTTGATTTTGAAAATTACAAACTAAAATGAGAGATCATATTTCCTGTGTTGTAAATGCCCATTATTAACAGTATTCTCTATCATAGCAATCCAGTCCAAAAAAAGGGCTTTTTAGCTAATAAGAGATGATATACTAATGAAATTAACTCATTTTGAAGGTGAAATCACCATCACTCTGAAGCATATGATATTGGTTGGCACTTGGTAGTGGAAATGAAAGATGGAGTGGTTTTCCAATGATTGCACATCATCTGCTACCAATTGTAAGTCTTGGTTAAGACCCATGTTCTCAAGTTCTATCAATTTCATCATTGATATTCTTTGATTGGATCATTTCTACAATTAAAAAATATAGGGACTTCCATAATTTTCCATTAATTTGGTTAGGCAGTCAATTGACTTTATAGACAACATAGACAAAGAGGGAGGTGTTAGAAGATTAATGGAATGTTCATGCATGACTCACTCTAAGCCATACCAGCTGAATTACAAGAAATATTAATAATTTATATGTGAGTTAAACAACAAAATTCTTTCAAACTCATTTTCATGTTATAACTAAAATATGAAAACAACTTATCCACAGAAAAAAAAACTAAAGGAAAAAAGAAAAAAAAAATCAAAGAGTTACTAAGTAGATCTTGGAGCATCTGGCCAGGTTGAGAAAAAAAGTAGGATTATAGGGTTTATCCAATTATCTGGTGGAAATTTTCTCATAACTTGATTCACAACCACATCAATTCAAGAAAACAGAAAGCCAAATGAAAATTAAAGACAAGAAAAATATGCTTTTTTAAATGTGACCTAACACATTATATATCTATTTTGACACATTGCACTAATCGGGAATGCTACTAAGAAAAGATATATTCTCTTTGTTAAATACTACTTCATTGAACAACTAGACAAATTAAGCCTATTTAGCATAATGTGTGGTTCTCTTTAAAAGTGTATTGGTATCCGATTGTAGATTAATTAGTACTTCAATCTTGCTATTTTTGCCAAAAGAAAATACCCACCATTGAGTCAAAAGCATATATAATAATGCGGCTAAGTGTTTATTTTTTCACCCTAATATTTTTATTACTTCAAAGATTAGCAATAGAAAGTGGATTCTAATTGTGAAATAAAAATTTGTAACCTGGATAATGCAATCAGGACTTTATATATGAAAACTTATCAAAGAGGCATGATTGTTGGAAACTTTTATCACATATAAAGAAAGCTAAATAAAATGATACCCCACAAATGCATTATCCACAAATACCCACAAATACCCAATGCTCCAATCTGGCTCCAGAGAATGGTTCAGTAACTAGATAATAACATTTAGAGCATCTCCTTCTCAAAGACCCACATATACCCACAAATACCCACAAATACCAAATGCTTAAACAAATATTGAGATAAGGAGACATACCTTGCAATTCCAAACTGAAGATGCAGACTGACAATGAGAGTAGAGAGCGTGAGCAAGAGGGAGAGTACAAAGCGAGACCGAGACTAAGAGGGAGACCGAGACTGAGAGGGAGACTGAGAATGAGAGCGAAAGCGAGACTGAGAGGGAGATTGAGAGCATATGGAAGATGATAGCGAGATTGAGAGGGAGATTGAGAAAGTGATAGCAAGATTTAGAGGGAGATAGCGAGATTGAGAGGGAGATTGAGAAAGTGAGTGATGAGAGAGTAAGCTGAGTGTGCTCTAAGTGTGGGTAACATATCTTGGTTTAAGTGTGAGTAATAGGGGCCATATTTGGGTGTAGTTGGCTAGAACAGTACTCGAGCTCATGAAGCTCAAGTACTAAGCTGAATATTTAATTCCCAAATGCCATGTCATCGTGCCATGGTGGAACTAGAAAATAGGGTACTCGAGTTCACCAAACTTGAGTTCTTGAAAAAGTGGTAGATCCCTGTTTATTTTCGAAACAGTGTTTTTTTGCTAATATTTCAAAAATTGATGGTATTGGGCCATTTTGGCCTTTATTTATTACTAAATTTATATGGATTATTATTGTGCATTATATATATATATATATTATGCTTTAGCTACATTTATTATATATTATTTATTATTTATTTATATGATCAAAATTGGCAATTGGCAGGTAACATGTCACTTAGCTCTTTTCCTCTATACCAAAGTTCATGAAATAGGCTAATAGCCCAAAGGTTGCCAAAAGCCCAAAAGCAAAAAACACACCCCCACCAAAGAACAACACTACAAGACAACGTTGAAAAAAAAAAAAAAAAACTCTAATAATTAAACATTTAATTATTAGGACGGATAGGAAAGGTATTTGGAAATTAACATCTCGAGTTTTAGAAACTCAAGTTTTAAAAACTTGCTTCCCACTTGCTGATTTGGACAGATTTTTGCCACATAGATCTTGAGTCTTTTACACTCGATTTCAAAATACATAGCACACGGAACTACAAACCCAGAAAAGAAGAAAACCCAGAAGAAAACCCAACAGAAAGAAAGAAAGAAGAAGAAGATCCATAGCAAAGAAGAAGACCCACAGCACACACAAACCCAGTCTCCATCAAGCACATCCCGATCGTAGATCTACGGTGCAGTTCACGATCTTCATGGGTGCAGTTTGAATCTAAAGTCGGTCAAGTTTGCTTTCTTTTGAATCATAAAAAACTATTCGAACTCTTAAAACATCACCAACTGCAACTATTAACCTCAGTTGCCGCTAAAGTTTCTCCATTTTAGGTGAGCTTGTCACTTTAACTAGCTTTGTACTATGGTCCTTATGATCAAAACCCAGTTGCCCTTTTATGGTTTTTTTAAGCTTTCTAGGTGGTAAATTAAGTAGGGGTTGGATTTTATTTTTTATTTTTTTTTATTTTTTTTTGTATACCAGGTGTTTGATTAAAGTTCCCAAAGAATCAGTTTGGTTCCCCAGAAAGGAAAAAGATGCATGAATCTAAGTCACATAACTGAACAAGGATTCGTGAAGTTGGTTTTCCTTATTTTACTTCCTTTGTGCTGGTTTCTTGGTGATCAAACTGAAAATTATGTCTTGCTACCCTTTTTAGTCCTAAAATTAAGACACTTGCTGTAGACGATTTGCAGACAATCTCTGTGGATCTCTTCGTCTTCCCGGATGGTCAGTACCCACTGGAACTCGAGTCTTAGAGACTCGAGTTCCACCTAGAATTTTTTTCCACATCAGTAAGTCAGAAGTCTGGAACTCGAGTTTTTAAAACTCGATTTGCTATTGAACTCGAGTTTTAAAAACTTGAGATGCTAGTTTTCCACTTTCTTTCTTAACTTGTCAAATAACAAAATTCTACTAATAATAAAGTTAAATGGAAAAAAAATTCAACTTCTGGGTGTTTCCACTTCTTTTATTCAAGTTTATTTCTCCCTTCTCTCTCAACTTAGATCTAATTCTTCTCTTTTCTTTTAAGTTGTCTTGGTCAACATTCTTGTGTGTACTTAGATAGTCAGATGGTGCCTCCATTGAAGAATCTCTCTCCTCAACTACTCTTTCTTTCTATTCTTTTTTCTTTTTTAGTGGCAAAGGATGGTCATGGTTGATTGCTTTGCCTTTTCAGATCTTTACTATTTATTCAAAATTGCTGCATTTTGGTGTTTTAAGCAAACCGGCCAACAATCGATTCAACCATATTGGTTTTTAGTTTTTACAGTTGAACTGGCAGATTCCCGGTTTTTCCGATTATTAGATGATTTTTGGTTTTTAGTCATAATCGAACTGAATTGAAGGCCAGTTCCCGATTGAACCGGTTGGACCAGCTGGTCCAGTCCGTTTTTAAAACCATGGGCACCACCTCCACTACCAATGTGAAACTCAGCAACCCCAAATCAGCACAAACCCAGCACAAACTCGATGGAAACCTAACACAAACACAAACACAAACTCAGCATACAAACACAAATCTAGCACAAACTTGGCGGCGATGGGGCTTGGGTAACAAATTGGCGATGGGGTTTAGGGAGATGGGGTCTTGGTGAGATAGGTTTGTGGGTCAGTGAGATGAGTTTGGGGAGATGGGTCTGTAGGTCGGCGAGCTGGCTGGCGTTAGCGAAGCAGAGAAGAGATGAGGGAGGCATTAGAGAGGAAAAAAAAAAAAGAGAAGGAAAAGAAGAAGAAGGGAGAGAAGCCGGAGAGATAGGAAGAAAGAAAAAGAAAATATTTTTTTAATGATAGAAGAGAGAGAAGTTTAATAATTTTTTTTTTAGCTTCTCGCTACAATGCACAGCTATTTATGGCTGTGCATTGTAGCAAGAAGCTAAAAATTTTTAGCTATGGCACCACCACTACATCATGCTTTTTAAGTATTGGTGGTGCTAAAAATAGCGATATAGCTATTTGTAGTGGGCTTTTTGTGTTACGCTGGGCTGCCTCCTGCGATACTATTGTTATACTAGGCTAAGCTGCCTCTTGCGGTACTGGGCTCAAGTGTTCTAAGTAAGGGAGTTGAGACCGGTCCAACTGTAATTCAACTTGGTCCAGCTTGTGCGCAAACTATGCCTCGTCTGCCAGGAGCGTGCTTACAGCAAGCAAAACTATTCTAAATGAGTCATGGCAGACAGACATGATAATAAAACAAAAAAAATGAATACTTCGGCTTCTTAATTAGAATGAATAGCTAATCCTTACTTAAGGAAGATAATCACAATGACAATTGTAGGGACTCAATTTGTAATGGACCCATGACAATAAAATTTGTAGAGCGTGGGTGGAAGGGTTTCGCACCAGCAAAGCAAGCAGTTTAATAACATGAAATTCATAGGAATAAGAACGAAAGAATTTGACTAATTCTTTCTAAGGATCATCATTATCCCCTTGGTTAAGTGTTTGTGAGGATCTTTATAATGATTTTGACTAAGTGTTTATGAGGACAATAGCAATGATTTTTGCTGAATATTTATGAAGGAAGTTCATCCTCGACCCAATCCAAGGATCCAGCCTGAGGATCTCTTTACTTAGAACTGACATCTATCCGGGTCCCTTCCCCCTTTTTTTGGCGGGGGTGCTCTCTCTTATATATCCTTGTTTAGTTAATCTCTGCCGCCCACTTATTGATCATCTAAGCCTACACTTGAGTGCTTGTCCCATCAACCGTCTTTGCAGGCTTTCTGTTAGTTGAAGTGACTAAGGTATCTCTGTTGGCTGGTCAATTCATCATTGATGTGATCAGAATATCGGTGGCATGCATTTAATGGGGGAGTGACAGCCCCTTTCTTTAGACGTCGGTACGCCGAGGACATGGGTCTCCTCGGCGGGGTCCTTAAATAACTTGGGCCTCGTTCGTTTATCCTCAGATTATGCTCTCTCTCTCTCTCTTTTGGCGTGGATTTTGGGCTTGATGTGGAGTGGGCCGGAGTTACCAAATATTTGGGGCCCCACAATAGCCCCTCAAAATTCTGCTGTCCGACCCCTTGGAGAGGGGAGGAGGATTTTGACGTTCCCAGGCCTATTGTACTGGCCCGCCGGACCCTGTCTCCCTATCAGTGTCACAATCTTTTCAACTGCCATTGCAACTTTCTTTTGCATAAAGGGCCTGCCCGAGGAGTTTTGCCTTACTTCTGTAAGTCTTTTGCTTTTTCTTAGTCTATACTCTTTAGCCTGAGTTCCTTGCTAGTTCTTCTAGGATGAATAGGTTTAAGTTGCTGTGCTTCAGCATTCAGCTTTATTTGGTTTTCGTTCCTAGCAGGGCTCATTACTTAGCAAAAAGGGGTTGGCTCTGCCATAGGTTTAGGCCTATGGTCAGTATACAACCCTGGTTATCTCCGTTGCCTAGATCGTCTTATAGTGACTAGTTTCCCCAGAGGCTTGGGTCTTGAGGACCATGCAAGTCCCTGGTTTTATTTAACTCTTAGTTTTCTCATCTGAAGTATCTGGTTTCCCTAAAAGCTTGAGTCCGAGGACCATGCAATGCCTTGGTTCTGTCCAGTACCTAGTTTTCTCATTTTAAGTGGTTAGTTTCCCCAGAGGCGGGTGTCCGAGGACCATACAATGCCTAGGTTCTGTCTAACACTTAGTTTTCTCATCTGAAGTATCTGGTTTCCCCAGAGGCTTGAGTTCGAGGACCATGCAATGCCTTGGTTCTGTCCAGTACCTAGTTTTCTCATTTTAAGTGGTTAGTTTCCCCAGAGACGGGTGTCCGAGGACCATACAATGCCTAGATTCTGTCTAACACTTAGTTTTCTCATCTGAAGTATCTGGTTTCCCCAGAGACTTGAGTCCGAGGACCATGCAATGCCTTGGTTCTGTCCAGTACCTAGTTTTCTCATTTTAAGTGGTTATGCCGAGGAGAAGACCCTGCTCTGTACTGCCTCTTCGTTTGGCGCGACTCTTCTGATTACGAGGCGTCTCTTGGGTTATTCGAGTAACGCGTTTTGACGCTTCGGTACCTCTTTGTTAATGAGGCGCCTCCTTATTAATGTCAGTTGTGGATTTACGAGGATCTAGCGGCGGATAAGCCCCTTGGAATCTCGGCGGAGTTATTGCCTCCGATAATCTCTCCTTAAGATTTAATGCGGATTGGCTCCCACCAATTTTTCGCCTTCTATATAAGGCATTTTTAGGACAACCTTTTTCTTCACACTCGACAAACATTCTTCTTAAACCCTCCCAAAGACATTGCTCAGGGGTTCTACAAAAAATAGCAGTTTGAGCCCCACCAAATGAATTGGCCCTTGGAAAGGGCAGTCACGAGGAAGCCTAGCCCCTTTCAGGAGCCAAGGATGGTACCCCGGCCCTGGACACCATGCTGGGGTTGGGGTAGGAGAAGGCTGAAGGTCTTTCTTCTTTTCAACCTAATCGGAGGTGGACCTCTCTTCGCCGTCTGGAGGAGGATCCCGAAAGAACGTAACCTCTTTCCCCGATGCCTGGATCCGTCAGCCCCTTCAAGCTGGCAGTGATGGGTTTGGGAGGGAAACCAGGCGAAACAGAGAGGGGGAACTCTCCTGTGCCACGACCCCCTCCCCCTCAACATTGCCCTCCTTCCTTGTTCTCCCTTCCCCTCTTCTTCTTTTGCTCATCAACCAGCCTTCCCTCCTTCATTTCCTCTTCTTTTGCTTCACAACCAGCCTTTCTTTCTTTCTTTTGTTCCTCTGCCAGCTTTGTTAGGCATCTGTCTTTGTAGTTAGCTTTAGAACAAGCCCCATGGGCATCACTTGTAAGAGATGTAACTTTTTCTTCATATATTAATAAAGAAGTAGACTTGTGTTGTCTCTTTTATTCTTCGCATATTCTTTTTCTTGTGATTGTTGACTTCTGAATGAATGTTGTTGCTGTAAACTGTATTGTTTTGGTGTGTTTTTTTTTTTATAAGTGTTGCTCTTGATTTTTTTCACACTGACCGTCGCACTTGCTAGTGCACAAGTCCTTCCCACAGACGGCGCCAATTGTAGGGACTCAATTTGTAATGGACCCATGACAATAAAATATGTAGAGCGTGGGTGGAAGGGTTTCGCACCAACAAAGCAAGCAGTTTAATAACATGAAATTCATAGGAATAAGAACGAAAGAATTTGACTAATTCTTTCTAAGGATCATCATCATCCCCTTGGTTAAGTGTTTGTGAGGATCTTTATAATGATTTTGACTAAATGTTTATGAGGACAATAGCAATGATTTTTGCTGGATGTTTATGAAGGAAGTTCATCCTCGGCCCAATCCGAGGATCCGGCCCGAGGATCTCTTTACTTAGAACTGACATCTATCCAGGTCCCTTTCCCCTTTTTTTAGCGGGGGTGCTCTCTCTTATATATCCTTATTTAGTTAATCTCTACCGCCCACTTATTGATCATCCAAGCCTACACTTGAGTGCCTGTCTCATTAACTGTCTTTGCAGGCTTTCTGTTAGTTGAAGTGACCAAGGCATCTCTGTTAGCTGGTCAATTCATCATTGATGTGATCAGAATATCAATGGCATGCATTTAATGGGGGAGTGACAGCCCATTTCTTTAGACGTCGGTACGTCGAAGACATGAGCCTCCTCGGCGGGGTCCCTAAATAACTTGGACCTCGTTCGTTTATCCTCGGATTATGCTCTCTCTCTCTTTTGGCGTGGATTTTGGGCCTAATGTGGAGTGGGCCGGAGTTACCAAATATTTAGGGCCCCACAACAATAATTAAAGAAAGCAAGTGAATAAGTGGTCAGCATATGGGTCAATCAAAAGAAGAAATAAATCAGTGTAAATCTTGTCTGCAGGACTAAAACTAGAGAGGGAAGAATGCTTCTTCTCAACGCAATTAATCTCCCAAGGAAAATCCTGCCATGGAAATAAATCACTTTGAGGGAGGCGGACCTGAATGGTTAGTGCCCGGAGGAACCCTTTTGCTTTTGGCAGAAAACAGGATTTTGAGAGGGAGAGAAGGAAACAACCTATTGGTGCATACCTGCCGATCTAATTCTCTATTTTTTCCTTTCTTCCTTTTTTGTTTTAGTTTTTCTCTTATCTTTCCTTTCTTTTCTTTTCTTTACCCTTGTTTTCTATTTCGTGATTCTTCCCCAGGTAATGGTTACTGTGATTCTAGTGTCCTCTCTTTTGCGTCGGCAAGGGCCTCCTTTTATAACGCTTGCCATGGTCGAATTTTACTGTTTTTACTTTTAACCAACTTTGTCTAGTTTGGGTGTACTTGCCGACCACCACTGGACCATTTGTGTGCCATTCCCCATCACCAGACAAAGAGGACTATTTTGTTTGTTAGTCTGTTGTGGCACCCTTTCCTGCCACGATGTGGGTGCTCTCTTTCCCTATCCCTCATGGCTTGCACCTAATTGTTCCAACTCAATCTTACTTCTTTTGGGTGGTATGTCATCCCAGCAGGACGTACTCGCAAAAAAGTTTGAGCAGAACCCCAAAATAGGTTTTCTACTCACCCCACCGCCAAACCATGCCCTCTTACCTTTGACCCATAACCTTACCATGTCCTATATTGGCAGAGTACAGGCTAGTGATGTCTAGGCCTTGTGCGTGCCTTCCTTCCATATGTGTCCAAAATCTACCTGCTGCTCATGCGTCTGTTGTGGTCTGGAGGCTTGCTTGCATAGTCTGCCATCCGTTCTTAACCTTTTATGTGAACTGCTTTTTGATTTCTCGCTCCCCTTAGGGACTGGACTTTACATTTCTTTTAGCCTATTCCTTAATTGCCATCATTTCCTGCTATATCGCTCTGTCATTCTTGTTGTAATGACTCAATCCTGCTGGGCCTCTTTAGGCCTACCGTTTATTCTTAGCATGGCCATTGGTTTTCCTACTTATGAACTCTTGTGTCCCTTTTGTTTTATCTTAGGCATCCTTGGCCCATTTACTTTCTTTCGGCTTCCTTGGCCCTTTTACTAACTCTGCATTCCCATGGGTTTTTACTAATTCCATTGGGCTTCCCTGGCCCAATTACCTTATTCTCATCCTTAGGACTTATGGGCCTACCATCAACCCCTTACTTACTTTGCTTGCATTACTTCGGGCCTGCAGTGGCCCATTCTCACTTTTCTATATCATATATTGCCCATGGGTCTGCTATTTCTCTCTTTCCGGGCTTCTTTAAGCCCATTTGTCTCCTCAAGGCCCGCTTATTTATTTCATGGGCCTGTGATCCATTATTCCTGCCGCTTGGGCCTAATGGTTTTGCTATTTGTTTGTCAACCCTTTGTTGCCCGTGTTGCTGAGCTTTCTTCTTTCTACTTGGATTCTCAAAAATGAACCTCAACACTATTTAGCACCACCAATGTGGATGCTCTAATCACGTAAAAAATAAGCAATTTTGTGCATAACTTGCCACATGGTGAGTTATGAATGGTGAAAATGTGTCTCTATATGATCCATCATCACATATTCACCAATCACAACTCGCCACGTGGTAAGTTATAGCACAAAATTGTACATTTTTATGTGTTTATAGTATTACTCATTTCATTTGTACCCCTCTTTTTTTGGTAGTTACAGTACTCACATAAATCATAACCACTAGATTTTACTTGTTTTAATTTGAACCATTTATATAATTTTAATAGAATATCAGTTACCAGTCAATCAGGTTAACATATAAAACCAAAAAAAAAAAAAACACTCGGTTCTTTTCTCTCTCACAAGTCACATCTCAGGCGGGTTCTTCACTCTGGCCACCTCTTCATCGGTCATGTTCTTGGCTAAATCACTAAATCTATTTTTACATTAATCTTCTTTATACATTGCGATTTACTCACAAATGAAAGTAAGGATCAAAATAAAACCCTAATTTCAAATGATCAATGTTAACATCATATCATTGCTCTCCAGTGGATTTTAAAAAGATGTGTCAAATATTTGATTTAAAGGTTAATCACAATAACGAGGTGCATATCGTTCAAAGGTATATGTTTGATATATTAAATTTTGAAGATGTGGGTATTTAATGATACAGTTTCTTTTTTTTTTTTTTTTTTAATACAAGATAGAATTTCTACTCTAGCATAATTTAAGTATATATGTGTGTGAAGGTTATTTCTGAAAATTTGAACCCCGGCTCTTGCCCTCCACACCCCATAAGCACTTATACTTGTGAAGTGACCACCGCACCAAGGGTGCGTGGTGGTATTTAATGATACAGTTTCGGTTTTTTATATGTTGTTTTATTTTATTTTTAATTTCTTTTTTATAGCCGGTGATATGGATGGCTGCTTTTAAGAGATTGGTAAGACATTTCAATTTGTTTTCTATTAATTGAAGTTTAGGCTGTGTAAGTGTGTGTATTGTCAATCTGGATTTTATTTATTTGCGTAGGTTTGATGTAATGCGATTCACTTGTGGTGATTTTATTAAGGCTAATTTGATTTTGTTATTGTTTTTCAATCATAGTGTCTTGTTTCCATTGTTATTCTCTTTCTTTTAGTGATGGGTCATCCAGTCTTGGCAATCCTATATCCAATTTGGATTTTAGTGTGCGTTTGACAACACTTATTTTTGTCAACTTATTTTACTATTCAGCTTATTTTTACTACTATTCATGGGCCCTACTACACTTTTTGATAATATTTATGGGTCATACTGTACTATTCCAGCTAACTTTTACCTTTATTTACAGTACTTTGAGTAAAAAGTTTTCAGTTTCAGCAAAATAAGCGGATTCCAAACATACCCTTAATCTGATAGTACTACTTATTGGTCACAAGAAGTTGGATTTTCTTTCCCTGTGTTGGGCAACTTAATTAGTGGAGCTGATTTGGCAATAAGTTCTCTTTTCCTCTTGCTTTCATTAACCTCTCCAGCAATCATTTGAATTATAGGGAAGAACTTTTTCTCAAATATGTAAATTTGTGTTTCCCTTATTGTTGGCCAGCTGATTCTTGTATTTTGTGTATTTCAGGCTGAATTTCGCAAGTCTGAACTGATTACTCAAAAAAAAAAAAAATTTTTGATTCCAGCACTGCTCATCATGTTGCTGCAAAGTTGGTTTTTCTAGTTCAATTTGGTTCTCTCGAGCACAAATATGTATGTATACTTTCTTTCCCTTATTGTTGGTTAGCTGGGCAATTATGACACTAAAAATTTGAAAGTCATTTTGTGAAAGAAACGGCATGTTTGTATTGTGTGTATTTCAGGCTACATTTGCATGGTTTAAACTAATTACAGCATTACTTGGCATGTTCATACTGTTCCCTTTTTCTACTGCCTTTTACTTGCACTTATCACAACTTGTTAGGACTTGAAATCATCAATCTGGTCATTTTGGATTTCAACCTTTTTGCTCTTTTGATTCAATATTCTAATCCTCAAAATTGAAGGATAATGTTTTTGCTAGTGTGATTTTATTTAGTTCGTCGGCCTGCTATGCATTTCTTGGCTTAGGTTTCTGAAAGAAGCAGAAAAATTTAAATTTTCGTCTTCATTTGAGTGGTGGAATTTAAGTATTAGATCAAGGAATTTTTGAAAGTCATAGGCCACTCATTATGCTTGAATAGTTTTTTTTTTCCAAGTCATTTCATCTTTAATTGAAAACAATAAATCACCATTCTAATCCTTTTGTTGGAGTGCAGCTGATACTTGTGTAGTTAACCTTTGCTCTGTTATTCATTTCCTCCTCCTACTTTGTTTTAATGAGAATTCTAACCACCAAGATGCTCCTTTCACCAATTTGTTGTTCACTAGTTATGGTTGTAGGAGCATTGTGGTGGGTTTCTCAATGATCATGGATTATGGTGGATTATGTTTGTCCTAATAGTTTGTAGTGCTAATAATATTTAATGTGCCTAGAGCTCTACTATTGCTTCAAATATTTCATGGTCTTGAAATTAAAATTTTCACATTATATACTATTGGCTAAATCAAGGCCAAGTAGGCCTCTATAGTTTGTATTGCCAATTTGGGAAGTTTTAACCAAGAGGACATGAAATAGAATAAGGTGGAGCCCATAAGAACATGAACATGTGCAATCTGAAGAACTATGGATGAATGCTATCTTTTAAGAACAATTCCTTTATTATTGTTAATGGGGATCAAATAAGTATATCCTGCCCTTGGTTGTCGTCCACATATTGATCACACCCAAGGAAAACCACAAGAATGACAGAATGCATGAACAAGACCATTAAGAAAAATGGGATCTGCCAAAAAGAACTTGTCCATAGATGACCATGTTATAGACGACTATACTCATGGACGATCAAATTGTACTTGGTAAATTCTACCAGAAATTCTCTAAAGGTTCTACATAAGCAAAACATGACACGTTGCTTTGTACGTGGAAGGAATTCCATACACTTCATTCCATATACCCCATTTTCTTCATAACCACCAACATCACCCACGATGGTGATAGATCCCAAACAAGTAGACCCATGTCAAACTCTCTATAAAAGGAGCAGGTCCCATCTACCAAAAAGTAAGTTCCAACCATTCACTATTTTCCATCCTCATGTTCTAGAGAGTAAACTGACTTAACCGTCGGAGGGTTCTTGGCCGGGTCACACCGGTCACCTTTGATAGTTCTTTCTTTCTTTTTAGCATTCATAGCCATCACCATAGTCTGAAGCAATCCAGCCTACTAATTTTCAAGTATCATCAATTGTTATATGCTTGGGAAAGTGGGAAAATGACTCACATCTAGGATAGAATAGAATACCCTGATTCCTTACCACTACCAGGGTCCAAGGTGAAATGATCCGGACCTTTGTTGAAAGATATATTTTCAAGACCCTTTGGTTCAAAGATTAAAAGAATTTCTAATGAACTTCTCTCTTTTTATTTCTAACGAACATAATTGGTATGTATTTCTAATGAACTTTTCCTTGTAGTTCTAATTTTTCTAAAACAAATTTATGAGATCATGTGTATTACAAGTTGTACCTTGACATTCAATTGGAATTGTAAGATTTGTATTCTCCAAAATAACTAGAGTTGTAAATGCAACCAATGTAACCAATGTACCATGTGATGGTTATACGTTCAAATGGCCAAAGTTTACTGGCCTAAGCATCAACATGGGAGAAATGCCAATCAATTGAGAAAGGACAACAATCCTTTGAGATGGTTATACTTTCAAAAGTACAAAGTGTACTCAAAATTGTATCTTGCTTGGCTAAGTGTTTAATGTTAATGATGTAAAGATTATGCATTGATAGTTTAGTGCTCATTGTTTATGAGAGGTGCAAGGATATGCAATAGCTTTCATGTATGTAATGACTATTTCTATGTAATATAGTAATTTTTTATTTGAAAATAAATTCAAATGTACTTATGAATGGAAGGATTTGCAATGTGAATCTTGTTTATGATAATTTGTCCACAAAGTACTGCTTATGAAAACAATGGAGAGAGAAGGGTTTGAGGTGACTGACAGGAAGAGAGAGGTGAGAGGTGAAGGACTCTATGTTAGGGAGAGAGGTGGGAGGTGAAGGCTTTGCATTTGAGCTATGCGAAAATGAAAGAGGGAGAGAGGCAGATCATGTTCTCGAAAAGAAAAGAGTTAGGTTTTTTTTTTTTTTTTTTTTAAAATAAAACTTAAATAAATAACTAAATAATATTGGTGACGTGGAAATTTGTTGAGGTTCCAAAGCTTATGTTGCAAAATATGAGGAAGTCAACCAATGGCTTCTTTGTTTCCTGCATGTATGTATTAAAAATGTTACTAAAATTAAAATGCAAAAGATTTAAAAAAAATAATTTTGAGTGCTAGTTTGTTCTTTTGAATTTTGTGTAAACAACACATATTTTGGATGCTTTATCATCTCTCTTGATATAGAACTTTTTAGCAGCTAAGAACTTCAAAACAATTTTTTAATTTGAGATTTTAAATGTTGTGAATAAACTTATGCATTTGGGTTCTCTCTTTCTGTTGATATAGAACATTTTAGTTGTCAATAGTTGGCAAAACATTTTTTTAGTTGGCTATAATGATAGATTTTTAGTCAACATCTTGTCAATTGGATTATTAATGGTAATTTCGGTCATTTTTTAGGTTTTACGGTGATTCGGTCATTTTTTGGGTTCTAAAGGTATTTTGATTATTTTTTTAGAATATAAGGGTGTATTGATCATTTTGAAGGTTTAAAGGGTATTCCAATAATTGTTGAGAGTTTCAAGGGTATTTTGGTCATTTTCAAGTTTTTATGAGATATTTTGGTCATTTATAGGTTTTTTTTTTTTTTTTTTCAAAAAAAAATGATTTAGGGTCATTTCAATAATTTTTTTAGGTCTAAGGTGCATTACGGTCATTTTTTATGTTCTAAAGGCATTACAATCACTTTTTTAGTTACAATGTCATTTTAGTCATTTTTTAGGTTTTATTGTCATTTAGGTCAAATTTTTTAGTTTCTAAGGATATTTCGATTATTTTTTAGGTTTAGAGGATATTTCAATCATTTTTAGGTTTTAGGGTCATTTCGGTCATTTTTTTAGGTTTTAATGACATCCTAGTAATTTTTGAGAGTTTCGGGGTTATTTTATTAATTTGTAAGTGTTAGGATGCGTTTTGTTGATTTTATTATATTTAAGGGTATTTCAAAAAATTTAGAGGTTTTAGGAGTAATTTTGTTATATATATATATATATATATTCATCGATTATTAGGTAATTTGGTGGGGTTGGGTTGGGTTGGCTACGCCTATATGTGATGTTGATATTGCTTAATGTGATGATAGAATAGTCAAATGTGAGTAAAAAATAAGAGAACCATTGAATGTGACAAAAGTGCGGTTATATGTGATGTTCATACTGCCCAATGTGACAATGAAATTGTCAAATGTGAGAAAAAATAAGGGTACAATCGAATGTAGTAAAAGTACAATCATATGTGATGTCAATACTACCAAATGTGATAATGGAACCATCAAATATGAGAAAAAATAAAATAAAGGAACCATTAAATGTGACAAAAGTATGGCCACATGTGATATTGGTATTGCCCAATGTGACAATAGAACTGTCAAATGTGAGAAAACAATAAAGGTACAACTGAATGTAACAAAAGTACAGTGATATGTGATGTTGGTACTGCCTAATGTGACATTGAAACCATCAAATGTGAGAGAAAAAAAAAAAACTATCGAATGTGACAAAAGCACGATCACATAAGATGTTGGTATTACGCAATGTGACGATGGAACTATCAAATGTGAGGAAAAAAATTTAAAATACTACTAAATGTGAGAAAAGTGCGATCAAATGTGATATTGGTACTGCCTAATGTGACAATGAAACAATCAAATGTGAGAAGAAAATAAGGGAAGTACCAAATGTGACAAAAGTACAATCACATGTGATGTTGGTATGTATTGCCTAATGTGATATTGGAATCATCAAATGTGAGAAATAAAAAGGGAACCATCGAATGTAACAAAAGTACAGTTATATGCGATGTTGGTACTACACAATATGACGATAGAACTGTTAAATGTGGAAAAAAAAATTAAAGTACCACCGAATGTGAAAAAAATACGGTCAAATGTGATATTAGTATTGCCTAATGTGTCAATGGAACCATCAAATGCGAGAAAAAATAAGGGAACCGTCGAATATGACAAAAGTACAATCACATGTGATATTAGTACTGCCTAATGTGACATTGGAACCATCAAATGTGGAAAAAAGAAAAAAGAAAAAAAGGAACCATCAAATGTAACAAAAGTACGGTTATATGTGATGTTAGTACTATACAATGTGATGATGAAACTGTCAAATATGAAGAAAAAAAATTAAAGTACCATCGAATGTGAGAAAAGTATGGTTAAATGTGATATTAGTACTACCTAATATGACAATAGAACCATCAAATGTTAGAAGAAAAAAAAAATAGAATTGTATGGGGAATGGTCCCAGGCCCATTGAGCCTGAGGCCTAGGCCTTATGGTACAGCACATGACCCCATTCCCATCGAACATTTGGTTTTGGGCCGGACGCATTATAAGGCCCAAGCTGAGCCGAAGTACCATAATGAGTCCATCTTGTCTTAAACGTATTAGAGGCAAGCCCCTACTGATCAATGTTAACTTGATCGAGAACGTACCTGCTCAGGACAGCCTATGTTCTCGACAGCCTGATATTGCCTTGGGGAATATTGCTGCAAAACAGTCTTTTGGAGGTAGGAACCAGTTTCGATGCCATTACCACCATTCCCAACAGAGCATATTCTCATCCAGAATAATCAGATTGGACCCCACCACAAACGAATGAGATCAAAAAGTAATCATTATGCCCCCACCCACCTCATGCTATAAATAGGAGAATGGAATGAGAAGAGGGGGAGATGGAAGAGGAAGGAGGGAAAAAGAGAGAGAGAGCTAGTAATACCAAGGGGTAGAGCAATACAGAGGGGAAAATAAGGGTGTTCGCTGGGGCTAAGGGGTGTCATAGTGTCACTTGGGGTGGAACTGCCCTTAGTAGGAAACACTAGGCCCACTCTATAAGTAAACTGTGAGCCCAATCCTAGGCCCGGTCCTTTAAATAGAGGTTGGGTACATACAGGAACCATCAAATGTGACAAAAGTACGGTCACATGTGATGTTGGTACTACACAATGTGACTATAGAACTATCAAATGTGATAAAAAAAAAAATTAAAGTACCACTGAATGTGAGAAAAGTACGGCCAATTGTGATATTGACACTGCCCAATATGATAATAAAACCATCAAATGTGAGAAAAAATAAGGGAACCATCGAATGTGACAAAAGTACAATCACATGTGATGTTGGTACTATCGAATGTGACAATGAGACTGTCAAATGTAAGAAAAAAAATAAAAGTACCACTGAATATGACAAAAGTACCGTCAAATGTGATGTTAGTATTGCCTAATGTGACAATGGAAGCATCCAATATAAGAAAAAATAAGAGAACCATCGAATGTGATTAAAGTACAGTTACATGTGATATTAGTACTGTACAATGTAAGAATAACACCATTAAATGTGATATTTTTGTAACCTGATATAGCAGGTTGCCTACTAGTGGGTATCGTACCCCTTTTTTTAAGGGGACTACAATAGAATTACCCGATGTGAGCTTAAGCTTATTTAAGTTTTTAACTTCTTTTTGGTACTATTTATAGGTCTTATTGTACTATTCAGCTAACTTTTAACTCTCTTTTTTTCTTACACTTTCAACAAACAGTTTTCAATTTCAACTAAATAAACTATTCCTACGCTGTCACACTCTCACGTCCGATATTTTTAATTAATATCTTCAAATTTATTTTTATACTTTAAATATTAACATTCTTTTCCTTTCCAAAATAATAATAATAACAATAATATGTTAAGACTTTTAAAAAAATATATTTAAATGTGTACACTTCTACTTTCCCATTAATTATAGATATTTATGAAAAATAATAAATGTAAATGAGTGTAGGATAATATTTTTTCTTACATATAATATATTACATGTATAAAGAGAATTCATATTTGTTTAATTAAACTATAAAGTAAATTGCAATTTTTTTTCTTTTTATTTATTTTAAATAATTTTTTCATCTTGTTTATATATTATATTGGATAAACATCATGGCACACTCCTTTTTGTTTTTGAAAGGGGGAATTATCATTTATCTATTCGTAATAATTAAGTCCTGATACACAGATTCCACAGCAACTTGAGGCATCTCCTCCATCCAATATATGTCCTCATCTAACCCTTTAGCAAACTTAGCTAAAACATGAGCTACACAGTTCCCATCCCTTTTAAAACGCACACTCCTTAATACATATACTTACACACAATAAAAAAATAAAAATAAATAAATAAATAAAAACAACTGAAGTTATGACTTGATGTCTTGCTGGTTCTCAAACAAAACAAAAAAAGTCATGCTTTGCTGGTTGTTTTGTTTTTAAAAAATGTGTCTTAAAAAACAACTCCTAAATTGAACGTGCACATGTGAAATTTGTGAACAATTTAAAAAAATATATACATTTTCATGCTAATTTAAAATAAGGAAAACAAAAACATAGGGAATGCATGATTTTTGATTTCTCACCAATGGAAGTGTCATAATTAGCCATGTCTCCAAGAGACAACTACTACACGCATCCTCCTAATTTATACATGTTAATGTTTGACTATATGTGAGCCAAAATGAACTCGTCTTTAGGGAAACAAAGAAGAAGAAGAAGAAGAAGAAGAAGAGTTCCACAAGTTTCTGCTCAAAACATGAAGTTTCATTAAAGGGACACACCACATTAGCCAGAATAAGTGTATCTCATATTTCCAAAAAAGCAAAGGTAAGAAAATGATATTTTGCAAGGAGTAATTTTATGTCAAACTATTTTTTAACATTTTTACAGATTGTTGATGTGTTAAATTCTTAATAGTTTTTATCTAAATTCACTATTGACATTATTTTTTTACTTATCAGTAAACGTGCTCTTGTTCCATGAGGATAGAGGAGTCCTGCACTCATCAAAGCATTGAGTAAACGTTTGCTCAGAAATGCAAGTCAATAGAAAACGTTTTCCTTGATCAACTAAGAAACAAAGTCTAACAGAGCAGAAAATGTTTTTAAGGTTTTCAAATGCCAAAAACATTTTGGGGATGCTACCATTCAACAAACAACCATAAAAAGTTGTTCAAAGGTCAGATTATCTCCTTTTGCCTCTCCATCCTTTCTCCTCATAGACTAACAGTTGATCGTTGTTGACTTACATTGACGACCATTTTTTTTTTCCCAAATACTTTTTTTTGCTTAAATAAATTGTTTTTCCACATAAATTTGTTCGTAGACCCAAAATATGGAGAAATTATAGAGCCTTTTAGTGGACCACGTTATTTGTCCACCATTCCACTAAAAAACTTTCACTTTTTTAAAATTGTTAAGTCAGTAATTAATTTCTGTTTAAAAAAATTTTCTAACAATTTTAAATTGATGAAAATTTTTTAGTGGAATAATAGATTACATCATTTGTCTACAACGTGGATCTTATAATTTCTCCAAAATATGAGGTACATTTCCCAATTAAGACTCCCAAATGGTCAAAAGAAATTTTTAAAAAAAATTAAAAAAAAAAAAAAAAAAAGTGTTTGCCTGCTTTATGAAGATGCTTCCTTGATTTTTTTTTTGAGAAAGAAATGCTTCCTTGATTTTGAACTTATTTTCAGGGTCTCAATCAAACGCATACAAGATGACATTATTTGCAAGAAAAAGTTTGATTCCAAAGTTGTTTTACTTCAGATCATTATGTGATTATTAAAAATATGATAAAATTTTAACATATATCATCCATTTTATGAAGATTGATTTTTCTCATTCAGTCAGGACATCAATTAATTTTAGCATAAGTAAAATTTAAACTTCAGAATTCCTGTTTGACAATAAGAGACTTGTTTGTAACACAGACAATTTTATAAAAGTCCACCAAATGACTTTGGAAAATATAGCTCCAAGGAAAACTTTGTAAGTTTAAATAGTGATATTTTACAATAGCTCCAAGGAAAACTTTGTAAGTTTTAATATAGCTCCAAGGAAAACTTTAAAATAGTGATATTTTACAAAATATTTTTTTTAAATAGCATTATTTATAGACAAATTTTTTGGAGAGAAATTAGAAAACAAATTTGACAGTTTATGCTGACTTTTTATCAGGATCATTTCTGCAACTGTAGGTCCCAAGATATTTTTGTTTTTCTTCAATTCTTATCCGCTTTCACAAAATCCCAAATGAAAAAAATGCCATTCCTCTTACTTGTTATCTGCAACCAATATTAATCCCAAAATAAAGAAGAAGAAGAAGAAAAAAAAAAAAAAAAACCAAAAACCCAAAAATCAAACTCAATAGTTTCAGTTTTCACTTCATAGTTAGCACACTCTTCCTCTCCTCTCCTTCATTCCTAAACCCAGTACTGTGTATATTCCTGATTCTTCGAACTCAAACCCTAAACCTAATGGAAGTTACTTCAATACACGGCAATTGCATTTTGTCTCCGCTTCGTAATTCATCGCACCGTCCTCTCTCGGTTCTCTGTAGGGTTTCATTCTCAGCTCGGAGGAACCCTAGCCTCGCATCCAACTACCACTCGATTCGCCGGAGGAATCTATGCTCTGCGTCGAGCTCTGACACCTTGTTGGCCGGAAAAGATGGGAAGCCAAAGAATCAGGAAGTTGTGAGCAAGAAAGGGGAGGGGGAAGTTGAAGACTTGAAATCTTGGATGCACAAGAATGGCCTCCCGCCTTGCAAGGTTTTGCTCAAGGAAAGGCCCTCTCACGATGAGAAGCACAGTCCCATACATTACGTAGCTGCTAGTGAAGATCTTCAGGTCTGGAATTTGTGGCTCTTTCTTTGATGGGTTTGGTTTGGTTTTCCGATTTTTGTTGTTGCTATTGCAGGTGGGTGATGTTGCATTCTCTGTTCCGAATTCGCTGGTCGTGACACTTGAGAGAGTTTTGGGGAACGAGACCATTGGTAAGGTGCAATTTTTTGTTATGAGAGCATTTGTTCTTCTTCTTGTTTCCAATCTTGGATTTTAACTGATTGTTGGAGTTAGAGCCTATTGAGCTAGAGACCTTATAGACTTGAAAGATGAAGAATGTGAGTTAAAGTTGGAATTTTGGTTTGATGGTTATGACTTAGAAATAGTAGAGGTTGTGTAAGCATTGTTGGTAGAGACGAATTAATGAATTGGAGTTTATCAGGAACAATGTGCAGTGTTGTTATTTATAGTAAAGTGCATGGTTTTATGCTCTTTTAGACATGGCAGAGTTACATTTCTGTGTATATATTAGTCAAAATGCTATGCGATTTAGAAGCAGTATTTAAAGCACCTATGCATGATAATGTAAAATGGGTCTCTATGTGTGTCAAGGCCTTAACAATCGATCTCAAACCACATCTACTCATAATATTGGTTCCTCACTGCGGGGCCAAATCATACTCAAAAGAAGAGTTTGATCCTGGCTCAGAAGGAACGCTAGCTATATGCTTAACACATGCAAGTCGAACGTTGTTTTCGGGGAGCTGGGCAGAAGGAAAATAGGCTCCTAGCTAAAGGTAGCTTGTCTCGTCCAGGGGGTGAGAACAGTTGAGAACAAAGTGGTACAGCTGGTCTTGCTGCCGGTACTAGCTATGGATCTTCAATAGACTAGTCAAGGTTGACCGCCACATGTACTCTTTTATGCTATTATATTATATTCGAAGTCATCCTCGTTGTTACTTCCTTAATTGACATGATCTTTTTTTGCTACTTCTATTGCTCTCCTCAACTTGAATCAACTCAATCTTTGTTATTGGTGTTTCACCTGTGCTCCTCTAAACTTGACTGAGCCATCTCAAGCAACTATCCCTCATCTATCAATAGGGTCAACCTGTAACTTTAAGTGAATTTCTTCATTTTGAATCCTATCTTTTCTAGTATAATCACTTCTTAACATTCTCCTTTAAGCTAGACCTTTTTGTGAATATATTGTTTTTTAACACCCCAACATTTAGTACCATAGATCATAGCTAGACTTATAGCAGCCTGATAAAAACTTAATAGGTATTCACACAATACTCTTGATGTGTTTCATTTCATCGACCCTACTCTTATCTTATGATTCACATCCTCTTCGATCTCTCAATCTTATGAATTATTGATCCAAGATATTGAAAATTCTCACTCTATGGTATATCTTGGCCATCAAGTCTTACACCTTTATCTTTATTTCTACTTTTTTTAAACTTATATTAGTCCTACTTTAGATTATAAATTGTCTCACCAAATTTCTATCTTGACATTGATTCCATGTCTAATTTCATCAACTATAACCATATCATCTGCAAAAAGAATATACCAAGAGAGTCAAGAGACTTCCTCTTGAATTAATTTAGTGGAGCTCATCAATTTAGGCACTTCCTCTTGATTCAAAATGTTGTCGGCACTACTGAAAAAAAAAAAGTTGTTATGAGATGAGTGGTTATGTATGAATGGGGTTTGATGTAGGGAGGTTTGCTGCATGTGACTCAGGATAGACCTCTGCATCTTTGGTTTCAGAGTTGTATGATAAATATTAATGTCCTTGTGTATTGAGGTAAATAGGCTATATGTGGGGTGAAGATGGGAATAGCATGCTGGGTCGACCTTTTGAATCTTGTGGGAGTGAGGATTGCAGAAGGATTTGCTTCCTGTCCATGAAATCTAATTGTGGATGGAGGCAGGGAAGCTGCTTTATTCAGAAGGATAGAAGTTTTCATACTGATGTGTCCATGCATCTGTTCCTCTCAAGCCAAAGGGGTGTGGATGTGCCATGGTTAATCATGGTGTTCACATTCTTTTTTTGCATCTTGCATAAATAATGACTTCATTCATCAATTTAACTTGTACCAGCCACTTGATCCTTCATGCAGCGGAATTATTAACTACGAATAAATTGTCGGAATTGGCATGCTTGGCATTGTATCTAATGTATGAGAAGAAGCAAGGGAAGAAGTCTTTCTGGTACCCATACATTAGAGAGCTTGATCGTCAACGAGGGAGAGGACAGCTTGCAGTGGAATCTCCCCTTCTATGGTCAGAAGTTGAACTGGCATACCTAACAGGCAGCCCCATGAAGGTACTTTATGCCCTTCATTTAGCTGTTGATGAAAGCTGCTACGCTTCAGTTAAGTTGGCAGAATGCTTAATGGTTAATAAAGCTTAGTGTGTTCTGGTTGTGATGAATTAGGCTGAAGTTATTGGAAGGGCTGAAGGAATTAAAAGGGAGTACAATGAACTTGACACCGTCTGGTTTATGGCTGGGTCTCTGTTTCAGGTTATATTCTTCTATCCATATTTATTGGGCACTAGAAAACAACGCTTGGTCTAGAGATCGTGTCAAGATGTGACATCATTTTGATAAACTTTATTTGCATTTTTCAGCAATACCCATATGATATTCCTACTGAGGCCTTTTCATTTGAGATATTCAAGCAAGCATTCGTTGCTGTTCAGTCTTGTGTTGTGCATTTGCAGGTAAGTTTCAACCTTTAGGGGTTATTTTTGTCACTATTATGAAAGCCCTACAGATCTAGCCACTCATGGAACCCCTTTACTTATGAAGAATAGGCTGCTATTGTAGCCTTTCATCCCCCTTGATAGTATTTAGATTTATAGTTTACTTCCTTCAAATCCAGAAAGTCAGTTTGGCTCGGCGATTTGCTTTGGTTCCTCTTGGACCACCGTTGCTGGCTTACAGAAGCAACTGCAAGGCAATGTTAACTGCTGTTGATGGTGCTGTTCAGCTAGTGGTCGATCGTCCATACAAGGCTGGGGAGTCCATTGTTGTTTGGTATTTTTTATCACTTAATATCATGTTACTGGCCACAAATACAAATTGCTCTTTTCCTCTATAGTGTCTCCTTTAAAAATTTAAAGTATGTATCATTTGCAGGTGTGGACCACAGCCTAACTCAAAATTGCTTTTGAACTACGGTTTCGTTGATGAAGATAATTCTTATGATCGTTTGATATTTGAGGTAAAATCTGGATATTTGCTGTTTGTAGTTTCTATATTATTCTTCAACTCTATTGATTATGTTATATGCTATATGTTCCAGGCTGCTTTAAATACTGAGGATCCTCAATACCAGGAGAAAAGAATGGTTGCTCAAAGAAATGGAAAACTATCAGTTCAAGTTTTTCATGTATGGACACAAAATTTTTATATTTGGATATTTTTCCCTTCTTTTATTATTATTATTATTATTTTGGGGGGGGGGGGGGGGGGGGTGGTGGGGTGGGGGGGAGTGAAGGCTAATGTTTGGGAATTTCCCATGAGTAATTCAATGTGATCCTTCTGCAGGTGTATGTGGGGAAGGAAAAAGAAGCTGTTGCAGATATGCTTCCTTATCTGCGTTTGGGTTATGTTTCAGATCCTTCTGAAATGCAATCTGTCATTTCTTCTCAAGGTCCTATTTGCCCAGTAAGTTTGTCTTATCAAATGCATGCTTAGGATGTGAATTCAATGTTTTTAATGTGGTGGATTTGAGGTATAATGCATGTATTGCCAGTGCTGTTCCTGCCAATTTATATTGAGCTTTTTGTGTGTGCGCGTGTGTGTGGGGTTGAGGGGGGTAAATAAATGATTTTATAGCAAAAAAGCTATCTTGTGAATAATAAAAAGCACAAGATAGCCTAAAGAATTGTAACCTAAAAATTACAAGCAAAAGAAAGCAATTCAGTGAACTATGTTATAATACCACTGTCACTGAGACCCAGACAGTTGACCATTTACAAAGTAATCTAAGAAAATAAATATTTTACTGTGTTTCCGGGACTCCTGCTTCCTCAAAAGTGTGGTAATTCCACTCCTTCCACAAAACCCACATCAGACACTAGGGAGCTAAGTTCTACGCAGCAGAGGAACATTTACCAAACCAATTACGCCAACCAGCCAGGAGATCAAACACTTTACGTGGCATCACCCAGCTAATGCCAAAAAGATCAAACCAATTTATATGCATTTTAAGATTGATGATTCATGTCTAGCTGTGTTTCAATGAGGCAGAAATGTCCTCTGCTTGATCCTTATCTTTTCTATGTTTTTTCATGAGTACATAGGACAATAATATGGTATTTTGTGCTTCTGAATCCTCAGAGTCATGTGATTATTGGTGCGCTATTATTTAGTAACTGAGAATAGATCTTCTTGTTTAATGTATTCTTATGGTGATAATTTTTTGAATGTTGTAGGTGAGCCCTTGTATGGAACGAGCAGTGTTGGACCAACTCGCTTATTACTTTAAGAAACGGCTTGCTGCCTACCCTACTACATTAGGCGAGGATGAGTCTTTGGTAATCTTGGCTTCTCCAAATTTGTAACTGAATGTTGATTAGACCTAGTTTATTTCTTCCAAAACTTTTGTTGATATTTTGTCTATTACATTAGTTGGCAGACAGTACTCTTAACCCGAAGAAGCGAGTTGCTACTCAGCTTGTTAAGTTGGAAAAGAAAATGCTTCATGCATGCCTGCAGGCAACAGTTGATTTGATAAACCAGTTACCAGATGACACTGTATCTCCATGCCCAGCTCCTTATGCCCCTTTATTGAAATAAAAGGCATCTCTCTCTCTCTCTCTCTCTCTCTCTCTCTCTCTGTGCATGTCTGTTGCCTCTATCTTGTTCATCACGCTTGTGTTGATATGTATATTATTGTTTTACAGAAATTGAATATCCTTTGTATACTTGCAAGCTTTGGGAATTTCTTTGCAGTACATGGTTATATCAGTTCAAAAGGAAGTTCATAATCCAGGTCAGTTGACTAAAATTTCATGAGTCTGATAGGCGGTGAAGCCAAGTTAATATGTAGCATTTACCTTTGTATAGGACACAAGATCTAACAAAATCACCTTAAATCATAAACAAAATTCTACTGTTGAACCCCTTAATCATGAAGTACAAGGTTGATTGTACTCTATTCCATACAATTTATTGAATTTAGGAATTTGGAAAATTAATTATGTGACTCCTGGAAATTGTATTAGAGTAGAACAAACAATGAATTTTTTGGAGTGAACTGAAGGTTCTCTTAGAAGATGCAAGATCTTGTTGATAATCTTCAAATGAAAGTTAAAAACTGAAATTTGGTTTTCAGATGCATGGAGTATGAGAAGGCCCATAAGTAGCTTGTTTTACGTAATGGGCGGTTGCTTATTAAATGATCTGAATCAATGATTTTGCAGGATGTTAGCAGAAAATCTGCCGTGTAATCAGTATTTTTGATCAGCAAACTAGTGGATGGAATATGTTTGATGGGATAACATATAAAATAATAGACTGGCATTGTGTTTTTTCTTGGCCTGGATTCATACTTTAAATCAAACGCACAAACTTGAAAGTGGGAACACTAAACTGTTTAGAAGTCCTTCACTTTGGCCTGATAAAGTGGATCAAATGGCAAGATTTGCCCCTTCATCAGTCAGTTCTTATGCCTTAATGGATTTTTTTTTCTTAATTTGCAGATATGTATAAGAAGCTGTGTACCGTGTAGTGCAACCAATGACTGCAAATTAAATGGTCACCTACTGTAGTAGCTGTTCAAGAGAGTGAATCATGCATCTTCAGGAGAGTGCATGTTTTATTGGTCCCTTCACATATTATTCAACAACCTTCCCTCGTTCTCACAACTACGTTCCTCAAAAGGTGTAACTATGTCTTTCTTTCCTCAAAAGTTGTAACTATATCGACAAATGGCCCTGGGATTGCCTCTTGGTGAAGGAGTGGAAAAGAAAAATAGAATACATTCACTTTAGGGATGCATAGATATTTTTAGGTATTTCTTTGTAAATGCAGAATGAATTCCAATGACCAATCTAATTCAATTATTTTTCTGTAATTTGTGCAATTCAGTACCCTTTTTTTTTTAATGGATGCAGCGGAAGCTGCGCACACAGCATTTTTTAATTGAATGGATGAAAGGTGAACACAGCATTTTTTAATTAAATGGATAAAAGGCTAATTAGACTGGCCTAAAGAAACTGCCAAGTTGCCAACTAAAAAGAAAGCCATTCTAAACGGGATATCTTCTTTGGAAATATCAAGATTTGTCAGTTGAATTTTTGAAAAAAATCATTTAGAATTACATTATGTGACAACGGCACTAAAATGCAGATGCAGAGCCAAAGCCGAACAGGGAGTTTGCAGTTTCACTAAATACTATTGTTTGAATCAAGTTATGCATAAATAATCAAAGTTTGCGTTTTCACAAAATAGTATTGTTTGAATCAAGTTATACATAAACAATTATCTGGCCTGGCTACAGGTAAGGCAAAATTGTGAAGTCAAAATATAATCATGGTTTCAATATGACCAGGACGGCTGGACCTATAAAGATTAAAAGTACTCTGGCTAAAAAAGATGGGAAAACTATAATAAGCTTAAAAGTGGTTTGATGAGACAAAAGTAATCACAAACTTAATTTAGTTCTCCACATATCTCCAATGACCTTCCTTGGCTGTGGATTGTCTGGCCCTCTGTCCCGCTGTCCAGATGTAAAATACAACCATCCATCCCAGAAACCAGCTAATGCAGTTTTCACACGGAAAGGAAGCTTTCCAATTACTGACCATGTCTGTTTTTGGTAAAAATAAAAAATAAAAAAGATAAATCCTCAAATGTTCAACAGTGAGTTACCATTAGAAATAAGGTATTCCAACAACTGCAAATATGCAATAAGAATGTCATACACAATAGTTGACAAACCACAAATGTTCTGTATTTTTTTTTCTTTGACATGAAACTGTTCTGGTTTTTCATGTTTAGAGGACAGCAATTTGTAACCACGAACCCAAGATCTGGTTCTTGTCAGATGTTGTAGTGGCATGTTTACAGGAAATGTTGTAGAATAAGTGAAAACCATGGTTCCTGACGATTCTTCACAATCAGCAATCATCTTATGTGACTGGTGATGTAAAGAAAGGCAAATCCATTGTTTGGATATATGCATTCTCGTAAGTGTAGTCCATGTTTAAGAAGAGAAGTTCATGATATCATACATCACAATAAAGGATAGAATAAGAAGCGAATACATGCATGAGAAGCTACCAATTGAGAGCAAGAGGAAAAGTAGGACAAGATGGTTCCAACGAGAGAAACAAAGACCAATAACTGCAACAGTAGGAAATGGTTCGATTACTAAAGGTCCCATAAGAACAAGAATATGGCCATAAAGGACTTGGGTGGGATCTATGTGAACAAATATGACAATTTTAACAAAAGGAAAAGTATCTAGATAATCTTAATGGCAACAAAGACTTCATGTAACTGATTGCTGACCCCAAATTTTACTATAAGTTTTACTTGACCAAATAATTCTCCTACCTATGAATTATTAATTACCCAAGTAGTTCATTTCATTGAACTAGATATATTTTATTTATCAAAGAGGCTCCAAAGAGATAGATTCTATAGAATGATGCATATATCAATATTTGGAATCTTCTAATGATAGGACTAAATCATACCTGTGAGTCTAAATGAAATTGGAACACCTCCCCAACCAGGATCATTCTTTTGTTCACTGGATGCTTTTCTGTTGTACCTCCAGTGATGATAATTGAATTGTTGACGATCACCCAAGCGCACTCTATATGGGAGTTGGGTTTTGGCATAGGTGGCAACACTTTCCATTTCATTTCATCATCCAGCATATAAACATCACCGTAAACTACCTGAATCAGTGAAGAATATAATGATATAAAAATCAAGGTAAAAATAAACAAGAAATAGAAGAGTCTCTGGAAAGTTCTTTAAATTAGTGCATGTCAGAGATTATGCAAACAAATGCCATATTTTCTGTTCATTATGCCAAAATAATACAGCTAACCAATTTATCCATGCGTAGTATGTAAATGGCATGCATCATGAACATTACAACCTACTACTAATAACCAAACCAAGCACAATAGTACCTCATGCCTGCGGGAGCACTTAAAAATAGGCGACCCAGGTTTAGCCATAAAATCACCCTCCTGACCACCAATAATAAAAAGTTTATCATTGGCCACAACACAAGCCCTGTTACAAAATTGAAGAAAAAATTAGACCCAAAAAAAAAAAAAAAAAAATCACACCTTTTTAGTCAGCAAAGTATACCATGCAACTTCCAAAATGGTGTGTCCCATGAATACCCCCATGTACTACGTCTAAAGCTTCTTTTTGTTTTTTAACTCACCCCTTTAATAAATTATTGTTACCTTAAAAAGAAAAGGAAAAAAAAGGCATTCTTCCCTAACGTGCAACTTGAATGATATGAATGTTTCAGATGTCCTAACAGAATTCCAATAGAATTACATAAACCCAGGAAATCAACAAACCTATGTGGTCCCCCACGTGGAATGGGTATTTCAGTCCGCCATTGTTTCTCCAACACTTTGCCATCCTTTACTGCAATACTCCAATGCTCCAACCCAGGTGTGTGGCGATTCTCCTTGCTGCCACCCATCACATGTAGTCTGCCTCTCCATAATTGAGTTGCTGGAGAATACCTGAAAATTCCACCTGTTAAACCCCTTTTCAGTTAAGGTCTTAACCAAATGACTTGATTCACATGCATTCAGGCACTATAGAACTCTGCTAGCATCTCAATAGATTGCCAATTTCAAGTTGAGACTGAAGAGAATTCTTTAGTAATATTGGTCAGCGTGTAATTCTTCAAACTACAAATCCATTATTTAAGGTTATGCTAGTCCTGGTATTTCACTCTTCTCACCAACTACTATTAGGCAGACTAGGGCATTATAAAGTTATTCCAATGCTAATTGCAATTTCTGCTGCTACCATGATTGCTACCATGATTGCAATCACATGCTAGCACATCCAGAAGCTAGTCCAGGAACTGCTTTTCCCCCCACTACAAATGTTGCAGAACCTGTTAAGGCATAAGGAAGCTAAAATTGGAAAACAATGTGAGATAATCCAAATTTTTGGATTTTTAAGCATTATGACTTATGAGAGAGCGATATAAAGTTGCAACAAAAAATTTGCAATATCTTTCACAGATTTGGTAAGAAAATAGGGAACTTTTGACAACAGGGTGATAAAGCGAGGAAATCCAACATGCCAAGATTAAGCACGGTTAAAACTTGCATGGTATTTGCATGAATGTTCAGAAGGGAGTGATGAATATAGGATAAAATTTCAAGTAAAATACTTTTTAACACAGTGCAACCAGTGTGCATCTTACTAAACTCATAGGGTTCATAAGCAGTCTTAATCCTATCCATTGCATACAAAACTATTTATAATTCAAAGTAACAAGAATGGACCAGCAATATAGTCTTACAGCAAAAAAAAGGGATTATGTCTCTGGAAACTCTTATACATATACACGATCACATGTAACAGAGACACGCAAACATGAACATTTATTATTTTTCACTATGGTTACCTACAGCATATACAAGAAAGCTACATAATCAGAAGACAGAGTCGAAACTTAGCATGTGAAAATTTATTTTTAGATCATAGCAACAAACAAGTGAATTTCACATGAAGCAAGAACAAAATTGCATTTCCAGAAGGAAATATAGCACAGTTAACACATATCCTAATCAGTTCACCTACCTAGGGGCCGGTAATGGTGGCATGGCCCTCCATTTCTTTGTCTCAGTGTCCAGCACAAATGTATGAGAAGTAGGCCCTCTACATTGGGGGCCATACTGTCCTGAGACTACATATATGTATCTTCCATCAGTTACCACTCCTAAATGTGAATGCCCCATCTCTTTGGGCATATCAAACCTCCCTCCCCATGTATTACTAGTGAAATTGTATATGTCAACATGAGAGTGCACCTACAAGACATAAACATAGGCATAAGCAAAGATCATCAATATCAATGATTTGAAATTGTCTAAAATACATTCCAATATCTGACTGAGTTACATTTATATATTCTGGTGATGCCTCAACAAGGGTCAAAGAAGTACAATCATAGTCCAAAAACAAAAGGGTTCAACCAGTCAATAATGTCCTATTGAAGCATAAACTAGCATTGAACTTGAATATTGAACAATCAAAATATTCAGATATTGATAGATTCTCACATAGTCAAGTGAGCGATATCCTGCAAACACATATAAAAGATTTTTAATCTGTACGGATGCTCCATCAAGACGAGGTACCGGTGCTGGTGGCATCTCCTCCCATTGTAATTCAGGTGCAGGTAAATCAGCAAAAGTTGCGGATAAAAATCTCTCAGGTGTGCGTTCTTTTCTACCTTTAACATCTTCTCTCTACAAAATATAAGACCATTCAGAATTCAATTGTTCTAAACCACATTATAGTAAACCAGGGAATCCACCAAGGGGGTGAATGATCAGAACGAGACAAGTACACTAACAGAGTCTAACAAGTTAGGATTTTGATAAGCAAGCCTAACAAGTTAAGATAGGACAAGCTTTTCAATTTCTAAATAATTTACAAATACTTAATACAATAACAACAAATCCTTAGTACCAAAACTACGAAGTCTGTAATGGATCCTCAACAAACTAATCAGAATCATTCACATGTATTCCTCTCCACCATTCTATCATATTCAAAATCATATTCTTTATCACCTCCTTAATTAACATGTCAATTTTTACTACTACTACTATTGATAGTTTAGGTCTTCTTCTCCCTCTTTTTGTTCCCTCCACTTGAATCTAATCACTCTTCCTCGCTAGCACATTCTATTTTATTTTGCCCAGTTTTCTCAATGATCAAAGGAATAATAAATAAAAAGAAAATTGAGCTTGTGCTAAACAAAATGGTTTGTAACCACACCTCATGAATTTACAGTGACTACAATTGAAACCCACCAATTAAAAAATAAAACAAAATACATGTGAGTATAGGATCAAATGGAATCCCCCAAAAAACAAGCATACTAGATTGAATAAATATCCGTTTGTAAAAGTTTCTTTCTTTTTTTCTTTAAATCATATGAGTGGAAACAAAAAAACAAAAATCCAAAAAATTCATTTCCATATCCTTTTCTCGGTTTTCCCGGCAACCCCATTAGATCAAAAGTAAATGAAAATGTAACATCGAATGGAAACTCAAATTGGGTATCCACGAAATGGCACATTTGGTTAAAGTGCTTACCTTGTCATCTGTTTTGGCAGTGGCATTTGGTACAGCTATAATCCCAGATTTCTCGAGTGCCCAGTTCGATGCAACAGACAAGTAAGCAGAACCAGCAGACGAGTAAGACGAAGTCCAAAGAAAATCTGCAATGAGGGCCACTCCTAGAAGACCTGCACAAGATATTAGAAACACCAACTTTGTGGAAGAGGAATGGTACTTATGATTAAACCTGGCCATTTTTCATAAAAATCCCATAAAACCAAGCAACCCATTTATAAATAGGGAAAGAGAAAAGAGGGTGTCTGAATAAGGAGAAGAAGAAGAAGAAGACCACAAGTTTGAGGAACAAAAAGTGTTGGGCGCCAATGGTTTTGTAACTTTTGTTTCACTTTTGCATGTGCCATGTTTTTCGGTTTCCCTCGGTGGTCAAAATTACTGCGGCACTCTGTTTTTTTTTAATGGTTTTTGCTTTTTAGTTTAGTTTATTCCAATGAATTTATTTCTTTATCCGCTGGATGCACGCGGTGTTTAAAAAAAAAAAAAGGAAAATCGAGGGGAAAAATTATAACATTACTAAAAATTGACCATTAAAATTTGGGATGAGTTTAATTTTGTACTCTAAAATTTAAAATTTTGATTTAGTCCTCCGGTATTGCCTATTGTTTTGATTAAGAGCTTTTTCTTACATGCCTATGTTGAGTTGTCCGCTAAATATTAAAGAAACTCAAAACAACATAATTAAAATTCACTTGAAATTACGATATTTTGAATTCACTAAATCCACATCTAAAATTATGCGACGGTATTTAAAGAATACACATCATTAATTACAAATAATTCAATTACCTAAAAAAAAAAAACAAAGTCTGAAGAACGACCAAGTCGGGTAAGCCCAATGCCAATCCCCTTCACATCGATAATCCATGGCCTCCGCAATTCTAAAGGGAAAATGTTTGCTTATGTAATTTTCAAATTTTTAGAGATTTTATTTTAATTTTTCAATTTTTAAGTTATTTAATTGATACAAAGTAACAAAAATGACATGACATGATTTAATTAGATCAACAAAATACATATGACAAGCTTAAGTATCATGATGGTCACATTAGCACAGTCATGAATGGAAGGGCTCCCAATTGAAAAAATAAGTAACATTAGGAGATCAAGTCAAAATTTTAGGAGGCTAAATCATAATCACCAAAATTTTAAGGGTGTAAATTACAATTTAGTAAAAAAAAAAAAACAATGGCAACATTTTTCTTAGATAATAATAAGTTTTAATCGCCTAATGAGTATTTGGCTAGACCATGAAAAATATAAGTGTCACTTATATTCTACAAATTATAGCATTTTTTGTGGTTTACAATTAACTCAATTAGTAACTATGTATTTTAATAGACTAGTTAGCTCAAATGTCCTATACAATTCACTTTGCATATATGAATATATATATTTTGATGAATTTGGATTTGACATATGTATAGTTTTTTTTTTTGTTGATAGGTTGACATATGTATAGTTGTATATTTTGATAGACAGCTTAATATTGTAATGGACCAGTCTCTCTCTCCCTCATTAAAGATTTGGAAATGGACTAGTTTCTCTGATGAATCTGCTTACTACTTATTTTTTGCAGAATAAAAAAAGGGAGCATTGAATATATTGAGAAAGGAGAAATTTCTAACTTAGAAATGGCAGACACATGACATGAGGCTGGCATTTGTCAACCAAGACACACACTATTAAGGACTCGTTAACTCGAGCTTTCTAAGTAATTAATTGTCTATTAAAATTTGAAAGTGACTGTGCCTAAATGAACCGTGGCTCAGTGATACCCACTGAAATTATTGGTTGAGATATTACCACCAAAAAACCAGTGGGGGGTCGGGATTAGGAATTTTTAGGGCCATTGAAAAAATAAATAGACAACCTTAATGATTGTCCCTCGTAGAGAAGGAGGAAGTCTTCGAGCCCAAAAAAAAAAAAAAAAAAAAAGGAAGAAGAGGAAACATCATGCAAAAGATCAAATGAGAAACTTGTTAATTTTTTATCAACAAATATATATATAATTCTTATAATAAAAAAAAAAAAAATATATATATATATATATATAATTATTGTAGGGATGAAAGGCTCAAATAAGAATATTAGGTTGTGCGCCGCACCCGAGGACGTCAAAGAGCCTGAGAACAGATAAGTTTTAGTGAAGGTAAGTAAGTTATTGGGCCGAGGAAGAGGTCTGGTCATAATAAACAGGTGACGTTATCCGAGGAGCCACCCTTCCTCAACCAACAAAGTGGCAGCCTGAAATCCGACCACCCATCAAGTACTGAGCAATGGGCAACCGTGCTTGGGACGATAAGCTTCAGAGGGAAATGAATCAACAGAAAATTGAGAAATATCTAGGAAGAAAACTGTTACCACCGTATTGAATACTTTGCACTTAACCAACTAGCCGCATTAATGCGGAGTTGATACCTAAACAGTGACTTCTAGCCTCACAGCTACCCACAAAGACTTCAGGAAGGTGCTGATGGGACAAGTATTAAGGAGATTAGCAATCTGATCTATATGTGGACGGCTAAGATGAAAGAAGGAAAGGGGGTATAAAAGAAAGAGGATTCCATTATAGGAGGGGGCATCAGAAAACTAGAAAAAAAATTACTATGTAACCAAGAACTTGAATATTTGTATAAGTCTGAGAGAAATATAGGAGAACATACCATCATCGGACCTAACCGAGGAGTATTTTTCTTTTCAAACTGTTTGTCTTATTCATTCTTACACCAACTAACCTACTGTGATCTATACTTTAACTCATTGAACGTTCATTAAGAAGCCCACTCTCTAACAAATTTTTTGTTTTAGCCTTATTGGGCCATTGTCCAAATCTCTTGGGCTGTGTATCAAAACGCGTCCTTACAATTATAATTAACAATTTTAGGGAATTTATTTTAAAGGAAGAGAAGACAAATTTATTTGTTTCATCTTTTTTTTTAGATGACTTGAACTCTTTTTCTCACAAATTCTTTATTATTTTGAAGCTGTACCCAAATTGATTATTATATTTTTAAAAAAAATAAGGAAGTGGTGTTCCAACATGTGACTGGCCCTAATTAATATGTTGAGGATCTATAACTAACCCCAAAATTTTGGATTTAAGGATTGTTGTTGTTGTTGTTGGAAGGAAGTAATGCTCTAATCTTTGATCATACTATTCCACTTCTTATCCACGAGACACTTCGAAAATCTCATGAACTAATACTGTGATAAATTGAACTTGGGATCTCTAGGTATACTTCACACATTATATTAATGAGTTCAATACCCAAGTACCCCTATCAAGGGTCCCAAATCGAACTCTCAAGTTCTTGTTTTAGTTGTTTAATTAGAAAATATTAAGATATATAATCTTAACTTAAAAAAGGATAAATTGTATTTTACCCATTGTTTATGAATTAAATCTCACACTTACATATGTTTTTAATTAAATTATATACTCCTAAAAATGTTTAAATGTAAATTTTAAGTGCATTATATCAACAATAGTTCTAGGAATTTTTTCTAGAATAGTTATTAAGAAACTTAAATTATACCAAATCTATTAAGAGAACTTAAATATATTGACATCATGAAAAAAAAATATGAAAATACATGAAAAATTTTACAATTTTTTTCTACTAACGAAATAAAAAAAAACAAAAAGGGACTAATGAGAGATAAAACAAGAAACGAGAATGAAATGAGATGAGAGTAATAAAGTGAGAGAGAAAGTATGAAATGATGATAGAGAAGAGAAACATGGAGAGAAAGAGGCTGAGAGCAACGAGTGATACCTACTGCGACTAAGAGTTGAGCCACTGATGATAACAGAGCTCATGCGATTGCAAAGCCGAGAACAATAGAGCCATTGGCATCACCGAAGAGAACTCACGATTGCAATATCTTTCTTAAAAGATTTACGAACTAACTAAGTTAAAGTAAAAAAAAAAAGATTGGTTACGGGGGGTGTGAACTAGATATGTGTAATCTAATTAATATAAGACAACTTTTGTGAATGTTCCGAAGAAGGGGATGACGTCGCTGCTTACTAGCCAAGCAACCAAATCCAAGACTTAGGTGGGAATAGTGAAAGAAAGAGAGCGGAAAAAATGGGTTAGAATAATTTGTCGATTCATTAGACTCGTGACCTAAAGATTGTAGGTTCGAACTCTGTCCCCACTTAATCACTTGAAATGCTAAGGAAGTAGGTAGCTATGCCCTAACTCACTTCTTTGATTAATTTAGAAAAATTAGATTAGAAATGATTTGTACAGAATGAGTCAAATGAGTTATAAATTTAAATGATTAGGGAAAAAAAAAATTCATATATAGATATTTTAAAATTAGAAGTAAAGAATAACATGATTATGAGAGATGGGCCTGACCCCAAAAGCTAGGGCCAAGGCCCAAAAAGCGCACACTCGTGGGAGAAGATAGTAGAAGGAATAGTAGCGATGGGTTTGGCTGGCTGTCCCTCATTTCCTCAAACGCAGCGGCTAGAGTTGGTGTTTATATCCCATCCGGTCATCCCTTTCCTGGTTGGATCTCCAAAAGCAGAAAGACACATAGAGAGAGAGAGAGAGACAGCACCTGCGTCTTTGACCTCTAGTCCTCGCCGATCTCACAAGTGAGTTCCTCTCCACTTCCACTTCAACTCCTCTCTTTCCGTCTTCCACTCTTAAGCTCCATTTCTCGATCTGTTCGCTTCTTTCAAATTTTCACGTTTTTCAAATCTATCGTATATCACTTTTCACAGCTTCGTATTGACTTTGTGAAAAATGACTCTGGATTGAGAAAATGAGTTGTGAGGGTTGTTAGCGCGTTTGATTTGTTTTAACGGATTTGAATGTTTGGGGGACATAGGGTTTTAGACTGTTAGATACTTAGATTTTAGATTTTGTGTGGTTTTTACATTTTTGCATCAGTCTCACTACGCATGATGTATTTTTTTTTTTTTTTTTTGGAGAAATGATTACTACAATTTATTTTTGTTGAGATTTTTGTTGGTGGTGCTGGATTCAATTAGGCATGGTAGATTATTGAAAGGTGTCATAATTGTATGTGTCAAAAAGAGATTGAAGTATATGCTCTTTGGGTATTTAGGTGTCCTATATGTGCTCTATATGCCAAGAGGGTTTCTTTGGTAATTCTAATGATTGTATTTCGGATTCAACTTGAAGGAGAGTGGTGTGGTTTGATTTGGAAAATTGTTCTACAATTTTAATTCGCATTTCATCTTGCAAGAATAATTTTGTTATCAATCGTGGTCTGGAAATACCTGTGATATGATAAGTTTCATTAAGTACTGATCGAAATCTGGTTCTTGGAACTTCCCGATACTTGGGAGGTATATAAATAGGTAAAGTATGAAAATTTGGAGAGAATGACAACTTTGGCCTGAGGAAAAATAAAATAAAAATGATTTCTTTGATCAATGCATGGAGTCAGTGCATTCAATTTAATGTACCCTTGTGGTGAGCTGAAGAACTATGAGTGTTACAAAGTTTTTCTTGTTGCTGATAAATGATACACATCTTCTTCCCCTTCTCTTGTTGGAGTTTTCATGGTCTAAAGTTATGATAAACTTTATAACGTGTTTTGGTTGTAGTTGTTGTCGTTGTTCTTGGTGTTTGTTGTCATTGTTGTGTGATAAACACAAACTACAAGCTGTTTGTGTGTTTACCTGTTTTGGGGTTTTTAATATGTTCAAATTTATAATTAATTGGTACACCTAGTCCAAGGAGTCAATGACATATCGTACTTATATTTGATATCTCAGTTATTTCGTATTTTTACCACCATTTTCTGTAACACTTCGAGTAAGATTATTTGTCTTTGTTTGTTTCTCCTTATGAGGAAATGTGGTGAATGATTTGCACTTTTATTGAGTTTGCATGTTTGTTTTCTGCTACTGCCCCTCCCCCCACCCCCATTCTCTCCCAGTTAAACCCAATCAAGGAAAGGGCCCTGAATTTGACCACTTAAATTCTGTCTGTTCTATAATAAATTAAACAAACTACGTTTGAATTGATCTTATCCTTTGTTTAATTAATAAATTATTATTTTCTGAGTAATAACTTTAAGTCTTTAATAAAATACTGCTTGTAGAAATATCAATAACCTGTCATTTTCAATTATGAAAAAAAATATATATAGAAATTTCATTCTTTCATGGAATTTGACAATGATAGCAGCTTCTTAATATCTAAAGCTTATGTTTATTTTTCATTTCTTTGTGCTTGTAACTCTTTGCTATTTTATTGGGTGAATTAATTGACAGAAGCGTTGACTGAAATGGCTGGAGGAATGTTCCACCAGTTACTGAGAAGGAAACTTCAGTCTCGATCAAAAGTAAGCTTCCTTCAATCCCTGATCTCCTTCATCCCATGCTCTCTCCACGCATTATCTAATTTTAGCTTCTGAAGTTGCAACTTAGATTACCCAAATTAGCGTTGGGGACAAAATCTATAAATCTAGGTTTTTGTGATTTTTTTTTTTGTAAGGTTTATGTGAATTGTACATTCAGTTTCATTTGCTTCATGTGGGTGCTTTGTTGTTTATATATTTATAAGGAAACTTCAATATTGTTCCTTATTATAGGGGATTTCCCCTGATACCAGCCTGTATCTGTTCACTTTTGCTTACATGGTAATGTCACTATTTGTTATCCTATTTAAGCAAAATACTAGCATTTTTTTTTATTGTTTGATTTATACTCGTATTAAGGTTTCATTTTTGTCCCAAGGGTAGCACAATCAGTTGGGGACCACTCCTTAAGAATGGAGGTCACCAGTTTCAAATTTTCAATCCTCATTCTCCCTCCCCTTGGGCCAAAAAGTTATAAAAATGGTTTCATTTTTAAGTCTTCAATATGTATCTCCTGGTTCTTAGAATGAAATCTTTTTTTTATTTTTTATAATTAACTTAGGAGAATGTCTTCTTCTTTTGGTCTTTTTGTTACATTGTATGGGTAGAGTGGCATCGTACAAATGCATTTTAAAGATTATGACCAGCTTATAAAATCCAACTCTGCATGCTTGAATACAAATTTACGAATAATGTGCTAAAACTTCTCTGTATGTTAATTTTCAGGCCCCTCCTTTATTGTCATCTCTCATCTCAAAGAAAGAAGAGGCAGGGTCTACCAGCACAAAGTCCCTAAGAGCCCTTGCACTCCTTGGAGCAGGCATCTCAGGGCTCTTGAGTTTTGGAACGATAGCAGCATCTGCTGATGAGGCTGAACATGGCTTAGACTGTCCTAATTATCCCTGGCCTCACCAGGGCATTCTCAGCTCCTATGATCATGCTTCGTAAGTTCTTATTGATCCCGTGGCTTTGTTTTTTTAGCTCTAGCAATATGATATTAATTTTGTAATGTGTCTCAATGAATATCTAGATTATTTTGGACCAGAAACCTTTTTCTCATAGTCATACATAATTAGGGTTCTATATTCTGTGAGTCATTGATGGTGATAATTCCTCTCAACTTTGGCTGGCATTCTTTTCAGCCTTTCCACTGTTGTTAAAAGTGTGCTTCAGAGCACTTAAAGCTCAAAGCCTCAAGGTCTAAGCACTTTGCTTGGCCAAAGTAAAAGCTCATTTAATGAAACACACCTCTAGCACACTTTTCTAGTGCTTTTTGAAGAAGCACATATCATGCCTAGGCAAGTTTAATTTATTTTAGTTTTTTGATTAGTAGTTTAGTTTAGTTTTTAGTTTTTGTTTTTGTTTTTCCTGGTGGGCTAAACAATATATGAATCATTAAATATTATTGCTTGATCTTGAAGCAGATGACATGGACCCCTAATTTATTATACAAACGCTATTCTTAAGGTGCTGTATGCACAAACAATTTATTAGTTTACATATCGGAAGACAAGAACAAGGGTAATTAGTTACCTAGGAAAATCTTTTAAAACTTGGTCTTTTTGGTGTGGGTAATTACATAATGTTATTAATTTTTCATATTAAATGTACTTTCCTGGTTTTGATGTTTTGTGTTTTGATGCCAATTTTGGTCGAGCAGGATTCGTCGTGGTCATCAGGTTTACCAACAAGTCTGTGCATCTTGTCATTCTATGTCACTTATATCATACCGTGATTTGGTGGGTGTCGCATATACGGAAGAGGAGGTAAAGGCTATGGCAGCCGAGATTGAAGTCGTTGATGGGCCTAATGACGAGGGTGAGATGTTTACACGCCCTGGTAAACTCAGTGATCGTTTTCCTCAGCCATATTCAAATGAACAAGCGGCTAGGTTTGCTAATGGAGGGGCATATCCTCCAGATCTAAGTCTTATCACCAAAGTAACTCCTGTCTTTTGCTTAATACTTGTTCAAAATCTATGTTATTCATCCCATAAGTCTCTTACCTTTGGTCCTTTCAGGCTCGTCACAATGGTCAGAACTATGTGTTTGCCCTTCTAACTGGTTACCGTGATCCCCCTGCTGGTGTTTCGGTAAATTCTTATTCTCTCTTCTACACTTTTTTATGGTAGATATGAACAAATGGTGTCTGAAGTAGTCAACAAAATATTAAAGTTATATTTGTAATCTTGGTTGAAAAATCCAGTGTAAACTCTTGAATAGCAATATGCAAAAAATGAACCAAAAATCAAAAAGAAAAGAAAAGGCTTCATTGTACTACCTTTGAGGGATCCATTTTTGTGGTCTAGCAGTACCTTTCTTTTGGTGCAAGATGTATCTTGTGCTTCTCTTCTTCATGTCAGATTTGAGTGTAACAGTATGGAAAGGAGAATTAGTTTATTACACTATCTTTCATTGCGTCTTCTAGATTCTAGTCACCGTTGGTTGTTTGCTTTGTTTCTCACTGTATATGGTTGTCTGATTTGCATTAATCCTAAAGATGATACACATCTTATGGGCAGAGTGATGTCTTATATGTCACATATGTCATCTAGCTACACATTAACATTTATGAAAATTTATGTCCATTGGAATTTTTGCAGTGTAAAACTTTCTAACTGCATAGCTATTTTAACTGGTATTTGTATTTTAGATTCGGGAGGGCTTGCATTATAATCCTTATTTTCCTGGGGGAGCAATTGCTATGCCTAAAATGCTTAATGATGGTGCTGTTGAGTATGAGGATGGTACCCCTGCAACAGAAGCTCAGGTTTGTCTACCTCTTAAAAGTTCTCCCTTGAGTAACAAGAAGCTCCTTGCTATAAGTGCTCATTATCACATGTTCTCTTGAGAATAAAGCTCACTCTTCTTTCATGCTGGGGTGCAGATGGGGAAAGATGTTGTGTCATTCTTGTCATGGGCTGCAGAACCTGAAATGGAAGAGAGGAAATTGGTATGTGCTGCTAAATCATGTTTTTCATGATATGAAACACTAAATTTTGTTTATGGCAATTTGTACTTACGTTTTATTTTGGATGTTGACATTTTGCATGTTCAAATGCAGATGGGATTTAAATGGATATTCGTACTGTCACTGGCGCTACTACAAGCTGCTTATTACCGTCGCATGAAGTGGTCTGTTCTCAAGTCTCGCAAGCTGGTTCTTGATGTTGTCAATTAGCTTCCATCTGTTTTCCTTTCTACCTTTGCTTTTGGGGGGCAACTTGAATCGAAAATAATTATTAATCAGATCTAGGTTTTCTTGCCATGTTAAATTGGCTCCAATTGGTAAATTGCTAATGGAGTGACCTGAAGATCCTTCCTTTTTTGAGTTTGAGATAAAAATAAGCTACTCCATATACATGATCTGCCATTGTGGTCTACGGACTGTTAGTTTTGTTTGAGTTTCTGTATGAGTTCCAAATTATCCAGGGTGGATTGTAGTATTCAAAATTTGTTAAAAAATTATCATTTTATTCGGGGGATTTTTGCAATGCAATCAGTGATATAAGAAAAGTGAGGAGCAATGGACAATATCCCCCATTCAAAAACAAGTAATGTTCCTGCTATTTTTCATATCATGAATCGGTGTTTAGCTAGATTGATGTTTAGTCAGTTGATAAGCTCATCAGACACTATTACAACGTTAAATAATACCTGGCTTCAAATCTTGAAAGTTTTGGCTGGTTTTTCAAGAATTCATACGTTTTAGATTTCATGTCTCTGCTGGGTTTATGTATCTGTCCAAGCGGGTTCAGACTTAAGAGTTGGGACATTACCATTATTATCATTACTTTAACTTAACAGGAGCTTTCCGAGAAAAAAAAAGGTGCAGTTGTGTCTCATTTTTATGGTAATGACTAATGAGGGCCTTCAGCACTCAGGAACAAGAATGTTTGGTTTGGATTTCCTTTTTTAAAGTCAAGAGTGATTGTGATTTGTGACTGATTCATGCGAGGGGAACGAGATTCCACATTAATATTGTTTTTTTGATTGAATGGAGGGAACTGTATTCCACACTGATTTTGGTGTCTTTAATAATAGCACCAACCCCGCTTTATCAATTGGAACTCACGTTGGGATACCACTTTTGGCACTTCATGAGAGGATAGTAGTGGGTGAGCAAATCAAGCTACTGTGAAAAATGAGAATAGTGCCATCCTTAGGATATACGTTCGAAATGCTATCAAATTCGGGATTTGTGTCATCTCTCCTCCAATGCGATTGTTACCAGTCCTTAAATCGGGGCTGGGAAGAAACCCATGTTTATGGCCTGAAGGTATCGCCTTGGAAACCCGAAAGACCCAGTATGCCCGTAATATACAGGCCAGTAAGTCCACATATTGGGCTTTCTTCCTCACAAAAATGGCCGAAAGGCTGATCTGATGGGCGATGACGTGGATTTTTTTATAAAAAATGCGTGTGGTGTGAGACCGTCTGAGTAATAATAAAATTTGTCATTACTCAAAATTTACAATTTAATACTAGATTTTATCATTACTTGAATTTACGACTCCTAAACTCATAAAAGTGATGAGTCCTATCAGCCATGAGTGGTAATTGGGATAAGCCTTTCTATTAGGTAAACCATCAAATGGGCCGAAAAATTATCAGATAGGTGAGAGAGAGAGCGAGAGAAACTTTTCAGCCAGGAGCCCAAAAGGACAAAAGAAGCTATCCCATCCCTTAGCGTCCTCGAAATAATAGGAGCCTATCAGATTTAATTATTTTGACTGGGCGAGCCTATCAGATTGGCAGAATTGAAAGGATGGAGACACAGAGCATGAAACGAGTAGATGTGGATGCTCCTGAAAATATGAGCCACTCACAGTGTCTCACAATATTCCATTAAAATAACTGAAAATACCTATAGCTCTCATTCAACAATAAAGCTGGTACATGCATCATGTCAAACACTATAAGCCAGATATCACTCTCAAATTAAATTGAAAAAAGTGAGTTCCGTATGCTTTGGTTCTCTCTTTTCAGCTAAGTCTCCCTTCCCTCTCCAATAACCAAATGGCCAATCTCTTTTCTCTTCCTTTTTAAATTCATTCTTGTGACTTATGAAGATCCGAATCTAAGACTAATCAATCCAACTTTTTACAATTTACCGTCGGTACAAGAGTGCAAAGACTTTGTGATTATTAAATTTTTTAACTCCTGCAATAATTATTGAATTAAATGGTATCATATTTGCGTGTAGAGACCAGATGAGATATACTAGTTTCTATTTGTTACGAAAGTAGTACAATCGGGACTTGACAACGCAACATATACAATAATGAATATGATTGATAAAGAAATTGGAATAAAGTTGAATTCTTATGGTGATGACCAATAAATTGGCATCGATTTGTTAATCAAAGCATTATTGTTGACACTAGTTCCTATATTCATTGACAAGCTCCCCTAAACTGTGCTACTCTAACAAAATAATCTAGGAAATGTTTAAAAAATATGAAAAAAGTTAAAGGATATTTTAAAAAAATTGATTTAAAAAGTATTTTTAGAAAGTTTTTATGAAAAAAAATTAATTTTTCACAATTTTTTATATTTTTCATAAAATGATATTAAAATTTTTTTTTTCAAAATAACTCATTAACAAATGCCTTAAGTATCCGCTAACTAGATAAAAAAAAATAATAATAATAATAATAAAGTAATGGAGAAATAACAAAGTACTTATATCCTGCAATAATATAAATTGAGACTATTATATGAGAACACTTGATCATCTTCCCCATATGACATTGACTTGGCATGTCAAATTGCTTAATGGCGGAAAAAGAAATTTGGCAGTACAATAGCAGATGAGATTCAATTATATGTGTCTTTTTCTTGTTAAGCAATTATAAGTTTCTAAGCCTCCGGCTTTTTTATTCTTTTATTATCTAAGAAAAGACAGACACCGAACTTGAATCTCGATAACATACCCACCACAAGAGTAAGGATACCAACAAATCAAAGTGCAATTAGCCTAACCCCAGTATTCTTATAATTAACAAACAAAAAGGTAAGCTATGATAGATGGTCTCATTCTTACATGAAGTACAAGTTGTGTTTTTTTTATGTTTGATAGATGGTTATAAAAATGAGGAGAAAGAAATTGCTTTTCAATTAAGAGATCGATAAGAATGAGGAGAAGAATTCCGATTATCATAATAAAATGAAAATGATTATATTATTGAAGTATAAAACTCTTCCCGATAATTTATTTATAATAATAAAAATGTATCATGTTTATAATATTTTTACAACAATTATAACTTATAATTTATAAATAATAAATTGTTAATAACTATTACATGTGAATAAAAATATTGTGAAAATATTAAGAAATAAATACTTTTATTATAATAATTCAATATTATTCCCAACTTTTTTTTTGTTTGATACGAATATTATTCCCAACTTATTCAGAGCTTTGTGTTCTCATAACATTTGTCGGATTCTGTCGATCTTATAAGAAGATTAAGGTTTAGAATCCTTGTAAAACTGCACTTACATAACCCAAAAGTCAAAAAGAAAACCTGAAATAACAATAAATTAAAAACAAAAAAAGAATCAAAAAACAAAATAGCTTTTTTTTTTTTTTTGTTGATAATCAAAAAACAAGTAGCTTTAAGCTACACACAATCATTCAAGAAGCAAAGCCCACATTCACACCCAAACAAGTGATGAACTCCACCAATAAAAATAGCCCAGTTAAGGCAAATATCAGGGAAGTGTATCTCACGCCCCAAAGGTCAAATTTGAGAGAATTTAAATTTTTTTTTAATTTTAAATCCAATAGTTTGGAACCGAATTTACTGTTAAGAACTAGTAACAATCATCCACGTGTTAGCATTCTAAAACTTTTTCCAAAAGTGTTTCCACTTAAACTGGAAAAGAGATTATGCTGTAACCTAGGTAAGCCCACGTGTCCCTTTCTTTCCCAAAAGTGCTTTGGCCACCCTCTCAGCTCTGATTGGTTCTATATTTCTCACACCAATCACAGTCACGTATTGCTCTTCCCAGATACGCCACTTTTGTTTTCAGTTGGGTCCCACCGCTAAAATAGAATTAGCCAATCAGGTGTTCTTTACTGTTTCAGTTGTTGCCCTAGACACGTGGTGTTTCCTAACCCACCCTATCCGTACTGCCGCTATCATTATCGCTTCAGCTCCGAAAGCCACACAGAGACAGAGAGACACACACAGACACAAATTAAAGATACGCACCAGAGAGAGAGAGAGTGATGGACGGTGGAGAAGAGTGGCACGTGGCAAGCCTAGGGCTAGGGAGTACTGGGAAGCGAGATAAGATGATGATGGTGAGCCGAGAAATGCTAAGATTCCGGCCGATCGCACCGAAACCGGTGACAGACGGTTCAGGTTCGAGTTATATGGTGACAGAGAGGAAGAACTCTGTTGTTTCGAAAGGAAGGACGAAGAGAAAGTACGTTAGGGTTCGGAAGAATAGTATGAATGGATATAAGAAAATGGTTTCTGAGGAAGAAAGCAAAGATGGGGTTTTGAAGACGCTGCAATTGTTGCCTGAGAAAGCTGAAATGAAAGATCCGGTTGATCCTACGGCTGAGAAAGTTGGGGTTGAGGTTGATAGTGATTGGGTGGTGGTTGATAACGTGGAGGGTGTGGGTGGTGGTGGGGGGTCAGATCTGACGGTGGAGATGGGTCAGACGAGGGTGGTGGAGTCGTGGGTGACGGTGGAGAGCGTGGCAGACACGTGCATGGATGTACGTGGGTTAGGGAGTACGGACGTGGAGAGAGTGAAGAATCTGGAGAGGGACGCGTGTCCGGGGTTTATATCAGACGGTTTGAACAGGGTACAGTGGGTTAACGAAGCGTACAGGAGGATGGTGATGAAGGAATTGGAGTACTGCGACGGTCAGTCACCGGAGTACTGTGATTTTCAGGTGAAGGTGGTGGTGAATAATAAAGTGAAGTTGCTGTTGCTGCCCTGTAATAATAACGAAGAAGCGTTTACAGGTTTAGTTAGACTAGTGCACACGTGGCGGAACCAGAAGAAGTGTTCAAAGGTGGTGCCTTGTGATGTGTGGAGAATGGATCGTGGTGGGTTCTCATGGAGGTTAGATGTCAAGGCTGCGCTCAGTTTGGGTCTTTGAAAATGTGAAGAAAGTTATCCTATTATTAAATAAAAAGAGAAGTGTGATCTCTCCCTCGGCCTCAGGTACTATTTTCTCTTGGTAGTTTTCTAAAGGAATTGAATATAAAACAAAAGCGTTAATAAAAACTAGGAGAGTGTATCCAGATCAGTTTAAAAAGGAATGGCCTTAGACTTTAGTGTTGCTTTTATTGTGGCTGGGGAAGAATAATTTGTTAAAACTAAAAAAAGAAAATTTTACATAAAATCATCAACAGTAATGTGTGGTAGGTTATTTATACATACCTAATTGGGTGATATGTGATATCGAGGTTAAAATAATTGATTAGGTAATGGATTTCAGTTAGTTCAGTTAGTAAAGGCTCCGATGGTTGTATAAAATATCTGAGATTCAAACTTTGCATGTATCAAAAATTGATTAGTGTCTTAGTCTGATAATAAAAAATTATTATAAGAAAGAAACGCCATAAATTAAAATTCCCTTAAAAAAAAAAAAAAATTGATTAGGCGGTCTCTGCTTTAATGGCCACGTAAGGGTTTTAGGTAAACTCCAATGGGTCACCTTTTCATTATAAATCAAATTGGTTGCAAGAAAATTATTCTTCTATTGAGTGAAAAAACAGCAATGTCTTCTCTCTTTTTTTTTTTTTTTTCAGAATGAAAAAAACAACTATGTCGATGCATGTGAGTTGTGAAATGTACAAAAGATTCTCAAATAGACACCAACCAATTTATAAACCTTTTTGAAGGTTAGATACCAGCATGAAAAGGCGTGAGATATAAACTGTGCTAGAATATAGGACAGACATCTTCAAGAGTAGTATAGAAAATAATTGTGCTAGAAATTATTATAGGACACATTCAGAAGAGTAATGAAGAAAATGAACTATTCCCTAACGTGAAAAATTTTAAATGATACAACAATATGGGCTCCTTTTAACTGTTCATCACATACTTTATGCAACATCATTTCAGATGAAATAGCATTATTAAATATTGAATATCTTAAAATGTTTTTCGTTTACTTTTGTAGAAATCTTTTTAAACAAATTACCGGTGATGTAATGTACTTTTTAACTTTAAAACTTTAAAGTAAAAGATAAAATTTAGAAAACTATTACCATAAAACAAATAACTGAAAAGTATTGATTACTACGTTCTTGAATATGCATTGGAAAGAAGACTAGATTACTTTTGTTGACCAGGCCAATAGGGAAAAATTGTAATCTTTGAAGTGTCGGGAGAGACCGGAACTAAACCCCTAATAGACTTTATTGACAGAAAAAGGAGAAGAAATCAACCATTCTTCTGCATTGGATTCCAAAGCATTTAGATCTTAATCATAGTTGTCAAAATAGCGATTTGGATCGTAAGATCGCATGATTTTACAATTCCACCTCATCAAAACATTTAGAATCGTACTAGGATTGTAAAAATGGTAGGATCGTATAGAATCGTAGGATCGTATAAAATCCCACAAATCTTACCAAAAACATAAATTTTTAGTTTTTTTTTTTTTTAATGGGATAATTTTTTTGTTTTGACGAAACTTTAAGGGTTTTTATTTTTACATATTGTGATGTTATAACTTTTTATTTTATTTTTATAAAATTATGTTAATTTAAACAAATGTTTTTTAGTTTCTAGTTTACTTATAATCAAAATAAATGAATTCTTCATCATTTCTAATGAAGAATTTGATGTTGATTGAGATCATTGTTGCCTTTTAAGTTATAATGTTGTTAAATTTGCTTGATCATATACTAATTTGTGTTCTAATATTACTAAAATATTTTTTTTATATATAATTTTATCAGTTATGCTTGTATTTGTATATTGATTCATTGATTGATTTTTTTAAGCATGCTCTTTAATTGTTGTTGAGTGGTATAATTTGAATAGTTAAGTGTAAAATTGTATTTTGATGTCTTTTGCAGCTCTAGTATACAAATATATAATGTCTACATAGATGATAAAATTGATGATAATGATTAGGAATTTGGGACGGTGGTTATAAAAACTTTAAAATGAGAATAATTAAATGTTCACTTCACTTTAATATTCATCTTGCTTTTGGATATCATATTGAAGTTAGCTAGTTTCCATTTGCTAACTTATTTTGAATTTCAAACTTGGAATTTAGAATTTTGAAAATATTTTTCGTATGTTTTGATAAATATTTTGGTATTTGGTTGCTAATTAAACATTTATTGAACTTTTTTAATATATTGGATCAAAACTTAAATATATTTGTTTCGTTAGTATAAACTTAACAATGTATGACATGCAAATTACATCATATGATATAAACCTTAGCTTTTTTATGGGTGAATTTATAATTTACGTGATTATTCAATATATAAAGTTATTATCAATATGTTTTTTTGCTTTAAATCTAAAAACATGTAGGATCTTACGATTTATGATCCAATCCTACGATTTACGATCCCACCTACCTTCAACGATCCTACATAGAATCCTGATTTTGATAATCTTGATCTTAATACACACATGACCGAACTTATTAATGTTGAAAGCCTAGTTTCATAATGCTAATAAATAGGGCAACTGTAGCTAGCAAATCCTTATGATGCACATATATGTTGCGTTACATACAATAATTAGAAACATTGTTTATAAATAGTGAATACTTGTTTGTTGACAGTAAATTTGAGGACATTGAGCTGAGCTTGAAGGGTAGTATAGAACCTATTCTTAAATGAAGTGCATTTCCATTCCAATATTGTATGTTTTATTATGTGTTTACGGTCACTATGTATGAAAAGTTCAGATTCAAATTGACAGGGATTTTTACCACTAATCCAGATAAACTTTAAAGTTCAATTTTTAAAGGTGTAACTATAATTTTATTGAACTTATTCATTATATATATATATATATCACAATAAGTTATCAGTCCTTAGATAATAGATACACAATAAAATTTTAGTTATTCTTTTATTGCCTTAATTATATTAAAAAATTATTTCAATAGAAGAAATTATGTAGAATATAGATAAAAAAAAAATGTAACTCATTACAATCATGAGTAATACTATTGATATATTACCGTGCACCCTTGGCATGATGGTCACTCCACAAGTATAAATACTTGTAGAGTGTGGGAGGTAAGAGTCGGGGTTCAAATCTCTAGAAAAGAGTTTTACACACATATACACTTAGATTAAGTTATAGTTGAATTTTTATCTTGTATAAAAAAAAATAAAAAAAATAAAAAAACTACTTGTAAGGACTTAAATTTAATTTGGACCTAAATAATAAAATTTGTAGAGCGTGGGTAGAAGGGCTAGGTACCAGCAAAGCAAACAATGATCGGTGTGAGATTTATAGAAATAATAATAAAGGAATTTGACCAAGTGTTTGTGAGGATAATAACGATGACCTCGGCTAAATGTTCATGAAGAAATTTTATTCTCGGCCTAGTCCGAGGATCTCTTTACTTAAAACTGACATATACAAGGGCTGTCCTTGGATACCTTGAAGATCCCTTTTTCATTTCCTCTCCTCCCCTTTTTTTTGGCGGGGGTGCTATCTATTATATAGTCTTGTTTAGTTGATCTCTGCCGTCCACTTATTGATCATCCAAGCCTATACTTGAGTGCCTGTCCCATCAGCTGCCTTTGCAGACTTTCTGTTAGTTGAAGCAATCAATGCATCACTGTTGGCTAGTCAATTCACTATTGATGTGATCAGAATGTTGGTGGCGTGCATTTAATGAGTGAGTGACAGCTCATTTCCTTCAACGTCGGCCTGCCGAGGACATGGGCCTCCTCGGCGAGGTCCCTAGACGACTTGGGCCTCGTCCGCTTATATTCGGATTATGCTCTCTCCTCGGCGTGGACCTTGAGCCTGATGTGAAGTAAGCCAGGGTTGCTAAATATTTAGGGCCCCACACTACTAATATAACTAAGCTACATAACATATTTTAGTACTTCTTTTGCAATTTACTCACATGATTCTTATCATTAATTAACTCTAATTTATTATCTATTATTAATAACTTCATGGCTATTTAAAAAAAAAAAATGAAGATTCTCATTTCTTTTCTAAAACTTACATTCAATTATCTATTATTAGTTAATATAGAAATGTTAATACCACGCACACTCTCACATAATTGTCTTATATGATAAATTATGATTAGTTGTCTGTCACTATCACATAAACTTTTTTTTTTTTTTTTTTCCATCACTTATTGTTTGTCACATAGGGTAATTGTAACAAAGTGTGTAATAATGTGATATATAGATATTAGTAAATAAAAATATGGTGTTAAGCTTTAACAATAAATAATTAATAAAAAAAACTTATGTTATTAACATCACAATTTTTTTTTTTAAAAAAAGAATCAGTAATCATTTAAGCAAAAAAAAAAAAGAATCAGTAATCAACACAAATAAGAATCAATAAAATATTGCTAATTAATTCAACCGACTATGAAAATATAGTGACAATGAGAGGGAGAGAGAGAGAGTTGTTGCGTTGTAGCATTGACATTGTCTATCATAACAAAGCTAGCACGTGGCAGTAGGTAAGGGAGCCAATCCAATTTACTGGTTAGTAAGAAACCAATCCAATCCACTGACACTGAGCTCCAATGAATCCTTTTTATGAAACCCCCCAATCCACATCAAAAAATCTCTTCTTAGATCCGCACCGCTCATCCGACCAACCACGCGTCCTCATCGTACAGTCACCAATCAACGCTAACCAATATACCTTAGCCCACACTCACCGCCACCGCGTCTCCATTGGTTCCCAAACAACCTACATCTCGAGAAATTATATATATATACATGGTTATCACGTTCCATCGTTACATTAAAACAACTCTCCACGATTAAAATTGCTGAGTTGTTTAAAACTAAAGTCAATTTTTGTTTAATTTTTTTTTATTTTTTTATTGTCATAAACTACAAGTTACGTTATGTGCTAGGAGAATTATATAATTTCCCATAAATCTCGTATCTGTCCTAGGTGGAGAAACTTCTCTCATGATAGATTATATCATTTGTCTATTATTCTATTAAAAAACTCTCGATTAATAAAAATTTTTGAATTAACTTATGATAAAGATTAAAGAAAAATATTTAAACTAACTCAACAATTTTAAACAAGTATAAGTTTTTAAGTAGAATGGATAGTAAGTGATGTGATCTCATAAGGACCGTATAATAAGTAATGCTTTTTGTCACAACTTGTCATGTGACGAATTGTGCGTGACATATGATCATACATTCATACTTTTATCACTCACAATTTATCATGTGACATATTGCGATAAAAATTGTATCATTTTATATATCCTATTACTCTAGTATAATTTGTCAAATAAAAATGTGTATCTCACACACCTCAAAAGCGAGTGCAGAAAAAAGGTCACGGTTCCTAAAATTTTTCAAAAACCCGAATTTGAGTTGTTCGTAGCTAATAAAAGGAAAACACGTGTGCACTTTCTCGAACCAACCGAAAAGGCCTTTCCACTTCAGTATAGGTCCTAGGCAGACCACGTGTACCCCTCCTTTCGGCAGTGCTGGACACTCTCTCTTCTCTCATTGGTTTACCCCATGTGGGACCAGACCGCAGCGCTCAATTACGCTGGATCCGGTACTTTTCATCTGGACCCACCTCGTAAAATTTAACCAATCACTTCCTCTCACAGTTTATCGTTAGCCCTAGACACGTGTTATTTCACGCTACGTCACTGTACACACGCTATGATTATCGCCTGAGCTCTCAAAACAAAGAGAGAGAGAGAGAGAGACACACACACACATAGTTAGATAGAGAAAGAGAAAGACAGAGATGGTGGTGTTGGTGTTGGTGTTGATTGTGGGGTGCGTAGGATAAGGAGGTATAATGAATCGGGTAATGCTTAGATTCCGGCCGATTGCGCCGAAACCGGCAGCCGGAGGGTCCGGTTCAGATGGGTCATCGATGGATAACAAGAACGCTTTTTTTGCAAAAGGAAGAACGAAGAGAAAGTACGTTAGGGTTCGGAAGAATAATAGTAGTAGTAGTAACAGTAGTGGCTACAAGAGAGAGAGAAAGATAGGTGAGGAAGAAAAGAAAGAAGGGCCGTTGGAGTTGGAAAAGAGAGTGGTGACTCTGCAACTTTTGCCTGAGAAAAGTGAGCGGAATGAATCGCCGGAGAGTGGATCTTGGTGTAACTTTGATGATGATGAAAATGGTGACCCACAAGAACTGCCGATGTGGTTGAATAAGTTTGATGATAATAAGGGTGTGACTGTGTCTGTGAGTAGTGGTGACGAGAAGGATCAGACGGCCGCGGTGGAGTCGTGGGTGACGGTGGAGAGTGTGACAGACACGTGCATGGGTGTGGGTGAGCTAGGGAGCACAGACGAGGAGAGGATGAGAAATCTGGAGGAGGACACGTGTCCGGGCTTCGTATCGGACGGTTTAGATAGGGTGATGTGGGTGAATAGGGCATTTAAGAGGATGTTGGTGAGGAAGGAGCAAAATGACAGGCAGTCAGCTGAGAATAATAACAATAAGACGGTGATGGTTTGGTTGGTTGGGAAAGAGAAGTTGAAGTTGAAGTTGCCGTACTTGGACGAAGCAGAAGCATTTACGTGCCAAGTAAAGCTGCAACACACGTGTAGGACGGAGAAGAAGGATAATAAGTGCTCTCAGATAGTGCCTTGTGATGTGTGGAGAATGGATGGTGGAGGATTTGCATGGAGGCTCGACGTTGAAGCTGCCCTCAGTTTGGGCCGTTGATTATAGAAAAACAAAAATCTCAGGTATTGCTTGCTTTGTATTAATGTTTAGGCATTTTCCTACGTATTGATATGGTTCTTTGTGACATTATTATGTTTAGCTTATTATTTATATATACCTACGAGGAAGTGAGCACAAAATGGATAAGCGTTGAAACAAATATTATTGTCCTTATCACATAGTGTTTGTAAGTCGGATCCTAGTTATCCAAACACTTGAAATCAACGCCTTTAAGCATATATATGGAGTGACTAAGCAATATTAGTTTAAAGGAGAGTGATTGCATTTACATTGCATCACAAATGATGGTGGGAGCCGTGTGGTTTTGCTCTTACCTAGATAGAATTTAAAGCATTTGCCTTTATCTTCTTTAGCTGTTATTTTATTGGCAGGAGGTGGATAAAGCAATAACTAAAAAAAACAACGAAACACAACAGTGACTTCTGCTATTACAAGTACTAACTATATCCAACCAAGGAAAAAACTAGAATAACTACGAGTCTACAACTACTGCTAAAGAGCTTTCAAAGCCTTCAACCAAGTCCCATTATCACTATTTGAACTACGTCTACAAATTCAACTAGGTATACGTAAATTATCACCAAAAAAAAAAAAAACTAGGTATATGTACGTAGACCGTATGTTTAGAGAAAATGATACAAAATGCGTTGCATTTGATCTGCATTGTGCATGATCAGTAAGTATATAGCTTTTGAACTCTAGATAATTTGTGCTTAGTATCAAGCTAGCAACTTAATTGATTCTCCTGAAAGAATTGTGCACCTTTTCTATATATGCAACTGTAGGAAGAGTAATTAACTTCTTGTAATTTTCCTACTTCATACTTCTTAGCTAGTTGAGAACTTTAGAAAAAGGGCTATAATATAGAAGCTCATTTATAGCGAGGAGTGAAATCTTGGAACCATATGTAAGATTTTTAAGTTAAGGAGGACTAAACCAAAATGTATGTATGGAGTAAATTTTACTATTATTGGGCAATAATAATGTGACAATCCAGTGAAGATTTAGGGGTAAAAAAAACTTGAGACATCCTAAGTAAAGTCATGACAAAGAATTGAACTGAGATAGCTGAAGTATAATAGTTTCATCAGACTAATTAACTTTTAAGAAACAGCAAGTGCCTAACTATTACATGATCGTGGATGTAGATTAACAAGTGAGAAGGCAAGAAATGCCATACATAAAATAATAAAAGTCTGGTTTTATATCGTGTTTATGACATTTGACTTTTAATGTGAGTATATTATAAGTTGTACAACCTGTTTTTACCATGTATTTCACTTTAAGTAAATTAAAATTATAAATATAATATATTCTGAGTGAAACTTTACTACTATGATTTCAAAAGTTTAAATATTATTCCTATTAAACTCTAATACTTTTAAGCAAGGACAAAACTACCTAGGGACTGAGTGGGGCCATGGCACCTGTCAGCCTTTTAAAAAAAATTCCCTAGTATATGTATTAGCATAAAAAATTTATTTTTGGCTCTAAAATTAATATACTTGGCCCCCCTCCCAAACAATTTACAAGCTGACCCATGAAACCAAAAATGAAAAAAAATCAAATCATCCCTTGTCTGGTTATCCCAAGAATATCAAGAAAAACATTTAGCTAAACATTTGGACAATTTACAAATCCGGACAATAAGGAAAATCCACAAAACAATTCACATATTTAGGTAATGAAAAAAAATCTTTAGACATAGTCTAAGTTAAAAAAAAAAATTATAACAAATCAATTATAAATCCTAGCAAAACAAATCATAAAAATCCAATAATCTTTAGCCAATTTTTACCTCTCATTTTGAGAGCTCTTTGTCCCTCTCAAATTTCTCCACCCCATAGTCATAGAGATAACTCCTATGCTGCTAATCACTCCATCCACACACCCATTAGTGTTACCAGCAACTTGAATCAGTTGGTGTCTTTAACTCAACCCATGAAGAAAATTTATTTTTTTAACGAGCTGTTGCCTGTGGAAAATTTTTTTTTTTTAATAATAGAATTTTATTAATTTTTAATGTTTTATTAACTTTGGGACACACTTCGTATGCATGCATAAATGTAATACACATGTGAAACAACAATCTATTGTTTTGTGCCTTACCTAAACTGCCCACAGAGTATGTGTGTGATTAGCCTATTGGGAATAAACTTTGTGCCTTAGCTAAATTAATGTAGTGATGGGAAAAGTTTTATTATTTATATTGTTGAAGACTCAAAGTTACTGTTCATTATCATGTGAATGTTTAATAGATCTCTTTTTCTTTTCTTTTTTTACTACTTTTTCAAAATGGTAATTTTTAAAAGGAAAAGATCTCACATCTTTATGCTACCTCAACCTTAACCAAATAATTATAAATAAAAAATTCCTTAACCAAGGCACCAATAATTGTCTCACCCATTTTTTCGCTGAATATTAGTGCATGATGTTGATTAACCATTGTTTTAATTGTTTTATTAATGTAATACTAGACATGGATTTGAACTTTTAACTATAGTTTTTTTTTTTTTTTTTTTTTTAAGAATTTTTTATATATAGCATTATGAAGTTATTAGGTATAGAATTATGTGAAAAGAATATATGGATTTAAAAAAAAAAATTATAATGTGGATAGAATAAAGAATTGGTCTAACCTCAGTCAGACCTGGAAAATATCAAGACGTGTCAATTGACTTATAGAAACTCTTGATTATAAATATCTATTATTGATTTTAAAAAAATACAAAAAAAATTTAAAAATTAATGTTAATAATGCATAGTTGTCAACCTCTAATATTAATATTTCAACTTTCTAAAATTCTTGAACAAAAACTTAGGCCCTCCTAACTTTGAATCCTTGTTCCATTCCTGTTTTTAAGTTTCACAAAAGGACTTTACCTTAGGTTTTAGGGGCACCTAACTATTGTAAGATTGTAAATAAACCAAAATGTTCATAAATAACTCTAGGCTTGTTTAAGGAACAAGCTTATTTATATTAGTTTGTTCAGCAAACAAATCATACTCAAGCCCACTTTTAAGGCTTGATTCATAATTATTATTTAATAGAATTAAATTAGCCAAGTTTAAGAGAGTGTTTCTGTATATATATTAGCTAGATTGTCTATTAATTTTTGCAACCAAAAAAAAAAGGACATATATATAAGTCTTTCAACGACAAAGATTTCCCTTGGATTATTTTATTTTACTTATTTTTTGTTGGGTACCCTTGAGTCCATTTGAATATATGTAGAGAACAAGCTTAAGGGGTTAGTAATGCATTTGGATTAATAGATAGTACAAATGAAAATACAAGTATTCACGGACAATGGTATAAAACATTATGCCAAAAAACTACAACTAAAGGCGAGTTTAAGAAACTAGGCCCCGTTTGGTAGAGCATCTTAAACACATGTTTTTAATTTTTAAACATTACACGCATTTCTACGCACTTTTTCACTCACACGTATTTCAAAAAAATACAAACAACATTAATCAAACTCCTCTACTCGTAGATCATTTTAAAATTGATGATGATGGAGAGAGACAAAATTTTAGTCAAGTTTTACTAGTTACTTTATATGATGGAAGAATAAGTTAAACAAGCAATTCACTAATTTTCACCCACACGTATTTCAAAAAAATACAAACAACATTAATCAAACCCTAGATCATTTTGAAATTGATGATGATGGAGAGAGACAAAATTTTAGTCAAATTTTACTAGTTACTTTATATGATGGAAGAATAAGTTAAACAAGCAATTCACTAAACAAACCTAAGTTTACTTGAAGAATGAATAAACCAAACTTCAAAAAGTAATTGAGATTGATAATGAGTTTGAGTTAATTCGACTCAATTACAGTCCTAGCTATGGATCAGGTTAGCGTTCGAAATGTACTTATCAAAAAATGAAAATAAATAAAAATAAAATCAAGTTGAAGTTGATTTTAAGGTTGGGAGACAAGACATACATGGTTACCTGGTCATTTAATAGAATTGTGATCTTAGTGTCTATTGCTAAAAACAATCAACAAAAAGCTAAATAAATTATGCTAAAGGAACACTTAATTGACTGTATAAAAGATCTAATCGACTGATTCTATTCTTCTCAATTAAATATAAATCCTTCCTCGGCATAGCCGACCATTACCACTTTAGTATTTGGGGACATTTTTATTAACAACCATTCATTGTTGCTTGCCTATATGTGGACAAGACCATTAATGTTATATTGAATTATAAAATACCATATTCTTAAAACATGGAATCTAAAAACAGCTAAGCCTTATATGCTCCGACTATTTGGGATTGGCTCCTCTCACTCTCTCTCCTTTATCTAGTGTCATGTCAAAGAGTGGAATGTCAAGAGTGAACAACAAAGAAAGAGAAAAAAAAAAAAAAAAAAAAAAAAAGAATGTAAAAGAATATGTATGCAGAAAAAGTATAAACATATAACTCATCGAATAGATAGAAATGGAGACTAATTTGTAAGCATATTCAGACATGATATTATATATTATAGAGTATGGACTATATATGGACCACTAACACAACGGAATGTGAATGTAGACAATCAGGTATTCTTGCAGGAGGATATAAACATTAAAGAAGCAAATGCTTAGTATCATAGTCACCGTTAATGTTCCCCGCCGACTCACTTTATTCTGCATATTACAATTTTAGTTGGATTCTATTGAAATGATGACTCCCCCATTGGATGAACAATAAAACATTGGACGTAGAACCACACCTTACCACTGCGAATGCCTACTGTTAGTTAGTGCCATTACTTTAAGCTTTAACCAGCTTCCTTTTTTTCTTTTTTCTTTTTTTTTTTTTAATTCCCATCCCTTAATAGTGCTCATCTTCTCACTCTCTTTTCTCTCTGTGTTGGGTAGTGGTACTTTTAATAATATCCTTATAAGTTTTCCAATCATATATATTTGTCTCTAACCATTTCGATTTATGTAACAAGGTGATCTTGACTACAAAGGTCAAAGAGTTGAACATGTACTGTGACTCTGTGAGTCTAGAAAGTGTACATATTGTAAGTATTGCATCAAGACTTGTTTCCAATGGCAAACGTGAACCCGGATTTGGAGTAAGCGCAAGCCTCAATAAAAATAAAGTTTACCAATTGAAGCGACTTTTAGTTGCTAAGTTTGTGTGAGAGAAGGCATATGTCCTACAAGAGGAAGGATGGGGAGTGGTTAAACTTCTGAGCAGCTCAAGATGCTGCGGATTAGAGACTGGATATCCAGTGACAAAAATGTTGACAATATGTAGCATAACAAGTATCGTATGTTATCTAAAGCACGGTTTAGAAGGAATGGTTCTGAATCGTACTTATATTAAATGAAAATCCTCTCTCATTTTGGTTTTATGTCCTATCAATTACAATTTATTATATGATCTTTTTTATTTCCTTTAAAATAACTAAAGTTTAAAATGAGAAAAAAAGAAATGTGACATGATATTCTGAAGTTTATGGAATAGCAAGTGGAACACTTAAGTGAGATAAAAAAAAATTATTTTATCTTATCCCTCTTGGAATCATAAAATATACACACATATATATATATATATATATATTTTAAAGAAAAAGAAGGTTTCTTACAAAATCATGCCATGCCAGTCTAGACGAAAAAAAATTTATTTATTTTTATTTTTATTTTTTTAAAAGAGTTGGTAACTCGAATTGTTATTATATAGGAGTATTTGAAATTGAAAAATATCATTTTTATTTGAAATCTTCATTTATAGTTAAAAGATATAGGATATATTTGCAGAATATAATTCTTTTTTTAGACTCTCTTTCTCTGGGAACTATTAGCCTTGATTGTACAACTGCAAATTATAACCTGTACCAAAAAGCCGAAGGATAACAATTAGTTTTTTTTTTTTTTTTTTTTTTTTTTTTTTGGGGGGGGTGGTGGGGGGTAAAAAGAGCTGTAATTAGGTAACATCGAACAATTTCTTAAAAAAAAAGAAGAAGAAGGTAACATTGATGATTGAACCCAAAAAAAAAAAAAAACTCTCTAAAAAATGACTTTCTTTTTATCTTGTACTTTTTCATTAATCAGAATTACAAAAATAGGATATTTTAAGTGTTTTATATTGTCTCATACTGTCTTTCATGAATAAAACATTGATGAGACTCATACGGTGATAAGGTTTGTTACAAAAATAAAATATGCGATATCTACAACCTAAATTCACCAATAGAAATTGATAAAGGAGAGAGATATTTCCTTTATGCATTAAACAATTATTCTCTATAACACCACTCTAAATGTTTGTCTAACAATAATGTAGTGTCCTATTTATAGAGGCATAGTTAATCCAAGGTCTCAATCCTTTTAATAGTAGCAACTTTTTCCAAGGGTTGTAACCTGTTCACGAAGAGTCACAACTTAATGTCCTCTCAACACACAATTTGAGGACAACCACTCGTTAGATGAAAATTATTTCCAACTAATCAATTTTTAATTGTCATTTTGTAGGCAATAATTATTTTCAATTAACCATATTGTTGACTATTCTCATTAATGTACAGGGATTAAGGTACTTTTCAAGGATAGCTGATTGCATTCAAAGAACTCATTTTCCAATATAATCTCGGTTAAGCTAATTGTTAAAGAAAGATTAAGCACCTTCGTATATAAGAGTGTTTCTGTCATATGCAATTCTAAGTGTACCTTTTCATTAATCAAACCTACAAAAAGTACGATATTGCAAGTGATAATACAAAAAATTGTTAGTGGGTTACTCGTTCAATCCAGAGTTTTTGATGATCTTGTAGGACCTATAAGATAAAGAGAGTTGATCAAAGAGACCACTGGGTTGTGTCCAGTAGGGGAGCCTCCAAAGATTAAGTTAATATCAGCACATATCTTTTATATATAGATAGTAGTTTTGTAGTAGTAGTTTTTGACGTAACTTAGCAAGTGAGGTAGAATGTCCCTTTTATAGGTAGTTTAGGTAGCCGTTTTACTCATAAATGTATTCCTTGACATAATTACAGGTGGTTATTTCATTTTGTGTAATGGTTCCTGGCTTGATGGGAGTTTAAGGCTGATAAGTAAGGTCATCATTAATGTGTTGAATGTGCTTGAGCGATTGCATTTTTTTCCATGATGGTTTACTAATGACACAAAGTCGTCCATTAAGGTGGATGACCTTGATGAATTTTCTAGACTCATTAGTAAGTATTCTACATTTTCTCATATTGCCTCTCACAGATAGAATGTTGATGAAACTTGATGATGCGTAAATTGCCAGTCAAGTTGGTTTGTCCAGATGGAGTTGGATCCTCGTCACTGTTCCTGCAGATGTAAAACAAAGGCTTTTCTAAGATGGTCACCGGTGTGGTGCCTACCACAATGCCTCCGATGCCAAAGTTAGCATATAGAGGTTTTTGGAGAGAAAACAAGAGTATACTTTAGTGAAAATTACGTACCCCCTTTGCCTTTGATAAGTGTGTATATATAGCTTCCTAGTTTCTAGCCGTTGAGGCCTTAATTGTGGTTTTAGTGCTCTTCCTATAATGCCTTAGGGCTTATTAATGCGAGTTTTGATAAGGCTCTAACAGTCTAATAGCTAGCTAGTAACTGTCTGAGGTATTAAATCCTCTAATTAATGACCTGCCTGCCTTCTTCCATGCTGTGTTGAGTTGGACGAAGGTGTTTGATGAGGTCATCCAAGGAAAGAGGTCTTGTCAGTCCCATCAGTTGCCCCCTAGATTTCGTGGTTGTCATGGTGTGTCAGGACAATCATCGGAAGATGAAAGGTTTTCTGACTAGACATGGCTCTTGGGGTTTCGTTCCACAAGGCGTAGTGGCAATGCCACACACATCGTGGCCATGTGATGTGTTCTGATTGGTGGAGTTAATGCCCCAATTGTGTGACTCTTGGGTTTCCCGCTGAATTTCAGTTTTTTATGCCTAGTTTTTAAACTTCCTCTCTTTCCTCTTTCCCCTTCACTTTTTCCAACTCTAAATCATTGCTCTGTGCTTCTTCTTCTCCAATCTGTTCTTGCGATTTTCTTCAAGCTTTTCGCATTTTGTGGTTGAGATTTTGCATTCTGTAGTTGCTTCCTTTGAGGTATGTCTATCTTTTCCCTTTTCCTTCGCTTCACTATGGCATAGATAGATTGTGCTCAGTTTCTTTTTTTTTTTTGGGCTTTTAGGTTTATCTTTTCTCTTCCTCTGTTTTCTGGTTTTCCATGGTTAGTAGCACTGAAGTTAGGATAGCTTGGCCCTCAATTTCATTTCTTTTTGCATGTTTGGGGGCTTTTTTAGGTGTTTCCCATGCCTTTCTCCCTTTAGTTGAAGATTTTGTCTTTGAGGATAATAATTTGAGTGTTGCGTTGGCTGATTTGGTCCCTTTGCTTTGTCAGTCAATTGATTGGTTCAAGGATTTAGTGACTGAGCGAGGAGCAATGTCTGAGGTGAGATCGAGTGAGCTTGAAACCAGGTTGTCGTCTAGCGACAATCCTGTGGAGGTGGAGGAAGACACCACGGTCTCTGTCCTTCGAGAGGTTAGGGCTTTCCATGCCCTCAAGGAGGCGTGCAGTCTAGACGATGAGACGCTTTCTAAGTATAGAGAGAGATTTCAATTCCCTGAGAGGGTTAGGGTTCGTCTTCCTCACAGGGAGGAATGAGCTTGTCACTTCTCGCCCGGGGAGGTATGCTTCTATGAGGCTACTTTCCTATGCGGGCTTAGGTTCCCCATCCACTCGTTTATCATGGAGCTTTTAAGTCGTTTCGACATTGCTCCTGGGCAACTTATGCACAATTCGTGGAGGATAGTGGTTAGCTGTATAGAAATATAGCTGGCTGCTATTGAAAGGGATATGATTAAGGTGGACAAGCTTATTTATTTATATCGTCTAAAGGAGTCCAAGAAGCATAGGTACTATGAATTGGTGCCTTGGGAGAGGAGGACTAAGATCGTCAGGGACCTGCCCTCGTCATTCAGATACTGGAAGTCTCGCTTCTTTTTTGTGTCCAGGAATGAATGGGAGACTCCCTCTAGCAAGTGTGGGGTGATCTCCCTCGGTTGCTCTGTTAGTGGAGAACCCTAAGTCTAGGTGCGTCGTTATTTCTTCCAATATTTTGTCCTTCATTCATTCTTGTTCATTCTGTTGTTACTAATTCTTCTGTTCATTGTCTCGTGCAGTTAAGAGATGGCCCAAGCTTAAGAGTAGGTATAAGCAACGTGTTGAGGCTGCTATTGAGTACGCGAAGTCAATTGACGATTTCGACGATTTGGTTGATCTTTGCACTTTGGCTTTGTACTCCCTTGGCCTAGCACCCTCCGCTTACATCCTGCACACTATTGAGAGAGAAGAGAAGAAAAGTAAGTATTTCATTTCGTTCGTCATTGCTTTTGTCTCCCTTTTTTTTTTTTTTTTTTAAACAAGTGTTTCCTTTTTGCAGGGATGACAACTAAGTTTAACTAGGACATGTACACGAAAATGAGACCCAAGAAAAACGAGCCACTGTCCAATCTCGGGAAGAGGATAGTGCGCGTTGTAGGGAAGAAGGGCCCCGTCATTCCAGCTATCCCCGGTACCAAGACGACGAGGACAGCTTCTCCGGCCACCTTAGTTGAAGAGATCACTACTCCCATTTGGAAGAAGCCACGCGTGGCTGACAAAGGGAAGGAGGAGGCTGATTCCTGTTCGTCCAATGTTTGGGACGATGCTGGACTCGTGGTGAAAAGGGCACATGAGGTCGTCACTACTGAGGACTTGAAGGTCTTCTCTGGTACGCCTTCCAACGAGGTTGTGGGTCGTCATATCCACAAACTCATTCAGGTAATGTACTTGTGCAATTTCATCCTTTTCTTTCTCTCCTTTTTTCATCGTCCTGAAGGTTTCAATTTTCTTTTTAGGTGCTGGGGAAGAGTCTTCATATCACCTCGGAGTATCTTATTTAGAAGGCAAAAGTCATGTTTATGATGTCTAGGATGGAGGCTCTGGAGGCAGAGGACTCCAAACTGAAGAACCTGATTGTCGCCATGGACGACGCCAACACCATTAAGTAAAATGCCAAGACCTTGGGTGACGACCTCAGAGCTGAGCAGTAGCTGACTTTAGAAAAGGACGAGTAACTTCTGGCTGCCAAGGAGAAAATCAAGATCGTTGCTGCCAAGGCTGTTGAGGTTTTCCAGCAGACTGAGGAGTACAACCCAGTGCTCTTTAGTTGGTATTATAAAGGTTTTGAGCTCCTGAGGCAATACTTCATCAAGCACTCCACCAGAGTGGATCTAGAGAATTTGGATCTAGAAGAGGTGGACAAAGAAATGGCAGCTGACGAAGCCTCCCAGTCCACAGCTCTTGAGGGTGATGCTCCTGAGAGTGCTCTTCCGCCTCCTGTTGGTGATGACGCTGCTGCCGATGCTTGAACCTAATACTTTTTCTTTGTAATCTTTTTTTTTTTTTTTAGGTGCCCAATGTGTTTTGGGCTTTTTGATTCTATTTTCAGAACAATATTTTCATTCTAATTTGAGAACGATGTTTTTGCCCAGTGTTTAGGGGCTCTTTAAAACAATACTAGTTGCCCGTTGTTTTTGGGCTTTCAATTATATTAATAACTTACTTGTTTTCGTTCCTGTCCTTGCATGATACTTAGTGACTGTATGTGGTCTCTGACTATTTCATCCTTCTGCGTCAGTAACTTATATTGTTGTTACTTAGTCAAAGTTTTCGTTGTGATCCACACTCATTGAAAGGGTCTTAATCCATCAGTAACTTACATCCGTCTAGGAGGAATCTTGTTACTTAGCCAGTTTTCTGTGACTTATCCCTTTGAAGGGATTTTGTCATTCTTTGGCTGTGTCAGTAACTTACATCTGTCTAGGCGAAATCTTGTTACTTAGCCAATTTTATGGTTGACTTACACTCATTTAAGGGATCTTGTCATTTTTGGCTTCATCAGTAACTTACATCTGTCTAGGCGAAATCTTGTTACTTAACCAATTTTATGGTGGACTTACACCCATTTAAGGGATCTTATCATTTTTGGCATTGTCAGTAACTTATATCCGTCTAGGCGAAATCTTGTTACTTGGCCAATTTATTTATTTATTTATATGTGCATCACACTAGCTGAATAGTTCTTTTATTGCTTTATTTCAAACATTATTACATCCATCCACTACATTTACTAATGGTATTGTTTCAAATGCTCAATATTCCATGGTAGTGGCAGTTTCCTCCTGTCCATCGTTTCCAGGTGATAGCTACTTTGCCTAGAATAATGGGTGACTCTGTAAAGTCCTTCCTAGGTTAGGCTGAGCTTCTCTTGGGTTGGGTTTTTGGTGGCAAGTGTGACTTTACGCAGGACAAGGTCTCCAATATTAAGTCATCCGAGTTTCATTCTTCTGTTGTATTACTTGAACATCTTCTGCTGGTACTCTGCCATATTGCGTGATGCTCTGTCTCTGGATTCATCCAAGCAATCCAGGTTGACTCTTAGCTAATCGTCATTGCTGCCTTCATGGAAAGCTTTCTGTCTCAAGCTGGTGACTCCTACTTTTACTGGAATGACTGCTTCGATGCCATAGGTGAGACTAAAGGGGGTCTCTCCTGTTGGGGTTCTTGCTGTAGTCCTGTATGCCCACAAAACGTTAGGCAGTTCTTCCGGCCATGCGCCCTTCGCTTAGTCCAGCCGAGCCTTGATGATTTGGAGCAGGGTTCAATTCATCACTTCCGTCTAGCCGTTAGCTTGGGGATGACCAGGGGATGAAAATCGATTCTTGATGCTTAGCCTTGAGCAGAATTCTCAAACCCTTGATTATCAAACTGCCGCCCGTTGTCTGATATTATCATCCGCGATATCCCGAATCTGCAGACTATGTTCTTCCACACAAAGTTCTAGACCTTCATCTCTGTTATGGTTGATAATGCTTCTGCTTTAACCCATTTCGTGAAATAATCAATGGCAACTAGTAAAAATTTTACCTGTCTTTTACCTTGGGGTAATGGGCCAACGATGTTGAGTTCCCACTAAGCAAATGGCCATGGGGAGGCTATTGTCGTCAGTTTCTCAAATGGTACGCATTGGACGTTTCCAAATTTCTAGCATTTGTCGCACTTCTTGACGAACTCTGTTTCATCCTTTGGCAAGGTAGGCCAAAAGTAACCCATTTGGATAATCTCGCTAATCAAGGATCTCGGGCCTACATGATCTCTGCAAATCCCTTCATGGATCTCCTCCATAATATATTTGGCTTCCTCCTCATTAACGCATCTCAGGTAGGTCATAGAGAAGCCTCTTTTGTATAGGGTATCATTCAAGATTGTGAACCTTGCTGCTCTCTTCCTGATCTTCCTTACCTCTTCGACATCCTGTGGAAGTCGTTTGTCTTGAAGGAAGGATGTGATTAGGGTCATCCAGCTGCTTCTGCTCTGGCTTGCGAAAGTATGGACTTCCTCGATGCTAGGGCATCTCTGGACTTCAATTTTCAGGTCTGTACTCGTTGGTCCTGCTTCTGGCGATGAATATTTCGCCAACTCCTTTGCCCCCATATTATGGCTTCTGGGGATCTATGCGAACTCTACTCGATCAAACTCTTGCGTCAATAGCTTCGTCAGCTTCAAGTATTTCTACATCCTTTCCTCCTTTGCTTCAAATTCCCCCTTTATCTGGCCAACAACGAGCTTTGAATTTGCTCTGAAGGAGCAAGTTTTTGGCTTCTAGTGCTTTCCTGACCTTTAACCCCGTCAGTACTCCTTCGTATTCAACTTTGTTATTTGTGGATGAGAATGCTAACTGAACTCTGTATTTAAGCATTTCTCCTTCGGGAGTAACGATAATAACCCATACTCGGCCCCTCTTTTGGATTGATGAACCGTCAATTTGTATCATCCATCTTTCCACCTCGTCCATATCCCTCTCCTCATGAGGATTGTAAATTCTGCAATGAAGTTTGCTAGCGCCCATGCCTTAATAGTTGTCCTAGGGTGGTATTCTATGTCGAATTGGCTGAGATTTATAGCCCACTGGATCATCCTTCCTGCAGCCTCGGGCTTGTTCATTGCCTTCTTTATAGGCTTTTCTGTCATCACCAAGATAGGATTCGCCTGGAAATAAGGGCGCAGTTTGTGTGAAGCGACAATCAAAGCGAATGCAATCTTTTTTATCCGTGGGTATTTGGCTTCTGCCCCTTGGAAGGCCTGGCAGACATAGTAGACTAGGAGCTGTCTTCTATCCTATTCTCAAATCAAAGCAGCACTCACAGCTGTAGCTGACACTGCCAAGTATAAATACAAGTTTTCTCCCTCTTTGGATGGACTTAGGAGAGGTGGATTACTCAGGTATTGCTTAAGTTCTTGAAAGGCTTTCTCACACTCGTCTGTCCAAACAAAGGCCTGCTTTAACGTCTTGAAGAAGGGTAGGCATTTATCTGTCGCTTTCGAGACAAACCTGTTAAGCACTACTATCCTTCCTGCGAGCTTCTGGACTTCCTTCACGGTCTTGGGTGATTCCATCTCCAGTATGGCTTAGACCTTCTCTGTGTTTACTTTTATTCCCCTCTGAGACACCATGAACCCTAAGAACTTTCTTGATGCTACCCTAAAGGCGCACCTGCTAGGGTTTAACTTCATTTGATATCGTCTAAGAGTCATGAACGTCTCTTGGAGGTCGTCCAGGTGAGTAGACTCTTCTTTACTCTTGACGAGCATGTCGACCACATATACTTCCATGTTCCTCCCGATCTGTTTACTAAACATTTTTTTTACTAACTTTTGGTAGGTTGCTCCTACATTTTTCAGCCGAAGGGCATTACCTTGTAGCAGTAGAGCCCTTGGCTTGTGATGAAGGCAATTTTCTCCTGGTTTTTCTCTGCTAGCTTTATCTAGTTCTATCCCGAGAATGTGTCCATAAAAGTCAAGAACTTGTGCGCTATTGTGGAGTCCACCATCTAGTCTATCCTCGGCAGGGGGAAATTGTCTTTTGGGCAGGCCTTATTTAAGTTTGTGAAGTCCACGCACATCCTTCATTTTTCATTGGCCTTCTTTACGAGGATGACGTTACCTAACTAGTCTGGGTAATAGATCTCACAAATGAAGCCCGCTGCTAGAAGTTTATTTACTTCGTCCATGATAGCCTAGTTTCATTCTAGAGCGAACACTCATCGTTTCTGCTAGACGGGCTTTTTCTCGGCATCCACGTCTAACCTGTACTGGATAATCTCCAGGGATATGCCAGGCATGTCTTCGTGGCTCCAAGCAAAAATGTCCAGGTTCTCCTTAAGGAACTAGACTAGCTTTTCCTTCGTGCATGGACTCATGGTCGTCCCTACTTTGGTAGTCTTCGTTGGCTCCTCGTCTACCAACTTCACAGTTTCTAGGGCTTTCACCTTCTCCTCTTCTTTTTCCTTGATCATCCATGTATGGTTTTCCTTGGCTGCCAACACTGCTTGGTAGCACTCCCTAGCTAGTACTTAATCTCCTTTTACTTCACCTATACCGCTTTATGTTGGGAATTTCACCTTCAGGCAGTAGATGGACGTGGCTGCCTTCCAGCGGTTGAGTGTAAGCCTCTCAATAATCACATTGTATGAAGAGGGACAATCTACCACCAGGAAATCCAACTGGCAAGTTAGCTGTCGGGGATAAGATCTTACAGTGACTGTTAACGTCACTATGCCTTTGGAATACACCCTATCCCCATTGAAGCTAACGAGGGGGGACTCAAAAGGGCGTAGTCTTCCTGGATCTAACTTCAACTGTTAAAAAGCGGAGGGGTAGATGATGTCTATAGAGCTGCCATTATCCACGAGGATTCTCCTGGTGTTGAACCCTTGTATCGTTAACATTATGACTAAGGGGTCATCATGAGGTTGCTTCACTCGTCTGACATCTTCTTAAGAGAAAAACATGTCCCTATCCATTCGTCTTTGTTTCATGAGGGGCATCATATGGACGCTGTTCACCTGCCTCCAATGTGACTTCTTGAGGGATTTGAATGACCACCCTATGGATGGCCTGCTTGTGATTGTCTTTATCTCCCCGATCACGCTTAGTGGACATTGGGACGTACGGTCCTCGTCCCTTGGTGAGGCTTTGTGCTTGTCCTTGTCATCGTCCTTAAACCTACTAAGCTCCCTCTTCTTCACAAACCTCTGCAGTTTTTCCTTTTGTATAAGCTCTTCTATCTACTCCTCAGGTCTCTGCAATCCTTTGTGTACTAGCCGTGATCCTTGTAGAAACGACAATACTTCTTCTTATCACGCACGTTGGGTGACGAATGTAATGACCTAGGCCATTTGAGGTAGTGCTCATCTTTAATCTGTGCCAAAATTTTGTCAACAGGCATAACTAAAGGAGTGAATTTTACCGTCCAAGGAGCTTTTTCGTCTTTCCTTTTACCCCAGTCATTATTCTGATGATCTGAGCGCTCCCTTTTTCGTCCTCTACGGTCGTCTTCTTTCCTTCCTTTCTCACTAGTTTTCTCTACGTCTTTTATCGCAGCAAAGGCATTTTCAACGTTCATGTAGTTCTATGCCTTTAAGAGCATTTCTGCCATCATTTTTGGAGGATTTTTTGCGAGTGAGACCACGAACTCCCTGGACTTCAATCTGGCTTTAAAGGTTGTTAGCTGCACCTTGTCATAAACTACGTCTACCTCTAAAGTTTCCCGAGTGAAACACTTCACGTACGATCTTAGGGTCTCCTTCTCTCCTTGTCTAATGGTGAGTAAGTGGTCTGCTGGCCTCCTCGAGCACTGTCCTCCAATGAAGTGACGTAGAAAAGAATTGCTCAATTGCTTGAAGCTGTCGATGGACGATGTTGGTAACTTCGTGAACCATTCTCTCGCAACTCCTTTGAGAGTGGTGGGGAAAGAGCGACACAATATTTCGTTAGGGGGTTGTTGAAGACCTAGTGTCGTCTTGAAAGTGTTGAGGTGGTCCAGGGGGTCTTTAAGCCCATCAAATGGTTCAAGTTGAGGCAGGTGAAACTTTGACGGCACGGGGCATTCTAGAACTGCTGCTATAAAGGGTGAATCCGTCGTCTTGACCATTCTATCCATGTTTCAATCTGTTTTCCCTTTGATGGCGTTTCTTAGCTCGCCCATCTCATTTTTCATTTCTCGAAGAAGATCTAAACTTAGTTCGTTTAGAGTGGCTGGCCTTCGACGGTCACTCCTTTTTTGACTATCTCCCTCATCTTCTTGATTGATCTAGGACCAGTTCTCCTCTTGTTGAAGTCACAGTCTCATCTCCTGGTTCTATCTGGTGAGCTCTTCCAAGTTGGCTATAAGTGCTTGGATTTGCAGGGCTAATGCCACAGCTTGGTTGGACTCCATTTGAATTTATAAATTGACTTGAACTACGATTACAAACCTAGGTACGAAAATTTCATTCCCTATAAATGGCGCCAAATTAATGATGCATAAATTGCCAGTCAAGTTGGTTCTTCTAGATAGAGCTGGATCCTTGTCACTGTTCCTGTAGATATAGAACAAAGGCTTTTTAAGATGGTCACCTGTGTGGTGCCTGCCACAGCGCCTCTGATGCCAAAGTTAGCATATAGAGGTTTTTGGAGAGAAAACAAGAGTATACTTTAGTGAAAATTACGTACCCCCTTTGCCTTTGATGAGTGTGTATATATAGCTTCCTAGTTTCTAGCCGTTGGGGCCTTAATTGTGGTTTTAGTGCTCTTCCTGTTACGCCTTAGGGCTTATTAATGCGAGTTTTGATAAGGCTCCAACGGTCTGACAGCTAGCTGGTAACTGTCCAAGGTATCGAATCCTCTTATTAATGACCTGCCTACCTTCGTCCATATCGTGTCGAGTTGGACGAAGGTGTTTGATGAGGTCGTCCAAGGAAAAAGGTCTTGTCAGTCCCATCAAAACTCACATGGTAACGCTTTACAAGAACACAAAACACTAGCAGAGATTGATGACAAGGGATAGAGATTTTTGTGTGTTGTTCTTTATGTTACCATTCTAATAAATGATCGTTGACAATTGATGGAGAATAAAAACACACCTTCATCTAGAAGGAACAGAGAGATGCGTCCATATAAGCCATCGTCCACAATATTAGAGATTCAACACAGTAATTTTTAGCCACTTTTGCTAGGTTTATTACACAAATCCACTATTACAAAAAGTGAGATTAAGCACCTTGCAATTTGCTCCCACTCACCCCACTAAACCCACACGTCTCCATGAGAGTAGTGGCACCAAACAAGTGGAGCCACTCAAGACCTTCTATATGAAACACTTTTCTAACTCTTATACTTTTGAGAGTTTATGGAGATCCTAAAAATTTTTTACTTAGGCATAGGAGGATCCTTGGCCATCACCACACTGATGCATTATGATAACCTGATCTTTCTTATTTAGGTCTTCAATTTGTCACCAAGTCCAGAACATATAACATAATAATTTCATACTTCATCAACAACAATGTGTAGTGTCATATTTATGGATACAAAGCCACACCTTCATTAAAGGTCACTACACTCTTAACAATTGGATCCTTTGCCAAAAGGTGTGGCTCTTCACCAAGAGTCATACCCTTACATGAAAAGTCGCAATTCTTCATTATTGATTGGATCGGGTCTACTATGGGAGAAATTATATAGTCCTCTAATGGACCACGTCACTTGTCCACCATTCCACCAAAAAACTTCTATTTGTTTAAAATTGCTAAGTCAGTAATTAGTTTTTGTTTTAAAAAAATTTCTAACTCAACAATTTTAAACAGGTGGGAGTCTTTTAGTGGAGTGGTGGACCACATTACTTGTCCACCATGAAGACCTTATAATTTCTTCCACTATGGACATACTTTGTGTTCAATCTAGCCTAATATTTCAACTATTTTCACTTATTGGGATGTATAACTATGTATTTAAATTTTATTTGTGGTTTCTAGACAAAAGAAGAAGATAGAATTAGGTGAAGAAACGTATTAATTAAGTTTGATCCAATAAATTGGTGTTGTGTGGAAATTTATAATTACCCCTTAGTATAACTGACATGATATTCCACACTAATAAAAGTAGGTCAAGTAATACAAATTTTTTTTTTTTTTTCATGTATTTATTAGCATTGAGTATTCGTTCTACTTTAAGAATACCTAATAATTACTCACGTTACTGAATCTCCAAGTTATTTTGTATGATGTCTACACATTTCATTACATGTACCCTTCAATTTTGTGCAAGAAGATCATAGTGAATTTATATTTAGAGATCATACTATTTTTAATGGTTCAAAGTGGTATGAGAAACCATATATAGTCGAGTCGATACTTGAAACGAATACGAAAGACAAAAAGGCAATGGCTATATGGTCCCCAACCCCCTCTCTCTATTGAAGTATCTCTTGGAAATTTAGCCATTGTTGTTTAACTAAGTAATGGCCCATTCGAGGATTCCATGTGGCTTTTAGCATCTTGTACGACCATAAGAGACAAACGGAGAGAGAGAGAGAGAGAGAGAGAGGGATTAGCAATAGCATTGAGTAAAGCAAATTCATAGATGAGGCTAGCCAGCACAGCATGGTCAACCCATGGCCCAGTTGGGCTGAAGCAGCAACTTTCCAAAGTCCAAACTTTATACACAGTCATCTGCGTGAATCCTCATCTCCTCCTTCCACCACTTAGCTAATGTTTTATATGTTCGCATTTCGAGGATTTGAACAGCTTTAATGGTGACACCTTAAGTGGTTCACATGCATGCTTGTAATGTAATGTATATCAGCCTTATATTAAATATTATATATATATATATATATATTTGGACCACGTTGCACCCTCTGCAAATTTATCTTTAGCCAATCGAGCAACTGCAACCTGCGATGGAATTATTTGCCTAGTGATTTGCATCGAAAATTAAGGCCCTTTATGCTGAGATGATATAAAGAACCTTATGCCCATAAGACCCCTGCACTTATGCTTAGTCAAACCTTGAACTCGTTCCCTTTTTTAAAAAGTGTCATTAGGTCACAATAAAGAACTCGAAAATAGTTTGTACGATAAAGAACTCGATTCTTTAGCTCTTTTTTTTTTTTTTTTTTTTTTTTTTTTTTTTAATTACTTAGGTGTCATTTATGTTGCCAAATCAATAATTGGTGATCGGTCGTTAGACTTACGTTGTGTGCTTTATGCCTCTCATTTTTTTTTTTTTTTTTTTTTTTCTGAATTATAATCTATCTATTAAATGCCCATTTGGGAAGTGCATTTCCAATGCCTTTGGATAGTGGGTCCTGTGCATTGTTCACAGGACCCGCAAGTATTTTTTGAACAAAATTTTCATTAAAACTGAATCTCACAATACTATTCACACATTTAAAAATTATTTTGCTATAGTATTTTCAGTTTTCAGCTATAAATGAAATCCAAATAAACCCTAAGTTTTTCATAATTAGAAGCTTCTAGTTTATGACTTTTGTTATATGACTTTTTGTTAACGATTGTGTGAATGCATCCATTAAATAGGAATTAATGGGTCTTACTGTTTTAGGAAGTAACAACAGAAAATAAACAAATACTTCTTTTTAACTAAAAATTGTGATTAAAAAAAAAAAAAATCATCAATTACAATAACTAATGCATTGAGGCATTTGTTAACCAAGAATTTGGCTTCCCTATAATGGTTTTGAGCAATAGAGATGACAAGATACTGACATGCATCTTAAAATGAATACAGGTCAGCTATGTGTTCAATCCTGCACTCTTTTACATAGAGAAAAGTCTCACCCGTTAATCAAACCCTTGGTTAATTGTAAAGAATCTAATATTACAATGTTTAAAAATTTTACAAATTGACACCATCAGATTTTTTAAAAGTCGACCTTATGTTAGATATTTTAATTAGGATTCTTCAGTGGACCTTATCTACATATTATCTGTTTAAATTGGAATCATTTATTGACACTGTTGGCAAACTCTCCTACCTCATTCTGTGAGTACTTGCTAACATGGTGTAATCATCCTGGTAGATTATGAGGATTAGGACGTAGGCATTTCTTCGGAAGTTTTTAAATGGCAATATACAAACAGTCACTCGAATCAATTGGCACAACTTAAAAGATCAAGAGTACTGTAAAACTGTCTCCAAGTCCAGCTACGGATGACTGTGCCCCCCCAATCAAGAACGAAATGTCTTAGTTTGTATTAATGGTCCAATGGTAGACTCTGACGAAATGAACAAAAAAACCAAACCCGTAAGTAAGATTTGAAAGTAATTTTAATGCAGAAAAGACTAATCGATAGTCATTGCCAGTTTGCCACCCCTTTTCACATGGTTAAGGAACTGATGGGAAAGCCTTTTTTGGCTCATAAAAGTTGCACATAAAAGACGTATCCAGTTGCTCTGTACATAACTATCTATGAGTATTGTTGATTGCCAGAGGGTTCACAGTTCACATTGAGCGAGAAATGCATGCATATCCACCAACACAAACGAACTTCATTGCTATTCTTATCTCAATTCATTTAACTAATACAAAAAGGCAGTATATCTTAATCAATTTCTCCCTCCTCTACCTCATTTACAGGATTACTAGGTGGGTCCACTTCCTCCTCTTCATCCTCTATCATGAACAAACCAAGTTTTTCCAGGGCATTTGAGCCCCCAAACTTGAAACCACCCAGGCCATCCTGTGAGTGATCTGGGCTTGTCTCATCTGCAGAACTTGGTAGTTGCTCAGCAGGGGCAGTACAAAGCATGTCCAAGTCTTTAAGAAACCGAGAATTATCATTGATTTCAACAGTCTTTTCCATCTGCAAGAGTACCGGGGTATATTACAATAAAAAACCAAGGAGAAATAGTGCCACGTACACATGCAAGATATAATGTTCTTCTTTACCTGCAACAATGCCTGCCGTGCAGCTTCTCTCTCAAGCTCCCTCTTCCGTCTGGCCTCAGCAGCAGCTTCTGCTTCCGCTCGCCTTCGAGCATCTTCAGCAGCCTTGGCTTCTGCTTGTAATTGTGCTCTTTCTGGATCCATAATTTAAAAATATGTTTTACTAACAGAGGAATTCTATACCACAGTTTAATCTTCCCCAAAACAAAAGCAGATAAACATAAGCATGGAACATATTCAAAGCATAAAGTCACAACCTTTCCGTTCTAGTTCCAGTTCCTCTTTTTCCCGTCGCAATTTCTCCTCAGGATCCCACTTCCCGCCCTGATTTCATCAAGATCAAATTGTATCCGATCACATCCAGACATGGTAATACTCACAAAATGGAGAGATGCAAATATTATAAATTTTCAAGCAGCCCAAATCCATAACCAACCTGTGTAAGTGTCTTTTCTCGAGCTTTCATGATTGTATCAGCAAATCGGTTCTTTAAAAGAGCAGCACGATAAAGCTTCTGAGGGGAGACCTGCCGCCTCTTAGTTGGAGCACTGTCCCCTACAATGTTTAAGGGATGATCAGTTAGAGGCTACTCTAGGATTAATATGACAGTTTCCTTGCCAACTCTTAGGCTTACCATCTTGACAGTAATCTGAGTCCACAGAACTTGGCTTTTGCTGGGAACTCTGTTCCACTTGATCCAACCCACTAACAGATTCTGTACGAAAGCATGCATTAGCAGACTACAGCAGTGATGTATTACCATAAAAAAGCAGTAATGTAAATTTTATAGCCATAGTCCAGCTTGAAAGAGCACCTAAATTATCCTATGCCAACTTTGAGGGCGCATAAGATAGTTTCGGTAATAATTGAAAGTGGCCAGCAATTAAATAAATGGTCAGTTGTAAAGCTGCAAAAGATCACAGTGGACTTAAATGCTGAGGTTTATTCTTAAAGAAGTAACACAGCAGATAACATATATGTTTCAAGGAATGCAAAGAATGCAACTGTAGCCAGTTTCTTCTCCCCCCGGCCATTCCTCAGACACTGCATTTGCTAACCTTCTGCCGAACTTGTTCTGAATATGACACTTAAAAGTGCATCACGATTCATAGGCTTTTAGAGAAATTTAAAGAGTTCGAATGCTGATAGTGGCTTTTAACGGACAAATAATTTCTAATGCTTTTAATAGGAACAGAAGTCTTTCAATACCCATTTCTTCTCTTGAAATGCTAGCAGTCCTCCCGACACATGGATAGAACATCGTAGAGGCATGGAATGCATATATGTGTGAGTGCCTGTAGTGGGGGGGGGGGGGGGGGGCGGAGGTGTTGTTGGGGAGAGGGGTGTGATGGGGAACATAAGTGGCAGCCCACTTTAAAGACCCATAAGAGGTGAGGGAAAACTGGTTCTAGTGCTCTAGCATTAATTTGGGAAGTTTCAGATGATAATGAGCTCTCTTTAGCAGTCCTCCCAACACATGGATTGAACATCGTAGGGGCATGGAATGCATATTAGTGTCAGCATGTGTTGGGGGGTGTGTGTGATGGGGAACGTGAGTGGCAGCTCACTTTAAAGACCTATAAGAGGCGAGAGAAAGCTGGTTCTAGTGCTCAAGCATTAATTTGGGAAGATTTGGATGATAACGAGCTCTCTTGGGACCTTGCTTAGTCATTCTAAAGTTCAATTAAGTTTTATTTTATTGTTTATTTTTGGTTGGATCAGTTTTAATTAAGTTCTACAAGAACAAGGGCAATTGTCCTTGGCTGTACCAAAAGCCCATGAGTCTTATTTTATGTTTTGAGCCATTTTCCTATTTGGTTTAAATGTTATCAAGTCCTTTTTGGTTTGTTATTAGTATTCCTAATCATTCCAGAATAGGTTATTTAGAGTCCAAGTCCTTCTAAGAAAGGATTTAACAATAGCCTAAAAAAAGGCTTTATTGTAGTCAATAATATTCATAGTGAGATTGATTCTAATTAAATTCCAGCAGCTCATTTTACCCTCTAAGGGTGTCATTGCTTAGGAAGACCTAGGTGTGATTGCCTATTGTTTTATTTATCTTCTCTTTGTTCTATCTTGTTTCATCCCTAAACAGCCATCAAGATTAATTCTTTTGTAACGTAAACCCTTAAAAATCAATTCTAATCAAATATATATATATATATATAAATTAAAAAACAAAAGCCTTCAAAAACTCATCAAGAAATCAAGTATAGTGCTGAATTCTTAATGATCCTACATCATTGTTACAACTTTACAAATTTATCTATTCAAGCATTATTTTATGGGGCTTACGTGTGAAGTAATATTGAAATAAAAGTGGTGTGACCTTAAAGTTCTAGTTTTATCTGTCCTAAGGTTAAAACACTTGTTTAATTTGGGTTTTTATTTGATAAGTTATGATCTATTTTGTATTTAGAGGCAAAATTGTCAGCAACTTAAATTAAGTGTATAATTTATTTGTCTAGAATTTTCTAAGAGATCTCTTAACTATCTTAGGTTTTATTTTCTTTGAGTCCAAGTTTGTATTTTATTATCTTAGGTTTTATTTTCTTTGAGTCCAAGTTTGTATTTTATTAAGTTTTAATCAACTACTAAAACTAGGAATTTTACTATTATTAGTATGGAAACACCCCTTAAATATATTTGTGATCAATGTGCTCAAAGAAGGGATTGAGTTGATCAATAAAATATTGAGTGTCTGAGTATCAAGGAGCATTGGCCTTATTATTCTTTTATTCCTTTCTCTTCTCTTATCTTCTTTTCTTTCCTGTGGTACTGTTCACAAGTACCATTCAAGTCGCCCCCTTGGACGCCATAAAACTCTATTTTTTCCTCCTTCCTTGCAAGTTGCAACCCCAAATGCGCTCATTCTTTTACCTATCAAAACCATAAAACCCCACATACTTTCTTCTACCAAATAGCCATCAAATAACTCATCAAACCACATTTTAATTCCTAACACAACCCCATAACCATTTCTTCAGCCATTCAAAACCATAGATCCACAAATACTCCTACCCCTAAAGCCTCCACAAAAACACAGATAAATTCCCAAATTTGTCCTGAGTCAAAGTTCTAAACTCCCAAAAGAACATGCAAATAAATTCCCCAATTTGGCCTACATCATGTTCTAAACTGTCCCCAAAATAAAAAAGAAGCTATTGTCCTACAAAAGATTAAAAAAAAAGTTAGTAAATACACAAAATAATCTTCTTTTTGGCGATAAGTCAAATTATAATCTGCTTGAAATGCACGCAAGATCAAGAATCAGATGTGAGTTTTTTTTTTTTTGGGTTGGGAGGGGTAATCCCAAGCACATATAGCCTAAGAGCATTTTTTTTTAAGGCTAAATTGCAAATTACACCCTCACTTTGACTAAAATTCAATTCAAGCCTCTAACTTCACTTTTGTTCATTTGAGTACTTTAACTTTCAAACTAATTCAATTTAGGCCTTCCATTACTCTGTTAAAAAAACATTGTAAGAGACCTTTAAAATTACTTTTTTATTATTATTATTATTTAAGAATAAAAAAAAAATGGAAAGAAATGAAACAAAAAGGAAAAACAAAAGAATAATAATAATAGAGTGATTAGGATTGGCAGACCTGAGAGAGTTTGAGATTTGATAGAGTTGGTAGAAAGAGTAGAACGTGAAGGAGGTGAAAGATTAAGAGACTCATTACCAATAAAAAGTATGGCTTACTTTTAGAGATTGTTTTCCATGGAATTTTTTTGGAAAACAACTTTATCTCACAGCAAGTTAAATAGGAGAAGTTAGGAGATTGTTTTTCAACTCATTTAAAGTTGCTACCAAACATAAGAAAATAATATAGTTTTATAAAAAATACTTTTTGGAAAACAACTCATTTTCTAGAAAACATTATCGTCAAAACAAACAAAGTAAGTTTGAAAGTTAGAGGACTCAAATGAACAAAAGTAAAATTTGAGGCTTGAATTGATTTTTGGGTAAAGTTAGAGAGTGTAATTTGCGATTTAGCCTTTTTTAAATACCAATATTTTTATTTTGTTTCAAAAATATGTACCATTTTGCAAACTTTCATCTACTATGGGTGGGACCTGTAACAGTATTCCTAGGATTCACTTTAACAGAGATGGTCTACTCTTCTTCTACTTCTTTTAATTACCGTAGGGAACATTTTTACATTTTTAAAGAAGAGCTCTTTTTTTTCATGTGATAGGTACCAATTTTTATCTCCTTTACACAAAACTTACACATACAAAATGAAAATGGATTTTGGAAACAAGAAAATATACTCACGATTTCCTTCAAGAGGATCACCAACACTAGTCTTTTCGTCTAATTGAGCACCAGACCCCAAGATTTCTGGTACCTGAAGAACACAGAGTACATAGAATGCAGGTTGAACATCAATCCATCCACAAATGAGCCCAAAGCAGCAAGCAGAGCATTGTAGTTGGTTAACAGGGGGTCAAAATCCCATATGAAGGGTATTCCAATTCAAATAACTATAGGGATCACCCAAAAAAGATTAACAGATTGAACCTTCAAATACCTTTGATTTATTTGCCAGGCTTGAAGCTTTATCACCATCAGATTCACTTTCAGAAGAGCTGCCAGAGTCTGAATCTGCAGACAACACAAGATACATCCATAAATAAATACAGCAATAACCACCATGAAAAAAAACAAAAATGAAAAACAAGGGATTTCTTAGATTGTATTTCTTGTATAAAATAATTAAAAACTACTTAGAGCCCAACACAACAGCAAAAATCCCCAAGTAGACAAATAATTTGTTTTAGTAAAGACTAAATGCCTTCAGATCTAATAAAATTTCCATGTTTATGTCATTCCAATGAGAAATCAACAAGATGTTTTTTTTTTTTTTAATGAAAAGCTTATTTGGCATCAAGATAAAGACTGCTTAATTGTGACAAAGACTTCTAGATATGTTCTGTGTCTCCCATAACCATAACAAATTTAATGTGTCCTTTTCAATCAACATAGGGCCTCAAATATCATTTCAGATATATGAGACCAGAAGTGGATTATGATTTGTTGCTCCTAAAATTGCATTTCCTAATGATTTCTCTCTCAGAAGGATGAATTTTGAGAAAGACCTACCTATCAAAAAAAAAAAAGAATTTTGAGAAAGACCTATCCAAGATAGATGACAGAAAGACAAACTCAACTTACCACCGGAGCTGCCTGCACTGATACATTTACTGCTTCTATGGGCTGTTTCCTTTTCTATCTCCACAGGAGGGTAACTTGAGATGGGAGGCTCATTTCCACCTATGTCAACATCTTCATCACCTGGCTCATTCCCTAATGCACAATACAAGAAGAGAAACAAGTCATATAAAGTACTGATGAGCAATTCAGAAGTTTAAAAAAAAAATATATATATATATATATAGATTTTTTTGGGGGGGAGGGGTGGGGTGGTAGTTGGGTTCGAACCTCAGTGCCCAAGCACCATAAGAGGTGCTGGAACCACTGAGGTATCCCTCAAACCCCATCATATTTTATATGTGCAACCAAATGAAGGGAATGAAGGAGAATGTGACCTTTGCAGGGTTGCATGGACGAATTGCTTGGCCCTGATTCATTCAACAGCTGCTTAAAAGAATATATAAAAATGCGTTTGTCAAACATACAGCAGAGAAGGCATAGAAGAACATCAAATACTTTGGAATAGAAGGAAGGCTAGCATTATACCTCTATTTCACAAGGTTCAGCTATTGGATGGTTCTTTAGTTTCTCTTGCAAATAGTCATCTAAAAGCTTCCGCAGGGTGAACAAGGTATCATCACTAAGATCATCAATGTCAATCTCAATTTCATCCTCTCCACATTCCCTTCCATTGGAACTATGCTCCCTCAAGAAATCAATGATATGTACAGGTATTTCTCCAAGCAAAGACTCCAATTCCCTACCTAAACTGCGCCTCTCCTCAGCTGTCATTACATGCTTAACAGGCTTTTGCACAACTTCAACGGGCATTGAAGTGATTTTCCTCTTTTTTGACGGAGGGGTCACTTTTTTAGCAGTTTCCGTGTCTTCACAAGGGCCAGATTTTGCTGCTAATAGTTGGGCATCAGTCTTGGGTAGTTTTTTCTCAATGGGTTTCCATCTCACTTCAAAAAATTTATTAAGAGTATCAGCCATGAGGTGGACATCATTTCCAGGTGGATTGTAGGTCATTGCATTGGTGAAGGTAAGCCTAACATCAGCATGAAAATCCAATGGGCTGGAGTAAGCTCCTGAAGCTAACTTATTCTTTATTGTCCCAAAATCCATAGGATGCTTAATAACAGTGTAATAATCCGGAATATTCAACTTCACTGCATCAACAGGGGTGTTGAAAACCCATGAATGCTGATGGGACATCAATCGTTTCAACAGAGCCTCACACTGTTTCATCAAAATTGCACTTGCAGTTGCAGTGCTTGGCGTGGTCTCAAACCTTCCAGAAGTACCACGATTCAATCCATGTTGTTTCTGACTCACCGTATTCAATTTCTTTCCAGGCCCAGAAGTCAATGTTGATGATTTTTTCAAACTTTCTGCCCGTGGCCCAACTTGTCCATTACTACAGCTAAGAATATCACTAGAAGATGACACAGTGACAGCATTAGTCCTTTGTGATTCAACTTTCTTCTGAAGTATCCGAATCTGTTGAAGTTCCATTTTTAACCTATGTATTATTTCCTTTCTTTCAGATGGCAACATATTTGACAGGGGAAGGACTTGTGTAGGGACACCAAAGGCATCACAATTATTGGAATTTAAACTAATACATTTCCTCATTGGGGCACTTGAATCCTCTGAAGCAGTTATTTCTGTGTCAATTCGCCCTGAGCTACCAGAACCCTCTAATTCACCTGCCCTCCCAAACGCATTAGCATAGTACCCACCAGGGTATCTATTATTCTTCTCCACCATAATATCCAATAATATTGGCTCTTTCTATCCAATCTGCCTACAACAGTGACTGCCAACGTACGGTTCAATCAATTACTTCAGCATATACCAATCAAGGAAGTAAAATTACCACCTCAAGTTGTCCAGTTAACCTTATGCTGTACTTCCATCTTCCACAAGCAGACAATAACACATCTTTTTGTTGCTGATAAAAGTAGGTAAAGAAAACCCAAAAGAAAAAATATATATATTAAATTCTTCAAAACTTGAAACCCGCCAAAAGGGATCCAAAATTTTTTATTTAAAAAAAATTCCACTCAACTACAGCTCATATTGCTCAAAATTTTCATTTTATTTATTTATTTATTTTACAAGCATTTCTATAAATTTCTACATTTTCTCAGCAACCAAACAGAGGATAAACAATAAAGTAATGAATTTCTTTGATTTTCACATCTCACAATCGTTGCAAATCACAGAGTTTAATGAGAACCAAAAAAAAGATAATTTAATTAACAAGTGGGCAAATACGGCAAAAATTTACTCTCTTTTTTAAGTTCCAAAACTCAAAATTTCAACTCCAAAGCTTTCTACAACAACAAAACTGAACAAAAACCCTAATCTCAAGCACCAAGCATGAAGCAACTTCTCAAAAACTCAAAACAAACAAAAAACAGTAGGAATAAAAATAAAATAAAAAAAATCCAAAACCCTAATCAAAACAAATTACCGAATAGTTGTTGCTGTTTTATTCGCCGCAACTCCTTGCAACCTCAATTACCAAAACCTTTCGCCCAAACGAGCTCCGAACAAAGCCACGGCGATGAATTCGGGACCAGAACTAGCCGTAGATCAAAGAATTTCAGCACAAGTAAGCCAAACAAAGCAAGGAGCAAAAACCCTAGAAATGATAAAGCTTGCTGAGAATTTAGAGAGAGTTATGCGAAAGCCCTAGAAATTTGATTGGATTTGAAGTAGAGGCTCAAGTAAAGAATTTTGATTCAGAGTTTGGGAAAAAAATAAAAATGAGTTTTTTATTTGAACAAAGCCTCGAGACTGTGGGCGTGTGTGTGTGTTTATTTTGAGAAAGGGAAGTACGAGACTCCGCTCTCTAGTCTTTCTGCCCACGAACATTCTTCTTACGAAACCCTTAAGGCAATATCCACCGTTGGATTGCGGACCCCAATGTAAATCCTACGGATTATGTGTAATTCGAAATCTTAACCGTTTGATTTAGTACGAGGGTTGTGTATCATTTTTTTGAAATGCTAGTGAATGAATTTTAGTGGTAGACCCTAAATTGTTCTAGAAAAACAAAATTAGTAGGGCCTAAATTTATAATTTAATGAAGGGTCAATGGCCCAAAGAGCCAAAAAAATGAATTTGTAAGAGAGTAAACTTGAAAATGAGGGTTGTTTAGTGTTTAAACAACAGTTTTTAGTGTTTACATATTTTTATAACACTCAAACACATATTTTCATAACGCTAAAAACTGAACAACAATACTTAAACACTGTTACCAAACGAGCCGAACTTTCAATGAATTAAGTGGATGGTGATCACAATAGGTTAGTTATCACTAGAAAACCAATTATAAACAATTTCTATGCAAGAAAAATTCTCATCGGTCAAGTCCGAGGATGGTTTGCTCATATATATTTCTTTCAGACATACAAAATTACAGTTCTTAAGTATACAATAATTTTTTCTTAGATTTTCTGATGATCCTCTTGTAATGGGGTTTTTCTCATTTATATTCTCCTTCCTTCTTTCATCTCAGCCCTCCACGTGTAGATCAAATTGTTGGCTTTGATACTTATCCCATCAGCACCTTCCTGAAGTCTTTGAGGGTAGCTACAAGGCTGAAAATTACTGTTCAAGTATCCCCTCAACATTAATGCAGCCAGAGGGTTAGATGCAGAGCATTTAATGCAGTGGTAACAGCTTTCTTTTTAGATATTTCCCAATTCTCTTTTGTCTTATAGCTGCCTGATGTTTATCCTTACCAGCATGATTGTCTATTGCCTTGTTCTTGATGAAGGGTCGGACCTTTGACCTCTACTTTGTTTAGCAGAGGAAGTACTTTTCCTCGGACAACATTTCTAGATCCTTATGACCAGACCTCTTCCACGACCCATTAACTTGTATGCCTTCGTTAACTTTTACCTGTCCTTGGTCTATCTGATGTCCTCGGGCACGACCCAATACTCATATCTGGACTCTTCATCCTTACAATATATATCTTAATTATAATATATATATATATATATATAAAAGATGATTTTTTTTTTTGAACTGGACTTTTATGTAGTTCAAAAATACTCCTAAACCTTAGGTTTAAGAGAAAAAAAAAAAAACTTGAATACAACCTGATAAAAATATATCTCTAACTCCACTTAAAATGCCTACAAAATATGACGTTCTCCTACTAATCTATGTCTTCAAAACAAACTTATCCAAATTTTTTTTTTTAAAAGGAAAATTATAATACTAAACCCAAAAAAAAAAACTCACTGTACGCACAAAGCGCGTGTGATAAGGCTAGTGTGTGTGTGTATATATATATATGCCCTAAAATACGAAGCAAATTATTGATTCTTTGAATATTTCATCTTAGAAAATATAAATTTTTGTTAATTTAGAAAAAGATCACACTTTATATTTGAAACTATTAATTACATTATAATATCCACAAGCGTTATTGCAATGAATATTAATAAATTAAATTTTAGACGAGAAAATGTCACTTTCAAAGTCTGATGTTAGTATCAAACTCACCCTTTTCCAACAAAGCATTTGGGGTACGTTTGGTACATTGAATGAGGATTCCGACAAGAATTGTAATCTTTATTACTAGTAATAAAGTATGTTGTAATGTAATAACTAAACATATTCATTAGTTTGGTTGTAACTTATAACATTAGAATGAAACTTAACATTTATTTTAGGAAATATCTTCCTCATATAATTATATCTCCTTGAAAATTGTTATTTTTAAATTTAAGAGGGATATGTGCTATTTTTTATGATTTTTTATTTTTATAATTGTTAGATGTATATAGAAAGTTTGTTTATTTGGAAATATATTAAGTATAAAAATTATTGCACTTACTAAGGAATAACTAATACCACATTTTAAAGAGGAATAGTTATTCCTCATTTTGAAGAATAGTTATTCATAAGGAATGACTATTCCTTGTAATAAAAACATAACCAAACTAAAGAATAATTAAACCTTAGGAATAATTATTACATTACAAAACCTATTACAGTCTACCAAACATGCCCTTGAAGTAGTGATTTATTTAGTTACAGGTTCATCTCATCTAGCACCATCTATAATCAAAAGGTTTTGAAATAATTCTCCCTCTCTATCCAACGGAATTCTTGCTCTTCTTTTTAATTAATTTTTTTGTGAAGGTATAAGTGAAATATATTATATAGGTTTTAAAATATTTCAATAAAAATAGGTATGAGTATCTCTTGACACACACTTCTCAAAGAAAAGTCCACAATCCTCCATAGTTGGATTTGTAATAATGGAACTTGCTCAAAATACAAAAAATTGATGCCAAAAAATATTAATAGAAATATAAGATTTGACCCTTAAATTAATTAGTAGTACAAATAAATAAATAAAAGGAAAATTACAAATTTTCACTCTAAACTATCACCCTAATTACACTTCACCTCCTAAACTATCGAAATACACGATCGACCTTCCTCTCCCCCCCCCCCCCCCCTAATTTTAAATAAAAACCTCTTTTTGTTTGTTTTGTTGTTAATTTTAACGAAATTTAGTATTGAAATATCAATTTACCCTCAGCCATCTATTTTGTAGAGAGGTAAATTAGTCCTTTAATGGTAATTTTTGTCAGACTTAACACCAAAACAAATAGTAGGGATGACATTAAAATAAAGTTATAAGTTTAGAGAATCAATTATGTATTTCAATAATTCAGTGAGCTAAGTTTGATCGGGATAATAGTTTATGGTAGAAAAATGTAATTTGTACTAAATAAAAATGGTAAAAATGGTGTCATTTACAAGTACTTGCAAAATTTGGGAGAAGTGCAGAGTGAAAAACTATAAATTTTTGCTATATTGATAGTGATACAATATTATTCCGCCTGATTAATAAACCGTTGGATATAAAATATATGATAGGACAATTTGTTCAAAAAAAGAAAAAGAAAAGGCTGGGTTACTCTAAATTTCTTTGACTTGGTTGACATAATCTCTACTTTCAACAAAACTTGTAGTCCCATTCTCCAATCTTGCAACAAATCCCTTGAAATCTATCCATATATGATGTAACTATTGATTATATTGTGGTATGTAATTGTGACGAGACTCATGACTAATACCAAATATGATGTGTCGTAGACCTCGTGGCTTTCATTGTCAGCTCTACAGTAGATGTAGTTGATGCGGTCACTTAAGGCCCCAAGTAGAAAAAAGGCCTCCAATTTTTAATTAATAGGGTTAATTTTTTTAATTAATTAAGCCAAAATATTAGCTAACAAATAAATAAATTTTTTTTAATCAAATGAAAGATAAGAAAAAAGAGAGAAAAATGCTAGGTTCACAATATTTTTCACAATATTTTTACAAAAAATCCTAAGTAACAAATTGTTACAGACTGTTATTGATGGCAAAAAAATAATTATAGTAGTAGGTTCATATTAGAATCAGTAACAATTTAACACCTACGATTTGTTGTGAAAAATATTGTAAATGTAGCACTTCTCAAAAAATAAAAAAGAGAGCAATACAAAATAATAATAAAAGTTCACAACATTTTTCATAATAGTTGAGTTAGCAAATTTTTACTAGTTTTCACTAAGGTCCACCACTAACATCATTCTTTTACTTACCGTTATTAATCTACCACATCAATAGGTGTGAAAAGTTTTGTCAAATTTTTTGTGTCTATAGATTTTCAAAAAAAAAAAAATATGCAGTTCATGTTAATTAGTAATAATTGTGTATACAAAACAAGATAATAGAGTTTAAGTAGTATTTAATTTTTTTTAAGTTATATATATATATATATATATAAGGCCTCAATGTTAGTTTCGCCTTAGGTCCCCAAAAAGCTGCCCCTGGTGGCTTTTAAATTGAAGTCATTTGCAAGTTGTTCAAAGTTCAAACTCGTTGAGGCAGCTTTACAAGTCATTAAGCTGAAATGGAGTTTACAAAGATCATGTGATTGTCCGTGTTCTTGATATTAAAACCCGCATGTTAATTAGTAATTGATGAACCAAAAAATGTATCGTCCAAGCAACAATAAATGAGCAGAACCTTTAACAGGTTCTGTAACTACTTATCATTAAAGATGATGAGCCCAATCATCTGATACGTTACAAAAGCAATAAAGCCTAGTTAATGACGATCGTTACTCATTGACCTTAAACTCCCATTAAAACAGAGATTGTTACACACAGGAAAATAATTACCTACAATTATGTACATGAAGATGTTTATGTGCACAACAGCTATCCTAATCACTTATAAAAGGGACAATCCGTCTTACTTGCCAAGATACGTCAAAAACTACTACAAAAACACTATCTATATACAAAATATAGGGGCTAATTCTGACTTTATCATCGGAGGGTTTTAAGAAAACACCCCACTAGTGTTTCTCCACCAAATTCTCTCATTTATTTTGCAAGCATCCAAAGAAGACGTTGGCTTCGTTGGACGAATAACATACTGACGATTTTAGGCATCATCAATTTGGTGCCGTCTTTGGGGAGGACATATCTAAAACTAGTGCTCTAACCTGCTGCAAAATTTTTTTGTCCTTTCAATGGATCCCAATTCTTCAAACCAAATGGAAGAACAAATCTGAACCCTTGTTGCAAGTGTAGAAGAGCTGACCAGGCAAAATGAGGAGCTGAGGTAGAAAAGTAACAATGCCCCACCTAGAATAGAGAATAGGGAATAACAAAGCAACAAAGAAGAGAACAGCCGAAGGAAAGATCATTCTAATGGAATTGAGTGTCCAAGCAGGAGGGAAGAAGAATTCCAAAACATGAAGAAATGGATGGACGAGTTGAATAATGCAATGAAAGGAAAATGTCAAAGGAATCTGGATGGGATGATCAAACAAACTGCGTCACCTTTTATCGCTGATGTGCTAGACTTGTTGTCGCCGCAAAAGTTTCAGCTCCCACAACTCGACTCATTCGGCAATTCGAAGGACCCGCTTAACCCTATTGAATCCTTCAAAAGTCTAATGAACCTACAGAACCACCCGGATGAAATAATATGCAGAGCTTTTCCGACGACTCTAAAGGGAGCTACCAAGGTATTGTTCAGCAAGATTCCCTTTTCAACAATCGGAAGTTTTGACGAACTAGGTGAGGCTTTTGTCCATCACTTCATTGGCGGGCAAAGTTATAGAAATGTGAGACAAGAAGCAGGAGAATCCTTAAGAATGTATTTGAAAAGATTTAACGAAGAAGTCTTGCAAGTGGACAAGCAGAGGATTAGGTGTTGCTCACGGCCTTCCAAGTGGGACTAAAATTAGAGGATTTCTTGTTTTCAATAACAAAGAACCCGCCAGCAACCATGGTTGACCTATTGTTCAAAGCATAGAAGTACATGAATGTAGAGGATGTCTTAGTCTCTAAAGGGATCATGAAAAGCCACACACGAAAAGGAAGTTATTGCCTAACAAACATGGATGAGATAGATCTACCTTGTCCATGAAATTTTGAACACCTAAGAAAATAAAACTAGTAAGTGTTTTCCTGTTTTTCCTACTTTTTTGTTTTTTATCATCCTTTTTTGTATTTCATTACAGAATAAAGGTCTCCCTCGGGTAAAAGACCATGAATACAAGATCTTGAGATTTCTCTTGCAAAAAATGAAGTGATCCTAGGATTCCTCTCTCAAAAGATGTATTGATCGTCTAGTGACACACAACGATCATGCAATCTAAAGACAATTGCCCAGTGACACGCAGTAATCGCAAAACAAATGCATTGATCATCCAGCGACATGCAACGATCATGACATCAAAAGACTAATTGCCTTGTGAAATGCAGCAATTGCAAATCAAAAGACAAATTCCCCTGCGAAACACAGCAATTGCAAAATCAAAAGACGAATTGCCTTGCGAAACACAATAATCGCAAATCAAAAGACGAATTGCCATGCGAAATGCAACAATCACAAATCAAAAGACGAATTGCCTCGCAAAACGTAGCAATTGCAAATCAAAAGACGAATTGCCCTATGACACACAACAATCGCAAACAAAAAAAAAAATGCATTGATTGTTTAGCAACACGCAATGATCATGCCATCAAAAGCCGATTGCCCAGCAACACGCATCAATCACAAAAAGAAAAAAAGAAAAAAAAATGCATTGATCCTCCAATGACATGCAACGATCACGCCATCTAAAGACGATTGCCTAGCGACACGCAGCAATCACCAAACAAAATAGATGCATTACTCGTCTAGTGACATGCAACGACCATGCCATCTAAAGATAATTTCCTAGAGACGATCGTAAACAAAATTGCCTAGAAAAGAACGGAATCCAAAGCGACATGGACGAATACAGTTTATTCTTAGAAAATTGTCTTCCTCTAGATGAACAATTTCAGAATAAGGGGGTAATTGATGAACCAGAAAATGTATCATCCAAACAACAATAAATGAGCAGAACCTTTAACAAGTTCTGTAACCATTGATCATTAAAGATGATGAGCCCAATCATCTGATACGTTACAAAAGCAATAAAGCCTAGTTAATGATGACCGTTACTCATTGACCTTAAACTCCCATTAAGACAGAGACCGTTACACACAGAGAAATAATTACTTGCAATTATGTACATGAAAATATTTTTGTGCACAACAACTATCCAAATCACCTATAAAAGAGATAATCCGTCTCACTTGCTAAGGTATGTCAAAAACTACTACAAAAACACTATCTATATACAAAATATAGGGGCTGATTCTGACTTTATCATCAGAGGGTTTTAAGAAAACACCCCACTGGTTTTTCTCCACCAAATTCTCTCTTTTATTTTGCAAGCATCCAAAGAAGACGTTGGCTCCGTTGGACGAATAACATACTGTCAATTTCAGACATCATTAGTAATTATTAAAATCAATTAACTCTTATTCTTCTTCTCCAAAAAAAAAAAAAAAAGAAAAAAGAAAAAAACCCCTTATTCCATAAGCTCAAGTTCATTTCAAGAATACTCTTCACGCAATGAGAATGAAACTTTAATATTTCTTGAACAAATTTCCTAAATTTCATTTGAGAAATGATAATTTTGTCCATGAGAGAGTCTTGTTTAATGTGAATTTTTTGCTAGATTAAATTTATAATGATAATTTTGCTCATTTGGGTATTTTGTTTCTTCTGAAAATTTGATTTTTATTATGGTTGAAGTGTTTACACTGTCATAACCATCCAACATCTCAATATCGTTTAACTGTTGTTGACTAAGAAGTAAAAAAATAATCGAGAAAGCTTGATTTCAATAACAATATATTGTCATGTTTTCACAACAAAGAGACTATGATGTGTTCGGTATAGATGTTCAGAAAAGTTATGATTTTAATAATTACATAATGAAAATGGGTGCGAGAAAAAGTTGAGAGAATTATATAATATCTATAAAATAATATTGTTTCACTAAGCTTGGTATCTTGTGACACTATCGTATTTGAATATAGAGTTTTTAGGATAACTTTACAAGTATAACTATAATTAAATGAACATTGATAATTTATGGCATGATAAAATCTAAATATAATTCACTCATTTCAAGATGGATATGCATATTTTTTACAAAATTTATGATGGAATAAATTAACTTTTTTTTTTAATATGTAATAAATTTTATTAGAAAAAAAAAATTGATCAAATATGGGAAATATGCTAGCTGAACATCTAAAATTACTAAAATTAGTAAGCTAAATCAAGTTTGAGAAAGAAAACGTCCCTAAAACTAACCTCCACTTAAGTAGCATTTTCATAAAATACTATTTCAGCTCTAAAACAAACCTCTCACGCCCGTTAAAGCCCTTGCATTTATTTCTCTCCAGGTACACTGTATTAAACAATGAGGAATGTCCTCCCAAATTTCACTACCTTTATGTCACCCAAATCGTAGCCAACAAGCTAGAAGGTCAATAACCTATTAGACATCCTCCTCCTAAGTGTGCATTTGGATACCGCTTATTTTGCTGAAAACTGAAAACAATAAAAAATATATTTTCCGGTTATTGTTCATCACTATTCACTACTGTTTAGAACTATTCATTTGCCTATTTGCACTGTTCATGTCTAGCACAAGAGGCGTTGAGCTGGAAAAAAATAAAAAAATGCAAACGCAGCAGACGCAGCGTGGATCCAAATGGAGCTTAAATCTCAAAAAGAGAGAAGACCATATCCCACAATTCTCTAGCAATAGGGCAATGCAACAACAAGTGATCTATTGTCTCTTTATCCCTTTTACACATGTAATACCAACTTACCAATATAATGTTACACTTTCTTTGGTTTTTCATTGTTAGGATGTTCCTCAAAGAAGCAACCCAAAAGAAGAAATCCACTTTAGTGGAGATTTTAGGCATCCAAATGCTTTTCCAAGGAAAGCTTTCAACTCGAAAGGTAGCTAAAACTTTGTAATAGCATCTAACATCAAAATGCTTTTGAATAGATGGCCTCGAGCATAACCTATCCACTCCAACACCTTGTATCTTGGTTGAATGTAAGAGATTTAGGGTGCGTTTGTTTCGGCAATAAAAAGTCCGGTAAATATTTTACACCACTGGGCATGTTTGGGTTGTCCCGGAAAATTTAGTCAAACGGAAAATGATTTCCGTTGACTATAAATCATGCCCCAAAACCCTGTAAAATATTTTACACTTGTATTTTACTTCAATTGATTTCCACCCCAGGCAAATAGAAGAGAGAGAGAAATAGCAAGAGCTCCGATGGCACATCCAAGCACCAGCGAGTCGCACCCTAGCACCGATGAGATCGTTGCACCCCAGCACCACCTAGATTGTCACCACCCAAGACCAATCCACCCAAAACCGATCTCGTTCTCGACCCAAAGCTCATCAGCGCCGCTATTCTCGCCATCATTCTCGTTCTCGACCACCATTGTTCTCGACCGCCGATTTATCTCCCTTTCCCTCAATCTGTCACTCTTTCTCTCTCAATCTGTCACCGATCTACCCTTTTTCTCTCTATCCATATCGAGCAAACCACCGCAAGACAAGTGACCCACTGTGCGATCTTGCCTCCATCGCGCGATCTTGCCTCCGCCGCGTCGAGATCGAACCCAGTTGCCTCTCTCTCTCTCTTCCCTCTTCTCTCAATTTGATCGGATTTGATGAACTTTTTTTGTTGGGTTTTGTTTCTTTTGTGTTTATATATTGAGAAATGATATTATATATTTGTTTGGAAGCTGAGAAAATGTCAGAAAATGTGAGCAATAAGTAAAAAATGTGTTTTCTATAGTATTTTCAAGAATACAACCAAACACCAGAAAATATTTTTCAAAGCATTTTTTGAAATGCAACCAAACACTTGAAAATATTTTTATTTCCTAAAAATATTTTCACATGAAAATATTTTACATCGAAACAAACGCAGCCTTAGGAAAATCAAAAGAGATTCCAATTCCCAATCATGTACTGCTCAAATAAATTATATATATAAAAAAAAAAATGTATTACTCGAATAACATTTAACTCCCAATAAACTAAAACCATTTTTGAATTGCATATGATCCACTATGAAAGCTTCCTTTATCCTGGGCAATACGATACAATTTAAGAAGTGAATCCTCAAGAGGAGCATCACAACACCAAACATCCAAGCCAAAACTTAACTCAAGTAGTATTACTCACTTCAAATTTATTAAGTATGCGTTTGGATATAATGTTTTCATGTTTGCGTTCTGAGTTTTCACGTTTCCTTCTTTTTTTTTTTTTTTTTTTTTTACCAAAAGTTGGTTTCACGTGGGACATAGACCTGCCAGTGGGTCCCGTGCATTATGACGGGACCCACTAGCACTTTGAACATCCACACGTTAGTCTGAAATGACATTGTCAGTGGGCCCCGTGTACTATTCACAGGACCTACAAATCTCCATTTTCATCAACTTTTTCATTAAAAATTGGTTCCACAGCACTATTCACGCATTTAAAAATTATTTTACTATAGTATTTTTAGTTTTTAGTTTTGCCCACCTCCATTGGCAGATTTTATGCATTGACAGATTTTATGCATCAACCAACTCCAAAAAGGCATCATTAAATACTATAATCTTCCTAACATCCAATCCACCACTATGACAAAGGCAAACACTTTTTTTCCCAACTCAACTCCTCCCCTAACCCCATCAATAGAAAATCACGTTGTAATTTCTCAATATGAATAGCTACATTTGCAACGGTAGGTAATAATGACATGAAATACTTTGGCAAATTACAAATAGTACATTTAAGAAGAGTAATTTTACTTTCCTTCAATAAGTACATTTGTTTCCACTCCAATAATCACTTCTCAATTTTTTCAAAACAATATTCCAAATATACATTACTATGAACTTTGCAACCAAAGGTAAACTCGATTAACTTAAGAGCCCAAAATCTTAGGCCTTGTTTAGATTTTGGTGAACTGAGTTAACAAAACCCAAAATCCGTGGGGCCTATGGCATGAACATTGTTTGGATGATTTTCCCTCAGTTCACTCAGTTAACAAAACTGACTTTTTTGAGATATGGGTTAACAAATTCAGAAACAGCGTAAGCGTGTTTTCAAGTTTTGAGTTATGTTAACTTAGTGGCAATTTTCATAATTTTTCAACACAATTGGGTCCTATAGCAGTGTTTAGTTCCATCACTGCAGGCTGAGAAGCTCCAACAAATATTTTCTCATAACTTTCCTAGCTACCCATGCTAGCTTTCACTTCATCTCACTTTCCCTTTTCCTTCTCCCAAACCTACAGCACACTTCAACAACTGAAATATGCTCCAGTTTCGCCGATCAACACAAGGTCGAGCTCCAGGTCAGCTCCGTTCACCGATTTCATTTTCCGATGAGACCCAAATTCAGCCCCTCCATCATCATTTCAAGAAGTATGAAATCTCAAAGATCATATTTCATGTCAATCAATAGCATACCAGCTTACTTTATAAAATCTCAAGTTCATATTTCTAAACTAATGAAGCTCATTCAATTTCTTAATATCATATGATTTTTTTTCTAATCGTATAGCAACATGCAAGGCTTCACATTTCAAAAATTAAAAAGAATAAAATAAGTTTAACAAATTAAACCCACAATTTACTTACTCGAATACACAAATGTGAGACCTAAATCGCACCTATACAAAAAATGCTCTAAGAGAGAGAGAGAGAGAGAGAGAGAGAGAGAGAGAGAGAGAGAGAGAGAGAGAGAGAGAGAGTTCTCAGTGTGTGATGTTCGCTATCTGTTTGGTGGGTTTCAGGGGCGGAGGTGTTGCGATGGACAGAGCTGTAGCGTCCTCTTCGAGTTATGGCGGCGCTCGAGTTCAAGGATGAGGAAGGAGGATGATGCATTGGGGAGAGAATGGAGGCGGCGCATGTGGGCAAGGACGAAGGAGTTGAATAATCAGTGGTCTTTTGGCTTTGGGGTTTGAGAGGTGCAGATAACAAAGGAGTTGGGGAGAGAGTGGAGAGAGAAGATGATGAGAATTTTTTGTGGGAAGGGTGTGAAGAGGAGAGAGATATTACACGAGGGTAGGGCTTAGCCGTTGTAGAGCATAGCAGTGCAATCACTGCTATGTGGGACCCAGATAGTGATAGAAAGTTGGGATTTAAATTTGAGATAACTGTGAGAACAAGCTCCCAAACGAGCATATGAGTGAGTTTTGGGTTTTATTGAGTTAGAGTTGTGAGATATTGAGATATGAGTTTGAGTGAGAAGATTTGAGCTATGAGTGTTGGAATATGAGTTATTGACAAGCCAAACAGGGCCTTAAGTTTTGATATAGAGGTCAAAAGTATTGTAATTTAAAGGGGTGTTTGGTTGTGTTGTTTAAATACCAATTTTCGTTGTTTAAATAACACAATATTTTTTCATCCACACATATTTTCACAACACTTAAACAGCATTACTAGAACAACATTACCAAACAACTCTAAGTTATAACTTATAGTAAACAAATAGAGAGAATTTTAACACCGTTAGGAGAGATGTTTAAAATGGACAAATGTCTAAAATTTAAGAAAAGTATCTAAGAAACTGTAATTAAAGTACTGTATTTAAGTTTTTACATAAATATATATATATATATATATATTAAAAAGTGACGATAGAAAGAGAGTTAGTTTTTTTTTTTTTTTTCTTTTCTGAAAAAGAGAAAGTGGTTAGCCCAAATGTTACCAATAGGCTATACGGACTTCTGGGTCTCTTTTGGATGTCTGACACAAGCCCAGGGTAATAAATTTGAGCTTGTGAACATTTCCTTTTTGGATCATCAGATTCAGCAAACCCCTTTCACTTTTTTACTGTTTTCGCCGACAAATGTTTTACCTCCCATCTTTTTCAAAAATCCAATCTATCTTGGATTTCTTTTTCTTTTCGTTTTCCAAAAATTCATGCCAAACCTAACCAACCCAACCGTCCCTTTCTCCTCTCTCTCTCTTAAAAAAAAAAAAAAAAAAAAAAAACCCTAAAGACACACACTCCCTCACTTCTTTTCATTTCCCCTGTAATTTCAAATTCCAAATGGAAAACCTCTTCCTATTCTTCCCAATGTTCTTCACGATCTATCTCATCGGCTACTTCATCGTTTTCCGGAACTGGAGCCCCAAGATCCGACCCGAAGCCGCCAGCTGCTTTATCTCCTTTGCTCACGGCACACCGGCGGTTTTCTTAGCCATCTCGGCCATACTCGCCGACTCGAACCGCGGCTTCGCCGCCCCGAACACCGAGCCCGAGAACTCAGTCCTCGACTTCAGCATTTCCTACTTCACCATGGACCTCTTCCACTACCTCGCCTTCTGCCCCGGCGACCTCCTCTTCATCGGCCACCACCTCGCCACGCTCTTCGTCTTCGTCACGTGCCGGTACCTCGTGTACCACGGCGCGTGCGCCATACTAGCGCTGCTCGTCCTCGCAGAGCTGACCAGCGCGTGCCAGAACGCGTGGACGCTGGCCAGGGCGAGGAGGGACGACGTCGTTCTCGCCGCGAAACTGTACGGTCTCTTGTCCCCTCCCTTTTATGCATTGTATTCGGTAGTGCGGGGTGTGTTGGGGCCGTGTTTGGTGTACAAAATGTGTGTGTTCTACATGAGTGGTGAGGCCAGCGGTGTGATCCCAATGTGGGTTTGGGTGTCTTGGATTGTTGTTGTTGTTATGGCTATTTCTGTTAGTATTTTGTGGATTTTCAATCTTTGGGTTGAGTTTTTTAGAGAAAGAATGGGAAAATTGGAAAAGAAAGTAACATAGAATGAATAAAAATTTGGAAATTATTAGTTTTTGTTTTTGCTTTTCAAGCAATGTATCAATGTATGTTTATGACTAGATTCTAGAAATATTCAATAATCTAGCTTTGTATCTTTGATGTGGTATTTTGGATGAAATGAAAGTGTTCACAAGTTTTATCTTTTGGATTGAATTCTTTGACTTTTGAGGAGTTAAGTAGAACCAATAATTGCTTTAATTGTGAGTTTCAGTTAGTTCAACTAGTAAAATTTCTTAAGGTTGAATAAGAGACTTAGGTTTAGCCGCCTATATCAAAAACTGATTGATTTCTTGGTTTGATGATAAAGAGTATAATCATTAGAATTAGCCACCATAAGTTGATACTTTATTAAAAAAAAAATTGCTTCAATTGGTTTAAGTAGTTGGGAAAGTGTCAATTTGGAGTGTATGCATAATGTATAAAATATAATATTAACTTAGCTATTTCCTTTGTTAGCTTGCCTAAATTGTAGGAGATAAACCTACCAACAATAATATCTGGACTTATAATTTACATATAAAGGTATTAACTTTCTTGGGACATCAAAATCTAAGTATTGTTAACTGCAAATCTGAAACAGAAGTAAGGTTTTTGTACCCTTCACGGGGGATCCGGAAATAACAAATAAGAGATAGTAAATAGTGATGCTATTGTCTTCCAATACATATATTTCCCTGCAACATTGTTCACAACCAATTATCAGCCCCCTCTATACTAGTCCAAAAATTCACCCCCCACAAATCTCATCCTATTTGTAACAGCAAAATGTGCAAAAACCAATGAATCAAACATTCCAATCCAAATGAACCTAGAACATGTCAGGAAAGCCTACACACATGCACTCACATTTTTACTAATTGGGTAGAACTTAGATACAGTACCCAAGGAACTGTATCTAACTCTTTTGGATCCCATCACCATTGTAATCAGGATACCACTTGAATAACTTCCAAACAAATAAGCTAATTAGAATTGTGAATCTTTTTTGTTTTGGTAAGATTCTTGCATATACTTAAAAGAAGTTAAATTTTAATTATAGACCAAGGGTTAGCAGAACTAGGATCCTTTTTATTTCAATTGAAATGGAGGTAATCCAAATCTTTGGCATACATAGGGGCATGTTACTTAATCCCCACCCAATCCCTTTATCAGGCAAGCTACTGCCTTGGTGCTGGTGATTACAGAAACATTGTCTGCTCTCTCACTTGGTAAGGGCAAGGGAAGTATTCTGCTGTATTTATGCTAATATTACAAATAATGCATAGACCTGCATCATTGATGCTAAGAACAAACATATAGAGAATGGTTATCACATGATGCATATGAATGTAATATGACAAACTTCATTTGATTAATGGTGGCAGACTTCTCTTGGTGTATGACATAATCTATTTGATTTAACAGCAGCAGACTTCTCTTGGTGTGTTGAGTTTGGTTTACGAGTAGAACTTGTAGGTCTTGGCGTCAAGTATGATGGCTCTTAGCCCTCCAATTGGTCCTAGAATCATCAGCAGGAGGCCCAGTATAATGCAGATCTAAAATTAAGCAAGCTGAATAAGTACTTGTTCTGAACTTTAAAGCAAATCAAAATACAACAAAGACAAGGAGGAGCTATCTGAATTGAACATACCCAGTTGGTACACCAAGATAAGCTAAACATCTTTGGTTTGTAGATGGCAAGCCACATGATACAAGGGATCTGAAGAATGATACAGGAAAGAGTAAGCATTGGTATGAATCCTTTGTTGAAAGGCATTCCATTGAATAAGAGTCTCATATTCATAATTTTTCATTTTTGTTTTTAGAGGGACGAACGAGGCTTACAAAGTATGTTGTAGGTGCAAATGCAAATCCTCCAAAGAATCCCAGAAGAGCATCAAAAAAAGGGAAGGTAATGGCCACAAACATTGTGAATGCTGAATGACAGAAAACCTTATGAGAATAAAACCTAATCTGAGGATGTTATTTCATGTTTAGGAACACAATATCTGATGACGAGGGGATTTTACTTACCAACATATACAGTTCGTGCAGTAAACCGAAGTATTCTTGTGGGTCTAAAATGCATTTTCTTTACCAACACAGATTCTATCATGTCAAATACCGGCATTGCAAATATCTACATTAACACAATAAAAGCAAAATCTTGATGAGCAACCAATTTAGTGGCTAGTCAAAAGAAAAGAGCTAGTAGAAAGCACACCTGATAGCTGCCAATAACATGGATGACGACAAATGCGTTAGCTGCTATGATAAGCCCTTCAGGTTTCTGTAATGAGCTGAGGATGTTACCGTCAACATTATTGCCAAACACGTAATATCCAATGAGGGCAACTGGGAAGTAGCACAAGGCCACAATAATATAGCCAACAACTGCTCCCTTCCACATAGGCCCCTTAGATGGTTTCTCAGGTGTAGAAGGAATTGTTGCTTGGATCTCTAAAACAACATTGTGTCCTGCAAATGCAAAAGCTATGGTGCCCAAGGCATTGAAGAAGTCTAAGACTTTTCCTGATGTGGTTGAGTCTTTGTAGCTATAATTGACACCCTGCTGAACACCCTTGTGTACAGAAGCTGTCCAGGCAATAGTAGAGTAACTGCACGACAACCACAATATCAACCATGGTTGTTTTTTTAACAATACATGTAAGTTTGAAATGTAATGGCCCTCCAGTAGAACTTCTCTTCTGCCAAAATGCATGTTTGTTTTCTTTGTTATTGTTATTATTTTGTTTACTTTTACATCATAGCATTTTGTTATCTCTTTATAACTCATTAATACTTTTTCATTGCTAATTTAGCAGTCATTACTTATTAGAGTGCCAATTAACATATAACTCATTATATTTTCTTAGTTCTTTTTAATGACTATGTTCAAAATTTTCTTCCTCTGACCAACTTATGTACTCTCTGTTTTCTCCAGAGACTAGCTTTTTAAAATTTTGAGCACTGAAGATTACCTCAAAGACATGACTGCTGCAGCCAAAGAGATTCCGGTGATAGAGTTGAAGTTTGGGAGGTGGGAGATTACAAAATGAACTGAAGCAAATATCATGATAAAGTAGGTGGTTTTGATTGATTTGCAGTTTTTTTTGCAAGCTAAATCATGAATATTCTTCAGTGCTGTTCCTCCTGTGACCATATACACGATGTCCACACCTACTTCGCAAATGAGCTGTTGAGGTACCACAATCCACAGACCGAGCTTTTCACCAAAGGCTTGTTGACCTAACTCATGGTACCTATCAAACCGTTTTCCGGGAACCATTTCATGCATCTCAATCATTTGCCATAGTGTGTACAAAGTGATTACCCATGAGAGTATCAGAATGACTACTCCAGGACCCCTGAAATTGAAGATGAAAAGGTAGTGGAATGATCAAGAGCTTGCTTTCAGAGCAAAGAAACTAGTACTATAATAGTCTGAATTGCAAGCATCCTCAGCAGAAATGCTACCTTTGTTAATTAATTTCAAACACTGTCAAAAATGGTTGCGTAATTAAACAAGATTTTCTCTTGCAAGTAGTTCATAAAATGCTATGCATATATAGAAATTGTACTGTAATAGATTTTCCGCCTGATTGCTGTGATATTCTTCAGTATATTTATAGAAATGCTAAAAGAAAAATAAATATCTCATACATTTTTGAATAAAAACTCAACTATTAGGATTAAATCTAAGTGCGGACTCGGATACAACACAACATGGGACACAACGACACAATAATTCTTGAAGAATTAGAACGCAACAAAGTGGGAAAAAAAAAAAAATATATATATATATATATATATAATTTTTGGGCATATTATATATTTTATTTTAACTTTTTCAAATAAATAACAAACATCATAATCTTAAAAGGCATATCTAAATTCAAAGGATTTATTCAAGTGAATTTTTTTTTTTACTTGTTTGAGGACACATGTAGAAGTGTTCTCGACCTGTGCATGTTTGACAAGGATATGTCAAAGATTTTGAAGTATTTGTGCTTCTTAGATTAAAACGACAAGAAAAAAGTGTCTACAATTAATCTCAAAAGTAGAATTTAACTCAGAGTATCACACACAAGACAGTACTCTTATGAGATTAAGTCCGTTTGGATACAGTTTATTGTTATTGAAAGTTGCTGAAAATTGATTGTTGTTGAAAACACTGTAGCAAAATAATTTTTAAATATATGAATAGTACCATAAAACTCATTTTTAATATTTTTTTAATGCGTGAACAGTATATAAACAGTACATGAACAGTATCGCACTGTTTATGCACAGTATTTTTTCCCTCAAAAGTCAATAACTCCGGCAAAAAAAAAAAAAAACGCAGGGGCAAAACGCAACGCAACGCAACTAACCTCACAATCCAAACCCTCACTGAAATAATTACTTGGTACATTAAAGAGCTTTTCAGTTTAAGCTCTATGTCACAAAAACTCTATTACAAACATTTTAGTAAGTTAAGACTATACTTGTCAAACAGTAACATAATCAGAATATACAAAGTAGTAAGCAGTTTTAAAATATGATACTCATGAACTATATTGGGTTTGTTTCAGACATATATACCATCCTAGCCTCGCCATGGCAGCTGGAAGACCCAAGACACCGGCTCCAACCATTGCAGTGACGTTGTGGAAAGCTGAGTACCACCATTTTGCATTCCTGGAAGATGTAATTGGAAGCCATTCGTCGATTTCCTTCTGCCTCTGCAAATTTTCATCTACCTGCATGTGATTTATGATCACAACTCTTAAGCAAAGCTCAAAATAAAAATAAAAATAAAAATAAAAATCCACCCCCACCCTTTAAGAGGAAAGAAAAGAAAATTTTCCATCATGATACATACATCATTCTTTTTGCATAATAAAGTATGGATGGTAGAGTTTCATGGAAAATCCTCCCAATTTTAAGCACTGAGAAGCAGGATCACAAGCTCTACAATCCATTCTAGTTATTTCCATATAATGTGATTTGCTAGTAATAACTATTAAGTCCTACTCGGTGTGGACAAAACCCCATTATTGCTAGCTCTAAACTTGTGAGAGAGAGAGAGAGAGAGAGAGAGAGAGAGAGAGAGAGAGGCTTACGTTGCTGGTTTTATAAGAATATCCATTTGTAGTTGATTCATCGCCCATTGTAGCACTGAGAACACCGCGCGGTTTTGTAGGAGAGGATGAAATGAAAGAGATACAACCAGAACGGAAGAACAATATAAATAATAAGCAATTTGAACTACGCAAAGTGTCGATCAATGTCAAGAGAAGTATGCAAGGAACCTGCAGGCTAGACTGAGGGAGAGATATACATTCTTGAAGGTGACAGTGACATTTTTGTCCGACACAATTTTTTTAAGACTAGTTAAGCATAAATTTTATTTTTAAAGACTATATCATATTAAAAGAATTAAACTTAATATGTTTAAGTAATATTTTGTAAATCATCACAAAAAAAGTATAATGTAGTGGTAAAATTTACAGTATTTATATATAGTATCACTTAATTTCTTAATTGACGTAACTTAAGTTCTTAATTAAATTTAAGGGTAAAGTTTAGTTACAAACTTGGTTGTAAGTTGTAACAAATATTTCTACTAAAAAAAATTAACATGACTACATATTTTAAAAGTACAACCATTAGATTGCATGTTCTTTATGATTTAAATACCCAAGTCAAATTTTGTGTTAATCGGATGTCATTTACAATTCAATCCTTAAACGTATTTTTTTATGCATAATTTTAGACCACAAAAACTTTAAATTTAAACATTTAATTGATAACATATCTGGTGATTTTTTATTTTCTGTAATTTTGCAAGTATGAAAAATATAAAAGGAAAATGTAATTCAATAGATATATTATCAATCACATGTTTAAATTAAAAAATTTTGTGGTCTAAAATTATGCATAAAAATACGTTTAGTGATTGAATAGTAAAAAGAAAATGTAATTCAATAGTGGATTTGTAAAAAATGAAATGTTAACAGATGCTTTAAGAGTATTGGTTTAAGAACTATTTTTAAAAACATTTTATAGAAAAATGATAAAATAATTAGTTTTTTGACAATTTTTTATATTTTCGATAAAAGTGAGTTCAAAACTTTCTTAATAGGGTTTATTAACAATTGTCATAAGGGCATAGTTAATGTGACCTTAGTTAAATGCACATCTAATAAAAATATATTGAATAGAGTTGTATAGATTGACTAAAACCAAGTTTTTAGTCAAATTTTGTTCTAAATTAAGTCACGTGGGATATATTCCAATTTAATTGCACTTGACACTTGAGAAAGCTAATTAAATAATACCTTTTTGTACTTTTTTTTAAAAAAAATTTAAGGCCAAACAGCTATGGATTTCATCTATTCAAAAAAAAAAAAAAAAAAAAAAAAAAAAAAAAAAAAAGGAAAGAAGAAGAAGAAAGAAACATTACATTATGTCATGACATCGCTGGAAATATCTTTAGCGACTACCAGGTCAATGCATGAAGAGCCTCCCCTAAATATCTTTTTTTTTTTTGGGTTTGGAGCCTCCCCTAAATATCATCTCTTCAGTCGCATGCCTATTTTGAAAGGTTGGTCAATAAGACACGTAAAAAAGTCAACAAATTTTGAAGTGATCAACTCTCAATAATAGCATGACTTGTGTGAATTAGTTAATTCAAGTTTGTAAAGTTTTTTTTATTGTTAACATTGATAAGAGTCAAACTTAGATTTGTTTTTCTCTTCCAAAAAAAAAAAAAAAAAAAAAAACTTACATTTGTTATTCAGCGTTGAATAACGAATCTAAGTTCGAATCTTATCTTAAAAAAAAAAAAAAAAATTAATGATTCCAACTTAGATTCATTTTTCAACGTTGAATAAAAAATCTAAGTTCGAATCTTTATCTAAAAAAAAAAATAAAAAAAATAATAAAATTAATGATTCTTTAGAGCATTAGCTTTGGGAGGGTAGAAACTCCTCAGTTGCTATTTTTAGCAACTAATATATTAAAATAGAGCATTACTCGAGTATGAGTATGTAAATTTTTTTAACATTTGTGAATAGCAAGATTGTAAATATACATCCCCATTGTTCATGGGTTGTAAAAATGAAAACTAATATTTTAATGGAGTGAGAGAGGAAGAGAGGAAAAGAGGGAAGAGAGAGATGAGAGAGAATTGATTTATTTATATTATTTTAATGAGTTGTATGTAAAAATAGAAACTAAGACGTTAGATGAGTTGTAAAATGAGATGGTAAAATAAATAAAGTAGGTTTTAAGAATGTAATAAACACTTAGGGTATGTTTGGTAACTGTTTTTTTCCTTTATTTTCTGTTTCCAAAAACAATTTTCTATTTTTGAGACTAAAAAACTTATTTAGCAATCCAAAATGGACAGAAAACAAAAATTGTTTTCAAAACTCAATTTATAAAGAAAATTGAAAACATGCAAAATGCTGTTTTCAGTTTCTAATTTTCAAAAGTCAATGAAAACAAGCATTTAATTTAATAAATTTGTCTCATTTAATGAGTTTGCATTAGAGTTCAAATCCTAGTAGCAACATATTTTAATATTTTCTATTTCTTTCTTTAAAAACTATATTTTTAATTTCAACTAACCAAACATGTTTTTGATTAAAAAAATACAATTTTTTTTTCTTTATATTCCAAAAAACAAGTTTTTGAAAATAGAAAATAAAAACTGTTACCAAACATAACCTAATGCTCTTGTAATTGGGTTTTCAATTGTTTAAAAAAAAAAAAAACTATCAATTGTTTCCTGATGCTTTTATTTATTTTTATTTGTTTATATCTATATTATATATATTTTTTTTATAAAAAAAATAAAAGTATAATTGTCAATGTATTCAACGTCTTCTCATTTTGAGAAATGCTATGTCTTTATTATTTTCATAATACTTTTACAACATATTATAAGTGACCAATTATTATTGGCGGACAAAAAAATAATTTTAGTATTAAATTTAAATTAAAACCAATAACAACTTACTATTTATGATTATTTGTAAAAATATTACAGATATAGCACTTCTAAAAAATGTCCGCTCCTTGCATTTTAATTTTATCTAAACAAGAAGAAAGAATAACCATTCCCCTTTCCTACTCCTTTACTTTCCCCTTTAGCCTTTACTTTCCGTTACTTACCTACTTATGATTAATGATGACTTTGTCAACACGTGAATACTTTAAGAGATAGAGAGGAAGTGCATGCATCAGTGGAAAATTTTTTATGAGGGAGACGTATAAGATACTTTCCTGCGCAAGTGATTTTATGGTGACTTTCGCAAGGGAAAAACTTAAATAGTCCTGAAACAGTACTTCGGGCTCTCACAAAGTGGGTGGGCCCCATGATAGGACCCATGTGTGAGGCCCAACCACTTTGTGAGAGCTTGGAGCACTGCTCCGGGATTACTTAAGTATAACTCCCTTTGCAATATCTATTTTTTAAGGAAGAGAGGGAGAGTAAAAAAAAGTATAAGAGAATGATTTATTTTTAGTCAAACATGGATCACTTTTTTTAAAAATGAAATTTAATTTAATGGGTATAAAGTATATTTTATTTTAGATTGTTATATGAATATAGTAGTATACTAAAAAAAAAAAAAAGGTGTATGTTTCTTTCAGTTTAAGGAACCGTTTATTTTTAGTCAAATATGGATCACTTTCCCAAAAAAAAAAGGAAGAAAAGTCAATGAGAATAAAATATATTCTACTTTTTTTTTTTTAATTTTTGAGAATGAAATATATTCTACTTTAGATTGTTATAAGAATATATTATCATAGTATCATACTATAAGACTAAAAAATTACGGGGTTTTCTTTCATTTTTAGGGCCTTAAGAACCATTTAGGGAGTTACTTAAATGGCCAAAAATAAAAAGAGCCAGCTTTGATTTTTGTTTGCAATATTATGAAATCAAATGGCTCCAAAGGGGTATATATATATATATATATATCTTTTTTTTTTTGTTGAGAAGAAAGTCCTTTATATCTGAGTTGTGAATTTCTATATTCGTTTCGATGAACATTTTAGTTTTTTCTATTGGAACATAATTTCAATACTAGTGCATTTCGACAGACAAATTTGGAGTTACCACTATTTTTATATATTTTAAACTAAATTACAATTACACTCTGATTTATTTTCAATTTAATATTATAGGTTTCATTTTTTTATATATATAAAATTTCTGTTATTTAACTTTGATTTGTTTTCAATTATCATTTCATCTAATTTCATCCATTCTCGCCATTAGTTTTAGTATTTTCACTTTCCAAGGCAACATCATTTTGGTAGAGTTAAACCGTGTAGATTTGATGGAATTGGATTGAAGGACTGTGTTCGAAACAAGTGAAAATTAAATGACCGAAAAAAAGGGATTAAATTGAACATACATTAAAGTTAGAGAAAGTAATTTATAGTAAAGCCTATATATATAGATAACACAAATTAGAAATATCTGACCATCCATCAAGTCTACTGTTTATACCAATTCAAAATCAAATAATTTAGATTCTCAAAAAAAAAAAAAAAAAAAAAAATTTAACACTAGACTCATCACACACGTTTCGTGCGTGAGATGAGACTCTTTTATTTATTTATTTTAAGTTTAATGTATTTTTTCAATTTGAATTTATCTATTGTAGAAGAGATTTTTAAAAAACTAAAATTTAAGATTTGATATGGAGTAAATGCTAGTTTTTAGGAAAAAAATGTATTAAACGTGTGTGAGATATATCAAAATGAGAAATGATAAGTTCATAATATTTTGACAATATTTTTACAACAAATCCTAAGTGGCAGGTTGTTATTGTTTATTATTGTTGGGGAAAAAAAAGTAATTTTAATGTTAGGTTCAAATTTGAACCAATAACAACTAACCACCTGTGATTTGTTGTGAAAATATTGTAAAAATGTTGTGGACGTAGCATGTCTAAAATAAAGAGTGTGTTAATTTTTAGGAAAAAAAAATCTATGCTATTTTTTTTTTTTTGAATTTTGTTGAATTACAATTTTAACCTTGTTTTTATTTTTTTAGGCTAATGATTATCTAATTAAATTAGATGTATTTTTGACATTTTTTTGAAGTCATAATTAATTTTCTGTATCTTTTTAATATATAAAGATAACATTATTATCTTGTAATTTTTTTGATCTCAATCATTATCTCATCATAAGGAGGCTTATAAGTTATAACTTATATAGAAAAAAGAGGCATATTTTTTTTTTATATAATTTTTTTTTGAGAAGGGGAGGCTTATAAAATATAGTTATGTATGAATTAAAAGCCGTTGTTGGCAGATCCAAATATTGGCTTGGTTAGCTCCATATAATTCGCACCGAAAATACATCTAAAAATATTATAACTTTGAAGTCTCAATCTATTTCTATTTGACAAGCAACCAATGGATGGTTTTAAGTTTTTTTACGGTCAACGCATTCCCAAATAACAACTGAGAAAAGGAGGAAAATGAGGGAGACACGGAAGAAGGAAAGCGGAACTGAAAGTTCCAGTGAAAGTGCAAGCGAGAGAGGTTTGTACGTTTATCTCACTCTATGAAAGAGAGAGAGCCACCATTACAATATAATTCTCCCAAAATTGGAATACCCAACCAAAATAGGTTGAAATGGTTGAAACACACTAAAATTTAACACGTGATGGAAAATGGGTTTTCGTGTACCAAAGTTATAAGTTATAAGGCGAAAATACATTTTTGGTGAAAATATACTTTTGGTTATTATATTTTGGACTAATTCTCATTTTAGTCTCTATTTTGATTTTGTTACTATTCTAGTCCCTAAAAACGAAAAATCAATTTCATTTTGGTTCTTGCTGTCAACCCACTAACAAAAAAATCCTACATGACAAACGGAATTCCCTGCTTGCTGACACAGTGTTGACGTCTCTATTCAAATATTATTTAAAAAATTTTAAAATGCCACATCATATTTAAATTAATTAAAAATTAATTAAAAAAAGCCAAATCAGAAAATTAAAAAAAAAAAAAAACATTAATCTAATTATTATTTTTTTCGTAAGAACATTTCTTCTTTCAAGAACATGATCTTCATATTCTTCCCAGTAAACGAACTATAGCAAACCCAAAAATTTAAAATTTTCTTTAAGAAACAAAGACACAAAAAAACCCAAAAAATTCAACTCAAAAACAAAACCATAAATCTCAAAACCACCATTTTCTCAAATCCAACAAAATCATCAAATCCTAAAGCCCCAAAGTACCAAATCAATTCAAAAATACAACACAACCAATCCAAACAAGAAAATCTCAAACCCAGAAAAACCCATCTCAAGCAAGTTTGAAACCCACACCAACAACAAACCCAACCAACCAACCCTGCAATCCAAAACCCAAATGAACAAATCAGACCACCAATCATCACCACCTCTGCCATCGATTAGTCACCAAACCAACGATCCACCCCATCGATAAGTCACTAAACCTATCGAAGCAGTCATCAAACCCACCGATCAGTCAACAAACCCACACCAACAAAGTCACCAAACCCATTAACACCATCGCTGATCAACAAGAGAGAGGAAGATCGTTGACCAAACCCACAACCACCCAGGGTCGTGATTGAGCATATCGCAGATCTCAATGTTCATTGCCCAATTTGGACCGATCAGCATATCGCTCGTCGCTTTATCCACCATCAAATTCAACATCTCTACCCAAATTCTCCAATCCACTATTTTCAATGCCGCCAAAGATTGCTCAACAATTATGCCGATTATCACAATATATTCCGGCGACTCTATCTCTCTCTCCCCTTCTTTCTCTCTTTAACTATTATGTTTGAAAACTCTCTCTCTCTCTCTCTCTTTGATATCGCTACTTTTCTGTTGAGGAAAACTTCTTGTTGTTGTTGGGTTTATTTAATTTAATTTAATTCTTTTCTTTTCTTAAGGTTTTTAAAAAAAATTTATTTCATTATTTGTTTTTTTAATTTTCTGAGGTGGCTTTTTTAATTATTAAAATGTTAACATGGATGTTGACATGGTATTTTTAATATTATTTTATTCAACATCTAACATGCCATGCACTCCGTTTGCCAAGTAGGATTTTTTTGTTAGTGGGTTGATGGCTGGGACCAAAATGGAATTGATTTTCTATTTTTAGGGACTATAATAGTAGCAAAATCAAAATAGGGACCAAAATAGGAATCGGTCTAAAATGTAGGGACCAAAAGTGTATTTTTGCCAAGTTATAACTAACACGAAGAGAAATGATATGTCCACAATATTTTCACAACATTTTACAACAAATCCTAAGTGGCAGGTTGTTACTAGTTGTTATTATTGGGGCAAAAAAGTAATCTTAGTGTTAGGTTCAAATTTGAACCAATAACAACTAACCATTTATGATTTGTTGTAAAAATATTGTGAACATGTTGTGGACAACACCTCTCTTAGCACGAAATATTTCTTTCATTTCGATCAAAGTAGAACATAATTGACAATACTACTCTTCTTCTTCTTCTTTCTTTTTTTTTATTTTTATTTTTATTTATTTTTATTTTTTTTAAAGAAGAAAATTGACAATACTACTTGGTACCATTAATATGGTCAATTTCATCCCATTTATACCATAACGGAATAAATATTTCATTTTAGTTATAGAATTGGTACAATGAAACTCTTTTGTTATGTCTTCTCACAAAAAAAAAAGAAAAAAACTCTTTTGTTATGCATTAACTTAATTTTAGTGCATTTTGGCGTGTTTCAATCATTTTAATTTGTTTCAACCAATTTTGATTGGAATTTACATTTCGTTGGAGTGGAATCCATTATTGATCTCACCAATAGCCTTGTAACTAAATTAGCACATCTTTGTGTTTTCAACGAAGACATTTAGGACCTGTTTGGTTTGTATTAAGGTTATATTCATTTTCTATTTTAATTTTCTGTACTCATTTTTTATCCTCAAATCTTGTACTCATTTTTTTTTTTATTTGACATCATTTTCTGCTTTTTCTTCCATTTTTCACTTTTTTTTTCTAACAACTACCAACAAATAGAGAGAGTGGGTGTTATTTGATGTGACAAGTTAGTAATAGTGGGACTTACAAATTTGATTTTTTTACGAAAATGTCATTGTATTTGTACGGGGAATGGCCCCAAGCCCACTGGGCCGTGGGCCCAGGCCTTATAGCACAGCGTATGATCCCCTTTCCTATCGAACCTTTGATCTTGGGCCGAACGCACTCTAAGGCCCAAATTGAGCCTAAGTGTCATGATGAGCCCATCTTGTCTTGAACATATGAGAAGCAAGCCCCTGCTGATCAGCCACGACTTGAACGGTAGCATACTTGCTCGGGAAAGCCAATGTTCTCGACGGCCCGATAGTGCCTTAGGGAATATCACTGCTGAGCAGCCTTTTGGAAGCTAGAACTAGCTCCAATGCCATTAGCACCATTTCCAACAGACCTAACCCTTATCAGGGATAAGTAGATTGGATCCCACCCACATGAGTGAGATAAGGAGGTAATCATAACGCCTTCACCCACTTCAAGCTATAAATAGGAGAATAGAATGAGAACAAGGGGTTGGCAATTCTAGAGAGAGAGAAAGAGAAAGTGAGCAAATAAGCGCGACCCTGGGGGTGAGCAACATCAAGAGGAGAGCAAGGGTGTTCACCGGGATTAAGGGAAGCTATAGAGTGATTTGAGGTAGAACTGCCCTTATTAGGAAATACTAGGCCCACTATACAAGTAGATTATGAGCCCAATTCTCATCCTGGTCCATATAGTAGAATTTGGGTACGGGTAAGAGGAAGAGCAGTTTGGCCTTGGAGAAGGGTCGTTTCAAACACACCGAACACTGTCAGGTGTTTTAGGGAGTGAGCATTTTGACAGAAGAGACGAGGAACTTGAACGCTTACGTAGGTTGGTAAGGGATTTGGAGTTGGAAACAAGAGGTAGGCGTTCGAGAAAGGAACATGAGGAGCATGCAGAGGGATCAGCCGGTGGGGGAGGTGGTTATAGGGAGGGGTTCCATCAATCTGATTCCCATTGGCATTGGGATCTATCTCGAGAGTATGTAGATAGGGACTCAATCTCCCCAAAAGGGCGACGGCCTCGGAATGCCACCATGGACCCTATAAGCCGAGCGTTGCGCAGAGCAGCTCGATCCCCGTTCTCGGGAGATATCGAACAAGCGCCTATGCCAAGTAGATTCACAAGGCCTCCGTTTAACTCCTATGACGAGAAAACGGATCCGGTAGAGCATGTAAGTCACTATATCCAGATGATGTCCTTGCACAGTCATAACGATGCACTGATGTGTAAGTTGTTTCCTTCGAGTGTCGGCCCCACCGCTTTGAGGTGGTTCAATGGGTTAAGGAAGGGCTCGATTCACAATTTTGCCGAGCTTATTCAAGAGTTCTGTATCTGGCTTATGACCTGTAGTCGAGTTCCATAACCCATAGACGCGCTATTGTCTATGAAGATGGGAGCCGGAGAGACTCTTCGCAGTTATACTAACCGGTACTGGGAACTGTACAACGAGATCGGTGGGGGTAATAAAAAAATCGCTACAAGCACTTTTCGATTAGGATTGCCTAAGGATTCAAAATTACATGATTCGTTGACCAGGAGACCTCCTGAGGACACGAGGCAATTGATGAGGTGTATAGAAGAGTATAAAAGGTTGGAGGATGATCGGCAACAGAGCAAAGGTAAGGCCCCGATCACGAGTTAACCCCAGCAATGTGGCTTTTAGTTAAGGCCCCGAAAGGATTTGAGGATCCAGGAATCGAGCCCGCAAGAAGGAGAAGTGAACGTGACGTTCAAGGAGCCAGTACACAAAATTGTGGATTGAATCAAGAATGAACCATACTTTTGGTGGTCGAACAAAATGGGGGGTGACCTATCAAGAAGAAATCAAAACTTGTACTACACTTATCATAGGGATAAGGGACATACCACCGAACAATGCAGGGTGTTAAAAGATCATTTAGAACAGTTAGTGAGGGAGAGGTACTTGAAGGAGTTTGTTTTAGACACAAGAAACCAGGATGTCAGGCTGGGTACACAACCTCAGGGAAACCCTCTTCCACCCCCTTTGGGAGTGATAGAAGTCATCCATGCAACTTCAACAGGTACCCTAGTGACTAGGAGGAGAGGGATACTGGCAGTAGTTCCAATGGAAAGTTTTTCGGATGAAGAACCCTTCGAGAAGAAATTGAAGCTTACTTGGGAGCCCATTGCCTTTAATGATGACGACCTAGAGGGGACGATCCAGCTACACTGCGATGCTTTGGTGGTTACAGCCCAAATAAATGGATTTATAGTAAAAAGAGTATTGATAGATCAGAGAAGTGGTGCAGAAGTAATGTATCCCGACCTGTTTAGGGGGCTTGGATTGAAAATTGAAGATCTTTCTAAGTATGATACACCTTTGGTGGGGTTTGATGGTCAGATGGTAATCCCGGAGGGGCAAATCTCGCTTCCCGTAAATATGGAAGGCAAGGAAGTAATGGTGACCTTTATAGTGGTCACTTCATTTTCCTCGTATACTGCGATTCTTGGAAGGCCATGGATTCATGTGATGGGGGCAGTCCCGTCTACTCTGCATGTTAAGGTCAAATTTCGCACTGAGCACGGTATTGCTATAGTGAAGGGAAACCAGCAAGTGGCCAGGCAGTGCTTGGTGGCCGCTGTTAACCAGGAGAATAGATAGAAGGAACCAGCCGAGGAGGTCCCATTGTAGCAATTACAAGAACCCCAGGGGGGAAAGGGGGCTAGCTGTGCCGAGGACTTAATAAGAGTAAGAATACTGCCAGACAGTGATAGGAGTTTTCAGATAGGAGCAAGTATGAAGGATGAGGATAAGGTGAAAATGCTGCTATTTCTTGTACAAAATGCGGATATATTTGCCTGGAGCCCGTACAAAGTGCCTGAGGTAGATCTCGAGTTTATAGTTCACAGGCTTAACGTAGATCCAATGTTCCCTCCAAAGAAGCAGAAACCAAGGAGGTCGGCTAAGGAACACGTCAAAGCCGTCCAATAAGAGGTCAAAAGGTTGAAAAAGGCAGGAGCTATAAAAGAGGTTTTCTTCCTGGAATGGATTGCCAATACCGTAGTAGTAAGGAAGAAGAATGGGAAATTGAGGGTTTGTGTTGATTTTACTAATTTGAACCAAGCATGCCCAAAAGACCCTTTCCCCATGCCAAAGATTAATCAGCTAGTAGACGCTACGTACAGTCACCCGAGGCTGAGCTTTCTAGACGCTTTCCAAGGTTATCATCAAATTGCATTAGCCACCGAGGATAAGGAGAAGACAACGTTCATCTCCCCTAACGCTAATTACCACTATACTGTAATGTCATTTGGGCTAAAGAATGCAGGAGCCACTTACCAGCGAATGATGACAAGGATGTTCAGGTATAAAATTGGGCATACGATGGAAGTGTACATTAATGATATGATAGTTAAAAGCAAACGGGAGGCGCGGCACATCGATGATCTTAAAGAGGTGTTCGAAGTACTCTGGCGCCACAAGCTGTGCCTTAATGCCGACAAATGCACTTTTGGAGCGGGGGCTGGCAAGTTCCTAGGTATCTGATCACTAGCTAAGGAATAGAGGTCAACCCCAACCAGATTAAAGCTGTAAAGCGCCTTAAGCCGCCGAGCAATCTAAATAAAGTCCAGGTATTGACCGACATTTTGGCTGCCCTCAACCAGTTCATTTCCAAGTTTGCCAACCGGTGTCATCCATTTTACCAGCTTTTAAAGAAGTGGAGGGGATTTCAGTGGAACGAGGAGTGTGAAACTTCTTTTCAGAGTTTAAAGGAATATTTGGTGCGGGCACATATGTTGTCAGCCTCAGAACTCGGCAAGGATTTATTCATGTATCTCTCGGTGTCCAAGCACGTTGTGAGCGTCGTACTACTGAGGGATCAAGGCATGCAACAGCTAATATATTATGTCAGCAAAACCTTGGTTAATGCCGAGATGAGGTATTTACCTCTGGAGAAGTTGGTATTGGCACTGGTCCACGCTATAAGGAAGTTGCCCTATTACTTTCAAGCTCATTCCGTCTATGTACTGACTGAGTATCCTCTGCTGTCATTGTTAAAGAGATCTGATTTCACGGGCAGGATAACCAAGTGGAGAACTCGGTGGGGTTCTTTTAACATTAGATACAGACCTAGAAGTTCAGTGAAAGGTCAGGTTCTTGCTGATTTTGTTGCAGAGTTTTCCCCGAGGACGGAGAGGGAGATAGTTTGTCAGGTAAAAGTCCACCTGTGGAAGGTATTTGTGGACAGTGCATCTAGCGCACTAGGAGCTGGAGTTGGAATTGTCATCGTCACTCTAGAGGGGATAAAGTTGGAGCATTCATTTAGGTTGGGCTTTAGGGCTTCCAACAATGAAGCCGAGTATGAAGCCCTACTTGCCGGATTGAGAGTTGTCTTAGACCTAAGTGCCTACGAGGTAGAAGTCTGCTCGGATTCTTGGTTGGTGGTAAATTAGGTGCAAAGAAGTTTTGAAGCCAAGGATCCTCGGATGATGGAGTACTTAAGATTGGTAAAGCAGACCATGAACCAATTTCTGAAAGTAAAAGTGGTTCAGGTGGCCAGGGGACAGAACCAGCATGCTGACTCTCTAGCCACATTGGCGTCATCATTAATCGAAGAAGTACCTCGGCTAATCAAAGTGGAGCTGGTGGCGGAACCAAGTATTAACGCAAAGGTTGGTGTTTCAGTGTTGGCAATGGCCGAGCCATGTTGGATGGATCTGATCATTGACTTTTTGGCCAAGGATCGGGTGCTAGCCAATGAAAAGGAAGGGGACAGAGTATGCCAAGTAGCTGCCATGTATTGGTTATTGGCAGATTGAAAATTACATCGAAGATCTTTTGGGGTACCGTACCTACAGTGCCTGCCCCCTAGCAAGATTGATGAGTTCCTAACCGAACTTCACGGGGGGCGTATATGGTAGCCACGTTGGTGGACATTCGTTGGCCCACTGAGCGATAACTCAAGGATTTTGGTAGCCACAAATGCATAAAAATGCTACCGAGTATGTTCGGAAATGTGAGTAGTGTCAAAAGCACGCCTCATTGATTCACCAACTGGCTAGGAGTTTAAATCCTATTAGTAGCCCATGGCCCTTTGTGCAGTAGGGGCTAGGCATTGTTGGCCCGTTCCCTTGGGCTACTGGGAACCGAAGGTTTGTTCTAGTTGCTGTTAACTATTTCACCAAATGGGCGGAGGCTGAGGCATTGGCTAATATCCGGGATGTGGACATTAAGAAGTTTGTGTGAAGAAACATAGTAACAAGGTTTGGGGTACCAAAGTCCCTAGTATCAGATAATGGGTTGCAATTTGATAGTAAGGCTTTTCGTAAGTTTTGTAGCGATCTCAGCATCAAGAACAGGTATTTTACTCCGGCGTATCCGCAGAGCAATTGTCAAGCTGAGGCTACTAACAAAGCAATCATGAATGGGTTAAAGAGAAGGTTGGAGGGTACCCAGGTAGGTGGGTCGAAGAGTTGCCCAACGTTCTGTGGGCATACCAGACGACTCTCAGGAGGTTTACGAGAGAAACTCCATTTTCTCTGACGTATGGAGCGAAAGTCGTCATATTGGTCGAGGTGAATTTGTGCAGTTCCCGAGTTGCATGATTCAGCCCCATCAAGAATGATGAATTAATGGTGATGCAGCTGGACTTGTTAGAGGAATACCGGGAATCAGCGACCATACGACTAGCATAATATCAACAGAAGCTTGCCTAGCAGTACAACAGAGACGTGAAGAGGAGGGAGTTTAGCGCTGGAGACTTGGTACTATGGAAGGTGGTAGGGAACACGTGTGACGTCAATGTGGGAAAGCTAGCCCCGACCTGGGAGGGACCTTATAGAGTCGCCGCCATTACTGGCACGGGAGCATACTATCTGGAAGACTTGGATAAAAGACCACTTCCCTGGCCATGGAATGTTCACAATTTGAAAAAGTTTTACCACTGACCGTTGGCGTATAGAAACTTGGGTGAGTATAATGTAATTTGTGAAGCAATATTAAGAAACATTTGAGAGATGTATGTCCATCCAGGTGTGTTTATACTATTGGCTTCATCATTATTAACTTGTTAGCCCCGGTTAACGAACAAGAGGAAAACTAAATATTTGATTACTCTAAGGACAAAAGCCTGTTTTCGGTTCGATCCCAATCACTGAGCAGGTAGAAACCTTATATTAAATTTTTCTAAGGACAGAAGTCTGTTCCTGGTTCGATCCAAATCACCGAGCAGGTGGGAACCTTATATTAAATTTTTCTAAGGACAGAAGCCCGTTCCCAGTTCGATCTAAATCACTGAGTAGTTGGAAACCTTATATTAAATTTTTCTACGGACAGAAGCCTGTTCCCAGTTCGATCCTAATCATCGAGGAGGTGGAAACCTTATATTGAAATTTTATAAGGTCAGAAGCCTGTTCCCGGTTCAATCCTAATCACCGAGCAAGTGAAAACCTTATATTAAAATTCTCTAAGGACAATAGCTTGTTCCCGGTTCGATCTTAATCACCGAGCAAGTGAAAATCTTATATTAAATTTCTCTAAGGGCAGAAGCTTGTTTTCGGTTCGATCCTAGTCACCGAACAGGTGGAATCCTAACACTTACTTTGTCTAAGGATGGAAGCAAGGCATTCATGTTCGTTAAGTACACAAGCATGTGCTCAATTCAATTATAATTACTGAGTAGGCGCGAGCCTAACGTTTATTCCCTCTAAACACAGAAAGCCATTTTTGGCTCGATCCCAGTCACCGAATAGGCAAAGATATAGGCTATCTTTTCTAAGGAAAGAAATGAAAGAGTAATCTTTATCATCGAGCAGAAGTAAACCTTGATTTCACCGCCCGATCTTTACGAGTGAAAAGGTAAAGTATGATGGACAATAACTTAACAACAATAATTATTTATAAATATGATTGAAATAGATGTCTTGTCACCATCTCAAGATGACTAATCAAACAAAATAAAGTAAACACAAATTAAAATTTAACCAGTGTTTTGTCACCACATCCCGGTGACCATGGGCAAAATCGAATGCAGAACAAAAACGAAATAAAATAATAAATAATAAATAATAATGACAATAAGGGAGTATAGAAGGGTGAATAACTTCTTTAAACTTGAATAGCTGGGTCGGCAGACTGAGACTGGGCGAAGTCCTTAGCAGTATGTGCTGGCGCGTCTCCGGCAGGTTGATCAGTGGCAAATGGTTGAACTTGAACGCCCTCGGCAGGTTGGGTGCTGGCCATCCCGGCATTGAGGTTACTGGTAACTTCAAGATCAACTAAGTCCACGTAAGTGTCAATAGCACGCACCAGCTCCTTCATGCTGGGGGTATCCTCTTCATGAGTAGCATCGGATTGACTTTGAACGGGGGGAGGAGGTGCCGGGAAGGGAATCTGCTCAGGATTCCTTAGTGGAGAATCATTTGGCACTCCCATGGCTTGAAGGGCGGCCATCCATCCCTTCCCAAATCCATGTCGTCGAGCTAGATAGACAATGGGCTCTACAGAATTTTCAGCGTCCGCAAAGCCCTTATTATACCATTTCTCCCGCAAGCCTCAAGGGCCGCCTTGATGTTGGAATCTCATCAGCTTGTGCTAGGTTCAAGCTCTCTGCTTCGGCCAGTTTGAGCTCCGTCCCCCCTCCAGCTTCATGTCCATCTCTACTAGCCTTTTTTCTGCCAATGCCCTGGCCTTCTCAGATGCTTGGACCTTCTTCTCAGCGGCCTCAGCAACCTTACCCTCATCCTTGGCAGTGGCGATGGCCACATCTTTTAAAGCCTTCTCCCAGTTGGCGTCCTCGACGGCCTTCTTCAGGCGTTCATCCATGATGTAAGCCAGCTGTGTGGCCTGACAACACAATAATGACAAACATGTAAAGGAAGAAAGTACAATTGTGTTCATACAACAAAGAAAAGATAGGGCAGTGTGTTATTGCTATGGTATGCCATTGCAATCGATTAGCTAGCGATCCATCTGTCCCACCTGAGAAGAAATGCATGTCCTCGATCAGAAGGAGACCCTGTGCTAGACTCCGTGCAACTCGCCCACCTTCACCCTGCGCCGAGGTCCTGACGTTGGCCATCACAGGAAGGGGCTCATTGCCAAGCTTGAGGGTAGTCTGCTAGCCCACTTTTGGCTGCGAGGAAGACACCACATTGGATTTGACAGGGGTGGTTGGCCGAGCGCCACCAGTAGGTTCTCGGATAGTGATCCCGCAAGACGCCCGGGGTGGTGGGGTTCTTGAGGGAGCATCATTAGTGACCCTAGGTAGTTTTTCGGTAGTGCGTTGCCTTTTTCAGGAGCAACTAGGAGGAGGAAGAGGGGGAGTTGGGCTTCTGCCTTGAAGCTGTTGCTGTTGCGTGGCAGGACGGGCGCCGGGCAAAAAACGGTCAACGGTCAGCGTCCACTTTGACACCATCTCTTCCTCAATTTGAACAGTTTCTGCTTCAATTGAATTTATGGACTCGGCTGCTATCTGCCCGCTTGGTTGAACTAGGGTTTCGAGTTCACCAACAGGTCTGTGGATGGTTTGGTTTTGGGAGACGAGATTTGCTGAGTCATCCCTCAATGGCACTAGGGACTTTGCTCTCACTATCTGGGGACCGAAGTCCCGAGCTTCGCCTACGATAAGATTCGAGGGGAGGAAGTTAGGATGCTGTACGTCAATGTACGATAGTAGGGGGCTATCTACTAACAGGCCTATCCAAAAGGCTGCCATGATGAATAGATCGGATTGCATCCAAGAATGAGGTGGGAGGCACGGAGCTGTCTGTCAGAATTCACAAATATCTCTGACCGAAGCATAAAATTAAGATCTCTCACGTGCATAACTTTGATGTCCAGTTTGAACTTCTTGTCTTTTGCATCAAAACAAGAACAAGTAGGTTAGTATCTGTTTCGATGAAAATAAGAACAAGAAAAATACTAAAAGCCACACAGTTAAATATGTAGGATATTGACCAACGTCACGCGGTAAAGTTGGGCAAGTAAGCTCGCTGGCGAGCCAATTATCACTCACCCAAACGTACTCTCCCGCCAAATTTCTGTTAGAGTTGGGGAGGCACGATATGAGCCGTACCCGTACATCCCTAACTTTCAAGTAATAATCTGTCCTAATGTTACCATATAGACTGTACATAAAATTGATATCACGGTGATCTAATTGTAATCCGTATATCTTATTTAAGTAGCTAACGTAACTAACTACTTAGTAAAAATTAAGAGGGAGTTGGTCAGGAGACAAAACATAGAACCTAAGGGTATTGAGTATAACGGATCTACGGGGAACCTAACCTCTCTTTCCAAAATGGCCATCAAAGAGAAAAACACTACATGAGGGCATCGTTGAAGAGCAATGTCCCCCTTATGGCAGTAAGCTATATCTACATCCCTGGGAATGTTGTAAGTTGCCCTAAAACTAGGCAGAGTTGCTTTAGTGTCAAGAAGGTGTGAATAATCCATTCCTAATACTTGAGTGAAGAAAAGAAATTGAAGAAAAGGAAGAAGAAAAGAAGAAAACTTACTGGGGCTCTAGAAGGTAATGCTCTTGGTTGGAGGATCTGTGCGTAGGAGAAGTATGTTTGGCAGAGAGAAATTTTGAGGAGTAAGGAAGCAAAAAGTAATTTGAAGAAATAGAAGGAACTATTTATAGGGTGAAGGCATTTAATGGAGTGGAGAGGCGGGAAAACCTTTCTGAATTCTTTTTGTTACCCCCACACGCGCAGCCTTGGTTCACGAACCGTTAGGTTATGATTGCGGTTAAGCATGATAGCCTGGCATAACGCTCCTTTTGAGGGAGCATTAATGGCCATCTTGTCCGTTTAATGACTGACGGCTGGGTTCCCCGAGAAGTCTCTGACGCTAGTCGGGTTGTCCTTGGTTCATTCCTAGAGGCCAGGCATGAATCAAGGGGGAGCTATTGTACGAGGAATGGCCCCGACCCACTAGGTCATGGGCCCAGGCCTTATAGCACATCGTATGATCCCCTTTCCCATTGGACCTTTGATCTTGGGCCAAACGCACTCTAAGGCATAAATTGAGCCTAAGTGTCATGATAAGCCCATCTTGTCTTGAACATATGAGAAGCAAGCCCCTGCCGATCAACCACGACTTGAATGGTAGCATACTTGCTTGAGAAAGTCAACATTCTCAGTGGCCCGATAGTGCCTTGGGGAATATCGCTGCTGAGTAGTCTTTTGGAGGCTGGAACTAGTTTCAATGCCATTAGCACCATTTCCAACAGACCTAACCCTTATCAGGGATAAGTAGATTGGATCCCACCCACACAAGTGAGATCAGGAGGTAATCATAACGCCTCCACCCACTTCAGGCTATAAATAAGAGAATAGAACGAGAACAAGGGGTTGGCAATTCTGGAGAGAAAATGTAAGAGAGAGAGAGAGCAAATAAGCGAAACCCTGGGGGTAAGCAGCACTGAGAGGAGAGCAAGGGTGTTCACTGGGATTAAGGGAAGCTATAGAGTGATTTGAGGTGGAACTGCCCTTAGTAGGAAATACTAAGCCTACTATACACATATATTGTGAGCCCAATTCTTATCCTGGTCCATATAGTAGAATTTGGGTACGTATAGTATTCATTTTCAAGAAAACGAAAACACTAAAAAGTTGTATTCATATTTTGTACTGAGATCCTATTTTTTTGGATAATAAAAATGAAAACTGAATACAAATACAAAGCGAAACAAGTTTTTAGTGGTGGATTCCACAAAAAATTGAAAATGAATGCAAAATACATTCATTTTTTGCTCTAACCAAACAAGCCGTTAAGATTCAAATCCCCCAACTATATCTCAACTAGAAAAAAGGAAAACGATTTACCTCAACTAAAACCACCATTACATACCACCAAAATCATCCTATTCATTATATACAAACACTAGTCACCATGAACCAAAAGTCGCCCCAATCACTCTCTAGTTCACATTCTAGGTCATTATTATCCTATTACTCAAAATCATACTTAACCCCTTAACATACCTCCATCCAAAACCAAAAGGATTCAAGATCGTACTTAGGCCCAGTTTAGTATATAAAAAAATTACTATTTAATTTCCCAAATAAAGGAGACCACAAAGTTCAATTGGTGATATACTTTGTATTTTATTTTATTCTTACAACTAGTTTTGGTGTGAAATATAAAGAGTATATATTAAACCTTTTTTTAAAAAAGGATCTATAGACAATTCCTATTATTAGGATTAAGAAAAAAAAAAAAACCTTTTTATTATGAAATCATACTTGTAGTTACTTTTATTATATTTTTATTTTGATGTGTTCTAAATTGAATAAATAGTTAGGTTACTTAGTTATATCAATTTTATTCTACTAATATAAATTAATATATAGAGAATAAAATTAGTGGTAACCCAAAATGGTACGATACATTGGTATCGATATATATATATATACACATATATGTAATATATAATATGTTTATGTGTTGTGCAGGCGCATCTATATACACGCACATGTGCGCATAGCATCATGTAGGAGTGTCAATGCTCGACCCGACCCGTGAACACGACACGAACCCGACACGAGTTTTTTCGGGTTAGGGTTAGGCCTTAATGGGTTTGGGTCATAAACGGGTTGACCCGAAAATGACACGATAAGAAACGGGTCATAAACGGGTCAACCCGCATAATCCGCAATAGACACGTTTGACACGCCAATTTATTTGTGTCAACCCGAAATGACACACTTAACACAACCTGTTTAACTCATATAACAAATAAATATTTATTTTATTTTAGATTTGTCAAATATCTTTTATATCTAACATATATTTTAAATTAAAAAGAAAAGTAAGTAATTACAAAAATTTACAAGCGACATAATTGAAAATTGAAACTTTACAGACCTTAGAACTACTAATACTTTTTTTTTTGGCATAGAACTTACACAAATGAAATTGGATGAGCTTGTAGAAGATGTTATAAATTTGGACATCAATAAAGAATCTATGGATGATAATCGTGGTCATAGTCAGGATTAGTCTACTGTTTGCTCAAATTCTTTCAATATTGATACTTAGCATTTGGCGAATTCCAATAATATTATATTTTTGTTGAACTATGTTATTCTAATTTTCTGAAACTTTGTTATTTTGAATTTGGGTTGAAGTGTATGCACTTTTTTTGGAGTGTAAATAACTTATTTCTAGATGAATGTTATATTTTTGTTGAACTATATTATTTTAAATGTGGGTTGAAGACTTGAAGTGTATGCACTGCTTTTTGGAATGTAAAAATAATTATTTCTAGATGGATGTTATATTTAATATTATACAGGTTGAAATGGGTTGTGTTATATTCGTGTCAACCCAGCACGACTCGTTTATTAAGCGTGTCAAATGGGTTGGGTCAGGTCAACCCGCCTTATTAACAAGTCGGAAAGTCGGGTTAGGGTTGAAGGATCATAACACGATTATTAAATGGGTCGGGTTAGGGTTGAGTCATTTAGTCGAATACCCCTACCTCGACACAACACGAACCCAACACGCTAACCCGAATTGACACTCCTAGCATCATGCCTATGGTTGTCAATTCCCTTCAAATTTGACTTCATCACAAGGCTTAAGTCTTAACTAGCCAACTCCGATTCAAGGGATTCATACTTGTAGTCTCATTTGAGGAAACTATAGTGACATTATCTAGTCAACAACAGTTTCTATATTAGGTTATATATATATATATATATATATTAGTTAGTTGAAATATGAAGAGTTATTTTTCTTAGCGAAAATATTCAATGCGAAATCATAACATTCTTATGTATTGCAAAACAAGGTAACACCACACTTCTCCTCAAAAAAGAAAAAAGAAAAAAAAGGTAACACCACACTGCAGGCAAGAAGGCTGAACTAACAAGTACCATTGGTCCATGACCATGAGCTATACTAACAATCCAAGTGTATTTGGTGAATAAATGTTACACCTATACCCACTTCACAAAAGCAAAAATAAGCCCAATGACACATGTATGCTTACAAAGTAAACTGACCTATAATACATTAAAAAGGCCTATTGAAAATTCAAAATCCCCCCTTAGTTGCTTTTGTAGCCAGAATTCCTTTCTCCACAGACACAGCAATGTCTCAACATATACGTGTCCAGTTGATTACATATAGTCTCATCCACTATTAACATCAATAGCATCATCAGCATCATTGGCTTCCCTTTATCTAAAACGATTGCATTTGCATTAATCCCAGTACCTCTTTTTGGCTTTGGGAGGATGACTTACGAGTAAAATTGATAGCTCTTGGCTTTAATTATGATAGACCTCAATCCTCCAATTGGGGATAAAATCATTAAGCAAAGGCCAAATGCGATGCAGATCTGAAATCAATGAAGCCAAATAAGTTCAACTAAACTTAAAGTTCCAAGCAAATCAATACATAATGACAAAGGAACAAAAATCAAGTGGAACTTACCCAGTTAGTCCACCAAGATAAACCGAATCTCCTTGGTTTGTAGATGGCAAGCCACATGACACAAGGGAGCTGAGGATTAAAAACAAGGAGAGTCAGACATTATATGAAAGTTCTTTTTCTAGGATAGTAATTGCTCCAACAAAATTTACAAATAGCATTTTTCTAAAATTAAGGATGACAAAGATTCATGACAGGGTGTGGCTTACGAAATATGTAGTTGGGGCAAAAGCAAATCCTCCAAAAAATCCAAGAAGTCCGCCGAAGAAAGGGAAGGTAATGGCAACGAACATGGTGAATGCTGCAATAGAAAAATGTCATACAAAATTAAGTTCAAACCAAGCCCATAAATTGGTTTTTGATCCCACAACATTGTTTGACATGAGCATAAGGGGGAGAGGAGTTTACTTACCCACGTATACATTACGTGTAATGAAACGCAGAGTACTTGTAGGCCGGAAATGCAATTTCTTTACCAATACAGTTTCTATCATGTCAAACACTGGCATTGCATAAATCTACATAAAAAAAATTCAAATAGGAGTTTGATTAATAAGATGTTATGTTATAGATATGAGTAAAAATATGTAAAGCTTAAACAAATATTGTAGAGTTTGGGCATTACCTGATAGCTTCCAATAACATGGATGACAACAAACATGTTAGCCGTTGCAATAAGCCATTTAGGCTTCTCTAATGAGATGAGAATATTATCTTCAACAGCATTTCCAAACATCCAATATCCAATCAGGGCAACAGGAAAGTAACACAAAGCCACAACTATATAGGCAACGATAACTCCTCTCCACATAGGCCCCTTTGATGGCTTTTCTGGTGTAGATGGGATTGTGGCTTGGATCTCCAATACCACATTGTGACCAGCATAGGCAAAAGCCACATCACCCAAGGCATTGAAGAAGTTGAAGACTGTTCCGGCAGTAGACTTGGCTTTGTAGCCGTATTGCACATCTTGCTGAACGCCTTTGTTAAGAGAAGCTGCCCAGGCAATGGTAGAGTAGCTGACAAATAAAATACCAATCACATATTAGCATATTGCATACTGTTCAGAGAAATGAAACACTATAAGATTAAAGTGCGTTTGGATGAGCATTTTGCTGATATACTTGTATGCTGAAAGTTGATTGAAGTATAGTTTTGCATGGAAGAAGTAATGCTTTAAAGAATTGTACATAAACCAAAAGCAATGCTAGCTTGTTACAAAAGTTGGCACATAATTTTAGAGAAATGAAATGCACATAAGACTTGAGTGTACCTTAAAGACATGACTGCAGCAGCCAAAGAGACACCGGAGATAGCGTTGAGGTTGGGAAGGTGGGAGAGCACAAAGTGAACAGAGGCAAAGATCATAATGAAGTATGTTAATTTGATACGTTTACAGTCACTACAGACGGTGTCATGGACCTTCTGCAATGATGTCCCACCAGTGACCATATAGACTATGTTCACACCAACTTCAACAATGAGCTGTTGAGGCACCACAATATAAAGACCAAGCTTTTCACCAAAGGCATGCTGACCCAGTTCATGGTATCTATCAAACCGTTTTCCTGGTACCATTTCGTGCATCTCAACCATTTGCCATAGAGTGTACAAAGTAATGATCCAGGATAGAACGAGTACTGCCACACCAGGACCCCTGAAATTGATAAAAGGAAAGCTCAGTTTTGAAAGTCATTTCTTAATTACTAGACAAAGGTTAACATAATTGTAACACAACATTAAAAACATACCATCCAAGCTCTGACATAGCATAAGGGAGACTGAGGACACCAGCTCCAACCATGGCAGTGACATTGTGGAAAGCTGAATACCACCATTTTGCATTCCTTGAAGAAGTAATTGGAAGCCAATCATCAATAGCCTTCTGCTTTGCTAATTTCTCATCAATCTGTATTTGACAATTACACAAGTCTTCATCAGTATCAATGACAGTTTACAAGCAATGCTTTTTTGCTTATTGCTTATTTAGTTTTTATTTTTATTTTTATTTTTATTTTATTTTTTATTTTTTATTTATTTATTTTTTTTTTTATGTACAAATTTTTTAAAACTTCATTTTATTTTTTTTCGCCTTATAACTATATTTTTATTCTCTTTGAATAAATAAGCCAATTCAAAGGGGCACTAAAATCAACAATGATGGAAATAAAAAAACTAAAAAGAAGGAATATAAATTATTTGTCTCACTTTTTATGTTTCACTTTATACACCATTAATCATAACTTGTTATGTATTTATTTGACTTTACTTATAAATTAAATAAAGTTTAAAATGAAAAAAAAAAAAAAAAATTCAAACACTTGTTATACCATAATTGGTGAAGTATGAAGTGGAATAAAAAAAATGGGACAACTATCTGTATCTGTATCTAGAAAGAAGTCTTAAAAAAAAATAGAGCTTTTTAGTGGTAACTTAATCCAATAAAATTGAAGTTAGTGAACATCAAGATCAAAAGAAAAAGATAGTGTACTGGTGAACATCATGAATGTGTGCCTTTCACTTGAAATTGGAACTCATTTTCATATAAACTAGTTTTGGGCGTATGCACAAAATTATGATGTTTCCCAAGTGCTGGAGTGGAGGGGTCGATAATTACAGATTACCTTAAAAGTCCTAGGTGCACTAGAGTAATTCTCGAAAGTTGAAGCTTATTATATATTGGGTGATTTAGGTTTATATCATTTGGCAACTAGGCATATACCCCCAAGTCTTTGGAAAAGTTAAAAGGCCAAACAGTTGCCAACTTGTTAGTTGTCAGATTGTATATAAAATCGAATATGTGTCTTCTTCACATCCTCTGTGGACCTAGCAAAGAGAACCCACTTGGTTTGTTTGAAGTTTGAACTTTCTTCAACACTGACATGGGCTAAAGGGCCCATGGAGTTGTAAATTCTCCATGGGCTGCTTATGCATGAACCCACATCAAACACGTCAACAAAACCTAGTAGAGGCCTAGTCAACTCCAATCACATTTCCACTCAATTTGACTTTTTTATTTTATTTTATCCTATTCCTAAATATCACTTGGCATCAAATGGACAAAACTCCTTTTAGCTCTGCCTATAATTATATATATCTCTCCCACTTTCCTAGCATGCCGGAAAAGCTCATTTACTTTTTCATGTATTTTAAAAAGCCCCCTAGTTGTTTGTTGTCTTATAGATATTGTTGAAGTTGTTGTGTAATTATGAATGATTAAATGATGAATGAAAGCATAAAAGAGAGTATATACAAAAGTTTATGTGGTTTGGCTTAACGGCCTATGTTTATAGTAAAAGGTCCTTGACGATTATATATTCTTATTAAGCTCTTATTTACAACGAACCAAATATAGGGTCTATATACTAAAGAATGCTTAATTAACTAACCCTACACTAATCTTAGACTAACCAAAGGTAAATTTTTAATTGTTCTACATCTACATGAACCTATAATTAGTTTGGGTCATAAACTCATATATATATATATATATATTTATATATAAAAGGATGTTGTTTTTTACTGGTACTATGTAGAATAATCACTTTTACATTAAGGATCTCCCAATTTCACTAAAAAAAAAACCCTCCTAATCACAGTACTGCGGCTAGTCTACCTTACATGAAACTACTAATAAAAGAAGAATTAATTGTTCTATTCCTTTAGTCAAAAAAAAAAAAAAAAAGAAGTTCTATTCATGTTTTTGAATAGTATAACAATTAACGAACACGCAAATTTGGTAACCATGCATCTTTTCTCTGTCTTCATTAATTGTTCTATTCATGTCACGCAAAGAAGGCAGAGTCACATGGAATTCGGTATAAAGAAACCGGGTTGTACCAAGATCACCGGCCTAAAATTTTGCAGACCTTAGGATGACTTCTTTATATATATATACAAAAAAAATGACTACAAGTTTGGTGTTCATCACAAAATAGAGTTTTTTTTTTTTTTTTTTTTTTGTGTGTGTGGGTGGAAGAACGCAAAGAATTTTATTAATACATCACACCAGATGCCAAAATACAACCTCCGTGGAGTTGTTTTTATTTTTTTATATAAGATATAGTAGAATTTCAATCCATCTCATAATAATTATCTTTTATTGTTAAGTCAACAAGTTAAAACATCAATTCGTTTTTAGATTTTAGTATAGGTGAGACTCGATATTTCATGCAAAAAATTATTTTTTATCATCATTGAACGTGGTTAAAATTTTATCATGTTTAAAAATTTAAAAAAAAGAAAAAACCATTATTTGAAGGAAAAGAATGGTAGGGACACAAAAAAAATCCACGTCTTGCTACGTGGCGAATTATAAAAGCAGCGAAAATTGCATAGACCCAAGCAAGACGCGTATACATTATCTTTATTAGCCTTTCGGCTTAGATCCGTTTGAGACAGAGGAGAAAATCACATGAGACCAGCAAGAGGGGTCCACGCGTAAATTAAGAAGAGCCCAACAGGCAACATGCAACGATGGGCTAACTTCTTCTAAAGGGCAAAATTCAAATCAAAATTTGGAAATTAAAGATGCCGTAAAGAAAGGGTTGAGTTAATTAAGGAAGAGTCTTCCTTTCTTTACCTAATTCTCTCCTCATAACCATTTCATGATCTCATGCTTGGGAAAATTTTGAATCAAAAGACCAATAGTTTATGTTTATTAGATTAGGCTAGAGTATAAAGGCCAACGTGTCTTTTTTATAACAATTTATCTTTAATTTTTTTTTTAAATAATACATACATGAAAAGAAATAAGATTTTAAGTTATGACATAAAGTCACACTACAAACTCAATTTAAAATATTAGTTTTTTTTTATTAAATCTAAGAGCTTAGAATATTATTTTTTTAAACTTGGTTGGAATTATGCCTATATAAATTCTATGATCTATTTTTTTCTTATTAAAGAGAAAAAAATTTGAAAAAAAAAAAAAAACAATAACCTTTTTCTACCTTTAGGGTTAAAGGGGAAGAAAATATTCTATTTAAGAAAGGAAAACAAGAAAATTGGTCTCATATATTGTCACTTCCAAGTCTTAGAAAGTAGCGACAAACAAATTCTTAGTTTAAACAGAAAGAAGAAAATTATTGAGAAAATCCGTTTGTTTGTTTGTTTTTGTTATTTTAATTAATTTTTTTCAATTACTAAGTGCAGTTTCTTATCATGTAATGGAGAAGTTTATTTATCATGTAATAACTAATGAAGTAGAAAATTGTGTAGCACAGTTATATACTTACATTATTATTATTATTATTATTATTTTGGCTGAAGTCAAGTACATACTCCCATTATAATATAATGTAACAAGAAACATATGACCCCGATAAAATTATAGAGTGATTATATTTATAAAGCGAGAAGAACCAATGAAAATTATTTATAAAACTGTAAATTTAGTTTTGTGAATGTTACGTATTCTGGCCAGTTTGCATTTTCAAAATGGGATCATATAATTATATATATATTGGGCAAAAATAGTTTCATTTTCTTTCCTTCAAAAGGAAATCTCTCTTCAGAGAACTCAAAAAGTCCTAATTCATAACTAAGAAGAAGAAGAAGAAAGAAAAATATTGCACACAAAAGCATACAGAAAATTTAAACAAGAAAGAAAAAAAGCTAAAGACAGAAGTCCAACAACTTAGGAAATTTAAAGTATCAGAAATTTGAGAGAGAGAGAGAGAGACTAACTTCAGAACGGGCATATGAGTCTTGGTCGGTTGGAGCTTGAGTTCCCATGGCTTTGTGCACTGTGGTGAATTGCAAATAGCAGAAGAAGGAGATGAGGCAAAAGGGTGTGAATGAATTCAAAACAAGTTGAGCTTAGAATCCGATATGGTTCTCTCTGTATTTAAAGGGAAATGGTGTATAAGAACAGCTGTATAAGAAGAGCTGTGTACCTGAGAGAGAGAGAGAGAGAGAGAGAGAGAGAGAGAGAGAGAGAGAGAGAGAGAGAGCCTACAATCTTGAAAGTGACGTTTTTTTTTTTTTTTTTTTTTTTTTTTTTTTTTTTTGACTAATCAAACTCGTTACTAACAAAGTCTTTCATCTACAGACTTCAAAAGCATGAATTAATTTTTTTTTTTTAAATATTCTTAGGACCACGTTCTTTTTCATAATTTTTTTTTTCAACCCTAAGCTTGTCGATTGTGAGTGATTGTCTATCAATTATCTATGAATCCATCATTTTTCTTTCATCACTCTTATTTTTCCACGTAACAGTTGTAGCAAAAGAGTTGCAAGATAAGTCATTATACTATATTTTCTTTTTCTGTTTTAATTAAAAAAAAGAAGCAATGACTTTATAATAAATGAGTAATTTTAACACCACATAAAATGTTACAACTATACATGCATTAGATTGCAACGGATTGACTCTCACTTTCATATTCACTACTTTTTTTTCTACTGCTTATAAACCTACCATGTGAACAGTCGCAACATTATATGTGGTTTTAAAATTTTTTTATAATATATAGATAACATGTTTACATGCAGTCCAGGAATTTCCATGAAACACAATCCTCAGCCGGCGGGCCACCACTCCAGCAGGAGAGTAACTTTTTTATATAAATAACGTCCATAGAATATATATCCAATTATAAAAAAGGATAACGGTCAAAAATGTATCAATTCTTTTATTTTTTATTTTAAAAGCATCTTGAATTATCAAATTATCAAATAATTTGCATTTGCAAGTTGTAACATAGTGATAATCGATTTTTTTTTTATGCCACGTCCAAATTTAACATCTAACTACTGGGTAAAACGATGTGGTAAATTTTGATTATGTCTTATTATAATAGGAAGGAACCGACGTGATACTTTCCATGACTATACATTTTATTAACCCAAAAAAAAAAAACCCACAGTATTACTATTACTTACACATCATTATTGTCAAACGTTTTGCTTAAAAAATGACTAATTGTCAACCTATAAATCTTCACAAACAAAAATATAAAAAGATTTGGCCAATTGGTTTTGAGTTTTTTGAGTTTTGACCAGCAATCGGTCCTATAAGTAAAAGTATAAGATAAAAATAGGTTTTCGTAATTCATAAATGGTAATTTTCTATTTTATACTCAAACCCATTCAGAAAATGCCAGAGCGGATGCAAAACGCATTGTTGCACAGCTCTCATAAATAATTAATCACAACGTCATGACTACGGGGAGGCTTCGAAAATTTTGACAATGGAATAGCTGTGGTGCGTTTATGCACGTAACTAACACTTCACTGATGCAAACGTATGAATATAATTAAAATTAAATATAATTAAATACAATTTTTATTATAAAAATATAAATAATTAGTCAAATTATTAAAAAAAAATATCATGTAACATATGCATAAATGTAGATATATTTATAATTAAACACAATTTTTATTATAAAAATATAAATAATTAGTCAAATTATTTTTTTAAGGTAAATGTAAGGACTCAATTTGTAATGAACCCTTAACAATAAAATTTTGTAGAGATGTGGGTATAAGGATTTGGCATCACCGAAGTAAACAACGGTTAATTTTGTGTTTATAACAAATGATAAGGGATATGGAGTTTATCTGAATATCCTTCACGAAATTTTAGTAAGTGTATTTGTCCTCGGATTATGCCGAGGATATATTTTTCTTAGAATTCATCGATCTCCTTTTTCTGTTGGGAATTCTCTTTGTTATATAGCATCATTCTAATTAATCTTGGTCGTCCATCTGTCAGTTATTCGGTCACTGTGGATAAGAGTTTGTCCCATCATTTGATTTTATAGGCTTTATGTTAGTTCTTAGCCGTCTTTGTAGGTTTCTTATTAGTTGGAGTAACCAAGACGACTGGGTTCGTTGGTCACATCACCATTAAAGTGGTCAGAATGTTGGTGAGATATTTTCCCTTTAGTAGAGTCGGTGTGCCGAGGGCAGGTCGTCCTCGGCGCGGGCCTTGGATGTCTTGGGCTATTTCCCACTGTCTTCGTCTCTTGTATTAACCTCGGCGCGGGCTTTGGGCCGCATGTAGTGGGCCAGCGTGGTTAGTGCAATAGGGCCCCACAGTAAATATAGTTAATCACATATTAAAATTTTTACTTAAATTTAATACTATTTATGATCAATTTTTTTTCTAATTTTTACAAAGATAGTGTATGTGGTGATCTTTGTTGTGTGGTGAACTTTATCTAAGTTTTGCCTATTAATATATATATAAACTAGCATGTAACTCATGCAAACACATGGATGCATTTAAAATTAAACACATTTTTTATTATAAAAATATAAATAATTAGTCAATTTTTTTTTTTTTTTAAAATAGCATGTAACACATGCATAAATATGGATACATTTAAAATTAAACACAATTTTTATTATAAAAATATAAATAATTAGTCAAATTATTATTTTTAAATAAACATAATTAGTCACATATTAAAATTTTTACCTAACTTTAATACTACTTATGATAATTTTTTTCTAATTTTTAATAAGATAGAAAGTATAATAATATTATTCAGTATATGTGATTGTTTATTTTATTTTATTTTATTTTATTTTTATAATTCATTAATATTAGATTCTTAGTATTTTACACTCATTAATTCACTTGGCACAAAGATTAAAAAAAAAACTTAAGTGGACACATATCACAAACTTAAATGGATAATTATGGTGTAGTTCCCATATAAATTTAGACACATGGCGCAAAATTAAATTCTAATTTCAAATTCTAATTGAACTTTTTCTTAGTTTTGCCTATTAATATATACTAGTGTGTAACCCCAAGCATATGCACGGGTACATTTAAAAACAATCATAGTTACATATAATATATGTGTATATATATATATATATATATGATTTGAAATCTAATTGAATCTAAACTCTTCGGTTTTTTGCCCCCAATAATTTACTTGCCACAAAAATTAACAAATTAGATGGGACACATGACGCAAAATTGAACTACAATTAAAATTCAATCCAAAATCTAATTGAATTTAGACCTTTTGATTTTTGCACCTAATAATTCACTTGACACAATAATTTAAAAATTAAATGACACTTGACACAAAATTAGACTCTAATTTAGAATTTAATTAAATTTTCTCTTTGCTTTAGCTATATATATATATATGACTTATAAATTTGAATCTTTTTAGTTATATGATTATGTTTTTGGGAAATGCTAATGAGTGCCCTTAAGGCATTGATTAATAATCCATTTAAAGAAAGTTTTTATGGGAAATGAAAATAAAGTAATTAATATTTTGACAGTTTTTTTCATTTCCTATAAAAGTGGTATTAAAAATTTTCTAAAATGGATTATTAAAAAATGCCCTAAGGGCATTCGTTAGCATGACTCTATATTTTTTTATGGTTTATTATGTTGGACACCTCGTTTTCTACATTAAATTAACTAATTTGGTACAAAAATTTAAAAATTTAGATTATATGAGACATGTGTCGCAAAATTAAACTTTAATTGAAATTCAATTTTTACCTAAATTAACTCACTTGGCACAAAATTATAAAATTTAGATTAGATAAGACACGTAGCGTAAAATTAGATACTAATTAAATTCCAATTTGAAATTTAATTAGATTTTCTCTTTGCTTTTTCTATTATTATATATATATAGATATGATTTAGAATCTAATTAGATTTAGACTCTTTGGTTTTTGCACCTAATAATTCACTTGTCACAAAAATTAAAAAATTAGATAGGACACATGGCGTAAAATGGAACTCCAATAAAAATTTAATTTAGTTGAATTTAAACTCTTTGATTTTTGTACCTAATAATTCACTTGACACACAAATTTAAAAATTAGATGTAATACATGATACAAAATTAGACTCTAACTTAAAATTTAATTGGATTTTCTCTCAGTTTTGGTTATATATATATATGACAAAGAAACAACTTGTGGATTAAACCTATAAGATTAAACTTACGACAAACTTTCACATCAGCTTGTGACAACCAAATATGAGTTAATTACTTAATTATATATAATGCTAATGTAGTTAGTTTAATATTCTCGATGAAGTAATGAAAATTTTATGTATGTATAGAAGTGAAAGAGATAAAACGTCAAGAGAATATGGATGTTATAGTCTAGGAAAAAGTTTAGTTCCAAACAAAAACCTATCAAAATGAAGGCAATAAACATAAGCAAGGGCAGATAGGCTTGACAAAAGAGGATCAAGGTTGCAAGGTCAACTGCAGAACAGACTTGAAGCTAAATGACAGTAGCTGTAGCTTAAAGCAGCAAAATGACTTGTAGCTAGAGTATAGTTATTGTTAGTAGTTAGCATATGTATATGTTAGTTATAGATACTGTTCAACACATGTGAAATTTAGTTTGTTTTTAGTAGTTTATTTCTTCTTTGTACATATCTATACGAAACTCTGTATTTGTTTTCTAATTAACGAGAATTAGTTTTTACCACAGCTTTTCTGATATGGTATCAGAGCTTTCTCTCTAGAATTTTCTCTAAGTTTCTAGATATTTTCCCAAATTCCAATCTAGGGTTTGGTTTTTCTTTTCGATTTTTCTCTCAAATTTTCTCTTTCTCTCAACTTGCCAAAGATTTTTCTTATCATCAATGGCTTCTGCTGCTCCTTCATCTACTCCCACATCAGAGAATGCTTCTCCATCTACTCAGGATTCTCCAATGGACGATCCCCTATTTTTGCACCATGGAGAGAGTCCAAGCATTGTGCTTGTGACTCAACCTTTGACAAGGAGTGAGAATTACTCAACTTGGGCACGGGCAGTAAGGAAAGCTCTGCTCACCAAGAACAAGCTAGGCTTCATCAATGGCACACTCACTTTGTCATCTCCATTGGTGTCCACACCTTCAGCTATTCACGCTTGGATCAAGTGTGATAATATGGTGGGAACTTGGTTGACAAACTCAGTTTCTCCTAAGCTTCAAGCCAGTATCATCTATGAAGACACTGCCTTGGAAATCTAGAATAATTTGAGAGATCACCTTGCTTAAAAGAATGGTCCTAAGATTTACAACCTTCAGAAGGAGATTGCAGAATTCCATCAAGGTGAGACTTCCATTACTGATTTTTTTCACTTTATTGAAGGTTCTTTTGGATCAATTGCAAAACAATAGTCCTTTTCCTTCTTGTGCTTATGGGAAATGTACATGTAATGTGAATAAGAGACTTAATGATTTGCAATCTAGAGAATTTGTTATGAAGTTTTTTATGGTTCTAAATGACTCTTTTTTACAAGGAAACAAATTTTGCTTATGGATCCTTTTCCATCTGTCAATAGAGTGTATTCCTTGATGATTCAAGAAGAAACACAAAGGTCTGTTACTCATTGTTCCAATACAAGGGTTGAATCAGCTACCTTGATTGCTAAATCACAGAATTTCAGTGTCAATATTGGGGTCAATTATGTTGGTAACAATGGGAACAAAGGAAAAGATAAGCCAATTTGCACCCAGTGTGGTAAATCTGGTCACACCAGAGATAAGTGCTATAAGTTGCATGGATTCCCTCCTGGTTACAAGTTCAAAGGAAAAAATCCAATGGCACATCAAGTGTCTCTTTCATAGCCCCAAGATCTCTCTTTTCTGGCTTCTTTAGAACCTGTGACACCTAGTTTCACTCCAGAGCAATATCAACAACTACTTACTCTTATTGGCACTCCTAATTCTCCATTAGTTCCACCTGTTCAAGGGAAAGACACACTCACCACTGCCATGGCTAATGTGGTATCTTCTAATGCTCCTACAATGGCAGGTACGTATGGATTTTAATGACTTAGTTTTTTTTGCACAAGTGGTTAATAGAAGGGCATATGATTCCAATACTTGGGTCATTGACACTGGTGCCACAGATCACATAGTGTGTTCTGTCCATCTTTTGATCACTGTTACTGCTATTACTCAGTCCATGGTTCAATTGTCTAATGGAGAAACAACATCAGTAACACATGTTGGCACTGTTATTTCATCATCCTCTCTTATCCTCCACAATGTTCTATGTGTACCTTCCTTTACCTTCAATCTTTTCTCTGTCAATTCTTTTACTAAATCTCAACCATATTGTCTTGTTCTTTTGTCTACCTTTTGCTTCATACAAGACCTTACCTTTTGAAGAACGATTGGAGTGGGACATGCAATTGATGGACTGTACCTGCTACAATGTGGCACTTTTCAGCAACCTTCTTCTACTGTACTTTTAGATTTCATAGCCAATCACAAATTGGGTGATGCTTTTCATCCTTTCTCTGCTGCAATGTCATCAAGCTCCCTTTCTTCTCTCTGGCATGCAAGATTAGGCCATCCATCAGATGCTAAGCTTCAAGTTTTAGGTCATATTTTTCCTTTTTCGCAAACACCATGTAATGATCTTTGTAAGATCTATCCTCTAGCTAAACAAAAACATTTGCCTTTTCCTTTCAATAATAAACTCAGTTCTTGTGCTTTTGATTTGATTCACCAAGATGCTTGTTGTCCTTATGCTACTCCTACTTTGGATGGTTTTAAGTATTTCCTAATTGTGGTTGATGATGCAATCAGAGCAACTTGGGTATACTTAATGAAATCCAAATTTGAAGTTAGACCCCTCATCTCTTCTTTCTATTCTATGGTTCTTACGCAATTTGGATGCAAAATCAAATCTGTTAGAATTGATAATGCTATGGAATTTAACATGCCAGATTTCTATAGTTCTAATGGCATTGTGCATCAACATAGTTATGTTTACACTCCACAACAAAGCTCTGTTGTGGAGAGAAAACATCATCTCCTGTCCATAGCTAGAGCTCTACATTCTCAGTCTAATATTCCCATTCAATTTTAGGGTGATTGCATCCTTACTGCTGCTTACTTGATTAATAGATTACCATTTTTCTTATTGAATAATAAAACTCCTTATGAGCTTCTTTTTAAACAACCTCCTTGCTATGATCATTTGAGAGTGTTTGGTTGTGAATGTTATGCCTCTACTATTGCTCAAACTAGGACTAAGTTTTCTCCCATAGCAAGGAGATGTGTTTTTCTTAGTTATCCTTTTAATGTGAAGGGTTATAAGTTGTTTGATCTTCAATCTCATTTTGTCTTCATCTCCAGAGTTGTTGTATTTCATAAGTCTGTGTTTCCTTATTAATCTGATTCTTGCTTTTCTTTACCTGCTCATTCCATTCCTCTACCTTGCTCTCCTTCTGTTTCTTCTGATTCTTGTGATCCAATTCTTCCTTCTTCCATTTTACCTTCTACTCCTCTATCATCTAATCCTATTACTGATCTCATTATCCAAGTTCACACTGATCTTGATGATTAATTCTTACAAGATGTCCCTGCTAAACCACCTGAGTCTTTGGTTGATCCAATTCCCCTTAGAAGATCTATTAGGATTCATAGACAACCTTCTTACCTCCAAGCCTATCACTGTAATCAGGTATCCTCAATTCCCATTGTTGTTGCTCTCCAGTCAGGCACTTCCCATCCTTTATCTTCTCATCTTTCTTATCACTCTTTTTCTCCTTCTTATAAGCATTTTTGTTGTTCCATCTCTTCTGCTGTCGAACCTTCATATTATTGCCAAGTTGTTTTTGGTCCTAAATGGCAAGAGACCATGGCTGCTGAAATAGCAGCTCTGGAAGCCAATCACACTTGGACTTTGACACCCTTGCCTGCCAATAAGAAGCCCATTGGTTGTAAATGGGTTTATAAAATCAAGTACAAGTTTGATGGTTCCATAGAGAGGTATAAGGCTCGGTTGGTGGCCAAAGGTTTCACATAGAAGAAAGAAGTTGATTATAATGAAGCCTTTTCTCTTGTTGCCAAAATGGTTTCTGTTAAGTGCCTTTTGGCTATGGCTGCTGTGAAGGGTTGCTATCTTAGTCAGCTTGATGTCAATAATTCTTTGCTACATGGGGATTTGTCTGAGGAGGTTTATACGTCTCTTCCACCAGGGTTTTAGAGCTAGGGGGAGATGGTTTGTAAGTTGAATAAGTCTCTTTATGGGCTTAAGTAGGCTTCTAGGCAATGGTTTGCCAAATTTTCTAACACCTTGGTTCAGTTGGGCTTTAAGCAGTCCAACGAAGACTATTCCCTTTTTACTAGACAAAAGAGTCATTGTTTCATGATTTTATTGATCTATGTGGATGATGTTTTGATAGCATGTAATGACAAAAAGGAGGTGGATCAGTTCAAGGTGTTGCTGGATCAGAAGTTTAAGTTGAAGAATTTAGGTGACTTGAGGTACTTCCTTGGTTTGGAGATTGCAAGGTCAAATAAGGGTATATCACTTTGTCAAAGAAAGTACACTCTTGAAGTGTTGAATGATGCTAGTTTGTTAGGGTGTAAACTAGCTAAAATACCAATGGAACAAAATGTAAAGTTGAGCAAGTATGAAATGGAAGAGCTCAAAGACCCAAGTGCTTACAGAAGGATTATTGGGAAGCTGTTATACTTGACCATCACAAGGCCAGACATCACCTATGCTGTTCATAGATTGAGTCAATACATGGCCAAGCTAAGGAAGCCACATCTGGATGCAATGCATAGAATTTTATAGTATTTGAAGAATGAACCAAGGAAAGGCATCTTGTTTTCAGCTAGGACAGAGTTAAATGCAAAGGGCTTCACAGATTCTAACTGGGCTGCTTGTCCTGACACTAGGAGGTTTGTCACAGGCTATAACATTTTCATTGGGGATTCCTTGGTCTTGTGGAAATTAAAGAAACAGTCTACAATATCTAGATCCTCAGCAGAAGTAGAGTATAGGGCAATGGCAATGGCTACTCGTGAGATAGTGTGGATACTGGATCAGAAGGTGTTGCTAGATCAGAAGTTTAAGTTGAAGGATTTAGGTGACTTGAGGTACTTCCTTGGTTTGGAGATTGCAAGGTTAGATAAGGGTATATCACTTTGTCAAAGAAAGTACACTCTTGAAGTGTTGAATGATGTTGGTTTGTTAGGGTGTAAACTAGCTAAAACACCAATGGAACAAAATGTAAAGTTGAGCAAGTATGAAGGGGAAGAGCTGAAAGACCCAAGTGCTTACAAAAGGCTTATTGAGAGGCTGTTGTACTTGACCATCACTAGGCTAGACATCACCTATGTTGTTCATAGATTGAGTCAATACATGGCCAAGCCAAGGAAGCCACATCTAGATGCAATGCATAGAATTTTACAGTATTTGAAGAATGAACTAGGGAAAGGCATCTTGTTTTCAACTAGGATAGAGTTAAATGTAAAGGGCTTCATAGATTCTTACTCGGCTGCTTGTCCTGACACTAGGAGGTCTGTCACAGGCTATGACATTTTCATTGGGGATTCCTTGGTCTCATGGAAATTAAAGAAACAGTCTTCAGTATCTAGATCCTCAACAGAAGCAGAGTATAGGGCAATGGCAATGGCAATGGCTACTTGCGAGATAGTGTAGATACTGTATTTTCTTAAAGACATTGGTGTTGAACACAAAAGAGAAGCCTTACTGTTCTGGGATAGTGAGGCAGCCTTGCACATTGGATCAAATCCAGTATTTCATGAAAGGACCAAACATATTGAGATAGATTGTCATGTAGTTAGAGACAAATTGTTGAAAAAGGTCATTAAATTGAATCATGTTAGGGCTCATTGTTAGCTTGCAGATTTGTTGACCAAGGCAATGAATTTTAATCAATTTTCAAGTCTTATTTGCAAAATGGGAATGATCAATATACATTCAACAGTTTCCCTTAAGGGGGAGTATCAGAATGAAGGCAATAAACACAAGCAATGGCAGATGGGCTTGACAGAAGAGGATCAAGGTTGCAAGGTCAACTGCAGAACAGACTTGAAGCTGAACGACAGTAGCTATAGCTTAAAGCAACGAAACGACTTGTAGCTAGTGTATAGTTACTATTAGTAGTTAGCATGTGTATATGTTAGTTATAGATACTGTACAGCATGTGTGAAAGTTAGTTAGTTTGTGTTTGGTAGTTTCTTCCTTCTTTGTACATATATATACGAAACTCTGTATTTGTTTTATAATTATTGAGAATTAGTTTTTACCACAGCTTTTCTAATAAAACCGGTTTAGAACTACAGTTGTTAATGGATTGTGTTGTGGGGTTAGGTTTAATTTGTTACTTTTGAAATCTCATGATTTACTTTGTTATTCTTGAAATTATAGGATTTGAGTTGTTACTTTTTGAAGCTTTAAGATTTTTTTTTTTTTTTTTTTTGAAGCTACAAAGTTTAATATGTTACACCTTTAAACTATATGGTTTAAAATATAATTTTCCAAAAAAATATTTTGTTGGGGGGAGACTATAATTTGACTTTCTATGATCTCATTAATTAAAAAATAAAAATAGGCCAATAAGGCACAACGTCGAATGTCATAAAAAAAAACTTGAGTATGTCCTCCTCATCACTAATAGGTTTTGAGGCGAGGTGACATAGGTCACAATCTGACAAATAGTATTAGGACTAGGGTCATGGGTTCAAGTCATAGGAGAGATCGCTCTAAAACCATGTCTACGAGGTGTGATGTTGAATTCCATAAAAGTCTTGAGTTTAGTTTTTTAATTTATTTTATTAATTTTATTTTTTATTGCCAATTGGTTTTGAGGTTGAGTAGTACAACTCATAGTCCAACATATTTAATGTTGTTTGGTTGAAATGAACAATTATTAATATTTTATGTAGATTAATTTGGTGGTGAACTGGTGGCAGCAAAGATGATGATGGAAACAATATTGGAGATGGAGAGGATCCAAATCCTTCGCAATTAGGATTGCTTAAGAAATCTATTAAACTCTCTCCATGTTACAATACGCATCCATCCACATCAAAGTACTGATCTTGATCCGTCTTTTTCTTCCTTTCGTTATTCTTTTGCTTCTAGATGATAATAAGTCTAGTATTCAGCTCACATTTCCAACAATTTTGGCAATTACTTTTAAAGAGGATCGATGCTCTTAAGAATATGAATGATCATAAAGAAAAAGTGGGATATATCAATTTACAAGGCACTTAAATGATCTTCTCATCTCATTGATCCAAGCTTCTGCTAAATGCTGAGAAGTTATTATGGTGTTGAATTATGCGGCTCCATTTGTTACTTTCGAATGAAACAACTTGTGTAAATATAATTTTTCATATTTTTCAGTATTTAGTAGTATTAACAAAAAAAAAAACTATTTTTAGTTAATAGAAAAAGTATGACTTATTTTTTAAAGATTTTATTATTATTATTATTATTATTATTATTATTATAGAAAATAAGTCTATCTCATGGTAAGCAAAATAAAAAAAGTTATGAAATTATTTTTCAACTTATTTAAAGTTGCTACTAAATATAAGAAAATGAAAAAGTTTTATAAAAAGTATTTTCTGAAAAATGACTAATTTTTAAAAAAATATTAACATCGAAACAAATAAAGCGTTCAAAAGCTAGTTATAATGGTAACTCTCAAGTCTCAACAGTTGCAACCATATATAGTTGAACTGATTATGGAATACTTTGAACATAACCCATTAATCTTCATCTATATTCGTTGGTTTCCCAATTTTCTTTGCCTTCCATTTAACACGACAGTGATCAAACCTCTGTTCCCACAAGGAAACTGCATAATTGCTCTTATCTCAGTATATAATATATTGATAGTGGCCATTTTTTCCACCGTGCCCACCACGTGCTCTTTTTGTGGAATTCTTAGTTTCATTATGATTTATAGGATTGGCATTAACCTTTAGCTTACCCAATTACCTATTTTTCCCCATTGTTAAATTAAAACCGTGTATCATAACGCACTAGCCCTATTAATGATTTGCCATTATTTTTTCTTAAGTTAACATCCATCTTCTCAAAAAAAAAAAAAAAAAAAGAGAGAAAGGTTTTCTTAGCTCAATTTATCTGAATAAGAAATCTGAAATTTGAATTATGTTTACACCAAAAGTCAATTGATATATTAGTTTAATGATAAAAAGTTTAAGTTGAAATTCTATTGCATTTAAATAAAAAAGATGTCTAGAAAAATAATATCTAGATATTGTTTTTAAGTGCAGTATCTTAGCTATAGTATATTATATTGTTCAATTAAATTTAAACACATAATTGCGTTAAATTTATTTGCCCTTAAAACAAACAATATTGTTTGTATTTTATTGATCAATATAATTATGTGTTTGAATTTAATTTAAGATTTTAATAAATTGTAAATAAAAATTTATCTAATTTTTGCCACTCTAGAAATGCTTAGCATGATGGAGTATTTGTTCTAAATTTTGTCACTCTAGATATGCTTAACATGATGGAGTATTTGTTCTAAATTTTGTCACTCTAGAAATGCTTAGCATGATGGAGTATTTGTTATTTTCGAATCCCATGTGATGACAATGTTCTTAAAGAATGTGACATCAATATTTAAATGGTTTGAATCGTTTGATTGTGAGCAGTTTAATGAGATGCTATTTTTAGCCAAAAAAGAAATAGAAAAGAAATATATATATATATATATATATACACAGAGAGAGAGAGAGAGAGAGAGAATGAAATAGACAAGTAATTTGTTTTTTTTTTTTCCTTTGAAAATCAAGTAATTTGTTAACCTATACAGATAGGCAACATGGAATTAGGGATGAACGCATCTTTCTGATAATTGGAGCAACTTGATGTCCTATATGATACATAGGATCTAAATCAGAATCATTCCTCTCTCAAAAAAAAAAAAAAAAAATCAGAATCATTCGGAATCTTATTAATTTGTTGAATTTATTATTCTTCTTGCTTCGTAAGCGGCAATTCAGCAGATACAACAACAGTTATGTGCCAGCAAGATAATGCTATGCCACTCTTCTATAAATTTTTGGGTATGATATTTTAATGATTTTTTTTTTTTGAACGGGATATTTTAATGATTTTGATTATTCTTAATTTTTTTCTGAAATATTTTTATATATGAATGGTTGATATATTATAATAATTGAAATGAATAATCAAGAAGGACCCGTACACACTGGCAAGATGATGATGTTCTATGCGTATCAACTACACAAAATCAGATCATATATTAACTTTCTTTGTAATAGATTTTTCACATAATTTACATGAACTTTTGGTCGTATTAAAAAAAAAAAAAAAAGGTAAAATACAACCTTTGTTTTGGGGTACATGGACTACCTACAAGGCTACACCAAAGATAGTAATCAGGCTTTTAAAGAACTTTTATATATGTGTATATATATATATATATTTATATGTTATAGAATAGTTGAGAAATAACAATGAAAACATGTTAAAAAAATTGAAGATTAGTTATGATATAATGAGAAAATATGAAAAATTAAATAGAGGGAGAGAGCACAATGAATCAACATGGTTCAATTTTAAATGTCTACACAAGGTTGTGAAGCCTGGACTAGATCAGGCGATCTAATTAGGTTAATCTTGAACTAGGTGTAGAAGAAAGATGCACATGCCTATTGAATTTAGTTAAAATCACCAAGATCGATTGTCTTGTCTTAATATATTCGATATGAGAAAGCCGCCTTGGAAATTGTCAAGATGTTGTCCACAGTAGCGGGTAGGGAATAAATCACAATAAGCCTACAAATTGGCTAGCAAAAATAAAGGTAAGAGACAGAACCCTGAAGTTGTCCAGAAAATGGAATAAATTAGGATGAGCCTACAGAATGACTGAAGCAGTGATGACAGAAGCAACCTAAATGGCTTAAGAGAATCTCATTGTAATTTGCACATGCTCATAATTAAATCCAATTATCCTATCAATTTTCTACTTGTTCAATTGATAATAGAACATAAGCGACAAGTGGGAAGAGATATGACACATGCTTCTTTACCATGTTGATTTACAGTGTTCCAATTATATATTATCTAAACATTTCCCTTTTTTTTTTTTTTTTTTTCTCCCCCTCAGTCTAATTATTCGGTCAACAACTTATAGTATCTCTCTCATGCGTTAATAAATTGTGTACATCTCCCTGGTTGGGTTGAAAATCATCACAAGGAAAAGAATTTTCCTATCACTCTTTTTGTGTTATCCCTTTCCGGCCGCAAAGTTGAGAATTTTCTCACTGGAAAGAAACTAAGAAAGAAAACAACAAATATTTTTCTTAGATATTAGAGTCGAGTAAAACTAAAATAGGTAGTATTTCACTAATTCAATTTGCACTTTTACTCTATTTTATCACGTAAAATCATTCAATGCTCAGGACAGTGATGTTTACTTTTCTACTCTCTCATAAGTAGTAAATTTTATCATGAATTATATTAATAGAACCCACAAGTTGATGAGATTAAGAAGCATTATTAAATATAATTGCTTGTTTTGTTGCCGTTGGAGAGTTGACTTGTATTGCTTGGTGTGAGCTGCTGCAAAAAAAAAAGGTTGGAGGCTTTAGATTCCTACCAAAGCATTTGAAATTTCCATAACATTGACTGCATTTTGTACCTCAGGAAAAGTGATTTTTTCAGACTTGTAAACTGAAAAAATCCTACCAAAGCAGAATTGTAAACTGAGTTTTTCAGACTTCCAAAGTCCACAATAGTACCTAATATTCAACAAAAATGATAAGATTTACACCTTATAAGATATACAATTAGTGGGAGTTCTTATACAACTCAAAAGCATAACATGCTTGCAGTTTTTCTTTTCTTTGATTTTTTTTGCTGATATTGTTGAGTAGATTACTTGTACTACTTCCATTTCAAATCATAGAAATAACCATCAGACTTTTATAATTATTTTCAACAATAAGTGCAATCTCTTATTAAATTCATAACGTGATTCAGGAACAACACAGTACCCCTGATACATTTAAAAAATAATAATATTAAGAAACCTAGACGCCATGCTGGAATAATCACGTTAGAGAAAATTAATGAGAAATGATAGTCAATGCAAACATCATGCAGCCTTTGATTCAACTTGGTGTTCCAAGTTGTCAATTCTCAATTTAGCATACGGACTCATTAGTGCATGTGTGTCCAAAAGTGATACGGATCAGTACCAAATGATGTTGAAATCACAAAGATTTTTTCAGCTTAAACCAATGAAATTTCAAAGGAGAAGCCCCAAAAGGCTAGTAAAACTTTCATTCACCAGCCATCTCAAATGTGTTGCACTTTAATATTGCCAATTTTCTCATAATAATTTCTTTCTTTATCCTCTAGCTGTCCAACTTTGATTCCACGTGTAATGCCCCGAATTCCAGTCAGTTATGAATGATCATGTTGACTTCTTTTTTTATTCTTTCTGGACACAATTTTCCTTTTCACAATTTTTTAAGATAATAAGTAGTGATTGTTATAATATTTAGGACTGTAAATCAACCAAACTGTTTATGAATAGTTTGAAAAAAAATCTTGTTTATGTTCGTTTGTTTAGTAAACAAGTCAAGCTTAAGCCCAACTTTAGACTTAATTATTAAACGAGCTAAACTCAAACATAATAATGTGTTCGTAAGCAAGCTCGTGAATATGAATGCTCAAATTAAATATATATAAATACATGTTTAAAAATATATTTATATAAACTTGAAATTAGTTTGTATAAGTTTGTAAATTAATTCATATGATATAAAATTATTATTTTTAGTTTATTCATAACATAAACAATCAATTTATAGTAAAGATTCATAGAGTCGTGAACGGGTAAAAACATTTTAGTCATAATTTTATTATAAATAGAAAAATAATAAATTAATCAAGTAACTTGTGAGCAAGTTCGAGCTTGCTTTACAAGTAAATGAACCAAGTTTAAACATATAATTTTATTTGATGATGAATTCAAACTTGACTCGTGTTTGAAATATAATTAAATAAGTCTAAACTTTTAATACTCGGTTCAAGTCAATTTGTTTACCGCCTTAATAATATTACTTTCATTTGACCATACATTTTATATGATTTGATTGCGCACCAATCACAGTATTCTCTTTTAAAAAAAATTATAAAAACTGCTATGAAAAAAAAATTGTGTTAATAACTATTTAGAATTTTTTTTTTCTTTTTTTGTGAATCAAAAAACTATTTAGAATCTCACTTCCTTAAAAGAATCTAATTATTTCATTTTGTACTAACATAAGGTTGTCAGCCAAATGGAGCCGACATATAATTATAATATTTTAATTTCAATCAAAGGTAAATGTATTGACAGTATTGAATATTGATTTTCAACGGTCGCACATGGCCATAACTCGCGTTCATATTGAACCTTCCCCCCATATTCATTGCCCACCCGAATTGTTATTGAGTGTGGGGGACTCTTAACTTGAGATATTTTAAGATAACAATTTTTATTGTACAATTTTTTTATCACTCACGATCAATCGTAGACACAAGAAGAGTGCATTCTTTTTCTTCTTCTTTTTTTTTTTTTTTTTTTTTTTCTTTTGTTTTTGTCTTTAGTGTGTTCTTAGAATTATTGCTCTTTAACTTAACCATCAAATGTACAAGTTACTTCACGAAGTGGGGGTGGGGGGTACTATTTTCAAACCCACCCACCCACTCAAAGCCTTTCATTTTCATCAACATAAGAAATCATGCTACACCACAAGGATAGAACTTGGAAGATTCAGAAAAACTTCACACGAAGACTTGGACTAAGGAGGTGTAAAAGTCAACACAACACAAAGCGCTATTGTGGTACACTCGCCTCTTTTTGAATTTAGTCGACCATGTGTATGGCGATATATGAGCTCACCATGTTTTTGCACAAAATTGACCTGAATTTTTAATTAATTTGCACATGTTTTTACGGCTGGTATGGCTCCTCACGGCACGGCTGCTAGCTGATTCAAAGTTGGCTCACACGTTTCACTCAATTTTTTTAATGCCAATTATTATTTCTTGAAAATGTTTTTTTATGACTACAGTTTTTTTTTTTTAATTACATATTTATTCCTGTATTCCAATTGTTCATATCTAACCAAAAAGGCAAAATTGATTCTTAAAAAAAAATCAAAATCAAAAAGACAAAAAATATATGCTTGTATGGTATTTCCATCATTGCTTAAAAAGTTATGTGTACACAAGGAAAAAATTTCCAAACATGAAGACAAGAAATATGTCTAATGTGAAAAATAAATAAATAAATAAATAAAGCAAATCAATTGACAAAAAACAATAAACTAACCAAGTAATTGGTTTATCCTACAAGGGCTTAGTTTAGGAAAAAAATATTGTGGATGTAATTTTTTTTCACCACTTATAGGTGTTGATAAGCTGTAATTTGAATAACGTCACTTTTACAATGATTAATTAATAATAATATTTTTATGTACTAATCATAATAGGCAACATCAACCTTTAAAAATTTTGTTTACTTATATTTATTGTTTAGCAATTTTACTATGGGTCTATTTGGTTAGACGTTTTGAGAGTTTAAAATATTTTTAAAAAAAATCTAAAACTGTATTTTGTAACCGCAACTCTTTATAATTTTTTTAGTTTTTCACAAACGCCCATTTTAAACTCAAAATACAATTTTTCGTTTCAATCCATTAAAATGTAGAATTAAATAAAATTCAATCTTGATCCAATTAGTCAGTATTCTCAAGCTTTGATCTTACAAGCCAAGCTAGCTTATTAGCATTAAATGCTACTTGCTAGTGTCCATATCCACCCTGAATAAAAAAAAGGCGAAAACCACATTTTTGTTATTACATTTTCACGCGATTTCCATTTTAATCTCTGTCTTTTATTTTCACCGCTTTTAATCCCTATTTAAAAAAACACTTTTCATTTTAGTCATTTCCGTCAGTGCCCTAACAGCAAAGTCCTACGTGGCAGACAGAACTATAAAAATAATAATAATAAATTTTATTTTGACATTAAAAATGTCACGTAAGCATCTAAATTAAAAACATAATTAAAAACAAAAAATCACATGAATTGAGATTTAAGTGTGTCTTGAACAAGCACACAAATCCAAATCTAAGAACTCAAACCCAAAAATTAAAATCCAAAAATTAAAAATCTCAAAATCACCATTTTCTCGAACTCAGCAAAATCATCAAATCCTAAAACCCCAAAGTACCAAATCAATCCAAAAATACAACACAACCAATCCAAACAAAAATATTTTAAACTCAGAAAAAAAACATCTTAAGCAAGGAGGAAAAGAAGAAGAAGGAGGAGGAGGAGAACAAAAAGAAGATGAAGAAGAAGGAGAACAAATTTCATCTGAAGAAGATGAAGAACAAGCTGGAGCAACTAAAATTGAATCTTTACCATTCGCTCCACCAGTGAAACCCCATTCTTCATCATCCAGGTTGGAAACCAAACCCATGGAACTCGAATCGACTCCGGTAAAAGCCACACAAGCCAGATCCACGAGATCCTCCACCATGAAGAAGAAGCGTCCAAACAGTGAAACGGAAATGATGCAGTCGAAGCGGGTCAAGAAGAAAGACCTAGACCCAGCACCAAAATCCCAAGGTGGTGGCGGTGGGGAAGAAAAAAAGCTTTTCCAGAGGCTGTGGAGCGACGAAAATGAAATATAATTACTGAAAAGGATGTTGGATTACAGAGCTATACACGACTTGGATCCTGTCGCAGATGCTGCTACGTTTTACGGGTTCGTTAAGAAGAGTCTCCACGTGGAAGTTACCAAGGCCCAACTGGTGGATAAGATGAAAACGTTAAGGAAGAAGTACCGCAATAATGCTGGGTGAGGAAAGAAAGGTAAAGACCCAACCTTTTTGAAACCCCACGAAAGAAAGACATATGAACTGTCGAAGAAAATTTGGGGCCGTGCTTCTCCACTCGCTTGAGGTGGGTTTTTCTGAGATTTTTTTGTTTGGATTGGTTGTGTTGTATTTTTGGATTGATTTGGTACTTTGGGGCTTTAGAATTTGATAATTTTGCTGGGTTTAAGAAAATTATGATTTTGAGATTTTTAATTTTTGGATTTTAATTTCTGGGTTTGTGTTCTTAGATTTGGGTTTATGTTCTTATTGCTTTTGTTCAAGACACACTTAAATCTCAATTCATGTGATTTTTGATTTTTAATTTTTTTTATTTAGTTAAAATTAATAAATTAATTTTTTTTTAATTTAGATGCTGACGTGACATTTTTTAATGCCAAAATAAAATTTTTTATTATTATTTTAATAGTTCCTCTGCCATGTAGGATTTTGCTGTTAGGGCACTGACAGAAAGAACTAAAATGAAAAGAGTTTTTCTAAATAGGAACTAAAAGTAATGAAAATAAAATATACGAATCAAAGTGGAAATTGTGTGAAAATGTAGGGACAAAAATGTGGTTTTCACCTAAAAAAAATCCTCCATGTTTTTTTTTTTTTTTTTTTTTTTGAAAATACTAAATATTTTAACATACACACACATGGGGAGAGGGGAGAAGGTCTTAAAAAAACTTAGAGTGGTGTATATCCAATTAGCTCAACTAGTAAAATCTCTGATGGTTGAATAAGAGATCTGAGATTCAATTTTCGCCTACACAAAAAACTGATTAGTGTTCTGGTCTGATGACAAATAGTTATCATAAAAAACAGATACCATAGGTTGAAACTTTCTAAAAAAAAAAAAAAAAAAATCCTCCATGTACATGTAGTTTACATTCATTCAGCTATTCAATCTAGTGGTTATGAATCAAGCAGCTACCCACTATTTTGTCATAGTAAAGTATAATTAATTAATGGATCATGTTAACGAGCGTATTTAGAGTACTCATTAATAATCTATGTTAGAAAAGTTTTAAAAAAACTGTCAAAATATTAATTACTTTTTTTTTCATAAAAAAAATTTTTAAATAAATTATTAATTAGTGTCTTAAGAGTATTTGTTAGCATTTTTCTTAATTAATAAATGGCAGAGGTAAATAATCGAAACCGTTTAGGGAAATTTATTCAACTCCTTCCAAGAAATTCAAAAGAAATTTTCTATTGACGCTCAATGTCAACAGGCAATTGTACCGGCACACGGTTAGTACAATTATTTGAGTTAGAAGAGTTATCCGAATATATGGAAATCTGTGTCCATACCTCTAAATACAAAAATGTCAAAAGATTTGAATGGACTGCGAGTATGGAAAATTGTGCTTGCTTTAAAGCTGATGTTAACACGGAATAATTTAATAAGTGCTACGTTAGTCTATTGACTTAAGTTTTTGAGGTGTAATTTCTAAAAATTTTAAGACTATATAAAATATCATAAATGATGCCTATCCAAAAAAAAATATCATAAATGATGTCATAATTGTTCACATAAAATATTGTAAATAGTAAAAAAAATAGAAGATTTATGTGAAAATAATAGATAGTTAATTATAGTTTCATGTAGGATAGTTGTGATAAAAATTGTGATATTTTATGTGATACTAAAACTACTCTTATAATTTTTATTTTATTTTTTGAAAGTGATTTATTTATTATTTAGTTTTATATGTTTCTAAACTAATGACATCATATGTTGTAAATTTTGCATTATTGAGAGCTAGATAGTACTGTGATGTCTTTGTCTTCATTTCTTGTGTGTGTTGTAAAAATTTACATTCCTCCTTAAAAAAAAATAAAATAAAGATAGTACCGTGACATAAGGTTTGAAATTTGAATAACTCCTAGTAATTGTTTGACAGAGTATGGAAAGCGAGAGGGAAAAAAATATAGGAAACTGGGAACAGTGGACTGAGTGGAACAAAGAAAGCAAATAATTAGCCAAAAAAAAAAATGCGCATAATCAGAGATTACTCATTTTCCTTAGTTCTAACTAAGACGGATGATGATACCTTTTAAAGTAGGAAAAAAAATTCACGGTTGGTGATGACTGATGAAAGGAATAAAAAAGTGACACTATAAATAAAATAAAATAAAATCTTATCTCAAACTCCTATTAATATCTCAGTTTGAAATGGAGAAAGTTTAGGTATAAACTTGTTTACAAGTTATCACTAATGGTTACAACTACCACAAAAAAAAAAAAAAAAACATAATTAACATAATTTGAAAGTCTAACGGTCAGATTGCATGTTATTTATGTTCTTAACATGCAAGTTAAATTTCATACCAGTTGGATGCTATTTATTATTTGATCTATAAACTTATTTTTTATACATAATTTTAGATTAGAAAAACTTGAAATTTAAATATTTAATTGATGACATAGCTATTAATTTTTTATTTTATAAAAATTTTGCAAACATAAAGAATATAAGAAGAAAATGTTAATCAAATGTGAATTTGTCAAAATTCACATCCAATATCCATTTGAAATTGTTTCTAACAAATATTAAAAGGTTAAATTGGTGAATAATATATGCATAGGCATAGCATTTCCCCAATCATTTTCCTCTCATCTCATTGTTGGAAGGATTAAAAAAGAGACCCTTGATAATAAAAAAAGTCCATCCTTCTTTTCTTTTTTTTTTCTTTTTTAATCTCACCAAGCAGGAATACAACATTTTATTTTCACTTTTTTTCTTTCTCCCACTTTTCTTCTCTGCCAAACACTTGACATGTATGCTCAGCGGTGACAAATCTACGACAACAATCAAATCTTATTATTATTATTTAATTTATTAACCATCCCTCAAACTCAAAGACTTGGAAATGTGATGCCAGGATAATTAAAGAAAGGAGAATTTGCACGGAAACGTTACAGAAAGTTAGTATCAAGTTATGACATTCTGGTACATGGTTGCAAGAAAGTCTATATATTTTTCTATGGATTTGTTGGTTATATTCGGACAAGAAGTTAAAGTTTTACTTACCGACCATATAAAATAAGGGCTTGGACGGTTTCAGTTGGACCCGCTAAAACCCTTAAGCATTAAGCAAAAATATTCAGTAGTATTCAAATGCAGCTAATTGCCTCATTATGTACACTAATATACCAAGAATTCATTTACCACTACACCCTCTTTTTTTCCTTTTTAATCTCTTTTCCTGTTGAAGAGTAAATTGGGTGTATGGGTTATACTTGTGAAGCTTCATTTACTCATCTTTGTATCTTAATCACTTGGCAAAAGAAAAAGGCAAAAAAAGAAGGAAAAAGAAAAAGGCTTATCCTATATTGTATCTTAAATTCTTAATTCTTAATCCCTCATTATCTTCCCTTCCATTTAGAGCATCTAAACAAGAATTGGGGCTACCTAATGGATAAGAAGAAAGAGAATCTTGAATACTTATTTGTTAGATTAAGGATTAAGCGAACCCAATTGAGGTTTTTTTGTTGTTATTAATGTATTATCATTTATCACATTCAAATGCTACTTCAAAATGAAACCGGTGTAGTCCTAGTTTCCACCAATTACAATGTCCACAATGAGGTTGATGGTTTTAGAAACTTGAGAAAATCCAAGCCACTGGTATTGATTATTGAATGGTTGATTCTTAACAAAATATATATTGATATTGTTGAATGATCAATTAAAAGAGAACTAGAAAAAAAATTTCAAGTTCCCTTGTAAAATTTGAATTAAAGATCATAATACCTTGGTTTAAAAAAAAGAATTCCACTTTATTATAACTCTATCAATTTTTATTTTTTATTTCAAGTTATCTGTGGTTAACCAAACATTATTTTGAGATTAAAAAAAGTAGGAGTAATCAATTTTTTTTTAAGGAGTAATCAATTTTTTTTTTTTTTTTTTTTTTTTTGAGGAAGGAGTAATCAAATTTGTTGATCCAGTAACTTTGAAAATTCTAGCATAAACGGGCCACTAATTAATATGCTTCTCTTAGAAGCGCTTATAAATTGATTCTAATTTCATATCATTTGCATATTAAACTGGGTTTGTTAACATTCCTTTGCTAAAGTTTGCTAGATATGTTGTTGAAGAGGTAATTTAGTTAAAAGAATATTCAACTCTCCAGCCATGAGAGTTTGTATATCATGTATCCGAAACATGTAACCATCCTCACACATGAGATGCATGTGAGAGGTTGATTACATGTGTTGAATACCCACCCATATGAAAGGATGATTATAACTTACATGTACCAGATATATGGCATGACATCCCTTTTCTGCCATATAAACTTTTTAGTATGTACTTTGATGCTCACATTATTTCTTGATATTAAAAATATCACTGTTTATTCTGTAACAAAAAGAAAAATTGTGTTTGTTATATGTTACTCAAGTTGTTCTACAAGTACAACAAATTGTCACAATAACTTACTACAATTGAAAAAGTATTGTGATAATATTATGATATTTTATTATATCCAGTTTCCCTTGCCTAAGCTATGGCATGCTGGTGGGCACACTATCAAGGTCATGACATGCATGTGTGCACGCTGCTAAAGCCAAATAACTTTCTTTGGCCACACTACCATGACTATGGCACACCAAGATCAAATAACATCTTTTTGGGCACTTTATTGTTGTCTTTTTTTTTTTTTGGGGGGGGGGGGTGGGGGGGTTGGGCGGGGCACTTTATTGTTGTTGTCAAACTACATAATAACTGCATAATTGGGCGGACTCGATAGGAGGGCAAGTCAAGCAAATGAGATCCTTTCCCTGTTCAAATTGCAAAGGTACATTTAATGGGCTGTCCACTGACCCAAGGGCAAGGATTGATGGGCCTTTGACATTCTCTTCTTTTAAAAATCAAATCTGCCTTAAAGCAGAAGGGAATGGAAAAGTTCCAATGTTTTCTAGGTTTGGACTTGGGCCCAATGCATTTTCACGGCAAGTTCAAATTAGTATGGAGCATATCAGTTGGGCTAGCGAGTCTAGAACCAATTAGGTGTCTACAGTTGTGAAATGAATTGGAACTAGGATAGGGAGAACAATTTAAATTAAAAAAAAAAAACCCAATGGACCTGCCTAGGACAAAAAACAAAATTGAAAACAGTAAGTTTAATAATGAAACACAAAAACACCCCTAGTTCTAGCTTTTTTGGTCACCTGTTTCCTCGTGATCAGTTGGTTTACAACTACAAATTTTATTTTTTACTTCCTTTGTGTTAGTTCAACAGCCTTTGATCCCTTTTAATTAATTGAAACATATTAATGATTACATATCATTATTGTTTCATGCCATTTCAAGTAGTTTTCACTTAAAAAAAAGAAAAAGTTGTCAGCTTCGTTTTTTCATTAGCTTATTTAGATTGTTAAATAAATTGGATAAAAGCATAAGTTCATCAGCTTATAAGCTTAAACAAATACGCTTATGATTTCATCAATTCAAAACTACGAAATTGACAGCCAGCAATTGTGATAAGTTCTTTACATTCTTACTTGCTAATTGCACATTCTAAGTTACATTGTCTTGTATAATAAAATTTTTTATTGTTTATATGAAATGCAAACTGCGGCAAATTTTTTGGGAATTTTAAGAATAGCTTTAGCTGGATGAGCATCAAAACCATCACATTATCACATTGATTTACTTGATAAGGTCTTTAGAGGCCTTCAAAATTCCATGTCCTTTTACTCAAGTAACTGCATAATGTAAATTACTTTAGACATGTAACTATGTAAGTCAGCCAAGCCATGTTTCTCTGAACAATGTGTTTGCTTAGCTACCAGAAGTTACAACTTTATATGGATTATATTTAGATCATTTTGGCCAAATGAAATTTTATTTCAAATATGGTGGGATAAATCAGCTCCAATTCACCATGGTTTCTCTCTTTGAGCTTGTAAGCCTTGTATTAGGCTATAAAGTATAAGACAAGCATACAAGTGCATGAACTATCCTAGAACCATCAAAGATTTGTTGTTTGATAGAAGATAGGTTGAACTTCACAAACAAAAAATCATCAGCAAGAATGTGAGCCTCCTTTGTAAGAATGATTTTGGCTGTATTTGCTCCTTTAGAAGTTCTTTAATTCTCATAAATCTCTGTAATCATACAGCTCTGCCTCCCCCACCCACAACCCCCCCCCCCCCCCCCCCTCCCTTTTTCCTTCAGCTGCTAAATTAAACATTGTCTAAAGGCATTGACAAACTTGGTTCCCTAGATTTTATTTTAAGCTGATGCACATTGAACGTTTATCTATCCATAGAATCACAAGCCTTTACATACTGTAAAAGCATATCACTTTGTGCCTTTCTAATTCCCTGCCTCCCTCTTCCATTTCCCTTTTACTCGACTAAAAGATAAGGATAACAGATAAATACATGCTAATACAGAATATTACATTTTTTATTCTGCTAATCAGCTCCAATACAGCACGAAGCATAATTCTGGAGCCAGTATTGAAGAACAAGTACATAACTACATATTGAACAAGCAAACATGCTACAATGACATAAACAAAGGAAACATGCTAATAATTTCTAAACTTCAGGAACCAGTTAGAGGACTGGTCTGATCCTTCTTCTAAGTCAGTGCATTTCTTTTTTGTTGGCATGGTTTCAAGTAGTTGTTACTTCCTTTCTGCATTTGAGGGGCCTGTATCATTTCAATACCCAAGTGTTCACATCAAGTGAATCAAGCTACTGAAACTACAGGACACTTGTAACTCTGACCTTGTCGCTGCCTGCTTATTGGGGTTTTCACAGATAGACCTGATGCACCAAAACAGAAATATTGGCTTCTTGACCTTCTATGACTGGAGCCTTGTTTGGTCAAATTTGGTGTTTCATCATCAAATAGTTGATTGGAGGAAGATGGTCCTGCCACATCATCTTCAATAAAAATACCTTTTTGTTTATCTACTGAATTAGGTGAAGAAAGTGATGATTTTGAAAATGAACTTGAACGGGAACGGTGTGGCACAGAAATATGAGGCACGGCCTGCATAACACCATGTACTAGCCCTGAAGCAAATCTTTTCTTCGCAGATGGACTTGATTGGTTGCTCCTGACAGAAAGTGTCCGTTTGTGGTTAGGAAGTGATGAAGGCTTTGAAAATCTCTCTCGAAGAGGAGTTGGAGCTTCATCTGAACTGTTGCATTTCTTATATGATTCAACTGAACCCTCATCAATTGATTTTTTGGATCTCTCAGTTTTCTTTTCTTTCATCCGGGGCCATGGAAGGACAGCTTTTAATCGTTGTGCTGCAGTATTCATGGAGCCTGGTTTCTTGCTAGTTAGTCCCTTATTGTTCTCATTGGTTGAGTCATATGGACCAAGTTCACCTGTAGATGAACTCATTACTGCACTACCCTGATCAGCAGTTGCATCTGATGAATTCTCAAGGCCCGTATACAAGAATATTTCTGTGTCAGAGATTCTAAACAAAGTTCCCGGACTGCCACCATTACCTTGCATCTTTATGCGAGAAGCAATGGCTCTTCTTGCAGTATAATCCTGAGAGCCAAATATTCCCCCAGCTGAAATTAACTGCCTAATCAGCATATCTGATGATGCAGAACGTGGCTGTTGTCTAAGGTAATCAAGTGGTGTCAGGCCATCTACATCATGGACATTCACATTGATTGAAGGAGAAGTCATCAGAAGCTGCACGAGGTCAGAGTGAACATTCCCAATGATGGCCATGTGAAGAGCAGTCCTTCCATCATTATTTTTGGCATTGATGACATCTTCCATATTGAAAACCTTCCCATATACCAACTTCTTCATAAGCTCAATTTGTCGGTCCAGTCTTCGAAACGCAGCTGTCTGGAAACCAGAGACAGCCTTATGGAGAAATGTTTCTCCAGAATTGTTTTTCAGAGAGATGGATGAAGGAGACGCAGAAATTAGAACTTCAACTGCGGCTAATTGGCCCCTATTTGCTGCTACATGAAATGCTGTATTGCCCTGATGATCAGTGGAGTTGATGATATCATAGGATGCTATTAGATACTTAACTACCTGCATTAACAACAAGATGTCAATTTTTTTTTTCTATTTTTGCTAAATATGGTGTCAAGATTTTTATTTATCAAGTACTTGGATTTAAAATAAAAATAAAAATCCTACAGTTGCACCATGTATGTGAAAACCCCATATGGGCCTTAATAACAATATTTGAGAAAATTGTAAATTTAAATCAGAGGTTTTTGGATATCAATAAGTTTACGAGGGTTATTTCATACAGCAATAAAATATTAATAGAAAACTAATTAATAGTCAGGCAGCAGGACTTTAGAACCATTAGTTCATAAGAGCCTCTGAAAAAAGAGATATCTGTATTTGCAAGTTTACTCTTTTCTGATTCGTTTTCAACCTAAGATATAACTTTATGGAGCAAATTAACTTTAAGATAAAAAGGTCCATGCAGATCACGGTGAACATTTTATAGATGGTATTGTGTCATTGTCTATTTTTGTACAAGTTAACTGATTCGGGCAGCCTTTCTTATCCAACAAAAGGGGCATGCATCTTAAACCACTTTTAGGTCAAAACTGACGAGTATGGCTTTCAAGGAGTTAAGGGCTTGACCTCATCATGAGATGAATATCTAGTATGATTGGTGACCTACTGGTTTAACAAAATTTGGATGAGCAGAAGCCTGAGAAAGGGGGCTTAGATTTCAATAAGCGTACTTGTATTATCCATTAAGCCTGCGTGTTTAGAGTTGTAAGCCATTTTAAAAGTTTATATGATTATTTTCAAGCATTTAATACCCGGTTGCTCAAGCTTCACTTCCATGATTACATATCTTTAAATTGGTTAAATTAAATAAAAATAAATAAAATAAATAAATCTTTAAATTGGTATTGTAAATGAACAATCATTAATTTAAGGTGAATGAATCACTGCTAAAGTAAATTAATTAAAGGATTTCGCAATTGTGACTCAGTTATTTCCAATGATTTTTTTTTTTTTTTTTTTTTTGGGGTTGTGTGGGGGGAGCGTGGTGTGGAGATGAAAAAATTAAAATTTTAGTTCTATGTAATGGTAAAGTATGAGCAACAAAATACAAAGGGTCAGTTTTCCATGAGCTTATAGTAGTTAGAGTCTCACCTCAACTTGCCCTCTCCCAGCTGCAGCATGTAGGATAGTTGAGCCCTGAACATCTCTATAAGCCAAAATATTAGAGCAATCAGCAAGAAGCTCCTTTAAAACATTCAAATTTCCTCCTCTAGCAGCAGCATGAACAGCCCTGTTCATCATCTCCCACTTGTAAACTGAAGGGATTTCCCCAATGTGCTCCACCATTTCTCCACCTTTACCTGTCAAAAACCTTGGGGAGACTGCAAAATCAAAAAGAAGCCTGAAAACCTCAGAATTCTTACTCCTGGCTGCTGCATAGAGTACATCAGTAACACCATATTCTCCTTCTCCAAAAACAAGTAAAGGGTTCCTTTCAAGAAGTTCTTGAACAAAACCCAAGTCTCCAGCTGAGGCAGCAGTGTACATAAGCCATCCTCCATACCCAGCTCCAATGAGAGAATTTTTCCCTCTCCTGGATTCACACTCAACAAGAAGCCTTCTTGCAACCGTAGAACGACACTTGGCCACATCATCAAACTGTACTTCATCATCCCAGACAGTTTCAAGTCTTCGAATTCGGCGTAAAGAGGTAAGCTTGATAAGGTGATTGCCATCAATGCGAAGCAGCTCCCGGACCAAGTCATAGTGGCCATTAGCAGCTGCCCAATCAATTGGAGAAGCATACCACCATTGGTCTCCAGTGCTCTCCCACCGAAGAGGAAAATATGTTGGAGGCATTGGGAAGATGAGAAACTAGAGACTAGTGGAATATGATGATAAAGATCAAGCTTATATGTGAGCTAAATCAAATTCTTTTGAGAAAAAAACTCAAATCAATTCAACAAGACAGGCAATATTCACCAAGCATATTGAACTTTTAGAAATTGCAAATACAGAGTGAATGAGCAGAGTAGAACTAGACAAAAGGAAAAGATCAAAGTAATCAGAAAGAAATTTGAGAAAGACCACTTCTATGCAAAAGAGCGGGAACAGAATAAAGTTAGAACAAACAAAACGATAAGAAGCAAAATATGACAACTAACAAGAAGATAAGTAAAGAGTCAAGCCTAGGAAAACCGAGAAAGACACATGGAGAATTAAAGAACTTTACTAAAGCTTACACAAGGAGACAACAGAAGAGGACCCCTTATGGTATTAATGTAGTGTAAGCTGTCGAACTACCTTTAGTAAAACCAATTACAACTCTGGCAAAGGAAATGAAGGATAATAGAGGCACAGCCTGTGAAAATAAATAATGCCTCGTATGTTTTGATGCCAGGTTAGTTAGTTGGAATTAATAATATCAACTAGATGATATGTGAAAGGAAACAGCCATCATTGCTCACACAAAGCAACCAGAGAAAAAGAAATAGACCCTTAAAGGTGGAGAATAACAATATAGTTACAAGGTCAAACACTAATTATTTCCATAATGGAGTGCAAATACTAAAACTTTTTCCTTTTTTAAGAGAAAATGAGAGAGTAATGTTAGGGTCACAACTTTTTTTATAATTGTTGGTATAACTTATGATGATCAAAATAAAATAATATCACTTTCACCTAGTTTACTAATGACACAACTTTCATTATACACCAATCACAATTGGCCATGTCTGAAGGGAAAACATATTGTGATCCTAAACTTATTAAAAATAAAAAAAATACTAAACTACCAATTTCACCCTTCAACTTTGTCTAAAGTTTAATTCAGTCTACTAACTTATAACTTTATTCAATTCAGACCTTCCGTTAGTGTCAAAACTGAGAAGCTACAAGATTAGTGAAAGTTGGAGCACTGAATTGAATAGTGAAAGTTATAAATAATATCCTAAGCTGAGATTCCTTCTGAACAGTGAAAGTGCAGTTTAGAGAGACACAGACAATGATGGTCACCCAAAAAGATAATTTAATTAAGAATATATATATATATATATACACACACACAAGAGGGAGAGAGGATAATTTTCACTTTTATTGGTTGGTTGTAGTGATGATACAGGTCGCAAGCTGAGCCAGTTGATTGAAACTTTCACTGTGCAGAAACATGAAGATGTTGTAGTACAACTTTCAGAAAGAAAGAAAGAAAAAAAAAAAAAAAGGATTTTGGAGTAATTATAGGAAAGCTTAGCAGAATGCCTCTAAGGTTTGGAGAAGTTTTAACCCAGCTTATCATATTATCAAATGCTTAATGACCCTTACAACTTTCTTAATTAATTTTTAGCCTTTGGATAATTTGCCACGCGTGGTTAAAGTGATGGTTGAACTCCTAGGTCCACACGCTGGAGCTTGGTCCATTCAAGTACTCAACCAAAAAAGTGTTTCTCTTTCAATCTGAATTTGATCTGAAACATCATTATTATAATTCTCGGATTTCTTTTAACTTACAGCTTTTGGACCTAAAAAAATTATAACTTAAGATATGAGCAGTGACTTAACCCAAGTATTGCTTCACATTTATAAACAGTAAAGCGCTGAACCTTACAACAGCTTAGAGCCTTGTCCTTCCCTGGAATGGAACTTTCATGCTGGAGCAAGAATTAGAGTCCAAGGTTGTGCAATCCTTCTAGCTGCTATCCAGAATTTTTTTCCAAACCATTTATCACTTCAAACAAATATATTTTCAGCACAAACTACCCAATTTTTGTGTGTTAATGTGGCTGGGATGCCGCAAGATTAGGCCACAGAAAGTGCAACTCTTTTCATTGATATGGTAATAATGTAGCACAAGTAGTGGGTGGTGCAAAGCACCTTTAGACTGTCACATTAAATGATAGTTTTGTTGGTTCAATCAACTTTTCTCCCCCTATTTTCAGAAGTTGATATATTGAGATTTTCATTTGGTAGTTAGTTCTTTTCATAGGTACTAAATATTTACCAAGACAAAACAGGGCCACTTCAAGATGAAATGAGTTCTCTCAAGCACCCACCAAAGAACACTTTATCTTTCCAATTATTCCTTCTTATAAGGAAACACAACCATTCCTGCAGCATTGCGTATTAAGATTCAATCCATATCACGTCCAATCCAAAGTAAAATCCTTGCCCCACCCCCAAAAACAGCATAATTGGATAAAGAATTAGTCCATCGACAAAACTTATTCATAAACTTTTTTTACAACTTGTTGAAATGGTAAATTGTGAACAATGTCAAAATAAAAGTAGTGTCGATGGTGATTCTTGTGAAAGTGATTTGTCTATCATTTGCAAGTTTCTATCTCAACAGATTGTGAAATAAGTTGTGTCCATAGCAAAATTGTTAATTAAAATGTGCATGTGAGTAGAAAATATAAAATTGAAAAACAATACATGAGAGATGCATTAAAGCTGATACGCATGAACGATGCAATTTGCATCGTGGTGCTTCAAATCTTGAAAAAAGGAAGCCATGTGGTCAGATAAGCTTTTCAAGGACACCCTATCCATGGCTTTGATTGTAGCACAAAATCTTCGCAAAAAATTTGCCAAACTTTGTCTCCAAGAACAATTCTTCTCCCTTAAGAAGTAGATGAAGGGCAACATCATGAGTTTTAAGATCTACATACGTGTATAATTCATCCGCCCCAAAAAATATATCAAGTAGAGAAAAACAACATGCTTGCCCTCTCTCTCTCTCTCTCTCTCTATATATATATATATATATATTTTTTTTGGCTCTCTAATTAATTTTAAATGTTACTTACATTTAACTCTTAAGGTGCGTTTGGATACCACTTATTTTGCTGAAAATTGAAAATTGAAAACTGAAAACAATAAAAAAAATAATTAAAAAGTTACTGTTCACGCGTGGGTTACTGTTCATTTGCCTTAATGGACATGAACAGTGCAAGAGGCGCTGATCAGAGAAAAAAAAAAAAAAAAACCACAAAACGTGGACGTGTATGTGGGATCCAAACACTCACTTAGAATGTAATACCGCGAGTTTTGTAACTCAACTGATTAGCATGTTGTGGGACCCAACTATAAGAATTTGTCCAATTAGTTAGCTCATCTACCCCTTTCGGAACTAAAGATGTTAGGTAACATATTAACCCCATGTTTGGCATGTGTCGTCCACTAATGCTTCCAAACCTCTGCAAATCAAGTATGACATACTCAATGAGGAAGCTAGCTGGATTTGCTACTCTGTTCGAGCTTTTATATTGGGGGCTTGTACCTTGCAGATTGGTGAGTGGTGCCATTTTGGCTCTTTAAAAGCCCTGTAACTAGAAGGTACAAACTCTAAAATAATTTTTTTTGACCAAAAAAGAAAAGAAAAGGATGACATGTGAGAGGCAGCTTTACTTTTTGCAGTACCTGCACCAAAAGCCATAATAGAGGGTGGGATACCTGCTTTAACAATAATAATGCATGTGTTGGTTCCCTGCTTCTATCATTTTCTTGCTTTTCTTTTCTTCTGCTTCCACTAGTCTCTTTCCCACTTTAATGGGAGTCATAAAGCCTAATGTTCACATGGCTCGAAGAAAGGCTTGACAATCTCTATTGTAGCACATAGTTCAGTCCCAACACAACACCATCATGGTGGGCTAGAGGGTCGGGTTGTAACTTGTAAGCCATGCTGCACTACAATAGAGTATCAAGAAGGCAAGAAATCTGGACCACCAAATCCAATTCATATCGATTATAAGATGATAACGATCGACAAATGTAATGGCAAGGTGTCCATACGTCCTTAGTTCATGCAATATGGAAAGATAGGTTCATCAAGTTTACTTGATAGGAAGGGCTGGACCACCAAGGCACCAACTCAATGATACGAGGAAAAGTGAAAAAAGAAAGAGATCTCTACGGATAAACTCCAATCCCCCACCATTGCTAAGAGGGGACAAGAGGATGTGGCTTCCACCTATGAAGTTTAAATTGCAATACCAAAACTCAGGTCCCAACTCCCAACAGAGTGATGCAATGAATAGTATATATAATAGTCTGTATTAAACCCAATATCTTCCATGTATAAAATCCAATAATGCCTTAAGCACACTCAATGTCAGCACCTTATATTGTTGCATCCTTGCCTCAAGCAGTTTGGGATCCAGCATCTAATGGACCCTATAGAAAATGCATCTTAACTTTGGGGAAAAATACCCACAAGATGCAATGTAAATTGAAAAGTAGGATAATACATCCTTTGCATTGCAACCAGAGAGGAACCATGAACCAACATCTAATGGACCCTATAGAAAATCTATTCCCACAACTAGGTTTCACATAGTGACACCCCTCAAAGTAAAGAATCACCTGTCTAAATGGGGTCCAGCTCCACAACCCCCAGCCCCAAGTCTATAATGCATAATGTTGTAAAACTAAAATATCATGTTGGAGGTCCTATTAACGATTTGAGGCATTCCCCCCTATATTGCACATCTGGAAGATTGTTACCATAATAACATCATTTCGTCAAACAGACAAAGCAGTAATGAACAAAAAATCCCTACAATGAGGGAAATTAATAGGAACTCAGGGTCAATAAAAAAAAAAAGTACAAAGTGACTGTACAACCTAGTCCAATTATAATGTTAAGCAAAAGATAATGCCATGGTAGGGCTCTGCCGCAATGCTAGTGACAACATATCAAATCTTTTCTGCATCATTAAACATGATAAATCTAAAAAGTGAAGAAAAAGTGTTCAAAGCTACAGAGAAATTCTAAATCATTTCTTCTCTGTTCCAATCCCATTTGATCATTTCCACACATGCAAATCAATCATCCAAAAGAATCCCAGAAGATGAAAATGAATCAGACTTGACAAATAAATGATGCCTCTAACAGATCTTAGTTTAGTTCTTGGCCTTAAGGGAGTTGTTTTCCTTGATCCTTGCTCGGTTGTCCAGCTTAACAAAGCGTTTGAGATCTTCATAAGGGAGGGTTTCAGTGTTCTTCCTCCTTAATTCACTCAATGCTGTTTTTTTATCGATCAAATGCCATAGCCAATCAGGGTATTCAGAATCAGGTAGGATCTTGGGATCCGCCCCATCCTTGAGGATATTGGCACCAACCACTGTAGTAGACTTGACTTCTTTGCTAAGAATTGATTCTTTTGGTGCATCACTGGCTGCACTCCCTTTAGAGCCCTTCTTTGCTTTACCACTAGAATATGTTCGTCGGCTTACCACCCCCATTGCCTCCCTGGTAATGGCAATGCTTCTAATCAATCTGACATGGTTCATTGCCATAACCTTAACCTGTGTCATCAATGTTAATGAATATAGGAAGGAATTGCTTCTTAACAGGAAAACTGGGATTTATACCCTAACACTATCAATTTTACATGGATTTATTAGTTTCCAAGTCTCTCCATCTCCTGCATGAATGTATGTTGGTCAACAGATTATATCCTTCTAAAGTTAATTTTCAAGGGAAGCTAGGCACAGACCAGGAATGCTTACATTTTAAAGCAATTATTCAACCATATGACAGACAGACAATATTTGACCAATAATTGATTGAATGGTCCCGTGTTTGGGCCATAATGAGATACATACTATTGTTTTTTTGATAAGCAAGATACGTTCTAATGTAGTATTAACTATTTCTCTTTCTTTTAGACTTCAACTTCCATTTATTGTATCTCTCTAGGACTACTTTGTGTATATTTCCTTTGTATATGAGGTAGTTCCTTTTCCTCAATAAAATTCCATTACTGATACCCCCAAAAAGAAAAATAAAAATTTTACAAGGTTATATCTAAAAATTAAAATGCCAGTGCTCATTCAATGTGCGATGCCCCAATTTGATTGGTTGTGTGATGTATATGGGTGTGTGATGAATCCCACATTGGGTATTTACTGGGTAGATCTGGACTTTATTAACAACTATAAGAAACCTCCATTGTAACTAGTCCTTTTGAGGTATAGCGCAGATGTGGCTAGCGTTTTTCCTTAGGTCATCACACACCCACACACATCACACAATCAATCAAACTGAGGCATCACACAATGAAATTAAGCTTGTAGACTACCAAATGAAGAAAAAGCATGTGAGTCCCAACATCCAGAGTTAGAATTTTTTTTGGCAAGTAACATCAAATGCTTTGTTAAAACAAGAACATAAACAGATTGTTAGTAATTCTTAATTCTCACGTATCTAGAATAATCCCTCAAATCAACAATCGCAATCATAAAATGGAACTTTACATCACAAAGTCTCTCTTCTACTAATCTTTTCCAACTCCTAACTTTCAAAGTACTTGATCTTGTTCAGCATTAAACCTCAATTCAACATTCCCAAACACATTCAAACTCAACTTTACCCTCTATATTGCTAAAGGATCACGAGCCAAACTAAAACCTCCCGGTAGTTCCTTGTATTAAAATCATCAAACAGCTTGAGTGTAACATAACCGACTCAAGAAAATAAGGAATTAGAATAGCACCAATTCAGTTTCCTCATTCAACAACTTACCCAAAAAAAAAAGGATTTTAAAAAACCTAAAAATTCTTATCTATCTCCAACAACTACCAGATAACGACAATAACGAAGCTTTAGTCCCAAAACATTTTGGGTTGGCTATGGATTCTCAATAGATTAATCAGGTCCACCACTAGTATTTTTTCTTTGCCATTCTATCCTATTGTATCCAAAATCATATACTCTTTGTCACCTTGAAACATCCTTAATTAACAAACATGTCCCTTTTTTTTATATGTTATTTAAGCTCTTCTTTTACCTCACTGATCATTAATAGCAAATGCCATTCATAGCAAATGTCAATCGCAAAGTAAACAAAACAAAATTTAGATTAAAACATTAGATAAATAGGAATTAAGCATGAGTTTAGTATGACTGGAAGCAGGGACGGACCTAGGATTTCAAGTGGGGGGGGGGGGGGCCGGAGATAAGCGAAAAAAAGTTTCCAAATACGCATCTATATAGTATTAATAAACTATCAACCAAGACAAATACCCAAAAATCATTGTTTCTTAATATATTAAGATACAATCATCTATCAACAAAAACAAAAGACACGAAACATTATTATTTCTTAATACAATCATCTATGAAAAAGGAACTTGATTCTCTTTCAAATCTTCAAAATCATCTACAATTGAATCCAAACTAAATGTCGAAACTATATCATTTTCAATGAAGAACATAAAAAAGTTCATCAAATTTCATCACGTTGATTAACATGATATTCTCATATTTGTTTGCGTGTTCTGGGATCATGATCCAAAGAATCAAGATCAACTCTTTGAAACTGTGTTTGAGAGATTGGGACAACGACATTTTCCAGAATTGGGGAATGCACATTTTCTAGAATTGGAACATCCACATTTTCTAGAATTGGAATAGCAACATTAGTTGTTGGCAATCCCATGTTGACTTTGGAAGAATTTGAATCTTTTTTTTTTGAAAAAATCAAGCATTGTAGTTAATTTTTTCATGATCTACAAATAAAATAAGAATCATATATATTAAATTTGTGTGACAATTTTCTATATTATATAATTTATTTTTTTCTTTTTATTTTTGGTCTTTATTTATCTTTGTCTCTGACATTGACCCACTCACCCAATCCCACTACGGCACACTGACACTACAAATTTATAATCAGTTCATCTTCATCGCTCATCATCAGTTCAATAAAAACACAAACACTCCACAAGCAAGCACAAACATTTTATTTATTTTTAAGGTTTTGAAGGAAACTAGGAAAGGATCATAGATTAAATACCTGTGAAGGCTCGAGCAACTGGCAGCGGCGACAGCTGAGCGTGATGATGGCAGCGTCGGCGTGGGGCAGTCCGTACTGGGTCTGGGTAGACTCTCGCCGTCTCGCGTGGGCGTCGGCGTCGGCGTGGCGTGGGTAGTCTCGCCTCTCTATCGCTCTCACTCTCTGTCTCGCTTCACTATCTCTGTTTCCTTTCTTTTTATTTTTCCTTCTTCCTTCCAGTTTTTCCGTTAGGTTTACTACTGAGTTTTTTTTTAACATGGGTCATGGGCTCTTACCTCTTGGGCTGGCTGGCTGGGCTTGGAATTCAGGAAGGCGGGCCTGAGCTGAAAACCAAGGGGACCCAAGCCTATATATTCTTTTATTTTGAAAATTTTAACTTGTTAAAAAAAAAAAAAATTGGACCCAGGGGGACTCGGGCCCCCTTAGCTCCCTGCCTGGGTCCGTCCCTGAAGTCTGGAAGGGTCCATTTGGTTAGGCGTTTTGTTTTTGTTAGCTTAAAAGACTCAAAAAACTCTGTTTCGTAACAGCAACTCTTAGTAAACGCTTATTTTAGACTCAAAACACCGTTTTGCAATAGCAATAGCAATAACTTATACAAACAGCACCCTAAAAGTCAATACAGTACAACTTCTAGTAGCCAATGGATACAATTAGTACTTGTGATTGTGAACTCCTAAAGAACCCTAAACTACGAAAACGACACTCTAACATTACCGCAACTTAAGCGCACCGTTTGGTTAGCTGGAGAAATCAGAGGAAAAAAAAAAAAAATTTTGAGAAGCTTGTAATTTTAGATCTACTGCCATTTTTCTCAAAACGGTGAGGGAATTTAGAAAATTTCAATATGCAAAAATACCTGGTTCGAGATTTTGAAGATTCGAATTCAATATGGTGGCCCCTGCTTTTTGATAAGAAGCTTCTTCTGAGATAGGGTTTCTCTGAGACCCAAAACCAAAAATGGCGGGCACTGCAATTTGTTGAAGGAGAAATGGACAAAGGGACAAGAAAGTTCTGCTCTTACTATTTTTTGGGCCATAATAGTTTTAAACCATTGCTAAAAGCCCAACTCAAAAACTAAGTTCTTTGTCTTAATGTTGGGCCATCTTCATCATTCTTACAATTGGGCCGAAATCCACCAGTGGGCTTTATTTCTTTATTTGTTTTTAAAATTGCAAAGTTTTTTTTTTTTTATAGAAATAAAGATTGTAAATTGAATATTCATTTTTTTATCAATTTACAGCCCATTTGTTTCGCTGGAAAATCTTCTGTAAATATAGTTTTCCACATTTTATAGTGTTTGGTAGTACCAAAAAAAAAATTTGGTTAATGGAAAACTATCTTCAGTCAGCGAAAAACCCTAATAAAAATAGGGCTTATTTTCTATAGATTGTTTTTCAAAAAAAATTTTTGGAAAACAATCTCTCTCTCACACATTGCATCTCCTATATAAATATTATCTTCGTCTGTAGTTGTGGGAAACATTATTTTTTGGCGCCTTCTCTCTTTCATGGTAAGTTTTCTCACTTTTTCTCTCTTCCCTTTACTTTTTCTCTCCTCACACCCTTACTATCACTAACTCTAGTCTTTCCTCTTCCTATAGATCTCTCTCTCTAACAGTCTTTCTTCTCTTTTCTCTTCGTGTTTTTCTTTCCCTCTATAACACAATTCTCTGATTATATATATATTTTTTTTTCCTTCACTGATTAGTCAATAGCTCTGACTTGCAAAGAAGAACAAATTTGTAGCGGTAATTATTTCATTTCTCTCTACCAAAATCTCAATTCTTTGCTTTGAATTTCAAGCTTGATTTTCTTTTTTCTCTAAGAAATTTTCGGTTTGATGGATTCAAAGCAGAAATTACTTATTTTTCGTACATAAAGTGCAAAAAAAAAAAAAAAAAAAAAAAAAAAAAAAAAAAGATGAACAAGAAAGAATGAATGAAGTAAAAGATGAAAATTTTAAACATAGTACCTATATTGCTCTAAATTGCTTTTACATGGGACAATCTTTACCATGGACTAATAATATTGTTACATAATGAATGATAATTGTTTAGGGGAATTGCATTTGTTGGCAGATACTTTATGTAGATATTATACAGTGATGATATATTATGCAAATACATTATGTAAATACATAATTTAGAGTAATATTGAAGATTTGTGGTTGACCATAGTAGACAATTAGTATACAAACAAAAAAAGTAGGCAATTAAAATTTATTGTTATTTATACTTATTGAAAATGTATTCCCTTGTCAAATATATAGTCAAATGGTTGATATGTAGGGGTGTCCAACCAGACCCGTCAACCGACCCACCCGCCCAACTCGGCCGACCCGGACCGAGAACCGACCAACCCGACGCCGGCAACGGTCGGCGGCGGATCACGGCTCCCAAAACCCGAGATCAGCGGGTCGATTGACGGGTTAAAGCATGGAAAACCGATCTTCAACCGACCCGACCGAAAAACCCACCGGAAATAGCTTTCCCCGCCCATTGAAGTAGTTTGCCGGTCTATTTTGTCCAATCTGTCGAGATCCGGCGAGATCTCGTCGAGATCTGGCCTGATCTCTTCGAGATCTCGCTTGATCTAGTCGAGATATCACCGGATCTCTTCGAGATCGGGCCTGATCTCTTCGAGATCTCGCTTGATCTCGTCGAGATCTCGCCGGATCTCTTCGAGATCGGGCCTGATCTAGTTGGGATCTGCTGAGATTTCTTCAAGATTCGGCCTAATCTCGTTGAAATCCGCCAAGATCTCTTAGAAATCCGGTCAATCAAGCAAAAATAAGCAGATTTTGGCAAAATCCGGCGACAATTCGCACAGTCCGAGCCCGACCGAAAACCGACCGGAAAATGACGACGTCCGACCACCCGAACCGTTGCCTCCGGCGGTCGGCGGCGGGTCCAAGTTTAGGAGACCCGCCGTGATCGGGTCGATTCCGGGTTGGGCACAAACCCGACCCGGACCGACCCGTGGACAGGCCTATTGATATGTGTGTGTGTGTGTATGCGTGCGTACATACGTACATTCGTTACTGTCCATATATATGAACAAGATGAGTGGTAGAGATCATGAAAATTTGATAACTAATTACTTTAATTGTATCTATTGACAAAATTTTAGTATGAAAACCAAATTCATTCTTGGTTTTTTTTTTTTTTTTTTTTTTTTTTTTTTTTTTTTTTTTTAAGGCAAAAAGCCACTTTTAGTCCTACATTTTTAGGCGATTCCCATTTTAGTCCCTACATTTTATTTTTACCGTTTTTAGTCCCTATCCTTAAAAACGCTTCTTGTTTTGGTTCCTACAGTGGCAAACAGCAGGAATAAATAATACTAAATTAATGTCTACGTGGCCTAAATTAATAATAATAAAATTTTTTGACATTAAAAAATACCACGTCAGCATCTAAATTAAAATAAAAAATTTAATTTATTAATTTTAACTATATAAAAAATTAAAAACAGAATTAAAAACTAAAAATTACATAAATTGAGATCTAAGTGTGCCTTGAACAAGAACACAAATCCAGATCCAAGAGCACAAACCCAAAAATTAAAAAAAAATTAAAAAAAAAAAAAAAAAAAACTATAAACCCCTCTTCTACAAACTTCTTTACACACTCACACTATCTCTCTCTCTCTCTCTCTGCGTTTCTCAAAATTCTCACATTCTCTGTCTCTCATTTCTCGCACCGATCGTCTAGTTTTTTCTCCCATGGCGGAGGGCAATAACCTCTTCGCCGGCCTCGCTGAAGCTCTCTTCGTGGAGTCGAAGCCTCTCTCCCCCGCCGATCTTCTCCGCAAGCTTCGCTGCAAGGACTCCATCAGACCGGCGCTCCAGAACTTCTATTTGATCCTCAAACGTGGCGTCAAGGCTTCATCGGAAAATGGTGCTTGCTTAAGGCTTTAATCCTGGAACGACTCGCAGATTCAAGCCGTTGCTTCAATTGCTTCTGTGCTCACCTCTACTTCTCGATCTCTCTCTGGTGAAATTTCGCTTTATCTTTCATTTCTTTTCTTAACAATTTGGTTTCGATAATAGGAAAGTACTTTTATTACTGTATTAGTCTGTATAGTAGTTTATGATTCAGGATGTGAGAGAAGTACTTTTGGATGCTAATCAGAAACAAACTAGATTAGAAGCTTTTTTTCTTTTCTTTTTTTTGTGCTTTGATAAAGCAAAAAGTACTTCTTGTGTAAAGAAATTTTTGGGTTTGTGTTCTTGGATCTCTATTTGTGTTCTTGTTGTTCTTGTTCAAGACATACTTGGATCTCAATTCATATGATTTTTAGTTTTTAATTTAGTTTTTAATTTTTTTTATTTAGTTAAAATTAATAAATTAATTTTTTTTAAAAATTTAGATGCTGACGTGGCATTTTTTAATGCCAAAATTTTATTATTATTATTAATTTAGGCGACGTGGATATTAATTTAGTATTATTTATTCCTGAGGTTTGCCACGTCAGTTTTTTTCCGTTTCTGATGTAATGGCCGAGACTAAAACGGGAAGCGTTTTTTAGGATAGAGACTAAAAGCAGTAAAAATAAAATGTAGGGATTATAATGGGAATCACCTGAAAATGTAGGGACTAAAAGTGACTTTTCGCCTTTTTTTAATGATTACATTAGTTGGTTTACATAATACACATTGTAGGGACAACGCCCAAAATTATATATTAGGCCTTGGGCTTTGTTTGAGGAGGTTGACTTGTCCGAGGGTCGATAAACAGTAATAAGAAGGTCAAGTTCATAATCTTATGAGTAAGATGCAAATGAAGAAAATGGGAATGTTAGTCCAAGGAGGCCCACCTCCTTGGATGAGCAAAGCATAGATTAAATACATGTCCTATCATTCAAGGTGACCTTCCAGGATGTTCTACTAACAGTGACGTGGATCATAAACACACAAGAGGGATGGAAGCTCAAAAATATCTAAGGAAAAGCTATTGTCACCACATTGAATGCTCTGCAGCTAATTTTCTGGCCACATTTATGTGGAGAAGACCTTTAAACAGTGCTGCCTTGGCTACCCCTGTTGACACCTCATGTTGCAACTTGCATTTAACCTCATCTGGAAGGTAAAAGAGTAATTTTGCCTTGAAAATATGCATCTTGATTCTGGCCATTAGATCCTTAATCTCATTTCACAAAAATAATATTGATGTTGTAATGATCAAATCGACTGGTCATAAGGCCTAATCGAACCATCAGATTGAAAGTTATCATCAAATCATGTTTTAATGGCTGAGAGCCTAAGATGCACTATCACAAATTGAGTCCGACTATATGTGATTATGAAAATTAATTTCAATTGGTTATAAGTGTAATCAATTTAAGATCAATGATGTGTCATAATTTGATTAGTTAGGACTACATTTTATGGTAAGGTTGCATACACCTATTTAATTAGATAGTTAAATATTAATTATTCAATGAGTAATTTGTGCAATTATATTTTAATTAGAGTAAATTTGGAACTAATTAAGTCTGAAATGGGAGTGATTAGAGCCATTTAATGATAATTAGGAGCTAATTTGGGACCTATTAATGTTAACTGTGCTAAAATCATTTTCTAACAAATGACCTATGTTTACAATTTCATCGATATTTCTCAGAATATTTTGAATCTATGAATGAGATTAATTTTCTCATAAACTATACATTGGGGCTTCAATTTGAGCACAAAAAGGAGACAATTCCGATCAAAATTGAGTCAGATATGATTTTTCAAAGTTGACTCTATAGGCTATTATAGCAGCTACGGGAAAACCGAATTTTGGCTTGTTCCTCACTCCAACCAATCTCTCCATTTAGTGCACCAAATTTTTCCTAAGGCTAAAATGAAGTCTAGGTTCATAATTTTTTGTCAATTCCCATTAAATGACATTCCATTCATATTTATTCCACCACTACTATATAAACCCCTCTCTCCTTCATTCCAAAGGACACAAAAAATCCCCTTTCTTCTCCTCTCTTGAGTTTTAGGGAAGTTGAGTAGTCTTGTTATATCTTGGTCTTTTTGAGACTCAAGTTATTGAGTGAGACTCACTCTCCCTCTCCTAATTCTTCTTTTCCTCCACCTTTAGGACCTCTCTCAAGAGTCTCCTCATCCACCATATGGATCTTGCATGAAGGTATAATCCCTTTCCCTAATTATTTTTTGTGTTGTCATGATGAGAGTTTAAGATTAAAGCATGATAATGATTATTTAAATTCCTTTGAATATGTTTGAATGTTCTTAATTGTTCTTATATGTTCTTCACACGTTCTTAGTTGTTCATCACATGTTCATGCATAACACTAGTTTCGATCTTAAATCCACATCAAAAACATGAAAAATATGTTTATTTAATAATTCTTTTAAATTCTTGAATCTAGGATATCATAATCTACACACATTCATTAGAATTTATTCTTCAATCCAAATGAAATGCTTAATATTCATGCATAACACTAGTTTCGATCTTAAATCCACATCAAAAACATGAAAAATATGTTTATTTAATAATTCTTTTAAATTCTTGAATCTAGGGTATCATCATCTACACACATTCATTAGAATTTATTCTTCAATCCAAATGAAATGCTTAATAAATTGAATTATGGTTTATCACATGCACACACTTCAAATTCAACGTGCAAATTGATTGATAACATATTAGATGATGTGATATAAATGTTGGCCACTATAGTCTAGAAGACCAGTTTCACCAGGCAAGGTGGGTGCCTAACACCTTCTCACCTTGTAACATAATCTTCGAACTTAGATCAAGGGTTAGTAGATCAAGTGCTTATCCTTGTAATTTTCAATATCTAGATTGTAATTAGGAAACAAAGTTATGTACTTTATCTTAAATTGTATCTAGGATCAAAACCATGTAATTTTCCTATGATCAATGTAAATTCAATTGCAAATTAATAAAATGAGGAATTTTTCAATTTTGGATTTCTTATTTATTCCAATAATTAAAAAAGTGGCGACTCTATTGTAAAACCCTTAATCTAAAGGGGAAAATATAACTAGTCAAACCTCCATTTTGAGAGGCAATAACATGACTCCACTCATTCACGTGGTTTTGGCCCAACATCATAAAAAATGGGTCGGGGGCGCAGTTTCTCACAATCTCAACTCACTGAGAGCTAGAGAGGGTGTTCGATGGGACGAGCACTTAAGTAGTGGCTTAGATAATCAACAAATGGAGGGTCAAGATCATTAGAAGGGAGATATTTAATGTAAGGGCCCCCAGAGGGAGGGGGATCGGAAAATCAGGAAAAGAGACATTATTGCAATCAAGAACCAAATTTGTAACCATACTTAAGAGCAATATATAATAACAGTCTCCTCAGACTTTGCCGAGGACTTTTCTCTTATGTTTGAACTTGTTTATTTTCACTCTTTTGTCATCAAGACCTACCTAATTTGTTGTTTGATTAACTAAAATCCAATTTTTCCAACATATTCTCTACAAATTCATTGTTTTGGGCTTTTGGGCCTATGTCCATCCACTTTTTGGGCTAAAGAACTCAAATTTGGTCCTTACACACATGTTTTAAATTATACAAGAAATATTTTTTATAAATTGCATACCAAATACCAGAAAACATTTTTAAACTCATTTTCAAGGTCGTTACCAAACACTGGAAAATAAGACAGTTTTCTAGAATATGCTCTTTAGAAAATGAATCATTTTCTGGAAAATGTTAATGCTGAAACAAACAGAGCACTATGGCCAGTTTGGATTAAGGGGGAAGAAAAGAAGAGTTGAGAGGAGTAGAGTAGAATTGGCTGAAAATAAACGTCTTTATTTGTTTTTAAAATAATTTTTTTTTTCTTGAGAAACAAAAATAGCAAAGTGTATATTCACCTTTTTTTTTTATCAATTTAAAGATGCATGTTATGTTGTGTCATTTAAAATCAAGATTTTTTAAGCAGAGGGTATATTCTCCCTTTTATCAATTTAAAGATGCATGTCTTTATTTGTTTTTTAAATAGCATTTTTTTTTTTTGAGAAATAAAAATAGCAAAGTGTACATTCACTATTTTATCAACTTAAAGATGCATGTTGTGTCGTGTCATTTAAAATCAAGAATCACCATCATTTTTGGAAAGAATTCATTATATGGTGATTTTTTTTTCTCACCAATTTTAATGTGTATATAATGTCACACACTAATAAGGAATTAACTTGAGTCCAATACTTCTATGCACTAAAATCCTACCAATAAAATCTTATTTATTTTAATAAATATAATAAAATATTCAATGTAAAAATATTGTGAACATAATATTTTTTAGGTTTTTAGGAACTAATTTATTGATTATTAAAGAATAACAAAAAAAAACAAAAAAAAACAAAAACAGAGAGAAAATACGAACTGGCCCAAATAATTAAATTTCATTACAGCCCAAGTCCATAACTTGTTCAAGTAGTCGAAGTGAAGCATTTTACTCTTTTCCCTTTTCCCAAGCAAAAAGCATGGAATACATAAACCCAACCTCCAAAACCCCACACATTTCCTAAACCCCACACATTTCCTAAACCCTTTCTTCACCTTCAGCCGCTTAAAAAGTCTCACTGTCCCATTACCAAAAACCCTAACAAACCCACACTCACTCAACCATGGGTAGTAACCAAGCCGTTTCTTTATTGACCAACATCGCACGCGCCGCTTTGGGACTCGGCGCGGCCACCACCGCTCTCAGCTCATCTCTCTACACCGTCGACGGTGGCCAGCGCGCCGTCATCTTCGACCGTGTCCGTGGAATTCTCAACGAGACCGTCGGCGAAGGTACTCACTTCCTCGTCCCATGGCTCCAGAAGCCTTTCATCTTCGATATCCGCACAAAGCCCCACACTTTCTCTTCGGTCTCCGGTACTAAGGATCTCCAGATGGTCAACTTAACCCTGCGCGTTCTCTCGCGTCCTGAGGTCACGCGCCTCCCTGAGATCGTCCAAACCCTAGGTCTCGAGTACGACGAGAAGGTCCTCCCTTCGATCGGAAACGAGGTGTTGAAGGCCGTGGTGGCTCAGTTCAACGCCGATCAGCTACTCACCGAGCGTCCGCAGGTCTCGGCGCTTGTTCGGAACGGACTCACCGAGCGCGCCAAGAACTTCAACATCGTGCTCGATGACGTGGCGATCACGCACCTGTCTTACGGCGCTGAGTTCTCTCGCGCCGTTGAGCAGAAGCAGGTGGCGCAGCAGGAGGCGGAGAGGTCGAAGTTTGTGGTGGCGAAGGCGGAGCAGGAGAGGCGTGCGGCGATCATTAGGGCCGAAGGAGAGAGCGAGTCGGCGAAGATGATTTCGGAGGCTACTGAGAAGGCTGGAACTGGACTCATTGAGCTCAGGAAGATTGAGGCCATGAGGGAGAATGCCGCGACTCTCGCCAAGTCCCCGAATGTCGCTTACTTGCCTGGTGGCCAGCAGATTCTGATGGCTCTCAATGCCAACCGTTGAGAGTAAAGGTATATTCATTCTTATCATTATCATGTTTTCAATTTTTTACTATAATTGCTAATGTGATATACAAACTTTGATGTATTTAACTTTTAAACACAAGAAAATTCGTATATCATGATACCTTGCTGATTATTACATTCATTGTCATTTTAGTTTGTAAGTAGTAAAAATAGTTGTAATGTTAGCATTTTCTCATGATAATTTAGAATTGCATGACATTTAAGAAAAAAATTGCTTGTGTAGCATATCACCTTAAGAATAATGTGTTTGTATGATAAATCAATGGTGCATGTCATTTCCTTCAAGATCAAGCAATGAGCTTTGCTTTGCTTCTGCCAAGTGAAGTGCCTAGACCCTAGGGCTTTGAGTTTTGAGCTTCTATACATTAAGTCTAGGGTTCTATTGATTAATAAATATACTTAAACATAATACCTATCAAAAAAAATATTAGGCCAGTATATGTGTATGCATTTGGGAACACCACCCCACATGAGGTAAGACAATCAGTTAATAAAATCCCTATGAATGATCTCAAAATTATGTGATTTTTTTGGTTATGATGATTCTGTCGCTATTGTTGAAGTCAGTTCTCCCTCTAGATGGAATGGTTCTTCTGCTTTATCATTGCTCATTTCCTTCTTTCTGTTGGAGGTTAGCAGTCGCCTTAGTTATAATTTTTTTAATAATGTAATTTATTTATTCTTTAGAAGTATTTTTTAATACATTATAGTCTTGAAATAGACTTGCTTTAAATCATTGCTTGAAAAGATATCAAGAAAAAATTTAGCCTGTTTTTTACAATGCAGAAGTTTCTGTTGGTTGACCTGTTTTTAAGTTATTTAGCCTGATTTTTTACAATGCATAAAATTTAACCTGTTTTTAAGTTATTCTCTGTTTAACTATGGGGTTGACCTGTTTCTGTTTTATATGTGTGAAACTTTTGTGTTGTTTACAATGGTATTAAGGACAATCAGTTAGGATAAAACAACAACACAAAAGTAGGACAATCAGTTCGAATATAGAAAAGTAGGACATTCTTTTTTTCTTTTCTTTTCTGAGTTGAAAACGGCAGGAAGAATTTATTAATGAGAATCAGAATATACAATGTTCTAAAGGCAAGGAGGACAATCCTCAATCCAAAGGAGAGGTCCCTCAGTGTCTTGAGCATGCTTGGCTAAAACAGGAGATGCATGGTTGACTGATTTATTAATAGGAATAAGAGAGACAACTAGGAGTCTGCTCAGTGTGTCTTTAATATCATCAAGAAGCAAACCAAACTCTGAGAGATCATCTCTGTCTATTGTAAGAGCCCAAAAAATTTTGGGTCTTCATATTCAACTTGCAGCTTCCAAAAGCCAGCCTCAATGCTTAAAATATGAGTCTTATGGGCAGCTAGGAGTTGTATGAGATTTTGTTGTATTGATGACTTCAATTTGTCTCAAAAGGCAGCTAGAAGCACCCCTTTTCCATCTCTAATAACAGCACCTATTCCCCCACTGTTTATCAACCTTGTGTTTGCCTTTTGCAAAATTTAACTTGTAAAAATTCTGATCTGGGGGTTGCCACTTTTGCTCCCAAATACATTCTTTTGATAATTAAAAACTTAGTGATATTTGTTTATTATAGCTTAATAAAATTTGCTGAGACTATTCAATTTGACTGTGGAGGAATCACATTTTCTTGTTGCAGTCCTGACTTAACATCGGAAAAGTAAGACTATCCTCTATAAATGTATTCAACCTTTGTTGTTGCTTTTGTATATATGACTCTTGTATAAATGCCTAATACTTGAATAGAAATTTTAATTAGCTTGCGTGCTTTGTTCTGATTCACATGTAATAATTATGGGTTACATTGGCAATTGTTTCAATGTTTTTCATTACATATCATGAGAAACACTGTGAATTGGATTCATCTTTAGGAGGCTGTACGCCAAAAAAACCCACAAAACTGTCAGTGTGACAGATCAAATATTATCATAAAACATCCAATCATAAATTTTCATTTTTTGGCTTTTATGTTTGCAGGGTCTCATGACATGGCATAACAGCATGACGAGGTCATGGATTTGGACAAATTGTTGGTTTATCGCTCTGAAGAAGTTTCTTTATGTATCTAAGATCATATCATTTGAACTTTCTTAAGATCCAGTCAGGAAACTGTTTTGGATGTTTTGTTGAAGAGTATGGGTTTTTTTCCCTGTCCTAGAAGTATGACAATGTTTATAACTTACGTGATAAAATTGCATTTTTGATATGTTCATCTATGCCAAACGCATTTTCCTTTCCCCAATTTACTTTATGGCCATCATTGATGGTTCTGGTTTATTGATTGATTTCCCTTTGACACAATACAAGATGATCTAAACGCTGTCATTAAGTTCTCTGTGTTTTATAGATTGTGGAACTTAACAATGTGATGAATTCCATGTATGCAGTTGGTAATGTATATAGCTGTTATGTAGCTTCTGGTGGTTATCTTCATATAATACCTAGTAAGTGCAGAATATTATCTGTTTATCTAGTACAGATGTGCATTTACTGCCATTGGATAGGGTTGCAAGCCTGCAAATAAGCTCAGGCTTGGGTTTGTTAAAAAATACAATGGTTTGATCTCCAGTTGAGTTATGATACCCACTTACCCATGCTCAACCTGAGCTAGATGTGAGCTTTATGTATCTAAGAACAAAACTTTAAGCTCATGAACAGGCTCATTTATTCTATCGTAGTTGGAACCCCTAAAGGCACTCTTTCCCATAATCTGTTTTTATTTTTTGGTTCGTTTTTAATAGTATAGCAAGAAGGATGCCAATGGGCTTGCATTTCTGTTTTTGTGAATGAAAGCTTATGCAAAAATTATTTTTCAGACAGGCTTTGTGTGGTCTGGCAGGCCGCAACAGAAATATAGGTCAGAATATAAAGCACTGCTCTAGTGCTCTCAACAATCTAGCACCGGGGCCAGCCCTGTGCTCTCTCAGTATGTGTGCTTATAAGTTTAAACCAGTTCTGGTCATTTACCATTTGGGCGGTGTAAAAGAAAATGGACAATTTTCATCCAAACTAGTTCGAAGAAAAGTTTCTCCAACCTACTATGCAATAAGCCGCCAACTCAAAAGATTATCTATTTATACTTTAAATCACACAATTTACTTAAATACGGTAATAGGTGTTATTTAGCAACCCACTATGCGCTTATCAGTGTTATTTAGCATCCAAGTTTTGTAGCACGGTACTTTTGGGTTGCTTAAGAAAGTTATCAAGATGATTGAGCAAAAGCTAAATGCCTTTTTATGGACTGGTAAAGCTGAAAAAGCAGCTGGAGTCAGTTTCTTGGGACATGTTAGGAGAAGAGGAAGAATACTTTTTTACTCAAGCAGGTTCAATTTGGATTGCTTGGATTAGATTGTACTTACTTAAAGGGGGTTGCTTCTGGAATATCCACATCCTTCCAAGTTCCTCATAAGTTGTTCTTTGTTAAGAAGGCTAACAAGGCCTCCAAGGCTCCAACACAATTTAGGGTTGGGGATTCTATTCATCTTTGGCACAAGAGTTGGCACCCTAAGGGGCCATTGAACTGCCAAGTAATCTAGCTTTATTAAAAGAGAGTTTTAGCACGACATAAAATGTCACAACTTTTGCCACAATTATTATACGTGTTAGATGTGATCGGCTGTCTATCACTTTCATATGAACCTACCATTTTTTTCTCCATCGCTCACAGTTTGCCACGTGGATAGTTGTGGCACAAATTGTGACATTTTATATAGTCTTAGAATTTTAGTTATTAAAATTAGCAGGTGGGATTGACCTCTTGCCGGGGTTGAGTGGCTGGTTGCTGTCGAAGGTAAGTGTTTTGAGGTTCAAATTAATGGGAATGAAGATGGTCCTTTCAACTACGCTAGGTAATTACAATTCATAAGATACTTGGGGTGCTATTAGGCACAAACAGCTTGTTGTAAATTAGTAGAGAAGTGTACGGTTTTCTGGTTTTATCCCTAGACATGCTTTCATAAACCTGGTTAACTGTCAAATACAGATTGATTATAAGAGATAGAATACTCGTATGAGGTTATAAAGGTGACACTACTGGTGTTTTCTATAGAAGCAAGATTAAATTAAGAGACCACCTTTATTTTGAGTGTTCTGTCACTCATAGATTGTGGAAGTAAATCTTGTTGTTGTGTGTTTTTGATGGCCAAGTCGGGAACATGAATTGAATTGGGGGGTCAATAGGTTGAAGGGTACTGGTTTAAACTTTTAAGGCACAGGTTGTGTGAAAATTGGCCTGGGAACGCATCTATCTACCATGTTTGGAGGGAAAGGAATGAAAGGATTCATAATTGTAGGATGTGATGAGAAGAACAAATCCTGAACTGTATTGCTGTTGATGTGAGGGTTAGAACTAAAATCCCTGCAAGATACAAATTGAAGAGTTCAATATTGTATTGCACCTTGTGCTGCATATGGAAGATTCCTTACTTGGTGCTTGCTTTATTGAGTTGCTTGGTTGCGCTGTTTTTGGTATGGTTTTGTAGCAGATTATATTTCTAGAAGTCTTTTGGTATGGTGTTTTAGTTTGTTAAGAGTGGTTTGTTCTGTAGTGTTCCAATATGAGTAATGTTGTGTTGTCTGTAAAGGGTGTTGTCTGTAAAGGGGTTGGTCTCATCTTTTGTGGGCAGTTTTGCTGCTTGTATTAGTTGACCTGCTTTGCAGGCTTCTTTGTTCTCATTTGAAATTGAATAAGTATACTTATTCATTAAACACTCTTTCATTTCTTTTCTTTTATTGTGTTATATTTCTTTTTCTTTTGTAAGACCATAAAAATGAAAACACTTCTTTCATTTCTTTTCTTTTGCTGTGTTATATTTCTTTTTTCTTTTGTAAGACCATAAAAATGGAAAGTATATCTTCACTCTTGAAAATGTGTGGACTGATGAGCTTAGCAATCGTGATGATTTTTTTTCCGTATATAGCATACAACAAGAGAACCAAAGCAAATAAATCACGGCAGAATCTGTTAAATTTTCAAGGCAGAAAAACCATCCAAGAAAGCCACAAAATTAGGAAATAAGATAATTAATAATCATATCTTATGGGAAAACACCAGTCAAGAAAGAAGGGGTGATACAATGACACCAAATTTAAAATAGACACATGGTATATAACCATCCTCATATCAATTATTCCAAAACATTTCTCTGTACCTTTCAAAAATTAAGCTGCAAACTATGCCAAAGGAAATGGAAGTGAAAGTGTAAAACATGGTGATTGTCTAGACTCCAACACGACTCATTGAACGGAGGCAATGTGTCGGATCAAATCAATAACACGTGAGCTGCAACAAAACAAAACCACTTCAGAAAGTAATCCCAAAAGTAAACCAAAGATAGCTGGAAATTTAATCTGCCAAAACTGGATGGGGCAAGCAAGATAGTGAACAACTAAGAACTAACACTGCAGAGAAATATAAAACATGCATTGACAAGTAAATGTTGCCATTTACAAAATTACATCTACTAAAGACAATGGGGCCAATAACCATTTACATACTTTTAAGGATTCCATTATAATTATCACTACCACCATTGTTAATAATACAATTTGTTAGTTGTAAAGAATGTTCTGAATCATCTATACTTAAAAACTATGTTTTCCCTGCAATGCAGTTGGCCATAAAAAAAGTGGCTATGAAAACAAATCAGCTTCTTCATAAGTTGGACATTAGTTGGCTTGCCTAGGATCAATATTATCAAGATAGAAACGTGGCTATCAATTCATGGTTGTAATTGGAAAATTGGAACATTCGCCACAACATTAAGTGCAGGTAAATATAGTGTTGTCAAGACCAATTTTACTAGCCAAAAGCCACTAATGTAAGCATCCACATTTTACAAACAAGAAAGACCACAATGACAACGTTTTTTAAGTCCCTATCAATTGTAAGATTATTATTAAGACATAGATATGTTACCTGTAACCCCATTCATTGTCATACCAAGAGACAAGCTTCACAAAATTGTCATTCAATGCAATCCCGGCCTTGGCATCAAAAATGCTTGACCTGAAGTAAGAATCAAACACAAAGTAAGCTTCAATTGAATATTAACTTGTGGCAACAGCTAGAAAAAGACAATGAAATATCAAAGCAATTAAGTTCATTTAGGGGGGAAAATTAGCAAAACCACAGCACCTGCTGTCACCCACAAAGTCAGTTGACACCACATCCTCCTCTGTGTAACCAAGAATTCCTTTTAGTTTACCTTCAGACTCCTCCCTACACAACAAAAAAGCAAATAAGGAGATGAAGGAAAGGTAGTGATTGGAACATTATATACTTTTACTTTACAATTCCCTAGTGATTAGTAAATAGTAGAAGCTTTACACTTTACCCATGAGCCCTTTTCTTCCCTAAACAAAAAATTCAAAAGCATTCCTAATCCTTACTTGATAGCAGCTTTTATCTCCTCATAACTGGCCTTCTTCTCAAGTCTCACAGTGAGGTCAACAACTGAAACATTAACCGTAGGAACACGGAAAGCCATGCCTGTCAACTTCCCATTCAATGAAGGCAGAACTTTACCAACAGCCTGCATAGTTAAAGAGAGAAACACACAGATTAACCAGTGAGCTAAAGAAGACCGAAGTTTGGTACTACTAAAATTCAGTACATGCCAAAGAGAGAAGATACTTTGTAATCATAATGGTATGGAGTAAAAAGAAAGAAAATGAGGGGGCTTAGTTAATCATGAGTTCCACAAGGATAAATATTTTTTCTTATTTCACCTATGATACATCCAGCAAGATAAATGCAAAGCATGCTAAAAATGACACATTTATGCAGATCAAACCATAGATGCAAGAATTTAATACCTTAGCAGCTCCAGTACTGCTAGGAATTATGTTGAAGGAAGCAGCTCTGCCACCTCTCCAATCCTTCATTGATGGTCCATCTACAGTCTTTTGGGTGGCTATATGACATAGAAGTCATGTCAATCTATAGTCATATCCCATGTAAATGAAAAGAGTGTATTCCAACATAGACTCACCAGTAATAGAGTGGACAGTAGTCATAAGACCTTCAACAATACCAAATCGGTCATGAATTACCTGCCAAGAGATATATTCAAAAATCATACTATTTGCACTTAAATCTCTGTACTTTCTCAATTCTTAAAGGCATAGTTTTGCACAACACTAAAGTAACCAGAAAAGTTTTAAAATTACCTTAGCCAATGGAGCAAGACAGTTGGTGGTGCAGCTAGCATTAGAGACAATGTCAAGTTCTGGCTTGTAGTCGTTCTCATTGACACCCACAACGAACATGGGAGCATCCTTACTTGGTGCAGAAATAATTACCTTCTTTGCACCAGCCTGACATACACCCAAACATGAGAATAGGTAAAAGAATTGAGAAACCTACATAATGGAAGTAAAACAGAAAATTTGATTCACAAAACACGATAATATCTCTATTTATTTTCTTTCTCTTGTTTTTGTTTTTGAATTTTTTTTTTGGAATCTATCATATGAAAGATAACAACACACTGAAAAACCATCCCTATAGTTCCTCTTCATAATACTAATATCACTATCACAAACTAGGAGCAATATATATATCATAATCAAATCAAACACAAAACCAGCATTCAAGCACTTAATCACAAACCTTCAAGTGGGCAGCGGCTTTTTCCTTGTCAGTGAAAACTCCAGTGGACTCAACAACAAATTCGGCTCCAGCCTCACCCCATGGGATCTCCTCAGGGTTCCTAAATATCAGAAACAACTATATATATTATACAAGTACTAATAAAATCTAAATTCCCTATAGAAAATGAACAAAGAACTAAATAATAAAAGTTGAAAATACCTGATACCAAAAGTAGCAACTGGCCTGTCACCAAAAAGAAGAGTCTTAGAGTCCTTAACCTTGAGTTCATGGTGCTTCCATTGGCCGTGAACAGTGTCATACTTAAACATGTAGGTCTGTGCAGCACAATATCAAAATTATAGAACTAAGCAAAACTAGACAACTAAAAAGCTTTTAAATACCCAATATTTGGCTACAAAGAAAATTTAGCATACGAACAGTCATCGAGCACTTTCAATCATTTGGCATAAATAAGCAAAGCTTTTAATGTTAATTCTGCAATATCAAAATAATATTTTAAAAAATCCCCATTTTATTTTATTTTTTTACCTTAATTTTTTTTATATAAACTGCAAAATTATTAACAGCAAAAGGCAGAAGTAATCTCCATGAAATAATGAAGAACTGACAGGTGCTAACATGGGCGGAGACGGGGGCAGTTGCCCCATGACACCACCTGAACCCCCTTGAGGTTCTTTTAAAAAATGATTTTTTTTATAATATTTCAAAATCAAAACTTCTTTTTTCTAAACTTCAACCCCCCCCCCCCCCCCCCAAAAAAAGAAAAAGAAAAAAAAGATCAAAACTTCATTATGAAAATAACTTTTAACTCTCCAAATATTAGTGAGGAGAAAAATTTCTTAAACATAGTCTTAAAACACAGTCTTAAAATTACAACATTTTATTGCAATATCTCCCAGACAATGTTCCAAATTTTATACATTGCCTTAAAAATTAAAAAAAAAATTACAATTTTATATAGTTCTTAAGGTCTTTTACAATCAACCCACCATTTGATAGTTCAAATGTAATCTAACAAAGAAAGAATAAACATTGATACCTTTAAGTTAATTCAAAAATAAAAACATCATTCAACATCTTCTACAAAATTCTCAAGTATATGATGATATTTTTAGTACTTCTAAGTTAATTTATTTTTTCATTTTAATTTTAAGTATTCAAATGATTTGTTTGAATATCTTATGTTTTGATTAATCTTTCATTTCATATATTAATAACTATATACTGATTCTTTTTTTCTTTTTTTTTTTTAACTTGTTTGAATTATAGACATAGTCACCTTAAATTTTGAATAAGTAGTTTACACATAACAATGGTTATACTAACTCTAACTAATACTTGGCTCTAAGAGAGAAATTGAAACCAAGAACCAAAAATAAATAAATAATAACTTCCCTTTACATTTACATCAAATGTTTTCTTATATTAATATACATGTTTAGAATTAAATTTGTCTCCAATTTTTTTATTTAATCTTGTCCCCCAAATCAAAATCCTGGTTTCACCATTGAGTGCACAGCTCTACAAAGCAAAACTAGATATATGATGCTACAAATACAAATTTAAAAAAAAAAAAAAAAAAATCATTTGTAATAATTAATTAAGAACTAAACACTTTTAATCATTTGGAATAATTAAGCAAAGCTTTTCATGTTATATCTGGAATATCAAACATCATAAATACAAATCCAAATGTCGATTTTTCAACACAAATTTTGATTAGACAAATGGTGCCTAAGGTAAGGTTTAAAAGCGTGTTATCACTTATCATATATAGTGTTGGTATTAATTAGAGAAAAGAGTTACCATGTAATCAGTGGTGATGAAAGGATCATTAACAGCGACGAGTTCAACATCATCTCTCTCTAGTGCCACCCTAGCCACCAAACGCCCGATTCTTCCAAATCCTTCACCAGTTTCAAACACAACCCAAAACAAAAAATCATCATTTTCTAAAAAACACAGACACACATGCATGCATGAATGGACAAAAACACACACACGAATTGAGTTGAAAATAGTAAAATACACACCATTGATCCCAATCTTAACCTTCCCCATGTTCCTCAGAGAAAGTGAAAAAAAAATATATATATATATATATATATATATATATAACGTTAGAAGGAGAAAGTCTTTGTGAATGAAAACGACACTTTTACGGTAGTGAGAGCAAGTTCATCTCTTCATATATATACGTGAAAAAATAGGAAGACGCGGATTTGTCGAGGGATGGAAAGAGTGGGGACCACTAAATGCTCATCATCACCGTTGATTTCGAGAGAATACATGGGACTCATGTGATTTCTCTTTTTTTTTTTTTTTTTTTTTTTTTTTTTTACTTAAAAAAAAAAAAAACAATAATTCTCGTGACTTTTTCACGGATCTGCAGGTTAGAATCAGTAAAACTGAATGGAAATTTTACTATTTTTAGTTTGGTTTCTATCATTAATGATAATTACTAATTAGAGTTTAGAGATTCAGTAGTGTATGAGAAATGCTATGTCTACAACATTTCCTAAGTGGCAGGTTGTTATTGGTTGTTATTGTTGGGGCAAAAAAGTAATCTTAGTGTTAGTTTCAAATTTGAACCAATAATAACTAACCACCTGTGATTTGTTGTAAAAATGTTGTAAAATTATTGTAGACGTAGCATCTCTCGTAATGTATTTTGGGTGATATTCTGGATGCTTCGATGAAATTAAAGTCTTGACTGTCATTAATAGCTTGAGTTAACTTCTCCTCCAAGGTTGAAATATGAAGATCACACCAAGTCTGTGCTCTTTTATAGGAAAGTACATCCTGTGCGCGTGCATGCAGCGGATGGGTTCCACCAGTAAGTGGTATATATCCACATATTGTGAGAGGACTGTTGCATGCATCGGACAAAGAATGTGACATAATTGTTAATAAAGCAACTCATTTTTTTACACAAACTTAACTCCTCCCAAAACATCACCGAAATTAGTTGATAGGACCGAATGATACAAGATAAATCATTATTTCTTTCTTATTATACACGTAAAATCAAATTTAATTCATGATATGATTAACGTTTCGACAACTATGATAGGGGTGATCCTAACAAACCGTAAATGTAACCGAACTGTAAATGCCTTTGTCGTTACAAAGAATGTAATAATTTTCTTTTTCAATTAACTTTTTATAAACGAAGGAGCAAAAGAGACTGCTTCATGAGGTGTGATCCTCAATCCATTGTGCCACCCCTCAGGTCTACAGAATTTATTTAACAACTGCGTATCATATGCTTCTTATTAGCGTCATGATACATGTGATTGATCAGCGGCCAATTGTATCAAAATTAAGTTGATGAAATTTTAATGCAGAGCAAGATAAACTGATAAAACAGTTGGCGTTATGGGAGAAGACGATAACTATATTACAAGTGTCTCATACATCTATTATTGTTAAGAATCAACTCACAGTCAGTTTTGTATATATAAGTATATACATGGATAGGTTATAATAATAATGTTTGATTTTTGGAGAATATTGTTTCATAAAGTTGATAAAGTAAAAATTCAAATCTAGAAATTTTCCAAATGAAAATTTGAAATTCAATATGTTCAATCGGTCAAAGCTTTTGCTTGATCGATCGAAATGATGAGAAAAATAATCCTGAAGCTCCTGCCTAACTCGATCACTATTTGATTCTTATTCGATCAATCAAAAAGAGCCTTTGATCGATTCTCGATTCCTCCTGATCGGTCAAGACTCATTAAACTGAATTTTTTGCAGAATTTTCTAATAAACATTTTGAAGGTTTTGTGAATAGTTTTATGAAACGTTTTAACTCTCTATATGTGTCTTTTGGTGAAATAGAACCCTATGGGTATAAATAATGGCTTATGTTCACTTGATAACTTTTTTTTCTTCCAAAAGTTAGTTTCTAAGAAACATAAGAAATCTTATGAATATTTTCCAGAATTGTTATCTGTAGAACCCAACAACTTATGGCATGTTTGGATGTTTAAAATAGGAGGGGGAGTAGAGTAGAGGGAGGGAGAGTAATTTAATTATCTTATTTGAAAGTTTTTTAAGGAAGGAGGGGGAGGGGTTTGGAGAGGTTTCAACTCCCTCTAACCCCTCATTTTTAATTCCCCTAAATTAGAGAGATTTGGAGGGAGAGTAGAGTAGATAAATTATTGTTTAAGTAAATTTTCTAATTTACCATTTCTAACAAATTAATCATAGACCAATATTGCAAGTTTATTTTCAAATAGGAGTAAATTTGTCTATTTTAATCATTTCCTCTCCTCTCTATCCTAATTTTTAAAACATTCAAATAAGGAGAATGACTAATTACTCTTTTCCCCTTTACTAATTTTAAAAACATCTAAATAAGGTGGAGGAGAACTATTCCCCTCTACTCTTTTCCCCTCCACTCCCCTCTACTCTCCTTCCTCTTTAAACTTTTAAACAAGCTATTAGTTATATCTTGAAGACAAGTTTGTGATATCTCTATAGCAACAATAGTGTGGGGGGTAAATATTGTCTAAAGATAACAATCTTGTGTCTCAAAGTTATTTATTTTCTGTTTGTCTTTTGTGTTAAACTTGTTCTTCTATTATTACTTTGTGTAATATTCTCAATAGTCAAACATCATAGCAGAGCTCTTTTAATCATTGTAGGCCTCTAAATTTAGTAGCTAATGTCCATTTGAATATGGCATGGAACTATCATCGTGGCTGATACAGGGGTTAATTCTTTGATTAAGGATGATTAAACATGATTGCTGCTGGCATTTTAGAAGAACCTTTGAACTGAGAACAAATGCTTTTGGTGTATGCATCAGAGCCAGATTATCCCTAATCACTTTAAAATATATCAACGGACTACGCACAACGCATGGCCACAAAACTCAAGAGGTTAAATATCATTACATTCACATAGCAGCCATGTTACGAATAAATACATATAAGTCGAGTAATTCAAAAGCCACAAGCTTAAGAATCCATGCTATTATTAAACATAAAAAAGGGGACAGAAAAACACACAAAATTTTGATCCACATAAGGACCACGAGCTGAAGCTAACAGCCTATGCACTATCTACCAACATACTTGAGAATCCATTCTTTTCAATCATTTTTTCTATGATGATCTTCAGTGCAGGAGCGCTCACCTGGCATCTCTTATCAATGAAGCAGGATCTACCTTCTTCAGAAGCCTTACAAAGCTGCGGATCCAATGGCACCTTCCCAAGAAAAGGCACATCCATTTCCCTACACATTTTTTCTGCACCACCACTGCTACTATCAAACACTTCACTGCAAGCAATCAAATTTTGAAGTTCTGGTGCTTTCTCTCTAAGATATTCCCTAACCCGCTCCGAAACATCTATATGTTCACCTGTCTCTGTTATCCTCATAAACTTGAAATCCATCAGTGGCTGGCACAAGCCGCTCATATTCTCAACAACCCCAAGAACCTTAACTCCAACTTTTTTGCAGAAATTGATTTCTTTTCGCACATCAATCAAGGAGACTTGCTGTGGAGTGGTGACAATAATTGCACCATCTATTCCAGTAGCCCCAAGGCATTGAACAATTGAGATGTGCTCATCTGAGGTCCCGGGAGGAGCATCAACAACCAAAAAATCAAGTTCATTCCAGTACACTTCCTTCAGGAAATTCTTGATGAGCCCATTCTTGCGAGGGCCCCTCCATATAACAGCTTCATCAGGATCAGGAAGCATGAATCCAATTGACATGACCCCAAGATTATCATCAACATAGACAGGAGACCAGCCGAGGTTGCTCTGGTGGATTTCTTGACCTTCTAGGCCAAGCATCTTTGGGATGCTCGGGCCACAAATGTCAACGTCAAGCAGACCTATCTGGAGGTTCATAGCTGCCAGGGCGAATGAAAGTTGGGCAGAGAATGTGCTCTTGCCAACTCCACCCTTCCCTGATAAAACAAGTATCTTATGCTTAACATTAGCCATCCTTTCTGCAATAACAACCAAGTCTGCAGAAACAAGAGTACAGAACATTAAGACAATAAGCATACCACATCTGAGTCATAAAATATGTTTGCAGAATATTAACTAAACAAGAGTGACACTTAAAACATGTTATACATAAATGAAACACCATCCTTGAATAATTAATCCATACGTTTATCATTCATTTTGGGCTGCAAGCCCCAGAGAGTGATGCTCTTCTTGGAATTTTCACTTAGTTTTAGTTTTGAAAATTTTGGTCTAAAGGCATGTTCAGGCAAACAAGTAAATGAAATAAATTAATGCTCATCATCAGCAAACACCTTATCAGGAAAAAAGGAGGAAAAAGAAAAAGATATTAATTTGACTGACAGTTGATGAATTGCTTGTAATAACAAGGGCTAACTGAAACCATGCCTAGCTGCCAGGATAAGGAAACCAACAATGAAGGAACTTAAATAAGTCACCTTTTTTATTAGAGCTCACTCTGTGTACCTTCTCAACTCCCTTCTTTTCTTTTCAAAGAGTAAGATAAATCTTTCTCTTTTGTGTTTAACAGAAAAGTTCAAGATTCTTTTAACTGTTACTTGTCATTGTCACACCTCTAAATATTTTGTCCGATCATCATAGTAATTTCCTCTCTTTCTTCTTAGTAAACAGACAATTCAATATATAGTCTTGTTTAATTATATGCTTGTTTGGTATATAGGCAGTGAAACTTAACCAATGTAAGAAGATACTTTTTAAAGATTGTTAAATAAAAATGACATCAGTAGTTGGTTTACATGGTTGTTTGATGTATAGGTACTGAAAGTTAGCGATGGTAGTTGATACATTGGCGGGACAAAATGGGTTAGTGATTAATGGAAAATGTCATTACAGATTGTGCTATTGGGACTTTTATAGGGGGTTGTTGATGGGTATATAATATATTTGCATTTTTTTGAAGGTCATTTAGAAGTGGGTTCTTGCTGATTTGGTGGTTTCACTCACCATACCCACTCATTGAAATCTTTATGGAGGAAGGTTTCTATAATGATTCTCTTAATTAAGATAGAGACAGTTTCCCTCTCTAATATTTCAAACCAATAAGAGTTGTTGTGGTTGTTGGGGGAAAACATGGAATGGGGATACCAGAATTAATGCGGATCATTGCCTTTTTGTACATAATTTTTTTTGTTGTAATTTTTTAGGCTTCTTTCTGATCATTGTACATGAAGTAGTCTGACAATAAAGTTATCATTATCTATCAAAAAAAGTGCCACAATGAGCTTTCTGTGATTTGATGGGTGACATGATTGCTTTGAGCTAATCTTTATTTGATTGTGGAGGGTAAACTCTATACCTTTTTTTTATTAAGCTATAATCATATACCCTGCAATGCAGTTGATATTTATGAATTCTATACCTTTTTTTAATCAAGCTATAATCATATACCCTGCAATACAGTTGATGATAATGAATCAGCATTCTGATTCAATAGTTCTAGGCTACCAAACATGGCAGTTTTAGCCTCTATTGGAATAAGCTCACCTAGTTTTGTAAAAAATGGAAACCAATCATAATAAATAAACACACCAATTGATGTTCTAAACCATAACTTCCTCTCTCCCCTTTCATCCATTCACATGTAATCTTCTACACAACTTGTTCCAAAGTAGGGCTCTTTCCTAGCTATGTGCTCTAAGTTAACAAGCAACAACAAACTCGCCAGTTGCTATAACACGTACACACTGCTACTCTAGAACTCAAAGTTTAGCATGAGACAATAAGAGTCCGTTTTTAAAAACCAAAACACCATTTCGCAACAGCAACTCCTCATAGCTTTTTTTACAATCGCTCATTTTAAACCCAAAATGTCATTTTGCAACAGCTTACACAATCGCACCTTAACAAGTACCAAGCTTAACATTGTCCTAAATTCACACCATAGGTTTGTGGGTTACCATACTCTAAATAACACTAAAACCAAACTTGTACAGCAGATAAAGATAACAAATTAAAATTTTTCAAAACCTCAAATTTCAGATAATATGACATATAAAAATCAGAATTACTCCAGGAACAACTGGTAAAACATAAAATAACCACCACAACAACATAAACAAAAACAGAATTAAGAATTTTATAGAGCTGGGAAAAAAAAAATGAAAGAGGTAGAAAACCTGGGTCAGGGCCTTTTGGGGCAGTAGCACAAGCTTCTTGATTAGGACAACCTTCGCAAGCGTCAGATTTTCCTGCAGACTCTGATTGAGTACCAGGGCAATCTGAATCAAACAAAAACAAAAACAAACAAAATTAAGAATGGATTTTTGAGGCTACCCCATTTGACAAAACCCAGTGATTTTGGAAAGTTTAAGGAGATGAAAAAAAAAAAAAAAAAAAACCCAAGAGGGAAAATCTTACGCTCATTGGCATCTTCAGGAATATCACCGTTCTCCATGGTCGACTTTTCTGCTTTTGCTGTATTCTTTCTTTTTTACTTCGCTATGGCCTTCTATATGAGAAAGGAGAGAGACCAAACAAGAAGCGCGTTTATTTATATACGGGTTGTGACTCTCTATGGCGGTCGAATCGGATCAAGTTCCACCGTTGGATTGACGCACCTTTTGGCCCCAAAATTACGGTATCCCATTTTCCAAGCAAACCCAATTCTAGGCTTATCCAAAAACTAAGGTATGCTTACTTTTACTACTTTTTAAAATAATTATCACTTTATTTTATTTTAATGAGAAATTATCATTTTTTTTTTAAATACTAAGGATTAACACACACACACACGAAAAAATGTGAGAAAGATTTTTAAAGAAATTGTTAGAAAAATAGAATGGGGTGAATAAGAAATTGATGTTTTTTATGTTCACTTTAAGATGTTATTATAAGTGATGAAAATCCTTGAGTCCCACATTGAAAATAATAGAAAAATATGAGTCTTGGGTTGGATATTGGGTTGGGTTTTAGGCATGTGTGAACTAAGCCCATTTATCCAATTAATAATAATATTTTATTATTGAGTCAGTTAGTTAATGCATAGTAGTTATCACTGAAACAGAATACCTGTTCAGTAATGTATAAGTTTTCATAGCCCCTCATTCATGAAAAAGAATTTTTCAGAAAAAACTCTCAGAGTGAGAATATTTTTGTTCATTCATTTTTTGTCAAAGAGAGAGAAAGAGATATTGAGTAATTCGCAGAGCACGACCTTGTGTGCTTCGTTTTCGTGCTGAAGATCATTTTATCCTGAGAGGCAAACGTCCATGAGTTTCAAAGCACCACAGTGATTGTGTGAGGGGCGAAATATGCTTTAAGAAAATTGTGTAAAACACAAGATTTGATCTCAATTGTTCATCCGTTCATCCATTTGGTCTGTGAGTCATTAATTATTTGCATATTTCTATTTATATATATTCAATATTTGTTAATTGTATTTGTCTTTCATATGTATTTGTGTTATTGCTTATTCTTAAATCTGTGTATTGTTCTTTTTACTTTATCATAAAAGTTAATTGTTGAAATATATCCAACAGAAACTTATAGTGGTGTATATTTAAAAGGGTCAAACTCTTAGATACACAGCACAAGTTTTAAACCTCTTTAACTCACACTCATTTTCTAATGTGGGATTAAACCACTGTTTTTTCTTTTGAGAATAGCTGCCACACCACTTGCTATTGTATATCATATTATATTATATTATATTATATTATCATATTATATATAATAAAAGTCGAGGTTAGACACCGTGGTTATGCCACGTGGTTTCACCAAGTTGCAAAAATTTTATTAAAATTTTAAAGAACTAAAAAGGAATAGGATACTACTAGGACTCTAATTCATTCTTATCATTAAATAAAATTAGATTAACATTATTTTTTTTATTTGTTAGGATATATTTCTTAAATTAAGGGATAATATTTAACATACAAAATTTAATTTAGATAATATATATCATCTAATTAACATTATTTTTTTTTGTTAGGATATATTTATTAAATTAATGGATAATATTTAACATACAAAAAATTAATTTAGATAATATTTATCATCTAAATTTTCAAAATTTTGATTCTACTTTAATTAAAAGTATATTTTAAAAAATTTCTAAATTTAAATCTCATCCCACGTTTTTGTTGTTTCTATTTTCCTTAGGTTGCAACTTAAATTTTATTTATTATTATTAAATTAATATTATTTTATCAGAATATCAAGTTACAAAACTTGATTATTGAGTGATAAGCAAAATCCAAATTTTTCAAGAGGTGATTAATATAAATCTATCCCAAGAAATAATATATATCTCCATTAATTCGATAATCTTTATCTATGTCAAAAAATAGTATATATCTCCATTAATTTGATCATTTCTACGTTAATGATAACCAAAAAATAAAAACAAAAACAAAAAAATCTATCAAAATAAGAAGTTTGAGAAACAACCTCCAAAGGAACACAAGAGGTTCAACTTGAAGAAGCTTTCATACAAGGAAAGTTTGATTGAGAGATTGAATGCTTTTAACTCTGTAGCCAATGATGATGAGGATGATGAGTGAAAGTAGTGTTGGATTCGGTGCTTAATATTTGTTGAATATCTGTGATACATTTTGTTTTTTTGTCAGCGCAACTAAGAACCTAGTCGTGTTTTTCTTTTTGTTAAATTTGTCATTTTTTAGGTTGTCTTTCATCATCTAGATGTTTAACTAGATATGAATTTTTGCATCATTTATATATAATATATATATATATATCAACCAAGTTCTCTTTCTCTCTTTTTTTATTTTTATTTTTTATTAGTATTACATTGATTCTTCATCTCAAAGATGAGGCTTCCATTGCTACTATGGACATGTACATATCTCATGCAAGCATATATGAATTTAAATTGCCTTTCAATATTTTGAATGCTTTATTATTTTGCTAGATGTGATTAGGCTCAAAAGTATATGCTTCATTACTTTTCTGGATCATTTAAATACATTAAAACTAAGTTAATAGGATTTATTTTATATAATTATCAAACAAAATGAAATAAACTTTGTCAAGTATGATTTATTCATGTTGTTCCCTTTTTACTTTTTATTTTTATTTTGAATATCAACATTTATTTATGTAAAGTGTGCATAGAATTATGTATCCGTTTGCAACATTAATTAATATTTTTTCTAATTATTGGTATAATTTTATATTCCCAACAAATTCTTCATTGATCTTTTTATATTTTTGGTTTTAAATTGCAAAATTTTGGACCATCATTATAAAATAGGTTTTTTTTTTCCTTGCGATTATGGAACTTATTTGACTAAAGTAGTTGTACGGCACCAGACTCCCTGGGCCTGTTGGATCATTAAAGGCCCACTAAGGCTCTACTTCCTTGGCACGTTCGGATGAGGACATTTTGGTCGTAGCCGTCCACTCGTGTTTCCCGAGATTGCGTCATCCCCCGAGGATACTTCCTCGGAAAGTTCTATCATGCCCGGGAAATCTATAACCGAGCATCTACGACCAGTAGTTGTATCCACCTAGCGTCAGGGAATGGGAACTATTTCCAAGGCCATTCCCACCTAAACATCCACCTATCATCGCCTGTATTGGACCTCCAAATGCACTAGCGACAGAGCTAATCATCACTACCCCACTAGCATCTCACTATAAATACAAGAATCTCATGGGAAGGAAGGGTTGGTTGAAAAACAGAGAGAGAGAGAAAAAGAGTAGAAGGAATCATCGATCAGTTTCAGCACAAGAACGACCCAGTGTAGGGAATCCAAGCCCACGATACAAATAGATTGTGAGCCCAAACGAGTCATAGCCCAGTATCCTCGTTCTGAGGCCTGCACAATTGGCGCCGTTTGTGGGAAGCGCCTATAAAGCTGTAGTTCGACTGAGACTCGCCTGCGAGACAATGTCCGGAAGACATTTGGGGGGTGGTGACGAAACTGGGTCGGTTGGGTCTTCTAGGGGGTTGTCCTGGCGAGAAAGAAGGCAAAAGGGGCGTGAAGACAGGGAGCGTGAACGGGAAGATATGTCCGGTCTCGGGGAAGGGTCATATCAGACGCAGCGGACAGTGACAGACGCCTCGAACCGAAGGCAGCCTGATGACAGGGACCAGGAAATTGAGCGGCTGCGTAGGCGGGTGAGGGAGTTCGAGTTAAAAGCGGACGACAGGCGACGAAGAAGGGAGCGAGACGATCTCGGAAGGAGGACCGAGAATTTGGGGGGTCGCCAGGAAATGGGGGCCAGCCATTCGGGGTCCCATTGGTGAAGGGAGCGCTCGCGTTCGCATGACTCATACCAAAGGTCGCATTCACGGGAGCCTCATCATCGCCGAAACCGCTCCCGGTCGCGGGATCATGACGAGCGGGGGTCGGATTCCTCCGAGGAAAAGAAGCCACGGAACGCCGCTATGGACGCGTTGAGCCGCGCCTTGCGAAGGGTGGCGAGGTCCCCCTTCTCAGATGAAATTGAACGGGCCACAATGCCAAGAAAGTTCCCGAGGCCACCGTTTAACATCTACGACGGAAGGGCAGACCCGGTCGAACACGTCAGTCATTACATCCACATGATGTCCCTGCATTCGCATAATGACGCACTGATGTGCAAGGTGTTTCCCTCCAGTCTTGGCCCAACCGCTCTTAGGTGGTTCAACGGACTACGTAAGAAATCCATACACTCTTTCGCCGAGCTAGTCCAGGAGTTCGGTGTTCGGTTCGTAACCTGCAGCCGAGTGCCACAACCTGTTGATACCCTGCTCTCAATGAGGATGGGGGTGGGGGAGACTCTTCGTAGTTACTCCAGCCGCTACTGGGAGCTATATAACGAGATTGGTGGGGGCAACGAGAAGATCGCGGCAAGTACCTTTCGGATGGGCCTACCCGAGGACTCCGAACTGCGGGAATCACTTACTAAAAAGCCACCAGAGGACATGAGGCAGCTCATGAGGCGTATCGAAGAGTATAAGCGCCTAGAAGATGATCGGTTGCAGAGCAAAGGTAAGGCCCCATTAATAAACCGTCCCCGGCAGGGGAATTTCCAGCCGAGACCGCGGAAGGAATGGAGAGCGCAGGAACCACCCTGGCAGGCAGGGGAAGTGAATACAACGTTCAAAGAGCCGGTGCACCAGATAGTAGAAAAAATCAAGAATGAGCCATACTTCAGGTGGCCGAATAAAATGGGCGGCGACCCATCCCGGCGAAATCAAAACTTGTACTGCAGTTACCATAGGGACAAAGGCCACACCACCGAGCAATGCCGAGTACTGAAAGATCATTTGGGGCAGCTAGTACGGTCCGGACATCTGAAGGATTATGTGGTGAAACCCGGCGACCAAGGGATCGGCCATTCAGGTCGGCAGAAAGACCTCCCCCAGCAACCACCTCGTGGGGTAATCGAGATGATTCTTTTACCCCCGTGGGTTAAGCCAGCAACAGGAAGAAGGGTGTTGACAGTAGCGCCTGCGAAAAAGTCACTAGACACGGGGCCAGCAGAAAAGAAAGCGAAGTATTGCCAGGAGGCAATCGCCTTCGGGAAAGACGACTTACAGGGTACAATGTAACCACACGAAGATGCGTTAGTGATCACCGCCCGGATAAGCGGTTTCGATGTGAAGAGGGTAATGGTAGATCAGGGCAGCGGGGCTGATGTAATGTATCCGGATTTGTTCAACGGACTTGGGTTAAAGACTCAGGACTTGGGAAAGTATAGTGCGCCGCTAGTCTCGTTCGATGGAAGAATAGTGATACCAGAGGGCCGGATTTCATTACCAGTAGTCCTGGGGGGAAAGGAGGTAAAGGTCATCTTCATAGTGGTTAATTCCTTCTCACCATACACGGCAATCTTGGGGAGACCGTGGATCCACTCCATGGAAGCTGTGCCATCCACATTGCATGTAAAGATTAAGTTCCCTACCGAGCAGGGTATCGCGGTGGTGCGAGAGAGCCAGCAAATGGCCAGACAGTGCCTAGTGGCTGCAGCAAATTGGGAAGGCCCGCGGACGGGGCAGAATGACGAGACCGAAGAAGCCCCGTCATAGCAATTACAGCACCCCCGAGAGGATTCGGGGAATGCTTGCGCCGAGGAATTAATAAAGGTCAGAATACTGCCAGACAGGGACAAGCACTTCCAGATAGGGGCCAGCCTGACAACCCACAAGAGAGTTGAATTGCTACTGTTTCTTGTCCGGAGCCTGGACGTGTTTGCGTGGAGTCCGTACGAAGTGCCGGGGGTAGACCCCGAATTTATCGTCCACAGGCTCAACGTGGACCCCTCATTCCCTCCCAAGAAACAGAGACCGAGGAGGAAAGCGCATGAACACGCCGAGGCTGTTAGGGCCGAGGTTCAGCGTCTAAAGGAGGCAGGTGCAGTGAAGGAGGTCTTCTTCCCAGAATGGCTTGCAAATACAGTGGTGGTAAAAAAGAAGAACGGCAAATGGAGAGTCTGCGTGGACTTCACGGATTTGAACCGAGCATGCCCGAAAGACCCGTTCCCTATGCCCAAGATTGACCAGTTGGTAGACGCCACGTACGAACATCCGAGAATGAGCTTCTTGGATGCGTTTCAAGGCTATCACCAGATTGCCCTGGCCGGCGAAGATCAGGAAAAGACTGCATTCATATCTCCCGACACCAATTACCATTACACCGTAATGCCGTTCGGCCTGAAAAATGCCGCTGGCAACGTACCAGCGGATGACGGCCCCTCGGTTTTGGTTATCAGAAGACCAGAAGTTGTATCGAAGATCCTTCGGTGGACCATACCTTTTATGCCTGCACCCGGACAAAGTGAACCAACTTTTAGCCGAGCTACATGAGGGAGTGTGTGGCAGTCACGTAGGAGGACGTTCGCTAGCTCACCGGGCCATGACTCAGGGATTTTGGTGGCCTCAGATGCAGAAGGATGCCGCCGAATATGTTCGTAAGTGTGAGCGATGTCAAAAACACGCTCCCCTGATCCATCAGCCCGCCGGCCATCTCAATCCGGTCAATAGCCCCTGGCCATTCGCACAGTGGGGGCTGGATATACTTGGACCATTCCCCCGAGCGACGGGCAACCGGAGGTTCGTACTCGTAGCCGTCGATTACTTTACAAAGTGGGCAGAGGCTGAAGTTTTATCGAATATCCGGGATGTGGACGTGAAGAAGTTTGTGTGGAAGAACATTGTCACCAGATTCGGAGTACCCAATTCCTTGGTGTCAGACAATGGATTGCAGTTCGATAGCCGGGCATTCCGAGAATTCTGCACGGACCTCGGCATTAAGAACAAGTACTCTACCCCGGCGTACCCGCAGAGCAATGGCCAAGCCGAAGCTGTCAATAAAGTAATTGTAAATGGGCTGAAGAGAAGACTGGATAGTGCGAAGGGGAACTGGGCCGAGGAGTTACCTACCGTCCTGTGGGCTTACCGGACAACACCGAGAAGGTCCACGGGGGAGACTCCGTTCTCTCTCACCTACGGCGCTGAAGCAGTTATACCCATCGAGGTAAGTATGTGCAGCGCACGAGTATCTAAGTACGACCCCGCTTCGAATGACGAAATGCTGACTCGACATTTAGACCAGCTGGACGAGCGACGTGAAGCAGCAACTATCCGGTTGGCCGACTACCAACAGAAACTGGCCAGAAGGTACAACCAAAGTGTAAGAAGGAGGAGGTTTGATGCCGGGGATCTGGTTTTGAGGAAGGTAATAGGGCATATGCGAGACACCCATGCAGGCAAGTTGGCGCAGACCTGGGAAGGACCGTATAGAGTTACAGCAGCGGCCGGGGAAGGAGCGTATTATTTGGAGGAATTGGATGAGAGACCATTGCCTCGCTCCTGGAACGTTCAGAACTTGAAGAGGTTCTATCATTAACAAGCCATGTGTTCAGTTTGAATTGTAGAGTTGCTGGTATTAGTAAAAGAAGTTGTTAGCGCAAGTCATTTGCAGTGGGAGTCTTACAGTTCACTAAGGACTGAAACCTGTCTCCCGGCTCGATCCCTATCACCGAGCAGGTGGAAACCTAATATTTATCTAAGGACTGAAACCTGTCTCCCGGCTCGATCCCTATCGCCGAGCAGGTGGAAACCTAATATTTATCTAAGGACTGAAACCTATCTCCCGGCTCGATCCCTATCGCCGAGCAGGTGGAAACCTAATATTTATCTAAGGACTGAAACCTGTCACCCGGCTCGATCCCTATCGCCGAGCAGGTGGAAACCTAATATTTATCTAAGGCCTGAAACCTGTCTCTCGGCTCGATCCCTATCGCCGAGCATGTGGTAACCTAATGTTTTGCTAAGATCTAAAGCTTGTCTCTTGGTTCGATCCCTATCACCAAGCAAACAGAAATCTTAAAAACTAAAGTATTCCCTAATGCACACTCCAAGCAAAACAAAATTCCTCGGGAAAGGGCGACCCATCATGTAGGAAACAATCCCGAGCTGTATATTTGGTAATTAGTACGCTAATATGCAACAGTAAGGTGAAAATAACATAATAACATTAATTGAAACCGCGCAATGCGGAATGTTCAAGATAAAATAAAAACCAAGGAAAGATAATGTCTTGTCACCACAACCCGGTGACCTAGGTAAAACCTTTGCAATAACATAAGTAATTAAACTAAAACAAATAAACGGTTCGGCAATTAACTTGGAGGAAGGTCGGCCCGAGAATCACTGGTGACCTCCGCGCCGGTTGGCTCAACATGAGAGTCAATGGCCTCCACCAATGCTCGCATATTGGAGGTCTCCTCTTCATCGATAATATGTGGAGCGTTCTGCGCGGGCGCGGCCGTAGTCGGGAAGGGGATCTCGCTCGGGTTCCGTAGAGGAGAATCCTCGGGAACCCCCGCGGCCCGAAGCGCGGCAAACCACCCCTCCTCGAACCCGAGCTTGTGGGCCTGGCGGATGACCGGCTCCGCGGAGTTCTCGGCGTCAGCAAACCCCTCGTTGTACCACTTGCTTTCGCAAGCATCCAACGCGGCCTTTAAGTCCGCCAACTCCTCCCCTTGGGCCATCTTCAGGCTCTCCGACTCGGCTAGCTTCAGCTGCGTATCCCCCAGCAGCTTCTCCAGCCTGGCGTTCTTCTCCTCGGCGCGGGCCCTAGCCTCCTCGGCTGTGGCAGCCTTTTTCTGCGCTTCCTCCGCCGCTTTCAGCTTTTCCGCGGCATTGACCTCAGCCACGTCTTTCAGCGCCTTTTCCCGCCCAGCGTCCTCCGCAAGGTCTTTCAGTTTCCCGTCCACTATACAGGACAACTGCGCGGCCTGAACAAACAATCATTCAAAGTATTACAAGACCCCGTGCATAAGTAAATTCAGAGAACGAATCAATAAAAAAACTAAGTGTCATAGTTTTTAAGGGTCTTACCGCCATACTGAGCCACACAAGCCGCCTCCCCACAGATTCCTCCGTCCCCTCCTCGTAGGCATGGACGTCTTCGGGCAAGAGCAAGCTGCTTGCCAAGCTCCGAGCGACGCGGCCCCCCTGACCTTTGTCCCAAACTCGAAGACTGGTAGTCTCCGTGAGGGGCTCGCCATCCAGCAAGAAGGACGGCTGCCAGGTCGCGGCGGACCGGGAGGTTGATGCGCCATCCGGCCGGGTTTGGGCCACCGGCTCGCGAATGACAATACCGGAAGAAGGGCGAGTCGAGACCCCGCCCGGGCCGGTCTGTGTCTGTTCCCCGGCACATGGCCTTTTGCGCACTCGGGTCTGTTGGGGAGGAGTAGGCTGAGGTTGTTGATTCGGGCCCTCCTGTTGCTGACCAACTTGCCGTGCGCCAGGCACAAAACGGCTTATCGTCATGGCCCTCCTCGTCACCATTTCGTGACCGTGAGCGGGTTCGGCCTCCAAAGGATCAACTTGTTCGGCTACGACACCTTCGGCCACTTGGACAAGCGCCTCTGCTTCTTCGAGAACCTCGAGCTGAACGGGATCTTGAGGCTCGATTTGTTGATGTGCTCTTTCTCGGAGCGCGCGCGACACTCTTTCAGCCGATTCGTCGCGAAGTGGTTGGCGCTCGTCCGAACAAATATACCGCGGCCCTAAATCACGTGCTTCCCCTACCGTGAACTTCGGAGGCAAGAAGTTTGAGTTGCGCACGTCAATATAGGAGAGCAACGGGCTGTCAACCAAGAGGGCCTGACTGAACGCTTGCCAGGTGGAGTACACTGGTTCAACGCCGAGGATCAGGTGTGATGCTCGGAGTTGTCCGTCCGAATGAACGAAGATCTTTGACCTAAGTACAAAGTTTAGGTCGTGGACGTGGACTACTCGGCGGTCCGGCTTGAACCTTTTGCTATCTGTAAAAACAAAAACAAAAAAGAATGCATATACGAAATTGGTTAGGAGTTACTAACGACGATCAAACATAAGCTAAAGTAAGGGCGCTCGGTACCGACCAACATCGCGCGGCGAAAACGCGCAGGGGAGCTCCTCGGCAAACCAGTTACCGCTCACCCGTACAAATTCCCCCGCAGAATTTCTATTGGAATCAGGCAGGCATGAGACTAGCCGTACCTTCATATCCCTAGTTTTCAAATAGTAATCTGAATTGATATTTCCGCACAGACTGTACATAAAATTAATATCGTGATGATTCAGCTGTAGACCGAACAGATGGTTCAGCCTACTGACACAGCTCACTACCCGATAAAAGTTAGGAGCGAGTTGGTCGAGGCAAAGACCGTAAAACCTAAGGGTACTCAGGATAAGGGGATCTACCGGGAACCTGACCCCGCCCTCTAGAATAGCCATTAATGGGAAGAAAACAGTATTGACGCCTTGGCGCCGTTGGATGTCTATATCACCCTCGGGGCAATATGCAATATCTACGTCCCCGGGCACATTGAATGCGGCCCTAAAGGTAGCCAAAGCGGCCTCAGAGGAGAGAAGGTAGGAATAACCCATTTCCTATACTAAGGTCTCTAAAAGGAGAAGCTACGATTCGCGAATACAAAAGAATGCAAAAGAGAATCAGATAAGGAAGGGGAGAGGACTTACTTGAGGCTCTAAGGAGGAGAGATCCTGATCTAGAAGAAAGGATGCGCAAAGAGAAGCACTCAGTCAAGCGTAAAATGAGAGTAAGGATGCGAAAAATGGTGAAGAGCGCCTGAAGGGGGTATATATAGAGGGTGGGTGAGGAGTAAATGGCAATTAATAAGCCGGCGGCACGAAATCCAACGATCCATTACCCCAACTGCCACACGTGTGACGCCTCGGTTCGCGAAGTGTCAGGCAGTAATGACAGCTTATCAGACTTGGTGCGCCTTTTGAGAAGCGCACTAGTGACCGAGTAAAACTCCCTGGCCGGGCCGTTAACCCCTCAAATTCCTTGATTCATCCCCCGGGGACGGGATTTGAATCAAAGGGGGGCTAATGTACGGCACCAGACTCCCTGGGCCTGTTGGATCATTAAAGGCCCACTAAGGCTCTACTTCCTTGGCACGTTCGGATGAGGACATTTTGGTCGTAGCCGTCCACTCGTGTTTCCCGAGACTGCGTCATCCCCCGAGGATACTTCCTCGGAAAGTTCTATCATGCCCGGGAAATCTATAACCGAGCATCTACGACCAGTAGTTGTATCCACCTAGCGTCAGGGAATGGGAACTATTTCCAAGGCCATTCCCACCTAAACATCCACCTATCATCGCCTGTATTGGACCTCCAAATGCATTAGCGACAGAGCTAATCATCACTACCCAACTAGCATCTCACTATAAATACAAGAATCTTATGGGAAGGAAGGGTTGGTTGAAAAACAGAGAGAGAGAGAAAAAGAGTAGAAGGAATCATCGATCAGTCTCAGCACAAGAACGACCCAGTGTAGGGAATCCAAGCCCACGATACAAATAGATTGTGAGCCCAAACGAGTCATAGCCCAGTATCCTCGTTCTGAGGCCTACACAGTAGTAAAATCAAAGTGGAAATGATAGCTCTTTATAGAAAAAAAAATTATTTTAAAGCCTGGTATTAAATAGTCATAGACTCATATGCAATTTTACAATCTATATGGTTCAATTTTTTTTTTAAACTCGGTTTAATTATTTTCTTGATTTTGTTTTCCAGGTTTGTCATAAAAAGATTCCAAGCATCCTAAGAAAAGTGTGTAATCTATATGTAGAGCTTTGCAATTTTTTCTTTTCATTTACACGTAGTGTCTCTCTTACAATTCAAACTATTCATTTTCTTTTTGTTCTCAAATAAATTTTGTATTATATGAATTTATGTATAAAATTGTGCAACATACAGGAAGCAAAACTTATGACAGGTTCTATAATTAGAACAAATTATAAGCTATTATTCTTCGAACAGTTCTATCTCTTAAAAGTGGCCAATTTTTATAATACTATGTCTAAAGATTTTAATAAAGAACAATGACGAAGAAGAACAAGGATACTCTAAAAACATAATGTACAAATCAGTAATCAAAGATTTTCCAAAGGAAAAAAAAAAAATACTACTAACATTTTTTAATCATTGATATTGTTTTTAACAATACTTCAAGTCACTAACATATTAGTACTTATTTCGTTATAATAATTATTAAAATATATAATTATTTATACATATATTTTACAAGTTTTTTTATAAAATCATGCAACGCACGGACTTATAACTAGTTTAAAACAAAAGGATGTGTCCAGTTAAAAAAGTACTGATGGTAAGCCAAACCCCAAAAACTAATTATCCTTTCATCCAAAAATAAATAAAAAACTAATTATCCAATATATCTCTATATATTAAGAGGGTTCAGAAAGTTAAATATGAATTCAAAAAATGTCAAAAATACCTCTAATTTAATTAAAAAATCATTATTCTTAAAAAATAAAAAAACATGGTTAAAACTGTAATTCAACAAAATTAAAAAAAAAAAAATATATATATATATATATCAAAGAAACTTTTTTTCCTAAAAATTAACACACTCTCTATTTCAACGAGTAATGCTACAGATACAAACTATTTTACAACATTTTTACAAAATGTTGATGTGGCTAGCTCTTATTAGTTTTTATTTAGACCTACCATTAATATCACTTTTTTATTTACCAATAATCACTCACCACATCAGCAGTTTGTAGAATTTTTTGTAAAATAATTTGTACCTCTAGTATTATTCCTAGGGCTGTAAATGAACTAAGCCGATCATGAGCAACTCGGGCTCAGCTCGATAAAAAGCTTGTTCATTTTGTTTGTTTATAAATAAGCCAAGCTTGAGCCTTAGTTTTAGGCTCGTTTAATAAACAAGCCGAGCCCAAGCAAAAAAATTTGTTCATGAACAAGCTCGTGTGCTATTAGGCTTGATACATAACAATTCAAGCATAGACTCATTCATAAGTTTATATGTGTTAGCTAAATATATTTATTACACATATCTTAATAATGACATGGTCAACATGAGACCACTACCTATATTATCTTAATTTTTTCCTTCCTTTTAAACTAATCAAGAACTACTTTAGACTATAATTACATTTGAAAATAATTAATTAATTAAGTAGGCCACATATGATCATTCTCTATCAATCATCTAAAGTAAAGTTATGAAACATGTTAGTATTTTCTCATTCATAATAGTTACAAACAGATATTTTTCTAGTCCTTCACCTTCTAACGTGAATGTAAAAATTGTATTTTAAACAATTGCTAAAACTATAAATAAGGAATGATGAATGAATGAATTTAATTATGTAAATTATTAATTTGAATAATAGCTAATCATAAGTAAGACTAGATGCATGATAAAATGAGTATACTATTTTCTTTTTCTTTTTCTTTTTTCTTAATTTTAGAGATTTAAGCATTTAATAATGTAATTTTTTTATATCTCAAGCTCAAAAACTTGACTTGAGCTCAAGTTTGAGCTTGATATTAAGCTTAAGTTTGGCTTGACTAATTAATCAAGCCAAACCAAATCAAGCCAAGCCAAGCCAAGCTCAAACTCAAGCTTTTTGGCTTTCCCTTGAGCTTAATCTCAAACACTATTTTTAGGCTTGTCACAAGTTCAAGCCAAGCTCGAGCTTTTGATTTTTCTTGACGAGCCAAGCTTGAACATGCACTACTTGACAAAGCTCGGTTCGTTTACAACCCTAATTATTCCTATTTAAATATGAGAAATGATATGTCCACTAAATTTTCATAACATTTTTAGAACAAATCTTAAATGATAAGTTATTACTGGCTATTATTATTAGGACAAAAAAGTAATTTTAGTGTTAAGTTTAAATTTAAACAAATAACAACTAACTATTTATGATTTGTTGTGAAAATATTGTGAAAATGTTGTCAACGTAGCATCTCTCTTTAAATATATCTCACCCATGTTTAATACATTTTTCTCCTAAAAACTAGCACATATTAATATAAATTATCATCTTTCAATCACTAAAACATTGATAATAATCATCACATTAAAAGAATTACCAAAATCAGATGATAATTATGGAATGAGCGCGTGAGTCTCTCTTATTTTGTTTTTAAAAGTAAATAATTTTCAGTCATTATATTTGGAGTTGCTATATTTTTTGCTATATTTTTCAATAAAAAAAAAATACTTAGGAGTGTGATGTGACATATAGGCTAGTACATATGATATAAACACACACACACACACATACTTATCTAAAATCTATATCATTTTATTGTCCAATAATTCAAAAAAAAAAAATGTTAGAAGAACCAATAATTCAAACTTGTTCACAACAACTTGATTAACTTGATATTCTCTCATATAAACATCATCGACTAAAGGTTTGTAAGGACTAGATTTGAGTTCCTAGCCCAAAAAGCCCAAAGCGATGAATTTGTAGAGAATGGGTTAGAAAAACTGGGGTTTAGATGATCAAACTAACATTGGAATAGGTTAGATGACTGAATAATACAAAGAAGTAGAGTTAAGTTGAAGAAAAATCCTTCTCGGAATGATCTAAGGTGATCTGTTCATATATATATATTTCTCTCAAATTAGGTTACAAGTTTGATTTCTCCTTGTTACCGTGTTTTTCTCCCCTTTTCTCTCCCAGCCTCCCCCTCTTCGTGAAGGGTCTTAGCTCTTATATGTCTCTTTCCAAAGCATTCTGATCTTACACTTGTTGATCATTTGTGTTACTACTTGAGTGCCTATCCCACCAGACACCTTTTCTAGTCGTATAGGTTTTGTGGCAGCCAACTTTGCACTGTTCAGGTATCACCTCCACATTAATGCGGTCAGGGAGTTAGCTGCAGAGCATTTAATGCAGAGGTAGCAGTTTTTGTAGATATTTATAACCTTCTTCTATTCCTTTCCTATCCAGCGTCTGACTTCTAGCTGTGATGCTACCTGGTAGGATACTTAGGAAGGTAAGATATCCCTAGTAATCTCAGATTCACAATTTCGAGATGCCTTCTATCCTCAAACTAGTAAATATCCTCGGACTGGGCCATAGGCCTAATACATACCGTTTTAATAGTGCCTTTTGGCTATCTGGCCCCCACAAGGGTTTTTTTTTTTTTTTTTTTTTAATTTTTATTACTTTACTAATCCATGCTAGTAATTAATAAATAAATTATAGTATTTTTTGCTAAATAATAAATAAACTAGTTTATATTAGTGGGAAAATTTTTAAATAATATAATTTTTTTCTCTTTTATTTTTTTGTCTATATATGAAATTTTATGATTGTGGGGGTAAAAGCCCAACACCATGTGTTGGGCTTAGGGCCCAATTCGAATATCACTACGTGTCCGAAGAGAAGAAAGTGGTTAGGAAGGAGTCCAGGTGAAAGAAATACCTGGAAATGAATGAGGAGAATAGTCTGAAGAGAACCCTAATGGTCTGAAGAGGTCATTCTCCTCGAACACGAAGGGGACTTGATCAAGCAAATATACGGAAGGTTTGAGTGATCTTCCTATCTACTTCCACGATAAGGACAAACTTTGTGCATGCTTGGAGATGATAAGAACGGAGAAATATCTAAAAGGAAAAGCTGCTACCACCGTATTTAATGCACTGCAGCAACTTTCCTGGCCGCATATATGTGGAGAAGACCCCTGAACAGTGTCATCTCAGCTACCACCACTTATGAAAAGCTAAAGCAGATATCTGATGTGACATGTACTCAAGTGAATGCTTAGATGAAGAACATGTGTACGGTGAAGATGAGGGAGAAGAAGAATGTATAAATGTAATAGGCCTCTAAAGAAAAGGGAGACTCGAAGAATTGTATTGAGATTTCAATCAATAACAAGTCTCTTCGGATTTGAGTTTATTTAGCTTTCAAGCTTGTTTTTACGTTAGTTCATCCTAGTGCATCAGAGTTAATCGTTGTTAGATTCACAACCAGCCTAACTTTTTCACCCACTCTCTACAAATTCATTGTTCTAAGTTCGTTAGGCTCATAATCCTGACCTTTTGGGCTAGGGCCACGAAATTTGGACCCTACAATTGGCGCTGTCTGTGGGGATTAGCTTGAGCGAAAGTGAAGGCAACATTCTATAATGGCTGAACCAAGGCAACGACAAGCAGAGTCTAGGGCATCTCAGCATGTTAATCATTTCCTTAATTTGGAATGGAGACAGGACCGTGAAGGTAGTGTACACACCGCACATGATGATCGAAGTCAGTCGCATGGAGGAAGTCACATGTTTCATGCAGAGAAAAACCAGAACATGCAATTAGAAATTGAAAGGCTAAAGAGGGAGCTGTGCCATGCAAAGAGGAAACGTATTTCTTCGTATTCTGATGAAGATTTTGATGACGAACAGGACGTCACTTACAAGCAGAAATCTCGAACACCGGTCAATGAGTCTCTTTCCTATGAAGAAGCGCACTGTCGTGAGAGGCAGCCTCGAAGCCCATTACATGGAGGCGTAGGGAACAATGCTATGAGCAAGGCTTTAAATCAAATTTCCATGTCCCCTTTTACACATAACATCGAGAACGCAACACTCCCTCGACGTTTTCACTAGCCGACGTTTACCATTTATAACGGCCAGACAGACCCTGTGGAACACGTGAGTCATTTCAACCAGAGGATGGCCGTTCATTCCAGAAATAAGGCCTTAATGTGCAAGGTTTTCCCATCTAGTTTGAGACCGATCGCTATGAGATGGTTTGATAGCCTGAAAGCGGACTCTATAAGTTCTTTTTAGGAGCTCACTCAGGCATTTGGATCCCATTTTGTCACATGTCGCAAGGTTCCGCAGTCTTTGGCCTCCCTATTGTCCGTCAGCATGCGAGAGGGCAAGACTTTGAAGTCGTATTCGGATAGATTTTGGGAAATGTACAACGAGATGGAGGACGATTGCGACCTAGTGGCCATCAGCTTCTTTAAGCTCGGCCTCCCCACTAAACACGGCTTAAGGAAGTCTCTAACAGGCAAGCCTGTTACCAGTGTACGCCAACTACTGGACATGATTGACAAGTATAAAAGAGTCGAGGAAGACCAGCAACAGGGCAAAGGAAAAGATAAGGTTATGCCTCAAGAGATGAGGGATTTCAGGTCGGATTGGCAAGGCCACAATAGATTGCAGAGAGACTGGGTCGAACAACAAGGTTCGACGAACCTTCAGATAGTTAATGCTGTGTTCTGAGAGCCAGTGCACCAAGTCCTAGAGAGGATCAAGAATGAGCCTTTCTTCAAGAGACCGAACAAAATGGTTGGAAACCCTGAAAGGTGCAACCATAACCTCTACTGCCAATATCACCAGGATCATGGATATACTACGGAGGATTGTAGGAGTCTGTGGGACCATTTGGACTAATTCGTCAGCAAAAGCAAGTTAAAACAACTCTTACATCATACCTATGGTCAGGGTGACCAGACAAACGCAGGATCTTGAAGGGATGACTCCTCTAAGCCCCCCTTTGGCACAATAAATGTTAACTTTGCCGCACTAGGAAGAACAGGATCTTGTCCATCCAGAATACTATCAGTTGCTCGGCTGCCCTCGAAAAATGTTAACAGAGAGCCGAAGAGGGCTAGGATGGAGATTCAACCGGTTTTGGGCTTCTTGGACGCGGACAAAATCGGAACTATCCAACCTCATGATGATGATCTGGTGATCACTCTCAGGATAGGGGGTATGACGTGAAGAGAGTGATGGTGGATTAGGGTAGCGGCGCAGAAATAATGTACCCGGACCTTTATAAGGGGCTGAATTTGACGCCTGAGGACCTAATGCCCTATAGCTCCCCCTTGGTGAGTTTCGATGGGAAGGTGGTCATCCTGAGAGGCCAAATCAAGCTACTCGTGCAAACCGGCTCTAAAACAGTGGAAGTAGATTTTATAGTGGTAGACGCGTACTCACCCTACATAGCGATTGTGGCTAGACCTTGGCTCTATACACTCGGGGCCGTTTCCTCCACTCTTCATTAGAAGGTCAAATACCCGTCCGAGGGGCAAGTTAAGGAGATCCTAGGAGATCAATCTACGGCCAGACAATGTCTGGTGGCAGTGATCCAGCATAAACCTTAAGCTGAATCCTCGGCCCACAACGAAAGGAACTTATAGCAGTTAAAATCCATGGTGCTGGACACCGAGGCCTCAGCCAAGGAAGCAGAGTGTGAAAGCTTGATAAAGGTAGTTATTGATGATGATCCAGAGAAGTTTTTTCAAGTCGGATTTCTACTGCCTCCTCAAGAGAAGGAAGAGCTGATAGAATTTCTCAGGACCAACATTGACGTATTTGCATGGGACTCCACGGAAGCCCCAGGAGTAAACCCAGAGTTCATTTGCCATCACTTGAACGTTAACCCTGCCATCATCCCTAAAAAGCAACCGCTCCGACGTCCATCAAGAGAACACGTAGCTGCAGTCAGGGAAGAAGTAATGAAACTCAAACAAGCAGGAGCAATTAAGGAAATATTTTATCCTGAATGGTTGGCTAACACTGTGGTGGTGAAGAAGAAAAACGAAAAATGGCAAGTGTGCGTGGATTTCACAGACCTGAATAGAGCTTGTCCGAAGGATCCGTTTCCCATGTCGAAGATTGATCAACTGGTTGATACTACCGTTGGCCACCCTCGGATGAGTTTCTTGGACGCTTTTCAAGGGTATCATTAGATACCATTGGCTTTGGATGATCAGGAAAAGACAACTTTCGTCACCCCTACTGGGAATTACCACTACAAGGTCATACCGTTCGGTCTGAAGAATGCAGGAGCCACCTATCAAAGGATGATGACTAGAATGTTTGAACCTTAGCTGGGTAAAAATATGGAAGTTTATATTGACAACATGGTGGTGAAAAGCAAGGTCATAGCTGGGCACATTGGGGATCTCAAGGATGTTTTTGAAATCCTCAAGAAACACAAATTGCGTTTAAACGCATCCAAGTGTTCATTTGGTGTAGGGTCAGGCAAGTTCTTGAGGTACATGGTGACTCACAGAGAAATTGAAGTTAACCCCGATCAGATAAAGGCCATCAACAACTTACGAGCTCCTCGGAACCCCAAGGAGATTCAGAAATTGACCGGAATGACTGCTGCCCTGAACAGGTTCATTTCCCGATTAGCAAATAGGTGTAGACCTTTCTTCTCATTGATCAACAAATGGAAGGGATTTGAGTGGATTGAGGAATGTGTTGTGGCTTTTCAGCAACTTAAGGACTACCTAGCTCAGCCTCTAATCATGTCCAGTTTTGAGCCAGATGAAATCTTGTTTGCCTACATTGTTGTAGCTCCTAATGCCGTAAGCTTAATGTTAATATGAGCAGATTGTGGCATGCAAAAGCCAGTTTATTATGTAAGTAAGTCGCTGCATGAAACCGAGATCCGCTATTTGCCATTGGAGAAGGCTATCCTGGCTGTGGTGCTTGGTACACGGAAGTTGTCTCACAATTTCCAAGCCCATACAGTTATTGTTCTCACCCAGCTCCCACTTAAGGCTATACTCCAAAATGCTGACTACACTGGAAGGATTGCTAAATGGGGCACGATCTTAGGGGTTTTTGATATCAAATACATGCCTCGCACATCAGTTAAGGGCCAGATCCTTGCAGATTTGGTGGCTAAGTTCACAGAACCCCATTTAGAAGAAGTAACGCCAACGCCCAACATGGATGAAAAATCTGTTGGCATAATTTCCCAACGAGGCCCTTTACACTGGGAAGTGTACATGGACGGCGCATCAAACTGGAAAGGTTCCGGAGTAGGGCTAGTGCTGATATCCCCTGAAAGAATCATCATTGAAAAATCGTTAAGGCTGGACTTTTCGGTAACAAATAATGAGGCAGAGTATGAAGCTCTATTGATGGGAATGACTATGATTCGAAGAATGGGAGAAAAGGCAGTAGAGGTGTTCTCGGACTCAAGATTAGTCGTGAGTTAAGTGCGAGGTGAGTATGAGGCGAAAGATGAAAGAATGCAGGGATACTTGAGTCAAATTAAATCTTTGCAGTCAGAGTTTAAGTCTTTTAATTTGCTGCAAGTCCTCAGAAGTGGTAATACACATGTTGATTCTTTGGCCACGCTCACTACCTCCTTAGCGCAAGATTTGCCAAGAGTTATCCTCGTCGAGGATCTGCATAGGCCTACGGAGGCAAGAAGAGAAGTAGTCCAAGTTCATCAAATCAGGGCCGAACTCAGCTGGATGGATCCTATAATTAAATTCTTGAAGGACGATATCTTGCCCAAAGGAAGGGGGGAAGCTGATAAAGTTCGGAGAAAGGTAAATAGATTCTGGCTGTCCGAGGACCAGAAACTGTATAAACGCTCCTATTCAGGGCCATACTTATTATGCTTGCGTCCTGAAGCAACTTAGTTACTACTAGAAGAGTTACATGAAGGAATCTGTGGGAGCCATACTGGAGGTAGATCTTTAGTTCACTGAGCCGTTACTCAAGGTTATTGGTGGCCGAATATGCAAAAAGAAGCCCATGAATATGTTAGAAAGTGTGACCAGTGCTACCGGTTTGCGCCGAACATACACCAACCAGGTGGAACCCTTAATCCACTATCTAGTCCATAGCCTTTCGCTCAATGGGGATTGGATATCGTGGGCTCATTCCCTAAGGCTACAGGAAACAAGAAGTATCTTCTGGTCGGCACAGACTATTTCACCAAATGGGTTGAAGCTGAACCTCTAGCTAACATCAGGGACGTGGATGTAAAGAAATTTGTTTGGAAAAGTATCGTCACTCGGTTTGGGATCCTTCATACCCTCATCTCGGACAATGGTCTTCAGTTTAATAGCAGAGCATTCAGGAACTATTGTAGCGAACTGGGAATCACAAACAGATACTCCACCCCTGCTTATCTCCAGGGAAATAGGCAGGCAGAAGCTGTTAACAAAGTCATAGTTAATAGATTAAAGAAAAGGCTAAACGATGCAAAGGGTAGATGGGTAGAAGAATTACCACATGTACTTTGGGCATACAGAACTACACCTCGTCGGTCTACCGGAGAAACCCCATTTTCAATGACCTATGGGGCTGAAGCTGTCATACCTTTGGAGATTGGGTTTCCAACATTGAGAACTAGTTCATTTTGTCCGACCGGCAACAATGAGCAACTAGAGAAGAGTTTAGACTTGATTGAGGAAAATAGGGAATACGCAATGGTCCAATTGGCACATTACCAACAAAAGCTCAAGTAAGGCTACGATGCCAACGTAAAGCTAAGGCCTCTAGAACCTGGTGATTTAGTGCTGAGGAAAGTTGTAGGCACTGCAAAGAACCCAGCCTGGGGAAAACTAGGACCAAATTGGGAAAGACCATATCGTATTACTTCAGGGGCTGGTATTGGGGCGTATTTCTTAGAAGACCTAGATAATCATGTAATACCACGGCCTTGGAATGTAAACAACCTCAAAAGGTACTATTATTAATCGAATCTTTGCTTCAATCAATATGCCATTGCGTTATATTAAGAATTCTCCTAAGTTTTTAAACTTAAATTCAATCATGCCTGTAGTCCTCGGACCAGATGATTTGGGTTAGTTAACACTCGCTTGCAATTCTCCTAAGTGTTTAAACTTAAATTCAATCATGCCTGTAGTCATCGAACTAGATAATTTGGGTTAGTTAACACTCGTTTGCAGTTCTCCGAAGTGTTTAAACTTAAATTCAATCATGCCTGTAGTCTTTGGATCAGATGATTTGGGTTAGTTAACACTCGTTTTCAATTCTCCTAAGTGTTTAAACTTAAATTCAATCATGCCTGTAGTCCTCGGATCAGATGATTTGGGTTAGTTAACACTTGTTTGCAATTCTCCTAAGTGTTTAAATTTAAATTCAATCATGCCCGTAGGCCTCGAACCAGATGATTTGGATTAGTTAACACTTCTATATGGTTGTTATTAATGCTTGGATTTAAAATGGATCACGCTCGAAATTCTCGGATGCATTTAAGTAAACTTTAACTTATGGTAGACCTACTTAGTCATGTGTAAATCAAAATCAACGAGTAGTAACATTCTCTATGCATGACAGAATAATTGCTTTCATTGCTTATTAGTAATTCTTACATAAACTGCTCTTTTCAGTATTAATTTAGGTTATTTACATCATCAGCATGATATGGTGGTTAAGTCTACAAGTTATTGTTATTCGTAGTGATAATGAGTCATAATATGTACCACATCGAGCCAGGTGAGTCCCAATCCTAGATGATGGTTCAAATCATCAACTGCTCCTAAAATCCTAAATACGTTAAGCGCACATTGGTTAGGGCTAAGCCTATGGTTTCGGAGATAGTCTCTAGTAACGGAACCCATAGGAATGGTCATTCCCCCCCTTTAGGAAGGCAATGATGGGGATTATAATTTCGCCCACTTCTCGATCTGTTAATAGCTTTTCTGGAGGACAATATCTCAAACCCACGTCTTGTGGTATATGATATGTTGCCCTAAATTCCTCCATTTGGGCGGGACTATCCACCAAATGCCGAAATCTACCCATCTCAATTAAAACAAAGAAGGGGAAGCGCTAAACGCAGTGGCTGGGGAGTGACTACTCGGAGGCCGAAGAGGCTAGCCGAAGAGAAGATGAAAGGCTTGAGTGAAGGAGAACTTACGCAAAACTAAATCGGAAAATGATCTTCAAACTTGTGGAGAGATTATCACAGATTCTGGGGAGAGTTAGAATTGATAACTGGAAGAGCTTGGTGGCTGTGAATGCTTGAGTTCGTTGAAAATCTAAAAATCTGTAAAGTAAAGGAGAAATAACCCCCTCTAAGGCTTTATATAGGGACAGATGAAATGGTGGGAGTTATCCCGCTCAAATTTGGAGGAAAAACCACATTCGTTGGATCAATAGCCCACCGTTAGATGCCAAAGACAGAGCGCCGCCTAAAGTAATTAATGGTGCCTTGGGAATATTGAAACGACAGTAGTAATAGTGAAGCGCCTAGATCTATGCTCATACACGTGTGAACTCAGATATTTTTGGTTTTTAAATTTTTATTTTGCAATAAATCAAAATCTTCTTTTTTCTCCTCGGATGCGAAGGAAAAATTAAAATTTTGAGGGGCTATTGTAGGGGTAAAAGCCCAACATCATGTGTTGGGCCTAAGGCCCAATTCGAATATCACTACGTGTCTGAAGAGAAGAAAGAGGTTAGGAAGGAGTCCAGGTGGAAGAAATACTTGGAAATGAACGAGGAGAATAGTCCGAAGAGAACCCTAATGGTCCGAAAAGGTTATTCTCCTCATACACCAAGGGGACTTGATCAAGCAAATATATGGAAGGTTTGAGTGATTTTCCCAACTACTTCCACGATAAGGACAAGCTTTGGGCATGCTTGGAGATGATAAGAACGAAGAAATATCTAAAAGGAAAAGCTGCTACCACCGTATTTAATGCACTGCAGCAACTTTCTTAACCGCATTTATGTGGAGAAAACCCCTGAACAGTGCCATCTCAGCTACCACCACTCACGGAAAGATAAAGCAGATATTTGATGCGACATGTACTCAAGTGAATATTTAGATGAAGAACAGGTGTACGGTGAAGATGAGGGAGAAGAAGAATATATAAATGTTATAGGCCTCTAAAGAAAGGGGGGACTCGAAGAATTGTATTGAGATTTCAATCAATAACAAGTCTCTTCGGATTTGAGTTTATTTAGCTTTCAAGCGTATTTTTATGTCAGTTCATCCTAGTACATCAGAGTTAACCGTTGCTAGATTCACAACCAGCCTAGCTTTTTTACCCACTCTCCACAAATTCATTGTTCTGGGTTCGTTGGTCTTATAAGCCTGACCTTTTGGGCTAGGGCCACGAAATTTGTACCCTAAAATGATAATTAATAGATATTTATTATGAGTGTATTTGTACATGGAACTATATAGTTTTTTTTTTTTTTTTTAGAAACAATACTATATATGGAACAATATAGTATATATTCTAAGTTCTAACAACAAGCATTTATTATGATTGCATATGTATATAGAATTATATATTTTACTATTTAAAGAAAATATATTGTACCAAGATTCTAATGGAATGGAATGTTTAAATATAGAATAAAATTTATATTTTATTAAGATTCATATTAGAATAGTGTTGTATAAAATTATGAGGCTTCAAAAGCTTATGTGACATGATGTTATAAGATCAATCAAAAATCATATGTCTTCAATTTTATATATATTAGATTAGATTATAAATTATTGTTGAAATTTTGTTATTTGGGTTACTTATAGAACAATTTTCTTTTATAAACTTATAAAAATTATATTTTTCAATATATCTTGTATTGTTAAAATTATATATAATTCAATTCTAAACAAAATAATTATATATAATTCATATTATGAAATAGATTGTTTATGTTATCAATACATTGCAAATACTGATTCGATATATTAAAAACTTATTTAGTAATTTACACAATTTAATATCAAGTCTATATGAAATATAATATATTTTATATTTGTGTAACTAAAACTTATTCTTATGCCATGATCAACTAATCATAGCTTGCTACATGCATGGGCAGTTATGGATTACTGCTAACATGTATGGGCATCAAAAGCTATTGTTAACAGGCTATGCCAACAGCAAACAACTTTGGCTTGTAACATGCATGAGCAGCCATGGCTTGCTGCATACATGGGCCGCCCAGGGTTGCTGCCATATATATATGAAAGTTTATTTGGTGTTGTGTTATTTTGATGTGTATTTGTCATAGTTTCTTTTGTTTATTATTATTACTAAATTACAACTTATGCCCTTTAAATTTGGGTTAAGTTTGATTTTGCCCCCTTAAAATTTCAAGTTTTGGACACATACCCCGAACATTACACAGTTACATATACATTGTTTTGATTTAGGTCCTTCTATCCATTTACCGTGATATTCATTAAACGCCAGCTCAACTTAAAACTATGTAATTTTGTAGATCCAAAATTTGAAACTTTGGAGGGCAAAATTAAAATTACCCCAAACTTTAAAATGTATTGTGGGGGGGGGGGGGGGGGGGGGTGTTGGAGGGGGGTGTCGAGGTGTGGTTGCCTCATGGATTTTGGGCCAAGAAGAAGTTTCTAAAGATTCCCTTCAATGGCAATGGCCTTGCTCATATGTAAACACGGGATAACCAAAGCCTAGAAGAAGAGAGACCCTCTAAGCCTGTTACCGAGGTAATCCAAGGAACATAGTTGTCCCGAGGTAAAGTGATCTAGCCAAGAAGCGATCAACTGGCTCACTGAGGATATCGCTTCGTTATCTTTTTGAGGAACGCGAAGAAGAAGATGTAGAGCCCAATGTAACAATTACTTCTACATTAATGATCTCTCTCTACCTAATGTTAGCCCCATTAAATGCTGAATAACTAGCTTAAACAGTAAGAATACACCAAAAGTCTGCCTTTATGATCAAGAAATGGCAGAAAGAGAGTCTGATGGAACAAATATCCCCACAAATCCAACTAAGAAAGGAACAACTATATAGGAGGGAGGGGGAGTATAAAAAGAAGTAAGCCACCAACAAAAAAGGGGATCTAGAAAATTTGAGAAGGAAGAACAAGAGAGAGAAATAGTGAGAGCAAGAACTTGTATTTTCCCCTAGAACAACCATTTGTATCTCGGAAAACCGATTTTTGTCAATCAAAGTATCTTTTTTTGTTATCTTTGACTTCAATCTCCTATCTGATCTTGCCATTGTGGAATCAAATCCCCTTTTAGTTAGAAAATTAGTTGTGTTGATTTGAAGCCCAAGCACATTTAAAGATTTACTTTGTATTGTGTTTCTGATCCCCACAAGTATAAATTACAATTTACTCAAAAATAATACTTGAAGTGGATTTAATAATTTCAATGTGATGTAGTTTTTGAGACGAAAAAAAAATGATGTCATTTTAAGCTTAGTTGGTACTTAACAGACACATCATTACAGTGCATTGACTGAAAAACTTAAATTGTAATAATACCTTACATTAGAGGTATGGATCTAAATTTTGAAATTTTAGGGGACAAAAACACAATTACTCCAAACTTTAAAGGTGTAAATTAAAATTTATTCCCTTTTTTTTATTTCTCTATCAGTAAGTTTACACAAATTTAGTGAGTTTGAACCCACATTTCATCATTGCTTACTGAAAGAGGTGTTGTTTCATCTAGAGCTCACTGGCTAGCTTATTTGGTTAGGCGCAATTTAAAATCTCTTTTTTATGTGTTTTCTAAATTCATTTTGCTTTATTCAGCTTTTTCTTAAGCCAAATAAGACAATAAAATTGATTTATCTCAAATAAGGCCCTAACAAAATGATGAGTTCTATTCGGTCTCAATGGACCTAAAACAATTTAATACTCTTTTATAAATCTGAAATTAAAAACTAAATAGAAAATCGTAAACTATATATTTAGACCCTATCCTTTATACCAGATTTCAATTTAATCCATAATCCTTCAATTATGTCAAGTTAGTCCCTAACCTTTCAATATCGTAACAATTTAATTTTTACCATTATTTATTAGATGGAAAAGTCTAACATGTCAAATGGTTCAAATAAATAAATAAATATATATATATATATATATATATTTTGCCACATCATCTTTCACCTGAACTAACACATTAGTATTTTTAATTTTATTTTATAAAATGTCAACATAATTTTAAATTACAAAATAAGAAAAACAACGGATAATTTAATCCCTAACTCACGTCTATCAACAACAACAAAAAATCCCTTTCCTCAAAAGACAACAAAAATCCCTAAGTCACAGTCACAATTTCTTCACGTTTTGATCCTCTAGAGAGAAAGGTGACACCTGACAACAACGATTGGATTTGAGGGGGCGACGGGGTCGCCAATTATCTGATGGCCGATGGTATCGCTAATTATCTGAGGGCTAACGGTATTATCTTCATCTCAGGTTTTTTTCTCTTTTTTTTTTTTTTTTTCCGGAATGGACCAAAATGTGAAGCTTCAGTTCTATCATCTATGCAAATTTATGTTGTTGTTTTCCTTTTCGTTCACCTTTAAGGTTCCTTTTTAATTGTATAGATTTTTGGGTACAAGGAGATAGAGAACCCCAATTTTGTTCACCATACTGCTCTTAATTATAAGTTTTTGGATTTTCACGTTTGTGATCAAATACTGTTTTTTCAGTGATGATTTTGCAATCATCTCTTTATCTTCGACATTAGGCTCACCTGCATTGATTAAGGGGTAGAAGTGGTAAGTGAAGGGAACTAAAAATACTAAACCTTAAAAAATGTCTCGGATTATTTTTTGAAGTTAGACATATAATGGATGAGGCCGTACTGTATTCTTCAAAATTAAGATCAACCTTAATAGTCAGCTTTCCTTGATGAGGATTTGACAGGAGAATTGTTGCACTATAGGGGTTGCAATGAAGGAGAAGGGATTTTGGATTCTAGGGAGATGGTGCTTTACATGGGTCTGAATCAAACTAAAAAGATTTGATTTGGGATTTCTCCCAAAAAAAAAAAAAAAAAGACTGGCGTGTTATTTCAAAAAAAAAAAAAAAAAAACTAACGTGTTCTGTTAAAAAAGAAATACACTGATGTGTTAGTCCCAGTGGCAAATGATGTGGTAATTTTTTTTTTTATAATTTAGACTGTTGGACACGTCAGACTTTTCCATCTAATAGATAATGACAGAGATTATATTGATACAACATTGAAAGGTTAAGGACCAACTTGATACAATTGAAATGTTAAAAATTAAATTGAAATTTAATGTAAAAGATAGGGATCAAATATGTAATTTATCCAATAGAAAATGTATAAGTTTTAATCTAATAATCTGTATCAACTAACACAAAACAATTTATCAAAAAAATTTATAAATTAAGAATTGAAACACACACACGCAACAACAAATACAAAGAAGAACGAAATTGATGCATTAAATACGTTTTAAGGATGAAATTGAAATTTTTTAAATTTGAGGATGAAAATTGATTTTGAAACAAATTTCATAGAAGAAAAATATATTTCCATTATTAATTTATATTTTATGGTATACCTTATAAACGTTTTAAGGATGAAATTGAACATTTTTAAATTTGAGGATGAAAATTGAATTTGAAACAAATTTTATGGAAGAAAAATATATTTCCACTATTAATTTATACTTTATGGTATCAACAGATTTAACACAACCGAATCATGTTTAATACGCATAAAACAAATCGTTTCCATGGTTTATTCCCTTTATTATTCTTTTCACCACCAAATTATGCCCACTATCCAATTAAAAATATTTATACAAAAAAAAATGCATTAATTGGTAAAATTTTTGATAGTTGAATATGAAATTTAAGGTTCAATCTCTATCTACACTAAAAACTTATTAGTATGATAAAAAGCTATTATCATGAACGGACACCATATGTTGAAACTATCTAAAAAAAAATCTAAACAAACCAAAGTTGTCTAACTAGTATCCTCCTTAAATTAATCAAAGTCAAGCCCCCAAGGCAAAAGTTCCTATCATTGAATCTAGTGGAGAAAAATATCTAGACCCGTTGGACAAGTATATGTCTAAAAGTACTTGGGCTAAATATATTCTATGGGCTATAGCAAACGCTTAAAAAGCACTTATAATCGGTCATCCCTGACGACAACACAACCATGGAGGAAACAGTACGAGAAAGCACCAATTTGACTTTAAAAATATATAACAAATCAATAACTCTAAGGCATAATAAAGTGTCATAACTCATGATAAATTCATATGAATACAATAGAAATATCCCTAAAAACATTTTACCACCTTAATTGTGAAAAAAATAATTATTATCAATAGATAAGGGGGCCATGGCCCCTAGTCTGTTGAAATTTCTTTAAATAGTAAGAGTTTATATAAAATATATATATATATATATATATTTTAAATTCAATCAATCCATACATGATCCCCCAAAATTAAAAATTATTTCCCAAAAACTGTCTAGTTTCACCTAAAAAATTGCTCTTTTTTTTTTAACCATCAATTAGATGACTTTACAATTGAATATTACCAAGTCATTATTGATTACATATTTTTATGGCACGATAAATTCTCAATTACAAGATTTAAATCATTGGTTTAGACTTTTAGTGAACATACACATAATGAATTTTGACATTAGGACTTCAAAAAATTGTTAAATATTTTTTAATGGTACCAATGGCTAGTAAGGACTAGAAAATCAATTGCCTACCAATTTTTTAACAAATCAGAGTAGAGCATCTTTTAATCATTGTAGGCCTCTAAATTTAGAAACAAACGTCCATTCTAATTTGGCATGGAACTCTCATCGTGGCTGATACAAGGGTTAATCCTTTGATTAAGGATGATTAGCGATGATTGCTGCTGGCATTTTATAAGAACCTTTGAAGTGAGAACAAATGCTTTTGGTGTATGCATCAGAGACAGATTATCCCCAATCACTTCAAAACATATCAAAGGACTATGCACAATGCATGGCCACAAAACTCCAGAGGTTAAATATCATTATATATTTATATTCAAGTAGCAGTCATGTTTTGAATAAATACATATAAGTCAAGTAATTCAAAAGCCACAAGCTAAAGAATCCATGCTATTATTAAACAAAAAAAAGGGGACAGAAAAACACACAAAATTTTGATCCACATAAGGACCACGAGCTGAAGCTAACAGCCTATGCACTATCTAGCAACATACTTGAGAATCCATTCTTTTCAATCAATTTTTCTATGATGATCTTCACTGCAGGAGCGCTCAACTGGTATTTCTTATCAATGAAGCAGGATCTACCTTCTTCAGCAGCCTTACAAAGCTGTGGATCCAATGGCACCTTCCCAAGAAAAGGCACATCCATTTCCCCACACATTTTTTCTGCACCACCACTGCTACTATCAAACACTTCACTGCAAGCAATCAAATTTTGAAGTTCTGGTGCTTTCTCTCTAAGATATTCCCTAACCCGCTGAAACATCTATATGTTCACCTGTCTCTGTCATCCTCATAAACTTGAAATCCATCAATGGCAGGCACAAGCTGCTCATATTCTCAACGACCCCAAGAACCTTAACTCCAACTTTTTTGCAGAAATTGATTTCTTTTCGCACATCAATCAAGGAGGCTTGCTGCAGAGTGGTGACAATAATTGCGCCATCTATTCCAGTAGCCCCAAGGCATTGATCAATTGAGATGTGCTCATCTGAGGTCCCGGGAGGAGCATCAACAACCAAAAAATCAAGTTCATTCCAGTACACTTTTTTCAGGAAATTCTTGATGAGCCCATTCTCACAAGGGCCCCTCTATATAACAGCTTCATCAGGATCAGGAAGCATGAATCCAATTGATATGACCCCAAGATTATCATCAACATAGACAGGAGACCAGCCGAGGTTGCTCTGGTGGATATCTTGACCTTCTAGGCCAAGCATCTTTGGGACGCTCGGGCCACAAATGTCAATGTCAAGCAGACCTATCTGGAGGTCCATAGCTGCCAGGGCGAATGAAAGTTGGGCAGAGAATATGCCCTTGCCAACTCCACCCTTCTCTGATAAAACAAATATCTTATGCTTAACATTAGCCATCCTTTCTGCAATGACAACCAAGTCTGCATAAACAAGCGTATAGAACATTAAGACAATAAGCATACCGCATCTGAATTATAAAATATTTTTACAGAATATTAACTAAAACAGTGTTAGTCACACTTAAAACATGTTACGCATAAATGAAACACCGTCCTTGAATAATTAATCCATGCATTTACCATTCATTTTGGGCTGCAAGCCCCAGAGAGTGATGCTCTTTTTGGATTTTTCACTTAGTTTTAATTTTGAAGTTTTTGGTCTAAGGGTATGTTCAGTAAAACAAGTAAATGAAATAAATTAATGTTCATCATCAGCAAACACCTTATCAGGGAAAAAAGAGAAAAAAGAAAAAGAAATTAATTTGACTGGCTGCACTGGCAGTTGATGAATTGCTTGTAATATCAAAGGCTAACTGAAACCATGCCTAGCTGCCAGGATAAGGAAACTAACAATGCAGGAACTTAAATAAGTCACCTTTTTTAATAGAGCTCGCTCTGCATACCTTCTCAACTCCCTCCTTTTTTTTTCAAAGAGTAAGATGAATCTGTCTTTCTCCTTTGTGTTTAACAGAAAATTTCAAGATTTCTTTTAACTGTTACTTGTCATTGTCACACCTCAAAATATTTTGTCCAAAGTTGTCAAATTTATCGTAGTAATTTCCTCTCTTTCTTCTTAATAAACGGACAATTTGATATAGAGTCTTTGTTTAATTACATACTTGTTTGGTATATAGGCAGTGAAACTTAACCAATGTAAGAAGATACCCTTTAAAGATTGTTAAATAAAATTGACATCAGCAGTTGGTTTACATGGTTGTTTGATGTATAAGTACTGAAAGTTAGTGATGGTAGTTGATACATTAGCGAGACAAAATGGGATAGTGATTAATGGAAAATTTCATTACAGATTGAGCTATTAGGGCTGTTGTAGGGGGTCGTTGATGGGTATACTACATAATATATTTTCATTTTTTGAAGGTCATTTAGACGTGGGTTCTTGCAGATTTGGTAATTTCACCATACCCACGCATTGTAATCTTTATGGAGGAAGGTTTCTGCTATATCGATTCTCTTAATTAAGATAGAGACGGCTTCCCTCTCTAATTTTTCAAACCAATTAGAGTTGTGGGTGTCGAGGGAAAACATGGAATGGGGACACCAGAATTAGTGTGAGCCATTGCCTTCTTTGTGTTCATTGTACATGAAGTAAAGTTTTTGTTATCTATCAAAAATATTATTAATGCTGGTTGAAGTTGTGTGCTTCAATGAGCTTTCTCTGATTTGATGGGCAACGCGATTGCTTTGAGCTAATCTTTATTTGATTGTGGAGGGTAAAATTCTATACCTTTTTTATTCAAGCTATAATCATATAACTGCAATGCAGGTGATGCTATTGAAAAAGCATTCTGATTCCCTAGTTCTGGACTACCAAACATGGCAGTTTTAGCCTCCATTAGAATAAGTTCACCTAGTTTTGTAAATAATGGTAACCAATCCTAATAAATAAACACACCAATAGATGTTCTAAACCATAACTTCCTCTTTCCCCTTTCATCCATTCACATCCATTCACATGTAATCTTCTACACAACTTGTTCCACAGTAGGGTTCTTTCCTAGCTAGGTGTGTTCTAAGTTAACAAGCAACAACAAACACGCCTGTTGCTATAACACATTTTTAAAACCCAAAACGCCGCCCATTTTTATACCCAAAATGCCATTTTGCAACAGGTTATACAATCGCAACCTAACAAGTAACAAGCTTAACGTTGTCCTAAATTTACACCTTAGGTTTGTGGGTAACCATATTCTCAATAACACTAAAACTAAACTTGTACAGCACACAAAGATAACAAATTAAAATTTTTCAAAACCTCAAATTTCAGACAATATGACCTAGGAAAATTAGAATTACTCCACGAACAACTGGTAAAGCATAATTTAACCACCATAACAACAACATAAACAAAAACAAAATTAAGAATTTTAGAGAGCTGGGAAAAAAAATTAAGAGGTAGACAACCTGGGTCAGGGCCTTTTGGGGCAGTGGCACAAGCTTCTTGATTAGGACAACCTTGACAAGTGTCAGATTTTCCTGCCGAATCTGATTGGGTACCAGGGCAATCTGAATCAAACATAAACAAAAAAACACAAAATTAAGAATGAATTTTGGAGGCTACCCCATTTGACAAAACCAGTGATTTTGGAAAGTTTAAGGAGATGAATGGTCTGATTGTTTCCATGAAATACCTTATAGTTTTTCACATTTTTTAGTGTTTGGTAGCACCAAAAAAAACTAGTCAACGGAAACAATCTTTAGTCAACCAAAAATCCTAATAAAAATAAGGCTTATTTTCTATAGATTGTTTTCCAAAAAAAAAAATTGGAAAACAATTTCTCACACTTTACATCTCCTACAAATATTATATTCTTCTGTAGTAGTTGGAAACATAATTTTTTGGCTTCTTCACTCATGGTAAGACCTCTTAGTTTTTCTTTTCTCTAATCATATATTCTTAGCTTTTGAATTTCAAGCTTAATTTTTTCTTTCCTTTAAGAAATTTATTTTCAGTTTGATGAATTTCAGGTAGAAGTTACTTCTTTTCGCTCATAAGAGTGCAAAAAAAATATTTAAAAAATAAAAATAAGAAGAAGAATGAATGAATGAAGTAAAAGACAAAAACTTTAACTGCCCATTTGAATTGAGGGAGGAAGAGGAAGTGGAGGAAATTAGAGTAGAATTGACTAAAAATAAGCTAATTTTGAATCAATTCTAATTTACTTCACCTTATTCTACTCCCCACCTTCTCCTTAATCCAAACTGACCATAAGCATGATGACTATATTACTCTAAATTGCTTTTGCATGGGACAATCTTTACGTAACCAAAGAGGGAAAATCTCATGCTCATTGGCATCTTTAGGAATATCACCGTTCGCCATGGTCGACTTTTTTTTGCTGCTTCTGCTTTTTTTGTATTCTTTTTTACTTCGCTATGGCCTTTTTATACGAGAAAGGAGAGAGACCAACCTAGGACTAGAGGCCTGTTTATTTATCTTCGGGTTGTGACTCTGTATGGCGGTTGAATCGGATCAATTTCCACCATTGGATTGACGCACCTTTTGACCCCAAAATTACGGTATCCCATTTCTCCAAGCAAACCTAATATGCAGGGGTGTGTAGGCCCACCCACCAACATGCTAAAGCCAACTGGATCTAATCCAATCTGTTGGGTTGGGTTATGCAAATTTTTTTAATAGTGGAACCAGTTGAATTCGGTTCATAACAATCACAAATTCGCCTAACCCAATCTGAATCACCTATATATTTAAATTTCAAATTATATATATTTAAAAATATATTATATGATTAATGATTTTTTTTATTTGATTTTTTCCTCTATTAAGCTTTTTCTACCATAGCGAATCCCCCTTCCTACTACAGCCATAGAAGTCGAGGCTTTGGTAGCAAGACGAGCAATAGAGTTGGCACTTGAAACAAGTTTCACTAAGGGAGTTTTAGAAGGTGACTCACGTTCTTATTAATGCTCTAAAAACAAATTCTCATAATCTTTCAAAATTTGGTCATATTGTAAACGATATACGATATTTAGCCTCTCATTTCTCCATCCTCTCATTTCTCCATCCTATCATATTCTCATGTGCGAAGGCACTGTAATACTGTAACTCACTCACTTGGGAGTCGATCTATTTCTTTTTCTTCTTTACAAGTTTGGATGGAAGATGTACCACCAGAGATTACAGATGTACTTCAGGCTTATTTTCACAGCCATAGTTAATAAAGCTTTTGGTCTTGATTCTCAAAAAAATAATAATAATAATAATAATAAAAATAAATCCAATTTTCTCTATGCTGCCTCCCATTCCCACTCTCGCACTCCACTCTTATTTGTTTATAACTGAGTTGGGATACTAGTTCATCTATATTTTGTTTATCAACTCAGGTGGTAAGTGAGATATATTTTTTTCTGCTTAATTTAATAATAATAATGATAATAATAATAATAATAGTAATAATAATATTAATAATAGTAATAAATAATAAATGAATAAAAACTGTCCAATCCATAGGTTCAACCTGATTCATGTGGGTTGGGTTGGATTGGATTGAACCCTTCAAAATGGTTTGGGTTGGGTTGGGTCGGATTTTTTTTAACACACGGGTCGAAAAATCCCCTCAACCCAACACAACCTGACTCATGCACACCCCTACTAATATGTTCAAGTTTATCCAAAAACTAATTATCCAACATATATATATATATATATATTATCATCTTTCAATCACTAAGACATTGATAATAATCACATTAAAAGAATTACCCAAACAGATGATAATTATGGAATGAGCATGTGAGTCTCTTTTATTTTATTTTTAAAGGTTAGTAATTTTCAGTCATCATATTTGGAGTTGCTATATTTTCCAATCAAAGAAATACTAAGTGAGCGTTTGGATTGAGATTATTCTTGCGGCACGTTTTCATTTCGCGTTTTGGACTTCTTCTTCTTCTTCTTCTTCTTCTTCTTTTTTTTTTCTTTTTTTTTTTTTTTTTTTTTTTTTTTTCAGGCGTGAGAGGGTGTAATGCGGAACTGTGCGCTATTGTGCGGCTACTGTTCACATGAACAGTAGCCGCAATTGTTGACTTTTGTCTCTGAACAATGCATTTGTGCACTGTTCACGGACCCACAAATTTCACTTTTTATCAATTTTTTCATTAAAAATGGGTCCCACGGTACTATTTACACATTTAAAAATTATTTTGCTACAGTGTTTTCAGTTTTCAGTTTTCAGCTGTATCCAAACAGACCCTAAGGGGTGTGATGAGATATATAGGCTAGTGTATATATATTCTTATCTAAAAACTATATCATTTTATTGTCCAATAATTCAAAAAAAAAAAATTTGTTAGAAGAACTAATAATTCAAACTTGTTCACAACAACTTGATTAACTTGATATTCTCTCATGTAGACATCATCGACTAAAGTTTTTTTTTTTTTACTTTACAAATCCATGCTAGTAATTAATAAATAAATTATAGTTTTTTTTGCTAAATAATAAATAAACTAGTTGATAGCCGTGGGAAAATTTTAAAATAATATGATTTTTTTTTCTCTTTTATTTTTTTTTGTCTATATATGAAATTTTATGATAATTAATATATATTTATTATGAGTGTATTTGTATATGGAACTATGTAGTATATATTCTAAGTTCTAACATCAAGCATTTATTATGATTGTGTATATATATAGAATTATATATTTTACAATTTACAGAAAATATAAATTTAATTAAGATTTATATTAGAATAGTGATGTGTAAAATTATGAGGCCTCAAAATCTTATGTGACATGATATTATAAGATCAACCAAAAGTCATATGTCTTCGATTTTATATATATTAGATTAGATTATTAATTATTGTTGAAATTATGTTATTTGGGTTACTTATAGAACGATTTTCTTTTATAAACTTATAAAAATTATATTTTTCAATCTTGTCTACTAACTATATAAAAAGAGTGAATGCCTCTATCTATAGTGAATTTTTGATTTAGTCAATCTGTGCTCAAAACTTACCGTTTTATCTGATCATTTGTTTTGTTTGTATCTCATCATTGTTTTATTTGGACTTATATGGGCTTAAAAGAAAAGCTTTCATCTCATCATTGTTTTACTCGGGCTTATATGGGTTTAAATTTAAAAGAAAAGCACATAACCCACCGCCACATCTATCTCTCCTAACTATATAAAAAGAGCCCATGGCTCTAGCTACAGGACCCTTGGTTTATTCAACTTCTTCTTCTTTTCTTTTCTTTTTTTTTTTTTTTTTTTTTTGGTAACAAGCCAAAAAGGTGAGTTTAGGTGAGAAAGAAAATTTTTTAATATTAAAAAAATATTATGTCCACAATATATTCACAATAAATCTCGTATCTTAAGTAACAAGTTATTATTAACTATTATTGGTGATGCAAAAACAATTTTAGTAGTGGGTTCAAATTAGAAACATTAATAATTAACTTACTGCTAAATTTTTTTTGTAAAAATATTGTAGAAATATTGTAGACGTAACACTTAGTATTTAATACTATCACCTAAAAGCCTTAAAATAAGGAGAATTGGTGAGCTCTCTTCTTCTTTTCTTTTTCTTTTTTTCCTTCAAGTATGCCAATTTGGTTTTAGCTTTTTTTTGTTTTATTTTTTTAATTATTTTTATATGCTTACTTTGTACTTTTACAATGTAAGCTTACAGCGTAAAATTTAGACACACAAAAAGTGACAAATATTAAACATATTTGTAAAAAAATGGTAAATAATGTACAAATTTTGCAAATGTGTACAACATTTGCCAATTTTTGTGTGTCTGCAATATAAATTTACATTGCAAGTACACTGTAAATGTCACGCCCCAAATCCGATACCCGGACTTATGACCATGACCGACATGCTAATATCAAGTTTAAACCTGATATTAACAAGGACCAACTTAACTTTTACAAAAACTTTTACAAAAGCTTCTGTCTTTCTTTCATTCTTGTTTCTTTACTTCTTGATGTACCTTTTTAACTTGACATTCAGAGCATCTACACTGTACTCAAAAATAATATAATCCACCAATCATTCCATTTCCACATTATCACATAATACATCTCTTAATACTTTAAAGTACACGAATTTCATTAAATCATAAATTATACAATACTACAAAGCTAAACATCAAATTGCTAATTTAGGAACTATACATATAAAATTTAAAACTAGCTCCTTCCAAGCTCGACTAAGGTTCCCTCTGCTCCAAGTTAAAACCTATTGACTGAAAAATAATAGGGTGAGCTGCGAAGCCTAGTAAAGGTAAGATAGATGAGAATTCAATAAGGATGCATGTAAATCAAACCATTTCAGTTTATAAACGTTCAGATAGGAGAACATTTTTCATGCATGGTATTTTATACTATTTATAATAATAATTTAACGCTCTTTGTAGAAATAATTGTTCTCCCTTTTCTTATCAGAATAATTTTATCGAAACCTTTCGGATTGAATTTCTTTCATTTCTTACAAAGTCACCATATATATTTTCATTACAAAATAATCATTTTAACTTAAAATCAGATAATCAGTAACTTTGTCTTTAACTGGAAGCATCTTAAAAATAATAAAACTTTCCCTTAACTTTTACAAAAACTTTTACAAAAGCTTCTGTCTTTCTTTCATTCTTGTTTCTTTACTTCTTGATGTACCTTTTTAACTTGACATTCAGAGCATCTACACTGTACTAAAAAATAATATAATCCACCAATCATTCCATTTCCACATTATCACATAATACATCTCTTAATACTTTAAAGTACACGAATTTCATTAGATCATAAATTACACAATACTACAAAGCTAAACATCAAATTGCTAATTTAGGATCTATACATATAAAATTTAAAACTAGCTCCTTCCAAAATCGACTAAGGTTCCCTCTACTCCAAGTTAAAACCTGTTGACTGAAAAATAATAGGGTGAGCTGCGAAGCCCAGTAAAGGTAAGATAGATGAGAATTTAATAAGGATGCATGTAAATCAAACCATTTCAGTTTATAAACGTTCAGATAGGAGAACATTTTTCATGCATAGTATTTTATACTATTTATAATAATAATTTAACGCTCTTTGTAGAAATAACTGTTCTCCCTTTTCTTATCAGAATAATTTTATCGAAATCTTTCGGATTGAATTTCTTTCATTTCTTACAAAGTCACCATATATATTTTCATTACAAAATAATCATTTTAACTTAAAATCAGATAATCGGTAACTTTGTCTTTAACTAGAAGCATCTTAAAAATAATAAAATTTTCCCTCACAAACTTCTTCTTATAAAATATTATAACTTTCATAATTATAAACTTATCGTTTCATAAAGAAAAACAAATATCTGATAACTTCTTAACATGAACTTGTACTTTCTTCAAAAACTTTATCTTTATAGCATAGCAGAGTTTCAGAAACTTTTATCTTTAATGAACAGCTTTCTTTTCATCAGAACTTCTTCTTTCCATGAGAGCTTTTACTTTTCACAATGCATTTAAACAAAATAATTCTCTCATGATTAATAACATAACATAACCTAGCTGTTCATAAATAACTTGTTAGTTAGTCCATATTTGATAAGTCTGTACTTATTTGGGAGGTTTCTAGCACCACGATGCTAGGCATCCAGCATTCCCCACAATGCCAGGTATTCCTGGGATCACGTCATAATACATATCTTCCAACCATGGGGGTAGGTTGGCTTTCCCCAAGTTGGCCGTAACCAATAAGGGTGGGTACAGCAGAGCTAGTCCCACTTAATGGCCAATCATATAACATTTTTCATGGAAAGCCAGTAATTAACCCCTATTGGCAGAGTTCAGATCACCAGAGAATATAACCCTAAAACATTTTATACTTATTCATCATGCTGAAATTCATAGTTTGCATTACATTTTACAATAACAGCATTTCTATTGTTTTCTTTAATCATCATGTTCGTGGAATTAGTAATAGCATCAATATGCTTAAATCATATACATAAGGTTTCGAAAGCATCATGAACATATCTTTGTCTGGTAATGCTTACATGCCATATCTCTAATAAAAAACCTTTTAATGCATAATATATTTTAAAATAACCTCATGACTTACCAAATGCTCATATAACTTATCCCTTACCTAAAAGCAGAGGAATCGAGAGCCTAAAGTCAAAGGAGCTTAGACCTGGCGACTGGTAACACCTAAACCAAATATCAAAGCTTATTACTATCCATTACTCCTTATCATAAACTTACACATTCATCTCAAAATCTATCCCTTAGAATCAAGGAAATCCTAATCCCACCTCAAAGAGATTCCCACAAACATATCATGCATACATCAACAAATGACGTACCAAACTAAAGAAAACCATCATTCTCATATTTATATCATATATCCATAGGAGCCAACTTCATTTCAAAAGGTACTTGGAGCTTAGGGTAATAATGCATGCATAAACATAAACTCTTTTAAGCATTGTCATGTAACCATAAACACTCTTAAGGAGACATACAGCATGTTCAACAAAACAGCTTCATAAATACAACCGTCGAATGGTTTAGAACCCCTCCTTTGAGTACTAAACCTTAAACCAAGTTATACAAAATTTCTCTATGATCCAAACACATCATATGATGAGCATAATAAATGATAGCTCAAATTATCCACCCTAACTTTAGAATTAAATCCTCAAAGTTAGGCATGTCCCTTACTGTTCACTGTTTCATTCCAGCAGCTTATACTTTACTTATAAAATACAAATGGGCCATCAAATCCCATCCAAACCTCATGCATTTTTACAGAACAACTCCCCTGTATGTCCACTATATACCATAAAGATTTCATAGTCAAATAATAAAATCATAATTTACTAAAAATCATACAATACAGCATACTCAAATCTGTCCTGACAGAATTTCATGCAAGTTAGAAATTAATCCATTATTTTTATATTAATCAAAATGCTGTGAGACCACTTCCATAACATCCATATGTGTCTTAGATTTCATATAAAATAACCCTAGCATCCAAATTCACTATGTACAATTTAATACATAATTTATCATGCATGAACACAGAATCTGTCACAGTGACAGCTTTGCAACAATTTCTTGTAAATTCACAAACAATTATCAAAGGATGGTATTTTCCTATGGGGATTTTTATGCACTCTTTAGACATGTTAGAAAACACTTATATATGGTCATTTAACCATTTAGAGCAAAACTAGATAGAACAAAAATCCCAGCAGTAACATGAATAGTACTCATCCTAACTTTTTCTCACTTCCTTAATCATACACAATCCTTAATTAGTAAAAACCCTATATACCTTCAACAAATCACCAACAAATATATATCTAATAACTTAACCACTTAATATAGTTTTGTACATACTTATACTTAGTATATATGTATATAATACAAATAGTCATTCAATTATATATAACCTTTACAATTCTTATTCAATGGCATTATAAAATAATATGTTTATTAAATACTCTTGTATTAATCTAGAAAGTAAGTGATTAAAATAATAATTAACCACTTAATATAGTTTTGTACATACTTATACTTAGTATATATGTATATAATACAAATAGTCATTCAATTATATATAACCTTTACAATTCTTATTCAATGGCATTATAAAATAATATGTTTATTAAATACTCTTGTATTAATCTAGAAAGTAAGTGATTAAAATAATAATTAACCACTTGAACACATAGGTTAACTATAAAGTTGGGTCGAGGTGTTACAGTAAACATAGAGATATTGTAAAAATGTTGTGACACATGTCAATTCCTTTTGGGTCAAACTAAAATAAAATAAAAATAAAGAGAATTGGTGAGCTCTCTTCTTCTTTTCTTTTTCTTTTTTTCCTTCAAGTATGCCAGTTTGGTTTGAGCTTGTTTTTGTTTTATTTTTAAAAAAATTATTTTTATATGCTTACTTTGTACTTTTACAATGTAAGCTTATAGCGTAAAATTTAGACACACAAAAAGTGACAAACATTAAACATATTTGTAAAAAAAATGGTAAATAATGTACAAATTTTGCAAATGTGTACAACATTTGCCAATTTTTGTGTGTCTACAATATAAATTTACATTGCAAGTACACTGTAAACATAGAGATATTGTGAAAATTGTTGTGACACGTGTCAATTCCTTTTGGGTCAAACTAAAATAAAATAAAATAATAAAATATCAAACTGAGATCTAGCACAACTAAAAATGAAGGTATTGTATTGTGAAAATGTCGTGACATTTTGTTATTATCACAATATTTTCATAATTGTTGAGGTGTAAGTTCCTTATAGGTCAAAATAAGATAATAAAATATTAGATTGAGATCCACCATAGTTGAAAATAGAGGTATTGTGAAAGTGTTGTGATATTTTGTTGTGTTCCTAGACTTTTTTTTCTTTTTTCTTTTTTTTGATTTAGTGAAATTTGGTAAGCCAAAATTCACTTTTTCAAGCACAATTTTCTTGGGTTGATTTTTATTTTTTTTTATTTTTTATACACCGTTTAAAATTTAAAGCAAAAAAAAAATAAAAATACAGTTTTACACCAAAAGTAAAAAATAAAATTGGTCATTTTAAGTTTTGGGTAATTTTATTCCTCCCTAAACTTTAAAACTAAGGAAATACCCCTAACTATTACTCTCTTAGTTAAACCATTTTGAAATCTTGCGATTCTTAAATTCTGTTGTAGAATGTCTAAAATAACCTTACTAAAATTTAATATCCCAAAACATTTTCTATGTATTTTGAGTTTTATGTGGTAGTTATACTTGGAAAGTTGGAATGGTGATATATGACATTCTATTTGTTACCTAAAGAACATTGATTTTCCTAGGTTTAAATATTCTAGAATTAAAATTTAATCTAATTAAAACTTCAATGACACATGTCTTCGCTATCCTTCTTTTTTTTCTTTTTTCTTTTTTCCTTTTTTCTCTCTCTCTCTCTCTTCTTACTTAAAAGGGTGTTCATTAAAAACTAAGTAAGCTAAATATCGTGGTTAGACTCATAAAATGTAATATAATAAAAAATGAAGTATGAATAACAAAATCTTTATTGTGGATAATTGCAAATATTTGATGAAGACCTTCAATTGTAGTATATGATCACATCATTAATTGCGAAAATTTATATATTGTGACAATGTCTTAGCAAGACTCAATTGCTTATTATCCAAAGAAGATGATATCCATTATCACTCTTAGAAATAGTGAATGGATATTGCCTTTTGCAAATAGGTTCTAAGAAACTATCATGACAAATAAATATCCATATATTAAAATAGTTACTCTAAATTTAAATACATGGTTTCATTTTTCTTCAAATAGACGTTTAATCTTAATTTTCACACTCAAAGGGGTAGCATGTGCCACCCAAACTAGTATTGTTAATATTATATATAATTCAATTCTAAACAAAATAATTATATATAATTCATATTATGAAATAGATTATTTATGTTATCTATACATTGCAAATGCTAATTTGATATATTAAAAACTTATTTAGTAATTTACACAATCCGGTACCAAGTCTATATAAAATATAATATATATATATATATATATGTAAGCCCAGGATCGTATATTGGGCCTTGGGCTTTATCTGGGGATATGGTGTGTCCGAGGAGGGGTAAGTAATTAAAAGAAGCTCCAAGTTCAGAATTACGAAAGATAGAGTGGAGGAAGATGGTCCGAGGAAAAACTCATTCTCAGATAGGATTAAATACTGATCGGCTCTGTACTTCAACAATTTAGGTAACCCTCCAGGAGATTTTCACGACAAGTATGATCCTCACACACACACATAAAAGAGATAAGAACCCATAAATATCTCAAGAAAAAGCTGCTGCCATTATATTAAATGCACAGCAACTACTTTCCTGTCCGCATTTATGTGGAGAAGACCCCCTGAACAGTGTTACATTGGCAACTACAACTCACATAAGGCCAAAGGAGGTGGCTGATGAGACAGGTACTCAAATAGCAACCCAAATGGTTGACAAGTGTAAGGTGAAGATAATCCAAGGGAACTATATAATGTAGGAACCCCTCCACAAAAGAGGGATCGGAAGGAAAAGGAAAGGAACATTGTAGCAATAAAAGTAGAATTGGTAGTCACCTTTGTTAGATTTTATAACCCATTTTTGCCTCCTCGAACATCACCTTTATGCTAGATTATGGACTTTATCATCATTTGATCGTATCTAAAACCCATACTAGCCGTTGCTAATTTCATCAAAACCCAGATCTTCAATCCACTCTCTACAAATTCTATTGTATTGAGCTTGTTGGGCCAACGTCTCATACACTTTAGACTTGGGCCACAAAAAGAGTCCTTACAATATATATATATATATATATATTTGCGTAACTCAAACTTGTTCTTCTGCCATGATCGGGCAATCACAGCTTGTTACATGCATGGACAGCTATAAATGGACTACTGCCAGTAGCAAGCAGCCTTGGCCTGTAACATGTATGGGGCATCAAGGGCTACTGTTAACAAGCTATGCCAACAGCAGACAACTTTGGCTTGCAACATGCATGAGCAGCCATGGCTTGCTGCGTACATGGTCCCCAAGGGCTGCTGCCATATATATATATATATATATATGAAAGTTTATTTGGTGTTGTGTTACTTTGATGTGTATTTTTCATAGTTTCTTTTGTTTATTGTTATTACTAAATTACAACTTATACCCTTAAAATTTGGGTTCAGTTTGATTTTTCCCCCTTAAAATTTCAAGTTTTGGACACATACCCCTAACATTACACAGTTACATATACATTGTTCGAATTTATGTCCTTCCATCCATTTACCATGATATTCATTAAATGCCACCTCAACTTAAAACGATGTAATTTTATAGATCCAAAATTTGAAACTTTTTTTGGGGGGGGGGGGGGATTAAAATTACCTCAAACTTTAAAGAGTATTGCGGGGGGTCCGGGTGTGGCCACCCCATGAATTTTGGGCCAAGAAGAAGATTCTAAAGATCCCCTTCCGTGGCAATGGCCTAGCCCATATTTAAACACGAGATAACCAAAGCCTAGAAGAAGAGAGACTCTTTAGGCTTGTCACCGAGGTAATCCAAGGAACATAGTTGTCCCAAGGTCAAGTGATCCAGCCAAGAAGCAATCAGTTGGCTCACCGAGGATATCGCTTTGGCTATCTTCCTAAGGAACGCGACGAATAAGATGCAAAGTTCAATGTAACAACCACCTTCACATTAATGAGTTTTCCCTACCTAATGTCAACCCCATTAGAGTTAGAATGCCCCAAAAGTCTGCCTCCATAATCAAGAAATGGCAAAAAGGGAGTCTGAAGGAACAAATACCTTCATAAATACAGCTAAGAGAGGAACAATTGGAACAATCATTTGTACCTTAGAATACCGATTTTTGTCAATCAAAGTATCTTTTTTTGGTTATCTTTGACTTCAATCTCCTATGATCTTCCCATTGTGGAATCAAATCCCCTTTTAGTTAGAAATTAGTTATGTTGATTAGAAGCCCAAGCACATTTACAGATTTACTTTGTTTTGTGTTTCTGACCCCACAAGTATAAATTACAATTTACTCAAAAATAATATTTGAAATGGATTTAATAAGTTCAACATGATGTAGTTTTTTAGAAGGAAAAAAAATGGTGTCATTTTAAGCTTAGTTCGTACTTGTAGGGTCACAAATTATTGGCCCAGGCCCAAAAATTTGTTTGGACGATGGTTTGGTGAGCCCAATACAATAAATTTGTAGAGAGTGGGCCAAAGAGCTAGGTTTTAATGATTTGCACTAACGGCTAGAAAATATTCCAATGATAAACAAGAGTAAATTGCACGTAAAGCTTAATGAAATGGTTGTCTGAGGAGATAGGATACGAATCAACGTAGTAGTTTTGAACGTTCATACAGCTCTTAATGCTACAGTAATTCTTTCTTCCCTTCTTCTTTCTGGTTTTTTTCTGATCCCCTACTCATGGGAGATCTTTTACATTATATAGGCATTTTCAAGCCATCCTGGTCTTACACTTATTACCCATCTAAACCCTCACTTGAGTACATGTCCCATCAAGTATCTTCTTTTGTTATCTGTGAGTGACGGTAGCTGTAAATTATACTGTTCAGGAGTCTTCTCCCCATAAATGCAGCCAGAAAAGTTGCTGCAGTGCATTTAATGCGGTGACAGCAACTTTTCTTCGAGATATTTCCGTATTATCATCACCTTCATATGTGCCTAAAGTTCGTCCTTACGTTAAGGCTTCTTGGAGTGTCACTTAAATCATCTATACAATTGCTTGACCTACATTCGTTCTGTCCGAAAAGGCTAACCTCTTCGGATTATATTCCTCCGTCTTCTCCTTGCGTGGTCCTCTGTTCCGTGGCCTCTCCTAATATTTGCTCCTCCTCGAATGTATCCACGAACAGGGCCCAAGGCCCAGTACATAAGTTTGGGCTCTTACCCCCCACAGTACTTAATGGACACATCATTATAGTGCATTGACCGAAGAACTTAAATTTTAATGAAACCTTACGTTAGCGGTACGGATCCAAATTTTGAAACTTTAGGAGACAAAAACACAATTACTCCAAACTTCAAAGGTGTAAATTAAAATTTATTCCTCTTTTTTATTTCTCTTTCGGTAAATTTATACTAATTTAGTGAGTTTGAACCCACATTTCATCATTTCTTACTGAAAGAGATGCTGTTTCATCTAGGGTTCACTGGCTAGCTTATTTGGTTAGGTGCGATTTAAAATCTCTTTTTTATGTGTTTTTTAAAATCAATTTGCTTTTATTCAGCTTATTTTTTAAGCCAAATAAGACAATAAAATTAATTTATTTCAAACAAAGCCCTAACAAAATGATGAGTTCTATTCAGTCTCAATGGACCTAAAACAATTTAATACTCTTTTATAACTCTGAAATTAAAAACCAAATAGAAAATGTATGAGTTCTAATCTAGTAATCTGTATCAACTAACACACAACAATTTATCAACAATTTTTATAACTTAGGAATTGAAACACACACAAAAACAACAAATAGAAAGAAGAACGAAATTGATACCTTAAAAACGTTTTAAGGATGAAATTGAAATTTTTTAAATTTGAGGATGAAAATTGATTTTGAAACAAATATTATGGAAGAAAAATATATTTCCACTATTAATTTATATTTTATGGTATACCTTATAAACATTTTAAGGATGAAACTAAAAGTTTTTAAATTTGAGGATGAAAATTGATTTTGAAACAAATTTTATGGAAGAAAAATATATTTCGACTATTAATTTATATTTTTTGGTATCAACAGATTCAACACAACCGAATCATGTTTAATACACATAGAACGAATCATTTCCATGGTTTATTCTCTTTATTATTCTTTTCACCACCAAATTGTGCCTACTATCCAATTAAAAATATTTATAAAAAAAATAAAAAATTTTAGATTAATTAATAAAGTCTTTGATAGTTGAATATGAAATTTGGGGTTCAATCCCCATCTATACCAAAAACTTATTAGTGTGATAAATGACTATTATCACAAACGGACACCAAAGGTTAAAACTATCTCAAAAAAAAAAAAAAAAAAATCCAAACAAACCAAAATTCTCTAACTAGTATCCTCCTTTGACTCCTTTATTTATTTTTTATTTTTTTAGGTTTGAGTAAAATAAGTAAATAACCTAAGGCTGGTATACCGTTTTTTTTTTTTTTTTTTTTTTTTTAAGCCCAAAAAAAAAAAGAGTTCCTTAAGTTAACCAAAGTCAAGTCCCCAATGCAAAAGTTCCTATCATTGAATCTAGTGGAAAAAAATATCTAGACTCGTTGGACAAATATATGTCTAAAAGTATTTGGGCTAAATATATTCTATATGATATAGCAAACGCTTAGAAAGCACTTATAATCGGTCATCCCTGACGACAACACAGGAAAAGGTGCGAGAAAACGCCAATTTGACTTTAAAAATATATAACGAATCAATAACTATAAATAAAGTGTCATAACTTTTTCTTTAAAAAAAGTGTCATAACTCATAACTCATGATAAATTCATATAAAAATAATAAAAATACCTCCAAAAACATTTTACCACCTTAGTTGTGAAAAAAATAATTATTATCAATAGACAAGGGGTCCATGCCCCTAGTCTGTTGAAATTTCTTTAAATAGTAATAGTATATATAAAATATATATTTTTAAAAAAATTCAAACAATTCGTACATGATCCTCCAAAATTAAAAATTATTTCTCAAAACTGTCTAGTTCCACCTAAAAGATTGCTCTTTTTTTTTCTTTTTTTTTTTAACCATCAATTAGATGACTTTTCAATTGAATATTATTAAGTCATTATTGATTACGTATTTTTATGGTATGATAAATTCTCAATTACAAGATTTAAATCATTGGTTTAGACTTTTAGTGAACATACAAATTTTGACATTAGGACTTCAAAAAATTGCTAAATATTTTTTAATGGTGCCAATGGCTAGTAAGGACTAGAAAATCAATAGCCTACCAATTTGTGGTATAGAGTGGTTGTACTTACAACTACTTTTTTTTTTTAATTTCTATTGTAACTATGTAATGAGTATTTTCAATTATGAATATTGTCAAAACTAGATTTCGCAACAAATTGAAAGATAATATTCTAATAGACCCTTTGATTTTGTATTATATTAAAAAGGAAATTGTTGCAAATTTAATACAAAATTAATCATAGATAATTTCAATGTTTAAAAAGTCAATTTTCATTTTGATATATCAATACCATAAAACCCACCCCAACCCAAAAAAGATATTCCATTTCGATGAAAAAGCTAGTGACACTTTCGGTTGTAACCAGATTTTTCAGCTTTCCTCGTGAAAAAATTCTTGGAGAAAAACTATTGCGTGATCCTTCAGCTTCAAGCAAGATAAATGGTAACATAAAAATGGGACCTGAACCTTTTCTTATTTTTTGTTTTTAAGCTAAGGAAAAATTGATATTGTGGAAACTCATGCCATTACGTAGTGCATGATATCATAGTTGTCACTCATAGACAAGGAATCAAAGATTATGCCAAATGCAAAATTAGCATGTCTTAAAATCAACCTTTAACTGCCCACTTCTTCAGGACGAGTTTTTCTCACCAACATATACATTCATGACTAAACAAATTAGCAGAAATCGGAGGTCACAACTAATACCATTTCATGAGTCAATCATAAAATTCTGCAATATATTATCTAACATTCTATATTAAGGAATTGCATTCATTAAAATTTCCTTAATTATCACCCGTGCTTGCATTCATTAGGGTCTGTTTAGATATCGCTTATTATTGAAAACTGAAAACACTGTAACAGAATAATTTTTAAATATATGAATAGTGTTATGTGACCTAATTTTAAAGTTATTTTTGCTGAAAAAAAGTACTTGTGTGTCCTGTGAACAGTGCACGGGACCCACAGTGCACAAGACCCACACAAAATGCACAGAGTGTACAAATGCAAACGCAAGCTCTATATCCAAATGTACATTTAGTTTTAACAAGATACTTTAATCAGGCCGGCCCTAGGCTTAGGCCAATTGGGCCATTGCCTAGGGCCCCTTACTAGAGAATGCCCCAAATTTGGGGCTAATTTTTTATTTATTTTTTATTTTTTTTTATATATAAATATTTTAGGAAGATATTAAAACATTTTAGTTTATATCTTTTTTTCACTATTAAGAAGGCTCAAAGAAGTAAGTAATGCTAGAGATAAAGATAAGACAAATTTAAATAAGAGAAATGATATGTCTATAACATTTTTACAACAAATCCTAATTGACAGGTTGTTACTGGTTATTATTGTTGGGGCAAAAAAGTAATCTTAGTATTAGTTTCAAATTTAAACCAATAACAACTAACCATTTGTGATTTGTTGTAAAATTTTTGTAAACGTAGCATCTCTCTTTAAATAAATAAGTCTTACAAATAGACATATTACTAATCACAAGTAATTCAAATGGGAAAATGTTAAAAATACTATAAATTTTACCACATAACTTTTATTTATTTATTTATTTTTATACAAGATAAAATTTTACTTTAGCCTTATCTAAGTGTATATGTTTGCAAAACTCTCTTCTAGAGACTTAAATCTCGGCCATTACTAAAAACTCTCTTGTGGAGTTATCACTCCACTAAGAGTGCATGGTGGTCTCCATAACTTTTATAATTTGATGTGAGAATGAATATGATAGGTGGATTTCAATAAACTATTGAACGCATTTTTGAATGAATATTTGTGATTGGTAATATACCTTTGTAATTCTCATGTTGTAAATTTTATAATATTTTTAGTATTTTTGTAAGCCTCATGTAATTGATTACATTCATTACAACACCAATTTATAGTAAAATTTGTTATAACTTTAGCATTTTCTTAAAATAAAAAATCATATTAAAAAGTAAAAAAAATAAATTTTAAAAAATTTATTATATAAAATACTAATTAAATATTATTTAATTGATAACATAAAGCCCTATTAGAAGATTTCGCCTTAACCTCCGAAATGCTTGGGCCGCCCTAACTTTAATCATTCTCCTATTTCAAGACTATGGGATCACCTTTCATGAACTCACCAGTTGACATCTAGACGAGTTTGTCAACAACACCAACCAACTGCATCATTCTTTCCACTATTTATAGAAAGTGAGAGATATATTCAGCTGCTACAACATATAATTTCATTAATTTTGGGAAAAAAACTCGGAGACTATGTCTTCTTCCAAACCAGAAGGGAGTAACCTCTGACTCATTACGTGGCAGTGCATAAAACTATTTACTTTTTTTTTTGAAAGGCATAAAACTATTTATTTATATCAAATTAGATGATAATTTAAATTATAAGTATGATTGAAAATACAGGTGTACAGTGGTTGAGTAAAATTCGGCAGAGACGAGAAACATACCATACAACTTTTTATTGACCGTTGCTAGTAAATATAGTTACTAAATATGTCTTTTCAACCACTGAAGTATCGAAATAGTTAATAGTACTACAGGACTTAGACCCATTCAACCCATTCTTCGTGATCATTCATAACATGCACCATACAAAAGAGTAGGCAAAGAGAATCACATCTGGTAAAAGCAAAAGTGATCACTGTTTGTGAGGGAAAAGATTAATGTAATTTAGTTGCAAAAGATAAATAACAATTATCATTATTCATTGTGAAACTAATGTAAAAAGGACTAAGGTTACATTATCAAGAATGAGATACTACATACAAAAACGGATATATGATCATCCGTCATTTTCTGGTCAAGTGTAAGACAACGAGGTTGCCAAGAAGTAAGAACAAAACATAATACAAACTGGAGTACTAGACTAAAAATTGATAGTTTGAAACTGTACAGCTTTACAACAAAAAGATCCTATGAAAAAATAAAAGATCAGTCCAGCTGCAACAACTGCCTACATTACTGGATATATCACAAAGTTAACACAGAACACGAATGCCCTACTACTTCCAGTACTTGCTGCTGACAATATGACTCCTCATCTGCATCGATCAAACGAATTCCAACTTTCATGACAAGAGTCACTTCAGCAACCATTAACAGTAACAGATGCTACCTCGCTTCCACAGCCATGCATACAAAATAACATCTTCATTGTCCTCAGACGATGCAAATATGGAGGATAGGAGCCACTGATGCATGAAATTTCCCTTACTAGAAATAAAAATTAGAAACCAAAAACCTACTTTTGCTTTTACCAGAATCCCCACACCCCTTCTCTTTTTTCTTCTTTCTTTTTTTTCCCTTTTATTCCCCTTCTTTCATCCATCTTGTTTTCTCTTTATTTTAAATCTCTTCTTCTTCTTTGTCCTATTTATTTCCTTTTAAAAACTTCCCCTAACAACATCCTAAGCTAGATTCCTATATAAGATAGTGTTAGCCTAGGAAGCACGGACACAGACACCAGAACAGGTATGACACGAGCAATTTCTGAAAAATTATAACATGATACGGCTGGTACGACACCGGTATGACGCTGGTACGACACGGATATGACACAAGTACGAAATAAAGTGTCTGTGCTTCCAAGGTGTTAACAGGGCCCGAACTATGCAGTTAAAAGTCTGCTACAAGTTCATTTTCTTCTCTGCATTCAAAAACTGCGTGTTCTTCATGGTAACAGCAGATTCCACCTTTGGCATTTGAGCAAGTGGCTTTTAAATCACTCAATGGACAGCAAATGATGCATATTCTACTCCAAAACCAACAGCAACTGACAATATACAATATCTTCTCCATCAGCCATAAAAGCAAAACTGGTAGCTGGCTTGATGAATGATAGTGCACTTAGAAGAACCTTCTTTGCCTGGCCCATCTTGGCAATCAAGTAGCTGATTCCAACAATCCAAACAAAGTAAGTCTAGACAGAATGTTTCCTCATAATCATGGTCCTTAATGCATCGTCCACAATTGATACAACGTGCTATGCAGAGTATGCAAGCCCTGCACAACTGAGCAGCCTGATGTTTCCCCTGGCAACTCTCTGCTGGACAATCAAAAACTAGTCTCAATTCCTGGCACTTGGGGCAGACCTCAATATCAATGGCACGATCATCATCACAAGAGAGATATGAATTCCCCCCACAATAAATCTGTGGTTTGCAGGCATTCAGCTGCACACAGTTATCTACATTCAGCAAGAATAGCAATTCTTTGAACTGCTCTTCTGTTACACCACGGACACCAGCGATTCTTAAGTGCTTTATTCCAGGTGAGCCAACAGACTTGAAGGCCCTTAAGTTATTCAACATGCCATCAGCACTAAGTCTGACACATCCTGGCACACTTAGCTGCAGGCAAGAAGAGAAAATGTGTAAGTTTATTAACCTTGGAAGAACAAAAACAATATAGAAACAAACCAATAATGAGTCAACATAACATTCAAGATGGACATGATGAGCACAAAGAACAAGGAAATCTCTAACAACAATTACAACAGTCAGAAGTTATTAGTTTGGTCAACTACAATTTTAAATTAAATCCAATAAAGAAAATTACCATCAATATGGTACATGTGCAGCATCAATAGCTGCAAAAGATGTCAAATTTTGTGCTACATAATTACCAACATAAATAGAATGGGATCACCAAATGCAATCCTAAGAGGCCTATGTTTTACACATGCCTTTTTTTCAGATAATTAATTGCCATCAGACACACAAGAAATCTTTCAAAAGAAATCTGAAATACAATATACTCCTCAAGTTGTATGGGATGTCCAAATACTCTATATGATTTGATTGACATACAAAAAGGCAAAATACTATATCGAGTCACGCATATGAGAGAAAATAATATATGAATATTTATGTATTCTTTGCTACATGTAAAAATACTACCTAGAATGGAAGAATAGACCATACTAGCCATAGTAACTTAAAAATGAAAGTAGTTTCAAGGATTATATATATTCACAACCTAAAAATCAAAATAAAAGCATCTGTTAAAAACCATAAGAAGTCCCAACAATTATACCAGAGATATAAACTACATGTGAGATGATAAGCATAAAACCTATTTCTTAAAGCATACCAATTAAGTTACAAATACAAACCTTTGTCAGTCTTGGATTGGTTTCAAGCACACGCTTCAAACCACTATCTGTGATTCTTATGCACCCCAATAAATTCAAGCACTGAAGAGTGCCTTGAGCCCTTTCAGCTAACTTCAGAAGAGCATCATCAGTGATCCTCCCACTCAACGGATGATCGATGTCAATACTCCTCCATAGAAGGGGATCACTCCTAACCATAACACGCAAAGATTTGCAAACCCTTTCTACATTCAGAAGGTCCTGCACACCCAAATAGCCCAAAGCAAAAATCATGGCATCATGAGGTGCATCTCCTTCACCATCAAAACTAGTTTTCCCATTCCCAAAATCCTTCAATTCCTGAGCTCCTTTGTTACGAACCCAGTTTCCCAAATGGCTAAAACTCATAAACTCATCCACATTTCCATCCAATCCAAAAACACCCTCAAGCAATCCAGTCTCAACCCCACCACAACCATTAAACTCATCACATGGAATTGATAACCCACCAATCTTCATGTTACCCAATTCTGGTTCAAACTTCATAGAACCATTCCACACCCAATTCAGCCCTGTGAATAGCTGATGATAATCACCCATCATTTTCTCAGCCTCATCAACCCCAAAACCAATAGAACCCAAATCAGATTTCTCTCCCAAGTTTTGAAACCAACCCGTGATCCTAATCCTAGACTTTATATCCATTCCAAAAGGATCAATAGGCAACTTGTCAATAACATCATCATCAACCGGATCAACATAAGCCAACTCAGACCCATCCATTCCTTGGCAATAAGAGGCCTCCAATTCAGACAAATTCTTGATTGAACTGCAAGAAAAATCTAGAGGCATTCTTGATTCTTGGGGACCAAGAGAAAGAACAAAAACCCTATGCCAAAGAGACCTAATCTGAAACAACAAACCCAATCATACCCATAAATTTTTTTTTTCTCCCCCTGAAAAAGATAGAAAAGGAGACTAAGGAGCCTAATTAATCTAAAGGAAACCCTGCCAACAAACACCAAAAGAACAAAAAAGAAAAAGAAATCCCTTGATTCCTGTGGCAAAGAAAACAAAAACAGCTCTAGAAATCAGAGAAATCAGATTGAAGAATTAAGGTAATCAGGGAGTAAATGAAAGTTCAAAACAGACCCTTTTGAGGAGGATGAAGCAGATCAAATTAACATACCAAAAACAAGGAAATTAAAGGGAGACCCAAGTGAGAATTGAGAAGAAAGAAAGGTTATTTTTTGGGTATTTGGGTGTGTGCAGTGGGTGTGGGGGGGTTCTTTTTTTCTTTTTTAACAAAACCAGGTACACAGAGAAACAGAGGGAAGCTAATGAGATATGGGCTAGAACTGGAAGTTGTGTGTATGTGGGGAATGGGGTTTAGGGAAGAGGAGAAAGGTGAAAGAAAAATTCAAGCGTCTCTTGACTCACACATGCAACAAACACAAACACCAATACCAATGTAGAGAGAAAAACAGAGATGACAAAATATAATAGGAAACACAGAGAGATAGAGAGAGAGAGAGAGAGAGGGTGTGTGTGTGTGTGTTTGTGTGAGTCCGAGAAAGAGAGAGAGAGAGAGAGAAGGAGGCGGTGAGGAATCAAAAACCCCAGATCCTTGACCAATTAGAATGTGGGACTTTGCTTTCGGGGATTGGATATGTCTTGGTTTGGTTCAATGACTTGGAAGTTGTAAACTAACAACTTTATTATTATTTTAGTTTTGCTTTTTCCCTTTTTCTGTTTTTTTTTTTTTTTTTTTTTTTTGGTTTTTGATTTTCCTTCTCTCTTTATTTTTTGCTCTATATTGTGTTCTTATCCCTACAATTAAAATATTTTTTTTAAGAAAAAAAAAATGTAATTTCTTAAAGTAAAAAATGATAAAAGGGGAAACTCTTAATATCAAATATCTTGTAATAATGTGGAAAGAGAAAAAAAAAATTATGATTGGCGGACAAGATTAATGTTGTTGCCAATGTCTTGTAAGCCAATTGGCACGTCTTCCTCCTTGAGTGGAGAATGTCTAAAAATCGAATCTTCCTAACCCTCTTATCTATCTTTTTTCCGTTGATTCGGTTTATGTACAACTTCTTACAGCTTTGTTTCTTTTTGGTATAAATGTACTTTTTTCCAACTTATATTCTAAGCTAAATAAATCAATAAAATTAAGCTATCCTTAAGCTATAGAATTATCACCCAAAAAAATGTTGTTGATAAAAAAATTAAAATAAACAATAACAAATAGAGTTAGAATTACCATATATGCTATTGTTGGTTAATGAATGATGTACATGATATGTGGTAATATTAGGGCCTTTTATTTTTTAACAATTTGATAGTGACAACAATAGAATGGGGATTTGAATCTAGATATTATCATTAAAAATAACAAAATATAACTAATTGAACAACAAAACTCTTCCCAATATTAGAGATTTTTTTTAGCATGATAATATTAGGACTTGATTGTAATAATAACAAAGGTAATATTAAAAGCTTATCTATCTTGATTTTTTTTTTCTCAAAAATATATGTAACAAAGAGTTGTTAGATGTGGGCCCAATGGTCCCACTTACTTTAGCAAAAACGAGAAGTAGAATCTTTTTTTTCTTTTTTTTTTAAGAGGGACTCAGATGCAATTGCAAATTAACCTAATGGACTAAATACTACCACCCCCAAACTAAACCTCATTGGATTTCTCTTTATATTATCCTTTGTTTAAAAGTTTGTGTAGGGTTAAGGGCCCAGATTGTATATTAGGCCTTGGGTATTGGCCGAGAACATGGGTAATTCAAGGACGATTAAATAATAGTTAGTGGTTTAAGTTCAGAGTTTCATGAGTACGATACGAATGGGAAGGGGGTCTGAGGAGGAATACCTCCTTGGATAAGTTGAGCACGAATCTGATGTAGATCCTAATGATCAAGGTAACCTTCTAGGAAGCTTCAGTGACAGGGACATACATCTCAAGTGTACCAGAAAGTAAAAGGTAGGAAATACCTAGGGAGAAATTGCTACCCTCGCATTGAATGCGTTGCAGCTAATTTTCTGGCCGCATTTGTGTGGAGAAGACCCCTGAATAGTGCTACCTTGGCTACCACAACTCACAAAAAGCCAAAAAGTGTGTCTGATGGGACGGACACTTAAATAGTGGCTTGGATGATCAATAAACGGAGGGTCAAGATCACCAGGAGGGAGATATATAATATAAGAGACCCCTGACGGAATGGGGATCGGAAAATCCAGAAAGAAACACTGTAGCAATCTAGAACCAGACTTGTAATTAAACTTCAAAAGCAATACATAAGAATCAATCTCCTCGGACTCCGTCGAGGACGTTTTTCCTTAATGAAAGTTCGTTATTTTCCTTTCTTTGCCATCAAGATCTGTTTATTTGTTGCTTAATTCACTAAAACCCAGTTTTCCAACCCATTCTCTATAAATTTATTGTTTTGGGCCTAAGCCCATATACTTTTTGGGACAAGAGTTCAAATCAAGTTCTTACAGTTTGTAATGATGAAAAATAAATGAAAGTTTGAAAAGAAAGAAAAGTTATCCATTTGTTTGTTTATATATTTTTTTTAAATCAATTAAAAGAGACAGGAATAGATATCTCTATCATTCTTTTTTTTTTTTTTAGTCTATCATTCTTTAGTTGTTAGGAGGAAAGAAGAAGAATATATATATATATATATATTTGACAATGGAGTGAGACGAATGATAAAAAGGTTTGTTTAGAAATTATTTAAATTTTGACAAATTGTTCAAGGAAAACACTAAATAGGAAAGCTTTAAAACAAAATCATTGAATAAAGTATCATAAAATCATCTCCCTCCAAAATTTAATAATTCAAAGGAATTTTTAAAAATGCTAAAAAATAATTTCTAAAAAATCAATAAAGCATTTAACTTGAAGGAGTGTAATTTTTTATGTCTTTTCTTCTTTCATCTGATATTCTACCTAGCAAATGAGTCAGCTCGATTGTAAGAAACAACTCATCCTAAACAGGTTGCAAAACGAGTTGATCAATCCAATATGACCCATAATTTATTCCTTGAAAAAAAAAATAATTAAAAAGAAAAAAAAACTTGATAATATTTCTTTGTCTTCTTTTCAATACAAATAAGAGAACAAATAAACAAAAACACTAAAAAATAAAAGTTAAACAATACATATTCTTAACTTTACACAGTTCAAGATTCACTATAAACTGAAACCTTCAAGCATCCACCACATTAAGAAAGAATCTATGAGTATCTGTGAGAGGGAAAAACTTAGAAAAGAAAGAGCAAAAATTGAAACTGCAAAACATGCTTACTTATAGTCTTTTTTTTTTCTTTTTTTTTTTTGAGAAAAAGGTAAGCGAAGCTTACTAACAGATAGAAATCCTAAAAAAAAAAAAAAAAAAACAAAACAAAACAAAACAAAGAAAGTGAAGGAAAAATCCATTTGAAAAAAAAAGTCAATCCATGTGATCAATAGGCCAACTCGACTCGACATTTCAGCAAGACAAGATTGAGTTTAGGGGTGTTAAGACCCGACCATGGCCCAAAAAACCAACCAACCCACCCGACGTTGATCCAATTTTAGCCCGAACTGAAGCTTCAGTTGGTCGGCGGTAGGTTTTCGATTCCAAGAACCGACGCCGACGGGTCAAGTGGCAGGTTTGCTTCTCCAAAACCCGAGCAACTCAAACTCGACCAGAGCTATATAAAAAATCAGGCAAAAACAAGTTAGATCCGGCGAGATCTCAACTAGATCCGACAAAATCTCGACCAAATCTAGCAAGATGTTAACCAGATTCAGCTAGATCTTGACCAGATTTGGTGGGATTTAGCCAGATTTGGCATCCTAGCAATTTTTAGTGAAAAAATGCAGATTCCAACGAAAATGCAGCAACCGACTACTTTTTGCCGATTCTGACAACATTTTTGCATATTTTGGCGACATTTCTCAAATTCCGGTGACCGACAAACCGACCGATGCTTACTCTCACCTGAAACCGACTCGACCGATTGATGTCGGCGATCGGTTTTGGGTTCCTTTGTCCTCCACCTGACGCTGACAAGTTGAGTCCAAGTTGGGTCCAAAATCGACCTAGCCTGACCTGTGGACAAGCATAATTGAGTTGATTCATTTTTGCAAGTCCAAAAAATCCTACCCTAATTAGTATTTTTCCTTCGATTTTGCGCGGGTTATTAGGACTAGGTCCAATTTTTAAAAGTCCTACTAGCTTGCATACTTAATTTATTTTCAAAGATATGAGTGGTGTTTTTGAACCAACTTTTATTGGAGTAAATAAAAGTGACACATTATATACTTTAAGGAGATGGAAACAATACAATGCAAGAAATCGGGACGGGGAGGGAGGAACTAGACATATCAAGGGAATGATTAGATATTCAAAGAATTTTGAACACTCAACCAAAAGAAGAAGAAGAAGAAAATGGAGGATAATCAGAATATGCTAATTTATATATATACACACATATTCTTCTCCTTTGTTTCATCTCCCTCCAGCTCCATCCAAGTTAGGCTTTTGTTTCTCGTCGGACATTACCTTGATACAACAGATGTTATATGAATATCAACTTGGAAGTTGGAAACAACGCCTAAAGTCTAGGATGCTATATTTAGAAGGCGAAGACCAAATCAAATTTTATAAGTACTTTCTTTTGAAAGGAAGTATACGAAAGTCCCTAGGAAAAGATAGTCAAGTGAACATTTTACTATAGCTTCAAGCCTCTAAAGGTTTAGGTTCCACCAAGCGGTATTTGGAGTGATGGAGATTTGTAACTTCTATCTCAATTCTCACATGAGGGGAGTCTCATATTTGGGAAAAATAAACCCGGACATATGAGTCCTCTCTCTCGCAGTTAGTGAGAGAGAAGACTCATATATCCGTACAGTAACAAACATGGTATACCTCCTCCTCATATTTGTAGGGTCCATCTCATATGAAAGAGATGTTATATATAGTAGTTAAACAAAATATTTACTCTCAACTATCATTGCCTATTTTAAATATAATAGTAAAAAATAACCATAGAAGATTAGAAGGTAATAATATCAAAGTACTCTTTTGCAGGAGAAAGTGGGAAAAAAAAAACTCACTTGTTTTGATTTTCATTGAAAAAGTGATGCAATGACTCATCCAATTATTGAAAAATGTTCCAATTCTATAAAGACTAGGTTAGAGCATTGGAATATATTATTTTTAATGTATAGAATTGAAGAATAAAAGATGTGATAAATGGGGAATTGTAAAATGATGTGGTAAACTAATAAATTGGGCTTTTAGTGTGTCAAAATGACATTTTTTTATAAGAGAGCTGATGAGAATGCTCTTAGATACATAAGAGAGAGCCTCAAACCATCCAAATACATAGTTGAGAGCTTGACTTATCTGTTTAGCCATGAATAAGTCTAGTAATACAAAATTTCATAATTTTTATAATTTTATTATATTTAATGAGGTGATATATTATGATTGGTTTACAATAAAAATAAGATCAACAATAGACCTGTATGAAAGAGATGTATCAATCACAACTTACCACTTCAACATTTTTTTTTTTTTTTGGCGAATGACCACTTCAACATGTTGTGGGAAAAAAAATTATATATATATATATATATTGCGTTCTTAACACGACTATGAAATTTACAGTTTTGACCAACACGTAAGTGAGACAAGAATTAACCTTATACTACATAAACTTTACAAAATTTAATGCATTATCAATCACAAAAAAGCCATTCAAACATTTGCTTGTTAGGTTGTTGAAATAACACCAATCATATTTATTATCATATTAATTTGTAAGTATTTTATATTAATATTGATATTAACATGAACATTTTCCTCATTTATGTTTCGGGAATCACAACTACCACAAAAGACAGTAGTTCAATTATGTGAAAGTGGACAAGTGGCTCTTCTTATATACTCATTTTTCTTATCATTTTTTTTTATGTCGACATAGTAAACAAGAAAAATGGAGCTTAAAAATTGCGGAACAGTATTTGCTCAATATCTCTCTTTTATTTCTGAAAAGGTAGACCGTGCCTGAAGCCATGAACATCAACAATTTATTTATAATGGTAATACAAATGCATCGTGCTGCTTGCATAATGCAAGTATTTCTCAATACAGACCATACCATATTCTTATTCTGAATAAACAGTATGTAAAAGCAAATTTTTATGACATACAATACCAAGTGCAGGCAACATCATAGATACATAACAAAAGGAAGCAAGCTGCATTCTACAAGGTGGGAGGGATCCATATATAACCATGTGTTTGAACATAACCAGCTTTTGCTAGCAGTTCGTCTGCTTCTGCAGGACCTCGGCTGCCTGGTTGGTATGGAAGTGGCTTCATTTTACCATCGTCAATTCTGTGCAGAAGAGGTGTGAAGATCTCCCAGGCCGCCTGTGATTGACAGAATATTACCATCAGAGTGGGAACTATCACTACATGCTACTATATGTTATGCAATGTACAATGTTCATACCTTCAACTCATCTCTGCGAACAAAATGCTGCTGATCACCTCTTATTCTGCAAAACAAAATTCCCATTTTCAATAATTAAGAATTCAATGCATTGCTAAAATATTAATCCTCAAATCCCTTGTCCCATATTAATATTCACTAGAATTGTGTATGGAAGGGCAAGGATCGTACGTGTCAAGAATTAAACGTTCATAAGCTTCTGGGATTGTAACCCCTTGATAACGTTGCCCATATGACAAGTCTAATTCACTTTGGGCGGTAGACATCTCCAGTCCAGGCTGCTTGACCTGCACGAGACACATTAAGCAATGGGTTTTCAGAGCAAAATAGAACAATTTTAGTGACCCTTATGAGAGGATTTCAGTAAAATTAAAATTTATATTATTTTTCTAAAATTTTTTGTAATTGTAAAAGCTGATAATATGAGCAGTGAACAAATATATATATATATATATACACATGCACAAAACAATAGCCATAAAAGTATGATATAGTATGATGCTACTAAAGTTACTGCAATCCAAGTGCTTGTATCATTATTTTCACTGATCAATGCATACATGAAGCTAGTGGGTATCTCCAATATGGCATACTTAAATGATCACAAGTAAACAATTAAGATACACAGAACCGGTGGAGAAAGTGCCATCCCTGATCCAAGATAGGTGAAACATCAACACGTACACTGGCATACAGGGTTCAGAGCTTTACATTGGGACCTATTTTCAGATCAGAACCAAATTTTCAGATTCGCACTAAAATGTCATTTTGAAAGATAGTCCAGGAAAAATCTGCAACCCATATAATTTTACAGACAAGCAGAAGTGTAATGTTCATTACTTTACATGATGCCCCACAAAGTCTTCAACAACACACACACGCACATGAAACCATAAAGCAGGTACCAGCTCAAACATTGTGGGAAAAATAATTCTTGTAATGATGTAATTAGAATCACTAACATACCGTAAGCTTCATGTACATGGCTTCTGAGGGTTGAAGGCGTATTACAAACTCATTTCTCCCTTGTTTTTTACCTAAACAATGACATAATGTTCAATCAACAAATAAATCTAAAACTTGCAACCAAACATGTGACAGGACAAGCATAATACAAAAGCAGCATTTATGGTCTTAAAAAGTACAGACAATGAATATAGAAATCAAGTAGTTATGAGGCGGCAAGAAGAGTAGTTATTATATGGTATTGTATAATAAGCAAGAAGTGTACTTATCAAAATAATAGTAGTAAAAAACAATCTTATTTCAGAAATAGACAATGAGCGATTCTTCTTATTCCCCAGTGCAATAATCTTCACAAAAAATGTTCACTTAGCTAATAATCGTGACTATTCACTTTTGATACCAAAACTATAGTACAAGAAATACCTTAGAAAATTGTTACCATACAATCATTCATGCCCCAGTTTGATCATAACTACAAGACATAAGGCACTACCGGTAAAAAGGAACCCCCCCCCCTTCCCCCCTCCCCCCTAAAAAAAATTAACCAACATCCATTGAATATGCTAAACTTAATGAAAGTGATTGTCTACACAAATTAAGCCAGATCAGAAAGCTCCTTTCTGCATATCGCTTAACATACAAAACTATAGAAGACGTACAATGGAGGCAAGCAAAATGTTGAAGATTAGTCACTGAGAATTCTTAAGTTCTGGTGCCATACATTTGAATATATCACCAGGAACATCCTTAAATTGAACTCTTATTTCTGCCTTTCTCGAATTCAATGCTTTCCCAGCCTTAAGTACAAACGGGACACCTGAGAAGATATTGAAAACAAAATTGAGCTTTCAATTTCATTAATCAATGCATAACTCGGTGTGTGTGTGTGTGTGTGTGTGAGGCCTTTAAGATATATACAGACACCCCAAGGTAAAGGTTCAGAGATTATTTTTCACTGAAATATAAATGAGATTCAAAAGAAAAATAAATAAAATTGTAATATAGATTGTACCTTCCCATCTTTCATTATGTATTCTCAGAACTACAGTTGCAAAAGTTGGAGTGTTTGACTGATCAGGAACTGTTGGATCATCCCTATAGCCTTCATATTGCCCAAGAACAACCTCTTCATCTTTAATTGGAAGAACTGATTGAAGAACCTGAGATTCAGGTAATAAAGAGCAATCAATGTAAGTAAGCATGTCTGGAACTCAAAGCACGTAATAAGAAGAAAAGAGCTTTATGTAAATGGTAAAACATGAATATTTCTTTTTTTTTTAAAACGTCTTTGGAAAGCCCTTATGCTCCTCAAAATCAATAAAAAAAATAAAAATATATATATGCTCCTTTTATTCATTTAGAAAGTAGATTTTCATCAATAAATCTCGCTTTCATGATGACATTTTGGTTTCTTGCTATATCAGAGAGGTTTTAGAGCATAAATATCAGTAGATAATAGCCAAAATGACTTCCCTGCAACAAGTAGTGAAGATGCCTACCTTCACTTTCTCATCCCGGATGTACTCAGGTTTGAGAGAAACAGGCTTTTCCATAGCAACCAGGCAAAAAACCTGCAGTTGGTAAATAATAAATGAATAATATAAATACGTCAAAATTAAAACACCTTTCTTTTCATGTGATATGTTGGGAGTTTGTATGGTAATGGGTTGCAAGGAAAGGTTGGGTAATAAAAATCTGAGAAAAGAAGGTTACAGTTGGAGTTTTTTTTTTTTTTGATAGATAACAGTTGGAGATGTTGACACTACAGACACAAGGTCCACCAAGTTCCTATAAGTATCCTATCCCAAGCAAATGTCAAACATGAATAACCAAAAAGAACTCAAACACTACAATTCAAGACACAAGATGGCACTGTTGCTTCCTCAAGCAGAAATAATTAATCCAGAATAAAGACAATCAATCATGCAAAGATGACAGCATTAAGCATATGAATCTACTTCATCTTAAGACCAAGGCATTACCTGCAAGAGATGATTTTGAATGATATCGCGAATAATTCTGCGCAGAAAAAAAATTTAATTAGTTAGTTTTCTTTGCTAATCAAGATTCATTATTATATAAAACCAGGTAAGCAAATGCAACAGATTCTCAAAAATGTTAAAGCCATTTAGAACTGAAATTTTTAAAGTTTCTTTTCCATATCAGCAGAATATAGAAATTGAATTAATAATGAAAAATAATACCAAATTTATAGAATAAAACGTTGCAAGTTTTAAAATACAAGAAAATTGAACAGTAAAAAGAAAATTTTAAAGAAGGCAAAGGAATGAATGCTTATTTGAGTCCTGCTCAACAAACAACTGAGACACAAGCATGTACTGAGCATACCCATATTCATCAAAATATCCACCACGACCATCAGTCCCAAAATCCTCCCTAAACACAATCTGCCAGAGAAAAATAAAAGCAAGATATAAATTAAAATTTGTGGCTTATTAATGCTTCATAATATTACAGCTACAGTAGGTGAAAATGAAAGTCACAATATTAAAAATTGACCAGACTATACATGTAATTAAGGGGACCACAAGATTATCACTTGAACTAATAGTTTGCCCTTACTTTTATCACCATTAATGTACTTTCACAGCCTCACCACTGGTGAGTAACTTTCAAGTTTCAAAAATTATCAGTGAAAAAAGGATTCTCACCTGTACATTGTCAATGTTGTCACGATTCCAAAGGGGCAAGAAGAAGCGATTTGCAAAACGAAGAACCAACTGCATATGTAATATAAGAATAGAATCAAGCAGAGTCCATGAAACTAATGAATAATAACTAAGATCTAGTTATACAGATATTTGGCCAAAATAAGTATATATTTTATACATATATTACCAGATTCTGCACCAATTCCTTTCCCAGATAGTGATCAATACGGTAAATTTGTGGTTCTTCAAACAACTCTCCAATCTGGGTGCTGAGTTGCTCTGCAGATTCCAAATCTTTGCCAAAAGGTTTCTCAACAACAATCCGTGTCCATCCACCAAGATCAGCTGGAAATTATTAGATGAAATCATTCAAAAATTTCTGTATCAGATATTCTAAGTATGCATCTTATTCAGGAACCGCAATGCCATCATGCCAGATTCAACTATCTAAAATTGCCAAATTGTCAATATACCTCTTTATGCAAACACAGGATGCAGACAATCGACAAAATAACAACATAGACAGAATTGTGACATTAAATGGGAAATCCGAAGGCCTACTTTTCATTTTCTAAAATCCAAATATGTAAACAAAATATATATATATCTTTCAGAATTTCCCCTTACCATCAGAGCAATGATAGAAAGAACTCAATGCTACTAGCAATAACATCTTTGTAAATCCAATGACAGAATTCAAGTTTCTAAAGTCACACTTAATAGCAGAATCAATTTCTATGTGCACAGTGAGATATGAAGCATGAATGAAAAGAACAGGCACCTTGTATACACTACAATACTTTTTAATCTCCCCTTCCCCCTCTAGTTGGGGCCAAAAACTCACTTATAATTTTTTTTACTTTACATAAAGAAGCATAAAAGAAGCCTAAAGTGAAACTTCCAAAGCATTGCCAGACTAAAACATAGTGCCCTCTCTTCTTCAACCAATGGCTCCTCAGATGCATCCATATGTTTCCTATTTTTAATCTTTAAGCTTCTCTTAAGAAGCATGTCAAAGAAAATTTAGGAATGTATATAGGAAGACAACTTCATTGTCTATTTCTAAACAACAACCTTCATGAAATATTTTTGAACAACAATATGAATGAAAAATGGACCTTCTAAAAATAAATGAACAAACAATAGTAGCCAGTGTTTATTAATACTTCCAGCCATAAACCAAAGATGGGTTAGAAAAACTAACATTTATTCATGCTGAAATTCCTTATCATCTTGCAGACAGATGGATAAACTGATGGAGGAAGTGCAAGATAAAAGAGTCTCCGAGATGTTCCCTCCACACTATTTTTTGATAATTCATGCTCTGAAATTTCCTTATCCAACAGCCGGAAGCCCTCCTCAGAATCATAAGAACCACTTACATATTTGATCTACCAAAATAAATTAAAGCAATTACATGTTACTTGGGTGCACCACAGAATGATTCCAAAATAATGCATAAAAAGGGGGTTTCTTATTTTATAAGTAAGTTTTGGCTCCAAGAAGTAGAGGAAGGAGAGATTAGAACTAGCGGCCTCCACTTCATAGCCAATTGTTCACCCCTTGAGGTTGATGCAGGATAAGTTTTGTACTAACCAGTTCTAGAAACTTGGATAATTTCTCCACGTGCTCTGGTGAAGCATTTTTGTCATTAATAAGATATCTGCAGTTATTAATCATATCTCAATCAATCCTCATCATTTGCTATTCTTATAAACAATTAAAATAAAATTTTGAAGAAACAATTTGTATTAGAAAAAACAGCACAATATTTTTGGAAATAAATAAAGAAAAAGAAGTGAACAGACATAAGATGACAATCAAAGAAACATGAAAGTAAACAAAACAAGGAAAAATTAGCAGGTGCATTTCTGTTCTTCCTTCTAAGTACTGAGCAAGAAAATAAGCTTTATTATATTTATTAATTTATTGAAATTATTGCAAGCAGAGAACAAATTATGGATGATGACATCAAACATTGTTGCTCTACTCGTTATATTCATTTTGATTAGGATATAATATTTAGAAACAGACAACAGAAACATAACTCACCCCCGTATGCGGTTTCTTAACTCATCATCTGAAATCTTAGTCCTTGCGTAGCCAAAAATGTGAACCTCATCAGGTTGTAGAAATCCCTGGGGACAAGCCAGTGCATTTCAAAGTGAGTATTACAGTTCACAGCTCCTAAGAAAAACCATGAACTCTACTTCCCAAAAAGTCTTAACAAACAGAATTCTCAGTTGTCTATCAGAGTTGCAAGAGAATTCCATCAAACGAGAACGCTAGAAAATCGTTCCGTTTATACATTTTCATGACCAACTATATTGAAATTCCAATAGAATAAGTAAAACATTAAATTTTCAATCTTTGATTCTAAAACTGATTAACAACCTCCAATAACTATAATTCTAGAAAACTATATACAAAATGCTACAAAGGGGTTTAGCCAAACCTGTCGAAAAAGGTTGAAGAGTGCCGGAAAAGTCTTCTTCTTGGCAAGATCGCCAGAAGCACCAAGCACAACAATTGAGAGGCACCCAGTTTCAAGGACATTCTCACTGTCCTTCTTGAACGAATCGCTTTTTAAACCAGCTCTTTTCTCAACGTGCCAACATGCTGATTCCATCTTTTTAAGCTGAACAGAAAATTCTCACAGCTACCTTAACAATTGCTTGTAATCTGCAACAAATAAATAAATAAATACAAGCATGAACTATAAAACAGCGCTACTGAAATTGACTGGTATTGGTGTATGCATATATAATGATTTCATTTCTTTGCCACATGCATTCAATGGCCCATTTTTAATTCACACCCAACTACTTTTTTAACCACTCAGATCCATCAGACTCTCAAAATTCAGAAAAAAAAAAAATATATATATATATATATAACTGAATGTCAACCCACTAGTTTTCTGTTTGGTTTCACAGAAAATATAGAATCAGAGCCCCCCAAAAAAAATGTGATTTACCTACCTGACCGTTGGAACAAACAAACATACTGCTTTTAACAGTGGAGAATTCAAAATTTTTTCCTCCTCGGATTTCTCGACAGCCAAAAGACAAAAAATAAAATAAAAACTAAAAATCCCACAAAAAAACTAAAGAATTTCACTCAAGAAACGGATCCCAAACTCCAAAAAACGCATAAACTGACAGATCCAAGCTGGGAATTCGAAATCAATGAAAATGAAATTCAAAAGCAGTACAACAGAACGACAAGAAAATCAAGAACCACGAACCGGGTCGTGAAAATGATATCAAGATAGGTATCAGAATCAGATACCACAGCCCAAAAAATAAAAAAAACAAAAGAAAGAGTTTTGATTGATTTGCCAAGAATTTGCAAGTTTTATAATAAGAAATGACAGCTCCAGAAAAAGAAAGAAAGTGGGGGAGTGTGTGTGTACACGTACGTGTTAATAATTGTATTGAATAAAGGCAGTACCTTTTTAATACTTGGTGCAGAGCTTTGGAAAATATTGAGGCAGAAACGGTGAGCTTTTAATTTTTGTGATTTTTTATCTAACAGTTTTGTGTTGTTCAACTTCAACTTCTCCACCAACTCTCTCTCTCTCTCTCTCTCTATTTCAGAGACTCTCGGGTCGCACTTGGTTTACACTTAATTTGGTACCTACCCACTTATAGGAAATACCATCACATTCAGGTAGATGACCGTAAATCCGTAATAGAATTTCTCACTTCACGCCAGACTCCTCCTTTTATTTCTTTTTCTTTTTCTTTTTTCCAAAAATGCAACTATGTTTTGTGAAACTTTGTCGAAAAGTCATTTTAATGCTTTAATGATCTGTTTAGGATGTTCCTAAAAATAATAATAATAATAATACTAATAATCTGTTTATTTTACTAAAATTAAAAACTTTGTGATAAAAGAATTATAAATAAAAGTAAAAGTTAAAAGATATGGTGGGATCTATAAATAGTACGAAAAAGTGAAGCATGAGTCATGAATAATAATAAAAATAAACTGAACAGTAAAATAAATTAGTCTTTTAATTTTTGTCAAACATACACTAAGTATGAGTTCGGTTATTTTAGTTCGGTAACTTTGTTAAAAAAAGAATTTTTGCTAAAAATGGGAAAGGAAAAAAAATTGGAGATAAAAAGAATATTCTTTTTTTTTTTTTGATGAATTAATAAAATAATATTTTGATTCTTAATATATTGATATAGCATCATTTTGAGTTTCAATTGGTTATTTTGGTTTGGTAACTTTGCTCAAAAAATTATTTTCACTAAAAATTGGGGCTAGGGGAAAAAATTGAACATTTTAGCTTTGCCATGCTAGGGAAATTTTTTTTAATGTTAAGTTGTTATTGATTCTAATTTAAACTCATCACTAAACTTTTTTTTTTTTACATCAATAACAACTTACCACTTAAAATTTTTTGTGAAAGCTTCCTCAAAAAAAAATTATTGTGAAAGTGTTGTAAAAATATTAAAGGCATAACATTTCTCTTTTTTTTATGGGTTTTGTTTTGTTATGTTACTCGAAGTAGATAGAAGACATCGTTAGAACAATTTGATCTAATTTTTCTATTTTTTATTTTGATGTATTAATAAAATAATATTTTAATTCTTAATATGTTGATATAACATCATTTTGAGTTGAATTAGAAAAGTTACCGGATTAAAATTACTAATTTTAAACTTAAATGACTAAAATGATTTTTGGTAAAGTTACCAAACTAAAATGACAAACTTCAAATTCTAAAACTAAAATGATTTTTAGGTAAAATCAATTGGTGTAAATTGCATTTTTGCCATTTTCTTGAATTAAAAAAAAAAAAATATATATATATATATATATATAGGAGCTTATAATTATTTGGCTTCTTCTTTTCTTTTTTTTCCTTTATTTTTTCAAGATTAAAATATAATTAAGATATAATTAAAGATTTATTTCATGCTTTGAACCAATAAGTCTACCATCCGAATAGCACGTGGACTTTTTTTTCTTTTTCTTTTTTTTTAATTCAAGATAGACACCATGGGATGTATATAATTAAAAATAAAATAAAATAAAATAAAAAAAACAAAACAAATGGGGGATACGACAAGACATGAAACATCAACCCCATACAAGTGCGGGATGGGGATATTTTTTTACAACCCTTTATTGGCTTTTATTTAAAACGTTCGAAAATGGAAACCAAAACAGGGGGACCGGGGTGTTGGTTTATCCAGTACGGAAGGTGAGCTGATATTGATTTGGACGGCTCTTACACCGAATTTTATTACTGGTATTTACTGTAAGGGTTTATTTGGTATATGTTTATTTTGTTTAAAAAAATCAGTATATTTTACTATTTGGTTTATTTTTGTTACTATTATATAGATCATTGTACTTTTTGATATTATTTATGAATCTTACTATACTATTTTAATTAATTTTTACCTTTATTTATTGGACTTTCAGTAAAAAGTTTTCAATTTTAACAAAAAAAAACTAATCTCAAACAGAAATTAAATCTAAAATGACCATGAGTGGGTGAAGGTGAATTACGATGGTGTGATGTTCACGGACTCAGATGAGGCAATATTGGGGGTGGTGATTAGAAATGATAGTGGTTTGGTCATAGCTACACTGTCGGAGAAAATCCCTATCCCTTGCTCGGTGGAATTGGTTGAACTGCTGGCAGCAAGGAAAGCAGTACATTTCGCAGCTGAACTTGGCTTTCATCAGGTTTGCTTTAAAAGGGAACTCTAAAATTGTGTTTAAGGCATTATCGTTGGCCCCTATCCCTCTCTCCATGATCATTTTGTTAAAGACATTCAATCTATCTTGAACTCTTTTAGAGCTCGCTTCTTCTCTCATATAATAAAGCAAGGTAATTCTGTAATCCATACTTTAGATAAGAGAATTAGACTTTCTTTCCCTTTAATTGTTTGGATGGAGTCTGTTACTTCAAAATTTTCTTCTCTTGTAATTGTTGATTTTCTAGCGTGATTCTTGATAATGTCAGGATGGAGTCTCTAGAAACCAAAAAAAAAAAAAAAAAAAGAGATTATAGTTAAAGCTTAACGAGTTTATATCATATTAGGGTTGACTAATTTATTTAATAATTGTGTTGTATTTATATTCAATTCACAAAATCCATTTGACTCATCTAATTTGTTTAACTAAATGTTATTTTACCAATATACCATTTAAAATTCTAAATATATAAACTTATTTTATTTCCTAATAACATGGGTGGAGCTACATATGGACTTGAGTGGCAATGCCCCCACCTCCCTCCCCCAGTTTTTTTTTTTTTTTATAAATATTAGTATATTAATAAGTACCAATTTTAGCAATTTTGTTCAATAAAATTACACTTTGCCCCTCTTAATAAAGCCATTAATTTTTGTAAGAGTAATGTTATAGTTACAAACTTTCTTACAATATTTTTACAAATTATTGAGGTAGCAAATTTTTATTGGTTCACACATTTACATTACTTTTTACTTATCAATAATTACTCATCACATTAGCAATTTGTAAAAAAATTTGTAGTTTTAGCATTTTTCACCTTTTAAATGCCATAAAAAAACTAATAGATTAAATTTAAAACAAAATATACAAACTCAAAAAAATTAGGCCAACAACAAAAATTACCAATAATAAAGCCAAAAAAATTAAGCCCAATTAACATATTTTATCCAAAACAAACAACCTGACCATTCAAAAAGTTTTAAACAAAAATCCGTAATGCTTAAGCAGAAGAATTAAATGTCAAAGCCGCCACACACAACAAACAGTAGAGCCACCCCCCTTAACTCCAAGTCCTGTCTCTGTCCCTACACCTAAGCCCCATGGCTACCTCTCAGTCGTGTAACTCATACCTTAATCTCACCTCACTTCACCTTATTTTCTTAGCCATTGTCACCCATTTGTCATTGTAATGTCAAGCTCTAATTGCCCTCGCCCTCCATTAATCTATATCACTTGAAACCCTAGTCGTCCTTGTCCTTTAATTTCATCTCTAAACTATTTTTTTCCATTTTTTTCTTACATTTTTAAAATACAAGTATATTTTAATACACTTTTAACAAAAAAATTTCAGTAAAAAACTAAATAAACTTTTCCAATCAGACACTTAGAGTCTCCAAAATTTAGCCTTTCTTTGATGTAATCAAACTCTTAGAAATGATTAAAAATATAAATTTGAGAAGTAGTCTAAAATCAAAACATAGCACAAATGGGAAACTGAGTCCAAGTGCCGAATTGGCACTCAAACTCAAAGTCTCCAAAACTCAACCTCTCTCTGACTTTTTTCGATTTCTCAGCCCACAACTCCAAATCCTTTGGACTAATTTAGTGAAATGAAAGCTTTGAAGAGTCTTAAACTCATCCCAACTCTCTAATCCACAAATTTTCGACAATAAAATAAATCAAGTTTGAACATGTAATTTTGTTTGGAGATGGGCTCAAACTCAATTAAATTAAATTAAATGAACAAATATAAACTTTTAATACTTAGCTCGTTTACAATCCTAGTTTTTGTTTTTTTTTTTTTTTAACTTTTTCTTTTTGTTTTTCTCTTTCAAAAATAAAATCTTCACATTTTCTTTTTTTGGGTTTTTCACTCCACCTTTTTTTTTTTGTTGGCCAACGACATGGATTAAGTGAAGACGAGATTCAATTAAGCAATTTGAGGCCAAACCCAAAATATTAGAAGTGAGTGGTTAACGTGGAATTACGATGTGCCATACAAATTACCAAATACAAAATACAATTTGCTTGTTGAATTACTAGCTGATTGAAAGAGCTAAAGGTTTTGTAACTGAATTGGCACCTCCCTATGCACAAAGTGCTTGGGGGTCTAGGGGAGAAAGGGTTCGAGCTGCAGGGTTAGCAGTATGTTGTAATTATCTCCAAAAAAAAACCGCGAAAAAGACTCCCGGCTTTCTAAACTGTTGATTTGGTGCTCCGAAGACCACAGAAAATTGCTGATCTAAAAGAGACATATAGAGTCTCATGCTCCCTCACCAATCACCATATGGCCACCAAGCCACGTCATCAGTCTGGACTTTCTGGACATTGCAAGAGATTCATTTGGGGTCCATTAGATTATACACAAGTTTTATCTTATTATGTCATTACATTTTTTTTTTTTAAAGGTTATGTGATTATATTTAAAATGAATATTAATTTGTAAGTTTTAATTAACTTAATTTGAAAATTTTATTTTCTTTCAAATAAGATATATGAAATTCGATCTCCACCTAGTTACACTAAAAACTGAATGATATTTTGGCTTGATAATAATAATAATCAACATAGAGCGAACATTATAAACCTGGTTTAAAACTATTAATACTATTTTCGTATGTATTCTAATAAGTATTATTGTTTACTAAAAAAAAAGGTAGAGCGAACATTATAAATTTAAAATGATTTTTATTTTTATTTTTTTTTGGTTGAGAAATCCCACTTTATTTCTTGAATACTCCAATTTAAAATGAAAAACTATGAATACTTCGGGAGTATTATAAACACGTATTCTTCTCTCACATATGAATTTTTGGTCCCACTATGAATTTAATTAGTGAGACCTATTATTATGTGAGAGGAGATAGTATGCATTTATGGTATTTCAGGAGTATCTATAATTACTCATTTAAAATGTTCATGTTAACGGGTGCCTTTAGGGTAATTATTAATAAATTATTATAGGAAAGTTTTGACACCACTTTAATAAAAAATATAAAAAACTGTCAAAAAAATTATTTACTTTTTTCTTTTCTCCATAATACATTTTAAAAAATATATCCTAAACCAATAGCCTTAGGATATTTATTAACATTTTTCAATTTAAAATACTATAATAATGATTAGAAAAAAAAAAAGTTTTTTTTTTTTTTTGTAAATAAGCAATTGATATTATGGAGTCGGCAAACAAGAACCCAAAGAGAGGATGGATCCAAGCGGAGTATAATATCACAAAGAGGATAGAGCAATGCAATGGAGAATTTCTCTATCACAAAACTGTGGAACACTATGATGGTGAGGTCACAGGTGATCTCAGGAATTGGCTTATTTTTTAAACTTTCTAGGTATGATGATGTGGTTCAGTGGTTGGTAGTACGTGTTTGGTGTGGTTTGGTTGTTTTGACCTCGTTTTGGAATAGGGAAAAAGCTTTATTAGCTGCTTACATTTTAATCTAAAAACCAATTTTATTTTTTGCATTTGACATTAATAAACTGAGTGTTATGTTATTCTTAAGAATTAGAAATGTAAATCCATTTCTCAATTTAGTAATGTATTACTTCATGTGTAAGTGGACGGGCCAATCGTTGATTTTTTTTTTTTTTTTTTTTTTTTTTTTTTGCTAAAAGGGCCAATCGTTGTTTGTACTTTGTACTCCTAGAAACATATATACTTCATGTTTTATTTGTTAATTCAACCAGATATGAAAGAGTGTTTTTTTTTTTTTTTGAGAAATGAATGAGTGTTAGTTAAACGCATGTTTCAACTACAAACCTACAATTATTACTTATGGTTAGGTGGGATCCACTAATTCAAACTCTCTCTCTCTCTTCTTTTTTTTTTTTTTTAAGGAAAAACTAATTCAGATTCAGATTAGATGTACTGTACTAATGTCCTATTAAAATATATATATATATATATATACTATTATTTAAGGGGCTACCTTGTTTGGATGAGACATTTTTTTGCTTCCAAAATATCTTTACATCCTAAGTTTAAATAGAAATAAATCTTGAAGATAACATAGTAAAAATATATTTTTAACTCCCACGTATAACCTTGCATACAAAATAGGCAATGTATAATTCTTACGTTTAACTCCAGTTGATTTTCAAACTAAACATTACTCCAAGTTTTCACTTTTCTTTCTTCTTTTTCTTTTTTTTTTTTTCTTTTTCCTTTATCAAGACTTAACTCTCTTATTTTGCATTAAAAAAAATAAAAAATAAAAAACTTAACTTTTTTTTTTTGAATATCCAGTTTCCCTTGCTCCTTAATCTCATCTCATGTTTGGCTTCCCCCCCCCCCCCCCCCCCCCTCAAATCTCTTTGTTTTGATTTTGAAGAAAAAATATACTAAAAAGTAGGAAAAAAATATTTTGTATCAAAAGATACAATGTCATCCGTATCAAAATCCAATAAATAAGAGACATGTATGCAAAAATAACTACTTATTAACACATGTCTTTCAATTATTAGTGGGTTAGTTATTTTTTGCTGACATGTCTTACACTTATTAGATTTTGAAATCGCTAATATGGTATCATTTGATACCAAGTACCTTCTCAAAAAGTAGAGATAAAACTTAATGATAACATATTAAAAATAATCTCTAACTCCCATATAAAACACTTCCTACAAAATAGGATAACTGCCACATTAGTTACTCAACTTCTTCAATTTATTTCTTCCTCAATTCCTCTCAGTTCTATATTCTTTTTCTCTACACTATCATCATCATCTTTTCTAAATTCAAAATCCAAAAAAGAGAAAACTTTACTTGCAAAAACAAAAGTGTAGTTTTGTTGGTGCAATCACAATGATAATAGAAATAATACAATGAGAAACTGAATAGTACTTATGAATATTGTTAATTCAATGAGAAAAATTACACAACATTATTTGTACCGAGAAGCGGCACTCGCTCTATTTAAGGAGATTCAAGCCCTTGGTTGGCTAAAACCTCCACTCTTCACCTCCTCATTGCACACGTATCTAGCCCAATATCTGAGACAATTCATTTTAGCCCATTAATCCCCACAATTAAAAAGAATAAAATAGTCTCTCTCATTTTCAATGTGGGATTAAACATTTTCACTAACTCCTCATCTTCCATATTCACTCCCACATCTTTACATTTATGTTATAACATTTATTCATTTTAACTATTTAATATTAAAATGCTCCAATTAACAAGTTCTAATTGTTCTTGTTCAACACGTATGCCAATGTACATTGCTCTTTTCTATTTTGTTTTTATAAAGAAATCAATAGCCTTCTAATTATTTGGACTTTGGGTCTTCTTCATTTCTTTATTTTCTTATGATTATCCTTTATTTTTTTAATATGTGATTGTTGGTTAAAGCTTACTTATTACTTTTCTTTGATTACAATAGTACGATGATTTTCTTTGATTACTATTACAATAGAACACATACTAAATTTAGAACACAAACTGTGCAATTTGAATTTAGAAAATGGAGTTTTGCCCTTATTTTTCAAAACATCTAGCACAATATTTTTGTTTTGAAACTATTAAATACCGTGTTCCTGTTTTTGAAATTCAATTTTAACAAAATCGAGTTTTGTATAAAACTCAATATCATCAAAATCGAGCTAAATGTAAATTTTTAAGTGAAACTCGACTTTAGCAAAGTCGAGTTTTACTTTTTATCTATTTATTTAAAATTAAGTGGCAAAATATGCATAGAACTCGACATTTCTAAAGGAGTTCCACCTATAACTCGATTTTTTTAAAATCAAGTTTCAAAACAGGGACATGGTACTTAATATTTTCAAAACAAGGACATTGTGCTTGATTTTAAAAAAAAATAAGGGCAAAAGCCCATTTTTCCCAAGAACTATATATAAATCAAAGGATAAATATTTATTTTTTGTGAATAAAAGATATATAGAATTCAATATATGGCCCTATTTTATTTCTGTGCAAAATATTTTTTAAAAAATGATAATTTTTATGCTTCTCTGTATTTGGTGCAATTGAAAATTCTAGTAAATGAAAAATGATTTGCAGTCAACATAAAATTAGACCAAAAATGATAGAAAACATCTTACAATTTTAAAAACCATAAAACATTTTTCACTATAAATATTTTATGTAGAAAAACATTTTAAATCAAACAGACATAGCAATAATTGAAAGTGAAATCATAAAATAAATATTAAAAGAAAAGAAAAAAAAAACGTTAAGTTATGTGGCAATTCACAATGTATATGATTTAAAAAAAAAAACTAAAAATTTATTAAACCATTAAAATAATTTAAAATAAATAATTAAATTTATTTAAAATTTCTTGAGACTTTTGATAATTGATTTTTAATTTAAGTAATATTTTAAATTTCTTAACACTTTTTAAATAAAATTTCAATTAGAGCAAATTATGTTAATACAATTAATGTGTAAATAGTTTGTTACACTTACACAATAAAAACATGTCATCTGATGTGAATACTAATGTTAAGGATTTTTTTTAGTATTTTGTTTTAATAACTCGATAGTTAGAGGAAGGGGATATGAGCTCTAGATCTCTCCGACGAAAATATCAAGAAGTGCCAACGAGTTAAGTTACAAGCTTCTTAGACATTAAATTAGATAATATAAACATAACATTTTAGTCTTAACTTTATTTATTAAAAAATATCTTTTAAATAATTTAAAATAAAAATGAAACTTTAAAAAAAAATTAAAAAACTTTTTGTAATAGAATTTATGGATATATTTTCAAATTGTGAAAAGCGTATTTCAGATTAGCATACCAACATAGAACCGTAGAAGTCAAAGCCCTGCTTGAAAAATGGGACTTTAAAAAAGGAGAAAGTTCATATACGAGTTTTCCCACTATAAAAGTTGTTTCTAAAGTTAATCATTGTTCAAGCCGCATTCAATTTTCAAGGTCAAAACTTCTTTCTTGTATCTTTGTTCTTTAAAAACTATTTGGAAAATTTTTTAACTACGTTTATTTTCTTTGTTCTTTTTTTCTTTTTATTTTTTTCTTTTTGCTAAAAGGGGATACATCATTGAACAACAAAATCATACAAAAGATCAAGTGGCAACAGAAATTCAAACCTCCTCAGGGAAATTCCCAGGGAGGAGAGTCCTAAATCACCATGGTGGAATGCCCCTAAAATATGAACAACATTATTACAATTCTACCGTTCCTTGAAGTTGAAGGTAATTAATCCGATTAAAGGAACTCACACCTTGAAGTTGAAGGTAATTAATCCGATTAAAAGAACTCACACCTTGAAGTTGAAGGTGATATTATATCATTATATGTATCCGATACATCTATTTACCCCATATGAGAGAGTGGATAACATATATAAGATACATGATAAATTTTTTCCAATTGGAGAAGCCAATATTTGATGACAACTTTAGTTTGTCATCCAATAAGTCTTTTGGTAGGAGTTTAAGGGGTCAACAACTACTGATGCATCACTTTCAATCATAGCTCACTTTACATTCAACGCTAAGTTTATAGCTCAACAAGCAGAATACGCTTTTAACTCCTATAGAATTTTGGTCCAAGCCTTAATATGAGTGAAACATTATTATTATGGTCTCTTGGAAAAACTACCATACAAGCCTTCCCAACTGATAAAAGCTGCATCAAAGTTGAATTTTTTTCCAAAAAACTTCATGAGTCTGGGCCAATTTGGAGATGAGGGAAGCAACTTTTTTGTTTCTAGGACCTGGATTTGGAGAAGAAATTTGTCGAAATCATTGTCAACCCATGACATAAGCTTATCACATTTCTAGGTTTAACTGTATATTTCCCATATATATATATATATATAAAGCAAATTAAACCAATGAAACTAAACAATACCGAAAGACTACAAATGAATTTTTATATAATATATAGGGTCATTGTCTAATAGTTGGTTGGGGTGTAGATATGAAATAAATATTGAGTTTGAACATTTAAGAGTGATGGCACATGATGCTGGTTCAGCTCAAAAAATATTAACTTTCATCGCTTGAATCCGAAACTATCAGATTCTAATTTTTAAGTGGGATTGAGGTTAGGTTATGGCTCAATTCATTTGAGGGAAGGCATGTAAGGTGTAGGATCTTAAGACGCTGGTTCTTCAACATATAAACTTTCATCACTCTTCATAAATATATAAAGTTAGGATCAAATTATATATCTAATATAATTTAAGCCATGTTCTATCATCAAATAACTTTATATGGGCCATTTTATAGTGATAAATTTAGCATAAAGCTTGTACCATTTCTAATCCTACCATTTGGACCTAATTGCATGGCTAAATACAGGCCTGTGTATGCAAAAATTTTAAGACCACGTAATAAACCACAACTTTACCACAATTATTTTCCTGGCAGACTATAATTAGTAGAGAAAAAGTTGTGGGTCTATGTGAAAGTGATATGCAGCCAGTTACAATTCACCAAATAGGATAGTTGTAACAAAAATTATAACTTTTTATGTGGTACTAAAATTATTCGCAGTTATAACTTCTATTTGGTCACGGGTGCACACTTTACCATACTATTTCAACCTCCATCGAACTTAATAATTAAACATAATACCTACATTATTGTCTCCCTGGCTAGTCTTGGTACATGCATCAAAATTTCATCCAATTTTATGACATATTCAACCAATAATAAAATCGTACAGGGTCACAGTTTTGTCCTTTCCATAAAACAAGTCTTGCAGGTTTGGAACCAGGTGCTCGGTTTGGTGTGGATAATATTAACAAAATTTTCAATTATATATCCCATTTTGCAATTTGATATTGACCGAATCTCTCTTACCTACTGAAAGAGGAACCTTTTGAGTATATCCTTGTTTTAATGGAATGATATTTTTTTACCCCAATCAAGAGTACACACACTGGTGAAGTATTGAGTTAAACAACTGAGGGAAACAGATAAATATTATATGATTAATGCCCACACTCCATCACAGAAGTGGGAACTAAATGAATTTAATGACAATGACCTAACATATTAGGGAGGTGATGTAAGAGCAATTAAGACATGGTGGATAATGTTTCATTTATTTAAGAACAATATTTCAATGACCCATTTGTGTTCGTGATAGCTCTTCTGCTCTAATTCCAACCAACTACTTGAATTATTCAGTTCATCTCACAAATCAACTAGAAAAGCTGCCAGAAGACATGGCTACAGTTTTTGGCAAAATTGATAAATTTAAGGCCTCAGACGATAATTCAAGTAATATTTTTTTCTTATATCAAATAATAATTTCTAAAATTTTTCGCATGAATTTTTTATAAAGAGTAGTATATAAATAAACTAAATTTATTTATTTTAAATGTGACTCGTGAGAATCAGTTTAGGGGTAAAAGAAAGAAAAAAAAAAAAAAAAAAAGGAGGGTTTAATGGTGAATGATTCTCAAAAAATACATCTACATGGAGAGATCAAAAAAAATATATGGGTTTCTTCCAATTTTAGTTAGATTCGACATTGATCACTTCAAAAAAAAAAGAAAAAAGGATATGTATGAGATATATTCTATTTTAATACAGCATCTTATAAGAATATGATATTGTCACCGAAATTAGGGAACTCTTTTGTACTTAAGAGGCCTAAGGCAATTTTCCTAAATGGCCTGTATGGAGGTGGCTCTACGTTGTAGTCAGGGGTTCATGATTTTTTTTTTTTTTGTTTTTTTATGTGTAATATTTTTATTAAAAATTGTTTTGAACCCCTGACAATACAAATTTGCACACCCTCACCTTCAAACCTGACCCTTTTTATTTAAAGCCCAGCTTAAACTCTGAAAAAAAAAAAAAAAAAAAAAAAAAAAAAAAAAAAAAAAAAAAAAGTCCAATAGAAAATTTCGGTCTTTAATTCAGAAATACAAAGCCCATAAATAAAATTTTGAAAAATCATAAAAATAAGGCCAAATAAAACCTAGTAGTTGCTGTTGCGTAGCCTCAAAAACTCCCACTATCCTTCTTCACTCTCCAAACCTAAAGGAAAAAGGCTGCTTATGCTTCACACACAAAATTTGCCATTGCTTAGCCCCACGATCTGCCGCCGCTGCCACTTAATTGCCGCTTGATATGCCACCTGGATCTAGTTTTGACAATCTATGTTCTTAATCGCCGCCTCCATATCTCTCTCTCTCACTGTAAGTGTGTTTTTGCTTTGTCTTTATCTCTGTTCATGTGTCTTCTTCGAAGCTCCACCTCTTACTCACATGTTTGATGTCTTGCCATATGGTGTATATGGGTTATGGTGTTTTGTATTTTTTAATTAAGTTTTGAGCCATATATGTGTCTGATTGTGTAGTCACTGTTACTGTAGTTTCTATGAATCTATGTATAGTCATAATTGAGTTTGTCTTTTACACTTTGACTATTTGACTGACTTGCGAGTAGTTGTTGGCAATGTGGGTGGGTTAATACATTAACACTAAAAGACAATAAAAATATAAAATATTTAAAGGATTGTAAACTTATAAATTAAAAAAATTGTAAAAAAATCAATTAACAACAATAATTAATATGTTTATTACATTAGAAAAAAATATGTGAAATGATCTTATAGTTTATTTTTTATTCTTTTGCTAGAACTATAGACAAATTTGTAATAAGTAAACTCCGTAAGCCACAAGACTCATCTCTTATTCAAGATTTATCTTCTACTCAAGTTTCTTATTGACCCCCCTAGACAAAAATCCTAGAGCCGTCCTTGGTGTGGTAGACCTAGCTACAAGAAAAAAATCTTGATGAGTCATACAAGTTGTCTTTATTGGTAGACATTGAAATACTACGTCAAATTGACGACAGTTAAAGTCCTGTTTCTTTGCCATCATTAGACAAGGAAGAATATCACAACCTTATTAACTAGATGAACGGATAACTGGATAAGATAAACATATGAGAAGCACTTTGGACCTTTGCAAACAAAAAATGGACATCCATGTATGTATGTAACTATTTACCAATGCCACCTAAATTACCTAATGTATAAACTTTTATTTTATTCTATCATGAAAGCTAGACACATATGTATATAATCGTGATTCATTCTTAGCTTTTAATTAGTCATCTAAGACACTTATTATATTAAGTGATTCTTTAGTTTTTGTAGTCTTACATCTCACTTTAACTATATAAAAGAGGCAATAAAAATAAAAAAATAAAAAGATTTCTTGCTTCTTCCATAGCTTCTCTTTTAGATATCTATTTGTGTTTATGTTATTGGTATTAGAGCTTCCTACCTACTTATCTAAATAATAAAAATCTACTATTTTTGAGAATTTAGTAAATTAAGTGTGAAGTAGCCTATATAGTACTACCTTTAAGAGTGTGTAAGGCAAGTTTGTATTTTTTTTTAAAAGATTTGTAGAGATTGCAAGGCTATCTATCAAACACGATTTAGCAACTTGGATTTATATTTATTATTCCCTTCACATCGGCAATCATTAGAAAATAAAATAATAATTAAAAAAAAAAAAACTAGAGGAGAAGAGTAAGAGTTTTAATAAAACTGGCTATGTTCTGAAAATAAAAGGCCAAAGTTTTATTTTCTTTTTTCGTTTTAACATCAAGGAGTAGCACAATCAACTGGAGATCAAGTCTTTTTTCATCCGCAAACTCACTACTCTTCATTCCCCAAATAATCCATGTTTTATCCTTAAATTTGGTTGAAGGACCTTCCATGGCCTCGCACCAGCAGTCGATTGTATAGTGCATGTTTAAAATATGAGGAGGGTATAAAGGAAGACTATGATTAATTAAACTGTGCTACAGAACCTCAAGGATAGGGGTGTATATTCAGCCCATAAACTCAACCTAACTTGATCCATTCCAAACTCTTGGATTGGTCTTTTATGGGCTAATGGTTGACTTTGATCCTAAACTCTTTTTAAAGCTTGGATTGGGACTGTTTCGGATTGACAAAGATTTGAACATGAGTAGACCAACCCATGATATTAGCATATCAATAGTTTATATATATATATATATACATATATATATCTTATTTATTTTTTACTAACACTAGTTAATGTCCGATCCTTAATTCTTTCCTCGTGTCATTCCAATGCCCAAATATACAACTTGCAATCATTTATTGACTAATGGACTTAAATAATTAAATGAGTATACAATTTCTTGGAAAATTATTATGTACTCCCGAAGTACCATAAATGCGTACTCCCTCCTCTCACATGAATAGTGAGTCCCACCATGAGAGGAGGGAACACGCATTTATGGTACTCTGAGAGTACCTAATAATTTTTCCAATTTTCTTAACTGTGATAAAATGACCCTAATCCGACCATCCAACCCCATCCCTGCAAGTTGAGTTGAGGACCTTTTAACTTGAAGGTTGATTCCTCAATCTCATGACTATTTAATATAGAAAATTTCTGGTTTTTATAGGACACGGTCTAGAGGGTAATCTCTAAATGGTAAACCTAGTACAAGAGAGCTGAATAAGTCAAGAAACGGCCTAGACTTGGAAATGGCATCCCACAAGACCATTCTCAGAACATGTGAGATCCACGTGTGGCGGAAGCCACAGAACCGCCACAGAACCCACACTTATTGTGAGAGGTAGTTCTCATGAGATTGTCTTATAAGATATTTTTTCCTAGATTTGCGACTACCTGTAATCCAACTGAACAACATCCTTGTTGGTTTGGTTACTTTTAGAGCTTATTTAGCTTATTTGTTCATGTACAATGTATGTAGTAGCAGGAAAGGGGATTGCTTTCAAGAAGAAGAAAGCGGGAAGGGGATTTGCCCACATTGACAAACGAAACGAAACTTGACTTCAAAGATACAAGTAAAACGAAGAAAAAAAAATCTCCATACAACCCTGCCACTGTATGAGTATGAATAACCTTAACAAAAGGACAAGGGAGATGATAATTACATCAACTACTACCAAGGTCACATGTTGAAGCTTGCCTGCAGAGTAAACAAACCTAAACCCAGAATCAGCATAATGAGAAGAACGGAAATCACCCCAGTTGAAAATGGAAGTTTGACAAAGGAACAACCACATCACATTTTCAGCCACTTTGGCTTAACAGGTTTTTTCTCAGCAGGCTTCCGTTCTTGGACCACGGGGGAGGGTGCTGCTGTTACAGGTTCTGGCGCAGACTGAGCAGGTTCTGCCTGCTGCCCCTGCTCAATAATGAGTTCCAACCCTTTCAAAGACATGATCTCTTCTTGTAGGAAGGGACCTGAATTGGCATCTGTTGTATCATCAACATCACCTGAAGAAGATAAATTACATTAGTTATTGCTACATCATAATTGCATAACACAAAGTCAGAAACAAATTACGCAAAGCCGAGAGAGGTGAGGCTGGCATTCTTTGTCAGTGATACAAATTACAATTTTGGAATTGGACCGCCTAGATTTTAACTTAAAAGTACTTCTTCATGAACACTTTTTCACAGTAGAACACTTTTTCACTTGTACAAGCTATGAAATAGTATTACATGATCTGAATTGAGTAATTAAATACACATGCACTCATGCAGTCAACAATAAAGTGCATCTCATTTACATATTACTCTAGATTTTATGTTTGCACAGCTAATAGTTGAACTGTTCAAGTATATGTCATTTACGTATTACTCCAGTTTTGTGGATATACACTTGTTTTGTGTTTGATTAATAGGCACGCTCATCAGGCTTACCAGGTGCATTGGGTGACTAAATTCATTGCTGTGTCCTAGCATTTTTAAATATTTACTTCAATTAATATGACCAACTTTTTTCTTTGGGATAAGAAATATTGTAAAATGGGTGCAACCCTAATACATGGGATGTATACAAGAGCTACCCCAAAAAAGTAAAACTAGGATCTAAAATTCAGAGGACGTTATAAGATCTCAGTCTCAGTTTTGAGCTCCAAATGGTATTCTAAGTTAATCGTATGATAATTAACAGCCTACAAAATAATTTAAAAGTGCTTTTTTTCAGAGGAAGAGGGGATTAATGGATCAGGCAAATAACCTGTGGTAGAAAAAAGGTCTCGTTAACTATCCTTCTCCTTTTTTTTTTTTGATAGGAAAGTTAACACTATCCTACTCTCCAAGACAAGCCACTAAAATGTCCAAATGAAGGAAAAAAATAGACTTCCTCTTCTGAATCATAAGTAGTTGTGAACAAAGGAAACAGCCCAAGATCCTTAAACTCAATAGTCAACAAAAAATTGGAAATTCTTTCTAAATTGGACAAAGTTTAGCTATAACTTTACCCAATATCTTTTTATTAGATGTGAATTTTGACAAATCCACTATTGGATAGCATTTTCTTTTTATATCCTCTATACTTGCAAAATTTCCAAAAAATTAAAGATCAGTAGTTATCTTATCAATCAAATGTTTAAATTTTAAGTTTTTGTAGTCTAAAATTATGCATAAAAAATAAGTTTATGAATCGAATAATATATAATATCCAATTAGCACAAATTTTGACATGCGTGTTAAAAACATAAAAAACATGCAATTCAAATGTTAGATTTTTAAAATATGTAACCGTGTTATTTTTATTTTTGTTGAAAGCCTTTGGCTACAACCAAATTTGTAGCCAAACTTTGTCCTCCTAGATAGTCAAAAGCATTTATTGGCTAACAAAGTTTGAAAAACAAGTCCATCTTTTGGAAGACAATGTTATTAAGGGCTTCACTGCATGAGTACCATTGCCATGCAGATCAATTATGGATCCAGTGATTTCCATGGAAGACTCTTAGAGTTAGAGGTCAACAGTTTCATTCAAGCAAGAGTTGCTATTAGATTAGGCAAAAGCATTTATTGGCTAACATAGTTCAAAAAATAATACAACTTTTGGATGTCAATGTAATTTAGTGCTTCACTATACAATTGCTCCATCATACACATCAATGCCATGTTGAAAGTTAAGCATGCTATTAACAAGGTAAAATCAGTCATACTTATCAAAAAAAAAAAAAGGTTAAAATCAGTCATTGTCTAACACATAAAAGAGATTAATAGTAAAGAACCAAGAAGAATAAAATCCTCAGCCTAGTGAGCACATATAGGACAAAGGCATTATCATATAGAAAAAAAAAAACCCACTAATTAGCATTATGGTAGGTATACAAAAAATATGGTCATCAGTTGAATTTTGACATTCAAAATAATTACTAACTGTAGGGTTAAGGGCCCAAATGGTATATTGGGCCTTGGCCGAGAACATGGTGATCCAAAAACGATTAAATATTAGTAAGTAGTTTAAGCTCACAACTTCATAAGTATGATATTAATGTGAAAGTGGTCCGAGAAGGAATATCTCCTCGGATAAGCTAAACACGAATCTGATGTGGATCTTAATGATCAAGGCGACCTTTTAGGAAGCTCCAGTGGCAGGGGCGTACTTCTCAAGTGTACCAGAAAGTAGAAGCTAGGAGATGCTTAGGGAAAATCTGCTGCCACCGCATTGAATGCCCTGTAGCTAACTTTTTGGACGCATTTATGTGGAGAAGACCTCTGAATAGTGCTGCCTTAACTACCACAACTCACAGAAAGCCAAAAAGGGTGTCTGATGGGACATGCACTCAAACAATGGCTTGGATGATCAACAAATGGAAGGCCAAGATCATTTGGAAGAAGATATATAGTGTAAAAGACCCTTGAAGGGATGAGGATCGGAAAATCAAGAAAGAAACATTGTAGCAATCTAAAACCAGACTTGTAATAAAGCTTCAAAAGTAATACATAAGAATCAGTCTCCTCGGACTTGGTCAATGACGTTTTTCTTTAGTGAACGTTTATTTTCTTTCTTTCTTTGTCATCAAAATCTATTGGCATGTTACTTAATTCACTAAAGCCCAGATTTTCAACCCATTGTCTACAAATTTATTATTTTGGGCTTTTTGGGCTTAAGTCCATACACCTTTTGGGCTAGGAGTTCAAATCAGGTCCTTACAATTACCATCGTCTGTGGGGAGATTACTTGGGTGCTAGTGAGTGCAACGTTCAACCATGGTAAGCTTAGGTCCACACCAGGAAGAATCTGTAGGATCCCAATGTAAAAATCCTTTTGTCAACCTTGAATGTAGAAGGGATCGTGAGGGAAGTCTGCATATTGTCTAGTTTGTTAAAAGTCATTCCCGAGTTAAGAGTCATCTCTCTCGTGAAGAAGATACCAAAGCCCTACAACTGGAGGTTGACCATCTTAAGAGAAAGCTGCGCCATGTACAGCGAAAGCCAACCCCCTCTAGCTCCGACGTCTCCTCCAATGACGGAGAGGATGCCAGTTATAGACGAAGTTCGAGGACCCCACCTAGCGAGTCTTTCTACTACGAGGAGCACCATCACAAACGTAGATATAAAAGCCCGCCTCGCAAAGGCCTGGGAGGTGACGCTATGAGCAAGGCATTAAATCAGATTTTCCGATCACCCTTCACGCGCAGGATTGAAGGGACAAGACTTCTTCGGCGATTCAATCAGCCAATATTCACTATCTACAATGGTCAAACAGACCCAGTGGAGCATGTGAGCCATTTCAACCAAAGAATGGCTGTCCATTTCAAGGACGAAGCCTTGATGTGCAAGGTGTTCCCCTCCAGTCTGGGACTCATGACAATGAGATGGTTTGATGGCTTAAAGGCGGGTTCCATAGGTTCCTTCAAGGAGCTCACCCAGGCATTTGGCTCTCATTTTGTCATTTGTAACAGAGTTCCTCAGCCCATAGGCTTCCTACTGTCCTTATCCATGCAAGAAGGGGAGACCCTGAAAACGTACTCAAATAGATACTGAGAGATGTATAATGAGATAGATGGTGACTTTGATGATGTCGTCATTAGTACTTTCAAGGTCGGCCTCCCAACCGAGCACGGTTTGAGGAAATCTTTAACGGGAAAACCCGTCACTGCGCCAACTCATGGATCAGATTGACAAATATAAGAGGGTTGAGGAAGACCAGCAACAAGGGAAAGGTAAGGCTAAGGTTATCCCTCAGGAAAAGAAAGATTTCAGGTGAGATCAATACAACAACAACCGGCCTCGGAAGGACTTTGCTGAGCAGTCAAGGCCTACCAATACTCAGGCGGTTAACGCGGTGTTCAGGGAACTGGTGCATCAAGTTTTGGAGAAGATTAAAAGTGAGCTATTCTTCAAATGGCTAAGTAAGATTGCAGGAAACCCTATGAGATGCAATCAAAACCTCTATTGCCAATATCATAAGAACCAGGGACACTACAGAAAACTGTAGAAATTTGTGAGACCATTTGGATCAGCTGGTCCAAGAAGGAAAGTTGAAGCAGTTCTTGCATCATTCCAGTGGCCAGGGGAATCACACTGGCTAGGAACCCTGAAGAGATGCTTCTTCGAGACCTCCTTTGAGCACGATAAACGTCATCTTCGCCACTCCATGGAAGGCCGGGTCCTGCCCCTCTAGGGTAATGTTTGTCGCTCGGCTGACTGCCCAGGACTCAAATGCTGAGCCAAAGAGGGCTAACGTGAGTATCCAGCCGACGTTAAGCTTTTTCAATAAAGATAAGGTTGGAACCATACAGCCCCACGACGACGCTTTGGTGGTTATGCTCAAAATTGGGAGATATGACGTGAAGCGGGTAATGGTGGACCAAGGCAGTGGTGCCGAGATAATGTACCCCGACTTGTACAAGGGGCTAAACTTGAGACCCGAGGACCTAACAGCCTACAATTCGCCCCTGGTAAGTTTTGATGGGAAGGTCATTATTCCGAATGGCTAGATTAAACCACCCGTGCAGACTGGTTTAAAAGTAGTGGAAATGGACTTCATTGTGGTAGACGCTTATTCCCCCTACACGGCCATTGTGGCCAGACCTTGACTGCATGCGCTGAAAGCCGTCTCTTTTATCCTACACCAAAAGGTGAAATACCCGTCGGGCGGCCGAATTGAAGAAATTATTGGGAGTCAATCCACGGCTAGGCAGTGCCTGGTAGCCGCCACCTTACATCAGCCCGAAGCCGAATCCTCAGCCCCTGCTGAAAGGAGTTTATAGCAATTAAAAACTCCGGGTTTGCCTGTTGACGGATCAGCCAAGGAGGCGAAGTGTGAAGCCTTAGAAAAGGTTGTTGTCAGTGATGATCCGAAGATGTTTTTTTTTATCGGGGCTCAACTTCCTCTTCCAGAGAAGGAAGAGCTGCTAGAGTTTCTTAAGAGAAATGTGGATGTATTCGCATGGAGCGCCTATGAAGCCTCGGGGGTGGATCCGAGCTTCATCTGCCTCCATTTAAACGTTAACCCATCTGTCACCCCCAAGAAGCAATCACCTCGGCACTTGTCCAAAGATCATTCTGACATTATCAGAGATGAGGTAAAGAAGCTCAAACAGGCAGGGGCTATTAAAGAGGTTTTCTACCCTGAGTAGCTGGCCAATACAGTTGTGGTGAAGAAGAAAAGTGGAAAATGGCGTATGTAGACTTCACAAATCTGAATAAAACTTGCCCAAAGGATCCCTTCCCTATGCCTAGAATAGACCAATTGGTAGATGCAATCATGGGCCACCCCCAGATGAGCTTCTTAGACGCCTTTCAGGGGTACCACCAGATACCATTAGCCCTGGATGATCAGGAAAAGACAACTTTTGTCACTCCCATTGGAAATTACTACTACAAAGTGATGCCCTTTGGTTTGAAAAACGCAGAGTCTACCTATCAAAGAATGATGACTAGAATGTTTAAACCAAAGTCGAGTAAGAGCATTGAGGTCTATATAAATGATATGGTGGTGAAGAGTAAAGTGGTGTCTGAGCACGTAGGCAACCTCGGGAAAACTTTTGAAATTCTGAAGAAACACAAACTGCGACTTAATACTTCTAAATGTTCTTTTGGGGTCGGATCAGGAAAATTTTTGGGGTATATGGTTACGCATCACAGAATTGAAGTTAACCTTGATCAAATTAAAGCAATTAACAGCTTACAACCACCTCGGAATCCTAAGGAAGTCCAGAAACTGACTGGAATGACTGCTGCCTTGAACCGATTTATCTCTCAATTAGCGCATAGATGCAAACCCTTCTTCCTATTGATGAATAAGTAGAAGGAATTTGAGTGGACCGAGAAGTGTGCTTTAGCCTTCCAACAGTTTAAAGATTATCTCTCACGGCCACCTATCATGTCCAATCCTGAGGCAGATGAGGTCCTCTTCGCTTATATTGCTGTAGCCCTCCATGCCATGAGCTTGGTCTTGATACGAGTTGATATAAGCATACAAAGGCCAGTTTATTATGTAAGCAAGTCACTACATGAGGCTAAGGTCTGTTATCTGCCACTGGAAAAAGCCATTCTAGTAGTGGTACATGTTATACGAAAACTCCCCAATTACTTCCAGGCACATACGGTAGTCGTCCTAACTCAGCTCTAGCTTTGAGCTCTTCTTCAAAGTGCTGATTATACAGGGAGGATTGCTAAATGGGGGACAATGTTGAGGGCTTTCGACATCAAACACATGCCGCGCACCTCTGTCAAAAGTCACGTCCTCGCGGATCTGGTAGTCGAGTTTGCTGAACCCCCATTAGAAGAAGAGGCGGAAACATAACACGTGGATGGAAAATCGGTTGGCATGATCTCCCAACAAGATCTCATACTCTAGAAAGTATACGTTGATGGTGCAGCAAATCAAAAGGGTTCCGGAGTTAGGCTATTTCTAGTATCCCTCGAAAAGATCATTATTGAGAAGTCGTTGAGACTGGACTTCTCGGCCATAAATAACGAAGCTGAATATGAAGCTCTACTGGTGGGAATGGTTATGGTTCAAAGAATTGGCGAAAAGGCAGTAGAGATGTTCTTAGACTTAAGATTGGTAGTTGGCCAAGTGAAAGGAAAATTTGAAGCGAGAGATGAAATAATGCAAGGGTACTTGAGTCAGGTTAGACACCTACAATCAGAGTTCAAATCTTGCAACATGTTGCACATCCCTAGAAGTGGAAACACACATGCTGATTCCCTGGCCACACTTGTGACCTCTTCAGCACAGAGCTTACCTCAGGTCGTCCTTGTAGAGGATTTGTACAAATCCGCAGAAGTGAAGAGAGAGGTAGTCCATGTTCACCAAGTCAAAGTAGGGCCTAACTGGATGAACCAAAAGTTATATAAACGCCCATTTTCTAGACTATACTTGCTATGCACACACCCTGAGGCAACAAAATTACTCATTGAGGAGTTACATGAGTAGATTTGCGAGAGCCACACCAAAGGTAGATCTTTGATGCACAGAGCCATCACTCAAAGCTACTAGTGGCCAAACATGCAAAAAGAAGCACAGGAATATGTAAGGAAATGCGACCAATGTCAAAGATTCGCAGCAAACATACACCAACTGAAAGGAGTCCTTAACCCTCTATCCAGCCCTTGGCCGTTCGCACAATGGGGCTTAAACATTGTAGGCCCTTTCCCCAAAGCAGCAGAAAACAAGAAATACATGCTAGTCGGCACGGACTACTTTACTAAGTAGGTTGAAGTCGAGCCCTTGGCAAATATCAAGGACGTGGATGCTAAAAAGTTTGTTTGGAAAAATATTGTCACACAATTCGGAGTCCTTCGTACTCTCATTTCGGACAGCGGCCTTCGGTTTAATAGCAAATCTTTTAGGAGATACTACTGTAACTTGAGAATTACGAATAGATACTCTATCCCAGCTTATCCCCAAGGGAATGAACAAGTCGAGGCTGTTAACAAGGTTATAGTGAATGGACTCAAGAAGAGGTTAGATGATGCGAAGGAAAAATGGGTGGAAGAGCTGCCACTTGTCCTCTGGACATACCGGACCACGCCTCGCAAATCCATCGGGGAAACCCCCTTTTCAATGACTTATGGGGCTGAGGCTGTTATTCCTTTGAATACCGGCTTCTCTACACTAAGCGCTAGCTCTTTCAATCCGAGCAATAACAATGAGTGGTTAGAAAGGAGCTTAGACTTTATTGAAAAAAGAAGAGAAAATGCGGTGGTTCAATTGGCGTACTACCAACACAAACTCGAGCAAGGTTATGATGCCAATGTAAAGCTAAGGTCATTAGTGCCTGGTGATTTGGTATTGAGAAAAGTTCTAAGTGCTGCAAAAAACCCAGTATGGGAAAAGTTATGGCCCAACTGGGAGGGGCCATACCGCATCACTTCGGTGGCTGGTATAGGAGCTTATTTTCTTGAAAACCTAGATGAACGTGTAATACCACGACCTTGAAATCTAAACAACCTGAAAATGTATTATTATTAATGAAAGTTTCCTTTGTCATACGCTCATTTATTGTGTAAATACATCATACTTCCTATTATCATCTTTATAAATGTTTAAACAGAATCTTAGTCATGCCTGAGTTCTCAAACCAGATGTTTTGAGGAAATTAACACTCTATGACATCTTTGTAAGTGCTTAAACAAAACCTTAGACATGCCTGGTATAGGAGCTTATTTACTCGAAGACTTAGATGAACGTGCAATACTACAACCTTGAAATGTAAACAACCTGAAAATGTATTATTATTAATGAAAGTTTCATTTGTCATATGCTCATTTATTGTGTAAATACATCATACTTCCCATTATCATCTTTATAAGTATTTAAACAGAATCTTAGTCAAGCCTGAGTCCTCGGACCAGATACTTTGGGGAAATTAACACTCTATGACATCTTTATAAGTGCTTAAACAGAACCTTAATTATGCCTGAGTCCTTGGACCATGGACCAGATGCTTTAGAGAAATTAACACTCTAAGACATCTTTGTAAATGTTAAAACAGAACCTTAGTCATGCCTGAGTCCTCGAACCAAATGCTTTGGGAAAATTAACACTCTGTGACATCTTTGTAAGTACTTAAACAGAACCTTAGACATACCTGAGTCTTCGAACCAAATGCTTTGAGAAAATTAACACTCTATAATATCTTACTAAATGTTAAACAGGATCCTAGTCATAGCTGATCTCCCGGATCACATACTAAAGGAAAATTAACACTGTGATACCTATTAGTCTTTTGCTAAGTATCAATACAAATCAAGGGTCATACCCAACTCCCCCGATCAATGATTTTGTGTAAGTTGAAGTCCATATTTATTTATCCAAGTATTGAACAAGATAAGGACAGTCTCTCTTTTCTATTTTTTACAAAATATACATATTCATCTTTATTGGTTTCAGCCTTCATTACAGGAGGTTCAAATCTCAATACAAATATGTGATAAACCTATCTATTGCTGGTATTTTAGCAAATTACTTAAATTGTTAGCGATATGTTATTGTTAGCTTTTAATAAAGACAAGTAGCAGCAGTTTTATACTATTTATAACAGTGATGAGCTTCGAAGCACATAAAAGTAAAGGTACGAGAGGTAAAAAGAAAAACATTTTCATTAAACAAAGAAGGGAATACAATATGTATGATGGCAGAACGCTATTACAAAAGAGTTATACGCCGAGAAAACTACAAAGGAAAATCCTATACTTAAGCTTCGCCTGTGGAGGGTCCTCTTTAAGGTCAGCCTTCTCGGATCAGGAATCTCCAGCTTGAGACTTAAGCTCTGCATCCTTGGCTTGGGAGATCACATCCTTGATTGTAAAGGCATCCTCGGAGGGGTTGGCCTTCATCAGTGGTTGAGCATCCTCACCCACTTCAGCCCCTTTAGAAACTTCAGCACCAGGAGAGGGAGCTTGGGTGGTAGAGAGCTCCTGGGGAGGAGGGACCGTACCCGAAATTTCTCGAATATCCTTCGAGAAGAAGATGTTCTCAGCCCTCCTCAGTTCAGAGTCTGCAGGAACTCCCGCCCGGTCAAGCGCTACTGCCCATGACTCGGTGCAGTAGTCTCTGCACACCTTGGCCACCTCTTCACTAGCCAGGTATCCGTGTCCTGCACCCTATGTTCATAGGATGCATTCACTGCGACCTCAGCGGCTTCCCTAGCCACTCAGGCTGCATCCTTGGCCTTCTGCAGCTCGGCCCGAAGATCCAAACTAGCTATTTCTGGGTGGCCAGGTTTAGCTCTGTTGTGTAGAGCAGCTTACACTAGTCCTCGGCTTGGGCCTTGGTAGTTTTCAGGCCAGCCAGGGCGCTCAAGCATTCCCTTTCCGAGGTAGTCAGCTTATTGGCCAACTCTGTGTGCTCTTCTTTATGAGCCCCAAGAGTCTTCTCCACCTCCAAGTGGGAGTGGGCCTCAGCCTTAACCTCGTCACGAGCATTCCTGACCCACTCCTGAACTACGTAAATTTGCTGGGTAAGCTGCATACAAGTAGCAAAGGGGTCATAAAAAATATGTATATATATGAGTAAACGTGCATCTTAGTGTTTAACAAAAAAGAATGTTGGCTGGCTTACCATTGTAAGGTGCCTCTTCAATGACATGAAAAGGTCCGGTTGCCTAGCACGCCTAAGGCCCTCCATGCCTCTTGCGAGGAGAAGAGGTTGTTGTAAGGCCTCGGCAAGGTGGGTGGTGTGCCCCCTTTGAGACTCCCAGATTGTGGCATCCCAAGGAATGGGAGCACCCTCCAACTCTAGCTGAGGGGCCCAGGTGCGCGACCCTTGGCGCACCTCAGCCTCATCCCGGCTCTCCACAGATTTGGCCCTCTTGTTCTTAGAGTCCTTAGTCTTCTTCTGTTGTTTAGCCCCCTTTGAAGGGCCACTTCACCTTCCTCTAGATCTTCAACAGGCCTCTTCTTCCTTAAATTCAGATTTGCGTGTAGTCTAAAGTCAGTAGGGGCCGGGAAGGGGGGGAGGAGAAGAAAGACTGGGAGGACCTTGGGTCTTAGGAATTTCTTTTGAAATTAACCCATTGTTTCTATTGGCCAGTAAACCGTTTAAGTGGACCTTTGCTTCAAGTCCATACCTTTTTCTTCGGCTTTTGAGCTAGAATCAACCCGAGCAACTATTAACCTCAGAGATTGTGCAGTAGAAAATCTATCCAAATAGGCCTCAGAGTCCGAGAGGTCTACCGGCCTTTCTGGCACTTCATCTTCGTCCACAAAGCGGAATTAGTCGATCTCGGCCTCGAGGGACAATTGTGTAGAAGCTGTCTCCTCTCTCGAAGCAGCTACTTCTCGAGGGACACGTTGAATGGATAGCTCAACAGGCAAAAGGTCTCTTTGAGCCAAAAAAAACCTGACTTAGAGACGTCTATGCGTGCTAGTCTAGAGTCACCAACCCTTATTGCCTAGCCTGCATCCTGGAATATGCGAGACAGAGGCTTGTAATCCAAAATTAAGTGAGTGGCCCGTAGCTGTCCGTCTCCGCTTATAAATATCTCCGACCTCAGTAGGTAACTGAGAGTCGGAATGTTGGTCAGACTGATCTTCGAAGAAACGTGCCTTTTATCTGTAAAAAACATCCGAGAAGGAAATCGTAGTCAGACCAATAAAAATTATCATCAAAAGAAGATGAAGTGTTAAAAAATGAAAAAGAATAGAACTATAAGAGCTAAATCACTTCCTAAAGAAACTAATCCTAGGGTACCCCACCTGGTTCTCCTGCCAGAGTTGGGCAATGAAGCCACTCCCCGGAGGCAACCAGATAATCGTCCTTCAAGCCCTTGTTCGACTTAGGAAGGCAGGATATCAATCAAACGACATCAAACCGGAATTTGAGGTAATATCCCGCGATAGCAAGGGAATGGCACTCATACATATGAACGACATTGTGCCATGTGAGCCTTAAGTTCATCTGATCGTTTAGAGCATCTACACTCCCTAGGACTTTATACAGGTTGGGAGCACACTGATGGGGACACAACTTGTGATTGAACAGGTAGTCTTTGGTTATCCTACCCATGGAAAGTGTCATTCCTCCCTCTATAAAGGCGATTATCGAAATGACAACTTCACCCTCCCCTCTATTTGTAAGCACTTGGTCCAGGGCACAATATTGGAGGTCTACTCCTTGTGAGATATGGTGTTTGGCCCTAAAACCCTCCATACCGGCCGGAGAGTCTACTAAATGCTTGAATCTACCCATCTAAGCAAACGTAAATGACACGAAGGGAGTTTTCTGAAAAAGAAAGAAGGCCGAGAAGGTTGGTCGAGGAGAAAAAGAAAGTTTAAAGATTTAGATACTTACGAAAGCGAGTATACTACCCCTGAACCTTTAGAGAAATCTTTTGGAAATATCTTAAGGAGAAGAGTTAGGGAAACTTAGGATATAGAACGTTCAGTGAGTTGGAGCGCATGAGATCTCTGGAAGACTTGAAAATTCATAAAATAAGGGGAAATGATTTCCCTCAAGGCTTTACATAGAGGGTGAAATGAGTGGGAGTTATCCCACTCAAAATTCCAAGAGAAAGGTCAACCGTTGAATCTGCACCTCACCATTAGCTCTGAGGAATAAAGCGCCACCTAGAGCAATTAATGGCGCCTCGCGAGTTTCAAAGTGCTAGTGGCAATTATGAGCACATGAAACGGCACTCCCACACGTGTAAATCGAGAAATCAGGTGGTGATAACTCTTAAAAAATCAAAATCTCAATTCTCTCCTCGGATGAAAGGGAGAAATTGGAATTTTAATGGGCTATTATAGGGTTAAGGGCCCAAATGGTATATTGGGTCTTGGGTTTTAGCCGAGAATATGGTGATCCGAGGACAATTAACTATTAATAAGTAGTTTAAGCTCATAGCTTCATAGGTATGATATTAATATAAAGGTAGTCCGAGAAGGAATACCTCCTCGAATAAGCTAAACACGAGTCTGATGTAAATCCTAATGATTAAGGCAACCTTCTAGGAAGCTCCAGTGGCAAGGGCGTACTTCTCAAGTGTACCAAAAAGTAGAAGCTAGGAGATGCTTAGGGAAAAGCTGCTGCCATCGCATTGAATGCCTTTTAGCTAACTTTCTAACTGCATTTATGTGGAAAAGACCCCTAAACAGTTCTGCCTTGTCTATCACAACTCACAAAAAGCCAAAGAGGGTGTCTGATGAAACAGACACTTAAGCAGTGGCTTGGATGATTAACAAATGGAATGTCAAGATCATTGGAAAGGAGATATATAGTGTAAGAGACCCCTGAAGGGATGGGGATCGGAAAATCAAAAAAGAAACATTGTAGCAATCTAGAACCAGACTTGTAATAAAGCTTCAGAAGTAATACATAAGAATCAGTCTTCTCGGACTTGTCCAAGGACGTTTTTCTTTAGTGAACGTTTATTTTCTTTCTTTCTTTGTCATCAAAATCTATTGGCTTGTTACTTAATTCACTAAAGTCCAGTTTTCCAACTCATTCTCTACAAATTTATTGTTTTGGGTTTTTTAGGCTTAAGTCCATATACCTTTTGGGCTAGGATCAAATCAGGTCCTTACACTAACCTTTTGGTAGATCATATGAAAAATACACAATTGCCCCAGGAACAAAGCCAGCACTGAAGAAATCCTGTGCCATGTCTTTTATCTGCCTCTTAGGAGGAGTAGTATCTGCAACATAACCAAAATTTATGCTTTAATTGCTTCGGTTTTAGAAATCCCTATTTACATCTTACTTTTAGATAACTATTATTAAAAAAAAAAAAAAAAAAAAAAAACCATGTTATGGAGGTAAGTAAATAGTTTGGTTCCCATAGGCATACATATATAGAATGGTAGTTCAGGTCGAGCAACCACTTTCGCGAGAATATCAATCAAGCTCTGAATTGTTTCAGATGGGTGAAATGTGACCTCTAATGTGTGATTATCAGGAAAGCGAATCCTAATTACAGCCTGCAATACATGAGTCATAAAAAATTCAATGAAAAGGTTAATACTCTACTGAATCAATCCAAATTTGGCTTTCTTGATCATAATTATATGTGCACGATTAAAAAAAAGAAGAAAAAAAAAAGTCTAAAAAAGAAAAGGACCATTGAGCACCTTTGTTATTCTTGACCTACGAGCTGCCTCTTCTGCTTCTTGAAGTTTTCGTGTTTTCAAGTATTTATCTGTTGATTATTCCATTAACGCATTAGAAAAAGTATCCAACATCACACACATGCACATTCACTCACACTTGCACATTTGTATCTCCATGTGTATAAAGATGTGTTAAACATGCCGAATGGGATTCTATTGAACTTCTATTGTTCAATTTTTATGTCCATACTCAGAAAACATAAAAAACAAGAAAATACATATGTGGGGACAAGACTTTCAAGAAATAAGAGCGAAAGAGGTTTTCCATTCCTTGCTTATATACATAGCAAGCCATGGACATGAGTCCTAATTTAAGGTACCAAATTTCACAACTGCAAGCCAAACATAAATCAAACCATTTACAGGACCACCAATAAGATAATATTTATCAATAAGAATTACATTTAGTTCTTTCTAAAAACTGCAACTTCAGAAATGGTGCAGTGTAAGAAGAGCCTTGTCTTTTAACATTACTACTAGTAAAATAGGGTCATCATTCATATTACCTTGCTTTTTCGTTGCTAAAATGCGATAATAATCCTCTGCTGTGAACTCATAGAAGTCATCTGTCTCCTCTATGATAAACATCCAAAAAAAAAGAGATATAATCATCACGGTATACCAAAAACTAGTTTTATGAATCTTCTGAAACATAACAGGCCTGACAGGTGACTTGTAGGACTTTGTGCATATTTTGAGATAGGGTAGGAATATACAAAAATTAAAATGATTCATACCACTGTTGGACACTTCATTTGTGGATGGAGAAAGTGCTGATGTTTCAAACACACGAATTTCTCGTCCTAATTTTTCTTGAATAGCTGCAAACTTGGCCTGATACCATTCCAAACAAAGTAAAAAAAAATTAAAAAATCAACATAATGTCACAACAGGACAATAGACTACAAACCATACAACATTGAAATGGAAACAATCTTGGTCTTAGGTTGGTAATTAAACTTTCACCATTCAAGATCATACAAGAAACTGGACAACCTGTGACTTGAGGCAACAAAGAGTAGATACTAACTAAACTAAGAGAAACAAAAATACAATGATTCTCACTATGATAATGTAATGCTACTTGGAATACCTTAAGACTCACAGTGATGGAAATATGATATTTAAAACTTCCTTTAATAGATCTCTCATGGTAGAACCATCATTGACAAAGCAATTGGTTGGTAACAAGAACAGGCAGCTTAATTGAAATTTTTTTCATTTTTTTAAATACATCTTAAGTGGAGGAAAGGGGGGATTCAAATCCTTGACATCTTAGTTGGAAACACTAGGAAGTGCCAGTTGACCAAAAGGTAATTTGGCGGCAGCATAATTGGGAGTTAAAGTCCATAACCTCTTATATCAAGCCACCATAATACTCGTGTCTTCTTCTTAGTGTTGTTAAAAGCGCGCTTAAAGTGCAGAGCCCTTGGGGCTTTTTCCCTCTAAAGTGAAGCACTCTCACAAAAATGCGCTTTTTTTAGCTTTTTTATTAAGCGCAAAGCGCGCTTTTTTGAGCTTTTTGTAAATTTTTTTTAAAAAAATCCTGATTTGATTTTTAGCCATTAGATCTAAATATGTTTGAAATAAGCTATTGATTTAATATATAAAAACTAATAGTGTGGTGTGCTACCATACACCTAAGCCTATTTCTTTAGATATTTTTGAACTTTTAACCACAACCACACAAACAAACACTAAATTAGTCACTCACAAAGATAACATTACTTAACCTTCTAGTACTTTTTAGCCTTTGCCTTCTTGGTTCTATACTTCTATTTTGATTCAACCATGTTTTGTAATCATGGCCATCAAATATCATGGTTGCATATATTTTGTAAAGCACAATAGAATTATATAAATGCTATATAAATTATATAAAATGTTTTATTGTAATTTATATAATTAATTGATCACTTGATTGTTGTATTGATCATTAATAATTATTTTTAATTTATTAAATTTTTTTTTTTTAAATGTGCTCTTCACATCGATTAGGCGCGCGTTTGTGCTTTGCGCTTCGCGCCTAGGCTCCAGGAGGCCTTTGCGCTTAAGTGCGCTCGGCGCTTTTAACAACACTGCTTCTAGAATACAAGACCTTTCAATAACTATTTAGCTTTTCTGGGATTTCATTGTTGTTTTGAATTTTTAGTTGTAACTTTTGAGAGGATATATTTTGATGATCATGTGTAATTAAATTTTCTTTCCTTCAATAAAATTGTTATTACTTACCCCACCCCCACCCCCCCCCCCCCCCCCCCAAAAGCAGAAAAGAGAAGAAAAAAAAAACCTATTTAGCTTCCTTTAGATGAGAAGACACTCAACAACTTTCTTCAAGATTTCAACAGGATATGTCACCATATATTGGGGAAAGTAATGCACACAGAGAGAAATCAAAGTAGCAAATATTAGTTCTACTAGCCAATTCAAACTATTAAAGAGCTAGAAAAGCATCAGTTGTTAACATGGCTTGGAAATTCGTGTGGGCAACCAATTGATAGCCGAATTTGACTTGTCAAAAGTTGTTTTTCTGACTTATTAGTCTCTAAGCTCTCTCTATATATATGTTACTTTCAGGCCTTCGGCCAAATTGAAAGAGTTCTCTCTTAGAGTGTGGTGCTGCAGCAAATATTACAATAGGAATAGAATTTCCTCTATTTATTTGCTATTTGTGTGAGAGAGCTACTTAGACATATTTGGGATTTGGGTTGTGTGAGAGTATCCCTACACCAAATTTGTTAGTGAAATTTCTTTGTTGTCGCCTGTGGACATAGGCTGCTGCTGAACCATGTAATTCTTGGTGTGTTTGCATCTATATTTCTTTTGTGTTGGTTCTCTTCATTCATAATATTTGTTTGGAGATCTTTGTAAAGCCCAAAATATTTTCAAAATCAATCTTGATATTTTGAGCTTCCGCTATTCTACAACATCAGTGATACCTGTGACTCTAATTAAGTCAAGGTTATGTAATTTTCATTTAGCAGGCACATAAGATTGCATTGACTAATTGAAGAACATAGATGCAACTTGATGAGGCTTGAGAGCACACAAACAAAATCTGAATTAACAAAAAAGAGTGTGCCAGCAAAAAAATAAAACAATACTTAATATGCCAAACTGATGAAACCATAAAAGATTGTGCCAGACAATATGACAAATTGTAAACTTTATATGCAAAAAAAGTAAAGAGCTTTTCATACCACCTAAACATTACAAAGCTTATTATCCATAAACTAAATTTACAATACTTTCAATCTATACTATCCATTATTGTCTGCCTCAATGTAAACCATCACAAATTCCCATATTCCCTATACACTTCAAAGCTTATAATCCATAAACTAAATTTGCAATACTTTCGATCTATATATCCATTATTGTCTGCCTCATGTGAACCATCACAAATTCCTATATTCTGCCAAACAATTTAATTATTAAAAAGAAAAAGAAAAAACTACCACTGGATTCTGTTCCCGAAGCCAGGGTTGAACTTTACGGAAATCTGAAGAGTAGAAACAAGACCAGATCAATTTGAAAAACACAAACAATACTGGCACCAAACCCACAACCAGAATCTTCCAATATCCAAGAATTAAAGCACAAATAGACCATCTTAGACAAAACCCAGATCGACCCAATATCAAAAACAAAGATTTGAACAAGTACATAGATTAAAAATCAAGAAAATCTTGCAAAGGGTGAAGTTCATGGGAAAAAAAATTAAAAAAAAAGAAGACAAGACCTTAGCAGTTTCAGCCTCCATGGAATCAATGCTTGTGAGCTTTCTTCTTTTCAAAGGTAGTGGAAAAGGAGCATCAACAACCATCAGAGAATAAAGCAAACCGATTCGTACATAAATGTCTTATTGTTGATGTTCTTGTGAATTTTGTATGTTCTGGATTGGTCTTTCTTTCATTCACTCCTTCTCGGACTTGTTAATAATTCTCTTCCTTTACTTTTCCCACGAGGCTACTCTTACTACGCGTGGGAATCACACGTGTGTAAGTTTCTCAATTAAGGCTTTTTTATTTGGGCGGGGCCGTACTTTCTGTAAAGGTGCACAGAAAATTTGAGCTACTCAGTTTAAGATTTTTGCATACACAATGGGCTCAGTCCAAACTAACATTGGCTTTTCGATCATCCAAACCCAGCCCAACAAACAAAGCCCTCTTAACTATTAAAACTTTTGAACCTTCGATGTGTAAGCCCTCACAACCCTTTATAACTCAAGTCTCAAACATTCCTTATTTTATTCAACATCCTGTTATGAGAATATGACTTTTTTCGCTTTTGATATTTTCTTTTTATCGTCATATTAATACACCAATTGATTTTTGATATAGACATAGATCGAATTTAATATCTCTTATTCGACTATAAAAAATTTTATCAATTGACCTGATTTGAACTCACAATTCGGAGTAGAATTTGATAACATTTTTAAGTTTCTTAATTTACCTATATAAAAAAATTAAGAGTAATAAAAATAAATGGCCTCTTGGTCCTTTTACATGGACTATGAGCGTGTTTAGGGTATCTTTCTTCTTTTTAATTAAAAATATAACATTTTAAAGTTGGGATAACAAATGGTTATAGTTTGTGTATAAAAGGTATTTCCTAATTTAATGAATTTTAATGTTTTACATTTACTTTTACTTTTTATACCTATTTCATTTAATCTTTTGCTTTGAGAATACATTTTTTTAATGTGTGCGTGTATGTGCACTACAAAAAACGCGCATCAAAGCTGCGTTTTTCAAAAACACAGCTTCAGGGTACTGTTTGAGCTGCGTTTTTCAAAAATGTAGCTCCACCATTGGACGTATAGCTGTGTTTACTAAACACAGCTATAGACCAGCTCTAAAGCTGCGTTTTGTGATGTTGAAGCTGCGTTCAATTTGGTAGTGCTGAAGCTGCGTTTTTGAAAACGTAGCTCTAGACCCATATGAGAATTTATTTTATTTTTTATTTTTAATATATCTTAGAGATGCGTTTGATGAACGCAGCTTCAACACTTATAAGAGCTGCGTTTGATTAAACGCAACTTAGACATGTTTGGAGCTGCGTTTAATAAACGCAGCTCTAGGTTTGCTATAAATTGAAAAAAAAAAACCCTAAATTGAAAAAACAATTGAACCCATTTCAACCTAGCTCACTCTCAATAGCCTCCCTCATCAATCGGTAAGCTCTCTCTCTTTCTCTCTCATAGATCCTCTCTCTCTTTCTCTATCATCGATCCTCTCTCTACTTGTAGGAATCGTTTTTCTCATCGATCTTCATCGACTTCACTGACGCAAGGAAAAAGGGCTTTCCAACGGCTCCAATTAAAACACATTTCAGGTAAGCTTCGAAACCTATTTTTTATTTTAGTTTTAAGGTTTCTGTCGGTTCTTTCATTTTTGGCTTTTAAATCAAAAACTTGTATCAAAATCACAATCGTCCAATACCATGACTTCAGTTGTCGAGATCGACGGTCACCAGCTAGCCAACGCTCTCCAACCCCTTTCTGTCCAGGACCATGATGATGATGATCGTGATCAAGTACGCTTCTCTTTGATCCCAATCTTTTGAACCCAGATCTAGTTTTTGATTATCCTTCTTTTCTTTTGAAAGTTTTTTTGTTGAATAAGCTGTGTTTGGTTGCTGAGAAAGCGTAGGATTTGGAAAAGAAAATAGAATAAATAGTATGTTGTGCGTGTGTGTTTTTGTTTTATTGTGGAAAACTAGGCTAATGGAAATGAAGTTTGACATTTTTTTTCTTGCATTTTAACCAAACGATAGATTAATAGCTAGTTATAATAACAGAAGAAAAGTTGGAATGCAAATACAATGTTCAATACAAACTTTGCAAATTGTACATGAAACTTTGTTCCCTTTTTTTTTATGGGTAATTTGAATGATTTGTTATGTGTATTCACTTGGGTTTTGGGAATTACAGAGTCAAATGCAGAGTAAAAAAGAGATTGAGGAAAAGGGGTTTCAAAATCATGGTGGGATATGTGCTGATTCCAGTTAAGAACAGTGTGGTTGTTTGTTAAAAGGTTCTTATATGTTGGTCCCACCAAATAGTTTACCGAAGACATTTTTAGGAGTATTGAGTACAACTATACCTGGCAAATGCATTAGAAAAGTAGGAAACTTCTTACTTAGCCAAAATAATCTACTTTTAGATTTGAAGTGATTCAAGGAGCGCAAAAACAATTTTATGTTAATTTGGTCTATATAATTTTAGTAGTCAAATATATTTTTCTCTTGGTTTGTTCACTGTTATTCTAGGTCTTCTTATCTAATTAAGTTTTTAGCATTTTATATAATTTCTTAATAGTTTTGGGACTATGCTTGGTTGTTGTATTTAATTTCCTAGAGTTAAGGTTGTTTTCGTTAGTAAATAATTGGCTTTGACCCAAGTTAGTTAGGAATAGAGTTTAGTCCTAGTAGTCTATATAAGCATGCTATTGTAATTGTATGGAGACTGTATGATGAATCAAACTTCAGTTGAAAATTTTCCAATGGCTTAGTGCTGATTCCAGTTGACCCTAGTTGTTCATTCTTAGGTTTTCTATGTCGCCTGCTTGGTACTGATTCCAAGCAGCCCTAGTTGCTAATATCTGGGTTTATCTTATTTCCACCCTTTATGCAAACACTGCTTTATTGTAAAGTGATCACAGCTGAACAGGACACGAATAGGTGGCAGTCATGGTGGTGATGATAGAAATTATGGTGATAAGATGAATTGATTTATTTTCTTTTTTATTGTTTAAAGCTGCTGTGTGATTCAATAAGCTGTATAGAGATTGTTAAACAATTCTTACAGATATGGTATTGAATTTTTTCTAGTGTAAGGGGAAAAGGATGTAAGGTAAATAGGATGCTCTTATGAATTTTTTACACTCTATTGAACAAAACATCATGTTCATTTGACATGGTTTCAGCAGAAAAGCTTGTGTGCTTGTCCTTTCTATGTATAGCGTTTAATTTAAAAGTATTTAAAGACCTTATGAGCTGTTCTTTTCTTTCTCCTTTTAGCAGCATTCCTTTTTGGTCAAACTCAAATGCATAAGTTACAAATTCTAATTTTAGCTTTACAGTTATGACTTGAAATAGCATTAGAATTCAATTATAAATTTAGTTGATTTTTTATTATTTCCCAGATAAACATGATTTTTTTAGTGGTTGAATTTTTGTTGAAAGCATTTTCTAGTTCCAGATTAAGGTTCATTTAAGCCAGATTAAGCCAAGGTTTACTTGAATTTACTCACTGATCCAGGTTATTAAAAAGGACCACATCACTTGTCCTTCCTATGTTGTAGAGTTTAATTTAAATGTTTTAAGAGACTTTATGAGCCGTTATTTTCTTTCTCCTTTTAGCAGCATTCCTTTTTGTTCAAACATATAAGTTGCAAACTCTTATTTTGGCTAAACTTATGACTTGAAATAACATCGCAATTCAATCAGAGATTTAGTTGAATCTGTATTATTTCCCAAATAAAATTGATTTTTTTAGTGGTTGAATTTTCACTGAAAGTATTTTTCTAGTTCCAGATTAAGGTTCATTTAAGCCAAAGATTAAGCCAAGGCTTACTTGAATTTACTCACTGATCCAGGTTATCGAAAAGGACCACGTTGCTTGTCCTTCCTATGTACTTATTCTTTCTATGTTGTAGCATTTAATTTCAGAGTTAATAAACTTTATGAGCTGTTCTTTTATTTCTCTTTCTAGCAGCATCCCTTTTTGGTCAAACATATAAGTTGCAAATTCTTATTTTAGCTTTACATATGACCTAAATCAAATACATATCTTTCTGTGGTTGTCACTTTTTTTTTTTTTCCCCTTCTTAGAAATTTAAAATTTACCCTAGTAGCATCTTGAATTGGATCTTAATTCTGTTTGCTACCTATCAAGATGACACCTCGTTTCTTTATACATTCTTTTTGGTTTTTATTTTGTTAATGTAGAGCTTTTACCAAGAGTATGCAAAGTTGAAGGCTAAATATGATTCTCTTCAGATCACTCAAAGGTTATGTCATTCCGGATTCTCTCTCTCTCTCATACAAATATTTTTACATATATTTCTATAATGGTTTGTTTACCTGTTTCTTATTATGTTGCAATACAATAATCTATGTTTATTATCTCATTATATGTTGTGTAGTCTTCTAACAAAAAGACTATTTAATTTTTCTATGTACATAAGAAGATAAGAAAAAAAAATCCAAAGATTTATTTAAAAAAACCATATGAAGAAGGCTATTTAGTAAGCCTATGAATACCATAATATTTAATGCATATGAACACATATTACAAACTTGGGTAGAATATGGTTAACACTCTTTAGTTTAGGAACTAGGTTAGGACTGACTACGATTAAATTTTTCAATTTTGAACAATTTTAAATCTAGTTAGCAGTAGCCCAAAAACTATCAATCTTATAAATTGTAAGGTGACCCCACTATGTTCTCCAAAATAAATAAAAATAAAAGCAAGCAAGGCAACCCCACAGCCAGTGACCCACCACGCCTTAATTTAGTAAACCAACAACAATTAAAAGACAAAACACTGACTTTACTAAAAAGTCTAAAACTATTGAAGCCTATCATCAAAGTAAAGTGAGAGAGTGATCAAAGAAAGTTAATTTTATGGTGAAAAAAGAGAGAGAGACAGGACTTTGAGAGAAATTACCAATGAGCAGCAGATTGGGCTTCTGCCAGCGTGATTGTCCTAAATGAAATCTAAAATAGATTGGTTAAAGATTTGTCTTTAATCTTATATCTAGCTACGTCTCTTATAATACACCCTTAATCTTGAAATGAATGAATGTCAAGTCTATGGACTATGGTGGCCAGTCTTTAGTGAGTGAACTACCGTGGAAGGAACTATTAGCTAAAAGAGGTGGATTGATGAGTGAACTACCTTTGGTTAAATTTCATTTTTATCCTCAATCCTTCATTTTTGTTTTAAAATTATCCTTATACTTTAAAATATTCACAGAGTCCATACATTTTTAAAATTATTTCAAAAGGGTCCTTATCCTCATTTGATAGATAGAAATTGTTAATATGATAAATGAAATTTGTAGTAAGCTATAGGATCCATAACATCAAAGGTGACCTTAGTTTCATGAATTTCATATATATATGCTATGTTAGCATTTTTCATCAATTATATTTTAATGAATTGGACTTTTCAAAAATGTTTTAAATTATAAGAACGATTTTGAAACAAATATTAAAGGTTAAAAACCAAATATGCAATTTCATTTTTAATTTAATTTTTTTTTAAACCAAATATGCATGGCTGCTTCCTTTATTTCATTGTGATGCAAATAATGTTTATTTTCTAACTTTGTTAATGTCTACTTTCTATTTCATGTAATAGAAAGTAGAGAATTTGTTAATTGGAAAATAAAAAGAATTCAAACTAGAGAATTTGTTAGTTGGATAACCTACATGAATGTCCTATTCCATGCTTGGGTTATGATGCATCTTCTTCTTAATATTACTAAAAACTTGCTTTTTAACTAGTTTATGTTGGTACTTAGAAGAGATAAAAAGTGACATTAAGTAGTAAAATACCTTAGTCAAGAGATGTTTAGTTTTCAAATAATTTGACTTGTAATGTGGTTGCAGATATTAAGTAACAAGAATAAGGTTAGTCGAGGGAAACAGAAGGAGATAGCAACGTCTAGGGCTCACAGTTTTGCACAAATAGGTGATGACATGGTAAGAAATGCATTACAAGTGCTACTGTATTCGTATATCACATAAGCTGATTTTATGCTTCTGAATCACACTAAATGTTAAAAATACTCTTTTAATTTCTTGTTGGTGGCAGATATAAACTTAGAATTTATGAACACCTAAGTCAATGCAAATGATAAACAACATGACAAATTTGAGAGCAATTGTGTGATTTGTATGTGTAATTTGGTTCATCATGTAGGCGAAAGCTAGCAGGACTCCGGTCGAGCGAGCAGATGTGTATCTAAAAGTATACCGTAGGAGAGATGGGATTGCTGTTACTCCCTGTGCACAAGAGAACATAGTAAGCACAATTTGAAACTTCTTTTTAGTGTATTTTGTGTTTCTATTGTTTATGGTGTGTAATATGTTATTTGGTTCTTGTGGGAAAATGCACAAAGTAGGATGGAAGAACTGTTGACACGAGAGGGTGTGCGACTACGAGGAGAGCCTGGTAATGGAGTTCTTTGGTCCAAAGATGATGCATATGCTCAGGTGTTTGGTCCAGAGCGCCCTGGACGTGTACGAGGGGTGAGACTAGGCATCACCCCATCTGGAAGAAGTGCCACAAATGCTTCAGAGTTTACTTTGATTCCATCTTTGCCAAGCAGAACAACACAAAGGATTTCGGAGTTGGAGAACAACTCCTCTAGACTGACTGAGCAACTAGTCCAAGTACAGGAACAACTCTCCCAGTCAGAAGCAAGGCGCCAAGAATCAGAAGTAAGGCACCAAGAACAACTCTCACAAATGGAAGCAAGGCACCAAGAATCAGAAGCAAGGCACCAAGAACAAATGGCCCAAGTGATGATGCGCATGAATGCAATGTTCGCCCAAATTACCCAAGGTGCACGTGATTCAGATATGTCTCAGATACCAAATTGAAGGTGTATTTAGCAAAACACTACTTTTTGCAATGCATTGTTATATGATATTAATATGATGTCTTTAATATATTCAGGGTGGCAGTGCTTGATGGGGACTCTCCATGTGAATGAAACTGTGAATCCTCTGGTAAAACAAATACAACTATTCCTTATAACATATACAACTATATTGGGAAAAACATAAAAATAAAAATCAGATATATTCTTGCCTTTGTTGGTTTTATTCCAATTTGAAGGTCCTACATCAGTATATATGAAGCAAGAAGTAGGGAAGTAGATGTACTATAAGACATAAAAACAAAGTAGAAAATTTCAACCATGCCTTTTTACACTTGCTCAATGTAGTTGATAGTTCCCAACGCAATATACATTATTTATTTAATTTTTTTTAAAGGCAGTGAATATAGATTATGTAAATGTATGTGCAGCTAGTGAACTATGTCTCACTGTTAGTCTTGTTTAATTTTAAGATTTTAAGTGTAAGCAAAAGGACTATGTGTAAGCCTCATAGATGATAATGACTCTAAAAATTTAAGGGATGTTGACCTTGTTAATAGACTGACTGAGATGATTGGTTATTTGTTTAGAGTTTGTTTGTTTTAGCTTAAAATCACAGCGCAGTACGATGATGCTTGCTATTTTTTTTTTGTGATGTAAAAAATCTTTGAGGGGTCCGAGATTTTGTGATGTAAAACTCTGTTGTTGGGAAGTTGTTTGTAATTATTTGTTTATGTAATATTAATTAATCTTTTGGCAATGATTGATTTTTGTTTGCTGGCAATTGGTTGGGAATTGTTTGCATCTTAGTGTACAGGTCTTATTTTGATCAGGAATTGCAGGGATGTGTTTTGGAACAAAAGAAAATAAAAAAAAAAAAAAAAAAAAAAACTTATGGCTGCGTTTTTAAAAACACAGCTATAGGAAAACCCAATGTCGGGGTCTAGAGCTACGCTTGTAAAAACGTAGCCCAAACCAGGTCTATAGCTACGTTTTTAAAAACGCGGCTATAGATCCCACATTTGAGCTGCGTTTCTCTAGGTCCTTATCCTAGAGTTGCATTTCAAATGCAACCCAAACCAGGTATATAGCCGCGTTTTCCACAAAACACAGCTATAGCTCCCACATCTGTTGATGTAAAAAAAATGCGGCTATAGGGCGTAAAAAACGTAGCTATAGACCCGGTTTGGGCTGCGTTCCTAAAAACGCAGCTCTAGGTCCCGCAGGGGGGCTATAGCCGCACCGCATAGGCTGTGTTTGTAAACGCAGCTATGAAAACGCAACTATAGCCTATAGTTGCATTTTTTTGGGCTATAGTTGTGTTTTTTAAATGCGGCTATAGCCCTCTTTTTTTGTAGTGGTGCGATTATTAGTTAGAGTAAATTTTGATGACAATTTTGTATTTTTCAATTTATTATTGTGTCCTTTATTCATCTTTATTAAATAATTTTCAATTAGATAATATGGTTGTTTTTTGAAGTATAGGAAAGTAGACACTAAATCATTCTACTCCAATTATATATATAAAAAATAAATAAAAATGTCTTCATCGAACTTAATCATAGACTATTATTGATACAAAAATCTTAAGCTCAAAGACTCCCTCGTGTGTCAGATTGGACTTTTTCTTGATAGATGAGATGTGAAGTGGAAACAATATTTGTATTTAGAATCATTTGTGGTTATGATATCAAAATAATCCATCACTAATCTTAAAAGCTAAAATTAATGATAAATTATGAATTTATTAATCATATAATCATTAGTGTAACAAGTTTGGTCATTATAATAATTGAAACAACGTGCATTCACAAGAAAAGAAAAGATAAAGAAAATGTCAGGAAAAATATTAAAAACACATATTGAAAAAAAAAAAAAAAAAGCCATTTATTTCTCACGCGCAAAAGAAATAGTTAAAATAAATACAAAAAGACAGTTTTTTTTTTTTTTTTTTTTTTTTTTTTTTTTATAATAAAAAAAAATAGATAGACACAAAAATAATATGAAAAGGCCATGTAAGGCTGGCTGACCAGCTTTTTGCATAAATGTGCTGGATGAAGCAATCAAAGGGAGATAAAATCAATGGCTTCTATTGGAAAGTGAATTATATATATATCACCATCAATAACCAATCATATCATGGTGTGTGTATACCATTCTATTTTACTCATTCTTTGCACTTTTGAGGATTGAGGAATTATTGACAACCAAGCTAAGCAACGAATTCAATCCAGTAACTGGCGTTGGAAGCATAAGATTTTTTGCTAATGCAATGGAGATATTTAATTTACATTTTATGATTTTATCAAATGTGGTAAAAGCAGCACAGGAAAAGGACTTTCCATTGTGTTTTCATTTCTCTTTTAATTCTCCCTGCCCTTCCCAAAAAAAATTACACCAAATACAGGAAGAGTTCTGTAGTTACTAGTTATAACTTATAACTTATCTATGATTTTTTTTTGGATGAACTTGTCTATGAAACTGGCTTATTGATATTTACAATAAACAAGGTTTATGGAATTAAAAATTTTGTGTATTTTATTTTCTTATCCTCACTTATAATTTTTTCTTCACAAAACTTTAGCGATCTTTACTAGGGATGATGACAAGATGGGTAGGGGCAAAATGATAAAATATCCTATCTCCTAGTTAGGATAAAGTAAGTCCATTCGAGCCAGGATAATAACATGTAACCATCTCTAATAGAGTGGTAGCAGCATTGAAGAGAGTGAGAGTGAGAGGGAAATGAAAGATAACCATGCCAGTTTCAAAAGAAAGGGACACAAATGTGTTCGTTGATGGTAAATGAGAAAGAGATTAATGATATTTTTTTGGAACAAGTTTAGTTGCAAATTGGTGGGAATCTTCTTTAAGCCTAATACATGACGATTGAAGAAATTATCAATGTGTAGTTTTAGTCACATGACTTTTTTAAATAATACACATGAATAATCTTACAAGTCATCATATAATGGAGAAGATTTATCCAGATTGGTTTAGAGCTAAATTAGAAAACCAAAAAAAGAAACTTGTGATTTCCTTTACATTATGTTGAAGAGTTTATAAGGTTAAAACTTAGGCACAAACATCCAGTTGCATTGAATTTATGAAAAAGTTTAACTTCAAACTAGTTTGCTACTATCTTCCTCCTACCAAATATGTAGCATTTTATATATAAGATTATCAATGTACATTATTTAAATAAGTTTTATAAATCGTCACATAGTGAGTCGGAGAAAATAACTTCAAATTGATTTAGACCTAAACTTTCTTCTTGAACTTAATTATTCTTAGGAATGAAAACAATATTTGTGTTTTATTGATCAATACAACTAGACGTTTGAATTCAATTAGAGAACTTAATAATGCACTCCGCTTAATGAATTGTATCTCACTTTTAGGTTGCGTTTGGCATTGTCTTAAAAAGCCAGCTTATTATACTATTTAGCTTATTTTTGTTATTATTTATAGGTCGTATTATATTATTTCAACTAACTTTTACCTTTATCTACAGTACTTTTAGTAAAAAGTTTTCAGTTTCAACTAAATAAGTTATTTCCAAACAAACATTTAGCCCATAATAATTAAATAACAAAATAAATACCATCACAAAAGAATAAAATTAAAATAAACTTTTTTTCCTTCCGATTGTTTGTAGCACTCAACTTTTTTTAAACATCATGTAAAACAATACAAAACAAAGACTCTTACTACAAAGACACACCTAAGTGGTAAATAAAATTTATTATTTAAAAAATCAATTTTCAATCCATAGCATGTCATAATTATTTATATCTTCCAAAGTTCCAACCACGAGTGTAAAAAAAAAAAAAAACATTAGTAACGACCAAATGAAAGATGGCAGGCAAACAGTTGTTCCGGCGCACGTTAGTATTGGCCCACACTCACCCTCTGCCCCCTAACCCCTTTTCAAAAATCCCAAGTTAACCGTGAGAGACTTCGAATCGACCACTCCTTTTATCATCGTCATGGGCCCAAGTGGGCCCACACACATCCTTTTTCTCACACTACAGCATAATAAACAAACAAACAATAAGCAAGCAAGCAACAACAACCGAACAAATATAATAACAACTTTCCCAAATTTACAAACTCACCCCTAACCGTTCAAATTTCCAGACCCACTTCCACAATTATATATTTCCCCAAGGACCTTCGTTTCAAAAAAAAAAAAATCCAAATTTAAAAAAAAAAATGAAAAAATAGAACAAGTAAAACACAAACCTGAACAACACACACAGAGAAACATAAACAAATCTCTCTCTCTCTCACACAGGTTTGGTGATGACGATGGACAGAGAGAAAGAGAGAGAGATAGAGCTAGAGAGTGCAATGTACACCAACTGTTTGCTATTGGGCCTGGATCCGACAATTCTCGGTGTCGTCGGAGGCTCCAACGGAGCTCCTCCTCGGGTCGGAAACTTCCGCCACTCTAACCCTAAATTGGGCGAACAGCTTCTCTACTTCATTCTCTCTTCTCTCCGTGGACCCATTCAATCCTCCAAAGTACCCATTCTACCCCTCTTTTTACTTTGATCTGCTTTGGTTTTTTTTTTTTTTTTTTTTCAATTTCTGTAATTTGGTTTTTTTTGGGGGATCTTCAGGATTTCGATAAGGTGTGGCCAATCTTCGACTCGGCGCAATCGAGGGATTTTCGGAAGGTGAAATTTTATTTTTTCATATTGGGATTTTTTTTGGTTTTTGTTTTTTTGGGGGTTTGAAATTTGAAATTTTTGTGTGGGATTTTGGTTGGTTAGGTTGTGCAAGGGATAATTAGTGAGCTCGAATCACAAGGGGCTCTTCCCAGAAGCAATTCCAGGGTTTCCTCGCTCGCCACGTGTTGTGGACCCAGGTTGGTTGTACTGTATATTGAGGGTTTAGTAGAATTGTGTTTGGTTTGTGAGAAAACTGAGGAAAGTTAAAAAAGAAAATGGAAGTTTATTATCTGATCTCGAGTAAAAGCCAAAATGGGTGGTGTTGGGTTTGGTTTAAGTGGGAACTTTTGGTTATTTATTGGTCCCAGATGGAAACTGTATGATTTTTAAGTTTCTTTCTTTCTTTATTTTTGGGAATTATGGAAGATAAGTGTAATGAGGATTTAAGAAATGGTGCATTGTGAATAGTATTTGTTAGAAGCCCCAATTTTGTAATTCATGAAACAGGGGAATGAGCACGTAAGCACTCTGCTTCTTTTGTTCTGACAATGCTTACTAACTTCAAAGTCGCTTAATTTGCATTTTTAGGATGGTAGTTGTCGATGTAACTGAAGTAGATTATAAGCTTTATATGTTCACTGCAGATTTGTAGAACTCTTGTGGCAACTTTCTTTGCATGCTTTGCGGGAGGTTCATAGACGGACTTTTGCAGCTGATGTTGCTTCTAATCCACTGCCTGGATCACTGACCGATGTAGCCTTTTCCCATGCAGCCACATTACTTCCTGTAACAAAGGTAGTACTGTTTTTATGATTTTTTTTTTCCTTTCACTTTTGAATAATAGTAGCAAAGCATAACTATTTGAAGTTAGTGATAGAAGGTGCCAAAAGTGGTAATTTCTGAACCAGGGTTTATGTCAAAATGAGGTGTTTGACATTATTGAAATTGAATGACAGTCATAGTTCTCTAGTTTCACCGCTTTCTTTCTTTTAGAGAACTAATTTTCTTAATTCTAATATGATGCTCCCTTTGACGTTGAGTTGTCTTCTTTTGATACAAAAAGCCTTGCATACAAATATTGCTTTTTTAATGTCACATATTTTCCTGGGTGCACTAATTTTAATATGATCTGTATTAACTACTTGGTGTTCTCTAATACTTAATGTTAAAGTGTAATGCTAATAATAGTTGCTACCGTGTTTTAAAAAAAAAATCATGTCAGTGTGTGTTTTGATTTGTCTTGCTTCCTCTCCTTTTGTTTACATTTTTAATTGGTTTTCACTTATCAAAAAAAAAAAAAAAAAAAAACATTTTTAAATGGTTTTCTCGTTAGCATTAATTTTCAAATCTACTTGACATTCAGTAACAGTGATATGAGCCTCATGTCTTAAACAGGCAAGAATAGCGCTCGAACGGAGGAGATTTCTTAAGAACGCAGAAACAGCAGTACAACGACAAGCTATGTGGTCAAATTTGGCTCACGAAATGACCGCAGAGTTTCGTGGTCTCTGTGCTGAAGAGGTATTGTGCAGACTCATCAACATTCATGGGATGGGCTTTTGGTTGATAACTAGAAGATTTATGCACATGGCTTTGTAATTTTTCTTATGCTTTTTCTTGGAAAACTTGGACTTAGGCTTATTTGCAGCAAGAGCTGGAAAAACTGCATGACTTGAGAAATAAAGTGAAGTCAGAAGGGGAGCTCTGGGATGACCTTGTATCTAGTTCAAGTCAGAATTCCCATTTAGTTTCAAAGGCTACTCGCTTGTGGGAGTCAATATTAGCTCGTAAAAGTAAGTGTAGGAGCATTGTGGTTCTTTTCTAATTTTCTTACAAAATCCAAATTATTTCATTTTAGTCTCCTTGATTTATTGAGGTTGGTAATCTATATCATTTAGGGATTAATACAAATTTTGGAAGGATGAGTGCTTTTGTTTTTAAGATTGCATGCCTTCCATGAATTTGTTCCCTTCTTTCTAGCGCAGTGGTTAGGCATTTTACACTTGGGAGAGTAGAAAATATAGTTCTTGTCCTTTTATTTAAATCTTGTCTTGTGTCTCTTTTAAAAAAAAAATACATTTGAGTGCAGACTAGTACAATACATCAATTCTATGGTTGAGGTTGATGTGCAAGTGGCCTTGGTCATAAGGCTTTCTCTCCTAATTATTGTAGTCTCCTTCTAAGGCTATTATTGTCTTAGTTTTAGATGTAACTTTATTTTTTAAGGTCATATTATGTCAATGGAAATTCTGAGATTGATTATATCATTGAGATTTTGCAGTAATTACCAAGGAAATTTTTGAGAAATACTTGAGCTGTCTTTCTCTGTAGGCTGTCATGTGTCTTGGAAAATAATCCATGTTGCTTTGGTTTATGAATGAACAAGAATAGCTGAGAATTTTTTGTTCTTCTTTGGCTTACTTTCCCTCCCTTCTTTCTTGTGATTATACTCTGATGACCTTAAAGCCGATCATTTTAATGTACAGGTCAACATGAAGTTCTTGCCTCAGGCCCTATTGAGGACTTGATAGCTCATCGTGAACACAGGTAATTTAGCATCCCATGTCTTTCTAGATTCATAGATGCCATTTTCCAACACACCTACTCATGCATAAATTTCCTTTTTAGGTACCGCATCTCTGGATCATCTTTGCTTGCAGCTATGGATCAGAGTTCTCAGGTTCCTTATTCAGATGTATCATCTGTCCAGCCTAGTGACCTACCTACAACACATATGAATGACAAAGAGCAAAGTGATGGATCACATGTCAATTTAAATAGGGAAAAGCTGAAGAAGAACTTAGATTCATCCCATTCACAAGTAAATGATGAGACAGTTTCTCGAGTAGATGATAGAAGTGGAAGAGTCCAGCCCACTGTTGATGTAGCTGAAATCATCAGGCGTTGGACACATGCCTTACAGCGTATTCATAAGCAATCACTTCATCTGGTATGCTCTTTTCTTTAAAGCCGTTTTTTACGATGTAAAATTCTTTATTAGTCATTGTTGCAATGGTGTGTTTGAGATTTTGGCTGCAGTTGAGACGAGTAATTTAGTGATTCAAATTACTAGTTCTAGAACTTGATTGAATTTAACACCTCCATTGTTATCCCTGAAATGTTATCGTTCTACTGTTACTCTAGTTTTTATCTCAAAGTTTGGTTTGATATGTGATTTTGTGCTCATAAATGAGGTGACAACTGTAGAAGATGTACTTTGGTCACTATTGTATTTCACTCATACCAGCCTCTATACGGCTACCTTCTCTTTCTCTTTTATGTTAAGGAAATGGCTCTTGGTATTTACTCCAAGGAAGTTTTTTGCTGATTTCCTTTTGAAACATGAGCAGACCCTTTTTTTTTATTGGTAAGTTACACATTCCCCCTGTGGGCTTTGATCCCACGACTTCACCTTCCACATGTTCTTGGGGGAGGATGAAGTGCCACTTGAGCTAGAGCTTGTTGGCACATGGGCATACCCTTATTAGCTTGCATGCTTGGATAGCCGTAGAAACTTCATTTATAGTGACTCCTAGGTTTTTTGGTTTTTCCAGAATGGATCAACAATCCTCTTGCTTAAAAGTTTAAACACTTCCATTTCATGCTGTACCATACTTAGTGATTTTGTTCTGTATATAGTATGGATTTGGTATTTAAATCAATTTAAAAACAAAAATTAGAGAACTCCGTCCTGTTTAATGTGGTTTTGTTACTGTTTTTGGTTTTGAAATAATGTATTGATTTGCTCATCTCAGTGAAGTATTGTCATTTTTATGTTGTTTCATAGGCAAAAGCTAATGATGGAGAAGGTCCAGAAATTTTACGAAACACACAGGATGGCGGTACAAGTGGCCATGCTGAGTCTTTAGCTGCCACTCTTGCTGAGCATCAGCAGCACTTAGCTAGCTTTCAGGTAATGTGTAATCACATATTCTTCATGTTATTCTCCTTCTAATGCCATTTAGAGCCTTTGGTGGCTGGGAACCTCCCCTCCCTTGGGTTTACAAATGTAGAAATTCTGTCCTGGAAAGACTCTGAGACTTGCCCATTTAAGGAATCTGGAAGAGGTATGTCTCCACTCAGTTGCCTTGACCAATCACAGAACATTCTGACTAATGGTTGCTTTGATCAATTATGGATCAGCTTGAAATTAACCCATTATATTACGAAGATATGGGTGGCCTAAAGAGTGCTTTCTTTGTATGGGGCCACTTATTGGGGAGTAGCAATTTGTGTCTGACACATCACCATTTTGGGTTTTGCTCATTAGGAACTGTTCTTCTATCATTGATGCTTCATAGTGCTTCTTTATTTCCCTATTTACTGGTAACTAATGTTGTGAGTTAAGCGTAATGTGAGAAAGGGAACTTCTAAAATGCTGTTACCTTTTTTTTAGTGAACTGGCATAATGGGACAGAATTAATGAAGGAAAGGCAACCATGGGATGGAGGGATTTATGTATCTCTCCTGATTTGTTGTTACCATTCTAGATAATGTTTGAGAGTAAAGCATATTGCAAGAAAGTGAAATTTCTATAATTCCTTTACGTCTTTGATAATGAACGATCATAATGAGACAGAATTAATGAAAGAAAGACAATCGTGGATGGAGGGATACATGTCTCTCCTGATTTGTTGTTTTCATTCTAGATTGTATCTAGAACACCAAAAAAAGGGGAAAAGACTTGTATACGGGATCAAATATCAGTATGTTTGCATACCACTGGATACCATGTTGAAAAATTTTCTTAATTCAAATACTTTTCATTTGCAGGTGCTGATTAACCAACTGAAGGAAGTTGCTCCGGCTATACAAAAGTCCATATCAGAATGTACAGATAAAGTTCAGAGTATATCCTCCACTTTGCCTCCCATGACCAGACATCGTGGTCAATCATCTTCACCTGTTCAGGCTCAGAGCACTGGAAGGACATTGGTAATTCTTCAACGAGTACATCGCGAAAAGCTCAATACCTACTTTGATATGCTCAACCTTGACTAATCAACCTATAGAACTGATCTTCTTTTATCTTCTGGAAATATTTAGGAAAGCAGCAGTGATGATGTTGCTGAGGTTACCAGCAAAATGTCTACTGTTCAGCTTGACAAGGTCTCAGCTAGTCCTGCTTTAAAGCTTCCACAGTTGTTTAGCTTGACACCAAATTCTTCTGGAAAAGGAGGAAATATGCTAAAACGACAGACTTCAGCTCCTCAAGCAAACCAAATAGAAAACTATTCTGAAAGAAAATCTCTTGACCAGCCTCTTGCAAGTAATCAAATTGAAAGCATACCACAAGGTTGCTGTGTCTGCCCTGCTCTTCACATAATTAATGCCCTCTACAATACAAGCTTGTTGGCTTTTTAAAGGGGTTCTATTTTTATCAATTAGGATTTTAGGTCCAGACCTTGGTCTATAAACAACTTTTAAATTGTTGTGGAGGTATTGACTCTAAATATTGATGTTTTTGCAGATAGTGATAATTCATATGTTCAGAATTTGAAGAGATCTGTAAGAGAAGCTGCTCTGTCAATGCAATCCTGCAATCCAGGAACATTACGAGACGGTCATTCTGATGAAAGCTCGGAGCACTTTTTTGTACCTCTTTCCACTACTGGGTTTTCTCGTCTTAGCCCAGAAAATAAAGTGCCTTCTTTAGGGAGCAAAAGGTTGTTTGTATCTCAATCAAATAATTCTTTGCTTGAGAATTGTGCCCCTGATGGTCGTGTCAGGAGCAAGTTTGATGAATTTCCAGACATGTTAAATGATTTGGATTCATTTCATGAGTATGATAGTGTAAATGGGTTTCTCTCGGCTACCAGCTCAAATGGTGCAGCTTCTGATGCTCAAAGATCGTTTTATGACTTTGAGGAATCTCAGGAGCAGGTCTTCTCACCTCCTTTGCTAATGGATACATCCCTGTTAGCAGATTCTTATGAAGACTTACTTGGTATGTTGGTTTGGCCACAAATTATTCCCGTTGTATGCATTTGCATGTTGGGTTCTTGTTATTAGATAATCTCATTCCTGTTGAATGCTTTACTTTTAGTGTGTAATATATCTGTATTGTTCAGTCACAATTTAGACAGTCAAATCATTTAAGATTTACCATGTGGATCTTACTTGGGAGATGGGACCCTAATTAGTTAGCCTCAATCTTGTGTATCTTATCAAGGCCAAGAGAAAGGTATTTAAAGTTTAAGAACTTGTGTTCCAGATTCTTGTCTCTTCAGTGGGCTTTGCTCTCTGTCTCTCTCCTCCAACAATATAAGCTGGCATCACATCCTTTTGCCCTTTCACAACAAATACATGATTAACATATTCTGCATTCCTTTTCTGTACCACTGCCCAACTTTATTGAGAACTTTCTTTCACTAACATCCTTATTGAGAACTTAACTTTTCCTTATGTTTTTCTCAATTGGTAGATTGTATCGTTCTGAAATATTTTGCCCATTTTCTTGCAGCTCCACTGTCAGAAACTGAAACAGCCTTGATGGAGCATTGAAACAGATGTTTGGGCAACCTTGCTCTTGTGTTCTCGAGCCAGATAATTCGGTTGCTGTGATGGTTTTGTTTTCATTCCTCAGTGGGCATACTCTCTCCTCCCCATTATTTTTGTATGACACGGTGTTTGTAGGATATCTCTTTTCCTTCTTCATCTTCTGTATATTCTGCCCACATATTCGGCACATTTTTTATCCTATTGTGGAGGGAAATATGAGCCATTGGGCAGCACCTTTTTACATGCTTGACAGATGCCTGGAACTTGAGATGGTCGTAATGTATCGGAATGCTGACCTGGGTGTTGGCCAAAATCTGCAGCCAACCAATAGAGTCCGAATTCGAAAACTTCCCTTGACAGTCGGTTCATAAAATGTTACTCAAGAAGAGGAATGCGGCATCCCATGGTTAGAAATAGAACGTGGAGGTTGGTTTCTAGCCTGACTAGTTTCTGGCAGCAATACCACATTCACTTAGCATCCTGTTTTTAACTGTCAAGAATGATTGTTGATGGACTGATTATTATGTGTTTGATAGATGTGTATCACATGAATTTGATAATGTATTTTGCGATTCATCAGGAATGAGAAGTTACTGTCTGTAATAGTTGGTTTCCTTTTATTTATTTTGTTGAGCAAGGCCATGTTTCGTTAATTCAGCTTAACCATGTAGACTCCACTTGATTCTACTAAATATTAATTCTTCTCAGTTTTCCAGCAGTCACAACTGACTTTACTTTTTCTCGTAATTTTTTTTTTCACAAGAGAAGTCAATCAAGCTCACGTAATACGGGGGAGCTGGTGGGTAGAACTTGACCACACTTCTTTGGGGGTGAACAAATATATTATCTTTGTGAGATACGATCTTTTGCAATATGCTTGATCAGAACTTGCATAGACACTAATTTATGATCGGATTACATCACTTATACACGAGTTCGGTGCCTGGTGAAAAATAATTCAATTACGATTAACACAAAAGCAAGCCGTGTCAAATTGCATGACACAACGTGTTCCTAGAATTCTTGTTAGCCTCAGAGGGCTGGCCCAATTGAAATTACTTTGTTTTACACTTCAATAAGTTTAGTAGGTACAATATGAATATACAAAACAGCCTTGTTTACTTTCTGTGCGTGTGTGGGGCGCGTATGTGTGGTAAAATGTGTGCGTCTGACTGTGTGTGTGATCCACACTTCACCGGACTTTAAGTAAATTTGGTGATTTATTGTGTGCGTGTGTGTGATTTTTCATTCAGTTAATGCTAAGACATGACATAAAAACTAAAAAGAGGGATAATAATTTGCAACATTCTTAAATTAGTGTGCTGACTCACACGTAAGTTTTTTACAATTTCACTATAACAATTCTTAACATTTCTAAATCAGTATGCTGATTTACATATAAATTCATCACAATTTTGCTATAATAATTTATAACATTCCTAAATTATTACGTTTATTCACATATGAGCTTATCACAATCTCAACAGAATCTTAGTAACACTCCTAAATTAGAAATATTGATAAGAATGTTTTGACATTTTGTTGTGTTCTATACTGTTAGACCATCCATTTTTCACTGGAGCTAACAGGAAGTAACAATGGCCCTATGGGGTAGCCAAAGAGTTGCATGCGTGCTGTGGAAATTGTTGTTTAATATGACTCTAAAATTCTGCTTAGCTTAGCGTACATATAGGGAGGTTTTGTGAATTGACTATGGACATTGGATATGGAGAAATTGACTTTTATGGGTCCATGGCCCACTGAATGGTTGGACTAGCATATCGATCATCAAATCCCGAGTTGGTTGCGTGCTTATAGGATGTGATCGTCCCAACAACTACATGGATTTTACTTAGGGTAATTTCTTTCAACTATTTCCATTCATGCTTAAGGTAATTTCTATTTTGCCTCGGAATGATGATTAGAAGACATCAGCAGCGTAATTAGAGCCCAAATTCTCCTAATAATGTAGATAATGTTTCAAGGATGTCATGTACTCACATAGGATCTTCTCAACCAAAAAAAAAAAGGGTACCCATATTCCTTTTCCTGTTTTGATTATGTATTCTCGATTATTTTTTTTTTTAGGAAAAAAACCAAGCAATATTATTAATTAGAAGGAAAATAAAAAACTACAACATGAAAAATGTTTGAAGGAACATCCTCCATCCAGTGTAACAAAGGAAAGTATAATCTTGCTCTTCTAACTAAGGTTTGGGCAACCACGTTACCTCGTCTCCTAGTATGAGAAATGAATGAGTTCTAAAAGAACTCGCAATAGACAATATGTCTTTAACAATATGACCAATAACTGAGCGAGGAGAGGGGCCAGCTGAGAGAGCTTTGTAAACAAGTTCTAAGTCCCCTTCAAAGACTGAATGCTGCAAGTATAGCTCAACAACAAACTGAGTTGCCCTTCGCATTGCTAGAGCCTCTAAAACCTCCACTGAAGAAGGTAAAGCCAAGGAATCAAAAATCAAGGATTTAGTATTGTCTAAATCAAGAGAATTATAATCTAGGTATGGTAATTAAATGTGATCAAATATTGAGAATAATTAAATTGACCATAGTTAATTGTTAAATAAAACGAATTTGAATGAAAAATTGCTTTGCATAAAGGTCAATCAACATGAAATTAAAGTGCTAATTTCTAAATTGACCTTTTTGTTTAATGAAATTGAACCACATTACAAGTGAAGCTAAATTTAAATTAAGGGATATTAAAAACGATAAACAAACTGTGTATTGATATAACATTAAATTATAGATGTAGGGACTTGAAATGTACTGGGCTCAAAAGAAGGGTGGGATTCGAGCCCAAGAAGTCCAAACAATAAAATTTATAGAGAATGGGCGTAAGAACTAGCTCCAGTGAGAGGAAAAAGACATCGTCTCTCTGCAGCAAAAGGAACTTCAAACTAAATGAAAGAAAAACCCTCTCCTCCTTGTCCTCGACTAGATTTTTAGTGTTTATGTCTCTGGATTTTCTCTCTTCTTACTCTTGCCTTTCTTTCTTTTCCAAAAATAATCATCCCCCCTAATGTCTTCCGATTTCACGTTATATACTACTTTCTTTCTTCTGCTTCCACCGTACACGTGTAGGTTCCATTCTCATAACCTCTTTCTGTCCCATCCAGAACTTCCTGGATTTTCCGTCTAGTGGTTAAAAGGCTGCTTAATTACTGTTCAGGTATCACCTCCACATTAATGCGGCCAGAGAGTTAGCTGGGAAGCATTTAATGTGGAGGTAGCGGCTTTTAGGGGATATTTGTTACTTTTCCTGGTTCCTTCTTTGCTCAATGTTCATTAGTTAGTTTGCATGCAATTCTGTGAAGTTCCTTGATTATTAAAAGAGTTACACTCACCTCGGACGTAATTTGAGAAGTAAATCCTATCCTCGGACGTGAGATTGTCCTCGGATTGGGCCACTAGCCCACTTCCCATGAACTCTCTATTTATCTTCTTGGGCCGCTGGCCCCACAATAGACAAGTGTCCATTCAAGGTTGACACTTCATTATGTTTTCAATAGAGACATTTATGATTCAAATTCACATTTTTATTGTAATTATCAAATTATTAAATAAAAAATTATATAAAATTAAATGGAGTCATTTACACAAAAAACAATAAACACATTTCATTGTTCATCATTGCCAAAAATGAAAAACACTATATTACATGTTTTGACATACCATGTTTGTGGCATAAAAAGACTATCTTCATTTCATTGTTCATATCAAATATTACATATTTAAAGGTGTACACTATTTAATAATTCGATAGTTATAACGGGAGATAGAGAATTTGAATTTTAAATGTCTTCGTTAGAAACATCATAAAGGGTCAATTGATTGATCTACACGACTCTTAACTTATTTAAAAGTGTATCTAATATCACATTGTTTAAAATTTTTAGTGATGAGACCATATATACGATTAGATATAACAAATAAATTCTTAAATGTGAAGTAAACCGGGTGTTGGTTTTGGTTATCTACTTTTCTCCAAAAGGATTAATAATCTTGAATGAGAAAATGTCATTGAGTTGAATATATTTGCATAGAATACAAATGGTTTTGTTTACAATCATGCCCGACAATCCTCGTCCCATTGTTACACCTCATACCTTGTTATCTTTTTAATGTTCCACCTCGTATCCTCGTCACAATGTTACATGCATTGCTAGATTATATTGATTTTCTTTTCCGTGACTCGCTAGTCTTAATTTGTCTCTAAAGTATGCTATCAAGCTGGAAAGAAAAATTATGTTAAAGCAATTAATTATAAATATTCCCATAACATTCTTTTTGTCTTTTCACACAGAGAGATCAGAGATGGATGGAGTCTCACGTGCGTGTGGTTTTATGTGGGAAACAAACTACTTCTTCAAAAACATTTGTAATTATTGGGTTACATAAAGTCGGTCGGATACCGCTAAAAATTAAAAACTATAGTAAAATAATTTTTAAATGTATAAATAGTACCGTGAAATTAGTTTTTAATGAAAAAGTTGCTGAATAAAGTACACGAGACCCACTGGAAAGGCATAATATACTCTTCTCAAAAAAAAAAAAAAAAAAAAGTGAAACGCTAGATGTGGAGCACAGACTCAGTATCCAAACATGTACTTAGATAGTTAAAATAGTAAAATAATGTTTTTTTTAATTATTTTTTTAATAAGTAGTAAAATAATGTTATATCAATTACAATTTAAGATTTCAATCCATTATGATTTTTTTTTTTTTTTTTTTTTTTTATCTCTAATATTGTTATAAATTTATAGGCTATTGGCCGTCGAGTACGGTGAGCGGAGGGTGTGGTCGTGTGGATTTGAGATGTCAGCATTGTAAAATATATATTATGTAAGTATTTCTAACTATATAAAAAAAAAAAATATTTTTTGGCTATTAGTAAAAGTATATTAGCTCGTTAGCATGACATGACCTCTTTTAGTAGAAGAATTTGGGTTCAAATCACACTATTGATGCAATTATTAAAATTTATTATTATATATAGATAAAGTTTGGCTACAAATTTATAGTCTAAGACTATAACTTCCATTTAAAAAAAAATTAACATAGCTAATATTTTGAAAATCTAGTCATTAAATTACATGTTTTTTATGTTCTTAACACATGTATCAATTTTTGTGCCAATCGGATATTATTTACTATATAATCTATAAACTTATTTTTTTATGCATAATATTAGATTACAAAAACTTACAATTTAACCGATTGATTGATGACATATCTATTGATCTTTAATCTTTAAGAAATTTTATAAGTATGGAGAATAAAGAAGAATATACAATTCAATGATGAATTTGTCAAAATTCACATCCAATAAAAAGATATTAAATGAAGTTGTAATCTTTTTATTTTTATTTTTTATGAGAATGAAGTTGTAATATTAAATTACAATAAAGTTTGTAGTCAAACTATGTCTCATATATATTAGCTGTTGTGAAAAAAAAAGAGATTAAAATACTTTACTAATACACGTCATTTATATGGAACATAACTAAGAGAACAATCATCATTGATGATTAGAATTCAATACTTTAATCATGTTTACGACTTGAGTATTACTCAAAACGTAAAAAAATAATAATAATAAAAAAACAAAAAACCTCTATTTACCAGTCTCCTTCCCACATGTGCTCACTACAAAAAGTCTCCCAAAATTTTGAGTGATTACACGCGCCTGTTGCGCGTGGAATCTTTATTCAACTGGAACGGAAAACGGGATATCGAACTTCGGACTCTGGAAATTCGAATTACAAAAGATTGAACGAAACCCAAACGAACTTTAGAGCGCGTGAATTAGCTTCTCAAAAAGTTAAAAAACATAAGTACTATTTTAACCTTCACTTTCTGTCCCTTATTATAAACTATTGCTACTATTCCAATTATGTTAAGGGTTATTTTAGTCAAATAATAATATCTGATCCCCAATCAACCTGAAAATTTAAAAGTAAAAAAGAACAAAACTGAGAACAGTCTTAAGGCTGAATATCGCAGAGATGCTACGTTAATAACAATTTTATAAATATTTACAATAAATTACATTTGGTTAGTTGTTATTGGTTTAAATTTGAAACTAATATTATGATTACTTTTTTGTTCCAACAATAATAACCAATAATAATTTATCACTTAGAATTTATTGTAAAAATATTGTAAAAATATTATAGACATATTATTTTCCCAAATGTTGGTGAGAAGTTTCTCCAAAAAAAAAAAAAAATTGGTGAGAAAGTTGAATAAAAAAAAGAAAAAAGAAAAAAGAAAAAAAATCAACAACAATAATTTTAGCTAACAAAAAACAACTCCAACACCAACAATAACAGCCAGAGATTGCTGTTCTTTAAGCCCACCTTTTCTTTTCTTTTTTTTGTTCTTGTTGGATTCTTATCTCTCTGACTCTCTCTCTCTCTCTCTCTTTGTGAAAGGAAGTAGCTGAACTTTCTTCTCTGTAAGTACTCCATGGATGAAACATTCATCTTTCTTAGATTCTTGGGGGTTGTTCCTTTTTTATTTTTTATATTTTTATTTTTTGAGTCTATCTCTCTTTCTGTCTCTCATATTTACATTTGAATTATGAATGAATGTTAATTTAATGTTATTCATAATTTTTTGTGTTCTTGTGGGGAATTGGGAAATTTGATTTAGGTGACTTGTTGATAGAGGACGGTATCTGGGTTATCTAGATCATGCCCAGATCTTACTTTTGATTGATCCAACTGAATAGCATGCACATCTTGGCAAAAGCTTAAGAAAAGAGCGGGAGAGAAAATAAAGAGGTGAGAATATCCATTATCTTCTTCTTTTTTTTTTTCTTTTTTTTCTTTTTTTTTTTTCTTTTTAGGTTGGTTGACAAAGAAGTCAGAGTTCTTGGGGTTAATTAGATTTGCAATGTTTTTTTTTTTCTTCTTCTGGGTTTCTTGATATAATTCAAAAGGGCACATTTATTTTGGTGTGACAAGGGAAAAGATCTTCGTTTTAGATGACAAAAAGCAAGATAGTGTTTTTGTTTTAGTTGTAGTTAATTAGAAATCTAAGTTTAAGTTTTGTGTGTAAATTTAAGCTTTGGGGTATCTCTGAAGTATTGATTTCTTATTATGTGAAGTGGTTTGATGTTTCTGTTCCAGATTTCCCCAAGTTCGTTTGTAACATTCTTAGAATCAAAAAAACATTCTTAGAATCAAGCAAAGATTAACAAGCTTATGGGTGGATTATCTCTTCAATGGACATGTGGACTGCTAGTTCTGGCTTGAATTTGGTTTAATGTATTGTTTGACTGAAATTTCTCTCTTCTCTGCAATTGATGCTGTGTTTTGCTTTGAATGATTTTCAATTGTATCGAAGTTCTTAAGTGCAGAAAGGAGCTTTTATTTTGCCAATTAAGTTATGATCAAACAGTTTCTTAATAAGCTCCCACGTAAGTCCTCTAAGTCTTCTGAAAATCGTGAAGGAGGGGGGACCTCTACATCATCTTCAAATGTTCCTACCAGTTTAAGAGGTGGTGATTTAGCAAGTAATCGATATGGGAACACAGGCGCTATTTCTTTTTCAGATGCTACTTCAAATCTAGTATTAAATCAGGGCAATAAGCTTCAACAGGGTGTGAATTCAAAGCTGAATGGAAATTCAGCAGTTTTTTCTTATGAGGCTTTGCCTAGTTTTAAAGATGTTCCCAATACTGAGAAGCAGAACTTGTTTATTAAAAAGTTGAACTTGTGTTGTGTTGTGTTTGACTTTTCTGACCCAACAAAGGACTTTAAAGAAAAGGAGATCAAGCGACAGACATTGGTTGAACTTGTGGATCATATTGCTTCTGCTAATGGGAAATTCTCAGAAACTGTCATGCAAGAGATCATAAAGATGGTGTCAAAAAATTTGTTTAGAACACTCACGTCTCCACCCCGTGAGAATAAAGTCTTGGAAGGCTTTGATTTGGAAGAGGAAGAGCCATCAATGGATCCTGCATGGCCTCACTTGCAAATAGTGTATGAATTCCTTTTGAGGTTTGTCGCATCACCTGAGACAGATGCAAAGTTGGCTAAGAGGTATGTTGATCACTCATTTGTTCTCAGGTTGTTAGATCTTTTTGATTCAGAGGACCCCAGGGAGAGGGATTACTTGAAAACAGTTCTGCACCGCATTTATGGGAAATTTATGGTGCACCGACCTTTCATCAGGAAAGCAATCAACAACATCTTCTATCGTTTTATTTTTGAAACTGAGAAGCATAATGGGATTGCAGAACTGTTAGAGATTCTTGGTAGTATAATCAATGGGTTTGCTCTGCCGCTGAAAGAAGAGCACAAGCTCTTTCTTGTTCGGGCACTTATTCCACTTCATAAACCAAAATGCATACCCATGTACCACCAGCAGTTATCTTACTGCATTACACAATTTGTGGAGAAGGACTGCAAGCTTGCTGACACTATTATAAGGGGTTTACTAAAATATTGGCCAATTACAAATAGTTCTAAGGAGGTTATGTTCCTAGGTGAGCTGGAGGAAGTTTTAGAAGCAACTCAGCCTGCAGAATTTCAGCGCTGTATGGTACCCTTGTTTCGTCAAATTGGTCGTTGCTTGAGCAGTGCACATTTTCAGGTAGGTTGTTTTACCAGTTCCATCAGTTTCTACTTGTTAGTTCCTCTTTCCTGTGTTGAATGTCTGAACTAAAGGCATGCTTCTGTGGTAGAAATTAGATAATGAGTCTTTAAGCCTTCACTTTGTCATTTCTAGCGTGAGGATTTGCTTCGGTTGGTCTTCTTTTACTTTCTCCATGATTAAACTGCTGAAAATCATTTAACACTATAGAACTTGAATTTTGAGCGCAATTTCCGCCTTTCTGGTCTTGGGCTAAAATCTGCCTTTCTCCAATTCAAATGTGTGCAAATTTAGCCCAAACACAATCTATTCTAAAAGTTAGCAAATGTTAGTGTTAACAAAATAAGAATTTGTAGTAAAACATATTTTCATTGACCTTGCTTGTCAGGATCCCCCATATTTCAACTCCCCCTTCAAATCCAAGTTGTCTTCTGGCATTTTCCAAAGAAAATAGTATCAAGATTGATGGAGAAGTTTGATGAGGTGCAAATGTTTATGCTGTTTCATAAAAAGCCTATCTCTCTCTCTCTCTCCATTGTGTTCAGATTTTTCTTATTGTGTGGAGAAACTCTCAGGACATTTCCCCTTGATCATAGCTTAGGCAGTACAGCAGTGGGGTGCTTGTAGGTTCAAAAGTTATTTAAAGAAAATCTCTGGAAGATTTAGTCCAGATTCCAGATTTTTTTTTATGAATTTTCAAGTTGTTTGAAAATTTTTGAACATTTTTAGAATGCCATGTTTTTGATGCCATGGACATGGATATTATGCAATATCTATTATAGAAATGATAATATGAACTATTAATTAAAAGGATTGAAATCATGATAACCAAGTTGTCTTTTGAAGCAACAGAAGTGAAGACAAAAGGGGGGAAGGGAGTTAAGAAACTTGGGATTCCTAGACAGGGCATGTTAAATTGTGAATCTTGAACATGTGGCACATGTCCAAATATTGAGCCTTAGGGCCTAGGTTTGTGTATATAGATATTGATTGAGGGAGGATTTCTCATTTCTGTTCATAACCCTTGTCCATCTGCACACAGGGTTATGAACGACAGACATTGAGTGGTGGAATTGAGGCATATGTACAATATGGATATCCTTTTGGTAATTATTTTAGATGGGTCTTTATTGTCACTCACATAGTTTGCCATGTGTATTAACAGAGCATAAATAGTCATATTAGCCTGATATAGGGCATAGTAGTTGTGCTGATTTTATGATGCTGTGATTGGATTGTGGCAAATGGTACTGATATGTAGGCTGTAATCTTGAGGCTTCTTTTAGGGTTATGGGACAATGATAGTCTTGCAGTTGTACTTACATAAAAAAAAGTGTCTTGCAGTTACATCAATGGGTTACTGGTAGGGTGTTGCTGTTGTGATTTGGAGGTTAAATTGTGGGGAGGAGACTTCTTCCCAGTGATTTGTGCTGGTGGTGGCATTGATTATTAAGATTAACTCAAGAAGTCCATTTTTTAATCAATTTTATAAAATTAATCCTTTCCTTTAATTTCTTTGATGTCTTGTAAATAGTAATTGTGTGGTGGCTGCCTCCATTAGGTATTGATGGTAGTGGTGTTGGTTCTATATTAATGAAACTAGGGGGCAATTATCAATGGCTTTTTTTTACAAAAACAATTTTTTTATTTTTTATTTTTTATATATTTTTTTTATAAGTAAGTGCAATTCATTAAAGAAATAAAACGTATACAGGAATTATACAGTGAGAAAAAGATAAGAAAAGTGAAAGCAAAGAACATAGAATGAAAGAGCAAGGCCATTATATCAATGGCAGGTGCTTAGAGAATCTAGGAACTCAATCAAATTTATTTTTTTTAATATAAAATTGTTTTTGTTGTTCTTAATAAAAACAATTTTAAACACTTAAATTGGGTTTTCTTAAACAACATGCACCTTTTAATTCTTAGGTATTGCTAGAATTTTCCCCCTCTTTTTTAGTAGAATGAACTTTCTATGGGCGGTCAAATTTATAATTCTATATTTTGATCTCCAATGAGTGATGAGCGCGCGCGTGCGTGCGCACACCCGATTTTAAACATTCAAATTGGGTTTTCTTAGACAATTTGCACCTTTTTAATTCTTAGGTATTGCTAGAATTTTTCTCCTCTTTTTTGGTAGAATGAACTTTCTGTGGGCGGTCAAATTTATAATTCTATATTTTGATCAATGATCAGCTCACACACACATCCACCCAAGCCCACATCTCAAGTCTTTCTTTAAACTTCTTAGATATATACCAAATTGTTATAAGAACATTCCTCATAAAGGACCATGTGCCACACCAAAATTTAAATCCTTGTAAGGAATACTGGTTGAAACTATATCTTTGCATTGCTTGATCTAGTTGATTTGGACTCTATTAAGTTTCTCAGAATTGGTTGCACATCAAAGACCAAACGAAAACACTTCTTGGTTAGATTTCCTACTTTCGAATTAAATGTTGTTTTTCTAGCAAGTGACAAGTCAGCCATGAATGAATGATGTACACTTCCTGCCGCAAAAAATGAAGTTAAAGAAAAAAGAAAAAAAGATAATGGCAAATGCATGGGAATTTATAGAGTCTGAATGTTGAAGCAATAGGAACTTAATGATGCAGCCAAAACAAGGCAGCTAGATTGATAGTTTTGTTATAAAACAGCAAATAAAGAGCCTTTTTGGCATTGTTGTAGGAAGTAAAGCTCTAACTGTAGACCATGGTTTTAAGAACCAGGATGGATAGAGAACTGGAAAGGAGTACGGTTACCAATTCTCTCATCTGACCAGGGTTGGACTGGTGGTTAAACTGGTGATGTCATAAACAATTTTATTAATAAATTTATAATTATAAAAACTAAAAAAATTGTATGATAAGTTTATAATTAGGGGTACAGTATGGGTGCTCTTAGGGAATTTGTTAATGGATAATTTTAGGAAAGTCTTGATAAAATTAATAATATTTACTGAAGAACATCTAAAATTTTTAATAATCTTTAAGTTTCAAATGATGTTCACACTAAAAAAACATATTCTTTCTATTTAAATAAGTAATTTTCATAAAGCAAAATATTAAAAAAAATATCATTCATTCATGCTTCTTTGCATATTACTGTTATAATAAAATTACAATGGAGGCTCACGTTAAAGCCAACAATTGTGTGTTTGGTCCATTGGAGACCCATTTTGTCTTACCAAAAGAAAAAAAAAAGAATTGACCATTCCCAAAACCAACTTTTCCTTTTAAAAAAAAAATGTAAAGAAAAGAAAAAACTTTGTTTGTTTCAAATCTAAATGATGTGGCTTTGCCTGCCTCAAGTTATGAAGAAATTGAGACTTGCCCCCTTCATTGTCCTCAAAAGCAAAAATCCACCAGATCAGGCATTCTCTCACTCAATCTCTCTCTACAAGTTTTGTTTTGGCAACGTGGATGTTTAGGCTTGCCTTCATTCATGGTCCTTAAAAAACCATTAGACTGATCAAACTTTCCCTCTCGATCCCTTTCTGCAATGTTTGGGTTGGCTAGGTGAGTCATCATGGACAGAGGTTTTGAGGTTGACTGGTTGAACTTGAAGGTGTAGATCTTGACTTCATGAGGTTGATTGAACCTATTTAATTGGCATGGTTCTTGGTTTTACCAGCTGAATATCTGGTTGCTAGTTTAATCTTTTTTTCTTTTTCTTTTTTTGGTGTAACTGGATTGGACTGATGACGAGTTCATGATTGGACTGGTTGAACTGATTGGTTTGGGTTTTAACTATTGGGGACCTTTATCTGTAGATCTTTGGTAATATAGAGTTTTGCCCAAAGAAGCATAGACACTGACATCACACAGGACTTGACACATGACAACACGACATTTCTTGAAAAATTAGGGCATGGGGATACAAAAATTATTGATATACTTATAAAAAATAAATTTATTAATATTTATTTTTAGGTATTTTTATATATATTTTTGGGCATAATTTATGTTTAATTTTAGGTTTTAAAAATAATTGACAACCATCAAAATGTTTGGAAACATATCTAAATTTACTTGTTGCAGTCATTTTTCTTAGTTATTTTACCCACAAATAATTTAATTTGAAGTAAGAATTGGAATAGCACACCAAAAGGCTTTTATGCCAAAGCTTGGAATTCTAGCTTTAGCTTAAGTGATTGTTTGGTATTACTGTATGAAGTAGAGCTTTAGATGTAGAGCTTTAACGAAAAGCTTTTTATTGTTTTGAGTGTGAAAAATTACAATGAATATTGCTTTAAAATTTTGGACTTATAAAGCATGAACGCTGTATTGTATAGCGTTTTCCTAAAAACTTCAAAATTCAACTCTTCCTTGTAGAACTTTTGAGGTGGTTAAAGCTCTTTGTAGAGCTTACAAAACACTGGTAATTTTCCCCCCTCTGAAAGAGCATTTTTAGTTCCACAAGCTCTGGGCCAGATAGATCCTAAAACTGTTTTTTAGCTTTTGGGGAGTCCTTAAAGCTCTTATTCCTCCTCGCCTCACTACCAAACAGACCCAAAGCCTAAAAGGCAGAAAAGGAAGTAATTCCAGAAAATTTGATAAGTTTTCTTCCAAAGATAAAATGGGTCTTGGGTAAGACAACACGTAATAGATGCTTGATAGCTTCCAAGTAAAATTATTAAGGAGCCCAAGACATTCCCAAGACACTACTTATTAAACAGTGTTCAATACTAGACACATTCTCACATACTCCACACCTTACTAGACAATCAAATACAATTTGCAAAATAGAACTAAAGCAATACTAATATCACAAAGAACTTAATTCCCAAGACCCTATACTTAAACCAAAAAAAAAAACTGAATTCCCAAGACACTACTTTCTAAACAATGTTTAAAACTAGACACATTCTCATACTCCATACCTTACTAGACAATCAAAAACAATTTTCAAAACAGAACTTAAAAGCAATACTAATATCATAAAAGAAAAGCCCCTTAACTGTTATAGCTTCTTTGATGCCTTTGGCATGTCTTCTTATCAAGTACTAAAATGTTTGATATTAAGCATTGCTTCTTTTTACTTGATGTTTTTTTGTCTGACTAGCAGCCGGGTATTTCTTCTGTCTGAGAGCATTCATTTTGGAATTTTTCTGGTGTCACCTAAACCATCAACCTTTTCTCTGCGTAGTCATCCTAGTATTTTATTTGTGGGCATCGCCCTTTCCTTTCATATGTACAAACAAAATAAAATTTTTATGCTTGTTTTAAATTAGATGCTGTATATGGAAGCTGCCACTTTTACTTGGCAATACCATACCATTGTGTGGTTTACTAATGTCAAGCTGTACCAACTTGATTTATGTCTAAACAATGATTACAAGATAGTCTTATACACTTCATATTTACTTAAAGATTTACTCGCATTCTAGTTTGTATTCTGTTCCCTCTCTCATTTAATAAACTTCTTTTGGCAGGTGGCAGAGAGGGCTTTGTTCTTATGGAACAATGATCACATTGAGAATCTTATCAAACAGAACCGCAGAGTTATACTGCCAATTATCTTCCCTTCCTTGGAGAGAAATGCAAGAAACCACTGGAACCAGGCAGTACAGAGCTTGACACTAAACGTTCGCAAGATTTTCTCTGATATTGACTCTGAGCTTTTTGAAGAGTGCTTGCTCAAGTTTCAGGAAGACGAAGCACAAGAGAAAGAAATTAAGTCGAAACGCGAAGCCACGTGGAAGCGTTTAGAAGAGATTGCTGCAATGAAAGCTTCAAGTAATGAACCAGTGCTTGTCTCTCCTAGAAAACCCATTCGGGCACCGTCTGGCTAGAGAGAGATTCCCATGTGTGATTACAGCGGTTTGATAATTGAATTGGTATGGAGGCCTTATAAAAAAATGATTATTTAAGTAGTGAGATATCAAGCTAGTTGCCATTAGTTCCTTGGTTGCTGACCTTCTGAATTGTTGTTTAATCAGGTGATTTGAGTCCCAAACTCAAGGATACCACTTCATGGGGTGCAGAGTAGCCCCAATTTGGTTTAACTCACGTGGACTGTATATATTTGATTGGATGGAGTAAGCAAATGGGTGTTGCAAAGCGTGTTCATATTGAAGATCTAGCCTGCAAAGTAGTTGCCTATTTGCTGTTGATGTTGTTGCATGTGGGAAAGGAAAGTGAGGGAGAAAAAAGAGCTCGAATTTGACATAAATGTGCTACATGTGAATTTGGTTTAATGGAGTAGGCTCAATCTTTTGATTATTTATATGTATCATCATACTTTGTTGCTTTTGTGAGTGTTCGTTGCTTGGCATAAAATTGTTTAAAAGATGAAAAGTTTGTAGCTACTAGAGCATGAAATGCTTTCCTCATTGTTCAACTTAACTTCTCTTAATGTTGTATTCTTTATGACCACCACCCGCCCAAATCTGTTGAGTATTGCTGTCAGTACATGATATTTGTAGTCTACCTTCTTAGTACAAGGGGCCGAAGCCGGAAGCTCTGCCTGAAGGGCAATTTCTTGTGATTAAAGATATTTAAAAAGATCATAGTGAATAGGAGAGGTAGTTGGTGGACATTCTTATTCCCAATTTGAAAGAGGTTGATTTCTAGATTTAAACTTGCATGTCATTTGAGTGTTTTTAGAAAATGATCTTCCATTTTGTTACGAACCTAATTTTGATATAATATTCAAAACTAAAAGTTCTATAAATACTAATAATTTTCAAATTGGTAGGTTGTTGGTTTCAGTTTCTCACTAATCATTGGATCAAATAAATAAATAAATAAATTTAGGCAAAAATTCAAAATTGGCTTTTTAACTTTCAACATTTTTCCTTTTAGTCATTTGACTTTCAATTGCTGTCAATTGAGTACTCAGTTAGACCTCAGTTATCTGCTGCTGTTAATTGAGCCAAAACGATGTTGTTTTGGTTTTTTTTTTTTTTTTTTTGGTAAAATAAATTTCGGAATTAAAATAAAATAAAAAACTGTTATTAAAAAAAAAAACATTTAGTAATGGGCCAACGAAAAGCCCAAAGCCAACAAAAAGCCCAAAACCAACGAAAAGCCCGAAACTCCATTCAGTCAAACCCAAGAAAATACGACACCCATTCAGTCAGGACTCCATCAACGAAACACTGGAATGTTCAAAATGCCATTGTCTGTGTTCGTTGCCCTAAGAGGAAGAAGGAAAAGGTCGGTGTCACGATCTTCATCGTCATCACCATCTTCCACCACCACCTCCTCCTATTCTTTGACAAAAACAGTTTGTATTCGTGCAATTTCTGAAGAAGGTCAATCTAATTGGTTTTTGGTTAATGTCTCATTCCAAGCGGAAGAAGAAGAGAGCAAGAGGAAAAGTCAAGGTAGAAGAGACCCATAGCCATTCACTAGATAAACAACCTATCTATCATTCATCAATTCTACTCTCTGACAGAAAGCCGCTACTATATATGGGAAGTGCAAGACATACAATCTCAGCTCCTTCACTACAAGAACCATAATTTTCAACTAGAAATTTGACATGCCATGATAGGAATAAGCCTTTTACCTTGAGCCCCAGCTTTGTATAGTGCACCAAACGAGCTCACTAAACCAAGAAAAGTCCAGCTACACCCCAGATATTTTTCTCCAAGTCATAACAGTTCTCACATGGCAGGTTTAGCAGTTCTGATAATATCAAAATCATATGTGACTGGCGAGAAATATGCAGAGAGCTTCCACAACATCAGAGGAAAATGAAGTGAGTTGACAGATCATCAGAGATAAGGCCCTCACTATATATCTTTCCTAGGTAGCAAGTACCCTTACTGAATCTTACTGGTTTCATAAGAAAATATGAACGTGAAGTAAATTCCATATGAAGACCATCTTTCGGAGTGTCCATTTTGTCTTATTTTCTAGATTCTGCTCACCTTTTGAATAGATTTATATTTTTAGTCAAGAAATTTTATACTAGACTGTCCCACTCCCCTTTCAAAACAGTTCTCAACAAAGAAAAAAGAAAGTGAAAAAATTTGTTTGTCTCAACCTAATGAGAGTTTGTGATAGAAACATATTCAAATGTCCTGGAATGCATTTAGAAAATTGTCCTTTGCCCAACACTTTCAGGCTTTCAGCTTGCTATTAAAGCTTTCTTGCCCATGATGGTTTCCGAATTCTTCTGTTAAATACTCTCAACAAGGTTGGTCTGTTTTTTTTTTTTTTTTAAACCAAACTAAAATATCTAGAATCTAGTTCAAGTAAGAATGTTTTATTCTTTATGACCACAACCCACCCAAATCTGTTGAGTATTGCTGTTAGTACATGGTATTTGTAGTTTATCTTCTTAGTACAAGGGGCCGAAGCCGGAAGCTCTGCCTGAAGGGCAATTTCTTGTGATTAAAGATATTTAAAAAGATCATAGTGAATAGGAGGAGAGGTAGTTGGTAGACATTCTTATTTCCAATCTGAAAGAGGTTGATTTCTAGATTTAATCTGCATGTCATTTGAGTGCTTTTGGAAAGTCATCTTCCATTTTGTTAAGAACCTAATATTGATATAATATTCATAACTAAAAGTTCCATAGATAGAAAAGTATAATTACTCTGAACAAATTGGTAAGTTGTTGATTTCAGTTTCTCGCCAGTCATTGGCTCAAATAAAAAAAAAGGATTATGTTTCCAAATCTAATACCATCTCTACGAAAATTTTGAAGTAAAATAATTTATTATGAAATATTTTTTAGAATAAATTTATTTGAAATATATTGATTAAAAAAATACAAATACACTTATCCAAGAGCAGGTATCTACTTAAAATAAAGAGTAACCTTACTTGAAAGCTTTTGGTTTGTCCTTAAAAAGAAAAAAAAAAGAGAGAATGTTTTATGTAATATTTTTAGAGATGGTTTCATTTTTTTTCTCTTTTGGACTCTTAGGCCAATTGAATTTTTGGGGCCGAATATAATTTTTAGGGATCGAACTTTAAATATTTATAAAACTATATATTACAAGGAAAAAAAAAAAAAAGAAAAAAGAAAGAAAGAAGAAATTGTGGGGACATTAAGGCTAGAAAGGTCATTAAAAAGTCCCTCCTAAAAGTCCTAATGTAGGAGAAAGTTCTGCATGTTTCCGAAACATGCAATACCTCCTCCTAATGTAGGTATGTCTTCCGAGTGGAGACACTTAACATCGGAAGGGTCAAAAATCTAAAAAACAAATAGCAGAAGTGTACAATTGAAAGAAAATTAAAGATGTTGAGGCAAAAGTTAAAGGAAGAATTGAAACAGAAATTGTGTGGACCACGTTTTGGAATCCAAGTCCACGGTGGGAATGAACTTAGACCTAAAAAGGCCCAAAATAATAAATTTGTAGAGAGTGGGTTTTAATACCGGATGTAGCTAATTAGACAGACACTAGATGGGTCCAAATGATAAGAAAATAAAAAGAAAAAAACACATATTGAAGAATGACCGTTCTCGGCAAAGTTTGAGGATATCAAATCTTTTGTATTACTATCGGGTTCAGTTACAAGTTTGTTTTTTAAACGCTACAGTGTTTCCTCCTCCCAATTCTCCCCCCTCCTTTATGAAGGGCCTCTCACATTATATAGTTCCGTCTGAAGCATCTTAATCTTACACTTGTTAGTCATCTGGGGGATACCACTTGAGTATCTGTCTTATTAGACACCCCTACTGATCTTATTTGCATTGGGGTAGCCAATGTTACACTATTCAAGTGTTTTCTCCACATTAATGCAGCCAAGAAATTAACTGCTCAACATTTAATGCGGTGGTGGCAACCTTCCTTTTAGATATTTTAGGACACTTCCCCACTAGATATCTTGATAAGGACTATCAACCTTCGTAAGACTCCTTGGAGCTTTACCCTGATTATCGGCTAACCTTTGCAGGCCTCAGCATTGGTCAGCAGAGGATATATTTATCCTCGGCACACCACTTCGAGCCATCGTGGTTAAAATTGGCCTTTATGCACCATATAATCCTATTTAATAAAGATTCCCTATCCTCGGACAGTCCCATGTCCTCAGCCCGAGCCATAGGCCCAATCATACAAACCTATGATGGGCTTCCAGATACAATATCCTTACAGAAATATACTGAAAATTTTAAAAATTTACTAGTGGAACTAGAATTTTGAATCGAGATGTAAAACAAGGGTTACATCCATAAATATTTTAAAATAAGGGGGTTTTTGGCTGAAAGTTTCACAAAAGAGGGCTAAACAGCCAAAATCGCCACAAATAGTGTAGTTAAAGAAATTGAAGAAGGTTAACAAAATTCTAAAAAACCATAAATCAATTCAATATTATTTTTGCCAGCAAAGTATGCTGCTGAATGCTGAGTGGAGTGGACCCCTCGACCAATCTGAGACAGAGATACAGTATAATGGAAAGAAAATGAAAAGGTAAAAAAAAAAAAAAAAAATCTCATGTATGTTTGGTACTAAGGAGGGAAGAGAAAAAGAAAAGAGAATAATACATTTCTCTTTCTTTTGTTTTTGTTTTTGTTTTTTGTTTTTGATGGGATTCTTTTTCCTTTGTTTTGGTTTGGAATGAGAGAGGAAGTGAATATAAAATTGTATATTCTTTTTTTACTTTTGTGCCCATATAAATATGAAAGATAAATAAAAGTTATGGATAAATAAGTAATTTCAGGTCATAATATATTATTTATGTGGATTCTATCTTTCTTTAAATCATTGTCTCTTTCTCAAAAAAAAAAAAAAAAAAAAAAAAATCATTGTCTCTTCAAATCCGATTTTCAAAGCGGATTGCAAAACTATGGGCCCAAAGATAAATAGTTTATACCATTTTCTTTTCTTCAATGGTGTAACCAAACAGAGGAATTACTATAAAAAAAAAAAAAAAAAATCATTGTCTCTTCAAATCCGATTTTCAAAGCGGATTGCAAAACTATGGGCCCAAAGATAAATAGTTTATACCATTTTCTTTTCTTCAATGGTGTAACCAAACAGAGGAATTACTATCTTTCCTCTCATTTTTCTCTCTTTCTCCTTACACCTTTCCAAACACAGAGTTAGTCATAGAGATTAAACAATGTCAATAAAGTTGACAATTTTTTGAAAGTTAAAACCAACAACATGAGAACTCAACTTTGATATCTACAAACTTTGCGTGTTGAATGAAGAGAAAAGAGGAACTTTGTGTGACTATTTGTGTCGAGAGAGCTGACAAAACTGATCCAGTCACATTATTGACAAATCTAAGCAGGTAGAATTAGATTGAGTCACATTGATTTAAACACTGCAATTTATTGACATTTATCAAATAACTGGTCCAAGTTTTCATTAACTCAAAGTTTAATACAGTATAATAGCACATATTCTTAAAAAAAAAAAAAAAAATTTCTTGAACTCCTACTCATTATTCAGGAAACCATGATAAGTACATCCAAAAAATCAAGCAAAAAGACAAAAAAAGAAAGAAGATGGTAGAAAAAAAACCAAAGGAATCTAAAGACTAATGTAATGGGGCACGATGTGCAACATAATTGGGTTTCATTCATATCATTTTCCAAAGCAGAACTGTCACACAAACAAAGATCTGTACATATAAGCTTAGATAATTATTGGTCTCATGTTAGCGGTTGCTCGATAATTATTAAAAAATTATTTTAAGAAAGTTTTGATTCAATTTTTTTAGGAAGTTAAAAAAAACCCATCAAAAGTCAAAATATTAATTGTTTTTTTTTTCTTTTCCTATAAAAACTTTTCCTAAAATGGTCATTGAAAATGATAAAGTTTAGTTACAAAATTGGTTGTAGCCTAAGTCTACAATCTTACTCAATATTTTTTTTTTATTGAAGATGAATTTTGACAAATCTACCATTAGATTACATATTCTTCTTATATTCTCTATGCTTGCAAAATTTCTATAAAATTAAAAATCAATAGTTATATTATCAATAAATTGTTTAAATTGCAAATTTTTGTAGTTTTAAATTATGCATAAAATATAAGCTTATAGATCATATAATAAATAATATCCAATTGACATAAAATTTGATATGTGTATTAAGAGTGTAAAGAACATGCAATTCAACATTTTGATTTTCAAAATATATAGTAATCTCTATTTTATTGAATAAGGTTGTAATTTTAAACTACAAAAAATTTTGTAGTTAAACTTTATTCCATTAAAAAATGTCCTTAGGGCATTAATCACTTTTCCCGATAATTATATATAACAACATAATCAAGTATTGCAAGACATACCAATTCTCACATGGGTCACATGCCAATTCACATTCTGCTTATGTGTCAACTATTAATTAGATTTCAACATCTTCAAATACATGCGATGAAACCATGTAAAACCATGTCTCTAGCATTATATAATTCAACCATGATCATTTGAAAAATACTAAGACTATAAATAATCATAATTTTTATCACAAATTATCACGTATCCAATTGTGAATAACGAAGATATGAAAAATCCACAATATTCAATCACTTTTTTTTTATTACTCAAAACTCGCCCAATGATAAATGGTAGCAAAAATTGTTTGATAACTTGTGGGGGTTCTAGCGTTACGCGGATCATTTATCACCGACAAGATTTTAGTGCGAAGTCTTTTCATCCAAATTCACGAGGACCGTCTTATCACAAAAGCACAGCTACAGCAGCAAAGCATTGCGTGGTTGCACGAATATTCACCACACATGATTACGCCTCTCTACCAGCCACCACAAATTCACACCTGGCAAAGATAAGCTCCTCGGACACGTCACATTAGCCCAAAAGATAACAAAAATCGATGCCAAAATTTTTAAAAAAATCCCTGCGTTTGGAAAGTCATAAAATAAGATTAGTGGTGAATTATGTAACTAATTTTAATAATATGTTTGATTCAAAGAATTGTCAATTGGGAATTGTATAATCTATTTTTAGTTTGATGATATTCTTCATTCGAGGAATTGGTATGTGTTTTTGGCAAGTTTTTTTACAAAAGGTGATACACGTACAACAAGACTTAAATAAATAAGCAATTTTATTTGAGCAAAAAAATAGCTTATTCACTTAAAAATACTTTTTGTCTCTCTTTTAAGAAAATAAGTTAAAACAAAAAATGCACAAATGTGGCTTTCAGTTTTGTTGTACTGTTTTTTTTTTTGTCAATACTTTGATATATACAATAGAGATGAAGAATTTGAATATTAATATTTGCTATCAGAAATACTATGAAATGTCAATTAAATTATAAAATTATTAGTGATTTTTTGAAAGTTAGTTGAATTGTAGTTATGCATAAAAAAATGTAAGGTCTTAAAAAATTTTACATAGGTAAATAAACTATTTTATTTTTAAATCCTAATAAAAGCACCTTTTAATCTTAAGGATTTTTAATTAAAGCAGTACATAAATAAATTTTGATTTATGTATATTATTAATTAGTAACCGAAAAAATCATTCAAAAAGTTTAACAAAATATGATTTGTTTTCTCATATTTATTTTGTTAAAATATGAAATTTGATAAATACAAAATTTAGATATAGTATTTTAGGTGCTGTTCCTTAGATTCATCTTTTAAGATTTAGCCATGTGGCTGCTTAACTAAAAATATACTTCTATCTCATAAGAAAAAATCCACATGACAGAATTTTAAAATGGAAATCTAAGGAACGACACTTAAATACTGTACTTAAGTTTTACTCATTCGATAATTATAGTAATAATAATTAGTAGACATTTATTATATTTGAATATGTAAATGACTAATAGGCATTTATTATTCTACCATTTGAAGAAAATATGTGGCAATATTTTAAGAGTTTTAGCGGCGTATGTCCTTAGAGCATTAGCATTCGGTTTCTAAAAAAGATTTCATTTTATCATCTCAAAAGTTACTTTATCTATTATACCATATTATTTTACAATCTAATCAACATCCCAACTTTTATTTTACCATACAACATATTAAAATAATATATCTATACAATAAAATAATATAACCCAATACTCAAATAAAATGCAAAACCTAATAAAAATATTGTTTTTTAAAAATACCATCTTGCTACAGTACCATCTTAGCAAAGTTGTAAAATATTTTACAACTATCACTTCGGGTAATGGTTAATTTTTGTTGGTTGATGGTATAAAATATCATTTGGGGGTTTTACAACCTTAGTACTAATGCTTTTGGGACATATGTTAGTAAACTATTTTAAAAAAAATATTATGAAAAAATAAAAAAATGATTAACTATTTTATCGCTTTTTCAATTTTTTATAAAAACTTTCCTAAAATAAATGATTAATGTATAATTGGCACATATTTTAATTGAAACTTTAAATATAGAATAGAATTCAACTAACAATAATTTATTATACCTAACCGTTAAACTTTATTTATTGAGTTTTAAGAAATTTAAAATTCAAGTTCAGCTGGAATTCGATTTCTAAAAGTATCAAGTAATTTAAAAATAAAATTCAATATATTATTTTAATTATTTTGATTATGCGTTGCATGACGGGTATAAACTACTATAAACTACTGCTCTAAAACAATGAAAAAAAAAAAAAAAAACACACACACACACACACACAATGAAAAAGCCAAAACAACTAAAACAAATTCACAGACAGCGTAAAGTTGCATGTATGCCCATCACGCACCTAAGCGGCTAAGCCTCCCCTTCTCTCTCTCTCCAACTTCACCACTCCATTGAAGCAACCAGATTCAAGCAAAAAACCAATCTTCCCATTTACAAAAAACCCTAATCCCATGCGATCTCAAACACAAACCACCGAAATTAAACATCTTCCAATCCTAATTCGGCAATGAATTTACCGTAATTCACCAAAAAACCCACACGCACCGGCACTTTTTCAAGAAAAAATCGCAGAGCGAGAGACCGCGTGGTTTTTTTTTTTTGGTTGTGAACAGAAAATGCCAAGCGTAGCTGTGAAACTGTACAGCGTGTTCTTCAAGTTCCTCTTGAAGCACCGGTTGCAGAATCGGATCCAATCCCCGCCCGACGAATCCAAACCGTTCGGCGTCACATCCCGACCCGAAGAAACCGTCGCCGCCGCCAACCCTTCTTTTACAGACGGTGTCGCCACGAAAGATATCCATATCGATCCTTTCACTTCTTTAACTATTCGGATCTTCCTTCCGGACTCGGCTCTCAACCCGCCCGAACCCGATTCGAGAAGTAACAACCATAATTATCCTCCTAGACCTAAATTTCGATCCAATCATACGAAAAGAGCCGATCCGGATCAAGGAGTCGGATCCAATCGCACTTTTCGCCGTAATAGCTATGGTCCTCCGAACGTTACTTTGAGCCCTAGCGAAGAGCCTAGAAGGAATAGCTACGGTTCCTCCAATGACATGGAAGGTTTGAATTTGATGTCGACCTCCGCCGCCGCTGCGGGAGGAGGTGCTTACAGAGGCTACTCTCCGTCGCCGGATAATAGCCGGAAACTTCCGGTTATGTTGCAATTTCACGGCGGAGGTTGGGTCAGCGGGAGTAACGATTCGGCCGCGAACGATTTGTTCTGCCGGAGGATCGCGAAGCAATGCGACGTCATCGTCGTGGCGGTTGGATACAGGCTCGCGCCGGAGAATCGGTATCCGGCGGCTTTTGAGGACGGTTTGAAGGTGTTGAATTGGTTGGGGAAGCAGGCGAATTTGGCCGAGTGTAGTAAGTCGATGGGGAACGCGAGAGGCGGCGGAGGTGGCGGTGGTGGCGGCAACAACGAGTTTAAGAAGTCGCATATCGTGGACACATTCGGGGCTTCGATGGTGGAGCCGTGGTTGGCGGCACACGGAGATCCATCAAGGTTACACTTTTGATCTCATTGTGCAATTTTATTTAGTTCTTGCTTGATGCGTTGATCGGTGAATTTCATGTTATATGCTGCAAAAGATGGGATTTTGATTCATATTATTGATTGTCTCTTCATAAAATGGTACGTAGACATAAGTTAGGAGTTAGGAGTGTAATTCTGAGCTACAATGATTGCATTCAACAATGCAGATCAATGGTTTGGTGAACATAGGTTCTAAATGTGGTAGAGCCTAGGAGTTAAAACAGTGTTGAGTGTTTATTGCGTATATTGCAAGTTTAGAATGGAGTTTATTTGAATGTGTCGATGAGTGGATTCTATTATAAAATTGTAAACAAGGCTTACTTTGGTTTTCTAAAGGAAGAAAACCATTGACATGTCATGCCAGTGATTAAATTAAGATACCTAATCATTTAGAGAAAGGTGATGCATGTTGCATCTGAGGTTTAGTGTTTTGTGACATTGTTCTCAAGATTGTAATTGGTGGAGATGTCTCATTTGGGTCTATGACTCTATTTGGTGAGCTGGTTGTTAGACTGTCGCTGGCTTAGGCTACCATGCACCAGTGGGAGTTAGCACAATTTGAGATTAGTGCAGGCTTTTGTTTGTTTCCAATTTTATGAGTTTGGTTTTTAACAAGTTAGGGGGTTCAGTTCCGGAGTGGTGGTTGTTTGTTTCCATCTACATTTCATATATTAACAAGTTAGTTTAATTTACAAATGGTAAAGCATGAAAGAATTGCAAAGGGAATGGTAATCCCAGGCAGAATATGGAGAAAAAGAGTCTTAGTTTGAGGGCCCTTTTAGGAGCCATTATTCCAGGTTACTAACTTTTTTGTTAGATAAACACATTTTTGCTGCTTTCTATTTTAACTTTGGGCTGGGGATGGCCTTGTCCTAAGAAGGAAACCAGGCACTTAGGTTTGGTAAGAAAGCACTATAGCTACCTTTTGTTATACTCATGACTGATGCATCATGGTTTGTTGAAAGCAATTTACAGAGGATAATGTTATGTCATGCCTTCTTGTGCCTTTTGCATGAATTATTGTGAGATAAAAAGAGAACAAGAAATTGCTTATTTAGTTGAACAAATCATGTATATGAAAAACTCACAGGTCTTTTTATTTTTTGGGAAAAATATTCGCAAGGCCACTAATATATTTGAGATATCATTTTAGTTGTTATAGAATTGAGTTTGTAACCCACGATTAGTTTGATGAGGTTATTTTCTTAAACTAAGCATTATGATGCGTATTTTTCCATCATAGTAGAAGCACAACATAATTAACACCCAAATTCAAGGTTCTTGTGAAAGTGGCTATTAGGATTGAGAGTTCTCTATTTCTCAAAAAAAAAAAAAAAAAAAAAGGATTGAGAGTTCTCATCAGGATATTCTATAGATGGTTTTCTGTAGGGAGCTTGTCCTTGCAAGTCTTTTCAATGGTTCTAGTTTTTCAAATGCATGTAATTCCCTCCTTGAGTTTCAAATATAGTTCTTATGGAATTTCAGCTTTGTCTCGTTAGTAATGATATGCTAAAAATTGGAACTTGTTTATACTCCCCTTGATTCAAGATGCCCTGACATCTCCCTCTTTTTTCAGATAGGTTGAATTAACTTTAAAGCATATCAAAGATCATTGATGTTGAACTCCTTTTATCATATGTTAGTACTATACCTGTGCATTGCATGGATTTATTAAAAATCATATGTAATGTTTTACTGTGCAATTTGTAATACTTACATGGAACCACGTAGTGAATGCACAATGTAAGACCCAACTTTTATTATTAAAAACATAAAAAAAAGAAAAGAAGAGATATTCTTGCCTTTTTTAGATATATGATGATTTTGGCTTTTTTGAAGTTATTTCTTTCTTGTCTTAATCATAAACGGTAAATTTGAAGAATACAGCCACAAAACATACTTGAATTTTGTATAAGGGAGAATCATTTGAGATAGTTTGTTCATGTGTAGATGAGAGTGATTAATGTACTAGTGAGGAAGATTTAGTTGATTCCAGTTGAGGGAATGAAAAAAGATAGAGAAAGACCTAAGTAACATTAGTAGAAGTAGTAAAAAAGCACATGTCAATCAAGGAGGTAATAGAGAGTAGGACTTCGGATAGATAGAAATAGAATGGAGGAAAAGAATACATGGCCAGCTCTAATTAGTTTGTTGATGATCTGTAGCTAACCCCAAGATTGTGGGACTAAGAGCTTGTTTGGCATTAGCTTCAGCTTTTAGTTTTTATGTACAGCTTTTTAAAACTTCACATTTTCCCACTTTTTCTCACTTTTTCAATTTTTTTTGTGGTAGAAGTATACTTTAGCACACTTTCAGCATAAAGTTTTCAGTAAAAAACTGGATAAGCTGTTTCCAAATGGGCACAAAGACTTGATTGTTATTGTATTACTGTTAATTAGATACTGAATAGGCAGGAGATAGACAAATACAGTTTATCAAAATAGAAAATTTCTGGCAACTACTAACAGAAAAGACCATGTCAACGGATTGAGTATTTATCAAGATTATTTTACGCATGTTTTGTAACTTCAAATTAGTAAGTTGGTACTTGGTAGTGGTACCCCCCCTCCCCTTGGGGTCAAAACCTGTAGAAGGAAAAAGGAATAGAAAAAGAGTTAGGTGGTATATTTCAGGCTTCCTTGTGTCCTGTTTAAAGGTATAATACAGTTCACTTCCATTTGCTCAATCTTTCTTCCTCAAGCATGTTGGCTATTTAGGACAATTTTGGTTCCACTATTGGTCTTTTGCATGTGCACCAAGCTGCCAACTTTTAAACTGTAAAAAAATGTTTTGGATGTTCTAGAGCTGCATGGTGTTGCTGTATCTTCTAGAAGTAAAGCTGGAAATTTGGATGGAACTATTGGTCAAACTGCACTTATTTGTGGTTTTGGACCCCTTTGACCATGTGCTTCTTTTGCTTTTGGGAAAAATATTCTTAAGATGTACATTAAATACAAATGGTATGGTGGATTTGGTAGTTTTGCTCCTGGACAAGGAAGCCTTTTTTGATATTCTGTACACTGATATGTTGCTAGAATTAGGTTAGGTATGGCACATACACAAAAATTAGCTTTTAATGCTAATACACACACACACACACACACACACACAAGATTTTAAAAATTGACCCTTCTAAGCCATCTAGAAAGTTAACAACCTTTTCAAAAGAACTTGCAATGGTATTCATCAAATCTCTTAACTTTTTTCATTTCATTGAAACAGATGTGTTCTACTTGGAGTTAGCTGTGGTGCAAATATTGCAGACTATGTAGCTCGAAAAGCTGTCGAGGCAGGCAAGCTGCTGGATCCCGTCAAAGTTGTGGCACAGGTCCTGATGTACCCATTCTTCATTGGAAGTGTCCCTACACATTCTGAGCTAAAGTTGGCAAACTCCTACTTCTATGACAAGTCTATGTGCATATTTGCTTGGAAACTATTCTTACCCGAGGAAGAGTTCAGTCTGGACCACCCAGCTGCCAACCCCCTTATCTCAGATCGGGGGCCTCCTTTAAAACTCATGCCCCCAACATTGACAGTGGTGGCAGAACATGATTGGATGAGAGATCGGGCCATTGCTTACTCTGAGGAGCTACGGAAGGTTAATGTTGATGCTCCTGTTCTTGATTATAAGGATGCAGTTCATGAATTTGCAACCCTTGACATGCTTCTAAAGACCCCACAGGCTCAGGCCTGTGCAGAGGATATTGCCATCTGGGTCAAGAAATTCATCTCACTTCGAGGTCATGAATTTTCTTATTAAGTAGGATACAAAAAATCGGGTGACATTGCAACAGGATAATCATTTCTCTTGTTTGTTTTCCATTAGAAGATGAGCAAGAGTCAATACTTCACTGCCATTGCCTGGGGATTAAGATATATTCGCTTAGTATATCTGGTTCATTATGCTGTTGGGGGGCTTGTCAGTTCCATATTTATTCATTGTCCTGTTTTGTTCTTTTTGTAAGATAGAGAACCTGAGAGTAGGATTTAGTTGAGCCTGTGAGATGCATTTACCTTTGTTCGAGTAATGAGAGCTATATTTGGACCTTCTTGTCAAAATTTTTGTGTGTATTCTGATGTACTATCACTCTTCAGTAGAGTTCTATTCAATGAAATTCTGTCTAGCTGTGGGTTGGAACCATCACTGGATGGAACCCATTTTACATTTATGTCCAATCCCAATTCCCCTCCTTTTCCTCGTGAGCACTTTATTGAACCATGGGTAATTCAGAATTCCATTTAGAATCAAAGCAAGCAGGCAGTGACACCACCTAGGCTAATAATAAGGATTTGGGAGGAAGACTAGTAGTGAGTTTCCAAGCAGTATGATTTTACCTATGAGAAATGGATGCATATTTCTTTGTGCACCTTGTTTTGCTCTATATGCTCTTCTCCTACTACAACAATTTTATTCTTTTCTCCTTGTATGCTTTCTACTTGGCAGGGAGATGAGAATTCCCATTTCAGTTATAAATATGCAATTGCACTGTAAATTGAGTCCTCGGGGCTTTAATTAAGCAGTTCCACTTTCTGGTTCCCCCACTTCTTGGATGGCTCTGGGAACTATACGAGGCATAAAATTTAAGTGAAGATACAAAAGATTCTCTTACAAGAGATGGAAATGCCTCTGTTTCTTGGTCATGTACAATGCAGTGAAGCCAGTTTGGCTTATATGCCCCCAATACTGGAAGCACTTGAGGGAAAGAGTTCGTATGGTGACCTTTTAGGCTATGGCTCTGGGCCTATCAGGTCATCAGTGCCTTGTGTTAATCAACTGCTTGATCATCTTTGGCACATAGCTGGTATTGCAATCTATTCTGCCCTATCTTTGGCCAGAATAGAAATAATCCGGCAACAACAAAAAAGTAAATTAGATAAAGAGGCCGGCATTGCATAATAAGAACTGGGAAGATAACTTGGAATCAATATTTGGATTTCCTACTTTCTTATAGAGGCAGGCATGAGAATTGCATTGCTGGAATTTCAACGACCTAATGGCATTCTTGGCTCTGTAATACATTTCTCGGTTATGTTTAATGTTTCCTGCCTTTGGAATGAATCCAAGTAAAATTTTCTTTTGAGCCACAATTTATTTCTCTTGTTTTGTCTGTGTAAACTTCAACTTGACACAAATAAGTTGGGCCTTCGCATTTAGGGACTTTTCTTCCAACTATAAAAGTGGGCCTATCTTATAGATATTAAGCATGAACTAACTTAAGTTCCTAATTGTCTAGTGTAAGTCTCTGTTTTGTGTGATGAAAAACTAAAACTTACTGGAAATAAATTCAATTCTCAAAATATAATTGAAAATATGCCTAACCTCGAATTAGTATTACACAAGCAATAAATATCAAAATCATATAGCATTCATTTCTGTTGGTTGTTTTTTATAAAATTCACTTGTCTTTCAAATAAAAATAATGTTCATTTTATTGTTACAAAATTTTTTAGATTCTGTTGCTACCATTTTTCTAATTTATATTGTCAATGATCTTTGGGTCAAATGACATTTCTTGGTGTTTCCAATGAAAAAGTATATAATGCAAATAGTAATAAAACATTCTTACTTGAACTAGATTCTAGATATTTTAGTTTGGTTAAAAAAAAAAGGAAAAAAAAAAAGAAAAAGGAAAAAAAGACCAACCTTGTTGAGAGTAGTTAACAATTAACAGAAGAATTCGGAAACTATCATAGGTAAGAAAGCTTTAATAGCAAGCTGTTGGGCAAAGGACAATTTCCTTAGTGCATTCCAGGACATTTGACTATGTTTCTATCACAAACTCCCATTAGGTTGAGACAAACAAATTTTTACACTTTCTTTTTTCTTAGTTGTGAACTCTTTTGAAAAGGGAGTGGGACAGTCTAGTACAAAATTCTTGACTAAAAATATAAATCTATTCAAAAGGTGAGCAGAATCTAGAAAAAAAGACAAAATGGACACTCCGAAAGATGGTCTTCATATGGAATTTACTTCATATTCGTATTTTCTTATGAAGCCAGCAAGATTCAGTAAGAGTACTTGCTAGGAAAGATAGTGAGGGCCTTATCTCTAATGATCTGTCAACTCGCTTCATTTTCCTCTGATGTTGTGGAATCTCTCTGCATATTTCTTGCCAGTCACATATGATTTTGATATTATCAGAACTGCCAAACCTGCCATGTGAGAACTGTTATGACTTGGAGAAAAATATCTGGGGTGTAGCTGGCCTTTTCTTGGTTTAGTGAGCTCGTTAGGTGCACTATACAGAGCTGGGGCAAATGAGGCTGTGCTCAAGGTAAAAGGCTTATTCCTATCATGGCATGTCAAATTTCTAGTTGAAAATTATGGTTCTTGTAGTGAAGGAGCTGAGATTGTATGTCTATAGGATCTTGTCTTGCACTTCCATATATAGTAGTGGCCTTCTGTCAGAGAGTAGAATTGATGAATGATAGATAGGTTGTTTATCTAGTGAATGGCTATATGGACTGCTCATTTATGAGTTTCTGCTAAAACATATGGTAATATTCATGAGTGTGTTGATGGCATCATGCATCTGATCTGGAAGCTTCCTTGAGTGCATTCTATTGAAGCTGAATGTGTCAAAGGTTTACTAGAATTGTTTAGAAAATGTTATTCTAATTCTTACCCTCCTCTCATTCATTTGGATGGGGTGTTTGAAGTTAATGATATGGGAGCGGCTGCTGGGTTATTGGTTCATATAAATTCTCGTACTTAACATGAGAAGTACGAGAATCTCAGATCATTAACTCCTTCCTTCTTTATAAAGAAAGAGCATATGTTGGCGGGATCTTGGTTGGATCTATATCACCATATAAGCACCAAGCCCCCTCTTCTCCAAGATACGTATAATTTCCTAGCTCTCGTACTTTTAAAGTTATTAGAGATCATTTAGTCACTAACTTAATTTTTGGAGGGTCTTTGGTGATAGCTATTTACTTATTATATGGAAATTTGAGCAAACTAGGTAAAATATACATCATCAATACATTATTATTTTATATAAAGTATTCATTAGTCACTTTCTCAGGGAAAACAAAACCTTACTAAATAAATAAAACTTGGTGAATTAAGAATCTATAAAGACCTACAAGTGTTCAATTCAAGCAATTGAAATAATCTATGGTATCTTCTCAAAAAAGAAAGAAAGAAATAATCTATGGTAGTTACCTAGTAAAATGATTTTGATAGGCTAAAAATGGATTGACCCATTTGGCAAATTAATTAATTAATTATCCAATTTAATTAATTAAGTCAATTTAACATGTACTAGTGTAACAGTACAAACAAATCACCAAATAACTAAATGCAGCGGAAATTAAATTTGACACAGGTGATTTGTTTACGAATAAGAAAAACTGCCGAAGCAAAACTCCACGAGGTGAATTTAAGGTCACCACTCTCGAGAATCCACTATTATCAATAATAAGCGGTTACAAGTAAAAGGAATCCTAATGCCTAATACTAACCTACTGTTGAACCCTTACCCTAATACCCAATCAGACTAGTATTGTAGCGGCAATCTCTCTGTTCAATGCACGAATCCTAGTACGTGACTAACCAATGATGCATGGATCCCTGTATGTGACTAACCAATGATGCACAGATCCTAGTACGTGACTAACACACCAACTTGAGGAAGATGTTGGTTGCAAAGTTCTTTAGTTCATCAACAATGAAGATCAGGAAGCTCTTTGGTCATAAAACCCTTGGCGTAAAGACTGTTGAGGGTCATTTTTTAGGAATCCAAGTAGAAGGAGGAAAGCTCAACCCAGCAACACGGGCAGCAAAGGATTGGCAAACATAGAGCAAAACCATTAAGTCTAAGTGGCAGGAATAATAGATCACAGGCCCATAAAATAAACAAATGGGCTTTGAGGAGGCAAATGGGCTTAAAGAGGCCTGGAAAGAGAAATAGCAGACCCATGGGTAGTATATGATATGGAAAAGTGAGAATAGGCCACTACGGGCTCAAAGTAATGTAAACAAAGAAAGTAAGGGATTAATGGCAAGCCTATGAACTCCAAGGATGAGAATAAGGTAATTGGATCAGGGAAGTCCAATGAAGTTAGTAAAAGCCTATGGGAATGTAGAGTTAGTAAAAGGACCAAGGAAGCCCAAAGGAAACAAATGGGCCAAGGATGCCCAAAAGAAAGCAAAAAGGACATAAAGAGCCCATAAGTAGGAACACTAGTGGCCATGCTGAGCCACTGGGGGAAATAATAAACGGCAAGCCTAAAGAGGCCCAGCAGGAGTAAATCATTACAGCAGGAATGACAAGTGGTATGGCAGGAAATCAGGGCAATCAAGAAATGGGCTGAAAGAAATATAAAGCCTATTATCAAATAAAGCCCAGTCCCTAAGGGAGCGGGAAGTCAAAAAGTAGCTCATATGAAAGGTTAAGAACAAACGGCAGACTATGCAGGCAAAGGCTCTAGACCACGGTAGACGCATGAGTAGCAGGTAGATTTTGGACACATATGGAAGGAAGGCATGCGTAAGGTCCAGACACCACCAGCCTGTACCCAGCCAATATGGGACATGGTGAGGTCATGGGTCAGAGGTAAGAGAGTATGATTTAGCGGTGGGGAGAGGGGAAAACCTATTTTGGGGTTCTGCTCAAGCTCTTTTGGGGGATATATCCTGTTGGGATGACATACCTCCCAAAAGAAGTAAGGCTGAGTTAGAACCACTTGGTGCATGCCATGAGGGATAGAGAGAGAGGGCACCCACACAGTAGCAAGAAGGGATGCCACGACAAACTAACAAACAAAATAGTCCTCTTTGTCTGGTGATAAGGAGTGGCACACAGACGGTTCAGTGGTGGTCGACAAGTACACCCAAGCCAGACAAAGGTTGTTAAAGGCTAAAATAGTAAAATCCAGCCACGGCAGGCGCTATAAAAGGAGGCCCTTGCCATGCACAGAGGGGGGGACGGTAACAACGATTTGAGAGAAAATCACGAAGTAGAAAGCAAGAGCAAAAGAAAAGAAAAGGAAAGATAAAAAGGAAAACTGAAACAAAGAAAGAAAGAAAAAGAAGAAACAGAGGGTTAGTTCGGCAGGCATGCACCAATAGGTTGTTTCTCTCTCTCCCTCTCTAAATCTTGCTCTTTGCCAAAAGCAAAAGGGTTCCTCCGGACACCAACCATTTAGATCCGTTTCCCTCAAAATGATTAATTTCTATGGCAGGAGTTTTCCTGAGAGATTATTTGCGTTGAGAGGAGGCGTTCTTTCCCTCTTTGGTTTTGATCCTGCGGACTAGACTACTCTAATGCATTTCTTCTTTTGATTGACCCACACGCTAACTATTTATTCACTTGCTTGTTTTAATTGTTGATATTATTACCATCCTTAAGTAAGGATTAACTATTCACTTTAATTAAGAAGCCGAAATATTCTTCTTTTTTGTTTTATTATTGTGTCTGCTTGCCATGACTCACTCAGAATAGCTCTGCCTACTGTAAGTATGCTCCTGGCAAACGAGGCATAATTTGCGTACAAGCCGGCCCAAGTTGAGTCACAGTTAGACCGGTCTCAACTCCCTTACTCAGAACATTCGAGCTTAGCACAGCAGGAGGCGGCCCAAGCCCAGTACAACAATAGTACCGTAGGAGGCAGCCCAGCATAACACACAAAAATCCCACTACAAAGACGCAATAGCTTCTATAGAGAATATGATGAACTAGAGCAAATTATGTCTCCGGTCACAATATGCATGTATTATCACTTTTTATCACCTTGCATCCTTGTGACAGCTCTTCAAATAATCCTTATATATGTCTAGGGTTGCGAGAAAAGAAATCCTACACAAATACTCAAGGATATGCATGTAATCAGATCTGGAAAACCTGATTTCGTAATTCTCGACAGATATAGCTTGTGTCGAGTTTCAGCAGTAATTCTTGATAGAAAGTATTCTGTCGAGACTTTTGTCGAGTTTTAATGAACAACACTACCTTCACTTGTTTCGTGGTTAGATTTGCATGACTTCAATACTAAACTTGAACACTTGTTCCTTGAAGTACTAAACTCATCCTAGATCTACCCAATTATAAGTAAAATGCGTTTTGTTAAAAGATTAGCCAATTACATAAATATGTCCTTAACAATCTCCCCCTTTGGTAATCCGTAACAAAACCATAACAAACAAATGAATCATGAGAGAAATCTTAAAACACTAAACTCATAACCACTTGTTGAATTACAAAATAAATCTAACCCTAACATAAACTCTTGAAAAACTTTGCAAGAAGAGAGTTCATGGCATGGTAGACTTTAACAACCTGTCTTTCTGAAAAACTTAAACAAAACTCATCAAGGCATCATGTGTGAAACAGAAATAAAGATTGCATACATAAAGAAACATGTGTATAAAGAGAGAAAAGAAACAACACATGTAGAGATAGGTGAAAAAACATACATCATCATCATATATATGTGAAAAGATAAGTACAATGTATGCCAATAAATGGTCACAAGACTAGTGTACATGAGGCTAAAGTAAAGAAAGAAAAGAAAAGTATATGTAAACCTCACTACATCCCTCAAAAAATATAAACACTCCCCCTAATAAAAATGTCCTTTTGGGCCTTCTCATCACGGAACCGAACGTGAAGAGGGGGAATGAGATCAGAAGAAGACTTGGAACCAAGAGGATTCCAAGCCGGAGTGGATTTACGTGCTTTTGGTGCCATGGCGCAGTCTATCTGAGAGAGAGAGAGAGAGAGAGAGAGAGAGAGAGAGAGAACGATACATCAAAGCCAGATAACGAGGAAAAGAAAAAGAAAGGAAAAGTCATATGCATGAAAAATACATGAACATGTGACATGCAAAATTTAAAGATATCATGGGTAAAAATTCAATCCAACCCTACCAGCACACAATCAACAATAAACAAATAGACATCTAAAATGCATGAAACATTTTTGAAATGCAATGAGAATGCAATGTATGAGCATATAACATTAAATCAACAACACCCAACCCAACAATTTCACAAAAATCTCAAAAACCCCAAAAATTTTCAAAAACCCCAAAACCTAGGTCTAAAATGCATGAATGCATGTAAAATGAGGGTTTAAGAACACTTACCAAGTGATTGAGGCTTTGATTTAGGCTGAAAATCACGAGGGTAAAGGGTTTTGAGTGAAAGAAAAGTGTTTGGGGCGAGAGAAAAGATTTTATGTCAAGAGAGAATGAGAAAAATGAGATCTAATTCGCGCCTCAGCTTTAAATATAAAACGCAGCTTGATGGATCGAGGTATCATCGAGATCTGTCGAGCACTAAATTTCGACAGAAATGAATCTGTCGAGGTGCTGTCATGGATCTATTGACGGCAAAATCACCTCGATGGATCGAGAATCTATCGGCCAAACAGAGAGCTCAGAAATTTGGCTCAATGGATCGAAGAGGCTGTTGAGAATCTATCGAGGAGAAACCCAGAAATCTCGATGGATCGAGAATCTATCAAGATCTGTCGAGAAAAGGAGAAAGAAGGGTTTGATAGAAGGGAATCTGTCGAGGATCTATCGAGAAGCTGTCGAGCTTGAAGAAAGAAGGTTTTTTAAGAAGGGAAAAATACATAGAGATGAATGCAACAAGCAAGCTACTCAAATATAGATCCAATCAACATATTTCGCTCTCAAAACATCTCTCAACATATATGCAAAGCATTCAAGATCCAAAACACACACACACACACACACACAAAAACTAAACAAATCTAACCAATTTTATATTTCAAAAACAAGTTAAGACAATTTAGTGAGCATATATTAACATATGTATTCCTTGTGATGGTCAAATCACATTGTACCTGCACATGGATCAAAAGTAGCAAAGAGTTTGCGTGTTGAGTGTGAAACATAGCAAGAGTGCATAACTATCTTATATTATGACGATTTGAGAGATGGGAAAAATCAAATACATTTACATAATCATAACTACTTGATGGGGACTATCACCTTCAAGGTACATCATATAATTCCCACATCTACTAGAAACACGCTTGCAATCATATTTAAAAGCATTTTGATTCTTTTTGCTTTTATTTTTCTTTGCATATTTTTCTTTTTGAGCATAGCATACATGGGTATATAAGAGAGAGAAGATTGTGATGACGATGAAGATTGTGAGACCGACCATTTCCTGCTTCCTCTTCCTCTTCCTCTTCCTCTTAAGGAACGAATTTTGTTGCCGCAAGCATTTTGAAGATTCTAGGGTTTCGGTTTCAGTTTCAGTTTCAAATGTGATGGGGGTGGGTCTCTGAAGTTGAGGCCCAATACTTTCATGGGCTTCGTTAGTTGGGGGGCCTTTTTGTTTTATTCAGGTCTTTTTTGTTTTTTGTTTTTTGTTTTTTGTTTTTTGTTTTTTACAATTCTATATTGTGTGTTTAGACTTTAGACCATAATTCAAAAAAGACATGACTGTATATTCTGATAAATAAATACTAAAAAGACATGATTGTAAACAAGAGAAATGATATGTCTACAACATTTTTACAACAAATCTTAAGTGGCAGGTTGTCACAGGTTATTATTGTTGGGGCAAAAAAGTAATCATAGTATTAGTTTCAAATTTGAGCCAATAACAACTAAACACCTGTGATTTGTTGTAAAATTATTGTGGACGTAGCATCTCTCTTGTAAAGAAATAAAAAATAAATAGAAAATACCAAATACCCAAAATGTTTTGTAAACCTTTTTAATTTTATTTAATTGCAAAAAATGTCTTGTTAACCAAGCAAAGGTAAAGCAATTGTTCTGCTCATATACTTTTATTCATATACTTACTCACAGACATAAAAATAGAAATAGAAGACCAGACATTGAATAAGGAATGAGAGAGAGAGGTACTCCCATTAAGTAAATACTCCATACCCCTACCCCACTTATTTCAAACTTCCATTTCCTCTTCTCCAAGTCTCTCACACTCTTGGACTCTCAAACACATGCAAGACATTCCCAAAAAAAAGCTTTATTTTTTAAACCCAAGCAAACCATCAAGCTCTACCTAAATCTTGCACTCATTGCATCAAATTCATCACAAAGCTTCATGCCCATTGTATACGTAGGAATAGATTAATTGTATATTTATTGGCTTTCTTTTCACATTATGTGAGTTATTTTCACTATGTTATTTACATATATATATGTGGGGCCAGGGGGGGGGGGGTAAGCATGCATATTGCTGTTATATTCCATTGATCATCACTGTGAACTTCTAATTAAATGCTCAATGTCTATAAACTTAAATTCTGACTTATTTGTTGTAGCTTGGACAGCGCAAGGTTGATCTCCCATTCCGAGTTGAAGAGTCAACTTTGGAGAATTTTTTTCATGGGAGTTGGGCTGCTACCAACACTGTGTTGGATCCACCAATGAAAAGAAAAGGCTGAGGAGGAGGAGGTGGCGGCGCATGGAGATCCATCAAGGTTAAAATTTTGATCTCATTGTGCAATTTTATATGGTAATTGTATTTAGAATTGGATGCTGCATTGTTTAGAAAATTGATATGATTGCCGAATTTCATGTTATATGTTGCAAAAGATGATAGAATCTAGATGAGATTTTAATTCATATTTATTGATGTGCTCTTCATAATATGGTATGTTGACATTACTACTGTAAAGTTAGGAGTATAATTCTGAGTTACAATGCTGGGTTCAAAAATGCAGATTAATGGTTAGGTGAACATAGGTTCTAAGTCTAAAATCTTATGGTTGTACAGTCTATTTTAAACTTCCATTTCTACTTCTCATAGTCATATACTTCTATTCATATACTTACTCGCAAACATAAAAATAGAAATAGAAGAGCAGACATTGAACAGGGAAGGAGAAAGAGGTACTCCCAATAAATAAATACTCCATACCCTTACCCTACCTATTTCAAACTTCCATTTCCTCTTCTCCAAGTCTCTCACGTTCTTGGACACGCAAACACATGCAAGATATTCCAACAAAAAAAAAACTCCATTTTTCAAACCCCAGCAAACCATCAAGCTCTACCAAAATCTTGCACTCATTGCACAAAGTTCATCACATAGTTTCATGCCCATTGTATATGTGAGAATAGATTAATTGTATATTTATTGGCTTTCTTTTCACATTATGTGAATTATTTTCTTTTTAAATTTCAATTAACTATAACTTCACTATGTTATTTACATATATGTGTGTGGGGGGGTAAGCATGCATATTGCTGTTATATTCCATTGATCACCATTGTGAACCTCTAATTAAATGCTCAATGTCTATAAATTTAAATTCTGACTTATTTGTTGTAGCTTGGAAAGCACAAGGTTGATTTCCCATTCAGAGTTGAAGAGTCAACTTTGGAGAATTTTTTCCACGGGAGTTGGGCTACTTTAAACACTGTGTTGGATCCACCAATGAAAAGAAAAGGCTGAGGAGGAGGTGGAGGGGCACGGAGATCCATCAAGGTTGAAATTTTGATCTCATTGTGCAATTTTATATGGTTATTGCATTTGGAATTAGATGCTGTATTGTTTAGAAAATTGATATGATTGGTGAATTTCATGTTATATGTTGGAAAAGATGATAGAATTTAGATGAGATTTTAATTCATATTTATTGATGTGCTCTTCATAATATGGTATGTTGACAATGCTACTGTAAAGTTAGGAGTATAATTCTGAGTTACAATGCTGGGTTCAAAAATACAGATCAATGGTTTGGTGAACATAGGTTCTAAGTCTAAAATCTTATGGTTGTACAGTCTATTTCAAACTTTCATTTCTTCTTCTCATAGACATATACTTCTATTCATATACTTACTCATAAACATAAAAATAGAAATAGAAGAGTACACATTGAACAGGGAAGGAGAAAGAGGTACTCCCTTTAAGTAAATACTCCATACCCCTACCCCACTTATTTAAAACTTTCATTTCCTCTTCCCCAAGTCCCTCACGCTCTTGGACTCTCAAACACATGCAAGACATTCCACAAAAAAAAAAAAAAAAAAACTCCATTTTTCAAACCCAAGCAAACCATCAAGCTCTACCAAAATCTTGCACTCATTGCATCAAGTTCATCACACAGTTTCATGCCCATTGTATATGTAGGAATAGATTAATTGTATATTTATTGCCTTTCTTTTCACATTATGTGAGTTATTTTTTTTTTTTAAATTTCAATTAACTATAACTTCACTGTGTTATTTACATACATGTGTGGGTGGGGGTAAGCATGCATATTGCTGTTATATTCCATTGATAACCACTGTGAACCTCTAACTAAATGCTCATTGTCTATAAACTTAAATTCTAACTTATTTGTTGTAGCTTGGAAAGCGTAAGGTTGATCTCCCATTGCGAGGTGAAGAGTCAACTTTGGAGAATTTTTTCCATAGGAGTTGGGCTACTTCCAACACTGTGTTGGATCCACCAATGAAAAGAAAAGGCTGAGGAGGAGGTGGCGGCGCACGGAGATCCATCAAGGTTAAAATTTTGATCTCATTATGCAATTTTATATGGTTATTGCATTTGGAATTGGATGCTACATTGTTTAGAAAATTGATATAATTGGTGAATTTCATGTTATATGTTGCAAAAGATGATATAATTTAGATGAGATTTTAATTCATATTTATTGATGCGCTCTTCATACTATGGTATGTTGACATTGCTACTGTAAAGTTAGGAGTATAATTCTGAGTTACAATGTTGGGCTCAAAAATGCAAATCAATGGGTTGCTGAATATAGGTTCTTAGTCTAAAATCTTATGGTTGTACAGTCTATTTCAAACTTCCATTTCTTCATCTCATAGACATATACTTCTATTCATATACTTCTATACTTCTATTCATATACTTACTCACAAACATAAAAATAGAAATAGAAGAGCTGACATTGAATAGGGATGGAGAAAGAGATACTCCCAATAAGTAAATACTCCATACCCCTACCCCACTTATTTCAAACTTCCATTTCCTCTTCTCCAAGTCTCTCACACTCTTGGACTCTCAAACACATGCAAGACATTCCAAAAAAATAAAAAACTCAATTTTTCAAACCCAAGCAAACCATCAAGCTCTATCAAAATCTTGCACTCATTGCATCAAGTTCATCACACTGTTTCATGCCCATTGTATTTGTAGGAATAGATTAATTGTATATTTATTGGCTTTCTTTTCCCATTATGTGAGTTATTTTCTTTTTCAATTTCCATTAACTATAACTTCACTATGTTATTTACATATCTGTGTGTGTGGTAGTAAGCCAGCATATTGCAGTTATATTCTATTGATCACCACTGTGAACCTCTAATTAAATGCTCAATGTTTATAAACTTAAATTTTGACTTATTTGTTGTAGCTTGGAAAGCGCAAGGTTGATCTCCCATTCCGAGTTAAAAAGTCAACTTTGAAGAATTTTTTCCATGGGAGTTAGGCTACTTCCAACACTGTGTCGGATCAACCAATGAAAAGAAAAGGCTGAGGAGGAGGTGGCGGCGCACGAAGATCCATCAAGGTTAAAATTTTGATCTCATTGTGCAATTTTATATGGTTATTGCATTTGGAATTGGATGCTGCATTGTTCAGAAAATTGATATGATTGGTGTATTTCTTGTTATATGTTGCAAAAGATGGTAGAATTTAGATGAGATTTTTATTCATATTTATTGATGTGCTCTTCATAATATGGTATGTTGACATTGCTACTGTAAAGTTAGGAGTACAATTCTGAGTTACAATGCTGGGTTCAAAAATGCAGATCAATGGTTTGGTGAACATAGGTTCTATGTCTAAAATCTTATGGTTGTAAAGTCTATTTCAAACTTATTTCAAACCTCCATTTCTTCTTCTCATAGACATATACTTCTATTCATATACTTTTATACTTCTATACTTCTATTCATATACTTACTCATAAACATAAAAATAGAAATGGAAGAGCAGGCCTAGAACAGGGAAGGAGAAAGAGGTACTCCCTTTAAGTAAATACTTCATACACCTACCCCACTTATTTCAAACTTCCATTTCCTCTTCTCCAAGTCTCTCACGCTCTTGGACTCTCAAACACATGCAAGACATTCCAAAAAAAAAAAAAACTAAAATTTTCAGACCCAAGCAAACCATCAAGCTCTACCAAAATCTTGCACTTATTGCATAAAGTTCATCACACAGTTTCATGCCCAATGTATATGTAGGAATAGATTAATTGTATATTTATTGGCTTTCTTTTCACATTATGTGAGTTATTTTCTTTTTAAATTTCCATTAACTATAACTTCACTATGTTATTTACATATCTGTGTGTGTGGGGGTAAGCATGCATATTGCTGTTATATTCCATTGATCACCATGTGACCTCTAATTAAATGCTCAATGTCTATAAACTTAAATTCTGACTTATTTGTTGTAGTTTGGAAAGCGCAAGGTTGATCTCCCATTCTGAGTTAAAGAGTCAACTTTGAAGAATTTTTTCCATGGGAGTTGGGCTACTTCCAACACTGTGTCGAATCCACCAATGAAAAGAAAAAGCTGAGGAGGCGGTGTTGGCGCACGGAGAACCATCAAGGTTAAAATTTTGATCTTATTGTGAAATTTTATATGGTTATTGCATTTGGAATTAGATGCTGCGTTGTTTTGAAAATTGATATGATTGATGAATTTCATGTTATATGTTGCAAAAGATGATAGAATTTAGATGAGATTTTAATTCATATTTATTGATGTGCCCTTCATAATATGGTATGTTGACATTGCTACTGTAAAGTTAAAAGTGTAATTCGGAGCTAAAATGCAAGGGTTCAAAAATGCAGATCAATGGTTTAGTGAACATAGGTTCTAAGTCTAAAATCTTATGGTTGTATAGTCTATTTCAAGCTTCCAATTCTTCCTCTTATAGACATATACTTCTATTCATATACTTCTATACTTCTATTCATATACTTACTCACAAATATAAAAATAGAAATGGAAGAGCAGGCCTTGAACAGGGAAGGAGAAATAGGTACTCCCTTTAAGTCAATACTCCATACACCTATCCCACTTATTTCAAACTTCCATTTCCTCTTCTCCAAGTCTCTCACGCTCTTGGACTCTCAAACACATGCAAGACATTCCAAAAAAAAAAAAGCTCAATTTTTCAAACCCAAGCAAACCATCAAGCTTTACCAAAATCTTGCACTCATTGTTTCAAGTTCATCACACTGTTTCATGCCCATTGTATATGTAGGAATAGATTAATTGTATATTTATTGGCTTTCTTTTAACATTATGTGAGTTATTTTCTTTTTAAATTTCCATCAACTATAACTTTACTATGTTATTTAGATATCTGTGTGTGTGGGGGTAAGCGTGCATATTGCTGTTATATTCCATTGATCACCACTGTGAACCTCTAATTAAATGCTCAATGTCTATAAACTTAAATTTTGACTTATTTGTTATTGTTTGGAAAGCGCAAGGTTGATCTCCCATTCAGAGTTGAAGAGTCAACTTTGGAGAATTTTTTCCATAGGAGTTGGGCTACTTCCAACACTGTGTCGGATCCACCAATGAAAAGAAAAGGCTGAGGAGGAGGTGGCGGCACACGAAGATCCATCAAGGTTAAAATTTTGATCTCATTGTGCAATTTTATATGGTTATTGCATTTGGAATTAGATGCTGCGTTGTTTTGAAAATTGATATGATTGGTGAACTTCATGTTATATGTTGCAAATGATGATAGAATTTAGATGAGATTTTAATTCATATTTATTGATGTGCTCTTTATAATATGGTATGTTGACATTGCTACTATAAAGTTAGAATTGTAATTCAGAGCTAAAATGCTAGGGTTCAAAAATGTAGATCAATGGTTTGGTGAACATAGGTTCTAAGTCTAAAATCTTATGGTTGTACAGTCTATTTCAAACTTCCATTTCTTCTTCTCATAGACATATACTTCTATTCATATACTTCTATACTTCTATTCATATACTTACTAACAAACATAAAAATAGAAATAGAATAGCAGACATTGAATAGGGAAGGAGAAAGAGGTACTCCCATTAAGTAAATACTCCATACCCCTACCCCACTTATTTCGAACTTCCATTTCCTCTTCTGCAAGTCTCTCGCGCTCTTGGACTCTCAAACACATGCAAGACATTCCAAAAAAAAAAAAAAAACTCAATTTTTCAAACCCAAGCAAACCATCAAGCTCTACCAAAATCTTGCACTCACTGCATCAAGTTCATCACACTGTTTCATGCCCATTGTATTTGTAGGAATAGATTAATTGTATATTTATTGGCTTTCTTTTCACATTATGTGAGTTATTTTTTTTTTCAATTTCCATTAACTATAACTTCACAATGTTATTTACATATCTGTGTGTGTGGGGATAAGCATGCATATTGCTGTCATATTCCATTGATCACCACTGTGAACCTCTAATTAAATGCTCAATGTCTATAAACTTAAATTCTGAGTTATTTGTCGTAGCTTGGAAAGCGCAAGGTTGATCTCCCATTCCAAGTTAAAGAGTCAACTTTGAAGAATTTTTTCCATGGGTGTTGGGCTACTTCCAACACTGTGTTGGATCCACCAATGAAAAGAAAAGGTTGAGGAGGAGGTGGTGGCGCACTAAGATTCATCAAGGTTAAAATTTCGATCACATTGTGCAGTTTTATATGGTTATTGCATTTGGAATTAGATGCTGCATTGTTTAGAAAATTGATATGATTGGTGTATTTCTTGTTATATGTTGCAAAAGATGATAAAATTTAGATGAGATTTTAATTCATATTTATTGATGTGCTCTTCATAATATGGTATGTTGACATTACTACTGTAAAGTTAGGAGTATAATTCTGAGTTACAATGCTGGGTTCAAAAATGCAGATCAATGGTTTGGTGAACACAGGTTCTATGTCTAAAATCTTATGGTTGTAAAGTTTATTTCAAACTTATTTCAAACTTCCATTTCTTCTTCTCATAGACAAATACTTCTATTTATATACTTCTATATTTCTACACGTCTATTCATATACTTACTCATAAACATAAATATAGAAATGGAAGAGCAGACCTTGAATAGGGAAGGAAAAGGAGGTACTCCCTTTAAGTAAATACTCCATACCCCTACCCCACTTATTTCAAACTTCCATTTCCTCTTCTCCAAGTCTCTCACGCTCTTGAACTCTCAAACACATGCAAGACATTCCAAAAAAAAAAAAAAAAAACTCCATTTTTCAAACCCAAGCAAACCATCAAGCTCTACCAAAATCTTGCATTCATTGCATCAAGTTCATCACACAGTTTCATGCCCGTTGTATATGTAGGAATAGATTAATTGTATATTTATTGACTTTCTTTTCACATTATGTGAGTTATTTTCTTTTTAAATTTCCATTAACTGTAACTTCACTATGTTATTTACATATTCGTGTGTGTGGGGGTATGCATGCATATTGCTGTTATATTCCATTGATCACCATTGTGAACCTCTAATTAAATGCTCAATGTCTATAAACTTAAATTCTGACTTATTTGTTGTAGCTTGGAAAGCGCAAGGTTGATCTCCCATTCCGAGTTAAAGAGTCAACTTTGAAGAATTTTTTCCATGGGAGTTGGGCTACTTCCAACACTGTGTCGGATCCACCAATGAAAAGAAAAGGCTGAGGAGGAGGTGGCGGCGCACAAAGATCCTTCAAGCTTAAAATTTTGATCTCATTGTGCAATTTTATATGGTTATTGCATTTGGAATTAGATGCTGCGTTGTTTTGAAAATTGATATGATTGGTGAACTTCATGTTATATGTTGCAAATGATGATAGAATTTAGATGAGATTTTAATTCATATTTATTGATGTGCTCTTTATAATATGGTATGTTGACATTGCTACTATAAAGTTAGAATTGTAATTCAGAGCTAAAATGCTAGGGTTCAAAAATGCAGAGCAATGGTTTGGTGAACGTAGGTTCTAAGTCTAAAATCTTATGGTTGTACAGTCTATTTCAAACTTCCATTTCTTCTTCTCATAGACATATACTTCTATTCATATACTTCTATACTTCTATTTATATACTTACTCACAAACATAAAAATAGAAATAGAAGAGCAGACATTGAATAGGGAAGGAGAAAGAGGCACTCCCATTAAGTAAATACTCCATACCCCTACCCTACTTATTTCAAACTTCAATTTCTTCTTCTCCAAGTCTCTCATGCTCTTGGACTCTCAAACACATGCAAGACATTCCAAAAAAAAAAAAAACTCAATTTTTAAAACCTTAGCAAACCATCAAGCTCTACCAAAATCTTGCACTCATTGCATCAAGTTCATCGCACAGTTTCATGCCCATTGTGATGTAGAACCGACAGCACTTGCCTTCCTAGAGCAGCAGGGGCGTAGGAAGTCACAGCGCAGGATCAAAGGGGGGTGCCAGTAGGGGGCTGTCGGGGTAACAGTGTCGGAATTGCATGAAATTTGGCAGGTTGAAGGGAAACGGCGTTCTGATCCAGATTCATGACAGCTGCCATGAACGTCGCCAAAATTTAGGCGAATTCCTTCATTAAGGCCCCGAAAACAATGATTTTGCTATTTATAGTATTATTCGTTTTTCCTTAATAACTTTTAGTTAAAAAGTCAGAATAAGGTCCCGTCTGTTTTGGGACGACCCTTAAGGTCAGTAGGTTGTGATTTTGCATTTAACTCAATTTTGCTATTTTTGGTAAAATTCGGTAATTTTGTCCCCTAATCGCGTAATTAGTGCGAATTAGGGTTTTAGACGTTTTCCTTAGTATTTATATGTTTTGTAGCCGTCAGAGGCAAGTTAGTTGATTATCAATAAAATTTCAGACATTTTGTCAAATTCTCTTCTGGTGGATTCCAGTTTTATCTCCTTGTGGATTCAGGGAAACCCCTCGTGGATTCGAGGTTTACTACCAGAAACTAACAGTTTAGTTTCTGCTTCATCAAGAGAGCATCGTGTGTGCTTTTCTTCAGGCTTCCGCGACATCACATTGTATATGCAGGAAAAGATTAATTGTATATTTATTGGCTTTCTTTTCACATTATGTGAGTTATTTTCTTTTTCAATTTCCATTAACTATAACTTCACTATGTTATTTACATATATGTGTGTGTGGGGGTAAGCACGCATATTGCTGTTATATACTATTGATCACTATTGGGATCCTTTAATTTAATGCTCAATGTCTATAAACTTAAATTCTGACTTATTTGTTGTAGCTTGGAAAGTGCATGGTTGATCTCCCATTCAGAGTTGAAGAGTCAACTTTGGAGAATTTTTTCCATGGGAGTTGGGCTACTTCCAACACTGTGTCAGATCCACCAATGAAAGGAAAAGGCCGAGGAGGATGTGGCGGCGCACGAAGATCCATCAAGGTTAAAATTTTGATCTCATTGTGCAATTTTATATGGTTATTGCATTTGGAATTGGATGCTGCATTGTTTAGAAAATTGATATGATTGGTGTATTTCTTGTTATATGTTGCAAAAGATGATAGAATTTAGATGAGATTTTAATTCATATTTATTGATGTGCTCTTCATAATATGGTATGTTGACATTGCTACTATAAAGTTAGGAGTATAATTCTGAGTTACAATACTGGGTTCAAAAATGCAGATCAATGGTTTGGTGAACATAGGTTCTATGTCTAAAATCTTATGGTTGTAAAGTCTATTTCAAACTTCCATTTCTTCTTCTCATAGACATATACTTCTATTCATATACTTCTATACTTCTATACTTCTATTCATATACTTACTCATAAACATAAAAATAGAAATGGAAGAGCAGACCTTGAACAGGGAAGGAGAAAGAGGTACTCCCTTTAAGTAAATACTCCATACCCCTACCCCACTTATTTCAAACTTCCATTTCCTCTTCTCCAAGTCTCTCCCGCTCTTGGACTCTCAAATACATGCTAGACATTTCCAAAAAAAAAAAAAAAAAAAAAACTCCATTTTTCAAACCCAAGCAAACCATCAAGCTCTACCAAAATCTTGCACTCATTGCATCAAGTTCATCACACAGTTTCATGCCCATTATATATGTAGGAATAGATTAATTGTATATTTATTGGCTTTCTTTTCACATTATGTGAGTTATTTTCCTTTTAAATTTCTATTAACTATAACTTCACTATGTTATTTACATATCCGTGTGTGTTGGGGTAAGCATGCATATTACTGTTATATTCCATTGATCACCACTTTGAACCTCTAATTAAATGCTCAATGTCTATAAACTTAAATTCTGACTTGTTTGTTGTAGCTTGGAAAGCGCAAGGTTGATCTCCCATTCCGAGTTAAAGAGTCAACTTTGAAGAATTTTTTCCATAGGAGTTAGGCTACTTCCAACACTGTGTCGGATCCACCAATGAAAAGAAAATGCTGAGGAGGAAGTGGCGGCGCACGAAGGTCCATCAAGTTAAAATTTTGATCTTATTGTGCAATTTTATATGGTTGTTGCATTTGGAATTGGATGCTGGATTGTTTAGAAAATTGATATGATTGGTTTATTTCTTGTTATATGTTGCAAAAGATGATAGAATTTAGATGAGATTTTAATTCATATTTATTGATGTGCTCTTTATAATATGGTATGTTGACATTGCTACTGTAAAGTTAGGAGTATAATTCTGAGTTACAATGCTGGATTCAAAAATGCAGATCAATGGTTTGGTAAACATAGGTTCTATGTCTAAAATCTTATGGTTGTAAAGTCTATTTCAAACTTCCATTTCTTCTTCTCATAGACATATACTTCTATTCATATACTTCTATACTTCTATACTTCTATTCATATACTTACTTATAAACATAAAAATTGAAATGGAAGAGCAGACCTTGAACAGGGAAGGAGAAAGAGGTACTTCCTTTAAGTAAATACTCCATACCCCTACCCCACTTCTTTCAAACTTCCATTTCCTCTTCTCCAAGTCTCTCCCGCTCTTGGTGTAACAACCCCAAACCCATACCAAGGATTTAGATGCATAACCTGTCTTATTAATAATCAGCACTAATATAATGGAACAGAGCGTAATTAATTATCTACAAATAAACTTCAAATAATCAAAATCTTTTCCTATGAAATCCATACAAATAACTGGTTTAACAATAAAGTCTCCAAACACAATCTCAAAGAGTTCCATAAATAACAAACTCACTATCCTAAGAAAATATCCTAAAAATAGTCCATCAATTATCATAGCTCCAAAAGAAGTCTTCAATCTATTGCTTCAATGATCTACCACCAAAAGATATTCCATTGCTCTAATCTGAAAAGGATGAAGAAAGGGGGGCGAGTTAGAAGCTCAATAAGAGACTACATAACATGAGGATGTCTTTCAAAACAAGACATTAGTATCATTGTCAAAATATATTCTATACAAAACATTTACAGATAGCTTTAACAGTAATATAGTATATTCTATAAAATTGTTAAGAATAGAACGTTTAACTATAACCCTGTAGTCATTAATTAAAATAATAACCACTTTAGTTAACTAAAATACACTAAATAGGTAAAATCAATATATATATATATATATATATGGAAGAAACAACTTTTCCACTTATAAGGATCAATAACAATAAAACAGTAGTTCGATATGGAAAACAATAAACATTAGTCAGATAAAGACATAAGCTGCTAAACACTTGGTGGGTGATTCCCATGGGTAACAATAACACTAACCTCAAAGAGGCAACACTAGCTCTAAAGAGCAAACAATAACACTGCACCACACCACAATAACACTACATCGGCCGAAGGCCAACACTTAACCTTGTGTTGGCAAAGGTTGCAGACTGTCTAACTGACCGTTTAAAAACATTCTTACTTTATTTCAATATTGCCACTACTAATCATATATCACATAACAAATATACTTTCTCAAAAATATAATTTGAGTCACTCTTATCTTAAACAATTTCAAAGTGATAAACAATGAATAATAAAATTCAATTATGTATAAAGCATTGATAATGCAATAAGTTTTTGAAACTTCACTTTTACAACTATGTATATATATATATATATAGATATATTTTTACCAGTATATATATAATTATACACGTCTTGAGAGACGTCATGTTCTGAAGTCTACTTACCTTTAGTTGCTAATACTCGTAGTCTAGATCCAAAATCAAATGAGATCTTTCTCCACACCTAAAAGTAAAGGAGTAACACAATTATATAATTAATCCACCTTGACGTATACCATAAGGATGTAATGGACACTTCCTAATAATTTACTAGTCTTAAAACATCTCTACAATCCTCTATAACAAGTTACTTCTTCTCACTACTATTATGTAAAAAGAATATGCATGCTGGCAGTTCCCTAAGATTTTCATCAAGCCCTAATAGTTTACTACCAATACAACCTAAAATTCATATATATATATATATATAAAAGGTTTCATATCACACTTCAACACCACCAGGACAAATCTATAAAATCCAATTGCATATAGATAGCGGCCATAAAATTTAAACCTGTAGGACCAAGCAACCTATATATATATATATATATATATGTACTGAGTGTTAGAAGTTCAATCTAACCTATAATATTCAACTACTTCCTACCCGTAAGCCATTGAAAGAAACAATAGATTTATCGAATACATTCCTACCGTAGGACTTAGTGAACTGAAGCATATATTGATAAAAGTTTGGAACTTGACCACGTATAGATTACAAAATTCAAGAGTTTAGCCCCACTATCATGCGTAGACTCTAGCAACTAGGTTATTTCCATTAGGGAGAAGAGAGAGAGATATACCTGACCACTCCGCCACACTGATGCAGGATTTGTTTCTTGTACTTTTTCAGTCTCTCTCTCTATGTCTTTCCACAGGAAAACCCTAACTTACTTACACGTTAAAACTGTTTTCACTTGGGCTCAAATTTAAAACCCACTAAAAACTTAAAATAAGCTTCCCAAGACTTTAATTCCTACTAAACCCGTATTAAGTTGATTATATAGACTAGAACTCTAAGAATTCTAATAACACTTAAACTCCTAATCCAAATAGGTTTCAGTCTCTTGTCCTTTTCCTTAAACAATAAGGAGACTAAAAATTAAATATGAATAATCCACACAAAATAACTATTCACGTTATTTTTTTTTTTATAATATAAAACAATGTCACTTCCAAAATAAAATAAATAATTCATCAACTCCACACTAGAAGCAATTAAAAACAAATTTAAGTGCGACGGGTGTTACACTTGGACTCTCAAATACATGCTAGACATTCCAAAAAAAAAAAAAAAAACTCCATTTTTCAAACCCAAGCAAACCATCAAGCTCTACCAAAATCTTACACTCATTGCATCAAGTTCATCACACAGTTTCATGCCCGTTATATATGTAGGAATAGATTAATTGTATATTTATTGGCTTTCTTTTCACATTATGTGAGTTATTTTCTTTTTAAATTTCCATTAACTATAACTTCACTATGTTATTTACATATCCGTGTGTGTGGGGGTATGTATGCATATTGCTGTTATATTCCATTGATCACCATTGTGAACCTCTAATTAAATGCTCAATGTCTATAAACTTAAATTCTGACTTATTTGTTGTAGCTTGGAAAGCGCAAGGTTGATCTCCCATTTCGAGTTAAAGAGTCAACTTTGAAGAATTTTTTCCATGGGAGTTGGGCTACTTCCAACACTGTGTCGAATCCACCAATGATAAGAAAAAGCTGAGGAGGTGGTGTTGGCGCTTGGAGATCCATCAAGGTTAAAATTTTGATTTTATTGTGCAATTTTATATGTTTATTGCATTTGGAATTAGATGCTACATTGTTTTGAAAATTGATATGATTAGTGAATTTCATGTTATATGTTGCAAAAGATGATAGAATTTAGATGAGATTTTAATTCATATTTATTGATGTGCTCTTCATAATATGGTATGTTGACATTGCTACTGTAAAGTTTGAAGTGTAATTCGGAGCTAAAATGCTAGGGTTCAAAAATGCAGATCAATGGTTTGGTGAACATAGGTTCTATGTCTAAAATCTTATGGTTGTAAAGTCTATTTCAAACTTATTTCAAACTTCCATTTCTTCATCTAATAGACATATACTACTATTCATATACTTCTATACATCTATACTACTATTCATATACTTCTATACATCTATACTACTATTCATATACTTCTATACTTCTATACTTCTATTCATATACTTACTCATAAACATAAAAATAGAAATGGAAGAGCAGACCTTGAACAGGGAAGGAGAAAGAGGTACTCCCTTTAAGTAAATACTCCATACCCCTACCTCACTTATTTCAAACTTCCATGTCCTCTTCTCCAAGTCTTTCCCACTCTTGGACTCTCAAATACATGCTAGATATTCCCAAAAAAAAAAAAAAAACTCCATTTTTCAAACCCAAGCAAACCATCAACCTCTACCAAAATCTTGCACTCATTGCATCAAGTTCATCACACAGTTTCATGCCCATTATATATGTAGGAATAGATTAATTGTATATTTATTGGCTTTCTTTTCACATTATGTGAGTTATTTTCCTTTTAAATTTCTATTAACTATAACTTCACTATGTTATTTACATATCCGTGTGTGTTGGGGTAAGCATGCATATTACTGTTATATTCCATTGATCACCACTTTGAACCTCTAATTAAATGCTCAATGTCTATAAACTTAAATTCTGACTTGTTTGTTGTAGCTTGGAAAGCGCAAGGTTGATCTCCCATTCCGAGTTAAAGAGTCAACTTTGAAGAATTTTTTCCATAGGAGTTAGGCTACTTCCAACACTGTGTCGGATCCACCAATGAAAAGAAAATGCTGAGGAGGAAGTGGCGGCGCACGAAGGTCCATCAAGGTTAAAATTTTGATCTTATTGTGCAATTTTATATGGTTGTTGCATTTGGAATTGGATGCTGGATTGTTTAGAAAATTGATATGATTGGTTTATTTCTTGTTATATGTTGCAAAAGATGATAGAATTTAGATGAGATTTTAATTCATATTTATTGATGTGCTCTTTATAATATGGTATGTTGACATTGCTACTGTAAAGTTAGGAGTATAATTCTGAGTTACAATGCTGGATTCAAAAATGCAGATCAATGGTTTGGTAAACATAGGTTCTATGTCTAAAATCTTATGGTTGTAAAGTCTATTTCAAACTTCCATTTCTTCTTCTCATAGACATATACTTCTATTCATATACTTCTATACTTCTATACTTCTATTCATATACTTACTCATAAACATAAAAATAGAAAGGAAGAGCAGACCTTGAACAGGGAAGGAGAAAGAGGTACTCCCTTTAAGTAAATACTCCATACCCCTACCCCACTTCTTTCAAACTTCCATTTCCTCTTCTCCAAGTCTTTCCCGCTCTTGGACTCTCAAATACATGCTAGACATTCCCAAAAAAAAAAAAAAACTCCATTTTTCAAACCCAAGCAAACCATCAAGCTCTACCAAAATCTTGCACTAATTGCATCAAGTTCATCACACAGTTTCATGCCCATTGTATATGTAGGAATAGATTAATTGTATATTTATTGGCTTTCTTTTCACATTATGTGAGTTATTTTCTTTTTAAATTTCTATTAACTATAACTTCACTATGTTATTTACATATCTGTGTGTGTGGGGGTAAGCATGCATATTGCGGTTATATTCCATTGATCACCACTTTGAATCTCTAATTAAATGCTCAATGTCTATAAACTTAAATTCTGACTTGTTTGTTGTAGCTTGGAAAGCGCAAGGTTGATCTCCCATTCCGAGTTAAAGAGTCAACTTTGAAGAATTTTTTCCATAGGAGTTAGGCTACTTCCAACACTATGTCGGATCCGCCAATGAAAAGAAAATGCTGAGGAGGAGGTGGCGGCGCACGAAGATCCATCAAGGTTAAAATTTTGATCTCATTGTGCAATTTTATATGGTTGTTGCATTTGGAATTGGATACTGTATTGTTTAGAAAATTGATATGATTGGTTTATTTCTTGTTATATGTTGCAAAAGATGATAGAATTTAGATGAGATTTTAATTCATATTTATTGATGTGCTCTTTATAATATGGTATGTTGACATTGCTACTGTAAAGTTAGGAGTATAATTCTGAGTTACAATGCTGGATTCAAAAATGCAGATCAATGGTTTGGTGAACATAGGTTCTATGTCTAAAATCTTATGGTTTTAAAGTCTATTTCAAACTTCCATTTCTTCTTCTCATAGACATATACTTCTATTCATATACTTCTATACTTCTATACTTCTATTCATATACTTACTCATAAACATAAAAATAGAAATGGAAGAGCAGACCTTGAACAGGGAAGGAGAAAGAGGTACTCCCTTTAAGTAAATACTCCATACCCCTACCGCACTTATTTCAAACTTCCATTTCCTCTTCTCCAAGTCTCTCCCGCTCTTGGACTCTCAAATGCATGTTAGACATTCCAAAAAAAAAAAAAAAAAACTCCATTTTTCAAACCCAAGCAAACCATCAAGCTCTACCAAAATCTTGCACTCATTGCATCAAGTTCATCACACAGTTTCATGCCCGTTATATATGTAGGAATAGATTAATTGTATATTTATTGGCTTTCTTTTCACATTATGTGAGTTATTTTCTTTTTAAATTTCCATTAACTATAACTTTACTATGTTATTTACATGTCCGTGTGTGTGGGGGTATGCATGCATATTGCTGTTATATTCCATTGATCACCATTGTGAACCTCTAATTAAATGCTCAATGTCTATAAACTTAAATTCTGACTTATTTGTTGTAGCTTGGAAAGCGCAAGGTTGAGCTCCCATTCTGAGTTAAAGAGTCAACTTTGAAGAATTTTTTCCGTGGGAGTTGGGCCACTTCCAACATTGTGTTGAATCCACCAATGAAAAGAAAAAGCTGAGGAGGTGGTGTTGGCGCATGGAGATCCATCGAGGTTAAAATTTTGATCTTATTGTGCAATTTTATATGGTTATTGCATTTGGAATTAGATGCTGCATTACTTAGAAAATTGATATGATTGGTGTATTTCATGTTATATGTTGCAAAAGATGATAGAATTTAGATGAGATTTTGATTCATATTTATTGATGTGCTCTTCATAATATGGTATGTTGACATTGCTACTGTAAAGTTAGAAGTGTAATTCGGAGCTAAAATGCTGGGGTTCAAAAATGCAGATCAATGGTTTGGTGAACATAGGTTCTAAGTCTAAAATCTTATGGTTGTACAGTCTATTTCCAACTTCCATTTCTTCTTCTCATAGACATACACTTCTATTCATATACTTCTATACTTCTATTCATATACTTGCTCACAAACATAAAAATAGAAGTAGAAGAGCTGACATTGAATAGGGATGGAGAAAGAGGTACTCCCATTAAGTAAATACTTCATACCCCTACCCCACTTATTTCAAACTTCCATTTCCTCTTCTCCAAGTCTCTCACGCTTTTGGACTCTCAAACACATGCAAGACATTCCAAAAAAAAAAAAAGCTCAATTTTTCAAACCCAAGCAAACCATCAAGCTTTACCAAAATCTTGCACTCATTGTTTCAAGTTCATCACACTGTTTCATGCCCATTGTATTTGTAGGAATAGATTAATTGTATATTTATTGGCTTTCTTTTCACATTATGTGAGTTATTTTCTTTTTCAATTTCCATTAACTATAACTTCACTATGTTATTTACATATATGTGTGTGGGGGGGTAAGTATGCATATTGCTGTTATATTCTATTGATCACCACTGTAAACCTCTAATTAAATGCTCAATGTCTATAAACTTAAATTCTGACTTATTTGTTGTAGCTTGGAAAGCGCAAGGTTGATCTCCCATTCCGAGTTGAAGAGTCAACTTTGGAGAATTTTTTCCATGGGAGTTGGGTTACTTCCAACACTGTGTCGATTCCACCAATGAATAGAAAAGGCCGAGGTGGTGGTGGCGGCGGAAGAAGATCCGTCAAGATTAAAATTTTGATCTCATTGTGCAATTTTATATGGTTATTGCATTTGGATTTGGATGCTGCATTGTTTAGAAAATTGATATGATTGGTGTATTTCTTGTTATATGTTGCAAAAGATAATAGAATTTAGATGAGATTTTAATTCATATTTATTGATGTGCTCTCCATAATATGGTATGTTGTCATTACTACTATAAAGTTAGGAGTATAATTCTGAGTTACAATGCTGGGTTCAAAAATGCAGATCAATGGTTTGGTGAACATAGGTTCTATGTCTAAAATCTTATGGTTGTAATGTCTATTTCAAACTTATTTCAAACTTCCATTTCTTCTTCTCATAGACATATACTTCTATTCATATACTTCTATACTTCTATGCTTCTATTCATATACTTACTCATAAACATAAAAATAGAAATGAAAGAGCAGACCTTGAACAGGGAAGGAGAAAGAGGTACTCCCTTTAAGTAAATACTCCATACCCCTACCCCACCTATTTCAAACTTCCATTTCCTCTTCTCCAAGTCTCTCACGCTCTTGGACTCTCAAACACATGCAAGACATTCCCAAAAAAAAAAAAAAACTCCATTTTTCAAACTCAAGCAAACCATCAAGCTTTACCAAAATCTTGCACTCATTGCATCAAGTTCATCACACAGTTTCATGCCCATTGTATATGTAAGAATAGATTAATTGTATATTTATTGGCTTTCTTTTCACATTATATGAGTTATTTTCTTTTTAAATTTTCATTAACTATAACTTCACTATGTTATTTACATATCTGTGTGTGTGGGGGTAAGCATGCATATTGCTGTTATATCCCATTGATCACCACTGTGAACCTCTAATTAAATGCTCAATGTCTATAAACTTAAATTCTGACTTATTTGTTGTAGCTTGGAAAACGCAAGGTTGATCTCCCATTCCGAGTTAAAGAGTCAACTTTGAAGAATTCTTTCCATGGGAGTTGGGCTACTTCCAACACTGTGTCGAATCCACCAATGAAAAGAAAAAGCTGAGATGGTGGTGTTGGCGCACGGAGATCCATCAAGGTTAAAATTTTGATCTTATTGTGCAATTTTATATGGTTATTGCATTTGAAATTAGATGCTGCCTTGTTTTGAAAATTGATATGATTGGTGAATTTCATGTTATATATTGCAAAAGATGATAGAATTTAGATGAGATTTTAATTCATATTTATTGATGTGCTCTTCATAATATGGTATGTTGACATTGTTACTGTAAAGTTAGAAGTGTAATTCTGAGCTAAAATGCTAGGGTTAAAAAATGCAGATCAATGGTTTGGTGAACATAGGTTCTAAGTCTAAAATCTTATGGTTGTACAATTTATTTCAAACTTCCATTTCTTCTTCTCACAGACATATACTTCTATACTTCTATTCATATACTTACTCACAAACATAAAAATAGAAATACGCGAGCAAACATTGAATAGGGAAGGAGAGAGAGAGGTACTCCCATTAAGTAAATACTCCATACCGCTACCTCACTTATTTCAAACTTCCATTTCCTCTTCTCCAAGTCTCTCACGCTCTTGGACTCTCAAACTCATGCAAGACATTTAAAAAAAAAAATCTCCATTTTTCAAACCCAAGCAAACCATCATGCTCTACCAAAATCTTGCACTCATTGCATCAGGTCATAGATGCCTTCACATCTGACAGGATTCACGAGCAGATGAAAACCTGAAGGTTTCAGCTTTTTTATTTTTGGCACGGCTTGGGAGGCAATTACTTTAATCTTAGCCGTTGAATTGATCTCATGCTCAAACCGACACTTCAATATTTAGAAACAAAGCCGAGCTCAGTACTGTGGTCCAAGTGGGGGCATAGATGTGATGGGATTTCAGTGAGGCTTTCAATCTGATCTGCCCGTTCCAAGCAAAGAGATGAGCCAATGGCAATATTTAAACAACATCACAAATCTGTTCCAAAAAAATTCAATTTTAATTTTAAAATTTTTTTTTTTCGATCTGTACCCCCACCGCACAGCTTCATGCCCATTGTATACGTAGGAATAGATTAATTGTATATTTACTGGCTTTCTTTTCACATTATGTGAGTTATTTTCTTTTTAAATTTTCATTAACTATAACTTCACTATGTTATTTACATATATGTGTGTGGTGGGGCCTGGGTGTAAGCATGCATATTGCTTTTATATTCCATTGATCACCACTGTGATCCTCTAATTAAATGCTCAATGTCTATAAACTTAAATTCTGACTAATTTGTTGTAGCTTGGAAAGCGCAAGGTTGATCTCCCATTCCGAGTTGAAGAGTCAACTTTGGAGAATTTTTTTATATGGGAGTTGGGCTGCTTCCAACACTGTGTCGGATCCACCAAGGAAAAGAAAAGGTTGTTGAGGAGGTGGTGGCGCACGGAGATCCATCAAAGTTACAATTTTGATTTCATTGTGCAATTTTATATGGTAATTGTATTTGGAATTGGATGCTGCATTGTTTATAAAATTGATATGATTGGTGAATTTCATGTTATATGTTGCAAAAGATGATAGAATTTAGATGAGATTTTTTTTTTTAGAGAGTTTCAACCTATGGCGTTCGCTCCTAATAATTGCTCTTTATTATCAGACCAAGACACCAATCAATTTTTGGTGTAGGCGGGGATTGAACTCCAGATCTTTTATACAACCATCAGAGACTTTGCCAATTGAGCTAACTGGAACCCACAATTTAGATGAGATTTTAATTCATATTTATTGATGTTCTTTTCATAATATGGTATGTTGACATTGCTACTATAAAGTTAGGAGTGTAATTTTGAGCTACAATACTGGGGTTCAAAAATGCAGATCAATGATTTGTCGAACATAGGTTCTAAGTCTAAAATATTATGGTTGTACAGTCTATTTCAAACTTCCATTTCTTCTTCTCACAGACATATACTTCAATTTCAACTTTGTCTCATTAGTAATGACGCTAAGAAGTGAAACTTGTTTATACTCCCCTTGATTCAGGATGCCCTGACATCTCCCTCTTTTTCGGATAGGGTAAATTAAAGTTTAAAGCATATTGAAGATCATTGATGTTGAACTCCTTTTGTCATATATTAGTGCTATAGCTGTGGATTGAATGGATTTATTAAAAATCATATGTAAAAGTTTTCCTGTACAATTTGTAATACTTGCATTGAACCACGTAGTGAATGCAGAATAACTTTTAGGGTAAATTACAAATTTGATTTTTATCTTTTACACCATATTTTAATTTAGTTTAATATTTCAATTATGTCAATTTGATCCCTAACCTTTTCAGTATCACGTCAATTTGGTCCTTACCGTTATCTATTGAATAGAAAAAGTTGATGTGTCAAACAATGATATTTAAATATTAATATTTATGCCAACTAGAATGCGGATGCCATATATACTGCTAGATTAATTAAAAATAAAAGGAAAAAGAAAAACTCAAAAAATAAAGAAATTTAAGTGTTTTGTACCCATCCAAGTTTTGGGTTTTGATGGGTATAGGGAAAGTAAATGCTTTCTAGGAATGCTGATTTTGAGCTTGCAAGAAAAAGTTTCTTTTTCAACTCTTCCTCACGGTGTTGAGTTGGATGGTACCAAAATTCTTCCTCACAACGGCAGCAGCGTTGAATCTTCAAAATTGTTGGCAATGGGTCAGAGATCTGATTTTGTTGGTGGAAGATTGGAAACCTTTCCTTTCTCTCTCTCCTTTGGTTGTCGTTGTTTCGTTGGTTTCATTGAAATTTAGACCTAAAATTTCAATGGCTATCTCAAAAAAAAAAAAAAAAAAAAAAAATTTAGTGGCAATCCAAAACCCAGATTAAATTTATTTACTTTTTAGTTTTTAGTTGACATTTAGTTGTAAAAAAATCTTGGAATTGGCCATGGAAAATCTTTGTGATCTCATTGGGGTAGATGTAGTACACCATGCTAACCATCTACCTTTCCTTAAAATAGGATAATGGCTTTATTTCGCCTAACCAAATAGCATAATCTGTGAGAAATTGAGGAGTAAACAAGATCGACTTTGAACAAGTAAGAAAAGTAAGTTTCCTGCCTGCAACTTCAAGGATTTTAGTAATGGAGATGAGGAAGAACAGATGGAGTACTGATTTTAGGGATTTTAGAACCTATTTAGTTTCCCCAAACTTATCTCACATGTACATATTTTAATTTGGTTTCTATTCCTTGAAATGATGTGGTAGTATAGTTAGCAGATGCTGTGGTATGAAAAATAATTTTTTATTATTTTGTTTGACACATCAGTTTTTTCATCCAAGAGATAATGGTAGAGATTGAATTGATGCGACACTGAAAGGTCAGGGACCAAATTGATACAATTGGAAAGATAGAGGCCAAATTGAAATATGATGTAAAAGATAAGGACTAATTTTATAATTTACACTCACTTTTCTTATTAAAAACATAAAAAAGAATAAGAGATATTCTTGCCTTTTTTAGATATATGATTATTTTGACTTTTTCGAAATTACTGCTTTCTTGTCTTAATCATAAACGGTAAAGTTGAAGAATACAGCCGCAAAACATACTTGAATTTTGTATAAGGGAGAATCGCTTGAGATAGTTTTTTCATGTGTAGATGAGAGTGATTAATGTACTAGTGAGGAAGAGTGAGTTGATTCCAGTTGAGGGAATGAAAAAAAAAAAGATAGAGAAAGTCCTAAATAACATTAGTAGAAGTAGTAAAAAAAGCACATGTCAATCAGGGAGGTAATAAAGAGTAGGATTTTGGATAAAATAGAATGGAGGAAAAGAATACATGGCCAACCCTGATTAGTTTGTTGATGATCCACAGCTAACCCCAAGATTGTGGGATTAAGGCTTGATTGTTCGGATAAAATAGAATGGAGGAAAAGAATACATGTGGCCGACCCAGATTAGTTTGTTGATTATCCATAGCTAACCCCAAGATTGTGGGACTAAGGCTTGATTGTTGTTGTTGTTGTATTACTGTTGATTAGATACTGAATAGGCAGGAGATAGACAAACACAGCTTAGTCAAAATAGAAAATTTCTGGCAACTACTAACAGAAAAAGACCATGTCAACGGATTGTGCATTTATCAAGATTATTTTACGCATGTCTTGTAACTTCAAATTAGTAAGTTGGTACTTGGTAGTGGTACCTCTCTCCCCTTGGGGCCAAAACCTGTAGAAGGAAAAAGGAATGGAAAAAGAGTAAGGTGATATATTTCAGGCTTCCATTTGCTCAATCTTTCTTCCTCGAGCATATTGGTTATTTAGGGCAATTTTGGTTCATTGTTGGTCTTTTCATGTGCACCAAGCTGCCAACATTTAAACTGTTAAAAAAAAAAAATTTGGATGTTCTAGAGTTACATGGTGGTGCACTTACCAAAAAAAAAAAAAAGAAAGAAGAAAAAAAAGAGTTGCATATTGTTGCTGTATCTTCTAGAAGTAAAACTGGTAATTTGGATGGAACTATTGGTCAAACTGCACTTTTTTGTGGTTTTGGACCCCTTTGACCAGTGCTGCTTTTGCTTATGGGAAAAATAATCTTAAGATGTACATTAAATACAAATGGTATGGTGAATTTGGTAGTTTTGCTCCTGGACAAGGAGGCCTTTTTTGATATTCTGTACACCTGAAATGTTGGTAGCGACTGGGTATGGCATATAAGGTAACATTCACAAAAATTAGCTTTTAATGCTAATACACACACACAAACACGAAAGATTTTAAAAATTGACCCCTCTAAATCATCTAGAAAGTTACCAACCTTTTCAAAAGAACTTGCAATGTTATTCATCAAATCTCTAACCTTTTTCATTTCATTGAAAGAGATGTGTTCTACTTGGAGTGAGCTGTGGTGCAAATATTGCAGACTTATGTAGCTCGAAAAGCTGTTGAGGCAGGCAAGCTGCTGTATCCCGTTAAAGTTGTGGCACAGGTCCTGATGTACCCATTCTTCATTGGAAGTGTCCCTACGCATTCTGAGCTAAAGTTGGCAAACTCCTACTTCTATGACAAGTCTATGTGCATATTTGCATGGAAACCATTCTTACCCGAGGAAGAGTTCAGTCTGGACCACCCAGCTGCAACCCCCTTATCTCAGATCGGGGGCCTCCTTTAAAACTCATGCCCCCAACATTGACAGTGGTGGTAGAACATGGTTGGATGAGAGATCGGGCCATTGCTTACTCAGAGGAGCTACGGAAGGTTAATTTAGATGCTCCTGTTCTTGATTATAAGGATGCAGTTCATGAATTTGCAACCCTTGACATGCTTCTAAAGACCCCACAGGCTCTGGCCTGTGCAGAGGATATTGCCATCTGGTTCAAGAAATTCACCTCACTTTGAGGTCATGAATTTTCTTATTAAGTAGGATACAAAAAATCAGATGACATTGCAACAGGATAATCATTTCTCTTTGTTTGTTTTCCATTAGAAGATGATCAAGAGTCAATACTTCACTGCCATTGCCTGGGGATTAAGATATGTTCGCTTAGTATATCTGGTTCATTAAGCTGTTGGGGGGCTTGTCAGTTCCATATTTTTTCATTGTCCTGTTTTGTTCTTTTTGTAAGATAGAGAACCTGAGAGTAGGATTTAGTTGAGCCTGTGAGATGCATTTACCTTTGTTCGAGTAATGAGAGCAATATTTGGACCTGCTTGTCAAAAAATTTGTGTGTATTCTGATGTACTATCACTCTTCAATAGAGTTTTATTCAATGAAGTGCTGTCTCTCTTGCTGTGGGTTGGAACCGTCACTGGATGGAACCCATTTTACATATATGTCCAATCCCAATTCTCCACCTTTTCCTTGTGAGCATTTTATTGGACCTTAGGTAATTTGGAATCAAAAAGACTTTCCATTTAGAATCAAAGCAAGCAGGCAGTGACACCACCTAGGCTAATAATAAGGATTTGGGAGGTAGATTAGTAGTGAACTTCCAAGTAGTATGATTTTACCTATGAGCAATGGATGTATATTTCTTAGTGCACCTTGTTTTGCTCTATATGCTCTTCTCCTACTACGACAATTTTATTCTTTTCTCCTTGTATGCTTTCTACTTGGGAGGGAGAAGAGAATTCCCATTTCAGTTATAAATATGCAATTGCACTGTAAATTGAGTCCTCGGGGCTTTAATTAAGCAGTTCCACTTTCTGGTTCCCCCACTTCTTGGATGGCTCTGGGAACTATACAAGGCATAAACTGTAAGTGAAGATACAAAAGATTCTCTTACAAGAGATGGAAGTGCCTCTGTTTCTTGGTCATGTACAATGCAGTGAAGCCAGTTTGGCTTATATGCCCCCAATACTGGAAGCACTTGAGGGAAAGAGTTCGTATGGTGACCTTTTAAGCTATGGCTCTGGGCCTATCAGGTCATCAGTGCCTTGTGTTAATCAACTACTTGGTCATCTTTGGCACATAGCTGGTATTGCAATCTATTCTGCCCTACCTTTGGCCAGAATAGAAATAATCCGACAACAAGAAAAAAGTAAACCAGATATAGAGGCCGGCATCGCATAATAAGAACTGGGAAGATAGCTTGGAATCAATATTTGGATTTCCTACTTTCTTATAGAGGATAGCTTGGAATCAATATTAGGATTTCCTACTTTCTTATAGAGGCAGGCATGAGAATTGCATTACTGCAATTTCAACGACCTAATGGCATCTTGGCTCAGTAATACATTTCTCGGTTATGTTTAATGTTTCCTGCTTTTTGAATGTATCCAAGTAAAATTTTCTTTTGAGCCACATAATTTATTTCTCTTGTTTTTTCTGTATAAACTTCAACTCGACAATAAATAAGCTAGGCCTTCGCATTTAGGGAATTTATCAAGACTAATGTATTAGCTAATTCAAAAATGGTCTCAAACTTTTTCTGATGACAGTGTAGTTATGAGGCCATGTTTGTGGTTAATGCGCCTGAAATGTTTCTGAGGTAGGTATGTTGCTACAAGTTCTGTGGTCTCACTATGAATTGATGCTATTAGTCTTTTTCTTTTCCCCAATCACTTTCTTTGAAAATTGATGTGGTTATAAAATGTGCTTGTCAGTACTGCCATTTCTTATCACTCTTGTTATTACATTTACTGTCATCATCTGGACATGCATTGTCGATGCAAAGTCTTAGTTTTTTTGTTTTTTGTTTTACATAGAATGCCAATTGCAAAGTATATTTACTTAATTATATAAACGATGAGTTCTTGCAAGAAGGTTGTGCAATCAAGTATGATATGTTCAAAAATGTAAATGTTTGCATAAGAGTCATCTGCATAATTAGTTCAAAATCCAAAAATGGACCTCTGATTTCTTTCCTAACATGTAGTATGTCATATAAGCCTATTCTTGGAATTCTCACTCTCTCATACACACACGCCTACTAATTATGTTCTGTAAACAGAATCTGCTAACCAAATTTTCTAATTTTTTGAACTTTCTTAACATCAGACAGGCACAGCTGCACATGTTGGCATGGTAGTCACTGTGTTAAGATGAAGCTTCTCTTGACTCTGTAGACTATGCATATGATATACCACATTGAGAAGTGCATGTAGGTACAATTTTCATTGTTGCCAGTGCAATCTGCCTGTCATAAAATATGCTTCATAAAGTCAACACACAATACTAAAATACCATTAAAGTTCCAGTTCTTTATAGACCCAAAAATTGATTGACAGTCTAAATGAGACAAAAAAAGGAGAGTAAACCCACATTAAAGTTCTAGCATCCTCCCATTGCTCTCATGAGTCTAGCTAGGTGGATATCAAAACAAAAAAGTCTAGCGTTCTTCTATTATCCAAACTGTTTCATTCTCCAACTATTTGACAGCATTATCAACACAAATAAAATCTATAAAACAAAAATTTTCTCATTCCACAAACAATTCCTTCATAGGATGTCATATTCACAACAGAAAATATTGGCAAACCTGAATGACAGTCCAAAAAGTTCTAAGAGCAGAATTCTATATAACATTTTCTTATGATGTAACGTGCCAGATTATTGCTACGCTAAATCTTTTTATATCAATTTACAATTTTACTGATCATGATATACATATAGATAAAATGGTCGTTCTTATTTATTTATTTATTTTTTGCCTTGAACACAAATATTAAAACAAAATTCAATTAGCTTTCTAAATCACTAAATCCTTCATTCTTGAGGTCTATTAAAACACTTTCCGATTAACCTAAAGGAACTAAGTGTTTTAACCGAAGAATTCCAATAATATAAACTATTATTTATACCCGATAGCTTTAATGGCACGCTGGAGTGTTGGGCAAAGAAAGCTAGCTATTCTAAGAGATTCGAAGAAGCTTCTTTCACAAGTTCCCACCAGTCTAATGAGTTTTTGTGTCTAGTATTCTACCTTTGTTACCAATTACTTCTAAGGATGCACTGATTCATCTTGTCGATTATCTTCATTCAAAGATATATCCCTGCAACATAGAGAATAATCGTCAACTTAATTGGAACGATGCTTTATGACATAAAACATAGTTAGTTACACATGTAATGTAAGGTCTTACATTCATGGGGGCATCAGACAAATAGAGGTGATGGTTTCTCTTTTCTTGGGGGTGGGGGCTGATAGGGAATATTTTCACTAGTTAGAAAATATTTCCTAACCCCCTAGAATTTTTAGTCACCAAAAGTATGCTCAATCATGAAGGGAGCATGACACTATGTGACACGCTCCGCCTTAGGGGACGTTATACGTATCAAGGGGTAGTTAGGTACCCTATTCATTGCCCAGAATATGCAAACGACCCACTATACTCGTCGAATCAACAAACTAACTAGCACACTAATAAGGATTTTTCCGTCCAATAAAGTTCGAGCACTTTGACCCATTAGGATGGAATACTCCGCCACTGACCCATTGATAGGGATAAATCCCAAAGTAGATGGATCCTATTGATAGAGTTAGTCATTGGCGACGGTGTTGTCAAAAGAGACGGTCTAGTTAGCCTGCCTGTCAAAGAGCAGGTAGAAGGAATCATTCCCCAGATGAAAAGACAAAGAGATGGACGGACTCTTTAAGGTATACGGACTGAAGGGAGACAGGTGTCAAAGTCACGTGGCACCTACGTGGCCTAAGTGGTCTCCAATTATCCTAATATGGAAATGCCTTGCATTCTACGCTCAACCATAATCAGAAGAATCCCTACAAGGAAGAATCCCACAACATATGAGCATTAATGAAAATCTTCCCTATAAGGAAATGTCTTGCGCCCCACGCTTTACCTTAACCAAGGAGATTCTTATAAGGAAAGGATTCCGCAAGATACGCAAAATAAAGAACTTCTCTCCTACAATGAAACATCTTCTTAATCAAGGCACGGATGTCAACCCTACACTACTATAAAAACCCCCCCAAAACCCTCACAAATCAAGGCACGCACAATTTCTCTAAAAGCTTATACTCTCTTGCATTGTTGGAGCTCTCTTTTGACTTAACCTTCGGGGGTTCTTGGTCGGTACCCCATTGGTGCCTTTTGATTGGTTCTTCTCTTTTGCTCTTTAGGTGCATCCATTGACGCATGTGTGAACGAGCAACTCACTAACGATTTTTGTGCATTATCAGGGACAAAAAAAAAAAGAAAAAAGAAAAATGAAAAAGAAAATTCAAGCAACATATTTTAAATTGGCCTTGCCACCTCTCCTCATTAAAAAAAAAAATTAAAAAAAAAAAAAAAAGCCCCATCTCACTCACAAAACCAATTCTATTTGTTTTTGTAATTCCTATTAACACATTAACATATTCTTGTAAGTCACATGTAAACATAAAATTAAAAACATAAATCACATTATGATTGGTTGCTATATAATTTTTTATAAACAATCGAGAAACATAAAACACCTTTTTAGTTATATTTTATTATTTAAATATTTTTACAATTATTTATTTTCTCAATTTACTTTTAAATATCTAAAATTTATGCTCAAATTTCTTATATTTAGATTCGTTTGTTAATATATGAACATATATACCTATAATTAATTATGATTATGGATAAATTAATTTAAGCATAATAATAAGTCAAAATTAAGTTTTAATGAACTCCAAAAAGTAAATTTTGTGAATCTTATCATAATTGATAGAGACCAAATTTAAAGAGTTTATTTATAAAAAAGATTGTGTCAGCCAATTTAAAGGGTTTATAAATTTTGGCAAACTGAGGTCAAAACATTTTTCGATTATGTATTAGATATTGCTCATGATAGTACAAAACTTATAAGCTGCAAAAAAGAGAAGTTAATTTCAGTGAGGTTCGACAGATGATGATTGTGAAGCTGATGCCTTAGCCTTCCTTTTTCTTCTTCTTCTTGATTTCGGAGGAACACAGAATTTTGATACGAAAACCACTGCTACTTTTTTTTTAATCTACAAAAAAATTTTCAGGGTTGCGCGCCGTGTCGACTTCGATATTTTCAGGGTTCGGTGACTTATTAGAAAACCAGTAATGGGCCTTGATATTTTAAGGCTTCATTGAGAGGTTTTTTAATCTAATGATTCTAATGGGCCTTCGAATATGGGCCTTCTGGACCTCTGGTCTTGGCAGAAGAGCCAACTGAAAAGGTCGGAAAGGAGAAAGTTTAAAACAAACGAATTGTAGCATTTTAATCGTTCAATGTTCTTCCATATTCTTTCATGTTTTTTAAATTTTCCACGAATTATTATGTTATCATCAAAATGTTTAAATTTTTCTAATTTAAAATTATCCTTAAAAAATAATATTATAAATCGAATAGTAAATTACATCTAATTGATTTATGACATGGCCCATGTCATGTGGGCTAAGAATATAAAAAATATTAATTTAACTTTTAAAATTTAAAAATTTGTAGTCTGATTAATCTTTTTTAGTGATAATTATAACTTTATGCTACAATGCTTTGCAACTTTCCATCTTTTTTGTGTTTGTTTGTTTTTTAAAAAAGAGATTAAAGGCTTGTTTGGTATTATTGTTTAAACAACAATTTTCAATACTTAAATACTACAATTTATTTCTACAACACTTTTTAAGCTACATATATTTTCACAATATTTTTTAACATTAATTTCTATATTACTGTTTAAGAAAGTGTACAATTTATAATATAATTTAAAAATTATTATCACTTCTAAGTGAAGTTTTTGATGACAATCTTTGTCGGAATCCATTTTCTTTTGTGTTTGTTTAAAAAAAAAAAAAAACTTTGCAGCTAAACTTGCACGAAATAACCATCTTTTCGCACCGAACCGAAACTGACCCAACCTCTCTTCCATACAACCCCTATTTCTTTATCTCATCTTTTCTTTTTCTATTTTCTCAAGACCAAAATACACTCCAGTAGACCTCTCAGTAGCTGATCCATCTCCACCATTTCAACCTCACAGCCTTTTTTATTTTTAAATTTTATGATCAGCCAAGGCCCAAACTTCACAGTGGTTCTCCGATTAGGTAAAATTCCTTTCACACTCTCATTCTCTTTTATCTTTATCTTCTTCAAGATTTAGATCCATTCGCTATAATCTAAATTACACTCACTCTCTCACTGTTCACTTCAATTTCACTCTCATTACTCTCAATTTTTGACCAAAAAAATTATTTTTAATCAAACAGATTTCTTTGCCTTTAAAAGAAATTCGATCTGAACTCAAAAATCTTGGTTGCAATTTTTGAATTCGGCTTTTCAAATTTGGAAAGTTATAGATTCTTTTGCTAAGCTTTGCTGATGTGTATTTTACGCAAATTCTTGTTGTTTGTTTTTTCATAATAGGAAAATAAATAACTCAAGATTTTCGAATTCTTGTTTTGGATTGTCATTGTTAAGCTTTCAGATTTATGACATCTTCATTTATAAATTTCAATTCTTCGTGTAGACGGAGAGATATGCGAGTTGCTGCGAAGTGAGGAGTGATAGGTTGATTCTCACAATGGAAGGTTTCAAAGCAAAATTTAGAGTGGTGTCTCTTGTTGCTCTAGTGATATGGATTGGACTTGCTGCATTGTATGACTTGTTAAGACCGGTTTCGAATGGTTGTATCATGACATACATGTATCCGACCTATATTCCGATCTCAGCATCGGAAGGCGTGTCATCAGCAAAGTATGGCTTGTATTTGTACCATGAAGGATGGAGAAAGATAGATTTTAAGGAGCACATCAAGAAGCTAAGCGGCGTGCCCGTACTTTTTATTCCGGGCAATGGTGGTAGCTACAAACAGGCAAGGTCCTTCTCAGTTTCTCTTTGAATTTGATTACAATGTGCTTGAAATGCTTAGGTGGAGGGTGAGGTCGCGTGTTCAAGACCCACTAGCTGCACGTGTAACGTACCTATAAAAATAAAAAATAAAAGTCATTAGGAGATGATGATTGTTTCAATGCATTCCTTCTAGATACTCAAGTTTCTCGTTCAGTGTGGTCTTGTTGACAAATTCCATCATAATTTGAATCTTTATAATGCTATGAAAATGAAGTAGTTGGATATGGCTGCAATTCAATTTTTATGTATAAAAAAATCTGCTTTTCAATTTTATCATGAAATTGTAGTATGCAATTTTGATAAGTAATGCATGATAAAATACATGTTTGGTTAAGCCTCTGTTGAGATCCAAGTTTATTATTATTTTATTATATTTGAAATAGTAGTATGCTTTATATGATAGAAAAACATATAATGTATCAAATATTTATGATACATTTAGAGTACCTTTATTGTCGAGATTGTTTATCTTTACATGATTCCTTTGGTTGTTTTGTCCTCATTACAATTTACAGGTACGATCCTTGGCAGCAGAATCTGATAGGGCTTATCAAGGAGGCCCTCTTGAGCGTACATTTTATCAAGAAGCCTCCTTAACTCCTGAAGAGGGAGGGGCAGATTTCGATTCAGCTGGATTTCAACTACCCAACCAATATACTAGCAAGCTGGACTGGTTTGCTGTTGATCTTGAAGGTGAACATTCAGCAATGGATGGTGGAATACTCGAAGAGCACACAGAATATGTTGTAAATGCCATTCACAGGGTATTTCTTTCACCATTTTTATTTTTATTTTTTGATTTTCTCAAGTGGCAATAATGAGGTCAACTGAGATTTAAATGGTCTTGGACCTTTTTGTTGGTTAGTACAGAGATAAAAGGCATATAACTTTGGGATTGGATTAACAATATGCATATATCAACGTTGGAGGACATGGAACCTTGCCATAGTACTTCTCAATGTTAAGATCATTGGTTTGAAAACCTTAAATCAAACTAAGATATATATACTTCTTAATGGCCACTATAACCTCTATCCACAGCTTCAGACCAAACTCTCATTTGTCTTCCTCTTATTTTCTCATCAATGTTAACACTTAACATCATTTACATTAAACCTTATTGGCACTTGTGATTTTGTTGAATCTTGTCCTCAATTGAGGGTTACTTGTAAGTTTCACTAAATACACAGGCTTGAAGATATATTTAGTTTGCTGGATACAGGGTTTTTTGTTCAAGTCTTTTGATGAATCAATAGCCATTGTGTGGCCATGCCTGCAGATTTTGGATCAGTACAAAGAATCTTATGATGTTCGAGCAAAAGAAGGAGCTGCAACCTCTGGGAATTTGCCAAAAAGTGTGATATTGGTTGGTCACTCTATGGGTGGTTTTGTTGCTAGAGCTGCTATTATCCATCCTCGTTTGAGGAAGGCAGCAATTGCAACTGTTCTTACGCTTTCAAGTCCACACCAGTGAGTCTTATGGCTTCTATGTTTTATTATATTATTCTAATGAAGAAAAATGGTTTGGTTTTATAAATAGTGTATTGATTTAATTTTAAAAGGGTCATCTATTTTTTTCAGATCACCTCCTGTGGCATTGCAGCCTTCCTTGGGTCACTATTTTGCACACGTAAATCAGCAATGGAGAAAGGGATATGAAGTCCAAACCAGTCACACAGGACATTATGTGTCTGATCCTATACTCTCTCATGTTGTTGTTGTGTCTGTTTCTGGTGGTTATAATGATTATCAGGTGCATATATCTTTGCATCTTTTGCTGGTATGGTGGCTGCAAGAATGTTTGCTTGATTAAACTAAAAAGGGTGCTTTATATGTCTGTGGCTCAGAATTGTACTGTGTCTAACGTGGATCTCATGAAAATTTGGCTTAATGTTTCATGTAAGAGTCAGTCCTATGTTTTACATAAATTTGTTCTTATAACTCTTTGGTCTCTTCTGGTTGGCATAATGTCGAGCAAATTGATTTCACAAATTCATAGAAGAGTGGTGAGTATAAACAATTTTGAAATGCAGGATGTGGCAAGTCGATTAGGCATGAAGTTGTTTCTTAAATACTCTAAAGTAGCTGCTTGCTAGTTCAGTTTCTCCTTTTGTTTTTCATACTTGTGGATGCTTTATGTAACATGGTGAATGAAAGTTTGTTCTTTTCTTTTTTTTATCTTTATTTGGTTGATGAACCAAGTAAACTTTAATTTAATTGAGTTGTCCATGCTGAAATTTTTTGGTATGTATTATGAGATTTCAGATCAACAATGTACTTTGGTGACAGCAAGAGTGGGTTTATATTTTTATTTTATGCTCAAGTTTGCTATGATTTTGTTGTTGTACTTCATTTTGTATATGCTTTATATTTACCTTAACTTGGTTATGTGAACTTTTTTGCATTTTTTTTTTGTTAGGTGAGGACGAAATTAGAATCCCTTGATGGTATTGTGCCTCCTACCAATGGCTTTATGATCAGTAGTACTGGCATGAAAAATGTGTGGTTGTCAATGGAACATCAGGCTATTCTATGGTGTAATCAGCTAGTTGTCCAAGTGGGTAGAACGCCCTTCTTGAATTCGAATTTAATATTTCTATATATGGTCCTGAACGTTTGTGTTCTTATATAGGTGTCACACACTATTCTGAGTTTGATAGACTCCAGAACAGGCCAACCATTTCCTGACACTCAAAAGAGACTAACAATATTCACAAGAATGCTTCGTAGTGGCATACCACAGAGCTTCAATTGGATGATGCAATCACACTTAGCATCTCAGGAGCCAAAACATGTTCTGGTTAAGGATGTCAAAGATGCTGCTGGTATTGTACTCAATCTGTCATGAAAAAAGTGTCATGGTCATTTCTTCATATTATGTAATTCTATAGGGGGTGAGGAAGAAAGCAATAACTTAGTAAATGACAAAGACAAATATCTTTTAGCTCTGTTGTTTTTTCTTAATGGTAAGCCACTGGTTTCTAGTACATGGTTGAATTAAAACTCCTCCTTGAAGTTACTATTTGTTACCTACACAAACATTATAAATCATACCATGCTGCTGTTCAGGAATATCTAAAATATCTTTTAATATTTAATTTTTTATTTCATGGAGACAAAAACCAGGATACAGAAAATTCTTTATGTATCCAGTATTGCCCATATTTTATGGATATTGGCTATCAAACATTGAAATTGGAGAAATCCTTTTGTTTATTATTGCGAGTAATTATCATTACTTATAAAAAAAAATACCGTAATTAAATCAGTTAGCCAAATGAGATTCTGTGGATGTCATTTGGGCATCTCGTTTTGTTTAGCTATTGTATCTAGACATTTTGAGAACATATAGAAGCGGTTTGAGTACTTAATTGGATCACATCACACACACACACACACACACACAGAGTAGGCAAGAGTCTCTGTATTGATTGGGAATTAATGCCTAGCACCTTTGATATATCCTTATTCTGATGGTGTTTTCTTTTCCCTTTTTTTTCCTCTAATATTTCTTCTTTGTTAAACTTTTTCCTATCCAAAATAGCAAATTTGAATTTTTAATGGGTGGCTCATGAATAAGTAATTTTTGTTGATGCTCAGTTAACTCTACGAGTAGCACCATGTTGACAATTATCTTGAGCTTTCTAATTGCATGATGAAATTTGGTCCCATATCTTTTCTATACTGCTTTGAAGGACATAGAGACCTTAACATTGTTCAGTTCCTGTTACTGAAATAAAAAAAGACAAGGCATATCCAATTTTGAATAATTTAAACTTCTGGCATAGTGGTACCCATGTGATAAAACTCGTGGCTGACAAAATATATGCATATAGTTCTCTGTGTTGAAAAACCACAATGATTTGAAATTATGCTCTATATGCAGCTTAAAGAGTTTTGATGTAACCTGTTGTTACTATCAAATAATTACTTTTTTGTTCTTCCCCAATATAAGATATGCTTTTTGTGATGTATAACCATTCATTAGAACTTATACTGTGTTTGGCAAAAACAAGGGAGAGGGAAGGGAAGAGAAAGGATAAAAATTTTTCTTTCACTTGTTTGGTTTGTATGGGAGAAATGGAAGGAAATATATTGGTGGGTCACACCATCAAAACTCTCTCCTTTTCCTCCTAATTTGCCAGGAAAGAATATGGTGGGCCATGGAGGAAAATGGATCCCCCATTTTCCTTTCCTTCACCCAATCCATCCTACCAAACAAAGGAATTTATTTCTTTCTCTCCTTTTCTATTATTTTCTTCCCCATTCCCTCAAACCAAACATAGCCTTAAGTTCCATAGCATGCATAAGATAGAACAGTCAAAGTTACATTGTATTGATATAAAATTTTGTTCACCAAAAAAAAAAAAAAATTTTTTTTTTAATGTTTATGAAATATAAATCATTTGCAAAATCTTATGGATTAAATACTTGCAGGATCTCTGGTGCATGCATCAACAGCATGTCCCAGAAACGTTTATTGGGGTGATGATGGCTTAGAGAGGGATATATACATCCAGACAACCACTGTCACTGTTTTAGCAATGGATGGTCGGAGGCGATGGTTGGACATACAGAAACTGGTCAGCTTCTCCAGAGCATTAATCTTCTGTCATAAAATAAATATTAATTCACTGTTTTTGTTTTTTTCCCTGTAATTCATTCATTAGAGACCTGATTTTTTGGAGTTCAATTTTAACTGTCCCTCTTTTCATGCTAAAGAGCTTTGGCCCAAATGGCACTTCCTCTTTCAACAGGAGTTGATGGAGGATGAGGTTCTGAGTTCAAAGCCCACTGAATGCGTGTGTAACTTACCAATTTAATATATATATAAAAAAAAATAAAAAATAAAAAAAATAAAAAAATTGACCCCCTTTTCATGATTCATGCTTCCAAGGTAATCCCCCCCCCCCCCCCCCCCGGCAGTAAACTTTTGTGCTATGTTGTTAACCTGGGGGGAAAAAAAATTATATAGAAGGTCAAAACTGTCCCTTGCTAAAATTGACTGTTTGGAGGATTTAATAACTGAGCTCAATTATCTTTTTTAGTTACCACATTTAAAGATAATTTTAATCTTCTTATATTTAATCATGTTTGTAGTATCATTCATTATTTTGTTTCTTTGCATTCCTAAGCCAAAAGTTGCTAATAGTTCATCTGTGTGATGCAGGGGTCTAATGGGAAAAGCCACTTCATATTCGTGACAAACCTTGCTCCTTGTTCTGGGGTTAGACTTCATCTATGGCCTGAAAAGGGATTATCAACTTCAAGCTTGCCTCTGAGTAGTAGGGTTCTGGAGGTGACTTCAAAAATGGTGACTATTCCATCAGGACCTGCACCAACACAGGTACTAACTGTTGTGTTCATGATGACTTTTTAGGACTCACGGTCATGTTTTTATAACATGTGCCTCTTCCCAACTTGAAGTGGATTTTATGTCTAGTCTGGGTGAGACATGTACTTTACAAAGTGGGAGGTTTAACATTTGTTGCCATCATGGGCTGGTTGGACTGAGAGATTTATTCTTCTGATGTGATCGGCATACTCATGTTTCCAAACCTGCTTATCTTTATCAGATTGAACCTGGGAGTCAGACTGAGCAACCTCCTCCGTCGGCTGTCTTTCGGTTGGGGCCAGAGGATATGCATGGATTCAGATTTCTGACCATCTCAGTTGCACCCCGCCCGGTATTATTGGCCTTCATTCTTTTCATTAAGATTTTCTCTTTCGATTACATCATGTGTACTGCATTGGAGAAGTAATTCTAAATTTCTTCTGCCTGTTTGATACTTTTTTTTGGCCAACTTGTCTATTTGATACTTATTTTCATCTCATGGATGCCTTTTCCTGAGCATCAATAAAAAAAATCCATGCAATGCCTTTGCTTTTTACATTGTTAATGACTTTTACCTTTTATTTTTCAGTAATGGAAGTGTAAATAAACATAGGAAAAGCTAAATGCCTCTTTACAAAATGATGGGTATGTGTCAAACTTTAAAAATTATTAACTTTGCCTTTTCCGTCTTGAATCTATAGTGAATGTTATTTTTGTTGTGGGTTTAAGGCCCATTGGGTGTATACCATTCAAAATAAAAAGAATATAATGAAATTATTTTCTGGGAACTTCTAAATTCAAGGACCAATTTGGCACATGGCTGTGATAAGCTCCTTAATGATGGAATGCTTTTGTGTTCTAAGAAAAAATATGGTTGTATTTTCTTACAACTATACCATGTTCTCATATATTGCAATAAAGCATTGTTTTCTCCAGTATGCTAGGAATGTCTATTCTTGCCTCATCTTAAATAATTTTTATTTGTTGCAGTGCTGGATTTGTTCATTCTGAATCCACTTGAACACATACCATTTGATCTTCAACATTATTGATTAACATCTTTTTTTTGTTGAGAATTCGTCATTTTCTTATAAATAAAATAATCAGTTGAGAGAATTGAGTACTTTTATCTTTTTCAACATAAATTTAAACTTGTCCGAATAAGCATATTGCTGGTACGGATTGTTTCTGTAGTAATGGTGCTTTGTTGTTGGATATGATACTATAAAGTAGTCTGAGTGAAATGCGTGATGACAATTGGGTATGCAGACTGTTTCAGGCAGACCTCCACCAGCAGCATCCATGGCAGTTGGGCAGTTCTTTAATCCAGAGGAAGGAAAGATAGAGTTACCTCCCTTGTTGATGCTTCAATCTATCTATTCTCAGAAGGTTATTATCTTCATGAAGCAGCTTAATTACTTCTGGGAATCTGAAATCTTAGAAAATGTATCTTTCCTTGCTTTATATTCAGTTCCATTAACTTAGCTGACTGAGCTTTCACTGTTTCAAAATTTTAATGTGAAGCAGGATATGCTTGTGAAGGAGGATCACCCTCTTGTTCTCAATCTGTCTTTCACCATTAGCTTAGGCCTTCTACCTGCTACTTTGTCTTTGGAAACTGCAGGCTGTGGAATTAAAAATTCTGGGCTTCCAGATGAGGCTGGAGATGTAGAAAACAGCAGTAAGGAATATATATCTGTGTTTCAATACTCAGTTTAAAATTCTATTTTTCCTTCTGTTTTTATGATTCTGCTGTAATAGTTTGATTTTCTTGGGTGTGCTTGTGTGGATGTGAACTATGTGGAACTTTATTGACCTCATTCTAAGGTTTGCTAATGTTCATGGATTGCTGAATCCTTTATTTGAATAGATTCACACATTTACTTTGTTATGTTTACATTGATTATGTATAGATAAGCATTGCCAAATCTCTTCAGTGTGATGGTAAGATGTTTTTAATGCCAGATGTTAGATAGTTGTTTCTGAAAGTTGAACAGTGCATAAAGTGACTGTTTGATTGTGTTCACTGTATGTCCTGGTTTCTGAAAGTTGAACCACGTATCAAGCACAATACATTTATTTTTTATGAATTTTCTAGTGAAGAAATAAATATGAGGAATGCCATTGCTCCACAAACAATCTGTTAGGGTTCTGAAGAGCTTTACATTAATTTACCATGACAACTTTTCCTGTGCAATATTTCGTTGTCTCATTTGTATGTGTGCAAATATGTGTGTGGCATTTTGTGTTTGAATTAGTTCGTATTGTGGAAGACAATAGAGAGTAAAATAATGAAAGAATTATTTGATGTACAGTAATTTTTAGATAAAATACATTATACACTTAAGTTGGTGGTAGGCTAAGAAAACCTTAACTGATAGACTTAAATGTCATCTACGTGTTCAAAAGAGTAAAGGTGATTAATCTTTGCAATTGTCAAAAAAAGTTATTGGAGGAGGTCGACTTGAGTATCCCACATAAAAGGTGCCTGACTAGTTTCTGTTTGGGGGAGGTCCCTACATATCCTGGGTTTAAACTTCTTTTAAAACTCATTATTCCACTTCCAGAGTTCTTGAGGCTTTAACTTGGGTAAAACTTTGTAGACTTATTTGTGGTATTTTAGCTTTGAAACTAACATCTATGTTGATTCTACTTCTTGAGAAACTGTAGTCCAAACTCATAGAAGTTTGACCCTTGATTAAAGGTCCTAAATTTAAGGCTGTTTCTGTTTGGTTTTTCCATTATTTGATGAATTTGACTATAATTTGGCTATGTTGACCAACAATTTTTATGAGTGAGCCCTTTATTGCAGGGCTTTGTAAACTACGCTGTTTCCCCCCTGTAGCACTTGTGTGGGATGAAACATCTGGTCTTCACATATTTCCGAATATGTACAGTAAGAAAATTGTTGTCGACTCCTCACCAGCACTTTGGACTTCAACTAGGGGTTCTGACAAAACTACGGTTTTGTTGCTGGTATGATGTCATCTAAATAAGTTTCTTGGTCACTTAATATGATATTGGTATGAAACAGTAGCCGACTATAGTTTGTTTTCATAATTCATAATTAATAATCAAAGGTTTTTTCTTTTGCATTGGTCTGCTGCTCTGCAGGTAGACCCACATTGTTCGTATAAAACAAGCATTGCTGTCTCTACCACTGCAGCTGCCGGCAGATTTTTGCTTTTGTATAGTCCACAGGTGATAGTTTTGACAGTGTTCTTGTGGGATGTATATTCTAATTTTCTGCATGACATTTGCCTACTGTGATTTTTATGTTTTAATGCTGATTTAGAAAACATCATACTCTTATCTGATTACTTTGGTGTCTTATCTTTATGTTCACCTTTATGGTTTCTTAGATTATTTTCCAGTTCTGGCTTTAATTAAGCTCTGGCTGAATAATTCTTATGAAAATTAATTATGAATATAAAGAAAGGGGATAGATTTACCCGACATAACCACACAAAGGCAAACTCTGCCATTTAGGTAGTAAGGAACAGACTGGTAGGTAAGAAGAATTTCCAGTAGCTGTGTTACCCTATATACTTCATTATAATTTTGTGATTATAATTCCTTTATAGAGTTTTGACAATGAACCATTTGAATATCTAACTGCAACAATCTATGGGAAGATATTTTCCATGCAGGAGGTAGTTCTTTTGCAATGAAATACATTGCTTATTAAAAAATCTATTAAAAAATAGAAGAATCATCCAAAGATTCCAAGAAAACTATAAACGTCCAACTGTAGTGATTGTGGATGAAACCCTTGGGAAACACACACAACTTATGATGTGGAAGACTTTTCTTTTTATAGAGGAATTTCCAGACAGTGATGTCCAAACAACTAAATTGATTGGGTTTGGCAATAATGAAGGGTAAATTGAATGTTTAATTCAGATGCACATCAGAAGCCAATCAACCCAAAACTTGGTTTATATGCACTTGTATTTATGGTCTCTCAAATTTATTGTTTTCAATAGAGGGCTTGACAGGAGGCAACTAATACTTATTTCTGAATGTAGTTCACCATTATGAACTGCCCTGAATTCATAGCCCAAGGGCAATATAATGCCTAGATGCGTATTCTTCTTTCTACCCAAGTCCTTTTATTAATCAAGATAAGCGAACTAAGATACATTGATACATGTTATATGTTAAGGTTTGTGAATCTGTGTGGTGATTGTTTCTAGCGTGGACCAACAGGAGAAACAACTAATGATTTGTTATATCATATAATATAAAAATATATATTATAATCTATTGGAGGGATCACAATTCAACTCTTTACAACCACTCTAAAAACAGACCCTCAAGGCGGGATGTCAAATGCCATAAAAAAATTTGATTGTCTTCCTTATCACCAGTTGGTTTTGAGGTGAAATGGTGTAGCTCACGATCTGACAAATGGTATTAAAGCCAATGTCATGAGTTCAAGTCACGGGGTTGTTGCTGTGAGGGAGGGATTGTTGGAGGGACCACAATTCGACTCTCTATAACCCCTTTAAAAACATGCCCGCAGGGCGTGATGTTGAATGTCATAAAAAATTTGAGTATGTCTTTTTTATCACTAAATAGTTTTGAGGTGGAATGGCATAGCTAACAGTCCTACATAATCCATTATTGAATTTCCATGATAGATGGTATATGCTTGTTAATAAGGCTCTTATATCTCTCTTTTCCCCCTTTCCTTCTTATGTCTGGTTTGCTGTTTCTTTTTTGAATTAGAATTTGTGGATGTTTATACTTCATATGATTGTATCCAATTATAGTTATCATGTTACTGAATTATATTCATGCAGATAATTGGTTTGTCCATTGCCGTAATCTTATTTGCTCTGATGCGACAAGCACGGGCTTGGGATCTTGATCTACCCATGCCATCGATGGTAACAGCTGTGGAAACCAATTTGAGAATGCCATTGCCATTTTTTCTCCTTGCCATTGTCCCAATTTTAGTCTCTTTGTTCCTGTCCTTTTTGATGTCCCAACCATTTCCTCCATATGCTAGCTTCATCATTGTCTCAGTGATTTGTTATTTATTTGCAAATGGGTCCGTTATCATCCTCGTTTTGGTGTCCCAATTGGTCTTCTATGTGGCTGCCATTGTACATATTTTTATTAAGACAAGGTTAGTAGGATCTTTCTACCAATCATGTTATATAATGCAACTAGATGTGAGATAATGTGTTCATCACTTTAAATAATAGAAAGGTTAAATGACTAATTTATTCCTCTAACTATTAGACAAAGTTCAATTTGGTTCCTTAATGATTAATTGTGACGATTTAATCCCTGAATTTTCAAAATCAAGTCAATGTCATCTTTGGGTCTTCTCTTTATTTAAATTTTAATAGATTTAATAGTTGAATTGAGTTGATTTTGAAAATTTTACACTTTCCATAATAACTTTTAATTTATGTTCCATTTATCGCATCAACAAATTTTGTTAAAATTGAAACGAGGAGGAGATCCAAAGATCAAATTGACTTGATTTGAAAGTTGAGGGACTAAATCGACACCATTATTGGACCAAAGTAAACTTTACCCTAAAGTTAGAGGACCAAATTAGAAATTTAACATGCTCCCTCCGTCCCAATTTGTTTGTCCTGTTTGAAAAATTAAACTTTTTAAAGAAATACCATTTATTGTTTTGTCTGCCTTATAAAAATGTATAAATTTACAAAACTATCCTTAAATAAATTTATTAGCTTTTTTTTTTTTTTTTTTAAAAGAGTTATTCTTAATGAAGCAACTAAAAAGGTGCCCCAATTAGATTGATTTTTTAAATATTTGGTAGTTTTCTTTTCAAATAGTTTTGAAAATAAAGTAGGGGTATAATAGGAATATTAGTAAATTAATGAGTTTTATTTTTAGAAACATGACAATATTTTGGGACATTTTAAAATGGAATAGAGGAGAAACAAACTAGGACGGAGGGAGTAATAGATATTTTCAAAACTACCTTCCCCCCCCCCCCCCCCCCCCCAAAAGAAAAGAAGAAGAGGAGAATCTCTAAAACTATTTTTGGAAACTTTTGGTTTGCTCAGTTATTGGCTTATTGCATTATCTCCTTAGTCCTTAGTGATTAAAATCATGCCATCATGGTTTTATTAGAGATAATTTAGAAATCCCTTTTATTATTGAATGACTAAAATGCTGGATGTCATCTTTAAAATTAACTCTTTTTTTTTTTTTTTTTTTTAAATTTAAATTTTGTAATAAACTTTTATACTCTATTTCGCTCTACGTCCTTAACTGTGTCACTTTTATTCATGGGAATGCCACATAAAAATGTATATTTTCTCTGAACAGCTTTACATTGTATCTTATTTATTTGTACATGAGCTATTCGTCTGGCTGCTAGGAATACCACTTTGTATACTGAATGGTAGGGATTAATGTTTTGCAGGTGGGAAGTGTGGGAAGGAAAAGTTAATTTTGCATTTGTTCGTTGGTTTATTAATCTGTCCTCCAGCTTTTTCTCATTAAAGGTAAACCTTAATTTCTGATACAAATGTGCAATTAGAAATTGGTTATGTACTAGAGGACTGAAATTTCTTGTGTACTATCATGTTATGTTCATTTCTGCTGCCATGCTGAAACAAGTAGGAAAGAAAAAAATTTATCCTGATTTTTTTTTTGTGTGTTTTATTTCCTTCTATTTTAGTGAGCAAATGTTGACATGTTATATTTTTAGTGTCAGCCAAGCTAAAACTCATTGCATGTTGGATTTTTCCTTTTGATCTAATCCAATCATGAAACAGGTAGTAAGGGTTCTACAGGGCAATCCGTCACTTGTTACAGCACTAGCTGCAATTATCTTGGTATTCTTGGTTCATCCAGCATTGGGATTATTTGTACTTCTCTTCTCTCACTCTATGTGCTGTCACAGTATGCTGTGCTGGTATGGTTCAAGTTTAAACTCTTTTCTTGATTGTTCTTATGATGTTTGGATAAATCAAGGAAATAAATTTGTGGCCTATTCATGGATTTGCATAACAGTATGCTAGGCACTACCTTTTCTTCCTTTGCTTTGATTTTTTTTAAAGGAAATATTGCTTGCCAAAAGAGTGGCAAATGTATCTGTAAGAAATATCAAACAAATAATATTTTATGCTCACATATCAATAAAATTTCAATGCCTTGGCAAGTGAGTCTAATACCTCCAACTTATCTAAAAAGTGATCACATGGTAAAAAGAAAATAAAAAAGGTTAAACTTAAAATTTAAAAAACTTTGCCTATATGAGTCATTAAATTAAAAATGCATTAGCTTCTCTCCTCCAAATGCTGCATTGAATATGAATGGGATTTGGGCCCAACCCGGCTAGGAAATTTTGATATGACGTGCAAGATACCGAAAATGTAGAGGGAAAAACTTGTTCTTATAATCTGTTTGACTGTTGGGGAAATTATGATGCAACTGGAAAAGAGGCTGATCCCTAGTGCACCGGATACATAAAACTTAATATTTCTAATGAGAACTAGCTCAAAATAAAAATAAAAGTAGTTTTCAAAACCTTGAAATGGTGGAAAACTGCTTGCACATGTAGAAGCATGAAACATACACAAAGAGTCATGTGAATACTGAATCAAGCATTAATATATGGTCATTGGTTCTCTTCCTAGTAGCATTATTGATTTTTAAATGGTATTTCATGGTCATCGGTCAATTTTGCATTAGCGTAGTGACAGTAATATTTTACAACCACAAGGAAATGTTGAATAGGATGGATGCTGATGGGGAATGTGCACATAAGGGCTTGTTTTCTGACTTGAGTCATCAGTGGATCCTATCATGTCCTTTAATTCCTTTGTTTTTTATTTTGGCCAAATTTATACTTAAGTCAAATTATAAAAGTCTGATGAATATATAGGGATTCGTGGAAGCATTGACTTCATTAACAGTTGAAATGTATCAATTTTATTGCTTATTGCATATAGGTTGCCAAAGTCTACAATCAAACCTTGTGTATGTATTGTTGTAAGATAATATTGAAATTTTCATGTGCATCATTGCCTGTTACTATGATGACCCTAAGTGTTGCTTGATGTTTTTGTAACAGTTTTTTGACGGCTTCCTTTCGCAGTCATGCATGGAGAAAGGAATTATTTGATTATAAGAATAAAGGCAATGATGGGTCTCGGCAGTTTACATCCAAATCTGATGGAAGATTCAACCAGAGATTGCCTTTGGAAGAGAACAGTTCCAATAGTCCAGACTCTTCAAAAAGCTTTGGTGACACACAATTGGAGATCTTTCATCACCGGCATGGCTTGTTGATTTTGCATCTTGTTGCAGCACTAATGTTTGTTCCCTCACTTGCGGCTTGTTTGCAGGTATAAGATGATCCATTTCCTTGTCTAGCATGTGATTGCCATGGTTTATTGTTATGAAACTTGAGCCATTATCATCACTTCTATAAGTACATTGTAGTTTCAAACAGTTTTTTGAAAATGTATGTAAATGTCAGAATGCATCTAAAACAAACTGCAAATAACCAGACATGCATGCATGCATGCATGCATATATACATGCATATGTATATACGCGCACGCACACACATATATTTAATGGGACACTAAAGGCTTCCTCCCAAGCATGCAAGCAGTGACCAAAAATCTTGATATATTTTTTCTTTTCTGTTTTGTTTGAAAACTTAACAATTTCTGATAGGTTTAGTTTTCTGTCAACATGCAATCAAATTCATTTGTGAATGTGTCTTATCGTTCTTAATCTTGATTTATAAGACCTAACTTGATATTGCGTCATAATAGACATGATGATCCATGTATATCACACATATTCTGTCATACAGACAATATAGTAATAAAATGGGTAACTTGATATTGGGTCATAATAGACATGATGATCGATGTATATCACACAAATTCTGTCATACAGACAATATAGTAATAAAATGGGTGCTTTTCTCTTAGATAAATATTGCCTGGGAAATTCCTAGCTATATTAGAATTAAAACCTTCTACTTAGTTACCAAGGTGTGATGTTGCTTTGAGCTACAGAAGAAAATTCATTTAATATATATATATATATATAAAACTTGAGCTTCTGGCTAGCCTTAACTAGGCATTGTCCTGGTTGCAGAGAATGGGGATTGGTCAAAGCTTTCCTTGGTTCCTGGATACAGCTCTTTGCACTGGTGTCATCCTTCATGGAATTTGCCTTACAAAGCCAGAGTTTAATTGCTTCTTGTTCTCTTTCCCTAGCATCCGTAGTACGGAAGTGAGACTTGACTTTATCTATCTGGTTGCCGGATACTATTCCTTTCTGTGTGGCCTGGCCTTGGTTCCAGACAGAGTGTTTTATATCATGGCCGCTGTTGGCATCATTTCCTTTGCTTTGAGAATTGTACACAGAAGGAACATCGAGAAGGGAGAGGTCTATATGGTGAGCCGAAAACATTCGCACAGACATTAGAGAGCTTTCTACCTACACAAATTTACTAGGCAGTCAGATCATTTTTTGGTAACTTGGCAGCCCAATCCTCAGAAGGTCCTGCATCTATGCTGATTGAGTGATAGTAGTGATGTGTCCATACTGAATGAGGAGCTGCTGAGAGCACTCCAGTAACCACAGTTTTGCTATCAGAATCATTACATGGAGGTGACATTTTTTTACAGGTGAAAGATGTAAAAAAATTAACAAAATTGTATCTGTGCGATTATAGTCGGGGCCCTTTTTCATGTGTTAGGGCCGTTTTTGTGATATCCAGAAACATTTGTGAGCAACTTGTTTGAAAATCAAATGAAAAAAAAAAAAAAAAAAAAAAAAAAAAAGCTTGTCTTACAATTGGGAACGAGGTTTTGGCTTGTGAACAGTACTCTGCGGAGAAGAATGACATTAGTTTGGGATTTCATGTTTAAAAACAAGCCATATCTATTTGAAAAATGCTATTCATCGGTTTTGAAGTTTTAGATCCGACTGTAATTTTATTTGCATCTGTTGATTGGCTGCAAAATGATACATTTCTTGCGTTAATCAAAAGGGCAACCTGTAAAACTTAAATCAGTAACACTTGGTCACAAGTGGACAGCTACGCTGCTGTCGCCATTATTGGCTGCGTGTACACCCCAACAAAACTTATGCTAGAAAATTGATAAATTTATTGAACATACTTCTGAAGCTATTGCCGTTATCCACTCCCCCTTTTGTCTTGCTGTGTGAATGAGGCATGTTTTAAGTTTTTTGGAAGTTAGTAGGCTCACACAGATTCATAGTGACATATAATAGACTCGTGCTCACACAAAAGCAAGGGAAAAGAAGAGGAAAGGGAAAGGAAATTCTTAGTCTCACTCGGTTCCAATTTACAAAGAGTCATGCAGAGGTTTAGATAGCCTTCATACACTCTCCCAACCTCACATCATATTTATTACATCAACTAATTTCTTCATCACATGCTAGATTATTTACTTCATTAACTTCTCCCATGAAATGAGCTAATAAAAAAAAAAAAAAAAAAACAAGTTTTATTTTCACCAACGAAATAACTAAGAAAATTTAATCTCAACCATGCACCTATAGACCCAAACATAACAAAAGCACAAACACAGACACATTGATTCTAATAAAGGCTGCTTCTAAATAACTAGCACAAAAAAGAGAGGCAAAGGTCAGAAAAGGAGGAGAGAAAGCAGCAGCTGCAGAGCCACCATCTCCTCCGGTACTTGTATTAGGAGATGAAGTCAGAGTCAGTGTGTCTGAGTGCACATATGTCCAAGAGGGGTCAGACATACCCAAAGCCACAAGCATTACAAATTTCATGCAAATTGAGGCAAAGGGAAGCCATAGCATTCTAGTTGCCATTTCCAGCGAGTTCAGTTCAGGCAATGAGTGTCTCAAAATGGTAGCTTTAACAGTAGTGTAGGCTAATGGAAAGTAATAGATAGGGTTGTTAAGGCCTTGCTTGCAGCCCAAACTTCTTTAATTGATCAACTTTTTTTTTTTTTTTTTTTTGAGAAACAAACACACACACACACAAGGGAGAGGTAAAGAGATTCTAACACAAAGGCACACTACAACTCCACTTAAAAGCCACGATCAACTTGCTTATTATACAAGGCATTGATTGATCTACTAGTAGCCCATCACCCATATGGTTAGATTCAAACATTTTTTTTTAGTTCTATTTAGTCAGTTCATAATAAAATTATTTTTATTCTTTGATAAGTACCACTACCATTAGAGTCTTTTGGCTAAATATTAGTAAATTTGAAACTTATTTGCATTATAGGCACTGTTACAACTTATTTAGAGTTTTGAGGAGAGAGATTGAATTTCGGCAACAGTGTTGCTGAAATTCCAAGAAAAGTAGGAGAGAGAATGAAAAAAGTTTGGAGAGAGAAAATGTTGAATTACGGCAATGGCATTGCTGTAATTCGCTACCCAAATTTCCTGCCCGAGTGATGTGAGAAAGAAGTGCTCTGAGTGTGAGGTGCCCCCAAAGAAACTAATTGTGGCAATGGTATTGCTGAAATAAGTGTAAAAAAAATTTGTCCCTATTATGGCAATGCCATTGCTGAAAATGGGAGTGGAAAAAAAAAAGTGAATGCCGAAATATGGGGAGGAATTAAAAAAAAAAAATATATATATATATATATATATATAATGTGCTACGTACACAATATTTTCACAATAAATCATAGGTAACTGGTTATTATTAATTCAAATTTAAATTTAACATTGTGATTACTATTTTAATCTAACAATAACAATAAGTAACAACTTGACACTTATAATTTGTTGTAAAAATTGTGTGCACTTCATTTCTAAAAAAAAAAAAAAAAGTGTAATGATTTGTGGCAATGGCATTGCCAAAATAGGTGAAAAAATTTTATGACAATTGTAGCAATGCCATTGCCAAAAATGGGAGGAAAAAAAAAATTTGTTTCAATGGGTTTGTGGCAATGGCATTGCCGAAATAGGGGGAAATTTTTTTTTTTTTTGGCAATTGTGGCAATGCCATTGCCGAAAATGGGAGGATAAAAAAAAAGTGGTTGCCGAAATTTAGGAGGAATTAAAATAAAAAAAGGTGTTACGTACACAATATTTTTACAACATTTTCACAACAAATCACATGTGATTAGTTCAAATTTGAATTTAATACTGAGATTACTTTTTTAATCTAACAATAACAACTAATAACAACCTACCATTTAGAATTTGTTGTAAAAATTGTGTGCACATATCATTTTTTTTTTTTTTAAGTGGAATGGATTTGTGGCAATGGTATTGCCGAAATAGGGAAAAATTTTTATGGTAATTGTGGCAATGCCATTGCCGAAAAATGGGGAAAAATGTTTTTTTTTTTTTTTTTTTTACAATTGTGACAATGCCATTGTCGAAAATGAGAGAAAAAAAAATTGTTGCAATGGGTTTGTGGCAATGGCATTGCCGAAATAGGGGTGAAATTTTTTTTTGGCAATTGTGGCAATGGCATTGCCAAAAATGGGAGGGAAAAAAAAAATTGCAATTGGTTTGTGTCAATGGCATTGTTGAAATAGAGGACATCATTATTTTTTTGATCGAAGTAGTGTGTATATCATGTTATTTTCTTTATTGTAGAAGTACCATATAAAACAAATGAGGATAGATTCAAGTACAATGAGTACATTGATTCTTATTTTAAAAAAAGTATAAAGGAGAAAAAAATTATTAATGTGCACGTTGTAAATAAAAACAAAAAAAGTTCATACATTCTTATAGAAGAAAAAAATAATTGATGTGCACGCCGTAAAAAAAAAAAAGGTATATAGATTCTTACAATAGGAAAGAAAAAAAATGATTGATGTGCATATTGTAAACCAAAAAAAGCAAAGAAAGTACATAGATTCTTATGTGCACGCTGTAAACAAAAAAACAAAGTTTCAATCAACCAATCACCTCAACTTCTCATCTCATCTGATTCTTATTCTCTGCATTGAATATATTTTACCTATTCATATCACGCACGCCTAAAGCTCTCAAAGTGATTCTTTTTTGTCTTCTTCAGTATTGTAATCTCTCAGAGAGATTCTCTCTTTTGTTTTCTTCAGTATTGTAATCTCTCAGAGAGAGTCTTTTTTGTCTACTTCAGTTTTGTAATAAAAGGCAAGTTAAGTGCAAGTGTCTTTTTATTTCTCCTCCTTCACTAAAGAATTGTATCTCCTCACAAAGGATTGTAAGTCCTCCGATTGTTCAGTTAGTCTTTTGCTTTGCTTTAGTGTAAACAACTAAAGATTGTAAGTTTTTTGTTAATGTAAGTTTTTTTGCTTTGTTTATTAACTTACAGCTCTATAAATTAACAGATTTATTACTATTGTATAAACATGTGCTTTGTAAATATTAGAAACTAATACATTGTAAAATATTGTGTATTATTGTAGCTGTAGTTAATATTATTTGTATGCCTATGATTATAATTATTGTTGTTGTTGTTGTTGTTCAAATTTTAGATTAATGAATTATTTTTTATGGTTATCTGATTGTGTTTTTTTTTTTTGGCAAGTATCACTCTATAATTCTCACTCTTTCAGTTGGTATCACAGTTGTGGTAAGCATCTCAACTCTCTAATTAAATTTATGTTTGTTAATTTTGAAATTATCTAATATTATTTATTGTTATTATTAGTACATGACCATAAAAATTGTAATAAATTGTATTATTGTGATCTTTTTATTATCAATATATGTTTTGTTATTATCAATTATTACATCTATTACTTGGAAAAAATATATTGCATAATATGTTTGTTGGTTTATAATAAAGATATGTATGTGTATTATTATTATTATTATTATTTACTACAATAAATCGTACATTTGTGTTTCTTTTTCTTTAAAGTTTAGTTGGTATAAAAATTTAATAAGTTTCTTGAATCTTAATTATCTTTTAGGGTGGTTATAGCTGGGAAATGAAATTAATTATATGCTTTATAAATATTATATATGGTTATATTATAGTTAATACTAATTAATGTGTGTATGATTATTTTTGCTAATTATTATTGTATGCTTTATTGTAGTTAATACTAATTATATGCTTTATTATTTTTTAAAATTATGCTTCATAAATCCTTTATTTGAGTTTCTTTCAATTTTATTATGAACTACAAGCATTGTATGTTATATTTAATATTTAGCAAAAAAACTGTAGTAGTTAGTATATATTAATTTTATTATTTTTTATTATTGTTCTTTTGTTTTTATTTAGGATTATATTTTTTTAGAAGATATTTATGAATATCTGATTGTGTTTTTTTTTGTTCTTTCTTTCTTTTCTTGCAAGTACCACTTTATAATTCCTACATTCCTTCACTTCATATCGCAATTGTTGTTAGCTTCTCGGCCCCCTAATTTAATTGGAAATTATTTTCTTAGTTTGTAATTTTTTATATAGATGGTTTGTAAAAAATATACATTCAAATGGAAGTTGCATGGTTTAACTCATTGTAGCATTTAATGTAGGATATATTTGAAATGGAGCAACAACAATATCACATCTCTAATGATGCAATGGAAGGCAATGTATGTTGCGAGATCCAAATTTATTAATGTCCTAATAATATCTACAATTATTCAATTTACATGAAAATAATTTCAACATTAGCAATATAACATTGTACATTTAAAAAAATCAGGTTTCCAACTTACGAGTGCGACCCCAACCGTTTGCATCCCCCCTGCAGTTAGGCAAGCATATTATCCTATATTTATGGCAATTTAGATCACCTACTTACTTGTGAAATGTCGATCACTCTACAGGATATAACAATTCTTACAAGATTGCCTATTGATGGCAAAGCAATGTGCGAGCCCACTAATTTGAAATGGGAACAAGTTTGTGATAATTTACTTGGGGTGAGGCCATTTGCAACAGCATTAACATATGATAGCTTTAAAATAACATGAGTAAGGAATACATTCTTAAAACTATCAGAGGGTGCCAATGCTATAACAACCCAACAGTATGCTAGGGCATACATGTTCTAGGTTTTGGCTTTACTATTTGGAAATAAGAGCCAAAGTAGATTGCATTGCTGTTTTCTCAAGCTATTAGACGACTTTGGTGAAGCTAGGGAATATAGCTGGGGTAACGCCACACTTGCTTTCCTTTATAAAGAGTTGTGTACTGCTTCTATTCAAAAAAGTACGGAGATTGCAGGTCCTATTTTCATATTACAATTATGGGCATGGGAGTATCTTCCATATTTGACCCCAATTCCAATAAATCCAACAAATTTAAATGGCGACGAACCATACAATTGCAGGTATAATATTTACTTTCTATTTCTATACAATATTGTATACTTTAGCATTTATCCTTGATACTTCCAAACCCTAAAATTAGTGGCAATCATTAATTGTGTATAGGTGGGATACTAGGAGAACGTTTACTCACACACCAACGCATGTTTTGCGTGCGTACCGTTCTAATCACGACACACAATATATTGAACAGGTAATATATCACAATGCATCAATGGTTAATTTACTAGTTATACTATTAATTTTATTGATTATAACATAGTTATTGTAATTGGAATTGCAAGTTGTTTGGACACCATACGATAATTATTTGCACCCATGGTGTCTTGCAGAAAGACATATATGGACTACAACAGTGCCATTGTTATGCTTCTAAATTCTCGAGTATTACCATCCAAAAAGAGTCATGCGACAGTTTCGATTGTTGCAAAGATGTCCAAAATGGCCTACTGACAATTTGGATAAATCTGTGCATTGTGTAAAGATGACAGGGAAGTCCGGTGTCAATTGGCTTACGCAGCATGAACAATACTACCAACTTTGGAACGCGCGCGCTGAACATGTAGTTGGGGATGAGCATTTCAATGAAGGTGTGGACTACGCAACATGGTACCATCAAAATGGTCATCCATTCACGATACCAGAAGCGACTGCCCATATGTACCAGGTAATTATTTTAGCTTTTTCAATAATACTGCACTAATATTAAAACAAATTATTTACACAAACAAAATACTACACTAATTTTGATAACAAATTATTGTTTTAGCTTTTTCAATAATACTGCACTAATAAATGTTTTTTTTTTTTTTTGGGGCAACAAACTTAGATCAATAATATGTTAAATTTGGCTATTGCAAACCAACAGAGAAATGATCTCACTGTAGAGCAAGTCCTTACACCAATAGTAGAGGGCCTTACCCAAGTGAAGTTATCGATTGGAAAAAAATATTTCCTCCGTTCCTACTCAAAGGGTGACACACTTCGGGCGACGACAAAGGCACCAAAGAAGACGGCCGCAAACCCAAACTGAAACTGGACTGTCCACCTCTACACAATGCGGAAATGATAAAGCCGGACCATTCACCTTTACACAACATAATATGTACAGCTCTACCCAAGCTGGGCCGTCAACATCTGTCGGTAATGAGCCAACTACCTTTAGTGAGTATAATCCAATTAATGTCAACAACTCCTGCATGAATTTATATGAATAGATTAGATTATCCACTTCCATAGGACAAGGATTTGAGGGTTTGTTTAGCTATGACCATTATCCCCAACCTAGTTCAACACCTTCTTCCTATCACCTATCTCGGCAATGCCATTGCCACAAACCCATTGAAACAATTTTTTTTTCTCCTATTTTTGGCAATGGCATTGCCACAATTGCCAAAAAAAATTCCCCCCCTATTTTGACAATGCTATTGCCACAAACCCATTGAAACAATTTTTTTTTCCTCCCATTTTCGGCAATGGCATTGCCATAATTGCCACAATTTTTTTTTTCCTATTTCAGCAATACCATTGCCACAAATCCATTACTGAGAAATGATAAGTGCACACAATTTTTACAACAAATTATAAATGTCAGGTTGTTACTTATTGTTATTTTTGGATTAAAATAGTAATCTCAATGTTAAATTTAAATTTGAACTAATAATAACTAGTTACCTATAATTTGTTGTGAAAATATTGTAAAATATTGTATACGTAGTACGTTATATTTTTTTTTAGTGAAGAGAACAAAAAAAAAATCTCTCAGAGAGATTACAATAGTGAAGAAGACAAAAAAGAATATCTACGAGAGCTTTAGGCATGTGTGATATGAATATGTAAAATATATTCGATGTAGAGAATAAGAATCAGATGAGATGAGAAGTTGAGGTGATTGGTTGATTGAAGTTTTGTTTTTTTTTTTTTACAACGTGCACATAAGAATTTATGTACTTTCTTTGCTTTTTTTGGTTTACAATGCGCACATCAATCTTTTTTTCTTTCCTGTTGTAAGAATTTATATACTTTTTTTTTTTTTTACGATGTGCACATCAATTATTTTTTTCTTCTATAAGAATATATGTACTTTTTTTAGAATATGTGTTTTCACAATATCTTTATTATATAAACACAGAGATTAAAAAATTACATTATCTGAAGGCATATTTTTTACAAACCATATGTATGAAAAGTAAGAAAATAATTTCCGATTAAATTAGAGGGCCGAGAAGCTTACTAAAATTGCAATACGAAGTGAAGAAATGTAGAAATTATAGTGATACTTGCAAGAAAAGAAAGAAAAAAAAAATCACAATAAGATAATCATAAATATCTTCTATAAAAAAAAAAAGATAATCTTGAATAAAAAATAATAAAATTTATATATAGTGATTACTACAATTTTTTATGCTAGAAATTAAATATAACTTAAAATACTTGTAGTTCATAATGAAATTGAAAGAAACTTTTTTAATAGTAGAAATTGAAAAAAACTCAAATCAAGGATTTATCAAGCTAAATTTTTAATAATAGTAATAGTTTTAATAAAAATAATCAAACACACAATAATTACTACTAACTATAATTTAACCATATATAATATTTACAATATAATAGCGTTTTCGTCTTAAAGAAAGACAATATATTAGTGTATAATATTTACAAAGCATGTATACAATAATAGTATTCTCATGCATCTATGCAATAATAGATAAATATGTCTATTATAGTACAATTTTCGTTATTATTATTATACCTAAAACTTAGATTTTTATTTATTTATGAGCATATACTAGCTTTTTTTTTTTTTTTTTTTTTTTTTGAATCATACATGTTTATTTTAGGCTAGCAAAGTTAGTGTTTCTTTAAGGAAAATTAATGTCAATTTTAATATATATTTTTGCTATATGAAATTTTAGACAAAAATCCATGGACAAATAATTTAAAGCATATTATACAAATTAGTTCATGTTGCAAACACATGATACAAAAACAAGATTGTCATACTTAGCCACGTCCCTAAAACATAGCAACATGAGTGTTATAAAAAGTAAAGTAACTAATTAAGAAATGTAACTCAACTTGTGAGAGATAAAGAATGGATAAAAACCCTATCAAAAAAAAAAGAATGGATAAATATTTTCAAGTATTGTTCTTAGTGTTGTTTGTAGAATGTAGAACATGTATGAATTGAAGATGATTGATAGAATTTTGAGGAGAATAAGAGTGGAGAAGAAGGTTGATAGAATTTTTAGAGGAAAAAGTGTGGAGAATAAGAAGTAGGGACTTCAATCAGCATTAGTGATATTTAAATATGATGTAAATTTCATATAAATTAAATTCTTAGATTTTAAACTGTCTAACTATATACGCCAATTGACCAAATACAACACAACAAAGACTGAGATGGGACAATACTTTGATACAAACAAGTTAGTTAAATATACACACATTCATTTTTACTTTTGTTTTTAAGTGTGTTGGCAAAGAATCTCTACAAAAAAAAAAAAAAAAAAGAAGAAATCTCTACACGTGTAATCATACACACTCGCAAAATACAAAAAATCTTTGTTCTCACTGGTTCACTGGGCAAATCATACACAGGAGTCTATTTCTTTGTTTTTTAACAGTGTGCAAGCAAATCAATTATCTTTTTCTTTCACAATTTTTTTTCTCTTCGGCATGGATGCAAGCATAAGTTCTGCAACCCATTCACAGGTTAGTACACAAAGTAAGAATTTTGCAAAGAATAAGAGTAATTTTTACTATTTGAAATGTTACATAGATCTCCAGTAAAATATTTATTTATTTTACAATGTACAAATCTGACCGCCTATCTCTCTCTCCTCCTATTCTTTCCTTTTTTTTTTTTCTTTTTTTTTTCTCTCTCTACTCTCCTCCAATTTTGGCTAATCCATTGCAACAATTCCTCTTTTTTTTTTTTTTTTTCCTCTCTCTATCTCTCTCCTCTTTCCTCCTTTTCGGGCACTCCTCTATTTTGGGCAGCTTTCATGTTGGGCATGAATTTCGGTAATTACGAGCCCGTTTGGTCCTTCAGTCCAAAACATGTGTTCTGTTTTTAAAACACATAAAAGTAGTTTCCAAAAACAAGAAAGCGTGTTTGGTGGGCCATTTCAGGAAAGGGATGTTTGAAAAGTATTGTTCAAAAACCGGTGTTTAAACACAGGTTTAAACACCGGTTTTAGGAACCACCTCAGAGCTGATTTTAAGCAACAAAACACCACCGCATCATTTCTCTCTTCTGTCTACTATTTTTTTTAGAATTTCTCTCTTCACTTTTCTCCTTATTTTTTTAAATAAGTCAAAATAAGTTAAATAGCGCAAATATTCAACCAAAAAAATCTTTAATTGATACTACTAAAAATAAATTTTATTTTAAAATAAAAATAATAAGAGTAAACTACATATTTGGTCCTTATTCTTTACATTATATTTTAATTTAATCATTAATTTTTTAATTGTATTAATTTGGTCTCTAACCTTTCAATTAGTCTTTATTCTTTACATCATATTTTAATTTGATCATTAACCTTTCATTTGTGTCAATTTAGTCTCTAATCTTTCAATACCATGCCTATATCTTGGATGAAAATTAATAACATGACAAACCATCAAACAAAAATTTTAGTGTATTATCACATCAATAAAAACTAATTTTTTATTTTGATCATTAGAAGTATCATCAATTATCATCACAAAAATTATAGAAGGGGCTAAATATACTGAAAGATTAGAGACTAAATTGACATAGATGATAGGTTAATGAACAAATTGAAATATAGTGTACAGGGTAAAGATCAAACACGTAGCTTTCCCAAATAATAAATTTCATTTTAGCATAACATATTAAAGAGAGGTCACGCGCAGAAAATTGGGGATATGTATTCTAAATTCATTAATAAATTAAACAACACATCCAACTCAATATTCATTAATATTTAGCAAAAAATCAAGTCAATATTCTAAATTCATTAATATTCTAAATTCAAGTCAATATTCTAAATTTATTAATATTTAGCAAAAAATCAAGTCAATATCCATTTACCTTCTTACCCACACCGCCCATCCCAAGATTATATACGATGGCACTGTGTCCATACAAATGCCATCTCTCCATAACGGGGTATTTGTATGCTTCAAATTCTTCGAGTAAAGAGAAAGAAAGAAGATATGACGCAGAAGAATTCCACACCAAATTTGACCTGCTAAAATGGTGGGACTGGTTCTGGGTGAGTGAGTTAACGCAAGAACGGAGATATATATAGAGCTTGGCTTAGAAATAGAAGGACGAGAATTGAAATTTGATTCAAGAAGATTTGAAGTCCGGGTTTAATACAGAGACAAAAACAAAATCTGGGATACAGAACTAAAGAGATTCGAACCTGTCATACCTTTATCTCTTTTTAGTCACGAGAGTACTGTCTTTTTCCTATCGTTTTCTTTAGGTGAAAGTGAAAGGACTTATTACTTGTCAATGTTGTCATGTCAACTATGAAAAGACTTGCTTTTTTCTCTTACATTGCATGGAATATGAAATATATTTGTGTTATAAATACTATTACAAGTTATTTAGTGATTTGAGGAAAAAGGTTAAATTTCGGCAACAGTATTGTCGAAATTTCAAGAAAAATAGAAGAGAGAATGAGGAAAAAGGTGGAGAGAGAAAATGTTGAATTATGATAACAGTGTTGTCGTAATTTGCTGCCTAAATGTCTGCTCGACTGTGTAAAAAAAATTTGTCCCTATTGTGGCAATACCATTGCCGAAAATGGGAGTGGAAAAAAAAAGTGAATGCTGAAATTTGGGAGGAATTAAAAAAAAATATAATGTACTATGTACACAATATTTTCACAACAAATCACAGGTAACTGGTTATTATTAATTCAAATTTAAATTTAACATTGAGATATTTTAATCTAACAATAACAATAAGTAACAACCTGACACTTAGAATTTATTATAAAAATATTATAAAAATTGTGTGCACTTCATTTCTTTAAAAAAAAAAAAATGTTTGAATGGTTTGTGGCAATGGCATTGCCGAAAATGGGAGAAAAAAAAAAAAAAAAAGTTACGTACACACGTTCGTGAATTATTGCTTGGAAAGTATGGTGCCATACAATTGCCTGGACCATACATCCTAGCCCTTCATAGCCCCTCTAACTAGTTCCACACCCATAACCCAAGTAAATATCCTCCTTGATACATATGCCAGACCTATTCCAGTAATAGCCTTGTTTAACACAGGAGCAGCAGCAACAATTCTCCATCCCAAAATATTACCCAAAGAATGTTGGCTACCCCATAATCAGATGTTTAGAGCGACAAACAAGGAAACATTTTTGATCACCTTGAAAAGTAAGCCTATTCTCGTCAGAATCTTTCCAACACTCACTATCAAACACCAAGTCCTTGGATCCCCTCTCACAGGCAGAGATCTTCTTATAGGATTTGATCTCCTTCATCAAATACCTAGCCCTAGATAGTCTTCAAAAGGGCTCATGCATAAACAGCACCTTCTCACCTGGACCCAAGTTCCTCATTTATTCACTGTCGATCCCTTTGACTCTTTAAGGTTCCAGATTATCAATGACTGTTGTGCAAATAGCCACTCTGAATTCCTCATTAAAAACCCCAATCCTTTGTGGAAAAACCCAAACTTCTTCATCCATTTACCCTTCAAAAAGAATGAAGACATTAACCCCACCAAAGCCAGCCACAGAGGAATGAACCCGGAACACCTAACCTTAGCCAAACAAGAACTATCTACCCTCCCTTCTGAAGGCCTCATTGAACCTATGACATCTCCATGGGCATGTGAAGTCTTTTATGTTAATAAGCATGCTGAGCAAGTACGAGGAAAACTCAAATTGGTAATCAATTACCAGGATCTCAATCATTTTCTGGCAAATGATAAATTTCCTTTGCCAAATAAGAGTGCTCTTTTCCAACATCTTTCAAATGCCAGAGTCTTCTCAAATTTTGATCTTAAAGCAGGATTTTGGCAATTAGGAATCCACCTAGAAGAAGGATATAAGACAGCATTCTGCATCCCAGACCACCATTATCAATGGATTGTCATGCCTTTTGGCCTTAAAAATGCTCCGTCCCAATTCCAGAAAGTGATGGTAACATTGTTTCAGCCCCTCTTGACCAATGCATTAATTTATGTGGATGATATTCTCTTGTTCTCAAAAGATGAAGAGTCCCATGAAAGGTTACTCACTGAATTTTATAATTTGGTAAAATCTCAAGGGATAATGCTTTCAGAGAAGAAAATGGTCATAGGGCAGTCTTCTATAGACTTCTTGGGAGTTAACATTTCAGATGGAAAGTATACTCTGCAGCCTCACATAGCTGTCTCCCTTCGTGAATTTCCCGACAAGCTTACAAATGCCAAGCAGATACAACAGTTCTTTGGAATTGTCAATTACATGGCAGACTTTATCCCAAAAGTATCCAAATACAGGAATTGTATTGTTCAATTACTGAAGAAATCACCTCCAGAATGGAATTCTGTTCATATAGAAGTAGTGCAACAGTTGAAAAGATTAGCAGAAAAGCTTCCTCCTTTGCAAATTCTAGGACCAGGAAAAAGGATACTGCAGACAGATGCAAGTGATGAATATTGGGCAGCAGCTCTCTTTGAGGAAGTTAATGGCAAAAGAAGCATTTGTGGATATAAAAGTAGTGCATTCAAGCCTTCAGAACTCCATTATCATTCCACTTTCAAAGAAATTTTAGCAGTCAAACATGGGATTGAAAAATTCCAGTTCCACCTCCTTGGGCATAGTTTTTTAGTAGAAATGGACATGTCTTTCTTTCCCAAAATGCTCCAATTCAAGAGGAAAATGCTCCCACACCCTTAGTTACTCAGATGGTCAAACTGGTTTTCACAATGGTCTTTTCAGGTAAAACACATTAAAGGCAAATATAATCTTATTACTGACTACCTGTCCAGAAATCTTATTACTGACTACCTGTCCAGAAAACCTTCAGCCCTTAATACCACTATTATTCCTCCACCCTTGTGTGTATATCCTATCACTGATCCATCCTCATCCTCAAACTCTCCCCTGAAAGACCCTGATGATATCCTTACCATGATAGAAACCCTCCCTCCAGAAATTAAAGACCAAATAAAAACCTTGACCTTTGAAGCCAGAACCAAAAGAATCATTAGAGCCCTTCATGAGTATCTTAAAAAACACCAGTGTCATTTTCTTGTTGTTTTCCCTGACATAAATCAACCATGGAAGACCCATTTTGTCTTTTGGATAACCAATTAAAATGTTGCACATTACCTCTACATGTGGTATTTACTTAATGAATGTTATCTATGTCTCCATTTTGAACCAGAGTTTTACAGATATATTTTCCCTCATGAAAACAAATATTTCCACAAATTCTGGTTTGAAATTTTGAAAAACGATGCTCATAATGGTGAATGGGTAATGTGGGTACCATAGGAGTGTTTCACACGTCCTAGGCATGCTAGGCGTGCTTGGCATTCACCTCGGACGATATCTTAGGAGTCCCACAACGAAAGGAAAACCCCCCCACTTGCTACCTTATAAGCTTTGAAGCGAAGGGAGTAATGTACCATTAGTTTATAGTTATTCGAATAACTAAACTAATGGTACACTACTCCCTTCGTTTCAAAGCTTATAAAGTAGCAAGTGAGGGGGTTTTCCTTCGATGTGGGACTCCTAGGACACCGTCCGAGGTGAATGCCAAGCACGCCTAGCATGCCTAGGACGTGTGAAGCACTCCTATGGTACCCACAATAAAAGGGCCCTTTTATTGTGGGTACCATAGGAGTGCTTCACACGTCCTAGGCATGCTAGGCGTGCTTGGCATTCACCTCGGCATGCTAGGCAACCACCTAGGCCGTCTTTGGATGGCCTTGCAACGTCCTCGGCATGCTTGACATTCACCTCGAACGATGTCCTAGGAGTCCCACATCGCAAGAAAACCCCTCCACTTGCTACCTTATAAGCTTTGAAGCGAAGGGAGTAATGTACCATTAGTTTAGTTATTCGAATAACTATAAACTAATGGTACACTACTCCCTTCGCTTTAAAGCTTATAAGGTAGCAAATGGGCGGGTTTTCCTTCGATGTGGGACTCCTAGGACACCGTCCGAGGTGAATGTCAAGCATGCCAAGGTGAATGCAAAGCATGCCGAGGACGTTGCAAGGCCATTCGAGGATGGCCTAGGTGGTTGCCTAGCATGCCGAGGTGAATGCCAAGCACGCCTAGCATGCCTAGGACGTGTGAAGCACTCCTATGGTACCCACAGGTAAAATATCCAAAAATAGAACACCCAAGATTTGGTCATAAAGTTACTTTAGGGTGCTTAGTTGCCAAGCTCAATTCCAAAAATGACATTCGAGCAGATGAAATTTTCCACCCTACAAAAATGCATTGGGTTACTAATCCAGATGGCACTCTTCATACTCATTCGGATGTTCATTGGGTATCCTATTTCCATGCTCTTACACTGGCAGAATCTCTTAATAAAGGAATCCTCTCTGAGATAATACCAACTGATCCAGACGTTTGCAGACAACAATGGCCACATGAAGATCATTAGGAAATGCCCAATCCTCTTATGGGATATGATAACCCCCACTATCATAACTATGATCCGGACGATGATGTTGATGAAGAATGGTTCCAACGAAGAGATGGATGGGACTAGACATCTTTAGTAAAAAAAAAAAAAAAAAAAAAAAAAAGGTCCTAGAAATAATCCCTTATCTTTTACTGTTCAAAATCCACACCTTTGTCAAATCCATATCCACGGCACTCTACGCATGCAAGCAAACCCCTACTAAGGACGACACTTGTAGAATCAGCTCTAATCAGAAACCAGGACGTCTACTTTTCAGAAGCTTATCTAGCTGTATCCAGTTCTTCAGTCACGGGCCCTTATCTTTTTGCCATTTGTAAAGCCATAAGATAGGCCCCTACATCCTTTGAAATGTATTGTATTGTCTATAAATAGAAGAAGTGTAAACTTCAGAAGGCAAGAGAGAATGAGGAATAGCTATCATAAATCCTTTTGAGTCTCACATGTCTGATGTAAAAAAGTTGTTTAATCTAATTCAACATTTTCTCTCTCCACCTTTTCCCTCCTTCTCTCTCCTACTTTTCTTGGAATTTCGGCAACATTGTTGCCGAAATTCAATCTCTCTTCTCAAATCCCTAAATAACTTGTAAAAGTGCTTATAACGCAAATATGTTTCAGAATTAGCAATATTTAGCCAAAAGACTCATAAAATGTGCCTATGAGGCCCACCGTCTAAATCCTTTTGACCCTTTATGGGCCGAGGTTTATGACCCAGTTCAGACAAATGGGAGGCCCTGGTTGAACTTGAACCTCCCACTATAATTAGTGCGTGTTGCTCTACTTTGGGCCGAAGAAGATTGTTGTTGCTTCTAAATATCTGGACAATGTGATTACTGGGTCCTGGAAACTATAGCCACTGGGTCTGGGTTGTGAAAGTTTCAATGTCTGGCAAGCCGTGAAGGTTGTAGATGCGATATATTGGTTCGGCTCTCACATAGTTACGTACACATATAACTAATAACTATGTTTAATATCCTAAACCTTTGTGTCAAGTTGATAGTTACTCTATGTTACAAGGGTAATCTTTGAATGAGGATAACTGAGTTGTGTTTAACAATTGGAATGGTAAGAGTAAGACCCTTGACTAAACATAAGCTGATTTTTGGCCAAAACATAAGCAGGGAAGTAGATTTATCCATGGGAGTTCTAAGGTCTTTTATTAACCCAAGTCCCATGATACATATCTGTGGCATGCTCTTCATAACAATAATATAAACCACGACCCTAGAAAGTGCTTCAATAAATATGTGATATATGTTCTTCATAAAATACAAGCTAAAGTTACAATTTGACATTTAAGAAATCAGTTACTCAGCCCAGAAAAAGAAATCAACCATGGATACAACTTGTAGAGCTGGAAATGTTTAGCTGCATGTATTGTACACCCCAACTGCAAAGACAGAGTGTGTAACTCCGTCTGGTCTCTTTGTTAACCTTGCCACCATCTGTAGTCCTAAGGCAGACTCAACAAATGCCTTTTTCTCTTTTTTGCTTCCTGAATAGGTTTACCCTTGGATTGAGCTCTTTCCTTTTTTTGATATTGGTACCATACTGTCTGCAGATTTGAGGAAGGTTCTTTATTTGTCAACTTAAATTGCGGGTTGCCTTTTGATTTTAATTTCATTATAAAGTGCTTATACCTGCAGTTTGAAAATGGTTCTTTTATTTCCTCATTGCAATTCCCTTTAAAGTTTTGAGTCTAGTTTCCTATCCCATTCGAGTTATAAAACAATATAGAAAAAGGGAGGGGAGGCTCCTTTCCATCTTTAGAGTAGATTTCAGATTTCTTTGGAAACCACCGCTAGTTTCCCCCCATTCTAGTAGATTTCAAATTTCATGTCATGAATGCAACCTCTTTATGTTACTTAGGTGCAACTTTCTGAGGTAGGTTAGGAAATTGATAAGAATTTGTTACACAATACACATACTCTGCATGTTACTCTCCCTCCCTTCCTCAACCTTTTCCTTCTGTCTTTGTTGTGAAGGGTAAATGTTTCAATCTCTTAGAAATTAGAGGGCTTATACACACAAACACAAAGGGAAATAAGTGGAAAGTGAAGATGAACTACTGAGGAAGAGAATAACTACTTCGTATTTTGTTACTCGCTTGGTTACAAATGGAACAATACATGAATTTAAATAGCCTTCATTCACTCTCTTAATAAATTTTTTCGTTTATCTTAACTTACATGGAAGTTTATTTACTTCATGAACTCCTCACATGATTAACTTCATTTACCTAAAAAGTATGTTTAACTTCCAACCACTAAATAATCCCAACAAAAAAAATACTCTCAACCATGCACCCTAAGACAAAAAATACAGCAAACCAGAACCACTGATATAAGCATTCACTGCTTCCAAATTACTAGCAAAAGAAAGCGAGGCAGAAAGGTAATAACAAGGCTATGGAGGCAAATAATGTTGTTGTGAGAAAATGAGGAGACAAATCAGCAGCAGCAGAGGCACCATTTCCAGTGTCTGTATTAGGAGATGGAGTTGGTATGGGTGACTGCACATAACTCCAAACGGAGTCAGACATTACCACCGATAGAAGCATTGCAAATTTCATGCAAATAGAGGCAAAGGGAACCCATAACACTCTAGTTGCCATTTCCAGTGAGTTTAGGCAATGAGTAAGGCTTGTGTCTTGAAGTGGCAGCTTTATATATAGAAGTGCAGGGTGATGGAAGGTCATATATAGGGTAGTTAATGCCGTGCCTTCTGCCCAAGTCTTCCTTATTTTAATGACTTGCTTACTATACAAGGCATTGGTCGATCTAGTAATCCACCAGTCAGGTTCAAACATTTTGTTTAGTTCTATTTAGCTAGTTCATGATGGAATTCTTGTTAATTTTTTGACAACTACTATAATAATTAATAATACATATTATATATTATTAATCGTGGAAAAATAATCGGTCCAAGATTATGATCTCTTGTATGGTATTTGATAAAGAGAATATGGAGGAAGAAGTCAAGGTGCCTTAAAAAGTCAATATTTAGCACGCTAGTGTTCACACAACAATAAAGAATGAATATTCTGCATTTTGGAAGATAAACTATAAAGAAATTAAAAATATTTATTGTATTTCCATAGACTTGAGACTGTCTGGATCAAATTACGTGGTGGGCTGCCAAGAACTCCATCATGTTTACATTGGTCATTGGACAAACCGGCCTACAACCAAAAATTTATGGCTTGATGCTGGTCAATTAAGGCAGTACAATGGAATTCCGAATTTCTAAGCAGTTCATTGCTGCGCAATATGAAATTAGTTACGACAGAATTGTATATGTTATGCTGCTCATAGTTAGGTGAAGCTGATAAAGAATTTCCATGTGTTAACTTCTTCATTGTTTGCCAGGTTATACTTTTTTGGTATTAGCAATTTGTTGAATGATTGATAGGGTTACATGATTCTGTATGTACTATTCAAGTGAGTCCAAGGCACTTTCAATTTGATAAACCATGGAACCTTCTTAGGATTTATGAATGCAGAAAGATCCAACGAAGTCAACTTGTACCGGTTGGCCTAGGTATATTAGACCAATGTGACAGAGATGTGAAAACAACACACACACACACACAGAAACAAAGATGAAATCGCTTCTAAATAGCCTTCTTCTTAAGCTGGGATGACGTTGCTAGTAATTACTGCTTTATGCTTGTTCCTACTAATTCCTTATGCTACCATATGCCTTAAAATCTTCATTTGTCAAATCCCACACCCCTATCTAATTGCCAAGGAGATGGAGAAAGAAAAGGATCTTGCATTGCTGGACTTTAGATTGTTAGAGGTGTAATTCGTAAGCAAAAATATAATAACTTGCAAGTCAAATAGTCTGAGGCGGTTACTTTGTTGTAAGGAGATGCAAGTTTAATAAACTTTTCATTCAACAAGAATTCTAGCACTCAATTTGTATTTCTAATCATTTGAAGATTATGAGCTAAATAGCTGTATCATTGCAGAAATGCCAAAGACCTTCTAAGTCAATGGCAGAGGATGTCTTAAGTTACAATGATTGAAAGTCTAAGGTAAGCCAGTATATTGTACCTCAAGTGCTTAGAAATTCATAAAAGCATTGAATTGTGGCAGTTTATCATCTTAGAATCTTTCCATCTTGCACCTGACATAATTCTTGTCAATTTTTGCTTCTTCAAAAGTACTGTGCAAATTATGTTCAAGTATTATAATTGTGAGAACTGTGTGAAACCAAGCTGAAAAAGAAATGAATCAGTACAAAGCTGTAATATCCATAGGAGTATTGCTTAGCATATTGTAACAGAAATACTTCTTCAGTTGTTGGAATAGCAACATGAATCATTCTAGTATTCCAGCCTATCAATAGTCAAATATTGGGTTGAATCACCACACCATTTATGTCCTTTCTCTAAGTTCTCTCACATTCTCTCCTTCCTAACAATTATAGCCTAATTTTTGTTTGATTAAGACAAAAGCTGGAAGTACTTTACACCTGTACTTTATACAACTTTACCTCATCAACAAGAACTAAGAAAACCATGATAATTAATTGAGAAAAGAAGAATAGAATTCTAGGAGCTCATTTGGCCAAAATGATGGTGATCCTCAGGACATTATATATGTTTCTTCAAGGAAAGATTTTTGTAGAAGTGTGGAGTCTTTTCTTAGCCACTATCTTCTTGTTTTGCCTGTACTTGAAGTCATTTTTGATAGGCTATCTTGTATCATTTGGTTTATGGGAGAAAGTGAAAAAGAAAAACAGATGGACCATAGGGGCCTTTTTGTGAAGTAAAAGGAATTTGCAATGAAAAGCTAACATAAAACTAAGGTGGTTTTGGCATGTGGTACTCAGACTGGGATATTCAAAAGGATCTGATAACCTAGCATGTTAAATGTATATTCCTTGCACCAATATTTGCTATTCCACTTGAGTGGTGAAAGTCATTTGAGAATTGGCGCCCAATTCTAAAATTTGGTTCTTTTATTAGGAAACAAAAGAGAGTATATATACAACTAGTATTAGCTGTTTGTTATTTTCATTTAATTGCTTATTCATGTTCCTTGAAGAGACGGTTAGATCTATATCCTCCCATGCAATTCCAATTTCTAGAATTTCTTCCCATTCTTATAGAGGGTACTTAGTTTTAATCTCTCTCCTATACTAGAAAGAAATAGATTTCACAGGAAAATTTCCAGTGGAAATCAACGCTAATGAGTTCCATTGTTATGCCTGCAACTCCAGTATATTACCATGAATAAAATTTTCTATTCATGTTTCAGACAAATAAATAAAAAAAATTGATTGAATTGGTATAAGAAAGTGAATTAGACTGACAACTATCACATTGTGATCAGAATTATTCCCATGTTACTATGAATAAAACTACAAATGGTAATAGGAACGCTAAGGACGCAAACAATGTTGTTGTGACCAGATGAGGGGAGAAACCAGCAGCAGCAGAGCTGCTATCTCTGGTGTCAGTTTTAGGAGATGGAGCTACTATGGGTGAGTGGGTGTATGTCCAACCAGTGTCACACATAACCACTGCTACAAGCACTGCAAGCATCATGCAAATTGAAGCCAGTGGAATCTGAAGCATTCTAGTTGCCATGTCAAGTGAGTTCGGGCAATGAGTGAGCCTAGTGTCTCATAGTGGCAGCCTAAATAGTAAATGCCATGTCCTCTGCCCTAATCTTCTTTATCGTAGGAACTTGCTTATTAAACAAGGCATTATTAGAATAATTGATTTAGTCAATCAACCACCCAATCAATTTGTTAGATTCAATTTTTTTTTTTCTATTTAGTTAGTCCAAGATCATTTTAGTCGGTCCAAGAATTTCTGATAAAAATTGAATGGAGGAAAGTCATGACACCTCTAGAGTCAATATTTAACCCCTGCCTTTTGAAAATGAAGTATAAAAATATTTCTTGTATCACCATAGACTTGAGACTGTTTACATGGTGGGCAGCCAAGAACCTGTTATATGGCATGAGGCTGCCTACAACAAAAGAAACCATTTACAGCCTGTAACAGATCAATGTAGTGCATTCTATGATTACAATAGAATTATAAATTCCTCAGATATTGAAACATGGATTCAGATCCTCTAGATTTCTTAGGGTACTCTCTGCTAGTATATTTCCTTAAATCCTAACCACTCCTTAATGATTTAATGGTCTAGAATCTGCCATGTCAGCATTCCACTAACAATATTCTTAAAATAATAAAATAATGTTGCAAACAAAACAATTAAGATTATTGTTAGTGGAATGCTGACATGACAGAATTTAGACCATTAAATCATTAAAGAATTGTTAAGATTTAAGGAAATCTAGGTGGTAGAGTACCCTAGAAAATCTAGAGGATCTAAATCCTTGAAACATATGTGCTGCTGCTTATAATTTTAATATAGTCAAATGCTAACTTCTTGACTATTGATGAGGTTATGCTAATAAACTATATTTTATTAATGGGAATTTGTGTTCCTTAGAGTTGATTGTGTTTGTATCATTCATGTCCAATTCGATTTGATAAACAACAAACTGCCATTTTCTTGGACTTCACAGATATAAATAATCTTAACATCTCCAAATAGTAATGTAATTATATATTAGGATCCAGCAAATCAACAACTACTGGTTGTCCCTCTTGATTTCAACACTGGCCTAGGTGTATCAGACCTACATGACAGAATTGAAAACTGCAAAAAGAGAGAGAGATGAAAAAAACTTACCATTCATTTTGATTTCTGTTGGCTAGGTCGGTTTCTACTTTTGTCCTTTGCAATAGTATGCAAGAGAGGGCAATGGCATACACTGGAGGGATAATATAATTCCACCCCCCCCCCCCCCTTCCCAAACAGACCTAGAATTGGATTTTCAAGCTGGATATGTCTCATCAAGGAAAGGTAATTGCTGCAAGAGAAATTTTTGGCGTATGAAAATTGAATAAAATGGGATGTGGAAGTGGAAGTGGAAGTAGTGACAACTTGTGAAAACTGGTGGCAAACAGAAATATTTTGTGCTGTATGGAACAGCAGTTGAATGACTAAACATTACAGAAACATTTGTTCTCTCTCATTCTCTTCTTTCTCAACAATGATTTGTCTAGTTTTTTCTAATGCAAAGTAAGAACAATCTTCTTCTTCGTAATAAGAACTAAGTGAAACAAAACAATGAATTGAGAACAAAAGAATACAACTTAGGATCTTGTCGCACTCAATAGGATTGAGTACTAATTCAGACATACCCTATCATCTGTATAAAAGTGCGTTGTACTAATTCGGACATACCCTAGACTACATATTAGTGCGGCCTCTAATACGAAGGTTAATGGCTCTAGATGCCATGGCTCTTAAGTTTTCTCTGGCTAAGGAAAGGGAGCTGCTAGATTGCTCACTGGTTTCCCTAAAAGCAACCATAAACTCTTCTCTCTGCAACCTTAGAGCTAGTGCAGCATCCTCATCTTGGCTCAACATCCCTCTTCTTGCTCTCACCCTTGTATCTCTACTTGAAACCCCAGGTTGGCTACTTCGAATCCTCACATTATTATAAACCCCTCTTTCCTGGCTTTGATCCTCATCTCCTCTCTGAGACCTTCTAGCTAATGCAGCATTCTCAACATGGCTTACTGTCCCTCTTCTTCTCCTTGAACTTGTATCTCTGCTTGATACACCGGATGCTCTGGTACTTTCATTCCTCAGATTATTATAAAAGGCTGTTTCTGGGATTTTACCCCCAGCTTCTCGACTATTCAAGGCGCCAGCTGCCTTCCTTGCTTCTACTTCGTTTGGAAAGAGAAGCTGTATTGTGTTCCAAAGAACTGTGTTCACGGTGCAAGATCTTCCATTGCTGCAAATTCAAGTAAAGGGGTGTAAAGTAAATCCCAAAAATATATTTCAATGATATAAAACTCCCCTCAGCTATTGGCTTATAATTGTAGCTAAGAATTACCTTATTAGTTGTCTGCACTTTGGGCACTTTTTCCCACATTTATCCGCAGCAGATCGCAGACATTTCTTACAAAAACTACAATTGAAGAGAAAAACTCAGGACTAATTGATCCACTACTAGACTTAAGAATGTAAAATCAAAGAAACTAATCAACACTAAGAAAGAGATTAGAGAAACAAATGCATGGTATATTTGGTAGCATGTCATTGCCCAACAAATGCACTATTACTAAACAGTGATATGATTCAAGTCAAATTGGACTCAAGTGGAAAGCCACAACAAGGTGAAATGAAACAAGAGTTTATTATGACAAAAATAAGATCCTTTTTGTCTATATGGTGGTACATTCAAATATTAGGTTTTGTTAAGTTAACTTTGAGTTTACCTGTGTCCACAAGGAGTAGTACTAGGTTCAAAACAAATCTCCAAACAAATCTGTAAGCAAATTAGACCCAATTAAAATTATAGGGGAAAAAAACCAATATAGTCAATTTAAAACAGTCAACAAAACTATCATAAAAAAAATTCTTACTGCGCAAGATAGCTCTTCTCTAAGCTTATCCATACAAGGAAGACCTGAACTTAAGCATGAAACACTAGAATTTTGCTCAGGTGATTCATTTGCTCCTTTCTTCTTTTCATCATTCACAACATTTTTCATTTCTGAATTCTTTTTCTCGCTATCTGTGCCTGAATATTACCCAAAATCAATCATTTCCTTTTCCTTTATAGCTTTCCCAGTAATCAAACAAGATACTATTAAAAGAAAAAGAAACCCAGTAATCCATAATCTTAACTCAGGAAAATTAATACCTTTTCTTGTAGTTTCTTCTTCATCTAGATCAAGAACAGCAACTGGGATTGAAATTGGACTCTTTCTCTGAGCCCTACGTTTCCTAAAACACATAACAATAGTGTCCCTTTAATTGCCAAGAAAAACGAAAAAGAAAATCTCTATCCCCAACAGCATTAAATCCCAGTAATTATCTCTTCCTAATTTTCTCACTAATCAAACAGAATATATGCAATCTTTATGCTAAAATCTAAACTAATAATTGGGTTTGTCATTGTGAACGCTGTACCTTCTTGAATTGCTGGGTGGAGTCTTGAAAAGTAAACCAGAGCGCTTCTTGTTCTTAGTCTCTCGTTCGGGGGTGTCCTCGACGACAACGCTTGCAAGCAAGAGAGCCTCTTCATCCCAACCAGCCAAGGCCGCCATAGATTTAAATCTGGGGCTGAATACACCGTCCATGTTTTGCCCATTTGCAACTGGGTTTTTTGGACTCGGTTTTGGTTCTTCTATACTCACCATTTTCTGCAGTAATTTTTATTATTGGGCTTTTGATGTGAGAGCGAAAGAAGAAAGATAATGGGTACTTTTCTGCAGAGAAGGAAAGGTTGGGACAGAGTAGGAAGGAAGTAGGGGATTATTTTTTCCAACGGTCGATTTTTTTGAATCAGATGCTGTTTTAACTTTTCTAACGGCTATAAGGGTTTGTGAGGCAAGGGATTCTTTTTTTAATTTATTAAAAAAAATGTGAGAAGGGTTTTACACTTTTTTTTTTGATAAACAGGGTTTTACACTTTTACATACGAGTTCTCAGACAACTACCATTTGGTACCCCTCGATCTTCCACCGTTGGATTGTGATCGGTGAATGTTGATGATTAGAAGCTTATAAGGAAATTTATGATGCAGTATTGCAGTTGCTTTTGCTCACCGAGTTAATTGCTTTTAAGAATACTAAGTATTTTTAATATACAAGATTTTTAATACACAAGAAGATAAGGGAGGATGTTTTTTAAGAATCTTATAGTAGTGTATACCTAAAGTGACCAAACTCTTAGATACATTTTTAAAAAACATTTTTCTTAAAATAATGTTAAACTTTTAAAAAACATTTTTCTTTTTAACTAGGAAGAGTTTTATTTCTTATTGCCTCACGTTAATAGGTGTCCTTAGCTTTTCAAAAAAAAAAAAAGGTGTCCTTAGGGTAATTATTAATAAATTATTTTAAGAAAGTTTAACATTATTTTTATAAGAAATATAAAAAGTAGTCAAAAAAATTAATTATTTTATTTCTTTCCGTTAGAGCGGTTAACTTTTCCATTTCTTATTTACAATAAAAATTTCCAACTTGATCAATTATAGAAATTTTGGGTATATTTCCAACTCGTTTGAGTTTTGATCAAAGGATTTTTTTTTTATTTTTTTAAGAAGTATTATGTCAACAATATTTTTATAACACTTTTACAACAAATCTTAGGGGTAAATTGTTGTTGATACTAATTTAAATTCACCATTGATTTTTTTTTTTTTTTTTGCCTACTAATAATAACTAATAGCAACTTGTCACTTAACAAAAATTTGTTAAAAAAATGTTATGGATATAACATTTTTCTTTAGAGAATTAAGTTGCAATACGAAAGCCCTGCAATGATTAAAAAAAAAAAACCGTAATTTTAAGGGGAGAACCTCAATGACACTGATGCTTAATTGTAAGGTTTAGCCCATGACTGATGACTCTTCATAGGCAACAACAACAACAAAAAAGAAAAATGGTTTAATAAGAAAATTTGACTCTTCATAGGCAACAAAATAATGGTTTGGTAGGTGACCTTAGTAATTATCATGAAGATTTGTGGTTCAATAGAAATATCAAGGCGCCTCCTCCATTACAATAAGAGGGGGAAAAAAACCTTTACAAAATCTTAGAGGCTTGAGGCTTAATTTATTGTTTTTGAAACTCTAATATTTAATTTGTTAAAAAAAAAAAAAAAGTGTTGAAGTTGATTATCATATGGGCTAGTTTTAGATTTTTTTTTTTTTTGGTTTAAAAGGGACTAGTTTTAGCCACGTCAAGTGGCAGGTCAAAAAGGCCGAGAGATCCCATGTGGCAAGTTCTCATTTGCCTTAGCAGAGGCGTGGCAGTGTACTATTAATAGTCTTCTCTTCTTCGAAGCAAGAAAACTCAAGAATTCAGACATGGAGGTTCTCCAATTCCAAATGGGTCGCGCTTTGCTTTTGCCTCTTGCTTTCTCTGCAGATTATTCAGGTCTCTTTTCTGATATTTATATGTATATATGTGCAAAACCCATATCGGTCTTTCTATATATATAAACTTTTTTTTTTTAATAATATAAAAAAAGTACGGAGTGTCCCAGCAACTTGTTATTAGTTGCTATGAGATATTTCGAAAACCCGTGAATCGATATTGTGGTGGGTTCTATGTAGACCTTGGGTTAGTTATTTTTTGTTTTTATAACAAAAACTCATATTTGTATTGTATATTTCGAGATAAGTTCCAAAAGGTAACTGTTTTTTTTTTCATTAATTTTATTTTTTAAAATAAATTTTATTTTTTAAATTAAAAAACTTGTTTCGCAATTGAAAATAAATAGAAAATAAAAATTGTTCTCAAAACTCAATTTGTGAAAAAAATTGAAAACATGTAAAATACTGTTTTCAGTTTCTAGTTTTCAAAAGTCAAAGAAAACACACATTTGATTTAATAAATCTGTCTCATTTAATGAGTTAACATTAGAATTCAAATCCTAATAACAACATATTTTAGTTTTTTTTTTTTTCAAAAAACTATTTTTTTTTTAATTACAACTAACCAAACATGTTTTAGATTTAAAAAATATAAAAAAAAATTTCTTTATATTTCCAAAAACAAGTTTTTAAAAATAGAAAACAAAAACTGTTACAAAAAATAACCTAATTTGTTGTGTATGCACAATTTGTTGTGTATGCACAATTTTTTGATATAGAGGGATGAAAATAAAGTTACTGTGGGTTTTGACACTGGGTAGAATTCATTAACACGTGCTAGTCTACTCAAGTTAGTACTACAGTGAAGTAAATGTCTTGCTCTTAGCTAAATCTACACAAGACATACTATAATGACTTTATGTTTACTTATGAACTGATTTGGTTTTTACTTTGGAGTAAACCGATATTCTCCAATGGCCCTTTTGTAATTGTCCTATAGGTAGGATAATCTCAATTGCAGCTCAATTTTGCTTGTTTATTGATTTAGTTCTATATCAGAAATTGTGCTTTTAGATGGATTGTGTTTATAAAACAAAATTATTATTATTTTGGCCAAAATCCAAATTACACCATTTAAGTTTGGGTGAATTGCCATTATCATCCCTAAAGTTTAGTTTTTGTCATTTAGTCTGAAACTTTAACATTTCTGTCAAATTGGTCATTCCATCCATTACCATCTAGAAAATTACAGTTTTTTTTTTTTTTGGTAAATGCGGATTATCATTGAAGCTCAACTGGGAGCAGAATTACAAACAATAGGACAACGCCTATTCCGAAATAAACCCATACAGTCAGACAACAAAAGGGGGTTAACAACAGAGGGGGGGACAACAAAACAATCACCACCATCAGCGGCATCAGCACCCAATTTAGCTAGCGCGTCAGCGCAACAATTGGCCTCACGGAAGCAGTGAGAAACCTTAACCTGAGGCAGTTGCAGCAAGAGCTCCCTGCAGTCATCAACAAGACCAGAAAGAGGTCCATTAGTCCTGCTATTACATGAAACAAGGGAAATAGCTGCCGTTGCATCAAGCTCCACTTCAACCGCCAAGGCTTGAATATCAAGACACATCACCAGTCCCTCTCTCAGACCCCACAGCTCAGCAGCAAGGCTAGATTCCGCAACAATCCGTTTAGCAAAACCATTAACCCACTGCCCATTGCTGTCCCTAATAAGCCCACCACAACCAGCAAAACCACTAGCACCATTGAATGATCCATCCGTGTTCAGTTTATACCACCCATTCTCAGGTTTAGACCACCTCACTTCCTTAACGCCCAAAGCATTTTTTCCAGTTTGGCTGGCAACACAGTAAATAAACTCACGCACCTGCATTTCAACAAATCTCAACAAATCTGGGTTACACGGCCTGGCCTTGAAAACTTTTTGATTCCTCTGAATCCAGAGGTTCCATAGCCCATAGAGAAAAAAGATGTTCCAATCATAGTCTTTGTCCACCGCTAATCTGGAACAGTTGGCATTAATCATAAGCCAACGATCAAGATCCAGAGAAAAAGATTGACGAAGCTCAACGGGGCAGCCAGCCAAATTCCAGAACCTTTGGGCTAACGGGCACTCCCTAAGAACATGAATAATGCTCTCATGGCCTTCAGGGCAAGATTCACATCCCCCCAACCCTTCAATGCCTCTATTGCAAAGAATACCCTTCACAGGGAGGCTGTGGTGTAAACACTTCCATAGGAATATTTGGATTTTTGGGATGACTTTCAGCTTCCATATCCACTTCCCTTCAAAATCCGGGGCATCCTCCTCACCTACAGCCAAGAGATAGGCATTTTTTGGATCAAACTTCCCATTGATGTTTGACACCCAACTCCGCTGATCATCACAGTCCGAAAATCTGCGAAGAGGGGTAGCAAGGATCGCATTCTTGATTAAATCAGGCAATTCAAAGGATAAGCAACTAAGGTTCCAGCGCCCATCCGCCACTGTATCCCTCACCAAGAGATCATCCTCCCCTCTGGTCAAGGGACCTTCAATCAACGACCTCAGACTTCCTGCATTGAGCCATTTACTCTGCCAAAAGCTCAAACTACTATTGCTTCCTATGATCCATTTGGAACCCCGGCTGCATACAACCTCTCCCTTCTTGATAGCAGCCCAAACCCGAGATTGTGCCCCTTTCCTACAAGCTCTCCTCATCTGATATTTCTTTCTCAACACGTCAGCCCAAGCAGCATCTCTACAATTATTCATACGCCAACACAGCTTCGCAGCAAGGGTCAAATTCCTTCCCTTGGCCTCTTGAAGACCCAAACCACCTTTAGCCTTAGGTTTTGTGATTTTTTTCCAGTTGACCATATGCATTTTCCTGGCTGAATCAGTGGAACCCCAAATAAAATTCCTATTAATTCTATCCAAGCTACTAAGAACCCGAGAGGGGAGCACGCACCCTTGCATGACATAAGATGGGACAGAAGAGATAACGGCTTGAGATAAAACAACTCTCCCTGCCATAGATAGCAAATTCGCCTTCCATCCCTGAAGCTTAGCTTGGACTCTCTCTAAAATAAAATTAAAATCTTGGGATGATGCGCCTTGATGCTTAAGAGGGAAGCCAAGGTATTTACCAAGATTGGATGTGGACCTAAAACCAAGCACCTCACACATTTCATTCCTGCACTCAGGGCTGATATTAGGAGAGAAATAAACCTTGGATTTACCAAGACTAACCTTCTGCCCAGAAAGATCGCAGAAGGAGTCCAAAGTTTCCCTGATGTTGCAACAGTTTTTTAAATCGGCTTTTGCAAATAGGAGTAAATCATCGGCAAAAAAAAGGTGAGAAAACTCAGGACCATTCCTCGAAGCTTTAATGGGATCCCACAACTTAGCACTACACTTCTCCAAGATAAGGAACCCAAGCATCTCCATGCACATGATAAACAAATACGGGGACAGCGGGTCCCCTTGTCTAATTCCCCGAGAGGGTAGAAAAGGCTCAAGTTTCCCACCATTCAAGAGCAAAGAGATGGAAGTTGTAGAAACACAACTCATAATAAGATTGATGAGGTGTGGGGGGACTCTGTAAAGCTTGAGCATGTCATGAATAAAGTGCCACTCCAATTTGTCATAGGCTTTCTCCAAGTCTATTTTAATTGCCATGAACCCCGCTTGCCCTTTCTTTAAACTCATAGTATGGATGAGCTCCTGGGCAATGATCATGTTGTCTACCCCCCTTCTCCCAGGCACAAAGGCAGTTTGTAGAGGGGATATAAGGTTAGGAAGCAAAGGCCTTAATCTCATAACTATCATTTTTGTTACCACCTTATAAATAGTATTACACAAACTGATGGGTCTGAAGGACCCTAAAGTATCAGCTCCAGGGACCTTCGGGATGAGGGTAATGAGGGTCTCATTTAGATGGTCAGGCATGATTCCACTTCTAAATATTTCCTTAACTTCTTCGAAGACTGAGCTCCCCACCGTACTCCAAAAAGCTTGAAAGAAACCTGCGTGCAGCCCATCAGGACCCGGCGCTTTAAAAGGTTTCATGCTCCAAAGGCACATCTTCACTTCTTGAATAGAGATCTCCTTTTCCAACTGAACCCCTTCCTCAGGGGACAAGTGATTGGACCAGGACGGGATATCCCAGCTACCCCTAGGAACACTAACAGCACTAGAGGTAAATAGCTCCTGAAACCCATTCCGGATAAGGGCAGCTATCTCATCTTCATTATGAAACCACACATCCTGGTTGTCTTTAATGCAAACAATTCTATTTCTTTTCCTTCGAACCAGAGCCGAAGTATGAAAGAACTTAGTATTTCGGTCCCCTTGGATAAGCCAATTATATCTGGACTTAATGGACCAGAATTCTTCTTCCTGTTGTAAAACATCAAAATACTCTCTTCTAAGCTTATTTTCAACCTCCAGAAGGTGCTCATTTGGAACAAGTGCAATACTAGTCTGAATAGCTCTCAATCTGGCTTCCACTCTGTTCTTTCTATGGAAGATATTACCAAAAACATCCTTATTCCAGATTTGGACTTCCTTAGTGAATTTCTCTATATTAGCTTTGAGAACCATATCATCCATCCAAGCATCACTCACCACTTTAGAGAAAAGGGGGTGGGACATCCACATGGGCTGGAATCTGAAAGGTCTAGTTCGTCTGGTCAGGAGAGGATTATCACACCTTAACAAAACCGGACAATGATCCGAATGAGTCCGAGCCAAATGGTGGATTGCTGCCTCAGGGTACAAATCACTCCAGGCAGTATTGGCAAAACACCTGTCCAGTCTCTCTTGAATAAAATGACCCTCATCCCGTTTATTAACCCAAGTAAATCTCGGACCATGAAACCCCAGATCAACCATTCCACAAGCATCCAGACACTCCTTAAATAATTGAACACGCCTGGGGTTGAGCGGATTTCCCCCAAGCTTGTCGTGACTAGAGAGAAGCTCATTGTAATCCCCTAACATAAGCCAAGGTAGCTGATGCAGCGATGCAACATTTGCAAGATTTCCCCACAACAATTTTCTTTCCTCAAACCTAGGACTAGCATAAATAGACGAAACTAACCAGATTAAGTTCGAAGCGCGTACCTTAACTACGACATGAATTTCTTGCTCTGTCTTTGCTAATTGAGTGACTTCCACAGAATCTGAATTCCACAAAAGCCAGAGGCCCCCAGCATATCCAATGGTATCCGCATGAATTGCCCCATCAAAAGGGAGGAGATCAGTAATTTGCTTTGCTCTCTCCCCTCCAACACGGGTCTCCGTAACAACCACCATGGAAGGAGCATGAGCATTAACTAAATCAAGAAGAACACGTTGAAAACGAGGGTTTAGAGCCCCTCTGCAGTTCCACAGGAGTACATTCATTGGTAATGATTGGGATGAAAGGAGAGGGGGGGACTCACCGGGGTATTGGGCCTCCATTTTGCTCAATACCTTCCATCCCATCTCCCTCATGGTTTGCCTGGAGATCAACTCCCCTTTCCCCATGATTAAAGCATGTTCCAGGACCCCCAAAGGGAATTCTCTTGAGCTTATCAGAAGGCTGAATGGCTGGCTCGGTGCAAGAACTTGCAACACCATTGTGTTTCTCATATTCCCCTTGCAACCCACTGCCACTGCCAGTAAAATGATGTCACATCACATATGTGAATAGTGTCAATTTTATAAGCGTCAATAGACTGAAGGACCAACTTGACAGGAATGCTAAATTTTAAGCACTAAAATGATAAAAAATAAACTTTAGGGATGAAATTGACAATTCACCCTAGCATAAAAAGTGTAATTTGTATTTAGCCTTCGTTTTTTTGGTTCTTTCTTGGACCTCTTCTGCAATATTTTATAATAACATTATCATTTTTCTTGGTATAATGAATGTGCCTTTTATACTGCAATATTACTGACCCCTTCCATTATTGTTTGCTGCCCCAAGGTTATAAAGAATCTGAAACTGCAAGGTTAGAGCATGTTTGGATTAATTTTTTTGGTCACTCAATTTCCATCACTCATCACTCATCACTCATCACTATAAAATACCATGTTTGTTTGGCACTATCACTCACTTTCCATCACTCAATATTTTTCACACTATTTGTGAGCCCCATGGCCTGTCACTAGGTGCAACTTTTTTCTTTTTTTTTTTTTCCAGTACCCATACTCATTGAAGCTAGTGAAAAAAAAAAAAAAAAAAAAAGGAACTGAACAGCCAACCAAGAGAAGAAAAGGAAAAAAAAAAAGAAGTCAAAAGTGGTCAAAAGTTGCGGCTGGATAGTGTTTGTGGGTCCTTATTGTGTGTTCAATTACAATACTGTCATTAAGTTATGAGTTATGGAAACTAAAAATAGCCAAAATGTGTTTTCAGTTTCCATAACTCATAACTTAAAAATCAGAGAATTGAGTGATGGAAACAAAGAATTGAGTTATGGAAACAGGTGAACCAAACACCCTCTTAGTTGTTTAGATTGTTGGATTTGAAAATTTGGATTAGGCTAGCAATTTTTGGTGTCCATGTCTTAGTGTTACTTGTTTTCCTAACATAGATTCTTTAATTAAGGGGAACCCTTTTTTTTTTTTTTTTTTTTGTGGAGAATCTTATTAAGGGGAACCTAAATCATGAATGCAACTTGAAAAATGTGGCATTAATAACACCCTAAATTTTATAACTGCAAAAAAGTATTAAATGATTGTGTTTTGGTGGCATATATTATTTGCCTTGGTCGATTTGTCAATGTTTATAAGTAATATTTAAGTTTGATGTTCAGAACTCTGGTCCATTTAGATTGAGGAGGAGGAAGGGGGAGTAGAGTAGATTTAGCCTAAAATGAACTTATTGTTAGCTAACTTTATTCTACTCCCCTCCACTCTCCCTCCTTCCCTCCTCTATCCAAACGGGCCATAAAGCTAGAGCAGGGGAATGCTGCTCATGAAGCACATTGTTCAAGAGAAAGGAGTCGGGCTGCACAAAAGATAATTGAGGAGGTATCAAAAGATTCTGATTAAAATTTCTAAAAGACAGTATCTGTGGTACTTAATTTGATAACGTTATCTCGTGATGGGTGTAGTATCTAATGCCCTTTGTGGAGAAAGAACGATATCAAATGTCAACAAGGTGTAGGCTTCACTCAGATAATGACCTTTACAGAGATTAGGAACAACACAAGATCCGCGTAGATGTAAATGAATGGAAATGTGGATTCTGTAGAAAAAGGTTTTATGAAGAGAAACACCTTGATTAGCATTTTGACAATAGACATTATGATTTGCTGAATGTGGTATGTATGTGGTGCTATTTTTCCTAGAATTGATGGTAATTGATCTATTTTTTGTTTTAGAAAATTTAACATGGTTGGGTTGTAAATGACAAATCATACAAGTAATGTCCCATTTGGTTATTTTGTGGGTCTTCATTTTCTTGCATTGGAAAAATAATATTAAGAGGCTTTGGAATTGTAGTATTGACCCTAGTAGTTGAGATAATTCATAGTGATTCCGATGATAATGATGATGATGTTAGTTATACTTGGTCTCTCTGGTAAGTGAAATGATACCTCTCTTACTCTCCTATGGCATAACCTATAGTATGTAAAATAGACTTGAGTATGGATATTAGATGAATTTGTGGAGGTGTTGGATTATCAATCCACGGAATTTAGGATGAGGGAACATGGCTGATTTTGTGATGTTTTAGATTTTTCCAAACAATCATCTCAAGGTAATATGATGTGTCTATATAACATGGTGTGCTTGACATGGGTACCTCATTTTAAAATATTTTGAGAGACAATAACACGACTCCACCCATTCACGTGGGTTTGGCCCAACATCCTATAAAACAGGCTGAGGGTGCAGTCTGTCACATACTTTTGGCTTTGTACGGAAGGTGAAGCTAAAACTTTAAAATATTTTTTTAATTCCTGCACATATTAAAATAATACTTCTTTACTTATTTTTTTTTATTCTTTATTTCTTTTCTCTTTTTGCCAAGAAAAACAAGAACCAACCTATGCGAACCAAATTAGAGATCGTCGCCCTTGAACATGATGCAGAGTCGGCTTGGTGTGGGCTCAAAGTTGGATCATTGGTGAAGTTGATGCGAGGATGGGCGGATCAAAGCTATCAAGGCTCTCTTCACCCACTCTCCTTCCACACCTCCAATTTGAACCAGTGAGTTCTTCATCACAGATCTTCGCATGTTAAGCCAATTCTACAAAAACGGCACATTATGGTGGCTTATGTTGTCGTGACCCGAGTTCTTGTGGAGGCTGCATCGAAACGAGCCTAGATGCGACGTAGGCGAACACATACATGTCTTCTTTAGGGCTAGGATAGTTCTGGTTTGGTAGCTTTTTGATATATTATTTTATTGTAGTAGATATATTATTTTATTGTAGTAGATATATTATTTTATTGTGTTGAAAGCTAAAATAGATCCATTACTGCTGGATATTTTGTAAAATAAGTAGGTAAAATATATAAAGTAGTTTTTTGTGATGCCAAATAGCTAAAAAAATAGCCCCACTACTGTGGATGCTCTCAGAAATAAAAGTCAACTTTTTGCACAAATTTTTTTTTTTTAAGGTGTTTTTTGGCACAAGTTCCCAATTTACAAATCAACCGCTTTAATCAAATTAAAATTCAAAATCTACGGTGGTGATTAGAGTGTACAGTACATTGAAGATTGAACAGTGATTTGAGGCTGAGCACTCTTAGTGATTTGTGCGGTGACACAGGGGGCACAAGTACCAAATTTACAAATCAACCATTAAAATCAAAATAAAAGACCAAAATCTAATGATCACAATTTTTTTTTTTTTTAGAGAGACTTGGGGATAAATGTAATATTGGAAAGTTTTGGGTCAAAATGCAATTTTGGAGAAAAACTAGGGGCAAAAATATGAATATGGGAAATTTATGGACTAAAACAAGATTTAGGGAAATTTGGGATAAAAACATGAATTTAGGAATTTTTGGGATTAAAACATGATTTAAGAATTTATGAATTAAAACATGATTTTTGGGAATTTTGGGATTATGCAAGTATGGGAAAAAAATAATGTATTTAGATGCAAACATGATAATATGAATTAAAATGCAAATATGACAAAAATATGTGAATATGCAAATATGGAAAATAAGATGGCATTTTATTAAGAAAAAACATTAGGACAGGCTGTGACATAAAACGCTTGTTTTACGCTATCCAATAGCCTACATCGACGACCACTTCGAGCTCGCAGCCGAGCTCTACTCCCAGGCCATTGAGCAAAACCCTGAAAGCGCTGAGCTTTTCGCTGAACGCACCCAAGCCAACATCAAACTCAACTGCTTCACTGGTTTTTTAGCCTTCCTTTCCTACCCTTTTTGAGTTTTTCTCTTCTTTTCTCTTTTGGGTACTGAAAAAAAATTGTGGGTCTTTATTGATTCGACTGTCTCTTTCATCTTTGAGCTTTTCTCTTTCATCTTCTCCTTCAGCAATTCCTCACCGCCTCCATCTCCACTCTCTCACATATTTCTTTGTTCTTCTCCTTCAGCCCGATCTACATATGTGCCTCCATCTCCACTCTCCCACACTCTTTCTTCTTCCCTTTCCCCTTATGCTCTATTCTCTTCCCATTCATGAATATGAGCCACCACCGATTTCCGCTCTACCATCACTGATCTAATTTGTCCCTTCACCGGTTTTTTTTCCCCCTTTTGTTCGCTCTCTCCTCTCTGTTCTATCTTAGAGTCGCCTATCGGGTTGTGGGTTTGTGACTTCGGATTGTGATTGGCGTGGGTCTCTGGGTTGTGGGTATCTCCTCTCTGTTCTATCTTGAGTCGCCGATTAGAGGTTCGTCGTTCTCGGAGCGCCGATTCGCTGTTCTATCTCTGAAGGTTTCATCGATTCACCGTGAGCCAAGTTGGTTTCATCGATTCGTACAGGTAAGTTCTCCGTCAAGGTTTTATTTTTGTGCTTGCTTTTTTTCGTTACTGAATTTGAAAGCTTGAACTTTTACCACTAATTGGCTTAGTATTTTTAAATTAAATATTATATTTGATCTGGGTTTTTAATCTTATCATCTGGGTTTTAATTAATTTGTGGGTTTGGATGCTGCAATTGCTTGCTAAAGCTCTGTTTGCCTCTATGGGAAAATACCCAGAAAAGTTTTCGATGAAAAACATGGTTTAATCAAGCTGTTTAAGGAAGAATATAGTAATTGATGATTTAGAGAAGCATTTTTGTTTGTAAGAAGTAAGAAATAAAAGAAAGGAAAGTGCTTTTAGGATTTGCTCAATAAAAACCCAGTCTTGAATTCTTTACTATTTTCCTTGTTATTTGGGAAATTAATTTTTATGTTTTTGGACACAGAAGACTGAATTCAAAAGGGAGAGCTAAAATTTAGAGAAATTGGGTGTTTGCTACAAATTGAATGGAAGTTAGGCTTTTTGTTTAATTATTGATCTTTGCATATGGAACTACGGCTTTATGTACAGTGAAGAAAGTAGTATTGTTCATTCATTTTTTTAGTTGTAATTGTTCTTACTTTTTGCTTTGGTTAGGGAAAGTGAATAATTTCAGGTAAATTAAATGGAAGTTAGGCTTTTCTTTACTTGTTAATCCTTTTTGCTTTTTTATATATTGGAAGGAGCCTCAGCTTTACACTCCAATTCAAACTCTGTGTCTTTTGAAGTAAGGGTAGTGTACAATGAAGAGAGGATTGATTTTAATGGCCTTAACCATTTGTTTGTCTTTTTTGTAATCTCTATCTGTTCAACTATGTATTAAGGGTCATGCAAATGTGAGTCTTGTCAATTCAAGGTCTAAACTGGCCAAAATATGACAGTTGAATTAAGAGGATTGTTTGAAAATTTTACCGTTAGAATTGATGATATTTGGAAATATGACTGTTGTAGGAACAAATATTACCGTTGAATCAAGTATAGCTTTTATGCCTCTTTTTATGTTTTTAATTTTTTTTATTTTTATTTTAGAAGTTTATGGGTTTGTTCCTCTGTTACAGCATGGTGAGTGAACAATGTCTGCTTTGCTCTGCCTTTGGCTTAGGGAAAAAAATAATTTTCTGTATCGAGTGTTATGGAAATTTTCTGTACAATGTCTGCCTTTGGCTTGTTCCTCTGTTACTCTTTTTTTTTTTTTTTTTTTAAATTTTTTTATTTTATTTTATTTTATTTACAGTATGATTTAGAACCAAGAGTCATACAATGCATGTTGTAGTGCTCAATTTCCTTAAATGCAGTTTTGCTGCATTCCAGTAACTCACACAAACCAAGTGTTATGGAATAACATTATTTTCTTTAATTCTGTGACACATTTATGAGTCAAACGTTAGTGGACAAAAATTAATAGATATGAGTGATGTCTTTTATTTGGTAATGATATTGATTTAATGCACATTTCTCACTTTAGACAGTAGGTTGGTTTTTGATTTTTCAGCCAAAAAAAAAAAAGCCAGTAGGTTGGTAATTTTTGCTGAACTCATGACGAGTCAAGCAATGGGATTGCTACTATGTAGTAAATCTCTCTTTTTTCCCAGAAGGAGAAATATCTATGAGGCATTTAAGAATCTTAGATTTAGTTTGTTTAATCATCATTTTTAAAGAATCTTAGATTTAGTTTGTTAAAACTATTGGAGAGCTGAAGATCGGTGGTGAGAGAGTGGAGACTATGCTGTGGTGTGTGGGTTTCTGAAGTTGGGGACAGAGTGTTTTGTTGTGGAAAGGGCGTGAAGAGGAGAGAGAGAGAGAGAGACAATGCGGGTAGACCACAAGACCGTTCTGTTCACCTGATTTGCAATTGATTTTTGTGGGACTTAGTGAGTGACATAAAGGTGAGTGCTGGAATTGAAAAACCCACTGAGATATTTCACCCAAACAACCCACCAAACTGAGTTATAAGAAATTGGGGTATTTTTGAGTGATGAGTGATAAGTGATGGATGATGAGTGATGAGTGATAAGTGATGGATGATGAGTGATGAGTGACGAAAATTGAGTGAAGAGTGATAAAAAAAAAAAACCAAACATGGCCTTAGTCTCTTGATCTGATATCTCATAAACTGGTCATATCTCTCAAACTCTCTCTCCAATCTCTTCACAACTTCACCTTCACTCTTCATCCTACACTCTTATCTGAAGCTTCGATCTCCTGAATCCTCACCAGTGCCCAGCGCCTAGACTAGACTCTCTCAAACTCTCAGTGAGTGTTTGGATAGCACGTCCACGTTCACGTTTTCAACCTTTGCGCGTTTTTTTTTTTTTTTTTTTTTCCGAACTTTTCTCTCGTGAACAGTGCATCATGGGACCTACAAACTTCACTTTTCAATGGTACTATTCATACATTTAAAAATTGTTCTACTACAGAGTTTTCAGTTTTCAGCAAAAATAAGTTGTATCCAAATCAGTTTTAGGGCCTATTTGGATATAACTTATTTTGTTGAAAATTGAAAAATATTGTAACAAAATAATTTTTAAATGTGAATAGTATCATGAGATCTATTTTTAATATTTTTTTCTGAATAAAGTGGTTGTGGATTTCGTGAACAGTGCATGAACAGTGTGTAAACAGTGAAATTTGTCTCTCTGAAACGCATGAAAAAAAAAGAAAAAAAAAGAGGAAAACACAAAACTAAAAACGCAGACATAAACGTGCTATCCAAATAATAACTTAGTTCTCTCTTTGCCTCGCTCTACTCCAAACCCTATCGCTGTGCCGCCAACGCCGTCGCCCACTACTCTCTTTGTCGCCGATCAGTATGGGTTGAAGAGATCGTCCTTGTTTTTTCACCCCACTCAGTTCTCACTCCAAATTGTCTTAGGTAAACCAAATTGTCTTAGGTAAATATCGTTGGTTTCTCATCTCTAATTGATTTTATATGTTATGGAAATCAACTGTTCTAATCAAATAGACCCAAAGATTTAAATTTATTTATACTCATCACCTCATTAATTTTATTTGTTATCATGGATTTGACTTATGAAACTCAAAATGGAAACCCTAATTTTCAACCCAGACTAAAAAAAATTTAAACCCTAACCCATTTTACTCGTTTGATGTTCTTTGTTCATTTTTTTGACTAATTTTGTTCCTATTTTAATATTACTCAGGAATTACTCAAATCTCTAACACACATAGTTTCTCTAAGGTATAATTTTTGTTTTCCTTTGTGTTGGTGTTTAGAGTTGGGATTTTGTTCTTCTTTATTAGAGTTGATGTTGTAGTTTGATATTGCTTCTGCTGCTGTGGTTTTTGTTATTACTGTTGTTTTGCGGTTGTTTAATAAAATTTGAGTATCCTTGTTTTTGCTTTTATTGTTTAATAAACTTTCAAGCCTCATGTTAAATAAATTTGAGCATCCTTGTTTGTGTTTTATACCCCAAACCCACCCCTTGGGCCCCGTGTGGGCCCAAGGGGCGGGTTTGGTTCTTAAAAAAACCATTTACTAAATGGGGCGGGTTCGTTTTTTGGGGCAGGCGATAGGTTGGGTTTGGGCATACAGAAACCCTCTCCAAACCCAACCGGTTGCCATTCCTAACCAAAACTTTTTGTTAGAAGATCATGCCAAACAATATAATTTTTTGTATAGGATTGTAACACTGGTTGCGTATATTCTTTGGTATTTGGGGGGCAGGGGATTATGAAAGAAATGTTATGTTAACTAGAACATTGCAGTACATTATGTTCAGTTTTTTTTTTTTTTGGCTGCGAATGTCTTGTTGGAATAATAAATTTTTCTTTGAACAGAATCATACTTGTTTTTGAAATGCAAATTTTGTTGATACTTGGAACATTAGACACTTTCCTACTTTCCTACGCACCACATTGCTCTTTTCAATTCTACTATCGCTACTTATAATTACAAGCTTCATAAAAAATACAGGAAAGACAACCAACCTATATACTATTGACATTCATGTTTGAAGCCAAACTTATTTCACCCTTTGCTCTCATTCACTACTTCATTTTATCTATGAATCATCTCTTTGACTCTGACTCTGACTCTGACTCTGTCTCTCTCTCTCTCTCTCTCTCTCTCTAGGTTCTTGTTTCGCACCGTTGCATTTAGTATTTGGCTAGCTCTTTGCTTTCAATCTTTCAGTCTATTGGTAAGTGTCTTTCACTAACTTCTATCTTCAATTATTCGTTTACTAATTAGTAATTATAGAGAATTATTATACATTGAAATTTAAGTGGCGAACTGTGTTTACCTTACAAAGCATCATAATTTATTATGCATTGAAATGCTATGTTGATACTGATAGTTAATGGATTTATTTGTGTACACTGCCATGCTGTTATTTGTGTTTTATTTGTTTGTGATTTTGTGTATGCTGTGTTGACAGATTTAATTTGTTAATGAATTTGGATATGATTTGTGTTGAATTTATTTTGTTGATGAATTTGGTTGTCGCCAGTCTGTAGAGTGGAATGGAGTCTGCTCTGCATCCAGGTCTAATGCTAATAATTCTTTTAAGGTAAAATGCTAAAAACGTATATATATTTTTATCTTGTCTTTACCTTTAGGTGGTTTTGTTTCTTTTTTATATTTCGTTTGAAATTAATGGTACTGACTTTTAAGTTTTTTCTTTTTATGCTTTCTTTTTGATACTCGGAATCTAATGTTTGCATTCTTTTGGCTAGATTGGACTTTTCAAATTATTTATTGTTGGAGACTTGCAAAATTATGTCATAGTAAAGATTCTAGCAGAAACACCCAATTATGAGATTTTAATTGTTTTATATTAAACATAACCAATTTTAATAAATTCTTCTAAATTAGTGGCATGTGTTCTTGAAGGATTTAATTTGTTTAACTTGGGTGGGTTGGTGTCTTTTTCATAGGATAAATTGCAGTTTCTAGACTACACTCTTGAGGTCAATTATTAAATTGAAGAGCTTGCTTTTAAAGGTGTACTATGGAAGTTGGGTTGGCCTTCCCTTTAAAAAAAAAAAAAAAAAAAAAAAACCCATCAATGAAGAGGAAATGTCATATTGAAGTATTCAACAATAGGAAAGAAAAACCATTAATGAAAAGAAAATGCCATATTGAAGTATTCAACAATAGGACTGAAACTCGAAGGAAATTTTGCTACTTGGACAACCTTGACAATGAATTTCTTCTCAGGCCATATTTTCTTGAAGAGTCCATTGAAGAGGCATTTGTTGTCGGAGAGCCAGTCTATGATGGGCTCCAAAAATGGATTGAAAGGGATGATGTTTGAATTTGGGACTATAAATTTGATGCAATTGGGCAAGAGAAAGCGGCCTTGGAGAAGACTTTCAAAAAGTCTCAAGGTACGATCTACGTCTTTCGATATTTGTAATTGTTTGATTATTGTATGGGGATTTATGTTTGTATTTGTTCTTGTACTTTTTATAATTATACAGTGAAATTCTTAGTGGATTGGCCCACCTCCATGGGCAGTAGAAGTGTCATGGAAACCTCTTGGGTGGAATTACAATATCTAATGATCACAAGGTTAAACTTGTGCGGTTTGGAGTTAAATGAGTTTGTTTGTTTCCTGCATTGCATGTTGTTTTTTATTATTTAGTTAGGATGTTCGATTTAAGTAATTTGATATTTTATTGTGATAAATCCAGATTGTGGCATCCAAAATGATTTCAATGATTTCATATTATTTGTCAAAAATGTGGTTAATTGTCATCCTATTAAGAATAGTTTGCCACAGCGATCGGCTCTTGAGCTATTTTTCAGACTTCACAGCACATTGACTGATAGCGGACTATTCTGTGAAGTTTGACAGGAGACTACAGAACTACCAAAATGTCAGTCAATGTGCTGTGAAGTTTGAAAAATAGCTCAAAGAGCTAGTGGCTATGGCAAACTATTCTTAACAGGATGACGATTAACCACATTTTTGACAAATAATATGAAATCATTGAGATCATTTTGGATGCCACAATCTGGATCTATCACAATAAAATACCAAATTACTTAAATCGAACATGCTTAATAAATAATAAAAAACAACACGCAAAGCAGGAAACAAACAAACTCATTTACCTCCAAACTGCACAAGTTTAAACTTGTGATCATTAGATATTGTAATTCCATTCAATAGCTTTCCATGACACTTTTGTTGCTCATGCAGGTGCTCTAATCCTCTAAGAATTCCACTATATAAGTATAAAAAGTACAAGAACAAATATAAACATAAATACATATACAATAATCAAACAATTACAAATATTGAAAGACGTAGATCGTACCTTGAGACTTTCTGAAAGTCTTCTCCAAGGTCGCATTCTCTTGCCCAATTGCATCAAATTTATAGTCCCTAATTCGGACATTATCCCTTTCAATCCATTTTTGGAGCCCATCATAGACTGGCTCTCCGACAACAAATGCCTCTTTAGTGGACTCTTAAAGGAAATATGGCCTTGCAAGAGATTCATTGTCAAGGTTGTCCAAGTAGCAAAATTTCCTTCGAGCTTTAGTCCCATTGTTGAATACTTCAATATGACATTTTCTCTTCATTGATGGTTTTTCAGTCCTATTGTCGAATACTTCAATATGACATTTTCTCTTCATTGATGGTTTTTTTTTTTTTTTTTTTTTGGGGAAGACCGACCCAACTGCCATAGTACACACCTTCAAAAGCAAGCTCTTCAATTTGATAATTGACCTCAAGAGTGTAGTCTTGAAGCTGCACTTTATCCTGTAAAAAAGACACCAACCCACCCAAGTTAAACAAATTAAATCCTTTAAGAACACATGCCACTAATTTAGAAGAATTTATTAAAATTGGTTATGTTTAATATAAAACAATTAAAATCTCATATTTAGGTGTTTATGCTAGAATCTTTACTAGGACATAATTTTGCATGTCTCCAACAATAAATAATTTGAAAAGTCAAGTCTAGCCAAAAGTATGCAAACATTAGATTTTGAATACCAAAAATAAAGTGTAAAAAGGAAAAACTTAAAAGTTAGTACCATTAATTTGAAACAAAATATAAAAAAGAAAGAAAGACACCTAAAGGTTAAGACATGATGAAAAAAATATACGTTTTTAGCATTTTACCTTAAAAGAATTATTAGCGTTAGACCTGGCTGCAGAGGCAGATTGCATTCCACTCAAATAAATTCATCAACACAAACCATATCCAAATTCGTCAACACAGCATACACAAACAAATAAAACACAAATAACAGCATAGCAGTGTACACAAATAAATCCATTAACTATCAGTATCAACATAGCATTTCAATGCATAAATAGATGCTCGGTAAAGTAAACACAGTTCGCCACTTAAATTTCAATGTATAATAATTCTCTATAATTACTAATTAGTAAAAGAATAATATAGAAGTTAGTGAAAGACACTTACCAGTAGATTGGAAGATTGAAAGCAAAGAGAGCTAGCCAAATACTAAATGCAATGGTACGAAACAGCAACCTAGAGAGAGAGAGTCAGAGAGATGATTCTTAGACAAAATGAAGTGGTGAATGAGAGCAAAGGGTGAAATAAGTTTGGCTTCAAACATGAATGTTAATAGTATATAGTTTGGTTGTCTTTCCTGTATTCTTTATGAAGCTTGTAATTATAAGTAGTGAGTGGTGTGGTGAGTAAGAAAGTGTGTAATGTTCGAAGTATCAACAAAATTTGCATTTCAAATGCAAGTATGATTCTGTTAAAAAATACTCTCTTCCTTAGTGTAAAATTTATTATTCCAACAAGACATTCGTAGCCAAAATAAAAAACTGAACATAATGTATTGCAATGTTCTAGTTAACATAACATTTCTTTCATAATCCCCCACCCCCCAAATACCAAAGAATATTTGCAACCAGTGTTACAATCCTATACAATTAATTCTATTGTCTGGCATGATCTTCTAACAAAAGGTTTTGGATAAGAATGGCAATGGGTTAGGTTTGGAGTGGGTTTCTTTAAGTCGGAACCCAATTGTCCCCCCCCCCCCAAAAAAAAAAAGCAAACCCACCCCATTTTGTAAGGATGAGTTTGGATTCAACTTATTGTGCGTTGCGTTTGCTGAATCACATTTCCTTCCTTTTTTTCTTTTTTTTTTTCTTGCACTTGTTTCTACTTTTAGAGACAAAATGCACTGTTCACGCACTGTAGCAACAATGTTCACGCTCTGTTTATGAGACCCACAACCACTTTATTCAAAAAAATATTAAAAATGGGTCCTACGGTACTATTCACACATTTAAAAATTATTTTGCTATAGTGTTTTCAATTTTTAGTTTTAAATTTAGCAAAATAAGTTATATCCAAACGGACCATAAATGGTTTTTGTAAACCTCAAATCTGCCCATTGGGCCCTCACATGCCCACCATGGGGGCCCAGGGTCGAGTTAGGGGTTTAAAACACAATTTCAAACTGACAATAACCAAATTCATCAACAAATAAATTCATCAACACAAACCATATCCAAATTCATTAATAAATTAATCCATTAACACAACATACACAAAATCACAAACAAATAAAACACAAATAATAGCATAGCAGCGTACACAAATAAATCCATCAACTATCAATATCAACATAGCATTTCAATGCATAAATAATAAATTATGATGCTCTGTAAAGTAAATTTAGTTTGCCACTAAAATTTCAATGTATAATGATGCTCTATAATTACTAATTAGTAAAAGAATAATTAAAGATAGAAGTTAGTGAAAGACGCTTACCAGTAGATTGAAAGATTGAAAGCAAAGAGCTAGCCAAATATTGAATGGAATGGTGAGAAACAGGAACCTTAAGAGAAAGAGTCAGAGTCGGAGAGATGATTCATAAATAAAATGAAGTAGAGAATGAGAGCAAATGGTGAAATAAGTTTGGCTTCAAACATGAATGTCAATAGTATAGGTTGGTTGCCTTTCCTGTATTCTTTATGAAGCTTATAATTATAAGTAGCAAAAGTGGAAGTGAAAAGACTGGTGTGAATTGGTACTGGTGTGAATTGGTACTGCTGTGAAAAGCTTATAATTATAAAGCTTATAATTATATGAATGTCAACCCAATTTGCTTTTCAAAAACAAGTGTGTGTACTGCAATGTTCTAGTTAAACATTGGGGACGTGAAGGCAAAGAAGTTTGTATGAAAAAACATTGTCACTCGATTTGGGATTACTTATACCCTCATCTCAGATAATAGGCTTCAATTTGATAGTAAAACTTTCAAGAGGTACTGCTGTGAGTTGGGCATTATGAACAAATATTCAACCCCAGTCTATCCACAAGAGAATGGGTAGACCGAGGCTGTTAATAAAGTTATAGTGAATGGGCTTAAGAAGTGGTTGGACGAGACAGAGGGTAGATGGGTGAACGAATTACCACATGTTCTCAATCACCATTTTCAATGACTTATGAGTTTGAGACTGTGATCTCTCTAGAGACTGGATTTCCGACACTAAGGACGAGCTTGTTCACATCAGACAACAATTATAGGTTATTGGAAAAAAGTCTAGACTTGGTTGAGGAACGAAGAGAAGCTACCATGGTTCAGCTAGCATATTATCAACAAAAGTTCAAATAAAGGTATGATAGCAGTGTAAGGGCAAGGCCGTTAGCACCTGACGACTTAGTATTGAGAAAAGTTGTGGGTACTGCAAAAAACCCAACATGGAGAAAGTTAGGGCCCAATTAGGAGGGGCTATATCATATTACCTCGGTAACTGGTATAGGTGCTTATTTTAAAGAAGATTTAGATTAAAATGTTATACCACGCCATTGGAATGTAAATAACCTACGAAGATATTATTATTAATGAAAGGCAACTGTGCCACATATTCGTTTATAATATTATATGTTGTGTGTTCCATTTCTTAAAGTGTTAAACATAATCTTGGTCATGCCTGGTTCCTCGAATCACATATCTTGAGTAAATTAACACTGCTCATTATTTATATAAATGTTAAACAGAACATTGGTCATGCCTAGTTACTCGGACCACATACCTTGGGTAAATTAATACTTATCATTATTTATCTAAGTGTTAAACAGAATGCCTGGTTCCTCATACCACATACCTTGGGTAAATTAACACTGCTCATTATTTATCTAAGTGTTAAATAAAATCTTGGTCATGCCTGATTCCTCGGATCACATACTTTGGGTAAATTAATACTTATCATTATTTATCTAAGTGTTAAACAAAACCTTGGTCATGTCTGGTTTCTTGGATCACATACCTTTGGTAAATTAACACTGCTCATTATTTATCTAAGTATTAAACGAAACCTTGGTCATGCTTGTGTTAAATAGAGCCTTGGTTATGTTTGGTTCATCGGATTACATATCTTGAATAAATTAATACTTATCATTATTTATCTAAGTGTTAAATAGAACTTTAGTCATGCCTGGTTCCTCAGACCACATACCTTGGGTAAATTAACACTGCTTATTATTTATCTAAGTGTTAAACAGAACTTTGGTCATGCTTGATTCCTCGGACCACATGCCTTGAGTAAATTAATACTTATCATTAATTATTTAAGTGTTAAACAAAACCTTGATTATGCTTGGTTTCTCGGACCACATACCTTGGATATATTAACACTGCTTATTATTTATCTAAGTGTTAAACAGAATCTTAGTCATGCCTGGTTTCTCGGATCACATATTTTGAGTAAATTAATACTTATCATTATTTATCTAAATGTTAAACAGAACCTTGGACATACCTAGTTCCTCGGACCACATACATTGGGTAAATTAATACTGCTCATTATTTATCTAAGTGTTAAACAGAACCTTAGTCATGCCTGGTTCCTCGGATCACATACCTTGAGTAAATTAACACTGCTCATTATTTGTCTAAGTGTTAAATAGAACCTTGGTAGTGCTTGGTTCCTCGGACCACAGTCTTTTGGTAAATTAACACCTACAACTACCTGAATCTACTGTTAAGTGGAATTCTAAGTGTAGTCCTGAATATGATAGTCACCTTGGATCATATGCCTTGGATAGATAGATGCTTCACCATTATTTAAAATTAAGAAGGGAATCTTGAAGTACGCATAATCCTTTGAGCTACTTATTTCAGGTACACAAAGTATGTTTTTGAAGTTAAGTTACAAGTTGCCGAGTGTTATGGGCTAGGAAAGGTTATCCTATTACACTACCAATTACATGAAAGGTAATAATCAGATTGCCACTTGCATAAGTAAATGTCAAATTTAAGAATGAAGATACATCTTAATCAAGAGAGATTTTAAGTTAAGCTTGTATTGGTAAAACACTGATCAAGAAATAGATATTGCTTTGTTTAGTCTAAACACGATGAAACATAAAGGAATTTACTGCTTCTCATTAAGTAAGGCCTTGAAAAGGCAAGGAAATACATATTGAAAAACATAAACAACAAATACATATAAAAGGAAAGTGCAAAAAAAAAAAAAAAAAAAATATATATATATATATATATATATAGAAAGAGACATTTATTCTTGGAAGGAGAAGGATTGGCCTTGGCTGCACCTTTGGTAGTCACCTCAGGAATTGTAGCTTGAATGGTGCCCTTACCCTTAGGGTCTTCCTTAGCGGTGAAGGGAAGGGTAACCAGTACCAACTCTTGGCTCTGGGAGACTCCCTTCTCCTTGGAAGGTTCCTAGGCGAGGGTGGCAGCTTGGTTGGCTTAGGGATTACCTCTTTTGCTGTGTCCTCCTCTTTCTCAGCAGCACCAACGTGACCGACCTCTTTAGGAGGAAGGGTGGAAGGTGGGAGAGCACTGGCAGAGGCGTCCTTGCTAAGATTAGGATCTTTGGGAGCACTCTCAGCCTTGGAGCTTGAAAGGCTTGGTGCTCGGATGGCTGGGGGTAGAAGACATTTTCTGCTCTCCTCAGTGTGGAAGAAGCATCCACCCCAGCTTGGTTTAGGGCTTCGTTTCACACTTGGAGGCAATAGCCTCTGGAAACCCCATAGACCTGAGCCCTAAGGTTTTCCTCGGTCTCTACCACCTCAATATCATACCCCTCTTGCTCAGCTTCTTCTGTAGCTTTTTCTGCTTCTACCAGCTTTCTCTTTAGAGTCCTTATCTGTTCTTTGGATATAGAAAGCTGATCTTCAGTTTGACATAGCTATTGGCGCTAGGTCTCTACTTGTCTCTCAGCACCTTCCAAGGCTGCCTCGGCACTCTTTTTCTCTTTAATAGCCTCGCTTAACTTGGCATTAAGATCCTTAACCCTCTGCTCGACCAAGGTAAAGGCCTTCACGGTAGCTATGTGCCGTCCTTCCTCCTTCTTCATTTGCTGGTGGGAATTGTTCACCAGTTCCTCGGTCATATGCAGCTTGAATTGCCTTTGTTAAAAAAAAAAAAAAAAAAAGAGAGAGAGAGAGAAGGAGAAAAAAGGAAAAACCTACCAACATAAGATCCCTCTTCAGAGTTAGAAACACTTCGTGTTTCTTCATGGTTCTCAAGTCGGTCATGTCATCAGGTAGCAATAGTGATTGCTCCTAGGCATTAGCCACATACCCCGCCTTCCCCTTTTGAAAGTCCTTAATAGAGGAATCCAGGGGATCCGTTTAGTGCCAAGGGAAGGTTCCAAGTTTGGACCCTAGGGCAACGATCAAGCCCCCTCTCCACAATGGCCCCTTCACTCGAGGACCTCGTCTGGGCGACCCTTGCTATTTTAGCCCCTTTCTGGGGCTCAAGTTCTTTAGAGGGGATGACCTCTCCCTCCTCGGCTACGTCTTTGCCTTTTCAATCCCGCTTCCTTTTCTTATTTGCAAGATCAGGCTGGAAGGTTTGGGCGGGAAGGGGAGTATGAGGCTTGGTTTGGATGGCCACCTCAAGCACGGTGCCTTTTGCATGAGACTTAAGAAGCTCAAGAAGGCTTGTCTTGGCCTTGCGCTGTAGCACCATTGCGTCGAGAATACTGGGGGCTTCTTGGACACTACTTACTTGTGCAGAGGGAAGGTGGCTGACATCAACATCTGAAGGCTCTGGAGACTGAAGTTGGTTGAAAACTTCAAATTCTTCCTCGGAGTCCGAAACTTCAACTACTTTTGCTGTTTCTTCGGAAGTTGGTTGGGAAGGGGTTGTTTCTTCCTCGGCAATGCGCTGAAAGGCAGTTCCACCAGTTGTGTGCCTTCTGGAGCAAGACCAGTAAGGAAGCTCGGTACTGCGATGTTGATCTAGTGTAAGCGAGGGTCTTTCGCTTTTATAACGTACTTAGGGGCTTAAAAGCTGGAGGAGATGGGATTGTAATTGAGGATGATGTAGGTTGCTCTTAACTGTCTGTCGGTGTGGACAAAAATCTCGATCTTCAGTATCATTGTCAGGTCGGGCTTGTTGACAAGACTGAAGTTGGGGATTGCAGAGTACTTATCTGCAAATTCACCAAGAGTAAAAACATTGTTAAAGTACAACACAGGTAAAATAAGAACGAATTTACGAATGAAAACAGAAGAAGTAAGCACAAAAAATGCTAGTGAGAAAAGGGTATTGTTAGAATAGTAAATGTAAACCTAAACACCTCACCTGGTGTCCCATCTCGTGTTGGGCAATAAAGTCTACCATGCCATTCCCTTGACACAATTAGGAAATCCTTGTCCATACTCTTGTTAGTATCAGGGAGACACAATATTAACCTGACTGCAGGGACCCTAGTTTTCAGATAATATCTCTGTTCTTTGAGGTGTTGACGATTGTATATCTAGTTAACGTCATGATGGATGAGGTTCACACCCATTTTTTTGTTAAGGGCATCTACGCTACCTAAAATTCTAAACACATTAGGGGCGCACTGGGTAGAAGAAAGTCTATGGGCAATAAGGTAGTCCCTAGTCACTCTACCCATGGGGATTCTTATCCCTTCCTTTATAAAGACAATCATAGGGATTACTACTTTTCCTTCTTGCCTCAGGGTGTGTCACTCCCCTCAGTGACAATACCTAATGGAAACCCTAGGTGGAATACGGTAACGGGCTTTAAAGCTCTTTATACCCTCTGGGTTGTCTACTGTTATGAAATTTTAAAGTACTCGCAAGTGTACGAACCGTACTGAAATATAGTTTGACAAGAACGAGGTCGAACCCACAGATACTTGAATGAACGTAGGAAAATTAATCAAATCTTAACCAAATTAATCATGATCTAGTTTAATAAAAATTGGTTGTTTTGAAATTAAATAAACTAAGCAAATAATAAAATTAAGCAAATAGTTAAACTAAGCAAAAGATATAAAGCAATAAAAAGATGTAAACAATCAAGGGAAAGGAATAAAGGTTTTGGAATCTGCCTTGTTAATTCATATCAGCATATATTTATGATCATTAATTTTTTCCAACTCACTACATGATAATCTAGAAATCAATCTTGCTATCATGGAAAATATCCTCATTAAAATCCTTATTTTAAAAATCAAAAGCATGTTCTTCTTCGCTTCTTAAGTATAAAATCAAATCATCAATTGTATCCGTAGCCAAACAAATCACAAGATATATCTAATTCTAAAAATCAAATCATAAATTGTATCCATTGACAGACAAATCACAAACGATATCCAATTTTATAATCAAGATTTAATAAACCAAGCGTTCAATTAATTAAGACAAATTCTAAATCATGAGAAAAACATGATTGAACTCATATCTAGAATCCCATCTTAGTCAATTGATATGAAGCAAGAACAATTTAAATCATTAAAGAACAACTATTGTGGGAAAAATCAAATCACATAAATATTATTGATAATCCTTAACAAGGTTTCATCCTCAACCCTAATTATAAATTTAACTACTTATAGTAATTGAAAGAAAACACAAGAATAAATTTACTAAACATTAAACTAAAAAAATAAAATAAAAAAAGAAATAGTCACAGTGCTAGAGAAGAGTCATAAAAGAAAACCACGCTCTGCTGCCTGTGCTCCAGTCCTAGTCGCTCCTTAAACAATCTAACCTCGAGGCTTATATATGAAAAAAAAAATAACTCCTAATACAATTCGGACTGGCCTTCTTTTCTATTGCGTTAATTTGCTCATTTATAATCACATAACATACGCGGCTGACCTAAGGCTTTTCTTTCCAAAGACCAAAACCGAAGTGGCCTAATAGAAATTCCTTGTTTGATTCTTGTACGTCGGTGAAGTTATAGGGAATTGTTGGACTAGAGAAAGCCCATAAACATGCAAACTTCTTGTCTTTTATTTTCCTTATCTGACACTTCACGCTTTCTAGCCTTGCAAATTACAATTCTCTACAAGTTGGCTTCTTGAATCAATTGGCCCCACCTTATTGTTTCAGCATAGTCAATTACACTTCACTTGCTCTACTTCTTCTTCATTTTTCATGTCTTCCACTAATTCTTGTAAACATGCAAAGCTTTTATAACCTATAAAACAAAGATAGATTATAATTACTCACAAATTAATCATAAAAATGAGGTAAAATATGCAAATATGAGAGTACTTATTATATAAATTTCATGCACATCATCTACTAAACTAGCGAATCTACCAATTTGAAAAATAATTGAAGGTATTAGGGTGATGAGGTGAAATTAGAGAGGTCGAGGAAGAAAAGGTTCTAAATTTAAGCAGAGACACAAAAGGTAACTTACGAAAGTATAGAAGGGCTCCTCGGATTGGTTCTTGAGAGTTGAAGATGCAAAAAGTGGAACAACCAAAATCTTCGAGCGATATATACAAGGATGGGAAAAGTAAGCGGGAGAGTTCTTGCCCAATTCCCCATAAAATTTCTCCACCGCAGGATCTCCATTCGCAAGACGTGGGGGTTAGAGCGCCGAATGAAATAAATGTTAGAGCGTCCTAGATGTCAAAGAGTCAGGAGCATGTCTCTCTGTAGTTGAAAAGGCACATGCACAGAAAGAAATGACATTAGAGTGAGGGGGGCAGTTGCCAAGAAATCGAAATCCCACTTTTTCCTAATGAGCAAAATAGGGGAATTTCGAGAGGTTATTGTAGGGATGAAGGGCCTAAGTATGGGTATTGGGCCGTAAACCATGTCCATGGACATCAAATAGTCCGAGGATAGGTAAATTCTATTGGAAGCCTACAAATTAAGGGTTCGTGGAAGAAGTTTGATCATGAGGAACTGAAAGTGTTGTCTGAGGAGAAGTACCTCCTTGGCTAAGCAGAGTAGAGGTCATAGGTCCAACCTTACGTCAAGAACCAGGCAACGGGCAATCATGCTGGCAAGGGTAAACGTTAGATGAGGATAAGACAAAATAGAGTTGGGAAATATTTGAGAAGAAAGCTACTAACATCGTATTGAATGCTTTGCAGCTAACTCTTTGGCCGCATTAATGTGGAGGTGATACCTGAACAGTAATCTTCAGCCTTACAGCTACCCTCAAAGATTTTAGAAAGGTGCTGATGGGACAAGTATCAAAACCAACAATTTGATCTACACGTGGAGGGCTGAGATAAAGTAAGGAAGGGGAATATAAAGAAGAAAAACCCCATTACAATGGGATCATCAGAGAATCTGTAGAAAAATCACTGTATACTCAAGCACTGTAATTGTAGTTAAGCCAAGAGAAATACATAAGAACAACCTTCCTCGGACTTTGTCGAGGAGGATTTTCATTGCCCAAAAACTATTTGTTTGTGCTTTCTAGTAACAATTAGCCTACTGTGATCGTTGTCCACCTAACTCATTGAAAATTTAGTTTCAAGCCCACTCTCTAAAAATTCATTATTTTAGGCTCTTTGCGCCATTGACCATTTCATTTGGGCTTTGGGAGCGAAACGTGCCCTTACATATATATATATACACACACACACACACACACACACACACATTAGTCGCTAACCTGTGCTATGCATAGGAACCTACCTATTTGTGCGATGGACTAAAATAATTTTATAAAATCTTAAATTGATTAAGAAACTATACCATTACATGATTTGCTCTTGTATAACTTCAATTTGTGTTACAATTTGATAAAGAAGCCATTGCATTGAACGTGCAATGGATTACAAAAAATTTGAATTACAAAAAATAACTCAAAAATTCAGATATTAAAACTTCTAAAAGACCAAAAATATCAAAGAATCAAATGATTCACTGTTTAGAAATTATTAAAAAAAAAACAAACAAAATATATATGACTAGACAATTGAGAAATATAAGAGAAAGTTGGGTTACATTTAAAAGAATAATTTCAATTATTGCAAACTTTTTTATCTTGTCTAAATAGAGTTTGGTAGTTCATGTACGAAAATTACTTTTAAAAAAAATACATGAAAAACCATAAAATAATAATAACTTTTTTATAACAAAGTAGAGGAGAAGAAAATAACACAAGAAGAGCTCATACCTCTACTTTGCTTTAAAAAAATTATTGAGGTTTGCATTACTTTTATAGTGTTCATGATTAACCTCGCAAGTTTGGAGATAAATTATTAAGGTTTGAGTTTGAGTTTAAGTTGGACTTGTTAGAGAGATAGAGTTTAACTCCTTATTAAGTTTGGATTAAACAAAAATAATTTTGTTTAAAAAAATGACAATGATGAGTTTGAGTTTAAATTGGACTTGTTAGAAAGATAGAGTTTCAATTCTTGTTAACTTTAGACTAAACAAAAATAATTTTATTTAAATAAAATGATAATTTTATTTAAATATTATGTTGACGTAAAAAATTGTGAGAGTTTCAAATGTTTCGGTTATATATATACGTATATATATATTTGAATTTTAATATATAATAACACTAACACTCACCATGACTGTTTTGTTGCAAGTGCTTTTGCATCTTTAGGTTGTTCAGGGACTATTGAGTGGTCTTTTGGGTTGTTACTTATTAGATACTTTTTGTATCTTGTTATTTAATTTTTTTTTAAATAAATGAATAAATATAACAGTGAGGGGTAAAATTATTGAGTTTTCGGAATTTATGTGGCTTATGAAGTCAATAAGATATATATTATAGATTTGATTTATATTACACCCGGCAACTCCAAAAACATAGGATTATCCACAATCCACTAAGTCCAGGTAACTATAAGTCAAGAGTCAACCTAATCTTAAAATGAATGTCAATAATTTTGCTTTAAAAAAATGATAATGATGAGTTTGAGTTTAAGTTGGACTTATTAGAGAGATAGAAATAGAGTTTCACCTGTTATTAAGTTTAGACTAAACAAAAATAATTTTATTTAAATATTGTGCTGACGTGAAAAATTGTGAAAGTTTTAAAAGTTTTGGTTTTATATATTTCTCTATATATGTAGATTAACACCATGACTTTAAGATGAGTGCTTTTTACAAAGTGTTAGCTGAAACCAGCTCTAAAAATAGAAATATAAATTGCATAGCTATTTCATTTAAAAATGCAAGGTTTACATCACAAAGAAATAAGACAAGTTCATGAACTAGAAACCTCTCATAAGACAATAAACTTACATTTAAATCTAATATGAGGTTAAAAATCCTAAGAACCGCCGTCTTCTATTTTCAATCAATCTTAAATTTCTTAGACTAACACTTCTTTGATATAAACATTTTCACCTAAGAAAGTTGGAACGGAACATAAACATCTTTAAGAAAATAACTATTCAAGCATATACCTGAAAACCCATTTGCCATTTAAACCAAAACCCCATAATAAAAATAAAAATAAATAAATAACCCAAATGCAAAATCCTAAAAACCCCCACTATTTTATCTATAAGCGAAAAATCTTAAGAACCATCATCTTCTATTTTCAATCTTAGATTTCGTTGACTAACACTTCTTTGATATAAACAGTTCAACCTAAGAAAGTTGGAACATAAACAGTTTTAAAAAAATGATTATTCAAGCATATCCCAGAAAACCCATTTACCATTTAAACCAAAACTCCATTATCAATCCTAAAGAGAGGACACCAACCTAGGATATGAAATACACGAAATCAACAAAACCCAAAAATATCACAAAATGATAAATAAGCAGAGAGAGAATGAAGTCAAGGACCTTACAGCTAAGAGAGACAAAGTACACTAGCTTGTTTGACCAATGACAGAACCTTCCCAAAACATCAAACCCAGATACCCATAACACGAAACCAATAGAGCAGAAGCGGTGGTGAAGGTGAGAAGAGGCGAAGACTGGAGAGCTCTGAGAGAGAGAGTGAGTGACGGTGAGGTGGAGAGAAAGTGTGACGGTGAGGATTGATTACTAAGGAGAGGTAGAGAGAGAGTGTGAGTGACATGAAAGATTTCGGGTTTTTTTTTTTAATATGAGTCGGGTTTGGATAATATTCTTACCCTACCCAATATCCATACCCTACCCAATTATGCTCTATCCATGAAGAACCGGGTATTACCTAGAACAATTAAGTAGGGTAGGGTATGATATCCATTACTCAATGGGTATGGCCATCCCTAGTTAAAACCATGCCTAAGATGAAAATGGTGCACCACATTAATCAAACGTGGAATTCAATGCTCAGGCCTCACTATGCGCCTGTGCCTCTCTGAGATCCCCATTCGACATCACCCCTTTGCAGAGGGACATGTTTTAAGTCCCAATGGCCCTAAACTATATGATAAAAGGTACGTATCTCACCCACATAACCATACCTTGATTGATTTTGATATTTGAAGCACACCATGTAATCCCAAATAAAGGAACTCATCCACATCAATAGAACCCAACCCATTCATAAAATACCTGTGCTCATAACGCACAATGAGAACAACCAGCCTTTTGGATCAACTTTAAAGTCCAAAGCATTAAGGGTCTGTTTGGTTGGAGCCTAGAGGGGTGAAAAAGTAGGAGGATAGAAAATGGTAGGATGATAGAAAAATTTTTATTTTTTCTCATTTTTGTTTGGTTGGGAGTGAAAAAGTGAAGAAATGGAAAAAGTGAGATTATATAAATTTACTCATATAATCTTATTAAAAATGATGCCCAATTAAAAAAAAAAATGATAAACAACCAAGAAAAATACAATCACACAAATTTATTAAAAAAATAAAAATCATGTCCAGAAAAAAAAAATCATGTTTAAACCCAAAAAAAAAAAAAAAAAAAAGAAGAGGCAACCTGCATCGTCCAGTGGAAAGCAAAAGAAAAAAAATGAGAACAAAAAGTTTTCGCTTGTTATAATTGGAATTGAAAAAAAAAGAAAAAGAAAAGAGCAACATAGAAGCCCACATGGGCATTTTTGTCATTCAACCACTAGACTTTCTCTCCATTTTAGGGAAAAAACTTTTTGGTAGGTCTGTGGAGAAAACACCCCCATTTTTCTCTCTCCCCCTTCCAACCAAACACCCTCCAAAAAGTTTTCCCTTCTCTCTCTCTTTCTTTTCTTTTTTTTTTTTTTTCATCATTCCTAAAATCCAATCTACCAAACACACTCTAAAACTCCTAAAACTATGCAAAACTCCTAATTAAAAAAAAAAAAAAAAAAAAAAAAAAAAAAAAGGAACTACAACCTCCAAGTAGAAAAAATAAGAGCTAGCAGATAGACTTAAGAGTCCAACTTTGAACTCCCAATGATATGTAACTAGGGGTGTCAAAACTGGTTTGGGTTGGGTATAAAATCATATGTTGAAGCGATTTATTAAATACCTACAAAAATTGAAGTTTGTGATAGACCAAGAATGTATTGACTCCTTGTGATGAATTAGCCAAGTTGATTAATTAATCAAATTAACATACAATATGCGTGGCAACACAAACAAATCACTAACCAAGTAAAGATGCAACGAAAAATAAATTGACATAGTAATTTGTTTACGAATGGGGAAAAACCTACACGGCAAAAACTCCACCGAGTGATTTTAAGGTCGCCACTCCCAAAAATTTATTATTATCACAACAAGCGGTTACAAGTAAAAGAATATCAGTACCTTATATCAACTTATAGTCGAACCCTTACACCAATACCCAATTGGACTTGTTCTGTAGTGACAACCTCTTCTTTTAATGCACGACTCCCAGTACGTGACTAACGAATTCGATGCGCGGATCCCAGTATGCGACTTACTCACCAACTTGAGAAAGATGTTGGCTGTAAAGTTCTTCAATTCATCAACACGATGAAGACCACGAAGCTCTTTGGTTACAAAATCCTACAGTGTACAATCGCAGCCGCTTCTTCAAGAGAAACATGAACTAGGACAAATTTTGTCTCCGATCACAATTTGTATGAACAAAACTTTGCTTCACACTTGAACAACTGTGCAACCTTTGACAGCCCTTAAAATAATCCTTATATATGTTTAGGGTTGTGAGAAAAGAAAGCCTAAACACATACTCACGAATTGGAATGAAATCAGATCTGAAAAATTGATTTTCATAAATCTCGACAGATACTCTATCTATCGAGCAACTGTCGAGCATCGGGCTAGAACAACCTTTTAAGTCTCGATAGATACTAGCTGTCGAGTTTTAAAATTCAACACTTCTTCACTTGATTCTTGGACAAATTTGTATGGCTTTAACACTTGAATTTGAAACCTTGTTCCTTGAAGTATTAAATACATCCTAGATCTACCAAATTACAAGTAAAGTGCGTATTGTTAAAGGATTAGCCAATTCTATAATGACATATGTTCCTAACATAATTCACATATGTCCTAACAGTTTACCTCTCAAATTTTGAGTCATTTCAGTGATGTTCTTAAAAAAAAGAGAAATTATATTTAAAATCATATAATTTAAGAGGTTTAACAAATTAAATTATGTAGTTTCAAAAACAACAAATTTAACGTTGATGTTTCAGAAAGTAGCAAATTAAACTTCAACCTATTGTGTTTGAGATTTAATATAAGTTGAGGGTTTAATTTAATACTTTCTTGAAACCTAAGAATTTAATTTATTACTTTTGAAACTATAAAAAGTTTAAATTTGTTACTTTAAAAACTATAGGGTTTAATTTGTTTCATGCTTACAATAAAATTTTTAAAAAAATAGTCACCTGGTCTAGTAGTTATAGAGATAAGATACATTTTTTCTTACTTTCATTTTTTAGTATGCGTTAAAGTTTTGCATTATTCTTGAACTTGAAGACTTAGATGGAAAATTGAGTAATGTAATAGAGAAGTAAATGTTGTAAATATCGGTAGCGTGCTTTGAGTAGGCAATGGCATTGCCTCCCTTGAAATTTTGTTATTAACTTTGGTAGACAATTTAGTAATTTATGTTAAAAATGAAAATCTTCAAAATGTCATTATAGAGACAATAAAAGTTAATTTCATTATATAAAACATCATCATCAAGCATAATTTTGATAGGAGATATTAAGTTATTATTTTACTATATATTTTTATACATGTCTAATTCAAGAGAACTACACGACTTTTAAGCCTATCTACAAAAGAATTGATCAACTAATCCATATCTACTGCAAAACTATACCATATGCTGTGGCGAAGGAAGAAAAAAAAAGTGGATATATATATATATATATATATATTTTTAAAAGCTAAATGTTGACAAATAATTTATCTCACATAATCATAAAAGAACCCTTTATGCTTTCCTTTTGTCGTTGTTCTCAAGTGTTGCTCGTGTTCCTCATGCTCCTCTTGCCAAGGCAGAATTTGGGATTCAGGCTTTGCAAAGATTCTCAAGACCTCATCTCTAAGGCCAGTGTCATAGACCTCACAAAACCGAGTAGACCAATCTTGGGGTTCAACAGCTCTAGTTCCCAAACCAGGGGCTCGATCCTTAGACCCTGCATTTTGGTCATTCTGCCAATCAGCCACATAAGTAGCCACTCTCCTATAGAATTTCTCCTTGAACACTTCCCATACTTGGTACTTATAGTGATTAATTATCAATACTCCCTTGTCCACATTCACATACTCAAAACCATGCCTAAGATGAAAATGGTGCACCACGTTGATCAACGTAGAATTCAATGCCTCAGGCCTCACTATGCTCTTGTGCCTCTCCACCACCCCCACTCGACATGTGTACCCAACTGTCACCCCTTGCGGAGGAACACGTGTAAGGCCCGACGGCCCAAAACTATAACAAGAGGTACGCATCTCACCCACATAACCATACCTTGATTGATTTTGAAGCACATCATGTAATCCCAAAGTTGATGGCAAATAAAGGAACTCATCCACATCAATAAACCCAACCCATTCACAAAAGTCCCTTGCCCTTAACGCACAATGAGCAAAACCAGCCTCTTGGGTCTTGATCCAAGGCCAAATGTGCATTGTAATGTTGTAATTGGCATTGGACAACCACTCTAACACTTCATCAATGTTGTCATCACTATTGTTATCATAGATAAACCAACGTTGTACCCCAATTGCAGCATGGTACATGACCCATTCTTTTAAGAACCTAGCCTGATTGCGCAACATGGTGCACACACACATCTCGTACTCTTTTCGGATGGGCGGGTCAGATCGAACCGAACGGAGCCCTGCCCGGGCTATAGAGTGGAATGTTCCTCTACCTTTCACTCTTATTGAGACCTTCACAGAATTATTGCCCATTATCCTACGTGGACTAGTCAAAACACTGAGAGGGGTTTTGCACCGTACGATCTCCTGAGCAATCGATACGACGTTGGTCCTCAACAAATACCTCGGTCTCGTGAAATCCCAGCCGTACACGCACTCGAACTTCGAAGAGTTTGAGATTTTCTCGGCCCGTAGATTAAGGCCTTTCACGAACACGATCGTGGTGTTGTCTCGGTCTATCATAGCCTCGTACACAAGCGAGTCCCAAATATGTGTTGGCCCGGCTGTGATATTCTCACCGTCGGATTTCAAGGCAAGCGAGACCGTGAAGCCACGTGGATGAAGCGGACACCGTACGATCTGGCTATCTCGATCATCACCGTCCACGTACAATGGCTCCTGCTTGAGCGATGAGTTGGCCGAGAAATAAACGCAGTCGAGGTCCTCTTTCGTAAATAACCGAGTTGATGGAGGGTAATTCAGGAAAAGAAGAGCCTGATCTGGAAGCAAAACTGTTTCTCGAATTGAAATGGAAGGAGTCACCGGAGCTTCGCCGGAGATGTACTCCCTCGACGGAGCTTGCCATCTGAAGACCAATACTGGCCGAAACTTTTCTGTTAAAAAAAAAAAAAAGATTAATTTATAGAAGAAGTCAAACAATTATTTGCAATTTTCACAAAGCTTAGTTTTAATTAAATTTGTCAAAATTTGCGTAACGACCATTGAATTTGTAATCACATTGAGTTGAATCATTGTATTTAATTCACTGCTAATAAAAAAATGGGACAAGTGCAACATTAGCATGTTCAAAACTAGATAAAGTAATATAAAATTGACACAACGGAATTGGATTTTTCCTATTTATATTAACGAATAAAACAGTAGGGAAACTCCAAAAAACCAAAAGACAAGTAGTTTAAATTGCACATTCTGATAAAAGCTATTAAAAATGAAATCTTTATATCAAATTATTAAAAAGAAAGAGAAAAAAAAAATTTAAAATAAACGTTTGTAAAAAAAGTTACGCAGATGATGTTCTAGGTTTTAAAAACGCTAGGCTAGGCTTAACCAAATGGATTTGGATTTCAAAAGACGTAGAAATTAAAGAGAGTAAAAAAGAGTGTACCGTTACCGCCAAAGAGTAGATGAAAAGTGGAGAAGGTGAAGCCGGTGAAGAGGACACAAGAGAAGACAACGATGAGGGTGCACCAGAAGAAGCCGCTCCACGAAACGACGTCGCGTTGTTTCTTACCGCGATCCTTCATGGCTGAGGCCGCTGTTGTAGCCAACGACCACTTCTTCCTTCTTGCTTTTCATTCATTACTAGATAGGAACTTAGATATGTATTTATGGGATTCTATATTGTTTATTTTTATTCTCTAGGATGATCGAAACCTAGGAGGAAAAGTTTCAGTTTGTGTAAGAGAGAAAGTCGGGGAGTGTTAATTATGGGGGAGAGAAAGGGACGGCCACATCTGCTTATGGCTTAGCTGTTTCGACCTTTCATTTCGGTTTGTATGCGGTCGTTAACGTGTTCAGCTCGGAGATCATTGGGTGCGTACTGCTTTTCTTCTGAAAACTGTGAGCCACCAACCAGGTGACGACATTCCATTACGTGACAAGGACTGTCAAGTCATTTTGATTGCTACGTAAAGGGTTAAAAAAAAAAAAAAAAGTTTATTAATTGCTACTATTTGTTTATGATTATTGAGAAGAATATTAGATTTGACATTTGAGAATATTGATAAGACTTAGAATTTGGGTGTGTTTCATTTAAATTTCAACTTTCAAATTATTTTCTTTAATTTTTAAAGTTTCTAAAAACGTGTTATTTAATCCTTATTGTTTCCTATAGTTTTATTTAAATTAAACCTTATAATTTTTTGTGACTTTCCTTTAAATCTTAAAGTTTGAATTAAGTTTTATTTAAACTAAATGATGATATGATAGTTAATAGAAAAATGTTTAAAAATGAAACGTACTAGAAACTTTTAAATAATTCATTTTTTAAGTTTAAGGTATAATTGAAACACACCTAAACACTAAACTCTAAGTTTTTAAAAGTAATTTACTATATCAAAAAAAAAAAAAAGTAATTTACATTTTTTGCTTTAAAAAATTATAGTAATTGGAGATATTAGAATTTTATCATTACAATTTTTAAAGGATAAATATTAAAATTAAAATTACTATAAAGTTCACTTCTTTGAAAAAGAAATATATATATATATATATATTTTTAGAGAGTTTCAACTTACGACACTCGCTTTGATAGCTATTTATTATTAGATCAAGACACCAATCGATTTTTTGTATAAGTGGAGATTGAACTTTAAATATCTTATTTAATCATCAGAGATTTTATTAGTTGAGTTAATTTTACCGGCCAAAGAAATAGTTAAATGCATCCAATTTAAGTGAATAATTTCTAAAAATACAATAAGTTGAGAAATTATACCTGATTTTATGACTTATTTATCTGGGTAAGAAATTCTTTTGTCAAAGTAATTTTCATAAAGCTTTCCAAAGGATGTGATGATCACTGAGCACAGATCGGATTTTAGATGAGTAATCAAAATTCAAAACCAACGACTATGTTGAGCACAACATAACATTTTGGATACCATTCGTGTTAATTTTTTCTTTCCGCTTCATAAGATAAGATTTGAAAATGGTACCTGAAGCCTGAACGATCGTCGATCGAGGTCACTTTTGGGGACGTGGGGACCCACTAAAAGAATACATGGGTTCCTAAAAACAGTGCCACCTCATCTAGAAACAAGTGTCAAATTCTGATTCTAGGTGCTGAAAAAGACTTGGGCGGTTGGGCCGGTGTTTTGGTGTGTACCTGCGTCTGCGTGGGTAAGGTATGTATATACTGTCACACATCTTCACCAAATCTTGTGACAGCCCGAGCCTGATATCACCACAACTTGCCTTCAAAGAGTTTCACAAGGAAAATTAACAGTACATAACATATGTTTATGAAATATAATTAAGCATGATTTATGATGTACCAATGGCATTTGTTTGAGATTAATCATATTTCCGTCCCTTGTAAGATTTTGAATTGCCAATAAGGTTTTGAGTTCTAGATCTAATTCTATCAAGTGTGTAACCAAATTATTACGGTAATGTAATAGTTGTATTACATTATTTCTCTCATATATTTTACCTTTTCAATCTCCATTTGATACTCCTTTTGGAGTTCAACTTCAACCTCCTCATTGATGGAGGGACATGTCACAAGAGTGTTGATCAACATAAAGTAGGAAGTCTGGTTCATGAGCTCATCTACAAACAAAGTATAATAACGTTAGATTAAATGAATAAATTCATCATCTCCTAATAGTTTAAACTTTTTGAATAATCGATAATTTAACATATACATTTATAAATTTATGTTAGCTCATGAGCTCAACATAAAAAAGTACTACATTTGCAAAGTCAACTTCCAAACAAAGTATAAATTTATTAAAATTTTCAAACCATATCATTTGCAAATTCATGAAATGAAAATATATTTATGAGAAGTCTTTAATATCATGGAATGAAACTTTTTGCCATTTGGTTATATTGAATCCTCCAAATCCTCCCTCTCAAAGCGTGTGAAAAGTGAAAACTATAATCATGTGGAATTTACATGTGATTAGCCCTCTCATAACGTGTGGAAAGTGCAAACTACAATCATGTGGAATTTACATGTGATTAGAAGAATGATGCATTAATGGGATGAATGAGATGCCCTCTCCTCAACATCTTTCTCAATACTAATAAATGAAAAATTCGCCTATTTTCCTCTTTCCTGGTGCTTAAAAATCTTATAGACGGCATGATACACATAATAAGAATTGCTCCAAGAATTCAACTAATCACCCACCTTCAATTTACGTGTGATACTGTATTTTTGCCGGAAGGTAACTCTAGATGAAGTGAATGATTGACAAAATTGTCTTAGGAAATAAAAGCTTTGGTCACAAGACAAACTATTAACAAATGCAAATCTTCTGAATCGCCAAGCTAGCATTTCTTGGTTTTAAAAAACCAAACCAGAACTGCAATCCAGCCACAAGTCCACTTTTTTTCAAAACCCAAAAAACCTAGGAAAAACAAAAATACACCGCAAACTGGCCAATCCATCTCTCTTTTCCTTCAATTGTCTCAATAATCATCCAAAGTGACCAAATCTGCAGGTCATGCTTATTAGTGCTTTGGTGTTGGGATGAGCATTTCTTCCTTCGTTCATTTGTTAATGAACTATTTTAAGAAAGTTTTAAATATTTTGATATCACTTTTATCTATATCTATACTGCTATTTAAGAGGCTCTCTCTATTTGAAATGAACATTTTGGTTGTTTAAAAATACTCTTTACATGTAACAACTTTAAATAGTGGAATCAAATAAGTAAAACTAAGGGCAATAAAATATTTTAGCAAATAATTTATTGAATAAAGAAATTAATGTAATTGCATATTAATTAAGTTGAATTTCTCAATGCTCCAAAAAAGTTAATATAACCATACTTTGATGGTCTAAATAAAGCTAAATTGTAGTAGCCTCTACGTGTGCTCAGAAAGTTTTCTATTTTTTTAAAGTACTTTCCATTCATCATAATTTGGGATTGCTACATCTTTCAATCACAAAATTATCTATGGGTGTGATGAGATTTATGGTATTATCTGTTTGTGTTTAATTTGGATTCTTTAATGTGGGTAGTGTATAGGAAAATGATTAGTATGAGATAGGATGATAGCCATTTGACTCTTTCGTGGTAGAGTCAGATAACTATTGTGGGGCTAGAGAATTTGGCAGCCCCGGCCCACTCTACACTAAGCCCAAGGCCTATGCCGAGGGTAAGGATGTGTCCGAGGACGAGTCCTTTCGGCAGTAATACCGCTGAGGACATCTATGTCCTCGGCCCGCACTAATCATCGTAAGGAAGAGCAAAGTGTCTTCGGAGGTAAACTTTCATAGCTATCCAAGACAGAGGCAGGTACAGCGGGTTGGTCATAGGAGCATGGTGGAAGAGCAATCCCAGGAGGAACTGTCACCTCCATATTAAATGCCCACAACTAACGTTCTGGCTGCATTAAATAGAGAAATGACCCTTGAACAATGCTGCCTCAGCTGCTACCACCCACAGAAAGGATAGAAGGTGGCTGATGGGACAAGTACTGGCATGATGACCTACATAAGCGACAAATGGAGGGCCGAGATTAACGGGAAGGGGGTATAAAATGTAACAAGTCCTCCAGAAAGAGGGACGGCATTTTTTTAAGGAGAGAGGAGAGGAGTCATAGTGTTTGTATAATCTTTGTAACCCAATACTAGGAGAGATAGAATAAAGAGATTATAGAGGAAAGTGGCCGAGGAGCCTAATTCCATACTTTTAGTCCGTATTCTTCTCAATCAATTTTTATATTACCATGCTTAATTGTACAACCCTCACTAGAGCCTAGTTCTTTAGCCCGCTCTCTACAAATTCATTGTACTGAGCCAGCTGGGCTTGAGTCCATTCATTCGCAAGGAATAGTGCTCGACACAGGTCCCTACAACTATAATCCTAATTTTAAACTTTTTTTAATAGGCACGAAGAAATGGGGAGAGAAAACCAAAATTAGGAAGAGAGAGAAAATAAAGTGTGTATGTCTCAAAAACCAAAAAAGGGGTTGAACTCTAAACTAATCTATTTCTATATTCTTCTCACAAATTATGAGGATGGATGTAAAGATGAGATCTTAAAATAGCTCTAGCTTTGAATTCAATTGGTTTTTCTAATAAAGAAAAAAAAAATTACAATTTGAAACTGTTTTATACGTTTTGTTAGTCATAGTTTCTTAAAGTTAAGCTCCATCAAAAAAAAAAAAAAAAAAAAAAAAAGCTTTATCATGGTAGATGATTAAAAAAAAAACAAAAACTCCTTCATGTTTAAAAAAAAAAAAAAAAGTTTACATGAGTATAAATGGCAAGCTAAATTTGACCATTATTTCAATAAGCAAATTGTCAAGAAAAAGTAGTTTTGATTTGTAGGAGTTCATCCATATTGCATTATAAAATCAAAATGGTATTGAAAAGTATAAATAATCTTTCAAACTTTTTCTTCTTCTAATTTTAGATATATGATTGGGTTTCTTAATTTTTATGATTTATTTATATTGGACTTCTCATAATTTGCATTGAATTAACTCATTTGACATAAAAATTTAAAAGGTGTGGATACCGCTTATTTGCTGAAAATTAAAAACTTATTGCTGAAAATACTATAGCAAAATAATTTTTAAATGTGTAAATAGTGCCATAAAACCCAAAAATACATGGGTATGCGCATTTTCTTGAGTTTGGTGGTCCCATGAATAGTGTCATGGGACCTCAAAAAAAGCCAAACGCACTAAAATGCGCTATTCAAACTCACACTAATATGAGAGTTTAGATGAGACACATGACACAAAATTAGATTCTAATTGAAATCCAATTTGGATTCTAATTATAGTTTTTTTCAACCTCAGCTCTCTCTCTCTCTCTCTCTCTCTCTCTCTCTCTCTCTCTCTCTCTCTCTCTCTCTCTCTCTCTCTCTCTCTCTCTCTACATATATATATATATATATATATGTACATATGTATATATGATTTGTATTTGTCAACATAATTATACAATATAAATCATTACAAGTCTTTAAATATAAATATTGTCAAGTCATTATTCATTATTACTAACTAGCTTATAATCTCATGCATATGCATGGATATACTTAAAAATATATAATAAGATGTATAATATAATTCCTAAATATATAATTTAAATAATATTGATAGTCATTTTTATATTTTGTTAACTCTTTAAAAAAAAATTTGTAAGAATATTATTAGGTATAATAAAATGTAAATTGTCCATTTTTTTTTAATTATTGTGAAGAAATTTTTTTTTTTTTTTTATGATTCATTTATTTTAGACTCTTTGATTTTTGTACTTAATAAATCACTTAGATGAATATTTATGATGTGGTCCCACATCATAAATAATACTTTTTAAGAATAAATAATTTAAGATGCATGGCGCAAAATTAGAACACTAATTTGAAATTCTAATTTGAGTTTTTTTCAGCTTCACCTATTATCATATATATTCTAGTATTATGTCCGTGCGTTGCACGGTTTTAATTATAAACTTTTAGTATAATTTTATTGAGAAATAATAAATTAATAATCACTTGAATATAGATTATATAAATTGCATATAAATTATTGTTCTTAAAAGTATCAAGCAATCACACAACATATTTATATGAAAAATTTCATAAATTTAATAATTAAAAACCAATGGAAACTTAACCAAAGTTATTTCATTTTCCAAAAAAATAAACATAATTCTCTTCTAATCAATATAAGAATACACTAAAAAAACTGTATATATAGCAAAATTTTCAATTGTGAAGATGTTAGATTTCTAATCAATTTAGGAATGATAAGAGAAATAGAATTATTAGGAAAAAGATATGTATTAAAAAAATTATCACAATTAACGTTTAAAAAAAATGTAAAACTCATCAATTAGGATGCATATTTATCCAAAAAACTTGAAAGTTAGGACTTGGGGGAGTTCTATTAGGCATAGAATTTCAAATTATATTGAAGTCAAATTACAAGAGAAAATATTAGATGGTTTGGAATTAAAGATACACCTATCCTATGTGAAATTCTAATCAATTATATATATATATATAGTTAAAATATGTTTCTATCAAATATGTCTCTAAAATTATTTTTATCTATAATTTTAAATTTTAAATAAAATACTAATGGTTACACAATCCTAATCTAAGTAAATTAGTTATTTTATCCATGTTTCTAAGGTTTTTATTTTTATTAACTTTTTTTTTTTTACGTATCTTATCATTTTAAATTTAAAAAAATTCTGCAATATGGATTAGACCTTGTTTTTTAGTGTAGTATTTAAAAAATGAGAAGAATTAGATTACATTATGTCTACGTCACTGTAATTTAAGATGAATTAGACCTTTTTTTTTTTTTTTTTTTAATGTAGCATAGGTCGTTGCAATTTAAGATGTATTAGACTTTTTTTTTTTCATAATACACTACACGTAAAAAATAAAGATTACATGGATAAGATGAAGAATTTGGATTTTTTTTTTTTTTTTTTAATGTAGCATAGGTCGTTGCAATTTAAGATGTATTAGACTTTTTTTTTTTCATAATACACTACACGTAAAAAATAAAGATTACATGGATAAGATGAAGAATTTGGATTGTAATCAAATAAAGACTTTTACCAATTTAGAAATTATAAGAGAAGAAAATATTACATATATATATATATATATTTTAAATCTAAAAATTATAAAAAAATTATACAATATGGTGAAGTCACTTGGCGCAATCACGGCGTTTAAGCCCAACTTTTATTAAATAGTATATGATATATATATAGGGCTGTACACGGTGCGGTGCGACCGGTTTTTGTGGCCGTTTCTGCACCGCACTGGAATCTTCAGTTTCCTAAAAACCCAAGCCATCGCTGCGCCTGAAGAACGATTCTCCGGCAACATCGGTGGCGGTTCCAGTCGGCACGGTGGTCAGTGTCCACCTATCTATCACACACACACAAAGTAAGAGATATCTAAAACCAAAATCAAACCCAGAAAACTCAAGGATTCAAACCACAAATCAAAACTTAGATCAAATCTAAATATCAAAAGATTCAAAATCCATTATAAACCCAAATATTAAAACCCATTACAAACCACCTGTCTGACTGAGCTGAGTGATGGAGTGAGGTAGCTGTCTAAGAGGCGATAGTGTGAGACTTGAGACTTGAGAGCAGCAGAAGTCTAAAGAGTAAAGAGGAGAATGGAGAGCTGCTGAGCTGAGTAGAAGACAACTCAAGAAAAAATACGTGTGTGGCTGAGATCAAAAGAGAAAAAAATATCTTGCACTCACTGTGACAGGCATCCTTTTTTTATTTTTTAATATTTTTTTTTTCTAAAAATGCAAATGGCATGACTGTATCACACTGATCCCTTAACCTATACGGCCACAGCATTTTTTTTTTTAATTTTTTTAATATATTTTTTTCAAAAAATGCAAGTGAGAGACACTAAAGTTAATTATAGACAAGACCACTCAAAGTCTCATACTATTCCTCCTGACACACACACACATTTCTTGACTTAAAAAAGAGCTCACACACGTTAACTGTTTTTTTTATTCAAAATTTTTTTTTTTGATAAAGACAACCCTATTCAGTGTTCAAGGATGAACGTTGCCTCTTCTTACTTCTTAGAAGTTAGAACGTTAGAACTCTTCACTTTGGCCTCTTCAACTCTTCTTATACATATTAACATATATACATAAAACACATTGGGTCGGTTCGGTCTTTGTCGATGTGCAAATCTCGGCGCCGATGCCGCACCGGTCCGACATCGGTACTGAAGATCCACCACCGACCACCATGCCGAAAATCTTCGGCGAAGCTCTGAGCGGGGCAGAGCAGTGCGGTCAAATCGGTTTTGTCGGTGCTGGTATTTTCTTGAACAGGCCTATATATATATATATATATAGAGAGAGAGAGAGAGAGAGAGAGATTTATAATATACATACATACATATATATGTATGTAGGGACCCGTTTCGGGAGACCCCCATACAATAAATTTGTAGAGAGTGGATAGAAGGGCCAAGCACTAGCAAGAAAGACAACAGTCGACGTGGGCTTACAAGAAGAACAACTAAAATATGACTAAGTGTTCTTAAGGAAAGTTCGTCCTCGGCCCAGTCCGAGGAGCTCTTTTCCTTAGAACTCATGAATACAAAAGTTGCCCTTTGAACACCTTAAAAGAAAGAAAAACTCTCCCATTTCCCCCCCTCCCCCGAAGGGCCTCCCTTTATTTTGGAGATTCTATCTATTATATAGTCTTGTTTAGTTGATCCCTGTCGTCCATTTGTAGGCCATCTGAACTTGTGTCTGAGGGCTTGTCCCATCAACTGCCTTTGCAGGCTTTCTGTTAGTTGAAGTAACCAAGGTATCACTGTTTGCTAGTCAATTCGCCATTGATCCGGCCAGAGTGTTGATGGTGTGCATTTAATGGGTGAGTGACAGTTTCTTTCCTTCAATGTCGGTTTGCCGAGGATGTGGGCATCCTCGACGGGATCTCTTGACGACTTGGACCCCTCCCACTCATCCTTGGGTCCTGTACTCTCCTCGGCAAGAACCTTGGGCCCGATATGAAATGGGTCGGGGTTACTAAATATTTGGGACCCACAATAGCCCCTCAAAATTTTGCTGCCCGGCCTCTCGAGAAGGGAGGAGGATTTTGATGTTCTCGGGCCAATGTCCTGGCCTGTCAAGTCTTGTCTTTCTGTCAGTGTCACAATCCTTTCAACTGTCCAGGGGACGTTCCTGGAGTTTCGGTATCTGGAGCGTGCCTTCATTAAATTTTGGCGGCTCTGTGCCTCTCATGTTCAACGGTGCGATGATGAATGGACGATGGGGATGCTCTTGGCCCATTGGGCGGGAAAGTCCATGAGGTTATTTTTAATTAGGGATATATATATACCCAGTTGAACTGGTTCGTCCTTTCACTTTTGCATTCAAGAGATCCTGCACACCTACCCCGAATTTGGTCACATCTCCAATTGTACTTGCAACTCTCCATAGCACAAAAAAGCCTGCCGGAGGAGCTTTCTCTCGTTTCCGTAAGTCTTCTTCTCTCTCTGGTGCGTACTGTTCACTTGAGTTCCTTATTAGTTCTCTAGGATGGGTAGGCTTAAGAAGTTAGTTGAGTCTGAGGAGTTAATGGACAAATTTGTCGCCGATCATAGGATCCCCGCTACGGTGGGTTTGAGGTACTGCGGAGAAGGGGAATTGAGTTTGAGTAGGAAAGAGGGTGAGGTGGCGATTCCTATAATCGCCTTTCTAGAGGGCGGAATGAGGATCCCCATGGGGCCGGTGATGAGGGACTATCTTAGGCACTTCGGTTTATCTCCCACTCAATGCTCTACTAATGTATTTAGAATTTTAGACTGTGTGGATGCCTTGAATGAGAAGATGGGGCTGAGGCTAACCCATCATGATGTGAACTGGTGCTACAAACTCCAGCGCCTGAAAGAGAAATCTTATTACATGAGGACGAGGGACGATAGGGTTCGGCTTATCCAGTACCTCCCTGAGTCCAGCAAAGGTCTGAACAAAGACTTCCTCATTGTGTCTGGGGAATGGCATGAGGGCCTTCCGTGCCCAACAGTGGAGGGTACACCAGGTGGGGCATCCAAACTAGGAGAGCGTTTTCAGTTCTTTGTGATTTAATGTCCTGCTTCACTTGGATTTTGACAGGAACTTTGCTTTCTTTTATGCAGATCCACGTGCTTTTGAGCGTCACTTCAGCCAGGTTAATAAGGAAGACTTGGAGACGGTGCTGAGGTCGGAGATCTTTGTGAATAGAGACGACAACCAAGTTAGAGCCACCCACGTGGTCTTAAGGTACGTCCCGATCCAAAATTCGTTCTTCGCTCCGAGGCACGTGATCCGAGCTGGAGATCCTCGGCTGCGTAGTATTACCGTAGTCGAGAATGAATTTTTCATCCCCGAAGGGTCTCCCATTCCCGATGGCATACCGTTGGTAGGTACTTCTTCGTCGGCTCAAGCTGCTAAGGTTGAAGGGGAAGAGGAGGTTGCTGACTCAGGTCCGTCCGGGGACGAGTTTGGCGTGTTCGACCAGCCCCATTCACTCGAGGACCCTGCCAGTGATTTAGGTGACCCTAGTTTGACTGAAGCGGACTTTCTGTCTGAAGAAGTCATTCCTCAGTCGAAGATGAGTTTCAAGAAGCGGCCTCAGAAGAGCTTGCTAGTACTAATTGAGGGGCAGCCAAGGAGGGATGCGTCGGGGAAGTCTCCTCCCGAGCTTCTTTTTCCCGACCTTCCCCCTCCCTCACCCCAACAAAATTCGATGCCTAGGTCCAAGTCCACCAGTCCTCCTCTGAAAAAGGATAAAGGCAAAAGACCTAGGGGGCGAAGAGTCTAATCCCCACCGAGGTGGTGGCAATGGTCGGCCGTCATCAAAACAGCTGAAGATAGGGCGCCGAGGCCAAGAGAAGCAAGCCTCTATCCAGGCCGGGGCCCAGGCTTGGCTTTCTGCCCCCATGCTCCATGGGAAGCCTCTGATGGATGATGCCTCTCTCAGGAACCCTCAAGGGGGTGAGGGTGCGCTCATGGCCGACGCATTAGAGAGGTCCTTGCTACTCCCTGCGAACATGGCCCAGTTGGAGGTTTTGAGGAGCGAGGAGGTCTTCCTCGGCCTTAAGCAATACTTGGGCATGGTAGGTTTTCTGATTGCTTGTGATTTTCTTGACTTTCTGTGGCTCCTTATCTATTGCACCATGGTTTCAATTGGCAGGCTATTCAGGTTACTTTCAGGCTAGAGGACAGAGTTAGTAGCTAGAACCAAGTCGCTGGCTCGAAGCGTACCAAGTTGTCGGACACCGTGCGGGCTCTCAATGCTTCCAAGGCCGATCTTAAGAAGGCGATGGACCAGTTGAGGGAGATGAAGGTGGCTTGGGACACCACTGAGTCGGTCCTTGCTGCCGCTGAAAAACTGGCTCTAAATCAAACAGGCAACCTGCTCAAGGCAGAGGATCAGCTGAGGGAAGCCAGAGAGAAGATCGCGACTCTAGAGGAGAGGGTGCTTGAGGCAGATAAGGCTAGAGGCGCTACGGAGTCTGCCAGGGATGAGGCTTTGAAAGCCAAGGAGGAGGCTAAATCTGCCAAGGCTGAGGCTGAGGCCTCCAAAGATAAGGCTAGGCAGGATGCCTATGAGGAAGGGGCGACTGAAACAGAAGACAACCTTAGAGCCCAAGTGTTTGGGGTGTGCAGACTTTACTGCTCCTAGGTTTGGAATGAGGCCTTTACACAGGCAGGGGTCGATGCCTCATCCAACCTGTGGAGGGCGGAGAACGTATATTATCCTCCTACCATTCGTGAGACTGCCCCTCCAAGTTCTGAGGCTGAGGTGGCTGCCGAGAGTGTTGAGGTTGTTTCTGAGGCAGGTACCCCAGCTGCCCTTACTTCGGGTGAGCCCACCAAGGAAGCTGATCCTCCTGGGAACGTTGAGGCAGGCCAGGGTCCCACTGCTGATGCGCCTAGAGAGATTGCAGACTCCTCAGCTGATGTCCAAGCACCCTTTGTAGAGGAGGTATCCCACCCAGCTGAATTTTCTCAGGCTGCAATCCCAGGCGAGGGCCTTAAGGATTCTGAGACCTCCTCTGCCTAGCCCCTTGAGGGGGGAGTTGAGATGAAGCTGAAAGAATGATCCCCTGTTGCGTCCTTGCCTTGTTTTTCGTTCTTTGCTTTTTTTATTTTATTTTTTTATTATTACTGTGATAGCATATTTGCCTTGTATAACTCTTTTTTAAAGACTCAATAAAGTGCATATTTTGTTTCCTTTTATTCGCTTTGTTTGTGTTATATTATACATACATGTATACATCACTTGTATGATAATGGCTTCAATTGCGCCTCGGCCGACTGCACTGATTATTGTCCCCTGAAGCGCACACTACTAATACCAAAGTGGTCAGCTTCGCCATAGGTCTGGGCCCGTGATTAACACAAGACTTAGGTTCTGTCCAGTGCTTAGATCCCCCTAAAGTGATTAGTTTCCCTATAGGTTTGAGCCCTTGGACCATGCAAGATCTTGGTTCTGTCTAATACTTGGGTTCTCTTAAAGCAACTAGTTTCCCCATAGGTTTGATGTCGAGGAACATACAAGACCCAAGCTCCGCTTTACACTTGGTATTTCATGGGGGGATGGTCTCTCCATTGGTTTGGATCTCTTGAAGTGACTAGTTTCCCCAGAGGCTTGATTCCGAGAACCATGCAAGGCTTAGGTTCTGTCTAACGCTTGTCTTCTGAGGTAACTAGTTTCCCCATAGGCTTGAGTCCAAAGACCATGCAAGGCCTTGGTTCTGTCTAGTACTTAGTTCTTCTTTAGTAGTTAGTTTCCCCAGAGGCTTAAGTCCAAGGACCATGCAAGGCCTTGGTTCTGTCTAACACTGGTCTTCTAAGGTAACTAGTTTCCCCATAAGCTTGAGTTCGAGGACCATGCAAGGCCTTGGTTCTATCTAGTACCTAGTTCTTCTTTAGTAGTTAGTTTTCCCAGAGGCTTGAGTCTGAGGACCATGCAAAGTCTTGGTTCTGTCTAACACTGGTCTTCTAAGGTAACTAGTTTCCTCATAGGCTTGAGTTCGAGGACCATGCAAGGCCTTGATTCTGTCTAGTACCTAGTTCTTCTTTAGTAGTTAGTTTCCCTAAAGGCTTGAGTCCGAGGACCATGCAAGACCTTAGTTCTGTCTAACACTTGTCTTTTGAGGTAACTAGTTTTCTCATAGGCTTGAGTTCGAGGACCATGTAAGGTCTTGGTTCTGTCTAGTACCTGTATTGGACCTGCTCCGCCGAGGAGGGGACCATTCTTTGGTCTAGCCTCTTCGTCTGGCGTGCCTCTTCTGATTACGAGGCATCCTTTGGGCTATTCAAGTAATGCGCTTGACGCTTCGGTGTGTGAGGCGCCTCCTCATTAATGTCCTTGTAGATTTACGAGGATCCAGCAGCAGATAAGCCTCTTGGAAATTAGGCGAAATTATTACCTCCGGTAATTTCTCCTTAGGATTCTGTGCGGGCTGGCTTTCACCAATTTTTGCCATCTATATAAGGCATTTCTGGGACAATCCTTTTCTTCAAGCTTCACAAACACTTGAGTTCAGATCTCACAAACACACTGTTCTCTGGACGTTTCAAGGGCTCTGTTAAAATAGTAGTTTGTGCCCCAAGAAACGAAGTGACCCTTGGAAAGAGCGGTGATAAGGAGGCCGAGCCCCTTTCAGGAGCCGAGAATGGTATCCCGACCCTGGACATTATACTGAGGGTGGGGTAGGAGGAGGCCGAAGGTCCTTCTTCTTTTCAACCTAGCCAGAGATGGAACTCCCCTTACAGTTCGGAGGGGGATCCGAAAGAAACGTAACGTTTCCCCTCCGGATTTGGATCTGTCAGCCCTCTAAGTTGATAGTGATTCGCCGGCTCCCAGTCGTTGTGGGATTGGGAGGGAAACCAGGTGGAACCGTCAAGCGCCACGGCCTCTTCTTTCTTCCCCTTCCTTGCGCCGCAAGTGTTGGTTGGGGAGCTGTGGACGGCCTTAACATAGGTCTATCTCCACCTCTCCCTCCATCGCTTGACTTGGCTTTAAAACAAGCCTGCTTAGGCCTCTCACCATTTCCTTTTCTTTTAGCATCAGCACAAGCCTGTTTAGGCATTTTTCTTTGTAGTTCGCTTTAGAACAAGCCTGCATGGGCATCTATCTTTGTAGTTAGCTTTAGAACAAGCCTGCATGGGCATCTGCTATAAGATGTAACTTTTCTTCATATATTAATAAAGAAGTAGACCCATTTCATCTCTTTTATTTCTCACATCTTTTCATTTATTGTGATTGTTGCCTTCTGAATGAATATGTTGCCATTGGCTGTATTTTTTTTTTTTTTTTGAAGAAGTGTTGCTCTTGATCTTTCCACACCAACCATTGCACTTGCCGGTGCACAAGTTCTCCCCACAGACGGCGCCAATTGTAGGGACCCATTTCGAGCGAACCCTATACAATAAATTTGTAGAGAGTGGATAGAAGAGTTAGGCACTAGCAAGAAAGACAACAGTTGACGTGGGCTTACAAGAAGAACAACTAAAATATGACTAAATGTTCTTGAGGAAAGTTCGTCCTCGGCCCAATTCGAGGAGCTCTTTTCCTTAGAACTCATGAATACAAGGGTTGCCCTTTGAACACCTTAAAAGAAAGAAAAACTCTCCCCTTCCCCCCCCCCCGAAGGGCCTCCCTTTATTTTGAGGATTCTATCTATTATATAGTCTTGTTTAGTTGATCCCTGCCGTCCATTTGTAAGCCATCTGAACTTGTGTCTGAGGGCTTGTCCCATCAGCTGCCTTTGCAGGCTTTCTGTTAGTTGAAGTAACCAAGGCATCACTGTTTGCTGGTCAATTCGCCATTGATGCGGCAGAGTGTTGGTGGCGTGCATTTAATGGGTGAGTGACAGTTTCTTTTCTTCAATGTCGGTTTGCCGAGGATGTGGGCATCCTCGGCAGGGTCCCTTGATGACTTAGGCCCCTCCCACTCATCCTCGGGTCCTGTACTTTCCTTGGCAAGAACCTTGGGCTCGATATGGAATGGGCCGAGGTTGCTAAATATTTGGGCCCCACAATGTATATTAATTATATCAGTTCTGAGAACAAGTTGGCTTTTAAAGCCATGAATGCCAACTAAAACAGACCCTATGAATGCCTACTACTTCGGATCGCTATTCTTTAAGCCAAACCATCATTCTCATTTCTCATCATACAAAGACATTCCCCAAAAAGTGGAAAACAAATTGCAAAACTAGAAGTCAAAACCTCTATCATGTATCCTCTATCCCAAGTAACTCGGTCCACTCTACTTAGAGCTATGGTTTCAACAGTTTCATCATGCAGTATGTCCACCATTCTCATTCCTAAGAACATTTGTTTTGCTTATAACTTGACTATATGTTTAGAAATTTATGGTGGAGTACTAACAATACTAGTCATAGTACTTTCATGAAAGCATGAGATTCGATTTATCTTCCCAAGAGCTTTGGTGGCTTTGGTTTTTTTTTTTTTTTTTTTTTTGGCTGAATGGTATTGATTTTTGTTTAATGTGGGATATCAATGAAACATATGAGGCACAAAATCAAATAGGATAGTTTTTTCTTAACTAAGGATAACAAACCTTGGATTTTGATTTTGTGCTCGGAACCCTAAAAGCTTTAATATCTAAAACTTGTTCTATGCGTTAAATGATTGATTTTCCTAAAAGTTTAAGCTCTTAAGACTAACACCATGTATTGGAGAATAATTCTAAAGATCAGCCATCTTTTCATGAAAATTGTTTGCATAAAGAATAAAGATTACCAATGGAGAGAATGTTAAAACCTTAGGGGTTGCCTTCAGGCCCTATCAGATTTCAAAGCCAAAAGGCCCAAAACCAAAAAAGAAAAAAAGAAAAAGGCTTTCATCTCATCATTGCTATGGGCTAAGGACTTTATAAGATCATATTCTCAATGGGCCAGGGATAAGGTTTCCTCTCTTTTTGACCCTTATATGCTATTAATACAGGTTGTAGCTAGATTTTTTAACATCTTTAAAACAGAAATGGAGTATTCTCTAAATCGGCTTATTTAGCACACCAGAATGACAGGCTATCCTAAGTGTCAGTTCCGCGGTTTAAAAATATAATAAAACAATAAAAAAATTCACAATAATTTAACAAGCTCACAACATATAATGTGAATTTTTTACTTATCATTTCAATGCTTTCATATGAATAATTACAGATCATATGTGAATAAATTTAAAATAGTAAAAATAAGAAGATAAATATATCAATTTGGTTGGGTCACAACTATATCATTTTTTTTTTTTAAGGTGTTTTGCTCCATTGTAGGAGAAAATTCATCACACTTCTCAACTAATGCAGTAGATTCAGTAACGCGTTGACCCCATAATAAACACCCTAACTACATATGTTGTACGCGCCATTGGCCTACACCACACCATAGAGCAAAACCTCGATCCAAAATGACCCTTCTTTACCCACAAATAATGTAACAAAATTCTCTTCATTTTTCTGGAAGTTGAGAGAGTCTATTTTATGGTTGTTTTTATTAATTTTCAGGATCTAAAAATATACAACATGTCATATCATTTAAAATTTTAAATGATATAGCAATTGATACATATTTAGATTTATAATTTTAATTTGAGTCATAATATGGATTCATTTTAATTAAAGATTCTAATACCAAAAGAAAAATATATATAAAAATATTTGTTCTATACTCACAAGAATTTCTAAGTAGGAATCCTAAGGGTGGTGATACTATTTCTTTTTCTTTTCCTTTTTTTTTATTTATTTTTATTTTTTATTTTTTTAGTGTTAGAATACATATGATTCAATCAGAATAAAAATAAGTAAAAATTATAAAGATAATGGGGTTGGTGGGATATAAAATTTTTGATGGGGGTATTCATAATACTTTTGTAATAAACAAATTTTGAACCTATTTACTTTTTTTAAAATATTAAAATACACAAACACCAACCTAGCTAGCTCTCTTTCTTTCATATCTTGAGTGGAGAAAGCTATGGAAGTGGTCTAAAAGTAATTTGGGACATTCTTCCCACCAGAAGTGGTCTTAAAAACTCTAAATGCCATATTCCCAATATATGATACCTCTTACACTCTATGCCAAGAAGCAGATGAATCTAGCTTGCATATATTATATTTTCTGCCCATTTGCTAGGATTGTTTGGCCATATTCCGCCATGGCAGCTAAGAATTAACTCTACCTCTCGACTTACCCTTCTAATTCAGGTCTTGCTAAATGCAAATAATTCTTTGGGCATTGACAAAGAAGATGAAAAAGCTTTCATCTTGTTTGTTGCAATTTGTTGTGATATTGGACATGGAGACTCACCAAAATCCCCCATAGAGGTGTCCAACGAAATTTCCAAATCTTTTTCTTTCTCACAAACAAGCATGGGAAGCCAAATTACTCACAACGTATGATCCCATCTACCTCCTTGCTTTACCAAAATTAATTTTGATGCAGGCATAAGAGATAAGACCCTCTAATGTAAGTTTAGCTGCTGTTGCTTGAGACCATATTGGCAACATTATCTCTCCATGAAAGGCTAAGGAGCTCCCGGGTGATGTGTTATGTATTGAAGCCAAAGCAGCAGCTCTAGCTATCACCAAAACCAATATCATTTTGGGCAGGGATGCCTTAAATGTTCTTAACTTAACCTTATCCGTTGCTATATATATATATATATATATGGTCCTCTTTCTAATCTTCAAGGAAGGAAAAAAGCTTGTAGGTGTGTGCAAATTCATAACTTGATTTTTGGCATTTCTTAAAACACATTTCCATTATAAACACAATGTCAAACACACGTGAATTTCGCGATATTACTATATTAGAGCTCTAATTATCGCGGGGACAAAAGAGTTCAAAGAGATGGTACTCTTGTTCTCTTTCTGATCATAAGGCAAAGCACCATAAATATCAGATACACCATTTCAAATCATAAGAATGGACTTTTACACCGCTTTCTAGTTTCTAAGGACCACTTTTGCAGATTGGGATTTTTTTTTTCTTTACCAAAACAAAAGTAGTCACTGATTTTGTAGCATAACATCATTAACTTCGTAGTAGCATACGGCTAAGGAAAAAGTAGTAGAATGGCTTTAGGAGTAATACAAACACAACAGCGAGGTTGAGCTGATAAATTGTGATGATCGTAACAATACTTTTGCTGAAACAATCACTAACATTATTTTTAATTTACTGGAACCACAATATGCTAATTTTATAGTTGTGAAAAATATTGTGAAATTTATTATGTATTTAAACTCATTATTAAGATTAGTCCTAAGGAGGCTGTTTGCTTTCATACAAATAAAATGTATTTAGTAGCCAATAGCTTTAATGTTTAATAGTGTTACTTGTTCTCCTTTATCATGTGAACCAAAATTTGAATTCTCCCTCATTGATGTAACACACACACACACACAAAAACCAACAATAACGTGTTTAGTATTTCTAACTCTTTAGATCACGTAATAAGTGAAATAGCGTCTAAATATCCCATTTGATTTTAGTTTGTTTGATTATTTGAGACCAAAACTATGTTCTTTTAAAGTTTTAAAGATCTATATTAAGATTAAGAGATAATTTTTAGGTGATTAATCTTTAAATGATCTAAAATATTCTCACACGTTAATCACAATAATTTGAAAAAGAAAAACTTCAAATATAAAAATAATAAATTCCAAATTTAAAACACAATATAAAGTTATAAACTAAATAACTATTAAAAGAACTAGCTACATAGTATGTTCAAGAACTCAAATTTTTCACTTTTAATTTGCAGTAAAAAAAAAAAAAAAAGGCAAAAGAAAAAGAAGCTCTTACAGCTTTCCAATAAGAAAAAGTCCTTGTAATTACTTTTATTTTTTTAATTAAAAAAAAAAACTAGGAAGATGCTAGTTTATATAAATATATTCTATTATTCAGTATGGTCTATGGAACATTCTCTTCATTTTCACTGCTCGTGGATCCCGAAAAATTACATGCAATAAAAAATTCCTCTAAACAAAGGCTAAAAATTATGAAAAAAAAAAGATTAAGTTTATCTAATTTAAACAGTGGACCATTAATAGCCATTTTGTCAAATGCTTTAAAATCTGAAAGTAAAAGAAAATGCGATCAAAACCCCATTTCCTACGGCAATATATCTTCTTCTTTTTTATTAAAGTAATTATTTAATTATTATCTTCTTTTTTTTTTTAATGGGAATTTGGTATCTTATTTAATATAGTATGTTCACGTCACATATTATTTAGTATATCTATAGGTAATTTTGTTTTCTTATGGTGTTTGGCACCAAGCATTCCCGAATCATGACGCATTAGGAGTGTTTTCTTTTGAACTTGTTTTTTCTTTTTCTTTTCTCTTCAGTTGGGGGGGGGGGGGGGGGGCGAAAATAGGTAACTAAATTTTTTCTTTTCTAACTATCTAATTAGTAGTTAAGGTTTTGAAACTATATTTTCTTACTAGCATCTCGAGTCTAAGAGACTCGATTTAGGGTCTATAAATCGAGTTTTTGGGACTCGATTTTCATGGGTTGTTCACGTTTGATGTGGCATTTTTCCACGTGGCATCCACTTGAAAATCAAGTCTCTAAGGCTCGATTTATAAACCAAAAAATTCAAAAAAAAAATTGAAGTCTCATGTACCAGCCGAAATACCCAAAAACAAATTTTAGAAATCCCAAAAACACAACAATCCCAATCTTAGAGACTCAGATCAGAGGGAGAGAGAGAGCTCACCTCACCAGCATGCGGCCTGGGTTCTCCTTTGGGTTCTTCTCTGATGTTCTGGGTTCTTCTCTAATGAGTTCTTGGTGTGGCCTGGGTTCTTCTCTGATGAGTTCTTCTCTGATGGGTCGCGAGCGGCCTAGTTTTTTTTTTTTTTCCTCTAGGTTCTTCTCTAATGTTCTAGTTTTTATAAGGGATATAAATCGAGTCTTAGAGACTCGATTTTCATGCTGTCGCCACATAGAAAAAATGCCACATCAGACATAATTAGGCCATGAAAATCGAGTCTTTGAGACTCGATTTATAGGCCAAAATCGAGTCTCATAAACTCGAGATGCTAGTAAATAATATAGTTTGGAAACTAGAACTACTAACTACATAGTTGGAATTTTATGGTTATTTACCCATTTCGTCCGTTGGGGGGCGGCAATGAGTGGAACTGTGGAAGTGAAGACTGAATAGTGCCAATTCTTTATAGAAGTAGGGTTGTCCAGAGACCCAGCCAACCCGACCCACCCGCCGCTGCCGGCCGAACCTGACCCACCGCAGAACAATCCGACTTCTCCGGCAGTCGACGCCAGGTTTATTCCTCCAAAACCCGAGTTTGGTAGGTCGGATGTCGGTTTTCTTTCTCCAGAATCCAATCAAACTGATCCAACCAACCCACAAGATTTCCAGAAATATTTGGTAGATCCAGTGAGATCTAGACCATTTTCATCTAGATCTCGACAAGATTTCATCGGGTCTAGCCAAGATCTTACCAAAAATGGCTTAGATTAGGCCGGATCTGGAGAAACCTCAAAGATTTTGGCCAGATTTTCGTTGTTTTCACATTGGTTTTTGCCATTTTTTGGATTTTGGACCCCAACCAACCCGTTGCTGCCCATTGATGGTCTGATCCACTTGATCTAATTACAATGGCGGTCGGCAGCAGGTGCATTTTTTTGCCACTTGATTCCAACTGGTCAGTTTCGAGTTGGGCACAAACCCAACCCAGACCATGGACAACCCTATATAGAAGGTTCATTATGATTTGTCGAATTGTGTTTTATAGTAACTGTTAACAGAACAAAGTTTCTCTTCAATCTAGTTTAGAGAGATACCTTACAAACTCCTCATATATCTTTATATTAAGTGAATTTTGAAAATTTAACTGTAAGATTGCATGTTCTTATTATAATTATTTACAAACTCCTCATATATCTTTATATTAAGTGAATTTTGAAAATTTAATTGTAGGATTGCATGTTCTTATTATAATTATATCCTTCATTCTTGCAAAATTTCAAGGAAAAAAAAATCAATTTCTATGTTATCAAACGAATGTTAAACTTTCAAGTTTTTGTGATCTAAAATTGTGTATAAGAACTAGTTTAATTGATCGAATAGAAAATAACATCTGACTTGAACGAAATTTAACATGTATGTTAAGAACACAAGAAATATGAAATTTAATGGTTAGATTTTCAAAATTCGCACCCAAAAAAAAGATATATGAGAAGTTCGAAAATTTCTCTCCAAACTAGTTTAAAGAGAAACTTTGTTCTAATTTTTTTTTTTTTTTTTATTAGGTTTATCTTGTCTTTTGAATAGTTGGGCCCCTTTCTTCCAAAACCTTAGCATCCATTAGCCAGCCCTGACTTAACCCAAAAAAACTATAAACCTGTTAAAACTCTTTTAAACCACGGCTACATACAAACCAAACTTAGGAAAAAAATGAGAGAGAGAGAGAGAGAGAGAGAGGATGTGAAAACAAAAATAATGAAGATGATGTAAAGAAAGAAGATGATGATGGAAGATTTAGAGTTGGATTTGAAATTTTGAAATAGTAGTGCTAGGTGAGATAAGAAATGAATATAAAAGAAAGAGAGGAGTAAAAGAGTCACATGGGTAGGAGTGAAAAGGTGAGTTGGAAGTTTCATGGTAAGCACTGACTTTGCAATTTACAAATACCGATATATATCAATACTGAAATATTTAGTTGCAATAGCAAATTATGAACGATCTCTGAAACAAAATTCAAAATCGTAGAATAAAGGTATAATATATAGAGAGAGAGAAGTCTATAGAGAATATATAATATTGTTTGGTGTTTGGCACTTTGGTTGTTTGTTGATAGTGGGGCAACCAGGGAAAGACCCAGATGGGGGCCCAAGCCCCCTGGCCCTTTTTATTTTTACTTATGATATATTTCATTTTGTAGATGGCCTCCGCTTCAAAAACCTTGGACCCCTTCCTCCCCAATTAGCCTAACTAGCCTAGCACAACTAGCAACTATCCAACTCAAAAACTTAATAAAAACAATAAAAGTATTCATAATGGTGATTGTATTTTAGCAAAAAAAATTATTTTATTACCAAAGAACCAAAAAACCATGTGCTATTGGAGAAGTTAAAGCTAAATTTTTTACAACTACAGTAAACTGGTATAAATACCAGTTGACTATAAAAACCATGTGCTATTGGAGAAGCTAAAGCTAAATTTTTTACAACTACAGTAAACTGGTATAAATACCAGTTGACTATAGCAAATTGTTAAAAATAAAATACAATATTTTATTAAGATTATCTCTATTCTTTTAATTAAAAAACTCAAATTCTCTCTCCTCATTATTTTATGAGTTGTTTATATTATCTTAAATAAAGTGATACAAAAATAGAACATTTGATGTTAGACAAATTGTGTAGTGATGTAGTAAAAATAGATAAAGTAGCTTTTTTGAGATATTAAAAACTAAATTTTTTAGCACTACTATTGGGAATGCTCTATCTTTAAAAATATATATATATATATATATATATTTTAATCTTTGTTAGTAGATGATTGCATTTTAATTTATTAAGAAATAATAATTTTGTGTAATTATAATTTGTTAATACTATATGGATACCTATTTGAAGGTTTTTTTTTTTTTTTTTTTTTTTTTTGCTTATACTCCAACCACTCTAACTTAAAATCCTGGTGATGTTGGAATTTCACAATGTAATGATAGAACCGTCAAATGTAAGAAAAAAAACAAAGGAACCACTGAATTTGACAAAAGTACAATCACGTGATGTTAGTACTACACGATGTGAGGATGGAACTATCAAATGTGAGAAATAAAATAAGGGAATCACCAAATATAACAAATGTACGGTCAAATGTGATGTTGCTATTGCCAAATGTGACAATAGAACCATCAAATATGAGGAAAAAAAAAAAAAGGAACCACCAAATGTGAGAAAAAAAAGTCACATATGATATTAGAACTGCACAATGTAAGGATGAAACCGTCAAATGTGAGAAAAAATAAAGGAACTACTGAATGTGACAAAAGTACAGTCACATGTGATGTTAGTACTGCACAGTGTGAGGAGAGTCCGTCTAATGTGAGGAAAAAAAAAAAAAAAAAAGCGAACCACCAAATGTGACAAAAGTACTGTCAAATGTGCTGTTGGAATTGTACAACTGTCAAATGTGAGAAGAAAAAAAAAAAAAAAAAAAAAAAAAAAAAAAAAAAAAAAAAAAAAAAAAGGGAACCGGCAAATGTGACAAAAGAACTATCGCATATAATGTTAGAACTACACAATGTGAAGATAAAACCGTCAAATGTAATGTTTTGATAACCTACTATAGCAGGTTGCCAACTAGTGGATATCGTACCCCTAAAAAATAAGTGGAGTATCGTAGAATTACCCCAAAAAAATAGTGTCTTTTATATTTATTAGTAGATGATTGTATCTTAATATATTAAGAAATAATGATTTTGTGTATTTTCCTTAGTTGATAGTTTACATCAATACCGAAATATTCTGTTGCAATATCAAATTCAGAACGATCTTCGAAACGAAATTCAAAACCTTAGAATAAAGTTATAATATATAGAGAGAGAAGAGCCTCTAGAGAATATATAATATTGTCTAGCGTTTGATATTTTGACTATTTGTTGGTAGTAGGGCAACGGTAGGGAATAAACGACAGATAAAGATGGAAAAATAAATATTTTGTCTTTATTGGTTGATGATTGCATCTTAATATATTAAGAAATAAAGATTTTGTGTATGTATTTTGATTGATAGTTTGTTAATACTATATGGATGTTTATTTGAATTTTTTTTTCCTCGCTTATACTTCGGCCCCCAACTTGAAATCCTAGATCTGTCCCTGAATAAGAGTGCATGGGTTAGGTTAGGCTGAAGTTAATTTATCTTTTAACCCAAATGAACTTTCTCTCCAGTTGAGAATTCTCTCACTTAACTCAGCCCAACAGGTAGGGGTTGTCAGGTTCAAGTCATTTTATTAGGCCTAATAATAATTGGATTTTTCTTTAGATAGGTAGATAGTGAAGGCAAGAGAAGTGGCTTTGAACCACAAGTATGAGAGACCATAAAAGAGGTCATTATCACTCTATACTAGCACTTTGAAAGCTCGAAAATGTGTTGAAAACACAAGAGCTGTTTAGACCCCCAAATTAAAAATACGGCTCAATGGATTTTACACTAACTTAATACTAAATGCGGAATAGTGTAAATGCGAGCGGATAAATACACAAGCTACTCTAATCCATAAACTAACCAACATAGCAGTATAATGGAATATAAAAGAGTATGGAAAAAGGATGCAAACACAAGATAACACGTCGATGTGTTATCGAAGAGGAAACCGAAGACCTCGGCGAAAAACCTCTCCACCGCCCTCCAAGCGGTAATTGATCCACTAGACAATCAATTGGGATACATGGGTTAGCAAGAGACCCTCCAAACCTAATCTACCCAATGTACCTAAGCCCTCCAAGCTCCTACTCTAGCAAGGCTTCTCGGAATCGTGTCTTGTCTAATTCTCCGAATCCTGCAACAAGCTCCATGTTGCATTTGCTATCCTTGGCTTCTTCCAATGCTTCCCAGCAGCTCCAAAACACTCTCTACACTCTGAAAAGGTGTGGATTGTATTTGGGTACAAATCTCCTCTCAAAGTATGACAATGGGAGAGGGATGAAGAAGATATTACAATGATTTCTCACTAAAAATGAGTAGCTCTCTCTTTAAAAAAATGGGTGTGTATGTTGCAGAAAACCTATCTAGGGGTTTTCTCTTTGAATTGGCCTCCTCTACATTTGTGGATAATGAGGGTATATATAGCATGGGTGAAGAGTAAGAAAGTCACCCATTAAAATCCTCCAGGCAGTATGTTTCGCAACTTTCTCGCGGGAAGGCCTTACCCGCGAGACACTCGAGAAAACGACAGCCTAGCACGACTCTTCAGCTTCCAATCATGTGCTCCTCACATGGCTCTTTTGTAGGTTAGCTTCCAGTGAGACACTCGCGAGATCCACTGATTCTTCATTTAAGCTTGAGTCTTCATCAACTTGATACTAAACCCAATACAATAAAATCTCACAAAATACAAGGAACAAAATTAAAGCAATTACAACACTTTTTGTTATGGAATAAAGCTAACATAAAACATAGTTGTAAATCACAACTTTACACACTTAAACCTAAATTATATAATTAGATTTTCATTCAATTGTTTAAATATTTATTAAGTGGTTTGTAATTTACATAACTAACTGATATCAGGCGTTATGCACAGCTACGTCCCCATGAATAATTCAGTTGCATTGTTTGTGAAATCTTGCTCTCTTACACAAAGGCAGAGTCAAGGGGTTGAGGGAGGGCAATTGCATGTTAAACCCACCAAAACTCACCCCTACATATAGATATTTTGTTTGTTTTATTCTTATAAATTTTTATATGATATATATATTGTGGGTGAGAAAGCCCGACGTCACATGATGGGCCTGAGGCCCAGTTCAAATACGACTCACTGTCCGAAGAGGTTAAATGTATCAATGCTCTGCCATCCTGGCGGAAGTACAGCCCGTTGATAAAAAAAAAAACTCCGTCCGAAGACAACCCAATATGGCCGAAGAGATCCTACTTGAGGGAGCAGCCCAGAACTTGATCGGGTAGCTGTGCTGAAGGTCTCCCTCCCAGGACGGAACTTCGAGCATGTCTAACTGCGTAGCTATCACAAAATGTCTTGCCAATAAAGCTGTCACCGCCACATTTAATGCACTGCAGCAACTTTCCTGGCCGCATTTATGTGGAGAAGACACCTGAACAGTGCGTCTTCACCCACCACCACTCACTGCAGGTTAAAGCAGACGGCTGATGTGACTAGTACTCAAGTGGGTGTCTGGATGGAGGACAAGTGTGCGGTGAAGATGGGAAAAGGGGGTCTATATAAGGGAAGCAAGTCTCGCAGAGTAGGGGGAGGAAAAAATTGTATTGACTTAGCATTTAAATAAAAAAAAACTCTTCGGACTACAGGGGTTCATCCCGTCAAAAAACTTGACTCAATCTGTCTTTGTTATTAGTTTTTGTTCATCTGGACCGTTGCTAAATCCACCATTAGCCCAGTTGTTTGGCCCATTCTCTACAAATTTATTGTGGGAAATTTGGAGGGCTCATCATATAAAAGTCTTGGTGCCTGGCCCAACAAATTTTTACCCTACATATATATATATATATATATATATTTCAAGTTTCATTAAAAAAAAAAAATCCTATGATATCAACGTTATTTTAAGGTTCAAAAGTTACAAAATAAATAAAACATAAGGAAAAAGAAAGAGACAAAAAAGAAGTAATGTTTGATTTCAAGAAAAAAAAAGTGTTGCCTTTCAAAAGTGTTATTGATTTAATAATAACTTATTATTTTTTCATAAAAATGTGAATTAGTGATAAAATTAGAAAATTCTATATAATAAACTTTATAATTTGATATTGTTTTCAAATTAAACTCTAAAGTTTTAGACTTTCAATATAGTGGATATGCTATTTTTTATAAGTTTTCTAACATTAAAATAATGCTTGACATTTATATGAGTGATATTTTATTCTATAAATCAGCTTTAAGTGTGTATATATAAGGGGCGTTTAGTTCACTGTAATATTACACTACACCGTAATATTACGTTACTATAATTTTATATTAATATAATTTTAACACAAGAATACAACATTACATTATTTAGGAAGATAATGAGATTAAGATGATATGAAATATTTTGTAATTTTAAATTATGCGAATGTTAGAAAATTAAAATAAACCAAAAACCTTAATGTCATATTATCGTAATGTTTATCACATCAAGGGCACACTACAGTAAACCAAATGGGTAAGTGTGATATGTTTTATAACAAGTAATAGGCAGTATTGTGCCCATATGTAATATGCATAAATAAATATATGTTTACGGGTGTATTACATGAGTATGTTAGACATAAATTTTCCCCCTCTAAAGTCAAATCTTGACTTCGTCACTACTCTTACCGTTGTCCATATCATGAATAATTGCTATGCCATTAAAAATTTTAAACCAACTACTTCCACCGTCCAATTTCATTAAAGACTCCATGTATATATGACATTGATTGCATGCATTTAGGTCAAATTTCATTGTAGATTCCATCTATATTTCAATTTCATCACAGTTAAGCCTTAAAATGCCAAAATAAAATCAACCTAACAAATTTAAACTAATTAAGTTTTAAAATACATATATTTTTCAGATAGTGTGAGTTTGTTCGAGTTACTTGGATTGAAAAATTTTCTCAACCCAACCCAATCCGAACTTCAAAAAAATAAAACTAAAAATTACTTCAATCCATGAACCTTCAAAAATCCAACACAATATGACGGGTCGGGTTGAGTCAGATTTTGGAAGGTTAAATTCACTCCCATAAATGTAAATAACAATTAAGTGGACCATGAACCGTTCTAATTAACCTTGCCTTACATAATGGATCATGGATATTATCCTTTTTATGGTAGGAATACTATATTTTCATCTAAAAATTGGAGCTGTTTGTTGACTGGATTCAGATCTTCTAGATTTTCTAGAATACTTTACCAATAGATTTCTTTAAATCCTAACCACTCTTTTATGATTTAAAAGTCTAAATTCTACCATGTCAGCATTCCACTAACAAAACTCTTAAAAGAATAAAATAATATTACAAACAAAACAATTAAAATTATTATTAGTGGAATACTGATATAACAAAATTTAAACCATTAAATCATTAAAGAATGGTTAAGATTGAAAGAAATCTATTTGGTAGAGTACCCTAGAAAATCTAGAGGTTAACGATTTAGATTTCCTTCAATCTTAACCATTCTTTAATGATTTAATGGTTTAGATTTTGCCATATTAGTATTCTACTAATAATAATCTTAATTGTTTTGTTTACAACATTATTTTATTATTTTAAGAGTTTTGTTAGTGGAATGCTGACATTGTAGAATCTAGACCTATAAATCATAAAAAAAGTGGTTAGGATTTAAAGAAATCTATTGGTAGAGTATCTTAGGAAATCTAGAGAATCTGAATCTTTGTTGACTTCTAAATGAGCAGCTCAAAGAAATGTACTCTGAAAAGTACTTTAAAAATTCCAAAGATGAAAGTGAGCTGTGTCGACCTATGTATGCAGTCAATGTCATCATCTTCTCAGCCTCTAAACCTTGTTTCTTCCATTACACATATTAGTCTTTCTATGTGAATCATACAAGAAAGTTGTTTATGTTATTTGGCTATTAGCTAGGTCAGGTGTGAGTCGATATGTGTAACAATTGGAGCATTTGAAGCTGATATTGGATTGACAGTATAGTGTGTTTGGAACTAGTTTATAAGCTAGTTTTTTTATTTTTTAGTTTTTATGTACATCTTTTTAACACCTTTTTTTTTTCTTACTCTTTTTCACTTTTTCTAAGTAAAAGTATACTTTAAAACACTTTTAGCAAAAGTAAAAATTCTTCTGAAATCAAGTTCTAAACTTTTGGCTAAATAATCCTACTAGTCTCCATTAATGTGTTTAGTTTGGCTCTTTTATGTTGGGTCCCAAATAATATTATCAAAAAACTATCAATTCAAAATAGCAATCACACACAAGAACACAAATATTTACATGGAAAACCCTTTCTCTTTGAAGGGAAAAACCACGGGACAAACTCCGAATAATTTCACTATTATCAAATCAATTACAATAATTCTTGTGTATGTCTCACGGCTAAAGAAAAATCTCTCTTATTTTTCTTTGCTCTCATACACACACTAATGATCTCTTTCAAAGGTTGCAACACTTTGCTCTCTCCTCATTGGCTATCTTTTCGAAAGCGGCAACCCTTTGCTCTCTCCTCCTTAGCTATTTTCTTGAAGGCGGCAATACCTTGTTCTCTCCTTCCTCTTGCGTTCCTCCCAAGCAAAAATCCCTTTTCTTTCTCTTGGTTTCATGCTCTATTTTTCCTCTCCCCTATATGGAGGACCCTTAGGCCAAAGCTATCAAATTCTTTGTAGCATTGTCTATTTATAAGACTTTTTTGCTATTCCCTATTAGACTAGGAATACATTATCTTTTTAACAAGGAATAGACTTCATTCCACACTAAGGAATAGCCTTTCCTTTTATAACAAAGTAACCAAAATTAATTTTTCTTTCTTCAACTGGAAAACCTAATTGACTTTCCCAGTTATAATTGGAATTTGAGGCAATTTCCCAACATTTTGCTGGAGTTTTATTAGCTTATTTATTTATATACAACTTATAACTTCATTTTTTTTTTTTAGAGATACAATGGTACTTTTCTCCGCTTTCAAAGCAAGTTCACTCAATTCTTTTTTTTATTTCTTGTCCTTTTTGTTGTATTTTCGGTTTGTGATATAATAGTTTTAATCCTGATGCCTATTTCGACAGGTACAATATTTGCATTCCAGATAAATCATTTTCTGTTGAAAGTGATGGAACCCAAAAATCCCTATGTGCATGAAAGATGCTGATTGTGAACTTCAAACTACTGTAAAACCCGTTACTTTTGGAAAAATTTTAGGACCACAAAATTTTTTACATCTTCTTGCCACAACTGTAACGTGGTAGAGTGTGATTAGTGGAGAAAAAATGGTAAATTTGTGTATAAGTAATGGTTAACCCCTCACAGTTTGCCACATCAGAGTTATGGTAAATTAAAAAAGTTGTAAAATAATTTGTGGCCTTATAACTAATTACTTTCATCTATTTTGTCAGCACCTTCAGTTCATAAGCATCTTTCCTAATTAATTAGCAATTTCCTTTTTGTCTTCCTTGTATTTGGTACGAATTATTGACAAATTATAAGAACTTGTTGCTATAATTTTGGAGTTGTTATTTAGGTAGGATGGTTCTGGCACTGACAGAATATATATATTTGATGCTCTTAATTCTGGGGAAGCTAGCAACTTGCCCAAAGAAAATGAAGTCTAGGGGAGGTTTTGTCACCATCTAGTAAATCTTTTTTCTTGACTCCTTGCACCAATGACCTCATTGATTGTGATTGGTCCAATATTCCTAATAAAGAAATATACTAAAAGGGAGACTAATGGTTCTTTTGTTTGTTGTTTAATATATATACAAATAAATAGAATGGTGGAGTTGGAAGGGATCAAAATCAAAATTAGCAGAAAATTGGAGAGTCATTGACTTAATTGCTATTTCATGCGTATAGGTTTGTTATTAGTCCAAGTTTTTCAATCTAATGCAAAATTGTATGATTGTTGGATCACATTCACATTCAACAAATTAAATTGGCTAGCCATGGAAGGTTGAAATTTTCTTGGACGACGACATCCATGACGTGGGGTATTGCTATACAGGCATTCAATCACATGAGCAAATCCTTTGTAAATTAGTCTACAATGCAAATGAAAATGATTAACAAAGATAGTCATCTTAGGCATATCTATAATTGTTGTACACCTTCATCTCAAATATTGGCCCACACAAAAAAAAATTATAGGAATATTCTTATGCATTCACCAAACTAAAGGCAATGATTGCTTATTTATTCTTAAATATGAACTATATTATACTCTAAAGGGATGTATCAAATGTTGCTAGGAAATGAAATTCTCTATTACATGGTACTGACTATTGATATGGGTCAATCATCTTTGAATATCTCAAAAAATATATATAATGTTTCAATTTCATTTTGATGTTATATAAAATGTTACTAGGAAATGAAATTCTCTATTTCATGGTATTGACTATTGATATGGGTCATCTTTGAATACCCCAAAAAATATATATAAGGTTTCAATTTCTTTTTGATGTCGTATCAAATGTTACTAGGAAATGAAATTCTCTATTGCATGGTACTGACTATTGATATGGGTCATCTTTGAATACCCCCAAAAATATATATAATGTTTCAATTTCTTTTTGATGGCTTGCTTTTGTTTATCTTGTTAAGATAATTATTAATTAGGTTGTAATTCGTGCATTCCATAGTAGCGGTGATAAGGAGGTCTTTCTTAAGTGAGTAAGTTGGTCATCTTAGCTTTTACATCATATCATATGTATTTATATTAAAGTAGAAGTTGAGAGAAAGTTCAATAAAAAAAGAAAATTAGATTCTAATTACACAACAATTTTGCACCAAGTGTCCCTCTAATTGTCCACTAATTTAATGCCAAGTGTCTTTTACTTTTAAATTGAATTCATTTGTGCCAAGTGTCATTCTATCTCTAATTTCTTGCCAAATGTCTTTACATGTAGAAAAATGCTCGGTTAAAAATATATTATACTTTTATGTAAAACTTTTGAATCCATAATACTTCTAACTTATTTAATATTATTTTAATCCATCTAAATTTACTTTTAACCCATTATAATTAAACCTCATTTCAAATCCATTTAAAACTAATCTAGATTTTCATACAAAATATTATTTATTAGCTCAAATATAAATTTCAATGAAAAAGTATACCATATTTTAAAATTTGGTTAAAATATTATTTGAAAAAACACATGAAATAAATTTATTTTATCAAAATAGCAAAAATTAAGTAAATAAGTAATATTTTTTTAATAAAAATAATTAAAACATTAGAAAAAGAACATTGAATATTCTACCAAAAAACATCCTTATGAGTTTTTTTTTTTTTAAGTGTTGATAAAATATACAAATGAATTCGATTTAGATCCTGATTGTACTCTTGCTATAATATATTTTATATGATTCTCTTTATCACGATTCCTTTTTAGGGCTTCTTCTTTTTTATTTTTTTAGGTAGGTATTGTCATCAGGGGTGTTCACCAAACCGTATCAAAACTACCTGTAAAATAGCATAATTGCACTGCACTGCACCTTCTCTATATATTAATATATTTATTTATTTTTAATATTAAATATATTATTAATAGTTTAATAACCCTAGTTTTCAAAAAAAAAATTTTGATAACCCTAACAAGTGTTGACTAGAAAAACCAGCCCAAAATAAAGAAAAAACTAGCTTAATAGTTTAAAATTTGGCCCAAAATAAAGGGAAAAATTAGTTTTGGGTTGGGTAGGAAAAACCCAAAATTTGAAAAATATACCGACTTCAAATCGTTCAAACTACATCTTATACACCGCACCGCACATGTAACCGCAAAAATAAAGTGCGGTACGGTTATTGTTTTGGCTAAACTCTAAACCGCACCGTACCGCACATGTGACCGCAAAAATAAAGTGTGATGCAGTTATGGTTTTGGCTAAACCACACAGCAAAGTACGGTGCAAAAAAATAGCCTAAAACCGCAGTGCACCGCAACGCGAACCCCTTAATTGTCATACATGATGTTGTTCTCCTAAACTTGGAAATCTTTAACTATGTTTTTAGTGTTGAAGCTAAAATTTTTTGTTTAGGGGGAGGGGGAATTATGCTATAAATACACCAATGAAGATAAACTCAAAAAGCAATTTTTTTTTTTTATGTGTGTGTGTATATATATATATATTGTTATACTACACAATAACTTGTTATTGAATTCATTTTGAAAATTCCACCATTGGATTACATATTCTATATGTTCTTAACATGCATGCCAATTTTCATGTCAATTAGATGTTATCTACCATTCAATTCATAAAATTATTTTTTATGCATTATTTTAAACTACAAAAATTTGAATTTAAACAGTTAATTCATAACATGATTATTAATGTTTGATCACCTTAAAATTTTTTATGCATTATATATAAACATATATATATATATATATGGTTTTGGTTCAAGTTACACCTAGTGTAACTTTAAGTAATGTTACACCACACAATATTTTTTAATTTGATGCGAATTTTGACAAATCCACTGTTGGATTACATTATCTTCATATATTCTCCATACTTGCAAAATTTCAAGGTAATCAAAGATTAATAGCCATGTCGTCAATCAATTGGATAAATTCAAATTTTTGTAGTTTAAAATAATACATAAAAAAAAAAAAATTTATGAATCGAATGGTAAATAACATCTAATTGACATGAAAATTGGCATGCATGTTAAAAACATATAGAACATGTGATTCAATGATAAGATTTTCAAAATATGAAATCTATAACAAGTTATTGGGTGGTGTATTATAACTCCAAGCAATGTTACACTACTCAATAACTTATTATCTTCCTAAATTTTTTTTTTCTTTATGAATATTATAAACTCTAATTAGTATATAAAAATGTCTAGTTTTCTATAGATATGTGCGAAAAATAATTTAGCATCTCTCATTAAATTTTTGCTTGATGATGATTTTTTATAAAATAAAAATCATAAAATCATCCATTATCATATGCTAAGGAAGTTCTTATCAATTTTAATTTAATATTTTTAAATTTCCCATATTCAAAATACTAACAAACAGAATCACCTGCATTTTAAGATAAGTTTTAAAAAATCTCCCTTATTCTTCTAGCCATATTATGTGCAACATTATATCTGTCCCATTTAATTATTCCTTTTAAGTACTATAACGAATTTAGAAGTTTAAACTCGTTTAATTTAGTAATCTCAATCAAATGTAGACAAATAATACGTAATGAGTTCAAGCTATGGATCTGTAACACACACACACACACGTGTGTGTGTGTTACAGATCCATAGCTTGAACTCATTATTCATACTGGTTTCAAAAGATGTACTAGTACATCGTTTGAAACCAGTTCTCTTTTATTTAAAAAAAGTAGACAATGTTTGTTTGTTTTTTTTTTAATTAAAAATGGGGACCAACTAGGCCAGTTTGCAGTGTCAAAGCTCAATAATTTAAAAGATTTAATATATATATATATATAATAAGAAAATACTCAAAATTATGGGGAACTAAGCTGATCCATAAGGAGGCATATCACGCTTCAATTTATTATCTAACCTCTCACAATGTATGGATCCCAAACATGGTGTGAAAGATAGTGCATGAGATAATTGTGCAAGAGGTCTTTTTTTTTTTTATAGATAATCATATGCAAGAAATACGTGTAAACGGAAGTTCTCATCAATACGTACATAAAAGAATGAAGAGACCTTGTTATCTTCCTAAACTCAATTAAATTTTTTTTCTTTCTTTGATAGGTAACGATGTGCCATAGAGTTTTGTAATCTTCCAAAGTAAGTGACGCTATTGACTATTGTCTCCTAGTGAAGACATGATTTGCCTTTGAAGCTTTTCTAACCTTTCTTACCTTTTTAACCCTTCAACAATCTTTGACCTCTCATAACATATGCATCTCACGCCCAGTGTAAAAAATGGTGCATATAATGTATGCTTGAGATAATTATGCATGATATGCCATAGAGGTCTTTTTCTTTTTCTTTTTGTGATAGGTCACCATATGCCATAGAGTTTTGTAATTATCAAAAGCAAGTGACACTACTATCTCCTAGTGAAGACATAATTTGCCTTCTAAAGCTTTTCTAACCTTTCTTACTTTTTAACCCTTCAACAATCTTTGACCTCTCATAACGTATGCATACCACATGCAGTGTGAAAAATTGTGCATATAATGTATGCTTGAGATAATTATGCATGATATGCCATAGAGGTCTTTTTCTGTTTCTTTTTGTGATAGGTCACCATATGCCATAGAGTTTTGTAATCATCTAAACTAAGTGATACTACTATCTCCTAGTGAAGACATGATTTTCCTTCTAATGCTTTTGTAACCTTTCTTAAGGTCCATTTCTTATCGTTTTAACTTGTCAACAACCTCTAACCTCTCATAACGTATGCGACCCACATGCGGTGTGAAAAATGGTGTATATACTGTATGCGTGAGATATTTATGCACCATATGCCAAATAGGTCTTTTTCTTTTTCTTTTTTTGATAGGTAATGATGTGTCATAGAGTTTTGTAGTCATCTAAAGTAAGTGATGCCCTAGTGAAGACATGATGTATGCTTGAGATAATTATGCACGATATGCCATAGAGGTCTTTTTTATTTTCTTTTTGTGACAGGTCACCATATGTCATAGAGTTTTGTAATTATCTAAAGTAAGTGACACTACTATCTCCTAGTGAAGACATGATTTTCCTTCTAATACTTTTCTAACCTTTCTTAAGGTCCATTTCTTACCGTTTTAACCTGTCAACAACCTCTAACCTCTCATAACGTTTGCAGCCCACACGTGGTGTTAGAAAGGGTGTATATAATGTATGCATGAGATAATGCATGATACACCATAGAGGTCTTTTTCTTTCTTTTTTTTCATAGGTAACAATATGCCATGCATAGAGTTGTAATCATCTAAAGGAAGTGACACTATTGTTTCCTAGTGAAGACAGAATTTTCCTTAATGCTTTTCTAACCTTTCTTCTTCCTTTCTTACCTTTTTAACCCTTGTATGTTGATTAATGAGCTCACTCAGTTGTATTGGACAAAGTACAAAGTTCTGGTGGTTGTGGTTGTGGATCAAATACCACCTGGATTTAACCCTACTTTTCTAATTGAACTGGCCCGATTGCGTGGATTTTGTTGACACCCCCATATTTTTTGTCAATAAAATCAAGCATCTGAGTTTTTTAATAGATAATGTGTGACTTGAAAAATAAGGTTGGATGAGTAATGTAGCTGATATACCCCTTCAATTTTTATCAATTTCTTATTGCAAAATTTTAAGGACCTAAAATGTTGGGAAATAGAAATGTTAGCACAAGAACGAAAAAGAATTGGATCATTTGATAATTAGGTAAAGATCAGAAGCAACACTGGTTGTTTCCTTACGTACTTCTTATTAATTAACATCATCTCCCAAGTTAACTATGTCGTCTTCCTAATTTAGTTATTTATTAAGGTTCCAAATACCAAATGAATCCATGGTTGGAATTTTATAGCACTTCCATGTTTTTGGTGAAGGCATCTATTTCTTTAAACAAAGAGATGAGAAAGAGTCACCCTCAGGGACAAAAGTGGCCAGCTCTTAAGGGGTCAAGGAATCCTTTAAAACTTTTATTTTCATAGACTCTTTTGGCTTACATAAAAATTTAATAAAAAAAACCCAATAAGAGATGACTTTGGCTGCAAAAAAAATTGAAAAACAGAAGGCATTAAAGCAATTTTGTCAACAAGTTTGCCCCACGTCTGGTTCTTTCCTGTGATGTTTCTCAAAGACATATGACCTTTTCCATTGTCTCAACAAGGGAGCTGGCCAATTTATAATTACAATCTTCCATGTTTTTTTAGTGATCAACTCAAAATGCTTTCCATCCAATCATTTATCTCCCCCCATGAACAACATCCTCCTCTTTTTAAATGTCTGAATGACCTGGCAGCATCTTTGCCTGGACTATAAGCTCCTTTTTAAGCAACACTTTTATTGCTGACTCGCAAAGGTTCGAGGGTGTTCCTAACTTCTTTTTTTTCTTGGTAAGTAAAGCTTGTAAAATGGGGAGGCAACCTTGTTGTGATAAGGTTGGATTGAAGAGAGGTCCATGGACAATTGAAGAAGATCACAAGCTCATGAACTTCATCCTCAATAATGGTATCCATTGCTGGCGAATGGTTCCGAAGCTTGCAGGTATCCTTCGAATAATGACACCTCTCTTATAGTCTTCCCTCTCCTCTCACTCTCAAACCTTTAGTTTATTTGTGTTTATTTTTTTATTAACACAATGCAATATGTACGGTAATGAAGGTTTACTCAGATGTGGGAAAAGTTGCAGATTAAGATGGATTAATTATCTAAGGCCTGATCTTAAGAGAGGTGGTTTTACAGAAATGGAAGAGAATCAAATTATTCAACTCCATTCACGTCTTGGTAACAGGTATAACATGCCTTTCTTTTTTTGTCAAAACAAGATTGCCAGATATATAGGAGCATTGTTAAGGCTAAAATGTGATAGTCAAATATCAATTTGAAAGCAATGTTATAGAATGCTGACTGAGTTGCTATAAGCTGGTTCTTTCTTCTCCTAACACAATCACCAACTTATGCAGGTGGTCTAAGATTGCTGCACACTTTCCTGGACGCACAGACAATGAAATCAAGAACCACTGGAATACGCGAATTAAGAAGAGGTTAAAGCTCCTTGGCTTAGACCCTGTGACACACAAGCCTCTTGAGCAAAATGAAAATAGTGGTGATGATAAAGATGAGATAACATTAGAGTCAAATTCATCAAAGGGACAAGAGGAAAGACAGCAGGAGGTTAAGTCCATAGACGAGGACAATGATGCCAAGCAAGATTTTGTATCAACAAAGGAGACAAGGAATGAGGTTGAATTAACCTTGGATGAAACAAATGATCTTTTAAACAATTATGATATCTGGTGTGGAAGTTTGGATTTGGGATCATGGATGAACCAAGAAACCAACACCAATACATCCTACAGTTCTACTTCATTTTCTCTGGAAAACTCAAGTAACCCTTCCATGGGTGAATCCCCCTCTCTACAATGGGTTGAAAGTGTGAATTCCATACTTTCATGGGATGGCTTTAATCATCTGGAAAAAGACCTTTTTTTCTTGGAAAATAGCCAATGAACATACTCTCATCTGTCTCCCAAGTTTCTTTGGTTTCTTTTTGAATGAACAGTGTCTTTTAGTTTCATTAACACTGGAGCAATAAATTTGTTTAAAAAGTTAGTGTGAAAACGATTGTGATTGACTATCATCAAGTAAGAGACTCCCTAGTCCTTTCCATTTCTTCCTTGGCCTTCTTGTTGTGTTCAATACTTGGAACTAAATATAATTTATTATGATGGTGTCATGTTCATCCATATTTGATCATTGTAATTTCTTGCTTTCACTGTTGGGATTGGTCAGCTCGTCTAAACCAAAACCAGTGGGGCTTAAAGCCCTGATCAATGATCCCTCGTGTTGATGGAGTAGCTCCTTTTTTGTTTCCTTTGTAATTGTAAAATTTTCCCCTGGTCTCATACATCATTATGAAGTGTCCAAGGTTACTTCTTGATATTCTTCATATATGCAGTCCTTTTATTCTCCTTTTGAATGTGACATCATAATATGGACAGCCAAAGGAAACCAAAAATTGCTAGATGACCATGAGTGTCTGCCAAGCTCAAGCTTCTTTTAATCATTCTAGGATATATTATTTAAGCTTTCTGATTTTTATTGAGCTTTGTGTTGGGACTGATTGCAATAAAATATATGGAACTGTTAAAGCATTTTTGAAATTTTATATTCATTTGGACCAGGGTTATTGGAGGTATAGTAGGTCGTGCTAAGCACTGAAAATGAAGTGGAACCTTATTAGCACTCTTGTTTATTTAGTGCATGCACCTGTACATTTAGTTAAATAGGGCAAAGAATCCGACATGGAATCCCATATATGATCTCCTGCTACCAAAGTTTGTGTCTCATTCCGGAACTACCGAAGGCATGGTCTCCTAAAACCAATCTTCGATACTAAACTAGGGCTAGTTCATTGATTTTGTGGCTGAAATGACCATTAAGCCCAACTCATTTGAAAATAGTTCAAGAAAATAAGTAAATAGGGTTATTTGTAGCTTAAACTATAACATAAAATATATAAATAAATGTCGTAACCAATGCACAAAACTCTCACTTTTACAAAAACAGTAAAAAGTTATGGTAGACAGTCTTATCCGTAATTTACGTATCCTTAACTTATTGAAAAGACTGATTTCCAAACTTGAACTGTGACTTATTATTGTTTTAGTAAAACCCATTTGTTATCACATCAAGGCTTGACTTCTATAAAGTCATTAATTTGTAATGTCCAGCCTAATGCAATGTTGATTTGCATCATGCATCCCAACATTCAAAATTGTGTAAAATTAGTGAAGTGGGATGAGATGGCCATTACAAATTAACATGTCTATGTTAAGTTTGACAAATTAAAGCATCCTACTATGTGACTTGAAAATTAATTTGATAATCTTGACACTAATTTGAACGTTGAAAGACTTCATAAATTAAAGTATTGAATGAAAAAAATTATAGTTTAGAATAGATATTACAAAAGACTTCATAATTTAAGGCAAAAAACTGAAATTGATTCAAATAAATAAATAACTAAAGAGAAGGGGCAAGCAATCAAAAACAAGTTAAATTCCAGCATGTTCGATGGACTGTCCTCCACATTAGCCGAGAAAATCGCACCCCAACTAATAAACACCAACTTGGTGATTAGAGTAATTTTTATTACATGGTCCAAGCAGGTGCATTGCGTCATCTCACTCCTCACTATCGTCAATATCAAAACCATCATCATCATTGCTTAGTAGTATTAAATTCATAAGAATAATGATGTATACTTTGAGGTCATTTAATATAAGAGAAATTGATGTTAAATAATTAATGCTCATTAGTCATTATTTTCAAATATATCATCATCATTGCTTAGTAGTATAAAATTCATAAAGATACTTAGCAATATTAAAATTCATAAGGATAATGATAGATACCTGGAGGTCGTTTTATATTATTTGATGTTAACCAATGCTCATTACTTTCAAGCAAGTTGTGTCCTATTTTGTCCATTGCTACTTCAGTATTAGTTTGATAGAGTGCATAAACTAGAAAGATAATGACTGAGAATATGAAATTAGTTATGATGAGAGAGGATCAAGGTTATAGGTGGGAGGAAAAAACAAGACTTATTTATGGTCATCTTTTATGTTATCTTCCTTTACTAAAATGATGCCTCCCCGAAAGAAAGTTATCTTAAAAGACATGAGACCTCATATATTAGGTGGTGAAAAAAAAAACTTATTTATGGTCATCTTTTATGTCTAACTTATGTTTTCGTTTACTAAAATGATGCCTCACCTAAAAAAAAAGTTATCTTAAATTACACTCATAAGATCTCTTTCTCACAGTATGTGGGTCCCTTACTCGAGAAATTGGTATCATCAAACAGTCTCATAAGATAACCTCTCGTGTATCTCCTCCCCTAGGGCAGGAATTTGAAGCACCTAAACGGAAAAGCAAATTTTGATGCAGAAGTTACCCAATTCTGCTGAAGATCATCCAGGGTCCATGACAAAACTAAAAAACGTTGGAACCCAAAAAAGATGGCCATTCTTGTGCCAAGTGATGATTCTTTGTCATAACTAGAGGCTTCAGACCAAGACAATGAATGTGTTGGTGGCATCCCTCCAGCATCTTTACAGAAAATGGGATAGGATCATCCTTAGTCAATGATTCTTCCTGTTATACATTTCTACCCTTGTTAAAAACAAAAAGCATAAGCTTTCTGTGATTGTGCAAGGCTAATAGCAGAAAAATTCCAAGCCATGGCAACCCTTTTTACCAATAGGTACCAGGAAAGTAGCTCTTATAAAGTGAATTTAGCTATTTAAAATGCATTCATGCATATCCTTCTAAGCAGAAGTAACACAAACAGCTTTATACAAGGAAGGGATCAAAGAAATCTTTATCAAGTTAATCAAATTACCTGACAGTTGCATCGTTACAAATCTTGCTTCTCTACATTCAGACTACTCAAAATTCAAAAATGCAGATAATGTAACAAGAAATATCTATTGATTTTTAAATTGTAACGATACAATACGTCTCCTCTCACTCTCTCTCTCTCTCAGAAACCAATAGAAAAAGAATCAGGTATCATGGTTAATGGAAAAATTACCAACTACGAGGGCTTTTTCTTTTGCACACTTTTTGAGATGCGCTTCAGCTGTACCGTTTTCCCTTTCATTCCCCTGCAAAGTCAAATAACAAACATTGTGAATCCATTTGAAAAGCTGCCATAAATAGGGAAACAAAGAAATTAGAGAGTAAATACCTCCGGTGCATATAAATGAAGATGTAGAAAAGCAGCAACAGCATCATAGTCAAAATGGAAACAATAAGGTAGAACACATTTCTAGTCTTCTGCACATATGAAGCAGCATGGATATAAATAAATAAGAAAGAACCAACAAAACTTCCCAAGTTTTAAATTCAAGGATAGCTTATGTACAGTTTGATGCGGGAGACGCAAGAAGATTATTATTTAGTATTATTTATGTTTACAAGTCAATTGTATGTTTATGTTTTAGGTCCTATTAGTTTATTGGGCTATTAGTATTTTAATTTGGAAGCAATATTATTTTTGTAATAAGGCAATTAGGGTTTCCTAGCCAATTAGAACTAGGGTTTAACAATTCTTTATAAGCAACCTATTATACTCCTTGAGGAGTTAGTTGATATTTTCATGAATGAAAAAAATGGCCGTTTGGTCTCTTTTGGTCTGGTGCCGACTCTAAGTCCACCCTAGGTGCTGACTCCTAGTGGTTTCCCTGCTTGGTGCTGACTCTTAAGTCATATCCCTTTATTTTATTGTTGTTTCAATTTTTTTCTGGTTGTCCTGCGTCAGTTTTGGTATCAGAGCAAACACCGATCTGATTAAACTTTCAAGTGCAGTGAACCCAGAATCAGAAAAATCACCCCAAAAAAAAAAAAAAAAAAAAAAAAAAATCCAGTGCAATCATTATTTCCTAACCATCGGAATACCAGCCACTACAGTAAACCAGATTTCCCAGCCAAGCAGAAAATAACTACAGTCGCCAGCCTTCAAAACCGCTGCCGGATACGCTGCTAGCAGCGGATCCCTTTTGCACCAGCAACTCACTACAAGCACCTTCCATCCCTGCCTTGCGCCGCCATGACCTTCTCTTGCCCACTGCCGTTGATCTCAAAGGAAACCCAGTACAGCCCCCTCTGCATTATTCACTTCCTTTAGCCAAAAAAATATTTCTTGCCAACCCATTTTAGAGACAAACCCTTGCCTGACCCATTTGTTAACAAGCCCAAAGCCCACATTTTACAACACCAGTTTTTTTTTTTTAATATAAGACCCAGCCCACGAAATCCAAACCTGTCAACCAGCCCAGTTCCAGCAACTATTTGAGAGAATAGTCTTAGAAGCCCATTCCAACGACCTGTCCAAAGAACGTAACAGCAGCCCAGGTTCTTGTTCCAACTTCTAACTATTTGTTGAAGCACTATTTTAGAGAATTATGGAAATATCAGAAGCACCTTATTTTGATGGTTGTAAAACTAATCCATGGGATTCTGTCAATTGGATGAATGGGATGGAGCAATTCTTTAAGCAAGCAAATCTTGCAGACAACATAAAGGTTAGGTATGCAAAGTTGAAGTCAAGAGGTGGAGCACAAATGTTTTGGAAGAATCTTGAATATTTCCGCTATCTAAATTATGAACCTGTCATTAGTGTGTGGAAAGATATGAAAGAAAAGTTTTGTGATGAGTATTTGTCACCGTACTTTCGAGCTAAGTATCTACCACAATCTCAGTGTGGTACTTTTCAAGTTGAAGCAAATACGATGAATCCTCATTCCATTTCACGTCTTCAGCGTACTTTTGAACAATCTATCAAGGAATTAAATGAATTATCTGTAAAGCTCATGAAAAATGTTCAAGACAGGATCGCTCAGATGAAGCAAAAGAAGACTTAAACCGATTCAATTGGGAAACCAAGGATACTTGATCACAATGAACTTATTGCTGCCCCAATAGAAGACAACATCGATGATGATATCTTGGTCGTGGAGAATCCTCCAACAACACCAAAGCCTAATGTTGACACAGACGTACATGCCTCAACAAGTGTAGCTTTAACATGTGTGCAAGAAAATGAATCTATTGAAGAGCAGCAAGGTGAAGATATGGTGCCTAAAGAGAATATTATGTTAGAGGGTGCACATGATGTGATATTGGAAGCTAATGAATCTGTTTTTTATCAGCCTTCCATGGTGAATGAAGACAAACAGTTTGCTAAAGTGGAGAAAGTAGATAACATAGTGCTTCCAATGGTTCAAGATAAGATTATGTTGATTCCACGCATTGATTTTGTTATTCCAGAAGAGTTTGACATGGTGGAATTCAAGGTTTTTCTTTTCTCTATGCTCCCTAGGGTGATTCCAAACTTGAAGCAAGTGTTACTTGTCAGCATCCTAATCCTTCAACACTTTAGAACTCGAGGCTGAGTTTTCTCCAACCAGAGGAGAATGATGTGGGAGACGCAAGAAGATTATTATTTAGTATTATTTATATTTGCAAGTAAATTGTATTTTTATGTTTTAGGTCCTATTAGTATTTTAATTTCGAAGCAATGTTATTTTTGTAATAAGGCAATTACAGTTTCCTACCCAATTAGAACTAGGGTTTAGCAATCCTTTAAAAGCAACCTATTGTACTTCTTGAGGAGTTAGTTGATATTTTGATGAATAAAAAAATGTCTGTTTGGTCTCTTTTGGTCTAATGCTAACTCCAGGTTCACCCTAAGTGCTGACTCCTAGTGATTCCCCGCTTGATGCTGACTCCTAGGTCATATCCCTTTATTTTATTGTTATTTCAATTTTGTTCTAGTTGTCTTGCGTCACAATTTAGTTGGAATCAGCCTCTTAAAAAATAAAAAAGGGGGTAAGGGCGTAAGGCTGCTAAACAATCACCTCCCAAACTCCACAAAAGTGGGAACAATGTGCATTGGGTACAACCTTTTTTTTTCTATACACAGTTTAGGTTTATCAAATGTAAAAAATGTGTAGGATTCCAAATGTAGCATGAGCATGCTTGAAGCTAACTGCAGTCTGATTGTAAGGGTTGTGTATCACAGAAAGCTCCCTTTAGGGAGATGAATTAATCTGATTTACTTCAATCATCTGGTTTTGATGATATTTTTTTTTTTTTTTTTTTTTTTGCAGAGTTTCCTAAAATCTTAAATCCGTAGTGGCAGAGGAATGTAGAAAAAAAGAAGGATATCTATTTTCCTTCTATCAGACTTTAAAGATCAATTACAAAATGTAGAGCTATATGGTTTGGTACTTGTTTGCATGCTTGGAAAGTATAATTGATCATAAAACAAAGTACATGTGATGGTGAACTTTACCCTGTGCCCCCTAGAGAAGGGTTTCTGACCACCTTTACAAGTGTGGGCATCACAGAATTGCCGTAGGAAGAATTCTGTCACAATTGGATAACATCAAAATGCAATATCACTATTTGGTAGGACTATATATGAGATCATAAAGTTGCAATTATGACAAAGTTACAATTACCATGAAGGCGGCTTGCTGAAGGACCCTCATTGACTGGAAAACAACTGTCAGCTAGGCTCTGCACAGAATAGTTAAAATATGAATACAAGGAATGCTAGAATCAACAATTTATAAGACATCAATCATAGGCCACCTCACACAGATGTTGATTCCTTGAAGCAGCAGCAGGATTGCACTTAGTTTTGCGAGGAGTGGAGTCCATCACAAGGTCACAATGCAATGCACCACATACATCTGCCAAGCACCTGCTGTGACTCTGGATTCAGCACAAGTATCCCATGGTTCAATTACCAATGTACCATTTAAACTTAAGACAATGGAAGGACTACGTTTGCCAAAGTCCCGGAAGAATTTTGATTACCAAGCAAATTAGAAGAAATGCAATCTAAACGTGAGACCACGAACCAAAGATGTGGGATATTAAATCAAATAGACAGGCCAAAGACATCAACAGAAGAGATAGTAGGTGAAAAAAGATGCAGCTCCATAGAAGTTTTTAGTTATTAAGACATTAAAAATGAGATGACAATGATTGTAAAGCGAAATTTGAGGCACAAACAAAAATGAAAAATTATCAAGATAACCCCTACTAGGTTAAAAAAAAAACGGATATAAACTTTGGCCAACGAAAATTGGAGTCTCTATATTTTGTGTGTCATACTTGTGATGATGGTAGTATAGTCTGTTCATAAAAAATACTCTGCATTTATTATGTTTTCTTTGTCATGCAATTGTCTATAATAGATCACTGATCTAATAGTTGTCTTGTTTAAGGAATGTCAATGAATATAGGCGCCTTTTAGAGAGAACACTCAAAATGACTTTTAGGTTAAAAGCTTTGCATAGGCATGCAAGTTAATCTCTCTTTCTTTTTTTGGTTTTCTTTGGGTCCTAGGGATCACTTTTATGCATAGTCTTCTACAATCAAAATCATATATACACCACCTGCTCCAAACATTTAAGTAAAATCCACCTGTAGGATGCTACAGGGCTTATAATGTGTACCAGAAATTCCTGCTTTTTGGGGTTTGCATTTCACTGGATTGTCCAACAAATGAATTAAAAAAACATATATCAAGTCCCCTTATCACAACCACTCCTACGTCATGTAAATGTTTTAAAATGAGGTACCCATGTCAAGCACACCATGTTATACAGACACTTCAAATTACCTTGAGATGATTGATTGGGAAAATCTAAAACATCACAAAATCAGCCATGTTCCCTCCTCCCAAATTCTGTGGATTGACAAATCCAACACCTCCACAAATTCATCTAATACATACTGTAGGTTATGCCATAGAAGAGTAAGAGAGGTATCATTTCTCTTAACAGAGAGACCAAGTATAACTAACATCATCATCAGAATCACTATGAATTATCTCAACTACTAGGGTCAGTATTACAATTCCTAAGCCTCTTAATCTTATTTTTCCAATCCAAGAAAATGAAGACCCACAAAATAACCAAATGGGACATTACTTGTATGATTTGTAATTTACAACCCAACTATGTTAAATGTTCCAAAACAAAAAATAGATCAATTACCATCAATTCTAGGAAAAATAGCTCCACATACATACCACATTCAGCAAATCATAATGTCTATTGTCAAAATGCTGATCGAGGTATTTCTCTTCATAAAACCTTTTTCTACAGTATCCACATTTCCATTCATTTACATCTACACGGATCTTGTGTTGTTCCTGATCTCTGTAAAGGTCATTGTCTGAGTGAAGCCTACACCTTCTTGACATTTGATATCGTTCTTTCTCCACAAAGGGCATTAGATACTGCACCCATCATGAGATCACATTATCAAATTAAGTACCACGGATACTGTCTTTTAGAAATTTTAATCAGAATCTTCTGATACCTCCTCAATTATCTTCTGTGCAGCCCTACTCCTTTCTCTTGAACAATGTACCTCATGAGCAGCATTCCCCTGCTCCAGCTTTAGAGTTCTGAACATCAAACTTAAATATTACTTATAAACATTGACAAATTGACCAAGGCAGATAATATATGCCACCAAGACACAATCATTTAATACTTTTTTGCAGTTATAAAATTTAGGTTTGTTATTAATGCCACATTTTTCAAGTGGCATTCACGATTTAGGTTCCCCTTAATTAAAGAACCTATGTCAGGAAAATAGGTAACACTAAGACATAGACACCAAAAATTGCTAGCCTAATCCAATTTTTCAAATCCAACAATCTAAACCACTAACCTTACAGTTTCAGATTCTTTATAACCCTGGGGAAGCAAACAATAATGGAAGGCGTCAGTAATATTGCAGGATAAAAGGCACATTCATTATACCAAGAAAAATGATAATGTTGTTCTAAAATATTGCAGAAGAGGTTCAAGAAAGAACCAAAAAAAAAAAAAAAAGGCTAAATACAAATTACACTTTTTATGCTAGGGTGAATTGTCAATTTCATCCCTAAAGTTTATTTTTTTATCATTTTAGTGTTTAAACTTTAACATTCCTGTCAAGTTGGTCCTTCGGTCCATTGACACTATTCACATATGTGATGTGACATCATTTTACTGGTCTTAACAGTAATTTTCTAGACGCTAATGCATGGAATGACCAATTTGACAGAAATATTAAAGTTTAGGACTAAATAACAAAAACTAAACTTTAGGGATGATAAAATAATGGCAATTCATTCAAACTTAAATGGTGTAATTTGGATCTTAGCCCCCCAAAAAAAATATTTGTTTTATAAACACAACCCATCTAAAAGCAAAACTTCTGATACAGAACTAAATCAATAAACAAGTAAATTTGAGCTGCAATTGAGATTATCCAACCGAAAGAAAATTTTACAAAAGGGCCATTGGAGAATATCAGATTACTCCAAAGTAAAAAACCAAATCAATTCATAAGTAAACATAAATTCAAAAAAAAAAAATTCAGTGTAGATTTAGCTAAGAGCAAGATATTTACTTCAATGTAGTACGCTCTGCACTAACTTGAGTAGAACACGTATTAATGAATTCTATATCAAAATTTTTTGCACATACAAAACATTACATTTTGGAACTTACCTTGAATGTTGGTATACAAAACAAACATGGGTTTTTGTTATAAAAACAGTAAATTTAACAAAGAATTAACTAACCCAAGGTTTACATGGAACCCACCACAATATCGAATTCAAGGGGTTTTTGAGATAGTATCTTATAGAAAGATTGATATGGGTTTTGCATATATATATATATATATATACACATATAAATATCAGAAAAGATACCTGAATAATCTGCAGAGAAAGCAAGAGGCAAAAGCAAAGCGAGACCCATTTGATTTTGGAATTGGAGAACCTCATTTCTGAATTGTTGAGTCTCCTTGGCTCAAAGAAGAGAAGGCTATTAATAGTATACTGCCACGCCTCTGCTACTGCAAATGAGAAGTTGCCACATGGGATCTCTCGGCCTCTTTGACTTGCCATTTGACTTTTCTTGACGTGGCTAAATTAACCCCCTTTTTATATTATAATAAAAAAAATCTAAAACTAGCCCATATGAATATGATAATCAATTAAATATTAGATTTTCAAAATAAACAAAAACAATAAATTAAGCCTCAACACTCTAAGATTTTGTAAGTTTTAATTTTTTTTTTTTTTTTTCCTCTTATTGTAAAGGAGGAGGAGACTTGATATTTCTATTGAACCACAAATCTAATGATAATCTTTAATCAAAAGACTTACTAACGTCACCTACCAAACTATTATTTTGTTGCCTATGAAGAGTCAAACTTGCTAATTAAACCCCCCCCTTTTTTTTTTTGCCTATGAAGAGTCATGGGCTAAACCTTGCAATTTAAAAATCAATGTCATTGAGGTGCTCATGGGTTAAAGTTTTAAACTATATTTAAACCCCATAATTTAAGGGTGGTTTCAAAGAATAACTTAACACTTTCAAAATATTCAAATTAAACCTTACACTTTAAAAATCATTTCAATTCATACCAAAGGCCAATTATATGTGATGTTGTTAATAGAAAATGTTCAAACAAACTGATGCCATTTGCCGTGGAGTAAAATAATGCCATTATATTAGACTTGTGTATAGAAATAACCACATAACATCATTCTATTTAAGTAGTTTGTGTTAATATCGCCATAATGGGTGTAAGGTTTGTTTTGAAAATTAAGAAAATGTGAAGTATAATTTAAATCCAATAAACGAATGAAAATAAACTCTCCTAAACATACTTACCAATACCACAACTTTTTTAACAATTGGTTTAGAATTCTCTACCGTTATAAGTTATGAGTGATGGTCTATTGATAATTAACTATATGAGACTCATCGGCAATCATTCATAACTTGTTGTCTCGCATACTTCTTGTGAAAAGTTTGTAAAAATTGTGTGTAAATAGATCTCTTATTTATTTGTGTCCTTTGTTCATAGAATTAAGGCGGCTAAATTATATAATATCCACCACTTTTTCCCACTAGTTTATAAAAAATTCTGCAAACAAATCAAACTGATCTGTCCTCCTATTTATCAAAAAAAAAAAAAAAACTGATCTGTCCTCCTGTTTGTGATGACAGAGGATGCATAGAAAGGGCATTGTAGTTTGTAACTGTAATCTCCCCTGACCAAAACGTGGTAAGCAATATCATATTAGTATTGTCGTATTGAGGTCATGAGGTACATAAACATGAAGCTCAGTAGCTCACCACCACATGAAAAAAGAGCGCAGAATTCCAGCCAAAACATAGAAGAGAGAAAATCAAAAGAGAACGTGGGCGGCAGGATTCGAACCTGCGCGGGCAAAGCCCACATGATTTCTAGTCATGCCCGATAACCACTCCGGCACGCCCACAACATGCTATGTGAGAATTTAAAATAAGTTATGGTCTAAACATTACAGTTTATGTCCAGGCTCCAAAGAAAATTTGGGGCGGTGAGAATTCCAAATATAGGAACTCTAAAAGATGGAGATGCTTCATCTCCTTCAATGTATTTGGCCCATTTCTTGTCTCCCTTTTTTTTTCCTTCATAAAATGATTGTCATGTCCTGACAAACCCAATAACCATTAACTGGTTGAGAATAGCCATGCTCTTTAATAATATAAAGGGCCAATTTTTAAATCCTGAAACCAAAATGAAGTGCTAAGACAGAAGGCAGGCACTCTTTAGACAAGAAATAGATACTTAGCAGTTGGCAGTAGAACTAGGTAAAAGGTTTACCGACCTCCTTAAAGCTATGATAGGAAGAATTCAACCTAACCTTGCTAATGGAATAGTTTGGTTTAACATCTAGCCAAATTACTTTATTCAATTAATAATCCAAATTTTGGTTCTGCATACTAAGGGTGTTGGGATACCGCTTATTTTGCTAAAACTGAAAACTTATTATTGAAAGTACTGTAAATAGGAGTAAAAATTAGTTGAAATAGTACAGTAAGGCCCATAAATCAACTTAATATAATAATTTTAGCTCTAGTCAATAAGATTATGATGCAAGACCATACGAGCTTAGCTCTCATTAATGAAACAACAAAATGAGACAGTGCAAATTACACACAAGTATGCACTCAACGGAAAAAGATCCTCTTCATTTGCTTTGAAATGGAGACAATTCATTTCATGGTTATAATTTAGTTTTTCATGCATAAAAAGAGTGTACATAATACCACCTTTAATGATTAAACCAATGCTACATGCTGAGTACATGAGAAGCACCAATTTATCTATCATCAATTTCACACCAGTATTCACTATATGAAGCTGATAACTCTGACACATTCAAAGGCCACCAAAATGTTACATCAGGTCAGGTCTAAACCAACCTCAGCATACACCAAATATCTATTCTGGAGGGTTTTTCACGTGTTGCTCACGAAAGAGCTCCTCAAAGTCTTGCTTGACTCTGTTTCTGAAAAGGGGATGTGGAAGAAGTCCTTTCAACATAATCCTGAATATATGGCAACTCCTGAGGTGGATCTGGAGACTTCTTAATGTCTTCACATGTGTTCATTGCATCTGCAGAGTTCCATGCCTCAAATACCCCGTTATAACTTTCGTCTACATCTGAGACTTGGGGAACAAATCCTTCTTTCTCATGTCTTCCCACAACTGCATGCATTGCATCATTTTTTTATATTTCGCTAATGCAATAATCAAGTCCTTATATAGGTAGACATCAGGCTTGTAATTTTACCAATCTCGCTTTTGTATCACCCTAAACATCTGAAAATTCAATGAGTTCTTGTAACCTCAAGTGTATAGTCAGCTAAAATAAACAAACCACATCAAAATCTCAGCATATGATTACAAATAAATGGAGTCAAGCATAAGATGGTGTTATTTGACAAAATATTGTTATAACTAAAGATAATGGCCAAACCAAATCGTATTTTCCAAATTATGGAGAAACCTAACTTTGAACAAAATACAGCCAACATTAAAAATTGTAGATATAGTTGCGAATTGAAGAGGGCAGGCAGGGATTCCAGCAAAGGAACTATATTTTCATTAGAGAACGTGTATAATTAAGCAAAGGAACTATTATTCATGTATGAACTTTCCTTTCTCCGAATGTCAACTAAGATCCAAGTTTGAGACAAAAGGTGTATTTGACAATATTTCAATGAAAGGAACAACTTGAATTGAATTCTGGCGTGGTTCATAGGGACGCCTAGCAACCACATGATCAAGTTAAGTTGACAAGGTGAGTATCTTGCATTTGTCTATGAAGCTTCCATTTAAATTATCCTCAAACCTTTATCAAATCAAAAGCACAGGTCGAAAGTTTCAAGACCTAATATTTCCTTGAAAGCATTCTATCCAACACTTACTTGCCATATTCACTCTACTAATTTTCTTATTTAGTTAAAAAAAAAAAAATTACTTCATATTCCAGTATAAAAAAAAAAAGACTACTTCAACAAAGTAGTGAGGAATTAAGAACAGAAAATATGAAAATCTAAAAGCAACCCAAATAAGATTGTGAACAAGAAAGTACAATTCAAACAAAGAATTGTAACTGTTGGAACTGAGCAACAACACTAATAATAATAAGCAGTGAAATTTAAAACTGAATCACAAAAGTTAATGGTTGGAACTTTGGACCCGAAACAGCAAAAATCCTCCTCACAAAGCTTAGCCAAAAACACCCGTTTAGCACAGTTAAAATTAGGAAACTCAAAACTTGAAAGCCATAGGATCCTCACATGAGATAAGCCCAAGGCCTTCTTTCTTTTCAATTTTTTTTTTTTTTTTAATTCAAATATTCAAGTACTGAAGTATTAGTTTCTCAAAAAAAAAAAAAAAACAGTACTAAAGTATTAAACCACATGCTGGTGAATCCAAACCATAAAAAAAAATAAAAAAATAAAAAAAATAAAAAAACATGTCATGTAAGACAAAGAAAAAAGACACAAGATTTGTGGAGGTCGTGGGCGGCAGGATTCGAACCTGCGCGGGCAAAGCCCACATGATTTCTAGTCATGCCCGATAACCACTCCGGCACGCCCACTACATGCCTTATCATTTTTTAAAATATTATTAACTCTAAATTTCAGAATTCAAGCACTACTTGTTCCTAAACAAACCATTAAATGAACAAAAATTTTTAATATTTGTGATCAGCACTCACCACATAAATTCTTTAACTTAAAATTTTTTTAATTAAATGTGGGCTCTTGGATGCAAAAGTGGGACAACAACCATCCTACACAAAGTATTCATTTAAACAAAACTATAATCTTATAGAGCTCACAACTCGATTAATGGGCTCACTACTAAATTGGGCTCACAATATATTTATTGTTATAGGTGTTAGGATATCCTACAATGGGAAGCTCCTAAGGGTGAAAGTTCATACCTAAAGTACAATTGTCTGTTTCCTTCCTGAGCAGGCTTGTTCTCGGCTTCTCTCTTCCTTACTCTAATTCTTTGGTTCCTCACCTTATAGTGTCTACCCCATGATCTGCTATTTTCCCTCTATTTATAGGCTTCCTAAGTGGGTCAGTGATGATTACTTTTGATGATTTTTCTTACAGGTGGGGCCCTTTAGGATTATTCCTGACAAAAGGGGCCCCACTTTGGAAATAGGTGCTTCAATTTTAGGACTTGCAACAGACGTCGAATGTTGCTTGGCGGCAACCTCTCCTAAGGCATTATCGAGATACCCTAGAGCAAGCCCCGAGCAACATCAAACCCTGAGAATGAAACAGTCCACAGCTATTTCAGCCGAGCATCACGAACTGGGCCTAATGAAGAACTCTTATCCAACCTACCGCCCATGGGCTTCCCAACGATGGGCTGATAACCATACGAATCTTATTACTGATGAGTTGTATATACCAATTACATAAATTGATTAGTTATTCATACAACATTTTCTTGTCAATTATTTTTAAAATTGAAAGGAAAAAAAATAAGGAGAGAGAGAGTGAGAGAGAGGCTTTTTTGGTTCCTTTCTTATAAAAATGATACTTGTTTAAAGGTGTGTTTAAAGATGTCAACAAATTCTGTCAATTTTGGCTCAAGTTTGTTGAAACTTAATAAGTATATTTTTTTAGTAATACACATTGGATTATATAGTACTTAATTCATAACTATAATTGTGTTTATAGTATTATTTTATATTTCTATACATAGTAGGAGTATAATATATTTAAAAAAAAAAATCTTAATCATCAAAATTTTATTTGAGTCCCTCGAGGATAAATTCATAACTCTTCAATTGATTAAGTGATTCTATATGTTCATGAAATAGTTTTTTCAAAAAAAGATCTCATTATTAATTAAAAAATAATTTAATAATTAATGACCCACATGACAAAGTTTTATTATTCCTGTAACACCTACATTAAGCCACATGGTACAACTACAACTAAATCTAATGATTGCAAATAATAACACTAAAGTGGCTCTAAATAAAAGATGGTCTCAGCATGATCTTCATCGTGTTTTTTGTAACCATTCTAATGAATCCATTGAACATATTCTAAAATTTTGCCCATATACATCAATTATTTAGTCTTTATCTCTTTGGCCAATCATCGCTGCTTCTCTTGAGCATTTATCTCATTGTGACATTGTGAAATATGCAATTTTTCCTCATAAGCATTTACAGGTTTCTTCAAAAGATAGACACAAGATCACTCTATTTTGTTAATCCTCTTTGACAACATTTGGAGAATAAGGAACCAAACAATATTTGTAAATCACATGTCTGATCCTAAAAAAGATGTTGATGTAATTAACAGGGCTTATTCATAACATATAGTAGCTTGGACATCTCACCTAGTATGTCCGACTTAGAAATAGTTTCCCCCCAAACCTGGTTGGATTAAAATAAATTTTGATGTTGCTATTAGTCCTCATGCCACAATCACTGATACTATTGGGAAAAATGAATTTGGAGATATCTTATTTACTCATTCAAATCTCTTCCCTCCTTCTGATCCAACTCTTGGAGAAACACAAGATGCTTTTCAAGCCATCAAGATCGTAGTCTACCACAAGTACTCATATGTTCTCTTTAAAGGTGATTCCAAAGGAGTTATCAAGGGTTTTTAGAACATCAATTCGTCTCCTCCTTGGTTCCTTGCCTCTTTCCTCCCAAATGTCAAAGTTGCTCTTAGTTCACTCTTTTGTTGGGATTTCTCTTTTGTTTCTAAGGATGTTAATTTCTTTCCCCACAACTTGGCCCATTGGGCTACTTTTTGTATTTGGGATGGATCCATTTCCATCTCTTCTCTTTCCCTTTGGGATTTTTACCCAAAAGATTGAGATGAGTTGGTTCCTTTATTTGATCTCTTTCTTTATATTTATCCTTATTCAGCATACATGAAAAACAGAAAAACAATGGGACTGTGAGCCTGTGACAGTATTTCCAAATTACTTATCAATTCATTTACATATGCAATCAAGGTTGTGACTACAGTCTACAGCCACTGTGAATGCACAGGTAACTGATTCACTGAAGGTTTTCTGTTTTCCTGATATATACATATATATATATATATATATATTTTTTTTTTTTTTTCTTTTTGAGTTAAAGTAAACTGAAGTTGAAGGATTAGCAAGTCTCTGGTAGAAGCTGATACAATAAGTGTGTCACTGTAATTATAGAGCTAATTTGTTCCAAACAACAAAACATCCTTCAGTAGTATATCATCACATACATAAGAGTTTAATCTGCTATAGGAGTTCTGGGTCCATCCTACCTAATTTACCAACTATTCACAGATGAGAGCTAACAATAACCCTATATATATATATATATATATATATATCAAAGAGATGAATAAGCCACAACTGAGGGAAAATCTAGCATGCTGGACACGAAACATTGTGGGCGCAACTAAATTATTGAATTTTATACATCATCACCAGTCACCACTTTGGTTTGATTCTATAAGCAAAGCTTTAAGCAGGGACATTTTCTCATTAAATTTCTCTAGCTCAAAATTGATAAGGACAAGAACCAATTAGGGACATTTGGTACCTAATTTCTGAAACTATTTATTACAGAAATCATGCTGGATAAAACACATCATACTATTTTACACATGAATCAATAAACATAGAATTTATAACTAAACAATTAACAACACCAGATCAAAACTGCAAGTGGTGAATCAAATCAAAGCATTACAGCAACATGACCTATAGAAGTTTCAGACATTTCTACGCACAGGGCGAGACAGATTCTTCTTCAAATAAGTGGAATTCCACTCCCCACCATCCTGAGCATAATAATCCATTGGATAATCCCCATTCTCACCCCCACAACACTTGTCATTTTTCATGCATCCCAATGAATTCACTGCCAAGTTCTTCTCCCACCAACCTGGTATAAACCTGAGTGCAATCTCTGCCTCAAATGTAGTTAAGAGTGGCTTTTTAAAGGCATCACCCCAGTCAATGGACAACCTAGGACACGCAATTTGGATCCAAGCATCCACAGAGTCCTCAAACAACACTACCCTCCCTGGGCTAATCTCTGACATCAAAACAACTGTATAATCCAAACCCTTCTCTCTCATTTTGGCCTCCAACCTCTCAAGACTCCTAGGATTCCCTTGCCTCCCTAGAGTCCCCAACACAATGCCCCAACTCTTGGCCTCCCTGGCCTTCAAAATTGCGTCCCTCCTTGACTCCTTCATCCCCTTATGATCATACTCCTCCAATAATAACTTTCCCAAATAAGGATCATACCGAAATGCCTTAATTTCTGGGTTCGCTATCATAATCGCTTCCAAATGAAACCGCCCATCTGCCACAAACACTATGGCCTTATCCTCACCTTCAATCTTAGGGACTCTTGGCGCAGTGCAACCAAGAACCTCACCTGCTGATAATGGCTTGGATTGCGGAATTGAGACACGGAATCCAATTTTCTCCAAGTCGGGCTTGATGGCCCGAATAGCAGAGGCAAATTGGATGGTACCAGCGAGGAATAACGTTGTGGTGGTGGGTAGATTAAGCTTGAGGGTCTGGAGCAGGCGACTCACGTCAATCTGGATGTCAACGAAGACATAAAGGCAGGGGATGGAGGTGGAGTCGATGGGGACCAGGCAACTGTGGCCATAATGGATGAGAAGGTCGGCACCAAGGGCCGAGGCAGCGAGGTCGTCAACACAACACGCACCATAGGTGACATCACCAAGGACAAAGCAGTGGGAGATGGAGGCGAAGGAGGTAAAGATGTCAGAGAGGACGAGGGAATACATGAGGAGGCCTTCTGGCAACTGGAGGGCCAGGCGCTTAGCGCCTGTGGAGAGTACTCGCCACACGCACTTATGGACCTCAAAGTTGTAGTTAGAGGGGAGGAGAGCGATGGCAGCATTGAGAGCTGGGTCATTAAGGACGGAGTCCGGGATTTGGTTCTTCACAAAGCGTTTTGGTGTGGGTCTAGCCTTCGGTTTCTCATTAACTAATAGCAACTGCTCCATGAATGAGACTAACAAACTGACACAAGAGGAGATGAGACGAGGGTCAGCCTATTGTTTCTTTCTCGGGTTTCCTTACTTTTTTTCTTCTTTTTTTAATACAATAGGTGCTCTATCTGCAATAAAAATCAAAATTCCATAAAGGGGTAAGTAGAATACCTAATAACATTTAATAAATACTAGTATGTTTATGCAATGCATGGAATAATTAAAAATTATATGTGAATTAAATAAAATATCTTACGAACATCATTGAAACTATCTCAATGATTAGTGAGTCACTTAAAACTTTAAGCAAGTTTCACCTAGAGTAAATTAATTATCTTAAGAACTAATGAGCACAAAAACACATTAATTCATGACGTGTATACATACCTATATTGAGCTACTTTGTGCAATCACTATATGCAGTGTTAGTGTTTTTTTTTTTTTTTTTTTTATTATTTTTTTTATATGATATATAATCAAAATAATTAAAAATAAATATTAAATTTGATTTCAAATTAATTGAAACTTTTGGTAATAGAATTTTAAATCTCTTTAAACTTGACCTAGGTAAACTATCCTAACAATAAATAAGTCAATTGACATTTTGGTAATAAAATTTAATCTATGGTACCCAATAGCACAACTATGACTTCTACTAGTACCCAACTTTTATTATGTAAATGTAATACATGATATGATATATAGCACATCATATCCATTTGTGTTTTGTGTTCAATGCCCTATCAAACCAATCAAGTAAGGGAACAAATTCTAAATTTTCTATTACCTTTTTTACCCAAAACCCCCCATTCCAAAGGATTCTATTTTGTATCATAGCCCTCCAACTGGCACATCAAGGCTGCCTCAATCTTGGGTGGGCTGGAATAAATTGCATAGACAAATCATTAATAGTTAGAAATTACAATTAAAAAGGACAAAAATAACTACTCAGCATATCTAATTTATTAGCTATACATGAAATCCCAATTATTCATTTTTAGCACTTTGAATCAGATAGAAGCAAATGAAGGAACACCTAGATAAAATGAAGAAGAAGAAATGGCATGAAATTTAAAGCTGAATCACAAAAGGTTTAATATTTGGAACCCGAAACAACAAAATTCCTTACAAAGCCTAGCCTAAAACACCCATTTGGCACCAGTTAAAAGTAAAAGACTCAAAATTTGAAAGTCATAGGATCCTCACTTAAGAGGACAAAGAGAAGGAAACCTACAGGTGAGATAAATCATAAATATAACAAATGGAATTTTTGTAAGATAAACATTCTTGTAATACAACTAAATATTATAAATTTTTTGGCAGTGAGGCCAAAGCCCACCTCAGATAATAAAATCAACTCTGTCCCTTTGTCAGGACAGGGAAACCAGCTTGTTTTGAATCGGGTCAAAAGAAAAAAGAATGAATCATGAGCTAAAAGTAGCTTTGGACCAAAATCAGAGAGTATTTTTGTGAAATCTAATAATAAAGTCAGGCTATGAAGCCCTTCCTTCAGCTGGTTTTGGCTTGCCCCCTAGTAAGCAAGTTCTTGGTTCACTCAGTATTTAAGCACAAAGGCTTCAGCGTTTTCTATTGAGGAAGACAAAGAAGACCGATACTAGTTTGATGATGAACATGCTTTCATTGCTTATGGTGATGGAGGTTCTAACGCTCTGCAAATTTGGTGATTTGACGTGTAATGAGGGGGTAGTTCTAGGTTGGGGAGGAGAATGCATCTCATGCATTGAATATATGCATCCTTTCTTTCACAATGTGTGGGTCACACACAACTGTATGGGTCTAGACACTATGAGAAAGAGGATTCATATATCAGATCTACGAGATAATTTTTGATTGGGGAGGTGGAAAAAACTAAAAAATATATTTATATATAGGTTTGAATGTGTCCTGGGATCATTTCTAAGGTTTTGTGGTGGGAGTAGTTTTACTTGACAACACTGGACCTTGTGTGGCAACAGGCAACATCCTTTCCTTAGGACTTTAACACTAAGTTAAGTAATCGTTTGGGAGAGTATTTCATTGGTTTATTGGATTAAAAAAAAGAGGTGGGAACAAGTTCATATATAGCTAAACAAAATAAGTATGGCTGCAGCTAAAAAAACATAAGGCTCTAACGAATTGTACATAAGCCAGAAAAAGCTAAAAATAAACCCTGGTCAGACCCTGAGATAATTTATTTATATGCACTCAAAATATTTTTTTTTCTTAAATAATCTTATGCTTGAAATGTTAGAATTTTAGAGAGTAAAAGAAATTAACATGTTAATCTAATTTTATATAGAAGATATTTAGATAAAGAAGGAGAAAATTTTAAAGTTTAAACCCAAAAAATAAAAATAAAAATAAAAATTGTTTATGAAGAAATTGTATGGGTTTTGTGTAGTGATGTAAGGTTTGGTATATATACAAGAAGAAAACATAACAAAAATCGTGTTCAGATTATATACAAGAAGAAAAAATACCAACTAAACAACGACGACAGTGATCAGTTTCACATGATACCAGCTGCAACAATCATGTTTATATACAGATGGATACAAGAGCAAGTGAGGTTTGGTGTATGGCATAAAAAAAAAAAAAAAAAACAGCATTAGCCCAAATTGGGTTGCATATATTCTGTGAGGGATTAAGTTTTGAATGATTTTTGGTGGGACAAGGTTGCATATATTTTGAGATTCACAGGACCTATTTATGAGATGCTTCGAGTGGCTGACACAGATGCACCTATTCTCTATAAGGTGTATGAAATGTGGGATTCCATGATAGAAAATGTGAAGAAAGAAATATACCGGCATGAAGGCAAGGAAGACTATGAGGAGTCTCCATTCTATGAGGTGGTACACAGTATACTCATTGAACGTTGGACTAAAAATTGCACACCACTTCATTGCCTAGCACACTCCTTGAATCCAAAGTAATTTTTCTATCTCTTTAATCTTTTCTTTTATATTATTTAGGCATTTTTAAACAAATAAACTAAACTCATTAGTTGTACTTATTTATTTGCTTTTAACTAGGTATTATACTAATCAATGGATTGAGGAAGTCCACTTCATTGCCACATAAGGATGCTGAAATTTCTGGGGAGAGAAATAAGAGCCTCAAAAGATTCTTTCCTGATCTTGATAATAGGAAGAATGTTGCTGTGGAGTTTGGTTTGTTTTCAGGAATTATGGCTTATGATGATGATAACATGGATGATAGGTGGACCTTCGATCCAATGCTTTGGTGGTCAAATTATGGGTCCAAGTTACCAATGCTTCAAACTTTAGCTCTAAAGCTTCTTGGACAACCTTGCTCATCATCATGTGCTGAGAGAAATTGGAGTACATATGGCTTCATCCATTGTACGAGGAGGAATAGAATTACTCCTAAACGTGCTGAAGATTTAGTGTTTGTTCATTCTAATCTTCGACTTCTTTCAAGGAGGAGGGAAGAGTACACTAAAGGAAACTCTAAGAAGTGGGACATTGGTGGAGATACTTGGGATGAACCATTTGGAGGACCTAGGTTGCTTGAGATTGCTCATCTCACACTAGATGAGCCAGAGATGGAGATAAGTCTTGTTGAGAATGATGACTATGTTGATGAATATGATGTTGCTGTTCTGTGATAATCTTGAAAGTTTAAAACTTGTTTTTCTTTTATGCTTTTAGTTTGATGTTGAACTTGTTGTTCTATGGTAATCTTGAAAGTTTTTTTTGATAGGTAATAAGAGATATATTAAACACATAGAAAAACAGAATAAAGCAAATACAAGGTGTTCATGATAGTGAACACAAGGAAACGCAACCAACAAACAATTACAACAAAAAACTTAAAGTGCAATACTAAGAGAAGAAATAAACTCCAAAATAGTAGAACAATCCGAGAAGCCCCAACACCTAGACCAATCAAATAAAGTCTTCAAGCATAGAGCTTGTAATTGAGCCAAGGATTTCTCGGTGTCCTCAAAAGAGCGCCTATTTCTTTCTGTCCAAACAATCCACATCAAACAGTCAGGAACCATATTCCAAATCTCAGAATTAAAAATTACCTAGCCAATAGCTCCAACAAAACACCAAGCTTTCCACAGAGCCTGGCATGACCCATTGGGTCCCAAAGATCTGAAGCATATAAACCCACAGAGAGTGAGCTACAGGACAACGGAGGAGCAGATGATCCACGGTTTTCTCATACCGATGACACATACAACACCAATTCACCAAAATGCGCCCCCTAAGCATGAGATTATCCAATGTAAGGATTTGCCCATGAACCGCTGTCCACACAAAAAATGCCACCCTCTTAGGGATCTTAGCTTTCTAAACACCCTTCCATGGAAAATTGGAGGCAGCTGCACCCCTCATGTTATGGTAATAGGACCGAGTATCAAACTTGCCATTCCCGTTGAGACACCAATGAGAAGTGTCACTCCCACCACCCCTAGGGATCCGAGATTGAATGAACTCAAGGAAAGAGAAGGCAGCCTCTAATTCCCTTTCATGAAAATCCCTATGAAATCTCAAATTCCAAATTCTAACGTTTCCACCCTCCTGGAAGCATAATACATCAGAAATGCAAGCTTCCTTATCATTAGAACACGCATACAACTGAGGATAAAGCCTTTTTAGTGAGTAATCTCCCACCCACTTATCATGCCAAAAAAGAATACGAGTGCCATCACCCACCACTAGGGCTACATGATTGGAGAAATCTCCCAACCACCATGAATACCACGCCACAAACTACATCCATGGGCCCTTCTACAAATTTTAGTAGTCCACCCCCCTTGATCCTCTCCATATTTAGATGCAACAACCCTCCTCCAAAGATGAGTGCCTTCTCGCCCAAACCTCCATATTTAAAGCTTGTTTTCCTTTTATGTTTTTAGTTTGATGTTGAATGTAGCCTATTTAAACTTTTGGTTTGTACTCTAAACATTTTATGTGTATTATTGTACTACTTTGGGTGTTAGTTTACTTATTTGTAGTTCTTACATAATTTAAATTCTAGACATAAACGTATTTTATGTCTAAAAATATTGAAAAATATGTCTAAATATAAAATTTAATTAATTATTTAATTGCTATACCCAAGCCGTGTCGTATCCTTATTTTTCAAAAATTGCCATACCCCCGTATCCATACCCGTGTCGTATCCGTACCCGTGTCCGTGTCGGTGCAACTTAGGGCCAAAGCCCACCTCAGATAATAAAATCAACTCTGTCCCTTTGTCAGGACAAGGAAACCAGCTTGTTTTGAAATAGGTCAAAAGAAAAAAAGAATCATGTGCTAAAAGAAGCTTTGGACCAAAATCAAAGAGTATTTTTGTTAAGTCTAATAATAAAGTAAGGCTATGAAGCCCTTCCTTAAGCTGGTTTTGGCTTGCCCCTTGTAAGCAAGTTCTTGGTTCACTTGGTATTAAAGCACATAGAGCTTCAGCGCTATCTATTGAGGAAGACAAAGAAGACCGACACTAGTTTGATGATGAACATGTTTTCATTGCTTATGGTTACCTAGGTTCTAACGTTCTGCAAATTTGGTGATTTGATGTGCAATGAGGGGTTAGTTATATGCATCATTTCTTTCACAATGTGTAGGTTACAGACAACTGTAGGGGTCCTGACACTATGAGAGAGAGGATTCATATATCTGATCTATGAGTAAGGGTGGCAAATGGGCGGGTTAGGTCATAAATGGGTTAGGTGTATAATTACCCATTTATCCATTTATGACCCGTTTATATATAAATTAGTTATCCATTACCCGTCCAACTCATTTAATTAATAACCCGCCCATTTAACCCAATATGACCCAAATAAATAAATAACTTGTTAAAAACTTTAAAAACAAAAATTAAAAAGTTCAAAAATCACTTTTCCTATACTTTGCTTTCCTTTTCCCTTCACAAAATTCATTTCTCAGCAACCAAACAAAGCCACAAAGAGAGAAGAAGAAGAAAAAAAAAAAAAAAAGACTTTTTTCTTCTCTATTTTTTTTTTCTCGGCAACGAAACAGAGTCTCAAGCACACCAAAGGTCATAAAATTCCTTTCATTTCCTCTTTCCCTTCTATTCCCTCTGTTTTACTTGGCAACCAAACAGACCATCAGAGAAAGAAAGAGAAAAAGTTAAAGTTGTCAACTTCAAAAAACAAAAAAAAATCACTTTTTCCTTCTCTTTCCTTTCATTTTCTCTGCAACAAAAAACCCACAGATAAAAAAATCATTTTTTTTCTTTCATTTCTCAGCAACCAAACAAAGCGTTAGAGAGAGAGAGAGAGAGAGAGATACGGACAGGGAGGTCAGGAATGTAATCGGTGAAGTGAGGAACGTCTTCAAGAACATAACTAGCTTTGCCGGAGACGAAGCTGATACACTACCTCTATGTGCTTTCTTCTCCACCTTCTTCGCTTCGTACCTCTGCTGCTTCAGCAGCTTCTTCTGAGCGTTCTTCGAGAGAGTTTGTGGTTGTGGTTGTGGTTGTGATTGTGATTGTGATTGTGAAGGGGAATTTTCGTCATTTTGCGTGGCCTCCATTGTTGCTCTAATCAGCGCTGTTCTCTTTTCTCTGTGTTTGAACGGGAGTTAGTTTGGGGTTAGGGCACTAACGTTTCTTTGGGAAATTGAATGACATGGAAAAGAGTGGAATGGTGAACTCCGATTCCATCCTAGTTCTCTCTCTAGAATTTCCTTTTGTTTGGTTACTGAGAAAATCTGAGGGAAAGTGTTTGGGCTTAGAAATCTAGAGGTTAAAGTATTTGGGAAAGTGTTTGGTTACTGAGAAAATTTGAGGGAGAGTGAGTATTAGTGGGTTTATTTAATTTTAAATTTTAAATAGGTTTATTGGGTATTAGTGGATTTATTTAAATTTAAATTTTAGATGGGTTTAATGGGTATTAGTGGATTTATCCATTTAGACCCATCTAATTAAATAACCAAATGGGTCTTTATCCATTTAACCCAAATACTTAAATAGGTTCGGTTAAGATTTATTCAAATAAGGTGGGTAATGGGTGGGTTCATGGATATGTATAAAAATTGCCACTCCTATCTATGAGATAAGTTTTGGTTGGGGAGGTGGAAAAAGCTAAATATATATTAATATATAGATTTGAATGTGTCTTGGGATAATTTATAAGGTTTTGTGATGGGAGCAGTTTTATTTAACAACACTGGTTTTGTGTAGCGATGGGCAACATGCTTTCCTTAGGACTATAACACTAAGTGCTAAGTAATCATTTAGGAGAGTATCTTTTCAGTGGTTTATTGGAATAAAAAAAAAGGGGGGGGGGGGGGGGGGAGGAGTGGAGGGCGCCAAAATTACATCTATAGCTACTAAACAAAATAAGTATGTCTGCAGCTGAAAAAACATAAGGCTCTAACAAATTGTACATAAGCCAGAAAAAGCTGAAAATAAACCCTGGTCAGACCCTGAGAAAATTTATTTATATGCCCTCAAAATGTTTTTTTTTTTTTCCCTCAAATAATCTGATGCTTGAAATGTAAGTATTTTGGAGAGTAAAAGAAATTAACATGTTAATCTAATTATATATAGAAGATATTTAGATAAAGGAGGAGAAAATTTTAAAGTTTAAACCCAAAAAAAAAAAAAAAAAGTTTATGAAGAAAGCGTATGGGTTTTGTGTAGTGATGTAAGGTTTGATATATACAAGAAGAAAAAATACCAACTAAACGACAACAACAGTGATCAGTTTCACATGATACCGGCTGCAATAATCGTGTTTATATACAGATGGATACAGAAGCAAGTGGGGTTTGGTGCATTGCATCAAAAAAAAAAAAAAAAAAAACATCATTAGCCCAATAAGCGTAATTAAATTTAGTGGGGAGAAAGAGAGAGAGCAGAGTTTTAGTGAATGGATGCCTGCTAGAACTTCAGCTCAATTTTAATATTAAATGGAAACAAATTTTATCATCAAAATCAATTATCTTTACAAGCAAAAGAATGCAAATTTAGGGTCACTACAGAAAGAAGTTATCATCAAAATAAATTATCTTTACAATTTAATGTTTCAGCATCAACCTTAGTTATGACTCATTGAAGTTGTCTATTCAGAAATTCAATTAAATAAAAATAAACTTGGCTCAGACATAATAGAGCTTCAATTCAAGCTAACATTATTAATTTGACCAAATGCATAGAACAACACAATATATATATATATATATATAATATATAGAAACTTGGGTGGTCTTATGATTGAGGTACAAGTAAGTAACAAACGTTACAAATCCGGTATAAGAGATTAACCACAAAACAATCACAAATCAAAACAAATAAAACAACTCAAATCCCTAAAATTTTTAGTTTTACCGTTCCCTCTGCAGCTCTGCTTCTTTCTCTCTGCTCTCCGCTTCTCTCATCTCAAGCAGTCAAGCAAGCTTGCCTTTCTCCGCCTCGGCCTCTCTCATTCGTTCTCTGATTCTCTGCTCTCCGCCTCTCTCAACTGCTCAGTGCTCTGCCGCCTCTGCTCTAGGTTTTGAGTTCTCTGCGTTTCAGGTATAAATTATTTGCCTATTTGGGCGCTTGGCTTCAGTTTCAGCGTTTCTCTTCAGACTTCATTTTATCTGTTAAGACTTTTAATACAAAGATTGGGCCTGCCTCCTGCTGGACGTTTCGCGTTTGTTTGGGCCTTCACGTTTTTTTTTGTTTTTTTGTTTTTGGGTTATAGACATTAGATTCGGAAGACCCTTTCCAAATAACAATAAATATAAAAAAATTTAGTTAGTCGTTACGTTTCAAAACAATCCTGAAAACTAATTTTTTGAGTGTCTAAAATTTGAGTTCCAAGATAAAAATCGAGTTTTTAAGTCTCGATTTGTAAGTGGGTGGATGTAATGTGGAAAAAATCCACATGGTATTGAACACTTATAAAAAAAATTTTGCAAGAAAACACCGTTATAGTGCTTTAAAATGTCACCATGGGATTTAAAAACGCCATTATAGGGGCAATCAAACTAAAATTTTTTTTGCATGGAACTTGAATTTCTAAAACTTGAGATCTATGTGACATTTTCAGTCCAAGTCATCCAACAAAATACTTGCAAAGCGAGTCTTTAAGAGTCGAGTTTTAATATGGATCTCGAGTTTCTAAAACTCGAGATGATATTTTTCTTAAAACTTTGAAACGTTACCTAACTTACTACATAGTTGCCCCTCACACTGCTAGTCTGCCCATTCCCCCATTAGATACGATTTGTTTTGTGTTTTTTTTAGGTGGGTCTTGTTAATAAGCCTTGTATTATGACTGTGCTTAAATTTTTGTTATGCTTGTGCTTAAATTTTTTTTTTTTTTAATCTTATGTTTTTATACATATATTTTAGTTAGTGGTAATATATTGAATGAGTCTTTATTTATGTAGATTCAGATTGCTAAAAACTTATTATTGTTCGGTGAAACTACAACAATACTTTTTATATAAATCAGGTTCTATTTCTTATTTGCTCTACACTTGAAAGTTATTTTTTATTTTAGCCTTTATAAATATATTGTTTAATTAGAAATGCCTACTAGAAAATATGCATTTGGATATGAAAAACTAAAAAAAAAAGAAAAAAAAATTAATTGATTCTCAAAAATGATAAATGGATAAATTTGATATTAGTAATAAACAAAATATAATAAAAAATTTAAATGAAAATATCACAAATGAACAACGTATAGTTCATAGAAAGAAACAGTTTGAAGAAAAGGTTCATAATGAGACAACACATTCTGTTGAAGAATCTTTTAGAATTGCTTATTTTTTATATATAGTAGATAAAGCAATTAGTTCAATTGAGAATAGATTTGAACAATTTCAAATATACGAATATATTTTTGGTTTTCTATTTAACTTCAGAAAATTGAAGTCACTAGATGATGATAGTTTACAAAAATACTGTCTTAAACTTGAAGATTTTCTCAAACATGATGTTTATTATGATATTGATGGTTTAGATTTATTTTCAAAGTTAAACGTTTTAAAAGAAATTTTACAAATAAAAGATTATACTCCAATTAATATACTAAATTATATAAAAAGATTAGATTCATTTCCAAATACATGCATTACTTATAGGATTTTACTAACAATACCTATTACAGTAGCTTCTGCAGAAAGAAGTTTTTAAAAATTAAAATTAATGAAATCATATCTAAAATCGACAATGTCCCAAGAAAGATTAAGTGAATTAGCTATATTATCGATTGAAAAAGAGATGTTAGAAGAACTTGAATACAAAAATTTAACTAGTCAATTTGCATCTCAAAAGGCAAGAAAAATATATTTTAAATGAAATATATTATAATATAAAAATATTAAATAAACATTAATTTCTTTAATTAATATATAAGTATAAAAAAGACACCATTTTTAGTTTTCGCCTAAGCCCCAAAATGTCTAAGGCCGGCCCTGATCTCAAACTTAAACAAATAGTGACAAAAACTGAAACCCATGTCTTTCCTTCCCAATTGCTTGAAAAAAAAAACTTGGTTAGTTACAGAACGAATTCAAGTTTTCAAAAGCCAATTTCAAGACAACCCAATTACAAGAAACAATGTTATTTATGAAAAGAAATTATAGAAACAGGAAACCATGCTCAAAAAGTAGACTTAGCTAGTGGCATAAATTATTAGATGGTTACTTGAGAGTGAGATGGAGCCAGACGCGGCGGTGGCAATAAACGGCACGGCGGAGCTGAGGAGCAACGGTGAGGAAGGACCGATTCGGTTTTTACTTGATGATTTGGGAATTAAGCGTAATTTAGCTTTTTAGGGTGTTTTAAACGAAAATTGAAAAGAAGAAGAAGAGCGTTTTGGGCCAAACTATCAAATCTCCAGTTGCAAAGTTTAGGCCTTGGAGTTTGGGGTTTGTTTGCTATTCACATATTGGAAATTATGAGGATTTGTGGTGTAATTTTGAAGCATTTGTGGGCCATTGGACCTTTTTTATTTATTTATTCATATCTTAGTGAAAAAAGCCCAAAATTACATAATAAGCAATAACTAGGATCAAAGTCTCAAAAAAAAAAAAAAAAAAAAAAACTAGGATCATACCACAATGTGATCGTGATTTTAATAACCACAATGTGATCATACCATAATGCGATTCACGGAATATATTTCACTTTGTTTAAAAGTTCAATCACTTAAAATTAAAAAACATAAATAATTCTAATATAAAATAAAAATGTTAAATGAAAAAACATCGATAACTTATCAAAATAAACATAAAATATACAATATTCATCGCAAAATGTTATTTGAGAATAAAAATACCATCAAAATGATATAAAGAAAAATTTCATGTCCAAACAACTCACCCAGGTGGAATTTGGTTATTACTAAGATCCTATATGTAACTTACCAAAAAGATATGATGTTAGTTTTTATTTTCATTTTCTTTTTGCATATTAGTTAGTTATAACTTTTAACTTCTATGTAAATTTTTGTTTTAACTCAATTGTTATCTTAAGATAAATCTGTAGTCATCTCATCTTTACTACTGGTACTCATCCCATGGCTATTGTCATTGTTATCCTTTCTTCCATAAAAGCTTTTACAAAATCCAAAATTGAATAATCCTTTTTTTTTTTTTTTTTTTTGCCGTTTGTCATCATCAATATTCCTAAAAGACCAAATTTTGGATGCTCCCACAAGAAGTCATACATGTGCAAATAGTAATCTATAGTAGAAAGAGAACTCAACATGCAAACACAATTATGGCTTGTAAGGACTGTTAAATATATTATTAGCAAAGCGATGTGTTATATCATGTTGTATATGCTAGAGTGGATGCGGAAGAGGAAGCATAGAATAGACACCCACAGAGAAATCCCTTAAAGGCTACATCTTTATTGTATAAGAGTGTAGTACAAAACCTGTATTACAATGAACCCTAACATGAGTATACATAAGCGGCTAAACTCTAGACTACTGGTACAAGTAGGAGTGGGCTTGGGCCTATTACATTGGGCTAATATGTCTAATATATCTCTAATACCCTCCATAAAACTCAAGGCAGAAGCTCGATGAAGGCTTGAGGTTAGATAAGGATGAGAAGATCACTTGGAGTTAAAGATGCCTTGAAGAATGCCTTTGAAGAAACCACGATGAATTATGTGCCAATTGACCAATTTCGGAGTTTCAAATGAAGAAACGGAGTCCAAAATCAGAATCTACGTGAAAAAACTAAGCAAGATAGGACCTATCGAAAATTTTGACTTTTGGTCAAAAGTCAACGCAAAAAGTCAAAGTCAACGAAGGCAAATGTCAATGGACAGTGCTCACGGGTCAGATCTGGGTGGTCCAAGTCGGGTCGGTCAGGGTCAACGGTCAGCGAGGTGACGTGGTGCTGACAAGGCGATATTATAGACATTGCGAGCTGCGTGGCTGATGACGTAGCTAGGGCTGATAGGGGTGTGTTGGTTCGGTTTTGGTTGGTTTTCTAAGTGTTGGCCAACTGAAACCAAAATTTTCGGTTTGTAAAATTTTCAACCGAAACCGACTGAAGTAATTGGAATCCAATCGGTTTCGGTTGGATTTCGGTTTCGGTTGTTTTTTTCGGTTTCCTTATCATTTATTTTTTAAGAAATCAAACAAAGAAAAAAAAATCCAGAATATAAAAAAGAAAGGAAATTGAAAAAATAAACAAACTCAGAATATAAACAACCAAGCACATGAGTTTTTTCACAACCCTAACTTTATTTGCACATAAAAATTGAAAAAATAGCATTGATTCAATATTAAACAAACCCAAAATTGAAGATCTAAAAAAAAAAAAAAAACAAACCCAGAATATAAAAAAGAGAGATGAAATTATGGAGAATTAAAGAGAGTCAAACCTTGCATGGTTAGGAACTAGCAAGGCTAACTGGCGTGGCTCGTGGATGTCGCCGGCGACGCCATCAAAGACTGGACTCCTCGCCGGGCCAACACATTTGAAGAGGAGAAAAAAAACTAACAAGAAAAAGAGAAGAACATGGGTGGTTTTGGAATGAGAGAAACAAAATCATAAAGAAACAGAGAAGAAAAAACCAATAGCAAAATCAAATCATAATAGCAACATCGGGGAGGGGGTCGGTGCTAAGAAGAAGAGAAATGAATAAAATGCTCTATTTCCGAGTGAGAGAGAGAAAAAATGGTGAGAGACAAAATGGTGAGAGAGAAAAAAATGAAGGAGAGGCGGCTAGAAAGTAAAGGGTAGGAGGGTTAGAACTTATAAATATAAGATGCTAGGGTTTTAAATTTTAATGATTTTAAAAAATCAAAAAACTCAAAAACGTTTACGCTAAGGCTCGAATAAGAGAACACTTAGTCATTACAACCACATCATACCACTAAGCTACAAACTCCAACATGACTGAGTATTACATAAATATATATATATATATATATATCGGTTCGGTGCATTAAAATTTGTGACTGAAAACTGAACCAAAATTTTCGGTTTTATTATATAAAAAATCGAAACCGAACCGAACCAAAAGATGCAGGTGAGGGCGCGTGTAAAGTCATATAAGGGTCAGATTCTCAAGCTGGGCAGAACGGTAGAGGACAAGGCCTTCATGGCAACGCGTGTGCCCAGTAGACGATTTGGGAGTCAAAAATCTATGGTGGTGCATGGGAGATTTTTCGAAGACAATTGCGGCGCGTGGAGGCGCTTGGAAAGGCTTCAGGTGATTGGATTTCTGGGTTTTCCTTACGGGAGACCGAGGAGCACGCCTACGGGGTTGGTTTCGTTAGGCATGCTCAATTTGCACATATGTGAATGGAGTGGCACGACTTGCTTGAGAGATCAAAGACCTAGCAGCGAGGCAACAACGGAGTTTCCGTGGGAGCTGCGTGATGTTGTAGGCCCAGATCTGAAAGAAGGCGTGGGCATTGTTGTGGATCTGTGTTGCGTATGTGGGAATCTTGTTTGCTGTTTAGAGATGTTTGTTTGATGCTAAGAATGAAGTTTGGCTCTAATACCATGATAAATATATTATTAGCAAAGCAATGTATTATACCATGTTATATATGCTAGAGTGGATGCAGAAGGAGAAGTATAGAATAGACATCCATAGAGAAATCCCTTAAGGGCTACATCTTTATTGTATAAGAGTGTAGTACAAAATCTATATTATAATGAACCCTAACATGAGTATATATAGACGACTAAATCCTAGACTACTAGTACAAGTAGGAGTGGGCTTGGGCCAATTAAATTGGGGTTAATATGTCTAATATATCTCTAACAAAGACTAATACATAGTTAGGATCAAGGGCAAGCTTTGAAATCTTAGCAGATCCAAGCACTTGCTCTTCTATCCTGAATTTGAAAGGTAAAAATATATCATTTTACCCCCAATCTCCAAATTGTTTTTCATTTTTCTTCTAGTATGATAGATTAATAAGTGTATATATGTGTGAAATTCCCTTTTAGAGACTTCAACTCCGACCTTTGCCTCCCATACCTCACAAACATTTATACTTGTGGAGTGACTACCGCATTAAGGGTGCGCAGTGGTAAATAGTAAAGGGTTAAAAGTATACTTTAATATATTTTTAAATAATTTTTAGGAAAAATTATACTTTACTCACCTGTGGTTTGGCCGGCTTTAACTAAGCCACTTGCGATTTAAAAAATGTCACTTAACCCACCCGAGATGCCCTTCATTAGACATCCATAATTCACCTCTCCCTTTTCACTGTTAAAAATAGGGGTAAATGTATCTTTTTCATTATATTTTATGTCTCTATTCTCTTTTCTCTCTTTCTTCTTCTTTTTCACATAAAACATAAAAGAAAAATATCAAAAAGCAAGTCAAGATAAAATTTGTTTCATCATTTTTCATATACATAATTAGCACAAAGTTTTACGAAAGAGGGTAGACAAAGCAATTTTTCAAACCACAAAGTAATTTTACAAATTTGAGTTAATAATCTCCCTTACAAAATGGGGTGCTCATTTTCTGGGTTGAATAAGCTAAAATCAAAACCCAGAAATGTATATGGAATGATGCGTTTAACGTTCTAACCCAATGCCCACTGCAATTGCCAAACATACTTTTACAATGACAAGAAAACCAATACACCTACAGTCACAAACAAAGCCAAAAATCCATGTGAACATACACCCACAGATTCGCTAGCCTTCCACTACTAAATCCAAAAATTGACTACTTAATTCTTCATCGAACAATCACAAAATAAAACTAATTAAATAAAAAAAATAAGGATAAATGGTATCCACCAGTTTGCTAGATTTTATCTTTACCCTAGGCTTTCTCTCTCTAAAACTCTAACCCTCTCTCTTTTGCTATGTTCTCTAAAAAAAACCCAAATTTGCAAGTAAAAAAAAAAAACTGCAAAAAAAAAAAACCCAGCAATCTAGCAAATCCAACACCACAGTCAACTCATTGAACCATCAAATTATAACCTCACCAAACTACCACCTCTAACACCACCACCACTGTTAGCCACCGCCCAAAACCCTAGATCAGGAAGCAAAAACAAAGAAACAAGAAAAATGAAATCGTGAGATCGACTGAGCAGTAGAGCAACCTAATTGTCTAGATCGGCTAAGATCGAAGTAGTGAAGAGCGATGGATCAGTGGATTCAAATTTTCTGGGGTTAATGGATTTGTGGGTTTGAATTTTCTAGGTTGGTTTAAATTTACTTATGGTTGGTGGGTTCAAATTTTTTGGGTTTAATAGATTTGTGGGTTAATGGATTTGCAAGTGTAATGGATTTCTAGGTTGGTTTAGTTTTTCCTATTGTGAGTTTTTAGGATTTGGCAGATTTGTTCTATCTATGGCTTCAAAAGAAGATGGATAATCTTCTGGGTTCCTTCCAATAAAAAAAAAAAAAAAAGATGGGTTCCTTTTTTTTTCTTTTTTTTTTTTCCCTTGCTATCTGGGTTTGTAATCTAAACCTTTTTTTTTGAAAGGCAAGATTTGATGTATATTGTTGGTAGTATATACATCAAGAGGGAACCAATTATTGTGTTGATTGAACAAGATTTGTGTCACAAAATGGGATTTGGGTTTGAAGATTTGATTTCTAAGATGGTGAGAGAGAAGTCATTCTTCAATATGTTGCTTCTAATTCTGTTTCTATTGTGGCTTATATAGTAAAGGGGATTTTTTAACGGAAAGGGCAGAGGTGGGTAACAGGTATCTAATGGAGGTCACCTCAGGTGGGTTAAGTAATAACTTTTAAACTGCGGGTGGACACTGTTAAAATGGACCAAACCACATGTGGGCACTATTAAAATGGGTCAAACCACAAATGGGTAAAATGCAATTTCCCCTAATTTTTATGACACTCCAACTTTTTTTTAAGGAAAAGTTAACAGATGTTTTAAAGACATAGTTTATGAAATATTTTTAAAAATTTTTTATAGGAAAAGAAAAAAGAAAATTGCTTTTTTTTTTTTTACAACTTTTTATATATTCCATAAAAGTGGTATTATAATTTTGGGCAAATTACAACTTACCCGTTCATCAAAAAATTACAACTTACCAATTTGTGGTTTGACCGAAATTTAAGTTACTTACTTGTGATTTGAAAGTTGACACTTTAACTACCTGAGATTAGCTTAATTAAAGTTTTGTAACTCACATCTATCAAAAATAGGGCTAAATATGTAATTTTATTCCACTTTTATGTCTCTCTCCTCTCAAAACATAAAACAAATATTAAAAAAAAAAAAAAAAAAAAAAAAAAAGAGGATTTTATACTTAAGTTGTCTGTTATTGAAATTGCATATAAAAAAGGGAGGGTTATAAACAAGACCATTTTGTTCTTTGTTAATTGTAGGCCATCCACATTTGCATTAGCTGCGAAACATAGGAGGTTAGCAGCTGCCAAGGAGAAGGAACTTGCAAACTGTGAGTGAGGCTATTTGCAACTCCACTCATCCACTTATATTTACTCATTCAACATTTTTTAAATTATCTTGAATTTCTTGAATGATAAATTGGGCTTTTTGTGTAGTTTGAAGACCTATTTGACTAATCAATGATTAGTAATAATTTGTCTACAATTGAGGAACTTAACACGATATTTGTTTTCAGATATTAGTTTTCAGGCTGGGTAGGTTTTAAAAGCTGTATTGTGGATCCATATAGACTATTCAAGGGTGAAGTTGATTGGCAAAGAGAATAGAGATTAATTGTTAGAGTGAAATAGGTCATTTATTTTTAGGTGCTGGATAAACAATTTAAATGAAGTATAAGAGTTGAAGAGCTGGCTTGAATTGATGTCATTTGTGCTGTTGCAATTCAAAGTAGAGAAAAGAAAGCAAAGTCTTTTATTTAGAAGAAACCACGTCTTTTGGACTTCACTTTTTGTCTATTTTGTTCTAAGGATCTCCTATGAAGAAAGCCTCGACTCTGGTACTATCATTGCAAGGAATACTAGTTAAGCATGTTTCTTAATATATATATATATATATATATATCATAATAATAATAATAATAGGTGAAGCTGAGAGAAATTTAAATTATAATTCCAAATTAGAGTTTCAATTTTATACTGTATCATAAATTATTTATTTTTAAAGAGTTTTATTTCTTAATTTTATAATCAAAAGTGGAACCACATCATAAATATTTATCCAAATGAGTTATTAAGTACAAAAACCAAAGAGTTTAGAATAAATGAATCGTAAAAAAAAAAAAAAAAAAAAGTGATTCACAATAATAAATAAATAAATAAACATGAACAATTTACATTTTATACCTCATAATATCCTACAAAATTTTTTAAAAAGTTAACAAAATATAAAAATAACTACCAATAGTATTTAAATTATATATATAGAAATTATATTATGTATCTTATTGTACATCTTTAAGTATATGCATGCATATGTATAGGGTTACAAGCTAGTTATCAAAATAGAAGAAGAAGAGGAAGAAGAAAAAAGAACACCATGCTCGACTTGACAAACTTGTTTTACTCAAGAGATCTTATAATTTATTTCCTTAGAATATTCTCTCATAGTTCATAGGATTTGTTTTGTAAGGCATTCATACCAATAAGTGCTTCCTTATAATCTTGTAAGTATAAAATCTCTCCCCCCGCCCCCCCTCTTTTTTTTTAATATTGTTTTGTCTTGTTTTTGTATGTGTTTTTTATTTTGAGAAGAGGGAGACATAAAAGTGGATCAATATTATATATTTAGCCAAATTTTTAATAGTAGTAGGTTACAGAACTCTAACTGAGCTAATCTTAAGTGGGTAAAGTGTCAAATTTCAATTATAGTTTAATTTTCTTCCACCATGTGTCCATTTAAGTTTTGAAATTTTGTGGCAAATAAATTATTGGGTGCAAAAACTGAAGAGTCTAAAACTAATTAAATTCTAAATCATATATAATAGAGACACACATATATAATGAGAAACTATTACATATATTAGAAATGTATGATTGTTTTTAATTGTACCCGTGTATATGGACGGGGCTACACATTAATTAAAATAATTACCAAAAAACGAATGATAATAATTCAGAGTTGCTACATTTTCCAATCAGAGAAATACCTAGATGTGATGAGAATTATACCCAAAAAAAAAAAAAATGATCGCATAATTTCAAAATCGAATCTATGGATCTCTTATTCAACCATCATAGATTTTACTGATTGAACTAACTGAAATTCATTTGGTTAATACAATTAGAAAGACAATAAGTTGTCAAAATACTTCCAAATGAGGCCATGAATTGCATCTTGATTTGCGGGAGGGTTAATGTTCCTGCTTAACCAATAAGTAGACTTGACTGAAAACTCCCCTAAATTATTGGAGATCCAAATCTAACAATCTTTTGGAGCAAGCCGTGAGAGGGGAATTTTTTGGATGAGCTCGATTGTAGTCTCATCAAAAGTATTTCTAATTTTGGTAAGATCCCAACCTTCTTGGTTGACTAGTTGTGAAACAATAAGTGCCATTTCTGGATTGGTCCCCTCCCTTAGACTCGGAATGAAATTAGGAAGATCTGGAATCCAAGGGTCCTCCCATATTCTAACTGTGTTTCCATTTCCTACCAACATGCAAGCACTGCAAGCAAGCAGAGATTTCGTACCTTCTAAGCTTCTCCAAATCTTGGAAGGAGACCCCACAGTTTTATGGTTTAGCTAGTTGCCCCTAACTTTGTATTTTGCTCTGAGCACATTAACACATAGACAGTCTTTCCTTGAAAGAATCCACCATGCTAACTTGGAGAGGAGAGTTTGATTGAAATCCCATAATTTTCTAAATCCCAAACCTCCCTCCTTTTGGGGCCAACATAAAGATGACCAAGCTATGGGTGTCAAGAACGAGCCAGATTTAGATTTTGGGTTCCACCAGAACCGTCTAACAATAGCATCCAAACGATTGCAAAGCTCTCTAGGAAATTAAATGGCTGTCATTGAATAGGCTGGAATGACCTGTGCAACTGATTTGATGAGGGTTGCTCTACCTTGCTAGGATAAGTTTTTGCTCTTCTAACCAGCTAGTTTATTTTCTAACTTCTCTTTGATTGGGTTTAGATCCCCGGAACTACTTGCCGAGAGGAAAAAAGGCACTCCCAAATATTTTGAGTTTAGGGGAAGTTTGTTTATGCCCCAGCAACTTTTAATTTGATTTAAAAATTGTTGGCTGACTCCCTTAGAACGAAAAACCCCAGACTTTTCCACATTGATGACCTGTCCAGACCAGTAACAATATTTCTCCAAACAATTTGTTAGAACATTAAATTCAGACATTTTAGCTTTACAAAATAAAATTAAATCATTAGCATAACAAAGTTTGGAAATAGGAGGGGCATTACTTAAGACTTTGACAGCAGACAGACGACTAAAAGAGATTTCTCTGTTGATTAGCCTCATTAGCACTTCACCACCTAAGATGAAAAGATATGGGGATATGGGATCCCCCTGTCTGATCTCCCATGATGGGATAAAGCTTGGGCATTGACCACCATTGAGCAGAATTGAGAATTGGACAGTAGAGAGGCACTGTTTGATCATACTTGTGAATTTAGCGCTAAACCCAAATGCTTTGAGCACAAGAATTAAGAAGTTCCATTCTAAACGATCATAAGCTTTTTGAAAATCTAGCTTGACCCCGAAAAAACCTTTTCTTTTTTTGTGTTTTTTTAAAATTGTGCACAACTTCTTGAGCAAGGGCCATATTTTCTATTATCCAACGATTTGGTACAAAAGCTACTTGAGCTGGATCCACCTTTTTTAATAGGAGAGGTTTTAGTCTGTTTACGATGATTTTGGATATCACCTTATAGTACACATTGCACACATTAATAGGCCGAAATTGGTTAAAATTACATGCTCCCATTTTCTTTGGAATGAAAGAGATGAAGGTTTGATTAAACTCTTTAAGCAATCATCCATCTCTAAAAAAAAATTGGGTGGCTGACACAATTTAATCCCTTACTGTCTCCTAATAGTGTTTGTAGAAAAGGCTCAAAATGCACCTGTGGCGTATAACAGCAAATTGCCTACCTACTAAAGCTTGTTTAGCTAGATTCTGTGATTTAGATGACGTCCTTTGCTTTTTTTGCAAGGATGTTGAAGAATCAAGCCTCAATATTTTCATCTCTTGCCCCTTTACGAGAGTTGTTTGGTTTAACTCCCAATGGGAACTGAGGTTAGAAAATTTGAACTTAAACTCTCCTTCTCATTTCATTGGTGTCTTCCTTAATCTTCCCGCTGAAGCTAATATTGAGGGAATCAAAAGGGGTGAATTCTTATTGTTTGGGGCTGTTATTTGTGAAGCCATTTAGAGAGCTAGATGTTGACACCCCATTTTGCAATCCGCATTTAACCTCACATGGAGGGTAAAAGGGGTACTTTTACCTCATAAATATGCATCTTGATTCTGGCCATTAGATCCTTAATCTCATTTCACCAAAATGATCTTAATGTTGTAACGATCAAATCAACTGGTCATAAGCCCTAATCGGACCAGTAGATTGAAAGTTATCATCAAGTCAAGTTTTAATGGCTAAGATGCACTATCACAAATTGAGTCCGACTATATGTGATTATGAACAATTGATTTTAATTGGTTATAAGTGTAATCAATTGAAGATCAATGATGTGTCATAATTTAATTGGTTAGGACTACATTTTATGGTAATGTTGCATACACCTAATTAATTAGATAGTTAAACATTAATTCTTTAATGAGTAATTTGTGCAATTATCTTTTAATTAGTGTAAATTTGGAACCAATTAAGTCTGAAATTGAAGTGATTGGAGCCATTGAATGTTAATTGGGGATTGTTTCTCAAAAAAAAAAAAAAAAAAGAATGTTAATTGGGGACTAATTTGGGACCTATTAATATTAATTATGCTGAAACCATTTTCTAACAAATGACCTCTGCTCACTATTTCATCGATATCTCTCAGAATATTTTGAATCTGTGAATGAGGTTAATTTTCCCAGAAACTAGACATTCGAGGCTTCAATTTGAGCACAAGAATGAGACAATTCTGATCAGAATTGAGTCAGATATGATTTTTTGAAGTTGGCTCCACAGGCTGTTACAGCAGTTACAGGAAAACCGAATTTTGGCTTGTTCCCCACTCCCACCAATCTCTCCATTTAATGCACTAGATTTTTCCCAATGCTAAAATGAGGTATAGGTTCATAATCCTTGTCAACCCTCATTAAATGGCCTTCCATTCATATTCCCACCACTACTACTATATAAACCCTCCCTCTCATTCATTCTAGGAGAACAAAAAAAAACCCCTTCTCTTATCCTCTCTTGAGTTATAGGAAGTAGAGTAGTCTTGTCATATCTTGGTCTTCCTGAGACTCAAGGTATTGAGTGAGACTCACTCTCCCTCTCCTAACTCTTCTTTTCCTTCACCCTTAGGACCTTTACCAAGAGTCTCTTCCTCCACCATATGGATCTTGCATGAAGGTATAATCATCTTCCTTAATTGTTTTTCATGTTGCCATGATGAGATTTTAAGATTAAAACATGATAATAATCATTTAAATCCCTTTAAATATGTTTGAATGTTTTTAATTGTTCTTATATGTTTTTCACATGTTCTTGATTGTTCATCATATATTCATGCATATCACTAGCTTTGATCTTAAATCCACATAAAAAAATATGAAAAACATGTTTGTTTCATAATTCTTTCAAATTCTTGAATCTAGGATATCACCATACACACACATTCACTAGAATTTAATTTTCAATCCAAATGCAATGCTTAATAAATTGGATTAGGGTTCATCACATGCACACACATTAAATTTAACATGCAAATTGATTGACATATTGGATGATATGATATGAATGTTGGCCACCATAGTCTAGAAGACCGGTTTCACCGGGCAAGGTGGGTGCCTAACACCTTCCCACTTTGTAACATAGCATCCGAACTTAGATCAAGGGTTAATAGATCAAGTGCTTATCCATGTAATTTTCGATTTTTAGATTGTAACTAGGAAACAAAGTCATGTACTTTATCTTAGATTGTATCTAGGACCAAAGCCATGTAATTTTTTTATGATCAATGTAAATTCAATTGTAAATTAATAAAATGAGGAATTTTTCAATTTTGGTTTTCTTATTTATCCCAATAATTAAATAAGTGGCGACTCCATTGTAAAACCTTTAATCTAAAGGGGAAAATATAATTAGTCGAACCTCCATTTTGAGAGGTAATAACACGACTCCACCCATTCACGTGGGTTTGGCCCAACATTCCATAAAAAAAGGGGCCAGGGGCGCAGTCTCTCACATTAGAAACTAAGCTATCTTTGAAGGCAAAGAAACTAATCCAATTGAGCTCTGCCAGAAAGATGATAGGACCATAGTTAAGCACAGAATGTTCATGGCAAACCATTCGGGCTTCCAATTGCCGAAACCAATTCAAAGGTGGAAGAAACCACCTAGACATTCAATCAAGATAAATGTTGATGCTACTTTCAAGGATGGCAGCTCCTTCATTGTAGTTGTTTGTTAGAGATTGGAGAGGGAAAGTGGTATTTACTTGTGCTAAGAGAGTATATTCCAACCTCCTTCTTCAAGCAGAAGCAAAAGCCATTAAATGGGCCTTAAGCTTAGCTAAAAGTCTTAAAGTAGCTACTATGATTGTGGAGAGTGACTCCCAAGTTTGTGTCGAGACACTAGCACCTTTTGGCAAAAAGGTTCCCTGGAGAATTAAAGGTATTTGCAGTGAAATTCTCAACTTGATTTCGCTTATTCTTAGCTGCCATGTTACATGGATCCCTAGGGGGGCAAATAAAGCAGTTTACTCTCTAGCTAAGTGGTCCTTTTTGAACAATGTTTTTAGGTCTTTTGATGTTGGTTTTGACCCTCCTTGTTTTGAGTTTATCATTAAGGATGAGGCTATTGTTTCCTCTTTGTAGTTCTATTTTGTCTTGTGAATAAAATTCTTGTTCATCAAACAAATTGACCCAAAAAAAAAAAGCATGGAGCCGATCCAAAGTCCAAACGCATAAAAGAGATTTGGAGAAGCTTCTACTAAAAAAAATTTATTGGAGAAAAAGAAAAGAAAAAACCCAAGTAAAGTAAGTAAATCCTCTCAACGAAGCCCATTAAAGCAATGGGCCTCAAGCCCTCAACTTCACTGACCTACCCACCCATCCCATGATTTGAATCCCGTACCTCCCTAAAGCATCCTCTCAATTCTCTGATCTGAAACCCTAGAATCTTCAAATGTCTGCGGCGGCGAAATTCAGTGAGAAGGGCCAATCATTGGCCCTAACATCACAATCTTCCACCTCTTCTTCTTCTTCTTCTTCGACAGAGATGACAAAAACCGTCTGCTTTCGTGCAATTTGTGAATCTCATCAATCGTATTGGTTTGCGGTTAATATTTCCTTCGAAGCCGAAGAAGAGTTGGAGAGGAAAGGAAAGGGAAGAGACCCAGATGAAGACGACTTGATGGCCCGCTTCTGTGGACGTCGTCATCACCACTTCGATGGCGTGACTTATGGTAAGTTCCCAACCCTTGAACATGATATCCAACCTTACTCTACTGCTAAATTGTCACACCGGTCATCCTGGGCACTTATGGGCTCTAAATTATATTGTGTTGGTGGTGCTTTCCACAAACTTAAGTCTAAGAAAAAGAAATCTGATTATTCTCGTTTAGTACGAGTTTTTGATTTCAATTTCCCACACAATGGCTGGAATAAGAAACTTTCACTGATGATCAGTCGCAGAGAGATGCCTGGTTTGGCGGCCTTAGATGGAAAACTCTATGTTTTTGGCGGTACAGGGTGGTGTAATAAGAAGTCTCCGTGGGCTGAGGTTTATGATCCCAGTATAGACAAATGGGAAGCCTTGCCTCAACCTCCCCCTCATATTATAGATACTATAGAAGACACACCGAGTTTTGTTGTGGCTCTCCATAATTTAAAAAAGATTGTTCTTGATGAATATCTGTACGATGCGATTACTGGTTCCTGGGAGATTTTGAAGGAGGATTGTCGTGATTGTTGTGATAGAGCTGTTAACCAACAACCCGTGGCAGTACAAGATACCATATATTGGTGGTCAGATAGATACGGGTCAGATGGATATGAATCAGTGGGAGGATGCCCATATATATATGCCTACGATTTTAGTGAGATGAAGCTGTTTCAAGGGCCTCTAAAAGGTTTAGAGCATGATACTGTGATCTCGGATAGCCAGTCCAATCTTTTACACATGGGGGGTGAATGTTTTTGTCTGCTTTGGTGTCACGGCCTTACCAAAACGCAATACCATTGCACCCAACTTCAAGTCTCCAAACAAGCCCAAGGAGTTTTGAATGCACGGGTACTCTCATGCCAATCTTTTCTCGCTCCTGGAAGGGCTTCTCATTTTCAAGCACAAATGCTGTATGTTCAATACTGTTTTACTTTATTTAATTATTTGTTTGATCATTTTTGAGGAAATATAATGTAATCTTTGCATTGCTTTTTTATTCAGTTTGTTCTTTTTAAGAAACCCTTTTAAAAATCCTACTACATACACCAAGTACAATCCATTATAACTAGCCTTTGTCATACGCATCCACCATTGCCATAATTTGTCTCTATGTGGCAGGGGTATTTCTTTGCACGAGGATAACTGACAGGATGAGGCAAGTGCATCCCTAGAAGTAGTCAGCACCAATGGTAGAAAATTGCAGGATGTGACGAACCATCAGGCTATACTAGTCTAAGCTAACATAAAACTTATGTAGAAGGTGAAGATGATTGTACTTTGTTTTTTGTTTTTGAACTTACATGAAGAACATAGTATTGATTACTTTGGATAGTCTTTGAAATATGCTTCTTTTCTAGATGTAGAGTGCAAATTTATTGTCTCACAGTACAGTTTGAGGTTGACCATGACACCTAGCAAACACTGGGTCATGTCTATATTTTATTTCTGGTGCAATTGTCTAAAAACCCTAAATATGCATGCGTTATTGTGCATGGAAAAGAGTGGATCCTACAACAAAGGGCGGAAATGCTAGTAATTGATTGTCATCACAAGAATGTGAAATGGTGGCAAATATTGGTAATTTCTATAGTAGCCTGTGAAATAAAAAGCAGCTTTATATTTAAGAAAAAGCTACTTTAATTGTAGTAGCAGCTTTGCGCATATGTCCTTGCATTCTCATCTAATAATGGAAGTAATCTTATATATAAAAGTGCCTATGCCCGCTACAGTGCTTTGGCACTGTGCAACCAACGTTTTTTACTGTTTATCTACAGTGCAATTTTGGTGAGTCCCTCTATTTTGTCGTCTTGTGAAGCCAAAACGGTTCGTTTGGCTGAAATGTAAAAACCGAATAAAAAAGAAAAGAAAAGAAGGCAGAGATAGAGGGCGAGAGGGCTAAAGAGTTCTGGAATCTGGAACTCTCTCTGCCCCTCAACCTCTATTTTTCTCTCTTTCTCAAGCCATGGTTGCCGATGGCTTTTTTTGGACGTCTGTGGTGGTATATCGGCCGATCTGAACAGAGCAAAGAGAGATGGGTAGATCGGAGTGAGGGAAGGCTTTGAGTTGTGGCTTCGGTGGTTTTCTTTCAGCTCACACGACAGGTATTTTCTATCTCTAAATTTCTTTATAGTTTGATTGATTTCTGTCTCTCTTTTTCTTTTGTTTATTATACTGAGGTACTGCTTTCACAAAACTGGTAGTGAGCCTTTTATATATTTGATGAAAGCTTTGACGTCTCAAGGCTGGGAATTTCGCCAAAACCCAATTCTCTGAAATTTCAGTGGGTTTTTCATTCTTGTTTTAGATATCCTTCTTTAATATGGGTATTAACCATTCTTGATTTCTTCTTTTGGGTTTCTTTTCTTCTAAACTTTTAGCTGCTGGGTTTGAAGTTGTGTGTGCGTGGGTTTCTCCTTTCTAAGGTGAGAAGATATTGAAAGAGGGAGAGAGTAACAGATCATAAAGAAGGGATTTGGTTCCATTTTTGGTATTTTCGGCTAACACACTATAGGTAAGTGCTCTCTCTCTCTCTCTCTCTCTAATATTTCCACTTTGAAGTTTCACTGATCATAATTTGGTTCCATTTTTGCCTAATCCCATGTCATTCTCTCTATTTTTTAACAATGGGAAAAAATGGACTGATGATACAGACCTATACAAATGAGAGAGAGTCAGAGTCTGTAAGGTAGAGATTGAAATCTGTGGGCCGCCGCCACTGTTAGCACGGCCTCCCACCACCGTTAAACCGTTGGAATTCAGTTTAGAATTGGTTCTTTTGTTTTTTATTTTTTGGTATTTGGGTAATATTGGGTTTTGCCTAAAGAAATTGGATTAGAATTGTTTTTGTTTTGTCTATTTGGGTTGCATTCGTTTTGGGTATCTGTTTAAAATCAACATGCATGCCTTTTTATTTATGTTTTTTTTTTTTTAATTGGTATTTATTTCATTCCTTCTTCCTATGTTTTTGTTTCTAATGTTCTCTTTGTTCTTTTTTGTCAAGTTATTTGAGTGCTTTTTATTAAAAAATTAATAGCGATTGAGTCATTGCATTAGAACGAGCACCAAAAATTTTGAAAGGTAAGTTTTTATGAATTTCCCCCTTAATTGTCTGGTTCTTAATTTATTCTTTTGTTAATAAATGGTTGATTAATTTGTGCTATATGTTCAAATTCCAACAAGATTTGGTTTTTGAGATTAATTTATGATTAGTTTTGGAGTTAGTTTACAAAAGAAACACAGTTGACAAAAATCTACATAAATAATTAGTTACATGTAAAACTATAGCTGTTGAACAATTATTGATTATGATGTGAGGGGGTGAATTCTATTGAATTTTGAGTCAAAGTTATTTTTTTTAAGTTCAATGCAGCCAAACAGATGCATTGAGAATCGAAAAGAGTTTTAGTTTCAGCATTCAAATTTAGTTAGTTGCTTGGTAAATCTTTGTTTTTAAGGCATTGAAATCGGAAAGATTGTTATCTATTTGTTTATTATTTTGATTCAACCTATTAACTAAGGATAGAACATAGAAATCATTTACTTTTTGTTTGTGGGTCTGGGTTGATACTCTTCAAACTTTGTATTACATGCTGAGATTGGTAACATAAATTCATGTGTATGTATGTTTTGTTTGAAATGTGATTTTACAATTAGCTTTTGTTTATATAGTTTCCCTCACCATGTGTCTAATGTGGAGCAACTGAGATATTGTAGCCTAACTATATTCATATTTATTTTTGTATTGTAGACAGTTTAGCCTCACTATATGCACTTTATCTTTGCATCTTATAAGCCTTCAAAGAGACGAACGACAATATCTTCTTTGGTCTTTAAATATTGCTGGTATGTCCGTACCATTCTCATCCTGCTTAATCATATTTAACCGAGTTATATTTTAGATCAAGTTACATTTTCAATAACAAATAATGACATAGGAATTATATGTGTAGCCATTTGTAATTTCTTGTGGCTGGATTCTTTTAAAATAGAGTTCTAAACGTGTTTATATGTATAATTATTTATAGCTAGGAATTGATTTTCTCATGCCCAACCTTTACCACTCCGATGCAAAGAATTATTGCAATTCATAGCCTGTATGGATCATATCATTTGAGTTTTATGTTTGCCTTTGTCTTTGTTCTTCTGCTTGCAATATCCCCACTAAATCTGGACATTTTTTTCCGTTGTATTATTGTAGTTCTTAGCCTATATGGATCATTCTTCTTCAGTTGATTTATAATCATTTAATCCTTTCATAATTTTCTGCACACTTTGTGTTGGCATCATTAGAGATGCTTTGGTGAGAATGCATATAAAGTCTCTGGAGGTTATTTTCCTTTCTGTAAAAAGAACAATATTAGTCGAAATGCCTATCAGTTTTTTGATAAATGTACTGCGAGAGAATAGGAGATCAGTGGCACTAAATTGAGTGACCATATTATATTTTATGAATATGACTTCTATTCTTTCACCACTTTATTTTCACACATCATAGTTTGCTGATTTGAAGCTTTGGATCTTTATTTTCTCACATCATATTGGGGGCTCAATTGAGTTATTGTTTGCATTTGCTACATTTTTTAATTGGTTGCTTAAGCAGTAAATATTTTACTATGGGTTGGTAGTTTGAGCAGTCAAGAAAGAAATCTGAGAAATCATAAAATAATTTTATAAATATGCTAAATGTTATTGTCTGCGTCATTCTAACTTGCGCCTTTATTATTGTTAACTATGCTTTCTTCCTTTGAAAATTTGTTTGAACAATTTGGTGGGTTATTCTTATGAAAAGCATGCCAACTATAAAGTTTCCAATTACTCATTATAGAACTCATAACCAAAAAATTTGCCACTACCAATAAAGGTTTTTTTTTTTTGGGTCAATATATATGATTTAGGTTTGGGTATATTGGTTGGATTGGTTTTGATTTTGGTATTTGGGTTAGATTTGGTTTTGATTAAATTATTTGGTAGACTTTTTGATATTAAATGATCACATAAGAACTTTTGAAGTGGAAATAGCTAAAGGATGTCAATCTAATTGGAGCTCAGCCTGCTGAATTAGGAAATCTTGCTCATTTGTGAAAAATTTAAGAGAAATATGCATGTTTTGCTCAACTATAAAAGTCGTAAACTCATCATGTTATTATTTTGCTCAATAGTTCTTAGAGATTATTAATTTTTGGTAGTTGTTAATGAGTAATCCATACAAATTCCATTGTTTAAGTCTATGAAAATTATCTATACATATGTTTTGTTCAGTGAAAATTTACTGATTTATCAAAAAACAATCACTTACATTTTTATTTATTTTAATTCTAGAGGATGTTGTCATCTGTGCTCTAATATTGGATGTGTGAATAAATTAATTTTTTTACATATAATATGGAGCATATTAAGTGATGGAAACATATTAGATTAGTTACCTAAATCTATAATTCCCTTATCCTAATCAATTTTATTCATTTTACCCCTAAAACACTATCATACAAATAGATGGCTAAAGCTTATTTGGATGGGGAATTTTTAGACTACACCTTGAACAATTTAAAACAGTTTAAAATGTTAATGAAATTGGTAGCTCTTGTATAACCAACCAAATCATTTCACGTGTATATGTATAAATAACTACTAAACTAAAGAAATGAACTAATCCTAAACTACAAGTCGCACAAGCTGTTCTGGATTGAAGGACTGTCATATTGCTATAACTGATGCAATCCTTCCACTCCTTTGTTTTGGACCCCTGCCTCTCTGCCTGAAGCTTTGTCTCTCTATATTTCAGTACTTGTTCATTTTAGCTTGCAACATTAGACTTGCCATTCTAATAGATGCCTTGAATTTTTACTGCAAGAGATTCTGTTTTGGTTTAACATGTGGAGAGAGACACCAAAGATGCTTGGAAGGCCTATAGAAACATGTGTTTGACATGCTGCCTCCTGTGCTTTTCGGTGGTTTTACTTTTTTTTTTTTTTTTGATATACAAACTAACCCCAATTCATAGGAATTGCTTAAAATCATTATTACCATTTTTGTTTTCTATGTTGCTGGATAGCTCTTTGTTTTAGCTTTATTTAAAAGGGATAAAAAGTTAGAATATTTTTCTTTGAGAGGTTTCCATTGAATTATTTTCTCAATTGACGATAAAGATTGGTGGGGAGATATTTCTAAGAAAGGGCCTCTGTCTTGGCAAATAACAGCTGTGATGGAAGACATTTGAGACTAGCTGGCTCAGTGTAGACATTTATATTTTGTACATAGTTTTGTTGGCAAAAGAAAAGTCTTAGATGCATTTTTTTGGGACAATAACTGCAGTGCTTAGTAGTTTTTCTATCTTCAAGATTTATTGAAAGCTTACAAAAATGATCAAAGGGCTTAAAGGTTTGTAATCATGTATGCAATATACTTGGATCAATGATGATTTAAATGTAAATCTTCCTTTGAAAGTTGATTTTTTTTTTTTTTTTTATTGTTTTATTATTTTGTGTTTTAATAATTTTCTAACTTAATACATTTTCTTCTCACATTTTTTACGGTACAAAGGTTAGCCATTAGTAGTTGACTTACTACTCATCTCATCTCTTTTATAAACTACTAATCTCTTAGGTGTTAAATATTATGAGTATTTTGATTGGATTGGTTTTGATTTAGGTATTTGGGTTAGATTTATTTATTTTAAATAATTTGGATTTTTTTTGTAATTAAGGTATTTAGGTTTGAAGTTTTATGACCTAAGACAACGGATACTTGAGAGCCTAAACCTTTGGTAGAGTAAGAAGTGTGAACCAGAAACAAAATTAGAAGTATAAGAAGTGAAGAGAAAGATCAATTTTTATAACATATAATAATTTTTTTTTCATTATTTCATGACATATAATATATGTGTCTTCTTCAATTGGAATTTATTGTAGATGTGGGATTTATATTATGGGTGAAAGCTATAGTAGGTTCTATACTTGATCTTATATTACTATTCAACGTACTGGCTAGCATGTGCCTTGCACGTGCGCCCCAATCTAGTACTATAAATAGGACTCAATTACAAATTACATCCTCTACTTGACCTCTTTATTTTCCTCCTAAGTTTTTTTTTTTTTTTTTTTTTTTTTTTTTTTTTTTGAATTTTGAATTTTGAATTTTGAATTTTGAATTTTTTCCCTCTAACTTTAAATTCAGTGTTCAATATGGTCCTTCCATCCAATTCGGTAGATTGAGTTTTGTTAAGTTACTCAAAATGATGCAATTTTGATTTTTCTTTCCCATTTTACGTCTCATTCTTTTTTCTTTTTCTTCTTTAAAATTTTCATCTTTAAAACACTTATAGAACCACACCAAATGCAAGCCAGAAGCCTCACATGAGAAAAATAAATGCAAGCCTGGTGTCGTTGGAGGTGGTGAGGAGAGGGGAAATGCAAGTCCACTTAAACTCTATGTTGGTAAAATGCTCCCAACTCTCTCCAGCTAAGCCCATGCCATTAGTTATTGGCCATGCAAAACAGCAATCATAGCCACAGTGAAACTCAATCGTAACTACCACTCTATTCAAAACACAAAATTCCATTCCACGCAATCGAGATTCTGTTGCCCAAAATGCTGCCCAATAAGCGTAACTAAATTTAGTGGGGAGAGAGAGAGAGAGAGCAGAGTTTTAGTGAATGGATACCTGCTAGAACTTCAGCTCAATTTTAATATTAAATGGAAACAAATTTTTATCAATTGTATCAGTAATCTTAAACCAAACAAAATAATGGAAATTTAGGATCACTCCATAAAGAAGCTATCATCAAAATCAAATATCTTAACAATTTAACAATTCAGCATCAACCTTAGGCTGCGTTTGGTTCAATATAAATCGAATTCTGAGTGTAAAATGAATACAGGGGAAAGTGAATTTTTGTAAGGCAAATGAAATTCAGGTATTTGGTTCTGCAATGGAAAATAATCCAGAAAACGATTTTCGGTGTTTGGTAACATTCTAAAAATGTTATTTTTCTACAAATTTTACACATTTTCTCAGCTCCCAAACAAATTTTATAACAGAAAATTTCAAAATATACACTTAACACAACCAAAAATCAAAATAAAAACATCTTTTATTCACGAACTTGGTGAGAGGAGGAAGAAAGAGTGAGAGATTGAAGGAAAGAGAGATAGATCGAGAAAGAGAGGATCGAAGTGGATGGAGGCAGCGGCGGCTAGATCAAGTGGGTTGGGGGGTGGAGTGGAGTGGGCTGGTGGTCGATGGCGGCCAGATCGACTAGTCCCTGGTAGAGCCTGGTAGAGCCACGGCTTGCGGTTGGTTGTTAAGATCGGAGCTCAACCTGTACTCGTTAGTGCATGGCTGGCGATCGAAGAACTGGGTCTTGGGTGTTTGTGGATCGGTGATGAGGGAGGGGTAGAGTCAATCTTTGCTTGATTGGTAGTGAGAGGCACGGCCCAGACGGCGGTGGAGTCGATCTCAAGTTCAGGTGACCGGCCTCTCTCTCTCTGATGGCAGGCGACTCTTTCTCTCTCACTCTCTCTCTCTCTGTGACGATGACCGGCCTCTCTCTCTCTCTCTCTTGGTTCGTTTTTTTTTTTTTTTTTTGGAAATGGTTTGAAGGTAAAATAGATCTGTAATCTATTTTACACTTCAGCCAAGCTCATTTTACAGTCAACGGAAATGTTTTTCTGTTTGACCAAATGTTTAATGTGCAACCAAACACACAGCAGGGTATAAATTGTTTTCCCAAATCCATTTTCAGTCAAAACAAATGCACCTTTAGTTATAACTCATTGAAGTTGTCTATTCAGTAATTCAATAATAATAATAATAATAATAATAATTAAAAAAAAAAAAAAAAAAAACTTGGCTCAGACATAATAGAGCTTCAATTCAAGCGAACACTATTAATTTGACCAAAAGCATAGAGCAACACAAAAAAGAGAGACTTGGGTGGTCTTATGATTGAGGTAAAAGTAAATAACAAAAGTTGTAGGGGCCATTTGGTATAGGAGTTTAAACACATGTTTTCAGTTTTTAAACAACATTACACGTATTTCCACACATTTTTTTACCTACACGAATTTTTAAAAAATGCAAACAATGTTATTAGAACAACATTATCAAACGGCCCCATAATATCTCAAACTCAAACAAACAGTCACAAAAACTAAAACCCATGTGTCTTTTCTTCCCAGCTGCTTAAAAAAGACATAGTTACTTACATAATGAATTCAAGTTTTGAAAAGCCAATTTCACGACAACCCAATTACAAGAAACATATGTTATTTATGAAAAGAAATTCTAGAAATAGGAAATTATGCTTAACAAAGTAGACTTAGCTGGCAGAATAAATTGTTAGATGGTTACTTGAGATAGACCTAGATGCAGCGACAATAAACAGCACGGCGGACAGAGTTGAGGAGCAATGGTGCTAAGAGATGGCAGTGAGAGAATGTAAGGATTGAATAATATGTGGGAAGGAAGGAGTGAAAAGAAGAAGAAGAAGAAGAAGAAGAAGAAGAAGAAGAAGAAGAGGGTTTTGGGCCAAATTATCAAATCTATAGCTGCGAAGTTTGGGCCTTGGAGTTTGGGGTTTGTTTGCTATTCACATATTGAAAATTTTGAGGATTTGGGGTGTAATTTTGAAGCATTCATGGGCCATTGGACCTTTTATGTATTTATTCATATCTTAATGACAAGGGGCCAAAAATCGTAATAATAATTAGGGTGCTATTCATCTTCATTCCTATTCATAGATAATAAGTGAGTTTTTCACAGATTTGGAGTATGGGATCTCACTTGGGAGTAGGTAAAATGCTACTATGGTCACGCTTAAATAGGGAAGCCATACTAGTCACCCCCCTCTACCTTTTTTTATTTATTTATTTTTTATTTTTAATAACCAAAAAAAAAAAAAAAAAAAAAACTAGGGTGCTACTATGATTATGCTTAGGTAGGGAAGTTGCACTGACCGTCCCTTTAACCATTTTTTGTTTTAAATAAAAAAAAGATCATACAACAATGTAATCATGATTTTATTTTAATAGCCATGATAATTATATTACTAAGGATAAGGTAAATATCCAATGCATTGAGTAGAATACTAAATGGACACGGGCCATTTTCTCTATATATTCATGTCACATTGAAGTACTGGATGCAAGCCAAATCTTATTACCAAAACAACACTTTGGCCCTCAACGTGTAGACTTGCTTCCTAGTAAGCATATTTCACTCTTGTACAGTGTAACAAATACCTCATAATTTCTTAATACGTAGAGAATTCCTAATTCGAAGATAGTTGAGGATATTTAATTATTTGTAACATATAAAATAGAAAGAGGGAGACAATTGGAACATGGGACTAGGGATACTGGGGCAATATGGGGAAAAAAAAACATTTTCCGTTGTAAGAAAAAACCATCACAAGTAAAATATAAGGTTATTTTAGACAGGCCACTAAAGTGGACACCAAAGCTCCCAATCTCAATTATATATATGGAGATAAGCTATATTTTTTAGTTTTGTTGAGAAGGCCAACAAAAGTAACTTTTTTTTTTCATACATGGACCGTTATACTATTCAAATTTACTTATGTGAAGGCTTAGGCCCTGAAATTTTAAATATTGAACTACAATGTGTAAGTTTCAGAATATCTAAATTTACTCGCAAATCCAAACATATAATAATTCATTAAAAAGCTCCAAAAAACAAAAAAAAATTGGACTACCTAAGATAAAACATAAACAATAACACTCATGACATAACTAATTACTCTTAAAATAAAGTTTAAACTTCTAATACATATAGAAAATTCTTTAAGAGTTATCATAAATTTCAAATCACAATGATAGTCCACTTGAAGATGTAGTGATCATGTCCTCACGAACACTCTCTAGAGAGGAAGAATCTGAGCTCGTCTGGAGCAATAAAAAGGTTAAAGATTTTAGTCATGCGGAGTTCAACGACGGATCTCAGGTTTCCTTGCCCACGTTGGAAAACCAAGCCAGGGGTCCCAATACCAAACCTTCATTCAAAGACAAACTTGTGGGGGAAATACTAGGTGCCTTTGCACAAGCATTCGACTTGACTGACCAAATGGAGGAGGACATGGACTCCGATGATGAGAGTGGTGAGGCCTTCAACTCCGTCCGTGAAGGGCAGGTGAAAATCATGCTGTCTAAAGAAACTAAGAAGCGCATTCGAGGCCCCTGGTCTAAGGCTGTCATAGTGAAACTAGTTGGGAAAACAGTGGGTCTCAACTATATGTAGAGCAGGTTGGCTCAACTATGGAGACCTGAAGGGAGAATGGATTGCATTGATCTTACTTATGGCTTCTTCTTAGTTAGATTCTACTCCAAGGAAGACTTAGAGAGGGTGATTAAAAAGGGGCCGTGGTTCATCGGGGACCACTTCCTCTCATTGAGATCATGGGAGCCATTCTTCAAGTCGTCGGCGGAAAATGTTTCTCTAGTTGCTATTTGGATTAGGCTCAATGAGCTTCCCATCGAGCTATATGAAACAGAGGTGCTTAAGGAAATCAAAGAATCCATTGGCAAGGTGCTACGGATTGATTCTCATACTGCCTTGGAGGCGCGTGGCAGATATGCTAGATTGTGTATCTAGATTGATATCAACAAGCTGCTTGTTAATAGCATTCTTATTGGCCGTTTTGAGCAGATGGTTACTTATGAAGGAATCCAAAAGATGTGTTTTTTGTGTGGTAGAGTTGGGCATAAGATTGAAACTTGCCCATACACTATTCGCATGGATAAGGAAAAGGAACTGGAAGCTCTGAGGGAGGAAACTGTAGGTGACGGAAGTGCTGATCTGCAGAATTTGCACGGCGCTGTCACGCACAATGCATGCGAGGCGACGGATGTGGAGGGGCATTATGGTTCGTGGATGTTAGTGAGTAGGAAAGGATATGGACAGAAAGGGAAAAGGACAGAAAACGGTATTGGGCATGGCACAAGAAATGTTGGCAGCTCGGCATGGATTTCCACTAACCAATAGACTCTAGTTTTTGCGGAAGGTACGAGCACGCCCGTTGGTGATCCTTCATCCAGAAAAAGTTTGCCACGTAGACTTGCCAATCCTAAGTATGGGGTTGGGTCTAAGAATGAGACGAAATTGTGGGCTTCAAATACTCCTGGTATATTTACTTTTAAGGAAAGGCCCACTTTAAGCCCAAGTTCGGCCAAATTATCCATGGATAGTTTTAAGGCAGCAGTGGTTAGTTTAAAGCAAGATAATAGCCCAAGCCTGCCCCCCCGTGTTCCCATATCCCATCCTTTCTTAGTGAAAAACAAAAAGCATTTGGCTAGGAAATTAGCCTCTGAAACTTTACCTAAGAAAGCCGCCTCTTCATGTGTGGAAGGTTAAGAGAGGAAAATCACCAACCCTCCCCTCACCCAACCTTCATTATCTCATTCTGTGCCCAACCATACCGCTGATGCCACCTTTGAATTCTCGGCGATAAACAATGTCGAGATCGGAGATCTTGCCGATAGAGAGAGTGATCGGAATCTGCAAACCCAGCTCGTTGGAGAGAAGAGTCATGCAGAAGAGCATATGGTGTCCGATGAGGGAGTTCAGCTTTCTTCCTAGAGCTCGAATAGCAAAGTTAGGAGTCTTGCTGAAGTTCATATGGTGTCCGATGATGGAAGTCTTGCCGAAGACCATATGGTGTTTGATAAGGGAAGTGGAACCGCTCCTTTCCTCTAAAGTATGTTTCACGGTCTTTTACCTCCAACCCATCATAAATTTTATTTTTTGGAACAGTAGAGGCGCTCTAAAGCCTAATTTTCAGGGTCACATCTGTAATTTAGTCCAGGAGTATAATCCGACCATCCTTGTGGTTATGGAGACGAAATTGGGGGGTGATAAAGCGAAGGCAATCACTGACAGGTTGCCGTTTGACGGTGCCATCCACACAAATACTATTGGACTCTCTGGTGGTCTGTGGCTTCTTTGGAATTCTGACTTAGTGGAAGTGGAATTGCTTGCAAAGATAGAATAGGAAATTCACGTTGAAGTTAAGGTACGAACCTCTAGACTTACTTGGTTATTTTTTGCTATCTATGCCAGTCCTAGAAGTGAGGAGAGATGTATTTTGTGGGAGAATTTAACTAAAGTTGCAGAATTGCATAAGTTGCTGTGGGTCATAGCTGGTGATTTTAATGAGCCGTTAATTGATAAGGATAAATTCGAAGGTAGAGGCGTAAACATCAATTGATCTCTGGCTTTTAAGGATTGCCTTGATAAATGCAGTATGGTGGATATGGGATTTTTGGGTCCCAGATATACTTGGTCCAATAAGAGAGACATCAGTAATTTGATTCTTGAAAGGATAGATAGATTTTTCATGAACCCGGATTGGTGCGTCACTTGCCCAAATGCCAGAGTAACCCACCTTCCTAGGTGTCACTCTGATCATTGCCCTATTCTCATGGAAGCACTGCCAGTCAGTACAGTCAAGCTCATCAGGCCGTTCAGGTTTCAAGAATTTTGGCTTTTTGACACCTCTTTTCCCACCATTGTTTCCAAAGCTTGGAATGGGAATAGAGATTTAGTAGAGTCCATTGATTATTTCTCTAAGAATGCTTCAGCGTGGAACAGAAACCACTTTGGCAACATTCATCAGAGGAAAAGGAGAGTTTTGACTAGAATTTATGGCACCTAGAAGGCGTTGTCCAACAATCCTAGCTCCTCTCTTATTTGTCTTGAGAAGTAGCTCCTTAGTGAATTGGAAACTATTTTGAACCAAGAGCGTGATCTTTGGATGTTAAAGTCTAGGTTTAACTGGATGATCCAGGGGGATAGGAACACCTCCTTCTACCATGTGTCTACCCTTGCCTGGAAGAAAAGAAATCACATTGCGGTTGTTAAAGATGAAAGGGAATTGTGGCTCACTGAGGAAAGGGAGGTTATGGAGCATTTTAGGACAGGATTCCATACTCTGTACACCAATGCACAAGAGATGGTCTCTTGGAACCGCCCTTGTTTGGATCAATGGCATGTTAAGCTGTCAGAGGAGGTAAAACAGTCGCTTGATGCCATGGTTTTCACAGAAGAAATTAAGGAGGCTCTCTGGTCCATGAAACCTTACAAGGCCCTAGGTCCGGATGGGTTGCATGTTGGTTTCTACCAAAGGTTTTGGTTCATTGTAGGGGAGTCAGTGAGGAAGGAGGTTGAAAAAGTCTTCATTGAAAGGAAAGTTCCCGAGTATCTCAACAACACTCATATTGTTCTCATTCCTAAGATTCAAGGTTCGGAAACTATTGGGAACTATAGACCAATTAGTTTATGCAACTCAGTTTACAAGATAATCACCAAGATTTTAGTTGCCAGAATCAGACCACACTTAGACAAGCTTGTCTCTCCTTACCAAACTGCTTTCGTCCTAGGAGGTAGAGGTGTTGACAATGTTATCATTGTCCAAGAATTGATTCACACCATTGGGAAAACCAAAGGAAATAGAGGGATCATGGCCATCAAGATCGATTTGGAAAAAGCCAATGATAAAATTGAATGGAGCTTTATTAGGGAGATGCTCACTCACTTTTCCCAGAAAACCTCATTAAGCTTATTATGAGTTGCGTTACCTCAGTGTCCACATCCTTTCTCTTGAATGGTGGCAGTCTTGACCCTTTCCTGCCCTCGAGAGGTATTAGGCAAGGTGATCCTCTCTCCCCCTACCTTTTCATACTTTGCATGGAGTTTTTGGGGCATTTAATAAAGGATAAATGTGCTACCAAGTTATGGACCCCTGTTAAAGCTTCCAGAAGTGGTTTGGCTTTTTCACACATTTTCTTTGCTGACGACTTGGTCCTTTTTGCTAGTGCGACTACAGAAAACTGTGCTGCCATCAGTTCTGTCCTTCAAGATTTTTGTAATAAATCTGGGTAGAAAGTCAATGAAGCAAAATCCCGTGTTTTCTTTTCTTGTAATGTCGACCTGGATCAAAGAGATGTTTTAACTAGCATTTTGGGATTCAGTGCAACCACCAACTTCGGCAAGTATTTGGGTTTTCCTATAAAACACCCAGAGAGGCAGAGGCATGATTTTAGGTCCATTTTGGATAGGGTTAAAAAGAAAATTGCTGGTTGGAAGGCCACTCTGCTCTCTATGGCGGGTAGAATGATTCTTATTCAAGCATCGACTTCAGCCATTCCTAGCTATGTAATGCAGAGTAATTCTTTACCTAACAAAATTCTCATTGGCATAGATAGAGTCAATAGGAATTTCCTTTGGGGGTCCTCTAGGTACAAAAGAAAAATGCACTGGGTCAACTGGGATATAGTTACCAAGCCTAAAGAATCAGGTGGTTTGGGGCTTCATTTTTCAAAAGAGAGAAATACGGCTCTCCTAGCTAAACTCAATTGGAGAGTTCACACCAAGAAGGAAGCTCAATGGCCAAAGTTCTCATATTCAAGTATGGCTCAAGGTAGCGGTTAATTTCTAGAAATGAGTCAAAGCTTCCAAGCTCCTCTACCTGGAAATGATTAAGAAAAGGCGTAGATGTCTTCAAAAAATGGGCTAAATGGGTGCTAGGGTATGAGAGTAATCTTAATTTTTGGTCGGATTGTTGGTTAAATAGTGGTCCCATTAGATCTAGCATTCAAGGCTCCCTCCCTCAAGGTTCGGCCAACCTTACTTTGAAGGACCTTCGTACATTGTATGGTTGGAACTGGGCTGCCATACCTTTTGAAATTCCCTCAGAAATTAAAGTTGACATTCAAGCGGTCCCATTGTCCGTAGTTGCTAAAAGTTGTGATAATTTGGCTTGGAAGTTTTCTGCTAAGGGAAGTTTTGATATGAAGAGTGCTTACCTCTTAGCCACAGATCAAATGGAAGCTATTTCCTTCTTGGGTTCATGGATTTGGAAGCTCCAAACCTTGCCTAAAATTCAAATGTTCATCTGGAGGTGTATGCACAACAGTGTTGGTGTCAAGGAGTGCTTAGCCAAAAGAGGTATTTCGTTAGACACTTTATAACCCTTGTGCTTAGAGCAACCTGAATCTATTTCCCATGCCCTTCGTGATTGTCGCCTAGTGAAACCGGCGTGGCATCAGTTGGGGTCTCATCACTTAAATACTAATTTATTTTCTCAAGACTTTAAACTTTGGCTGTCTTTCAATGCTAGTTCAAAGTCTTCTCACACTGTCAAAGGTGTTCCCTGGCACTCCCTATTCTCTTTTGCCATATGGGCATTGTGGAAGCAAAGGAATCAAGTTGTCTTCAACAATAAAGGAGTCAACCCAAACATCTCTAACGTGATATTTATGCAAGCCATGGAGTTTGTGCATTGTGTAACTCAGCCAAGGTACAGCAATCGAATGGTAATCAAACAAATCAAATAGGAAAAGCCAGACACAGGTTGGGTTAAGCTCAATACTGATGGGTCTGCGGATGTTGCTACAGGGTCGGCTGGAGGACGAGGGCTAATTAAGGATGATCAGGGTAATTGGATCATGGGCTTCACTAGAAAAATCGATAAAGCTAACAGCTTCTTGGCTGAAACGTGGGCCTTGCGTGATGGCTTTCGCCTTTGTAATCAACTAAACTTGAATGCTGTTATGGTGGAACTTGATGCCAAAACTCTAGTTGATGCTCTAAAAAATCCCTCATATGCTAATACTATAGTCTCCTCGCTTTTTGATGACTGTAGACATCTAGCTTCTCAGATTCCCCACCTAAGCTTCAAGCATATTTATCGTGAAGCTAATAGGTGTGCTGATAGATTAGCTTACTTAGGTAGTTGTCAATTTTTAGATTTTATTTCCTTCTTTTGTCCGCCTATGGATTTGGTGCCTCTTGTTTTGGCTGATTGCCAAGGGATGCTTGTAAACAGGCTTTGTCCTGAGCTGTTGTCTTCTCCTTAGTCTTTTTAATGATAATTCCTTTTTACCAAAAAAAAAATATTGTCCTAACAATATCTTGTGACAATTATGAGCAGTTAATATGAAAAATGTAGGGAAAATAGAGTAATGAGCTTAGGAGTCTGTTTGGATATCACTTATTTTGCTGAAATTAAAAACTTATTGTTGAAAGTACTGTAAATAAATGTAAAAGTTAGTCGAAATAGTATAGTGGAGCCTATAAATAGTGCCAAAAAGTGTATTGGGGTCTATAAATAGTGTCAAAAAGTATAGTGAGACTTATGAATAATAATAATAATAATAAGTTAAATAGTGAAGTAATTTTAATTTTTAATCCTAACCCAAACGCACACTAAAGACTAGGAAATGATAAATTGCACATGAATGGGGTTACTGGAAAGTAATAATCATCATAAACCATCAAGGTATCAACTACAACCATAACATCCATCTCAGCAACACTCCCAACTTTCACACTGTTAAATAATTCAAATTATGGTCCACCTATTGCTACCATGGGCGGTCATTAAAATTATTTCATAGCAAAGAATCAAATCAAAGAAATATATACAGACACAAAGAGAGTTTAATAAAATTATTAAAATATAGTCATCCAAATAGATAATAGAATGTAATAAGAAAGGACATAGTTTTACAAAAATACTCCATACAAGCAATAGGGACAATCTCAACCAGTCAAGTTCACTAAACCATAATATGAAACCTAGCTCACATTTCAATGGATTCATTAAAATAAAATAACAAGAAAAATAAGGAAAGTAGTGTGTAAAGTCCTCTACATATTGAAAGTATTATTGTGTAAACTGTAAAGTCCCACTTTATATCTCCTCTTCAAAAAAAAAAAGTCCCACTTTATATTTACAAGAATTTATTATCCAACTTTATATCACACATTGACCTCTACATATGGGTTTTTTTTTTTTTTTTTTTTGATAAGCTCATATGGAAATTATTTAGTCTGTTAAAAGTCCCACTTTATATTTACAAGAATTTATTACCAAACTTTTGTTGATGCTCATTTTTGCAAATCTGTACCTAAAGGCCTATAAGGAAGAAAGGCTAATAAGAAGCAAGGCCCAAAGACCCACCAAGAAGACCGAAGAGCAAAGAAAGAAGTGCAAGTAAAAGCCATCTGCTGCAAAATACAAGTCTGCCACAGAATACAGATCTGCCGCAGAATACAGTTCTCTGGCAGGATGGCTTCGACAGATGAAGATAAATTGGGCCCAATACCCTTTTGGTCCAGTCAACATTATTTGGCCCACAAAGGCCCAAATCCTTTTGTATAAGAAAATAGGCATGAAAATTGATATGATAAAGTATGATGAAAAGAAACAAAGAGCAGCAGGAAGTGTCAGCAGCAGGAATTGCGTGAGGGAAGAGTCAAACTAAAGGAAATGACAAATGCAGCAGGAAAGGCGTGAAGAAATGAGACAAAAAAACATGCAGCAGAACCGATCTGCTACGGCAGGAATGGCGTGGGAGACAAAAACAAAAGACAGTGGAGCAAGCACAGAAGGACCAGGGCACCACCAACCTGTACCCAGCTAATACAAGGGAGGTGGGCCCACGGTCAAAGAGATTCAGAGGGCGTGGTTTGGTGGTGGGGGGAAAAGGGGGTCTATATTTGGTTTCTTGCCATAACTTCTTTTGGGATATATACCTTGTTGGGATGGTATCTTACCCAAAAGAAGTAATAAATGGTTGGGACCACTGATGCATGCCATAGAGCTAGGGAGAGAGGTAGAGGTATACAGCAGGAACAAACAAAATGGAATTTTGTCGTGGAATAAGTAATGGTGCAGCTGACTTATTCTGAGCAATGACAGGGGCAACCAATGGGTGGATGGGTAATCTTGAAAGGATGCCCATAACAAACCAAAAACAGTTGGTGAAGCCCTAGGGGTAAAAGGGAGAAATCCCATTGAATTAGCTCACTATAAAAGGGAGGTAACCATGGTAGAAAAAGGGCAGCAAAAAACGGAGGACGGAGAGAGGAAAAAACAGGGGAATGAGTAAAAAACAGGGGAAGAAGAAAAACACCAAGTGGGGAGAAAAAGAAAGAAAGAAAGAAAGAAAAAGAAGAGAGGAAACGCGGTAGGAATAGGGGCATGCATCAATAGACCATCTTTTCCCTCCCTCTTAGCAAACCCACTCTTTGAAGTCTCCAAAATTGATAGCTAGTAGCCATCTAGGCCTATTCTAAAAAATGTACAACTTTTACGGCGGGAGCCTATGAAAAGGTTGTTCAAGTTGGAGTTTGGGTTTTCTTTTTGGTTTACTTATCCTATGGGAAGATTTAATACTTGACTTTGATTATAAATATATATTTGATTTCTCTCATTATAACTTATATCTGCTGTATTTAATCATCCTGCTGTAACACGTTTTTTTATCAAGTCTGCCGCATCAGTTGTCCTGCTGCAGTGTCTTTACTTGCTGTACTTGTTATTCTGCTGTAGTACCTTTTTTATTATGTTTATCGTGTTAACTATTTTACCAGCTGAACATTTCCTGCCGAAGCTTTCCTCTTTATTTGTTATTACGTATTTTACTGTTGACACAAGCTAATCATTATCCTGCCATAAGTATACATATACATATATCTTTATTTATGAATATGTGTATATATTTGAGAATATGCTAACCCATTTAAACTAACACTTGTTTGATGGGTATTTTCTTTGAGTTTTAGATTTGTTCATGTACAGGAAGTAGAAAAGTTTTTTTCTGCAGTAAAAGCAAAGAGTGGTCATTCACACTGCAGAAGGCTTTAAAGCACCGCAGACAGACTTAAAGCACAGCAGACAGCTTTATTACACAGCAGAAGGCTTTACGGCAGGAAGCTTTACTGCACAGCAGAAAGCTTTATTACACAGCAGGCAGCTTCACTGCATAGCAGAAAGTTTTATTGCAAGGCAGATGGTTTTACTGCACAATAGAAAGTCTTGCTGCATAGCAAAAGAGTTAGACCTATGGCAGAAACTGGAGAATAATTCCTTCTGCAGCAGAAAAGTCGGACCTGTGGCAGAAACTGGAAAAAAGTTCCTTCTGCGGCAGAAACTTGAAAAAAGTTCCTTCTGCGGCAGAAACATCAATCTTGCAACAGAAAACTGGCAGCGGCAGAAACTGGAGAATAGTTCTTTCTGCGGCAGAAAAGTCGGACCTGTGGCAGAAACTGGAAAAAAGTTTCTTCTGCGGCAGAAACATCAATCTTGCAGCAGAAACTGGCAGCGGCAGAAACTGGAGAAAAGTCTTCTGCGGCAGAAACAGAGGATAAGCCCACTTCACAGCATCTTCCCTTGGACTTGGACTCAACGTTTGCGCACAAGCCGGCCCAAGTTGAGTTCCAGTTGGACCGGTCTCAACTTCCTTACTCAGAATAGTCGGGCCTACTACCGCAGCAGGCAGCCCAGCCTATCGCACAACACAAAAAGGCCCCCACAACTTTTATATCACTTTTTGACCTCTACATATGGTCTTCCTTTGCTTGATTTTTTCCAAACCAATATTTACAGACCCAATAATAGTCTGATCTTCTTTATTAAAGAGAACTATGAGTTGAATCTCTCTCTCAATTTCACCCAAAAAAAAAAAAAAAAGAATCTCTCTCTCTCAATTAATAAAACTATTGAATTATATATAAAAAAAAAAAAAAATTCAAGACTTTAAAATTGCTGTCGTTTTTCCCACTATTTCCAACTTCCAAAATTCACTGTCAATAAATCTGACATTGGCTTAAACTCCTCGTCAAGACAATAATAAATTAGAAAGAGTCAGCAACTGAAGCTCGAAAAATGTACTTCCTGTCATGTGAGCTACAGTGGAGAGAAGTAGTTTATTTCTTCTACTAGTCAGATTTCTATTATATTAAACAGTTTTTCTATATACAAAATTAAAATCCATGCTCATGCATCAACGACCAAAGATGCTTTGATAATGTTATTAATTAAATTAAAATAACAAAAACAAACAAAAAGTCAACAGGAAAGTAAACTACTAGTAATACATTTGGCCCATTTTACAGGGTGGACATAATTATTTATATATGAAACCTCCAAATTTGACCTGAAAGCCAAGGAATATAGATCTTTGAGACAATACCCAGATGAAATCTGAGCCTGAATTTTGAGCTACAATGGCAAAGTTGTTAGCTTTGGGGTTAGTGGTGGTGTTGGGATTGGTGGGTCTGGGCATTGAGGGTGTGGAAACGGGTCAAAAGGCTCCATGGAGGATTCACACGCTGTTCTCGGTGGAGTGCCAGAACTACTTCGATTGGCAAACTGTGGGGCTCATGCATAGCTTCAAGAAGGCCCAGCAACCAGGGCCAATAACAAGACTGCTCAGCTGTACGGACGAGGAGAAGCAGAAATACAGAGGGATGGATTTGGCTCCAACTCTTGAGGTCCCTTCTATGAGTAGACACCCCAGGACTGGTGACTGGTAATTCTTCATCATCATCTCTTTCAAAATTTTTTTTTTCAAGTGTACTCTTTTTTTCAGTAGTTTGGTGTCTGAATTTGGTATTGAATTCTGGGTTTGCCTTGAAATTCTTGATAGCTTTTTTGGCAATAATAAATGGGTTTGGTCTAAAAATGTCATTTTGCAAGTTTTGTTAATCTCTTATATAAATCATGTTTTTGGTGAGTCATGATCATCTCTTTCGCTTCCCCAAGAGCACTCTTCTTTTAGTAGTTTGGTGTCTGGATTTGGTATTAAATTATGGGTTTGCCTTGGAATTCTTTATTGGTTTTTGGCAATGATAAATGGGTTGGTCTAAAAATGTCATACTTAGTTATGATTTTGCAAGTTTTGCTAATCTCTTATAAGAGTCATGTTTATGGCAATTCATGATCATCTCTTTCACTTCCCCAAGTGCACTCTTTTTTTAGTAGTTTGGTGTCTGGATTTGGTATTAAATTATGGGTTTGCTTTGGAATTCTTTATTGGTTTTTGGGTAATAATAATGGGTTTGGGCTAAAAATGGAATACTTAGCTATCATTTTGCAAATTTTGCTAACTTCTTGTATGCATCAACTTTCATTTGTTTTGGAAATGGGCTAAAAGCCTAAAAGCCTAAAAGGATGGGGCTTTTTTCCTTTCTGCCAAATTTTGAAGTTTTAATGTACCTGGTGCTTTTCCTGTTTTATGTCAATGCTGATTTGATATGGTTTAGAGGTGGGGAAAGGAGAGGTGAAAATTTGATGATTTATTTGATTTTTGTGCCATGGGAAGCAAAATGTCATAAAGCTGTGCAGAGTAGGAGGAGAGGTGAAGTGGGATAATTGGGACGGAAGATAGCACAGGGGACAGGGATAGAATAAAATTTTACTGAATAATGGAGACTAAAATTGAGAGGGATATAGCTAAGGTAGAGAAGAAGGATTTGCAAGATTTGAGTTCAGAGGGTGCAACTGTAGATTATATGAAAAAGCACATCAAACCATTTTGGGTGTAAGTCTGGTTAGCAGTGAGAGAGAAGAAGGGACGAGAACTACTCTGTGTTAAAGGTGGATATGGTTTATTGCTGGTGGCAGCATTGGCTTGGCATTGGCGATTGAGTAATGTTGTTTAAGTGCCATGTTTCTTATCTTGCTGATAATGCCAAAAAAGTTTTTAGTTCTCCTGAATATAGACTTCTTACATCATATGCTTAGGTTCTGATATTACAGTTTGTGGAAATGGTTTCTATATCTTTTGCTTCTTGCAGAAGATATAAGATTTTCAAGAGCTTCTTTCGTGTTTTTACTCATTGAGATAATTCTATATAATTCAATTTATCTACCAAAAGAAGGCCTGCCTTACAAAATTTCAGCATACAGGCATTAACTACTTTGTTTCCTGCTCTTGCTTCCTATTCCTTCTGCTGTATGCTTCTTAGTGGGTTGTTTGCACACTGATGTTATTCTCAAATTTTACAATAATGGTTGTCTTCCCATAAACTTTTTCATTTTATTTTTGTGTTGGTGCTTGCCTCTCTATAGAAATTTTTTTTATACCTTACAGTTTTGGGGAACCCTTTCTATAAAGGGGGGCAAAATAAAGTAAAAATTTTTTGATTGGTTTTGCAGGTACCCTGCGATTAACAAACCTGCTGGAGTAGTGCACTGGCTTGAAAATAGTAAAGATGCAGAGAATGTTGATTGGGTTGTGATTCTGGACGCCGACATGATCATCCGTGGCCCAATAATACCTTGGGAGCTTGGTGCTGAGAAAGGCAGACCTGTTGCAGCTTATTATGGGTATCTAAAATCTCTCTCTCTCTCTCTTTTTTGGGTATAAGTTATACTGTGTCAAAATAGGGTATCCTCCCATGGTAATTTTCTGAACTGTCAGTACTTCGAAGGTGATTATTGGTAAAGCTACACATTTACTACAACCAGGGGATGACCATAAGGATCAATTTTTTTATTTCCTTGTAAAAAACTTTCATTATAATGTTTGCACTTGACATTCTTAAGATGTTACATGAAAGAGACTGACTAGTTTTGTAAATGGCAATTGTCAGATGAAGATTGCAAAAATAAAAAATGAAAACATGAGAGCTTTTCTGTTCTGGCATTTGGGTCATTCTTCTTAAACCTTAGTTTGGAGGATTTCATGAAGCAGTAGATTTATCTTGATTGAGATTTCTATGTTCTTTTGGCCCCTTTTGGGGATTGTTGCAATCAATTCATATTCAAGTAATAAATTTCTCCTTTAGGTATTTGATTGGATGCGATAATATACTAGCTAAGTTGCACACAGAACACCCAGAGCTATGTGACAAAGTTGGTGGGCTTTTAGCCATGCATATAGATGATCTTCGAGCCTTGGCTCCTATGTGGCTTTCAAAAACAGAAGAAGTGCGAGAAGATAGAGCTCACTGGGCAACCAATATAACTGGTGATATCTATGCAAAAGGGTGGATCAGTGAGATGTATGGATACTCTTTTGGTGCAGCAGAAGTAAGTTGGTTTAAATATCTCCCTTCAACAAATTTTCTGCTCTTTTCTAATCCAGATGTGAACCTAACACTAAACTCCATTCTACCCATCTTAAACTTGAGCTGTACTCGATATCTTAACGGGTTTGATGTTTTAATTTTCTTTGGGATTTTCAGGTCGGACTTCGTCACAAGATCAATGATAACTTGATGATATACCCAGGCTATATTCCAAGAGAGGGAGTTGAGCCTATACTTTTTCACTATGGCTTGCCATTCAAAGTGGGAAATTGGTCTTTTAGTAAATTAGATCACCATGAAGATGATATAGTCTATGACTGTGGTCGGCTTTTTCCTGAACCACCGTATCCTAGAGAGGTATATTATCAATAAAAAATAATTATTCATCTTAGTAGAGGAAACAATTTGTGTTAAGTAGCAGCCCATTAATAATGTGTCAAAGCCCACATACTAAAGATTTAATATAATGCAGTTATCTACATGGAAAAATTACATTCAAAAGTTTGATTTTTTTTTTTTTTTAAATTTTATTTTAGTTTTTGGTAAATGATATTTTTGTAGTTTGTATGGGGGAAACTTAAGATCCTTTCCTTGTGCAGGTGCAACTCATGGAATCTGATCCAAATGAAAGACGGGCCCTATTTTTAAGTATAGAATGCATTAACACTTTGAATGAGGGTCTCTTATTACAACACAAAGCAAATGGATGCTCTAAACCTACTTGGTCAAAATATTTGAGCTTTTTAAGGAGCAAAACTTTTGCTGAACTTACTCGACCAAGATTTCTGACTCCTCCTACTCTACAAACTAAGGATGAATCAATACAGACCATACAGAAGCAGGTCATTGATGAGCCTGGGAAGAAATATCCAAAAATTCACACCATTTTTTCCACAGAATGTACCACGTACTTTGATTGGCAGACTGTAGGACTTGTCCACAGCTTTCACCTAAGTGGCCAACCAGGAAATATCACACGACTTCTCAGCTGTACTGATGAAGACTTGAAGAAGTATACTGGTCATGATCTGGTTCCCACCCATTATGTTCCATCTATGAGTCGACATCCATTAACAGGCGATTGGTAATTCTATATTCTTCATAAAATTTTTTTCAGTTCCGATAGATTCGTTACAGGTCATGATATTCATTTCACTGTTGGAATCCAGCCATTTGTTTAATGTAAATGTGCTGTCCTGTTTTTAGTTTGCGTATCTACCAGTATTACATCTTCTGTTAAGCTCAAAAAAATATTTGAACTTTAGCGACTGTCATCTAATTGTTATACTTTTTAAATTTCCTTTACTCCCTTGAACTTAAGCAAATGTGCCTTAGTTTAACTTGACTGCACCATTTCATCTGATCAGTTTACTTCTGATGTTTCTAATTACGTTAAAAATATTGACAAATTTGTTTTTGTTCAGTTTGACTATACAAGTTCTTCAAAAATATCTATTTAACTCTTTCATTGAATTATTTTGAACTCACATACACGCATGCATGTGTATCATGTCACCAGAGAGAAAGACACCCAACCCCCCCAACCCCCCTGGAAAAAAAAATCTGACTAATTTTTGTGATACTGATTTTGGTAACACTGGTTTCACTCCCTAGCCAAGTAGAAGTGATGGAAGGATAAGTAGAGGAGGATAATAATCTTGCTTTTGTTTGTTCCATATCAGGTATCCAGCAATCAATAAACCTGCTGCAGTCCTTCACTGGCTTAACCATGCAAACATTGATGCAGAGTTCATAGTAATTCTTGATGCTGATATGATCTTGAGAGGTCCGATTACACCATGGGAGTTCAAAGCAGAACGTGGGCGGCCAGTTTCAACTCCCTATGAGTAAGATACAGTAATCTATATCTCCCTCACAATTATTGGGCATTGCTTTGTGTGTGTGTAATGTATTTTTGCATGTAGGGCGCTGTGCTTCAGCATATGTTTGTGAGTTTATGCTCAAGTGTTATGCCTGCATTGGAAGTTGCATGTGATTTTATATAACTATTGTATTATGCTCTATACATGCCAGCTACCTCATTGGCTGTGATAATGAGCTCGCGAAACTCCATACTCGCCATCCTGAGGCATGTGACAAGGTTGGAGGTGTAATCATCATGCATATAGATGATCTCCGGAAGTTTGCTATGCTATGGTTGCATAAAACCGAGGAGGTCCGGGCTGACAAAGCTCATTATGCTACAAATATCACAGGAGATATATATGCATCTGGATGGATTAGTGAGATGTATGGTTACTCATTCGGTGCAGCAGAGGTAATTTGTTTCTTGTGAAGCAACTCATTTATGTGGATTCTAGTTTTGTCATAGAATGTTGCAAAATGATCTACATGCCTTGAAGAGTTTTAGGTTTCTATGAAATGACTATAATACTCTGACAGTGTACCTCCCCATTCCACTCTCTTTCTTCTTCCTTTCCATGCAGTTGAAATTAAGGCATATCATTAACAAGGAGATATTGATATACCCGGGATACATTCCTGAACCTGGTGTCAGTTATAGAGTTTTCCACTACGGATTGGAGTTTAAAGTTGGGAATTGGAGCATTGACAAGGCAAACTATAGAAATGTTGACATGATCAATAAATGCTGGGAAAAGTTTCCAGACCCACCAGATCCTTCAACACTTGATCAGGCTGATGAGGACATACGACAGCGGGACCTGCTTAGCATAGAATGTGCAAAGACACTAAATGAGGCACTACGTCTGCACCATAAGAGAAGGAACTGCCCTGATCCTAGTACCATTTCCTCCTCAAACTTGAATTCAGGCAAGGATGTCACAATGTCAAGGAAATTCGGTAGCTTTGATGAAATATCTGCTTCTAGAAGCAACCAGATGCCAAAGAATAATTCTCACGAATCGTCAAAACCTGCTATGATAGATGGGACATTTAGTTCTTTCAGGTTTTGGGTTGTTGCTCTATGGGTGTTTGCTGGCCTGGGTTTCTTAGCAGTCATGTTTGTGGTGTTTTCTGGTCCTAAAAGAAGAGGAACAAGGGGTAAAATTCACAGAAACAAGAGAAGATCCTCATATTCAGGATACTCGGATATGAATGGACGTGATAGACAAATTCGCAGTGCTGATGCATCCTTATGACATTTATTTTTTGGGGAGTAATATTTTGAGAACCACACCATATGAAAGAAGACAAGCTACATCAGAAGATTGAGACAAGTGATGAGAAGTAGAGTAATTGAGTGTACACTATGCTGAATCGGCTAGACAAATCCATTCTAGCGTTCAGCCTCCGAATATATTTTAGCAGTTTTTACAGTAGTCAAAAACTCAAGATGGACACGGGAAATAGGACACCCAAATGGAAAGGTAGCATTTGTATGCATGATATTTTTAAAAACCTAGGGATTCTTATCTGTATCAAATTGTACAATTGCTTACTCTTTGGTTAATGTTTATGTTTGATGCTTGTACACTTACATAATAAATCATAATCCATGTTACATTGTTACAGAAATTTCGATACTCAGTATTCCATGCAGATCTTTCTCTTTTTGATAACTAGTGTTGGCAATACAAAATTACAAATACAGGCTTGTGTTGTCTATATGGCAATTAGAGGCTCCTTAAGAATACTAAAATTGTTTTCAAGTATCAGTGTTCTTAGTTTTTCCTTTCATGCAATGCATTGTTCTTTACAAACAGTAGAAGAATTCACAAAGCAAAATGTGAGCCATGAGCACGTGAGTGCACGTCACGTAGCAAAAACCCATGGGCCGTGAGGTTGACCTTGGGAAGCAAATAGGAGAATGGACCATTAGCAGCCCAACTGTTTAAGTAAGGGAAGATATGGCCCATGAGCCCAATCAGTGAAGAGAATATTTCGGGTTGAAAAGTCCACACAGTGAAGTGAAATCCATGCATCATAAACCCATTTCGTGAAGAAAAAATTCAGAGATTTTGAGGCCCAATCACGAAGTGACGTAAGAATCCATAGAGGTTCGCTGCATATGGAGAATTTGGACCAAATATCTATATATATAACCCTAACATGTTTCTACCAAAAAAAAAATAACCCTAACATGTGTGACGAAACATTTAATTAGTCATTTGGGCTTTGTGCAAGTTTGGTTTAACACCCATGTTTTGTAACATATAATATTTGAGTTGCCACGGCTTGACTGAATAAAAAACTACATCACGTTCCCCTCAAAAAAAAAAAAAAAAAAAAAAAAAAAACTACATCACGTTATCAGACGGCAAAAGTTCAGATCTCAATATTTAATAGGTGTATCACAATAAGTAAGATCCACACACCATAAAGTTTTTATCATTATTTATTTATTTATATAGAATCAGAGATGGGCTTAGGCCTTAGTGAACACCGTTCATTGTGTGGGCGCCACACTATGATGGAGATGCTACATGTAGCAAATATATGAGATACCACATAAATAATATAATTAACATAAAATCAGAATCTATAAAAAAAAATAAAAATAAAATCAGAATAAATCATGAAAGGAAAAAATGAAAATTTTAAAATGTAAAGGATCAAAAATGAAAACAATCCAAAGCAATTTAGGGCTAAAGTATTCTATAATCTATTTTTTAATAAGTCTAATGATACTAAATTTTTTTTTAAAAAACAAATAACTGTCTCTTTATTCCTCTCAAAATTAAGTTTTATTTATTAACACTTTTTAAGTTATGAATGGTATGCAATATAATTATGTGAGTGGTATGAACGGTAGATTATGATAAAATGACGACTTTATATTTTAGGATATTGTGAAATAAATTATAAAAAATTTCCTATGTCCTTTAACATTTTTATTTATTTTCACGCGCATTTTCGTGTTAGTAGAGGCCATTGTGTTCCATAGTTTACCAAGCTATCCTACCTAGGATGAATGTCCACATTCAACAACATTTTGTTTCGTTAGTTGTTTATGGTAATGTTGCAACTACTGGTTGTTCAGCCGGTTACATCTCCACCTTCTCCAATCTAACTACCACTCTCTCTCTCTGTCTCTCTCTCTCTCACATTAGACAACTAAATAATAATTCAACTGTAAAAGTAAAACGGACTTAATTAATGCTTAGAGTATATTGGAAGAGGACACTTCAAATTCAAATTTAACCAACAATTGATCGTTGTAGAGATCCTGTTTTTTAATGTCAAACACGTGGGACCCACATCAAGCTTTAAAGTGTTGGAGCTACTCCAAACTTTGTTAGGAGACCCCACTTATACAGAAATAAAAGAATGCACTACACTATACTTTTTCCTCATCTGGCTGTGTCCTACTTTTCCACAAAGATAGGCTCAATGTTGCTTTCCGTTTGAATTTCAAATTTGAATCATACCCATATGAGAAAGACAACATAGAATAATAGAGAAGAAGCACAAGAGTTCTAAAGTTTGGATCTTTTGAGGTTTTAACAGTTGAATAAGCATGGGAGACTCTGCTTGTCTCATGCAACCATTCTCTTACACTGCTGGCATTCCCAATGAAGCTAATGAGGTCTGTTCATTAAGCTTCACTATTCATTTGAGTACTTTTTTTTTGTTTTGTTTTTCTAACTTGTATTATATATTGGGTGCTTGCAATTCAAAGATTTTATCTTGCATTATTTTCATAATGAGGCTGCTGAAGATTTTTGCTTTGCTTTTCTTGTTTCTCTGGAAAAAAATTTGGTTGCTGAGAAACTGAGGAAAAGAATAGAGCTAGAAATTGCATGTTATGCACTATTTCTGCATTTACTAATTGAATTACCCTTACCTGAAAGTTTTAGTTATAATTGTATGAGGTTCAACTGGCTAGTACTTACTAGCTTTCTCACTAAATTAAAACTGAGAAGAAGTACATTTGTTTTCCAGCACACTCTTCACCTTTCCATTGACATGGTTTCATTAATATCAAAACTTTTGTAATGGCTCAAAATTACTAAAGTTAAGTTTCAGATGGCTCTAAGAAACATTGCTTGCTTCAGGGAAACCCCATACATGCTCTGGGGCAGTCAATCTCATTTGGGAGATTCATGTCAGAGTCCTTAGCTTGGGAGAAGTGGTCAAGCTTCTCCCACAACCGCTATGTTGAAGAAGCCGAAAGGTATGCCCGGCCTGGCTCAGTAGCTCAGAAGAAAGCTTTCTTTGAAGCTCATTACAAGAAAATTGCTGCTCAGAAGGCAGCAGCCTTGCTTGAACAAGCAAATGCTGCATCAAATAATGCCCCAAAACCAGCTGAAGAAGATTTTGTTAACAATATTAGTACCAATAATTCGCAGACGACAAGTTCAAAATCCGACGAGGTTGTCAACCAACAACATGAGGTCAAGGCCCCACATAGTGGGGCATATTCCACTGTTAATGACAATAAATATAGTTCAAATGCTGAGATAGATAAATTTGAAAGTGATATTGTGGATGTAGCTGCTCTGGAACCCAAAATCCAAGCTTTTGTGAAGAATTCTTTGGAAGTTGAACAATCAAACCACCTAGATGATGCTGATAATCACATGGTAACTGAAATGGAGCTTGGGGGAACACCCCAAATGGAGAAACCTCTATTGAAGGTAAACACTATTGACTTATTTCCATGACTTTTGGTTTTGAATTTGAGGTCATAGTGCTGACCTGATTGTTATTGCAATAGAGTTCCAAATCAAATCAAGATTCTTTGGCATCAATGAGCAAGAAGAAACCATCACTTTCTTCCTCGAAGCCATTGATTCATAATAGAGCATCTAAGCTCCCATCTTCACCTGCCAAACACACAGTTCCAATCTGTCCCAAGAAGGATTATAATGCCACTCCAATGAACCAGAAGCCTGCAATAGACTGTACAGATAGGAAGAGATCAACTCCAAAATCAATTCATAAGTCAGTCAATTTCACTCCTATTAGAGAACTTAATAGATTCACTTCAACAGTTATGCGGAAGATTGAAAGTTCAAGAGTTGGTGCTAGTTCTTCTAAGGCATCTAAGGATTGCTCAACTCCTTTGAGGACCCCAACTATGGTGCTTTCTTATTTCCCTGCACTTGGCCAGTTGGCCTCTCAATTAAATTGACCAATTTCTTTCACCGAATGAACTAATAACTTTGCACTAAGATGAGTTCATCTTCAAACTGCAGGTATCTAAAAATGACGTAGAAAGGCAATCTTCAGCTACCCCTTGGTCAGAGAAGAGAAGGTAACTGAAATTAGTAGAATCAGAAAATAATTATATAAATAAATAAATTGAATGTTATATACCTTCCAAATGATTATGCATTTGTTTAAAACTTTAGAGTTCCTGTAAATAAATACTACGACATCTATAAATCACAGGGCCAGAACACCAATCCATCCCTCAGCCTCCGGAAGTAAAACAGTCGGCCAAAGATGGCGCTTGCTCCCTTCTGAGTAAGAATATTTCACTTAGAGAAATTGTTTGCATTTGTTTACTGCATAGAGAATTTATGATACTAGGGACAGTAGAGCATGGAACTAGGGTTAAATAGAGCTGATATCATGAAACTAGGGATAGTATGAAAAAGAAGAGAATTACTAGCATCAGCATATCAAATCCCATTCTACTGCTAATGGAACTCATGGAAATGAGTAAGAACCTATCTTAAGACTAAACAGAGAAAAAAATACTAAAGAAATTTTTCATAATTTTTGTCAAGAAGACCAAGTCAAACATTTAGTTAACTAATATTTGATGTGGACCATATCATTTTTTAACATCAAGGAGTTAAAGGCCCTTTAAGTTCTTCTGATAATAATTTTTTTTAATGCCAGTTGTTCCAAATATTTGAGTGCATGCAGAAACAAAATGCAGTCCCCAAATTTATCCACCCCTTTCAGCTTTAGGACAGAAGAAAGAGCCGAAAGAAGAAAGAAGGCAAGGGTTGATCTTGGTGCTTTCAGATTTTTATATAATGAACTTTATTTTGTGGACTACAGATATGTATCTTAAGCATTTGTATAACTCTGCTATTTCTCCTTGGTTGCTTTCAGAAGCTAGAAGAGAAATTCAATGCTAATGAGGCACAAAAGGTGCAACTGCAAACGACACTCAAGGTTATTATCTCATTACCAAGCTTCATTTGAATCCAGATATGTTTTATATGAGTTACCTAAGCATACTGTTATGTAAACTTGAATGCCATGCAGCTTCATCGGTCTAAATGGAAAATTATGGCAGTCTTTGCATTACATTGTCAGCAAAAACTAAATTTAGTTGGAATAGCTTGGCTCAATCAATGACATTGAACCCATGACCATTTGTGCAGGAGAAAGCAGAAACAGAAATTAGAAAATTGCGCCAAACCCTTTGCTTCAAAGCGAGGCCACTGCCTAATTTTTACAAGGAAAGGAAAGAGCCAAAGGATGAGATAAAGAAGGTATCTTTAATCTTTGTTACCTTACTAGGCTATCTGGTATAATTAAACAGAGCTGCTGCAACAATTATAGTGGCTCAATCGTTTACGGAGCTCCGGATAATACCCGCAATAAGTACTCACGACAGATCACAAAGCAACCAGAAATACATCAACTTAACACAGCAGCTAGGAAATATCAATTTAAGAACATATGGCTTTATCAAAAGTTATTCTATAGTTGAGGAAGTGTGATCATTGACTTCCTCATCACATCATGATGGGTAAGATGTGCAGGATCTCCAAGATCAGCTGCTGCGCAAAAGTTACAGCTCATCTCCAACAATAGCTCTTGCAAAAATAACTACAACTTATTTCATAATTCATCTTTCAAAATTTTCATATACACAGAAATTCTGCCTAAATGCCATTCTGAGTGATGTCATTTTAGTCTACGAAAATTATGATTAATTTAGCATATTTTCCACCCTTCTTTCTTGCAGGTTCCAGTAACACATCCTCAGTCACCCATGTTAGGTAGAAAGCCCACTCGCATCATAGTAGAGAGGCCTTCAATCAAAAGAAGTGGCTCCAAGCGTGTCCAGGGAAAGGATAGTCAAACTCCGACTCGTTCTCTTACTTCACAATTTGTAGTGGATAATCCTGAGAATACATCTCCAAATATTCAGATGGATAGCCAGAACTACAAATATTACAAATAGACATGGAGAGAAGAATATCATTGAACAATGTCCAATATTATTCAGTAATGCCACTGTTGCTTATAGCTTCAAGCGACTTTCAGACTTGCATGGGGATTCTTTCTGGTTGCCAAAAGGAAATTGCCAACATTATGGGACCATTTGTGTAGAGTAAATTCCAACATTTATGCAAAGTTTCTTTCTAGAATTAGTACTGGGTAGACATTTATATTGTAAAATACTTTCCTTCGTCTGTACCAAATACTTGAACTATATGCATTGTGTACCTTATGAAGCCCACCTGCCATGTGGAGTTGTGAGGTGAATTTAGAAAATGGTTTCATCTTATGAATATTTAGACTTGTCGAATAGAAAAATCAAATTTGCTAGGATTTTGATGGAGCTAAAGTGGAATTCATAAGCCCTTGACAACTAGAAAATTTCAAATATATAGCCAACAACACTGTAACTGAAGAGTGGCATGCTGTGTACATATCTTAGGCACGTGTGCAGAGTGTGTTTATACCCAAGTTTTTTTTGGGGAGATAAACAACAATCATTATTATCATATTAATATATCAATTAATCACACTTGTGAATATCATTGCCTGATATGGATTTAACCACTCTCACTTACAAACTTACCCTTGCAAGCAGGGGCGGAGGTACATATAGTCTTGGGGGGGGGGGGGGGGGGGGGGGGGCCATGGCCCCTCCAAAACTTTTGAAATCATCTTATAGTGCTTGTATAAAAATAAATTGGGCCCTTACAAATTATAATGATTGGCCCCTCCAAAAAATTTCACAGAACATTCTTGTTGTCAATGGAAGAAAATTGGTCTAGCATAGTTGGATATGCTACCTAATACATGAGTCTAGACTACTCTTAACTCAATTTAAATTATAATAAAAGAGAAAGTAACCAAGTGGCCCACTTACTTGCAAAACATGCCAAGAACTTGGAGTTTCCAAACTATTGAATAGAAGATAGTCTCTGGTTTTAGAGTTCCAATTAATTATGAATATTCATCATCTTCACAATTCATGCTATTTTTTTTTTTTACTATTGTTTTGCTTAGTTTTCTCTTTACTCTAATTTTGGATAAATGACTTTCCTTTTAAAAAAAATGTCATAGAGATTGCTTCATTGTTAGTTTTTATGTTATTTCCCTTTAAAATATAACAATGACTGCATTTAGCTATTTACAATTTCAATATTTAGTTAGTTTCTCAAGTGGACTCCACCCAAACAATACACACGCTTTTACCAAAATCTTATAAATCTCTAATCTCTAGGTGTCTTTCTTTTTATTTTTTCTAAGAATAGAAAAAGGACGTTGTTCTTATTGTTTTCAATTTTTAAATGCAATGTGCGTTGCTCAAATTGGTCTGTTTTTCTTTTCATTCTTAGCCTTCAAATTAATTTATTCAGGTCCCATCATCATCATTTTTTCACAAATTTGATCCTTTTCTAATATTTCCAAATTTTTTTTCCTCATATGTTTTTCTTTCATTATCATCATCTCATTTTTTTTTTAAGTTGATTTTTTGTTTCCCTTTTGAATCCAAGTGCCTTATAAATTGTAGCAACATTGATATGTTTCTACAAAATAATTTAGGTTGCGCTAGAGATAATAAACATTTTTAAGTCTTAACCCCTGCCCAATTTGAAAAAGGGGAAAACTGTTCAGAATTTCACTATGAAAATGATAATGAATGAAATTTATTTTATGAATGGTCATCATCAAGCACAATTCTAATAGGAGATGCTAAGGCTTAAAAAAAAAATCTTTTATATGTTTATAGCAAATTGAAATTTTTTTTAATCTTATTTGAGTTTTAAAGTATTATAAAATGTTAATTTTGACTATTTTATATAAAATATAATTACTATAATAATTATGAGTTATGACTAGCATATAAATATATAATTCGGCCCCCCCAAGTGAAAAATCCTGGCTACGCCCCTGCTTGCAAGCCACTCTAATCTCTTCAACTATGAAAGGGAAAGTAGACAACTATCATCCACCATGCCATAACCCACAGTCAGTTCTAATACCACTTATGGTGGAGATAAACACCTTCGAGAATTTTCAAGTGAGACCTTGATATAAGGTATCATACACCACTTTAACCCTAAAGCTTGAGCATATATTGGTTTGAAAATTAATTTTTATATCACTATTGTGACTAAACCTAATCTAGGACTTATATTAGTCACACTCTCATGTGTATACACCAATATGTTCTTCTTTCTCCCCTCTCCTTCCCATTATTGTGAGCGACCATGAGGAGAACGACAGGGGGAGATTGAATCAATGATGATCACTTCATGAGCCATGGTCTTTGACTACTTGTGCTACCCTTGGAGTTTTATATCCAAGTTACTACTTGAGTTTCAAAGTGAGCACCTGTTCATTTATTTCTAAAGTTTGTAGCATCCTGAAACACACAATATAAGTTCATTGCATTAGGCCAAAGGTCCATGCAAGTTCCCCTTAGGCCTTAGCCCAACAGAGTCCCTAACACAAAGTCCACTTGTTATTTGCAATTGCTTCTGTAATCTGAAGGCAATAATTTAAATTGAAGAAAGTACTCTGGTAGTGAAATCAATTTATTTACACCTTCACACAGTTGAAGTAACAGAAATGAACCAAGTATATCTGACAATTAGGAAATGAATGTCACCTAGGTCAGAAAATAAGCAATGATTCATTTGCTTTTGTTCAAGTACATTAAATCTTGCTCAAATTTGGGACCTCAAGTTCAGGTTGCCATTCACCATGAAGAATGCAGCAGCCATTTTAATGAACTTGAAGCTCTGCTACATAACCTAGCAAGCAACAGATTTCTATGGCAATCCACTAGCCCCAACGAATAAATACCATGCATTTTTATCATTATATCATGTTTGGGGGAGAAGTAACAACATATTTCTTGGTGCATATCAAGCTTGGCTTATTCAGTATGCATTTTAGGTAGTTACAGGTTGATTCTACAGTGGGATCGCTGTGTGAACACAGTAAAAGAGGATAAGAATTCCACAACAGAGCTTGTTTAATGATGCACCCATCTCCATAATTGGAGCCAAGAAGTATGAAACTCTGAATGAAGTACTCAGATAATTAGAAATTTAGAATAATAGAAACCAGATTCTTTTCCACATTTTGGATGATGAATAAAAGGGCCTTTCAACATAAACATATCTATACTGCCAAGCTACCTTTTTAGGGGAAAATAAAATAGAGAAACATTTAAATTGTTACGTACACCTCAACTGTGCCTGCCTTTTGTTTGCTCAAGGGAAGCCATCAATTTAGAGTCACCATTTCTGATTGCAAATGGTCATCTGCAGCATCAGACAAACTGATCTACAATGTTGAGTACCCGAAAGAAAACAATTCCCTTATTCATAAAAGAGGAAAAAAACCCGGGGGGCGGGGGGACTCGGGGGAGGATAGAAATGAAAGAAGGTATACAGGTCCCTTTTGTACAATATCATAGTTCAGACTGCTCACTCTTTACATAAAATTTTCTTAGAGCAAATTGTTATGCTTAGTCAAATTTAGCAGCCATAAACAATAAGTAACTGTTACATGTCAGAGATCTCTTTATCAGCTTCGTTGCAGCCAACTTGTAATATTCCTATCTGGAGCCCCAAAATTTCCTCTGTTACTCAGACTCTTGCATCTTTTGTCCACCTCTTCAGGATGTACTTGGTTGGTAGCAGCTTTATGTTCCTATAATCGAGCACTTTTAATGCATGGCTACACAAAACTCCCATAAACTCAAATTTCATACAATTACAGGCAACAGTCTCATCAGTGGAATTAAAAGTAACTGTGTACTCGCGTGGTTGCCCATATATGCTAACTTTGTACTCAAACAATGATTCACTCTCAGCACATTGGTTTACAACAATATTTAAACATGTTTCATATTCTAGCTGGAACAATTCAAAAATTTTTGGTGTATATATATCTCTTGCCTGCTTCAACATAATTACATCCCCCATTAGTCTTGGCATATGTTGGCTCATATCAAAATTAGCTTCCAATTCTTTATAGTGCCATTCATTCACCACCTTCCCAAGATGTTTGAAAAATGGAAGCACATCTGAGTCAGACTTTAGATACTTCTTTAAGGTAGCAGTAAAGTTTTCACGCAATAGTGCACTGTTTAAGTCAGCACAAAAGTTATGCCTTCCATATACTACAGCCCATTTCTCTCTACATTCAAATATCTCATGCAACCACTCATTTTCCCACAGACCATAAACGTCTAGCATAGCCTTCCATCCATTAATAAAATCCTCCTCCTCCTCATGTTCAAAAAAGCAACTGCTTAAATCATTAATGAAAGAACCTGAGCCCACAAACATGTGATTAAGTTGCTTAAGTGCATTTTGGTACACATGCCATACACACATTCGATGAGCTATTCCAGGCAATATTAAATCAATTGCTTCAGTGATTGTTGCATCTTCATCTGTGAGGATAGTCTTTGGCTTCTTCCCAGACATTGCTTCTATGAAAGTTCGAAACAGCCATTTGAAAGATTCAACAGTTTCATCATATAAAAGTGCAGCACCGAAAATCACCATCTGCTTATGATGGTTCATCCCTATGAAAGTTGCAAAAGGTCGGCGATCTCTATATAATCTGCAAGTTGTATCAAAGCAAACCGCATCACCAAAATCACTGTAGTCCACCACCATCTTTGCATCAGCCCAAAATACATTAGCTATTTGATCATCAGTGTCAAGTTGGATAGCATAAAAGAAAGAGGGATTCTTTAATTGTTTGCTTTGAAAATATTGCTGCATCCTTTCTGCTTCTCCTTCTCTCAACTCCCTCATACGACGGGAAGGTAGTTTACTTTTATAATCTATGGGGTCATAACCAATATACTCACAATCTCCAATCATCTTATATTGTAACTCACAGGCTGATTTAGGCTCGATCTTAGAACCATCAACAAAGTTGCCATCAACAGCCTGAGCTACAGCTAGTCTCTTTTGAGATCTTAACATGCGAACTCTACATGCTGCAACAAGCTCATGATTGTGCTTTTCTTCAAAGTGAGTGACACGATATTTACCATCAGGCTGACGAGATATGACCAGTTGTGCCAAACAGCCAATTCTTGTTTCCTTTCGAGGTCTCTTCACATTCATATCCCGCTTGTCCTTCTGTCTAAAACCTTCTCTAAAACACGTAAACCGTCTAGATGCCACAGCACCATCTATCTTACTCCTATTTACATAATCTTTCCGGACACTGAACCCTACCCGTCCAGCATATGTATTGTAAAACTCATAGGCATGATCCTCTGAGTCAAATCCCATCCCAAGTTTTGGTACCCCATCCATCCCAGAATGACTAGTTGAATCAGCTTCGACTGCTTGAGCAAATTTTAATCTCTTTTGTGAAGGTAACTTATGAGCTGTAGATGGTGTAACAAACTCATGATTGTGCTTTGTCTCAAAATGAGTGACACGAAACTTACCATTAGGCTGACGTGCAATAGTCATATGTGCCAAGCAACCAGTTCTTGTTTCCTGCCGGGATTTCCTCACATTTGAATTATATTTGGTAGGCCGATAACCTTGTCTGTAGCAAGTGTACCTTCTAGAGACAACTGCACCATTTACCCTACTTTTGTTTACAAAATCTTTTCGAATGCTGAAACCTTCCAGAACAGCATATCTACTGTAACACTTATATGCATCATCTTCTGATTCAAACTCCATGCCAACTTTTGGTATCACATATACATCATCCTCACTCTTTACAACTACACTGACCCCTGCAGAGATAGCATTTGGGTTCTGACACTCCTGCTCACCAGCAACGTCCATCTCAAACTTGCTAACATTGGAAACCCTTGGGGTCTGACAGTCCTCACCATCAATTTCCTCCTGACTTTTGTCAACAGAAGAAACACTTGGAGTCTCGGAATCATGATCACTGTCAATAACTACCTGACTCTTGTCAACAGAAGAAACAGTTGGACTTTGACTCTCATGCTCACCACCAATAACCACCTGACCCTGTTCAACAAAGGATTCTTTTGGGCTCTGAGATTCCTGCTCTCTATCAAACACCAATGTGGACGATGTTTGACATTCATTTTCGATATCCTTTTCCCGTGGATGGCCTGTTATGTCAGGCTCATCACTGCCCATCTGACCTTCAGTAGACAAGGGGAAAATATTAATTGAGACAAACATACAGCAGCAACTGATGAAGAACAACCTTTCATAGTTTTATAATTCATGTTAACATGCAACTCGAAGTTACATACTGATGTAAACACATCAAACATTGAGCATGTCCAGCAGATTCAATAACAGAAGGCAACAGGAAAACAATCCTCCCCATCCTCCACACCATTAAGTACAAAAATTAAAAAATTAAAAAATAAAAAAAAATAAAAAAAAAAAAAACAGAAGGAAGCTGCATAACATTGTTACCAATGCTCAACAACAGAACCTGGTCTTCAACCATGACCCTCTTCATAGTTGAGCACCAAAATGAGCCTAAAAAAAAAATCTAAAGCATAATACAATATCAAAATGAAGATTCTTGAACTCATATTCTCAACAAAAAACTGCCAAACCAACATAGAATTAGTTAGTACCAGCCCATCAATGTTCCATACACTTTCTATGTGAACTTCTAATTGATTCCTAGTACAAAATCAACATGGGTACATTCTTTTTGGCGTGAAAATCAATATGTGTATGCATGTCTGAGTCTCTGTCAGCGTTCCTAGTTAGCATGCTTATAGCAAATTCTTCATACTATAATATGAAATTAAACAAACCTTCAATAAAATATAGCATCAAACACTATAGGAAATTAAAAAGAAAAGAAAAGAAAAGCTATAGCCAATTGGATAAACATTAATTCTCAGCTGGGTTACTCACTAAATAAATTAAATATATTTCAATATCCTATAAAACCAAAATAAAATAAAGAAACAAATTTTTTTTTTCTCTCAAAAACAAATATTAGTAGCTGAAAATAATTCACTTGCAGTACCTGAGAGATGAAAGGTGATGGGAATTCGGTGAGACGGCGGCGCAAGCTTTATGATGCGGCGGCGGATTTTTTTAACGGTCGAGATTTAGTCTGAGTTTGGTGAATGGTTAGATGTGTTGGGTAGGCAGAGGAATCAGAAGAATTGTAGAGAGAAAAAGGGGTTTTCTCGGCGGTTCGGTTTGGAGAGTTGGGGAAAATAAGAAATGCGAAAATTGGTACTGATCGAACCTCACGTGTGTTGTCGTGGCAGCTCGGTAGTGGTTAGCAACAAATTGAACCTTAAGGCACTGTTTGGAGTTGAGACGATACTGTGTTGTGTACATGCCATGAAATCTTTATTGCAATGGGTCCAATGGGTCCTGTCATTAGTCATTACTAGGTACTTGGGTTGTAAATGAACAATTTTGTTTATAAACTGTTCAAATTTGACTCCATAAAGAGCTCATATATGTAAATTTTAATTAGCTCCGTTAGTAAAATTTTTAATGACTGTATAAGAATTTTAGGGTTTAATCTTTGTCTACATTCAAAATTGATAGGTGTTTTAGTCTAATAATAAATAGATATTCTCAGGAGCAGACATCATAAATTAAAATTTTAAAACTCTCTAAAAAAAAAAAAAAAACTCATATACTTTTGTTTACTTCTAAATAAGTCAAGTTTGAAACTTAATTTTATATTTATTTGATAAATGAGAAAAGTCCAAGCAAAATAAATTATTTATGAATAGGCTCATGCACAATAAAACTTGATATATATATATATATATATATAAACAAAAAACAAAAAAACCTAAGTCTAGGTTCAATTATGAGATTAATAATAAGCTTGATAAGAGTTTGAAAAATAAACTCATTTAATTAATGAGGGATTGGGTTCCAAATCAAATGAGCAATAAAAAAAAATTTCATATGATATGTATATACGAAATTATTTTATATGGTTGGTATATACTTTCAATTTGTTTCAAGCGAATTTTGTAGATAGATAAATAAACTTCTCCAAAAAGATACAAATTTAGTAGACCATTACAACAAACTCTTCCAATAAAAACTTCTTTGTTTACCCAATACCTCTCTCTCTCTCCAACCGATAAATTTCATGGATTGAATATTGATCAATCTTAAGCTTTTTGTTCAAATAACATATTCTTGCCTTAAATCAATATTTTGTGTAGAATTTGAATTTGTGATATGTTCTCCTTTGAGACTCTCAAATGGCCCCCAAAAAAATTTACCATTTTAGGTCTATTTTCATGAATGAACTTTTTTTTTTCCAAATAATTCATTAAAGTTATAAAAAAAAATACTCATATAGTAATTTCTTGTACATGTCAAATAACGAAATTCTTGCTAATTTTTAAAGTGGCAACCAAATATAAGAAAACAATTATTCTCTAGAATATATTTTTCAAAGACATTTACAATCAAAACAAGTTGAGGATTTCTTATGTGTTGAAATTAATAAGTTTTCATTGTAAAGATATAATTTAATAAATCTAAAATTGTATGGTGTCATATTGTTTAAATATATTATTCTAATATATGATTATATGATAAACAATAACTTTTGGCAATCAAAATTAAACAACATAACATTATGTATATTTTTATATGAGTCATATTCAAGTTACAGCTCCATAATTTTTTATTAAATAAGAACTTTCAACAAATTAATAGTTGGATTGCATTGCGTTGTTATACCATCCGAGCTTGCAAAATATAATTTTGTGATTTTTTTGCAGAATAATTTTGTGAATTAGATGCTATGAAATTTGATTTACATATGTTAAGAACAAAGAGAATATATAATCTTTTATATATATATATATATATATATAATCTGATGGTAAAATTATGAAAATATTAATTTACTAAGAAAAAAAATTATAGAGTTATGTATCATAGTAAAGAGTTACAGTAGGTGTAATCTTATCCTAATCTATATTTATATTAATGATTATTAAATTTCATAATTGAATGACTTTATCAATTTTACAAGCACACGGAGACATCATTATCTGGTGTTGGAAACTTGATATTTGTTTTGTTTTTGCCCTTCTTTTATATAATTTTATTTATTTTTTTAAATTCCAAGTTTCCTTCACTATCCAATTTAAAAACTTATCGGACTATGTTATTATTATTAAGGTAGTAATATTAAAAGTCATTTAACATTCTTGTTGATTTGGCCAATAACCTTTTAACTCAATTAACACCTTTTGATGTTTTCAGAAACATTTAGGAATCAAATCCATCATCTTCTATTGTTATAATTTTAATTTAAAAAAAAAAAGGATTGAAAATATCATTTATGTTGATTTGCAAGACAATTATCACTAACTCTATTGGATATGGTCAGATATGAACCTCAAGCATTTTAATTGGTCATAACTCATTACCCATAAGTCTCTCAAATGAGTCAAGAGCTCTAATTTAGTTGCATTAATCAATCTCTTCCGGGAGACAACTTGAATTTAAATTTTATATCCTACCTTATTGCAGGGAAAAAGGAAATCACTCAAATGCATTATAAGGCATTTGCAAGATACAATAAGTAAATAAATAAAAGCATTTGTCCCATCTCGTTTTAATTTATTTTCCTTGGGATATGTTTGTCTCAAACTAAATTCATTGAAATGCAAATCCAAAATGAATTCCTAAAGGTGTGATCTCAACTTACTCGAAACTTATAGGTTATATCTCAAAACACACTTAAACATAGCAAGGAAATCTCAATTTATTCAGGGTGTGGTAAATGGTAATTGAGTGAAGACTGCCAAAATGAGCTAGTTGTAGATTCTTATCAAATTTCAAGAGAGTAAAAATGCAAATGTGAAAATAAACCTTAGTCATTAAAAGAAAAGAATAACCCTTAATTTGTTTCCCCTGTTTCTTAGGTGATAGAAAAGGATCTATAGACCACAAATTTAGGAAAGATGCACCAATAGAACCCTCTTATAAGAGGGAAATTATTGTGTACTCTCGAAATACCATAATTGCGTACTCCCTCCTCTCACAAGAATGGTGAGTCTCACATGAATAATGGGATCCACCATTTATGTAAGATGGGGAGACTACGCATTTATAGACTTATAGTATTTCGAGAGTACTTAATAATTTTCCCTTATAAGATCACAAATCTCTTGACCATGTGCGTGTTCTAGAAATAGTGTCGATTGGTATCATTTTTTGCTGCTTCAATCATTTGGATTTAACGTGATTAAAGCATGCTTATGCTTTTTTTTAGAAACAATAAGCATGCTAATGCTAGTAATTAGAAGAAAAAAAAAAGATTTTCATATAGATAGACTTGAAATAAAAGGCTAATATTTGGTCCTTCCATATTAAAAATCTACATCATGAGTAGAGTAGATGTCAAAGCATCCATATCTTGATCCTCAAGAAGACATAATCCTCTCTCAGTACAATTGTAGATACAATTAAAAATGAAACACAATAAAGATATAATAATAAAAGGGAATAATCCACAATGGACTCAATAAATTTAACAATAGATTATTAGCAATCACATTTCTTCCACTAGACACCAACCTTCATCTCCTTCAACTTGGTCCAACACAAATCCCACATCACAAAAACTCATTTTATCATCATTACCATCACTTTTTTCGTCATCATCTGCTTTAATCTCAATCTCTGCCTTGTTGTCCCCATTATGTGAAGACCCATAACCATAATACACATGATCATACTCATTAACATCACTATAAACTTCTTCATCATCATGATCGTCATCATTGGTATGATCATTATAAAGATGGTCCAAAATACCTGTGGCAGAAAACCCAGAAAAATTCAAGCCGGGTTTCCTATCCATGACTCGCCAGCTGATTAACCGAGAGTTGGAAACGACATCGTGTGACTTTAACTTATGGGTCCCCTTGGTCTTGTTCTTGGACTTGCATGCTGGGTGGTCATGGCACCCTGTGCACCCTGGTGTGCCACACTTGCCCGTGAACTTGGAGTGGTTGGTGGGCTTGGATGGCACCTTGGTAAATAACCCGGCAGTCAGGGGCGAATCGTATTTGTTGACGACTCGGGTTTCGGGTCTCGGGTTTATTGAAGAAGGTAGGATCCGGTGGGTCCTAACCATCCCATGTTGGCGACCCTCCCTCTTCATATTTGGTGTCTGCTGTAGGCTAAAGGAAAAGTTGGGACAAGGAATGATAAATGGTTTGAGACTTTGTGCTTGATCTTATGTAAAGGTGAGAAACTTGGGAAGCAAGTAGCATGTGCAGTTATGTATTAGCTGGTCATAGAACGTGTGGACCAAGCAAATTATTAAAGATAGTTCAATTACAATTGCATAGTGGAAAAAGTGGAAGAGAGAGGCAATAACTAATTGGTGTGGGAAGGAGCTGAATTTTTCAATTTATCTCTTCAGTTTATTTTTACTACTATTTATATGTTTTATTACATTTTTTGATACTATTTATAAATCTCACTGCATTATTTTGAAACTATTAATGAGTCCTACTGTACTATACAGCTTATTTTTTTAACCTTTTTCTATACTTTCAGCAAAAAAATTTCAATTTCAACTAAATAAGTTATTCCAAATAGAGACTTAGTATTCATTTGGATACACGTCACGTCCTTGCGTTTCACGTTCTTTGATTTTTTTTTTTTAGAAGAACGTTAATTGAGTTTCAATGGGTACTGTGCATTGTACACGGGACTTACAAACCTCTTTTTTCAACAAAAATTTTATTAAAAATGAGTCCCACGGTACTATTCACACATTTAAAAATTATTTTGCTACAATATTTTTAGTTTTCAATTTTTAGCAAAATAAGCAGTATCCAAACAGACCCTTAGCATATTATTTTTCCTATCTATCCAAAAATAAAAAATGAAGTATTATTTTCAACCAACAAGGAAAAAACTAAGCGGCAGTGTTTCACCTTTTATTACCAAAGAAAAAAGTAATTCACCGAATCACCTTTATGTTTGTTATGATTTGGATCTACATGTTTTATCTCTGTAATGTATAAACATTTCTTAGGTTGTTTTATTTTACGGCTTTTTAAAATTTTGTTGGTAGCTTCGTAATTGCAAAAAATAAGATATAATACTATTTTGATTTTTAAATTTTACTAAAAATTTATTTTTGGGTTCCTAAACTTTTCAAAGTTCGTTTTTTTATCTTTAAACTATTAAAAAGTTTATCTTTTTGTCCCTAAACTATTAAAAATGTTTAACTTTCTATCTTTAAACTTTAAAAAATTAAAATTAAAATTAATCCCAAAACTATTGAAATTTTTTCTTTTTTGGTCCATTTTTTCATTTTTTTTTAATAGATAATTACATTATGTTGTTAACTCTGAAACTCGAACCGTTTTCTCCCTAAACTCCCAAGCACTTTATGTATGGAGATGTACCAATTAAGTTACAAGACTCTTAGTCTTTTGTCTCTAAACTAACTCTTGACCAATTGAGCTACAAGTATTTTTACTGGTCCCAAAAAAAAAAAAAAAAAAAAAGCTACAAGTATTTTTAGAAACTTTACAAAGTTTAAGGATAAAACTTTCTATTTCTAAATGTAGCTAGCGAAGGCAAAATAAGGAATGTTTTAACTATTTACATATGTATGTTGGTATTGCAAGGAATGCATTGGTTTAAGAATTATTTTTAGAAAATTTTTATAGAAAAAGAAAAGTAACTAACTTTTTATATTTCTTATAAAAATAGTATTAATTTTTTTTAAAAATGAATCGTTACCATATGCCCTAAAGAAATACCTGTTAACAGGTACCACCCTTTCACAATAACCATCTTCCTAGCTTAAGTTATTGTGCTCATACTTTTTGTTACAGCATCATTGGCATCCTGGGTTCATTTGATTGTAAATTTTTTTCTTTTTGTACAGTATATATAGTATTCATTTCTTTTCCCAAAAAAAAAAAAAGTACTCATTTTAGCTTTAAGATAAAATAAGGGAAGAACTGGATAACTTGAATAACACGGCGGCCATAGTCAAACTTTAGCCGGTGATTTTCTTCATAGCTCTATTATTATTGTGGAAAAAAGTGTAACAAAATTGTTCCTTCTTTCAGCATATTCAAATATTCAATGATTATGTCAAGTATTTCATTTCTGAGTACGAAAAACTTGTACAGGTATATCCTTATATTACCTTCACTAGTTTAACGTGCACACAATATGCTACATGCAATACCAACATACATGTGTGCTTAAAAGGGTAACATGCCTAATCTTTTGTTTAGACTCACAATTTCATTAAATGCCAATTATTTGCTTCAAATCGATGTAATTCAAATGACGTGAGAATCTGTACACCTTAAAATTTTTTTTTTTTTTTTTCCCGGGACTGGACTGGGTTGCAAAACCCAAATGGCCAGTGCTCAACTGAGCTGCAACAAGCTATACCTCATTGAAATTGTACAATACACAACTTGTTCATATTATACAAACACTCACAACAAAGCAGTACATATAGTTCACTCCAATTAATTTATATCGAGCATTCGTGATACATGATTGTTCCTAAAATTTTAGGACTAAGTTTTGATAATTAATACCAACCAAAATTATAAAAAAAAAAATACAAGTCAAAACTATCATAGAAATGACAAGAGTAAACATATATAAGAAAATGAATTATTCCAACAATCATACAATTGTTGGAACTTACATATACGTTGTACAAGTAACTAAACCTGAAAATAGCTAGGCTGGAGTTGTATACTATATTATTTATCAAAAAAAAATCAAAGGAAACAATCTGAAGAAGTCATCATTTATAGGTGATCATCATTTTGATTGATTAACCTTGTTTGCCGTCAAATGGCCAATCACCCGAACCAGTGTTTCCAGAAATTTGTTTGCAATACTCTTCGCAGGCAGGTCCACATGCAGCAAGGGTTGCTCCTGAAGTCTTCATGCACACAGGCATGCATAGCTTTGCACAATCTGAGAGTGGTTCACCCACATTGGTATATGCCATTACAACCAGCATGGAGATGAGGAGCATAGCAATGGTGTTCTTGGTGCCCATGTCTTTGTTATTGTATTTTGTGTTATCTCAAAAACAATTGAGAAAGTTAGCTGCTTTTGGTTCATATATAAAGCCCATGAGGTTGAACCCAATTAGCCAACAGGTAAGCTGATCCTCTCGTCTTGGAATGGTTTGGAGCAGAACATGGAAAGACATGAGGTTGAGATAATAAGTTTTTTTTTTTTATATTTTATTTTTTTTATATATTTTTTTTAATTAAAGGTCACCTGGAGCTAATATATGCTATATTAAATAAAATAAAATAAAACTCGACCATGCAAAATGATTTTGACTTGGTCAAGATTGTCATCTAGCTAATAGCTATTTGCGGACGCCTAAGCATAAATTGAAATTTTGGTTATAGCCTAAGGTTACAACTATCATTAAAAAAATTAATATAGCTACATATTTTTAAAATCTAATTATTGAATTGAATGATTTTTATATTCTTAATACACATGTCAAATTTTGTCTTAATTAGATTTTATTTACTATTTCAGTCATAAACTTTTTTTTTTATACATAATTTTAAATTACAAAAATTTGAAATTTAAACATTAGATTGATGATAGTTATTGATTTTTTTTTTTTTTTGAAATTTTTGTAATAGATAATATAAGAAGAAAATGTAATACAATGGTGAATTTGCCAAAATTCACATCTAATACAAAGATATTGAATGGAGTTATAGCTTTAGACTACAATTGAGTTTTGTTGCCAAACTCTACCCAACATAAAAATAAAGTTTCACAAAGGTTTGGCATTAACTTAAAAAGCTAGTTTTTTTTTTTATTATTTACTTTATTTTTCAACTATTTAGCTTATTTTTACTATTATTTATGGGTCTCGTTGTACTTTTTGGTATTATTCATTGTACTCTTTTAGCTACCTTTTTACTTTTTCTATAGTATTTTTAGCAAAAAAATTTCAGTTTCAACTAAATAAGTTATTCCCAAACGAACTCTAAATCTTGGATAATTTGATTATCTTCTAGAAGATTCAATAATTCACTAAATGATTAGCACAAATATGTAATTTGCTTTCATGTATTCTTTTTGGAAAATATTCAAATACCTCAGTAACAATGCCCTCTCATCTCATGTGAAATATGGATTCGAATATTAAATTAATCAATAAGACCTACCCCTTAAAAAAGTTAATGAGATTTAATTAGTGATTTACTATTATTTTTTTATCTGAAGATTTGCTATCATTTGTGGGTATAAGTCCCGGTAGTATTTAAATTCATGGTAGGATGTAAGGATTAGTCTCAAAAATAATTATTAAAAGAAAATTTAAAGATTGATAGAATCATTGGGTTGGGAATTTCTCAACTCCACCCATGCACACTACCCCTAACCAAAATAAAACACAATCTTTATTTTTATTAACAACAGAAGAATGCCTTAAAAACTTATAAACTTTACCATGTAACACTTATGCAAGACCAGTTTGATAGCTCAACTCCGGTTTTCAAATCAGTTATTGTACACAAACACAATGTTCATACTCCATAAATTGCTACTTCCATTAGGCAATTAATGGTTGTTCTTATACAAAAGGGAAAAGGAAAAGGTAAATTACAACAAAGCTTCACTACACTAATTTGTAAATAACATTATAAGCTTTTGCCTATAATTGAATGTCTTTCACATAAAATCATAAGTTTCTGTATAAAATAACCACAAAATTGATATTGACATTTATATCTATATCTATATCTATATCTATATATATCTAAAAGTTAAAGCGTAGCATTTATTATTGTTACGCTTCAGTTGACCCACATCAGCGTTCACGTCATTATCATTTTTCTTTTCAATTTTCCTATAATTTTTTTTAACATTTACTCATTTTTTAAAATATTTACACTTTTTCCAACCTTTCTTTATCACTTACCTTTTCATATCCCAACTACCCTTTACCTTACATTTTCATCTCCCTACTACCTGCTAACTTAATATCATTCTTCATCTTTCCCTTCATCTTCCTTTTTTTTTTTTTTTTTTTTGTCATTTCTTATTCACAACCTCTTATTATAAATTTGTCATTTTCTCTTCCATTATTTACATTCTTTTCCCTCACAAAAAAAGGTTCTCTCTCTCTCTCTCTCTCTCTCAAATTTTTGGTGGACTTTTTTATTTTTCTTTCATCTTTGCTTTAGGTTGATAAATTGTTGTGTTCTTTAGAACTTTATATTGAGTTGAAGCGATTTAGTTTTGTGATTTAAATTTTTTCTCTCTCTTTAATTGTTAATTTTATTACACATGTTTTTCTTTAAATTCTTAGTTTGGGTTGCTTTGAATTCACCTATTTAGTTGTTCTATAAATGTTATTTTTGTACAACATGACATTTGTTCCATGAAATCACTTTTAGACTTGATACGTTATCATTTGATTTTTTTTTTCTCTCCTTATGTGCAGTGATTGACTTCTAACAAATACTATTCTATTTATATATTTAGAAATCTATTTCTTCTTAATTCCAATAGTTTAAATGTTGTATGGGCCATAAGGAATAAAGGGGTTCATAATGCATTCATGTTCTCTTTGTATTGTGATAAATTTGAGTAGTTGAATAGTGTTGTTTAATTTACCACTATTACATATTTTTTCCTAAAAGCCACATATCATCGATCGTAACACCAAATGGATATTTCAAAGTTCATTTGCATGATTTCTTTGCTATGTGATGAGTTAAAACATTGTTGGGTAATGATGTACGTTAAATTGTTTGTGTAACCTCTTGACTTGCAAAGGGTAAGTACTGATTTATGCTAAGTTTTTGTTTTTGGTATTCTTTAGAGTTATAATGGTTGATAGGTCTAATGAAGCTCCATTAATTTATACGAGACTTCAATGTCACCCAAATAACAAGCAATAAAACAAGATAATTCATGTTCAACTTTTAGGTTTATTCTTTCAAAAAAAAAAAAAATGCTTAGCTTTCTAGTAACCACCAATTCATTTTGTTAACTCAACATCATAAAGCAACTTTAATTTAGTTATATGGATAAGGTTTATCAATTTTCATGTTGCAAAAAACAAATATATATATATATATATTCAAGCTAAAATCAATTGTACTACAACAATTGACCATTTAAATTCAGCCATATCCTTCACATCATTAAATTATTAATATTTTCTCTCATTTTTTTAATTTTTAAAAATTAAACATATAATGTTTTAATTAAATACAAATAAATAAGAAATTCCTTATAAAATCATACTTTTTTTTTTTAACATTTACGCTTCCTCTAACATTTCTCATTCCTTTCACATTTTCATTTTCTCACTACCCTAATCAATCTTAATATCACTCTTTATCTTTCCCTTTATCTTCATTTATTTTATTTCTTCTTATTCTTATCCTCCTATTATAAATTTTTCATTATCTTTTCTATTCTATATTTCTATGCATAATTTTCCCCCACAAAAAAAGTTATTTCTCTCTCTCAATTTTTTGGTGGATTTATTATTTTTCTTGCATCTCTGCTTTAGGTTATTAATTTTTTGTATTTTTAATAACTCTACCTTGAGTTGATGCAATTTAATTTTGTGTTTTAAATTTTTTTCTTTTTTCTTTTTTGTTCTCTTTTATTGTTAAATGTTATCCTATTGCATTATAAAGAATATAATATTATTTTATTACATAATATGATTTGGATAATTTTATCATATAAAAATTTTACATAAGTTACATAAACATTAGTAAAACAACAACAACAACAACAATAATAATAATAAAATATGTATATATATATATATATGAAATGACTTTAAAAAAATTATTATGCGCAACGCACGAGTTTGCAACTAGCTACGATTAAAGCTAAGCTTTACACATTTTCTGACTCTGGGTGATCAGGAGACTTAACAAGCGGCTCAGTGCGTTCCTCCTCAACGAGTTTAGAAGAGACTTGGGCTTTCTTGTGAGGATAGATGACATAATGTTGAAATATGAAAATTATGTCAAAGAATATAGATACCTGCAATTGCATATTCCATCAAATAATTAAAATAAATAGAAAAGAAAGCCAAAAAATAGCGATGCCTGTAATAGTAGTGTGTTCCATCAATCTTAAAATTATAATAATAATAATCATAATCATAATAATAATGATAATTTGTAGAATATCTAGAAATCTTCACCAAAGAAAAATAGAATAATCAGTAAGGATACATTCGCGTGTGGTCTCCAATATATCTCAAGCAAGAAATTAACTTTAAAAGCATAATAGGTTTCTTTTACTTCATCATTCATTCATCATCTTCTGTTTGATGAATTGTACTTTATCCAGAATTTCTAAACATGATTTTCTCATGACTTTCACTAAATTTCTCTCTCTAGTTAAACAAAAAAGTTGGTAGTAATTCTTACATTAAAATGACTTCAATTAAAATCTAAGAACAGAATAAGAATAAAAAAGCATAACAAAGTCATCTACCAACTATATTATGGCAAATAAATTTCACTTAAATAATGAGGCAAAGAAAGTGAAATAAATTAGAGAAGTGAAAATATTCTATACCAGAGATAGCAATGTCTTCCCTATGTTTCCATAAAAGTTCACCCAAGAATCTGAAAAAAGCAACAAGTTTTAGGAATATATTACGCAAGGAGGATAAATTTAGATGGCAAGATCAACAACTGAGGAAGAATTCAATAAACCTTGATCTATAGATTGGACGGCCATCTGTCCATAATTTGCCACCCCTCCAGAAAAATCGAGTAAAATGTTGCCAATGCTGAACCCATCTGTGCTCTTTCTTGCAAAGTTCATAAACACCTAAATTTCATAACAGTCATTAATACAGTATGAATGGCCAGTCCAACTGTCACTTTAATACCATCACAAAATTTTAAGCAATTACAACCATTTTGATTTAGTCATCTTATGAGGTAAAGAAAATTAAAACACCAAGAGTCAATGACATTTTTCCCTCTATTACCAACTGAGCAAAAGCAAACAATTTTGGAGCACAGCACATTAAGCCATGTCAGCAAGCTATCTTGACTATCTCCTATTCAAGTTAATTTCCATTTTCCTCAAATTACTTCAGTTGATGTATTTGCATTTCTTTTTACTTTTTACTACTCTATGATAATAGAAGCATACATTTCAACTTCCTAAGTGAAATACAATCAACAAAGTCAAATTTTAAAGGCTTGCACAAACATCCTAATTTTTACAAATGTCATAAAGTTCAGAATGATACTGAAATACCGATATATAATGAACAAAGTCAAATTACAGAGGCTCGTCTAAGATCCTTAATTTTACTAGAGAATTATAAAGTTCTCAATTCAGGACGATCCCTCCTACATCAATTAATGTTATCAACACCTCAACATCCAATTGAATTGGAAAATAAAAATATCTGAAAAATAAGGGTTAACTCCCCCCCCCCCCCCCCCCCCCCCTTCTCCCTGCACAAGCATGGGCTGGCCTGGTCCCCAACCCCTTGTCCTATATATACCCTTTCTGATGCAACCCCAAGAAAAGTTAGTTCCTACATTTTGATCACTAGAAAAATATTGAGCCCATGTCTGTACGGACTTTTCATATACAAGGCATTTATCAGATGCATCTCTCAGCATAGCCAATTGATTAAATTCTTCATACATCTCCTAAAATATTATAAAAGGACTTAGAGGATTCACAATTCTGACCTGGGGAATATATTTGATGACCGTCATAAAAACTTGAATTGAGCTGCAAAAATTTATTACATATAAAATTAGAAAGGAAGTTCAACCACATCTATAAAATCATGAAACAATATAAATTTAGTCAAAGACTGAGCTTTTGTAATGAAGTGAACAGAGAAAATTTAAGCAAGTTTCTGCTAGAAAGGCAAATGGGAAAAAGCTAGCTTTATATTCTGCAACACTATACTTCATAAGCAATATAAATTGCAGTAAAGTTGCTTCAAATTATATGAAATGGGCTATTGATGGGTAAAGTGAATGCAATTATCTGCTCCCATATTTGCCCAAAAGAGGACACTTACTGCAGCTGCCATTCTAAGGCTCAAATTTTTTCTTCAACACACTCTTTGGGGTCACTAATTTCAACCTAAGCAGCCTTATATATCAGCAGGAGATTTCCCTAATCATGTGAATAGAAGGCCTTTGTCAAGGTTCCCTACGTTCAACCAGGGCAGCGTGCCAAAATTCCAGTAATTCGTTCCCCACCAGCTTAGCTAGTCTGCCAAGAAGGCCTTTTCACCACTGCATAGTGAAGAGAGAAGTCTAGAGTTTCTTAGATCTTCCAATACACAAGCTTTAGCAATACCCAAACTGGAAAATACTATAGCGTACATATTGTCATTAACAGAGAGAGTTAAGCTTTAAGAACCGAATATGTAATAACCATATACCCCGTAAAATCAAAGCAAAATTACCTGGGAAAATTGACTATGTAAAGAGTTTCATAGCCTTTTTTTTTTTTTTTTTTTTGATAACAAAAAAATAACAATAATAAGTACGAGAAATGTAGGGACAACCTCTCGCTCAGACTGCAAAGACTAGAGCAGCAGAGCGGCCTGGCATCCCACCAAATAATGTGTGCCTATCGCACTATTATCAGAAATAATGAACCACGAATTTGAAATCTCTCGTGGAAATACCATTCCAGCCAGCGCTCGGCCTTAGGCACTAGCTACTTTTCAACGCCTACATATTTACAGCAGAAGAAATAAAGAAATGATAGGACAGCCTCCAATTGATGAAGAAAATTGTCACATGGGCAAACGTCAATAAATTGCACATCAAGGCTCAACTTATCAATGTATCTTATAGAATTAGTGTCACATCCACCTATCCAAACCAGACGTGGAAAATTCAACCTTCCTAGTGCTGAGGCATGACTCAAATCAGATCTTAGAAAGCTCATTGATGGTAAACTTCACTGAAGGAACAGATTTATTATATAAAAGTGAAAGTATGAGCTAAGTTGTAATCCAATTCACTGATAATTTCTCATAAAGTAAAAGATGGGAAAAAATCATGTCACATTCAATGATCATCCTATGCAAATATGAGCCAAGTTGTCATGAAATTCACATAGGTTGAACTTCAAGTTACAAAAACATAAAGAGAAAAACTTACTTACTTAAAGATGGAGATTAGCCAAAGCCAAGAATGGCTTGGCAAAGCTATGAAAATACATACAGCAGCAAAAAACCACACAGCAGAGACAATTCCAATTGTTATCTTGGAAACCTTCTGACTTCCACGCTGTACAAAACCATCAAGAAAGGTCAAGCTTAACCCTCAAATCTCTAACCAGATTACTAAGATAAAGAGCTCCCACCACTACAATAAAAGAAGATATGAACTCAATGAGGAAGAGTAAACCACTTACTTCATAGATTGCAATTTGGAACAAGGTAATTGCTGTCAAAAGAACAGCGTGGATAGAGAAAGCGACATCATTTGCAGCTACAGGTATCATCTGCAATAATTACAATGAAAACAGAACAAGTAAGGGCCAAAACAATTTTGAAAACAAAAAAACAAAACTCACACCAAATCATCCTCTAACGTGCACAAATTAAGTTCACTACTTGGATTTTATATAAGGCTAATTTCAGATGTTGCCTTCTTAACTCATACATTTTGTTTTCTCAAAACCAAACCGAAACAAATTTCCTAGACAATTTACAGAAGTAACTAAGATCCTAGTACCATACTACTAAGTGATTATTTCCATTAATAAATAATAGTTATAATTGAAAATTAAGAAAGTTAACAACAAACTACTATTAGAAAGCCTAGTCAAGGTGAAGGTATCTCATATATCTAGATATATGCATCTTCTCTCTTACAGTTTGTGTATCTCGCATGGCTGTAAGACCCACACACTGAAAAGGAGGACTGGAGGATGCATATATTGATGTATAAGATAATTATTGCTAGCAAAATTTCTATTACCACATAAAAAGCCACAACTTTTGCACAACTATCTACGTTGCATACTGTGAGTGATAGGTTTATTTAAAAATGACACAGTTAATCACAGTTTGCTATGTAAGATAATTGCGATAAAAGTTGTGATTTTTTATTTTGCACTAGTCAGCAATGGAAGATATGCCTCACCAGCTACACAAGTCAGCAAAACAAACAAACCCAATAATGAATTTTGATTTTGATTTTGATTTTGAAGTTGAATTTTCCATGAAAATCAAAAGCAAACATCACTATCAACATCCTATTGACTACATGCATACTTGGTAGAATCATCAAAAATCTTTAATCTTTTCCTAAAAACTTAAATCGTTGATTACTTTTTTGCTTTTGGGTATGTTAATTTAACAAGAAGAAAGCACGAACCTGGTCCTGGCCATATTTTTCAAAGTACTGCTTCTGAATAGCGGAGCTAAAGTAGAGGGCCGCGTTGTATATCAGATACGAAGAGTGCTTCGTCAAATTCAGCACCACGAAATCGAAGTTCAACCCCACAACACTGCGTTCACACCCCCAACAACAACATCAACAACAACCCAAATAATAAAATTTAAGAAAAATACATGTATGAGTTGGAAAACGAAATCCAGGCTGAGGAAAAAAAAAAAAAAAAAAGAAGGTGGAAAATTTGTTGTGTTAAAGGAAATACCTTTTCCTACGGAAATTCAAGATGACTTGCGGGTAGAAACTGATGGACCATGATATGAAAGCTGTCCATCCTAGTACCTCGTACGTGATTTCCAGAGGAATTGAATTCCAGTTTGCCATTTCTCTCTCTCTCTCTCTCTCTCTTGGTCTGAGTTAGACTGTTAGAGAGAAGAAGTGAAGAACCATGGAAGGAAACTAATAATTTTAAATACTGTTTTTTCTGGAACAAGTGACCGTGCACCGTCTGCTACATGTAAATGTGGGGCCGACTGAAAAATTTTGTATTTTGGCAAAAATTAGGACCAAGTTAATTGTGGAATGAGAAATCAAAGTCTATGTTAATAATCACCTTTTCTTTTCATCCATGTTAGATTTCTTATTTTAAATCCTATTTTATTTAAACATTATTTTTTCGGTTTATTTTTTTATTATTCCTTCTATTTCTCAAAACATCCACTTTACTTTGTCATAATTGTAACCACACAAAATCAATAAACAAATGTTTTGGAAATGAATAGTAATCCCTAAAATAGGGAACAACCAAAGCTAAAACACATATTGAAAGGGAAATTGATAAGCTAATGCGGATAGATTTTTGAGTGTTTTGGTTTTTGTTACCCATTCACCTCTTGCCTTATTTTAAGGTAACCTACTGTTAATGCTCTAGAGTAGTGTTCCCTTTTTTTTCCCACTAAAGAAATTTATAATTTGTTGTACATTGTTCTTTTGGATTAATTCAATAGTTAAGGGAGGGTGATTTGAATTCTGAATAGCTCTCTTGGAAATACCAAGTTATGTCATTTAAGGTACAAGGTTTATGGCATCACACATTTTTCTTTTTTTCTCCTTAAAAAATAACTACAATTTAAAATGGATAAAAATCAAACACATATGAATTAAGGGTGTGCATCAAACCCACAAACCCTACGAGATCGACCCAATCAACTCAACACTTTGGGTTGATTTGTGTGGGTTGGGTTAGAATTTTATATTTACCCTTGGCTCTAGTCAAGTTTGGGTTCATAGTTTTCAACCCATTTAACTCAACCTAATCCACCATGCATATAAGTTTATTTTATTACTATTATTTAAAATTTTATTTTAATAGATTTTGGTAATTTTTATAACTAATTTGGATGAATTTGAAAATTTAAAATATTATTTATACATACTATATGAAATGTAATAATTTATTGAAAAAAAGTCTTAATAATCGATGAAATCCTAATCTTTTACAATGAATAAAACATGTATACACAACCCAATAAACCCAACCCCAACTCAATCTGACCTATATGGGTTAGGATTGGATTGGGTTGATAAAGTTCTCTAACCTAATTTGTGCACACCCCTAAGCCCTAACATTATTGAAACATAAAGTAAAACATTCAACCCATTCTTAGATTTTTATCAATAAAAAAAGTATAATTTTTTTAGATACAAAAGTGTTTAATAAATTTTTTTTATAACTATGGAATTGATATATATATATATATAAATATATATTAGAATTTAATTGATATGAAATAGTAATTGACATTAATAAAATATGTTAATTTTTGTAAAAATAATAAAAATAATGTTAATAATAAAATATGAATGCTGCCCTCACGATTTATTATCAAGTAATACGAAATGGGAAAAATATATATATATATATATAAATTCTGTCGTAACATTGCTATAACAGCTTATCTTTGTCAGCCTGTTAGCAGATTGCATTGCGTATTAATTTGGATGAACCAAGACGTTACTAGCGTTACATCCAGTCAACCTCCTCCCTTTGTGGACTTTTTCGCTAAGATCAAACCCGCTTTCGCTCCATTCTTTTGCTGACTTCATCTTCATGGCCTTCAGAGCAACTCCTTATTTCCATTAAGCAAAAAAGAAAAGGAAAAGCAACTCTTTATTTCCTGTTGTTATCCACTTTTTTATCTTACTTTTCCAATTGCACCACCTTCCTTAGAGCATTTTCATAAAAACTTTTAAAAATTTTAACATTTAACATTTTAAAAAGTCACTTTATCAATTTTAACAATTTATTTTACAATATACCTAATATTAAATATTTTATTTTTTTAACATTTTGTTTAAAATAATATAAACTACTCATTAAAATAATAAAAAACAACTGCACAAATTACCTTTTCCACCACAAACATTAAAATAATAATATTTTTTAAAGATTGGAGCTACAGTGAGCTTTCAAAGATGAAAGCTCACTGTAGCTCAGTTGCTATTTTTTTTTTTTAAGTTTAGCATGTTTGTTGTAACTGGTTTTTTTAGTGCTTTTTACAAATTTGATGTTAAAATTTAGCATTTATAGCATTTAGCATTCTTCTTGTATGGAAGTTATAAGGTAGTTTTTAACTTTTTGTTTTATATTATGCAATAAGCTACTGAATCTGGATGATCAAATTAGAATAAATAAATAAAAAAAGAAACAAAAACCAATAATAAGACCTATTTAGATATTAATTTTTAAAATGATGTAAAAATTGTAGTCTAAATAATATATTTTGAGTACTCATAATACAAAAAAAAAAAAAAAAAAAATTATTTGATATCATGTGTCTATAACATTTTTTCAAAACTGAAACATACATAATTGAGTGTTTGGTATAAATATGTGCTTGTGTTTTATATGTTTTCAACATCATGTGGGTCCAATGATTGGAAGTAAATTCTTTAGTTATTTCTATTTATTAATTTAAAAAAAAAAAGTTATTTTGATAATGATAATAACACAAGGTCATTTGCAGTTGTTTGTATATGTGGTTTGTTCCAATCAAGTTTTTATACAAGAGAAATCTCAATCTACAACTACAAAGGTTATGTCCTTTTGTAGTTGTACTTTGGTTATATAATGTATTATAAAACTAATTTAAAACACTATTATTATTTTTGTGTGTGTTTTAATAAATATTACTGTTTACTCAAAAAAAAAAAAAAAGGGATGTTTATCACACATTGGTTATGTGTATTTAGTGTCTGCTGTTTATAACCCCAATCTACAACTACGAAAGTTAGACCCTTTTGTAGTTGTACTCTGGTTATGTAATGTATTATAAACCCAATTTAAAATACTATTTATTATTTTCAAGTGTGTTATAATAAATATTACTGTATACTAAAAAAAAAAAAAAAAAAGCTTTTATACAAGAGAAGGTAATTGTGCTGCGCCAATAGTATTTAATATGACTCCAAATGATTCAGGATAAAGGTCTCAAGTTCAAATCTTATAATGGGAAGTGTTTGGGGAATACCCCATGTCCTGGTTCAATGCTCACTAGTGCCCTTGTGATATGGAGATAACAATTATGACTCACCAGTTTTCTTACTTGCAAGTCTAGATTTAGTAGATAGAATACTACCATGGTAACGTCCAGATATGGTGGTCACTCTAGTCACCCCTTCCTACCCTTTTTCAATTAAAAAAAAAAAAAAGCTGCTACAACATGTGAATCCATAACTGCTAGCTCATATATTATAAGAGAGACAAAACTTAGTCATGTGTTGTATCTTAGGTTTCAGTTTCACAAATAAATTTAAACACGTGATTTCAATACAAAATGTGTTAATTCAATTATGTAATTCATTTAAGGGGAAAAAAATAGAAGAAGAAAAACTAATTAGAAAGATCATATTAATCCTTTTATGATGGATAAGCAAGGCCAGCAGCCTAAATTCAAATGATTGAACTTGATCCAAGTGAGAACTTTGTAATACAGATGGTATTAGCAGTACCTCTTCTTCAGGAATCTATAAAACCATATAACAAACTTGGATAAATGTACTGTTAAATTAGCTTCCCAATATTGTTCATTCGGACCACTGCCCTTTTTATAGCTGTTATTTCTGTTTTATTTTGTGCCAAAATCTGTTTTCTATTTTTCTCTCAAAAAAAAAAAAAAGTTTTTCTATTTATAGAGACAGAGCCTGTCTATATATAATTAAGTAGAATCATTTTCTCTAATTCTCAACAAAATATGACTATTTGATCAAAACCATTTCTATCTTTATGCATCTTTCTTCATTCTTTTTCAAATTTAAACACATGACTACATTAGAATTTTTTTATAAAAAAACATATAACTACATTAAATTTATTTGTCCTTAAAAAATATTATATTATTTATATTTCATTGATATGTTTGAATTTTTGTGAAAAAAAAATTATCAAAAAAAGAAATTAAACTTAAATTTTGTTCCCAATAAAATTATCGAAAGTTCTATAAATATAAATCTAATATACGTTATTAAAAATTTAAGACATTATTTTCTGGTCCAAAAAAAAAAAACCTGAGAAATTACGGGAAGTTGAACCCAAAAACAATATCCAACACAGGCCCAAACCCTGAGCTGACTGACCAGCCCAAAGCGTTTCTAAGAGCAAAATTCCTCTGCAAATGCAGGAAGTGTTTTTGGAAAGTAAAAATAGTCAAAACCCCATCAACAAGACAACAACAAGAACACATTTCCAGCAAAACCCAGAGCACAGAAAACAATATCCCAATTCAATGGCGAATTCACTGATTATCAAAACCTTCAACTCCATCAAAAGAAACCCAAAATTCCTCACAACATTCTCGTCCCAATCTCAAATCCACACTCGTCTCTTCACTTCCATTGCCACCGCCCAAGAGCCCCAATCCGAGGACCCATCTTCTTCGACCTTCACATTCTCATCCGATGGTAAAACCCACAAAAACGACAACAACAGCAGCATTTACGTCAAGGCGCCGAGCTCCAATTCCCAGACGACATCGTCGTCGTCCGTGACGATGCCGATGTCGTTTATGACTGGTTCGATAGTGGGGAAGAGGTTCTACAACGAGGTGAAGGTGAGAGAGTCCGAAGATGGGGTTGGGTGGTCGGTGATGCTTGATTACCGGACGCTCAAGACGCCATCGAAGAGGCCTCTCAAGCTCCCTACTTTGCCTCTCGCTAAGGCTGTTGCTGCTGAGTGGGAATATCAGGTTTGTGATTTGTGTGTGTGTGTGTGTCTGCACCTTTGTTCTTATTGTGTTGCATTTGGTATTAGTTTCAATGTATGCGTTATTTGAGTGGAATGTTTTTGTGGGTCTTTTTGGATTTGGTTTAGCTCCAATGGGTTGCCTTCAAAAGTTGTGTTTGCGTTAGATTTACGGGACTTATTATTGTCTAGATTTGTATAAATATTTGAGCTTTCTTTCTGTGTTTTGTGGGTTTTTTTTTTCCTTGAACTTAAATGGGTTGTCTTCAGTTTTTCCCGGTTGTTGGGATTGTGCTAGCTGATCCGAAATGGATACTTTTTAGGGTGTTTTGGGTTTACTCATTACTGTAACTCTAAGGCTCATAAAAATTTGAATATTTTTTCTTTGTTTTGGGTTATACACTTGTACTTATGTTAGAAATGGGTTGCTTTTATAATTTTTGTGTGATTTGGGAGTTTGATCTCATTTTAAATGGGCTTGGGTTTTTTGAAATTCCTGATTTTTTGTGAATAACTTTTTTTTTTTTTTTTTTTTAATTTTAATGTTTATATTTTTGTTCATTCTGGAATTATTTCTGAACTTGAGTGTGTGTCTTTATGTGCTGGGGGGCTTTGTATTGAGATGTTAATTATTGTAGGAAACAGATGGGATCAGACCCTTCTCGATGCCTCTAATGAAACTTGCTTGTACTGCATTGGAAAGAGTTCCACTCACACGACCTAAGGTTATTGAACATTTGATGAAGAAATTTAATCAAGATCTGGTCTTCTGTCGAGCTCCAGAAGATAATATTCTGACAAGAGGCGTCCATGGTATATTATTCTACTGATCTGCTCCAGCTTGATTTAAATTATCTTGTGAATTTTGAATTGGTGTGATAATTCTTCAGACTTCAATGCATAGCAATGAGGCAAGTCATGAATTTCAGCCTCTTATGAGAAATGACATTTTTTTTTCATCTCTCTCCTGGTGAGCTATTTTATTTAAGCTATAAATATCACTTTTGATTCTTCATGTGTGTAAGAATTGGAGTTTTTACTGAAGAAGTACGTTAAAGCCTATGGAGTTTTAGGTTTAGAGGCATTTAATATGTTTCTCTTAGTTTCTTGGACTAAATTTAGTGTAAATATTCCCTTTGGGTTTCCTAATCATGGCTTGGTTGGTCTCTATGCTGTCTCTACATGTGAAACTTTTTAATGTCAAGAGTGCCAGTGAAATTTCTCCTGATCCTAGAATTTACAGTGCCAAAAAGTACTTAAAATAGTGACCCATATGGATTATTTAATGTCTTTTTTTAGAGGACATTATTTTTTGTCCACTGCTAATGAATGACATTGTTAACGTGTTATACCAGATTTACTACAGTTGAGGAAGATTGGGGTTCCTGCTTGAAATTCATGTTGTATGAATAATGTGTTTCTGTTCAGCTTATTGTAATAAGGTCAAGACTGACCATTTGTTATAGTAGGTCGGTGCAAAATCAAGTTTTATCACTGCCTTTTTTGGCCAGGTCTTTATAGACTGTTTGTCCAAATTCTTAAGATACGTATTTTATGTTTTTTTTTTTTTTTTTTTTTAATGGCTGAAACTGAAACTTTTTATGGCTGAAACTGAAACTACCTTAAAAGTTTTAATAAGTATTGTATGTTCTTTTTTTATAAAATAAAAAAATTAGAACACTTGGTTTTTAACTTTTTATATCATCTTTGTGTTTCACATAAAATAGCCTATGCTTGATCTTTTAGTGGACATGGATCTTTTCATGTTAAATTTTAATGGTGTACTGTTATCTGACCTATAGTGCCTTCAATTTTATTTTAGAACGTCAGGTGGAGAAAATTGATCCTTTACTTGATTGGGTAGAGTCCGAATTTGGCTTTAGGCCTGTTGTCTACTCCAGCTTTTATGGTGGAAAGCAGGAGGATGGTCTCATAAAGGCCATAGAGAACCTTCTGAAGAAAACAGATGACTGTGAATTGGCAGCAATTGATGCTATGGCATCTGCGGCACATTCTTTGATTATTGCGATCGGGATCTGTCGTGGGAAATTACAGATTGAGGACGCAATTGAATTGATTAGACTTGAAGAAGATTTGCAGGTTCCCATTACTTAAGTCACATCCTGCTTCTCTCTTTTCCCTCACCCCAACTATGTTTCTCCCTCTTGAACACACACTCGAATGCACTTACTGACTTTAGGATGTAGGCTATGACTTGCTCTTCCAAACAGTAACAGGTCTTTCTTATATCTATGCAGGTGGACAAGTGGGGTCTTGTAGAAGGAGGCCATGATTTGGATATTGCTGATCTCAAGGTACAGATCTCATCAGCTGCCGTATTCCTTGGCCTTTCCAGGAGGATATAACCCCTGTACATCTTTTACTCTTTTTGTCAATTATTATTTTAAAAGAGCTAGATTTTTAGGCTAGTTTTAGCTCTTTGGTTGTTGTAGATCTATACAACTTTCATGCATGTAATGCTCAATTTTGTGAGAACTTGGAAATGGTTGCCATTGGAATGCGGATGCACTGTAATTCATCTCTGCTTAAATAATAGAGAGAATAAATGGTTCCAGTGTATTCTTATGGCCAAGGAGAATCAATCTTTGACTTGAATAATAAGTATTTTGCAATCAGAAAGTGCAATTTCTCGAACAATTACACAGGAGTTTCATTTAAAGGGGAAGATGACATGTTGTTAGTCACGTGCTGAACTAATGCATATCTGCAAAACCAGTGTCACTCCCTAAAGCATACCTGCTTGTCAAGGATCTTCTTTGCAGCATTGCACACATAGTGGTGGTTGCTTCCTGATATCGCAATTACAACACGTTGTATCGCAGTCATTGTTGCATCCTATAGAAGAAAGTCCAACGTTACAGTCTGTCTATATTCTGTAAGATTTCAGAAATTTTTACCATCTGAAGATTGAATGAGCTTTTGATTAGTATCAAATTAAAGTTAAAAATGCTATCAGGTGAGGGAATTGACAGCTTAAAACTCTAATGGGATGAGGAAGTTTGACAATGAGTTCTGGCCAATGGTTTCTTCTCTCCTTGTAAGAAGTAAGAACAAGATGAAAGATATGATTGTGCATTCAAGACCCACTAAGTACATGTATAATTACCAGGAATAAAAAATGAAGAAGTGCAGAACATCACCTGTTATGGTAACGTAGTGAAATGGTTCAAGGTTTTGAGGATCAATGAGAAACGAGAGGCGAGTGCTTGCTTGAACAACATTGGTCCTAACCTCAATGGAGACTAAGAAAACAAGAAAGCCAGCTACTGCCAACAACTTCATCCTTGTGACCATATTGATCAATGTGATTGATACAACATTAGCTGGACGGTAGGTGAAGCTTTCACAGATCATCTGTTTATATACGCTTCTTTGAAGTAAGAAGGAGGATACCTAATCAATTTAATGTGACTTAGAAACCATGAGTACCAGTTTAATTTGTCTATTAATATATCTAAAGATCATCTTATAATCGTGTGATTACTATAACCTTATCTTTGGTGGGCTTATACTTTATTTTTTACCTTTGAGGGGGTATAAAAAAGGTCTCATGAAATTGATGTGAACGTATTATCTTATGTTCATGATTAACTGCAAATTATTCTCATCTATATTTTCCTTAACCAATTTTATGGAACACAGCTGGAGTCCTCATCTATTCTTAGCTCCTGATTTAGAATGTTGCTTTAATGAACTATTTGGATCTCAAAATTTAATCTGTAGCTACCCCAATTTGCCGTGCATCTTCATTGCATTTCTCCATTATCTTCCTACAGCCAAATGGACAGTTGGGACAATTTCTCCTGGCTGAAGATAGTAGAAAGGATACTCACACTATATGAAAGAAAGACTTATCTATTTTATTTGTTACTTCTTTCAAAAGAATTACATTTATATATAGAAAGAATGAAGAGTTACAAGACAAGCTAACAAGAAAAACCACAAAGTACGTACATAGGTGTTAACATATGGGTGTCTAGGTATTAAAAAATTATTAGATTGTCTAGGACTAATACTCTCCTCAGATGAGGGGTGGGCTCCACACGTGGACCCTACCATGGGGCTCACCCCTCATGTGAGAGGAGGGAGCAATGCTCTTGGAGTATGTAAATATTACCTCTAAGTATCATGATGAATTAAATAACTAAAAAAAGACTTTTGTTAACAGGTGCTTAAAATATTAGTTAAAGAGACTTCAAAAGGATCGTACCTACATTAGGAAATAACAAAAATTAATAAATATATGGACTTAAGGCTAAAGTGGCTCAACTCCCAAAAAAGATGATTCAATTGCATAATAAAATTATAGGCCATATATAAAAAGAAAGAAAAAATCATCCCTCAACAAATGAACTTTGGCACCCACTAATAGGAGCCATAAAAGAAAATAGAGATATTATGCAGTATGAGGGTTTTTTTTTTTTTTGGTAGATAATTCAATAGTTTGGAGTATAGGATTTGAACTTTAGATGTCTTTGTCGAAAATATCAAGAGGTTCCAATTAGTTAAACCACAAAATTCTTGGCTATATAGTATGTGATGGTACATTAGGGGTCTCAACAATTTTCATAAAGTAACTTTTATTTTTCGTTGCATGATATGAGTTGGTGACATTAGCTATTCATTTACTGTTTGCGAAAGTCCATAGCGCTTCTTGCCTTTCTTATCCCTCCATTTGGTTGATAAGATTGTGATATTCATCTTCATCTGTTGAGGCAAAGAGATGGGGTGCAAATCAGAATGAAGACTGCCCTCTACATCCGAGAAATTACATGCAGATTGGATGATTGTAAGCCATGCAGTATAACAACTGACAGTTAGTGGTCAAAATTTCAAAACGTGGGAGCTGAGGACCAAATCTTACTCGAGCAATCTCGAACCTATTAGAAAGTCAAAAAATCCATACAGAGACTGAGTTCTGAAACTCTAGACAATGTTATACCAGTGCATATGTTTTAACATATATTAGAATAGGCTGTCTCGCGCACAAGTAACACAAAGGGTATTCAGCAAACACACACACAAGGGATAATCTGATCTCCAGATGGAACCAAGGAGTTCTATTGACATTTTATTTGAAAATAAAGAAAGACATCAAACCTCAGTTTCCAAGTTTTTAGGTACAAATGGGACAAGGAATACATTCAGTGCACATATTATTATCTTAATACACATGGTTCACGGGCCATCAAAAAAATCCCAGGACAACTGGTTAAATACGCATTAGCATGCCTCATAAACCTAGAAACTTAAGCATTACTAGGACCAGATAGTTGGAGGCCCTTGATATGGGCGATCTGCTTCCCAGGGTTCAGGCCCTTTGGACATGCACGGGCACAATTCAGTATGGTATGGCAGCGGTAGAGCTTGAACTCATCATTTATGGCATCCAGTCGCTCTTGGGTATATTCATCACGGCTGTCACTTATCCACCTGCATTTACAACCGTGCGTTAAAAAAATTCGACACTTCAGAATTACTTAGAGCCACATCTGGTTTTGATAAAAGAAACAGTGGATATGAAATTATCTATGAAAATGTACAAATAAAATAGTTTTAAGGGTATAGCGAAACAAATAGATTTACGGATATGAATAAACACAGAAGACACATGCTTCACAAAACATGAACCTACAATCTGTCCTTCCCTTTTACCACAGAGATATTTCAGTTATCAAAACAATTTCCATTTCTCTAGGTAGAATTAAGATATTGCTCCTAGTAACCTTTTGATTGAAATTCCAACAGTACAAAGAAATGGCTAGAACAATATCACTAACCAAAACAGTTTATAAAGACCCCTATTGTAATGAAGGCTTCTAGAGAGGAATCGGTACTTAAGAGATGGCACTAAAAATTCATAAACAGGTGTCAATATAACAATCAGTTCACATATTAAGTAGCACACAGGTCTTTTTCACATGTTTATACAGCAGGACAGAAGAACTCTCATAATGCAATGTAATAAAAGGCATGATGAAGAGAACCATGCACTTACACAGACAAGTTCAATAAGGCCCAGAACAAAAGAAAGTAATCCACAAATTGAATGGAACAATCAAGTTAACACAAGGAAACAAAAATTCTATTTTCCATATATTGCACATAATTATTCCACACCATACCTTTGAACTACATTGCAAGAATATGCAAGACAAAAACATCATTTTTTAAAATAATTTTTGGAAATGGGACATTTGAACTAGTGACCTTCGCTACCCATTGGGGATTCAAAATTTGGTAAAGAAATATGAACCATAGAAAAAAAGAAAAGGAATGCCGTTTGCAGCAAACAGAGAAAGGAATCATTCAATTGAAGCTTTAAATTCCCAAATGCAACAAGAAAACCAACTGAAGCAAGCATTTAGAATTTCTCTCCAAACTAGTAAAATATAAAACCTCAAAGATGTACCAACTAATGCCATGATCGGCAAACAGAACACCAAAAATATCTCTATAATCCTGACTAAAGTTTATTTTCCAAAAAGTCTAGGGACACCCACTTTGCCACAACTTGCACGTCTGAAATGGTGAGTCTATTACTTTCCCCAGTACCAATGGTGGTCCCATGTATAAGTGATGCAATCCAATCATAGGTTGACACATGTACAAGTTGTGACAAAGTGTGTAGTTGTAGAAGAATAGAAAGTAGTAACTACCATCGGTTGATCAATTTAATTTTAAAAAACCCTAATTTTCTAATTTAAAAAAAAAAATGGTCTCTTTCCTAACCAAACCATTCTAAAGAATCCCAAACCTAAAGTCCACATTAACCATAACCAAAGCACAACATCCTATATACCTAAAACCAAACTAACAAAAACTACTACTAAACTTTCATTCTTCACCTAAAAAACATTTTAAAACAAGTGAGAAACTACCATTGCTTAATCATTTATTTTTGGGGTCCTATATACATAACTCTAAGCCACCCATATTAACCAAATCCAATCACCACCACCAACAACATCAACAAGTCTTTACTCCCAAATTCTTTGGGGTCCGCTATACACATATTCTTTTCATAATGTCAATTACTTCCTTAAATGGTATGTCATTTTTAACTACTTTTACTAATATTATTTAGCGAACCAAGCCCATTTACCAAAGTAACAAATTTTCACCACAAGGTGTAAAAAAAAAAAAAGAAAAGTGAAAAAATTACCGATTGGCGTGGAGCAAAGCAGCGGGACCAAGATAAGACTCAGGGTTCCACCAGTAACTAGGGCAGGATGTGCTACAGCAAGCACACAATATACACTCGTACATCCCATCAAGCTTCGCCCTATCTTTCTTACTCTGCAAAACCTCTTTCCCTTTCGTCTCCGGCGGGTTCTTCCTCTTCAGCCACGGCTCGATGCTCTTGTACTGGTTGTAGAAGTTCGTCATATCCACCACCAAGTCCTTGATCACGAACATGTGCGGCAGCGGCGTGATCGTCGAGGCCGACGATCCGGACTCGATCTTCGTGAGGCACGCGAGCCCGTTGCAGCCATCGATGTTCATGGCGCAGGACCCGCAGATCCCCTCGCGGCACGAGCGCCGGAAAGTGAGCGTGGGGTCCACCTCGTTCTTGATCTTGATGAGGGCGTCGAGGACCATGGGCCCGCAGTCCTTGAGGTCGATCTGGTAGTCCTGGAGCTCCGGCTTCGTCGGGATTTCCGGGGTCCAGCGGTAGATCGAGAAGGTTTTGAGCGACGTGGAGGCGCGTGTCTTTTGTTCGACTTGCTGAGCTTCGGCCTCGCTTGCGTGAGCTCGGGCGCGTGTGTATCGAGATAAGGCGGAGGCGCGTGGGAGTGCCCTCCTGAACATGGCCGTCGCCATTGTTGCGTTTTAGCTGAACAGAGAGAGAGAGAGAAAAATGGGAGTGAGTTTTGTGATGGGTTTGTTTTGTTTGTTTGGGGGAGTTGGAGGATGACGGGGTTGTAGGTAAAATGACGGAAATGGGTTATTTATAGGGAGGGTTTAAGGGTATTGTGTGGAGGTTATTAAGGACACGAGCCTGGGCTAATTTGGGGATTAGGAAAGCTTCTGAGCTAATATGATCAGTTTCCACTTTCCTTCCTTTTGCCAAATTTAGTGGTAACTTTATTTATTTTTTGGTCTCTCTTACTTACCCATATATATATGTATATATATATATATATATATATAGGGGTTTAATTTTGTTCCTAAACTCAAGATTTGTTTTTTGTTTTTTTTTTTTTTTTTGGTTTTTTTGGTTTTAGAGAGACCCAAAAAGTTTTATGTTTTTAGATGAAGACACAAGGATCGAATTTCAATTTTTCCACCTATATATATTAAAAAGAATATATGCTAATCGCATAAGTTAATTTATGTCAATTGTTAAACATAGTTGGACGGACGTTGCTATACTTTTCATTTAACATCACAGTTAATTATCAAAATCACATATATTATTATTCAGTTTACGTGTTTTAATAAGTATTATTGATTTTTTTTTTAAAAAAAAATCACATGTATCATTTTTTTATTAATTGGTTAGAAATATTACTAAATAAAAGTCATGCCCTCGCTCTTACCATGACTCAAATTGAGGTTCCCCATTTTCCATGCATATGCATGGGGAGGTACCATCCAACTAAATTCAACCAATAAGTATTTGATTGGAAATTATTTATTTAGCTTTTTGCTAAAAGTGTACTAAAATATATTTTTATTTTGAAAGCGTAAGGTTAAAAAAAAATTGCACATAAATGTTAAAAAGCAAAAAACTAGCTTGAACACTCACAGCAATGGTGGTAAAATCATTTAAAAGCTATTTTAGGCCTTCGAATCACAAAAATCATCCTACATCAATATTGTTATACCTAAATCTCTTTAACTATTAGCTACTGTAGAATTGTTAATTATAACAACCTACTATAGTAGCTCTTACTTATTTTTTATTGCCTTTTACTCTCTCTCTCTCTCTCTCTCTCTCTCTCTCTCTCTCTCTCTCTCTCTTGACCCCTCGATTTTCTTCTCTTTCTCATAGTTTCAGACAAATGATGAAGATAATTAGAAGTTGGTTAGATCTGTGTAGCGATGACGCGACGATGGCAGGTTAGTTGTGGTGAGTTTGCTCTCTTTCTCTCTGTCGTTCTCTACTCTAGATTGAATCTTTGTAGATATGATGTTTTTCATTTTTTGGTTAGGTTTTGGTTGATCTGGTGGGTTTTGGTTGAGGCGGCTGGGATGGTAGGTTGTGGGTTGCTGAGTTTTGGTTATGGCAGTTTGGATGGTCAGTGGTGGCTGTTTGTGGAGGTGGTGATTGATGGGTTGTGAGGGTGGTTGCATCAGAGAGAGAGAGAGAGAGATGATGTGAAAGATATTTGGTGTATTGTAAAGTGAGATGATAAAATAGATATAAAAATTCTTCGAGTTGCTAAAAACTAAAATTTTTAGCACCACTACTATGAATGCCAAACTAGTCCCAATTGCACACATGTATCCTTTAAACTTTAGTTTATTTATTTATTTTTTTTTTGAGAAAATAAACTTTAGTATCTTAAGTCTTTAGAAATCTTATAACTTAATGGTATAATTTTTTTTTTTCCTTTTAATGGAGAGAGTTTTGATTCCCCACATCCTCCTTATTGTAAACAAAAAAGAATCGAGTATATCTTAAGTCTCAAATTCGGTGTACAACATCTCAAATTCAAGATCTTTAGAAACACTACAAAGTATTAACTAGTTGAATTACAAAACCCTTTGTCATTGCACGAATTTCTTGAGCATCAAAACGTGTATATGTGTAACTTGCTCATAAAAAGTACTTTTTGTTTTTAAAATAATTTTTAATTTATAAGGTAATTATTCCCTCTTAAAAAAAGAAAAAAACGGAAGTAAGAGTAAATATTGAACCAATTTCTTAATTTTATGTATATTAAATTAACAACATATAATTCAAAGGAAAATTGAATTATGAAACATAAATTTAGCATCAAAATGATACTTTTATTTTTTCCTATTTATTTTCGTTGGGGACTTGCCGTGGATTGCTTGGTCTCTGGGAGTTAATGTGTGTGATGTGGAGGATTTTGAGCCAATGGTCAAAGTGGTGATAGCGTTGCTTTCGCTGTTTCTATAAATATTCTTCTCCCAAATAGTCAAATACAAGGTTGGCCCGTGTCTACCACGAACACTCGGTTCAGTGATCGCCACGTGGAAGAATAAGAACGGAAGATGTGTTTACCTATAGTGGTCAACTGTTTTAGTGAGGTTTGACAAGGCCTGACCCAGCACCTATATACATGGAAGCCCAAATTGGCCAGAATTCAACTTTTTTAGGAAGTCGAACAATATTTTTACAACAAATTTTAAGTGATATTATTGATAGGTAAAAAAGTAATTTTAATAATGGATTTAAATTAAAACAGATAACAACTTATCATTTATGATTTGTTATGAAAGACTAAAAGTATTGTAAAAATGTTATGGATGTAATACTTTTATTTTATGCATAGTTTTAAAAACTAGACCGATAATAAAACTGATAACAACTTATTTCTTAAGATTTGGTGTGAAAGATTAAAAGAATTGTGAAAATATTGTGGACGTAACACTTATTTTTTATGCATAGTTTTAAAAATCAGATTGGTAAAAACTGGTATGAAACTAGTCAAAACTGAAATCAAAGCAAAAACAATTCTTTAATCATACCGATTTTTAAAAGCGTGCTTTTATGTGAATGATCAATTCAATTGCAAAATGATCCTTAATTTCCTTAGGCTCCGTTTGGGAGTTCATAAGAAAATAGAATGGAATAAAATGATCATAAAGGAATGTAAATGAATGGAATGGAATAAAATGTATTTAAGTAAGAGAAATGAATGGAAAAGAATAGAATGAAATAGAATTAAGTAACCTTGATTAGATGTTTTAAAATAAAGGAATGGAAATGAATGAAATGTAAATAATCTTGTTTGGAAATAATATGGAGGAAAAGAAATGGAATCATTTTATGACAATATTACCATTAGACTCTTATTTTAAAATAAAGGGTTGAATATATAGGGGTATTTTGGGAGTTTTAGTAAAAAAATTATTAAATCTAATTACATTCCCTCCTATTCCTCCAAATTTCGAAGGAATGAAAATTTGAGGTTTTAAGGAAATAGAGAGGAATGAGTATTTCTTCCTACCTATTTCATTTCCTTCAACTTAAACTCCCAAACAATAGAATAGACTTTCCATTCTCTCCATTAAAACTCCCAAATAAGGAAAGGGAAGGGAAGGGAAGAATATTTTAAAATTATTCTTTTTATTCATTTCTATTCCGTTCCATTCCCTCCTCTCAAACGAGACCTTAAAGTGTGGATGAGTTGGCCAGAGAGCAAATTTTCCAGTTAGGAGCCCTAGTTCCCAATTCACAAAAGCCCAATTGATCCATTCCCTTGCATATATGTAAAGGTTTTTTTTTTTTTTTGGGGGGGGGGGGGGGGGGGGGGTGGGAGGTGGTGTCAGAACCCCTGTACGTACAGCTATTTGTTTCAATTGAAGCATAGCTCACCATCCATATTCTTACAAGGTAAAAATGCAATACTGACCTTTTAACTTTCACTGTTTTTCATTTCAGTTTTCTAACTTTCAGTTTTGTCAATTCAGTCCTCTAACTTTCAATTTTTGTCAATTCAAGGCTCCGTTACAATTTAGTTAGTGCTGCCGTTAGATATGCTTGAAACGACGCCGTTTTGTTTCTTCTTTTTTATTTATTTATAAATTCGGAATTAAAATAAAATAAGAAAAATCTGAAAAAAAAAAAAAAAAAAAAAAAAAACATTAAGGGAACAACGTTGTCGTTCCCCTTCCCCAATGAAGTCAGCGAAATCTCCATGGCCAATTCCAGTAAGCTCTCTCTCTCTCTCTGTGTTCATTTTCAGCTCAGGATCCATATCTTATCTCCGTTAATCTAACATATTTGTGAGTTTCAGATCTATATCTGTTTGAATCGGATCAATAATCCAATACTGTATACCTTTTCATTTTCGTTTTATATGCTAATGTAATTAGGACTTTTGGATTGTCAAATTTCTGGGTACAGTACTAGTGCTATTCATCCTCTTCGTGGTATATTGATTTCAAGATAATATGGTCGTAATGAGTCATATTATTAAAATCCCAATTGAGAGTTAACATGTAATTATTATCCCTATATATAGCTCCCTGTTTAGTGATAAGTTTGGTACTGAAATTGTTCATTTCTGACTTGATTGTTTGTTATGTTATTTGTGGCTTAACGTGGCGTAGTTTGGTTTGCTTGATTTTGGTGCATTTGTTCTTGTTTTGTTTGCAAAATGTTATTGGCATTTGTTTTGATTCAGGGAAGGGGAACGACGACGTGGATCCCTTAATGTTTTTTTTTTTTTTTTTTTTTTTCATATATTTTTTTTTAATTCCAAATTTATAAAATAAAAAAAAAATAAAAAAAAAGAGCAAAACGGCGTTGTTTCAAGCATATCTAACGGCAACACTAACTGAATTGTAACGGAATATTGAATTGACAAAAATTGAAAGTTAGAGGACTCAATTGATAAAACTGAAAGTTAAAGGACTGAAATGAAAAACAGTGAAAGTTAGAGGGTCAGTTTTACATTTTTACCTTCTTACAATCTTTCTATATTAAAGGTCAATTTTTTTTTTTTTTTCAAAATCAAATAATCTATGCCAGTGTTTGTGGCTGGGCCTCTTAAGTGGGAAAGGAAGGGGGTATACTCTATTCCTATGTTTGGAAGTTTAGTATGATTAAAGAATAATAACTACAAGAGAATACATATTTCATTCTATTTCCTAAGCATTCATCCAAAAAGTGGTATAAACATTAATTTCTTTAATGAAATAAATTTAAATATCCATTTTTCATGTTTTAAAGTGTATATTAGTAAAATTATATTTTCATAATCAAAGTAAAATTATATTTTAATATTTATTTTTTTAATAGATAATTTAATAGTGTATTGAGGAGGAAGGGTTTTACATGAGTTTTTTTAAACTCATACAATGATCAAATTGTAAATACATTAAAACTATATCGTGGACATTTATGCACATAAAATTTTAGAGTACAACTTGAAAAAAATATCAAATTTTGGAGTATATTATATAATTGTTCTCAAATTTTATTGCGTATGTACTAATTTTTGCGAAGAATTAATAGATTATTAAATATATATATTTTTTATCTCCTATTATCATTCTTTTATCACTTTTAAAAGTTGACAATTCATTTTTATTTTTCTCTTTAATTTGCACACTTGCTATATATATATATATATGTATTTTTTTTTTCTTTTTCTACCTTCATTTTTCATTTCTTAATTTTGAACCTTGTTTAAATTTGGCATATAAGACATATAATATCCATTAATCATAATAGAAAATAAGTATATCAATAAAAAGACACATATGTAAATCTAAAATATGAAAACAAGTCAATATTGTGGGTTCCATTTAACTTAGCTGGTAAAGTCTCTGATGATTGTATAAGAGATCTGGGGTTCAATCCCCGCCTACACCAAAAACTGATTGGTGTTTTTGTCTGATAATAAAGAGCTATTATCAGGAGTGGACGGCATAGGTTGAATTTCTCTAAAAAAAAAAAAAAGTCAATATTCTCGAGAAACTATTTAGTGCATTCAATGTACTACATACTCCTTCCTTTCATATAAATACAAATATTATATATGAAATTTACATCTTTGTTCTACCTGTATATGAGATATATAATACAAGTAATACACCAAATAACTTCAGCTTTAATAAACCTCTTGATGCTTTGGCCTTGGGGCCAATCTAGGGAGGTGGCTAAGGTTTGGTAAGAAGAAATTCCAAACTATATAAAGAAATATGCTAACGCTGGTGTACCACGTTCATGAAATTAAATTAATTTAATAGCTTCATTAAAAAAAAAAAAAGAGTCAAAACTCATGATTTAAGGTATTTGATTTCAACTTTTTTTTTTTTTTTTGGGTAACGTTACTCTTATCTCTTTCATTTGTATGTATCATAAGATTAGATGAGACCCATTGATGTAATTATGCATGTCATAATAAGTCATAAAAAAAAATGAGCTAAATGCCGTTCATTTCATTCGAGCAACAAGTACCAATAAAACACAACTCTTCAATTTTGTTTAATTATTAGCATATGTATAATCAAAATGTGGCATTAGAATTATTAGCTGCTTTCTTAAAGATTTTGTAATGTACTAGAAGAGATTTCGCCAAAAACAGCTGAAGTACGTGGGAACGACGTGTATGCGTCATTCAACACTCACCAATAATTTATACCCGCTATTGTCTTAGGTTCTTACCTTAAGACTCGCTCTGTTCATCTTCTTTTTTTTCTCAAGTTTTGGATCTCTCTCTCTCTCTTCTCTCTTTCTTTTTTGTCTTCTCATCATTTCTCTCCCATTCTCATAGTAGAAACTTCCTGCGATAGAATTTAATGGCGTCGGTAAGATCATCTCTACAATATTGTAACATAAATTTATGTGTATAAATATCTATTATGTTTGAATCTTTTTGTTTCTTCTCAAAATTTTTTCTTTTATTTTCCTGATTTGATTTACATAATACTAGAAAAATGATATTGATATCAAGTTCTTTGAGTAGTTTTAAGGACATTGACAATGGAAGTTCTATTGATTTGCTCGGTACTAATTTTGTGTTAAGTTTCATCATGCGACAATATTTGATTATTTGCAACCCAAATTTCTCATTCATATGAAGACAACAGAAAAAACCAATATTCATAATGTTGAACTGAATTTTCTTTTTGGAATTCCATATCATGCTATAGATTCATAATTGTTACACCTACGATGCACATGTACAATCCAGAACTTATAAATTAGAGAAAGCCACCCAAGTCCTTTAAAACTTAAGTCACTAAAACATTATGTAAAGTCAGAATTTTTTTTGTCCTGTATTCTAATATTCTATTGCTTTAACCAAGTAACAATAGCAATTTTACTGCCAATTTTCGTACTTTCTAATAGTTTCTATATATTCTAGCTATCTTGCTTTTGAATAATGTGAGAGGTTTTAACAAAGTCATATTTTTGCATTAAATAATCAAAAAACCTACTTCTTACATCCATTGAAGAATTTTGTGGACACTATTGATTGCTTGAATTTGTAGTTGACAATATTTTTTTCTCAAAAGTTTGTACATTTATGAACTATTGATTGCTTGAATTTATAGTTGAAAATATTTTTTTTCTCAAAAGTTTGTACATTTATGAAATCTTGTAGGTATTTTGCTAATAAGCTAACTAATAATTTTTCTCATCTGAAGCAGGATAAGGGTCGGCCTCTACCTAAATTTGGAGAGTGGGATGTGAACAATCCAGCCTCGGCCGAAGGGTTTACTGTGATATTCAGCAAAGCTAGAGATGCAAAGAAATCTAATGGAGCTACTGGCCCTGGGACTGGTACTGGAAATGGGACGGGGACTGGGAGTGAAGCCACAGCCACAGCCACAGCCACATCCACCGCAGTGACCGCACAAAGGAATGATAATTCATCTAGACCGCCAGTAGAAAATATTCAATACACACCAATGGTAAATTATACAATGACAAAAACCATTGCTATCAAAGAGGAATCATATAATTCTATAATTAATTGGTAACAGCTAGCTAGACTCTTGACATTTCTTATTATTCTATGTGTTTTGGATGCAGAAAAAATGGTTTTGCTGTTTCTGAATTTGACTAGCTTCATAGCTGTGAGATGGCATAATGTGACCATGCATGGTGGTGGTACCCTGGTATAGGATAAATTCATGTGTGCATTTCAGATTGCCAGTGGGGAACATATGGCGGCTACTTTCCATTTCCCCTCAATTTCAGCTTTTACATGATATTTTTGTTAAACCCTTTCATATTGCCAATCTTTGTGTATGTTATATAGGAGGTAAAGAAAGACGACAAATACAAGTGCACTTCTCTAAAGTTCATGTATTCTTTCTGAATCTCCTTGATTATCTTTTTGATTTTTGTTTTTTTACAGTCTCGTGAAGATGTGATTTAAATTAGGGTATTGCTTTGTTATTTGAAATCCAAGGAATGTGATTGTGCTTTTGTCCTTAACTAAATAACTCGTTCCCAAATTGTTCCCAAATTATTATATTTCGAAAGATGACAAATTAGAGCAATAAACTTATTTAACATCCTTTTATTAGCTAATTTTTGAGGTCCTTACAATACAAAAATCCATTATACGTGCCCAAACAATTAAGCATTTAGTGATGTTTGGACTAACAAATGGTAACAGGACGGTTTGGGGTTGGATCAAGAGTACCTAGCACTTGACCCCATCCCTTCTTCGAGTTGAGTAAAACCCACTTGAGGAACGAGTGGAGTTGATGGGGGCAAGAAAAGTTAGAGACATTTTTTCATCTCTAATGAGTGGACTTCATTATTAACGAGGCCGAGATGAAAGAGAAAGGAAATAAAATTATGACAATACAAGAGAGAAAACAATTATTTTGGGGATGATAAGAGAAAATGTAAAATATATATATATATATATATATATATAAAAATTCATAGAATATGTAAAAAAAAAAAAAAAGGATTAAATTAGAATAAAATTTAGCTACAAGATAGGTTGTACCCTAAAGGTTAACCTTACTCAATATTTTTTTTATTGCGGGTGAATTTTGACAAATCTACTATTGGATTACATTTTCTTCTTATATCTTCCATATTTGTAAAATTTCTAGAAAATTAAAAATCAATAATTATGTCATTAATAAATTATTTAAACTAGCATGTAACTCAATGCAAACACATGGATGTATTTAAAATTAAACAAAATTTTTATTATAAAAATATAAATAATTAGTCAAATTAATTTTCTTTAAAGCATGTAACACATGCATTCATGCATACATATAGATACATTTAAAATTAAACACATTTTTATCATAAAATATAAATAATTAAACAAATTATTTTTTTAAAGTAAACGTAATTAGTCACATATTAAAATTCTAACCTAAATTTAATATTTCTTATGATCATTTTTTTTTCTAATTTTTAATAAGATAGAACGTGTGATAATTTTTGTTATGTGGTGATTTTTATTGAGTATATGTGATTTTTTTTTTTTGAATTTTATAGTTCATTAATATTATATTCTTAGTATTTTGTACTCATTAACTCACTTGACACAAAAATTAAAAAAACTTAAGTAGACACATGACACAAGCTTAAGTGGATAATTATGGTGTAGTTCCCATATAAATTTAGACACATGGCATAAAATTGGATTATAATTTCAAATTCTAATTCAATTTTCTCTAAGTTTTACCTATTAATATATATATATATATAGATGACTTATAAATTTGAATTTTTTTTAGTTATATGATTATGCTTTTTATGGTTTATTATATTGGACTCCTCATTTTCTACACTAAATTAGCTAATTTGGCACAAAAATTTAAAAATTTAGATTAGATGGGTCACGTGGTGCAAAATTAAACTCTAATTAAAATTCAATTTTTACACTAAACTAACTCACTTAGCACAAAATTCTAAAATTTATATTAGATGAGACACATGGCGCAAAATTAGGCTCTAATTGAATTCTAATTTGAAATTTAATTGGATTTTTTCCCACATAAATTTAGGCACATATGACATGACACAAAATTGGATTATAATTTCAAATTCTAATTCAATTTTCTTTAAGCTTTACCTATTAATATATATATATATATATATAGATGACTTATAAATTTGAATTTTTTTATTTATATGAATATGTTTTTATGGTTTATTATATTGGACTCCTCGTTTTCTACACTAAATTAACTATTTGGCACAAAAATTTAAAAATTTAGATTAGATGAGACACGTGGCGAAAACAGGACGCAAAATTAGACTTCAATTGAATTCCAATTTGAAATTTAATTGGATTTTCTCTCTGATTTACCTATTATTATTGTGAGGACAATTTTTGCTTCAAAGGCCAAGGGCTAGACCATGGTTGGAACCAATGGTACTTTTCAACCATTGGCTCATCCCTTATAAGGTGCAAAGAGGGAGGCTTTCTTTCCTATGTGGGACAACAAAAATTGCCTAAGGTTTCAACCATGGTCTAGCCCTTGGCCTTTGAAGCAAAAATTGTCCCCACAACCTAAATTGAAGAAATCAATTTTTTTTAATAACTTAAATTGAAGAAACCATTGTAATAACTTGATACCAATTATATATTTTGCAATATATTAAATAGAAATTTCAAAGAGATGGCCTACTGCAACAAATTTAACATTGCAATAACTAAAATATCAATTATTTTACAATCTATTGCAATGACAAATATGAAGCTACAATGAATATACTATTACAATGAGCTAATTCCAATTATTTTACAATCTATTGTGAGAAAAAATATGAAAAAATTAACTATTACAATAAATATACCGTTGCAATAATTTGAACCCAAATTATTTTTGTCAATTCTTTACAATCTATTGTAATAAAATTCATGAAATAATAGCCTATTGCTACAAGATATTCGAAGTAATAAATTGTTTATTGCAATAGCAAATATATTATTACATCAAAATTTTCATTAAAATATTTAAGGTTTATTGCAACAAAATTTTTTGTAGCACAAACTTATTACCTCAAATTTTATTGCAACACTTCGCATAAACTATTGCAATGACTTCGATGTTATTGCAATGATTTTTTTTTTTGTAATAAATATTTTTTGTTGTAGTGGTTCTACTTTTTTTTTCTTGTATCATTGTGTTAAGATTGCCTCCAAGAGTTTAGTTCAATAAAGGACTCCTTCGCTTTCAAAAAAAAAAAAAAAAAAAAGGACTCCTTCAGTTGCGTGTGACTAGGAGATTAGATTTTCTTGAATGGATAGGTACAGATCAATATAGCTCTTACAAGAGTTTGGCTTGCATCAAGTGTTCCACTGCACAGATTGCAGCACAATGTGACATGTCCAATACACCGGAGCATTGGACAGAATCCTTACTCAGTTACACCTCTCACAAAACCTTTATTGTTGCATCCAAAGATTATCTGAAGACAGGGCCGGCTGAACCATATAAGCAATTGATGCAATTACCTAAGGCCCCCAAATAAAAAAAGGCCCCCACTTGTGGAAAATATATATATATATATATAATATATTTATCTATATATTTTAATTACCAAAAAAAAAATTTAGGTACTTTTATTGATCAATAAAATGCATTAAAAAAAGCCACATTGTATCTTAAAATGCAGAATATTGCACAATAACGGTGCACACAACTTGATAGGATAAGACTACACGATGCAAATTGCACTGTGCAATCTTGTCCACAAGCCCCAACACATCACAAGGCCTAAGCTAAGCTGGCCGCCACACGACCCCACACTAATTAATAAGTTATCACATTTTTTTTATAATGCAAACTCTAACTTTATCAATTATTATAAATTATCACACCAATTAATTATTTGATGTATATTATATCAACTCATTTGTATTATAGTGATACTAATTTATTGAACCATATAATAAATTAATTTTTATTTGTACAAATTTAGACTTTAAAGTTAAAAAAAGAATTCACTTAAAATTTTCGCCTAAGGCCCCCAAAATTGTTGAACCGGCCCTGTCTAAAGATTTACCATATTCCAAAAATCAAATCAAAACTTTGATCAAATCGGATAGAAAGACCCAACTTATCAAAAATTGACATAAATCAGTTGCAAACAAGCCATAATTTCATTCAAACCTATAATCACTATTTTTATATTTATACATATATAAATATTCAAGCCTATAATTATTCTTCGGTGAAAAAGCCAGGCATAATAGTTCTCTGTATTAGTCTAGTAATCCTCAAATTTCTATCTTGTATCAAAAATAAATAAATAAATAAATAAATAACAACTAATAGAAAATAATTCTAACTGAACTCAAATACCAATCTCTATCTAATTTCAAATCTAACCCTTATCCGAATATGAGTCTACAACTATCCAATTTCTTATAAAATAAATACAAAAACTGAAAATATTGTCTATCTAATCTCTATCTAATTTCAACTACTAATATCTATCTAATTTCAAAGATTGTCCATTGACGACCCTCGATGTTTTGCCCAATGTAACAGCAAGTAAAACATGATAAAAAAAATAAAAAAGAAGAAGAAGAAGAAGAACCTTCTAAGGCAGCTTAGCACCCCAAATGCTCCTCTAAGGAATAGAACTCCTCTAGATCCTCTCAAAAGGTCATATTACAAACTAATTTCAAACTTTCTACTAACTGATCCTCTATTTGACTGATAGAAAGTTGAATACAACAAATCAAACAAGACAAGAACATAAACAAATCTAGTAAGCTATCATCTACAGCCACAAAGTCATTCAGGAGGTGTAAAATGCAAAGAACTCTGCTATTTCGTTGTCAAAAAATCTGAAGAATGGAAAAAGTGAGAATAAAATTGTCTAATACAGAATTGACTATATATGTAGCATACTAACAAGATCACTGTTGTAACTTCAACTATAAGATCACTGTTGCAATTTCAATATCATAGAAGATATGAACCAGTGCAGTTCACAACCATTTTGGTGTTGTTTGAGTTTAAGTCGAAGGTAAAAACATGAGAAACAAGGACTTCATTGATGATGAATGTTTCACAATTTTCTATTTTTTCATAAAATGGGTGTTCTGTGAAATCTGGGTTATCAATGATTCTATAAAAAAATTTATAGAAAAAAAAAATGCTGTCATAATCCACCCACAAGTTCTCCTTCTAGAATATATATTTTCGATTAGGTTTCGAAACTTTAAAAGTCGCAAAGAAAATTTGGAATAGTGCATTATCTGTCAACCCCACTGCTACTACATAGCATATGATGTCGTCTCCTAGATGAACAAAATTTGGATGGGACTTGCGAAAAATGGGGGGAATTGCAATAGGCAGAACAACTGAATGCATGAAACCCGATGCATAATGCAGAAGAAAGCACACCGTTGAAGGTCTTCTTCTTCGAACCTAATGACAATGTAATTACCAGATGTACTGACTTTTATCATAACTAGCTAAATTCCTGTACGATGTGTGGTGCAAACTTATTATTAGTTTTCTCCAATATTTCAATAAGTTTGCCAAGAATCTTATAGATTAATTGGTTGGCACCTCAATTTCCAATAGAGACATTATCCGCCCAAACTATAGGTGTATAAAAAAAAATTTTGAATAAATTTCATTGTAAAAATTGAAATCTTTAGTTATTTTATAGACAAAATAGAAATCACACAATATATATATGTGTTCACAAATTGAAAATTGCATGATATAGTGGTTAATATAGATAAGCATGTTTCATGCCTACTAAAAAAATGCATATATCCTTCAATTATTGTTTTTCATATAAATTGTAAAAAAATTATATTAAAACACACACACATATGTTACATGTGACTGAAAGGAGTTAGGAAATTTAAAGGACTAAAATTTATTTTAGTGAATTCATGAATATTTAATTTTTTTATGGCTCTTGTGCCACTTGTTGTCAAAGCAACTAATAATGAGTAAGAATGTCATATTCTAAAATTATTATTATTATTCCAGCTAAAAATTATCTCTTATATAGAATTTATAAAAATAATCATATAAATTCATTTGATATAAATAAATACTGATATAAGCATTTACTCTATTGGCTAATTTAATGAACTAATACTTTGATATAAATGCAAACTTTGTTGATTTAGAACCCTAAATAAAGAGAATTTCAAGGAACGCTGCACATGACACAACCTCATACTCTCTAACATGAGGTCTCTACTTTTATATATACTAGTTATAGGTCTGTGCGTTGCACAGTTTTATAAAAAGAATTATAAAATATATGTATAAATAATTATATATTTTAATAATTATTATAATAAAATAATTACTAATTTGTTAGTGACTTGAAGTATTGTTAAAAATAATATCAATGATTAAAAAATGTTAGAAGTATTTTTTTCCTTTGGAAAATCTTTGAATACTTATTTGTACACTATTTTATAATGATGGTCCCAAATTTTGCAATTTAAAACCAAAAATATAAAAAGATTAATGAAGAATTTGTTGGGAATAGAAAATTATACTAATAATTAGAAAAAAAATATTAAATAATGTTGCAAACAGATACATAATTCTATGCACACTTTACATAAACAAACGTTGATATTTAAAATAAAAATAAAAAGTAAAAAGGGAACAACACGAATAAATCATACTTGACAAATTTATTTCATTTTGTTTGATAAATTATATAAAATAAATCATATTAACTTAGTTTTAGTGTATTTAAATGATCTAGAAAAATAATGAAGCATATATTTTTGAGCCTAATCACATCTAGCAAAATAATAAAGCATTCAAAATATTGAAAGGCAATTTAAGGTCATATATACTTGCATGAGATACGTGCTTGTCCATAGTAGCAATGGAAACCTTATCTTTGAGATGAAGAATCAATGTAATGCTAATAAAAAATAAAAAATAAAAAATAAAAAATAAAAAATAAAAAATAAAAAATAAAAAATAAAAAATAAAAAATAAAAAATAAATAAAAATAAAAATAAAAAAGAGAAAGAGAACGTGGTTGATTTTATATATATATATATATATATATAAATGATGCAAAAATTCATATCTAGTTAAACATCTAGATGATGAAAGACAACCTGTAAAAATGACAAATTTAACAAAAAGAAAAACACGGCTAGGTTCTTAGTTGCGCTGACAAAAAAACAAAATGTATCACAGATAATCAACATGTATTAAGCACTGAATCCAACACTACTTTCACTCATCATCCTCATCATCATCGACTACGGAGTTAAAAGTATTCAATCTCTCAATCAATTTGGCCTTCCTTTCCTCGTATAAAAACTTCTTCAAGTCAAACCTCTTGTGTTCCTTTGGAGGCTGTTTCTTTGACTTCTTATTCTGATAGATTATTATTTTTGTTTAAAATGTCACCAATGTAGAAATTATCAAATTAATGGAGATATATACTATTTTTTGGCATAGATAAATATTATCAAATTAATGGAGATATATACTATTTTTCGAGATAGATTTATATTAATCACATCTTGAAGAATTTGGATTTTGCTTATCCCTTAATAATCAAGTTTTGTAACTTGATATTCTAATAAAATAATATTAATTTAATAATTATTATTATTATTAATAAAATTTAATTTGCAACTTGAGGAAAATAGAAACAACAAAAATGTGGGATGAGATTTAAATTTAGAAATTTTTTAAAATAGACTTTTAAATAGAGTAGAATTAAAATTTTAAAAATTTAGATGATAAATATTATCTAAATTAAATTTTTGCATGTTAAATATTGTAAGGACTTAAATTAAATTGGACCTAAACAATTAGATTTGTAGAGTGTGGGTAGAAGGACTAAGTATCAGCAAAACAACAATGGTCGGCGTGAGATCCATAGAAGTAATAACCAAGGAATTGGACTAAGTGTTTGTGAGGGTAATAACAATGACCTCGGCTAAATGTTCATGAAGAATTTTCACTCTCGGCCTAGTCCAAGGATCTGTTTACTTAGAACTGACATATACAGGGGTCGTACTTGGACACTTCGAAGATTCCCCCCCCTCCCTTTTTGGCAGGGATGCTATCTATTATATAGTTTTGTTTAGTTGATCTCTGCCATCCACTTATTGATCATCCAAGCCTATACTTGAGTGCCTGTCCCATCAGCCGCCTTTGTAGGCTTTCTGTTAGTTGAAGTAACCAAGGCATCACTGTTGGCTGGTCAATTCATCATTGATGTGATCAGAATGTTGGTGGCATGCATTTAATGAGTGAGTGACAGCCCCTTTCCTTAGACGTCGGTCAGCCGATGACATGAGCCTCCTCGGCGAGGTCCCTAAACGACTTGGGCCTCGTCCGTTTATCCTCGAATTATGCTCTCTCTCTCTCTTTTTGGAGTGGACTTTGGGCCTGATGTAGAGTGGGCCGGAGTTACCAAATATTTGGGACCCCACAAATATTATCCCTTAATTTAAGGAATATATCCTAACAAATAAAAAAAAAATGTTAATTAGATGATATATATTGTCTAAATTAAATTTTTGTATGTTAAATATTATCCCTCAATTTAATATATATATCCTAAAAAATAAAAAAATAATGTTAATATAATTTTATTTAATGATAAGAATGAATTAGAGTCCTGGTTTATTCTATTCCTTTTTAGTTCTTTAAAAATTTAATAAAATTTCTGCAATTTGGTAAAGTTATTTAGCGCAACTATGACGTCTAAGCCTAACTTTTATTATATATAATATAATATAATATGATATGATATTGATATTGATATTGATTCCCATCCCATTGAATAGAAGTGGCATCCCCATAAAGGCAGTACTGGCCATCCAATCCTCGGTGGCAATGTCAAATGCATATGCTTTGGAAAAAGGGCCAGAGACAGAGATCGTAGACTCCCTAACTGCATAGTTAAAGGAAATGAACCCTCTTCTAATACTAACAAAAGGTGATGATGTGGAAGGCAATGATGTGAAAGGCGATGATGAGGAAGGTGATGATGTGGAAGGTGATGATGAGGAGCCAGAGGAGTCGAAAGGGTGATGATGAGGAGTCGAGTCAAAAGGGTGATATATAGAAGTGGAAAAAGGAGGGGAGGGAAGGGGGACCAGTCTGAATGGCAGGATCATATACCTCTAATGAAGGTTGGGGTAGATTATCAAAAGGCTTAAATGGCAATCCAGCAAGTGCGTATAATTTCCCCTTGACTTCCACCAATATAGGGTCTGACTTTCCTGCTGTGAAGTTTTTAATAGCAGCATAGTCTTGGTTCTCAAATCCATTTGCAGGATCATAGGGATCAAACAAAAAAATGTCTTTGCTAAATTCTACTTCCAAACCAGATGCCTTGAATCCACCAGCAACCAATATTTTTGACCCAAACATAGCATAATTCATCCAATATGGAAGATTTTCACCTCCAAGATCTGCAACTCTAGACAAAGCCTCTCAATTTGAAACCAATAAGTCCCCCACTTTAATTCTATAAACCAAATGAGATGTTTCACTGCCATGAAACGAGATGCAAACATATAAAACCCTGCTTCTATCTACCTTCTCTAAGGTCGATTCCAGTGACATATCTGCCATAGTCATATCCCTAAAATTCAATAAGGTTGCGTTTGGAAATTTAGATTTGGATTTGGATTTGGATTTGAAATTAATAGATTTGAAATTAAGGGATTTCAAATCCATTAATTTTAGGAGTTATTTCAAATCCAAGCATTTTAAATATTGAAAATTCTTGGTGGATTTGTTAAATCTAAATCCTTGACATTTTTTGAACTTCTCAAACAAAGGATTTGGATTTAAGCGCCCTCAAATCCAAATCCAAATCCAAATCTAAGAGATCCAAACAGACCATTAGAGAAATCAGTAACTTTCAATATTAGAGAAAAAAAAAGCCATAAAATTAATATGAGTCAATGAATTGCATTATGAATGAATCAATATATTGGAATAAAAGTAAATAACTTCTGCATCGAACTTCAACACCATGTTTCTATAATATAATGCTACTAGGGCTTGAACAAGTGGTGTTTTGTAATTCTACGTGTACTCTTTCTTTTTGGCTGAGTGGAATAACAATCTTTTTTTTTTCTCAAACTAAGTTCAAGAGTAAGTGGAACTTCAACTGTCAAGTACTATAATGCATGCCTATCTTTCACCAAATTCACTTGCCACAGCTCCTTGGATAAGTAATTTAATTTGTGTGAATAAAACCAATATTGGAAAGTGGAAACCCGTCTCTAATTCAGTCCCATTAATCAAGTGTTTGTGTATAACATGATATTGAGAGTGCACATGAATAACCACTTTAATGAGCGTTGACTTCTCTTGCTGGAAGAAAAAGAGTCACATTCTCAGTACTAAACTTTTTTTTTTTTTTTTTGATAAGTAATAATCTTTATTGATATCAAAAAGGACACCTATTACAGGGGAGTGTGCAGGGTCAACAATCAAGAATAAAAAGTACAAGAATAAAAATTCAAAAAAAGAAGAAGAAAATGTTTGGTTTTGCAAGGTAGACAACCAATCCAATAAAGTGGTTATTCATGTATGAAATTTAAACCCTAAATTAATATCAATATATGAAATTAACCATAAATTAATACTGTGGGTAAGAAAGCCCAGTGTCGTATGTTGGGCCAGAGGCCCAATTCAGACAAGGGTCTCTGTCCGAAGAGGATAAAAACATCAATGTTTTGCCATCCTGGTAAGAGCACGGCCAATGAGGGACAAATGGTCCGTCCGAAGACAACCTTTTCGGGCCGAAGAGACCATCCCCAACGGGCCTGCCCAGAACTTGACCAAGGAGCTATGCTGAAGATCTTCCTGCGGAAGCTGAGCCCCAAGCATGCCTAACTGCGGAGCTATCATGAAATATCCTGCCAATAAAGCTGCCACCGCCACATTTAATGCACTGCAGCAACTTTCCTGGCCGCATTTATGTAGAGAAGACACCTGAACAGTGAATCTTCACCTGCCACCACTCACTGCAGGTTAAAGCAAACGGCTGATGTGACCAGTACTCAAGTAGGCGCCTAGATGAGGGACAAGTGTGCGGTGAGGATGAGAAAAGGGGGTCTATATAAGGATAGCAGGCCTCACAAAGATGGGGGGAGATTCTTTTGTACAAGTGAAAGCTTTCAAATATAAAGCCTCTTCGGACCGAAGAGAAGCATATATAAAACACCAGTTTACCATTGTGTCATCCTGCATGAATCGTTGCTAAATCATAACCCAGCCCAGCTGTTTAACCCATTCTCTACAAATTTATTGTTGGGCATTTGTTGGGCTCACAACACAGAGTTGGCATCAGGCCCAACGAATTCGTACCCTACAATTGGCGCCGTCTGTGGGAAACAGCTCGAGCAAAGGTGGAAGCAACACCTCAAAGGATGGCTGAACCAAGGCAACGGCCGGCAGAGTCCAGGTCGAATCAACACACCGACCCTTTTATTCATCTGGAGCGAAGGCACGATCGCGAAGGCAGTCTACACACCACGCGCGTGGGCCAAAACCAGTCACAGGGAGAAAGCCACATGTCCCATGCAGAGGAAAACCAAGCCATGCAGCTGGAGATTCAAAGGCTGAAAAAAGAGTTGCGCCATGCAAAGAGGAAGCGCATTTCCTCATACTCTGATGATGATTCTGAAGACGAGCGGGATGAAGATTACAGGCGGAGATCTCGAACACCGGTCAGTGAGCCTTTCCCCTATAAGGAAGTATATAATCATGAGAAGAACCCTCAGAGCTCTCCTCCAAAGGGCGCAGGGAACGATGCCATGAGCAAAGCTCTGGAGCAGGTCTCCAGGTCTCCCTTTGCACGTAATATCGAGGGTGCCAGACTTCCCAGGCGTTTCCACCAACCTACATTCACCATCTACAATGGCCGGACCGACCCAGTGGAACATGTAAGCCATTTCAACCAGCGGATGGCAGTCCACTCCAGGGACGAAGCCCTGATGTGCAAGGTTTTCCCCTCCAGCTTGGGGCCAATAGCCATGAGATGGTTTGACAACTTGAAAGCAAACACTATTAGGTCTTTCCAAGAGCTGACCCAGGCTTTTGGGTCCCGTTTCGTCACGTGCCGAAGGGTTCCTCAGTCCGTGGCCTCTCTATTGTCCGTCTACATGAAAGAGGGTGAAACCCTAAAGTCATATTCGGATAGATTTTGGGAAACATACAACGAGGTAGAAGAAGACTGTGAATCGATGGCTATTGAATCTTTTAAACTAGGCCTCCCTACTGAACATCTCTTAAGAACGTCTTTGACGCGCAAGCCTGCTATCAGTATACGCCAATTGATGGATAGAATCGATAAGTACAAAAGGGTTGAGGAGGATCAGCAGCAAAGCAAGGGAAAGGAGAAGGTTATCCCTCAGGAAGGGAGGGATTTCAGGTCGGACAGGCAGAACCACAACAGGCCAAGGAAGGACTGGGCTGGACAGAGCGTAGCGAACCACCAGAGGGTCAATGCGGTTTTTCGTGAACCAGTGCACCAGGTCCTGGATAAAATAAAGAACGAGCCGTTCTTCAAGAGGCCGAACAAGATGGTAGGGAACCCTGAGAGGCGCAACCATAATCTGTATTGCCAGTATCACCTTGACCACGGGCATACTACTGAGGAGTGCAGGAGCCTGTGGGACCACCTGGATCAGCTGGTCAGCGAGGGCAGACTGAAACACCTCCTACACCACTCGTATGGTAAGGGAGATCAAGCAAGTGCGGGGCCCAAGGGGAGCAACTTTGTGAAGCCTCCCTTAGGGACAATCAACGTCGTATTTGCCGCGCCAGGGAGGACAGGGTCCCGCCCGTCCAGAGTATTGTCAGTTGCTCGGACACCTTCGGAAGGTGTAGGCAGAGAGCCGAAGAAACAAAGAGCGGATGTTCCAGTTCTGGGATTTACAGAGGACGACAAAACCGGGACTATCCAGCCGCATGATGATGCCCTGGTAGTAACTCTCAGAATCGGGGGGTACGATGTGAAGAGGGTAATGGTAGATCAGGGCAGCGCTGCAGAGATCATGTACCCAGACCTATACAAGGGGCTGAACTTGTCCCCCGAAGACTTGACTCCATACAGTTTCCCTTTGGTCAGTTTTGACGGCAAAGTGATCATTCCGAAGGGCCAGATCAGACTGCCTGTGCAAACCGGTCCAGAAACGGTCGAAGTCGACTTTATAGTGGTGGATGCCTATTCACCCTACACCGCTATAGTAGGCAGACCTTGGCTTCATACTCTCGGGGCAGTGTCCTCCACACTGCACCAAAAGGTTAAATATCCGTCCAAGGGAGTAGTCGAGGAGATCCTAGGGGATCAGGCCATGTCAAGGCGATGTCTAGTGGCAGCCATCCAGCACGAACGACATGCTGAGCCCTCAAACTGTAATAAGGAGAGTTTATAGCAATTAAAACCTTCGGCGCTGGACGCCGAGGCCTCGGCCGAAGAGGCAGTGTGTGAAAACTTGACGAGGGTTGTTGTTGGTGACGATCCAGAGAAGTTTTTTCAAGTTGGATCCATGCTTCCCCCTCAGGAAAGGGAGGGGTTGATAGAGTTCCTCAGAGCCAACGTTGACGTATTTGCCTGGGACCCCGCAGATGCCCCAGGAGTAAGTCCAGAATTCATCTGCCACCACCTAAACGTTAATCCCACCATCATCCCTAAAAAACAGCCACTCCGACGACCGTCGAGAGAACACGCTGACGCGGTCAGGGAGGAAGTGATGAAACTCAAGCAGGCAGGAGCCATTAAAGAGATCTTCTACCCCGAATGGCTGGCTAACACGGTGGTAGTGAAAAAGAAAAGTGGGAAATGGCGGGTGTGTGTGGACTTCACCGACCTTAATAGAGCTTGTCCGAAGGATCCGTTTCCAATGCCGAAGATAGATCAATTAGTTGACGCTACTGTCGGGCATCCTCGGATGAGTTTCTTAGATGCCTTTCAAGGTTACCATCAGATACCCCTGGCTCTTGCCGACCAAGAGAAAACATCCTTTGTAACTCCTGTAGGAAATTACCACTACAAGGTAATGTCGTTTGGCCTGAAGAACGCAGGGGCTACCTATCAGAGGATGATGACGAGGATGTTTGAGCCACAGCTGGGCAAAAGCATGGAGGTTTATATTGACGACATGGTGGTTAAAAGCAAGATTGTTGCCGAGCACATCGGGGATCTCAGCAATATATTCGAAATTCTGAGGGGACACAGATTGCGCTTGAATGCCTCTAAATGTTCCTTCGGTGTTGGGTCAGGCAAATTCCTGGGGTATATGGTCACACACAGGGGAATCGAAGTTAACCCCGATCAGATAAGGGCCATCAACAACTTGCGAGCTCCTCGGAATCCCAAGGAGATTCAGAAGCTGACTGGGATGACCGCTGCCCTTAATCGTTTCATTTCCAGATCAGCAGACAGGTGTAGGCCTTTCTTCTTGTTAATCAATAAGTGGAAGGATTTTGAATGGACACAGGAATGCGCTATTGCCTTCCAGCAACTTAAAGATTACCTGGCTAAGCCTCCCATCATGTCCAGTCCCCAGCCAGACGAAGTCTTGTTTGCTTACATCGCCGTGGCCCCTAATGCTGTAAGCTTGGTGCTGATCCGAACGGACTGTGGAGTGCAAAAGCCAGTTTACTACGTGAGCAAGTCGCTACAAGAGGCTGAAATCCGCTATTTGCCATTGGAGAAAGCCATTCTGGCCGTTGTGCTGGGTACTAAGAAGCTGCCCCATTATTTTCAAGCTCACACCGTTATAGTCCTTACTCAGCTCCCACTCAGAGCCGTGCTCCGAAGCGCCGACTACACTGGTAGAATTGCTAAATGGGGGACGATGCTAGGGGCTTTTGACATCAAGTACATGCCGCGCACATCAGTGAAGGGCCAGGTGCTTGCAGACCTGGTCGCCGAGTTCACAGAACCACATTTAGAGGAAGCAGCACAAACTCTAGGCGCGGTAGGAAGGCAAGTCAGCACGATTGCGTCACAAAACACATTGCCCTGGCAGGTGTATGTAGACGGCGCATCGAATCAGAGGGGCTCAGGCGTAGGGCTAGTGTTGATATCCCCCGAGAGAATCGTCATTGAAAAAGCCTTAAGGCTAGACTTCCCGGCAACGAATAACGAGGCGGAGTATGAGGCTCTACTGATGGGGATGAAGATGGTGCGAAGGTTGGGAGGAATATCCGTCGAGATATCCTCAGACTCAAGGTTGGTCGTCGGCCAGGTGCTGGGGGAGTTTGAAGCGAAAGATGAGAGGATGCAGGGATATCTAAACCTGGTCAAGTCCCTACAGTCAGAGTTTGAATGTTTTACCCTACGGCACATCCCTAGGGGTGGCAACACGCATGCTGACTCCTTAGCTACGCTCGCCACCTCATCGGCGCGGGAATTACCAAGGGTTATTCTGATTGAGGACGTGCAGAGACCCACGGAGTTAAGGAAAAAGCCACCCCAAGTCCACTGTATCGGAACCAACCCATGCTGGATGGACCCCATCATCAAGTTTTTGAGGGATGATGTGTTGCCCGAAGAGAGGGGGGAAGCGGACAAAATACGGAGAAAAGCTGCAAGGTTCTGGCTGTCCGAAGATCACAAACTGTACAAACGATCCTATTCTGGCCCGTATTTGCTGTGCATGCGCCCCGAGGCGGCTGAATCACTGTTGGAAGAACTGCATGAAGGAATCTGTGGAAGCCATACTGGTGGAAGATCCTTAGCTCACCGAGCCATTACCCAAGGCTATTGGTGGCCAAACATGCAAAGAGAGGCACATGAGTACGCTAAAAAGTGTGACCAGTGCCAACGTTTTGCGCCGAGCATACATCAACCTGGTGGTACCCTTAATCCACTATCCAGCCCGTGGCCTTTTGCTCAGTGGGGGTTGGATATCGTTGGCCCTTTCCCTAAGGCAGCAGGAAACAGGAAATTCTTATTGGTCGGAACGGACTATTTCACCAAGTGGGTGGAAGCTGAGCCTCTAGCAAATATCAGGGACGTAGACGTGAAGAAGTTCGTTTGGAAAAACATCGTCACCAGATTTGGAGTTCCACATACCCTCATCTCGGATAACGGGCTTCAATTCGATAGCAAGGCTTTTAGAAGCTATTGCAACGAACTGGGAATCACAAATAGATACTCCACCCCCGCCTATCCCCAAGGGATTGGGCAGGCCGAAGCCACCAATAAAGTCATAGTTAACGGGCTAAAGAAGAGGCTAGACGATGCGAAGGGTAGGTGGGTAGAAGAACTACCCCACGTGCTATGGGCATATAGAACCACGCCTCGCAGGTCCACCGGTGAAACCCCTTTTTCAATGACCTATGGAGCTGAAGCCGTTATACCTCTCGAGACTGAATTCCCAACCTACAGAACTAGCTCTTTTGACCCAACCAACAACGACAGGCAGCTAGAAAAGGGTTTGGATCTGATTGAAGAACGAAGGGAAAACGCAATGGTCCGGTTGGCGCACTACCAGCAGAAGCTGAAACAGGGCTATGACACCAATGTGAGGTTGAGACCCCTTGAGCCTGGTGATCTGGTCCTAAGGAAGGTGGTAGGTAATGCAAAGAACCCGGCATGGGGAAAACTGGGGCCGAACTGGGAAGGTCCATATCGCATCACTTCGAGGGCCGGCGTGGGAGCATACTTCCTGGAAGACCTGGATAATCATGTAGTGCCCCGGCCATGGAATGTAAATAACCTCAAAAGGTACTACTATTAAAAGAATTCTTCTTTCAGTTATGAGTACATTTTTGCTATACTAATCTCTTGCAAGTGTTTAAACTTAAATCCAATCATGCCTGTAGTCCTCGGACCAGATGATTTGGGTTAGTTAACACTCCATTACGATCTCTTTCAAGTGTTTAAACTTAAATCCAATCATGCCTGTAGTCCTCGGACCAGATGATTTGGGTTAGTTAACACTCCATTATGATCTCTTGCAAGTGTTTAAACTTAAATTCAATCATGCCTGTAGTCCTCGGACCAGATGATTTGGGTTAGTTAACACTCCATTACGATCTCTTGCAAGTGTTCAAACTTAAATTCAATCATGCCTGTAGTCCTCGGACCAGATGATTTGGGTTAGTTAACACTCCATTACTATCTCTTTCAAGTGTTTAAACTTAAATTCAATCATGCCTGTAGTCCTCGGACCAGATGACTTGGGTTAGTTTACATTCCGTTCACAGACATTTAAACTTAAGCCGAATTACTTTAACTTTTATTACTTCGAAGCTTTGTTGAGCAGCGCTTAAATGGTCACTCTAGTTTTAGTTATTAGTCTATCATTGTTAGCCATGATAACAACTTAACAAACACCGCAGAATCAACAAGGAGCAAAAAAGAACCTATTTCATTCCTTAAAAAGATAATTTAGTTACAAAATGGACGACAAAGGGTCCTGGCCGTTACATAAACTAAACATCCTGAACTTTGTCTTGAGGCACCAGATCACTCTGGCGCGAATCACTCACATCTCCGGCCTGAAGAGGGGCCTGACTCGTTTCGGCCGGTGCTGGAGGATTCTGATCCGCTGGGGGTGCCTCCGAGGTTTCAGGCGCATCACATATGTCAGGATCAAAATAGATGCTGCCAGGCTGCCTTAAGGCTGATTCCGCAGGTACTCCAGCTGCGTCGAGGCACTTGTTCCATGTAACGGCACAGTATTCCCTGCAGACCTTGGCGAACTCCTCGGTCAGCCTTTTTTGGGTCTCCTCCACACCCAGCAGATGGGCAGCTTTCTTCTCGGCCTCAACTGCCTCCTTGACCAATTGCGCATCTTCCTTGGCCAACTTAGCAGCGTCCCTGGCCATTTGCAGCTCAAGCCGAAGCTCTTTTACCAACACCCTCTCCGCCTCCAAATTGGTTTCAGCCGTGTGCAGCTGCTGACGCTGGTCTTCGGCTTGCTTCTCTGCGGTTTTAAGGCCCGCATCTGCATTTCTTCTTGCCTTTACCTCCTCCTTCAGTTGATCGGAGAGACGGGCGCTTTCATCCTTGGCCTTGCCCAGTGCTTTTTCAACGTCCTCCCTGGACCGGATCTCAGCTAGCACGTCAACCTCCTTCTTCTGAACCCACTCTTCAGCCACGTAGATTTGCTGGGCTATCTGCATGGCAACCAGAGAATGTTACGAAAAATATGAATACACAAGGGCTATGAAAGAACTGCGAAAGGGCACCAGTTGTCTTACCATGCCTAAATCTCGTTTAAGGAACAGAAAGAGCTCTTTTTCACTGAAACGCCGATAGGAATCCATATCCTTCGGAAGAAGAAGGGGCTGCTCTAGCGCTTCTGCTATGTACCCGGCCCTCCCTCCAGCATAGTTTCTGAGGGAGGCGTCGAGAGGGATGGCTGCGCCATCCAGAGTAAGCTTCGGGGACCAGTCATTGGTCCCTCGCCGCACTTCGACAGTCAAATTTTCCTCCCTATTCTCTGTAGAAGAAGCCCGTTTGTTCCTGGTATCATGGGTCTTCTTCTGCTGCTTAGGTCCCTTCGGAGGAACCACTTCCCCCTCCTCGATGTCAGTCACGTCTGTCAATACCCTTTTCTTCTTCAGATCAGGCAACGGTTTCAAACTTGGATCTTTTGGGGCCGGAGGAGGGGGAGGCGGTGGTGGGAGATTGGCCGTGGGCTGGGACGTGCCAGTGCCCTTAACCGCAGTCGTCGACCTCCTATTCTTCATCAGCTGACCAAGAGTCTGCATGTCCTCCTCGTCAGTATCTTCTGGCAAAGCTATATTCAGGAGTGGGGCGGTTGAATGTCCGTCAGGGGCCTTTTCGGTGGACAAGATTTGGACCTCCCCCGAGTCTTCCTCTTCGAACTTGAACTGATCGATCTGTTCGTCAAGCGAAGGGGTAGAAGAAGCGACTCTTTCCTCGGCTACTGGTTGAAATGGCACTTGAATGGGTTGAACTAGTGGTGGAATGCCCTGCGGATTGGGATGGGGCACCGGGGCGAGATCAAAAGGGGCCAAAAAGGTTTTCCTTGCCACGTCAATACGGTTTAGGCGGCGATCCCCAAGTGTTATGGCGTTGCCTCTCGGCTGGAGTTCAGTCTTTGGGATATAGCCGAGGATAAGGGGAACGAACCTGAGCTGTCCGTCTTCGCTGGCAAAAATCTCCGACCGAAGAAGGTAGTTCAAGGCCGCAGTATTTGTGAGGCTCAGCCGAGGAGACACGTACCTCCTATCTGCAAAGAGGGCGATAAAACTGTCAGTGGAATGTAACATGTCAAAAGGAAGTCCGAATAGCTAGAAACAAGAGAGTCAGAAAAGCTCAAGGGGGAGTATCCCACCTGGCGTTCCTGGCGTGGTTGGGCAATGAACCCCGTCATGCCAGGCACCCGAGACGATCAGAAAATCGTCCTTCATCCCTTTGTTGGACTTGGGAAGACCGGAGAGGAGTCTGACGACATCGGATCGGGACCTTAAATAGTATCCCGCCCCTTTCTTGGTACGACATTCATACATATGTACCACGTCGTGCCAGGTTAACCCCAAGCCTAAGTGACGGTTTAGGTCATCGACTGCACCTAAGACTCTAAATGTGTTGGGTGCGCACTGGTCAGGACTAAGCCTATGGGCGGTAAGGTAGCTTCTGGTGACTGGACCCATGGGAATGGTCATTCCCCCCTCCAAGAAGGCGATAATGGGGATAATGACTTCGCCCTCTTCCCTGTCTAGTAGCAACCCCTCTGTGGAGCAATACCTTAAGCCCACTTCCTGAGGAATGCGATATGTCGCCCTAAAATCTTCTATCTGGGTGGGGCTGTTCACTAGATACTCAAATCTACCCATGGTTAACAAGGTCAGAGGAAGGGAGACACGAAACGGCGACTGGGATAAGCCACCACGGGCCGAAGAGGCAATCTCAATGCAATACGAAAATCTCGGGGAGAGAACTTACGAAGAATGAAATCGGCGGATGAGCTTTGGTCTCGTAGAGAGATCGTAGCGGATTCTGGAACTGGTTGAAGCGGATTACAGAAAGGACTTTGAGAGTCTGAGCGCTTGAGTTCGCCGGGAGTTCTGAAGTTTGCAAAATGAGAAGACAATCTCATCTGGAACTTTATATAGTGGTAGGTGAAGTGGTGAAACTTAGCCCGCCCAAAAATTTCGAGGAGAATCTCGTCCGTTGATTTAAAATGGACCGCTAGATTTCAGGGACAAGACGCCGCCTGGAGTAATCAATGACGCCTCGGAAACGGCGCGACAGCAGCGGTTATAAAGAAGGCGCCCAAACCCACGCGCGGAGTCAAAGTTTTGTGCCCACACTTGGCAAAAGGTCAAAACCCCACTTTTTTCTCTTCGGATGCGAGGAAAAAGTGAAGTTTTGAGGGGCTATTGTGGGTAAGAAAGCCCAGTGTCGTATGTTGGGCCAGAGGCCCAATTCAGACAAGGGTCTCTGTCCGAAGAGGATAAAAACATCAATGTTTTGCCATCCTGGTAAGAGCACGGCCAATGAGGGACAAATGGTCCGTCCGAAGACAACCTTTTCGGGCCGAAGAGACCATCCCCAACGGGCCTGCCCAGAACTTGACCAAGGAGCTATGCTGAAGATCTTCCTGCGGAAGCTGAGCCCCAAGCATGCCTAACTGCGGAGCTATCATGAAATATCCTGCCAATAAAGCTGCCACCGCCACATTTAATGCACTGCAGCAACTTTCCTGGCCGCATTTATGTGGAGAAGACACCTGAACAGTGAATCTTCACTTGCCACCACTCACTGCAGGTTAAAGCAAACGGCTGATGTGACCAGTACTCAAGTAGGCGCCTAGATGAGGGACAAGTGTGCGGTGAGGATGAGAAAAGGGGGTCTATATAAGGATAGCAGGCCTCACAAAGATGGGGGGAGATTCTTTTGTACAAGTGAAAGCTTTCAAATATAAAGCCTCTTCGGACCGAAGAGAAGCATATATAAAACACCAGTTTACCATTGTGTCATCCTGCATGAATCGTTGCTAAATCATAACCCAGCCCAGCTGTTTAACCCATTCTCTACAAATTTATTGTTGGGCATTTGTTGGGCTCACAACACAGAGTTGGCATCAGGCCCAACGAATTCGTACCCTACAAATACCAATAAATGAAATTAACCCTAAATCAATCCCTAAATTAATAAATCAATATATGAAATTAAACCCTAAAGAATTGCAAAGATGGAAAACAACTAACCTTAAAAGAGTCTGAGTGTGAGAGTCAATACTTCGATTAGACAGAGTTGATATATGAAAGTAAATCCTAAATTAATATCAATATATGAAACTAACCCTAAATTAATAAATCAATAAACAAATATATGAAATTAAACCCTAAAGAATTGCAAAGATGGAAGACAACTAACCTTGAAAGAGTCTAAGTGAGAGAGTCAATACTTCGATTAAAAGAATTGGGGAGATGCAAAATGCGAACTAACGAGAGAGTCTATGTTTGTGTGTGAGAGAAATTGAGAAAGTGAAGAAAGAAAAAAGAAGAAGAGAGATTTGAGAGAGACGAAGAGAGTCTTGAATGTGCGTGTGAGATAGTGAAAAAAAAAAAAAAAAAGCGGGAATATTAGCACTAGTCGTAGCGTTAAGGGTTGCCGATAGGCCGGGTCAGGTTGGTCTGGCCCATTTTTACTTGGTCTATGGGCACAATAGGCTATTAACTAGTTAATGGGCCGGCTCGGGCTGAGCCGAAAGAGAAATCTCCAACTTATGACCCTGCCCATGGGCAATGCCCATTTTGTCTTTAATGAGCTAGAGTATTGGGTTTGGCCTAATGGGCTATCCATGAGTTTGTGTTAGCATATTATTTTATTATTTTCATAAGGAAAGAATCAATTTTTTATAAGGGAATAATCAATCTATTTTTTTTAAAAAAAACAAAAGAATCAAAGAATTTAATACTTAATTAAAATTTTTTTTTTTTTACAATCAAATCTATTTAATTTTTTTGTTTTGTTGATGGAAACCTTTTTTGTTTTATTAAGGCTTTAAATGGTTTTCTTATTTATTTTTATCATTAATAAAAAAAAAATGTCAAATGGTTAATTCAAAGTTGCTAGACTACTAGAAAAATATATATTTAGTAAACTAAGTTTAGCATAATCACTTTAAATATCTTAGTGGTTGGGGAAGTTCTCTTAAAAAGTTCTATAATGTTTCAAGATTCTCTATACTATCTCAAGATCAATTTTTTATACGCTTCCTATATATTTTTATTATGAATTCTGAGTTATTGGGCTGGGCTACAGGCTGGGCTCTTAGGCTAGCCCACCGAGTACCCATGGGCATAAAAACTAGCCAACGGTCTAACCCACTAGGCTAGTGGGCTACCCATGGGCCTCAATAACAACAGGCCAGGCCACCCATTAGCCTGGTGGGCTGTCGAGCTTCTGGGTTGGGTCACGGGCCATGGGCCCTTATATAGCATACGTGCATAATTGACTCGAAACCCGAACATTCAGTTTGGGTCAGGTTTCAGTTCTGTTCATTTTATATTTTCAAATATAATTGGGTTAGTCAATGTTGAATTCTTAAAATTCAATTTGGAAATTGCATAGGTTTTAATGAGGTGACTATAGAAAAAAATCTTTCCATTAGAATTAAGCTTTTTTTTTTTTTTTTTTTTTTTTTTTTTTTAACACAAGATAGAAATTCTACTCTAACCTAATCTAAGTATATATGTATGTGAAATTCCCTCTTAGACACTTGAACTCCAGTCCTTACCTCCTATACCCCACAAGCACTTATATATATGTGTGTAAAGTTTCCATTAGAATTAGGCTTTTAAATTCAAATTTAAGTTGGCATTTCTATTGTGAAAGTTTTTTTTTATAAGTGATTAAATCTTTTCTCAAATAAATTGGGTGATGATTAATGTCAAGAGATTTCTTTTTAAGGTTTATTTAAAATTTGAATTGAAAATAAAATATGGAAAATATAAAAGATGATAGAGTCTTAAATCTTAACTAAGGAAATTAGGTTAGGTTTTAAGTTGAAAAAGGAAATAAGAGGGAAGTTCAAAATAGGAATTGATTTTTTTATTTATAATTGGAAATAAAAATATATAATTTCAAAAGACGATTTTTTTTTGGTCTTAGTTGTGGTTCCTCATTGATCATGATTTTTGTAAAGAACAGGCAGTCAAGCACATCAATGAGGAACCATAACAAAAAAAATTCTTTGCTAGTTTTGCATTCAGATCATCTTTCTTCTGTTTTGTACATGTTTATATGTCCTTGTCTTCATCGTCATCATAGTTAAAAGGTAGTGGTACTGACTTAAATTCCCGATACTATCTAACATTGTTTAAGTGTTCATTCTCCAATCTGATCAGTTCAACATAAATTTCTCATTAGTATATGAGGAGGTTTTGGAGCCTGGAATGTGCCATAGACAGCTCAAGTTTAGGTCTATGCTTAAACCAGGTCTTGTAAGCAGTTCTGAAGCAATTTAGCTATGCATATACTGTTAAAGAAAATAATTTTACGCATATTCTAACTGATTTGCATGTGGCTGAAACATGATCTACTGTTTGACTTTCTTAACAAGTGTTCGGGGGCCTTTTTTCGATGCTCGGTCACGTGTAGTCTGTTAGAGGGGTGACCTTGCTAGACCCAGGTTTGTTTGGGGAGTTGCGTCCAGAACTCAACATTGGGCCACGTGGTCCAACGGCTATTGACGTACTTTTAAGCCTACAAAACCATTAAAACCAAAGTCTAAGAATCACAATAATGGTGTGGGTTCTAGTTAGCTTAACTGGTAAAGTCTCTGATGATTGTATAAGAGATATAAGGTTCAATCCCCGCCTACACTAAAAACTGATTGATATCTTGGTCTGATGATAAAAAGCTATTATCAAGAGCGAATGCCATAGGTTAAAACTCTCTAAAAAAAAAAAGAATCACGATAATGGTTGAATAAATATGTAATATGTGTTTGATATAATAACTTTGATTAATAGTTGTAATAATAGTTGAAATAAAGTATATGTATTTAAAGGTAAAGTAATCATGTATTCAATGATGTAAATTTAAAAATATAGAAGCAGAGTCACTTATTTCTGATGGTTTGCAGCTCCAGCTGTATAGCATCAGTGAGTAGACAGCATTCCAGCAAAATGACTTCAGCGGTAGAGAGGCAGTTTGCCATGATAACTTCAAGATTGAAGGGGAAAAATGGGTGCAACTGGAGGGAAAGAGAGTATGTCCAGCTATGTGTAGGAGCTAGTTAAGCTTACCTCTCTTATCATGCACTTAAATGAGTTTCCCTTTTGACAATTCTCTTTTAGTTGTTATGAAGTTATAAATAGTGTTGCCTTCCATGAGAAGGGCTTTTGTATAGAGTATTTATGCCTTCTAAAGGAAAGGCTTTATGTAAGATAGATTTGTGCCTTCTAGGAGAAGGCTTTGATATAAGATCTCGATGCCTTCTAGGAGAAGGGCTTTAGTAATACAAGTTCATGCCTTCCATGAGAAGAGCTTTTAGTATGAGTGTTTGATATCTCTTGAGAAGTGTGGAGATGGGAAAAGATATAGATGTTTTGTGAGATATAGTATTTGTAATATGTATGATATATGGAAGTATAAGAGATATGGAGGTTAAAGATAGTAAAAAAATGAGATTATAACTGCTGGAAAAGTTGTAGATATTGCTTTCCAAGAGGAAAGATTTTGTAAGAAAAGGGTATGGAGATGTGTTTAAGTGTTTGGAAATAGGAGCAGTAAGATAGATGTATTCTCTAAATATGGAGAGTTAGAGAATGAGCATAAGAGAGTAATGATGTTGTAGTGTGTTTAGCAATGCTACTGGGATTTTCTGCTGGGATTTTCTACTGGGGGATGTATGAACGCTTATGAATGGCATTTATGAGCTAAGGGCTGGAGAGTTAGTTCTTAATTTAGAAACTAAAAACTCAGAAGCTCAGAATTTCATTAAGAGTTTAAGAAGATTATTAGAGGGATAGAGAATAGAGAAGTTTATGAGGGAGTTGTTCTTCTCTATTGGTGTGTTTTGAGGTGTTGGTGAATGACTCTATTTATAGCTAAGTTTAAGGGGGTATTTTAGCAAATAATCTCAGCCAAAATCTATCCTAATCAGCAATGAATTTTCAGAAAATCCATCCTATGATTCAGCCAAAAATGGTATGTTTAGCTTTAATATGTTCTTACTGTTTTAGGTAATAGCTGCTGGAGGAAAGATAAGTAGAAAAGGAAAGTATTTTAGCAAGAAAGAGATAGTTACTTTAGTTGGTTTTGGTTTTTAGCCAAATAAGGAAAATCAGTAATGTTAAGGCTGCTGGGTCAGCTGTCACAGCTGTTCTGAAAAAGCTATCCAACTGTCAGGAAAAATTGTACCAGCTGTCATAGCTGTCAAGAAAAGCTGTCATAGCTGTCATAAGACAGCTGTTGCTTGGGGCAAAAGTAGATGAGATCAGATGTCAAGCTGCTGAGATTTCAGCATTAAATGGCTGATGATATCAGTTTCAGTCAGGTGTCAAGTGCTGAACACACTGCTGGTGTTTTGCTGGAAATACTTCCTTTTTTGGGTGTTTGTATTTTTGGTCCAAGGTTCTATTACAACACATTTTTAGTATGTAATAGAACGATTGGTTGATAGTTAATGAAGCATTGGAGATCTAGTTAAGGTCTCATTGTGTTGTGACTTAATCTTGATGAGCAAGAAGAGCATTTAAGACTTTGCTTTAGCATCTGGCAGAGGAATATTTGGTCTAATTGTGGCAGACAGTAGCTGGGTATGAGAGATATCATGAATATTCTATATATATGGAGATTAAAGATAGCCAATCAGATTAGGCCATGTGTTTGAGTTGGATTTTAGCTGAAAGTAGTAATGTAGTTTATGTAGAACAATATAATGAAGTTTCTAAATTTGTATAATAACAACTGGAGGTTGAATGAATAGTTATTTTGTTTAACATTTAGATGGCTGGAGATATTGAGTATTTGTCATATGATAATATTAAGTTTTAGGAAAAAAAACAATGGGAAATTTTATCATTTTAAGTGCTATGTGATAAGATATGCTTACCATATGTTACCCGTTACACACGAACTCATCAGAGTTTAGGGAGTTGAAGAAGACACGTCAAACAACATGTTTCTTTTATCAACTTTAAACCGTTGGAGATTTACAAAACATACCTCTTGGCCCTCCAAATCACGACTCCCAAAATTTCCCTAAAGAGACTCATAAGTTTGGATCATAAGCCAGAGATGAGATGACGTACCTTGGGTTTTGTTGTCATTTTGCGTAAATATGGGCTTTTGTTGAAGAAGCCGCTTGCCATGAGTGTAAGAGAGGTAATATGGGCCGTGAGCTTTGATTGATTGCTTGAACCCAATCCATATGTTGATGTTGATGATGTCATGGGGTTATGATCCCAATTGATGAAGAGGAAATGTGGAATCCGCCTCTTGAAGCAAGGATCTTGTGGGCCATGTGAGCCCAATCCATGTAGTTGAATGAGATATGAGCCTATTTTAAGCTTTAAAGAGATTCATCCACACCTTAACTAAGTCAAAGAATAGTTCATTTTTATGAACACAAGGGAAAGGCAAAATGAATTGTTCATTTTTTTTTTTCCTGCACTCTATTCTAGGCCACATCAATTTATTAGTTAGATGCCTACAGTGTTAAGGAAAACATTACTTGCCAGAAAGTTGAATTTTTTTTTCATTTAACATTTGATTGCTAAGAATTTCGTTAGTTGCCTAGTTTCAAAACAAAGTGGAAAAATAGCATCTCGAGTTTTTAAAACTCGAGTTCTGGGTAGAAATCGAGTTTCTAATACTCAAGATCCTGAGCTACAAACATCTGACATGGACTTTTTTCCATTTGGAGCCACATTGAAATTGAGTTTCTAAAACTTGATTTGCGATAGATTGAAAATCGAGTTTCTAAAACTCGATTTGTGATCATATTTCACCACTTCAGTGTCCAGACCAGAACACTTTCGCACCCAAACATACAAACCCCAACCTGAGACAAGTGCAAACATCAGTAAACCCATCTGCAAACCCATCGGCAAAGACAAGTGCAGAAATCAGAAAACCCATTGGCAAACCCATCGGTGGAGACAAGCGCAAACATTAGAAAACCCATTGGCGGAGACAAGTGCATCTCATCGGTGATAGAAAACTCTCGTCTCCTCTCATCGGCAACCTCTCACTCAAAACCTCACTCGAGTTTCACTTCTTCTTCCTCACGATCTTCTGAGTTCTTCATGTAGATTAGACCCAGATTGTCCAATCACCCACTCAGATCTGTTCTTCCTCAGTTCTTCGTCGTCAGATCGTTGGTTCTTCTTCATGTATGTTCTTTGTCGTCAGATCGGTGGTTCTTTCTTCAGTTCTGTTGTTGCTCAAGTACCAAAATCAAGTCTTAGAGATTCAGTTTTGCTTTTTAGAACTCAAGTCTTAAAGACTCGAGATCTATGTGACATTTTCTGTCCAACTCATCTAGCACAAGACTCGCAAAGCGAGTCTTTGAGACTCGAGTTTTAATATAGATCTCGAGTTTCTGAAACTCGAGATGCTAGTTTCCTTATACGTTTCAAATGCGTGTTAACTTACCACATTGTAGACCCTTACACAGCTAATCTGCAAATATCCCCCCAGAAAGCTTCTTAAGTTACACAAGTGAATATCAGCACAGTAACACTTTTGAACAAATATGTAAGATATATGCATTGCATCTCTTGTAGAGTGCTCTGGATCTTGAGGTATATCAAAACTAATTTTGACTAATATGACATCCTAAAGAAAAGTTAATTTTATTGAAAGCAGACTCTCTATTTTCAATTTAAATATTATCAACCTATTTAAAGGCTCCAAGAGCTCTTATTTTCTAATCAAAAAAATCATAAACAAATTCTAATGGATATAGTATCATAATAAGACTAATTTGTCTAGAAACCCCTTTAAAACACCTAAAATTGAAGAAATAAAATCATAAATCACTTAATCCTAAAATTACATAAAATATCGAAAATTAATGACAAAAATTGATGCCTACGATATGTTTCACATCAAACCCCATGAATGAAACTTGATCTCGAATTTTTGTCTAAAAATTGAAATCTTCTGCTTCAAATAGAAAGCCACATCAAACCCCATGAATGAAACTCGATCTCGAATTTTTGTCTGAAAATTGAAATCTCCTGCTCCAAATAAAAAGATATTTTGAATACTTAAAAGAACTTGATATGTTTTTGAAATTTGCTCTGCATCCTGAGATAGTAAAATATAAAATCCCCACATTCTGTCCTACATTATACTGGGGGAAATTACATGGTCAAACGACATGGGTACCACCATTTATTGTGGAGTATTTGTAAGCAATGGATGCATTTATCTTGTAAACGGTTACAAGGTAACTTTTTGATATGTTAATCAAAACCATACTCTGGAACCTACTCTATTGTAACAACTGCTGCTTTCTTCCCCACAACCATGGGGAGAAATTGCATTTATGAATTAATATCTGTTGCACCATTGATGTCTATGGACAATAACAAAGTTCAAAAATATATAAATTTCTTAATGTTTTCTTAGACTTATGATGGACAGTGGCCTAAACCTCCCATTTTTTATTATTAGCTTTCTCCTTTAACTTTCTCATAATCTTGACCTTTCCTAGGTTGTCCTAGATCAATTATGAAATACTCAGACAAGGGTGAAATCAGGCCAGGTCAGAGAAAGGACCTGACTTTAAGCATCAGATTGGCTTAGCCCCAAGCTCATATTTTTATAGATTTTAATTTGAGCCCATTTTGCTTGTCAAGCTTCATGGTAACAAATTTACCATATTGAGAAACTTTGTGGCTTTAAATAGGCCTAAATGCAAAAACACCCCTCGGGTTTGGATTAGTTGCAAAAATAATATGGGGTTTCCATGTCCATCAAATTAACCTCTGTGATTAATTTTTGTTAAACCTTATAGACGGAAAAATCACATGACCTCATAGACGTGAATCAATTGGTAAGTCTTCTTAATGTGGACAAGCGATTATCATGCTATTTTTCCAACCATAAAAACTAATGGGAGTTAGTCCAAGGTCAATTTGGGGGATATGGAAACCTCAAAGAGTTACAAGGAATAATTGAAACTTCGAGAGGTGTTTTTGCAATTGACCCAAACTCCAAGGGGTGTTTTTGCTTTTTGGCCTTTAAAATATATAACGATGAATTTTGTGGAAAATAAATTCTACAGCCAAGAAAAAAAGAGAGATTTTACAAGGCATGCAGTAAAAATGGAGTTCGGGGAAAAACATTTAGACTAAGGATATTTCATGGCATCCATTCCTTGATATCCAATACAGTATATCAAGAGGTACCGCACTTTGTCAATCAAATAACCAACGAAAGATAAATCAATAAAGTAACCAAGCTAAATATTAAATTTCATAGATTCTGGATTAAAAGCATAGTTAAGATTTCTTACATCTGAGAATTCTATGGTGGAGCAGAGAAATAAAGTATAAAGCATACATTGATGCTAATTTCAACCAATAATTCTGCTGAAGTGCAAGTCCATGAATATACACTGAATTAAACACGCAAAGCACATAGCACCAAACTCACCTTCTCCACCCTGGGCGGGCCACCTTATCTGAAATTCAAATCCACCAAATGGTTAAAATCATTCGGAACAAAATTCCAGAAACAGCATCAACAGTACGCAACTGAAGATTTTTCAGAAACTAATATATATGTGTGTGTAATATATATGTGTGTGTGTGTGTGTGTGTGTGTGTGTGTGTGTGTGTGTAAACTACGAATTGAGTGACCCAGAAATAGAAAAAATGGTCTTGACATTTATGCCAACATGCAAGAAGAAAAAGATACACATAAGAATGGAAATCATTTTTTATGCATTTGATAGAAAGCTGTTGTGTTGGATAAGCTTACATCTTCCATGACCAACTTAGGGAACATTTGGAAGTTGAAGAGAAAAGATGACACAATATCTCTCATCCCTTGGAACAATGCTAGAAACAAGATGATGACATATAAGCAACATGCTTAATATCAGATGGACACAACAGGTGTAGAACAAAAATGTATTTAAAAAACCAAGTGCATTGCAACCAGCTGATAACAAAAGTACAAAAAAACTGCATATCTGTTCAAGGTTCTTACCCTCACCGTCTTTAGAGGGTGATGGTGATCTGTCACTTTTGCCCCCTCCTTTGCCATTTGATGGAGCTAGCCTTTGCACCCATGGTGACATTGAACTCAATTTACCATTAGTGGAAGCTGGCAAAGAATGCCACCTGATGAAACCATTTTCCATTTCATCTTGACCAAACCTCGGGGATCCTTGTGCTCTAAGTTTTGCCTTGGCAGATTCAGTTGCTTGCATATACTTTGGCAGGGTTGGAGTATTCTGTGAAACATTCTCTGGGTATTCCTGCTTTGTTGGGAAAGATCTTCTCCGGCTTTTCTGGTTCCCCTTACTAGTGTAATCCTCTGTATTTTGCTCCTCATTCACCACTGGAAAGTTATCAACTTTTTCAACAGTTTCCAGAGGAATGTGCTCACCAGCAGGGTGATCATCATGCATCATATCAACTGTCTCCTCCAATGCCAATGGTTTTGGAGGTATTTCTACCTCAGACAGTTTAGGGTCGTTGGAAACTACCACTATTGGGTCATTTACTTTTTCAGAGGAATTATTGCTACCCTTCTGAGGAGCATCAGATACTGTGGAGCTTGATACCTTTCGCATATTTAACTTTGGCTTCTCAGTCATAGTTTCTGACCGATCAGGAGCCACTGAGTTGGATACAGCAACTTTCCTCAAATTTCGTTTTACCCTCTCAAGTTCATCGGGAGTCTGTTCCTGCCCTGGTTCTGATGGATCATAGCTTTCCTGAGGTAGTGTCTGGGCTTTTCACACTCAGATGTGGGATGCAGTGAATTATTTTCAACATTTACAGTTGGGACCTTGCGCACACCTCGTTTTGCCCTGCTTGATTGAGTTTCCCCAGTTTGAATGCCGTCTTGCTGTCTATGAGATTTAGTGTTGGGAACACATTTTGGCTGTGAAAATGGTCCCCAAAATTGAGATGATGATCAGCGTTCTAGCCAATCCCAAGCTGAATTTGGTTCAACTGGGTCATAGTGGAGGCTCAAGGGCATAGCAGTTGGCAATGAAGCAAGAAGCTATATAACGAGCAACATTGAACTCCATCAACTCCGATATTACATGCTGTAATAAAAATAAAATACTAAATATATAATATCCTAATATCTTACTTGCTTTGTCACTTTGCTTCAATTTCATATACTTTTCTTTTTCTTATACGAATCATTTAAAATGTAGATTATAGAGGCCACTCAAGTTCTGCAGCTTGAGCCTTATCTGGTAAGCAAACCACAGTGTTACATGGGTCAGTCTATATTTAGAAGGTTAATGACAATAATGCTATGGCCACTTAGTTTCCCCAATTAGTGCACCCATACAATAGTCCATACTACCTTTTGCATACATAATTGTAGTGAAAAGGCTGATTAGACAGTGGATTAATCCTGTACAGAAGATGATTCTAAAATTCAGAACATTTTTTTCTTGATTGCAAATGATATACTAATCGTACAAACCATGAAAGTTCTGAAGTATTTAAAAAAACCAGATGCTCATATACTTTACAAATAAAAGAATTTGTTGACAGCTTTTCTGGCCTAGTGGTTGTATGTAATCCAACTGGCCCAACCTGTGTAACAACCTGGTAAAGAGAAAGATATATTACAAAGACAGAATAAGATGCACAAGATATTACCAGGTTTAGAGCTGCCTAGAAAATGCAATAAGCTCAACAAGAAATGAGCTTATCCAAGTAAATCAATACATCAACAGTGAAAAGAAAAAAGAACAAAAGGCAAAAGGAACTGAAAAGCATTATGACATCACATTCTTGAGATAAATGCTGGCAGTCAAAGAATATAAAGTCTATAAGGAAGCATGTATTAAATTTGGATGATGAATAGATGAGTGACACATGAAATTCATTCAAATCTGAAAATTCAAAGTAGCATCAATCAAGGACTTTTGGGGGCAGGTATATAAATCAGGACAACAAGACAAAAAGTGAGCAAGGTCATTTCACTCATCTGCAATTAGACCAAACCAGCTAGAAATCATTGTGGTTCAATTTTGTAAGTACTGTTAAGGGCAATGAGAATAGCAAATGGTTGATGCTGTGATATAAGATACAATAGCAAATAGTTAACAAGTGATGACAACCTCTTGGGCAGCCAAACCCGATTAATATTGTTTAAAAAATTTGAGCAGAGCTGGTTTACATTCCTGCAATTACTTAATAAGTGGGAATACCTCAAAGATCAACACGATATGGATTTAGTGCAACGGGGTACTCCATAAATATACCAGAGGCCCAACGAAATGTAATTTTAGAATTTCTTCTATATGATGAACAAAACTCACAGCGTTTTAGATAGGCTAAACGGCAAAAAATGATCCATATAGCCAACCCCACTTACTTGGGATTAAGGCTTAATTAAGTTGAATTGAGTTGAATAAACACAGTGCATAAAGAACTCCCAATATTGGGTATAATAGAAAAATTACGAGATTCTTTAACCACATCATATAGATATTCAGAAAGACCAGTTACAGATTAATTAAAACCAATTTAGGTGTTACTTGAAAACTTACCACACTGCATCCTTTCTGCACTTCGAGCCCACAAACAGAAAGTCTGACTTTTCGACCACGAATGCGTGCCTGTAACTTAACTATTCCCCGCATGCAACGCAAAGTAGCAACGGCCTGTCTCCTTATGATGCCCTTAAGAGCACGAAATGCCCAGCAAGCCTTCACAGATATTATAATTAAAATTAGATCTGTATTACATTGAGATAACCTTGTACATTTAACTTAAAGAAAGAAAAACGTATGGATCTTTGTTTCGCAGATAGCCAATGAAAACTTAGTTTTCGTTCAAAAATTATTTAAGTACAAAATTTCCTAACAGTAAATCACATAACTATTTAATTTTATATAATAAAAAAAACACACTAAATATAGTGTTTCAGAATCCATACACATAATTTTCTTTACATTAAGTGGAAAATTTGTAATCCAACCTGAATACCTGTCAATAACTGAAATAAGACCCTCATACAATAGAAATATAGACGCCTCTACAATATCTATACTTCCCCACCCCCAAGCCAAAACCCTAAAAGATTAACTAGAAAATAAAAAATCAATGTGCACACATGCAAATAGTGCTTTTTTTTCCCGTAAACAATGAACCTTTTTTTTCCCGTAAACAATGAACCATAAAATTTTTACATGTTTGTATTTCTATCTCAATTTTCATTTTATGATTATCATTAATAATGTTAATTGCTTAAACAATCATTCGCAGTATGTACTGGTACTCCATAGCATCAATTTTTAGATGGTTTCTCCAAGATATTACCTCATAATGGCTTTCATGAGTTCTTTAAAACCACGAATACTTTCAATTATAAGACAGTACTATAAGAGACTCTAGTCAAAACCCCAACATATTATCATAAGGGTATGCATTTATCTAGAAGATGTGGCATACAACGCATTAGAGAACCAGAAAGACATGCTAGAAAGGATTGCAGAATTAGCTTCAAATTTCTGGTTCATGTAATTAACCATTATGACATATCTTTTTTTTTTTCATGCAAGAAAAGTTACCAAATAGCCTTTAAAAGCTGCCTGTGCCTTTGTAGCAGCTTGTTCTTGCCTAGTAATCTCAGCACTGTCAGCTGAATCCAAACCCATGGTTCCTTCTGTATGTGCACCTTGCTTTGCAGGCATTGAGACAACTGCATCATGTGGTAGGTTGGCAGTTACTCCAATTTCTGATTTTTCTTCAATTCTGTTCAAGGTATGGAGTGCCACATCTGAAATTACAGAAGGATTCACTGACAAATCACCAGACAATGCCTTACAGGCAATGGTTGCCTCTTTATCGGTTGTAGATTTCTTCACATGAGATGAGATTCACAAATCAGTGCAGGCCCAAGTCAAACATTGCTGAGTATTTCAAAAACCAAATTGAAAGCATGTGCATAATTTCCACTATATATAAGCAGTAAGCAAGTAACAAGCAGCAGGCAACAGGCAACAGGCAAAATGGTAAAACTATATCTTCTAATTATCAATTGACAAAAGATATGTGAAAACATATTATGTAGTGAAATTTCAAGTATAACATGAATTAGATATATGACACATAATACCTAGACATAACGCTAACCTCACATAAACTTCTACACTTTGATCCAACAATCAGGGACAGGCTATAGTTGCAAAACATTGATAATCAGCCAATTGAACCTCCAAATGGGCTATAAGCCACATTCAATAATTATGCCTTTTACATAACTTAGTGGAGCATAAATCATTATAGGCATGAGATATTTAGATAGTATGGTATCCTGACATGAGAAGATGATATCAATATCTCAAGAAAAGAGAATAGCACAAGTAGAAACAATATGTAATAATCTGTCATTCAAATAATTATGGTGTTCCACATGCGCCCTTCATTCCAGTAAACCAACATCATACATCAAAACATGTACACATGCATAGATGTAGAAAGAGAAAGAGCCAAATCATAACCGTGAGCAGTAATGGAATACTGAAAGGCGGTAACTAAGTACCTTTAAAAAGCTAGATTTGGATGGTGTCTTCCCAAAAAGTATGGTCTATACCACTTTCCTGGAGACTTTCCCATTGCAAGAAGGCTTATACCAAATAAATTGGACCTATTTTCCTAGCCCTGCATGGTTTAACAAGTTAAAGCTCAAAAGACATATATACAAGCTAAAAAATAACATGATATAAGTTTTATGCTGATCCAAAAAAAATAAAAGAACACCAAAGATTCAGTCAGGATTCTCAATCTCAATCTGAACCAATTTTTTGAGCCCACGTAACCTCAGTCTACGTCCATTTTATACAAAAAATCAAAATATCATTCAAACAGAAATAAACAGCAATTTCTCTGTTGCGCACTAAAAGCACTTAGACCATCCAAACTAAAAGATTCTCTCTGTAATGCCAAGCAAAAATTACCAAGATTTCTATACATTGCTACTGAAACCCTTCCCATCCCTCCCCCTCCCACTCTCCAAATACCCCCAAAAGAATTCATTCACTTGGTTGTTGTCCATATCATATCATCATGAATTAAAAGATAAATTAAGTAGTGAGCATGCAGCTATCATATACTCTTGACCACAAGACAAACACAGAAATTCCTCTAGCTCACAATCAGAACGCCCAGCATAGAAATTCAATTTCCAAAACAAATATGCAACCACAATTTTACTTGTATTTCCACTCAAAAAAGTAAACATTCCAGTAAACTAAAACACTTGAAGACAAATTACAATAAAGCATAAATGCAAAAAACTTGGTTCCTTCATTCATTCTCGATGCACCCCAATTCACCATTTTGCACAAAACCCAATATACTAAATCAGACACAGCCTCACAAACACCACAGACCCATTACAATAAGCTCAAGGAAACCCACTGCCCACAAACCAATACAGAAACAATACGAAAATCCACAAACAGCCCAAGAACCAAGCTCTCAAATGAGACTAATGTAAATAGAATAAACACACAAACACTGAAACAGTAGAAGACTTGCACAAAGTAAAACATACCCACATACATGAACACTCAGTTAAACAAAAATATATAATATACCAACAAAATAACAACCCAAAAAAAAAAAAAAAAAACCAACATTTAGAGTAGAGAGAGAGAGAGAGAAATGAAAGTGGGTTTGAGCAATGTGGCTCAGATCTGAGACATACCTGAGAAACAGAGAATGGTGATATCTAGGCGTATGAAATAGTTCAAGAAATGTTTATACAAGGAAATCAAAGTTTGTATGTATTAAAAATTTGACTTTTTTTTTTTTTTTTTGTTTGTTGACACAGCATAAAGATTTGAACTTTAAAACAAACAAAAACAAAGAAATAAAATTTCAGGAAGAATTACTTGATAGAACTGGTATAATGGACTGGACCCCTTCAACTTCAACCTCTCTCTCTCTCAGTCTCAGACTCACTCAGTCTCTCTCTCAGTCTCACTGAACTTTAAAAGAAAAGAATTTTTTTTGTTTCTTTTCTTTTTTTGGGTGGGAAATAAAGCAATGAGAACTCAAATATTTTAACATTGCACAAAGGAATAAAAATTATCAAAATAATAATAAAATTTTATAAAATATAGTATTTTTTTATAAGAAAATATATATATTTTTGAAAAGAAATTGCTGAAAGAAAATGGTTATTAGAGGTCGGGTGACAGGACAATTGCATTCAGATGTCAGAGGGACCATAGGTCATAGCCCCACGATTTTATTTTGCTTCTTTTTTTTTTCACCGAAATTCTTAATTTTCTCTCAGAAATTGTACATAAAAATAAATGAGTTTCTTTAAAGAAAGCCACTTCATGGTTCATACATTTATGTCCACTAGTACCCTTTTTTTTTTCTTTTTTTTTTTTTAACAAGATATAAATTATGATTTAATTTAAACTAAGTGTATATGGGTGAAACTCCTTCTAAGAGACTTAAATTTTGGCTCTTATCTCTCATATTTCACAAACACTTATACTTGTAAAATAATCATCATACCAAAGATACACAGTAATATGTAAAAGTGAGAAAAAGGAGTGTAACAAATATGATCTCAAATTGTTACTATTCAGAAGCCCATTTGATGGTTAAAACTTATTTTGCTTCTTTTTTTTTTCACCGAAATTCTTAATTTTCTCTCAGAAATTGTACATAAAAATAAATGAGTTTCTTTAAAGAAAGCCACTTCATGGTTCATACATTTATGTCCACTAGTACCCTTTTTTTTTCTTTTTTTTTTTACAAGATGTAAATTATGATTTAATTTAAACTAAGTGTATACGGGTGAAACTCCCTCTAAGAGACTTAAACTTCAGCTTTTATCTCTTACATTTCACAAACATTTATACTTGTGAAATAATCATCACACCAAAAATACACAGTAATATGTAAAAGTGAGAAAAGGGAGTGCAACAAATACGATCTCAAATTGTTACTATTCAAAACCCCATTTGATGGTTAAAACTTATAAAGCATTCCTCTCTTATAAAAAATATCATTTTGACACATTAAAAACCTACTTTATTATTTTAACACTTCATTTTATAATTTACCATTTATCACATCTACTATTCTCCAATTTTATACATTAAAATAATATATACAACTAGTAAAATAACATTAAAAAATTAACAATATAAAAAAATACAAAATAAAAAAATCATTTCAACTACTCACCGCCACCCCCCACCACAGCCAACCACTGTTACAAACCCATCACCATAACCCACAAACCACCGCTGTTACTAACACACCACCATAACCCACAACCCACCATTGTTACAAAAAACAACCCAAATGCAAAACAAAACCAAAATCAGCCCAACCACATGCAGCAAAAATAAACCCAGCAAACCACAATACCACAGGCCGAAACCACCACCTCAAAATACCAAACCTACAAAACTACAATCAAATTTCTCAAACCAAATCCAATCCCCAAAATCAACCATAAACAATCCAAACAAATAAGGGGATTCGGATCTTAGTGAGATTGGGCAAATTTTCTGCGAAGGCGAAGCAAGCTGCTTGGCAAGTAGCAAGCGGCGTTGGCGGAGGCGAGCGGCATTGGCATCGGAGGAGATGTGAGCTACTTGGCGAGTGGAGGAGGCGATCTTTGACGAGCGGCGAAGGCGATGGAGTCTTCAAACCAGAGGCGATGGTGGCAGCTTGATCAGTGAGGGCGGCTTGATCTGTGAGGTATCGGTGAGGGTGAGGGAATCTGATCTGAAGAAGAAAGAGAGAGAGAACACGGGTTGGAGAGACAAATTTGTGAGAAGAGAGAGAAAAAGTTGAATAATTTTTTATCTTTTTTAACACATATGTCCGTACCGTTCTATCTCTAGAACGGTACTGTTCACGTGTTTCAAAATTTATAGAATTTATAACACGTTACGAGAAGGGTTTTTTTGGCATTTGGTGTGTCAATTTGGCATTTGGCACACTTGATGGTAAATGCCCTAAAAGACCATGTTTTGAGAGTTTGAGAGTTTTTCTCCCATTTTTATTTCGGTTCCAAATCCTAATCAATTCAGTAGGTGTGAATTTTTAAAAAAATAATTCAATAGTAATAATAATAAAGAAGAAAGTTGAACTCTCTTCAAAAGAGAACAAGCAACATTACTAAGCTACAGTCTACAAAGTTCTACCAATATATGTGTATGTATATATTAATTTTATTTTCAAATTTTAATTTATATTTCTTTAAAATCTAATAAAATTGGAATTAATTGCATCCATTTTATGGCGATTATCCTTTATTGTCACATGATATCAATGAATTTCTTTTTATGATGACAAATTCAAACACAAGCTTTTTTCTAACAATGAGATACTTTACTAATTGAATTAATTAAAACCAACTTCAGCTATTTCTTAAAAGTCTTAAATATTTAAAAATGCAAGATGAATCGAAAGAATTAATTTCTTGTTATAAAAGTATATATTATTTGACATTTAAGGAAAAAGAGACATCATTTTTTATAGTGAAACTGTGGAAAAGTGCGATATAATTCTAATCACAAGTTCACAACATAGGCACCACAAAAATGCAATTATTATTAGACTATACTTGAAGCCAATTTTTTTTTTTTTTACTCTTTTAAACTAGGAGTGGTAATTAAGTGAAAGATAGGGTGTTGAGGTCCAAAATGTAATTGAGGATTTGGGCCTTAGAAGGAAGGGAAATTAGGGCCAATAAGATGGAAAAGGAAATTTGAAGGCCCAAGGAGGTCCAGTAAGGAAAAAGAGAAACAAAAAATCAAAGGAGTTTGTGGAGATAGAAGATTCAGGCCCAGGACGTGGATGGGCTCTCTGGCCTCAAAGAAAGGATCCTAGAAAAAGGCTGGGATGTGCTAAATATATAGGACGCGGATGGTTCAGGAGATGACATGGGGGAAGATACACGCACCTCAAAAGAAAGGAAACAAAAGCGGTCCTGTCCAGATCAAATCCTTGGACCCAGATAGCGATAAGTATAGATGGGAGTCCCATGACCAACTCCTGATAATAAAGACCAAGAACCAAGGATCTCGTACGAAGCAGAGGGGGTGAAAAAATGGTAACAGCTAAACTCTTGACAGTTCTTATTATTCTATATGTTTTGGATGCAGAAAAAATGGTTTTGCTGTTTCTGAATTTGACTAGCTTCATAGCTGTGAGATGACATAATGTGACCATGCATGGTGGTGGTACCCTGTTATAGGATAAATTCATGTGTGCATTTCAGATTGCCAGTGGGGAACATATGGCGGCTACTTTCCATTTCCCCTCAATTTCGGCTTTTACATGATATTTTTGTTAAACACCTTTCATATTGCCAATCTTTGTGTATGTGATATAAGAGGAAGAGAAAGATGACAAATACAAGTGCACTTTTCTAAAGTTCATGTATTCTTTCTGAATCTCCTTGATTATCTTTTTGATTTTTGAATTTTTTTTTACAGTCTCGCGAAGATGTGATTTAAACTAGGGTATTGCTTTGTTATTTGAAATCCAAGGAATGTGATTGTGCTTTTGTCCTTAACTAAATAACTTGTTCTCAAATTATTATATTTTCTTAAAAGATGACAAATTAGAGTAATCAACTTATGTAACATTCTTTTATCAGCTAATTTTCGAGGTCCTTACAACACAAAAATCCACTATATGTGCCCAAATAATTAAGCTTTTAGTGATGTTTGGACTAAAAGATGGTAACAAGACGGTTCAGGGTCAGATTAGAAGTACCTTGTACTTGATTCCATCCCTTCTTCGAGTTGGGTAAAACCCATGTGAGGAAAGAGTGGAGTTGATGGGGGCAAGAAAAGTTAGATATTTTTTCATCTCTAATGAATTGACTTCAATATTAACAAGGTGGAGATGAAAGAGAAAGGAACTAAAATTATAACAATACAAGAGAGAAAACAATTATTTTGGGGATGATACGAGAAAATGTAAAAACAAAAAATGATAAATTAATAGTGTGGATACTTGACTCCACACAAAGGATATTTGTTCGCTTTGGGGAGCTAGGCCCTCACGAATTTGTCTTCTTTGACCGAGTGTAAGACCAATAGCTTGCTTGTAATCCCACATCGGAAGGAGAACCCTCCCACTAGTGCTTTATATGCTTCTGGAGCTTGCACTTAGTGTACCACTACTACACGGTGCCAAAAAAATTTAATGTGGGTACTTGACTCCACACAAAGGATATTTGTTCGTTTTGGGGAGCCAAGCCCTCACGAATTTGTCCTCTTTGACCTAGTGTAAGACCAATAGCTTGCTTGTAATCCCACATCGGAAGGAGAACCCTCCCACAGCAAGCTATTGGTCTTACACTCGGTCGAAAAGGACAAATTCATGAGGGCCTAACTCCCCAAAGTGAACAAATATCCTTTGTGTGGAGTCAAGTACCCACAAACAGAATATGTAAAAAAATGGATTAAATTAGGATAAAGTTTAGTTATAAAATTGGTTATACCCTAAAGGAACAACCTTACTCAATATATATATATATATTTTATTGGAGGTGAATTTTGACAAATTTACCATTGGATTACATTTTCTTTTTATATTCTCCATGCTTATAAAATTTCTATAAAATTAAAGATCAGTAACTATGCCATCAATAAATTGTTTAAATTGCAAATTTTTGTAATTTTAAATTATGCATAAAATATAATTTTATAGATTATATAGTAAATAATATTTTATTGGCACAAAATTTAACATCTGTATTAAGAGTGTAAAGAACATACAATCCAACGTATAAATATTTAAAATATATAATAATGTTTATGATATTAAGTAAGGTTGTAACCTTAGGTTACAACTGATTTTATAACTAAACTTTGTCCATTAAAGTATATATATTTGCCTCATTAGCTCTTCAGGATAGGGAAAATTTACTTAAGTAGAGCAGGTCATATAGGATCGAGAATATTTGTTACCCTTATGATGCTTGTAAAATTTGTTTTTGGCAAAATAGAAATGTTTGGAAGTTGTCTTGGCAAATAACTTATTTTGAAAATCTTGTCTTAATTAACAAAATAATTTTTAAAATGGTATTGTTAAGTAATAATAGCCGTGATGTTTGTCAAGTGATAATAATGTTGGGTTTGTCAAGAATCTTATTGTTCAATTGATATTTTTTTTTTGTATTTTCAACAAATAGGTTCAGGGTTCAAATCATCCTTTTGATATTGAAATATTAAAAAAAAAAAAAAAAGTATTTATGAAGAGGTGGGGTGAAAATAAAATCTAAGGTTTATCAAATATTGTCATTGATGATGCAAAAAATCGTCAGTGAGTCAAACGGTCCTCACATGCTCTTAACGGAACCTACGAAACAAAAACACAGAGAAGATCTTACAGAGAGTACCGGTGTGGTACCGGCCAAATACTCTTCGAAAGTTAAGTTAGAAATAGAATTTCTACAATTCTAGAGTGCCAGAGTTGGGGAATTATACATACCTTAATTTATGAGAGCTTTGGGGTTTTTATAGTAGTATAGAGCAGATCTTCGTTTCTTGGCGGAAAAGGTATTTCCTTGTAGAGGAGATTCTCATTAATACTCGTATTTTATGGGATCCTTTTCTTGTAGGGATTTCTCTGATTATGGTTGGGTGTAGAATGCAAAGTATTTCCATACTAGAATTCTTGGAAACCACTCATGCCACGTAGGTGCCACGTGGCTTCAACAAACCATCTCCCTTGGATTCGTCTACCTTAAGGAGTCCATCTGTCGTCCTGTCTCTCCGTATGGGTTATGAGTCCGTCTACTAGTTTTTTGGTTGGTAGAATAACTAGGCCGTCTCTTTTTGTGACTCCGTCACTTATGACTCCCTTTGTTAATTGGATCCGTTTGCTTTGGGATTTATCCCTATCAGTCATCTTGAGCAAAGAGTTGATGAAGCTATTGGTTCACAAAATAAGTATTTCTTTAATTAGTATTGTTCGGTTTTTCTTAGGGTATATATATTCATAAACTGTATTTCCAACAAATTTAAGTTATTAACATCATCCTCTAATATGCTTTGAAAGCCCCCCAAGCAACATCCACTCCACTCACTTCCATATTTTTTATCCATTATTTTCCTCCATTAGCAAAAATAAACACTGTTATGCCAAAGCCTTCTCATTAGTTTGCCCCCCCCCCCCCCCCCCTTTTTTTTTTGGTCTTTTCCTTCTTAGTATTTTTTTTTTTTTTTTACTCTTTATTTTCTTAAACTGCCTAATGTACTGCCTGTATACAAGGGCACCTTTGTATTTTTCTCCTTTTGCATTTTAAAGAAGAAGCTCATGAAGAGCAAGAAATCAGCAAGTATATGCCATATCAAGGGGGAAAAGTCCCAAATTGAAAGCATGCTTACTAAAAACTAGCATAATTGAAGAATATGGAAAAAGCAAATTAATTCTTCAAGCATTTTGCCTCTGTAGCATAGAGATATACTCCAACATGGCTAAGACAGAAAATGAATTACATAAGCAGGAACCTAATTACATATGCATATAGCCACACTGTCACAATGACACTACAAGATATTAAATCAAAGTAGGTGACAAGCAATATTCAAGAAGAACAAACTAAATACCACATCATTTGAATTGTATAATTGAGAATCATGAAATGATTCATGAGTAAGTTTCCCATATTTTTTAACGAAACATAATCTGCAACAAAGATTGTAATGATAAAATGTGTAGAAAAGCCAAAGCACCAAGTCTCCGGACACAAGTTAAGTAAGACATGAATAGGGTAAAAAGTAAAAACTGTAAACAAGATAACAAAAGAAGCCATCAGTACAAACTAAATAAATTGAGATTGAAATCTTAACAAAACAAGCACCCTCTACGACCTTCAACAAACTTTAGACTAATTCAGCAACGACAGAGGTTAGAACTACAAGCTGCATGACTCATCATTAAACAAATATTCTTTTCTTGAATACATTAAAGTTTCAAATGAAAGATGAAAAGCATAATGGGCATTCCCATAAAACTCTCAAATTAAGAAAGAGGCCTTTTTAGGAAAAGCCACTTTAATGTTCTGAATGTTTGTCATCATGCCTTACAACCTATTATTATAAAGGATTTTCAGCACATGAGGTTGAGATGGAATTTGATAGAGAAGTCCTGAAAGAAGCAAAAGTAATAAAGACAATGAAAATCACTGTTGAAAGTCATCTAGACCAAAAGATGAAGCTTCGTGTTCATAAGAAATTAAAGAAGCTTCAAAAAGTATAACCATAGTAAAGCTATATCCCCCAAGAACAAAATAGGTAAGAGGAAGAACCTATTCTGACAAGTATAACCATAGTAATTTAACATATAAGGACCCATGAGGAACCCAAGTGGGGATTCATATATGCTTCCTTATGTAAGATTTGTAAGTTAAACTATAGCCTAACTTCAATCCCACCAAAGAAGTTAGAGACAACAATAATAATATTAAACCAAACCAGTGATGCATAGTTGCTTACTATATTTGAGCACAATGCCTATTTTACACCAAGACTAACCATTAAACTACAAATTTGGATAGTGTTTTAGTAAGCTTCATGTAATCGTGTTTAATCATCCCAGAATTGAGATAATATTATGTGAAAATATATTCTTAGTGACAACAAAAAATTATTAGACAAAACCAATGTTTCATTATTGCTTTCGAGAATATGAGAACAATGCCTACTTCACACTAAGACCCTAACCACTGACAAAAAATTCAGGTAGTGTTTTATTAAGCTTCACATAATTATATTTAATCATTTTCAAAATTGAGATTTTATTATGTGAAGATATAATTCTAGTGATAAAAATATATTAAATGAAACTAATGTTTACAAATTAGTTCACACTCTGATTCTCGAAAATAAAAAATAATAATAATTAAAAAAAAATGTTGACACTACTCTATCACCTATTGATCTCTTTTTTGGACCTATCATAACACAAAGAAAAGGAAAGGGTGTGAAAACATATATACCTTTCTCTCATCTTTTTTTCTTTTTTCTTTTTTTTTTTACTTTTTTGTTCTTTGAATCTGCCTTCACCATGTTTATTATGAATATGATGTTGAGATTACCCACTTGCCGGATCTTTCCTTACTTGCTTTAAGAACTCCATCACACGGCCTCTATAATTCTTGGAGTGTCATTAGAGATGCTACTAGAGTCTTTTATGAGATTCTCATGCTTCGGAATTTAGGATATGTTTGATGATGTCCCTAGAGAAAGAAGACTTGCTTTGGAAAGCTCTTAGAAATTGTATGTTTGTTACGTACAGATTGATTATTTTAATTTTAATTTTTTTAAAAGTGCATTCACTTAGTGGGGGGAAAAGATAAAGCTAGGTTGATGACTTTGAGTATTGGTTGATGGAAGTTTTGTTTTTGGACTAAAATTGAAAGATACTTCTTTGGAAATTTTGTGCTCTTTTTTGGGTCTTTTTGTGAGAAGAAGACTTCAAATATAAAGTTTTGGTAGAGTGGGTGAAGGTTTTTATTTATTATTATTTTTTATTGATTCTCCTATTTATAGAACTTTATTTTCATATCTCACTAAAGGTTTTGAAAACATCCCACAACAAAAATTGGCAAAATAAAAAATTTGAGAGGTACCGAAAAGACAGCAGATCAATACTTTGACAAAAGATTTTCCACTTTTTACTTCTTATTTTTTTCAAATTTTGTACAAAACTTTTTCTATTTTTGAGAGATAAATCTATGATTTTTTTTAAAAAAAAAAAACTTATTATGATGATAAACTCTTATTTTTGGTAGGTTGATAATTGATTAGCCTTTCCAAACTAATGAAAAAAACAAAATAATTTCTAAATTCTACATTTATCTTGTAAAGTTATCCTAGACCTTGCACATAACCATAATTTCCTTCCATTTTAATCCATAAGAATTAAGATTTTAATTGAATTTTCCTAATCTTTTTAACGACAATTTAAAATCATACACATTGATTCCTTATTTTTTTTTCTTTTTCTTTTTTAATGAATGAAGTCTTCAGAAATTTTTTTATATACATTTTTTTTTTGGTTTGAATAGAGAATATCGAAACTTTATTGACTTTATTCCCTAACCCTAATCACTTTAATTAGGCTACAACCTTAATACAGTACATGTGGGCGCTTTCACACATCCGTTTGATAAAAAAAAACATTTTTCTTTTTACTTTTTAAATTTATTTTGACCAATTAGTTACACACTTACAATTCAAAATCTCTTTTTGTTTTAATAGTACTCTAAGCAAATAAGCACTTCAACAAGACTCATCCTAATGCACTCCACATATATTCTCTTTCCAAATTACAGTAAAGGTTTAATTAATATATATATATATATATACATATGAGAGAGAGAGAGAGAGAGAGAGAGAGAGAGAGAGAGAGCAATACTAAGATTAACATATACCTTTCGAAAAGAGAAAACATATGTTATCTCATGATTCTCATCGATCTCATTTGTTTACAATTCATTAACAATTATCCAACTATCATTGACATCTGCAATCTCTTGTGTTTTGTTTATTTGTTTGTTTGTTTTTTTTGTTTTGTTTTGTTTTTTTTTTTTTTAAAGAAGGTTAACATCATCTAGCTTAATTACATTCTTTTTTCTTTTTCTTTTTCTGAGTAAATCAAAGGAACGTGATATTAGCATCTAGCATATAATAATCATGACTCTTACAATTTGGTCAAATTAATATCATCAGAAATATATATTTATTTATTTATATTTGACATATCACTTCTTTTTCTCTTCTTCCATTAATGTCTATATTTTAGAACTCAATCTTACATTAACAGGTAGACAAATACAGTGGATATATAACATGACCCTTTTTACAATTATCTTTAGCTTTTCAATGTTTTCATATATACCCATGACCTAACACTTGAGTAACTCTTGAACAATTTGTAATCCCACTGGTCCTCTAATCCAAAGTAAAGAAAGATTACACCGTCCAATTCAAGCTTTTGATTGTTCTAAAAAAAAAATAAATAAATAAAGCTTAGCTACAATTTCAGAGGCATATGGACCTTTGTCTTTGAACAACTCTTTAGAGGACCATATGTCATTATGTATTGGCCCTTTGGTGGACTATCAAAGGCATCGAATCTATCTACGAGTATTTATTTAGTCATATAAAAGTAGATTCATTTTTTAATGAGAATTTATATATAGAAAACAATTAAATAAACCAAACACTTTAATGTGTCATTAAGGTAACATTCATCACATCACTGCATTTCTTTAGCGTGATGGTCACTCCACAAGTATAAGTACTTGTGGGGTGTGGTGCTTGTGGGGTGTTAAGGGCAAGGGCCAAGATTCAAGTTTTCATGAGGGAACTTTATACACACATACACTTAAATTATATTAGAGTAGAATTTCAATTTTATATATAAAAAAAGATAATATACATCATAGGAAGGGCATATTATGATAAACCAAACGCTCTCTAAGAATTCAGCAGTTTAAGAAATATAATCAATTTTATTATTGGATATAATTTCTTAATTGATGTAACAAATAAAATATACATTAAAATGCTATTTTAAAAAGTGTATTATTAGTTTTGTGAAAATTTTATAACAAAAATATTTAAGGATTAAATAGACTTGATTTTAAAATTTGGGTGACTAAATTGACATAATTAGTAGTTAGGATACTAAATTAAATTTTACAATATAATTTGAGGAACAAATCAGTACTTTAACCTATATTTTACATTTTTTTTTTTTTTGATAACACATTTTACAGTGTTTTAATAATATGGCTAGTTGTGATAGAATGAATATGAATAGAAAGTATTGCACCCAGTGCAAGTAACCTCTTTTTCTCTCAATAAATAAATATATATATATATATATATACACTACACTTACTTTTTTTAACTTTAATTTATTATTATTATTTTTAGTTAACAATTGAGATTGGAAGTTGTATCTTTGAAATTTCAATTTCAACCATTCAAAAAGGTTGAAATCTCAATTTCAACCCTTGACCCATTCACATCACGCCAGCGTGACCACATATCGTTCTCGAAATTGGTAACATCAAGTATGTTCCGCAACTTATTATAGATGTTACTAATACAAAGTCAATAAATTCATCCTGCTGTCCTAACTCCTAATCCGAGAAAAGAAGAGGCCAGGGAAATTCATCATGCTGTCATAACCGTCTTTGTCAATTGTCATCCACGTTAAGCTTATATGCAATCTTGTCAAATCATGAATACCTTCCCTTCTCTTCTTTTTCTAACAATTCCACATTAGTTAAAATGGAGGAGCTCCTTTAACTTTAAGTACCTATAATACTGTTTTACTGTACTCTGAATTTTCTATACATGATGATTCCTTTGAACTTTCTAATTTGCTAAGCTTTGAGAGAATGATGCTTCTGATATATATATGCACTCTTATAGGCTTATGGCTAAATAATTTCTTAATGCATTATCCTTTTAAAAAAATGTGATACTGTTTTATTCTATTATCAATACGATTTCTGTCAACTATAACCTCTTTTAATCATTACAATAAAAAATAAAAAAAAAAGGAAAAAAAAAGTCATTAGGAGGGCGTTTGGTCATAGAATTCAAAACATAGTGTACACTAGTGTCCAAAAACAGAAAATAGGGTTGGGTGGATACACCCCACACATTGAATCTGACGCCCTCTCTTTAAAAGAGCAATTGATAAGAACACGGTATATTTTATAATTTATTTTACTTTTTTTATCTGAGTATATTTGATAATCTTTTTTCTGGTGGTGAAAACTGGCAAGTAGCTGGTGGATTTGAAAGGAATATGAGTTCATTATCCATGACAAAGGGCGAATCTATGAAGGTTCCAATGCACGGTATTCTCAGGGTAAAAGTTAGGTCGATCCGATCGGCTTTTGAATCCCAAAAACAAAAAGAAAATAAATAAATAAATAAAACAAGAAATATACTAATATTTAAATGGAACAATAAATACATAGTTCAATCCAATCACCTATTAAAATGAAAATTAGTGCTAAATTGAATCCCAAAAATTATTTATGGCTGATTTTATTGCAATCTCCCTCTTAATATACAAAATCAAAGAGCTTGTTAAAAAATCATCTTACATTTTACTGTGAAGCTTAGTCTTGACAATATTCCTAGATGCAAACGTCAAATATTGCTGATTCTCCCATCATCTATAAATCAAATAAAAACCATATTTACTATCTTGTTATATACATACATTATTTTTCTAGCTATAGACTAATTAACTAAGTTTTTCAAGTCAATTAGTCAAAGTGAAATATTTTGTTGCAATCTCCCTCCTGAAGTCAAGCATTCCAAACATTCCAAACTCCAGTTTCACTCTAATGATCATAGGATTTAGCTTGACTAAGAACTTTATTTTCATATCTCACTAAAGGTTTTGAAAAAATCCCACAACAAAAATCGGCAAAATAAAAAATTTGGGAGCTGTCGGGCAGACAGCTGATCAATACTTTGACAAAAGATTTTCCATTTTTTACTTCTTCTTTTTTCAAATTTTGTTCCAAACTTTTTGTATTTTTAAGAGATAAATCTATCTTATATAAAAAAGAGAGAGATAAATCTATGGTTTTTTACTTTTTATTATGATAAACTCTTATTTTTGGTAGGTTGATTAGCCTTTCCAAACTCCAAAGTAATGAAAAAAAAATTAACTTCTAAATTCTACATTTATCTTGTAAAGTTATCCTATACCTTGCACATAACCACAATTGCCTTCCATTTTAATCCATAACTTCCTAATCTTTTTAAGGTCCAATTAAAATCATATACATTGATTCTTTTTTTCTTTTTTATGATGAAGTCTTTAGAAATTTGTTTAAACTTTATATACATTGATCCATTTTTTTGGTTTGAATAGAGAATATTCAAACTTTATTGACTTTATTCCCTGACACTAATCACTTTAATTAGGCTACAACCTTAATACAGTACAGGTATGTGGGGGCTTTCACACATCCGTTGCGTTTATGTGTTTGATAAAAAAAAAAAAAAAAAAAAAAGCTTTTTACTTTTTAAATTTATTTTGACCAATTAGTTACACTCTTAAAATTAAAAAAAAAAATAAAAAAAAAATCCCTTTTTGTTTTAATGGTACTTTAATTTTTTTTTTGAGAAACTAATGGTACTTTAAGCATATAAGCACTTCAACAAGACTCATCCTAATGCACTCCACATATATGCTCTTCCCAAACTACAGTAAAGGTTTAAAATTATGTGTGACAATTGAGCACCAAGATTAACATTTACTTTTCAAAAAGGAAAAACATATATTATCTAATGATTCTCATCTCATTTGTTGACTTCATTGATTATTGAATCTGCCTTCCCCATGTTTATGATGTTGATTAATTTCAATGTTATCCTATATTCAAATGGTAACAAACTAATAATCATCCAACTATCATTGAATTCTGCAATCTCTTTTGCTTTTTGAAAAATAAAAGGTTAACATCATTTAGCTAGCTTACAATCTTTTTTTTTTTTTTTTTCCCTTTTAATCAAAGGAACATGATATTAGCATCTAGTATACAATCATGACTTTCCCACGCATGGTTATTCATTATCATATAAGAAGGACGAAGGAAATTGTATATGATTGACGTATCAGCTCCTTTTCTCTAGCATTAATGCCAATATTTTAGAACTCAAACTTAACATTGACAGGTAGACAAATACTGTGGATCATAACATGACCCTTTTTACAATTAGCTGAAAGGATATATAAGCTATGATGGTAAAGGAATATAAACCCATAATTATCTTTAGCTTTTCAATGTTTTCATCTATCAACAACCATATATGACTTACCACTTGAGTAGCTCATGAAAATTTGTATGAACTAGCTAGCACATCAAAAATTGGTTCTAGTCTTCTTTCCTGGGCTGGTTCTGCTGACATGGAGGACACTTAACCCCACAATCCTGCCTCATTGCCAACCATCTTTAGTGGGTTAATTAGGCCATCCTTATCCCATATTTGGGCCCATGGGAATTAATTGGCATCATCTTAAAGCTAATTTCTTTAACCCTATAAAACACCAAAAAAAAAAAAAAAAAAAAAAAAAGGTCTAGGATCATGTGCATGTGCAAGAGTTACAGGGTGTATAAGAACTGATAAAATCCATTAACCCAACAAACCGACACGCTTCATAGTTCACTCATCACCCTAACACCTTTCATTACTACTTGCTTTAGAAAACCAGAGAATTAAAATAATAATAGTAATAAAAAATAGATAGGTTGAGATATTGCGTGTGGCTTATGCTGATCATATTCCTTTTGTGTTTTAGTTCCGAAGCTTGGCCTCCTAATCCAAAATCAACTAGTGGCTAATTGATATTTAGGACTAGGAGCTTTTGTTTGTTTGTTTGTTTGTTTTTTTTTTTTTTTTTTTTTTTTTTTTTTTTTCTATATTTTGTTAATTGAAAGCATTGAAGTTAAAGTATATATATGTTCTTGCCATTTAATACAGATGCTTAATAATGGTTAACTTTGACATAATAAACCAATGGTTGATTGATACATAGGAACTCATTGTTTTCTGAGTATTTTAATTAAGAAATGAGCCTCCATCTCAATATTTAATTTGTTCCTCAAAAGCCAAAGTTCAAAGTATACAGCGGGGGGAAAAATTAATAAAGCAAAAGGGTAGTAATTTTTTAATATACATTGAATATTTTTATGGTTTGAATAAAGAACTATCCAAACCGGCCGGTGATCAATTTGATTGGGTTACAGCTTACAGGTGCTTTGGCATACATCCACTTCTATTTTGGATTAGAGGACCATATGTCACATGTCACATGTCTGATGTGACATGTGTCATTATGTATTGGCCCTGTGATATTTTGCCCTTCGGTGGGCTATCAAAGGCATCGAATCTACTTACGTACGGAATATTTATTTAGTATACAGAAGTGGGGATGTTATATTCATAATATTTTTATAATAAATCATAGGTGGTTAGTTGTTATTAGTTCAAATTTGAATATAACACTAAAATTGTTTTTTTTATCCCAACAATAACAATCAGGAACAATCTACTACTTAAAATTTGTTATAAAAATATTATGAAAATATTGTAGATATATTATTTCTTTATAAAAGTAGATACATTTTTGTTATGAGAAAATAAAAATAGATACATGAGAATTTATGCTTTATAGTGAAGATGATATCACATGGATATATAAGTTAGACTTAAGCCAAAAAAAAAAAAAAAAAAAATTAAATAAACAAAAAACAAAAAAAACAAAGTTGAAAACGTTGTAGCGAAACGAAATAACGACGAAGCTACGTACTGGTCCCCAGTTGACGGAATACATCTTCCTTCCGTTACGTCATTTTCACCGTGACCTACTCCTCTCCCTACCACCAGCTAGCTCTCTCTCTGTCTCTCTAGATATATACATATCTTTTTACAATAGAAGGAACTAGGAAGTCATAGTAGGAAGGAATATAAATTCAGCATTGTAGTATTTAACAGTCTATGAAATATAGTCAATTTTATCATTGGATGAATTTCTTAATTGAAGTGACAAATAAAATATATATTAAAACGCTATTTTAAAAAGTGTATTATTAATTTTGTAAAAATTTTAATAACAAAAATATTTAAAGATTAAATAGACTTGTTTTAAAAATTTGAGTGACTAAATTGACATAATTAGTAGTTAGGGTATTAAATTGAATTTACAAAATAATTTGAGGTTCAAATTAGTAATTTAACCTATATTTTACAATGTTTTAATAATATGGCTAGTTGTGAGTATAAATAATAGGTATTGAACTGGGTGCAATTAACCCTTTTTTTTTTCTCACTAATTTTATTTTACTATCCACTCACTTATTAACTTTAATTTTTTCTTTCTTCTAAAAATAAGTTTTTAACTTTTTACTATTATTTTTAGCTAATAGTTGAAATAGAAAAATTTTTTTTTTCACAATCATCCAAAACTATTACATTAGGCACACCTGATCTCAATTCTTCAACCCATTCACATCAACACAGACGCTAGGGGCTGGGAGCAATAGGACCACATATCGTTCTCGAAATTGGAAATATGGGATATATCCTGCAACTTATATAAGTACAATACAAAGTCAATAAATTCATGAATTCTTATACGAAAAAAGAAACAAAAAAAGTCAAGCGGTCCAATTTGAAGTTTTTTTTTTTTTTTTTTTAATGAAATTTTTTGGGCATTTTGTTTATTCGAAGTTTGAAATAGTAACTTTAATTCATTTATTTTCTTATTTTTTGTGATTGAGTGTATTATGTATATTGCTTGTGTGACTGTGTGTGTGTGTATATATATATATATAGATATATATATATCTATTTTAAAAAAAAAGTTAGTACGACTGTGTAAGTGGTGCTGGCTGCTTACTTGACGTTCCATATGCTCTTCACACAGAAAAATTTTCATCAAAACGCGTAAATCAGGTTGATTAATTACAGAAAAGCAAATACTTTTTTTTTTTTTAAAGAAAAATTTTGGTGTATGCACAAGAATAATCTTGCATGAGATGAGAGCGTCAACAGGTGTGAAAAGATAATTTCATGCAGATGCGAGGGAGAAAGTAAAAGGTGGTGGGTGCTTGAACTGCTTGTCTGGTACTTTGAATAATTAATACGTTAAGACAAAAAGGAAAGAAAAAGAAAAGTGAAAATAGTAGCTTGTGCACACGTCAAGAAAAAGGTGAATCTGTAAAATCTCTGAAAAATATTAAAATAGATCCTTAGCATAATAGCATGAAGTTTCTTTGAAGACTAGTCCTTCATTATCACAACCTTTCTTTCTTTCCCTATTCTCTCTCTCTCTCTCTCTCTCTCTCTCTCTTTCACAGATCATCATGATACCTCTCATCCTCGTTTACGCACCCAACCCAACCTTATCTTTAGATCTCTTTTACCAAACATTATCTTCAGATTTTTTCATTAAACGACTAGATAGCATTCTAAAACAAAAAATGACCGCTCGATAAAATTGAGCTTGATGCTATAGGACCAACTCCAAAGAAAAGTTCAAAGCATGCAGTAATAAGATTCTCTCCATTAAATATTCCTTTAACAGCTTCTTTGTTAAGGAAAGGTAATGGCAACTACAAGGGGAAGAACCCAAAAAGGAACACCAAATCGATGGAAGGAGAAAATTGTGAGAGAGAAATAATGGTAATTGCGTCGCCCATGATGAGTAGCATTTTGAAATTCAGAGTTCAGCCAAAAACTTTTCTAGATAATGGTCAATGTTCTAGCCTTAGTCAATAAAATTATTTTACAGTATAATCATGTACCTCTCTAAAAAAAAGAACTTCCAATATTTGGATGAACTTATTTAAATCTATTTATTTTTATCCATCAATAACACACTACATAAAAAAATTGACCTATTTCAACCCATTTTTTGAAGAATTCATTAAAATTTGTCCAAATAAACACTAAAGTTTGATGCTCCGTAACTATTAACAGACTTTTTTTTTTTGAGAAAAAAACTATTACAAGACTTAATTAAGGACTTTCGAAATAAATAACATAGCCCTTAATATATATATATATATATATTGGTTTATATGCTCATTTATATTCCACATATATCCTCTTTCCAAATTACAAAACCGGTTATAAAAAACAAATTACAATGACTGTTTAATATATATATATATATATTAGTTTCCATAGCCCCACACCCCGCCACCGCTCATCTAACCGTCATTGTCTTCTTTGTTAAATACATATACAATCTTGTCAAATCACTATAGCTTTCCTTCAATTCCGCATTAGAGGGGACTGAAAGCACAGAAAATTCGACCACAAACAGCAGAGCAACGGGATGAAAAAGCAGAGACCAAGATCTTAACTTTTATTGATAAGACGCCAATCTCATTATCTATTGGCCCTAAAACTTTTATTATTTATCTTCTTATTTGACAAATGTGAACAGTGGAAGTCTATATAAACAGAAAAAATATAGATCACACACTTTTTTGTGATCATAACTTTATCACAGCAATTCCACATTAATTAAATGGAGGATCCTAGGTGCTCCTTTAAGGATCTATGATACTGTTTTATTATGCGATGAACTTTCTATAATGATTCCCTCCTCTGGACTTTCTAATTTGCAAAGCTTTGAGAGAATGATGCTTCTGATGTGCTCTCTTCTAGGCTTATGGCCTCTACTATGCCATGTCTGCTTTGGCTAAATAGCCTCTTAATTAATGCATTAAACTTAAAAAATAAAATAAAAAGTGATACTCTTTTACCCCCTTATCTTATATCGTTTATAAACTCTTTTAATCATTATGAAAAAGGTTCATATTAATTTGTTAATATGCACACCCTCACATTGACGCTCTCACTTTGAAAGAGAAAATGACAAGAGCACAATTAATGCAAGATTAACAACAAATTGAATATTGAATCATTGATGCACATCTCCTGGCAATGGCCATTACAGTGGTTGAAACTTGGAAAAGAAAAACTAGTACAACAAAATCAAAGATGCCAATTTCGATTCTCCTAAAGGAAAACTAAAGCGATTCAGTGGGGTCCGGTCTGGTCCCACTGGTCCATAAACGTAAATTCGAAATTTTAACTATTTCCTTACCGTATTTTCCAACTCGCTTTACATATGATTTAAAGTCCCAAGTTTTCTCCAAAAGAAAAACGTCCCAAGTCACTAGCCACAAGCAGAGAAAAATGAATAGGCATTCACCAGAGCTTCTCAAGTTCTTGGTTCCACTACTGTTCTTCCTTTTACATACCTCATATGGTGAGGTTGGCACTGCAGCCCTGTATTCTCCACCATATTCACCCACAGCGTGTTATGGAAGCGATGCATCTCAGTTCCCATCCCGCAACTTGTTCGCGGCAGCTGGTGATGGGATATGGGACAATGGTGCTGCTTGTGGGAGGCTGTATTTGGTTAGGTGCATCACCACTACTTCAACACCACATGCTTGTAATCAAAACCAGACAATTCAGATCAAGATTGTTGGTTATATTGGTCAAGCACCTTTTGCCCACTCAACTTATAACGCCACCATGGTTTTGTCCAACACAGCTTTTTGGACTATTGCAAATTCATCAACTGGTTCTTCCTGCATCGATATAGAGTTTGAACGGTAAGTCGTTCAATACCCTTTCCCATTTTCTTTTCCTATATCAAAATATATGCTCTAACACAAATATTATTGCAGTCATTTTCTTTTAAGGCAATATATGGTCTTAGCTTGTTTCCTAGCAATGTTTTCTTTTTTCTTCACTTTTTATGTTCTATAGCTTGTTGCAAACTCTGGATATTCTATTCCATTAAAGAATATTGCTAAACAAATTAAAGTGAGTAGCATTTAAATGAATATTGCTAACAATACTTTTTTGGTTACAGATATTTTTTTTCCGGTCCTTACTTTGTTTTCGAAATGAAAATTGAAGTGTTTACAGTTTGTTAAAGTAGCTAGGTTCCCAAAAATTTTGACACTAGCAATGACATGTGATCGAGTTTTTCTTTTTCAATACTTGGTTTCAATTTGATTGTTTCATTGGGTTTAATTGCAATTGATTTGTTGGGTACAAAAACCCTAAACTGAGGAAAGAAAAAAGATGTTTATCATTTTAGGTTCATCCTTTTCGCATAGTACAATTTGGTGTCATCCAATTTTTATTTATAAATGATTCATTGGTAGCATTAAATTGCAAGAAGGCATATATAGACTAAGAAAATGTCAAAATCTGTGGGAGCTAACGGATGCCTCATCAAAGAGAAGATGACTTTAAGGTTGTTCGGTGGGCTCATTTGGGGAGTTGTAAATATATAATCTACCCAAAGAATTATAGAAGCCAAATATATAACCATATCCATACCTTATTACCAAGGTGCAGCTCATCATCCAATGCATAAAGTTTGAACTCGAACCTATTACCATAAGAACGCAACTTGGTCCTCGCCATCCAGGCACTTTCAAATCAGTGATCCCTTCTTTGATCCCAGCACAGTCACCTTCCATTTCCTCTTCTTTCCCTGAAAACCCCTCAGGTAGACCCTTCAAGGTTGGAGGAATGTTCACCACTACCCAAACAGTCCATGGCACAATTGGACCATTGGGGTCTGGTGCATCAATATCTTGCACCATAAGGGCTAGGGTCTTGGTTCCCTCAGGCACGTTGTACCATTCAAGTGGTGGAGACAAGTTTTTCTTTGCACCTTGACCTTCGTCTGTGTACTTCCTAGGCAACCTTCCTTCATGGTTTATTGCAGGTGATACCAGCCTGAATTCATCGCTAGCCATATCTACCAAAATTTGACAATTTTGCTTAGTCTTAATTGTCAATATGTACCAAATTCCCTTGCTTATAAATATAGAGCTAGCATTTTTGTTAAAGATTGTATGGCTGGGGCTGTATGCCTATAAGTATGTGTTCCTTTTCATATTTTGTTCAAACGAAGATGTGCACAGAATAACCTGAATAGTTTTGCATTTGCTTTATACTAATATTGATTTTAATTTGCTGATGATCGAAGGGTTCATGGTGAAGATGTTGTTCCACTAGCTAGAGGTCCGGTCTCACCCTCTGCGCCTAACCCCACCACCGATGATCGAAGGGGCCACTATAAGTATGCATTCCTTTTCATATTTTGTTCAAATAAAGATGTGCTCAGAATAATCTGAATAGTTTTGCATTTGCTTTATACTAATATTGATTTTAATTTGCTGATGATCGAAGGGTTCATGGTGAAGATGTTGTTTCATTCGCTAGAGGTCCGGTCTCATTCTCTGCACCTAACCCCACCACCGAGGATGCCGTTGGCCACTACCCCTGATCATAACTTCATGAGATGTGTTGTCCAGTTGGTGCATAAAACATCTTGTTGTAATGCAGTTTCTCTAACTCCCAATGCTTTTGATTTAAAACCTATAAACACATATCTATTCTAGTCCTTGTTTGTGCTTAATGAAATTTGTACTTATAAAAAGAGAACATTTAGTGTTATGTTCTAGCGGGAAAAATGTTACAGTAATATATATATGTGTGTTATTTCTCTGGTCTCTTTACTACAGTATATGTTAAATGTTATTTGTGGAAAATTATTGCATACTCTTGCAATAACAACCCTTTATTTCTCTGGTACAGTGGGTGACTGTCCATTCGCATTAAGTTTAGGAAGAACATGATTAACCAAGCCGTCCATGGCTGCCACGTACGCAGTAAGCATGGCAAAATACCTATCATGACATCTCGTACGTGCACCAAGCAAGTCACAAATACCTCATATTGATACATCGATCATCGCAAATACTAGGTGTGGGAACACACAATCCGATGCAGCTAAAAAACCTTGAAATGATAATTAGGTGGTTAGGTTAGGACTATATCACTAACCCTTACATGAGCCTATATATTGATATATTATCAACCTTACCAACCAAAGTGCTAAATATGAAATAACCATTAAAATACATCACTCATATAACGTCGAGTGTCACCGAAGTACTAATACAAATGGACAAGACCAATATAAAAACAAAATCAAGTATAAATGACCAAAATGCAAATTTTAAAACTTAAATAGTCAAAATGAAACAATCCCAAAATTTAAGTCAAAAAAATCTTGGTTTTTATTTTATGGTAAATTTAGATTAATTTTCTTATTAGTTTTTAAATTTAATTGTCTATGAGGTTTTTAAAATCTCCCCTTTTATTAATATAAATATATTTTTGTCAATCTTAACAATTAATTAATTAACTTTCACACATAAAATAAATAAGAAGCCAATTGCTTTAATGAAATTTAGAAATAGGAAAGTGACGTAAAATAAACAAGAAGCCAATTGCTTTAATGAAATTTAGAAATAGGAAAGTGGGTTAATAATAAGCATTTTATAGAATAGCAATTAAAAAAAAAATGAATGATTATGATAATATAAAATAAAATAGGAAGAAATATTTAACTTCTATGCTTTTTCATTGTTTAAAAGTGCATGCTATCTAACATAGAACGTTATTAGGTTGCTAGGAGAGATTTTTATAAACTATTAATACTAGACATAGGTGCTTATGTTGTCAACAACTCACTGTAGATGCATAGTTACCCAATCTAGAAAGTAACTAATTCATAATTCTTAAATTAATAAAACAAAACTTTCAAAAGTTATATATATACACACACTCTCTGAACTAAAACCATCTGAACACACATATTGTACAACCAAGTCTTAATTTTTCCATCAATAGCCTTCAAAAATATAATATGCAAAGACAAATAAAGACCTTGACATAAGGAGGATACACCAAACTTTAACTTTTAACAGTAATATGACTGTCCTAGTCTTGCTTTGTTGTAGTAATAATAATATAGACAGTTTGAAACATGAAAAAAGAGACAAAGCACTTCAAGAATTACTTCAATAACTTGTATATATGAAGGGTTTTGGTTTTCCAACATCAAAAACAACTTTCATAATTTAATGTCTTGGTAGTCAATCTGTAAGGAGTATGTATAGTTGCTGAAAATTGTTATATAAATTTTTTTTTACATGCTTTGGGTCGTTTTTTAATTAATAAAGTTATTTACTTAAAAAAAGTTATATAATTCTTAAAAATCAACCGGTCAAAAACCAGGTTGAATTGGGAACTGAGGCACAAACCAAATTTTTGACCAAACCGGTTTTTAAAACCATATTCATGTGCCCAAGTTTATGAGTCTTTCTTGATGACAATTTTCTTTTATTCTTGTTTTGATTATAAAGTGCTTGTAAATTTTCATCTCATAATATGGTTCTATTATGTATAGGTTACAGGTTTCTTTGAGCAATATTGGCAATCTAGTGAGCCAAAAGTCAATGGCCTACTAGGCTTTTGCAAGGTCATGAGCTTCTGAGTAGCAAGTCTCAATTAAGAACACACAAGATTAAGTGCTCATTTTTCTTGGGTTTTGTTGTGCTTATTAGCCATGACTGGGTTTTCAAGGGGCATTAATTAAAGTTGTTTGACATTCTTCTATATATACTTTTTCACAACATAGATTGGAGAATCTTCAAATTGCTTTAATAGTGTATTAGAGACAAAATCAACTTGAACAAAAATTATAGGACTAATCTAATCTTATATGTTACTAGATTAAGATGTCATAATAAGTTAAAAATGAATAGCATCAACCCAAACTATTTTAGTAATAATATCAAAATTGACGATAAAAGTAAATAATAAAAATAAATAATAATATCACAGAATTCCATGTTTTTATTAAAACCAAAACTAATGGTAAATGATTAATTTTACGGTTAATTTTCTTGACATTTTTGGCAATAGAAATTTTAATTGAAATAATATTTTAAATTTCTTAAAAACTTTGTAATAGAGTGTCAGCAATAATCAGTATTGAGTCTATTGACTAATAATTATGTGAAAGCAAATACAATATAAGTAAGGATTACACTAAGTCATTTAGTTCAACGGCCACAATGTGTAGGACATAATTCTTATTATCTAATCTAAAATATGCATGATTAATACAACTATGCAATTATTTCAGGTATTACCGACTAAAAAAGAAAAAGAAAATGATGGTTCATACTTACTGAGTGTGTCATCAGCTGTGAAGTTTCGTCCAGTGAGCCAATCTTCCATGTTGAAGGTCCGACCATTTATATTACCTTCAACAAGATAATCGGTTGCCCAAACGTTCTCACAGTGAAAGAACAAACCCAATAATAGAACTTTGGCAAAAATCAAACTACATCTTCCCTGGGCCATTCGAAGATATGTGAAAGCCAATAAACGTTGAAAAACTTGTGTGGCGACTTGACCTAATAAGAACATGAAGATTATATAAATATTTGGTTTCTTATTATAACATGAATTTAATTTTCATTATATATATGGAATGTATTATTACTAGAGTTATTCGTTATTTGTGAAGTCAAATCCATTATACTTTCACTCAAATGGAAAATATTGCTGTCATTTGAATTAGTTTCTATAAAATGCTAGATTGACATAATTTGCTCACAAAATTTCCTTAAAAATTTATAAATAAAGGAATATGTTACAGTTACACAACACATATTACATCAATTTTCCTATTATATATATTTTTTTAAAATCTTCCTATTAATCACTAATTGATGTTCTCTTGCCCATTTCAGCCTCCAATAAAATGTCAAGATGACGTAATCATGCATATTACGATTGATGATTTGTAACATTAAATTAGTTTAATTGCTAGCCTTAAGGCCCAAACTAAGTCCTTTTGCAATAGAAAACTAGAGGTAAAAATTCAATTTTCTTATAGCCATTTTGAGAATATTCTTCTAGATCTTCATCTAATTCTCTTAATGTTTCTAAAATCAATGACGTTAATGAAAGGAGCGAGATTTTAGGAAGTGCCCCGACAAATCAGCTGCCTATTCATGAGCATAACGGAATCAAAAGGCACATTTATTGGAGAAGTTACACACGGGACTGAGATGGAAGGGATTAGCACATTATTGAAAACACGTGAGGATGTGCCTGCTGCCACAAAGGATGGTGTAGACGTGCATGAGCATGGGTCTAATGGGCTGACTACGCCAAGCCCAATTCAACGTGGGTGAGGCTGATACAAATGGATTGAGGGCCTGGTGGGATAAGTAGGGCTCCCAACACTCAAACTTTAGGAAAAATAGATTCAATACAAGGCCCATACGAGGAAGTAGATGAGCAGAGTACGAAGAAAGGGAAGGTTGAAGAAATAGCAGCAGTATCTAATGATTTATCGGCGGGGGTGGAGAGGCACCCTTGCCAAGAGCAATGAAACTCCTAAGTTGGAACTGTCAAGGGCTTGGGAACCCTTGGACAAGTTGAAGCTTTCGCAAAATTGTGAGGGAACAAGCTCCCATGGTGTGTTTTTTGATAAAAACAAGATTAGATAAAGAAGTTTTTGATAAGCTTTATGGAGACTTGCCGTATCGGAATCGTATTATTGTAAAACAGCCGGATACAGGGGGCGGGTTGGCCATGGTGTGGAAGACCGATGTGAATATAGAGTTAGTTAACTTTACGGCTAATCACATTTTAGTCAAGGTGAAGGAAGATATTCTTGTAAGGGCTACATCTTTATTATATAAGGGCTACATCTTTATAATATAAGAGTGTAGTACAAAACCTGTATTACAATGAACCATAACATGTGTATATATAGTAGACTAAACCCTAAACTAATAGACTTCTAGTACAAGTAGGAGACTTGACTTGCACACAAAGTAGAATTAGGCTTGGGCTGATGTTAATGAGCTAATATATCTCTAACATGATGAAAAATGAGAAATTGAGAGATAGAGCCAGGAAGGTTGAGGAAGAGGCCAGGAAGGCTAGAGGGACTGGTGGGAGTTCAGACAAGGTGCTTATAGGAGTCATTGAAGTTCTAAATCTCTAAATCAAAAGACAAGGAATAAAGTTAGTTCTACTTTTTTTTTTTTTTTTTTTCTTGTATCATTGTGTTAAGATTGCCTCCAAGAGTTTAGTTCAATAAAGGACTCCTTCAGTTGTGTGTGAATAGGAGATTAGATTGCTTTCTATCTTTTGTTATCGTCGTTTGTTATTAGATTGCTATTATTATTTAGAAGGATAGGTGTTATAGTCTTATATTTATTATCTAGTTTCGGCTAAGATAGAATAACTGTCTTTGACTCATTATTATCCATCCTTGTTACTTGGTATGTATTTAAAGTGAGTAATTAAAATAGGAGGCAATAGAAAACTAAAGCAAAAATTCCTTTTCTTTCCTCATTCTTGGAGATTAGTGAATAGTCATCTCAAATCGACTACAATTCCATAAAATCAACTGGGACAGATGACATTGGATTTCTAAAGCAAAAGATAGCGAATCAAGTTAATTAACATTTTGTAGTATCATTCTCATTATTGTTATCAATCTTTTGTTTTGCTCTCCATCTTAATTTGTCTTCCTCAGGATTTTTTGATAAGCAATTTATCTTCCTCAGGATTACTAGAAAAGAGTACCATTCTACCTAATTTACCAAACGCATTTACTTATAAAAAATAAAGGATTACTAGAAAAGAGTGTGCTACAATTTGATAATAGCTTTGAGCAGCTGGGAGAAAAAAAAAAGGGTTTTCTTGAATGGATAGGTACAGATCAATATAGCTCTTACAAGAGTTTGGCTTGCATCAAGTGCTCCATTGCACATATTGCAGAACAATGTGACATGTCTAGTACACCAGAGCACTGGACAGAAGCCTTACTCGATTACTCCTCTCACAAAACCTTTATTGCTGCATCCAAAGATTATCTGAAGATTTAGAAAATTCCAAAAATCAAATCAAAACTTTGATCTGATCGGATACAAAGACCCAACTTATCAAAAATTGACACAAATCAGATGCAAACAAGCCATAATTTCATTCAAACCTATAATCACTATTTTTATTGTAAGTCCTCGATTTGTAAGGGACCTTAAACAATAAAACTTATAGAGTGCGGGTAAAAAAAAAGGGTAGGCACCAACCAGCCCCCCGTACAGCCAGTGTCCAAAACTCTTATATAATTTTGGTAAGGATTAAAGGTTCCATCGGGAAACACAGTTATGATCTTTCTAGGGCTTTAATGAGGATCTTGGCCGTGTTTTTGGGGTATTTCTTCTCTTCGGCTCAGTCCGAAGAGTTCGACCCCTTCCTCCCCCCCATCTATGATAGGGAATCATCTTTCATTATATAGCCTCCATTTTCCTGATCTTAACCGTCCATTTGTCAGTTATCCGGACGTTGTGCATTAGGGACTGTCTTATCACCTACTTTTTCAGGTTTTATGTCCGTTCCCAGACATTTCTGGCATACTCTAAAAGTTGATGTGATTGAAGCCCCCAGGTTTAGTAGTCATATCATCATTTAAAGAGGCCAGGATGTTGGTGAGATTTTTCAGTGGGGGAAGGATATTTTCCCTTTATCCACGTAACCTGGCCGAGAACATGGTCGTCTTCGGACAAGCCCTTTTGGGGCTCAGGGCCCATATTCTGTTTTCGGCCCATGCTTTCCTTGGTGCGGGCCTTGGGCCGGCTGTGGAAATAGGCCATGTATGTTGACCTTTAAGGCCCCACAATAGCCCCTCAAAATTCTGCTGCCTGTCCCCTCGGGCGGGAAGGAGGATTTTGATCTGCCCGGCGTACTTTCATGCTCTGCGAAACGTTACCCCTCCGTTAGTGTTAACGTTATTATTGTGGTTTTTGTGATTGCTCTTTTGGCACTCCATTTCTTGCGTTTTTCGTTGTCAAGAGGGCTGGTCACCTAGCATCAAAAAAGGGTGGGTGTCGCCGTAGGTTTGGGTTCGTGGTCAGTTCCAAAGACCCTGGTTCTACCTTGTGCTTATATCGCCCTATAGTGAAATTTTTGTACGGGTTCGGGTCCGAAGACATGCAAGACCTCGGCCATACTGGTACTCGGTATTTAGCGGAGTGGTCTTTCCTTCGGCCTTTCTTTGGACAGGGCGGTGCATAAAATTTGTCTGAAAATTTACTCATTGGAAGTAACTGGTTTCACGAGGCTGTGTCTGAGGACCATGCAATGCCTAGGTTCCGTCCAGCACATGATTTTCTTGTTTTAAGTTTGTTAGTTTCCCCAAAGGCTGTGTCCGAGGACCATACAATGTTTTGGTTCTGTCTAACGCTTAATTTACTTATTAGAGATAGCTGGTTTCCCCTGAGGCTTGAATCCGAAGACCATGCAAGGCCTAGGTTCTATCCAGTTCATGATGCTCTTGTTTTGAGTTTGTTAGTTTTCCCAAAGGCTGTGTCCGAGGACCATACAATGCTTTAGTTCTGTCTAACGCTTAACTTATTTATTGGAGATAGCTGGTTTCCCCTGAGGCTTGAGTCCGAAGACCATGCAAGGCCTAGGTTCTGTCCAGTTCATGATGTTCTTGTTTTGAGTTTGTTAGTTTCCCCAAAGGCTGTGTCCGAGGACCATACAATACTTTGGTTCTGTCTAACGCTTAGCTTATTTATTGGAGATAGCTGGTTTCCCCTGAGGCTTAAGTCCGAAGACCATGCAAGGCCTAGGTTCTGTCCAGTTCATGATGTTCTTGTTTTGAGTTTGTTAGTTTCCCCAAAGGCTGTGTCCGAGGACCATACAATGCTTTGGTTCTGTCTAACGCTTAACTTATTTATTGGAGATAGCTGGTTTCCCCTGAGGCTTGAGTCCGAAGACCATGCAAGGCCTAGGTTTTGTCCAGTTCATGATGTTCTTGTTTTGAGTTTGTTAGTTTCCCCAAAGGCTGTGTCCGAGGACCATACAATGCTTTGGTTCTGTCTAACGCTTAATTTACTTATTGGAGATAGCTGGTTTCCCCTGAGGCTTGAATCCGAAGACCATGCAAGGCCTAGGTTCTGTCCAGTTCATGATGTTCTTGTTTTGAGTTTGTTAGTTTCCCCAAAGGCTGTGTCCGAGGACCATACAATGCTTTGGTTCTGTCTAACGCTTAACTTATTTATTGGAGATAGCTGGTTTCCCCTGAGGCTTGAGTCCGAAGACCATGCAAGGCCTAGGTTCTGTCCAGTTCATGATGTTCTTGTTTTGAGTTTGTTAGTTTCCCCAAAGGCTGTGTCCGAGGACCATACAATGCTTTGGTTCTGTCTAACGCTTAACTTATTTATTGGAGATAGCTGGTTTCCCCTGAGGCTTGAATCCGAAGACCATGCAAGGCCTAGGTTCTGTCCAGTTCATGATGTTCTTGTTTTGAGTTTGTTAGTTTCCCCAAAGGCTATGTCCGAGGACCATACAATGCTTTGGTTCTGTCTAACGCTTAACTTATTTATTGGAGATAACTGGTTTCCCCTGAGGCTTGAGTCCGAAGACCATGCAAGGCCTAGGTTCTGTCCAGTACGCAGTGTTTCGAAGTAGCTGGTTTCCCCTGAGGCTTGAGTCCGAAGACCATGCAAGGCCTAGGTTCTGTCCAGTACCCAGTCTTTCGAAGTAGCTAGTTTCCCCCGAGGCTTGAGTCCGAAGACCATGCAAGGCCTAGGTTCTGTCCAGTACCCAGTCTTTCGAAGTAGCTGGTTTCTCCCGAGGCTTGAGTCCGAAGACCATGCAAGGCCTAGGTTCTGTCCAGTACCCAGTCTTTCGAAGTAGCTGGTTTCCCCCGAGGCTTGAGTCCGAAGACCATGCAAGGCCTAGGTTCTGTCCAGTACCCAGTCTTTCGAAGTAGCTGGTTTCCCCTGAGGCTTGAGTCCGAAGACCATGCAAGACCTAGGTTCTGTCCAATACCCAGTCTTTCGAAGTAGCTGGTTTCCCCTGAGGCTTGAGTCCGAAGACCATGCAAGGCCTAGGTTCTGTCCAGTACCCAGTTTTTCGAAGTTTAGTTATTTACTTCAATTATTCACTCGTAGCCGTTTAGTTCTACATTGCTATAATTTTACCATAAGCATTAAATAATTACGTTTTTCAAGCGGAATAATGATAATAAATGCGGAATGGAGTTGGTGGGAGATAAGACCTTGCCGTGTTTTGCCTCTTCGTTTGATGGGACTTTCTGACTACGAGGCGTCTCTTGGGTTGTCCGAGTGATGTGTGGTGACGTTTCGGTTCTATTTCGTTACTGAGGCGCCTCCTCATTAATGCCAGCCACGGATCCTCGAAGATCTAACGGTTGACAGGCCCCTCAGAATTTGGGGCGGAGTTATTGCCTCCGGAAATCTCTCCTTGGAATTTATTGCGGATTTTTCCCATCAATATCCTACCGTCTATATAAGGCGTTTCTAGGGCGACCCTCCCCTTCACACTTTCACAAACATCCATCTTGAACCTACTCCAAAGATATCACAAAGACAGGAAATTCTGTCAAAAATAGCCATTCGAGCCCCTTCGAATGAGTTGGCCCTTGGATAGGGCGGTCTCGGGGATGCACAGCCCCTATCAGGAGCCGAGGATGGCACTCCGACCCTGGACATCACCTTGGGGTTGGAGTGGGGGAAAACCACAGGTCCTCCTTCTTTTCAACCTAACCAAAGGAGGAAGCCCCCTCTCCGCCAGGAGGAGTGTCCAGGAAGAACGTAACCACCTCCTCTTGGGTATGGGTCCTTGACCCTCCAAGCTGGCCGCACTGGAGGTGGGAGGGGAACCAGGCGGAACCCAGAAGCAGAGCCCTCCTGTGCCTCTCCCTCTCCCACCTCCTCCGTGGCCCTTCTTCCCTCTAATTCTTCTTCTCTCTTCTTCTTTTGCTCCTCGACTAGCCTTTCTTTCTTTCTTTTTCCTTTTTATCTCTTCTATTTCCATCTCCCAACCAGTCTCCCCCTCTTCATTTCCTCCTCTCTTACTTCTCTTTTCTATCTTTTGTTCCGCAGTCAGCTTCGCTTTCTGCTATTTGTTCTTCATCTCTTTTTTCGCTTCTTTTCTATCTTCTGTTCCTCAGTCAGCTTCGCTTTCTGCTATTTGTTCTTCTGCCGGCTTCGTCAAGCGTCAGCCTTTGTAGCTAGCTTTAGAACAAGCCCCCTGGGCATTACTTGTAAAAGATGTAAATTTTTCTTCATATATGAATAAAAGAAGTAGACCTTTTTTGTATGATCTATTTATTGGTTTTCTGTCTTATGCTTTTGTTTCTGGTGATTATATACCTCTGAACGAATGTTGTTACTACAAACTCTGTTGGTCTTGACTGATGATTTTTCATTTACACTAACCGTTGTACCTGTTAGCGCCCAACACCCTTTTTCCCACAGACGGCGCCAATTGTAAGTCCTCGGTTTGTAAGGGACCCTAAACAATAAAACTTGTAGAGTGCGGGTAAGAAAAAAGGGTAGGCACCAACCAGCCCCTCGTACAGCCAGTGTCCAAAACTCTTATATAATTTTGGTAAGGATTAAAGGTTCCATCGGGAAACATAGTTATGATCTTTCTAGGGCTTTAATGAGGATCTTGGCCGTGTTTTTGGGGTATTTCTTCTCTTCGGCTCAGTCCGAAGAGTTCGACCCCTTCCTCCCCCCCATCTATGATAGGGAATCATCTTTCATTATATAGCCTCCATTTTCCTGATCTTAACCGTCCATTTGTCAGTTATCCGGACGTTGTGCATTAGGGACTGTCTTATCACCTACTTTTTCAGGTTTTATGTCCGTTCCCAGACATTTCTAGCATACTCTAAAAGTTGATGTGATTGAAGCCCCCAGGTTTAGTAGTCATATCATCATTTAAAGAGGCCAGGATGTTGGTGAGATTTTTCAGTGGGGGAAGGATATTTTCCCTTTATCCACGTAACCTGGCCGAGAACATGGGCGTCTTCGGACAAGCCCTTTTGGGGCTCAGGGCCCATATTCTGTTTTCGGCCCATGCTTTCCTTGGTGCGGGCCTTGGGCCGGCTGTGGAAATGGGCCATGTATGTTGACCTTTAAGGCCCCACATTTATATTTATACACATATATAAATATTCAAGCCTATAATTATTCTTTGGTGAAAAAGCCAAGCATAATAGTTCTCTGTATTAAGGTCCGTTTGGATAGAACTTATTTTGCTGAAACTGAAAATTGAAAACTGAAAACACTGTAGCAAAATAATTTTTAAATGTGTAAATAGTGCTTAAAATAATAAAAAAATTTAAAAAAATTACTGTTCACGCGTTTGGCACTGTTCATAAGCCTAAAATCACTGTTCATGGACATTGAACAATGCCAGACGCGCGTCCAGGGAAAAAAAAAAATGAAAGAAACGTAAACGTGGGTTTGGAAATGCAGATCCAAACCCACACTTAGTCTAGTAATCCTCAAATTTCTATCTTGTATAAAAAATAAATAAATAAACAACAACTAATAGAAAATAATTCTAACTGAACTCAAATACCAATCTCTATCTAATCTCAAATCTAACCCTTCTCCGAATAAGAGTCTACAACTATCCAATTTCTTATAAAATAAATACAAAAAATTGAAAATATTGTCTATCTAATCTCTATCTAATTTCAACTACTAATCTCTATCTAATTTCAAAGATTGCCCACTGACGACCCTCGGTGTTTTGCCCAATGTAACAGCAAGTAAAACAGCAAAAAAAAAAAAAAAAAAAGAAAAAAGAAAAGAAAAGAAAAGAAGAAGAAGCAACCTTCTGAGGCACCTTAGCACTCCAAATGCTCCTTTAAGGAATAGAACTCCTTTGGATCCTCTCAAAAGTTCATAGTACAAACTAATTTCAAACTTTCTACTAACTGATCTTCTATTTGACCAGACAGAAAGTTGAATACAACAAATCAAACAAGACAAGAACACAAACAAATCCAGTACGCTATCATCTACAACCACAAAGTCATTCAAGAGGTGTAAAATGCAAAGAACTCTACTGTTTCATTGTCAAAAAATGTGAAGAATGGAAAAAGTGAGAATAAAATTGTCTAATATAGAATTGACTATATATGTATCATACTAACAAGATCACTGTTGTAACTTCAACTATAAGATCAATGTTGCAACTTCAATATCACAGAAGATCACTGTTGACTATATATGTAGCATACTAACAAGATCACTGTTGTAACTTCAACTATAAGATCACTGTTGCAACTTCAATATCACAGAAGATATGAACCAGTGCAGTTCACGACCATGTTGGGGTTGTCTGAGTTTAAGTCGAAGGTAAAAACATGAGAAACAAGGACTTTAGTCATGATGAATGTTTCACGATTTTCTATTCTTTCATAAAATGGGCGTTTTGTGAAATCTGGGTTATCAACTATTCTATAAAAAAATTTATAGAAAAAGAAATGCTGTCATAATCCACCCACAAGTTCTCCTTCTAGAATATATATTTCCAATTAGGTTTCGAAACTTTAAAAGTCGCAATGAAAATTTGGAACAGTGCTTTATCTGTCAACCCCAATGCTGCTACATAGCATATGATGTCATCTCCTACATGAACAAAATTTGGATGGGACCTATGAAAGGTGGGGGGAATTGCAATAGGTAGAGCAATTGAATGCATGAAACCCGATGTAGGAAGAAAGCACACAGTTGAAGGTTTTCTTCTTCGTACCCAATGACAATGTAATTACCAGATATACTAACTTTTATCATAATTCCCATCCCATCGAATGGAAGTGGCATCCCCATAAAGGCAGTACTAGCCATCCATTCCTCGGTGACAGCGTCAAATGCAGATGCTTTGGAAAAAAGGCTAGAGACAAAGATCGTAGACTCCTAACTGAATAGTTAAAAGGAATGAACCCTCTTCCGATACTAACAAAAGGTGATGATGAGGAAGGTGATGATGTGGAAGGTGATGATGAGGAGCCAAAGGAGTCGAAATGGTAATATGTGGGAGGTGATGATGAGGAAGGTGATGGCGAGGAGCCAGAGGAGTCAAAAGGGTAATATGTGGGAGGTGATGATGTGGAAGGTGATGATGAGAAGCCATAGGAGTTGAAAGGGTAATATATAGACTTGAAAAAAGGAGGGGGAGGGAGCAGTGATGGCTCAATGGTATAAGCCATTGATGCGGTTGCCTAAGGCCCCAAATGAAAAAAAGGCTCCTAAATTTTAACCAATAATATTAATTATGCCGAAATATTAACCAATAAATAAAATAATATTTTCTTATCAAATGAAAAACAAATAAAAAAGAGAAATAAATGCTATGTTCACAACATTTTTTACAACATTTTTACAAAAAAATCCTAAATAGTAGATTGTTAAAGGTTGTTATTGACAGCAAAAAAATAATTTTAGTGGTAGGTTCAAATTGAAAACAAGAAGCAACTTAACACTTAAGATTTGTTATGAAAAATATTGTGAAAAAAAAGCCCCTAAAAGAAAAAAGAAAAGAAAGAAAGAAATCTATAAAAAAATTCACAACATTTTTCACAATAATTGAGTTAGCAAACTTTTACTATTTTTCAACTAGATACACCACTAACATTACTCTTTTACTTACTACTATCAATTTGCCACATCAATAAATGTAAAAAGTTTTGTCAAATTTTTTTGTGTTTATAAACTTTTTTTAAAAAAAAAAATTCTACGTGGTTCATGTTAATTAATAATAATTTTACATATGAAACAAGATAATCAATTTCACCTTAGGTCCCCAAATGTATCAAGCCGCCCTTGGGAGGGAGGAGGGACCAGTCCTGAATGGCAGGATCATATACCTCAAATGAAGGTTGGGGCAAATTATCAAAAGGCTCAAATGGCAATCCAGCAAGTGCGTATAATTTCCCCTTGACTTCCACCAATATAGGGTCTGACTTTCCCGCTGTGAAGTTTTTAACAGCAGCATAGTCTTGGTTCTCAAATCCATTTGCAGGATCAAAGGGATCAAACGAAAAAATGTCTTTGCTAAATTCCACTTCCAAACCAGATGCCTTGAATCCACCAGTAACCAATATTTTTGAACCAAACATAGCAGAATTCATCCAATATTAAAGATTTTCACCTACAAGATTTGCAACTCTAGACAAAGCCTCCCAATTTGAAACCAATAAGTCCCCACTTTAATTCTATAAACCGAATGAGATGCTTCATTGCCATGAAACGAGATGCAAACATATAAAACTCTGCTTCTATCTACCTTCTCTAAGGTCGATTCCAGTGACATGTCTGCCACAGTCATATCCCTGAAATTCAATTAGAGAAATCAGTAACTTTCAATATTAGAGAATAAAAAAAACCACAAAATCAATATATGAGTCAATGAATTGCATTATGAATGAATCAATATATAGGAATAAAAGTAAATAACTTCTGCATCGAACTTCAACACCATGTTTCTATGATATAATGCTATAGGGCTTGAATAAGTGGTGTTTTGTAACTCTACTTGTACTCTTTCTTTTTGGCTGAGTGGAGTAACAATCTTCTTTTTTTCTCAAACTAAGTTCAAGAGGAAGTGGAACTTTAACTATCAAGTACTATAATGCATGCCTATCTTTCACCAAATTCACTTACCACAGTTCCTTGGATAAGTAATTTCGTGTGAATAAAACCAATATTGACAAGTGGAAACCTATCTCTAATTCAGTCCCATTAATCAAATGTTTGTGTATAACTTGATATTGAGCATGCACATGAATAACCACTTTAATGAGTGTTGACTTCTCTTACTGGAAAAAAAAAGAGTCACATTCTTAGTATTAACTAGCTAAATTCCCGCACGATGTGCGGTTCAACTTATTATTAGTTTTTTTCCAATATTTCAATAAGTTTGCCAAGAATCTTGTAGGATAATTGGTTGGCACCTCAATTTCCAATAGAGACATTCATAATTCATATGCCCAAACTATCGATGTATAAAATTTTTTTTGAATAAATTTCTTTGTAAAAATTGTAATCTTTAGTTATTTTATAGACAAAATAGAAATCACACTACATACATGTGTTCACAAATTGAAAATTGCATGATATAGTGGTTAATATAGATAAGCATGTTTCATGCCTATTAAAAAAAATGCATATATCCTTCAATTATTGTTTCTCATATAAATTGTAAAAAAATTATATTGAAACACACACACATATATATCACATGCGACTGAAAGGAGTTAGAAAATTTAAAGGACTAAGATTTATTTTTGTGAATTCACAAATATTTAATTTTTTTTATGGTTCTTGTGCCAATTGTTGTCAAAGCAACTAATAATAAGTAAGAATGTCATATTTTAAATTTATTATTAATATTCCAACTAAAAATTATCTCTTATATAGAATTTATAAAAATAATCATATAAATTCATTTGATATAAATAATTAATGATATAAGCATTTAATCTATTGACCAATTTAATGAATTAATACTTTGATATAAATACAAACTTTGTTGATTTAGAACCCTAAATAAAGAGAATTTCAAAAAACGCTCCACATGGCACAACCTCATACTCTCTAACATAAGGTCTCTGCTTTTATATATATATATATATATATTGATTTTTTTTTTTGGATAAGTAATAATCTTTATTGATATCAAAAAGGACACCTAGTACACAGGGAGTGTACAGGGTCAACAATCAAGAATAAAAAGTACAAGAATAAAAAAAATAAAAATAAAAGAGAAAAAAATGTTTGGTTTTGCAAAGCAGACAACCAATCCAATAAAGTGGTTATTCATGTATAAAATTAAAACCCTAAATTAATATCAATATATGAAATTAACCCTAAATCAAACCCTAAATTAATAAATCAATATAAGAAATTAAACCCTAAAGAATTGCAAAGATGGAAAACAACTAACCTTAAAAGAGCCTGAGTGAGAGAGTCAATACTTCGATTAGACACAGTTGATATATGAAAGTAAATCCTAAATTAATATCAATATATGAAACTAACCTTAAATCAAACCCTAAATTAATAAATCAATAAATAAATATGAAATTAAATCCTAAAGAATTGCAAAGATGGAAAACAACTAACCTTGAAAGTGTCTAAGTGAGAGAGTCAATACTTTGATTAGAAGAATTGGGGAGATGCAAAATGCGAACTAACGAGAGAGTCTGTGTTTGCGTGTGAGAGAAACTGAGAAAGTGAAGAAAGAAAGAAGAAGAAGAGAGATTTGAGAGAGACAAAAAGAGTCTGAGAGAGTCTTGAATGTGCGTGTGAGAGAGTGAAAAAAATAAATAAATAAAAAGAAGTTGGAATATTAGCACTAGCCGTAGCATTAAGGGTTGTCAATGGGTCGGGTCAGGTTGGTCCGACCCATTTTTACTTGGTTTATGGGCACAATGAGCTATTAACTAATTAATGGGCTGGCTTGGGCTGGGCTGAAAGAGAAAACCCCAACTTAGAGCATCCACAACAGCTATGGTATATGTGTTAAATGCCAAATATTTGGCACACCAAACTCCAAAAACAATGCATTATCAGATGTGTTAAATGTTTCAAAAGTTTGCAACACGCTACAGTACCGTCTCAAATTTGAGACGGTATGGACAACAATTGCATAATATATATTATTATTTTATTCCCGTTTTCTCTCTCGTCATCACATCTCTCTCTCTCTCTCTCTCTCTCTCTCTCCGTCTTCTCATCTCTGTCTTCTCTCTCATCTTTGTCTTTTCTATTCGTTTTCCACAACACGCCGATCACCGCTGGCCACCACTCGACGCTGTCGACCATCTGTCTTCTCTATTCCGCTTTGGGTTTTTTTTTTTTTTTTGCTGTGGTTTGATGGATGGGTTGGGTAATGGATGGGTTCAAATGGGCAAATCGGTGGTGGGTGGGTTCGGGTTATGGGTTATGGTGGTGGGTGGGTTGAGATGGTGATGGGCGGATCAGTGGTGGTGGATTGGTTGGTTGGTGATGGGCAAATCGATGGTGGGCGAATTAGTGATGGCGAATCGGTGGTGATGCCGATCTCTGTTCTGATTTGTTTTTGTCATTGTTTTTCTGTTTTGGTGGTTGTGATTTGGTGGTGGATTCGGTGGCGGTTGTGGGTTGATTTTGGTGGTTGTGGTTTTTTTTTTTTTTTTTTTTTTTTTTTCCTGGTGATTGTGGCCGCAACAATTTTTCTGGTTTTTGTTGTAGTTGTTGTTGTGGTTGATGATGCTGATGATGATGATGATGATGATGATGGGGGAGGAATTTAATATATTATTTTAATGTGTTATAAATATTATTTTAATGTATAGAATTGAATAATAAAATATCTGATAAATGAGATATTGTAAAATAATGTGGTAAAATAATAAAGTAGGCTTTTGGTGTGTCAAAATTGCATTTTTTTTGCAACATCTGCTGTGGATGCTCTTATGACCTTGCCCACGGGCAATGCCCATTTTGTCTTTAACGGGCTGGAGTATTGGGTTGGGCCTAATGGGCTACCCATGAGCTTGTGTTAGCATATTATTTTATTATTTTTATAAGGAAAGAATCAATTTTTTATAAGGGAATAATCAATCTATTTTTTTTTAAATGAAAGAATCAAAGAATTTAATACTTAATTACAATTTTTTTTTTTACAATCAAATCTATTTAATTTTTTGTTTTGTTGATGGAAACCTATTTATTTTTTTTATTAAGGCTTTAAATGGTTTTTATTTTTATTTTTACCATTAATAAAAAAAATGTTAAATGGTTAATTCAAAGTTGCTAGACTACTAGAAAAATATATATTTAATAAACTAAGTTTAGATCACTTTAAATATCTTAGTGGTTGGGAAAGTTATCTTAAAAAGTTCTTCTATAATGTTTCGGGATTCTCTATACTGTCTCAAGATCAATCCTTCATACACTTCCTATATATTTTTGTTATGAATTTTGAATTATTGGGCTGGGCCACAGGCTGGGCTCTTGGGCTAGCCCACCAGGTGCCCATGGGCATAAAAACTAGCCCACGGTCTAACCCACTAGGCTAGTGGGTTACCCATGGGTCTCAATAACAACGGGCCAGGCCACCCATTAGCCTAGTGGGCCGTCAAGCTTCTGTGTTGGGTCATGGGCCATGGGCCTTATATAGCGTACGTGCATAGTTGACTCAAAACCCGAACATTTGGTTTGGGTGAGGTCTCAATTCTGTTCATTTTGTATTTTCAAATATAATTGGGTTAGTCAATGTTGAATTCTTAAAATTCAATTTGGAAATTGCGTAGGTTTTAATGAGGTGACTATAGAAAAAATCTTTCCATTAGAATTAAGCTTTTTTTTTTTCTTTTTTTTTTGGGATGCAAGATAGAAATTCTACTCTAGCCTAATCTAAGTGTATATGTGTGTAAAGTTCCCTTTTATAGACTTGAATTCCAGCCTTTACCCCCTACACTCCACAAGCACTTATATATGTGTGTGAAGTTTCCATTAGAATTAAGCTTTTTAAATTCAAATTTAAGTTGGCATTTCTGTTGGGAAAGTTTTTTTATAAGTGATTAAATCTTTTCTCAAATAAATTGGGTGATCATTAATGTCAAGAGATTTCTTTTTAAGGTTTATTTAAAATTTGAATTGAAAATAAAATATGGAAAATATAAGAGATGATAGTCTTAAATCTTAACTAAGGAAATTAGGTTAGGTTTTAAGTTGAAAAAGGAAATAAGAGGGAAGTTCAAAATAGGAATTGATTTTTTATTTATAATTGGAAATAAAAATATATAATTTCAAAAGACGATTTTTATTTTATTTTTTTGGTCTTAGTTGTGGTTCCTCGTTGATCACGATTTTTGTAAAGAACAGGCAGTCAAGCACATCAATGAGGAACCATAACAAAAAAAATTCTCTGCTAGTTTTGCATTCAGATAATCTTTCTTCTGTTTTGTACATGTCTATATGTCCTTGTCTTCATCGTCATCATAAATTTCTTCTGACTTGAATGCCCGATACTTCCCAACATTGTTTAAGTGTTCATTCTCCAATCTGATCAGTTCAACATAAATTTCTCATTAGTATATGAGGAGGTTTTGGAGCCTGGTATGTGCCATAGATAGCTCAAGTTTAGGTCTATGCTTAAACCAGGTCTTGTAAGCAGTTCTGAAGCAATTCAGCTATGCATATACTGTTAAAGAAAAGAATTTTATGCATATTCTAACTGATTTGCATGTGGCTGCAACATGATCTGTTGTTTGACTTTCTTGACAAGTAACCTAATCTTCATCCACGCCTTAACTAAGTCAAAGAATAGTTTATTTTTATGAACACAAGGGAAAGGCAAAATGAATTGTTCATTTTTTTTTCCTGCACTTTATTCTAGGAATGGCAATGGGTCGGGTTCTGGCCGAGTTTCTTAATGCCCGAACCCGACCCGCGAGTCTGCCCCAAAAATCCGAACCCGCTCCATTTAATAAACGGGTTTTTTTCTACGCCCCATACCCACCCTGTCAGGCCCCGCCCAAGATCAGAAATCCCAAAAAAAAATCCCAAGATCACGTTCATCAATCTAGATCAGTCTAATTAGAAACCCAAAAAAAAAAAAAAAAAAAAAAAAAAAAAAAAAAAAAAAAACCCAAGACGCCAAGATCATGTTCATTAACCTAGATCAAAAATCCAAAAACAAAAATCCCAGATCATATTCTTCAGTCGGAACAGAGTAACAACTAAAAACCCAAAAACAAACACAAAAATTTCAGATTTTTTATTTTTACTTTCAAAATCACAAACACAAACAGTGCTAAGGAAAACATTACTTGCCATCCCTACTCTATTCTAGGCCACATCAATTATTAGTTAGATGCCTACAGTGCTAAGGAAAACATTACTTGCCAGAAAGCTTCTTGAGTTACACAAGTGCATATCAGCACAGTAACACTTTGAACAAATATGTAAGATATATGCATTGCATCTCTTGTAGAGTGCTCTGGATCTTGAGGTGTATCAAAACTAATTTTCACTAATATGACATCCTAAAGAAAAGTTAATTTTATCGAAAGCAGACTCTCCATTTTCAATTTAAATATTATCAACCTATTTAAAGGCTCCAAGAGATCTTATTTTCTAATTTAAAAAATCATAAACAAATTATAATGGATAAAGTATCATAATAAGACTAATTTGTCTAGAAACCCCTTTAAAACACCTAAAATCGAGGAATTAAAATCATAAATCACTTAATCCTAAAATTACATAAAATATCGAAAATTAATGACAAAAATTGATGCCTACATTATGTTTCATATCAAACCCCATGAATGAAACTTGATCTCGAATTTTTGTCTAAAAATTGAAATCTTCTGCTTCAAATAGAAAGCCACATCAAACCCCATGAATGAAACTCGATCTCGAATTTTTGTCTGAAAATTGAAATCTCCTGCTCCAACATTATACTGGGGAAAATTACGTGGTCAAATGACATGGGTGCCACCATTTATTGTGGAGTATTTGTAAGCAATGGATACATCATACATTTATCTTGTAAATGGTTGCAAGGTAACTTTTTGATATGTTAATCAAAACCATACTCTGGAACCTCACTCTATTGTAACAAATGCTGCTTTCTTCCCCACAACCATGGGGAGAAATTGCATTTATGAATTAATATCTGTTGCACCATTGATGTCTATAGACAATAACAAGGTTCAAAAAAATGTAAATTTCTTAAGGTTTTTTCAGACTTATGATGGACAGTGGCCTAAACCTCCCAGTTTTTATTATCAGCTTTCTCCGTTAACTTTCTCATAATCCTGGCCTTTCCTAGGCTGTCCTAGTTCAATTATGAAATACTCAGACAAGGGTGATATCAGGCTAGGTCAGAGAAAGGACCTGACTTTAAGCATCAGATTGGCTCAGCACCAAGCTCATATTTTTATAGATTTTAATTTGAGCCCGTTTTGCTTGTCAAGCTTCATGGTAACAAATTTACCATATTGAGAAACTTTGTGGTTTAAAATAGGCCTAAATGCAAAAACACCCCTCAGATTTGGATTAGTTGGGGTTTCTATGTCCATCAAATTAACCTCTGTGATTAATTTTTGTTAAACCTTATAGACGGAAAAATCATAAAAATCATATGATCTTATAGACGTGAATCAATTGGTAAGTCTTCTTAATGTGGACAAGCGATTACCATGCTATTTTTCCAACCATAAGAGCTAATGGGAGTTAGTCCAAGGTCAATTTGGGGGATACGGAAACCTCAAGAGTTACAAGGCATAATTGAAACTTCAAGAGGTGTTTTTACAGTTGACCCAAACTCCAAGGGGTGTTTTTGCTTTTTGGCCTTCAAAATATATAACGATGAATTTTGTGGAAAATAAATTCTACAGCCAAGAAAAAAAGAGATATTTTACAAGGCATGCAGTAAAAATGGAGTTCGGGGAAAAACATTTAGACTAAGGATATTTCATGGCATCCATTCCTTGATATCCAATACAGTATATCAAGAGGTACCGCACTTTGTCAATCAAAAAACCAACGAAAGATAAATCAATAAAGTAACCAAGCTAAATATTAAATTTCATAGATTCTGGATTAAAAGCATAGTTAAGATTTCTTACATCTGAGAATTCTACGGTGAAGCAGAGAAATAAAGTATAAAGCATACATTGATGCTAATTTCAACCAATAATTCTGCTGAAGTGCAAGTCCATGAATATACACTGAATTAAACACGCAAAGCACATAGCACCAAACTCACCTTCTCCACCCTGGGCGGGCCACCTTATCTGAAATTCAAATCCACCAAATGGTTAAAATCATTCGGAAAAAAATTCCAGAAACAGTATCAAAAGTACGCAACTGAAGATTTTTCGGAAACTAATATATATGTGTGTGTAATATATATATGTGTGTGTGTGTATAAACTACGAATTGAGTGACCCAGAAATAGAAAAAATGGTCTTGACATTTATGCCAACATGCAAGAAGAAAAAGATACACATAAGAATGGAAATCATTTTTTATGCATTTGATAGAAAGCTATTGTGCTGGCTAAGCTTACATCTTCCATGACCAACTTAGGGAACATTTGGAAGTTCAAGAGAAAAGACGACACAATATCTCTCATCCCTTGGAACAATGCTAGAAACAAGATGATGACATATAAGCAACATGCTTAATATCAGATGGACACAACAGGTGTAGAACAAAAATGTATTTAAAAAACCAAGTGCATTGCAACCAGCTGATAACAAAAGTACAAAAAAACTGCATATCTGTTCAAGGTTCTTACCCTCACCATCTTTAGAGGGTAATGGTGATCTGTCACTTTTGCCCCCTCCTTTGCCATTTGATGGAGCTAGCCTTTGCACCCATGGTGACATTGAACTCAATTTACCATTAGTGGAAGCTGGCAAAGAATGCCACCTGATGAAACCATTTTCCATTTCATCTTGACCAAACCTCGGGGATCCTTGTGCTCTAAGTTTTGCCTTGGCAGATTCAGTTGCTTGCGTATACTTTGGCAGGGTTGGAGTATTCTGTGAAACATTCTCTGGGTATTCCTGCTTTGCTGGGAAAGATCTTCTCCGGCTTTTCTGGTTCCCCTTACTAGTGTAATCCTCGGTATTTAGCTCCTCATTCCCCACTAGAATGTTATCAACTTTTTCGACAGTTTCCAGAGGAATGTGCTCACCAGCAGGGTGATCATCATGCATCATATCAACTGTCTCCTCCAATGCCAATGGTTTTGGAGGTATTTCTACCTCAGACAGTTTAGGGTCGTTGGAAACTACCACTATTGGGTCATTTACTTTTTCAGAGGAATTATTGCTACCCTTCTGAGGAGCATCAGATACTGTGGAGCTTGACACCTTTCGCAAATTTAACTTTGGCTTCTCAGTCATAGTTTCTGACCGATCAGGAGCCACTGAGTTGGATACAGCAACTTTCCTCAAATTTCGTTTTACCCTCTCAAGTTCATCGGGAGTCTGTTCCTGCCCTGGTTCTACTTGATGGATCATAGCTTTCCTGAGGTAGTGTCTGGGCTTTTCACACTCAGATGTGGGATGCAGTGAATTATTTTCAACATTTACAGTTGGGACCTTGCGCACACCTCGTTTTGCCCTGCTTGATTGAGTTTCCCCAGTTTGAATGCCGTCTTGCTGTCTATGAGATTTAGTGTCGGAAACACATTTTGGCTGTGAAAATGGTCCCCAAAATTGAGATGATGATCAGCGTTCTAGCCAATCCCAAGCTGAATTTGGTTCAACTGGGTCATAGTGGAGGCTCAAGGGCATAGCAGTTGGCAATGAAGCAAGAAGCTATATAACGAGCAACATTGAACTCCATCAACTCCTATATTACATGCTGTAATAAAAATAAAATACTAAAACTTACCACACTGCACCCTTTCTGCACTTCGAGCCCACAAACAGAAAGTCTGACTTTTTTACCACGAATGCGTGCCTGTAACTTAACAATTCCCTGCATGCAGCGCAAAGTAGCAACGGCCTGTCTCCTTACCAAGTGTCTGTGAATAAGTGCTTGCAGCCTTATGATGCCCTTAAGAGCACGAAATGCCCAGCAAGCCTTCACAGATATTATAATTAAAATTAGATCCGTATTACATTGAGATAACCTTGTACATTTAACTTAAAGAAAGAAAAACGTATGGATCTTTGTTTCGCAGATAGCCAATGAAAACTTAGTTTTCGTTCAAAAATTATTTAAGTACAAAATTTCCTAACAGTAAATCACATAACTATTTAATTTTATATAATTAAAAAAACACACTAAATATAGTGTTTCGGAATCCATACACATAATTTTCTTTACATTAAGTGGAAAATTTGTAATCCAACCTGAATACCTGTCAATAACTGAAATAAGACCCTCATACAATAGAAATATAGATGCCTCTACAATATCTATACTTCCCCACCCCCCAAGCCAAAACCCTAAAAGATTAACTAGAAAATTAAAAATCAATGTGCACACATGCAAATAGTGCTTTTTTTTTCCCGTAAACAATGAACCATAAAATTTTTACATCTATGTATTTCTATCTCAATTTTCATTTTATGATTATCATTAATAATGTTAATTGCTTAAACAATCATTTGCAGTATGTACTGGTACTCCATAGCATCAATTTTTAGATGGTTTCTCCAAGATATTACCTCATAATGGCTTTCATGAGTTCTTTAAAACCACGAATACTTTCAATTATAAGACAGTACTATAAGAGACTCTGGTCAAAACCCCAACATATTATCATAAGGGTATGCATTTATCTAGAAGATGTGGCATACAACGCATTAGAGAACCAGAAAGACATGCTAGAAAGGATCGCAGAATTAGCTTCAAATTTCTGGTTCATGTAATTAACCATTATGACATATCTTTTTTTTTTCATGCAAGAAAAGTTACCAAATAGCCTTTAAAAGCTGCCTGTGCCTTTGTAGCAGCTTGTTCTTGCCTAGTAATCTCAGCACTGTCAGCTGAATCCAAACCCATGGTTCCTTCTGTATGTGCACCTTGCTTTGCAGGCATTGAGACAACTGCATCATGTGGTAGGTTGGCAGTTACTCCAATTTCTGATCTTTCTTCAATTCTGTTCAAGGTATGGAGTGCCACATCTGAAACTACAGAAGGATTCGCTGACAAATCACCAGAAAATGCCTTGCAGGCAACGGTTGCCTCTTTATCGGTTGTAGATTTCTTCACATGAGATAAGATTCACAAATCAGTGCAGGCCCAAGTCAAACATTGCTCAGAGTATTTCAAAAACCAAATTGAAAGCATGTGCATAATTTCCACTATATATAAGCAGTAAGCAAGTAACAAGCAGCAGGCAATAGGCAACAGGCAAAATGGTAAAACTATATCTTCTAATTATCAATTGACAAAAGATATGTGAAAACATATTATGTAGTGAAATTTCAAGTATAACATGAATTAGATATATGACACATAATACCTAGACATAACGCTAACCTCACATAAACTTCTACACTTTGATCCAACAATCAGGGACAGGCTATAGTTGCAAAACATTGATAATCAGCCAATTGAACCTCCAAATGGGCTATAAGCCACATTCAATAATTATGCCTTTTACATAACTTAGTGGAGCATAAATCATTATAGGCATGAGATATTTAGATAGTATGGTATTCTGACATGAGAAGATGATATCAATATCTCAAGAAAAGAGAATAGCACAAGTAGAAACAATATGTAATAATCTGTCATTCAAATAATTATGGTGTTCCACATGCGCCCTTCATTCCAGTAAACCAACATCATACATCAAAACATGTACACATGCATAGATGTAGAAAGAGAAAGAGCCAAATCATAACCGTGAGCAGTAATGGAATACTGAAAGGCGGTAACTAAGTACCTTTAAAAAGCTAGATTTGGATGGTTTCTTCCCAAAAAGTATGGTCTATACCACTTTCCTGGAGACTTTCCCATTGCAAGAAGGCTTATACCAAATAAATTGGACCTATTTTCCTAGCCCTGCATGGTTTAACAAGTTAAAGCTCAAAAGACATATATACAAGCTAAAAAATAACATGATATAAGTTTTATGCTGATCCAAAAAAAATAAAAGAACACCAAAGATTAAGTCAGGATTCTCAATCTCAATCTGAACCAATTTTTTGAGCCCACGTAACCTCAGTCTACGTCCATTTTATACAAAAAAATCAAAATATCATTCAAACAGAAATAAACAGCAATTTCTCTGTTGCGCACTAAAAGCACTTAGACCATCCAAACTAAAAGATTCTCTCTGTAATGCCAAGCAAAAATTACCAAGATTTCTATACATTGCTACTGAAACCCTTCCCATCCCTCCCCCTCCCACTCTCCAAATACCCTCAAAAGAATTCATTCACTTGGTTGTTGTCCATATCATATCATCATGAATTAAAAGATAAATTAAGTAGTGAGCATGCAGCTATCATATACTCTTGACCACAAGACAAACACAGAAATTCCTCTAGCTCACAATCAGAACGCCCAGCATAGAAATTCAATTTTCAAAACAAAGATGCAACCACAATTTTACTTTTATTTCCACTCAAAAAAGTAAACATTCCAGTAAACTAAAACACTTGAAGACAAATTACAATAAAGCATAAATGCAAAAAACTTGGTTCCTTCATTCATTCTCGACGCACCTCAATTCACCATTTTGCACAAAACCCAATATACTAAATCAGACACCGCCTCATAAACACCACAGACCCATTACAATAAGTATAAGCTCAAGGAAACACACTGCCCACAAAACAATACAGAAACAATACGAAAATCCACAAACAGCCCAAAAACCAGGCTCTCAAATGAAACTAATGTAAATAGAATAAACACACAAACACTGAAACAGTAGAAGATCTGCACAAAGCAAAACATACCCACATACATGAACACTCAGTTAAACAAAAATATATAATATACCAAACAAAATAACAACCAACAAAAAAAAAAAACCAACATTTAGAGTAGAGAGAGAGAGAGAGAGAGAGAGAGAAATGAAAGTGGGTTTGAGCAATGTGGCTCAGATCTGAGACATACCGAGAAACAGAAATAGTTCAAGAAATGTTTATACAAGGAAATCAAAGTTTGTATGTATTAAAAATTTGACCTTCTTTTTTTTTTTTGTTGACACAGCATAAAGATTTGAACTTTAAAACAAACAGAAACAAAGAAACAAAATTTCAGGAAGAATTACTTGATAGAACTGGTATAATGGATTGGAGCCCTTCAACTTCAACCTCTCTCTCTCAGTCTCACTCACTCACCTCTGTTTTAAAGTGGTTTTGTTTCTTTTCTTTTTTTTTTTGTGTGGGAAATAAAGCAACGAGAACTCAATTTTTTTTTTTTTTTTTTACTAAGTGTATGGGTATGTAGAAATCTTTTTTTTTTTTTTTTAAAGATTTGAAACTTTAGCTTTTGCCTCTAAATTCTAATAATTCAGTTGGTGTGAATTTTTTTAAAAATAATTCAATAGTTATAATAATAAAGAAGAAAGTTGAACTCTCTTCAAAAGAGAACAAGCAACGTTACTAAGCTAGAGTCTACAAAGTTCTACCAATATATATGTATGTATATATTAATTTTATTTTCAAATTTTAATTTATATTTCTTTAAAATCCAATAAAATTGAAATTAATTGCATCCATTTTATGGCGATTATCCTTTATTGTCACATGATATCAATGAATTTCTTTTTATGATGACAAATTCAAACACAAGCTTTTTTCTAACAATAAGATACTTTATTAATTGAACTAATTAAAACCAACTTCAGGTATCCCTTAAAAGTCTTAAATATTTAAAAATGTAAGATGAATCGAAAGAATTAATTTCTTGTTATAAAAGTATATATTGTTTGACATTTAAGGAAAAAGAGACATAATTTTTTATAGTGAAACTGTGGAAAAGTGCGATATAATTCTAATCACAAGTTCACAACATAGGCACTACAAAAATGCAATTATTATTAGACTATACTTGAAGCCAAATTTATTTATTTATTTATTTATTTATTTATTTTCTTTTAAACAAGGAGTCGTAATTAAGTAAAAGATAGGGTATTGAGGTCCAAAATGCAATTGAAGATTTAGGCCTTAAAAGGAAGGGAAATTCGGCCCAATAAGATGGAAAAGGAGATTTGAAGGCCCAGGACGTGGATGGGCTCTCTGGCCTCAAAGAAAGGATCCTAGAAAGACGCTGGGATGTGCTAAATAGGGCGCGGATGGTTCAGGAGATGACATGACATGGGGGAAGACACACGCACCTCAAAAGAAAGGAAACAAAAGAGCTATCCTTGGACCCAGGTAGCGATAAGGATAAAACCCACGTGAGGAAAGAGTGGGGTCCCATGACCAACGCCTGATAAGAAAGACCAAGAACCAAGGATCTCGGACGAAGCAGAGGGGGTGAAAAAATGGTAACAGACTCTTGACATTTCTTATTATTCTATGTGTTTTGGATGCAGAAAAAATGGTTTTGCTGTTTCTGAATTTGACTAGCTTCATAGCTGTGAGATGGCATAATGTTATGTGACCATGCATGGTGGTGGTACCCTGGTATAGGATAAATTCACGTGTGCATTTCAGATTGCCAGTGGGGAACATATGGCGGCTACTTTCCATTTCCCCTCAATTTCAGCTTTTACATGATATTTTTTGTTAAACCCCTTTCATATTGCCAATCTTTGTGTATGTGATATAGGAGGAAAAGAAAGACGACAAATACAAGTGCACTTTTCTAAAGTTCGTGTATTCTTTCTGAATCTCCTTGATTATCTTTTTTATTTTTGATTTTTTTTTTTACCGTCTCGTGAAGATGTGATTTAAATTAGGGTATTGCTTTGTTATTTGAAATCCAAGGAATGTGATTGTGCTTTTGTCCTTAACTAAATAACACATTCCCAAATTATTATATTTTGCGCTTAAAAGATGACAAATTAGAGTAATTAATTTATGTAACATCCTTTTATCAGCTAATTTTCAAGTTCCTTACAATACAAAAATCCATTATACATGCCCAAATAATAAACTTTCAGTGATGTTTGGACTAAAAGTCCGTTTGGATACAGCTGAAAACTGAAAACTGAAAAACACTGTAGCAAAATAATTTTTAAATGTGTGAATAGTGCCGTGGGACCAATTTTTAAGAAAAAATTGATAAAAAGTGAGATTTGTGAGTCCGTGAACAATACATAATGTATACTATTCACAAGAAAAGTCAAAGAATGCGGCTCAAAAAAAAAAAAAAAAAAAAAAAAAGCTGAAACGCAGACGCATGTTTCAGCTTTCAGCCCAATCCAAACGTAACCTAAAAGATGGTAACAGGACGATTCGGGGTCGGATTAGGAGTAACTTGTACCTAACCCCATCCCTCCTTCAAGTTGGTTAAAACCCACGTGAGGAAAGAGTGGAGTTGATGGGGGCAAGAAAAGTTAGAGATATTTTTTCATCTCTAATGAGTGGACTTTAATATTAACAAGGTAAAGATAAAAGAGAAAGGAAATAAAATTATAACAATACAAGAGAGAAAAAAATTATTTTGGGATGATAAGAGAAAATGTAATAAAAAAATTATAAATTAACAAAATATGTAAAAAAAAATGAATTAAATTAGGACAAAATTTAGCTACAAAATTGATTATACCCTAAATGAACAACCTTACTCAATATATATATATATATATATATATTTTTTATTGAAGGTAAATTTTGACAAATCTACCATTGAATTACATTTTCTTCTTATATCTTCCATGCTTGTAAAATTTCTAGAAAATTAAAAATCAGTAACTATGCCATCAATAACTTGTTTAAATTGCAAATTTTTGTAATTAAAAATTATGCATAAAATATAATTTTATAGATTATATAGTAAATAATATTTTATTGGTAAAAAATTTAACATGTATATTAAAAGCGTAAAGAATATACAATCCAACGTATATATATTTAAAATATATAGTAATGTTTATGATATTAAGTAAGGTTGTAACCTTAAGTTACAACTAATTTTATAACTAAATTTTTTCCATTAAAGTATATTTATTTGCCTCATTAGCTCTACAGGATAGGGAAAATTTGCTTAAGTAGAGCAGGTCATATAGGATTGGGAATATTTGTTACCCTTATGATGCTTGTAAAATTTTTTTTGGCAAAATAGAAATGTTTGAAAGTCGTCATGGGAAATAACTTATTTTGAAATTCTTGTCTTAATTAACAAAATAATTTTTAAAATGGTATTGTTAAGTAATAATAGCTGTGATGTTCATCAAGTGATAATAATGTTGGGTTTGCCAAGAATCTTGTTGTTCAATTGATATTTTTTTTGTATTTTCAACAAATAGGTTTAGGGTTCAAATCCTCCTCTTGATATTGAAATATTAAAAAAAAAAAAAAAAAAATGTATTGATGAAGAAGTGGGGTGAAAATAAAATCTAAGGTTTATCAAATATTGTCATTGATGATGCAAAAAATCACCAGTGAGTCGAACAGTCCTCGCGTGCTCTTAACGGAACCTATGAAACAAAAACACAGAGAAGACCTTATAGAAAATACCGGTGTGATACCGGCCAAATACCCTCCGAAGGTTAAGTTAGAAAGAGAATTTCTACAACTCTACAGTGGCAGAACTGGGGAATTATGCGTACCATGATTTATGAGGGCTTTCGGGTTTTTATAGTAGTGTAGAGCTGACCTCCGTTTCTTGGCGGAGAAGATATTTTCTTGCAGAGAAGATTCTCATTAATACTCATATTTTATGGGATCATTTCCTTGTAGGGATTTCTCTAATTATGGTTGGGCGTAGAATGCAAGATATTTCCATACTAGGATTCTTGGAGACCACTCATGCCACATAGGTGCCACGTGGCTTCATGAACAAACCATCTCCCTTGGATCCGTCTACCTTAAAGAATCCATCCGTCGCCCTACCTCTTCGTCCAAGTTATGAGTCCGTCTATTAGTTTTTTGGTTGGTAGAATAACTAGGCCATATCTTTTGGCAACTCCATCACTTGTGACTCCCTCTGTTAATTGGATCTGTCTGCTTTGGGATTTATCCCTATCAGTCATCTTGAGCAAAGAGTTGATGAAGCTATTGGTTAACAAAATATGTATTTCTTTAATTAGTATTGTTCGGTTTTTCTTAGGGTATATATATTCACAGTATATATATTCATGGCAATCAATATTGTAAAAGATCTAATGCACTTCCCCCCCCCCCCCCCCCCCACACACACACACCCCCCCCCCCCCCCCCCCAAAAAAAAAAAAAAAACGCAACCGTTGGTGATTGCAATGTTTGGAATTAGAAGATTGACATCAAAATATTTAACGCAGCCTCCTTGCTCTATAAAATGATTTAACTCTAGTAGCTAATATTGAATAATTCCCTGATTTACTAGGAAAAAAAGAAAAGAAAAAGAAGGTCAGTCATGAGCCTTATGAGTTGTGACTGACCTTTTTTAGTATACAACAGTCTTATACTCTATAAAATTTAGTTGATCCTCATCAATTTAGTTGATTCTCACGTGACTTGTTGAATTCGATTTGCCGAACTAAACAAGTTCAAGTTTCATTCAAGTTCTCTCAGTGAAGTTGGGTTGGACAATTCTACTCTAGAAGGAGATTCTGAAATAATCATCAATGCTCTAAAGAATGGTGATATGCTTACTTTTGTTTTTAATTAGTCATTTACTTAAAGACACCTTGTCTTATGTAAACTCCTCTCTCATACATTTAAGTAATATAATGTAGTAAGAGATGCCTTAACTAGGAGAGCTAGATTATCTTTCCTATTTTTAGTTTGGATGAAATCCGTTCCTCCAACATATTATCAATTTTGTTAACACTGATTTATTTGCTATCTGAATAAAATTTCATTGACAATTTTCTAAAAATAAAAGTCCTATAAAAAAAAAAGTTCATTCTTCAAGTGCCAAGATTTTTGTAGTGCAACAACCTTTTGATATTTTTAATGAAAACTAGTCTCATCACTCGCGTTTCACATGTGCGATGAAACTCTTTTTTATTATTATTTTGAGTTTAATGTAGTTTTTCAATTTAAATTTATCTATTTTTAGTGAGGTTACACATGAGTGAATTTTTAAGAAACTCAAATTTAGGATTTGAAAATAATTAAACAGCTAAGTTTAACGTGTGCTAATTTTTTTATTTATTTTTAAATGTATTCAACATTGTGAGAGATATATTCAAATAGAATGTGTGCTAATATTTAGAAGGAAAAAAAAAAATTATCTAATAGTTTTTTAATTCTGTTGAATTACAATTTTAATTTAAGAATAAGAATTATCGAATTAAATTAAAGGTATTTTTGACATTTTCTTGAAAACTATAACTAGCTTTTTAAATCCTCTAAAGACTAACTTTAAAATCTTTTTTTTTTTGTCTCATATTATAACTATCAAATTACCATTGAAAAAGAAAAAGAAAAAGAAGAAAAAAAAAAAAAAAGGTTTCATCCAAATGATTAGACCAACCCATTATCCATGATTGTTGGCAACGTGGGAAAACATTTCAGCTTCAGAATTAATAGTTTTTGAATATCGATTAGACGAACTGACTGACCAAGTCAAAGAAATAGCCACAACCTCTCCCACTACCTTCATGTCCATCCACTCTCTCCTGTAACTGTCTCATCTCAAGCACTACTTCACACCCACGCTCTCTGGCGGATATTCCCCTTATTATAAGTCAATAATATCACAAACTCCCACTATTATTACTCACATATCACACCCTCAAAACTCCGTGTTTACACTCAACTGATCTCTTCCTTTAGCATATATCCTAGTCTCCTTTGGGAGCCTTTGCAAAAGCTTCCAATGGCTTCTTTCTCCAAGAGTCCCACCACAGTTTTAATTGTGTTCTTGTTTACCGTATTCTGCTCTCTTCACAATTTCTCAGTCTCTTCCTTTGAGTTCGAAGTTGGAGGCACCCATGGTTGGGTAGTCCCACCAGCCAATGACAGCAAAATCTACAATGACTGGGCCTCAGAAAACCGCTTCCAAGTTGGTGACACTGTCCGTAAGTATACACAAACATGCATTCACAATCACATACACAAACATGCACTCACAATCACTTACACTCAACTAGTTTGATGTTTATGTTTTCAGTAGGTCTATATATACACAACTTTTTTCAAATATATATATATATATATATATATGAACAGTAAACAAAAAGTGGTATCAATGATGATCTCATGTGAAATCAACAACAATTTTCTAAGGTATGAAAAAGTTGTGAAAAAAGTATTGGGTCTATTGCACTTCAAACATGCATTCATATATTATACACGTGTTTAACTAGTTTGATGTTTATATTTCCAGTAAGTCCATATACACAACTTTGTTCATAATCACTGTGGTGTAGACAGTAAAATGGTATCAATGATAATCCATGTAAAAATCAATAACAATTCATCACTTCTTTAGGTTGCAAAAAAGTTGTGAAATATATTTGTGTCTACAATGTGTTTCTTATATATTTTGGTGCCTGTGTTTTCTTTTTTGTACACAGGTTTTAGGTACAGGAAGGACTCAGTTATGGAGGTGAATGAGACAGAGTATAAGAGGTGCAATTCCTCTCACCCCAGCTTCTTCTCCAACAATGGGAATTCAGTTTTCAGATTGAATCAGCCGGGTTCTTTCTACTTCATCAGTGGAGTATCCGGGCACTGCGAGAAGGGTCAGAGGATGATCGTAAAAGTGATGTCACATGAGGAAGAGTCTCCATCTGGTGGTGGCGGCAAATCATCATCTGGTTCCCATGTTGCAGTTTCTTCACTTGGAGTCTCTGTATTAGTCTTTCTTCAGTTTGTGTTGTCATTTGTTGCTTCTAATGTTATATAGTCACCCTAGTGTTACTCTAGGTGGGAATTTATTTAGTTCTATTGTCCAGTTTTTGAATTTTTAGGATTCCGTAAGACTAAGTCATTTTTTGTTCAGAGACGCTATTGTAAATCTAACGTGGGATTTGTTTAGACCTCTGATGATGGAATCTATGTCTTTTCTTTAATTGTTCATGTGCTTTGCTTTATAATTGTATCTTGAAAAATGCGATGTATAAAAGGATAACAAGTTGAGGAGACTTTAGGAAATTACTGATGCAAATTTAATACCATTGTTTTATAAGAATATAATGTAAAATTTGTGAGTAAAATAGTGCATGTATTATTGAAAAATATTTTATATTTTTATAAATTTTATGTAATGGAACATATAATGTATTTTGCATTTAACAAAACTCAACAAAAATACAACGGAAAACGTAATTTATTAAAAAGATTTAAATTATATAATTACATTATTATTTTATATAAATGGAGAAAATGTTATTAAAAATGAATTATTTTTAAATATATCATAATCAATTTACTAATTTGAACATATCTAAGAATATTAATATATATTTATACACACACACCCTTATTCCATGGAATATATGTAACATGTTATATTAAGTTTAAATTATTATATAGGTTTACAATTGTAGCATTTTTCCCCAAAATATAAGTATAGTGTTCATATTATTGAAATTTGAATTTTAAGGTAATATTTTGAATATTCATCATTTTTATTATTTTTTAGGGGCCATATCTCTAATTTTTAATACTTATTTTGTTTATATTTTTTAACCCAAAATTAAAAGTTTGGTCCAAATAAAATAAAATTTCACACTTTTAACCTAAAATTTAAGGGAAAAATTTTTTTTTTGACCCAAAATTTGAAAATGTAATCTACAAAAAAATCAAGGGCAAATAACACTCCCCTCCCTTGAGGTTTAAAGAAATGACACTCACCCCCAAACTTGAAAGGAAAAAACACTTCCCCCCCTGAGATTTAAAAAAAATAACACTCCCCCCCCCCTTCTGTTAATATTAGTAATGGAATATAAAGTATATTATAAAACATGTTACTTATGTTGATTTTTTAGTCTCTTATAGCACCTTTCCAATTGATTTTTTAAAGTTTGATGATCCTCTTAGATTTTTTAATCGCTCCTCTCTCTAACACTTTGGATCAAAATTTATGAAATAAAACAATTTGTTGAAGCTTTCAAGCTTTTATTGTTTAAAAATGAGTTTGAAATTTTCAAAGTCACTTATCAATATAAAAAACTTTCAGAGTCAATTTTGGGAATACATTATTAACCAAAGGGTACGTTAGTGCACAACATTTTTAACGCCAATTTAACAGAGTTTAGATAAATAAATGTCAAAGGGGGGAAAATGTTTTTTTCCTTTAAGTTTGGGGGTGAGTGTCATTTTCCCAAACCTCAAGGGAGGGGAGTGTTATTTGCCCAAAAATCAATTTAAGGCCCAAATAATCCAAGGTGGACCAATTTAAATTGAAGTGGACCGAATAGACTAAAGTGAACTGAATTAGACCGAAGTGTAATGATATGACCGAATGGACTGAATAGGACCGAAGCAAAACGAAAGGACAGACCGAAGTGGATCGAATTGGACTGAATGGACCAAAATACTACGTTGATATGCTTAAAAAAAGCGTAATAACAATAAATATTACGTTTTAGTTTTTAGATATATTAGCCATGAACCCGCGCATTGCGCCTGATAGTTATTTTTATAGTGGTTTTATTAAAAAAAAAAATTACAATTTAAACTAATCTAGTAATGAGTAATGTATTTCGTAATTATATTTTTATTTATTATAGGAACAATCATAAATGTAATATAGGAACAATCCAAAACACCAAAAAAACGTAAACTAAAAAAATTTAATAAAACTTAACAATAATTAATTGAACCAATATTAGGATAAAATTTTGTTTTTGATAATCTATTAAGGTTATTTTCTTTGTAGAAATTATAATTTCGGCCACCCAAAACATATTATCAAATAAACAATTATTAGCAAAATCTACAAATTAAATTTCTATACATGCATTGTTATAAAATAATAATAATTAAAATAAAATTGCAAAAGTTAAAATTTGTCACCCATCCGATTATTTTCCTTTGGCTAACCTTTGCTTTTCTTTAAATGAATAGCATTATAGAGTACTTCTAATACAACTATTAAGAGTACTTTGTCCACCATAAAGGATTAGAAAATAAACAAAAATTAGTAAAGTCTCATAGTGAGGGTTTGGATTGTGAGTTTTGTTGCGTTGCGTTTTGCAACTGCGTTTTCTTCTTTTTTTTTTTTCTTTTTTTTTTCCTGCACTTTGTTTCTGCTTTTAGAGACAAAAATTACTGTTCATAAACAGTGCGTGCACTGTTCATGTACTATTCACAATTAAAAAATATTAAAAATAGGTCCCACGGTACTATTTATCCATTAAAAAATTATTTTGCTACAGTGTTTTCAGCAACCATCAGTTTTTAGCAACTTTCAGCAACAATAAGTTGTATCCAAACGGACCTATAGTTTAACATTTACATTGAGCACTATAAAAAATCATGCTATGTAATAGAATAAATACTAAATTATCCAAATCATGCTATGTAATAGAATAAAATTATATTTTTATATGCTATATTTAATTCTTTAGAACACAATAGGATAACATTTAACAATCAAAAAAAAAAAAAAAAAAAACAAAACAAAACAAAAACAAACAACAACAACAACAACAACAATTTAAAATACAAAACTAAATCACATTAGCCCAAAATTTAAAAAGGTAATCTACAAAAAGAATCAATTTAATGCCCAAATAGTCCAAGGTGGACCGATTTAAATTGAAGTGGACCGAATAGACTAAAGTGAACTGAATTAGACCGAAGTGTAACGATATGACTGAATGGACTGAATAGGACCAAAGCAAAAAGAAAGGACCGACTGAAGTGGATCGAATTGGACTGAATGGACCAAAATACTCCGTTGATGTGCTTAAAAATAGCGTAACAACAATAAATGTTACGTTTTAGTTTTTAGATATATTAGCCGCGAACTCGCGCGTTGGTCATGATAATTATTTTTATGGTGGTTTTATTTTTAAAAAAATTTACAAATATATTTTTATTTATTATAGAAACAATCATAAATGTAATATAGGAACAATCCAAAACACTAAAAAAACATAAACTAAAAAAAAAAAATTAATAAACTTAACAACGATTAATTGAACCAATATTAGGATAAAATTTTGTTTTTGATAATCTATTAAGGTTATTTTCTTTGTAAAAATTATAATTTCAACCACCCAAAACATATTATCAAATAAAAAATTATTAGCAAAATCTACAAATTAAATTTCTATACATGCATTTTTATAAAATTGCAAAAGCTAAAATTTGTCACCCATTTGATTATTTTCGTTTGGCTAACCTTTGCTTTTCTTTAAATGAACAGAATTATAGAATACTTTTAATACAACTATTAAGAGTACTTTGTCCACCACAAAGGATTAGAAAATAAACAAAAATTAGTAAAGTCTCATAGTTTAACATCTAAATTGAGCACTATAAAAAATCATGCTATGTAATTGAATAAATACTAAATTATCCAAATCATGCTATTTAATAGAATAATATTATATTTTTCTATGCTATATTTAATTCTTTAGAACACAATAGGAGGATACCATTTAACAATCAAAAAAAAAAAAAAAAAAACAACAACAACAACAACAATTTAAAAAACAAAACTAAATCGCATTAACCCAAAATAAAGTTTTAAAAAATATAAAAAATTATCAACCTAAAGTAGAGATGCAAGAAAAATAAAAAATCCACCAAAAAATTTAGAGAAAGAGAGAGGGAAAGAGAGAACCATTTTTGTGTGAAGGAAAACTATGCATAGAATAGAAGAGACAGTGATAAATTTATAGTAAGAGAGTGTGAATAAGAAGATACAAAAATAAAGGAAGAAGAAGAGAAACAGGAATAATGATATTAATGTAGAGGGTAGTGGAGAGATAAAAAGGTAAGGGATGAAGAAAGATTGAAGAAGTAGGGGGGAAATGAAATGGTAAGGGAGAGAGAAAGGTTGGAGAAGTGTAAATATTAAAAAAATAAATGTTAAAAACAATTATAGGAAAATTGGAAAAAAAAAAAAAAAAAAAGACGTAGACGCTAATGTGGCTTAACTGGAGCGTAGCAATCATAAATGCTACGTTTCAGCTTTTAAATATATATAAATATATAGATTAACTGCATTGACATCAAACAACACTCTTTGAGGTTTTAGAGTACTTGACGCTTGCAGTTGCATATCCTCAACCTTTATAACATCTAGTTGTCTTGTTTGTGAAGCTTCATTCCCAATTTCTTCAATTTCAAATTTCTTTTGTTCACTTGAATTAGTCATCTTAACTTCTTCAATATCAATCTCCATACCATGATGCTTTGACGCTATTTCATTTTCACTTGTTTCTTCTACAAAATAATAATAAAAAAATAATTAAAATTCTTTTAATTTTTTATGACAGAAAACAAAAGGATCTTATTAAAACTCTTATATGATATGGAAACTTAGGCTTTGTTGACCAAAAAAAAAAAAAAAACTTAGGCTTTTCTTCTTTTTAATTTTTTATATTTTTTAATTTATTAAAAAAAAAAAAACTTTTGGAGAGAGGAGAACCAATAACGGTTTCCTTTCTCAAAACCCATTTCTCCTACCTGTACTGTGTGATAATAGATCAAAACAAAGAAAGAGACAACATAGATTTTTTATTGGTTTAGACAAACAAAACAAACATCCGATAGAACTCAACACAAAAAAAGGTTGAAAATTTTCTAAATTCTTTTTCTACTTGCCTGGACTCTTGATTGGCGAAACTAAGGAAATTACACCAGTTGACTGTGGAGGAGCTAGTTGAGCTTAAGCTTGAGCAGGTGCTGGCGTTGGTGGAGATGAATCAATTGCAGAGATTGAGCCAGGATTTGGATTAAGGGGGGCTAAAGTATGGAAAAAAAATTCATGAAAATCCAAAATAACATTGGTTCAATATTTAAAAACTAAGGACAAATGAGAAATGATTATTTCTTAATATATTGTAATACAATTGTTGTCACTCAAATTAATTATGGTTGCTAAATAAAAATTAATACAAGAGGGGTAGTAGATGAAGGAGAGAGAATTAGATCTGTGAAGAGGGCCATGGCTTACTGTTAAGGAGATTTTTGAAAGGCCAGGAGGGGCTGTAGCTCTGTCCTTGATCATCAACTACTTGAATTTTGGTGTCTGACTTTGAATTTGGATTCACTACTGGTTGAGTCTGAGCTCTAGCGCTCACTTCTGCCAAAGCATCACAGAAGTCCTAGTGCGTGATAAAGCTATCCTTCCTTCAAAAAATGAAAAAACCAAAACAACTTCAACAATCCCAAAACCCCTCAACAATTGCATTAACAAATTGGAATTTAAATCAAACATCAAAAGCAAAAGCAAAAGCAAAACAAAAACCTGAAGAACAAAGTCCCACAGCCAAAGCATCACAAATACCTCAACCAAAGCAAGCAAGTTCTGTCAGTATTTATGCACCATGTGGAAAGGAAGACATGAAGGAAGGAAATCAAATAGACAGCCGTTACTGTGAAACGGTAGAGCAGAAAGATGGATAGCTTTTGGTCACGCAAAACCCTGAAGGCTTCAACATTTTTTTCTTCTTCCTTTAAGCTAAAAAGGCTCACACAAAACCCTAAAGGCTTCCACGTTTTTAATTTATTTTTATTTCCTTTAAGCTGAACTGAAAAGGTTTTGGGTTGAAGATGGTAGTGGAACTAAATAAATAAGAGGTGGGCTGGATTAATTATACAGATTTATTATAGGGTGATAGTGGAAGTAAATAAATAAGTAGTGGGCAGGATTTATTAATTATATGGTGATAGTGGAAGTAAATAAATAAGTAATGTGCTACATTTATAGGGCTGAAAATTGTAAAAACTATTTTAAAATTGTAAGACAAATTATATTTTTTTTAAAAATGGCGTGACAGGTGATATGGTGCAACGTAAGAGTAGAAGTATTAAACGTTACGCTTCAACTTTTAGTAATATATATAGATATAGATGTAGATAAGGACACTATTTGACCTCAAAGCTTAATTCGATAGGTTTGGGTCTAATTAAATTATATTAACTACTCATTTTTCACATTAATATCCAATGTGAAAATTCACTACTCAACTAATTACATTATTACTCACACATAAATATTCCAACATAAACCCATTCAAACAAAGCTGCAATGCGGTTAGAAAAGCTAAAATCATCAATTTCTCAAGGGAATAAAGGCTTTTTTTTTTTTTTTTTTTTTGAGAAACAAGGGAATAAAGGTTTTTAGTTAATGAAAGGTGCATATAAAATTGGAAAAAAATATTACTTCGAACTATGGGGGAGTTAGTTGGCCTCCACCCATTGCTTGGCCCATTTCTTTATTAAGATTTTCATCTCTGTAATTTCCTTGTGCCTGGTGGACTTGGAGGACTACCATAGAGATGAAAATGCAACTCAGCCTTCTAATGGGGCTCTTTTCATTTGAGTTGTGTTTTCATTCAGCACTATCAAATTAGATGATAAAGCATTCTTACTAATATTCAATGTGATTGATTATCACCTAAAGATTGTTACTAAATCTAGTACCACAATGAAAATTGTAGCACAAATAGCACCACTTAATGCTAAAGTGTCTTCTCTTGGACTAGAGAAGTATGAGATACTAGTTTTGGCCGAGAGCCACAGGTCTATGTAAAAAAGAAGTTAAAACCTAAGGCATAATAGGTAACTATGTGACTGCAATGCATGTGCTGCAAAAGTAAGCCAATCAATTGCAAAGGCTGCTTGCTTCTAGCAGTAGTATTTGTTGCTGTGATTGCCATAGCTCTAAAATAATATAAGTAATATATAGTAGCCTTGAGGAAAGTCTGAGAAGGTTTCTAAAGTATAAACAGACGTACTTTGAGTTCCTAATTTGAGAAAGCAACAACACAGCTGACATATCAGCAACAAAACCAGGAAAGACAAGCCATTACGAAATTGACAAATAGCTAGGCATTATATAGTACAGTATGAGATAACATGAATACTTCAAAATTAATGGTAAATTTACCGAGGTCGGAGCTGGGATTTTAGCTTTGGGGGGGCTAAAGTATGAACCGTTTTGTTTTTGTTTTGTTTTTTGTTTTTTAAATAAGAAAAAATATACTAAGATTCAAGACTGAATATACTATGAAAAATAAAACTAGTAACCATTCAATATTAATAATATTTTTTTTTTGATGGAATATTAATAATATTTAAACAAAAGAAAAGACAAAATAATTATTTGTCAATACATTTTAAATCAATCATTTTGCAAATGTGTACAACATTGTGCGGCTACAATGTAAACCTATAAAAGTCCTCACAAATTTGTGACTACTTTTAGATTCCTAAACTAGGTCATCAGCTAGCAAACAAAAAATGGCACAAGATTGCTTCCTAAACTAGGTCATTAGCTAGCAAACAAAAAATAGCACAAGATTGCCCTTCGATGTGCTTACATTGAACTCACAATCACAATCACAGATTCACAATCCATCAACATTAGGCAACAAGACCCAGCAGATGTGAGTAATTAAGTGAACTTCATAATGGTGCTTTCAATCCGAATACAAATAGTGAATAAGTCTGTTGGTTAGTACAAATGGTGGAGAAAGGAGAGGGAATGCATAAACTTTGCCTTTTTTTCTTTTTTTTTTTAGGGGGGGGGGGGGGGGGGGGGACCCACACTGATATTCAGAAAACGGAAAAAGAAAACAAAAGCCATGTCTATTTTTCTCTTATTGCATTTTCTTTGTACAACATAGAAATACATGCTTCTTTATCTGTAATGATGGAGACGGCAAATAAAGGTTACAACTTAAAATGACCAATTAGGAAATCAAGGAAAAAAGAATATTAAGATTGGTACAAAAATTACATTTAGCATCTCTCATCATAAAATTTCAACATTTCTCACTGCTGTTTGTGACTCCGGATCAGAACTGTGATTGTTCGTCTTGTACTTAAAAGATTGCTGGCTAAACATTCGTGCAAAGGCACTCTTTGATCTTGGAATTGTTTGAGGCCCCTTGTTTGAACCACTCTGATCATTCTTCTTGACAAGATTATCGGATAGGGTCTTGACAAGAGCCTCAAAACGACGCCTAAAAGTTGGATACCTTGAGATAGATTTGGTGATTCCTTGAAGCCTTCATCATTTTTTTTTTACCAAAAAAAAAAAAGGATAAATGAAGAAGCACAACTAAAAGGGGCATTAAAAAAAAAAAAAAAAAAAAAAAATTCTGGGAACTAGGAAGGTTCTGCAAATATTATTCACTTTATTACCTTCGAGCTAATGCATCGAGTTCAGCTCGTTTACGTTCGGATTCAGGTGGTGAGCCAATATTTGAGTTTTTCAACCTCACTGGATCTCCACTCAACAAAACTAACTTGAAGAAATAGTCCTCTTCCGCCTCAGAAAGATTCTCAGCTTTAATCTGATCTTTAAGGATAAGAAGTGGATTAAGAAACCAATCAAAGAATGTATCTTTTGGTCTGTTTGTGCTAGTGACCTCTGTAACCTCGTCAGCTACATCAATCAATTATAAAAGGAATTTCTTTATTAGCCATCAAGACTGTTGGAAATTATAAAAAAGAAGAATGATACAAAAATAATTTATTTTAAAGGAACATATGTAGGAAAGTGCAGCATTACCTAACAATAAACCCACAGCATTGGCTTTTGCAGAGCGCAGGAGCATCTGAAGAAAGCAGTAAGCTGGTAACCCAATGCTAATAACTCTGCTAGACTTGGCACCTTCAATGTCTTCAAGTGTTATTAGTCCTTCAGAAAGCATTATTTCGGCATGGCGTTGACACTCCTTGAATAAGCTATCAAGTAGCTACATGAGACATGAAAAAACTTTCATTCAGCACCTAAACCATGAGCTAAAAAATTAGGTGTCTTCAAAATTAGAATTATGCAATGAAGTCACGCATCTCAAACACATGCAAATAGGGGGAACTTCATTCCAGAGAGAAGCATTCCTTTAATTTTAAATGCAATATATACAAGATACCTCAAGTGGCTTCAACTCAGTCATAGGGTTCTTGATTGACGTTGTGCGGGAAGGAGGATTTCGGAAAGAATTGGGCCTTGAGATAGAAGGTGTACGAGAGGTAGGCTGTGATTGTGCATATCGATACTTAGGCCTGTTAATATCAGAATTTTATGAGAATCAAGTCAAAGTGCATGAAAACTTTTCACAACCAAAGAGAATTAGAGTGCTGAACAAAACCTAGGAAAGATGGATCCTTCTGGCATGTCAAGAACATCATTGCTATATTCATCATATATGGACAAGGCTGCAACAATATAGCAAAGACCAAACCAAAACGAGGACTCCTGTAATCCAAAGACCAAACAATCAATTTATGTCACCTGCAATCTATGCAACCAGGACACCGACAAAAGGTCTCGCTATCTTATATGATCTCAAAGTCTCTGACATGAGAATCATAATTTGGTGATTATAGCATAGGTGCAATTGCTTGAAATGATTACACAGACTAAATGCTAAAAGCTGAGATAACTTGCAATATATTTCAGTCTTAAGCTGAAACATCTACTAACAATGATCAGTTGAAGAAAATGGTAATCAACTATAGCAACAATCACTTTTGGAGGTGTTAAAACCTCATGGAAAACAGGAAAAGTAACTATTCATTCTGTTTACAACGGAATCTGACCATGAATATTTATTATAGTTACTAGAAAAATAAGATAGTGTCATTCTCTAGTAGTAAGTATGATTCTTGTACAAAACAAACATGTGAACAACAAATTAACTCAATTTGAATGCTACCTCCATCTGCTCATCAGCAAAGAAAAAAAGCAGCAATTTATAACAAGCTGTATTAATTATACGACTAAAAAACAACATTACCTCATCTAGCATACAGTCTTACCTGATAAGCAACCACCCCTGCATAAGCACCAAGAAAAATACTGGCAACCATGGAGCCTAACACTGCCCCAACAACAGCCAATGGCCAGAGTATGATAGCAAGACCAGCAAAAGGTACGCATATTGTCTCCAAGAAAGGGCCTTCACGACCTATAAGGTCATGAAACAAACGGTGCCATCCCTTAAAGAGCATGTAGATGCTTTTGCATAGAGCAATGAATGAGACTAATGGAAAATCAACAACTAAACCAAGAACTCCAGCAATTACTGCCCCAGGAAGATAAAGCAATCTGCAAGGAAGTTAACACCAAAGAAAAAAAAAACCTTAATAAAACAAAATAAGTTCAGCATGAAAGAACTCCACAAAACTTAACTTCTGTATACAATGGAAAAATAAAAATCTAAAATCCAAAGGGTTTCTACACTTATCAAGCTATTCTTAAACTAAGATATTATCTAACGAGAAAGAAAAAAAAGGGGAAACAACCCCCCCCCCCCCCCCCCCCCAACATCCCCAACAAAGCACAAACATGGGCACATTAATTCACATATCCAGCGAAACTAACAAGAACAAAAATATCAATTATCAGTGTCATGTTGTTATATTATGGGGAAGGAAAAGACTAGGTTTATGTGAATAAGACAAGATGACTGGGCTAATCATGATCATCTGATAATTTCTACGATTTTTTTTTAAAAGCTTGACTAAAGCCTGTCCCATTAAATGATGTGCTTGTGGACAATCATACCATAAATATATCTGTTAACAACCCTTCTGCCAATCATATCTTGTACAGTCAATTAGTACTTCCCTTTGTGTAAATTCCACATGCTAGTAGTATGTGTTAACTAGGATCAATTAACCAATGCATTGGACAATTCACCTTGTGTGAATGTCAATTAATTCCACCTACAGCATGAGATATAATTTCTCAAACTTGATTGTGGATGTTGACGTCAAGTAAAACATCTCTGAATTGCCAAAAGGATAGAATATAAGTTTTAACCATCAAGCATATTCTAGAGGCTGAAAAATGTCCTTTCTCCACAAATAATCTTTCAAAGATAATAAGCAGAAAATACTTCAAGAGACCTACAAATACAATTCATTTTCCAAGATTGAAAACATGGAGTTTGAAACAAAAAGAAATACAGGAAAGTATATTCTCGCCTCTGATTACTCCATCCATCACGAAAATAAAGTTAACACATGGAAATTATAAATAGTTTAGCAAATGCAAATTAGAAGAACTTAAGAGCCCATGTTCATCATTACAATCCTTCATATTGTAATGAAGGATTTGTTTTCAATAATATAGTCTCTACTCTATTTTATGGTTTTATGAGCAGCAATATAAATGAAATAAGAAGCAAATGTAGACAGCAGACAGAGAAAAAACCTAATCTCAAAATATTTCACATCTGGAGGTCCTTTTAGAAGTAGGTCATCCATAACTGAGAAGTAGGAATGGTAACAAACATCCCTAAAATCCCTGACAATAGTGAAGGACCCTTTAACAGTGTCCTTAGTTCCATCCTGCAAATACAGTAAAAGAAAGAATGTCTCTTGTGACAGGCAACATGAGAATAGAGAATTTTATAAAGAAAAGAAATCATGTATTGAAGACATACATAAAAACAGTGGTATAATTTACTAGTCTTTCCCACTCCAACAGCATCAAAAGTAGCTAATATTGGTGAAAAAAAGCCATATGCTGCTCCACCTATGATACTTCCAACAATACCAACTACTGGCCACAAAATCAAGGGCACAGGTAGAACGGAAATACAGAGAACAAGCTTCAAAACAGCTCCGAATCGCTTGGCTCTGCTCATTAAAGACATCAATATTCAATACTATGAGAAAAAAAATAACCAAAATAGATAAATAAATCAGGAAATCACAATGGGAAGGTGGAGGGACCATGAAAGCACCTCAGAACGCAATAATATGTCCAGGCAATATGCACAGGCCAAAGACCAATTGTGATAGCAGATATTCCAACTGTCATGATAAGGCATACCAAAGGGCAGAGAATGATACCTGAAACAAGTTTCATTAAAAATTTGGTGTTTATTAAAAGTCACACTCTTCATTCTGGCAGTATATTGTGATTCACTAGTCAATGCTTTGTATACATGACTAGCTAAAATGACTATTCTAATTTCTCTGCATACACAATTCAAACATCACCCTCAAGGCATAGATATTTGTTTTGCACATGATGCATGAAAACTAGCATCTAAACTTGGTGATATAGACATGAATCAAAATGCCCTGTTAAATAAAATTCCAAGGGAGAGAAACTAAACCAGGCAAGGATTCAGGTCTAGCATGAGGAGCAAATAATGATGCAACAACAATGAAATCAAACTCGGAAACCCAGGAAGCAGCTTAATCGCAAGATGAAAAGAGGGAGAAAGAAAGCACAATCCTGAAGCAATCATTTCTGTCTATCAATTTTCAAATGTTAAACTCCAGAACACCTTCTAACAAAGCAAACAGAAGCAAAACTAAATTCAAAAAACAAACATCAGATATAAATTAAAACAGGAATTACACATGGACAGTGTATTGTAGTAGTACTGAAAAGATTAATTAATTCATTTATTCAAAACTATCTTTTTCCTAAATAAAATAAGAAGCAAATAATATATAACTACATGTTTAGTTTTGAGGGGGGGAAAAAGGCCATAACAAGAATGAAGCCAACAAGAGAAAACAAAACCCAGGAACAAATTGACAACATACCTTTAATGACTCCCAGAATAAGAAGTCCATTGAAGAAAGGTAGAAAGCAAATAAAATTCCACACTGAAGCCAAAACCCCCCTTGGGGGTTCCATCTCTCTCTCCTTACTCCTTACCAAACCAGATCTCCCCCAAATAACTACATACCCATCTCAGAGTCAACTCCAATTCCCACCTGCAATCACAAAATATATACTATTTTCAACAACTCAAGCAACAAAACCAAGTACCATGAAACCAAAAAATAACAAATACCCAACACACCAATAAGCAAAATTGTTGAAAACCCACATCAGAAACTTACTCAAGATCAGTTCTTTTACTGTTCTTCAGGACCAAATGACAATGAAAAAAGAATAACAAAGATTGTTATTCTTTTAGCCTTTGTCTTCTTTTTTCTCTGGGAAGCTAATGTTTTTTTTTTTGAACGTTAAGGTTTAATTTGAAATTAAAATATGAAAAAACATCACATGGGTTTTCTGGGATTGAAGACAAGGCGGTTGAATAACCGTTGTTATAAGGCCTCAAATTAGGAGGGCTCGTGGATAGAGCGGTTACTATAAAAAATAAGCAAAGTTTTTATCTTCCTTTCATTTGTGTTTCTACTAAAAACCAAACCAAAGCAACTTGGGTTCTGTCTGTCTCTGCGGCTTCAATAAGAAAAAGAAAAACATGTATAAAAAGTTAAGGGGCGTTTGGAACTAACCCGCAAACATGCATTTTCAATTTTTAAATAATATTATTCATATTTTTATACATTTGTCCACTTAAAAATATTTTTAAACAATAAAATATATATTTTCAAAAACTTACCAAACACCCCTAAATATGCATAGAAACAAGCAAAAGCCACTTGTTGGAGTGTTTTACAAGCACTTTGTTTTTACTACTTCCACACTAAGTTTTTGTTTTTTTGGGGACAAGTAGCTCAGACAAAGTAGCCGACTCACTTGGAAAATCAAAAAGCTTTAGCAACCGAATTGTCGCATTCAATATTATCTTCTTCCTTTTTTTTTCTTCTCTAAAAAAGATCTTTAAAAAAATTATAAATAAAAGCATTAATTGAAAACCAAAGAAAATAAACATGTTGCATGTTAAATGCAAGATTGTCAAAATCGTGATCCTACGTAAGATCATAGATCATAAGATCCTACTTATTTTCAGATTTTAAGCAAAAAAACAATTGATAGTATTTTTATATGTTGAATAATCACTTAAAATATGAATTCATCTATAAAAAAAAAAAAATTTACACCATAAAATGTAATTTGCATGCACTACATTATTACGTCATACAAACAAAACAAAATATATTTAACTTTTGACATAATGTATCTAAAAAGTTCAGTACATGTTTAATTAGTAATTAAATACCAAAATATTATCTACACATATGGAAAATATTTTTCAAATTCTAAGTTCCAAATCCAAAATAAGTTAGACTAGTTAACAAATGAAAACTAGCTTATTACAAATTTACAATATGTAATCCAAAAGGGAATTTCCATTCTAAGGTAAACTAGTTGTTTTAGTTTTTCAAATTTTACTTAATTTAGTTAACAAAATGGAAAAATAAAAACCTTAAAAGCTTCATCAAAATCATATACACAACACAACAATGTAGAATTAAGCTATCAAAGTACAAATAAATGATAAACTATTAACTATCAAAACAAATTACCCAATAGTAGAAAGCTTAAAAGGGGCAATGGCTCACAACAATGTCATTGAGAGGGCTGACAGGTGTTGGGTCTTTTAGAGGATTGAGGAGGCACAACTATGGGGCTAAATGTTTCTAAATATTTTAGGTTTTTTTTTAAAAATTTTTTTTTTAACTTGAAACTTAAGTATTATAGGTTTTTTTTTTAGATTTTATGTTGACATATGAGTATATTTGGGACTTCAATTCGTTATTGGGCTTATGACCCATTGGGCCTGTGGCTTGTGGGTTTAGTTGGATTATCTTACCCCAAACCAATTCCATTAAAAAAAAAAAAAAAAAAAAAAAAACAAACAAACAAAAAAGTGTTTGGTAGGATCAGTAGGATCTCATACAATCCTACATACGATCCTACAATTTTTACGATCCTGCTATGATTCTAAACTTTTTGGTGAGATGAGATCGTAAAATCGTGCGATCCTACGATCCAAATTGCGATTTTGACAACTATAGTTAAATGTTTATTCAAACCACCGTGTCCACATAGGGGAAAGTTTTATGTCTCAACTCTCAACTCTCAAATCAAAAGGCTTGTAAAATATTTGAGAAAAAAAATTGTTTTATGTTCAATTACTTTTTATTAAGTTAAGCTCAAATTTATGTTTAAACTCAAATTTACTGTTTGAGAAGAAACTAATTTTTAACCAACATTGGTCTCTTCTTAAAAAAAAGAAAAAAAAAAAAAAAAAAAAAAACTAACATTGGTCTCTTATTATTGTTTTTAAATTGTTTGAACTGAATTTTATGGTGTTTAAAAAAAAAAAAAAAAAAACAAAACAAAAAGCAGTGAAATTTATAATGCTGTGACCCGCTCGAAGTAAAATCTAACTTCATAGATTACGGTACGTGGTCTAAAAAATACCTCACTTCATAGGATTTTTTGAGAAATGCAAAAATTAATAATGAGAAAATAAAATCCTAATTGACTAAGGTTGCATTTGGTATTGGTTTAAAAATTCAAATTTTTTTTACTATTTAGCTTATTTTTTCCCCCTCAAAAAAAAAAAAAAAAAAAAAAAAAAGCTTATTTTTGTTACAATTCATGAGTCCCATTACATTTTTTAATACTATTTATAGGTCCCACTATACTATTTCAGTTACCTTTTAGCTTTATTTACAATACTTTCAATAAAAAGTTTTCAATTTCAACTAAATAAGTTATTCCCAAATAGACTCTAAGTGTAAGTTTGGATACAACGTTTTCAGCTCAATGTTTGCGTCCATGCATTTTTTAGTGAGTCCCGTGCACTGTTCACGAGACCTGCAAGTACTTTTCTTAGCAAAAATAACTTTAAAATTGGGTTCCAAGATACTATTCACACATATATAAATTATTTTGCTACAGTATTTTTAGTTTTCAATTTTCAGGAATAAGTGGCATCCAAACAGACTCTAAGTCTAAGTTCCTAAATGACCAAGTTGAATCACTGATCTTAAGCAGTTACTGAATTTAAGTTACCAAGCCTAATCGAATGGAATTGATTCAAAATGTATCATTTGGCCCAACAATTAACATGAGTTGATATCAAAAAAAATGATGTATTCATGAACAAATTCTTATGAGATTTGTTTTAAAATAATTAGGGTATGTTTAGTACATTGAATGAAAAACTATGTTGTAAATGGTAATTCATATTACTGGAAATAGAAGATGTTTAAATTGACTAATTGTTTCTAGAAGATGTTACTCGTATGTTTAGTTGTGAAATTGAAATAAAACCTCAAATTTGTATCTTTGGAACATCTTACATTCTTACTCATACAATTAGATCTACGCTTGCTGTGGAACTCAATCGTCCTAAAATAATAATGATTTTATAGTTAATATCATTGCTTGTTTTTGCAAATCAACAAATATATCAAAATAAAATAAAATAAAAAACTAAGAAAGCATTTTTACATATATATATATATATATATATATGTATGTATGTATGTATGTATGTATGTTTGATTTGGCAACTAGAATTAGAGGTTTTGAATTGAAATGGGAATGTTTATCTTTTTACTTTTTAGGAATCATAGAGAGGGAGAGATATGGGTTCCAGTTTGCTCAACTGGTAAAGTGTCTGATTGATGAATAAGAGATCTGGGGTTCAATCCTCGCCTACACTAAAAACCGATTGGTATTTTGGTCTGATAATAAAGAGCTATCATCATGAGCGAATGCTATAGGTTGAAAGTTTCTATAAAAATAATAAAAAATAAAAAAAATAGAGAGGGAGAGATTAAGGTTATGTTTAGTAACAGTTTTTGTTTTCTGTTTTCAGAAACTTGTTTTTGGGAATATAAAGAAAAAACAATTTTTTTGTATTTTTGAAATAAAAAACACGTTTGGTTAGTTGAAATTAAAAAAAAAAAATTTGAAGAAAAAAATAAAAAAATACTAAAATATGTTGTTACTAGGATTTGAACTCTAATGTTAACTCATTAAATGAGACAAATTCATTAAATTAAATGCGTATTTTTATTAACTTTTGAAAATTAGAAACTGAAAATAATCTTTTGCATGTTTTCAGGTTCTTTTAAAAATTGAGTTTTGAGAACGGTTTTTGTTTTCTGTCCATTTTTAGTTGCCAAATAAGTTTTTTAGTTTCAAAAATAAAAAATTATTTTTGGAAACAGATAATAAGGGGAAAAACAGTTACCAAATATACCCAAATATTTTGTGCATGTATGCTGCTTACACACACACACAAAGTATTTTTTAAGGATTATTTTATAATAAAATTATTATGTGCATTTAAAGAATAATTATTACAACCATTTAAAACTTTTTCATATAAGGATGATTATCCCTCAATATAAAGAATTATAATGACCAATAAATATTCTATCATAGGATATATATTTGGCTATCAAAAATAAGTATTCTTAGATTCGATCATGGTATCTATTTTCTTTTTCTTTTTTTGATAGAATCATGGTATCTATTGAACTCTAGTAAGTGTGACGTAATTACTTAATAATTACTAATTAGCATGGTCAAATATCCATTTAGCGTGCTTGGGATGTAATTAATTTTGTGTTAGTCTCTCAATCGTTGACGTGACGTTATCTTATTATTATTATTACAAGTGCAAAATAATGATGAGATTAAGATATGGATAGAAATAGTAAACTCTCTCAAGCAAAGGCTTTTACGTAACCGTTGTGTCGCAAATGAATTGACTGGCCTCGAATTTTGTCGCATATAAAAGTTGTACTTATATGTTGTTTGGTTCATAATTTCTCAGTGAGTTCGTGGAAATTCCCTTTGGTAAATTTCTTGTAACTTTTAACTTGTATTTTTAAAGCCCCCAAAATTGGTTCAGCCAGCGGTCATGGACGGGACCACATACATAACTCTCTGTCAACCGAGACCTTAATTATGGCGATGAATATTTATTCAAATGTGCATATGGATACAGCGAAGTCCATGGTGCTTTAGGGATGAACAAGTGAAATTGAGAAGTCGGTTATACAACTCTAGGCTTTCAATAAATATTTTTTTAAGAGAGTTTTAACTTATGATATTCACTTATGATGATAACTGTTTATCATCAAATTAAGACATCAATCGGTTTTTAGTGTAGGCGGGGATTGAATCCCAGATATCTTATTTAACCATAAGAGACTTTACCAGTTGAGTTAACTGGAATTCACAATAAAAACTTAATTCTATAGAGTTCTAAAAATTTTATCAGGCTGAACAAGGATAAATAAAAAAAAAAAAAAAAAAAAAAAGGTTCTTCTATGATTGTGAATCTCTTTTTGAAACAGTGAAAGAAGCACAATCAATAAGAAGTAATCAACATCATTGTTATTGATTCCGTTCCATTCCGGCCAATTTTTCGTACCGGTATGCAAACCGGTATCGAAATACCCCACGTTCCACCTCGGGTCAAATTTCGGGCCGTTTCGGTCCATTCTGGTCATTCCAGTCGATTCCGGCCAATTTCGGCCGAGATGCAAATTTCGGCCGGTACCGGATTTGGCCTATTATTAAAAAAAAGAATAAAAAAAAAAAAAGAGTAAAGGTCCAATGGGTGCTAGTAGTTCTTGGGAGTTCTTTTGATGATGAATTTGATCATTCTCTCATGGATGATGAGGAGGAGGAGGAGTAAATCTTGTGTTTTTTGATATTTAGTTATTGTCTTGTAAATCTTCTTATTGTGTGATGTTATATTGATGTTTAAGACTTAAGAGTTAAGACTAAATGATTTGTATTATTTGATATTTAGTTATTTATTTATTAGAATTAACAATTTTATGTTCAACAAGAATATATATAAATTATTTTTTAAGAATCCCAAAACACCCTGAAACGGTACGCCGAAATCGGCCGATACCGAAATATTCCATTCCATTGGACAAACCGAAACGGGGTCCGAAATGGTATTAATAACAATGATCAACATAAATATTTTTCATTCGATTGAGCACGGAAGGTATCATCTTGGTCCACAAGCAAAAAAATAAATTAAAAAAATAATAACATAATAATGAGAGATGCTGGGTTGTCTCTATATAGTTTCCAATAATTTCTGGAGTATATAACAAGTTAAAAGTCTGTGTCTTTCTCTTTTCCCTGCACAGAACAAGTTAAAAGTTAAGATATATGCTGAGAATAATGATTCTCTGTTTTGGCTTGGTGAATGCGGTTGGAAGAATCTGCAAACATCACAGGATTGTTCACAAATAATAATAAAAAATAAAAAAAATTGCACTGCTCCAAATTTATGAACAAGGAAAAACAATTCTAGGAACACACAATTATTTTATTATTGGAATAAAGTCATTTTTTCATATGGATTTACATTGGCATTACAATAAAAGTGACCTTAGTAATGGTACTAGGTGGAATTCAAGTAATAACTTAGTGGTATGCTGATATTGACATATCTTGCAATGGCTGATATTTGTGGTTTGAACTTTAATGTTACGTTTGTTTTGAAATAAAATATTTAAAAAAAAATGTTTTTTTTCTTATTTTATGTGTTTGTTTGCATGTAAAATGTGATCAAACTTGTAAAATACTTTTCATTAACTGTAAAATCCTTTATAAAAAGTTGTAAAGCATTTTACTTTTAAAATTTTGGTAAAACATTTTACAAAAACACACAGTGGTTTTTCCTCATCCCATCAGGTGGCTAGGTCACTGGTTCAATGGGCTGGGCAGTCAATGTCGGTGGTTTAGTCACTAGAGCCGTTGTTTTAGTGACTGGTTCTGAATGTCTAATCATTGGAGACACCGTTCTGGCAACCAATGTCGAAGGTCTGATAACTAATGTGTTGTTCCAGCCATTGATATTGGTAGTTCTGTGAAAAACACTGTTTTGGCCACCAATGTTGGTGGTCTAGTCTCTAGAGATACCTTTTTTTTTTTTTTTTTTTTTTTTTTTTTTTTTTTGCAATCGCTAGAGCCACTATTTTGGTTTCCAGTTCTGGTAGTTCCGTCACTGGATCTTTGATACTAGCGGCTCCAATGACTGAGCCACCAATTTTGATAATTTGCTTAAAATAATTTACTTATCATACTAAACACCTAAAAATATTTTTACATTAAAACAAATGGATCATATACCTCACTTCACCTCTCTCTTCTCCCACTATATTTATCCGTCTTTGTATAATGATTTCTTAGTCATGCTCCAATGGTCGGAAGCAGGCAGAAGGCGGCATAATTAGGAGGCATTGTCCCATTGTAATCATTATTGATAAATTAATGATAGAGGTCATTTTGTTCGTGCTGTCAGATTCTTGAATCAGCTTCCATTTTGAGAACCTGAGACATAATGTTGACAACCCTGTCAGGCCATTTATTTTAATGCAAATCATAGGCTTGTGGACCATAAGCATCTTGTACAAAATGTTCAATTTTGTTATCGTCAAACAAACTACTATATTCAAGCGTTGGTTTACTTTGGTTTTATGATTATAGTTTGATAAATCCTGATTCTTTTTGTCAGACACCCACCAGATAAAATACTAATGTTTCCTTCAACTACTTTTTGTATATAAAGAAAAATCATATATTATAAAATAAAATTGTGTAATCATTATAGATATAATAAAGATAGGGATATGATTCTCAAAAATAAAATATAGGGATACAAAATTTTTAACTTCTTTTAAAACTACAATTGTGACTTGTTGTGATCGATGCATGATAAAGCGGTATCAATGATCAACTTATATAAAATAGATATTGTTCTAATCATAACTAACTAACTTAACAAATTGTGAAAAGGTTATAAAAGAAGTTGTCCTTAGCATTAGTCTTATAGATAATATTGTTTTTTTCTTTTTACCCATTTAAAACTGTTGTATAGCATGCTTTCGTCAAGTGAATTAAATTAGTTGCAAACTCATGCCATGCGTGGAAATATACAACTATTTTGTAACGTGGTATAATATATGATTTATTTTCTAAAACGTACTGAAGATACTCTTTCTAAAAATATTTTTCATCTCTCCATTTCTAAAAATAATTCATTCTATTATTTTGAGTGTTTTTTTTTTTTTTTGGTTGAAAAATTTAGGTACATTTGACTGATATTATTTCATTATTTTTTTTTGAGATAAAAGATAGAAAAACTATTCTTTTTTCAAGTGACATTCAAATATCTAAAATATCTCACTTCTAAAATATCTAAAATAATTATAGAGTCATTCAAATACATAATTATCTCACTTCTAAAATATCTAAAAATTAACTCAAACCAAAACTATAAAAGGGATGGAGAGTACATATGATAAATAACTCAAAAAACACACCACCAAAGTATATAATCCAAAAGTAGAGAAAAAAAATTATTAATCTAAAATAGAGTTGCAAGAAAGAATTAATGAGAGAGAGAGAGAGAACAATTACCTTTTTGGAAGAGAATGTGAGACAAATAACAAAATTATACAAAAGAAAATGAGTAGAAGAATATTCAAAAGTAAATGTATAGTTGTAAATACCAAATTATCCAAGTCATGTTATGTAATAAAATAAATTTAAATCATTTTGTAATTTCATAAGATAACATGTAACAAACAAAGAAGATAAAATTAAAAAGATAAAAAATTAAAATATAACCAAATCATATCAACCTAAAGTAGAGTTAAACATAAAAATTCTTCAATCTAAATAATTAAACATCCGCCAAAAGAAAGAATATATATATATATAGAGAGAGAGAGAGAGAGAGAGAGAGAGAGTATTCACCTTTTTGTGTGAGCAAAATATGAATTGAATTGAAGAGAAAAGAAAAAAATTTTATAATAAAAAAATGGGGAAAATAAAAGTCAAAATAAAAGGAAGAAGAAGGGATGGAGAAATTGTAAGGTTAAGGAACAGAGTAGTGGGAAGATAAAAAAGTGAAAGTAAGTAAATATTGAAGAATGTGTAATTGTAAAGTGGCAAATTAATAAGGAGAAAAATAATTAAAAATAACAGAGAAAATATTAAAAATAGGTTGATGATTTGGCTCAATTGGAGCATAATAATAGTAAATGCTAAGCTTTAACTTTTTGGTATATATAGATTAATTGAAATTATTAAGATGGTTTACTCTTAAATGAAACTCTATTTCTAAAATTCTAAAAAGTTTAAAATACTGCTCCCTTTACAAATTGTGTTATCAAAAGTTAAAAAAAAAAAAAGTTTTATTATTTATTTAAAAATATCTTTTAATAAATGGTAGGGATTTTCAGGAAAAAAAGAAGAAAGAAAAAGTAAAATAACAGGGAGATCACCAATAGTTGTGACCCTAGCAGCACCTAACTACAGAGAAATCAATGCCCGAAGGATTTAGACAATATAGGATGCTTCTTAGGCATTGAGTCATGTCGTGTTTACACCATGTGACTCAATGCAAGTGCTACATATGGAACAATGAGTCACATGGTTTGATTCAATAATTATCAAGATAATTTGCTTTAGGTAAAACTCTTAAAAAAGTTTAATTTTAAAGTACTACAATTACATCAAGATAATTATAAAGATTCATTATTTATTTAAGATTATTTTAATCATTTATCAGTTTAGCAAAAAAAAAAAAAAAAAATCATTTACCATTTTTTTTATAATAAGAACTTGGTTTTACACAATGTGCTTATTTATTTATTTATTTATTTTTGAGAAATAATTACAACATGCTAACCCTGCAGCTCGAACTCTTTCCCCCCTAAACTCTCAAGCACTTTGTGCATGGAGATGTGCCAATTCAGTTACAAGGCCTTTAGCTTATACAATGTGCTTCTGTCATGCAACTTAAAGTAAAAGTTTCTATTGCGTATTTTAATATTTAATTCAATAATATTAGTGAATATTTTAAAAAAATTATATAACTTATTTATCAGTACATTAGACATGCATACGCCTAGCGTTTGAGAATTTTTTTTTTTTTTTTTTTTTTTTTTTTTAAAATAAGGATTGAGATGGTTGTTATGTTTGGTACACACTATAACTAATGCCAATGATGGGGTCTTATAAAAATGATGTGGCACCACTCATATTTTGACACCTCAACAAATGACAAATCACTTATGAAAAAGATTGTGTCCCAAACATTGGTTGAATTTTCTTTTCCCCAATCTTAGTTGACCTCTTGTTCAGTCGTTTGTGACATTGGTTTTGAAATTGAACATGGTGTTGGATCTTATTCCAATGTTCTCTCTTAGACAAAAAGATTGAATAATTTATTGATAGCCTCACACATGCTATTACTTTCCATATCTGAGTATGCTTAATTAGTACTAAGTACTCGTGTTAACGAATTTTGCATAAGATAGAAGATTACGTTTGTTACATATAGAAGCTGCACCTTAAAGAGGTTGGTTACATGGCCATATGCACAACCATATGGAAGATAAAAAAAGAAAGCTTATCATATGGAGTTTTTATTAACAAATCACTTATGGGTTTCCTTCTGTTTGTGAAATGTAAATTTCCTTTGTGTCAAATGGTTTACTTCTGCTGGGAACATCTGCCAAGTTACAAGATTCTGTCACAGATTTTGTAATTTGTGGTTATTTGGTTTTATCCGGAGGCCGAGGCCCTAAAACTCTCGTATCAACATTTGCTTCATAAACCTGAGAGGATTGCAGAACTGCATCATAAGCCTTCGAAGAGAGGTTAAGGCCTTCATTCTGAGCCCTCAGATATAACTCATACGCAAGCCTTGGTTTACCATCCTTTGCAAGAGCCTCAATCAGCATTTCATAAGTAATCTCATTTGGGGTGATGCTCTGAAATTTCATGCGATGAAACCATTCATATGCTGCACCACTCATTCCGTTGCGTGCACAAGCACTAATTATTGCATTGTATGTCACAACTGTTGGCTCATTACCTGTTGAAACCATTTCCTTAATGATGGCATCAACCAAGTTTAACTTTCCTTGTCCAGTGAGAACTGAAGCCATAATTGTGTAGGCATACAAGTTTGGTTCAAGACCTACCCTGATCATATGGTCCCAAACCCGGCGAGCCTCATCATATAATTTATTCTTCTCCAGTGCACTAAGCAAGGCTCCATAGGAGATTATTGTAGGTTTTTCGCCTTGTTCAACCATCCTCTTAAATATTTCCACCGCAGAAGAAGTTTCTGAAGCCTTGGAACAGGCAATAAGAACTGCATTCCATTCCCTACTTCCAGGTTTAAGGCCTTTTTCTTCCATCTTGTTAAGCAACCTAATACCCCATCTCCAAATTCCCCTTTTCTTAGCTGCAGTGAGAAGAACATTAAAGTGAGAAATTATCAACTCCTGTGACAGGTTATTTGGTTTTGGCCCCTTGTCCAATAAATCCTCATATATCTCCAAAGCTGCCCACCACTTCTTTGCCTTCCCCATCAGCCAAATCACATGGTTACAGACTGATAAGCTAATTTGAGAGTGCCTTTCTCTAATTTTAGTGTACAGTTCCTTTGCCACAATGTAATGCTCTTCACGAGTACAAGCCCACAAGAGCCGCTCTTGTTCTGCCCGACCAAGTGGAAGGCCAACATTATCCATATCTGTGAGAAGTTTCAACACATTTGTGCTCAAATTCTTGCCGTTCACAAGCCACCGCCGCATCACTTGGTAGCAAACACGTAGTGTTAAATTCTCAAGCTTAACAAATTCATTTTCCCAATCTTCATTAGCTTCTTTCCTTATGTTACCTTTATGATAGTTTTCCCTGAACTCAATAAAGAACTGTAAAGCTCCATTCCCATCTTCCATTCTTCGATAAGTCAACAATGCTGTAGAATAGGAAACTGGAGAAGGCCTCCAGCCCTTCTTCTGTATCTCTTCAAGAATATTAAGAGCCTCAGTAGTTCGACCTTGGTCCAAGTAAATTGCCATCAAAGTGTTGTAAGTTACAACATTACGTAAGACCCCTTCCCGAGTCATATCATCCAAGACTTTCTCCATTTTTCCATATTCTTCAGATTGTTTTACTGCACCCAACAGACTATTATATATGAAAAGATTTGGACCAATCAAACCATTAGTTTCATGCTTCTTTTTCTTGAGCCACTCAACAACAGCAATCGCGGAACTCATTCTCTTGTCTCTACCAAAACCTCTAATCATGGATGAGTATACTTGAGAGGGCAAGTCACCCATGTCCTTAAGAACCTCCTCCACATCATCTGCAGTTCTTGCAAACCATAAGCTCTGTGCTAGTGAACGAACATCAACTTTTGTACTCTTCTCTTCCCCATCTCCTTCCCCACTTTCAGCATCATCACCTTCTCTTTTATAATTGCCATCATTTACTTCACCCGATTTATTATAATCAGCATCCTTTCTATCAATTTCCCCTGACACCCCATTAGCCAAATCCAATCCTTCTATAAGAAATTCATTTCCTATTGCTTGTTGCTCCAAAGCACATGCCAATGCAACCAAGGCACCAAAAGAACTTGTCATTGGCATACAAAAGAGAGCAACTTTAAGCTTAGAGTACCCAAATCCCAAATCAAATTTGGAGCTCCCACAGCAACCTCCATGCTTAACAACTCTTGAATTATTTGAAAGTAACAAGAGACCAGCACTTCTACTATGACAAACATGAACACCAAGGCCCCTTAACTTTTTCTTTCTCCTTCTAGTTTCAATTCTACAAGAACCCAGTTTAAAACCCAACTGAGATACCGCCCAAAAGTCACCCTTCAATGGCAAGGTAGTTAAAAATTGCATTTTCTATACATACAAGTTATCAGTCAAGACTAAAACCCAGAACTGGAAATCCTACCAAAAATTAACAAGGCATAGCATTTCCTCTCATGACAAAAATTTGTTTCTTGTAAACTTTCTAGCTTACAAAAAGTAGAAACATGCTTGGTTCTGAGATAACAAACTTTAATGGAGATGGGGTTGATGGGTTCTTACCTTAAAGGTTGAAGAGCAAGAAAGAAAGTTGCAAAATTGGGTTTTGCTTTGTCAAAATTGAGTGGATCTCTGAAGTCTGAAGTGGGTAGTGAGCATTCTCTCACTGGCGCTGAGGTTTTCTCACAGCCATTCATTCATTTGCAACGAGAATGAGCGGTCAGCTAAAAAATCAGTTAAACTGATTCTGCCAAGGAGATCATTTTTTAAGGTTGTAAAGCCAAAAGATGAGACGACGTCGTAGTGCGAAATTGGAGTTAAGGTTAACTCTTTTGACTTTCATTGGGCCTAAAATGCGAATTGGCATTCCCAAAATAAGTCTATCATGGGCTCCAAAGACTTGAGTAGAAATTAGGAAGGGGGGCTTTTCTTTTTTTAATCATTGGGCCCGGGTAAGGTGATAAAAGTGTGATGATAAAATGAAGAATGAAGAATTTGGTTGATATTTTCACTTATTTGTGTTAGGTTTTTTTAGTGTTGGCTTCTTTCATGACATTTGCTTATAATCAAACTGAATTCTTCATGTATCTTATATTGATGTAAAATGGGTTAAAGTGTGTAAAAGAAAGTCTCAAGAATTGTTGCTAAAAGAGTGTCGAGGGGGAAATTGATGCCTCTATCTAAGATGTTGGGAAACCAAGCTGACTATGGACTCTTGAGATGGTACTCAAAGACTTTCGGTGTGATAACAAAAGCCTATCTAAGTAAGAAACAAAGGCTACACATTACAAAATAGTAACAAAAACCCAATGAAAAACACGTTACAATACTTAATTAGTACATTAATGGTCCAGATTCGATAATTCAAATTAGTCCTCTAGTAGTACGGTATTATCTCTAGCGGTAGGGTAATTTTAGGTTAGTAAGTGTGTTTACATGGTAAAAATCATATTTTTTCCTTATTATTATTAAGTCAACATAAGGGAAACCAAAACATTATGGCCTTCATCATAATAATACTAAATAATGATTAAAGGTTTCATAGTTACAAATGAAAGAGGAAAAATAGGATGGAATGAAGGGAGAGAGAGATCCCAGCTCAATGCAACAAGTTTTAAACTATGATTTTGATGAGTATGTATGCATAAGGCATGAATGAGGTAATGTGGGCTGTTCTGAGTGAGTGGGATGAGATTAACACTGAGGTTAAGACTTTAGTGAGTAATGGGCTAAAGGGGAATGAGTGGTGAGCTTAAGGAGAGCTAAACCACAAGTAAAATGACAAATAAGGGGGTAGCTGTGGGTTTGTGGGCTGAGATGCTTATGCTTTTATAATGGAGTTTAGAGAAGCATTAATTAACAAGAATTCAAAAAACGTAGGTTTGATTTAAGGGAGCCTTGATAGCTGAATTAATAACCTGGATTTGGCCTAAAAATGAGAGATTTGCTTTTGAGACTGTTTTGCTTCTTTGGGCAATGTCACATAGAGGTAGTATTTGGGGTAATCTTGTATTAAATGATAAGATTGCTGAGATTGTGTTCAGCCAATGGGATTAAGGCAAGTATTAAGGAAGAATCCTAGTGCTTCAACTGAGATTTAGACCATAGGAAGTAGATTCAATACCCCAAGCCAGGTGTCAAAGTTTAAACCCACTTCAAAAGGTTCTGCTGGAGATCCCTTTATGTCCTCTAAACCACATGTTCCCAATTTTTTCCCTTTAGGATTCATGGTTTAGCACGTGAATCATGTCTTGAACGTTTTTAACATTTATAGCATCAATTTGTTGAAATTTGGATATTTTAGTTTCAGCTCCCCTTCCGCTAGAGGTGCAGTATTGAGGAAGATGATGGAGTCCCATCATCCTTCAGACTTCAGCTGATCCCATCATCCTTTAGACTTCAGCTGATATAACAGCCATTGGGCACTGTTCACGTCAGGTAGAGGGTGGCAGAAAAACTGATGGGACAGCCCCTAGTTCATCCTCAAAGGCTTGGTTCTCTTGTAGGGGTCTTTAGTTGCTTTTTGGTTAAGGATAAACAAAGGCTGGTTAGAGAAGTATTAATTAACAAGAATTCAAAAAACGTAGGTCTGATTCAGGAGAGCCTTGATAGCTAAATTAATAACCTGGATTTGGCCTAAAAATGGGAGATTTGCTTTTTGGACTGTTTTGCTTCTTTGGTCAATGTCACACAGGAGTAGTATTTAGGGTAATCTTGCACTAAATGATAAGATTGTTGAGATTGTGTTCAGCTAATGGGATTAAGGCAAGTATTAAGGAAGAATCCTAGTGCTTCAACTGAGATTTGGACCATAGGAAGTAGATTCAATACCCCAAGCTAGGTGTCAAAATTTAAGCCCACTTCAGAGAGTTCCGCTGGAGATCCCTTTATGCCCTTCAAACCACATGTTCCCAATTTTTGCCCTTTAGGATTCATGGTTTGGATCATGAATCACATCTTGAACGTTTTTAATATTTATAGCATTAATTTGTTGAAATTTGGATATTTTAGTTTCAGCTCCCTTTCCGCTGGAGGTGCAATATTGAGGAAGATGATGGAGTCCCATCATCCTTTAGACTTCAGCTGATATGATAGCCTTGGGCACTGTTCACGTCAGGTAGAGGGTGGCAGAAAAACTGATGGAACAGCTCCTAGTTCATCCTCAAAGGCTTGGTTCTCTTGTAGGGGTCTCTAGTTGCTTTTTGGTTAGGGATAAACAAGGGCTGATTGCCCACTTTCAAGCCCCTTGCTGGGACATTTTTGGGCTGGAACTTTGCTCCATTTTAGCACCTTTAGTTAGGTCATATGACCCTTTCTTTGCTTGGGCTTGTTCCCTACTCCATGAGATTCTTGAGCCTACAAAATGGGTATTAAAGACATGTTTTGTCATGAGTTTTTTACTCCTCATGGGTTTTAGTTGTTAGTAGAAATAAAATAAATCCATGAGCTTTAATAAATATTTATGATATATTTTTGGTATTAATTCCTGTAGGGACACGGTTTGTAGCTCAAGCCCAAGATGTATGGGATCTTGGCCCATTGAGCCCAATACAATAAATTTGTAGAGAGTGGATCAAAGAACTAGGCCCTACTTTGACTTGGTGCACATGGACTATCTCTTCCTTCACCCCTGCGGGTTTGTATAAATCCTCTACGAAGATGACCCGAGGTAGGCTCTGTGCCGAGGAGGTCGCAAGTGTGGCCAGGGAATCAGCATGTGTGTTTTCACTTCTAGGGATGTGCAACAGGTTGAAAGATTCGAACTCCGGTTGTAGATGTTTAACCTTACTTAATTACCCCTGCATTCTTTCATCTCTTGTTTCAAATTCTTCTTTCACTTGGCCGACGACTAATCTTGAGTCCGAGAACATCTTTACTGCCTTTCCGCTCATTTTCTAAACCATGGCCATTCCCATTAAATACATGCCTCGCACCTCTGTCAAAGGTTAAGTCCTTGCAGATTTGGTAGCCGAGTTTGCTGAATCCCCGTTAGAAGAAGTAGCAGAAACGCAACACATGGATGGAAAATCGATTGGCATAATCTCCCAACAAGGTCCTTTATCTTGGGAAGTGTATGTTGATGGTGCAGCAAATCAGAAGGGTTCTAGAGTGAGGCTAGTACTAGTATCCCCCAAAAAGATCACTATTGAGAAGTCGTTGAGGCTAGACTTCTCAGCCACAAATAACGAAGCTGAATATGAGGCTCTGCTGATGGGAATGACCATGATTTAGAAAATGGGCAGAAAGGCTGTAGAGATGTTCTTGGACTTAAGATTAGTCGTTGGCCAAGTGAAAGAAGAATTTGAAGCTAGAGATGAAAGAATGCAGGGGTACTTGAGTTAGGTTAAACATCTACAATCGGGGTTTGAATCTTTCAACCTGTTGCACATCTCTAGAAGTGGAAACACACATGCTGATTCCCTGGCCACACTTGCGACCTCTTCGGTATAGAGCCTACCTCGAGTTATCCTTGTAAAGGATTTGTACAAACTCATAGGGGTGAGGGAAGAGATGGTCCATGTGCACCAAGTCAGAGTAGGGCCTAGTTCTTTGACCAAATCTTTACAAATTTATTGTATTAGGTTTACTGGGCCAAAATCGCATACATCTTGGGCTTGGGCTGCAAACCGTGTCCTACAATTCCCATGGGCTTTAAATAACAACTTGTATAGTTTCTCATAATTTTTGCTATGAATTACTTTGTAAATGATATTTTCTTTGAGGCTTTTTAAATAATGACCTTCAATATTTTTCTTGAGAATAATATTTACCATGGGTTTTAAATATGGTGAGAATCACTATAATGCAATAATGTGATGTTCTCATGAGTTTCTCTATAGATAATCATAATGAACATGTAAGATGAATAATTACCATGAGTTTTGATAATAAATATTATGAATGTTGTGATATAAGATAGATAGCGAACATGAATTTATAATATGAAATAAATAAATGTCATGGGTCTAATAATCATGTCTTTCTATGGGCTTTTATGAGATGATCGCCATGAGTTTTGAGAGTAGATAATTCATAAATTCCATGAGCTTGTAATATTATAGTAATATGTTTAAGAATATAAAGTATTTGTTCATTATTGGATTTTTAAGTAATATGTTTATGAATGTTGTGATATAAGATAGATAGCAAACATGAATTTATAATATGAAATAAATAAATGTCATGGGTCTAATAATCATGTCTTTCTATGGGCTTTTATGAGATGATCGCCATGAGTTTTGAGTGTAGATAATTCATAAATTCCATGAGCTTGTAATATTATAGTAATATGTTTAAGAATATAAAGTATTTGTTCATTATTGGATTTTTAAGTTAAATAATTATGATATAGTATTATTGGGTTTTTAATAGTGCCAACGTAAGTTGGACTTTTGATATTGCCAATGAGAATTGGGATTTGATATAGCCAATGAGAATTGGGTTTTAAATATTGCCAGTGAGAATTGGGTTTTGATATTGCCAATGAGAATTGAGTTTTGATGTTGCCAATGAGAATTGGGCTTTAAATATTGCCAGCGAGAATTGGGCTTTGATATTGCTAATGAGAATTAGGCTTTGATGTTGCCAATGAGAATTGAGTTTTAAATATTGCCAGCGAGAATTGAGTTTTGATGTTGCCAATGAGAATTGGATTTTAAATATTGCCAGCGAAAACTAGGCTTTGATATTGCTAATGAGAATTAAGCTTTGATGTTGCCAATGAGAATTGGGTTTTAAATATTACCAGCGAGAACTGGGCTTTGATATTGTCAATGAGAATTGGGTTTTGATGTTGCTAATGAGAATTGGGTTTTAAATATTGCCAACGAGAACTGTGCTTTGATATTGTCAGTGTGAATTGGGCTTTGATATTGCCAATGAGAATTGGACTTTGGATAAATAAATTGCCATGGGTTTAAACTATGTGTTTTGATTATGGATTTGAATTCTATTGATAAAATTGTTTTGCCATGGATTTGAACCATGAGCTTTTCAAATATTGCCAAGTATAAGTATTCTTGGGTTTTAAATAGAATAGGATGTGTGTATTGGGTTCATAGAGCCGGTTTTTGGGCTTAGCTAAATAATAATAATAAAATTGGATAAAAATATTGAGTTTCTTGGGCTTTTTGTAATGGTTTATATCATGACCCAATTTAGATAATGAGATATGAAATATTTGTGATTAACATAATAACAGAGCAAAAAATATTTACGAAAAGCCAATAATTTGTTAGTGGTATAAATAGATAGTAATCAAATAGAATTAGGTGTAAAAAAAAAAAGTACCCTAACAAAGAGTTCACTCAAGCAAGGATAAACAGCCTTGCTCAAGAGACTCATTAACCCAAATCAAGCAAGTTCCTGCTCAAGTGAGATTGCGGGAAACAGACTCTTTGTTTAGATTTGAACTATGTTTTCAGCTGTGTTTCAACCCTAATCAAACACCTATTTAAACACTTCTTAATTAAGCACATTTTTAAGAGTAAGAGAGGCACATAGTTGGAGCCATTCAGTGAAGAAAACTTAGCCTCCGTGCTTCATAAGAAATCCAAGTCACTTTATTACTGTTTATAAGTGTGATCAAAGAGATTGAAACCACAGAGCTTTCATCCTAGTACTACTACTGCGAAGCCAACCCAAATTGCAGAGTTATAAATTTAATTGTATATGAATAAATTTCAAGCTTTAATTCTAGACAAAAACCTGATGGATGAAATTATGACATATCATCTGGACAAGAATGAGTTCAGTTGAGATTGCATAGCAACTTGGGATGGTGATGCAATATCTCAACTAAGGGGAGCGATGTAGTCTGTAAATTTCCTATATAGAAACATAACCTTGCAAAGATCTCAGGATCCTATCCCAAAAATTACAAGATAATGGCCAAAACATGATGTAATAAAAATTTGAAGCCAAGCTACAATGATAGAGAAAGCCACTACCCTGAACAATCCATGTCATTAATCGCCAGAACATGATGCAATTAATTAAATCGTACACTTGGTTTCCCAAAAAAAAAAAAAAAAATCATACACTTGCCATGTAGATCTAAATTGGATTTGTTCATCGTGCATATTCCATATGTCATATAGAATTGCATCTAGGTTTTTTCCACGCATCATTATTATTATTTTTTGTGTCTATAACATGTTCATTGCTAACCTTGGCTATTTTTCATAATTTTTATACCGTGTATTATGCAAACTACGGAGTTTTTCATATGAGCACAATTTAGCTACAAAATTAGTTATAACCTTATGTTACAATTTTATTCAATAAAAAAAACATTACTACATATTTGAAAATCTAACCGTTATCATATGATCTATAAGTTAATATTTTATACATAATTTTAAATTATAAAAATTTATAATTTGAATAATTTATTAATAACATAGTTATGTCATATAGAATTGCATCTAGGTTTTTTCCACGCATCATTATTATTATTTTTTGTGTCTATAACATGTTCATTGCTAACCTTGGCTATTTTTCATAATTTTTATACCGTGTATTATGCAAACTACGGAGTTTTTCATATGAGCACAATTTAGCTACAAAATTAGTTATAACCTTATGTTACAATTTTATTCAATAAAAAAAACATTACTACATATTTGAAAATCTAACCGTTATCATATGATCTATAAGTTAATATTTTATACATAATTTTAAATTATAAAAATTTATAATTTGAATAATTTATTAATAACATAGTTATTGATTTTTAATTTTCTTAAAATTTTGCAAGCATGAAAGATATAAAAAGAACATATAATCCAATGGTGGATTTGTCAAAATTCACTTTCAATAAAAATATATTGAGTAAAGTTGTAATTTAAGATATCAACTCATTTTGTAGTTAAACTTTGTCTTTTTCATATTTCCTTTCAATGCTTTCATGGGTTGTTTTTCCTTGTTTGATTCAACGTACGTGGATTTATTTATATTGGCCAGTGTATCCTAGGAGATCAACTTAGGTTGCGCGGGATGCGTGTTTAATATCTTCTCACTCAGTAAGTTAGCCACTGACATAGATCAATGTTTTTCCTTTATAATTTTCTATGACTAGGAAATCAAGCATCGTGTCTTTCTTTTTATTGTATATAGGACCGAAGTATTGTAATTATGAATATGATACTATTTGTAATTCTGACAGGACTAAGGTGTTATAGGTAAGAAGATTCACCAATCACCACAACGGAAAAAGAAGAATATTAAATATTAATGAGCACTATGATTATGAATATAATATTATTTGGATTTTGATATGCTTCGGATATCATAAATATAAGCAGGCATAAAATCCAATTGTGGCTCATCTTATACGGTTATCATAAGCACAAGAATAATAAGGTAGGGAGAGTGATACTGGTTCTGCACAATATTCTAGTACAACCCATGGATGATACTTTATAATTGAGCTTAAGATCGCCTTGATGCGCATAAAATCTCTGACTATATCTTCTGATTAGCATGCCAACAAGAAGCAAATCTTGTGGGGTGCGTGAAGGAATCAATCTTCCGCTGCATTTTCCCTTTGTAATTTGTAATATGTGTGAGCATGCCTTCCTAGATATCATATCTCTCAGTGTTCCAAGAAAGGGTAATTTATTAAATACATTTTCTTTGGGACTGTAAATATTTTTTAACTAGCCACCTGAAGTTAAATACAAAACACATGGTTTTAAGTCTCAATCCCAATGATCATGAGAGATCATAGAATGTGGGTTGTCTAATAGAAACCGAAAGAATAAAGTTGGGTCCAAATATGTTTAGAGCTATTGGCTACAAATATAATACTATTCAATATATTTTTATTGGATATAAATTTTGACAAATTTACAATTAAATTACATTTTCTTTTCATATCTTTTGTATTTACAAAATTCTAAAAAAATCAAAATTTGATAAATATATTATCAACAAATGTTTAAATTTCTATTTTTTTTTTTTTTTGTAATATAAGATTATGCATAAATCAAATAGTAAATAATATTCGATTGACATGAAATTTAACATGCGTATTAAGAACATAAATAACATGCAATCTAACAGTTAGATTTTCAAAATATATAATCATGTTAATTTTATCGGTGAATGTTGTAATCATTAACTTCAAACATGTTTGGACTTTGGAGTCAAACTTTGTCCAAACTGAAATACTTGAATTGAATTTCCATGTGGCCATCCATGTCGGCTCAATATCATTTAAGAAAAAAAAACTTAGTTGAGGCAGGTTATATATATATATATATATATATATGCTAATAATTCTTCATCAATTATAACAGTGCCTTTGCCTAAAATAGGATAACACATACATGCACAATATGAGAAATGTGTCCCCTGAACATATAGGGCCCATGGCACGTACTTTTTGCTTACCAAGGTGCTGGTTTTCAGAAAACCTGTGAGCATTATCTCTTGCACTAGAAGCCATTACCAGAACATGTGGGGCGTCCTCAGCCCTAACACCTTATATAAATTTTATGCCTTTTCCTTCAATTCCTCTTTATCTTTCTTCTTTTACAAGTGCTAATAAGGTCTCTAATTGGTGGAACCTGAAAATTTTATTATATGGGTCACCTTATATATGTATGTATTGTACGTACATTTCTTATAGTCAATTAATTAGTAGTTGTCATGCAATTAGGCAAGGAGAGCTAGTTAATTAGGTGTGTGTTTAGAGAATCTTTCATTGTTAAATTGGTTACTTATCCCTAAATCTCGGATGATAATTTGTCTTTAAAAAAAAAATTGTATAAAATTGATTGGAGAACCTTTCAATGTTGAGGGAGATAAGACAAGGTTGAGAGTGACTGTATGTGTATTTTTCAAGAGTCTCTCTCACATGGGTTGATACCCTAAAGAATAGCCAACCACCCTACAAATGTTAAACCCAAAAAGAAATCTCAAGTCCCGCCAAACTAGTTACCTAACATTATTTATAAACCAAAACCACAAGTTTAAGAGTCAAGACACAAAAAAGACAAATAGCTTTGGTTCTTTGTTTAATGTAACATATATTCCATAGGGCATTTAAGAGCTATGGCCTTCTGGATCCAGGAGAAAATGTTGTTTTAGGACCAGTCTGCATAATATTTTAGCTATCTATGATAAGGGGTTTCTTTAACTCCAAGGTGAAAGATGCATAATATTTTAGTTACCTATGATCAGGGGGTTCTTTAAGTCCAAGGTGAAAGATGTGATATGAGACATCTCTATCGCATCGATAATTGAGGCTGAAAAGATTTGAACTTTGGACATGTTCATTGGAAACATCAAAGATGCCGGTTAAGTTACAAGATAGAAAACTTTTTTTTAGATGAAACATCAAACATCCCTATGATCAGTTTGAGGTGGACATTCAAAGTAATTTTTCTGAACCAACATGTCTTTCTTGGGGAATTAAAAGATTAAGCAGAAGAAGAAAGTCAAGAATTAGAATATGGGTTTATGGATATAAGAAAATCTAATTCTAATTTCTTTTCTATTGCATTTTATTTTATTTTATAATTAATTACGGATAATATATTGAAACAAAAGAAGAAACAATTACACAAAGCAAGCAAGGCCTGGACCATCTCCTTCTACATGGTTGAAAATCCAGGATGGAAGAGTGAAATTTTTCCTTTGGCATTTAGATTAGCAGCATTTGAAATTAGCAGCATAGAAATCCTTAGTTCTAATCATCGCTGGAGCCATGACGTTTTTCCATAGGGATGAAGTAAAATATATGAAAAAACAAATTTAAAAATCCAAAGAATGACCTACAACATAATTTTATTTATGTTATTTTCTTATATACAACAAAAATATATGTATAGGTCTTTGTACGTGCAAGTTAGATTTGAGCTTATATGAGAGAGTAGATAAGTTATCTAACAGTACATCTCGATGAAAAAGCTCATGAGTGACAAAAAAGCAAGGTTTGACATCATAATGTCTAGAGAAAAAGAAAGTGATTGCAAGAATGTAAAGTGGACAAAGGATATACATGGAAAACCCTAAGAAAAGGATGAGAAACCACGGTTTGAGCAAGAGAAAATCACTCCTGCTCTGTTCAGCTTTCGTATTGTATGGAAAAAGGGGTATCTTTTGTACAATAAGGATGTTTTTCCTCAAAAGAGAGACATTGTTTTCTACCTTACTTCCTAATGCAGGAGCATAACCAAAAGTTATTTCAATTTTTCATTTCAGATTTTCAGTGGATAATTTCATTTTGTAACGTAGTTATTTGTTTAGTTTGGATTGGTATTTGAGTTTGGTTAAGATTAGTAGTTTATCATTATCACTTGTTTAGGATTATTGGATTAGTATTTGAGATTGTTAGGATTATCGTATTAGTATTTGAGATTGTTTAGGAGAGTTTATCTTTATCATTGGGATTCCTAGAAGCTGTATATAAAACTCCAGACGGTTTCTTTTGTATTTTACAGATTATTATTATTATTATTGAGATTATTTTCATTGAATCGTTTGGTGGTGATTCCAAACTCCTTAGGTGGGAAGCCTAAGGTTCATCGGTAGGACTAATCTAGGCGGGAAGCCTAGGTTGTCCTGCATCAACTTGGTATCAAAGCCCAACCCGATCTCCCCTTTCAGCAACCAAAATCACGACTGACAACCCATAGCCACACTCACCATCAGAAACAACTCAACCACCAGATCAAGAAACAGAGAACATACATTCCACCAAAAAAAAAAAAAAAAATCAGATCCACAACTTTCAAACCGCCAAATTGAGAACAAGAGAGTTGAAAGCCACCACCAAGCCGCTGATCCCACCAACGGAATGACGCCATCGCACAACCCGCCATCGAAATCATCACCAACAACCGCCGTCGAAATCATCACCAATAACCGCCGCCGACACGCCTCACCATCATTCCCACCCTGCCGCTTCACGGGTTCCGAGATCTGACTCACTAGCTCCGATCTCCACCGTTGAGTGCCGCTGACAGTCATTGCCACCAAGCCTAGCCACCTCGTTGCCGTAGACTCTGAAGATGTTTCGCACTTGCTCCGCCGCTCCTTTTCTTTTAGTTTTTCTTTGTTTCTCTAGCTTCGGTGTTTAGTTTTGAACTTGGCAGATAAGCTTTTAGTTTTATATTCTAGTTCTTTCTTTATTGTATTATTAAAAAAAAAAAAATACTCAATTAGGTCAACACAGAAGCCTCAAGAAGGCTCCAGTGCATTACACGTGAGGTCCACCAAGCCAAATTTTCACTTCCACTACTACACGTGAGGCCCAATTTCCCATTGTTAATAGCTGACCTACTGTTCAGTGAAGCCTAGTGTCAGCCCAACCAAGCATTTTATTTTAGCCAAAAAAAAAAAAAATTCAAAGGCAGAAAAGTTCTAGCAGACACTAGAGTTCATTTACAAGCCACGCTCATCAAGCCCCACATAATGTTCAGTACAGAGCACCAGCCAAAGCCTAGATTACCAAGCCCTTGTTCATTTCAGAGTGTTGAAAGTCTATTCCAGTGAATCATGGTAGTCTTAAAAGCGCCAATATTTGATGGACATCCAGATCCATGGACCCTCATCAATTGGCTAGATGAGATGGATCAATTCTTTGATCAAATATGTCTACCAAATGCTAATAAGGTATCAGATGCTAATAAGGTTAGGTTTGCCAGGTTGAAATTGAGAAGTGGAGCTAGAGACTTTTGGTGTAGTATCGAGAATCATCGCAAAGGAAGGAGCAAGCCTGCCATAACTGATTGGAATGAAATGAAACAAATACTTAGAGAGAAATATGTTCCCCAATGCTATCAAGAGAATTATCAACCTCAATCCTCTCATGGGAATTTTCTACACCACAGAGACAGTATTCAGCAAGAAAACACCTCATCCTTCTGTCAAGAACTCACTGCCATAGCTTAAGACTTAAGAAAAATAATGGTTTTACTAGACTCTTCTACTAAGAAAAAGGATGCTCAGGTTCCACCAAAGACTAATGTTGAAATAGAGGTACAAGTGCCAATAGATGATGTTTCAACATTCATGCAGCAAGAAGAACCTATTATAGAGTCTACACAAGAAGAGAAATTTCAACAAGTGAGTGAAGATTTAGAGGGTGCACTTGATGTGGAGGTTGATTATGATGAAAGTGGTACTGAGCCCTTCATGATCCATGAGGTTGATGAACATCTACAAGTTGTTGAAGTTCAAAAGGTTGATACTATGGTTCAAGATAAAATTGTGCCTATTCAACACATTGATTTTGTGTTTCCAGAGGAGTTCTATGGTGTCATGGAATTGAAGGTTATTCTACTCTTAGTGCTTCCTAGGGTGATTTCTGATTTGAAGGAGGTTTAAGCACCAAAGTCTTAATTCTTCATCACTACGAAACTCGAGGTCGAGTTTTCTTAAACCAGAGGAGTATAATGCAGGAGCATAACCAAAAGTTATTTCAATATTTCATTTTAGATTTTCAGTGGATAATTTCATATTGTAACATAGTTATTTGTTTAGTTTGGATTGGTATTTGAGTTTGGTTAGGATTAGTAGTTTATCATTATCATTTGTTTAGGATTATTGGATTAGTATTTGAGATTGTTAGGATTATCGTATTAGTATTTGAGATTGTTTAGGATTTGTTTAAGAGAGTTTATCTTTATCATTGGGATTCCTAGAAGCTGTATATAAAGCTCCAGACGGTTTCTTTTGTATTTTACAAATTATTATTATTATTGAGATTATTTTCATTGAATTGTTTGGTGGTGATTCCAAACTCCTTAGGTGGGAAGCCTAAGGTTCATCGGTAGGACTAATCTAGGTGGGAAGCCTAGGTTGTCCTGCATCACTTCCTTATCAACTTTTACTCTTTTCTCAAAAGATCTACTTCGGTTCTTGCCCTAATAGTCTAGCTGTATGTTCCTCTTATAGTCTGAGGAATATGACTGAGTACAAAGATAGGTGTTAAGTCATCATTTTCTTATTTTGGACCTTACTACAGCAAATGTACTATTTGGTGGTTGAAGGAGAGAGAACGCCAGCATCAGCACTGTGGCATGAGGGTAGGTGACTTTGCCACTGTATGGGAAATAACTCTTGAGCAATGGGAGGGACATCAGAGGTGTTGAAAATGATACACATGTCCCTGAAGTGGTCCAACATGCACTCAGCCAATGAGGGGTGTTTCTATAGTACTTGACCTTAGGAGGTCACTATCTCCCTTTTTGTGAGTGATTGAGTACCCATGTTAGATTCATATCTTACTTCCTTCCCAAGGTAGTCACGCCCTTGGCATGAGCTAAGGATAATATCTTGTAGCCAATGTTTCATCTCCCTTGCTCACAACCACTCCATGTGTAAGGTTCAGATCTAGCCACATCGACATTCTCTCATGCCTTGGCTGGTGTACTGTACAGTCCTATTGGATTAGTTTTTACATTGGTCTAAACATTTTTTTTTTCATCTAACCAATTTGTAAACTATGAACTGTTTTTAAAATCATATTAATTAAAACTAATATTCTTTAAAATGATAAATCTAGATTTTTTTAAATAATTAGAGATTACACAATTAGAGTATACTAATAGCTAAAATATATAAAAATTAATCAATTTTAAATAAAAATATCACATTACATGCTTAAATCAATACAATTCAATATAATACAAATACAAAAATTAAAGAGAAACTTTATTTTTTAAAGATGACAAATATGATAAGGATCTTAACTTCTAACCACATAATTCACAAATTTTCTTTCTTCTAAAAATAAAATGATAAAAATATAGTGTCCATATCTATAATTTTCCAAATGCAAATTAAAAAAAAAAAAAATCTTTTTGAAAATATAGAAGGTTTTTACTTTTGGAGCATAAATGTTGAATATACTTGAATTTAATGAGCTACATACAATCTAAGAACAATAAAAACATATACCTTAAATATATTTGGTTTAATAAGCTAAGTATGGCATAAGTGTTATAAGAGAAAAAATTCATATATAAGTAATTTATGTTAATGAGATGGGTATGGAATAACTATAATACTAGGAGAGGGTAGGAGATATAGTAGTGATCTCATTCTCTATATATTATGTGAATTCAGAGAGTTAATTATAATTTCAAAAAATGTCAAAAATACTCCTAATCTAATAAGGTAATCATTATTCCTAAAAAATAAAAAGTAGGGTTAAAATTCTAATTCAACAAAATTCAAAAACAAAAAACTACCAAAGATTTTTTTTTCCTAAAAATTAGCACACACTCACTATTTAAATATATCTCACACAAGTTTAATAGATATTTTCCCCTAAAAATTAGCACACACTAAATCCAACAGTTTACTTCTTTTCAAAATCCCAAATTTTAGCTTTTTAAAAATCTCTTCCCATGTAACCTCAATAACAATGGACAAATTGAAAATTAAAAATCACTACACTAAACTCAAAATAAAAAAAGAATCTCATTGCATGTGTAGAGCACGTGTGATGATGCTAGACTATGCTAGTATATATTAATGTAATATAATTTCTTAAAAAAAACAATTAGGTGGATTATATCATTAACTAAAATTTAGATATACTTTCATTTTTTTTATATGAAAAGTATACGATATTTTTATATGAAAAGTAAACGAGGGTGAGGATGATTTCAAAAGTTAGGGGGCCATGCACCCTCCCCACTCCCCACCCCCCAAAATCTCCTCTCTCCGCCAATTGTTCTATTTTTAGAATTTCACCTTATACTTCACAAATTTCAATATGTTATGTTCTTTTTTCTTTTTCTTTTTTTTACATTTTTTAATTGTTAAACTGATTAATCATATAAAACATAAGAGAAATGCTATGTCTACAACATTTCTACAACATTTTTACAACATTTCCTAAGTGGCAGGTTGTTATTGGCTATTATTGTTGGGGCAAAAAAGTAATTTTAGTGTTAGTTTCAAATTTGAACCAATAACAACTAACCACCTGTGATTTGTTGTAAAAATGTTGTAAAATTGTTGTAGACGTAGCATCTCTCAAAACATAACACTCAAATCAGGAAAAATTTCTTTTTTTCTTTTTTAATGAAATGGGATAGAAATCCTTAGAGTTGATCACCTCTTAATTGATGAATACTTGCATCAAATTCAAAGCTGCCTCTATAATTCCCAAAAGGAAACCTTCTTAATTAACTAGTATACAAAAGAGAGAAAGGAGGCCTTTTATTTATTTATTTATTTTTAAGCGGAAAAGAAAAAGATGTTCACAAAAGTAGGGGACAATACAGCAGTGCCAAAAAAACTTGGTGGTTCTACCTTTTGGTTTCCCCAAACAAGCCGTTATATATTAACGGTTCTTAAACGAAGATCGAAGCTCATAGACACACAATCAAAGATTCAAAGAAGCATTAAAAAAATGAAAATGAATAAACCCAAATTTTATTAAAAGACCAACCGACCAATAAACTTGATTGCGTTTGGCCCGCTAATCAAGCAAGCGTGTCTTGAAGCACCCACCCCCCCATGTGCTTTATCTGCCCAATATTAAGCATTGCAAACTCCATGCCCATATTCTTCACCATGTATGTGTCACATTCTCATTGTCCCATTTAATTTACTAACATGCATAGCTTCTTCTTTTTCTTTTTTTAATCTTTTGGCAATACTCAATGGCGGCTTCTATTTTATTCATTCTTAGTCTCCTTTAATCCAAATGCACAGACTCTCTCTCTCTCTCTCTCTCTCTCTCTCTACTATTATATAACTAGCTAACCCCAACACTTCTTTTCCTCCATCACTGATTTTTGAGTTTTGAGAGATAGAGAAAGCTAAAAGAGGAAGAAAGAGAAAGAGAGAAGAACAATGATCAAGTTGAGGTCAAAGAGGTTTAGCAGAAGCAGTTCTAAGCTGAATAATGGTGGGAATAGCATTAAAGGAGGAGCTGAGAAAGTGTGTGGAGGCATTAGTACTGAAATCAAATGGGAACTTCGACCTGGTGGCATGCTTGTTCAAAAGAGAGACAATGGTGGAAGTAGTGAGGGAGAGGGGATGATCACAGTTAGAGTCTCAACTGTCTCTAAATGGCATGACATTTCTATTGAGGCCACTTCTACTTTTGGTAAGTCTATTCACATGTTACTACACTGCCATTCATTTATATTACATTGGTTAAAGGGTTTGAATTTAAAACAATAACTATTAGACTAGAAATACAAAGAAAATTGTAATTAGTACAATATTAATTTCAAACGACTTCATCACTAATACCACTTTTATTAGAGATACCATACATTTTTATTTAGAGCCGGTTTGGATTGAGGGGGAGGGAGGGGGAGTAAAGGGAGTAGAGTAGAGTTTGTCGGAAATTAAGAGTAGATCAGTAGAGTAGAATTGGCCAAGCATTAGTCTAATTTTCAGTTAACTCTACTCTAATCCTTAATCCAAATTGGCCAATGGTTATGAGTCAAAATTTGTATTACCACTGCAAATCTTCTATTGTGATGATGATTGATTGAATTTCTTCTTTAATTTTTGTTTTCAGGAGAATTGAAGATGATATTGTCATTGGTAACTAGTTTGGAGCCAAAAGAGCAAAGGGTATTGTTCAAAGGGAAAGAGAGAGAGGATGATGAATACTTACACATGGTTGGTGTTAGAGACAAGGACAAGGTGCTATTGCTAGAAGATCCAGCCACCAAGGAGAGGAAACTCTATGGCTTGGCTGGAACAAAACCCATTGGGACTCCTTGTTGTACTATTAGTGTATGACACTAATTAATTATAAACTTCTTGTTAATTATTACTAACCACCAAAAGTGTTAAAACTTGGTGATGGGTTATCCTTCTTCACTAGACTAGACTAGGGACTTATTGTATTATTTTTGTGTCGGTTTGGGCAGTTTTAAAATATGTAAGCTGATGCACGTCCTGCGTCAAATTGCAAATACTGTACTATATGTTAATAGAAATGTTTAATTTTCTTTGTGGCCTACAAATTATAATGTTCTCTTTATCCTTATTTATATACTAACCAAGCGTGCACGCCTACGTACATAAAATTATGTCACGTAAAGTGAAAGTAATACCAAAGTTTATTTAATTTTTAGGCTAAAGTTCAAATTACACCCTTAAAGTTTGGGAGTGTTTGAATTTTATACTTCAAAATTTTAGAATTTAGATTTTACCTTTTGAAGTTCTATTCCTTTTGTATTAGTAACCCCTCTGTCCATATTTTCCATTAAGTGTCACACAAACTTGTCATATGTGTTTAGTTCATCCGATAAAATGATGCCACGTCATTTTTATTATGCCATGCCATTTTTGATTATTTAATTTTTTTAGGCTATAAAAATGATGTGACATCATTTTATTAGATAAACTAAACATGCATGACAAGTTTATGTAATACTTAACGGAAAATATAGATGGAGGAGTTGCTAATACAAATGCAATAGAACTTCAAGGAGTAAAATTCAAATTCTGAAACTTCTGAGTGTAAAATCTAAAAACCCTCAAAATTTTGGAGGTAAAATTCAAATTTTGAAACTTCAAAGTGTAAAATCCAAACATCTCCAAAGTTCCAAACTTTAGAAATGTAGTTCGCAGTTTACCCTAATTTTTATTATTAAAAGCTGTCATTTTATGGGTTCCACAGTATGGATTGCTTGAGTAAAATTGAAGTGAGTTCCATCAATTGCCTACATAAAGATTTCATTTATAAATTTTTGCCAGAAAATACCCTAAAGATTCTAGCTAGGCTCTGAAAATTTGGGACAACCGGGGTCCCATGACAAGTACTCCATCCCCTTTGTTGTAATGCATTCTATTATAGTATTATGTGTAGGGAATTAGCTTCAAAAGATTATGTCTTCTCAGTGGCCAGAAAAATGATTTCTAGCTAGACAATGATACTTTTTATTAAAAAAATTGTTTGGAAAGGATTGTACGTAGAGCCCAAGAATTAAAAAATAATTTGGTTACCACTTTCCCAATGACATGAATTGCACATCCCACTCGAAGAGCAAAGAGGCCAAATTATTCCAAGACACTCAAACAAGCTTTATGCTCAAACTTTTTTTTTTTTTTTTAAAGCTAACTCCTCAATAAATGTAGCTTTTCAGAACACTTAAATTCATAATGCTAGGGAATTTTGCTGATGATTTTTCTTTTTAAGCTTAATCCTCAATAATTGTAGCTTTTTCAAAACACTTAAATCCATAATGCTCGGGAATTATGCTCAATATTTTTAATTTTTAGCTTAATCCTCAATAATTGTATCTTTTTCAAAACACTTAAAATCGTAATGCTCCAGGATGTTCCTCCCTTCTTATCTTCTTTCTACGGGTAACATTTGGGTTGGTGGTTTTCATGGGTTGATAGATTGGACTGGGTTAGAATTTTATTTTAAGCCTTGACTTGGGTTCGATTTGGGTTGATAATTTTTTCAATCCATAAGACCCAACTTGACTCAGCACAGACACACACACATATATATTGGTTTAATTTATTTTGATCTTCTGAGAATTAGTTACGATGGATTTGAAAATTTAAAATATAATTTAAAAATATTATAATTATTTATTGAAAAAAATCCTTAAATAGTTCATGTAAGTCTAATTTTTTTTACTAGAGATGAAACATTTAAGCAAAATTTTAGACGTGGGTTGGATTGAGAATTTCTCAACTTGAACTTACCGGGATGGGTTGAATTAGATCGGTGGGTTTTGTTTAGATGTGAGTTGGATTGAGAATTTCTCAACTTGACCTTAGCGGGTTGGGTTGAAAAGATCCTCCAACCCAACTCATGCACATTCCCTAGGTAATATCCAAAATAAATCTCGAGACAATGAATAAAGTTAGAACATTTTTAATTTTGAGATGCTATGAACCCATGATACTGATAAACTCAAATGAGAAAAATGATAATTTTCGTGTTTTAGCACTATTTCGTCCTCTTTTTAGAAAGATAACTTAATTTTGAAGCATACAACAACATATTCACAAGAAGCCCATTCTTAGTCTAACAAAGCCTAGTGCAAGACCGGTCCTTATGATGCAGCCTAGATAGAAATACAATTATGGGGAACTATGATTTCTCTATGCCAGAAATCCACGGGCAAAGATTATTCACATTTAGTGTGGGCACGGTTTTGGGCTGCCATTCTTGGGCTGCCTAAATAGCTAAAGAAAAACAAAGTCCAATAACTAAACTTTAACATTATATTTATGTATATGATGCCAGCTTTGATTCTTTGAATTGGATTAGAAACTGAAATCATATATGGATGGATTGAAGGCTTTCAATCCGATTAAAATTTTTTAACAAGTTTTTTTCAGTCGACCATTTGAAAGAATACAAACCACATGAAGAATTTGTATCTATTTGCCCATGCGGCAAAAAAAAAAAAAAAAAAAAAAAAAAAAAAAAAAAAAAAAAGGATGAAGAAGCAAAGTCACTCAAATTTTGGCTAATTGGAAGCCTTGGAAATTTCCTTATTAAAGAAGCATGCACAAAACATATTACATAACTAAATAAAAAGAAAGAAGTTATTGATTATGTTTATATGGTGCTGGTATAGGTGTGAATGACATTTAATCATCGAAGAGTGATAAGATAATAAATATATATGAATATTTGGGAGCTTTTTGTCTTTTTATCATTGTTCTTTGAAAATGATATATATTTGCGCTTCAAGAGTGTTAAAATAAATTGAAGGATATACATAATAGATGTGAAAGTGAAAGCAACGAGATCGAAAAATATATAACACAAGAGTTATGTAGTTCGATTTGATTATTTACATTCAGTGTAAAGTTTTAAACAACTACATTTTTGATATATATGATCAAAAATATTATATAAAGAACCCTAGTAAAGTATATATAGGAGCTACAAAGTCTAAGGTTAGTCCTAAACGGGCTTACACTAAATTAGATCTCTTGGACCATTATACAACAACCATTATATTTTCTCTTTGTTGGTGATTTGGTTTCCATAATTTAATAATTTAAATTGACTTGTAATTAGAAAAGAGAAGATATAATGCAAATAAAAAAATTGTTATATCAGCGAAACTCCAAGCAAAATCTTTGGGAGCTTTTTGTCTTTTTATCAATGTTCTTTGAAAATGGTATATTTGTGCTTGAAGAAAGCGAGGGCGAAAGTTATAACTTTGGTTTCCATAATTTAACTCGACCAGTAATTGATAAATGAGAGGATAACGCAAAGAAAAAAAAGTTTATATTAGCGAACTCCAAACAAAATGGGCAAGCAAAATTTGTAAATTTTAATAATTGAGCTGCGTTTAGAGTTTGCCATTCAAGCCTATATCATCTTGTTCACCATGTTAAACTTACACATGTATGCAGGTATTTATTATTTTATATTTTGTTAGTGTGAGAGAAATTTATTACATTACGTTAATTAATTTTTTTCAATATAATATCCATTATTTAATCAAACAAAAATTGATAGATATACAATCATTAGTTCTCTTAAAAAAAAGAAGCATCCAATTAAAAAAAAAAAAAAAAAAAAAAAAAAAAAAAAAAAAAAAAAAACTTGTGACTTGACTCGAAATCACAAATTTTATTTATGAGTTAATTAATTAGTACAACTCAAGAGAATAATATACATGACAAGGGTAATATAAAGCACACACAAATCACACTTTTATGGAACATAACACAACTTTATTTTCATATTAACTCGCTGAATTCTTTCCTTCTCCATCCTCTACTTTTCTTCAATCTCGATCACCCTGCTCTCGGGTTTCTTGGGCTCCTGTTTTGGCACAGTGACAGTAAGCACACCATTTTCCATGGAGGCCTTAACTTCATCTGTCTTGGCATTTTCTGGTAACCTAAACCTTCGAAGAAACTTGCCACGGAAACGTTCTCCTGTATGCCACTTAACATTTTCATCACCTTTTTCCTCTTTCCTTTCACCACTTATTTGGAGCACCCTCCCATCATCAACTACTTCTACATTCACTTCCTCTTTGTTGAGCCCTGGAAGATCAGCTATGAACACATGAGCTTCTAGGGTCTCCTTCCAATCTGTAGGGGTATTAAGCACGGGACACTTGTTGATCATAGAAAGGAAAGGGTAAAAAATTTCATTACCAAATACTTGGGAAATGAGTGCCATATATGCTAAAATAGTTTTTTAAAAAAAGGCTAGGTTGATTGCAATATATTGTGGCTAAGAAGTGAAGTCTTTGTTTGGTGTGAGGAGTTTAGGGAGTACGTCTTATATAAAGGAGACTTTAGGGTGGGTCTTGAACTTTCTTGGCTCTTCTTTCTAATTATTATAATTGTGATTCATCATGATTTGGAACAATATAGATGAGACAAGGGTTCTACAATCTTCAGTAGGTAGGTGCACAACTTGAACTTTATCCGATCTTTTCAATAACCATGTCTCTGTATCCAAACAAACAATAATAATAATAATTCATGTCTCAAATATTATTCAATATCTCATTATCTTATGAAAGTTCCAGATTTTGAAATTTCTGGATCAAAGACTGGCCCGGCCTGGCCCATAGAGACAGTTGTGGGCTACGTAAGGCACTAGTGTTTAATTTGCCAGTCTTAATTTGGGCTTGCAAGCCCAAGACTATCAAATACGTCTCCCAAGATCCAGCAAATTTTTTTTTTTTTTTTTTTTCATAAAAAAATAATAAGATTTGAATATATGATGTTTGTTCAATAATAACTGTTACTTATCATTATGTTAAAATATCAATTGATTTTAGCATAGGCGGAATTCAAAATCAACTCTCATATTAGGCAATAAGAGATTTTACATTTTAAATTAACTAGAACCCACACAACATTGCTTCTATATTGCCTCTTCTTGTTCCATGTTCCATTTTTGTTTTGTTTTGTTTGTTTGTTTGTTTTTTTTTTTTTTTTTTTTTTTTTTTTTTTTTTTTTTTTTGAGAAACCATTTATGTAGGGAGAAAATAAATAGTATTAATTTTTTTTTTCTTACAAGTGAGAAAAGGGTATATAAACTCATCTTCTCTATTAGAGAATTAGACAGTACCAACCAAACAACAGGCCTCTTAACAAGTGTTAGAATAGGAAAATAAAAGATTGATGTAGAGATTGTAGAGAAGTGGAAGCAAGAAGGAGAAAAAGAATGAGAATGCAGGGATTATGTGGTTTAGCTTGACATCCTATGTCCATGAGAGAAAAGCCTTTAGCAATTACGTATTTACTATGCTGAAATTTGTGTATTATGGTGAACCCTAAGCAGGGTGTAGATAGGGAATAGGCTAACCTTAGTTGGGCATACAATAAACTTTGGGCTTTTTGGGTGAACACAAATGAATATAAACCCAATATTTTTAACACTCCCCCTTAAATTTAAGGTAGAGGCTTGATGACGTCTTGAGTTTGGAATATATACCGGCGAAGATGCCTCGAAGACACCTTACAAAGGATCATAGATGACCAAATTTGATGGAAAACGGACAACGCAAGACTCTTTTAAGCGAAGATCTAATTCTAGACTTCATATCTAACATTGACAGTGTAAAGTTAAGCTTTGATGGAGAGCAAGTGTCCCTTGACCATCGTGTAAGGTGCAGCAAGTGTTATGGATTTTCAAAAATGCAACTAGGTTTTGATGATTGAAGTGATAGGAGAAGAAATCAAAGCCTTGGATATTTTGGCTCTAATTCCATATTAGAATAGGAAAATAAAAAGATTGATGTAGAGATTGTAGAGAAGCAGGTGTAGGAAGGAAGGAAAGAAAGAATGAGAGTGCAAGGATGATGTGATATGACTTAATGACCTATATTCACGAAAGAAAGCTATTGGCAGCTACATCTTTACCATGTTCAAGTGTGTGTGTATTATAGTGAAGCCTAAGTAATGTATTCATAAGGATTCGGCTAAGCCTAGTTGAACCTACAACTCACTTTAGGCTTCTCTTGGACCATTTCTAAATTCATATAAACCCAATATCTTTAACAAGTATTATTGTATTAAGATAATACTTGTTGCACAAACTTGAAATCATGTTTTTAACTCACATTTTCAGTTGTTTGTACTCCTATGTGTTCATATACAATAATATGCAACAATCACAGCTATTAATATTGACTATTAGCTCACATTTTTAGTTGTTTTTATACCCGTGTGTCCATATACAATAATATGCAATAATCATGGCTATAAATACCGGACAAAACAGATAATATTGTTCACAAACCGTCCACACAACACCTCCAAAAGCCATCTACCAAGAAAATGAAAACTTAAAAAGAAAGGTAGTAGTTACTTGAGTGATGGTGATATAAAAGCAATACTTATCAAATCAGTGAGCCACTTGCTTTAGGACGACACTTTGCTCGTTCTTATCCCTACAAGATCACTAGAAGTTAAAGCAATTAGCTCAGATAGCCCTCTTTTTAACTTTCTCCTGTGTGTTGACTACTCGACTAACTAGAGTGTTCCAAGTTCCCAGTTCCAACCAAAGAAGTCTATTTTCTCAGTGATACGGAAAAACAATATCACATAGTATTATCTGCTATTTCCCAACATATTTTGAATTTGTCATTAATGGTTCTCTCTCTCTCTCTCTCTCTCTCTCTTATTATCATCATCTTATTTTGATTCCTTCATCCCAATCACTCTCTATGTGCATGGTTGCTGCTACAGATGGACTTTTTTTTACTTGTTCAAGGACTTGGGTGATGGTTCTTATTCATGATGATCGATTTGTTTGTTGACAGAAGATAGAGAGCACAGTTGAACATACCCAAGAAGGCTTGCGTATGAGCAGTTTTGTGCTCTCTTTTCTTTTGTTAACACATTCTTCTGCTGGTGAGTACATTTCCTTGGGATTCTCTATCATATTTTTTTAAGTACGACTAATTACGGTAATATATATTTCTCACATATTCGTTTTTCCTTTTCTCCTTTTTTATGGGTGGAATTTCTTTTTCTCATTTGCAGTTGCACCACTTCTTCTTATAGTAATACTTAACAAGCAATTAATATTCTTAGACAGGATGCCCATGGTTTTGGTTTCTTGGTAGGGTTTACTACATATTTTGTTTAATCCAAGGGAGTGCTTTTGACACCATCAAACTATATATCAAATGGAGGAGACATAAAGCATTAGAGCCTTATAGCTAGGTAACCAAATTAAAGAGCTTCAATAATTATCTCTTGCCACTTAATTAGTTAACAAATTAAAGATGATGAAAATCTTTGCTCTTAAGTCCTAAAAAGTTTTGTCACCAGTTTTCATAAAATCAAGGAGAATGCTTGTTAGAATGTTTAATATCTAGGTTTAAATAAATAATAGAAACTGCATGTTTTATGGTTATTAGTTGTTGTCTTTTCATGATCAGCACGTAAAGGTGAAGTTGACCCATTATTTATTTGTTATTGAATTTAAAAATATTTTGGATATTTAGATGAAGGTAATCCATATCGTGTTTGTTTCAAACTTGATTTGAACGGTTTTGTCTTGATAAAAAATTAGGCATTTCGAAAAGTACCATCCATAGTGCTACTAAACTAAACTAAATATTGTTTGGTATACCCATAGACATGTTTCATCATCTTACCTTTCAACTGGTTACTAGCCAAAGTGATGTATCAATATTTATAATACAAAATAAAAATATACATAATTTGAAAAAAAAAAACCATATTATATATATATATATATATGTATGTATTTTTTTTAAGATGAAACAAATGTATACTATTTATATTTCTACCATGTTTAAATTTTTATGAAACATGGAACAACAAAATACAACTTATTGACAAAATAAGAAAATTTTCTAAGTTCCACCAAGACTTTTAGGGGAAAAAAACAAATAAAGTAATACAAAAATAACATTCTATAACACAAAGTATTCATCCAACAAATTAAGATGTCAAACATGAGAATAAAAAATCATGATATTTTGGTGGCATCCATTACCTCTTGCTTTCTTTTAGCATTTACTCCATCTGTAAAAACTTTAGAATCAAACATGATATCTAGAAGTTTGGATCTTCATAAAATAGTAAACAACCTCGATTAGTTCTTCCAAGAGGGCCTTCTATTTTGACTGATGTGGACATGTAACAAACAAAACTATTTTTGTTTTATTATAATAATATTATAATAAATCTAACTTATTATAACTAATACTAAATAAAATAAAATAAAAAATAAATAGAGTGCTCATATTCAAAATGCCCTGTGATCAATCTTCAACCAATTCTACACACGGGCAATGGAAGCCAAAATATGAAAAAAAATAAACAAACACAAAATATAAAGAAAAAAAATGAAAAACAAAAGTTGTTACTAAGAAAGAGAAATTCATGTAAAGATACCTTGAGACTTAAGGATGAAGGGTTTGTATAAATAAAAGAGCAAAAACAACAGAGAAATGGTAAACCACATAGTCAAACGTCTTCGGTTTGGTTTAAAACTTATGTGGTAAAATAGTAGAAGGTCAACTAATAGTCAAACGTCTTTGGTTTAGTTTAAAACTCTCCATGTTATTGAGTAGTAGTCGGTTTAAAACTTAATTTCCATGTTGTTGAATAATATCTAGTTTAAAACTCTCATTTTGACATAATAAATAAATTAATAAAAAAATGATGAGTAAATTGTGATAAAATATTAGAAGGTTAACAAATGGTCAAAGGTTTCGATTTTTATATTTTATATATAGAGATATAGATATAGATTAATAGGTTTGTAATTTAATAGCACTCTTTCATCTCTCACATAAGTGAGCAAATTCAAATTCTCTCTTTCTTTCTTGTAAGGAAGAAAAAAAATCTTGCTTTTGTTTTTAATGGGAATCTTATTCTTTTTCTCATGCTCCTAATAATGGAGGATACATATATATAGTCAAAATTCTTGTAGTTCAACGAATGCATTTCTAATAAAAACGTTCAAGATTCAAATCCTCCAACCCTATTATAATTATCAAAATATTATATAGTCTAGCACTAATTGTAGTTTCAGAATTGAATTATTTGTTTGTGTTTTAATATAAAAAACATTTCATCTTTTTTAACATGCAGAAAATTTATTCTGCCAATATAAAGTTGTGCACATTTGCCCTCTATACCATAATAATATATGGAACACATATATATATATATATATGCTATGGCAATCTTAAAAAAATATATATATATATATATATATATGGTACAGAATATATACCTGTTTCTTTTGATTATAGATTTCAATGGCATAAAATACGGAAATGAAAACAAAACATAAATAAACATGAGGAATACTACAGACACAAACTATTTTACAACATTTTTATAAACTGCTAATGTAGTTTTAGTATTTTCCAATTAGTTATTTCAAGTAAAAATGTGATGTTAATGATGAACCCATATTAGAACTGGTAAGAATTTACTACACCAGCAGTTTATAAAAATGTTGTAAAATTGTTTGTGTCTGTAACATTACTCAATAAACATATGTGTGTGTACATTACATACATACTACGAATTTGAACAAAAAATTCAAGACTAAAAAGCTATTATACAAATTAGGTTATTTCTTTTTTGAGTATATTCTAAATTTTGTATCATACTTATGTTATTTTAATAAGATGTTATATCACCGTACATTCTTAGTGCGATAGTCACTATTTAAATTTCCAGAAAGGAGTTTCATACATATATACACTTAAATTACTATCTTGTAAGATAGTATCTAGAATAAGATTTCTATCTTGTATAAAAAAAAAATGTTATTAAAATACAGCTAATTATGTGAAGTCGGTGGCTTGACTTATCCTAATCCATGATTGCTTTGGAGTGGCATGCAAGCCTTGATTTCCTATTTCAAGTGCAACACTACTTCCTAATTGTTTTAGGAGTAGTTTTCATAGCATGTTACGTGTAAAACATTGAATATTCCCAATCGGCTTAGATATCCAAGTTCAACTTGGAATTGATGTTTAATTTGGACCTCACGTGCTCAAAGTTTATTGACTAGTTTGGAATAGTAGCAAAGTGGATATTCTTGAGATAAGATTTAGAGTTCTACTTGAAGTACTTTAATTTGTCTTTGCTTGGAGTAGTACTTTGCACGTGGACATAAAGAAGTTGCATATAATACAATGACTCATCTCTGTGGACTTGATATCCTAGATAAGCAGTGTGTTGCGGCAATTGTAGAATAAAGAGAAGAAAAAGAGAGTGAAATAGAGACATTGGCGGTTGCATATTTATGAGAGTTCTCTAGTTTAGAATAGGGTGCAAGATTTTCTCTATTTTTTTGTATTTGTGAGAGAGCTATTGGGTGTGTGTGAGAATATTGATACACCAACTTGTATATCTCCATATTTGATTAGTGAAATTTCTTCGTCGTTACCCGTGAATGTAGGCCAAAAGTCGAACCATGTAAATCCTTGGTGTTTTTTTGTTTGTGTGTGTTTGTATATTTTTTGATTTTGGGTTTGCTTCATTCTTATTATTTATTTCTTGGAAATCTTTCTATAGTCATAATATTTTCATACAACAAATTAAGCCTTTGATCTCTCTCTCTCTCTCTCTCTATATATAATTTTTTTTTTAATTTTAAATTTTCTTAATTCCTAATCTCACATACACTAGACCAAAAAACAGAGTCTCATCTCACACGCTTTGATGAGGCTAGTTAATTAGTAAATAACCTAACATGTTTTTAGGTCAGTGGCAGTTTTAGGAAGTTTTTTTAGTGTGGTCACTAAAAAATTTAAACTTTATAAAATTTAATAAAGCAATAACTTGAATATTTGCTACAATTGCGAGTTAAGTCATTAAGGAGAGCAAAATTGTTGCAACTGCTAAGCTAAAAAGAGTATAATTGTCATCACTATCAAGGAGAACTCACAACCACATTATTTTTCTTGCTACCATTTTTTAAGGAAAAATATAATTAGAGATTATTTTTATTGAATAAATACAAATTTTATACCTGTTTCATTTGATCATAGATTTTAATGGCATAAAATACGGAAATGAAAACAAAACATAAATAAACATATGGATGGGTACATTACGTACGAATTCGAACAAAAAATTCAAGACTAAAAAAGCTATTATATATTTTAGGTTATTTCTTTTTTGAGTATATTCCAAATTTTGTATAATACTTATATTATTATAATAAGATGTTATTAAAATACAACTAATTAAGCCTAGTATATCATTCTTAAAAAAAAAAAAAAAAAAAAAGCCTAGTATATATTTATATTATCTATAACATGATTTTCCTTTTTAGACTTGACTTTTATATATTTCAGAAATACCCCTAAACCCTATGTTTAATAGGCACAAAATTTGAGGACAACATGGTAAAAATATATCTAAAACTCCACGTAAAATGCCTACAAAATAAAATACTCTCATACTAATCCATATCTTCAAAACAAACTTATCCAAAAATTAAAATTAAACTAAAAACTTCTTAGTCCACTTTGATATTTCGTTCAAGACCATGTTCTAACATATATATATATATATATTTTTTTTTTTCAAGTTTTTGATTTCTTTAATTCCTAATCTCACATACACTAGACAAAAAAAGAAAGAAAAAAGAGCATCACACGCACTTTGATGAGACTAGTTAATTAGTAAATAACCTAACATCTTTTTAGGTCAACAGCAACCTTAGGAATTTTTTTTAGTGTGGTCACTAAGAAATTTAAACTATATAAAATCTAATAAAGCGATAATTTGGATATTTGCTACAATTGCGAGTTAAGTTGTTAAGGAGAGCAAAATTGTTGCGACGACAAAGCCAAAAAGAGTATAATTGTCTTCACTGTCAAGGAGAACTTACAACCGCATTATTTTCTTGCTACCATTTTTTAAGGAAAAATGAAATTAGAGATTATTTTTATTGAATAAGTTGAAAGAGTTACAAATTTTATCTTTTTTTTTTTATTTAAATTTTTTATAATAGGCTTTTTGTTGAATAATTTGTTCACTTGTTGTTGTTTGGTTTATGTTTGTTGTTATTTGGGCTAATAGTTTGTTGTTATTTAAAATTTTTTTTTTTAAGGGATTAAGGATTATGTTTAGGGGGACAAAATTAATTTTGGAGTAATGCTACGTTCATAACATTTTTACAATAAATATTATGTAAAAAGCTGTTATTGGTTTGTAAAAAAATAATATTAGTATTGGGCTCAAATTAGAATCAATAATAGCTTACTATATTGGATTTGTTGTGAAATTATTGTGAAAATATTGTAAATGTAATATTACTCTTATTTTTATAATTCTCAAGTCAAGTTGTCGAACATTTTTATTAGGGCGAACACAATAAGTTAGTTTAGCATATAAATTTTTTTTTTTTTGCAAGTGTATATATACTCATAGTTGTCAATATTGTACGATACGTGATATGTATTGTACGATACGTATCGTATTGTGTGTAAAAAGTTCCGTATCGTATCGACGTATCGTAAGTGCTTATGAATCATATAATATAGTGTGTGTATCGTATGAATCATATCGTATTGTAAAATCGTACGTATCGTACGATACATAGAGTCATATACCAATGCTTTAAAATGAGATTTTTTTTTTGTTATAATTTGTACTTTTATTTGAATCTAACTAGTTGTTAGACTTGTTTTAAACATAAAATCATTAGGGTACTTAATTTAACCTAATAAAGTAACATATTCATAAGTTTCTTTTCCTCTCTTTCTTTTACAAAATTCGGACTACATAGTATACACTTACACTTCATTTTAATATTTACAAATTTATTTTCTATACTATGAATAAGATATTAATTGAAAATATAATTATTTTTTATTTTTTTTATTATTGTTATAAGTCTAAGAAACTAGAATGCCAAGAAGAATTTTTTTTAATTATTAAAATAAAAAGAACAAGAAAAGATAGTAAATGTTAATGACAATGAAGAAAATGTTAATGAAGAAATAAATCTGCAAAATAATAAATGTGATGATAGCATTGACTTAGGCAGGGTTGATTAGCCAATATGATGAATATGATAAAATAAATTAATTTTTGGGTCATTTGTAATATATTATAACTTTTGAATTTAAGCAATTTGAATGTGTATGTTATAAACACGTGCTAGTTTGATTTTTTGGTTAGCTTATTAAATATTATTACATAAGTGATGAATAAATTACTCATTAGCTGAATATATTCAAAATTTATAATAAATATACCTTTTATATATGTATATCTATAATTTTTTATAGTTTTTATTAAGTGTTTGTGTATCTTATGTATCTTATGATATACAATACGATACGATACACGATACAAAAAAATAAAAAATCGATTTACGATACGATTCACATTTTGACAACTATGTATATACTTTTGTATTTTTGCAAGTTAGAGTGGTCCAGAGACCACTATTTTAGGTTACCGCTTTTTCGATTTTTAGTTGTTCTTTTGAGCAAAATATATAACAAGTTAATGAATGAGATGATGATTCATATAATATTCTTTTATTCACTCATTTGGCTCAAAAAAAAAAAAAAAAAAAAAACTCATATTATACCTAGTATATAATATACTCATTTGGCTCAAAAAAAAAAAAAATCATTACAATTTAAAATGATTTTTATTTTTTTGTTTATTTAAAATCTAGTATATAATATATAATACTTGACAATAAGATCTAATCAGTCAAATTATATTAAAAACATCTTAAGAGAGAAAAAATTTAAGATTATAATAACAAAAGAAAATATTAATGTTTAATATAAATAGTAAAACTTGAAACTAAAAATTTTAATTTTAATAATGTTATTGTCGTAGATAATGATACAAAAATTCTTTAACTGACCATATAATCTTTTATTTTATTAAGATATATAATTACAAACTTACAATATTCTACTATCTTTGCAGTTTAAACCTTTTTCTTCATAAATTTTCAAGCACTTTATGCATAAAGGTGCCAATTAAGCTACACAACTCTTGACTATTTTTTTGTGAGTATATTGTCAATGGTGTTGGTGTGGTAAGAATATGATTGGTAATACTTAAACAACATAATAAATGAATGTTTGAATAAATTTTTTCTGATGACATGTAATCATGTAATGCTTACATAGTAAAATTTGTAGTATATGTAGCACTATTCAAGTGAATTAGTCATATTAAAATAAGAATAATGAGTTTTAAATTTAAAAAAAAAAATACTAATAATATAGAATATTAACTAAATTAATGGTTACTAAATTAAATATTATTTAAGAACATTTAAAAATAAAAAATAAAACGATTCATTTAAAATTTTGGCAGACAATAGTCATGATACTGACCAAAAAGACCATTTGGTATCAATTTTGATCCGTGAATATTCTTAGGAACCATTGCCTTTTTCCGTTTTTTTTTTTTTTTTGGACCCAATTTACGCAAGAAAACAAACAAACAAACAAACAATTCAAATTTAGAATCATGATGTGAGGCAGGTCCTGCTTTGGTTGTTTTCCTATTGACATTTGTTCCTGACGCCATAGAGCTTGTCTTAAGACCAGAGGGAGAACAAGTGGTCCTTTATGTATTTTATTTAATAATAATTTTATTAACAAAAACTAATTACAAAAAGGTTTGGGGGTGAAACTATCTCTATCTAGAACCTCCATAACAGAAAGAGACGGATTGGAGATGGGAATTAGCCTAGACTAATAAACAAAAGCAGTCTGTTGGGCAAGGAGATGAACAAGGACATTGATCTCTCTATTTACAAAAGAAAATGAAAAATTTTAGCTAAATACAGAATATCATCAGATATGAGCTTTATACTCCAATGAGGGACATATTCTAAGTTCTTCAAGGGCTCAATAACATTTAGAGCATCACCTTTCAAGATTATATTTCAGTAACCTTCCCTAGCAGCACACCTTAATCCTTATGGCACACCACCAAGCTACTTTGGCTTCCCTAGCAAAGACAAAGAATTCCCTTGCTCCAATTGTTCATTCCACACCAACGGAAGCATCTCTACCCACTACTGCAACTGAAGTTTTCTCTTACTTGATTGCTGCATCAAAGTAAGTTGCTTGGAGGAGGCTGTCAAATATCAATTTTGGGTGGTCTCCTTGGTAATTCACTCCAAGCTTGTTTATGCTCTTCAAAGACGCACCTCATCTGTCTAGCAAGCTCAATTGGATTGCTTTTAGATCCCTCCACCCTAGCTTTGTTCTTGGAAACCGTATTTGATCACAAATAAGTAAGGTATACAATTGAAAGTCTATGGCAGAATCATCATCCAACCCCAAATTAGTTTTTGGGTTGAGAATAATCTTAACCCAATCTATAATAGATATATTTGGCAAATTACTCAAGTTTGTAGGCAATGAGGCAATCAATCAAATTTGTGCAACCCAATCACATTAAAGGAACAAATGCTCTAAAGATTTTGAAGCTTTATTACATAAATAACAATTTAGTGAGGGAATGGGGAACCTGTTGTTAAGGATATTCCAACTTGTTTTTCATAAAAGGTTTTTTAGTGTAACATTTGCTTTAATTTTTCATACTTCCTTCCAATCCTTAGCCTGCAATAGAGGGTAAGCTTGAGTATTTGAGCTTTTAATGGCTCTTTGGGCTGATTTCACAGAGAACTCCATAAAGGAGGACAAACGCCAAAAGACTTGGTCATGCAATAGCTGATCAGAAAGGTGGATATTAAGAATCCTATTCACCGTTGCTAGCTCAAACAAATTAGATAGTTTTCTTATATCCCATTGCCTGGTGTCTTGGTCAATTAGGTCTGCAACTAGACGAGCATTGTCAATAACTCCATTTCTGACTTGGGAATGAAACCTGTTTCATTGGGAATCTAAAGATCTTCCCAATGTTATGATTCATTTGATTTAATATGGGTGTATGATTATATAAATCGCCACATAAGAGGTTGGAAAACATTCATCCAAATCAACTTGGATAAATACTTTGTTTAATATATAATTTTTTTTACTAAATTTTTCCTCAAACTAGCTTTGAGGAATCTCCTCCAACTGATTATGTGGGGAGTTTATAAGACCATCAACTTGTATTAAATCATACTATTTATTAAATTATTTGAACAAGTCACATAATTATTTAAATAGATTATGTGACTAAAAGTACATGTGTTTATTTGAGTTGTCATGTAATGGATTGGAAAAACTTTCCTCTAAAAATTGTGTTCATAATTTCTCAAGAAATTATTTCATACTTATTTAAAATCACATTCCACCCTTCAAAAATTTATAGATTGAAATTTAATTTAGTTAGTTGAATTTTACCTCAATTGTCAAATTAGTACATAAGTTTCATTTTTGTCAATTTGGTCTCTTATTTTGTAAAAACTTGTCACATTATCTAAATTTGTTAGCATACACGCCATCTTAACATATTTTTATTAAAAATTTAATCTAAAACATTCATGAACATATAATTATGTTTGAACTTAGCTCATTTAATATTCAAGTATAAACTTGTTTTGAACTTGACTTATTAAACAAACAAAAGCAAACAAGACTTTTTAGAACCAAGTTTAAATTGTTCATAATTAGCTAAGTTCATTTACACCCCTAACCCAACCTAAATGTCAAGATGAGATTCTACACAATGCAGATTTCATAGCCACAACGTGTTTACTATGCGCCTTTGATAAAGTTATGAAATCAACTCAACTCCTCCAAAATTTGCTTGAAACAAAGTCATGTCCTATTAAAATAAAACATTGGTCCCATTCCAATTTATTATTACCTTTGCGAATACTGTGGTAAGTGGTAACTCCACTAATATAATCATGAATTTTGCTTTCGCAAATAATAATTTTAGCTTTGATTTTTGGGGGAGATAGATCAAACCTGCAACATGGGAGAGAAAGAGAAGCCCATTTATGGGAAAATTAAGCAACCAAGATCGGATTTCATCCATTATTTCAAAGTAGGCATTGCTTAGAACTTAATTCTACAGCTTTCTTTTCCTTTTTCTTTTAAAATTTTTTTTTTTCCTTTTCTTGTTTTACCTTATTATATTAATGTCTTTACTATGCTACAACTTACAAGCCATATGGAACAAGTTAAAAAAAAGAAAAAAAAAAAAAAAAAAAAACCTAATTCAGACACCCTAAAAAGGAAAAATTATACGGTCTTCATAGTGAACCACATTACTTATCCTTCACTCTACTAAAAAATTCCGACCTATTTAAAATTTCTAACTCAGTTTAACAAATTATTTTTTTTCATAAGCTAACTCAACAATTCTAAACAAGTGAAAGCTTTTTAGAGGAATGATGGACAAGTGACATGATTCACCATGAGAACTGTATAATTTCTCCAAAAGACTATGCCCTCCAACTGATATTATGTCCAAAAGTCTACACTTCTCAACTTCTCTTCACGAATCTACCCTGCAAAGATACACATTATAAGGAAAAAAAATTATAGTAATGACTCAGGCAAATATAGACAAGATTTAAAACATACAAGAACAGTAAAAAGTCCATCTTTTCTCGACATCATTTTATAGTAACAATCTTCAGACTTTTTTTTTTTTATTTTTTATTTTTGCCTTTTATGTTTCTTTTCAACCCAAAAAAAGAAAAAAAGAAAAAAAAAAAGAGTGGTATTAAGAATTGCTTATATTTTTGCTTATTTTATTTTATTTTGAGTCAATTTTAGAAAACCACCCTAAACTAGAGGTATTTGCACTTTGCACCAAAAACTATGAAAACTTGCATTCTCCAATCTCCACCCCAATTGTAACAAATTTACAAATTGCACCCCCAATTAACTATTAAAATTAAGGATCAAATGCAAATCACATAACATAAAATTTCAGTCCATTAGCTAATCCTGAAGCAACAAAAACAAAAAGAGCATTCCCACTTTCCCAATAGGAAGTTAACAAACTCCTACCGACGTAGCAAATGACAAAAGAGACCTATTGTACTTTAAAGTTTAAAGAATCAGTCTAGCACCTAGAAAAAAAAGGCATCAAATTCTCAATTTATTTCAGTCATTTTCACCACGTTTTTTTTTTGAGAAACAAACACACATTTTCACCATGCTATTATTCACGTGGCAACTCATTCATCCATATTTAATATTTTACACAAAATGATTATAAATACTTAATGTGCTTAACCATGCTAAAACTAAAGCCTTCACTTTTTTTTTTTTTGGTTCTCTTACTTTTACACCGTTGAGAAGAATAGATGAAAATAAAGGGTTGAATACAATAGATTTTTTGAAAGCAATCAAGGTAGTGAAATTTGCGTAACTTTATGTCATTAGATGAATCTCATACGTTGATTGCTAGTAACTATGAATTTTATTGTTTTTGTTTATTTATGTTAATGATATGAAAAATTCATTTGTAGTTAACTAAATTTATGAAAAATTCTAGGCTTAATAATGGGTTTGAATCAAATTTTATACGAACTCGTATTGAGGTAGATTTTACAATTATAGTTGCTTACAATTGTCTTATTTATTTCATCATTAATATTGATCAATATTTTTTATTTATTTTATTTTATTACTCCTGTCTTCTAATCTCGTCCCCTAAACTAAAATCTTGACTCCACATTGTTACAAAGACAATTACATGAAAAATCAAATTTTTATGGTCATGTGACTTGCCACGTGACCGTTAATTTTAACATTCAATTAGGCTGTGCGATGCAATTTATAAAGCTTGTCTGGAATATGCGAGTCCCTTCCTTACTAATATTTATTACTTGCCCCCCTGGAAATTATTTATTAAATCTGTATTCACCAGAGTAATATTTACCATTTGCATCAAATAAGAAAAGTAAATAAATCAATCCAGTTACACACGATGGTTGTTCAGCTGTTTATACTTTATACCCAGAGCAAACTGTTACCACTAGCTTTGAAATTAATTTCAGTAGCCGCCGGGAATTGAATTTGAAAAATAAGCACGATATTTTTCTTTTTATTGTAATTTCTTTTGGAGAGATTTTTTTTTTTTTTTTTTTTTTTTGAGAAGGATTTTTGGAGAGAAAATTGTCCCTTCAGGGAATCCTAGAAATTGCACAAACTTTGTTTTATTGGATTACGTATAAAATCTTAAAGAGGCTTCAACTAGAGGAGAAGGTATTTGATATCAAATGATACTATGTTAAATCTAATAAGTGTGAGACATGTTAGTAAAAAATAACTAATCCATTAACAATTGAAAGATATGTGTTAGTGGATAATTATTTTTGTACACATGTTTTTCGTTTATTAGATTTTGATACGGATGACATAGTATCATTTGATACAAAATACTTTTTCCCACTAGAGAGAGGGAGGCTTTTAGGGTCCAAGTGTTGGTATCAACAATTGTGAAAATTATTGTGTCGGTAACATTTGCTCTTTCAATTTAACATAGAAGAATTAAGGCTCTTGTAGAATACCTAGAAACATATATATATATATATATATATTGTGGTTCATATCCCTCTTATTGATAACCTAAATTCAAATCTTCACTCCTCACTCTTCCTAGTAGGTTAAAAATAAAAAAAAATAAAAAAATAAAAAAATAAAAACCCCACAAATATTGCTATAGAATGCACAATTATGAAAACATAATTAACTACATTAGGAAATTTAAATCCTTAGCAATCTCTGCTTTTACTGGGTAAATGATAATGTCCCAAAATTTAGGGATGGAACCAGAGCTTCGAGTAAGGTGGGGCAAGATACACTTAAATCCCAATGCTTTAAAAACTCATTATAGCCTAAACCCTCATAATGTGTGTGTGTTTGTGTTTGTTTGTTTGTTTGTTTTTGTTTTTATTTTTGTTTGTTTTTATTTTTTTTTTTTTTTAATTTTTATCCCAAGCTTCTTTGAAGAACTTCATCAAACACTTAAGATGCAATTATCTTGTGATAACGCTTTGAAATAAATTAGATAAATTTCATAACTCTTTTAGAACCCAAACAAAAACCAACAAAAAGAATCAAACTTTAATGAAAATTTAAATAAAGAAAGTGTACTTTTTGTGAAAGCATGGAAGTATTGAACAAAAATGTATGTATGGCTGTGTGACAGAACCTTCAAAACCCCAAACTTGCAAAGAAAGAGATGAGGATGGAAAACCAAATAAATTGTAGTAGTAAATTCTAGGAAGATCTATATTTGTAAATTTCTCAACTATTGGACTCTATGGTTTGTTGTTATTGTTGTTGTTGTCACCACTAAGCAACAATGATGCTCTGTCTCTCTTTAACTCAGGCATAGAACAATTTTTTTTTTTTTTTGGGGTTAATTTTCAAGGCTTTGGGCAGATTTTGTGTTGTTATTTTTGCTATTTCTTGGTTTTAAGTTAGTCAAGATAATGTGCAAGCCCAAGTTTGAATATTTTATGACCTTTCTTTTTCCTATTGGGCCAGGGGGGGGGGGCCCATTGCCCCCCTTGGTCGCCCCCCCTGGTCCAAACATAGCTCCGTCACTCCCAAATTATCTAATCCTTGGTTTATTATGTATATTGGCAACAATGGCAAGGGGCTTTATGGAGATGGAGCTTTCAAATTCCACTCAAACCTTTAACTTATGCAGAGTTTTAGAAACATTTTCAACAATTTAAAACATTGAAAAGAATAGCATAGTTGGGTAGTTTAACATAGATTGGTGAGCATGTAGCTTTCCTCAACTAAAATGTTGACGTGCCACTTAGATATTGGACACTCTAAAAATGTCATTTTGCATGTAGCAGTCATAACCTTCCTATACGCAAAGGCAAATGTCACATTTCATGACTTAAATATGGCATCATTCAGTGTCATTGTTGACACAGGAGCCACAGTTTTGAAATATTAACTCGGGTTAATTTGTTTGAGACTAAAAAACAAGGACTTAGAAAATAATGGAGGAAATGCACCTTTCACAATTTCAAACATTTGAAGTATTGCGTTAAAGTTAAAAGCTGAAAGGGAAATCTCAAAAACTCATACCAATTATATAAGCTGAGGGTTACCTTCATGCGGGGTCGCTTTTCAGCATTAAGCTTTCGAACTTCGTATCTAATACGTTTTGAGAAGAGTCTGTTCTGCCTCTTCTCCTTGTATCTCAACACACTAGCTTCTCTGTGCCTCATCTTCCAACCATCTTTGCCTTTCAATTCCAATTCCAATTCCTCCTCTTTCACTTTCATTCTACAACCAATATCATCATTACTGCCCATTTCTGGAACCCTCCATATATTCCCAACGCTTCCCCGCCCATCCACCAACACCTGCAAGTCGATCACAATTATGTATGATTATCAACATTTGTGGTTAAGAACTTTATAACTCAATTGGTATTTCTTAATATTTTCAACGGAGACATTCAGAATTCAAATTTCCTCTTTTTCAACTATTAAATTATCCCAAAAATGGAGAGGATTATATATATATATGGACCTTAATTTATAACCTCTACATCCAAGCATGTGACATGTTACAAGCCAACATCAATGCAACTCCAAGACCAAGTAAGAAAAACTTGTTAATTCATTATTAACATATTGTTAGTGTCGAAATAAGAGACCTATATATATATATATATATATACACCCCAATAAACCAAATCCAATCCATTCTTGTACCTAAAGAAGGAAGCATCTCCTAAATAGTCATATCTAGTCACTCATATAAGTAGACTGAGTGTTGTGTGTGATTTAATTTTATATATTTTAACAAAATTGGTTCCATCAACTGCTCCAATGACATTCACTCACTGAATTGTAAAATGATTGATTTGATATAACAAAAAAGATACCCAAAATATCAAGAGGTAGATCGAAGGGTTGAGATATGAATCTCTATAATATATGTACGATGTCTAAAACTTCAATAATTCCAACCAACAAAATGTTGGTGGACTGGGCCATAGGCCACAGCTGGCTAAGGTTTACTGGGCCCCAAAAAAGCGAAAAGTGCAACTGTGAATGGGCCGAAGATTCCAGTTAGCAATACCTTTCAAAACTTTAATTGCCATTTGCCCCATGATCAATAAAATACTCAATGGACAATGCTATGTTCGTATCATATGGCATTGGACAAACATTGCTAAACGAATGAGCCATCAAAAAAAAAAAAAAATACCCATTAATCAATTATGTGCCGGAGTAACTGTCAAGACGAATGAGCTATCAAAGAAATACTCATAGGGGGTAGATATAGGTATGTACAAACTTCAATAAGACACATAGAGAGGTACGTGTTTATATACAGAAGACAGATACATGGTACAAAATATTTGAAAATAAAATAAGAAAAAGTAAGAGAGATGAAAGATCTTACATTGGCTTCATCATGCAACACAGGTACAGTCTGTGGGGACTCTCCTTCAATATAAAGTGGGCCCTTATCAGACCAAGCATTCATGATCCCCTGATAATCAAGCTTCAACGACAACAAACCCTGTGTCTTCATCGTCGCCGTAGTCGTCATAGTCCGCTTTGTACAGCTACTCACTTCCTCTAGCTCCACCTTCTGCTTCTTCTCCACCACTTCAGAGTAACACACCCACTTCTCTTTACTCGGGTCTCTCTCTTTGATCCTCATGGCTGTTCTTAAAAGCTTGGATCTACTGGCACTGTAGTTGCTACAGTCACCATTGTTATTAGCTTCCTCGCTTCCATAAGGGTATGTTAGCGATGGTGTTGGGGGAGAGAGTGAGTCTTCCTCTGAAGATGATCCAAGGAAGTTGAGGCTTGCACCACCGCTCTCTGTACTGTTGAAGAGGAACGCTACGTTTTCGTCGTGTATGTCTTTGTCTTCAACTAGGTTTTCTGGGTGTAAAGGGAAAAGGTTTAGCTGGTGTTGTTGTTGTTGTTGTTGCTGCTGGTTGGTACTATTGGTTTTACGGTTTTCGATCATTTGGGTGGAGCTAGTAGTATTTGAGTTTTCTGAGGAGAGTTCTAAGCGGAGACTGAGGAACTTGGGCTTTCTGGTTTTGGTTCTTGATTTGCGAGCTGGTTTAAGTGGCTCTCTAACTCTAACTCTGCCTCTGGCTTTATCTTTCTTGGACATAGACCTAGTTTTCATATCAGGACTAGTCTTGTTGCACATCTTTTTTCCAATCATACGCGATCTCTCTTTGTAAAGTTCTTAATTTTCTATTGAGTTTCTGGGTGGGAGTGAAGTTTAGGTGGGAAAAAAAGTGGTAAAGAGGAACTTTTTGTGGGGGAAGGAAAGGACTTGACCCACTGTGGGGAGAGAGAGAGAGAGAGAGAGATGATGATGATGGTGATGTAATGCCCTTTTGACACGCGGAGAGAGGTGATTGGGCAAGGGAGTGGATTGTGTTGTTATCCGGATTTCGTTTTGTTGTGATTGGATTGGGCTGCACTTGGTTTTACCACTGTGCTGTCTGCACTGCAGTGCACTAAAACTGTGTATCTATTGCCTTTTAATTTAATGCTATGTTGCTATTCACGTGATAGTTTTACTTTGCTATACTAGTCCTAGGGAAAAATTGCAAATTTTTTCTTTCTTTTTACAGGCGTTCACGTTTTTACTTTTTTCACTTCACATGAAATAGTTTTGAATTTGATTTCCACCATAAAGTAACCAAGAAAAGAAAAGGAAAAGGGGGGAAAAAAAAAAAACAAATGGGAGTACGTACTGGTTCGTGCTGGTGTAAATATTCTTTGGAGTGTGATTTTTCCATTAGCATACTTAATATGAAAGGATTTTTTTTTGAGAAGCATATGAAAGGATTTAATTGTACTCTATTAATAAGTTAAGATTTGTGATCGATCAAGTTTGTAAGAGAAGTCATGCATCACCGTCACGCTGACATCTTAGGCTGCTTTGTGGAATGAGACAACATGTGGTTGTGGCTTATTATCAGCCAGGGGATTGGGGATGGTTAAAAAGCAACTGCAAGACGAATTCAAATCATAGATAGATGTCTTGCTCCCTCTTCGATGAGGTGTCGGCACTAATCACACAAGAGAGATGAGAAAGAAGAGACTGTTGATAATGAGAGTATTGCAAATTAGACACGAGTGTTCTGAGGGTGGTACTACGAATCTACGATATGTACATTAAAAAAATGTTAGATTATATAAAATTATAAATAAATAAAGTAATATATATATATATATACACACACATATATTCAAGACGTGATACAGGTAAAATCTTAAATCTATTCCTTTGTCGCAATAAAAGAAATCCCGAGAGGATGGGACTCAAGGACGGAGCTACTCATTGGCTTTGGGGGCGGTTCCCCCACTCCCCAAATGCAATAGTCACACACTTTTTTACAAACTTTTTACAAACTATTAATATAAAAAATTCTTATTGGTTTATATGAGCTCACTATTTATATTACTTTTTTACTTATCAATAACCATTCACTACGCTAGCTATTTGTAAAAAAGTTTGTAACTCTAGCATTTTTCTCATTTTAAAGGCCATAAAAAAAATTTATAAATCTAAAATCTAAAAAAAATATACAAGTCCCAAAAAAATTAATCCAACAACAAAAATTACTAACAGCAAAGTTAAAAAAAAAAGTCTAGCAAATCAATTTCACTCAAAATAATTTTGTCATTATCCAATAGAAGACACGCTTAAAAAAATAAAAAAATAAAAAAATAAAAACCTTGGCAGCTAAGCAATAGCAGAGCCATTGCACACAACTAACACATCAGAGCTACTCCCTAATTTCAAGTCCTGACTCCGTCCTTGATGGGACTGTAAAACCAAAGCCCAGTGGAAGAATTTTACCATCAATTTCTGCCCGGAATTAGATCCATTTCTTCTTGTGCATTGGTTTTCAAGATTACAAATTTAAGTTCCACTCATATGTATATATTTTGAGTCCACCGTGTAAAATATGACAATGTTGACTTTCGACATAGGTTACAATTCAAGTATGTATGGTGATTATGGTGTAAAATGGGTACTGATTGTTGGATTTCCTTATGCCATCAAGAAGCCTTCATTTAACATCATATGTTTGGTTCAATTGCTGTTCTAGCTTTCTTGTCACTCCAAAAATGAAAACAATTATGCTAGGTAAGTATGCATTATGCTTTCTCCAAATAAGAAAGACAATGTTTGATAAGATTGAACCTTCAAATATGTCAATGATTTCCATAAAATTGCAATTTAACATAAGCAGTAAGTACGCACCTACTATAGTCAAGCAAACAACATGACTTACTGGTTTGAATATCAATAATATAAATATGAAAACAAAAATTATGAAGAGTATTGTGTGATAGGCTTAATATAGTCTGAATGAATATCATTGCACACACCATGACAATCACAACTCGTCATCACTCATATCATCTACATATGCATGTCAAAGGAAATTAACTACAACAACTAGCGTATGGGTTTCCATGTGTTTGGCACAACAGGAAAAAATGCAGAGTAGATAGGCTTAATATAGTCTGAATGAATATCATTGCACACACCATGACAATCACAACTCGTCATCACTCATATCATCTACATATGCATATCAAAGGAAATCAACTACAACAACTAGCGTATGGGTTTCCATGTGTTTGGCACAACAGGAAAAATTGCAGAGTAGATAGATACACGAGAAAATGCAGTGTGGGACCATCGTCCCAATCGCTTTTGTCTACACTTTTCTTTGGTGTACAAAACTCTCCAAGTTGGCAAAAGATATCCCCATGAAAGGGCTTTCACTTTTTTGTCAATTCTCTTTCTTTGGCTGCTACTGTAGTTGTTGTACTAGTCAAACCATGAGGCATGAAAGTTGATATACTTGATAATTGATATAAGCATCAATGTTACACTGAACTTTAAAATTAAATGTGTCAAAATACTTATAAAAAAAAAAAGACAAACGATGTGGGGCATTCCGAGAATTGAACTCGGGACCTCTCGCACCCTAAGCGAGAATCATACCACTAGACCAAATGCCCTTCTGTTTAGTATGTTACGCAAATAATTATATTAGTAAAAACAACACCTATTTGGGCCCACTAACAACCCAAGATAGTGAAGCCACCCTTGGAATTTGGAGGTGGGGACTGGGGATTGGGGAAAGGTGTCGGTGTTTCTTGAATGCTCTTTTTGGTATTGGGTGGATTTAATATGAGTGTTCATTGCTTGAAAGATATTTGTGACATAATATGACCTCTGAAACAGTGTGTCTGACCAATCATGTTTCTGTATAAACAAATTGTCGAATATATGTTTTTTTGATAAACAATTGTCGAATATATGTATATATATATATATATATATATATATTTTTTTTTTTTGGAGAAGAACTGTGGAATATTCTTGGCGTCTATTAAAAGATCTTAATGCATCCCATCAAAAAAAAAAAAAAAAAAAATCTTAATGCAATTTCAAATTTGCTAAAACAATAAACGTGATATTTATTAAAATCACAGTAAATGTAATTTGCTAAGAATGAGAAGAGAAAGAGAGAAACTTATGAATATATATATATATGTTTGTTTATATATATATATATATATATTCATAAGTTTCTCTCTTTCTCTTCTCATTCTTAGCAAATTACATTTACTGTGATTTTGATATTATGAATATATATATATATATATATATATATTTTTTAAGTTACAGTTATGAACTTAAGGTAAAACATTGATAGAGGGGAGCTATGTATGATTTTCAACTTTTTTTTTTTTTTTTTCCTGAATGATTTTTAACTTATTGACCTGAAGATTATCAGAGCAGCTGTACAGAAAAGGCCAGATCATAGAATTCTACTGGAATTCCTCGTAACCAACCCGTATAAAGGGTCCCTATTAGAGACAGGAGATGCAGTATAGGCCAGAGTGATGGGCCATTCTTTTTTTTTTTTTTTTTTTGACGTAATTGCATAGGTCTAAATAATTTTTAGGTATCGCGGAACATGAATAATAGTATTTTTTTCTCTTACATTCATAGTATGATTTATTTATTAAATTTATAGTAAAATTCATGATAAATGTAAAAGAAAGAAACACAATTTTTCTATACTTTGAGAACACTTAAGAATTTTCTGCAGAGCTACTAAGGCTAAGAGCATAATAAGATTAATCTTGCTTGACTAGTCTTGGGTTCTATACAAACTGGATAATTTTAAAAAGGAACTTTATGGGAGTGAACTCCTCAAGATGTTGGTTAAAATCTGAAAGACTTAAACCATGACCATGACCATGACCATGACCCTGACCGTGACCCCCTATACCAATCCCATAAGTTTAGAGTGGTGGGCTATTTCGACTAAGAAAAAGATTCCCTATTTATCAACATTGAATCATTGATGCAAGTGGCCTAGTACTGTCGCTTTCTTTTTGAAAAATACAAGGAGGAAAAAAAAAAAAAAAAAAAAAAAAAGAATCTGAATGAAATGGGCTGAATTTGAGCCACAAATGGGACTTTTTTTTCTCTAAAAAATATTTATATATTTTTTTGGTTGTTCATTATAAGGCTTTGGGCTTACATTTGACTTAAACGGTGATCTACAAATAAAAAAGAAAAAGAAAAAGAACACTAATGGGCCTAGAGGAGTTTCAAAGTGAGGGGGCAAAAAAAAAAAAAAAAATCTCATACTACAATTAATTCTTGATTATTTTTTGTCTTGATTTCACCGACTGATTTTTTGTCTCTTTTTAATTAAAATTTTAAAATTATTTTTTTAGATTTAAAAAAAAAATTAAAGAAACTTAAAAAAATAAGAATTGTGTTATCTTAGGTATCAAACAAAGAACCACCAAACAAAAGTTGACGAAAGAACTAAATTGAGAACAAATAAATGTTAAAGGAATGAATTGAAAAAAAAAAAAATTACAGTATTGAATTGAATTTTTGCCAAAGTTAAAGGGTGGAATTTGTAATTTTTACTATATTTTCAAAATTTAAATATAACTATATCTCATTTTAATCCTTACATTTTGGGGCTCTTTTCAATTTTAGTCTCTCAATTTTGAGAATTTTCATTTTGGTCCACAACGTTTAATTCCATTTTCAAAATTGTCATTTTATCCATGTCCATGACTAATATTACCGTTAGGAGAGAGAACAAGAAAAATAAATAACATTGTTTTGTTGGCACTTAATGGCTAAATTAGTCGTAGAGATGGATGTAATAACTATTTTTGAAAATGGAATCTATAGGGATAAGGGCCTAAATTCATGTATTGGGCATTGGGTCTTGGCCGAGGACCTTAGTTGGTCCGAGGACAGATAAACAGTAGTGAGGGTGCCAAGATCAGAATCACATAAGTAAAATACAAGTAAAAGGGCTGAGAAAGTTTGTCCGAGGAGGATTATCTCCTCGGATGAGTAAAGCACGGGTCGAATATATGCCTTATCACTTAAGGTAACCTTCCAGGACGATCTACTGACAGAGACGGGTGATATGAACGTACAAAAGGGATGGAAGCTCAGAGGAATCTAAGAGAAAGTTGCTACCACTGCATTGAATGCACTGCAGCTACTTTTCTGGCCGCATTTATGTGGAGAAGATCCCTGAACAGTGCTGCCTTGGCTATCATAACTCACAGAAAGCCAAAGAGGGTGTCTGATGAGACGGGCACTCAAGTAAGGGCTTAAATGATCAACAAGTGTAGGATCAAGATGGTTGAAGGGGAGCTATATAATGTAAGAGACACTCCATGAGTGAGGGAGAGGAGTAAATCAAGAAAAAAATATTGTAGCAATCTAGAACCAAACTTGTAATAGAGTTTTGGAAGTGTTACCTAAAAATCAATCTCCTCGGACTTGGCCGAGGATGTTTTTCTTTGGTAAATGTCTATTATCTTTATTTCTTTGTCATCAAAATTTATTGGCTTGTCACTTAATTCACTAAAACCCAGTTTTTCAACCAATTTTCTACAAATTTATTATTTTGGGCTTAAGTCCATACACCTCTTGGGTTAGGAGTTCAAATTTGGTCATTACAAAATCAAATTTGGTGACCTAAAATAAAAAATTTCAAACTTTTTTTTTTTTTTTTTTTTATAGAATGAAGTCGATTTTTTTTATTTTATTTTTTTTATAGAATGAAGTCGATTTATATTATTCAGATGAAATGGTAAAATTAGTTTGAACAAAATGAGAAATTGATGGTGGAACATTCTCCGTTCATACAACAATATCTAACAAGTTAATCGCTAATCTCGCCAAACCATGTGCAACTTTGTTACCCTCTCTCTTCGTATGAGAATAGGATAATTCTGAAAATTTCCTCTATACCAGTTTAGCATCTTCAATGAGTAAACCATATGATGCCAAACTTGCATTTTTGGACCTCAATGCTTCCGTAACAACACTCGAATCCCCTTTAATCACAACTCTATCCATGCCAACTTCTGTAGCAAACTCAATGTCTCGGGTTGCTACCATAGCTTCAATCTCCACCCGTTTGCAAGCTTGACTGAGATTTTGAGCAAGTGATGTGATAACCAACCCATCATGATCTTTAATCACAACGCCTATACCTGAACAGTTTGAGCTTGAACATATAGCCCCATCATAGTTGACTTTGAAGGAATTAGGGGGAGGGGTCTTCCACTGTATACACCTGATTTATGTAGTTCGTGTAGGTGTGGTTGGCTGGGCAGCAACAAACTCAGCAAGCCATTTTGTAGCAACCCAAGATAGCTGATCAATGGAATGATGAGGCTTTCCACTACTGCCATATGCACCACACTGTCACTGAAAAAATTGCAGCTCGCTTGCCATGATCAAAATCCAGGTCTGCAACTCCTCGAAATTTTGGAAAGCTACCCAAGACTTGAAATCCCATTCTGCAACATCCCACACCCCATCCAATTCGGAACATGACCATAATGCATGAAGCATATCCTCTTGTGTGTGTAGTGCACCTGTCAAAGTGATGATCAGAGAGTACCTGGCGACGGACCAGATTGCATTTAATTGGCAGAGAGTTTCTACAAGCATGCTAGGTGAAGTGTTTCACCTTGTTTGGAACATCAAGAGCCTAGATTTTTTTCCAAAGAGATTGTGCAAGGTCTGGTGGAGCTGTAAGAGTAAACCCAACATCTTGGTCTTTCAAAAATTGGTACCTAAACTTGCAAGAATATTGTACATTCTCAACTCGTGGCCAAAACATAGAATCTGTGGCAGCAGTTTTTGCTAATGGAATTTTTTTGATTAAATCCGCATCTTGTGGAGCAAAAATCCCATTAATCATTTCCTGGTTCCAAGTTCTATTGTCCTGATTAATCAAGCATTCCACCGTTGCTTCTTCCATTGAATTCAGAATAGGGGATGAAATTTTGTTGGCTGTTTTATAGATAACCAACAATGTTGCCAAATTTTGATGGACTTTCCATCTCCAACCCTCCAACAAGCACCTTCAAGAATCACATCTTGCCCTTGGAGGATGCTTTTCCAAGCATACGAGCCTGCATTTGACTCCTTTGCATCTAAAATAGAGCAATTTGGAAAGAACTTTACTTTGAAGACTCTATGGAAGAGCGAGTCAATGTTGTTGAGATGTCGCAGGATTGCTTGGCAAGTAAAGCATCATTGAATATGATTAAATCTTTGAAACTCATTCCACCTACCAATTTGGATTTTGTTAACTCCTCCCAACGGATCCAATGTATTTTTCTTCTATCTCCATGTTGTCCCTACCAAAAAATTTTCACCTTGGCTTCAATTTCATGACACAACCCTACTAGCAATTTGAAACAACTCATTGCAAAAGTTGGAATAGTTTGAATCACTGATTTAATGAGCACTTCTCTCCTAGCTTGTGAAAGTAATTTTCCTTCCCACCCTTGTAATTTTCTCCAAACTCTTTCTTTGATGAAATTAAATCTTGCACACTTTCCCCTCAATCAAAGGTGGCAGCCCCAAATACTTCTCATAAAACTTTACCTCTTGTACCCCAAGGAAGTTTTTTATGACATTTTTCATTGACAAAGGAGTCACCTTGCTGAAAAAAAAGGGATGTTTTTTTCTTATTTATTTTCTACCCTGATGCTACCTCATACATAGGCAACAGATTTAGGATTTTTTGACACCTTGATTCATTTGCCCTGCAAAATAACAAACTATCATCTGCAAAAAACAGATGGGTTAGTTTAGGACCATCTTTGCAGATAGAAAAGCCCCTCAAGTCATTATCAGCTGCTGCTTTTGTGATAAGCCCATGCAAACCTTCTGTACATAAAAGGAATAGGAAGGAAGATAGTGGATCCCCTTGCCTAATCCCTCTAGTTGGCTGGATAAGGCCTTGGGGCTCACCGTTCACCAAAATTGAGTAAGAAACTATTTTAACACATATCATCATGAGATTAATCAACTTTGTTAGGTTCTAAGGTCTTACGATTTTATGTATTTAGAACTCTAATTTGTAATGTTGGCAAACCATGATCAAAACAAAGTATTTAGTCTAGTTTAGGCTTGCTCAAAGTTGGTAAAATATTGTAAAGTTGGAATCGAGTGACTGCAGATGCATTGGTGCATTTCGGCCTGGCTCGATCGATCGAATGTAATTCTCGATTGATCAAAAATCGGCCCAGATACGTTTTCTACAGAAATTCCAGCTCAGCCCTAACTCTTTTAAACGTTTAGGGTTTTATGTTTTTTGCCGTAGGTATATAAGGCAAAACCCTAGCCACGTTTTCAGAGTTGCATAAGTTGTATTGTTGCTCATACATTGCTGTTTTGTGTAAATCTCTTGTGAGATCTAGAGGAGCTTTCCTTTACACAAAGCTTAGGGTTTTCAAGATTGAGATTACTTCAACATCTTGATGATCAACTTGGTTGCTGCCATTGAAGCTTAAAGATAAACAAGCGGGGAGCTTGTAGCTGATTGAGGAATTCAAGAAAGAAGTAGTCCGTGGATTCAGAGCCTGTGCGTGGTCGTGTCAGGAAGTTCTACTGGTTGGTAGCATTAGGAAGTCGAGCGGGAGAGCTTGTAGTCCTTTTGTAAGAACTTCAATTCTTTCATAGTGAATTCTGGTTTGCCTTGAGGATCGGTGGGTCAAATCCTCCCTAGGTTTTTCCGTGTGGTTTCCTGGGTGATCATATCTTGTGTTCTTTATTATTTCCGCTGCTTTATATGTTTTATATGCATGATATGATTATTTGATTGTTTTAACCTAGAATTGTTTAATTTGACTAAGTAACAACTTGGTTAATTAATTAGGGCTACGCAATCTGATTGTTTGTTTAAGGGGTCTAAACCGTTCAAACTTGTCACAGAAACTCATTCTCCTCATAATGCTTTCCAAAAACCACCATTCAACCTTATCATAGGCCTTACTCATATTCAATTTTATCGTCATGAAACCAAAATGAAAACAACTTTAAACTTTAAGGATTAAAAGCATAATCTAAAAAAAAAAAAAAAACTAAAATAACGAATAGAGACTTTCATCTTAATGAATGCGTTATCATTATTATTATTGTGTGAAATTTAGGATTGATGTGACGACACTGTAATTAAGATAATAAGATGGCATCCCTATTGTCAATTTTCAACAGATCCTCCTAGCGATGCTTTACAAATGTCTCATTACCATAAAAAGTCTATAGAGCCCATTTGCAGACTACACTTACAGAAATACTAAAACCCATCCAAACGATAATTGTCACTCCAAGCTCTAAAAAGGGTCTACTACAAGTCTACAAGATGGTCACTACTTAGCAATAATAGAGTAAACATTGACCTCTACTCCATCGGTTTGGTTTCTTTGGTTTATTTATTTGTATTTGATTGGCGATTTGGTAAGATATTACAGCTAGTCATAAAGTTGCAAAATAAGAAGTTTCGTATCTGTGGTCTCCTAGAAAGAAACAGTAGATATCATATACTATATAATATAAATTGAACCTAAAAATTATGGTTGTGCCAATAGTTGTACTAAATTACAATTTTTTAGATAAGAACAAACATGTTATTTGTTTTTAACTTCTTATCAACTACTTTTTTTTTTTTTTTTTTTGAAATTAAAAAAAACTATTGTTAGTGTTTTAACAAAACATGCAACCTATGTTCATATTAACTTCATTTTTTTTATTTGGGTTTTTTAATATTTTCAATAACTTAATTGTTTATCTCTCTCTCTCTCTCTCTCTCTCTCTATATATATATATATATTTATTATATATTAGTTCTATCCCATATAGTTTTTATTTTATTTTATTTATTTTTAACTCTATCATATTTGATTTTACTTTTGTTGATATGTAATTAACAAATTTTTTTTCAAGATTTCCACTTTTAATTAATTATATAGGAAAAACCGCTACTTAACGTAGCTTTTTTAATAAATTCATATTCAAAGTAGGTACTCTCCATGGTTTTAAAAATCAAATAGGATCAGCTTGTTTAACTAGGAACTGAGATCCTAATCTGGTCTAGTAAAAATAGGGAAAACCAGTTGTTCAACTAGTAAAAATTGAGAAACAAACCATTTTCTGGTTTTTAAAATCATGTGCTCAACCCAAAATTGTCTTTTACCATTCTTAAGTGCATTGAATGGACCGAAATGGATCGAATGGATTCAATTGGATCGAAAATATTGAAATGGACCGAATTAGATCATAATGGACCTAAGTGGACCAAATTGAATGAATTAGACAGAAATGAACCAAAGTGAACCGATTTAGATCGAAACAGACCCAATGAACCAAAGTAGACTGAATTGGACCAAATAGACCAAATAGGACCGAAATCTTGCAACGCACAACGGACTACTACTAGTGATATCTAATATACACGTCATATTGCCTATTGAGTCTCACTCTTAGTCCTTTTTTCAAATGAATCTCAAATTTTTTTTTTTTTTTTTTTGAGAAACAAACACGCACACATACAAGGGAGAGAGAAAGAGGTTCTAACACAAAGGTACACCATAATTTCACTCAAAAGCCACACTAACTTTTATGGGAAGGTGTGACAAGTTATACTACATACGACACACTATCTTAAACAATGTGAGACAATTACCCAATCATTTTTTTGAGAAACAAACACACACACAAAAGAAAGGGAAATGGGTGAAATCTCAAAACATTTAAAGCTTATTTTTCAATGTTGCACTTACATTGTCTTCTCTTTCTGTTGAAGCGAAACATTTTGTTCTGCACGTTGTTCTTGAGACAATTAATTGATCCCGCTGGCGCCCTTTGTCCTTTGTAGACTAGACTCTTCTTCCATCACATTATATTGTTACATATATAGAAGTGACGGAAATTATGCATGGGATGCATATGAGCCTATCTAATGCAACATGATGTATGGAACCAGTTATATCCAAAACTATCACTCTTTATTTGGAAAGGAGTGGGAAATTCAGCCCACTCATGCGTCTTGATCATTTTACATGTGTGGTTTCCTGATCATTATGGTAAAGTGGCACATACTTGGGCAAGCTGAAATTATGATTTCTCTCTCAAAAGCAATGGCATAGATCATCTAGTATTACACAAATTTTACTAGGACATGAAACTTAAATTTTCATATGATAAATATTAAGAATGGCCCGGCAAAATTAAAGCCTTCGTGTCTTATTTATAAATTAAAATTTACCCCTTTAGGAAGTATAACCCTCTGAAATTAATCTGATTGACTTAGTAAGCTAGACCTCCATATTTCTACTTTTATTTCTATAACGAAACTAATTAAGCACTCGGGAACACAAGGCCTGTGGTGATTATCAGAAAGTTTTTCCGACATCTTCCTACCTCATAAAATGAGGAATAATGCCTTGTTGTAATAGTTGCTACCCTTTTCATTAATTTGAACACTTAACTCATACTAAGAGTTTTGTGGAAAATTATTGTATACTCCCGGAGTACCATAAATGTGTACTCCCTCTTCTCACATGAATGGTGAGTCTCACTAATTAAATTCATGGTGGGACCCACCATTCATGTGAGAAGAAGGAGTACGCATTTATGGTATTTCGGGAGTACCTAATAATTTTTCGAATTTTGTAGCTCAACTCTTATGATATTTTGAATTGAAATATTTAGGGTTAAAATCCTTTCACATTCTCTGTGATCGAATAGGAGTATTTAAAAAAAAAAAAAAAAAAACCTAGAGTCATTTGCTAGGTGACTTTCTCGTCACTTAGTTGTCCTGAAGTTTGTCAGAAAATAAGAATTATTTCTCACTTGAGGTCCAATGCACCAACCTAATTGACAACGATGTCTTTGACTATATAATTCTAGCTAGCTTCATATACATGCATGGGCACGTAAAGTTACGGTTAACTAGAAGGCCGGCTAAGGACTAAACGATCCTTGATACTATATAATACGTCACGATGATGTATAAACTATGTATATATACAAATCAAATTTGTTCCGCAGTCAGTGGGAAAAAAAGAAAAAGAAAAAGAAAAAAGAATTTGACAGAGTATATAATTATGGATTAGGATCATGCATGGTCGTGCGTAGACCCTAGAGACACACATGGTGTTTGTTGATAATCTTTGAAAAGAGAACTCCTTAGCCCTTAGAGCATGTGATATTTCATTTTTCTTTTCTTGGCGAGCTTGCACACATAAATTTACTTTTCGGTTTTCACTTTGCAAAGAAGTCAACACTGCCATTATCATCTTCTAAAGTAGGAAAAACGTGTTCAGTTCAGAACTGACAAAGGCCATATGGGTTTGGAAGTTTAATTTGACCAAAGATATAATTTTTACCTATAAAAAGAAGACAAAAATATGTTTGCTTTGGGTACTACTGCAAAATGATTTTTTTTTTTGGGCAAGTTGTAAAAGTAATTTCTATAAACACATAAGACAACTAGAAATGATGGCAAAGGAATCCCGTTTTACCTTGAATTTGTTCGTGTCCTTTCATCTTTTTCTGGTATGTAAATTTTTTTATTTTATTTTTAAAATCCAAATAATGCACATATTTTTTAGCAAGTGATTTCTCCGGCCACATTACCATTATTTTATTTTAATTCATGTATATATATTTTTTAATGAAAGAAATGCAGGAGGGGTGATCAAAGTGGCTCTATTTGGGTGTACCATAACAGCATCATACACAACGAGTTTGAACCTACGAGTAGGGGAATTGGTGAGTCATAATTGTTATCTCAGTCTCACAAGAACTAGTAGGCATTGAGTTGGACCCGTGGGGGTGTGGAATTTTCCCCAAACTCTTCTCATTGTGGGATTCGATTGTGAGATCTTCATCCCACAAATCACTTTAGAGTTACAATTCAATTGAATGAAAGATAAACATTGTCTAATTATGTATCTCTTATTTTTATAAAATCTTTGATAATAACGAGGCTCAATAAGTGATGAACTCATGATCATAGATATATTGATTAAAAAAGAAATTGATAGTTATTTTTAAGGTGCTTAATTAATTAATTTGTTTGTTTAATAAGATTTTTGTTCAAGCAAAAAATCAAAATATTGAAATCTAAGATCTACATTAAACCACAATTTAACCAAAGTTCCAGTGACAACTCATAATAGACAAAATATAGCAATATTAATGATCCTTTCTATTATAATTTTCTGTTCACCTAAGGTTGAGCCTATGAAAGTTCAATGGTTGAAGCATAGGAATGATAAGGCCGTATAATGGAATGCGGGCGGATCATGGGTGCTTCGTCTCCACTTCGGAGAAAGGAAAACTTTGCACCACAAGAATAAGATGAGTCAAAACAAGATGAGACAAAGGTATTTTATTATTCCTAAGGAGGTTGCATATACCTGGCACGAGATGGGATGAAACGAGACGGTTCACAGAATAGCTAAATTTCTTTATAACCCATCACCTCTTTGGAATGAGGAAAATTTGTACGATCAGAACGGAGCAGGACATTTTGTCATCTCTAAAAGTAATTATAACTTAATTATAACAAAACATGTGCTAGTGGAGGTGTTTCATATGAATGGGAAGGGGCACAAAGACTACAGAAAAAACACAGACGGGCCCATTTAAGACAGAGAGTCAACCAATTTGACTTACAGGGTTTGCTTTTATTGGTGCTTGATTAACGGTTTTAAACTACCAAAAAATGTAAAAACTTAAAAATAAAAGAAAAAAACAAAACCCTGAAATTACGATAATGGAGACCCTACATGCACAGATTAATCACGCCTGTACTCTCGGCTTTTATTTCTTTATAACCCACCAAGTCTACACCACAGCTCTCACCTCACTCCAATTTTCCCCCACTTTCTTCCAAATCCAAAAAAAAATGTCTCATCTTTCTCTTTTGCTTCTTATTTTCATCTACATTCTAACCCCAAGTTTTGTTTTCTCATCACCAGTACAAGACCCAGATCTTGTTGTACATGAAGTACATAGGTACGTAAGAATAAGATCCACATTGTTATGTTACATTTACATATATCTCATACTATAATTCATGTTCTATGTAAGTAAAGATTAATGTGAAGTTTTTTTTTTTTTTTTTTTTTTGTTAATAGGAGCATCAATGCTTCTAGGAGGAACTTGGGATATTTATCTTGTGGAACAGGCAACCCCATTGATGATTGTTGGCGTTGTGACCCCAATTGGGACAAGAATCGGCAGAGATTAGCTGATTGTGCCATTGGTTTTGGTAAGAATGCAATTGGAGGAAGAAATGGTCACATCTACGTGGTCACTGACTCTAGTGATGATGATGCCGTGAACCCGAAACCGGGTACTCTACGACATGCCGTAATACAAGATGAACCCTTGTGGATTATCTTCAAAAGGGACATGGTAATTAAGCTTAAGCAAGAGCTAGTGATGAACTCTTTCAAGACCATTGATGGTAGGGGTGCTAGTGTTCACATTGCTGGGGGGCCATGCATTACCATACATTATGTCACTAACATCATCATCCATGGCATCAATATACATGATTGTAAGCAAGGAGGCAATGCTGATATAAGAGACTCCCCTCATCACTATGGCTGGTGGACTGTATCGGATGGTGATGGGGTGTCCATCTTTGGAGGGAAGCACATATGGGTGGATCATTGCTCATTGTCTAATTGCCATGATGGTCTCATAGATGCCGTCCATGGATCTACGGCCATCACCATCTCCAACAACTACATGACTCATCATGACAAGGTCATGCTTTTAGGCCACAGCGATTCCTTCACACAAGATAAAGACATGCAAGTTACCGTAGCCTTTAATCATTTTGGAGAAGGGCTAGTGCAAAGAATGCCAAGGTAGGTAACTCATGTTCAAAATTGAATAAAATAAAATAATAACGGTGGCACACTTTAAGTCATCGACCTATAGATAAATAATTATTACGGATGCTATGAATATTACAAATGCTATTACATAAATCTCTCAAATTAACAAATCAATTTTTAAATATTTATATTCATTCATGTTAAATCATAAAGTTTTGTAATAAGTTTATATTCTTACATAAATAAATTAAATGTGATATTAAAGATACTACAAATTTAATTGTAAAAGCTATATTACTAATTACAGAGAAGTAATTTAAATGTTTATTTATCATGTTGTTAAAATAGCATTAATCACATTTAATTTTATATTGGTTTGTAAGTTTTTATAGTTGTTAAAATATAAGTCCAATAAGCTTTAAACCTATTGTAGTTGTAATATACTCATATTACTTATACAACACTCATATGTCTACTTATATAAGATAATCCATTATACAATTTTCACATATATTGTCTAGCTACTTATATTGTATAGACTTTTTCAGTCTTTACATTAGTAAAATTGTTAATTAGTAACTTTACTATTTCCATCCTACAAAGTTGATAAAGGTGAATTTGAAAAATGTACAGGTGTAGACATGGGTATTTTCATGTGGTGAACAATGACTACACTCACTGGGAAATGTATGCTATTGGAGGGAGTGCTGATCCTACTATCTACAGCCAAGGCAATAGATTTCTTGCACCTGATGACAGGTCTAAGAAAGAGGTGACCAAGCACGAGGTTGCATCAGAGAGTGAATGGAAACACTGGAACTGGAGGTCCGAAGGGGATTTGCTGTTGAACGGAGCATACTTCCGGCAGTCGGGAGCAGGTGCATCTTCTAGCTATGCTAGGGCATATAGCCTGAGTGCAAGACCATCTACTCTGGTGGGCTCAATGACCATGACTGCTGGTTCACTTAATTGTAGGAAAGGTTCCCGCTGCTAATTGAGCACACTGAACCCCTAGTTTATCAGCTAAAAATAACTGTGAGAGCAACTAGAAAAAAGGATGAGAACAATATTAATCCTTTGTTTGCCAACAGTTTACCAGTTATATGTATTTGTAGTGTTTTATGTTACTTAACCACTTAACAAGTATCTTATGCAAAGATTATATATATATATATATATATATTCAATTTCTCACATGTTGTAGAATCCACATACCTATAGAATTCATGTATTTTGAGAAATCTCCAAAATAAATAAAGCCGATACATAAGATAATTAAAAAAATAAAAAAATTACCCCATAGATAGAGAATTGAAGTGCCAGTAAGTCATATGACCAGTGGCAAATTTTGCTTTAAAACCATTTTGTGTGATATTGACTGCATTTTCCGTATCATAAGGAAGTCAAGTGTTGATTTAATTGACTTCTTTGTTTTTCCCCTGGCCACCCTTTTTATGGTGAAGTCTCAATCTTTTCCTTCTGTGTTAAATAGTGGAGGTCCATATGTGAACAAGAACAACTAAAGATCATCTAGCCGTGGAGAAAAAACACTTGTTATAAAAGCGATAATATACTCCTTTTCTTTCACTTTTGTTTTTGGGGGCCAAAGACTAGAAAAATTCCAAATGTTATAATTAAATATTTATGTTGAATCTAGAATCTTCACTCTAAAAATAGAAATACTAGACAATTAAATTGGCTTCTTCTTGTGAATTTCAAATCTATTCTAGCTTAAGCTCATATATATTGACTAAATTTTTTGAAGAAAATAAAAAGGCAACTAAAGAAGTGCGGATCAGCTAAGTGTTAGGTCAACTGCTAAAATTTCTTAATGAAATCTAATCTTACTAAAGTATTATTAATGAACTCTAGAGAGACAGAGATAGAATACATAAAACTAGTATAATGAAATCTACATCAACAATATTGTTCCGAATCTAGGAGTATGACCTTATTACCAGCCACATTTCCACTCGGAAAGCAAGTAATTCAGTTTCATATAACCGAATAGATGGTCATCTTGATCTCATATAAGAACAAGGTTTTAATGATTGATTGAATATATATACACACACATATATATATATACATATAGAGTGAGGATTTACATTGGGTGTAACTTTAAACCATATTAATTACATCATATAACAATTCTTTATTAATTAATATTTGGAAAATTCTATTATTAGATTTCATATTCTCTAGATTAATTCTTAATACGCGTGCTAAATTTCGTTGTAAATAGATGGTCTTTACTATTTGATATATAAACTTATTTTGAAAATTCTATTATTAGATTACATATTCTCTAGATTAATTCTTAACACGCGTGCTAAATTTCGTTGTAAACAGATGGTCTTTTCTATTTGATATATATAAATTCATGTTTTATTCATAATTTTAGAACACAAAAATTTAAATTTTAAATATTTACTAAATAAGATAATTATTGATTTATAATCATCTTAAAATTTTACAAGCATTTAGGGTATAAGAAGAAAATATAATTCAATTGTAAATTTGTTAAATTTCATCTCTAATAAAAAAAATTATGTAATATTATTTAAAGTTATACTAAAATTTTAACTAAATCTAGATATTTATAAGAAGAGTAATATGAAAGACACCAATTTTCTTTTTATATTATTTTTTTAGATTGTTAAGGTCGTAACTTGTAAGTTGTGACTAATTTTCTTTAAGAAAAAAACTAAAAACTAAAACAAAAACAAAACAACAAAGCGTTGATGATACCCTTTTTCCTGTCAATCAACAGAATCAACTGCTAGAGGAGTAACAGTACTATCTAACTTTATTTGATCCCAAAAAAAGAGAATCTAATTTTATAGGTAACAAGTCTTACATGTCTACAGTTGATCAAGATAGGTGGGGCTAGCAGTCTTCACGTCAAAAAAACACACACTCATTTTTAGTTGCTAGTCATGATTGACATGTGTACGTGCACCATCTCTCTCTCTCTCTCTCTCTCTCTCTCTCTCTCTCTGCATTCCAGCAAATTTGTCCCATAGACTATATAACATAATGGACTTTTGGTGAAATAGTGCGATTAGTTTAGGTAATTAATACTTATGTGTGAATGGTACAATTCTATGTTTGATTAAAGGCATGCACTGACCGGCAACATTATGTAATTGATGTAGATCTGTATTATAATGATTGTTTTTTTTTTTTTTTTTTTACAAGATAGAATTTTTACTTTAATTTAGTCTAAGTGTATATGTATGTGAATCTCTCTCTTGGAGACTTGAACTTCAACTCTTGTCCTTCACATCTCACAAATATTTATATTTGTGAAGTGACCACTGTAGCTCTTTATTATCAGACCAATTATTATCAGACCAAGACACCAATTAATTTTTGGTGTAGACGGAGATTGAACTCCAGATCTCTTATACAATTATTAGAGATTTTACCAGTTGAGTTAACTAGAATCCAATATGATATATACCAATTCTTAATAAATAAACTATAGATTAGACCAAAAAAAAGAGTCAAACTAATGAATTTGTAATGATTTGTTGCTTTTTCCCTCCTCATTTGCGGTGTTGAGACTTGAGATTTTTCATATATCAATTCATTTATTTATTTGAGCATTTCAATTATAAAAAAAAATGCCTTCTTCTTCTTTTTTGTTCATGAATAACAAAAGGGAGCTTCCAAACTCCTAGCCACAAAAACTTTAGTGACCTCTCTTCAGACCCAAAAAGAAAAACCCTCCAACATCTTGGATTTCTTGGTTCTTCCGTTCTTCAAATGCAAAGTAAAAGAAAGTTGCTTGACTTATTGACAATTATAATTTTTTGAGGCATATATTTCGAATGCACTTTGTTTTAATGGGTTAGGCATGGTACAAAAGAGTACAAAATAACATATTGGTTCTTCAAATTAGTGTAGTTAGAGTTTGACATACAACTTAGGACTTAAGTAGAAGGAAATTTTCAAAAGCCACTGGATTAAGGTCTGAACAAGTACGTGTGGAAATTTAAATTATCTGTAGACGAATAGCTATGAATTAATGACTATCTTTATATATAGTTGAGGTATTTCCATGTCAATTGTATGCTTATTTGTAATGTTTGTGTACTACTTTCACTGCGATTCTATCTCATTTTTTTGGACAGTGGGACTATATATACTAAAAAAAAAAAAAGGAATATTTGACCAAAAAAAAAAAAAAAAACTCATGGCTGAAAACCTAGTTGTTCAGGAAATTTCGGGGAGGTTGCGACATACCAAAAATATTTCTGGCTAATTTTGGACTGCCTTCGATATGAGCGGATTTGAGATTGGGTAATCAAATCAGGGCTTCCAATTTTTTATGTAAGAACTAAGAACTCCACAATTGTATTGGTTTTCTATAAGCCAGTAATCCTGTGGCCGTAAACCAATTTTCATTCCTCAAATACACAACTACAGGATAATACATGAAAGTTAAAAGTTGAAACTTATTTTCCAATTTCCATTTTGTGGTCAATAACAATAATCCAATTAAACTAGTTACCATTTTGTGCTAGCCAACTGGTAAAAAAATTTCATTAGAAGACTCGAATTTGAGAGTTATAAAAAAAAACAACAAAAATAAGCAAAACTACATTGACAAAATCTACAAAGTTATTGACATGCAAATATAAATTATATTATATGGTAATTTGAAGCAACGTTAATCACATTATCCAAAATGCATTTGAAATCTCGAAAGTGCAAATGAATTCTTTTTCCTATCAAATTGTATATATGTAACCCAAGAAAAAGCACATACATGTATAACAACAACAACAAAAAAAAAAAAAAAAAAACATTATTTAAATGAAATTCAAACTATCTCAGTTTTAAAAAGTAAACAAAGAGGACCCTTTTTTTCAAGTACTTAAATGGCTTCCTCTTAATTAAAAAGCTAATACACAAATGAATAAAGCAAATGGTAACACATAACAAGTAACATACACGGTCAAAGGGTAACTCGGTATAACAATATCTTCATCAAACATGTTAACTGTCTAGCTTAAAAGGCGAAGAAGCCAGCAACGATGGTAGCTCCGACAGCAACGGAGGCCTTAAGAGTAGTGGCGCCGCTCTCTGTGGTGGTTGCAGGAGCCGGGGCCCCATCATCAGATGTAGGTCCTTCGGCGGGGCCACCTGCTGGGGTTGACACGCTCCCAGGGGCGGGGGGAGATGAGACATCGTCGTCAGCGGGGGAAGCAGCTGGGGTAAAGTCGTCATCATTACCATCACTGGGAGAAGGGGAGACGGGTGTGGTAGGAGGAGGGGTGAGAGGGGCAGGGGCAGACCTAGGTGCCTCCGTGGGGGGAGAGGTGGAGGGGGGGTTAATGGGAGCAGGGGTGGAGGTAGGAGGAGAGACGGGGACGGGGGCTGCAGGTGAAGATGATGGAGTGGTAGGCGGGGATTGCGGCGCAGGCGAGACGGTGGGGGAGGTACTAGGAGAATCATCTTGAGCTGCTACAAAACCAGCAGCCACAAGGAAAATGAGGGCAAGAACAGTCACTTGACGTGCCATGTTGATTGTTTTTTATTTGTGGATGTAGTATAGTAGATTAGGATTCTTAAGATTGCAGTACTTCTCTAAGATATATAGAGAAACACTGCACACCAAAGAATGAAATAAAAGGGTGGTGAGGAAGAGGAGAATATATAGGATTAAGGGTGGGAGGGAAGATAGGGAAATGTATGGAGGGGAAGAGAGAAGAAGGGTGTTTGTTCGGTTTAGACAGTTGGTTTGTTGGTTATAGGGTGAAGGAGAGGAGAGAGAGGAGGGGGGGTGTTAGTATTTGGGTGACCGGGTTTGGTGGCCTTGTGACAACTAGCATGGGTCGTCTTCTTTTCTTAGAATGAGACTTTTTGTGGTTGGGGGAGTCTCAAACCAGTTGTAACTTTTATATACAGCTCCTATAATTTAGAACACGTACACAGATATAATTCCAGGTTGGAGATCTTAATTAATTGGAATTAATGACACAAAAGTTGAAAAGGATGTTCAAGTTTTATATATAAATTAAATTACGGACTTACATAATGAATGAGTTGGAAAATATTGATTTGTATTTCAACTGAATTCCTATGAAATTCTTTTCTCTCTTTCTCGTTCTCTTACTCTTTATCTCAGTATCTCACTTTATGAAGATAATATTAAATAAATAATGACAACTGATTATCTAAATAAAATAGAATGTAAAAAAGATAATATGACGTAAGAGTTTTTGAAAAGTGATCGTATAAAATAGAAAAAGTAGGCTCTTATACTAAAATAGATAGAAATTTATGCACGAACTAATGCAAATGCTCTAAAATGATGAGGATGAATTTATCCACAGTATGATTTCACTTATAACAGATATATAAAGTGATTGCATAAAATAGAAAAAGTAAACTCTTATATATATATATATATATGTGTTAAAATAGACAAGAATTTATATATGAGCTAATGCAAATGCTCTAAAGTGATGAGAATGAATTCATCCACAACATGATCTCACTTATAACAGACTTATAACAGACAGCTTAAGTTCATGATGTTTACGGTCATGACCACTGAATTTTTTATATAAGAGAATGCATGATGAACGTGCCCCCTTACCCTAAATTATAGAAATGGTTGAACTCACAGAGCAAATGAAGCCAATCTGAAACGCACACACACACACTCTCTCTCTCTCTATATATATATATATATATATACACACACAGTATACACTAATAATTTTAAGACCCAAGGTTGACATCATATCGTTGCCACCTAAGTACTCATTTGAACAAGCCGTGTAAATAATCACCAATACATCATCATAAAGCAAATTACAAAGATTGAATGCATTTTTTAAACATCTTTATTTGTGATAAACACCCTAGTTAGTAAAAAACGTGTATACGCTTATAGTTCGTGTACGTACATAATAATTAAAGAAACTCCCGTTTAATGTTTTATTTTTGATGTTACGATAATAAACGCGCTCTTTTAAATTCCGTAATAATCGTCTCTCATAACAATCGACTGCTCAAAAATATGGATATAAAGATAACAAAAATTTGAAGTTTGCCAATCCATTTGCAGTCTAGAAACTAGCAATCCTATCTATCTAAAGTCAAAGGGAGTATGAAATATTATACATATCTATTATCTCATATACAATAACAATAAAGTAAAACATTTTTTTTTTTTTTTATATATAAAATAAAAATTCTACTCTAACTTAATCTAGGTATATATATATATGTGAAATTTTCTCCTGGAGACTTGAACACCGACTTTTGCCCCCCACACCCCAAAAACACTTATATTTGTAAAGTGACCGTCATGCCAAGAGTGCACGGTAGTAATAAAGCAAAACACTTATATTGAAATGTATTACTATAAAACACTAACAAAAAAAGTTTCTAATGAATATTTTATTAATTTATTAAAATTCTAATTACCTAAAATTAAAAATTAAAGCTGCCAGATACAAATCCCAATTTGTTAATGTTGCTGTAAGTCGGTGCATTATAGTTCCTTAACAAAAAAAAACAAAAAAAAGCTAAAAATGGAGTACTAATTTTTACTACAAAAAAATTACAAGTTGATGTGCCAATGAATGAGATTGGTGTGACCACAACACGATACTAATTTTTACTACAAAAAAATTACAAGTTGATGTGCCAATGAATGAGATTGGTGTGACCACAACACGATACTAAATGACTGTTTGAATTATTATTATTATTTTTTTCTGATTATTGACACATCAATACCTATGTGGTAAAATTTGTAATAGCCCTAACATATCTAAAAAAAATTTGTTAGGATGTTCTATGGATTACATCACATTTGACAAAAGTTAAAGGCCATGATATAAAGATTAAAGTATTAATCTCAATAACATATATGGTAAATTTTTCCAAAGTTTTGTTTAGAATTTTTTTTTTAAAAATAAACGTAACTTACTTGTATTGTTCTTTATTCGTTTTCATATCTTTATGCCGAATTTTTGAAATGTACTTTTTCTGAAAGATACCAAATTATACCTATCCATATACTTATAGTATTAAGCCCATAGCGTATTTTATTAAATATGATAAACACCAACATTACAACTTCAACAAATTTAATTTAATTTTAATGAGTTCTTAAAATACAAATTCAACCCTAACTGAGAATGCAAAAAACATGGGGCTCTATCCTGAGGCTCTTCAATAAGAAAAGACTCGTCACTACAATAAAACGGGCCCTATCTTGTGAGTGCATAAGATAATTTCAAAAGAAAAAAAAAAAGTTCAATCCCAATAAAAAAAAGACCATCCTAATAATTGGTTTGGTAGAAATAATTATAAAAAAAATTAAAATGGATAGATAGATTGAATTAACCATGTTATCAATTGAAAAGGAAATATTTTCAAAATCAAAAAGAAAGAAACAAAAATCGTGGCATGTTTTCCAAGAGATGTTGCCTTCTTTCTAAAGTCTAAATGCAAAAACTTATTTAATAATTTTGTATCTAAAGAAAGGATAATCATTTAAATATTGTATTGAGATGAAATAATAATAATTAAATATGAAAGATCCTATTTAAAACTATCGCCTTAAGTTTTAAATTATATTGAACGAGCCTTAATGTAGGATGCTTAATTAAACAAGACAAAATTTTCAAACTCTCATTAAAGGATAAGATAATTTAGTTGTTTTATGTGGGTTCTAGACTTCCAGTTAGCTTAACTAGTATAGTTTCTTATGATTGAATAAGAGTTCTGAGATTCAATTTCCGCCTATATAAAAAACTGATTAGTGTCTTAGTCTGATGATAAAGAGCTATCTTCAGGAGCGGACACCATAAGTTGAAATTCTCTCAAAAAAAAAAAAAAATCACTAAAAAAAACTTAGTTGTTTTATATATCTGATGTAAGAGATTAAATTCTATAATTATATAACTTAAAACTTAAGTTTTACCCCCTCCAATTCCAGTATGTCACATCATTATATTACATATTAAAAAATAAACACAATCACACTAAATCAATTCTAATACTCATTTGAAAAATCTAATTTAAGTGTGAGTTTATTGTGAGATGTTATTATGTGTAGTAGAATGTATTGAGTTTTAAGTAAAAAATTGATGTGACAATCTCTTATTAGATGATGTAAAACATGAGTTTTATACTCCATTTTTATCAAATTCGGACTCTATAAGAGAAGGTGTGCATCTATGATCCAACTCGAATTGTAATTTTATTTTAAGTCTCAGGTGGGTTGGGTTTAAGTTAATAGTTTTTCAACCGATATGACCCAACCCATCGTATAATTATCATTATTTTTACTAGTTTTATTTAATTTTTTTGGTTTTTTGAGAATAAAATTTGAAATTTAGTATTAAGTATATTATGTGAATTATAATAATTTATTAAAAACATGTTTAAATAATTTATAAAAGTTCAAAAGTTATAAGACATGAAACATATAAGTGTAACCCGTCTACTAAACTCAATTCAACCCGATCTATATGGGTTGGATTTGTTTTTATATATGCTATGAATTGGAAATTTTGTCACCTATTTTAACAAAAGAGATAATAATAATAAATAATAGTAATAGGCCCAACCCATTGGTTTTTTAAACTGCCGGATCCGACCGTTGACCCGAAAAACCACTTTGTGTGGGATAGAGAGAGCTCCTCTGCCAAAAAGATCAAACGGAAAAATGGCGGAGGAACCCATCCCGGAACCCGGATCCGGACCCATCTCCTCCGCCTCCAACGGCGGCAGATCTATAGAGGAATGCCAATCCATGATCCAAAGAAGTCTCCGAAGTAATTTTTCAAAAACCCCTCTATTTTTTGTTGAATACAAACTTATTAGGGTTTAGGGTTTTTGGAACTTTCTCCATTTCATTTCCTTTTCCTACTAATTCTGAGCTTCCAAACAGGGAATAGTGATAGAAATGACTTCATTTCATGTGGGTTTGTTGTTTTTGTTTTTGTTTTTGGGGATAGCTCCAATTGTGAAGTTTCTGAGGGAGCATTTGGAGAAATCCGGGTGTGTACTTGGGGACAAGTTCATCAAGGCCGTCCATTGTAACAAGCAAATCAGTGGCGGTTACGTTCGTGGCGAAGGGGTATTCAATATTTATTCAATTGTATTTGGTCTTTCTTTGTTTTTATGTTATTATCAAAGTTGGAGCTTTTGCATTTATACATTGGAATTTAGTAATTTTGTAATTAAAATTTTTGCTTCAATTTGTAGTTGGGATTTATGAAGTTATAGTATTGTTTTTTAAATTTTTTATTATTGAGTTTAGTCCAAGAATGGCATTGTGTTATGATTATGTTATGTTAAAGTCAGTGTGTACATGCCTGAAGTGAATGTTTGAACATTGTATGGATAAGTGTTATATATCTATCTATGATTGGTGGAAAAGTCTGATAGACTAATTCTCTCTTTTTTTTGGTTTGTTGGGGTTCTGCGCGCGCGCGCGTGTGTGTGTTTTAGATTATGGTTTGTAGTAATCACATGAACATTCAAGACGAGGTGAACCAAGTGGTGATACATGAGTTAATTCACGCGTATGATGACTGCCGTGCTGGAAACTTGGACTGGGCTAACTGTGCTCACCATGCTTGCAGTGAGGTGTGTGCCAGTGTGGTGAAACTTTTTTAATCCTCCGGTTGTTTTTTCTTTCAATGAAAGAATGTGTTTCTATTGTTGATAAACAGATTCGGGCCGGTCATCTAAGTGGTGATTGCCACTACAAGCGGGAATTGCTGCGGGGTTATATGAAGCTACGAGGCCATGAACAAGTGAGCTTCCCCCAATTTACTTTACTCTACTCTTATCCTGTCTTTACAATCTGATAACATTGAGTGGTCTCTTTTCAACTGATTAGCAGTCTTTTTTAATTTGGAAGTCTGCAAAAGACCAAAAAATTCAGTTTGTAATTTGTAACTGAAAAAGAGAGAGCATAAACTTTTATGTACATGGGGACTATTCAGCAAAATTAAGTCTCTTGAATTTTGCAGTTACCAATTACAAATAACAGGGATGCCACTCCTTTTTGAATGAGAATGCTACTGACTGCAGTATGCAAAATCTGAACCATATGAGATGCTCACATACTCTGTGACAGCACAAAGATTCATGACAATTGGCCAAGTTCCCCTTACATTACATAAAGTCAACAGTGATATCATATCTTCTAGAGTACATGATAGTGTTCCACTAGGAAACTAACTAAAATATTGGGTATAGCTTAAACTCTTTATTGCATGTTTGCTTACAGGACCGAGACTTAGGTAGAATTTTAAAATGAGATCTGGAATCTTAAAGTTCAGTCCCCACCCTAGTATAAAAGTAGTTTTATTAAGGTTATCTTTTTCTTATCAGGAAACCATTCTGTGAGCTGAAGAATTCAGCAATGATAATGTAACTACTTTACTTCGGAGAATGACATAGGCTAATTTGAAAGTAGCCTGAATTACTGCTGCATTCGATGATAAGAAGAAATTCCTCATGTTATTGTTAATGTGTTAGTAAAAAATTTCATTCCCTACCTATTTATGGGTAATGGACCTTAATGATTACTCTGCATACAGTTGAGGATCATATTATATTCCTCATAATCTCCCCTCCGCCCCCCCCACCCCCGGCGCACGTGTGGGTGTGTGTCTGTGTGCACAGGTGCTCATGTGTGTATGTTACATGGAAAATTGCAAGTCATTTATAATGGTCAACGGTCAACTAGGTGTATATACCATCTAGCTTAAATTATGCCCAATTCATTTCTTGCCCATTTGCATAACAAATGCAATGCTCTTTATGCTATAGTGTCTTTTAGGCATTTTTTGTTATGTGATTAATTCAGTTATGGGTTTTCATTTTGACATTTGAAGGAATGTGTGAGAAGAAGAGTCATGAAATCGGTGATTGCTAACCCTTACTGCTCAGAAGCAGCTGCAAAGGATGCCATGGAAGCTGTCTGGGATGTTTGTTACAATGATACGCAGCCCTTTGACAGAGCTCCCTGAAACATGCTGATCACTACTTGCCAATGCCAAACCAGCTGTCCCTTCCAGTTTTCTTGTAGGAATGGTGTTGTAGCAGACTCTGGCTTTGAAGCGAGTAATATGCCCTTATTTTTGAGTTGACATGACTTAAGTCAATCAGAAAGCTCATTTTATTTAGATTCTTTCTCCATTTTCTCTGAGATATAACTGCATAAAGAGAATTTTACATTTTTGAATGTTATACATTATTGTACACCAATGATTGATGCTTTCTCGGAGACAAATTCAAATCAAAGAATAAGAATCCCTTTATTAGTTGTGCCTTTTTCAATCAGAAGAAGCATGTATTTTTGTTATAATGCTGATCAAATGCTTCTGTCATTAGAGGAATGCAATTTATGATGGTTGGAATGTGAGTACTGAGCATGTTTTGCTGGAATTGACTCCTTAAGAAAAACGCAAATTGTAAAACTTTCAGTTATTTGCAATTGTGCTCATGTTTGAAACGCTTGTCTGAAACCATCTTATGCTTTGCATAATTAAACTGATCTGATGAAATAGAATGGCGTCTGTGGAATGCATATTTCAATGCCTTTTGAAATGACAACTGCCTTGCCAAGGAAGTCCAAATCTGGAAGAAAACTAAAGGCTGACTAGTCTTAGACATGAGAAGCAAATTCAGTTGATAGGCAAGGACAAAGTTGGCCAACTTCATTGAAATGGTTCTGTTATAACAGTGAGACACCAAGAAGAAAAGCTCCAGTCAGAATTGCTAAGATAGACATGATTGCTGCAGCTTTGAACAATTTGCTGACATTGGTTTCAGATAGTGTTTTCTGCAGATCTTTAAAAACATCTTTGTACACACCTCTGATATGCATTGTCAGTCATTAACTCTAATTCAAAACAATTATACAGATGAGAGGTACAAAGAAAAGCTTCAGGCATAAATACTAAGACATGATAGCTACAGCTTTGAACAATTTGCTGATATTGGTTTCAAATCATGTTATTTGCAGATCTTCTATAAACACATCTTTGTGCACACCTCTGATATGCATTGTTAGTTATTTACTTTAATTCAAAATCATTCATATGGATGAGAGGTACGCATAAGTGATATGCACAGGAGATGTGTAAGTAACATTTTGTTCCCATTTTTGAGGTTGCCAATTGAGCCACCTAGCTGACTGGCTGGTTGACCGGCTGAGCCTAGTCTTCAATCCTCTACAATGTAAACGGCTATAGTTTATTTGGAGATTGTGGACCATGTGGTCATATATCCTCATGACTTTATTCTTTTTGAGTATTATACTTGTAGAAAGAACAAAAAGAACCTGAACATGTTAGCCTATAGACATTCTTCTTTTTAGATTTTCGTGTTAGCTAGATTTTTGTATGATGCATGTTGTAATTATTTAAATGGTTTTTTTTCCATCTTTCCTTCATTTTTATTCATTAGTGGGTCCTTTTCCTACTCTTATCCTCTTGATAAAGGGCAGCCAGTATGCATGTTGCAGAATTAGAAGTGTTTTGCATAGCATTTTAGATAGAGGTGGGAGGGATGAGCATGGAGAAGGTCTAATATGAAGGTGGGATTTCTTCTTAAGATGATCATCTTTCTCTTCTTTCTCAGTAGATACCACACAATTGCTATTAGACCACACGTCTCAGGTATGAATAGATTGCATTTACTGCATTGGCATTGGTTTTTTCAGTTGTATATGCGTTTAAGCCAAGCACTAAATTGATTAGTTTGCAGGTGTGAGGGGGTTGTGGGATCAGCATCAGGAATTGGAAAGGAAACGTGTAAATGTGCACGAGCCAGTGTCTCAGTGGTTGTCCGAGGACTATTCTCTACCTCACAGAAGGCGACCTGTGCACAATAAGCTGGACCCTTGAGTCATGCCATTCTGTCTCTCTCTGCTGAGCGTTCTGTTATTCCTTATAGTGAGTCACTTGGCTTTTAGTGTTGTTGATCTTTTATTACTAGCTTGAAGGTTGGTTTGACATGGGGTAACTTTAGCTTCATTAGCATTTAGCACAACCATGAGTAAAATAATGGATAAATATTCCCCATTTTCACAGTTTCAGTTAGTTTTCATTTTAGTTTTCAATATGATGGAACTTGTACATGAAATCCTTGGTTTGTGAAACCTGAGGTGCAGTGTTGAATATAGCAATGGATCCTGCTTGTTTCCAATTCCTGTGCTAACTAATCACAGCCAGCTATGGACTTAGGTTCATAGCGTCCTGTTTTACAACACGTGTCTGCATCTAACTGTGCCCAAGTTTTTTTAATATTTCACTTTCCGAATAACAAGTTCAGCGGCAAGTTCAGTAGAAGGACGGATAGTTAGAGAAGATGTTGGATTTTTGGATACTGAGCTAGCTAGAATATACGTTTTCATCTTCTGTAATGCAAAAGCAAATTGCTGCAGCCTAAGATGAAATGGATGCTAAGGATCCATTTTCAATTTGCCTGTTGATTTTCATGACATAAACTAATATCTTCATCTCATTATTCAAATTTTGCATCATTCAAAATTGACCAAACTAGAGCCTTAGAAGGTCACCAGCCTCTAACTAATATAGTTTAGTATTATTCAGGCTTTACTAATTTGACCGACAAGTGCCGAAAGAGGAAAAAATGTTGTACTTTTTATACTTAATTAGGGGAACCATTATGGATTTTGGTTGAGAAATAAAGCAACAGGAATGAAATTGATCTATTGTCCTACTCTTTCTTGGTCACAATAGTTGGCCGCGCATGCATAAACATCTCTATTTGCCCATGTTCCAAAAGTCACACAGCAGATTCGCGTTTGCATTACTTTTGCATTATCATATGGTTTTTAATTATCATAAACATCTACTTTGGACCATCTTTGATCATTTTTTAATACCCTATTATCTATGTTGTCGCTAAATATGATGAAATGGGCCTTCCACGTTTTAGTTTGCTTTACATTTGCCTAGTGTGAAAAGATGCCACGTTTAGAAGAAAAAACGCATCCTTTCCTGGATCCAAGTCATGTGCAATTGTGCGCAAGTGTACCTTAAAATATGTATCTTTTGGGCTAAATTACAAAATAGATTGAGAGACCTAATGTGATTTTCAAAAAAAGAAATGCTGATCCCCAGGCCTTTTATAAGCGAGCAATGGCCTTTTCCCCAGCCCACCTGATCTGGTGACTGGTGGCATAGACCAAATTCATATGTTCTTGGGTTTGTTTTTGTGCACCAAAATTTGAATCCACAATGTAGATTTGCTTTCTTTTAGGCTTGGTCTATTACGATTATATAGACACAATTATTTTCATATAGAATTTTATTTCCATTCGATGTTTAATATACATGATAGTACCTTTGTAGTCCTCAAATCTAATAGGCTTGTGATGAAAAAACAAAAAGAAGAAGGAACTTGTGAGCTCTTCTATTATTCTAAAAATTCTCTCTTTTTTCCCCCAATAAAATAATAATGATAAATTACTAAATGGAAGTAATTTTAACACTGAAATAAATCTTCTCTTCTCTTCATTTTTGAAACACAAATCTCAATTTTTAAGATTGATGAAAAATAGCTATGAAAAACAAGTTTTGATTATACAATATAAACCCTAGAAAATTAGCAAGAACATAAATTAAAAGAGAGAGTAAAAAAAAAAAAAAAAAACTTACAAAACTATAGAATCACGCAAAGTGTTATCTTTAAAAGTTGATTCGTGCCACCAAAGTAGCAATTGGTGCAAATGACTATTTTGGTCGAACAACCCCCTTAGATTAGATTATAGCAACGATTTTTGAGAAGAGCGCACTTCCAATCATGAAGAGTCAATAACAACCATATATTACCTTTCCTTAAACCTAAAAGCAAGAGCTGAAAATTATGTGAGAGAAGAAGAAAAAGAATAACGAAGGAGAGAGCAGACCAAAGAACTCAAGAGAAATAAAAGATCTGTTATGGTTAAAATAAGCCAAAGAAAAATAGACTAGGAGGTTTTCAACAGGTTGAAAGGCCAACAATTACTATGTTCTTCTCTTTTTGGTTGAACATATTCAGATTGAAAGATTAGTGGTTTAATGAACTCATCTCGTGGAATAATTGTGTAATGCTTAGTCACAGAATTTATGTTTTCTTAAATAAAAAAAAAAAAAATATTCTTGGTTTACAATTTAGTCGAGTTCAATATGTTATGTAATCATCATCCAGACTAAGTGTCATATAATTAGTTTGGATAGTTGTCATATGATAGTGAATTGGCCAGAACGTGAAGTGCAATTTCAAACCCCCTAATTAGAGTTTGGTAGAAACTTGAGAGGATTTTTCCAAAATTAAAGTGTGCTGCTGAGCATGGAGAACTCTAGCTCTAGGAGACTAGGACCACAAGCAAGGTTGGCAATTTTTCGAGGTTTCACGTTTCTCACTTTCCCCTTTCGTTTGGATTTTTTGTAGTTCAAGAAAAATGGCAGCAGTACCAACCCCCCCTAAATTTGGTTTAAGCTTAAATTTCACTCCTAAATTTTTAAAAGTCTAACTTGGTCCCGAAATTTTTTAAGGCTATGAATTTATTCTTTTTGACTATTTATCATTGAATTTAGACTAGGTTACCTTAGATTTTTAATGTGTTGTGGTAGTATTCTATCCGCAATGGATTAACGGACGTGGATTTCAGTTTACTTAATTTGTAAAATATTTTATCAATGAATAAGAAATTTGTAGTTTGAACTTGTCTATGCTAAAAAAATAATTGATGTCTTAGCCTGATTATAAGAACAATTATTATAGAGTGGAATTGTGGAAGTCATAGATTGAAATCCTTTTAAATCTATAAAATTTAAATAAAAAAGTTAGACCAACGGATAATTTTTTTTTTCAGAGATGAAAAGTAAATTTTAACCATAATTTTTATTTGGCCAATTATATCAAACATAAATATGTTAAAATGTATAGAATTTTGATATCAAGTGTGACAAGAACATAGAAACTATTTGAAGTTTCTATTTAGTTCTTGAAATTTTAAAGATACGTAAGAGCCAAGGTTGTTAAAATCGGGATCCTATGTAGGATCGTTGAAGGTAAGTGAGATCGTAGATCGTAGGATTAGATCGTGAATCGTAAGATCTTACATATTTTTAGATTTAAAGCAAAAAACATGTTGATAATGGCTTTGTATGTTAAATAATCACATAAATTATAAATTCATCTATAAAAAACTTAGATTTTCATCATATGATGTAATTTGCATGTCATATATCGCTAAGTCTATACTAACGAAACAAATATATTTAAGTTTTGACCTAATGTATTTCAATAAATGTTTAATATTTAGCAAACAAATACCAAAATATTTTTCAAAACATATGGAAAATATTTTCCAAGTTCTAAGTTCCAAGTTTGAAATCCAAAATAAATTAGCAAATGGAAACTAGCTAACTACAATATGAAATCCAAAAGCAAGATGAATATTAAGGTGAAGTGAACATTTAATTATTCTCATCCTAAGGTTCTTATAACCACCGTCCTAAATTCCTAATCATCATCATCCATTTCATCATTTATGTAAATATTATATATTTGTATACTAGAGCTACAAAAGACATCAAGATACAATTTCCTATTCAACTATTCAAGTTATACCGCTCAGCAACAATAAGAGAGCATGCTCAAAAAAATTAATCAATCAATATACAAATACAAGCATAACTGATAAAATTATATATATATATATAAAAATATTTTAGTAATATTAGAACACAAATTAATATATTGATCAAATAAATTTAACAACATTATAACTTAAAAGGTAACAAAGTCAACATCAAATTCTTCATTTAGAATTGATGAAGCATTCCTTTATTTTAATTTTAAGTGAACTAGCAATTAGAAAACATTTTCTTAAGTTAACATAATTTTATAAAATAAAAAATAAAAATCCATACCATCATAATATAAAAAAATTAATCAATCAATATACAAATACAAGCATAACTGATAAAATTATATATATAAAAAAATATTTTAGTAATATTAGAACACAAATTAATATATTGATCAAATAAATTTAACAACATTATAACTTAAAAGGTAACAAAGTCAACATCAAATTCTTCATTTAGAATTGATGAAGCATTCCTTTATTTTAATTTTAAGTGAACTAGCAATTAGAAAACATTTTCTTAAGTTAACATAATTTTATAAAATAAAAAATAAAAATCCATACCATCATAATATAAAAATAAAAAATAAAAACCCTTAAAGGTTCATCAAAACAAAAAATTTATCCCATAAAATAAAAAAAATAAAAAAAAACCAAAATTTATGTTTTTGGTAGGATTGGTAGGATCCCATACGATTCTACGATCCTACACGATCCTACATACGATCCTATCATTTTTACGATTCTAGTGCGATTTTAAATGTTTTGGTGATGTGAGATCGTAAAATCATGCGATCCTACGATCCGGATCGCGATTTTAATAACCATGGTAAGAGCACGTTTTTGGAACACGTACACTTACATGATACGTCACTTAAACACTTGTTTTCATAAAATTAGGATTTGTAGAGATACATTGATTTAATATTTAAAAAATAGAACATATTCATGGTCTCTAAATCCTGATTTTGGGTGACCAACATTTGTCTTAGGGGCCTAGATCTTTTTCCTATTAAAAAAAAAAAAAAAAACGTTTGTCTTAGGGGCATTTGGTTCGCTTAATATTACATTATACCGTAATATTACATTATTGTAATGTTACACTAATGTAATCTCAATACAAAAATATAACATTACATTATTTAGGAAAGTGATGAGATTAAGGTAATGTGATATATTTTGTAATCTTAGATTATAATTGTGGGGGCCAGATAACCAGAAGGTATTGGTAAAATTTGTATCTTGGGCTTATGGCCCAATCCGAGGACATATACTCGTTCGAGGATGATCAAGCAACGTTGTTGTGGGAATGCCATGAGAGGAAGAGATACGAATTGTACATAGCAGTCCAAAAGATGTCCGAGGAGAGGAATCATAACGGAATTGCGAATCTGACATTAGTAGGAAAATCTTACCTCCCTAAGCATCCTACCAGGTACCATAACGGTTAGAAATCAAACATTAGATAAGGAATGAGTAGATAAAGGCTACCAATATATATACTAAAGCTGCTACTTCCGCATTAAATACTCTGCATCTAACTTCTTAGCCGCATTAATGTGGAGGTGATATTTGAACAGTACAAGGTTGGCTTCCCCAAAACTTATACAACTAGAGAGGGTGTCTGATGGGACAGCCACTCAAGTAGTAACACAGATGATCAACAAGTATAAAGTCAAGATGCTTGGAAAATAACTATATAAGAAAGAAGACCCTTCGCCAAAAAAGGAGGTAGAAAAAAAAGGATCTTTAGAGAGAAAAAGAAAGGAGGGTGATATTAAGAAAAGGAGACTTGAAACCTAATTTGGGGGGAAGTTATATGAACATGTATCCTCGGATAACACTGAGGATGATTGTTATTCAACATAATTTTGTCCTTTTGCATTATTTTACCATCCAAATCTAATCCAAAGTTGGTTTAATCATCTAGAGCTCAGTTTTTCTAACCCACTCTCTACAAATTCATTGTTTTAGGCTTTTTAAGCTTGAGTCCATCCATCTTTTGGGCTAGGGACTCAAATCTGGTCCTTACAATAATAATGTTAGAAAAAATAAAATAAACCAAATACCTTAATATCACTTCACCGTAATGTGCATCACATTAGGGACATTTGATTCCCTGTGATGTGCTCTTTATATGATGTATATTATGAAAATGTGACATCATGGTTTTTGGTAAATTTTATTTTTTTAAATATTACCATAATCTAAAATTACAAAGTATATTACATTACCTTAATCTTATCACATTCCTAAATAATGTAATGTTATATTCTTGTATTGAGATTACATTAATGTAATATTACAATAATGTAATATTACGGTGTAATGTAACATCACGATGAACCAAATGCCCCCTAAGGACACATTATAGCAAACCAAATACACCCTAAATAAAATATATTGCCAACTTTATAATGACAATGCGCAAACAATGTCCAACGCATATGCAATTGTTGCAATTATACCAACGATTACAACAAATTAAAAGTATGTTTAGTAAACTGTAATAGATACTATAATGTAATAGTTATTCTTATAATTTAGCTATTCAGTAGTTTGGTTATGTTTTTATTATAGGAAATAGTCATTTCTTATGAATAGCTATTTTTTAAAATGATAAATAACTATTCATCTCTAAAAGGGATATAATAGCTATTCCTTAATAGGTGTATTAATTTCTACAATTAATATATTTCTAAATAAACAAACTTTCCATATGCACATAACAATTATGAAAATAATAATAATAATAAAAAAAAATCTCTCTTTCAAATTTAAAAAATATTATTTTTTAAGAAATATAATTATATGAATAAGATATTTCCAAAAATATATTTTAAGTTTGATTTAAAATACTTTAATTCCATTGTCTTCAGGATTCTATTATTGTGTTGTAACTAGACAAATGAAGAGTTATGATACATTTGATACGCTGAATGAGAATTATGACATGAATTGTAATCTGTATTACTAAGAATAAAATGTGTTATAATGTAATAAATAAACCTATTCAAAAGTTTGGTTGTAAGTTATAACATTAGAATAAAACTTAAGATTTATTTTAGAAAATATCTTACTTATACAATTATCTCTCCTTAAAAATTGTTATTTTTTTTTTTTAATTTAAGAGAGATATATGTTATTTTTTATTTTTATAATTGTTAGATGTATATGGAAAGTTTGTTTATTTGAAAATATATTAAGTTTTAAAACTATTGCACTTACTAAGGAATAGCTAATACAACCATTTTAAAGATGAATAGTTATTCCTCATTTTGAAAAATAGCTATTCATAAGGAATGACTATTTCTTATAATAAAAATATAACAAAACTAAAGAATAGCTAAACCATAGGAATAACTATTACATTACAATGCTTATTACAGTTTACCAAACATGCCCTAAGCATTATATTACTGCATTTTGTATTCCTTGTAATATATATTCTTATTCCTATGTAATTACCAATATAATCTACTAAACGTGTCCTAAGGATAATATTGACTTGGTTTATTTTATTTTATTTTTAACTAAATTGATCCATTTGAAATAATTGATAGTTCATGGGTGATAATGAAATTTTAAATATAATTTAGAAACAAAATTGTATCTTGCAATTTCGTTTCTTTTAAAAATAGTCAATAAGTTACTAGATGCTTCTGTGTGGCTAAGAAGTATTTAATGTTTTATAAGATACAAGCAATATTACACTCACATAATGTGTAAGACTCGTGAGATCCACCATGTTATGATTGTGATATTACATGCATTTAGAGTAATAGATATTATCTTATTTCCCCCTCAAAAAAAGAAAAAGAAAAAGAAGAAGATATTATCTTATTAGCAACATCCTAATGTAAATGTCATAAATCAAACGCAAGAAAATAATTCTCATCAAACATTTCTTCATACCACATTGAAAGGGCATGTATTATATAAACTAGCTTGTAATTTAAATATACATTAAGGTACATAGTATAATTTATATATATATATATATAATTTAAATATTATTGATAGTCATTTTTATATATTTTTTTAACTCTTTAAAAAGTTTTGTAAGAATATTATTAGGTAAAAAAAATGTAAATTGTCAATTTTTTAATTTTTTTTATGTTTATTAATTTTAAACTTTTTGGTTTTTGTATGCAGTAACTTACTTGGATAGATATTTATGATGTAGTCCCCACATTTGACTCCAAAATTAAAAAATAAAACTTTTTTTAAAAATAAGTAATTTAGGACACATGTCGCAAAATTAGATTCAATTGTAGAATCTAATTGAATATTTTCTAAGCTTTGCCTATATACACACACATAAATGCTCCTTGACCAATTTTGAGTCGCATCATAAGTTGTGCTGGGACCATATGACTCAAAATCAATCTTTACACCGTCCTAGTATATCTTTCATTTATTGTCTATATAAATACATTACAAATATTATTATAATCAGCAAATATTTCAAGAAAATTTTTAAATTATTTATTTATTTATTTAAAGTTATTTTATATATTTAACATAAAATTTAATTTTAATAAAAACTTGATGGTTTCAATGATATATTTTAAGATAATTTTATTATTCAATTTCAAACATTACTGATTTTTTTTTATTTGATTTACATGTCTTTATTTTAATTAATTTATACAACGTATGAACAACTAATGGATATTTACTTTTCTCTCTTTTTATGTATATTTTTATACTTTGTAGAAAACATTTTTGTATATTAAAAAAAGGAAAAAAGGTTTTGCTACAAACATGTTTGGAGGCTCTAACCACTAATAAAAAGATAACACGTGTATTATTATATGTAATGCACATGACTCACTTGGTTGGTTAGTTTAAGTGAGCCATATGTATCATACATAATAAGGACAAATGTCATCTTCCTATTATTGATTGAACAAAACTTAGGTACAGTACTTTAGTTGCTATTCCTTAAGTTCACATCTTAAGATTCTGTTATGTGGCTACTTAATTAAAAAATACACTTCCATTTCATGAAAAATTCTATATGACAGAATCTTAAGAAGAGAACCTAAGGAACAACTAGATCCGGTCACCCTTTGTAATAGAGGTATGCATCCGTGCCACCCTTTGTAATAGAGGTATGCAGCTAGATCCGGTCTGCCCTGTGTGTAAGGCCGATAATGAGTCCATTGAGCATGCTTTGAGGGACTGCCCTGCGGTTCAGAGTTTTTGGAACTCCTTTTCTCCTCCAATACATCCTTCTCTTTTCTATGGAATTAACATTATTGATTGGCTTCGTCTGAATTGTCAAAGCTCGCGTAAATGTGGGGTTTCTGAGATTGATTGGGGTATTATCTTCCCTATGGCTGTGTGGTCTATTTGGCTTCGCCGAAACAATATGGTTTTTGAAAGGTTAGGCAATCATTAGGCAATCATAGAGATTTTACTTAGTTAGACCTTAATGAAAGCCGCGGAGGTGGCCTATCTGTGCCTTAATGGGAAGCAAGTATCAGATCAAGTCAAAATTCAGGTAAAATGGACTCCCCCTCCTCTCCAATGGTTCAAGCTAAACTTTGATGGGTCTTCATTGGGCAACCCGGGGCTGGCTGGGGGAGGAGGAATCATTAGAGACAGTGCTGGAAACTGGGTGAAAGGGTATGCTCGAACTATTGGGGTCACTACGAGTGTGGCAGCTGAATTATGGGCCTTAAGGGATGGTATTCGCTTGTGTATTGCTCTCAAGCTACCTGCTGTGGAAATAGAGTTGGATGCGAAAGTCGTGGCTGATCTGGTTTCTAGTAATTGCAGCAGGTTAAATTACACTGATGTTATAGTGGCTGACTGCAAAGAGGGCCTTAAGAAAATCCCTTTGGTTGGGATCAAACATTGTTTTAGAGAGGCTAACAAATGCGCCGATGCTTTAGCTAGACGTGGAGCTTTACTTCCACAGAACTTTATTATCTTTTTATGTCCCCCCCCTGATGTTGTTATGCTTCTTAATTTAGATGCTACTGGTTATTTGTATGACAGATATGTATCCTCGGCTGTAGAGGCGATTTAGTTTAATGAAAGTTTCTTTTTGACCAAAAAAAAAAAAAAAAAAACCTAAGGAACAACACCTAAGTACTGTACCTAAGTCTTACCCTTATTGATTGGAGCCCAAAACTCCAAACATTTAAAGCCAAACTTTGACTTAAAAAAATGACAAAATTTGGTTACAAACTTGGTTGTAGCTAATGCCTATAACTCCCATTAAAAAAAAATTAATATGACTATATATTTTGAAAATTTAACCATTTGAATACATGTTTTTATATTCTTAATATGCATGTCAAATTTTATGCCAATTAAATATTACTTATTATTTAATGGGATATGTTAACGAGTGCCGTGGGGGCATTGGTTAAGAATCCATTTTAAGAAAGTTTTGATATCACTTTTATGGGAAATGAAAAAAGTTGTCAAAACATTAATTGCTTTTTTTCCTTTTCCCATAAAAACTTTCTTTAATTGGATTCTTAACCAATGCCCTACGGCACTCGTTAACATGACCCTTATTTAATTCATAAATTTATTTTCTATGCTTAATTAGAGACTATAAAAATTTAAAATTTAAACATTTGATTAAAATATAGCTATCCATATTTGATCTTCTCCAAATTTTGCAAAACACATTAACTATATGTTGAACTTGAAAACTGTCTTTTTATGGTTGCTAATTGCTCCCCCCTTCACTTGCCACATACACGAATTTTTTTTCCATTTAACAATAAATATCAAAAAATTTAGTTAGTTGTCACATTTCAAAACAATGTTGAAAACTAGCATCTCGAGTGTTTAAAACTCGAGTTCCAAGTTAAAAATCGAGTTTTTAAGTCTCGATTTGTAAGCGGATGGGTGCGAACGTGGAAAAAAATCTACGTGAAAATCGAGTTTTAAAGACTCAAGTTCCAAAAACGCCGCTATAGCGCTTAAAAACATCACTATAGGGCTTAAAAATCAAGTTATAAAAAATTTTTGCAGGAAAACGCCACTATAGGGCTTTAAAACGTCACTATAGGTCTTAAAAACGCCACTATAGGGCTCCCTGAACTTGGTATTGAACACTTACAAAAAAATTTTTGCAAAAAAACGCCGCTATAGGACTTTAAAACGTCACCATAGGACTTAAAAACGCCACTATAGGGGTGATCAAACTAAAATTTTTTTTGCATAGAACTCGAGTTTCTAAAACTCGAGATTCATGTGGTATTTTCAGTCCAAAAACACTCGCAAAGCGAGTCTTTGAAACTTGATTTTTAATATGAATCTCGAGTTTCTAAAACTCGAGATGTCTACTTTCCCTTATAGTTTCAAGCCTTGCCTAACTAACTATATACAACCATTTTGCACAGTTATTCTGCACATTCCCTCCCACATACACACATAACCATATTTGCATAAACATTAAAAAACATAGAAGAGATCGCCACAGATTGTTAACAGTGATACACGAGGCATAGTTTGTGACGAAAGTTGCATTCATGGCAATGGCATCTCCGCCCAAATGAGCCGCCCTCTTCTTCCTCTTATATTCTCTCTTGCGAGAGCAAGTCTTGGTCTTCGTCTCCGTTGCTCTCCCTCTCGTTTCCAACACAACCCATCATTCACATTCACATTCACATCTCTCTCTCTCTCTTCATGGCTCCAGCATTTGAAGCCCAAGGTGGAGCACCACCACCACAAGCGGAGCCAGTACATGAACAAGCCGCCGCCTCACAAAACAATGCCCACTTCTCCAATTATGAATCCAAAGTCACCATTGTTGGTAGTGGCAACTGGGGCACTGTGGCTTCCAAGCTCATTGCCTCCAACACCCTTAGGCTCTCCTCTTTCCATGGTATTTACTATTTACTTTTATATGCTATATATAAGTTATACATGGGGTTGACTCTGACTATTCTTTTGAGAATTCATAGCCGACCCTAAAATTTTGAGACCAAAGCCTGGTTGTTGTTGTAATGCATGCATATAAGCTAGCAAATATAGATTTGATTCATTGTTATTATTCATGTCTTGCTCATTTCTTATCGTTTCATTTGTTTTCTAATGATGAAGAATGCTTCAAAAGCCACGCCAATTACCAAAATATTTGTTACTTAACATAGTTTCGAATTGAGCTTCTATAGAATTGGACAATTTTATATAAAGAATTTTGATTTCTTTTGCTTTTGCTACCTTTGTCAGCAACCAAAAATATGTTTCAATGAAAACCCAATTTGAGTATTTTTTTTTTAATGAAATTCAGATGAAGTGAGGATGTGGGTCTATGAGGAAATATTACCAAGTGGTGAGAAGCTCACAGATGTCATCAACTCTACCAATGTAAACACTTTATAACCTGCATCACTTCATTATTATCTGTGTTTTTGCAATATTTCTACACGGTAATCTCTTGGTTTCTTTAACAGGAAAATGTGAAATATCTCCCTGGTATTAAGCTTGGAAAAAATGTTGTTGCAGACCCAGACCTTGAAAATGCTGGTATGAGTTTCTTGTTTTTGCCGAGTGTCCTGTCTATCTTGTAATATTCATATGGTAGATTATACTTTTGGTCCCTGAAATTTGGGTTATGTTCAATTTTGGTCCTTCAAATTTAAAAGGTTTGGATTTGGTTCCTGAAATTTCAAAAAGGAAATAATTTCATCTCTCCATCTATGAGCCCAGTTTGATTTTGGTTTCTAAAATAGGTGGTTGGTTTGACTTGGTCCCTAAAAAATGGGGTGCTTCAGCATCCCATTAGTCCTGTAAACTAAAAAATAGATGGAGAGGCCAAATTGTTCTCTTTTTGAAATTTCAAGGACCAAATATGATGAACCAAAATTGTACCTACACCAAATATCAGGGAGGAAAAATATAATTTACCCTATGGTTTTCATGTGATCACCTGGTTTGTTGTTCTGATGGGGCTATTATCCATTATGCAGTGAAGGATGCAAACATGTTGGTTTTTGTGACCCCACATCAATTTATGGAGGGAATATGTAAGAAGCTTGTTGGGAAAATAAATGGAGATGTGCAGGCTATTTCCCTCATCAAAGGAATGGAGGTCAAGATGGAAGGCCCATGCATGATCTCTTCTCTCATCTCTGAGCAATTAGGGATTAATTGTTGTGTCCTAATGGGGGCCAACATTGCTAACGAGGTAATTAATAGGATTTTCCATCATTCTTCTTGGCAGTTCAAGTGCTGACTCATTTTCTGACACTAGAGGTTACTGTGCAGATTGCCATGGAGAAGTTTAGTGAAGCGACAGTTGGATACAGAGAGAACAGAGAAATTGCAGAGAAATGGGTTCGACTGTTTAGTACTCCCTATTTCTTAGTCACAGCTGTGAGTGCGATAGACACATTCAGTTGATAAAAATCAATTTTGTAAATTACTTAGCAAGTAATATGAAGTGCCATCATTCTAAATCATTCACAAAAACCTTGACTTGAATAAAGGAATTTTCTTAGAGTGATTTATAGGCAGATTTAATACGGCAGAAACATAACAAGTCAAACTGCCATTTTTTACGTGGGTTATGATTAGATGCACATCAAATCACTGTCTAAGACATGCTTTGTTTGTAATTTTTCATATGACATTATAAAATAGGTCCAAGATGTGGAAGGAGTTGAACTATGTGGGACCCTGAAAAACGTTGTGGCCTTAGCAGCAGGTTAGTAGTACAATCTAGCTCTTTTTCTTCTCCTTTAAACAAATTTAATAAGTAATGAAGAAATTAATTCACTGATGGGACAGGTTTTGTGGATGGCTTGGAGATGGGGAATAATACAAAAGTAAGTGCAAACAATACTCAACTTAGCTAGAAGTTTCTTAGTGTCTAATGCGCTCTACTTGTTTATGCATGCATAGGCTGCAATCATGAGAATTGGTTTGAGAGAGATGAAGGCGTTTTCCAAGTTGTTGTTTTCATCTGTCAAGGATACCACCTTCTTTGAGAGCTGTGGCGTAGCTGATCTGATTACAACATGCTGTAAGGAAGCAGATAGTTTCCTTTAGTTCCTTTTAGAGCAAAAATTTTCTTTTATTGTAACCATTTCATGTATGGCAGTGGGAGGAAGGAACAGAAAAGTTGCAGAGGCTTTTGCAAAGAATGGAGGGAAGAGGTTAATCTTAACTGTCTGGTGTGTAATTGTCATGTCACAAATGTAAAAAAATTCACCTGTCACCCTTCTATCTTTTGTCTGCAGGTCATTTGACAAGCTTGAAGCAGAGATGCTGCAGGGCCAGAAGTTACAGGTTTATATTTGAAACTATAACAAAGCGCTGAATTTGCCTGGTCAAAGAAAACTAATATCAAATAAAAGAGAGGAGTACCGATTTGAAAACTGGAACTAAATAATTGCAACATTATTTTACACAAACCAGCAGCCTTGTTGTTCCTGTACCTTAAAAACTTATAGAAATAAAAAATCCTAATTTCCATATCAATTATCATATTCATAACACTTTAGTTTCCAGAGTTCATAAATGCAGTCATGTTAAATGGTAAATACAAATTTACAAAGTGCAGAATGTATTTTATGACCAACAACAAGTGTATAATTACCAGAAATCAAACAGCTAGCCAAAAATTAGAAGAAGAAAAAAAAAAAAAAAAAAAAATCCTAAAGAACAAATGTATTTATACTTTTATCTGGATTCTGAATACTCTAATTTTCTTCTGCTAATCTAGTTTTCTTCTTTCCTGAAGGGTGTTTCAACTGCTAGAGAGGTTTATGAGGTTTTAGGGCACCGTGGATGGCTAGAGTTGTTTCCACTTTTTGCAACAGTGCATGAGATCTGCATTGGTCGTCTTCCACCATCAGCCATAGTTGAGCTTAGTGAGCACAAACCCAGATTTGAGCTGTTAGATGGCTCTACCCAATACTGTTAACTGTTCCTTGGATACGACAATATATTTCACACAAAAATTATAGCAAACTTTTCTCCAGTTATGTTTCACTCAAGAACAGCAGAACTAGGTGAAACATTGGACTAGCTAAAATATATATGACACTATGGCAACAAGAGATTAGGGTTGAGAGGCAGCACTTAGGGAGCTTCAGGCTTGTTTCCATTGAAAGTAGGATGGAAATTAACACGTTTTGAAAGTTCCTATTATGTACGCTTTTTTCTTTTTTCACTTTAGACAAACTTTGAAATGTTCTTAAGTACTACTACAGACGACGAACTTTATTATGTGACATGCAGAATGATAATAATCATCAAACTCAATTGAACACTGGGTATTCTTTCCAGCTTATAAATGAACTTATACTCTTGAGTAAACTCTTCAGCTTTTAGGAGAATAGCTGAATCTTATTAACCAATTCAGGGTATTCTTTCCTGAGTTCGATTATATCTGACAGTCAAATTGCATCATCTTCCTTAAATCAAATATGTAACAGATGTTCTAGAACCGCAAGATGTTTGGCATACCAGGCAGCGGAGTGGTAAGGGTGGGATTGTGTGAAAAAGAATTTAAACTTTGAAGTCTTTGGTGTTCAAAAAGGAAAAATATATCCAGAATTATGTTAATGTGTAAGATGGGATGAATGGGAGTTTCTATTTTTATTTGTAATTTAAGCACAAGGAAAGAGAAGATGAGTTCCTTATACAGTCCCAAACCCGCCCTAAGAATACGCTGTCTTGACCTCCATATTGAGCAAAGCATAACATAAATGCACCTCCTCTGACCAGTAACGTGGTAGAAAGGAAATTTTCTGGTTAAGGAGCTACAGGTACAAAGGGTCCATTTGGATAAAACTCATTTGACTATAACTGAAAACTGAAAACACTATAGCGAAATAATTTTTAAATATATGAATAGTACTGTGGGACTCATTTTTAATGAAAAAGTTGTTGAAAAGGGTAATGTGTAATTTGTGAGACTTGTGAACTGTGCACAGGAGCACTCTTCACAGTTGACTTGTCAACAATTGCGGGTTGAACAAAAAAAAAAAAAAGAGAAAATGCGTGTAATGCGAAACGCAGCCGTGGATGTGGAATCCAAACACATACAAAGTTTCAGAAATTTTCATTTATCTCATCTGAGGCCTGAGAGTTCTCCAAGCAGCCTGCAATTGGAAAACTGGGAAAACACCCCAGTAATGAATTTCACAATTAACCGATTTTACAATATATTTTTGTGATTCCAAGAAACTCCTAGATGAATTAAGCTTAAAATCATCAGTTATTAGCAGCGCAAGTTGCAGGCCTTGAGAGTGAGTCATCACTTCCCATTTACATTTCATGGCGCTTAAGAATTAAAGCTGTTTCATGCTTAATATGGGCGGGTACACTGAATCTACTTGAGCTCCCAGACATTCTTGAGATATGAGCCTCAACTACAAATTTCTTCCAACCACATGGTTTTGATGGACCCCAAATTCATATTGCAATTCTTCATCTTGCTGGGGCAGTTAGTGGGAAACTCATTCTACTTGCATCCCATGCAGTACATGTGGGTCAAGCATTTTTTATATCAGAGTTTTTATAGGTCCCCAATAGCATTAAGGACTCACAATATGCATTTTCTTGGAGACCTTTAAAAGTTCAATTAAGAACCCCAACCCCCTTCCCCCCCAGTTCATGATTGGTAAAAAAACACATTAGTAGAGGGGATCCTACTTGTAAGTGTTGGGTATAATTGACTGGAGGAAAATCTGGGTCTAATATAGAATGACTGAAAACTGAAAAATTAGAGAAAATGGAGTCACAATCTAAAATGAAAGAGAAATCCCATTGTAACACCATACCCTTTCTCATTTCGTACCATAGTTATTATAGAATTGCCATAAACCAAACTACACAGCTGGAAAACCATAAAATAAGATCAAAAAAAGAAGGGAAAAAAAAACCCAAATAATTTTCCCACAACACCAAACCCATTGATGAATTTTACAACTGGTTATAATAAAAATTATCCAGTTCGTATTCTATCCAGCCGGTCAACACTCTTCCGTGCTCTTTCCAACTGGTGGTCAATGCTTTTTCGAGACTTCTCGTGGCAATCCACGCTTCTCCGAGACCTTTCCACATGGTCAAAAGAGATTCTTAATTTTTCTAGCTTATCAACATTACTAGACAGGTTTTTCAGTTTTTCAGGCCTGTCAGTGCTCTGCCTTGGTTTCTCTCTCCGATCAGTGCTCTTTCTAGAAACTTCAAATACATCAGTACTCTTTCGAGGTTGCTCAAACTGGTCTGTGCTTCTCCTGGAACTGTATCTTTGGGAAGGAGACTTCTCAACAGTTGATATAAATTTCTTCAGATGCCTGATATACTCTGGATAGAGCTCCAAATCACAGTGGTTTCCCCCTTTAAGCCATAGTGGTTCATACTTCTCTTTACACAGTTCCCAGAGTTGCTTACCATGGGAGCAATCAACAACTTCATCTGAAGTCCCCTACAAAAGGATATAAAAGAGTCAGACTACAAAAAAATTAATTTATACCAGCATGTGGTAGCATTTTCACTTATTTCAGAAAACTCTCTTGGTGGGAAGCAAACAATCTACTTGTGATTATAAATGCTTACTTATAAATGAATGCCCTAAGAGAGGAAAGAACATGGCTGATTAACCTTAGAGGATTTTACAGAAGAAAAAGCTATTAATATTGGATAAGAAATATATATTTTTGATATTTTTGGCACCAGGCGGAGGGCGAAGGGAAGATTTGAACTAAGGAATTTGGGTTCACTCCTGCTACCCACTAATAATGTATCCCTTAGAGTGATCTTACAACTATTGCAAATTTTATTATATAGTCCTTACAAACTGATGTGCCAACTTTTAAACAAACAACTAAGCAATTTAGGAATTTATTATGTTATTGATGTAACGCCAAACACATTCATTGCCATGTCAGTTGTGAGCTCTTGTGGAAAATTGGTAGTAGCTTTAGCATTTTTCTATCTTTGAATGTCTAAATAACTAATGTGATGTCACTGAATTGAATGTGCAATTCCCAAAATTTCCTCACACTTTTTTTCCCCAAGAAAGAGACATGAAACTAAATAAAAGAAAAGCAAACTGGAAGGCACTCTCTTTCATTAATGTCTACACTCAATTCTTTTCCTTTTGACTAATTATTTTATGATCCCTCTAAAGGTCAAAATGGACACATCAATATAAAATTCTCTGAAATAATGGAACCTGGAAAATGTGTTAACCATCCCAACACTAATTTAGAAAAGAAACTCAACTCATCCCTAAGTTTACTCACTGGGCTGATGAAGGGTGCTTCAGATGCAGCAGTATTTCTTTTATGAACCATAATTAACATAGTGTCTAAATTGCTTATCCTCCTAAACTGGAAATTAGTGCTTACTAACACGACAGTAATCTTCTTGTTTGGATGTTGGGTTTGAATCCTTTCATGGACCAAAAGATAAATGCAGTGCTAGTTATATCAGTCTTGATTGAAAAGAATTAGTCTAGAACCTAACTGACATGGGACAACATGAAAGGCAAAATTGGTGATAAATAAGATTATACAGATGCAATAAAACATTCAGAAGGAAGAAAAAGAAAATAATATATGAAGTTCCTCAATTCAAAGGCAAACATGTTTTCCCGTAATGAACATATACTACAGGGAAAATTTTTTTTTATGAAAATGGCCAGGTGCAGAAGTATTAAGAAGTGCAGATGATTAAAGATGAATGACACATGTAACCAGAAACATTAACATAGTGAGCAAATTCCTCATCACATGATCAATTTAAAGATTAAAGATCTTCGAGCTATATAAAAAGGATGTTAACTTCCACTATATCAAATTATATTACAATCTGCAGCATATAAAGAATCAACTGGGTCATATTTATGAAATAGTGCCTCGTAAATATACGCATTACAGGTGTGATTTTATAGTATGTTTGGTTATAAAAACAGAAAACATTTAGAGTAGCATACTTACGTGAATGATAAGAACAGGACAATTAACCAGTGGGATTTTGTCAATATTCTGCGCACAAACAACATAAAACAGCATCCTGTTAGATCAAAGAAACCATAAATGTATAAATTAAGCCAAATAATTATGCAAGGTAAAATGAGCAGATATTACCTTATAAATGTCAAACCAATATGTACGCTTTACAGGATACATAACTCTTAAGCCAGAGAGTATGGGACTGTGCAGAACAACTGCTCTTAACTGAGGCAGTCGAGCTGCAAGGTCCAAAGTGGGGCCACTTCCAACAGATTGCCCATAAAGGATGATATCCTCCTGCTTAGTACCATAGCTCTCTTCAAGACACTTATATGCAGCTTCAATATCTGCATATGTATTCTGCTCACTAGGCTGCCACACAGAAAAGACATCTACTTTAGATGGTGCTTCAGTTGCTACCACTAGCGCCACATAATTTACAGAAATAGATACTTTTGTAGCAAAAAAAAAAAATTCCAAATTTCCAACAAACCTTTCCAGATGATTGCCCATACCCGGAATAATCATACCTGCAAAAAATATCAATGTCTATCAGAAAACTGCCAATTTTATGCTTAGATCATCACTTTGTCCATAACTAAGAATACACTCTTGGTTCAGCAGTTACATCAACAAAAAAGGCACAAAGTTTTCACTCCCCAAAAAGGATATCATAATCACATCCAATAAGACACCCACACTTGAAACTTGTGAACCATATTGTACTCAGATACTTAGCATGGGATGCCTATCCGCAGTAAACATAGGCACGAGTAAGTAATCATGTAGTAAACTAATACAGAAAGATCAAGTTATTCCCCACTACAGTCACAAAGCTACACCTATTTATGTATTCTCTTTTCTTTTCTTTTTTCTTTTTTTCCTTTTTTGTTGTAAGTTATAAAATCATCAAAAAGTGCCGGAACCCACTCCCCAATTCTAGTAGAGTTCAATTGATCAAACGGCATTGCAAAAGGTAAAGTTATCACTATCTTAGGTGTATTTTTTGAAGTACACAAAGGGAAAAGGCACATGTTTACCTGAGATGAAGGAAAAGGTAGTCAGGTAGATCAAAGAACCTAACCTCCACACAAAAACTAATCTCATCTAAATAAAATTCAATTCTACATATAAGAAACAGCAACACAAATTATATAATCTTCCATTCCAATTGAATCTAGAAGCCTAATTAAATCATACTAGAACTACATGTATAGCAACCAAATCTTCATTTCCAGCTATTTTTCAACAACCCAAGCTTCAAACACAGAATTCCCAATCCCCCCACTTCTCACAAACCAAAAACAAACACAGAATCGAAATCAGCCTACATCTAAAACCCAAGAACCACTAAAAAACCCATTTACCAAAACTCAAAAAATTAGTAAGAGGAAAGCACAAAAGAGCTCAAAATTTCAAATACCCAGATGCCAAAACTAAGAAATCAATGAGAAGAAAGCAGCAAGAAGCTCAAATCTAGCACAGGAAAAAAGAGAAGCTAAAATTGAGAGTTGGAGAGTACCCCATGAGATTGACACGAAGGTGGATGCTCAATTCAATGAAGAGCTCGTACATCTGGCCCAGATCGGCGGCGTTTCCATGAGAGTAAAGCAGAGTAGAAGTAGCCATAGGGTGCCTAATGTAGATAGCCACAATCTCAGTGCCTCGCCGAGTAGGCAATTTCAGAACTTCAACGTTTTCACGGTGAGGAAAGGGACTGAGAAGCAAAAGACCAGTCAGCTCGTCTTTCACAAGCTTATACGAAGGTGGGTTCGGCGGGAAAAAGGCGAACTTGGCCGCCATCGACGAAGTCACCCCACCCATCTCTCTCTCTGTGTGTGACTCTGTTTCAGTCTCTCTGTTTTTCTCTGTGACTCTGTTTCTTTCTATCTCTGTTTTCCTTTTCTTTACTTAACTTTTTTTTTTTTTTCCCTTTTTTTTTTTTTTTTGGGGGGGGAGGGGTGTGGCTTAGTTTTGTTTATTATTAGTTAAAGAGTGACTGGGTTTTAGATCGACATTCCATTCTTCAATTTTTTTTTTTTTCTCTTTTCTGTTCTTTTTTCCAGAAGATTAAACTTTTTGGCATTAGAAAAAGAGAGAGAGAGAGAGAGAGAGAGAGAAAAGAGAGAATAAAAAAAAGTGAGCTTGCTTGTTTCTATGGTGGTGGCTATTGGGGGAAAAAAGAGATTGAAATGTTAGAGAGAGAGAGAGAGAGAGAGAGAGATCTTAGATTGCTTTTTACTATGCTTTCTTTTTTTAACTTTGGGACCATGGGAACTTAATGATGTTGGTGGGGTCACGGGAGATTAGACATAAATTTATATAGGGTTAAGAAGTTACAACTTACTTTTGTATAAGAACTAAGAAGTAAGCTTTGCCAATAGTGGCTAATGGTGATGGATGTGGACCGTTAAACCCAAATAGCACGTCATACTTTGTGGACTAGATAAGTTGTCATTTTGGACTTGATTTGAATACATATATCCGTTGATTTGATCATGTTATTTTTTTTAATCAAAAATTAGATATTAATAAATATTAATTTAGATATCTCTACCTCTCTTAATCACAACCGTGTAAAACAAGTTCGGATAAATTACGTTAGATAGTTAACTTTCAATAACATTATAGACATAAAATAAAATAAAAAACGTTCTTTTTCAGAATATCTGAAATAAAAAATTATAATTAATATCATCACTTTTACGTAAAACTAATTTTTATATTGTTTTTATTGTATATCAATCATGGTCTATTATGGTTAATATTCGTTCAAAAACAGTATAATAATGGCGTTCATTCTAAGTAAAGTACTCTTTTTTAGATTTTAAGATCCAAGATTTTAAGATAACTATGGAGCATGGAGTATGGACCACTTGTGAAGATTTCATGTGTACTAGTAGTGACTGTTTTGGACGGCCGTTTGGAGATTCATTAACATGTTATAGACAATTTTTTTTTTTTTCAACTCAAATGACTAGAGCCAGCTGGTATGTATGGAACCGAGGACAACTTTGTGTCCCTAATTCAAGCAATCACCTTAAAGCTTTGAGATTTCCTACACCAATTCTTTCGCGTTTCACCAATATTATAAACATTGTGGATTTTGATGGGGGCAGATCTAAGGTGTCATTTTTACACCAAACAGAACCTTACATCTACTACACCTGATGAAAATCACGAGGAAAGAAAGATAGGATCGGCTGGATTTTGTTAGTGGTAATGGTAGAACTTGACTATATCTTTTCTGTCTCTATTCAACTCCAATTTTATGGTTGCATGTCAAATTACTAGCATATATGCTGTAAAGAGTATATAGCAGGTGAAGTTGCTGTAATTTTATTATATAAATCATTAGCTTTGGATGACAGGGGTGTCAATGTTTGACACAAACTGCAAACATGATACGAACATGATACAGATTTTTGCGAGTTAGGGTTAGATTTTAGCGGTTTTGGGTCATAAGCAAGTCAATCCAAAAGCATCATGAAAAAAAATATGCTATAGCAAGTCAACTCGAGTGACCAATAATTGACATATTTGACATGTCAATTTATTTGTGTCAATCTAAAATGAGTAAATGATTCATTTAACACAACCTGTTTAACTTGTATAACAAGTAAATATTTATTTTATTCTAAATTTATTAAATACCTTTTATATCCAACCTATATTTGAAAATTAAAAAAAAAAAAAAAAAAACATAAACATAAACAATGTTATATTTTTGAAACTTAGCATTTGATGATATTTGTGGATGTTATATTTTTGTTGAACTATCTTATTTTGAAGTTCGGTTGAAGTAGATGCATTTATTTTGGGATGCAAAAAACTTATTTCTAGATGAATGTTATATTTTTGTTGAATAATGTTATTTTGAATTTAGGTTGAAGTGTATGTACTCTTTTTGGGATGTAAAGAACTTATTTTTAGACGGATGATACTACATTATAGACTTAATATTCATCAAATACTTTGATGTTATTTTGAACTTTTGGACGATGTGTTTTAAATATTTGATGTTATTATTAACTTTTAAATTGTATGTTTAATAGGATGTTATGAATTTGTATTAAATTTTTTATTATTAAATGGATTGAATTTGTGTCAACATAATATGTTTAATATTAAGTGGGTTGAAATGGGTTGTGTAACATTCGTATCAATCCAACATGACCCGTTTATTAAGCCTGTTAAGTGGGTTGTATCATGTCAATTCATTTCATTAACAAGTCGTGTTAGGGTTGAAGAGTCATGACATGATTATTAAATAGATCGGGTTCGGGTTGAGTTGTTTAGCGAAATATCCATACCTTGATACGATACGAACATGACACGTTAACCTAAATTGTCACCCCTATTAGATGTTTTATAAAAAATGCTATTTTGATATATCAAAAAGTTATTTTATCAATTTTAACACATTACTTAACAATACACCCCATGTCATATCTTCTATTCTTTAGCCACTTTATTTTAATATTCTTTCTTTATTATTTGTGAATGGCTATTGAGTGAGAAGCCAAAGGTTTTATTTACTTATTTTTTGATAAAGCCAAAGATATTTTAGTATAGAAGAGAGAAAAATTTGAATAAAAAAGACCTAAATATTAATACAACATCTAACCGTACGCATCTATTGTTAGAAGATCACTATAGCTCATGTCAAATTTATTTGGCATTTGACACATCTCATGGAGGTGATTTTTGTGTTAGTTGTGCTAAATGCTAAAGTTTAAGCATTTAACACATTTGATGCTAGTGCTATCTTTCATAATTGATTTGTCTAACTTTTTTTGCTTTTTGAAAAAGATGTGTCAACTTGTAAATGCAATACAAAAAGGTAATTAACAAATTTATATAATGTATGATTAATATGACATTAATCACAATAATTGTCATATAAATTAGTAAAATTTTATGGTAAAACTAATAATATTTTAAAAACTATCTAATTGTATGTCTCAACAAATGAAAATATGATGTAGATTTTTTTATTTTTTGGTAGGAAAAGTAGTTATTAACTTATTATGTTTTAAAACAGTGAACCTCCTTTTAAGCTTTTACCCACGCTTAATACTAAAAGACCTTTTAACAAAAGGCCTAAAAGGTCTTGAGCTTTTTGATTCCCCACTCAACAGTTAAATATCGTGCTAATGTAGTTCTTCAGGAAATTGGGAAGCAAATATCCAACTTGCCTGATAGCCCCTGTACCGTACGAAGTAAGGCTATTTTCTATTCAAGAAGGGCATTGTCAAGAAATGTCATGTTTTAATAATATGGGTAAAATTTTGATCTAGTTTCTTAGGTGTTGTAACTTAGGTTTCTTAATTAAATTCAACTACGTAGTTACATTAACCAATACGTCGTATGGTTGAATTTAATTGTTCTTTGAGAAGATAATAATACTTGCACTGCATACAGGTTTAATTTAATTGGAAAATTTAAGGTACAATAGTTAAGAAATTATAACTAAGTTTTGTCCTAATAATTTAACACTCTTCACTTCAATCCGCTACTCAAAACCCCTGAATGATGGTAAACCCTAAAACATTCTTAAACAAAGGCCGAGGAACACATGCATAACAACATGATTGGAGCCTCATTGGATGATATTCTAACCAAATACTCCAGACAAGAAAAGGTTGCTCCAGAGAAAATCACACCCACCTTTCTCATACTCTAATCTCTAGGATCCCAAGACAGCACCCAAGAAAAAGTTCACAAGAGATCTAAAAAATTAGATTTGCACATATTATATTGTCATTTTGGTCAAAACTAATCACTTTGATTTTCTGGTTACAAATATTGTGTAGGACCCCAAATATACATACGCAACAAATCATGATAATAGCCACACCTCATGGACCCTAATTTTCAGGACTGTGCTTGGAATCAAGGTCACAAGACAAGCACTAATCTTATGGGTGAAAAATGACTTAATAACAACTAATATAACTTAAAGGGTGACTTGGAATGTAGTCAGTGACTGAATAAAGGGGTGTTTGTGGTGTCTAAGGGGTCCATAATATTTAATCAAATGAAAGAGAAACAAGTGGTGGGTCTCACTCACCTTAACTCTATCTTCTTGTTATTGTCATTGGATGACTAGACATGTCTCTTACCTGCAGGAGAACTGTAGAAAATGCCTCACATGATTTACATTACATTTTTAGGCGGATTCTATGGTCCTAAATTTAGAAAGCAAATAACAAAACTTATATAATCACAGCAGAAGGAAACCCACGAGAAGGTTTTACTAGTCGTCAAGAACATCAGCACCCAATCATTTTAAGGGTGGCAGTTCATAGTGTGGTGCTGGTCAGCACTAAGCACAACTAATTTGACTTGGTCAATAACCAGGGGGGATTGTCATTTGCATCAAGATCAGTGGGTCATGGGTGCCACAACGGTTCAAAACATTCGCGGTCGAGCACACAAAGACAAACTATGGGTGAGATTACATGAAACATTTGGATCATTTTCAACCACATTTGCCCCACTCATCCTGAACAATAAATCTTTCAGACATAAGTATGAGATTGATTATCATATCAAAGTGGGGAAAAAGGAAAAAGAAAAAAATATAATAAAGAGGAAGAATAACCTGAACCTAATCTGTTTGGTCATGGTTGCCATCTATAAAACTCAACTAATTGCTGAGTAGTAAACAAACAAATCTCCCAAATTGAGAAAGAAGAAATTCTCGGTGGTTTACCTCAATGCTCTAAAATCCTGATACGTGAATGGAATGAGGAACATGGACATTATTAGTGGCAATGCTATTAAGGTCAAACAATGAGAGCCAAGCCAAACACCTGCAATTCTTGCGGATGATATGTCTCGATGTAAAACAAGTACTCATGCTTAATCTAGCATCTATTTACTAAAATAGATCACAAAACTCAAGCTTTACTTTTTACTAGAAAAGCATGGGTAAAATAATTGAAGCAGAGGACCAAAGAAATAATAGGCTGTCACACAATATAAGAAATGGTTTATGTGAAATGGCTGTAGATAAGCAATATGATGGGAATACAAAAAATAAAAATAAAAAACAGAAACTAGGATAATGAAAAATGTGCAAAGAACTACTTTGGCATCAATCTTTTGGCAGATGATGTGCTAGTATCAAGCCAAAGGACCTTGTAGGAAACAAGATATTTCTAGGCCTTTATACAATACTCGTTTGGAAGCATCTGACACAAAGCCATCTTATGAATTTTGCTCATCATTTGACAGTCAATTGTCGAACAACAGACCTCAAAAACTTCATGCTTCATTTAGGCAAATCTTGTTCGACATCAAAAACTTCATGCTTCATTTAGGCAAATCCTCTCAAACCCTGTTTCAACACCCGCCGCCACGGCCCCCCCCAAATCTCTTCTCCATTTACGAAATTTTACAACTATACTAGAACTGGTCACATCATATTAAGCACAACTATTCTCTCATTTTTACTGCTGCTTTTACCAAAGATGCACTCCATGGATAAGTAGTCTTCTATATCCTAAAACTAGAATTTGCAAAACACTACTCTAATTTTTAGAACTATAAACTAGAATTTGCAAAAGGGTATAGTTTTGATACTCAATAAAGTTTAAAGCCGTGAATAAAGTAACCACTTTCAACCAAAAAAGCACCAGCAAGTATTAATTCATCCACAAAGGTGGTTATTCTTTCCAGAAACATTGATATCCGAAAAATACAAAACCTTTACTTTCCCAATCATAACCCACTAAATAACCCTAAACTCACAGCCATATATCAACATCACATAATATATATTAAAAGTTAGGTCATAGAAATTGTGGTTGCACTAAGTGACTATCAGCTTAAATATTTTGACTATCTTCTCTTTGCGCCAAGTGACTTCCCTTCATTAAATACTTTGGTAATTACAGAATGCCCTATAGTTTGTGGTGGTTTTAAATTAAACCAGAAGTTTTTTAGAACCATATACTTTTTAAACCATTTCAATTCAATTCACATCCACAATAAGTCTCTATTAACTAAAAGTAACAAAAAAATTCACCTCTTGTGACTAAAACCTATCTAAACGCAAAAAATCATTGCACATAAAATTACAAGACCTCTTATATACTATATGAGAATTGTGAAATTATAATAATCAGCCATTTAATTACAGTCAACAAAACATTCATAATAAAACTAAATATTAGATAAGCTCATGTCCAAAACATATCATATGAAGTCATAGTAAACTATATGATAAAAGTTGCGCCCTATATGCTGTCTCAAGTAAGCACCTCTCCTTCTTCATTATTATTACTATTTTTCCCCAGTTTTTTCTCACGTTGTGCGATGCACTAAAAGTACATTAAAGTAATTGACATAGTTGCTCTAAGTGAAACTCTATTGCCGAAGTTTCAAAAAGTTTAAAATACAACTTTGATCAAAATTCCACTACCAAGAGGGTCTAAAAATTTAAAAGAAGTTTCTTTATTTATATTATTTAATTATAATAATAGTTTACCACAAATTCTTGTTTTAATAAAATAAGTTAAGTCACATATTTCATGCTTGATGCTTCCACTATGTGGCTCAATGTAAGTATTACAAGTTGTACAGCATAATTGTAAGTACATCAAAATTATTAACATAATTTACTTTAAGTGAAAAAGTATTACCAAAGTTTTTCTAAAAAATTAAAAACAATAGTACGATTAAAACGCAATTATAAACAATTTAAAGATATTTAAAATGAGTTACATTGTTTATTTTAAATTATTTTGTAATCTATTATAGTCTTTGGTTTTTTAATAAAAACTTGTACTTACACAATGTGTATTCTTTTCTTTTTCTTTTTTTTAATTTATTTTATTTTATAAGTGATGTGTATTCCTTTATGTAACTTAATGTAATTTTTTATTTTTATTTTTATTTTTTTTTTATTTTTTATATTCAATTTTAACTATATTATTGAAATGTTTGCTTTTATTTACATATGGTTCTTGATTAAGCCAAGTGATGCAGGGTCATAAGACTAGTTTTTTTCATACAACTAAGATCTATCATCATACCTTATACAGTAGACAGAAAATCCAAGGCTTCCAAATCTAACCATCTTTCAAACAACCTGCTCAATGAGCTGCCTTGCTGCTACTTTTTAAGCTTACTCTATCATGGCTGTTTTAACTTTTAATCCTTCCTTACATACTTAGGCATCAATAATAGCTCTTCAAAGCATCCTACTCTTGAATACTCCATGATTCAACATTTTGTACAATATATCTTTCAAAACTTCCAGTTGGTAAAATGATAACAAATGTTACACCTATGCACCCTGTTATAAAGTTGACTGCATAAGATCAAGGTGCTTCCATAGAGTAGGGAGCAATGCTGCAGTTATGCAATCCAACTTATTCGCTATAATATTTATTTTAGTAAATTTTCAAAACTACAAATGATGATTGTTTTGAACAGATCTTTGGATCACCTTTTAATATTAATTACCCATTTGGAATCTAAACAACCTACAATTTCAACAACTAATAATGGAACAGAGGCCAAAGGAAAAACAAGCACACATCTTACAATGGCACAAAATAACTAACAGTCCACAACAAAATGCCCAAAGAGAGAAGTGTAACGACTAAAGGAGATTACTTCATCATAAGAAACACGGTTTCTCAAGCACAAATACTCAATGTTTAATTCCTGTCATTAACAACAACACATGAGCCAGCAGGAACAATACCACTCTTCCATATTAACTGCATAATATTTAATGACCTGCCTGGATATCTCAAGATGCAATACCCACATTCCTAACAGAGGATCCAAGTTATGCTTATAAACAGATGTATTATATCCACAACAAAAGTAGAAAACATCTGAAGCTGGCATTAACATTTTACTGGAAGCACACATGCTAAAATTGCTGTATGCAGGCACAATTCACAGCTCTATACCCCTAAAGCTCTAGCTCTTATAAAAAACAAAATCAACCTTAAATCCTGATCAGCAAAAACAAGAGCTGCATTGCTGAAAAAACATATTCTACATTCTACAATCCAAACTAAACTACATAGATAAGCATGCAGTATTAAACCCAATTAATTAGATGCATCCTATTCCACAACCAACCAATAACATTATACTCCAAAACAGTTAACAGCAAAGTGAACTTCAAAAATTCTTCTTATTACCAAAAGGAAAAAGTAACATTACAAAACAACCCCAATTAGGCTTTAAACAATCCCTTCCACCATCTTTGCCACTTAAGAATAATAAAGGTGTGAACTTTTTTAATATCAAAACACTACAAATTTCAGATTAAACAAAATCAGCAAATCTGATAGTCCCCAAAACATCATCAACTCTCACCTATGAAAGCCATCCCTAAGTCTGCCTCCTGAGGCGCCTTCTCAGCTTCTGGTACTTGTGCTTGTTCATCTTCTTCTTCCTCTTCTTCTTCACACTATCTGCCCACACCGTTCTGGAATCATCCCAAGCCGCTTCCTCAGCCTCTGATGGGACCGACCCAGTTGGGCAAATCGGGTTTAGACAAAACCCAAATGGAAAACTTGGGTAAATCTGCCAAAACTGGAAATGGGTCAAGTTCTCCGCTTTTGGTGAACCCAGAAAAGGGATTAATGACTTGGGTTCGGTGAGATGGGTTTGGTGGAAAATAAGAGGCGCTGTGTGATTTGGGGCTTGTGGGTTATGTAAAGCAGCTATGATTCTTGTGGCTGGTTGTTTTCTGAGGAGCTTTTGGAGCGTTGAAGCCATTGAAATCGAAGGAGTATTGCATAGCAAACGAAGTTTCGGTCTTTTCTAATTAGGGAAATGGCTTCCCCTGAGAAACACTAAGGAAGCGTTTGTCAACGGGGTTTTGACTATTCTTACTTGTGACTATTGAAATCCCTATCTAGGATAAGCTAAAGCCCAAAGGCCAAAGGTTGGAGAAACTTTCACTTCTAGTATCACTTTGTTCCCCAATATATATCTATTAACGCGTGCTCGGAGATTCTTCTATTATTTTTATAAAAGTTAATAATTTGAATCCATTATAATTTGAAATTACTATATTTTTCAATCACAAAAAAATTTAAGAGTGTGATGAGTAAATTATTTCATCCAAAACGCTGAACACTCATTATACCCCTAAGTATTTTTGTGATTGAAAAATTTAGTAATTTCAAATTATAATGGATGTAAATTATTAACCTTTATAAAAAATAAAATAAAAGAGCAATTTGAAAACCATTAGGAAAGTGGTTCTGTTTTGTAGGCAACGTTTTGATGGGAGTTAAAGATGCATCTACTTATAAAAAAAAAAGTGTATATATCTATTTATTTTATTTTTTGATAATTAATATTTTTTTTATTTAGTTTTGTTTTTGGATAAATATGGGGTGTTTCTTTAAGGAAAAAAACAGCAACAACGTGCAAGTTAGACATGTATTTTTACCAGACTATCATTTAATTTTGTCTCTACTTAAACCTAGGGGTGTAGGGGTATTTTAGAACCAAAAAAAAAAAAATCCGGTCCAAACAGGGGAATCCCCTTAAATAGTAGTATAGATACTACTATTTAAGAGACTTTTCCTGTTTTGACCGGATTTTTTTTGTTCCAAAATAACCCTACAGCATACATCTAAGTAGGAGTAAAACTTGGTAAAAATACTTCTTTAACTCCCACTAAAACATTGTTTACAAAAGAGGACCACTCTTTTGATGGTTTTCAAATTGCTTTATCCATTTAAAAAAAAAAAAAAAAGAGAGAGAGATTAAAATTAAAACAAACATTCGCATAACACTCATCACACTTCTAGGTATTTTTGTGATTGAAAAATATAGTAATCCCAATTTATACTAGATGCAAATTATTAATCTTTACCAAAAAATAGAAGAGCCTCTAAGTACGTGCGTGAACGCGTGTTCAGAGGCTATACACACACACACACACACACACACATACATACTAGACTCATCACATGCGCTTTACTTTTTTTTTTTTTTTTTGGTTTAGTGTTATCTATACTATTATTTAAGGTGCTTCTCCTGTTTGGATTTCTCATTTTCATGGTTCTAAAATGCCTTTACATTCCTATGTTTAAATAGAAACAAAACTAAAGGACAATCCAGTAAAAATATAACCCTAACTCCTACTAAAACATTGCCTAAAAAATAGGGTCACTCTCCTATTGATTTTCAAATTGTTTTATTCACTTATAAATTAAAGTTTTAAAATAAAAATTATATATATATATATATATATATAAAATAAAAACACATGTTTTTTTTTTTTTGCTACAAAATAGGACCACTAAAAAAAATGCCTCACTTATAAATTAAATTTTCAAAATAAAAATTATATATATAAAATAAAAATACATGTTTATTTTTTAGTTACAAAATAGGACTACTAAAAAAAAAGGTCTCATCACACGCACTTTGCGCGTGCGATGAGGCTAGTAATGTTTGAAAATGATATATTGTATTTAAAAAGAAAAAGAAAAAGAAAGGTAAGGTAATATACACTAATGTTTAAAAATGAGATAAAGATAGTATTCTAAATTTTATTCAGAATCTTACTATTAATGAAAGTGTAGGGGCACGGTTTGCAGCCTAAGCCTAATACGTATGGGATTGTGGGTTAATGAGCCCAATACAATAAATTTGTAGTGAGTGGATTGAAGAACTGGGCCCTAGTGAATCTAACAACGGCTAGGATGGGTTTGAAAGACAATCATGCAAGAACAAAACGCATAAAATTGGGTGAATGTATTGTTCAAGGAGGCAAATCTTAGTATCGGTCAATGGAACTGACTACAAGTACAACTCTGGTTGCTACAGTGTTCTTTCTCTCTCTTCCCCCCCCCAATGGAAGGTCTCTCACATTATATAGCTCCCTTTGGACCATCTTGATCCTACACTTGTTGATTATCTAAGCCCTTACTTGAGTGCTTGTCCCATCAGACACCCTTTTTGGCTTTCTGTGAGTCGTGGTGGCCAAGATAGCACTGTTCAAGGGTTTTATCCACATAAATGCAGCCAGAAAAGTAGCTGTAGTACATTTAATGCGATGGTAGCAGCTTTTCCTTAGATATTTCTGAGTTCCCATCACTTTTGTACGTGTATGACGCACGTTCTTATTGCTGGAGCCTCTTAGAAGGTCACCTTGATCGTTTGGAGTATAGATTTGAGTCGCGCTCGTCATGTCCGAGGAAGAGTCCCTCCTTGGACCACTATCCTCCTTACTTATGAGACTTTGAAATTGGGAAAGCCCCTTATAACTATTTGTCCCTTCTCGAACTATCTAATGTCATTGGACCAAGTCCAAGGCCCAATATATGATTCTAGGCCCTTATCCCTACAATAGCCCCTAAAAACTCTGGTTTTTCCCTCTCATCCGAGGAGAAAAAGTGGGGTTTTTATTTTTAAGAGACAAGGCCATTTATTTCTCTAGCTTACACGTGTGGAAGTGCCATTTTACGCGCTTCATAACTACTTCTGATGCTGTGGGCTCTGCGAATCGTCATTTATTGCTCCAGGTGGCGCTTTGTTCCCCCGTATCCAACGGTGAGGCGCACATCCCATGGTGGACATTTCTTCTAGAATTCTGAGCGGGATTATTCCCACTCATTTTCTCCCTCTATATAAAGCCTTGAGGGGACTCGTTTTCTTCTTTACTTCACACACTTTCAAGTGCTCCAGAGAATCCCAGCGCTCCAACTCTCAAATCATTCTAAGTTCCCAAGCCTCTATCACTCTTTCTTTAAGAAACTTTCTAGAGATCTTTTCTAAAGGATCAGGATTAGCACACTTACTTTTGTAAGTTTCCGTCTCTCTGAACTTTCTTTCCTTTCTTGGCTAATCTCCTCGGCCTTTTAAGTTCTTATTTCTGCACTTACAAGTCCCAATCGCTTTTTCTTAAGTCATCCAAATGGGTAGATTCGCGAGCCTAGTAGACTCCCCTACAAAAATAGAAGCCTTCAAAGATAAGTACCATATACCTCAGGAGGTTGGCCTGCGGTACTGTTCCCCGGAACAAATAGTGACCCATAAAGAAGAGGGGGAAGTTATCATCCCCATGATAGCTTTTATAGAAGGGGGAATGATCCTTCCCATGGGTAGGATAACGCGAGATTACCTCATTAACCATAAGATATGCCCCCATCAGTGCGCGCCCAACCTATTCAGGGTTTTGGGTAGCATTGATGCTCTCAACGAGCACCTGGGTCTGCGGCTCACCTGGCATGACGTGGTCCACATGTACGAATGCCACTCCCAGAAAAACGCAGGATATTACCTTAAATCCCGATCTGACGTTGTCAGGCTAGTGTTGTGTCTACCCAAGTCCAACAAGGGTATGAAAGACGATTACCTTATAGCTTCGGGAGTGTGGCATGATGGCCTTCATTGCCCCGTCCGAGAGGGAGAGCCAAGTGGGGTACCTTAAAGTTAGGATCCTTAGCAAGAGATTTAGACTTTTTAACCCTACCCATATCTTTCATTTTACTTTCCTTAGATAATGGACTTTAATTATCTAATTGTGTTTGGTTTCTCGGCTATTTCTGCAGATAGGAGGCAAGTTGCTCCTCGGCTTAGTCTTACCAACGTTGAGGCTCTCAACTACCTACTTCGGTTAGAAATTTTCGTGAGTGAGGACCAATAGCTGTAGGTTGTCCATTTGATCTTAGATTTTGATCCTATTTCGAATATTTTTCAAGAGGTCGGCCACGCCATCAGAGCTGGTGATCCTCGAATAAACCGTATTGACATGTCAAAGCCTAATTTTCTGGCCCGAGACGACCTTCCCCTAGTCACACTACCAGGTCATCAAATCTCTCCCCCGCTCGCAATACCCTTACAACAAGTCCCTCTCGAAGCCACAACTACGGCAGAAGAGGAAATTGACTCCTCGCGCTTATCATTGGAAGAAGAGATAGACCAGTTTCGTTTTGAAGGGGAAGAAGGAGTACTAGAGATGCCTGTGGAGCTCTTAGATTCCGAAACTGAGTCTGACAAACTTTCCTCTGTGCCCTCACCAAAGTTAATTGTCACTCGGATTGATTCAAGCTTAGAGGAAGAGGAAGGGATGGATCTGATGAAAAGACCTAGCCTGAAAGGTTTGATAGCCAACAGGAATAAAGGGGGAACTTCGAAAGATGTCCCCAAGACCCAAACTCCTGCCATGCTTCCCCCTCCTCCTCCTCCTCCCACTGACCTCGGATTGCCCACCAATCAAGATCTGAAGAAGAAAAAGCCATTGCGGGAACTGGAAGAAGGTGAGGTGGCCCTTCCAAAGAGCATCAAACAACAGAAGACTAAAGACCCTAGGGATAAGAGTGCCACCTCCGTTGATAGCAGGGAGGATGTTGAAGTGCACTGACAACAGCGCACCTGGGCTCCCAGGATAGAGCTGGACGAAGCCTCCATCTCCTAGGATTCTACCATCTGGGAATCCCAGAAAGGGCATGCGGCCCACTTGGCTGAAGCTCTAGAGTAGCCTCTTCTTCTCCCAAGGGATATAGAGACTCTCAGTCGTACCAGGCAATCAGAACTCTTTATGTCATTGAAGAGGGACCTTGCCATGGTAAGTCTATTTTTGTCTTTTTGAATTAAATGCTAAGAAGCTCCTTCATTAGTCGATGTTATCATTATCATTTTTTTTTTTTTTTTATATCGTCCCTTTGTCACTGTTATACAGGTCACTCAGCAAGTCTATGTGGTCGAGGAGTGGGTTTGAAACGCCCACAATAAAGTTGAAGCTGAGAGCCATTCTCGACGCAAGGTGGAGAAGGTCCTTGGAGCCTTGAAGGAGGAGCACATGGTGTTGGGCAATAAGCTAAAGGAGGTGGACAATGATCACAAGAGTGCTCTGGCTGGTTTGAAGACTGCCGAAGCCTAGGTCGAGGACTAGCGTAAGTTACTATATACAACAGAGTTGAACTTGGCCGCCCATAAACAATTGGTTCTGGACCTTAGGGCCAAGTTGCAAAAAGTCAAGGACGCAGCCAAAGGGGCAGCTCGGGTGGCCAAGGAAATTACTGAGGCTACAGTAATCGCGTCCTACAAGTAGGGGGTCGTGGAAAAGGAAAAAAGGCTGGCCGAGGAGGTAGCCGAAGTGTGCAGGGACTATTGCACTGAGTCTTGGGTGGAGGCGCTCAACAGTGCGGGGGTCCTCGCTGACTCAGAGCTGAGGAAGGCTGAGAATGTGTTCTTCCTTGAACACATCCGAGAAGTTCTAGCTAACCTCCCTTCAACTATTGTTTTATCCCTCCTTCCTCTTGAGCAGGTCTCCAACATCCAAGACTTCGCTGTGGATACTGAAGTTCCCTTAGGAGTAGTTGGGAAGGGTAAGGAGGTCCTTCCCTCAGCCAAAGATACTCCCTCTGAGGATACCCTTTCCATTAAAGATATAGTCTCCCAAGCCAAGGCAGCTGAGTCAAAGTTTGATACTGGGGATGCCAAGCTCAAGGCCACTGATCCCAAGGAAGGCTCTCAGCCCGCATAAAAGTAGTTGTAGGATTTTTCCTTTTTGTCGTGGTAGTATTGTTACTTTTTTGTTGTGGCTTCTGCCACCATATGTGATGTAACTACTTTTGATTAATGAATGGGCTTTTCTCTTAACCTCTTGTGTCTTTGCTTTTCACACTCTCAAGCTTATTGTTATTACGAATAAATTTGACTTGAGGCCATTTTAGTTTTAACAAACACTAACAACAATACCCTACCACTAGTGTAAGTAATTTAACTAAGCACCAAGGATGAATCATTTACTCTACATTTGTACCATGAACTGCTCTTTCTGTAATGTGGGTCAAACCAAATAAGGACAAGTAATAAACTTATACTTGGATGAATAATTATGGATTTTAGCTTACCCAAGACCACCAGTCCGAGGAGTTGGCTGTAACCTTTAGATCTGTGTTGACGCTTAATGAGAATCAAATAGATAACACAGTGTTAATTTTACCTAAGTATGTAATCCGAGGACTTCGAGCATGACTTAGGTTCAGTTTAAACACTTACAAAAGATGGCATTGTGCGTTAATTTCCCAATAGCATCTGGTCCGAGGATTGCAAGCATGACTATGGTTCATTTTAAACATTTATAAAAGATGCCACAGTGTGTTAATTTTCCCATAGCATCTGGTCTGAGGACTGCAGGCATGACTATGGTTCATTTTAAACACTTATAAAAGATGCCACAGTGTGTTAATTTCCCCATAGCATCTGGTCCGAGGACTGTAGGCATGACTATGGTTTGTTTTAAACACTTATAAAAGATGCCACAGTGTGTTAATTTCCACATAGCATCTGGTCCGAGAACTGCAGGCATGACTATGGTTCGTTTTAAACACTTATAAAAGGTGCCACAGCATGTTAATTTCCCCATAGCATCTGGTCCGAGGACTGCAGGCATGACTATGGTTCATTTTAAACACTTACAAAAGGTGCCACAGTGTGTTAATTTCCCCATAACATCTGGTTCGAGGATTGCAGGCATGACTATGGTTCGTTTTAAATACTTATAAAAGATGCCATTAAGTGTTAATTTCACCCAAGTATGTGGTCTGAGAGACCTGACATAGCTTAGGATCTGTTTAACACCTATAAAAAATTGAATAATGAGAAATATAATGTCGAAAGAGAATTTTATTAATAATAATATCTTTTTAGGTTGTTTACATTCCATGGGCATGGTATTACATGTCCGTCTAAGTCTTCTAAAAAATATGCTCCTATACCAGCCACCGCGGTGATGCGGTATGGTCCTTCCCAATTAGGCTTTAGCTTTCCCTACGTTGGGTTCTTTGTAGTACCCAGAACATTTCTTAACACCAGATCACCAGGTGCCAATGGTCTTAGCTTCACGTTGGCATCATAACCCTGCTTGAGCTTGTGTTGGTAGTATGCCAATTGAACTGCATTTTCCCTTCTCTCTTCAATCAAGTCTAAGCTCTTCTCTAGCAGCCCGTTGTTAGTGGTCGGATTGAATGAGCTGGTTCTTAAAGTTGGGAAACCAGTATCCAAAAGGATAACAGCTTCGGCCCCATATGCCATTGAGAAAGGGGTTTCTCCCGTTGACTTGCGAGGTATGGTTCGATATGTCCACAGGACATGTGGCAGTTCATCCACCTACTTTCCCTTCGCATCGTCTAGTCTCTTTTTGAGTTCGCTGACAATGACTTTGTTAACAGCCTCAACCTGTTCATTTCCTTGGGAATAGGCTGGGGTAGAATACCTATTTGTAATCCCCAAGTCACAGTAATATCTCCTAAAAGATTTGCTATCAAATTGAAAGCCGTTGTCCGATATGAGGGTACGAGGGACTTCGAATCGCGTGACGATGTTCTTCCATACAAACTTCTTGGCATCCACGTCCCTGATGTTTGCTAGAGGCTCGGCTTCGACCCACTTAGTGAAGTAATCCGTGCCGACCATCAGATATCTCTTATTCCCTGCTGCCTTAGGGAAAGGGCCCACAATGTCTAAGCTCCACTGAGCGAATGGCCATGGGCTGGACAGCTGATTAAGGACTCCTCTAGGTTGGTGTATGTTTGGTGTGAATCTTTAGCACTGGTCGCACTTCTTTACATACTCTTGCGCTTCCTTTTGCATATTTGGCCACCAATAGCCTTGGGTGATGGCTTTGTGTGACAAAGATTTACCTCTGGTGTGGCTCCCACAAATCCCCTCATGTAACTCCTCAAGGAATAATTCTGTTGCCTCGGGGTGTACATATAGCAGGTATGGCCTGAAAAAGGAGCGTTTATATAGCTTTTGGTCCTCGGACAGCCGAAAACGAAGAGCCTTCCTACGCACTTTGTCCGCTTTGAATTTCTCATCAGGTAGGGTGTCCTCTTTTAAGAACAGTGTTATGGGGTCCATCTAGCTAGGCCCCACCTTAACTTAGTGAACATGAACCACCCCTCTGTTCATCTCTGTGGGCTTGCACAGGTCTTCTACGAGGATGACCCGAGGTAAACTTTGCGCCAAGGAGGTTGTGAGCGTGGCTAGGGAATCGACATGTGTGTTCCCACTCTTGGAGATGTGCAACAGGCTGAAAGATTCGAATTCTGATTGTAGGTGCCTAACCTGACTCAAGTATCCCTGCATTCTTTCATCCCTCGCCTCAAATTCTCCCTTGACTTATCCGACGACCAATTTGGAGTCCAAGAACATGTCTATCGCCATCTCGCCCATTTTTCGCACCATGGTCATTCCCATTAGCAGAGCCTCGTATTCAGCTTCGTTATTGGTGGCCGAGAATCCCAATCTTAATGATTTTTCAATAGTGATCCTTTCGGGTGATAATAGTACTAACCCCATTCCGGAGCCCTTTTGATTTGCTGCACTGTCAACGTACACTTTCTAGCATAGGGGGCCCTGTTGAGATATCATGCCAACTGATTTTCCATCCATGGGTTGTGTTTTCGTTTCTTCTTCTAGCGCGGATTCAGCAAATTCGGCTACTAGATCCGCAAGGACTTGACCTTTGACAAAAGTGCGAGGCATGTATTTGATGTCGAAAGCCCCTAGGACCATGGCCTATTTAGCAATCTTCCCCATGTAATCAGCACTCTGTAGCAGAGCTCTGAGTGGAAGTTGAGTTAGGACAATAACTGTGTGTGCCTGAAAGTAATGGGGGGGTTTGCGTGTGGTGTGTACCACTGCCAGAATAGCTTTTTCCAGTGGCAGGTAGCGGATCTCGGCTTCATGTAGTGACCTGCTCATACAATAAACTGGCCTTTGCATGCCACCATCAACTCGTATCAGGACCAACCTTATAGCATGAGGGGCCACAACAATATATGCGGAAAGGGCTTCGTCAACCTCAGGGCTGGACATGATAGGGGGTTGAGAGAGACAATCCTTAAGCTGTTAGAAGGCCAAGGCACACTCTTTGATCCACTAGAACCCTTTCCATTTATTCATTAGTAGGAAGAAGGGTCGGCACCTCTCCGCTGACCGAGAGATAAACTGGTCCAAGGCAGCAGTCATTCCGGTCAGTTTTTGGACTTCTTTAGGATTCCGAGGAGGTGGCAAACTATTAATTGCTTTAATCTGGTCGGTGTTAACTTCAATTCTCCTATGGGTTACCATGTAGCCTAGAAATTTTCCCGATCCCACACCAAAGGAACACTTGGAAGCATTGAGACGCAACTCGTGTTTCCTCAGAATTTCGAATATGTTTCCGAGGTCTCCTAAGTGTTCGGACACTACCTTGCTTTTTACCACCATGTCGTCTATATAGACCTCAAAGCTCTTGCCCAACTGTGGTTCAAACATCCTGGTCATCATCCTTTGATAGGTAGATCTCGCATTCTTCAAACTGAAGGGCATCACTTTGTAGTGGTAGTTTCCCGTGGGAGTGACGAAAGCTGTCTTCTCCTGATCATTCAGGACTAGTGGTATTTGGTGGTATCCCTAAAAGGTGTCTAGAAAGCTCATCCGAGGATGGCCTACGGTTGCGTCCACAAGTTGGTCTATCTTAGGCATAGGGAAAGAATCCTTTGGGCAAGCCTTATTTAGATCGGTGAAGTCCACACACATTCGCCATTTCCCATTCTTCTTCTTCACCACCACAGTGTTGGCTAACCACTCAGGGTAAACTACCTCCTTGATAGCCCCCGCCTGTTTTAATTTCTTCACCTCATCTCTGACTGCGTTAGAGTGTTCCCTGGACGAGCGCCGATGAGGTTACCTCTTGGGAATGGCAGATGGATTAATATTCAGATGATGACAGATGAAGTTCAGATCCACCCCTAGGGCTTCGTAAGTGCTCCACACAAAGACATCAATGTTTTTTCTAAGAAATTCTACCAGTTCTTCCTTCTCTAGAGGAGGTAGCTAGGCCCCAATTTGAAAGAATTTCTCCAGATTGTCATCGATAACCACCCTTACCAAAACTCTTACATTTTGCCTCTTTGGCCACCCTACCGACAGGCAACGCCGGAGCCTTTAATTGCAATAAGCCCCATTCGGCATGGGCCAAGGACTTGGCTTCGGGCTGATGCCAGATGGTAGCTACTAGGCACTGCCTAGCCACAGATTGATTTCCTAGGATCTCTTTAACCTGGCCCCTAGATGGGTATTTCACCTTCTGGTGTATAGTAGAAGAAACGGCCCCTAGGGTATGAAGCCAAGGCTTGGCCACAATGGCTGTGTAGGGTGAATAGGCGTCCACCATGATGAAGTCCACCTTCACCACTTCTGGACTGGTTTGCACGGGTAGTTTGATTTGGCCCTTCGAGATTACGACTTTCCCATCAAAACTCACTAGCGGTGAGCTGTAGGGCATTAGGTCCTCGGGTCTCAAGTTCAGCCCCTTATATAGTTCTGGGTACATTATCTTAGCATCGCTGCCTTGGTCCACCATCACCTTCTTCATGTCATATCCCCCAATCCTGAGGGTAACCACCAAAGCATCATCGTGGGGTTGGATGGTTCCGATTTTATCCTTGTCCGAGAAGCCCAAAACTGGTTGGATTTCTAGAATAGCCTTCTTTGGCTCTCGATTAGTGCCCTCGGCAGATAGCTGAGTCACAGATATCACTCTGGAAGGGCAGGACCCAGTTCTCCCTGTAGTAATAAAGATGACATTTATCGTTCCCAAGGAAGGTCTCGAGGAATCATCTCTTTGAGATTCTGAGTTTGTCTGGCCCCCCTAACCACTGGAGTGGTGCAAGAGTTGCTTTAGCTTCCCTTCACGGATGAGCTGGTTCAAGCGGTCCCATAGACTTCTACAATCTTCCGTGGTATTGGCAATAGAGGTTTCGATTGCGCCTTGTAGGGTTCCCTGCCATCTTGTTCGGCCATTTGAAGAATGGCTCATGTCTAATCTTTTCTAGAACTTGATGCACTGGCTATCGGAACACAACATTGACTGTCTCGGAACACAACATTGACTGCCTGAGGGTTGGCAGATCTTGACTGCCCAGCAAAATTTCTATGTGGTCGGTCGTTATTGTACCGGTTCGACTTGAAATCCCTCCTCTCCTGAGGGATAACCTTTTTCTTTCCTTTCCCTTGCTGCTGATCTTCTTCAACCCTTTTATACTTATCAATTCGGTCCATGAGTTGGCGCACACTGGTGACAGGTTTGCTAATTAGGGATTTCCTCAAATTGTGATCGGTCGGGAGGTCGAGCTTGAAGGTACTGATGGCCACATCATCAAAGTCACCATTTATTTCGTTGAACATCTCCTAATATCTATCCGAATATGCTTTCAGTGTCTTTCCTTCTCGCATGCATAAGGACAGTAGGGAAGCCAACGGCCGAGGAACCTTGCTGTAGGTGACGAAGCGGGAACAAAATGCCTGGGTGAGCGCCTTAAAGGAACTTATAGAATCTGCCTTCAGGCTGTTGAACCATTTCATTGCAACGGGTCCCAGACTGGATGGGAAGACCTTGCACATCAAGGTTTCGTCTTTGGAATGGACAACCATTCTTTGATTGAAATGACTCACATGCTCCACGGGGTCTGTTCTACCATTGTACATGGTGAAAGCAGGTTGAGTGAATTGTCGAGGAAGTTTAGTCCCCTTGATTTTGCGCGTGAAGGGTGATTTGAAGATTTGGTCCAAGGCCCTGCTCAAAGCGTCGTTTCCCACGCCTTTGTGAGGCGGGCTTCTGACCCTCTGTTCGTGATGGTGTTCCTCTTCGTAGGAGAAAGGCTCGCTGGGCGGGGTTTAAGATCTTTACCTATAACTGACGCCCCTTCCGACATCAGAAGAAGCATCAAAGTTAGAGGGAGTTTGCCTTCGTCGTGCATGGCGCAGTTCCCTCTTTAACCGGTCAATTTCCAACTGCATGGCTTTGTTAGGCTGGTCTTGAGAGATGTGACTTTTGACTCGAGTATGGCTTTTGCTTATACGCGTAGTGTGCACACTGCCTTCTCGATCTCCTCTACGTTCAGGGTTGGCGAGGGGGTTTTCACGCTGGGATGCCATGAATTTCGCCTGGTGTGGACCTGAGCCTACCATTGTTAACTGCTGCACTCACTATCGCGCAAGTTCTCCCTTTAGATAGTGCCAATTGTAGGGGCATGGTTTGCAGCCCAAGCCCAATATGTATGAGATTGTGGGTTAATGAGTCCAATACAATAAAATTGTAGAGAGAGGGTTGAAGAACTGGGCCCTAGTGAATCTAACAATGGCTAGGATGGGTCTGAAAGACAATCATGCAAGAACAAAATGCGTAAAATTGGGTGAATGTATTGTCCGAGGAGGCAAATCTTAGTATCGGTCAATGGAATTGACTACAAGTGCAACTCTAGTTGCTACAGTGTTCTTTCTCTCTCTTCCACCCTATGGAGGGTCTCTTACATTATATAGCTCCTTTTGGACCATCTTGATCCTACACTTGTTGATCATCTAAGCCCTTACTTGAGTGTTTGTCCCATCGGACACCATCTTTGGCTTTCTGTGAGTCATGGTGGCCAAGATAGCACTGTTCAAGGGTTATCTCCACATAAATGCGGCCAGAAAAGTAGTTGCAGTGCATTTAATGCAATGGTAGCAGCTTTTCCTTAGATATTTCTGAGTTCCCATCACTTTTGTATGTGTATGACGCACGTTCTTATTGCTGGAGCCTCCTGGAAGGTCACCTTGATCGTTTGGAGTATAGATTCACCATCCTCCTTACTTATGAGACTTTGAAATTGGAAAAGCCCCTTATAACTATTTGTCCATTCTCAGACTATCTAATGTCATTGGACCAAGCCCAAGGCCCAATATATGATCCTGGGCCCTCATCCTTACAGAAAGGATTCCCCTGTTTCGTCTTCAATTTTTGTTATATCAAGATATTCTTATACAAATTCTAAAATAGCATAGCCTTTAGTTTATTTTTTTTCCTACAAAAAAGAGAAAATGTTAAAACAGTAATACTATCTCACGTGAAAAAAAAAAAAAAAAAAAACTATTATTCTCACCACCCATTTATATTCAAATGTCTAATTCCTATATGTATTTGTTATTTATTTGAATTCAAATAGTTCAATTATCTTTATAATAAAAATACAAAATTATTGCTTCAAAAAAAAAAAAAAAAAATCTACCTCACATAAAAAGAAAAAAACTATAGTGCTCATTCTTATCCCAAAATTTCTATGGTTTTTTTTTTAAAAAAAAAAAAAAAAAACAATTCTTTAAAACATTCCAAAATTTTTGTTATCTGAATTCTATACAGTTATCACAAATCTCCATCCATTCACATTAGCGTATATTTATTATCTTTCTTTTGTTCAAATCTCAAATTTTTTTTTTTTTACTTATCACAATTCTTATCCCAATCAATAAATTCAAATATCCCATTGGGTTTCAACTTTTTATTGTTCTCTATCTCATTTTTAAACATTATTCCACGTTATCTTACCTCTTTCTTTTTTGGCGTAAATGCCCTTTTAGTCCCTACATTTTGGAGTCATTTCTATTTTGGTCCTTACATTTCTATTTTATCACTTTTAGTCTCTAAAATGAAAAACGCGTTCCATTTTGGTCCTTACCGTCACTCACTTAACGGAAATATCCTACGTGGCAAACGGAATGCACTGTTGGCACAGTAAATGCTGACGTGTCCATTAATATACTATTAAAAAAGGAAAAAACAGAATTAAAAATGCCACGTCAACTTAGAATTTTAAAAATTAATTTATCAATTTTAATAAAATAAATAAAAAACAGAACTAAAAATAAAAAACACACGAATTCAGATCTAAATCATACAAACTTTGAAAATCAAACAAAACCAAAAAATCATACAAACCCAGAACAAACAAGAGCACAAACCCAAAAAAATCATACAAACCCAGAAAAATCATAAAAGAATATTGTGAAAAACATAATCAATCCATATATATGCACAAACCAAATCATCCAAAAGAAAAAATAGATTTAAATCCAAAATTTAATCAATACAATCATTAACAAAATACCCACAAAATTGAACAAACTCAACTCAATCCCTCAACCGTACCAACAACAACAAACACAACTCCCACCCAAACAAAATACCCACAAAACCATTAACCCAGTACACCTCAAACTCTTTCACTTAGTAAACTCCCTTGACTGAATCTTAAGCCCTCATCAGAAAACCAGATTTGAACAAGGTGAAAACCCCCACTCAGATCAACAAAAATCTTCTCCCATAAACCCACCATCAGAGTGTGCCACTACCTATCTCCATCGAAATCTCCACCACTGAACTGAGAGATAGAGAGATTAAATAGAGAAAGACCCACTGATTTGAGACAAAAACCACCTACTTATCCAAGAGCACCCACCGATCTGAGGTAGAGACCCACCAATTTGAGGCAAAGATCCACTGCTCTAAAAGAGACAGTGATTTGAGATAGAGAGAGAGAAACCTAATTGAGAGAGAGAAATATTTGGGGTTTTTAGCTAAGAGATTGAGAGAGTTTGAGCAAGATATTTTGAGCTTAGAAAGGAGAGCTCGGGGAAGAACATGAACAATCATGTTCTAGTGAAGAACATGTTCTATTGAAGCTCGCGACGGTGGTTCTCGAACACGACGAGGACTGAGGGGTTTTTGCCGATCGTATCGGCTTTGCTTTGCGTGAGGGAGGCGGAGAAGCCATCTCTTTCTCTAAACCCAGATCCAAAGAGAAAGCCGAAAGAGAGATAGAGATAGAGATCTTGATATGAGAGAGAGAGAGAGAGAGAAAGAGCTTTAGATGAAAGAGAGCTTCATTTTAGATGAGAGAGAGCTTTAGTAAGTTGAATCTAGTGGATGAGCAATGACCAAAATGTTTTTTTATTTGGATTTCAAATAAAGGAAAATGCCGTTGCTGGGTTTGCTCTTTGATTCTGGGTTTATTTTTTAATTTAAGAAGAACATTGAAGAACAAGTCGTTATGTTCTTAGATCTGTAATTTTTTGTTTTTAATTTTTTTTATTTAATTAAAATTAATTTAAATGCTGATGTGGCATTTTTTAATGCCAAAATAGATTTTTTAATTATTATTTTAATGTGTCGTCAGCCACGTCAGCTTTTTCTATTTGTTGGGTGATGGTAAGGACTTAAATGTCAAGCGTTAATTGGTTTAGGGACTAAAAGTGGTAAAATGAAAATGTAAGGACCAAAATAGAAATGACCCTAAAATGTAGGGACTAAAAGTGCATTTATGCCTTCTTTAAAAAAAAAAAAAAAATACACAGTTATTTACATATCACTTTTAAACATTATAACACTAAAAAAAACAAATAAATAAAAAAGAGCATTATTGCACGCCTAAAGTGCATGTGACGAGTCTAGTGAAGAAGATAAAGGAAGAAGCCTAAAATATAATTGAAGTATTTGAATTCAAATAGATAACAAATGCAGATAGAAATCAAACATTTGAATATAGGATAAGAATGAGTAGTTTTTACATGAGGTAGTGGGTTTGTTTTGGAAGAAATAATTTTGTATTTGTTTTTTTTTTATAAATGTATTTGACTTCAAATAGATAACAAATACAAATAGGCATCAAACATTTGAATACAAATGAGAATAATGTTTTATTTCCCCTTTTGTACATGAGGTAGTATTACTCTTTTAACCTTTTTTACTTTTTGCAGGAAAAAAAAAAAAAAAAAAAAAAACTAAATGGTATGTTATTTTAGAATTTGTATAAGGATATTTTGGTATGTCAAAATTTGAAGACAAAACAGGCGAATCCTCCTATTAGTAGTAGTAGTACTAGTAGTGTGTGTGTGTGTGTGTGTGTGTGTGTGTGTGTGTGTGTGTGTGTATAATTAAAATAAAGGCCAAGAGAAAATCCAATTGAATTCTTAATTTTGTGCCATATGTTCATCTTTTGTGTGTGTGTGTGTGTGTGGAGTCAAGTAAGTTATTGGGTTTAAAATCCAAAGAGATTATCCATAACTTTAATCCAAAATACCTGGAAACCCCCAAATTCTCTCTCTCTCTCTCTCTCTCTCTCTCTCTCTCTCATACCCGTTGATCTCTAAAGCATAGTTATTAAATCCGTACCAAATCATCAGTTAAACCGTGAAACCCGTGAACCAAAGTATTATCTAAAATGGTTTGATATAAAATACTAGATATGCAATGACTCATTATCAAACCATGTAAATTCACAGATTGCACGGGTTAATCTTTTTAACCTGTGGACAAAAGAAAAAAAATAATGTGTGTATCTATGAAGAAACTCAAAAAGACTAAACTAAACTATTGAAGTCATTGAACTTTGAAGTCATCAGTTGTATTTGGAGATTTAAATAATTTTGTTATTCTCTAGGGTTTAATTATTAAGCTAAAAATGTATTTTAAGTCTCTATGAGATATGCTATTTCTAGAATTTTGGGGTATATAACTTTGTTATTGGATGATTTATGTGAATGATGTGTTTATTTTTTTTAAATTCTCTAACTTTATGTCATATGATGTAATTTTTTTATTGTTAAAATTATCAATTTGTCTAAATTGAGTATTTTTTTTAGTTGATTTTTATAATTATAAAATATATTTTTTAATTAATTTATAAACCTACAATTCAACTAATGAACCAGTGGCCAATTCTTCAGTTGGGTTAACCTCTTGTATGGTTTTGATAACTATGCTCTAAAGGGATTTTTTTTTTTTAACCTTCCTCGTGCTTATCTACAAAGGTTGTCCATCTTCACATCAAACACAACCACCTAATATTTCTCCCTCTCTTACCTCTTTCAAGTGCCAAAGGTCTCTAAAACTCTAAATTTCTACTCCATTTTAAATCATAACATGTTACTATTGCTAATAGAATAAGAAATAGTCATTGAAAACCCAAAACACGACTCAAATCTTTTTATAGAAAAAAGACACAGACTAAACTACTTCAATTCAATGCATTTCATCTCTTTTTGCTTTTAAAAAAAATAATATTAATAATATTTAACAAATCTTGTGCATTGCATGAGTTACAGTCTAGTATAATAGAATGAGTAAATCATACTAGAAAGGAATAGAATACATTTAAGTAATGGAAATGAATGGAAGTTGGAGACCCTACCATGGAGGAGGAAGGACTCTTCCCAACTTTATTAAGCATTAACGGATAAACATAAAGTTACCTTTTTAGTATTATATTATTTTTATAATAATTTGATAGTTGGGTTTAGGAAATTTAAATATAAGATGTATTCGTGGGAAACATTATAAATTTATGAGATGTCATTTTAGTTACAAGGCTCTTGGCACTTCTTTTAAGTGTTGCACCTTAGTTACATAATTGAACACAATATTGTTGCATTCCATTGGCCAATGAACCAAATCATTGAACTTAATTGTCTTTAGAAAAGATAACACTCAATATAGTCATGTCGTTGATTCAATTGAAGAACCTAAAGTATAATACCTAATGATTCAACAAAAAAAAGTATAATACCTAATGAATCATTCCTAAATTTTGCACCTTTATTTTCTTTCAATTTTCTTTTTTATGAAATGTATTTCCTCTAAATTTCAAAGTAAATATATGTTGATACTCATTTTTTGACAAAGAGCCTAATAGTAGAAGAAACCCAACAATAAAGAAGGTAAGAAGGGAAAAAAAGGTAAAGAAATAAGGAAATAAGCCCAGTGGGCTGAAATGGCAGGATTGATGGCCTGTAGGCCCATAAGAATAAAAAGAGGTAAAGAAGAAGTAAATGGGTCAAGAAAACCCAAGGAATGAAGTAATAAGCTCATAGGAATAATAAGAGGTAAAGAGGAAGTAAATGGGCCAGGGAAGCCCGAGAAATGGATTAGTAAACTCAATGGGCTGGCTTAAAAGCTAATAAACCCAAAAGGTAATAAGAAGTAAAGATGTAATAATTGGGTCGAAGAAGCCCAAAGAATTTAACAAAAAGCCCATAGAAGTAAAAGAGGTAAAAAAGAAGTAAATGATTGAAGTCCAAAGAATGAAGTAATGAAATGGGCTGGCACAGCAGAAATGTTGGCCAACAAAGCCCAAAAGAGGTAAAGATGTGGAAAGTGGGTTAAGGAAGCCCTGAGCAAAAGAGTGATGAAGAAGTGGGCTGACACGACAGGAGCATTTGTTTGCAAGCCCACAGGATAACAAGAAATACAAAGAGAGGTAAAGTTATAGTAGGCCCGATGAATTGATATGGCAGAATCAATGGCCAAAAGGCCCACGGTCATAGAGAAGGAAAAGCATGGGCTCAGCAGGAAAATGAAGGCTTTTGCCCAAGTAATACGCAGTCCAAGAAGGGGTAAAAGGTAGAAAATAAGAGCCTAAAAGCCCACACATCCTTCATGCCACAAAAGATAAACATCAACTAGCACATACAATATAATCAAACAAATGTGAAGGCATCAGAAATGGTGTGAAGTCCAAAAAGAAACAAATTCAGATGGAGTGGAGCATGCACAAAGGGCCATGACACCACCTACTTGTACCTAACCAATACATGGGAGGTGGGCTATGGGTCAAGGTTTTCAGAGGGTGTGGTTTGGCAGTGGGGAGAAAAAGGGATCTATTTTAGGGTTATCGCTCAAGCTTCTTTGGGAAAAATGTCCTGCTAAGATGGCATTTCACCCAAAAGAGGTAATTATAGGCTGGGACCACTTGATGCATGCCATAGAGGTAGGTGATGAGTTAGTTTAATCCTTATTCGGATGAGTGAAGTAAAAACGGAGAGAGGAAAGAAACAAGACAAGTAATTTTGTTTGGGAATGGAGAGTGATGCAACCAACACACTCTGAGCAAACTTAGTGGCTGGGTAGTCGGCAGGCCAGTGGGCAGTCTTAGAAGGACACCCATAAGGAGGTTAAAGCAGTTGAGGGGTAAAAATGGTAAATCCCACAATCGTAGATGGTATAAAAAGGGGTAGCTATGAACAGTGAAAAGGGGGACGGGAGGGAGAAGAGATAGAAAGAAAAAGAAAGAATAGAGAAAAGAAAAAGAACACACAGAAAAACCAGAGAGATATAAGTGATAAGAATAGAGGTATGCATCAATAGACTACCTCTTCTCTCCTTCTTGATAGACCCACTCCCCAAGGGATTGAAATTCAAAACTTAAACCATTTATGTCATTTTTCCAAAGTACGTAACTTCTATGGCAGGAGCCTTTCCTTGAGGTTACTGCACAATAAGTAATAGATGCCACTATTAATTACTGGCCATATCCCTCTTAGGCAATACATCAAACAATTGTATAGCATACTCAAAAGCATTGCATTTTTTGAGTACAAGTTCACTAGAGCAATGACCACATAAACATCAATTGCAAAACCTATTTTGAATTAGGCATTTCATAAGCTTTAACAATCATATAAATAACTGGAAAAGTAATTGATGAGGCCTTTGCAAACAAGCTCACATAAACCCCAACACCCAAAAATTAAACCAAAACAAGAAATTTCACATAAACCCCAACCCCAAAAATTAAAACAAACCAAGAATTTTCGACAAATTGCACATATTACCTTTGGAAAACATGGAGTACTTGCATTACACAGAAAAAAAAAAAAGAAAAAAAAAATACGAATGAAAAAAAGTACCAATGGCTGACATACTTGCTATCAAACGGCAAGGCAGAATCACCAGGGCACTGTTTGGACAACAAGAAAACGGCCGGATAAAGAACTCGGCGACGTTCTGGGTTGGCTCCACCTCTTTCTCTTCTCTTTGCCGCTTAGAACAGTCTCTTATCTCTCTTCTTTCTACTGGGTTTGGGTGATTTAGTTTTCAAAAGGCACGTGAGTGTCATGTGGTTATTCCATTAGCGTTTTAACGTGAGTTTAATTGAGGTATTGATTTGGTAGCTATAAATAGATTAAGGACTAAATTGGCCGATATAAAAGTTGAGGGGTCTTTTGACCATTAATCTAAAGTTCAAGGGGTGTATGGGCTTTTTTCTTATTTTTAAAGATATAAATATAGACTAACCTCTTCACACATGTGAACGCGTTAAAAAGCTCTTATATTTTCTAAAATGTTAATAGTTTTGGTTTATTCTAATTTGTGTTTGATGCATTTTCCAATCACAAAAATATTTAGGGGGTGTAATGAGATGTGGCACAAAATAATTAATACACCCACAAATGCATAAAATAATGAACACATTTATACAAGAACAATTGATTTCAAAACTACTTCGGTATTTTTTTTATTTTATTTTTTTATTTTTTATGGATAGCCTCATGACACTCCTATATGTACCAATACTTCCAATGGATAGCCTTAGATATTATTTACTATATGTCTATAAAATTATTTTTTATGCATAATATGATCGAATTTACACTTAAACCTTGAATTGGGATAAATAAAAAATTATGACACTAAATCCCCAAAAAAAGAGCCTTATGCATAGAGATTAATAATTTAGGAAAAAGTTTAGTTACAAATTTAGTTATTGTTACATATTTTGAAAATATAACCATTAGAAATATGTTCTCTATACTCTTAACACAAATAGCAAATTTTGTGCCAATTGGATATTATTTATTATATGTTCATAGAAATATTTTTTATGCAATTTAAACAATTGATTGATGACATAGCTATAGATCTTTAATCTTTTATGAATTTTACAAGTGGAGGATATAAGAAGAAAATATAATCCATTGATGGATTTGTTAAAATTCACATAATTTGTAACCTTAAACTACAATCAAGTTTGTAGCCAAACTTTGTTAATGCCAAAAATATAATGTTAAATAAAGAAGGAAAACCAAATGTAAATGCCCCCATGCAGGATCGAACTACAGATCTTTAGTTTACAAGACTGACGCTCTACCACTGAGATATAGGGGCAGATGATATTGGTTTCTTTGCAGAACTAATTTTAATCAAAATCTTTGCTTTACAAAAATGCTACTTAACGGTGTTCGGTTCAACCTCCTTAATTGGGATAAATATAATATCGATCAAGACAAAAGAAAAGTTAGAATTGAAAGGAACGAAATGGTTTTGGCGCTTTCTCAATTTATCATGCATATTAAACACTCTAACAAACATCTTTGAAATAGTATTATTATTATTGTTCACTGTAAAGAGTCTTTAATATAATCATAGAAGGTTATTACAACACATATATAATTTTTATTTATTCTTTCAAATCGGATACATAAGCCGTAGAAAGTGGCAATTGAGAGGACATCTCACCCTCAATTATTTTACATATATAAGATGAAAGAAGAAAATAAATTAATAAATAAATAAAACAAACACACATCCTCTTCTATTTTTTAAAATGTTAATAGTTTCCATTTATTCTAATTTTTGGTTGATGCATTTTCTTTGAGAAAAAACCATTTAGCCACGTACCTGATTCACTGATTATTTTTATATTTTTTAATACAATGGTTATATGTCTTTAGAATATGCCTTAGATGGGTTTTTTTCAATGAAGTCAGATGTTTTTAGCTTAGGTGTTGTTGTGCTTGAGATTATTAGTGGGAAAAGGAATTCATGATTTTATCAACCTGAACATGCTTTGAGTCTTCTAGGCTATGTAAGTTTGCTGAATTTTTTTCATACCCGTCAACCTTATGGTCATCCTCTCTACTTCATAACACTTTCACTCTTGAATCGATTCCAGGCATGGCATTCGTGGAAAGAAGAAAAGGCACTGGATTTGATAGAACAGACACTATGTGAAAGTTGCAATACAGATGAATACTTGAAGTGCGTAAATGTTGGGCTGCTATGCGTACAAGAAGATCCGAGTGATCGTCCAACCATGTCTAATGTTGTTTTTATGCTTGGCAGGGAAACTGCAACTCTTCCAACCCTAAACAACCAGCTTTCATTGTAAGGCGATTGCCTTCTAGCAGAGCTTCTTCTTCTAGTAAACCTGAAACGTTCTCTAATAATGAGTTAACAGTCACTTTAGAAGATGGGCGATAGTTCTTGAGGTTCAATTTCTAGCTAGTCTTGTACTTCTCTCCATTCATCAATGTTATAAAGTTTCAACTTTCAACTGCATTTCATGTGTAATCTTTTGTTATAGGGATATACCCTATTGAAATATATGATTGATGGAACATTCTTCCATCCACAACTTGAGAGACTTTATAAGTTATTTTAAGGCACCTTTTCTATTCTAAGTTTTACCCTTAATAATGTCACTGTTTCCTAAATACTAGAGCACCGTGTAATGTATCGAGCTTTGACTCATCTAGCTTTGATTTTGAAATCAAAAGTAAGGTCCTTGATTATGTGAACTTTCCCAGTTTTCCTAGAAGGAAAAAGTTTTCTCAAGTACTAAGTCAAGCATGACAGCTGGAATGCTTTATGAAAAAAATAAAATAAATCTAATTTGGATCCCAACTTACAATTTAATGGATTAAGTGTTGCTTAAGTCCAGAGTTAGCAATCTAATAATAGTGCACCACATTATTTTTTTTTTTTTGAGAGAGAATAGTGCACCACATTAAACAAAGAATTACTGCCAGTATGGGGCAAGGCAAAACATAGATATAACTTCATATACACACATATAAGCATGCATGTATACAGTGGTAAACCCTCCTTAGGACCATGTATGCATGTGACCAAATTCTGTTGGTCAAAATTGACGAAACTATGATGGAGTGGTCAATTTCACAAATATAAAAATATCAAGAAATTATAAGGAAAAATTGAAAACTCAGAATTCCGTTTGCGACTGACCGAAACCCAAGGGTGGTTTTGTATTTTGGCATTGTCTTAGGGTGTTTTCCTGGGCCACAATAAAATTTTAAAATAATATATAATTTCAACAGTAAATTATGTAACCAATACATACATAATTTAGAAAAGAATGTAGTCATTTTACTTAATTAATAAGTGTTATATCATAGTTTACCAAAAAAAAAAAAAGTGTTATATCATATGTTTAAATATCATTATGATTTTTCTCAAAAAAAGAAGAAGAAAGAATATCATTATGATTATTTTTATTATTATTTTTCTATTTTATTAATTCATTATCTTCAAAGTATTTTTTTTTTTATGAATTTCTCATTAATTTATGAGATTTTGATCTAATTTTTTTATTATATTTTTTATATTGTTAGTAAAATATTTATCAAGGGATCCTATTAGAAATTCTATTGACTTTTTTATTCTTCTCTCTTTATGTTTTTATTTTTAAATAACAAGTTTTTAATTTTTAATTTTTTAAATATCCTAGTAGACATTTATAATTTTTTTAAATGTTAAAGTTAAGGTAGGCAGGTGCAATATGACGAAAATAAGAACATGCTTACTATCAGCCAAAAGAAAAAAAAAAAAATTCATTTTCTTAGTAAAGGAGGAAATAATATGGTGATATAAATGCGGCAGAAATGAGTTAATAACAACAATAAAAAGAAAAGGAAACAACATTAATGCTTGATCAATAAAAGGAAGAAAGATTAGTTTGGCGTGCTTGGTTTCTCAACGGAGTCAAGTCCAGGAAGGGAACCACTCTTTAATGTGGACAATCTCACGGGGAAGTCTTGCCACAGAAATTGCCCACTTTGAGAGAATGGGCCTTGATGGCTTATCTTCGAATTCCTTAATCCTCCTTAGAGAACAAGCTATTAGAGGGAGAGAAGGGAATAGCTTGTTGGTCCATGCCCACCATCACACTCTTGCTCACTCTCTGTTTTTCCTTACTAAGTCTCCTGTTTTCTCCTTCTCAAAAAAAAAAAAAAAAAAAAAAAAAAAAAAGTCTCCTGTTTTCTCTCTTATATTTCACTCCTTTTCTTACTTGTTTTTCCCTTGTTTTATCTCTTGTGTTTTCCTTCTTCCTTCCTCTGTTCTCCCTCGTTGATACCTCCCACTGTGCATAGCTAAGGCCCTTTTTATATTATCTGCCGTGAAGGGTTTTTACTATTTTACCCCTTAACTACTTTGGTCCTGGTATAGGTGCTCTTCCCAGACCACCCATTGGTCTGTCGGCTGCCCAGCCATCACCACTTACCTGTGCTGGCCGTGCCCCATTCCAATCCTAAACAAAATAGTTTTATTTTGTTTTCTTGCTCTCCGTGGCATTCCCATCCGGATAAGGGTGGACATTCTCTCTTACTAACACCTATGGCATGGACCTAGTGATTCTAGCTTTTCTTTCTCTCTTTTGGGTGGTATGTCATCCCAGCAGGACATTTTCCCCAAAATAATTTGAGCGGGAACCCTAGAATAGGCTTCTCCCTTCTCTCCACTGCTAGACCATATCCTCTCTAATCTCTGACCCATGGCCCACCACTCTTGTATTGGCCGGGTACAAGTGGGTGGTGCTTGAGCCTTGTGCGTGCTCCACTTCTATGTATGTCCATGGCTTGTTTGTTGTTCATGCATTTGCCATGACCTAGGGCTTGTGTGGTCTTTGCTGCATGTTTTGCTACTCATTCTTAACCTCTTGTGGCATGGGTGAGTCACTAGGTTTTCAATCTTTATACTTTGCTTCCTCCCTAGGTTGGGTCTTGCTTGGACATGGGCCTTTCCTTCTTTAATCCAACCCTTACCCCTTTTGTGGGTCGGTTGACACCTTTGCCATGTCGCTTCGTTGTTTCTGCCATGTTATCATTTGACTTGTGCTTGTTGGGCCTCTTTTGGGCCTGCTGTACACTTTCCTTCTGCTTATTTCCAGTAGCCATGTACTATCGTTGGGCTTGTACTCACGCTTTTTTGAGCTTCCTTGATCCATTTTATTCCTTTGGGCATCCTCGGCCCGTTTCATTTCTTCGGGCATCCCCGACCCATTCCAATCCTTCATTCCCATGGGCTTTTGCTAAGTCTTTTGGGCTTCCTCGACGCAAATTACCATATCCTTTACTTTCGGGGTTTATGGGTTTTTCCACCAACCCCTTTTACTTAGTTCCTTCCTTTGGACTTATCGGCCCATTTTTGCTTGCTTTCCATTTCTCATAATGCCCATGGGTTTACTACTTCTTTCTTCGGGCTCCTTTAGGCCTGCTTGCTTTCTTTGAGGCCCTTTTTCTATTTTACATGCTTATGGACCATTATTCTTGCCATTCGAGCTTAATAGTTTTCTTCTCAATTTGCTAATTCTTCTTCTTCATTCCCTCCCATATTGTTAGGCTTTTTCCTATTATTGGGCCTCTTTGCCAAAGTGGGCATTAACAGTTACAAACTTAATTGTTGTTACATATTTTGAAAATATAACAATTAGATTGTATATTCTTTATACTCTTAACAAAAATATCAAATTTTGTGCCAATTGGATATTATTTATTATATTTCTATAAATTTATTTTTTATGCATAATTTTATACTACAAAAACTTGCAATTTAAACAATTGATTGATAACATAACTATTAATATTTTATTTTCTATGAATATTACAAGCGTAGAATATAAGAAAATATAATCAAATAGTGGATTTGTTAAAATTCACATAATTTGTAATCTTAGGCTACAATCAAGTTTGAAACCTATTGTTAACAAGTTTACTCCTAGGCTAGTGGGTTTTTTTTTTTTTTTTTTTTTTTTTTCATGGGAAAAAAGGAAGTTTTTTTGGTTAGTGAATTCTTTTGAATTGAATGGAAGACCTAACTCAAAATTGGAGTCGCCTCACCCTAACTGATAGGGAGGGCCCGGGATGCAGCCTGACTTTGCAGACACTTTGGAGGATTTTTCATTATTTCAAAGTTTTTTACGAAGAGAACTCTAAGCATTGACATTATTGCTCGAACTTTCAACCCTTTATGGAGGGCTTGCAATGGTTTCAAGATTCAGAGCTATGGACATCATACGGTTTTATTTACTTTCAATAACAAAAAAAAGACGTCGATAGAATTATCTCAAGCGAGCCATGGAGCTTTGACAAACATTTGGTTGTGATGCAGGGATATGGAAAAGAAACTCCAGTAGGTGACGTGAAATTTGACAGTGCAAGTTTTTGGGTTCAACTACATGGCATCCCACCACGATACATGACAATGGAAGCAGCTTTGAAGATTAGTGAAGTGATTGGGGAAGTGTCTAGTCCGAAAGACTTCAAGGAGATTGATGGTGGGAACTTCCTACGACTAAGGGTGAGTTTGCACTTAACTCTACCTTTGTGCCCGGGTCGTCTTATTACTCGAGAGAATGGGAAACAAATTTGGATAAGCTTCAAGTACGAACATCTGCCAAACCTATGCTATTGGTGGGGTCGCCTCACCCATGACGACAAGGATTGTGAAACTTGGATTGACAGTGAGGGAACTTTAAAACTAGAGGATAGGTAGTTCGGCCCAGGATTACAAGCTTTAGCCTTCATTTCAACACGAAAGACAGGGATGATAGTGCCAGGCTATTACACTACAAGGAAAAAAACTGAAGTTACCTCCCTTCCTTCCCCAATGGACGCTGAAGTGACTGCTAATTCAGGTAAGAAGCCGATGACACTCAAGGAACTGGTACAGGATGATGGTCGAAATAAAGCCAACGGCCATGAAGCATGATGGGACTGACGAAATAGATCATGGAAGAAGTAATCTTCGCCGACGAGGCTATCCTTCAATGACGAGTATATACTCGTCACTGACGATTCTGAACATTTTCATTCAATGCCATTAATAAATGTAAGGGACGGTTACAAAACCAGTCGGACAGACCATTGGGACAAAATTAGAGCCATATGATGAGGCAGAAAATGTTACCCAGAGGGACATTAAGAACCACTATAATTACCCAACGGCTAGAGACTACAACAACATATATAAAGCCCTCACACACCCCAAAGAAAAGGTATGAACATATTGAGAATTGATACTATTTTGATTACTTATTCTTGAGTAATTCTTGTCACTGACTTTAGCATCGGAGGTGTTTTGGCAGGCACCACACCGGTGACCGTCTTTTAGAAAACATCTTTGTGAGAGGCCGAAAACTGTTTCTGCCTACGTTCATTGGCCGACGAATTCACACTTCATCAGTTTGGCGCCGTCTGTGGGGACGACATTTTCGTGTTCTAACTCGAAATAGTAGTTTCCGATCAGTTATTCTTCTTAAGATGGAGTCTAATCAAGATTCTACAGCCCTGGCTCAACAAATTCAGGCTCTTGCAGCCACAGTTGAGGAATTGACTAGGCAGAACCAGGAGATGAAGTTACGGCTTCAACAAGAGGAGCATCGGTCCAAGGGAAATCAAGAAGATGAAGGGGATAGTCATAGAAGAAGTAACCCTCGAAGGCCCACTACTCCAACCGAGCAGAACTCAGATATGCTGAAGGAGATGAGGAGGGAAATGGACGAACTTAGGAACGCCATCAAGGAGAAAACAGAGCGAAGTGTGGATCGAATGGTCCGAGCGACGGATTCACCGTTCACAACAGCAGTCCTCGATTGTCCAGTGCCGTTAAAATTTCGGTTACCTCAGCTCGAGCCCTTCAATGGGCTGAAGGATCCTCAAGATCACCTAAACACCTTCAAGACGACCCTGGGACTTCAGCAGCCCCCGGATGAAATATTGTGTCGTTTCTTCCCAACTACACTCAGGGGAGCTGCACGAGAATGGTTCACAAAATTGCCAACATCGTCTATCGATACGTTCGAGCAGTTGAGCAACGCCTTCCTGCGTCATTTTATTGGAGGACAACGACCAAAGAGGACCGCAGACCATTTACTTACCGTCAGGCAGGGAGAAAAGGAAACTTTAAGGTCGTACGTAAAACGCTTCACAAGGGAGACACTAGAAGTAGATGAAGCTGACGATAAGGTGCAGCTGACGACCTTCAAGGCGGGTTTGAGGTCCAGGGAACTTGTTACCTCACTCGCGAAGAATCTCCCAAAAACGATGGCTGAAATGCTCCTAAAAGCGCAGAAGTACATGAACGCTGAGGACGCATTGGCTGCAATCAGGGACGGAGACAGACCAGGAGACAAAGGCAAAAGAGAAGATGACCGTAAAGGACAAAAGCGGGATCGTCCAGATCGTCGAACTAATGACGGGGTCAGAAGGAAGGATGATAAAAGCCCCCGAACGGTAAAATTCACTCCTCTCGTTATGCCTGTTGACAAAATTTTGACGCAGATTAAAGATGAGCACTATCTTAAATGGCCACCGCCATTGCATTCGTCCCCTAGCGTCCGCGACAGGAGTAAGTACTGTCGATTCCACAAAGATCATGGCCATTTCACCAAAGATTGTAGGGATCTCAAGGAACAAATAGAAGAATTGATATGAAAAGGGAAGTTGCAGAAATTCGTAAAGAAAGGAGAACACAATAAATTCCGAGATGAAAACAAAGGCCAACATGAGTCCTCGTCCAGGAACGATGGCCATCAATCCCAACCTCCTCAAAAAGTGATCGGGGAGATACAGATGATCACAGGGGGACCAACCACCGGGGGCTCATTCAAGTCACTCAAGAAAGCACATCAACGACAAGTGAATAGCGTCTATCTAACACCCCTGCCAAAGCACAGACGAACTGATCAGGATATGACCTTCAATGAGAGCGACGCCAGAGGGGTGAAACAGCCTTATAATGACCCCCTGGTCATAATGCTCACCATAGAAGGATTCAACACCAAAAGGATCCTCGTGGACAACGGTAGCTCTGCTGATATCATTTACTTTTCTGCATTCCAACAATTGAAGCTAAATCCTAGAAGACTTCGTCCGTTCGACTCCCCTCTCGTCAGTTTCAGCGGTGACAGGGTATATCCCAGAGGCATAGTGACGCTGACAGTAACAGTGGGAGCATGCCCAAAGCAGCTGACTCGTCAGATAGACTTTTTGGTAGTAGACTGTCCCTCATCCTATAATGTCATCATCGGAAGGCCAGCACTCAACAAGTGGAAGGCGTCAACGTCCACCTACTGCCTGAAGGTAAAATTCCCAACGAAAGATGAGGTTGGCGAAGTTAAAGGAGACCAAGTTCTAGCTCGAGAATGCTATCAAGCTGTTTTAGCAGCTAAGGAGAACCACACGTGGATAGTAGAAGAAAAAGAGGAAGAAAAAGTGGAAGCACTGGAAGTAGTGGAGTTGATCGAAGGGGAAAAGACAAAAACAACCAAAATAGGAACGACCTTAAGTCCTGAGATGAGAATGAAGCTCATTTAGTTTCTCAGGGAGAATATGGACGTCTTTGCCTGGAGCCATGATGACATGCCAGGCATATCTCCAGAAGTTATCCAACACAGGTTGAATGTGAACCCAGAAAGGAAGCCCATCAAGCAGAGACGAAGAACCTTCGCGCCCGAGAGAGACCAGGCAATTGCTGACGAGGTGAATAAACTTTTAACTGCAGGCTTTATCAGAGAGGTGTACTATCCAGACTGGCTTGCAAACGTCGTCCTAATAAAGAAAGCAAACGGAAAATGGAGAATGTGTGTAGACTTCACGGATTTGAACAAGGCCTGCCCGAAGGACAGTTTCCCTCTTCCAAGAATAGATCAGCTAGTAGACTCGACGGCCGGGCACAAGCTGCTGACATTCATGGATGCATTCTCAGGATACAACCAGATAAAAATGGCTAACGAGGATCAGGAGAAAACTGCCTTCATCACCAGTCAGGGGCTCTACTGTTATAAGGTAATGCCCTTTGGACTGAAGAACGCAGGAGCGACGTATCAAAGGTTGGTAAATAGAATGTTCGTCAAGCAAATAGGCAGGAATATGGAAGTATACGTCGACGATATGCTCGTCAAGAGCAAGGAAGAGCTCGCTCATCTGGATGACCTTAAGGAGACATTCGATACCCTCAAGCAATACCAAATGAAGCTGAACCCTGGTAAGTGCGTTTTTGGTGTCGCCTTCGAAAAATTCCTGGGATTCATGGTGTCTCAGAGAGGAATTGAAGCAAATCCTGAGAAGGTGCAAGCCATAATCAATATGGCATCACCTAAGACCGTTAAGGAAGTCCAGAAGCTCATAGGTCGGATTGCAGCTCTTAACAAGTTCGTGTCTAGAGCAACGGACAAATGCTTACCATTCTTTAAGACCTTAAAGCAAGCCTTTGAATGGACCGACGAATGTGAAGCGGCCTTCCAGGAGCTCAAGCGTTACCTTAGCAATCCACCGCTCCTAAGCCCGTCCAAAGAAGGTGAAAACTTGTACTTATATTTGGCAGTTTCATCTACAGCCGTCAGTGCAGCCTTAATATGAGAAGAAGATAGGAAACAGCTTCCAGTGTACTATGTCAGCCAAGCTTTCCAAGGAGCTGAATTCAGGTACCCAAAGATCGAGAAAATCACGTTTGCATTGATTGTAGCCTCGCGCAAGCTCAGGCAATACTTCCAGGCAAACCCAATCTTAGTGATGACGGACCAACCCATCAAGAAATCTATGAACAAGCCCGAAGCAGTCGACAGGATGGTCCAGTGGGCGATTGAACTCAGCCAATTCGACATAGAATACCATCCCAGGACGGCCATCAAAGCACAAGCTCTGGCAGACTTCATCGCCGAGTTTACCCATCCAGACGAGCTTAGCCTTGCCAGCATGGACGAGACATGGGTGATGCAGACCGATGGCTCATCAGCCCAAAAAAGAGGGGGAGTAGGGGTCGTCATAACCACTCCTGACGGAGAAACATTGAAATATGGAGTTCAGCTAAAATTTCCAGCCACCAATAATGAAGCTGAGTACGAAGGAATTCTGACAGGTTTAAGGCTCGGAAAAGAGCTTGAGGCCAGGAACTTGCTAGTTCAGAACGACTCAAGGCTAGTAATCGGGCAGATCAGAGGAGAATACGAAGCAAAAGAAGAAAGAATGCAGAAATATCTCAGGTTGACAAAACGCTTGACTCAAGAGTTCGAGAAGGTGGAGTTCGTCCAGATTCCGAGAAGCCAGAATATGGCTGCAGACGAAGTTTCAAAGATAGCCTCGTCGGAAGAGACAGAGCTAAGGGCAGACCTGATGATGGAGATCCAGCGAAACCCCAGCATAGAAGAAATTTCAACGTTTGCAGTCCAGGGCACAAGTAGCTGGATGACGCCCATCATATCCTTCCTCCAGGATGGCCATCTACCCCAAGACGTAGATGAAGCCAGGAAAGATCAAGAAGAGATCCGCCAGATTCACATTTCTCAATGATACCTTATACAAAAGAGGTTTCTCCATGCCTTACTTAAGGTGCGTTGACGAAGGAGAAGCTGAATACGTCCTGAGAGAGGTCCATGAAGGGATCTGCGGAGATCATGCAGGCCCAAGATCCTTGGTAAGGAAAATTATGCGAGCAGGTTACTTCTGGCCGACCATGCAAGATGACGCAACAGGATTCGTGAAGAAATGTGACAAATGTCATAGGTTCGGGAACATTCAACGGCTCCCATCAGAAAAGCTGACGACGATAACATCTCCATGGCTGTTCGCACAATGGGGAATTGACATCGTTGGCCCACTACCTCAAGGCAAAGGTCATGTAAAATTCTTACTAGTTGCTATTGATTATTTCACTAAATGGGTTGAAGCAGAGGCACTGGCGACCATCACCGAGGCCAGAATCCAGGGGTTCGTGTGGAAGAATATAGTTTGCAGGTTCGGGATCCCACGGACGATAATATCAGACAACGGACGACAGTTCGATAGCTAGAGTTTCAAGGATTTCTGCTCGAGCTTGGGCATCAAGAACCAATTCTCGTCACCAGGCCACCCACAAGCGAACGGGCAGATAGAAGTGACGAACCGCACGTTACTCAAGATCATAAAAACCAAACTGGACGATGCGAAAGGTGCCTGGCCAGAGGAACTACCCAGCGTCTTGTGGGCTTACAGAACCACTGTTAGAACTCCAACGGGAGAGACTCCCTTCAGACTTACTTACGGTACAGAAGCAGTGATCCCTGTCGAAATGGGAATAACCAGTACCAGACGAGAAGCTTTCAATCAAGAAAATAATGACGACCTACTGCGAGTGGATCTAGACTGCATTGACGAAGTTAGGGACAAAGCCTTCAGCAAAATGACAGAATACCAGAAGAAAATGACAGACTACTACAACAGAAGGGTGAAGCTCAGGCGACTCAACATAGGAGATCTCGTCCTGCGTAAAGTGTCCCCAGCAGCCAAGGACCTAGCTCAAGGAAAGCTCGGCCCTACATGGGAAGGACCATACAGAGTCATTCACTACTCCAGACAAGGCAGCTATCATCTGGAGTCTCTAGACGGGAAGAAGCTTCCAAGACCGTGGAACATCGAGCATTTAAAGAAATACCATTAGTAAATGTAACAGAAAGATGTATTCGTCATTAACGATCAATAAATGAATTATTCAGCTAATATTTGTGTGAAAATAGGTTGACTAAGAAGAAACTCAAAATGACTGAGTAACAAGATTCCGCTTAGACGGATGTAAGTTACTAACGAAGAAATCTACATAAAGCCAAAAATGGCTAAGTAACAAGATTTCGCTTAGACGGATGTGAGTTACTGACGAAGAAATCTACATAAAACCAAAAATGGCTAAGTAACAAGATTCCACTTAGATGGATGTAAGTTACTGACGAAGAAATCTACATAAAGCCAACAATGGCTAAGTAACAAGATTCCGCTTAGACGGATGTAAGTTACTGACGAAGAAACCCACTCAAAGCCAAAAATGGCTAAGTAACAAGATTCCGCTAGACGGATGTAAGTTACTAACATATGTAGGCATGCCAAAGTGGCAATAAAATGCCAGAAGAACGCTACTGAAGACAAGGAAAAAGAAAGAAGAAAAACAAACATAAGATGCTACCAAGACAGCGAACACGGCAAGCATACATCAGATCAAATACAAGTAAGTGCCAAAGAAATGAAATTAAAGCCTAAAATTAACAGGCAAGTTACCATTGTTTTACTACTAAAGGCCCATAAACGCTGGGCTAAAAGAGCCGTTCTCAAAATAAATGAAATTGTTCTGTAAATAGATTTACAAATGGCCAAAGCATGACGGGCATCACAAAAAAAAAAAAAAAAAAAACTTTTAAGTAACAGGTTCAGGTTTCAGAAGTCGGAGGGGCATTCACGACCACATCATCGACAGCAGGCGCATTTACTGGGGTGTCATCGGCAGGAACCTCAGACAGAGTAGCTTCGTCAGCAGCCATCTCTTTGTCCACTTCTTCCAGGTCCAGGTTTCCAATATCAACGCCAGTTGGATGCTTGACCATGTACCTTCGAAGAAGTTCAAAGCCTTTAAAGTACCAACTGAAGAGCACAGTATTGTACTCCTCAGTGGTTTGAAAAGCCTCAACGGACCTAGCCGCAATGGTCTTCAATGATTCCTTAGAGCTTTGAAGCTGCTCGTCCTTCTCCAGGTTCAGCTGGCGCTCAACTTTGAGATCGTCACCTAAAACCTTGACCTTCTCCTTGAAAGTGGTAGCTTCGTCCATGGAGTCAATCAAGTTCTTCTTCAGCTTTGAGTTTTCACTCTCCAAAGCTAGCACTTTTGATGAAAGGGATGCTAGCTTAGCCTCTTGAGTGAGATACTCAGAGGCGATATGTAAGCTTTCTCCCAGGACCTGAAAAGATGTCTCACTTCCTCAAAAAAAAAAAAAAATTTTAAGATTGCTCATGAAAGAAGTAAAAGCACGTCACCTGGATTAGTTTGTGGACGTGGCCACCAGCTACCGTATTGAAGGGGACCCTAGAAAAAGCCTTCAAATCGTCAGCCGTGACGATGCTATGAGCCCTCTCAACAGCCAGCCTTTCATCCCCCCAGATCGTAGAAGCATCCCCTTTCTCCTTCTCCTTCTCCGACAGGCGTGGCCTCTTAGTGACGGGCGTAGGAAGCTCCTCCACTGAAGTAGAAGGAGAAGCAGTCCTCGTTGTCTCAGTGCCGGAGACAAGAGGGGTAACGGAGGCAGGAGGGGTGGCAGAAGGGGTCCTCCCTACTACACGGACGGTCTTTTTCCCTATATTCGACAAGGGCTCATCCTTCTTTGCCCTCATCTTTGCGTACATCTCCCTATTGAACTTTGATGTCATTTCTGTCGAAAGAAGAATGTCAGTCCCAAAAAAAAAAAAAAAGGGTGCAACATTGACGAAGCTGGAACTTACTCTTTTTTCCTTCTATCTGAAGATTCTTTAAGACGAAAGCAGAGGGCTCAGGCCCGAGGCAGTAGAATGCCAGAGTCTTGGGATCAACGAGATCGTCCCAACTCTTGATGGTTCACGCGTATTTAATGGCTTTCTGCACTCGTTCCCGATACCTACTCTTAAGCTTTGGTCGTCTTTTCACTAAAAAAAAAAAAAAAAAAAGGAGTTTAGCAGCCATGATAGTAAACATAAGTGGCATTCAAGAAACGAAGAGGAAATATTGACGCACCTAAAGTCGGGGTTTCCCATCGCCGACGTAACCTCGGGAGATCACCCCACAACTCGCCCGAAGGTGTCTCAAAATCGTCCCCAGAAACAAAGAAGAACCTGGACTTCCAATACCTGAAAGAGGACGGTAAACCCTTGACGATCCTAGTCCTTCTTTCCCAGGGCACCAGTTCATAATACCCATGCTCCTTGGATGCCTTCAGACGGTAAAGATAGACAAGCTCGTCCACCCTGAACATGTCCCCTTCATTGGCAGCCAACCAAATCCCCATACAACTCACCAAGATCCTCCACGAGTTGGGCATCAGCTGCCCAGGAGTGATACCAAAACGGTCTAAAAGCTCCATGAAGAAGGGATGGACCAGGAACCTTAATCCACAGACGAAGGCAGATTCATAGAAGCATACCTCGCCGGGAAAGAAGTGACAGGCCCGATCTCTCTCACCAGGTAGAGGAACCCTAACCCTATCTGGAAATTGAAATCTGTCCCTAAATCTACCTAGGGTTTCCGCGTCCAACCCACACTCCTCCTCCAGAGCATGAAAAGCCCTAACCTCTCGAGGGTTAGAATGGGCCGTATCCTTCTCTGCTAGGTTACCGCTAGACGATAACCCAGTCTCAAGTTCACTAGTCCTGACCTCTGACATCGTTCTTCCTTCCCTCACTAATTTCTCAAACCAATCAACTGATTGACGTAGAAGAGGCACTAAATCAGCCAACGCAACGGCCAAACTATTGCCCTCGTAAACAAAATTCTCAAGATAAGGAAAATTTCCTAAAGGCCCCCCTAATCGAGCGACAAGGAAGGAAATTGAAGGGCAATCTGACCTAACCTCAGAGTTACTGAGCATGGAAAGCTAGAAAAACGTAGAAAATAAAGGAGGGCCTAAGGTACCCCAAAAAGAAGCCAAACAAAAGAGAAATAGCAAGAAAATAAGAAATAAAAGATCAGAGATTTACAACGATGCAAAGAGGCAAGGTAAACAGAAAGCAAAAAGAAGAACATACCTCGAAGGAAAAAACTATTGCACTGCGCAGGAAATCGTTGAGAAGAGAGGCGGAGAAGATGAAGACCAGAGCAATAATGGAGGTGCTTTTTCGAAAAAGTGAAAAGAGAATGATGAAAAGAGGGGAAGTTTAAAACCAAAGATTGGGAAGCTGAAAAACCAGCGGGAAAATCAATAAGACTCATCATGTGAAGCGTTAACTCCCCCAATCAAAAGGTGCCACATAGGCCACAACCCAAAAGGAACCGCCGCAGCACATTAAATACGGCACAAAAACCCAACCGCTTACAGTCCAGAAATCTTTCACCTTCCTTGGTCAACACGACATGTCATGACGACCACGGAATCCGAGGGCAACTGATGGGACTGACGAAATAGATCATGGAAGAAGTAATCTTCGCCGACGAGGCTATCCTTCAATGACGAGTATATACTCGTCACTGACGATTCTGAACATTTTCATTCAATGCCATCAATAAATGTAAGGGACGGTTACAAAACCAGTCGGACAGACCGTTGGGACAAAATTAAAGCCATATGATGAGGCAGAAAACGTTACCCAGAGGGACATTAAGAACCACTATAATTACCCAATGGCTAGAGACTACAACAACATATATAAAGCCCTCACACACCCCAAAGAAAAGGTATGAACATATTGAGAATTGATACTATTTTGATTACTTATTCTTGAGTAATTCTTGTCACTGACTTTAGCATCGGAGGTGTTTTGGCAGGCACCACACCGGTGACCATCTTTTAGAAAACATCTTTGTGAGAGGCCGAAAACCGTTTCTGCCTACGTTCATTGGCCGACGAATTCACACTTCATCAAAGCAGGCCAACCGCTAATCCCCGATCTGATCTGTAACGCACAAATGAACTTTACCCGCGGGACAGAGGAGTAAACGAAATCAATGCAGGGCAATAATTGTGGAGATAATTCTATCTTAAAGTCAAGATTTAATATCAAGCCGTTTACTGGCACACCTCAGGAAGAGTTTGAATTGCACTCAATCACTATCAATGATCAGACTGTTTGCCACACGGAATGTCAGGGATTAAATGTACAATTAAAGGAGATTGACACTGATTTGGAAAAAATAAACATCTGTGAGGTTACGAAACCTATCCCTAACAAACTCAAATCACGTGCCACTAATTCAAATACACTCCACAGCAACTTAAGTGAAGCACGTGACTCACAGCAGACGGCTAGGGTTTCACCATATCCTTCTTTATCACGCTTTGAGTTCTTCCAACTTGGACGCGCAAAACACGAGCAACAATAGCCACTCAAACTCTGGTTTCTGAGCACCTTTCTAGTAGGAAACATGAAGCCACAAATTCAGATTTGTCAACAGAATTTCACGTCAAATGTCACCAGTTTGTTCAGGGCGGCAGTGATGACTATCTTGAAGTGGCAGAGGCTGTTCAACAGCCCCGCCAATCTCAATGAATTGCCTCAGCCAGAATTGTCGTGGTTTGGGACAATCACGTACAGTTCTTGAACTCACCAACTTGGTGAAAAAACATTCTCCCTCCATCCTTTTTCTCATGGAAACAAAATCAAAGGATTGCAACCTCAAAAAACTTTGTTCGAAGCTCCATCTAGAGAATGTTTTCATTGAGCTGCGGGTGAACACAGGGGGCAGATTGGCACTTTATTGGAAGGAGAGGATTGATCTCAAGGTACTGGATTCAACACCAACCTACATTGATGCTATAGTTAACCCAGGAATGGATGACGCTTGGCAGTTGATGGGTTTTTATGGAATCCAACAACGGCCAACCGAGAACATTCTTAGGCGCTACTAAAACACCTTTGCCTAAAATTGGATCTTCCATGGCTATGTGTGGGGGATTTTAACGAAATTACAAAAGCTGAAGAGAAAAAGGGGGGAAACGCTAGACCGGAACAACAGATGAGAGAATTCAGAGAAGCATTTGGATTTTTGTGGATTCTGTGACTTGGGATTTGTTGGGTCACCATTTACCTGGTGTAACAATCAATTTGGTGGGGAGGTGACACGGATTCGACTGGATAGAGGGGTGGCAACCCCATCATGGGCACAATTGTTTCCTACGGTTCGCATCCACCATCTTCAAGGTACATTAGCTGACCATTGTCCATTATGGTTATGTTTTGATGACGAAAATATTAGATTTTATAAGAAATCCAGGCCTTTTCATTTTGAGGTGGTATGTTTGAAGGATGAAAGATGCGAGGGGATCATCAAAAGAGCTTGAAGTGGCCGAAACATTGGAGAGCCGGTTGGGAGGCTAATTGGAAAGGTAGAAGCTTGCAGGTTAAGCTTGCAAAAGTGGAGCAGATTGTCTTTCAGTAACATAAGGTGCATGCTAGTCCAAAAAAAGAAGCAGCTTGCTTAAGCTGAGGCCATGTCAATGGCCGGAGTTAACCATGATGACATTCGGATCCTTAGAGGTGAGGTGTATGAACTCATGGTTAGGGAAGATTGTTTGTGGCACCAAAGATCCAGGGTGGTTTGATTGAAGAGTGGAGACATGAATACCAGCTATTTTCACAGTCGAGCAACACAAGGAAATAAAAGGAATTTTATTTCCAAACTACTTTTGGATGACAAATCAGTGGTGATGGAAGAAAAGCATATTGGGGAGGCATTGGTGGACTACTTCAAACAGATATTTGTAGGGAATTCAACCCGATTCCCAACCTGTGAGAAACAAAAAAAATAGAGAAAACACACGCCAAAGAAAATAATCACACGCACAAGACAGTATTTACGTGGTTCGGCAATTTGCCTACGTCCACGGAGTTGCAGGGATTTCACTATTATCAGGGAAAAATACAAAGTGCGGCTACAGTGTTTCTCTCACTCTCTCTGAAACACAACAACAATAATAATAAACCCTAATCATAAAAGCGGCTTTTATATCCTGCGCACAAGATTACAATAGGCTACAAAACGGGCCAAAAATAAACTAGGCTCCACAAAGCCCAACAAATCTCCCACTTGGAGACTAGTTCAATCACTAACATCAGCCGCTATCCTCCAAAAGCAATCCCTCATCCCTGCAACTCATCCTCCTGTCCTTAAGCTAGAAGACCAATTGAAGCTGCACACAGCTTCAACTTCTCAATAATGACACCCTTAGTCAACATGTCTGCTAGGTTCTTAGATCCACAGATCTTCTCAAGTATTACCAATTTATCTTCAACAAGGTACCGGATAAAGTGGTATTTTGTCTGTATGTGCTTCGACTTTGAATGAAAAGCCGAATTTTTGGCAAGAATGATTGCACTCTGACTGTCACTGTGTAGAATGCCCATCTCCTGCTTTTTACCCAATTCATCTAAGAAACCATGTAGCCAAATCATCTCTTTTCCAGCTTTAGTTGCTGCAACATACTCAGCTTCTGTAGTAGACAAAGTAACAATCTTTTGCAGATTTGAAACCCATGATATAGCTGTACCACCCAAAGTAAATACAAACCCAGTAGTACTCTTTCTACTATCAATATCACCAGCAAAATCAGCATCTACATAACCTTGCAGTTTCAAACTTGCACCTGTGAAGCAAAGACATGTATCTGATGAACCCTTCAGATATCTCAAAATCCACTTGACTGCCTCCCAATGCTGCTTTCCAGGCCTACTCATGAATCTGCTCACAACTCCCACTGCATGTGCAATGTTTGGCCTTGTACACATCATAGCATACATCAAGCTGCCAATAGCTGAGGCATAGGGCACCTTGCTCATATGGTCCCTTTCTTCTTCTGCCTTTGGTGACTATTCTTTGCTCAGTTTGAAATGGCTACCCAAGGGTGTGCTTACTGGTTTAGCTTCATTCATGATGAACCTGCTAAGAACTTTCTTCACATACTCTGACTGTGAAAGTTTCAATGTACCATTAGCCTTGTCTCTAATGATTCTCATACCAAGGATTTGCTTTGCAGCTCCCAAATCCTTCATTTCAAACTGTTTTGACAATTGCTTCTTCAGATTATTAATCTCCACAATGCTAGACCCTGCAATGAGCATATCATCCACATACAACAGTAAAATGATATAAGAATTGTCAAAGAATTTGACATAGCAACAATGATCAGCTTCACATCTTTTGAACCCAATTTTATGCATAAAACTGTCAAATTTCTTGTACCACTGTCTTGGAGCTTGTTTTAGGCCATACAAGCTCTTTCTCAATTTGCAAACTAGATTCTCTTGTCCCTGAACAATGAACCCTTCTAGCTGAATCATGTAAAGGTCTTCCTCCAAATCACCATGAAGAAATGCCGTCTTCACATCTAATTGCTCAAGATGTAAATTTTCTATAGCCACCATTCCCAGTAACAGTCTAATTGTTGACATCTTCACAATTGGAGAAAATATCTCTGTGTAGTCAATGCCCTCCTTCTGCTGGAACCCTTTAACAACTAATCTGGCCTTGTAACGTTTGCTACCATCATGCTCATTCTTTATTCTGTATACCCACTTGTTGTGCAAAGCCTTCTTTCCTACTGGCAATTTAGTCAGTTCTCATGTCTGATTCCCCAACAAGGAATCCATCTCATCCTTCATGGCTAACTCCCACTTGCTTGAATTCTCATCTTGCGAGGCTTCTTTGTAACACTCTGGCTCACCACCATCAGTCAACAGGAGATAATTTAGAGCGGGTGAATAACGCTGTGGAGGTCTAATATTTCTGGAAGATCTGCGGACTTCAGCTACAGGTGTACTCTGATCTACCTGTGAATTTACATTCTCCTTATCTTCTTCACCCTCTATCTGGACAGTACTTTCAGTCAATTTATCTAAGTTGACAAACTCAGATTTCTTTTGATCTATCTCTGTAACTTCTGACACTACAGTTGACCTGTCCTTGTACATAACCTGTTCATTAAATATAACATTTCTACTTCTGATGATTTTCCTGTTTTGTTCATCCCAAAACCTATAGCCAAATTTCTCATCACCATAGCCAATGAAAAAACATATTTTAGACTTTGCATCAAGTTTACTACGAGCATCAGAATCAATATGAATATAAGAAACACAACCAAAAACTTTTAAGTGTGAAAACTTTACCTCTTTACCGCTCCAAACCTCCTCAGGAAGTCTGAACTCCATGGGAACTGATGGCCCTCGGTTTATCAGGTAAGCTGCAGTGCTAACAGCATCAGCCCAAAAAGTTTTTGGTAGTCCAGCATGCAACCTCATACTCCTAGCACGCTCATTGAGAGTTCTGTTCATGCGCTCAGCCACACCATTCTGCTGTGGTGTTCCGGGAATGGTCTTCTCCATCCTAATTCCCTGTGCAGCACAATACTCACTGAACCCTCCATCTATGTACTCTCCTCCATTATCTGACCTCAAACATTTTACTTTCAAACCTGTTTCTGTTTCAACCATGGCCTTTTACTTCTTAAAAGTTTCAAATACATCAGATTTATTTTTCAGAAAATAAACTCATACCTTTCTGCTTGAGTCATCAATAAAGGTAATGTAGTACCTTGAACCTCCGAGGGATGCAACCGGAGAAGGCCTCCACAAATCAGTGTGTACTAACTCCAATCTTTCAGCCTTCGGTGTCCTGTCGGTTTTCAAGAAGCTCACCTTTTTCTGCTTTCCTAAGATGCAGCTTTCACACATGTCAAAATCAATGGACTTTAATTCTGGTAGCTTTCCTCTTGACAATAGCATCTTCATCCCTTTCTCACTCATGTGACCAAACCTGCGGTGCCATAAGCTTGTATCAGTACTTGTATCAGCAACTGCAATTGTGTCTCTTGGACTTGAGGTCATATATAAAGTACCAGTCTTCTTTCCACGAGCCAATACCCTAGCTCCCTTTGTAACCTTCCAAGTACCACCAACAAATAATATTGCATGTCCTTCATCATCAAGTTGTCCAACAGAAATCAGATTCCTCCTCAGGTCAGGAATATGTCGAACCTTCTCCAGTTACCAAACAGACCCATTGGGCAATAATATCCGGACGTCTCCCATACCCACAACATCCAAGGCTGAACCATCAGCTAAATACACCTTACCAAAATCACCTGCAACATAATTCTGTATGATTTCTCGGTGTGGAGTGGTATGAAACGAAGCTCCTAAATCCAAAACCCAATCATCAAGTGGACTGTCTACTGCAAGAAGCAATGCATCCTGTACCTCTTCTGTTACAGCATTAGCAGAATCATCTTCATTATTCTTCTTAGGACTTTTGCACTGGTTCCTAAAGTGACCTATTTTCTCACAATTCCAGCATTGTACTTGTTGGCCTGATCTAGATTTACTTCTATTTCGATTAGAATTTCTGGATTTTGATCTGCCCCGATTTGAATTTCTGTTATTACCTCTGCCTCTTGTCTCAAGGTTTTGGGCAGAACTAGATCCTGAGGTTTCACCTGCATCTCTTCTGCGAATCTCCTCAGCCAGAATTAAATCTCGTATATCATTGTACTTGAGCTTTTCCTTTCCTGTAGAATTGCTTACTGCCATCATCATTGCCTCCTAACTGTTTGGCAAAGAAGCCAAAACGATCAGAGCACGAATCTCATCATTAAAATCAATTTCTACATACGACAATTGATTTGTGATAGTGTTAAATTCGTTCAGATGTTGTGCTACTGATGCATTCTCTGCCATCTTCAAATTAAACAGTTTCTTCATCAGATGCACCTTGTTGTTTGCTGACGGCTTTTCATACATTCCAGACAAAGCCTTCATCAGATCTGCTATGGTCTTCTCCTTCACAACATTGTGTGCAATAGACCTAGACAGAGTTAACCTGATAACTCCCAATACCTGTCTGTTAAGAAGAGCCCATTCCTCAGCCTTCATCACCTCAGGTTTTGTCCCCAAAAGAGGCAGATGCAATTTCCTCCCATAGAGATAATCTTCAATCTGCATCCTCCAATACGCAAAGTCTGTGCCATCGAACTTTTCTATTCCAGATGCCTTTCCTGCTTCCTCTGCCATTGCTCCCACTCAAACCTAACCCTAGGCTTTGATACCAGTTGTAGGGAATTCAACCCGATTCCCAACCTGTGAGAAACAAAAAAAATAGAGAAAACACACGCCAAAGAAAATAATCACACGCACAAGACAGTATTTACGTGATTCGGCAATTTGCCTACGTCCACGGAGTTGCAGGGATTTCACTATTATCAGGGAAAAATACAAAGTGCGGCTACAGTGTTTCTCTCATTCTCTCTGAAACACAACAACAATAATAATAAACCCTAATCATAAAAGCGGCTTTTATATCCTGCGCACAAAATTACAATAGGCTACAAAACGGGCCAAAAATAAACTAGGCTCCACAAAGCCCAACAATCTTCAAGTCCACCTCGCCTTCAAATTTTGATAAGATCCTTCAAGGTATTGACACAAATATCACTCCAACAATGAATTCAGATCTAACTAGAGAATACAGCTGATGAGGTTGAGTTTGCTCTAAAACAAATGAAATCTCTAACAGCCCCGGGCCCCGATGGTATGTCTCCCATTTTTTTCAAGTCTTGTTGGAATTTTATTGGTCAAGATGTTATTGATGCTTCTTTGGCTATCCTAAATTCGGGTAATATGCCAGCTAGTCTCAACCACACATATATAGCACTTATAACCCCCCCCCCCCCAAAAATAAAAAATAAAAAATAAAAAATAAAAAACAAGAAAAAGCCAATGATTTTCGACCCATAAGCCTTTGCAATGTCTTGTACAAAATCGTGTCAAAAACCATAGCCAACCACCTCAAAAAACTACTACCCAAGTTGGTGTCAGAATCACAAAGTGCATTCATGTCAGATAGACTAATTTCAGACAACATTGTGAGAGACATGTCCCTTAAAAAAGAGATTCAGGTACCTTTTGGGGCAACTCTCTTTTTGGGTAAGTGATATGAAGTTGCCACTTATTTTTCTTTATACAAAAAAAAAAAAAGAAAAAAATACTAATTACAAAATACATGAGTGAATAGTTCCATTCATTGATTGAATAAAAATTACGTATCTGGAAAATTGAAAAGTTACATAGCTTTGTGTCCTAGTTACAATCTACCAAATATTTACATGGCTTATTGTCCTAGTTACATTCTACCCAAAACAAATGAAGACAAGACTGGATCTACTAAACCAAAAACTTAAATCCGAAGGCTAAGTTACAGAATGGGAAGGTGTTAGGCACTCATTCCGCTCAGAAAAAGTCTGGTCTTCTAGACTCTTGTGACCAATGTACTATGCTATGCATGTCATGCATGATATGTTGAACATGTAAATAAATTAAATAATAATAATAATAATAAAATTGCACGAATTTATGTATGGATGATTTTGGTTTGTTAAAATACCAGATTTGTTCTGTGGAATGTAAAAAAAGTGGCTTTTAATGATAAAAATTCAGATATGTTTTTATTACATAAAATGACGTCTTTTAATTTGAAAAACATCAGATCTGTTTTTGAAGAACTAAAAAAAATGGTTTTTGATAACAGAAAAATCAAATTTGTTTTTTGGTAAAAAAAAAAAAAAAAAAAGGGTTTTTTGACAATAGAAAAACCAGATCTGTTTTTATGTGTTTTAAAAGAATGAAAAAGATTTTTTTTTTTTAATTTTTAATTTTATTTTATTAAGAAGAGAGTCTCACTCATAATATGAATTTATACAATCATGAATTGAAACAAATACAAACACAGTAATATATGATCTCTTTTTTTATTTCAACAATTTGCATGTATTAAGAAAATCAGATTTGAGAAAAATTTAGATCTGCATCTCATAAAGATGAGATCTCTTTTTTTGTTTGAGAAAAATTCAGATCTACATTTTAAGAAAGAGGCAAATCAGTTTTTGTATTGAGAAAAAAATTCAGATCTACATCTCATAAAGACGCAGATTTGTTTTATTTTAAGAAAAAATTCAGATTTACATCTTATAAAGATGCAGATCTGTTTTGTTTTAAGAAAAATTCAGATCTACATTTTATAAAGATGCAGGTCTGTTTTGTTTTAAGAAAAATAATTGTTCACATTTAAATTTATTGACATTCAAGAAAAAGATTATAACAATCATATAGAAAATATTATGCTTTAAACAAAAGGACAATTAACAATTCATAGATATTTGAAAAAGAAAGAGATATAATATGTATCATCACATCACAAGAGAAAGGTGAAGGAAACAACCTCTTGCATGAGCACACTTTGTTCTTGAGAGGATGTTTTAGGATTCAAAGAAATTTCTTCAATTCTCTTTGAAACCTAAAAACCCTAATTTTGCAGCAACACTCAGAGAGATGATTAGAAAATATGTGTGGTTTGTTTGAGAGCAAAAAACGTATGCCTGTCAGAGCGTAAAAAAAAGGTCTTTCTCTCTAGAGGGTGAAAAGTGTGCTGAATTATGAGACGCCTCCTCTATTTATAGAGGTTGGAATGCTGAAAAAAATAAGCAGAAAACGTATGGGGAAAAACCCTAAAAAAAAAAGAGATTTGGATAAGAGTAAGCTGATTTTTCAGATCAGAAACAGTTTTGTATTTTGATCATATCTCTTTATTCGAAATTCGGATTAAGACGAAATTTTGACATCTGAAGAGAAATTAGATTCTCTACAACTTTTCCAGAAATAGCATAGTCCGAATTCTGAGTTCTACTAGGCCAAAAGTACCTCAGAACGTGAATCTGAATTCTGTTACTTGATTAGCATGTTTTTGAGGTGTTTTCCAACTCTAAGGCTGTATTTGGACGAATTTCAGAGTTATTTTCATGATAAACCTCATTCCAAAGTGATAATTATGACTTTTAAATTAATTATTTTGAATATGATTATCCCAAAAGCCTAATTATCCAGTCTTTAAATGTTATCAGCTTATCTCTACATATATATATATATATATATATATATATAAAACCGAAGCATTTGAAATTCTCACAATTTTCTACGTCACCATTATTTTTTTTTCTTTTTATTTTAGATTCTTTTTATTCTAGGTTTTATATCTTATATATTTATTATTTCTCTTCAACGTGTAATTATCTTTTCAGTGTTACAATAGTTTAGTTAAGTAAAACTCTATTAGATATATTTTGTTGACCTCTCAGAGCTTATCACATCATTATTATTATTTATATATAATATAAAATTGAAGATTAAAAATTAATTATAATTTTTTAAGATACCTCACGTTAGAATTAAAAAAATGACTCACTTTAGGTTTCCAAAAAAAAAAAAAAAAAAAATCACGTCAAAAAAAAAAAAATCTTTAGGATTTAAGAAAAAAAGAGAGAGACTCCTGGTAGGACTCTCTCTTCTCTCTTTAAAACTCTAGTAATTACCATCTCAAAACCCTAAAATTAAATTCACTTTAAGATTAAAAAAAGAACAAGAAGAGAGACTCACGTAAAAAAATAAATAATTAAAAAATAAAAAAGAGACGTAGGATCTTTCTTTTTTATTTGCTTTCATATGTGCTTGAGATTTTCATTCTATCTTATTCTTTTGTTATGTTTAGAATTGATTTTCTTTTGAGTATTTGGGTTAATCTCTATATTTTGACAATGTTTTTGTGGGTTTAGTTTTTGGGTTGAAATTTCTAATAATTATTTTATATTGTATATGGCAGATAAAGCATCTTTATTTTTTGGAGAAAAATCAAAACTGCAACCTATGTCTTCCAACCCAAGGAGTGGTAAATTTTTATTTGGTATATTATATATGAATTTTTTGATCTTAATTCTTTACCTTATATGTTTTTGCTTTATTGAGAATTTTTATTTGGGTTCGCGTGATTTTTGTTTTCTTAATTAAAGTAATGATTTTTGGTTGATTGATTATTTGTTTGGATTAATTTCAATCAATTATTTGTTTGGATTCAACTTAAAAGATAATAGAATTAGGTGTTATAATTTTGATAGTGTACCATGTTTTGAATTATTTATATTGTTATTACTATGACTAAGTAAGATTTGTTTATATCTTTGTAGTTTATATTTGTTTTAAGTGTGCGTGTGTATATATAACTTTTGGGAATTTTGCTTTATTAATTTAGGAATTGTAAATTATTTTGTAGGTTTCAGTAACTATGCAAGACAATATAAGCATATATATATGGTATAAAATTTTATAAAAATCTCTCTTATAACCCAATAATATTCTATGTTAGACAACACTTCTAAACTATAGAAAAGCATAGAAGTTAAATATTTCTTCTCATCGTATTTTATTTAATTATGACAGATCTTTTTTTTTTTTTAAATGCTAATTAGCAAAATGTCTATAATATGCATATTATTGACCAAATTTTCTAGTTCTAAATTTTTTAGATTTTATTATATAAATAACTTTTTCGTGTATCACACGGGTTAGCGACTAATATATTATATAATAAAATTTAAGAAATTTAGAAATAGAAAACTGGGTCAATAATATGTATATTATAGACATTTTGCTAGTTAGCATTTAAAAAAAAAAAAAGATCTGTCATAATTAAATAAAATACAATGGGAAGAAATATTTAACTTCTATGCTTTTTTATAGTTTAGAAGTGTTGTCTAACATAGAATGTTATTGGGTTGTAAGAGATATTTTTATAAAATGCTAATACCATTTATATATGCTTATATTGTCAACATCTCACTGAAGGTACATAATTATTGAAACCTACAAAGTAATTTACAATTCTTAAATTAATAAAGCAAAATTACCAAAAGTTATATATATATATATATATATACACACACACACACACACACTCAAAACTAATATAAACTACAAAGATATAAACAAATCTTACTTAGTCGCATGAACCCAAATAAAAATTCTCAATAAAGCAAAAATATATAAGGTAAAGAATTAAGATCAACCTACTGAAACGCAAATACCAAAAACCCTAAGACTTAAAGCTTCCAAATTTTATAGAATCCCCAAATTCTACTTCAAAATCAAACAAAATCCTTCAAATTCAAAAAATTCATATATAATATACCAAATAAAAATTTACCACTCCTTGGGCTGGAAGACATAAGTTGCAGCTTTAATTTTTCTTCAAAAAATATAGATACTTCATCTGCCATATACAATATAAAATAATTATTAGAAATTTCAACCCAAAAACCAAACCCACAAAAACACTGTCAAAATATAGAGATTAACCCAAATACTCAAAAGAAAATCAATTCTAAATATAACAAAAGAATAAGATGGAATGAAAATCTCAGACACATATGAAAGCAAATAAAAAAGAAAGAACCTAAGGTTTTTTATTTATTTATTTATTTATTTTTTTACATGAGTCTCTCTTCTTCTTCTTCTTTTAATTTTAAAGTGAAGTTAAGTTTAGGATTTTGAGATGGTAATTACTAGGGTTTTAAGGACAGAAGAGAGAGTCCTACCAGGAGTTTTTTTTTTTTTTTTTTTTTTTTAATCCTAAAGTTTTTATTTATTTATTTATTTTAATTTTTTTACGTGAGTCTTTCTTTTTTGAAACCTAAAGTGAGTCTTTTTTTTTTCTTTTTTTTTTAATTCTAATGTGTTATGTGAGTTTTTTTTTTTTGAAACCTAAAGTGAGTCTTTTTTTTTTTTAATTCTAACGTGAGGTATCTTAAAAAATTATAATTAATTTTTAATCTTCATTTTTATATTATATATAGATAATAATAATGATGTGATAAGCCCTGGAGAGGTCAACAAAATATATCTAATAGAGTTTTACTTAAACTAAACTATTGTAACACTGAAAAGAATCTAAAAAAAAAAAAAGAAAAAATCCCAAAGTTTTTTTTTTTTGAAGTTTTTTTTTTTTTTTTTTTTTTTTTGACGTGAGTCTTTCTTTTTTGAAACCTAAAGTGAGTCTTTTTTTTTTTTTAAAAAAAAAAATTCTAACGTGTTATGTGAGTTTTTTTTTGTTTGTGTTTATTTGTGTTTGTGTTTGTGTGACTAGGATTTTAATGGTCCTCTGTTTTGTTCGTTGGTTCAGTTTTTGATTGTATAATATGTACTTACAAGTTGCTTTTTTCTAATTCCTTAAAATCTACTACTTGAAATGGCCGGGATGCTTCAACGGTTGTAGATGCGGTGATGAATGTAAGGTCCAAGTCTATCCACCTCTCGACCCAATTGATTGAGAAAGAGTTGATCAGCTTAATCTACTGTTGTTAATTAATATGGGATTCTTTTATAAGAGACACAAGAGGTATATTTAAACATTCAAGGTACGAAATATATGATTCATGGTTAGTTTCAACTTCAATTTGATGATGGATTTTCAATTTTAAAATTATTGCATGTGTTGCAAATCTATATTTAAAGTGAGAAAATTTAATATAGAAACATTTTTAGAATGATGATTAATATTCTATGGTTAAAATGAATCTCTTTATATAGAAGTTTGATAAATTCTCCACCTTTGTGACATGAAATAAATTTTTTTTTTTTTAATGATTGGGAAGAGCACCGATCTATCTGTAACCAAAAGAAAAGGAGAATTAAATCGTGTGAATGGGTCTTTGAGTTTATTTCTACCCAAAATCAAATTAAAAGGTTTCTGATCTTTGTTTTTTCTTTACTTTATAAATAAATATAATATTTGTATAATTAAAAGTGTTGAAATCCAGAAGTTTGAAAAGCACCATAAGAAAAATTGATAGGTCTGCAGTGGCTTATTATGTTTGGCTTAAAAGAAATGATTGTGTATTTTGTAGTAATGTCAAGTATGAGATGGCATTAAGCCATTAAGGCCTTAGTTGAGTTTCCTATAATTGAGGGTTTTAGTTTGATTCTTTGTAAGTTTAGTTGTAGCAAAAAACACTTTAAAGTTGTCTTCCAATTTTTCAATTTATTTGAAATATTGATTAAGTAGTTCTTTAAATTTGTGTTTTATACGTTTTATGGATAATCGAGGATGTTAAAGATTTAATTCTTCATTTTATTATAAACTTAATTTGATTTCTATTTTTCATTATGTAAATTAATGTTTCATATCAAGATTAATATTTCATATCAAGGATAGGAACTATAAGACTCCATCCTAATGTAAAATCAAAGAGGAAGAGAAAAAGAATAGTTTACATCTTTATACACAATAGCTTTCCCGTGCGATGCACAGGATTGTTTTAAATCAAATATTAACAGTTCAGGTTTAAACATTTCTCTAATTTCAATTATTGAAAGCTATATTGGCTCTAATATAAGATGAAACATGTAATTATGATGAAACTATCAAAATATTACACACAAAATCATTAAAAATGAGATAAATGCAAATATTATGAAGTAATATATTACAATAATCATAATGTGCTCTTACATTTGGTTTAATAAGTATTACAAAAGAACTAGTAAATAGAATAAATATACAATTGTGCTTACATCTTCAAGCTTTATCCAATACTTTTCAAGAATCTATTTCCTCTCTTTCTTAGGCTCTTCTCTTTTCTCAACTTCTTCAAGCTATTTAATTTTTTGCCAAATTAGTACAAAGTATAACACCAAATTATACCAATTCATCAAAGATTTACAATGTAACACCAAACACTCTTAATGTCAATAAATTTCATAATAACCCCACCCAAACTATTGAATTATTAAAAAAGTTCAATATGTCTATAATCTTCATGAAAATAAGTATTCCATTGGCTTTCATCATGAAATTCAGAAATAAATAACAAAATAGATTATTCACATACAAAAGAACTTCAATATATCCAAGTTATAAATAAAATACCAGTACGAATTATGCTAAGGTGAAAAATGGTATTATCTTTTGCCATAAATAAATACAACATGACCTGAGACCTCAAAAGCTTATATGAAACATGTTTAAATTGTACTATATGGTTTTATTCGAACATAAAGAATACAAAAGCCACAAATCTAGATATTTATGGCATTTGTTTCAAAAGTTTATGCCAAACCAAAACTAAAGGCATGCCTGAGTGCAGTTCACAAAGGCTTTGTGGCTTGGCAGTGTTGTCAAAATTTGTGCAGTCTTCCAAAAAAAAAAAAAAAAAAAAAAATCCAAAAGGAAGGAAAAAAAAAAAAAAAAGAGTCCAAATCTGTGTGGTCTTCCAAACTAAAAAACAACCCTAAATAAATAAGGATACAGATAATATGTAAAAAGATGGGTATTTAATAATGAAAATTAAAAGGGTGTGAGTTAAAAGGGAAAAAACCTTGGGGGTGCCTACTATATTTGCCATTTATTTTTAAAAAGTCACAAATTCTAGCCAATAACAAATAAAAGTAGAAAACTTTTAAAAAATTCATTCAAGCATTGCACAATGTAGGGATGTGTGATTAAATAATGCATATATATTTGTATGTTTCAAGAAGTTGCAAGGGTACCAAAAAAAAGTAAAAAATAGTGATGCCAATATCACATTGCACAACTTATTATTGATAGAACTACTAATATAGCAAAATAAAACTCTGTTGCTCATAGTTTGGCTAGACACGCTATTAATATTCCAAACTTTTTAGTGTGGATAGAGGACGTTCCACCACAACTTTTTTTCTGTATTTCAGGCTGATGTAGTTGATCTTTTTTAATAATATTATTCAGCTTCTTTCTCAAAAAAAAAAAAAAAAAAAGAAAAAAAGAAAAAAAGAAAAAAGAAAAATAGGACTGTGACACTAAATATGAAAACAAACATAACAAATACAACAATTTATTTATGTCGTTATGCCCCTAACAACGTAGGTTTTTGTTTTTACCTCAACAGGCTGCCTGAGGTTGATCTTTTGTGTAGGTTGTATATGCCTAGGATCACTCACATTATTAAAATACCACATAAAAACCCAAAACCCAAAATCCAATTTGCATTTAATTTTGGCAGGAAAATTTTGTGGGATAGAAATTTAAATAAAGCAACAAATAAACCACAAACCCAAAAATTAATCATTCATATTCTAGATCCCATCAAGTTTCCTATCATGGGCTAACCACAATTCAAAGAACACCAACTAAGAAGCTTTGCAACCATAAATTTATTGACGCAACTTTGATATGTATAGTTTACAGCTTTTGTCATGTTAGAGAATGAATACAGCATCAAGCATAATTGTAATCGACCAATCGACAATTTTATCAACACAAATTAAGTTTGACTCCATGACATCTAAATTGTAATCAAATAGCACTAAGAAAAGAATTGTTCTAAGTCTCAAAACACTGACTAAATTTGAGAAAATATTATATAATAAAGAATTGAATACAAAACATTACCTTATGCAACATTAGCGATAGAAGCAAATTGAGAGTAGTGATGGATTTGGCTGAGATTAAAGAGAGAGGATAGGGTCTGAGTTTGAGCCCTGAGAAAATAAAAGACAAACAAATCAAACAAATCAAAGAGAGATTATAGGCACTGGTTAGCTACATCCTCTGATACTGAGGTGAAATTTCAAACATGATACAATACCTCTTTTAGGCATTTTGTCATATAGATGCATGCCTGAGCATATAGGGTTCAATAATTCAAATAAATTACTAACTATAAGAGATATTATGAGATAAAAAAAACAATTTAATATATGGTAATCAAAATTTAACATACCTCCACTTTTTGAAATTCCAATAGAAGGTTTATTAGTTCCAAAACAATGCAAGAATTAGTGCTGGAATATGTAATGAACAAACTCATAGGATTTTCTTGTATTTAGCTTTGGACATGTAAATATATAATGAATAATACTATGAAACCAAATAATGTTGTACCTAGAAGGAGTAAATATCTAAACCTTTTTCCTTTATGTTTTGCACAATTATTGCTGCTCCTCCTCCTTTAATGAAGTGGTCATGATGTGCACATTTACTGATAACCTGCAATCATCAAATCACAGCTGATAGCCAAGCCAATAATTTAAACAAATTACAAAGTATATTATTACAAACATGATACAATATCTCTTTTAGGCATTTTATCGAATAGCTGCCCCTACCCAAGCATAAAGTGTTCACATAATAATTCATATAAAATACAAATTATCTGACCTAAAATTTCAAAGTGCCAGAAGTTTAATTGTTAAAAGAGGGAAAATAAATAAATTTAACATACCTCTATGTTTAGAAATTCCAATAGAACGTTTAGCTGTTCAGAAGCTAGTCTCCGTTGCAACAATGCAAGAATTAGCTTGAGTTCGTGTTTGAATTATTAAAATCGTATTGTTTAAATACAAACACAGAGGATCCATTTAACAAACAAAAAATCAATTGAAAGATCTAAACTTATATGTATGTATATTATTACTCATACCCAAAGAGACAAAAAAAAAAAAAAAAAAACGGGGGTAGGTATATAGGAGGGAGAATCAGATCAAACATGTATTTCTATTTTTGCTTACTTTGAGATTGAATTCCAAGACTGAAACTTAAAATCAGGAATTCCAACAACAAAAATACAAAAAAAAACCTCTTTATCTAACATATCAGAAAATAGAAAATTAAAATTTTTGTATATAAAATTTGAATTTTTGTTTTTTTATAGAGCAGGGTTTTGATTGCTTACCGTTGCCAGGAAGAGATTGTCTCAAATGGGAGTGGCGACCAAGGAGAAGGATTTGCGTCTAGGGTTTTCAGTTTTGGGTTTCCAGCGTATTCTCTTACAGACTCCAATCAGTGCAGTTGATTAATCGTTTATTTGTTTTAATCTTATGCAACAAATCTTACTTTAAGAAAAATACTACACCAATCACATAAATTCATTTAATTAATTTTAATCATCAACCAATCAAAATTAATTTCATTTAATCACACGTGATCGGTTTCACCCTATACAATGCATGTTGACCATGTAAACTTGATCATGCGATATCTTTCGATCTGGCGGTCTGATTTGGAAACCGGACATATCGTCGCGACCGTAGAACCTTAAGATCATTTTCATGATATGCAATGAATGAATTAATGCATATAATGCAAGAACAAATTGATGCATGTGATGCAAGAACAAAATGATGCATGTGATGCAAGAATGATTTTTTTTTTGGTATATGGATGGTTACTCCAGTCATCTTCCTTGATTAAATCATGGGTGCAAAATCGAGTGTCTACAAACATCCTTGTAGCTTTGAAACTCTCCATCACCTCAAAAAAAAAAAAAAAAAAGAAAGAAAAGAAAAGAAAAGGAAAGACAGGTTACATGGCCATCAAGCTTGATATGAGCAAAGCATATGATAGAGTGGAATGGGTTTTCCTTGAAAAATTAATGGAAAAAATGGGCTTTGACAATAGATGGATTTCAGTTCTTGCATTCGATCTGTGTCTTTCTTTGTTTTGTTAAATGGCGAACCTTATGGCAATTTCACTCCCAATAGGGGTCTCTGCCAAGGGGATCCGCTATCACCTTATTTGTTTCTATTGTGTGCAGAGGGGTTACATTCACTCTTACAACAAGCTGAAATTTTGGGCTCAATCAAAGGAGTCTCTCTTTGTAGTGTAGGCCCAAAGGTTTCACATTTGTTCTTCACCGATGACAGCTTGCTATTTTGTCAGGAAAATTCACAAGAGTATAGTAATGTCTTGGAGATTTTGAAGAAAAATGAGGAAGCTTCAGGGCAACAAATAAACCGAGGCAAAACCCAACTTTTCTTTAGTCCCAACACCAACCCACACATGCAAGAGGAGAAAAAAATTTGCTAGGAGTGGCAGTCACTACCAATTATGAAAAATACCTTGGCCTACCATCCTTTGTGGGGAAGGGAAAAAAGCAGAGCTTCAGTTACATTAGAGAACGGATTTGGCAAAAAATGCAAGGCTGGAAAGAAAGACTATTGTCACAAGGCGGAAGAGAAGTTTTGATTAAAGTGGTTCTCCAAGCCATGCCCACTTACTCTACGGCATGCTTCAAACTCCCAAAAAGCCTATGTAAGGATATAGAGTCACTAATCCGAAAATTTTGGTAGGGTTACAAGGGGGAAGTACGAAAAATTCATTGGGTGGGAGGGAAAAAATTGTGCAAGCCAAAGTGCTAAGGAGGATTGGGTGTAACGTCCCAACTTTAAAAAAAAAAAAAAGTAATGGGCAGATTTTTTTGGGACCACACGTGCCTCACCTAGCACATCACTTTCCCACCACTCATTTTCAATCCTCCTTATCCCTTCTTTGGTCGGCTCACTTACTTCATTTCTTTTCTTTCTTTTCTTCATTTTCTCTCAACACAACACAAACATTTCTCTCATACTCCCTCATCCTCTCCCATGGTACCCACTCCAAATCAACATCTCCACCACCATTTTTTTGGCAAAATCACTAGAATATTCTTGTGAACCCATAAGTACCTTCACATCCTTTTTTTGAGGTAAAAATTTCTAATCTTTTTGGTGGGTTTTACATTTTTGCTTGAGGTTATTGTTTATCTAAGCTTTAATAATGATATCCATGTGATTTATGAGCATTTGAAGTAATATTTATGTGTTTGTATGTATGGGTTTTGTGTTGGTGGAATTATTTGATGAGTGGGTATATGGTTTGTGCTAATGATGATTACTTAAAGTTTATGTATGGTGGAAAATTTAGGGGTTTTGAGTTATAACATGTGATGGTTGGTAAATCTAATTTTCCATTGCCATTGGGTTTATTTAGAGTTAGTTGGAGTTCTAAATTTCTTGTCTTGGAAGATATTTTGATTTTGCTTTCATGGGTCTCTTAATGATGTAGTGTAAATTTTATGGAAGCTAGTGATAATGTTGGAGATGATATTAAATGGGTTAACTTTAAAAATTAGAGTTTATGCCTTGTGAATCAATTTGTTGAGAAACTTTGGAAGTGGAATACATTTTTATTGATGAGGTTAAATACTAGGCTTGCCTAATTGAGTGCTTATTTGGCAATTCCTAAATTGTAGTTAGATACAATTTTAAGCTTTATGCTTATTGTGTTAGGTTTTCTTGATATTGTTAAGGTTCTAGCTAATCTCCTTTAGAGCTTGGAGAATTAGGTTTTTGGCGGGTTGCAAGGTAAGTAGCTTTTTAATGGGATTTTTGAAAAATAAACATGTTGCATAAATGTTGTTTTTGGGTTAGACACGCTTTTGAAAACTACCTATGGAAATTATATTTTCCTAAAAACTATTGTGTCGTAACCTTAATGTATGTATGATTAATTGATTATATACAAAAATGCATCATATTTGGTATTGCATTTGGGAAAATGCATGAATTTGTTGATATGGAAAAAGGAGCATCTTTTATTTAATCTTTGATAAGGAAATCTTGGATTTTATGGTTTATTAGAAAATTTAAAGATGCTTATCTTGTCTTGTTATGTGAGAAATTGTTAGAAAATCTTTTGACAAGAATGAAGTTGAAAACCTTGCAAACTTTGTGGAAGTTAGATTATTTAAGGTTTTTTTTTTTGAAACTACCTAGTTATAAACTATGTATTTGAAAGGAAATGTATACCTGTGAGCTTTATGTGGTTTTAACACCATGCTATGTGTGATTTCCCGGTGATCACCCAATTTGGTTTCCGTAGTCTTTGTGACAAAGGAATCAAATCTAGTTCAGTGCTCTTTCACTTTGGATGACGTGTTCTTCCCTGCTGCTCATGGGGGGAAGAGTTTCCTTGATTGTGTGCGGGTGAGGCTGCTGCCCATGGGGCCAAGAGACCACATGCAAGAGAGGTCCTATTTGACGCGCTCTCTCTGCTGCCTATGGGGGGAGAGAAAAACCTTAAGGGTATGGGTGAGGTTGCTGTCCATGGGGCCAAGAGTCTGTATACCAGAGAGGACAATATCATGCAAGTTTTGAATGGGTAGATCCCCTAACCGGTCTATGTGGTAGTATGGTATATTTGTGATAAATTACCGTATGTTAGATTTTATGGTTTTGGAAATTATATTGTTAATGTTCACAGATCATAGTATATAGTTTTAAGGTATTTACTTTAAGAAACTTTGTGTTTCATTATTTAATCATTCTTGTCATATCATTATTATTGAAGATGAAACTTGCATTTCCCCCACCCCTATTAATTATGCTACTCACTAGGCTTTAGCTCATCCCACCCTCTAATAGTTTTCCGGAGTAATTAGCTATACCTTAGATATGAAGCTTACTTCGTTGGTGATGATTGAAGTGCTATGTTAAATTTGGAGACTTTTGCTGTAAATGGTTGGTGACTCGAGTTTGCTATGTTCTCCGAGACATTAATTAATTCTATTGGAGGTTGGTCACTTGAGGTTTGTTAGCCTTAGGCGTGGTAGGCCTAGACTCGATATTAAGATTCCTTATTCTTGATAAGATTGTGACTTTGTGTAATCCAAGAGTTTTGTAATATATATTCATGTATTATGTGGAAGCACATGATTTTTAGTTATTGTTTATAAATGTGTTATAAAGCTCTAACTTGTAATGTGGAGATTTATGGTTATATATTCTTATCATGTGGAAATGAAAAGAAAATAAAGATCTCCTATAGTTGGTTGTCCAAAAAGGAAAAATCTACAGATACCTTTGGGATGTATTTCTCATGCTTTGAACCCCTTTGGGGTTTGGGACGTGACATTGGGTTTCAAGGATATTGAAAACTTCAATTTAGCAATGTTGGGAAAGCAGGTTTGGCGGTTGCTGCATAACAAAGACTCACTCTTTTAAAAGGTCTTTAAAGCAAAATATTTTCCCAATTGCATTATATTAGAGGAGGGGGTGAGTGTGAGGGGATCATATGCTTGACAAAGCATTTTACAGGCATGCAAGGTGGTTCGATTGGGGATGGAAAGTCAATTCTGATCCGCTGTGATAAATGGTTACCTGATATGCATTCCAGCCGTGTGGTGTCCCCTCAGAAAAATTTTCCAAACCATAGTCGGGTTTGCGTACTTATTGATGAAGAAAACAGATGCCGGATCGAGGACCGGGTACGTGAGGAATTTCTTCCATATGAAGCAGAGGCAATCATCAGCCTCCCCTTGAGTTCAATACCCGCTGAGGACAGGTTGATTTGGGCTGAAACTCAGAACGGGTACTACACCACAAAGTCGGCATATCGACTCCTTTCAAAGGAGGCAGAAGTTGCAATCCCTGGCACTTCAAACCCAGCAGCTCACAAGCGATTCTGGAATGAGCTCTGGCGCATGAACGTGCCGAACAAAATCCGCCACTTCATATGGCGTGCTGCTACTGACTCACTTCCAACAAAAAATAATTTGCAAAAACGGAAAATTATTTAGGACCCTACATGTGATCGCTGCGGTGATGGAGTAGAAGATACCATCCATGCACTGTGGGGGTGCCAAATGACTAAACATCTGGTGGGAGCTGGAAAGTTGTAGAAATTTCCTTTTAGAAAAATTTGCTAGTTTTCGGGACCTGTATCAAGGAATTCTTGCACAAAATAACCAGAAGTTGGCGGAGTCATTTGCTTATATTGGTTGGAGCATTTGGGGTAATCGGAATGCAAAGAGGGTAGGGTCATCATCCTTGCCAATGGAGAAAATATACAACGACGCCGTCGAACGCTTGCAAGAGTTTCATTCGGTCCAGGCAGAACCACTGAATCAATCAACGATACCACACCCAACTCACTGGTTGCCACCTCCTCCATCAGTTTACAAATTAAACTTTGATGGAGCAACCTTCCCGGACATGGTTTCGGCCGGACTGGGAGTGGTGGCTTGGGACTCGGACGGTATGGTTATCGCTTCCCTTTCAGAACGTATCACCCTACCACCTACTGTGGAAGACCTGGAAACACTAGCGTTCAGGAGAGCCGTATCATTCGCAATAGAAATTGGACTCCAGGATGTTGTGTTCGGAGGAGACTCAGAGGTTATCATTAAACATCTCACTGCTGAACAGCCTTGCTTGGCTGCATTTGGACACATTATAGATGAAGCCCGATTCTTATCAGCAAGGTTGAGAAAGGTATCCTTCTCACACACAAAGTGAAAAGGAAACAATGTTGCAGACAAACTCGCGAAGCTAGCGAGAAATTTTTTATGAGCCAAAAGTTTGGTTAGAGGACATTCACAGTAATGTAATGAGCTTTGAAATTCTTGACAGAGGCTTTCTGCCTTATTAATGATAAATTCTTTACAGTTTTCTCCAGGAAAAAAAGTTCGAAGCCAAACTATGTTAATGCCAAAAATATAATGTTTTCTAAAGAAGGAAAACCAAATGTAAATGCCCCCATGCAGGATCCAACTACGGACCTTCAGTTTCTGACCCTCTACCACTGAGCTATAGGGGCAGATACCGCTGATTTCTTTGCAGAACTAATTTTAATCGTAGTCTTTGCTTTACAGAAATGTGGAGCTACTTAGGATAAATATAATATCAATCAAGACAAAGGTTAGATTTGAAAGGAACGAAATGGTTTTGGCGCTTTCTCAATTTATCATGCATATTATACACTCAACAAACATCTTTGAAATAGTATTATTAATTATTATTCACTGTAAAGAGTCTTTAATATAATCATAGAAGATTATTACATCATACATATACAATTTTTATTTATTCCTTCAAATCGGATACATAAGCCGTAGAAAGTGGCAATTGAGAGGACATCTCACACTCAATTCTTTTACACATTTAAGACGAAAGAAGAAAATAAATTAATAAATGAATATATATAAAACAAACACACATCACACACACGTGTGTATATATATATATATATATATTATTCTCTTATTTAGTATTAGCAGCATAAGCATATAGCCGCTATATTAATTAAGGAAAATGCTAGTGGGTTTAAGTATTAGTAGTACTTAGTGCAAGTAAAGCTTCATCGTGGCAGCAGAGGAAAGTGGTGTATTTCTCCATGTAGTGGTGACACTCAGGACACTTCATGCTTTCTGGGATTTTTCCAGAATAGTTTGGGAACTCAAAGCGGCAACAAGGGTGAGAATTACCACGAAGCGTGGCAACATATTTTTGAAAAGCAGCGTCAAAACCCTGCAGTGGCACATTTTCTTTCCATTGATCATACTCAAACAAGGCAGACCAGAGAATGTTTCCATGCTCATTAACCAACACACTAGACCCTCTGCTAAGCACAGCCCATGTACCCTCTCTGTCAAAGCTAAGCACCCTCTGGATTTGTTGCATCACAAGGTCGTGTTCCTCATCCTTGCTTAGCTGAATCTTTGAGAACAGCATGCTCTCAAGCCTGGTCCAAAAGAACCATATTATGGGGTCTTGCCAGCAGGTACTGAGTTTTTCCTGTACAATGTTATCTATTATCACTCGCTTCACTTGCTCTCTTTTTGTGGCTTTTCCTACATACACCATCTCTAAGGGTATGCGTGCAGCTGCTGCAACTGCTTTTGCTTCCTTCGTAAATTTCCGAATCCACTCCATATCATTGCCTCCATACAAGAAAATGTATTTACCTTCTTTAATCTGTTCAATGAAAAAGAGGGAAATGTGAATTACTATGATAAATCCTTATTATCCAAAAAATTTAAATTGTTAGGAAATAGTTAATTTAATTATTTCATCATTATTCGAACATTTTTTTTTCTTAAAGAGTGTGTTTGCGAACAAACACCCACATATATATATATATATATATATATAATTACCCAGCTCAATATGTTTGTGTCAATGCCATCCACCAGTAGCTCAAGCCTCCAAGCCTCTTCTCTCCAAAGAGCTTCTTCTTTCAAGGTAGTGAAAGGGAAAGCATGGCTTCCCCAAATCCACATCATGTGAATTGCATTGGGGGACACCACTCTCCCTTCATGGTCGAGGACTACAAGGATAGGCTTCTTCCTGAAGTGCCACTTCTCCCTGATGAACTTGACTGATACCTTCGATATTATGGAAGGGTGGTACACTGAGTACCATGTCATTGGAGCCTGCAGCTCCTCAAAATGCCTTTGCATGGCTTCAGTCAACTGGTCCACAATGGGGATCCACACAATCTCATATGGATTTTGGAACTTAATTTCGTGGACCCTGGACTCGATATAACTCTGTTCAAGTACCAACAGCTCATCTTGGGTTATATCTAGACTTGAAATGAGTAATAGCAATTTCTTCTTACTAAGAACATCAAGGTTAACCTGGTTTTGCCAATATCGAACAGTTATATATAGATAATCAGATAACTAATTATACTATCACAACTTAAATGGTTATATCGGTAATTTTGCTTCAGTAACGATAATGATATGAGTTAGAAGATTACCGACCCTTTTCTTAGTGGTGCCATCAACAAGCGCCTGCACATCATCCATAGGGCAAATCAAGGCCTTAAGAGCCTTCATGTTGTCAATTTGGGTTATGTTGAAGATATCAACAAGCATTTGATAAGATGCAACATCCCTCATCTCCTCTGCATTGAATAGGAGAATTTCAGCGTATACATGGTGGTATCTTATGTAATAGATTATGCAACATTGCTTAATTTCACATGTATGTCAAGTTTATGTATTCATTTTTATGGCATTGCATAAAACTGGCTTACCAATGTATTGAATGCACTCTTTCATCTTCTTCCTAAGATCTTCAAGTATGGTTTTGAGCTTGAGAGCCAGGGTGGATGGCTCCCATGCTTCTGTGGTCGATAACGCAAACCTGCAATCAATAGCCATTTTTTGCAGTGTTAAAGTTAAACGCCTTATGAACATTTTATATGTTTAAAATTTACACTACTTGTAAAACAATTTGGATAATTTTTTTTTTTATTTATAAAAAAATTCAATTACTAAGTATAGAAATTTCAAGAAACTTTTAATAAACCTTACGTATGAAGGCCACATTGTATCCAAATGAGGATTTACATGAGAATTACAAATTGGTATATTGGACAGGAAAACATACTCGTTACCCTTGCTAGTGAAGCTAACAATTTCATATGTGCAGATCGCGATGCTCCTGACAGTCCAATAGGCAGCACTTGGAATCTGGGCTATGGCAGAGGATAATGCTGGTACATCCAATGTGATATACTTGGATGGTAGTTCATTAAACTCAATGACACAATGGGTCACTTCCAATGCCGTCTCGATTAGATCTTTAAGTATATTGAACTGGGATTTCAATGGCGTACCGTGCTCAGTTTGAGCATCGAATTGTCCGTAGCTCCAAGCAAAAGCGAAGAGGGTCAGTACCAACTTAACCCCCCAATTATAGTTCGCCAGCATGTTAAATATTGTGACTGTCGTTAAATATGCTTTCGTGCCACTCGAAGCCATGTATGCTAGCTGAAAATTCACATATTATATATTTCAAATTGTTTTTTTTTTTTTAATTTTTTAATTTTTTTTATATACAACATTAAATTTCTACTTTAGCATAATTTAAGTGTATATGTATGTGAATCTCCCTCCTAGAGACTTGAACCTCGGCCCTTATCCCTTCACACCCCACAAGCATTTATACTTGTGAAGTGATTGCCACACCAAAAATGCGCAGTGGTATATATTTCAAATTCTTAATGTTAAAGTTAGTGGGTACAATACAATGCAAATATTTATTATTTGTGATTTGGTAAACAAAACAACAACAAAAATGGAAATTGGTCTAACTTATAAATAATTAAATTAACACATGAAACTTACAGTCTAAAAAGAAAATAAGAGTGAAAAATCATTTTTGATCAAGGTTAGTATTTTACATTATGTCCTTAGGACAAAGTTCATCTTTCACAATGATGCTTTGAGTTTCCTAGGCGTGTATCTCCCAAGATAAGATGATTTCCTACACACAAAAGAAACTTAGGCCCTGTTTGGTTATAAAAAGTGGTGTATTCACTTTTTATTTTCTCTTTTTTGTATTCAAATTCTAAAATTGAGTATAGAAAAAATGACTAATTTTTACATTTGAGGGTGTTGGGTAAGTTATTTTAAATACATAACTTGGGAATAAAATTCATCATACGCAGTTTGGTATTATTTTCTATTTTTTTCAAAAAAGTTAATTTTTTCACTTGCATACACTCACATCAATCAGGTGGGACCCTTTGCATTTTCACAATATATATGGAATTGCCACTATATTCGTTTTCTTTAAAAATGAAACACTGAAAAGGTGTTTTCATTTTTTGTATTCAAATCTAACTTTTAGGATACTGAAAATGAAAATTGAGTACAAATTCTTAAACCAAACAAATTTTTTTTTTCTTTGTAGTGGATCTCACTGCAAACTCAAAATGATGAGAACAAAAAGCACCACTTTTTTCAGCTAATCAAATAGGCCCTTAACACTTTGATTTACTCTTTGATGGACATTTTGGACTCTCATATCCAAAAATGAAGACAAAAGGTCAACAGAATGAATGAGGGACAATGAAATTGCATCTTGATATAGTAGAATCTAACTATGAAAGAAATCACCCGATTAATTATAATGGTGGGGTAAACGTCCTAGGGGTGGTGATTCAAGCTTATTTTGTGTTAAATTATTGATTGTAAATTATTGAGTTATTGAGATATGGTAAATTTAATCATTTAATCATACAATTTTAACACTCCCCCTCACATGTGGACCAAAACTACCCTTTAATAGGTGAGACCCAACAAGTGAGAATTTAAATAAGGGGTAGAGTAGAGGAGACAAAGATCGAATTCCGAATCTCATGCTCTAATACTATATTAAATTATTGATTGTCCCAAAATTTTAAGCTATTGAAATATAGTAAATTTAATCATTTAACCACACAATTCTAACGTTTTGAGAGGATGAATCATGAACTCAATGAGATTTGTGACATGCTTATCAATCTTGCTTTAAAAGTTGGGGAAATTATACTTTACCACCCTAAACTATGCACTAAATTATATTTTGCCTCTAAACTATCAAACTGCACATTTTTCACCATAAACTATCATAATTATCACATTTTGTACCCCGGTGTTATTTTTGCTGTTATATTTAATAGAATCTTGCTGCATGTGACAAGTACATGCTTCTTACTTAAGTGAAATAAAGTGAAAAGACTAAAACACCCTTTTCCAAAATCAATTAAAATAAATCCCAAAATTTTCCACACCTCACTCTGTCTCGTCGTGCGTGCCATCCTCTTCCCCAAATTCAGTTTCAAAATATTTAAATTTACCTCTCTAATTCCATAGCAGAATTCATTCACAGTACCCCATCCACCTTCCCCGAATCATTGTTTGTTTTGTTTTCATCATTGGACAGACGGTTCCAAATTCCGAGTGTTTTATACTCAAGCAACACCTTCTCATGATTGGGGATCTAGTTCCTTGGAATGTAGTGTAATCACAAGAGGGAATCATAGTCATGTGAGAAAACTGAACGCCTTCAATAGCATCTATAAGTCCCATCCTCAAAAGATCTGAATATTCAGGTGCTGAATTGTTAGTGCTCTCCCTCAATGGACGGCTAAGATCACGTGAAGCTATTTTATACACCTTGGCACGAGACTTTAGTCTATACCTTGAAGCATAAAGTTTAGCCAGAGAGCTCCTAATCACATAAGCACAAAATCCAATAATTTTCTTGCGATGATCAGCATATCTGTACCAATCAAAGGAGCGGAAGTGGGCAAATGCAAAGGAGGGGTGAAGAAGTTGAAGTTTGCAATAATAGGGTTTTGGGTTTTGTTTTAATTAATTTTAAAGAAGGATGTTTCAATGTTTTAACTTTGTTCTACTTAAGCAACAAGCACAGCTTGTCACATACAGCAAGATTTTGTTAAATATAATAGCAAAAATAACACTGTGTGCAAAGTGTGATAGTTTAGAATGCAAAGTGTGATAAGTGTGATAGTTTAGGATGCAAAGTGTGCAGTCGGATAGTTTATGGTACAAAGTGTAATCAGTGCATAGTTTAAGGTGGTAAAGTACAATTTTCCCTTAAAAGTCAAAAGTGATTCTGAGGATAGTAGGGATATGCATGTCAAAGATTATGTTTGTATGTATCTAATTAACCTATCAATTTACATGTTCTTAATTTTAATGTTATTCCATATTTTGATGGGGAATCATCCAAAAAAAACTTCATATATAGCTAGAAAATTTCAAATTGTAAAAATACTTTAATTATTAAATAAGTTGAAAATGATCAAGTTTTGACAAAAAATGAAGGGGTGGAAGATAAACAATTTTAAGTAACAAATGGCAAAGTTTAATTATATTGCTTGTGTCACTTTGAATTAAAATCTTGACCTGTGTCTTTTTAATTTCCATTCAATGACATTTGGCAAATTTTTGTTATTTTCTGAATAATAGTGGCACCTACTAAGTAGAATGTGGTACCTTCAACCTTACAGTTAGCCGCTTTGAAAGTGTTAGGGGAACTTTGTGGTTTGATGTGGCAATTTGTGATTGGTTGAAAATTTCCTGCTTTACAGTTGGTTATATTTTTTAAATAAGTTACTTGACAGCAGCATCAAAGGAAGGAGTGGCTGTGTGGCTAAGTTGGGAGGGCATGGTAGGCTAAGTCTTCACAAAGACCTCATAAAATCCATGAACGGATGTAGGTCCTGATACTTGGTCCCGTATAGAAAATTTTTGCGAGTAATAATAAAAAGTAGATTGGATTGGTTATTGGCGCATCAAATAGAGTTTGGAGTATGGACTCATTTTGAAATTTGAATGATAATTGATAAATCATGAGCACAATTGTAACAATTAGCCATAAAGTCCCAAGCGGCCCTAGCATTTCCATGTGTTGGATCCCTAATAGTATTATCACAAATATTAGCAATTTAAAATAACAATCACACACAAGACTATAAATATTTACGTGGAAAACTCTTTCGTCTTGAAGGGAAAAATCATGGGACAAACTCCAAATTAATTCACTGTTATCAAATCAATTATAATAACTCTTGTGTATGTCTCACAACTAAAGAAAAATCTCTCTTGTTTATTTTTTTACTCTCACACAGACTAATTATCTCTCTCAAAGGCGGCAACACTTTGCTCTCTCCTCTCTATTTTCTTCTTTACACACTGCTCTCTCTTGGCTGTCTTCTCTTTCTCTAAGCGGCTCTCTCTTGACTACTCTCTCTTTTCTCTTGTGTGGCTTCCTCTTTTTTTGTCTCTTCTATATGCGGCTCACACCAAAAAACCTAATATATATTGTCTTTATATATTAGGCTCACTTTTAATTCTTTTCCTAGGAGCACTTGGATTACTAACTTAACTTATGCAAAAAAACATGAAACCGACTTCTAATAGAAATAGAATTCTACGTGTGCCCAACAAGCTCATCACATGGGCTATTTTAACAATATGTGGGCTGGATCCTTTTGGTGCCGTGCACCCAATACCAAGATGTGGGAGAAGACTGTTGATTAAAGGAACAAGAGTGTTGATAAACCAAGAGAGAATCTTGTAGTAGATGCTCTCCCACTTTTCAAGCTCGTAATCAAAGTCATTAGATATGTCTTTTGGCTTAGGCTTGGCCTTTGACATGGCATTGATGACATACTACCACATTTTTCTGCCTTTGAAAAATACTGCCATTAGGAGTGTGTGAATGGGTCGGGTTGAGAGATTTTTTAATTTGACCTACCATGGTCAGGTTGAAAAATAAAATTTAATCTAACCTAACCCATCACAGGGGTCCAACTCATCCAGATTTAGTTGGACTCATGGGTTGAATAATTTATTGTTTTTTATTATTTTTAATTGAGCGTTAAAACAGTACCAATACAAATAAGAGAAAATTTCTAATCTACTAAACCTGAGCATATCATCAAACCAACACAAAATCACAAACTACTTTATTAGTGCTTCAAAGTTCAAATAAACTCAGTTGAGAAACAAAATAAACATAAACTAGTTTAATTATTCTATAGTTAGTAGAATGTCATATAATTCTAGCTATCCCAACTTAGTTAATAAAAAAAAAAAAAGAGTAAATAATAGAATTATGTAATATATTTTTTAAATATATATATTAAATGTAGGTGTGTTGGGTTGGGTTAGGGGATTTGTGAATCTGCTAACCCATACCTAACCTAACCCATCATTTAAAAAAAAAAAAAAAAAAAAAAAAAAAAAAAAAAAAAAACCCTACCCAACCCACTAACACCTAAAAACCAACCCAACTCAGCAGGTTGGGTTAGATAGAGTCGGTTTTGGTGGATTGACAAGATGGTTGCACAACCCTAACTACCATATTTTAGGACCAAGCATGGTAGTTGGTGGGTCCATCCAACTTGATGGTGATAGGATGCTTGACTTAATTTTATGAGCCATGGGAAAAAAAGTATTGTTATTTTTTTTTGAAGGCATATCAGATCAAGTCAAAGAATTAGGTTGGATCGGATTCATGGATCGGAACTAACCTAATGCTATGTTTGGAAGTTTGGAGGGAGAAGAGAGTAGAGGGGAGTAGAGGGGGGGAGAGTAGAGGAGAATTGTTATCCTCCACCTTGTTTGGATGTTTTTAAAATTAAGTAAAGGGAAAGGGAATAATTAGCCTTTTCATAGTTTGTAATTTTATTAATATGGTAAGGGAAATTTGGTAATTCATTTGGTCAAGCATTTCTATACTCTACTTTCCCTCCAAATCTCTCCAATTTGGGGGAATTAAAAATGAGGGGTTAGAAGTAGTTAGAACTCATCCAAACCTCTCCAAATCCCTCACCCTCCTCCCTTAGAAAACATTCAAACAAGGTAATTTAACTTACTCTCCCTCCCTCTACTCTACTCTCCTTCCATCCAAACAAGCTATAAATGACGAATCAAATGTGTCTGGATAGTGGGTAGGGTTAGATTAGGTAAGCACACGAATGTCGCTGACATTATTATGACATCACCCTTGTTGACGTGGTAGGAGGAGCTGGTATAGTGAAACATGTTAGGTTATGTGGCTTTCGTGATGTGGTAGCCTAATATGAAATTGACATGAAACTATTTGCTAATGTCATTAGGGCTGACTTGGCAGAGCCTAATGATGAAATATGGTGGATAGGGTGAAGGAATGTGTATCGTGCATGAAGGCACATGGAGTATGTTTGTTGTCATGTGTTAGCACGTGGGAGAGACATGCAACGCATGGTGGCATGTGGTGGCAACTTCTAAACCCCCTAGTGGCACGTGAGGGCATGTGGATGCTCATTAGGAGTGTGCATCAAATCCACCTACTCATCAAAACCCACTTAACCTACCCCAACCTGAAGCCTATGGTTGGTTTTTGAGGGTGGGTAATTTGGTTAGGTTGGAATTTTATTTTGACTTTTAGGTAGAGTTAGATTTGGGTTGATAGTTTTTTTCCCCCAACCACCTTTACCTAACCTGACCCACCATCTATACAAGTTTATTTTATTACCCTAATTTTAATTTTTTTTAGTTTGATTTATTTTTTAAGAATTAGTTTGAAAGAATTTGGAAATTTGAAATATAATTTAATCATATTATGTGAATTGTAATAATTTATTAAAAAGTAATTAAAGAATTAATGAAAGTCCAATTTTTTGTAAGGCATAAAACATGTAAGCATAACCTATTGACCCAACACAACCTACATTGGTTGTGTAAGGGCTCTTTGTGCTCTTAGGCTAAGGCCCTTTCTGCTATAGGTTGGAAAGTTAGGCCTGACCCATTATCTTAGCAAGACCTTGTTGAAGGGTTAGTCTGTGCACAAGACAAACATCCCAAAAGAAAGACAACAAATAACAAATGCACACACACACTTGTATATGTATTTAGACAGAAAGACTAGTCAGAAAAGCAGTTAGCGTATTTAAAGCAGCAAAATATAAATAATGGGCTTTCTGCAGGAAGTGAACTAAAGAGATTGTGAACCTCAACTTGGACAACCTTATTACTGGACTATGCGATTTAAGTCGTGCATTTTGGAGAATGGGTTTGGATAGCTACTTTTTTTTTTTTTTTGGATTACAAAGAGTAAGTTTGCTATGAGAGGGAGGGAAAAGATTGCCTATTGATGCATGCTTTTTCTGCTGTATTCACTCATTTGCCTTTCTAAGTTTTACTTCACTTTTTCTTTTTTCTCTATTGTTTCCTTTTCAGTTCTCTGTGTTTCTTGCCTTAGTCATTATCCCCATTTTACTTATGGCTACTTTTCCTATTTATACTGAATTAATCCTATATGATTTCTTTCTTTTATCCTTGTGGCTTACAACCATTTTTGTCTATTGCGAACACCTCTCAGAGGTGCCCACTATCCTTCTGGTTGTTCAGCCTTGACTACATTTGGGTATGCTCGGTGTTTTATCTCACTTCCACTACCCATCCCACTACAAATCCTTATCCATTTTGATTCTACCATATACCTTTCTCTCTCCTTTGACGGGTAAACCCTTGGGTCTCTCTTTACCTATCTCTCTATTATGCATGAAGTGGTCCCAGCCGGTTTGCTACCTATTTTGGGTAAAGATGCCTCTCCAGCAGAGCACCTTCCAAAAGAGGCACTGGTTGGATATCAAAAATAGGCCATTTTCCTCCTTTCACCAAACCACACCCTTTGTAATTCCCTTGATCATAGGCCTATCTCCCCTGCATTGGCTAGGTACAAGTTGGTGGTATTCCGGCCATAGTATGGTTTTCTTATTGCTTCACGCCTCGTCTTCTTTCTTTCCCACATAGTTTCTCCCATTGCTATTTGATTTTGTCTCAGTTTGTTATTTGTTGAGATTGAAGCTCTCTACCCGTCGTCGCTCCTTATGGGAAATGGTGTGGGCTTGTTGGGCTAGCCCTATCTTACCTTTTCTTAGGCACGTGGACTTTTCAAAGTCTTATTACTGTTTAGCTAATTCCTACCGAGCTAGTCCATTGGGCCTTCTCCTTTCACTACCATTTTTTGGCCCATTCAAGGCCTATTCTCTTTTCTCCTAAAGAGGGCCACCTCACCGTGGTTGGCTCTTCCATGCTGCCTACGGGCTAGCGTATTCAATTCCTTACTTCTTCATGGGTATTCGTTCTCCTTGGGCCTTTTTAGCCCCATTGTTCCTGCCATTATTCTTTAGTCTTTTCCTTCCTTCCTTTAACTTGTTTATGGGCTTTTCTGTCATTGGGCCCTTTTTATCAAAAATAGGTATCAACATTTAACCCCCTAAGCACGTGAATTGTTTTGCAACTCACATAGGAATATCTCTGTTATTTCCTTCACTGGCTTTTAGAATAATGGTCCCCATCTTACTTCTATTCTTTTCTGCCTCGAACAGAGCTGTTTTTTCAAATTCCTTTGTTTAATTGCTACTCCGACACAAAGCCTCCGCTTCATTTAATGCGTTGCCTCTTTTGGAACGAGTCCCACCATTTCCCCTTATTAACGTTATCCAAATTTCCTCTCTCCTTCACTTCCTTTACTTTTTCTCTTCACAAAACCTCTTCTCCTTTCCCATCCTCTGTTTCATCTTTTCTCCATGCCCTTTTACATAACACTCTTTTTTTCTCATGTCTCCGTCTAAGAGTGAAGGTTCTTCCCACTGTAAAGGGAAAGAGTGCCTTCGAATCAGACCACTCTGAGGGGGAGGGAGTGGCTCACAACCCTGATAGTGAGTGCCCTCTTATTTTAGACCCATGGTTTGATACCTATTCCTATTTTCTAGTGGTGGTTGGCAACTATACGCCTCATCCACTGAATCGGGTTTGGTTATCCTTGGAGCAGAGGGCCATTAACGTGTCTTGGGCACCGTTGCCTAGTTCTATCCCTTATATAACCATCAGCCATGGGGAAGCCTTGCCAGTCCCATTCAATTTGAGTTTGGGTCGGGGACGTCGACAGGTTGGAAAGAATATGTGGACCAAGAACTCTCTGATGTGGGTTTCATGGAAAAGCTCAAATAGGTCGGCGTTTTGAAGGCCATCCTTTCTTCGCGGTGCTTGCAACACTACAGTGATCTATTCAGTCTTCGTCATCTAGTTTGTCGTTGGTATAGCATAACCCATACATTCTTCCTTTCCTGTGGTGAACTCATTGTCACTTTAGAGGATGTGGCCAATCAGTTGTTGCTTCCAATTCTTGGTGATGTCGATCCTTTTGATATTTGGCTTTCTACTAGTAAGAAGGCCATAGAAGCGAAGTTGCACAGGGACTTGGTGGTGGCAATGGAAAGCTTTCTAATTGGATTGGGGCTTTCACCAAGGATTCTACCGGTATTTGTCGTGCTTTCATCATGCTTTGGTTGTGTAAATTCGTCTTTGGCTCTTATCCTCATTTTGTTGTAAAGCCTTTGTATTTTTAGTTAGCCATTCAGATTTTTGTTGGGGTGAGTCTACCATTGGCCCTTTTGGTTTTAGGTTACTTGGATATCCAGTTGGACATTTTGCAGAATGATAAGTGTAAGGAGGGTTCTTGCCACATAGTCACTTCTTCTGTTCACAACACTATTCTGCAGAACCTTCTTTGGGAGCATTGTTCCAAGCATTTGTCTAAGCGTAGGCCTGTATGTTTTGCTAGGGATAAGTTTCAGACATGTCCTAAGGTGATCACAGATTTCTGTAGGGGTTTTGTTGATAAGTTTCCTTTGGCTTTTCGTTAGGTTGGGCTAAAGCCCATTGGTCATCTTGCTATGGAGTTTTTTGATAAGGAAGTGGGCTTCTTGTAGAGGGCTTGTAGAAATCTTAGGAAGGGCTACAGTTGTAGGATTTGGTGATGGGGCCTTTCATGGGTGCTACTGGTATGACTAGCCCCCTAGTTGCTAATAATGAGAAGGGAATCACATACTTGGCTGCCACCAATGCTGGGTGGTTGCCTTATTTGACTAATGACGAGGTGAATTATGTGACTTATTCTGCTTATAGGGTTAGGAGGCAGTTTGGTCTTGATTGGGGCATATTAGATGATTTAGCTCTGGTCTTGGATTTCACCACCTCATTGCGCTATTTTCTCCATCCTCATGCTTTTGATTATTGGAGGAAGTTCTTCTTTATTGTTACGATCCCTAATTCACAGCGAGTAGGTCTTTGCACTGCTTCCATGCATGTCTATTGGTAATGTTTATGACCTCTTTTCACGAGGACGTTTGAAGGTGGGCCTAGCTTTTCACAGATCCCTCCACTTGGTTTGCATGCCATACTTTCTCCAAACCCTCGCTTGCTTGTTTCTACCAAGTCAGTGGTTGCATATGCTAGCAAGCAAAATCAGTTTGGCATAGTTGAATGGCGAGAGGGTCAGTAAGGTTCGTTTTGGTAGGCTAGTGAACTCCCTTTAGGTTGAGAGGAGAAGGTGAAGGTCTTGAACATTCTCTCATCTTCATCGAAAAAGGGCTCGACCTCTAAGTCTACAAAGCCCAAGTTTGCCAAAAAGGGTAAGGGCATTGCTACAAGCACCCCTACGGTCTGTTCTAACATAGTTATATATGGAGAGGACCTCCCTCCTATTGGTAACATTGTTCTTGAGGGTACCTTTCCTGCAATGAAACCTCGTTCTGCCCAGAAGTCTGTTGTAGTCAAGTCCAAGTCCCCATTGCCAAGACAGCCATCAAATGCACCCCTTTCTAGCAGAACCCATGTTAGCAAGAGAAAGACTTTTCCGAAGGCCCCTACTGCTCCATTCGAAAAGAGGCTATGTTTCTCCAACTTCTCTCTTGTATCTATTCTTGGTGCTTTTGCTATCTTTGCCTGCGACTACTTTATGTGTATGTTCCTTTTGCTAGTCAAAGTTTAGAGAGGATACTTTTACTACACGGCCCATTCTACTTGATGATATTGAGGTACGTTTCTCTTTCATTCTTCTCCTTCTCTCTTTCCTCTTTTTATTTTTATGTTAGTTATTCTCATTTTGCTCTCTTTCTCCCCCCCCCCCCCCTTCTCTTTTTGTGTTATCTTTAGACTGAAGTTGAACCTATTCCTGTCGAGGGTTCCTCTATTATTGGTGATATTCCTATGAGTGAAGAGGCTCATTTTAAGCCTCCTGTTGATGCTAAGGTAGTTTTTGCCAGGGATGGTTCTCATGTAGAGGAGGAGAGCTTTGTAGGGGTTGATGCCTCTATGGAGGAGTTCTTTGCTAGGGTTGTTGTTATTGCAGAGGTCATGGCTTCTGCCACTATTGCTGTCATTGGTGATGTTCCTGCCAAGGCCACAACTCCTTCAAGAGAAATAGTTCCTGCCAAAGAGAGAGCTTTTGTTGAAAATGAAGTTCCAAAGGGGTTAGGTTCCATTGCTAAGGGAGTTTTTGCTGGGGTTACCATCCCCTTGAAGGGAGGTGTCTCTCCCATTGTTGCTCAACCCAAAGGGACCCCTTTCACTATTGCCTGTTATATCCTTCAATGATCCCTTTGCTGCTCTCCCCCAGGCCACTGGTTGTGGGCCTTCCCTAGTGATCACTCCATCCTCCATCCCCTCATCTGCCACAGAGATGCTTGATGTTGAGATGTCACTTAATGAGGCATCTGATAAGGTCTTTAAGGATTCAGACAATGAGCCTATTGTGAAGACTAGAGTTTCCGACTTTAAGGATTCATCCAGCGAGGAGGTGGATGCTGCAATTATAGGTATGGGTTTTCTTCTTTTGCCTTTTCTTTATATATATATATATATATATTTTATGTTTGCGTTTCCTTAACATGGAGACAACCACGTGTCTTGTAGGTACTTAAGTTCCTGAAGAGCAAAGGGTCACAGATATTCTAATAGAGCCTATACCTACAAAGCCCAATAAGTTACTTACTTTCGTTCATGCTTTCTAGTTTCCTTACTTTTTGGGGCTTACGAATCTTTTTTTCCCCTTTTTTTTCTCTTAGGTTTACTACCCTCTAAGGGAATTTAAGGTGTTGTACAACAAGTGGGGAGCAGTTCTACTACTGCTAGCACTAGCGACCTATTGATGAGGCAACTTCTTTTTTGTCCGCTTTGACCAGATTGAGCACAATGACCTTCGCCCCAGAGATTTTTGGGGTACTAGTGGTCTTTACATCAACTTTCGTGGATACTTGGTGCTTGAAGATTGTGATGGCCTTCTGCAGGCCACCTTTTAGGCACGTGAGGACTTTACTCAAGACTTTCTCCTTGGTCGTTCTGCGGGGGAAAATTTCCTCAAGTTATTGGGTTATGTGTTTAATGATATTCAGCACAACTTCATGGATATGGTTTTTGTGGAGAGGATTATGCAGTGGAGAGTGGCAGCCTAGGAGTTAATTAATGTTGGCTTTAAATTGGTATTTCTACTAGACCATTTTCGAGATATTGCCCATGTTTACTTTAGAAAGAAGGCCCAGCCTTCCGCTAATTCCATCGATGCTAGGATCGAAAGCTTAAAGAAGGAGATTGCTGACTTGGAAGCTCACTGTGAGCTTCTTCTTTCTGCTGAAGTTGCTCTCAATGGTTTCAAGGATGATCCTCTCATTACTGGCCTTATGTGATTTCTACTATGTACTTGACTTATCTTATTTTGTAACTGTGGCTAGTTTTCTATAGTTTTCTACAAGATTTCATTTGTTTGCTTGGTATTTGTGACTATCTTTTATAAGTCTTACATGACTTATATTTCTTTTTGGTTTGTAACTTATTGCTACTTCTCCTACAATGCTTGACAGAATTTATGATATAGCAGATTTCTACAAATATTTCATTTGTCATGATGTTGCTTCCTTTTCATTAATTCAAGCCCCTTGTAATATAACGTTCTTCTTACAAAATACTAAACTACTTACTAGTGACACAATGTCCCTTGCAAGGGCAGTCACTTAGAGGAAATATAAAGAAAGAAAAAGAAACGAAAAGAAAATTACATTGTGTTGGCTAGGCATTGTTTATTTTTAGCCACTTGCTATTGATGGGGTCCATTGAGTCATTCTCATCCTCTTTGGCCAGATGGTAGTATCCACTTGCATTTTCTTCCCTGATTACGAAAGGTCCTTCCCATTTAGGTGCAAATTTGGATGGGCTAGCCATTCCTCTCCTAACATGTTCTACCATTCTTTACACTAGCTATCCTTCCGTAAATACCTTTTCCTTCATGGCCTTCCCATATGCCTTCACCATCTTTTTCTTATATTTACAGCTGTGCTCTTGTACTTCACCCCTTTTTTCATCCCATCCTTCCAAGTCTTCGCACCTTTCTGTCGAGAACACATCTTTTTCATTATTTTCTTTCGTGCTTGGAGGACCCTTAAGGGGGGCTGATAGCTTCCATTTAGTGCACCAGCGAGAACGGGGAGAATCCCATGGCAGACTTTGACGAACTACGATAAGCCCGCAGTGCGTCTGCCAGGTGTGAAACCCATCCTTTGCTGTATTCTTGACTCATTTTTTTGATGATTTTGATGAGTGTTTTGTTCATTGCTTCAACTTGCCCATTTCCTTGTGGGTAGTATGGCGAAGATCAATGATACTTCACTTGATAGTACTATAGCATTCTCCTAACTTCTCTATTCACAAAGGGTGTGCCATTGTCACTTATAATCCTATGGGGTATTCTGAATCTGTTGATTATGCTTTCCTTGATAAAGTTTGCCACGGCTACTCTTGTGGCTTTACAAAGTGGAATTGCCTCCATCCATTTAGTGAAATACTTTGTAGCCACTAGGATCTAAATGTTTCCATTCGATGGAGGATTGACCGGCCCCACCAAATCCAGCCCCTAAGTGTGGAATGGCCATAGGGTTGCCATGCTTTGTAGGCTTTAGGGATGGGTATGGATTAAGTTTGCTTGCATCTGGCATCTGTGGCATTTCTTCACTAATTCTATTGCAGTCTCTTCATTCTTGGCCAGTAGTATCCCATCTGCTGGATGTGCCGGTATAACTTCCTTCTTTCTTGATGTTCCCCACATTCCTCAAAGTGTACCTTTTTCAACATCTCCCTAGCCTCCTTTGGCCTTAGGCACCGTAATGGTCCCCTGTTATATCTCTTCTTGAACAAGACTCCTTCATGCAGGAAGTAATGGGTTGCCAATCTCTTAAGCTTGTATCTTCCTTAGTGTTTCTGCAGTAGGATGCCATTGGCCAAGTATTTAATAAAAAGGGTTCTCCAATCTTCTTCAATGAACACGACATAACTCTCTTCTCGATCCATAGCAAGTTGGCAGGTTTTACATTAACTTTGGATCTGATCTACTTCCTTACTCATATTGGGCCAATAAAAGCCTACCTTCTGTAGTCTGCGATATAGACTAACTTCTCTACAGAATCCACAAGTTCTACTGTGCACCTCTTCTAGTCTCCTCTGAGCTTTTTTATGTCCAATGCACCTTGTCAGGATTCCTTTGGGCATTTCGCAGTAGAGTTTTCCTTTCATAAGGGCATAATCTTTCATGCTTTTCAACCTATCAATAGACCCTTCGCTTAACAAGCCTTCCTTTATGGGGGTCCTCTTGTATTTTTCACACTCTTCTTCTTCCGCAAACTTTTCCTTAAGCATTTCAATAATGGGTTCCCTTCTTTTCCTGATTTCCACCGTAGTATTACTTCTTTTAGAGGCTATCTGTGATCCCAATGTAGCAAGTGCATACACATTTGTTCTCGTTTCGTTGGGCATGCTCTATTTCGAACGTACAAAACCTCTCCTCCATCTTCTGAGCTAGTGTCCTATAGGGGGCCAAGGATGGCTTCTTTAGAGAAAAGCTTTCCTTTACTTGGCAAACCACCAAGTTGGAATCACCTATAACCTTTAGGTGTTGGACTCCCATCTCTAGAGCTATGACCATGGTTTCTCCTTTTCCACGATACAGAACTACTCCTGCACCTCCTAAGTTTGCCATGGAAGAGTCATTAAATCTCATGGTCCATTCTATTGTTGCCACTTCTGCTGTAGCCATTTCTCTAGGCACTTTGTCATATTTGTTCTCATTTCGTTGGGCATACCCTATTTCAAATGTACAAAACCTCTCCTCCATCTTCTAAGCTAGTGTCTTGTAGGGGGCCAAGGATGGCTCCTTCAAAAAAGAGCTTTCCTTTGCTTGGCAAACCACTAAGTTGAAATCACTTATAACCTTTAGCTGTTGGATTCCCATCTCTAGAGCCATGGCTAGTCCAGTCAGGTAGGCCTCATATTCTGTGGTATTGTTGGAGCATGGAAATTCCAATTTGAAGGATAGGGCCATGGTTTCTCCTTCTCTGTGATTCAAAACTAATCCTGTGCCTCCTGAGTTTGCCATGGAAGAGCCATTAAATCTCATGGTCCATTTTACTGTTGCCACTTCTGTTGTAGCCATTTTTCCAAGGACTTTGTCATCTAGCAGGAATTCCTCTTATCTTGGGAATTAGGCTAGTAGGTCTGCTATAGTTTAGCTCTTCACCGCTTTAGGCGTTCTTGCCTTCAAATCGTACTGTGATAGCTGCAATAATCACTATGATATCCTGTCAGAAAAAATGGGCTACCATAGAAGCGCTTTGATAGCATGAGATTTGGTCATAAGGTGCACCTCATAGGCCAGGAAGTAGTGGCGAAGCCTTTATGAAGCATAAACAATTGCTAGGCATATCCTTTTTGCCTTAGTGTAGTGCATTTCAGCATCTTTCAAGGTGCAACTGATACAATACACAGGCTGTTCAATGCCTCCCCGATCTTCTTGAGCTATTAACGCCCTAATAGTTGATGGGCTTGAAGCCAGATATAGCAACAATGGCTTTTTGCATACTGGGGCTTGTACTGTGGGCAAGTTCATCATAATCTACTATAACTTGTAGAATGCTTTATGCTGCATACAAAACCATGTCTTTTTCTTAGTAATTTGGTGACAGATAAGGTGATTAATGCTAAGCTTGTATGAATCTTTTGATAAAAGAGACCTTGCCTAAGAAACTCTTAAACTCCTTAATGGTGGATAGGGGCTTCATGGTTTCTATTACAACTGCTTTCACTGGATCAACATCAATTCCCCTATTATGGACCAAGAACCCCAAGAACTTTCCTGTAGAAACTCTGAACGCACATTTTAGTGGGTTCATTCTTAACTTATAAAGTTTGCACCGTTGGAACACTTTTCTAAGTATTCTCATGTGATCTTCCTGCCTACTTGATTTCACTGCTATATCGTCTACATAATCTTCCATTTCATGATGCGTCATGCGTGGAAGATCACAGCCATAGTGCATTGGTAAGTTGCACCCACGTTCTTGAGTCTAAATAGCATCACTATGTAGTAGAAATTTCCTATGGGTGTTCTGAAAGCTGTCTTATCCACATCTTTAGGGCCATACGAATCTGGTTATAGCTGTTAGACCCATCCATGAAAAAAAAAATGGTGTGCCTTATGACAGAATCTATCAACAAGTCTAGATTTAGTAAGGGGAACTCATTTTTGGGATAGGTTCGGTTGAGGTTTCTGAAATCTATGCAGCATCTAATCTACCTATTCTTCTTCTTAACTAGCAAGATGTTGGAGAACCACTTTGGGTGTTGGATGGGCTTAGTGAATCCTGCTGCGACCAATTTCTGTACCTCTTGCACTATGTGTACCTCTACATTAGTGTGGAATACTCTGGTTGGCTGGGCTACTGGCTTGGTTCCTAGGCTCCACATTGAGCATGTGTACAACTAAGTTTGGGCCAACCCTAGGCATCTCATTGTACTCCCATGCAAATACATCTTTGAACTCCTTTAGCAACTCTATCAGGCTTATTTTCTCCTCCTCGGTTAGCCTCAAGCTAATCGAGATGGGCCTAGGTTTTTGCAGATCATCACTTAGATTTACTTCCTGTAACTTTTCTTCTACGGATAGTTGTGCTTCTTTTTTTGTTACTGCTAGTTTTCCCTCCTTTGTGTCATTTTCCTCTTCAATGCTTTCTTGGGCCGCATAGCGTACTAAAGGCTTATGCTCGGGTCCTTTCTCGAAACCCTAATATAGACAACAAGCAGGTCCTTCGCACCTTCATAATTTGTATATTGTTTAATCGTCAGGCATTTTGAGCCTGACACAGTGCGATGAACTGTTTGATTCTATAGCTGGTGCCTTCTTTCTTTTCTTCTTTTGTTCTAATAACCCTCTCAGTTTTGGCCCTGGGTTGTTTTCAATATTTTCCCAAATTGTCATAAAGGTATCAAAGGGTTTAGCCACAAAGCTCTCTCTAGATGGTGCCCATACATCATAAAATATTGTCTCCACCTAATGTGCCTCTGCTTGCTTAAAAGGGGACGGGTTTGCAGTTGTTCGAATTGTTCTGCCATTAAGCCTTCCCTTCACACAGTAATGATAGGTTGAAGGTATGAGTAAGTGCCTATGCAGCCATGGCCGTTTGAGCAGTATGTGGTAGGAAACCTCCGCCTTTACTACGTGAAAGCGAGTTAAAGAGGTTATGGGTCCTACTCTCAACCACAATTGTATGTATCCTACTATGTACTTACCTCTTCCTCAAAATCTTGTTACCTCCATGGGGAACCCTAGTATCTACCAACGCTAATTTAATGGGAATTTGGTTTATAGAGGCCGCCAAATGAAGAGGTCTCCCATAATCTGGGTGCCTCACCTCTATGTCCTCATTAGTGAAGGTGATCTTGTTAGCACCTCTGTGGCCACTCTTCTTTCATTTGTTGTGAACTCAATCTATCTGAGGCTTAGGGTTTTGGTGATTAGGGTTTTGGTCTTGTTGTTGTTTTTGAGAGAGTGAAAACACTGTAGCCACACTCTGTATTTTTCTCAGATAATAGTGAAATCCCTGCAACTCCGTAGACGTAGGCAAATTGCCGAACCATGTAATTATTGTCTTGTGCATGTGATTGTTTTCTTTGGTGTGTGTTTTCTCTATTTTTGTTTCTCACAGGTTGGGAATTTCGGGTTGAATTCCCTACAATCTAATCAAATAGGTTCTTGAACCTAGGACTCTTTTGAAAAGTCATGATGGCACCAAATGGCAGTGAAGGCTTTTCCTCTTTGTCATCATCAAGGTCTACGCAGATGATTGTTATGGCCATCCTTTTCCCTTTGTGGTTGGGGAGGGGGTTGCGTTGGATTTCTGGCTAGGAAAGCTTAAGGGTACCTTCTTTGATTCTATGGTGAACCAATCTATAAAGAGTCCAATATTTTGCGGTGGGATGTAATACATAGCAATGCAGATGGCAGAATCAAGGATCTCTTCATTCCTCCTTCATGGGTTGCCTAGACACTTGATTGGGCTTAAAGACCCCATTAGCAATCCCCCGATCAAGGAGCACGTCCAATTCTTTAGGCGTGCAAGGTATTGGTAGGGGATTCTCAAACTCCTTTCCTTCGGGCTTCCTTCTTTTCTCTCTTGTGGAAGCCGCCATAGCATGTGGGGCTAATTTCCTCTCTTTTGACTTCTTTGTGTTGGGCCTTACAGATTGGGCTGTCTTCCTGGCTTTCTACAACAACTGGGTGAATTGCACAATGTCTAGATTTTTAAGGACAGCCTTGTATTCCATGATCATATTACCCATACACATCTCCACTAGTGTCTTTTCTTTATAATGGTCATGGCAGTCAAGCATTATATCTCTGAACCTCTTTATATATTTGAAGAGATCTTCCCTAGGCCGTTGCTTCATCTTGGAGGGTTGCCAATGTGGCAGTCTCTTCTCCATGAAATTACTTGCTATAGAAAACATCCACCATGTCATCCTAAGTGGGGATGGACCTTAACCTTAAGCCAGTGTACCAAGTGTAAGTGCGATCGCTCAGGGACTTCGAGAACTCGTGGAGGCACAGATCTTCATCTCCCGCGTAAGGTCCTATAGTGTCTAGGAAATTGCTCAAGTGTTCGACAACGCTTCCTTTCCTTATGTCATATTGGGAGAATGTTGGTGGCTCATACCTCTTAGGATATGGCTTGTTGAGCAGTTTCACCGGGTACAGTGGCCTTCTTGAGAAAAGTATCTTCATCTCCCGCGTAAGGTCCCATAGTGTCTAGGAAATTGCTCAAGTGTTCGACAATGCTTCCCCTCCTTATGTCATATTGGGAGAATGTTGGTGGCTCATACCTTTTAGGATATGGCTTGTTGAGCAGTTTCATCGGGTACAGTGGCCTTCTTGAGAAAAGTCTTTCCTTTGGCATCTTAGCTTTCTCTTTCTTTAGCAGCACTGCTACGTCTGTGATGGCCACAAATCATGGCTCAGCATTCTGCAGGCATCCCTCCACTAGTGTCTCTTCTTTGTCTGCCATGTTTTCTAGATTGTGTTGGCTGCCCTTCTTTTTGGTCTTGTTAGCCTTCAGTTGGTGGATCTCCTCCACCAGTTGTGGCTGGGTGTGCTGCATGGACTACACCATCTCAATGAAGAAGTTGGTGTTGCTCCAATCTTTATTCCTACCATGGCCCGGCCCCTAGTGCAGACGTTCCTTCCCCTTGACGAAATGGTCGAGGGCTGGCTATTCGAGATTCTGCTTAGGAGGGTACAACACTGGTATTGCGTGCTGTCTTTGATCTAAGAGGCATGGCTTGCAAGGGTTCTATGGTCCTTCTCCTATGTTTCCCCATTATGTCTTTCAACTCCCCAGTGGAGTCTCCAATTTAATGTAAGATCTCTTTGTGCTCTTGGGCTAAGGTCTTTTTTGCTTTGGGTTGGAGAGTTGGGCTTGACCCACTATCTTAGCAGGACCTTGCTGAGGGGCTAGTCTGTGCACAAGATAAACATCCCAAAAGAAAGACAACAAATACACACACACACACGCAAACACACACACACACACACACACACACACACACACATACACATATATATGTGTGTGTGTGTGTGTGTGCGCGTGTGTGTGTGTGTATGTATATATGTACTTGTATATGTATTTTGGAAAAAAGACTAGTCAGAAAAGCAGTTAGCGTATTTAAAGCAGCAAAATATAAGTAATAGGCTTTCCGTAGGAAGTGGGTTAAAGAGAACCCGAACCCCAACTTAGACAACCTTATTACTAGACTATGTTATTTAAGTTGTGTATTTTAAAGAATGAGTCTGGATAGCTACTTCTTGTTTTGTTGGGATTACAAAGAGTGGGTTTGCTATGAGAGGGAGGGAAAAGATTGCCTATTGATGCATGCTTTTTCTGCCGTATTCACTCTTTTGCCTTTCTAAGTTTTACATCACTCTTTCTCTTTTCTCTCTTGTTTCCTTTTCAGTTCTCTGTGTTCCTTGCCTTAGTCGTTATCCCCTTTCTACTTATGGCTAATTTTCCTATTTATACTGAATTAATCCTAAGTGAGTTCTCTCTTTTACCCCTGTGGCTTACCAATCTTTTTTTTTTTCTGCTGCAAACACTTCTCTGAGGTGCCCACTATCCTTCTAGCCGTTTGGCCTCCACTACATCTGGGCATTGCAAGTGTTTTCTCTTGCTTCCATTACCCACCCCATGACAAATACTTATCCATTACGATTTTGTTGTATACTTTTCTCCCTCTCCTTTGATGGGTAAAGCCTTGGGTCTCTCTCTACCTATCTCTTTAGCATGCATCAAGTGGTCCTAGCCGATTTGCTACCTATTTTGGTTAAGACGCCTCCCTAGCATAGCACCTCCCAAAAGAGGCCCTAGCTGGATACCCGAAGAGGACCTTTTCTCCTTTCCACCAAACCACACCCTGTAATTTCCTTGACCATGGGCCCACCTCCCTTGTTTGGCTGAGTACAAGTTGGTGGTGCTTCGGCTATAGTATGGTTGTCTTATTGCTTCACACCTCGTCTTCTTTATTTCCCACATAATTTCTGCCATTCCTATTTGATTTTGTTTTGTCTTATTTTGTTATTTGTTGAGATTGGGGCTTTACACCCATGGTCGCCCTTTATTGGAAATGGTGTGGGCTTGTTGGGCTTGCCCCATCTTACATTTTCTTAGGCTCGTGGACTTTTTAAAATCTTGTTACTTTTCTACTAATTCCTGCAGGACTGGCCCATTGGGCTTTCTCCTCTCCCCTCCATCTTTTGGCCCATTCAAGGCTTGTTCTCCTTTCTCCTAAAGAGGGTCATCTCACTGTGGTGGGCTCTTCCATGCTGCCCATGGGCTAGCGTATTCAATTCCTTACCCCTTCATGGGTATACCTTTTCCTTAGGCCTTCCTAGCCCCACTGTTCCTACCATTATTCCTTAGTTTTTTCCTTCCTTCCTTTAAATTGCTATGGGCTTCTCTGCCATTGGGCCAATTTTATCAAAAATGAGTATCAACAGGTTGAAATGGGTTAATTTCTACACATCTGATGGGTTGGAATTTCTTAACCTAATAGGCATGCTTTGGGTTGGAAAAACCCTAATCTGATCTAACCTGAACCATGCACACACCTAATGCTTGGGATCGACTCATTCAACTTTACAAGCTAATCTTGGAAAAAGTAATTGATCTGTGAGACCAGTTTTGCAATTGGGCAGGGTTGGTGATATCAAGCAGAATTTGAGCAAGACTATATGTAATAAGGAAATTTCATGTACTTTATTTTTCTAAAAATAAAGTTATCGAGATAGTACTTTATTTTTCTTAATTTCATTTTTTATTGTAAAATGTGCTCATATATATGTAAATTTGTATTTATAAAGCATGGCATCAAGCATGTTTGGATCTATCTTTTCAACCTATTATGTGGCAATTAAACAACTAATTGACTCATCAAAAAAATATTGTAACTAAAACTATCCATGAAATGTCTCTTTAGTTGCCATATAATAGGTTAGAACAAGATAGCTCTAAACATGTTTTGAGCCAAACTTGTTGCTCCAAGTTTTGGATTGTTTATGTTTTTGGAAATTTTATGAACAAAAATTCTAGGCTTCGCCCCTGGGGACAAATGATCCTTGATTGAGACTAAAATAAAAAACAATATTGAGTGTTCTTGATTTTAAATCAATCAAGAATGTATGCGATAACTATGACATATATTACACTAGCACAACCCTCAAAATGTTTATAACATTTCCAAGGTGGGGGATCATGTATTTTTAGATACGTTCACCAATGTTTAAATAGGCATTGTATGAGTCAATTTCTCAGTCACTCCTTAACTTGAACAAGTGACAACTAGACGATATTCTTTAACAAAGAAGAATACAATCCAACCTTAAAGGACTTGCAAGTCCGATTTTTATTTTGGCTTAAAGTTAGCAAACCACCCGCTTAACAAAATCCATTTTTTTTGTAACATAATTGATTATTGGATTTTTTGAGAAATAATTTCATTATATAATATGCCGCATGAAAATATTGTAAAACAATATTAAAACAACATCTAATATTACTAAAAAAAAGTTACAAACTAAAGTGCTAATGAATATGATTTGTTATTAGTCTACATGTTAAGGAAATATTTTGTGTAATTAGCTAATCCTTTGACAAAACACACTTTACTTGTATTTGGGTAGATCTAGGATGTGTTTAATACTTCAAGGAACATGTTGTTCAAGTCTAGTATTAAATCTATGAAGATTGGACCAAGAAACAAGTGAAGAAAATGTGTTCAATAAAGCTGGACATATAGCTTGACACCTATGGACAGATAGCTCGACACCTCTCGACAGCTAGGCTATCTATCAAGCTCTTAAGGTGTTTCTTATCGCAATCTCGACACCTTCTCGACAGCTGGTGGATCGATCGAGAAAGCTCCTGTCTCCTTGACAGCTCCTCGATAGCTTCTCGATAGCTGTATTTGCCGAAGTTTAAAGCTCGACACCTCCTCGACACCTCCTATCTATCGAGGTTACGGAAATCAGAATTTTCAGATCTGATTTTTGGGCCAGGCTTATGTATTTGTGTAGGGTTTCTTTTCTCATAATCCTAGACCTATATAAGGCTTATTTTAGAGGCCATCACATAAGAGAATACAAGGAGAACATATGCAAAAGATGATCGATGCCTTATTCTCTCTGAAAGAAGTTACTGCGTCTTTGCGCCTTAGGGTTTTGTAACAAAGTGCTTCTTAATCTTCATTATTAATGAAGTGAAGAACTTTGCAGCCAACATCTTCTTCTAGTTGGTGATTAAGTCGCGTATTAGGATCCGCGCAATTGGTTAGTCACGTACTGGGATTCGTGCATCATCAAAAGGTGGCGTTCATATATTGAAGAGTTCATAAGTTCTAAAACAGTAAAAGGTTTCTGCTGTGAGTTCATCTATGGGGATTGTAAAGTCTAGAGACAAAAGTTTTGTACTAGATCTGAAACTTCTCTTTACTATAGTGGATTGCTGTTAGGGAAGGTTTCCCCCCAGGTTTTTTACTGTGAAACTGGTTGGTTTCATTGGTTTTCCTGGGTTATCATATCTTGTCTTATTTACTTTTCCGCTGCATTCATTATTGACATGATATTGATGTTTGTTTGTTTTAACAAGTTTATTCATAATAAATCCAATTAACAACTCGGATTTAAAACTTGTTAATTATATCAACCGGGGTCTAAATTTCCTAACACTACACATCAACAACATAGTAATAATAGATTTTATAAATTATTATTTTTCTTGTACGTAAAATTGGAATATTAGGTTGTAAGATTTTTATAGTAAACTTATAATATTTCTAGAATCATTAAATTTAGAATTAGTGATTTGTTGTAACCTCATTGGAAATTTGGTCGACCATAGAAGACAGCTCCTTAAGCAAGGGAGCCTCCTACAAAAAAAAAAAAAAAAAAAAAAACTATTAATTAGAAAATGAAAACAAATATAAGAGTTGGCCTACAAAAATAAGAGTTGGCTTCCCAAATATTTGAGTTAGTCCAATGATGCTTTAAATAAAAAAAATTGGTTTAATAGTTATCGAGACAATACTTTATTTTCCTCAATTTCAGTTTTTATTGTAAAATGTGCTTTTATATCTATTAATTTTTTTTATAAAGCCAAGAACCGAGCATGTTTGGATCTATCATGTCAACCTATTATGTGGCGGTTAAACAATTCATTGACTCATTAAAAAAAAAAGTCTTGTGACTAAAACTACCCATGAAATGTCTCCTTAGTTGTCATATAATGGATTTGAATAAGATAGCTCTAAACATGTTTGGAGCCAAACTTTGTACTCAAAGTTTTGGATCATTTCTAATTTTAAAAATTTCATTCGGTCAATTGAAATATTTTTTACTCACTTTGGTATACAATTTGAAACAAACATAATTTTGATAGAAAATACTTTTTTTTTTGGGTGTGTATATGTATAACTTATCAAATAAAAAGGTGTGTATGTGTGTGTTAACTAATATACTAGCTTGTAACTTCATGTATATGCACGGATACATTTAAAAACAATCATAATTACATATATATAATTTAGAATCTAATTAGATCTAAACTCTTCTGTTTTTGCATTCAATATACTTAAAAGATACACATTAAAATGCATAGTATAATAATCTTACATATATAATTTAAATATTATTGATAGTTATTCTTATATATTATTAGGTAGAAAATGTAAATTGTTCATTTAAAAAAAAATATTTTTACGTTCATTAATTCTAGACTATTTGGTTTTTGTACACAATAACTCACTTGAATAGATATTTATGATATAGTCCCACATTTGATTCCAAAATTATAAAAGAAATCATTCAAACTCTAAAATATAAAATCATTCAAACTCTCTCTTCCTCTAATTTTATATATCGTGTTAGATATATGATTATATTTTTTTATGATTTATATATATTGGATTCGTCATTTTCTACTCTAAATTAACTCATTTAGCACAAAAATTAAAAAACTTCGATTAGATGGAACACGTACCGTAAAATTAAACTCTAATTGAAATCTAATTTTTACATTGAACTAACTAACTTGGTTCAAAAATTTAAAAATTTGATTAGATGGGACACATGGCGCAAAATTAAACTTTAATTAAATTTCAATTTAAAATATAATTGGATTTTCTCTCAGCTTTACTTATTAATATTAATATTAATATTAATATTAATATATATATATATATATAGATGACTTATAAACTTGAATTGTTTTTAGTTCTACCAAAAAAAAAAAAAAAAAAACAAAAAAGACTCATAAATAGAAAATCATTCAAAAATTATGTTTTTCATGGTTTACTTATATTGGACTTCTCGTTTTTTACACTAAATTAACTCATTTGGTACAAAAATTAAAAAACTTAGATTAGATGAGACACATGTCACAAAAATAAATTCTAATTGAAATCCTTTTTACATTAAATTAACTCACTTGGCACAAAAAATTTAAAAACTTAGATTAGATGAGACACATGACGCAAAATTAGATTCTAATTGAATTCCAATTTGAAATCTAATTGGATTTTCTCTCAGTTTTACCTATTATTATATATATATATAGATTAGTGTCGCAACTCGCCCCCCAAACAAAAATTCCTGCCTCTGCTCCAAGGAACATGTAATCCTTCATTGAGACTAAAATCAAAGACAATGTTGATTGTTCTTGATTTCAACTCAATCAAGAATATATGTGATAAATATAACACATATTATACTAACACAACCCACAAAATGTTTATAACATTTTCCTGCCACCAGCGGGGGGGGGGGGGGGGGGGGGGGGGGGGTGGGGGGGGTGGGGTGGGGCGGGCGGGGAGGAGATCAAGCATTTTTAGCTATTTTCACCAATGTTTATGTAGGCAATATATTAGTCAATTTCTCAATCACTCCTTCATTTGAACAAGTGACAACTGGACGTTATTCTTTCACAGAGAAGAATACAATCCAACTCAGACCAACCTTAAAAGACTTGAAAGTCCCATTTTTAGTTTGGCTCAAAGATAGCCAACCACCTGCTTAACAAAATCCATTTTTCTAACATAATTGATTATTGGATTTTTTGAGAAATAATTGCATTATATAATATGTTATATAATATGCTGCATTAAAATCTTGTAAAAAAAAATATTAAAACTAAATCTAATATTATTATAAAATGTTACAAACTAATGCGCTCATGAATATAATTTGTCATTAGTGTACACATCAACAACACAGTAATAATAGATTTTATAAATTATTTTTTGTTTGTCTTGTACTTAAAATTGGTGCATTAGGTTGTAAGATTTTTCTAGTAAAACTTGTAATATTTCTAGCATCATTCAATTTAGTAAAAGTGATTTGTGGTAACCTTTTTAGCAGTTTGGTCGATCGTATACAACTGCCTCGCAAGCAAGTTAACATCCTGCAAAAAAATACAAGTAGCAATTAGAAAATGAAAACAAATATAAGAGTTGGCGTAAAAAGGAACCCCCCCCCTCCCCCCCTTTGAGTTAGTCCAGTGGTCTAATACTTATGGAGATAGTACTTTATTTTTCTCAATTTAATTTTTTATTTTAAAATGTGCTCTTATATCTATTAAATTTTTTTTTATAAAGCTTGGAACCAAGCATGTTTGGATCTATCTTTTAAATCTATTATGTGTCAATTAAACAAGTCATTGACTCATTAAAAAAAATCTTGTGACTAAAATTGCCAATGAAATGTCTCTTTAGTTACCATATAGTGGATTAGAATAAGATAGTTCCAAACATGTTTGGAGCCAAACTTGGTATTCCAAGTTTTGGATCATTTCTATTTTTGAAAATTTCATTAGGTCAATTGAAATATTTTTTACTCACTTTGGTATACAATTTGAAACAAACATAATTTTGATAGAAAATGCCTTTTTTTTGTGTGTATATATATAGCTTATCAAATAAAAAGGTGTGTATGTGTGTTGACTAATAGATTAGTGTCACAACTTGGCCCTTCAAACAAAAATTCTTGTCTACGCCCCTAGGGACAAATGATCTTTCATTTAGACTAAAATCAAAGACAATGTTGATTGTTCTTGATTTCAACTCAATCAAGAATATATGCGATAAATTTGACACATATTATGCTAACACAACCCATAAAATGTTTATAACATTTCTGAGGGGGGAGGGGGGTGGATCATGCATTTTTAGCTATTGCACCAAGCATGTTTGGATCTAACTTTTCAACCCATTATGTGGCGATTAAATAAGTCATTAACTCATTAAAAAAAATCTTGTGACTAAAACTATCCATGAAATGTCTTTTTAGTTGCCACATAATGGGTTAGAATAAAATAACTCCGACCATGTTTGGTGCCAAACTTGCTACTCCAAGTTTTGGATTATTTATGTTTTTAAAAATTTTATTAGCTCAATTGATATATTTTTTACTCACTTTGGTATATGATTAAAATAAAACAAACATAATTTTGATAGAAAGTACTATGATTATATATGTTTGGTATGTATGTATATAACTTATCAAATAAAAAAAGTGTGTGTTTTGACTAATATATTAGTGTCAGAACTCGCCCCCCACACAAAAATTCTTAGCTCCGCCCTTGGGACAAATGATCCTTGATTTAGACTAAAATCAATGACAGTGTTGATTGTTCTTGATTTTAATTCAATCTAGAATATATGCGATAAATATGGCACATATTATACTAACACAACCCACAAAAATGTTTATAACATTTCCAAGGTGGGGGATCATTCATTTTAGCTACTTTCACATGTTTAAGTAAGCATTATATGAGTCAATTTATCAGTCACTCCTTAACTTAAACAAGTGACAACTTGACATTATTTTTTCACCAAGAAGAATATAATCCAACTCAGACCTACCTCAAAGGACTTGCAAGTCCCATTTTTTTTTTTTTTTTTTTTTTTTATTTGGCTCAAAGTTAGCCAACCACCCACTTAACAAAATCCATTTTTATAACACAATTGATAATTGGATTTTTTGAGAAATAATCGCGTTATATAATATGTAGCATGAAAATCTTGTAAAAAAATAATAAAACTACATCAAATATAATTACAAAAAGTTACAAAGTAATGAGCTAATGAATATGATTTGTCATTAGTGTACATATCAAAATCATAGTAATATAGATTTTATAATTTTTTTTTAGTCTTGTACTTAAAATTGGCACATTAGGTTGTAAAATTTTTGTAGTAAAACTTATAATATTTCTAGCATCATTCAATTTTGTAATAATTTTTCGTTTTAACCTTATTAGTAGTTTGGTGGATCGTATTGAACAACATCTTAAGGACGGCAGCATCCTGCAAAAAAAAATACAAGCATTAATTAGAAAATGAAAACAAATATAAAAGTTATCATTAAAAAAAATATATTTCCCCCCTCCCCCAAAATATTTGAGTTAGTCCAATGAAGCTCTAAAAATAAAATAATTGGTCTAATACTTGTTGAGAAAGTACTTTATTTTTCTCAATTTTTTTGTTATTGTAAAATGTTCTCTTTATAAAGTTTGGCACCAAGCATGTTTGGATCTATTTTTTCAATTTATTATGTGGAGATTAAACAAGTCATTGACTCATTAAAAACAATCTTGTGACTAAAACTACCTATGATATGTCTCTTTAGTTGTCACATAATGAGTTAGAATAAGATAACTCCATACATGTTTGGAGTTAAACTTGTTGCTCCAAGTTTTGGATCATTTATGTTTTTGAAAATTTCATGAGTTCAATCGAAATATTTTTTACGCACTTTGGTGTACAATTTGAAATAAACATAATTTTTATAGAAAATACTACGATTTTTTTTTTCGTGTGTATATTTATAACTTATCAAATAAAAATTTATGTGTACATATGTGTGTGCGTGCGTGTGTGTCTTGACTAATATATTAGTGTCACAACTCAACCCCCTAAACAAAAATTCTTGACTTCGCCACTGGGGACAAATGACCCTTCATTGAGACTAAAATCAAAGACAATGTTGATTGTTCTTTAATTTGATTCAATCAAGAATATACATGATAAATATGACACGCATATTATACTAATACAACCCACAAAATGCTAATATCATTTCCAACGTGGGAGATCATTTATTTTTAGCTACTGTCACCAAAATTTAAATAAAGCATTATGTGAGTCAAATTTTCAGTCACTTCATAACACGAACAAGTGACAACTTGACGTTATTCTTTCATAGAGAAGAGTACAATCCAACTCAGACCAACCTCAATCGATTGGCAAGTCCATTTTAATTTGGACTCAAAGTTAGCCAACCACCCGCTTAACAAAATCCATTTTTCTAACGAAATTGATTAATTACTGGATTTTTATCAGAAATAATTGCGTTATATAATATGTTATATAAAATTTAGCATGAAAATCTTGTAAAACAATATTAAAACAACATCAAATATAATTACTAAAACTTACAAGCTAATGTGCTAATGAATATGATTTGTCATTAGTGTACACATCAACAACATAGTAATAATAGATTTTTGTAAATTATCTTTTTGTCTTGTACTTAAAATTGGCAAATTAGGTTGTAGATTTTTATGGTAAAACTTATAATATTTCTAGCATTATTCAATTTTGTAATAGTAATTTGTTGTAACCTTATTAGTAGTTTGGTCGATCGTAGCCAATAGATTCTTAAGAATGGCAACATCCTGCAAAAAAAAAAAAAAATACATGCAGTAATTAGAAAATGGAAACAAATATAAAAGCTGGCCTACAAAACTAAGAGTTGCCCCCCCGAAATATTTGAGTTAGTCCGATGATGCTCTTAAAAAAAAAATTGGTCTAATATTTATCAAGAGAGTACTTCATTTTTCTTAATTTCGAATTTTATTGTAAAATGTGCTCTTATATCTGTTAAATTTTATATAAAACTTTGCATCAAGCATGTTTAGATCTATCTTTTCAACCTATTACGTGGCGATTAAATAAGACATTGGCTCATTAAAAAAAATATTGTTACTAAAACAAGCAATGAAATTTCTCTTTAGTTGCCACATAATGGGTTAGAATAATATAACACTAAACATATTTGGAGCCAACCTTGTTGCTCTAGGTTTTGGATCATTTACGTTTTTGAAAATTTCATTAGTTCAACTGAAACTTTTTTACTCATTTTGCTATACAATTTGAATCAAATATAATTTTGATAGAAAATACTATGTTTTTTTGTTTGTTTGTTTGTTTGTTTGTGCCCATCTATATAACTAATCAAATAAAAAAAGTGTTGTGTGTGTTGAATACTATATTAGTGTCACAACTTGGCCCCCTAAGCAAAACTTTTCGGCTTTGAATCTCAGTACAAATGATCCTTGATTAAGACTAAAATCAAAGACAATGTTGATTGTCCTTGATTTTAACTCAATCAAGAACATATGCAACATATATGACACATATTATACTAACACAACCCACAGAATGTTTATAGCATTTTTCAAGGTGGGGGGATGATGCATTTTTAGTTACATTCATCAATTTTTAAGTAGGCATTATATGAGTCAATTTCTCAGTCACTCCTTAACTTGAACAAGTGACAACATGACGTTATTCATTCACAGAGAAATATACAATCCAACTCAGAACAACCTCAAAGGACTTGCAAGTCACATTTTTATTTTGGCTCAAAGTTAGTCAACCACCAGCTTAACAAAATCCATTTTTCTAACATAATTGATTATTGGACTTTTTGACAAAAAATTGTGTTATATAATATATATGCAGTGCAATATCAAAACAACATATAATATAATTACAAAAAGTTACAAACTAATATACTAATGAATATGATTTTTCATTAGTGTACAAAGGAACAACATAGTAATAATAGATTTTATAAATGGTTTTTTTGTCTTGTACTTAAAATTCGCAAATCAGGTTGTAAGATTTTTATAGTAAAACTTATAATATTTCTGGCATCATTCAATTTTGTACTAGTGATTTGTGGTAACCTTATCAGTAGTTTGGTAGAGCGTATACAACTGCATCTCAAGCAAGGCAGCATCCTGCAAAAAAACAGAAGCAGTAATTAGAAAATGAAAACAAATATAAGAGTTGGCCAACAAAAATAAGAGTCGGCCCCCCAAATCTTTGAGTCAAATAATGCTCTTAAAAAAAACTGGTCTAATAGTTATTGAGACAGTACTTTATTTTTCTCAATTTCATTTTTTATTGTAAAATGTGCTCTTATATATATTAATTTAAAGAAAAAACTTGGCATTAAACATGTTTGGATCTATCTTTTCAACCTATTAAAGTGGCGATAAAACAAGTTAGTGACTCATCAAAAAAGATCAAGTTATTAAAACTACCAATGAAATGTCTCTTTAGTTGCCACAGAATGAATTATAATAAAATAGCTAGAAACATGTTTGGAGCCAAACTTATTGCTCCAAGTTTTGAATCATTTATATTTTTGAAAATTTTATTAGTTCCATTAAAATATTTTTTACTTACTTTGGTATAAAATTTTAAAGAAACATAATTTCGATAGAAAATACTTTGTGTGTGTGTCTTGACTAATATATTAGTGCCACAAGTCAGCCCCCCAAACGAAAATTCCTAGCTCCACCCCTGGGGACAAATGATCCTTAATTGAGACTAAAATCAATGACAATGTAGATTGTTCTTGATTTTAACTCAATCAATAATGTATGCGATAAATATGATACATATTATACTAAAACTACCCCCAAAATGTTTATAACATTTCCAAGCTGGGGATTGTAGGGTCACGGTTTACAGCCTAAGCCCAATAAGTGTGGGATTGTGGGTTAATGAGCCCAATACAATAAGTCTAAGCTTTTTTCCAGCAGCTCATTGTTAGTGGTTGGATTGAATGAGCTGGTTCTTAACATTGAGAAACCAATCTCCAAAGGGATAACAGCTTTAGCCCCATATGTCATTGAGAAAGGGGTCTCCCCTGTTGACCTGCGAGGTATGGTTCGGTACGTCCACAGGACATATGGCAGTTCATCTACCCACTTTTCCTTTGCGTCATCCAACCTCTTCTTGAGTTCACTTACAATGACTTTGTTAACAGCCTCGGCTTGTCCATTTCCTTGGGGATAGGCTGGGGTGGAATACCTATTTGTAATTTCCAAGTCACAGCAATATCTCCTGAAAGATTTGCTATCAAACTGAAGGCCGTTGTCCAAAAAGAGGGTACGAGGGACTCCGAAGCGCATGACGATGTTCTTCCATACAAACTTCTTGGCATCTACATCCCTGATGTTTGCTAGAGGCTCGGCTTCAACCTACTTAGTGAAGTAGTTTGTGCCGACCAGCAGGTATCTCTTGTTTCCTGCTGCCTTAGGGAAAGGGCCCACAATGTCTAAGCCCTATTGAACGAATGGCCAGGGGCTGGACATCGGATTAAGGGCTCCTTCTGGTTGGTGTATGCTTGATGCGAATCTTTGGCATTGGTCGCATTTCTTTACATATTCTTGTGCTTCTCTTTGCAGATTGGGCCATCAATAGCCTTGAGTGATGGCTCTGTGCGCTAAGGATCTACTTCTAGTGTGGTTTCCGCAGATCCCCTCATATAACTCCTCAAGGAGTAGTTTTGTTGCCTCGGGGTGTATGCATAGTAGGTATGGCCTGAAAAAAGAGCGTTTGTATAACTTTTGGTCCTCAGATAGCCAGAACCGAGGGGCTTTCCTACGCACTCTGTCTGCTTCTGATTTCTCTTTGAGCAGGGTGTCCTCTTTGAGGAATAGTACTATGGGGTCCATCTAGCTAGGCCCCACCCTAACTTGGTGAATATGAACCTCCTCTCTGTTCATCTTTATGGGCTTACACAGGTCTTCTACAAGGATGACCCATGGTAAGCTCTGTGCTGAGAAGGTTGCAAGCGTGGCTAGGGAATCGGCATGTGTGTTTCCGCTCCTGGGATGTGCAACCGGTTGAAAGATTCGAATTCTGCTTGTAGGTGCCTGACCTGACTTAAGTACCCCTGCATTCTTTCGTCCCTTGCTTTAAACTCTCATTTGACTTGGCCGACGACTAATCTTGAGTCTGAGAACATCTCCACTGCCTTTCCGCCCATTCTCCGAACCATAGTCAATCCCACCAGTAGAGCCTCATATTCAGCTTCGTTGTTGGTGGCCGAGAACCCCAATCTAAGTGACTTCTCGATGGTGATCCCTTCGGGGGACACTAGCACTAACCCCACTCCGGAACCCTTCTGATTTGCTGCACCATCAATATGCACTTTCCAAGATAGGAGGCCCTGCTAGGAAATCATGCCAATTGATTTTCCATCCATGTGTTGTGCTTTTGTTTCTTCTTCTAGCGGGGATTCAGCAAATTCGGCCACCAGATCCGCCAGGACTTGGGCCTTGATGGAAGTGCAAGGCATGTATTTAATGTCAAAAGCCCCCAGGATTGTGGCCCATTTAGCGATCTTTCCTGTATAATCAGCGCTCTAGAGCAAAGCCTTAAGCGGAAGCTGAGTTAGGACAATGACCGTGTGTGCTTGAAAGTAGTGGGGGAGTTTGCGTGTGGCTTGTACTATTGCTAAAATGGCTTTCTCTAGCGGCAGATAACAGATCTCGGTCTCATGTAGTGACTTGCTTACGTAATAAATAGGCCTTTGCGTGACGTTGCCAATTCGGATCAGGACCAAGCTTATGACATGGGTGGCCACAACGATGTAAGCGAACAGGACTTCGTCGACCTCAGGGTTGGACATAATAGGAAGCCGAAAGAGATTATCCTTAAGCTGGTAGAAGGCCGAGGCACACTTCTCGGTCCACTCGAACCCCTTCCATTTTTTCATTAGTAGGAAGAAAGGCCGGCACCTATCCGCTGGCCGAGAGATAAATCGGTTCAGGGTAGCAGTCATTCCAGTCAACTTCTGGACTTCTTTGGGGTTCTGAGGTGATTGTAAGCTGTTGATCACCTTAATCTGGTCGGGGTTAACTTCAATTCCCCTGTGGGTAACCATGTAGCCCAGAAATTTGCCTGATCCCACACCAATAGAGCACTTGGAGGCGTTGAGGTGCAACTTGTATTTCCTCAGAATGTCAAATATGTTTTCGAGGTCTCCTAAGTGCTCGGACGTCACCTTGCTTTTTACCACCATGTCGTCTATATAGACTTCAATGCTTCTGCGGTTCAAACATCCTGGTCATTATCCGTTGGTAGGTAGACCTCGCATTCTTTAAACTGAACGACATCACTTTGTAGTGATAGTTTCCTGTGGGGGTGACGAAAGCCGTCTTCTCTTGGTCATCCAGGGCTAACGGTATTTGATGGTACCCTTGAAAGGCATCTAGGAAGCTCATCTGAGGATGGCCTACGGTCGCATCTACTAGTTGGTCTATTTTGGGCATAGGGAAAGGATCCTTTGGGCAAGCCCTATTCAGATCTGTAAAGTCCACGCACACTCGCCATCCCACTCTTCTTCTTCACCATCACGGTATTGGCCAGCCACTCAGGGTAAAATACCTCCTTGATAGCCCTCGCCTGCTTTAGTTTCTTCACCTCCTCTCTGACAGCATCAGAGTGTTCCTTGGAAGAGTACTGAGGAGGTTGCTTCTTGGTGATAACTGACGGATTAACATTTAGATGATGACAGATGAAACTTGGGTCCACCCTCGGGGCTTCGTAAACAGTCCATGCGAAGACATCAACGTTTCGCCTAAGAAACTCCACCAGCTTTTCCTTCTCTGGGGGAGGCAGCTCAGCCCCAATCTAAAAAACCTTCTCTAGGTTGTCACCGATAGCAACTTTTACCAAATCTGTTAATTGCTATAAGCCTTTTTCAGTATGGGCTGAGGACTCAGCCTCGAGCTGATGTCGGATGGCGGCCACCAGGCATTATCTAGCCGCAAATTGGCTCCCAATAATCTCTTTAATCTAACTCCCCCGATGGGTATTTCACTTTCTGGTGCAGGGTAGAGGAGACTGCCCGTAGAGCATGAAGCCAGGGCCTGCCGACAATGGCAGTGTAGGGGGAATATGCATCCACCACAATGAAGTCCACTTCCACTACTTCTGAGCCCGTTTGTATGGGTAGCCTGATTTGACCCTTTGGGATGACAACCTTTCCATCAAAACTCACTTGGGGCGAGCTATAAGGTATTAAGTCCTCTGGTTTCAAGCTCAACCCCTTATATAGGTCGGGGTACATTATCTCGGCACCACTACCCTGGTCCATCAACACCATCTTCATATCGTATCCCCCAATCTTGAGGGTAACCACCAAAGCATCGTCGTGGGGTTGGATGGTTCCGATTTTATCCTCGTCCGAGAAGCCCAAAACCGGTTGGATTTTCAGTCTAGCCTTCTTTGGTTCTCGCTTTGAGTCCTTGGCGGATAGTCAAGCCACAAACATCATTCTGGAATGGCAGGATCCAGTTCTCCTTGGAGCAGCGAAGATGACATTTATCGTTCCCAAGGGAGGTCTCGAGGAGTCATCTCTCCGGGACTCTGAGTTTGTCTGGCCCTCATGACCGCTGGAGTGATGCAAGAGTTGCTTTAGCTTTCCTTCACAGACGAGCTGGTCCAGGTGGTCCCACAGACTTCTACAATCTTCTGTGGTGTGTCCGTGGTCTTGGTGGTATTGTCAATAGAAGTTGTGGTTGCGCCTTGCGGGGTTTCCCGCCATTTTATTCGGCCATTTGAAGAATGACTCGTTCCTAATCTTCTCCAAAACCTGATGCACTGGTTCTCGGAATATAGCATTAACTACCTGTGGATGGGTAGACCCTAACCATCTGGCAGAATCTTTCCATGGTCAGTCGTTATTGTATCGGTCTGACCTGAAATCCCTCATCTCTTGAGGGATAACCTTTTCATTTCCTTTCCCCTGTTGCTGGTCTTCCTCGACCCTTTTTTACTTGTAAATTCGGTCCATGAGTTGGCGCACACTTGTGACTGGTTTGCCAGTTAGAGATTTCCTCAAACCATGATCGGTAGGGAGGCCGAGCTTGAAGGTACTGATGGCCACATCATTAAAGTCACCATTTATCTCGTTGAACATCTCCTAGTATCTATCCGAGTACGCTTTCAGTGTCTCTCCCTCTCGCATGCTTAGGGACAGTAGGGAAGCCAAGGGCCGAGGAACCCTGTTGCAGGTGATGAAGCGGGAACAAAATGCCTAGGTGAGCTCCTTGAAGGAGCTTATAGAATCTGCCTTCTGGCTATCGAACCATCTCATCGCAACGGGCCCCAGGCTGGATGGGAAAACCTTGCACATTAAGGCTTTGTCTCTAGAGTGGACAGCCATTCTTTGATTGAAATGGCTCATGTGTTCCACAGGGTCTGTTCTACCATTGTACATGGTGAAAACCAGTTGAGTGAATCGTCGAGGAAGTTTAGCCCCTTCGATTTTGTGTGTGAAGGGCGACTTGGAGATTTGGTCTAAGGCACTGCTCACTACGTCGTTTCCCACGCCTTTATGAGTTAGGCTTCCGATCCTCTATTCGTAACGGCATTCCTCTTGGTAGGAGAAAGACTCGCTGGGCAGGGTTCGAGATCTCCGCCTGTAACTGACATCCTTTCCATCATCGGAGGAGACATCAAAATTGGAAGGAGTTCGCCTTCGTCATGCATGGTGCAGTTCCCTTTTCAACCGGTCAATTTCCAGCTGCATGGCTTTGTTAGGCTGGTCTTGAGAGACGTGACTTCTAACTCGAGCATGGCTTTTGCTTGTATGCGTAATGTGCACACTACCTTCTCGATCTCCTTTACGCTTAAGGTTGGCAAAGGGGTTTTCACACTGGGATGTCATGGATTCTGCCAGGTGTGGACCTAAACCTACCATCGTTAACTGCTGCACTCACTATCACACAAGTTCTTCCCACAGACAGCGTCAATTGTAGGGTTACGGTTTGCAGCCCAAGCCCAATAAGTGTGAGATTGTGGGTTAATGAGCCCAATACAATAAATTTGTAGAGAGTGGGTTGGAAAGCTAGGCCTTAGCAAGTATCGCAACGGCTGGGGTGGTTTTGTAAGACAATCTTGCAAGAACAAAGCACGTAAGGTGGGGTGAATGTACTGTCCGAGGAAACAAATCTTTGTATAGGTTGATGAAACCAATCACAAGTATAACTCTGGTTGCTACAATATCTTTTCTCTATTTTTCTGATCCCCTTCCCATGGAGGGTCTCTCGTATTATATAGTCCCCTCTGGACCATCTTGATCATACACTTGTCAATCATTTAAGCCCTCACTTGAGTACCGGTCCCATCAGATACTCTTTCTGGCCTTTTGTGAGTCGTGGTGACCAAGACAACACTATTCAGGGGTCTTTTCCACATAAATGCGGCCAGAAAAGTAGCTGCAATGCATTTAATGCGGTGGTGGCAGCCTTTCTTCAGGTGCTTCTAAGTTCCCATCACCCCTTATATGTGTATGATGCCCATCCTTATTGCTTGAGCTCCCTCGAAGCTCACCTTGATCGTTGGAATATAGATTCAGACCGCATTCGTCATATCTGAGGAGGAGCTCCTCCTCGGACCACCTTCCAATCGTTCCTTACTTGTGAAACTTTATAATTGGAATTCCCCATAATTAGTTGTCCCTTCTCGGACCAGGCCCAAAGCCCAATTTGTGACTCTGGGCCTTTACCCCTACAGGGATCATGCATTTTTAGCTACTTTCACCCATGTTTAACTAGGTATTATATGAGTAAATTTCTCAGTCACTCCTTAACTTGAACAAATGACTAGGTATTATATGAGTAAAGTTCTCAGTCACTCCTTAACTTGAACAAATGACAACTTGACGTTATTCTTTCACAAAGAAGAATACAATCCAACTCAGACCAACTTCAAACGACTTGCAAGTCCCATTTTTATTTTAGCTCAAAGTTAGCCAACCACCTGCTTTACAAAATCCATTTTTCTAACATATTTGATTACTGGATTTTTTGAGAAATAATTGTGTTATATAATATGTTATATAATATGCAGCATTAAAATATTGTAAAACAATATTAAAATAACATTAAATATAATTACAAAAGATTACAAACTAATGTGCTAATGAATATGATTTGTCAATAGTGTAAACATCAATAGCATAGTCATAATTGATTTTACAAATAATTTTTATGTCTTGTACAGTTGTACTTAAAATTGGTACATTAGGTTATAAGATTTTTATAGTAAAACTTGTAATATTTCTAGCATCATTCAATTTAGTAATAGTGATTTGTTGTAACCTTTTTGGCAATTTCAAGCTTCTTACGTAATTGAAAATCCTGCAAAAAAAATACAAGATGAAATTAGAAAATGAAAAAAAATATAAGAGTTGGGAAAAAAAATTAGAGTTGGCCCCGCAAATGTTTGAGTTAGTCCAATGATGAAAATTGGTCTAATATTTATCGAGACAATACTTTGTTTTCTCTCAATTTCATTTTTTATTGTAAAATGTGCTCTTATATTTGTTAATTTTTTTATAAAGCCTGGCACCAAGCATGTTTCGATCTATCTTTTCAACTTATTATGTGGCGATTAAACAAATCATTGACTCATTAAAAAAGAAATCTTGTGACTAAAATTACCCATGAAATGTCTCTTTAGTTACCATATAATAGGTTAGAAAAAGATAGTTTCAAACATGTTCGGAACCAAATTTGTTGCTCCAAGTTTTGGACCAGTTTTGTTTTTGAAAATTTCGTTAGTTCAATTGAAATATTTTTTACTCACTTTGGCATTTGATTTGAAATAAACATAATTTTGATAGAAAATACTATGATTTTTTTTTTTTTTTGGTGTGTATATATACAACTTATCAAGTAAAAAAAAAAAGTGTGTGTGTGTGCGCGCACATGTATTTGTCTTGACTAATATATTAGTATCACAACTCAGCCCCCACACAAAAATTCTTGGCTCCGCCACTTGGGACAAATGATCCTTGATTGAGACTAAAATCAATGACAATGTTGATTGTTCTTGATTTTAATTCAATCTAGAATATATGCGATAAATATGACACATATTATACTAACACAACCCACAAAAATGTTTATAACATTTCCAAGGTGGGGGATCATTCATTTTTAGCTATTTTCACATGTTTAAGTAAGCATTACATGAGTCAATTTATCAGTCACTCCTTAACTTAAACAAGTGACAACTTGACATTATTTTTTCACCGAGAAGAATATAATCCAACTCAGACCTACCTCAAAGGACTTGCAAGTCCCATTTTTATTTTGGCTCAAAGTTAGCCAACAACCCACTTAACAAAATCCATTTTTCTAACATAACTGATTATTGGATTTTTTTGAGAAATAATTGCGTTATATAATATGCAACATGAAAATCTTATACAACAATATTAAAACTACATCAAATATAATTACAAAAAGTTACAAAGTAATGAGCTAATGAATATGATTTGTCATTAGTGTACACATCAAAATCATAGTAATAATAGATTTTATATATTTTTTTTTTAGTCTTGTACTTAAAATTGGCACATTAGGTTGTAAAGTTTTTGTAGTAAAACTTATAATATTTCTAGCATCATTCAATTTTGTAATATTTATTTGTTTTAACCTTATTAGTAGTTTGGTGGATCGAATTCAATAGCGTCTCAAGCAAGGCAGCATCCTGCAAAAAAATACATGCAGTAATTAGAAGATGTAAACTAATATAAGAGTTGAACTACAAAAATAAAAGTTGGGCCATCCAAATATTTGAGTTAATCCAATGATGCTCTTAAAAAAATTAATTAGTCTAATATTTATCGAGAAAGTACTTTATTTTTCTTAATTTCATTTCTTGTTGTAAAATAAACTCTTATAAGTTGGATCATTTGTGTTTTTAAAAATTTTATTAGCTCAATTGAAATACTTTTTTACTCACTTTGGTATATAATTAAAATAAAACAAACATAATTATGATAGAAAGTACTATGATTTTATATGTTTGGTATGTATGTATATAACTTATCAAATAAAAAAATGTGTGTGTGTGTTGACTACTATATAAACGTTACAACTTGCTCATCCAAACAAAAATTACTGGATCTACCCCTGAAGACAAATGATCATTCATTGAGACTAAAATCAAAGAAAATGTTAATTGTTCTTGATTTTAACTCAATCAATAATGTATGCGATAAATATGATACATATTATACTAACTCAACCCTCAAAATGTTTATAATATTTCCCAGGTGGGGAATCATGCATTTTTAGCTACTTTCACCAATTTTAACTAGGCATTATATGAGTCAATTTCTCAAGTCACTTCTTATCTTGAAAAGTGACAACCTGAGGTTACTCTTTCGTAGAGAAGAATACAATCCAACTCAGACGAACTTCAAAGGACTTGCAAGTCCCATTTTTATTTTGGCTCAAAGTTAGTCAACAAATTGCTTAACAAAATCCATTTTTATAACACAATTGATTATTGGATTTTTTGAGAAATGATTGCGTCATGTGATATGTTATATATAATATGCAGCATGAAAATCTTGTTAAACAATATTAAAACTACATGTAATATTATTACAACAACTTACAAACTAATGTGCTAATGGATATGATTTGCCATTAGTGTACACGTCAAAAACATAGTAATAATAAATTTTATAAATTATTTTCTTGTCTTGTACTTAAAATTAGCGTTATAGTAAAACTTTAGTATTTTTTTGCATCGTTCAATTTTGTAATAGGGGTTTGTTGTAACCTTATTAGCAATTTGAAGCTTCTCAAGCAAGGGAGCACCCTGCAAAAAAACAAAAAAAACAAAAATTCAAGCAGTAAGTAGAAAATGAAAACAAATAAGATAAAAAGTTATGACTGGATTCCTTCAATTCAAATAAATTACATACACATTTCCTCCATCAAGCAGGATGAAAACGAGAACCATATCTTAAAATGTACAGTATTATACCGTTATAAGGGGGGTGTCAGTACTGAGATCGCCACGAGGCCCAAGACTAAGAATTTCAGGGACAAGGCGGAGGAAGGGTTTCGCATCAACTTCTTGGCCATGCGGATTGTGGGTTCCCAGAATATGACTCACCAGCACTTTGTCATCGGACATTTTTAGGCTTCGGTCTTGGTACATAGCACTAGATTCCACCTTACTGACCAGGCCGGATTGCTTCAAAGAACCCAATGGGATGGGTTGCTGCGAAGAACCGAGGTTTGGCTGCAAAGGACGCAATTGCTGGAAGGGTTGCTGAAATGAACCTTGCGACACATTGATGGCATGGCTGGGTTGCTGTACAGAACTGGCAACGTTGGGTTTCTGCAGAGAATCTGCTACGCCTTGCTGTCCATATTGGACAACAACAAAGCAACTTTCGCTTGTACAAGCGTAGAAACTCTGGGATTAGGGTAGAGGTGGGCTTGTGTGTTTGTTGCAAATTTGGCTGGACTATATATATCCATCAGAAAAGGAACAAAGCCCAGCGGGCCAGCGGCATCAACTTCCTTGCTTTCAGTGTGGTTAAACTTTTAAGTAGAAAGGTAGCTTCTGTGGTACCCTTGTCTCACCACCGGATCTTGATATTTTCTTTTTTCTTTTTTATTCTCCATTCATAAAGACCTTGAATTAGTAACATTTATGCAGTAAAAAGTAAAAAACATATAATACCCAACTCAGAGAAAGGAGAAAGTATTTGATATCAAAAAATATCACATATGCAAAGTAACCATATCATAATTTCATTATTAACTTTTGATAAACCATATTAATCAAGGTTGTTAAAGTCAGGATTCTTTGTAAGATCGTTGGAAATCAATGAATCATGAATTGTAGGAACAAATTGTAAATAGTAAGTTACTACTTTTTTTGGAGAAAAAAAAAAACAAAAACAAAAAAACAAAACACACATTGGTGGTGGCTTTTTATGTTAATTAATCACATAAATTATAAAAGTTCTATGTCTACAAAATTATCACAACATTTTAATAATAAGTCATATGTGGTAAATTCTTATTGGTTTTAATTTGAATCAACAACTTAAATTACTTTTTTGTACATTTATAATAAGTAATAACAACTTATCACTTAAGATTTATGGTGAAAGTGCCGTGAAAATGTTGTAAAAATGTTGTAAACATAACATTTCTCCATAAATTATGAATTTGTGCATTAAAAAAATATATATATATTTGCGTAAGTATGATATCACTTCCATACCATTAATTGTTGCGGCATATGCAACGAAACAAATACAAATAATTTTTTACACAATGTATCCAAAATGTCTAACTAGTAACCAAGTGTCAAAATCCAAAATAAGTTTGCAAATTAAAGTATCTAATTATAATATAAAATCCAAAAGCAATATGAAATTAGGGTGGAGTGAAGATTTAATCATCCACTCTAAGATTCTTATCATAGCCACTATCATAATCATAATCATCTATTTTCGTGAGGCCTTTTTTTGACATTTTTACTTCACATTTTTTACACTTCTTCATTGTCTAGGGCCTATTAGGTCATTTTTATCCATTGGGTTGATTGTGCTATTGTTTTTTAAGCCAACCCTAAGCAAATTTGGATTTTTAGTAGGATCGTTTAGGATTGTAGGATTAGTGCAATCTTATTGGTCTTACATGATCCCATCGATCCTACATGAAATCTTGAAAAATACTTGATCCTAGTTGTTTTAACCTAGTAGAATCGTATGATCTGACACCTGATTCTGACAATCATGATTAAGAACTTAGGATAGTTTACTCTACGCAAAAGTCTATTATCTAATTTTAAGAAATTTAATATTTTACTTCCTTTATCATTTATTATCAAAAATTTCAAGTAATTATAAAAACTAAAACTAGATATTTATTTTAATCATTTTGATTGTATATCATAATTATTGTTTAAGTATATTAAAACTTATGCACTAGAAACCGTGCTTGCAAAAAGTTACTCAATATACATGTGTTACATGTTACAAAATTAAATTAATGTGCCTTTTACTTGTGGCTCACTAATTATTGAGATAGTTAGTTTACTTTATTTAAAACTCTATTAAAGTTTCAAATGACTCACTAATTATTAGTATAATTTGATTCAAAATAATTAAGATAGTGTGATATTAGTAAAAGTTTAGCAATTTGATTCAATAAAATTGCACTTTTCCCCTTCAACAATATTATTATTTTTTCAAAGGCTATAAAAAAAATTTTACTAGTCTAAAATTTAAAATAAATTTAACAAACTCAAAAATTAGCTTAAGTCCAAACAATACCCGAGAAGACACACACCAAAAAAAAAAAAAAAACCCATAAGCCAATACACAGCGCAAGAGTAAGACACAAAAAAGAAAAGGCGAAAACACCATTTTGGTCCTTACATTTTGAGGTCACGGTCAATTTGGTCCCTATATTTTAATAGCAATCAATTTAGTCCTTGTTATTTTGAAGTTTGAGTCAATTTGGTCCCTACCGTTAACTTATTAACGGAAAATGCCTACGTGGCAAATGGTTTGCCTTGTTGGCACACATGTGACTAATGTAATAATATATAATTATATATTTAAATATTTAAAAAGCCACCTAAACATTTTAATTTTAAAAAAATCCATGTCAAAAAAAAAAAAAAAAAAACGAAAAGATTAATTGAAAGAAAAAAAAATTATTTTTTATAACAATCCTCAATTTCTTTTATTTTCTTTTGTATTCTTGAAAACTTTTCTTAGCTTCCAAACACTATTCCCAGCAACTCAACAATCTAAAACTAAGCAAATTACTATTAGAACACCACAAGTCAAACAAAAAAAAAAAGGTAACAATCAGCTCATCAAACCCATTACAAAGTCAGAATTATAGAATTCAAATATACCCAGCGGATGACACCGCCTCAATTCTCTCTCCCTCTCTCACTTTCCTTCTCTTTCTCTATGTGCAGCCAAGCTCTCTGAATCTCCGTAACGATAATTTTTTCGAAAACCCATTTGCTATTTTCTTTACACTGTAGAGTAGCTTTTGATTTTGATTTTGACTCTTTGAGTTGTTTCTGACTTTCTTCACGATTTTTGATTTTGGGTTTTTTTTTTTCTTATTCTTGGTGTTGTTTACAGCTTGAATAATCTGGGTATATTTGAATTCTATAATTCTGATTTTGTAATGGGGCTTGATGAGCTGATTGTTACTTTTTTTTTTTTTTGACTTGTGGGGTTCTAATAGTAATTTGGTTAGTTTTAGATTGTTAAGTTGCTGGGAATAGTGTTGGGAAGCTAAGAAAAGTTTTTAAGAATACAAAAGAAAAAAAAGAAATTGAGGATTGTTATAAAAAATAATTTTTTTTTTCTTTCAATTAATCTTTTTGTTTTTTTTTTTTTTTTGTTTGACATGAATTTTTTTAAAATTAAAATGCTTAGGGTGGCTTTTTAAATATTTAAATATATAATTATATATTATTATATTAGCCACGTGTATGTCAACAAGACAAACCATTTGCCACGTAGGCATTTTCCGTTAGTAAGTTAACGGTAGGGACCAAATTAATTCCAATTTAAAAATAATAGGGACCAAATTGACTGTTATTAAAATGTAGGGACCAAATTGACCGTGACCCCAAAATATAGGAACCAAAATGGTGTTTTCGCCAAAAGAAAAATGAAAAAAAGAGAGGGTTTAAAAAGAAAAAGACACCTAACACGCAAGACATTAAAAAGAATAAAAAAAAGAAGAAAGAAAACCTAAACTAAGTGTGACCTGGGATTGGGAGGCAGGGAGAGGGAGGCGCTGGGCCCGGGCAAGTGGGCAACGACAGCACAACACAACAGTAGCAGTAAATACTAAATAGACCAGCACCATGCCACCACCAGTCCACCGCCCTCAAATTTGGTATTATATCTAATCTCTCCTCTTTTTGGGATTGGAATATCTTATCTCTCATATCTGAATCTCTAGTGCCAAAAATTACTAAAATTTTGTTGGTTGATTAGCTTGATTTGATTATCTGAGTTGTGAAGCAAATAGAAAGAGAGGCTGAGATGAGGGAACTCTCTCGCCAATTTACACTCACCGAAAATAGAAGAGAGAGAGGGGGTAGAGAACATCTAAATGCTCCATCTTTTTCTGTCTCTCTCTTTAATAAAGTTAAAGTAATATTTTATTATAAAAAATACTGTAGTAGTGAGTCTAGTTACTAAGAGCATTCACAGCAGTGAAGTTAAAAATTTAGCCTTTTAGCTCCACCAAAAGTTACTTTATCTATTTTACCTACATGCATGCTACAGCAGTGAATCTATTTTAATTTTTAACACAATAAATAATATAAACATCACAATAAAATAATATATCCCTTACAATAAAATAATATATCCCACTACCCAAAAAATAATATATCCACTACAATAAACAACAATCACAACCACCCGCAACCGCTGCCACTACCGCCGCCGCCACCACTGTCACTACCACCACCGCCACCACCACTGTCACTACCACAACCGCCACCATCAAAAAAATTATTTTTTTTCAGATAGTAATAACTTACCATTTAAAATTTATTGCAAAAATATTATGGCAATATTTCTTAATTTTAATTTCTTATTATTCTTAATTTTATTTTTTTCATCCAAATACACGTTTCTTTCTTCTCTTTCTTTCTTTCTTCTTCTTTTTTTTATTTTATTTTTTTTTTCCTCTTTGTTTTTCTCCTCCACACACGTACTCCTCTTGTCTCATCCACCCTCAGCCACACTTTTTAACTTTCAACCATTTCTTATTTTTTTTGTTTTATCTTTTTGTTACTTTTTCTCCTCATGTCCTTCTCCATTTATTCAAATGTTCTCTCTTTATTTCTCAGCAAGCTTCAGTTCCGCTCCACTAGGTCCATCACCACGCCTCTATCAACCTCTGGTTCATGGTTTGTTTGTTTGTTTGTTTGTTTGTTTGTTTGTTTTTTTTTTTTTTTTTTTTTTTTTTTTTTTTTTTCTGGTGGTGGTGGGTTTGATGAGTGTGGGTGTGGTTGGGTTTGTGACTAATGTGGTGGTGGTGGTGGTGGTAATTGATATTGGTGGTGGTGGGTTTGATGAGTGTGGGTATGGTTGAATTTGTGACTGATGTGGTGGTGGTGGTGGTGGTGGTGGGGGTTGCTGTGGTCGGAGCTGGGTCTGTGGCAGTGTGTGTCGGTGGCGTGGGTCAGGGGGGCGGTGGCGGCGGCGTGAGAGGTCTGAAAGTTGAGAGAGAGTTGAGGGATTATGAGACTGAGAGTTCCGAGAAGAGAAGGAAAAATAATATTTTAATCTGGCTGAGGAATAAAAAATTATTATTATTTTTAGCTCTCATGAACAGTGCACATCTATTTATAGATGTGCACTGTAGCAATGGAGCTAAAAAAAATAGATTTAGCTCCACTGTTGCAGCTTGGTTTTAGTGTTTGAGGAGCTAAAATATTGCTATATAGCAATATAGCACCACTGTTGTGAGTGCTCCATCAATCATGCCCTGATTGGTGTATTTGTTACTTGATAGTGTTAAATTTTGGTTGTATTATGCTTGTCCTTTAGTGTTTGTCTGTTAGTGTGTTTTAAAAAAAAAAAATTTGAGATTATTTGCATCTTGGAAATTTATTAATTAGTTGTTGAGTGCTTGTGTGTAATGATTTGTAAATTATTAAATATTAAATGAGATGATAAATTTAAATTATATTTCATTTATAAATTATGAGAAAGTCACCTATAATATTTGATCTTTTTCAAAAGAAAAGGTTTAAATGATTTGGAAGATTTGAGAAAAAAAAAAAAAAAGTGAAGCTCTCTTTTCATAAATAATTACATTGTAATGTATTAAAAACTAATTATCAAAAGCAGACGCCATTATTAACTAACAATAACAGTAATTCACATAATTTGTTACTAAAACTTATCAAAAAGTAGTTATCTAATACTATATATAATAGCAGAAGCCTCTAAGAGATGTTGCCACGTTAAAAAAAAAAAAAAAACTTATCTAAAACTCAGACGCGGAATTTTTTTTCCATTTAACAATAAATATAAAAAAATTTAGTTAGTTGTCATTTTTGAGAAGAATTTTGAAAACTAGCATCTTGAGTGTCTAAAACTCGAGTTCCAAGATAAAACTCGAGTTTTTAAGTCTCGATTTGTAAGCGGATGGGTCTGATTTGAAAAAAAATCCATGTGAAAATCGAGTTTTAAACACTCGAGTTCCGAAAAACGCCACTATAGGGCTTAAAAACGCCACTATAGGGCTCATATATGACACTTATGAAAAAATTTTGCAAGAAACGCTGCTATAGAGCTTTAAAACGTCACTGTAGAGCTTAAAAACGCCACTATAGGGCTCCCTGAACCTGTATGGGCACTTGTAAAAAAAATTTTGCAGGAAAACGCCGCTATAGAGCTTTAAAACGTCACTATAAGACTTAAAAACACCACTATAGGGGCGATCACAAAAAAATTTTTTTGTATAGAACTCGAGTTTCTAAAACTCAAGATTTGTGTGGCATTTTCCACAGCAAAATTCTTGCAAAGCAAGTCTTTGAAACTCGATTTTTAATATGGATCTCGAGTTTCTAAAACTCGAGATGCTATTTTTCTTAATTCTTACCGATGTTGTCTAACTTACTATTTTCTTCCCCCACCCACGGCTACTCTGCCCATTCTCCCCTTAGACGCGTATAAGTAAAAAACGTTACATTGTTTGACAATGTTACAGCACTGTTTAAAACCGTTTGATGGCCACTTGGTATAAAAAAGAAAATAACTGATTAAAATACAAAGAAGCCGGGACACGGAGAGAAACAAAGAAAGAGGCGATGCGGCCTGGGACAGATGAAATTGAGAATTGAGAAGGAGGCAGGGTTTAGCAAGATAGAGAGACATCTTAGGCCAGCACCACCGTCGGACTCTGACCACCAAAAATCTTGCTTCCCTCAACCGATGATACTCTGTTACATGGTGAGTTCTCTTTTTTTGCTTTCTTTGATTTTTGATTTTTTTTAAAAAAAATTTAAAAGGAAACCAAAATCTTGCGATAATGATGATTTATGTTTCCTGCAGTTTGGGTCCGTCGCCAGACTTAGACCGCCGGAAGTAACGGCACCGGTAAATTGTTTTTTTCCCTATTTTTTAGATTTGGGTATGAAAGGTTATTTTTGATTGAGTTTTTTTGTTGGATATGTTTAGATTTGATTCGTTTTTGTTTTGGGTTTTTGGATTCTCTATCAAAATGTTTTTTTTTTCAATTTTAAATATGATTTAGGCTTTTGGAAGACTTGATTTTGGTTTAGGGTTACGTTTTTGGTCCAGCATCACCCATCTCCGGCTCCATTCAATCACAGCCTCAACGGTGATTTTGGTTTAGGGTTATGTTTCTCTGCTCTGTTCGTTGTCTGCTTCCATTACTTCTCTTCAACTGTGTATTCGGAAGGTACACACAGTCACGAACAAAGAGAAATAGAGTCAGAGAGATACATACCGCAGATGAGGGCATGGAGGCTAGACTGAACTAGTGAAAGGGTGGGTTTTCTTCCGCAGCACATGACACAAATGCTGCACCTAGGTTGTTTTGTTTCAATCAATTTGGGTTCTTTCCTTTTCATTTACAACCCTGTTCCTTTCTTCCTTTTTTTTTTTTTAAAAAAAAAATTCTATTTTCTTATATTTGAATCTCTTGGCCTCCCTCTACCCCTCCTTCAAACCCTTTTTTCTTTCCCTCTGCCCAATAATTGATTAGATGCACTTCAGTCCCCACATGTTATGTCCTCCTCCACAACCATTGCCTTGATTGTAATTTTATTTATTTTACTTTCTTTTTTAATTATTTACGTTGCGGCTTTCTACTCTATATGCTATTTAAGTGCCTAAATTTTGGTGAGTTTGTATTTGAGGGTGTTTTTCCCTTCGGTTGCCTTTAGACTTTGGAATTGAAAATTTTGTGATTTTTTTCAATAATCACTTTTTTATGTTATAATCTATTTCACATTCTATAGTACTATTACTTAACATCTTTAAAATACTTTGGTTTGACATTGCAGGGACATTCTCACAACTTTGGAGATTGGTACCTCTCTCCTTGCTCATCAGATATGTACTGAGTAACTTGCTTCACAGTGAGCATAAAGAATTATTGTAAATCAGTATCACAGAAAATAGTGTCCTCTCCTCATAGATTCAATTGTTCTTCCACGTGTTCACAAAAAAAAAAAAATAAATAAATAAGGGTATCCATGTTTGAGTTCTTAACTAACATCCCCTATCCATGTATAAGAACTGTGTTTTGAAGTATATTTGAATGCCAAATGTTTGATAGAAAATCTAATAGCCTATGTGCAAACAAATATTAGTTACTACACATTGCCAAACCATTTGGACTAACTTTATAACAATTCATTATTATTGTCTCTTTTACTTTCCACAAACTTTTATGCTTAGAGCTTTAACATATTATGTAATTCATACTTGATTATTTTAAGAGTTCCAATAACTTCAAACACACAACATGGTCAAAGTATAAGGTATTTTGATAAGAATCTACCCAAGAGTGAGTAGATTCTATGAGAAATACCTAATTCGAGGCAACTGGCCTCCAAGAATGAGAAATAAGATTTAGAGAGAATAGAGAAGATTAGGAGAGAAACTGTTGGTTATTTCATTCAATTGTCCTTACAATCCCCACTCTAGCAAACCACTCATATCCAGTTTTCTTGAGTATTCAAAGTTATTCCAAGTCAAGCCATATATGTTGCATTCTAACAACCTTTCTAACTAACTAACTAACTAATTGACAGCAACTAACAGATGTTAACAGGCTTCTATGGTAAAAGATTAACAATTCCCTAACTCTAATGCAGCGACTTAGGACAGGTGTATGTTAGGCAACATCAACAATAACAGCTATGGCAACAAGTCAACTTCAGCAGCAACATCACAAGTGTTGCTTGATGACACTTAACATATTCTATATTTGTTAAGTAATAAAATAGCTTACTATATTTTAATTTAATGCATTACTCTTTTTTTTTTTTTTTTTTTTAACCTATTGTTGGTAATTGAGAAAATGAAGGAAAATGAGCTAAGATAAAATTCTAGAGTTTTAAATGTTTTTCAACTATGTATAATATAAAAAATCAAAGTACAAGGTTTTTGGAAATAATTCTCCAGATTGGAATGACTGTCATTGATATTTACTTATAGTTGTACAAGTAGGATTGTACAAGTTACAAGGAAAGTTTTGATGCACAGGTTAAATATGATCTGTCATGATTTATTATTGCATACTATTCTCCTTGAGTTTTGCAATGATTTGATTTGATGCAATGATTTTCTATATTCAGGTTTTTACCAGAATGAGACTGATTTTTAGGATTTATGATGGCTGAACCAATGCTCATGGTTGGTGGCAATAATGCTCAACTTAAGTTGCTGCATAACTGATGTTGGTGCTGCTGCTGGAGGCTTAAGTAGCTGCATAATTGCTGGTGGTGTTGTTGGAGGTGTGATGGATGCTTTGATTGATTTGGTATGTCATTATATAAACCCATAAATTTAGATTGATAGTATTTATTTCTCATTCAGGAGTAGGATCAAGAAAATAGCTCAAATTGTTATTTACTTTAAGATTTAACAATCAATTGGTGCATTATTTGCAAATTTCATCTAGAATAAGAACCTTGAAGCCAAACACATCTTGGGCTAGGAAATAGTAAAGGTATGCCTGACTTAACTAAAATTTACCTTCAGTTGGTACTGACTTTCACCTTGAGTAATTTTTCAAATTTTCTTTCTCCTAAATTTTTATTCCATAATCATAGCCCTTTAGTTGTTTGGATTTGTTGACTATTAGATGACCCTTTAGAACTAAGAGACTAAATATGATTGAAGAATGTGATCATCTAAATATGCACCATGTAACAAAAAATAGGATTTGATATATAAACCTGCATTTCTATAAGTGGTTTGGCAGACATAATATATTCCTAAGGTAATTGCAAAGATCAAAGTCAGACATTGGGCATGATATTAGGGGGCAATTTATCATGCTTTATCTGTGGTAAATTAGCTCCTTGAATTAAGCATTGAGGCTGAGAATTTGGCTTCTATTTTTTGCCATATTGGAATTGAGGCATGGGCTGCAAGTGTGCTTCATTACTTAATATACATCTTTCTTCTTCTAATTTATTTGTGATATTTGAATTGCCAATTATGTTGCTCCTTAAATGTTTTTGAAGTGACGTGGTTATACATTTTTTTTTTTAATCTTTTATAGGATTAAATTAATTTGATCTTATTGATGCCCTTCAGATTTCACTATGAAGATTAGAAAGATTAATGGGTTTGAGACTTTCTGTCAAATTTCTATACTCTAATTGTGACTTGAAATGTGTGAAGATAATTAGTAGGACAGAATAATTTACACATAAAAACCAACATGAGAGAAGACCAATTATACAAAAAAAAAAAAATTAACAATTTAAACTAACTTCCTCCCTTCCCTGCCTATTTTTTATGTGAATTTTTTTCTTTTAAGTGGTTTGTTCTTTAAAATGGAATTAAAAATTCAATGATTGAAGTGTGTATAAGGGCCACTCACGCTTGATTATTAGCAAAAAATAATGTGGGTCTTACTTAACTTTACTCAATGTGAGTTTAATCTTTGTGCAATTAGAATCAAGGACTTATCATCTGTGCAAAATGAACAATGTTGTATGTCTAATCATTGTGATGAAAAATATAGCATTTTTATTTTTATTCAATATTGTCTAATAGTTGCTTCTTCTTTTTTCCGGTAGTAGATTTAAACAATAATTCAATAAGTGGGGGCACAGCTAACTAAACGGAAACTAAGAGATTTTATTAATCGTTTAATTTCTTATTGGGGTGGACCTCTTTGTTGCTGCCTTTGGAAGGAGAAGCAAACATTTTTTTTTATTGATCATATTTTATTTGAGAAGATGTCTAATAGAATGTTGTCTTTATGTAGTGCTTTTGGAAGGAGAGAAATGCTAGGAAACAGAGTCTGCAACAACATTGAAACAGATGAAAATTTTTCCTATTCTCAGGCAAATCATGGTCCTCATGGAAGCTTCAAAGTCTAAGAAAGGCAAATGGATTGGTGTTTCATTTCAGTGTAAGAATTTGAAGAAGTTCCAATATGTTCATGGGCTGTCAAAGTTGAAAAGTGCATAGGAAGACTACTGCTATATTGTTATCTTTGAGGGTTCTCCCTATCAAAGTCATGAGAGAATTTGTAGAACAAGCTTCTTTATTTTTTATTCTATATATATTTTTTTGGACTTAGGTTTCATGTAAGGTATTTATTTTGTCTAATAGATGTTTGTTGTACTCCCCATGGTATATTTTTAAATTGGTACAAACTGTTGAAACATAAACTATATAGGACCTATAATGCTTTCCAACATTGCTGTGTCAAGGCCTTAGGCCTTCACTTGGTATCAATTTGGTGGACAACAGATGTTTGTTGAAAGTCGTGAGTATTTGCACTTGGCAGCTAAGTGGTTTGTAAATGTTGTAAGTGGAACCTAAGTTTAATCAAGCACCGTGGTCTTCTCTTTTGGTTTTTTGGGCGTCTCTTCAAGTCTTAATCCTTTGTTGACACGCTCTTGCACTTTTGTTCTTAAGATTTGGTTTGTCTCTGCCTCTCTTTCTATATTGCATTCTGTAGGAATTTTGTTTCATTCTTGATATCTCCGTTTCCATCTAAATGATTTTTAGTTTTGATATTTGGCTCAAATGGTTATGATTGGTAGGAATAATTGTATTTGGCGAGTGATTAGTTTCTCAGATCTTATTGTCGAATTAGATGCATTTATATTTTATGGTGATGACCTTAGTATTTCATTTTGAGTTTTGATTCCAAGAGTCATGTGGATAAAACAAAGTACTTGAAGTAGTTGAGGTCTCAACGGATATACATGATTCTAAAGAGAATTTACCATCTATCAATTTCAATGTCAAAATTCTAAATTGCAAGTATAGGTGCACAATCCAAATCCGTTATAAGTAACAATGATTCCAGTTTGTGAACCAAATATGGCAGTTTGTGAACCAAATATGGTGTGAGAGATTGTAATAGAACTTGAAATTACAATTGCATTTTTGGTCCATTTTATTGTTTTTTTTTTTTTTTTTTTTTTTCTGTTTTATTTATTTATTTATTTGTTTTTATTTTAAACTATTTCTATTAATAATATTATACTCAATCTATCTTTATTTAATCATCCTATTCTTTGAGACTTCTTGTTATAGAAAGCACACAAATTTGAAATTCATACTTAAATTTAAGACCCTTGATAGGAAAAAATTATATTGGTTTAATTAATCATTAGCTTTTAGCTTTATCATTTGAGTTCTTAAAAGAGAAATAGTATTTTTCATCATGGTAAATAGTTTTTTTTTCTCTGCGCATTGCGCGAGTCTGCGTCTAGTTATCATAATAGACGGAGCATTGTTGGTAGGCCGGAGAATTGCTAGTAAGCATGAAGCTAACGTGGCCAATAAAACAATATTAAAAAATTTATTTGGCATTTAAAAAATGCAATGCCAACAATTATTATTATTTGAAACTATCATGTCATCATTTAAATTGAAAAAGAAATTCTAAATAAGAAAAAATATAACGGAAAAACACAAAAATTAAAATTTTAAGATTTTCTTTCATTTTCTTGACTATCAAACATGCAAAAACACATATGCATAAAATTCTAGTTGGACCCAACCTAATATATATATATATATATAATTGAAACCTCTAAAACTCTCACAATTTTTCACGTCAGCACAATATTTAAATAAAATTATCATTTTATTTAAATAAAACTATTTTTGTTTAGTCCAAACTTAACAAAGAGTGAAATTCTATCTTTCTAACAAGTCTAACTTAAACTCAAATTCATCATTATCATTTTTTTAAAAAAAAAATTATTTTTATTTAATCCAAACTTAATAAGGAGTGAAATTCTATTTCTCTAACAAATTCAAATTAAACTCAAACTCAAATATTGATAATTTATCTCCAAATTTGCGAGGTTAATCATGAACACTATAAAAGCAAAGCAAACCCCAATATTTTTTTTTTAAAATCGAGTAGAGGTATGAGTTCTTCTTATATTATTTTCTTTTCCTTTATTTTGTTAAAAAAAAATTATTTTATGGTTTTTCATATATTTTTTAAAAAGTAATTTTTGTACATGAACCACCAAACTCTCTTTAGCCATTTTTTACAAGATAAAAAAGCTTGCAATAATTGAAATTATCTTTTGAATATAACCCTTTTTTTTTTTTTTTTTTTTATATATATATTTCTCTATTGTTTAGTCATATATATTTTGTTTTGTTTCAATAATTTCTAAGCAGTGAATCATCTGATTTTTTAATATTTTTTGGTCTTTCAAAAGTTTTAATATTTGAAGTTTTGAATTATTTTTTGTAGTATCTGAAAGTGTCTAACAAATTTTTTGTAAGCCATTGCACGTTCAAGCAATGACTTTATTATCAAATTATAACATAAATTGAAGTTATATAAGAACAAATCATACAATGATATAACTTCCTAAATTTTTTATAAAATTATTTTAGTCTACTTCATAAATAGGTAGGTTCTCGTACATAACATGCGTTAGCTAACAGTGCAGAAAATTCTCAAACTCTCTTCTCCCTCTCTCTCTCTCTCTCACACACACACTCCCTCTTTCTCTTACAAACCAACAAGTCAGCCACCATGGCTGACCCCTTATGCTCCTCACCGCTGCTCTCCACCACCATCTTGGCAGTGGCTTCTCTCCCCCATTCACTCTCTCTCTCTCTCTCTCTCTCTCTCTCTCTCAAGCTAACTCTCTTTAGCCGTTTTTTACAAGATAAAAAAGCTTGCAATAATTGAAATTATCTTTTGAATATAATCCATTTTTCTCTTATATTTTTCTATTGTTTAGTCATATATATTTTGTTTTGTTTCAATAATTTCTAAGCAATGAATCATCTAATTTTTTAATATTTTTTGGTCTTTCAAAAGTTTTAATATTTGAAGTTTTGAATTATTTTTTGCAGTATCTGAAAGTGTCTGACAAATTTTTTGTAAGTCATTGCACGTTCAAGCAATGACTTCATTATCAAATTATAACACAAATTAAAATTATATAAAAGCAAATCATGATATAACTTTTTAAATTTTTTATAAAATTATTTTAAACTACTTCATAAATAGTAGATTCTCATACATAATATGCGTTAGGTAACAGGGCAGAAAATTCTCAAACTCTCCTCTTTCTCTCTCGCGCGCGCGCGCGCTCGCGCTCGCGCGCACACACACACACACTCCCTCTTTCTCTTACAAGCCAACAAGTCAGCCACCATGGCCGACCCCTTATGCTCCTCACCGCTGCTCTCCACCACCATCTTGGCAGTGGCTTCTCTCCCCCATTCACTCTTTATCTCTCTCTCTCTCTCTCTCTCTCTCTCTCTCTCTCTCTCTCTCTCAAGCTAACTCTCTAGATTGAACCCATGGTTGGACCTCACTCTTTGCCTCTCTCACCTCTGATCTCCGCCAAATAGGTTCGTCTAAAATTTGACGTGAGCAAGAAGAAGGCAGCTAAGAGATGGGAGGAATAGCCGCCACTTCGTTGAAATCAGCTATTGCGGAGGCTTCGTTGGACTTGCAGAACGGAGTGAATCTAGCGATGTCTTTTGGGTTTATGGCTTCAGATCTAGTGATAGCTCATTCATCGTGTTCATGTGGTGGATTTGAATTTTGGGTTTGTTTATCTTGTTCATTTGCAGAGTTGCTGGGTGTTTATGGGTTTTGATTTTTTTTGGAAAAATTTTCAATCCCAAAAATTCTACGAAGTATTGATGGTGTGGTTTGAAAGGTTTTGTGGGTTTTCGGCTAGTGTGGGATTTTTGGATTTGCAAGTGTGTATTCAGGGTTTTTTGAGTTTGATGGTGTTCATTGGGTTCAAATTTTTCTGGGTTTATTTATTTATTTTATTATTATTATTATTTTTTTTTTGAGAATCAAATTCTTCTGGGTTTGATTACATTGGAAATAGGTTTGTTGATTGTGTTAGAAGCTGCTGAGTTTGATCATGAGTGGATGGGTATTTCTTGATTAGGTTTTGGGTTGTTTTCCAAATGGGTATGGAGTTACATAAATGAGTGTCTGATTGTCGAGACTATTTTAGTCCATTCATCTGTCTATGCAGTTTATTTTTGGTAGTATTTATGGATTTTATTGTATTTTTGGTATTATTTATGGGTCTCATTATATTATTTCAGTTAGCTTTTACTTTTATTTACAGTACTTTCAAAAAAAAGTTTTCAATTTCAACAAAATAAGTAAATTCCAAACATACTCTTAATGTATATAATTTTTTTGTTGGGTTGAAATTTGTGTTTGGTTGATAGGAAAGTGCAAGAAAATTTGAGAAAATTCTTTCAATTTTAGTATACGTTTGGCTCTAAATTAAAAAGCCAGTTTATTTTACTATTCAACTTATTTTTATTATTATTTATGAATTTTACAGTACTTTTTGGTATTATTTATGAGTCTTATTATATTATTTCAGTTAATTTTTATCTTTATTTATAGTATTTTTAGTAAAATTTTTTTAATTTTAACAAAATAAGTAAATTTCAAATTGATCTTTAATCTCACCATTTAAAATTGAAAAATTAATTTTTATTTTTATTTTTTAATTCATATAATTGTTGACATGGCATTTTTTAAATGTCAAATAAATTTTTTAATATTATTTTAATAACCAATTTAGTTTTATGTTTGTCAACATTGCACTTCGTTTATCGCGTAGCCGGCAGAAACTAAACTAAAAACAATTTTTGAGTTTTGGGAACCGAAAAAGGAAAGATAAAAAAGTGGAAAATAAAATGAAAATGCAGTGACACCTTTTATATAATAAAGAGAAATGTTAACGAGTGTTCTTAGGCCATTGTTTAATAATTCATTTGATTTCAAAAAAAAAAAATCAATTTAAAGAAAGTTTTTATGGAGAAATAAAGAAAAACAATTAATGTTTTGATAGTTTTTTTTATTTTTCATAAAAGTGATATGAAAATTTTCTTAAAATAGATTGTTAATCAATGCCCTAAGGGCACTCGTTAACATGATCTATAATAAAAGCTATTTTCTGCCTGTCATGATTGCGTAAAGTGAACACCCTCTCATGTTTTATTATTTACCACAGTTTTTATCCTTATGTCATGTGGCACATTATAAGCAAAATAAATAATAATAATAATAATAACGTAGTTGCTCTTACTAAAGTCTATTGCGAGTGTTTCAAAAAGATTTTAAAAAATACTAATCTGATTAACATTTTCCTGCTAAGAGTTTCTAAAAATTTAAAAGATTTACATGATTTAATTTATATAATCTATAATAATTTATTTAATAATAAAAGTTTAGTCGTACACATTTTACTTGTACTATATGACTCAATATTACAAATTGTAAAATTGTTTCTTTAATAGGAGTTTCATTATTTGATTAATTTTTTTATGATTTATTATAAGATATATGCATTTGTCGTGTAACATAAAGTAATTTTTATTTTTTATCAACTATTTTATTATTCAATTTAATTATATTTTTTTAAAATTTTCTTTATTTTACATATGATTCTTGATTAGACATTTAAACAATCATATTATTTAAACAATTTCAAGTCACGAACATAATACTAGTTAATGCAAGAGAAATAAAGATACATGCATACCAATAGAAGTTTAATAGCCTATGCTGAAAAATTTACTAGTCCTGTACCCGCTCTTCTGTATTTCAGTACCGAAGCATCCCTCGACCATTCCTCAATTAAACTAGATTTTGCAGATTTTGCAACTATGATGCGATGACGTTTCTCTTCAAGTGCCCTAGTAGCCTCACAATGATTTGCAATATCTTTATCGATGTTATCAAGAGCAATGCTTACTTTCTTTTCAACAAAAAGAGCAAAGAAGGCTTGTGCAACTCTCTTCAAATGATTGAAGGCAAAGGAAGTTTCAAATCCTGCGTATCGCAAGATTTTAAAGCTTGTCCACCATTTTTGAAGAAGATCTTCTGTGATATCCACAACCTTGATATTTATCATGCTATATATACACTCACATAAAATGTTTAAGAGAATTAGGTTTACCTTTGGGCTTAGGATAGACTTGGCACTAACATCTTCATGTTTGGAGAGCAAGTCCGTAAGGATAGGGACCAACCTTGGTGGAACCATATAATCCGCAACATTGACAACCTCTTCTTGATTTTCCCATGGTTTATCAATACTTTTTCCACAATCAAGAAACTTCAGGAATTGCATGTGAACCCTCTCAGAAAGCAAGTCATCTTCCGAATATTTAAGAAAATCCTCCCATTGCGTACTAGTAATTTTACCATCAACTTGACTCTTTATGAATTTTATGTAAGGCCAGGGAGTTTTGAAGTATTCCCTATCTTCATTATTGATAACCTCTTCAGCAGTAATGGTTTCCATAGCCAAAACACTGATCAATTCCTTAAATTCTACTGGACCCAAAGAGTCCACAATTTCACGTAATGTTGATGTTGGCTTCATATGTTCATTATTCTTTCGCAATATCTCTTCAATTTCACTTACGCTGAGCAAGATACCAGGCAATCCGCCAAGTGTATTCCTTAACTCTACATGTCCAAGCTCTCCCTTTAGTGATGATGCTACCTAGAAACCAACCAATGATTATAAAATGTTCATTAGAGGAATTCATGGTGCAAAATCTATCGAACCAACATGCACCATCCAATTGTATTTATAAAAGAGAAAATGCTATTTATATAAATTAATAAGGTCACGTAATGTTAGTGTTAACAAACCATGTCAATGTGTTGTCAATTGTGTAAGGGTCATATTTTTATGTATTAGCATATCTGAATGGTACATATGTTAACTAATAAATAGTATTAGAGCAAATACACTCTGATTAAGTTTTAATCTTTGTTCACTATTGACCTCTGTTGTCATGGAAACTGTTAATTATTTTGATTTGCATGATCAAGTTGTGTTGAATGATGGTTCAACTAATAAGCTTGATAAATTGTGTGAGCCCCCTCTTGTTTGCTTTTCATGTGTGATTCAGGTTTTGCATTTGTTGTGCCCTTGTGTTCACAGTATCTTTTTTTCATGTTCTTCATGTTGGTGTATGCCCCTATGGTTCCTTGTTTCCCTTGTTCCTTTGAGGTCAGGATTTTGTCTATCTCTAGTCAAGGTTTTTTGTTTTTTCTTTTTTGCCCTTTGACAATCGTGGCAAAAAGATGGAGAAATTTGAGATTTGGATTATTCCTTAAGGGGAGTAATAGACTTAGGGAGACAACTTCATGTTAAAGGGTAGAATAAATTTTTTGCAAGGGGAAGAAAATTTTTGTTGGTATATCTAACTTAAGGAGGGAGTTAGTTTGATATACTTTGATAATGATATTTTTGAGATGTGTATCTGTGTTTTGGTTCACATGCTATGTTTGAGTTTAGTGTTCTTCATTCTATGCCTACATGCATATTTTAAGGACAACACAATTTATAGAAAGTGTCTTTTACTTTTTGGTATCAATTTACAGTTTATTTCTTTGAAATTACCTTTTCAATTTCCTAATGAAACCCACCCAGAGAAGTTCCAATTTTCAAAAAAATGTGTCATATTGAGTTAGTATATCTTCTGTCTTCTTTGGTACTTTTTCTTTTTTATATTTTATGTTAGATGTATGTTCCTATTCTTAGTGCATTTTGCATTTCATCTTCATGAAAAATAAGATAGTCTTAAATTAATTTAAGTTATGTTTAGCACTTGCCTTTGGTATTTGGGTGGTATTGTCATCTTTCTGAATTGGAGTGCTCTGTTGCCTTTGAGCAAACAAGTAATTTGTTCGGAAATATTCTTTGCTCTCAAGTCATTTATATTACATGTAAGATCTTGTCTAAAAGTGTCAAGTTATCCTGTTAAGTTTGCTACCTCAATTTTATGTAGCATATGTCGACCAAAGCTAGGAGATTTTTAGTTTTTATGTTTTCTTCTTTTCCTATTACTAACCAACCATATTAACACTTCATGCTTAATGCGTTAGTGTACAATATTGGTGATTAAAATCATAATGTTTGTTGGGGTTGTACCTCTCTTGTATTTCTATGATTGGTGACATAGGAGTAACAACCATATAATTTGAGTTGGTTTTCTTTGTCAAAGGGATTGTGCTAAGCTATTGATTTGCTTCCATTGTGCTGCTACAGAAACCAAATTGATGGTGATATATCGGAAATCCCAAATCCTTAATGCAATGATGTTGCTCTTTTCATCCTAGACGTGATCACAAAGATATTATCTAAATCATGCTTATTTTTAGCCTGACCATATAATAGTGGTGTGGTGGTTAATTACTTTTGTGTTGTAAGCTATTGGAATCTTCTTATTAATAGATCTTATCTAATGTATCCAGATAAGCACTGTCTTAGAAAGAAATAATCAAGCACACATCCTTTCTACATACTTCAAAGGGATAAAACTACAGTTATTAGATGACAATGTTAGATGTAAATGTCTAAAATTGCTTTCAAATTAAAAACAAGAACCAAAACATGTAAGTGACCATATAAGAGATGTCAACTAGTAAGATACTAATTTTTTTCTATTGGAGTGATCATTTTGTAGTTGAAGTCAACATTAAAATAGAGGGCTGTAACTTGAAGAAATTTTAATTTCTTCTCTCTTACAAAAGCAAGTGTTTTTTATTTTTTAATTTTTTTTATAGAGAAAAGTAAAACAAGATTTTCTAGCAAGTAATGTTAGCTTTTGAAGTTGCTATAAATATTGTGTAATCTATTGTTATTTGAGAAAGATAAAGTGTCTAATGTATCCTTATTTTGAATGATTTTTGTTTTATTTTGGTTGGTTGAGTATTTATTTACTATGCATGGCCTATTTAGGGTGCAATACAATTTTTAACTATTAGTTAGGAATGAAGAGTTTTTAGCTTTACCCTTTGAATTCTTCAAAAGAGAAATAGTATTTTTCACTTTAGTAAATTAAAAAAAAAAATTTTCTCATGCATTCTGCGGATCTGTGACTAATGTTCATAAAAGAGCCTCATTTGAAATCTTAAAAAATAAAAAATAAAAAATTTAACAGTTTAATTATGCACTTACCTGAGAGTAGACGCATTTGATTTCTGCAATAAAATGACAGTCTGCACAATAATAAACGGGTAGTTGTGAATCTCTTTCTTCCTCACAAACATGGCAGTAGAATTCGTCTGTCTCATCCTCCTCTAAAACAGGTGAAATTGTAAGAACGAGGAGATCCATATGACATTTGTTTCGAATGATATATGGTAAGGGACCACAGCCAAGATGGAGATTGAAATCACAATCTAGGCAAGTGAAGGCACGTGATTCACAAATATTTCGATTGCAAGCACTGCACCGAAGTTGATTTTCCTTGACATCTTCCCTGAAATGTATAAAGTGGCGATGGCCTTGGAATTTTATGTAAGGCTTTATCACAATGCATCCAACGTGCAGGTAAAACCTGCATAAGTGACAAGCGTAGGCAAGGCCATGGATATGCTTGCGACAGGCATTGCATTTTCTTTCTTCAATGGACGAATTTCTTGGCCTCGCGTACTTATCCAACAGGGTGAGAGGGTGTTGTGGATGAAAGAGAGAATCCAATACTCGAAGATACTTACGCGAGGAACATGATGGATGGAGAAACAAGGAACATCTGAAGCAACAATAGGCGTGATCGGAGCAGTAACTTCCACATATGCCACATTCTAAACGATCATCGGGCATAATCTTGTCAAGTTTCAATGTATGACCGTGGATAAAATCCAGATCTTCCCCTTCTTCTATGGGTGCCTCTTTTTCTATTTCATTAGTAGCGAGACTTATCTTAGCGTATGTGCAGGATGAAGGAGACTGATGATCCATTGTTCTTGAGCTGATGATATGTGGTTCGACTACAAGGAAAACTGTGTTGGTGAAGAGGGTAGGCTATAATTAAATATCAACAAATACAAATGAGTATATATAAAAGATGAGAGAAAGATACTTTGGGTGTCAAGATACACATTATAAAATTATACTTTGAGTGAGTGAAGGATATTGTGTTAGTACGTGCTTTATTCTTTCCTCTTCTTTTTCCATTAAAAAAAAAAAAAAAAATCTTACCCCTTCTTCTAAGAAACACATAGAATCATTGAAAACTAAATTACATAGATCAAGTAATAAGTACTGAACTGGTTTTGCCTTTGGGTTTGGATTTATTACTTTTATGTTTTGTCTTTGGAATTGGATTTCTTACTTTTATGTGTTAGACCGTGTTTTACTTCAGATTGCTTAAATGGTTGTTTGAGATATTTGAGTATTATTGTCTTGATTTGGATTTTTACTTGATTGATTCTTATAATTCTATTACTATAATTTTTTGCAGTAAAATTTCATATTAAATGAGGATAAGAAAAGTAAGCGATCAATATAATATAGTTGGACCCAAACTTAAGCCTTTTAAGTCAAGTAGTGTCCCTATATATATATATATATATGTTACATTAATTACTCAATTAGAAGCCATTCAAGACATTATTTTCCTTGCTGGCACCTCACCAACGACATAATACTCTTTTATTATCAACAAAAAAAAAAAAGGGACACTCTTTAACTATTAAAAAAAAAAAAATTTAATGACTAATTGAGTGAAAGAACAAATGGATTTGGCTGTGAACTCATCGTGTGCAAAAAAGGTAAGATTTAACAAGCATTGGGCTTGACACCAATAATTTCACATTTTCACCCCACTCACTTGAATTTACGGTTGTTAGGTTGTATGATAGGTGGAAATATTATACAAATTTTTTAATATAATTATAAAAAGAAGAAAGCAAAAAGTAAAAGAGAATAATAATACTTGCGAGAGATAGGAGAGAACGATCCGCAAGATATTACAATTTAGCTTTTGTAATTTCATTTAGTATAACTTTTAGATCTTTATTTATTCTTCTTGTTTTAAGCAGAAAGAATCCTTCAAATAATGAAAACTTCTAATTTGGTCTTTCTTTTATTCTTTTAAGGCTTTAAGCTATTAGAGAGAGAGAGAGAGAGAGAGAGAGTTAAGGAGGTCAAGTTAAATATATATAAATAATAAATCCAAAAAATAATTTATTATTATAAATATATATATTAGAAAGTTTTAACCTATGATGTTTGTTCTTAATGATAACTCTTTATCATCAGACCAAAACACCAATTGGTTTTTGGTGTAGGCAATGATTGAACTCAGATTTCTTATTCAATTATCAGAAACTTTACCAGTTATTAAGGTCTAAAAAATCACAATGTTGTACCAACGCCCAAAACAACACAAAAGATTGAAATCCAAGAAAGTAAAACATTTGGACTTTCAATAAAGAAAAAGGAGGAGAGGTCCAAATTCATTAAGGGTCCATAAGGAGGTAACCAAATCTATGAATGGGCAAGTTTTGAACCTCATGAAACAAAGGAAAGAAAAAAAGCCCAGCCCACCCCTCAAAGGTCAGAAAAATTGCTGGGGAGCCTAGGAACGGAACTGGGCCAGGATACCTGGGGATTCCCAGGAGCTTGGGATCCTCAGGACATGCAACAAAACCAGGTTGGGATTAAGATAGTTCAAAGGGGCATGCCAAGAAACACAAGAAGCAGAACAGATATGTCCCTATCAGCCACCCAATGATGCAGAAAAGGAATCAGAAGGCTTGGGAACTAAAAACTCATGAGTAAGGGGTCTGATACCTTGGGGAACCCAAGAAGAAGAACCATGAAGGAAGGTGGCTGGGGTTCTATTAGCTTGGCATAAAGGAATTAGCTCACTTGGGAAAAATAACAAAAGGAAAAGCAGCCAAAATGTGGGTTTGAAAAAAGAGGAATCTAGAAGCCTTGGAGAAGGAAAGAACAGAGGTCAGCCTTCTAGGACCCCCCCAGAATGGGAAAGTCAGCTAGAGGCTTTTGAAGAAGGAACCTCAAAAGAAGAAAATAATGAAGAATGAGGAAGGGACCAGCCACCAATGTTGCTGACACAACATTGGTTCTGGTACCCAGGAGAGCAAATGGAGGAAATCAATGGTATCCCAAAAACCCTAGGATGACACTATAAAAAGGTAAGTAGCCAACAGTGAAGGGCATTTAGCAACAGTGAATTAGAGTAAAAATACTTGAGAAAACTCTATCAGAATTCAAAAAGGAGATAAAGAGAGGGAAAATAGCGTTCGGGATACTCAAATAGCCACTAGAGAACACACTTGGATTCAATCTTCACAATTCTTAAAGGCCTGAAGAGTTATCCAAGTCTGTGATTTTTGATCTTATTTGAACCTTATAACACGTCCTAGTGAGCACGATGTATCACAAAAATTAAGAAAATAATGAAGTATTTCACGTTATTTTAAGGACCCTTGACGTCTTTTACATTATTTTCCTTTCTTTTTTCTTCTTTATTTCGTTCTTTACTACTCCTTGCTGTTCAATACATATATGCTTCTTGTATGTTAATATGAATGTGTTGTAGGATCCGCGCTTTATGCACCACTTGGTTCGAAATCAGTCCAATTTAGCTGCGGTGAACCAAGCCCAGTCCCTTAAAGCAAAAAGTATCAGGCTCGGGATCCTTGTTCTTTAACTTGGGCCTGTGTGCTGTTTTACAAAAAAAATAAAGAACCCACGTACCAGTTGAGCTAATTGGAACCCACATTATAGATACATAAAGTATATATCTAACATGATTTAACATATGTTATTTTCTCATAATAAACATTTACATCAAGTTAGCATTTTATAAAAATAGTAGTCGCTAACCCGTACTCTGCACGGGAACCTACCTATTTGTGAGGTAGACTAAAATAATTTTATAAAATTTTAAATTGATTAAGAAACTACACCATTACATGATTTGCTTTTGTTGGCTACAATTTGTGTTACAATTTAATGAAGAAGTTATTACTTGAACGTGCAATGGCTTACAAAAAATTTGTCAGACAGTTTTAGATACTGCAAAAATATAACTCAAAAATTCAGATATTAAAACTTTTGAAATACCAAAAAATATTAAAGAATTAGATGATTCACTACTTAGAAATTATTGAAACTAAACAATATATATATATATATATATATGTGTGTGTGTGTGTGTGATTACACAACAAAGAAATATAAGAGAAAGATGTGTTACCATCAAAAGAATAATTCAGACGTTAAAACTTTTGAAAGGCCAAAAAATTTTAAAGAATCATAAGATTTACTTCCTATAAATTTTTGAAAAAAAAAAAATGTATATGATTACACAATAGAAAAATATAAAAGAAAAATTGATTACCTTCAAAAGAATAATACATGGCATAGTCATTGAAATTTGCTAAATATGTTCAAATATTGCAAAAATTAACACAAATTCATATGTTAAAACTTCCAAAATGCCAAAAAAGATATATAGTTAAAGAATAAGTTATTGAAACAATTCAAAAAATATATGATTATTCAAAAGAGAAATATAAGAAAAAGAAAAAAGTACACAAACCCATAAATGAATAAGTTTTAAATTTTAACGGGTTTAAATTTTAAACGATGAAAAAAAAAATCATATACGGTCATAGGCGTAGGGTTTGCTAGTTCATGTACGAAAATCACTTTTTAAAAACCATATGAAAAACCATAATATATATATATATATATATATATATTAACAAAGTAGAGGAGAAGAAAATAAAAGAAGAAGAACTCATACCTCTATTTGGCTTTAAAAAATATATATATTGGAGTTTGCATTGCTTTTATAGTGTTCATGATTAACCTAGCAAATTTGAAGATAAATTATCAATGTTTGAGTTTGAGTTTAAATTAAACTTGTTGGGGAGATAAAATTCCACTTCTTATTAAGTTGATATTGTTAATTAAAAAAAGTTAAATAATATTTAAAAAAATAATAATTTTGTTAAAAAAAATAATAATGATGTAGCAAGTTCTGAAGAGGTTATTAAAGAGTCAAAGGTTTCGATTATATATATATATATATATAAAGATAAGACGGAGGAGGGGTTGGGGGGGGTGATTTTAAATAAGGGGCCCATGGCCACCTAGCCCCCCTCCCTCAACCAATATTTTATAGGAAAGCTTATTCGGTTATTCCTTTATTTTCTATTATTTTACATGTTTATAATTTTAGATTAACATATTGAAAGCCTAGCAAGAAAAAATATAAAAATTGAGATTTTTTCTGATATAAATTGTAGAATAATAACTAATTTTTTGTGATCTTAATTAATATGGCGGAAATTTAATTTTATAGATTCAATACAATCTTTTTATTTTTTGTTTAGTTTAGTGAAACGAATTCAATTAATACCAAAGAGAGCATTACATAAAACCATTTTGTGAATACATGCCCGTTGTGATGCTGAGATGATAATTGGATGTAACCAAAATTGCTTTAATAATTAATATATGATAGTTATTTCCCCACATATGCAGCTAGCGCAGGTATATTGACGAAGAGAATCACACATCCTGTTATATATGAATTAACTTATGGCCCAAACTGTACTCTTTTGTGTTGGCCAGAGGAAAATGAAAAATGCAACCCTGGTTTGATAAATTGTGATAATATCTTTTCCTTAACTAAAACAGCAAGGGGTAGATACAAAGGTAAATTTACAACCTTCAATCTCATCTATTGATTTAGTATTGTATAGTACAATAACCCAAGCTATTGTACTGGATTTGGATCTTGTTAAACTGTTAAAGTGGCCTTTTCTTTGCGTAGCATCCTGTTAAAGTAGCCTTTTCTTTACCAAATGTGTAGCTGCTCAAGGATGTTCTCTTCAACCTCCATGCTATTTTAATAACAAATCAAGACAAAAATTAGATTCTAAAGGAATGAAAAGATATGAGCGCAGCGTCAATTTGTCATGCAAAGTAAACACTCAAATCCCAACGCCTTTTTATAATTGTAGTATAGTTTACCGTATATTAAAGTCTTAGTAGTTCCTAACTTAGGTTGGCTTAATAATTCCTAAGGTTTCATGATATATATTAGATTTTAGGTTTGAAATCTTTTACTAGCATCTAGGGTCACCCCCAAAGAATTTCTCTTTATAATAGCTTGATGTGTGTGAGACAACAGGACTTCGCATGTCTAAAAAAATAGTCAAATACTCGAAAAAATCTAAATATCCTCGTTTCTAAAAAAATAATTATTATTATAATGATTCTAGAAATTAAAAAAAAAAAAAAAAAGTCTTCAACATAATCATAGAAGATTATTCATTACAACACGCAGAACTTTTATTTATCACTTCAAATCACAAACATAAGCCACCAGAGAGTGAAAGTTGAGAGCACATCTCATACTCAATTCTTTTAGAGGTAATTACAGTAAATTCACTTGTGATTAGGCCCAAATTCAAATTACTTACCCGTAGTTTAAAAAGTGTCACTTTACTCACCTAAGGTTCGCTCTATTTGTACATCTGTTAAAAATAGGGTAAATATGTATTTTTGCTCCCCTTTTATATCTCTTGCCTTCCAAAAGAGAGAAAAAAAGAGAGAAGAAAATAAGATAAAAAAAATTCATTTGTAAAAGTTTATGACTTGGCTCAAGAACTCTAATAGAGCTCAAAATGTATCTGTAACACTCATAAGAAAATAACCCAAAAGGCAAAATTTACATACTACTCTATCTATTATTTTTTCATATTTGATTTCATTTCTTTTTAAAGAGTTTTTGGATGAAATTGTAATGATTCCATTTTCATCCAAACAGAAGGATCAAATAGATCAATTGAAAGTTTAAACTAAATTGTGATAAGACCAAACCATTAAGGATAAATTATAATTTCTCCAAACAAAACAATATGATTTTAAATGATGTGATACTATATAGATATTTAGATTTATAGAAAAATTAAATCATTACTTTAAATGGGCTCTCATCAAGAATGTGAGTTTTAATTAAGAAAATAGTGATAAATAAATTTTCATCTATGTAATTTTTTAATAAATTTTTGTATTTTTATGGAAATAGAAAAATACATTAAATAAAATATAATTTTAGAAAAAAATTAAAATAATTTTAGACATATAAGAATTATCATTTTTTTTTTTATTAATATCAAAGAAGAAAAGGTGGACTACATTATTTTTTTTTAGAGGGAGAAAATGGTGATAAATACTTTTTGACCTACTTAATTTTGCCATTTTATTAAAACCTCATCCCCTCTCTCTTGTGGGGTGTGTGTTTGTTTTTTTTAAAAACTTAGTATAAATTTTAATTTTGTACTTATCTTTGTTATCAAAAAGTAGAAAAGGGCATTATCTTACTTATTATTATTGCAAAAATAGAAGAAAAAAAAATTATCAAAAAACAAGGTAAACCAAATTTTAGGTGTCGCCATGCAGATCAAACTACATGCCTTTAGTTTACAAGACACGAAAACCGGAATGGCAACAAGATCGGTATAAGGTGGGTTTTCCACTCCCCACACCCCCACCCCTGCCCCTGCCCCACTCTTGCTTTGGGGCGGGTTGTTTTTCCACCCTATTCTAGCGGATACTTTTGATACCCATCTCATCACGTTCAATTTATATATATATATATATATATAATTGATTAAAAAATTATTTTGAATACATTAAATTAAAACTCATAAAGCTTTAAAAAAGAAAAAATTAACATTACAAAACATTCTCAAAGCATAACTGTACAACAATAAAAGTATTAAGAAATACAAAAACAATTCAAACATAATAATATAACAAATAAATAATTTAAATCTTAAAACATAAAAACATAAATTCAATGATATAATATTTAAAAAATCATAAATTTAAAGTTTGAAGGCTAAAAGCACATATATACGCCTGATAATAAATCTATAAAAAATATTTTATAATAGTTTAAATATAAACGGGTGGGTATCTAGAAAAATGTTAACCTCATTCCCGCCTAATTTACTATACCGGGGGGGTAAAACCGGTCAATTAAATGCGGGTGAGGTGGGCACCAGTGGTGGCGGTTTAAATTGCATGCCATCCCTTAACAAAATGTGTAGGCTACTAATGGAATTCGTTTCAACCTCCATGGGGAAATATCAATAAAGATTCGAAAGTAAAGGATCAACATCGAATTGGCACATTCTCAATTTGTAACGCATACTAAACATTCAAAAGCTTTTTATAATAGTTGTATATATATTTTACTGCAAAAGAATCTTTAATATAATCAAAGAAGATTATTACAATACACATAATTTTTATTTATTCCTTCAAATCCGATACATAAGCCGCCAGAAAGTCGCAATTGGGTGGATATCTCACACTTAATTCTTTTACGTAGATATAGATATATATATATATATATATAAGATGAAAGAAGAAAAAAATTAATAAATAAATAAAACACATATAATATATATATTGTTCTCTTATTTAGCATCAGCAGCATAAGCATATAGCTGCTATATTAATTAAGGAAAATGGTAGTGGGTTTAATTATTAGTGGCTAGGGCAAGTAAGCTTGGAACAATGCCTTCGTCGTGGCAGCAGAGGAAAGTGGTGTATTTCTCCATGTAGTGGTGACACTCAGGACACTTCATGTTTTCTGGGATTTTTCCAGCATAGTTTGAGAACTCAAAGCGGCAACAAGGGTGAGAATTACCACGAAGCGCAGCAACATAGTTTTGAAAAGCAATGTCAAAGCCCTGCAGTGCCACCTTTTCTTTCCATTGTTCATACTCAAACAAGGCAGGCCAGAGAATGTTTCCATGCTCATTAACCAACACACTAGACCCTCTGCTAAGCACTGCCCACGAACCCTCTCTGTCAAAGCTAAGCACCCTCTTGATTTGTTGCATCACAAGGTCGTGTTCCTCATCCTTGCCTAGCTGAATCTTTGAGAACAGCATGCTCTCAAGCCTGGTCCAAAAGAACCATATTGTGGCTGAGTCTTGCCAGCAGGTACTGAGTTTTTCCTGTACAATGTTCGCTATCACTCGCTTCACTTGCTCCCTTTTTGTGGCTTTTCCTACATACACCATCTCTAAGGGTATGCGTGTAGCCGCTGCAACTGCTTTTGCTTCCTTTGTAAATTTCCGAATCCACTCCATGTCATCACCTCCATACAAGAAAATGTATTTTCCTTCTTTAATCTGTTCAATGAAAAAGAGGGAAATGTGAATTACTATGATAAATCCTTATTATCCAAAAAATTTAAATTGTTAGGAAGTAGTTAATTTAATTATATAATCATTATTTTAACATTTTTTTTTCTTAAAGAGTGTGTTTGCGCGAACACACACACATATATAATTACCCAGTTCAATATGGTTGCGTCAATGCCATCCACCAACAGCTCAAGCCTCCAAGCCTCTTCTCTCCAAAGAGCTTCTTCTCTCATGGTAGTGAAAGGGAAAGCATGGCTTCCCCAAATCCACATCATGTGAATTGCATTGGGGGACACCACTCTCCCTTGATGGTCTAGGACTACAAGGATAGGCTTGTTCCTGAAGTGCCACTCCTCCCTAATGAACTTGATAGATGCCTTTGATATTATGGAAGGATGGTACACTGAGTACCATGTCATTGGAGCTTGCAACACTTCAAAATTCCTTTGCTTGACATCAGTCAACTGGTCCACAATGGGGATCCACACAACCTCATAAGGACTCTGAAGCCTCATTTCGTGGAGTCTAGACTCGTTATAACTCTGTTCAAGAACTGACAGCTCATCTTGGGTGATATCTAGACTTGAAATGAGTAATAACACATTCTTTCTCCTAAGAACATCAAGGTTAACCTGGTTTTCCCAAAATGAAATAGCCATATATAGATAATCATATAACTAATTATACTATCGCAACTTAAAAATTAAGACCAAATATATATATGCAATGTGCTGATAGTAGAAATTGTAATGTCGTTGATTGTGCAATAGTAATGTTAATGATATGTGTTAGAAGAGCTGACCCTTTTCTTGGTGGTACCATCAACAAGTGCTAGCACATCATCCCTAGGGCAAATCAGGGCCTTGAGAACTCTCATGTTGTCAATGTGGATCATTTTGAAGAGTTCGACAAGCATTCGATAAGATTCAACATCCCTCCTCTCCTCTGCATTGAATAGGAGAATTTCAGTATATATATATATATATATAGGTGGTATCTTATGTAACAGAAATATGTCAAGTCCATGTATGTACAAAAGAGTATTGTACTAATTGTATGCAATTGTATAAGATACTTTTATGCATTCATTTCTATATATGGCATTGCATGGTCTATAACGCAGCATAAACTGGCTTACCAATGTATCGAACGCATTCTTCCATCTTCTTCTTTAAATGTTCAAGTATGGTTTTGAGCTTGTGGGTAAGGGTGGATAGCTCCCATGCTTCTGAGGTGGATAACGCAAACCTGCAATCAATATCCATTTTGCAGTGTTATTGTTAAATGCCTTACAAACATTTTAGTATTTTCACTACTAATAAAACAATTAGATCTCTTTTTTTATTAGTGTGTAAATCAATTACAATATACAAATTTTTTTAAGAAATGCAATAAACCTTTTATAGGATATACTGTAGCTAAATTTAAGGATTTGCATGAGAATTGCAGATTAGGATGGAGAGGAAAAATCCATACTCGTAACCCATGTTAGAAAAGCTAGAAATCTGAGATGCGCAGGCGACAATACTCCTGATAGTCCAATACACAGCAGTTGGAATATGGGTCATGGCTGAGGCTAATGCTGGTACGTCCGTTGTGATATAAATGGATGGTAGATCTTTAAACTCAATGACACACCAAGTCACTTCTAATATTGTCCTGATTAGATCATTAAGTGCATCGAACCGGGGTTTCAATGGGACTGCGTGCTCAATGATGCCAGGCACTTGTTTCAGGATTGCCATTGCCTTGGCAAGTTGGTTTGTCGAGTAAATCTGTGCAAGAAGCCAGAATTCTCCATAGTTCAATCCAAATGCCGCTAGGGCCAGCACTAACTTAGCGTCCCATCCATAGTGTGATACCATGTTACATATTGCCACTGTGGTTTGGTGTGCATCTGTGCCACCCAAAGCCTTGTATGCAAGCTGAAAATCCATTTATATACCATTTCAAACAGTTTAAGTTAGACGTACAATTGTTTTATAGACCTATTGTTTTCAAAAACTTTAGAAAAAAAAAAAAAAAAAACTTTTAATTTCTATTATTATGCTGATGTAAATATAGATAGGGCAAGATTTTGTAATCGTGATTTGCTATAACCTCGCAGGCAATTCGGTCAATGGTATATGACAGAGCTTCCAGCATGGCAAGAAAACTCGTATGGTGGGTCTTGTCATCAAAGCCTGAATCAAGATATGTTTGGGAACCCTGTACAAAACACAAGTAATAATTAGAAAATGAAAACAAAGAATATACAACTCGATTTCAATTCAAATAAATTACATATGTAGATTTCCAACCAAAAAATACTTGTATACATATATATCTGCTGCATCATGCTTGATGGTGTGAACCCGCATTGTATAAACTTATAAATGAATGTGATAAAGATTATAAAAATATGATTGGTATAACTTAGATTAATGTAATAAATGAATATTTGTACCATTTTTTTTTTTATTGACAATACATTAGTTTGTAAGGCTTATTTAATGTAGTAAAATCGGTAATATTATACCGTTGTTAAGAGGGTCTCTGGAGTGAGAGTGGCACGTCTAAGAATGTCCTCAACAAGGCGAAGAAGGGGTTTGACATCAACGTCTCGGCCATCTGGAGCATGGGATCCCAGAATATGACTGACCAGCACATTGTCATCAGACATTGTAAGCATGCTTCGGTCACCTCTGATCAGTTGGTGCGTAGCATTAGGTGCCAGCTTGCTGAGTAGGGTGGATGGCTGCAAAGAACCCATTGGGGTGGGTCGTTGCCAAGCCCCAAGATTGGTTTGTGGGTTGGGTTGCTGATAAGGAACAAGGCTGGTTTGTTGGTTGGATGGCTGAAATGGAACTTGTTTGGTTTGTGGGTTTGGTTGCTGCACTGCACCAGAATTGGTTTGTGGGTTTTGTTGCTGCAATGCATAATTGGCTTGTGGGTTAGGTTGCTGCACTGCACCATAATTGGTTTGTGGGTTTGGTTGCTGCAATGCATAATTGGTTTGCGGGGTTGGCTGCTGCAGTGCAAAATTGGCTTGTGGGTTAGGTTGCTGCACCGCACCATAATTGGTTTGTGGGTTGGGTTGCTGGTATGTACCAGCTGGGTTGCTAGTTTGCTGCACAGAACCCAAGTTGGAAGTTGGCTGCAAAGGACCCAATTGTTGGCCAGGTTGCAACAATGGAGTAGCTTGTAATAGCACATTGCTAGCTTGGCTTGGTTGCTGGGCAGGAGTTGTGGCATTTGGTTTCTGCACAGGACCAGTTACTGCCTTGGTATCCATGTTTCAGAAAAACAACAAAGCAAAAGAAGGTTGGATACTCTTGGACAAGGGTAATGGGAGAGAAGATTTGCTTGTGTGTTTGACATCAGTTTTGGCTGGCCTTTATATAACCATGAGAAAAGGAATAAAGCCCAGCTAGCTGCATCAACTTCCTTGCTTCAATTGCGGTTAAAACTAAACGTTATGTGGAAGCTTTAGCTTTTGTGGCCCCAAGTTATCTCACCATCTTTTGTCATGATCCTGAATTAGCAACATGAATGAAGTTGGAACCAAATCTGGATCTAGTGCATTTCGGGTTATGGACCATTTTACCATGGGTCTAACACTATTTTACATTTGATTATTACTCATTGATTACATATATCTATGTATGCGACTCGTTTTTGAAAATTGGAATATGCAAATATATGTTAGTGCGTGAGCGTGTAGTTACAAAACAAAAATTTGTTTTGGGAAATCGGAACATGCAAATATATATTAGAAATGGCAAAATCCAAAACCACCTGCAAATAATATGATATGACATGAAGTTAGCAGATTATGAGTTGAGATTTGACGGGTTCGTGTCCTATTTGGGTTAACATGATTGGTCCAACCACAGCACACTCTTGATACGTTGGTCACTCCACAAGTATAAGTGCTTGTGGAGGGTGAAGGGCAAGGACCAAGATTCAAGTCTCCAGGAAGAAGTTTTACAAACATATACATTTAGATTAGGTTAGAGTAGAATTTCTATCTTGTATTAAAAAAAAAAATGATTGGTCCATTAAATAAATGTGTTGTGTTCGTATTCAATTCATAGAATTTGTTTGACCTGTTTGACTAAATGTCATTTTACTAATATAACCTTCAAAACCTTAGGTATATAAATTCATTTTCTTTTCCTAGTTGCAATCTCTGAAACCCCATGGCTGCCTCTCACTCTCAGACCTCAATCTCACCTCACCTCATCTTATTTTCTTAGTCATCATCACCTTTTTGTCATTGCAGTGCCAAGCTGCCATTGCCCTTGTCCTTCGCTTCCCTAATCATTAGAAACCCTAGTCGTTATCGTTATTTACTTTCATTTTTGAACTCTTTGTCACCATCACATCATCAATGTCGTCCTTTACTTTTACCTTTGTCTATTTTCTTTTAACTAATTGTTGAGATAAGTTGTTATTATTTATTTTATTTAATATATTATGATTAATTATTTATAATATATATTGAGAAGCGTTTTAATAAATAAATCAAATTAAGATTGAAAAAATCTAATTCATTTAATAAACATATTGAATTAGTGTCAACTCATATAGTCAAATACTAATAAATTTATATATATATATATAATACAAATCTGTCACCTAATCAGAAATTGTCACCCAACATATAGAATTTTGTTCATGTAATGGAATGTTTTAATCAATGCCAACTATTTAATAGTCAAATTGTTGGACATTCCTGGGTCAAGATAAGACACGGGTTCAGCCCTTGGGATTTGTTGAGTGTGGGTCGGTTTTTGAGTCTTTTGACTCCTTTTCCTTGGCCTTATGATTTAAAAGCATGGCATGCATAATGTGGTATCTAAAGGTATATAGAATATACAGTGTCAAGTCGACACTGTATATTCAAGCCCCATCTGAATTTTAGTGTCAAGTCGACAGTTTTATGAAATATTTAGATTTGTGAATTGTGAATTGTGTGGCGGTGATGATGACATCATTGATCATTTTATCATTTTTGTAGGAGTTACTATTAACCATAGAATTTCTAAAGTATATAGTTGGTCATTTATATCTAATTGATTATACTTTTCTAGTTAGCTAAGGAAATTTTAAGGGCTCTTAGGCTAAACTAAGATCAAAATCATGTCTTGAACCAAAAATCATGAATTATAAAACTCAATTATGTGTGAGGAAAGTATTTGGTATACTGGAACGCCCATCTGTTGGTATTTATTTTCAAAAAAATTTGTTTGTACGTAAATTAATTCTTGAAAATAAATTATACACAATTTTACAACTTAAGAAAATAAATGGCATTTGAATAAGTACAGCTAATTAACCTCACTTCTTTAATTAGAACATTAGCATCAGGTGGTACACCAAACATTAAAAAAAAAAAAAAAAACCTTTCACAATAGATACTCTAAATGCCAAAATATTTGGTATGGATGAATAGTACTATTCTAAATTTAGAATAGTACAGACACAAATACTAAAATAAAAGTTGGTTTTTATTCTTTTTCTCTCTCCTCTTTATAACTCTCTCTCTCTCTCTCTCTCTCTCTCTCTCTCTCTCTCTCTCTCTCTTTTTCCTGTCACTCTCTCTTTCTCTCTATCTTCTTTCATCTTTTTTCTTTCTTCTCAAACCGCCTCTAGTTTTCTTTCTTTTCTTTCTTTATTCTCTTTTCTTCTTTCTCCTCTCTTTCTCTCTTTAGGTGTCCCATGATGAAGAAGGTGACCCGCGACCCACAATGGAGACCCACCATGTTAGCAACCCGCAATGGCGACCCTTTTCTCCCTCTCTTTTAATCTCTATCTCTATTTTATTGGATGATTTGGTTTTTTTTTTTTTTATTATTTGCGGTTTTTGGATTTGAAATTTGTAGGAGCATTCGGGCGGTTGTGGTTGTGGGTTTATGGTGGTAGTGTTGGTGAGTATGTTGTGGGTGTTTGGCTGAATTTGATTAGGTTTATGGCGGTTGTACCTATAGGTTTGTGGCAGTGGCAATGGAAGTTGCGAGTTCGTTGTGGGTATCTGGCTGAATTTGATTGGGTTTTGTTTTGAGTTATGGTTTGGATTGTGGAGGATGTGGAGGTTGTGTGGTTGAGGATGTGGTGGTTGTGTGGAGGATGTGGTGGTGACCACTGCACTGGTTGTGTTTTGTATTGGGTTATGTTATTAGTTAATATTATTTTAATGTGTTGTATATCTTATTTTAATTATGAAATTAGAAAGTAGAAGATGTGATGTAGGGTACATTGTAAAATAGTGTGCTAAAATTATAAAGTAGCTTTTTGATATTTTAAAATGACATATTTTGGCAACAACTAATGGTAGTGCTCATAGGAAGCAATAGCAAGCTAGAATTACAATTTCTTCTTCCATGTTTTTTCCTCGTGCAAAAGACAATAAGAACATAATGGTTGAATTTGGGGAGGGAAAACTTGTTTGCTTGATTTTGGAGTCAATAGGCCTAATTGGTTTAAGCCATGGACAAAGCACTATTTTTTTGGAGTTTTCAAAATTATTTTGAAAAATGAAATTTTGATTTACAGCAAGGTTTTGTAAAAGCAAATTTCAAGAAAATATTTTATTTACTTCTTTTTGGAGTTTTTGAGAATCAAATTTTTTTTTTTTTTTTTTTTTACTCAAGAATTGTTGTGGATTTTTTAAAAGATTTTTTTTTATAGATTTTTTTTTTTTAGAAATATATGGATATTTTAGAGAATATATTTTGAAAATGATGGTAAATTCCTATAGAATTTGAAAAACAATGAAAATGAAATCCCGAGTTATTCCTTATGGTTTGGCCCTATCACGAGAAATTATTCAGTCCTTATAGAGGACCATATTAGCAATGCCCAGTGGTCCTTCAAGCTAATAACACTGTACCATGTGTTATAATTTATTGAGTGAGACCCTAGTCACCAACATAGTCATAAAAATAACATAAAATAAAAAAAGAAAAATCCCTCCCCTCTACCTTCATCATCCCTGGCTCCCTACCACCTAGCTCCACCATTGCCACCATCCCCATGTATGGTGTTGGCAATGATGGTGCTCCTCCCCAATAAACTTGAAGCAATTTCGCACTCATCTTCATTTTTTAAGTTTCATTGTTGAGATATGAAAAGGAGGAGAACATTTCAATAAAAACCTAATGTTGTGAAGAGACGAGTTGTCCATTGCACTCAACATGTTCAAGGATCTAATTATTGTCCAATAAATATCTTTCTTGATTTAATTCCAAGAATGAGAATCTTTATTTAATTCCATGAATTAACCAATTAATTAGCCAAGTTGATTAATTAATTCAATTAGTATTCAATACGAGTGGAAGCATAAACAAATCACCAACTACGTTAATATGCAGCGGAAAATAAAGTTGACGTGGTGATTTGTTTACGAATGGAGAAAACCTCCAAAACAAAACCCCACTAGGTGATTTTAAGGTCACCACTCCCGATAATCCACTATTATCACAACAAGCAATTACAAGTAAAGGAATCCTAGTACCTTATACCAACCTATAATTGAATCCTTACCCAAATACACAATTGGACTTGTTCTATAGTGACAATCTCTCCTTTTCAATACACAGCTCTCAGTACATGACTAACTAATCTATGCACGGATCTAAGTACGTGACTAACCACCAACTTGAGAAGGATGTTGGCTGCAAAGTTCTTCAGTTCATCAACACGATAAAGATCATAAAACTCCTTGGTTACAAAACCCTACGGCGTACAAACGCAGCAGCTTCTTCAAGAGAAAGATGAATTAGGACATATATCTCCGGTCACAATATGCTTGTGAAAAACTTTGCATTAAGTTGCACTCACTTGCATCAGCTGTGACTGCCCTTAAAATAATCCTTATATATGTTTAGGGTTGTGAGAAAAGAAAGCCTAAACAAATATACAAGGATTTGTGTGAAATCAGATCTGGAAAACTGATTTTCGTAAATCTTGATAGATAGGTTATCTATCAAGTAGCTGTCGAGCATCGGGCTGAAGATCCCTTTTAAATATGCTATTTGTCAAGCTAGCTGTCAAGTTTTAAAAGCCAACACTTCTTCATTTGTTTCTTGGACAAATTTGCATGGTTTTAACACTTAGACTTGGACTCTTGTTTCTTGAAATATTAAACACATTCTAGATTTACCCATATATAAGTAAAGTGTGTTTTATCATAGGATTAGCCAATTCTAAATGACATATGTTCCTAAATGATTCACATATGTCCTAACAATCTCCCCTTTTGGCAATCCGTGACAAAATCACATCAAACAAATGAACATATAAGAGAAGTCATAAATTACTCAACTCATACTCACTTGTTGAATACAATAAAATCTAATTCTAACGCAAACTCTTGAAAAAATTTGCAAGAAGAGAGTTCATGGCAAAAAAGACTTTGACAACCTATATTTCTGAAACACTTTAAACAAAACTCATCACGGCATCTTAGTGTGAAGCAGAAATAATATAATAGATTGCATACAATAAATAAGAAACATGTGCATAAAAAGAGAAAAGAAACAGCACATGAAGAGATAGGTGAAACTGTAATAACAACCTCAATGTATATATCAAAATGAGTACAAGGTTTGCTATCACAAAATAAGAACAATGTATCTAAAAAGAAGAGAAAAGAAAAGATACAAAAAATCCTTATGATGTCCCTCAAAAAGAAAACACTCCCCCTAACAAAAGTATCTCTATACTAACTCCCCTCCTATGAACATGACTACCCTCATACCCAAAACTACTTTCCCTTTTTGTCACAAATGACAAAGGCCAAGCAACTCAAGCAGTCATCTCATCGTCACTGGAAGAGCTAGCATCCTCATCACCATCATCATTATCATCGTCGTCGTCGGAGTTACCATTATCGTCCTCGTCCTCAGATGCCTCTAGAGAATGAGAGGGAGATGCTACGAAGCCACCAAGGTGAGCTTGCCGTCGTGCAATGCGATTGACACGGGTGTTCACCTGACACAACTCATCACTGAGTGTGTCAAGGTGAGCATCCATGCGTTAAAGCTACGCCATGACCACCTCTAGGGTCACACCACCCGCAGAAGAAGAAGGAACGAATGTGGATGGAGTGGAAGAAGCCGAAGGAGTCATCATCTCGATCCGTGGCTGCTTAGGTCGAAATTGGGCCTCGCTTTATCTAATAGTTACAGCGGCTATGGCACACATAATGGAGAAGTGTGAAGACTCAGGATAGGAGACAGACGCATGGCGAAGAATCTGTGTGATAGCCGAAGGGAAATTAAGCTTATCACGGATCGCCATATCCTTATAAACATCTATAAGGGAGAGTATAAAGTGAAAGGAAAAATCAATAATGAGTCCCTCAAGAAGGGATAACAAAAATCAAGTATGAGGCTCAGTAATTGAGTTATAGTGAGACAAGGGACGGAGAACAAATGTCATTACCATGTTAAGGAACCTCAGACCTTTTGCAAAGCCCGAGCAATGGGTGTTTTAACAGTCACTCCAAGATGAAGGTGTCTTATAGAAGAGAGATGAGAGTTCGTCTTTGGACATAGTCTTAAGATGATCACAGCTAGGGTAGTCAGGATGCGCTACTCTCGGGACGTGTAGCACCTCAGATAAAAGATTTGGATTGACCACAATGCTCGTACCTCGAACACGAGTGATGAAATGACGTACAGAATAATCAAATCTGTGCATGTTGGAATGAAACTCCTATATGATCATGGAGGGACAAGTGACCGGGATGCCACAAAGTGACTCCTAACCCTTACTGTAGATGATATGGGAAGGTCAATATCGAAAAAGTCTGATAGAATGACTTGGCGTTCTGAATGAATGCCTCGTGAAAAGTTCTCCGAGAAGTCCATATGGGCCTTCTCATCACGGAACCGAACGTGAGAAGGGGTAGAATCAGAAGTAGATGCCTCGAAATGAAGAGGGTTCCGAGACGGAGCAGACTTACGTTTAGGTGCCATAGAGCAACTAATCGAAAGAGAGAGAGAGAGAGAGAGAGAGAGAGAGAGAGAGAGAGAGAGACAAACAAAAAAGCACAAACACAAATCAATATCAATAAGATAGAGGTAAAAAAAATTGGTACGTATGCATGAAAAATACATGAGCATGTGACATAGAATAATAAAAACATCATGGGCTTAGCCCAATCCAATCCTAACAGCACTTATCATTTCAACATATAGAGCACACAACTATAACGCGTGAAACATTGTTAAAATGCAAATGTGATGCAATGCATGAACATTTAAGATCGTTTAAACAAAACCCATCAAAAAAAAAAAAAAAGATTGTTTAAACAAAACCCATCCCAAAATTTTCACAAAAACTTCATCAATTTTGAAAAACCCCAAAATTTTTCAAAAACCCCAAAAGTTAGGTAAAAATAGATGAAATGCATGATAAAAGGAAAAGGGAAGATCATACCAGAGAGAGAAATCACTCTTGGGGCCGAAGAATGAGTGGGGAAGATGAAGGGTGTGAGTGAGAAGTGTTTGGGAGAGGGAGAGACGATTTTCTATCGAGAGAGATCGAATAGAATGAGAGAAAAAATCGCACTAAGATATATATAGAAAACACGAAGCTTGATGGATCGAGAGGTATCGAGAAGTGTTGAGCTTTAATTCTCACCAAATGGAGCTATCGAGAGGTATCCACAGCAAAGTGACCTCGATGGATTGAGAAGTTATTGAGCATACAGAAACTACCTTGATGGATAAAGAAGATGTCAAGAAGCTATTGAGACAAATTCTAAAAAACTTCGATGGATCAAAATTACGGTAACAGCTGTCAAGAAAGGAAGATCAAGAGGTCGATAAATAGCCTAGCTATCGAGAGGTATCGAGAAGCTGTCAAGATTACTCAAAAACAGTTTTTCAAAAAAAAAATAGAGAAAAATAGAGAGATGAATGCAATCAAGCATGCTACTCAAACAAAGATCTAAACAACATTTTAAGTTCTCAAAAACATCTCTCCACAAGAAAATGTCAAGTATTTAGATCCAAAACACACACACAAAACAAATCTAACTAATTTTATATTTCAAAAACAAGTCAAGGCAGTTTAGTGAACATACATTAATATATGTATTCCTTGTGATAGCCAAATTACATTGTACCTGCACATGTATCAAGAGCAGTAAAAAATATTGCGTGTTGTGTGTGAGAAATATCGCAAGATTGAATAAGTGTCTACATGTTATGATGATTTAAGATATGAGAAAATCACTTTAACTCACACACAATCATAACTACTTGATGGGGACTATCACCTTTGAGGTACATCCTATAACTCCCACATCTCCTAAAAGACACACTTGCAATCATATATAAAGCATTTTGATTCTTTTTGCTTTTATTTTTCTTTACATAATTTATTTTGTTAAGCATATCATGCATGGGCATATAAGAGAGAGAAAAGAAATACCCAATGATGTTAAGCTTTTAACATTGCACTTTTGCTATGTCGAAACATATAGATGTCATTTCATGATTGGCTGGGAACAGTGGTAAGATGATTATTTATTTCTTTCTCTTATGATTTTTCTAGTCTTTCTCGTAAAAAAGAGTGATACGAGTGTTAAGTACAAGAGATTGCTTAATCTTACTCATCACAAACACAACCCACAAAGCTCCATTGCTTAGTTGTGCATAGAGATGCTCATCTAAGTTACAAGAGATACAAAATTTAGAAAACTTTGTTTCAATGGCTATCCAAGGTACACAAGTACCAATATACACAAAACACACACTGTTTTTGTATTTTTCTGATCTTTCAATTTTTTTATTTATTTTTATGAAAAAAAAATAAAGTAAAATTGAAAAGAAACAAACAAAAATATGTTAAAAAAAGCAAAGTATAAGATTATACTGACTCAAAACTAAAAAGTAAAACGCACAAGTAATGCAAGCAAAAAAAAAAAAAAAAAAAAAAATAGAGGGAGAGAAAGAAAAGTGACAAAATCACTTCGAGCCTTTTTCTTTCCACACCTTGGAAGAACCTTTCTGTTTAGTGAACCCTTGATCCGGTGGTGAGGGGGAAGAATTAAAACCGTTCAAGTTCGAAAGGAACATGAGGGCCTTGAGAAGATCTCCAAAAGGAGCACAAGAGGATGGAAACTGATTCTAGTTTCCTGATGAGATCATACTGTTGCTCTGTTGAGTGGCTAACCACTTATACCAATTTGGTCGAGTATGTCCAGTTACTCCACAATGATGGCAAAGATGCTACTTCTTCTGTTTAGACTTTTGAGTATTGCCCTCTTTAGCCCTAGGGTTTTTAGTATCTTTCTTATCAAGCTTAAAGGGCGCTCCTAAGATAGATTTACCATTGTCTATGTTCTCACTAACTAAAGCAGTTTTAACATCATTGTTCTCAGATTCAACATTATTAGCAGGTGAAACAAAAACAGTAGTACTAGTAAAAGTAATACTAGGAGAAGAGAAATTATACCCTAAACCGGTTCGATCAGAAGCAGATTTCTGAAAACTGAGCATCTCATTAAGCTTTGCACTTGAAGTCCTCTCCAACTGAGCTCTGACTTAGAACAGCTCTGCCTCAAGTTTCTTGGTCTTCTCAATCAAGAAATTATTCTCAAATCTCAGTGCTCCAATGGTTTGATTGGCTTCATTAAACTTCATAGACAGCTTTTCTCGATCAAGTTCCACATCACTCAATTTCTTGGTGGCTAGCCTATATAGTTTCTCATGCTTCTCAGAAACCTTGTACAATTTTTCATAGGCTATATGGATATCATCTTGATCGTCCATTTTCTCGAATTTAGAATCCACCAAGTCCTCTTCATCGTCTACGGTTTCTGAATTCCCATCAGTAGGATCAACTATAGTAGTGAAGGCATTCAAGATTCCATCATCCTCATTATTCGAGTCATCCTCAGGCGCAGTGTCACTCAAGGTAGCAGCAAGGGCCTTACTTTTCCTAATGGTCTTGAGATAAGTTGGGCACTCTTGTTTCATCTGTCCGAAACCTTGACACCCAAAACACTTTAGTCCAGAGGGAATAGTGTATTGACCGTCATCCCTAGCATCCTTCTTCCCATTGTCTTGCCTCTTGAACTGAGACAAACTAGACTGCTTGCGATCTTTGTCAAATCCTTTAGCATTGATATTCTTCATAAACTTTTTGAATTGTCTTGTAATGTAGGATTTCATTTTAGAATCTTCATTTTCTGAAGACTCATCAATGTCATTGCTCTTAGCCTTCAGTGCCATGCTTTTTCCCTTACTTGATTTCCCAATTCTTGTCAAACCCAACTCATAGGTCTGCAGATTACCAACCAGCTCTATCAATAGAATTTGATCAATGTCCTTTGATTCTTCAATGGTGGTGATCTTGGCATGGAATCTCTCTAGAAGAGATTTGAGCACCTTTCTAACAATCTTGGGTTCAGGAATGGTTTCCCTAAGATTAAAGGTTGAGTTTACTATGTCCTTAAGCTTGGAATAGAACTCATCGAATGACTCATCCTCCTCCATCTTGATCTCTTCTAAACTTGTAGTAAGCCTCTAAGTTTCAAATCCTTGACAGCCTTGGTTCCTTTATAGGTTGTCTAGAGAATGATCCATACTTCCTTGGCAGTTTTGGTAGAATATATCTTCTTAAACTCCTCATTCGTGACCGCACTGAATAAAGAATTCAATGCCCTGCTGTTGAAGTTAGCCACCTTGATCTTAGCATCATTTCAATCTGCCGGTGCTTCTTTTGGCTTGGTCTAGCCTATCTCCACAGCTTGCCACACATTTTCATCTAATAACTGCAAGAAAGCACTCGTGCGTACTTTCCAATATGCATAGTTAGTGCCATTAAATAAATTAGATATAATCAACGATTGTCCTCTATCCATGACAACAGGGGTTAATGGATCACACAGCAAAGATTAACCTTAATCAGAGTGTGTTTACTCTGATACCACTTGATATGCCAAAAATGTATCGATCTCTTGTGATAAGTTAACCAATTAATTACCCAAATTGATTAATTAATTCAATTAGCATTCAATACATGTGGTAGCACAAACAAATCACCAACTAAGTTAATATACAATGAAAAATAAAGTTGACATGGTGATTTGTTTACGAATAGGGAAAACCTCTAAGGCAAAAACCCTACCAGGTGATTTTAAGGTTACCACTTCCAAGAATCCACTATTATTACAACAAGCAATTACAAGTAAAGGAATCTCAATACCTTATACCAATCTATAGTTGAACCCTTACCCAAATACACAATTGGACTTGTTCTATAGTGACAATCTCTCATTTTCAATGCACGGTTCCTAGTACGTAACTAACCAATCCATGCATGGATTCAAGTACGTGATTAACCACCAACTTGAGAAGGATGTTGGTTGCAAAGTTCTTCAATTCATCAACATGATAAAGATCACGAAGCTTCTAGGTTACAAAATCCTACGGCATACAAACACAGCAGTTTCTACAAGAGAAAGATGAACTAGGGCATATATCTTCGGTCACGATATGCTTGTGCAAAACCTTTGCATCAAGTTGTACTCACTTGCATCAGTTGTGACGACTCTTAAAATAATCCATATATATGTTTAGGGTTCTGAAAAAAGAGAGCCTAAACAAATATACAAGGATTTGTGTGAAATTAGATCTAGAAAATTGATTTTTGTAAATCTCGATAGATAGGTTATCTCTTAAGTAGCTGTCGAGCATCGAGCTAAAGATCCATTTTAAAACTCGATAGATTTTATCTCTCGAGCTTTAAAATCCAGCACTTCTTCACTTGTTTCTTGAACAGATTTGCATGGCTTTAACACTTGGACTTAAACTCTTGTCCATTGAAGTATTAAACACATCCTAGATCTATTTATGTATAAGTAAAGTGCGTTTTGTCATAAGATTAGCCAATTTTAAATGACATATGTTCCTAACATTATTCACATATGTCCTAACAAAGTTGTATGTTTGTCTTCATCCATCTCCATGTTAAATTTTATCAATTTTAATAAAATTATTTGTGGTTTATTTCCTTAACAAGGCAATCATTGGCTAAACTCGTAGAACCTTGATGCAAATTGATAATCTTGTGAAGAGAGATTCAAGTCAAGCTTCACAGAAATGATGGGATATTCATTTTAGGAAGATTACTATCCTGTTGGCACTAGAGTTTGTTTTAGTTTTACATTTATACATGCGTGTGATTTATTTCCTAAATAAACCAATTGAGCTTGAACTTTAGTAGGGTAGCGAAATTGTCACTATCGGAGTTGTGATAGTGGTTGTGGAGCTCATGGTTTCTTTTTTGTATTTCATTTTTTTTTTTTTTTTTTTTTTTTTTTTTTTTTTAATGACTGGGAGCTTAATCAATAAATTATGGCTCAATACTATTAGTTTGGAGGACCACTAGACATTGCTGATGTGGTCCTCCGTAAGGACCGAATAATTTCTCGCCCTATCACATACATGCTCAACGAAGATGAAATCCCAAGAACTACTTCTTATAGTGTAAAAATTGTAACGGTTCTTTCCAACTTAACAAAATTTGTATTTTTAGGAAAAACTTACAATTACAATTTAGTCCTTATGTTTTGACCCTATCGCATACTCTCATAAACATGTCATATACTACATTTTGAGATCCTAAGATTTGGGTTTAAATTAAATCATTAAGTAGTTTTTGGATGGAATTATAATGATTTAATTTTGGTCCAAACAAGAGGGTCAAATATAGTAATTCATTTTTTGGAATAAATTCTGATGACACCAAACCATTACAGATAAATTTATTAAATTATAATATCTCCAATAAAAATACGAATTTGAATAATATAGCACTATATTCTTCTCTCTCTCTCTCTCTCTTTTTTTTTTTTTTTTTTTTGTGCGTGTGTGTTGAGAAACACACTATATTCATATTTAGATTCATAAAACATTAAATATTGATCTTAAAATGGTCTCTCATCAAGGATATGAGTTCTAAGAAAATAATGAATAAAAAAAATTATTAAAAAAAAACTCTATAGTGATAAATATACACGTCATCTAGTTAATTTTATAATATGTTTTTTTAGTTTTATCCTCTTTTTTATTTGAAAATAGAAAAATACGTTAAATAAAATATAATTTTAGAAATAAAATTGTATACTTTTGGGAAATATCATTTTTTTTCCTTCTTATTACCAAAGAAAAGAGATGCGGACTGTGGTTTTGTTTTGGGTTTTTTTTTTTTTCCTTAATGTTATATCAATTTTAAATCCGTCCTTAATTTTTTTTATTTTTTATTTTTATTTTATCGTAAAGTAGAAAGGTGCATTATATCACTTATAATTAATGAGAAAAAAAAAAAAAAAAAAACTAAAAAAAATGTTATCTAAAAAAAGAAAAACCAAACGTTTAATGTCCCAATGAACAACCGAACTATATATAGACCTTCAATTTACAAGACTCTCTCTCAACTATATTTATGAGTTATTGACTCATAGATATTAAAAATATTATTTCATCTATTTTCCCATTGTGAGTTCATGTCTTTTAGTCTTTCTTTGCTATGCCTTAATAGCATCTATATATTTGATAAATAAAACGAGTTTTGGGCTTGAATCCCTTCTCTTTCAAATCTAAGTTGATTGAGTCAATTCTTATTTTGTTTTGAGTTACCAAAATCAACCCCAAAAAAAGTTTTTTCAATTTTCCTTTAAATTAATTAAGTGACTACTTCATGTAAATCAATGTGCTGAGATTCGCAACTAGGAGATTGTTCTCTTTATCCATTGAAAATGAGAATTTAAAGCAATCCCTACAAATCAAGAAATTATAGAGTCCTCTAGTGGACCATGTTACTTGTCCACCATTCCACTAAAAAACTTCTACCTGTTTAAAATTGTTAGTTAGAAAATTTTAAACAAGTGAAAGTTTTTTAGTGGAATTGTGGACCACATCACTTAATAGTTAGTTTATAATTTCTCCTACAAATCATAGTTTTCACAATCAATAATAAGAGTTTTGAGAAAAAAGTGATATGTATCTTATTGATAGTTAGTTTTATAATAAATTTTAAATTTTATCCATAATTTTTTATTTGAAGATATTTGAAAAATATATTAAATAAAATATGATTTCTGGAAAAAAATTAAAAGAGTTTTTAGACGTTCAAAAATTATCTTTTTTTTTTTCTCCAATATCAAGGAAGAGAGGTTTGGCAACCTTATAGGGTAATTATTGGGTACAATTATTAGAGGGAGAAAATAGCAATAAATACTTCTCACCTACTTAACTTGTACAATTTTAATTTTATCCTTAATTTTTTTTTTCTTTCTAAAAGTAGGAAAAGTGCATTATATCACTTATAATTAATGGAAAAAAATGTTATCCGAAAAAAAAAATCATTTGTTATGTGCCCCAGGCAGGATTAAACAACAGACCAATATATATAAGACTGAACTCTACCACTTATTTATTGGGGCCAAATGCTGGGGATGCTTTTGTAGAACCATTTTTAATTAGCCTTTTCTTTACCAAATGTGTTGCTCCTTAAGGGCATAGTCGGTTCAGACTTCCTGGGAAAATACCAAGTCAAGAAAAAAAAAAAAAAAAAAAAAAAGATTTGAAAGGAATGAAAAGATATGGGAGCACCAGCAGAAGGTGGCCATTGAGAGGACATCCCACACTCAATTCTTTAACATATATAAGATGAAAGAAAGAAAATAAATTAATAAATAAGTAAAACACACATCATATATATATATTGTTCTCTTATTTAGAACCAGCAACATAAGCATATAGCTGCTATATTAATTAAGGAAAATGCTAGTGGGTTTAATTAAGTATTAGTAGTAGTTAGTGCAAGCAAGCTTGGAACAATGCCTTCATCGTGGCAGCAGAGGAAAGTGGTGTATTTCTCCATGTTGTGGTGACACTCAGGACACTTCATGTTTTCTGGTATTTTTCCAGCATAGTGAGAGAACTCAAAGCGGCAACAAGGGTGAGAATTAGCACGAAGCGAAGCAACATAGTTTTGAAAAGCAGTGTCAAAACCCTGCAGTGCCACCTTTTCTTTCCATTGTTCATACTCAAACAAGGCAGGCCAGAGAATGTTTCCATGCTCATTAACCAACACACTAGACCCTCTGCTAAGCACAGCCCAGGTACCCTCTCTGTCAAAGCTAAGCACCCTCTTGATTTGTTGCATCACAAGGTCGTGTTCCTCATCCTTGCCTAGCTGAATCTTTGAGAACAGCATGCTCTCAAGCCTGGTCCAAAAGAACCATATTGTGGCTGGGTCCTGCCAGCAGGTACTAAGTTTTTCCTGTACAATGTTCGCTAACACTCGCTTCACTTGCTGCCTTTTTGTGGCTTTTCCTACATACACCATCTCTAAGGGTATGCGTGCAGCCGCTGCAACTGTTTTTGCTTCCTTTGTAAATTTCCGAATCCACTCCATGTCATCACCTCCATACAAGAAAATGTATTTTCCTTCTTTAATCTGTTAAATCAAAAAGAGGGAAATGTGAATTACTTTGATAAATCCTTATTATCCAAAAAATTTAAACAATTAGAAAATAGTTAATTTAATTATTTCATCATTATTCTATTTTTTTTTTTTCCTTACAGAGTGTGTTTGCACGCAACACACACACACACATAAAATTACCCAGCTCAATATTGTTGCATCAATGCCATCCACCAATAGCTCAAGCCTCCAAGCCTCTTCTCTCCAAAGAGCTTCTTCTCTTAAGGTAGTGAAAGGGAAAGCATGGCTTCCCCAAATCCACATCATGTGAATTGCATTGGGGGACACCACTCTCCCTTGATGGTCTAGGACTACAAGGATAGGCTTGTTCCTGAAGTGCCACTCCTCCTTGATGAACTTGATTGATGCCTTCGATATTATGGAAGGGTGGTACACTGAGTACCATGTCATTGGAGCCAGCAATTCCTCAAAATGCTTTTGTCTGGCATCGGTTAACTGGTCCACAATTGGGATCCATACAATCTCAAACGGACTCTGAAGCCTCATTATGTGGTCCCTAGACTCGTTATAACTCTGTTCAAGAACCGACAGCTCATCTTGGGTGATATCTAGACTTGAAATGAGCAATAACACATTCTTCCTCCTAAGAACATCAAGATTAACCTGGTTTTACCAAAATAAAATAGTCACAAATAGATAATAATATAACTAATTATACTATCAATACTTAAAAATTAAGACCAAGAATATATATGCAATATTCTGATAGTAGAAATTGTAATGTCGGTAATTGTGCAACAGTAATGATAATGATATGGGTTAGAAGAGCCAACCCTTTTCTTGGTGGTACCATCAACAAGTGCGAGCACATCATCCCTAGGGCAAATCAGGGCCTTAAGAACTCTCATGTTGTCAATGTGGATCATTTTGAAGAGTTCGACAAGCATTTTATAAGATTCAATATCCTTCTTCTCCTCTGCAATGAATAGGAGAATTTCAGCGTATATGGGTGGTATCTTACGTAACGGAAATATGTCAAGTCCATGTACATACAAAAGAGCGTTGTACTAATAGTAATCAATTGTATAAGATACATTTATGTATTAATTTTTATATATGGCATGGTCTATAATGCAGCATAAAACTGGCTTACCAATGTATCGAACGCATTCTTCCATCTTCTTCTTAAGATGTTCAAGTATGGTTTTGAGCTTGTGAGTCAGGGTGGATATCTCCCATGCTTCTGAGGTGGATAACGCAAACCTGCAATCAATATCCATTTTGCAGAGTTAATGCTAAATGCCTTACAAACATTTTAGTATTTACACTACTTATAAAACAATTTAGATCTCTTTTTTATTAGTGTGTAAATCAATTACTATGTACAAAAAATTTCAAGAAATGATTAATAAACCTTTTATAGGCCATACTGTTTCTGAATTTAAGGATTTGCATGAGAATTGTAAATTGGGATGGAGGGGAAAAAGACATACTCGTAACCCATGCTAGTGAAGCTAGAAATCTGAGATGCACAGGCCACAATACTCCTGATAGTCCAATACACAGCAGTTGGAATATGGGTCATGGCTGAGGCTAACGCTGGTACGTCCGTTGTGATATAAATGGGTGGTAGATCTCGAAACTCAATGACACACCAAGTCACTTCTAATATGGTCCTGATTAGATTATTAAGTGCATCGAACCTGGGTTTCAGTGGGACTGCGTGCTCAATGATGCCAGGCACTTGTTTCAGGATTGCCATTGCTTTGGCAAGTTGGTTTGTCGAGTAAATCTGTGCAAGAAGCCAGAATTCTCCATAGTTCAATCCAAATGCCGCTAGGGCCAACACCAACTTAGCGTCCCATCCAAAGTGTGATACCATGTTAAATATTGCCACGGTGGTTTGGTGTGCATCTGTGCCACCCAAAGCCTTGTATTGAAGCTGAAAATTCATTCATATACCATTACAAACAGTTTAAGGTAGATATACAATTGTTTTACTAGACTTATTGTTTTGAAAAACTTTAGAAAAAAAAAAAAAAAAAAAAAACTTTTAATTTCTGTTATTATGTTGATGTAAATATAGATGGGGCAAGATTTTGTAATCGTGATTTGTTATTACTTCGCAGGCAATTCGGTCAATGGTATATGACAGAGCATCCAGCATGGCAAGAAAACTGGTATGGTCGGTCTTGTCATCAAAGCCTGGATCAGGGTATGTGCGGGCACCCTGTACAACAACACAAGCAATAATTAGAAAATGAAAACAAAGAAGATACAACTGAATGCTTTCAATTCAAATAAATTACGTCTATACATTTCCAACCATAAAATTACTTGTATACATATCTGCTGCATCATGCTTGATGGTGTGTACTAGCATATATATATATATATATATAAACTTATAAATGAATGTGATAAGATTATAAAAATATGATTGATATAATTTAAATAATATAATAAATAAATATTTGAATGGTGACACGTTAATCTGTAAGGCTTATTTGATGTAGTAAAATTTATAATATTATACCGTTGCGAAGAGGGCGTCTGGAGTGAGTGTGGCACGACTAAGAATTTCTTCAACAAGACGAAGAAGGGGTTTGACATCAACGTCTCTTCCATCTGGAGTATGGGATCCCAGAATATGACTGACCAGCACATTGTCATCAGACATTGTAGGCATGCTTCGGTCAGCTTTGATCAGTTGGTGCATAGCATTAGGTGCCAGCTTGCTGAGCAGGCTGGATGGCTGCAAAGAACCCAGCGGGTTTGGTTGGTGCCATGTGGCACCGATGTTGGTTTGTGGGTTGGGTTGTTGCCAAGCCCCAAGATTGGTTTGTGGGTTGGGTTGCTGCCAAGCACCGAGGTTGGTTTGTGGGTCTGGTTGCTGATAAGGAACAAGGCTGGTTTGTTGGTTGGATGGCTGAAATGAAACTTGTTTGGCCTGTGGGTTTGGTTGCTGTGCTGCACCGTAATTGGTTTGCGGGTTGGTTTGCTGCACTGCACCATAATTGGTTTGTGGGTTGGGTTGCAGGTATGTACCGGCTGGGTTGCTGGTTTGCTGCACAGAACCCAAGTTGGAGGTTGGCTGCAAAGGACCCAATTGTTGGCCTGGTTGCAACAATGGAGTAGCCTGTAATAGCACATTGCTAGCTTGGCTTGGTTGCTGGGCAGGAGTGGTGACATTTGGGTTCTGCAGAGGACCAGTTACTGACTTGGTATCCATGTTGCAGAAAAACAACAAAGCGAAAGAAGGTTGGAAACTCTTTGATAAGGGTAAAGGGAGAGAAGATTGCGTGTGTGTTGGCATCAATTTTGGCTGGCCTTTATATAACCATGAGAAAAGGAATAAAGCCTAGTTAGCTGCATCAACTTCCTTGCTTCGATTGCGGTTAAAACTAATCGTTATGTGGAAGCTTTAGCTTTTGTGGTCCCAAGTTGTCTCTTCTTTTTTTATCGTGATCTCGAATTAGCAACATTACTGATGTAGGAACCAAATCTGGATCCAGACCATTTTACCATGGATCTAACACTATTTTACCCTTGATTATTGCTTAGTAAATTAGCATATATATGTTTATAGTTTAAAAATATATATATATATATATATAGATATACACGTTTTTGGAACGTGCAAACATATATTAGATGGCAAAATCTGAAACAACCCACGAAAATAACACAATACGAAGTTAGTAGGTTATGAGTTGAGATTTAATGAGTTCATATCATATTCGGAATTAACATAACTGCCTATTTGATAAGTGTGTTGTGTTCATATTTAACTCGCTGAACCCATTTAACTTATTTAACTAAATGTCACTTTACCAATACACCCTTTAAAACCGTAGTTATATAAATTCATTTTCTTTCCTAGTTACACTCTCCCAAGCCCATGAGTCTATGACCGCCTCTCACTCTCAGACCTTAATCTAGCTCAACTCCCCTTATTTTCTTAGCCACTATCACCCATTTTTCACTACAGAGCCCAGCCTCCATCGCCCTCGTCCATCACTTTTCTCTATCACTTGATACCCTAGTCATTGTCATCCTTTACTTTTACTTTTATCTATTTTCCTTAAATTGATTGCTAAGATCTGACATTAAGTATTCTTTTTTATATTGTTTGACATTTTGTGATTGATTATTTATGATATTGAGATATGGTTTTGTTTGGAATAATTATTTGTGATGAAATTACTCTACTAGTTTTAAATTTTATATTAAAAAATTTATATGTTTGGTTTTTAATATTTCAGATCAATTAAATTAATACTATTTTTTTTTATTATATAAAATTTGATAAACAGATTAGATTGAAGAATACTAACCCATTTAATAAACATGTCGGATTAATGTCAACTCATATATATATATATATATATATATATATTTATAAGTAGAGACCTTATGTGAAAGAGTATGAAATTCTACCAAGTGACGCATTCTTCATTTAGTCTTCCACCTCAACAAAAATTATATTTATGTCAATTTAATTATATATAATATTAGTTCATTAAATGTGTCATTAGATTAAATGTACATATTAATTATTGATAAGCGTGCACTAATTTTATAGGAAAATTATTGAATACTCCGAAAGTACCATAAATGCGTATTCTCCACCTCTCACGTGAATTGTGGTTCCCACAAAAAATTTAATTAGTGAGATCTATAGTTATGTGAGAGAGGGAAGTATGCATTTAATACTCAATAATTACCTAATTATATATATATACACATATATATAGTGTATTTGATTACTATTTTTATATAAGAAAGCAAAAATATAATGTAGGAGACCATTAGATTTTATCATGTGGCACTTTGCTACATTAATTTATTATTTAAAAAAAATTGATCTTTTCTTTCAAACTATCTTTGAAAACAGTTGTTTTCAACATACTTCACAATACGATCTCAAGTAGAGAATTGAATTTTTTTTTTTAATAAGAATATTTTAATATTTCTAAACATACATGAACAATAAAATATGCATATTTCATGGAAATATACTTAAATATCATAATGAATTTCATTAGAATGATATTTCACTTAACTTACCATTATCATAATCTACTAACATAAACATAATATCATAAAAATTCTATGATATTTCCATAAGCCAACTAAATGTTAATATGATATTATAAATAACTTATGCTAACTCTAATGTCTTAAAGAAACAAAAACTGTGATCAAACAAGCAAATAACTTATTACACCACACAATAAACATCAATATATGGTATAGATGAAAATGCATTTATCATTATTTAAAACAAAATATTCCAACGCTGTTCTTTTCTACTTTAATGTCTTTAAGTGAAAAAGTGTAATAGATATATGCATGCTGTTAGGCTCTAAGACTTTAGAAACTAATGTATTAGAACTTCAATTTGTATTATGTTGGCAAACCATGATCAAAACATTGAGTCTAGGTTTAAGCTTGCTCAAAGTATATTTATTTGTAAAATTGGAATCGAGTGATTGTAGAATTTATTGAACTGAATCTGCAAGGCTCGATTGATCAAACCATGTGCAGATTTATTTTTCTGTAGAATTCCAATTTAGCCCAAACTCTACTAAACGAATTGGGTTTCAAGTAAAACACTCCTAGTATATAAAGGAAATCCTAAAACATTTTTTTCAAGACTTTTCAGAGAGATTAAAGTGCATCTTGTGCCTCTTTTATAGATCTAGGGTTTTGTACCCAAAAGCTCTCTAAGGCTGCTCTTTATGCTGTGTGTGTGAATCTCTTGTGAGATCTAGAGGTGTTTACTTTCACATACACTTAGGGTTTCTAATCTCAAGATTGATGTCAAGAGTTTGGTGATCAATTTAGTTGCAGATTCAAGAGCTTAAAGATACACAAGCGGGAGTGCTTGTACTTGCTGGGGAATCCAAGGAAAGAAGTAGCCCGTGGATTCGGAGTTGTCACGTGATCGTGATAGTAAGTTTCTTACTTAAGGTAGCAATAGTATGTTAGTGGTCTAAGTCACTATTGCGTAAACTTCAATTCTTTCATAGTGGATTCAGTTTTACCTTGAGGATAGCTAGGTTAAATCCTCCCCAGGTTTTTTACCGATTTGATTTTCCTTGGTCATCATATTTTTGTGTTCTTTATTTTCCGCACTTTACATTGGTTTGATATATTTTTGTTAACCTAAATCTGTTTAATTTAATTAAGTAATCACTTGGCTAATTAACTAGGTTAATCTAGTTGTCTTTAAGGGGTCTAAAAACGTACAAGTGGTAGTAGAATGGGTAGCTCTTTTGTTTTAGATCTTTTGATCTAAGAGCTAATCCTTGACCCCTTTTGTCATGGATAATTTTAAGTGCCTTACTGTTTTTTATTGTGATGATTTGAATAAAAAGGACACTGATGTTTCTATTGAACTTATTGATGCCTGTGAAACTCTCTGTAAGGAATTATTGAAATCTATGAAAATTGCTAAGAAATTCAAGGAAGAGTTAAAATTGGCTAATCTTGAAAAAGAGGAATTGGTTGCTAGATTAAATGAATCTAATAAAAAAAATGAATTTTTGAGAAATCAAATTTCCTCTCAAGATGAGAAGATGAAAAGCTTAGAACAAGAGTTAGTTGAATCTAAAGCTAAAATTGAAAATTTAACTAGTATCAAGCTTGCTATTGATAACAGAAGTGAATATGTTTCTCTTAAGCCTAAAACTGAGAAAGTTTATATCCCTCATTTCAAGAGGAATAATAAAGAAAATGCTTATTTTGCTAGGTTAGACATATGCAAAAGTTCTGATGTAGACGCTGAAGTTTCTAAATCTATGTCTAAACCTATTATTAGAAAGCATAATAAATCTGTTTTTGTGCCTACCTGTCACCTTTGTGGTGTTGTTGGTTGTATTAGACCAAATTGTTCTTTGTTGAGGTAAAAACCAAAATCTGAGACTAGATTTGCTGTTAGGAATACTGATGCTCCTAAATTTGTTCATGTTTGTCACTTTTGTGGTGTCTCTAGTCATATTCGTCCTAATTGTCATAAATTGAAATTTAAGCATTCTATGTTTCAAACTAAGCTATGTGATGATGTTTCTCTTGCCATAAGTCCATATAAATTGTTACATATTCTTTTGAAAAATTTGAGCTTGTTGGCTTGTGAAAGGAATTTGCAGGATTTCAGTCTCTCTCAGAAAATTTGTGTAATCCCTCAAATATACTCTGCTTCTCATGGATTTCACCTAGAAAGCTGAAGACTCATGCTATATGGGTGAAAAAAGATTATCTAAGGTGAGTGTTGCTTACTTGTCCTTGATTTAATTCTTTCAATTAATTATGGACATGTTTTGTTTTTTAAGTTGTTTTTTATAAAATAAATAAATAAAAAAATCCAAAAACATTGAAAATTTTCAAAAAGACAAAAATATTTTATTTTGAGTCTTGTTTTATTTTTTTTTAGGATTACATGAATTATGATATCTCTCTCTTGATTTAGAACATGCTTGTCATTGTGGAGAAACTTGAATAGTATGTGTTGTATAAGTGCTAAGCTATTTCTGATTCTGTGTGAGTATGTATTCATGGGTTAATTAAGAAATTGATATTTCTTATTTGTGTATCCACTATAGCTTAGTTAAGCACTATCATGCATTGCTTTGCATTGTTCATCTAGCACAATGTGTGCTTTTTGTTTTTGGTCATAATTTTTTTTTAAAACCAAAAAGATTTTTGTGTTTTGTATTATTTTTCTTAGATTTGAAATCAAGGTTGGCCATATTATCTTTACATAACATGTTTATATACCTTGTTTAACTTGGATGAGTTTATTTTATTGTACTCTACTAGTTTGAGCTTTGTAGGGCATGTTGTGTAGAAAGATGTTTATAGTTTTTGATCACATGATCTTGATCTTGAAGTCACACATTTTTTATTGTCGGACTTGAACTTATTAAGAAATGCATAAATATCCATCTTACCACTGTTTACTAGCCAATCATGAATACCTTAGTGCATATCATATGATTTTGTGCTCGAGAAAGTGCAACATATGCACAAAAAGAACATAAGGTGTAGCCTCAATTTAAATGCTAAAATTGGTGTGTATATTATTGGGCTATAATAAATTTACAATGAAATAAAATTGGTGTGTACATTATGAGGCAAATCAAGAAACTTACATGATTGTAAGCGTGTTTTCTAGGAGATGTGGGAGTTATATAATGTAACTCTTTAGGTAAATCTCTTTCAAACTTATGTGATGAATTTTGTAGAAATTGTGATTGATCACTATTTACTTGTCACCTCAAATGTATCTTGAGTTTTTGCTAGTTGCACATACTACACAAGTTACTCTTTGCTAAACTTGGTACATGATATTGTGTGTGAATTTGTTTTGGCCATCCAAGATTATATGTTCCTTGATTTTGATGCAAAATGTGTTTAATGTTTGAGTTTTGGAGACAAATTGGTTGAAAAACTTTTTTTGGAAGATCTGGGTTGAATTCAAGTGTTTTTGAAAAACTTTTCGTCTCATACTCATCCATTTTATTCAATAAAATATTGTGCTTTAAGGAGTTTTTGCATTAACTTGCTATGTTTTTCAAAAATTCACTTTTTCAGATTTTTGATCAATCAAAACTATTTCTCGACTGATCGAAATTGCGTTAAAATTTTTGGTTCTAATTTGCTTGGCTCGATTGGTATTTAATTGATGCTCGACTGATCGAAACTGAAAAATTTTTAGTTTTTAAGTTTTTGACCAAAATTTTTTTTCATGCATCATTTATGTTTAGGATTCACATGCATTGCATTGTTTTTTGTATCTGTCTTACAGTTTTGCAGTCATATCTCTCATTGTTTTGACACATAACATGCATACACTTTGCTAAATTGGGTATTAAACTTGATCTAAAAATTGATTGATTACTTTTTGAGTTATGTACTTTTTAGTATATGCTATTTTTATGTGTGAACTGCAAAAAATATTTTTCTTAAAAGATATGATGGATAATCAATGTGCAAAAATTTTCTCTACTTATGCAACTGTTTATAGGTCATATAGTGTCTAGTTTGCATTTATTGAAAAAGAGAATATTTTTCTTAATGTGTATCCTCCACTTAGTTTTTAAGTTTGGTTGGTTTATTTTCCCCACCTCCTAAAGTTTTCCTAAAACTGTTTTTCCCAAAATTTGTTTTGTTTTTCCTATTTTTATAGGGGGAGAAAGGTTTTTTTTAACCTTTGTTGCTCTTCATAGGGGGAGTTGTCTCTATTTTCTATAGAGTTGAGTTGTTTTGTGTTCCCTTAATTCTCTATTTTCTCTTATTCTCTGTTGTGTATGTGTTCCGTCTACCTTCTGATTAGGTTGTCTTTGTCAATACGTGATAAAAAGGGGGAGAAGTAGATGAAATGTGGGAATCGTGTTTGTTTTGTTTAGAGGGAGTTGATATTGTTTTTTAAAGGGGGTGAAAATAATTTTTTTTTTTATGTATCTAACGTAGGGGGAGAGTTAGTTTGCATATTTGTTGTTTTATTATTTTTGTTTTACTTGTATTTTCCACATATGTGTTTATGCGTTTGTTGAGTGTTTTAGGAATCTACAGGTTGATTCAGTCGTGCTGCTGTCTACACTTGCAACTGATAGATAGTAGTTAGGTTGAATTGTTTTTGGGCTATTTTTAACTTTGAGCATTTCATGTTTGTGATGTGTTTTGTCACGGATTGCCAAAGGAGGAGATTGTTAGGTTCTAAGACTTTATGAACTAATGTATTAGAACTTCAATTTGTATTATGTTAGCAAACCATGATCAAAACATTGAGTCTAGGTTTAGGCTTGCTCAAAGTATGTTTATTTGTAAAATTGAAATCAAGTGATTGCAGAATTTATTAGACTAAATCTACGAGGCTCAATCGATTGAAAATTAGACTCAATCGATCGAACCACGTGCAGATTTATTTTTCTGCAGAATTCCAATTCAGCCCAAACTCTACTAAACGTATTGGGTTTCAAGTAAAACACTCCTAGTATATAAAGGAAATCCTAAAATGTTTTTTTAAGGCTTTTCAGAAGAGAGTGCATCTTGTGCCTCTTTTATAGATCTAGGGTTTTGTATCCAAAAGCTATCTAAGGTTGCTCTTTATGCTGCGTGTATGAATCTCTTGTGAGATTTAGAGGTGTTTGTCTTCACATACACTTAGGGTTTCCAATCTCAAGATTGATTTCAAGAGCTTGGTGATCGTTTCAGTTGCAGATTTAAGAGCTTAAAGATACACAAACGAGAGTGCTTGTACTTGCTGGGGAATCCAAGGAAAGAAGTAGTCTGTAGACTCGGAGCTGTCACGTGGTCGTGATAGTAGGTTTCCTACTCGAGATAGCAATAGGATGTTAGTAGTCTAAGTCACTATTGTGTAAATTTCAATTCTTTCATAGTGGATTCAATTTTACTTTGAGGATAGCTAGGTTAAACCCCCCCTAGGTTTTTTACTGGTTTGGTTTTCCTGGGTCATCATATCTTTGTGTTCTTTATTTTCCACACTTTACATTGATATGATATATTTGTGTTAACCTAGATCTGTTTAATTTGACTAAGTAATCACTTGGCTAATTAACTAAGTTAATCTGGTTGTATTTAAGGGGTCTAAAAACGTACACATGCAATTTTAAACTTTCCCTTTTCAACTATGAATTTGTTACTTCAATTAATTTCTATGATTATTATGCTATATTCTAAATTTTTTGTCCTCTTGAGATTAAAATAAAATAAAATACGATAAAATAAAATTTTCTTCATCCCCTTAATTTCTTGACTTTAATTTAATAAAAACTTTTTATGTTATCACAACGTTACTTTATGTTATTATTTTAAAATATTTTGAACATTTTATATAATCTGTTCACATGACATTTTAAAGCATTATTTGCACATTGCACGAATACTTCGCTAGTAATTATAAATTAACATGACCCAAGTCCAATATATGAACACAAATGGTCACGTCTATGTATGTATTTCGTTTATGGAATAGAATGTTTTAATTAATGTTTTAATCAACTAGTCGCTATCTCGTGCAATGCACAGGAAAACTAATGATATCATGGTATAATTATACACCAAACCAATAAAATCTATCACTTACAAAGTAATAAAATCTATTACATGCACTGAGATATTGTGATAACCAAGAGCTTGAGATCATATTTAAAAAATATATAACTGATATAAGTGCACTCCAATACAATTAATTACACAAATATAGTTAACTCCATACTTATTCAATTATATATCTTACATAAATTATATTAATCATTCTTGATGTCCAAGATGTATCTAAATTCTAACAATGCCAATAAACAAAGATGCTAGACCTTAATGGGATTGAAAAGGCAACATAATGCCAATTTAGACAATTGTTAAAATCATCACTTTCCACTATTGAGAGAGAGAGAGAGGAGGTTACATCTCTTAAGAAGAATCTACCCTCTACATTTCTTTTGATGTAAGCAACCCATAACAAAATAGATGTACCACATTCAGAGCATGCACATTTGGGAGATTAAAAGTAAAGGAAAATGAACCCATATAAAGTTTTTTGCTCTTCCACTTGATGTTGACTTTTCTAACATCATCCAGAATCATATTTATGTACTCCTCAAAACCTTGTAAGGTATAAAAATTAACATTTGAATAAATTTACTTGTATTCACTTAAAATTTTGAAAGATGCTAAAAATTAGATTGACATCAACCTTTTAACCAAAATTCAACATTTTAATGATGTACATCAATCAGCAATTTTGCCATTGTAAGTTGCAACATATATCTTTTTATTTGTGACAAATATGGTGCAATTTTGGCCATCAAATTTTACTCAAAAGCCAAGATTAGACAAACAAAAGAAAATTACATGTTCACAAAGATTTCAAAGTTCTCAAGATGTAAATTTGACAATATCACTACTAAACTTGCTTACTATACATAACATATAGTAAAAATACTCCTAATAAATGTTATTAAAAAACTCAAACAGTAAATTACAACCCTTTGCATAATATATATATATATATATTTTAAAAGACTATCCTTAACATTTTATCTTCAAACATTATAACAGGGAATGCTGCAAAAATTTGGAATGATTTACCTATATATAGCTTAACCATACTTGCTACTCCATATAATTCAAATCAAGACGTTTGATTTTCCCCCCTCATCACTCAAACAGATTATCAACTAAAATTTTAAGAATAGCATTACATGCAAAACCCAAAAAAGCCCAACATTGAAAAGGACGAAATCAATAATTAAAAGTCTCTAAAAATCATTACCACTATCATGAAATATCCAATACAACCACTTTTAATAAGCACTACGAAAAAGAAAATATATAACAAAATAACTAATCTACAAAAATCTGTAAAACCAAATCAATCACAAAGTCAATAATTTATCTAAAATTTTTTAATCTAGCCAAAGAATTAGACAAAGATGTACATCCTCAGAAGCATAGACAATTGAGAGAGAAATCATCATTTCATAATTAAATTCAATCCTAAACAATGAAAAGAGCATGAGACCTAAGATTAAGATTTAAAACCCATTTTTCCCCCTAGTCCCAATAACAACAAATCTATGTTAATCATTGAACCATTAACTAATGCAAAGTTAATCAAAATTAAATAACTAGATAAAATATTTTAACATAAAAAAAATAAAGGAAGATATCATACCTGAAGGTCAGATGTCATTTCCAAACTTTTCAAAGGCTTCATACTCCTCCATCTCCACCTCTACCCCTACCTCTACTTTTTCCACTACTTCTACACCTAAAACACCAAAAGAACCAAACCTCCTAAAATGAAGTCGTTTAATGCAATCTTTTTTAAATTAAGTCAATAAAATTACAACAAATGACTAATAGCAAGATCCTTTAGAAAACCAATTCTAAATAGTTCAAGGCTTCCAAAATTTGAGACTTTCAAGTTTCTTCCAGATTAGATAACTATAAGTTAGGCTGATTATACTCTTTTGGTAGTATTGCCTGGCAAATCTACTGTTCAAATATTACAATGGCTCCAAATCAACCCTTCAATATTCTATCATCAAAGTGGAATATGGCCGATAGCTTCAAAAAGAATTTGATTTGCAAATGAGGCCACCTACCATTATTCGGGTCTCTTTCAAAGACAGAAATCGGTCAAGAGCATTTATGAATATAATATGTCTAAAGGATAATTCAATGATATAACAATAGGGGAAGTGGCTGCATAAATAACATCTAAATGCATCTTATAGGGAGTAACAATTAGCATAGCTGCTCCTTTTGGGATTTTGATCAAACATATCTTTGTAGCTCTCTAAACCATTTTAAATCATAATCATATCATTGAAAAAATTATAACACTATAAGAAGAAACTTAAGTTGTTATAATTACACACCCAATGGTATTGGTCCACTCATTGAAACAGGATCCAAATATCATAGACAAATAAAAAAGAAACAAATATAGCTCAAAATATAAATGTAATAACAAATTTGTGAAAAATAAAAATTAGGCAGTAAACAAAAAAAAAAAAGCACCAAATTACTAAACAAAGCAAGATGCTTATCCTAAAAATAAAAAAATAAATTAAAAAAAAAAAAAAAGAAAAAGAAAGAAAGAAAAAAAAAAAAAAAAAAAAAAAACGAGCAAGATGCTTATCCACAAATCTATTGGATTTAATAATCTACAGAAAAGAAAAGCAATGAAAATCAAATAGAATACCATAGGGCATAGACATATCTTAGTAGAAAGTGATGAATCCTGTGATATCAATGGGCTGAAAGTCTCGGGTGTTGATGATTTTATGATTGAGTCCTAAGAAAGCAAACACAGAATCAGAGGAGACCGGTAGAAGCCGGCCAAGAATCCTCTGATGGCAAAGTTAGTCTTTTTGTAATTCCAAGTATATTGGAAGTATCAGAATGCCTTACCCTTTCGTTGGCGAGCGCTTATATAGTGTGCGGGGAATGGTTACTTGTTAGGTAACCGTTCCTATTGTTGAGGAGTTCGGAAAATTCGGAGGTAACTTCCATAACTGCCATGGAGGCTACATTATTTGGATTCGCATTCCACAATGGTTTGTTGGGCTTGACTTGTAATGGTTCAACTCGTCTCACACCAGGCGGAAATGTTGAGTCATTTAAGGCTCAACATGCTCAGAACACAACAACCTCATCCGTCCTTTAAGGACGGACGGATGAGGTTGTTATGGACGAGCATACTCCTTCCTTTCTTTTCTTTGGACAACTTATATGGACGAGATATGACTAGTGGTTTTTTATTACACCATCAGAAAGAACACAAAGAAAACGGTTATTAGAAGAAAAAAAATAATTACAACAAAGCTATAGTTCATTGCTTTGTTAAATTTCTACCTAAAAAAATATCAACCAAAACCTATAAAGTAATCCACAATTAGCAAATTAACAAATCAAAACTCACTCTTTTTTTGGACAGGTAATCAAAGATTTATTGCATAAAAAAGGATATCATGTTCACAACAGTGAACACTCTGAACATTAACAAAGCAAAACTCACAGTTCGCCAATGTATCTAAAAAACCCCTTCACAACTGACTGTGCTTCAATTTACTTTTGTTTCACTTTTTTTTTTCTCAACACCCAAACAGTGGAACTTTAAACAAAGGAATAACTCAATGTGTGGCTTTTTGAAAGGCCACACATTTATAAATAGCTGTTACTTATCTAACTTTCTCACGGGAACCTCTATTTTTAATAAGATCATCAAGTGACATATCTAATACAGTAACCATAAAATCAGTAGCCAAACTAATAGTCTTCGAGAGAGAAATGTGAACCTATAAAAGGAAAGAAATGAGAATAATTATTAACAATGTTACTATAAAAAATTAGGCACCTGAGGATTGAAGAGTAATGTGTGTGTATACTACCAAGACATAAAGAAAACGAAGGAAACAACACAAATTACTTCACTTCCATTTCATTACACAAATCCAATATTCATCATTTACACACCATGAATATTGAAATTTCAAGGGAATCATCACAGTAATAGATTGTCATGAATTGGACAGACCAATTTCATTACTGATTAATGTGCCTGTTAAAGTCTATTTATTAACCATGGTGGATTATACATCCCATTCACCTCAAGATTTTTAATGAGATCTCACCCATCTATGGTAGGTTATTCCAACTTCTTAGTGAGTCCATCCCTCACTTCAAGGTCAATTATCTCTACAAAACCTAATGAATATATCAAAAATTCTAAAACCAAAGCATTCCCATAAAACCACAATACACAGTTTAGTTGCAAACAAAATGTAATAAACCATTTAAAAAAAAAAAAAAAAAAAACCCAATACAAAATTTTCTCAATTGAGTCTAATTTTACAAATTTTGAAAACCAAAACAACATAAAAGCATATTAAGATCCATTTAATAGACAAAAAATAGATTGAAAGATCTAAACTTATATGTATGTATATATTATAACCCAAACCCAAAGAGACAACAAAAACAGGGGTAGGTATATAAGAGAGAGAATCAGAACAAACATGTATTTCTAATATCGCTTATTTTGAGATTAAATTCCAAGACTGAAACTTAAAATCCAGAGTTCCAACAACAAAAACACACAAAAACCTCTTTATCTAATAGATCAGAAAATAGAAAATCAAAACTTTTGTATATAAAATCAGAATTTTTGTTTTTTTATTGAGTAGGGTTCTGATCGCTTACCCTTGCTGGGAAGAGATTGTCTCAGATGGCAGTGGCGACCAAGGAGAAGGATTTGCGTCTAGGGTTTTTAGTTTTGGGGTTTCCTGCGTATTCTCTTACAACTCCAATCATGTTTTCAAGCTGAGTTTGTGTTTATGTCTAACGCTTTTTTTTTTTTTTTTAAAGATATGCATCCGGTTTTGTTTTTGGGGAGAAGAAGGAGGTGGGACTGAGTGAAGAAGAAGAGAAGGAGTTTGATGAGTCTGTGTTACTATATTTGCGTTTAAGGGGGAGAGTGTTTTTTTAATCGGATTTTGGTTTTGGGGAGAAGGAAATTCTCGAGTTTTAGGCTTTAAGCTTCTTTTTTTTTTTTTAGATGAAATTTTTGGGTGTTTTTGTTTTCTTTTTAATAATGCCGAGTTTTAGAAAGGTTTTATTTTATTTTTTAATATTGTGCTGACGTAGAAAATTATGGGAGTTTCAAAGACTTCGGTTATATATATATATATATATATTAATAGTCAAATTGTTGACCATTCCTGTGTCAAGATAAGACACGGGTTTGGACCTTGGGATTTGTTGAATGTGGGTCGGTTTTTGACCCATTTTCCTTGGATTTATAATTTAAAAGCCTAACATGCATCATAGTTTATGGAAAATTTTGTGATAACACTAAACCATTAGTGATAAATTTTTTAAATTACAAGTCTCTACACATAAGTATTGTGCATGCTTTGAGGCTCTTTCATTTTTTTTTTTCCAAAGTACAATACTTTCAATTTAACATAATTGAACTTAATTTGAGTTTGATATATTTTTCAACCACAAATATACCTAAGGGTGCGATAAGATGATGACAACCGATTTAGTGACTACCAAAATTTGATGAACAGTAAGAATCAATTTAATGACTAACTTCTTTTCCAGCAGTGTTGAAGACTTGGCTACATGGATATTTGTTTTTTAGAGCTTCATAGGGACTAAGAAATTGTAACAAAGAGAGAAGATGTTAACAATAAAAAGTAAAACTCAACAAAAATCATATTCAATATAAAGAAACACAGCAAAATCAATGCTTTACACGGTTCAATTTCATATTCAATATGCTAGTAAAATCGGTTAAGGAACACATCAAAATCGTAAAGTAGATACCTAAACATCGATAATTTAATTTTCTCACTTGTATTACTTAGAATCTGTAACAAATTAGCACCAAGTAATTCACCGAAAACTTGCCTCTTTTTCTGTCTTCAAATAAGCAAAGAATTTTAGTTTTGAATTTTGATTGATATACAGTTGTGAGGACCAAAGGAACATACAACAAATTGGGCCTTAGTTGGACTCCAATTAGGCCCAACTAAAGATCCAAATAAGCTATGCAAGCCCACATAAACGAAGGGAAAAGATCATTTGAAGAATTAGCTAGTCCGAAGAAGGAGCTAGGAGATGGATGAGCCGAGGAAACTACAAAGTTCATGGGCCAAGTTAAACGTATTAGTTCGAGGAATGTAACAGTAATTGACTTAGATAAGTCTTGGAGGAAACTTCCTAGCGAAGATAGCATCACCTCCACATTAACTACACCACACCAACTAAGCATGCCGTATTAATGGCCGAATGACACTTGAATAGTGTCATCATAGCCTGTTACCTACTCAACACAGCCTTAAAAGGAGGAGGGGAGAAGGATGGGACAAGTATCCAGAAGAAGAATCACCCACTATCTAGGTGGAGGACCAAGATTGAAGCATTGAGACTATAAAAAGGAAGAGACTCCCCCCTCCCCTATACAAGGAGCTAATCCAAAAATTGGGAGAAAGAGAGAGAGAATATAGTGAGTATTGAGTGACAATTCAAACTTGTATTTTCCCATAGTGTTGTTTATTTTCAGTTCTTTGTGAAAATCACTATTTTAACCTCAATTGTTGGTCTAGAAACTCACTTCTATAAATTAATTCTTGTGGATATTAATCCAGCCTAAGTACTTTTTAGGCCCATCGGATTTTAGCCCATACAATTGGCACCGTCGTGGGGAAGACTACTTTGTGCCCAGTAGTTCTTAGAAAGAGCTGATAAAATGGCTAATAGGGATGTAATAAGAACTGTGGCTTGTGATGAGGGGGAAGTTTCTATTGGATCAACGCCTAAGGAGTGTTGGGTGAATTTGGGACCCAAAGGAGGACCAAGGACCCAGATGTAGCCCATCAGAAGTAGTAGGGGGTCTCTTGTACATTTTGTATAGAGGAGTCAGGAGCATCCAGCTTCTTTGCAGCCAAATCCAAGAGACATAGAGATAGATGAGTTGATAAAGCAAGTTCATCTCTTACAAAGGCAAGTGCGTGAGTATGTTAATCTAAGGAATCGTATGAGCCTTTCCTCCAGCTCTAGCTCAAGCTCCAGAGAAGAGCAAAGCTGTTAGAGAAGAAGATCCAAAAGGGAGAAAACTGTTTTTAAACCTATGGTGTTTATAGGGAGAGTTATTGCTCTTCATAGGGGGAGTTGCTTCTATTTTCTATAGAGCTTATTTTTAAGTGGTTCCTTGATTCACTATTTTTTCTTAACCTCTATAGTGTATGTTTTTTAGTCCACCTTCTAATTGGGTTGTCTTTGTCAATACGTGACAAAAAGGGGAGAAATAGATGAAATTTGGGAATCATGTTTAAAAGGTTTTTAACTGTTATTATTTAGGGGGAGATGAAATTGTTTGGGGGAGAAAATAAAAAGTTTTTGATGTATCTAACTTAGGGGGAGAGTTAGTTTGAATATTTGCTACATACTTGCTTTATGCTTATTGTGATTCATATTGTTATCTATCTTTATTTCCACACATGCGTTGATGCACTTTTTTGAGTGTTTTTGGAAAGATAGGTACATTTCAATCAAGATCTTCTACCTCATCTTGCAACTTCTAAGTTAGAAGTATTAGATTGAGATTTGTGATGTATTTGTTCATTTTATTATAATAGGGTTGTTCTTATATTTGAGTATTTCATTTTGTATGTAAGTTATTTCATGGATTGCCAAAGGGGGAGATTGTTAGGTTCTAAAAGTTTAGAACAACTGGCAAACCATGAGCACAAACTTTTCTAGATATAGATCTTAGACTCTATTGGTGTGATTAGAAAATGCTCAATGTGCTGCAAGTTAGAATACAAGAACAAGGAAGCTGCAGGTTCAGGAATTTGAAAACTTGCTAGGTTCGATCGAGTGAGAAGAAGGCTCGACCAATCGAGAAGTGAATCTACAGAATTTAATTGAAGCCCAACAACCCATTAAGCCCATCAAGTAATTAGGGTTTCATATCTAATTCACATAGTATTTAAAGGAAACCCTAAGGCACATTTTGTAGAGACTTTGGAGTTTCTCTTTTGAGATTTAAAAGGTTTCATGCCTTCTCCATTCAAAGTCACTACTAGAAATCTTTCTACACACAACCTGAACTGGTAGATCTAAAGTTACTGCATACTAGTCATCAAAGGTGCTAGATCTAAACCTTCAAAGGTGGTCTTGGAGTCATAGAATGAAGGTCTATGTGGGAGACCTGGAGTGTGAATTGGAGGTTCATGTGAGAGTAGATCCACATTAAAGAAATTTGAGGGGTTCAGAGCTCAATTTGGTAACTGTAGTTAGATTTACTACAAATTGGTATTCTTAACTGTAAATCTCAATTTGATATAGTAGATTGTTCTCTTGGAATCATTCCCCCCAAGTTTTTTTTTTTTTTTTTTTACTTTGAAACTAGTTTGTTTCATTAGCTTTCCTGGATCATCACATCTTGTGTTATTTAGTTTTCCGCTGTGCATGTTGATTGTGATGAATGTTTAACCTAGATCTGATTAGTTAACTCAAGTAACAACTTGGCTAATAAATTAGGTTAAACATATTGTGTTTTCCAGGGGTCTAAAACTTAACACATGCGTATGCATGTTTAAAAACATGTGCACGCATGCTCAAGTATGCATATACATCCTCAGCATAGAAATTTGGAAAATCACATATTTGCAAATAAAAACAATTAAAGATATTGAAACAAAAATCAAACAAGCATGTTAGAAAACCTAAACCCTAAACTAACATAAAGAAAATTTAAAAAAAAAAAAAAAAACATTAATATAAACAAATAAAAAAAATTAAAAAAAAAACCAAGTAAATATACTAAACTACATTAAATAAATAATCATGTCAAACTTAAATAAAACTAAAATAACAAAGCAAAAACAACAAGAACAGATTATAATCAAGCCAAGATCATATTAAAACACAAATAAAAAGATCATAACATGAATAAAATATAATAATTAAGAACACTTAAGATAATATCAAACAAAGAATCATGTGAATCCTGTGTAGCAAAGTGGAAAATTATGGGAAAGAGATTTGCCTTGCTTTAGAACCACATATTTGAGATTGTTTAACTGGCCCCTTAGTGCCTACAATACTGAGATTAGATTGAGAGAAAAAAGATAATTGAAAAACACAACAATTGTTAATAATCACAACTCAAGAACAAAAGGCTTTGAAAAGGTTTTGTAAAACCAAATTAAGAACAAGTTTCTGCCTTAGTTTCAATGCTAGAAAGAGGTTTTTGAAAGACCAAAAACATGCAAAGGTGCTGTGGTGACTTTTGAAAAGATGAACTAGGGTTTAGAAAAGATGAAGGCACTCTTTCTAACTAAGCTTTTGATTGGAGACATAAGGTAAGTATTTATATGTTAAAATTAGGGTTTTTGGAGATTTTTAGAGGCCTTTAGACGTTCCCAAGGGTCTAGGGGCCGGCCCACGTCAAAGAATAATATTTTGGGCCCATAAAATTAAAGTTCTAGAGGTATGGGAATGAAGGTATGTACATAGGGCCAAGGGTGTGTACACTCCCTTAATCCCATACATACACATGCTTCTTGAAACCTTATTTCCTAACAGCTCTATAAGCATGACTTCAAACGGTCATAACTCATTCAATATAAATCCAAATCATGCAAAATTTATGTTCAAATTAAAGCTCAGAATGTCTACTTTCCAATGAAACAAATTTTACTCAAAATTTGTTTGTGGAGAAAATGTTATGGTCAAAATGGTGAGCGAAGGACCTTTTTCAGCATTGTTTTCAATGCAATTTGAGAGTTGTGATTACTTTCAAACTATTGTGAACTCTTTAATTTTCCTTGGTTGACATATGTCAAGCTGATCATTGGGGTCAGGGACCAAAGGTTATTAATGGGGTACAAAATGAGGTGCCTATAGAACTCCTCATCCTCTAAAGAGATTTCGTTCTTAGTTTGCAAAACCTCGTCTTCCAAAGGGGCTTCCTCCTCAGTTGGGATGGCAGCTGATAAATGTTTGACACAAGGAGTGGTTTGAAGAGGACCTACGGGGGGAGATGTTATGAAGCCTTCAACCCGAACGTCAATACAAGCAAGCTTGGGGTCTTTGGCTTTAATCACGTGCTTCGGAGCTTGAAAATATGTGTAAATAGGCTTTAATCATGTATGCCACTTAGAGCTAACCGTCTGTGTTGAAAAAGATCTCAAATTTGAGTATGTGGTTCAAGTCGAGAGCATTTATCAAGTTTCGATTCCGGGCGGTGGCTTTCTTATCTATAAAATGAAAGAAAGCACGGAACGTGAGAAAAAGTATTAAAAAAAAAAAAAAAAAAAGAAACTAGTCAAAATTAAGGAAGGGCAAAGCTAATTAAAAGAAAAATTAAATAAATGGGTCGAGGGAGGTTTTTTCTATCTTCCCTCAACTCCTCCTGTGCCCACCTATTTCTCCCTTAGAGATAAGGCAGTGCAGCCTATCATGCCAATTCCCAAAAACTAGAAAGTAGTCCTTGTCCATGTGGGCACAACACGTCGTGCTTGGGGGCTTTTAGGGAGTATGCCTCTCGGCCGAGTGAATTGAGGCTGAGAAACAAGGAGTCACCACCTAATTTTATGGTTTAGGAACTATGAATATAGTGCCCTTACGTGGAATGACTGATCTTGCTACTAGAGTATGGGTTTGGAGTTTAGGTAGGATTTTGGAAAAGTGTTAGGCACCCAAAATCGCCCAACCCGTGGGTCGGCTTCCACTCATTGTGTCCTACATCTTAATCCTATTAAAGACACATTCAACATTGCATGTTAACACACACACACACTCACTAGCATACATCTATTATGGCAAATATCTCATTCAAGGCAACAAACAAAATAGGGCTGCAAGTATACATGGCAGGGGCACAAACATGGCAAGATCCAAATAAACATGTGATTATATTATGAACAAACCATCCACGCAAACATGTTCATATTCATCATCAAACATGTTCCCAATGCATGTTCATGTGAATGCATGACTTACCTCACTTACCTTACTACACCTCAGCACCTATGCATCAATGAATGGACACATGAATGCATGTTCATGGCATCAAAGCAAGAAAAACAAAGAATCCCCTAATCTAACATGTTAAAGCAAAAAAGTATACAAATAGAAGGACAGAGGCTTAGAAAGCATAAAAAGGGGACAAAATGTAAGCATATGCTATGAAAGAAACAAAGAAACAGAAGCAAAAAACCTAAATTAGGGCTTTTAGGCATAAGTATGCGTACGCATGCTTCGAGATTGCACATACATGTAGAAGCATGCACACATAGACATGCCCAAAAGAACCCTAACCCAAAAGGCAAGAACTGAAACTAAAAGAGCAACAAATCTAGCAACCTAGTATGCTTTAAAATAGAAAACAACTAAAACCTAAGCTAAATAAGCATATTAAGACATAAACAAAGCAAAGCAACAAGATTGAAAGCAGGATTAAAGGAAAAAATGAAAGAAAAGAGGTTAGAACATATACCTCATAACAAAAGCTCTTAGGCTTGATTTTGATAGTTCCCTTCAGTCAAATCTATTCACAACCAAACAAAAATTATTAGTAAACTTCAAAACTCAAGGATCATACCAAAATAGGTCCCAATCAAAATAATTTTAACTTGAGAATATTTTGTGAAAAACTCCCCCTTTGATTCACTATTTCTAGTGAATCTTAGGTTTTCCCTTAGGATTTTCTATGTGTTTTGAAAAGGTGTCATGTATGGCTTTATATAGTGAGAAAATAGGGGTTTGGAACGGCTCCTAGAAGATGTGGAATTCATTCCAAACCTCAACATTAATTCAAGAAACTTGCCTTTCATAGGTTTCCAGAACCCTAGCTACATACGCAAGTCCATGCTTAATTACACATGCCTCAGATCTGCGTTCACAAATGCGTGTATGCGTACGCAGGCCTAGAGTTTCTGTGGACTTTAGTTCCCAAAAATAGATTTATTTTCTCATAAAAAATTATATTTTCCATTTTAATATCTCTCAAGTCAATTTGTAATCTAATTGTGCCCTAAACCAACCTTGAGCCTTAGAATTTTAGCATCACTGGAGAACAGGGGCCCGAGTCGTAAGGGGTACAAAATGTGGTGTCTATAGATGCCCCTCTTTTGATTCATGAGGTTCACTAACAGAATCAAAAGAATAAAAGAAAAAACATTTTGTTTCGACGTATGGCTAGGGCCTAACCCATGCACACGGCACACAACACGAATACATGGGGCAGGGTGCAACTCTTTAAAGTCGCATGGGATTCGTATGTCCGAATTCTCTCTCTTGTTGCCCACGAAATAAGCAACGACAGGTTCACTATCCTAGAACCTATTTTGCCAATTGCAAGCAAAAGGCGAGTGACTCATTATCCTAAAGTCACTTAAAAAGAAATACAAACAAAGCCAACGACCATAACCATCAACCAAACAAACAAGGTGCTCTTACGAGCTTAAAATGATATATATCTATGGTACCCATTTAGGGCTCTTGCCTTAAACTTCTCTAGGTGGCTTGCACCTCTAGGTAATACTTGTTTTCTCCATCTCTATCTCTACTTGTTCTAGTAAGGCTTTTGCCTCGAGGTGAGCTTGTTCTCTATCTCTGTCTCTATCTCTACCTCTTCTACTATGCTTGCATGTTCAATTCCTTCGAGATATGTGCACAAATTCTGTGTTCTGACTTGTTTGACTAGTATGTGACCCATGCCAACATGTTCAATTACCGGAGGGTGTGTGCATGAGTGGCCTTGGTATTCCGACCTATAAGGGAATCTAGGGTGAAGAATCCACTAGGATGACGAAAGACTCATTGAGGAGTATGATTTGTTGAGAAGTTTTGGTGACTCATGGGGGAGCCTCCTTGGTATGTAGCTTACTAGGAATGGTAACTTGCTGAGAAGTGTGTTGGTGATTGTGACCTACGAGGAAGTCTTTAGTAATGTGTGGTCCACTAGGAAAAATTCTTCTTTTTCTTCATGGCTCACTAGGGAACTTGTATTGATTCTACCCATAAGGGGGTCTTATCTGCTACATGGGGAAATTTCTTCATAACTCATGAAGGGTTGCCTTTATGCCTTGGACCTATAGGGGGGTCATTCCATGATACTATACTTTATTGGGGATTTGGTTAATGATCTTAACTCACGAGGGAGTTTCCTAGGTAACTTCTAATCCACTGAGGGGTGCTTTTAATGCTTTCCACTCATTGGGAATGCTTTGAGGGTCTTTGTATCCTTTACCCAATTGAGGATATTTATTTCATTTTGGTGCATTCTTGAATTTTCTTTTTCATTATCTACCTTTCGGGAATCCATTGGTGATATTTGAGATTTTTTTTTTTTTTTTTTTACTAAACAACACATAGGTTAGTGGGGTCTAAACTACAAGAAGTTTAGCCATCAGATGCATTCCCACTTCTTCAATTTTTCTTCAACGGTTACCAACCATTTTTTTATTTCTCTTTTTATTCTCTTCATCTTCCTCATCTTGTCACATTCCAACTTTCTAACTTCCATTTTTTTTCTCTCTACAAAACTCCTGATCTCTCCCTCACTTCATCGCACAATTTGACTCCTCTTTCTCAAATCTCCTTATCTAAAACTCTCCTCCTCTCCAAGCTCTCTCATTTTCTCCATGGCACCCAAGTCCAGGAAAACCTCCTCTATGCTTTCTAGCAGTGCCTTCAACCTCACGCGTTAGAATGGAGTGGTAAGGCTAAATGAGCCCCCTCCATTAATATACAGGCCACAAGTTCATCTTTCACAGGGTGCAAGGACTGGATCAATAAGTTTTTCAAACTTTTCTCATTTTCAAGTTTTCCTTTGATCTTCCATTTTAATCTATTTTTGGACATGTAAACGCTTGAGTTTTGCTATGGGATGGATTTAGATGAAAACTTGATACCTTAGGAGAGGTAGGAACATGTTTAGGATGAATTTTGATCAAAGCATGCTTGAAAATGTCGAAGAATGATCCACTATCTATGTTCATGCGTATGCAGACTTAAGCTTGCATATGCAACTTTCGTTCATACGTGCGCGACTAATCTTCATGCATACATGGACTTGTTCATGTGCACATGTATCTGTTCTTGAGTTCATGTGTATGTAGTTTCCACCTTGCGTACGCATATCTAGTGCCTACATATGCAGACACAGGCCTGCTTACGCATGTTGCCAAGTAGAAACCTTCACTTAACCTTCATTTCAACTGTTTCCTATTCAAATGCAAATCTAACATCCTTCTTCATTATTTTTACATTCGATTGTGATCCCAACATCATTTTTCATCTCATTTTGAATCTATCATCATTTCCTTTTTCTTTTCTTTTTCTTTGTAGATTTTAGCCTCGTTTTCTCGTAGGGGGAGCACCAACCGAGTGGCAATGTGGTATAGGACTCTCACTGAGGAAACCATGGGCCATATACGTGCTGCGAGCTTTGAGCCAATCATTTATTTGCTGCCAGAGAGATCTGCCAGTGCCATTCTAGTGTAGGCCTTGGCTGAGAGGTGGTGAGACACAACCCACACCTTCCATATTACTGATAGGGAGATGACTGTGACTCCCCATGACTTCCACCACATGATTGGCCTTAGGTGTAATGGGGCTCTCATAAACTGGAGGGTGAGTCGGGAATTCAACTGAGCATAGACTTGATCAGGAGGAGGTATGGCACTAAGACGATATGTTATTTCAACATCAAGATGGATTACAAGCCTCCCCACAGATGATAGCAGACTACTATGCCAAGATGGCTAGACCCTTCTTGTTGTACCTTCTAAAGGCATATCTCTTCACCAACGGAGGGCAGACGATGTCTTTAAGGTGGTTAACCCTCTTCTATGACTTTGAGAGGGTTCAAGATGCCAACTGGGGGCAGGCGTGTCTTGCGTACTTGTACTCTTCATTGGTCACACTCAGCCAGGGGACTTTACACCAGCTTGTAGGGCCTTGGAAGCTCCTTAAGGTCAGTCTTTCTTCTTTTTCTCTTTTATGGCTTATGTGTTTCCTCTTGCAATCATATCCATTTGTATGTCCTAAGCTAAACTATGCATTATGCCCTTGTAAACTGTATTCATGTTTCCATCTTGCAAACTATCATCTTGCAAACTATTCATACATGTTCATATCTGTATCTTGCAACCTATCATCTTGCAAACTGTACCCATTCATCTTGCAAACTGTCATCTTGCACACTGTTATTTTCTAATGAGGTGAGTTAGAAATTCAATGCCTTTTTTCATTTCTCTTGCATGTCTCTTGGATTTTTTTTTTCTTCTTTAACCCAATGTGTTGTTACAGGTCATTTAGAGTCCTTGGTCGGATGCCCCTCCTGTTATGAACCCAAACTTGGAGGCGGCTGCCATTGTCATCTCTGGGATTACTCATCCCTTCAAAGGGGCTAGTTTGAGGGTGCTATACTTGATAAAGAGGTTATGCTATCAGTTGGTGGGTAAGGATGCCCCACAAGTTCCCATGGACCCTCTAATGTTCATGCTTACCCCAATGTCTATGACATATACAGAATACCAGTTGTGGAGGAGTGGTATCCCCTATACCTAGCTGGTTTCAGATGAGCGGTGACAGGGTTTAGACCCCTTAAACTATAACCAGATTGCGTAGCCTAGATTAATTAGCCAAGTTTTTACTTAGTCAAATTAAGCAATTCTAGGTTAAAACAATCACAAAATCATATCATGCATGTAAAACATATAAAGCAGCGGAAAATAGATAACACAGTGATATGATCACCCAGGAAAACCAAACCGGTAAAAAACCTGGGGAGGATTTTACCCACCGATCCTCAAGGCAAAACGGAATCCACTAAGAAAGAATTGAAGTTGTTACAAAAGGACTTACAAGCTACCCCGCTTGACTTCCTAATGCTACCCACCAGTAGTAACTTCCTGACACGACCACGCGCAGGCTCCGAATCCACGGACTACTTCTTTCTTTGTCTTCCTTCAATCAGGTACAAGCTCCTCGCTTGTTAATCTTTAAGCTTCAAAGGTAGCAACTAAGTTGATCATCAAGATGTAGAAGAATCTCAATCTTGAAAACCCTAAGTTATGTGTAAAGGAAAGCTCCTCTAGATCTCACAAGAGATTTACACAAAACCGCAATGTATGAGCAACAACACAACTTGTGCAACTCTGAAAAACGTAGCTTGGGTTTGCCTTACATACCTAGGGTAAAAACATAAAACCCTAAACGTTTAAAGAGTTAGGGCTGAGTTGGAATTCTGCAGAAAAACGCATCTGGGCCGATTTTCGATCGATCGAGAATTACATTCGATCGATCGAGCCAGGCCGAGAAGCTCCAATGCTTCTGCAGTCTCTCGATTCCAACTTTACAAAATTAAACCAACTTTGAGCAAGCCTAAACAAGACTAAATACATTGTTTTGATCATGGTTTGCCAACATTACAAATTAGGTTCTAAATACATAAAATCCTAAGACCTTAAAACCTAACAAACTCCCCCTTTGGCAATCCGTGACAAAACACAAATCAAAAGCTCAAAGTTTACAAGTATAAAAGCCCTTTACAAAATAATGCTCATAAACAAAAGTTCAACCTAACTACTATCCATTGGTTGCAAGTGTAGACAGCAGCTTTGTTGAATCAACCTGTATATTCCTGAAATACTCAACAAACACATAAACGCATGTGTGGCAGAAAAATAGTATATAAACAGGTATAATATTCTTGTAAGATTCACATAACACAAAATAAAGATATATATCAATGAAGCAACTCATAAATATAAATCAATAAGCAATGAATCATAAGACAACAAGAATCAATAGAAATCATGTATATCAATATATCAATGTTACTCCCCCTAACATGAATATCCCCAAAAATGATATACAAAGTGAAGCACCTAGATACAATCTAATAAACTCCACAAAAAAAATATCCCATGCTAAAAATATCTCCCCCTAACTACAAAATATCTCCTCAAAAGGTCAAAACTCCTCTACAAGTCAAAAATATCCACTCCCCCTTTTTGTGACGGAATGCCAAAGGGCAATCAAAAGTCGCCATGAAAAGGTGGTGGTGAAGGTGAATGAAGACGTGCAAGATCAGCTCGCAGAGCATGCATCTCGTCCAGCAGGTCCACCAAAATCTGGCCATGAGCCGCCTGAACGGTCATGACAATCTCCAAAGTACGACGAACATCGAAGTCAGCCGCAGGAGGTGGAGGAACAGCAGCAGCAACAGCATCCGCATCATCACCAACTGGATCAGGAATATCCTCACCAGCAAGACCTGTAGAAGATGAAAGAGGAGGAGGAGCGCTAGAAGAGGGATCAGACCTAGGGTGTTTAGAACCAGCTCGAAGATGAGCGGCCCTCTGTCTAAGAAAAGACGCACCTATAGGACCGATGACATGAACAGGCTCAGAAGCAGGGAAATCCTCTAAACCTAGATACAATAAAATCCTATGAATGAAAATAGGATGGACGAGAGCATAAGCAGTAGATGAACTCCTATAAACTTCGTTCAAAGAACGAAGAAAAAAATGAGGAAAACTAAGAGGAGCATCTGTAACAAGAGCGTACAGAAAAACACACCTCTCAAGAGGAATGGTGTGTAGATGAGAAATGGGCCAGAGTGAGTGACAAGCTATCCTAGAGAAAAGATAAGTAGTCTCAGGAAGCTCAGCAGAAGTGATCCGAGGATCAGAACCCCACTGGATAGATGACCCAGTGATGTAAGATATGACATCACTCAACTCGGGTGACTCATCATAGGGATAGACAGGATCCCTAACTAAAGGTACCTCAAGAGCATCAGCCACTACCTGAGGAGTAATGGAGTACTCTACGCCTCGTATCCAACTCCTAACAAGAGTGTTGGAATCATAGATGCGGATCGAGATGTTCGAATAGAACTCTCGAATCAAGGTAGCAGGAGGAGGAGGGTCAGACACAGCAAACAAGGGAAGCCAACCCCTACGCTCAAAATTTGCCCTAATGGCAGGATCAAGCTCATCTAAAGAGACAGACCGCTCAGCCCAAATCTTCCTCTTAAGGTTTAAAGTCTCATACAGCTCTTGGTTTTTCTCACTCGGGAACCGCTCACTATCAAAGGAGGGAGGGGAAGGAGTAGGAGTGGGAAGAGTCCTACGTGCTCTAGTCTTCCTAGGCATGGTGCTAAGGAAAAGGACAGAGACACAGAGAGAAAACCAAAAAGAACAAACACAAAGACCAAGGGCAGACTGCAAGTTAGACAAAAACAAATATAAAATAAAATTCTATATGATGCATGAACATTAACAATGTTATGATGCATGAACTAATGCAGTAACTAAGATCAGATTAAGTTCAAATTCACAAAATTGGCTTGAACATAGAGTTTCTTAACAAAAACCCTAAAAATTTGAGAACCACTTGAAAATTTTTGTACCAAATTGATGAACCAATCATTACAGACTATTGAAAACAGTTTATAATAACCAATTGCATCAATTACACAAGCCAATTTCATCATTTAAACCCAATTGCACAAAAAGCCCCAATTCGGATCAATTATAAACCCTAGAAATTTAAGTTTTCCACAAAACACAAAATTGATCAAATTAATCACTCAAGAACATGTCTATAGGGTGTCCCCAACAAAACCCATTGATCAATTGCAAACAATTTGGTCCGAATCAACAAAAATCCCAATATGAAAAGTTCCGAAAATCTCCCTAAAAAATGCATGAAAAATGCATGAAATCATGAAAATAATTTGAAAAGGAAGGGTAAAAAGGACATACCGGCTTGAGAAGAGAGAGATTGTGCAAAAAATCCGGAAGAAAACGACAAAAAATTGGATCTTTTTGGGCTGCCTCATCGGAGAGAGAAAAGGATTTGAAAAAGTTTTTGAATAGTTCTTTGAAAAAGTCAGAAATCCTCTTTTTAAAAAGCCTTTCCACGATATTCGATCAATCGAAAATTACATTCGATCGATCGAATGTGACAGTCAATTTTGCACATTCTGAGGCACTTTTTCGATTGATCGAAGAATACATTCGATCGATCGAAATAGGCAGAGGCACACTGAATTTTGGGGAAAAACACAGTTTTGAAAAATTGCAAACCCAATTTTGAAACAACTCCTCAAAGCACTTGAACAATGAATACAAAATGCATGAGTATGAAATGAAATGCTTTTTCAAAAACCCTAATTTTCAAGCCCAGTTTTCTCAAACACAATTGTCAATCATCTTCCAAATTAATTTTCTCAAGCAACAAATATGTTGTGCACAAATCTCAAGATATTTTTAAACTTGGTTGGTCAGACCAAGGACACACACACTAACATGTACAGTGTTTAACAAAGAGTAACTTGTGTAGTGTGTGAAACTAGCAAATACTTGAGATACATGTGAGGTGATATGTGAATATTAATCAAGCACAAAGTTTACACAATTCATCACATAGAATTTAAAAGAGACTATCACCTAAAGAGTTACATCCTATAACTCCCACATCTCCTAGAACAAAAGCTTGCAATCATGTAAGTTTCTTTCATTTTTGCCTCTTATTTATATATGAATTGGCATGCAGCCTAATAGTACACACCAGTTTGAATTAAGTGAATTGGAATCAAGCCTAATAGTACACACCAGTTTTTAATTTAATTTGAGGCTACACCTTATGTTCTTTTTGTGCATGTGCTACACTTTCTCGAGCACAAAATCTTATGATATGCACTAAGGTGTTCATGATTGGCTAGTGGACAATGGTGAGATGGTTATTTATGCCTTTCTCAAAAGGATCAAGTCCGACAGTCAGAAACGAGTGACTTCATGATTAAGGCAAAGTGATTAAGAACCACACACATCTTTCCCACACAACATGCACTACAAAGTTTCAACTAGTCAAGTGCAGTAAATAAGCTCATCAAAGTTAAACAAGGTACACTAGACATGACATGTGTAAAAAGAATGACCAACCTTGAAAAAAAAATCAAGAAAAATAGTGTTCAACAAAGATTTTGCTTTCTCTTTTTTTTTTTTTTTTTTTTTTTAAGAGAAAACAAATAAATCCTAGAATGAAATGCATGTATGTAATGCAATGCAAGTCCTAGAACAAAAGAAAAACACAAAAACCAAATAACAATGGTCACAACAGAATAGAGCAATAAAGCACAAGGACCATGTCAGAAAGACTCAGTTAGTTTGAGTCTTTTGCATCCAAAACTTTTTAGATGCACCCCGAGCATTGGAGTTCTTATTCACATTAGAGTGATTCCCAACTCCAGAATTGGAATAAAGGTTTAACGCCTTTACCAATTCACCAATTAGTGCCATAGGATCTTGTGCTTGAGGCACAGGCACTTTTGGTCTTTTTGCTCTCTTATCAGCTTGAAGCTTGTAACAGTTAGGACGGATATGTCCAGACTTACCACAATAATGACAAACCCAAGCAGGTTTAACATGCATCTTGTCCTTAGGTTTGGTAGGCTCCTTAGGTTTGGATTCTCTTAAGTCTACCCTAATCTTCTTTGGAGGTGAAACTTCTACAGGTTTAACAACCTCACTCACAGGGGGTTTAATGGTTTCACTCACAACCTCACTCACAAGAGGTTCAGAAGAAGAAGAAGAAGGAACAAAGACAGTGGAATGGGGTCCAGAATCAAAGATGCTTTCAACATATCCTAACCCAGCTTTATCCGAAGGATACTTTTGAACATTTAGCATGTGATCAAGTTTAGAACTAGCAGATCTAGCAACAGATAAATCATGTTCCAAAGTTCTAACTTTATCAAGTAAAAGCATGTTTTCAGATTTCACATTATTCAAAAGTTCATTAGCATCAAAATATTTGACAAGCAAGTTCTTCTTTTCAAGCTCAAGAGCATCAATTTTCTTCAGGCCTAGATCAACTTTCATTGCATCCTTTGCAGCAATTTTGCAAAGTTTGTTATAGGCCTCTTGAAGATCTGCATCTTCAGAGAGTTCCCCATCAGCAGGGTTCTCCTCAGCAGATATGCTTTCATCAACTTCAGCAGTAGCAGTGAAAGCAATGAAGTTTCCATCCTCGTCACAACCGGACTCATCATCAGAAACCTCATTATCACTAAGGGTTACAGCCATAGCTTTACCCTTATCCCTCAAGAAAGTAGGACATTCAGATTTGACATGACCATACCCTTGACAACCATAACACTGAGGACCCAAAGAGTTATTAGAAGATTGACCTACTTGTTCTCTAGGTTTTTCAAAATTGTTAACCTTAGTGGGATCATTCTTCCTAAAGTTTCTAGGTTCAGCAGTGTTGGTATTCCTTGCCTTCTTATTTGTGTTTCTAAGAAAATTTCTAAAGTTCTTGGCAACGTAAGCTATCTCCGTGGGAGAGAGCTCATCATCAAATCCACCAGCTTCAACATCATCAACAAACTTAAGAGCCATTGATTTGGATTTGACAATCTTGGGAAGGTCAGACTCATAGGACTGAAGGGATCCTACAAGCTCATCCACAGGGATGGAGTCAACATCCTTACTTTCAGTAATGGCTGTCACTTTAGGTCTAAATTCTTCAGTTAAGGATCTAAGAATCTTCCTAACAACTTTAGGTTGATCATAGACTTCACCCAAATTATAAGCAGAATTAACAATGTCATTGAGTTTAGCATAAAACTCATCAAAGGTTTCATCATCAGACATTCTAATGCTTTCAAACCTAGAAGTTAATTGCTGCAATTTGTTTATTTTAACAGCCTTTGTGCCCTCATGCACAGTTTGGAGGATTTTCCAAGCAGTATGAGCAACCTCAACATTAGAGATCCTCTTAAATTCCTCCATTGAAACAGTATTAAAAATGGCATTCATAGCTTTGCTATTAAATGCAGCTGCTTCTTTCTGAGAAGTTTGCCACTCACTTACAAGAGTAGTGGGCTTCTCCCAACCATATTCAACAGAGTTCCAAACTCTCTCATCAATGGATTTCAGGAATGCTTTCATCCTTACTTTCCAGTAGGCATAGTTGTTCCCATCAAAGTGAGGAGGAACAAATAAAGAGTGTCCATGCTCCATGACAACAGGGGTCATGGATCAGCTCAGAGATGAAAATCTCAAACAAAAGAGCAACCTGCTCTGATACCACTGGACAGGGTTTAGACCCCTTAAACTATAACCAGATTGCGTAGCCTAGATTAATTAGCCAAGTTTTTACTTAGTCAAATTAAGCAATTCTAGGTTAAAACAATCACAAAATCATATCATGCATGTAAAACATATAAAACAGCGGAAAATAAATAACACAGTGATATGATCACCCAGGAAAACCAAACCGGTAAAAAACCTGGGGAGGATTTTACCCACCGATCCTCAAGGCAAAACGGAATCCACTAAGAAAGAATTGAAGTTGTTACAAAAGGACTTACAAGCTACCCCGCTTGACTTCCTAATGCTACCCACCAGTAGTAACTTCCTGACACGACCACGCGCAGGCTCCGAATCCACGGACTACTTCTTTCTTTATCTTCCTTCAATCAGGTACAAGCTCCTCGCTTGTTAATCTTTAAGCTTCAAAGGCAGCAACCAAGTTGATCATCAAGATGTAGAAGAATCTCAATCTTGAAAACCCTAAGTTATGTGTAAAGGAAAGCTCCTCTAGATCTCACAAGAGATTTACACAAAACCTCAATGTATGAGCAACAACACAACTTGTGCAACTCTGAAAAACGTAGCTAGGGTTTGCCTTATATACCTAGGGCAAAAACATAAAACCCTAAACGTTTAAAGAGTTAGGGCTGAGTTGGAATTCTGCAGAAAAACGCATCTGGGCCGATTTTCGATCGATCGAGAATTACATTCGATCGATCGAGCCAGGCCGAGAAGCTCCAATGCTTCTGCAGTCTCTCGATTCCAACTTTACAAAATTAAACCAACTTTGAGCAAGCCTAAACAAGACTAAATACATTGTTTTGATCATGGTTTGCCAACATTACAAATTAGGTTCTAAATACATAAAATCCTAAGACCTTAAAACCTAACAAGCGGAATTATGAGGAGTTCAATAACACTTGCCTCATGCCTTCCCTCACTCCTGTGGTATGCGTTCTCCCTTCTCATTCATTTCCCTTTTTCCTTTGTATTGCTTCGCATAATGATGTTCACATGGGATACTCTTGTCAGGCCGGCCCAGCTGCTAGTGCTCCCATCGACTTTCCTCACTTACCATGGTCGGTCTATGTATATGGTCCTGACGGTTTTGCTTGTAAGCGTCCAATAGGCTGCAACACAAATGTCATAGGATAGCCTTTTCTTGAGGGTACACGAGCAATGAGTTCTTCTTCCTTCTTGTCTCTCTTCTTTCTTTCTTGCATCCCAATACTTGTTCTAACACCTTTTCCTTTCAAAATTCAGCCCACTGTTCAAGAGCATGAGGAGTTGGTTTGGCTTGTAAGGAACCTCAAGCTGGAGATGATAGAGTACTCTTGGAGGATCTATGGTCTAGAAGGGTTTGCCTACCCAAGTGATGACAATGATGGTGGTAGTGGTGGTGATGGTGGTGGCAATTCAGAGGCAACTCCTAGCTACCAACCAAGGAAGAGGCGCTTTCAGTGATCCTACAGACAGACAGACACAGACACAGCATATTTTCTTTTTTATTTCTTTTTATTTTTATTAGCATTTATTTCTACACTATATCTTTTATTTGAGACATTGGGTTGTATTTAAGAACATCTTTTACATTTATGCTTAATTTAGAACATGTACTTAATTTATAACTTATGGGAATAATTGCACAATTCTATGCAATTTTGTTTTTCTTAATCTTTGATGCTTGAAAATATGAGCTTGATTATGCCTTGAGTAGCCTTTTAAGTCATTGGAATCATGGGAGGGGTCTTGGTGGAGAAATCAGACTCCAAATAGGAAAACGAATTCAGTTTTACCTTCCTTCATGCATACGGGTATGCACACCTGCATAAGTAAGTCTTGACCATGCGTACACAAGTTTGACTTTGCATATGTGTGTCGTGGGTCAAAAAAACCCTAACCACCCTATTTAAGTATAAAATAGCAGTTAAAGGCCTCAAAACCTTCACCAAATGTATTTGAACTCAGAAAATACTCTTTAAGGCTTTCCAATGGCAGAATTTTCTCTTTTAGAAGTCTTAGTATGGATCAAGAAGCTTGGCTCTAGTTTCAAGAAATCTCACATTTCTTTCGGTCTCTCTTGCATCTTTCCCTATCACCATATCAAAGTGGATGAACCTCTCCTTCATGTTGCTGCTAACTTTTGGATTCCCACTCAGCATGTTTTTCACTTTAATGATGTGGAAATATGCCTTACTCTTGAAAAATTTAGTGCAATCATAGTCGAACCCAAAGTTAACACCCTTACCTTTCCCACTATTGGTGGGGATCTTCTTGCCTTAGTCTAAGCTCTTTTAGGGGTTTCTCTTGAGACAGCATGACACTGGTGCATGTTTGAGAAGTTGAACATCCGTTCAATTTTTGCATACTTCTCTTGGCTAACTGTTCCTGAGACTGATAGGCCACGTGCCTACTATATTAATGCTTTCTGTATATGTATCCTTGCAAGATACTTCTTGGTACAAGAGATGGCTTACATAGATCGAAGAATGTGCTTGGTGGTTAGCGATCTAAGGAGTGGAAACCTTGCAGGCATGATCTTGGCTGAAACTCTCAAGGGCTTGGATGTGTTTCATAGGAAGGAAGCAAATATCTTTGCAGGGAGCCCTCTCCTTCTCCAGGTACAATCCCTAATTTTAGCCTAGGTTCTCAACCTAGTGGGATCCCTCTAATTTTTGCATGGATTTCCTTCTCGGTTTTCAACCCATCGAGGCTCCTTATATTGTCTTAGTCATTTTTTTTTCTTTTTATCTCTCATTTTCCACTCATGCTTTTTTTTTTTTTTTTTTTTTTTTTGCCTATTTCTTTCTCTCCTCCTTTTTTTTTTTTTTTTTTTTTTTTCATATATGACTATATGAAAGGCTTCGATCGCTCCATCCCCCTACTATTCCTCCTAGTCAATATCTCCCCAAGCACTATCGTGATCATAGGCCCAAATGTGCTGAGATGAGTTTTGATGAGTTCACTAAGTTTGTGAAGCACATTGATGTCACAAATATTCAATGGGTAGATGAATAGTGGCGCATTTCAAGCATGGTCAACTGCAGCTTCAAGGATAACTGTGTTCCTTTGGTTGGGCTTTGTTGTTGCTCTCACTACTCCACGTGTCACATTGCAAGGCAATTTGGTAACCATTAAGGGGCTCCTAGTAATGATGGTTCCTTCTATAAGTTGGCATTTTCTGATAGGATCTTGGGCAGAATCCGTGATTCTTGGCCACGACAGAAGGTGACCAAAGGCATCTGTTTTCCTCAATTCCTTCATCCAACTTCGGGGTACAAGAAATGGTTAAAGGCTGACATGAAGTGGGTCCCCATAGATGAAAAAGCTTACAAGAGGTCCAACAAAAGAAAGAGGACTAACTGACTGCCTTGATATGCCCTAAATTTTACTTTTCTGCACTTTATGATTCTCATGTAATTTCTTTTGAATTTAATAAAGGATTGGAGTGTTCCAAATCCCCTACAGAAACAATTTATTACCTTTTAATTTGAGCAATAAGAGAATCATCAATTTATTATCTTTGCTTATTGTCATTATTTTTCTTTTCTTTTTATTCATGCCACGTAATTTTTGCCCATGACATCCTTACAAGAATTTTCACTATACCCATGGTCTTTTCCATTATCTTTTGCCTAAACCGCCTTTTCAAGTTTTCAATCTAACAGGGCTCTTTTGACTTAATTTTTGCCTAGGTTGCCTCTTCGAGTTTTCAACCCAGCAGACTTTTTTCTTCTTCTTCTTTTTTTTTTTAAAAAAAAATGTTATATCTTCGAAGTCTATCCATGTTGATTGAGCGCAGCATCTCTTCTCCATCCAAATCTATAATTCTTGTAGCACCTTTTGACATGATTTTCTTGATAATAAAAGCCTTAGACCATCTTGGCTTCATCTTCCCTCTTGGATCAAAAGTTTCATCTTTAAGCACTTTCAAGACCAAGTCCCCTTCTTTAAGGTTTCTAGGTTTCACTTTTTTGTTAAATGCTCTAGCAATCCTTTTCTAGTACCCTTGTTCATGGTACTGTGCCCTACCTCTTTTCTCATCTATCAAAGCCAATTGTCCATATCTTTCTCTCATCCAATCTTCCTCTAAGACCTTGGTTTCCACTAGCACTCTCAAAGATTGTATCTCTACCTCAATGGGAAGGACCACCTCGCATCCATAGACCAAAGAGTAAAGGGTTGCCCCAGTCGACGCACGGATAGAAGTTCTGTAACCCCATAAAGCAAATGGAAGTTTTTTGGCCCAATCCTTGTATGTCACCACCATCTTGGCTAGGATGTTCTTATTTTCTTCTTCTACGACCCCATTAGTCTGTGGTCGGTAGGGTGAAAACTTGTGGTGCTTAATGTTGTACAACTCCATAATCCTTTGAACTTCTGCCTCAGAGTGGAAGCCATTATCTGAGATGATCTCTTGTGGTACCCCATACTGACAAATGATGTTATTCTCTATGAACCGTGCCATATGCTTAGCTTTCAATATAGAGTAGGAGGCCATTTTCACCCATTTGGTGAAGTAGTCAATTGCCACTAAGATACATTCATGTCCATTCGAAGCCTTTGGGGCCATCCTTCCAATCACATCTATGCCTTAGACTAACAAAGGCCAAGGAGAGGTCATGTTGTATAGCTCACTAGGTGGCATGTGACTCAAGTTTGCATGTGTTTGGCAATCATGACAACTCTTCACAAAGTCTGCATAATCAGTCTCCATTGTATTCCAATAGTATCCCATCCTTAGGATCTTTTTGGCTAATATTCTCCCATTCATATAAGGACCACAAATCCCTTGATGAACTTCTTCCATAACCCTTTTAGCTTCTTCTTTCTTCAAACAATAGAGATGTATGCCATCATAAGACCTCCTATAGAGCTATCCTCCACATAGGATGTATTGCATAGCCATCATCCTTATCGAACAATGTTCTCTTTTATCAGTGCCGTCAGGATACACTCCTACTTCCAAGAATTTCAGGATGTCATAATACCAAGGAACCCTTTCTTCTTCTATAGCCAAGACTGAATACTTAGTTCTTCCCTTGTGTACTAGTTTATAGCTTTGCCCAATCTCTATGGGTCATGTCCAGACTCCTTCGAGTATTTCCACCATGAAGGCTAAGGTAGCCAAGGCATCTGCAAACTGATTCTGAGCTCTAAGAATGATAGTGTATTCGACCTTATCAAAGATTTTGGTCGAGTCCTCTAAATATTACTGATAAGCCTTCAGATGTTCTTCCTTTATCTTCCATAATTTTTGTGCTTAAGCTATAACCAAGGTCGAATTTCCAAATACCCCTGCTTCTTTTATCCCTAACTCTTGAAGAGCTTCCATTCCGGTGATACAAGCTTCATATTCTGCCATGTTATTAGTTGCCTCAAAGTTCAATTTGACCACCAAAGGCTTATAAAATCCATTGGGGGTGATCGAAAGTACTCCTATCCCATTCCCATATTGGTTTACAGCACCATCAAAATACATTTTCCATGCCCCTAGTTCAATATCCAAAATATCCTCATCTGGGAAATCTTCTTTTCCATTATCTCCTTCTATGGGGTTCTCAACATTAAAAGTCTAACACGGTGCTTCCTTTGATCGTTTTTCTAGCCACATACTTTAAATCAAATTCTGCCAATTAGATCAATTATCTTGACAATCTTCCACTTAAGGTGGGTTTCTTAAATAGGTACTTCAATGGATCCATTCTGGCTACTATCCATATCTAGAATGGTAGAATGATGTGTCTAAACTTCTGCACGGCCCATACGAGTGTAAAACATGATTTTCTATGGGCGTATATCTAGTCTCACAATCATGGAACCTGTAAAGTTGTGATTTACAACTATGTTTTATGTTAGCTTTAATTTCATGTCAAATTTTGTTGTAATTTTGTTCAATCATTTTCCCATATTTTGTGGGATTTAATGTAACATCCCAGTCAGTCAAACAAAGGAAAAAAAAAAAAAAAAAAGTAGAGAGTAGATTTTTTTTTTAAGTTCCCATGTGCCCCACCTAACACCACTCCCCACCACTCATTACAATCTATCTCACCCTCTCATGTCCAGCCGTATCTCTCATTTGCTTCTTTTTCTTTTCTTTTCACTTAAACAAACTCCTCTCTATCACTTTCATCCTCTCCACCAGTACTTCCACACCACCACCATCATTTTTCAGGCAAGATCGCTGAAAAATCCTTAAGAGCCTATAAGCCCCTCACATCTTTTCTTTGAGGTAAAAATTTCTAATCTATTTGGTGAGTTTTACACTTTTGCTTGAGGTTATTTTTTATCTAAGTTTTTATAATGATACCCATGTGATTTATGAGTTTTGGAAGTGATATATATGTGTTTGTATGTATGTGTTTTGTATTGGTGGAATTATTTTATGAGTGGGTATTTGGTTTGTGCTAATGATGACTACCTAAGGTTTATTTATGGTGGAAAATTTAGAGGTTTTGAGTTATAACATGTGGCGGTTGGTAAATCTAATTTTTCCATTGCCATTAGGTTTATTTGGAGTTAATTGAAGTTCTAAATTCCTTGTCTTGGAGGATATTTTGATTTTGCTTTCATGGGTCTCTTAATGATGTAGTGTAAATTTTTTGAAAGCTAGTCATAATGTTAGAGATGATATTAAATGGGATCAACTTTATAAATTGGAGTGTATGCCTTGTAAATTAATTTGTTGAGAAATTTTGGAAGTGGGATATATTATTATTGATGAGGTTAAATACTAGGCTTGCCAAATTAAGTGCTTATTTGGAAATTCCTAAATTGTAGCTAGATACAATTTCAAGCTCTATGCTTATTGTGATAGGTTTATTTGATATTGTTTAGGTTCTAGCTAATTTATTTGATATTGTTTAGGTTCTAGCTAATCTCCTTGGAGCTTGGAGAATTACGCTTTTGCGGTTGCAAGGTGAGTATCTTTTTAATGGGAATTTTTGAAAAATAACCATGTTGCATAAATGTTGTTTTTAGGTTAGACACGCTTTTGGAAACTGCCTATAGAAACTATATTTTCCTAAAAACTATTGTGTCATAACTTTAACATATATATATATATATATGATTATATATGAAAATGCATCATATTTGGTATTGCATTTAGGGGAATGCATGAATTGTTGATATGGAAAAATGAACATCTTTTATTTAATCTTTGATAAGGAAATCGTGGATTTTATGGTATATTAAAAAATTTAAAGATGCTTATCTTGCCTTGTTATGTGAGAAATTGATAGAAATCTTTTGACAAGAATGAAGTTGAAAACCTTACAAACTTTGTGGAAGTTAGACTATTTAATGGTTTTCTAAAATTACCTAGACATAAACTATGTATTTGAAAGTAATGTAATCTGTGAGCTTTATGTGGTTTTAACACCATGCCATGCGTGATTTCCCTGTGATCACCCAATTTAGTTTTCGTAGCCTTTGTGACAACATAATCAAATCCAAGTCAATGCCCTTTCACTTTGGATGACGTGTTCTTCCCTGCTGCGCATGGGGGAAGAGGTTCCTTGATTGTGTGTGGGTGAGACTACTATCCATGGGGCCAAAAGACCACATGCAAAAGAGGTCTTATTTGATAAGCTCTCTCTGCTGCCCATGGGGGGAGAGAAAAACCTTAAGGGTATGGGTAAGGTTGTTGTCCATGGGGCCAAGAGTCTGCATATCAGAAAGGACAATATCATGCCAGTTGTGAATGGGTAGATCCCCTGACTGATCTATGTGGTAGTGTGGTATATTTGTGATAATTTACCTTAGATATTATGGCTTTGGAAATTATATTGTTGGTACTCACAGATTATAGTATATAATTTCAAGGTATTTACTTTAAGAAACTTTGTGTTTTATTATTCAATCATTCTTGTCATATCATATTATAATTATTGAAAATGAAACTTGCATTTCCCCTAGCCCCATTAATTATGCTACTTACTGGGCTCTATCTCATCCCATTATTTTGTAAACTTTTCAGAGTAGACAACAATCTTTTGAGACAGCTTTTTGGTGGCCAACAGTAGTTAGACTAAATACTGATGGAGACTAAACTTTTGTAATGGAGATATTAGGTGATGTACATCCTAGAATAGGCTTGACTCATTCTTTTGTATATTATGGTGGTTGTGACTTTATTCCCAATGATGGGATAAGCTGATAATATGTAATTATTTATTCAGACCTCTATTCTTTTGTGGACAATGGTCCTTGTAATTATTGCTTAGAGGTCTAACTTACTTTGAGAGTATATTCAATGGAATTATTATAATAATTCTTGATGTTGGTACTTGATATGATTTATGTAGATTGGATTATCAAAAAGGAAAAATCTACAGGTACTTTGAGATAACTTTCTCATGTTTTGGACCTTTGGGGTTTAGGGCATGACATTTAATGTAAGGGCTATGTGTGATAGTTTGGAGAAGATTCAGTAAATATGAAGATTTTGCAACTGGCTAGTGAGTGCCAACTCGCGAAATAGGCCACATGAGAAGTACATGCTGGAATTTGAAGAGTTTTTGACAGGCTAGATTTCATGAGTCATTCGCAAATCAAGCCAAGTCGCGAGTGACCCGCAAAACTCTCTACCTTATTATTTTGGTTGTGTCTTTTCACATTCCTTTACCAATACTATATAAACCCTCATTACCCACAAAATGTAAGCAGAACAATGAGTTTTTCCAAGAAACTTTTGAGTGAGAAAACCCTAGCCAAACACTTGAGAGTTAGACATTGTTTACCCACTATCCTCTACATCAGTTCTCTAAAGTTTCCATTACTCCTACCTCTCCATCTATATATCCTTGAAAGGTTCTTAGCCCAAACACTTACCTCACCTATTTTGAGTGTTGAGAGAAGTTTTAGTGCTTTTGGGAAGCATTGGAAGAAGCCATTATGTGGTGGATGCAATCAAGCGGAATTGCAGGATCTGGATAACTAGTGAAGACAAGACTCCGAGAAGTCCGTTGGTAGCTAGAGCTTGGAGGGCTCAAGTACATTGGGTAGATTAGGCTTGGAGGGTCTTTTTGATATTCGTGCACTCCAACTTATTCACTAGTGGATCGATTTCAGCTTGGAGGGCTGTGGAGAGATTTTTTGCCGAGTACTTCAGTTTCCTTTCTGATAACACGTCTCGGTATTATCTTGTGTTTGCATCTCTCTTCCCTACTCTTTAAGTTTTACATTTATCACTTATTGTACTTGCTTATACTTTAGAGTAGTGCTCCGATTTATTGCACATCTTTTTCTCTTGTTCCGCCCTTAGTTAAGTTAAAGTAAAAGCAACTGAGTCATAATTTAAAATTTGGGGTTTAAATAAGAATTAGTGTTTCTTCACTAATTGAGCTTTCAGAACCTTTTGCTCAAATAGTACACTGTCCTCTCATTCTTATCATTGTCTTCTTGTGCAAGCATGCTCCCGACCACATCTCCTATGATAGAGATGTATTGTAGTAATGGCTTCTCGTGCTTGTGCAAGCATGCAATGACCGCATCTCCTATTTCACTGTCAGATTTTTGGGACCACACGTGCCCCACCTACCCATTCACTGCCCACCACCCATCTCACAAATATCTCCCTCACTCTTTGACCAACCAACCCTCTTCATCTTATTGTGTTTCTTTTCTTTTCTCTCAACATACTTCTCTCTCAAACTCCCTTATTCTACCACTAGGCTCCACTCCACACCACCATCTCCACCATCATTTTTCCAGCAAGATCACCAGAAAAACTTTGTAGGAACCTTTGCATCTTCATATCTTTCACTTGAGGTAAAAACTTCCTAATCTTTTGGTGGATTTCTAAATGTTTGCTTGAGGTTATTTTAATCTAAGTTTTGGAAGTGATATTCATGTGTTTATGTATATGGTTTTGTTTTGGTGGACATTTGGTGAATGGTTGTGATTTTGTACAATAATAGCCATTTGAGGTTTACCCATGGTAAAGTTTTTTTTTTTTTTTTTTTTTTGGGGGGGGGGGGGGGGGTTTGCTTGCTAATGTGAAATAGTTGGTAAATCTATTTTTTATTTTTTATTTGGAGCTAGTGGAGGATTTACATTTGGGTTTGTAATGGTGGATATTGTTATATATGTTATTGTTTCATGGGTCTCTTGAAAATAGTAGGTATATATCGTGGAAGAAATTCATAGAGTGTTAGGATCTCTTATGATACAGGAGAATTTGAATGACATGATTTAAGTCTATAATTTGGGGTCTATGCCTTGTAAATTATATTGTTGAGAAACTTTGGGAGTAGAATACATTATTTGTGAGGTTAAATACTAGGCTTGCCTAATCAAAGTACTTATTTGGCAATTCCTAATTTGTAGCTAGATAAAATTTCAAGCTTTAAGCTTATTGTGATAGGTTTGCTTGATATACTGTTTAAGTTCTAGCTAATCTCCTTTGGAACTTGGAGAATTAGGTTTTTGTGTGTTGTAAGGCAAGTAGCTTTTTAACGGGATTTTTGGAAAATAATTATGTTGCATAAACGTTGTTTTTGGGTCAAACACATTTTGGAAACTTATTTGTGGAATTGTGTTTTCTTAAAGAGTATTGTATTGTGACCCTATTATATATGATTATTTAAGAAAAGTGCATCATATTTGGTAATGCGAATGGCGAAATGCATGATTTGTTAGCTTGGAAATGATAAGCATCTTTTATAAAATTCTTGGGAATGGGTTTTATGGATTTATTGCATTATTTGCAAATTCTAAAGATGTTTTGTCTTGAATTGTGATATTTGGGAAATTGATAGAAAATCTTATTGACAAGAAATGATTTTGGAAAACTTGAGAACCTTGTGAATATATTGGGTATTTCGAAGGTTTTTGTGAAACTACCTGAAATTGAACAGTGTTTTGATTTCATGTAAATTGTAAGCTCTTTATGCTTGTACCCTTAGGTTGTGACATGAGATTACCTAGCCAGACGCTGTAGTCTTTGTGACATTGGTATCTTGGCACCCCATCTGTGTGGCAGATTGATGTCTTTATGGTATAATTGATGTCTTCATGGCATAACTGATGTTTTTGTAGCATAACTGATGTCTTCATGGCCTTGGGTTGGATTTTCAAGTTTCAAAAGGGTGTTTTGATAGCTTACAGTAAATAGTATGTAGTTTCACGTTGAAATATTTTGAGAAAGCTTGGTTCTATATTCTTTTAATCATTCTTGCCAATTTATTAAGAAAAATGGATTTGCATGATCCTAATGGAAATTCCCAAATTATAACACGTTTTGTAAATTGCTTGATGAATCAGAAATTTACGATCGTCATTAAACTAAGATTGTCATCAACCAAGAGAAGACATCATGCATTTATTAGGCTCATTGATGACAAAGCGTAACAGACAGAGCAACGGTCACAGAATGAACTATGAACTTCAGACAAAGATTTGGTAACGCACTAACCATTGAACATAAATATAGCAATTCATTGCCCATTGATTAGGCAAGCAACTATAAAAGAGAAGGCAACAAAAGTTAAAAGGTACACACAAATACTCTATGAAACTCACTCTCCAGTTAATTCTCTCTAAAATCTTTCTCCATTACTGACCTAAGCATCGGAGGCGGTTTGGCTAACGCCACACCGACGTGTTACTCTTCCACCTAGTTCATTTTTGCAGGTTTTCCTCCAATAAAAACTACCCCAATCACAGCTTCGTCCATCCACAACGACGAGGAGCACAACTGTTGAACTTTTGCATCATCAGTTTGGCACCATCTGTGGGGAATGCTAATCATTCAAGCCATCTTTCCCAGTGACAAAAAAGTTCCTCGAAGTACGAGATGGAATCAGAAATCTTACAACGACAAGAAGCTATGCAACAACAACAAATCCAGGCCCTCTTGGCTAATGTGGAAGAGCTGACTCGCCAGAATGAAGAGCTACAAAAGACAATGGAATCCTAAAACCTAAATGTCAGTGAATAGGTGAAAACCAAAATGAAGAAGAATCAAACTCCCAAGCCAATAAGCGAGATAGGACCTCGGGAGAAGATTCCTCTAGGATGGAGAATGAGCTTTGCAACATGAGGAAAAAGATGGACGAGTTAAAAAGTGCCATGAAGGACAAAGGCGGGGAGAGTTTGGATGGGATGATTCGAAGGATGGACTCCCCATTCACTACTGAAGTACTGAACCGTCCCCTCCCACCGAAATTTCATCTCCCACAATTGGAGTCATATGACGGTTCCAAGGATCCCTTAGATCACACTGAATCATTCAAGACATTGATGCTATTGCAGATGACCCCAGACGAGGTGATGTGCAGGGCATTCCCAACGACACTAAAAGGAGCAGCCAGAGTATGGTTCAGCAAGATACCCCCAGGAACCATTTCGGATTTTGAACAACTCAGTAAGGGTTTTGTTCGTTATTTCATTGGGGGACAAAGACACAAGAAGCCAACTGGTCATCTTCTCAACATTCAACAGGCAGAAAAAGAATCACTAAGACAGTACGTGACCCAATTCAATAAAGAGCTACTGCAGGTAGACAAAACTAAAGATCAAGTCATCTTATCAACTTTCCAAGCAGGGTTGCTACCCAAGGACTTTTTCTTCTCAATCACCAAATGCCCACCAAAAATATCGCAGAATTTCTCCAAAAAACTCAGAAGTACATGAATGCAGAAGACACAGTGCTTGCAAAAGAAATGAAAGGAAAAAGGAAGAGAGACGAAGGAACAAGCATCAATCACGATAAAAAGAAAGAGACACAAAGTGTTGGGCAGACCATAGAGAAAAAAAAAAAGGAAATTCCAGATAGGAAGCCAAAGTTCACTAACTTTACTCCTCTAATAATGCCAATTGAGCAAGTCTTTATGCAAATAAGGGACAATCCCTCCCTATAATGGCCGAAACCAATCAATACTCCAACATAAAAAAGAGACAAGAACAAGTACTGTAGGTTCCATCTGGACCATGGGCATCGCACCGACGAGTGTAGACATTTGAAAGATCAGGTGGAGACTTTAATCCAGCAAGTTACAGAAGTATGTTAGGAAAATGGAGCCTTACAGATACCAATGGAAGGACAATAAAGACAAAAATCAAGAAGCAAGAGATAGCGGAGAGATAAAGATGATCTCGAGAGGATTAACGACAGGTGTGACACTGAAGTCCTTAAAAAAAGCCCATGAAAGAGAAATAAATAGTGTTCATTCATGGCTCCCTCCAGTGAAGATGCCAAGGAATGATGAACCTGATATCATTTTCTCAAAGAGAGACGGTCGCGGCATTAGGCAACCCTATGACGATCCACCGGTAATCATGCTCAGAGTAGAAGAATTCAACATCCACCGTGTGCTCATTGACAACGGAAGCTCAGCAGATATCATCTACTTACCTACATTTCAGCAGATGAAACTGGACAAGGGAAGGATCAAGCCTTTCACTTCTCCTCTAGTGAGCTTCACTGGGGATAGAGTCGTCCTTAGGGGCATCGTCACTCTAATTGTAATTGTAGGCACTTACCCAACACAGGTCACTAAGGAAATTGATTTCCTCATAGTTGACTGCCCTTCAACATATAACATCATCCTGGGAAGACCTGCACTCAACAGGCTAAAAGCAACGATGTCAACATATTACTTGAAGGTAAAATTTCCAACAGCCCATGGAGTAGGAGAAATCAGAAGAGATCAAGTTCTAGCAAGAAAGCGCTACCAAGCTGCCTTAGCATCTAGGGAGAACCACACATGGGTGATCAATAAACTAGAGCCCATCCTCGAATCGTCAGAAACACCACAGGAAGTTGAGATCGTCCTAGGAGATTCGACAAAGGTATTGAAGATAGGAGCAGCACTCCCAACTTTGGAGAAAGAGAAAATGGTTTCTTTCTTGAGGGCAAACCAAGATGTTTTCAACTGGAAACACGAGGATATGCTCAAAATTGATAGGAAAATCATACAACATCATCTCAATGTCAACCCAGAATGTAAACCTGTATAGCAAAAATGGAGAATATTTGCACCAGAGTGCAACAAAGCAGTAACAAAAAGTAGAAAAGCTACTAAAAGCTAGTTTCATCAGGGAAGTCTTCTACCTAGATTAGCTAGAAAACGTGGTAATGGTAAAAAAGAGCAATGGCAAATGGAGGATGTGCGCTGATTTCATAAACCTAAACAAAGCTTGCCCAAAGGATAGCTTCCCTTTGCCAAGGATTGATTAACTAGTATATTCAACTGACAAACACAAGCTCTTAAGTTTCATGGACGTATTTTCTATATACAACTAGTTCCTTATGGAAGAAGAAGATCAAGAGAAGACCTTGTTCATCACCAGCCAAAGGTTGTACTGCTACAAAGTTATGCCCTTTGGATTGAAGAATGCGAGAGCCACATACCAAAGATTGGTGAACCGCATGTTCTCTCACCAAAGTGGAAGGAATGTGGAAGTATATGTAGACAATATGCTGGTGAAAAGCAAGGATGAAGCCAACCACTTGGATGATCTAAAAGAAACTTTTAGCACACTACGTAAGTACAATATTAAATTAAACCCTGCAAAGTGTATTCTTGCTGTTACTTCAAGGAAATTATTGGGATTCATGGTCTCCTAATGAGGCATAGAGGTAAATCCAGACAAAGTAAAAGCAATAATCGAGATCAAATCACCAAAAACAATGAAGAAGGTTTAGAGCTTGACAAGAAAGGTCACAGCCCTAAACATATTCATCTCCAGGGCAACGGACAAGTGCATGCCATTCTTCAAGGTCTTGAAAAATGCCTTTCAGTGGACTGACAAATGTGAAGAAGCCCTTGCAAAATTAAAAAGAGTACTTAACAAAGCCACCATTGCTAAGTCCCTCAATAATAGGGGAGAAGCTATACCTCTACTTAGTAGTGTCCAACACCACGGTAAGTTCGACATTGATTAGAGAATAAGAAAATGTCCAGAAGCCAGTCTACTATACCAACCAGGCATTCCAAGGAGCAGAGGCAAATGACCCAAGGATGGAAAAGATAGCTTTTGCATTGTTGGTTGCTTTTAGGAAACTCCATCCTTACTTCCAAGCACACTCCATCGTCATCATGACAGGCCAACCAATAAGAAAGATGATGAACAAGATAAATGCAGTAGGACGACTCATTCAATGGGCAATTGAACTGGGCTAATTTGACATCGAATATTGGCCTTGAGCAGCAATCAAAGCCCAAGTACTAGCAAACTTCATTGCAGAATTCATTTATCCCTATAAGGAAAAAGAACTCCCCATGGAAACATGGACAGTCCAAACAGATGGGTCTACCACGAAGAAAGTATGAGGGGCAGGAGTAGTTCTCATATCTCAAGAAAGAGAAATATTGAAGTATGCAGTTAGATTGCAATTCTCAACAACGAATAACAAGGCAAAATACGAAGTATTGCTAACAGGACTAAGTCTAGCCAAAGCTCTCGGAGCAAAGAACCTTATCGTCCATGCTGATTCTTAGCTAATAATTGGACAAGTGAAGGAGGATTATGAAGCCAAAGAAGAGAGGATGCAGAAGTGCTTGAAGATCGTCCAACAACTCTCGCAGCATTTTGACAGCCTAGACTTTGTGCAAATCCCTCGGGCCAAAAACGCAGAAGTAGACTTCCTAGCAAGATTGGCCTCGTTAGACGACTACAATATGACCTCCAAACTATATGTAGAGATAAGGGGGCAACCAAGTATAGAAGGTGAGCAGATTCTGAAGATAAAAGAACAAGACGAGTGGATGACTCCTATTGTCTATTATTTGAAAGAAGGATGGCACCTAGAAGATAAAACGGAAGCAAGGAAGATACAGATCAGAGTGGCCCACTTCGTCATTATTAACCATGTACTGTACAAATGGGGTTATTCACTCCCATATTTAACATGTGCCAACTCAAAAGAAGCAAATTATATGCTTTGCAAGATACATAAGGGAATTTTCGGAAATCATGCTGGGGCAAGGTTTTTAGCAAAAAAGGCGCTCAGAGCAAGATATTACTAGCCAACTTTATAGAAGGATGCCCACGACCTCATCAAAGAATGTGATAAGTGTCAATGCTTCGCAAATGTCTAGACGAGACCAGGAGAAATAATGACACCTATATCCTCACTATGGCCCTTCGCCTAATGGGGGATTGACATTATGGGCTCATTCCCTTTAGGGAAGAAGCAACTCAAATTTCTGATTGTCGCAATTGATTACTTCACAAAATGGGAAGCAGAACCAGTGACAACAATAACAAAGGCTAAAATCTCCAGCTTTGTATGGAAGAATATCATCTGCAGGTTTGGAGTCCCACGAGTCATAATATCAGACAATGGAAAGCAGTTCGACAATCCCAAGTTTCAAAAATTTTGCCAAGACTTAGGAGTCAAGAACCATTACTCTTCTCCTAGACACCCTCAGGCCAACGGTCAAACAGAAGTGACGAACAGAAGCTTGCTCAAAATTATCAAAACTCTACTTTAAGGGGCAAAAAGGGCATGACCTAAAGAACTACCAAATGTCCTTTGGACATATAGGACGACCACAACAGTTCCAACAGGAGAAACGCCATTCAAATTAACATTTGGCACTGAAGCCGTCATACCAATGAAAGTGGGACTAACGAGCCTCCAACTCAAAACTTATGAAGGTCAGAAGAACTAGCGGGAGCTTAACAGTGCCTCGTGGGCCTTTAGGGTAGTAGCATCGACGTCATCCCAAAAAATTAGGAGAAAAGACTTGCCAACAACCTTCTTCTTCTTCTTGGTCTCCTCCCTAGCGGAAGCAATCACCTCTAGAGACAAGGTAAGGGAAGCATGAAGCTTAGTAGGTGAATGGGCAGAGGGAAGAGTCACTATAGGATCATCCTTGGAAACATTACCTACCCTGGAACATTTCCTTGAAAGGAGGCCACTAACGAGGCCACCTTTTGCCTTCTTCTCCTGAGCTTTAGCCAACTTTTGTTTACTAAATCTGGTCATCATTCCTAAAAGGAATGAGAAACTATTAAAAAAAATAATAAATAAATAAAAGAGAGAGAAGAGAAGATGCAACACTCACTCTTTTTCACAACTTCATGATTTTTTCAGACTTTACTAGATGGTTCCAGACCTAGAAAATGGAGGAATAGTGATTGGGGAGAGATAAGCTCATCAAAATCTTTGACGGTCTCCAAGTATTCATTTACATTCTCAACACGATGGTGATATCTCTTCTTCAAACAAGGGCGCTGAGGAACTGCAAAAAATAAGTGTGTCACACACCATTATCACTCATAAAAAGTAAAAAAAAATAACAGAAAGATGAGAAAGATGCACTGGACACAAGGGTTCCCCAAATAATAAAAAACATTGCCAGAGATAAAAAAAGAAGTTTGGTTTCCAATTTCGGGGAGACGACAAGTAGTTAAGTATTAACCTAGAAGCCCTATCCCACGGCTTAAATTCATAGTAGCCGAGGTCTTTGGACTTTCTCAAACGATAAAAGTGAAGGAACTCATCTTTCTTAATGACATCCCCGTCATTGGTAGACATCCACACCACCATACAAGAAAATGACAATCCACCAAGAGTTAGGCACTAACTGTGCTAGAGCAAGATGTAGGTATGCAAAAAGTTCCCTAACGAAAGGGTGAACGGGAAGACGAAGACCGCTAGTGAAATCTACCTCGTAGAAATAAACTTCATCAGCATAAGAGTGACGGGCCCTATCCTCGTCACTCATAATCCTAATTCTAGCTGAGTCAGGGAATTTAAAGCTATCCCTAATTCGCTTCTCATCTTTCTCTAAGAGGGCACATTGGATATTCTAAGCTTTATAAGAAGTAGAAGGGGAAGTAACCTTGGGAATCACACGATCATCAGACGAGGATAACCCTATCTCCAACTCATTAGACCTAACCTCTTGAAACATTTTTAGAAACCTAGCCACTCTAGCAGAATGAGAAACCAAAGGAAGTAAAGAAGAAAAGACAAACCTATATGGACAATCCTCCCCCATGAAAAGACTAACCCCCTTGAGATGCTCTCTTTCCACAATCTCAAGCAAACAACCTAAGCGAGCAAAAAGAAAGGATACTGAGGGACAATCGACCCTAACAAAGGAGTAATCTACCATGGAAGAGCATAAAATAAAAAAATAAAAAAAAAAATGAGCACGAAGAACTTACCATGAAACATAGAACGGAAAGAGGAAGCTCGAAGAAGAGAAAAACCCTAAGATGCCAACAAAACTAGGAAAGATTACAAAGAAAAGGAAATATGAGGGAAAATGCGAGATAAATAGACAAAACGTGCGCGGGAAAACTGAGAAAAGTCTGCATGTTAGACACATCTTGACCATACACGTGGCACTCAATAGCTCAAACATCAAGTTATCATAAATGTGCCATACATAGAATACGAAGCATCAAACGGATATGTTTTCATCTCGTCTTACAAACGAAAATTCAAACAAGGGGGCAACTGATGAATTGGAAATTTACAATCGTCATTAAACTAAGATCGTCATCAACCAAGAGAAGACGTCATGCATTTATTAGGCTCATTGATGACATAGCGTAACGGACGGAGCAATGGTCACAGAATGAGCTGTGAACTTCAGACAAAGATTTTATAACACACTAGCCATTGAACATAAATACAGCAATTCATTGCTCATTAATTAGGCACGCAACTATAAAAAAGAAGGCAACAGAAGTTAAAGGTACATACAAATACTCTACGAAACTCACTCTCTAGTCAATTCTCTCTAAAATCTTTCTCCCTTACTGACCTAAGCATCAGAGGTGGTTTGGCTAATGCCATACCAACGTGTTACTCTTCCACACAATTCATTTTTGTAGGTTTTCCTCCAACAGAAACGACCCCAATCACAGCTTCATCCATCCATGATGACAAAGAGCTCAACTACAGATTTTTTGCATCATCATTGCTCATCATCATGAAACTTGCATTTCCCCCACCCCTCATTAATTATGCTACTTACTGGGCTCTATTTCTTCCCATTCTTTTACAAAAATTTTTAGAGTAGGCAATGATCGTTTTGATAAATGTTTTTGTAGCTAACAGTAATTAAACTAACTACTGATGGAGGCTGGATTTTTGTGATGGAGATATTTAGATGATGTATATCCTACAGTAGGCTTGATTCATTCTTTTGTATATTATAGTGGTTATGACTTTTATTCCCACTGATCGGACAAGCTAATGATATGTAATTATATTTATTTAGATCTCCGTTCTTTTGTGGCCAATGTTCCTTGTAATGATTGTATAGAGCTCTAACTTACTTTGGGAGTATATTTAATGAAATTATTATGAATATTCTTGATGTTGGTACTTGGTATGCATTATCTAGATTGATTTGTCAAAAATGAAAAATACACAAGTACCTTTGAGTTTCTTTGCTCATGCTTTAGACCCTTTTGGGTTTGGGGCATGACAAAAAAGCCTAGCAATTGTCCAGTTGTCACTCCAAAGGTACACTTTTGGGGATTCAACCTCAATCTATACTCCTTAATCCTCTCGAAGAATTTTCTCAAGTTAATTATGTGACCCCCTCTATCCTTGGATTTTACGATCTTGTCATCTACATATACCTCAACCTCGTTGTGCATCATGTCATGTAACAAAGTTGTGGCCATCCTTTGGTAAGTAGCTCCCACATCCTTAAGCCCAAATGGCATTACCGTGTAGTAATAGATCCCCTATTCTTTGGTGAAGGTGGTCTTAGTCATATCCTTAGGGGCCATCTTGATTTGGTTATATCCTGAGAAACCATACATGAAAGACATCAAGGCACTATAGGCCATATTTTCCACCAAGACATCTATGTGGGGGAGAGGGAAATCATCCTTAGGGCAAGCACTATTAAAATCCCTAAAATCCACACACATCATTACTTTTCCATGCTTTTTTGGTACAGGCACAACATTGGCTATCCATTCAGCTTAGTGTATGAGTTTGATGAACCCTACCTTTAATTACTTTATGACCTTTTCTTTGATCTTTAGAAGCTATTCAATTCTCATACGCCTCAACTTTTGCTTAACAAGTACCATGTGAGCATGAGTATCAATGTGGTGTTAAGCTATCTCAGGATCGATGCCGGGCATATCTTCATAGGACCATGCAAACACTTCTTGAAATTTTGTGAGAAGCTCTTTCAGATCTTTCCTTTCTTTTTTAGTTAAGCCAATTTTAATTGAGCATGGATTCTCATTATTGCCCAAATTAATAGTTTCAAAAGTTGGTTCCATAGGTTCAATTTTCTTTTCCAATTGTTTATTAATTTCATTTTCAAATTCATTAGAATCATTTAAGTGCAAAATTTCAATATTACGAGACATGTCAAAATAAGCCAAATCAGAATTCATCTTATTGAAAATGTTGAAAAGTACATTGGAATTTGCATTACAAAATTTCTTTCCCTCATTCTTAGAAAACCCAACCCAAGTCCAATTATTGAAGTGCCCCTCAGTAGGCATGATGAAGGTAGAAAGATCACTTGGCTCTTTGTTGGTGATGGTAAACATGTCCCCCTCCATCTTTAGCATAGCCTTCATTGTTTCAGCATCAATGTAGTCCACCCAATCGACTTCCTCTTAAACTTCCTTAATCACCACAATAGGTTTCTCCTTGAAAGTAAGCTTCTCATTAGAGAATATCTCCCAACCCAAATACAATTTTCCATCCTTACCGACCCAAAGTTCCGGAAAGCCACAAAAAGGAAAGTCTTCTTCTTCCTTCACAAAGTTTCCATCAAGGGTACCAAGGTTCCCTTTAATTCCGTCGTAGCCTTCAAAGAATCCCAAACCTTCCTTGGTCAGTTGAGTTTTGAAATTAGGGAATTCAACCACCTTTTTTCCTTCTTTTCCAAGAACCATACCAGGCATATATCCCATGTTCTTCATCATTTCAAGTTCGTAGTATACCTTTCATCCTTCAATCCATAGCCAACCATTTTCACAAACTTAAAGCCACTCGTTTGAAACTCACTTCCTCCTTCTTCGAGTCCACAATCAGGAGCTAGGATCTCACTATCACTGATTATCACAACAATACCTCCCTTCCATGGGATTTTCATCTTTTGGTGTAAAGAAGAAGGAATACCTCCAATGGGATGAAGCCATGCCTTTCCCAAGAGAAGGTTGTAATTAGGGGTGATGTCCATCACATGGAATTCCACAATTGTCTCAAATGGACCAATCTTGCAAAAAGCCTTGAAAGTTCTCATAACCTTCCTTGAAGTATTGTCATACGCCCTAACGGTCAAATGAGAGGGCATAATCGTCTCCACATCTAGGCTAATGGTGAAAACGATCCTACAAGGGCATACATTCAATGAGGACCCATTATCAATAAGTACCATTGGAACCTTGGCACCCATGCACTCAATGGTGATTTGCAATGGCCTAGTGTGAGTGGCTCCTTCAGAAGAAGTTCTTCGTCAAAAAAAGCAAGGAAAGGATGAGATGGAGCTTCAACTCCCATGAGAGATAGCACTTCTTGCAATGTGGTTTCTATGGTACTTCCTTCCCATTTAACACATCTAAAAGAGCACTACAATGTTTATGAGAAGCCATTAGCAAGCCCTATACAGACACATGGGCTTGAGTCTTTTTCAATTGAGTCAAAACTTTATCTTCCTCCTCTTTCACTTCCTTCCCTTTAGGTTCCATGGTCTTGGACCCTTCTCCTATGTCTTTTCCAAGATGATCCTTTTTAAAAAAGGATGGCTTGTAGTGCTTTCCACTCCTAGTAATGTTTGCCACATTGTCTTCCATGACCATTTTCTTTAACTTGGCTATCCCTTTGGGGAGTATTCCTCATACAGCCACCGCATTTTTCAAAATCTCATCCTCATCATCCCATATCCCTTGAACTTCTACCGCATTAACTTCTATGGTCTCTATCAACTTTGAACAATCCCATTCAATCTCATCTATTTGCACCCAATTTTGATATGGGGGAGGAGCTCGGTGATAATCAGGTAAGGGTTTTTCCTAATGTTAGGCTTGGTGATGATGTTGGGATTTAGAAGAGTTTCATTGTCAATGAGGTCTTGTATTTCGTGTTGAAGGTGGAAAGAATTGTTAGTTTTATGGCTGAATTTTTGGTGGAAGTGACAATATTCATTGAGGATCCAAATGGGAGGTATGGGATTAGGCATAGGTGTGGGATCTTGAGGTTTGATGAATCCCTTAGAGGACAAATTTTCATATGCCTAGGCAAAGGTCATTCCTAGGTCAGAAAATTCTTGACAGGCTTTCTTTGTAAAGTGTGGGTAGGCTAAGGTTTGTTGAGGTATGATGGCACTTACATTCACGGGATTTGGTGCTTTGGACGTAGCTAATCTTCCCCCATATGTCTTCTTGATTGGTGGTTGGCTCTCACCTTTCTCCAATTGCCTATGATTGATGGCATCTTCAATCCTAGTTCCACAATCACACAATTCTCCAAAAGAACTAATAGGTAACAACAAGAGCCTACTATTATATGCCAGAAGCAAATTCTTGATAATCATGTTGATTTGGTTTTTCTCATTTGGCCTATTGACCATCTGTGATGCCTTTTCCTTTCACCTAGTCATATATTCGAAAAATGTCTCCCCCACCCCCTTATATAGTGGTCTCCAAGTCTCTTAAAGTTACATCAATCATAGTATTGAAGATGAATTGATCAACAAAAAATTTCACTAGCTCATTTCACACTTTAGTTTTGCTCAGATCCAAGCTATAGTACCATCATGACGCACCTCTCGCGAGTGAGAGGGGAAATGCATGCAAAGTTTGCTTCTCATGTAACCCTTTCATTTTAGCAATGCTTAGATATCTCCTAACATGTTGTTTTGGATCTCCAATTCCTTCAAACTTTTCCACATTAGAAATCTTGAATTTCGGAGGCAACACGATGGGAGTCTTTGAACTTATACCCCTCATGTTATAGAGGCAATCATCTATCCTTGGGCCTTATGGAAGGCTAGTTGCATCTTTTCCATCTTTTCTTTCATAGCCACAATCTTTGCTATGAGCTTCTCAGATTGCTTGTTCCTTTCATAATTGGCTTTGTCTCTTTCATCCCAACCTTCCAGTTCTTCATCATTAGAAATTTCTACATGTGCAGCCTTCTTCCACTTGGCTTCTTCTAACTTGGTGAGGCGACCCCCAATGTTCTTGAGAACATCACTTTGCTCCTTTATTGCCTTGAATATCCTTTGTGCAGTCTCATCATTAATTAGAGCAGCTGTTGTTACTTGAGATGATTCCCCTTCTTGAAATACTTCTTCTTGATGTGTGTCCTCAATCTTGACCAAGTGTCTTCCATGTTTCTCTTGGACCTAAAATGGAATAGGGACGTGTTTACTTGATCTTGGTAGCGCAATGGTGCCTGAAAAGAAGTCTCATATTTATTAAGTTCATGTCCCAATTAAAAGATTCTTTTCAACTTTTAGATGTCCTTAGATAGTCTTTAAGTCCATTTTAATGAATGTTCAATTACAAAATCACTCCCTTTCCTCTCATGAACCTTGCCCTTTATTTGATTTGGACTTTAGTCCATTTACAATAATGCTCTCACCTTACTCTCGTGGGCTTTCATTAGAATGTACTTAGAGATTTTAAACCCTTTGTCTCAAATATGGGCCTACAATGTATTCATCACATTTGGGCTCTTCTTTCTCATTTTATTATCATCAATTTTTTTTTTTTTTGAAGTAGCCTTCTAGCTAGAATATATTGTAGCCTTTCCTTCAAAGTCCATGAATTTCTCATCATTTTAGGCCTAGGCATACAACAAGAAGGCCTATGATTAGGGAATTTCATTCGACTTTGTAGGATGTTGGATGCTAAGTCCATAGCATATTTGTTACCTTAAGTCCAAGGCCCTATTTTTCAAAAGGTCTTTTGGTTTGGGCTTATGATAGTAACTAGGCTATGATCTTATGAACCTTTTGAGTTAAGATATACCTTTAGATCTTGGGATAAGTCATTTATGTGCAAGAACCTTTTTTCTTTTATCCAAAATGTCTTAAGGTTTGCCATAACTTTTGAGTCATCCTTCAATTATATACCTTTTACTTTATCCTTTAGAATTAGGTGAGCACAAGATATATGGTTGAATAAACAAGAGATATAAATGGTATCTGATGAGTTTTGACCCCTTAAACAAACAACCAGATTGCGTAGCCTAGATTAATTAGCCAAGTTTTTTCTTAGTCAGATTAAGCAATTCTAGGTTAAAGCAATCAAATAATCATATCAAAAATATAATGCAGCGGAATAAAAAATAACACAGTGATATGATCACCCAGGAAACTACACGGAAAAACCTAGGAAGGATTTTACCCACCGATCCTCAAGGCAAAACGGAATCCACTAAGAAAGAATTGAAGTTTTTACAAAAGGACTTACAAGCTCCCCGCTTGACTTCCTAATGCTACCCATCAGTAAAACTTCCTGACACGACCACGTGCAGGCTCCGAGTCCACGGACTACTTCTTTCTTTATATTCCTTCAATCAGCTACAAGCTCCCCGCTTGTTTATCTTTAAGCTTCAATGGCAGCAACCAAGTTGATCATCAAGATGTTGAAGAATCTCAATCTTGAAAACCCTAAACTTTGTGTAAAGGAAAGCTCCTCTAGATCTCACAAGAGATTTACACAAAACCGCAATGTATGAGCAACAATACAACTTGTGCAACTCTGAAAACGTGGCTAGGGTTTTGCCTTATATACCTAGGGCAAAAATAGAAAACCCTAAACGTTTTAAAAGAGTTAGGGCTGAGCTGGAATTTCTGCAGAATCGCATCTGGGTCGATTTTCGATCGATCGAGAATTACATTCGATCGATCGAGCCAGCCCAAGAAGCCCCAATGCTTCTGTAGTCTCTCAATTCCAACTTTACAATATTTAACCAACTTTGAGCAAGCCTAAACTAGACCAAATACATTATTTTGATCATGGTTTGCCAACATTACAAATTAGAGTTCTAAATACACAAAATCCTAAGACCTTAGAACCTAACAGTATCCTCCTTTGATGGGATCTAGAATCTCTTTAAGTGTGGGTAGGCACCCTAAAGCTAAAATGATAGACAAGTAGGTCACTCAAAACTAGGTGGGCCATGATTCCAACCGAGGGCCTGAGTGGACCTTTTTGGATTGGTGGCTGTTGGGTTAAGATAGCTTAACCCTAGTTAATTATTCAATTACCCAAGTTGATTGATTAAATTTAATTGTATGCAAATCGTGAATGCACCAACAAATCATCAAAAATACTAAGTGCAATGGAAAATAAATTAGACACGATAATTTGTTGACAAATGGGGAAAACCTTGCAAGGCAAAAACCCTACCGAATGATTTTAAACTCCCAAGAGTCTACTAATCAATAATCAAGTGGTTACAAGTATAAGGAATCTTCCCAACTACCCTGGCCTATCTCGAAATACCAACCTACAGTTGAACCTTTGCTCCAATACCCAATTGGACTTGATCTTGTAGTAGCTTTCTTTCCTTTATGCACAAACCTTCAATTTATGACTAACCCTTTGTACGGATCCCAATATGTGACTAACTCCAGCAACTTGAATGGATGTTGTCGGCTACAAAGTTCTTCACTTCATCAACAATGAAGATCAAGAAGAACTTGGTTACAAAACCCTACGGCGTACAAACGCAATAACTTCATACAAAGAAAATAAGTCTCTTGGTCTCTATATTTATATATGATAGCTCTTAAAATAAGCCTTATATATGTCTAGGATTGTGAAAAAAGAAACCCTAAACAAATACAAAAGCCTAGGCCAAATTTCAAATTTGGAAATTATAAATCGTAATTCTTGATAGATCGAGTTGTTGTTGAGCTATTTATCGAGCTTCACGTTAAGTCTCGATATCAGGCTTCTATCGAGCTATCTATCAAGACTTAATGAACATCTTTTCTTCACTTGTTTCTTGGGCCAATCTTCATGTCTTTAATACTTGACTTGAACAACATGTATCTTGAAGTACTAAATTTATTTTAGATCTACCCAATTACAAGTAAAGTGCATTTTGTCAAAGAATTAGCCAATTATAATAAAATATGACCCTAACAATCTCCTTCTTTGGCAATTCGTGACAAAACCACAAAAAATAATTATAAGAGAAGTCTAACATAACTATCCCATAATTTACAAAAGTAAATAAGTCTAACCCTACAATGAACTCTTGAAAAATTTGCAAAAAGAGAGATCAGGGCGTGATAGACTTGAAACCTATCTTATCTGAAACACTTAAAACAAGATTCATCAAGGCATCAGGTGTGAAACATAGACAAGTTGTATACAAGAAGAAAAATGTGTATAAAGATAGAAAAGAAACAACACAAGTGAGACAAAGATGAAGAAAACATACATCATCTCATATATATATATATATATATATCAAAGAATACAATGTATATATTAAAAGTGGTCACAAGACGATGGTACATGTAATGAGAAAAGAATATACCAAAACCTCACTACATCCCTTAAAACACTCAAGACACTCTCCCCTTATCTAATATATCCTATGATAGCTCTCCCCCTCACAACAAGACTACTCTCATCTACAAAACTACTCCCCTTTTGTCTCAAGTAACAAAGGGTGTATCACTGAGAGGTCTTCATCTCATCATCCAACTCAGAGCCAGAAGCATCAGCATCATCATCTCCACCAGAAGAGGACTCCTTAGTATACTCTGGTGAAGGTGAGGGTGCAAAAGCACCAAGTGGAGATTGGCGACGAGCATTGCAACCGATTCTGGTGTTCATCTGACACATCCCATCGGATAGATGGTCAAGACGACTACCAAAATTAGCATGCATGTACTGGAGCTGCTCCATGATGTCAGCAAGGGAGAAAGCTACCCTAGATGAGGAAGAAGGGGCAGAAGAGGAAGAGGGTCAAAAGGAAAGGGCTGCATCTGTAGACTCCACATGTGGCTGCTTTGCAGCAAGCTACGCTGCACTCCTCCGAATAGACTCCTTGCTTATGGCACTCATGACATAAAAAAGAGGAGAAGGAGGAATGGTGACGTGCAAGTGTGTAAGAATGCATGTGATAGCCAAAGGAAAGATGAGCTTATCACGTGTAGTCGTGTCTTGATAGCAATCTATAATAGATTCTATCATGTGTGATGGAAAGTCTATAGAAAGACCTTCCATGAGGGAAAGAAGGAAACGAGCATAAGGCTCGGTGATAGTGTTATAGTGACACCTAAGAGTAAGTACAAAGGTCATCACCATATTAAGGATCTATGGACCTTTAGCAAACTCAGTTATGGAGAAATTTAGGGTACCTCCCCATAACATGGCCTTCTCACAGAAAAGTGAAATCAACTCGTCTCTAGAGATGGAAAAAAGACGATGACGACTAGGGTAATCCGGATGATCCACCCTAAAGACATGTAGTACCTCAAAAATGAGCTTCGGGGTGACTACGATACGTGTACCATGAAATAGCATAATAAACCGAGGTACAAAGGTATCGATGGCATGCATGTTAGAGTAGAACTCCTGTATGTACACGTTAGGACATCTCAAGGGTTTCTCACATAGAGAAGCCCATCTCTGAGAGCTAAATGCATCAGGTAGAGGAGTGTCTGGGAAATCAAACAGAATGACCTAACGTTCCGAATGAATCGCCTGGTCAAAGAAGTTCTTAGAGAAGTCATCTCATGCTTTCTTATTGTAGAACCGAACAGAATCAGAGGGAAAAGAAGAAGAAGAAGAACCACGATGAATCAGATTTTTAGATGAAACTGATTTTTTAAGTGCCATGACAAGGAGACTAAACAAGAGAGAGAGAGAGAGAGAGAGAGAGAGAGAGAGAGAAGAAAGCCACAGAGTCACAATAGAAGGTAAGGCACAGGAAAGAAAAGAAAAGAAACATGCAATGCATGATAATGCATGAACATGTTACATGCTAAAGAAATTGCATCATAGGTAGAAACCTAATCCAACCTAGTAGCACTCACAATGTATAAACAGTCACACAATCCTAGAATGCATGAAACATTGTTATAATGAACATAAAATGCAATGCAAGATCATGTGAGATCAAATTAACATAACCCATCCCAAAATTTTCACACAAAAAAAAAAAAACACACAAAACCCCCCAAAATTTTCCCAAAAATGAAAACCTAAGTCAAAAAATGCATGAATGCATGAAAGATGAAGAAAAAGAGAGATTAGAGGGACTTACCAATAAATCAAAGCTTGGATTAGGCCAAAAAGAGGAGGGAAGAGGATTTTTGTTGAAAGGAAAGGGTTAGGGTTGAAAGAGAAGAGAAAGGTATTGAGATATTTGAGATAGAAAAGAAGCGGATCGAACCTCAGGTACATATAGAAAAATGTAGCTCAATAGATCGAGAAGCTATCGAGAACAAAATCTCGATAGATCAAGGGGTATCGAGAAGGTATCGATGGTAGAAATTCTCGATAGATTGAGGAAGGTATCGAGAAGACGGAGACCCCAAATAATTTGGCTCGATGGATCAGGCTATCTATCAAGAGGTATCAAGAAGAAACCTAGAAATCTCGATAGAAGAGGCTTGTATCGAGGAGGTGTTAAGCAGGTATCGAGGATGTATCAAGCTATTTGTCGAGAGTCCTAAAGGAAAGATACCAAGGAGGAGAAACAACACAAGATGAATGCAACCAAGATAACCATCAAAGCAAGCACTCAAAAGCATGTTAAACAAAAACACAACCTCAATTCTAGATGCAAAGCATTCCTAGAAAAAAACACACTAAATAAGTCTAACCAAATTTTATTTCAAAACATTTTAGATAGTTTAGAAAGCATATACTACCACATGTATTCCTTGTGATGGCCAAATCACATTGTACCTGTAAAATAGTATCTAAAGTAGCAAAGAGTATGCATGTTGTGTGTGAAACTTTAGCAAGAGAGCATAAGTACATCATTATATGAAAATTAATGATATAGGAGGATCAAATACATTCACACACAAACATAACTATTTGATGGGGACTATCACCTTCAAGGTACATCATATAACTCTCACATCTCCTAGTAACACGCTTGCAACCATATTAAAAGTATTTTGATTCTTTTCACTTTTCATATTCTTTGCATATTTTTTCTTTTAAACATATACACAATTATGTAAGCTTGAACATCCTTATTTTGCTGTGCAAGTGTTACACCTTACCGAGCACGGTTTTTATGAATTGCACATAGATATCTTATGATTGATAAGTTTTAGTAATGAGATAATTATTTATGTCTGTCTCTTAAAATTTTCTAGTCCTTCCCGTCAAAAAGAGTGATTTAAGATATGAAAAATAGGAGATCAACCAAATCACAAATATCACATAAAAAGATCCACAAAGCTCACATTGCTTAGTTGTGCATGAAGATGCTCATCTAAACTATAAGTGATACAAAGTTGGGAAACTTTGTTTCAAATGTCATCCAAGGTACACAAGTACCAATATACACAAACACACATTGTTTTTGTTTTTTTTCTTATTTTTCTTTTTTTGATTATTAATAAAAAAAAAAAAAAAAAAAAAAAAAAAACTTAAAACAAAGCAAAAACAAGCAAACAAACAAGCAAAACATCAAAACTAGACTAACTCAAACCACAACATGAACCATGTAAAAGATCAGAAAAGAGGAGAAATCACTTAGAATCTTTTTCCTTCCAGTCGAGAGACCTGGATAGAGATCTTTTCTTTTGCATGAACTTTTGTCCAGGAGGATAAGGAGAAGAGTTGAAACCATTGAAGTTCGAGAGAAGTATGATCGCCATAAGAAGTTCTCCAAAAGGGGCTAAAGAGAGTTGGAGTTGATTTTGGTTCCCCAGAGATGACACACTATTGCTTTGTAGGGTGGCTAACCACTTATAGCAATTTGGACGAGTATGCCCAGATGCTCCACAATAGTGACAGAAATTAGGCATCTTTGGTTGAGACTTCTTGTTGGTGGAGCGATGATTATTCTGCTTAGTCTCTTTCTTACCAACCTTAGGGGGTCCTCCTAGAATGGATTTTCTCTTATCACTTTTATCCTCACTCACATTTTCAGTTTTAAGATTAGTTACCTTAAAGTTATCATTATTTGTAGGTGGAACAAAAATAACTCTATTTAAAGTATTAGAAAAGGTACTAAAAGAGGAGAGAGAATGATCATACCCAAGACCTATTTTGTCAGATGTAGACTTCTGGACATTCAACATGTCATCCAGTTTGGCACTTGAAGTCCTTTCCAGTTGTGCTCTAACTTGAAACAGTTCAACATCCAGTTTCTTAGTCTTTTCAACAAAAAGGTTATTCTCAAACCTTAATGCTCCAATGGTTTGATTAACTTCATTAACCTCGGTGGAGAGCTCCTCACGTTCTAACTCCACTTCACTGAGCTTTCTAGTGGCCAACCTGTAGAGCTTCTCATGCTTCTTAAAGACCTTGTACAGCTTTATGTAGGCAGTGTGGATATCATCTTGATCATCCATCTTCTCAAACTTTGATTCCATCAGCTCTTTTTCCTAATCAATTACGTCTACTACTTCCTCAGTAGACTCAACAGCAGCTGTGAAAGCACTCACTATCCCTTCTTGGTCATTTTCATCAGAATCTGCTTCTAGTTTCGAATCACTTAGGGTGGCGGCTAGGGCTTTGCTTTTGCCAATGGTTTTGAGATATGTGGGGCACTCTTACTTCATGTGTCCAAATTCATGACACTAAGGGCACTTTGGTCCAACAAGAACATTGTTGCCTTAACCAACATCCTTGGATTCTCTCTTGCCTTTGTCTTGGGACTTAAATTAAGAAAATGCAAACTGTTTGCAATCCTTATTACCTACTTTGACGTTCACATTTTTAATGAACTTCTTGAATTTTTTTGGTGATATACGTTTTCAACTTGGTATCCTCATCATCAGACGACTCATCATTATCATCATTCTTAGTCTTCAAGGCCATTTTCTTGCCTTTGCCACCCTTGCCAACCCTTACTAACCCTAGTTCATAGGTTTGCAAGTTTCCTATCAGCCCTGTCCAAGGAATAAAGTCAAGATCCTTTGATTTTTCAATGGTAGTGATCTTGGCATAAAATCTCTCTAGAAGAGATATGAGGATCTTCCTAACAATCTTGGGCTTCAGAATCTATTCTCCAAGATTGAAAGGTGAATTCACTATGTCCTTGAGCTTGGCCTAGAATTTATCAAATGACTCGTCCTCATCCATCCTTATTTCCTTAAAACTGGTAGTAAGGCTTTAGAGCTTAGAGTTTTTAATTGCTTTAATGCCCCTCAAGGTATTCTGAAGAATAGTCCAAGCTTCCTTGGCATTGTCAGCAGAAGAGATCTTCTTGAATTCTTCATTTGTCACAGCACTAAACAGAGCATTCAATGCTCTACTATTAAAGTTTGCCGCCTTGATCTTGGCATCATCCCACGTTATGGGTGGCTTTGCAGGTTTCTTCCAACCTACTTCAATTGCCAACCATACTTTCTCATCCAAAGATTGCAAAAAAGATCTTATGCATACTTTCTAGTATGCACAGTTTGTACTATCAAATAAATGAGGAATGATCAAGGATTGCCCATGATCCATAGCAACAAGGATCAATGGATCACACAACAAAGATTAAAACCTAATAAAAGTGTGCCTTCTCTGATACCACTTGTTAGGTTAAGTTAGCTTGACCCCGGTTAATTATTCAATTACCCAAGTTGATTAATTAAGTGTGAGAGACCGCACCCCAAGCCCCCTATTTTAGGATGTTAGGCCAAACCTACGTGAATGGGTGGAGTCGTGTTATTGCCTCTCAAAATGGAGGTTCGACTAGTTATATTTCCCTTTTAGATTAAGGGTTTTACAATGGAGTCGCCACTTATTTAATTATTAGAATAAATAAGAAAACCAAAATTGAAAATTTCCTAATTTTATTAATTTAAAATTGAATTTACATTGATTATAGGAAAATTACATAGCTTTGGTCCTAGATACAATATAAGATAAAGTACATGGTTTTGTTTCCAAGTTACAATCTAGAAATCGAAAATTACATGGATAAGCATTTGCTCTACTAACCCTTGATCTAAGTTCGGAGACTATGTTATAAGGTGAGAAGGTGTTAGGCACCCACCTTGTCCGGTGAAACCAGTCTTCTAAACTATGGTGGCCAACATTCATATCATATCATCCAATATGTCAATTAATTTACATGTTGAATTTAATGTGTGTGCATGTGATAAACCCTAATTCAATTGATTAAGCATTTCATTGGGATTGAAAAATAAATTCTAGTAAATGTGTGTGGATGGTGATAACCTAGATTCAAGAATTTGAAAGAATTATTAGACAAACATGTTTTTCATATTTTTTATGTAGATTTAAAATTAAAACTAGTGATATGCATGAACATGTGATGAACAACCAAGAACATGTGAAGAACATATAAAAACAATTAAGAACATTCAAACATATTCAAAGGAATTTAAATGATTATTATCATGCTTTAATCTTAAACTCTCATTATGGTAACACAAAAAACAATTAGGAAAATGGATTATACCTTCATGCAAGATCCATATGATGGAGGAGGAGACTCTTGAGGAAAGTTCTAAGGGTGGAGGAAAAGAAGAGTTAGGAGAGAAAGAGTGAGTCTCACTCAATACCTTGAGTCTCAAGAAGACTAAGATATGACAAGACTACTCAACTTCCTAGAACTCAAGAGAGGAGAAGAGAGGGGGTTTTTCTGTGTCTTGGAATGAAGGAGATGAAGGGTTTATATACTAATGGTAGAGAAAATATGAATGGAAGGCCATTTAATGAGGGTTGACAAAGAATCATGAGCCTAGACCTTATTTTAGCCTTGGGAAAAATCTTGTGCAATAATGGAAAGATAGGAGCAAGCCAAAATTCGGTTTTCCCGTAACTGCTGTAATAGCTTGTAGAGCCAACTTCGAAAAATCATATATGACTCAATTCTGATCGGAATTATCTTGTTCTTGTGCTCTAATTGAAGCCCCAGATGTCTAGTTTCTAGAAAAATTAACCTTATTCACAAATTCAAAATATTCTGAGAGATAGCAATGAAATGGTGAGCAGAGGTCATTTGTTAGAAAATTGTTTCAGCACAGTTAACATTAATAAGTCCCAAATTAGCTCCCAATTAACATTAAATGGCTCCAATTACTCCAATTTCAGACTTAATTGGTTCCAAATTTACTCTAATTAAAAGACAATTGCACAAATTACTCATTAAATAATTAATATTTAATTATCTAATTAATTAGATGTACGCAACCCCTCCATAAAATGTAGTCTTAACCAATTAAATTATGACACATCATTGATCTCCAATTGATTACACTTATAACCAATTGAAATCAATTGTTCATAATCACATATAGTCGGACTCAATTTGTCATAGTGCATCTCAGCCATTAAAACTTGATTTGATGATGACTTTCAATCTGGTGGTCCGATTAGGGCTTATGACCAGTCAATTTGATTGTTACAACATCAAGATCATTTTGGTGAAATGAGATTAAGGATCTAATGGCCAAAATCAAGATGCATATTTTCAAGGTGAAAGTACCATTTTACCCTCCATGTAAGGTTAAATGCGGGTTGCAAAATGGGGTGTCAACAGAATGCCCCTCATTGGCAGAGCTTAAAAAGTGAATGTCAATGTATGAAAGAGACACCTAACTTTGCAATCAATATTTAACCATGGTGAATGTATGATGCATGTAGATAAAAATGTAGACGGTCATGTTGCGAATCAAAATGTGGAGCGAATCTTGAGGGAGATTGCCTACGTACCTCTTAGTGGAAGGATCAAGTCCAAACGTAGTTCATGCATGTAATTTTTTTTTTTTAATGAGTAGAAGACATGCTTACTAGTGGTCATGACAAAATGAGGATTTTAGTCGTGATCTTGAATTTTAAACATGCTTCCCAGAGGTCCGATGGATTTGAAGTTTTGGACGTGCTTCCCAAAAGTCCTTGGATTTGAAATTTGGACGTGCTTCCCAGAGGTCTGATGGTTCGAAGTTCAGACATGCTTCCCAGAGGTCTGATGGCTTTGAATTTGGACGTGCTTCCTAGAGGTCCGATGGATTTGAAGTTTAGACGTGCTTCGCAGAGGTCCGATAGATTTGAAGTTTGGATGTGCTTCCTAGAGGTCCGATGGATTTGTGGAAGGTGATATTTGTGCCAATGTGTATGGGCCCTTTACCCTAATTCCTGCAAAATAAATATTTTCAATTAGTGACAAAATTATTCATTGAAAGAAATTGGACATACCAAGCCAATGCCCCTCTCCTAGTTTGGGACATCTTGCATGTTTTGATGAATGCTGAGTGTGGATAGCTAACTTACTGTTGCGACTACTGGAGAATATGGAAGGAGATCGCAATCTGCCATTTGTTTTGGAGATCTTTCATTTGAAGCTATGCTCAAGAGATTTATCCTTTGAAGCTTTGACTTTGGAGATTTTTCTATTGAAGTTTTCAAAATTTTTAATGAATATTTGTTCATTGTAGATTTTTCCTATGAAGATTTATTCATTGGAGATTTTTCCTTGATAAATTGAGATTTTTTTTTTTTTTTTTTTGAAGAGTTATCTTGAAGATTTATCCTTTAAACATTTGAAATTTTTTTTCTAAAAAAAAAGATTTATTCATGGAGATTTTTCCTTTGAAATATGGAGATTTTTCCTTGAAGATTCATTCTAGAGATTTTTCCATTGCAATTTTGAAAAACTTTAATGAAGGTTTATTCATAGGAGATTTTTCCTTTAAAAATAGTTTTGGAGATTTTTCCTTTTGAAGATTTGTTCATGGAAATTTTTCCTTGAAGATTTATTCTAGAGATTTTTCCATTGGATTTTTGAAATTTTTTTAAGAAGATTTGGTCATGGAGATTTTTCCTTTGGAATATGGTTTTGGAGATTTTTCCTTTGAAAAATGGAGATTTTTCCTTTTGTTCGTGGAGATTTTTCCTTGAAGATTTATTATGGAGATTTTTCCATTGAATTTTTGAAAAAAAAAAATTAAGAAGATTTGTTCATGGAGATTTTTCCTTTGGAATATGGTTTTAGGGATTTTTTCTTTTGAAGATTTGTTCGTGGAGATTTTTCCTTGAAGGTTTATTCTGGAGATTGAACTTTTGAAAAAGATTTAATGAAGATTTGTTCATGGAGATTTTTCCTTGAAGATTTATTCTTAGAGATTTTTCCATTGAAGTTTTGGAAATTTTTATTGAAGATTTGTTCATTGGAAATTTCCAATGAATTTTCCTTTGGAATATGGTTTTGGAAATTTTTCTTTGAAAAATGGAGAATTTTCCTTTGGAATATGGAGATTTTTTTTATGATCACAAAGTGAAGAAGATGAAGATGGACTAGAAATGATGATGATTTATTCATGATGATTTTTTTTTTCTTTTTCTTTTTGAAAAACCTATCCTTTGAATGAGAACAACTTTGGCTAGAAGTTGATGTGAATTGCTGGATAAGTCCTTGTTTAATTCCTGCAAAAAGATAATTTCAATTAGCAATGGATTTATTCATTGAAATGAACCGGAAGTACTTACCCAATCCCCTAGTTTGGGGCATATTCCATACTTAGATTGAAGCTGAATTCATTTGATGCTGTGACCATGGGGGAACATGAAAGAAGATCATGATTCGCCATCCTTGGTTCCTGCAAAAAGGTTTCTTTCTCTAGCTTGTTAGAAACCTATTATCGTGAAAACTTGCACACAATATAAATAGGCCAATGCTACAAGTTTAAACATGCTTAATGCAAACAAATGGGCTTAACCTCACATGCACGCAAACAATTTTGTCACATTGTTTTAAATTTGTTCTCCAAGGTTGTTTGGGTGAATGGGACCAGGCCCCTGCAAGGTTGCCTACGTACCTTTCTTATAGAGGATCAGGTCAAGACGTAGTTCAAGAGAACTGGATTTTGAAAAAGAATAATTTTTTTTTTCTTTTAATGAACAAGAGGTGATCCTTTGAACAACCATTTTAGCAAATCAAAATGTTTAAGAATCAAACAAATCTCTTTAATTATGAAGGATCAAGATCATTAAACTCATGTAATCAAATTTGCTTCATCCTTTTGAACATTGTCACATTAAGTCTCCAAAGGCAATCAAGAAATGAAATGTGATAATATTTGTGAATCACATTGTTGGGTGCAAACAAGGAGAGTGTTCCAGGTTTGGAAGTTTTTTTGAGTCATTTTGAGGATTTGAGAATTTGAGAAATTTTGTCCTAGGACATATCATCCTGTGAGGTTTGACAATTTTAAGCATTTTTCCTTTTCAATTCAAGAGAAAAATATTAGTAGAGTTTAAAATGCACCTACAATTAGCAAGACTTCAAGGAGGTCTTATTCATGGGTTGTAATGTAGGCCGGGTTTTGGTTATGAAATAAATGATATAAAAAGGTTCAAAATTCCCTATGATGTTCCCCTAAGTATGCATTACTCAAAAATCAAGTATTGGAGGAGTTTACTCATTTCTTCGTTGTCATCTTCTCACTAGTCTTCATTAGTCACTTGTATCAACATTTGTTTTTATGCTCATTCTTTTTGAATCATACCTCTAGACTTTCATCTTGTAAAATTCTTCTCTTTTTAAGTTGCATTCTCAAGTTTCCAACTTGGTAGGATTTTCCAATTTTTTCTTTTCTTATTCTTCTTTTCTTTGGCCTTAACTTTTGCCTAGACCGCCCTTTTGGGTTTTCAGTCTAGCGGGCTTCTTTTTTTTTTTTTTTTTTTTTTGGACCCTAGATTTTGCCTAGACTGCCTTTTTGGGTTTTTAGCCTAGCGGGCTTTTTTTTTTTTTTTTTTTTTTGGCCCTAGCTTTTGCCTAGACTGCCCTTTTGGGTTTTCATCCTAGTGGGATTTTTTTTTTTTTTTTTTTGCTGTCTTTCATCTCTTAATTGAATGAACTTTTTGGGGATCTTTTTCCTCCCTTGTTTTTCTTAGCTTAAGTCATTTTGATGTATTCTCTATACATCTTTCTTACCTCGATGCACTTGCACATTTCTATGCTTGATGAATCTTTTCCTTTTTTGATGAACTCTCTTTTAGATGAATCTTGTATTCCTCTTAACATGATGAATTTTAGGCTCTTCAAACTTGATGCACACTTTTTCTTTTTCTTTTTTACATTGATGGAATTTCATTTCTCTTTCCTTGATTGTGTAAAACCTCATTTTTCTTTGATGGTCTCTTGTCTTTAGCCTAATGAATTCTCCACTTGTCTTTCATGTCTTCTAGGAGAGATTTATCAATTAGCTTTAAAGCTACAAGGTTGACTCCTCCTCAACATGAGATTAAAGCATGCATACTTTGGTTTTGCCCACCCTAGGTTTAGATTTTACTAGGTTCATGCGAAAAAGAGGCTAAGTGTTTAAAGGCTCAAATGGGCTAGCAATGGATAATGATCGTTCTAGGTATTAGGACATAATCTTGTTTAACCAAAGATGGCCTCCTATCCCTAGTAATGCTTGCTTGTAAGCACAGTGACTTAAGCTCTTTTAATAAATTCATCTTAAAAGAAAAAGTATGAATGCTCTAATGTTGTGAAACAAAAGATCTTTGATAATTGGTTCGAGTGCATGGATTCTTGGGATTTTCTGACGGATGGATTCTTTTTTATTACCTTTTAAGACCAGTTCTTCTTATATTCTAAATCAAGTAGCAAAAGTCTTTACATGGATCAAATGAAATTAATCATTCCTTGGTACAAGTTGATTGCTTAAGCCTTTAAACATCAAGATTTAAAAAATGTTTTGTCCGAGGGATCCTCATGTACTATTTTGAAAAGGAGACTTCCTCTTTTTTTTCTTTTTTTCTTTCTAAATCTTGAAAGAGAAAAAAAAAATAGGGTCTTTTTGAAAAAGTCACAAGGAAGTTCAATGGTCCTAGTTCAAAGAGCTTAACATGATATTGCAAACCAAATGTGGAGTGAGGCAAAGTTGGGCCACTTGCTTCTTGTTGGTCAATTCAGGATGCTTAAGGCTTGGTATGCTTGAACCTTGATTATGATAAAATGGCTTGGGCTTGCACTTGAAAGGCATGCATCTTGTGAGTTTTTGGCCTTTGATGTTGATCATGTCTATACACCTTTGATGGGCTCAAGTGTTGGGCTTAGACTCATTCAAGAAACAATTTTGGGCTTCCATATCAAGTAGAGTTCAATCATAGGCTTTTGGGCTTGAGTTCATTCATAACATACATGGTTCAAACAATTATGATAGGCCCAAGCTTTGGACTTAAGCTTATCATGGTCCAAATAACGACCAAACACATGCGTAACGAAATGCAATTTACATGAACCAACCTAAAGGTAGGCTCTATAGGTTATTACAACATGGGTAGAAGGTAGGTTAAAGGTCCCTACAAGCTAGGATGTCGTACCTCTCAACTTGTGACGCTAGGAACGCCACGTTAGTCCGAATGGTACAGTTTGTCCTTATGAACCACCATGGCAAAACCATAATGATCCTTGTCACGATGGGTGGTAGGTTCACCACTGGGTATGTAAGTCTCAAGAAGACCACAATCCACGGCTGATACTACCGGGCTTTTGGGCTAGCACACAAATAAAATAAACTTCATTCAAGTAAATGATGCATGACATGCAATATAATGACATATTAGACATATTATATACAAAAAACAATAAACAAACAATGACATGGTTGGCCACCATAACCTAATTGAAGCCTAGCCCTCAATATCCCCAGTGGAGTCGCCACTGTGAGAGACCGCGCCCCCAACTCATTTTTATGTAGATGTTGGGCCAAACCTACGTGAATGGCCGGAGTCGTGTTATTATCTCTCAAAATGGAGGTTCGACTAGTTATATTTTCCCCTTTAGATTAAGAGTTTTACAATGGAGTCGCCACTTATTTAATTATTGGGATAAATAAGAAAACCAAAATTGTAAAATTCCTCATTTTATTAATTTTTAATTGAATTTACATTGATCATAGGAAAATTACATGGCTTTGGTCCTAGATACAATCTAAGATAAAGTACATGGCTTTGTTTCCTAGTTACAATCTAGAAATCGAAAATTAAATAGATAAGTACTTGATCTACTAACTCTTGATCTAAACTCGGAGGCTATGTTACAAGGTGTGAAGGTGTTAGGCACCCACTTTGCCTAATGAAACCGGTTTTCTAGACTATGATGGCTCACATTCATATCACATCATTCAATCAATTTGCATGTTGAATTTAAAGTGTGTGCATGTGATAAACCCTAATTCAATTTATTAAGCATCGCATTTGGATTGAAAAATAAATTCTAGTGAATGTGTGTGGATGGTGATAACCTAAATTCAAGAATTTGAAAGAATTATTAAAAAAAAATGTTTTTTTTTATATTTTTGATGTGGATTTAAGATTAAAATTAGTGATATGTATGAACATATGATGAACAACCAAGAACATGTGAAGACCATATAAGAAAAATTAAGAACATTCAACATATTCAAGGGAATTTAAGTTATCATTATCATGCTTTAATCTTAAACTCTCATCATGGCAACACAAAAAACAATTAGGGAAATAGATTATACCTTCATGCAAGATCCATATGATGGAGGAGGAAACTCTTGAGAAAGGTCCTAAGGGTAGAGGAAAAGAAGAGCTAGGAGAGGAAGAGTGAGTCTCACTCAATACCTTGAGTCTCAAGAAGACCAAGATATGACAAAACTCTCAACTTCGTAGAACTCAAGAGAAGAGAAGAGAGGGGGTTTTTCTGTGTTTTGGAATAAAGGAGATGGAGGGGTTATATACTAGTGGTGGAGGAAATATGAATGGAAGACCATTTAATGAGGGTTGACAAAGAATCATAAGCCTAGACCTTATTTTAGCCTTGGGAAAATCTGGTACAATAATGGAAAGATTGGTGGGAGTGAGGACCAAGCCAAAATTCGGTTTTCCTATAGCTGCTGTAACAGCCTATAGAGCCAACTTCGAAAAATCATATCTAACTCAATTCTGATCGGAATTATCTTCTTCTTATTCTCAAATTGAAGCCTCGGATGTCTAGTTTCTGGGAAAATTAACCTCATTCACAGATTCAAAATATTCTGAGAGATAGCGATGAAATGGTGAGCAGAGGTCATTTGTTAGAAAATGGTTTCAGCACAATTAACATTAATAGGTCCCAAATTAGCTCCCAATTAACATTAAATGGCTCCAATCACTCCCATTTCAGACTTAATTGATTCCAAATTTACTCTAATTAAAAGACAATTGCACAAATCACTCATTGAATAATTAATGTTTAACTATCTAATTAATTAGATGTACGCAACCCCACCATAAAATGTAGTCCTAACCAATCAAATTATAACACATCATTGATCTCCAATTAATTACACTTATAACCAATTGAAATCAATTATTCATAATCACATATAGTCGAACTCAATTTGTGATAGTGCATCTCGGCCATTAAAACTTGATTTGATGATAACTTTCAATCTGGTAGTTCGATTAGAGCTTATGACCAGTCAATTTGATTGTTACAACATCAAGATCATTTTGGTGAAATGAGATTAAGGATCTAATGGCCAGAATCAAGATGCATATTTTCAAGGTGAAAGTACCATTTTACCCTCCATGTAAGGTTAAATGCGGGTTGCAAAATGTGGTGTCAACAATAAGTTTAATTGCATGCAAATTGTAAAGGCACCAACAAATCACCAAAAATAATAAGTGCAATGAAAAATAAATTAGACACGGTGATTTGTTGACAAATGAGGAAAACCTCGTAAGGCAAAAACCCCCACCGAGTGATTTTAAGGTCACCACTCTCAAAAATCCACTAATCAACAATCAAGCGATTACAAGTATAAAAAATCTTACCAACTACCCTAGCCTATCCCAAAATACCAACCTACAATTGAACCTTTGCTCCAATACTCAATTAGACTTGATCTTGTAATAGCCTTCTTTTTTTTTATGCACAAACCTCCAATTTGTGACTAATCCTTTACACGGATCCCAGTGCATGACTAATTTCAACAACTTGAACAGATGTTGTTGGCTGCAAAATTCTTCATTTCATCAACTTTGAAGATCAAGAAGCACTTGGTTACAAAACCTTATGCCGTACAAACGTAGTAGCTTCACACAAAAAAATAAGTCTCTTGATCTCTGTATCTGTATGTGACGACTCTTAAAATAAGCCTATATATATATATATATATCTAGATTTGTGAGAAAAGAAACCCTAAACAAATACAAAAGCCTGGGCCGAGTTTCAAATCTAGAAATTATGAAATCATGATTCTCGATAGATCGAGTTGTTGTCGAGCTATTTATTGAGCTTCACATTAAGTCTCAATAGTAGGCTTCTGTCGAGCTATCTGTCGAGACTGAACAACTTCTCTTCACTTGTTTCTTGGACCAATCTTCATGTCTTTAATACTTGACTTGAACAACATGTTTCTTGAAGTACTAAACCCATCATAGATCTACCCAATTACAAATAAAGCACATTTTGTTAAAGGATTAACCAATTACATCATAAATCTACCCAATTACAAGTAAAATACATTTTTTCAAAGGATTAGCCAATTACAATAAAATATGACCCTAACAGTGGCAAACCGTTAACTCAAAGCCCATCATAGGCAATAGCACACGTTATGAGTTGGTGGGATGAACTTCGAAAGACTTTTGCCCAAATAATGTGTACTCATCTTCCCACTCATCCCCAAATGAGGTAAAGGGATAAAAGAACCAAGTGAAGTGTGTGCAAACAAGTATTGAGCAAGCCTTTATTAAGATTAAGAAATAGGACACATTGGAATCAAACTCTCTATCCCCAGTGGAGTGGCCACTGTGGGTGCAATGCACCGTGCTTGAGGGCTTTTAGGGAATACGCCTCGGTCGAGTGGACCAAAGCAAAGAAACAAGGAGTTGCCACCTAATTTTTTGGTCTAAGAACCATGAATATAGCGCCCTTACGTGAAAAAACTAATCTTACCACTAGAGTATGTATTCAAAGTTTATGTACGATTTTGGGAAGATGTTAAGCACCCAAAATCACCTGACTAGTAGGTCGGCTTCCACTCATTATGTCCTACGTCTTAATCCTATTAAATGCACATTCAACATTGCATCTTAACACACACACACACACTAGCATACATCTAAGCATATAACTTGGCATTTCATCCCAAACCTAACAGACATTTGTCATGCTTATTTACCACATCACAAACCCTAGCATACATCTATCATGGCACACATCTCATTCAAGGCAGCAAACAAAACAGGACAATAAGTATACATAGCAGAAGCACAAACATGGCAAGATCCTAATAAACATGTGATTACATTAAGAACAAATCATCCAAGCAAACATGTTCATATTCATCATCAAACATGTACCCAATGTATGTTCATGTGAATGCATGACTTACCTCACTTACCTTACTGCATCTCAGCACCTATGCATTAATAAATGGACATGTGAATGCATGTTCATGGCATCAAAGCAAGAAAAACAAAGAAAACCCTAATGAAAACATAATCATATGATAAGAAAGAAACAAAGAAAAAGAAGCAGAAAATCGAAATTAGGGTTTTTGGGCATGAGTATACGTGCGCATACATAGGCCTGCATATGCAGTCCAATTGTATGCATACACATGCTTCGAGCCTATGCACGCATGAAGAAGCATGCGCACACAGACACACCCAGAAGAACCCTAATCCAAAAAGCAAGAACAGAAACTAAAAGAGCAACAAATCTAGCAACCTAGCATGCTTTAAAACAAAAAAACAACTAAAACCTAAACTAAACAAGCATATTAAGACATAAACAAAGCAAAGCAACAAGATTAAAAGCAAGATTAAAGGTAGAAGTGAGTGAAAAGAGGTTAGAACATATACCTCAAAATAAAAGCTCTTAAGCTTGATTTTAACCGTTTCCCTCAATCAAATATATTCACAACCAAACAAAAATGATTATTAAATTTCAAAACTCAAGGATCAAGACCAGAAAAGTTCCCAATCAAAATAAAATTAACTTGAAGATATTTTGTGAAAAACTCCCTCTTTGATTCACTATTTCTAATAAATATTAGGTTTTCCCTTATAATTTTCTGTATGTTTTGAAAATGTGTCATGTATAGCTTTACATGGTGAGAAAATATGGGTTTAGAACGGCTCCTAGACGATGTGGGATTCGTTCCAAACCTCAACATTAATCCAAAAAACTTGTCTTTCATAGGTTTCTAGAACCCTAGTTGTGTCCGCAGGTCCATGCTTGCGTACGCATGCCTCAGACCTGCATACGCATACGCATGTATATGTATGCAAGCCTAGGGTTTCCGTGGTCTTTATTTTCCAAAAATAGATTTATTTGCTCATAAAAAATTATATTTTCCATTTTAACACCTCTCAAGTCAATTTGTAATCTGATTAGGCCCTAAACCAACCTTGGGCCTTAGAATTTCAGTATCATTAGGGAACGGGGGCTCGAGTTGTAAGGGATACAAAACACGATGTCTACAATCTAGGTTCCTATTAGTCTTAAGAATGCAAGATATCAACATAATCGAGTCATTTTTTGTCCAAAGATAGTATCCTGATTTAGTACTATCATGGCAGTTGCACACCTAATTAATATCGTGGTGAGTGAGGTTAACGTTCATCTTGTTGTTTATACAAGCCACACTATTGACTATCCTAAAAAGGATGGGAAAGCACCAAGCAAGGATGATTCTAAAAAAACAAGGGAAACTTCTTCATTAATTTGTCCATAGGGATCCTCATTTCTCCTTCTATGAAAGCTATCATGGGAATGGCAAATGTGCCAAACCTCTTCTTAAGAAGATGGTCCCCAAGTTCATAGTGTTCAAAGTGAACATCATCAGGAATATTGTACTTGGCTTTAAAAGTATTTATCTTTTTAGGGGTGTTAACTAGGGAAGCTAGCTTACCCATCCTAGGAATTTGAAAGAAGAAAAGAGATCCTAAAAACAAATAAACTAAGGAAGGGAGGAAAATACAAAGACCGAAGAAGGCACAAAAGAACTTACAGGAGAGAATTTTGAAGAAGAAGCACCGAGGAATTGCTCTTCGAACAGAATTTTGTCTCAAAATGGGAGAAGTGAGAGCAAAATATGCATTTCCCCTTTCCACATATAGAGAAAGAAGGGCGACAAATTTCCGCCCAGTTCTCAAGGTGAAATGGTGGCTACACGATCTCCATCTCACCCCAAAATATAAGGGACAACAAGCCACCTACAGCATTAATGGCTACATGGGGAACCTAAAACACCAGAGACACGCCCCATCAGTGGATTTGAGTAAGTACATGTGAAAAGGATGGGCACATACCGAGTTTCCTGCCAGTATCTTTCTTCTTGTCAACTTGGTAGGATCCAAAACCCCACGTTTCTGAAGGATGAGGAAAGTGAGATTTTGGGGGGCTATTGTGAGGACCAAAAGGACATACAACAAATTAAGCCTTAGTTTGACTCTAATTAGGCCCAACTAGAGGTCTAAATGAGCTATGCAAGCCCACTAAAACTTGGGGAAAAGATCATCCGAAGATATAGCTAGTCCGAAGAAGGAGCTAGGAGATGGACAAGCCAAGGAAGCTACAAAGTTCATAGGCCAAGCTAAACGTATCAATTCAAAGGAAGGTAACAAAAATTGATTGGATAAGTCTTGGAGGAAACTTCCTGGCGAAGATACCATCACCATCGCATTAAATGCAATGCACCAACTAAGAATGCCATAATGAATAGCGCCATCATAGCTTGTTACCTACTCAGTGTGGCCCCAAAAGGAGGGGAGGAGAATGATGGGACAAGTATCCTAGAGAAAAATCACCCACCATCCAAGTGGAGGGCCAGGATTAAGGAAGAGATCCCCGCCTATATAAGTGACTGATCCAAAAATTAGGAGAAAGAAAGAGAGAATACAGTGAGTATTGAGTGAGAATTCAACCTTGTATTTGCCTAAGTGTATAAGCTCCTTGGTAATTCCGAGGAAGAAGTGCTAAAGCAAAAACTTGTTTTATCACGTAATTTGTCCCATAGTGTTGTTTATTATCAGTTCATTGTGAGAAATTATTTCTTTAACCTCGACTGTTGATCCAGAAACTCACTTCTATAAATTAATTGTTGTGGATATTAATCTAGCCCAAGTACTTTTTAGGCCCCTCGGATTTTAGCCCATACAACAATAATCTTCTTTTATAGTAGAAAATGGTAGCTTAATTGGTTGGATAATGTTTTGGGAGTTTTTTTTTTTTTTTTTTAATTTTGAGATATTAAAAAAAAATAAAAAATAATAAAAAATATAAAAATAAAAATAAAAAACTGTTATAAAAAAGCGTGGTAACTATCTACTAAAACGTGGATGCCAAACTAATTGTAAGTGGGATAACCGAATAAGGGGATTGTGGGAGAAAACTTATTGGAACTTGGAAGTCTAAAACTAAGACCTGGATTTAAACGGCTCTAAAAAAAATGTGAATTAAAGGAAGAAACTGCCTTCTTAAAATTTAGAAGTACCGTGTTTTGATAGGAGTGATTATAGCAGATTTTGAATTCCTATTTTGTAGCAGTGTTTTATGTGAAGTTAGAGATGTATTTTTATCGAGAAATGCTATGTCCACAACATTTTCACAACAAATTTTATGTCGCAAATTGTTATTGGTGGAGTATAAAAGTAATTTCAATGGTAGATTCAAATTAGAACCAATAACAACTAACCACCTATAATTTGTTGTAAAAATGTTGTAGACATAGCACCTCTCATTTTTATCAGGTTATTTTCAAGTTTTGTCTTATTTAAACTTAAGGTGTAGAAGTGTTTATGAACCGCACAGAAGTCCAATTCAAGAAAATGAATTTTATAGGGAATCTTGTGGCGTTATTGACCTTATTCTTAAAATATTTGTTGGAGTCATTGGTTACTAAGTGAGGTATTTTTGAACTTTAGAAAAGTCCAAATCAAAGAGGAGAATCCTATTATAAATATTATAGATAGATAGATAATATCTTCAAAAAAAAATATGAATTTAAATAATATGACAATATAAATATATTTAGATTCATAAAGCATTAAATGTTTATCTTAAAATTGACTCTCATGAGTTCTAAGAAAATAATGATTTAAAAAAAAAAAAAAAAAAAAAACTCTAAGAAGATAATGATAAATATACACTTCATCTAGTTAATTTAATAATATTTTTTTAGTTTTATACTTTTATCCTCTTTTTTTATTTGAAAATAGAAAAATACATTAAATAACATATAATGTTAGAAAATAAAATTTTAGACTTTTGAGAAATTGTCGACACCCAGCCTCGATCGGAGCAGAGAACTGCTATCGTATAGCCTTCGTTCGACCACCCGCTGTGGCGACACTCCCGCGCACGCGAGGCCCTTGGAGGCCCCTCTCGATGACTGCGCGTTGTGTGTGCGATTCGTGCGGAGCTTTAGGTGCTCTCTCTCTCAGTGGAAGAAGGTAGGTCTACCTTTAAAGGTGTGGCAGGAATCTTGGCCAAATTTTAAGGGATTACCAAAGGTAAGTAAAGTTATCACTAATCATTGGATTTTTCTAAAGTATGATTGGTCACTTGTTTCTAGTTGATTTTATTACAAATCCTAGGCTAAGAAAAATGGCATTTTTCTTAATCTAATGTGGATAGCAAAAAATCTTAATTCTCGAGTCCGAAAGTTTGGTTACATGTAAGGAAGGTGTTAGGCACCCCACAACGCTTGTCCAATGATAGTCTTTTGTTCTGATAAAATCTTAATTTTCAAAGATTGGCAGTAAAAAACATGATTTTGGCATTGGCTTTCGGGGCTTTGCATGCATAGTTGCTTTGAGGTTTGGCTTTTGAATAGGTGTGGTCCCAATCTATGCTTTCCTAAGGCATTTGGGCAAAATACCAGATTTTCACGGCAAGAATTCGGCGACATGTGACCTTACTTTCGCAACGGAAATTAGGCATCACTTCTCCTTAGGTGACATAGACTGTAACAATCACACCAGAATAGGGGAGTATGTATATATATACATACATCATGCACAATGCAAGCACACAAAGCAGGAAAGTAAATGCCTACATCTCTAGAGCATGGCCCAAAATATAGGTGTAGGAAAATAAACAGGAGTTGCCATACTCTAGAGATGAGGACGAATGGTACATGGCATGATATACCTAATACAACCCATCTAAAAGGGAAAGGAGGGAGAAAGAAAGGGGATTTAAAAGAGTACATAACCAAATAGGAAAGGCTAGACCCCTAAAACTACTAAATATTGTCGCTTGGCTTGTATCTACTTGTTTGCATCTTCGCCCTTTTTGCTTGCGCTTGGGAGACCGTGCCCTGGCTCCATGCATTCTCACTCCATATGTGTACATGCAAAAGCAAAGACAAGGACAAAAAACTAGCAGACAATCAATGAAAGGAAAAGATGGAAAGAGCATATGAAAGAAGCATAAAGCAAAGAAGGATTGATGGGCCAAAAATGTATTGACCCCTTTGGTTAGCCAAGTGAATTAATTAGATTCAATTATATTCAATAAGCTTGGTAGCACAAAAAAATCACCAACTAAATTAAATGCAGCGAAAAATAAATTTGACACAGGTGATTTGTTTACGAATGGAGAAAACCACTAAGGCAAAACCCTACAGGGTGAATTTAAGGTCATTACTCTCGAAAATCCACTATTATCAAAACAAGCGATTGCAAGTAAAAGGAATCCCAATACCTATATCAACCTATAGTTGAACCCTTACCCCAAAACCCAATTGGACTTGTAATGTAGCGGCAATCTCTACTTTCAATGCATGGCTCCCAATACGTGACTAACCAATGATACACGGATCCCAGTACATGACTAACACACTAACTTGAGGAAGATGCTGGCTGTAAAGTTTTTTAGTTCATCCAACAATGAAGATCAAGAAACTCCTTGGTTATAAAACCCTTTAAGCAAAGACGCAATAGTTTCTAGAGAGAATATGATGAACTAGGGCAAATTGTCTACGGTCACAATATGCATGTATAATCACTTTGCTTCAAGTTGCATCCCCTGTGACGGCCCTTAAAATAATCCTTATATATGTCTAGGGTTGTCAAAAACGAAACCCTACACAAATACTCATGGATATGCGTGAAATCAGATCTGAAAATTCTAATTTCGTAATTATCGACAAATTCAACTTCTATTGAGCTTCTATCGAGTTTCAACATTAAACCTCGATAGAAAGGCTTCTGTCGAGATATCTGTCGAGCTATAATGAACAGCACTTCTTCACTTGTTTCTTGGTCAGACTTGCATGGCTTCAATACTAAACTTAAACACTTGTTGCTTGAAGTACTAAGCCCATCCTAGATCTACCCCATTATAAGTAAATGTGTTTTGTCAAATGATTAGCCAATTTACATAACATATGTCTCTAACAATCTCACATATGTCCTAACAAGCATGATAGACATGGCAAGCAAAGAAGTAAGAAAGCAAGCAAACAAACAAGAAGGCAAACAAGCAAACCAGAAAGAAGACAAGCAAGCAAAAGGGTAAACAAAAGGTGGTGTCCACGGGGGACAAATGTGGGTTTGGATCGGATGTCCATAGCTTCATTGTGTTAAAGTATGGATGACACAATAGCAAGCAAGACTCATGCACAGACATGTAAGCAAGTATGTAAAGATGCATAGAAAGCCAACCGGTGGCACAAACAAGCATAGTAAGCATATCATCGCACAGAACGAAAAAAGGGAAAGGTATGCAGAAAGCAACCGACATCATGGCAATGCATCCTAAATGTTTACATCCAAACAAGGTTTCATGGGTGTCGGATGTAACCACACAACCACAAACCCGCTAAGGGCGTCAAGCATGGCAAAGCCTAGAACTAGAGAGGCTAACACAAGCATAAAGCATGGAAGCAAGTAAGCATAGACATGCAAATAAGGGTGATCCAAACCCTTTGATATGGGCCAAGGTATATGGACGATGACAAAGACTATAGGGTTTAGATCGGGTCCAAACCAATAGGCAAAAACACAAGAAAATGTGACAAAAGGAAAAAAGGCTACAATAGCACATGGCATGACAGACATATCTTAGGTCTAGGCACACAAACATGGCATGGAGCACACAAGCACATGGAAGCTAATATTAAGCATGTAGAGAACATAGATCCAAGCACATAGGCATGTGAAAACATAGATCAAGACAAGTAAGCATAGAAACATATACATCAACATGTAGATCCAAGCAAGGCATGGCCGGAGACATAATATCAAGCATGTGAGCATGTAGACCCAAATGTCAACACATGGGAAAGAGAAGATCTAACATCTAAAACATGGCATAAAGCATAAAGCATGTATATCAAGACAAATAACATATAAACAAGCATGAAAAAACATGGATCTAAACTAAGAACATGTTAGGAACAAGATAAACCAAGAAACATGCTAAGGAAAATAATAAATCATGTTATTGAGGTAAGAAGAGCAAGAAAAATGCTAGAAAAGATTTAGAAAGTTCGAGGTGTAGATAGTAGCTAAAGAGCTACATCCACACCCCTAAACCCCAAATCCAAAGTGTAGAACCAAGGAGAAGAAGATTGGGAATAAGAACAATACCTTGTGTTTTTTGTGAAGGGAAGAATCAAAAGACTTTGATGTGTTTTTTGTGTTTGAGAGAGAGGAGAAAGGTGTAGAAAACGTCCAGCAGAGAGCAGGACCTAGGGAGACTTTCTTTTTTTGGTCTGGAGGTGCCTAGGGCCTTTTATAGCCTTGGCATGATTTACGAGGCAGCGGCCCTTGTAGGGCAGGCAGCGGCCACCTTCAAAAGGCCTCGGATCGAGTTGATCTTGACACCCCTAGAAAGATCTTGACTTCCTGTTTCTAAAAAGGTATGGAACTTGAAAATCCAACGGTCAGATCAAAAGTTATGGCTCTCGGAAGTAAGTAGCGCATCGATTGGTGCGTTACCCCAGTTTTCATGATATCTCGGTCGTTCTAACTCCGATTTCGACTCATGAATAGTCGTTGGACTAAGAATTTGATAATCTTCACAATGGCATTACTTTCAACCCGTTCTGACAGCCGGATCAAAATTAGAGTTTTTGGGGGCCGTTGGAAGTCAACTCCAAGTCAAAGTAGGTCAAACTTTGTCAAAGTTGCCAAAAATCTCCGAAAAGCTCGGAATTGATGTAAAACTATGAAAAATGTCATTTTGTGAGGGTTTTGACCTCTTTGACCTTCGGTCAACCTTAGGTTGACTAGGGGCATTTTGGTCATTTTAGCTAAAAAAAAGACACTTTGGATGCTCCAGCGTCCGAACGGGTTGTGCCACATCATTCTGGATGTACTCGTGGCCCCATAGAAAGAAAATAATATTTTTAGATTTTTCGGGGTCCAGCACGTAAATCGAGAGCGGATAAAATACGTTATCAACAAAAATATCATTTATTTGCTTCTTAATATCAAAGAAAATAGATATGCGGAATGTGGTTTTTTTTCTTTTTTTTCTCTTATTGTTATATCAATTTTAATTGTCCTTAATTTTTTTTTATCATAAAGTGGAAAGGTCCATTATACCACTTATAATTAATGAAAAAAAAAACTAAAAAACAAAATGTTATCTTAAAAAAGAAAAACCAAATGTTCTAAAATAAATAATTAATTAATTAATTAATTAAAAAAAAAAAAAAACAAACGTTAAATGGCCTCGTGAAAAACCGAACTAAGACCTTCAAATTTACAAGACTCTCTCTCAACTATATTTATAAGTTATGACTCATCTATATATACATATATATATATATATATATATAAAACCGAAACTTTTGAAGCTCCCACAATTTTCCATGTTAGCACAATACTAAAAAAATAATAAAACAAAAAAAAAAAAACAAAAACAAAACCAAAAAGAAAAAACAACATAAACCCGATGCTGAAAAAAAAAAAAAAAAACGTAAGCTCTGCCTTTCCCATCCCCATCTTCTTCCTCAGTCCTCTACCAACACGATGGGCTACCATCCCCATGTTCTTCCTCAGTCCTCTACCAACTCCTCCTCGATCATACCCACAAACCAAAGCCTCGATCTCCTTCCTCAGACCACCGATTTGCCACAAACCACCCACTTCCAACCTCTACAATCTAGAAACGGCCCCCCATTTGCCGTGGGTCTCATCAAGCCCATGGCCATAGATAACCCAGCATACCCACCATGCCCACCATACCCATAAACCTATAAACATCAAACAGAGATTGAGCCCCTTCCTCAGACCACCCATCTTCTTCCTCAAAACCGATGTCGAGCTCCTTCCTCAGACCCACATGCAAACTCTACAACCCAGAAACGGCACCCCATTTGCCGTGGGTCTTATCCAGCCCAAGCCGAACTCTATATAGATTAGGACTCTATAACTATTACCTTATAAATAGTTGATTCTTATTAGTGTTTTTTATTTTTTTTTTCACGGCTATTCAATTTCTAGGTTTATTGATATTGCATTTCTCTTCGTTCTTTTCCTCCATTCGAATCAAGGTTAAAGGTATGGTATTCGTTTGCCTCTATGATAATCTATGTACATCTAATTTTAGTGCGGATTTCTTAGCTTTTTTTGTATTTTAGTTTAGTTATATCAGTTTTAGAATACAACTTCATGGTTTATTTTTTACCCCAGCCTATTTTGTATTCTAGAGTTGATTGAATTGTAGTTTTAGCTGTGCTTCTCTTTGTATTTGTAATTGAGTTCGTGCACACACTTAGATAATCAGTTTGAATATATGATTTTGTGTGGAAACTGAGCTATGGTCAATTTGAATTGTTTTTGTGTGGAAACTAAGCTATGGGTTTGAATTTGTTTAGTGGAAACTGAGCAAGGTGGAGTTATCAGCTTGCTTCCTGATAATCTTAGCGAAATTGGTGTGGAGTACATTGAGGTCAATTATTCATTACATTGTTTATAATTTAATCTCCATTATGATTTCAAATTTAATTTTTTCAGCTACCAGTTTGATAGTTATCGTCATTGAAAGTGTCAAAGTTTATAATTTTATTAGTACAAATTTTGTAGTTTTTTAGTGAAAGGTTTATTTCGTTTATTATTTTAATTTATGAAGGGATCTAAGAATATATTCCTCTCTCAAAATGGTTTTTTACCCCAATTGTTTTAGGGGTTCTATATATTTGAGAGAATCTTTGAAGTTTGAAGTTTTTGAGTATGTTTTCAGTTTTCGATATTAATTTCTGAGGTCTATGTCAAATTTATGTTTCATCCACACCTCTCTCTCTTTTCGTATTGTTGCGTTATTATTATTTTTTTTTTAATAATGACTTCTGTGTGGTCAGTCAAAAAAAAGTGGGAATGTAATTTATATAGATAATTATAGGTTATTTTGGTAGTGTTATTGGGATTCGGCCATCTTTATATAGCTGTTTGGTATGATTTTTTTTTAAAAGGATTCTATTGATCGTTGACGGAATGCAGTGGCTAAAGTGAGACTTTGAATTAGAATCTCAAATGAATTAATTTGTTGGCTATCTCTGTGCTAAGAAAACAACATACACTGCTGTATTTTTTTTTTTTTTTTTTTTTCAGTTGATTACTATTAGTTTCATAATTTCATTATATATAGGCGTCAATGTTGGCTGGCACAATGACAAAACAATTGACCATAGATGAAAGGTTCTATATATAATACTTGAGGGTGGCTAGCACAATGACAGATATGCAGGAATTTTAATTTCTAATACCTTGAGATTGTGTATTTGAAATTCTTTTATGATTCATATGTTAGATATTGGGATTGGTATTGATGGTGGGATTAGTATTGTACAATTTTTTTGGGGGCTGCACTATTGTAACAAGGTCTAATATAGGATTTAGGAAACATTCAAAATTCATCAATTGCTCTTATTGGAGTGATCTATATTGCACATGTGGTTTGTCACTCTTAAAGAGCATTCTCAAACCAAAAAACTACAATAGTAGTAAAACATATGGTACTTTATGTTAGGAATAATAGTTAAGTTTATTGTACCTTATAATAATTTATATTTCCCCTGTGTATGTTTAATAGTTACAGCAAATATATGGTTGCTGTTTTAAATCTGCTTTTATGCTTGGAGTTTTAATATCATAGTATATTATAGTGTTCTATTCACAAATTTGGATTCTTTTTCTTAATAATGGTCTTTCAATATGGTGCAATGTGATGAAGAAGTTGTTGTATATATGTGTACAGTATAATGGGGTGGTAGTATGCTAGATTATGTTTGTTTTTCTATCTTTGGTCTGAGAAGTAGGTGTCATTTGTCAATCTATTTGTTTTTCATTATTGATAGTAGTGACACGTATTTGATATCAATAATTGCATGTATTTGTTGATTATGGACAACTAAGTCTCTATCATTGGTCTAAGAAGCATGTGTCATATGCCAATCTATATTTTCATATCAAATTGTTTTATAATTTATAATTTTATAAATCAAATTGGAATCTAAGTTTTTTTTTTTTTTTTTTTATGCAAGCTTCATATCAAATTGTTTGATGATATGAAGGAGATTAAAAAAGAAAAATTTGCACTACACTGCACTGTTTCAAACTTTTTGCACTACATCAAACTTTTTGCACTGCACTATTTCTCTTCTATTAATGATTCTTGGCTGAAATATGATATTTAAGATGTATATGTTGTAATACATACCTCAACCTATTTTATTGTCAGGCTTACATCAGTAATACTTCAAATGAATGTAGCAACAACTTATCAATTGAAGAAGATGGTGATTCTACAAAATTTCAAAAACTTGATGTTCAAAGCAATGTGCAACTCACACCAACATCTGTACACTAGGAAAACAAAAGGGCATATTCAGGGACTACTACAAAGCAACAAAGGAAGAAGATACAAAAAACACTTTAAAGTTGTCTTTCAATCTCTAAGATTTTCTATGCACAATTTGTTTTTAATGAATTTGTGATTTTGGTACTAAAGACGTATTGGAACAAAGGAAATTTTTTTGCTTTTATGCACGATTTGGTTTTAAATTGAAACTGTAATGTCCCGGTCAAAAAAAAAAAAGGGGGGGGTCAAAAGCAAATTTTTGTGTTCCCACGTGCCAAGCCCACCTAACCCCACTACCCACTCCCTCTTATCTCTTCTTATGGCCGGCTCCTTCTTTTCTTTCTTTCATTTCTTTCTTTTCTCCTTACTGAAACGCACACACACTTCCACACTCACCACCGGCCTCCACTCCAAACCACACCATTTCACCATCATTTTTCCGGCAAGATCACCGAAAAAATACTTTGAAACCCCAAAGCATCTTCATCACACTTTTTTGAGGTAAAAATTTCTCATTATTTTGGTGGGTTTTGCACTCTTGAGGTTATTTTTATCTAAGTTTTAATAATAATGCCCATGTGATTTATGAGCATTGAAAGTGATATTTATGTGTTTTATGTATGGGTTTTGTATTGGTGGAATTAATTGATGAGTGGGTATAAATTTTGTGCTATTGATGACTACTTAAGGTTTATGTATGATGGAAAAATTTAGGGGTTTTAAGTTATAACATGTGATGGTTGGTGAATTTAATTTTTCCATTGCCATTGGGTTTATTTGGAGTTAGTTGAGGTTCTAAATTTCTTGTCTTGGAGGATATTATGATTTTGCTTTCATGGGTCTCACAATGATGTAGTGTAAATTTTCTGGAAGCTAGTCATAATGTTGGAGATGATATTAAATGGGTTAACTCTATAATTTGGAGTTTATGTCTTGTGAATCGATTTGTTGAGGAACTATGGAAATAGAATATATTATTATTGATGAGGCTAAATACTAGGTTTGCCTAATTAAGTGATTACCTCGCAATTCCTAAATTGTGGCTAGATGCAATTTCAAGCTCTATACTGATTGTGATAAGTTACTTGATATTGTTTAGGTCCTAGCTAATCTCCTTGGAGCTTGGAGAATTAGGATTTTGCAGTTGCAAGGTAAGTAGTTTTTTAATGGGATTTTTGAAAAATAACATGAATGTTGTTTTGGGTTAGACACGTTTTTAGAAATTACCTATGGAAATTATATTTTCCTAAAAACTACTGTGTCGTAACCTTAATATATATATATATATATATGATTATATATGAAAATGCATCATATTTGGTATTGCATTTGGGGAAATGTATTAATTGTTGATATGGAAAAATGAGCATCATTTATTTAATCTTTGATAGGGAAATCATAGATTTTATGGTATAGTAGAAAATTTAAAAATGCTTATCTTATCTTATTATGTGGGAAATTGATAGAAAATCTCTTGGCAAGAATGAAGTTGAAAACCTTGCAAACTTTGTAGAAGTTAGATTATTTAAGGTTTTCTGAAACTACTTAGATATAAACTATGTGTTTGCAAAGTAGTGTAACCTGTGAGTTTATGTTGTTGTAACATCATGCTATGTGTGATTTCCCGGTGATCACCCGATTTGGTTTTTGTGGTCTTTGTGACAACGAAATCAAGTTTAGGTCAGTGCCCTTTTACTTTGGATGACGCGTTCTTCCCTGCTGTCCATGGGGGGAAGAGGATTCCTTGATTGTGTGTGGGTGAGGCTGCTGCCCATGGGGCCAAGAGACCACATGCAAGAGAGGTCCTATTTGATGCGCTTTCCCTGCTACCCATGGGGGAAGAGAAAAACCTTGAGGGTATGGGTGAGGCTGCTGTCCATGGGGCCAAGAGTCTGCATACCAGAGAGGACAATATCATACCAGTTGTGAATGGGTGGATCCCCTAACCGGTCTATGTGGTAGTATTATATATTTGTGATAAATTACCGTATATTAGATTTTATGGTTTTGGAAACTATATTATTAGTACTCACAGATTATACTATATAGTTTCAAGGTGTTTTACTTTGAGAAACTTTGTGCTTCATTATTAAATCATTCTTGTCATATTATTATTATTGAAGATGAAACTTGCATTTCCCCCACCCCTATTAAATATGCTACTTACTAGGCTCTGTCTCATTCCATTACTTTGTAATCTTTTCAGAGTAGGCAACAGTCTTTTGAGACAGTTTTTTGGTGGCTAATAGTAGTTAGACTAGCTACTGATGGAGGCTGAACTTTTGTAATGGGTATATTAGATGGTGTAAATCTTAGAATAGGCTTGACTCATTCTTTTGTATATTAAAGTGGTTGTGATATTTTCCCACTGATGGGACAAGCTAATGATATGTAATTAAAACTCAGACCTCTATTCTTTTGTGGCCAATGTTCATTGTAACTATTGCTTAGAGCTCTGACTTACTTTTAAAGTATTTTCAATGGAATTATTATGATAACACTTGATGTTGGTACTTGTTATGATTTTGTAGATTGGTTTGTCAAAAAGGAAAGATCTACAGGTACTTTGAGACAACATTCTCATGCTTTGAACCCTTTTGGGTTTGGGGTGTGACAGAAACAGAGAGGAATTAAACTCTTATATTTAGTTATTTGAGGATACGACTTTACTTCAACATTTTTTTTAAATATAATGAATACATTGAATATTTAGTGGAAGACATGAAATAAATAAAATTGAAAAATAAACTTGCTTACCCAATGAAACTTCCACTTACTAAGAATGTGCTACTAAAGAATCGATGCTGAATTCCAATAGCTAAAGTCACATCATTTGAAGGTTCATTTTAATTTTTATTTATTTTTAATTAAAAAAATTGGTAGCTTCCCCGTACATCCCATTGGCTAGCGACTAGTTGATATTAAAAGTATTATTTCATCTATATTCCCTCTTGTGAGTTCATGTCTTTTGGCCTTTCTTTGGTATGCATTAATATCTTCTATATATTTGATAAATAAAACAAGTTTTGGGCTTGACTGCCTTCTCTTTCGAATCAAAGTTGATTGGGCCAATTCTTATTTTGTTTGGACTTACTAAAATCAACTCCAACAAAAGTTTATTTAATTTTCCTTTAAATTAATTAAGTGAATACTTCAAGTAAATCCCTGTGAGATTTGCAACTAGGAGATTGTTCTCTTTATCCATTGAAAATTAGAATTTAAAGCAGTCCACACAAATCGCAATTCTCACCATCAAAAATAAGAATTATAAGAAAATAATGATATATATCTTATAGATAGTTAGTTTTATAATAAATTTTAAAATTTGTCCATAATTTTTTTATTTGAAGATATTTTGAAAATCTATGAAATAAAATATAATTTATGGAAAATAAATTAAAAAAAAATTAGACATTCAAGAATTTTTAGGTATTCAAGAATTAGCAATAAATACTTCTCACCTACTTAACTTTGTACAATTTTAATTTGTCCTTAATTTTTTTTTTTTTTTCTTTCTAAAAGTAGAGAAAAGTGCATTATATCACTTATATTAATGGAAAAAAAAAATGTTTTCCGGAAAAAAAAAAAAAAAATCATATGTTATAAGCCACAGGCAGGATTAAACTATAAACCTTCAATATACAAGACTGGCACTCTACCACTAAGTTATAAGTTATTGGGGGCAAATGCTGATGATGCTTTTGCGGAACCAATTTTTTTTTTTTAATTAGCCTTTTCTTTACCAAATGTGTAGCTCCTTCAGGTCATATTCGATTCAACCTCCGTGGGAAAATACCAAATCAAGAAAAGAAAAAATTAGATTTGAAAGGAATGAAAAGATACGGAAGCAGTGTGATCAATTTGTCATGCAAAGAAAACACGCACTCAATTGGTTTTTATAATCGTAGTGTAGTTTACTATATAATAGTCTTCATTATAAGTACATAATCATAGAAGATTATTGCAACACACATAACTTTTATTTATTCCTTCAAAGAGGATACATAAGCCGCTAGAAAGTGGCAATTGAGAGGACATCTCACACTAAACTCTTTTACATATAAAAGATGAGAGAAGAAAAAAATTAATAAATAAATAAAACACACATCATATATATATATATATATATATTGTTCTCTTATTTAGCACCAGCAGCATAAACATATAGCTGCTATAGTAATTAAGGAAAATGCTAGTAGGTTTAATTAGTAGTTAGTGAAAGTAAGCTTGGAACAATGCCTTCATCGTGGCAGCAGAGGAAAGTGGTGTATTTCTCCATGGAATGGTGACACTCAGGACACTTCATGCTTTCTGGGATTTTTCCAGCATAGTGTGAGAACTCAAAGCGGGAACAAGGGTGAGAATCACCACGACGCGTGGCAACATAGTTTTGAAAAGCAACGTCAAAACCCTGCAGTGCCACATTTTCTTTCCATTGATCATACTCAAACAAGGCAGACCAGAGAATGTTTCCATGCTCATTAACCAACACACTAGACCCTCTGCTAAGCACAGCCCATGTACCCTGTCTGTCAAAGCTAAGCACCCTCTTGATTTGTTGCATCACAAGGTCATGTTCCTCATCCTTGCCTAACTGAATCTTTGAGAACAGCATGCTCTCAAGCCTGGTCCAAAAGAACCATATTGTGGCTGCGTCTTGCCAGCAGGAACTGAGTTTTTCCTGTACAATGTTCGCTATCACTCGCTTTACTTGCTCCTTTTTTGTGGCTTTTCCTACGTACACCATCTCTAAGGGTATGCGTACAGCCGCTGCAACTGCTTTAGCTTCCTTTGTAAATTTCCGAATCCACTCCATGTCATCCCCTCCGTAGACGAAAATGTATTTTCCATCTTTAATCTGTTCAATGAAAAAGAGGGAAATGTGAATTACTATGATAAATCCTTATTATCCAAAAAATTTAAACTGTTAGGAAATAATTAATTTAATTATTTCATTTTTTCTTAAAGAGTGTGTTTGCACACAAACACAAACACATGTATTTAATTACCCAGTTCAATATGGTTGCGTCAATGCCATCCACCAATAGCTCAAGCCTCCAAGCCTCTTCTCTCCAAAGAGTTTCTTCTTTCAAGGTAGTGAAAGGGAAAGCATGGCTCCCCCAAATCCACATCATGTGAATTGCATTGGGGGAAACCACTCTCCCCTGAGGGTCTAGGACTACAAGGATGGGCTTGTTCCTGAAGTTCCACTCCTCCCTGATGAACTTGACTGATGCCTTTGGTATTATGGAAGGATGGTGCACTGAGTACCATGTCATTGGATTCTGCAGCTCCTCAAAATGTCTTTGCTTGGCATCAGTCAACTGATCCACAATGGGAATCCACACAACCTCATATGGACTCTGAAGCCTCATTTCATGGACCCTAGACTCGTTATAACTTTGTTCAAGAACCGATAGCTCATCTTGGGTGATATCTAGACTTGAAATGAGCAACAACACATTCTTCCTCCTAAGAACATCAAGGTTAACCTGGTTTTACCAAAATGAAACAATCAAATATAGATAATCATATAACTAATTATATTATCACAACTTAAAAATTAAGACCAAGTATATATATATATATATATATATACACGCTATATGTTGATAGTAGAAATTGTAATGTCTATAATTGTGCAACAGTAATGATAATGATATGTGTTAGAAGAGCCGACCCTTTTCTTGGTGGTACCATCAACAAGTGCCAACACATCATCCCTAGGGCAAATCAAAGCCTTGAGAACTCTCATGTTGTCAATGTGGATCGTTTTGAAGAGTTCGACAAGCAGTTTATATAATTCAAAATCCCTCCTCTCCTCTGCATTGAATAGGAGAATTTCAGTGTATATGAGTGGTATCTTATGTAACGGAAATATATCAAGTCCATGTATGTGCAAAAGAGTGTTGTACCAATTGTATGCAATTGTATAAGATACTTTTATGTATTCATATTTTATATATGGCATTGCATGTTCTATAACGCAGGATAAAACTGGCTTACCAATGTATAGAACGCATTCGTCCCTCATCTTCTTAAGATGTTCAAGTATGGTTTTGAGCTTGTGAGTCAGGGTGGATAGCTCCCATGCTTCTGAGGTGGATAACGCAAACCTGCAATCAATATCCATTTTGAATTGTTAATGTTAAATGCCTTGACTTTTTTTTTTTTTTTTTTTTTTTTTTTGCTGAGAATGTTAAATGCCTTACAAACATTATAGTATTTACACTACTTATAAAACAATTTAGATCTTTCTTTTTATTAGTGTGTACAAAAAATTTCAAGACATGCTTAACAAACCTTTTATAGGCCATACTGTATCTAAATTTAAAGAATTGCACGAGAATAATTGAAATTGGGATGGAGAGGAAAACGACATACTCGTAACCAATGGTAGTGAAACTAGAAATCTGAGATGCGCAGGCCACAATGCTCCTGATAGTCCAATACACGGCAGTTGGAATATGGGTCATGGCTGAGGCTAATGCTGGTACGTCTGTTGTGATATAAATGGATGGTAGTTCTCTAAACTCAATGACACACCAAGTCACTTCTAATATGGTCCTGATTAGATCATTAAGTGCATCGAACCGGGGTTTCAGTGGGATTGCGTGCTCAATGATGCCAGGCACTTGTTTCAGGATTGCCATTGCCTTGGCAAGTTGGTTTGTCGAGTAAATCTGTGCAAGAAGCCAGAATTCTCCATAGTTCAATCCAAATGCCGCTAGGGCCAACACCAACTTTGCGTCCCATCCATAGTGTGATACCATGTTAAATATTGCCACTGTGGTTTGGTGTGCATCTGTGCTACCCAAAGCCTTGTATTGAAGCTGAAAAAAAAATAAATAAATAAACTTTGAATTTTTTTTTTTTTCTTGGATAATCAAAAGATTCTAATTTCTATTATTATGTTGACGTAAATATAGATGGGGCAAGATTTTGTAATCGTGATTTGTTATAACCTCGCAGGCAATTCGGTCAATGGTATATGACAGAGCTTCCAGCATGGCAAGAAAACCGGTATGGTGGGTCTTGTCATCAAAGCCTGGATCAAGGTATGTTTGGGAACCCTGTACAAAAACACAAGCAATAATTAGAAAATGAAAACAAAGAACATAGAACTGGATGCTTTCAATTCAAATAAATTACATATATACATTTCCAACCAAAAATTACTTGTATATATATCTGCTACATCATGCTTGATGGTGTGAACCCGAATACATATAAACTTACAAATGAATGTGATGAGTTTATAAAAATATAATTGGTATAACTTAAATAATATAATAAATGAATATTTGAATTATTTTTTTTATTGATGACACTTTAGTTTATACCGTTGTTAAGAGGGTTTCTGGAGTGAGAGTGGCGCGTCTAAGAATGTCTTCAACAAGTCGAAGAAGGGGTTTGACATCAACGTCTCTGCCATCTGGAGCATGGGATCCCAGAATATGACTGACTAAAACATTGTCATCAGACAATGTAAGCATGCTTCGGTCACCTCTGATCAGTTGGTTCATAGCATTAGGTGCCAGCTTACTGAGCAGGCTGGATGGCTGCGAAGAACCCAGTGGGTTGGGTTGGTGCCATGTGGCTCCAAGGTTAGTTTGTGGGGTGGGTTGTTGCCAAGCCCCAAGATTGGTTTGTGGGTTGGGTTGCTGCCAAGCACCGAGGTTGGTTTGTGGGTTTGGCTGCTGATAAGGAACAAGGCCGGTTTGTTGGTTGGATGGCTGAAATGAAACTTGTTTGGTTTGTGGGTTTGGTTGCTGTACTGCACCATAATTGGATTGTGGGTATTGTTGCTGCAATGAACCATAATTGGTTTGTGGGTTTGGTTGCTGCACTGCACCATAACCATAATTGGTTTGTGGGTTGGGTTGCTGGTATGTACCAGCTGGGTTGCTGGTTTGCTGCAGAGAACCCAAGTTGGAGGTTGGCTGTAAAGGACCAAATTGTTGGCCAGGTTGCAACAATGGATTAGCTTGTAATAGCACATTGCTAGCTTGGCTTGGTTGCTGGGCAGGAGTGGTGGCAATTGGTTTCTGCTGAGGACCAGTTACTGCCTTGGTATCCATGTTTCAGAAGAAAAAAAAACAACAAAGCAAAAGAAGGTTGGAAACTCTTGGATAACGGTAAAGGGAGAGAAGATTGCTTGTGTGTTTGACATCAGTTTTGGCTGGCCTATATATAACCATGTGAAAAGGAATAAAGCGCAGCTAGCTGCATCAACTTCCTTGCTTCCATTGCGGTTAAAACTAAACGTTATGTGGAAGTTTTAGCTTCTGTGGTCCCAAGTTGTCGCACCTTCATTTATCTTGATCCTGAATTAGCAACATTGAAAAAGTAGGAACCAAATCTGGATCCAGACCATTTTGGGTTCAGGACCATTTTACTATGGGTCTAACACTATTTTACACTTGATTATTACTCAGTATGTATATGTATAGTTTGTTACCAAAAAAAAAAAAAACCATGTTTTTGGAAATTGAAGAAAAATATATATATATATATTAAGAGTCACAAAATCCGAAACCACCATCAAACTTGATATGACACAAAGTTAGTAAATTATGAGCTGAACCTTAATGGGTTCATATTGTATTAGAGTTGATATGACTAGTCCATTTAATAAACATGTGATGCTCTTATCTAACTCACAGAATTCATTTTTCTCATTTAACTAAATTTCATTTTACCAATATAACCTTCAAAACTCTAAGTATATAAATTCATTTTCTTTCCTATTGCATTCTCCCAAACCTCATGGCCGCCTCTCAGTCTCAAACCTCAATCTCATTTCACCTCACTTCACCTCACGTCACCTTATTTTCTCAGTTATCATCACCCTTTTATCACTGCAATGTGAAGCTACCACTGCCCCCATCCTTCACTTCTCTCTATCACTCAAAATCCTGGTTGCTATTGTCCTTTACTCTCATTTTTTAACTCTCTATACCATCACATCATCGATATCTTCCTTTACTTTTACCTTTATCTATTTTCTTTAAATTGATTGCTAGGATATGACATTAGCCATTAAAGTTTATTTTGTTTGACATTTTATAATTAATTATTTGTATATTAAAATATGTTTTCGTTTATTTGTAATGTATATACTCTATTAATTTTGAATCTTATATTAAAAAATCTTTCTTTTTTCATAGTTCAAATCAATTGAATTAATACTAAAAAAAAAAATTTCGATAAAATCTGATAAATAGCTTGACATGATTGACCCATTTAATAAATAGGTCGAGTTAAAATTAAGAAAATCTGACCCATTTAATAAATATGTCGAATTAATATCAAATCATATAATTAAATATTCATGAGTTTTTTTTTTTTTTTAGAATAATACTCATAAATTGATACAACACAAATTCAACATATATTTTGTTTATGAATGGAATGTTTTAAACAATGCCAACCAATAATTAATATTAAAATTGTTGGACATTCCTGGGTCAAGATAAGACACAGGTTCGGACCTTAGGATTTGTTAAAATTGGGTTGGTTTTGACCCATTTTCCTTGGCTTTGTAATTTAAAAGCATGGCATGCATCACGTGGTATCTAAAGCAAGATAGAATATACAGTATAACTATTTTAAAAATGATCTTGGCCGTTAATTGTGACCAATGAGAAACGTGTAAAGGGTTTCTGTCACCTGTGGTCCGCTTCCTTGCTTGATTCTCTTTCCTTTTTTTTTTTTTTGTTTTTTTTTTTTTTTTACTTGTAATGATAGTTGAGAATTTTTGTCCATTAAACACAACGTGAAAAGGACAAAAGTAAGATTTGATTCTTTGCTTTTGTCTTTTGCGTGATTAAATTAGAGATTTACTTAAGCGTTAAAGTAAGATTATATTAACAACCAAATTTACCTTTTTAATTAACAACTAGACCCTAGCTAGCATTTTGAACATCCAAAAGGGACTGTCATACCAAACTAATATGCTTTTTGGTCATACCCAAACATGGAGTTCGAAACTGCTTTGAATAACATCCTCTTTAATCTTTATTATCAAAAATAACATCCTCGTCAAACTTTCATGCTTCAAAGGGTCTCAGGCTAAGAACAAGATCACATCAATTTCAATTAAAATAGAGAAAATTTATTTTATGCTTAAGAATTTTATTTTTTGAATCAAAAGTGTCACATCATTTAAAATTTTAAATAATGCAACACTAAATATACATTTAGATCTGTAAAATTAATTTGAATTATGAAATAGTGCTATTTCATACGAAGAAAATCACACTCCATTTTGTACTAATTAATAATTTAAATTCTCAATCCCCAACGATAATAAAATATGGTTGGATAGAACCCTGTCTTAAGAATCAAAGTAGGAGCAACTCAAAAACTGTTTGAAACTGTGCTGAACTCATCGTTGAATAATGATATTTGATCACTCTTTTACCCAAATCTCCTCAACCACAATGAAATTTTGAGTGAAACATATATTCCTTTAGAAATTAGACATCCATAGCTTCAAAATGAACATAAATTTGATTCAATTTGGAATTAAAATAAGGGAGATAGATTATTTGAAATTAGGGCAACTAATTTGTCACAACTATGAGTGAACTTGATATGCTGAGGACAAAGTTGGAGAGAGATTCTAGAGCCGAACTTGATGAAGTTCTAAATTCTCAAAATCATGTTTATGATAAGCCCGGTTTAGGTTGCATTGAGTTAGGAATATGAACCTCCTGAACCTCAAAGTCCCCCACTCCTAAACACAAAATTTTAAATGTACCCCCAGTTGATAGTAGTGAGAAAAGACTAATTAAGCTAGGATAGAAAAGGGTAGAAGACTTATAGATAAAATTCCAATTTTAAAACCCATTTTTACATTCCTCCCTGGGCAACAAGATGGATCCACCATTGCGGTTTTGTTGGTCATATTAGACCAAACTATTTTGAGCTTAGGTCTCAACCAACATCCCTCTCTAGACCTCCACGTAGGAAGCAAAGTAGTTCTAAGACTACTTATTTTGCCACTATTGTGGTGTTACTAGACACACTCATCCAAATTGTTTTAAATTAAAATCTAAGTGTTTTGTGTCTAAGGCATAAGAACCTGAGCCATTTCTTGGAAAGCTATTAAAAGCCTTGAGTGTTTTTTACTACATTCCCTCCTCGAATTATCCATAGATGTTCTAGGATCAATGTCTTCCCACCTTACCGCCCAAGACTTGTGATGTGTGAGTGGGGAAGGACTCCAAGAATGGGGTGTCATTCACTCATTCTTCCTGTACTCTGCTTACTCTGCTTCAATACTTCCTATGTTGTGTCTGGCATTTCCTCTTTGACGACTCCTGCTACATTTCATTTTTTATTATTTATTCCAGGAGTATATGTACATTATTGCATGCAGTGCATTTCACAGTTGCTATTCACTTTAGTCTTGCGTGTGTTTTTGTTTATAAAAAGAACAAAGAAAATTCAGAAAAATGAAAATTCCAAAAAGAGAATTGTTTTTTTATGAGCATATAAACTTGTCTGGCCATAGTACAATAAGTCTATGTTAGTGTGCACATTATTGATTAGACTAGCATTTGTATGCACTTATTATAGTCTGGTTTGTATGTGACTGATCAAGTCAAGTTATCCACTAGACACTCTTGAGGGAGAGGATTATCTCACACGCATACTATTATATGAAACTAGCCACAGACCAACGCGATGCATAAAAATATAAATATCATGTAATAAAGTATAATATATAAAAGTAAATTTTACTTGAAGTATTGTCTTTTGTTTAAAAGAATTCTACAAATATTTTTTTTATCCTTCTATCTCTACAAATATATCATTTTATTATTCTAACTTCTATTGTAATGTATTATATTTGCCTAATATGCAACTAAACTTTATAAGTTTCAAATTTATTATTTAAATTTGTCATCTCTTAAGAAATAAGGAAATTATCATAATAATAAAAAATTATCACAAAATTACAATGTTGTCTTAGTCAAAATTAAAATGAAACTAAAAGAATAAAAAGTTAACTTTATAATAATTTATTACTCAAACAATTGGTAGACATATTCAAATTCCTTTAAAAAAAAAAAAAAAAAACTAAATATTAACTCAAACCAAAATTTAACTAAAGCTATAAAAGGGAAGGAGAAGACTTACTAATGGGAAATTAAATTTTTAAAAAAAAATACCAAAACACATAATAAAAAAGAAAAGGAAAAAGAACCATTAACCTTAGGGGTGGCAATTCGTGTTCGCGTATCGGGTTCGTGTCGTGTCAACCCATAAGTATTCGATTATATAAGTCAACACTAACCCGACATGTTTATTAAACAGGTAAATAATTCTCAACCCTAACATGACCCATTTATTAAACGAGTCAGTTGTGTCGACCTGTTTATCAAATTTTATTAAAATGAAAAAAAATTATGAAAAAACAAACAAATAAATATTTTTAATATAAAATTCAGAACTAACGACTAACTGCATCACAAATAATCATTCAATATTAAAGTACATCACAATATCACAAATAATCAATCACAATATGTCAAAGAAAATAAATCACAACAACTAATAAGTTTATATACCTAAAGTTTGAAGGGTATATTAATAAAATGTCATTAATTAAACAGGTCAGACGGGTCAAACAAGTTCTATTTGTTCAACACTAACCCAACCCATTTATTAAACGGGTCAGCCGTGTCAACCGAATATGACACGAACCCGTTAAATCTCAACACATAACCTACTAATTTCGTGTCGTATCATGTCAAGTTCACAGGTCATGTCAAATTTTGCCACCTCTAACAAAAATCCACCAAAAGAAAGCAGAAAGAGAGAGAGTACTCACAGTTTTGTGTGAAAAAAATATGGATTGGATTAGGAAAACGATATCAAATTTATAGAAAATAAAATAGGGAGAAGGAGTCAAAACATAAGAAAGAGGAAGGAAGTGTAATGGTAAAGTAAAAAGCAGGGGGAGATAAAAAGACAAAAAAGAATGGGAAATGTTTGAAGAAGTGTAACTGTATGTGTGAACTAATAGGGAAAAGAAGAATTTAAAAAAAAAATCTACAAGTATTTTTTATCTTTTTATCTCTACAAATATATCATTTTATTATTCTAACTTCTATTATGGTGTATTATATTTGCCTAATATATAACTAAACTTTATAAGTTTCAAATTTATTATTCAAATTTCTCATCTCTTAAGGAATAAGGAAATTATTATAATAAAAAAAAATCATCACAAAATTACAATGTTATCTTAGCCAAAATTAAAATAAAACTAAAGAAATAAAAAATAGACTTTATAATAATTTATTACTCAAAGAATTGGTAGGCATATTCAAAATCCTATTTCTAAAAAAAAACTAAGTATTAACCCAAACCAAAATTTAATCAAAGTTATAAAAGGGAAAGAGAAGACTTTCTAATGAGAAATTACAAAAAAAAAACAAAAAACAAAAAACAAAAAACAAAACAAAACAAAACACACATTAAAAAATAAAATAAAAAAGAACTATCAATCTTAATTAGGGTTATAAGAAATAACAAAAATCCCCCAAAAGAAAGGAGGGAGAGAGAGAGAGAGAAAGAGAGAGAGAGAGAACTCAATTTCCTGTGGGAAAAATACGGATTAAATTGAAAATATATATCAAATTTATAGAAAATAAAATAAGGGAGAAAAAGAGTCAAAACAAAAGAAAAAAGAAGGAAGTACAATGATAAAATAGAGAGAAATTGGGAGATAAAGGGACAAGAAGGAAGGGAAAAAATTGAAAAAAGTGTAATTGTAGGTGTAAACTAACATGGAGAAGATTAGTTTTTTTTTTTTTTTAAAGAATAAGGGAAAAAGTTTAAATATAGAAAATAAGTGGATGATATGGCTCAACAGAAATATAGCAACTATAAATGCTATGATATCAAATTTATAGAAAATAAAATGGGGAGAAAAAGAGTCAAAACAAAAGAAAGTAGGAAGTGTAACAATAAAATAGAGAGTAATGGGTAGATAAAGAGATAAAAATGAAGGGTAAAAGTTGGAAGAAGTGTAGTTGTTTTTGTATTGAGAAAAATAAAATAAAAAGGTGAATAGGAATATAGGGAAAGTCTATGTTGATAAATAATAAAAAAATGATAAAAAAGTTAATGATCGTGCATGAGTGATAAGTGATCATCAAACAAATTTCACTTATGGAATCTTTAAGGAGGCGTATGTATCTAAGTACTGTTCAAGGATAGTAAGCATGTTTAGTGCATTAGCATTAGTGGTACCAAAAATTTAGTAATTTGACACTACAGAAAACTACTTTATCTCTTTTATCATTTCACTTTACAAAAGACACAACATAAGTGGTTTTGTTTTAACATTCAACACAATAAAATAATATAAATAACAAAATAAAATAATATATTCACTACTGTGGGTGTAAATTACGTATTGGGCCTGGAGTCCAATTCGAATATCACTATGTGTCCGAAGAGGAAAAAAGGGATTAAGAATGAGTCCATGTGGGGAAAAGCACCTGGAAATAAATGATAGGAGAAGTCCGAAGACAACCCTATTAGTCCGAAGAGGTCCCTCTCCTCAGATCACAGGGAAACTTGATTAAGCAAATATACTGAAGGCCTGAGTGACCTTCCCAACTAACTCTACGATAAGGACAAGCTCTGGGCATGCCTAGAGATGATGAGAACAGAGAAATATCTAAAAGGAAAAGCTGTTACCGCCGCATTTAATGCACTGTAGCAACTTTCCTGACCGCATTTATGTGAAGAAGACCCCTGAACAGTACAACCTCAGCTACTACCACTCACGGCAAACTAAAGCAAACGTCTGATGTGACATGTACTTAAGTGAATGCTTAGATGAAAAACAAGTGTACGGTGAAGATGAGGAAGAAGAAGAATATATAAATGAAATAGGCCTCTAAATGAGGGGGCGGAAGAGATTGGGAAGAGATTGGGGAGAAGAAAGGGAGAGAGAGAGAGAATTGTATTCACCTTTCCATGAATAACAAGCCTCTTCGGATTTGAGTATTATCCATTCTTCAAATGTTTTTACTTCAATTTATTCTAACTGGCTAAAATGAATCGTTGCTAAGTCCATAACCAGCCCAGCTCTTTCACCCACTCTCTACAAATTCATTGTTCTAAGTTCATTGGGCTCACAATCCGAAAAATTTGGGCTTGGCATACCAAATTTGAACCCTACAACTACAATAAACAAACAACTACAACCACCACCACAGCCATGGAAACCACCACCAAAACCAACACCACACAATCAACACACAACCCGACCTCACAGTCTTAAATTTCATCTTCCATTAGCATCAGTCAACTGCTTTGGTTTGGTTTTGTATCAAAAATGGAAAGCACCGACACTAGTTCAACAATTAAAAGGTTTTTTTTTTTCTTTTTTTCTTTTTTCTTTTAAACGCTGCTGAAATCACAAACCCAAATCTCACCCACCATTGGAGAAATTAAAATATCCACATGGTGGACAAGTGATATGGTCCACCATTCCACTAAAAAATTGCCACTTATTTAAAATTGTTAGTTAGAAATTTTTTTAAAATAGAAATTTATTACTTACTCAACAATTTTAAACAAGTGGAAGTTTTTTAATGGAATAGTAGACAAGTGACGTGGTCCACTAGAGGACTCTATAATTTCTCCCACCGTTGCCACCACCACTGAATCCCACCAAAGAGAACAAAGCAGAGATGGTGGGTTTTTTTTTTTTTTTTTGGGCTTCTTGCTCTCTCTCAATTAATCTTCTATATCTCTATCTTTTGGGTCAAAACTCAAAAATAGGTTTTTTTTTTTTTTTTTTTTTTAAGAGAAAAAGGTAAGAAAGAGAGAAAAAAACATAGTTTTTAATTAAATATAGAAAGGAGAATAAAATATTAATATACAAGTTTACCTTTAAGCTACAGTAGACAGTAGACAGACATTAATGCAATTCACTGTAGCTAAGTTGCTAAAAAATTCAGCAATAGCTACATCAATATAGCTCCTCTTTTTTTTTTTTTTTTTTTTTTTTTTTTTTTTTAATGGGAATCAATGTAGCTCCTTTTTTGTGATGTTGGTAGTAAAATTTAGCAATATAGCTTTTAGCACCATCAATGCTATTATGCTTTAATGCTCTTATCCATTGTGTCATTAGCTATGCCAGTTACTTGACTAATTTCATATGCTGCGCCAATGAATTACTCTCGTAGTGGTTTTCCTTCAAAGACATTCTCCATCTGCTTTCCATTTCGTCATTATATTAGTGTCTATTGCATTATGGCTTTTAATATTTTACTGTTTAGATATGGTGACTTGTTTGTTCTATTGATTAAATCGATATAATTGAGTACATAATTGGTTTAATTGATAATAAATTAACAAAACCACTACATAATCAATTTGGGGTTTAAACCATTTCTCTCACAAAAAAATTACGACAAATAAAAGACCCATATATTTCAAGAAATTTCATGACATTTGATGATACCAACCTTGCCATGCTTTGGCTGAGATTAGGAGTCGCAATGATGATGCCTTAGTCACTATTGGTGTCTCGCCTTGCCTCATCGTTCTTTGGCCAAGATTAGGAGATGTTGTGATTGCAGCTCAACCATTGTTAGTTGATGACCTCGTCATGATTTAGGTAGATAGTGTTAAGCGATTATTTGTGCATGGACATGTGACCCACATCACGTGGCTATATTCAAATTAGGAATTGGGGGTAGGGTTTGCATGGGTTGAGTTGGATCGGTGGTTTATGCATACATGTTTTACATCTAGTAAAATATCAGACTTTTATTAATTATTTAATTTTTTTAATAAATTATTAGAATTCATACAATATGCTTCAATTTTATTCCAAATTCATCAAAACTATTTTTTAAAATACCAAAATCAATCAAACTAAATAAAATAAAATAATGATAATAAAATAAACTTATCTACTTGGTGGGTTGGATTGAGTAAGATGATTTGAAAAACCTATCAACTCAAACCCGACCCTAGGCTTAAAATAAAATTTCAACCCAACCCAACCCACCAACCCGAAGCATCGAGTTCGGTTGGGTTGGATCAGTTTTGGTCGGATTGGTGGGTTTCATGTACACCCATAATTAGGGGACTATCAAGATTAGGAAAATTTAGTCATTCCAAGAGTGGATTCCAGTTAACTCAACTAAAAAGTCTTCGATGGTTGAATAAAAGATATAGAATTTAATCTCCGCCTACACCAAAAACTAATTGATATCTTGATCTGATGATAAAGAGCTATTATCAGAAGCGCGCGGACTCTATAAGTTGAAATTCTCTATAAAAAAAATGCATAAGGTCAGTTTAGTCCTTTAGTTTAAGGTAATGTGCCGTGAAAGTGACTGTTAAAGTTAACAGTTAGTTAATTAATGGTGGGTGCAAATTGCTAAGTTTGTCCAACTTAGAGTGTTCATTGCTAGTTTTTATAGCTTGCGGTGAATGGTGGTAGCACCCCTACAGTTCAATCTTCAATATAGATTTGTGAGAATGATACCCAAAAAAAAGTATAGGGATCCTTTCATCCTTGAGAATCACATAATTACCACACTACTTAATTTCTTATTATATTTCAAATTTTAACAAAGAAGGAAATTCATAGAATGAACAATTACAATTTTTTCATACTCACAAGCCAGACCTGTTTTGTTTGGAACATGTTATTAATAACATATTCGTATAAATCATCAATACTTAATATATACCAGTACTATATGTTCCTGTTTATTCATCACAGCATTGATACATGACAAACTTCTCCATAGATCGACCACATTCTGCACATACCACTCTATCTGGTATCCTCCCAGCAGTCCCAGGTAGCACAAGGCGACTGCAGTGATGTGGAGAGTGAAGCTTCTTAAGGTGGTCATTAATGGCTGCCACAAGACCCTTTTGCTGTACTTGACCCTTCCACTGTTCATATTCAGAAAAGCAAGTTAAGAATGTGCTCCCCTTTTCCTTGGTCATCTCAGCTGATCCTCTGCTAAGCAAGGCCCATCCACCTTCGCTTGCATCAAAGCTAAGTATTGACATGATCTCCTGCATTATAGGATCGGTCTCTACAGTTCTTCCCAGTTGCATCTTGGATTGCCACATACTTTCTATCCTAACCCAAAAAAACCAAACCGGAGCTATGTCCTGCCAGCAATAACTGAGTTTTTCTGTGCTGATGGCCACAATGTTTCTCCTGACTCGCTCTTTTGGGTTGCTCTTTCCCACATAAACCAACTCCAAGGAAATGCCTGTCGCTTGTGCCACAACACTAGCAGCATTTGTAAACTTTCGGATCCACTCCATGTCCTCTCCTCCATACAAGCATATGTATTTTTCTTCTGATATCTAAATGAAGTAAGGAATTGATTTAACATTATTTTATAATATAAAAAAAATATTATATACACAATATTTTTACAACAAATCTTAAATGTGAAGTTATTATGAGTGGACAAATAAGTAATTTAAGTAATGGATTCAAATTAAAACCAATAACAACTTATCACATATAATTTGTTATGAAACAATTGTAGACGTAGTACATCTTATAATAAAAAAATAACTTACATGTGTGATCACTACCTCCATCCACTTTGCTTAAGAGAGTGTGTTGTGTATAGTATAACTTGCCACACCCTCCTTTAAAAGTTATCAGGGCTTTTGAGTAGAGTTATGATGTGTCTTTGTATTAAAACCCTTTTTTCCTCTCTCCTGTGTGTGTGTTTGTTTCTTAAAAAAAAAAAAAAAAAAAAACTACTCCCATCCACTTAAACCCTAGCATGCATGGCGTGGGACTACTAAAACATTAGTCGGGGCTTGTCACAACTTGAATCCACGACTCTTAGAATGGATCCACAATGACTTCCTACCACTAAATCACACCCTAGAAATCTAAGATGGTAATTGATTTAACATTTTAACTTTAGAGTCCGTTTGATTGGAGTGAAACAGGGAGAATAAAAAATGAGAGAGAGAGAGAGAGAAAATATGAGAGAAAATGGATTTTGTGGTTCTTTTGTTGGGGTGGAAAGTTGGAGGAATTTTGATGGGGACCAACTTATTTCTCACTAATCCCACCAAAATGTTTTCTCTCCCATTTGAAGGGAAAACGCTATTACATTTTTGCCCCTCTTTTTTAAAGTGGAATAGAGACAACAACAATCATCCCTCTCTTCTAGTTTTTCTTTTATCCTTTTCCCCTTCTTTTTGTCCTTTTCTGCTTGTTCTTTCTCTTCTTTTCCTTTTTTTTAATACTTTTTTCCTTGTGTTTTGTTTTGAAGTAGTAACATTTTTTTTTTTTTTTTCTGTTCTTTCTTGTTCAGCATCCATCTCGATATGTGCTTTTTCTTTTTTCCCAATGTTTTTATAAAAAAAAAATTGTAATAAATATAATAACAAAGAGAAAAAAATAATATAATAGGTATAATGTTTTAATTTTTGTAAAATGTTATTTTATTAACTTTAATTGATAAATAAGTAATATTTTATTACAAAGAAAATAATTTCTTATATATAATAAAATAAGGACATAAGAGTAAATTTAGACAAACCACATTTTCTATCCTTCTATTTTTTTTTTCTCAACCAAAAAAATAAGTTTTACTTTCCTTCACTTTTCTACCCTCCAACCAAATACTAATCTCCTCTATCCTCCAACTTTTTTACCCTTTCCCATTTTTTCATCCTCCAACCAAATAAACTCTTAGTAAGCGTTTGGATTGCGGCGGATGGTTGTGCATTTGCGTTTTCTTCTTTTTTTATTTTATTTTATTGAGAAGTGCTCCATCACGTGGGATGTTGTCTGTCAGTGGGTCTCATGCAATGCACACGAGACACACTACCTCTTTGATAGCAAAATTTTCACAAAAATTGCACTGTTCAGTGAGTCCCATGCACTGTTCATGAGACCCACAAATCTCTTTTTTCAACAATACTTTTATAAAAATAAGTCTCACGGTATTATTTACACATTTAAAAATTATTTTGCTATACTGTTTTCAGTTTTCAATATTAAGCAAAATAAACCATATTCAAACGAACACTTAGTATAAAAAGTACAATGCACTTTTAAGATATAAATAGTAAATACACCAAGTAAGAGCACTCACAAAAAAAATGCTAAAATAACTCAGCATCTCAACCACACAAAAAACACCCTACAACAAAGTTGGTATAACTAAAAGTTTTAGCTATATTTTACCTCATGCTATAGTGTACTATTATTAATAACAGCTCACAGTATCATATAAGTCAACATTAAAAAAACATTTTTTTATTCCCTCCTCTCTCTTCTTCTTCTTTTTTTTTTTTTTTTTTTTTTTTTAATTCCCTCCTCTCTCTCCGCTCTCACTTCTCTGTTGACTGGGTTTGACTGTGAGATCGGATTGGCTGTTCATGGGTCTAATTATGCTCCGATGGTTTCTTGGCTGTTCGTGGGTCTGATTATGCTCTGGCGATTTCGTGGGCATCGGTGGTTTCGTGGGTCTGATTCTGCTTCGGTTGATTGTGCTCTAGTAGTTTCGTGGTTGTGAGATTGGATTCATGGGCATCAGCGTGGTTGTGCTCCAGTGAGTTTTTGTTGGTTGTGCTCCGGTGGGTTTTGATTGGTTGTGGTGGTCAGATTCATGGGTTTGGCTATTATGGATTCGTGGTAATCAGATTCATGGATTCATGGCAGTCAGATTCGTTGGTTGGCGGGATTTTTTTTTCTACTGTTGTGGTTTATGGTTGTGGCCGGTGGGGCGACGTTAGAGGTGGTAGAGGTGGCTATTGTTGTTGTGTTGGTTTTCTTGGTGGCAGTGGGTTGCTGCGGGTGTTTGTGGGTTGTTGAGGTAGATGGTGGCTGTAAGTTATGGTTTATTATATTTATTTTATTAGTTTGTTTATATTATTTTAATGTGATTTATGTTAAAATAGAAGTGTTTTGATAGCATTCGGTGTATTAGTGTTGGTATAATTGTATTCGTAAAAGTAAAAGTTTTGATGATAGATGTATTGTAAAGTATATTGTTAAAATAGATAAAGTATATTTTTGAGTTGCTAAAAACTAAATTATTTTGCCCTCTTACCGTGAATACTCAAAAGCACTAAAACCAAGTCATTTAATACTAAAATAAAACATAAGCTCAAAAAATCATATGAACAAGTACATTTTTTTTAGGGTAAAATATCATTGTCATCCCTAAACTATCACAAAAGTTTATTTTTCGTTTCTGAACTTTTAAAAGTTCGTTTTTCATCCCTGAACTATCACAAAAGTTCGTTTTTTATCCCTAAACTTTCAAAAGTTCTATTTTCGTACCTAAACTTTTCCAAACGTATTGATTTTCGTCCCTCCGTCTGACGGAGTACTGATTTGGCTTTGACAGTGTGCTATGTGAGAGAGACGAAAATCAATACATTTGAAAAAATTTAGGAACGAAAAACGAATTTTTAAAAGTTTAGTTGGCTTCTTTTTATTGGTTTGGAGTACAATATCAATTATACTACCTAAATACTTTCTCGCAGGTGCAAAGTTAGGAATTTTTACTTGGGAGACCAAGTATTCGTTTGGATAAAGACCTAAATTCTGCCTTTCATGTTTTCTTTTCTTTTTTTTCTTTTTTTTTTTAGAAGAGCATTTATGCTTTTTCAATGAGTCTCGTGCACTGTTTACAGGACTCACAAACTTCTTTTTTTAACAAATTTTTTATTAAAAATGGGTCTCACGGCATTATTCACACATTTAAATATTATTTTGTTACAATATTTTCAGTTTTCAACAATATAAGCAGTATCCAAACACACCCCAAGTTACAACAATAATATATTTATCAAGACAACCAATCATATGCACATATACACATTTTTTTTATTATACACACACTTTTTTATTTGATAAGTTATATATATACACACACCCTAAAAAAAAGTTTAATATTTTCAATCAAAATTATGTTTGATAGAAATCTTTCATAAAATAAAATTCATTTTTATCATTTTTATAGTAAAATTCTCTATAAAAAAAAAAATCATTTTTGATACAAATTATCAATTTTTATACTAAAGTAAGGAAAAAATCTTTCAATTGAACTAATGAAATTTTCAAAAACATGAATGATCAAAAACTTGGAAGATTAAGTTAGGCACCAAATATATTTGAAACTATCTTGTTTTAATCTATTATATTGTAACTAAAGAGACATTTCATATATAATTTGAATGACATTATTTTTTTAATAAGTTAATAACTTATTAATTGGCACATAATTGGTTGAAAAATATATAGATTCAAATATGTTTGGTGCCAAACTTAGTCAAATATTTAATAGATATAAGAGCACATTTTACAATAAAAAATAGAATTGCGTAAAAATTGTTATGTCTTTATAACTATTAGACCAATTTTTTTTTAAGAGCATCATTGAACTAAATCAAATATTTGGAGGCCAATTCTTATTTTTATTGATTAAATTTTGCAAACATTAAAATAATATTATATATATATATATAATTTTCAAAATTTTGTGGGGGCCGTGGCCCCCACCCTTACACATAGCTACGCTCCTGACTTATTCCCTAAATACTTTTCTTATGTGTTTGATGTGAGCAATTTTGACATTCATGCATGCACATGTGGATCAATTTGTACATGCATGGCATGAATAATGGCACATAATGGTTAAGTTTCTGTGAGAAAAAGCTGACAATTAATTGTGAAGATGTACTTACCCACTTATTTATCAATGGGTCAATGCTATCCACCAACAAATCAAGTTTCCAAGTCTCTTCCTTCCATAGAGCTTCCTCTCTAGCACTGGTGAAAGGGAAAGCAGTACCCCCCCAAATCCACATCATGTGGAGTGCATTTAGACTTGAAACTCGTCCTTGTGGGTCTATCACCACAAGAATTGCCTTCTTCCTGAAATTCCAAACCTCCTTGATGTACTTGATCACTGCCGGCTCGATCAAGGAAGGATGCTGCACGCAGTACCATGGCATTGAAGCCTGCAGACTGTCAAAATGCTTTTGCCTGTTCTCAGTCCATGGGGCATTTGAGTCTAAGATTGGGAGCCACACAACTTCATGTTGCCGAGCGTCATTGTTTATCTGTTCAAGAATAGCAACCTCTTCTGGCGAGATGTCTACGTCTGATATGAGCAGTAAGACATATTTTCGCCTTAGGACATCAATGCTAACCTGATTTGGTCATTAAAAAAATACCACATATAGTTAGTACTGTAATCTGCAAAGATATTCTTACACCTTCGTGATTTGTATTAGCTAGTCATTCCATTTCACTTCCTTTTCCGGAGTTCCTATCAGTTCTTGCTTTTGACTGGTTCTTAATAGCAAAACTCTAGGGGGTAAAAATGCAACATTTTATTACATACGTAAAAAGGGTACAAATTAAGTTGTAACGTAGGACATTCAAAAGTATATGAATTCTAGAACTATATATAAGAAACATTTAAAAAATAAAAATTCATTCTAATAGAAAAAGACTTCGGAAAAGTTTTGTTAAAATGTAAGAGATGAAAGGATTGCATACCCTTTTTTTGGTGACTCCATCAAAAAGTGGCAGCAGGTCATCCTTTTGATAAATCAATGCCTTGAGAACCTTCAGGTTGTCAATATGGATCATTTCCATCAAACGATGAAGGTTCTGATAAGCTTCCATTTGTTTTCTTTCATCTGCACCAGATTATCCAACATTCATTTTATGAGTCTGTTTTGCTTATTAAGTACACGCATCTATGACATCTCAATGCATCTAAACTCACCTATATGCTTATAGCATGTAGACAATTGAGTTGCTAGGTGACTTTGCATGTTGCCGACCTTGTGAGCCAAGCTAGATAGCTCCCAAGACTCTGTAGTTGATACTATGTGCCTGAAAGCAACAGCCAATAACAATTCCATAAGAGTATTATTGGTGATTGATTTTCTAACCACTTAAACTTTTAGGAAGGTTATTAAGTTATCAATGTACCAAAGCAAGTAGTCTTGAGTTTAAATGCTATCTCCACTCTACCTCTCATTTAAAAAATAAAAAATTCAGCGTATTGAGTTTCATTTATTAAGTGAGAATTTAGGTCACTCTCTTGTAAGGTAAGTGATTAAATTCAGCATTTCTTAAAGTAATCTTAATGATTTACTAGTATTGTATGGATGCAGGTTGCCAAACATCAAGAATTAGAAGAAGGAAAATTTGTGTACCATATGCAATAATTTCAAGAAGTTTGCTTCTAATTGCATAAAGGGCCAAACTTCCTTTTAATAAATGAGCCAAACGAATGGAGGTAAAATAGAGAGTGCATTTGAATTTAGAAAAATGGTGAATGTAATCATTTAATTTTTTTTTATTTTAAATTGTTTCTTAAAAAAATATTTTTTTTATAACATTATTCTATACACCCATACTCCTCATTAAGTAGGACTCAACACATGAAACACGATCTTTTCCATTTCAAGTCTTGTCAATTTCATCCATTTCAATGTTCAATTTTATTTTTTAGATCATCTAAGTCGTCTAATGATGCATAGACTGCCATACCATTTAAAATTTTAAATGATATGACAATATGCAAACCTTTGGATTTGTAAAATTTAATGTAATTCATGAAATAGGTGAAACGGACAATACTTAAAAAGAAAAGAATATTCTTTTACACTTACAATTGAGTAATACTACAGATACAAACTATTTTACAATATTTCTACAAACTATTATTGTAGCAAATCTTTATTGGTTTTCAACTATGCCCACTAGTGATATCATATTTTCACTTACGAATAATCACTCACCACATTAGCAGTTTGTAAAAAAATTTATAAATCTAACATTTTCCTTTACTGTTTTACATCAATATTTGCAATTGATGTGCAAATGTCCACATTTTAACGCATAAAATATAAAAATTAAAGTGTGAATAAAAAATAAATAAAAAATAGTTTTTTTTTTTTAATAAGAGTTTCAACCTATAGCGTCTACTCCTGATAATATTTCTTTATCATCAGACCAAGACACCAATTAAATTTTGGTGTATGCGGGTTTACTAATTGAGCTAGTTAAAACCCACAATAAAAAACCATTTAAAAAAACATTGTAAAAGTTGTTTTTTTTGTTTTTTTTAACCCCTTTATAAAAAATAAATAAATAAAGAGAAGAGTCATGAATAGGAAACATACTCCAACCCCGTGAGGCCAGCAATCTGCGATGCACAAGCCACGACACCTCTGATGGTCCAATAGACAGCAACGGGTATATGGGTCATGGCCGTGGAAAGTGCAGTGACTTCAGTTGTGATGTACTGAGGTGGTAGCTCCCTAAACTCCACAATACACTTGGTAATGTCTACCATCACTTTTACAAGGTTATTTATCGTATCAAACCGGGGTTTAAGCATGCTAGTTCGCTCCAATAGTTCAGGTATTTTTCTAAGGATTGCCACTGATTTGGCCAGTTGATTTGTGGTGCAATTATGGGCTAGAAGCCAGAATTCCCCAAAATTCACTGCACAGGCCGACAAGACTAGCACCAGTTTTGCATCCCATGAATAATTTGTTAGCATATTCAATATTGAGATTGCAATTGTATGTGCATCCCCGCTACCCGAACACTTGCAGGAGAGCTGTACAATTTTTAGTACTTAAAAATAAGTAAATGACATACCACATAAAACATGAGAGAGAGAGAGAGAGATCCCATTTTGAGAATGCTGAAGTTTTTTTCCAAAGCAGTTTGGATGGATCTCTTTCAACCTGTTATGTGACCATTCATATAATCATCCATATATGGTACTTTAAAGACATGATTGGTTAAATCATTTGAACAAATTTCATTATTATTAAACAGATCAACACATGACTAAAAACATGCGTATATAATCATTTGAACCATCACATAATAGAGGTCCTTCAAACCAGCTTGGAAAAAAATTCTATTCTTTTTGGTTTATAATAACCTCGCACGCAAGTTGATCAATGAGATATGCCAATGCTTCAGGCACATTGATGGAGCTGGCTTGGTTGGTCTTGCTCTCCAATGCTTCTGCGCGTGCTTGAATGCCCTATCCAAAGTTAAAAAATAATGGATTAGCTAAGTGCCAAAAAAGGCGCAACTAAATAGATGTCCTACAAAGTTACAACTACTTACTTTGATAATATGATAAATTATTAATTGTCGCAAAATTTTAAACAGTTAGGAAATTATGAATTTAATCATTTAACTATTCATTCTAAAAATAGAAAATATATAAATTTGCATAGTCATTACCGGCACAACAATGGCCTCAGTGGTTGGAGTGGCACGTTTGAATATGTCCTCAATGAGATGAAGAAGAGGCCTGACATCAACCTCACGGTCATCAGGAGCATGGGTTGCAAGAATTTGCTTCGACATCACATTGTCATCGGAGGACGAGAACATTAGTCTGTCACCTCTTATCAGTCGCTGTGCATTGGCTGATGTTTGTGTTGCGGTGGCCATGTTGGTTACTACTGGTTAATCAAAGCAGGACACAGCAGCAGTCTATAGTACTATTCTGGTTGTAGAAGAAACAATGGCTTGTGAGTGTTTTCCTTGCAATAAGGGCTTATCCTTTTTATAATCATCAAAGAAGGAATAAAGTTTATTTGAATCACCTTCTTTGCTTCCAATGTGGTTCAGTTCTTTGGTTAACTTAACACAGAGATACCATGGTGACATTATTTACACAGCTCTTTAACTTTTCTTTTTGGCCCACAAAATTTGTACTTGGTGCACGGCATGGGGTCACTTTCCTATATTATTATGTGAAACTCAATATTTTTATGAAAAAATCAATCCTAGTACTTTTTATTTTTTGAAGAATAATCCTAGTACATTATATTATCAAAAATAAATAAAAGTCTTAATACTAGTTAATAGTACATTCTGACTTGATTTTTTCATGTAGAATGCTATATTTATGGGGACAAGGGAAAGCGTAGGCAGGTAATTGTTGACCCATTGTTTGCCTCAATGTAGAGGATCCACTATGCGATGTAACTGTTGATTAACGTGCAGCGGTTTGTTGTACTTGTACCCCTAGAGAAATAAAGGTGTCTCGGACTTTCTTCATGATTGGGAATCAAGCAAGAGTAAGTAAATTTAAAAAACAAAAGTGATTTTGTTCTTTGCTCTCTCTTTTAGCCAAGAAAGGGTTCTCTTTTTCTCTTTTTCTTTTCTCTTTTTGGTCATAGCCAGGTGACGTTTCTCAAAACCACAAACTTAGCAAGAAGCATCTAAAAGACAACAAACTTGTTTCTCTGTCACAATTCGAATTTTATCATATTGCTTCTTTTTTTCTCCTTATGTTGGTTCCGTTTTAAGTTTTTATGCCCAACTGACCAGGGTCATTTGTTGAAAGGTCAAAACTATCCAGTGCAATGGTCTGTTATCTTCCTAAAATCACTCTTCTAAAAACAAAAAGGGGTAGATGAGCTTTCTTTAGGAAGCCTTGAATACCATTATTTAGTTGTATGTTTAAAGCTGATTCAAGAATTTAATTTTACTAGGGAGGAGGGGGGAGGTGGGAATTTGAGAAAGAGAGATTTTATTCTTCAAATTTGGTGTACATAAGAAGAATTAATGCTTTTTACAAAACTTGGTGAAGCTTCTATATAAACTTCATCTTCTTCATTTTTTTTATTTTTTTTTTCTGAGAATGTACTTCATCTTCTCCATTGGTTTCTACACGTCTCACCAATGTGCGTATCGTATGTCAATTATAGACTCTAAATCGACTCCCTATTTTAAAATAGAATTGGGAGATAAATTGTCTTAGTTGCACACACCAATGTAAACACCCTATATGGCAATCAATATCAAATTCGAGTTTAAAATAGTCATCATTTCATAACCTTAAGAGTAAAAATGTCAAAGATTGTGAGTTCAATTTGAAACATCATAAGAACTTTTAATGATCAAACATACATTTTTGTGCGAATATCAAAACATTGCTTTGGAAAAGTATGCAACATCAAGTTTTAACGGCATCGGCCACTATAAGCCTTATAACTCAACTGACACTTTTTTATATTTCTAACTAGCTAAAACATTTAGTGTACAAATCTTTTATCTCCCATTGTAACTATTAAATTATCAAATATTAGAACATCAATTTGGAAAATCACAAAAAAAATTTACCCACAAATTAAATTATATACCACTGCATTAGAATCCATCACTCCGAAGGTTCTTTAACGTTCATTGAATCCAATTGCAAGATTCATGGTTCTACTAGGCACATCAAGATGAACTATCATTTGTTATCTCCAAATCTTCCTCAAGACATCAACAACACATTCCCTTCATTCCACCATAGGGAGAAGTTTCATGGATCTTCAAATGAAAATGGAGGCTTGATCAATGAAAAGATTCATTCATTTGCAAACCTTGGAGAAGATCTACCACTAAAGTTTGTTTTTGGAGGCAGTGCATGCAAGTGGTATAACTCAATTTTTTTTTTTTTTCTTTTTTTTTCATGCTGGTGAACAATATGTGTTTTTCTCTTATGATACCATGAATTTGAATTAAATTTTAAGGTTCAGTTGAGCATTAAATAAGAATTTCCCTATGAGATAATTAATGAAGGATATGAGAAGGTAAAGATTTTTGAAGAGCATAATCACATGAGATATTTGTCATCATTATGAAATATCATATCAAATGCGAATAACTTTGGAAAAGGTAAATCCTTGAAAGTCTGTGTAGCATGAAATGAGTTAAGTATGGATTCATGAAGCAAAGTAATAATCTTCCTTTTCATGGATTTTGAGTTCTTTTTATTTAGTCTCACATGCAATTTATTTCTATGTTTTTTTTTTTAATTGTGTTTTATAGAATAGTGGATTAATTGATAGGATTATTTGATTTATTGATAATTTGGTCATTAATTCTTAGAACTCCGATTTTTAGATTGGGTAAAATGGATATCTAACACTTACTTATCTCGTCACTTAGACTTTGAATTTAGATCAAAGATTAGATTAGTGATCTTTTCCATGTAATTTTCTTTTTCTTAGGCTGTAACTAGAAAATAACGAAATGTAATTTAATTTCCCTGGTCTTTTATATGTCAACTTGTGATATTTAGCAAGAAGTAACTAAACAATAGCGTGTGGGTTTCACAACAACCGACGTTTTGGGCAGTATGTCATAGCATTATTGGAGTCTTGGGTAGGGTGTTTTTTTTTTTTTTTTTTTTTTTTGGGGGGATGAACGAGCCTCTATGGTTTTGCACCATTAAGGCAATCTGGTTAAATACTTAAATCATAGCTCAATTTGGTTTGTTACTATAATGGGAACGGTGACTTTTGGATCTGTTATATTTATGAGATCATGTCCACTAGCATTCATGGTGATTCAGCTTGACACTTATTGGGAATTTTGAATAGTGTCAGGTGTGAAGAGATGTACAAAAGGAATTTTTTGCACGGGGCTATCGTACAATGCACTGTCCTTGGGCTTATGAGTTCTATAAATTCTCCAAACTCATTTGGAAATTTTCGTAGGAAATTAACTAAGATAAATGAGAAGAAAAAAAAAATCTCTTTATACAATAAGCCCGTGAGATTCTCCATCTAGGGCAAGTCTTTCGTACTCCTAGAACCAAGCTCTAGCAAAAGGGAGTGGATCCCATGGTGAGTCTCACGTATGTAACACAAATTTTCCAATATTTACTTTTTGTGAATTGCAAGTTGGTGAGATTCTCCAATATAGGTTGCTGGAATGCTCTTTTATGCCCTCCAAACCTTAACTCTCATATCTTCCCCAAGAAAATGTACACGGTTTTGGTCAATTTGTACATTTTTAAATGAAAATGTGTGTGTGTTTCTAAAAGTAAGGATTGGGAGTTAGAATGCAAATCACTAATAACTCTTTATCAACAAATTGAAACTTCTACACATTTTCATTTGACAACCTACTTTAATCCAAATAAATTGCATAATTATAAGATATTTTGTATTTTTATTAATTAATTAATATTAAAATGTGCCAACAAATACACATAATTCCAATACATTCCATTAGTTTATGTTTTAGGTTTTTTTCCTTTCCATGAAATTTCAAAGCCTATGAGATTTTATACTACTTGGAAAAAATCGCTTATATTTTTAGGTTGTGCTTGATCTAATTGTTAAGAATTTGGTTATATACTAAGTTGATAAGCTCATCCCTTTTCCTGGGATTTTCACCTTTTGGAATGAGGATTAGGGTTATAGGATTTAGTTTTTTTTTTTTTTTTTTTTTTTAATTAGTATTTTTGAGCACATAGACTTTGGGTTTTTGTTTTCATTAATATTTTGGAGATTGTTTTAGCAATTGAATATTTGAGGCTAGTTTTGTATTTCATTCAAAACGATATTTCTTTGAGAATAATTAATACTTTGTGACGTGTAATGGTTGTGACGTGTTTAACTCTTTCATCAGGGTGTGACAAAAAAAAAAAATTTATTTTATTTTATATTTATCACAAACTTATAAATAAATAAAAAATGAAGATTCTTTCTCAAAAAAAAAAATTAAGATTATTTTTACAAGATTTTGGGATCGGTATCAAAGATTATTTTTACAAGATTTTGGGATCGGTATCTTTTTTATTTTAATAAAAATATGTGTAACTTTCTTTTTCTTTATTTTCTCATTCCATAACCCATACCATTCTTAAAAATTAATAATAAAAATAAAAGTACCTGTAGGGACCCGTTTTCAGGCGACCCCCTTACAATAAATTTGTAGAGAGTAGATAGAAGGGTCAGGCACTTAGCAAGAAAATCAACAGTCGGAATGGGCTTAAAAGGAAGATAACTAAAATTTTGGTTAAGTGTTCTTAAGGAAGGTTCGTCCTCGGCCCAGTCCGAGAACCCCCTTTTCCTTAGAATACAAGGGTTTTCCTTTGTACATCCTAAGAAAGAAAAACTCTCCCCCAGCTAAAAAGCCCATTTACTTTGGGGATTCTATTTATTATATAGTCTTGTTCAATTGAACTCTGCCGTCCACTTGTCGGCTATCTGGACTTGTGTCTGAAGGCTTATCCCATCAACCGCCTTTGCAGGCTTTCTGTTAGTTAAAACAATCAAGGCATCACTGTTGGCCAGTCAATTCACCATTGATGCGACCAAAGTATTGGTGACGTTCATTTAATGAGTGAGTGACAGCTCTCTACCTTTAATGTCGATTTGCTGAGGATGCTCACATCCTCAGCAAGGTCCCAGAGGACTTGAATTTTTCCCACTCATCCTCGGACTTTGTACCATCCTCGGCACGGACCTTAGGCCAGGTGTGGAGTGAGCCTAGGCTGCTTAATACTCAGGCCCTACAGTATCCATTCTAGACCTTTTTGAATATTTAATTATTTTTTCGAGTGTATACATTCTTCACATCTTTTATACACGCTTATATGTACCATTCATTTTTTTGGATAAAAAGTTAGAACATCAGTACAGCTCTTAAAAAAAAATACTTTTTTTCTTTTTATGACAAAATTCTTTTATAAAGTGCCAAAAAAACTACCTTTGTTTTTTTCTTTTTTGGACAAAAATCTTTTATAAAGTGCTGAACATGGGAATAATGATGTGTACTCAGTCATTCATTGAGTTTGAGTCCCATTCCCCTTATTGGATATATATATAATTATATATACACACTGTTACGTTTGGGATTTAAATTCCTAACCTTTCTCACGTACACAACAGTCACAGACAACAAAAACACATTCCAATTAACAATTTTAGCTTCTTCACTCTCTCTCTCTCTCTCTCTCAACTCTCAACCTCGTACCATTCTCCGTTGCCCATTTCTCTCCTTACATTTGTCAATCACGTAAGCTCTTTCTCTCTCTCTCTCTGTGATATGTTTTTGCTCAGATTTCCTGAGATTTTCTTAGCTTAAGTTCTGTTTGGCTGTCCTGAAAAAACATGGCAACTAAGTTTCCGAAGCATTTTTTTTCCGTTTCTAATGCTTTTTCTTTTTCTGGGGCAATTTTGTTTTCCATGTATGACCCAGATTTTTTTTTATTTTTTATTATAGCTTTCTGAAATTTCTAGAATATGGTTATATGGTATTTGTCCATTGTGTGTGAATGTTTTTAGGGTATGTCGGTAATTAGAATCTTTTTTTTGGAATATTATTTACTTGTCAATCAAGTTTTATGTAGCCTATATATTGTTTATTATTATTCAAGTTGTTGTTTTTTAAGGTTTAGTTGGGCACTAAACTTGCATATAAAAAGAGAAATCTAAAAGATATATATATATATATATTTTTTTTTTTTTTTTCTTTGAGTACCAATGAAACCCATTTTCTTGATTTTTTTTTTTTTTTTTTTTCATTATGTTTTCGTGTTGATTAAGAAAACCTAAATTTTCAAACTGAGCTCTTGACAGAGGATTGAAGATTGAATGGGCTCTGATACCAATTTTGATGTAGGATATTTAAGAGTTCAGCACTAAATTAGATTTCTTATTGATATCTTGAAGGGTTCTTGAATAAGATTTGATGGCTCTATGGTGTTAAAACACTGAATTGAACTTGAAATAAATAAAGATAAACACTAGGCAATCACACCTACATTTTCCTAAGCAACAGAAGAAGGCAATCGCACCCTTAGAACTTAAAATAAACTGCTGGAATATTATTAAAAGTAATTGAATCTTTTGTTATTTAATCTTATTCTTCTTCTATTCACTTGCATTCTCTTGTTGGAATAATAAATTGTAAGTTTTGTGGTTGATTTAGTCGAGTTGTATGTTGGGTAGTTATGATAAGAGAAAATGGTTAACATAACATTGGTGACTGGCTTAAGCTTTTGGGTTAAGATGATGTCACAACATTTGTATCAAGTCACTGAGGTTTTAACTCTCAACTCTCACAAACCTTGGATTTTCTTTATAATGTCTATTGATCTTTGTGTTTTTCTCAAATTGTTGGATTCTATGTTTTTGGTGGACTTGCTCTTGTTGAAGAAAAACTGAAGTACAACTCTAATAAGATAATATGGGGTCAAGATGAACTTGGACGGTTCATTATTGAAGATCACATGATGAATTTTCAGACTTACATCGACTACAAGTGACATGGATTAAGTTTCTTTGGAATTTCGCAAGAAAATGTATGCCTGAAAATAAGGTGAATGAGCACGTAATCCATAATTTTTGTTCGTTGAGCCTTATTTTTAGGCCTAAATTTACTTATATTATCTCATCTTATTTTATTATTAATTTAGCCTTTCTGCAAAGTTGTAGGGCATTTAAGATCATTTTTTAAAATTTTATATTCAAAGAAGGCTATCAAACGCCCTAAAAAGTTCCTATAACTATGCATTGGTCAGATTGGAATAAGATGGTTCTCTGAGAATTTTTCAATTTTTTAGTGTATTAGATTCTGTTATTTACAATTTCAAGTTATTCATCAAATATCTAGCCTACTGCTTTTTGTTCTAAGTTAACAATTGATTTAACAATTTGAATGTGGGCAAGTTAAAATTTTGGTTGTAGCTCAGTGGCAGAAGGACTCAAGCTCTAATGCACAAAATACTGTATCTAGATTTAACAGAATTGTGATTTCCAGCTTGGTATTTGAAAATTTTTGAGACAGAATGATGCCCTAACTAAATATCTGGGACTCTTGTTTGATGGTTATACCACTAACTTTTGATAATGGCTGGAGAGATTTGTGTGGCATCTCTAACAACTAATTAATTTAGTAGATTATATGTTTAGATATCAGACTCATCTCTTTTTAGTCGCCTTCTTTGTAATTTATTTAAGATAAAGAAATTGATGATAGCTAAATTTTAGCTGGGGCGATGGAGTTTGAAGTTGGGTAGGGGTTCTCATGTTTGTGTTCTTTGGAGGAGTATTAGGATGGGTTGGGAGGGGTTTAGTCAGAATATTCTGTTTGAGATTGGTGTAGGTAGTCAAGTTCGGTTTTGGCATGGTTGTTGGTGCGGTGACCAACCTCTCAAAGTGGCTTTCCTGGTCTTGTATGAGAATTCTTTTAAGCGGAAAGCTTCAATTGAGGCTTTGTTGGTGAGGCAGATGGTGGGGGAGAGGTGGAGTTGGGATGTGATGTTCCATCGAGATCGTTGGAAACAGCAGATGCGACGACTTTACTTCATCATTTGGACTCTCATACTCCTTACACTGAGGGTAGTAGTGACTGGGTGGAGGATGAAGAAAAATGGGCCATTTGACATTCGCTCCTATTATAATGCTTTGGGGGCGTTTTCTTGTCACTTTCCCTTGGAAAGGTAATTGAGGTGTGAAGGCCCCTAGGAGGGTTTCCTTTTTTGTTTGGACGGTGGCATGGGGGAAGATTCTCACTCTGACAACCTAAGGAGAAGAGGCTATACTATAGCAAATGGGTTATGTATGTATTGGTGTAGTAGGGAGACAGTGAATCGTCTTTTGATTCGCTGTGGAGCTTTGTTTTTAAATCGTTCGGGGTCTCTTGGGTGTTACCAACGAGAGTAATTGGCCTTTTATTTGGGTGGAGCGATTGGTTGGGGAAGCATTCATCAAATATTTGGAATTTGGTTTTGTTGTGTTTGAGGTGGATTATTTGACTGGAGCATATCAGTCTTATGTTTGTGGATGAGGATAGATCAGGGGATCAGAGGCCCATTGTTTGATTGGGCTCAAACTTGGGGATTCACATCTAGTGATTCCATTCCAATGTTTATAGAGTCTATTTCTTCTTGTACTTAAGCATGTTGTTCTTTGTCTGTTATGTAATTATTGGCTACTTTGTGCCTTTTTGCGTGAAGTAGTCCATTTTCAATAAAGTTTATTGTTACTAAAAAAATAAAAAATAAAAAAAAAGTAAATTTTAGCTGGTTGAATATTTTTTGTGTTTGAGTTATGACTAGCAAGCACTTGGAGATATGATAATTGGTGATGGGAATGGGCAAAAGAACAACACGTTATTTCTAGTTGATTGTAGGTGGTTGAGAGTAGAGACAGATCTTTGGATGCAGATGGTTTGTTTTCCCTCCCTTTTTCCTATAGATTTTTTTAAAAAAAATTGTAATTATTTTAGGGAGCTTAAATGCTAATATTTTCATTTTTCTTATTGATGTTTTGTTTTTTAAATTATAATATTTTGACTTTTGTGGGAGCTTGAATGCTACCTTTTTGGCCTTCCTGTGTGTTAAACTTATTTGCTTTCATTATGTACCTGATAACTTTATTGACTATCTCAGTCACCTTCTTCTCGACACTTCAATATATATATTTCTGGTGACTTTATAGTAATGACTATGTTGGTGTCAGACATTTTGCATCCTCTTTTGAACTTTTTACTTTGTATGATTAATAATGCTTGTAAGCAGTAATAAGGACACTAAAGACTGGTGGTAAATGTTTGACTCAGATATCAGGTGCTTGACACTGCATCATCACAACGTATGAATCAGTACCGCAAAAGGGTGTACAACATGCACATGTGTTTGTTATTGGAAGAGAAAAGGATTTGCTAAGAGTTTATTGTGACATAAATTGTAAGGGGTTGCAATTTTTTGTTTTAAAATTGTTACGTCACAGCATGCATTTTCTTTTTCGCTTTAAGAGTGAGGGGGTTTCATTATCATTTAATTTTCCATAATCTCTAGTTGTCATTTGCAGCAGTTGCTTTCCTTGTTATGTCAGAAGCTTCAAGGAACACAGTCACGAGATCGGAATTAACTCATATAGGACCAGATTACTTTGGTTACTATACACGCGAAGTAGTAGAACTGTTGTCTCAAGATGATGATATTCTGCCTTCTGCTTCCCAAACATCTAGCTTATCTGGAAGAAAATGTGGGGAGGTTGTGGGGAACAATACAATTGAGTATAGGAACAAATTTTCTGGTTCTTTATTAACTAATAGCATAGGAGCTGGACTTTCAGATTTCAAAAAAGAAGGATTGAAGGCGTTGCTGCGGCAGGGTATATCTATTCTTTCACCAGAAGTTGATGAGGTATTTCAGGATTCCTACACCCTTTTTTTGCTCGTAAATGGATGATGGAAAAGGACCATCTACTTACATTAAATGATTCTGAGTAATTTCAATTTTGTATAGTGTTTTCTTTGAGCAACAGTAATGAAGTTATATATTACTTGGGTCCTTAAGTTGTTACAATTTAGTTGGGCTAGCCTATGTTGGGTGACATTTTAGTTAGATTGATGAGACCTCACTGTCCTAAAGGTAGAGAGATGTGGAATATGGTGTTTTCACTATTTGGGGTTCATTGGGTTATGCGGTGTTGTGTTGTGGAGCTTCTAGCTAGCTGGCCAGGCAAGTTTAGTGAGCACAGAACTGTTGTGATTTGGAGCATGATCCCTCATTGCCTTATCTAGGGTATTTGGCGGGGGAGGAATGCTCGTACTTTTGAAGGGAGTGAGAGATCGATTCATGACTTGAAGCTTTCTTTGTTCGAGTGGAAAAATGCTTTGGGCAGCTTTACTTTTAATCCTTTGACTAATTTTCTTGATAGTTGTACTTTCCATGCTTTATAGTTTTGACACTTTGCTGGTTCCTTAGTACACTGCCTGTGGGCTTTGATTCTTTGTATTATTTTATCTTTTTTTCAATGAGGCATTATTACTTATCAAAAAAAAGATTGATGAGACCTAACTCAATGTAATATATATTGCAATAACTATGCAATCTAAATGCAGATGCTGGATCCTGTTCTAGCTGTCTGTCGGTTAAAATCTGAAGTAAGAAGGAGAAAGCGTCCATTGAGTCATACGGGTGCCACATATGACAGTGATGCAGGGCAGGTTCCACATAAGAAACTCAAGGTTTTTTCTTCTTCCTCTTAGTTCATCCTGTCATCCTATCTCCCTGCGCATGCTATTCCTGTCAATCACAGTTCTAGTTGCGTACTTTTCTTTTTGGTATTGTTTCTACTATTTTTACATTTTAATACGGTTGGAAAATGCATCATGAAAAAAATCATGTGTACATGCTTTTGAAATGGTACAATAGTTCATGGAGACATCCTTGATGAGTTAGAGTCTGCAAACCCAAATGATTCCAACTTAGGACTATTGATTCTCTTTATAATTTTTTTCTGGAGACTATTGAGAAGTTAATAGAGGTTTGGTATGATTTATCAAGAAACAGTGTGTACCTAGATTCTTTTGCTCTACTCTGGGTCAAAATAATAATTACCTGAGTCATATGTTTATGTTATCAACTACCACAGTAGGAAGATAGATTTGTCTTGAAGGATGTTGTGGGAGATAGGTTTTTCCAAGGTCAAAAAATGTGATAGTCCCATTGCAATGAATTGTTGTTGAAGTTGAACAGAAGAGGCATTTATCGAAGAAGTCCATGGGATCCAGATTTCACTATCTTTCAAGAGTATCAAAGAGGCTGGATAGCCAGATTAGTTAAGATAAAAAGATTTGTAGGGAGATATGGTCCCTCATCACAAACTTATCTATGATTTCTTGTTTTTGTTGCCTTCACTGTCTTTTTATGCTAGGAAGATTTTCTTTTTCATTTTACTCTATTCTAATTATTATTGTTTCTTCACTATAAATTAGTTACATTGATTGCTTATTCTGTTTTGCTCATTTCCAGACTACAGAAGCCCCGAAGAAGTGTGCTGCTCTGGAGGGGTCTAAGGTGACTACTGACTAGTATTCTGCATTCTTTCATTTTCTATGGATCTGACATGCAGACCAATACACACTAATTTTTACTGATTCATTTTGAGTCTTGTACTGCTTTACCGTCATTTTTAAACTGGGAAAGGAGTTTCATTTGGAATCAAACAGAGGTTCTGAGGAAGACCACAGAGAGGTGACAACATTTTTGATGCCCAGAGTTGGAGTAGCTTACTGGATTTGGGATGTTATATGTTGTTAAAAATCATAGAGTGCATCTGGATGAGGAGAGAAGTGTATAGGAAATGCATGATTCCTCCCTCTCCTCCCCCCCCACCCCCCCCCCTAGCTCAAAATTATCTGTAAACTGATAAGAATATTTTTATTTCCCCTTTATACAAGTATGGTTAGATCTTGTAAAATTTTAAGATCAATGTTTTTCCACTATTCTTTAACTTCATTGCTTAAGTAAGGATCTTTTCCTTTAGAAAATGAATTAAACAATGAACAAGAGTTTACTTTATGTGAAGAAAGAAGAATAAGAAAAAGTGTAAAAATATTTTCTCAGGTGGTAAGGGCAGGGTGGGGATGTGGTAGTCTTAGGTTCAAATCTTATAAAGTCAAAAAAAAAAAAAAAAAAAAAAAAAAAAAAAAGTTGAGGGTTGGTAGTCGGTAGGAGTGGCAAAAGGGAACTTAATATGCAAGCATACTTGTATGTGTGCGTGTAATATATTAGTTTGTGTACTTTACAATGTGCTCTTGGTCATCCGCAACTTAATGATGAAGATAGTTCATGTTTCATAGTTTATGCCTTTCTCCAGATGGATGACTTGCAGTTCTTTCTAGAGAATGGTACCTTGGAGGTTGAGGATACAGTGAACAAATTTTCTGATGAACTCTCTGCGAAAGTAATTTTCTGAAATTCTTCTCGATATTACAAAATATGGCATATTCTTTAAATAGCATCTACTGTTACATCACCAACACTTTCATACTGAGGGTGTGATGTTTACTCCATGTCAGAATATGTTGTGAGCATGTTTTAGAATTATGTTCATGTTCAGAAATTGCTGAGTTTAGGTTACCGTTTGTTTTTCAGTTAGGCCACATGGAGCAGCAGCTTGAGGAGCTTCTTGGTGCTATAATGTCCACGTGCAGGTTTGTTGTGCTCCATTTAATTAAATATGGAAATAAATTTGGGTTAATTACCGCTTCCTCTGTTTTTGTGTTTTTCTCAACTGCAGTGGCATTTGACTGCAAGTTAAATCCCTTTTTGAAATGTATGGCCTAAAGGGTTATAATGTGCTTTTGAGAGTTGAGAATTAGACTAGAGAGAACAATGTACTGTTCTGGGATGTGGATGGTTTTGTAATAACAGTATAACACCCTCTAATCCTGTTATGTACCAAGAAAGACATTGAGTTCAGTAGAACAAATTTAGATGGCCATGTGTGTGCTTCAATGCTTAGTAATATATGTACACTTTCCTTCTTTTTGACAAGTAATATTGAGGCTTCATATGTCCCTAAAAACAACAGTTGATAGATTAGAAAGCTATTGGATTTCAAACAAGCCCTGCTAGGGAAATGGTTGTGGCACTTCAGGGTGGAGAGGGATTCCCTTTGGGGAAGAGTGCTAGAAACCGAATATGGGACCTTTTGGAGTGGATGTTGCACAGAAAATGCAGAGGGGTCATATGGTGTGACTTTATGGAAATACATATGCTAAGGTTGGTTAAAGTTTGAGGATTTTATAAGATACAAGGTGGGGACAAGCACAAAGATCTTATTTTTGGTAATGACTGTTAGTGGAGCGATGAGGGTTTCAAGATCCGGTACTTTGAAGTTTTTCTTGATTGCAAGGAATAAAGATGCAAAGGTGGCTGACTATTTGGATGTGTCAAGGAGTATTCACTGGAATGTTTCTTTCACTCAAGCAGTCCAAGATTGGGAGTTAGTATCCAATATCCATGGATTCTCTCTTGGAGTATTTGTATGCTACTAAGGGGGATATAGCCATATAGGATGATTTGGATTCTCTTGAAAGCTCATCGTCAAAATAATCAGTCTCCATAAGAGTACAATATTATGCTTATATAGACTACTAAACCCTAATTCTATGACTTTTAGGAAACCAAATTTGAAATGACCTGGGAAATCCCAATTATCCAAGTCCAAAAACAAAAATAGCCTTAACTCTGGGACATTGAATACAAATACTAATAAACCTAATGAAGTGCTAATACCTAAAATAAAATTCAATTTCCTCCAATATTAAATAAAATACTAAATTAAAATAGATATCTCTTTGTTTTACCCACAAAATATATATATATATATCTTTGTGTCTCCTACATCATTCTCCCTTTATTGGAGAAAACTTGAACTCAAAGTTTTGAAGTATTGAAGAATAAGAATTGTACCATTGGATGCTTGCTTTGATTTTGGTTGAAGAATAAGAATTGTAGCATTGAATTCTTGCTTTAATTCCAAAATCACCTTTGGGAGCATGGAGAATAAAGAAGGGAATAAAGAAGCCTTGGGTTTTACATCATTAAATTCATTTGGAATTACAAAGTCTTGGAATCAAAGTTGCAAATGAGACAACCTTTTGTTGATCCATAGAATTCACCATTTTATCAATATTTTCCTCTTCATCAAGCTTTTTAACTTCATGCACCATAGAGGGCTGACAAGTTGCACATACATCAAACTCACCCACTGTTTTGTTGCTCTCTTGTTTAACTTTCTCATCATCAATGATAAGCAACATATCTGAATCTTTATCAGGCTGAATTAAATCTACTACAAATTATTCAAATATTTTACTATTCTGTTTAGGCTCTTCAATGTGCTCTTCTAGCTGCTCTAGCATTGTAGCAATACCTTTTGATACCTGTACCTCCATTTCAACACTAGGTTTTTATGGTACTTGATGTCTTTTTATTATTAAGTTCTCATGTCTCCTTTATGGGAAGCATTGAGTTCATTGCTATTTGTCTGCCATGGGGTTTCCAATGAATTGAGGCAGGTATTGGTTTACTATGCATTCGATTGACTCTGGCAGACATGTCTTGAAAGGTTTTCACTAGATTCTAACATTTATTTTGTGGTAGACCAGACTAGAGTGGGCTTAGGACTAGAAATTGTAAGTGAGGCACTTATAAATATTATTCAAAGTGAACATTTCTCCCATTCACAATGTGATGGATGGGATATAGGATAATGTAGAGATATTTCTTACTCTTAATAATGTTGTCAGTTGTTACAAAATATGTTCTTTTTTAAGCTTATTTGTTTCTAACTTCTATTAGTTCAGTCACGTCCATGTGTAGGACAATTGGCTTACTTAAAAAAATAAAAGTAAAAATAAAAAAATCGATTTTTACATCATAGCATTGGTTTGTTGTAGTCTTTTACTGTTTTTTGTGGTTGCGGACAGTTTTTGCAGCTTAGGCCATGTCTGCTCTCTCTCTCTCTTTTTCCCTATGGGTAAACTCCCATATTCTCTATTGTTTGTTTATTATGCATGAGCAAGAAAGAAAATACAGAATGTGCATCCTCCCCAGCCTCTCCAATGCAGAACCTTAGCAAAAGAATTTGTGAAAGGACCATGAAATGCAATTCAGATGTTGTCACATCACTATGTAATACATGCCTCAAATTTCAACTTCAATTTCAGGGCTATGACTCTTACCGAGAAGCAACAGCTTCGTAAATTGATCCAGAAGCTACCACCAAAAAATCTGGACCGTGTAGTGGAAATCATCCAACATGGCAAGCTGGCAGAACCACAATCATATGATGAAATTTTTGTCGATCTTGAAAAAGAGGTAAATCATGAAAATGTTTAATGAAATATATTTAGAATTTTTAATTCTTCATAAAATGTCGTTGTTTTGCAGAATAATATAACACTTTGGAGATTGTACTACTATATTGGAGCAGTTGAAAAAGCTAGAATGACTTAGAAAAAAAAAAAAAAAGGCTAGAATGCTTTAATTATAGCTCAATATCAAGAAAGTAGTGTCATACCTTTATGAGATGAATGGCCTACGTCTACTCAGTCAGGGCCACAATCTGTTGCTAAATCAATTGAGAATCAGATTATTCCCACTGCCTTGAAGAAGCTGTAAAGGTTTTAACTGTCATTGTGGCTCAGCAGGATCACTTTTGCGAGGTCTTTTGTGAAGTTTGTTAATATGTCTGTACACAATTGCATTCAAATCTAACCAGTTAATATGGTTATTTGAGCACTAAGGGCAGGAAAGCATTCTTTTGATGTACTTCCGAAATCCACCAACATTGAGTGAACTTCGGATCGTAGTTTGATATATTTGGGAATTCTCTGCACTGTATAGGTTGAAATTGGATTTTGTGCTTCCTTTAGCACATGGCTCCTTTATGTAGAGCATTGTTACAATTCTTAATTCAGGGCCCTTTGCCATGTATTTCAGAAGTGCCATTTGAACCATCATATGAGTACATGATGCTGTAAATGAGTGACCAAACTAACGGCATTGGTTTTTTGTTAAAGCTTCTCTTTTTGGTTTCTGGGGCTTCTTTTGCATCCTATTATTTTTTATTTAGAGACACTCTGATTTGGTGATTAGATTCATCAGAAATGTCTTAACCATCTTTAGCGCATGTCATCATGCCTCGTATGTTACTGTTTGTCTTCCCAGGAAAAGAGAAAGTAATGATTAATGCAATATGAAGAAGAGTCATTCTAAAGTGTAACAAATGATCCAAATATTCCCAACACTCATCAAAATCAGAACATCGATGGCCTTGTTCGTATTTCACATTTGTTCTATTGCTCTTCTGGTAATTATGATTTTTCTTCTAATTTAACACAACTAGGTTAGTAGGTAAAAAAAACCAGTTGAAAAGAAAAGAGGTGAGAGGAGTGGGGGGAGAAAATTCAAATTACATCTTATAAGATCAGTGAATCGTTAGTTTGCTAAAATTAATTTTTTGTCATTTCATTCTATTAACTTTAACAATTATGTCACTTTTGTCCTTCCATCCATTAAAAATGATTTAAAATAGCATTTTAAGAGAGTTATCCATGTGTTTTTAAACAACAATGGAGAGAGAATTAACAAACAAAAATAACAAATTTAAACTTCACCAACTAAAATGATAACTCACCAAACTTGTGGAGGGTAAATTGTGTGTGTATATATATATATTTCAAAATAAACAAGGGATCCCTCCTTAAATGTATTCCTAATATTCACACATTCCTTTTTACATGATATAATTTCCTCGTGTTAGGTATATACAGATGAGTGTGAATTTCACATTAAAAAAAAAGTATAGTAAAGAAGTTGAGAATAATTGAGTCTGAAAAATTCATAGGCTTAAGGGTTAACCAAGTTGTTGACACGTGGTTTCTTGGTGAAACTTTTTGGAAAGAAACTGAAACAGCACTTCATTGGTGAAAGTGTTCGGAAAGAAAGGGATTCAGTTCACAGTTCACAGGTCTGAAAGCGGAAAGACAACCTGCGATTTGACATTTACGCCCTAAGTTGGCTCTTACCATTCCAAATAAAAAGTTTCTGCACGCAAAATAATTTATGGTGGACTACAAAGCCAATTTGAAACCTTAAAATATACATTGTATTCAAATGCAATCCAGAATTGACAAATTAAACAGCAATTGAGACGGCACAAGCTTAGAGAAACATGTGCGGAGCTGAAAATATTATTTAGCAGTAAAATAGACCAATTGAGACCATTGTTCAACTAATAATAATAACGAAAATGTTCCAAGGTACATAGACATATATATGTTATGTGCTTCAGAAGCCAAAACATGAGACCTCTCATTGCAAACCTTATGAAATAAAATATTCAGTTAGAAACTTAGAATTACAGTTTTTAACCTGAAAAGAGAAACGAGAGAGGAGAGAGGAGTGGTATAAAGACCATCAATATTAATCCAAGGAGAGATGGGTCATGCTTGATGCTTTAAATGGCCATAGTATGTAAGACATTGAGAGCAGAGAGGTGACTGCAACTTGCAAGAGCAGTGAGAAGAAAGAAAATATTCTATGTAGCCAACATGCAGCTTCAAAACACCTCATATGAAAGAGCATTATCACAGTTCCCATGAGATTTGGCATAGGATGACTTTCTTAAGTAAGAGTTGACAAAATGAGGAGAATGTGACAATTGTACTCAGATTGATAAAATGTAATGACAATAGATTATGGATATCAATTCATCAACATACCAAAAAGCAAAAAAGAAAAGAAATATGAATAGAGAAAATTTAATATCCTAATACAGAACTTTCCTCTCACCATCCTCGACAAAGAAAAAAACTAAAATGATGATCAAATTCCATCTTCCAAGAGTACTATACCAGGCTTGAAGAGTTAATGTAAAATCTTATACAACAATTCTCTTAAAAAGAAAATGCGCCACGCCTTGGTCGTTCTTCAGCAACGTTTACTCTCATCGCTCTGCCCTCCAAACTCTGCCACCAGCAATGAAAAATAAAATCAGGTTGTTTGTAAACAAAAGAATCTTTAGCAAGAAGCACATTTTGCCACTACAGAGATGTGAAATCCTGTTCTTTAGCAAAATAGTACTAATAATAATTATTATTAATAAACACAAGCCTAGTAATCAAGAATATTAAAAAGAAAAAGGATTTGTGTGGGAACATACGGTTTTAATTACAAAAGGATTTAAATACCTTTTTTTTTTTACCCCAAAAGGACAAGTACTATAACGTGTACCATGCACCTGAATTTACATAAATAATATCCATCTTTTACCAAAACAAGTCATTTAGACACATTATCAAGATCTTCTTCCTTTATATATGGAATTAATGTCCATTAGGACTGCTCAATTACCATGATTAAATTTCTCAAATAAAATTCAACCCAGGTTAACAAAAAATATCAATGACTACAAGATGTTCAGATAGTGAATACAAATGCAGTTGCAGATGGTAATAGCACTAGATGCCCAAATGTTGACTTTAACATAACCAACATAAAATCTGAAATAAGTATATTAAAGCATTATGGCTCCATGCATGATCCGAAATTAAAAAACATAATTCAAATTTCTAAATGTAACAGGGTATAGAAGTAACCTGTCCATCAAGAGCAGCAATCGCATCATTCAATTCTGTCTCACTAGCCATTGTAACAAAGCCAAATCCACGTGAACGGCCTGTTTCCCGGTCATAAACTACCCTGGCATTAACCACCTTCCCATGTTCGCTAAAAACCTGCTCCAGACGAGCATCATCCACTTGCCATGGCAGGTTACCAACATAGATTCTGAATGAAGAATCATTCATTCTAGGTCGTTCTAAACGTGACCCTCTAGGAGCAGCCTTGTTTACAGTTAAAAGCCTTCCATTTAAATCCTGTTTAGAAATGTATGCAGGCGTCAGCTACTTGGATATTACAGTCACAAACACTTGATACTCAACAAGCTTGGATATAATGTAAAGCTTTTATAGAACCGCACGCTACTCACTAACCAATGATTGATTGAACTATCAAATTCAGAATATAAGCCTCCCATTTTGAGAAAGTTGACACATTTTCACTCACCTATTGGTTTCTATGCAGCTAATAAGAAGGCTCTTACAGAAATGTCTTTTAATAGAAGCAAACCAGAAGGTAGTAACAACACACTCACTCGGACCATTTAAGTGGAAGGCACTGTTTAACATTAAGCATTGCATGATAGTGTGCCATTAGATTGTGGTTGGACCATTCCTCACACAGTATGAACATTTTGATTCTGCCTAATTCTCCAAAACAAGTGCACAAGAGCACGTGAACTCTTATAAGCTATTTAAACCTTTTTTTTTAATAAATAAAAATAGGAACAGTTGTCAGAAGTGGGATTTGAACTCACACCCTCTCACGATGATCAGAACTAAATTCTGGTGCATTAGCCATTTAAAGTTAAACAATTATTCTCAATGACTACCCCAAAATTTTGGGACCAAGAGTCGGTAAATTCCATCAAGACTACAAAATCCAAAGGGGCGAAAATGAAATTGTGGCATAAAGGTACATAAAAGGAAGCACATCCAAGCAAGCTCCAATTACACAATGAACTACAGAATTGAACGTGCTTATATTTGCTATATTCTAACTCGGTTATTAATTTTGTAATCATATAACATAGTTCAGACAATAAAGAGATAATTCAAAACTAAAGAAAAGGGCAACTTACATAACGATGGAAGATATCCACAGCCTTCTCAGCTTCTTCAACAGTACTCATAGTTACAAACCCAAAACCTCTACTCTGGTCTGTCTCCCTATTGTAAATTACCTATAACAAAACCAGCAAAATAACATAATTCAATCTCAGAAAATTTGCCAACTTCCAGTATTGCTCTAACAAACAAATAAAGAGAGACAGAGAGAGAAAAATGAAAACTTTACCTCAGCAATTTCAACAACCCCAGCTTGATTGAAGACCTCAGCTAGTTTCTCACTATCAACATCATAAGACAAATTACCCACAAAGAGTTTGGCCTCTTCAGGTGGCTCTGGATAAAATTCTTCACCCCCACCCAAAACCGCATCTCCAGAACTCTCTTCTTCTTCTTCTTCTTCTTCACCTTCAGCCTCACTTTCATCAGAAGCAGCACTAGCCACTGTCTCCTCCAAGCCTTGGCCCTCCCAACTCAAACCCTTTTCAACTTGGTTCTCTTCCCCTTCTTCTTGTTGAGCCCAGTCTGAGGTCTGAGCCACAAGTGGGACTAGTTGGAAAGGCAAAGACTTGTTTTTGAGGGAGACCCATGAAGGGAAAGATTGTGAGGATAAGAAGGAGAGGTGTGTGAGCTTGGTGGGTTTTGAGGGAAGTGAGAGAAATGGGGATTGGTTTTTAGTGGTGAAGAGTGTTGGTGTGGAAATTAAACAACTTTCTGCCATTGATAATGGCTTAAGGAGAAGAGAAGAGTGGCTGCAGAAGAGAGACAGAGAGAGCGAGAGAGAGGATAAGGGGTTGTGGGGAAGGAGAGGGAAGAGGTTGTTTGAGTCACATTAAGCTTTACAAATAGGATGGTCCAAAATTTGGCCTAGGATTTGCAGATGTAGATAATTTGTCAAAATACATAATTCTGGAGTTTGGGGTTTAGATATTTTTACTCCTTTAAAAAAATATATATATTTTATTCAGCAAAAAAAAGATATTTTCACTTTTAAAAGAAAAAAAATTACTTATTAAATAATTTTGTTATTTTTTGCACTTTTTTTTGTCTTATTTCATAAAAATAAATTAAATATATCAAGTTAGACAGGCAATCTTCTATATTTTGCTTCCTATTATTATTTTCAATTTAGTTCTTCTATTCATTCTATTAGAGGGTTTGCCGTAGCGTTCAAAAACAAAATAATTTTGGTATCTTTGAATTTTTTTTTTAAATACTTTATTTTTAGAACACCTAATTGCAAAATGTGATAGAATTAGATGAAGGAATAACATTGAATAAAAGTAAAAAGTTACAAGACATAAACGAATAGATCATAGCTATGAAGTTTTTTTTTTTTGAGATAATTACAACATGTTTCGCAATTCGAACTCTTTCCCCCCTTATACCTCGAAATATTTTGTACATGGAAAAGTACCAATTTAACTAAGTGTCAATTTAAATATAAGGCCTTTGACAACTATGAAGAATTTTGAATAAAGTTAAAAGTGTGTAATTTATAATTTAGCCTTAAATATATTAAACTTCTAAGATAATATGCTCCATGTTGTAAACTCTAACAGTGGCTTCTACCAATATCTTTTGTAACAATACGGAAATGAAACGTTACTAAAACGTTTATTGTGGCGACTAGCTTCCCCCTGGGCCCTGGTTTTCGCCTCTACAAGTTCCTCATTGGAGAAAAGAAGATTTTCCCTATGCCTTTTGGGATTTTTTTTTTTCCCCCCTCAAAATTTATATATGCATACTGACACAACTTTGTTTCTAGCACATGGATTTTTCACTTAAAAAAACATAATAAAGAAAAATAACAAAACCCTTTAAAGCTCCTAAACATTATAATTGTTCGTTCATGCATTTTTGTTTTTAATTTTCTTAGTAGCACATTGCAGAGATCTGACTGGGGGGCTGATTTAGTGATTTTAGGGAGGTCTACAATCAAATTTATCAAAACACATCATTTTTGTGTGCATTTCAAAATGCTCAGATGCATCATGACAAATTCAGGAGTTGAAAATTACCAAAAAATAATTTGATGCACTTGTTTATATTAAACTACTTTTAGATTTAATTTTTTGATAGCTTTATTGCTAGAGCAAAAGCCATTACTTTTTTTTAATTCCAAAAGGCATGTCAATATATTAATTAAATTCAAAAGAAATAAATGATTCAAAAATTTTGGAGAGTGAGTAACACACATATACATGGCTAAAGGCCCAAACATATAGTATATGCACCAATGCATATGTTCTATATAAAAAGGCTAAGCACATGTTCATTCATATGTTGGTCTGAAGTTCTTATAAGCTATCACTGCATTGAAAGGGTCAGATCCAGACAACAATCCCAGCAGCTTCATGATCCAACTGAATGGTGATTTGTCCTCTTGAGCACCACCAGTAGCTGGTAACTTTCGAATAATTTCTGGTTGAGTGAATCCTTCCACACATTGGAAGTACTGCACTACTAGTTGGACCCTGCCATATCCAGTCCCATCTCTCCATGCACTTATGGCTTTCTCGTAGAACAATCGATTGCTAAAGCTCACAATGAATGCCCCTCCTGGCCTTAGCACCCGAAACACCTCTGCAAATACCTGCAAATTGCAATGATGTTAGTCAATAGTTTTCTTCTTCTTCAATTTTAGTTCTGAGTTGGCTGCTGAATACCCTTTCACCAGTTTAATCTATTAACCATGTCTCTTTGGTTTCAGTTGTAATTTTCAATATGTGATTGCTTTTCAGGGTTGATGTTTGCAAGCATGCGGATGAGTATATAGACCAAAACCTTTTGTTAAAAGATCATGTCAGACGAGAATTTTTATAGGATTGTAACACTGGTTGCATATTCTTTTGGTTTTGGGGGTGGGGAGAGGGTGATTATGAAAGAACTGTCACATTAACTAGAACATTGCAGTACATTATGTTGAGTTTTTTGTTGCTCAAGTCTTGTCAGAATAAATAAATTTTACACAAAGGAAGAGAGTATCTTTTGAAATTAGTCCCACTACACTCAAGCAGAATACACAAAGGAGTTCTTTTTGAAAAATAAGTTTTATTGATACTTTCCCCTCAAAAAAAAGTTTTATTGATACTTAACACATTACACACTTTTCTACACACCACACACTCTTTGCACTTCTACCATTGCTACTTATAACTACACTTGACGGTAAAGCTTCATAAAGAATACAGGAAAGACAACCAACCTATACTGTAATCCAAAACAAAGGAGACAAGAAAATAAAAGAATGATACATTTCAGCGAATGACGTTCATGTTTGAAGCCAGACTTATTTCACCCTTTGATAGTCAAAGACAACAACTCAACAACTAAAGTGAGAAATTTCCTCTTTGAGTTGGAAGAGGCTCCAAAGGCAACAAACATGTAAGCCATGAACTCAGCTTCTGCCACAAGTTACAAGTATTATTACTATTCCCTGTTGAAAGATTAACAACCAGAATCTGGCATATGTGGTTTTAATTAGAAGACCAACATTTTTGGGGACTGGAAAGAGATGTATAAAAAAAAATGTTGTTCAAAAGTGAGGGAGAAGTAATTTGGTGAGGCTCCAAAGATGGAGTATAATTTTGATTTGGGGAAGGGGATTGGGAGTGCACAGATAAGCTATAGATTAGGATTTAGAAACTGAGAAACTTGAGAAAAGAAATCCCTCCACTTCTGGAGTTTACCTGAAGGACATCTTCTTAGTAAATTAGTATGGTGATTTTTTTTTTAATAGAAAATTAGTATTGTGATTTGTGCAGCCAGTGCTGTTAGCATTTCCTTGCTGAGTGAGACGACTGAAGCTTATATGCTAGCCTTGGAAGATCTAGGCAATGCTACTGAAACAAACCAAAAAACTAAAATCGGGGCTCTAACATTCCTATTAATTGGTTGAAGAACAAACTCCACCAGAATTCAAGAGGCACAAAGCCCAGTTCAACCTAGCAAGCTGTAAGATCAATGTCCACATCATAGAACTAAAAGTTTCAATATAATTTAGTGACATTGAAGGAATAATCAATCATCCAACTTCATTACACTAAAACATATATTAGTATGTACAGTTTAAGGTAGTTTTACTAGTGTATGACCACAGAATTTTTGGTGTTAGCTTACCAATAGCTCAACTGTAAAAAGTGAAAATTTTTCTCTGGTAAACGATGTCCCCATTTCAGGATCAGTAGTGTAGAGAGCAATTTGATTAAAGTTTCAGAGTGATCAAATTTTTTTCAGTGCATGGCATGCTTGTATGCCTATAATTAAGACACTACAAAAAGACTTCTTTGTTCTTATGATCTTACCTTCTCTGGCTGTTGAAGATACTGTACACTCACAGTGCATAGCACTGCATCAAAGCTACAACTTTCCAATTCAAGCTTTTGATCCTGATTGAGATCCTTCACAAAAAAATAGTCCAGCTGAGAGTTCTTTGCAAGCTCTTGTGCATTTAGTCCATGTCCCACCACTTTTTTGTATGTCACTTCCTTAGGTAGATGGCTAATCCATGAACTCATGAGGTCAAGAATTTCCCAACTTGGTCTCAACCTTTCTTTATAGATATTGGTCAATGTGGATATAAATCCATCATCAACATGGGTCACAAACCTTGGATAAGCATAGAATTCTCGGTCCGGGTAGGTGTTTAGTTTTGTTCTACCTTCTTGGGTCAGAACAAGGCGTTTGATTTTGCCTGCTGAGGATTGTTTAGGTTGCTTGCCTTCATTTAAAGTGTTTGCAATATGGAATGGAAGGATTTTGGTTTTGTATAATGTAGAAGAGGTGGTATGTGAGTGTAAATTGTTTGGAACATATTGGTGCCATGGCTTGGAGTTTGGATGAAAGATGAGCATGTGTAATGAAGTTTTTCAAATAAGACTGTATGTGTGTGTTAACAAAAAGATGCAAATTGTTGGAGATAACATGTTAATGGTTCTGAGAAATTGTAGCATCATATTTGCGGCCTAATTGGTTGTTGGGCTTATGCATACTGTATTGACTGGCCCACAGGTGTCCATTTGGGCCCAATCATAGCCAGTGGTATGCTTAGATTGTAAGATTAAAAATGCCACACCCACTCGAGATATGACACACTACACATTGTTCAATGGTTGATGCACACAAACACAATTAGTTAATATCATAATGAAATTTTTTATTTATAAGGTAGTGGTGCTTTAGCATTTGCCCAAACCATTTCAAATTATAAATTTATGGTTAATGATTGTTATAATTGGGTTGAAATCATTATTTTTTAACTTAATACCTTAAAATTTTGATTCTTTTATTTGGATTTTCAAGAAAAAAAAAATATTTGTTCAGACTTTAACCCCCTCAATGGAACTCCTGGCTCCGTCCCTAATCTTACTAGGCCACTTTTCTGAAGTGGAGAAATGGAAATCACTCAATTGAAAAGCACCAGTGTAGTACTAGCCTAAACTTCTCTGAAACTAAAATTAGAACTTACAAAATCCAAAAATACTAAAAATAATGGAGTTTCTAGAGTTTTTCATCCATACATTGGATTGGGTGTGATATGGGGTTTATATAAGAGGTTTATGATCATTTCTTCTATGATTTTTCTCATTTTTCCGGAGTCATGGCATAAGCATAATTGGTACCATGACATTTATGAAAAATGAGAATCTCAAGATTTGTACCCATAACTAATTAAGACTGTAGATTCATTCATTACATAAATCTATTGAAAAGATACACTTTATTTTTTGGAATATGGTATTGTTTATAAAAAATTTCATGGAATGTAGACTTGAGTTAGATAATTTTTGTATGGGTTGAAAATAATCCTAAATTGGAGAGGCGGTCGACACAAAGTTACAGTGGATTTGATTTCTATTTGTACAATTCCGGGGCAACAAACAAAAAGTATAAAATTTGAGGTGTGCCATCACTATTTAACTGGTTGAAAGCTTCAAACTGGAAAGAGAATGAAATCTAGAGGCACAAAGCCCAGCACTGCCTTAGCAAGTTGTTGAATCAGTAGACATCATACAACTGAAACTATCAATTTAACTTGGTGACAAAGAAGGATTGGATTAAAGTTAGATATTTCAAAGATTTATATATTAGTATGTATAGTCTAAGGTAACTTTACAAAATTGATGGTGGGTTTGACAGTAAAAAATTTAGTGTTAGTTTATGTTTTTTTTGGTAAATGAGTAAGCCCTTTAAATATTTTAGTGTCCGACCATGGACAGTATTATTCCACTTCAAAACTAATTAGTGATAAGAAGACATGTTCAAGTCTTTTATGATATTTGACATATTTACGTGCTTGTATGCCTTTAACTAGAACGCTACAAACGTACTCATCCTGAGTAAGTATTTGACCTTGGCTGTTGAAGATACTTCACACTCATGGTACATAACAGTGCATATCAAAGCTCCTGACCTTGAGTTAGATTATTCACTATGCATGGGTTTTTCTTTTAACCAAATTAAGGCAATTAATCATTTTATTGGATGAGAGAGACAGAGAGAGAGAGGTTTTGAATAATGTAGAAGAGGTGGTATGTGAGTGTAAATTGGTTGGAACATATTGTTGCCATGGCTTGGACTTTGGATGAAATGTGAGCATGTGTATTGAAGTTTTTCAAATAAGACTGTGTATCAACAAAAAGATGCAAATTGTTGGAGATGACATGTTCATGGTTGTGAAAAATTGTAGCTTCATATGCGAGGCCTAATTGGATGTTGGGCCATAAGTGGGCTTTAGCACACTGTATTTACTCACCCACAGGTGTCCATTTGGGCCCAATCATAGCTACAGACCCACGTTTACACAACCCATCTTTCTCCCTTGCAAACTATTCTCTCCGCAAGTTTTACAGGCCCCATCCTTTGAAGATAATGAAGTAGTACAATAGAAAGAAAAATAATGAAAATAATCACAATCATGCCAAAAAAAAAAAAAAGACTAGATTTTATTTTCAAATGATATTTATTTATTGATATCTAATTATAAAAATTTAAATTTAAAAAAGAAAAAGAAAAAAAGAAGCTAAACTTAAAATTCTTGTCTTATTGCACAGAGTTTTAGAGATTTATTTTAGTAAATATGAAGGTACCTCTTTTGTGTGATGTAGAACTCTCTTTGAGCAAGCTTGAATGAGACCTCTAGTTAGGTATTCTATTAAGAATCCTCATTTAATTTTCTTGTCCAAATCAATAATTCTTGTAGATCAAGATTTTTGCTTACCAATCAAGTAGCATCCTTCTTCAAAGTTGAATATAGACGAGATTCTTTAGGTATATCTCTTTTTTTATTTATAAGTCTCAATTGATTGAGTTACGTGTTTGACGTACTCTGTCATGTCTGATGTGCTAGATAATATTACATTTTAAGGTTGGAAGTCCTAATAAATTGTACTCTCCAAATAGCTTAGCTGACCCACTATTTATGATGGATAGCTCAATAATCAATATTCATTATTCTTCTCATTATCAACATTGTCCTCACCTAATTTCAATGTGAGGTAGTGACTAATTTTAGGAGTATCACATATTTTTTTTTCTTGATAATTGGGTGTAACACATTTAAAATGATTAGTATTAAGAGTATTTTTACTTTAACTATATTGCAACTCTAGTTGGCTTTTCCTTTCTAGCCAACACATCACTGTAATTGACAACTCTCACAATCTATTTAGCTTCAAAATATGACCTATAATAAGGTGAAAATCATTTTATGTGCCCAATACATGGAATGAGTTTAGGAGATACTTTTAGATTGCCTACTCCATTACAAAGGTAGATTTTGCAAATATGATTGACAATTCTTACTTAACATGTGAAGAATTGATAAGACTAAAGAGGTTTTGACTGATGATATGGTGAAAATCATTTTATGTGTCCGCTCCACATTTTCCTTTCTTTTTCTTTTTTCGATAGTTACAATCATGGTTTTAAAAACCGAACTGGACAACAAATCATTTTTTTGAAAATTTCCAGTTCAACCCCGGTTTTTACCCGGTTTTTGACCGGTTGTTGACTGGTTTTGGGGGTTTTAACCAGACCGAACTACCTCCCGGTTCTTGATTGAACCAGTTGGACCGGCCGGTCCGATCCGATTTTTAAAACAGTGGTTACAATACAAACATGATTTCAAACATTTTCATTCTTCCTTAATTTCCTAATCCTCTTTAATCTACTAACTATATAAAAAGAGGCAACAGTTCAATCTGCCCTAACTTTGGTTTATTCAATTTGGTGAGGCAAAACTCACCGTTTTGCTTAAGCTCTTCTTTTTTTTTTTCCCACAGTACGCTTGATTTTGTTTGTGCTTTTCTGTTTTTTCTTTTAAATATTTATGTGTGCATACATAGTACTGACACAATAAATTCTTACAATATTTTCGTAATTATTGAGGTGTAAATTTTTCATAGGTTAAAATAAAATATTGAGATCAAACGCAACCAAAAATAAATATATTGCAAAAATGTTATAACATTTTCTTGTTGTTATAATATTTTCACAATCGTCAAGATCTCAATACCTTATAAATCAAAATAAAATCACAATAATTTCATAACAAATCTTGGTAAGGTATTTTTAATTGATAAAAAAGGTGATATCAGTAGTGGGCCTGGTTTAAAACCAGAAACAACTTGTCATTTAGAATTTATTGTGAAAATGTGATGGATGTAGCATTTCTCTAAAATAAAATAATAAAATATCATATCGAATCCTAAAAATAAAGGCATTATGAAAATGTTGTGATATTTAGTTATATTCTTAGACTTCCTTTTTTGTTTAGTCAAATTGGATGAGCCAAAATTCATGGTTTCATGCACAATTTTCTTGTGTTGCACTTTTTTTTTTAATGCACAATTTTAAAATCAATAATAATTTGTAACTTAAGATTTGTTGTGAAAATGTTGTGAATGTCAAAAATAAAATAGTAAAATATCAAACTAGGACCTACCATAGCTAAAAATAAAAAGTATCGTGAAAATGTTGTGACATTTTTTTTTGTTCCTAGGCTTCTTTTTTGGTTTAGTCAAATTTGGTGAGCCAAATTTCACTATTTTAGTCACAATTTTCTTCAATTGGCTTTTTGTCTGTTTGTTTTTTTTGTTTTGTTTTGTTTTGTTTTGTTTTGTTTTTGTTTTAAATGCACGGTTTAAAGTGGTTAGCCCAGTTTAAAACCAGTAACAATCACCTAGGATTTATTCTAAAAATGTTGTGAACATAGCATTTCTAGTCAAATTTGGTTTAGTCAAATTTGGTGAGCCAAATTTCACTGTTTTAGTCACAATTTTCTTCAATTGGCTTTTTGTCTGTTTGTTTTATTTTTGTTTTGTTTTTGTTTTAAATGCATGGTTTAAAGTGGTTAGCCCAGTTTAAAACCAGTAACAATCACCTAGGATTTATTCTAAAAATATTGTGGACTTAGCATTTTTAGTCAAATTTGGTTTAGTCAAATTTGGTGAGCCAAATTTCACTGTTTTAGTCACAATTTTCTTCAATTGGCTTTTTGTCTGTTTGTTTTTTTTTTTTTTTTTTTTTAATGCATGGTTTAAAGTGGTTAGCCCAGTTTAAAACCAGTAACAATCACCTAGGATTTATTCTAAAAATATTGTGGACTTAGCATTTTTAGTCAAATTTGGTTTAGTCAAATTTGGTGAGCCAAATTTCACTGTTTTAGTCACAATTTTCTTCAATTGGCTTTTTGTCTGTTTGTTTTTTTTTTTTTTTTTTTTAATGCATGGTTTAAAGTGGTTAGCCCAGTTTAAAACCAGTAACAATCACCTAGGATTTATTCTAAAAATGTTGTGGACGTAACATTACTCTAAAACAAAATAATAAAATATCATACCAAGACCCACCATAGTTAAAAATAAAGGTATTGTAAAAATATCATGACATTTTGTTGTGTTCTTAGATTTTTTTTTTTTTTTTTTTTTTTTTTTTGTTTAGTCAATTTGTTAAGCCAAAATTCATTATTTTATGCAGAGCTTTTTTAGGTTGCCTTTTTTTTTTATAACATATTGTGTCAAGTTATAAATAAAAAATAAAAATAAAACACATTGATTCACACACACACACACACACAAAATTGACGAAGAAGCACTTCCTCCTTTATGTTTTGGGTAGTTTCATTCCTCCCCTAAATTAAAGTTGAATAATTTCCTCCTTTTTATTTTGTAAATGAGCATATACCCCTATTGTTACTCTCTTAGTTAAATCCTAACAAAATCTTATAATTTCTAAAATATTCCATTGTGCAATGTCTAAAATACTCACGCTAAATTTTAATGTCCCAAAAAATTTCTTCTTGTATTTTGAATTTTATGTGATAGAGTGGTATTTATGCTTGGAAAGTTAGAATGGTAATATATAGTGTTCTTTTTGTTACTTAGAGAACACTAATTCATTAGATTTAAATCTTCTATACTTATAATTTTATCTAATGGAAACTTGATGACAGATGTCTTTTGTTATCTTGTTCGTTTTTAATTTCTTTTCCTACTTAAAAGGGTGTTCATTAAAAATAAGTAAGCTAAACATCGTAGTTAGGCTCATAAAACAAAATGATAAAGAATTGAAGGATAAATAACAAAATCTTAATTGTAGATGGCTGCAAGTATTTAATTTGATGAAGAGTTTCAAATTGTAGCATATATCATCATTCATTGCGAAAAATTAAATATTGTGAAAAGATTATGACATTCATTATCATTCTTGGTAGCATTTTTTAGTGAGTAGATATTACATTTAGTAAATAAGTTCTAAGAAATTGTCATAGTAAATAATTGTTTTAAATTTAAGTATATGACTTCATACTTCTTCCCCAAAAAAGACATCTATCTTAATTTTCTCACTAAAGAGACAGCACGTGTCTTGCCTGTGCAACCCAAACTAGTATTTATTAAAAGTTATCCATGTACTCTCTTTTTTTCTTTTTTGCTTCTTAAAGCAATTTTCATTATTGTAATACAACGATTTGGTTGATGTTTATTGATGATGCAAAGGATCTTAATGGCAACTTGTTCAAAGTGGAGAAATGGAAGGCCTACAAATGGAAATCACTTAATCAAAGAGTACCAGTGTGGCGTTGACCTAAACTTGTTTGATACTACAGTTAGAATTCACAAAATTCAAAAATGCTGAAAATATTGGAGTTTTTAGAGTTTTTCTACTATACATTGGATTGGGTGTGAACTGTGGTTTATATAAGAGTGGTTTCTCTTCCTTTATTTTCTCCATTTTTCGGAGTCGTGCAATAATTGGTATGGTGACATTTATAAAAAATGAGAATCTCAGGATTTGTACCCATAATTCGTGATAATGGGCTGGTAGAGCGAAAATCATGAACTTTAATTTTGAAGATGGTGTCTTTTCATTTAAAGGTCTTTGTCCACTTGCCCTTGTCTATTCACTCTTCCAATACCTCATCTAAGTTGCCTATCTGCAAACCTAGGAAGAGCATCGACCCTCCTTCATTGGATGAGAGATGTTGGAAGAATGTACCATCATTTATTATATTTTTCAAATAACTAATTAAGATTTAAGACTCATTCATTAAGAAAATCTATTGAAAAGATTTTTTTTTTTTTTTGGAATATGGTATTCTTTATAAAAATTTTCATGAAATGTATAGTTGAGTTAGATAATTTTTATATTCTTCTAAAATAAAAAGACAATTTTTATATGGGTTGAAAATAATCCTAAATGGAGAGGCGGTAGATACAAAGTTATGGTGGATTTGAATTCTATTTGTACAATTCTAGGGCAAGAAACAAAAGGTTTAAAATCAGAGGTGTGCCATAACTATTTCACTGGTTGAAAACTTGAAACTTGAAAGAGAATGAAATCTAGAGAGGCACAAAGCCCAGCATTGCCTTAATTAGCAAGTTGTTGGATCATACACATCATACAACTGCAACTATCAATTTAGCTTGGTGACAAAGAAGGATTGGATTAAAGTTAAATATTGCACCGATTTATATATAATTAGTATGTACAGTTTAAGGTAATGTTACCAAATTGATGGTGGAATTTTAGTGTTAGTCTCTATTTTTGGTAAATGAGTAAGTCCATTAAATATTTCAATGACAGACCGTGAGTTGTGTCACTCCACCTCAAAACTAATTAGTAACACACTCAAGCATTTGAATATTGCACCTACAAATGCAATCTCTTTTTATAGAGCAATCCTAGGTAGCCAAATTAATATAATTAGTCCCCAACATTCAGGATAAATATTGCAGGGACCAATTGATTAAAGTTTCAGTGATCAAAGTTTGGTTAGAGCATGACATATGTGCTTGTATGCCTTTAATTAGAACATGTGACAGTGCTTTTTTTTCTTAGCACACAGGCCCAAGTAGAGATAAGGATCCCGGGCCCAAATACTTGTTATTTTGGTGGACTGGGCTTGGTTCACCGCAGCTAAATGGGGCTGATTACGAACCAAGTTCTGCGCAAGTCATATAAAGCTCCTCAAGATGAAAAATACAATTCCTCTTTGTACCCTGGGGCGTACTGTCGTGGGATCCCGGGCATACTGTCGTGGGATCCCGAGGCGTATTAGGCCTGTAAGAACCCAGAATCTCTGGTTCTCTAAACTATATGATCTTTTCCATGTTTATTATGTAATAGAGTTTTGTCATTTCCCTTTATCTCTATGGGTGCTACATAAAAAAAAAACAAAACACACTACACATATCTTCAAATAATTGTTAGTTTCTTAGATTAGGATATACATTTTAATACATATACATATATGTAAATGAGTTTCATGAAAATGATTCTGCCACGAGGATCCTAGCCCCAATTCTCACAGACTTGGTGCTTTTACACAAGACTTGTGGGATTTGGAACTCAAGTCCGAGTGGCTTTGCTTGAGCTTTGCCTTCCAAGATAGTTAGATGAGAAGGATTTTAGTAAGAAACAGTAAAGGAAGACAATGCAATAAAGAAATACACGAAATAATTGTTAGAGATCCTCAAATCAATATGAGGTATTTCATTATTTTCTTGATTGTGGATTACAATATGCTTACTAAGACGTGATACAAGGTTCAACTAAGTTCAAAAGTTACAGACTTTGATAGCTATTCAAGCTTCTAAGACTTGCAAAGTTTGAATTTGTTGAATCCAAGCATATGCTATAGTGGCTGTCTCTGGGATACCGGGAGCGGTTCCTCTGTTTTCTTTTGATTTTACAGAGCTTTTCCAATGGCTTTGCTGTGATATCTTTTCTCAGATCAAAATGGTGATGAATGAATGTCCCTCAGCATGGGTTTTCTCTTTCTTTTATAATGCGACTCTAGGGCTTTGAGGCACGAGCGATTTCTCTCTTTTGCCCCTTGTGAGCTTGTACTGTGTCAGTTACCCAGAGGCTTGTCCTTTCCTTTTTCCTCATAATTTCTTCCTTTTGGTCCGACTAAGCTAAAAGCCCCTAGCTGGTTTTCCATTTCAAGGTTCCCTCTGTTCGTTGATTCTTCAGCTATTTGGTCATTTCTTCCACTTTTCCAGTTTTTTGGTTGCACTCCATCCTTGTCATTTTCCTCAAATAGTTGGAATATTTTACTGCTGGGTTGAAAGCTCCTTCTGGTTACCTCTTTTTTTATGGTCTTCTCATTGTTGGTTCCTTGAGGCACAGCTCTTGCGTTTTGCTTCGTACTTTCTGATCCCACTGTATGTCTAGGTGCATGAGACCCACATGCTCTTTGTCTTTTATCCCTCTTTTAAACTTGCTTCAATCCACTTTAGTTGTGCTGCACGTCCGAGCCTCTGGCAGCCTCTGGGGATCCCGGCCCAGCTCTTTCACTGGAATTTGCTGGACTTTTTAATGGCCTTTTTTGCTGGAAATCTGAACATATACAAGGCCTTGATGTTGATTCTTCTTGCTGCACGAATTGGGCTTTCTTTATTTTTTTATGGAATGGGCTTTGTTGTGAAATTTTGGACCTCAACAGAACACTACAAAAGGACTCCATCTTAGTACGTATCTGACCTTTTCTGTTGAAGATACTTAAGATACTTCACACTCCTTGTGCATAACAGTGCATATCAAAGCTCCTGACCTTGAGTTAGAACTTAGATCATTCACTATGCATAGGTTTTTCTTTTAACCAAAGGCAATCAGTCATTTTGTCCCTTTTGGAATAGAGTTATAGTTCAGTTTCTCCAAGCCCCCAACTAAAAGACAAGGCTAATAATGATATGTCTGCTCATATGTGCAATGAAGTCTCATAAAAAAACCTCAAGAAAGGTGATCTTTTTAAAAGGTTGTCTCAAATGATATGAGAGAGAGAGAGAGAGAGAGAGAGAACAGTAAAAGTCTAAAACATCATGGTCGACAAATGTGTGTCCAGCTGCACAGAATGCTCATACAAATTGAGGCCTGTAAAAGGAAAATTACCAAGGATTAGATAGGAGTATAGGACTCTATCATTTATCTCACGTGGAAAAAAATAGACTATGTATCCACAACAACAAGGCTCTGGACTTAAAAAAAATGACTTTCAAAATAAATTGAAAGGTTATATAAAAAGAAAAAAAAAAGAAAAAAAAAAACACTAAATGGTTATTTATTCTCAATTAATTCGAAAATACAAAGGGTTGGAAAAGAAAATAAATTTTTTTTTAAAATATTGTAAAATAATTTGTACCTGGAGCATTACTCTTATAGAATAATGCTAGAGATAAAAAACACTAAATGGTCATTTATTCTCAATTAATTCAAAAAGACAAAGAGGCTGGCCACATCAACATTTTGTAAAAATGTTATAAAATAATTTGTGCCTGAAGTATTACTCAAAAATGTAAGTCTAATGAAAAAGCATTAATTAATAAGTAAAAGAAAATGAAACTATGTAAGCTATAAAAGAAAAATAAATAAGAAATAAATTCATGTAAGTTAACAACACTAATAGCAACTGTAGGGACTAAATTTGTAGTGTACCCTTAACAATAAAATTTGTAGAGATGTGGGTGTAAGGGCTAGGCATTAGCAATACAAACAACGGATGATGTGAAATCAACAGGCGTAATAACAAAATAATTTTACTGAGTGTTTTCTATGAGGATAAGGACCATGACTCTGGTTAGGTGTTGATAAGGATCTTTATAATGGCTTCGGATAAGTGTTTGTGAGAATCCTGATGATTTTGGTTAAGTGTTTGTGAAGCGTATTCATCCTCGGCTTAGTCTGAGGATCTATTTTTCTTGGAGTTGATATACACTCTGTCCTTTTTCTTAGGACTAATTTATATCCGAATCCCTTTATGTTAGGAATCCTCTTGGTTATATAGTATTGTTTTAATTAATCTCAGCCGTCCATCTGTCGGTTATCCGGTCACTGTGAATAAGGGTTTGTCCCATCATCTGCTTTTGCAGGTTTTATGTTAGTTCTCAGCCGCCTTTGCAGGCTTTCTATTAGTTGGAGTGACCAAGGCACCTGGGTTCGCTGGTCACTTCACCATCAAAGCGGCCAGAATGTTGGTGGAATACATTTAATGGGTGGGAGATTTTTTCCCTTTATCAACGTCGGTTCGCCGAGGAGGTGGGCATCCTCGGCGAGGCCCCTGGAGGGCTTGGGATTTTCCCTTTTACCCTCGGCCTATAAATTCTCCTCGGCGCAGGCCTAGGGCCGGCTATGGAGTGGGCCGGGGTTGTTTAAATATTTGGGGCCCCACAGCAACATATTGAGCTTTGTAACGCAGCCTCCTTTATTTTATATAGTTTTTTTTTTTTTTTTTTTTATAGATAAACTGCAATTTCATTAATAACTAAAAAGTAATACAACAATCGCACCTGCAAGCTTCCCAAACTGTAAGAGACAGATTGCAATTATTACAAGATAAACTAGCTTTAATAGCAACAAAAAGTTTAACAACAGAATGAGCTGCTAAGCTAAAAGAACTCCTAAATCCTAACCTAGCAAAACTCACAACTAACAAAATACAAACTTAAATCAGAAGTATTACCAATAACAACAGAAATAGACCAACTTTTACTTCCCCTTCCACTATGATATTGCAAAAATTTTCAGACCTAGGGTCCTAGCTAAGTTTAAAGCCCACAAAGTTTTATATAGTTGATTAGTTTAGATAGATTTCACGGGGACAAGTTGCATTTTGTTTAAGAAGTTTAAGATTTTGTTGTATGGCATTTCAAATTTTTCGTTTTCTGAAAAATATTTTACATGGAGACGAATGTAGTCGAAGAGAGTGGTTTTCTTGGTCAATGTAAAATGGTTTCGGTTTTTTTCAATCAATCTAAACACGAGAAAATGAGAAAAACAGTTTCTGAAAAATGTTTTGTGCTAAAACAGCAGGCGGCTTAGTGTAGCACCATAATTATTTGTGTCTTATAATGCTTTTATTAAAATGCATGTTTTTGTTTTTTAAGTTTAGTTTCAAATTAGACACTTTTAAAGGGCAACAATGTTTATCGTACAGTCCAAAAAGAAGACATTTCATGTTCATACGTACAAGGGTGAGAAACTGAAAATTGGAATGCTTTGAAAGCCATGATTGCAATATGAATTGGTCTCCAGCTAATCTGAACTTCCAGATGCCAACACATTGCACGTGCACCATGCACACTGATAAAGTACAGACAAAATGAATAAATTTTTCAGTCCTTGCCTCCCTATGGATCTCGCGTCACCTTTTGTTCTCTTACATCCGCCTACAGACACACCCAAATCTACACCCACTTACATACGGACCACCATAGACACATACTGAAAACATAATTTAAGTATGGGATTTGTTAACAAGCATCGATTCGGTGCTTGTTAAGGTGAAAAATGGCAAAATAAATTGTTAGAAAAAAGTCAAAAAGAACACCATATAGTACTTAAAAAATTGAAAATTTGACATAAAGGTGAATAAAGATAAAAACGTTTGTTAGAAAAAATATAAAAATATTGCTGTTAATGGGTACCTTGTGGTGTCCGTTAACACAACCCTTTAAGTATACCTGTCACAAAGTAACACTTAAGCATATTTGGGTTAAGTATGTCCCTAGCACTATTCTAAATCTCACAAGCAGCCCAGACATCTGTTTTCATTTTGCAATCTAACAGCCACATCAAAACCACATAAAAGAAATCAACTTATCAAAGGTTCCCTAACTTTTGTTCTATGTAGGTTTCAAAAGTTGTAGAATTTTCACCAAGTATGTTCCCCATTTGCTCTCCTTTAAGGGAACATATTTTCATGTTTAATACGTATTGAAGCCTCTTACTACAACTTCGGCTAATGTTTGTAATATATGCAAACATTGACATTGACAATGTTTGAGATAGAGGACCGCATGGATGCCTTTTTGTCTAGGTAGGGTAACTAGAATAATGTTTGACATTGAAAGCAAATTAGTTCAAGGCTTATTGGTCTATGGAGTTAGGTGAGCCTGCCTTTGCATTAGTACTATTCTTCTTTCTAATTCATATTTTGGGGAGACTAGAATGATGATGATTGGCTTTCTTGACTTTTAATAATTAATTACATACATATTATGATAGACAGAAGTGTAATACGAGACAAATATTGGGAAGTTCATAAATCAGTACATGCTCATCCATTCTTAATCCAACAAAGTTTGACTATAAATTTAATTGTATCCTAAAACTACAATTTCTACTCAAAAAATTAATATGGTTACATGTTTTGAAAATCTAACCATTAAATTGTATGTTCTTTATATTCTTAACATACACAATTTTGTTTCAATCAAATGTTATTTACTATCTATAAGTTATTTTTTATGCATAATTTTATACTATAAAAACTTAAAATTTAAATATTTGATTGATAACGTAATTATTGATTTTTGACATTTTTGAAATTTTACAAACACGAGAAATATAAAAAGAAAATATAATCCAATAATGAATTTGTCAAAATTCACATCTAATAAAAAAATATTGAGTAGAGTTGTAATCTTAACAAAATTTATTGCTAAACTTTATTCTACTCAAAATATAAAGTAAATGTTAGGTGAATTAATGCATGTGTATATATATATATATATATATAATAATAATTTTTTTTTTTTTTTTTTTTTTTGCTTAAATCCGAATTCAAGTTCTTCCCGTGAAAGAATGAAACATGATAAGAATTTGACAACACCACTTACAAGTCTTTCGACCAAGTAATGTAGAGTCGTAGACACTACCATCAAAATCCAATTGGATAACACGTATCATTAACACTTATTTACTAAAAACTAATGTACTATCATCTCATATTTTGTAGAGTCGTAGACACTACCATCAAAATCCAATTGGATTCTTTCTCAAAAAAAAAAAATCCAATTGGATTACATGTATCATTAAGACTTATTTACTAAAAACTAATATAAATTCATTGTACCATATTTTGTGTTCTATTTTATATTTCACCAATCACAATTTGTCATGTGTTTAAACTTTTTTCCATTTTAAACTTCAACTATTTTATAAAAAAGTAAAATAAATACATGGCAAGTTGTGATTCTGAATTCACTAATTAATTTTAGCATTTGTCCTATGACAGGTTCAATTATCTTACCCTAAAAAATAAAAGAAAGAAGAAGAAGAAAAATCTCCAATTATTTAGTATTTAAAAACTAGTCCACTTAATTGCAATCTCCCCTTAGACCAAATTCACTTACCAAGAAAACCCCCCTCCAAAGCGATTAAAATGAGCCATAAAATGAGAATATCGTAGAGGATAATTTCATTTAACGCTCCGTTTGTTTCAATAGAAAACCTTATGTGAATATAGTTTTTTTATTTGGCAATATACCAAAAAATGGGTTAAAAGAAAATTATCTCTTAACTTCCATTAAATAGCTTAGTATGATATAGAGTTGTTTCCTGTTACTAATTGTTTCAATGAAAAACCTTAATCATGGGAAGATATATATATATATATATATATTTTTTTTTTTTTGCCGTATCAAAAAATATGGGTAAAAAAAAAAACTATCTCTTAACTTTTTTTAATTAGCTTGGTGTGATATATAGTTGTTTTCTGTTAAAATTATCTAGAGAAAAATTTTGTCTCACACAAAGATAAATAAAAAATAAAAACAACTCTATTTCATGCGAATCTAAACAAGGGAAGTCAAGAGAGGTAGTTTTTCAACTCATTTAAAAATCATATTTAATCATAGGAAATGATATGGTTTTCTGGAAAATGTTTGTTGAAAATTAATAAAATTACCTAGAAAACAACTTTATGTTACATGAAACTAAACAAATATATAACAACTCTATTTCACGTGAAGCTAAATAAGGAAAATCAGGAGAGATAATTTTCCAACTCATTTTAAGGACGCTACCAATTATTAGTAAATGAAATGGTTTTCTAGAAAATGTTTGTTGAAAAATGTTAATGTCAAAACAAATAGAGTATAAGACTAAAGTAATGTAGAGTAATGTTATAGCCACAAACTATTTTGTTGTTCTTCATCTAAACCCACCACTAATATCATTTTTTTTATTTACTAATAATCACTCATCACATCAGTTGTTTGTAAAAAAATTTGTATCTCTAGTATTATTCATAAAATTATACTTTTACATTTGTAATATTTAGTTTAAATTATAAAATAGATTTATTTTGAATGAAGAAGAGAAGTTACAGTACGTCACTTTAAAAATAAATAAATAAATAAAAAATTTAAAAAAAATAAAAAATAAAAAATAAAAAAAGGAAAAAATTTGTCCCTATCTATTCTAACTTTTTAGTAAACCTGTTTTAAAGGCAAAATCTCCGCTTCTGTTGTTAATGGTCCCTATATATATAAGTTTGCCAGCATGCCAAAACACAGCAATTGAGACCGTAACAAAGGCTCGAGAATCAACAAAACAAGACAAGCTTGTGGCATTTCAAAGAATAGACAGGCTTGTGAATTTCTTCTGCAAGAGATATCATATATCAGGCACTATGGTTTTGATTTTTCCTATTATATTAGCTCTGTGTTTAGGCCTAGTTTTGTCTTTTCTTCTCGTAAACTTCTTCAGGAAACAAGATGCTCCAAACTTACCTCCTGGGCACATGGGATGGCCCCTTTTGGGAGAGACTATCGGCTTCCTCAAACCCCATAAATCAAACTCTATTGGAAGCTTCTTACAACAACATTGCTCTAGGTAGTATACCAAGTTCCTTTATTTTGTATATATATATATATATATTCTCTTTTCCTATGTTCTTGGATGAAGTTTTGTCATACATTAGTATCAAATTAAGCAGGACATTTGTACCAAGATATGCCCATGCAGCTAAGTCTTATAAAAAAAAATGTAATCAATTTGGAGTGTTTTCATGCAGGTATGGGAGGATATTTAAGTCTCATCTATTTGGGTCACCAACCATAGTTTCCTGCGATCATGAGTTCAACCTTTTCATTCTTCAGAATGAGGAGAAGCTATTTCAGGTGAGCTACCCCAAGTCCATGCAAGGCATTCTTGGGAAGTATTCTTTGATTATCGCAACCGGAGAGATTCACAAGAAGCTTAGAAGCTTTGCTGTCAGCTTCATTGGCACGTCCAAGTCAACACCAGAATTCTTTCATCTTGCGGAAAATATGTCAATGTCAATGATGGATTCATGGAAAAGCTGTCAACCAGTTTCGTTTTACAAAGAAGCTAAAGAGGTATATAGTACTTTCAGCATCTTGATTACGTGGTAAAAATAAGGTTAAATTGCATATTTGATACTTAGCTTTAATCTTTGTCTTAAAGTCATCCTCGTGTTTTAAAATGTTGGGAAAAGTTCTTTATCATCATTTTTAATGGATAAAAATTATGATGCAACAAATGGAATTCATGAAATCAAAATCACTTTGATGAGGTGGGGTTTATAAAAAAGTCATTGTCAGTACACAAAACTCTTATGTTTGTGAGGTTTGAGAGAGTTTCTGTACATGTTATAGTATTATATGTATTTTAATCTTACATTATTTTTGGTACTCTTCTTGTTATTTTAATCTTATGTTATTTTTGGTAATTTTCTTGTATGTTATATTCATGCATTTGGATGAGTTTATAATCAATAGAAAAGAAGAAGGATTAGTTACAACCCCTTTCTTAATTTTTTTTTCCTATTCTGAAAAATTGTTGCTGTACTTATCCCTTTAGAAAATTTCATCTATGATAGCAAAATTTAAAAAATACGCATCAATATCTTTGTGTCAATCTTTTGCAATGCTAACAATAACTTGACATGATTTTATTTGTCATATTAGTATTTTCCATCCACAAAAGAACCGTTAATAATTTATTATAATCAATTTTTCGAAATACATGGACCACCGTGAAACAGTTTTAAATATAAAGACAATTTAGAAACAAAGGTAAAATGTTAATAACCAAATATGCCATTTAAGTAAAAATAAAATTAGCAATAACAATAACAAGAAAACAAAAATATACCAATTGAATTCATGTTTAATTTAACTTTTTCAATTCAACGCAGTTTGCACTCAAAATTATGGTGAAGGAGATTTTGAGTATTAAACCAGACGAACCACTAGCCTCAAAGATATTAGAAGACTTCGAGACCTACATGAGAGGCTTTGTGTCTTTGCCACTAAATATACCTGGGAGTGCATATGCCAACACTGTGAAGGTACTTAATTAACATGTATGATTAAATAAAACGGTAAAACTTGTTGCATACACCAATTTGCACAACTTGAAATCATGTCTTCAACGCACGATTTTAGTTGTTTTTCATCTGTGTGTAAGAACGTGTGTGCAAATTGGTGTGTGAACTTAACATCACTCTAAATAAAATGCACCCATTGATCCATGTGCTATAAATTATGCTTATGCTAATACTCAAAGCTATTTTTGATATTCTCTTTTGTTGGCTTCTTTAGGCTAGAGCAAGACTTTCTTCCACTGTTAAACAAATGATTAAAGAGAGGGAACAAAGGAATATTGTGGGGCTTATAGAAAGAGGAGACTTCTTAGATGTGGTTTTGTCAAAGAAGAGCCTAACCAATGACGAGATAGTAAGCATTGTATTGGACATCTTGTTAGGGGGTTACGAGACAACTGCAACGCTCATGTCCTTAATTGTCTACTTTCTTGGGCAAGCACCAAATGCTTTAGAAAATTTGAAGGTTGCTCTCTATTTTCTCTCTCTTAGAATCTGCATGAACAAAAATATTACATGCTAATTGCTAAAGAGGGTTATTTTGTTCAACATTTATGTGTACTACAGGAAGAACACCAAGGGATAAGGAAAAGAAAAGAGGATGGGGAACCTTTGAACTGGGAAGATTACAAGAAAATGAAGTTCACTCGCAATGTAATTATTAACATCATATTTATAGTGATTAATTTTCCACAAAAAAGGTTATAAAAGTCTTCATATAGAACTAACACATGCTAGCTGCAGGTTGTATGTGAAGCAATGAGATGTGGGAATGTAGTAAAATTTCTGCACAGGAAAGCTCTGCAAGATGTTAAATATAAAGGTTCTTAATTTACATAATTAAAGTACTGTTTTGTAGTATATTATATGATTGTCTCTTTATTGCAATAATTGGTTACAGCTTCTAACTTAATGGAGATCATGATTAAAAATGTTGCAGATATTCTCATACCCTCAGGATGGAAGGTTTTTCCCATCTTCACAGCAGTAAATTTTGATTCAGCTCTCCATAAAAACCCCTTAGAGTTTAATCCTTGGAGATGGTTTGTAAGTATATCAATTCTTCCTCTAGTCCAATACGTAAACCAGAGTTACCAGACACCTCATTTGGACATAAACCTCTACTACTAATAATAATTAAAAACTTCATGTCAGATTTTTTGTCACAAAAAATTAGCAGACACCTTCTTTGACGACTAATCTTTGAATGAAATGAAATAATAAACCTTCTGGTATCATTATAATAATTTTAGTGATTTAAACTTTTTTGTTTTCTGCAGTCCTTGTCTCTTCTACAACTTTGTCTCCTTTTTGTTATTATCATTTTGTCCTATAAACAACTAGGAACCTTTTTCCAACTAATTTATGATGAAAATTTAATACTCAATTATTTTTTTCTTCCCAAATATCTGCAAGTATCCTTTATTTTAGTTGTTCACATGTATCATATGTATATAGGTAAGCATTCATTTTCATGTTAGTTACAAGTTATTAAAAAGTATATATGGATAAAGAATTTGAACAAAATTTGAAAATGCCTTTAATTAATGCTAACATAGATGCAGACACAGGACTTTGTAGTAGTTATGCATTTTTTGCATGTATATAAGTGACATTTTCTTAAACTCCTAATAATTCCAATTTCAATCATTGACCCCATTGGCAGGATGAAGAAACAAGCAAAAAAGTGTCACCGTTTGGTGGTGGACCAAGGCTATGTCCAGGCGCTGAACTTGCCAAAGTAGAGATTGCATGCTTCCTTCATCATCTTGTCCTTAATTATAGGTAAAATTTCACTAATTCAGCCCCCACTAAAATGATGGCATGTATGGATTGTGGATGACAATAGGCAGGTTAATCTAGCAACCTACTGCAACCCATTTAGGGTTCTATATAATTGAGCTTGCTTTATCTTTTTCCAGCAATCATTTTAATAGATATTCTCACTCATAGTACCACTTTCCATAAGGAGGAGCATAAGTCTTTGGTTTAGGTGATAGTGTATAATTAAAGCAGCGATCTTTGTCTAGTATACTCAAAATTTCATGTAAAACTTATTAGTGCTTCTTCCTTTTGATGCTATATTCTATGTTCTTGCACCAGGTGGAAAACAAAAGCAGATGACTACCCACTTGCTCACCCTTATGTGGAATTCCGAAGGGGCTTGCTACTGGAGATTGAACCAATAGGGAAGATTTTTGGAAGGGAATCTTAGTTGGGTTTCAACTATTTATGTCCTCAAAAGCTAAAGTCAAGCCTATTCGCATTAGGGACCAAACAAGTTGTGACTCATTGATATGTTGGATTGAAGCCCCCCTAGAATATTAAATAGTCCCCTATTCAGCAACCAAAAAAAAATTAAATAGTCCCCTAGGTAGGCTACATTGTAAATTGCAACAATGTCCTAAAGAATAAAGAAAATGAAAAAAAAATAAAATAAAGAAAATGAATATTACATTAAATTGAAAATATATTCAATAGTTTTTTTTTTTTTTTTGCTAAATGATCAGCCCAAATGCATTATAGCATTCGGCTTTCAAAGATGCAAAAAGCATTTTAGATGATACTGTAGCAGAAAATACCAAAAACACCCACATTTGGTAATGTATTTTGCAAAAATTCCTACAACATGCTACCTAGTGAACACGTAAATATATACATGTCCATTGTAGCTTATCTTTTTTTTTTATTATTCAGTTATCTCTCTCATTTATATTGAAAACACAAAAACTCTCTCACTCTCTCATCGCCTGCCTCCTCCAATTTTGTTTTAGTTTAAATTCACAACGTTGACAACTAAGTGTAGTACGTGCTTTTGGGATAATCATTAATTTAACACAGTATTAAAGTAATAAATTTTGAGTTCAATCTCTTGTATCTACCTTACTTCTCATTTAAATTTGAGAAAATCTTCAGTCAGGTCCTGGCGTAAAGAAGGCATTTTACACCACCAATGATGTGCTGCCACGTCATATTTCCATTGATTTTACAATACACTCTTACACACACAAGTATAACTCAATTAAACACAAAATTCTTAAACACCTATCAGACCTGAGAAGCTCCAACGCCTCTCATCTCCTCCTCTCCTAGTACCATCGGACCTCCACCCCGCCGTTTAAGCCGCTGCACACATCAATCAAGAGCTAGCATCACCGCACTGGATTCTCATCAAGGTATCACAAATTTAATGGAATTTTGGGTCCGGCTTCCTTTTCATTCTGTCCCTTTTTTTTGAGACATGAGTTTGTGATTTTAAGCTCAAAAGAGAGAGTCTTTAAGGCTTTTCCGATAAACCCATTTGATTTTAAGCACAAGGAAGAAAGAGAAAGTCTTTCTTTGTTGTGTCCGCAAAAGTCTTCGAAGCTTTTGAAACAAGCCCATTAGATTTTTATCAATCTTAAGCTGATTCCCACCTCAAAGTTTCAATCTTTAATTTTTTTTTTCTTTCTCTTTCTTTATTGTTTCCACTAAATTTTTAAGACATGGGTTTTGTGATTTTAAGCACAAAACACAAAGTTCTTGAAGCTTTTGCTGCAAACCCACTTCCATGTCATTTTTTTTTCTTAATCTTCTTTTGCTTAAATGTGATAGTCATTATCATTAATACGTATTCGAAACCCAATGTTTCAATGTTCTAGCTCTTCAATTTAACACCCAATGTTTCATTGTCCTTCATCAAATACATCCCTACAAAACTATCAGCCACTAAAGAACCATCTCCAGCAAGAACTCTTTTAGGAGCTCAAACATTTGATGAGGAGTGGAAAAATGAATTGGGTTTCAAAGCTCAAACCTTGACCGACGAGAAGGAATTGGTGCGACGATGCCAACTCTTGACCAATGGGTGTGGCAGCTCCAGTAGTGGGGTGGAGGTCCGATGGTATGAGGAGATGAGGAGATGAGAGGTGTTGGAGCTTCTCAAGTCTGATAAGTGTTTGAAAATTTTGTGTTTAATTGAGTTATACTTGTGTGTGCAAGAGTGTATTGTAAGATCAATGGAAATATGACATGACCGCACATCATTGGTGGCGTAAAATGCCTTCTTCACGCCAGGACCTAACTAAAGGTTCTCTCTTTAAATTTTCATGTGTTTGGCCTCTACTCAATGGTAGCTTAGATAGCCCACACATGAAAAGAGAATAATAGATTAAATTCATCATCTCCTATTAGCTTAAACTTTTTTTAAAAAAATTAGTAATTTAACAACAATATACCCTCACTATTTCTTTTCTTTTTTTTAAGAGACATCACTATTTCTAATCTATGCTATGCATTTTGCATTTTGTCTACAAAAAAATATATATGCTCAGCTATAGTAAAGTATGAAGAACCATCTAGTTTGGAACATGAATAACAAGAAAATAATTAAAAATTGCCATTTATGCAAATCTGCCTACAGCATTGCACCTCACCTAACCTGTTGCCATTTATGCATTCCTAAACTTATTATTACTCCCTCATTTCAATTTTAAAAAATTACTCCTTCAATTCCAAATTGTTGTCTTGTTTAAAAGAAAAAAAACCAACTTTTTTTAGAGAGAGAAAAAATTCTAACCTTTTAAGTAAATATCATTTAATGTTTTGCATTTTGGTTAAAAACATACAATTTTGCTTCATAAAAAAGGTACAATTTTGCAAAAATACCCCCAAAAAAATTAAACTTTAGTGAAAGAATAGTATTAACTTTTTTTTTTTTTTTTTAAATGTAAGTTATAGAATTTATTTATGGATTTTTTTTAAATAAGACTATATTTTCAGACATCTCAAACTTAAGGTGGCAAAATCAACCCAAACTCATTTACCCATCCAAACCTACTCACAAAAATAAGACCTAAACCTACCAAATTATTAATTTGGTCAAATGGGTATTGACTCAACTAAACCCAATTAACATGAGTATTCTAATACGGCACCCAATTAGATTCAAGTATTACCCACGTATCATTTACCCAAATTATTCAACCCTAAAATACCTCTAAAACCATTAAAAATGACCAAAATACCCTTAGATCCACCAAAATAACTAAAATACACTCCAAATAACAAAAAAATGCCTCGAAACTTCTAAAATAATGAAAATACCTTTGAATCTCTAAAATGGCCAAAATACTTCTAGAATCTCTAAAATAAACCAAAATACTCTAAAATTTCTAAAATAACCAAAATACCCTCAAAATTTCTAAAACGACCAAAAATACCCTGGTACCTTTTTAAAGACCAAAAATACCTCGAAATCTCTTTTAAAAACCATAACACCCAAAAACCTTTAAAACGACCAAAATACTTCCAAAATTTCTAAAATGACCAAAATATCCCTAAAGTCTCTAAAATGAGCCAAAATACCCAAAAACCACTAAAACAACCAAAATACTTTCGAAACTTCTAAAATGACCAAAAAACCCAAAAACCTCTAAAAGATCTAAAATCTCTATCTCTAAAACAAACCAAAATACCTTTGAAAACATCCAAAATGAGAAAAACACTTGTAAACCTCTAAAATAACTAAAATATCCCTGAAATATGAAATATCTAAAACGACCAAAATATTCTCAAAACCTCACTAAAAATAACCCTGAAACTTCTAAAATTGCCAAAAATACCGTCAAATCTCTAAAATAATAAAAAAATACCCTTAAAATATCTAAAACGACCAAAATACCTTTGAGACCTTTAAAACGACCAAAATACTCTTAAACCTCTAAAATAACCAAAATACACCTGAAACCTCTAAAATGACAAAAAAAATTCTCAAATCTCTAAAATGGCTAAAAAACTCTAATTTATGTATCTAACTCATTTATGCCCAATTCAAACTCCACCCATTTCCATTTGACACCTTACTCAAAATAAATTAAAGGACCGATAATTTGGGGTGAGTGAATATTTTAAAAGCTCAAACCCCTTTTAAATTGCCAATCGATCCTCCAATATTTTCTACTTGTTTATTAACACGGTTTTTGAGAGTCATGAAAAAATAAATACTAGTAGAAAATATAGTGAAACATTTTACTAAACATTTTCCTATAAATATAATGAAAATATAATGAAACATTTTACTAAACATTTTCCTATATATTTTCATTATATAATGAAAATATAATGAAAAAATTTCCGAAGAAACAAACACAGACAGAACGCAACGCTTTCTCAGGCACACAGCCCCCAAATTTGCAGAGCTCAAAAAAACATTTTACGTACACAGAAAGTAAGCGAAAATTACTGGTGTTTTCGGAACACAGTTTTCACTGCCATGGCTCTCAATCTCCGTCAAAAGCAAACAGGTACTCTCTCTCTCACTCTGGATCTTCTTCTTGCTTGCTTTAGATCTTTTTTTCTTTTTTCTTTTTTCTTTTTTTTTTTTTTCAAATCTGAGAAACTAAATTGAAATTCCAACAATTAATCGAAAACCCATTTCGTTTATGAGAATATTAGCTTATACCCACCTAATTTCATCCGTAAATTTTATGTTTTTGGCTAAAAAAAGAGACTGAAATGGAATTATTTTCTTTATTGTTCAATTGGGTCTGCAATTTTGGTTCAGAAAATGTCAATCTCTGCATTAACAAAGTAACTGAAATAAAATTAGAACAATTAAACAATAACCCGTTTCATATATGTGTGAATTAAGTGTATATGTGTTATTGAATTCGATGTGTTATATTGTTTGTGGGTTCAGAATGTATTACCCGAATGTTGAATTTGAACCAACCCGTGAATGCAACGGGTACTGCAAACGAGGAGGTGTACAAGATCTTGATCTATGATAAGTTTTGCCAAAACATCCTGTCCCCATTGATTCGTGTCAAGGACCTTCGAAAACATGGTGTGACCTTATACTTTCTCATTGATAAGGATCGAAAACCAGTCCATGATGTGCCTGCCGTGTATTTTGTCCAAGCCAATCAATCCAACATTCAGCGAATCATTGCTGATGCCTCCCGGTCGCTGTATGATACTTTTCACTTGAATTTTTCATCCGCTGTACCCCGCCTGCTGCTTGAAGATATTGCATCTGGGACTTTGAGTTCGGATTCAATCCAACGGATTGCAAAGGTGCATGATCAGTACTTGGAGTTTGTGACATTGGAGGATAATTTGTTTTCGTTGGCACAGAAGTCTAGTTTTGTGCAATTGAATGATCCATCAGCTGGGGATCGTGAGATTGAGGAGATTGTGGAGAGGATTGTAACTGGTTTGTTTTGTGTATTGGCTACACTGGCCGTGGTGCCAATAATTAGGTGCCCACGTGGTGGGCCAGCTGAGATGGTTGCTTCAGCATTAGATCAGAGATTGCGAGACCATTTGTTGTCGAAGAACAATTTGTTTACAGAAGGTGGGAGTTTCACGAGCTCTTTCCAGCGGCCAGTTTTGTGTATATTTGATAGGAATTTTGAGTTGTCAGTTGCAATACAGCATGATTTTAGGTATCGAGCTCTTGTTCATGATGTTCTTGGATTGAGGCTGAATAGGTTGAGTGTACAAGGTGAAAAGGGTGGGATGAAGTCGTTTGAGTTGGATAGTTCTGACCCATTTTGGGTGGCTAATGGATTGTTGGAATTTCCTGAAGTCGCAGTGGAGATTGAGACTCAATTGAACAAGTATAAGAAGGATGTTGATGAGGTCAATAGGAGGACCGGTGGGACTGACGGGGCAGAGTTTGATGGGACAGACTTGATGGGGAACACGAAGCATTTGATGAATGCAGTGAACTCACTGCCTGAGTTGACAGAGCGGAAGCAGGTGATAGATAAGCACACCAATATTGCAACTGTTTTGTTGGGTGAGATCAAGGAGAGGTCACTTGATTCTTATGCAAAAAAGGAGAATGAGATGTTGGTCAGAGGAACCATTGATTGGAATGAGCTCCTTGGTGTGCTCAGAGGGAAAGGGACAAAGCTGGATAAGCTGAGGTTCGCTATCATGTATCTGATCTCTTCAGAAAGCATTAATCAATCGGAAGCGGAATCAGTAGAAGCAGCACTAAAAGAGTCCGAGGTTGATACTAGTGCATTTCAGTATGTGAAAAAATTGAAGTCATTGAATGTCTCAATGGCATCAGCAAATTCAGCCAGCAGAAATAACATTGTCGACTGGGCTGAGAAATTTTATGCTGTGACTGCTGGTGTGAAGAATCTCTTATCTAGTGATAGGCAACTGGCATTGCCAAGGACAGTGGAAGCCTTGATGGAAGGGAAGCCGAACCCTGAAATTGATAATTACCTCATATTTGATCCTCGCACTCCCAAGTCAGGTTCTGGTAGTAGTCATTTGAAAGGACCGTTTAAGGAAGCTATTGTGTTCATGATTGGCGGTGGTAATTATGTTGAGTACGGGAGCTTGCAAGAGCTTGTACAGCACCAGCAACCTGTTAAGCATGTTATATATGGAACCACAGAAATTCTCACAGGAGTGGAGTTTATTGAGCAGCTTACACTGTTGGGGCACAAGATGGGATTTGGGAGTAGCACTGCTGCTCCAACTCCTTAATACAGATGTGCCTTACATTCTCTTTGAAGCTTGCAGTTTGGCATGGCACCTTATACATGGTTGAGGGGAGGTACTGTGGAAAGTTAAAAAACAATAACTAATTGAATATAGATTTGAAGCTGGCTATTTCAGAACTGATGCGGAGATTGTTGGACAATGCATTTCTTTCTTGATTCCGAGGCATGCATGCTGGTTTCAAATGATACTTACCATTGACTGCCTTTCAGAATCTCAAAGTATGCCTCTTTATCTTTCATCATGGGGATTCTTCCATTGAAAATCTGTATTTAACTTTATTGAAGAGTTTGAAGTAAGTTTCTGCAGTTAGAAAATATTCTTTTTTCTTAGCTGTTCTTGAAACTAAACTTATTAGAAAGATATGTTAATTTTTTCCATACGTTACTATGAGTGCTACCCTGATTAACATTTGGCAGTGTAAGTTACCTGATGTATGTGTTGATTGGAAATTGTTTGGAAGAATCATTTCTGTATCTACTATTCAGTAAGTAAAACTTGGGGATGAATGTTACTTGCTATTGGTCAGTACTTGTATGTAATGTAATATATAAATTGCAAGAACCATGCCAAGAGCTCAATTGTTGGCACCTTTTGGTGTTTTCCAAACATCAAGGGTTCAAATCCCCTTTCCCCATTGTAATTATTGAATTATTAACAAAAAAAAAAAAAAAAAAAAGAAGAAGAAGAAGAAAAAAGCAAGAACCACTTTCACAGGCTTTATTTAAGGCTTTGCATTCATGTCTTTTGAACGCTCTGGTTTTCATTATGAGCTCCAACTCAAATGGCAGCTCTTTTTCTTGTAAGAGTAAGGTGGAGAGTGAAGATCATGGGGCTCAAAGCACTTGGGGAGTTACCACTTGAAGTAAAGAGTTTGCTGGTAATGAATGACCATTTTAAACACAAGGAAACAAAGCTACTACAAGGTGAGAAATAATGCAAGAAACCAATATAATCACCAACATTGATTCAATATAATTATCTTATTCGCAACCCCATTTGAATTCTCCTTCACACCAAAGGCTTCAAGGACTGCTTCTAAAATTGCACTTGCACTTAGAGACTTTATTATCATCTGCCAGGGACAAATGAAAGGAACTCTTTTAAGTACAACTATCAGCGATAAAAATAACTTCTGACTGACAACAAAGCACATATATTAAACAATTCCAATTTTGATAATTTAGTAAAAAATTATGCTAGGAACACAACTTTTGGCACAATTTTGTACCACATGACGAGTTGTGATTGGTAAGGGTGTGTCCTCACATAGCCCACTGACATGCCCTTACCAATCACAACTCACCATGTGGCGAGTTGTGGCACAAAATTGTGCAAAATTGTGATCCTAACATAATTCTTTAGTAAAATCGTTGACCCACTTACAATAAAATGTTTCATTGGAAAAGGATACATGCTGTTAAGAAAAATCCAAGTTAGAAAAAGAGAAAACAAATAACAATGGAACACGGCAAAGGCGCATCAATTAATGTTCTTAAACAGGGAGAAAAAACTATATTTTATAAAATATTTATTTTTAAATCCCTACAAGATAAAGTTTAGCCTAAGATATATGATGAATAAATGATATTTAGAAGTGAAAAAAAAAAAAAAAAATTGTAGAGGCAACTTAATAAAAAATATATAAGTGAAATGAAGTCAAAAACTTCTGGATGAATGTCCAAATTGGAACATGACAAGCTATTGCATAGATCTATTTGAAAATCTTGTCTGTCAACTCAATTTTAACACTGCTAATGATTCTGGTTAGAAGAACATGCCATCATTAACTCAATTCCAAATATATGCTAAGAAGTAACTGAATTGTACCAAATGATAGTCTAGTATGGTACTCCATATCTATCGTTCAAATCACAAATTCCTAGCAAGAATAAGCATCAAGCTTTTTTTTCTCAAAAATACATTTTATCAAAAATGAAATTGTCACGTACCAAGATTTTTTTTTTTTTTGGTGATAAATGATATTTTAATATATATTAATTGAATACTTTGAGATAATTTTTATTTTAATTTTGATATTTCAATTTTCAACCAATATTATAAATCACCTATACTGAATTTATACGATTTTGTGACTTATATATATATATATATATATACCATTAATAGTTTCAATACTTTGATGGAAACATTTCTAGTTAATATCTCAAGATATGATTTTCAATTTTTTAAAACAAAAATTAAGAGTTGATTGAGATAAGTAAAAATTAGGCTAAAATGCATTTTACATCTTTTAGGTTTGAGTCGCTTTTAAATCAATCCTTCAACTTTCAAAAATTGCATTTTGCACTCTTAACTATTAAGACAATGCTAAGATGCCCATTTAGTCAAGGTTTTTCACATTATTTTTTGTCATTAACCCGATATAAAATGACGCCATTTCACCAAAATTTTAATTGCTTCATTTGTCAAAAAAAAAAAGGAAAAACAAGATACCAACAGACTAGTACTTTTTTGAGAGTAGAGGTGTGCATTCAATCCATTGACTACACCCAACCCAACTTGATGTCTTGGGGTTAGTTTTTCATGGGTTGATGGGTTAGCTTGGTCCTCTCCTCTTTTTTTAAGCTTAGGTTGGTTCAGTCGGATTAATAAAATGTTCAACCCAAGTAACTCGACCCAATCCATGTTATTAGGCTTGATTGTGTTAATTGAAATCATTTATTAGGAACCTAAATAGTTTATTAAATGGGTATTTTAATTTTCTTCTCTTTTATTTTTTTTTTTTTTGTCAAAAAAAATGTAAAAACTAAAAAGTTGGCATAGTGATGTCGTTTTATAAGAGTAAGATTATGACGGATCTTGATAGAGGAGGCATATCAATATCATCCTAAATCCTAATAGTTAAGTATATAATATTTAATTTTTGAAAATCAATTTAATAGGTACTCCAAACTTAAAGATGGTAAAAATAAAATGCATATTTTAACCTAAAAATTAAGGACAAAGATTAAGTCCAGAGTTCTTGTGCACTGAATTATTAACACATGGACACATGTAAAACACTTTTTAGGCGAACACAAGAAGCCCAAAGCCCAGTTCCAAAATTTAAAATGGGTTTAAGAGAAAAAGGGACGTATATACAATAGAAGCCATAATAAAAAATGCTCTCAAAGTCTTGGATTTCTCTTCTAGGTTTTCCATAGACAAAAGAAAAAAAAAAAAAACTATAATAATAATCTCTCACTGGTATTCGCTTTTGCTTGGCAATTGGGTTTCCTTGGAGTCTCTCTCAGGTAAATCTTGTTCCTTATTTTCCACAACGTTGTCGTTCTCTGTTAACCTTAGCTACGAGATTTCGATCTTTTCAATTCCAAGTGTGGGACTTTTTTAGTTTTTTTACTCTCTGTGTATGAATCACGATTAGGGTAGCTCGTAAAATGTTAGTATTATGAATTTCAAGTGAAATTTGTGAAAGATCCTGTGATTTACTAGTTTGCACTTGTAAGTATTGATTATTGTGGATCAAAAAAATTGTGGGTTTTGATCTGATAAGCTTGAAAATTTGTGGGCTTGACCCATTTGTGTGTTTGTGTGAGAGAGAGAGAGAGAGAGAGAGAGACATTGTATAAGATCGAGCATTGAACGTTGTGACATGGGTGCAGATCCTTTTAGGTGATTAATTTAGTTTAACATGCTAAATACTTAGTGGGTTTTGATCTGGAAAGCTTGAAAATTTATGGGTTTGAGCCATTTGTGTGTGAGTGAGAAAATTGTACAACATCAGTCATTGAATATTGTTGCGTGGATACGGTTTCTTTTATGTGATTAATTTGAAGTTAAATTCTGATTACCTAGTTTGCACTTGAACTTATAGCTGACTGGGGAAAAAAATTCTGGGTTTTGATCTGGAAAGCTTGAAAATTTGTGGGCTTGAGCTGTTTGGGTGTGAGAAAGTTGTACAAGGTCAGACATTTGACATAGTTACCTGGATTCTGTTTCTTCTAGGTGATTATTTTTTAATTAAATGCTAATTACTTAGTTTGCACTTGAACTTATAGCTGCTTGGTTTTGTTCTGGAAACCTTGTAAATTTATGGGCTTGAGTCATTTGGGTGTGTGAGAAAGTTGTACAAGATTAGATATTAAACGTACTTATAAAAATTAAATAAAAAAACAAAAACAAAGCTTTAGTCCCAAATATTTTGGTGTTATCTATGGATACTGTTTCTTCTAGGTGATTAATTTAAAGTTAAATGCTAATTAATTAGTTTGCACTTTGCACCTGAACTTATAGCTGACAGGGGGAAATAAAAACTTAGGTTTTGATGTGGAAAGCTTGAAAATTGTAGTCTTGACTCTTGAGCCATTTGTGCGTGCAGTCAAGATAAGAACTAAGAAACCCCAGTACTGCCCTAACTAGTTTTCTTACCACCAGAGCTAGGGGCCCAGAGGTCTCAAACTTGATAGGGTAGCTGTTGATATAGACTTGTTGAAGCATAGGGTTTCTAAATCAGCGTCTGATATAACGTGTTTGATTGCTTAGTAGATTTATTATGAGGGTGGAAAAGGAACTGAAATTTCAGATTTTAGGGTTTTCATTATTTTAGACCAGTGGAAGGGTACAAAAACTCCTACTCAGTTGAACTCAATACAATATTTGGCTTAGTTGAGCTGGTTTTTTATTTAATAAAACTTTCTGAAACACAAAAATATAGAGGTGCAAAGTTTTTTTTTGCTTTTTTTGTCTTTGTTTCGATAATTGGTTTTCATGGTAGATGGTTGTGATAACCTATAAGTATCTTTTGCTTTCTATGCGCAGGTTAAGTTGAAGTTTTAAGATGTCTAACTCGGCTATAGATGTTCCCCCCAAGGGCGGATTTAGTTTTGATCTCTGCAGAAGAAATGACATGCTTAGTAAGAAGGGAGTTCAGCCACCATCATATCGGAAGACAGGAACTACAATTGTTGGTTTAGTTTTCCAGGTATGACTGTTTGATGTGCTATTGATCAGCTATTGTTATATATATATATATATTTATATGTATGTATGCATGTGTGTGTGTGTGTGTGTATTTTATATGTATGAGATATGATGCTGGAAAAAGTAGTGAATGAATTGCAGATTGAGCCATATTCTTCACTGATAAATACTTCCTGACTTTCAAGCTAATGATGTTGATGCTAGGTTACAGAGGTTTACAGAGTCAAAATTTATGCATTAATATTACTTGGCATGTAGATCAAACAACTGGATCATAAGTCAATGATCTATTTTGTTAAATATATTTATCATAAGCATATATTCAAATAGATGGATTGATATCATGTGTAGTCATTTAGAATTGATATTGCTTTGTATCATTCCTGTAAGAATTTAAGTGCATGTTCATAATTTGCATATCAGAATAAAAGTAGCATTGCAATAATCTTGTTCTGACTTCTGACAGTACAGATGAAAAAGACTTCTGAAATGGAAACTATTGAGCGCATAATTAAATGCATGTATTTTGTAGATGGCATATAGTATAGGAGTGATAATTAGTTGGAACTGGTGGAATAGAAAAGCAAATAAATAGTGTAGTAAGTAGTTATGATCTTGAAAAAATAAATAGTACAGTAGCGAGAGTTATTTAATGATATGCATGATTTATTAGTAGACACCCATCACATGTTCATGTGCTCCAAATGTACATGAGCATATGTATGTTGTTATTTGTTTGGTTTAGATAGCGTATTCTGAAAGACTTCTTCCAGGATTTATATACTTATCTTTTATTCCTTTTTCATCATTTTATTCAGGATGGCGTCATTCTTGGAGCAGATACAAGAGCCACTGAAGGACCCATAGTTTGTGATAAGAACTGTGAAAAGATTCATTATATGGCACCAAACATATATTGTTGTGGAGCCGGAACTGCTGCTGATACAGAGGCAGTAACAGGTATTTGTTAATGTGGATGTTTAATGTGGTTATATTTGTTGCACTATTGTTTAGTAGCACCTCAAGGCTGCTGGAAGATGAAGGATATGAAATTGTCTTATTTTCTTTGTACGACCATAGCTAATGCACTGCTTTGGTGTTTACTTATTTAGACATGGTCAGCTCACAGCTACAACTGCATCGCTACCATACTGGTCGAGAATCAAGGGTTATTACAGCATTAACCCTTCTTAAGAAACACCTTTTCAAGTAAGTTTATTTGTTTCAGACACTTCTTGACTTATATCTAGTTAAATGGCATAAAATTCTAACTGCTGAATATGGTTTCAGCTACCAAGGCCATGTTTCAGCTGCTCTGGTTCTTGGTGGGGTTGATGTTACTGGACCTCATCTACATACTGTGAGTTTAGTTTCAAGCATTTAATTTGGCAATAACCTTCTATATTAGCTTTCATAATTAGTTGATTTCTTAAGGTTGAATGTTGAAACCTATATTTTGGTAGATATATCCCCATGGATCAACTGACACGCTGCCGTTTGCAACAATGGGATCTGGTTCACTTGCTGCCATGGCCATGTTCGAGTCCAAGTACAAAGAAGGCCTGACTGTAAGTCAGAATGTTATGGTTGTAAAGTTTTTTACATGTTTGATGAGCTCACAATGATGTAGTAGGAGTTAAGATATAGACAACTTCAATACAACTTTCACTTTAATGTTCATCTATTATGATGATGAGTAATTATCTTTCTATCTTCAATTATGATTTACATATGGTTGTGTGTCCATTACAACTGTCAGGAGGCTAAATTTTAGTATCTCAAGAAACTAGTAACTTGTAGGAGACAAACATGGCTGCTTTAGCATGACCTGCTTTCTACTTTAACTGTATTGATTGTATCTGAAATGCTTATTTAGTTTTCTCACTTGACCTTTTTTCCTGGCCTCCTGTGCTGCAGAGGGACGAAGGAATCAAACTTGTTGTTGAAGCTATATGCTCTGGTATATTTAATGATTTGGGAAGTGGAAGCAATGTTGATGTTTGTGTGATAACCAAGGTTTGTTGTTCCTTGCAAGTTTTCACCACTTAATTGTTGTGGTAAAAGTAATTCTTAATCTAATACTGATGCAAGTTTCTTCTCCTCTTGAACTGCTGCCACAGGGGCACAAGGAGTACCTTAGAAACCATCTGTTGCCTAATCCCCGTACCTATGTCAATCCAAAAGGCTTTTCTTTTACTAAGAAGACTGGTTAGTGACATACTCCCTCGCTTTATTTATTATACATACATTTACTATATCCCTAGCATATTTGCTCAATTTTATGGCTGGCTGATTTTGGTCGGTACAGTTAAATTAATGCGCAATTTAGCTTGTTCATGGCATATAAGTATTGCTTTTCCAGATGGTTCATCTTTAATGCTTGCTAGGAAGCTTGCATTATTAGTTTATTTTATTTGCATTCCTTCGTTTAAGCAAAGACTGAGATTGACATATTCAGCTCCTTACCTCTTGCCTCGTTTCAGCAATATGATGCTTACTCTTGTAAAATTCGTTACTGACTGTTTGATTATATTCCTTTTACTGTGTTTACAGAAGTTCTCTTAACGAAGATTACTCCATTGAAGGAGAAGGTGGAAGTGATTGAAGGAGGAGATGCAATGGAAGAGTGAAATCCATCACACAGGAGCAGTACAAACGAGTAAAGCCATGAGCAGTACAAAAGACTGTGTCAGTTGCATTGTTTTTCACAACTTCCATTATAATTGTTGTATTAAGCAGAATCTGATGTAGTTTTCAGTATTCAGCTTCAATATCTCGACATTAACTTGTTATGGATTATACTTTCCAAACTCGCATGCAGGCTGGCAAGATAATTTGGTCATTTGTACTGTATGTGTCTTGTATCCTGATTTAAGATCCTGATTGCTTAAATCGTACCTCAGATTCACACTTGATAGAAACTCAATTTTATTGAGTAATCTCTAGTTTTAAACTGCTGTGTTTTCCTTAAAATGTTATTTTCATTGATTGAACGCAAAAGTAGAGAAACTATGAGGTCTAGTTGCTGGGTGATTTTTATTATATAACATTACAACCCGATAATTTAAATCATGATTTCATTAGTTTGGGTTCACTGATAAAACCATGACAGCTATGCCAATTGGAAAAATAGGCCCAGACTGTGATTCCTACGTTCCTTTAAATCTTGGTATGATGATTATCTTAAAGCAAAGCAACTAGGGCCATTTTGAGGGAGTTTACTCAAAAGTGTATTGTTATAGAACATGGAATCAAACTGATATTGAAGAAAACATTGCTAAACTAGTACCAGAAACAAATATTTTAATGAGGAGACTGATCACGACGGTAAAAGATAAAATTATAAAGATAAAAATAATCCGAATAAACTAGTCTTCCAAAGTTACTTTCTATGATTCTCAAAAAAAAAAAAAAAAAAAAAAAGGGTTACTTTCTCCCATACATTTCTTCTCCCTCACCTAAACAGAAACACATGCGTACGATATCCTCTGTACATTTTGCTCAAACCATCAAATTAAAAGTCCCAAAATAAGGATAGGCCTATGTTTGAAGGAAGCCGAAAGTGAAAAGATGATTACCAAAAAAGTTGTAGTGACAATAGGAATTGCTTTCGATGCGTGAATCCTCATCACAAATGAACACCTATGTACAAGTGTTGCTGAAATAACAATCCTCCTAAATTTTGTTTTATAAACCTAAAAGATAAAATACAATTCCTCCTTTGTCCTTGAGTTACCTTATTTTCATGTATTAACCTGATGATGTCCCTAATTTATCATTAGCATCTTTATGAAATCTCTACTATTCTTACGATATATCTGATTAGGAGAAAAAAAAAGCTTAATCAAATCACTATAATGATTAATGAGAAGTCAATCGAATATCAATTTTGCAACACGTTAAGGACATTATTATATTTCCTTATACCTCAAATAAAATATGAGAAATTTTCCAATAAAAAAAAAAGTACCACAAAAATTACTAAAAACAGAAAACCGAATATTTTGTGTGCCACAAGTAGGTTAGCGCCAGAGTTGTGGCACATGACAAACACAGCAAGATGAATCACACCCCATAAATCGGATTAAGTCCAATCCTCTCTGTTTAATTAAACAACAACTTTATAAATTCAAAAAAAAAAAGTCAAACAAAAAGTCAAAAAACACCCTCTGTGAGCAGCTCAACTGGTAAAGTCTAATTTTCAAATTTAATCCCGCGTATACCAAAAATCAACCGGCACTTTACTGAATAACAAAAGCAATTACTATATAATGGACACTACATATTTAAATTATACAGTATCTAATCTATTACATAAAAAAAAAAAAAATACAGCACAACATTTACTAATTTTTAGACTCTTTTTTAGATAGCGTGTCGGTATAACAAATGCGTCACCGTGTCTTTCTTTCTTTTCAGTTTCTTCTTCTAAATTCTAATCATTTTTAAATTATTTTTTTCAAAAACATTATATTTATATAAATACAAAAGACATAAATAATTTACATTCCTTTCCTCTCATTTCAAGCCTCGACAACTCTCCAACTCGAACCTTCTTTCTTTCTTTGTTTCTTTCTTTAAGGTTTCAGGTTTGAGGTTTGTGTGTTGTTGTTGTTGTTGGTGTTGGTGTTGGTGTTGGTGTCTCTGCTTGATTTCTCTACACGACATCGTATCATCGGCCATGTCGTACGACTACCTCTTCAAGTACATCATCATCGGAGACACAGGTTTCATATTTAGTCATCAAACATGTTTTTTTTCTTTTTTTCTTTTTTGGTGGGTGAATAATAATTGGGTGTGATACAGGTGTAGGGAAATCGTGTCTGCTCTTGCAATTCACTGACAAGAGATTCCAACCCGTGCATGATCTCACCATTGGTGTCGAGTTCGGAGCTCGCATGGTCACCATCGACAGTCGTCCTATCAAGCTTCAGATTTGGGACACTGTAAGTCCCGTCTTTCTCTTTTCTTTTCTTTTCTTTTTTTTTTTGGAAAAAACCCAACAACAAAAATGTTAAATTTAGCATCGTATATTGCTAGTTCTTTTTTTTTTTTTTTTTAACAATTTTTGTTTTTGAATGCTAAAAAACCCCCACGTTTGGATTAGCCTACTACCACTATTTGGCGTCGTTTAAGGTTATTTTTCCAATTCATTTGCTTGTGAAATTGATGAAGGTGTAGCAGCTTTGTTTGGGTTGCAAGGGATTTGTAAGGAATATTCTAGTAATTATACTGTTTGGTAGTTTAGTGGGAAGGGAAGGAATTAAATTGGGCAAGTGGGCATGCCTCCCAAAACTCAATTCATTTTAGTAGGAGTTTTTTATTAGGATGAGAATTATTGATTCCCAATTACTTGTGATAATTTGGATGAGAATCATTCATAAACAAAGATGATACTTAAATTTAACCTTTCATTTCTCTTTTCCTTTAAACTAACTATGTTGGGTTATTATTTATAATTCAATAGTTGGGGATAGGGGGGGTTTAATTTTTAAACTCTAGATGTCTCTGTTGGAAACATTAGAAGGTGTGAACCAATTTAGCTACAAGGCTTTTAACTATATAGGGTTAATTTTTAAAAATAGGATATATACATGACCATTTTGTTTACCCACCCCAAATACACAACCTAGCCCACAAGAAACGTGTATCAGGTAATCCCAAGACTTAAACTGGAGACCTCATGGGGGGTTCCCATGAGGCCAACCAATTAAGAAACCCGTGCGGGCTATCAGCTATGTATAAGATTATTTTTAACAAATAAAATTTATATTTTTAATTTCTAATATCTAAAAAATGGTATAAATATAAGTTCTTAGATCTGAACAGTAGAAAGTCAACGATTGGGAAATATAGTTGTCATGAGTTTAAACTCTAAAGAGTCTATAACTCTTGAGGTTTGAAATTTTAGCAAGTAGTAACCAAAATAGGCCCTTAAAAATTGAGGTGAAATATTGATATCATCTATAATAGTAAAAATTATATATTGCTTTCATTTTCATTCTTTCTTCTATAAACTCCCAAACATAGTGTAAAGGTATAGGCGATGGCATGTCATTTAAAATCAGTTTCTATAAGTTATTGACAAGATTTTAAATGACGTGTTATCATATATATACATCTATAGATATGTCGAAAATTACATCTTTTGTCATAAAATCAGCTTTCTTCATTCCTAAGTAAAATGGAGAGTGTTCTAGAAACTGAGGGTTAATTTTTCAATTTTTTTTTTTTTTGGAAGTTTATTTTTATCTTTGTGTTGCTATCATAACTAAAAGTTAAAAGTATGCTATTACAAAATTTAGCAATAATTAGATAATATTACAAGGTTATACAAAGGGTCAAGTAAAGCTGTAATTGTGTTACTAGTTTGTTGTATTTTGACACTGTGTTCATCACTTTCATCCAATTCTATCGTTAAAACCATATGGTTCTTTCATTGGAAAGAGTAATTAAAAGGTTAATTTTGGATTTATTATACTTCTCTTCATCCTCTAAAGTGAAAAATTGCTTCTGAAAAATTATGTCGAATCATGTCAAATTTGTTATTCTCCCCACCTGATTAGTACAACTGGTTGGCTGTTACTCATTCGATTGCAGATGGGGAGGAAAAAAGTAATTGATCTCAAATCTATTAAAGTTAATGCAATATTTTGGAATTTATTGAAGCTTGTGACTACCTAGTACCTTCTCAATCCAACATATTTATGTTTCCTAGTTTCTGTGGGTTGAATATTAATCCAAAATTACTTATTAAAAAAAGAAAAAGAATATGAATCCAAAATAATGTTACTTGGCCCTTATGTCTTAGACTCTTAGCCTAGCCTTATAGGCATTGTAATAATGAATGAAGGTTCTAGATACATGCATAGAACAGGTTGTAGATAGGCAGTATTAAGTTGGCTTATGAGTATGTTCAGTGAAGGTTCTTTTTCTTATTATTTTGTTCTGAATTCATCAATTTGTACATCCATATATTTAAGCAATCACCTTCATCACATTCACTTGCTTCTGTTAACCACTCTATTACAAGGTTGCATTGAACATATTCGTAAGCCATGGAACTTGGTTTTCTTTCAGGCTGGGCAAGAATCTTTCCGGTCCATCACTAGATCTTACTACAGAGGAGCAGCTGGAGCACTTCTGGTATATGACATAACCAGGTGTGTGGGGGTGTGAGAGAGAGAGCATATCATTTTTGGTAAAGAAAGATTTTAGATTCATGTATACTTACATAGAAAATGCATTTTAGCATCTGCATGCTTGCCCATTAGTGTAGTCTTTTGCGAGCAATGAACAGCTTCAGGAATTTTATATATATATATATATATTTGCCATATATTTATTTGCTGTGAATCCTGTGATAGTTTTATGCATTTAGAGTTTTTTATAGCAACCACTGTAGAGTATGATCAGTTGGTCCGAAGACCAATCTATGTGACTTTTGCGGGTTTGCACCTTATTTCCTCTAAAAAGAAACCCCCCCACAAAAAGAGTTGTGAATGGGAAAAAGTGGAGGAGGGGAGGGTTTCCTTTCGGCTAAAATCAAGGTGACATGTTAAAAACAGTGTGGAACCCTGTATTGGCACCATTAATAGTAGTTAGTAAATGCTCATGTGGACTCCTAAGTTGACCTTAGCTCCTGATGCATAATTACTGATGCCAGTTGTCTGAGGTTAAGCTCATGATGTCATGCTAGCTTTGGAGGTCTAAAACTTGTATATTTGTGCCTCCAATCCCCTGTTCTGGTACAACTAAAACCAGGAATTTATTCTTTTTCCTAGGAGAGAGACATTTAATCATTTGGCAAGCTGGCTAGAGGATGCTCGGCAGCATGCTAATCCCAACATGTCAATCATGCTCATAGGGAACAAGAGTGATCTTGCACATCGGAGGGCTGTCAGCAAAGAGGAAGGGGAACAATTTGCAAAGGAAAATGGGCTTTTATTCTTGGAGGCATCTGCAAGAACAGCTCAAAATGTTGAGGAGGTGATGTAACTTAACAACGTCAAGAAAGGCCTCTAAAGTGTTAGGCCTTACAAGTTTAAATGTCAACTTTTTATTTCTTTAATCTAATATAGTGTCATATCTTACAGGCTTTCATAAAGACTGCTGCAAAGATCCTTCAGAATATTCAGGAGGGTGTATTTGATGTATCTAATGAGGTAAATGAATAGTCATTTTGTTGTAGAGAAACTTTAGGCTATTGGGACTTGGGACAGTATCTTTAGTTCTGTTTTTTCTTGTTCTGATTTAACATGCAGTATTAAAGTGCATGACAAATAATAGAAAATTTGATAAATGCAAAACGAGCAATTTTTCTTATCCTCGGGCTATCTTGCTCCGGCTGGATATTTGCATGGGCAAAATTGATTTGTTTGATTATCTGGCTCTCTATTTTGATCTCTTTTGGTTAAACTTGTATAGATGTATTCAAGGAGAAGGATTTGTATGTCCTGGTCCTCCAGGATTTCTATTTTTAGTTTAAATAACTTGAATAAAGTATGAAATGACACTTTTTTCTCTATCAATTTATAATTTATGCAGGGATTAGAGTTTTATTAATGTAAATAGGAAATGACTGTGTAAGACGTCATTGTTTTTGTTCGAGAAAAATCTCCAAAACTTATACCATCATGTGTTGTTGTATTTATATCAAGCAATTCATACTAGCAATTTTTCTTCAAATCTCTTGATTTTAAATCCTCAAATGCAATCACATCCTTGTGGTCTTGTGTTGGTAGAGTTACCAGGAATTTTAGAATGGTCAATTGCACGATTAGATTGTTGGGGCTTTCTGATTGGGTCAGTTTGTCTAAACAAAGTTTTGGGTATAAATCCCCGACTTCTTAATGATGTTCACTCCACGAACTTAAGTAAACAGGCCGAGTCAGAGATGGTTGGTTCCACATTTCTGGAGCCTCATGATGTCCTTCCTCTAAAAGATTATCTTTTAGATCCTAACACCCTTTTTTTTAATATCTGCAGTCATCTGGCATCAAGGTTGGGTATGGGCGCCCCCAGGGTCCATCAGGTGCAAGAGATGGAGCAGTTGCTCAGAGAGGTGGTTGTTGCGGCTAATGAAATAGGAAGAACTTCTGTACTTGATCCTTTGTGCAATTTACTTCGTTTGTTCATCCCCACTACATGAATACACTCTTTAAACTGTCATGCTGACTTGTGACGAGCATTAAGATGTATAGATTTAACTTCAGTTGTTCTTGGGAGTTGGGACAGATTTGGTTCTTATGTCAGTAATTCAACTCTTAGTGCGCAAAGATAACTTAATGACGTTTGCACCATGACAAAATTGGTTAATGATATGTGGATATTACTTTTTTCTTTAGTGTAATTTTTGGAGAATGAGAACGCTTGCTTGAGTTCCCAACTCTTTTATTTCTTTTTTGGTGGTTTAATTAAATGGTGAGAGGTCACACATTGTGTGTAGCCTTGCCCAATTTTCTTTCCCCTACTCAAGGGGATGTAACACTTAATATCATGAGGATGGCGCGCTGGTGAAGAATTGCATTGCATTCTGTTGATCTTCAAATGCGCCACCAAAAGCCTATTTGTTTATTTATTTATTTTTGCTATATGTATAAGTAGTAAGTTTTATTAGAAAAATGAAGATCAAGTACCCAGGAAGTACTTTCTCAAAAAAAAAGTACACAGGAAGTATACAAGACATGTCATATCCAAGCTTTAAAAGTACAATTATAAATAAACTCTTAATAGAGCATCCTCGTCAGGCTAGTCAAACTAGCTATTTGGTAAAATAATAAATAAAATCCCCTAAAAATAGCATGCATCAAGCACAATAATGTAGCATTCAACAATAACAAATGAATGGTAAATAGAGCATCCTCGTCAGGCTAGTCAAACTAGCTATTTGGTAAAATAATAAATAAAAACCCCTAAAAATAGCATGCATCAAGCTCAATAATGTAGCATTCAACAATAACAAATGAATAGTAACTCAATATCTCTATTGAGTTATCTACATTCTACACACTCTCGTGTTCTCCACAGAGCTCTCTCGCAGATTTGGATTGATTTTGCTTGGGTTGCTTGTGGTGGGTTGATATTTTGATTGTAGATAACTTGGAGCTTGAATCAACAATGACGACTTGGAGCTTGAATCAGAGTTGGAGATGATAGATCAAAGCTAATGTTTGTAGATTTGGGTTGATATGGGCTGATTTTGGTTGCTCACGGTGGCGGAGCTCGTGGGTTGACTGGGTTGTAATGGCAAAGCTCGCGGGTTGTCTAGGTTACGGGTTACAGTGGTAGAACTTGTGGGTTTGCAAGAGACTACGGGTTTGTTTGTTTGGAGGTGAAATATGGTAGATGAAAAACTTTAGAGAGAAAATAGGAAGGAAAACTTTTTTGGAATGTGTTTAGTTGAATAGGGAGGAAGGAAAATAAATTGTACGGCCCAGATGTTTTCTCCCCCAACCCACCAAAGTGTTCTCTTCAAAATGGAAAGAAAACTAAGTGGGAATGAATTTTCCCTTGATTGACAAAAATGCCCATGTTTTCTTCAAGTCACTTCTATTTTCTTTTTTCTTTTTTTCTTTTTTTTTTTCTTCTCTCTCTTTCTGGGCAACAAAGTTGCCCCCTTTTTTTTGCTTCTTTCTTTTTCTTTTTCTGGGTCGCTTTTTTTTTTTTTTTTTTTTTCTTGGGCATTAACGTTGCCTTTTTTTTTTTTTTTTTTCCCTAATCTTTTTGTTTTCTTTTGATTTTTTAGGGTTTGGGCATGATAGTTTTTTTTTTTTTTTTTTTTTTTTTACTAGATGTGATTTTTTTTTTTGGTACATGATTTTTATTTTTATAATAAATTTAGGTGATTGCTCTTTTTTGTGTGGTTATTTGTCACTTTTTTGTTTTAATTGGCCATTATTCTTTAATAAAGGTATATGAGTAAATTTATTCAAACTTATTTTTTTCATCCATCAACTTTTCTACCTCCAACCACCAAACAAAAATGAGAGAATAAAATTTTTTCTATTCTCCTATTTTTTCATTATCGCACCATTTTCTATTCTCCAACTTTTCCATCATTCCTACCAAATGGACCCTAAGTTGATTTTGGGAAGGAGTAAGAAAAAAAAATTAAAAATAGAATATAAATAGAGGATGTGTAGAGCCTAATGTGAATGCTTTCAAGAAAGAAAATTTATCTACGCCCACCAAAGGCAGAAAAGAAATTCTATATATACAAAAATTTTCACACCTAATGTGATAGATTGTTAGTAGCAAGATGTCATTAGTGTGTCTAGATCAGAATTAGTAAAAACCTGTTAACTCAATTGTTGTTGTGAAAAGTGTGATAAATTTTTTTGTGCATTAAGCATTGCTCAAGGCAAAAAATATGCCCCGTTTCTCTTTGATGCTCTGCATGTTTCGATGAATAACGTAATTTGCTAAGAAAGATTTATAGTGCTGTGGTAGGCCCTGACCATTATGACTTCCAGGTAGACATGTTCAAAATTATGGAATCGGAGACCAGATAACCATTGCCTCGAACTCTGTTATTACATGTGACAGTTGTGAATGAATTCCTTTCACAAAGTGTAGGGCAGACATTGAAAGTGCCCTCAAGAAAATCCATTTCAGACATGGAAAGAACCGATTGATTATCTGAAACTTCCAAGAAAGTCAGAAGTTCATAACTGTATTGGTGTCAACTGTCAACTGTGGTTCACACGTTGATTTCAAATGGTCCCTTGAGTAATCAGAGAGCACAGAATAAACTACTGAAGAATTTAAATGAAAACAACAAAACCAAGACTGACTATAAACTCATTAAAATGTTGGGAACTCAAATTACAAAAATGAGTTTTCACACAAGTATTCACGAGTATACGCATTTGGCACTCAACTCAAAAACTTGATATTTAACTTATGTCAATTGCTTGAATACTTCATCACTAAGAATCAGCAAATACCTGCAAAGAGAATTGTGGACAAACTTAAACAAGAAATGACAATAAAATAGATGAAATAGTTATCAATTAACAAACTGACTTACCCCAGCCAGGGTATCTTTCGAAAGTCGAGGTTTGGCTTGTCCTGCATTATTTGCAACTGGTTGCTTTTGTGGGAAATGGCGAATAACCTTTGCTGCCTGCTGGCTAACAGGGAGATCGGAGTTCACTCCTAACTCTTGTTGGACCTTTCCCTTCTGTGGATGCAAGATAAAACAGGTCGTATTGAATTACTGTAACATTTCTCAAACCAAGAAAATCCTAAACTGAGTGCCCTCAGTGAACTAAATTTCTGACTAAGAATGCCATGCCTAAGGAGCAATTTGTCTAAGTCAACATGATTGAGCAAAACCACAAAAGAGTAAATGAACTGCCACAAAATGCATAATCCAAAATTCATAAATATCCATTAGTTTTTTATAGAAGCAGATAGCTCCATCCATTAATAATAATTAAACCCATTTTTTAATTTAAATACATGACATAGTTTTGCAAAGTTTAAACCTTCATCAAATCAAAAATTTCAACGATACCAATGCATTTCGAATATTTCCAAATAAAGAATATAGACATAATTCTACAAAAAGCTCAATCAAACTAATGGTTTTTTCATGGGAAAAACACAACTCATACACTCACTGAACCCTACATCTCATTCTCCATCTCTTGTTATACTTGAGAAAACAGCACTATATTCAAAGATCATGCGTGCTAGTGTATTTGACAATGTGGATATTCTCTATTTAGCATTCCAGTTTGTTAAAAGTAATCAATTCCGCAAAACGGCAATGTATAAAGATCTTAAAAAACCTTTTTAAACATCCAAAGCTGAGTTTTTATATTAACTATGTCAATCAACATACAGAGTCTGGTCAACTGCATCCATAATGTGATCAAGAAAAAGTATTATTTTGACAAAATATATTTTGTACCTTCTGTAATCGTTCTTCTATAGCACTCAAAGCTCGGGACTTATCAACTTTTTTGAGATAGAAATCCCGTTCCCTTTTGGCAGCAGAAATTTCTAAATCTAGTTTTTGCTCTCGAATGGCATTCTTCTCAACTGCAATAGAAGCATCTTAGGTTATATCGCTAAAGCACTACGATTTATATCACAGCACAATTCATAAAGGTCCTACCAATCTCTGCAGTAAGATCATCCCACTTGAATTTACTCAAGTACTTGATATTCCACATATCATAATAGAATTGTGACCTCTTCCTTCCACCTAAAGATGAACAAAAAAAAAAGCAGACAATTGATTCTCAATTACAGGAGAAAGACAAGTTGGCCACACTTTACTAGAAAAAACGAATAATGTATATAAGCAAACTTAGAGAAATAAATCCTCTAAAATGTTTTTTTTTTTTTTAATTTATTTTTTATAATTCAATAGCTAGGGGAGAGAGGATTTGAACCCTAGATATCACTGTTAGAAACGCCAGGTGCTAGTTGAGCTATAAGGCTATTGGCGCTCTAAAGTGTGTTCAATGAAACACATTGATAAACTAAGTAAGGCCCCTGGAAACCATAATTAATGCACAACTAAATAGGGCCCTGAAAATTCATAATTAATGTACAAAATTTAGCAGTCCAAAAGAACCCACTTTGCAGGTCTTGAGAGGAACACCAATAATCCTTATATATAAACAATTTAAAAAAAAAAAGAACCGAAAAAGAAGGTGAAAATTTCCATCGAAACACATACCTATTTGTTCACCATTTAACATATTAGCAACTCTCTTAGCAACCTTTTTATCCGTAAATTCAACCCATCTACACGGCAAACAACAACTATCAAATAATTGGATACTACCAATTACAATTATCTAGCTTTAATAAACTAAAATGGGAGATATAAAAGAATTTTCAGACATACCCTTCGGAAAATTTTTGCTTTCCGTACTTACCAGCTCGACTACGATATACTTGAGAAGCAGGATCTGTAAAAAACCAAAATTTCAACTTGTATAGAAAATCATTGAAGGAAAAGGAAAACCAAAAAGGAAACAAGAAAAACCATGTAATTTTTTAAATTAATAAAAATGACAAAAGAAATTTACACTGGTTGTTTACTTTGAGATACCAGATAAATCCGATCTATTTCTCCATATTGAGAGAGAATAACACGAAGACCATCAGGATCCATTTTTGGAGGAATCCGACTCAAGTAGCAAATGCCACGCATGCCACCCTTTGCAGCTCGCTCCAAAACCCGCTTCTTCTTCTTTTCTTTCTGAAGATCTGCGGCGTTCTTAGCATTCGCTTCTGAATACTCCTTATATCTTTTAACCATTTGTTCTTCCTCATCCAAATGACCCTCTCCACTCACCTCTTCTTTAATCTTAGCCTTCCCAACTTCCACCAACAAATTTTTTTCTTCATTTTCACTAGCATCATCATCATCAGATTTTGAATTCCCCTCCACTTCTTTTTTGTTTAACAATAACTTATGTTCAGTTGGCATTTCATCATTGGATTTTAGACTATTAACCTCGTCTTTCTCCTCTAGAAGATTCCCTCCCTTAAACTCTAGTTGATCCTCTTGTTTATCATCAACCTTCACAGTTCCCACTAATAAACCCTTTTTCTTGCTGTTTGTGATTGCATCATTGAATTTTGGATTCCCTTCCATTACAAACCTCCTGTCAACTGCTTCCTTTTCATTTAATAGTTGCTTCTTTTTATTTTTCTTTTTTATGCTACTTTTACCCCTGGATTTTGCACTATGAAAATCGCATTCTTCATCAGCCATTCTTACCAATGAAAACAACACAGAAATCACAGTTTGACGATCACACTACAAAAAAAGACAACATAAAACTGACAACCATAAGTAAATAAATAAACAGCAGCAAGAAAATCAATATACAAAACTTATTTCATACAATTTCAAACCCCTCCCCCCCCCCCCCCCCCCCCCCATTCTCATTTTAACCCATGAATCCTCCCCCTCAGAAAGAAAGCAAAAAAATCAATCTGACGAAAGATTAATCATGCATATCACAATGACGTTTATCAGTATCATTACCTCAAATTAGTGGCTTTCAAACTATAGAGAAATTCAGATAAACCTTCAAATTCCACAAACTACAAAGCAAAGCAGTGAAAGTACAAACCACCCCACTTCCATTACACAGTTTCACACCTATACACATTACATAATTTACATCACCCACCCAATTCAAAAAACTCTCGCTCACTCTCTCTCTCAAGTTTCAAGATACCCAAAACTCAATAGTGTAAAGAACAAATATTTTTCACATACATAACAACAAAAACTCAAACAGAACACCAATAGCATAAACCCATATCAGCCTATAACCCTATGGAGAGAGAGAGAGAGAGAACCTGAAGATTGTGGGTGGCGCCGCCGAGCTGAGGTTGTGGATGCGCGAGACAAGAGAAGGAAGAGAGGACAGTGATAGAGAGAAGAGAGAGAAATTCGATGGGGGTGGTATAATAATTGGTCAGCTGGGCCGTAACTTAAACAATTCCTTCAAGCCCACTTACGTTTGGAGGTTTTTTTTTTTTTTTTTTTTTTTTTTTTTTTTTTTAAGACGAGAATTTTTCTTACTTGACTGTGTTTGCAATGTTAAGCTCATTAAAAAATTTTCCCAACCAAATGAGAGTTTTGATTGCCAACAAACAGGTTTGATGTTCAAAATCTTGGGAAATGCTTGGCTTCAATGCGTTTTGTGCACTGAATCCGATGGGATACTATCACATTAATTTTTAGACACCAGAATATTCTATCAGGTCTAGTGCATAAGACATTAAACTCAAGCAGAATCCTAAAAATCTTATCTCTTTCAATTATCAAATTATCAAAAAACAAGTTTGTGAAAATAATAATAATAAAATAAATTGATGTATTAAGAATTGGATATCCCCATCTTGACATGTGGTGGCACAAATCAAATGGCTTTTAAGAGATGGTATGTGATTTTGTGTAACAATTTTCAGTTTTTAAACAATATTACACATATTTTCACACACTTTTTTACCCACACGTATTTTCAAAAAATACAAATAACGTCATTAGAACAACATTACCAAACACCCCCCAAATATTTCATTCTCTCTCACACATAAAAATGAATCTATATGAATTAAATCTATCTTGTACTTAGACTTCCAAAATTCATTAGAATATAATGGGTCCACTAAGTTAGACATTTTTAAAGCTTAAAATAGGGTTTTAAAAATTCAAAACTTTTTTTTGCAATCACAACTCTTCATAATTTTTTTTTTTTTTTTTTTTTTTTGGCCCAAGCTTATTTTAAACTCAAAACATTGTTTTCTAACGACTTACAAAAATACATTTAATATGTATAAGGTTCATTTTTGCCCCGTAACTGTGCCAGTTGGGCTATTACTTATAACTAGAATGGGCCCATGACTATCTTCTCTCTTTTCACTTTTCTCCCTAGAAGATTGAGATAGATTAGGACTATCCTCAATTTTTTATTTTTTGCTCTATATATCATGATCATTATTCATTAGTCATTAATATATATATATATATATATATTAAAAATAAAAGGAGAAAATCGAGCCTAAGTAACCCAGCCCATGTATCCAATAAATCAAAACGGTGCGTTTAATCCCAAAAAACCCAGCAAAAAAATCACTATCCCATAGCCAAAGGGTTTTACTTGTACTTGTACACAGAGTGAAACAGAAACAGAGACGAATAGCAATGAAGCTCCTCTTCCAATCTTTCACCGGTAATCCTCCATTTCCATTTCCCATTTCCCAATCTCTCAAAAACCCATCTTCCCAATTTCCCATTTTTTCATCTAAATCTCATAAATATGAATTCTTTTTTGATTATATAAATTTTCAGGCCACCATAGATCAGTAGCTCGAGTACTGGGTCGCCGGTACTTTGCAGCTTCAACAGAAGAATATGCAAAGCGAAACTACGCCAACAATGTCTCTGAGTACAACTCTGTTGTGGGCTCACTCACTGCCCAAAGAAGGTACTCTCTCTCTTTTTTCTTTTTCTTTTTTTTTCTTTTTTTAAATATTTCTATACATTCATTTTTAGCTTTTTAACATTAACAGATTTTTCATCTTTATCTTTATTAGTATGTGAAAAGAACTTACTTTTTTTTTTATAGTACAAGACTTGATTTTTATGGGTGTATACTATATAGGCATTTCTTGTTGAGGGATGTGTATGATGATATGATGTTGGATGGGGTGCAGCCCACAAGGGATGTGTTCCACTCCCTCATTGTTGGGACCATGAAAGGCGTCCGCTTGCAAGACGGTTTTTACTTCAAGGATCAAATGAAAACCACCGGTTTGCTTCCTGATGTATGCGTCTTTTACTCGTTTTTTTAAAAAAAACTATAATTCATGTAGTAGGACTTAGGACTATAGTTTTTCTTAGGTGTTGTGGCTTATATTACTTAAATTAAATTTAACAGCTCGGTTGCATTGGAACTTAATTGTCGTTAGGGAAGATAACACTGCTTGTTCTGTATTCATAATGCAGTCAAGTGATTGAATTTAATTGGGGAGCTTAAGTTTTTCCCATTTAGTATACATGGGATTTTCAGAAATGTGATGTTTATAGATAACAAGTTTTTAAATTGATCCTTATTGAGCAATTATAGAGGCCCGTTTGGCTTTTATTTTTATTTTTTGGGTTGGATGATTGATATTGTGTATGTATGGGATTTATTGCAGATCAGAAATGTGATGTTTGTATATAAAAATTTTCTCATTTGATCTCTGTTAGAATTTTAGAACCCCAATTCTTTTTTTCGTGTTAATGTTCTGTTCGATTGCTGATGTGTATGATGAACAAGTAGTATGGAAGCTGGGACCTTTTCTTTTTCTGTTTAAAATCTTGCAAGGAGAAACGTATGGGTTTGATTTTTGTTTTGTGCTGATGTTTCTCTCATAGGACATAAAGAAGATGGGTTTGGTTAGTTAAATCTTAATATTAGTTGTGTGAAGTAGGGTTTTGCATGTTCATTATTTATTGTATTTGCTATACCTTTTAGGGCATTGTGCTTGAATGTGACAGAGAAATTCTTGTGGCTGATACAGTGAATTACAGATAAGATAAGCTTATGCAATCAGTATTAGGATTTTTTTCTGTGCTTGTTGTGTGTGTGTGTGTTTCAGGGAGAAGCTGTGTGCATTCATCTGTACCAAAAATAAATATGCGTCCCTTTTGAAGTTTTCCCCCCCTTCAAGTAGGGAGAGATTGTTTTATTCTCTTATTTATAGTATGCTGCAAATTTAATTATTTTCAAATGCATGAATCCACTAGTCCAGTAAATAAGTTGATCCAATATTTGTTTATGTGCTCTGTTTTGTATCTCTTAATGTCAAAGCTTTCAATTATGTAAGCCAAATTTATTATTAATCCTTTGTTTTTTTTAACAGATGTGAATTTGTGTTTTTATTAATGTTATAGGTTAATTTATACAACATTTTAATCTCGTTATGCGGGAAATGCAAAAACTCTGACCAGGCAGTCCAGGTATATTGGAGCATTAATTTGTAATGAATACATTATTTCGTTTGTCTATTTGAAGCTTAATCAGAATGTTTTCTTAAAAAAAATTTCTATTTGAATAAAAGATTTTGGAAGAAATGAAGAAATCTGAAGTAAAGCCCAATGCCCAAACTTTTGTCTGTCTACTTAATGCATGTGCTGCAGCAGGCCGGTTAGATCGAGTGTATGTTACTTTTTGCTATGAGTTTTCATATTGGCCTACCTTGGTACATTTTTTACTACAAAATTATAAGCTACACTTTAACATGATAGGTATGCAATTGTTCGTGATATGACTGCTGCTGGTGTTGGGTTGAACAAATTCTGCTATGCAGGACTTATAACTGCACACAAGAACAAGACACCTGTAGCAGATGATTTTGCCACCAAAGTATCCAAATATGTTTCTCTGCTTTAATTAGTTCGTATTGTCTCATTTTTCTTTTAAGAGTTTTCTAATATTTCGCTTTCATGGAAAGGTCATTGAGTTTGTTGAGCGGTCTAAGGACTCTTTGGCAGTTGATTCAACTGGCGCTACTGCTGAAAATGTGATGATGGGTGTTTCAGAAGAAGAAATGTATAATATACCCACTGCCGAATATGTTTATAGGCGTGGAGCTTTTATAAACAGGCAGCTGATGATTTATCATGTTGCTCTTCATGCTTGTGCTGATCTCAAGAATGTAGAGGTAATAGTCAACATCTCTGCTTACCTCTTGATTTTACTTGTTAAGAAAAATCAAATTCTTCCAGCTCCTATGCATGTGTGTGACTGTTCTTACAAATTTTGGTACTGACAACAAAAATCTCTTATCTGATAAGCCAACAAGTGCTAGCTCAATCGACATTCAAAAACATGCTTAAAGCTTAAAGCCTAAGCACATTGTTGGCCAAAGCAAATCTTATCTAATGAAGCTTGTCTCAAGTGAACACGTTTTTGGTGCTTTTTGAAGAAGCACAAAAGCTTGCCTAGGCATTCCTTTTTTCTTTTTTGGTTTAAAAATATTTGAATCATTATAATTAATTACTTAATTGTGAAGGAAATGACATAGACCACTGAATCATTAAACAAATAGTATTCTTAAGGTGTTCTATTACACAAGCAATTTTTTGTTTTCATATAAAAAGACAAGAACAATATAGTTTTAGTGGATGAATCTAGACAAGAGTAGGGTGGATGAAGTGGAAAACCACATCAGGAGTATTGTGCAATTGTAGAATATCTATTAAGTTAAAAGGGAAATTTTTATAAAACTACTATACGAACTACTGTGCTCTAATGAATGTTGAACTGTTAAGAGACAACATGTTCATAAAATGAGTGTAGCAAAGAGGTAGAGGAAGACCAAAAATAATATTAGTAGAAGTAAAAAAAAAAAAAAAAGGACGTGCCAATTAACGAAGTAACAGAGAGTATGACTTCAAATAGAATAGAATAGAAGAAAAGAATAAATGTAATTGATCCTAACTAATTTGTTGAGGATCCACATCTGACTCCAAAATTTTGGGACTAAGGCTTTTTTGTTGTTGTATCAAAAGACAAGAACAATTATAATTTTATCATTCTTGTGCTTTTTGGTTTTTGCCTTTGGTATATATTTTGATTGAACCAAATACTTCATTTTAATCATAGCTATTATAATTATGTATTTTTATAAAGCACAAAAGATAAGTATTGTATAAATTTTTATGTGTAAATTTAATGTGACTAGACTATTATCATATTGTTCATTGCTAATTGTTTACAAATTTTATATTTCAAAATTGAAATAATTTATTTAAAATTTGAACTTTTAAAAATATTTAAAATTTGAACTTACAAATTTTATGCGATGCCATATCCATTTGAGCTTAGGACAAAATATATTATCTTGATTTATTAACTTTTTTTTTATTATATGCTATGAATATTAGAGGTTGTTATTCATTATATATGAAAAATGTGCGCTATACTTCAACAAGGTGTGCACTTGTGAATTGCGCATAGACTACAGGATGCATGTGTGCTTGACATTTTTACCAACACTAGTACCTTCTCCCCTTATAAGAGTAAGGTGGAAGGGTGAGGTCATGCTGTCATGGTTTCAAGACCAGTGTGCAAGCAACTTACAAACAAGGGAAAAAAATATCTTGTCTGACAAGGTAGCATTATATGTGATGATGAGCCAATGCTTATGATACAAATCTTTACTTGGGAAAAGCCAGCTGTAAAATTAGATTGAAACTTTGTAGGTTACATGTTACTTCTGAACATAGTTCAAAACCTTTTTACCACCATCAAATTAGTTGACATTCTTGATACTCTAGTATATTTGAGCTTTTTTTCCCCTTTTCACATTTATTTTTTCATCTGTAAAAACAAAAGGAGCTTATTCAGACAAGTTCTGTTTAAAATAGTTCATATTCTGGGTCCAAGAAATCCAAAATCAATAAGAAAGAATAAAAATTGGGCTATGTTTCCCAAGAGAGGCTTATTTGATTAGTAGATCCCCATCAGTATGATGTCTTATGCCCGATCCTGCAATATCATGTGAGTGAAGAAGGGCAATGCCGCTTGTAAAGCTCTTCATTTTGAAATGTTTTGTCATGATGGCTGCAAATGAATAGCTCAAGCCTTACTCTCTTTTTTTTCGAATAAGCAAGCTCAAGCCTTACTTTTGTCTGAACAATATGCTCTCATGACCTTCTGTCACCTATTTCATTTGTTAGTTTGTACCTATAATTATATACAGACACAGAAGACCAGGAAAAGATTGTTTTTTTGAAGCCCTAATGTAGAAGTCCTTACTTATAACTTAAATTTTTCTTTATTGTTGCTGGGTTTAGTGATTTTTTTTTTTTAATAAGTAATAAATTTCATTGAAAAAAGCTAAAAGAAATTACAAAGCAAAGCACACAGCGAGAGAGGCAAACTGAAAAAAAAAATTAAATAACAAAGAAAGTATAAAAATCAAGCAGATCAGGCAGAGAGTTGAAAGTAAAAACAGCTGAAGCATTTACCCATCCAAAAAAAGTCTGAAGAAGAGAAGCTTCAACTCATTAATTGCTTAATTTTCATTATTTTTCTGTTGCTTAATATCTAAGAATTGAGAGAATTTTCTGTTGAATGCTATGAAGTAATTTTCTGCTTTTATATGGGTGCTTTTTTTTATGACCATGGTAGGTGATGGAAACTTTGTTGGAGATGCTAAAGAATAATGGAAATACTCCTGATGTCTTTATTGCGATGCAAGTTATGAGGTAAATAGTTGTTGATGAATAATTTTGAATTATTTCTTGCTTAAATGAGCTATGGACTACCATGGATGTGGCAAATACATGTATACATACATGATATATGATTATTTGTACAGATGCATTCGTTGATATTAAGGTCATGACTGAAAAGTTCAATTCTTAGTGCATGTGTGCTTTTTCACTTGTGGTTCATGCTTGCATTTTAAGTGAGAATAGCTTTGTCTCTTAGTTTAGTTGATCTGTTCTTCTCTGTGCAAAACTGGCCTAAAAAGGAACAAAAAAAAAAGAGTGAAAAAGCCTTTGCATGTAAGTCATTAAGAGATGCAGCTGTCACAGATTCACTAGTTTTATATAAGGTTTAGAATCTGTATTTACATGACCTTCCTGATAACTACTCAATATGGGCATCCTGGCCATGGAACATTTGGTGCAGTAGCCTACTTTTATCTGCAACCCATTTTGATGTTAATGATTTGTGATTCTCTTGTTGTGTGCGTTAGATAAATTTTGTAAAATGCAACAATTGATACTCCTAACTGGCAAATGCATATTTTTGGTTGTGTGCCATTTGAGCTAAGTGGGATCTGTGTGTGTGTGTGTTATTTGATTATGTAAGGATATTTCTAATCCATTTGAGTTTATTTTAATTGACCAACATGTATGCTACACTTTCTTCTTCTTCTTCTTCTTTTTTAAAATTGAGAATCTAATATGCTACACTTCTATGATAACAAAACTAGAAGAAAAATAATTTTGGTTATAATTATCAAAAAAGAGTGTGTATCTGCATATGTAAACTGCAACAAGTCATGCTCCTAAAGTGGCCAATACATATAGAATATGTGTTTGTCTGATTTGGTTAAGCTAGAGCATTGCCAGTCCATTTGAGTCAAGCTAAATTGGTAAAAAAATTATGTATGCTTCTCTGATAACATACTGGAAGAAAATTAATTTTTGGTTATCGATGTGAAGTTGAACTTACATGTAAGCTAACTGCCCTGCTGATTGTCTCATGAGTTTGGTATCTCTCACCAGTAGCTGCTGCATGTTACTTAGAATTTTTTTAATAAAAAAAGAATAGAAGAGGCAAAAACTGTATGGTCTGGTTGATGAGCTTAGAGCAGTTCTATAGATGAATATCTTTGGTTTTACAAATCCCATTTGCCCAGGCATATTCTTGGATGGGATGTGGTTTGCATTATGATATATTGTTAAAGAGAATACTTATCAAAAAATATATTGTTAAAGAGAAATAAAAACATAACTCAGGACCAGCAGCACTGCCAAGTAAGTTTGTCATGGCTAATAACATTTGCAATTCAGCCATCACTTTATAGGTCCTTTGCAGTGAGCCAAAAGCTTAATCTTTTGTTTGGTTGTATCTTCAGAAGTTCCACTGATCTATATCTTTGTAAGGTAGGCTTTTCTATTTTCTTCCATTCCTTGTAAACTCTGGTTAGGTCTGTCTGTGTCTGTTGACTCTATTCTGGAATCTCTCTATTAACCTGATTTCTCTGGACATTACGTTCTATCCACCTTGCCATTTTGTATTTTGTGTGTATGTGTTCTGGAATACTTTCTCTATTTACTAGACGGTACTCTTGATGTTATATTCTTTTATTTTGCCTTCATCTTATCTTACTTGACACTTGACCTTTCTTTTTGGCCATATCACTTTACATATTTCTGTATTGCCTTAAACTAACATTTATTTGCAGGTGCTATCTACATTCTGGGGACATCGATCGTGGCCTTAAAACTTTTGAAGACTACATGAGTTCAGGGAAGCCGCCAATAGTGGAACTATATGTGGTGAGTTTTTAAACCAATACAATTTCTGCAATGTGCTAAGTCATATATCTTTTCTTTCAGTAAATAATAAAAATTCTTTTAAAAATTAATGAACAGATAGACAGGAAGAGTATACTACTTCCCAAGAAATTAGAATAAAATTTTAAGAGAGAATTGCAATTATGAATGAATATATTAATTCTTAATATCTGAATGCTGTTACCTTTTTTATATGATCTTGACAAAATTTTGGATTTACAGTTTTACATTGTTCTTGGTTTTAGACAACCCGATGAACATATCACTTTAATACTGCATTAAGTTATCAGGGTAATTTGTACTAATCAAAAAAGTTTATCGGACCAGCTTTTCTTAGAATATTTTTTCCCATTATAAATTTCTTCCATCCCAATGTTTATCTCATTACTTTTTTGTGTAGATGTATTTTTCAATTTTGTTTTTGTTCCTTTTGGCTCTTTCTTTTCATTTTCCCTGTGTACTAGGATAGTGCTTTTGTTTTGGGGGGTGCTATTTTAATGATATTCAGTTTGTTATTGAAAAGGAAAAAGCTCCTTGGGGGGACAACGAAGATGTTTCTATTCATGTTTGTCAGGGACAATTGTTTGGTTACTTTGTGCCGGTTAAAAGTGGATTTCACGTTTATGTAATGTACAGTCATATCAAGATATTATTGTATTATACAGACATTAAATTACTGTAATTTATGTGGTTGTAGACACTTGTAGAGGGAGCCATGGTTGGGCATACTCCCAAGGGAATGCAACTTGCTCAAGACACGCTGGTATGGTTGTTATGTAGCTTCTTACTTGAGTTCCTGATTCATTGTCTTGATTGTTTTAACCCTATCTGCGGTTCTACATTTTCTTATGCAGGTAAACATGAATTCCAGGGACTTCTTCTTGAGCCCAAAAATGGGGAGTGATCTCCTCCTTTTAGCTTCTGGTGAAAAAGTACGTAATACCTTGTTTAATTACTTGATTAGATCCCTGTGGTTGCTAGGGAGACGGAGAGATTTTGTTATTTGTCCTGGCTCTATATGATTCTTTATCATTCTTCCTAGCCTGTATATTTTGGTTTATACTGTCTATTTTCCAACTAAATTATAATATATCCTTGCAGACTGGTGGATATACTACTGCTAACTATATATGGGATCTGATGCAAGCTCGCAACTTTATTCCTTCACTTCCTGCTGTGGAAGCATATTACAAGGGCTTAAAAGTGAGTTTCTTGCCCAGATAATGCTTAAGAAATAGTAAATTCTCACGAGTGATTTTCTTAGCACATCTGTTTCAACAATGGTGTTACTTAGCTGTTAGACTGCAAATTACTCTGGATGTTACTTAGAAATCTATGGTGTTAAATATTGTTTGAAAACTTTGAAAGCAATTTGAAATCTTTAACAAAAGGAGCCTAAAACTACTGTTTGAGTATTTTTTTGGGAAGCAACATTTAAGTTAATTGTGCTAGACTGCTAGTGCTGGGCTAGAAAGTATTGTTTGAGCATTGAAGACTAAGCCAGAAGAGGGAATAGAAATAATTTATTGTCATGTATGAGGGATTTTTTTTTTAGATCCAAAAAGTTAGTAATGACCTAGATTGTTTCCAGCCCAACACAACCGGAAGTTGTAATGCTTCATAGCAGAAAGTGCAGCTAGTTATTTTTACAGCCAATAAAAATATCCTCGAAGTTGTCAAATTCCAGTCCTTGGTCTTCTGGATGCATCCAAATGCCTGCAATTGCTACAATGTCTGGCCATGCTGGCCCTCATATAGCTAGATATCTCTTCATATATAAATTATGTGCATATTCATAACTGATTCCCATTATGTGCATATTCGTAACTGTGTCCATTTTTGTTCTGGGTTCAGGAACGTGAAATACCTGAAGATGATCCACGACTGTTGCTTGTTTCTAAGACTTACGACAACCTTCGCCAAAGATCTGGACCAGGACCTCGACGACCTTAATTGGATGATAACGAAAGATTCCTTGGAGAGTCTTTGGCATGGATTTTTTGGTTATATTATTTATATTTTGATGCAAGAGATACAACTACAAGGATTTGTGCAGGCCTAATCCTCTATTGTATCAAAGATCATGTAGAATTTATAATGGTCTCAGTATTGTTCTTAGCTTCATACACAGTTTTAATCAAGTTTTAGAATGAGAAACATGAGGAATAAGGACATTGTAGTATTTTGATATTTCTTCAAGTCAAGCATCAATGTGTTGGCTGCTTCTTAGTTCTTGGCTTCTTGCCCCTTTCCTTCCACTCTCTATTCTTGTATACAGCAATGAGTTGCAGGCATGTACTCATTCGAAGTTTCAATTGATTGGCACCTCCTCTCCCATCTATCGGACTATCTAAAAAGAGAAGTTTGGTCATATATATGGTTCTCGTATCAGATCATTGCACATCCTTTAATTCTCAGTCTGTCTGAATGAATGAACCTATATGTACGGGCCTTCCATTTAATTTTCTTGCTTCATGTACCTTCATTATAGTGCTTTCTTTTATGGTTTCATTTAATTGATTAGTTGGCCTTTTTTTTCAACCCTTGCAGTGCCACCAACAAAAGAAAGTTTCACTTTTCCAACTGCAATAAACTTTTGCTCTACCCCATATCCGTGGCCAATTGATGATTTAAGTTGGCTAGGTAGTAGGTACCAGTGTACCATCCTGAATTTGTAACTAATATTCTTTTTCTACTTTTTTTGGACGGAGAACTGCTTAGAACCTGTTATCCTTCACTTATACGGATTAGAATTCTGAAGATTCCAAATGACTCCATAATATGCTGCTTGATTTCTAGTTATTTTGGTTATTACCATACCAATTGCATGTGCTTCTCGTTTCCCCTAACCATAACTGATGTTCTACCATTTGCCACTTCCAAATTTACATTTAGCACAATCTAATATTGAATTGGTTTCCAAGAATGTTCTAACAATTAAACTCATTCAGAGTGCACATGAACCGATTGTGATTTTTCAACACTTTAAAATAATAATAATAATAAAGAAAAAACCTTAATGCCACCAACAAGAAAGAGAAGAAAATAACATGCATTGTGTTCCTAATAAATTTTCATTTTTAATTCTTAAGAGGCTTCATATTAGTGTTCATTTTCCACGTTTTAAATTCATTGGTTATTAAATAATTAAGTTTGCTTAAAAAATGAGCTTGAGATTAAGAGTAACAAACACTGGTTTAGATGTGCAAGAGTGCAAGAACAGGGTGCAGAATGCAGATAAAATACCAACCCTTCTACCAATAATCAACTTACCATTCCAAGTAGTATTTGGAAAAGAAAAGGATAACATATACCAAAAAAGCAAGATCATTCTTAAACGAATTACAAACCAAATTACAATGCATTACAGAATCACTTATGATCAAGGACGTGTAAATCCAATGAAGACCCATTAAGCAACTTTTGAAATAGAGTACCTTGAGGACAAGCCATTAAGGTCATGACCTTTCTTAAGGCTCTTCAATGAGGTAGGGTTGATCTGTACGAACAAGTAATTGCCAGCAAAAATTTCACCAAAATGAGCCTGACTTTCCTTGAATCTCTTCAACACCTTAGCACATGAGAGTCTCACTGAAGAGAACAGCCTAACTTTCCTCCTCAAGAACCTTCTCAAGCTTGGAACTTTAAGCTTGAATCTCCTCCTTATAGGCACCCTTTTGAACCTGAACCAGCTCCTTGATTTCCCAACATACCTCTCTCCAATTTCTTCATCATCATAACCATCAAAACCATCATGATGTCCAAGTCTTTGGTAAGGAAGAAACTTGGTTAGTGAGGCCATCTCAGTGCCAGGCATGGCTAAAATATAAGAAACAAAAAACAAAGACAAACCCAAATGAATGTATGTTATGCAGAAAGTATAGCCAGTCCTTTTATTTCTATTCAGAGTGTAGCCCAACTCTAATTATACTCTAGTAGTGGGTCTTCTTATCAAATACGTACTATATTAATAATCACAAGAAGGTAAGAAGGGTTGGTTTTCAGAAGCTGTTGTATACATTAAATGCGACAGAGGATGCTGGTGAAAATTGCCTAGTGGTACCAAAAACTATTAATGACCATTTGAGTTGGCATTGTCAAAGGAAGACACAAGTTACGAGTGAGAATATGACTACCACACGGACTTGCTATCTTTTGTCAAAAAACAAACAGATAGATATATATCCAGCTAAAAAATAGATATATGCATGCTCACTTTTGACAGCCAAACAATAAGTAAATGAATACTCTTGCTCACATTCTTCATAAATATACAAATAATAATATGATGCTTACATTCTAAACACACATTTTTTCACAAATTATACATATTTTAATTAATGATTAAATTACATTTTCATCAAGTATATTAGTGATGAGATCATTCGTAAGTGATGTAATCCAATTATAAGTGACACATAAGTACATTTAAGATAAAGTCGATGAATAAAAGAAAGAAAATTAAATAAACAGACATCTAAAGTTAGTTTACATAAAAAATAGTTTAACTAATAACGAGATTCTTAGTGTGCATTTGCTATTAGCTTATTTAGTATTTTGTTAATTTGTTTTTTTGCCAAAAGTATGCTAAAGCATACTTGTTCTTTGAAAAAATAATTTTTTTTTTTTAAATGTGAGGTTTTAAAAAGTTATAAATAAAAACTAAAAGTTAAAAACTTGTTGAATAAGATGAAGGCAAACAAACACATGTGTCCATTTAGGATGCATTTATACGCTAGAATATTGCTTATTTTTCCTACTATTTGTAAGTCCCACAGAATACTCTACTTATTTTATTTAGCTCTTATTCTTTTATCTTTTATTTACTGTATTTTCACCAAACAGCTAAATAAGTTATTTATAAATGAATACATTATTAAACAATTATTGACTTGTAAATTTGTAATCAGGTGGTGGGGATCAGGGCCTAGGGGTCCAAAAACCCGTAGAGTTTTCATCAACAACCATCACTACGTCCGTAAGATTAAATTTTTTTCTGCCATAGCCATTGAATGCTGACCTTCACAAATTACGCTAAACAGTAGGGTTTTTTTTTTTTTTTTCAACGTCAGTGCATAAAACTCATCCACCAGTTGATTATTCTTACGGATGTAAGTAATTTTCTGTTTTCACACACCAAATAATTATAAGGAGAAAGCAAAAAAAAAATAAATATAAGGAGAAAAATGTAATGCAGCTCCAAAATAATAGTTAGAGGTTTTCATACTCAAAATCTGAGGAGACTTAAGATCCATTGGGCCAATATCATGGATCATATATTTCACCAGCAGTTGCACGACCTTGTGGAGTACTTCGACATTACAAAAAGAGAAGGAACCAAGGGAATGACCACCCCTTTGATTCCAAATTATTGTACATCTTACAAATTTGAATATTTTAAATGAAAAAAATAAAATTTTTTTGACATAAATTTTTTTTTATTAGTTATCAATGTTACCCTCCAGTCCGTGTAGCCCTTTCATTGAATATAATATCCAAAAAATGGTACTGACACAAGCTAGAGTTTTATGGGCTGTTTAGATTGAGAGAGAAGAGAGGGAAAGTAAAGGAGAGTAAATTAGAGTTGACCCGATATAAATTCATGAACTAGATCAAACTCACATTGACCGTCTATTTTGATAGAAAAATGATGTTTTATCTATTATTTTCCTTAGCCAAACCAATGTTTGATTGATTTCAATTAACCTCACTAATGCTTAGAATAATTTGAAAAAGACCTCCCCATACACGTGAAAGCCCCATCCATAACACATCGCATAAGTCTCAATTCCCTCAAGTTAGAACTGAAAAGATATGACAAGCTGTGCATCACTCCCGACATCAATTGACCAAGGCATGTGGGAAATTAAATCTTGAAATTGAACAATTTCCTCATCTTTTCAGGAATACAGGGACCTTCATTTCAGCATCATTGAAAACAGCCCCATAACTAAATCAATGATCATATTTAAGAAAGTTGACATATGCCATTCTTCTTTTTTTCTTTTTTCTTTTTAATAAGAGTCCCCCACACTACATGAAGAAATTGCGTAGTTTCCAGTCTAGATACAGAAACATATTGGACCACGTACAATTGGTCAAAATATGACAGCAATCAAACACTATGATGGCATAGACATTTACTCAAATGATTCCAAGGCCACATTTCTAAAGATATTTTTATAAATTTGTTGAGAATGAATCTGGAAAATGGATGAGAATCCAAGGTGACACATACCAATTTAGCCCCAGAAAAAGAGTTGCACACCCAACAAGACTAATAGGTATCACTAGCAAAACTGTCATTCATATCCTAAGCAAAAAGATTTCTCGCGCAACACCAAATCTAATCGAACAGTTTTGTGCAAAAGAAACAAAGATCAAGCCGGAATGCATTTTATATCTTTTCCGGCATTTATAAATCAATTTACAATCACTCTTTAGAAATCTAAAATGTTTAATTACAAAGGATGATGAAATTGACTAACTACAAAGAATTTTGTGCATGAAAACAAATTTGGAAGGAAATAGAACACTATTTAGTAGAGCCTTATTCTGGTTTCAATTTTCCTCCTACATATTGGGCATATCTCAAGGTCTTCTCCACAATCGCAACATGTCTGCATACAAAGACATTTATAGAAGAAATTTGTTAAATGTTAATACATTTCCCTCACTTATCTCTTCTAAAGAGAATGAGCAAATGGAAGAGGAAAATTTACCTGGTGTCCGCAACCATAGGCCATGTTCTTGACATTACTAAGGCAAATGGGGCAAAGCTGTCCAAAACCATGATAAATGTCAATACTAACTCTTGACCAACAAACAAAATTACATTACAGTTAATGCAGTTCTTGTTAACGCATGCACACATACTGAACAACCCAGGCATCCAAGCAAAATATGCCACAGGCAATCAAAGAAAACAAATCATTTGTGTTACTGTTAATTGGACCATGTATTGCTATGACCAACACAATTGAAATGGTAAGAAAGCAGGGATAGAGTAAATCTAAATATCCCATTTCCTAATCCTCATGCAGTTTTATTAACCAACAAGAGTACTAAAAGGAAAAAATTATCTTCAATCAAAATAACACTTCCTCCTCTTTTAGAGGTATGGCTAACCTAGAATTTTCATTGAACTTCAACTTTAGAATTTTCTCCTTTTTGTAACCAAATATCAAGCAAGATCACTTTCTAGAAGGAAAAATTATGAAGAATTACAAAGATCATATTGTTAATAAGCCTAATACCTGGTTTTCATAAGTGGAATTAGGAACAGGTGGAGCTGTGCTCATAGGGTTGATATCTTCATGATAAGGAGGAACACTCGGTGCACTGCTGGAAGGATAAGGAGGTTTCAAGCTGCTGGGAGACGTTGTACCATAGATAGGTGTCGGTTCATAACTGCTGGAAGAATAAGAAGGTTTCAAGCTGCTGGAACTGCTGGAAGATGTTGTACCATAGATAGGTGTGGGTAGGGGAACCCTCCCGGGAGAAGTGCCCTTCTGACCACTATTTCAAAAGTAAGAAGAAATGGCCAATCTTAAAAAAAAAATTAAGGAAAAAAAAAAGTGTTCAAAATTCTCAAACAAAAACAATTAGAGAAAATTATTGACTTACCCTAGCATATTAAGCTCTATAGTTGCCTTATACTGAGAAGGAATTTCCATCAAGGCTGTAAGAGCAAATTCTGTCTCCTTTCGAGATGGAGCAACATTTTTTGACATAATTTCTGTAAAATTCACAAACTGAAGAAAAACAATACAGCAAAAAATTTTCCAGTCAAGAATTTTCCAATAACAATATACATGAAGATACAAACAATAAAATTTTGCAAATTCTAAATGCCAACTGAGACTCACTTGAAAATTATCAAATTCCCTAGCAGGAATATTGTCATCAAATTCCTTCATCATGTCCCAAGGTCCATCTCCAACTCCAACTAATATGATTGACAAAGGAAACTTGCTGGAGAGAAAAAAAGCATATAAGACAAGAAGACCACTGGCCAAAAAGCATTGGAGTAAATAAATTGCCCCATATTCACCTTGCTTCAACAATGGCATCGACAGTCTTCTGCTCCTGCGGACTTAGCTTTCCATGCTCAATATCAACACTTCTCGTTACCTAGGGTAACCATCAATTTAAGTAAGATGATCCATAGAGAAATAAAGGCATTACAAGAAGATACTCTTAAATGAAAATAAATAATTTTTGCATTGCAAGAATGATGACATGTAGAATAACCAAATGAAGTTCCTTCTTATGCAGTTATCAATGTTTGGGCATTCCCTTCCAACATTGGGATAAGCATTTTTTTTTTCCATATCGACATAAGCACAAGCCAATTGAACTAAACCTCAATACCAAGATTCAACGCAGCATTCATAACAATAATGACAAATGCAGCTTTTATATAAGATAATTACGTAATGAAGTTACCAATTACACATTATTGTCTTAAAATTTCAATAAAGGAAAAATTAGGGTATCCCAAAACTTTCGACCTAACACATGGCAAGGTCCAAGAAAGTGGCAATAACTTCAATTAAGGAAAACAGCAATCCCAAAACTTCCACAACTAGACACATGATAAGGTCCAAGCACGCGACAAATGCTAGAATTGCAGTTAATTAAAAAACTTGTAAGATAGCAGGTTCCTCTGCATCATATATTCAAAATGTTACTAAATAATGTCCAAACAATGTGTGATAAACAAATAAATTACTCTGAAAATTTGTCAACCATATTACTTGAAAACATACACATAGTGACCTACAAATTAAGTTTACAAATTAAAATTGATTGTGCGTTTAAACCCAATATCCACTTATCAAAGCTTGGCATCAGCACATGAACCTATATTTAACATTCAGCTCCACCATGCAATTTTATTTATTGTTAAGTTCTACTCTAGAGCATTTCTCACCAACACCACTTGCACTTTCTCTAGTCCTAGCCCTCTACCTGTAGTTCATTGAAATTGTGTATACAGATATTCTCATTAACATCATTGCACCTATTTCATGTGATCTGATACAATGATCATATGACCAATCTCAATCTCATAAACTAAGTACGAGTATTTTAACTAAATTTCAATGTAAAATTGCAATTTAGATGACAAGCTAATTTAATTTTCTTGCTGTATAGGCATTCTACCCCTCAACTTAATCAACTATGATAATATTCATATAAGATGCAAAATACCTGTCCATCTGCAATTATTACAAACAAGAGCATTTCTCACAGACACCACTTGCACTTTCTCTGGCCCTAGCCCTCTACTTGTACTTGTAGTTCATTGAAATTGTGTATACAGATGTTCTCATAGACATCATTGCACCGGATCTTGCCATCTGACACAATGATCATGTGACCAATCTCATGCACCAAGTACAAGTATTTTAACTAGATTTCAATGTAAAACTTGCAATTTTGAAGACAATCTAATTTAATTTCTTTCAGAACTTAGCAAATCTACTAAATGTTCCAAATATGTTGCATCAGCATTCTACCCTTCAGCTTACATGATTATGAGAACATTCATACAAGATGCAAAATACCTGTCCATCTGCAATTATTACTAACACATGATATTGGCCCCCACTCTGCTCCACGATGGTCATGGCCATCTCAATTACAGGTGCAAACGAAGTTGGTCCTACAACAAAACAGGACTCGTATAAATTACAAAACTAATATGAGAATTATGTCAAACTAAATCAAAACTATGGTGAAAACGAATTAAAACCTGCAAGTCGTAATTTTGGGACTATTTCCCTGTAGCGCCTCAACACTTCCTCAAATCCATTACAAAATCTCCCATCTGGGTAGAAACTGAATACATCTCTATCATGTGTTGATGCTGTCAAGGGATGAAAGTAATCCTTATCATTCCCAAATTTCAATGATAGTTATAATGATATAAATATAGTAGAGATAAGGAGGATGATGACGATTAAAAAAATGAACTAACTAAATTTAAAAAAAAAAAAAAATTACCATCTCCAAATCCAAAACATGGAATCAGGTTATCCTCATCAAATGCGGACAATGTCTTCCCAATAATGGATATAGCTTGTTCATAGGGATTTAAGCCACCTCCAATATGATGCAAACTTCGTTTCTGGAATGATTTTGCACCTATTCATGAAACCAAGTTCAGAAAGTTCCATTACAACATACAACCTATATAGTATTACATTGGAAATAAGGCTTAACCTGTCCACTCATTGCTTTTTGTGAAATCAATGCCAACAATAAGATTGGAAGACTCAAGGCCAGCACGTGCAAGAGCCTCAGTCACCTGCAAGGCAAGGTAGAAATATTTTATTTAACTCATTGTTAATATAAGAGTATAGAATCATTATAATTTGAAAAGCATCATTTACAACTAAATCTTACATGGACACATGAAAATCATCACTATGTCGTCACACCTAAAAGATCAACATCAAATGATTGGTGGATCTTTAAGTGATGTAGGACAAGCCAGAACAATTCAACAATAAAATAAAAGGAGTGAAAAATGAAGGCTCTTAACCTAGCTAAATAAGAGGGTCACCCAAGTATACAAGGAGTATACCTATAAAATAAGAGGGTCACCCAAGTTAAAATAAAGCGTCATTAACTTTTTTTTTTTTTTTTTAATTCTATAATTGGGGGAAGGGGATTTGAACCATGGATGACACCAAGAGGTGCCAACTAGTTGAGCTTCTGATGCAAATCGGTTAAGGAAGAATAAAATGTTTTAATATTTTATGTTGTTATTTCTTTCCTAGTGGAATTAGGATTTATTTGCTTTTACAAGTTCAATTAAAATCCTTTTTCTAGTTGAATTAGGATTTTAATTGTTTTTCTTTTCCTAGTTAAATTGTTTTTCTTTTCTCAAGTAGAAGTAGGTTTATTATCTCTCTTCCTAAAAGGAGTAGGAGAAATTCTATTCCTATAAATACTCTTTATAGAGGGGTTGATTATTGTTGTTATGCGTTTATTAATAAAAGTTTGCTAGAGAGGTTTTCTCTATTATTTTGCCTACTAGCCTAGTGTTCTTGTAGAACTTAGGTTTCGTGGAAGAGTTGTAGTAATTGTGTATTATAGATTCTGCTTCTACACGACCACACTACATCAGCTACTTAGCCTAGCTATGAACATACCCAATTCCATGAATTACTAGAATCCTTTTAACTTGAACTAATAAACTAAAACAGTTGGACTTATAAATAAACCACGATATATGTTAACCATATGCAGTTGTAGTAGTATGCCAAAGATCCAACCAATAACCTAAGACAAAAGAATCACCAATTGACCAAGTTCCAAAATTATTACAACTATCCAATTACCTAATTAAACAATTCTAAATTGACACAATAAGGAATATTAGTGATTTCATATGCATGCAAAATGAACAATATCTTCCTCAAATAAAAAAATAAAAAAAAAGATTGTTTTCCTTAATTGTTTCAAAGCCCTAAACAAATACTACAACTCCATACAACATACCACAGTTTCAAGCAGCAAAGTTATTAAATGTTAAAAGTAGACTACCATATCCTTTCCTAAGCTTGGTGATAGTATAAGTACCTGCTCCAATGAATTGAAATTATCGGCAATTCTTGAATACCTCCTGTCTAGTCTCCTTCCGAGATTAAAGTCCTCGGCACCAACACCATAATTTTGTGAACCATAGTCTTGGGCAGGAGCATAATACTGCTGCGTATACGATTGTTGGGGCGGCACATAGTTCTGACTTTCTTGATCAAACGGAGACTGATATAATCCACCCCACGTATTAGAAGAAGAAGAAGAATCAGTCGAACGGACAGATGAAGTTTGCCTCCAACTCCCGTCCTTGGAACTCTTACCACCCATTCACTCAATTCTCTACAAAGAAAAGATTCCCCAAAATTTGTTAACAATGCAAGCCAACCAAAAAAATCCCAAATTCAATAACAACCCCAAATCCGCCTAATTCTTGTCTTTCAAGATGCAATAAACTAATAGACCAAACCAAACCAAACCAACACCTAAAAAGCAAGACCCACCAAAGAAAAACACAATAACACCCCCAAAAATCTGCCTACTTCTTCTTCTTTTTTTCACAATGCAAGAAAGAAGCTGATAAACCAACTCCCAAATTTGCCTACTTCTTTATTTTTTTTCACAATGCAAAACACTAACAAACAAACCAAACCAAAACCAAAATCGAAAGAAGGCGTTTATGTAACTTAGAAAGCAAGATCCACTAAAGAAATCTTCTAGTGAACGCCGTTTGCTATTTTTATAGAAATCAAAAAAAAAAAAAAAAAAGGTTAATAATAGTCAAAGGCGGTTCCTTTGACGTAACGTAAGCTATTTGGATACGACTTGATTGATTAGGTAACTGACTAATTAAAGTAAAAGAGTATAAAACCCTCCACGTTAAGCTTCATCAGATAAATACAAAGAATCCAGACATACAGAACACTATAATCACAACACGGCACAAACAGAAAACAATATTGTTACGCAAATTTTATCAGAATTCCCAAAAAATAAGAAAAGAAAACAAATAGAGCAAACAAAATTACAGAATTCCCCAAAAAAAAAAAAAAAAAAAAAGAAACACGTAAAGAGTAAACAAAATTACAGGGTAGTTTGTTACTGTAACAACAGCAAATCTCTTAATATAGAAACAGAACAGCCAAACGGGTCGGCGAGAAACACTGCAAAAGACACACCGCATTGGTTGAAGATCTTGTTTGCAGCGGCACACAACATATATAGAGCGAGAAACAGAGTAACAGAAACAGAGAGAATACCTTGTAGCATTGTCTTTCCTCTTTTAAGCACTAGCAGAGTGGCTTCCAAGTTCGAACTAGTCTTTCTTCTCGAACGTTACAAGTCTTCAAAGTTAAAACAGAGGATCGGGAATCTCTGAAATTTCTCTCTTTCTTTGTTTAAATTTCAAATTTCAAAAAGGGAAAACCTCGAAAAAGTCCAAAAGCTCTTTCTTTTTTGAAATTTTAAACGTGATTCGCTCGCTTTTTTTTTTTTTTGGGTAGCTGTTGTTGCAGCAGCACATGGAAATTTCGCGAGATGCTATTATTTTTGGGTGTCTCTGTGAGTGATGCTATAAATACAATAATTTTGCTTGAAAATCAAAGAGGAATCAAGACTTGATCCGTTTTTTTAGGCAAATGATTTGATTGATTGTGTGAGTGGGAAGCAGACAGGTGTGGTACTGTGGATAGCATAGACGAAAGCGTGACAGAGTGGGTTTGGTTACATCATCATGTCTTTTGTTTGAGATAACCGACGGCACTGTTAATAAACAATTTTAACAAGGTACTTATTGATCTAATTAGGGTTAGAAATACCAATTTTTTTAAAAAAATATTTTACAAATTGTTAGTGTAGTGAGTAATAATTGGTAAATGAAAAAAAATGGTGTTAATAGTAAGTTTAGATGAAAACCAATAAAAAATTGACAACATAACAGTTTGTAAAAATATTGTAAAATAGTTTGTAATTGTAGCATTACCCTATAGATTATATCAAAAGCCATTAAAAAATTAATATTTTTTTTTCATAAAAAAATTTTAAAAATATTTCTTAAATCAATGTTCTTACATTATTTGTTAATTTTTTCCTTGATAGAATAATTTTGCATTCACATAAATTTCGCTATATTTTTTTACAATTGAGTTGACAAGCTTTTAATAATTTTCATATTGAGCTATTATTGACATCACACCACTAAGGATCTGTTTGGATACCGCTTATTTTGCTAAAAACTTAAAACTGAAAACTTATTACTGAAAATATTGTAACAAAATAATTTTTAAACTATGAATAGTGTCGTGGGACCTAGGATTTACTGCATATTACTGCATTTTTCAGTACTTGGTTGGTCTGTGAATAGTTCCGTGAGACCCAATAAAAAAACGCAAAACGTAAAATCATTGCTTGGCAAACGCATGCTAATAATATATTAGATTCATCACACGCGCTCTGCACTTGTGATGATGCTTTTTTTTTAGCAAAATAAAAAATCTGTGTTTTTATTTTGAAAATTTAATTTATAAGTGCATAAAGCAATTTCAAAATTAACAAGAGAGTTGTCATATTTTTTGGGCAATATTTTTGTAAGAGTTAAAGTTGCATTTTTACTAAATCGTCATTTAGTTTTGTCTCTACTTAAACATAAAGGTGTAAGGACATTTTTGAACTAAAAAAATGAGGAATCCAAAAAAGGAAAGCCTTTTTTTTTTTTTTTTGGAAAATAGAAAGTCCCTTAAATAGTAGTATAGATAAGATCAATGTCAATATTTTTTATGTTTATAAATTTATTTTTTGTTTTGGTGGTGTTTGTTTTTTTATTATATAAAAATTGGTTGATAATGATGTTATCATATTAATAATAATATAATAAATAAAATTCTTAAATTTTTTTGACCTTTTATCACAAGATATCTTGAATATATATTTTTTTTGTTTCATTATCATTTTTTATTATAAAAGACTAACACGTTGATAATGGTGTAATAAATAAATTTTAAATAATGATTTTTTATTTATTTAAAAGTTGGTAAATCACTTTTCATGTTTATCTATGATCCACACTAGCTTCGCATAGTAGTATAGATAAGATTAACATGTATGAAAGTTTTGTCAATATTTTTTATGTTTATAAATTTCTTTTTTGCTTTGGAGGTGTTTGTTTTATTATTATATAAAAATTGGTTGATAATGATGTTATCATATTAATAATAATATAATAAATAAAATTCTTAAATTTTTTTGACCATTTATCAAAAGATATCTTGAATATATATTTTTTGTTTTATTATCATTTTTATTATAAAAGACTAACAAGTTGATAATGGTGTAATAAATAAATTTTAAATAATGATTTTTTATTTATTTATAAGTTGGTAAATCACTTTTCATGTTTATCTATGATCCGCACTAGCTTCGCATACAGCTATGTAATATTCTTTTCGTTCAAAGATAAATAATTTATCAAGATGAGTAATTTATTAGATGTCAAAGAGTTTTGAGAGTTTCATAGTTTTTTTTTTTTTGAGAAACCAGACCAAAATTGGCAAAAAATTAGAGATGATTTATAGTTAATAACTAGAGATGATTTATAGGTCCCATAAAAAAAATATATAAAAAAAAAAAGATGATTTATAGGTATGAAGTTAGATATATTTAGGACTATTACCAAAAAAAAAAAAAAAAATATATATATATATATATATAGGAGATTTGTTTTCAATTAGACTATTTTATCCCTTATCTTTTTATTTTATTTCAATTTGTTTTTGAACTATTATCTCAAAGAAAAATGTTATAAATATTTTCACAACAAATTTTAAGTGATAGATGGTTATGGTTGGGCAAAAAATGCTATGTTCCAAAACGACATCGTTTCGGTATTAGATTAAAAAAAAAAAAAAAAACAAAACAAAACAAAACAACCCAACAAACCCCTAGCAAAAATAACTCAATCACCACCACTACCCACCACGCTAACCCAAACCAACCAATCCAAATCCAACCCAAACCCCATCAGAATCCAACCCATCGAAATCCAAAATTCAATTTATCCGAACCCAAAAGACAAAAATCAATCCATGCCTCACTGCAAAACACACACACAAACACACCAAACATATTCTGGAGATGAAATAGACCACCAGAAAAAACCCAGCAATCCATCCATGCCTCGCTGCCACATCTAGCCATTGCCGTCGCTAGATCAACGTCACCACCATCGCACCACAACACACAAAACCCAGCAACCCATAGCCCCTCAAACTACCCGCACACCACAACCTACCACTGGACCCACACCAAAAAAATCACAGCCCATCATCGGCGAGCTTGAGCAACCCATCATTGGAGGCGAGGTTGAGCGCCTCCATCAGAGGACCACGCCGTCGAAACCACCAGACTCATGGCGCCACCAGATCCACGCCGCCGCCAGATCCTTGTCGGACCCATGACCCATGCCAGAATATGCCCACCGTGAGAGAGAGATGTGATGAAAGACAGTTGTGACGAGAGAGAGAGAGGCTAAAACGTTGTGGAGAAAGAGACAGGTGATAAGAAACAGATAAAATGAAGAGAGAGAAAGAGTCAGATATGTTTAAGTGAGTGAATAAAAAAATATTATTTCGTTTTACAATTTCGTTACAGTACCGTCACAAATTTGTGACGGAGTTGTAGCACAATTGTAAATATTTTTAGGATACAAGTCCAGATAATGGGACGTTTTTTTGTTTTGATGGTAAAATATATCTTCAAGCATATGGCAATGCGGGTGTGAATGCTCTAAGAGCATCCGTAGTAGATGTTCTAAAAATTATGCCATTTTATCATACTAAAAGCTTACTTTATTATTTTACCACATTATTTTACAACATCCCATTTATCAAATGTTTTATAATTCAATTTTATACATTAAAATAATATCTACTACATATTAAAATAATATTTGTTACAACTTATCAACACAATCAATAGTTGCCAACAACCAACAGCCACCACCACACAACCACCACATCCTCTGCAACCAAAAACACAACTCAAAGCAAAGCCAAACAAATCCAGCCAAATTCCACAACATACAACCATAACCTCAACCCAAACAAATCCCAGCCAAACCCCAACCCAAACAAATCTAGCCAAATCCTTCGCCACCCATTAACTGCCTCAACCAATCACCAATCCAAACCCCAACCCAACCAACCCATCAACAAACAAACTCAAGCCGCCAACCCAACCAACCTATCAACAAACAAACCAACTCAAGCAACCAACCTCGACCCACAATGCCGCCGACCCAAAACCTTGACCCACAACCCATAGCCCACCAACACCAAATCGGAAGCCCCACCACCTCAACCACAAATCCCGACAAATCCACCGCCTCCACACCCTTACCCACACCCACTTCTAAACCCAAAACCTTCATAATCCAAGTCAACCTAGACTCCAAACCCACCATCTTCATTGCCGTCATCATCATAGCCTAGCCCATCCGAACCCACCCACCTCCTCGGAACTGAACCCATCAAAACACAACCAAAAAAAAAAAAAAAAAAAAAAAAAAAAACAGAAAAACCATTGCTAGAGAGAAATCGGCGTCGGCGTCGGCATGGAAGTGATCGTCGGCGTCGGCGTCGGTGTTGGCGTTGGCGTGGGCGTGGAAGAGCAGTGAGGATTGGGGTGAGAGAGAGAGGAGAGGATTGAGGTGAGAGAGATGAGAATGACGGAGAGATGAGAGAGAGAGAGGAATAAAAAAAGAAAAAAAATTTTGCCACACGCGTTCCATACCGTGGCAAATTTGTCACGGTACTGTTCAATGTTGCAAAAAATATACCATATCCCACATCTGCTAAATGGGCCCAAATTGAGTTTGGTGTGGGATATGTGCCAAATATTTAGCATTTGGCACATATCCCACATCTGCTACAGATGCTCTAAGAGTTCTATTCCATTCATATATACAAATTAAATGAAAATTTTTAACTTTCTTTTTTCTAAAGTTACCGCGTAAGTATTCCATAACCCATAATTTTCCTTTTCTTCCTTGTAATATAATTTCAATTTCACAATCATTTTTTAGCAACTTTTTTTTTATATAAAATAGAAATTCTACTCTAACCTAATCTAAGCCATCGTTTGGGAGGAAGGAATGGAATGTGTTGGGGGAGACCACAATTTGACTCCCTACAACCACTCTAAAAACAGGCCCTCGTGGCATGATGTCGAATGTCATAAAAGATTTTGAGTGTGTCTTCCTCATCACCAATTGGTTTTGAGGTAGAATGACACAACTCATGGTCTGACAAATGGTATCAAAACCAAGGTCATAGATTCTAGTCACGAAAGTGTCATTGTGAAGGAGGGATTGTTGGGGGGACTACAATTTGACTCCCTACAACCACTTTAAAAAATGCTCGCGTGGCGTGATGTCGAATACCATAAAAGATTTGAATGTGTCTTCCTAATCACCAATTAGTTTTGAGGTGAAATGACATAGCTCATGGTTCGACAGAATGGAATGAAAAGAAATGAAAATAATAATTTTAGAATATTCTTTCATTCTTTTGTTTAGAAGTTTTAATGAAGGGAATGGAAAATCCATTCATTTGTTTTAGAGTTTAAGTGGGAGGAAATGAAATGGGTAAGAGAGAACATTTATTCCTCTCTATTCCCTTAAAATCTTAAATTTTTATTTCCCCTGAAATTGGGAGGAATGAGAAATATTGAAATTAGATTTAATAAATTTTTAAAAAACTCTCAAAATACCCCTATATATTCAACTCTTTATTTTAAAATAGGGGTCTAATAATAATATTGTCATAAAATAATTTCATTATATTCCTTCTATGTTACTCTCAAACAAAATTACTTACATTCCATTCATTTATTTTAAAACATCCAATCAAGGTTACTTAATTTCATTTCATTCCTTCCTTTTCTATTTATTTCTCTTACTTAAATACATTCCATTCCATTTCATTCCTTTATGAACTTCAAAACCGAAGTGTATATGTATGTGAAGCTCCTTTCTAGAGACTTGAACCTCGATCCTTACCCCCCTCACTCTATAAGCACTTATACTTGTGAAGTGACCAACGCACCAAGTGTGTGCAGTGACCAACGCACCAAGTGTGTGCGGTGGTACTCATAACTGTTAGGGTCATATTTTCTATGTAATTAGCTAATCCATTGACAAAAAACACTCTACTTGTAACTTAGGTAGATCTAAGTTGGTTGTATTAAAAACATGAAAATTGATCCAAGAAACAAATGAAGAAAAGTTGTTTTACTAAGGCTCGACTAGGGCTGTCCAAACCCGACCAGCAACCGACAACTCGGCCAAACCGCCCGACGCCGACCCGATTTCGGCCCGAACCGAAGGTCCAGTTGGTCGGCGGCGAGTTTACGTTCTTGAAAACCGACACTGGTGGGTTGAGTGACGGGTTTGCATCTCCAAAACCCGAGCAACCCGAACCCGACCGGAGCTACAAAAAAATCTGGCCAAATCTGGAAAAACAAGCTAGATCCGGCAAGATCTCGACTAGATCTAGCAATATCTCGACCAGATCTAGCTAGATCTGGTGGGATTTAGCCATATTCGGCCAATTTCTAGCAATTTCTAGCCAAAAAAATGCAGATTTCATAAAAAAATTTCAGTTCCTGGTGAAAATTTTCCAGTTTCTAGCGAAATTTTCTAGTTTCCGGTGTAAAGCTCAGATTCCGGCAACTCTTTTTTTTTTTTTTTAAGATTTTGATGCCTTTTTTTATTTTTGACAACTGACCGACCCAATCAACGCTATGTATCACCCGAAACCGAACCGATCGATTTTTCCGGTGGTCAGTTTCGGGTTCCTCCGCCCCTCCACCCAACGTCGGCGGGTCGTGTCTGGGTTGGGGCCAAAACCGACCCGTGGACAGCCCTAGGCTCGATAGATAGCTCGTCAGAAATCTGCTATCAAGATTTAATAGGTAGCTCAACACAAGCTTGATTTATCGAGCTTTACGAACTCAAAGTTTCCAGATCTAAATTTTAGCCTATGTTCATGTATTTGTTTAGGGTTTCTTTTTTCACAATCCTAGACATATATAAGGCTTATTTTAAAAGTCATCACACACGGATACAGAGACCAAGAGTTTAATTTTCTCTGTGAGAAACTACTGCGTTTGTACGCTATAGGGTTTTGTAACCAAGTGCTTCTTGATCTTCATCGTTTATGAAGTTAAGAACTTTGCAGCCAACAAAAATCATTCAAGTTGTTGGAGTTAGTCACGCACTGAGATTTGTGCAGATGAATTAGTCACAGATTAAAGATTTGTGCATCAAATGAGAGAAGGCTACTACAAGATTAAGTCCAATTGGGTATTAGAGGGAATGTTCAACTGTAAATTGATATTTTGAGATAGGCCAGGGTAGTGGTAAGATTTCTCATACTTGTAACCGCTTGATTATCGATTAGTGGATTATTAAGAATGGTGACCTTAAATTCACCCGGTGGGGTTTTTGCCTTGCAAGAGGTTTTCCCTATTTGTCAACAAATCACTGTGTTAATTTATTTTCTGTTGCATATTAGTTTATTTGGTGATTTGTTGGTGCCTCTACGATTTGCATGTAATTTGACTTAATTAATCAACTTAGATAATTGAATTAATTAAACAGAATCAAACTATCTTAACCCAACAATAAGCAACTTAACACTAAACAAATTCTTATTAAATTCAATTTGATATTTCCTAATAAATTTAATCAAATTAGATATTTTCTTTTGTACTAATTCTCAAAAAGGAAAAAAGAGAAAAATTCTCTAATATAAGATTTTTTTTTTATATTGAGAATATTCAATACTTATCAATTAAATAACTCTATAATAATATTTTTTTTTTCCATACCTTCTTATGTTTTGCACGGATTAACAACTAGTGTAGTCAAATTTGTTGTATATTATTCTACCAAAAAAAAAATTTTTGTTATATGTCTACTAGCATTATTATATTTTGCCAAAATTATAACGTCATTTCTGATGGTCATCTTAAATTATAAAACTGTAGTCAATATTTACAATGTTCATTCTACCGTCAAATAGACCGGTTAATACCAATTTATATTCATTTGAATTGATCATCACAATTAGTTTTAAATATTTTAATTTTGATAAAAATATATGTTTGATCCATAAATTTTGGTTAGTCAATTAGGTTCCTCATTTCGATGAGGATAACTTTTGAAAAAAGAAAAAGAAAAGAAAGACTGAGGTATCTAAAAAAGAAAAAAAAGAAAAAAGAAGGAGACTATGAGTCCACGATGCTTTTCAAAGAACTTTACAACTTTACTTAGTACCTTCACAATATATTAAGAACTGCCATAAAATAAAATTAGGGTTTACAGTGCTTAAGAGAGTGTATTGTGTGTAGTATAACTTACTCTACCCTCCCTTAAAAGTTACTATGACTTTTTAGTGGAATTGTGGCGTGGTTTTATGTTAGAACCTCTTTCCCTCTCTCTTGTGTGTGTGTGTTTGTTTCTTTAAAAAAAAAAAAAAAAAAAAAAAAAAAGAACTACAAAAAATAAAATAAAATAAAAAATTTCATGAAAAGCTTTGTAACTAATCTAGTTGACACATTGAGCCAAATGTCTTGTAGCTGAATTGACACCTTTCCATGTACAAAATGCTTGGGAGTTTAGCGGAAAAATGGTTCGACCTACGGGATTAGCAGCATGTTGTAATTATCTCTAAAAAAAATAGTTGACACCTTGAGATATTAAGGGCCCGTTTGGTCATAGTTTTTAAAAATTGTTGTTTAAAAAGATGTGAAAACTGTAGTTTAAAAAGTGTTGTTGAAAAACGTATTTTTAGTGTAAATAAAATAAAAAGATGTGTTTGGTATCAAAGTTTAAACAATATTTTTCAGTGTTCAAAAAATATAAAAATAGTGTTTGGTAGTTGTGTTTTAAGTGGTAAAAAAAGGTGAAAAAAGCTGAGCAAAGTACAAATACCATTTTTTTTAATCAGGAGAGAGAACGTCCATTTGATTCAAGTTACTCCAGACTCTTTCCTTCTTCATCCATTCTCTTCCTGAGAGCAGAAAACCAAACCCACGCAGTCTTGATCTCCATCGACGCCGAAGAAGATCCACGGCTGGGCTTGACGTTCCTCAGATCTCATCTCCACTGTCAACGCTCCAAGATCGAGCAGCTAATCGAGCATCTGTTGCCGCCGAGTTGCCGACCCATCACTCCAAGATCCAGGTTCGAATCTCACTTTCACCTTGCTTGTCATTCTTTGCTTTTCTCTAAAGACCGAACCGTTCCTTCTTCACTCACAGATTTCTCAGTTTTTTTTTTTTTGTTTTTTTTTGTTTTGCTCACCAATCGGGAAAACCCCCAATTTTCTGTTCTTTGTTAGCCGTTGAAACAGTATTTGATTTACAATCCAAACATACACGCCCTCCATTCTCGAAATCTTTTAGGTACATTCTCTAAATCTTTTTCTGTTCAAACAATGTTTGATTTACAACCCATTCGATTTGTCATTTTTCCTAACACTCTGTTTGGTTGCCGAGAAAGCCGATTATTAGCTTCATTTTACTGTTTTTTTTAGTTGATTGGGTTTAGTTTAATTATTCATGAATTTAAGCTTTGTGAATATGCTGATTTTGTGGTTGGTTTGACTGAAATTCATTAGTGAATTTTTACTGTTATTTTCTTTTGATTGGGTTTAGTTAAATATTCATGAATTTAAGCTTGGTGAATCTGATGATGTTGTGGTTGGTTTGACTGAATCTCGTTAGTGAATTTTTACTATTACGTTTACTTGATTGGGTTTAGTTTAATTATTCATGAATTTTAGCTAGGTGAATTTGATGATTTCTGTGGTCGGTTTGACTGAAATTTGTTGAATTCAATTTGGATATGATGGATATATAATGTGGTGCTGTTCAGGCCAATTCCTTAATTATAGTGATGAACAGAAAGGTTTTGTGAGGTTTTGCCCTGTTTGTTCTGGTTCTGTCAATGATGGTTCTGTAGTAAAAAAAATTTGAAAGTTTGCATTACTCTTGCACCGAAAATAGAAAACAGTTATAGGAAATTGCATAGCCATAGGCTGGTCTACTTGGATATGTTGCTATATTTTTTGTTGCACGAATTGATAGCTGTATCAAAACAGTAATGTGTAAGTGAGTAGGTTTATGGCTTCTTCTTGCAGATGTCAGACACAATGCATGAGGATCTTGACGATGGCCTTCGGTTCCGAAATTGCAACTGTTTCTGTGGCTTGAGAGCAAGCGTGAGGATTTCGGATAAAAGAAATGATAATCGGTACAGGCTATTTCAATGCTGCTCAAAGGAAAAATGTGGGTTTTTCCAATGGTGTATTCCCTTGAAGACCCCATTGTCATATGCGGAGGATTTCCAGCTACTACAAGAAGAGTTATGTGTATTGCGAGAGGAATTGAGGGTCATGCATGACAAGGTCCAGCCCTTAGAGCAGACAAAAAGAAGGGTCAAGATAATGTTCATTGGATGGTGTTTGTTATGCACCACTCTTGTACTACTGCTAACTATGACAATGGTCTAAACCAAACTGTTATGATAAGGTCCTGTAATCATATTATCTTATTATAAATTACTGACTCCTCATGACCTTGATGTACTGTGTACTATTTTTGGACGATCTTGAGTCATCCATTTTGCTAGTGCTAGGTATATGTATGGGGATGACTCTTGACTCTTACAACTGTATGTTATCGGCTTAATAGTAGTTTCACAATAGTATGTTATTGTCACATTCCTCTAGCTTTTCTTTTGCCTAAATACATACTGTACCAGCACAATTGCTGTTGCTGTTTTGTTTTTTGCTTTTTTTTTTTTTTTTTTTTTTTTTTTGTGTGTGGAAAATGGAAATAATTGTTGTTATTGAACACAATATCATTTGAGATCTTCAAAATCATTTGATAATTGATTAGTAAATTCTATTTTCATCTGTGAAAGTACTATAGCTAGCACTGTTGAAGAGTTATTTATATCATCAAGTCTCTAGCAAAAGACATTGTATACTTACATCTCTCTAACTGGAGAAGGACCATTGTGACGTTCTTCAGAAAGCAAGATCTCCACTTCAATCGCCATTTTCATCAACACATAAACTACAACCTATGCAGCTATGCCAGTTAATAATTCTGGTTCTAGTTTCAAATAAATCTTTTAACTTAACGGTAATGTTTCACTTACAATCGACTAAGAATTCCCAATGATTGTTGCTCAAGGCACAGGACAACAACCAAAAGCAAAAACCGCACAAATGTTCCCTCCTTTATCAAAGTAAATATATACCAAACTTATATAACTAACAGTGTAAGTATAATATTGGTAGATGAGTCTAACACAATAACTTTGGGACCATATTTGACTTGTTCTTACTGACATGTCCCTAGTAAAGCAATGCACCTTATAAAATATCTATACATTTTGAGAATCAAATGGTGATAAATGATTAACTATACACATTGAAAATCAAATTTTGAAAAATCAAATTTAATATGGATCCAATGTAAACTCAGTATTAACGCATACACCGTTTCTAAAAAAAAAAAAACTCATACACCAAACATACTTTTATAAACACACAACAGCATCCCCAACTCTCACAATCCAATTAAATTTGATTTTATAAACACCAAACATACTGCTGCAGGTTTTATAAACACACTTTTATAAACATACTTTTATAAACACACAGTCCCTTTCTTCCAGAGCCTACAACAAATACCAATGGTTGGGGACTCTGCAGGTTGGACCACCATTGGTAACGTAAACCACAAATGCAAACATAGCATAATGTCATTGTCTAATGCCTCCATAACCAGCATCTATTTTTGTCACAACATATTCTTCAACAAAAACAAGGTTCAAACGTAAAATAGATTTTGAATAGTGCAATATCCATATTTTTAAGAGTCTATTCCCAAGAAGCTCAATCATGGTTGCCTATGTAATCTGCCCACATAGCAGCTGTTATCGCATCACGATACTCCGACATCGCTCGTTGTGCCCGAGAATTAAAAGCTTCTTCAGTGCCTCCACTGCCTACACGTGCAGCTCCCGCTAAGGTTGCGTCGCTGTTACGCACAAATGATCCTTCCCACACATGGAACATTTCATCCGCCCGGTTATACATGCGGATAAAGTTGTGAAGTGCACAGCAAGCGGTCACAATCAGTCGTTGTCTAGAGAGAGAGAATGAGTGCATTTCATTCAGGATTGGGAACCTCGCCTTCAACACTCCAAAGCATCGTTCAATCACCATCCGCAATGACGAATGCCTATAATTGAACAACTCTTGTGGGGTAGTAGGTTGCCGGTTCGCACCCCGAAACTCTTGGGCATGGTAGCGTACGGACTTGTGTGGGGGGAGGAATGCACTGCCTATTGCGTACCCCGAGTCCACGAAGTAGTATGATCTTGCAATAAGAGTAATAACCATTGACATCAAACCCTCACGAAAAAGGAAGGCATCAAATAGTTAAGAACAATTAAGGCACAAAATCTGCTAAGGTCACAGGAAGTGGCAAACAGCTGTAAATTTTTATTATAGATTGAGACTAATAATATATATATATATATATTGATAAGTAAGATTAATAATATAATTACTTATAATGATTATTGATTTCCTCCACACTTGGTGTTCTGCGAATATGACTAATTGTGCAGTCATAACTCATAGCTACTCCTCTGGCTTAAGGGATTGCACAAACTGAATAAGAGCAGCTTGGCTATTCTGCGTCTGTGCTTGATTTTTTGAAATATTTCTTTTGGTGGTTGAACTATTGCAGCCTTTGATGACAAAACGAAATTATGGAGATTTCGTTTTGTGCTATACCTTTGTCCTACCTTTTATAATTACTTGTCAATGGTTTGCATTGTTCTTTTTGCTAGTTGTTGAAAATTATGCAAGTATTATCATAGACATGATGGTGGGTGTTGTTAATGGCGGCAATTAAAATGAACTTATTTTTATGATATCGGCTTGTTTAAGTGAATCACTATTGACATCTTGTAAAATAGCATATATATGTTAGAAGTATGTTGTAAAATGTTAGAAGTATGTTGTAAAATGGTTTGGTCATCTTTGTGGATAAATTTCAGCTGGCTCCATTGCTACAGTGAAGGAAGTTTCAGATATTTGGAGGTTCTTGCTCAGTATTATTGGCTTTCGTTATATACTACAGTTCTAGCAATTGAGAGTATTAATGGCTTGTAAAGGTAAACCATATGTTTCCTCTATCTGGTGGGTGGAAACAATAACACTATTTAGGTGTCACGTTAGCTATATACCATTGAACATCTACTTCACAAAGCTTAGGTAACCAGGTCATGTGAGTCTCTGACTCATAAAATAGTGAGTGTTTCTAGGACTATTGGTTTGGGACTAATGTCTAATGCCCAGATCTCATTTTGTACAAAGTTAGATGTGTCCAACGTGATCAAGATAGGAAAAAATTTCCCCTTTTTTTGACTAGGACTTGTCAAGATATATAGGAGCTGGACCATATTGAGTTGCCTAGGAATAACATCTATTTTGGTAGATTGCAGAGTTCAAAGGAGTCAAAGTAGAGAGGAGTATTTTTTGTTGTATTATAGTCATCTATAACTTGCAGATAACTCTTTGGAGTAATTAGTGGCAACTTAATTATGTGTCTTGACCATGAGCTGGGTTCGAATGCTTATTGCACTATATATATGTATATATGCAGGTTCTACGGTACCCTATGCACCCTAAAGGGGTTATATATAGTATGATGCACTTCTTGGTGTAGATGAAATGGTAAAGTAAGATCTCATTGCCATTACCTAACATTGCTTAGATGTAAGAGCTTTAATTTAATCCACCTATTTTCCCAGCAAGGGGATTTAAAAAAAAAAAAAAAATTAACTATCACTATAATGAGTTTCTAAAAAAGTAAGAAAGGAGCAAGTGTTTGAAGCATAGCAAAAATTATTTTAATAATTGGATAAGTATAACTGTACAGATATATAGGAAATAGAGAACAAATTATAACTCAATCACATTCTACATACTGTGCAATGCATTAACCACAATGTATAAACTGTTTTAGATATCTCTAGTATGACGTTAGCTCTCATGGTATAAGATAATTCAATTTTTTTTTTTTTTACCTCTAGGCGGCCAAGGGAACTCATACTCGGCATGTCCAAGTGCATCTTGCATGACTCGTGAATCATTTGCACTCCCTTCCCATCCACAATGCACATACGTAAACCGCATGTCGAAGTTGCATGCACACATCACGTTTTGGGTGATGTCACTTCGTCTATCTATGAATGCGGTGGTCCTACCGGATGGGGCAGAAGCACTTATGTGCGTCCCATCGATGGCCCCCACACATTTCTGTTAAAAAAATAGGTAGGTCTAATTAGGTAACTTCAACTTATGTGCAATTAGCTATCTTTCACACTTCATAGGGGATTCTTTCTATTCTCTAATATAGATTTTTCAGATTTTAATCAATCAAAGTGATAATTTATTTAAGAAGCAAAAAAAGAAAAATCAAAGTATACCTCAAACCATGGGTAATATTTCTCATTCCCTCGAAGTGAATGAGGAAGCTCAGCTGCATCAGCGTCGGGCCGGATGATGAGACATCCCAAAGCATGGATAGCACGCAAGGCACGCCAGAACCGCCTTTGAATGGTCTCGAGAGAATGCTGGAAGCGGTTGGCAGTTAGCCGATAGTTAGCGTTGTGTCCGACGATAAATAGCACTGTCCCAACGGCCTCCTCAACTGAAACAACACCAGTGTCCTCCTCTAATAAGTGCAGCCGCTTCAACTCATTACACAAATGCCTAAAAATGGTCTTGTCCATGCGGAATATGTCGTAACACACTTGGGGATTTCCTTCTAGTACTTCAATCACATATGATCTTCCACTCAGGATACTAGTGCACATAGGTCGCTTCATGTAGTACTTTTGTACGTACTCTATACATAGCTGAACGTAGGCTGTGGCAATCTCAAGTTCTACCTCACTATCGTACTCATCTGAATCGGGATCAGTCATGACTGAATCACAATCTGACTCGGTATTGGCCGTGACTGACTCACAATCTGAATCGGTATTGGCCGTGACTGAATCACAATCTGAATCGGTATTGGCCATAACTGAATCATACCTGTGGGCAGCCAAAAAGTTCACATCAGCCACTATAAAGAAGTACATACACACACACACACACACACACATATATATATATGTTGCTATATGTATATATATCTATATTGCTGTATGTGTGTATATATATATATTATTGTATCTATATATATAAGTCAGTATATATATATATATATAAATTAGTATATACAGCTGCATGTATATATAAGTGAGTACATATATTTCTACATAAGTGGGAAAATTTTGCATAGAAATTTTTTTTTTTAGAAGTGATTCTGCATGAGTATATATAAATAAGTATGTATATATAAGTGAGTCTATATGTTGTTGGAAGCACTATATATATATATATAGTGCTATATATATGTTATTGTGTGTACCAAAAAAAATTTATAAATATATATATATATATATAAATATAAAAATTTATAGATGTAACTATGTACTATAGGAATTTCATAAAGAACAAATTTGATTGTCTATAATATACCTGTCACCAAACAAAATAGCACAAAACAGCACAACTATACACAAAGCAATTGCAATTACTGAACAACAAAGCAATTGCAATTTGAACAGCACAAAGCCACAACAAACTAATCCAATATTTCTTACATAACTCGCATAGATGTCCAAAGCATTATATAGTAATAATAAAGGAAGCTAGCATGCAAACATTGCCCAAAATTCCATAAAGAACACCTGATTTATCTAAAATATATATATATATATACATGTCACCAAACAAAATAGCACAACGCTAATAAAAGCAATTGCAATTGCTGAACAACAAAGCAATTGCACTTTCAACAGCACAAAGCCACAACAAAGTAATCCCATATTTCTTACATAACTTGCATAGATGGCCAAAGTATTATATAGAATAATGCTAGAAGGTAGCATGCAAACATTGTCCAAAATATTAACATAATACATACTTGGCCAATTCACATTAAACCAAAATAACTAAACTAATTAACTTCCTAGATCGTCTTTAAACGATGCACATTCTCAACCACCTCCACAACTACTGCAATCCACCCCCAATGAACTCAATCCAAGCCCTTCTCCTATCGACTGTCATAGCAAAAAAAGCGGCTCTACTCTTGAAGTTATGAAGCTCCTGCACAACCTTGCAATATGTTACATGATCCACATCGGTGTACTGGTTGAGCAGTTTTATAGCTTCTGTAACTGACTCAGTGTCACCCCCCACAGTAGCGTTTCCGGTGTCACTGGACCTTTTCCCCCTCCAGTTCCTCATGTCAGTAAACCCCCAAATCGCTTCAGTCATGGTTTCAAGAGAGTGCCCTTTCCTCCTTTTTCCGCTTGAAGTAGATACTTCAGCTGGCCGCTTTTCAGCTTGCCTCTGGCTTTGAGCTTCACTTGGTGTGGGCAGCTCCTCCACATCATCAACACATTCAGTGTTGATGTTGACATGCACCCCCGATAATAGAAAGGCTGCATCCAGCTCTCTCTCTTCGTCACTATTGGGAGCTGGTTGGGCAGATGACATTTGGAGGAAACCAGTGGCTGTGTTTGAATTGAAAAGTCTGCCCAACAGGTCGTAGTGTTTCAGCCCCTTTTTCTTGAACTCCTTGAATTTATGATTGACCTGTTAACAACCATATATATTGGGTTAGATGACTTATTCATATAAAACCCAATACAAATTAGATGGGTAATTATAATAACCCCATAATAACCATCCACTCTTACATAACAAAAAAAAAAGAGTAACAGTAAGAATAACCCTATTAACTTTATACCAAAATCACATATTTGTTTTCTATAGTATTAATAAAATTTTTAGAATTCAAGACTAGTAACAGCATCTTTCAATCAACATATCTTCCAAATTAATGTTGGGCCACAGATGACAGCCACAAATTAGTCTTACATGAACTAAGAAAATCCAACAAATATTTGTAACCAATCTTAAAAAAAAAAAAAAAAATTCAACTAACATTGACAAGTCTGCAATATTTGAAATCAAGAATAAAAAGAATCATCTAAACACAATAACACTTACCGCAAATGCAGCAGCCCAAGCTTCCTCACTGGCTGTCACCGTATTTGAAATGGGGTCCCATCCTATTCCTGTACGTGCGATGAGCTGGGAGAATGTGCGGTGTTGACCTTTCAGTCGTTGATATTTTTGTGTCAGTTGCGTCTTGTTATAATTTTCATTCGCGCGATTGTTAAATTCATTCATAACGATTGTCCAAGTTCCAGTCTTGAACTGCCCTTAGGGCATGTTCCCCTTCGCATCCTCTTCTAACAAGATATCAATGAAATGTTTCTCGACTGCCTCAGGCCACTTCTTCTCCTCAGCATCAGTCATTCTCTCTTCTATCTAAATAAATGTTTGGTATACTTACATAGACTTATCATTTGAAATTGTATGATATGGATAAACAAACATTAACTTCCTACTCACTAAAAGACCCAAGGCAGCAGGCATATAAGAGAAAATTGAACAAAACTAAAGAAAAAATACATAGGTATGCATTGTATACACATCAGTTTATCATACACTTGCAGTGGCATTGTATATTTATATAATTGTAAGTGATTATCCCTAAGTAAAAATTATAGTTATGTCAATTTAATTATATCATGCACCCTTTTATTTTTACTAACTAAAATCCTCGTGAACTAATTCAATCAAAACCCTTGGACAAAAGGCAAGAGGAAATTAGGACAATCTCTATCCATATTATGTACTATATTTGACACTAGTCTCTTATTTTGTCAACACAACGTACATAGAGACTATGATAGATGCATATGAAACTGACACTTACACCTACTGATCTCAAGTTCACATTAGCAAGAACACAGAGGCCACAAAATGAAGAGAAAATGCATGACCTAGGTACAAAGTTATAACAGAACAAGCAAAAAAGATTCACTATAATTTTGTCAAAAGAAACTTACACTTATACCTACTGATCTCAAGTGCACATCAACAACAACACAGGGGCCAGAAAATGAAGAGAAAATGCATGAGGTAGGTACAAAATTATCACACAACAAGCAAAAAGGATTCAGTATAATTTTGTCAAATGAAATTTACACTTACACCTACTGATCTCAAGTTCAAATCAGCAACAACACAGGGCACAAAATGAAGAGAAAATGCACAGGAAAACCCCCAAAATTATAACAGAACAAGCAAAAATGATTCACATATTAGACCGACCTACCAGTAAGGGAACAACACGGTGAGAAGAGGAAGCAGAGGAGGATGCAAAGGAGGACGCAGAGGCTCTGTATGGCACGAGAGAGGTTGATGAGGATGAGAGCAAGGGTTCCATCTGAATGAATATTTGGGATTATATAAGCCCTAACCTGGAATAATGAGAACTGATCTGAATTAGGTTGGGATGTGAAAGAAAGCTGCATCAAGTAATTAATAAAATTACAAATCCATACCTGACCAAGCCCTTTGGACTGTCCGAGTAATGCAAAGCCGATTATTAGCAGCAGATTCGTAGTTGAGGAATTTATATATTACTCTGAGAAAATGATTAATGTGATTGACTCTCGGTTGGTGATGCGGTGTGTGTACAAGACGCGTTGACGAGGGTCAGTGAGGATTAGCGCTGGGTCGGTGAGATTATTATGGCGAGATCTGCTAGGTCGGTGAGGGGAGTTATGGAGGTTGAGGGGAGTTATGAGAGTAACCAGGTAGGAGGATGGGTTTTGAAGAGATGAGAGTAAAAGATGGGAGACAAATGTGAAGAAAAGTTGACCAGGTGGGGCCCGAGCTGTGTTCAATTTTATTACCGAAATGCCACTAAAACGTATTTTTGTTGTTTAAAATGAGCTCGGAGATGATTTCAAAAACCAGTGTTCAAAATGGGTTTTTTGAACAACGTTTTTCAAACATTACTGAACAGCACGGTCTCACCAAACACCGTTTTTAAAATTTTGGACACTAGTGTTCAGTGTTTAAACACTGAACACTGTGTTTTGAAAAGGGTGACCAAACGGGCCCTAAAGGTTTAAATCTCCAATCTATAACTATAGAATTATACATAAATAAATAACTTCTCAACTTTCATGTACTAAAGACTAAAATGGAACTAGACTCAAAATTTGGGGACCATTTATATATTTTTCACTTTTTAATATTGATTTTTTGTTGGTGGCATGAACATGACAATTTTTTGTTGTGAAAATGTTGTGAACGTAGCACTTCTCTTCTTCAAAACTTATTCAATTCTTTTTTTCTTTTTTTTTTTGGAGAAAAATCATCTCAAACAAAACAATAAAGTTTAATAAAAGTGAATATATAAGATAAGGTATAACTAATAATAAGAGTTCTATTCCATTCATATATATAAATTGAATGAAAGTTTTTAACATTTTTGTTTTTTCTAAAGTTAGCACATAAGTATTTCAAAACTCATAATTTTTCTTTTCTTCCTTGTAATATACTTTCAATTTCACAGTCGTTTTTTAGATAACTCATAAGCAACTTAACACTAAACAAATTCTTATTAAATCAGATTTGATATTTCCTAAATAAATTTAATCAAATTAGATATTTTAGTCTGTACTAATTCTCTAATTTAAGATTTTTTTTATTGAGAATATTCAATACTTATCAATTAAATAACTCTATATAAATATTTTTTTTCCATACCTTCTTATGTTTTGCACGGATTAACAACTAGTGTAGTAAAATTTGTTATATATTATTCTTCCATAAAAAAAAAAAAAAAAAATTGTTATATGTCTACTAGCTTTATTATATTTTGCCGAAATTATAAGGTCATTTCGGTTAGTCATCTTAAATTATAAAGAGTAATGCTACAATCATAAACTATTTTACAACATTTTTACAAACTATTGATGTGGTAAATTCTTATTAGTTCTAATATGGATCCACTACTAACATCACATTTATATTTACCAATAATTATTTGAAAATTACTAAAGTCATATTAGCAGTTTATAAAAATGTTATAAAATAATTTGTGTTTGTAACATTACTTTATTACAAAACAGTAGTCAATATTTACAATGTTCATTCTACCATCAAATAGGCCGGTTAATACTATTTTATATTCATTTGAATTGTTCATCACAATTAGTTTTAAATATTTTAATTTTGACAAAAATATATGTTTGATCCATAAATTTCGGGTTAGCCAAATTAGGTTCCTCATTTCGACGAAGATAACTTTTGAAAAAAGAAAAAGAAAAGGAAGACTGAGTTATCTAAAAAAAGGAGGCTATGAGTTATCCACTCCAACGATGCTTTCCAAAGAACTTTACAACCTTGCTTAGTACCTTCACAACTTATTAAGAACAGATAAAAAATAAATTTTTAAAAAAAATTGCGAAAAACTTTGTAACTAAAATAGTTGACACTTTGAGATATTAAAGGTTTAAATCTTCAATCTCTAACTATGGAATTATACATAAATAAATAACTTTTCAACTTTCATGTACTAAAGACTAAAATGGAACTAGACTCAAATTTTGGGGGCCATTTATATATTTTTCACCTTTTAATATTGATTTTTTGTTGGTGGCATGAAAATGGCAATTTTATTTTTTATTTTTTTTTATATAGAAGAAAGAACATGGCAAATTAATATCAAGTTAAGTGGTAATTACAAAATATGTAATATATGATCCTGCCAATTTTTTTTAAAAAATCCTTTATATAGCCTATAAAAATAGGGGTTGGCCCCCAAGCGAAAATTTCTAGTTCTGCACCTGAAAGTGTTCTCATAAATTAAGGTAGAGACTTTAAGATTGACCATAATTTTTTTTTTTTTTTCCATGTTTGTCTTGGTCCTGCAAAATTCCATTCTGGACCTGAAAGTTTCCGTGTTTGTCTTGGTCCTGCAAAAAAAGTGTTACGAATATAGTATATAATGACCTGAAAGTTTCCACGTGAAGATGCCAAATGTTGAATAGAAAATGCAGGTGAAGGCTATCTCAATTCTCAAAAGAAAAATAAAAAATAAAAAATTGCAGGACAAGGATTAAGCAATTGTTGGAGTAGTTATGTTACACATACGGCTGCAATTTTGTTTGAAAAGCGACTCATCTTTCTGTATCATTCTTTAGTTATTTCTGTTCCCTTTCTATTAAATCTTAGTCTAAAAGTTTCTCAAAAAAAAAAAAAAAAAAAAACTTAGTCTAAAATTTTGAGTTAAAGATAAATACTTTGACGGTGGTAGAAATTAATTTCCATGAAGAAATAGTTTGGTCTAGTCATAAAGAGAATGTATTTAAAGATTGCGTGCAGATTTTAAGATTAGAGAATACTTTGACGGTGGTAGAAATTAATTTCTTCATGGAAAAAATTTTCACAAGTCTCGGTGCATTGGATAATACTAAAAAGACAAAGTTTAGCTACAAAATTGGTTGTAGCCTAAGGTTACAAATTCACTCAATAAAATAAATACTACAACATATTTTGAAAATCTAATCATTGAATTGCATGTTCTTTATACCCTTAATACACATGTTAAATTTTGTATCAATCAGATATCATTTATTACATGATCTATAAACTTATATTTTGTGCATAATTTTAAATGGGTTGGGTTCAAGTTACACCTGGTGTAACTCTAAGTAATGTTACACCACTCAATATTTTTTAATTGGTTGCAAATATTAACAAATCCACCGTTAGATTACATTATCTTCACATATTCTTCATGCTTGCAAAATTTCAAGGTGATCAAAGATTAATAGCCATGTCATCAATCAATTGTTAAAATTCAAATTTTTGTAGTTTAAAATTATGCATAAAAGATGAGTTTATAGATCAAATGGTCAATAGCATCCGATTGATATGAAAATTGGCATACATGTTAAGAACATATAGCACATGTAATTCAACGGTTGGATTTTTAAAATATTAATTCAATAACAAGTTATTAAGCGGTGTAATATTGCTTAGAGTTACACCGGGTGTAACTTGAACTCAACTCATTTTAAATTACAAAAACTTGCAATTTAAAAAATTTATTGATGACATAGCTATTGATCTTTAATTTTCTTGAAATTTTGCAAGTATGAAGGATATAAAAAAAAAGATGTAATCCAATGGTAGATTTGTCAAAATTCACCTCCAATAAAAAAATATTAAGCAAGTTTATAACCTAAGGCTACAACTTTTTTTTTTTGAAAATAGGCTACAACTAATTTTATAGTCTAAAGTTATAATTAATTTTGTAACTAAACTTTGTCCATACTAAAATACTCAACCAAATTGTGAAATATATTCACATGTTGAACTTTCATAAATATTGAATAGTTACCTTTTACGTGATCCTTTTTGAGCTGTGTGAAATAGAAATGAGACACAAAATTTAAACATGAATTTTTTAAATTTTTTTGGTATTTAATAGAATATCCTGGCTGCACCAGATCAATGGCGTTAATTATTCACATTTCCCATGTTGAAGATCATGCAGAGAACCTATTTGTGTCTCCCTTTTGACCTATGACCATGAACAATAAGCCTTCAGCATGTTCTAGAGAAGAAAACCGTGGACAAATTCTCTTCTATCTCTCTGTTTTTAAATCTGCGAGTCTTGTCAAATATCCTACGTACAAAATAAAAAGGAGCTACTAAAGCTTGAGTGGGTTCATTTGCTAATACAAAGGGGCTTTGTGTCCTACTAATATTGCCAGTGCTATAAGAGGGGAGTTCTAGATTTAGAGGTTTAATTGTCAAGATTTTGAGATAAAGAGATTTAAATTTGTCTCGTTTAACTACAAATTTTAGCTTTTGCTTTTTCTTTAGCTTTATTTTAAATATATAACTTTTAATATTTTAAAAATAAACTAATTTTTTGCCTTTTGTCTCGTATATTCAAATAAACTATCGAAAATAAGTTATACTTAAACGCACACTAAAGTTCTGGGTCCTTGTTTCGTCTATCCCTCCTCTGCCTGAGTGGAGCTACAGTTCCATTCGTTCATTTTTGGCCCAAGTGGACATTTCTTTTGTAAATTTTTGACATTGTCCCAACCGATTGGGCATTTCTTTTGTAAATTGTTGACATTGTCCCAAGTCCCAACCGATTGGGCTAGGCCTTAATGTCTAGAGGAGATGGGCTGAAAAAATAATCCCTCCATAATGTTCGATAAAAATCTATGCTTAAGTACTTTAAAGTTGTTTAATGATGTAAATCAATTGTTAAAGATGTTTGGTAACCGATTTTCAAATAATAAAAAATATACATTTAAGGGCAAGGATTTGCTGCACACTAAGTTGCAGCAACTTCTGCAAAATACATACATGTTGTGGTGGGCCTTTTTATGATATTGGGCTGGGCTACCTCCTGCGATGCTGAGCCCAAATATTCTGAGTAAGGGAGTTGAGACCAGTCCAGCTGCAACTCAATTTGGTCTGGCTTATGCGCATACTATGTCTCGTTTGCTAAGAGCATGCTTTGGCAAACAGAGCTACTTTAGATGAGTTGCGGCAAGCAGACATAACAATAATAATAACAAAAGAAAGTACTTCGGCTTCTTAATCAAAGTGACTAAATAATCCCTAATTAAGAAAGGTAATCACAATAATAACAATCACTTTTGTAAAGAAAAGCAAGGGGAATAAGTGGGTAGTACACGAGTTATTCAAAAGAAAGAAATCAGATTAATTTGATCCACAGGACCAAGACCAGACGGGGAAGAACGTTTCTTCTCAACGTGAATAATTTCCCGGGGGGAAATCTTGCTGTGGAAATTAATCACTTTGAGGGAAACGGACCTGAATGGTTGGTGCCCAAAAGACCATTTTTGCTTTTGGCAGAGAGCAGGACTTTAAGAGGGAGAGAGGGAATTAATCTATTGGTGCATGCCTGTTGATCTAACTCTGTTTTTCTTTTCTTCCTTTTTTAATTTTTCTCTTATCTTTCTTTTTCCTTTCTTTCCTCAATACTTGTTTTCTATTTCCTGGTTTTCCTTAGAGGTTCTTGTTACCATGATTGTGTGACCCATGTGCACGGCCAGAGCCCCTTTTTTATAGTGTCTGCTGTGTCTGAGTTTTACTATTTCAGTCCTTAACCACTTTTGTCTGGTCTGGATGTACTTGCTTACCATTACTGGTTCGTTGGCTGTGCCACTACCCATCACCAGACAAAGAAGTTTGTTTTGTTTGTTTGTCTGTCGTGGCACCCTTACCTGCTACGGTGTGGTGCTCTTTCTCTCTCTACTCACCAAGTATGCACCTATTGGTTCCAACTCATCCTTACTTTTTTTGGGTGGCATGTCACCCCAGCAGGACATTCCTCCCAAAAGAGCCTGAGCAGGAACCTTATAATAGGTTTTCTCCTCTCCCCACCGCCAGACCATGCCCTCTTACCTCAGACCCATGACTTCACCGTGTCCCGTATTGGCTGGATAGAGGCTGGTAATGTCTGGGCCTTGTGCGTGCCTCCCTTCCATGTATGTCCAAAATCTGCCTACTACTCATGCGTTCGCCGTGGTCTGGAGGTTTGCCTACACAGTCTGCCATTCGTCCTTGACTTCTTATGTGAGCTGTTTTCTGATTTCCCGCTCCCCTTAGGGACTGGGCTTTATTTGATGTTGGGCTTTACCTTCTTTCAGCTTACTCCTTGACTGCTATCATTTCCTACCATATCACTCTGTCATTCCTGTTGCGACATTTATTTGACCCAGTCTTGCTGGGCCCCTTTGGTCTTGCCGTTTATTCTTCCTCCAGTGGTTCAGTATGGCCATTGGTTTTTTATTACATTACTTACGGGCTCCTGTGTCCCATTTGTTTTCTCTTGGACAACCTTGGCCCATTTGCTTTCCTTGGGCTTCCTTGGCCCTTTTCCTAACTCTGTATTCCCATGAGTTTTTACTAACTTCATTGGGCTTCCCCGGCCTAATTACCTTATCCTCATCCTTGGGGCTCATGGGCTTGCCATCAACCCCTTACTTTCTTTGCTTGCATTACTTCGAGCCTGCTGTGACCCATTTTCACTTTTCTACATCATATACTGTCCATGAGTTTTCTACTTCCCTTTTTTTGGGCTCCTTTAAGCCCATTTGCTTCCTCAAGGCTCATTTGTTTATTTCATGGACCTGTGATCCATTATTCATGCTGCTTGGGCTTAATGATTTTTTTTGTTATCTATTTACCAACTCTTTTCTGCCCATGTTGTTAGGCTTCTTCTTTCTATTTGGATTCCCAAAATGATCATCAACACATGTCAATGACTTATTTGGTGGAAAATTCAATATTGACACGGAAGTTTTTATTTAAACATAAGTCTGGGCTTGTGTCTATCCGAGGCATTGACATGTGTGCATTTTTGCAGGAGTTACTGCCACTTAGTTTGTAACAAATCATTGTCTAAATATTTATTATGTTGTTAATGTGGCAATAATCACATTCAATTACACATCAATTTGTAGTATTTTTATAATAAAATTGATAATAACTACTATGGGAGACCAGAAAGCTTGATCCCATTTAGGCTTGAATTGAGGAACATAAGGGCCCAACTGTCAACTCACTTAACTCAAGTTGGCCCAAGTAGACCGAAAAGAAGAGCTGACCAAAGAAATAATTTTTCCAAGGAAGGCGCTCAAAGAATGATAGTCTGAAGAACTTGAGAGGTTCTTTTGAATGAACCAAGGGTCCTGATTCGAGGAAGGTAACAATAACCAACGTGAATAAGAATTTGGGGAAACTTCCTAGTGAAGCTACCTTCACCTTCGCATTAAATGCACTGCGCCAACTAGGCATGTTGCATTAATGACCGAATGATACTTGAACAACGCCACATAGCCTGTTACCTGCCTAACACAGCCTCAAAAGGAGGGGAGGAAAAGGATGAGATACGAATCCAAGAAAAAAAACCATCCACCATCTAGGTGGAAGGCCAAAATTGAAGCAATGGGACTAAAAAAAAAAAGATCCTTAATGTACAGGGATTGGATCCTAAGAAGAGAAAAAAGAAAAGAAAGAATACAATAGAAACACAAGTGAAATCTGGTATTTGATTTAAGTGTAAAGGTTCTTCAGCCATTCCGAGGAAGAAGAAATAAAGAAAACCTTGTTTCATTACTAGCTTTAGTTCCACACACTGTTTATTATCATTCGCTCGTGAGAAATTGTTGTTTCAAGGTCAACTGTTGGTTTAGAAACTCATCTTTATAAATTAATTGTTGTAGACTTTAGTCCAAGCCCAGCATCTTTTTAGGCCCTTTGGATTTTAGCCAATACAACTACATTTTCAATAAACATGATCCTTTCTCTGATTTTTTTTTTACCCCCCATCTAATTTCTTTATTCTCCCTCAAATTTCCAAACACTTCTTTATTTTCCTTCCATATTTGCTAACATAGTGTAGAAGTTATTAAATATAATATAAATAATGCTTTTTACTTTCTCACTTCCCTTCAATTTTCCAAACATTTCTTTATTCTCTTTCCATATTTACCAACATAGTGTAGAATTTTTTTTTTTTTTAAACAAGAAAACTGTATCTCTTATTACTGGACACAACAGGTGTTGTGAAACAGAAGTGATAAATATTCGTATAAAAAAGGCTCGTGGTTCACTTATTGATCGTAGATGATATCGATGTGAAAGTTTTTCAATATGGACAACACTAGAGATGACATCCTAGAGTCTAATGGAATAGAGGTGGCTTGTCAATATTCTTTTTTATTTATTTATTTATTTTTTTGATGGGAACATAATTTGGATTATTATTGCCAAAAGAAAAGGGAGTACAACAAAGCAAAGAGAACAGAAGCTCAACACAGTACAATCCTAAATACAATCTGCCTGGATAACATGTTGCACCATAGGAGGACAGGCCCCTTTCCAGACTTGAGAAACTTCATTTTGCCTTGCATAGTGCGCAAGCTCATGGGCTGCTTTGTTGTATTCTCTTTTCACATGTTTGATTCTCCAGCTGCTAAAAGAAGAGAGCAAATTAAGGATTCTCTGATACACATGACCAAGACTACCATTTGTTTCAGCTACTGTGATGCTTTGAACAGCTATTAAGGCATCAGATTCCACAATGATTTGAGGCAGCTTTTGCTCTCTGGCAAGAAGTAAACCGCACTTTATAGCCAACGCTTCAACTTCTACCATCGAGTATTGTCCCTGAAGATATTTGCAGCAAGTAGTTGTAACTGTATCAGTTGCATCTCTTATAACCACTCCCATGCTTGAGTTTCTTTCATTTTCAGACGTTGCACCATCAACATTGATCTTGAAAACCCCCGGAGGAGGCACTGTCCACTTCTTTTTTGTCAGAGGCAAGTGTTGAGAACATGCTAGTGAGGCATTCTTGAATTCTTGTATATATCTCTTAGCAAAGCTCCAAATATGATTAGGAAGCTGACTTGAGGACTTGTGCACTATTTTGTTCCTGTTATACCAAATTGCCCATGCAACTCTAAAGAAAATCTCTAGGTCTCGTAACGTACCAGATTCAAATATTTGCATTGCAATGTCTATAACATCCATGTTTACATTTAGGAAGTCTACGGGGACATCCACCCAACATTTCCACACTCTCTTAGCCACTTCACTTGACTAGAGCATGGAAAATTGATTCTAGCTCCTTCCCACAAGCAGGACAGATTTTCCATAAATTAACTCCTCTTCTTTGTAAGTTCACAAGTGTTGGAAGAGCATTCATACACATTTTCCAAGCAAAGATTCGCATCTTGGATGGAATGTTTAAGTGCCATAGCTTTTTCCATAAAGGATTCCTTGGATCACCCAAAGAGCTTTCACCTTCTTCCATTGTATCTAATACCCCAACAATGATATAATAGGCACTATTCACAGTGAATTCTCCCCTTTTATTACCCACCCATATGATTTGGTCTTCTAGAAGGTTGTGGCTAAAAGGAATATTCAGAATAGTTTTTACTTCAAAAGGCAAAAACAAGGATCTTACTACATTAGCTTTCCACTTCCTCATATCTCTATCAATCAGCACCGAGACCTTAGGATAATCATCAAAGGGTTTTAGGGGGGTGGGGGGGAGATTATTTTGTACGTTTTTGGAGTAGGCAGCCACTTATCCTCCCAAATGTGTATCCTATTGCCATTGCCAACTCGCCAACGGGTACCTTTCTTCACAACTTCCAACCCATTCAAGATGCTTCTCCAAGCATAGGAAGGGCTGGATCCAAGTTTTGCTCTAAAAACATCACCATGCGGATAATATCTAGCTTTGTAGATTTGGGCCACCAAAGAGTTAGGATTCAAGATTAACCTCCAACCTTGCTTAGCTAGCATAGCAAGGTTGAAAGCCTGTAAATTTTGAAATCCCATTCCTCCATTCAACTTTGACTTACACATTTTCTTCCAGCTTACCCAATCAATTTTTGATTCTTGACCCCTTTGACCCCACCAAAATTTTCTCATCATACATTCAATCTCGTCACAAAGACTTTTTGGGATCTAGAAACAACTCATAGTATATGTTGGAATTGCTTGGGCGACAACTTTGATAAGGATCTCTCGGCCACCCACTGAAAGAATTTTCTCCTTCCACCCCGATAGTTTTTTCTCCACCCTTTCTTTAATTTCTGAAAATATTTCAACTTTTGATTTGCCAATGATTGAGGATAGGCCTAGGTATTTGTTATGTCGGGTATCTTACATTGGACCCAACATATCCAGCACTTCACATCTTTTATCATCTGGGGTATTATTATTGAAAAAGACTGAAGACTTATCCACATTGATTTTTTTGACCCGAGGCTGCTTCGTATAGCTGGAGAATATCAATAAGTTTTTGGCATTCTTGGTTATTCGCTTTACAAAACAATAGGCTTGTCAATATTCAAGAGTTAGGCTTCTACATGCAGATCCATGTAGGTGAGTTTCCAATGATGTACAATCCCTATCTCTGTTGAAAATTTGGTAAACGATTTTCAACATCCAAAAGTATTGCTTCCACACCCTTCTCTTCTACTTCTATGTAACGAGACTCATTACAAGTGACGAAGATAGGAATTTATTTTCAAAGAGAATGAACAAAAATATAACTATTAAGGTTTTTTTTTTTTTTTGGTTTTGTTTATAGATACTGTATCCCTTTTATGTATAGCAGTGGTGGGAGCCACTTGATGATCGACAGGGCCTTGGTTCCTCCAAAATTTTTGAAAAAAATAAATTTTTTTTGGAAATATCTTAAATAATTTGAAAATTTTTAAATAACCTTATCATTTTGGCCCCCTATACCTGATAATATATATATATATATATATACACATATATAAGAAATTCTAAAAATAAATATAATTTTCATTTAAATAAAATACAATCCATAAATACATATGGTAGCAAATTACAATAATTAAACATTCAGCATCTTTAAAATGAATACATAAGTATTTTGACAATTAACTCAACAAATAAAAGGAAACAAATTTTAATTTTCATCACAACACATCTAGGGCTCACTTGTACATACATTAGAAAAATTGAAAAGCCAAAAACTTTGTTGATGTGCCGCACCACCAAGTCCCCCACATAGTCGCAAAAACATTTTGCCTCACACAGATTACTCTCTCGCTCGCTCGCTCTCTCTGTCTCCGTTGGCGACTTGGCGTTTGCCTTCTTTTTCTTTTGGCAAAAATCCAAAACTAATCCTCTAACTTTCAGCCTTTTTCATTTCAGGTCTTTAACTTTCAGTTTTGTCATTTCAATCCTTTAACTTTTGATTGTTGTTAATTCAGTATTTAGTTAACCATCTTTTAATCGTTTTAATTAAATGAGCAAAACGACGTTGTTTTGACTTTTTTTTATTTATTTAAATTTTCATAATTAAAAGAAATTAAAAAAACTATTATTAAATAAATAAATAAATAACATTCAGGGAAACGACGTCGTTCCCCTTACCTGAAATCAAAACACAATTCTTACCTAATCAGAACACAAAATCGTGTAAAGTTTCTCACATCCCTAAAGTTTCTCACATCAAATTGGTACTCCTTTATGGTAGCTTCAACTGGAAAAGAAATTAAGCCAAGAAATCCAAGGAAAAGAAAACTAAACAGAGACTTCTTCATACAAACCAACAAAGAGAGGGCGAGAGAAGGGCTTCAGAGATCTCAGCTTGTTATCAGAAATGGTTACTCTCAGGTTCCACTAGTACCAAGTTGTTGAGCGTGCTTAGCCCATTGAATCCGATAAGCACCTTAAGATTTACTGCATGAAGCTCTGGGCCACGAACGAGGTTCGCACCAAGTCCAAGTTTTGGTATTTTTTGAGGAAGCTAAAGAAGGTCAAGAAGAGCAATGGGTAAGTGCTTGCTATTAATGAGATCTTTGAGAAGAACCCAACCAAGAAAAGTGAACAAAGATAAGACTTTAGCCATTTTCCTAGTCAAAAAAAGCTTCTAGTGTAGTGCTTGTATGGATGAGACATTGAGGTGTAATAACTTGAGGTGGATATATGTATGTATAGAGGTAATGGCTGGATATCAATTTGTAGAGGAGAAGCAGTGGTGGATGATTGGGTAGGAATTGTGTTTTGATTTCAGGTAAGGGGAATGACGTCGTTCCCCTAACTTTTTTTTTTTTTTTTTTTTAATAACAATTTTTTAATTTCTTTAATTACGAAAATTAAAAAAAAAAAAAGTCAAAATGATGTCGTTTTTCTCATTTAACGGAGACAGTTAACAGATGGTTAACAAAATACCGAATTGACAGCAATTGAAAGTTAGAGGACTAAAATGACAAAACTAAAAGTTAACAATGATGCTGTTTTGCTCATTTAACGGAGACAGTTAACAGATGGTTAATAGAATACCGAATTGACAACAATTGAAAGTTAGAGGACTAAAATGACAAAACTGAAAGTTAGAGGACTAAAATGAAAAAAACTGAAAGTTAAAGGGTCAGTTTTGAATTTTTGCCTTTTCTTTTTAGTTCTTTCCTTTTCCTCTCTCCCACTGCTGCTATAGTTTGTTTAAAAGTAAAAGTTCGGTACTGTGTGACTAAACTAGACAAGAAAGAGTAACAGACTAAAACTTTCATGCTGTGAGCCCCTCATCCCTTGATTGTGCAGTGCTCTGTGCCCCTAGTTAACCCTTGATTTTTAACTCTTTCCCAGGTACTTTACATTTGCTTTGTTTTGATTTTTTTTTTTTACTTTACTTTTCCTTGCTTTTTTTTTTATTTTTTATATTCCTTTTGATTTTAATTAAATACACTTTTGTTTATAGTACATATTTTACTTTTCATACCCACAAAAAAAAAAAAAAAATTATATATAGCCCCCCCAAAATAAATTTCTGGTTCTGTCACTGATAGTGTATGATGGTACTATAAAACAATTTAAAATATAAACAAAATGTGTACTGCAGCAAAACTTATACTTATTAAAAACTAGAGTGTAGATTGCGCCCCTAATTAGTTTGGGATAATCTTGATTTGCCCCTAAATTGTAAAAATTATGTTCCCCTTTTTTTAACGTTAAGGATTTGTTTGAATTGACACCTATTCTGTTAATGTACTTGTTGATGAGTTCATTAAGTGTAAGCATGCTACTTATGCTAATTGATCCAATATTTTTCTTTTCATAAATTTATTTGGATTAAAAAAAAAAAAATCTGCTTTGCAATTTGAAGCCATCCTCATCGAGGAAGCTCTCTCTCTCATAAATATAAAGAGAAGGCAATCAAAGGAAAACAAATAACTCTCATAAGCAATTGCAATAGCAACAATACGAGAGTGATGAATGCCTACATTTATAAAAGTGTTAAGAACAAATGATTTTTTAAATGTATTAGCAACACATGTCATAATTAAAAAAAGCGTTTGACACATGACGTTTTTAAATGTATACTTAAATAAACATTTAAGTATATAGTTAAAAACGCTATACATGACTACATAAATTAATGCTATATATACATTAAAAAAAACATTGAATAGTTGTGCATTTTTATTTTTTATTTTTTTTTAATATAAGATAGAATTTCTACTCTATCCTAATCTAAGTGTATATATGTGTGAAGTTCCCTCCTAGAAATTTGAACTTCGGCCCTTGCCCCCAACACTCCACAAGCACTTATATTTGTGGAGTGACCATTGCATCAAGGGTAAGCGGTGGTGTGCATTTTCATTTTTCAATAAACACATTTTATGTCAATAGACATATTTTCATTTAATAGATACCTTTACAGTCAATAGACACATTTTTATTCAATAGGCACCTTTTCGGCTAATAGACATCATTTCATTCAATAAAATATTTTTCGGTTAATAGGCACTTTTTGGTTATTCAATATGAAGGATTATGACCTTTCAGTAGACACCTTTTGGTATATCAAATTTAAAGGGTTATGACCTTTTAGTAGGCACATTTTGGTATTTCAAATTTGAAGGTTTATGACCTTTCAATAGACACTTTTTGGCATATATATTACAACCTATATCTTTTATATACAACACAAACTAAACTAGAAACGCAAACATTTTGTCTCTTATTCCTCCCACAAAAAACTAATAAATAAAACAATATTGCTTCTTCTACCTAGTTAATAAAACTTTGTACTATTTCTTTTAATATATATATATATATATATTTTAAACTTCATGAATTTTTACTTACTACTCCAACTCAAAAATAATGGTTTTTTTTTCTTTTCTAAAACTCATTCAGTAGCTATTTCAGTGCATCGCATGGGTTAGCTACCAGTGTTAATATGTGATTAAAACATTTGTGTCTGTTTAAATTAAAATTTTGGCACATAATTGGCTCTTGTGCATTCTTTATAATTTTCATTCATAGTGACACTTGGCAAATATCTACTAGTCTAAGAATAACAATGGTGAGACCCATAATGTAACACCTGAAACTATGTAATTAGTCATTTTAATGTAATAAATAGGTTTGATAGTATATTTTGGTAATTTGCGATCGGTTTAAAATTTCACTCTCTACATATAAAAAACGAACTACAGAAAGAATAATAGAATCTAAAAATAGCTATAAACACCCACCTAAAGGGGAAAAAAAAAAGCATTTTTTTTTTTTGAAAAGGAAAAAAGCAATGTAAATGTTCTAAAAAAAATGGATAATAATAATTTATAAATGAATTTTTTTTTTCATGTAGATTAAGATTTTTAATTGAATTTCAAGGGACTTGGACTACAGTCTTAAACCTGGGCCAAAATGGCCAAATACCACATTTTTTTGAAATTTTTAGTAACAAAACACTGTTTTGGAAATAAATAGCAAAGTACCACTTTTTTTAGAACTCGAGTTTCAGAAACTCGAGTTCGTCATCAGTTCTGCCATTGTGGCACTGCTGAGCTGGAATTCGTGGGATTAAAAAAATTATGTGGTACTCGAGCTTGGTAAACTCGAGTTCCATTCATCGCAATACTCGAGTATGCCAGACTTGAGTAACTTTTATAAATAAAATAAAGATAAAAAAAAATTTACACGTTACTCAAGTTTACCAAACTCGAGTACCGTGTAATTTTTTTGTTTTTTTGTTTGGGGATAATCGACAAATAAACATAAAGATAAAAATAAGTGGTTTTTTTTTATGTTTTTATTTATTTAAATAGAAGCATTGTAAAATATAAAGATTTTAATTTCAAAATATGAATTTAATTTCTACATTAATTAAAATTGTTCATTATTTTCTCATAAAAATTGTTCACTGTTTTCTGTATAAACTATTTCTACGATTTTGCATAAAATTATTTTCTGTTCAACATTATTTAAGAAATTGTTCACTCTCTTTTTTGCATAAATTATTTTCTGTTTACTGTTTAAAAAATTGTTCACTGTTTTTTCATAAAACACCTAGTGAAATCGTGTTTTCTAAATTTAAAAGCCAAATCTGAATGCTTTTTCATGTTTGAATTTCACAATAATTGAATATATTTTTCTGCATTGATAAAATCTATTTCTACATTAATAAAATTTGCTTGCTGCATATCATATTTGCTGTATATTCAAATCTACTTACTGCATTCATAAAATCTGTTTTTTGCTTTAATTAAAACTGTTCACTGTTTTCTCGTAAAAATTGTTCAATGTTTTCTGCATAAACTATTTCTAGCATTCTACCTAAAATTATTTTATACTCAGCATTATTTAAAAAATTGTTCACTCTCTTTTATGCATATTTTATTTTTTGTTCATTATTTAAAAAATTGTTTGTTGTTTTCTCATAAAACACCTAGTGAAATCGTGTTTTCTAAAGTTAAAAGCCAAATTTGAATGCTTTTTCATGTTTAAATTTCACAATAATTGAATTTGTTTTTTTGCATTGATAAAATCTATTTCTACGTTAATAAAATTTGCTCTCTACACATCATGTTTACTATATATTCGAAGCTGCTTACCGCATTCATAAAATCTTTTTTTTTTTGCATTAATTAAAACTATTCACTATTTTCTCATAAAAATTATTCACTGTTTTCTGCATAAATTGGTTTTAGCATTGGCGCAGTTATTGCACTTAAATGGTTTTTGTGTGTTTTTTTTTTTTTTTTTAAATATGTAACCATATGAATAATGAACAAACTCCATGAAAGAAAAATGAATGATTCGTATAAATCACCTAAAGGTAAATGCCTCAAAAAATTCCAATTTGTAAAAAAGTTCGAATTAGTTGAATGTAGAACTGTTCATTAAGTAAAACTATTTTCTGCACTAAGTAAAACTGTTCATTGTTTTCTCGTGAAAATTGTTCATTATTTTTTGCATAAACTATTTCTAGTATTCTACATAAAATTATTTTCTGTTCAGCATTATTTAAAAAATTGTTCACTCTTTTTTCTGTGTAAATTATTCTCTGTTCGCTATTTAAATTTGAATAGCATACTCAGTGTTATATACATTTTAAATTTGAAATTCATACCAAGTGTTATTTTTTAAAATTTATAAATTCAATTGCATTATCTATGTACTTATTTAATTAAATTTATTTAAGTACGACTTTTGAAACAAAATGTTTCTCCAAATATTTACCTAAAATTATTTGAATATATTTGCTTTCTTGGATTCTAATTATTTCTATGTACAAAAATTTATTTGTGGACTTTTACAAAATTTAAATTATTTTTATTTCTATTTTGTTGAAAATAGATGTTTTTTTTTTTTTTTTTTTTCCAAGAACCTAAAAATACATGTACTTATGTAATTCCTGTGTATTTGCACGGGTTTAAAAGCTAGTTTCCTTAATATGCCAATATACACGTACGACAGTCTTGGAAGCGTTGGCCACATCATGGTCGGCAAAACTACAAAAATAAGTACAGATTCCACCGCAATAGAGTTCATTTAAATATGAAATTTAAACATGAAAAACAAATTTGATTATTGTGAAATTTAAACATGAAAAAGTATTCAGATTTGACTTTTAAATTTAGAAAACTCGATTTCACAAGGTGTTTTATGAGAAAACAGTGAACAATTTTTTAAATAGTGAACAGAGAATAATTTACACAGAAAAGAGAGAACAATTTTTTAAATAATGTTGAACAGAAAATAATTTTATGCAGAATACTAGAACTAGTTTATGTAGAAAATAGTGAACAATTTTCATGAGAAAACAGTGAACAGTTTTACTTAGTGCAGAAAACAGTTTTACTTAATGAACAGTTCTACATTCAACTAATTCTAACTTTTTTACAAATTCAAATTTTTCGAGGCATTTATCTTTAGGTGATTTATACGAATCATTCATTTTTCTTTCATGGAGTTTGTCCATTATTCATATGGTTACATATTTAAAAAAACACAAAAACCATTTAAGTGCAATAATTGCGCCAATGCTAAAAACAGTTTATGCAGAAAACAGTGAACAATTTTTATGAGAAAACAGTGAATAATTTTAATTAATGCAAAAAACAGATTTTATGAATGCGATAAGCAGCTTCGAATATATAGTAAACATGATGTGTAGAGAGCAAATTTTATTAACGTAGAAACAGATTTTATCAATGCAGAAAAACAAATTCGATTATTGTGAAATTTAAACATGAAAAAGCATTCAGATTTGGCTTTTAAATTTAGAAAACACGATTTCACTAGGTATTTTATGAGAAAATAGCGAACAATTTTTTAAATAGTGAATAGAAAATAATATACACATAAAAGAGAGTGAACAATTTTTTAAATAATGCTGAGCAGAAAATAATTTTATGCAGAATGCTAGAAATAGTTTATATAGAAAATAGTGAACAATTTTTATGAGAAAACAGTGAATAGTTTTAATTAATGCAAAAAACAGATTTTATGAATGCAGTAAGTAGATTTGAATATACAGTAAATATGATGTGCAGAGAGCAAATTTTATTACTGTAGAAACAGATTTTATCAATGCAGAAAAATATATTCGATTATTGTGAAATTCAAACATGGAAAATTATTCAGATTTGACGTTTAAATTTAGAAAACACGATTTCACTAGGTGTTTTATGAGAAAACAGTGAACAATTTTTTAAACAGTAAACATAAAATAATTTATGTAGAAAAGAGAGTGAACAATTTCTTAAATAATGCTGAACAGAAAATAATTTTATGCAAAATCGTAGAAATAGTTTATATAAAAAACTGTAGGGTAGGATTTTGATCCTCCCACATCTAATTGTTGTCCGACGCGGTGCCTGGCGCGGTGCGGTTTTTGCCTTCGTCCCCGAGTGCAGGCACGAGCAAGCAAGCGCCTAGCTTGGACTTGTACTCGTTGAGTCCCACATCGGTTAGAAAGAGCGCCCCACTACCCTTTATAATGCTTCAGGAGCTTGGGTAGTGTACCATCACTCACACTCGGGGACGAAGGCAAAAACCGCACCGCGCCAGGCACCGCGTCGGACAACAATTAGATGTGGGGGGGAAAAAAATTTGTATTCACTAAGCCTTTAAATAGAAAACCTCTTCGGACTACAGGGATTTATCTTGTTGAAGGCCTGACTCAATCCTTTTTTCTTTATTATTGGTTTTGTTCATCTGGACCGTTGCTAAATCCACCATTAGCCCAGTTGTTTAGCCCATTCTCTACAAATTTATTGTGGGAAATTTGGTGGGCTCATCATATAGAGTGTTGGTGCCTGGCCCAACAAATTTAGACCCTACAAAAACAGTGAACAATTTTTATGAGAAAATAATGCACAATTTTATTAATGTAGAAATTAAATTCATATTTTGAAATTAAAATCTCTATATTAATCTTAGACCCGTGAGTACACTGCAAAATCAATTTAAAAACTAACTTCCTAACTTCTCTCAAAAAAAGATGTAGCGGATTTAAGTCCCACATTGAGAAGGCAGGAACTCACATTTGGGTTTAAAGCATTCTCACTCTCCACAAGAGTTATCTCTACAAGAGTTACCGGCTTTTGTGGTTAGTCAGTTGTGTGATCTTAGACCCGTGAGTACACTGCAAAATCAATTTAAAAACTAACTTCCTAACTTCTCTAAAAAAAAAAAAAAAAAAATCTCTATATTTTACAATGCTTCTGTTTAAATAAATAAAAACATAAAAAAAAATCACCTATTTTTATTTTTATGTTTATTTGTCGATTATCCCAAAAAAAAAAAGTGTAAATTTTTTTTATCTTCATTTTATTTATAAAAGGTACTCGAGTTTGCTTTACTCGAGTATTGTGATGCATAGAACTCGAGTTTACCAAGCTCGAGTACCACATAATTTTTTTTAATCCCACAAATTTCAGCTCAACAGTAGTGTGGCGGCAAAATTGATGAACAACTGGAGTTTTTGAAACTCGAGTTGTAAAAAAAGTGATACTTCCTTATTTATTTTTAAAACAGTATTTTATTGCTAAAATTTTTTTAAAAAAAAAGTGCTATTTCGCCATTTTGACCCTTTAACCTGACCCAATTTCAAGTAGTGAACAAGATACAAAATAAAAAAACAACAAAGTCAATCGAGTATGCGAAAAGTTGTACTCTACTCGTTTAACAGTCAAACTCGGGAAATGCGCTCGATGCCGTGACCGCAAAGGCAAATCAACGCTGTACCCAACAACCAGTCCCTAGTGCCCACACACCCAATCTGTATCTCTCTCTCTCCCGCGAAAACTCCAGCATAGGTAAATAGGTACAGTTCTAGTGTCTCGACCTCTCTCTCTCTCTCTCTCTCTCTCTCTCCTTAAACTCTACGAGCTAAATACTAGAAAGGGTTTTAGCACTAGGTTTATGTTCCAAAGTCCAAACTAAGTTCGGGTCGGATCCCAAAAAAAAAAAAAATGAAGCACAAGGCCGAGCACAGTTCCACCACCAAGCTACTCAACTACTTTCTCATCGGACTCATCGTGTTTCTCGGTCTTGTCTGCTTGTACCTCGTATCTTTTTTAGCTCCGGGATCGCGTAGATCCGACCAAGAAGCTTCCGGATTACTCGGATCCGACCCGGTTCTCCAAACCCATGATGTCGATGATTTCCTTCAAGTCCAGGACCTAAATCCTGAGGCCCCCAGAAGCATCCCTGTACGTAATGCTTTCGATTTTTATGTTTAATTTCAATTTTTACACTTTTTAGTTAATGGGTTTGAGAAAAAATTTGTAATTCTTTGTTGCAAATTGTATTAATTAAACTGTTTGTGAATAATTTGTAGGCTTTCATGTGAGAAATAAGAAACCCCATATGCAATTAATGGCAATAGGTACAAGAATAAGTAGCATTAGTGCATTAGCCTAATAATGCTGTTCATAATTTTTTGATTTGGGACTTGGGTAAGCAGCATAAGTAAATGCAACTAATTTTTTCAATTGATTTTTGTTTTTGGGTTGTGCTGCAAAAGGGCATTTTTAAAGTGTGTTTTTTTTTTTTTTGATATGGTGGAAATGATGTTGTTTCAGATCTGTGATTTGAGGTTTTCAGAGTTGATACCTTGTTTAGATAGGAACCTTATCTACCAAATGAAATTGAAGCTGAATTTGTCGTTAATGGAGCACTATGAGCGTCATTGCCCTCCTCCAGCACGTCGGTATAACTGTCTGGTTCCACCCCCATCTGGTTACAAGGTTGGTGGCTGGCATTGTTCATGTAGAAGTATTGTTTATATTGGGTTCATTTTTAGTTCTTGATTCCGACAAAATTTGTTACTAGTGTTTCAGATCCCTATTAGATGGCCGGCGAGTAGGGACGAAGTGTGGAAGGCAAATATACCCCACACACATCTTGCACAAGAGAAATCAGATCAGAATTGGATGGTTGTTAATGGGGACAAGATAAATTTTCCCGGTGGAGGTACTCATTTCCACGATGGAGCTGATAAGTACATCATTGCTCTTGCTAAGGTATATGTTACTCTCAAGGCTGTTTACTTGAGTCCCATTAATAACATTTTAATTCTCAATGGTAATTTCATTTTGTTTTCGTAAATTTGTTTTGAATCTTATAAATTGGTAATTAATGAAGCATTATGTAATCCAATTGACTTTTTTTAAATGTTAATTCTATGAACATATTGGTATAGATGCTTAAGTTTTCTGGTGATAAACTCCACAATGGCGGAAATATTCGAAATGTTCTTGATGTGGGTTGTGGTGTTGCAAGTTTTGGAGCCTATCTTCTTCCCCTCAACATTATAGCTATGTCTCTTGCTCCTAATGATGTACATGAGAATCAAATACAATTTGCACTAGAGAGAGGAATTCCAGCAACTCTTGGTGTCTTGGCAACAAAAAGACTTCCTTATCCGAGCAGATCATTTGAACTGGCTCATTGTTCACGATGTCGAATTGATTGGCTTCAAAGGGATGGAATTCTCTTATTAGAACTTGACAGATTACTAAGACCAGGAGGGTATTTTGTATACTCTTCTCCTGAAGCATATGCACATGATCTAGAAAATCGGAGGATCTGGAATGCTATGTGCAATCTTCTTAGAAGAATGTGCTGGAGACTTGTTGTAAAGCAAGACCAGACTGTTATATGGGCAAAGCCATTGACAAATAGCTGTTACTTAAAGAGAGAACGTGGGACATTGCCCCCTTTGTGCAGTTCTGATGATGACCCAGATGCAACTTGGAATGTGTCCATGAAGGCATGCATCTCCCCATACTCTAAGAGTAAGTAGCATTAATATATAATCTGCCAATGCATTGATTTTTGTGGTGGTTGGTGGAATTGTTGTCTTATTTCTCATAATCTAGCATTTGTATAGGTAGGCATTACATTTAATGTTCAGTGAATTTGATGCTTTTGGGTACTATAGTGAAACTAGTTTAATTTTGTGAACTAGAAATTTAGAACTGAAGGATTTCCACCACTCTGAGAAATGGGGTTACATGGTGAAAATGTATTTGAAGCTATTGGTGACATAGATAGCTTCCTGGCAATGCATCTGAATTAGATACAAACCTGCATCTGTTAGCTCTCTAATTATTGATCTCACAACAATGAATGAAATATATTACTGTGACTAACATACTGTAAAAAGCAAGAGGTTGGTGACATTGATAGCTTCCTGGCAATGTATGTGAATCAGATACACAACTACATCTGTTAGCTCTCTAGTCATTGATTTTATAACAATGAATGAGATATATTACTGTGATTAGCATACTGCAGAAAAATTTAATTCACCAAGAGAAGGTGATTAATTATGAAATTATATTTATAAATGCATGATTCTCCATTAATTTGCTTTGTCTCATATTTTCTATGAGAATCCAATTCTGTATGTGTGATTTGACTTTGAAATGCACTGCACTTCAGAAAAATGTGACGTGGTAGGCTTTAGAAATTCCGTGTTGACCTTCAGTGTTAATGCTTAGCTCATCAGGCAGTTTATGTTATTTCTTTCTGATTATCTGAAGTCATGGCTAGGACCTCTGCTTGCATTTTTCTCTTTATGAGGTGATATGCAGGTCTTAGGAATTTGTGTTAAAAAAGATTGCTAGTAGTGCTGATAATCTCCATTAAATGGATATAAGTTTTAATTTTCAATGAGTGGCTGGATAGTATTCACAAATAGTTGAGATCCTTCCATTCAAAAGTGAGGCAGATGCAAACACAATTAGAAATACTAGCTTACTTCTTTGGTCAGGATCCTCAGGTTTTCACTTTGTTTTGCTGAGCATGCTGATTGTTATCCTCTTTCACCTCCTCCCTTTTTACCCCCTAAAGGCAGATGGGTTAATACACTGTATTTTGGCTATTCATTCTGTGTTAACAGTTTATGTTGTTCTGGCGGGGATTTTGGTTTTTCATTTACTTCTTTGTTCTTAAACTTCTATTACTTTTTTTGATAAAACAGAGATGCACAAGGAAAAGGGAAGCGGACTAGTTCCTTGGCCACAAAGACTTTCTGCTGCACCACCTCGCCTGGAAGAAATTGGTGTGAGACGTGAGGAATTTCAAGAGGACACTGTATGTTTCTCAAATTACAATAGATTGCTGCATGATACTGTCAGTTTTTTGCTGGTTTTCTGTTTGCTATCTTTATGAGTGATTTTCAACCTTATATGAATTAGAAATTTATATAATGCAGAGCATTTGGCATTTTAGAGTGACTGAATACTGGAAGCAGATGAAATCTGTTATTCAGAAGAATTCCATCAGAAATGTCATGGATATGAACTCAAATCTTGGTGGGTTTGCTGCTGCCCTTAGTGATAAAGATGTCTGGGTGATGAACATTGCTCCTGTCAATGCATTTGCCAGATTAAAGATTATATATGATCGAGGCTTAATTGGAACTGTTCATGACTGGTATGTTTTTAAATTACCATCATACATTGAATTATGTTTGTACCTAATATTGTGTACAGGAAGCATAACCTTTTTTTTTTTTTTTTTTCAATGTTGCTTCAACTTTTCCTGTTTTTGAGATTTTACTGTCAGTTTCACAAATTTGTCTTTTGTAGGTGTGAAGCATTTTCTACATATCCACGGACGTATGATCTTCTGCATGCCTGGACATTATTTTCAGATATTGATGAGCATGGGTGTGGCGTAGAAGATCTACTAATTGAAATGGATCGAATTCTACGGCCAGATGGTTTTGTCATCATTAGAGACAAACCCTCAACCATTAACTATATTCGGAAATTTCTGACTGCCTTAAGGTGGGATGGCTGGGTATCAGAAGTAGAACCAAGGGTTGATGCTCTCTCCTCAACTGAAGAAAGAGTTTTGATTGCAAGAAAAAAGTTGTGGGATGACGGAATTATGAAAATGTAAATTCTTTTGTGCATCCAGCCAGTCAGGTGTGTGCTCTGCATTTCTGTTTCTTCAAGCACATGACAGTCGTTTGGTCATGATATCCAAGTCACTTGCTCATATCTTTAGATCATCATGTGAAATTTTTATGCCAATTCATTTGCATTACATGTGTACATTAGCAAATTAGGATGGGTTAAGAATTGAAAATATATAATATTCTGAACGATCATTTGATATCAAATTTTCAATTTTGAGCAGTCAGATTATGAAACATTGTCGGAAGATGATGTACGTAAATAAAAAATTTTGGTGGTGTTATTAATATTCTTACTAAATACAACTTTGGATTGGTGAAACAAAAGAAAATGGTTTAATCTATTGAGTGCAAATTTTCACTAGAAGGCCTTTGTTACTTTCTGATGAAGTTATTTCCTTTTTACAAGGCATGTGAGTCTGCACTTCTGGGAGCATCTAAGCCACAACTGAACAGAAAGTTTGCAGTGCCGGGAGCATGGAAATTGCATTCAGTTGCTCTTAGCGACCACTACTTAATTTGCCTCGAGGTGAAAATGGGACTATGGCATATATAGAAACAATCCGTTTGCAGAATGTGCAACCATACAGAGACACGTAGCTGTAAACAGTGCCAACCATTACTATCCATGACAAGTAGAAGCATACCTGCGTAAGCTAGATAATTTATTTATATTTATTGGGATGTGAGTTTTCGCGATTAAAATTATTGCCAAAATTAATCTGGAAATTGTTATATAAGCCTATAGATACTTCTCATATGACTTATAACCTTGATTTATTCTTTCATATATCCTGTGTGAATTACTTAATCCATGGCTCCAACTGAAGAGACTATGGAGTATGGACCATACTATATCAGAATTAGATTTTAAAAAATTGATATTGAGCAATATGATTTATGAAATTTGAGTTTTTAATTGCATATTGCACTTTGGAAAATAGTCTGTGATTCTTTGTTTTTGGACTAAAATCAATTTGACCACCATATTAGATATTTGGGCTATGGAGTTACGTAGGAGCTCACGAATATGGTCTACACTTTTCTCCACTCTTACTAGAGGATGGTCCAAGCGAGATTCAAAAGATAAATTGCTGTACGCCTTAATTCCTATCAACATTAATGAAGTATTAATGTTTTTGGGAGGTAACTGAAAATACATTTCACATTATCATGCAAGCACGAAGCATAAAAATAATATAAGTGCTTATGAACCTTGATAATATTAGTGCTGTATAGGGCTTACTACCAGTGTGAGAGAAAACAAATATCCTGATTTTTACGTTCTTATAAATTGCATGCGAGGAATGAGGTTCATTACATCATTCACACTAAAGCTGTTTTTAAGAGCACTTACAGCAGTGAAATTAAATAGCTATATAGTTATTTTAGTTTCACCAAAATACAAAAATGGCTCTACAATAGTGAAGGTATAGCTAAAAATTTTAGCTTTAGAGCTACAGTACGCAGCTATTTTTGGCTATGTACTGTGGCTTGAAGCTAAAAAAATAAATTTTTTTATTACACTTCTCTCTCTTCTCTCATTAAACAAACATTTCCTATTTTCTTTCTCTCTCTTCTCTGGCTTCTCTTCTTTCTTCTCTCTTTCTCAAAAATTTTTTTTTTTTTCTCTTTAGCTCACCGGCTAGCTCCCTCATCTCCCTCATCCCTCTGCTTGTCGGCCAGCTCCCTTATCGCCGATTTGTTTCGCCAGCCCAGCTCGCCGACCCACCCCAAGCCCCATCGTCGATCTGTTCCGCTGATGTGTATTGTGTTGATTTTTTATTTTGTTTGTGATTGGTGATTTTTGATTTTGTTTGTGATTTGTGATTTTGTTTGGTTTGGGTTGAGGAAAAAGATTAAGGATTTGGGTTGGTGGTTTTTCTTTCCTGCTATGGATTGGTGGTGGTGGATGTTTGTGTTGTGCTAGTGTTTTTATTTATTTATTTATTTATATATATTTTTATTTTAATCAAATAGCTAAAAATATAGCTCTATTGTTGTGGGGTGTGAAGAGGTAAAATAGATAAAGTAACTTTTGTAGGTGTCAAATAGCTATATTTTTTGCTCCACTGCTAAGGATGCTTTAACAACCCAAACACCAAAAAAAGCCTTTACGAGGGTGCTAAACTTAAAATTTTTTAGCAACTTGGTAACAACTTATTGTAGCAAGTTGCTATATTTTTTCATTAATTTATTTCTTTCTCTCTCTTTGATCCATACCTCACTTATCTTTCCTCTCTCACTTATCTCTTCTTTCTTCTTCTTCTTCTTCTTCTTCTTCTCTCTCTCTCTCTCTCTCTCTCTCTCTCTCTCACATGTGCCTCTGTCACACTCACAGCTCTCTCCTCTTACATGGTGGCTTCGGCTCCAACCCCTCCATCTCCAAAACTCTAAACTTTCATATTTCTCTCTCTCTCTCTCTCTCTCTCTCTCTCTCTCTCTCATGGATAAAGAAGCCAAAGCCAAAGGGAAAGTGATCTGTCGTTGATGCTTCATGGCGACTTTCCCATTGCCACTTCTTCCCCGACGTTCTCCTCTACTCTAACCGATTTGCTGTCGACACTTCTCTCTACTCTAATTGATCTGCTATGGGTTTGTGATTTGTGGTGGTTGGGGGTTGGATTGTGGGTTTTGTGGGTTGTGGGTTGCTAGGTTTTCGAGGGTTGTTTTATTGGGTGGTCGTGGGTAGTAGTTGATGGTGGCAGAGGCTTGTTGTGGTTGGTGGTGGTGGTGGGTTACGATGGTGGCTTTGTGTGGTGGTGCATGAGAGAGAGACGAAGAGAGGGATAGAACAGGTGGAGAGGATGAGAGAGGAGAGAAAGGGAGAGGAGGCTAAGAGGATAAGGGAGGAGAGAGAGAGAGAAAGGTTAGGGTGAAATGAATTTGTTAGGTTTGTTATATTTATTTAATTGGGTTGTTTATATTATTTTAATGTGTTGTGTGTTAAAATAAAACTTTTAATATTAGGTGTATTTAAAAGTGAGTTGTTAAAGGCTATATTTTTTGACATCTTTGTTGTGAATGGTTTAAGAAATTTTTGCTAGGAGATCATAATGGTACACTGTGGCACAATGTAAATTCAATCAAGTACTATTAGAAACAAGTGGGTAAAAAGAAGAAAGCAATTATTGTAACTAGTTAACTTATAGGGAAAAGTTAATGGATGTCCTAAGAGCATTAGTTTAGGATATATTTTTTAAAACTTTTTATGGGAAAAAAGTAATTAATTTTTTTTATGGCTTTTCATATTTTTCCATAAAAGTGGTGCCAGAATTTTCCTAAAATGATTTATTAACAATTGTCTTAAGGTTTCCATAAAAGTGGCGTCAAAGTTATCCTAAAATGATTTATTAGCAATTGTCTTAAGGATACTTGTTAACAAGACCCCAAATTATATTCATTTATCATAACCATATGGTATACCAAGAGGTGGCTCTTGGTGTTGCTCTTCGAAGGTTCATGTATAGTAGGCAAAGATAGTGTAGCTTCCCAATTTATATTGAATGTTTCCTATAACCAAGATACTATATCTTGGAATTCTAATGTTGCTACAACCGAAGAAGCAGAGTTATTTAGTAGATAAAGAGTGGCTTGGTTCATAGAACTATAAGTAGCCACCACTTATCTTGTGGGTTCAATGCAATTTAATCTAGTTTCTCATTCCTTAGTTTTTCTTCTCTTCTTTTTAAGGGATGCCCAAGTCTTATACCTTTAACCTAGGGGCTAGAGAGATTAGAACAACTGTCATAACCCATGAGTCAGCGCTGGAAGAAGGCCTTAAGTTTCTTTTGTCTACTTTTAACGTAGAGGAATCAGAGAAAAACAATGTAGGTCAAAACTTTGAGAGAGTTGTGGGTTTAGATATAGAGAAGTCATTCAGTTCAACTAGTGATGGGTTAGCCAGTGACAAAGTTGCATTGTTGAAACTATGTTCAGAAAATGATTGCCTCCTTGTCCACCTTACACACTTCAAAAAAATACCCACTTCCCTGGCCAAATTTCTTAACCTTTCAGATGTAACCTTTGTTGGAATGAGCATCAAACACAACCTCAGTGATCTTCAAAGAGATTATGGGATTCAATGTAGAAATGTGATAGAGCTGGGACCTTTTGCTGCTGCTGTTCAAAAGAAGCCTATTCCAAGTGCTTACAGTCTGCCAGATTTGTTCAAGTTTGTTTTTAAATATCCAAAATGGGAAAAGACTTTTGGTAAATCTACCAATGTTGCTTTAAGTGATTGGGGTACCAGTGCATTAAGTTTGGAACAAATCTCCCATGCTAGTATAGAAGTCCATGCAACCATCATGATTGTGAAAGAACTTCGAAGATTCTACAGCTGAGAGGATTAATCTAGGCTTTTTCTAAGTTTTCAAAGGAAGTTGATGACATGTTGCAATTGTTGTTGTTGTATGGTATTTTGCTCTTTTATTATTATTATTTTTGTTTGAGTAAAATGTTGGTATCATTGTTGGATGGTTTATGTATCCAAAGTTCGGCACAAAATTTTACACAATATAATGTTAATGAATTTATAGTGAACTATTCCACATTTGGCACAATTTAATGTTAGTGAATTTGTAGCTTTATTGGCTAGTGTGTTGTCCTGCTACTGTAGTTTTATTGTAATTTGTTGAATTGAAGTCTGATTCATGCACAAAAGAAAGGAAGAAATAAGCCCAGACAATGAGAACTCTGAGATTGAAGAAATAAAGGACCTACAACAAGATGGAACCTAATTTATGAGGGTAGCATTTTACAAAACTTGTAAAATGTTTTTTAGAAGAGAAATGTTATATTTACAATATTTTCACAACAAATTTTTAGTGGTAGGTTGTTATAGCTTGTTATTAGCGGAGCAAAAAAGTAATTTTAATAATAAATTTAAATTATAACCAATAATAATTAATCACCTATAATTTGTAGTAAAAATATTATGAAAATGTTGTGGACATAACATTTCTCTTTTTAGAAAGGAGCTTTTATCAATTTTATTCAAAGTTTATTTAAGACTAAGAATTATTAGTAAAACAAAATATGTACCTTTTGTTTCAAGAGGTATCATAGATCAAGTAAGTAAATCAGATCTTTATCTATAAATTCCCATTTACACAATGCTAACCTTAAAAAAAAAAAAAAAAAAAAAAAGTCACACATAGTCCACATTCTATTTTTATTTTATTTTTTTATGTCATTTAAAAGCATAGGCATGTTGACGCATGACGACCAGAACAAAATTGAAACAATAATAAAATAAAGGGATATGATCTATGAGTCAGCACCTAGGCCTGGCTTGGAGTCAGCATCTAGGGTAGACTAAAATAAAGGGATATGACCTATGAGTCAGCACCTAGGCCTGGCTTGGAGTCAACATCTAGGGTAGATTTGGACAAGGCTTGTGCAAATTTGAGATGGAGAAACCTGTTCCCTACGACCAAAGTAAGACACCAAACGTCATATTTTGACCATGATCCTGTTATCCTGGAAACGGAGCTTGCTCAGACGAGGAATCGACAAAGAAAGAAAGTAGAACGTTTTGAGGAAAAGTGCGTGGTACATGCAGAGTGCGAAAAACAGATACGTACCTCATGGATCCAGACTCAACCGAGGGCTAGCCCAATGTACTGTCTTTTCGAAAAAATTAGAAGAATTCGTATGGACCTAGTAAAATGGAGTTGGGGCGCCTTTAGCAACACTCGTGACCGCTTAAAGGCCAAACAACAAAAGCTATAACAAATGGTAACCTCTAATTATGGGGTCAACCTGGAGCAGATTAATAAGAAGAAAAGATAGGTTAACGAACTCTTCCATAAGGAGGAATTATTTTGGAGACAACGATCCAAGGTGGTATGGCTGCCTGTCGGTGACAAGAATACCAAATTCTTCCATCAACGGGCGAGTCAGCGTCGGCAAAAAAACCATATAGATGGTTTGTTCGATATAGAGGGGGTATGGCAGACTGAGGAAACTAGAGTGGCAAACATCGCAGTGGAGTACTATAAAAACCTTTTCTCTATGACATCACCTACACACATGGCAGAAGTGATAGACTCAGTGGACAGGGTTGTGACCGATGAAATGAGGCATATACTACTACTCCCATACATTGAGAATGAGGTAAGGGTGGCATTATTTCAGATGCACACTTCCAAATCCCCTGGACCAGATGGCATGTAACTGTACTTCTTCCAAAAATTTTGGCACATCATCGGCCTGGATGTAATATTAGTATTGCTGTCTATGCTACACTTTATAAGATACCTACACAAGATGAATATGGCCTACATCGTACTCATACCAAAAAAGAACAATCCCAAGTACATTAGTGAGTACCGCCCTATCAGCTTGGGTAATGTAGTTTCCAGGATTGTCTCAAAAGTCATCGCAAACCACCTAAAGCAAATCCTGCCTAGTGTCATATCTGATGCTCAAAGTGCCTTTGTGACACGCAGACTCATCATTGACAATACCACAGTGGCCTTTGAGATGATACACTGTATGAGAAACAGACAGAAATGAAGGATCGGGCACATAGCGATGAAACTAGACATTAGTAAGGCCTACGATAGGGTCGAATGGAGCTTCCTCAGACAAATAATGCTCAAACTCAGACTACCTGAACTGTGGGTGGACCTGTCCATGGAGACAGTACAAATGGCCTCCTACTCGGTCTTCATCAAAGGCACGCCAAAAGGACATATTGTTCCAACCTGTGGGATTAAACAAGGTGACCCCCTCTCCCCCTATCTCTTCTTGTTATGTGCTGAAGGTTTGTCTTCTATGTTGAGAAAGGCAACGAAAACTAGCAAGTTGCATGGTATTACATCGTGTAGGGGAGGGGTCCAACTATCGCACCTCCTTTTCGCAGACGATAGCTTACTCTTTTGTGAAGCCACTCTAGTTGAATGACACCATTTGCTTGATATCCTGGCCAAATATGAAGGTGTGTCAGGACAAGCCATTAATCGGCATAAAACCTCTCCTTTCTTTAGCCGAAATACCAAATATGAAGTGAAGGAGGAGATCTGGGGTATTCTAGGAGCACAACTTGGGATTGCCAATGGTTGGGGGAAAATCTAAAGTTGGAACTTTTAAAGAACTACAAGAGAGGGTAACAAAATGGGTGATGGGATGGAAGGAGAAGCATACATCTAAGGCAGGAAGGGAGGTGCTGATCAAGACTGTCGCTCAAGCAATTCCCACTTACTCAATCAGCCTTTTCAAGATTCCTAAGACAATTTGCAATGGGATAAACTCAGCTCTATCTAAATATTGGTGGGGACAAACTAGAGATGAGAAGAAAATCCATTAGATTAACTGGGGGTGACTATGCAACTCTAAAGGAAATGGTGGAATGGGGTTTCGGGATATCCATGATTTTAATTTGGCGAAGTAGGCGTGGCGGCTTATCCATGAGACTCACTCACTATTTTATTGTGTCTACAAGGCATGATATTTTCCCTTATGCTCTTTTCTGGAAGCTGATCTGGGAACAAACCCTTCCTTTGTGTGGTGTAGTTTGCTCCAAGCTCGGGACGTGATACGGGAAGGATCGGTTTGGCAAGTTGGCAATGGATGCATGATTGGTGTTAACACCCACAAGTGGCTCCCTTGGCCACCTAGCTTCAGAGAGGGGGCAGACTAAAGCCTAAAGGTTGCCGACCTGATTAATAGTAACTCCAAGCAGTGGAATAGGGCTATAGTACACTCCATTTTTACCCCGAGCACAAGGGAGGATATCCTCTGAATCAAGTTAGGGAATCTAAGCTCAAGAGACATGTTGGTGTGGAATGAGAATAAAGCTAAAGTATTCTCGGTGAAAACAGCCTACCAAGTGGCCCTTAGGCTTCATCACCCATTGACCGGGGAGCACTTTTCAGCAAGCTTGGATCAAAGAATGTGGAAAAGAATATGGGCCATGAACGTCCCTTCCAAAGTCCGGACCTTTGTCTGGAGAGCCTGTTTTGATATATTTTTGACAAAGGCAAACCTCTCTCGAAAAAAAGTGTAGGTTGATCCCGTCTGTACTATATGTGGTTAGATAGAAGAAACCACAGGACATATCTTATGGGAATGCCCTTTTGCTTGCAAAGTATGGGCCCTGGTTCGGGGTAAGATACAGAAAACAAACTTTTCAGCCATGAACTTCTTCCTACTCACGAGGCAGATGTTAGAGAGACTATCAAGCAAGGAGTTTGAGTTGTGGGCTATGATCGCATGGTCGCCGTGGAATGCATGCAATAGAGTCCAATTCTAGTGTACACAGTCCCACCTTGAGGATATTTTAAAGCAAGCCACGTCTCTCATGGAGGAATATCAAAAACACATTAGAGACCTTGTTCAAAAATAGTGGACAAGATGTTTCTGGACCGCTGTCCTTTTTATATGTTTTCTATTTTTTTTTTCGTTTTTTACTTGGGACCAGTGGGAATTGTAGGTAGCTAGGTGTTAGCTGCTGCTCTATAACATAGTCCCACACCCAAGTTTTCTTTTGTACTTTTCTTTCTCTTTTCATTAATATACTTCTATCTTGGATGAAAAAAAAAAAAGAAAAAAAAAAAAAAAAGAGGAGGGTACGAGTGATTTGAACCCTAGAATGTTAACATTGGAAACACCAGGATATGCTAATTAAATTATAAGACCCTTGGTTGCTAACAATTTTTTTAATGATTTTTATTTTTTATAAAAAATATCAAATGAAGCTTTTGGTTAACCATGCTTACAATTGTTTTTCTTCCTCTAATGCTCCATTTGTTTGCTTGTATTTGTTATAGGATCCGGTTAATGGGTACGTTTATGATATTTATTAATAGTTAATTTAAAGAAAGTTTTGATACTACTTTTTACATTTTTCTTTTTCCGTAAAAAGTTTCTAAAGATATTTCTTAAACCAATGTTAGTATTTGTTAACTTTTTCCTTTATTGTAAAAGCTTGGTCAATCATGTAAATGCTTGATCTGAAAATACAACCATAATAAATACATATCAATAACTATCGTAATTATCAAAATTTCATAATAAATTCATATAAATATATTAAATAATTACAATAATTATATATGTTGGGTTCTAAGAAATTAGGAATTAATGTATTAGAACTTCAATTTGTATTTTGTTGGCAAACCATGATCAAAACATTTAGTCTAGGTTTAGGCTTGCTCAAAGTATGTTTATTTGTAAAATTGGAATCGAGTGATTGCAGAATTTATTGGACTAAATCTGTAAGTCTCGATCGATCGAAACTTAGACTCGATCGATCGAACCACGTACATATTTATTTTTCTGCAGAGTTCCAGTTCAGCCCAAACTCTATTTAAACGTCTTGGGGTTCAAGTAAAACACTTCTATATATAAGGGAAACCCTAGAACGTTTTTGAGACTTTGAAGAGAGAGATTAGAGTGCCTCCTGTGCCTCCTTTTATCTTTAGGGTTTTGTACCCAAACCTCTCAAGTCTTTGTTGCTCAAACATTGCTGTTTATGTGAATCTCTTGTGAGATTATTGAGGAGCTTTCCTTCACATATACTTAGAGTTTCCAAGATTCAAGATTATGTCAAGAACTTGGTAATCATTCAATTGCAGATTCAAGAACTTAAAGATACACAAGCGGGGTGCTTGTACTTGATTGAAGAGTCCAAGAAAGAAGGAGTCCGTGGATTCGGAGCTTGCACGTGGTCGTGTCAGTAAGTTCTACTGGTGGGTAGCATTAGGAAGTCGAGCGGGGAGCTTTTAAGTCCTTTTGTATGAATTTCGATTCTTTCATAGTGGATTCAGGTTTGCCTTGAGGATAGGTGGGTAAAATCCTCCCCAGGTTTTTTACCGGTTTGGTTTTCCTGGGTGATCATATCTTGTGTTATTTATTATTCCGCTGCTATATATTCTTGATATGATTGTTTGATTGTTTTAACCTAGAATTGTTTAATTTGACTAAGTAACAACTTGGCTAATTAACTAGGCTACGCAATCTAATTGTGGTTTAAGGGGTCTAAATTTCCATCAAGTGGTATCAGAGCGGGTAGCTCTTCTTGTTTTAGATCTTTTGATCTAAGAGCTGATCCTTGACCCCTGTTGTCATGGATAATTTGAAGTGTCTTTCTGATCATGTTTCTGCTCATGCTTCTGCTGATTTTGTTGATGCCTGTGATGTTTTGAATAAAAATGACACTATTGTTTCTGTTGATTTTTTTGATGCTTTTGAAACTCTTCGTAAGGAATTATCTAAATCTTTGAAAATTTCTAAGAAATTCAAGGAAGAGTTAAAATTGGCTAATCTTGAAAAAGAGGAATTGCTTGTTAGATTAGTTGATGCCTGTGATGTTTTGAATAAAAATGACACTATTGTTTCTGTTGATTTTTTTGATGCTTTTGAAACTCTTCGTAAGGAATTATCTAAATCTTTGAAAATTTCTAAGAAATTCAAGGAAGAGTTAAAATTGGCTAATCTTGAAAAAGAGTAATTACTTGTTAGATTAGTTGAATCTAATAAAAAAAATGAATTTTTGAGAAATCAATTTCCTCTCAAGATGAGAAGATGAAAAGCTTGGAACAAGAGTTAGCTGAGTCTACTGCAAAACTTGAAAATTTGATTAGTACCAAGCCTGCTGATGATAACAGAATTGTTTCTGTTTCTCTTAAGCCTAAAACTGAGAATGTTTATATCCCTCCTTTCAAAAGGAATAATAAAGAAAAGGCTTATTGTGCTAGGTTAGACAAAGGTAAAAGTTCTGATGTAGACGCTAAAGTTTCTAAACCTATGTCTAAACCTATTGTTAGAGAGTATAATAAATCTGTTTTTGTGCCTACTTGTCACCATTGTGGTGTTGTTGGTCATATTAGACCAAACTGTTCTTTGTTGAGGCAAAAACAAAAATCTGAGACTAGATTTGTTGTTAGGAATACTGATATTCCTAAATTTGTTCCTGTTTGTCACTTTTGTGGTGTCTCCGGTCACATTCGTCCTAATTGTCATAAATTGAAATTTAAGCATTCTGTATGTCAATCTAGGATATGTGATGATATTTCTCGTGCCATAAGTCCATATAAATTGTTTCATATACTTTTGAAGAATTTGAGCTTGTTGGCTTGTGAAAGGAATTTGCAGGATTTTAGTCTATCTCAGAAGATTGGTGTAATTCCTCAAATACACTCTGCTTTTCATGGATTTTCACCTACAAAGCCGAAGACTCGTGCTATATGGGTGAGAAAAGATCCTTTAAGGTGAGTGTTGCTGACTTGTCCCTGTTTTAATTCTTTCTATTGTTTGTGGACATGTCTTGTTTTTGTTTTTGGTTGTTTTGTTTTTTCTAGGTTGTTTTTTTTTATTAAAAAAAAATCCAAAAACATTGAAAAATTTTCAAAAAGACAAAAATATTTTATTTTGTGTCTTGTTTTATTTTTCTTGAGGATTACATGAGTTCTGATATCTTTCTTGATTTAGAACATGCTTGACATTGTGGAGAAACTTGAATAGTTTGTGCTAAGCTATTTTTGATTTTGTGTGAGGATGTACTAGTTTGTACATGTACTCATGGGTTAATTAAGAAATTGATATTTCTTGTTTGTGTACCATTTATAGCTTAGTTAAGCATTGTCATGCATTGCATTTGCATTGTTCATTTAGCACAATGTGTGTCTTTTGTTTTTGGTCATAAATTGTTTTTCAAAATCTCAACAAGTGGTTATAAAGTTTGTTAAAACCAAAAAGATTTTTGTGTTTTGTATTATACATCTTGGATTTATAATCAAGGATTGACCATATTATTTTACATAACATGTTTATGTACCTTATTTAGCTTGGATGAGCTTACTATATTGCACTTTACTAGTTGAAAATTTGTAGTGCATGTTGTGTGGGAAAGATGTGTGTGGTTTTTAATCACTTTGCCTTAATCATGAAGTCACATATTCTTTGACTGTCGGACTTGATCCTTTTGAGAAAGGCATAAATAACCATCTCACCACTGTTCACTAGCCAATCATGAACACCTTAGTGCATATCATAAGATTTTGTGCTCGAGAAAGTGTAGCACATGCACAAAAAGAACATAAGGTGTAGCCTCAATTAAATTAAAACTGGTGTGTACTATTAGGCTTGATGCCAATTCACTTAATTCAAACCGGTGTGTACTATTAGGCTGAATGCCAATTCACTTATAAATAAGAGGCAATAATGAAAGAAGCTTACATGATTGCAAGCTTTTGTTCTAGGAGATGTGGGAGTTATAGGATGTAACTCTTTAGGTGATAGTCTCTTTTAAATTCTATGTGATGAATTGTTGTAGACTTTGTGATTGATTACTATTCACATATCACCTCATATGTATCTCAAGCTTTTTCTAGTTGCACACACTACACAAGTTACTCTTTGCTAAACTTGGTATATTATATTGTGTGTGATTTTGTTGTGGCCATCCAAAATTAAAAGTTCCTTGATTTTAATGCAAAATGTGTTTCAAGTTTAAAAAATTTGAAAATATCTTGAGATTTGTGCACAGCATATTTGTTGCTTAAGAAAATTCAATGGGAAAATAATTGAAACTTGTTTTTTTAAGAAAATTGGGTTTAAAATTTGGGTTTTTGAAAAAACATTCCATCTCATACTCATGCATTTTGTTTTCGTTGTTCTAATACTTTGAGGAGTTGTTTTCAAAATTAGGTTTGTGTTTTTCAAAACTGTGTTTTTTTCTCAAAAATTTTGTGAGCCTCTGCCCAGTTCGATCGATCCATTCTGATTTTCGATTGATCGAGAAAGTGCTTTAATTTGTTTAAAAATGACTGTTTCATTCGATCGATCGAATGTATTTTTCAATCAATCGAAAGTCGCGAATTAGGTTTTTAAAAAAAGGTTTTGTTCTTGATCCGAATTGGGGCTTTTATGAAATTGGGTTGAATTTGATGAAATTGGCTTGTTGTCTTGATGAAATTAGGCATTATAATCTATGTGCTGTGTTTTGTAATGCTCAATTCATCAATTTGTTTAAAAATTCAACAAGTGGTTTTCAATTTTGGGTTTTTGTTAGAAACTCCATGCTCAAGCCAATTTTGCCAATTTGATCTCAATTGAACTTAGTTTTACTGCATTAGAGCATGCATCATGACATATTTTGTCTTGCATCTTTTATGTTTAGGATTCACATGCATTGCATTGATTTTTGTATTCATCTTGCAGTTTTGCAGTCATATCTCTCATTGTTTTCACACATAGCATGCATACACTTTACTACATTGGGTACTCAACTTGATCAAAAAATTGATTGATTAATTTTTGAGCTATGTACTTTCTAGTATATGCCTTTTTTATGTGTGAACTGTAGAAAATATTTTTCTTAAGAGATATGATGGATAATCAATATGCAAATATTTTCTCTACTCATGCAACTGTTTATGGGTCACATAATGCCATGTTTGCATTTTATTGAAAGAGAGAATTTTTTTTCTTCATGTGTATCCTCACCTTAGTTTTTAACTTTGGTTTGTGTGTTTTTAACTTTGGTCCAGCTGGTGAGGATGTTCCTGATCCTGCTGGTGCTGCTATTCCCCACCCCCTTTATTTTTCCCCAAAACTGTTTTTCCCACAACTTGTTTTGTTTTTCCTATTTTTATAGGGGGATAAAAGTTTTTTTTACTTGTGTTGTTCATAGGGGGAGCTGTCTCTATTTTCTATAGAGTTGAATTGTTTTGTGTTCCTCTTAATTCTCTATTTTCTCTTATCCTTTATTGCGTATGTTGACTATTTACTCTTTGTATGAGTTGTCTTTGTCAATGCGTGACAAAAAGGGGGAGAAATTATTGATTTATGGGAATCATGTTTGTCTTGTTTAGGGGGAGTTGAAATTATTTTTGAAAGGGAAGAAAATAAAAACTTTTTGTTGTATCTAACTTAGGGGGAGAGTTAGTTTACTTATGTTTTTATTTATGTTTCTTGTTTCACTTCTTATTGATTTATACTTATGAGTTCTTCATTGGTATATGTCTTTATTTTGTGCTATGTGAAATCAAGAATTTATTTTTGTTGATTTACTGTTTTTCTGTCACACATGCGTTTATGCGTTTGTTGAGTGTTTCAGGAATATACAGGTGCATTCGATTTGGCTGCTGTCTACACTTGCAACTGATGGATAGTAGTTAAGATTGGATTTGTTGTTATGAGCATTATCTTTGTATTGGGCTATTTGTAACTTTGAGCATTTCATGTTTGTGATGTGTTTTGTCACGGATTGCCAAAGGGGGAGATTGTTGGGTTCTAAGAAATTAGGAATTAATGTATTAGAACTTCAATTTGTATTTTGTTGGCAAACCATGATCAAAACATTTAGTCTAGGTTTAGGCTTGCTCAAAGTATGTTTATTTGTAAAATTGGAATCGAGTGATTGCAGAATTTATTGGACTAAATCTGTAAGTCTCGATCGATCGAAACTTAGACTCGATCGATCGAACCACGTACAGATTTATTTTTCTGCAGAGTTCCAGTTCAGCCCAAACTTTATTTAAACGTCTTGGGGTTCAAGTAAAACACTTCTATATATAAGGGAAACCCTAGAACGTTTTTGGGACTTTGAAGAGAGAGATTAGAGTGCCTCCTGTGCCTCCTTTTATCTTTAGGGTTTTGTACCCAAACCTCTCTAAGTCTTTGTTGCTCAAACATTGCTGTTTATGTGAATCTCTTGTGAGATCATTGAGGAGCTTTCCTTCACATATACTTAGGGTTTCCAAGATTCAAGATTATGTCAAGAACTTGGTAATCATTCAGTTGCAGATTCAAGAACTTAAAGATACACAAGCGGGGTGCTTGTACTTGATTGAAGAGTCCAAGAAAGAAGGAGTCCGTGGATTCGGAGCTTGCACGTGGTCGTGTCAGTAAGTTCTACTGGTGGGTAGCATTAGGAAGTCGAGTGGGGAGCTTGTAAGTCCTTTTATATGAACTTCGATTCTTTCATAGTGGATTCAGGTTTGCCTTGAGGATAGGTGGGTAAAATCCTCCCCAGGTTTTTTACCGGTTTGGTTTTCTTGGGTGATCATATCTTGTATTATTTATTATTCCGCTGCTATATATTCTTGATATGATTGTTTGATTGTTTTAACCTAGAATTGTTTAATTTGACTAAGTAACAGCTTGGCTAATTAACTAGGCTACGCAATCTAATTGTGGTTTAAGGGGTCTAAATTTCCATCAATATATTTAATAGGTCAATATAAAAACACTAACCTCATTATACGCGCTTTGCGAGTGCGATGAGTCTTATTTATTTTTTTTTATTTTTTTTAAGATATGCATTACTAGAAGAGTGTCCTATTTTGTAGGCATTTTAAGTGGAGTTGGAGATATATTTTTACCGGGTCGTCATCAAGATTTTTCCATGTTAAACGTAAAGTTTAATTGTATTTCTAAACCACATAAAAGTCCACTTCAAAGAGAGGAATTCTCTTATTAATAGTATAAATAATCATAATAAATACTTATTGATAAGTATCATAATTCTCAAATTTTTTTTTTGAGATAGTTACAACTAATCCCATGATGGGAAGATAATTACTTAAAAATAATGTTATTTGACAATTTTCAAATCTTATCAGTTATTTTATTCTAATCCCATACAACAGGCCACATTTTTAGACAAACTCAACCAATCACAAAATTTCTTTAATTAATTTTAATTAGTGACCAATCAAAATTAATTTTCATTAATTATGTGTGATTAGTCTCACCCAATTAAATGCATGCTAACTGTTAGAATTTGATCTTGCGATATCTTTCAATCCAACCGTTGATTGAGAAACAGAATGTATTGTTGTGATAGATGAAACGTCCAGATCATTCTTATGAAATGTGATTAATGAGTAGGTGACTCAATTACAATCATATTTTTGGATATGTGAAATGACCATCTTGCTACCTTTTAAGATTAAACTAGCATGTAACTCCAAGCAAACGCGTGGATGCATTTAAAATTAAACAAAATTTTTATTATAAAATATAAATAATTAGTCAAATAATTATTTAAAAAAGAAAAAATCATGTAACACATGCATTCATGCATATGTATAGATACATTTAAAATTAAACACAATTTTTATCATAAAATATAGATAATTAGTCAAATTATTTTTTTAAAGTAAATATATTTAGTCACATATTAAAATTCTTAGCTAAATTTAATACTACCGATTATCTTTTTTTCTTTTTTTTTTTTTTCTAATTTTTAATAAGATAGAACATGTTGTGATTTTTATTTTATTTATTTTTTAAGAAACATGTGGTGATTTTTATTGAGTATATATAATTGTTTTTCTTTTTTAAATTTTATAGTTCATTAATATTAGATTCTTAGTATTTTGCATTCATTAATTCACTTGAAACAAAGATTAAAAAACTTAAGTATACACATGACACATGCTTAAGTGGATAATTATGGTGTAGTCTCCACATAAATTTAGACACATGCAAAATTGGATTATAATTTCAAATTCTAGTTCAACTTTCTCTAAGTTTTACCTATTAATATATATATATATATATATAGATGACTTATAAATTTGAATTTTTTTTAGTTATATGATTATGTTTTTTATGGTTTATTAGATTGGACTCCTCATTTTCTACACTAAATTAACTAATTTGGCACAAAAATTTAAAAATTTAGATTAGATGAGACACGAGGTACAAAATTAAACTATAATTGAAATTCAATTTTTACACTAAATTAACTCACTTGGCACAAAATTCTAAATTTAGATTAGATGAGACGCGTGGCACAAAATTAAACTCTAATTGAATTTCAATTTGAAAATTAATTGAATTTTCTCTCTGTTTTACCTATTATTAGATATATAGATTAATTATGGGTGTTAAATGAGATATCTACAATTAGTTACTTAGAGTCCTCTAGTAATCCACATTGTTTGGATTTTAGTTATTTTTGTTTTCCATATCTGCTGTGCATATAAAGCAGATCTTGTACATTCAAGGCCTTATAGCTAAATTGACACCTCCTCATGCACAAAGTGCTTGGGGGTTTAGGGGGAAAGGGTTCGAGCTGTGGGGTTAGCAGCATGTTGTAATTATCTCTCTCTCAAAAAAAAAAAAAAAAAAAATTGGACCATATTTTTCCAAAGTCTTATTTCTTGATAATATCCATGGCAACAAAGAGCATTGCATTTCGTTTGGCCCTACTGTGCATTATCGTTGCTATCCTCTTTCCTCTTCATGAATGTATGTAAATAGTAATGTTTTAAGAGACTTAATAATTATTAGAGAAATGCTATGTTTATAATATTTTCACAACAAATTATAGATAGTAAGTTGTTATTGGTTCTAATTTGAACCTATTACTGAAATTATTTTTTTGCTCTACCAATAACAACCCGTAACAACCTGCCATTTAGAATTTGTAGTGAAAATATTGTGGACATAACATTTCTACTAGTGCGTAGCCAGAGGTGAGTGAGGGGGCACCTCCCCTTTGACTCCTCTTAAAAAGTCCATTATACATGCATATGTAAAATTGAGTTATTCTCCTGATGTAGAATACTTGCATATGTAAAATTGAGTTATTCTCCTAATGTAGAATACAAAAACAAAGAAACATTTTCCCTAAACAAACTGTACACATGAAATAAATAATAAAAAACAAATCTTCCAATTGAGAAAGTTTAGAGACACAATAAAATCTCAAAATATTTTCACAATATTCTTATTTTTAGTTGAGATGAATCTCAGAATACTTTATTTTACACTTAATTTATTTTAAAAATATTGTGAGATTTTTTGGTGTTACTAAAACAACTCCTTCCACTTTAAAGAACTTAACTGGTAAAGTCTTTTATGGTTAAATAAAAGATCTGAGGTTCAATACTTGCTCACACCAAAAACCTATTGGTGTCTAGGTTTAATGATAAAGAGCTATTATTAGGAGCAGACACTATAAATTACACTCTCTCTAAAAAAAGAAAAATAAAAACCAATCAGCCTAACACAAAATAGATGCCACCAAACTTGTTAAAGCTATTTACACTTTTGACAAATATTCACTTTTTCTTTATTCTTTATTCTTTTTTCACTTATCCAAAGTTCCTTCTTTACATTTCAAGTTCAGCCCGTGTAACTCAAATTACACAAAATAATAATAATAATAATAATAATAATAATAATAACTAGTCTCATCACAAGCGCTTCGTACATGCGATGAAGCTCTTTTATTATTATTTTGAGTTTAATGTAATTTTTCATTTTGAATATATCTAATCTAATCTAAAATTTCGAATTTGAAAATAAGTAAACGGCTAGTGTAGGGGCTAGGCTTTTGTTCTCTAGCGACGTGGGTTTTCAGGATTTTCACCCTACTAAGGGCTGATCTTGTAGTGTAAGGCTTGACACCTTAATCCCACGTCGGCAGGAGAAGTGCCCCGATACAATGAATTTGTAGAGAGTGGGTTGAAGGGCTAGGCATTAGCGAATATTACAACGATTGATGTGGGTTTACCAGATCATCAAATGAGATTTAGTTAAGTTTTCTAAGGGGAAGTTCGTCCTCGGCCCAGTCCGAGGAGTTCTTCCCTGATTACTAATGAAAATAGGGGTTGTCCCCTCCGAACCCTCTTTTCTCTGGGGTTTCATTCTATTATATAGTCCTGTTCAGTTGATCTCTGCTTTCCACTTGTTGATCATCTGAGCCTGTGTCTAGGGGCTTATCCTATCAGCCGCCTTTTCAGACCTCTTGTTAGTTGAAGTAACCAAGGTATTGCTGTTCTACGGTCAATTCTTTATTAATGCGGCCAGAGCGTCAATGGCGTGCTTTTAATGTGGGGATGACAGCTTCCCTACGGATTATTCCTTCGCCATATTCCCCCGACCGACTCTGGGTACTTGTCTTTTTTCTTTAGCATGCCCTGGAAGGGTGCTTTTGGTGGGGCGCCGACCTTCCCCTCTTCAATATTGGTCGGCCGAGGACATGGTCGTCCTTGGTGGTGCTCCTTGATAATTTGGGCCTTCCCCGCTTATCCTCGGATACTGTACTGTCCTTGGCATGAGCCTTGGGCCTGATATGGAGTGGGCTGGGGTTGCTAAATCTTTGGGCCCCACAATAGCCCCTCAAAATTCTGCTGCCCGGCTCCTCGATTGGGGAGGAGGATTTTGATGTTCTTGGGTCCTTGTCGTGGCTTGCCAAGTCTTGCCCTCCATCAGTTCCAGTGCCTTTTTGCCTGTTCAAGGCACGTTCCTGACGCCTTAGTATGCGGAGCGCGCCCACATTAAATTCGAGCGGCTTTATACTCCCCACGTTCAATCGATGTGATGACAATCTAACGGTGGTGATCCTCCTGACTTTATGGGTGGGAAAACTCGCACGGTTATTATTTTTTATTGGGGGTATAAATACCCATTTGAATTGATCCGCCTCTTCACTTTTGCATTCAAGAGCTCTTGCGCACATGCGACGAACTTGGTCAAGCCTCTAACCGACCTTACGCATCCTTTCAACATAAAAAGCCTGTTCGAGGAGTCTTTCCTCATTCCTGTAAGTTCTATTCTCTTTCCGATTCATACTTTTCCGCCTGAGTTCCTTTTCCTTTTATTCCTCTTTCTCTCTCTCCTTCGTCTTTCCCTGAGCCCTTCGTTAGTTCTTTAGGATAGGTAGGTTTAAGAAGTTAGTTAAGTCTGAGAAGGTGATGGAAAAATTCGTTGCTGACTATAAGATCCTTGGTACTGTGGGTTTGAGGTACTATGGATAAGGGGAATGGGTAGGAGAAAAAAGGGTGAGGTGGCGATTCTCATAATTGCCTTGTTGGAGGGTGGTATGAGGATCCTCATGGGGCCAGTGATGAGGGATTATCTTAGGCATTTCGGCTTAGCTCCCACCCAGTGTGCCACCAATGTGTTCAGGATCTTAGGTTGTGTGGATGCCTTGAACGAGAAGATGGGGCTGGGGTTAACCCACTACGATGTAAACTGGTGCTACAACTTCCAGTGTCTTAAGGGGAAGTCTTATTACATAAAGACGAGGGACGATAGGGTTCGGCTCATCCAGTGCCTCCTTGAGTCCAGTAAGGGTTTGAACAAAGACTTTCTTTTTGTGTCCGGAGAGTGGCACGATGGCCTTCATTGTCCGACAGTGGAGGGTACACCAGGTAGGGCATTCAGACTAGGAGAGGGTCTAATTTCTTGTGTCTTCACGCTGTGCTTTGCTTGGTTGTTAACAGGAACTTGTTTTCTTTTATGCAGATCTGCACACTTTTGAGCATCACTTCGGCTTGGTTAACAAGGAGGATTTGCAAACCGTACTGAGGTCGAAGATTTTTGTGAATGAAGCCAACAACCAAGTTAGAGCTGCTCATAAGATCCTAGGATACGAACTAATCCAAAGATCGTTCTCGACTCCAAAGTGCATGATCCGAGCTAAAGATCCTCGGCTGCATAAGATCACCATGGTCGAGCACAGATTTTTGATCCCCGAAGAATCTCCCGTTCCGGAGGGCGTACCATTGGTGGGTACCTCTTCATCAACTCAAGTTGCAGAGGTTAAAGGGGGAGAGCTAGGAAAAGAGGAAGTGGTTGACTTAGGTTCGTCCGAGGACGAATTTGACGTGTTCAATCAATTCCACTTGCCCGAGGACCCTTCTGGCGATTTGGGTGACCCCAGCTTAGCTGAAGTGGACCTTTTATCCGAAGAAGCCCCTCCTCGGCTGAAGATGAGTTTCAAGAGACGACCTCAGACAAGCCTGCTAGCCCTAATTGAGGGGCAGTCGCAGAAGGATGCGCTGGGAAAGTCTCCTCCCAAGCCTTCTCCTCTCTCATCCTAACAGAGTTCGCCATCTGGATCCAAACTCACCAATCCTAAGCAGAAGAAAGACAAAGGAAAGAGGCCTATGGGGGGCGAAGAGTTTGATCCTTCCTAGGACGATGACAACGCTCAGCGGCCCTTGAAGCAGCTGAGAGCAGGGCGCCGAGTTCAGGACAAATAGACTACCATCCAGCCCGGGGCCTAGGCTTGGCTTCCTGCCCCCATGCTCCATGGGGAGCCCTTGATGGATGATGCCTCCCTTAGGGACCTTCGAGGGGGTGAGGGTGCGCATGTGGCTGATGCATTGGGGAGGTCCTTGCTACTCCCCACAGATATAGCCCAACTGGGGGTTCTGAGGAGTAAGGAGGTCTTCCTCAGCCTCAAGCGATACTTAGGCATGGTAAGTTTTCTGATTATTTGCGATTCTCTTGACTTCCTGTCTTTTGGCTCCTTACTTATTGCGCACTGGTTTTAATTGGCAGGCTATCCAGGCTACCTTTAGGTTGAAGGATATAGCTAGTAGCCAAAGCAGGGCCGCGGGCTTGGAGCGTGACAAGCTGCTAGACACTGCGCGGACCCTCAAAGTCTCCAAGGCTGATCTTTCAAAGGCGAAGGGGGAGTTGAAGGAGATGAAAAGGGCTCGAGACATCGCCGAATCAGGTCTTGCTAGCGCCCAAAAGCAGGCCCTAGATCAAACAGAATGCCTATTTAAGGTGGAGGATCAGCTGAGGGTCGCCAAAGAGGAGGTCGCGACCCTGGAACAGAGGGTGCTCGAGGCAGAAGGGGTCAAAGGCGTCGTGGAATTTGCCAGGGATGAGGCTTTGAAAGCCAAGGAAAAGGCTGAGTCTGCCAGGGCCGAGGCTGAGGCTTCCAAAGGTAAGGCTGAGCAGGAGGCCTACGAGTTAGAGGTGGTTGAGACAGAAGCCATTCTTAAAGCTCAAGTGCTTGGGGTATGCAAACTTTATTGTTCCCAGGTGTGGAATGAAGCCTTGAAATAGGCAAGTGTTAAGGCTTCATCTGACCTGTGGAAGGTAGAGAGTGTGTATTACCCTCTTGCCATTCGTGAGGTTGCTCTTCCCAGCTCCGAGGTCGAGGTGACTCTTGAGGGAGTTGGGGCTGTTCCTGATGAAGATGCCTCGGCTGCTACCACTTCAGACGAGCCCGCAAAGGAAGTTGCCCCTCCTAAGGCCGTTGAGACAAGCAAGAGTCCCAATGCGGATACGCCCTGGGAGGTTGCGAACCCCTTAGCTAATGCCCAAGCCCCTCACGTTGAGGAGATATCTCTTTCAGCTGACCTTCCCCGGGCTGTAATCCCAAGTGAGGGTAACGAGGACCCTGAGACCTCTTCTGCCCAGCCCCCTGAGGGAGGAATTGAGATGAAGTTGAAAGAATGATCCTATGCAGCACCTTTGCTTTGTTTGTTTTTTTTTTTTTTTTTTTTTTTTTTTTTTTTTTTTTTTTTAGCATTGTAATGGCACTTTTACCTTATGTAACTCTTAAAGATTCAGTGAAGTGCATACTTTATTTTCTCTTACTCGTCCTGTTTGTATTATTATTTTATTTTTTTTATTTGCACAATCCTGGCTTTAATTGCACTTCAGCTGACCACATCGATAATTATAATAGTGTATGGAGGTTTATGCAAATGGAGACCTACTTCTCTCTTGTTTTTAATTTAGAATCGGGGTAGGTTGAGGTCATCAAACCCTTCAATTATTTAGTAAGTGTTTAAAGTTATGGAAACAGGGGAACTCTCTAGAGCCAAGTCCATGGCACCCTAAAACGCTTTAAGTGATGCTCATGGGCTTAATTCCTTAGATCTCGTTATAGGAAAGATCATCATTGTTTGCAATGATCACGATGGGCATTAAAGTAATTAATCAAGTCGGACTAACCTGTTCATGGGCTTTGTTTGACATCCAGGCAGACTTTGTATAGTGTAAATTTTACCAAGGCCGATGATCCAAGGATTAGGCACAGCTCCGATTTTACCCCGCAATTAGGTTATTCTTAAAGTAGTTAGTTTTCCCATAGGCTTGAGTCCGAGGACCATGCAAGGCTTTGGTTCTATCTAACACTTAGCTTTTCTGAAGTACCTAGTTTCCCCACAGGTTTGAGTCCGAGGACCATGCAATACCTTGGTTATGTCTAGGACCTAGTTTTCTTCTGAAGTAGTTAGTTTCCCCATAGGCTTGAGTCTGAGGACCATGCAAGGCCTTGGTTCTGTCTAACACTTGAAGTTTTCTTTTCTGCTTGGAGTGAAGGGACTCATCCTCAGCGTTAGGGAACCTACCCTTAGGGTGATAACGGCCTTTGAGCTTGCTCCGCCGAGGGGGGACCCTTCTTTGGTTTGGCTTCTTGGCCCGACGCTGGTCCGAACATGGGTGAGCTCGTCCTCCACCCCTATATATGGCAGTAGCGCCTGCCTGGCGCGCCACTTCCAATTACGAGGCGTCTTTTGGGCTATTCGAGTAACGCGCTTGACGCTTCGGTGCGCGAGGCATATTCTCATTAATATCCTTACGGATTTACGAGGATCCAGTGGCTGGTGAGCTCTTTGAAAATTGGGCGGAGTTAATACCTCCAGTAATTCTTCCTTAGGATTCTGTGCGGGCTGGTTTTCATTAGCTCTTACCTTCTATATAAGGCATCTTGGGATAATCTTTTTCTCAAGTTCCATAAACACTTGGGTTCAATAGGGACTCAAGACTCTCCGTTCTCTGGGCACTTTCAAGGGCCTTGCCAAAATAGTGACTTGTGCCTGAGGAGATGGAGTGGCACTGGAAAAGGGTAGGGACCAGGAAGCCAAGCCCTCTTCAGGAGCCTAGAATGCCACCTCGATCCTGGACGACACAACGGAGACGAAATAAGCAGAGGCCAAAGACCCTCATTCTTTTCAACCTAGCCAGAGAGAGGACTCCCCTTGCAGTTAGGAGGGAAATCCAAAAGGAATATAACGTCTCTCCTCCACGCGCGGGTCCACCGGCCTTCCAAGCTGGTAGTGATTCGCCAGTGCCCGGTCGTCGTGGGACTGGGAGAGAATCAAGGGAAAACCTTAAGGTGAGACCATCAGGCGCCACGGCTTCTTCTTACTTCTCCTTACCAATGCCGCCCATGCTGGCCCGGGAGCTGTGGACGGTCTTATAACAGGCTTGTCTCCGCCTCTCCCTCCATGCTTAGCTTGGCTTTAAAATAAGCCTGCCTAGGCCATTTTTTTTTTAGAACAAGCCTGCCTAAGCATTTACCTTCGTAGTTAGCTTTAAAACAAGCCTGCCTAAGCCTTTGTTACACAATGTAACTTTTCTTTACTTAATAAAGAAGTAGCCACATTTCGTTTACTTTACTTCTTGAATCTTTCATTTCTTTATGATAATTGCCTTCTGAATGAGTACGTTGCCGTTGTTTGTGTTTTTTTTTTTTTTTGAACTTGGAAGAGGTGTTGTTATTGATCCTTTCACACCAACCGCCGCACTCGCTAATCCTCTAGTCCTTCCTGCAGACGGTGCCAATTGTAGGGGTTGGGCTTTTGTTCTCTAGCAACGCGGGTTTTCAGGATTTTCACCCCACCAAGGGCTGACCTTGTAGTGTAAGGCTTGACACCTTAATCCCACGTCGACAAGAGAAGCGCCCCGATACAATGAATTTGTAGAGAGTGGGTTGAAGGGCTAGGCATTAGCGAATATTACAACAATTGATGTGGATTTACCAAATCATCAAATGAGATTTAGTTAAGTTTTCTAAGGGGAAGTTCGTCCTCGGCCCAGTTCGAGGAGTTCTTCCTTGATTACTAATGAAAACAGGGGTTGTCCCCTCTGAACCCCTTTTTCTCTGGGGTTTCATTCTATTATATAGTCCTGTTCAGTTGATCTCTGCCTTCCACTTGGTGATCATCTGAGCCTGTGTTTGGGGGCTTGTCCCATCAGCCGCCTTTTCAGACCTCTTGTTAGTTGAAGTAACCAAAGCATCGCTATTCTACGATCAATTCTTCATTAATGCGGCTAGAGCGTCAGTGGTGTGCTTTTAATGTGGGGATGATAGCTTCCCTATGGATTATTCCTTCGCCATATTCCCTCGACCGACCCTGAGTACTTGTCTTTTTTTCTTTAGCATACCCTGGGAGGGTGCTTTTGGTGGAGCGTCGACCTTCCCCTCTTCAATATTGGCCGGCCGAGGACATGGTCATCCTCGACAGTGCTCCTTGATAATTTGGGTCTTCCCCGCTCATCCTCGAATACTGTATTGTCCTCGGTATAGGCCTTGGGCCCGATATGGAGTGGGCCGGGGTTGCCAAATCTTCCGACCCCACAGCTAGGTTTAGTATTATTGTATTAAACGTGCTTGAAATATATTCCAATAGAGAGTGTGCTAATTTTTAGGAAAAGTTTAACTGGTAGTTTTTTTTTTTTTTTGAATTTTTTTGAATTACAATTTTAACCCTATTTTTAATTTTTTAAGGATAAGGATTATCTAATTAGATTAAGGGTATTTTTGACATTTTTAAAGGCATAACTAACTTTCTGAATTGTCTTAATACATAGAGAAGAGATAATAATAATAATGTCTTGTACGGTACTAAAGCATTAAAATGTCCGTTACTTTTTTCTCCATCATCTCCTTGCATTTTCAAAGTTCCAAAATTTGAGTTTCTACCATAAATCCAAAATTTTACATAACTAGAAGAATAGAGAAAAGTTAAAATTTATTTTCTCAATTTATTTTGAAGAATCAAATTAGATTTCTAAACTTTATCTACATAGATTCATCTCTTACTTTGATAATTAATCGTCATTTACTATGAATTAGATGTTTTACAATTGTTTAATTTTAATAAATTTTGTATTACAATTACCGTTTGTTTATAATTTTATAATTAATATCGATTAAAAATATTAAGTTATTTTTTTATTATTGTCTTTTAATCTTGGCCTCCCCTACACAAACATTATACTAGTTTAAAGTAAAATCAGATCATTAATTAAACTCCATGGCTTATCTATTGCAATAAAATAAATACATGTTGATGTAACTTTGCTCTAATTTTTTCAATATGACATGAGCAGGCAATGAAAACAAGGGCGTTAGCGACAAAGGAAATTATCATCCGGATATGACTCTTACATTCTGCGATTACAGACAGAGTGTGTGGTGTTGCGACACGCAATGCTACTTTAGCAGTGAAGAATGTGAAAGTCATTGTGGTCCAGCTGGTCCACAACCACCAACCCCTTCCTGATCGATCGAGTTGCCTTCCGATTTTATTACCCATATGTACATATAAATATATAAATAAAAGTCTATTATTATTATTATTATTATTTTTTGTTTGAATAAAATGTTGGTGTCATTGTTGGATGGTTTGATTATGTATCTAAAGTTCGGCACAAAATTTGGCACAATATAATGTTCATGAATTTATAGTGAACTATTCTACATTTGGCACAATCTAATGTCAGTTAATTTGTAGCTTTAGTGGCTAGTGTGTTGTGCTGCTACTGTAGTTTTAGTATTGTAATTCATTGAATTGAAGTCTGATTCATGCACAAAAGAAAGGAAGAAATAAGCCCAGACAATGAGGACTCTGAGATTGAAGAAATAAAGGACCTACAACAGGATGGAACCTAATTTATGAGGGTAGCATTATAATAAAGATTGTTAACAACCCATGAAACAGGTGCATTCTTTATTTTTCTAAAACTTCCTACAAAACTTGTAAATGTTTTTTAGAAAGGGGCTTTTATAAATTTTATTCAAAGTGTATTTTAGACTATGAATTATGAGTAAACGTTAGAAACCTAGTTTAATTTAAAAAGTAAAAATATAAAACAAAATATGTACCTTTGGTTTCAAGAGGCATCGTAGATCCAGAGCAAGCAAGTAAATCAGATCTTTATCTATAAATTCTCACTAACACAGTGCTAAACTTAAAAATAAATAATAAAAAAAATCACACATAGTCAACATTCTCAGAGCTCAACGGAGATGGTTTAAACATATGAAATCGGACATTCTTCAGATGTCACAGCTTCTTAGGTATATAAAAAAAGGTCCAGGCAAGAATATTGTGCTATCTTTCGACAGCACATTTCAGATTACAGGATACAGCTGAAAAACGTTAGGTGCTAGTGCCAGTCTAGCTGCTTTGACAAGCCAGCAAGCTAGTGGCATTAGCGCCTTACCCTTAAGTGAGTAAGAGCTTCTTCCTTCGCTCCACTCCCCTTACAGTACTTTTAGAATTCGAATTCTCTAAGCTCCTTCCTGGACTTCCAAGTTGGTTTTTCAAAAAAAAAAAAAAAAAAACCATTCTGAAATAATTGCAATACCTTTTTATGTTTTATTTTTTTATGTCACTAAAAAGCATAGGCATGTCCTTACTAGCAAAACCTTGGTGACAACGACAATTTTGGAAAGAAGTTGTTGGACGTTTCTTCTCATCTTCTGAGAGCGGGAGAAACTGAAAGAAATTGTAGAGGAAGGAATTTTCGGTATTGTAGAGAGTTGGAACATTTGGAGAAATTATTAGGTCTGTCAGATGTGAAATGGTTATCTTAACCAATAAAACGCTGTTATTTATGCAAATTTGACGTCACTTGCTAATTTTTTTAATTATTATTATTATTTTTTATTTCTTAGGCTGATTAGGAAGTTGACTCACACATTTGCACATGTGGCATCATTTTATTGATTAGGGAGACCACTTTAGCAATCCTCTTAGTGGACCTAATAATTTCTTGAACATTAAGTAAATAAAACTTGGTAAATGGTAATCATTGTGTGAGTGTGTAATCAAACAGAGATAAAGTTCAAATTTTTAGCAATTTTCTCTAGCATTTATGTGCAAGTTACTTTCTGAGAGGGTTTTAAAATTTGAATTTCAAATAAAATCGGTATTTTAGATAGAGAACAAAAAAGAAATTCCTAAAATTTAGAAGCTTGTGGGGTTTTATTTTACAAATTTATCCCCTTTAATTGAAAACTTATAAGTGAGCAGTGAAGAGATATTTTGAGATATTCAAGACTTAGAATCCACAGTTTGGAAGCCCTTCAAATAGGAGTCCAAATCTTATGTCTCATGTATTGTGTTCCACTCCATACTCTACCAATAAAATTTGGACAGCTGGCCTTTTTCTTTGAGTGAAATAACGTGAGGGTTAATGTTCACGTTAGAGTTAAGGGTGTTCACGGTGTGGTGTGATGCAATTTTGGGCCATTTTTAGCACCACACTTTGGGGTGTGGTTTATCCAAAATCATAACTAAATCGCATATGTGACTTCAAAAATGAGGTGCGGTGCGATGTAGTTTAGAGTTTAGTCAAAACTATAACCGCATCATACCTCATTTTTATGATCATGTGTGCAGTGTGGCATATAAAATGCAGTTAGAAGTCAGTATATTTTTCATATTTTGGGCTTTTCCTGCCCAACATAAACTAATTTTTCCCTTTTTTTTGGGTCAAGTTTTAAACTATTGAGTTATTTTTTCTTTATTTTGGGTTGGCTTTCCTAATCAACACTTGTTAGGGTTATAATTTTTTTTTTTTTGAAAACTAGGGTTATTAAACTATTAATAATATATTTAATATTAAAAAAAATAAATATATTAATATATAGTCAAGGTGTGGTGCAGTGCGGTTTGTGCAGTTTTCTTATTATAAAACTGTAAACTGCATTGCACCATGCAGTGTGGTGCAGTGCGGTGCGGTGTGGTGCACTGTTATTTGTGATGCAGTGCAGTTATGCCATTTTGTGGACTGTTTTGGTGAGATTTTTGTGGTTTGGTGAACACCCCTAGTTAGAGCAGTTGGGCTAAATCTCACATTAACCTATGCTTCTGCTGCTTTTGTTTTTCTTCTTCTCTCTGTGGTCTCAAGACTCTGTTCATCTTCTTCTTTACTACCCACCAGTCACAAACACATCCACTGTTGTATATATAGATATATACATGGATAGGTTGTAATAATGATGTTTGAGTTTAGAGAATAGTGTTTCATAAAGTGAAAATTCAAGTTTTGGAATTTCTAAGTGAAAATTTGAAATACAGCATTTTCGATCGGTCGAAGTTTTGGCTTGATTGAAAGAAAATGATAAGAAAATAATCCTGGAGTTTTTGGATGTCTCGATCACTGTTCTATTTCTGTTCAACCGATCGAAAATAGCACTCGATCGATCAAAAGTAATTTTTGATTAATCAAAAATCGTGAAACAGGATTTTCTGCGGAATTTTCTAATGATTGTTCAGAAAGGTTGAAGAGGTTTCAAGCCTTACGAACGGTTTTATGAAACATTTTAACTCTCCATACATGCTTTTTGATGAAATATAGCCTTATGGGTATAAATAGAGGCTTATGTTCGTTTGAAAAAATTGTAAGCTAGAGAGAAACACAAGAAATCCTGTGGTCATTCTCCAGAATTGCTATCTATCGAACCCAATATCTTGGTTGTATCTTGGGGACAAATTTGTGATAACCTTTTAGCAACAATAGTGTGAGGGGCAAATATTGTCTAAGGAAAACGATATAGTGCCTCCAAGTTATTTATTTTTTGTTTTTCTTTTGTGTTAACCCTGTTCTTCAATTATTACTTTGTATAATATCCCCAACATCCACCTGTAGCACCAACTACCAATCACCAACATTCCCTCTCTTCAATTTTTTTCTTGTTCTTTTGAAAACTGATTCTGCGTCTATTGGTTTGTGGAAAGGAAACAGTGGGTTTTTCCATTACCGAGCGTTTTGAGGGTTTGACATGGGAGTAATGATTTCTGAGAGTTGAGATTTAGGTTTCCGTTATTGCCAAGGTGGACAATTAAGTAGTGGTTGAACTAGAAGCAAGAGGTCAGTGACATATTGATATTGTAGATTAGGTCAACTACAATTGTGATGAGTTGGTGTCAGTAGCATATTTGGTTGATGGGATTTTCATGAGGCTATCTTGGCATCGTTATTCTTGCAAGGCTTGTTCATCACCACATATGGTGGCAGAAGAGGTGGAAATAGTAGAATTGAAGAAAAGTTTGGAGAGAAAAAAAGTCACTTGTCTATGGTGATAATGGTGACAATGGTGTTTGATTTTTGTTCCATTAGGAAACGTGTGGAAAGAAAAAATTTGGGGTTGCTAGATTTTGTATTTTACATGTTTGCTGAAATTCTTGAATGAGTTTAGGGACAGGAAGCTCCTCAATAGAAGCATTTCAATAATTGGCTTCTCTTAACATTAATTTGGGTGCTTGCTCTTTTGTATATATATTATTGTAGAGATTACAATTTGATTTGAATATATGGCTAGCATTTGATTTTAAGATTTAGGCTGTGTTTGGTTCTGTAAAATATTTTTCGGAAAATAAATATTTTCTGAAAATGCTATTTTCCGAAAAAGGAAAATATTTCCAAGTGTTTGGTTGTATTATGAAAATTATTGTAGAAAATATTTTCATGTGTTTGGTTCTATTCTAAAAATGCTATTTTCCTACAAATTTTTCACATTTTCTCAGCTATTTTTTCAGCATCCAAACAAATTTTATTACAGAAAATTTCAAAATCACAGCCAATTCAACAACAAATTCCGGCAACAAATTCCAGCAATCAAAAGCCACAACCACCAAAACATCACCACCACAACACCACAACAACAACAAAAATCAAACTTAAAAAAACAAAACTGAGAGATTGAGGAAGAGAGAGCGAGGAAGAGAGAGTGATCAAGCGGCGAGATCAAGGAGGCGATCGACGAGATTGTGGGCTCGTGGTGATGGGTCTGGGTCGAAGGTCGGGTTCGTCGATTCGTGGGTCGAAGGTCGCCGGCGGTTGCTCGTGCGGTTGCTCCGGGCTTGGAGCGGCGGTTCGAGCTCCTGGCTCGTGCTCTCTCTCTCTCTCTCTCTCTCTCTCTCTTCGTGCTCTCTTTTTGTGTTTTCCGGAAAATGATATTTGAAGGTAAAATAAAAAGGGAAACCAATTTCACCCTTGACTCACGGTCAACTGAAATGAATTTCTGGAAAATTTATTTTCCATGCGCAACCAAACACCCGCATTTACAGAAAAGCATTTCCGGAAGTGGTTTTCACCCAAAACAAACACAGCCTTGGATTACATTATTTTATCAAACTTTATCTGATAAGGACTAACTTGGTTGATGGCTATCTACTGAGAATGCTTGGACTAATATGTTGTGGTTTTGTGCTTCAATTAAGATAAGGTCAGATATGTCTCAATAGATGGTGGAGTTTAAGCTCATTAATTGGTGGAAAGGATGATTCTCAATCCCATGAGTGAATCTTCAAATAGGAACAGTTTCTCATAGCTCATACTCATTACTATACTTCATTAACTTATCGTTACTAACAAAGGCGTTATCTAACTCAAATAAAGAGGCCATCCATCCAGATTTTATTGGTGGAGTATGGAATGGAGCACGATATACATGAGACAGAAGATTTGGACTCCTTAAATAGTAGTATAAATATTAATAATTAATTAGAATCCTATTTTAGCGAGTCATTTCTTTCATGATGAACTGTTGGTGTTGGTCCTCCATTTTTATCTCTGCGAGCTAAGAAGAAAGGGGGATTCATGGGAAGGTGATCATAATATAAGAAAAGTAAGGAGGTCAACATATTGATAGCCAGTGAGTCTCCTTGGCTTTTGCTTCAACTTTGCTACCATTTTTTTTAAATTATAATTTAATAGTAATAATGGGGGAGGAAGGGTCTGAACCCTAAAATGTTAACATTGGAAACACTAGGAGGTGATAATTAAATTATAAGGCTCTTGGTTGCTATGATTTTTTTTTAATTATTTTTATTTTTAATAAAAAGTTTCAATTTTTTTGGAGAAGAAAAAAAAAATTGAAATTTTTTATTTTTTATAAAAAATTTCAATTGAAGCTTTTGGTTAACCATGCTTTCAATTGTTTTTATTATATATATAGGTGGAGCAGTCATTTGCGTCAGAACTTTTTCAAATTTTCTTCTTCTAAATGCTCCATTTGTTTTCTTGTATTTGTTATCCCCCTTTTCTTTTTTTTTTTTTTTTTTTTTTTTTTTTTGAGAAATAACTTCTATTTGTTATCAAATCCGGTTAATGGGTGCACTTACGGCATTTATTAATGGTCTATTTGAAAAAAAGTTTTGATACCACTTTTTTCCTTTTCTTTTCTCATAAAAAGTTTTTAAAAATATTTCTTAAACCAATGTCCTTAGAATATCTATTAACTTTTTCCTTTGTTGTAAAAGCTTGGTCAATCTTGTAAATGTCATTTGTAAATACATACTAGTTGCTGACCCGTGCGATGCACCAAAAAGCTATTGACTATGAAAAAAAAATCCAACAATTAGTAAATAAACATTTTGCTAGTTAGTATTTTAAAAAAAATGAAGAAATATTTAACATCTATAGTTTTCCATAGTTTAGAAGTGTTTTCTAAAATTGAGTGTTATTGAGTTGCAAGTGCATAGTTACTGAAACCTACAAAGTAATTTACAATTTTTAAATTAATAAAGCAAAACTTCCAATAATAATATACACACACACATTGAAAATTAATATAAACTGCAAATATATAAACAAAGACCATGATATGAGGAAGAAACACCAAGTTTCAAATTTGAATAGTAATATGACTTTCTCATAGTAATAACAATATAGACAATTCAAAACATGGAACAATATCAAAATTATAATACCTAATTCCATTATCTTTTATGTTGAATCCAAACAAATAATTAATCAACCAAAAATCATAGCTTTTAATAAGAAAAAAAAAATCACATGAACCTAAATAAAAAGCATTTAAGGTGAAGAATTAAGATCAATCTACTTAGATGCAAATACCAAAAACCCAAAAACTTAAAACTTCAAAATTTATAGAACCCCCAAATTCTACTTCAAAACCAAACCAAATTCAACAAATTTATATATAACATACCAAATAAAAATTGATCGTTAAGTGAACATGCTTTTGAGATCAAACTAAAGAATTAGAAAACATAGATTATGTACTCTATATACCAGATTATATGTGACATTAAGTGAGGAATACCGTAAAACATTATTGCACCTAAAAGAAAAATTATATAAAAAAAAAACTACTAATTCTCTTACCTGCTAGGTTGTGTTCCTAGGAAACCTACAAAATCAAAAGAAAAAAAAAAAAAAAAAAATGAAGAATCGTCAAATAAACAATTTTTTATTCAATGGATGGTGAGTTCTTCAAACATGTGTCAAAGTCCATTAATAGCTGTGTCAGAATTGGGGTTAGCCAAATCCACCAAAAAAATGGTGTTTGATAATAGATTAAGTGTGGTCTTGAAAGCAGCTCTCCCAATATCTACTGCCTCGCTACTTTGATGAGTAGTAGCTAGGAGGTCTTGCACTTTCTTGTGCCTTAGCATCAAGTGTCTTGTTGGCGAATAGTTGTTCCATGCATATTCTGCGAATGTTTCTCCATCGGGTTGAAACAGATGCCCTGCGTAGGTTTTTAGGGGAAGGGAAGAGTTCTAGGATTTTTATGTTTTAGTAGTAGCAAAATAGCGTGTAGTATTCTTTTTTCGTAGTAGCATGTCTCTTTTTTTTTTTTTTTTAAACATTTAAAAAAAATGATAAGATGAGTTTAAATTTAAGTTAGACTTGTTGGAGAGATAGAATTTCACTTCTTATTAAGTTTGGACTAAACAAAAATAATTTTACTTAAATAAAATGATAATTTTATTTAAATACATTTTATTTAAATATTGTGCTGACGTGAAAAATTGTAAGAATTTCAGAGGTTTCGATTTTACATATATAGATTAATAACTATCATAATTATCAAAATTTCATAATAAATTCATATAAATAATTATATATTAATAGGTCCATATCAAAACATAATTATAATAAATACTTATTAATAAGTATCATAATTATCAAATTTTTTTGAGATAATTACTTAAAAATCATGTTATTTGACAATTTTCAAATCTTATAAGTACAACAGGCCACATTTTTAGACCAATCACAAAATTTCTTTAATTAATTTAATTAGTGACCAATAAATATTAATTTCCATTAGTGGATTACAGTTTGCTCAACTGGTAAAGTCTCTGATGGTTGAATAAGAGATCAGGGGTTTTATCCTCGCCTACACCAAAAACCGACTGATGTCTTGGTCTGATGATAAAGAGCATCATCAGGAGCGGATACCATAGGTTGAAACTCTAAAATAAAAAAAGATCAATTTCCAATAATTCTGTGTGATTAGTCTCACACAATTAAATGCATGCTAATGGTTAGAACCCAATCTTACAATATCTTTCAATCCAACTGTTTGATTGAGAAACTGAACGTATTATTGTGATATTTGAAATGACCATCTTGCTATTTTCTAAGATTAAATTAATTATGGGTGGTAGATGATGTGTCTACAATTAGTTAGTTAGAGTCCTCAGGTAATCTGCATAGTTTGGATTTCGGTTAATTTTGTTTTCCATATCTACTGTGTATATAAAGCAGATCTTGTACATTCAATTAATTAATTGATTCATATTTTTCCAAAGGAGAGATGCTATGTCCACAACATTTTTACAACAAATCACAGGTGGTTAGTTGTTATTAGTTCAAATTTGAACTTAACACTAAAATTACTTTTTTGCCCTAACAATAACAACCAGTAATAACCTGTCACTTAGGATTTGTTGTAAAAATGTTGTGGACATATCATTTCTCTTTTCCAAAGTCTTATTTCTTGATAAGGTCCATGGCGACAAAGAGCATTGCATTTCATTTGGCCCTATTCTGCATTATAGCTGCTACCATCTTTCCTCTTCATGAATGTAAGTATGTCAATAGTAACGTTTTAAGTGACTTAATAATTATGAGTATTATATAAATACTATGTTCCAAACATTTTCACAATACTGTTACAGAAAATCATATATGGTAAGTTGTTATTTGATCTAATTTGAATCTACCACTAAATTACTTTTTTGCCCCAATAATAACAACTTATAACAACTTGTTTGTTTTGGCCATAAATGTTTTCTGGAAAATGAGTTTTATAGAAAATGAATCATTTTCCAAAAAATATTTTCTATAATGCTTTTTTTTTTAATACAAAATAGAAATTCTACTCTAACCTAATCTAAGTATATATATGTGTGAAACCCATCTTAGAGATTTGAATCCCAACCCTTCCCTTCCCTCTCCCCCCCCCCCCTCTCCACCTACACACACCTTACAAGCACTTATACTTTTGAAGTGATCATTGCGCCAAGGGTGCGCAGTGGTTTATAAAGCTATGTTATTTCTTATGTTTGGTAGCAACTTTAAATAAGTTGAAAAACAATCTCCTAACTTCCTTTATTTAGTTTTTTGTGAGATAGAGTTGTTTTCCAAAAAAAAATAGTAGAAAACAATTAGCTAAAAATAAGTCATACTTTTTTTTTTTTTAAATATATATCAAAGATAGTTTTTCCTTGACTCATTTTTTCTAATGCTACCAAACATTGAAAAAAAGGGAATACTATCTTTATACAAGCTTTTCCATCAAAACAAATGAAGTATAAGATTTGTTGTAAAAATGACTTGGATATAGCATTTATACACAAACATAATGCTAACTCCTGTCGTTTAGCCCATATATAGCTCATCTATTGCAATAAAATTTATGTTTGATGTAACTTTGCTCTAATTTTTTCAATATGACATGAGCAGACAACGAAAACAATAGCGTTAGCGAAAAAGGAAATCATCATCCCGATACAAATCTTACATTCTGCAATCAATGATGACGGCTTGTGGTGTTGCAAGTGGTTTTGCTACACTACGTGTGAAAAATGTGAAAGTCGTTGCGGTCCAGCTGGTCCACAACCGCCAAAATGAACCCCATCCTCTCCTTCCTGAGTTGCCTTCCAATTTCATTACCTATACATATAAGTCTATTATGAAATAAAGGATTGTAAAGGATATATGGAGGCTCCTACCCCTCACCAATGGGTTGTTTGTGAGGTTAAAATTATGCAAGATATATGCATAAACCTTAAATAAGGAAGCTAGATTAGTTTTATTACTCTCTTGATTTTAAGAAATGATTTTCATGTGACATTTAATCACTATGATTAGTTTTAATTTCGATAAGGTTTAGTTGAAATTTTATTTGTTGTGAAATGGGGAGTCTATATAAAGAGATTAGACTTTAAGTGAGACTAAACTGTCTCACCAATCTTCTATATCATCTATTTATTATTTTAAAGTGTAACGTTTAATTTTGCTTCACTCTTGTTGAGCAATATATCATTGGCCACGTTATTATCATTTTTTTTTATTGATTTTATTCCTCTAATTTTTTTATACTATTAAAAAAATTAAGAAAAATAAATCGAAGTAAGAGTAATGAAGAAAAAAAAAAGCGTGAAAAAAGTTCTTTCTAAATTAAAATAGATGAATGGGTAAAAAGCAAAGTATAAATAAATTTAAACTGTTTTAGATATTATTAGAAAAAAAAAATTCAAGATGAATGTGTAAAATCTATCAGTTAATATATATATATATATATATTTTGTAGGGTCCAAACTTTGTAGCCCAAGCCCAAAAGGTTTGGATTGTGAGCCCAACGAACTCGAAACAACGAATTTGTAGAGAGTAGGTGAAAAAGTTGGGCTGGTTATGAATTTAGCAACAATTAACTATAATATACAGGAATAATCTAACGTAAAAAACACACTTGAAAGCTCCATCCATTGAAATCCGAAGAGGTCCATTACTGATAAGTGAATACAGTTCTTAAAGTTACAGTCAGATCTTTTTCTTGCTCCCCTTTTTCTTTTCTTCTCTTTAGAGGCCTATTACATTTATATATTCTTCTTCTCTCTCATCTTCACCGTACACCTGTTCTTCATCTAAGTATTCACTTGAGTACATGTCACATCAGATATCTGCTTTAGTTTTTTGTGAGTTGTGGTAGCTGAGATTGCACTGTTCAGGAGTCTTCTCCACATAAATGCGGCCAGGAAAGTTGCTGCAGTGCATTAAATGCGGTGGTAGCAGCTTTTCCTTTTAGATATTTCTCCGTTCTTATGACTTCCAAGCATGCCCAAAGCTTGTCCTTATCGTTGAAGTTGTTAGAAAGATCATTTGGACCTTTCATATATTTGCTTGATTAAGTCCCCTTGGTATCCGAGGAGAATGACCTCTTCGGACCACTGGGGCTCTCTTCGGACTATACTTCTCGTTTGTTTCCAGGTATATTTCTTCCACCTAGACTTCTTCCCAACCACTTTCTTCTCTCCAGACACAGTAATATTCAAATAGGGCCCTAGGCTCAACACGTCATGTTGGGCTTTTACCCCCACAATAGCCCCTCAAAATTTTAAATTTTCCCTCGCATCTGAGGAGAAAAAATAGGATTTTAATTCGCTACGAAATAAAAATGTAAAACCCAAAAGGGTATGAGTTTACACGTGTACGAGCATTGATCCAGGCGCTTCATCATTGCCGCTGTCATTTCAGTATTCCCAAGGTGCTATTAATAACTCCAGGCGGCGTTTTGTCTCTGGTATCCAACGGTGGGCTATTGATCCAACGAACGTGGTTTTTCCTCCAAATTTGGGCAGGATAACTCCCACCATTTCATCTGTCCCTATATAAAGCTTTAGAGGGGGTTATTTCTCCTTTACTTTACAGATTTTCAGATTTTCAACGAACTCAAGCATTCACACCCACCAAGCTCTTCCAATCATCAATTCTGACTCTCCCCAAAATCTGTGATAATCTCTCCATAAGTTTGAAGATCATTTTTAGATTTAGTTTTGCGTAAGTTCTCTTTCACTCAAGCCTTTCATCTTCTCTTCAGCTGGCCTCTTCGGCCTCCGAGTAGTTGCTCCCCAGCCACTGCGTTTAACGCTTCCCCTTTTTTGTTTTAACTGAAATTGGTAGATTTTGACATTTAGTGGATAGTCCCGCCCAGATGGAGGAATTTAGGGCAACATATCGCATACCACAGGATGTGGGTTTGAGATATTTTCTTCCAGAAAAGCTATTAAAAGATCAAGAAGTTGACGAAGTTATAATCCCCATCATCGCCTTCCTAGAGTGGGGAATGACCATCCCTATGGGCTCCATTACCAGAGACTATCTCCAAAACCATAGGCTTAGCCTTGATCAATGTGCGCCTAACATATTTAGGATTTTAGGAGCAGTTGATGATTTTAATCGTCATCTAGGATTGGGACTCACCTAGTTCGATGTGGTACATATGTACGAATGTCGTAGTAAAAAAGGGTTGGGATACTATCTTAAATCCCGATCCGACGTTGTTAGGCTCGTCTCCTGTCTTCCCAAATCTAACAAAGGGATGAAAGACGACCATCTGATCGTCTCGGGCGCGTGGCATGACAGACTTCATTGCCCAACCTAACCAGGAGAGCTAGGTGGGACATCCTAAATTTAGGTTTCCTAACAATAGATTCAGGATTTCTGTTTTTTAATAATTCGATCTTTTATTTGTATCATTATTTTCAAGTTTCTGACTAAGTTCTATTGTGATGTCCGCAGATAGAATACACGTTTCTCTTCGGCTCAGCCTTGCAAATGTCGCCACGCTCAATTACCTCCTACCATCACAAATTTTTGTAAGTGAAGACGGGCAACTCCGGGCCATGCACCTTATTCTTGGTTTTATACCAAAATCATCCGATTTTCAGCCAGTCGGCAACGCGATAACACAAGGAGACCGTCGCATCAACCGCATAGACGTTGCTCGGAAAGACTTTTTAGCTCCGTTTGACCTTGCCCCTTTGCCACATCCAAACTCACAGGGTATACCGTTGCTCGTCCAACCCATTCAGCAAGCTCCCCTAGAACCAGCAACAGTAGGTGAAAGAGTTGCTTCTTCATCCCCTTCACTTGACGAGCAGATTGATAAGTTCAAGTTTGAAGGAGAAGCTTTAGAAGGGGTTCAAGTTTTAGACGTCGAGGAAGAGATTGATAGGCAATCCAATATTCTCCCAGAGAGAATAGACGTACCAGACGATTCTTCTGAAGAAGACATGGAAAGCCTAAAGGACCTGATGAAGAATAGAGGCAAAAAATCTGGGGTCAAAGAGACTGGTACATCTCAACCAACAGTCACTCTTCCTCCACCACCTCTTCAGGCTCCCTCGGATCTTGGCTTAAAGCCATTGTCGGATTTGAAAAAGCAAATGCCTCTCACTGATAACGAAGAAAAAGAGGTGGCGCCTCCAAAGGGACCCAAGCAACAGAAAGTGGTCAAAGACCCTCGGAGCAAAAGGGTTTCGTCTACTGAGAGCCAAGATGACTCTTTTGTAGCAGATGTGTGCCGAGGACCTCGTACCTGGTCTCTTAAGCTGGCACTGGATGGTGCTCCTATCCTCTGGGAGGCCTCCCTCATAAATTATGGTGGAGGGAAAGCAGGTCTCATTGCCAAGATGCTGGAGCAACCACTGCTCCTCCCAAAAGACATAGAGTCATATAGGCGCTTCAGCCAGTATGAACTCTTCTTATCCCTTAAAAGGGATTTAGTTATGGTAAGTGAATTGATCTATTTCCTCAACTTTAAGATGTTGGTCTTTTCTATTCGCCACTTTTCTTTGCTTTATATTGAAATTTTTTATTCTGTTATGCAAATTACTCAGCAAGTTTACATGGCCGAGGAGTGGAACAAAAAGACTCATATTGAAGCCCAAGCGGAGGCCTATTCTTGGTCTGAGGCAGAAAAATCACTGGGCAGTTTGAAGGAGGAGTATACCCGCTTGTCCGAGCAATTGAAAGAGGTGACCAAAGAGAGGAACAGTCTGGATGTGGGGCTTAAAAATGCCGAGAAGCAGGCCGAAGATCAACGCTAGCAGCTATACACGACCGAGATTAATCTGGAAACAGAGAGAGCACTGGTGAAGGGTCTTCGAGTTGAGCTTCATAAGGATAGAGAGTCTGCCAGGTTGGCTGAAAATAATGCTCAATTGACCAAGGAGGCGCTTGAGGCTGAAAAACAAGTGGCTTACACACTAAGGGTGAAGGAGACCCAAGTCAAGCTTACTGAGGAGTTTGCAAAGGTCTACAAAGAGTACTGCGACGTAACATGGGACAAAGGCCTTAACACTGCTGGGGTCCTTCCAGAATCTGCCATGAGGCAGCCTGGGAGTGTTTACTATTATCCGGACATCTGCGAACTCCCAGAAGCTTTGGATCAGCCCGCTATCAACCAGACCCTTCTTGCTCCTATTGATGCAACCCAGGCGCTTGATCAAGCTGGTGGTGCGGGCAAGCCATCTGAGAGTGTTCAAGGATCAGATGCTGCTGCTCAGCCTGGCCAGACAATTGACTCCTCGACTACTCAGGCGAAGGATTAGATGTTTAGGAGTTTTGTTGTTGTTTTTTTTTACTTTTATTAGTTAGCTCTTTTAAGGGATTGTAAGCTACTTTCTTTTGATCAATGAAATCGTTTCTCTTTTGCCTTTAATGCCCTCGTGGTACATATTATGACTTATCATCACTACGACTAACAATAACTTGTAGACTTAACCACCATATCATGCTGATGATGTAAATAACCTAAATTAATACTGAAAAGAGCAGTTTATGTAAGAATTACTAATAAGCAATGAAAGCAATTATTCTGTCATGCATAGAGAATGTTACTACTCGTTGATTTTGATTTACACATGACTAAGTAGGCCTACCATAAGTCAGAGTTTACTTAAATGCATCTGAGAATTTCAAGCATGATCCATTTTAAATCTAGGCATTAATAACAACTATATAGAAGTGTTAACTAATTCAAATCATCTGGTCCGAGGTCTACGGGCATGATTGAATTTAAGTTTAAACACTTAGGAGAATTGCAAACGAGTGTTAACTAACCCAAATCATCTGATCCGAGGACTACAGGCATGATTGAATTTAAGTTTAAACAATTAGGAGAATTGCAAACGAGTGTTAACTAACCCAAATCATCTGGTCCGAGGACTACAGGCATGATTGAATTTAAGTTTAACCACTTAGGAGAATTGCAAACGAGTGTTAACTAACCAAAATCATCTGGTCCGAGGACTACAGGCATGATTGAATTTAAGTTTAAACACTTAGGAGAATTGCAAACGAGTGTTAACTAACCCAAATCATCTGGTCCAAGGACTACAAGCATGATTGAATTTAAGTTTAAGCACTTAGGAGAATTGCAAACGAGTGTTAACTAACCCAAATCATCTGGTCCAAGAACTACAGGCATGATTGACTTTAAGTTTAAACACTTAGGAGAATTGCAAACGAGTGTTAACTAACCCAAATCATCTGGTCTGAGGACTACAGGCATGATTGAATTTAAGTTTAAACACTTAGGAGAATTCTTAATATAACACAATGACATATTAATTGAAGCAAAGATTTGATTAATAATAGTACCTTTTAAGGTTGTTTACATTCCAAGGCCGTGGTATTACATGATTATCTAGGTCTTCTAAGAAATACGCCCCAATACCAGCCCCTGAAGTAATACGATATGGTCATTCCCAATTTGGTCCTAGCTTTCTCCAAGCTGGGTTCTTTGCAGTGCCTACAACTTTCCTCAGCACCAAATTGCCAGGTTCCAGAGGCCTTGGCTTTACATTGGCATCGTAGCATTGCTTGAGCTTTTGTTGGTAATGTGCCAATTGGACCATTGCATTTTCCCTCCTTTCCTCAATTAAGTCCAAACTCTTCTCTAGTTGCTCATTGTTGCCGGACGGACAAAACGAACTAGTTCTCAATATTGGGAACCTAGTCTCCAAAGATATGACAGCTTCAGCTCCATAGGTCATTGAAAAAGGGGTTTTTCCGGTAGACCAGCGAGGTGTAGTTCTGTATGCCCAAAGTACATGTAGTAATTCTTCCACCCATCTACCCTTCACATCGTCTAGCCTTTTCTTTAATCCATTAACTATGACTTTGTTAACAGCTTCTGCCTGCCCATTTCCCTGGGGATAAGCAATGATGGAGTATCTGTTTGTGATTCCCAGTTTGCTACAATAGTTCCTGAGTGCTCTGCTATCAAACTAAAGACCATTGTCTAAGATGAAGGTATGAGGGATCTCAAACCTAGTGACGATACTTTTCCAAACAAATTTCTTTACATTCACGTCCCTGATGTTAGCTAGAGGTTCAGCTTCAACTCATTTAGTGAAATAGTCTATGCCGACCAGAAGATACTTCTTGTTTCCTGCAGCCTTAGGGAATAGGCCCACGATATCCAATCCCCATTGAGCGAAAGGTCATGGACTGGATAGTGGATTAAGGGTTCCACCTGGTTGGTGTATGTTTGGCGCAAACCGTTGGCACTGGTTGCATTTTCAAACATATTTATGGGCTTCTTTCTGCATTTTCGGCCACTAATAACCTTGAGTAATGGCTTGGTGAGCTAAAGATCTACCTCCAGTATGGCTCCCACAGATTCCTTCATATAACTCTTCTAGTAGTAACTCAGTCGCTTCAGGATGCAAGCATAACAAGTCTGGCCCTGAATAGGAGCGTTTATATAGTTTATGGTCCTCGGACAGCTAGAATCTAATTGCCTTTCTCCGAACTTTATCAGCTTCCCCCCTTCCTTCGGGCAAGATATCTTCCTTCAAAATTTTAATTATAGGATCCATCTAGCTGGGTTCGGCCCTGATTTGATGAACTTGGACTACTTCTCTTCTTGCCTCCGTAGGCCTATGCAAATCTTCGACGAGGATAACTCTTGGCAAATCTTGCGCCGAGGAGGTAGTGAGCGTGGCCAAAGAATCAGCATGTGTATTACCACTTCTGGGGACGTGCAGCAAATTAAAAGACTCAAACTCTGACTGCAAAGATTTAATTTGACTTAAGTACCCCTACATTCTTTCATCTTTCGCCTCATACTCACCTCGCACTTGACCCACGACTAATCTTAAGTTTGAGAACACCTCTATTGCCTTTCCTCCCATTCTTCGAATCATAGTCATTCCCATCAGTAAAGCTTCACACTCCGCCTCATTATTTGTTGCCGAAAAGTCCAGCCTTAATGATTTTTCAATGATGATTCTTTCAGGAGATATCAGCACTAGCCCCACTTCAGAACTTTTCCAGTTCGATGTGCCGTCCACATACACTTCCCAGTGTAAGGGGCCTTGTTGGGAAATCATGCCAACTGATTTTTCATCCATGTTGGGCGTTGGCGTTACTTCTTCTAAACGGGGCTCCGTGAACTCGGCCACCAAATCTGCAAGGATCTGGCCCTTAACTGATGTGCGAGGCATGTATTTGATATCAAAAGCCCCTAAGATCATGCCCCATTTAGTAATCCTTCTAGTGTAGTCAGTGCTTCGAAGTATAGCCTTGAGTGGGAGTTGGGTGTAAACAATAACTGTATGGGCTTGGAAATAGTGAGGCAACTTCCGTGTACCAAGCACCACAGCCAGGATAGCCTTTTCCAATGGCAAATAGCGAATCTCGGCTTCATGCAGCGACTTACTTACATAATAAATTGGCCTTTGTATGCCACAATCTACTCGTATTAACACCAAGCTTACGGCATTAGAAGTTACAGCAATGTAGGCAAACAAGACTTCATCTGGCTCAGGACTGGACATGATTAGAGGCTGAGCTAGGTAGTCCTTAAGTTGCTGAAAAGCCACAGCACATTCCTCAGTCCACTCAAATCCCTTCCATTTGTTGATCAATGAAAAGAAAGGTTTACACCTATCTGCTGATCGGGAAATGAACCTGTTCAGGGCAGCAATCATTCCGGTCAGTTTCTGAATCTCCTTGGGGTTCCGAAGAGCTTGTAAGTTGTTGATAACCTTTATCTGATCAGGGTTAACTTCAATTCCCCTGTGAGTCACCATGTACCCTAAGAACTTGCCTGACCCCACACCAAATGAACACTTGGATGCTTTTAAACGCAATTTGTGTTTCCTGAGGATTTCAAAAACATCCCTGAGATCCCCAATGTGCCCAGCTATGACCTTGCTTTTCACCACCATGTCGTCAATATAAACTTCCATATTTTTACCCAGTTGAGGTTCAAACATTCCAGTCATCATCCTTTGATAGGTGGCTCCTGCGTTCTTCAGACCGGCATGACCTTGTAGTGGTAATTCCCAGTGAGGGTGATGAAAGCTGTCTTTTCCTGATCATCCAAAGCCAATGGTATCTGATGATACCCTTGAAAAGCGTCCAAGAAACTCATCCAAGGGTGGCCAATGGTAGCATTAACCAGTTGATCAATCTTCGGCATGGGCAACGGATCCTTTAGACAAGCTCTATTCAGGTCTGTGAAATCCACGCACACTCGCCATTTTTCGCTTTTCTTCTTCACCACCACAGTGTTAGCCAACCATTCAGGATAAAATATTTCCTTAATTGCTCCTGCCCGTTTGAGTTTCATCACTTCTTCCCTGACTGCTGCTGCATGTTCTCTTGATGGATGTCAGAGCGGTTGCTTTTTAGGGATGATGGCAGGGTTAACGTTCAGGTGATGGCAAATGAACTCTAGGTTTACTCCTGGGCCTCTGTGGAGTCCCACGCAAATACGTCAATGTTGGTCCTGAGAAATTCTATCAGCTCTTCCTTCTCTTAAGGAGGCAGTAGAGATCCAACTTGAAAGAACTTCTTTGGATTGTCATCAATAACCACCTTTATCAAGCTTTCACACTCTACTTCCTCGGCTGAGGCCTCAGTGTCTAGCACTGGGGATTTTAACTGCTATAAGTTCCCTTCGTTGTGGGCTGAGGATTCAGCTTGAGATTTATGCTGAATCATTGCCACCAGACGTTGTTTGGCCGTAGATTAATCTTCTAAGATCTCCCTAACTTGCCCCTCGGACAGGTATTTGACCTTCCGATGAAGAGTGGAGGACACGGCCCCCAGTGTATGGAGCCAAGGCCTAGCCACAATCGCGGTGTAGAGTGAGTACGCGTTTACCACTATAAAATCTACTTCCATTGTTTCAAAGCCGGTTTGCACGGGTAGCCTGATATGACCCCTCAGGATGACCACTTTCCCATCGAAACTCACCAAAGGGGAGCTATAGGGCATTAGGTCCTCAGGCGTCAAGTTCAGCCCCTTATAAAGGTCCGGGTACATTATTTCTGCACCGCTGCCCTGATCCACCATCACTCTCTTCACGTCATACCCTTCTATCCTGAGAGTGATCACTAGAGCATCATCATAAGGTTGGATTGTTCCGATTTTGTCCGCGTCCGAGAAGCCCAAAACCGGTTGAATCTCCATTCTAGCCCTCTTTGGCTCTCTGTTAACGTTTTTCGAGGGCAACCGAGCAACTGATAGTATTCTGGATGGACAAGACCCTGTTCTTCCTAATGTAGCAAAGATAATATTTATTGTGCCTAGGGGGGTTTTGAGGAGTCATCTCTTCGAGATCCTGTGTTTGCCTGATTACCCTAGCCATAGGTATGGTGTAAGAGTTGCTTTAACTTATCTTCACTGACGAGTTGATCCAAATGGTCCCACAGACTCCTACAGTCCTCCATAGTGTGTTCATGATCCTGGTGATATTGGCAGTAGAGGTTGTGGTTGCGCCTTTCAAGGTTTCCAACCATCTTGTTCGGTCTCTTGAAGAAATGCTCATTCTTGATCCTCTCTAGGACTTGGTGCACTAGCTCTCGAAACACGGCATTAACTATCTGAAGGTTCGCCGAACCTTGTTGTCTGACCCAGTCTCTCCGCGACCTGTTGTGGCCTTACCGATCCGACCAGAAATCCCTCCTCTCTTGAGGGATAACCTTATCTTTTCCTTTGCCCTGCTGCTGGTCTTCTTCAACTTTTTTGTACTTGTCAATCCTGTCCATCAGCTGGCGTACACTGGTAACAGGCTTGCCCGTTAGAGACTTCCTCAAGCAATGTTCAGTGGGGAGGCCGAGCTTAAAGGAGCTAATGGCCACCAAGTCGCAATCGTCCTCCATCTCGTTGTACATTTCCCAAAATCTATCTGAATATGACTTCAAAGTTTCACCTTCTCGCATGCTTACGGACAATAAGGAAGCCAAAGACTGCGGAACCCTGCGACATGTGACGAAACGAGACCTAAATGCCTGAATGAGCTCTTAAAAAGAGCTTATGGAGTCCGCTTTCAAGCTATCAAACCATCTCATAGCGATCGGCCCCAAATTGGACGGGAAAACTTTGCACATTAAGGCTTCATCTCTAGAATGAACGGCCATCCTCTGGTTGAAATGACTCACGTGTTCCACAGGGTCTGTCCGGCCGTTATAGATTGTAAATGTCGGTTGGTGAAAACGTCGAGGAAGCCTTGCATTCTTGATGTTACTTGTAAAAGGGGATCTGGAAATTTGATTCAAAGCCTTGCTCATAGTATCGTTCCCTACGCCTCCATGTAATGGGCTTCGAGGCTGCCTCTCACGACGGTGCGCTTCTTCATAGGAAAAAGACTCACTGACTGGTGTTCGAGATTTTTGCTTGTAAGTGACGTCCTACTCGTTATCAGAATCTTCATCAGAATATGAAGAAATACGTTTCCTCTTTGCATGGCGCAGCTCCCTCTTTAGCCTTTCAATTTCTAGTTGCATGTTCTGGTTCTTCTCTGCATGAGACATGCGACTTCCACCATGTAACTGACTTCGATAATTATGCGTGATGTGTACACTACCTTCACGATCCTATCTCTGTTCCAAATTAAGGAAAGGATCGACATGTTGAGATGCCCTAGACTCTGCTGGTTGTTGCCTTGGTTTAGCCATTATGAGATGTTGCTTCCACCATCGATCAAGCTTTCCTCACGGACAGTTGTAGGGTCCAAACTTTGTAGCCCAAACCCAAAAGGTTTGGATTGTAAGCCCAACGAACCCGGAACAACGAATTCGTAGAGAATGGGTGAAAAAGCTGGGTTGGTTATGAATTTAGCAATAGTTAACTATAATATACAGGAATGATCTAACGTAAAAAACACACTTGAAAGCTCCGTCCATTGAAATCTGAAGAGGTCCATTACTGATAAGTGAATACAGTTCTTAAAGTTACAGTCAGATCTTTTTCTCGCTCCCCTTTTTCTTTTCTTCTCTTTAAAGGCCTATTATATTTATATATTCTTCTTCTCCCTCATCTTCACTGTACACCTGTTCTTCATCTACGCATTCACTTGAGTACATGTCACATTAGATATCTGCTTTAGTTTTTCGTGAGTTGTGGTAGCTGAGATTGCACTGTCCAGCGATCTTCTCCACACAAATGCGACTAGGAAAGTTGCTGTAGTGCATTAAATGCAGTGGTAGCAGCTTTTCCTTTTAGATATTTCTTCATTCTTATTTTCAAATAAAAAAACTTTTTGTATGAAAATAAAAATTCATATAAAAATAACTCATCTCTCTTTCAAATTAAAAAATTATATATTATTTTTTAGGAAACATAATTGTATAAGTAACATATTTCCTAAAATAGATCTGAAGTTCTATTTTAATGTTACAACTTATAATCAAACTTATGAATATGTTTAGTTGTTTTATTACAATACATTTTATACTTAATAATAAAAATTATCATTCTTGTTTCTAATAGTTGAATAAAATAATTAAGGTTCAATTTCTGCCTACACCAAAAATCAATTGGCATCTTGGTTTGATGATAAAGAGTACAATAATCAGAAGCAGATGTCATAGACTTGGAACTCTATAAATAAATAAAAAAACCATTCTTGTCGCAATCTCCATTCAATGTAATACATGTTCAATAAGTATGTAAATTAGTGATAATTAGGATTTTTTTTTAAAAAATAATTTTTTAAAGATAATCACTTAAAAATCATATTATCTTACAATTTTCAAATCTTATGGGCTCTTTTATTCCAATCCCATTCAATATGCCACATTTGAAGACAGAGACTCAACCAATCACAAAATTTCTTTAATTAATTTTAACTAGTGACCAACCAAAACTAATTTCCATTAATCTTGTGTGATTAGCCCCACCCAATTAAATGCATGCTAATCGTTAGAACTAAATCTTGCGATGTATAGTTGTGATTGTTGAAACCTCAAAATCATTTTTATGAAATGTGATTAATAAGTTAGTAACTAAATTACAATCATTCTTTTGGAAATGAGAAATAATCACCCTGCCCTCTTCTAAGATTAAATTATGGGGTGTCTACAGTTAGTTAGGGCCCATTTGATTTAGAGGTGTCTTAGTTTTCATAACTCAGTTTTCAAAACCCATAACTCAAACTCAAAACTCATAACTCCCTACTCAAACCTCACCTTCACTCAAAAATTGCAAAATATATGTTTGGACTCAGTTCTTAGTTACATATCTCTACAACTTTTCCCCCAAACTATGGACCCCACCACTGGTGTTGCCTATTGTTGCTACCTGTGTCTCATTACTTCTCCTTGGAAGCCCATTTTCTTCTTTACTTCTCCCAAAAGAATGCACAAGAAACCCATAACCAAATCCCACACCGCCGAAGAAGAAGAAGAAGAACACAAAGCAAAAAAAACCGAAGCCAAAAAATGGAGCTCCGACCCACCTGTCTCACAATCTCAAGGTCCGCATGTCTCACAATCCGACTTGGGCTCATCCAACGTTGTTTCTCGAATCCCTTGTCATCGGCGAAGCTTCCGATCTCAAGGTCCGCGTGTCTCACAATCCGGTTTGGGCTCAGTTAGACGTCATTTCTTGAATCCCATGTCGACGGCAAAGCTTCCGATCTCGAGGTCCGCGTGTCTCATGATCTGGCCTGGGCTCAGGCCGACGTCGTTTCTCGAATCCCCTGTCACTGACGAAGCTTCCGATCATAGAGAGAGCTCTGTGAGATTTGGTTCAGCTCTCTCTCTCAGTGAGAAGAGAGAGCTCTGGGTAAAAGAAAAAAAAATGAAGAAGGAGAAGTGACAGAGAAGAACGAGTTGGAGAGAGACGTTACTGGATGGGACAAGTCATACGGGTGGGTCCCATTCTTTGCTTAATTTTACAAAAATGCCACTGAAACTCAATTCTCAAAAACTAAAAACACCTATTTCTTGTTTCTTGTTTCCATCACTCTAACTCAAAATTTTTGAGTTTTGAGTGATGGAAACACAATGTAAAAATCAAGCAAACAAAAAAATTTGTGTGGGTCCCACGTTTTTTGAGAACTCAGTTATGAGTTTTGAGTGATATGATCCAAAACAGCTCTAAACCAAACAGGCTCTTAGTGTCCTTAGGTAACCCGCATGGTTTGGACTTCAGTTGTTTTTGTTTTCCATATCTGCTGTATATGAAACAGATCTTGTACATTCATTTGATTAGTTATATCATTTTTTTCTAAAGTCTTATTTTTTGATAAATCCATGGCGACAAAGATCATTGCATTTCGTTTGGCTCTATTCTGCATTATCGTTGCTGCCCTCTTTCCTCTTCATGAATGTAATTATGTCAATATCGCTTTCATCTTCATCAGATTTAAGCGTTTTAGTGGCAAATTAATTATTAAGATAGTTAATTTAACTTAAATAAAACTAAAAAAAAATTTTAAGCTACTTAATAATTATTAATATAGTTTTGAATTTATTTGCATATAATTTTTAAAAAAAGTGCTTCGTCCAGATCATTTGTCACAAGAAATCTTAAGTGGTAATTTGTTATTGATTCTAATTTGAATCCCTGTTGAAATAAATTTTTTGTCTACCAATAACATGAATAATAACTTGTCACTTAGGATTTCTTAATTTTTAAGGTAGTTGTGGATCGCACAAATATGATACTGGTTTAAAGCAAAATCAGGTCATCAAACTCCTGTAGTTTAGCCCATAGCTCATCCATTGCAATAATATTTATGTTCATGAAATTAACTTTGCTCTAATTTTTCAATATGACATGAGCAGGCAACCAAAACAATGACATTAACAACAAAGGAAATGATCATCCCAATTTTTATATTTCATTCTGCAAATTAAATAAAGCGAACCGTATGTGGTGTTGCAAGCATATATGCTACGAAGGCAGAAAAGAATGCGATAAATATTGTGGTCCAGCTGGGCCAACTCCGCCATGAACCCCATCCTCTCCTGAGTAATTTCCTTCCAATTTTTACCTACAAATCTATTCTGAAATAAAGGATTGTAAAGGATGCATGGAGGCTCCTACCCCTCACCAATGAGTTGTTTGTGAGGTAAAAATTATGCAAAATGCCTAAACCTTAAATAAAGTAGAAGCAAGCATTAATTTGGGTTTTTTGTTCTTCTTTGTTTTCAAAAAAGAAAGCAACTGTGAATTTAGGCTCCTCCCTTGATTTTAACTTCAAATGAACCCCCTGACTTTTGGTTTGGTTTTTTTTTTTTTAATAAATTTTTTACATATAATAATATTTTTAAAGTTTTTGTTTTGATCACCCTAAATTGAAATTTTGAACCCCCTTAAATAAACCCAATAACAAATCAATTCAACACCAACATGTATCTTGGCTTTTCTATTTAAAATTTAAAAAAAAAAAAGAAAAAAAAAAGAAAAAGAAAAACAACAACAACAACAAACCAATTCGATCTAAAATCTGATAAAAAAAAAATAGCAAGCCTAACAACAAAAATTAGTAATTTGTTGATCTTAAATCTCAGGAAAAAATAATAATTAAGTGGGCAGTAAAGTGTAAACAATGGGAACTGGGAAGTGGCAAGTGAAGCCAATTTTTATTTTATATTTAATGATTGTATTATTGTGTTGAAATCTTGATAGATTAATAATGCAAAAGACACACACAAAAAAAAAAAAAAAAAAAATCTTAATAAATTATAAAGACTAATAAGTTGTCAAAGTTGAATTGAATTGTTGAATAAAATAATTGAAAAGAGTTAAGGAAAAAACTAATAAATAATAAATTAAAATATTCTAAGCAATAATAATTAAAGTTCACTTAACAGTAATAATTAATGACTTTGTTATAATAGTAAGAGAAAATTGATGATTTCCAAGATTTAATTTTTAGCACAACACTAATCTTCAATATACTAAGGAACAATATGCTCAATGAGCTTATAGTCTATCATTTATTCTCTTGCTGTATTACAGATAAATTTTTTATAAAGAAATCATGTATACAACAAGATTCATCTCTCACCTAAAATTTATTATTTAAAAGGACTCGTGTTGACTTGAAAAATATTAATTCAAATCATAGATTGCAAAAAATCTCAACTTATCATCCTAATAATCAAGATGAAATAAGAAAATATTCATTACAAAAAGGTCATTGTCAACTTCATAAATTTGAATGACCCCTAAAAAATATGTCTAGAGCCGCCATTGAATTCTTTAAATCTAATTTTTCTTCTCTTTACACTTTCTCTTTGCACTTTCTTTAGAAACAAACACTTGCAAAAAAGAAACTCATAAATCGTAACCAAGAATTAAACTCCAGCCACCATGAAAATCTCATATTCTTGGCAATGTGTTCAGACTTTAGATGGCAAAGCTTCTATTTTGTTTTTTTTATTTGTTTGCTTTCTTCATAAAAATTGAATTATACTGGATTGTTATAGTGTGTGTTACTGTTAGGCACCATGCCCTTTGAAAAAAGTTAAAATCAAATGGCCTGTTTTGGGTTCTGGGCTTTATTGGATGCCAAGAAAATGAGATTTTTTCTTGTCGGCTGGGGTTTAACATTTTTTCCCCCTCTGTAAGCTATCATTTCCAGAGAAACCAAGAGAAAATGAGATAGGAAATATGTGTTGTTTACACATTGATTGGGTTTTTTTAGAACACGTGGCAATACACATGGCATCCTAAGTGGCATTAGAATAATTTTTTATTTGGGCCGTTAGCCTCATCAGTATTTTTCATCTATAACTTAACGGCTTAGACCCCACACACGACCTTTTCTTAGAGGCCTTGACAACAAGCACATGGTTGCGTGATACTTGGGATGATGTGTGTGCATGAGTGTGCCATTTTAGGGAAAATATCTTATACGCTCGATGTACAAAACTTATGTGAGACTGATATGTGGACCCCACATATACGCTAGACGTATACAAGATTTTCACGCCCTTTTATCTTTTGTTCATTTTAATGGAATCACCAACAACTCTTAGTTTTTCTATGCGCAATTGGTCACATATGTCTAATTGATTTTATTCTTAAATTAGCTAAAGAAGGTCCTAAGGGATCCTGAGCTAAATAGAAAATAAAAATAAAATTCGAAGCAGAGGACATGGACTTAGGAGCTCAATTACGTATGGAAAATGTGTTAGACACCCCACAACTCACATCTCTCAATGGTAACTGGTTTTGAATACATTTGTATGACTCATTGTTAGAAAAGATAACTTGCATATTTGGCATGAGATTTTGGGAAAAAGTTTTTGGAAATTACTTTGAAGGTAAGATATAAATGCTATAATTACTTAATTGTTGGAAAAGTAAATTACATTTGATATAAATGCTATAAGCTTAAATTGAAATTTATTCTCCAATATATTTTTCTCATGCAAAATGACTCTCGACCACCCATGACAATGACAATGGGTCCTCCCCTTCCTGCTTTTTTATTTTTATTTTTTTATTAATTATTTTCTTTTATTATAGAGAATCAAAAGACATTCCTCATTTTTTTTTTTTTAATAACAAAAGACATTCCACATGATCATGTAAGCACAAAGCATAAAAATAATAATAGTGCTTACGAACCTTGATAATATTAATGCTGTTTAGTTTTTACTACCAGTGTGAGAAAAACAAATATCCTGATTTTTACTGAAATTGCATGCAAGGAATGAGATTCATTACAGCACATGCAGGTGTCGCATCCCCTGAGTTTTCTAGGAGATCATAATGGTACACCGCAGCACAATCTAAATTCATTCAAATTACTATCAGAAACAAGTGGGGAAAAAGAAGAAAGAGATAATTGTAACCTGAATAAATTATTTTCATTTCTCATAACTACACGGTATACCAGGAGGTGACTCTTGGAGTTGCTCTTCAAAGGTTCATGTATAGTAGGGAAAGACACTGTAGCTTCCCAACTTACTTTGAATGTATCCCATAAAACCAACATACTATATCTTGGAATTCTAGCATTGCTACAACCGAAGAAGCAGAGTTATTTAGCACTTGATGATAAGAATGGCTTGGTTCATATCATATAACTATAAGTAGCCACCACTGACCACTTGTCTTGTGTTTTCAATGCAATTTAATCTAGTTTCTCATTTTCTTCTATCCTTAGTTTTTGCTTCTCTTCTTTTTAAGAGATGTCCAAGTCTTATACATGTAACTTAGGGGCCGGAGACATCAGAACAACTGTCATAACCGATGAGTCAGCGCTGGAAGAAGGCCTTAAGTTTCTGTTATCTACTTTTAATGTAGAGGAATCAGAAAAAAACAATGTAGGTCAAAACTTTGAGAGAGTTGTGGGTTTAGATACAGAGAAGTCATTCAGTTCAACTAGTGATGGGTTAGTCAGTGACAAAGTTGCATTGTTGAAACTATGTTCAGAAAATGATTGCCTCCTTGTCCACCTTACACACTTCAAGAAAATACCCACTTCCCTTGCCAAGTTTCTTGACCTTTCAGATATAACATTCGTTGGAATGAGCATCAAACACAACCTCAGTGATCTTCAAAGGGATTATGGGGTTCAATGTAGGAATGTGGTTGAGTTGGGTCCTTTTGCAGCTGCTGTTCAAAAGAAGCCTATTTTAAGTGCTTATAGTTTGCCAGATTTGTTCAAGTTTGTTTTTAAATATCCAAAATGGGAAAAAATTTTCGGTAAATCTACAAATGTTGCTTTAAGTGATTGGGATACCAGTACATTAAGTTTGGAACAAATCTGGCATGCTAGTATAGAAGTCCATGCAACCATCATGATTGTGAAAGAACTAATCCGATACCACAGTTGACAGAATTAATCCGAGGCTTTGGCCAAGTTTTCAAACGAAGTTAATGACATGCTGGTAGTTTTTTTTTTTTTTTTTTTTTTTTTTTTTTGGGTTTTGGTTAAATATTGGTCTGTTGTTGGATGGTTTGATTATGCATCTACGGTTGGGCACAAAAATTGGCACAACATAATGTTAATGAATTGATAGTTACCTATTCTAATATTTTGTATATGATCAAAAATTGTTTGTAGCCAAAGAGCATTCTACTCAGGAGCCAGATAAAAAAAATACTTAACCTTGCAGAACCCGATTGGTCACATTTTAGTTCCATCTGCTCCTATTGTCATTTCCAAATAATTGCAATCAACATCTATTTACTTCATCCTAGCCTATCTAAGGCGATACCATCCCTAACCTCCTCAGCTTAATTACATTCTTACATGGGTAGGAATTTTGACTCCCTAACCAAGGAAGTATGTTCAAAAAGTGTACAATTAAAGGGGGAACAAGAGGAGAGAAAAGTGCACAATTAACAGTACCTCCGTTTGATTATCAAAAAAAAAAAAAAACAGTACCTCCATTTAATATAATGCTAACAAAATTTTAGTGTATAGAGTAATTATTTTTATTATCTTCATACAAGCTACTGAACGAAGTTAATTTAATTGACTACACGGGGAAAATTTTCATTTTGCAACGAATTACTGGCACCTAAATTCTGTTGAATAAAGATTAATTTGTGTGATTCTTCTTACTCTTCTTCTTTCTTGAAGCAAAACTACTGGGTCCAATTTCTATGGACATTCTTTTTGTCCTGCATAGCCAATAAAAAAAGGATAAGACCCACGGTGGCGAAAAACATTGCATGTCAATAAAAAATAAAATGATTCAGACACACACGGTGAAGGAAGATACCGTGTAGAGAGTTCTGTCTCCTGCTCAACCTCTTCAGCTGGACCATCTGATAATAATGATATGCCTTCTTCTGTCTTCTGCTCAACCTCTTCAGCTGGACCATCTGATAATAATGATATGCCTTCTTCTGTCTCCTGCTCGCCCTCTTCAGCTGGATCATCTGATAATATGATATACCATCAAATTCAGTAACACAGAGAGAGAGAGAGAGAGAGAGAGAGAGATTTCTAGAATTCAATAAACTACCATGTGAAAAAGAAACTTTCATAAAAGATTTGCAATGGTTTGGCTATAGGCAACTGGTAGTCAAACAAAATATGCTCCGATGTTATCCAGACAACTATAATCAACTAAGACAACTTCACATTGGACTAGATGACTTTTAGCAATAAGTGAGCCAATAAGCTCTGGTCGTGGATTCAAGACATGGGTGGTGCGTACAACATACCAATCCTAAAATGAATAAATAAATAAACAAAAATATCAGCAAAAGCAGGGATGAGAAGGATGTAATGAACAGGGTTAGACATATTTCCCTCGAGCAAGTATACTGAGAGGGTTAGACCACAATTAACTTCGCCAAATATGTCTAGCATATATACAACTAAGTGACCTTGACTTTGTAAATTCTCACTTGGAACTTGGAGGAGATTGATTGATGTAATGAGTTCTAGTGTTCTACCATAAAGAAAGATTATTTGGCCATGCAGTTGCAGTCAAGTCATTAGAACTTACTTCCAGAATTTGATGAAGACACAAGTATTCATCAACTTTTGAACCTTTTTTTTTAATAAATTTTTTATGGTAAATTTTGGCACCAAGGGGAAGGGAAAGGGGAGATTTATATTAATGACATCTGCTTCATGAGACGTGGTCCCCAGTAGATTGTGCTACCCTTGTGATTATTCATTAACTTGGAACTTTTCAAAGAATCATCCAGACATTTCTCATTGTCTGGTTTGGCAAGTCCAAACTAATAGACACATGTTTGATTTACCATCCAAAGTCCTTATATTCATCATCATAATCTTCTATATCCTAGCCTGTTCAACAGAACTATTTTCTTTTTTAGTCTTGCTCCCAATTCAACAATGAACAAGTCCAAACTAATAGACATATGTTTGATTTACCATCCAAAGTAATTTACGTGAAGGATCATTATTCACAGAATGCACAAGTGACTCATCTATTACAAAGTAACATAATTTGAGTTTGAAATAGAGACAAAACAAACCTGTTTCATTAACCTCATCACTTTCCTGCCCTGACTCTGAACCAGAACCCCATCGATCTCCTCCATCATCAAAATCCCAACGATCCCCCACCGGAGGCATCCAGAAATCATCTTCTTCTGCATCACTGTCATTATCAGACATATTTCTAACTTCAGAGATAATCTCTTCAACTTCCTTCTCCTTCTCCTTCTCCTTCTTCTTCACCTTCTTCTTTTTCTTCTTCTCCTTCTGCTTCTTCTTCTTCTTCAAACCATCTGTACTTTGCTTTGAAGCCTTTTTGGGCTTCTGCTCAACTTTCTCTTCTACTGTTCCATTTGAGGTTGGCTTCTCTGTTTCCTTTTCCTCTATTAAAGAAAGTCCATATTATAATCTTAGGCAACCTTGGAACATATAATTTATTAAAACTTGAAAATCTAAAGGCAAATACTTAAAGGGTTCATCAAGATAACTGATCATAAACAATCACAACGAAAAGAACTGAACAAAAAAATACAAACCTAGTTTATTGAGGAATCGTTTCCCATTGATGTGCTTCCATATATGTTCCTCAGACTTATTAATGGTATCCCCTGTCAGCTTACATATCAACTTTGAGCTACAAAAATGATCAAATGGATAATGGTACCAGCATACCCACAAAAAACCAAAGTAAACATCTAGAATGCTAAACTTTCCAACATATATGGATCAAAATAAAAACACAAACACCCAATACAAATTTTCACAAACCCATATTCATTTTTTTCTTATCAACCTTAATTCTTCTGAAAAAGAACACAATCAAGTTAAATTAACAATACCCATTTCAAATTACATTAAAAAACAGAGAAAGATAATAGCTTTAAATTCAATAGCTCAAAATAACAACATGGGCTTAGAGAGGGAGAGAGAGAGAAAGATGGGAACTTTTTGGTACCGAGAGAGAGGGTCCTGCTTGAAGATATTGAGAGGGGGTTTGTTTTTGGACAAAGCGAAGTCGATGAGACCCAAACGACACCGTTTTGAGTTAGAGTAGGAGTCCTTGTCTTTGGCAAGCATTTCGTGACCGGTCTCCACGCACTTGAATCGGCCATTATCGAGCTTTGTGAAGCTCGGTGCGCCCAATAGGCTCGTCCCTTCCTTCTTCGTCTTCGATGCCTTGTCTTCTTCGCTGTTCGTCGCCATTGGTACGGTGCTGAAAAACCCTAGTGTTTGTGTTTGAAAAGGGGAGCTTTGTATGTAATTGTTAGGCGTAGCAAAACGACATGTCGTCTTGAATTACTTTTTGTTGGCAAAAATATATTTTTAGTCACTGAAATTTGAAAAACTTTATTTTTGTCCTTTAAATTTTGTAATTACACCAATTTAATCCTCCCATAACTTTGCAGTTATAATTCTTGGTATGGCAAAATTTATATTTATATATATAAAATCACATAATGGTTTTAGTCTCTATCCATTGCCATTTGAAAAACATTGTTAAATCTCTTAAATGGAGTCATTTTAAATAATTTTTAATGCTATAAATGTGAAATGATGTCATTGTATATAATTTTTTAAATGTGAAACAATGTTGTTTTAAGAGATCTTATAGCATTTTTCACACAGTAATAGATGAAAGGACTAAAATGATAATGTTATCAAAGTGAACAGATTAAATTGATAAAAATTAAACTTACTGGATTACAATGAAAATTCACTTAACTTATAAAGTGTAAATTGTATTTTTACCTTACTAGTCACATACCCACATGATGTGTGGAATTATATTATTATTTTGAGATGTGATATAATGTATAATTTATTTCTTAAATTTTATTGTAGATAATTTATTTTTCCTAAAAATTAAATAATTTCTAAAAGTAATTTCAATCTTTCTATTTTTACAAATATACAATTTTATCATTTTTTTTATTGATATTAATCTTTTTTGAAGTGATCCATATTATTGTTATTATGCATTATATTTTTCTAATTTATTTTTGTACAACTAAGATTTTTAAGTTTCAAACTTATTATTCAAATTTCTTTCTTTTAAAGAGATTATCATGATTTTTTAAAATTATCATATGATCAGGTAATGAATATTTCTAGTGCATCATACATTGTAATACATAAAAATAAAAAATAAAAAAGATTATTTTGTGTCTTTTCATTTGCTAATAGTTTTTTTTTTTTTTTTTTTTTTTTTTGTTGAGAAAGTGCTAGTAGTTTGTTAATACTATATGGATGCTAGTATTGATTTTAAAAAATAATTACTCATACTTTGCCTCCCCCCCAACCCCCACCTCAATTGGAATCATGGCTCCATCCTTGCTTCTACACCACCACCCACAAAACCTCAAACCCAACCCTCTAACCCAACCCTCTGTCTACCTTATATCTTTAATTATTTCTTTAGGAAAATTGACTCTTTCATAATCCCAAAAAGCACCTTACCCACCATTTGGTTTCTCAATAAAGTTCTAGACTTTATGGGTTTTTGTAAATTTTTTATAATTATTTTGCTAGTTTTTCCGAACTTAACTTCACACATTTATATCTCTTTTACTGAATTTCTGTTTTTTGTGATTTTTTTGTGCATCTCGAAAGCTTATTTTAAGTACTACATGACAAAATCAATAGTTCTTTTTTGATAAGTACATGATAGAATCAAATAGTGGCTCAAAATATTGTATTTTCAAAGAGAAAAACATGCCCCAACATACTATATTCACACAATCAATCATTTACATAAACATAAACATAAATAGATTATTGACTACTGTTTTCAAACATAAACATAAAAACATGCCTCTTTTCTTAATATATAGATTACTGACTACTGTTTTGTTTTACTCCTAGAATTCTTATTAACTTTAATTTTTGAAAAAGTATAATCTTGATGAAGTGTCACACTAAAACTATGTGGTCCAATTCTAGTGCTGGGAAGTGGGAACTCCACTCCGCTAAGAAAATATAATCCTAGCAAAAAACTATTAACTTTAATTCTTTTTACCTTCACTTGTTTAGAAAGAAGTGGAGGAATCAAACGCCGAGTGTTTTATTTTATTTGAGGCTAAAATGTAAAACTGATACTCTAAATTTTTTTAGATTTCATTTCAATTTTTTAATTTTACTTTCGTTAATTTTAATCCTCTAAATTTCAAATTTATTCAATTAAGGATTTTCCGTCAATTTTTATTAAACTTTTTTGAAAAAAAAATCTAGAAAACATTTTTCAATCATAATCACAATATATCTTTTGGTTCTTATGGACTCTTTGAACTTAGGGGAGTCAAATTGCACTAGTGATCCAAATTATTGTTATTATGCATTATATTTTTCTAATTTATTTTTGTACAACTAAGATTTTTAAGTTTCAAACTTATTATTCAAATTTATTTCTTTTAAAGAGTTTATCATGATAATAAAAAATTATCATATAATTAAAATTGATAATACTCTTAACTCAAACATGTCTTTTCCCAATCTTAAGTAAGTACATCAAAGTGGACTGAAATTGACCAAAATGGACTAAATGTACTGAAGTGGACTGAAATGGACTAAAATGAACTGAGTGAACCGAATTGGACCAAATTAGACCAAATGCTGAACCGTAATTAGTAAAAAATTAAACGTAACTCAAAAAATTAATAATTATTATAATAATAAAGTGACATAAAACCATAATCTGTGAAGCAACAATTATGCAATATATCATTTCTTATTCTACAGCTCAAATTTTTAGCGACACCTTTCCACATGCCATCCTATAGATGTCTTCAGCTCTATTGGCAGTTTGATTTCATCATAGAGGGTTTTGGTGTCACTGAATCATGGGCTAACGTAGTTAGACACTCTGATTACTAACAACAAAAATACATTGATTCTTATGCAAAGCGTGTTTGTTCTCCAGAATTATAAGCAAAGCTTTTAAGTAAAAGGAGAAAATACATCTTTGATTGCTAACCAAAAAGTTTTGACATTGAGTCTTATGCAAAGCATGTTTATTCTCTATAATTATAGGCAAAGCTTAAAGTAAAAGGAGAATGTATGGTAGACAAAGATGACTATGGTTCATGAGCATGACTTTGACATCTTTGATTCTGAGCAAAGAAGATTTGACATAAATTATTATGCAACATTACCAAAAGTCTGCATCATAAATCATAATCCTAGGCAGATTTTGAGGGAAAAGGTGTAAAGAATGAAGAAGTCGGCAAACATATCTGACCCTCTAAAATGTGTTTTATATTGGTGAAATAAATTAATGAGCCTCAAATTTTTCTCCTTTTTATTTTTTAGCTGCACGCAGTAAGCATCAGGTATGATTACATTGTTTACCAAAAGTCATTGAAGTGACCTACAAAGAAGCCAAAAAATATCTGCCAAATTGGACTTGAAAAGGCATCTGATGAGCTTTAATAAATTTATCTGATGCGCTGAATGCTTTTACAGGCGAGGAAAAATTCAAACCTTTAGCTTGGCCTACGGAAAATGAGACCCAAATTATCATATTGAAGAATAATTCCTCCAACTCAAGTTAACTTCCTCCATGCCACTTTAATGCTATGTTTGGAAGTATGGAGAGAGAGGAGAGCAGAGGGGAGTAGTAGGAAGGAGAGTAGAGGAAAATAGTTATCCTCCACCTAGTTTGGATGTTTTTAAAATTAAGGGAGAGAAGAATAATTAGTATTTTCATAGTTTGTAATTTTGTTAATATAGTAAGAGTAAATTTGATAATTCATTTAGTTAATCATTTCTATGCTCTACTCTCTCTCCAAATCTCTCTAATTTGAGAAAATTAAAAATGAGAGGTTAGAAGTAGTTAGAACCCATCCAAATCCCTCCAAATCTCTCCCCCTCCTCCCTTTAAAAACATCCAAATAAGGTAATTTAACTTACTCTCCCTCCCTCTACTCTACTCCCCTCCATCCAAACAAACTATAAGTTTGAAAGGAAATGTTAGTGTATCTTTGTGAGCCTTTGTTTATGACTAAAATCAAGAGGAGAAGATAATCTACATGATAATCTTTATGCTGAATTTTTTATAGATCAATTCGTTGGGGTGAGAGATTTAAATTCTAAATGTCTCTGTTGAAAACTTCAAGTGGTACTAATTGAGTTACAACGCTCTTGGCAATGTTTACTCCATTAACTGACTGGATCTAATGGCAAGTCTCAATAGCTACCATGGTTTCTTATTCATTAAACGTGTTATTTATTTATTTTTATGTATTTTCAGGGTTGAGACATCCTGCTTTATAAATGTTAAAGAGAGCTGCAGCATGTGATACAACAGTAGCAGTACGAGTATATAAATTATTATAATAACGACTAGATACGTGATGGTAGCTTGGATTATATGATGTATTGTGTTACTGTTTGAATAATGATTTCTTGGACTCAAGGACTGTAACAAATTATTTTAGAACCCCCATATGATTTTGCATCGATTTCGTGGTAAATACTGCTAATTATTGTCATATATATGGGACAATGCTTTGAGTTAGTCCATAAGATTTTCATTTTTTTTAGGGGGGTTACAACTTGCAAACTTGTTTTATGGTGACAAAAAAATGCATAATATTTTGTACTTATGTAGTTACCCCTTTTCTACATAAAAATATTATGGAAAGGCTATCATTTTAAGCAGAATAGTAGATGAAAGTGTTATCAACATGTACTTTTATAGAAACTAAAAAATTGTGAAGTGGACTCTCTTTGTGAAATTAGGATGGAACTACCCTATCTTGTTTTGTCGCTCGCAATAATACAAAGTAGGCTCATTTATGTCATTAGGAGGGAAACATTACATTTTTTCCATTTCCATTCCCCATTTTGATTTTGTATAAGAGATTTAGATGGACTGAGTTCCTCTTTTGATTTGTCTAGTTCTTAGTTATACTTATTCATAAAAGTGGTATTTTCCAATATAAATATACTTGCAATCTATTATTTTATATATAAAAAATCATGTGTTAATTGTAAGTTTTGATAATAAATACAACACCATATAGCAAACGCAGGCCAAGTTACATTATTGTGACATCAAAGGAACTGCAAGGAGATAACTAGGATCTTATAGATAAAATCACCAAATTTGGAATTAGTAATCTTGGATCAATATGTCAAACTCTTGTATGAATAGTGGATCTCACTATAAATTTAATTAGTGAGATTCACTGTTATGTAAGAGGATAAAATATTACTCTAGTACTAAATAATTACTCCCAAATTTGAGATGGACAAGCTATAACAATGCAAGAATAACATTTATTTGCAGCACGAAGTTGAGAAAAGAAGCTGGAGATGCCTTATAGAAAAGGGAACGATGGATTTAGCAACAGCAGAGGAAAACAACAAATGTATGCAATACTACTGATGTGGAATAAAAATAAATTTTTAATATTTCCCTTTTTTTAATAAAGATAAATATTTTTCTTTCCACTTGTTGGAAATATACATGATTGTCATGAATACATATTCATTTCTCTTTGCCTATATAAAGAAAAGTGTGCCTATAACTAAGCATCTGGGAGTCTATATCACTATAACAGTAAGGAAGTGCTAGTGTCCAGCATGAGTCAGAGTTTTAGTCCAGTGAGAATGGAGGTTGTGAGAGTTTTTATTGCTGTGAGTTTAGCTTTCTTGGTTTTGAGTGCGTTAGGTGAAGACATGACTGGCTTATCACCTTGTGATTTTCCAGCAATTTACAACTTTGGAGACTCCAATTCAGACACTGGTGGGATATCAGCAGCATTCTACCCAGCAGGGCAACCGTCTGGCGAGACTTTTTTCCATCAGCCAGTTGGAAGAGCTTCCGATGGGCGCCTTATAATAGACTTTATTGGTATCTTGCATTTCAACTTTTTCTCTGGCCTGCAAGCATGTATCTAGAATGGTTGTTTTTCTAAATTTCACAGAAAATTTATCAGTCTATTGTCTTTTTCTGCAGCTGAGTCCCTTAGATTGCCATACTTGAGTGCATACCTAAACTCGATAGGAACAAGTTTCAGGTATGGTGCAAATTTTGCCACTGGTGGATCAACCATTAGGCGGCTTAATGAATCCTTCTTTTCAAATGGTGTAAGCCCGTTTTCTCTAGACATCCAGATTGTGCAGTTCGACCAGTTCAAGGCGCGTACCAGCAATCTCTACAACCAAAGTAATATGAAACATCAACTGCTAAAAGAAAATAGTCCTCTCTGATTTTCATCTCCATTATTTTAAGTTTATTATATGTACAATTGAATAAGAGTGAATTGATTCAAGCTGAGGGCATGAAAAAAGATAGAGAGGAACCAAAAATAACATTATCAGTAAAAAAGAACATGTCAATAAAGAAGTAATAGAAAGTATGATTTTGTATAGAATAGCATGACGGAAAAGAATACATGTGGCTACCCTTGACTAGTCCTTATAAGTTTGGGACTAAAGCTTCATTGTTGTTGTTGTTGTTTATGCAGCCCAGGAACAGTTCCAAAGAAGAAATCTTCCAAGACCTGAGGACTTCTCTGAGGCTCTTTATACATTTGACATTGGCCAAAATGATATTGCTGCTGGTTTTCGAACAATGAGTGATAAACAGTTTCAAGCAGTAATCCCAGACATAATTGAGCAGCTAGCTACCGCAGTTCAAGTAAGTTGTATAAAATGTTCAAAGTCATATATCAATTGGAGTTAACAAGATGCGAGTCAGATCAAACACGTTTATTGTGTGTTATGGCTAAAAGTCAACCATCTTTTTCAGCATCTGTACCAAGGAGGGGCAAGATCATTTTGGATACACAACACTGGTCCCATTGGCTGCTTGCCATTGACCCTACACTACTACCACCAACCAATGCCTGGCATTCTTGACGAGCATGGATGTGTCATAGCTCAAAATGATGTGGCTAAAGAGTTCAATTGGCACCTTGAGAGTCGTGTCATCAAGCTAAGGGAACAGCTAACTGATGCTGCATTAACGTATGTGGATGTCTTTGCAGCAAAGTACAAACTAATTAGCAATGCAAAGAAGCAAGGTAGTACTTCAATTTTGTTGTTACCATGATACTATTGCTAGCTAAATCAGATACTAGTTGATGCCTTTTTTCTGACCTTTACTATACCAATATGATATTTGTTACTTGTCACATGAAAATGAAGCTCTGCCAAGAATCTAACTTTTTTAAATGAAAAAATGGTTGGCCTTTTGCAGGATTTGTGGATGCAGGAAACATTTGCTGTGGGTATCACGAGGATAACAAGCATGTGTGGTGTGGGAATAAGGATAAGATTAATGGTACTGAAATTTATGCTGGGTCTTGTGAAGATCCTTCCTTGTACATTAGCTGGGATGGTGTTCATTACACTGAAGCTGCAAATCATTGGATTGCTAATCAGATAATCGATGGTTCATTCTCGGACCCAATAATTCCAATTACACATGCATGCCATATGGGTTGATCTGTATGATCAGAAATTTAGATTTTTTTTTTTTTTTTGGGGACAAAAGATATGTATTCAATTTACACATATAAATTCACAAACAAGCTACACACAAAATTGTTTTAAATCGTTGTGTTTTAGCTACATGAAAAATCAAGAATAGTCTCAAGAATAGATGTTCTCTCTATTGATTATCAAAAAAAAAAAAAAAAAAATGATGTTCTCTCTGTTGGGGAGATAATAGAACTAGAGAGACTTCAATTGAGGAATTAATATCTCTTGCCATCACTTGACCTAAAATTTTAAAAATATGGTTTTGAGCGCATCCACTCTTGTTATTATTTTCCAATGTGGAACTTTACCACTTAGCCAATCATACCACTCGCGTGGTTACACTTCTATTGATCTTTCATAGCAATCCAAGTGTCATACATCACCAACAAGTCTAATTTGCTCAGCAATAGAGTGCTCTTTACTCAAATATAGGTGAGTGAATATGAGAGCTTTTCACTAATGAATACTTGTCCAATTGAAACACCATGGCTCTAATACTACTTTTTGGAAAGATAACACCATGGGTAGAACTCCAATTGGGAGATTAATAGAATACATTGGGACACTACTTAACCTAAAAACTCTTTTTTTTTTTTTTTTCTTTTTTTTCTTTTTTTTTTTTAATTTGAGAAACAAACACACACACACACACATAAGGGAGAGGAAAATAGGTTCTAACACAAAGGTATACCACAACTCCACTCAACTTAACCTAAAAACTTAAGTTTGAGTTTTGGTCAAATTATATCATATTAACCATTCACTCTTATTAATATAATCTAATATGGGACTTCACCACTTAACTACTCCACTAACATGTGAATATTTCAACACTCTTTGTTTGTTTAAAAATCTAGCATTTAGTTGCACCCCAAAACTCCAACAGTGATGGCAATTAAAGGAAGGAAAGGGTTGGTTTTGACAATTGTGGTGGATGATGACGATGACAACGATGGCAACCAAAGATGGAAGGTTTATGGTTGTGGATGGGTAGATCGGCAATGGTGGTTGGCAAAAGGTAGACCCAATGATTTTTATAAGGGTTTAACTTATGAAGTTGTATATATTACTAGTCGCAGACCCATGCTATGCGTGAGAATATATAATTACTTTGTAATGTGGTAGAATGTATGATTAATTTTCTAAAATTTACTGAAACTAATTTGTTCTCTTTCAAAATTGAACTATTTCTAAAAATATTTTTCATCTCTCTATCTCAACAAATATATCATTTTATTATTTTGAGTTTTTTTTTTTTTGGAAAAAAATGGGTCTATTTAATTGATATTATTCTTTTTTCAAAAGAGATATTATTCTTTTTTCAAGTGATCTATATTCTTCTAATTTTTGTTAGTGTGTTATGTTTTCCTTTTTTATTTCTACAACTAAATTTTTTTAAGTTCAAAATTAATTATTTAAATTTCTCATTCTCTTAAGGAGATTGTCATGTTAATCAAATCTCATTACAAATTTACAATTGATATTACTCAAATAATTGATAGGCACATTCAAATATTACAATTGTTCTCTTTGAATGTTAAATGTTATCCTATTGCATTATAAAGAATTAAAAATAGTATATAAGAATATAGTATTATTTTATTACATAGCATGATTTGAATAATTTGGTGTTTATTGTTATATCTATTATTTTTACTTTTCTTTTCTTCTCATCTTATTTTATTCGACATTTAAATTCACCCACATCCTCCATATCATTAAATTATTTATATTTTCTCTCATTTTTTTTTTAATCACATATTCTAAGAGAGAATGTGAGAGAAATATCAAAATTATATAAAATAAGTTGAATAGAAGAATACTCAAAAGAAAATGTATAATTGTAAACAACAAATTATCCAAGCTATGCTATGTAATAGAATAACATTTAACAATAAAATAAAAAAAGATAACAAATTAAAATAAAACCAAATGCATCAACCCAATGTAGAGTTCAACAAAAAAAAAAATTAAAAATTCACCAAAAGAAAGGAAGAGAGAGAGAGAATATTCACCTTTTTATGTGGGAAAAATATGGATTGAATGAAAGAGAGAAAAGCAAATATTCATAATAAATAAAATGGGGAGAAGAAGAGTCAAAATAAAAGAAAAATGAAGGGATAGAGAAATTGTAAGGTTAAGGTATGGGGTAATAGAGAGATAAAAAGATAAAATGGGGAAAAATGTTGGAGGAAGAGTAATTGTAAGGTCATAAATTAATAAGGAGAAAAATAATTAAAGAGGAGAGAGAAAATGTTGGAAATAAGTGGATGACGTGACCGCTAATGTGGCTCAACAGGAGCGTAGCAACAATAAATATTATACTTCAGCTTTAAGATATATATATATATATATATAGATTAATGTAAAAAAAAAAAAAAAAAATTGTTTTCAACACTAACGAACCAAACATTTCCTAAAACATAGCAAACCAAAGCTTAATACAATTCCTTAGATATCCTAAAATATAGCGGACCAAACTTAAGTACGATTCCTTAGGTATAATACATTAGGCTCTTCAATTAAATTCAAACACATTGTTGTATTGATCAATGGAATATAAACATTTTTTTTTCTTTTCCAATGACAATCAAATTAAATAAGTACAATCAATTTTGTAATTAAACTTTGTCCTAAAACTAATTAGCCACTATTATTATTATGAAGTAGTAGTTTATGATTTTACACATCCAAAGAAGTGGAATATAGAAAGTTTACTTAAAGTATATGTAAATATTCAGATTTAAAAATATATATGTAAAGGTTTAAAAAAAAAAGTATTTGTAAAGCTTTTATTAAACTTAAAAGATAATGAAAAATCAATTGATAATAATAATAATAATATATTTAATAAGTCCATCTTAAAAAAATTATCTCGCACAGGTCTACACGACTAGTTAGTTTTCATTTGAGAAATTTCATACGCACAATTGATGGCATCAGGGCCTTAAATTAGTTAAATTTCATAAAATTAACTAATCTAAAATCCAAGAAAACAAATTAGCAAGCCTTAAAAAAAATTAGTCCAATCACAAAATCACCGATAAAAAGCTAAAGAAATTTTTTTTCCAATCAACTAATTTTAGACCCAGCCCATAAAATTTAAATAAAACCAGTTTGATCTCACGCATCAGATTCCCTCAACACCCCCCCCCCCCCCCTCTTCCAAAAAAAAAAAAAAAGAGCCTAATTGAGATGGTATTTCTCTCTGAGCAAATCAACACAGCATTGACATGGTATTTCTCTCTGTCTCATCTGGGTTGAGGCGGACAAAATGGGCTTTTGCCCTTTTTAGGCAAATTAATTAGCCTTATACCCCTTTTTCCAAACTAAATAGAGAAATGCCCATTTTTTAAAAATCGAGTTTCTCAAAATCGATTTAGATCCTATAGCAGCGTTTTTAAGAAGGCTATAGTGGCGTTTTTAGGACCTATAGTGGCGTTTTGTAACTCGATTTATATGAAATCGAGTTATAGGTTAAAAAAATTAAAAAAAATTGCCTATAACTCGATTTAATGGAAGTCGAGTTAAAAAACGTCACTATAGATCTTGAAAATGTCACTATAGGTCCTTAAAAACGTCGCTGTAGGGCTCTAGATTTTTTTTTTTTTTAATAACTCGATTTTAAGAAAATCGAGTTTTAAAAGAGGAGCATTTCCCTATTTAGTTTGAGAAGGGGGGCATTTTCCTATTTAATTTGCCCAAAAAGGGCAGAAGCCCATTTTGTCCGGGTTGAGGCACCTGTCTAACTATGATTCTCTCTATAAGACTATTTTTAACTCTTTGATACATGATGACCAGTGGCACTTTCTCAATGAGCTCAATTACTTTTTGACTTATTTTATTAGTTCTTTTTTTTTTTTTTTTTTTTGGCTGAATATTTTATTAGTTGTTTATAACCCTATAACTTATACTAATAGATAGTAAAGCATTATTCAACCTAATGATAGAAGAGTGTAGAACTCTTTAGAAGAGCTACAAAGCTTTGGACTCTTGAGCCAAAAAATAAAATAAAATAAGGGTAAAGATTTGGATTTTTGGAGCATGTAGTTGGTTAATTAAATCAGTGGTAAAAATGAGAGCAATAAATGATTTACTGTAGATGTAATGTGGGTAAGAGGGGAATGAATTCTGGTTTTCACTTTAGTTGAATAATTAATTGCATGATAAGATAAAAATGTAACAAAAATAACAAAAATAATAATTATTTAGAACTAATAAATTAAGAATAAATAATTTTATAAATGGGAAATTAATAATTTTATAAATTGAAGAGTAATAAATTTATAATTACTGCATTTTGCATATTGGCCACATTCTTGTATTCTTATTTACTTGGTAAATAATTTGACATATGATCACGTAATGAATATTTTTAGTGCATTATACATTGTAATACATTAAAAATGATTATTTTGTGTATTTTCATTCGCTAATATATATATATATATATATATTTTTTGTTAAGAAAGTGTTAATAGTTTGTTAATACCATATGAATGCTAGTATTAATTCCCCCCCCCCCCCCCCCCCTCAATTGGATTCCTGGCTCCACTCTTGCTTTTACACCACCCCCACAAAAGCTCCGACCCAACCCTCTGTCTACCCTATATCTTTGATTATTTCTTTAGGGAAATTGACTCTTTCATAATCCCGAAAAACACCTTACCCACCACTTGGTTTCTCAATGAAGTTCTAGACTTTATGGGTTTTTGTAAATTTTTTATAATTATTTTGCTAGTTTATCCCGACTTAACTTCACACCTTTATATCTCTTTTATTGCATTTCTGTTTTTTGTGATTTTTGTGCATCTCGAAAGCTTATTTTAAGTACTACATGACATAATCAATAGTTCTTTTTTGATAAGTACATGATAGAATCAATAGTAGCTCAAAATATTGTATTTTCAAAGAGAAAAACATGCCCCCACATACTATATTCACATAATCAATCATTAACATAAACATTAATATAAATATAGACATAATCACGATATATCTTTTGGTTCTTATCTTATGGGCTCTTTGAACTTAGGGGAGTCAAATTGCACTAGTGATATTACCGAAATGAGACATCTGATATGGTATGATGGTCAACAATGGTGAAGCTATATATGATCACTTTCTATGATCCTCTAAGGCTTAAAGATATAAGGAGGAGCAAGAAAACTCTAATACCACAGTTAAACACATTCCTTTCATATACCCATTAGTTTTAAACAATAATTGCCTTGAAAAAAAAATTGATTTCAAAAATAATTTTTAATTTTAACTATCATTTGCATTTAACAAATGTGATTTGGGCAATAATTTATCGAAGGGAGAAAAAGATTAATGAGCAATTTCGAGGAAAAAGGTACTGTAGAATTATGAAAGGTGATACCAATTTCAATTGATGTATCCGCATTGTAGTTGGTGACCCTTGTAACAAGTAAAAAAAAAGACATTTAATATTTGTTTATGTTTGTTTATCTATGTTTAATGTATTTCACTAAATAATTATATGTTATTGCTAGCTCATGCTGACCCAACTTCACACCCTTAGCTCATTTGGAAAGCTTACTTTAAGGATTACAAGGTAGAATCAAGAATCACTCAATAAGAGTACATAAAGAAAATCATGACACAACATACTATTTTCACACAATCAATCATTAGCATAATTCATTGTTGATTTAAAAAGGTTTATTCCTTTAGAAAGGTTTATTCCTTTAATATAGACTATTGATTCTAATCCACTTTTCTGCCGCTGAAACCATTTACGATTCTAATCCACTTTTCTAGAGAAAATGAGGGAAGACAAATATGACGGAATTAAATCCACAAAATCTGCTCGCAAGGAACCACACGAAGACAGAGCAACAACCCCTTAGAAAATAGGAGTCTTGCTCTTGTAAGCATTCCTTCATATTCACCGCACATAAAAAAAATAAAAAAATAAAACTGTTTCTCTTCTCTTTCTCAGCATGATATTTTTTAAGAAATAAACCTTTTTAAATCAACAACGAATTGTGGTATCAACAACGAATTGTGAGTTTCAGTTAGCTCAACTGGTAAAGTCTCTGATAGTTGAATAAGAGATCTGAGGTTTAATCCATCATCAGGAACGGACGCTATAAATTGAATCTCTAAAAAAAATTATTAACATAAACATAATATATACATAACCATGCAATATATTTTCAAATACATGTCCAAACAACGCATCATTAGTTCCTATAGACTCCTTGAACTGAGTGGAGTTAAGTGGAGCTAGTGGGGTCACTGAAGAGTAGCTGATAGTGAGAAAGTTAATATGTCATAATGGCCAACAATAGTGAAGCAACGCATGCTTATTTCCTATGATCTTCTAATGGCTTAAAGAGACAAGAAGGAACAAGAGAGTTCTGGTAGCAAAATATTGTTCTCGTGTTCTCATAAATCAAAATCAATTTTCACTTACCTCTTGGTTTCAATAGGAAACCCTAGTCGAAACCTTGTGTTGAAGTGAATAAACCAAATTCTTCCCCATAACTCTTTTAGTCCCCGCACAATAGGAAACCCTAGTCGAAACCTTGTGTTGAAGTGAATAAACCAAATTCTTCCCCATAACTCTTTTAGTCCCCGCACAATTTCCATGGCACTTCAGAGAGTATTTAATTTTATTCCACATGTATAACTATGTACTCTCGACTATTCTCTACTCTCCATGTCTCTCTCGCCTCTCAATTTCTCTCTGTCTCGCTTTTCAAACTTTCTTTTCTTTTTTTCATTCGTTTTTTCGTTTGGATTGGGTTTACATTTTTGTTTTTTAAGATTTACTTGGGTTGGGTTAATAGCTCATGATTTTGGAGGGAGCTCAAGCTACAAAGTAAAAGGGGCCTAAGTATATAAAATGTTTTACTAAAAATTAACCTACTAATTTTTTTATTTTTTATTTTTTGGGGGGCCAGGGGGCCAGGCCCCACCTGGGTCCGCCCCTGATGTATCCTGACAAGTCCAACAATTTTTCTTTGTTATAAGGCACAAGGTGAATTCCACAAAGCTGAGATGCCAACTAACTTACGGCCCCTTAGAGACCTTACATGTTTGCATTTAAATTTTTCTACAAATTTCCCTACCAAAGCCTCCTGCTCCTCCTTGGCCACTAATTGCTTCAAAGATTCGAGCTGTTTTTCAGCCTCTTCCGAAGGATACAAGAATCTGAAGACATGTATGCATCTGTGACTCTATTATGATAATAGCTTTAAGAAAATAGTTAATATTTTACATGAATTGATGTATCACACTTATATTAGTTATGCTGGTATGATAAGAACATACAATTTTGAGAGCTCTTTTTTACATTGTAGTCTTTGACTGTCATGAATGACTATAAAATGATTATAGCCATGATGACCAAGAAGCCATATTTGGCGTGGTCTCGATGCATGGTTGAATGATGAATACCAGCGAGATTCTTCCAGAATGAAACTAATTAATATAATGAAAATGAAGGCGTCTTACTCTTTCTACAACATAACAGTTATAGGCAGTCTATTTGTAAGTACCATATACTAAACAAGCCAAAGAAAGCTTTAAAAAAATGGCAAAAAAAATAATAATAAGGGAGTCTATTTGTTATAATACTAAGGTTTATGTACTTTACTAAAATAATAATAATAAATTTGTAATCGTAACTACACCAAGTGGACTTTGGTGTACCTTTTAAGTGCATTTTGACTTCGTTTGTAATACAAGGAAGCAATTAATTGTCAACGGGGGGCTTGGTTGAGTAAGTAAGGCTCGGGTGCTTCGTGCAACACACCTAAGTTCGAGTCCCACTGCCTGCAGGAGTTCGTTGGTAAGCATACTTAGTGAGGGGTGTACTCAATAAAAAGAGGTGACTCTCACACAGCCGTTAGTCGGGCCGATTTGACAGGTCTTAGGCCTCCCGCTGGTCCCCTACCCGGGAGTGTAATATAGCCATAAAGGCCCCCTTTTTTCCATTCTCAAAAAAAAAAAAAAAAAAGGAAGCAATTAATTAGTAGATGACAAATTGTTACATATATAAAAAAAAAAAAAAATTTAAACTATACCTCACACATCATTTCCTTTCATAAATAAAAATAAATAAATAAAAACCTCATACGCCTTCTTCAAATACATTATGGATTCATAGTGTAGCTCAATATTTTAACCAGTAAGGATTTCTTTAAGATTACGAGAAGCAGCCTTAATGTCGATTGGCTCTGGACAAAATTTTAACATTGGCGTGATGAAACTTTTTTAATGGACCTCTAAAGGCAATTAAACATCTTTAATAGCTAACAAAAAAGTTAATGTTGGCCTCGATTCTTTAAGCAAAGCATGTTTTTTTTTTTAAATCCAAAATTATAGGCAAAAAATAATATGAAAGGAGAAAGCATGGAAGACACAGATTACTACAATCCAACACTACTTAATAAGATGTTCTTGCGCATGTATTTGACATCAATGATTGTGACCAAAGAAGATTTATAATCAAATTACCATCCAACGTTTCAGTTTGTGTTGATAATCATACGCAGAGTTCAAGGCAAAATGTGTAAATAAAGAAGAAGTGCGCAACATGCATGAGCTTAATTTTGAAATGTGTTATCTATATATATATATATAACCGAAACCTTTGAAGCTCTCACAATTTTCCACATCATCACTATTTTCTTTTTATTTTTCTTTTTGATTCTTTTTATTTTAGGTTTTATATCTTATAACAATATTATTGAAAAACGTATACAAACTTGGAGGCCTATTTAAGAGCTCCATAAAACTTGATGGACAAGAAAATATATTCTAAAATAAGCCCTAATTAATACCTAACCATAATAGGAACCAAATTTGACCTAAAAAAACATTAAAAGAGCCTAAAAACAAGGAAATAAATCACCTAGACCTAAAATAACGTTTTTTGCATAAAAATACCAAAATCTCTTCTCTCCTTAAAACTCTAGCAATTACCATCTCAAATTTTTTATTTGCTTTCATATGTGCCTGAAATTTTCATTCTATCTTATTGTTTTATTATGTTTAGAATTGATTTTCTTATAAATATTTGGGTTAATCTCTATATTTTGATAGTGTTTTTATGGGTTTGGTTTTTGGGTTGAAATTCTAATAATTATTTTATATTGTATATGGCAGATAAAGCATCTCTATTTTTTGGAGAAAAATCAAAGCTGCAACATATGTCTTCCAGCCCAAGGTGTGGTAAATTTTTATATATTCTTGCTTTATTGAGAATTTTTATTTGGGTTCATGTGATTTTTTGTTTTTTTATTAAAACTTTGATTTTTGTTGATTAATTATTTGTTTGGATTAATTTCAATTAATTGTTTGTTTGGATTCAACGTAGAAGATAATGGAATTAGGTGTTATACATTTGATAATGTTCCATGTTTTGAATTGTTTATATTATTTAGACTTCTGGTAGGACTCTCTCTTCTCTCCTTAAAACCCTAGCAATTACCATCTCAAAATCCTAAACTTAACTTCACTTTAAAATTAAAAAAATAAGAAGGAGAGAGACTCAACTAAAAAAAAAAAAAAAAAAAACGTAGGTTTTGTTTTTTTTATTTGCTTTCATATGTGCCTGAAATTTTCATTCTATCTTATTGTTTTGTTATGTTTAGAATTTATTTTCTTCTAAGTATTTGGGTTAATCTCTATATTTTGATAGTGTTTTTGTGGGTTTGGTTTTGGGTTGAAATTTCTAATAATTATTTTATATTGTATACAGCAGATGAAGTATCTCTATTTTTTGGAGAAAAATCAAAACTGCAACCTATGTCTTCCAACCCAATGTGTGGTAAATTTTTATTTGGTATATTATATATGAATTTTTTGAATTTGAAGGGTTTTGTTTGGTTTTGAAGTAGAATTTGGGGATTCTATAATATGCATATTATTAACCCAATTTTCTATTTCTAAATTTCTTAGATTTTATTATATTAATCTTTTTTTCTTTTAAATTCTTGGTGGGCAAATCAATCTCTTACTAATTCTTTTACTTTAATGTGATGTTGGTTAATTGTCATTTTATTTAACTATCCCGTGCATCGCACGGGTTAGCGACTAGTATATATATATTTATATGAACCCAACCCATATATACACTGACCAATTATGGAAATTCTTTACAGTATGACCTATCCTCTTTTAAAGATGCATTGATGCCCAGTTTCAGTACCAGTATATATATATATATATATATAGTGTGGCAAAGCCTAGCTCGTATGTGATTCTTGTATTATTTAATGTCTTATGTTGATTCTAGCTAGGTCAAGGGTAGCTTGGATTATATGATGTAATGTCAATACTTGAACAATAATTCCTTGGACTTTTCGATAAATATGCAATTTGCATCACATGTTATATTAGACCCACATGATTTTGATTATAAGAAAAAAAAGCCCACATGATTTTGCGTCGATTTTTGTGATAAATACGGGCAAATATTGTTCTATGTAGTGCGCAACATGCATGAGCTTAATTTTGAAATGTGTTATATATATATATATATATTTATATGAACCCAACCCATATATACACTGACCAATTATGGAAATTCTTTACAGTATGACCTATACTCTTTTAAAGATGCATGTGATGCCCAGTTTCAGTACCAGTATATATATATATATATATATAGTGAGGCAAAGCCTAGCTCGTATGTGATTCTTGTATTATTTAATGTCTTATGTTGATTCTAGGTCAAGGGTAGCTTGGATTATATGATGTAATGTCAATACTTGAACAATAATTCCTTGGACTTTTCGATAAATATGCAATTTGCATCACATGTTATATTAGACCCCACATGATTTTGATTATAAGAAAAAAAAGCCCACATGATTTTGCGTCGATTTTTGTGATAAATACGGGCAAATATTGTTCTATGTGCGATGAGTAATGAGTTGTGTTAATAGATAAAATCTATTATCATTGACGTTTTTACAAAAAAAAATTACATAGCATTTTTATATTCTCATATAATTTAACTCTACTTTTCTGTTGTTGGGTAAAAATGTTGGAAATTGTTTAAAATTACAATAGGCTTATAAACAGGTATGACAATAAATATTATTGGTGTGACCGATAACAACATAAATAAAGAAATTTTTTAATTACTTTTTGTTTTATGTTTAAAAAGTGATATATTAATTTGTAAAACTCTTGTAATAAACTTTGTATTAATTCTAGCATAGTAAAAAAATGTAAGAGTGAACATTTTGTCAAGAAAAAAGATATACGTTCTCCTATATGATTAACACCTTTGTCCCCATTCTTCATGTAGCAAGAATTTTTTTTTTTTTTTTAGAGAGTTTCAACTTATGGCATCTGCTCTTAATGATAGCTCTTTTTCATCAGACCAAGACATCAATCAGTTTTTGGTGTAGGCGAAGATTGAACTCCAAATTTCTTATATAACTATAAAAGACTTTACCAGTTGAGTTAACTGGAACCCACCATGTAGCAAGAAATTGAAACAAGATGGAACAAGAGCCGGTAATTTCCATTTTAAAGATGCTTACAATAGGCGTAAATGCACTTTTGATCCTTACATTTTGGGTCAATTTTTATTTTGGTCCTTACATTTTTATTTTACCACTTTTAGTCCCTAAAATGAAAAATGCGTTCCATTTTGGTCCTTGCCGTTACTCACTTAACGAAAATTGCTGATGTGGCAAACGGAATGCAATGTTTACATAGTAAATACTGACGTGGACATTAAAATAATATTAAAAAAATTTATTTGTTATTTAATAATGCCACCTCATATCCATGTCAGCTTAAAATTTTAAATTTTAATTGATCAATTTAAAAAAAAATAAAAAACATAATTAAAAATAAAAAAACAGATGAATGTAGATCTAACATCCTCTTCGTTAAGAACACAGATGAGCAAAACCCAGGAAAAAATCATACAAATCCAAAAAATCAAACACAAGAAAATCAAACTCAGAAAAATCATAAATGAATATTGTACAAAACAAAATCAATCCACATATATACATAAACCAAATTTAAAAAAAAAAAAAAAAAAAAAACTTGAATTTAGATCTGGTAATTCGTTGGTTTCTCTCTCTTCATCTCTCTCTCTCAAACACAGAAAAGAAACAAAACAAATCTGAAGTTGGGCTTTGAATCTAACGCTAAGTCCAAAAAAAATTGCATTTTGTAATTGCATTCAAAATCAAATGGAGATAGATGAAAGGAATCAATTACCTTTGTTCATTGAGCAAATTTATCAAACACCATAAAGGCTAACAGCAACCCATGAATACAACAATTACAACCAAATCTGAACAAGGTGGAAACCTAGATCAACAAAATCATAACCCACAATTACATAGACACAATTTCAGAACCCAAACTCAAAACTCAACCCATTTTTTTTCACCAATTACGTAGAGACAAAACTCAAAGACATTCAACAATTACACAAAGACAAAAATCAAACCCAGATTTTTTGTCCCAAACACAAAACTCAACACAGATTTTCTTATGCTTTCTAAGAAACCAAACACAAAACTCAAAACTCAAATCCCAAATCCCAAATCGATGAACAAAACCCAAGATCCGAAACTAGAAATAGCCACGGATTTAGAGAGAGAGCGTTGGGTTTTTGGCCATGGGTTTAGAGAGAGAGAGAGTTGGGTTTTCGGCCAAGGTTGAGAGAGAGAGAGGGCAAGGTTTTCAATCTGAGAGGGTTGGGTTTTGGCCAAGGTTTAGAGAGAGAGAGAGAGAGAGAGAGAAAGCTGGGTTTTCGGCCATGAATTTAGAGAGAGAGAGTTGGGATTTCAGCCATGGATTTAGAGAGAGAGAGAGCTCACCTTCAACGGAAACCACCTTCAGTCACCTCCGATCCAACTTCACCCGAAACCACCGACAACCACCTCCACCTTCACCTTGAGAGAGCACTTGAGATTTTCATCGAGAGAAAGAGAGCTTGGAGATTAGAAATTGATAAATGTTGTGCTCTTCTGGGTTGTGCTCTTCTATGTTCTTGATGAGAGGATGTTAGATCTACATTTATGTGTTTTTTATTTTTAATTCTGTTTATTTTTTTTTTAATTGATCAATTAAAGTTTAAAATTTTAAGCTGACATGGATCTGAGGTGGGATTTATTAAATAACAAATAAAATTTTTTAATATTATTTTAATATCCACGTCAGTATTTACTGTGTGAACAATTTATTTCGTTTGCCATATCAGCAATTTTCGTTAAGTGAGTAACGGCAAGGACCAAAATGGAACGCATTTTTCATTTTAGGGATTAAAAGTGATAAAATAAAAATGTAAGGGCCAAAATAGAAATTGACTTAAAATATAGGGACTAAAAGTGCATTTACGCCCTTACAATATATGAGTGGTCTCTTTTGATAATAAGTACAACATATAGTTAGGCCAACCAAGTTGCATATAGTGACATCAAAGGATGTCCTACAACAGTTTGGGATTTAGACAGTCAGATCTAAAAAGTCTACAATTTTATATGAAGCTTCTGCAAAGAGAGGTACAAATTAAGAACATAAATATAGTGATGCTGTAAAGTAAAAGGGTGATGTCATTTTTGCATTTAATTGGCACATTTTGTAATCATTTATATAATTCAATTCGACTTAGTAAATATCCGATGTGTATGTAGTACATATAATAGTTGGGCAAAAAAAAAAAAAAAAAATTAAGTGTGGAAAAGTCATTTACAACGCACACAGAAAGAAAGATAGATTAAGGAAGCTCATAGTAGCTTGAGATAGCCTATGATATATATATATATATATATATATTCCACTTGCTAGGAAAGCTCATGACTTTCATGACTACATGTATACTGAAGGAAACCAATAGGAGATTTAGACATAAAATATTCTTTCTCATTTTTATTTCCCACTTGCTTTGATATGCACAGGATTCTCATGATTATATATTTTCTGTGTCTATATCAAAGAAAACTTCTTCTTGACTAAGCCTCTGGGCTACCATAAACAAGGGAAGTGCTAGTGCCATATGAGTCACAGTTTTGGAGCAGTTAGAATGGAGGTTGGAAGGGTATTCATTGCTTGGAGTATAGCTTTCTTGCTTTTGAGTGTGTTAGGTGAAGAAATGACAGGTTTATCACATTGTGATTTTCCAGCAATCTACAACTTTGGAGACTCAAATTCAGATACTGGTGGGATATCAGCAGCATTCTATCCAGCAGGGCAACCATCTGGCGAGACCTTTTTTCATGAACCAGCTGGAAGAGGCTCCGATGGGCGGCTTATAATAGACTTTATTGGTAAAATGCATATCAACTTGTTCTCTGTCCAACAAGCACCTATCTAAAATAGTTAAGTCTATCAAAATTCACAGAAAAAAAGAAGTTGGTTATGTTTTTATGCAGCCATGCGCCTTAGATTGCCATACTTGAGTGCGTATCTAGATTCTATTGGAGCAAGTTTCAGGCATGGTGCAAATTTTGCCACAGGAGGATCAACCATTAGGCAACTTAATGAGTCCTTCTTTGTGACTGGTGCAAGCCCTTTCTCTCTAGATATCCAGATTGTGCAATTTGACCAGTTCAAGACACGCACCAGCAAGCTCTACAACAAAGGTAATACCAAGTCACCCGAAAAGAAATTGCTTCTCTCATACTTTCAATCTCCTCTATTTTTGTTTATGACATGCAGCCAAGAAAAACTCCCACAGAAGAAATCTCCCAAGGCCTCAGGACTTCTCAGATGCTCTCTACACATTTGACATTGGACAAAATGACATTGCTGCTGGTATTCGAAAATCAAGCAGTGAAAATTTTCGAGCAGTACTCCCAGACATAATTGACCAGTTAGCTTCAGCAGTTAAAGTAAGTCAAACATAAAAAAATTTAAAAAAAAAAAAAAAAATTTGCAATTTCAAGTGAAATTAACAAAATTGGGACTCTAATCTAACCAGGGGCGGAGCTACATGTTAGGGTGGGGTGGGGGGGCATGGCCCCCCAAAATTTAGGAAAATTTCTTTTTACTATATAGAAATATTTGATATTTTAATAATTAGCCCCCAAAAATGGGACTTGCCCCCTCCCCCCCCAAATATTTGTTTCAGCCCAATAATGTTCTTAAAAAAATTGTCCAATTTGTCTAATAGTTATAGAGAACATATTGTTTCTCAAATTCATTTTTTATGGTAAAATATATTCTCGTATCTTTTAAAGTTTTGGATCATTCATGTCTTTGAACACTTCTTTAATTCAATTGAAATTTTTTTACTCACAATGGTAGGCAATTTGGTAACTTCTATTAAAAATGAAAATTGTAAGGATTTTTTCTATGGAAGATGGTGAAAGATTAATTTAATTCTATAAAACATTTAATTTTAAGGATTTCATTATGAAAGATACTAATTTTTGTGTATGTGTATAGATGCATATGTTTGTGTATGTGTATGAAAGTTTGTATAGACTAATAAATTGTAATACAAATCGGCCCCTCCAAACAAAAATTTCTAGCTCCGCCCCTGAATCTAACGTGTTTATTGTGTTTATGGCTCAAAATCAACTATATCTCTTTCAGCATCTGCATGGACAAGGGGCAAGGAACTTCTGGATACATAATGCAGGTCCCATTGGCTGCTTGCCAGTGACCCAACACTACTACCACCATCCAATGCCTGGCATTCTTGACCAGCACGGATGTCTCATAGCTCAAAACGACATGGCTATAGAGTTTAACAGGCAGCTGAAGAGAAGAGTGACCAAACTGAGGACACAGCTACCTGGAGCTGCATTAACATATGTGGATATTTTTGCAGCAAAGTATAAACTAATCAGCAATGCAAAGGAGCAAGGTAATACTTGTTGACGAAGAAACTTATGGTGTGATTAGTTAAATAGTAAAGTCACATAGAGAAATTTCTATTCCACACACTCACTTACACAGATAGTACACACTCAATTTTTTGAACTAAAATTGTGACTTGAAGTCACGATTGCTGTACAAAAGTGGTGAGTGTGTGAAATAAACATTGCTTTATTGATAATATTACTAACAAGAGTGAATTGTTAAAATTACATAACTAGGTCCAATTGTCCAATCATTTAAGTTTCTTGGTTTAGCGGTGTCCCAACATGTTAGAGACCCTTCAAGGTGTTAATTAAACTCTCACAAACTCGAAATCCTAATAGTTTCAATTTAAACTCTTTTATTTTTTAGAGCTGCCATGATTTACCGTGAGACTTCTCTTGGCCTCTTGCCCTGACCTTTGTTAAATCAATGTGATATCTGCTACTTGTCACATGCAAAATGAAGTACAAGTACCACCAAGATCCTATGGTGGGGACAAAAAAAACAACGAAATAACAGTTGTCCTTTGCAGGATTTGTTGATGCAAGGAGCATTTGCTGTGGTTATCACGAGGATTCCAACCATGTGTGGTGTGGGCATGGGGATAAAATAAATGGTACTGAACTATATGCGGGGTCTTGTGAAGATCCTTCCAAGTATATTAGCTGGGATGGTGTGCACTACACTGAGGCTGCAAATCATTGGATTGCTAATCATATCCTCAACGGTTCATTCACGGACCCTCCAGTGCCAATCACACATGCTTGTCATAAGCGTCAGTCTGTGTGATGGAAATTTATGTGTATCCAATTTTTAAAGAGGAAGAGGTATAGCAATCCAAAGATGTAATCTTCAATGCATTTTCCAACTATGAATATATTAAAACTCCTCTCTTAAAAGTGTGAGAGTGAGCTCTTTCATTTAGCCCATCTTTTATGTATTTAACATTTCATAAAACCATTTGGTGTCCTTTGCTTTATGTGATATATTAAAGCAGAGCAAAGCTCATGACATGGCAAATCAGAATTCTTCCTCTTCCTCCACCTGCCTCATGAACAATTCCCAACTTCAACCTAACCTTAAACACCAAGCATCTTAGTTAAAAATGAAGAATTTCTAACCTAGGTTCAACAAGATCAGCTAGGCATGAGCACTTGATAGAATGTTCACTTCTCGGTCAACAGAGCAGATCCACTATCAACTCATGGTTATATCTAGAAATTTAAAGGTTTAGCTGACACCATGGCTGCTGCTGGTCAACCTCTCAATGATTTTGAAATCGTATCCTCTCTACGAACCTGATGATGGCAAACCCTAGTACACATCATCACTGGTCACCAAGACCCTTGTTCAAAAGATAGGGCCAAAATGATTGAGGTTGGTGCCAAAACCTAACATCGATAAGGGTCATAAGAATAGTAACCCATTTTAGTTCGATAAGTTTCAAATCCATCTTGATAAAACACAAACCCATTCAACTTCACGTGTTTGTCAAGTTTACCCCTTTCCCAATCTTGAACTCATTTTTACCTTTCATGAAATGAAATTGTGAGAGGTGGGGTTAAACTAGGAAGGCCACAGAAGTAAAGATGTATCACCAACTAACAATAATTGTTTTGAAATCGATTTGTCCCTGTAGACATTCTGATGATAAAGTCAGTTTGGGTTTTTTGAAAACAAAAGTTAAATTTTTTGAGTAGTGAATAAATAAATTTTTTTTTTTTAAATGCATATCTCCTTGTCATGTTTGGGGGTTTTTAATTTTATACTTGTGAATTACACCTACTCATTTGTCCCAAATCAAGCCTTAAAGCCCAACTTTTCTTTAATTGATTTGATACTTGTCGTAATTAGAGGTCTTCAAGAGATAATTGGATGGCTCAATGTTCTGACTTTACTTTTAGAGAGAGAGACGGATCGACTAACATTAAATGCAATAAGAAGTTGTTGGGGCCACAATTAATGCACAAATGACTACTATCTTGCACGATTGATGTTTCTTTCCAAGCTAGGAGTCCAATGATGAAGTAAGACCGATGAAGTAGACTTCTTACGAGAGATCTAGACACATGAAATATGTTGATTTTAATTATTAGTGAAATCACTCACATTTAATATATGCGGTACACCAATATCAATCAATACCAAAAATGTATTTCATTTTCCTGACCTGTTGCTAGACTCAAAGGATTTGTGAGTGGCAGCATGATTTTTCTACCTGAAAAAAAAAATCCAATGAGGTTATGTAGGATTAGCATCCTATAAGGCCCTTGAAAGATAGAATTGGGTAATGAGAATTTCAATGGCAATGGAGTTGGACAGCAACTAAGAAGTACCTTTTCATCTATTGGAAGATGTCAGCTTTGGATATCAACGGTGGGATACGTTTCATGGCCCAAACTTGATGTTATTTGTGTTTGGGTCTTGGGCTACTACTCAGAATCAGAATGAATGCAGCCCACTTCAGAGGAGAGCGTTACCACGTTATTCACGTCTCTGCAATGCATGACCGCTAATTGCGCAAAACAAAGATCTTTTTTTCTATGTTTTTTTGCTTGTCCACTTCATTGCAGATAGCGACAACCACATCGTCCAGTTTCATTAAATAAAATACATGATATGAGACACAAAAGCCCCATCACCGACTTATCTTTCTTCAAGGTACTTCTAGATGGCCATGTGATTATGATCCTTATTAGTCCTTACAATCAGGGACATGTGTTACCCTATGCATTTATGCACTTGTGCTGTCCTCCACACTCTTTGTCACCACCCTTTTTCCAAATCTTCTCTCTTTTTCTTTTTCCTTTTCCTGCTTAAATTAAATGTGAAGGACACGAGCTTTGTCTTCTCTCGTACGCTAATGTATTGGACAGTGGACACAGTTCCAACTCTCAGATGTCAAGACACAAATTATCACCACAAAAATAAATAAATAAATGAAAAAGAAAAGAAGAAGAAGAAGATAGCCACAATCTTGGATCTTGGTTCAAATGTTGATCAGAATCCACATGACATTAGGCAGGGACGGAACTATTAAAGGAACAAAGGAAACTTTTATTTTTATTTTTTAGTGTATATAACTATATATAGAAAAATGGAGTATAAAATTGTAAAGTGTAGTTCCAAAATTAGAAGTTATGAACTCAATTTTGTGACTGGTGTCTCTTCCTCAAACAAAAAACTTCTTTTAGATTACAAATTCCTAATATAAGCAACTTGTTTGGCTTTTTGTTAAATAAGAAAAAGTTACATTCAAATGATGGTGTGTGTGTGTGTTTTTTTTTTTTTTGGGTGGGGGGTGTTAATTCAACTGACCATGTGTTGCTACTTTGATTATTTATTCTTGGGATACAAAATTAAAAGCCTAGAACTTTATAATATTAATGCTATCTTGTTATTGTCCAGCTCATCCTAATCAATTCGTTTATTTTGTTTTTAATTGCAAACACAGTCAAAACAAAAATACTGCAGCTGGCAAGTAAAATAAAATATAATAATAATTTTTATTTTTGTTCAAATCTCAAAATCAACCTCTCTAAAATAAATTGGAGATAAGACTGCCTTTTATAGCCAAGGCCAATTCTTTTGTCTTATTCTTCTTGCTCTACTATATACTCCACAAATAAAATATGTCACATATTCATCTAATTTATTAAATGCTAAATTTATGCCTTCTATTATTTTAATTTCTTAAAATAAATAAATAAATAACCCATCATATACTTGTAAATAAATAACTCATCAAATAATAGAATGCATAAATTTAGCATTTAATAAATTAGATGGACATATGACATATTTTTATTTGTGGAGTATATAATGGAGTAGGAAGAGTGAGACAAAAGATTTGGACTCCTTTTGGCGTGTGACATCTTCCCCTATACTACCTTTCAGTGTTTGTTTTTTTTTTTTTTTTTTTTTTTTTTTTTTCATTGGTGTTTTCTTTTTCTTTTTCTTTTTCTTTTCAATCTTTGGGCCCTTTGATGAAATCATGGTTCCATTCCTCCCTAACGTTAGGCTTAAAGAATAAAAAGAGAAGCTTCTTTTTTTTCTTTTTCTTTTTTATCTATGGTAAGGAATAGAGATGCTTTTTTTGTTTCTAGTAGTTCAATACCATATGTATCAATTCTCCTTCACACAAAAACCAAAACATATAAGGAAGAATAAGAGCAGTGAATGACAGATTCTCAAAAAAAAGAGTAGTGAATGACAGCATCGGCAAGTGAAATTGACAAAGTTTGACCAGCCAAGTTGACTGCTGTAAAACAAGTAATAAATTCCTATTAAAAAAATTATAAAATTTTTATATATTTACACTGTACTTACCATATAAATTTACATCATATATTTACATTATAAAAACACAATAAAAATTGTCCATATTGCAACAGTAAAAATACAATTTTCCTAAATTAAATATATAAAGTGAGCAGCAGTAAATCTGTGCGCACGTGAATGTCAAGAATATCTGCTTTCTTTTGTCCCATATACACCAAGATTAAGTAGGTAGATAACCTTAGAACCAGGCCTCTAGTTCTTGCTGGTCCCTGTAGATTAAAGTGTTCTAGCATGAACTACTTTTGTGCTGCACCAATGGAGTTTGGGAGACTATTATTAACTGGGTTCATGGTTTTGTGTGTTCTGGGTGTGGGAGGTAAAGAACTGCAAGGCTCAGCACCTTGTGTGTTTCCAGCAATCTACAACTTTGGTGACTCAAATTCAGACACTGGAGGCATATCAGCTGCATTTGAACCCATTCCGGCACCATATGGTGATGCATTCTTTCATAAGCCTGCTGGAAGGGACTCAGATGGCCGGGTACTCATAGACTTCATAGGTACAAACATTTCTATATCACTCTACTTATCTATAGTAAAAGCATAGATTCATGAAAGTTGTCTAATAGAGTAAAATATTTATGCAGCTGAGCACCTAAAATTGCCATACTTGAGTGCATACTTGAATTCACTTGGAACCAATTACCAGCATGGTGCAAATTTTGCCACTGGAGGATCAACTATTAGAAGGCAAAATGAAACCATATTTGAGTACGGCATTAGTCCATTCTCTCTTGACATCCAGATTGTGCAATTCCTGCAGTTCAAAGCACGCACCTATGCTCTCTACAACCAAGGTCATTCCCATTAAAAGAAAAAAGTACTAATTGTTGTGTGTTTGGATGAGTTTTTTTTCATCAGCTTATTTAGTTTTTTTTTTTTTTTTTTTTTTTTTTTTTTTTTTTTTTATTATTATTATTTCTAGCCAAGACACCCTCTGAAAGAAGCAAGCTTCCTAGGCCCCAGGACTTTTCCAAGGCTCTTTACACATTCGATATCGGTCAGAATGATCTTTCTGTTGGTTTTCGAAAGATGAACTTCGACCAACTACGTGCAGCAATGCCAGACATTGTCAATCAGTTAGCCACAGCAGTCCAAGTAAGTAACCAGATTACTAGCATTGTTTGAAATAAGAAGTTTGAAATTAGAGATAGTGGTTCATATTCTGAAGAGAAGGCAACACTGATATCTAGTTTAAAGCCTAATAATGCAGCTTTAATTTACTTTTGTTCTGCCTAGGCGGAATTATAGGTTGGGTTATGATAAAGGTATATTGGGAAAATTAATGAGCAGTAAATACATTGTAAATCCTTTATTTTTTTATAGTGATTTTTGTCCGCTGCTTACTTCCGTGGATATAAGCACATTGCCAAACCACGTAAATATCTGTCTTGACTCTCTTTTCTCTCTATTTTCACTAACATTGCTATGATCTGAAACTTTGAATAATTGTGAGTTTAATCAAGCATATCTTTGATATGAAACTACTGTAATGGACTACTTTCAGCGCATATATCAACAAGGGGGGCGGACATTTTGGATTCACAACACAGGGCCTATTGGATGCTTGCCAGTGAACTTTTTTTACAATCATAATCCAGCGCCTGGCTATCTTGACCAGCATGGCTGTGTCAAGGGTCAAAATGATATGGCTGTAGAGTTCAACAAGCAACTCAAGGACAGAGTGATCAAACTAAGGGCAGAGCTCCCAGAAGCAGCAATAACATATGTGGATCTATATGCTGCAAAATATGGACTAATCAGCAATGCAAAGAATGAAGGTATTTATTATATTATAATCCTATTCACATCACTTAATCAATTTCACATGCCTCTCAAGGTTTACAATTACATTCTTTTGAGCTTACAATTTATGTTACTCTTTAAGATGTGGATCATTTTACTACTATTAATAAGTTTAATACTCCGGAAAAGAACACATGTGGCCAATTTTGATTAGTCTGTTGAGAATCTATATCCGACTCCAAAATTTTGGGACTATGGCTTAGTAGTTATTGTTGTTTTTTATTTGAAAAGAAATACAACTTTTGACTAAAGTAATATCAAAATAAGTCAAAGCCGGGGGAAAAGAGCACAAACTCAGAAAGTTTAATGTCTGTTTGTAATTCTGGCCTTTTTCTTCCTTGTGAAAAGGCAGCATTTGGGTTTTTACATTAAGGCAATTGTTACAAATCATGTCAAAGAAAAGTGCCAATGTAACGGCTATTACTGATACTGTGAATCTGGGATAATTTCTTTTACACAAGTTACTTCTTTTACAGGATTCGCCGATCCCCTGAAGGTCTGCTGTGGGTATCATGTTAATTACGATCATGTCTGGTGTGGGACAAAAGCACTTGTAAATGGAAGTGCAGTGTTTGGTGCGTCTTGTGCTAATCCTTCACAATATGTTAGCTGGGATGGTGTACACTACTCTCAGGCTGCTAGTCAGTGGTTTGCTAATCATATACTCAATGGTTCACTGTCAGATCCACCAATTCCAATTACCCGAGCATGTCAAAAGCATTAGTGTGATCACAACCATATGTCATATGTGTTAGATTGGGCGATGGAAAGGTATAATACTAAAAACATTGAGAATTAGTACTATCAGTGTATCAGAAGAATAACATTGAGTCTTGAGAAGTTTCATCTCTACCAGAATTGCAACATTTGTCTCAGTTGCCCATCAAAAATTAAAAGCAAAGGGTAAAAAAGACCATAATATTTGAAATGGCCAGCTGATTTGTCATACTTCTCTACTTTTCATGTTTTTTTTTTCCCATCATCATGCCTAAGATTGCATAAATGCTGAAACTAGTCTCAAAATTGCATGAGTTTTGTTATTGTGATAATGTTAAGTTGTCAAGAAGCCTACTGTTACAGGAGGCTTCTTGACAACTTAAGCCCTGTTTATTGATTTTTTTTCTTTTCTTTTCTTTTTTAACTGGAAAAATAAGAAGTTACACTGTATCTTGCTGCATCATGAGGAATACAGTAGGTAGCATTCAGGGAATTTGTAGGGGTGGAATGGAGTTTCATGGTAAGAATGCACAACAAAGGAAGTATATGCTCAACATTAAGTCAATTTGAATAAGCAAAAAAATTATCTAACATAGCCATAGTTGAATAAGAAAAAAAAAAAAAAAAAAAAAACACTATCAGAGCATAATTTTAGTAAGCATCATTTGTTTTGCTTATCGTCCTACTGTTAACCGGTCTTTGTTGTCTCTGTTGCTTATGTTCTAGCCATTAGTGACCAATATGTTTCATTTCCCTATGGGTATGATGTCTGTTACTTCAGATGTCTTTCACCTAACAGACCTTTCCCCTTGCGGAGAAGTGCTACATCCCAACCTCAATGTAGGGATGGTAACTATAAATCAAACGCCGACCCTCCTGATTTGGCCTACACCCTCTTTATGACTTGTCAAATGCAGAACACTACTCTAGCTCCCCAGGGCCCAGTATCATTACTCATGAGTAAGTTTCATTTTACTTCTACTGGATTTGTCAATTTATAGTGTGTAGTACAACAAAAAGATTTACTCAATGATATCTTCTTTTGCTAAAGCCTTAGCTTAAGGTCACAGGCTAGCCTTGGCTCTTTTTCCACTTGTATTGATCCCTCTTTTCCCTTACGCGTGATAGCTTTTCTAAATCCATTCAAGGACCATTATGGTTTTTGCAGCTTTGGGTGTATGCCTATGTTCCATCCTTTTCTCCTATTCCTAAAACTTAACCTAGAAGTTCCACATTCATGTGGCCAATACTTAATGGAAGCCAGATATGATTCCTCTATCCCTGCCTTTGTAAGATGGTTCTATACTTTTGCAGAGCATAAAAGGACCGACCTTCAGCTTACCCCATTTACCCACGGGAAGTTCGGGTCAGAATGAAACCGACTTTTTAGTACAGGAAGTAAGTTTTTAGATACAGTAGTTATGTGGGCAAGTTTCCTGGCTTCAATAGATTTGCACATGTTTAACAGAAGTAGAATTGGACTCAAAAGGTCTATACCCCAACTATGTCTGCCTGGCAATTTGGCTTAACCCAAGCCACTCCAACTCCTCCTTCAATGCTGCTTGGCAAACACAAGTGGCTTATCAAGCTTAGGTCGGAGAACAGTTGGCTTTATCACAAGAGAAGGATCTGAAAGGCATTGATTTTCAATGATTAATGGAGTTTCCAGCATCTACTGAACTCTTCGATATATAGTGTTCTACATATATGGAAGTTTTCAATAATAAGACATTTATTTGGAACACTCTGAAGGCTATTCAACTGCCTTTTGATCCTGCTGAGGATGAAAAATGATTAGTTGACTTGACAGCTTCAGGTATCTATCCTGCATAATATGAATCTTATCCTAGTCATTGTCTTTATACTCTTCATCACATTGTCTATATCTTTCCTATAGATTCAAATAAGATTCACCCAATTGCTATTTGCTAGTGTTTCTACCAAAATTGTGTTATTACCTAAACCACTCCAACAAGTCCCTCTGCATGAATCAAAGGGAGTGAAGAAGAAGCTAATGGCAGATGCTTTTCCAGAAGCTAAGGCTAGGTCTAAACGCAGACATGAGACTAGTCTAAAGCCAACATATATCTGAAAATTAAAAGAGCAAATCAAGATATTGATCCCAAAAAAGATGGAGTTTATAGCTTCATTGTAAGATAATGGATCTCCACTATTGGATACCTAAGCAAAGCAAACCTAACCATACTTTCAAATTCGTATCTTTGTTGTGCGGTATGAACTTTTGTTTCTTTCTGCCTCTAGCAATTGAATAAGCTCTTATTGCTGCTGCTAGTTTTTCCATAGTCACCTTTATCAGTAGATGAACTATTTGCATCAAATTCTACCTCAATTGTTAATTTCTCCTTTGAGCCCTCATCACACACTTTTACTTCATTCTAATTCAACATGGAGATCTTTATCATACAAGGCATCTCTTCCAGTATCCTTTTCCTTCGAGATTGGATTTCAAAACCTGTAACCTCTAAACTTTCTCAAACCAAGAAATTTGCACTCTCTTGACTTTAAATGCAGTTTTATATGTTGTCCACTTTACACATGCACATAATCTTAAAAAAAAAAAAAAAAACTTTCAAACTCTACTAATCCACTAGTTTGTTTGACCAAACCTCTTGCTAAATTTTGAAATCGATGGTTTGTGATTGAGGTGTTGACAATGAATGCTAGACCAAGGCCTAGGCCTAAGGCTCCCATTACTAAAAACGTCTTATCCCTTTTATAAAAAGGCTCCACCGTCCACCCCTATTATAAGAAGGCCCAAAATTTTATGATTGTAATGGTTTTGCATTATTTTCCTATCTCAAACACCGCCTCCAAAATATTAGATTAAAAAAAACCCAACACAAATTTTTTTTTTTTTTTTTTTTTTTGAGAAGAAAAAACCCAACAAAATTGAAGCCCTAAATTGTTTGGGAAAAAAAATATTATAATTGTGTCGAATCATTAATAATAACTAATCATGAACCCGCGCATTACGCATGATAATTATTTTTATGGTGATTTTATTAAAAAAAAATTTATAATTTAAACTAATTTAATAATGAGTAATGTATTTCGTAATCATATTTTTATTTATTATAAGAACAATCATAAATGTAAAATAGGAACAATTATAAATCATAAATATAAATTTTGTTAAACCAAAATGACAATAATACAATATTTCTCAGAAATTCAAAAGGCAAGTTAATGAAAATATTCATTTTTTAATAAAAGTTATTTATAATATTTTGTGAATCAATAAAAAGAATATAAAATTTGGAAGTTATTCTTTTAATTTTAAACAAATTTTCTAAAACCTTATTTTTCGGCCTATAATCCAAAACACCAAAAAACAAAACTAAAAAAATTAATAAAACTTAACAATGATTAATTGGACCAATTAGAATAAAATTTTTTTGTTGATAATCTATTAAAGTTATTTTCTTTACAAAAATTGTAATTTCATCCACCCATAATATATTATCAAATAAAAAATTATTGGCAAAATCTAAGAATTATATTTCTATACATGCATTGTTATAAAATAATAATAATTATTAAAATAAAATTGCAAAAGCTAAAATTTGTCACCCATCCAATTATTTTCGTTTGGCTAACCTTTACTTTTCTCTAAATAAATGGCATTATAGATTAATTCTAATACAACTATTAAGAGTACTTTGCCCATTACAAATGATTAAAAAATAAACAAAAATTAGTAAAGTCTCATAGTTTAACATCTAAATTGAGCACTATAAAAAATCATGTCATGTAATAGAATAAATACCAAATTATCCAAATCATACTATGTAATAGAATAATATTATGTTTTTATATGCTATATTTAATTCTTTAAAACGCAATAGAATAACATTTAACAATCAAAGAGAACTAAAATAAAAAATAAAACAACAACAACAACAACAATTAAAAAAAAAATTAAATCGCATTAACCCAAAGTAGAGTTTTGAAGAATATAAAAAATTTATCAACCTAAAGTAGAGATTCAAGAAAAAAAAAACACCAAAAAATTGAGAGAGAGAGAGAACCCTTTTTTTTTTTTTTTTGTGAGGGAAAACTATACATAGAATGGAAGAGATGGTGACAAATTTATAGTAAGAGGGTATGAATAAGAAGAGACAAAAATAAAGGAAAATTGAGAGAAAGATGAAGAATGATATTAATGTAGAAGGTAATAGGGAGATAAAAAGGAAAGGGGGGGGAGAAATGTTGAAGAAATAGTGGAGAGATGAAAAGGTGAGGGAGGGAGAAAGGTTAGAGAAGCGTAAATATTAAAAATAAATAAATGTTAAAAAAATTATAGGAAAATTCTAAATAAAAAAATAATGACGTGGATGCTAATGTGGCTCAATTAAAGTGTATCAACAATAAATGATACGGTTCAGCTTTTAGATACATCTAGATAAATTTTTTCTCTTAACACCGCAAGGCTTTAATTTTTGTAAAACAATTTCCTATATGATAAATTGTCAACATTAGCAACCTAATCTCCCACATGTCCGCACACCAAAAAATATCTCAATTTCCTTTACAAAGTGACACAATTGGTTAGTTTCACATCAACAATATAATAAATAAGTTCCTAATTATTTTTTAGTGATACAAGAGTTAGTACAAATTTTACTATATATGTCTTATAAATCTATATAATATCTAAAATTCGAAGCATAGCATTTATTGTTGCTGCGCTTCTATTGAGCTACTTCAATGTAGTAATTTGGTCAATTCAGTCCCATTTGATCCATTTGGTTCATTTCAGTCTAATTCAATCCACTTTGGTACCATTTGGTCCAGTTCACTCCATTTCGGTCCAATTCTGTATATTTTAGTCTACTTTAGTGTTTAGTATATTTCGGTCCAATTCGGTTCATTTCGTTCTACTTTGGTCTAATTCAGTTCATTTCGGTTTAATTCGGTCATTTTATCCATTTCAACCCATTTCTGTCTACTTTGATCCAATTCGATCCATTTTGAGCAATGATACACCCATCGATAAACAATACATATATAAAACTTTTTATTAAAAAATTAGGATATGACACAAGTAAATATCATATTAACTAATTAATAAATATGTTAGTAAGTTAATGCAATATGAGTTTGACAGGCTGAGTTGTGACCACGGTTAGAACTTTATGGCTTGTTAGGTAGCAGATTTCAAGCATCATTGTTCAAAATGATGTAAAAACTATGATTTAAAAGGTTTTGTGAAAACACGTGTTTAAAGTATTCATAATGTAAAAAATATGTTTGGTACCATATTTCAAATAACATATTTTAAAATGTGAAAAAAAAAAAAAAAAAAAAAAAAAAACCATAATTGTGTGTTTTGTATGTATGTGTTTTTTTTTTTTTTAACATACGTGTTGCCCCGTAAAAGTTATTTTATTTGAAGAGAGAGAAACTCCCTCATTTTACCATTAGGCCTCTCCTTCTCTCTTTCTTTTCTCCTCTGCTCCTCTCTATACTTTTTCTGTGTGTCCTCAAAACCCACTGCTCGACCTTTTCACAAGCCGTAGCTCTAATCTTGTGTGGGCTGGATCATGGGCGCGATGCACCCAACAGTTTTTCCCAAAAGTGTGTCAGCTTCCATTTAACAGGCATGTATTCCATGTGGTGTGCTCTGAGATCTCTGCTCTATTTGCATGTCAAAAGAGAATGAAAGCCCTTTGAAATATACCAAAATATATGTATATATATATATAAATCATCCACAAAGAAATCCCAGCAATAGGACTGCAAATACCCAAACCAATCATGCTATTGTCTTGCTCGACCTAATCAATTCATTTTTTTTTCTTTTTAACCGGACATACATTTAGAAAAATATTGAAGTTAATATACAACATAATAAGCGAACTCACATGTTGCGCGTGATAATTATTTTTATGGTGGTTTTATTATTATTTTTGTTTACAATTTAAATTAATTTGATAAAGAGTAATGTATTTCATAATCATATTTTTATTTATTATAGGAATAATCATAAATGTAATATAGGAAAAATTATAAATTATAAATATAAATTTTATCATACCAAAATGAAAACAATACAATTTTTCTTAGATATTCAAAAGGCAAGTTAACGAAAATATTCATTTTTTTAATAAAATTTATTTATAATATTTTGTGAATCATTAAAAAGAATATAAAATTTGGAAATTATTCTTTTAGGCCTCCCTTGGGGGAAATTATTGTATACTCCCGGAGTACCATAAATGTGTGCTCCCTCCTCTCACATGAATGGTGGGTCCCACTAATTAAATTCATGGTAGGACCCACTATTCATGTGAGAGGAGGGAGTATGCATTTATGGTACTCCGGGAGTACCTAATAATTTTCCCTCGCTTGGGAGGGGGGAATGAAATGGAATGGAAAGGAATGAAAAAAATAATTTTAGAATATTCTTCCCTTCCCTTATTTGGGAGTTTTAATGGAGGGAATGGAAAGCTCATTCCCTTATTTGAAAGTTTAAGTAGGAAAGAATAGAATGGGTAGGAGGGAACACTCATTCTTCTCTATTCCCTTAAAACCTCAAATTTTCATTCCCTCCGAAATTGGAAGGAATGAGAGGAAATAAAATTAAATTTAATAATTTTTTTACTAAAACTCCCAAAATACTCCTATATATTCAATCCTTTATTTTAAAATAAGGATCTAATAGTAATATGTCATAAAATGATTCCATTCCATTCCCTCCATATTGCTCCAAAACAAGATTACTTCTATTCCATTCATTTTCATTCATTTCCATTCCTTTATTTTAAAACATCCAATCAAGATTACTTGATTCCATTTCATTCCATTCTTTTTCATTCCCTTATAATGATTCAATTTCATTCCATTCCATTCCTTTATGAACTTCCCAGCGGAGCCTTAGTTTTAAACAAACTTTCTGGAACCTTATTTTTTTCTGCCTACAATCCAAAACACCAAAAAAATGTAACTTAGAAAATTAATAAAACTTAACAATGATTAATTGGACCAATTAGGAAAACAATTTGTTGTTGATAATCTATTAAGGTTATTTTCTTTGCAGAAATTATAATTTCGTCCATCCAAAACATATTATCAAATAAACAATTATTAGCAAAATCTAAGAATTAAATTTCTATATATGCATTTTTATAAAATAATAAATATTTAAATAAAATTGCAAAAGCTAAAATTTTTCACCCATCCGATTATTTTCGTTTGGCTAACATTTTCTTTTCTCTAATAAATGGTATTATAGAGTACTTTTAATACAACTATTAAGAGTACTTTGACCACCATAAATGATTAAAAAATAAACAAAAATTTGTAAAGTCTCATAGTTTAACATCTAAATTGAGCACTATTAAAAATTATGCTATGTAATAGAATAAATACCAAATTATAATAAATACCAAATTATCCAAATCATGCTATGAAATAGAATAATATTATATTTTTATATGTTATATTTAATTTTTTATAACGCAGTAGGATAAAATTTAACAATCAAAAAAAAAAAAAACCACAATTATTTTTTTTAAAAAATTGTATTAACCCAAAGTAGAGTTTTAAAGAATATAAAAAATTATCAACATAAAGCAGAGATGTAAGAAAACCAAAAAATTGAGAGAGAGAAAGAGAGAAAACCTTTTTGTTGTCAAGGAAAACTATGCATAGACTGGAAGAGATAGTGACAAATTTATAATAAGAGGGTGTGAATAAGAAGAGACAAAAATAAAAGAAAATGAAGGAAAAGAGAAAGAATGATATTAATGTAGAGGATAGGGGGGAGATGAAAAGGAAAGGGAGGGAGAAATGTTAGAGAAGTGTAAATATTTAAAATAAATAAATGTTAAAAACAATTATAGGAAAATTGGAAAGAAAAAAAATAATGGCATGGATGCTAATGTGAAGCTAAAGGGTTGCCGTCTGAGATTGTAATCGTGTAACACAAAGGGTCGCTGTTTGAAATTGTAACTGTGGAACACAAAGGGTTGCCGTCTAAAATTGTAACCATGTAAGAGATAAAGTTGGGAATTATTTTATTTTATTAGTATTTTTAATTTTAGGAAAACTATTTTTAAATTGTATGACAAATTCAAGAAAAAAAAATGGTAATGACATGACTGCTAATGTGGCTCAACCTAAATGTAGCAATATTAAAAGCTACACTTCAACTTTTAGTAATATATAGATATAGATATAGATAGAGATTTGGCGTTTTTTATTTCTTATTTTTCATTATTGAAAATTTTTGTTTCAATCTTTGGGTCCTTAGATGAAATCACGGTTCCATTCCTTCCTAATATTTAGGGTCTTCTCACTTCTAACGATGTATGCTTAGGATTGTGTAGCTTAAAAGAACAAATATAGATGCTTCTTTTTCTATCTATGGCAAGGAATGGCGATTTTTTTTTTTTTTTTTTGGGTAAATTTCACTAACATACCTTGAGGTTTAGGCTAATGCTAACTAGATCTAAGACTTTTTAAAACTAGCCAATTTGGTCCTTAAAGCCAACTTAGTCCATAAATAATTAGTTATTTTTTCTCAATTGTTTTAGGGACTAAATTGGCTTTAGGGACCAAATTGGTTAGTTTTAAAAAGTCTTGAACTTGATTGGCATTAGCCCAAACCTCAGGGGGGTGTGAATGAAATTTACCCTTTTTTTTTTTTTTTTTTGTTCCTAGACTTGTAGACTCTAGTAGTTCAATACAGCAAGATTAACTGAAAGATTAACTGATCGAGTAAGTAGATAAGTATAGACTATTTTTAGCAAAAAAATGAAGATAAGTATAGACTATTTCCTAAATTAGGCCTCTGGTTCTTGGTCCCTATAAATTAAAGTGGTCAAGCATGAACTACTTTTATGCCGCACCAATGGAGTTTGGGAGACTATTATTAACTGGGTTCTTGGTTTTATGTGTTCTAGGTGTGAGTGGTAAGGAGCTGCAACGCTCAGCTCCTTGTAAGTTTCCAGCAATCTACAACTTTGGTGACTCAAATTCAGACACTGGAGGAATATCAGCAGCATTTGATCCCATTATAGCACCATATGGTGATTCATTCTTTCATAAGCCTGCTGGAAGGGACTCTGATGGTCGGGTACTCATAGACTTCATAGGTACATACATTTCTATATCTCTCTACTTATCTATGGTAAATGCATAGATTCAGGACAGTAGTCTAATTTGAGAAATTTTATATATGCAGCTGAGCACCTAAGATTGCCATACTTGAGTGCATACTTGAATTCACTCGGAACAAATTACCGGCATGGAGCAAATTTTGCCACTGGAGGATCAACTATTAGAAGGCAAAATGAAACCATATTTGAAAATGGCATTAGTCCTTTCTCTCTTGACATCCAGATTGTGCAATTCCTGCAGTTCAAAGCACGCACTGCTGATCTCTACAACCAAGGTCATTCTCATTAAAAGAAAAAGGACTAATTGTTGTGTGCTTGGATGAGCTTATTTTCGTCAGCTTATTTTGTTTGTTGTGACTTCCAGCCAAGACAAGAAACAATCTTCCCAGACCCCAGGACTTCTCCAAGGCTCTTTACACATTTGATATTGGTCAGAATGATCTTTCTGCTGGTTTTCGAATGATGAGCTTCGACCAACTTCGTGCAGCATTGCCAGACATTGTCAATCAGTTAGCCACAGCAGTCCAAGTAAGTAACAAGATTACTAGGATTACTTGAAATAAGAAGCTTGTTGTTAGAGACTGGCTCATATTCTGAAAGGAAAGTAACACTGATCTCTAGCTTAAAGTGGCTTTATATATATATTGGCTGTGCTGAATAATAGGTTGGGGTATGATATTATGATTAGGGTATATTGGGAAATTTAATGTGCAGTAAATACACTGTAAATCCGTTATTTTCTTTTAGTGAATTTTTCCACTGCTCGCTCTTGTGCAGTAAATACACTGTAAAGACATTGCCAAAGCACTTAAATTTCTGTGTTGATTCTCTTTTCTCTCTATTTTCTCTAACATTGCTAAGATCTGAAACATTGAACAATTGTGAGTTTAATTAAGCATGTCTTAATATGAAATGATTGTAATGGACTACTTGCAGCGCATATATCAACAAGGGGGGAGGACATTCTGGATACACAACACAGGGCCTATTGGATGCTTGCCTTTGAATTTTTTTTACAATCATAATCTACCGCCTGGCTATCTTGACCAGCAAGGCTGTGTCAAGGGTCAAAATGACATGGCTGTAGAGTTCAACAAGCAGCTCAAGGACAGGGTGATCAAACTAAGGGCAGAGCTCCCAGAAGCAGCAATAACATATGTGGATCTATATGCTGCAAAATATGGACTAATAAGCAATGCAAAGAATGAAGGTATTTATCATGATGTTCATCACATTACTTATCAGTTTACATGCCTATCATGGTTTACCATGACACTCTTCTGACCTTACAATTTTTGTTACTCTTAAGATATGGTACATTTTACTACTATTAGTTAGTTTGATATTTCATAAAAGAATACATGTGGAAAACCAAGATTAGTTTGTTGAGAATCTATACACAACCCCAAATTTTTGGGGCTAAAGCTTGGTTGTCGTCGTCTTTTTTTTTTTTCTTTTTCTTTTTCTTTTCTTTTTTTTATCTAAAAAGAAATATACCTTTTAACTAAAGTAATATCAAAATGAAGTCAAAGCTGAGGAAAAAAGAGCACAAAAGCTCAAAAAGTATAATGTCACTTGCCATTCTGGCCTTTGTCTTCCTTGTGAAAAGACTGCATTTGGGTTTCTACCTTAAGGCCATTGTTACATTCATGTCAAAGAAAAGTGTCAAATGTGAAGGCTATTACTGATGCTGTGATTCTGGGATAACTTGTTTTGCATGAGTAACTTCTTTTACAGGATTTGCCGATCCCCTGAAGGTCTGCTGTGGGTATCATGTGAATTACGATCATGTCTGGTGTGGGTCAAAAGCAATTGTAAATGGAAGTGAGGTGTATGGTGCTTCTTGTGCTAATCCTTCACAGTATGTTAGCTGGGATGGTGTGCACTACTCTCAGGCTGCTAGTCAGTGGTTTGCTAATCACATACTCAATGGTTCACTCTCAGACCCACCAATTCCAATTATCCAAGCATGTCAAAGGCATTAGTGTGATCACAACCATATGTCAAACATCATAAATTAGTACCAGTAGTTGCAGGCGTGGGACAGTACAATTTTTTGTGTTGTGTTGATGTTATTTTTTTTGTTCAGTAAAAAATTGGGTACCTCTTCCAACTACGTAATAGAGTCATCAACATAAAGAGCTTGCTTCATGCGGCCTTGTGTTATCATATTAACTATTTCAAGTGCTTGTATGAAAAAAATATATGATCACTCTTGTTTGAGAATGGTGAGGATAATAATTTTTTTAGAAATGAATTTTTGCCATGGTATGTTGAATAACTTATACATTGCAAAATGAGCTTCATTTCACATGTCTATAAAAAATAAATAAATAATAATAATAAATAAATAAATAAATAAAATTTCATGTGCTGATCTGAATCATTTAAAAGGTTAAAAGAATTATAGTCATAGCAATCCCCTAATTTCTATTTGACTTAAAAATTGGTTTTCAAATTCAAATTATATCATATAAAAACATTCAAATCATGTAATTTACTCAAACTAAAATGCTAATTTCAAATAAGGGGAAAAAAACATAAAGAAATATAATACCACAAATCATTAAATTAAACAATTAAAAACAATATTAGTACTTTGTACCATATATATTTTTTAATAAATTTGAATTTAGAATAAGTAATCTCAATCCAAACCTGTCTTTTCCTATTCTTAAGTAAGTGTACTGAAATGGACCAAAGTATATCAAATGGACCGAGTAGACCGATTTGGACCAAATTAAACCAAAATAGACCAAGTCATTGGCCACATCACCATTTTTTTATTTATTGATTTGTTCTAATTTTTTTATAATATTAAATATGTTTACCACTTGACTTTACACATTCAACTCGGATAGTTTTTTTTTTTCTAATAATATCTTAGACGGTTTAATATATTTAATATTATCAAAAAATTAAAGTAACAAATCAATAATAAAAAATTGTGACATGGCCAATGATGTATCTCTATAGGAATGTAATAGTATTAGATGCTACACTTAATTTTAGATAGTATATAGATATATAGATAGGTGTATCAAGATCTTTTCCATGTAGGAGGTTAAAGGGAGTTTCCATACCTAATACTGGTTTAGGATGATGATCTATCAGAAACACTGTTGTAGGGAATGCTTCAACACACAAACTTGGTACTTTACCATGATACGGTTAAGTGAGACCCAATTGATTCTACTATATGGCGGTATTTCCTGGAGTATTAGGTATATTTCAAGGACAAGACATTGTCTAATTATGCAATGGGTAGATAAATATTTTGAGAATTCCAGTTTTCCAAATCCACCACCTCCATCACTTTGCAAAGCTCTAATTTTATGCTCATGTTGTAATTGCACCAATTTCGTGAATCTTTGGAATCAATCAAAGACAATTGATTTATACCTTAAAGTATACATCCATGTGTAGATAAAGGACACATAGTATCAAAAAAATTGGACAGAAGTAATTGGTGCCATGCACCATAGATCACAATGTATCTTATGTAGTGGAAAATCACTCTGTGCCTTGTCAACAAGATATGGAAGTTTACAAGTTTTAACCAATCTAACTTCAACAAATGGATTTTTGCTTAAGAAAGGAAATAATTTTTGTAGAGGGTGTCCTGACTGTTGGTGCCAAATCTTCTCTAAAGCTTTCATTTGTAGAGAACAAAGCACATGCTTCCTCCCACATGCAAAGATCACCTTTTCCACGACCATGAGGCAATGTCTTCCATGTTTTCTCATCTCTGATCACAAAGCCATTAGATGAGAAAATAGTGACACAAAATAAATTATCAATAAGTTTTCCAACAGAAAGCAAATTCTTTGTAATATTCAACACCAACAGAACATTTTTAAGATCCTGTAATCCATATGGAGTAGATATAGACATATTTCCAACTTGAGTGATTTTATACTCTTCCCGTCACAAATAATAGTTATATCTGCACCTCAATAAGGGTAAAGTGAGTGGAGTTTACCCGCATCATTAGTCATGAGAGGTTGCACCTGACCTAGGAATCCATTCAAGATCTTGTGGATCAGAGAAAGACATTACTGCCACGGCTTATGGGGATCTCTTCATCTTGATAGGCATGATTGGATCTATTTCAACAACTGATAGCTTTATGTCCCGGTTTCTCATATATTTGATGTATAACAATCACCTTTTGCTTTTGAGCATTGTGATTCAGCTGATGAGTACATTGTTGTGTTTGTCCAACTAGTCTTTTCGAGGTACCTAAGAAGTAGGCTGTTGAGCCCAAGTGTAGTGAGATTGAGTAAAGCCATGTCCTTTTGAGCATTGTGATTCAGCTGTTGAGTACACTGTTGTGTTTGTCCAACTAGTCTTTTCAAGGTGCCTCAAGAAGTAGGCTGTTGAGCTCAACTGTAGTGAGATTGAGTAAAGCTGTCCATTTGGATTAAAGTTGCCACCTCCACGATATCCTTGACTACGACTGTTTGAAGACCGTTGACCTCTATTTTGACACAGAATAAACAACGCTTTATTTTCATTCAAGCTGTGATTTTCATGTCTTCTTTCACAGATTGACAAGAGATTAACAAACTATTCAAAAGATGGTCAAGGAGATCTTACCTGCATGGCTATGACAAGGTTGTCATACTTGCTTCCAAGTCCATTGAGGGCCCAAAAGACTTTGTCTGCATCATTGACAGGTTTGTGTATAGCAGCTAGTTCATCACAGATGACCTTGAAGGCTTCAATACATAAAGATATTCATCTAGGGAACAATAATTCTCTATAACTAAATCTTATTTGTTTTTTGCTACTTATCAAAAAAACTAAATCTAATTTGTTTATGCCAGTAGAAACTATCAGAAAGCCAATAAACTCAAGATCACTCCATAATCTTAAAATCATCAAGACATAAGAGAATTCTCCACGTCAATCAAGTAGCATGCATAATAAGCCATGTAATCATACAAAATAATGTGACAGAAAAGATAACATTGAAGTATCTAAACAGAATTTTGACATTGAGTGGATTGGAGTCAATAAAAAGAGAGTTACCTTTGGCCACCACCCTCATCATCATCACTCAATCCCTCATCTAGTGCTTCAAATCTGCACAGAGTTACTTCTTCATAAGAAATATTGGTGACATGTAAGTCATGGAGAACTCCAAGATTGCGAATAAATACGTGCAGAAAGTTGATATCTTAAACACCAGGACGCACCTCTATTGAAGTTTATGGAACAACATCATCAAAGAGAATTTTATAAAACCGTTTTCTTTCTTCTGGGTCAAACAGACCTCCTAACTTGTCTCCCTGGTCATCATTTTCAGAAATTTCAGAGTTTCTATCCTTGCCTTTGTTTAATCTACCCAAAACCATGTCTTTCTTTCTCTTCTCTAAATTCACCAAATAGTGCCTCTTATTATATTCATGAAGTCCCTCCTGCATCAGCTCCCCAAATTTTTCCTTCACAACAACTAGAGGATCTTTATCTATTAGTTCTGACCCATTATATCCCTCTCTAAGAAGTACAGTATATATTTGATACTTATTTGAAACATAAAATATGCCAGGGTGCTTAAGCAGCAGAACATTCAATTTCTCTGGTATGCCAAACTCTCTCCTAAAATGGCCTAGCTTCACTATTGACACTTTCTTCCACAGTGTCAACGACAGTAACTCATGCACCAAGCCCACAGTCCTCTTCTCAGACTCCTTTGATCCCTCCAATAAACCTCTGGGGTCCAAGTAGGGCGAAATATAAGGAGATGCATTAAATTCATGAAACCTTTCCCATGACTTTACCCAAGTTGAGGGCAATGAACATGAAAAACATGGCTGAGAACCATGCTTCCGAGCAGAGGCTTCAATTGTGGAAACTGCTAAATCAGGGTTCCAAGAAACCAATTCAATTTCCATTGAACTCCGTCTCCCACTATAATTAACTATCCGGAACATATCCAAGTACTTCGGCACAATTCTAATTAGATAGTCATCTGGAAAACCAAAGTTCCTCTTTAATTCATTAAGTTTCATAACATTGAGTCTATGATTCAAGCTCATCATAAGCAACTTTGCCAATCTATCAACAAATATCGGTTCCTGATTATCTTTGACAGATTCTTCCTCTTCTATCAAAAACATCATCCGTTTTGTTAGCCGGCAATAGTACTCGTCGCCAACAAGATAAACTTCAAAGCAGCACGGGTATTTTTTAAGCCAATTTAGAGCTTTGCCTTGGAGATCAAGGGTCTTGAATTTCTTCTGTAGGAATTTCACAGATGCTGCCTGGTTTGGGCATCGAAGAATTATGTTCTTGATCTGATTATTGACTATCCATCGACGATTTCTAGACAGAGCCGATTCGAGATCTGGATCCTTTTTCATTGACCAGAGTGAAAAGTTTCGAATAAAGTACTGAAGGCGCAGCAGAGCATGCACTCGATGATTACTATAATTAAGGTTTTGCAGAAGCATTTTAATCACCATTTTGCAGTTCTTTACACGCACCTCTTCAATATCTAGCAAGAGTATATAACACTGAGAATGCAAATGAAAACCCAATAACTAAAATTTTGCTAGGAAAAATAGTAATATGTTCTTATATATACAGTAAAAGGGTGACTTATCAAAAATATACAGTAAAATGGTTCAACAGAAAATGGGGTCATTATATATAAATAAAAAAAGGGTTGAAAATTATTATCCTATGCAAATTAAGAAGGAAAAAAAATTGCAAGTGATTTCAAATCCCATTACAAGCTCTTCCCACCTCCATTAACAATCATATAGTAGATTCCAAGATTTTCTTTTTGGCCTTTCAGGTGAATTTCTTTTAAACAATCCGCATCAAATATAACCCAAAGAATGCAAATGAGAACCTAGAAATACTAAAGCTAAACAACCAAAACATTGCAAGGAAAACAGTTCTTTTTTAATCAGTGAGCTATGCACTTACCCAGTGGGTCTCAAACCCACAACCTCACCCTTCATCCATTATAATGAAATGAGAAAGTGCCATTTGAGGTATAGCTCATTAGCCAAGGAAAATAGTAATATGTTTTCCATTTGCTTATAAGTCAGTAAACTTGTCGGAGAGAAAATGGGGTTTCTATAAACACAAAATGATGGGTGGAAAACTATAATTCTATGCAAATTTCAAGCAGGAAAAAAACAATTGAAAGTAATGACAAGTAAAATCCAATACAAGCTTTTCCTACCTGCATTAACAACTATATATAGAAGCTTCCAAGATTTTTTTTTTTTTTTTTTTGTTCTTTTGGATGAAATATTTGAGAACTATCCACATAAAACGATTCTGTGTATGTAATCTTGATAGCACTGATATGGGTATTGTGCATAGCATAGGACTAATTGATACAACCCCACTAATCTAAATTTCATATCTACCATCCTAGTGAAAAGGAGAAGCATAAAAAAAAATTATGAATATATTAATTTGAATCCAAATTCACAAAAACAAAAAGAAAGAAAGAACTTTAATGTAGTTTTGCTAAATGTAATTTAAATAAAGAATTTAGGGGGTGTTACCGAATGTAAAGGTGTGAAGAACTATGAAGAAAGCCCTCCCTGTGCAACTTGCTGAACTGGGTTGGACTCGATTCAGTTGAGTTGGGACTAGATAAGGAGCTTTGCCAAATGCGAATTATTATGTATGAAAAAAAAAAAAAAAAAAAAAAAACAGAGCAGAACGATTTTATCAAGGACAAGAATTTGGATGAAACAATAGAAACCAAAAAATAAGCACTAGAGCTCTGTGTGTGTGTGTGTGTGTGTGTGTGTGTGGAAGTCTGCAAAAGAGAGTGGCGGGGTCAGAACTCCGAACTCGGACTTTGCATTCGTTTCAATACATGGGTAGTGTTGTTGTACTTGTACTTGTTATTGTTTGTTTTTTTTTTTAAGGTAAAGATTTTTTTTTATTTTAATTCAAGTCCCTAAGTAAGTAAAATTTAATCTTATAGTTTTAAGAATAGTTATTTTATAACGTAATTACGCATAAAGAATTTTTTTAAAGAAGAGCCTTTTGCATTTATGAAAAAAAACTCCTTTGAACCTTATTTATCCCTAAAATTTGTATAATTTTAGTTTTCTATCCTTAAATTTTAGAAAGTTAGTTTTTCATCCCTAACCTTTTAAAAATTGTATACTTTCTAAATTTATATCTTTACACTATTAAAAAAAAAAAAAATTCATACCTATTCTTTTATATATATATATATATGTGTGTGTGTGCGCGCGCGCGCGCGTGTGTGTATCTATGTATTTATGTCCTTATATTTATTCCTAAACTAATGGGAAAAAATGCTTCTTAAAAGTTTTTAGGGACAAAAAAAAATTCATGCAAATTCCAAAGGCAGAAATATTATTTTAACCTAGTTTTATTATTGTGCCAAAAAGATGGGTGAGTTCGGTGCAAAATTTGCTTGGTAAACTACTCAGGGCTTCCCATGGTTTAGTAAAAAGGGTAATCACCAAGTTGGTCTCCTCTAACCTAATAAGAATGATTATCCTTGTAGGGTTGAAGCCCCAAGACATACATTAGGCCTTGGGCCTAAGGCCTTGGCCGAGAGCATGGTTAGTCTAAGGGTCGACGAACAGTAATGAGTAGTTCAGACTCAGGATTTACTGAGCGAAATGCAAATAGGAAGTGGTCCATGGAGGAATATCTCCTCGGATAAGCTGAACACAGATCAGACGTACATCTTACTTGATCAAGGTAACCTTTCAGGACACTCCAGTGACAGGGACGTGTATCTCCAAGTGTACCAGAGGGCTGGGATTTTAGAAATATCTAAGGAAAAGCTGCTACCACCGCATTAAATGCACTACAGCTGCTTTTCTAGCTGCATTTATGTGGAGAAAACTCCTGAACAGTGCAGCCTTGACTACCACGACTCACAGAAAGTCAAAAAGAGTGTCTGATAAGACAGACACTCAAGTGAGGGCTTAGATGATCAACAAGTGAAGGATCAAGATGGTTCAAAGGGAGCTATATAATGTGAGAGACCCTCAATGGGAGGGGGATTGGAAAAATAGAAAAAGAATACTATAGCAACCAAAGTTGTGCTTGTAACCAGTTCTATCGATTTATACAAAGATTTGCCTCCTCGAACAGTGAATTTATTCAATTCTATGCGCCTCATTTTTGCTTGATCGTCTTTCGAATCCATACTAACCGTTATTAAATTTATTAGGACCTAATTCTTTGACCCACTCTCTACAAATTTATTGTACTGAGCTCACTAGGCCAAGATCTCATACATCTTGGGCTTGGGCTGCCAATCGTGCCCCTACAATCCTTATGATCTATCAAATTAAACCTTAGATTTTTTATACAAAAATAATAATAATAATAACAATAATAATAAATTTCTTTTACCCTCCCTATTTTTACCCCTACTGTAAGAACCAACATTAAACTTCAAAACTCACATACATTGCAAACATATTTTTTTTGTCCCTAAAATTTACCCGAAGTTCTTTCTCATTTATGAACTTTTTGTTCTTAAACTTGAAATTTTTTTTTTTTTTTTTTTTTTTTATCCCTAAACTATTTAAAAAGATCTTGTTTTGTCCCTTGACTTTAAAAATAACTTTCGTAAACAATAATTGCATACCACTTGTTCACCTCTAGCATGCCCTTTTTTTTCTTTTTTAAATGTAATGGTTCATGTCAGATTCTCTAATGCTAAAAATAGTACCACTTGGTTCGAGATGTAAGATAAAAGTTAACGGGAATGGACAGAAGAACAGAAAGTCTATGGTTTCAAAAGTAGAGAGAGAGAGACTAACAAGGAATAAATTTTCTTTCTATATAACATAGAAAAGTAACAGAAGATAGTACTACATTATCGCCTCCAAATGACCAAAAGAGGAACATAATAAGGCATGTCAATGTTCAGGTTCACAATGCTACATAACACTTGAGATTTATACATGGCTATAAACAGCATGAATTCATTGACGTGGTTCCTCAGGCAGAGCTACCACCTTTTGGAAGGGTACCGTCCTTTGCGGCAATGCTCCATTTTCCTCATCATCATCAAATTCCAGTAAATAACTGCCCAACCAAAACATGAAATACCATATTATTGACAACTTAATATAAATAACTGATTAGAGTGAAAAATCCTCAGGTAACAATATACAGAAGATTGATACATTTGGAAAGTGAAACCACATGGCGATGTCATCATTCTTCTGCATCTTCCTTACATGAAGAGATGACTTTGCTAAAGAAATTCAGCCTATTTGTTTCCTTAAAAAACGTTAAACAATCAATTTTTTTTCTCATATGTTTATCATTGCAGTGACTAAGGAAATCAAATTACATAAGAAGCTATGGTATTAAAAACTGTGTGCCATAACCTACAAGAAACTAGTAACACAAATTGAGGTTTTTTTTTTTTTTTTTGGTTGGGTTCCCAAAACGCAAAAAATTTTATGCACTCTTTCCAAAATTATACACTGATGATAAAAGACAAAGAATGATATCACTTACTCATCCGTCTTCCTCTGGATATATTTTGAACCATTGACAGAAGGCCACGACATGCAAAATTCCGACTAGTAGTTAGATTCACCAAACTCTCAGGCATATTTAAAAGGAGTGTAAGAATCTATAGAATATTGGAATTCACAGGAAATTAATAATAACTTCTGTTCAAGTAAAGAAAATAGATAGAAATGTCACCTTGCGATGGACATTAACAACAGTTGCCTTATAAAGTGCAGTCGTTGATGGATAGACGGCCAAAACTTGAGTTCCAGTAGGGAAATCTTGGACGTTACTAAGATCATTTTTCTTGGGGAAAGGAATTATTCTTGACATGGGCAGCTTGTACTTTCTAAGAGCAGCAAGGAAAAAAGAAAAAAGAATGTCAATCTCAGATGAAAATAGTTCAATTACATAGAAAAGTAAACCATATTATTCCTCCACGCAACTAACAGTAGGACAACCAGCACTCATCATTACTTGCCAAAGAAAAAAAAAATGATAAGAAAAGGCAACACTCAGCATCTCTGGCCAAATCCAGCTCACCACGAACCATGTAAGTTTCAATCATAAATCTGAAAGACTTATCCACATTCTTTACATATTTTTAATAAAGAAAGTCGCATCTAGCAATCACCAACACATAAGGACTCTTCATAACAAACTGACCAGCTTAAAGACCAATTTAAATCAGGGCAAAAAGAAAAGCAATTTTGACACAACAGAGTACTAGTCACAAAGGAGCATCAAGAAAAAAGAAAGGGGGGGTGGGGAGGGGGGCTTTACAAAAAATTGGAAAAGGCTTTTCTTTTTTCTTTTTCGTATTCCTTTCTCTCTCTCTCCCTATGTTTCCTTGGTGGAAAAGATGCAGTCAAAAGTCATACAACCCTTAGAAACAGTATGATTTTCAATAAAATTAAGCCTCTTAGATGTAGTTTAATTCCAGCAGAAACTATCTGTAAGCCAATAAAACCCAGATCACTCTATAACCTAAAACCATTAAGATGTAAGAGAATTCTCAATGAGCCAAGTAGCATGCATAGTTAAGCCAAGTAATTATACAAAATTATGGAAATAGAAAGATAACATAGAAGTATCTAAATAGAATATAACATTGGGCAGTCAAATTGAAGTCAGAAAAAGACAGTTACCTTTGGCCACCACCCTCATCATCATCACCCGGTTCCTCATCTAGGACTTCAAATCTGCAATTAGAGTTGCTTCTTCATAAATCAGGAATAAAGTAATCTCTGAAGGTAAGACAATTTTTATTTCAAAAATATATAAATTTAATAAATAAATAAATACCTAGGATAGTGATGCAGGTAGTACAATCAGAATTATTTTAGACTTATTATTCAAGAATTTTTCTTATTTGAGATACCATATTTCATTTTTGAATTTTGAATTTGGACTTTAAAGTAGTGATGCGGGGAGCACAACCAACATAATTTAAGAGTTTATTATTTCATTTTTTTTTTCTTATTTAAATACCATATTTCATTTTAGAATTTTGAAAACCATTTTCTACCTACCCATTCTGCATCAAGAAGAATATTCCTTATCCCTTTGTTCCATCACTAATTACTGGAAACACAAGATATGCAGTAACTTCTATCTAGGGTAAAAATAAACCAAGCAGATTACAAACAGTATGATGTTATCTCCACAACAAGCTCATTCAAGTTTGTATATTAACCAATCTAGACTAACCCTTATGGTATCATTCCTCAATGACTCAGCCTCAAGCAGTCAAGTTCTACTTAGGCATGTGAAATATGGAGCATATAATATTTCTGAGTTAGACGGTTATATTCATTTGGCATGTGTTTAAATGGTTATACATTGCACCTAATCAATAGAAAAGCTGCATCTCCTCCATGCCTTAATTCATTCCAAAATAAGTTCATAGCCCAAGCTTCAACTTGATGTTGAGCCAGGCAATTGAATTGGTGCCACAATCAAATTTGATAGATAAATGGGAAAGTCATAAGATGAGCTTGGCTCTTTTCTTTTTTTTTTCCTTTTTCTTTCTTGAGCTAGCTTCAAGCTCAAACAACACAATTATCATTTGATGAGCTGGCTCAAACTCATGATGATCTTGAAGAAGTGCTTTAATTCTCTGACAAAGTTAAAATAATGACATGATGATGTCCAATTTACAGGAACTAAACTTACTCTCTTGTCTCCTTATCAAAATGCAGAACTTTTACAACAAACCACTCATCCTTATCAGTCTCATCTAGTCTGACTCTAGCTGCTACCTGAAATAACAATTCACATTAATAAAACAGAATGGCACAAAAAACCATTCAAGTGAAAGAATTTGTTCGCCTAAAGAATTAATTAGTTGGATTTGCTATCTATAAAGAAATCATGCATGATTAAAAAATATATCATAATATACCTGTTCACCCTTTAAATTAGAACAAGCCTCAAGTTGACTTCGCATACTAGTGGAACTCCTTGAAATATCTGAATCATTCTTCATTCTTTTCCTTTTCTGATCATTGCCTTCTGTAATTTATGTATTGTCAGCCAAACGTACTAAGTATCTAATTCCATAAAGCAAGACAAGCATGTCGTTGGAATCAGCCATGAAAATGCATTTTACTGGCTTCGTGTTTTATATTCACAAGCAAAGCTGTACAAGTTGATGACACTTAAATGCTAATTTATATGCCTTTTTAAAACTTATTTGTGAGAAGTTTTGCACGTCAACCACCAAAACTTGATAACATGCCATATCCATTGTTGTTGATGCAACTATCTATCACAATGTATAGCAGACACAGTCAATGATTAGCAACAGGATTGCAGAGTAATTTTGAAAACTGAAAAATATGCTTCAATTAACTAATTAAAAGATTTAAGTTATTAGCTTGTCATGAAATGCCCAGCATTAAATTTAAGAGTGCTGTTTAAGATGGCTAATCTTGAAGTTCTTGGCATTGGATCCTCTTTAGAGAACTAAATGGAAACCCAAAGACTACAGGTAATCTAAAAACTAAAAGTAATTAAAAATAACATAACCTCTTTTTAAATGCAAAAGTACACATGAGAATAGCTAAGTTCCCGCTGTGAATCAAGAGAATTGCAATCTGATACGCACACAAGTTCTTTTTATCTCAACAATATAATAGGCATACATGCTTATCTACACTCCAATTTCTTCCCATCAAAGTCCAAATGCATAACTCTACACGGCTAGTAGAATATGTATTGGAAAGTAGCCATAAAAGAAAGATGAAAGTAACAAAAAAAAAAAACCACTTTGTAAACTTTAAACATGAAAGCTTGATTACAAGGTTACTGATGCATAACTCCTTCTGGCTAGTAGAATATGCATTAGAACGTAAATTAAAAACAAACCAAGGCCAGGGACATTTATCAGCTGGTTATTATAATTGAAAACTGTTTTATTTATATAAGCTATTTATCACTGAAAACCTTAAAAAGGAAACCTTGATCAAAAGCTTTCAGCATTCATTAATGTGTCCATAATAACCAATTTTATAGCTCAAAGATTCTATTACAAACCTATCCTTCTTCGTGGTTGTCCTGGAGGCCCAGAAGGAAGCAGAGCATCAAGTTGATTTAACAACATAGTGGAAACGCTGCAACCAAGTACAATACTGAGAATCATATATGGTGCAAAATACATTTCTTTAAAATAAAATTAAAAATTTAAAAAAAAAAATGAAAAAAAAAAAAAAAACAAAAAAAAAAAAAAAAACAAAAGAAAGTAGAAGATATCAACTTTATAAAGTTATAGAATGGACATAATCCAAAAAAAAAAAAAAATTGGACATACCTTACTTCAGTCTCTGACAGTTCTTTTGCATGAGTATACAAAATTTTCAACCTAGTTAATGAAGTATCCCCAGGCTTCTCAACCACCTCAGGAGCTGCAACAACATACAACAAAAGATATAAAAACCAACTACAAAAGAAAACAGAACTAGAATGTCAAGGAAGGATATTGGATCACATTGTAGTTTACTGCAGGGGACATTGGGATGGTAGTGGTGGGATTCAGTTGCATGGCTGTCAATTACAATAGTGGTGGCAGAATAGGTAAATGGCTGAAATTGAGATGATAATAGTGATGTATGGAGGTCAAGATAATAGTAGCAGTGGGTTAGTGATTGATGGTGGCAACAACAGTCTTAAGGACTAGCAAAAAGATGGTGGAAAGGTTGTTGTTCCCAACTAAAAGTGGAGTAATTGTGTAATAGTTAAGGCAACGGCGACTGCAGTGAAAGACGATTATAGTGGTGGCAGTGGTGTTGTCAATTAGTAGCTTTAGATAATTAATTAATACGAATCTTCATAAAGTATATAATTTATGTTAGCTTAATGTAAATAATTCTTTTTTTTTTAAATAGGTAAGATAAGATATCATTAAAAAAAGACTATGACATGGAAAAAACATGAGGTAGCCACAAAAATACAAAAGAGACATAAAACTATGTACAATAAGAAAGGGACTCTAAAAACATCGGGAGGGACTCAATGGATGTGAGTCCCCAAATCTGTGACCAATCAAACAAAATCCCTATAAAAGACTCAAGAAGTTGCTCCCTCGAGCATTCCATATCCTCAAAGGTACACTTGTTTCCCTCTCTCCAAATACACCACATCAAACACAATAGCATCAAATTTCAAATATCTGAAGAATGCTTCCCTAGCCAATTCCTCCACCTGAGCAAAAGATCATTCACCCTCTCAGGAATCACCCATGCAACCCCAAAAGATTTAAAAACAAAATTCCACAACCAGCAAGCCTACCCACAATGAAGTAAAAGATGGTCCACTGATTCCCCATCACATCTGCACATGCAACACCAATCTACTAAATAAAAGCCTCTCCTCCTTAAACTATCAGCTGTGAGAATCTTTCCCCAAGCCACTGTCCAAACAAAAATGGAAACTGTCTGGGGAGCCTTAACCCCCCAAATTGCTTTCCAAGGGAAGATAACAAAGGATGATGCCCTCAGCCCAAAATAAAAAGACCGAATCTCAAACTCCCCATTCTTCCCCAACTTCCACCTCATCTGATCTCCAACCTCATCAGAAGGAATATGGGTCTCCAAGATGTGAGTAAAAGCCGCCACTGCATCTAGTTCCCAATCATTCATGGAGTTAATTTTGGCATCAAACAACCATTTAGTTAGCATAAGGGCTTTGGCAATGCTTGCTTGAGGGGGAAAAAGGTGGGTAGCTAAAAAGGGAAGGAGGAAAGTGGCTATTCTTTGTGTAATCGGGTGGAGAAGGGGAAGAAGGGTGGCAGATTGCATGAAGCACACTAATGCAGGAGATGCAAGAAAATTATTATTTAATATTATTTATGTTTGCAAGTCAATTGTATTTTTATGTTTTAAGTCCTAGTAGTTTATTAGGCTATTAGTATTTTAATTTGGAAGCAAAGTTATTTTTGTAATAAGGCAATTAGGGTTTCCTAGCCAATTAGAACTAAGATTTAGCAATCCTTTATAAGCAACCTATTGTACTCCTTGAGGAGTTAGTTGATATTTTGATGAATGAAAAAATGGCCATTTGGTTTCTTTGGTCCAGTGCTGACTCCAGGTCTACCCTAAGTGCTGACTCCTAATGGTTTCTTCGCTTGGTGCGACTCCAAGCTAAGCCTAGGTGCTGACTCCTAGGTCATATCCCTTTATTTTATTGTTGTTTTAGTTTTGTTCTGGTTGTCCTGCGTCAATTTTGGAATCAGAGCAAACACTGATCTGTTTGAAGTATCACCGTAGTCAATCCGAACCAAAAAATACTTAAAAAAAAAAAAAAAAAAAAGGTTTCAGCCATTGCATTTTCCACCCACAGAGAAATTATATCTTTGCCTACTACTATAGAAAACCCCACAAAATCCTGCCGGCATCACCCTTTACCTCCACCATCTCGCCACTGTCATCAATCCACAGTAACCCACACACCATAAACGACCACTGCAAGTGACAGCTCTACCACCACCAGAGTCCAAAAATCCTTCCCCCACTGTCACGCTCTTCTACACAGAAATCCCAAACCCATGCCACCGATAAACCAAAGCTCCTAGATTACAAGAACTGCCATCACCGAACGCCCATTGATGCTGCTGCCACAAGAGCCACCGCTGCCATGGCCCTCACTTGACCAGTACGACACCGCTGCAATTCCACCAGCAACCCAGTGATGATATCAATAGGTAACCCGCAGCCCTTTCTGAGTCTTTCTATTTTCTAAATTCACCTCTTTAGTTTATCTTGTGAAGAGATTTTACCTGACCCATCTTAGAAAAAAAAGCTCAACCCATCCCACTAGCCCCAGTTAAAAAAAAAAAAACCCAATCCACGTTGATTAGGTTTTTCTATTTCTGTTCAAATAGTGAAGCTTTATTTGGTTAGCGCCATGGCAATGCCTTCTTTAGTGGGCCATACTTAACAAGTCAAGTTGGCAAAAAAATCTTTTTGCCCAATGAGCTATGGTAATATTAGAAACACCTTATTTTGATGGTTGTAAAACTAATCCACGGGATTTTGTCTACTGAATGAATGGGATGGAACAATTTTTTGAGTAAGCAAATTTTACAGATAACAAAAAGGTTAGGTATGCAAAGTTGAAGTTAAAAGGTGGAGCACAAAGGTTTTGGGAGAATTTTGAATATTTCCGCTATATGAAGTATGAACCTGCCATTAGTGTGTGGGAAGATATGAAAGAAAAGCTTTGTGATGAGTATTTGTCACCATACTTTCAAGCTAAGTATCTACCCCAATCTCAGTGTAGTACTTTTCAAGTTGAAGCAAATACGATGAATCCTCATCCCATTTCATGTCCTCAGTGCACTTTTGAACAATCTATCAAGGAATTATCTACCAAGGAATTAAATAAATTATCTGTAAAGCTCATGAAAGATGTTCAAGACAGGATTGCTCAGATAAAGCAACTGAAGACTCAAACCGATTCAATTGGGAAACCAAGAATAATTGATCACAATGAACTTATTGCTACCCCCATAGAAGACAACATTGATGATGATATCTTGGTCGTGGAGAATCCTCAAGCAACACCAAAGCCTAATGTTGACATAGACGTACATACCTCGACAAGTGTTGCTTTAACATGCGTGCAAGGAAATGAATCTATTGAAGAGTAGCAAGGTGAAGAGGTGGTTTCTACAGAGGGTGCACATGGTGTGATATCGGAAGCTAATGAATCTGCTTTTGATCAACCTCCCATGGTGCATGAAGACAAACAGTTTGCTAAAGTGGAGAAAGTGGATAACATAGTGCTTCCAATGGTTCAAGATAAGATTATGTTGATTCCACGCATTGATTTTGTTATTCCAGAAGAGTTTGACACGGTGGAATTCAAGGTTTTTCTTTTCTCTATGCTCCCTAAGGTAATTTCAGACTGGAAGCAAGTGTTACTTGTCAGCATCCTAATCCTTCAATGCTTTAGAACTCGAAATCGAGTTTTCTCCAACAAGTGGAGAATGATGCGGGAGATACAAGAAAATTATTATTTAATATTATTTATGTTTGCAAGTCAATTGTATTTTTATGTTTTAGGTCCTAGTAGTTTATTAGGCTATTAGTATTTTAATTTGGAAGTAAGGTTATTTTTGTAATAAGGCAATTAGGGTTTCCTAGCCAATTAGAACTAGGGTTTAGCTACCCTTTATAAGCAACCTATTATACTTCTTGAAGAGTTAATTGACATTTTGATGAATGAAAAAATGGCCATTTGGTTTCTTTGGTCTGGTACTGACTCCAAGTTTACTCTAGGTACTGACTCCTAATGATTTCTCCGCTTGGTGCTGACTCTAAGCTAGGCCTAGGTGCTGACTCCTAGGTCATATCCCTTTATTTTATTATTTCAGTTTTGTTTTGGTTGTCCTGCGTCACCCACTCCCTCCAAGGTCCTCCAACTTGGAGACAAGGTAGGAACAAGCAAGAAAAAGAGTGTGTTTTAGTTGTTAATAACTATGGAACAAATAACATAAAACCAAACACTCTAGAAAAAGGTAATGCTCCCTTCCCTTCAACATTATTAGACTTATGGTTAAGTGAACAAATTTACCATTTTCTAACGGTTTAAGCTTTTGAGACAATTAGTAGTTTAACATAGTATCAAAGCAGGAGATCCTGAATTAGATCCCTGGCTTTACTCTACCTCTTATTTAAAATGTTAAATTCTCACTTGTTAAGCCCCCACAAGTGAGGGGGAGTGTTAGACTTATGGTTAAGTGAATAAATTCACCATTTCCTAACAGCTTAAGCTTTTGGGATAATCGGTAGTTTAACAAACATCATGCAATCAAACATAGTCCAATGGACAGCAGCAGCTATGAATTTGGAGATCATGAAAAAGTTATCATTAATATGCTCAATAAAGTAAGTTTGAGATGTTTGGAAACAATCTCTTACAGAATTTAACTTTACTGACTTTTATGCATAGTTACAGAGAAACAGCCTCTTATAGATTTTGCCTTCATAGGTAATTGTCTGTACAATTGAAGCATAATATATGAAACATAAAAAATGCATGCAAAGGAAGTTAACCTGTAAGAATTGATAGAAGCCAAGATATAGGCCTCCAATTACGCAGACCTATGGCATAGATGTAAAAAGAAGATGGTCCAACCTGTGGCTTTATGGATGGCGCCAACTAATGATTGGGCCTAAAGACCTAATCCCAGTCATTTAATAATTAGGATTTCTTTTATGAAATTTGATGTTTTCTTTTCCTGTTTGGTTAGGCGTTGCGATACCCCAATTTGATTGATTGTGTGATGTGTGTGATGAGTCCTACATCGGGTATTTACTGGGTAGATCTGGACTTTATTAACAGTTGCAAGGAGTCTCAATTGTGACTAGTCCTTTTGAGATGTAGCGTAGATGTGGCTAGCGCTTTTCCTTGGGTCGTTACACGTTTGAGTTCTTTTCTTGCAAGAAAAGTAAAGTTATTTTCTATCCCTACTAGGATAAAATGTTTGGAACTTTATTTAAAGAATCCAAGGCTTCAGTTTTGTTTTACAGTTTGATCAATTAATAAAATTTCTCTTTGAATTTTATAATGGTTTGATGTTGACTCCAGCCAACCCTAGGTGCTAACTCCTAAAAGTTTGTATTATCTTGCTTGGTGTTAACTCCTTTTTTTTATAGGTAATAAAAAGTATATTCAAAAAACTGCTAGATGCAAAATAGCACCAGCAAATCAAAAGTACAAAAACGATAAAAAAGCAAAAACATAAAAAGCATTAATTACAGAGAAGAAGAAAGCTAAGGAATAAAGGAATAGAGTCATTAGATGTGAGACCCCAAACCCTAGCCCAATCAAAAAGGGAACCAGAAAAGAGAGCAAGCAGTTGGTCCTCAGATCTATCAAAATCCTCAAACGTCCGCCGATTGCATTCCCTCCAAATACACCACATCAAACACAGCGGAACTAGGTTCCAAATGTAAAATGAATGCTTCCCCGACTAAATAGACAATCTTGCACCGTACATGAGGGAACCCATGAAATCCCAAAAATCCTAAAGACAAAACACCATAGCCGATAAGCCTTTCCACAATGTAACAACAAATGATCCACTGTCTCATCGCAGCAACGACACATAATGCACCAGTCAATGAAATCAAAGCCCCTAAGTCTCAAGATATCTCCCGTGAGGATCCTATCCCATGCGGCTGTCCAAACAAAGAAAGAGACACGCCAGAGTGCGTTAACCTTCCAAATAGCTTTCCAAGGAAAAGCAATGGAAGAAGAGCCATGTAACTTATGATAATATGAGCAGATAGTAAAATCCCCATTTTTTGTCAACTTCCATCTCAAACGATCACCATCAGTCACGGAAGGTAAATTGGATGCCAAATACCTTTCTTGGTGTTAACTCCTAGGGCATCTATCTTTTATTTTTCTGTTCTTCAAATTTATTTTTGCGTCGTTTTGGTTTTGTCCTTTGTCAAACACTTGACTCTTGCACAAAGGTTGAAACTGGCATATGATTTATTGCATACACTATTCATTTTCTACATGTACCCATTTATCTTAAGGTCAAGTTGATGTGCATAGATTTTTTTATCATTGAGTTGTATATCACCATTTCTTACCTTACATAAATGGGCAATATAAAAAAAATTAGTAATAAAAGGTAATATAAGATTACAATGATATCATTTATAAGAGGTTTGTGTGAAAAGATGCACCAGTCCTTATATGAAACAGTGACTGTATACACTCAAATAATCATCGGAGGATCTAACTAGCTGTATTCCCTTAATGACATATTCTCAATACCACCGATATCCCCATCAAGCATCCTTAACAATCTAGAAGCTAACACAGTGATCCCTCTTGTCATCTTAAATCCATGTTTATTTATCACTTAAGGAATCCTATCAAAGTTGAGCTTCTATAACCCATAAACTTGATCTAATATGAACTCTAGTAATCCAAATTAGGCACCTTTACAGATTTAGCACAAACTACTAAATTAAACAACAAAATTTAGTTAAAGTGGTGACCTCCCCATTGATCACAACCGAGTGACTAATTCCAGGTCCACAATCTACACATTTTAATCCCATGATCAAATATAGGGTTTCCCAAAAATGAAAACCAAGATAGTAATTTAAACTCTCTCACACTCATAAATTGATAAAAACCACCCACGTCATCCCTTCAAAACACATCCACATTCAATGACACCAAAACCAATTGTCAACAAAGCTCATAATTAGAAACAAAACCTAGCTAGCTTAGGATTTAGACTTTTACAGATTTCCTCATACCGATTATCTTCATTCTATTTTTTCCATTGAAGTACTTTCAGACTCTATTCCTAAACTGAATCAACCCTATGACTCTTTTTTTCCCCCATTCAATATACATATGAAACAATTTTCAATTATTTGACATAAACTTTCTAAAGTCGGGTATATGAATCTGCTTGGAATTTGGTTGAGAAAAAGGAAATTACTATATTGCTTAAGAAATTAGATACCTAACTAAGCAATTTTAAACTTTTCTATCTCCTATGTTCTTTAACAGATCCAAATGGAGGCTTAATGAGATATTATCGCATAATGTATTCCTTCTTCCACATGTACCCATTTATCTTAAGGTCGAGTTGACACACATAGTAGATATTTTATTATACTGTTGTATGTTACCATTCCTTACCTTTCATAAATGGATAATATAAAGAGGCCAGTAATAAAAGGCAACATATGATTACAATCATATCATTTATTTTTAATAGGTAAGCAAGAAATTTTAGTAGAATGAAGGAATACGCCTCCAGTAGTACACAAGATGTGTACTGGAACTGCAGAATAAAGACATATTACAGGAATCTAAGGAAAAAATATATATAGATCTCAAGTACATGGGCGTTACAGATATCTTAAGACAATCATCTTACGCTCCATTGCTGTGCGTTCTGTTACTTCAAAAGCCCGATTGCTCCACTCAAGCCAAATGATCCATATAAGGCACAAAGGAATGGCCTTCCAGCAATTACCACCCCTGAATTTGCTAAAGTGACCCATCCAACCAGCCAACAAGTCCACCACATGGCAAGGCATAACCCATTGCACACCAAATAAGGCACAAAACCAAAGACCATAATTCCCTAGCCTAGAATAATCACAATGCAGCATAATATGATCTACATTCTGTCTATTCTTCTTACACTAAAAGCACCGGTCAACAACAATAATCCCGCGCCTCCGAAGTCCGAAGGTTATCTAAAGTCAGAATTCTCACCCAAATGGTAGTTCGCACAAAAAAGGACACTTTTAAAGGGACTTTGACCTTCCAAATCGAATTCCAGGGAAAAGCGTTAGATTCCCCATTAGAAAGCAGTTTCTAAAAAGATTTAACCTCAAATAACTTCCATACTGTGGGCCTCCAACAAATGTGATCTTCAGTTTCCAGCCTTACAAGATATCATTTATGACAAAATAAGATACCGTTGAATATAATTATAAGAGGTTTGTATGAAAAGATGCATCAGTCTTCATATGAAACAGTGACTGTATACACGCAAATAATCATCAGAGTATCTAACTAGCTGTATTCCCTTAATGACATATACTCAATACAACCGGTATCCCTATCAAGTATCCTAAATAAGCTAGAAGTTAACACAGTAATCCCACTTGTCTTCTTAAATTCACGTTTATTTTTAACTTAAGGAATTCCGACAGAGTTGAGCTTCTATAACCCATAAAGTCGACCTATAACGAACTATACAACAAAATTTAGCCAAAGTGACGAGCTGATGAGGTCCTCGTTGATCACGACACAGTGACCAATTACAGGTCCACAATTTACACATTTTAATCCCATGATCAAATAATTCCCATCTTGACTTCCCCAAAAATGAACACCCAGATAGTAGTTTAAACTTTCTCACACTCACAAACTGATAAAAAAAAAAAAAAAAACCACCCAAACCATCCCTTCAAAACATAACCAAAGTCAATGACACCAAAACCAATTGTTACAATGCTCATAATTAGAAACAAAACCCAGCTAGGATACCTCAAATAGCAGCTAATTTCAATCAAACCCATCTCCAAAAAAACAAAAACTCAAAGCATTCAAACACATAACTATAAAAATTTAAAAATAAATAAATAAAATCTATACAAGAACACAAACATTAACTAAATTAACACATACCCATTAATCCAAGGTACTAAAAGATAAAGACTGAACCTCAAGTTTCAATTTTTATTTGAATTTATAAATTTGGGTCAATTAGTTAAAACAGGAAAGGCTTACTGGCTTGAAGCTTCTTATGCATCTTGTTGATCTCGACCAGCACGTCCTCTTGTTCTTTCCTTAACCGATCGAGCTCCTTTGAGCTCTCCAAGATTCCGGAAATCTCCGGAGACGACATTGTTTCTTGTCGAACAAGTTTAATTTACAACAACTACAATTTCACTTTCATCATCTCGATTTTCCAACGTTAAAGAATCCCAAAAAAAAAAATTACTAACTAAAAACTAAAAATAAAAGTATATTAATGTTACAGACAAATTGCTGAATTTTGTAGTTGCTGGGGTTTGAGAATTATTGCTGAAGGCAAGGAAAATAAGCGATGTCGTTTTATGAACGGTAACGCTTGTTTATTCATCGAATCAGTTCTTGTGGATAAATAAGGTTTTAAAAGTATTATGGGATTCTTTTTTAGGTTGGTTTTTAAGGGATTTTTTTTGTGTGACTGAGGTTGCCACGTGGAGGATTGACAAGTAAGGCGAAACAAACTTTAATGGTGTTTCTTTAACTGAAACTTCTGTTCGGTTGCCACGTGTGATATACTGATTGTCTTGCCTTTTCTTTTTCTTTTTTCTTTTTTCTTTTTTCTTTTTTTCCTTCTTTGGGGTTTTGTGTGTGTGCGTGTGTGTGTTTTTTTTTTTTTTTTTTTTTTTTTTTTTTTTTTGGTCAATGCGTTTGACAGAAGTTTTTGGAGTTGATGGTTTTGAACATAGAAGGCCCTCCGTTTTAGTTCTAGTGTTGAGGCCCACAAAAAAAAAAAAAAAGTAAAAGGAAGATTTCTCTAATATAAAAGGCTATATATTAGCCATTGCCTGTTCGTTTACCTTAGGTTTGGCACTTTTCGCAGCTTTATTGTTATCGCTTATCACTTTATTATAATACACTTTTGAGATATATTCAAATATTAATTTATTCAATTTGTTACCTTAGCACTTGTTAGGATTTCCCTATTTTAAATAGCAATTCATTGAGAATTTGAGAAGGCTTATTAGCTCTCAACAAAAAAAGATGACTTATTAGTTATTAGTTATCATTTATCATTTCATCAATTACTTTTAGTACTTTTATCCTTTAGTTTTTTAAGTCAGTGTTTCAGTATACATTTCTTACGTAGTCCATATAACACAACAACTAAACTTCTAAGTTCAATAAAAACACGTTATTTACTGTAACTTTGGAATTGAGACGTTAAACAGAAATATTTTTGTTTGGTACGAATGTACGCGAATGCATAAAACTAACTAGCTACTATTCGTTTACCTTAGGTTTTGGCAACTTTTTGCAGCTTTACTATTATATTCGGATATTAGTATATTCAATATGTTACCTTAGCTGATTATTTTAAAAAGCGATTCATTGAGAATTTGAGATGACTTATTAGTTCTTAGCAAAAAGAGATGACTTGTTAGTTATTAGTTATCACTTTATCAATTACCTTTCGTGCTTTTATCCTTTACTTTAGTTTTTTAAGTTAGTGTTTCAGTATGTGTTTGTTACGTAGTTCGTATAATACAGCAACTAAACTTCTAAGTTCAATATAAAAGCATTATTTACCATAACTTTGGAATGGAGACGTTGAAAGGGAGTCTTTTTGTTTGGTACAGACGTACACGAATGCATAAAAACTAACTAGCTACTATTCATTCACCTTAGGTTTTGGCAGCTTTTCGCAGCTTTACTATTATCACTTATCAATTTATCACAATACACTCTTCATATATATTCAAATATTAGTCTATTCAATCTGTTACCTTAGCTGATTATTTTAAATAGTGATTCATTGAGAATTTGAGATGACTTACTAGTTCTTAGCAAAAAAAGATGACTTATTAGTTATTAGTTATCACTTTATCAGTTACCTTCAGTTTTTTTATCCTTTACTTTAGTTCTTTAAGTCAATGTTTCAATATACGTTTGTTATGTTGTCCGTATAACACAACAACTAAACTTCTAAGTTCAATAAAATGCGTTATTTACTGTAACTTTGGAATGGAGACGTTAAACAAGAGTCTTTGTTTGGTACATACGTACGCGAATGCGTAAAAGCTAACTAGATTCTAAATTAATAAGAGTTTTTTTATAAAAGTTTCAACTTATAAGTTCCGCTCTTGATAATAGCTCTTTATTATCAAACTAAGACACCAATCAGTTTTTGGTGTAGCCGAGAAATTAAACTCCAAATCTCTTATTCAGCTATTGGAAACTTTACTAATTGAGCTAACTGGAACTCACGGCTTAATAAGAGTTTGTTTGGAACATAATAATAAATTATTTCCTTGTTGATGATAGCAAAATACTTAACTCTTCTATGTTAAAATGATAAAATTATTGGCATTGGATTAAAAATGGAATATGTGTGGTACTTTGTGTTGGAGTATTTGTTATTAATAAGACAGTTAATCTTTTTCTTTTTTTTCTTTTTTTTGGAGAGAGTTTTCCCAAAAAAAAGAAAAAAAAGACAGTTAATCAAGGGTTAGACTTGATCTGAGAACACCTGCAATTAATACGGAGGCTAGTCAGAGTTTTGGTGAGAAAGAATCTTCAATGTTAAAGTTGATAGCAAATCAAAGACAAGTATCTTAAGAAAACTAAGAATTTGTACCTAAGTAATAACATTATTTATTTTACTACTGAAGAAAGATTATTTCGAAATTTCTGGGATTTTATTTTACCAATCTCATCCCTTTAATTATGGAGTTATCCCAATTGAGGCATCTAGAACGTATAACTCAGAGATAATAAAAATACCCAATAGACACTTTACTTTTATGGCCTGTTTGGATGTTTAAAAAAGGAAAGGGAGTAGAGTAGAGGGAGGAAGAGTAATCTAATTACTTTGTTTGGAAGTTTTTTAAGGAAGGAGGGGGAGGGGTTTAGAGGGGTTTGGAGAGATTTCAACTCCCTCTAGCCCCCCATTTTTAATTCTCCCAAATTGGAGAGATTTGAAGGGAGAGTAGAGTAAATAAACTATTAACCAAGTAAATTACCTAATTTACCCTTATTATATTAACAAAATTACACAAGGAGAATGGCTAATTACTCCCTTCCCCTTTACTAATTTTAAAAACATCCAAACAAGGTGGAGGGGAATCATTTTCCTCTACTCTCCTCTCCACTACTCCCCTCCCCTCTACTCCCCTCTACTCCCCTCTACTCTCCTCCCTCTCTAAACTTCCAAACAAGCCATTAGGGAATTTTGACTTTGACAAAGTTGGCGGGTTTTTGGGAGATTGTGATCAAGCTAGGGGTTCATTAGTTCAAACTGCCATATCAATCCTTTAGTCCAAAGTCAAGGTAAAATGACACAAATTTTTTATGAGTTTGGCTTACTTTCAGTATTTTTTTTAATTGGATATCTCCTTTTGTTTTAAATAACAATGACAAGTGATAGTAAGTTTTAATCTTCATATTTTATTTAGTTAGTGGGTAATGTAACAGTTTCTCATTAAAACAAAATGAGATTCCAGTTAAAAAAGTATCGAAAATAAACCAAACTCATTTTTGTAAGTTATCGACTAATAGAGGAGTAATTACGATCATGTTCAAGTAGTCTCTGCTACACACAAATGCAATCATCCCTCTCATCCCTTTTCACTCAACAAAATAAATACATAAATAGCATATTACCTGCCTAGTCCAGTTTCAATTTACTCCCCTAACTCTTCATTTGTTTCAAATTTATCCCTTGGAAATAGTCTACCATGAAAACATTGGATCCGTTTGGACACCACTTATTACTGAAAACTGAAAACTGAAGCACTTTTTCAAAAAAAAAAAACACTGTAGCAAAATAATTTTTAAATGTGTGAATAGTGCCATAAAATCCATTTTTAATAAAAATTTTGCTAAAAAAGAAGTTTATGGGTCCCGTGAACAGTGCATTTTTTAGTCTTGGGTGTGATTTTTGGCTACTGTAGCTATGGGGCCCATAGACTGTGGACGCCAAATACAGACGTTGCTTTGAAACGTTGTATCCAAACGTTACCTTAATGTTGTTCTAATGTAACGAAATATGGCATGTAAGAAGCATGCTTACCCTGCTTTTCCTCGAAAAAAAAAATTTCTTGCTTTTACTCAAAAAACACCATACAAACCCGCTGCACATTAATGTATATAAAAAAGAATGATAATATTTGTACATCAAAATTGATGAAAACAGAAATTTTATAATTCGGAATTCAACCAACATAAGTATCAAGGTTCAAAAATTAAAAATTAAATAGGCAAATGAAGTAATTTCTAATAATTTATTCACACCAATTTAGCGTACCAAATGAAGTGTTGATAGATCAGATGCAAAGAAAAAACTTTCACAGTATGACAACAATCTTATTCTGTCAATACTTAAAAAGATAAATGCAACAATGAATTTCTAAAATTCAGCCAAACCAAACTAAAATCCTAAATACATAGTTAAATATAATAAATGTTGGTCATGAAAAAACATTATAATAGACCCATACAACATCTTACTACTAATTTTAATAATTTATTGAATTATTCACCTAGGTGTTTCTCAAAAAAAAAAAAAATTATTCCCCTGGGTAGTTAGTTGGTCAATATTAAAGCATAATATGGAACAAAAATTATATATATATATATATATATATAATGTAGTAAAGAACAAATACACTAGTACACAAAGAAAGATGAGATTTGTTCACCAAGTGAAAATCCAAAACTGTAAAATAACCCTGTAACAAAGCCCAGCTTACCAAATCCATTGTAAAGATTGTTGGCATTATGCTCCTAGATCATGCCAAAATAAAATAATAAGTTCAGCATGGTAATACCTTTTTTTTTTTCACATGGTTCATTGTCATTAATGTATATTAAAATCAGTGTTAATGGTGAGTAAAGGTGAAATTAATATTATTTCAATTATAATAGGTCATGGAAAAATTTGTGAAAAAGGTTGAGTCATATATATATATATATATATATAATTAAGGTTAAAATTGAGAGAAGAGACAATTAAATTTTAAATTGATTCCAATTGTTATTTAATTTTGTATCGCGTGTCTTATTTAAGATTTTTAATTTTTGTTTTAGGTGAGTTAATGTTATAACCCATATGTGTAATTATGATTGTTTTTTTATTGTATAGTGTATATGCATGAGTTATATACTAAGTTTTAAAAAAAAAATAAGTCACGTCAACCCAAATTTTATGGGTGATAAATGGAGCAATAAGGACACTGGGTGACTTATGCATTTTGCCAATGTTTTTTTGAAATAGTGGATAAAGACAAAGAGTTTTATGGTATATTCTTTTCTTTTCTTTTTTCTGCTAAATAATGGTATATTCTAAATAATGGTATATTCAAATAACAGCGAGAATATAATTGAGGGAAAAAAAAAAGTGAGAATTCTCGTATTGTAAAAGAAGAAGACATATAAAGGAGGGAAGGGATATGGATCATTCGAATTAGTATCTTTCATCTTAATCTTTAAAGCTATTTTTTTTAAAATGAAAATTTAAAGCAATTTCAAATAATAACGGGGATTGTCATAATTTTAAAGGAGAGGACAATGATAAAAGAGGAAAGGCACACAAATTATTTGAATCAACATCTTTTATTTTATATCTTAGGGAATTAGGAGTTGTGTTAGAAATAAGATAAAAACTAGTTTGATAGTTCTAATTGACATATTGAGTGAGAATTATCTTCAAACATATTGTTCAAACTCTGTTAATGCAAGTAAGTATCATTTCTGAAATGTGAAATTTCCTTACTTTGTAACTTTAGTGTCGTGTTAATTGCGAAGTCCTCTTCATTGAGGCAATTCCAAACTCATTTGAAACAAAATTCATAAATTTTGTAAGCACACCTATGTAATACTAGGCATAGTAATATATTCAAATCTAACCTATGTAACACTAAGCATGGTAATATATTCAAAGATTTGGGAACCATTTGTCATCTGCCCATGTTTGTAAATGGGGAATTTTATTAAGGAAATGGAAGAAAAATTTCATAAATTAACACTTACAGTAGTCAAGATTCATCAGAAATTTTTTATAGGTGGCAATTAAAAGTAAACATGTTCTACAATCCAATGGGTGATAAATGGAGTGAGCAATAATGGTGACATTTTTTATTTTTTATTTTATTTTTGTTGAGAAAAGCAATAAAAATTGTATTGACTTTTCCTAAGGTTTTCTATTATTATACTTGTAGGAGCAAATGATCCGAGGACACTCTAAGGCCTATGGGCCCCAATCGAGGATAACCAAAGGCCCACACATATGTTAACCCAAGTCTGAAATGTGGGCTAAGACCAAGGAGGGAAGGCGTCAAGAGCACGCAGAACCTGGCTAAAACTTAGAGTAAGAGATACAAGGAAAGGAGGCTAAATGGCTCGTCATCCGAGGAGCTCGAGGAGCAAATGCACCTCAGGAGTGCCTTATGCAGTTCCCTACACCAAAAAGTAAAGTATTGTGGAAAACATCAGAATCGTGCAAGTAACGAAAATGGAAAATATCTAGGAAGGTGGCTATCACTTCCAAATTTAATGCTCTGCACCAACTGAACTAGCTACATTTATGAGGAAAAGACACCTAATCAGTGACTCAATAGCTCACAAATCTCTCTACCACCTCCAAAAGGGTCCTGAAGGGATAAACATCCAAATTATCCCTCTTGAGACGTATAGATGGAGGGCTGAGATGCAATGGGAAGGGTTATATAAAGAAAGAAACTTCACTGGAAAAGGGGGATGAACATTTTACAGAGAGAGAGAGAGAGAGAGAGAGAGAGAACTTAAACTTATTGTAAAAAGATCAACATTGACTTTTAATGAATAACCCATCCACAGACTTACTCAAGAAAGAATTTACATTGAATTTGTGTCTCTTTTATTCACGTTAGTTAGTAGTCCTGTTATCATCAAGCATGTAATTACTTAGCATTGTAGTTGCCCCAGAGAACCCATTCTCTTAAAAATTTATTGTATTGGGCTTATTATACTAGATCCCACTGTTCTAAGTGGGCTTGGGCCATAAATCTAGTCCTTACAATACTCACTTTCCTTCTATTTTAGAATAAGACACCCCTAAAATGGTAACTATTTACAATGACCTATCATAAATGGTTGAGAAAATACTTTAAAAAAACCCTGATTTCCTATTATAAGGGATGTGGACAATAGTTTAAGCGGGGTAAAATAAAAATTAAAGAATTTTTAAAGCATTTTTTCAGTCATTTAAGGGAAGTCAATGACAATATTTTACATTTTAAGAGAGATGAGTGTTTTATTATAAACTAACAACAAAAAACCTTAGAGGAAGTCAACACAATTGTTCCCATATAAAAGCAAAAATTCTTATAATATAAAAGAAGATGGCGTAAAGAAATGAAGGGACTTGGACCATTCGAATCAATATATTTCATCTTAAATTTTTAGAAGTATCTATATCTGTATATATTTAAAATGTAAATATTTTACATTTTAAGAGAGATGAGTGTTTTATTATAAACTAACAAGAAAAAACCTTAAAGGAAGTTAGCACAATTGTTCCCATATAAAAGCAAAAATTCTTATAATATAAAAGAAGATGGCGTAAAGAAATGAAGGGACTTGGATCATTCGAATCAATATATTTCATCTTAAATCTTTAGAGGTATCTATATTTGTATATATCTAAAAGCTGAAATATAGTATTTATTGTTACTACGCTTTTGTTGAGTTATATTAGTAGCCACATCATCCACCTATTTCCAACTCTCTCTCTCTCTCTCTCTCTCTCATATTTATTGTTACTACGCTCTTTGCAGTTCCCACCACTTTTCTCAACACCAAATCCCCCGGTGCAAATGGTTTGACCTTCACACCCATATCATACCCTTGCTTGAGCTTTTGCTGATAATATGTCAACTGGACCATGGCCACTTCTCTTCGTTCGTCAATTAAATCTAGGTTCTTCTGTAGTAATTGATAGGCTAAGAATGTATTGACCCATTGGGTAAATTAACCAATTAATTAGTCAAGTGAATTAATTATGTTCAATTACATGCAATAAGCGTGGTAGCACAAACAAATCATCAAATAACTAAATGCAGCGAAAAATAAATTTGACACGAGTGATTTGTTTACGAATAGGGAAAACCACCGAGGTAAAACTCCACCGGGTGAATTTAAGGTCATCACTCACGAGAATCCACCATTATCAAAACAAGTAGTTACAAGTAAAGGAATCCCAGTACCTTATACCAACTTACAAGTAAAGGAATCCCTTACCCCAATACACAATTGGACTTGTAATATAGTAACAATCTCTCCTTTCAATGCACAGCTCCAAGTACGTGACTAATCAATCGATACACGAATCCCAGTACGTGACTAACACACCAATTTAATAAAGATGCTGGCTGTAAAGTTTTTCAGTTCATCCACACGATGAAGATCAAAAAGCTCCTTGGTCACAAAACTCTCAACGTAAAGACGCAATAGTTTCTTCAAGAGAAAGATGAACTAGGGCAAATTGTCTCCGATCACAATTTGAGTGAATAATCACTTTGCATCAAGTTGCATCACCTTTGACGGCCCTTAAAATAATCCTTATATATGTTTAGGGTTGTGAGAAAAAAAACCCTACACAAATAGCTTGGATATGCGTGAAAAACATATCTGGAAATCTGAATTTCGTAATTCTCTATAGATACAGCTTCTGTCGAGCGCTGTTAAGAATTAAACATTAAATCTCGATAGATACATTTATCGAGCTATCTGTCGAACTTTAATGAACATCACTTTTTCATTTGTTTCTTGGACAGACTTGCATGGCTTAAAAACTAGACATGAACTCTTGTTCCTTGAATTATTAAACACATTCTAGATCTAACCAATTACAAGTAAAATGCGTTTTGTCAAAGAATTAGTCAATTCTACATGACATATATTCTAATAAGTTACACATATGTCCTAACAATCTCCATCTACGGCAATCCGTGACAAAACCACAACAAATAAATGAAGTATGAGAAAAGTCATAACTCACTAAACTCATAATCACTTGCTAAGTACAATAAAATCTAATCCTAACACAAACTCTTGAAAAACTTTGCAAGAAGAGAGTTCATGGCATGATAGATTTTGACAACCTGTCTTTCTGAAACACTTTAAACAAAACTTATCAAGGCATCTTAGAGTGAAATAGAAATATAAGATTGCATGCATAATAAGAAATATGTGTATAAAGAGAGAAAAGAAACAACACATGGATAGGTAAAATTATAACAACATCATTATATATATAAAAGAGATATAAGTACAATATTTGCTATCACTAAATGGTCATAAAACCGGTGTACAAAAAGATAATATATCTAAAAGAGAAAGAAAAGAAAAGATACATAAATCCCCACTACATCTTTCATAAAAATTAAACACTCCCCCTAACAAAAAGTCCTATACTAACTCTCCCCCTAAATACATGACTACTCTCATACCAAAAACTACTCATCCTTTTTGTCACGAATGACAAAGGGCAAGTCACTGAGAAGCGGTCATCTTCTCATCACTGGAAGAGCTAGCATCCTCATCCTCATCATCATCACTGAAACCATTAGCAGCATCCTCATCCTCAGAAGCCTCGGGAGAAGGAAAGAGAGAAGCAATGAAGCCACCAAGGCGAGCCTGATGTCATGCAATACGACCTACACAGGTGGTCACCTGACTTATCTCATCAATGAGAGTGTCAAGGCCAGCATCCATGCACTAAAACTGCGCCATAATCACCTCAAGAGTCACACCACCACTCGAAGAAGAGGAATGAACGGAGGAGGATGGGGCGGAATGGACTGGAGGAGTCGCCGTCTCAGTCCGTGGCCACTTCGGTCGAAGCTGGGCCTCACTTCGTCGAACAGATGCCACGCTGATGGCACCTATGACGGTGAAATGAGCAGACTCTAGATAGGAGATAGAGGCATGGCAAATGATCCTCGTGATAGTAGAAGGAAAGATAAGCTTATCACGGGTCGCTGTATCCTTATTAACATCTATAAGGGAGAGAATGAAATGAGAGAGAAAGTATATAGTAAGATCCTTAATGAAGGAAAGCAAAAATTGAGCACGAGGCTCGGTAATAGAGTTATAGTGAGACAAGGGATGAAGAACAAATGTTATCACCATATTCAGGAACCTTGGACCTTTTGCAAAGCCCGAGCATGAAGTGTTTTGGCGATCACCCCATGAAGAAGGTGTATCACAAAAGAGAGACAAAAGTTCATCTTTGGACACAGTCCTTAAATGTGGACATCCAGGGTAATTAGGATGCGATACCCTTAGAATATGTAGCACATTGAAGATAAGCTCCGAAGTGACTACTATACGTGTACCTCGAACATGAGCAATAAACCGAGGCACAGAAGAATCAAAACCGTGCATATTGGAGTAAAACTCTTGTATGATTACGAAGGGACAACTCACGGGTATCTCGCATAGAGATTCCCAACCCCTACCATGAATAATAGTGGGTAGAGTAGTATCGAAAAAATCTAATAGAATCACGCGGCGTTTCGAATGAATGCCATGTTTGGAGAAGTTCTCTGAGAAGTGCTAACGGGCCTTCTCATCACGGAACCTGACATGAAGAGGAGTAGGATCAGAAGATGATACCCCGGAATAAAGAGGGTTCTGGGACGGAGGGTGCCATGCACAGATTATCCAAGAGAGAGAGAGAGAGAGAGACAAAGAGAAAAGCACCATCAACAAAGAGTACCAAAAATGAGAATGAAAAGGTACGTATGCATGAACAATGCATGAGCATGTGACGTGCAAAGAAAATTGCATCATGGGTTTAACACATTCCAATCCTAACAGCACACAAGGTTCCAACTTAGAGACATACATCTATAATGCATGAAATAATGTGAAAATGCAAATGTAATGCAATGCATGAGCATATATTATAAAATAAGCAAAACCAGACCAAAAAATTTCACAAAATACTCACCAATTTTCAAAAACCCCAAAAATTTCACAAAAACCTAAAACCTAGGTCTAAATGTGTGAAATGCATGAATAATGAAAGAATAGAGAAGTATACTAAAGGGAAAAAAGCAAGGATTAGACCGAAATCCAAGTAGGGAAGATGAATGGGTTGAGGGAAAAGTGTTTGGGAGATAAAAAGTAGTGTTTCTATCGAGAGAAATCGAAGAAAATGAGATTAGATTTCGTGCTGGATCTATTTAAAGAAATCGCGTCTCGATGGATCGAGGATCTATTGAGATTCTGTCGAGAACTAATTCTCAACAGATAAATCTGTTGAGGTGCTATTGAGAATCTATCAACGGCAAAAGTACCTCAATTGATCGAATAACTATCGAGAAGCTATCAGCGAGGCAGAACCATTCTCGATGGATCGAGAATCTGTCGAGAAGTTATCGAGACAAATTCCAGAAAGTTTTGATGGATCGAAAATGCATTAAGATCCGTCAAGAAAAGAAGTCCAAGGGTCTCAATAGATAGCTATCTGTCGAGAAGCTATTGAACTTGATAAAAACAGGTTTTTCAAAGAAATGAAAAATATAGAAATGAATGCAATCAAGCAAGCTACTCAACCAAAGATCCAATCAACATATTAAGCTCTCAAAAACATCTCTCAAGAAGAAAAATGTGAAGCATTTTAAGATCCAAACACACACACACGCACACACACACACACAACAAGTCTAACCAATTTTATATTTTAAAAACAAGTCAAGACAATTTAGTGAGCACACATTAACACATGTATCCCTTATGATGGCCAAATCACATTGTATCTGCACATGTATCAAAAGTAGCAAAGAATTTTGCGTGTTGTGTATGAAAAACATAGCAAGATTGCATAAGCGTTTCACGTTATGACAATTTGAGATATGAGAAAATAAATTTAACTCACACACATTCATAACTGCTTGATGGGGACTATCACCTTCGAGGTACATCCTATAACTCCTACATCTCCTAGAAACACGCTTGCAACCATGTTTAAAATCATTTTGATTCTTTTTGCTTTTGTTATTCTTTGCATATATATATTTTTGTCTTTTAAGCATATCATGCATGGGCATATAAGAGAAAGAAGAGATACCAAATTATGTTAAGCTTAAATATCATAATTTTGTCATGCCGAAACACACAGATGTTATTCATGATTGGCAGGCAGGCTTTAGTGGTGAAATAGTTATTTATGTCTTTCTCTTAAAATTTTTTAGTCATTCCCGTCAAAAAGAGTGATAGGACTTATGAGTGTTAAGTATAATAGATTACTTAATCGTACTCATCACAAACACGAACCACAAAACTCACTTGCTTGATTGTGCATTGAGATGATCATCTAAGCTACAAAAGATACAAAATTTAGAAAATTTTGTTTCAATGGCCATCCAAAGTACACAAGTACCAATGTACACAAAACACACTGTTTTTGTATTTTTCTGATTTTTCAAATTTTTTTTTTTATTTTTATGAAGAAAAAAAAACAAAATAAAGCAAAACTGAAAACAAACAAACAAAAACATGTTAAACAAAACATAACATAAAACTAAATGCAAATACATAAGGAAGGAGGAGAAAGATGAGAGATCACTCCATGGAGATTACACCAATGTTTTGGCGTAGGAATTCAAACAATTTGCTATCAAGAGGTTTGGTGAACAAGTCAGCTTTCTGATCATCAGTGTGAATGAACTCAAGAGTGAGAGTACCATCTTCAACAAGCTCCCAAATAAATTGGTGTCAAATCTCTATATGTTTTGTTTGAGAATGTTGAACAGGATTCTTAGAAATGTTAATGGCACTAGTATTGTCACAATAGATTTTAAGATGTTCTTAACGAATACCATAATCAAGGAGGAGTTTTTGTATCCACAGAAGTTGGGTGCAGCAGCTATCGGTAGCGATGTATTCAGCCTCAGTAGTGAATAATGAGATGGAATTATACTTTTTGCTCATCCAAGAGACAAGATTATTACCCACATAAAAACAATCCCTCGAAACACTTTTTCTATCATTAGCATTCACAGCCAGTCTGCATCAGAATACCTAGCTAAGACATCATTGGTGTCCTTGCTATACCACACACCGAAATCGGCAGTGGTTTTGACATACTTTATGATTCTTTTCAAAGCAATCATATGAGACTCTTTGGGATTAGTCTGATATCTAGCACACACTCCCACACTATAGCTAATGTCAGGTCTACTTGCAGTAAGGTAAAGAAGACTACATATCATGCTTCTATATAAAGAAGAATCAACACTTTTTCCTAATAGATCAACAATGAGTTTAACATTTGGGTTCATGGAGGTTCTAACAGAACTAGCAGATTTCAAACCAAAATTTTTCACAAGATTTTTAGCATATTTAGATTAAGATATGAATATACCTGATTCTTGCTGATAGATTTGCAACTCAAGGAAGTGATTCAACTCTCCAATCATGTTCATCTCAAACTCGACTTGCATGAGTTGGGAAAAATTATGAGCAAGTTCATCCTTTGTAGACTCGAAAATGATATCATCAACATAGACTTAAGCAACTATCAGCTCGCCATCTTCCCTCTTGATAAAGAGTGTTTGATTAGTTTTTCCTCTTGTGAGACCAAGTATTGTGTAAGCCGGTCATACCGAGCTCTAGGTGCTTGCTTTAATTCATAGAGTACCTTCTTGAGGTACAGCACATGATCCGAAAAGTATGGATCAATGAATTCTTTAGGTTGAGCCACATAGACATCTTCTTTAAGAAATTTGTTCAAGAAAGTAGACTTTACATCTATTTGATAAAGCTTGAACTTCAAGTGACATGCCAGGGCTAGGAGAATCCTAATAGATTCCATGTGAGCTATAGGAGTGAATGTCTCATCATAGTCTACTCCTTCCATTTGAGAGTATCTTTGAGCCACAAGACGAGCCTTGTTGCAGATCACATTTCCCTCATCATCAATCTTATTGCAAAATATCCACTTTGTGCCAATGATGTGCTCTCCTTCCGGTCTAGGTACTAGGGTTCAGACATCATTCCTTTGAAACTGAAGCAGTTCATCATGCATAGCCTCAACCTAGCTTTCATCTTGGAGAGCTTCCTTGACCTTGGTAGGTTCAACCTACGACAAATAGCAAGAATAAGACACAAAGTTAGCAACACATTTATCAACTGTATGCTTTCTTAGTGTAAGTTCATTCATATTTCCCACAATAACTTCAGGAGGATGATTCAACTTGATCCTTGAGGAAGGTCCTTTCTCTTCATGAGATTCAGAATCAGGTGAGGTAGGAATGTCTGGTGAAACTTCTACAACACTTGGAGTACTTGGAGATGCGGGCTTTTAATCAACTATTTGTTGAACACCCTTAGGCTCAGGAGGAAGAATTTCCTTAGGGATCTCCTCACTAATTTTCTCAGAACCAAACTCTAAAGCTTCATCAATAACAACATTGACTGTTTCCATCACCTTCTTAGTTCTCTTGTTGTATACCCGATAAACCTTGCTAGTAGAGAAGTATCCAAAAATATTCCTTCATTGCTTCGGGAATCAAATTTTTTCACATTCTCTCTATCCTTAATGATGAAACAAGTACTTCCAAAGATTTTAAAAAACTTCACATTTGGTTTTTTTTCCTTCCATAACTCATAGGGATTCTTCTTGGTACCGGGTTTGAAATACACCTTGTTAATTGTATGACATGTAGTGTGGACGGCTTCTCTCCATAAATTTCTAGCCACATCCTTGTTGTGCAACATGGCTCTAGCCATCTCCTGAATGACTCTGTTCTTTCTTTCTACTACACCATTTTGCTGATGAGTAATAGGAGTAGAGAATTCTTGAGATATACCTGATCTAGTGCAAAAGGATTCCATGTATAAGTTCTCGAATTCTTTACCATGATCACTTCGAATTCGATCAATTTTTAATCTCTTCTCAATTTGCAATCTTGTACACAAGGCTTCAATGTGCTCAAGAGCATCTGACTTAGATCTTAGAAGAATGACTCAAGTGTACTTGGTGAAATTATCTACCACAACCATGATGTATCTCTTACCTCCAAAAGACTCGGATCTAGTTGGACCCATGAGATGCAGATGTAATAGCTCCAACGGTCTAGATGAAGCTGATGTCTGAGTGCCCGGATGTTTAGCTTTTGTCAATTTCCCAAGCTAACACGGTCCACACACAACATTATTCACTCTACTAAGCATTGGTATCCCCAAAACTGATTCATGCTTAGATACAATTGAAAGATGTTTGTAGCTGGCATGTCCCATCCTTTAGTGTCATAGATCTTCATTTGGCAAACGAATGCGATTGCACAATATCAGCATTAGGTACCAATCCATAGTAGTTATCTAGAGTGCGTACACCGCTTATGAGTTTCTTCCCAAACTCATTCAACACAAGGCATTTTCCTTTTGAGAACAGCACCATAAAGTCTTGATCACATATCTAACTTACGCTTAACAAGTTCACTCTCAGACCTTCTACATATAACACATTTGCAATGTCTGGCAGTCCCGGTAGAGAGATGGTTCCCTTCCCTTTAATCTGTGATTTTCTCCTATTACCAAAAGTGACATTACCACCTTTCTTAGACTCGAAAACCTTAAAGAGAGAGCGGTCTCTAATCATGTGTCTTGAGCAACCACTGTCAAGTTACCACAAACATGTGTCCATAAATGTGGACTTCATCATAAAGCACACCTCATGCTTAGATGACAAATCAGTAGGAATGGTGTTTTCTCTCATCTGCCATTTATGAACAAAGTTTTTAACTTTCACTCTTTTCAAATGAACTCCTCTGCATATTTTCATTTTGAGACAGCCTAGTTTATTCTTTGTCATACTAAGATCTTTTCCAATAATCATCATAATAGATTTCAAATAACTTTTAGACTTGCATTTTTTGAGATACTTAATCAAATAGATATTGGAAAAACAAGATGTATTTGAAACAAAAGATCTTTTCATACCGATTGCAGCCATGACAACAGGGGTCAATGGATCACACAGCAAAGATTAACCCTAATCAGAGTGTGTCTACTCTGATACCAATTGATAGGCCAAGAATGTATTGACTCCTTAGGTAAATTAATCAATTAATTAGTCAAGTGAATTAATTAGATTCAATTACATGCAATAAGCGTGGTAGCACAAACAACTCACCAAATAACTAAATGCAGCAGAAAATAAATTTAACACAGATGATTTGTTTACGAATGGGAAAAATCACCAAGGCAAAACCCCACCTGGTGAATTTAAAGTCACTACTCTCGAGAAACCACAATTATCAAAATAAGCGGTTACAAGTAAAGGAATCCTCGTACCTTATACCAACCTATAGTTGAGCCCTTACCCCAATACATAAGTGGACTTGTAATGTAGTGACAATCTCACATTTCAATGCACGGCTCCAAGTATGTGACTAACCAATTACAAGTAAAGTGTGTTTTGTCAAAGGATTAGTCAATTCTACATGACATATATTCTAACAAGTTCCACATATGTCCTAATAGTAATTGATCTTTGTTGTCGGGCATGAACAGGCTTATCCTTAACGTCGGAAACCCAGTCTCCAAAGAGATCACGGCCTCGGAACCATATGTCATGGAAAATGGTGTTTCCCCAGTTGAGCGACGAGGAGTTGTCCAATATGTCTAAAGAACATGTGGGAGCTCTTCAACCCATCTACCCTTTGCTTCACCTAACCTTTTCTTGAGCCCACTAACTATAAACTTATTAACTGCTTTAGCCTGCCCATTCCCTTGCGGATAGGCTGGGGTTGAGTATCTATTCCTAATGCCAAGCTCACCATAATACCTCTTGAAGGCCTTGCTATCAAATTGAAGCCCATTGTTCGAGATAAAAGTATAGGGAATCCCAAATCGGGTAACAATATTCTTCCAAACAAACTTCTTGGCATCAACATCCCTGATATTAGACAACAGCTTAGCCTCAACCCACTTTGTGAAGTAATCTGTTCCGACAAGAAGCCACCTTCGATTTCCCACAGCTCTAGGAAATGGCCCTATAATATCCAAGCCCCATTATGCAAATGGCCAAGGACTAGATAAAGGATTTAGTACTCCCCCAGGCTAATGAATGTTTGGAGAAAACCTTTGGCACTAATCACACTTTTTAACATAATCTTGTGCTTCTTTCTGCATACTTGGCCATCAGTAACCCTAAGTAAGAGCCCTATGTGACAACGATCTACCTCCTGTATGACTTCCACAAATACCTTCATGCAGTTCCTCCAAAAGTGGCTCCACTGCCTAAGGATGGACACAAAGTAAGTACGGCCCTGAAAAAGAACGTTTATACAACTTCTATTCCTCGGATAGCCATAAATGGGGAGCTTTTCTTCGTATAATTTCTGCCTCCCCACTTTCAAGAGGTAATGCTCTTTCTTTCAAAAATAAAACTATGAGGTCCATCCAACTAGGACCAACCCTTATCTGGTATACTCCGACTTTCATCACCTCTAACTTAGCAGGCCTCACCAAATCCTCGATGAGGATAACCCGAGGAAGGTCTTGCCCGGAAGAGGTTGCCAAAGTTACCAAAGAGTCTACATGAGTATTCCTACTCCTTGAGACCTGCTGTATAGAGAAAGACTCAAAGTCAGATTGTAACTGTCGAGCTTTACCCAGATATCCTTGCATCCTCTAATCCCTGGCCTCTAGCTTACCTTTAATTTTACTGACAACTAACCTTGAGTTAGAGAAGACCTCAACAACTTTTCCACCCAGTTTCTTGATCATAGCTACCCCAGTCAACAAGGTTTCAAATTTAGCCTCATTATTAATGGCTGAGAAGCCCAACCTCAAGGATTTTTCAATAGTAATTCTATCTGGAGATACTATCACTATCTCCACACCAAACCCCTTTTGGTTAACTTCCCCGTCAACATAAAGCTTCCATGTTAAACATTCCTGGACCGCAACCTTCGCGACTTGCACTCTTGTTGATTCCCCCTCCCCAGCGACACCTGTCCCTAGGTGTTAAGTGAATTTTGCCACTAAATCTGCAAGAACCAGTCCTTTAATAGCAGTAAGAGGCATGTACTTTATGTCAAATGAGCCCAAAATCGTCCCCCACTTAGCGATCCTTCCCATATAATCAAACCTTTGAAATAATGATTGTAGAGGAAGTTGAGTGAGAACTACCACAGTATGCGCCTAGAAGTAGTGAAGGAGCTTTCTCGTTGCATGCACTATGGCCAAAATGGCTTTTCTAGTGGCAAATAATGGATTTTTGCCTCCTACAAATATTTGCTCACATAATAGACCGGTTTCTGCCCAACCTCCATTTTGACCAAAACTAAACTCACTACATGACATGTTATTGCAATAAGCAAAAAGAACCTCTTCCTTTTCCGGCCAAGAAAGGATAGGTGGTCAAGACAGATAATCCTTTAACTCTTCAAAGGTGAGGTTACATTCTTCAATCCACTTGAATCCCTTCCATTTGTGAAGGAGCTGAAAGAATAGTCTACATCTATTTGCTGACTGAGAAATAAATCTGTTCAGGGCAGTAGTCATCCCAATCAACTTCTATACTTCTTTAGGATTCCAAGGAGGTCGTAAATCATTTATCACCTTAATCTGATCAAGATTAACTTCAATTCCAAGGTGCTTGATCATATAGCCCAAAAATTTAACAGAGCTGACACCAAAGGAACACTTCGAAGCATTGAGATCCAATATGTCTCCTCAGTATCTCGAATACACTTCCAAGATCATTCAAATGCTCAACTACAATCTTACTCTTCACAACCATATCGTTGATGTAAACTTTAATATTCTTTTCAAGTTGAGACTCAAACATTCTAGTAATCATCCTCTAGTAAGTAGACCCAGCATTCTTCAATCCAAATGGCATTACTCGATAGTGATAATTCACAGTGGGTGTCATGAAAGCAGTCTTTTCCTGGTCAGCCAAAGCTAATGGTATCTAATGATACCCTTGGGAGGCATCCAAAAAGCTCATTCGAGGATGACTGACCGTAGCATCCACCAATTGGTCTACCTGAGGGATCTGGAAAGGATCCTTTGGGCAAGCTTTATTCAAGTCAGTAAAATCTATGCAAACTCTCCACTTTCCTGACTTCTTCTTCACCAACATTGTATTGGCCAACCACTCTGGGTAAAAGACCTCCTTAATCGCCCCTGCACGCTTAAGTTTTATTACTTCTTCCTTAATAGCCTCAGCATGTTCTTTAGAAAAGCACCGAGGTGGTTATTTCTTAGGGGTCATCGTTGGATTGACATTTAGATGATGACAAATGAATTTTGGATCCACCCCGACAGCTTCATAGGCACTCTGAGCAAATACATCAATGTTCTTTCTAAGAAAAGCCAGCAACTCCTCCTTTTCCCGAGGAGGCAATTGAACTACAATTTGGAAATACTTTTCTGCATTAGCATCAATAATAACCTTCTCTAACTCCTCGCACTTCACTCCTCCATCTACAACGTTCAAGGATGTTTCCACTTCTATTAATTGCTATAAGGCCCTTTTCTAGGATGGTCAAGGATTCACCCTCAGACTAGTGTCTAATAGCTGCAACTAGGCATTGCCTTGCCATAGCCTGACTTCCAATCAACTCTCCAACTTGGCCCCCAGAGGGATATTTCACCTTCAGATGCAAAGTCGAAGAGACAACCCCCATAGCATGAAGCCATGGTCTTGCCAAAATAGCAGTATATGGAGAATAAGCATCCACCACAATGAAACTTATTTCAACCACCTCTGACCCTGCTTGAACAGGCAACCTGATCAGGCCTTTTGGGATAACGGTCTTCCCATCGAACCCCACTAGAGAGGAGTCGTAGCTAACTAGATCCTCGGGCTTCAGATTAAGTCCATTGTACAGGTCGGGATACATGATCTCTGCACCACTACCCTGAGCTACCAAGATCCTCCTTAAATCATACCCTCCTATTCGAAGGGTAACCACTAAGGCATCATCATGTGGTTGAATTGTTCCCACCTTATCATCATTAGAAAAACTTAAGGCTGGTCAAACTTCAATTCTCCCTCGTTTAGACTTAGGGACCGAGTCCTCAGTACATGGTTGTGCTATGGACATAACCCCAGATAGACATGCTCCAATCCTACCTGGGGCTACCAGAATAACATTAATTGTTCCTAGGGACAGTCTCGAGGAAAACTCCCTCTGATACGCCGACCCAATCTAACTCCCCTGTCCAGAACGCTGGTGCAAAAACTGTCTCAACTTCCCGATCTTAACCAGTTGCTCCAGATAGTCACGTAAAGTTCTACAATCTTCTGTAGTATGTCCATGGTCTTGATGATATTGGCAATAAAGACCCTAATTACGCCTCGTGGGGTCACCCCCCATTTTATTTAGCCACTTGAAGTATGGTTCAACCTTTATCTTCTCAAGAATCTGATGCACAAGCTCCTTGAATACTGTGCTGACCACCTGGGCAGTAGGAAGCCTAGTATGTCCAGCAAAATTTCTCTGGGGTTGGTTGTTATTATACCTCTCAGACCTAAAGTCTCTTCGGTCAAAGGGAGCCATTTTTGCCTTCCCCTTCCCCTGTTGCTGAGCATCCTTGACCCGTTTATATTTATCAATCTGATCCATGAGTTGATGCATGTTTTGCACTGGTTTCTTTGTTAATGACTTCCTTAATTTATGCTCAGTACGAAGGCCGACCTTAAACGTCCTTATTGCCACGTCTTCAAAATCTCCATCTATCTCATTAAATGTCTCACAGTACCTATTTGAGTAAGTTTTCAGTGTCTCACCCTCTCTCATCACCATGGACAACAGGGAATCTAGGGGACGAGGAACCCTGTTACATGTAACAAATCGGGCCCCGAAAGCCTTGGAGAGCTCTTGAAAATAGCCAATTGAGCCTTCATCCAGCACGTCAAACCACCTCATCGCGACAGGCCCAAGCTAAAGGGGAATACTTTACACATCAAAGCCTCATTCCTTGAATGAATAGCCATCCTCTGATTGAAATGATTGACGTGCTTAACTAGATCAATCCTCTCATTGTAAATGGTAAAAGTGGGCTACACAAATCGACGAGGAAGTTTAGCCTTGTCAATCTTTCGCGTAAACGGTGATTTTGAAATCTGGTGCAAAGCCCTACTCATTGCATCATTCTCCAAGCTCATATGGGTCGGACTTTTACTCTTCTGCTTATGATATTGTTCCTCTTCGTAGGTAAAAGATTCACTAGGAGGGGTTTTTGACCGTGGCCTGTAACTACTATCTTCCCCCAATTCAGATCTGGAGCTTGAAGGAGATGCCATACTTTGTTTACGCTGTAATTTTCTGCGCAAATGGTCTATCTCCAACTGGAGATTCCTAGTTTCCTCCCCATGCGACACGACTTCCAGTTCTAGAATGACTCCTACTAGTATGAGTTGAATGCATACTAACTTCACGATCTTTCCTCCGTTCTAAGTTAAGAAAATGGTCTTGACATTAAGATCCCTCAGATTCTTCTCGATTTTGTCCTGAACCCACCATGATTGAACAAGATTACAAGTGCTTCCCTGTTTCCCACAAACGACGCCAATTGTAAGGACTAGAATTTGACCCTCAGCCCAACGAACATGGATGATGGCCTAACAAGTCCAAAACAATATATTTTTGTTAGAGAATGGATTTTACAGATAAAAGACTCAGTAAATCAAGTATGGGTCACAATAGATTGGATTCGTGCTAGAAAGATAAGAAAACACAATTCGAAGGGAATAGCACTCATCGGTCAAGTCTGAGGATGAAGTGTTCTTATATTTACTTAAGCTATTTCTAAGTATAAGGAGTTTTTCTTTTCCTCTCAGATTACATGTGCCCCATTTTTCACGGGGGCCATTTCCTTTTATAGTCCTATTGTTTTCAATCCCAACCTTCTACTTGTTGATCATGTAAGTGGTCTTTTGGATGCTTGTCTCATCAGAAACCTACTGGAAGCTTTATGAGTAGCTGTGAACTAAGATATCCTTACTCAGGGGTCATTTCCACATAAATGCGGCCAGTTGGTTAGGTGTAGAACATTTAATGTGGTGGTAGTAGCGTTCTTCTCAGATATTTCTTAGTTTACTATGGACTCCTTTATCTGAAGCTTATCCTCAGAAGTATGGTTGCCTCTTGCACGGTATTCTCTAGGCGACCGAGCTACACCTTCCACAACACTTCCTGAGGAAGTTTGGATCTCGAGAGACACCATTTGTTCGTTATTACTTGTTCTTTTCCTCGACCCATTGACCCACACACTTATCTTACTATTCAACCATCCTCGGGCTCCCTTATATCATCGGGCATGGCTCACGGCCCAATACTCCTACTTGGCTCATTTATCCCCATAATCCTATTGCATTATAAATATAGTATATACAAATATAGTTATATTCTATTACATAGCATGACTATGGTAATTAGGTGTTTATTACTATTTTTTTTTTAACTATTTTTCTTCTCATTTAATTTTCAATAAATTTGTTATTATCTCTCACATTCTCTCATAAAAAAATTATTTTTTCTCTCTCAATTTTTTATTATTTCTTACAACTCCACTTTAGGTTGATGAATGATTGTGATTTTTTATAACGTTATTTGGGTTAATACATTTTGATGTTATATTTTTGAGTTCCCCAACACAAATAGTCTCTCTCACTCTTATAACTTTAGTTTGATTTAATACTTAATTAATTTGGAAGTGAGAATTTGAATTTATATCAAAGCACAATTTTGGCTATATATTTGAATGTGTCTATCAATTATTTACGTAATATTAAAAATTAATTTTGATATGAGTTTTGATTATCATGATTACCTCCTTTAAAAAAATGAGAAATTTAAATAATTTATTTGAAACTTAAAAAGTTTAGTTGTAGAGAAAAAAATTCGAAAAACATAACACACTATAACATAATTTAATAAAATATGAACCAGCTCATAAAAGAATTATATCAATCAAACACTACACCAATTTTGTAACTAAACATTTTCATTTCTAAAATTCAGCCAAACAAACCTAAAATCCTATAGAACAAAGTTAAGCTATAAAATTGGTTGTAACTTTAGGTTACAACCTTACCCAATATCTTTTTATTAGAGGAGAATTTTGACAAATTCACCATTGGATAACATCTTCTTCTTATATTCTTCATGCTTGAAATAATTTATAGAAAATTAAAGATTAATAGCTACATTATCAATAAATTTTTTGAATTGCAAGTTTTTGTAGTTTAAAATTATGCATAGAATATAAACTTATAGATCATATAGTAAATAATATCCGATTGACGCAAAATTTGTCATGTGAATTAAGAGCATAAAGAATATGAAATTTAACAGTTAGATTTCAAAATATGTAATAATGTTTATTTTATTGAGTAAAGTTATAGTCTTAGACTACAACCAATTTTGTAGCGAAATTTTGTCTAATCTTAAATACATAGTTAAATATAAATAAGAACGAAATTTAGTTACAAAACTGGTTGTAGCCTAAGGCTACAACATTACTCAATAAAATAAACATTACTACATATTTTGAAAATCTAACCGTTAAATTGCATGTTCTTTACACTCTTAATACACATGTCAAATTTTGTGTCAATTGAGTATTATTTACTATTTGATCTATAAGCTTATATATTATGCATAATTTTAAATTACAAAAATTTTCAATTTAAACAATTTATTGATAATATAGCTATTGATCTTTAATTTTTTATAAATTTTGCAAGCATGGAGGATATAAAAAGAAAATGTAATCCAATGGTGGATTTTTCAAAATGCGCCTCAAATAAAAAAATATTGAGTAAAATTATAGCTGTTGGGAAATTTAGACCCCGATTGATATAATTAACAAATTTTAAACCCAAGTTGTTAATTAAATTTATTATGAATAAACTTGTTAAAACAAACAAACATCAATATCATGTCAAAATCATGTGCAGCGAAAAAGTAAATAAGATAAGATATGATAACCCAAGAAAACCAATGAAACAAACTAGTTTCACAGTAAAAAAACCTAGGGGGAAACCTTCCCAAAAAGCAATCCACTATAGTAAAGAGAAATTTCAGATCTAATACAAAACCTTTGTCCCTAAACTCTATAATCCCCATAGATGAATTTACAGCAGAAACCTTCTACTGCTTCAGAACCTCTAAACTCTTCAATATATGAACGCCACCCTTTTTGATGCACGGATCCCAGTACGTGACTAACCAAAGATGCACGGCTCCCAGTACGTGACTAACACACCAACTTGAAGAAGATTGTTGGTTGCAAAGTTCTTCACTTCATCAACAATGAAGATCAAGAAGCACTTGGTTACAAAACCCTAAGGCGCAAAGACGCAGTAGCTTCTTTCAAAGAGAATAAGGCATCGGTCACCTTTTTCATATGTTCTCCTTATATTCTCTTATATGACGGCCTCTAAAATAAGCTTTACATAGGTCTAGGGTTGTGAGAAAAGAAACCCTACACATACATGTCAGCATGGCCCGAAAATCAGATCTGAAAATTTGAATTTCATAAAGCTCATTAATTCTCAATCGATCGAAAGGTGTTGAGCCTATCTGTTGCAAGCTATTGAGAGCTATCGAGGAGCTATCGAGGGGACAGGAAATTGCTCGATCGATCGAACTAGCTATTGAGAGGTGTCGAGATTACGATAAAAAGAAACTGAAGATCTCGATAGATAGCCTAGCTGTCGAGAGGTATCGAGTAGCTATCAAGCTTTAAAAACTCAGCACTTTCTCACTTGATTCTTGGACAGATTTGCATGGCTCCAATACTAGACTTGAAACAAGGTTTCGTGAAGCATCAACCACATCCTAGATTTACCCAAATACAAGTAAAGTGCGTTTTATCAAAGGATTAGCCAATTACATAAAATAATGACATATGTTCCTACCATGATCCACATATGTCCTAACAATAGTATTAGATTATAATCAGTTTTGTAACTAAACTTTATCCTATAAATAAATGTTGGTCATGAAAAAATACTATGATAAACCCATACAACATCTTACTACTAATTATAATAATTTATTCAATTATTCACCTGGGTATTTACTTGGTCAATTTTTAAGCATAACATGGAACATAAATTTATATATATTTATTTATTTAAGCGTAAAAAGTTTTTATCCAATATTCTAGGTTGCAAGTTTTTTTTATGCAACTCACAGTGTGGCCGTCAAAAGAACCATTCACATGTCTTATTTAACGGTCATGTAGTGGCTTGCATAAAAATTCCTACAATTCAAATTGCATAAAAACCTTGCTTATGTATATAATAAAGAACAAATGCACTCGTACACAAAGACGAGATTTGTTCACCGAGTGAAAATCTAAAATTATAAAATCACCCTGTAATAAAGCCCAACTCGCCAAATCTACAGTAAGGATTGTTGGCATTGTGCTCCTAGTTCACGCCAAAATAAAATAATAAGTTCAACATCATATGATAGCTTTTTTTTTCAAATGGTTCATTGTCATTAATGTATATTAAAAGTGGTGTTAACGGTGAGTTAAAGTGAAATTAATGTTATTTCAATTACAATAGGTCAAGTAAACATTTGTGAAAAATGTTGTATTCCTAGTATTATTTAAAATTAAAAGAAGTCACATCATCCCAAATTTTATGGGTGACAAATGGAGCAATAAGGACGTATAAGGGTGACTTGTGCGTTTTGCCAATGTTTTGTTGAAACAATGGATTTGAAAAAGAGTTTTATCGTATATTCTTTTTTGTTTTTTGCTAAATAATGGTATATTCAAATAACAGCGAGAATAGAATTGAGAAAAAACAAAAAAAAAAGTGAGAATTCTCATATTATAAAAGGAGGGAAGGGACATGGATTATTCGAATCAATAACTTTCATCTTAAATCTTTAAAGCATTTTTTTTTTAATTAAAATCTTTAAAGCAATTTCTAATTGACATATTGAGCGAGGATTCTCTTCAAAGATTTGCTCAAACTTTGTTAATATAAGTAAGAGTCTGTTTGGGAACAGTTTATTTAGCTAAAATTAATTTTTTTTTTACTGAAAGTACTGTAGATAAAGTTAAAAGATAGCTCAAATAGTACAGTGAAACTCATGAATATTACCAAAAAGTGTAATAAGACCTATAAATAGTAACAAAAATAAGCTAAATAGTAAATGTAAGGGCTGGTTTTGTAATGAACCCTTCACAATAAAAATTTGTAGAGACGTGGGCGTAAGACCTAGCTCCGGTCAGTAGAAAAAGACATAGTTCTGGCGCGTTCGATGGAATACTTCTCCTTCCTTTTTTTTTGTTCTCCAAAAAATCCCATCCCCCGTAATCTGATTTTTTTGCCTTATATACTAGCTTCTCCATCTTGTTTTTACCGTACACGTGTACGCTACTTTCCGAAGATTTTCTTCTTGTCCCATCCGACCTTCCCGGATCCTCCGCATAGTGGATACAAAGCTGTTTTATTACTGTTCAGATATCACCTCCACATTAATGCGGCCAGAGAGTTAGGTGGGAAGCATTTAATGCGGGGGCAACAGCTTTTAGGGGATATTTTTCCGGTTCATCCTTTGACTAATATTCATTAGTTTAGTTTGGTTTGCACGTAACCCTATAAAGATCGTCGACAACTAAAATAGTTACGTTGACATCATAGGCTGATTTGAAGAATGAATTTTATCCTCGGACAAGGGAGCATCCTCGGACGAATGAGTGTTCTCGAACGAATGAGTGTTCTCGGACTGGTAAGTGTCCTCGGTCTGGGCCGTTGGGCCGCGAGCCCACCTTTGATAGACTCCATCAATTTTTCGGGTTACTGACCCCACAGTAAAAATGACTAGTTTTTTAAGCCAATGTCAAACGCAACCTAAGTATCATTTCTGAAGTGTGAATTTCCTTACTTTGTAACTTTAGTGTTGTGTTAATTGTGAAGTCCTCATCATTGAGGCAATTCCAAACTCATTTGAACCAAATTCGTAAAAGTTGTAAGCACACCGCTGTAATACTAGGCATATTAATTAATATATTCAAAGATTTGGGAACCTTTTCTCATTTGCCCATGTTTGTAAATGGGGAATTTTATTAGGAAAATGGAAAAAAAAAAAAAATCATAAACTAACACTTGCAGTTGTCAAGATTCATTAGAAATTTATTATAGGTGGCAATTAAAAATAAACATGTTCTACAATCCAATTCAATGAGATATTTTATAAATTTCTAAAATAATTTGAGAAAATCATAAGATTTAGAACAATTGAGGTCTCATATGTTAGATGAAAATTTGTTAAATATTCATGAATTTTGGTTGGTTTAGGTGTGGTTGTGCGGTTTGGTGAACACTCCTAGATAGGATTAAAGAGTTATTGTGTTAACAACGTACCATATCCAAGCTTGTTTTGGTGGCATTGTGTTCCTTGTTTATCCATATATATTTTGAATAATGCTTAAAATATTACAAGTTTTATTATATAAGACTTACAAATTGTTGTGGCGGTAAATATGATTGTTGAGTTTTAACCAATTCACATTTGCTAATATGATTCAATGTGATTAATGCATATTAAAAGTGATATTAATGGTGTGATAAGATGAAAGTAATTAAAGATGTGTCCTTATCAATTATCAATACTATAAATAAATAAAAAGTCACATCAACATAAATTAATTTCATGGGTAACAAATGGAGCAATAAGGGTGACATTTTTTATTTTTGTTGAGAAAAGCAATAAGGGTGATTTGTGTCAATGTTTTGTTGAAGAAAATGGATAAATACAAAGAATTTTGTGGTATATTCAAATAGTAGGAAAAAATTGTATTGACTTTTTTTTGAGGTTTTCTGATATGATACTCATCTCCCTTCTATTTTAGAATAAGAGACCTCTAAAATGGTAACTATTTGCACTAACCTATCATAAAGGTTGCGAAAATACTTTTAAAAAATCCTGATTTCCTATTAGAGGGGATGTGGACAATAGTTTAAGCAGGGGTAAATTAAAAAATTAAAAAATTAAAAAAAGAAAAAGAAATTTAAAGCATTTTTCAGTCATCCAAGGGAAGTCAATGTAAATATTTTACATTTTAAGGGAGATGAGTGTTTTATCCTAAATTATTGGAGAGGTGAGTGTAATAACCAAAACCTTAAAGGAAGTCAGTGCAATTTTCCTCATATAACAAAATTGCTATTAGAGGTGATGTGGACAACAATTTAAGTGGAGGGTAAAATAAAAAAATTAAGAATTTTTAATGCATTTTTTTTTTTTCAGTCATCCAGAGGAGGTCAATGTAAATATTTTTCATTTTAAGGGAGATGGGTGTTTTATTCTAAATTAGTGGGGAGGTGAGTTTAGTAACAAAAAACCTTAGAAGAAGTCAGCACAATTTTCCGTGTATAATAGCAAAAATTCTCATAATATAAAAGAAGATTACGTAAAGAAAGGAAGGGACATGGATCATTTGCATCAATATCTTTCATCCTAAATCTTTAGAAGCAATTTCATATAATAACGGTAATTCTCATATTATAAAAGGGGAAGACATAAAAGAGGAAAGGGACACAAATTTTTTGAATAAAATCTTTTACTTTATATCTTTACGAGTAGTGTAGCCTTAGTATGTGTTTGGATTCGCGTTTTACCAGCTATGTTTGCGTTTTCCTTCTTTCATTCTTTTTTTTTCTTTTTCTTTTTTTGATGCACGCATTTCAGCTTTCAGGAGACAATATACATTATTCAGTGGGTCTAATGTACTGTTCACGGGACCCACAAGTACTTTATTTAGAAAAAAAAAACATTAAAAATAGGTTCCACGACACTATTCACACATTTAAAAATTATTTTGTTACAGCATTTTCAATTTTCAGTAAAATAAGCGGTATCCAAATGGAGTGTTAGAAATAAGATAAAATTAGTTTGATAGTCCTAATTAACAATTTGAGTGAGGACTCTCTTCAATGATTGTACATTTCTCAAACTCTGTTGATGCAAAGTGTGAATTTCCTTACTTTGCAACTTTAGTGTTGTGTTAATTGCGAAGTCCTCTTCATTGATGTAATTCCAAACTCATTTGAAACAAAATTCATAAATTTAGTAAGCACACATATGCCATTCTTGGCATAGTAGTAGATTCAAAGATTTGAGATCCTTCTGTCATTTGTCCATGTTTGTAAATGGGAAATTCTATTAGGAAAATGGAAGAAAATTTTCAGAAAGCAAACACTCACAATAGTCAAGATTCATTACGATTTTTTTTATAGGTGGCAATTAAGAAATAAACATGTTCTACAATCCAATTCAATGAGATATTTTATAAACTTCAGAAATAAGTTGAGAAAATCACAAGATTTAGAACATTTAATGTCTCATATGTTAGATGAAAAATTGTGAAATGTTCATGAGTTTTGAGAATATTATTACTCTTACAAGAACACAAGTTTGATACTTAGCAAGTATAAAAGTTTACCTCTCTAGCATCAAGATGAACCATATAAAACTAAACTCTATAAATATATATTTATACTACTATTTAAGGGGCTTTCTTATTTGGACCGGATTTTTTTTTTGTTCCAAAATACCCCTACAACCTATGTTTAAGTAGGGGCAAAATTTGGTAAAAATGCTTCTTTAACTTCCTCGTAAAACACTATCTACAAAATATGGCCACACTCCTAGTACACTCACGTTAGTTTTCAAACTCAAATTGCTACTTCTTCAGTTCTCCACTTCTCTCAATTATGTGTTAATTTTCTTTTCAACATTATCATCATTGTTAAGAAACTCCTTTCACCCACATCTTTGCTTCAAATTTCACTACAAACAACAACAACAACAGATAGATTTGAGGTAAGCTCTTTATCATATCAAATCTCAGCCCTCTCTCTCTCTCTCTCTCTCTCACTTTTTTATTTCTACATTTCTCACTTCAATTTCTCTCTCTATTTGGCCATGTTTTGCTTATTGTTATTTCAAGATTTAGTGGATATTTTTTGGTCTATTGTTTAACAGGCCTTCACAAGACGCTATTAAAAGATGTTTCATTTTTAATGACTCTTCACTGATGTGTAGGCTTTGAGGTTCGTACTATTCGGCTTCGTTCTTCTCTACATTTGGGTCTTTGTAATTTTTTATGTTGGTTTTCCAGGTTGTACTTTGTTGTTTGTATAAGAAAGGCATTGGGAACTCATTTTCACTTGGTCTTTGAGTTCTTACGTAATATTGTGTGAATCTCCTTTGTTATTATATTTTGTCATTTAATGTGACTCCTCTACGTAGTATTGTGTGACTCCTTTTATTTTATTTTTTTATTTTATTTTATTTTTAATTTGGTAGTCATTGAATTAGCATCAATTGATTCATCACCAACACGTACATTATGGGACCAACCTGGATTCTCTATTGTTGTTGCTATTTGATTATCGAAATGCTATTTTTGCCCATGCTTCTTTGTTGCCCCCATTGGACCTCCTTCTCAGTGAAGTTCATGTTGCTCTCTTGGCCCTCAAACTGGCAGTTCATCACCATCTCGTCTTTTTTTTTTGGTCATCTATTTTGGTAGTCAGTGAATTCTATGGAGTTATAGTTTAGTTGTCATTGAATTCTATTAAGTCATCGTTGATATTATTTTTTTAAAAGAGATGCTACGTCTACAACAATTTTACAATATTTTTACAACAAATCACAGGTGGTTAGTTGTTATTGGTTCAAATTTGAAACTAACACTAAGATTACTTTTTTGCCCCAACAATAACAACCAATAACAACCTGCCACTTAGAAAATGTTGTAGAAATGTTGTAGACATAGCATTTCTCTTTTTTTAATTTAGATGACTGCTAACTTAGAGTTTAGAAAAAAAAAATCTTTTAACTCCCACGTAAAATAGTGCCTACAAAATAGGACACTTTTCTTTATTTGGTCAGTTTGATGGGTGTTTAAGTATTTTCTCTAATTAATGACTATTTTTTAAAGAATAGGAATGATATATATTGATTTGTCCTTTTTTTGTGGTTATTAGGTTTGACTCATTATTTTAGTGTATGTGTTCTAAGTGGTGCCCTCTCCTTCTTCTATTATTTTTGTCTGTTGTTTTTCTTACATTTAAGCCTTACTCTCTATTTTTTTTGTATTTTTTTAAGGGTGACATATCAACAATTTGGTTAGATTGCATAGCAGGCACATTGGATGAATTCGGGTGAGCAAAGTGGTAGTCAATTTATCAAGTAGTTGTTAAAAAACATTTTTTGTAAATGTCCTACCATATGAAATGTAATATTGTCCTTTTTTGTGCCTTTCATTGCACATTTGATGATTCTGAAAGCAATTGCCCTGTACGCAAATTTGCTAAAATAAGAATGATACTGAAGAAGTTATCTTTAAAGATAAATTTAAAAATTGTGGTGAAAATTGCTCCAAAATAATAGACTAACTTTTAGGGGTAAAAACCTACACCCTTAAATATATCTTATATTTAAGAGTTTAAAATGTTACATCATTTTAAAATTTAACGTACATACATTTTAAAAATTGGTAAAATTTAATCCGATTCAAAATAACTTACCAAAAGACAAAAAAACTCCAAACAAACTATGCTTTTTGAATTTGCACAAAGTGTGAGTCCTTCGACGCTGGTTTCATATTCTTTTACAATTTCAAGCAAAAAAAAAAAAAAAAATGCCAGCACTGTTTTACATTTAAATTAAAAAAAAAAAAAAAAAAAACACGTTTTAGGTATTTTTATTCCTAAAATTTTGCCGGTTATCTAGATATTATTTAGAAGCAATTTTTTCCATGATTTTATAATTTTATCTTTAAAGAAAAGAGGGAAAAAAAACACGTTTTATAGATGTTTACCTAAGTATTTTTTATTCATTAAACTTTTGGGCTTGGGTTAAAAAAATAATACATGCACCAAAAAAAATTACATCGTTTGATATTAAACTTAGAGAATAGGTGGACTCCTCAAATGGTATGTATTTATATAAATATAAATTAATACTAGCCTTTGAACACGCATGGCTCTTTTTTTTCTTTTTTTTTTGTAAAGGTTAATAATATGCATTCATTATAATTTGGGATTATTACATTTTTTAATCACAAAAAAACCTAGGGATGTGATGAATATTATTCATTTGCAGGTGAAATAATTTTTCATTACACTCCTAAATTTTTTTGTAATTAAAAAATATAATAATTTCAAATTATAATAGATGCATATTATTAACCTTTATAAATAAAAAAATGGAAGAGTTTCTGAGCACGCACCTAAGCGCGTGCTCAAGGCTAGAATAAATTAAAGCAACAAGCCAACAAGGAAACAAGCACTTGCTTTCTTCTTTCGGCCAAAGGTGTAACCCATTATATTAATAGAACTCCTTTTTGTGGGTTTTGGGGGAACTCTTTAATTGGGGGGCCGGTTCATTTTGAATATATAGATTAAAGTAGCAATTTATTTTATCCAAAGCAAAAAATAGACATTTGAGTTTGTGGGAGGCCATTATCTCTTTAATTTAAACAAACAAATCAAACAATTGGCCGGCTAATTTGCAAGAGCTATCCTGATAAGTAATTAATTAATAAGTAGTAACCTCCAGATTTGAAACTCATCAATCACATGCCTGAGCCTCAACAGCATCGATTTGCAAAGTTCATCCATAAAATAACTAAGAAATTATAGATAAAAAATTCCCATCAATCTGCTTATACATCACACTCCCCCATTCACGTGGCTGCCATTTATGAATTATATTATCCACTTTCCCAACATTTTGCTTGAGCACTGCAGGAGAATAATTTATCAGGTATTAATTATTACACACTTGTTAGTACATTATTCGTAGTTCGTACACATCATTCATTTTATGTTTTAAATGCGAATTAAAAATGTGAATAACGCATATAAAATTATAGATACAGTACTTAAAGAAGTTGTGAATTGTTCCTCAAAAAAAAAAAAAAAAAAAAAGTTGTGAATTTTTTTTTTGTCTCCAACATAATTTTTGGATGTTCTATTCCATTAAGGGAAGAAAAATAAATAAATAAAGGTGATCTTATACAGGCACAGACACACAATATATGTTCTGATTCAGCCCTTTCTCTCTTGACACAGTTGTCCAAGAATTGCTCTCTGTTTTTGTAAAATTCTTTCATGTTGTTCATCAAAAAAACTGTCCAAGAACTGCAAGATACAGCCAAGGTGGAGCACAATTACAATTACAAAGTTTTTTTTTTTTTTTGGATGGTGAAACCTAATCAAAGTTTGGTTCTTTTTAAGTTTAATTTTTTTTATTACATTAATTGTAACATGGTGAAGTAAGAGATTTAAATTCAAAATTTAAAATCAAACTGGTACAACTAAAATTTTTTGTTAATGAATAATATATCTGGGATTCGAACTCTAAATTCTACTTGCACTCACAATCAATCAAGAGATATTTAAGTCTGATAATAAAAAGTAAGAACGAAAACTGTGGACTGAAATTTTATTGTATCTATTAAAAAAATTCAAAATTTAAGGAATAAATAAACTAATTAAATTTAAAGTGAACATAATATTTTATAATCATATAACAAGTAATGTCAAGTAACGTCAAGTCACGTTACAGATTAGAATCTGTCAACCTCAAACTTTATAGTAATTATTGTAAAAAGACTGTGTACCAATGATCACAAATTTAAATTTAAACAACAAATGTTTCAAAAAAAAAAAAAAATGTAAACAACAAAGAGGGTCCCACACAAGAGAGAGAGAGAGAGTGAGCGTGACCCACCAATATTCCTTTAGAAGATCACCAACGAAAACGACACGCTCCTCTCCGTTTGAGCATTTCACGTTAAAGAGAACACCCCATACAAACAAACAAAACAAAACACACCAAAAATATTAATATTAAAAATCATATAATAATGTTTGCTTAGCTTAGCTCTTTTGAAATTCAAACCACACAGACACAGCTTAGTTTACATCTATTAACTTTAAATTTAAGTATTAAAAATCATATAATCTTTGCTTAGCTCTTTTGAAATTCAAATCACACATATCTCTTAATTTTATATTACTATAAAAAAGTTAACTGATGTTCTAAAGTACATTAGTTTATAAAATATTTTTAGAAATATTTTATAAATATAAGAAAAAATAATTACTTTTTTTAATGATTTTTTATAGAGTACAGTTAGAGATACAAATTTTTTTACAAAAAAATTTATAATCTACTGATGTGATGAGTGATTATTAATAAATGAAAAAGTAACGTCAATAATGGGACTAAATGAAAACCAATAAAAAGTTAGTCAATCAACAATTTATAAAAATATTATAAAATAGTTTGTGATTATAATATTATTTTTTTTTATATTCTCATTAAAGTAGTGTCAAAGCTTAGCAAAAAAAAAATTAAAGTAGTGTCAAAACTTTTTTAAAATAATTTATTAATATTAGTTATGTTAACGGGATACCGTTCGAGTAATTATTAATAAACTATTTCAAAAAAAAAAGTCTTCGGCTAATTATTAATAAATTATTTCAAAAAAAAAAAAAAAAGTCTAATATCACATTTATGAGTAACAAAATATTAATTACTTTCTTTCCTTTTTCATAAACACTTTCTTAAATTAGTTCACTTTAAAAACATGCCCATTTAAGTTTCATTAACTTTTTCTTATACAATTGCCTTTCTTTCCTAGTCTTAATAAATACTATTTATTACTAGCATTTACTTCTTTATATTTGTTTCCAAATTTTGTAGAACTCATTTCAGTTCTGACTTCTGAGTTCACAAACACAAAAAAAAAAAGTTTCCTTTTTTTGAGGACCCTTTGGAGAGTCACTCCAGAAAATTTTCGATTGGTGGTGTATTGTTATTCATTCTAAAGGACTTTGTTCTTCTGGGGCAGAGAGTTTAATCCTCTTCATTGGTTTCCACGTAAGTTGATTTTGTTTTGTCACATAGTAATCTTCGTTTCCTTTTTATGGTTGTTTGTTTCAGACTGCTACTCATATAGAAGATAATTTTTTCAACGATGTTTTATTTTATTTTATTTTATTTTATTTTTGTGTGTGTTTGGAGTAGTTAATATAACAAGAAAAAACAAGCAGGTACTACTTTCTTAGCTGAATAAGCGGTTTTTTCAGTTGAAACTTTAAAAGGGTTTGTGGAAATTTGAATTGAAGTTGTCAAAGAGTGTGTGTGTGTGTGAATATTTTAGAAAGTGTTAACATTGGTTGGTTTGTTTAGGTTGTTGGGGTTGCTTTAACCTTTGCAGTTTCTGGTTTTGGATGATTGAATTAATCATCCTCTTCAAGCACAATGACCCACTGGAGATTTCTTCTGGGTCCCATTTTGGAAAAGGGGGTCCCACTTTTTCTTCTACTCTGTAGGGTCTGCAATTCTGAATTTCATTTGGTTCCTATGTGCACACCTACTGATTTGTGTTCTTTCAAAAAAAAAAAAATTCATTAATTACACACTCACCCTTTGAGTCGAGGAGGTATCTCTTGCAGCAGATATAAGCAATGGGTGTCTCAAAGTTGATGGGGGCCCACATACTGTGAGACACGCTGCATATGCAGGAGATAATTCTTCCTTGAACCATGGCCACGCCGTTCTCCTTAGTCTTATAAGCAAAGGAGGTGTTATTTGAGTTAGAGTTTCTTGGTGGCTGATTTTTGGTCATGCTCCACCAGTTGGGTTTAGAACAATTGATTAGAGCTTTTGTGCTGTTTTAATGTTTTATATACATTGCTTGAGCATGAGGTTGCTAATATTAGGTTTGGTGGTCTTATTGTAGTGTTGTTATATGGTTGTGGAGTTTGATCAATGCAGCACGTTTTATGCAATGTTTTTAATTCTGACAGGATTGATTGTTTTAAAATGAGGGGTTCTGTTTTACTTTTGAAGCTCTGAAAAGTGAGAATACTAAGTTTATGTGTGCTTGGAAAAGCAATTGCTTGCCGGGTTTCAGCTTGTGCTTGTACTTTTGTGATTGTAGAGTTGGAGGATTTTGACTGATATGGGAACTCCCTTTCGCAGGTATGGAACCACCAACTAGTATTCTTGTGTTGAGGAAAAATGTTATATTCTTTTGTTGCCTCTCTTGATTCTAAGTTCATAACATGGACATCTTTTGGGATGCAGTGGAATTCTGAGAAAACCGAATGAGACAATGAGGCTTATTGTAACAACTTTTGTTGGAGTTGTATTTGGCTTCATTTTGGGAGCGTCATTTCCAACACTCACATTAACCAAGGTGCAAAAGCTTTTTGTTTATATGGTTGTGTTTCTCCTCCATTCCATTCCAATGATTTCAACTAGGAGTAATGGAACTTATTTTTTTGCACATCAATTTGGTAGATGAATCTTCCAACCAGCCTTTTTCCTTCCATCGATCTCACCTATATTGAGGACAAGTACGCAGGCCTTTCAAGCCAAGCATTGTTGAATGCTCTGTCTTCTCTGAAGGGTAATAGAGACACGTCCACTTATTTTTACAGATATAATGATACAGAGGTAGGCTCTCTCAAATTATTTGCTTTGTGCAGTATAATATGGTTTTTCCCTCCTTCCAAAAATCTCTTGTCCTGAAATTGTGATGCTCTGGAATTATTTTATCTCAACTCAATTCTTCTATGCCTTCTTCAAATGTTCTCTAAATATTGCCTCATTTGGAGTTAACAGCCCGTAACAATTCCTAGATTGTCCATCTTGTGATAATAGTGAGTGGAAATTATTTGCCCTATTGAAGAAGAGAATTAATATGTACCTTGTAGGATACATTGGAAGCCAATCCCTTTCAACTTGCAGTAAGAACTGTCAGTTTTTATTATTAATAGAATATAAACTTTTCATTACATACAAACTCGGTAGTTGTGTTAAAAAATAGGCTCAAATAAGTCTTATTCATATAGGTAGACGAACCCTTATTTTGATTGTGAGAGGAGACGTAGACACAACCATTATTTTGATTGTGAGGGGAGTGGGTTGCATAGAAACAAGGAGCTCATTTGGGCACTTATTGATTTAAAATCCTGGTTTTAGGTACACCTTTTGTGTAATATAATGATGAATCTTTATCATTTATGGGTGTCTGTGTTTGTTTTGTTCTTAATATTGCAAAATTTAGGTTTAATTTGGTGGTGAATGATTGGATGTAGAAAAGTAACCCATTATACTTGAGCTTCCTACAAACTTCGTCTGGTACTATGTAACCATGCCTCCTTGAAATTTTGACATTGTATGTGATACCTTGGATTATATGGATTAGATTAAATAAGCGTGCGTAATGTGAGCATGTGTTGAGTCCCAAATTCAGTGGTTACTAGATTGACCTGGGCCATATAAGGATTACAAGGAATTCTAACTATAACTTAACTAGTCCTTTTAAATAGCACATATGTGACTAGCGTTTTCCTTGGATCATGACAAATGGCATCATAGCCAACCTGGTAATGCATGTGGCTTGAGGGAACTGTAGCACAATGCAGGACCTAACGAGGACGTTAAGAATTTGAGTGGAGGTTTGTGCTACCGTGGTTATGTGGATTGAATTAGAAAAGTGTGTGTTGTGTGTGTGCGTGTTTAGTCCCACATCTAGTGTTTACTTGGTTGAGTTGGGCTATATATGTGGGATTATGAGGAGCCATAATTGTAACTTGACTAATCCTTTTGGGGTATAGCACATGTGTCATTAGTGCTTTCCTCTAGTCAAGAAAAATGGTTTCGATCAAGGATTTAAGAGGTGAGATTGTGATAACTTGGATTATATGGATTGGATTGGATAAGTGTGTGTTGTTTGGGCATATGTTGAGTCCCAAATTGGGTGATTACTTGTTTGAACTGGACCATATAAGCTATTGTAAGGAACTCTAGTTATAACTTGACTAGCCCTTTTGGAGTATAGTTTAGTTGTGATCAAGTTACTAACTCTTTTCTCAAGTCATGACAAATAGCATCAGAGCCAACCTGGTAATGCCATGTGGCTCAAGGACAAATAGTCACTGTACTTGTGTCTTTGTTAGTTGTTACTTAAATCTAGTACAGTTTAACTCCTTTTTTTTTTTGGTAGGGGGGGGGGGGGGGGGTGTTGGGCAGGGCATTGTATAGACCTGATTAATATCTGTTTCAGTCTAATAATGCGATGAACCTGTAAGACCTGCTATTTTTAGTATCTAATTTTGTAATTATCATGGAACATCACCAGCATGTGCCCTTGCTGATGTTATGTGCTAGCACCAGCTACTAACCCTTTTATTCCAATGCAGATTTGGGTTCCGACAAATCCTAGAGGGGCTGAAAGACTACCACCTAATATCATTGCAGCCAAGTCAGATTTTTTTCTCCGCCGATTATGGGGTCAACCTAGTGAGGTATGCATCTTCAACCATGACTTTAATATGAAAGACACATTTGGCCTGTAAATTCACTATTAGAAAGTCAGTGATGTTGCTTCATGTGTGGTCCTTGCTATTTTGATTTAAAAGTAGCGAAGTACCCCAAGAGAAAGTCATTAAGGGCTGCAGTTTGGTTGGGAGGAGCCTGTGTTTATTTGTAGAGAACAAGCAAGAATAATGAAGATTAGGAGGGTTAAATTAGACTGATAGTTGACATGTGAGCAATGTCTATTAAGAAACGAGCCCACTAAACAAAGAATCTGTGAATGGCGTATTATGAATTAAAGACGATTGAATAACCCCCAATGATGTTTAGTTGTTTGCATTAAACTGAAGACGGAGGGCTCAAAATGTTCTTTAAAAACCAGAAACAGAGAACAAAAATGAATAATATACAAAATCATTTAAAAGTGATTTGAGCAGAACAAAGAAAAGAAATTCACTATTGCATATAAAGCTAAACTCATTCTTAGATACATCATCACAACAATGATGTCAATGTGAACAACCAAACTTTTAGTTTGTTTCATTAGCCTTCAATTAGATTAGTAATGAATATTTTCCCTTTACCCAACAATGAAGAAGATATCTCCATTTTCCCAAATGATTAACTTTCTTTAGATTTGTCTATCTAATTTGAATCTGTTGATGGAGGTGGTACTTGCAGGATTTAGCCATCAAGCCAAAGTATCTTGTGACCTTCACTGTTGGTTATGATCAGATGAAAAATATTGATGCAGCAGTTAAAAAGGCCAGTTTGATTTTTTGCTCTCTCAATTTATTTCCACAATTACCCTTCTCTCTCATTCCCTCACTCGGAAGTTATGTTTACAGTTCTCAGAGAACTTCACCGTTGTCTTGTTTCACTATGATGGTCGGACAAGTGAATGGGATGAGTTTGAATGGTCAAGGCGAGCTATCCATGTGAGTGCTCGGAAGCAAACTAAATGGTTAGCAATTAACACCTCTTTTGTTAATTTTAAGTTATTGTAATAGCTAGTAGCATAATTTTGCCAAGGCATATGTAGTCATGTTTTCATGTAAACTCCCTGCAAATTGGTCCAAGGTGGTACGCCAAACGTTTTCTGCATCCTGACATTGTTGCTCCCTACGACTACATCTTTATTTGGGATGAGGATCTTGGTGTAGAGCATTTTGATGCAGAAGAGTGAGTGTTGAATCATATCCTGATTTAGATGGAAAAACTGTTGTGATGAAATAGGATTCTTAAAAGTTTCACATTTTATCTAATGCAGATATATAAAACTGGTGAGGAAGCATGGTTTGGAGATTTCACAGCCTGGTTTAGAACCGAATAATGGATTAACATGGCAGATGACAAAGAGAAGAGGTGATAGTGAAGTTCACAAGTAAGAGTGACAGAACTCCTTAAATCTATCTTCATTTGCTGCTAAAAAATGTGTGCACTTAATTAGGACTAGAATATATTCCACGGGACAAAGTTTGGCTATAAACTAGCTACAACTCCCACTAAAAAAATTAACAAAGCTACATATTTTGAAAATCTAATTGTTGGATTCTGTGTTCTTTATGTTGTTAATACACATGTCAAATTTTGTGTAAATTGAATGTTGGATGTTATTTACTATTCGATCCATAATCTTATTTTTTATGCATAATTTTCGATCACAAAAACTTGAAATTTAAACATTTAATTGATGACATAACTATTGATCTTTGATCTTTTGGAAATTTTACATGCATGAAAGATATAAGAAAAAAAATGTAATTTATTGGTAGATTTGTCAAAATTCACATCTAATAAAAATATATTGAGGGAGAGTTGTAGCCATTGGCTACAAACTAATTTGTACCCAAACCTTTTCCTATTCCACGGATGGTTTCCCCTTTAGCTTGACTATATTATATCTTTTTTCCCTCTAACAGGGTCACAGAGGAGAAACCTGGTTGGTGTAACAATCCACATGTGCCACCATGTGCAGCGTATGTAAACTTAACTGACCCTGGTCAATTTTAAATGGATTTGTGCTTTACTTCCTCCATCATTTCAAGAACCCTTAGAATAGGTGGTAATAAATTTATTTGTATTCTAAACATGCAGGTTTGTTGAGATCATGGCCCCTGTATTTTCTCGGGATTCATGGCGTTGTGTTTGGCATATGATTCAGGTATGGATTATCATTTTTATCTTTTCTAGCTTCCACTCCTTAATTTATCCCTTGCTATCTAGTTTAAAATTTTTGTCCCACCATTGCAGAATGATCTCGTTCACGGATGGGGCCTTGATTTTGCTCTAAGAAAATGTGTAGAGGTTAGTTGCCCCTTCTCATTTTCTACCTCAGGCATTTAGTTGCTCTTATTTACGATGACAATTGGGTTCTTGTTGCTTTCATATCCTTGCTTGGAAACAGCCTGCTCATGAGAAGATAGGAGTAGTAGATTCTCAATGGATTGTTCATCAAAGTGTTCCTTCACTTGGGAGCCAGGTAAATTCAAAGCTTTTTAACTACCAGTCATTAAGTCATCTTCTGTGAAAGAAATTATAGTCACTCAGTTCTTCTTTCAACAGGGACAAGCAGAGATTGGGAGGGCACCTTGGGAAGGGGTATGTAAAGTTTAATGAAATCTCTGCCTTCATTTATTTAAATACTACGTGTGTGTGCACGCCCTTGTACTTGTTTAGACTAGTTTGTTTATGGAGAAGAAATACAAATTTGTGGCATTTGTGTTGGATTTTATGGTTCACTTTTTAACACAAGAAGAGCACTGAAAGCTTTGAGTTCTTAATGTGTCAGGTAAGGGAGAGGTGTGGAAAAGAATGGATAATGTTCCAAGATCGAATAGTTAATGCAGAAAAAGCATATTTTGAGGCAATGGGAAAGGATCCCCCGAATTCAACAGCTCATTAGGGGAGACAATTTTGGAATCAGGAAACCCTGTAAATTTACCCGTTCATTGAACTCGACAGACAAAGAAATTACCTACATCCAGTGTATTTTTATCCATTATATTGTTATCTTTTTGGACACCATCTAAACTATGCCCAAACAAAAAGTAATTTGCACCGCCCAAAGCCATTATTATTTTATTTTACCTAACCACTCTTAAAACATATTCTATATCTTGTTCTTTATTTTACAATACACCACATTAAAAATTCAAATAAAGAGGATGTTAGGACGGCAAACTATTTTACAAGTTGTTGATATAGTGAATAGTTATTAATAAATAAAAAAATTAGTATCTTCTATCCAAAAAAAAAAAAATTTTGATATCAATAGTAAGGCCAAATAAAAACTAGTAAGAATTAAACACAACAATAATTTGTAAGAATGTTTTAAAATAGTTTGTAACTGTAGGATTATTAAATTTTTTTTTCAGCCGACCAAAACAAACCCAGCGTCAGTCATGGCCAACGAACTCACATCCCACAACTAGATCGATCAACAACACAATATCTACAGTAACATTTTTTAAAAAATGTTACTATAGCATCCTCTATTGTTTTCTATAGTGATACATAAGCCAATGTAGTCTACAGGGTAATGCAAACCTAATGGAATGCTCCAAGCACAAGTTGGGAGATGCCTTTTATGGGGTAAATTATATATATAACTCAGCCAAAAAGCAAATGTATATATCAAAATTCAATTAAATCAATTTTACCAAACTAATAGAAATGAAATGATGCCATGTACATTTTGAGAGCACATAGATATATGTGTGCCACATCAAATATATCTCTTCACGTTAAGAGCCTTTTAACTCAATTGATACCTCATAGTGTTTCCAACTGAGATATCCACATTTCAAACTTTCTACCCCCAACTGTCGAATTATTAGATATATGTTTATATACATATACACACATAATTGCACATATATCCCTTCACATTTCACTAGTAAAAAAGGGGAAATTTAGCAATACCAAATGGGCTTTAAAAAAATAAAATAAAAAAGACAAAAGTCATTTCGTTAGCTTGTGAAAATATTGAAAACAAGAAAGAACTGTGATACAAACAATATAAATTCTGGCCATAAAGGAGTCTAGCACAATAAGTCAGGTGTGAGGAAGTTCTGTGAATCAGAACACAAACACACGTGGACAGTGGGGCTGAGTCACACCTGCTTTTGCATTGTGCGCGTTGATGCAGACAATGGATGTCGTAAATGTCTTGTAAATGCTACAACAGATTTCACTTTGTATCACATTTTCAAAGAAGCAAAAATATGAACACAGAAAATCTCTTATGCTACTGTGCACTCAAAAAATGGTTCTATCCTATGCTATCCTATCGTGTGGACCTGTTCATTCTAGTCGCCCCAAAAGTTTTGGGAGGGAGCAACAGACTGGATTGGCAATTAGAAATAATTTTTGGTAATTGCTTCTTCGAGCTCCTTGAAATCCCATGCATTATCTGCTGAATATTCCCCTGCATAAGAGGAAACTGTGATCAAACTACTAATGCCTTTTGCCCTATAATTAAAATTGTGATAATTTTCAATTGAACATGCCCTTGGAAATATTGAACTTTTTCTACTTTCAAGGAAATGAAGTTTATCATGTGCAAATTCCATCTATGTGTTTCATTGCTAAGAAATCACAAGAATAGAGATGACACTTGATATTGAACAAACTGGTTTGAAATCGCTTTTGCAGTTGAAGTTCTCTTTCTTTTCTTTTTTCTTTTTTGTTTTTTAGCCCTTCCTGCTAGAAAAGATAATTACATAATACCAAAAGAGTGGTTACAATAATATGCTACAAGAGCCCTACTAAGAGTTGAAGGGAATTGATGTGCAGATAGCCACCACTAAACCTAGTCTGACGTGCCCATTGCCAGGATAGAGAACAACTTGAGCTACTATTTGAGCAACAAACAATCAGCAACATATTCAACATTCTAGTGTCTACTACCAGTCAACAAGATAAAATGAACCATGATAAACGAGGTAAATTCTCAACCAAGTAATCGTATTGGATAGACCAGCACGGAAGATTTGACTAATCAAACAAGAGTTTTTGGAAGAGCATATTGGGTTCAAAACTAGATGAAAGACAAGATATTTCAATGGAGAGTTGCAGCAGGGGGCTACCATTGAGGAAAAGATGCGCAGGGATTATCCATATAGAAGACAGTATGTTTCCATCATGTCAAGCAGAGGAAGAAGATGTTCTTTTCTTGAGGATGACATGGATGGTGACCAACTAGAGTTTTAGATAGAAACTATTTAAGCAAACTCAGCCAAACAGTTTGTGTGGGTACCCAGTTGAGCCACCCCCTTGGCATTTGGAGTCTAGAATTCCGAAAGACCAGTTTGTCCTCTTTGCAACAGTTGCTTTGGAAACCAAGTAAAGAATAAGAAACAAGATTTCCATGGGAAAAGGAAAAATACCATTTCAACGACTTCCAAACTGCACCAATAAGCATCAACCAGGGCATCCTCTCCTTATAAGCTCTAGGTGTAGGGTGAGGTTATGGGTTCAAGACCCATGGATGTGTGTGTAACTTACCAATAGAGAAAAAAAAAAAAAAAAAAAAAAGTTCCATGCCACAACTGCTTTCACAAACTTCCAAGGAGAAACAATGGACAGAATGATGAATCTAAAGTTGTAGGCATTCGAGAGATGGTGCCCTCCTTTGGAGAACCAAATCAAGCTAAAGGATTCAGCAATGAGGCAGATCTGCTGTTTAGTAGTCACTGCAAGTATACACAATGAGCAAAGCGTAATGGCTTGGATTAAATGCATTATGACATGTTTGGCAGGGTGGTTGAAGCTCAAGCGCTGAAATGGGCTGTTGAGCTTGCAAGTCAAGGCTGGATGAATGTAATGGTGGAAGAAGATGCAGCTTTAATTGTAAACACTCTCACCACACCAAGAAACATGGAGATTCAGGATGTGCACATCATCTATTGTGGGGAAATATACAAATTTCAATCTTTATCTTCTTCTTCCTCTGCTTTTCATAGTGTACAAAGATGTGCAATTGAAGTTCTCTGTTTGACATGGCATTATGTAGCTTTACAATTTAAAGAAGTAATCCCAAATTCCTCGAATGGTAACATGCATTACTAAGAATAATTAATATAAGAATCAACTGGTTCAAAGATATATGTTTTGGGTAGTATTAGATTCAGTATCATGCAAAATAAAATATTGGGCTCATAAAATTCTTCAGTATGTTGTAAATGTATTGAACAAATCATGTGTTTGATCAGCACTTACCAATTGAATCCCTTCGAAGGGCAGTTAAATGAGCACAACTGCAAGTGAGGAAGTAAGTTAGAGAAACTTCAAACTCAAAAGATTCTTTAGCCAAAATAATCATTTAGGAGATTCAAATTCCCACAATCTTTCTTTCATCTTTAGGATTTCTTAATGCAAACTCTAAGTGCTATCTGTTTAAGAGGCCTGTTGCAGAATTGAAAAGCTGAAGATGGTCCAACCATTTTTAGAAAGAAAACTATTGGTAGGATAGACTGATTAGGGGATATCAATAACTGTGGGGAAATATTTCAAAATGGGGATTTTTTTTTTTTTGATTGGTAGGTTACACACGCAACCCTCACCCTCCACCTAGCACTTATAAGGGAAGGAGACACCAGTTGAGCTAGAGCTTGAGAATTTCAAAATGTGCTATTGAGCTTAATAAAAGTAATTACCTGCCAAGAGCCTTCCCAAAATCTGCACATAATGAACGTATGTATGTACCTTTCGAGCATGTCACACGGAAAATCAGATTTTGTCTGTAAACACCAAACACGAAACGAAACAATGCTCAAATATGGCCCAACACAAAATGAAACAACGCTCAAATATGACCCAACACAAAATTTTACCATACTCAAATGTGGCAAACTCATGATAAAATAATGCATGAACCACATATCTCATTGTGATGATTTTGAAAACACCCTTCAAATGTATGTGAAGTTTTTCTTCCACCACCACCTTTTTTCTTAAAGCATGATCTACAGAAACATATCTTATTTAATCACCCGCATATATGGAAGGAATGTGTCTGGAAGTTCTTGAACATAAAGGTAGAATAAATTTCTGGATGTAACTGACTCAAGACCTTTGAAGAGTGATCAGAAAGGTGTAAATCATGGCCCAGAGTTATCATGCTGTCTATTGTTTACTCATATGTATATAAGAAAATGAAGCCTTCAAACTTCTACATTGGCTAAATAGCATCCTACCTCTGCAGCCTTGACCCCTTGAATGTGACAAAATAAAATTTAAATATGGCATAACCATAACTTGTGCACTTTAAGTCGAGGAGATTTTTCACATAGAAAAAATTTAGTGCACATAAGGCATAGAACATGGCAAAGTTCACTCTGATACGGTATTTAGGAACTGCAGTCATCCATGAGCACAAAACATATCAACAAGTCCAGGAAAAAAAAAAAAGGAAGTAAATTCCAGGTATATAGTATGCCATCAAATATATGTATGATTTTACAACGTCAACTATAAAGGCCAGAGTTTGTCTACATCCAAACAAAACCTAGGGTACCTGTCATCTAAGCTACGCTCGATATCAAATTGGAAGATTGAAATCCTTCTAGGTGAAAGCTCAATACTTTCTCCTCTTCTTGCTTTTTCATACATCCTTTCTCCTCCGACCTATCAAAGAAATTGAAACTTTTATGTAGTTTACGATGAGTATGATAGTCTATTTGCATAAAATATGTATTTGACATTTTTCTCCAAGACATTAATGAATTCACATTGGTCCAGATTTTTTATAACAAAATTTTAGCTTACATTCTTATAATTCTTAATTGCATATAATTCGCAAATTATGAAATCAAACTGGAGAGTAAAATTTCGACAAGTTAAGATGAAATAAGCATGCATGATACTACAACACTGCAAAGTTTCTGTTGCATTTTTATGGAATTTCTATTTAACACATTCATATTAGATCTCCCCTGAATAGGACAGTCAATTGGTTTGAGCAGTGAGTTTGCCGGAAGCCTGATTGTTTTTTTGGGCTGAAGACCAACTTTTTCCTTTAATTCCCAGAAAGTAAACCTACATTAATTTTATAGATATTTCTATTAATTTTACATAAATTATACATTTTTTGCTTCAAGAAGAGCTGCGGGTCTAGTGGTCAAGTAGATATTATACATCAAAGTCTTAACCTCAAGTTTTGTTTTATTTTCAAAAACCTTTGCATTCTGTATGGGACAATTGATTTTGTGCGAGCCCAAAACTTGGCCATAAGTCTTCCAGTCATGGAATGAGCTCAGGAGAGTTGTGTTTCAGCTGAGCTTGCGGAATCCTCATTCCAACTCAGCCCTGCCCAATTGACAGTCCTCTCAAAATAGGTGGACTGAAACCCAGTGACAGTCAGGGATTGAGCTCTGGAGGAAAAACAAAGAAGAGGACAGAAACTCTTTACTCTTTAGCCTATTCTATACATTTCCTGTTCCATGAGAAGCAATTATGAAACAAAACAGGATTATTTAATGCATACATATAGAGGATACCGCCAGTTGTTCAGCCCCATATATACTTATTAGCTTCCTTGCAAAGTGTTTTAGAAGATAGATGTATTTCCAACGTCTTCAGAGAAAAGAATATAAGAAAAAGAAACCAAAAAGCATTGGTCCACACATAGATTCATAACTAATTTTGACAGAAACACTTACTTTGATGGCAGAGAACATTGGGGGAACTTGCCAAATTTCCCCACAAAAGGATGCAGCAGTTTTCTTCAAGTCCTCATCTTTGATTTGCTCCCAAGGCTCTCGTTGAATAACCTACACAAGAGGTGATCCATAAGTAATATTTGCACCATGTGTAGCCATGGATTAAATCCTAGCAAGAGATAAAACATTATTAGCAGTTCTAGTATTCTGTAGAAACTATGAAGGTCATCCTGCAAGACAATTGTAAACAGTCTAACCACATTTGAGATGAAATTATGCACATGGATATAAATAAACTTGTCTGCAAGCACTAGATTATAGTATTGTACTATAGGCTATCCATGACTACCCTTTCTCTCAATCCAAGTATGCATACATATACCCTGTTGCCAACATCATAAGTCACAACTCACAACAGTACCCTTGTTGCAAATAATTTGTATGATTATTATTATTATTATTATTTTTTGATAAGTAAGAAAGATGTATATTCAAAAAATTGCTATATGCAGAAAAGGCATAAAGCAAAACAAAGAGAGCAAATTCAGTGCAAGCTCTTTCATCTTCAGTGCATTTTCTGCGTTCTTTTTTCTAATGTTGATAGTGTTATATGCTTACGAAGCATCGCTTTTTTTACTCAATTTTTATTTTGACAATACAATAGTTGGGGGTGGGGGGATTTGCTATTTTTACTCGATTATACCTCACATTCATTCTATATGGCTGGTACAATAGGCAGTTAGTTGTTCAACAAGACAATTCTCTAAATAACCTATATCATGGTGCATATAAGTTCAAAATAAGGAACAATAGTTATTCAGAAGAGATAAACACACCGGTGAATCAGCATCCCAAGTTGAAGTGGCCTCCCCTAAACGGAAAACTCCACTGTAACCCTTAACCATACCTTGATATCTTCAGTATAAAAACATTAAGAGCCTTCAGAGAGAGATCATTGGCATAAATTTGATAAGGGGAAAAAATTCTAGATTCATGGAGCAGATAGTAAGTCACTATTCTAAGTGGATAAGATTCAAAACTTACCCTTCTACCAATTTAGTGGCTTTACCAACACATACAATTAATAAACCAGTTGCCATTGGGTCAAGGGTTCCAGCATGCCCTACCTGCAACCCCAAATATATAAATAAATGGTTGGAAGAGCTGTTACATGAGAAAGTATGCCTACATGCAGATGCAATAGCAAAAAGGCACCTTTTTAACTTTGACCAGGCGTCGCAGTTTTCCACAAACTGTAAATGAAGTCCACCCTGTCTTGCAATATGATATTGTTATATTTTGATTGATGGAAAATGACCTAAAATTGTCATGATTCTACTTGTAACCTCAAAGAAAATAGTGACACATAGAGAGATTTGAGAATTTGGATAAATTGTCCTGTTAATCCTAAATCAAGAAAACAAAGGATGGAGCATAATCCTTTGCTGCAACCTAAATTATAGGCAAATAGTTTCCCTAATATCCCATTAAACATCCATTTTCTTTTCTCCTAGCATTCACAGCATGTCCAGCCAAAACTAATGAATTTCATTCTCAATAATAAGTTTGACTCATATATCTGATATCTCACACATTTTGTAGTTGTAGGCCAATTATTCTCACTCCCATTGAGTTTCCCCAAAGTTTCTTTCTTCAATAACAATAAGGACCCTCACTCCCCACTATTAATTAGTATTGCTCTAAATCACTGCCTAAGTACGAGAATTTATCACTCTTAACTTTGAATATACTAGAGTATAAAACTTCCAACATTTTCTGTCAATCGATTCACTTAGGCATAATTCACAATGTTCAAACAAGAACTAATGACCAATACCCCTGAAATGAAAGTTGCAGTCACATTCGGTGCCAAAATGAACCAATGGAACTCACCTTTGGGTTTGTTCACCAACACCACTGTCCCACAAGGACCATCCCATCTTGGTGGAAGCTCGGTACTCCTAGTCAAAAGATATGGCTCCTCATTCTTAACTTCACCATCCTTATTGGGACCTTTCTTCAAACACTTAAAGAACTCCTCCACCTTCTTCTCCACAACATCCTTATTCGCATCCTTTTTCGCCAATTCTATCCTACCCTTTTCTCCTCCTCCCTCTTCCTCCTCAAAGAAAACCAACCCTTTACCATCCACACCCTCCTCTTTCTTCTTCTTCTTTCCCCTCTTCACATTACTCTCATTGGATTCACCTGGTTGAAGAAACGCCTTGTCAAGGCATTGATCAGGAAAATACTTCTTCTCCAACTGATACACCATCTTATAATGCTTCTCCTTTTCCCAAGGATAAGCAAAAGTATCATAAAAATACAGCTCCTCCTCTCTCTTATGCAAGGTATTAAACTCCACAACCTCAGGCTTCAACTCCACAAACCTCTCCTCAGAGCTCCTACCATCCTCATCTGAATCCGACCCATACATTCTTTTCCTCCTCTTATTGTAATACTTCCTCATAGACTTGTTCATTTCCAAGTTTCCCGAACTGGGTCTGTTTGCTTCACTCTCTGACAATAGCTTCTGATCCACCCAGTCCTCAATGCCCGTTTCTGAAGTGGGGTTTTTTGGTGAGTCCGATTGGGGCGAGTCTTCTGAGCAGTTGGGGTTGTTATTGACTTGGGTGAGTCGGCGAGGAGGGCGAGGCTGAGTTGGGCGGTTGATGATCATGTCGTATTGAAGAGGGTATGGAGTGGAAGAGGTGGAGAAAGAGAGGGAAGAGTGTGGAAACATGGTTTTGTTGAAAGGTTTGGGGTTTGGGAGTGGCAGTGAGAGAGAGTGCGTGTGTATTCGTGTGGCCATGAGTCTTTGACGGGAGAGGAGAAGGAGGGATGCGTGGGTTAGAGACAGTGATTTCGCCATTGTTAGCGATGAAGAAAGAAAAAGAAGAATTCACAGGTGGTTGGTTGTTTTTTCATATTTGAAGGCAGTGGGTTTTACCGGTTTTTTAGAAACACACAAACTTTACACAACTTTTGCCAAAATTCTCAAAACACCCCCAAAAAAAAAAAATTGCCATAATTAAATCGTTGGAAAGTTGCGGTAAAAATGGTAAGTTTTTGTGATCTTAAATTATAAGGACCCGTTTGTTACCATTGTTTAAATAATAATTTTCAGTGTTTAAATAATATTACACATTTTTCACACATTTTTTCATCCACATATATTTTCAAAAAATACAAACAACATTATTAAAATAACATTATTAAATAGATCCTAAGTTTTTGTGATCTTAGCATTTTTTTGACAAACATTGTATGTGTTCATCAATGATACAACATAAACAATATTATTTTTAAAAAATAATTAAAATCAATATAGTTAGATATTTGTTTTAATTGAGAAAACAAATCGACTGCATTTAAAGAATTATATCTAAGTTTTATTTTTAATTTTGTATGACCTTTGAGCTTAGAAATTTTTGTTTGGCCCAAATGAACAACTAACATGAATCAAAGGGGTTTATCAAAAAAACATAAATCAAAAGGAAATTTATACAATTTACCTTAATGTGATTTGATGCTAATACTATCATAATTTAATTGACAAACTTCAATTCTAGTATATTAGAGTTCCTAACAAAGTATTTTGAATGATTTGATTTTTAATCTAAACGTTATGGAGTCAAAAGGTAACTATTGAAAAGGTTTTTTGGATTAAATTGTGATTGAATCAAACCAAAAGAGGTAATTTGTTTGTATTGGATGGAAATTAAAAAGGGATATATTATAATCTATCCCAAACTATTTATATATTATAATTTATCCCAAATCAAAATAGTTTGTGTAGCTTCTACTAAATATATATATTATTTTTTTGTAGCTAACACCCCTTTTTAACTGGCCTTAAGTTTACAACAAAAACAAGTGTAACGTTAAAAATGTTACCCTTTTTTAGCTAGGAAATTTGTATAATGGTGTTCCCTCTACATGAGAATGTTATGGCTGATATGAGTCTCTACCCGTTTGGATTGAGCATCATTCATAACTCATAACTCATAATTCAAACTCAATTCTCATCACTCATTTCTATAACTCTATTTTTTCATTCACTCAAATTAAAACATGTTTGGTTTCATTTCTTGCTCGCTGTAACTCAAAATTTTGCAATAATGGTAGGACCTATTTATTGTGCTGGGTCAGACGGATAGTTGCCTACCCACGTAAGTTCTCTCTCCTCTTCTTTTTTCTTTTTTCCTCTCTTCACTTCTCTGCCTTTACTCTCCCCTAAGACCTAAAAATTTCGCCCATCTCCGCTCTTTCACACACCGAATCCACCACTTCTCTCTCCCACACTCCTCAAATCAAAAGGAACAAAGAAATGAGAAAAAAGCTTGATATGTCCTTTAGTTCTCCTCACCACAACAATCAAACCCATAGGCCACAAATAGCAAACAAACCCGCAGCAACCCTGATAGGGACATATTTTATGTAATTAACTAATTTTTTGACAAAATGCACTTTACTTGTAATTTGGTAGATCTAGGATGGGTTTAATACTTCAAGAAACATGTTGTTCAAGCCAAGTATTTAAGCTATGAAGATTGGACCAAGAAACAAGTGAAGAAAAACTGATCATTAAATCTTGATAGATACCTCGACAAAAACAGTATCTGTCGAGACTTAAGAACAAAGCTCGACAGAAACTAAATTTGTCGAGATCTACAAAATCAGAATTTCCAGATCTGATTTTCGGCTCATGCTGACATGTATGTGTAAGGTTTCTTTTCTTACAACCCTAGACATATATAAAACATATTTTAAAGGTCGTTACATATGGAGAACACATGCAAAACGTGACCTAGTGCCTTATTCTCTCTGCAAGAAGTTACTGCGTTTTTTACGCCTTAGGGTTTTGTAACCAAGTACTTCTTGATCTTCATTATTGATGAAGTGAAGAACTTTGCAGCCAACAACATCTTTAAGCTGCTAGAGTTAGTCACGTATTGGGATCCGTGCATCATTGGTTAGTCACATACTAGGATCCGTGCAAAAGGGTGGCGTTCACATATTGAGGAGTTTAGAGGTTTTGAAGCAGTAGAAGGTTTCTGCTGTAAGTTCATATACGGGGATTGTAGAGTCTAGGAATAAAGGTTTTGTATTAGATCTGAAACTTCTCTTTACTATAGTAAATTACTTTTTGGAAAGGTATCTCCCTAGGTTTTTTTACTGTGAAACTAGTTTGTTTCATTGATTTTCCTAGGTCATCATATCTTGTCTTATTTACTATTCTGTTGTGCATGATATTGATGTTTGTTCGTTTTAATAAGGTTTATTCATAATAAATATAATTAACAACGTGAGTTTAAAACTTGTTAATTCTATCAGCCGGAGTTTAAATTTCCCAACAAACCCATAAGAATTGGAGAATTGTTTTCAGTCTTTCTCTCTCCCTAAATCGACGGCCTTTCTCCCTTGCAGAGTGGATTTCCTTAAGTGGGTACTCTCTCTCTCTCTCTCTCTCTCTCTCTCTCTCTCTCTCTCTCTCTCTCTCTCTCTCTCTCATTTAAGGGTTTGATGGATTTCTTACTTCTGGGTTTTGTTTGTGTTGGGGGAAAAATTTTGTAGACTTATGCGTCTGTGTTTGTGTTTTGTGTTTAATTGTGGTAGAGAAGAGTTAAGGCCTTCTGGAAAGACCTTGTTAGGGATAGCATCGGTGAAGATGTTTTGAAAATCCTCTATTAGTGGTAAGCAATCACAGACTGTAATGCAGAGAAGAAATGGCTGTGCTGAAGTTGAATTAATGGAGAAGACGAAATGTCATGAGATGATTTTGGGCAAGAGCTGAAGAGGGAAAGAGGGAAGGAGAGAGGGAAACTTTGCTGGCAAAAATATTTGGGGAAGAGCTGAAGTGAAAATATGGAAAGCAAGTAAGCAACGGTAGTATCTATTTTTCTTTAAATTGATGTGACAATATACTCTCAATGGGCCCCACGAAGTCATTCTATTTACCATCATGCCACTGAAAATTGGATTTGAACTTTTGAAAACTCCTGATTTGTGTTTTCGTTTTCCATCATTCAAACTCAAAATTTTGAGTTTTTTAGTGATAAAAACAATCATTCAAAACCTAGGCAAACACTTTGTCATCTGTGGGACCCGCTCGTTTTGGATGATGGATCATGAAAACTGAGTGATATCACTCAGTTTTATGATGCTATCCAAACAAGCTCAATTGACTGCGCAAATGCCTACAATGAAGTAAAAAATGTACTTCATGTGTGAGTGGAAGTACAAAGCCTTAGATTGGATACACCAATAATTGAAATGATCATTGACACCTTTATATCTCTTATCATCCTCTTTTTATTATCTAAACTTGTCATGATAGAAATTTCAAGGTGGCTTGAAAAAGGATTGATGGGCAATGGTCGATAGAAGATTTGGATCACTGATCAAGGTGGTTTGGGGGTTGATTAGGCTTAGGTTTGTCAAGACTAGGCGTGGGAGGTCTTGGTTAGCTTGCCGTGAGTGTTAGTTGGGTGATTGTTGAGATTAATTTTTGGGTTAGACTCTAGGGTGTGTGTGGATTGTCACATGCAATGGTAGCAGTGAGATTGGCTTGTGATGATTTTTTGTGCGTGTTTGTTTCCAAAGAAAACATTGGTTTTATGGGAAAATTAAAAGTGCGTTGATAAAGAAATACATAAGAACAAGAAGAAAAAAAAAGGAGAATTTTTAAATAGTTTTAAAAACTAGTTTAAAGTTTTATTATTTTCTTCGCAATAAATTTGTATAAATCACAAAATAAACCATGAAATTGATTATATTCGTTTATTTGATTTAGCATATTTCTCTTCTATAAAAGGCCAAAATGCCAAATTATATAATAATAATAATAATAATAAAAAGTATGAATCAAATAGATGAATGATTTTGAGTATATGAACCAATGGGGACTAAGTTAACGATATTTGTCCATGATTATCATCCACAGTCATCACGTCCATAACTTGACCACATGCAGGAAACCTTAAGAAGATGAGAAGAAGAAAATTGCACTTAAGAGCAATACAAATCCCTTTATAACAAGGCCAGGTAAGTCGTCCATAGTACAAACTTAAGGAAGACCAAATAACATTAGGTGAATTCTACAAAAGGACTTCTCATAAAGTTCCTTGTGATCTAACTATAGTATACTACTCTCAAAACGTGGAAGAAGTTCCTCGTAATTTGCTTCGCGTACTCCATTTACCCATTTTCTCCATTAACTACTCACATCACCCACGATGGTGGTGGATCCGAACAAGTAGACCCACTTCTAACACTCTATAAAAGGAACAAGTTCTATTCACCCAAGGTAAGTCCCACCATTCACCATTTTTCCTTTGTGTTCTAGAGAGAAAATTGACTTAATCGTCCATAGTACAAACTTAAGGAAGACCAAATAACAAGGCCAGGTAAGTTGTCCATAGTACAAACTTAAGGAAGACCAAATAACATTAGGTGAATTCTACAAAAGGACTTCTCATAAAGTTCCTTGTGATCTAACTATAGTATACTACTCTCAAAACGTGGAAGAAGTTCCTCGTAATTCGCTTCGCGTACTCCATTTACCCATTTTCTCCATTAACTACTCACATCACCCACGATGGTGGTGGATCCGAACAAGTAGACCCACTTCTAACACTCTATAAAAAGAACAAGTTCTATTCACCCAAGGTAAGTCTCACCATTCACCATTTTTCTTTTGTGTTCTAAAGAGAAAACTGACTTAATCGTCTGAGGGAATTTGGCTAGGTTACAGTGGTCACCCTTGACAATTCTTTCTTTTCTCTTTAGGATCAAAAGTTATTACCATAGTCCAAAGCATTCTAGTTTATTGATTTTCATGTATCATTATGAACAAAACCAAGTTTTAAAAATACCCATTAGGGTTAAATGGGTTGTAAAGAATTAATCGAGTTGGATTTAACTAGATCATATGCTTAAACATTCTAATTAAAGACTTGAATCAATCTAGATACCAAATCATGGGTTCATTGGTTCAAGTGTTCAACCAGTGGATCGATTAAGTTTAATAACTATAGATAAAATTAATTAAAAAAAGAAAAAGAAAAAGAAAAATTCCATTTAAAATGGCAAGTGGCATCTAAAATCAAACTGTACAGTTTGATTTCCTGAACGGATATCAAATTGTACACAAAGTGGGATCCACAGACCTTATCAACTACCAATCAAAAAGTAAAAATAAAGCACAACTAATATAAAATATAAACTCCCACCAAAATGGCTCTCACTCACTAGTCACTCAGACAACTCAACTTTCAACTCTCAATCCCAAATTTTTTGAAAATATCAAAATTTCGCACTCATATTTGAACTTTTACTACTAGACAAGCTTCGTCTGTCTGGGTGATGGACACGGTCGCCACATCTTTGGCAGACGACGAAGAGTGGGAACTCTATAACGACGATGGCTTCGTCTACAAGCGCAAGAAGCGCCGCCTCAACCCAGACGAAGCCGCGTTGGCGGCTCGGCCACCGAGTATGGATCCCGAGGCGGAGGAGAGGAGCCGGAGGGAGCGGAAGAGGAAGACTTTGCTGAAGCTGAAAGAGCGGTACCAGAGAGAGATCGACCGGTGGGAGCTTTTGTCGAACACCTTGCGTGCAATGGAAGAGAGAGCGCGTCAGCGACAAGAACACGAAGAAACGCCGTCGTTTAGTGCTTTGCCTTTGTCTTCGCCCGAGATTGTTAATGGGTCACTCGTAGATGAGCTTCTCTTGCAGGTAAAATTGGGGTTTGTTTGGTTGGTGGGAAAATGCGGAAAAAGAAAGAAATTGAATATTCGGGTCTTTGGGTTTTTTCGAGAAGATAGAAAAGTCCACTTAAATTGAGCTGAAATTGATGTTGCCTTTGAAAAATTGAACCAAATTGAGAATATGATTCGAAAAGTTCCTTTTTCTTTTTTACTTTTCTTTTCCTTTGCTTCAGTTTCTGAGCAACCAAACACGGGTTTTAGGGTTCTAACTGCTTCATTTTGCTCATTACTTCTTATTCTTGTTGAAGGGTTCATGCCAAAGACTATTCCTTTACTGTTAGAGCTCTTGCTAATACTATCATTAGGGCATTTTTCCTAAGTTAATTTTAATTAAATTTCAGTTTCCTTAAATTTTTACCTTTGTTTGATATTGGTTATACAAGAAAAATCTCTTTCCTGAAAAGAGAGGAAAAAAAAAAAGTGCCTCAGTAACTGAGCAAGTAGCTATGTAGTTATGTTCCTTTAAATCCCAAAATATCCACTATTTTAAGAGTAAAAATAGTAAAATCTTAGCCACTAAACACGGATTTTGAGTCTTTATGACCCGAAATTAGAGGGTTCCTGTTATGCTTTTCTAATTCCATAACTCCAATTCCGAGGCTTTGATTTCTAGCTGTTTCCTAATTTTTAAGGGGTCTTTACAATGCAGGTGGAGGCCCAGGAAGCAATAATTCGTGATGTTTCGAATTTATGCGATGTAGCAGAAGCAATGTGCAATGCACAAGAGGAGCAAATGAAGCAATCTTTTATTGATCTTCCGATTTGGGCTTCACCGCACGAGCTCATTGCATCACTTTGTGTTGATTGAGTTTCTTCTGGATAGTTTGTCATGTTATGCTCTGGAAAGAAAAAAAAGTAAAGCCAAATCTTCCACTGGTATTTATTATCTTCACCTGTAACTATAATTGTAGTGCTCCAAGAAGGCCTTACTGGTGTATTTTGTTGTCATTACTTTCAGACAGATAGGGAATTTTTTTAGTTTGTTTATTCGTCGTTAGATAATGTGATTTAGTAGGAGTTGTGTAATTGAACTAACCATCTGTTGAATGAATAGAAGATGGAGAATGCTCAAAATGAGGTTGAGAAAATTTGTGTCCTAGAGTAACTTCTGTGAAGTAGTATCTGATCAAACTTTGTGGTGTATATGCATGTATGATTTCTAATACAGTTTCTTATCAAGCTTTTCAGATATGATTACATTGTGCAGTATATAAAATTTGGAGTTGAATGTGCTCATTTCATTTAATGTCATAGATTTGCTTCTCGGTGATCTGAGAGTAAAAGGTTGGAAGTGTGCTTGGTTCCTTGGCTAAAGTCTGGTCTTCTTAGGCTTTTTATTTCATCTAATTTGCCACTTTTCGATTATGGAACTAGCCTATTTAATCTTTACTGAGCTATGCAGACACAGTGGAAGTCGGAAGAAAAAGAGTTAGGTAATGCTGAAGAGCATCTCTAAGTGCACCTGGTTCATGGTTGGCCTCACTTCAATAGATAGCAAATACAAAGGCGAAAGAGTCGATTTTGAGAAAAGTAAATTGGTTGCACTTGGTTGTTTTAACCAAAAGGAGCCCCTATATCCCATAGCTCAACATCTAAATTTCTGGTGCACAGGTGTTTGGACTGGCTTTCTAAAATTAACTCATTTACCTATGTATAGCTTTTTAAAGTCTTTTTTTTTTTTTTAAACATAGCTTTTTAAAGTCTTCCTTTGTCTGGATATAGTTATATATATATATATAACACAAATTAACATATTATACGAAAACTAAAATTAAAATTAGAATACGGAACAATAGGAAAACTAAAATTAAAAGCTAATCTAAACAGTGTCTCTAGGCGAACAGAGAATTGACCCCATTACCTCTAGTACGGGTTTGGTTTGTGAGGCACCATTAATATTATGTGCGGTGAGATACCATTAGAGAGAACATAAGGAATCGTTGACATATGAAATGGCTCGGGAATGGTTGATTTTCTTGTTCTGGAACGGTACTAGAGATCCAATGGGATGTCATGGACTCATGGTTGGCGAGAGTAATCTTTTGATTTGGAGCTGTGAGCATGAGAATAGAGATAAAATGTGAAAACTTTGAACGCCATTGTTGTTCTATAGCATTTATGGTAAATGTGACCACAAGTTTCTCCACCTTGGCTATTGCACTTGCACGGTTGTCTTTCCATGTGCTAATGTCCATAGAAAAAGATTATATTCTTGGCAAAGTGTTTCATTTCCAAATGTATATCCATGGGGAAGACAGCAAAAAGTGGTTCTTACGCATTTGGTAATTTGGTTATTCAACTATAGTGCATGGAATAGGAAGGAGCCACAGCTGGCAAGGATACAGTCTATCCCATTGTTCTGATTTGGTTTTCATAAAATTTAAGGGTTCATGAAATAAGAAATGGCGGGTCGTTTGAATTTGAGTTGAATTCTTTTACCGAAAGGAGCTCATGGCTTAGCAATGAAGAAGTTTGGTATTGCCAATGAGCTCTAATTCAACTAACAAATCCCTTAATAAGTGTTTAAGTAAATGATTAGGTTGTGGCTTGTGGGTTTAAGACTCGGGTGCATGTGTAATTCACTAATAGAAGAAAAGCAACTGAAAAGGCTTGGCATTTATTAAACACATTAGAAGATGTTCTCCTTAAAAAATTGAATATGTCAATAAATAAAACATTAGCAATTCAGCATAAAAGAATGTTCTACACAAATATGAGCTTATTCTTTCTTGCTCTCTTTAGTGTTTTTTTTTTTTTTTTTCCCCTTTTCCTTTTGGGGGGAGTTTGGTCCTAAATCTCTATTTTTTAAGGGTTTTAAGCTCATCATCACTTAAAAAAGATGGAACAACTTTCAGTGGTATAACAATAAAACCAGCTTCCTGACATTCATTCTCCAGAAGCTTTACTTGTGAAGGCCCGTCAGGGCAGAATGCAACTACAGCTCCTCCACTACCTGTAAATTTCGATGCAGCACCCACCTTTCGTGCGACCTCCACCATTTTTATATTTATAGCACCAAGGACATCATCACCAAACATGCTCCTGCACAATATTTAAATTATAATATTCAGTAGCAATAAAATGCACACAAGCTCTTATTGCAAAACTAGGGTTTTTGTTTCAGAAGAATACAAATGAAAGTGATTCAGTAATGCTGATGCTATAACTATATTTGACAAGAAAACAAGAAGGCATTTTCAAAGACATGTGTCTCTTAGATAACAAATATCTTTCTGTCAATTTTAGTAACTTACATTTCAAAGCAGCAGACATAAATGTTGCATAAAAAGCCCTTCATAAGAATAGCATTATCTTTCCCAAAACAAATCTTTAATTAAACCAAGTGCAATCTCTATAAAGAGATATGAAAGCAAAAGAACTTCAACACGTTGGAGTTGGGAACACTCATCTGAATTATATTGATTATTGGCTTCTCCTCAGATGTGATTTAAACTATGCAGTTAAATAAATTTCTCACCTTCGAAGATCAAAATTACGATTCATGAGCTTTGCAAGCTTGGAATAGTCCTTTTCCAGTAATGCTGTTCTTCCTTCTTTTGCTAAATTTGCAACTTCTTGAATTGATGATATTATAAACTCATCACCATTCAGCCACCTTTGGCGCACTGTACTATGAACCTGCATTTATAATAATGCATTGAAATTATTCTACCATTACAATTTCAGGAAGGAAATATGGGAAGACACTCCTGCTATAGAACCCTGAATTTTGGAGACATAAGTAGACTAGCGGGTTCTTTTCATGAAGCAGCCAGCTTGCTTCCAGAATACTACCCAATTTTCATTCCCATGATGGTAGTAGAAGATTATAAGTAAATACCTAATGAACTAGCTTTAAGCTGAAATTGTTGACAGAGAAAGATCCAAGTATAAACCCTTGACCAAACCAGCAGATGGTATTACAAATCAAGGTTATCTACTAGAATCTTAACATGATATCACTAAATCAAGATACTCTCTCTTATGCTCTCTTGTTCTCTCTCAATAGGAAAAGATTGGAAAAAAAAAAAATATATATATATATATATATATAGGGTAACTAATAAAAAGTTAATACAACACTGGAAACCAGATGTTTAGAGCAAATACTATCAATCAATTAGAAAGAAAGATTGCATATCACAAAAGTCGCTAACAAACAAATAAACATAAAATCCAACATGATTATAGATCAATATGCTTCCATGAATTGGGAAAAGGCTTCACTGAGTTCACTTGATTGTTATTATAGATCAATTAACATTATGCTTAGAGGAAAATCATCATCTTCATAATCCATCACGTGATTCCAAAGTGTATCAAGTTTCGTAACAAATGCATAGAAACGTATATAAGAAGGATCCACAAAGAATCAAACCAAAAGTATTTAAGAAGTCTGTTTGACATTCTGGATACAATGTAGGCAAAATGTAGGATAAGCAAGTTCTCCTATATTCAGCACTCTTTTGTTCACTAAAACCTACTGCATTTTGTTTTTTTTTTGGAAGAAATACAAATTATGCGCACATGAGATTTTGGAACCTACATAACTACATAAGAAGAAAATGATACCCCCATAAAAAATAAAAATATATGATAAATAAATGAAAAAAAATAAGAAGTTAGGAAGGAAGATGAGGGCAGGGTTTGATGCTAACCTTCCCTGAATCACTAGGATTCTTAGCATAGATGAGATGAAGAGGAGGGAGAAGACTAATATCCATGGGTGTATAGATGCCATGCCCCAAGTCATCCATGTATTCCTTGCTAAAATCCTACATAAGGAAGTTCGCATATCTAGGTGAATACATTTTTACCCATTAGATGTGCACAAGCTCTGTCAAAAATTGAAACCACATACCATGTGAACAAGGCCCCCATAAACCTGAGCCACCCGGTCTTGGAGACCAGCAACAATTCCAAGTTCTTTCTCTGCAGCGAGGACAAGATTAGGCCTGACCTCTACTTTAATCAAATGCCTAACTTTGTAGAAGTCAAGAAGGCAGCTTAAGGCAGCACATACAATAGCACTAGAACCTGAAAGTCCTGTCTGAAATGTCAAAATCATAACTTAAGCCATGTTGCAATATCAAAAGAGTCAAAAATTAAGTTCTAAACGACTATCTCTTCTATTGAAGAGAAGATTAGTAACAACAACAAAGAGACGCTATAACACATTTGGTCACAAAAGGTCACATAAAAACTTTGCTACAAAATCAAAAAGTGAAACATGCTTGCAATTCAGTTTTGTCTACAAGCAAAGAAATATAACATCAAATACAGTTCTTGAGGTATAGATGGTCTCTTTCACATTGTTATATTCACTTTGAGGTATAGATGGTCTCTTTCACATTGTTGTACAGTTCTTGAGGTATAGATGGTCTCTTTCACATTGTCCACAAACATTAAGGAAAAGATAACCTCCAAACAAGGTAATGCAGATAAAAATTTCACAAAGTGAGAAATATTTAAATCTTAATGTGTTAAATTAAACATCAATTACAATATATTGGAAGAGGCAAGATAACCATGGTTATAATGGCATTCATGAGCAAGGGCATAATAGAAAAAATATATTAAAAAGAAAAGACAAGAAATGGAACTCATGCCTTGTCATTTATTCATCTTGTAAGTCAATTCCTCTCAAAATAAACAATAACAAATAAGTGTGTATATATATATATAAATATATATTTAAATTGGTAAGTTATACATACAATCAGTAGGTCTTGAACCCACAATCTCACTCTACACCTAGAACTTGGAAAGGGAGGAGGTGCCAATTGAATAAGAGCTCATTGGCAACAAACAAATGAGTCTTACCAGGACTTATAACTGGTTCATAGAGGAAAATCAAATCAGCAACAAGAATGTAACTCACTCAACAGAAACAATCTTTTCCACAATGTAACACATGTTATTCCTTGTCATTTTACCAAGATAGAGGGTTGGATAAATAGATGGCGTAAACCTCAAAGCCAATAAAATAGACATGTAGCAAACAGTAAACTTCGCAAACAAACATAGGAATACTGGAAAAAAATAAATCATAGAGATGTGTATCACAACTGAAATAATGATTATCACAAAAAGAGCTAAGAAATTTCTGGTAGAACTGGACTAAAGCTTTACCTGACGAGGGATATTAGTGTCATATGATAGCGTGAAATTTCCTCCATGAAGATCAATCTCGTTATCCTTGCAATAATTATGGAAAACTCTACAAATTGCCATAAGCAATCGTACACCTCCATAATAACCTTCATTATCTAACCGATTCACCTGTAAACAAAGGTAAAAGAACATTTTTTATTATGATGAATCCAGAACCTATAGAATCATGTACATGGTCTAAGATAAGACTTGATCACCACAACATTCTATACGAAGGGAAAAAACCCTTAACATTAAAACACACACCCATCAAGAGAGATAGACGAACTAAAATATATAATAATGTAAGATAAGATGCTTCCCCCCAAAAAAAAACTCAAAACCGTCTATTCATTTATTTATTTATTTATTTTCCTCTGCATTTGGATATGAATTGGACAATGTCAAGCCAAACACAAATTGTGATTTAGAAGGTATTACTGGATACCGGGAATCAGCCACTCCCAAAAAAAATGCCATACAGCTGCCCACCATGACTTCTCCCAGACCCCAAAGTGGAAGCTTTTTGAACTGAGTACGACTAACAGTATACTGGGTAATTGAAAAACTAACACTAGAGGAACACCATCACCTACAATTACCGGACAAAAGAATTTTCACACAACTCCAAATGCATATCAGAACAAAAAAGCTATAACTTTGGTATGCAAAAGTTTACCTTTCAATCTGTTAAAAGAAACATATAAAAACTGGAGTGACAACACATACTCTCCTGAACAAATCTCTATCCTTCCACATGCAAACTATAGAATTGCACACGGTTTGTGAAAAAAGTACCCACACTCCTAAACCATTGATTTGGCAAATGCAGCAGTTTAAGGCACCAAATATACAACTGCATCAACTCTAGAAATCTGCATTTTTTACTCTATTCAGAGCCATATCCAATGCCCGGTTCACAAGGGCTTCAATTGAACTGATGTGACACCATACGTATCCAGTCCTTGCAGCCCACAACTGTGCAACAAATCCACATATTTTGCTCTATCCATCACACTCAACTGGCAAACATGATTTAATAATAATTCCAAGGGCATTTCTCCTATGCATAAAGGACAACATGTTCATCCAAATTTGATTTCGATGAAATTCTTCCAACCCACTACATGGCGACTAAAATGATTATTCACAAGTACTTTTAGGACCTATTTAAAAGTCAAGACTTGTTTGAATCAGTCAATGAGTCATGTGATTACAATACACGTAGAATTGCCATATAAAGGGTTAGAGTAGATTCTTAATATATATAGATTTAAAGTAATTATTCAGTACTTGGATCTGACATGCTAGTGGGTCCCATTGATAACATATTCCTGATAGGATCCACTCCCCCCAGAGCAGTAAAAATAATAATTCTCCAAATCTTATACATGAAAAACCACCAGTTACCATATCAAAAACTGAACCTTTAAATCCCACACATCAAGATCTAACCTTCAAATTTCATCGCATCCAATCTTTCACAGCAAATGCAAGCTACAGATCAAATCTAAATCACATTCTAATACCCAAAAAAAAAACCCATTTAGAGAAATGTAGATAACACCAAAATAAACAATAAAAACAAAAGTTGAGCTTGTTATTTATACATTGCATGCAATACCAAACCCAATAGCAAAAAAAAAAAAAAAAAACATATATATTCACCCAGATCTTCAAATTCAAAGCACTACATTGCAGATCAATTATATAAGAGAGAGAGAGAGAGAGAGAGACCAGGTGAGGGAGAGAGTGGAACTGGACGAGATCATGGGTGGGATGGGGAGTGATGATGAGGTGATCAGACGGCTGCAATTGAACGTCAGCCCAGAAGTTATCGAAAGTGAAAGAGATGGTTTTGCCATAATACACGTCGCTTGGATTTCCAAGCAGTCCAACTCTAGCATAAGCCTTGTGCTCTATCACTTTTTGGTTATTCTCACTTTTTGATGATTCCATTGTTCTTTCTTTCTTTCTTTCTTTCTATTTGCAGAAACTGAGATTTCTGATTTCTGGGTTCTTCTTCCTAAAATTCAGTTTTATACTATATACATACGATACGAGGTGCCACGTCAGCCTCAAGTGTTGCTGTTGCCGAGGTTTTCCTTTCTTCAGTTTGAGTTTATCTAATGAATACGCTCTCTCTGTCTAATGCTCTGCCAAATCTAGACATATGGTCTTTCACTTTTAATGAATTAATTAATAAGGTGGCATGGATAATGGTACTTTTAAAAATATGATGTGAGTGACAGGTCACATGATAATTAAAAAAAATTTTGTTTTATAGACGCGTGATAGGTATATATTATGATTATATTAAATAAGAAGTGTGATAGATATTTAAATATTGAGAATAGTGTGTAAAATTGTTTAAGATTTTTGATTTTATGCATATTATTATTAGCCAATAATTTGTGCAATAAATAGAATTTTTTCTCACATGATAATTAAAAAAAGTTTGTTTTGTAGACGCGTGATAGGTATATATTATGATTATATTAAATAAGAAGTGTGATAGATATTTAAATATTGAGAATAGTGTGTAAAATTGTTTAAGATTTTTGATTTTATGCATATTATTATTAGCCAATAATTTGTGCAATAAATAGAATTTTTTCTCAAAGTACGATATTTTCTTTCTTTTGTTTTTTGTTTTTTTTTTCTTCTAAAATTTGGAATTTGATAAAAATGGTAGTTATTAATAAATATTTATATTATTGTATTTGTATATAAAACTATTCATATTACTATTTAAAGAAAATATGATGTCACAATGGAATCTTTATACCATTCAAACTTAATTGAAAAATATGTGTTATTATATTAGAGTGAAAGAAATAAACAAGAAAAAAAAAATGTGAGGCGTTCTCAAAGATTATGTGGCAAAATATTAAGAGGTGAGCCAAAAGTATTATCTCCCTCGCCACCTAAGTTAGGTGTAATGTGAATCCCCTTCATAATTAATCCTTATCCATTATTAATTTGCCGTCAGGCTTACACAATTTAAGATTTATTAAGAGTAAAATAATAATCACAAAACACTGCAAGATATATATTACTTTATTCTGTTCATTCCTGCTTTGCCCCAAAATTTCCAGCTTCTTTTGTTTGTGTTGTAATTTGTTCATTTAAGGATTGTTGAGCTTAAATCATAAGCCATGCGTTAGACATTAATTTGACTTAAAAAGCAGTTCCACTTATCCAAAATTGGAGGATTGTTGAGCTCATAGGTGGTGCTAATTAGATCAGAACTAGGGGAATTGATAAACGAACTGTAGTAATGTTTATTTTAGGCCATATGAGGAGTGTATGAAATATGAATTGCTTGATCCAACCAAGACTCAATTTTTATGGTTGGATCCAATTGAATGCTCAATCTAACCATATGCTGTCCATCCATAACCCGGAACCTGACAAAACTGCCCAACCAAGAAGGATCTGAACCGCAGACCAACCAATTGCGAAATAACACATGCATATGATTGCCTTGATAATAATAATTGGCTGATACTTTAAAACCAAACTTGGCACAAAGATCACATAATTAACATTAGTCTATGTTAATTTACACAAAAAGATACTGGTTTTAGTGCGTAATTTAAGATTTGCCTTCGGCACAACAAGGAATTACAATTAAACAGAAGGTAAAACAAAGCAAACCTAAGTGCAGAAGACAAGAAGGACCCATATATTCAGTCTTCCTCCTCTTCACCTTCTTCAGGCAGCCCAACATCATCTCCAATACCTTCAAGCAGTGTGTCAACATCCTCCCCTAACTCAAGCAACCTCGTGCTTAACTTTTCCACCCTGCTCTGTTCTTGGCCAAGGCACACAAGCAAATCATTCAGTTCTGCCTCACTGTCCTTCTGGGCTTCTTCCCTTGCTGCGGCCTTAATTGCCTCAACATCTGGAATTGTTGGGGGCCCTCCACTCTTCAAAGCTCTCAACTCCTTTTCTAGATATAAGTTGGCCTGTTCAAGACTGTTGTAAGCATCAGATAGGCTCTTCAGATCAGATTCCATCTTCCCAGCTAAATTTCTGTACATGGATGCCTCAGACTCGATCTTGGCCTTATCTGTCTTGAGAATCTCCAACCGTTGAGATGCTTCTTGAAGATCTCTTCGGAGTTTCTCTACCTGGACTCTATCCAGGCCCCCACTCACTCTCTGCTCAGGCTGAGAATTACTGCCTCCACCAGTTTTTGCAAGGTCCTCAGCCAAAAGTGAATTTCGGCTAAGAAGGTCCTAAAAGACAAGAGGAGGAAAGGGCAGGGGAAAAAAAAAAGAGCAAAGTCAAATTTAGTCCTCACTGAAGTGCAGTTCTACAGAAATCTTCCAACAAGATGGCCTGTTAATCACCAATGCTTATGCCCATCAACAATGAGTTAATGGGCAACACTTCTGACCACAAATTTTAATATGACCAATGCTATAATATTATCGTTATAGAAAATTCTCCAAGGAGTAAGGACATGCCTCAGAATGACATATAAGGATGTTGGAATCATTATAGAATGACATAAGGATGTTGGAAATGTTGACACTAGTACAGCATAAGAAAGATTTGACAACTATAACACCATCTGTAACCAGACAGCCATCTGACAAACTGAGAGGGTCACCTACAGCTGATCCATATTACTATCCTGACGGTACCCTCCCATTCATTATGTGACGTTTATCCCATTCATTATGCTACACTTTTCGGAAGAATGATTAGAAAAGCATGAATTGTAAAAAGAACAATACCTGTATCTCAGAGCACTGCTTCTCCACAAATGTTTTCAGCCGCTTGATATACTCCCCATCACTTTCCCCACTTCTCTGTTCCAATTCTGCTGGCACCACTGACACCTTGCTCTTTGGGTGACTGTAGACCTCAACAATGCTTTCTCTGATATCTCCCTCCAATTTCTTGATGAGGTTCACAAATTGAACATCAAAGATTGCCGAGAGAATCGGATGATCCTCATCTTTCTGATCAGATGAATCATTCTCGTCAGCATCTTCAATATCTGCCATGCTAGCAGCAGTAGATCTTGTCAATGCTTTACGAGGCTGGGCTGACTTTACAGAGGTAAAAAGGAAGCTTTTCTGCATCTCATCAAACTTCAAGAAGTATGATGTAAGCCCGAGTTTCTGGCTTATGGTATCAACCACTGTAAAAGCTTCCTTTCCATTATCATTGGATTTGTTGTAAATTACACATTCTCCCAAGAGAACTGCTGCCAGACCCCTTGTGCACACTGTTGCAGAGGAATTTGACACCAACTCAAGCAGATATGTAAGGTGGGGACGTGAATCTAGGAAGCAATGCACTGCATTAGGGCAATCAGCTAGCCATGTGACCAGCAATTTCAAGATAATTGGTTGAACGTACAGATTTCCTGATGTGCTTGATTTTCCATCTTTATTTTTCATGGAAGAGGCAAGAGCCATGTATTTTACCATTCGGTGCATTAGTGGCTCACTAGCTCCTAGTGATGGCATAGGTGGCTCAAGTTCAATTCGAATAACCTGCACATACTCTTAACAAAATCAGATTGATATATGCAAAAGTCATTGTTTTCACTTTTTCCTTTTTCATTTTTTTGAGGCTTCTCTTTTTCAATAGCTTAATTATGAGTTTCTTTCCATCTTGAAGACTTTACATCCCATCATGTAGAAACATTTCTTTGTAAACACTCAGGCTTTATAAGGTGGCCATCAAAGTGGCCAATGGTGTGAGATAAAAAAAGTTCAACAGTAAGCCTAAGGTGCACACCATCACAAAGAATAGATTTATGTAGTTATTTTCACCAAGTTCTCATAATCATATAACATATAAAGGATAGATAACACCCACTATAACCATTTATACAACAAAAACAACAATAACAACAACAACAACAACAAGCCTTAATCCCAAAAATTTGGGGTTGGCTATGGATCCTCAACAAATTAGTTAGGGTCGGCCACATGTATTATTTTCCTCCATTATATTCCTATCTAAATTCATATTATCTGTTACTTCTTTAATTGATGAGTCCTTTTTTATTTGTTCCATTAATGTTAATTTGGGTCTTCCTCTACCTTTTTTTAATTCCCTCAACTTTTTTATTTTATTTATTTATTTTTTTTATGTCTAATTCCCTCAACTTGGATCAACCCACTCTTTTTTACCAGTGCATTAATCGCCCTCCTTTGAACACAACCAAATCATCTCAAGCGACTCTCTCTCATCTTTTCATCAGTAGGAACTACCCCTATCTTTAAGTGGGTTTCCTCATTTCAGATCCTATCATTCCATTTATTTTCACTTATTCATATTAACATTTTCATTGATTCTTCTTTTCATTCATTCATTCAATGAAACTTCAATTTGCTTGTCTCGTCATACCTAATTTATACAGGGATTGATTTCCCTCTTGGCATCAAAAAATATGGTTGTAATAACAAAATGGACATGTGAGAATTTGGTCCTAGCTAGCGGAACCTACAGGCAAGACCGGCAAGACCTGGGAAGGCAACCTGATTGGGAGTCAGAGGATCCATAGTCCCATTTATGGAGATTCAGGATTTGAAGCTAAAATGAAAGCCATAAAACAAGTAGCTACTCCTACTAAATGTGCTGCACATCTATCATTCTATAGTAATGTCGGCTCTCAGTTACACTCATTTTATGAATATGTTGCTTCTTAACGGCCCAACATTCAACACAACAATTAACCTATATTGCTATTTGTTCATTTAAAAAAAATATTCTCTTGTACCTGCAGTCCAAGTCTAACTCTAACATAGTACAAAGAAGGTGTTTTGGGGCGCAACTCATTTAATGAGCGTGCTGTCTAAGTCAATGTGTCCTATATTGAAATAGAACTTTCGAAACTGTTGTCGAGAGGAATCGAACCTGCAGCCCCCAACTCCAACAAATTTTTTCACGCATTGCAACCACTGAGGCAGTTGTCTTGGATCTAGAACCATTTATAATACAATTAAATGGGCAAACAACAATATGCAGGAGTAGATGAAAGACATAAAACATAAAAAGAAAGAAAAGCAATTTCACAGCAATTAAGTATAAATTCCAAGCTTTTAAAAACCGGAATGGTCAAAGTACTGAAATAGGTCTGGTTTCCAATTTTTACAGGTTGAACCGCCAATTTTCCCAGTTTTTACTGGACCAGTTCCGTGTCTGGTTCCAGTTGAACCATCCGGTCCGGTTTTTAAAACCATGATAAATTCTAATGAATGTTCCTTATCATGTTTGTTTAGTCCAAAAAAGGAAAAAAGAAACTCTATTAAACTTTTAAGAAATAAGCAATGTTAAGATAAGAATAGGGAAATATGTATTTGACCAGGCTACGTAAAACATTGCCCACTGCAAAGGAATCAACCTCCCACACGAATGCAATCATTCTCCAGATAACTTTTAATTTGAAGATGGTAATTATTTTTTCTTTTGTTAGGTAAAAGAAGCACTGAAAAAGCATATGTATTTATGCAAGCCACATACATGACAGGCATACAAATGATACATCAGTTGATCAGACTATTACTAAAAGCATGGGAAGACAAAAGTGAGAAGGAAGTGCAGTTGCTTACCCTTTCTTTGCACTGGACATTATCCTGTAGTACATGAGAAAGAACACTAGCAGCTCTGCAACAAGTCTGTGTTTCAAAAAAAAATCCATTGGCGCAAATGGAAAGATTGTAATCTATGTACATAAAGATGATACAATCCAACAAATTCAGCTCGTACTACTGTTGTCTTTAGAACTTAAATTACCAAAGAACCACATTACCTCAAGATCACCATCATTTTCACTCAAGGTAAGACCATGCAATAGCATGCTGCAGGATAAAAAGCTTATTCATCAGAAGTAGCTTTTAGAAGAAGAAAAGAATGTGATGCCTTTTTTTTTAATTCATGTAACATAATTTAATATATGGACCAAGCTCAAAACAGATTAATCAGTAAAATGCAGTCCTTAATGCACAGAGAATAGACAAACCTTCCAAATGACATGTTCACATCCTCCTCAAAGGGAGCATGAGTCATTGAATGCGGTTGAGGAATTAATGTGGATGCTAACATTGTTTGGCCATCAAAATTTTTCTGGTACAAGAGGTAGAGCAAACAAAAACAAGCAAAAATAAAAGGTCAAGAAGCAATGATGTATATGAGCAAAAGATTTAGATTATTAACTATGCATTGAACATGCTTAGGAACCAAAGAAAATGACAAAATAAAGCAGATACATGTTATCAACCTCACAGAAGCTCTTAAAAACGTAATCAGCTGCAATAAACTCTTGCATACTAGACGTCCGCAAAAGGATTCGAAGAATAGAGTTCAAAGCAGGTTCCATTTGTGGCTCCTCTCCAAGAACTTTTGTTGCAAGGATATCAAGATTCTTGGGTTGTCCAGAAATCAGATCACCGATGCATTGTAATGCCTGACAAAGTGAATAGGCAAAAAAGTAAAACAAATATACCTCAAACTCCCCCTTAATCTACCAATAACAAATGAAAGTTACTGTATTTAAAATGCGGGAGAAAAAAAATTCTGAAACATGGTGGTGTAGACATAGTACCAGAAATTTGAAATAGAATTCCTAAATGCTTATTTGTGTAATATCTAACCTTTTAACTCTCTCTCTCTCTGTGCAAATTATATGTGCACAAAAAGTGTGTGTGTGTGTGTGTGTCTGAGAGAGAGACAGAGACAAAGAGTGAACAATGTCCAGAATAGTCATCTTACCGCACAACGGACAGCGACTGGTGCCCACTGGCTTTCGACACCCAACAAAAGAAGATGATCCAATACTTTTTTCTACAACCAATATACACATTACAGGATAAGATACCACCAAGTTAATGATTCTAAAGGAAATAATTATAGCAGATATGAAGTTAGTAAGAAACCTGAACCAGTGTTGCTTTATTTGTCAGCTTATTTGCATCTTTTCCAGGATCAGCCTCTGTACCTCCCATCATTAACAAATTAATGGTTTCTAATGCACTGAGTAGATTAATTGTCTACTGGCATGGCGTTTGTTTCAAGGAAAAGAAGAAATACCAGTAAGGCTTCTGTGACAGAAAATTCAAAGATCTATGGTAAAATTTTATATACATTTGAGTATCTAACCTTTTGTTGGGTGAAACTATAAGTACTTCCCCGTAGCTTCAGAATTGATATTACGGGGTCAAATCCCATAGTCTCTCTCAGTAGTATCTGAACCACACTTGGAAACATTAGGAGCAGGAGAGAATCTCATGCATAAAATATAACACAACAGAGGCTGCAGACCTGATTAGATGCGTTAGTTCGGAGAAGATTGTTCAACAATTGGAGACAGTCCTGCACCATTACACGTATAATAGTTTTATAACCAAGATATTCACACAATTCTCAAATGCTTGTAAAGAAAAATAGAAATGGCTAAATTGAGGAATAGCTAAACAGCCAGCGACCATAAGTTGTTCTCTGATTCTGAGAAGAAAAAAAAGTATTGAAAATGGGACTCAGAATCAAGGCCCATGCACATAATTCTGTTTGTTGTAAAAAAATATCTACAAAGAATATTCACCCCCACCCCCCTCCCCACCCTATGTTAGATGTTTGTCTGGGCAAGTAGAACCATAAAGAGAAAATCATGATGACGGATCAACAAAGCCTTTTTATATGCTTTCTTGTCACTTAAAATGTTCAACTAGTATGTGTCAAATGAGCAACATAACCCATACGGAAGAGGACAGCCAAAGGATAATATAAAGCATGTGGGTTTCAAACTCAAAAAACTGGTGAAACTACAAGAGTCCTTAATTTGAGCTTCAAGTAAAATCATAACCATAAAGAACCAATGACAAAATAAAATATTCAGAAACAAAACCTGCAAATGGTGCAGAAGGTCAATGTAATTATAGCATATAAACAGCTCATTTAGCTAGTGAATTAGTGATATGCAATAGAGGCACTTAAACTCTGTCATAACTCCATTGCTGAAGCTGTCTTAGTAATCCATGACAACTACTCAATCGATCGATATAAACAAAAAAAGTATCACATTCAAAAGACCGTAAAGAAGAGAAGTTTTAAATTGTAGAAGCCCAAACAATAAGAAGCCATTTGCAAGACAAGTGATTTATCGGCAAACAAGCTAGAACCAGTTGATTAAACTACCATGATAAATTGAGTAACAGTAAATCACCTGCACAACAACACCACCTTCTGAACCTCCTTCCTCTTTAATGATGCTGAAAATCTTCTCAAATGCACCTTCAAAGACCACAATTTTTTGAATCTCCTAAAATTCACAAAACTGTATTAATTAGTAGGGAAATCAAACACATTTTCAAGCACAGGTTCAGCAGAACCATCAGATCACAAAGTGGAAGGAAGATCTTACCTCAGCTTCATGGGTCAAATAATTAAGCAACAATAAGGCCTCGTTTCGAATAACCTAAGAACCACAATTGTTTTCAATAAGAGTACAAAAAGATAATCAAACTGATAAATGACCAAGTGGTGATTTTAAGCTAACCATTATTTTAACACAAACAATTAAAGATATGTTGTTCTCCTCATAAAGTATTACAAGAGCCAAAATTTCAACTAACAGACAGGAATTGTAAGCAGAAAAACTCTGGGAGATAATAAAAAAATTTGAATTTTCCTACCAAAAAAGATCACAGCTAAAAGCTTATATTGTTGAGAAATATGCATTTATAAAATAACATTGAGAAGAAGTAGCAGAAGCAAGATTCCATGAACACATTTTGTACCTCACGATCCATTAGCATATCCATCAGCCGAGTTATACCACAAGGAATGGTAAGAATGGCTTCCTGTAACCTGAAGATGAACTCAGCAAAAATTCTTCCTGCTACAACTTAAAAGAATCCACAAATTTGCACAAAAGCAAGAAGTAGTTGAGAAACTAATACCTATTTGGAGAATTTGTGAGGAGCGCTGTCAAAAGTTGAAGAGTATAATATCGTACATAGAAATCCTCCTCTGACTGCCAAAGCATCCAACCAAAATAACAATGAAAAAGGCCATGATGCTATGCATAAACCTAGCAAATATAGTAAACCAACCAAATACAATTAATGTGTGTGTCTAGTATTAATGTAAGAGAGGTGAAAATTTCTGTAAGGCTCTTAGAGCTCTTTATAGCAGAAATGAAGAGTTTTTAACAACTTTAAGGTTAGAGATGAAATTTGAACAAATGAAAGCTCCTTAGAAATTGGTTACCAAACAGTTTAACAGCTTTATAGCACTTACCATTATTGAGTTAAATTTTTTAATCACAAATGCTCTACAGCTAGAACTCTACTTCCTAAAGCAATACCAAACACGCCCAATAACTTTTTTTTGATAAGTACCAAACACGCCCAATAGCATATCCATGGTGATCAAAATTTAAGTGAGGAGCTCTCACCAACAAACTTAGAAGAAGAGAAATGCTTTCTGCTTCTCTGGAAAGCAAATCAGTGTTCATTAAAGCTGGTTGAACCTCATTCTTTGGCCCTTTTGCATGCTCAATAGGAGTCAGAGCACCTACAAGAGTTTCTAAAGCACCCCGAACCTGCACAAATGGAACGAATGAACTCATTGTCTTACTCAGTTCTTAGACATAATAAAACTGAAGATTATTTCACATTGAATGAAATAATGGGAAAAGGTATACAAATAACAATCAATCTTGCAGGATAAGAATGTAAATTCTGCAGTAAAAATGGGTCATATTTGTCAGCGATGACCAAAAAGGCTCGTGTCCCACTTAGTTAGTTTCCGCCAATGACCAAAAACGATCTTCAGTAGAGAATCTTTCTTTTGGTAAGTTGATTGTGTGGAGTCCAAAAAAAAAATTTTTTTCTACGTAAAAAAAAAAAAAAAAAAAAAAAAAAAAAAAAAAACTGAGATGACAGTCGAGAATATTTTCTACAGATCCTCTGTCCAAGGTCAGAACCAAATCAGTAAACCATAAAATATTTTAGGATATAAGACAGCTGATACTGAAGATCATGTCGGAATTGTTTTTAAGCTACCTAAGGGGGAAGAGATATCAGAAAAATGTGGATAATTAAAAGCCACAGTTCAGTTCTCAAAATTTTTTTTTTTTTGTCTCTTAATATGTACTTTTTTGAGTGATGGAATTGAAATTAAAGGAAAAACATGGGATAAAGAAATATGGGGAAGAAAGATTTTCCACCATTTCAACGTCATCACGTTCTTCCTTTAAGACTGCCAACATTACAGGGAAGCCTGCAAAAGTAAATAAAAAATATTATAAAATGCAATCATGGCACAAAAACTAATCCACTATATCATACAAGAGAGAAGCATTCACCCATTGCCCCAAATGCTAGCTGGGCACCACGACTTTCTGCCACAATAGCCTGAAGCTCAATCATGGCACTCCTCCGGTCCTCAGCTAGTTTACCATTGCTTATACGGTCTAGCAAGCGCTCAACATAGCTATCAATACAAAGCACACAGAAAATTGATTACAAAAGGCAAATACTTCTCCAGACAAATAAAACAGTGATACATGGCAATAAGAAATGAAGCAAAGAACGCTTTAGAATATTCAGGACATAAGAAATGTAGTTGCAAGAGAGGCAAAAGGTGGCAACTAAATTGCTTTGAGAAAACAATACAGTACAAAACAGGCTACCAACTGCATAAACCGGCTAAATACCTATTCCTCAAAAATTCCTAACAGAACCGATGTATTTTTACATTAACCACCTATTGCAATGAGATGATATATTACTTTCAAATGCCTAACTTGTTCCGAGTTCAGACACATTACAGTAATGATATCTCTCCTAACTCCAATGAAGGACCGAAAACAACACAGGATAACAATTTAATGAAAAAAAAAAAAAAGTATGATACGAGAATTCAAAGTGTGTCTGAGTCATAAGTCATAAACCCTTATTTCTCAAAAACAAGTTCTTCTAGAATTAGTTATGACAGAAAAAGACTAAAGTCGTATCTGGGTCATTTTCAATTTCTTCAAATTTATAAATATCATGAACATAAAAGAGAACTTTACCTATCTTCATTTGAACCAGAATTCTCATTGCCAAAAACGAGCCCAACAACCCCCTGCACAATAACTTCAAGCTCAATTACATCCAAACATAATATAAAAGGCACAACCACAAAATCCATTCAATCATAAATTGGCTCAAAATCAAATGGCAACAACCATCACTAACCAAAAAAAAAAACCCATTCTGCCCATGACTTGTACATAATCAAATCATAACATTGGTAGAGGAAAAAAAAAAAAAAAAACTATCGTGCCCACCATTCATTATAAACCCATATACCGAAATTTTAGAGTTTGCAACTTTAATATATGCTATAGATGACCATATAAAAAGGGTTATTAAGGTCTAACCATACAATTAAAAGTCTAAAACATTAAAACGATTATAATCAATTAGTCACAAATGATAAAAATTTACAACTATTAGAACATGCATGAGAGAGAGAGATAGAAGTAACCTTGTAGCCAGATACCAAATCCATGTTGTTGGGTCACCAAATTGCAAGAAATCCTGAAAAAAAAAAAAAAAAAAAAGAATCAACGAATTATTGGAGCTGGTTTGACATTTGAAGAACAAACACAAACACAAAAAGAGGCTCACAAGAGAAGGGAAAGAAATGGGTCATAGGGAAATTAATCAGTACGCGAAGATTGTACTTTTGCTTATTTTTGAGGATTGTGAAAACGAGCGTAGCGATCTCAGTGTGACGGTGGAGTAATTGATCTGAGCTTTTTTCGCTTTCACTTGGTTTCGATACGATCACACGAAAGCGCACAGTAGTTTTTGTTTTCAGGTTGTTGTTGTGTTGGACTATGAATATGATAGGTCGCAAAAATTAACGTACAGTGTGGCAGTAAGTCACCGGTAACGGAGATATATTGGGCCTCCGAGCCCAATTGATTTTATGTGAATGAGCGATTTGGTAGGGTTGGAGTTGTTTGTGTTGGACAATATTGGGCTTTGTGGCTTTGGAAGAGAGAACATGTCTTGTCTTTTGGATTTTTTTAGAAACCTTTTAATATATTAAACTTCAAAAACTATGGCCCCCATTTAGTACATCACTCAAACACATATTTTTTGTTTTTAAATAATATTACACATATTTTTACATATTTTTTAACTTACACATATTTTCACACATGTTTTTAGTTTTAAAGTGCATGTACCAAACACCCCTTATATAATTTGCAATGGTATTATCTATACTATTATTTAAGGGGCTTCCCCTGTTTGGATTCCTCATTTTTTAATTCAAAAATGCCTCTACACCCTTATGTTTAAGAAGAAACAAAATTAAAGGACAATCCGGTAAAAATGCAACTTTAACTCCCACTAAAACACTGTCTAAAAAATAAGACCACTCTTCTATTAATTTTCAAACTAATATGTAACTCGTGCTACTGCACGAGAATGGTTAATTATAGTGATACTATTGGTCAATTTCTTTTTTATCTTTTTGGGTTTATCACAAGGAGGATAGAATTAGATAAAACAATAAAAATATATTTTGCATTTTATTATTTAAGTGATGTTATTGGATCTTTTTTTTTTTTTTTTGGTTTATCATACGGAGGATAGCATTAGATAAAACAATAAATAAAAAAAGAAAATATTACATTTTATTAAGTGATGCTTCAATGAAAAAAGAAAAAGAGAATATTGCATTTTATTATTTAAAATATATAAAGGAGCGTTAATATATATTTTTTTGTTCGTCAAACTTACAAAAAAAAAAAACTTATTCACCAACTTAAACATTTCAAGGTCAATTGAGCATCATTGGCACGTAACCACAAATTCTTCATAACCATATGGATAAGGTTCATCATGGTTCCAATGTCCCATTCTAGCTTTTTGGCAACCTTGAAAGTTTGGACTTTGATACATGGTGTGGTTCCTGCAGCAAGTAGTCGAAGTATTCTTCAACATTTTAGAAGCCTATGCTTCCCATGCTAATTTGCCACCAACAACAATTCTTTCGAAGGGAAACCGAATTTGGATTTCTTTGAAATTATTTTTAGTATTGCCACTAATCAGCTAATATCAATCAGTTACTTTCAAACTAACAAAATTCATACATGCATTAAAGAATTAAACTTAGCATGTAAACATCATAAACTCAAAAATCAATGTGTATATAAATAAATTCAAGGAAAATACTCGTGAACTAAAGTATCTCTTAATTAGGACACACACAATTCAAAGAACTCAAAATTTTAAGTATACACTTCTCTGATTATGGGATTAAAGCTAGGGCATGAATGAAAAGAAGAAAAAAAAAAAAATCTGGCATCAACACATGGTTTAGAAAAAATGATAATTGAAGTCTAATAAGTTATAAGTAATACAGATTTGATTCAAGGTTTTTCTAAAGGTTGTGGGTTTGAGAGAATATTGTTGTTGATACTCAAGAAGCTTACATGATATTAATGATTACATTATCCTTATTAGCTTCAATATGAATATCATGATCAACATACTCTTGTAAAAGCTCAAGCTCATCAACATCGAGAAATGACAGCTTGTCTAAAGTCATCACTTGCGTTGCTGTGACATAATAAACCACATTTTGGAATAATCAAAATCATCTAACTCAAAAGAAACTTTAACATTCTAGATTATTGATTTCTTTTTCCCTCAATATATGACAAAGTTCAATGCTATGGAATAACCATACACACCAACCCCATTTAAACCCAAGCAGTTTTTACATAATCACAATCATACTTCACTATACGAATTATATCACACCTGAAAACCCACCAAAAAAAAAAAAAAGAAAAAAACAATTTTTGGAGTTGAAAATAAACTTCCAACCTAGACTCTATGTGGCCACCAATATTCATTACGTGTGAGACACCATGAGAGATGTTGTTTGCAATTTTTTAATAATGCCTAGCCTTTTGTTGTTTGCAATTTTTCAATTGCACTATTTGGACTCAAACCACAATTTAGCCAAGTATCAAAATTATTTGGAAAAATACACCTAGGCAAATATCATTCATCCATCAATCTTAGAAAAAATTGATAGATCTACACATGCCTTATAAACTCTGGAAGAAATAGCTCTTTGACCTTTGTTTCTACACAAATAAATAACCCAGTTTCTATTATATGAAACAATAAATTCCGTTTTGCAATCAACCATATAATAACCTTGGACTATCCTACGTAAAAATCAGACAAAGACAACCATAAAATAAGTAGCATGTTTCAACAAAAAGTAATATACTATAAGAGCTTGTACTTTATAAAATTGGCAAACGAAATGCAATACTATCACCTTTTTTTTTTCCTAGAAGAACATCCACATTTATTTGTGTGATATACATTGGGATTGAAGGATTGCCTTTAATGAAAGGAGCAGTTTTTGTTGAGAAAATGGGAAAGAGAGAGATACAGAGACAAAGAAAGAATGAAAGAAAAATAATTGGGTAGAGAACGACGGTTTAAGGAGTCTATAGATAGTTGTTACATTGGTTTGGATTTGTACATAAGAAGTGTAGGAGTAATAAGACTCAAAAACTAAATGTATAATGGAGGCTTAAGCATTGCGTTTGAGCAAAGACGTGCAACATTTGATTTTTTAAACTTTGAACTCTGAAGACGCGAAAGACACATCTTTTCATGCTTTATTCCGTGTTTTTTGAAATCACATGTATATAAGACATTTGAAATTTAAAACCATATTATAGCAAAACTTGTATTGTACAATAAATAACCCGTGCATACGTATGGCAACATTTGAACAATACTGATAAAAAGGGGAAAAAAACATTAAAGAATTTTATCAATTATCTCTATGTCCTCATCAACTTCAAAAATTCTTGGAAAAAATGTTCACTGAGTGATTTCATGATAGCACATCTTCGTCTTTTTACACATTTATCTCTTTATCCTCATCAACTTCAATATGGAAATTTTCGCACCTTAATCACCTAAATGTACAACCTGCTCTCAATATGAAAGATTTAAATAATAATAAATATAAAACAACAACAAACAAACAAAAAATAGTGTCAAGGTTTTCTTAAGAGATGGAGAGAGATTGAAACAGATATTATATAAATCACAATCTTTTTTTTTAGGGGGGATATAAATCACAATTTAGTCCTGGATTTTCACATGATTTTTTATTTGAACCCCTATGTGTTACAGTGGCTAAAAATATTAACTCCATGAATCTTCAACAAAAAATTTGTTTATAATCACAAACAAATCAAAGTAACCCCACATAGTTATGAAAATTTCACCTTCAGAGCATTGGGGTCTCAAAGGTCAAAGAAATTGATTGTATCATCCTTAAGAGGTCCATAACATCACTTGCCTCTCTAAAATTACAAAACGCATATATCAAGTTTCATATGCTTTTAACTATGACATTTATGAAATCAAGAACAGAGGACATTCTATTGATGACAAATTAATACAAACCTTTGACTTCGATTAAAATTTTGGATGACAATTTTCTATTAAATTGAATAGAGACAAACTATTCACATATAATGAATTATACAATTGCGCATAAGCTATATATCACGTGGCTAGATATAGAAGATTCATCCTGGGTGACACTTTCAGTGTCATTGTCATTGTTAACTTAAATTATTGAGTGGCTAGAAGATGCATTAGAAACATGTACTGTACTTTCTGTCAGACATTTTATTAGATATTTTGCATTCAAATAGGCTTCATAACAAAATTCTTATACATGGGTTGGAGCTGTTAGTTAACAATTCAACCATGGATACATTTAGTTAATTTTTTGTGAACACATGGAAGAAGAACAATTGAATGTGAAACCACATGACAAATCCAATTGAAACTTTTGGTTTTGTTGCTGATACTGCAACTAATGATTATGGTTCTGATATTATGATGGTTTTATTGTTCTAAAATGCTCTGAAACTCGCATGAAATAAAATAAATTTGTGATGCAATCCTCCACTCAATTTAGCATTCTAGCTATCCAAAACAATTCCATTAAAATTTTATGAATAGGAATAAAATGGATAGTCCATCAATTAATCCAATTCAAAACACACGCTAATATCTCAGTGACTCAGTGTCCACTATTTTTGGTAGTTTCAATATTATGACACCAATAATTTGAGTCACTGACCACCCTTTTACCATTGCAGTACCAAATCCCACACATAAATATTATATTACCTCAATATAAATAAAACTAAAGCATTGAAGTTGCAAAGATTATTAATTGACACAAACCCATCACTATTTCAAATAAGGGAATGAAAACTAAATGAGAAAATGAGAGACATATGAACCTTAGTGACAATAATATTGAAAAAAAAATCCATCCATGCTTTTGAACCTCCGATCACTGTTGGTGCCTAGAATTTTCATAGGAAAAAAAAAAAAAAAAACCTTAGTTTGTAATTGTATGGCAGGTCATTGGGTAAGATGATGGACCATTCGAGTGAGGGGAAAAAAAAAAAAAAAAAAACCTCCTTTGAGTATGTATTGTATGGCCAATCAACAAACTCTATCTGATCTCTATTCTTAAAGTCGCCAATAAGGGTAATAGATAGTAGAGAGGGAGAGAAGTTACACTTACATGATGGACTACCGAAGTTTGTCTAAGGAAGTATCTCTCTATCCTTTGAATATTGAATAGAATGTTGTCAAAGGATGGTTAGTCAAGTCGTTCCTAGCGCCTTTGGAAGTGAAACTTGGTGTTTGAGAGACTTATAATAGACGAATATTGCATAAGAGATTAAGTTTGAAATCAAAATTGAGAGAGAGAAACAGAGAGAGAGAGAGGGGAGTACTAGTGGAGTTACTATGGAAGCCATAGAGGCCTAGTGAGATCTCTATTATCCTCCTTTCACAAATCACATGGTTAAACCTATAACACCAGAAAATCGACTATTAGTAATAAAATACAAATTCAACAAAGCCCATAAAACAAAGAGACACAGATTAAGATTGTGTGAGAGAGCCGATAAAGGGGAGGAAACGTTTAAGAGAGTGAAGAGCATGAGACTCTATTTTGAGTCTACCAATAAAAGTGTGCTTAGAAGTGTGCAAGTGAGATGTTCTTGCCTAGGTGAATGAACTTGATTATTGATGTCTTTTTGGCTTTCGTGTTAGGTTTTAATGCATCATTATCCCCACTTAAATTTAGACAAATAGAGCAAAATTGAACTCTAATTTCATATTTGAATTGAACAGTTGGAAGGATAATTATGAACTGATCGCCACATAGATGTAGACACATGGTACAAAATTAAAGTTCTAATTTGGAATTGCAATTTGAATTTCTCTCTGCTTCACCTATTATTATATATATAGATTGATTTATTCACTTATAAATTAGATTTTCAAAATAAAAAGTATATACATATAAAATAAAAAACACAGTTTTTTTTCCTACAAAATAGGACCACAAAAAAAAAATCTACTCACACGAGCAAAGCGCATGTGCTGAGGCTAGTACTTTTTAAGTCTTTTTGTTGTTGAAGTTTGTTAGAAATAGGATCTATTCTAGATCTAATTCCTCTATTGGTCTTATGAGTGTGACCATTATATCTTTGCCATTACGTTTTTCGTATTGCTTTTAAAACATATAAATGAAATTCTTGTTTCAAGTTTTGATTGATCTTATTTTTTAGGAAATAAATCTTAGGTAAGTCATCTAATGTTTGGTACACTGAATTAGAGTTACGACATGAATGGTAATCTTTATTACTAGGAATAAAAAGTGTTGTAATAGAATAACTAAACCTATTCATAAGTTTGGTTGTGAGATGTCACAATAGAATAAACTTATGATATATTTTAGGAAATATTTTACTCATATAATTATATTTTCTAAAAAATAAATTTTTTTTTTTAAATTTGAGAGAGAGAATAGATATTTAAGAAGTGCTACGATCACAACATTTTTACAACAAATCATGGGTGATTAGTTGTTATTAGTTCAAATTTGAACTTACCATTGAGATTACTTTTTTGTCCCAACAATAACAATCAGTAACAACTTACCACTTATAATTTATTATGAAAATGTTGTGGACATACATTTCTCATAGTGAGAAGTTACGTCCACAACATTTTTACAACAAATTATAGGTAGTTAATTGTTATTGGTTCAAATTTGAATCTACCACTGAGATTACTTTTTTACCCAAATTTTGATGATTTTTTTATTGTCATAATTGTTATGTGCGTATGAAAAGTTTATTTATTTGGAAATATATTAATTTAAGAAATTATTACACTTATTAAAGAATAATTATTACAACTCTTTTAAAAATGAATATTTATTCCTCATTTTAAAGAATAACTATTCATAAAGAATAACTATTTCCTATAATAAAAATATAATCAAACTACTGAATATCTAAACTACTGAATATCTAAACTTTATGAATAACTATTATATTACAATACCTATTACAACCCACCAAACATACACTAAATCTCTTTTGAATTGTTTTATCAATTCAAATATTTTTTTGTTCAAATAAATCAGACATTTTTAAGTTTTTCCAAAAAAAAAAAAGAGAGAGACGGATTTCTTTTGAAGAGAGATTTAAAAATATATATATATATATATATAGAATTCCTCCATAGTTAAGAATTTCTAAAAAAAAAATTTAATTGTATATTATCTTCAAAATTTTCAAGAAATTTCTCATTTTAGAAATTAAATGTTCTTGTGGTTTTAAACCTAATTGATTTAAAACTAAGCCTATAAATTCTATAGATTCCTTTTAATTAAGATGTCTTCTATTGTTTTAGAGAACATAAGGATATCATCAATAAACTATACAAAAATCATCAAGGTCTTTAAAGATGTTGTCCATCAATCTTTGAGTCTATATTAAGTCCAAAGGACATTACAATTCAATGATAATGTCCTCTAGGAGTGCTAAATGTTGTAAAAGTTCTAGACTCCTTTTGTTAATTGTTTTTGCTAGAATCCAAACTTACCGTCAAACTTGCTAAAAAAATTTGATCCATTAGTTTGGTTAACCAGGACATCAAATTATAATCGGTCATTATGCCTCTTGTGGTTGATTTTTATTCAGATTTTTCCAATTTTAATTTCACTATGGTTTCTTACCAGTTACCATAAAAAAAAGGTCTAAAGTGAGGGCTTTTTGTCTCTTCTATCAAATTTTTTTTTTTTTTTTCAAAATGTTCTTTAATTCAAGTATCAAACTCATCTACAATTTTTTTTAGTATAGATCATGTAAAAGACTCTAAAATTATCTTTTAATTTTAAGCTACATAAACGAGGATTTCTCGACCATTGTTTCTAAGAGTCTCCACTAAAAGAATTTCAAGAATTTTATAGATCCAATGAGATGAATCTAAAACATTAATTGTTTGAAAATGATGTCCAAAATGACAACAAAATACAAACTATCATATTGCTAAAAGATAAAAGTCATGAAGGGTTGCAACTTGCAACAAATTTGGAGTGGCATTCCAGTCACTCAAAACAAAAAGCATAATACAGATCTATTTATAATTACAATCACAAACATACAATAATAATAATAATAATAGTTACCATAATTATCAAAATTTATATTTAGACAAAAAGTAAAAGAGAAAAAAAAATTATATTCGGTTAAAGCACAAGCTATTGACTAATTTTTAATAATTTAAAACGTATATTGCGTTAAGAGTCTTATAACTTATCTAGTACTTTATGATATTTTCTAATTAAAAATATTTATGGTTCAAATTCTACATTTTCTGTTGTAACTATCAAATCATAAAAAATGAAATAAAAAAACCAAGAGGTACATTGCTTAATTCATTTCATTGTTTAAAAATGGATATTGCAACTGCAGTACTGCACTAAATTGTTACTGGTCTCCATGCTTCTATACCTACGATCTTTAAGAGGCTTTTTTGATGTAATAGGCAGAAAAACATATTGGGTCAGGGACTGCATATCTAAACCCAAAACTTTAGCTAATAGGCTCAGAGCACCCCAATTCAAATGCACACAACCAAGCATACTCATGCTCTCATGCATACCCCAAAAAAAAGGTTGTTTGACAAAACGGACCGCGGCCTATTGTCTCATGAAATGGATGAAGCAAAGGGGTGGTGTCACATGAGGCCCTAAGTCCAAGAATTAGAACAAGGGAGATGTAACATGAGGCCCATACAACTCTTGGGGTTCGCTTTCTATCCCATAAGAAAAGAAAACTTCCACTTACAATCTCCACGAATAGATCTAAATAGTGCAAAACCAGAAACATGGGCATAACTCACTCTATGGCGGCTGAGCTCTTGGGCCTACGGGATGATCTTATTTTAGCAAATAACCTCAATATTAGAAATTTGTACATTGAGATAGATGCAAAAGCTGTAATCACAATTCTTACTTCTCATGATATATTAACTAATATAAGTATATAACTCATCCATGTAATGCCTTGATTTTTTTTTTTTTTTTTTTGTTGATAAAGAGACTATAGCTTTCTTAAATTAAAAATTACTGGAAGATCAAATGGAATAAAAACAGAAATATCTTGTGAAACATCCTTCATCCAGACTAATAAAGGAAAAGAACATCTTGCTCTCCTAGCTAAATAGAAATATTTGATATTTGATTGCAGGCACCTCCTCAAGCTTTCTTAGGAAACCCACATTCACTACACCTACCGTGAAGAGAATCATTGCACGAATCTTTTGGCCAAGGAAGAACACTCTACTAGTGATAGTTTTATGTTGTACTTGCAACCTCCTTCCCTTATCTTGTACCCGTTATTAGCTAATGCTTTGGAGTGTTTCTTACCTTAAACTTTGTACTTCTTAACTATGTTTAATTTAAGTTCCCTTACACCAAAAAAGAAAAAAAAGAAGTGGGCTGCTCTATATGCAATTGAACTAGATTCAATAAATGGCTAGATTAGAATCTAGACCATGTCAAGAGAAGAAGCCCGTATTGTTTGGCCCAATAGGGCATCTCAAATAAGTCCATCCTAAAAATCATCCATCTAAATTCTTAAAGAAAAAGAAAAAGAAAAAGAAAAGCTTTACTTTTAAAAGAAAAGTCTATTAAAGCTTTAAAGCTAGGCCAGAAATTGTCAAACCAAAACCGTATGGACTGCGTCAGTAGAAGCAAACTATAGTACAATATTAATATGATCATGACCTGGTCCCCAGTCTTCAGTCTTCAGTCTTCACTTTCCTTGTCAGTGCTGTCCCCTTGCCCATGGAAGGGGCCGTAAGAAGGGTCAACCACTTTGACTTCAATAAAAGCCCACTAGCTAGTCATGACTTTGTAATTTTTGTACAATTTTTCTTTCCCTCACGCAAAGAAGATATTTGTGCTTTTTTTTTTTTTTCTTTTTTCTTTTTTATTTCACATCAAGGGCTCCAAACAAACACCATTGATTTTAATTTCTCAAAAAAAAAAAAAAAAAAAAATTTATTGTCCTCTACTTTTACTCCCAACCATGTAGTTTGCCAATCGAGTTGTCCTCTTCTCACTGTGGTCCATTGATAACGACAACAAAACAAACCAAACCAAAAAGGGTGCAAAATAATAATAATAATCAAGGGTAGTGGTAGAAATACTATTTAAATTTCAAAGTTTTTTTTTTTAATAAATATTTTTACTGTTGGTTTAAAACAAAATAGAGTTTTTGAATAATAGTGCTAAATAGGTCATTGATTTCATCTTTACGAAGAACTGAAGAAGTAGTCTAGTTTTTCCAACACGGTTTAGACCATGACTTCAAGTAGCAATATTACCATTTCTTGAAGTCTGTATCTGTATATAAGACTGATTCTATTCAAACAATTAGGGATTAGTTTTGTTGCATTAATTAAAACTAGCATGTAACCCATACAAATGTATGGATGTATTTAAAATTAAACATAATTTTTATTATGAAAATATAAATAATTAGTAAAATTATTTTAAAAAAAGCATGTAACACATCATAGTTAAATTTTTTTTTAAAAAAAAAAGTAAATGTAATTAGTCACATATTAAAAATCTTACCTAAATTTAATACTGCTTTTGATTTTTTTTTTTAATAATTTTTAATAAGATAAAACGTGTGGTGATCTTTATTGTGTGGTAATTTTTATTGAGTATATGTGATTGTTTTTTTTATTTGTTTAATTTTATAATTTATTAATATTATATTTTTAATATTTTGCCCTCATTAACTCACTTGGCACAAAACTTAAAAAACTTAAGTAGACACATAGCACAATCTTAAGTGGATAATTATGGTGTGGTCTCCACATAAATTTAAACACATGAGGTAAAATTGGATTCTAATTTTAAATTCTAATTGAACTTTCTCTAAGTTTTACTTATTAATATATATTGATCAGCTTACAAGTATAACTAGTCATTTTATAATGTTGGTCAAATTTTAGATATATATTGGAAGAAACCGTACAGTTACTTGTAAGTTTTAACATTAAATGTTTAAAAATCTATCGTTTTTTTTTTTTTTTTTTAATTTTAATTTTTAAGAAATAGTTTCAATTATGACGTCCACTTCTGATAATTATTACATCATGACACCAATGGGAGCTAAGTGGAACAGATTGCACTTTTCTTTACTTCCTTTTATATCTACAAATGTGAAATTAGCATTAACTTATGATCAAATTTGATAGTGTTAGGGATATATTTGGCATATTAGCTCAATATAATAGACTCAATCTCACTTACTTTGTGTTTAATATAAGTCTCCTACTTGTACTAGTAGTTTAGAGTTTAGTTTCTAATATATACTCGTATTATGATTCATTGTAACACACAGTTTGTACAATAAAAATATAGCTCTTACGGGTTTACGTAACTTTCGTGTTTTTGTGTTCTTATTCTATAATTCTACTTCTGTGTCTACTTTATCATATTCAACATAGTATATACATCAATACTAATATTTAACATGATATGATAGCAAAATTTCATTCTTGGCCTAAAGCAAAATATCTCTATAAAGCAAAGAAGATTCCCACGTTACAACTTTCAATATATGAGGAGGATGAAATCGGAAGAGTCTTATTCGCTTAAAGTCTAAACTACTGATTTAAGTCATTTAACACGTGACACACGCACCCCTAATCCAGTGCAGTTCCCATCGGCTAAGCACTGAAATCAGCACTTGATGTAATTGGCACTTTATTAAAGCCTTAAAGGGGCCATTTTCAAAATGAAACCACCTTTTGAGATGACTCGAAAAGGTTGTGTAGAAAAAAAAAAAAAGAAAAAAAAAAGTTAAAAACATATAAGTGAAAAACCCTGAAAAGAATTAATAATAACGAATGAAAAGTACAAGTGAAAAAGAGGGGAGAATATTCCTCTTATATTCATTATACTTTTGAAATATAATGAAATAATATATACTTTGTTTTTTCGAAAAAAATTATTCCCCTTATAGTAATGGTAGATCTTTAATAAATTTAATAAATAGTTCCCACTATAAATTTAAGACAATTTTTTTTTTGGGTGTTATAAGAGTACTTAAAAATTACTCATGTTTGAGTCTGCATAAACAATATATATATATATATATATATTTTTTTTTTTGGTACTAGGCTAACAAGCCCACTTGACAACATGCTATGCACCTCTCTACTATGTAATCAATATTAGTCATACTCATATAGTCACATATATATATATTATCCGGCGTGTAATGTTACGGACTTAGCGAAGTTTGATTTGTGGGCCATTCAATACACACAATGTACACAACTAGACCGGCAATTTAGATTGTTTAATTATAAGTAGCAAAGATTAAGAATTTTGGGTTAAAAAAATAGCAAAACTAGCAGATTAAGAAATGAAGAAATTGTTTAATACATGACGAGGGGTTCGTGGCTGTGTAGTTTGACACTCTTGTCTTCTGATTTATTTTTTTTGGTGCTATAAGAGTACTTAAAAATTACTCATGTTTGAGTCTGCACAAACAATTTTTTTTTTTTTTTGGTACTAGGCTAACAAGCCCACTTGACAACATGCTATGCACCTCTCTATTATGTAATCAATATTAGTCATACTCATATAGTCATATATATATATATATATATATTATCTGGCGTGTAATGTTACGGACTTAGCAAAGTTTGATTTGTGGGCCATTCAATACACACAATGTACACAACTAGACCGGCAATTTAGATTGTTTAATTATAAGTAGCAAAGATTAAGAATTTTGGGTTAAAAAAATAGCAAAACTAGCAGATTAAGAAATGAAGAAATTGTTTAATACATGACGAGGGGTTCGTGGCCGTGTAGTTTGACACTCTTGTCTTCTGATTTATTGTTTTCATATTTATTTATTGTTATTATTTATTTATATATTTCTTAAATCTTAACACAATTGCGTAGAACCAAAGAAGCCAAAAGCTTAGAGACAAGATATGTCCGTAGCAGTGGTGAGAGGACGACGTTATCCAAGTCCACCTTTTGGTGTATCCAAATATCTACCTTTAGCTTATTTTAAACATAAAATAAGTTGTTGCTTTACCTATGATATATATAAATTTTTTTTTTGCTAAACATGATATATATAATATAGTATAATAGAATAGGGTCAATTATATTTTTGGTCACGGGTTTTGATTTTGATTTTCTAAATTTAAAATTTTTGGATTTAATCTCTATAGTTTCTAAAATTGAATAATTTCATCCTTATGTTTATGGGGTCGATTCCACGTCTTTGATCCATTTGGTCACATAATTTTGTGGTTGGTTCAATTCGGTCCTTAATTAAAAAATGGCCATCTCAAATCTCAATATCATAATCACTTAAATAAATAAATAAAATAGATGAAGATTTTAGATGGTTTTTCTTTTAATATATATATATATATATATAAAAGCTCCATTAAATGGCCCTCCTTAATTAAAACTTAGATAGTACAACTTAGAAAATTATTAGGTACTCCCAGAGTACTATAAATGTGTACTCTCCCCTCTCACATAAATGATAGGTTCCAGTGTCCTACTATGAATTTAATTAGTACAACCCACTATTCATTTGATCCCTTTGTTCACATAATTTTGTGGTTGGTTCAATTCGGTCCTTAATTAAAAAATGGCCATCTTAAATCTCAATATCATAATCACTTAAATAAATAAATAAAATAGATGAAGATTTTAGATGGTTTTTCTTTAAAAAAAAAATAATATATATATATATATATATAAGCTCCATTAAATGGCCCTCCTTAATTAAAACTTAGATAGTACAACTTAGAAAATTATTAGGTACTCATAGAGTACCATAAATGCATACTCTCTCCTCTTACATAAATGATAGGTCCTACTATGAATTTAATTAGTAGAACCCGTCATTCATTTAATCCCTTTGGTCACATAATTTTGTGGTTGGTTCAATTTGGTCCTTAATTAAAAAATGGCCATCTCAAATCTCAATATCATAATCACTTAAATAAATAAATAAAATAGATGAAGATTTTAGATGGTTTTTCTTTTAATATATATATATATATATATAAAAGCTCCATTAAATGGCCCTCCTTAACTAAAACTTAGATAGTACAATTTAGAAAATTATTAGGTACTCTCAGAGTACTATAAATGCATATTCTTTTCTCTCACATAAATAATAAGTCCTACTTTAAATTTAATTAGTAAAACTCACTATTCATGTAAAAAAAAAATATATATATATTTATAGTAATTCAAAAGTACACAATAACTTTTCTAGTAACCCTTATGGCCCTCGTTAATTAGCTCACATACAGCACAACTATGCAAGTTACAAGTTACAATCATGCAAATGGGCATCTATTCGAATTGACAAATGAGATATTTCTTTGTCCTTTGATAGTTTCTGCGTGTCATAATCATGCAGCGCTCATATTGCATTCAATGACGCTTTTATTGTTAGTCAGTCCTCAGTCATTCTCAATTTACGATTATGAGAGAAAAAAGGCAACGAGTTTTTCCTATGGAAAAAGTATACAACAAAAATTTACTAAAATTTCAAAGCATTTTCACATTAGTTTACCGCTCACACAATTAAGATGGCACACGTAAAACCTCACATGTCTCGTCTATAGCCAACCATTGTAATTTATTATGGCTTTTGAGTCAAATTTATAGTACACTTTTTGTGTTAGAATTATATTTTCTCTCACTTGTATGTGTGTGTTTGTTCTTTATTTCTTAAAAAAAAAAAACCATTGTAATACCCTTTTTGTTCTGTTTGCACATAATTATACTTTCAAGCAAAATGAAATAAAAAGAAAAATAATTATCTCTTATGAGAGCGACTTCAAATAATTGCCATTGGGCATCATCTATAAAGTTATAGTGATAAGGACCAAATTAATGTCCTGCACTCCTGCGATCAAGCCAAGAAACTTACTCCGAATATTCCAATTGAGACCACTCATTTATTTATAAGTCTTCAAAAATCCCATAAAGAAAACAAAATGAATAAGAAAATATATTATATTCTACAGGTTTAGATGTCCTTTTTTTATTTTATTTTTATTGATAGAATTTGTTAATACATGGAGGTTGATTTTAATTATTTTGTATTGATATTTCAAAGTTATCTATATGAAAATATCGGAAAACCTAATTTTTAAAATATTTAAAAAAAAAAAAAACAATCACCAGAAAATAAATAGATTTTTTTTACACTGTTTTTTTGGATAAGTTTTTTATTTTATTTTTTTACACTGTTTTTAGTCCAACAGACAAACACTTATGCATCGCAATAAATGCACCTAAGATAACACAAATTCACAGTGGAGTTTACTATATACATAGATAACCCAGGTCCCACTGAAAAATAACTGCTTTAAGAATTTTCAAGAAAAAGTGGAGACAGACTATGGTGCAAGTAGACATATAAGACCTTCCAATATGGTAGTCGAGAGGAAAAATCTTTTAATCGTGGCATAAGAAAGATTGACAAGTACAGGAGTAAAGATTTCAGTAATTTGACGAACAAACCTATCCATTTTTTTGTTGAGCAAAAGGACATTATGATTTTTAAGTGATGTGTACTGTCTCTGAGTATCTTTTAAAGATGGTTTTTTTTTTTTGTTTTTTTGTTTTTTTTTTTTAACAAAACGATGGCATATATAGTCCTCTCGTCTTATACACGTCAAGTTATTATAGGGAAGAATTTTATTTGGTGACCCCAAGATTTGCTAGCAAGAGATTTTGACTTTCGAACTCAAAATTTCATAAATATCATAAGATTTTAGAAACTACTAAACAAACCTCCTAGAGTTAAAAAAGATGCTTCATATCACATATAGTTGATTGTGATTATTAATGCTCTGGTGAGTTCAGCAATCTTGAGTTCTTGACCATATTATATATATGCACCTTGATATTTTGCCTTGAGCCCTTGACCAACTTGGCCTTGACTTATTATATTTATTAGGATGTGGCGTAAAGTTGGTTCTTAGTGATGTTAATAATACAAAGCATAAAGCAGCTTTATTTCATCATAAAAGTTAACTAATATAATTGCATTTTTCAAGTGAAGTAAAAGTGGTTGAAATGTAAAAAGGTTTAAAAAGAAATAAGAAATAAGAAATATAAAGGCATTTTCTGTTTTCTAGTTTCTTTGAAGTATATTGTGGGCATCAATCATGCAATCTTTCGTTCTGTTTTGCTTCTTAAAGATAAACCTAGAGTCATGACAAACTATAGCTAGAGAAGAAGGTTAATATAGTGAGACATTTATATGGTTTAATTTGTAAAGGATATCATGCTAAATTTGAGCATGTTTCTAATTTATGCATGTTATATGTACACAAATGTTGAATAATAAATTAAATTAAGGAAAAGGTTAACGGATGCCCTAAGGGCATTGATTTATACAATATTTTTAAAAACTTTTTATGGGAAAATAAAAAAAGAATTGATTTTTTTAATTGCATTTTATATTTCTCATAAAAATTTTATAAAAACTTTCCTAAAATTGTCTATTAACAGATGCCCTAAGTACATCTGTTAATTAAACTCAAAAATCAATCAATATATATATATATAGTTAAAAATTACAATATTAGTAAGTTGTCTTTACTTTAAGTGAAAAATTGTAATAGACATGTATGCGCAATTTTAAATTTTCACTTTTCATTATGAATTCATTATTTCAACTAATTTCTATGACATACTCTATTTCTTTAGCCTCTTGAGATTAAAAAAAAAAAAAAAAAAGTTATCCTCTTAATTTCATATTAATTCAGTTTAATAAAACCCTATTCAAGTTTTCACGACATTATTTCATAATATTTCTTTAATATATTTTGAAAGTTTTATACAATCTTTCACATGGTAATTTAAAATATTATACGTGCGATGCACGGGTTCTTTGCTAGTTAATAATATAAGGCTGAACAACCACAGGGTGCTTAGATTTTAGCATTCATAGTTTGCAACCAACTATATATATTCACATCACATGACATGATTAATTTGTCAATGACTAAACTTAGTGCATGTGGTTAGGTAGGGAAGTGATAAAGATAGAAATAGAATAAAGGAATTTTTTTTTTTTTTGAAGATGGATCAATATCTTCTCTTATTTGATAAAATAGAAAGAAGAAAGGAAGGATAAAAGGAGAGCAATAGGAGCAAAATATAAGAAAAAAAAAAAGCTCTACATCTCGTCTCACTAGATTATTAAAAACAATTTAATACAAAAAATATAATAAGAATTTAATATAAGATACTTTGTTTTCTCTCAACTTTCCTCTCCATCGTACTAAACGTTTGTAATGAAAAACATAAAACCTTCTTTTCTTTTCTTTTTTCGCCATCCTCTACTTTCTCTTACTTTTTCCTTTTGGTCCTAGCTACTTCGTCAAAATAAAGCCAGTGGTCCAAACATAACTCTTTATTACTGTCTCCAAACATGAAAGAGTAGGAACAAAATTAATATGGGGAACCATAGATATCCCTATCATAATCATATTCAGAAGTACTGCCAAACCAAGAATATGCCTTCTTCTTATCAAAAAAAAAAGAAAAAAGAAAAAAAAGAATATGCCTTCTTGGTTTCCGTCTCAACCTTAAAATCCAACAAACTATGCATATATATGTTTTGCAAAGCGAACCTTCTTGGAAGCTGCATACGAAGAATATAACCCCACTCTCTCTCTCTCTGCATGCTCTAACAATGTTTATGTGGAGACATGTTTACAGTAGCAGTAGCAGTAGCAGTAGCCCACATCTTTAACATTTTTGGAGAATATTCTCTCTTTTTGGAATGTTTGGCCAATTTTCACCTACTAACTGCATGCCACGTGGATATTTTCATAGTGCTGTCTCTTCAAAATTTTAGAAATAATAAAATAATACTACAGTCATAAACTATTTTACAATATTTTTACAGACAGATAATATGATAAATTTTTACTAGTTTTCATATAGATCCTCCATTAATATCAACCGTTTGTAAAATCATGTAGTTTTAGCATTTTCTGAAATAATAATAAGTTAGTGTATAATAAAAATAATGTCATATACAAGTATTGTGCCAATCAATTTATCAACTCAACAAGTTGTGAAAAAAATTTGCATGTTTACTCATGTGATTGAGTTGTGATCATTAAATCAAACGATTATTAGTGATATATATATATATATATATCGCGAAAAAAGAAAGAAGAAGTAAGCCATTCTCAAAACATTTTGTCAAATGCATGAAGAGTCCCGAGATAAATCAAAATGAAACATTGTTATAATTGTAAGATTTTTGTTAAGTAGCTCAACTGACACTTCATTCTATTTTCCATAAAAACGTTTAAGGTTTAAACTCTTCAATTATCTTGTTATTCGACAAGTATGACGAGCATATGGAGGTCATATGTCATGTGTAATTTCAAAAATATATCATAATAATATGTTTTAAGATAACAAGCAAAAATGACATGATGATCAAGTGGCATGTATCGTTCAAAAATATAATTAAAACTATATGACATCAACAGGATGATCAAAGTTGACTAGAGGTTAAGTGTCATATTGAAAGCTTTATATTCCAATTTGTATGCACGTATATAGGTTTCATGAATTATGCATTTACATGGTACATGCACATGATGAATATTCCTAGTTGCTATTATAAAACAAACAACTCTTGTTATATATGTATACTTAATGATTAATTATCTTCTTAACTAAAAAAAGTTGTAATATGAATATTTTTGAAAAAAATTAAGAATCTTGAAGGCTTGTAACTAGTAAACTGAATATAAAATGAAAAATTAATAGATATGATTCTACTTTCTTCCATAATTATTGTGGCTGTGAGTTCAAACTGATGTATGTATTATTTATCAATAATGTTTTTATGTTTCATGTTAATGGGTGTACTTAGGGTAATTGTTAACAAACTATTTTAGAAAAGTTTTGACATCACTTTTACGAGAAATAAAAAAAAAAAAAAAAACTGTCAAAACATTAATTTTTTTTTCATTTTTCATAATTTTTTTTTAAAAATGATTCACTAATAAATGCCCTTAGGATATTAGTTAACATTTTCCTTTTTACATTTAAGAAATTAAAAAAAAATCAATAAAATTATTAAGCTAAGAGAAGAATTGAGGATTCCTAGAAAAATCTAGAGTAAGCCATCAAAGGGTTTCGATAAGTTGAACATAAAACAAAGAGGGAAGCATGCCTGAGTAGGAAACATGGGTGTACGTAGCTGTGAGAAGAGTGGATGAGAATAATACTGTCCTTAGTGCCTCGTAAATTCGAACCTTACTTAGCCTCTTTTTTGGTTTTTTGAGAGAAACGAATCTTAGTTAGAATAATACCTTGGTGTCCTTATACCAATCACCTCATCTATTAAACTTAGGCCATGTGATTGATGATAAGATTCTGATTTATATATGTCACATCCTGACCTGATTTTTTCTATGATTTATTTTTGGACAAATTGCTGTATAATTTACATTACATAATTAAATGATAATTATAAATTAAATATCATTTTATTTTATTTTATAGTTTCAGCAAATTAAATTCTTTACTCAATTTGGAATTAACATTTTTGGGGATCTAGAGGGAATAGGGAATTATCACGGGTAAAGAAAAGCATCTACTTTTCATGTGAAGATTGAATATAAATTTTCCTTATAATTTACGGTAAACCCAATAATTTATTTTCTACGTTTTTTATACATGTATTATATATATTTATATACCATGGCATGTGCAATTTTTTAGTTTTTAATGTTCTCTTGTTTTTCTTGGGAACAAGTAAAATAAAAAATATATGAGAGAAGTTTAAGGGGGCATAGCTTTCTTATAGTTGAAATTTACATTTACTTACTTCTATATATTTTGTATGTATTACAATTTACAGAACATAAAAATTGTCTTGCAAAACTTGACGTAATAATGCGTATATTTTCTCATTGTCTTTATATGTTGTTCACTTCTTTTGATCAATATATCTATATATGTGAGGGAAATTTAATGATTTTCAGGCATATATTTAATAATTAAATAATAAAGTTAATAAAATAAAATAATAACCATGAAAACATTAAAATTTATGATTAATTTTTGAAGTAAAGTTGAATATCTTTGAAGGATTTTAATTATGATTTTTTTTTTATTCCTTGTAAGAGATTGATAATTTAATTAAGTAGAATAAAATTGTGTTAAGTTGTTTTTATAAAAAATAAAAATAAAAATAAAAAAATAAAAAAAAATTGCTAACAGGTTGGACCGCACGGTTCTTGCCACCAGTTTGTGCGGTCCAACTCTGGTTTTAGGGGTTCATAGAATTAACTAAAAATCCGGTTCTTTAGGCTTAAAAAATCAATTTTTATCTTAGTTTCCGATTTTCACGGTCCGACCTTCTGGTCCGATTCGGTTTTGAAAACTATGCATATATTTCTATATATTTAATTTGCATGTATTACAAAACACAAAATATTGTCCGGAAAAACTTTATATAATAAGGTATATACAAGACTAGTATACATTATTTGCATAAATTTTATTCACTCTTTCTTATAGATTAAATCTACATATACTTCTATATATTTTGCACCTATTACAAAACACAATTGTCCGGAAAAACTTTATATAATATGATATGTACTTACTATACTAGTACATTATTTGCATAAATGTTATTCACTTTTTCGAGTTATTTACAATTCACTCTTGGTCTGCAGTGATGACATTATCTCTATTTTGGATCAATTCACTTTTGTCAAGTGATGCATTTTACATTTTTTGTTTGATTCTTCAAATCAATTCATTATTCGCCTGTGATTGTCACTTTCAATTCACTCTTAATTAGACAGGTGGCCAGCGATGCAAAATATTATATATCACTTCTTCGAGTCAGATCACTCATGGTACGTGACACATTATACATTTATTGTTTGCTTCTTCGAATCAATTCATTCTTGGTATTTTTTTTATAGGTATTTTTTTATATATAGAATTTTGACTTATAATGTTTCTTTTTGATGATTTTTTTTTATTAGAAACTTTACTAGTTGAGCTGATTAGAATCTACTATTCTTAGTCAATATTAATGCATATAGCTTCTTCAAGTCAATTCAGTCAGTGATGTATTATACATTTTTTGTTCACTTCCTTGCTTCTTCTTCTTGTTCACTTCTTCAAGTCATCAAATCACCTCTGGCTAAATAATATATTATTATTGGCTCTAGTTTTTTGCTTACAAGAAGGGGCAAGAGATTTGAATTTTCTTTAGGAGAGAGACTAGATAATACTACTTGACCACAAGGTTATTTGATATATGATGCACCGCCTCTAGCTAGCATGTGATCTCTTAATATTTTATTGATAGAATAGACTGAAGCAGTTAGAGAAATATCCTCTCAATTTATCAAGTCATTGAAATAGACAATGAAACTTTGACTACAAAGTTACAAACACGAAACGTGCTAAAATTCTATGAGAAATCGGAACAATTTGTACATTTCTCGAGAATAGTTCAAGATTACTTCTTAAATTTGCTTGTATCAAATTGTCTAGCTAATGGAGTTGTCCAATGGATTGCTGCTAAGGCTAATTAGTTTGGCTTACTCACTTAATTGGCTTGCTTAATTTGTTGCATCAAGAACTAAAAAATCTGTTTATTTCAAGATGGTCTTGCAACAAATAACATTGAGTTCTCTTGTTTTTACTGTTTTTTTTTTTTTTTTTTTTTTTTTTTTAAATTTATTTAAAAGGTATGATAAGATTTAAAACTATGACATTTGGTTTATGATGTTTGTCCATTAGTATTACATCAAGACACCAATTTTTCCTTTCATTTTAGTGTGTAGGAAGGATTTGAAACTAAGTTTAGCAAAAAAAAAAGACAAAAAGACAAAAAAATACTTCACTTATTGAGCTAATTGGAATTTATAATTGGTTCTAAGTTGGGTGCTAACTAATATCACTTTCTATTATATATGCTTTAAAAATAAAAGGAAGTATCAAAGTACTAGCTTGCATGAAACAGCCAACATTGACGAGCCAAGAGATTTATTTCTCTCCTTCCCAGCTTCCTTTCGCGCCACTCTTTCCCCACATTTTACTTGAATTATAATTGAGATATCAAAAAAGCTTTGGTGTGGGAACAATTGGAAAAAGAAGCTCTCCCATGCTCCCCTTTTTCTATGTCGTACGATTGTGATAGGGCAAGTAACTAAAAATTCCTAATTTTCTTCTGCTACTCTCTCTCTCTTGTTATTGGAGAGTAGTTGGGATTCAACTCATTTGAGAGAATAAGTCGGAAATAAAATCTAGCAAGAGATTAGTGGGGGAGAAAAAAAAAAAATACAAAATAGAAAACAAAAAGACAAAAAAGCCTAACACAATAAAGTTTCATATCATCTTTTGTTTAAGTTCACTAGTTTCATGTCAAACATAACGAAGCCTCAACTCTCATTTTTACTTTCCCAAAAAAAAAAAAAAAAAACTCTCATTTTTACATTTATATTTAGAAAGTTCACTAATTGAGCCAACTAGAATTTATAATTAGTTTTAAGTTACGTGCCAACCAATATCACTTTTTATTATATATGCTTAAATAGGAAAAGGAAGTAACAAAAGCACTAGTTTGCATGAAACAACTAACATTGTAGAGCCAAGAGACTTATTTCTCTTATTCCCTTACTCCCTTGTATCTCTTTCCTAATTGTTACATAAATTATAAGTGAGATATTAAAAATGTTTTGGTGTGGGAGAAGAAGCTCTCTCATGCTCCTTTTTTTTTTTTTTTTTTTTTTTCTTTCTATTTTTAATTTTACCCATGTCATGCAAAAGGGCAAACAGCCCAGCAACTCTTAGCCTTAGGGGTGTGCAGCCAACCCACCAACCCGCCAAAACCGACCCAACCCAACCTAACCCGTCGGGTTGGGTCAATTTTTAGGGCTTGGTGGGTTGGGTTGGGTTACAAAAATTTTTTTGATGGCGGGTCGAGTTGAGTTCAGGTTATAAAATTCCAAACACACCAAACCCGACCCAACCCACCTATATATTTAATATATATTTAAAATATATTATATAATTAAGATTTTTTTTTAAATAACCAGCTTTTCATATCCTATATAAAAGTCAATTAGTTCACACAAATCCTAGTAAATTACTATTATTGTTTAGTCATTAGTGTTGTTTGCCTTTAAGGAGTTATATTGATACTAATCTTTGGGTTTTTTTAATATATTTATATTTATATTTTTTTTGCTCAATTTAATAATAATAATAATAATAAAAATTGCCCAACCTATGGGTGGGTTGGGTTGGGTTGGACTTAAATGATGGGTTGGGTTGGGTTGGGTTGGGTTGGGTTAGGTTGAATTTTTTTTAACCCACCATGGTGGGTTGGGTCAAAAAATCTCCTTAACTTGACTCAACTCGACCCATGCACACCCCTACTTAGCCTAACACAATAAAGTTTAATATTATTTTTCATTTTAGTTTTCCAGTTACATGTTGTTAAATGCTTCTAGGATCATTTTATCAAACAAAACTGTACTTTGGGTTAAGTAATATGTTTAAGTTTGATGAGGGAGTATAATTGAGTGTGTGTATGTATTTAGTAGTTAGTTTGTTTCTATAAAAAATATAAAAATAAAAAATAAAATAAAAAAGTAAGAAGATCCAAAAAGCTGCCTAACTTGATAAAATGTTTTGGCGTAGTGCTATCCTTTTGGATCAAATTCACCATCATCCAAAATTTTAGAGAAAAAAAGAACTACTTTCTTAAGAAAAATGAGCTTACTAATATTGCATAAAATAAAGAATATTGAAACCTACATCTACAAGATTTGTTCTCGTCAATAAAAAAAATAAAAAAATTGTCAATGCTTTATTTGTCTATTGAATAGTTTTCAAGAATATTGTATAGTATTTAACTCAAAAAAATTGTGAATTCTAAATTTTTTCTACTATAGTATTTGTTATAGCATAGTTTTAAAAAAATTGTCAATGCTTTATTTGTCTAGTGAAGTTAAATACTGTATTTTTTATAGTTTTATAGAAAACATTACATAGTTAAAAACATCATATTAAAGAATTATAAAAAAAAAAAAAAAAACTCTACAAAATTCTTTTAAAAGAAAGAGAGAACTAAATGTAAATTAAATTATCTCCATTAGGAGACATAATATGGTCCACATACATTTTATTTTAATTATTTAATTATTATTTATGTAGAATTTTTATTTATTTGATAATAAGAATGATAGATAAAGATCCATTCTATTAGGATTCTTTTTGTGAACAGACATTTATAACGTCGTTCGGTAAAATAGACATATTTTGGTGAACAAACATATTCTTTGATGGGAGGAGTACAAATAGAGAATTGACGTTAAATTGAAGGGATCCCTAGTCTAGCCTGTAAAAGCCTGCGTTCTCCATCAAAATAGTTTCAAAGGAGAAGGTCATAGATTATAAGATTTTCTTCTAATTATTTGCTTTACATTGGGATTTTTTTTTCTTCTTTTCTTTCTATGAATCATTTGAACAACAATGACTAGAGGTATGTTTTATTTTCTTCCACCGCTTTAGATTTCTTACACTAAACAGTATATTATAAATAGTAAAAAAGTTTATATAATTGGACATGATTCGATGTTCGTACCATACTAAAATAGAATCATTTAAGTGGGCAATGGCCAAAAATGTTTTAAGGGTACACAATATTTGCCACTTGTACTTCAAAAGTATACAAATAAAGCATCAGTATCAGCCATTCTAAAAATATCACATTTTAACGCATCAAAAAGTTACTTTATTATTTTAGCACCCCATTTTACAATACAAAATACACCATATCTTATATTCTTTAATTCAATACATTAAAATAATACATTAAAAAAACATTTAAAAAACTCCAACAATATAAAAAAATACAGAATACAAAACACTATATCACCCACTACCACCACCACCCATAGCCCACCCCCACCACAACCCACCACTATTACAAACCCACCACCACCAACCAAAATCAACCCAACCACCACCGGCCGCTATAAACACAACCACCAAAATCAACACACTATAACCCACCAAAATCAACCCATAGAACAACCTAAAAAACACTACCACACACCAAGAGAGAAGTTTCTCTCTTCGAACCACTCTTGATTTGATTTAAAATCATGTAAAGTGGCGTAGCATCCAAAAAGCTTTTTTGGCGTGAATGGTTGCGTCAAGAAATTTAGTGGAAAAATAACCATGAAAAATTATATATATATGTATATATATAGAAAGGGAATAAATGAATTGTTGGACTTTCACTAGCTCTTTTGTGATATTAAGGTAATTTTTTTTTATTATAATTAACCAGTTTTTTAGGCGCAACTATATATTGCATGGTTTTGTTACCCTGAAGGGCATGCCTCTACCACTACTACCATATGTAGTAGTGGTATACTTATACCTTGAGCTCATGCTTATAAGGTATAGGTGGGGCGCTTTTTTCTTCGATGTGGGACTCTACACAATGCAGGCCTATGTCGAACGATGAACAAAATTGCGAGAAAGTGTATAAGCATGCCACCCAAAAATTCAGACGTTGCAAAAACATGCCTCCGCGGATACAAACATTCTTGCGGGTAGATTCTTCCCCCACAATAAGATTTTTGGGTTCAATCACACTTCAATCATTTTTTTTTTTTTTTTAAATCCACATTAAGCAGTTAAAGAAGTATTTACTTACTTGCTTTTGTTATTTTTCAATGTTGTGTGACTCATTAAATTTCTCCTTATGGAATATGTGAATGCATCTGTTATCAAAAGCCATTCTTAAAATATGACTCATAATTTGTGAAGTTTAGAATTAATAAATGCTCAAAAATAAATTATAATGTACATTTTTCAAAGAAGAAAATACATTTATTATTATTATTTTAAAAAATATACTTGTTAATGATTCATTAGCTTAAAAGTACAAATTCATTATGATTGTGTTTGCTTGATTGGATATATTACTGGAACCTTTATCATTGTTAACAAAAAAAATTTACTGGAAGCTTATGCCTCTAGTATCAAAAACCCCCAACGAATATGTACACATACGAAGTTACGAGTATTTTAACTATTGTTCTAGGTCAGCTCCATGGGCGATAGGTTTTGATGGTGAAATAATTGGAAGGTACTCATGATTCATGAACTCAACTTTACTGTTTTACATGAATGTCATTTTTTTTTTAATGAAACACATGAATGACAAATCGGCAACAAAATATTGAAGATTTTGATTTTTCAATTGTTCATTTCAAAGGACACATGTTGAATTTTATGTGCTGCTCACCCGTGAAACCTTACATCAAACAAATACTGCAGCTACAATAAAATATCATTAACCTCGTCGCACGCGCTCTACAAGTGTAATGAGGCTTTATTATTATTATTTTTTTAATTTAATATAATTTTTCAATTTGAATTTATCTATTATTAGTAGAGTTACACAAGAGATTTTTATAAAACTAAAATTTAGAATTTTAAATAGAGTAAATTAAAAGGTTTAGTGAGTACTAGTTTTTTTTTTTAAAAATGTATCAAACGTATATGAAATATGTTTAAAAGAGATGCTACGTCCACAACATTTTTACAATAAATCATAGGTGGTTAGTTGTTATTGATTCAAATTTAGACCTAACACTAAAATTGTTTTTTTGCCCCAACAATAATAACTAGTAACAACCTGCCACTTAAGATTTGTTATAAAAATATTGTGAAAATATTGTGGACATATCATTTCTCTATGTTTAAATAGAGAGTGTGCTAATTTTTAAAAAAAAAGTTTTCCACGCAATTTTTTTTTTGAATATTTTTGAATTACAATTTTAAGCCTATTTTTTTTTTATTTTTTAAGAATAAGGATTATCTAATTAGATTATGAGTATTTTTGAATTTTTTTTAAACCATAACTAACTTTCTAAATTCTCTTGATATATAGAAATAACATTTTCACAAAAATATTACAATATTTTCACAAAAAAAAAAAAAAAAAAAAAAACAGAGACTTAACGTAACTTAAAATTGAGATTTTTTTTTTTTTTTTTTTGGTATTCTTAGAATTTATTTTTAAAATATATAAGAGTGGATAATGAACTCCAAATGGCAGCAAGGAAGAAAGCACCACGTGTCTATGGATTATATGAAATAATTGAGATGGGTTTATTCTCTTTTTATAGCATATTCACTCAATGGCTTAAAATTCAACAAAGTGACTCAGATGCCATCTGGGTAGTGATAGCCAATTAAACAAGACGAAAAAAGAGTGCTTATTAGCAGGTTGAAACATCACAAGAGAATATTTCTTGGGACATGTCAATTTCATAATATATTGAATTGATGAAATGTGATCGATTGACACTTTTTATTTATTATTTTTTTACATAAATTCATTATTTTTATTTATTCTACTACTTGTAATTCACCACTTTAACCATTGTAAAATTAGGGTGTATTCGTACTCTGTACTCTGTAGTATTGTTGATAAGATTCAAAACATCAGCTTTAATTAAATGAAACTTCAAGGCTTCAATTGTAAGTAAATAAAAAATGTTGTCAACAAGGAAAATTGTAAATGTTAATAACAAATGCAGATTATGATCTTCTACAATTATTAGGATAACTCTACCACATCATCAATAGTTTTAATAAATATTAAAGATTGATAGTCAAAATTTATTTAAATATTAATGATATGAAAAATTGAAACTTCAGAGCTTCAACTATAGGTAAATGTCTGACAACAAGGAAAACATAAATGTAAATAATAAATGTAGAATTGTGATCTTCTATAATTATTATAATAATTCTACCATGTTATCAATAATTTAAATAAATATAAAAAATATTGATAGTCAAATTTGTTTAAATATTAATAATATGATAAAATTTAGTTTTTTTAAGAAAATAAATATAAAATTTTAGGAATTTCATAATGAAATTTATAACTTTAAATTTCATCTTTAGGGTACTTCAGTTGTAAAAAGGGAAAAAAATGTTAAACAGTAAATTGATCTATTCCTATATCTTTTGATAATATTAAACTAAGTAATGACAAGTTGGTAACCAATACGATGTTCCTAACTACTTCATCTCCAATCCCAACAAAAAGAGCCTTTTATTTTTACTTATAGGTGACTTATAAAATAAAAAAGGGACATCAAAGTGAACAATTAGAAATATAAAGAAGAGAAGTGGCTTTTGGGCTCACTTAACTATCACAATTTTTAATGAAACAACAAAAGTGCTGCTTTGAAAAAGATTAGGTATGTAGTTCAATCTGTACTTCTGGGTGTTTTTAACAACAATGTTTAGGATTCAAATCCTTGTTCCCATTATAATTGTTGAATTTATAAAAAGAAAAAAACTAAAGGGTCTAATTAACACTTAACAACATTTGATAATAGACAATTTTAAAAAATAAAAGTTTTAGTATCATTTTTATGAGAAATATAAAAATTAAATATGTCAAAAAAAGTAATATTTTTTAAAATTTGGTTCATAAAAAATTTTTAAAATTAATATTTTTAAAATATCTGTTAACTTTTATTATAAATAAATAAAAAGAACATTAATCTATATAAGTAAGAGTAAATAAATATCAAGGAGACAAAATGACAAATGCAGAGCAAGATAACGGCAGTCTTGACCGAGTCAAACGGCGCGTGGGGAAAAGAAAACCCCAAAACCAGGCACCATATAAATCCAAAAGCGAAATGACAATTTTACCCTCTTCTTATTCTTAACAACCAAGCAAATAAAGCCTTTAAAAAAACAACATTGTTTATAATTTTTAAAAAATGGCCAAACATAACAAGACGGCGGTGAAACCAAAGACAACGGTTCCTCGGAATAAGTTCTGCTAACTGTCATTACTACTAGTTAACAGATAAGCACTTTGGTTTAGTCCTGCCTGCCCAGCTACCAAAATACCTAATAAACTTCACCCATTCTATCACACATCTTTTCCTCATCTACTAGCCGTTCGATTAAAAATCAACGGTTGAGATTAATCCTTAATCTTGCTCCCCTCCCCCCCTCTAAATTACTTGTTCACCTTAAAAAAAAATTAGAGGGAAAAAGTTAACTGATACTGAGTATTAGTTTACGAAATATTTTTAGAAAAAAGTATTTAATTTTTTTTTATGGCCTTTTATTATTTTTATAAAAATAGTGTCGAAAATTTCTTAAAATAATTTATTAATAATTACTTTTAGGATATCCGTTAATAATTTTTAGTACTTAGTTAATAGTTCTTGAAGTATTTTTCTCACAATTTTAGATTCACATAAAACAAAGAAAATGTAGTGTTTAATTTCTTAATTAAAGGTAGAGTACAAGAAAAGTGAATTTAGAGGGATACTATAAAACTTATAGCATAAATCTTATAATTCAATTTTTAAACACAAAATTAAGAAAAAAAAATAGTTGAAAGATTTATTTATTACTATTGTTAATGTAGCATTAATCATATCAATTTGTAAGTGTTTTTTTGTATATAAATTTTGTTACTTTCAAAGTGAACAATACTTATTTTAGCATCGCTGGGTTCAAGCTCAGCTGACATTCCATCTTTAATGATAAGATGAGATGGTCGGTTCAATCCCGTCTCGAGACATATAAATAGTTTCTTCAAATAAATAATAAGAACTCATCAACAACTAAAAAATAATAAGAAGAAAAATACTTATTAAAGATAATTTTTTTTAGAAAGTAATTAAAGATACTTGTATCTTCTAAAAAATTATCCCTAAATTAAATAATTTGGATTTTCTTATACTAATGGTAACATTTAAACCAAGACCATTAATTACTAGTACCATTCTAAACATTTATTTAAAAGTTAAAATGGCAAGTGGGAGTTATAGATATCCTAACATGTAAAATTTATTACTCTACCATTTCCCATTCTTTAAATTTCCACATTTGGAATAATTTTATGTTTTAATTATAAGCTGATTTTAGTGTGTTTTTTTTTTTTTTTTTTTGCTTCAGTTATTCTCTCTCTTTCTCTATCCTTCAATTCTTAGTATAAATAGACACCTTGTGAAAGAGCGAAAAACCACCAAACGGCTATAAATGACGTTACAAGTTCTGCAGCACACACAAAAACACACACACAAAACAGACACACAAACACACACATAGAGAGAGAGAGAGAGAGAGAGAGAGAGAGAGAGAGAGAGAGAGACTTTAAGGTCGTTGGGTTTTGTTGGGGTTAACTTCGCCAAATTTCTCTTTGAAATTTTAGGCCTTTGGTTTTGGAGGAGGGGTTATTGATCTGGGTCTCAAAGATCTGATTCTCCTTTCTCACTGAGAGAGAGAGAGAGAGAGAGGGAGAATTGGGCATTTTGTTTTTGGTTCATCTTCAATATATACATAATATTTTATAGTATATATATATATAGTTGAGAATCATGTCAGATGGGTATTATAGTTCTAAGAAGACTGATGACATCTGCGAAGAAGTTTGTGGCCAGGTACAAATCCTTTACCAATTCTATACTTGTTCAATTTTCAAACTTTTAACTTCTTTGTTAAAGATTTTGGGTTATTTGAAATTGGTATCTTTAGTTATTGGGAAACGATTTTTCATTTCTGGGATTAAGGGAAAGTGGGTGTGTTTTTTTTCTTTGTTTTGTTTAGTTTATTTGCTTAAGTTTTTACTTGTTTCTAGTATTCGTCTTTCCCAATTGACACTACTCTTTTCAGTTTTATGTCCTTATTCCTATTTTTGCTAATTAAATTTAGTTTTGGGGTTTGCTTTTTGAGATTTTCAGTAATAGTTATCTCTCAGTATCTTTGGTTTTATCTGATTAAGGATAAAAAAAAAAATTGGGATTCTTTTAACTATATAAAGTGCCCCAATATCTTTTTTTCTATACATATACCTGCACATAGACCTATATTCACGCCTTTTTTAACTCTAGAAGTGTTTGGTTGATGGGTTTGTTATTATCTAGATGGAATTTAATTTCAGAATTGGCATATGAATTGTTTTAGGGATAGAAATTCGTGTGTGTCTTAAATTCTTGAATTTTTAAGTTTTAGCCCTTTTGTAAGATCCTTTTTTTAGTGTCATTGTCTGAGAAGTGAAAGGTGTGGAGTTTGTGTCTGAAACATTGGTCATTTCGACTTTACAAGTTTTGGATTTTCCTTTCTCAAGATTCTATTTTTGTCTGAAGGTCAGGCGGCTATTGAACTAGTATTTGGGGCTTTTAGCATCTGAAACTTTTTCTTTTCTTCTAATAAATCTATTTAAATGTTTAGAGCAAACGGAAATGGTGTTATATCCCTGGGATTTGTTAAAGTTTATATCATTTCATGTAAACAAGATTAATTCGGTGTGTGTGTGTGTTTTTTTTTTTTTTTGGGTACAAATAGTCATAGTATCTTATAGTGTATTTTTTAAATGCACAGCAGGGAACTCCTACATCCCTGAGCATGTCAAGACTCCGGTGTATCCTGCGAGGGTTGGATTTGAGGACATATCTGCTCTTGTTTGTGTTTGTCCCATTATGCATTGTTGGCATATATGTACATGGGCAGAAGGTCACTTATTTCCTAAGGCCACTATGGGAATCACCTCCAAAGCCATTTCATGAGATCCCTCACTATTATAATGAGAATGTATCGATGGAGACCCAATGCAAACTTCATGGGTGGGGAATTCGTGAATCACCAAGACGAGTCTTTGATGCAGTTCTGTTCAGTAATGAGCTTGACATCCTTACAATTCGGTGGAATGAATTGTATCCATATGTGACACAGTTTGTTCTTCTTGAATCAAACTCAACATTCACAGGTGTGCGTAAACCATTGATTTTTGCAGGGAACCGTGATAAGTTCAAGTTTGCTGATCCTCGGCTGACTTATGGGATGGTTGGAGGAAGATTCAAGAAAGGCGAAAATCCATTTATTGAAGAGGCATATCAGAGACTAGCACTTGACCGGCTTTTGAAAATTGCAGGCATAGAAGATGATGACTTGTTGATAATGTCTGATGTTGATGAGATTCCAAGTGCCCATACAATTAATCTCTTGAGGTGGTGTGATAACATCCCGCCTATTCTTCACCTTCAGCTTAGAGACTACTTGTATTCGTATGAGTTTTATATTGATAACAAAAGCTGGAGAGCTTCGGTCCACAGGTACCAGTCTGGCAAGACTAGATATGTACATTATCGACAAACTGATGACCTCTTTTCAGATGCGGGGTGGCATTGTAGCTTTTGCTTCCGCCGTATCAGTGAGTTTGTTTTTAAGATGAAGGCTTACAGCCATAATGATCGGGTCAAGTTTTCTCATTACCTGAATCCCGATAGGATTCAGGATATTATATGCAAAGGGGCTGACCTCTTTGACATGATGCCTGAGGAGTACACATTTAAGGAGATCATTGGGAAGTTGGGACCTATTCCTCATTCTTATTCAGCAGTACATCTTCCAGCATATTTGCTGAACAATGCTGAGAAGTACAAATATCTGTTGCCTGGTAACTGCAAAAGAGAAAGTGGCTGAGTCTTGAAAAAGAGGTTCCTCTGTATAGATTGGAGATGCAGATTGTGCATTGCACTGAACAGGGCTCAATTGGATGATTAATGGTCTTGGTGAAGCAGCAATACAAGTATACTACCTTATATCTAATGAAGTTAGGTCACTCCCTAGAGAGATTATCGGAGGAACTTGTCAGCGCCTCGGAATTTGACAGAAAACTCTCTATATCCTCCTTTTGGTGAGTTGGTGTTTCTTCCAGTATGGAGGCATGCCAATTTTCTGAGTAGGGAGCTCACTGTGAGAGAATAGTCTATGGCTGTGACTAGTTTATGTATCATTTCTTGCCAGTGTAGCATGATCTCCCATATTGCAAAAATTCATAATGACATTTTCCAGCTTTTCTGTGCTGGGAATTTGGCTTTCTTAGACTAATTTATTCATATAATCTTATCACAAGTTGGGTTGTCTATCATTTTGAATTGTACCATCTGATTGCTTTTGGATCTTCAATTGATCATATTGCTGTCCATACAGTTGCTGATCATTAAGTTATAGTGTATAGTTTGTCTTCTTCTCTCTCTCTATATCTTTCAATATATTTTGCATTGAAGTGAACCTCCACAATGGAAATTAGGTGGCTTTTCTTCTCTGAGGCAGAGTGTTTATGCCTAGCACTTGTTATTGCTAAAACTTAGACACCAGAATTAGGTTGTATATATTCTAAGAGTGTAATTTTCAGATTGTCAACATTTTTCAGGGTTCAGAATCATTTTTTTTTTCTTTGGGAAGCTGGCATGATGAGGTAGTTCCTTCTATTGTGAAATTAGTTGACCATTTGAACTGACCTTGGAATCTAATCTGTGACTTGTGGCCACACACCACTAATCTGACTCTGTTTACTTTTAAATTCACTGAATGAGATGTGAGTTTTAGTTTTAGTTTTGCCTACAGCTATTGATGGGGATTTATTGTTTGTGTGTGGTTCTCTTAAATTTTGGGTCTTTGTCAACTTGGTTGACTTGTCTGTTTACCTTTACAAGCATTGTATTTGGGGGGGAGTTCATAAATTGATGGCTCTTTTAGTGATTGTATCCCAAGGTGCGCTTTAAAATTTCAATAGTGAAGATCCATCAAAGTGACCCACTTTGCTCACAAAGACAAAAGAGATAAGGAATGGCCATATTAGATTCTCCACTAATAAGTGTGTGATTTCAAATTTTGAATTATTATCTGGTCTGAATTTTTCTTTTTTGCTCATGCGTTTTAATTTTCTTGTGTTGATCCATTAAGTTCTTGTTCTCTCATTGCCTTAAAAAAAATCCAAAAAAAGCTGATACCACATGCTCTTTCTTAGAAATTACATTTGGTCTTGTTTGGGTTTGTGTTTTGTCTGATACTGCTGTTGAATAAGTCAATTTTTGCTGATTCTGATGTTGCTTCTTGGAACTTTCTTGGCTTTACATCAAGCGATGAGTCAAGATTTCATGTTCCCTCTACTTAAATATTAGGATTAGTATTGATCTTCTGCTTTGCCATTAAATTTTCACAGATCTTATATATTCTTTGAACTAATATTGTGCATGACTATATGAAAGGGCTGAGAATGAATTTTTGAGCAGCAACAATAGGATGAAACGTATTAGGATTCTCTAGAGGTCTTTGTTAATTCAATCATGAAGTTCCTAAAATCTTAGAAACCAAAATTGTGACAGTTTGGTAATTAGCCTCTCAAAAAGAAAAGGAAAACAAATTTCAGGGAGTAAGGTTACGAATGAATCACCTCTTCCAAATCCCACAAAAACAAAAGTGTTATGCATTTGGTATGATCAAGAGGTGATTGTGAACTTTTATTTAAATGGTGATGACAAGGTAAAACCTAATCTATTTGGTTTAAAATGGATGAAAAGTATTTTAGGAATTCCATGATAAAAGTATTTTTAAAATTATAAAATATTATGTCAAGAGTCTTGTAAGTCAATTAACACGTCTTTGTGTTTTCAATCGAACTGTACACAATTCAAATTCTCCATTTTATCAAATTATAAAATATATATCCTGATATGGATAAAACATCGGACAAAGTTTAGTTACAAAACTGGTTATAGCCTAGGGCTACAACCTTATTCAATATCTTTATCTTTATCTTTTTATTTGAGGTGCACTTTAACAAATCCACCATTAGATTACATCTTCTTCTTATATCTCCATGCTTGCAAAATTTCTAGAAAATTAAAGATCAATAATTATGTCATCAATAATTTTTTTTTTAAATTACGAATTTTTGTAGTTTAAAATTCTGCATAATATATAACTTATAGATCACATAATAAATAATATCCGATTGACACAAAATTTGGCATGTGTATTAAGAGTGTAAAAAATATGCAATTCAATAGTTAAATTTTCAAAATATATAGTAATATTTATTTTATTGAGTAATATTGTAACCTTGGGCTACAATCAGTTTTGTAGGTAAACTTTATCCTAAAACATCGGCCAATTGCTCTAGCTTTTAGTGTTTCAAGGTTTGGTGAAGTAGGACAATAGAAGCATTCAACAAATAATGGCCTAGACTTTGGCAACCAATCAAATTATAGTTTAATAATATCTTGTTGGCCTGTGGCTTAATTGCTGAGTTGGACATGGACGAATGGCTTCAATTGAGCATTGACCCCTAAAGTTTTATTAGTCGTTTTGTAATTGGTCAATTAATAATTCAATTCCAGTCACAGTCATAAAAGAAAGAACACAGACAATTAACAGGAAACTTTGCCTATTGTATTTGTAACATCCTTAGTGGCCATTGTGAAGAATAATTTTCATTGCATTAAGACTAAGAGTTGCCTCATTTTCATTATTTTATCTCACAAAGTCGCTCTACATTAATGAAATTGGAGAGCTGGTTTCCACGGCAAGGTTGCCATTTGGTCCTACTACTTCCAAATACATCACACACAAAAATTGACGACTTGACGTGACCCAAAAAAAGTGTAAAATATCTTAGTTTTATTTATTTATTTAATAATTTGATAATTGAAGAGAAAAATTTAAATCTTAAACGTTTTTCTTGAAAAAGCTCTATAATACCTATGAGAGCAATTAATTTTATTAATTACTATAAAGTTGAGATACGAGATCATTCTCAAATAACCTCAATTCACCTTTTCTTCTTCAAACCATTTAAGTTTTAAAAATTAAAAAGCTGATTATATACTATTCAATTTCTTTTATATCTGAGTATATATTTTCTAAAGGATTAATATCTTCTTATTAGTCAATTAAGTACGCAATTAGATTATATTGTTTTACTCGAAACAGCTATCCAATTCCAAGCAAAAGAAACAACACCAATTGGCACGTTAAAGTTAAACCCAGAATTCCATTTACTAAAACCAAGTCCTCTCTCTCTCTCTGTCTCTCTCATGGACAACAACGTACACCGAGTCAAGCCAACTTTTGCTTTGTAGCTTCGTAGAAATTCATGGGTCCAGCATTTAAACTGCAATGGTAGAAAAAACACTTGGAATTTTTGGTAGTCCATTTCCAATCAGTTGCTACCTATCATTATTTTTGGTATCCAAGGTCTGGAAATTATTTGTATCCAAGAACACGTTCCACTGTATGCTATTTATGTTAAATAAGACAAAAAGAAAAAAGAAAAAAAAAGAGTATTTTGAGAGATGGTAATAAAGTACGTATAAACAATTATATATATATATATATATATATAATCTTCTAATCTATGTGTTTATTCTTAACCGGCAATTAACATGCAAGGAGGGAGGGAAAAAAAGGCCTGTCAATTTACTATACTAATTTTTTTTGGTCTGAATATTCACTCTATTGATTTTTTTTTTTTTTTTTTTAAATAAAAAAAACAGATGTACATGTTTATTCTTTCGAGAGAGGGAAATGTATAGACATAAAAAGATTTGTAACAAATAATAGTTGGACCTTATCAAGATCAATAGAGTTTTCCACCAAAGGTAGTGGCCAAGTTATCACAACAACAAAATTGTAAGATTGTTTGAGCCGGCTTCAAAAAAAAAAAAAAAAAAAAAAGATGGTTTGAGCCCGCTAATTTAGTCAAAATATTCGCACATTAATTAGTTGTACGATAAAATGTTTTCAAAAATATATTGATTTATTGACATAAATAAACCCTTCCCTAGAAGTGAACCCCCCCTTTTGTTCCAACCTTCCAACAACTTCTATGAAAAAAAAAAAAAAAAAACCTTTGCAATATGTATTGGGCAAATAATCAAACCAACAATTCTTTAATTGAACTCATGTATTTCATCCCAAGAATTATCAATTATGCTATTTCGTTATACATTTCTCTTGCACCAAAATTTAGTAGGACAGATGGGTTGAGATATTAAATTAAGCCAACCCATTTTAATTTTAAACACACCCACATGAAGTTCCAAGCCTGGATAGCATGTCAATCCAAATTCAACCTAAAAGCCAAGCTGTAATCATGCTTTCCTAAAATATGCTTTCTAAACAAACCCGTATCTTACTCTTTTCCAAGAGCATGAATATTGATTCATTTGATTTATATATTTATTTCTTATTTATTAGATTTTCAACTTGTGGCATTTGCTTTTTATGATTGTGTTATTTATTATTAGACCAAGACATTAATTGATTTTTGGTATAAACGATGATTGAATCTCTTATTCAACCATCGAAAACTTTATCAGTTGAACCCACACCCCACCTAGTTACCTAGTTAATAAGTAGTATTTCTTATATACAAGTTAGTACAAGGAAACTTCAAAGGAAGAATCAAATGGTAGTATATTCATGCAAATTGAATATGTATTAAAAAAAAGAAAGGGAAAGAAATCATAGACTGGGCATGGTATCAACCCATGAAGGCATGCCCTACTACTTTCATTGATAATAACATGTACACTTATTTATTTATTTGACTTTTCCTAAATTGATGAGCAATACTTCTATGTGAATTTTTCCTTCCTGGCAGACTATATTTTTATATTGGTTTATAACACACAACCTTAGACTTGTCGATTATACAAGAAGTTTTTGCAGGTAGTTGATAACTGATAATGGAATTAATAATGTTTTTTCATTCACTACCTGTGGGACTTAATGGTTCTTATAGCATAGTATATAACCTAAAGCAACAAAAACGCTTCAACTTGGGACGGTACAAACCCACCAGGTCTTTTTTTTTTTTTTTTTTTTGTGAAATGTTGACCACAAATGATAATTGATAAGATCAGTTCTAATTTCTATTATTTTATTGGAGTATGAGTATCGTTGCCATTTGTATAATTTTGTACAATATAGCACGGAAAGTTGACTAATTAAATTTTTTTTTTTTTTTTTTGATAGAGACTAATTGAAATTAAAACAATGTAACCCTTCCAAAAAAAAAAATTAAAACAATGTAATTGTACTGTTTCCTTTTTTAGAAGTTGAAAAGGTGATTTTTTTAAATATATTAATCAGCAGTAGTATGTTTGTGTGATGTATTGATTAATTAAAAAAAAAAAAAATCAAACAAAAAAAAATTACGCATGTTACGTGGTAAAAACATCTAGTACAAAACCAATTTTTTACACCAAAAAAAAAAAAAAATTGCTTTGATGATTAAAAAAAGTATGATAAATGATGAATTTCTTTTAATTTCTTGAAGTTTTAGTAATAGAGTTTTAATGAATTATTGTTTTTAAATTTCTTGAAACTTGGGTAATAGAATTTCAAATTATCTTCATAATTTGAAGGTATTTATAGAATTATAGTGATTCACACAATATAAATATCTTGTGTAAGATTGAATTTTTATTATCTTAATCTTGTAGTATGCTTATGTAATAAATGGGTTAGTTAAAAATGATACAAAAAAAAAATTATTAATATCATTAAAACTAAACTTGATTAGCATGTTGAGAATCTATATATAGCTGACTCAAAAATTTTAAGATTAGGGTTTGTTTATTATCATTGTAATATTATTGAACAATAAAACAACTAGAACAAAAGGGGAAATTTTCAACTAACATGGTGGAAGAATATCATATAAGATCAAGTTTTTTTTTTTTTTAAATTTTATATATAACTAAAATCATTGTAGATTTTTAAAATATATCTATAATAAATAAAAAATCTCTTTTATATTTTTATAAATTTTTGGTAATATATAATTTAACTTAAAATAAATTATTTTAATAATTTTAATATACTAATAATGAGATATATAATATAAACACGTTCACATAGCATTAATATGGAATGTGTAAGAGAATGGGTTCTATAAGCCAACTACAATGCAGAGCAATTTCAGACTTGAGAATAACTTGGCTAACGCAATTAATATGAACATAAGAGACACAAATTTAGCATTAAGTCTTCCTCGGGCAAGTTCAAGGATGGGTTATTCATTAAAAGTCAATGATAATCCTTTTACAATGAGTTTTAGTTTTCTCTCACTCTTTTGTGTGTGTGTGTGTGTGTGTGTGTGTGTGTGTGTGCATCCACTTTTTCAGAGGAGTTCCTTGCCTTATATAGCTCCTCCTATTGCATCTCAGCCCTCCATCTGTATGTTTCAAGGGGTATGGTTTGGATGCTTGTCCTATCAGGACCCTTCTAGAGTTGGTAAAGAGATTTGTGAGCTGTTGAGTCACTGTTCAAATGTCTTTTCCTCATAAATGCAGCTAGCTTAGTTGGTGCAGAGCATTGAATGTGGAGGTGATGGCCACCTCCCTAGATATTTCCTTTTTCCGTTGCTTGCATGACTTTGGTGTCTTCCGTACTGCTTCATTTTCTGGTGTAGGGAGCCAAATAAGGTTCTCCCGAGGTGCATTTGCTCCTCGGGCTCCTCGAGTGACAGGCCATTTAGTATTTTTTCTTTGGACCTCTTACCCTAAGTTTTAGCTCGGTTCTGTGTGGTCGTGACACTCTTTCTCCTCGATCCTAGCCCACGTGTCAAACTTGGGTTAACACAGGTGTGGGCCTTTGATTATCCTCGGTCAGGGCCTGTGGGCTTTAGAGTGTCCTTGGATCATTTGCTCCCACAAAATGTAAGGTCCAAATTTTAATATAATTTTAAACCATATAAAAATTATTAATGCTACATAGCAAAAGCATATAGTATAAAACCAAATTTTTTATAAAAATAAAAAATTGTGGTTTTATGATTAAAAAGTTTAAGATAGATTATAAAATTTTTTAATATCTTAAAATATTTTGGCAGTAGAGTTTTATGTATTGTATTTTCAAATGTCTTGAAACTCCCACAATAGAATTTTCCTTATACAATTGTTTTCATAATTTTAATGAATTTATAGTGAACCACATGGTACAAGGCTAGTGTCATATAACATGTAACACGTATATAAATTCAGATGATGTAAGTAGGGCATGTAAGACCTTAACTTTGATTATATAACTTTAGTATTATGCTTGTGTAATAGATAGCTTAATTAAAATCATATGAGATTAAAGAAAATATTTTATTAATCTCATAAAAATTTGAAAAATAAAATAAAGGGGAAGATATTTAGTTACTTGGTGGAAGAATATCATGTACTATTATATTTTGTATAAAAAAAATCTAAAAATTATTTTAGATTATTAGAATAATTTAGAAAATAAAACTATGGTCGGTTGTTAAAATAATGTAAAATAAACAATGAATTTTTAATTTAATTTAATCTAAAATAAATTATTCAAATAATTTTAATATATTTAACAAAAACACGTCATATAACACTAATATTGAGTTGCATAGCATGATCATGAAATGCATGTAAACCCCACTCTTAATATATTACATGGGAATGTTTTGCCCAAAAAAAAAGTATATAATTAATTTTTATTTGAAAAATAGTAAAGTAAATCATACAATTTGTACAAGAAAGACCAAAGACAATGTAATTATAATTTGTTTAAAGAAGAACAAATGTTATTCAATTCAAAATGAATTTGTTTAGTGTTGTTTCTTCTAGCCGAATAGAACTTTTTACTAGGGTGTGTATGGGTTGAGTTGGAGGATTTTTTAAACCTAACCCAATAATGTCAGGTTGAGATATTTCCAATCCAACCCAATTCATGTGGGTTAGATTGGGTTGAATTAGGTCACTAGGTTGTATTTACATGTTTTGTGACATGTAAATAATTAGAATTTTGTTAACTATTTAATTTATTTTTTCAATAAATCATTACAATTCGTATTATATGTCTAAATTAAAATATTGCAAATTTCTAAGTTCCTCAAAATTAATTTCCAAAAAACCAAAATAAATTAAACTAAAAAAATTTAATAAAGTAAACTTATATATGTGATGTGTTGGGTCAAATAGGTTTAAAAAAAAAAAAAAAACTATCAACCCAAAATTATGAGACTTAAAATTAAATTCTAATCCAATCCAATTCACCAATTCACAAAGCCCAATCCTAGATGGCGAGTTGAGATTGAGTTGGGTCAATTTGGTCATATTAGTTGGTTGGATGCATACCTAGGTAAGTTTTAATGGATTCCAATTATTATGAAATAGATTAACCTTCTTTATAACTCTTTTTTTTTTTTTTTTTTTGGCTCAAAACCTTCTTTATACCTTTATATATAAATATAATACTTAGTTCTTTTGTTTTAAGGATTTTGTTAATAGATGCTCTAATTTTTTTGACAATTTTTTTTCTTTCTATTTTTCCACAAAATGGTATTATAATTTTTTTTTTTATAAATAGTTTGCTAACAAATAATTTATTGACACCCAATAACTAAACTCATTAATATTAGCCAAAGATAAATAGTACTTCACCAAAAAAAAAAAAAAAGATAAATAGTAGTAAGGAAAAAAAAGTATTTATTTGTGGGACCCACGACAACTCAATTATGCAATGATTACAGCTAGTATGCGTGGTTGACTTGGTGTATCATCTACCGTCCACTATGAGAATTGACCCGTTTGATTTGGGCAAGTCAAGTCGGTCGTTCGAATTAAATTAGAGATTAGTCGACACGAGTATAATCTAACCCGGCAAGTATTCTTTCTTCCAATTCCCCCTGTTCCACCATTCCAACGTTGTGGCTTTGTGTATGTGGTTGTGGACCATTTCTTAAATCTCAATGAAGATGACAATGACGCACAATCTATGTATATATCGTGTATCATTATCATTTCATAATCTTTAGCATCTTCTGTATGAGACTCACATGCTGTGAAAGACGAGAAATATATTAATACTTGATAATTTTAGATAATTAATTTGTCGTGTACGATGGGGTTTATAGTATTTGAAACGAGTTTGCAAGTAAACATGATTTGGTCCCTTAGATGTTGATGTTGGAGATAGATTTATCCCGTACAACAAATCAAATTGCCAAGCACAAAGTTTAATTAGCCTTTAGATGTTGATGTGGGGAAAGACTTATTACGTATAATAAATCAATTGTGACATAATGATATGTTACTCCATGTTCTGCAAGAAACTTATAAGGTACGTTTAGTACTGTAACCATTAAATTGATTCGTACTCATACAATTAAAATAGGAATTGGGAGGTTCACTTTATTCTTTTTAATATATGGATGGAGTTCAAGATAGTTATTCTTATCTAGAGGATAAAGACTAAAGACTAAGCAAGAAAGAATAGTCCACGGAAGAGAGAGACAAAAATTTATCCCTTATATTGATTGGTTATCATGGAAAAAATGGGAGAAAATAGTTTATATTAATAGTTTATTTTTAATTAAAAATTTAAACATTCTTTAATTAAATTGCAACATTATTGATAATATTGTATGTATTTTTACTATTTTCTCATAATTTCTTTAAAGTAAAACAAAATATTTTTTTAATTAAAGAAAAAGATTTAATACATTATTATGAATTTTAAAGATATATATACTCATTTATATTATTTAAAATTTGTTATTGAAATAAGGTAATAAAGTTCATTTTGCATTAAAACGTAGAGAAGCAATTTTTTTTTTGGGGACAAGCTAATAGGTAGTCCCTTTCCATGGGCCCAAACCCATCTCTTCCATTTCAGAGTGGGTCTTCTCCTTGTCCAGGAAATATGGGTTGGACCCAAAATCTATTTTGAAATCTCTATTTAGTCTTTGCATTTGTTTTGCCTTTAATGTGAGGGAGGGACTGTCTTTATCTAGGGGTTGAGGGGCCTTTAAGTGAGAGTTGTACATGCTTGGGGTTAGGTTGGATATTAAGTTTTTTTTTCATCTAAACCCATCTCTTTTAGATTGAGAAATCTCCAATCCAACCAATTTCATAGTAGTTCTAAAAACCAACCAAACCAAACCCAACTCATAAGGGTCAAGTTGGATTAGATTTAAGTCATCAAGTTGGGATAATTTTGTTAGGTATAATTTAAAAGAGGTTTTATTCAATTTTGTAAGCCCATTAATTATTCAATAAATAATTGTCATTTACACAATTGGGCATAACATTCCAAGTTCATCCAAATTGAGTCTCAAAATACCAAAATAAATTAAATTAACAAAGTTAAGGGTAAGTCTTAAAATTCAAATAAATAAATAAAATACATAATTTTAAAAATGTAGCATGTGTTACGTTGGTTGTGGGTTGAAACTTTTGCCAACATAAACTGACCCATCCTAAGCTTAAAAAAGGAGCCCAACCCAATTTATGAACCAACAAATAATCAACTTGAGACTTTAGGTTGGAACTTGGATTAGGTATGGCCATTGGTGAACACACCCCTTTCCCCTCACCCTGCCAAAAAAAGAAGCCATCAATGCTTGATTGGAATAGTTTTGGAAGTTTTTGCTGAGATATAGTTGCAGATAGACTCCTAATCATTACTTCCTAGATAAGAGTATGTTAAAACTATGTAGTTTCCGATTAAATTCGAACACCTAATTGCCTTAATTAATAAAATACAAACAATGTTATCTTTTTGAAGGACAATTAAATTCGATTCATCTATGCATTTGAATTTAATTGGAAATCTTAACTTATTACTCCTAAGTTATTGTGCCTAAGACCCGTAAGAATATTTCTTATTATCTTGGTAAATTTTGTCTAGGACTATAAATAAATTGAACTATCAATGCTCAATTCGAGCTTAACTTGGGGGGGGGGGGGGGGGGGGACAATATTTTTGTTCTTTATTCAACAAATGACCCAAGCTCAAGGCTAAATTTGGATTTGACTACTAAACAAAGTGAGCTCAAACATAATTATAAGTTTACAATATATGCTCATAAGAATAAGACTAGATTTATATACAATATTATATGTTTGGCAAAAATTACATTTTCGTCCTTACATTTTCAAGCGATCCACTTTGGTCCCTAACTTTTTTTTTTCACCGCTTTTAGTCCTTCTCCTGAAAAACGTATTTCGTTTTTGTCCTTACAATTACATCAGAAACAGAAAGACAAATGGCAGAATTAAAAAAATATTAAAAAAAAGATTCCTTTAATTTTAAAATAAAATAAAATTTTACTTATCATTTAATTTTTTAAATAATAATTATTTTTCATGTTCTTCCCCCAAAGAACATGGTTGCCCAGAAAATTAAACTATAGATTCACGTAAGAACACATGCCCAGATTTTTTAGCAATTTCTTGTCAGCCAATCATAAAAACACAAACACAAACTGATTTTCAGCAAGAACAAAAACACAAACACAAACCCAGCAAGAACAAACCCACAAACACTAACTCTACTATCTCTCACTCTTTCTCTCATGGCTTGAACCTCCATGGATAAACTCAAGCTGTGCTACTCCTTCCTTAGGCCACCGTTCACCATCTCTGGAGTTCACCGTTGTGCATCACTGGCTTTATCTCTCTCTCCTCTTTTTTTTTTCACCGTGAGGCATCCAAGTCCAAAACCACAGTCTTAGTCCATCACCGTTGACCACCACCACTACAAACGGCATTGAATTTTGGTTTCTCCATTGTTGATTTTGAGTTTGAGAACGAAACTGAGGTTTGTTATGGGTTTGTTTTATGGTGGGTTTGTTGTGAAATTTCTTTGTATTTTTGGGTCTTAACTTTGTGGGTTTGGCCGGTGATTGGTGAGTTCGGTGGTGTAAGTGGGTTTGGCCGATGATTGGTTGGTTCGGTGGTGTGAGTGGGTTTCGCTAGTGGGGTTGGTGGTGCAAATGGTTTGGTGGTTGAAGGGTTAGGCTTTGGCGGTGCCAATAGGTTTCGCCTATGATTGGTGGTGATATTTGGTGGTGGCCGGTAGGGTTGGTTGTTTGCTTCTAATTGGGTTTGTGTTTGTTGCTTTTGTGTTTGGATGATAAGGAAGATTTGTTGCTGGGTTGTGTTTGTGTTTTTGTTCTTGCTAGAAATCAGTTTGTGTTCGTGTTTGGTTGACAAGAAAGGCAAGAAAATGCTAGAAAATCTGGGCATATGTTCTTATGTGGATCTATAACTTAATTTTTTGGACAACCATGTTCTTTTGGGGGAAGAACATGAAGAATAATTATTATTTAAAAAATTAAATGATAAGAAAAATTTTATTTTATTTTAAAATTAAAGGAATATTTTTTTTAAATATTTTTTTAATTTTGCTGTTTGCCTTTCCATCTCAGATGTAATGGTAAGGACAAAAATGAAATGCTTTTTTCAGGACAGGGACTAAAAGCGGTGGAAAAAAAAAAGTTAGGGACTAAAGTGGAATCGCGTGAAAATGTAGGGACGAAAATGTGGTTTTTGCCTATATGTTTATATGTATCTATATAAAAAAAAATTACTTATACATAGTGTGCGTTTGGGTACTACTTTTTTTTGTTGAAAATTGAAAATTTATTGCTGAAAATACTGTAAAAAAATATTTTTTTATTGCTGCAAATTACTATTCACGTTTTTTTATCACTTGGTTGGTCCATGAACAGTGCCACGGACCAGCCAAAAAAAAGGCAATCTACACAAATGCAGCCGCAGACGCTACACAAATGCACCCTTTAGATTAGATTGTGTAACTTAGTAAATAGTTCATAAAATATCAAATTATCATTTATTATTTATTCATAATATAAACAGTCAATTTCATAGTAAAAAGTGTATATAATTTCTTAACAATGTAAGGTTGGTGAATGTGATTTTTATAAATTTATAAACGAAATTTATTCTATCTAATTAACTCAAATAATATAATTTCAACTCTAATTTAGCTATTAGTTATCAGCATAGATTTGTAAAGTAAAAAAAATTGAAGCTATAGTGTTTATTATGTATGAAAAAAAGAATTAAATTAATCAAGTATCTTGTGAAAAAAGTTTGAGCTTGTTTGACAAAAAAAAAAAAAGGAAGTACCAAATATTAACATGTAATCTAATCTAGTTTAGTTACAAGCTTTTCAAAATAAAATTAGAACAGTCCAAAACTTTTAATACTCAGTTCAATTAGACTCAACTCGTTTCCACTACTCTCCCTAATAACAACAGTGAAGTGAGTTTCATTCTGACATTGAATCAATGTACAGCAAACAAGTAAACGATGCGCATGTCATCTAGCAAAATCCTAGAAAACTACAGTTACTCCTGCTCTTGAGCTTCCAAATCCGTACTTAGATTTCAGGGGGTTAAGGTAGTTTGTCCTTGGGGGAATGAATTATGGAAGAGCGTGGGAGTGGTTTTACCTGCTGCTTCTCATTGTAAAATACATCAATTATTTTCATTTCCCTGGGATGTTTAAGAAGAAAATTTTACAAGGGTCCAGCTAGCATGCAGTGCATTTGCTCATGAACACACCAAGTATGCATCTTGCAGCCAATGTGCAAAGGCATGGATGCAAGCCAAATCCATGTTACAAACAATAACTGTAGAGCCACAACTATTTTTTCTTTTACAAAAATGCTGCACTTTAGTATTGATTTCTTTAACAAAGAACAGAGTACAAAACGCACCAAAAGAATAAAAATTCACTGCACCATCATATTAATCTGAGTTATTTTTATCATCAAAACAATCTCAGAGGGACAGTGCTCAGCAATGAGAGATTTAATCACTATCCCAAGCCTCGTCCAATTCTTTTCGTGTCCTTGACTTTTTATTATCAACCCCATAATCCTTAGCCTTCATCGGATGATGATCTTCCTCATCACCACTGCTCCTGTAATCATGTCTTCCAGCTGTTGATGCACTTGAGTCGCCCTCAGCATCCGACTCCCACATTGCATTTTCCAAATCGCTAAACATTTCTTCTGATCCAGAATCTTCCTCAGCCATATTTCCACTGAACTTAGCTTCAGCTTTTGTCTCAAAATAAGAATCATTATTGGATCTGCCAATCCTATTATGCTTCCGCTGTGCAACTCTTGATCCCTTGAATCTAATGTGAGTTTCATCCGAATCATCAGCATCACTCTCCTGTTGATTCACCCCATTCTTCTCATCTCCCTTAACGTGATATAAATTGTATTCCTCATCACTGCTGCTTCTGTAATTATAAGTTGCTGCTCTTGATGCTTCTGAGTTGGGTTCTTCCTCCACATCTGATTGCCACATTGCATTTTCAGTATCACTCAATGTGTTTACTGAATCAGAATCTCCCTCAGTAGCCTGTCTTCTAAAATTAGCTATAGGATTTCTCTTAGAATTGTCATTATTTTTGGCCCTGAGAATCTTATCCTCCTTCCACCTGTTTGCTCTAGAAGACTTGAACTTTTCATGAACTTCATCAGAATCATCAGCATCACTGTCAAGATCACTAGCAGTCCTCACATCATTAGAATCCCATTCATCATCACCACCGGAAATATCATTGTCTTCACCATCTCTATCATTACTCCTCTGCTTGTCACGTGCATCTCTCCACCCCCTTGCCTGTTTGACCTCATCATCGTCATCATAAGAGTTGCGATCCCTACGTGTTTCAGATCCCCTGAACCTCCCTTCAAAGTCTGCTCTGTTCCAATACCTAATTTTGCTAAGCTCTTCTTTCTCTGCTTCTTCTTCAGCAACCCATTCTTTATCCGCTGCATCCTCTATCTCCGCTATGAATCTGTCTAACTCCTCCTGGTCACTATCATCAGGGGGTTCTGACTCTTCAAAGTTTTTAATAGGTTCCATTACTTGCTGTTTATCCTCCCGGAAGACATAAGGAGTTCCTTCCTGCCTGTCAATTGCATTGAAGAATGTAGAAGCAACTCTCTGAATGCTGGCCATGGCAACTGGATCCTCAGGATTTACCCCCATTCGCCGGAGCTGCTGTTCTAACTTCTTTATGTTTAGCTTCTGAGATTCAAGAGCTTGTTCAAATCTTGCCTTGAATAATGCCTGCATTTAAAGACAAGCAAGTTATTTTGCAGAACAAACTCGGTCCAGAGACAACCCCCCCCCCCCCCCCCCCCTTTTTTTTTTTTACCAACAATAGTAGTACAAAAGATGCCATCCCATCCTAATTCAATGTATGATTGGCACTGATGCACTTTACCCAACAAATTTTTGGCTGGAGGTCATATGCATTACAAAGAGCGAGCTTTTCACAATGTAGAACATGAAAAGCGTCACTCGGTCGGTTTCTTTATTTGTATTCTTCTACTGAATTGGGAGCTTAAGGCAGGTTCATCAAACCAGGCTGCGGTTGGGGGCTTGGTGAAAATGATAATAGTTTTCTAGGGTTCAGTTGTTATTTACATTTTCAAAGTCTCAAAGATACATGTTTCAGGTACCTCGAATGCTACCCCTCATGCAAACTGAAAAGCAGTGCAAACAGACATTTGCCCTGTAGTCTACCTGGTTTTTGCCCCAAAATTACAAATAAGGGCATTCTACTTTATTCTACTAGACTCATGCCCAAAAATGAAGGGGGAAAAGATGAGCATAATATGATTTGAAATGAAAAAGATTACAGAATAGAACATGAATATGGTACCCACCTTCCTCTTTGTAAGGGTGTTGATAGGTATCAAAATTTTGGGTTGGCGATAGTTTCTGCCACGAAACATGATGATTGTTTTCACATTATGAATATTTACGACAATACCACCACTCAGTCTTGCAATCATGGTTGCCATTTCTTTTATTTTTTCTTTGGGGAAGTTGTCACAGCAAACTTGCACAGTTTCATGAAACTTCCAGTGGAGATGCATATTTTGGACAACTCCACCAAAAACTCCACGAACACCAACAGGTACATAATTTTTATTTCTGAAGCCAATTTTTTTAAATGCCTGAAGCTGTTCAGGAGTCAATAGCTCAGGGTCATGACGAGGGGGTGGCAACTCTGGCAGCTCGTATTTCTTGAGCTTCTGAAGGAGCAATGCCACTTTTTTCTTGGCCTGCATTAGTTAGATAGTGGAGGATTGTCAATCTGATGATTACAATAAGCCAATAAGATGTTATAAGCTGAGAAAATTGGGCAAAATGATTAAAAACTGCAATGGTATTACCCTAAAATTGGAAGGTGGCGCAGGACAAAACCAAAACTAATGCAACACTAAAATTAAAGAACAAAAAAATTAAATAACCTTGGACTCAGCACCAAGAAAAGAAAGCAAAACCTAGGAATCAGCACCAAACCATTGAGAAGTGAGAATTTCATTAAAATTGAATGAATTGTGAATTTGCATCCATTGGAGTACAATAGTGTGCTTATGTGTGAATAGGTTAAAAATCTCTCAAAAAAAAAAAGAAAAAAGAAAAAAAAGAAAGCCAAATTATTGAATTACAAAAATATCCTCAACTCTAGGAAATTAACTAAAATACTATATAACCAAATTAACTAATAAGACCTAAAATAAAATCCAATTGACCAATAAAAATACAATTGATTTTCAAAATTAAATAAAATTGTCTTCATGCTTTCTGCATCATTCTCCCCTGATTGGAAGCATCTTAACCTGTGACTTTTAAAATGTTTAAGGATAAGCACTCTTGCATTTAATACTTGCTTCAACTCTTAGATACCTTCAATTGTACTAAGAACAAGAAATTTTCTGTTCCAGCATATCATTAAATTTGTTTGAGATGACAAAAATAAGGGGTGAAATAGCAAAGGTTACAGCCGTATCTTGATCCTCATAAAACACCAATGTATCGAACCTTTTCAATTCATCAAGCTTTGTCATTTCATGCACCATAAGGGCATGATTTTCAAAAATTAAATAAAACTAAATTGAAATAAAAATGTCTTTGCACTTCCTGCATCAGAAGCCATTCTCCCAAAATGACATTTCCATAGTAATTATAGACAAGCTAAACAGTTGACAACACCTTAATGGCAATGACAAGTCACAACAGTTGATCTACAAGTCCCAAGCATTTGTATCCTTTATTACATATATGCCAATAAAAAATTCCTGTCAATACCAACAGATAACTCCCCAGTATCATATACCCAATGATATTGTACACCAAGTAAAACAATTAAGAGAAATCTAAAAGCCAGTTGTTGCAAACAAAATTTAGAGAAAGAAAAAACAAAGGATAGACATTGTTACAATTCCATATCTCATCATTGATCATAAGGGCTAGATAACATACTCTTTTGAGGTTGTAAACAAGCCTTTCCTCCTCAGTCATTAGCTTCTTCTTTAATTTTTGTGCTCGCCGCTTCTCCCTTAGGGTTTTACCTGACTCTCTTTGCATCCGCTTCTCCACCTTGCTTCGCATGCTCCTCCCTTTCGAAGTTGACATAGACCGGAACCACCCCTTGAAGGGATCCAATGATGCATGTGAAGAAAATAAAAGACTATCTTCACTTGGAATACTAGGCTGAGTCACATTGCTTGAGATGGTATATGGCAAAACTTCTCTTAAAAACACAAGATTTCTGAATATAAAGTAAAATTTATATCAGAATAAATCTTATGCAAAAACCAGAAGTATCAAATTGGACTTGCTCATAAATTGAACAATAAACTCTTGAGTTCAAATTCTTCATTCACCCACCAACTGAGCTTAATCATCTCATTTAAAACCAGATCATAAAAAATAATAAAAACCCAAGAAACCAAACAGAGTGAAACTAGACTCTCTTTGCTTTCTGTACAAATGTAGGAAAGAAAAGGGGGATTGAACCATTGGTTTTTACATTTTTCATTATCTGAGGCATGAGAAAACCAAAACATATAAGCAAGAAAGCAGAGCTGTCCAAAATTAAACCACATTAAAGCAGTACCCTATAGATGAATGAAAGAGAAATTTTTTTAAAAAATTAAACAAATGATTAAAGAGAAATTAAATTACATATCATTATCATTCTATTTGGTTAGTGGGAGCTCTAGAGAGCCAAAAAAAAAAAAAAAGGCATAACATTTTTGCTACTTAGAGTCAGATTGAAGCAAATGGATGAAAACCCAGAAAAATAAGGAGGAAAATAATCTAAATTTGATTGCTTTCTACATAAAAAAACTATGAAAGATGAGACATTTAAAACTAGGTCACAAACGGGTTTATTATTTGGAACACAAAACAGCAAAAATCCTCACTATAAAGCTTAGCCTAGAATACCCCATTTGGCACAGTGGAGGTGAAAACCATAAAACCCACTTATGCTTTTCATTTCTCATTTATTTTCCTTCATTTTTTCTCATCAAACAAACGGAGAGTAATTGTGAGAGAGAGAGAGAGAGAGAGAGAGGCAGAGAGAGCATACTTGGAGGGATTGGATTGGAGAAGAGAGAAGAGGGTCTTGAAGGAATGCCTCTGAAGAGTCCTCGCAGCAAACATTGGCGTCAATCAATCTATCTATCTCAGCCACCTTGTTTTGTTTTGCTTGCCTTCATTCCATTGTTTCTTCTCTACAAAGTTCAAACACAAAGAAAAATGGCAATGGGGTTTTTCACTGTTCAGGGTTTTAGGTTTGGGTTTTGTGGCAATTTGTGGTTTTCAACAGTATGGGTTTCTTAAGAAGTTATTTACCAATCTACTCCTGCGCTCAAAATTATTTGCACAAAGACTCTTATCTATCTTGTTAGTATTTATCTGGGTAAATTCCAATTAATATACCTGAGGGTTTTGAGTTAATACCAACCAAATTCAGGACTTTTCAAAACTAATCAATTCGGTCCTTAAAGTCAATTTAGTCCCTAAAAAGCTAAAACATTTGAGAAAAAATAACTAACCCTTTAGGAACTAAGTTGGCTTTAGAGACTAAATTGATTAATTTTGAAAAGTCTTGGACCTAGTTGGCATCAACCCAAACCTTAGGGTATATTAGTGAAATTTACTCTATTTATTTTGTGGAGAGAAGGGGAAATAAGGGACATTAAGAGTCCATTTGGGAACAACTTATTTAGTTGAAAGTACTATAGATAAAGCTAAAAAGCAGTTAAAATAGTACAGTGAGACCATGAATAGTACCAAAAAGTACAATGGGATCTATGAATAGTAGCAAAAATAAGTTGAATAGTAGCAAAATAAGTTAAATAGTAAAAAAAGTTGACTTTTTAAGCTAATGCTAAACGCAACCTAAGAGTCCTGAAAACAACTTATTTAGCTAAAACTGAAAACTTTTTGCTGAAATTATTGTAGATAAATCTATAATATAATTGAAATAGTACAGTGAGACCCATAAATAGTACCAAAAAGTACAATGAGACCCATAAATAGTAGCAAAAAAAAAAGCTAAATAGTAAAAAACGTTGCATTTTACAACCAATGACAAACGCAGCCTAAATTAGGGTCCTTTGATTTTTTTTTTGAGAGGGAGTTTGTGTGATTTTTTTTGAGAGGGAGTTTGTGTCCATTCATGGTGATTGCCCTTTATCATTAAACCAAAACATCAGATGGTTTTTAGTGTAAGTAGGGATAGAACCCAAAATCTTTTATTTGACTTTACTAGTTCAACTAACTAGAACCCACAATTAGAGTCCTAAAAGAGTCAAATCAAGTCGAATATTAAGATTTTAAATATTGGCTTATTTAATTTTATTGCCAATATGAGTTGAGTTCAAACTCATTACTAGGATAGGTTATTTATTCAAAGTTAGTTCATTCTTTTGTTAAACAAGTTTGTGTAAGTGGTGTTATTAAAAAATAAAAGAATTTTAGTTGTGTCATATGCAAATAAGTTGCATTATGAACTGAGTAGTGCGGTTTTAAAACCGATTATAATCACTTTTTGAGATAATCTAAAAGATGTTACTAAATTTTTGTGCTTGCTTACTATTTATGGATATTAAGCACTGTAAAACATCAAGTGGTTAGTTGTTTTATTTGGATTTAATGTTTTTTTTGCTATGATTGGTGTGGGGCCAATTTTTGTTGGGCCAAGCACAAGTTTTGTGGACTCAGCCCAATGAGACTCTTAACTATAAATTTGTAGAGAGTGGATTGAACAACTGGGCTAAAAATGGATTCAACAACGGTTCAAATAGACAAACGAGAGAAAAATGGAGTTTAGACTAGCATTCAGTAGGGATCCTCTTGAATCCAAAGAGGTTAAAAGTTTACAGACTTAAATGACAAATCTTTTTTTCTTCCTTTTCTGTGAGACCTATTTCCTTTATGTATACACCTTCCACCTCATCTTCACCGTATACTTGTTCTTCATCTAAGCGTCCACTTGAGTACTAGTCACATCAGAAGTTTGCTTTAGCCTGCAGTGAGTGGTGGTGGTTGAGGTTGCATTGTTCAGGTGTCTTCTCCACATAAATGCAGCCAGGAAAGTTGCTGCAGTGCATTAAATGCGGTGGTAGCAGCTTTATTTTTAAGATATTTCATGATCTTCTCACACTTGGGCGTGCCCAGAGTTCACTCTTTACCCAGGAATCTTCTGAGAGGGTTGTTGGGATCTTCAGTATATCTACTTGATCAAGTTCTCAAGAGATCCGATGAGTGGAACCTCTTCGGACCAGCCAGGTTGTCTTCGGACGCAACATTCGTCCCTTCTTGATTGCATTTTCACCAGGCTGGCTAAGCGCTGATCCCTTTAACCTTTTCGGACAGGAAGTGATACTTAAATTGGGCCCCAGGCCCAACATATGACGTTGGGCTTTCTCACCCACAATAGCCCCTCAAAATTCCAATTTTTCCCTCATATTCGAAGAGAAAAAATGGGGTTTTGACCTTTTGCCACATGAAAGCATTGAATTTCTGACTCCACACGTGTGTATGCGCATAAATCTAGGCGCTTTTTTATTGCCGCTGTTGTTGCATCGTTTCCGAGGCGTCATTAATTGCTCCAGGCGGCGTCTTGTCTATTGGATCCAACGACGGGCTACAAATCCAACGGACGAAATTTTTCTAAAAATTTTTGGGCGGGATAAGTCCCACCACCTCGCCTACCTCTATATAAAGTCCCAGAGGGGGTTATTTTCTCTCACTTTGCAAATTTCAGACTTCTCAGCGAGCTCAAACTCTCACGCTCCCAAAGCCTCTCCTGTCATCTACTTCAACTCGTCCCAGAATCCGCTACGCTCTTCCTGCGAATCTAAAGGTCATTCTCCAATCCGATTCCGCGTAAGTTCTTCATTTGAGATTTTCGTATTCTTTTCAATTTGCCTCTTCGGCCATTGGATATTCGTTCCCCAACTACTGTTTTGTGTTGTTCCCCGCTATTTTAACTGAAAATGGGTAGGTTCGAGTATCTGGTGAATAGTCCTTCCCAGATAGAGAAATTTAGGGCGATGTATCGCATTCCCCAGGACGTGGGGGAAGGGTTACTATTAGACCGACAAGAGGGCGAAGTTGCGATCCCCATTATCGCCTTCTTAGAAGGAGGGATGACCATCCCCATCGGTCGGGTCACCAAAGATTATCTCCGAAACCATAGGCTCTACCCCGAGCAGTGTGTGGCTAACGTGTTTAGGATTTTAGGAGCAGTCGATGATCTGAACCAACATATGGGGTTAGGGCTCACCTGGCTCGACGTGGTACACATGTACGAATGTCGTTCCAAGCAAGGGTCGGGATACTATCTTAGATCCTGATCCGATGAAGTCAGGCTCCTTTCTTGCCTCCCCAAGTCTAACAAAGGGATGAAAGACGACTATCTGATCGTCTCGGGCGCGTGGCATAACGGGCTTCATTGCCCTACTCGGTTAGGAGAACCAGGTGGGATATCCCCTACTTAGGTTTCCCCCACAATAGACTTAGGGTTTTTGTTCTCAATAATCTGGCCTTCTCTATCATGTATTAAGTTCTTCTGACAGTTCCATTTTGATGTCACAGATAGGGATCACGTTGCTCCTTGGCTGAGTCTCACCAACACAGCAGCACTTAACTTCCTTCTTCGGTCGGAGATCTTTGCAAGCGAAGACGGGTAGCTTAGGGCCGTGCATCTCATCCTTGGCTATACTCCGAAGACAAAGGATTTCCAGCTAGTCGGTAACGCGATAACACTTAGAGACCCCCGCATTAGACACATCGACGTTGCTTGGAAGGATTTTCTGGCCCCATCTGACCTTGCCCCTGTGCCTCATCCAAATCCACAGGGCATTCTGTTGCTCGTCCAGCCTGTTCAGCAGGTTCATCCTCAGCCGGCGGCAGAGGGAGAAAAAGTAGCTTCTTCGACCCCTTCGCTTGACGAGCAGATTGATCAGTTCAAATTTGAAGGGGAAACCTCGGAGGAAGTTCAAATTTTGGCTGCCGACGAGGTGTTCGATAGGCAATCGGTTGCTCTACCCTTAAATATAGCAGTGCCTGACGACTCTGAAGAAGACATGCAGAGTCTAACAGACTTGATGAAGAATAGGAGGCCGAAGGCCGTGACCAAGGGTACTGGTACATCCCAGCCCATGGTCAACCTTCCACCACCTCCTCCTCCCCAAACCCCAAAAGATCTTGGCCTAAAGCCACTGTCAGATTTGAAAAAGAAAAGGGTGGTGACGGATATCGAAGATGGGGAGGTGGCACCTCCAAAGGGGACCAAGCAGCAAAAAACGGCCCACGACACGAGAAGCAAAAGGGCTTCTTCTACTACTGAGAGCAGGGAAGAACCCTTGGCCGCAGACGTGCGGCGAGGAACATGAGTATGGTCCCTGAAGCTGACACTAGATGGTGCAACCATCCCATATGATGCCTCCTTCAAAAACTATGCTAGAGGGAAGGCCTGATACATTGCGGAGGCACTGGAGCAGCCTCTACTCCTTCCGAATGACATGGAGTCCTATCGGTGCTTTAACCAACAGGAGCTCTTTCTATCCCTCAAAAGGGATATAGCCATGGTAAGATAAGTGACTCTCTCATAGCTCTTATATGCGTTCACAACTAACATAAAGTTCTTTGTTTGCCATGCAGATTACTCAACAAATTTTTGTGGCTGAAGAGTGGAATAAAAAGAAACATGTTGAAGTGCAAGCCGAGGCCCATTCTAGGGAGGAGGCCAAGAAGGCATTGGGCAGTCTAAAAAACGAGTGCGCCCGCATCTCCGAGCAACTGAAAGAGGAGACGAAGGCAAAGAGGAGTCTGGAGGCAGGCCTGAAGATTGCTGCAAAGCAAGCCGAAGACCAACGCCAGAAGCTGCACGTTACTGAGATCAATCTGGAGACAGAGAAGGCATTGGTGAAAGAACTTCGGGCCAAGCTTGAGAAAGCTAGGGATTTTGCTAAATTGGCCATGGAGAACGCCTAATTGGCCAAGGAAGCAATTGAGGCTGAAAAGCAGGCTGCCTATACGCTGGGGGTGCAAGAGACCCAAATGAGGCTGACCGAGGAGTTTGCAAAGGTCTGCAGGGACTACTGCAACATCATGTGGGGCAAAAGCCTTAATGCAGCTGGAGTCCCCCCAGAGTCTACCTTGAGGCAACCTGGGAGTGTTTACTACCACCCTGACATCTGCGACCTGCCAGATACCTTGGAAGCTTCATCGGCCGGCCAGAACCTTCCAGTCCCAACTGAGACAAGCCAGGCACCACTTCAGACCGGTGATGCAAGCGATCTGCCAAAGACTAACCCAGTGCCTCAGAAAAAGACTTAGGATGCACCTTTTGAGCTTGTAATAGTTAGGGACCATTACCATTTATTTTGTAACAAAATTCTCTTTGATGAATGAAATGGTTTACTTTTTGTCTATGTTGCTTTTATGGTATATGTTAGATCGTGTCATCACAGTTGATAACAACAATTTGATAACGGAGACTTAACCAAAACCCTGGTAATTTTTAAACGTGGCTAAACGGGGCCTCATGATAATAACAGTTGACGTAATTGAGCTCAAATTTGCATATTCTGCCAAGCACTTGACTAGACTAATAACACTTGAGAAAAACTGTTCATAGAATCATGTTTAAACACTTGGAAAGATCATAAATGAGTGTTAACTAACCCAAATCATTTGGTCCGAGGATTACAGGCATGATTGAATTTAAGTTTAAACACTTAAGGGGAACATAAATGAGTGTTAACTAACCCAAATCATCTGGTCCGAGGACTACAGGCATGATTGAATTTAAGTTTAAACACTTAAGAGAAAAGTAAATGTGTTAACTAACCCAAATCATCTGGTCCGAGGACTACAGGCATGATTGAATTTAAGTTTAAACACTTAAGAGAAACGTAAATGAGTGTTAACTAACTCAAATCATCTGGTCCGAGGACTACAGGCATGATTGAATTTAAGTTTAAACACTTAAGAGAAACGTAAATGTGTGTTAACTAACCCAAATCATCTGGTCCGAGGACTACAGGCATGATTGAATTTAAGTTTAAACACTTAAGAGAAACGTAAATGTGTTAACTAACCCAAATCATTTGGTCCGAGGACTACAGGCATGATTGAATTTAAGTTTAAACACTTAAGAGAAACGTAAATGAGTGTTAACTAACCCAAATCATCTGGTCCGAGGACTACAGGCATGATTGAATTTAAGTTTAAACACTTAAGAGAAACGTAAATGTGTGTTAACTAACCCAAATCATCTGGTCCGAGGGCTACAGGCATGATTGAATTTAAGTTTAAACACTTAAGGGGAACGTAAATGAGTATTAACTAACCCAAATCATCTGGTCCGAGGATTACAGGCATGATTGAATTTAAGTTTAAACACTTAAGAGAAAAGTAAATGTGTTAACTAACCCAAATCATCTGGTCCGAGGACTACAGGCATGATTGAATTTAAGTTTAAACACTTAAGAGAAACGTAAATGTGTGTTAACAAATCCAAATCATTTGGTCCGAGGACTACAGGCATGATTGAATTTAAGTTTAAACACTTAAGAGAAACGTAAATGAGTGTTAACTAACCCAAATCATCTGGTCCGAGGACTACAGGCATGATTGAATTTAAGTTTAAACACTTAAGAGAATTATTAGCACAATAAAATGGTAGCATCACAGAAAGAGAAAGTACGCTTAATAATAATACATTTTTAGGTTATTTACATTCCACGGCCGGGGTACCACATGATTATCCAGATCTTCCAAGAAATATGCTCCAATGCCAGCTCTTGAAGTGATGCGGTATGGTCCTTCCCAATTTGGTCCAAGTTTTCCCCAAGCTGGATTCTTTGCAGTACCTACCACTTTCCTCAACACCAAATCTCCAGGCTCTAAAGGTCTCAACCTTACGTTGGCATCATAGCCCTGTTTGAGCTTTTGTTGGTAATGCGCCAGTTGGACCATCGCCTTTTCCTTCCGTTCTTCAATCAAATCCAAACTCTTTTCCAGCTGCCCATCGTTGCCGATCGGATTAAAAGAGCTAGTCCTATACGTTGGGAAACCCGTCTCCAAGGGTATGACAGCTTCAGCCCCGTAGGTCATTGAGAAGGGGGTCTCCCCTGTAGACCTGCGAGGCGTAGTTCTATATGCCCATAACACGTGAGGCAATTCTTCCACCCATCTACCTTTAGCTTCGTCTAGTCTTTTCTTCAATCTGTTAACTATGACTTTATTAACAGCTTCTGCTTGTCCATTTCCCTGTGGATAAGCAGGGGTAGAGTATCTGTTTGTGATTCCCAGCTCGCTACAATAATTCCTGAAAGCTTTACTGTCAAATTGAAGTCCATTGTCCGATATGAGGGTATGGGGGACCCCAAACCGAGTGACGATATTTTTCCAGATAAATTTCTTCACATCTACATCCCTGATGTTTGCTAGAGGTTCGGCCTCGACCCATTTGGTGAAATAGTCAGTGCCGACCAGAAGGTACTTCTTGTTTCCAGCTGCCTTAGGGAATGGGCCCACGATATCCAAGCCCCATTGAGCGAAAGGCCACGGGCTGGATAGTGGATTAAGGGTGCCTCCAGGCTAATGGATGTTCGGCATAAACCGCTGACATTGGTCACACTTTTTAACATACTCATGGGTCTCCTTCTGCATGTTCGGCCACCAATAACCTTGAGTAATGGCTTGGTGAGCTAAGGATCTCCCACTAGTATGGCTTCCACAGATTCCTTCATGCAATTCCTCTAGTAGTGGTTCAGCTGCTTCAGGATGCATGCACAGTAAGTACGGACCTAAATAAGAGTGCTTATAAAGTTTATGGTCCTCGGACAACCAGAATCGAGTAGCTTTCCTCCGTACTTTATCGGCTTCCCCCTTTTTTTCGGGCAATACATCATCCTTCAAGAACTTGATGATAGGGTCCATCCAGCTTAGGGCGGCCCTGATGTGATGAACCTGGACCGCCTCTTTTCTTAGTTCCGTTGGTCCTTTCATGTCCTCAATGAGAATAACCCTTAGTAATTCTTGCGTCGAAGAGGTGGCGAGCGTGGCTAAAGAATCAGCATGCGTGTTGTTGTTTCTGGGGACGTGCCGCAGGTTAAAAGTTTCAAACTCTGTCTGCAGTGATTTCGCTCGACTTAGGTACCCCTGCATTCTTTCGTCCTTTGCCTCAAACTCCCCTTGTACTTGACCGACGATTAATCTTGAGTCCGAGAACATCTAGATTGACTTTCCTCCCATCTTTCGTACCATTGTCATCCCCATTAAGAGAGCCTCATACTCTGCCTCATTATTCATCGCAGAGAAATCCAGCCTTGACGCTTTTTCAATAACAATTTTCTCTGGGGATATCAGCACTAGCCCTACCCCTGAACCTCTCTGATTCGATGCGCCGTCTACGTACACTTCCCAAGGCAACAGGCTCTGTAGAGAAACCATGCTAACGGACCTTCCATCCAAGCCCGGTGTTGGTGTTACCTCCTCTAAATGGGGCTCTGTGAACTCGGCGACCAAGTCAGCAAGGACCTGGCCCTTTACTGATGTGTGAGGCATGTACTTGATATCGAAAGCTCCTAGGATCGTACCCCATTTGGCAATCCTTCCAGTGTAGTCGGCACTTCGGAGTATGGCCCTGAGCGGTAGCTGAGTGAGGACTATAACGGTGTGGGCTTGGAAATAGTAAGGCAGCTTCTTTGTCCCTAGCACTACTGCCAGGATGGCCTTTTCCAGCGGCAAATAACGAATTTCAACTTCATGCAATGACTTACTTACGTAGTAGACTGGTTTTTGTATACCAGAGTCTGTCCGGATCAACACTAAACTTACTGCATTAGGGGCTACAGCGATGTATGCAAATAAGACCTCATCTGGCTCTGGACTGGACATAATTAGAGGTCGAGCTAGGTAGTCTTTAAGTTGCTGGAAAGCAATAGCGCATTCCTTAGTCCATTCGAAACCCTTCCACTTGTTGATGAGCGAGAAGAAAGGTCTACACCTGTCAGCTGATCTGGAAATGAACCTATTGAGGGCAGCAGTCATTCCTGTCAGCTTCTGGATTTCCTTGGGATTCCGAGGAGCTCGTAAGTTGTTGATGGCTTTTATCTGATCGGGGTTAACTTCAATCCCCCTATGAGTCACCATATATCCCAAGAACTTGCCTGATCCCACACCAAACGAACACTTGGACGCGTTCAAGCGTAATCTGTGTTCTCTCAAAATTTCAAAAACGTCCCTAAGGTCCCCAATGTGTTTTGTAATAACTTTGTTTTTTACCACCACATCATCAATATAAACCTCCATGGTTTTACCCAACTGCGGTTCAAACATTCTGGTCATCATCCTCTGATAGGTAGCCTCTGCGTTTTTCAAGCCGAACGGCATTACCTTGTAGTGGTAATTTCCCACGGGGGTCATGAAAGCTGTTTTCTCCTAATCACCGCGAGCTAGTGGTATTTGATGATAACCTTGAAATGCGTCCAGGAAACTCATCCGAGGGTGCCCAACGGTTGCATCAACTAGTCGGTCTATCTTCGGTATTGGAAACGGGTCCTTCGGACAAGCCCTGTTAAGGTCTGTGAAATCTACGCATACCCGCCATTTTCCGTTTTTCTTCTTTACCACCACTGTCTTAGCCAGCCATTCAGGATAAAAAATTTCCTTAATTGCCCCTGCCTGCTTGAGTTTCATCACTTCTTCCCTGATCGCGTCTGCGTGTTCCCTTGATAGACGCCGGAGCGGTTGTTTCTTGGGGATGATTGCAGGGTTAATGTTCAGATGATGGCAAATGAACTCCGGACTTACTCCTGGGGCTTCTGCTGAGTCCCATGCAAATGCATCAGCGTTGGTTCTGAGGAATTCTATCAACTCTTCCTTCTTTTGAGGAGGCAGCATGGATCCAACTTGAAAGAATTTCTCAGGGTCGTCATCAACAACTACCCTCACTAGGCTTTCACATTCTGCCCCTTCGGCCGTTGTTTCGGTGTCCAGCACCAAAGGTTTTAACTGCTATAAACCTTCATTGCTACGATCCGAGGACTCAGCCTAAGGTTTGTGTTGGATAGTTGCCACTAGACATTGTCTAGATGTAGATTGATCTCCTCGGATCTCCTCAATTTGCCCTTCGGATGGATATTTAACCTTCTGATGAAACGTGGAGGATACGGCCCCGAAGGTATGAAGTCAAGGTCTGGCCACTATTGCGGTGTAAGGTGAGTAGGCATCCATTACTATAAAGTCTACCTCCACCGTCTCAGACCCAATTTGCACGGGTAGTCTGATCTGACCTTTTGGGATGACCACTTTACCATCAAAACTCACCAAAGGGGAACTGTAAGGTGCCAAGTCTTCGAGAGTCAAGTTCAGACCCTTATAGAGGTCCGGGTACATTATTTCTGCAGCGCTGCCCTGATCCACCATTACTCTCCTCACGTCGTATCCCCCTATTCTGAGAGTAACCACTAGAGCATCATCATGCGGCTGTATAGTTCCGATTTTATCATCCTCCGAAAAGCCCAAAACAGGTATAGCCCCTGTCCTAAGCCTCTTCGGCTCTCTGTTAACACTCTCTGAGGGCAGCCGAGCCACTGACAATACTCTGGATGGGCAAGACCCTGTCCTCCCTGGTGCGGCAAAGATAACATTTATTGTGCCCAAAGGGGGGTTTCACAGGGTCCTCTCTCCGAGACCCTGCGTTTCCCTAGCTTCCCTGACCATATGAGTGGTGCAAAAGTTGTTTTAGCTTGCCCTCGCTGACAAGTTGATCCAAATGGTTCCACAAACTCCTACAGTCTTCAATAGTATGCCCATGGTCAAGATGATATTGGCAGTAAAGATTATGATTGCGCCTTTCAGGGTTTCCGGTCATCTTGTTTGGCCTCTTGAAGAAAGGCTCATTCTTGATTCTCTCCAGAACTTGGTGCACGGGCTCACGAAATACAGCATTGACTGCTTGAAAATTAGCTGAACCCTGTCCGACCCAATCCTTTCTCTGCCGGTTATGGCTCTGTCGGTCTGACCTGAAATCCCTCATCTCCTGAGGGATAACCTTATCCTTGCCTTTACTCTGCTGTTGGTCTTCTTCAACTCTTTTGTACTTGTCAATCCTATCCATCAACTGGCGCACACTGGTAGCAGGTTTGGCCGTTAGGGATGTCCTTAAGAGATGTTCAGTGGGAAGGCCTAGCTTAAAAGAGCTGATGGCCACCAAGTCACAGTCTTCTTCCATCTCATTATACGTTTCCTAGAACCTATCTGAATATGACTTCAAAGTTTCACCCTCCCTCATGCTGACGGACAATAGGGAGGCCATGGACTGCGGAACCCTTCGGCACGTGACAAAACGTGACCCAAATGCCTGAGTTAGCTCTTGGAAAGAGCTAATAGTGTTTGCTTTCAGACTATCAAACCATCTCATGGCTATTGGTCCCAAACTAGAGGGGAAAACCTTGCACATTAGGGCCTCGTCCCTGGAGTGAACGGCCATTCGCTGGTTAAAATGACTCACATGTTCCACTGGGTCAGTCCAGCCATTGTAGATGGTGAATGTAGGCTGGTGGAAACGCCGAGGAAGTCTGGCATTCTCGATGTTACGTGTAAAAGGACATCTAGAGATCTGATCTAGAGCTTTACTCATAGCATCGTTCCCTACGCCTCTAGGGAAAGGGCTCTGAGGGTTTCTCTCACGGTGGTGCATTTCCTCATAGGGGAAGGGCTCACTGACTGGCATTCGAGGCTTTCGCCTGTAGTCGACGTCCCGCTCGTCCTCAGAATCTTCATCAAAATATCAGGAAATGCGCTTCCTCTTTGCATGGCGCAACTCTCTCCTTAGCCTTTGAATCTCCAACTGCATGCTTTGGTTTTTCTCTGCATGGGACATGTGGCTCTCTCCATGTGACTGATTTTGATCGTCATATGTGGTGTGTACGCTGCCTTCATGATCCTGTCTCCGTTCCAGATTAACAAAAGGATCGGTGTGCTGAGATGATCTGGACTCCATTGGTCGTTTCCTCAGTTCAGCTGTTTCTGAGGTGTTGCTCCCACCTTTGCTCAAGCTGTTCCCACAGACGGCGCTAATTGTGGGGCCAATTTTTGTTGGGCCAAGCACAAGCTTTGTAGACTCAGCCCAATGAGACCCTTAACAATAAATTTGTAGAGAGTGGATTGAACAACTGGGCTAAAAATGGATTCAACAACGGTTCAAACAGACAAACGAGAGAAAAATGGAGTTTAGACTAGCATTCAGTAGGGATCCTCTTGAATCCGAAGAGGTTAAAAGTTTATAGACTTAAATGAAAAATCTTTTTTTCTTCCTTTTCTGTGAGACCTATTTCCTTTATGTATACACCTTCCACCTCATCTTCACCGTACACTTCTTCTTTATCTAAGCGTCCACTTAAGTACTATTCACATCAGAAGTTTGCTTTAGCCTGCAGTGAGTGGTGGTGGTTGAGGTTGCATTGTTCAGGTGTCTTCTCCATATAAATGCGGCCAGGAAAGTTGCTGCAGTGCATTAAATGCGGTGGTAGCAGCTTTATTTTTAAGATATTTCATGATCTTCTCACACTTAGGCGTGCCCAGAGTTCACTCCTTACCCAGGAATCTTCTGGGAGGGTTGTTGGGATCTTCAGTATATCTACTTGATCAAGTTCTCAGGAGATCCGATGAGTGGAACCTCTTCGGACCAGCCAGGTTGTCTTCGGACGCAACATTCGTCCCTTCTTGATTGCATTTTCACTAGGCTGGCTAAGCGCTGATCCCTTTAACCTCTTCGGACAGAAAGTGATACTTAAATTGGGCCCCAGGCCCAACATATGGCGTTGGGCTTTCTCACCCACAATTGGAATCCTCGTCACATAAATATCCATTTTCATCTCTTAATTGGCGTGTGGATGCTAACATTACCATTTTAAATATTAGAGAGTTTCATTTGATTGGTCATGTTTATCTATATCTTATTAAAATAAAATTAAAGTAATACAAATAATATTAGCCACTACAACATTTCATCAAGAAAGAGTTTTGAAAACATTTTTTTGTCCACCATATAAAGTTTTTTTTTTTTTTTTTTTTTTTTTGGGGGGGGGGGGGGGGGGGGAGTCCACCATATAAAGTAAGTTGCTCAAGTGTGCATATATTAACCATTGAGTCTGTAGTAGGATGAATTCTATAGGATAAAAAAAAAGATATGCAACGGGTTTTAGGGTTATAGACAACCAAATAAAAATAAAATAATAAAAATTTAGTTTACAGTCATACTCGGCATTCAATTTTATGATTGCAATTTGCAAGTCACTTTTGCATTTCTAATTCTTCCGTAGAAAATAAGTAAATATATTTAGATGAAATGCATGACTTGTAGAGCTTGTATGATATGATCCAAAATGATATGCAATTTGAACATTATCATTAGTGTTTGAGTATTATCGAACATATTTTTCCTTCTAAAATATAGTATCTTGTTATGAGCTGTGTTTAACAACAAAACATGGGGAGTCTATCACTTGGCCTTATTATGGGGTCTTTTAGTGTCACAGGCATATGTATGTCCTGAGATTTGAATAAAATGATCATACATTTCTATGTGGTAAAAAAAATGCAAACAAATGGATATTAGTTAACAATTTAATCTACAATCTTCATACGAAATAAAATTTTAATTTTTTGAATCATACATATAGGAAAGCAATTTTTTGTGCAACTACAAAATACCTTCAAAACTTACTACAAAATCATAAATCCATATCTATATATGTTTAGTAATTGGATTATGAAACCACGATAACTCTTAAACTACATTGGAAACTAAGTAAACCAAACACAAACAATATAATACAATAACATCAGAAAAAACAAATGCAACTCTAATACGGAGCAATAAATTTATACTAATTAACTGAAAATCAATTTTTTTCTAAACAGTTCATTTTGTGTATTGCAAACTCATTTATTATTTCAACCATTTCTATTATACCTTTATCTAAAGCTAGTCCAATAGGTCCAAAAATTGCTCAATACATTTTGATATTATGCTTTCCATATCTATTAAGCTAGGATATTATATTTTCATTTGGCAAGGATTTTCGACAGCTAAAAGGTTGCATTTGGCACAACTTTATATTAGTATCCAACTCATCAAAAAATTGATACTGCTTAATGTCATAAATCTTCAAATTTCTTATCCCTTTATAAGGAAAAAAAAAATCTTCAATTGGTCTTCAAATTGAAATTATATCTTATCAAAAGTCAAAACACTAAAATTGTGTGATTCACTCAAAAACTAAAATACTAATATCAATTAAGGGGGAAAAATAGCATAAAGAAAGATAATATCACAAATTATTAAATTAAACAATTAAAAATAAAAACAGTACTTTTTGTCATCTTGGACTGAAAAGGTCTGAAATGGACCGAGTGGACTGGCATGAACCAAAGTGGACTAAAATAGTCAAAAGGATTAAAGTGGACTGAAATGGACAAAATGGATCAAGTTAGAACGAATGGACCAAAGGAGACCGAATTGGAACAAATGGGCCCAAATAGACTAAAGTGGTTTGAATTGGATCGAAATGGACCAAAGCGAACCAAAAAGGACTGGAATGAACTGAATTGGACCCAAATAGACTAAAATAGACCGAAATAACCCGAATTGGACCAAATTTGAAAGCATCGTATCGGTACAAATCCTAGACATTAATTTAGTTACAGGCAGATTTACATGTGTACATACTATTTTTCTTTGTTTGGGAAGTGAGAAATTTATTGATGTATTGTAAAAAGGATTGAAAAAAAAGTGGACAGTAAAGGTTTTTTTTTTTTTTTTTACTTTCCTTTTTTAAAAATATGGCATAAAAATTTTCATATTTTTTTAGTAGTCATATTAGGGGGAAAAATCATCCAAGATAAACGTGTAAAGTCAATCGGTTAATATATTTAATATTATCAAAAAATTGGAGGAACAAATCAAACAAAAAAAAAAAAAAATTGGTGACATGACTGAAGATATGGCTCAACAAGAATGTAGCAACATTAAATACTAACTTTTAGATATTATATGTAGATATAGATGAGACAAACGTAAATGTAGTTCCCATTAAGTAGAATGGGTCAATGAGAAAAACTTCCATGTTAGCTCCACCCTCTTACCAATTGGATCAATAAGTATTCAAAGCTCCTTGAGCAATTGAGTTAATGACCAAGACAAATCTTCAGTAATGACTTTAAAACATTGGCTAAATACCAATACAAACTCTTTGAGCACTTGAGTTCATTACCAAGATAAATCTTCAGTAATGACTTCAAAACATTGGCTAGACAACTGACACTACAGTTAACTACTAACATCACACCTCTATATTAAGACCACCATTTTGTTTTTCTCGCTTTCTCTCTGCCACTATGCTCTGGTAATTTTTTATTTATATCCTATGGATCTTAATATTTGTTTCATGGCATCGGTTACTATTTTCTATTTTAGATTCTTGGATTGATCATTTGATCAACTATAGCAAATTGAAGCAGAGACACCACTCCCCAACGTAACATATTACCTTCCCTAGCCTCTAGTTCTCTCATGAGTGTTTGGCTATGTGTTTGGGGACTCTTGAATGGTGGAAAGCTTCTACTAACATGAGAATGAAGTAGAATAAACAAGATGGCCACTAAATAATACAACTATATTTTTCTTTATAACAACAGAAAATTAAGAAAAGAGCATGCAACAGACAACAAAGCCAATTCTTATCAATGCAATAAGCTTTCTTACAATACATTAACAAATGTCAATGTTTCTATTTGGTTGCTGCTTCCATGCTTTCCACGTGTGTATCCAATGAGATGCTTTAACTACCACAGAAGCAACAAATATCTAAATGACAAGCCGCTTAATATTTCAAACCTAAGAGCACCAACAGCATTTAAATACAGGATTCACCAGATCCAGGCACCTACATGGTGCATTGATACTAAGACAAAGAAGCCGAGATAGAGCTAGAACACGAAAAGTCATTGCCATTTCAGCTTGACCATGGTATCAGCTCCAGGTCCAGATCTCTGGTACTAGACAGCCGAAAGGTTCGGCCAACTCCATGGTCTTGTGTACCTTAAAGCCTTGCAGAGTTAAAATAAACCCTTGCCCCAGCAGAGATGGGCAAACTCCGATGTCCCTAAAACAACGAAATCAAGTCATTGCCGTTGAAGAAAATGCTGGAAAGAGAAGAGGGTAGCAACATCCGGACTTTGGATGGAACAAAATTGGGAATTCAATTTAATTCCCGGGTTAGCTACATAATGTCATCTCATAACCGGTCCATCCAACTGAGAACACTATCTTGAGAACCAAACTGCAAATCCTATACGCATAAATGACAAAGATCAGCAATGTGTTAGAAAGCTTCTCATTTGTGTTCTCAAGCTGTAAATCATATGGAAATCAGATGCATAAAAGTAGAGAAAGAAGAGAAGAAAGTGAAACTTACAGCAAGCTGGAAATCAGGTGGAGTATCCAGATATATGTTCTCAAGGTCAGGAATTCCAGAAGATGCACCATTGTTTAAGGTCATCTCATTTGTGTTGCTAGAAAAGCCAGTATAAGAGATGTGATTCAGTCCTGAATTATTTAGAGGAGCATAATTATCGAAAATCTCCGTGCACAGTAATGAATCATTCATGCAGTTTAGATCAGAGTTCTCGACAGCCTGAGATTCCCCTGCCAGCCATGCAGGGTAGTCCATGTTGTCCTCAGCCTTAATATCTGGTGGAGGGGCATGAGATGCTTCTGAGACAAACTCTACTTCCTAATCCACAAACATTGATTTCAGTTAAGATTTAACACACTGAGGCATCTTAGAAATTAATATATATATATATATATATATTCTACTGGTTTTTCATAATATGGTCATTTTATGCCCCCCCCCCCCCCCCCCCCCCCTTCCTTTTGAGTATAGAAGTTTAAAATTGAGAAACCACTCAAAAATTAATTTCGTTAACAGTTACCACATCTTGCTTTTCTTTTCTCTTATTTCTACAACATGTTCTTTTCCATTCATCCCCTTGCTCATAACTTAAATACCACCAATAGTTCACCCTGGGCGTATATTGACTACTTCACACAAAAATATATTAAAGAAATTGCCACATACCTGGAGAGATGACAGGTCATTATTTTCACCAACATCATCACTCTGAACAGATATTCCTGGACTTGGTGGATTAGGAGGATTTGCTTTTGGGGTCCTTGGACTAGTTCTCGGTGTCATAATGTCAGAATCCTCAACCACCAGATTGCCATCGTTGTTTTCAGTCTGCTTCTGCTGTTGATAGAAGATTTTTGAAACCACAAATTCACCTTCCTTCTCATTTTCTTCAGTTCCTAGATGATATTGATGCATCACCCAATTGGACTTATCAGGCTTGGAGCCCTTCTTTGAACTTTTATACAGTACCATTATCTTCTTACAGCCTTTCTGCAATCCATTTTCCATCAAAGGTTTTGTCTTACCTGTCTTGTGCCAGCGGACAGGCCCCTCAGTCAAACTATGTTCACTTTGGATCTTGCGGCGTTTCCGTTGACCAGAAGCATATGCATTAGTGGTTCTGTGAAAGAAATGGACACTGCTTCCATCTTTCTTAGCACCTGGAAATTTAGAAGGAAAAAAAAATACAGCAATTTAGATCATAGTTTGATTGACTCAGCTCTATGAGGTTGCATTAGTTGGTCCAATTTTGGTCATATTACATACACATTTACATATAGATTGAGAACTTATGAGAATAGGGTCCAAAATCGGTTCAAATTGAGCAATCACATTATCATTACATTTGACCAATCAACACAGGAATAATAAAAGAAAAATGGGAATTGAGGAAGTGATTTATGTAGGAACTAGATAAAAAAATTAGAATGAACTCAATGATTGAATAACCATATTTTATTATTTGAGCTCAGTAATTCAGCAACCACATCAAATTATTTGAAATAGAGAAAAATTTTAGCAAGATCAAGTTTTCTATTGGCTGCTAATTTCAATTTCACACACCCCAGTTATGGTGGGGGTGCTTTTTTTTTCTATCTTTTTCCCCCCTTTTTTGGGGAGGAAACCATGGCATGTGCAGATGTGCTGCGATACAAAAACCGCTCAGCCAGGTTTCACTTTTATACATTTCTTTTCTTTCCTCTCCCTTTTTCAAACTCTTGGATTGCCCTTTCTCCTTTTAAAAACAGAAGCATCAAAATCAGCAGCCTTCCAGATTTAAAAAAAATAAATAAATATCAGATAGTAATCTGACCCCTTTTTTTTTGTGTTAACACATATTATTCTGATTTGGTCCTCGATTTATATTGCAGATTCTGTAGTCAATGCACTACCATGGATACCAATGATAGTATGGAATTGCAGATTCTTTATATATTCCCTCACCTGGAAGGTCTTCCGGATGGCTGTAGCAAATTCCTTTGTCCCCCTCAAGTGTTGGGATGAACTCATCAATAAACAAGTGTGGATTTGAGTTTCCAACACCACATTTTGCTGCTAAATGTTCTAAGAGCTCTGCATCGGAAGGCTCAAACTTCACACCAACAGGCAGGCCAGGCCATTCAGGAGAAACCTTCACAGGAGAAGCAGCGATGTTAGCAACAAAGTCTACAACTAGTCAAGGATATCCATGTCAAACGATTCTGCAAAAATGGTTTTAGAAGTTTTCCTTGATAAAGATGGTGAATACCTTCTACTTATAAGAAAAAGAAAAAAGTAATAGCATGACATGCATTTAGTTATAGGTGCTAAAAGAATAGATAAAAATTAAATAATGTTGAGGTATCTTATAGTCAATTTGCTAGGCATATTTAGTGTACAAGTTAACAGCAAGGAACGGTATAAAAGCTTAGTAAATGTTTAAGTTCCAACTTACATCACTATTGTCTATACGACAATGGCAATTTGGGCATTCACGATTTGCGCCACAGTCTTTGATTTGATGAGCAGCAGAACACGTAACATTTCTCACTTTCCTTGCCAATGCCCTGCTATTGATTAGCCAAGCCCTGCAAGAATGATTTGCTATAAGCTTATAATTCCAGTCATAAGACATCCTATATCTATACGCAGAAATATGCTATATGTCCAATCTTTAAAAAGGTTTGCAAAGAACAAGATTACAAGAACCAGAAGGAAAAAAGAAAAGAAAAAAAAAAAGAAGAGTTTGCATCTAGGAAAAAGCAGGAGTCAACCATTAGGGTTGAACATCATTGCTGAAATGCATAAAGTATCAGCAAATCATATGATATGACTCAACACTGAGGCCAAGACATCATGTATGGTAAGATTATATTTTATAAACAGTGTATGGGACAATGTTGCAAGGAATGCTAAGAGTAAGTTTGTATAGCTACCCACTTAAAATCAATTTGGGCAAACCTAGCGGTGGCAAAGCCCCTTTAAGACTTTGACACTGATCAAGCAAACACAAAACCCAAAATTGTAGTATACATATTTTGCACAGTCAAAAACATTGGGCCAACCTAGTAGAGCAGAAAGATAATAAAGTCAAGAGTATGGCAAAAATTAAAGAGAGAAAGGCACTCAAGATGAGACACGCAACAAATTGAACATTAATAGATTGAAACACATTCAAGTAGTTTTTCTAATCCTGTTGCTTCCTAAAGATTTTTAATTGAAACTATATTAACTTATTAAGAGACTAGACTAGATATCTGAGTAATTTATAAATATCCTAACATGCAGATCACTACTTATTAAGATAATAATGTATACGGAAGGGAATGACCTGCCCAATTAATAAGTTCAAACGAAAGAAGATTCACTACCATCTACAACTTACTCCAATCAGTACATTGAAATCTTACAAAGTCTCATTTTCTTAATCTTTCAAAGATATAATATTATATATGAAACCCATTAATGATTTATTTACCACAGATGGATATCTAAAAGGAAGCTAAAAAGATATGTGCATTTTCAATTTCCTCCAATAAAAGATTATATTTTTAAGCTTGATTTTCTTTTCCTTGAGAAGATTTTTGATTGAAATACTTCTTCAAATAGACAAGCATAAGGAATACAGTAAAATTAAAGAATGAAATATCAGCACTCGGTACCCTATCAACTGGCTGTTATGTGCCATATAAACTAACTCCAATCTTCACTTTTTCCCCCCTTTTGAATGATATTGATTAATTTTTAATTTAACATTTATTCCAACAAAAAGTTATCATCATCCAGAACACTCCTCACATTGCTGCATTGTGGAGTAGGAAGAAAGTTTAGGTTTCAGCACCAAACCAAACCCAGCTACAGGGGTATGGAACAAAGTTGATAAGACCTGAAATGGGTGTCTCAAAAATACATCCAAATATCTGTTTCCTCATCAAAATATTGAATAAAGGAAAGGGACTTTAATATTTGCTTCCAATAGAAAGACACAAACTTTTTTCTTATCACACCCTTCAACATCAGCATTTAACCAATAAGGTAACTACCAATAAAGTATAAAATCTAGCAAGAGAATTTTTCTCTGACAAATGGGTTTCCAAAACTAGTAACAAGTTAGGTTACCTATATATTTCATAACCCAATCCAGTAGTACAAAAAAAGAAGAAGCATTTTTTAACTATAAAATCAACTAATATATAATACCCAATTAATCAAAGGAGCATCCAAATAAATCCCAAAAACTTAAACCAAAAAAAAAAAAAAGAGAGAGGAAGAAAAAGAACAGAAAAATTTATTAGTATTCTGAGCATCAGACTCCTAATACCACAACAAAAATGTAAAAACGAGACACCCAAAAGAAAAAGATAAAAACTTTATCTATTTATTTACTTGTTGATAATCTTAGGCTTACCTTGCCATGTTCTTAAGAGCTAGAGAGACGATGTTGAAGCTAAACACAAACTATACAGAGAGAGAGAGAGAGAGAGAGAGCTTAGTTAGTGTGTGCTAAGCTTTGCCTTTTGTACACTGGACTAAGTTAATTGAACTGTGAGAGGGAGAGAGTTATATAAAGAGAGAGAGAGTGTGTGTGTGTGTGTGTGTGTGTGTGTGTGTGTGAGAGAGAGCGGGAAAACACAGCTTTGGTGTCGTTATGAGAGGCTTGTAAACCGAGGCTAAGGTTTGGAGTAGAAATGCTTTTGTTGGACTCGGTCAATGGCCAATGGGGGTTTTGGAGTTTGGTTTGAGTGTGGCCCACCGTTGACTAAACCTGGGTCCAAGGCAGTTGGTTCGGACACGAAGCTCGAAGGATGTCGGGAAGCTTGGAACTTCGAAATCCGAGAAAAAGTGTCATTATAGTGAATTTTTGTGGGGACTCAGTGCCTAGCTTCCTTGCTCCCCAAGCCTAATCCTATACATAGAAACGTTTCGAACACTTTTCTGGATTTCCCTTTCTGCCCCTGTGTGTTCTACAAAATGACTAAGGTCTATGTTTGATTTGACTTCCTCCCATCCTTTTGCTTTCTTGGTTGCCCTTTGAACCTCAGCAAAATAGAATCTTACTGTAAATTACGCGTTTCCACGACTTGCACATTTCTCAAATTGTGGTTGAGTAATTTTAGTAACATATAAAAAGCCATCTTTATCTTTGTATCACATTTTGATTGAGAGGTTATTACTTTTATATAGGCTCGTTATTTTTTCTCCGCAATTTATAATTTATAGTGTTAACAGTTATGAAAAAAGTTGTAGTTTTTTATATGATTTTAGAATTTTTGTTTGTGGTTAGATTACATTTCTTACATATGGGACCACTGCTAGACTTTTTGTATTGTGTGTGATGGTGAGTCTTTGAAAATTTAGAAAAATTGTGTCATGGGTTTAGTTTGGGTCTAGTGCATTGGACCCAATAAGATATTGCCATGTGTTCATAAAGTGTCACATGGCAGCATCCCATCGGATCCAAAGCATAAGACACACTAAATTTAAGCCTCTCTTAGTTAACTTTTGGGGCAATTCTATTCAACAGAGAAAAAAATAATAAAAAATAATTAGTTCGCACAATTGGTGACAATTCTATTATGTATATATAAAAAAAAAAGTGGTAAGTTCACACAATCAATTACTTCAATAAATCGTGTTAGTGTTATAGTTCTAGAACACTTTAGTAAATTTAATAAAATATAATTTTATCATCCATTTGGTTAGAGCATTGGTACTGGGGATTGTAAACCCCCCAAAATGATATTTTTTACCATCGACCAACAAAAATTGAGCATTATCTGGATGTTGCCATGTGTCCATAAATTGCCACATGGCAACATCCCATTAGGTCCAATGCATAAGACACAATAAATTTAAGCCTCTCCAAGCTAACTTTTAGAACAATTCTATTCGGTAGAGAGAGAAAAAATAATGAGTTCACACAATTGGTGACAATTCTATTGTGTAAAAAAAATGGTGAGTTCACACAATCAATTACTTCAACAAATCGTGCCAATGGTATGGTTCTAGAAGACTTTGGTGGATTTTATAAAATATAATTTTATCATCCATTTGGTTAGAGCATTAGTATTGGGGATTGTAAACCCCCCAAAATGGTATTTTATACCATCGATCAACAAAAATTAAGCATTATCCGGAGTGGTAGTTGTAAAATATTTTCTAATTTTGCTATAGTACCATCTTATAAATAAGATAGTATTGTAGCAAGATGGTATATTTTTAAAATAATATTTTATTGGGCTTTAGGTTTAATTGGGTATTGAGTTATATTATTTTATTATGTAGATATATTATTTTAATGTGTTGTATGGTAAAATAAAAGTTGGAATGTTGGGTGTTGTGAGGACGAGGATGCACCTTGGACCTCAGGGACGAGCACTAGCTATGTGAGATGCATAAAGTTAAAACATCAAGAACGAAAGAAAGCAGACTTAGCATAGAATATGATAAGGATGAAGAAAGAATGGTGTAAAAGCCATCCCTTTCGCATTAAATACAAGACAACCACTCCTCTAACCGCATTAATGAGGAAATGACCATGAGCAGTGGTGACACAGCTAATATTACAAGGTAAAGCTTATTAGTATGTTCCAGATGAGATAGGAGTCCTAGGAGTACAATCTCAGCCCTCCAAGTGTAAGATTAAGATGATTTGTGGCTAGGTATAAAAGGAAAAGGGAGAGCTTTGTAGAGGGGGACTAAATCATTTGTATAAGGGAGAAAGAAACACAGATATATCAAGATATACCTTCCTCGGGCTTGACTGACGAGTGTTTTTCCTTTCAAACTTGCTTGTCTTAATCATTTTCTTTGCTCTCTATCCCACTGTGATTAACATTTAGCTCATTGAACGTTTGTTATCCAACCCATTCTCTAACAAATATATTATTGTGGGCTTATTGGGCCATTGTCCAAATCTCTTTTGGGCCGTGGATCAAATTCGGTCCCTACAATTGACTCCGTCTGTGGGAATATTGAACATTCTTAAGCTTGTTCAATCATAGTGATGAAAAGCAAGGTAGTGTACGAGCATCTGGTTGACCTCAGAAGTGTTTTTGAGGTGTTGAGAAGGCATAAATTGTGCCTTTATGCTTCTAAATGTTCCTTTAGCGTCGGCTCGAGGAAGTTTTTGGGCTATATGGTTATCCATCATGGGATTGAAGTTAACCCTGATCAGATTAAAGCAATCAATGATTTACAACCTCCTCGAAATTTCAAAGAAGTGCAAAAGTTGACTGGAATGACCACAGCCTTAACTAGATTCATCTCTTGATCCACAGATAGATGTAGGCCGTTTTTCCAACTCTTGCACAAGTGGAAAAGATTTGAATGGAATGAGGAATGTGCCCTCACTTTTCAGTAGTTCAAGAATTATCTTTCTCGGCCACCCATTATATCCAAATCCGAGGAGAAAGAAATCCTTTTTGCCTACATTGTCGTGGCCTCTCATGCAATCAGTATGGTATTGGTAAGGGTAGAATATAGAGTACAACGACCAGTTTATTATGTGAGAAAATCGCTTCACGAAGCTGAAGTTCGTTACTTGCCTTTGGAGAAAGCCATCTTAGCAGTGGTGCATGCTACACAAAAACTCCCCCACTACTTCTAAGCCCAGACCATTGTGGTTTTAACTCAACTCCCTCTACAGTCGTTGCTACGAAAAGCTGACTATAAGGGGAGAATATCCAAGTGGGGGACGATCTTGGGGGCGTTTGACATAAAGTACATGCCTCGTACCTCAATCAAAGGGCAAGTTCTAGCGGACCTGGTGGCAGAGTTTATCGAGTCTCCAGTAGAGGTGGAAGTCGAGGAATACATACAGAGGGGAAAGTAGGTTTTGACTGTTCCTCAGCAGGGGCCCACACCTTGGGAGTTATATGTTGATGGTGCGGCAAATCAAAGGGGATCCGGGGTGGGGCTGGTAATAGTGTCCCCATAAAGGATTACCATTGAGAAATCCTTGAGGTTAGGCTTCTCGGCCACGAACAATAAAGCTGAGTATGAGTCTCTACTAATAGAGATAGTTATGGTTCAAAAGATGGGAGGAAAGGTTGTTGAAGTGTTCTTGGACTCAAGGTTAATTGTAGGACAAGTAAAGGGAGAGTTGGAAGCTAGGGATTTGAGAATGCAGGGGTATTTGGTCAAGCTCGGTGTTTGCAATCAGGTTTTGAATTTTTCACCATATAACAAATCCCGAGAAGTAGAAATACACATACTGATTCTTTTGCAACTTTGGAAACCTCTTCTTGACAAGATTTTCCCCAAGTCATACTTGTTGAGGATCTGTATAGGTCGGCCGAGGAAAAGAATGAGAGAGTCCAGGTTCACCAGATCATGGTCCGGCCTAATTGGATGGATCCTTTAGTTTTATTTCTGAAAGAATGTGTTTGCCTTACGAGAATGGGGAGGCAGAAAAAATACGGAGGAAAGCTCCTTGTTTTTTGTTGTTCGAGGAGTAAAAGCTGTACAAACGCTCTTTCTCTATACCATACTTGCTTTGTGTTCATCCTAAGGCAGTGGAGCCACTTTTCGAAGAATTGCACGAGGGGATATGTGGAAGTCATATGAGGGGCAAATCGTTATCACATAGAGTTCTTTCCCAAGGATATTGGTGGCCTAGTATGCAAAAAAAGGTGCAAAAGTATGTTAAAAAGTGTGATAAATGCTAAAGATTTGCTCCGAACATTCATCAGCCTAGGGGTGTACTTAATCCTCTGTCTAGTCCATGGCCATTTCCTTAATGGGTCTTGGATATTGTATGACCATTTCCCAGGGTTGTGGGAAACCGAAGATGGCTCCTGGTCAGAACTAATTACTTCACGAAGTGGGTAGAGGACGAGCCATTATCCAATATTAGGGACATAGATGCAAAAAAGTTTATTTGAAAGAACATTGTTACTCGATTTGGGATTCCTCACACCCTCATCTCTGACAATAGGCTCCAGTTTGACAATAAAGCCTTTAGGAGATACTGCTGTGAACTAGGCATTAAAAATTGATATTCAACTCTAGCTTATCTGCAAGGAAATGGGCAAGCTGAAGTAGTCAACAAAGTCATAGTGAATAGGCTTAAGAAAATGTTAGATGAAACAAAGGGTAGATGAGTGAAAGAGCTATCACACGTTCTTTGGACATATCAGACTACTCCTCGTCGGTCAATGGGGGGAAACATCCTTTTCAATGACCTATGGGTGAGGCCGTGATCCCTCTAGAGGCTAAGTTTCCAACATTGAGGACAAGCTTATTCACCCCAGATAATAATGATCAGCTATTGGAGAGAAGTTTAGACTTAGTTGATGAACGAAGAGAAGCAATCATCGTTTAACTGACATATTATCAGTAGAAGCTTAAACAAGGGTATGATACTGGTGTGAGGGCAAGGCCATTAGCCCCAGGTGACTTGGTGTTGAGAAAGGTAGTGGGCACAACAAAGAACCCCTTATGGGGAAAGCTAGGGCTCAATTAGGAGGGGTCATATCGCATCACTTCGGTGGCTGGAATAGGTGCCTATTTTTTGGAAGATTTAGATGAAAATGTTGTACCACGTCCATGGAATGTAAATAATCTATGAATGTACTATTATTAATGAAAGGCAGTCTTGCCATTTTCTGTTTCTACCACTGTATGTTTTATTTCAGTTATTCAAGTGTTAAACAGAAATTCGGTTATGCCTAGTTCCTCGAACCACATAGCTTAGGTAAATTAATATTTTTAGTTATTCATTTAAGCGTTAAACAGAACCTTGGCTAGGTTCAACTCTTCAGGTTACTTGCCTTGGGTAAATTAACACTTAGGTTATTTTTATGTTAATCAAAACCTTAGTTAGGTTCAACTCCTTGGGTTACCTGTCTTGGGTAAATTAACACTTAATTTGTTTTTATGTTAAACAAAACTTTAACTAGGTTCAACTCCTTGGGTTACCTACCTTAGGTAAATTAACATTCAGGTTGTTTTTATGTTAAACAGAACCATGGCTAGGTTCAACTCCTTAGGTTGCCTGCCTTGGGTAAATTAACACTTAATTTGTTTTTATGTTAAACAGAACCTTGGCTAGGTTCAACTCCTTGGGTTACCTGCCTTGGGTAAATTAACACTTAGGTTGTTTTTATGTTAAACAGAACCTTGGCTAGGTTCAACTCCTCGAGTTACCTGCCTTGGGTAAATTAACACTTAGGTTGTTTTTATGTTAAACAGAACCTTGGCTAGGTCCAACTCCTCGGATTACCTGTCTTGGGTAAATTAATACTTAAATTATGTTTATGGTGTTCAATCTAACCTTGATTATGTTCAATTTCTTATATTACCTACCTCGTGAAATAAAAACCTCGGTACAAATACTCCGTTATATATGGACAAGGTAAGCAAAGAATAAATCATAAAAATATGAATACAAGTTAGAACAATAAAGCTTTAACAAAAGTTTTCCGTTAAACCAAGTTTAAAGAGATACATATAGAAGAGAAGGCAAGTAAAGACAAAATGCCTTCTGTCAAAAAAAAAAAAAAAATGACAATAACAAATGTAGTGCAAGGTCCCACTCCCATACTCCTTAGGCTTTAGGAGTCTTTTATGTCCCTGTCCTTGTAGTGGGTTGTACTTCAGCAATTAAGGTTGGGGCAGAAGGAGCCACTATGGTTGTTGGAACAATTGTGGAGGAGTCTCCTGCTGCTTGAAGCGCCTTGACTGCCACCTCAATGCTTTAAGGAGTAGCTGCACTGGGCTTGAAGACAGCTGGCTCGAACTGCTTAGGTTTGGCAAAAGCAATGGTGCTTGGCTATTGTTCAGATGGTTTGGATTGGGCAGGGGGAAGCAGTGCTGGATTTTGGCGGGGGTTTCTCAGTAGAGCTCGTCGGAGTTGGAGCAGAGGTACTGACAGAAGACTAGCTAACTGGACGTGCCCTGATTGCGAGGGGGTAGATGGCTTTCTCCGGATTCCTTAGCTCGAAATTGGGGTCTACTCTAGCAACATTTAGGGCCTTAATCCATGTCTGAAGGTAAAAGCTATGGCACACGACTGGGAGTTAAGATTTGAGGTAGGCCTCAATCTCCTTCTACCCTTGGTCGTATGCGGTTTGCTCAACCTTGTTCATTTCCTTCTCCTTCTAGCTGAGCTTCTTTTTCAGTTTGGAAATGGTTGTCCAAGCAATGGCGAGCTGACTCTCTGCCTCCCTTAGTTGTAAGAGTTGCTCCCGAGCTTGCCTCTTCGTACTTTCTATTGAAGCTTCAGCACTTTTTTTGGCCTTGTCTCATTCAGCCAACTTGAGGAGAATCTCCTTCAACTTTTTATTTGTTAAGGCCTGAGACTTCTGCGCAATATATCGCTTGGATTCCTCCTCTTTCAGGTCACAGAATGCCTAGTCAATCCACTCTTTTGCTACATGTGCTGCTTAGGTAGCCTGTGTGTGGATAATTAAGATAAAAGTTAGTGGGAACGCATGCGTAGAATGGGTTTTAAAGGTAAAAAAAAAAAAAAGTGTAAAGAAATCTTACTAGAGCTAAATCCCTCTTCATGGATAGGAAGAGCTCATGCTTCTTTAGATTTTGAAGCTCATCTAGGTCTTTTGGGAGAAGAAGGGCTTGTTCCATAGCATTGGCCACATAGCTCGCTCTTCCACCATCAAAATTGCGGATGGAAGCATCCTTCTGGAAAGGCGAGTCATCCAACTCAAAGACGGGGTTCCAGTTTGGAACCCGAGATCGTTGCTCAGAGATAGCATCCGAGCTTTCCCCTCCCCTTCTTTTTTGGGCTCGGGTCATCTTTGCCACCTTGGTGGGCTCAAGAGGGGCTTTCTCTTGGACTTCACTCTCTTCAATAAGTCCTTTGCCCCCTTTTTTGTCCTTTTTTCATTTTTTGTTAGCTGGTTCGGTTTGTACGGGGGCAGGAAGGATTGGAGTTGGAGGTCTAGGAACAATTGGGACCTCGGGAGCTGCGGTCCTAGCGTGAGACTCTAGCAGAGAAAGTAGATCTGGCAATCTTTTCTCTATTACCATCTTTTTAGGCACTTCGATAGCCTCTTGATCCTCACTAACTAGAGTTGCAGTTGAAGGGGGACTTAGTCCTTCCTCCTCGGATTCTTTTGTATGGTAAAAGATCTTAAAATCCTCATTTCGGACGAGATTTTTAGTGTCGTCCTCCGAAGTATTATCCTTAGATTATGTCTCAACTTCTTCGTTCGAGGATGTAATTTCCTTTACGATGGGTTGAGGACCCTTAAAGGTAGGGAGCTTGACTACTTGTGTTCCCTTTGGAGGAGATTTTCTTATGAAGCCTTCAATGACCATGTCAACTAGAACAAGGTGAGAATCTCGGGTCTTGATTACCTGCTTAGACACTTGGAAGCGATTAGATATGGGTTTGAAATCCAGGATCATGTGAACTGTGCGGAGTTAACCGTCCCGGTGTAGGAAGATCTTGGACTTCAGAACTCGATTCAGTAGATCGAAGTTCACCAAGTTTCGTCTCTTGGTAGTAGCTTTCTTCTTGTAGAAAGAATAGTTAAGAAGTCATGTTAGTTTGCAGGTCGGACAAGCTCAAATCTTGACAAGTAAAAGAAAAATATACATACACAAAGGTAAAACGATGAAATGGCATGTAAATAAACTGTTTATAATCTCTTAAGCTAACATAGATTTTTTAAAGTGTCCCTAAGCCATCCCACCTGGAGTTCCATCCTTGGTAGGACAATGGAGTCCATCGTGCCATTCCCTTGAAATGATGAGAAAGTCCTCGTCCATGCCTTTGTTCGTCTCGGGGCGACAAGAAATTAGCCTAACTGCAGGAACCCTAGTTTTTAAGTAGTACCTCCCGTTGACACCTTTCTAACAACTGTACACCTAGTTTACGTCGTGATGGGCAAGGTTTATACCCAGTTTTTCGTTCAGCGTATCTACACTACCTAATATTCTAAACATATTTGGAACACATTGGGTAGGGCACAACCTAAAAAGGTTTTAAAAATTCCTAGTGACTCTATCCATAGCAGGGGCAACTCAACATAATTTGGGGCCTAAGGTGAAAAATTTATGCAAGGCCTTTAATATATAAATATTAATTAAACAAAATTATTTAATACTAATCAAATTAAGGTTAATTTGATATATTAAATACATAAATAATACCAACTTGACTAATTTCATATAGAGAATTGAATATTATAGTTGAACATATAAATATTAATAAAAAGAAATGAAAATATATTGCGATTGAAAAAGATACTTTATTTTGGATATAAGATGATGCATAGTTAAATAAAGTTGTAATCTAATTTTTAATTTTATATTTTGATTTTAAGAGAGAAAGAGATAGATATTATTTGGTGTGTGACTTTGTAGGATATTATTTTACAAAATCAAAGTCCCAAATTATTATGAGAGATTAATCTATAATTGATGATTTAACACATTTGCAACATCTTTTTGAAATATTTTAGGGTTTCAATTGAGTTAAGGTTCTATTGGTCTCTTACTTTGAGAGTCTTAATAGAAATGAAAAAGAAAAATGCGCTAATTAAAAGTACTATAAAATGTTCAAAATATAATGTGATATTGTCTCTCATTGATGAACTTCATCAATTTAACTAATGAATGTTTATATCATTTTTTTGTAATTAATAACATGGCAATTTGTAAGCCAATAGTAAAATTTGTAATATCCTTAACATCACTAATAAAAAAAATATACAACCTTTAAAAAAAAAAAAAAAAAATATATATATATATATATATAATATAATTTTATAAAAATTTGGGCCTTTAACTATGGAAAGTGGGGCCTTTTTTCTTAAGGAAAATTTTGTTTTTTGGTGGGGCCTTAGGCCTAGGCCAACTTGCCTAGGCCTTGAGCCGGCACTGACCCATAGGAATCCTTATACCCCTTTCAATGAAGGCAATCATGGGAATTACAATGGCACCAGTAGGCCACTTCTCGTGCCACTTACTTGGGTTGCAATGCTGTATTGACACATTACTAGGGATCCTATAATATCTCTTAAACTCCTCTTGGTGTTCGGGAGTATCAACCAAACTAAAAAGTCTACCCATTTGGGAAAAAAAAAAAAACTACTAATATGAAAGAATAAGGGAAGAACTTTTGTTAACAAAAATGCACACTTATAAATTCGGAGAAGAAGGACTCCTTGGACGAGGTTATCAAGTGTGGGGAGCGTATTTATGTTATTTTATGCTTCTAGAGAGGCGAAATGGAGATAAAGGCCTCACGTTTCTCTATATATAGGCTGGGGCAAAAGGAGTGGTAATCTTCCCGCCCCTTCTGATGACAAATTTTGAGTCATTTTGATCACGATCTCATCGTAGAACGTAGGAAACAGCAGGACGCTTGTTGCATTTATTGCGGAGTTAGAGATTCTAAAGCGTTAGGAGCGGGTCACAATTCGTTGAAAAGACGTGTTCACGTGGGAACTTATTTGTGAGTATGCCCTTGTCAACACTTTTATTAGCCAAAACCTCACTTTCTTGGTTAGGAACAAAAAATTAGGTTCTGGGCGGCTATTGTGAGGATGAGGATGCACCTCAGACCTTGGGGACGAGCACTAGCTATGTGAGATGCATAAAGTTAAAACATCAAGAAGGAAAGAAAACAAACTTGGCACGGAATACGAGAAGAATGAAGAAAGAATGGTGTAGAAGCCATCCTCTCCGAATTAAATACAAGACAACCACTCCTCTAATCGCATTAATGAGGAAATGACCATGAACAGTGGTGGCACAGCTAATATTGTAAGGTAAAACTTATTAGTATGTTTCGGATGAGACAGGAGTCCTAGAAGTACAATCTCAGCCCTCCAAGTGTAAGATTAAGATGATTAGTGGCTGGTTTTAAAGGAAAAGGGAGAGCTTTATAGAGGGGGACTGAATCATTTGTATAAGGGAGAAAGAAACACATATATATCAAGATATATATTCCTCGGGCTTGACCGAAGAGTGTTTTTCCTTTCAAAATTGCTTGTCTCAATCATTTTCTTTGCTCTCTATCCCATTGTGATTAACATTTAGCTCATTGAACGTTCATTATCCAATCCACTCTCTAACAAATCTATTGTTGTAGGCTTATTGGGCCATTGTCCAAATCTCTTTTGGGCTGTGGATCAAGCTGGGTTCCTACAGGCGTATTGTAAAATGATATGGTATAATAGATAAAGTAGTTTTTGAGATGATAAAATGAAATATTTTTTAGAAACCGGATGCTAATAATGATATATATAAATGAAATTACTTTTATCCATTTATTTATTTATTATGTAAAAGTTTGATGGTATCTTGAAAAAAAAAATTGATAGTGTTGAAAAGTTTTATGTTCTCTTTTTAGCAAAAAATCATTCCTAGAAAATCTTGACTGTTATCTAAATTAGTATTCCATTTATTATACTTTTATAGCGATGATAATAGTATAATACAAGACTGTAGATTCAATTATTTTGCATAATATATAAGAGGAGATTGGTTAAGGTGGAAAGAATACTTCAACAACAGTAAGTTTTGTTGAAAATTCAAAACTTTTGAAGTATATTTCTAGTGAAATATTTTCTTAAGTAATTAAAAAGAATTACTATTATGTATATTTTTTTTTACTCCAGTAAGGTAAAAACTAAAAACTAAGTTTAAAAAGTTGTCATAAACTCATAATTGTGTTTCATGATTTTTGATAACGGCTATAAGTTTGGATGTTCCAAATGAAAGAAAAGAACTAATAATATTCGATAATTCTAAAGACCCCAACAGGTCGTTGTAGTATAGTGGTAAGTATTCCCGCCTGTCACGCGGGTGACCCGGGTTCGATCCCCGGCAACGGCGATATTTCTTTTCGTTTTTTGTATTTTTGTATCCGGACCGGGTCATTTTGGCCCAAACCCATTTCTTGCGTAACAAAACTAGTCCAGCCCATTAATTAAAAAAGGCTCTTCTGCGGAAGTACAAGAACCCAACCCCTCAAGTCTTGATTTTAAAACACAAACATAAAAAAAGTAGCTCAGGCATGTGTCAGTACTCAGTTGGAGGATGTTAATTTATGTCATTACTGCTAAGAATTCCGTTCACATTTATAGATATTAATGGTCTTCTAGTGCTTCAATTAAAAGTTGAATATCTTAGATAAGATCAAACCTACTTTATTAACTTCTTTCTAGATGAAAGAGCTGTTTTCCTTTTTCCTTTTCACCCAATAAGATCAAACCTACCTTCTCATATGTCACAGTCCCTTCTTTTCCTTTTGTTTTTTATTTTGTTTTTTTATTTTTTATTTACACAAAACTAAGTTGAACCTTAAATTACTCATTTACGTCGACTAATACTACACAAACAATGTATTTTTCTAAAGACAATTAAATTCGCTTATAAAAAAAATGACAATTATATTCGATTCAGTCATATATTTGAATTTAATAAGAAAACCTAACAATTTTTTGTCTCTCTTTCTCTCTCTCTCTCTCTCTAGAAGTTTGATTTTAACTTATGACTGTTTTGCAATGCTTTCATCCTCTCACTCTCACAGGTCAGCATTATTGACCATTAATTTTATCATCTCAAGTTCTGAATCAATCAAGAATTGACAAGAACATGTTTTGGAGTGTACGGTCATATAACTAAATCTGATACAATTCATTAGCACTAGAATGTTAACAGTCATTACATAATCTGGAAGATTTCTTGCATACATGTAGTAGGAGTAAAGGCCTTTGGATGGACCTTATTTTACAATGAAACAAGTCAAACAACATCTCAGCAACCCAACTCCAGAACTCAGTGAGCCTCTTGACCATAACATCAGCTCCAACATAATTTCCTATGTCAACTTACTAAACTAAGTTTGAGCAAATTTACTATTTTTTTTTTTGAAGTAAGATGTAGTGTTTTTGCAATATCTGAGACTTTAGTTTATTGAACTTGACTAATGATTATTAATTGGGATCAGTAGCAATGTCTAAAGCAACTGAAAAAACCTACAGAGTTGTCTTCTATGTTGGATGTTGGGGTTTCCCCTGCGTCATGTCTTGCAGCCATTAAGGAACTTGTACCAGGAGATTCTGGCGAAAACACAGTATTCTCTGAAGCATATATCCGAGGAGGGATAACAGGCTCTGGTGGTGAAATAGTAGACAGATAATGCAAGAGCATCTGTATAATTTGGCTGAAGTTTGGTCGAGTGTTTGGGTCCTCTCTCCAACATGAAGTCACAATCAAACCCAAATCCTCAGGGAGGTTTTCAGCATTGGGCCTCACATTCTGAAACAATAAATATTTGGATGATGTTAAAAGCTCCAAGAAATAAATGAGATTTAATCTAGCAATGGGACAATGTGAATCCTTGTGGCGCGCGTTGCAAAATAAATTACCTGATGGCCTAATCATTGAGATTCATACAAAAACAAATAAGGATGTTAGACCCCTTTCTAGAATAAATTATGCTTATTGTGCATTCCATTCCATTCAATGTCAAAGTTTGAAACTAATGAATAGATATAAATTAGGACTACAAGAGCAATTTTAGAAAATCTTTGGTTGCAGGTTTTTCACAATGTTCTACTTTCAGCAATTTAGCCATGCAATCATTTATTATTTTTTCTGCTGAGTCACCACACAGCAGCTGCTGAATCTTTCTAAACCTACATGTGATCTTCACCAAGATGGTCTGGCTGCATTGTTCAAGTGCACTATCCTAAGAAAAATTTCAAGTCCATCTGATTGAATTTGATAATTTTCCCTGGTAGTTTTTTAATGAGGTGTGTAAAATGTTGCCTATCAAACCTAACAAAACTGCTGGGGAGGGGTGTCACCTAGTTCTCCTAAATTACTCAAAGTTTCCTGCACTATAGATTAAGTTGGAAAAGAAATGCTCCCAAAGCTAGCATATTTTTTGTTACCTTTGACGTCTTATAGTCCTAGAAGAGATCATATGAGACTGTAAACGCCATTAAAGTTGCTATTTTAAAGTCCTACTCTAAGATCACACACATGCAAGAAATCATCCCATCTTAGATATATCATAAGACAAGATCAAAACATATAGCTACCTTAAAAGCGGCTGCATAAGCTGCCTGTAGATTTGACATGCCTTCAAAAGGCAATTTATTGTGGATGAGCTCCCACAGCACAATTGCAAAGCTGTAGGCATCCACCTTGTGATTGTAATGCTTCTTTTCCCCGTGCCTTAGCGTGACTGTGCTGTAAAGCTGTCTCCAAATAGGGAAAGAATCATTAGTAAATACAAAACACCAATTGCCTGAACAATATAAACCTAAAACCTTCAAGCAATTGAGTACCTCTGGAGCCATCCAACGATATGTCCCTGTTTCAGCCGTCATCATCTCTGTTAATGACTCTTCTCTAGCTAAACCAAAATCTGCAAGTTTAACTGTTTTATGGTCTGCGGTCAAGATCAAATTCTCTGTCAAAAGAAAGGGAAACAAAGTTGTCAAACTTTTGCTCAAACCTAGGTTCCTCAAGAAGCGGCTACACCTGATTTATGTGGATATCACTTTGGAGATAGTGCTCAAAATTACTTCAGCTAAGATGTTAGCTAGAATCTATAATATAAGATATTCATCTTTTGAATTCATCTCAAGTTCACCTTGTCTATAATGAGCAAGAGTTAAACTAGGAATGGCCAAATACTATTTACTCATTTGTTTGATTAACAGATTTTGACATAAAACAAAAACAATGAGTCAAGAAACTACTATAAATTGAATTTGACAGAAGCAATGTGATCCTCAATCAACAGGTAGACAGTAGACCTTCTCTTAAGACAGCACGCCATAGAAACTAAGAGATGCGGTACAGGGACAGCCAAGGAATCATAAATCTGGGACAAACCAAAGCAATGCCATCAATGATCCTAAATCTAGTTCTACCACACAATGGGAAGCCTCCCATCAGATTTCAAAATCCAAATTAAATTTTGCAGCTAACTTCTGATGCTAATTGTAGGTATGCATTTTCATATGTCATTGGACATGCTCACAGATAAAGTCAACCTGTTTCTTCATGTACTCCCATGTCTGTAGCAGAATAGTTAATGCCACATGGATCTCCAAGAATACCATTGGTTTAACTACTTTAGAATTTTAGTGCAAACTTATACTAATTTGAAACCTACAGACATCAAAACCATATTTGTGTAACTGTTTTGAAAGCTGGACCTCATGATGAGTACCGCTAAAATATTATCTTAAGCTTTCTTGTTTTCTGTTTTCTTTCTTCTTCTTCCCCACCTTTCCCCCTTTTTACAGCTTCTCAAGTTGATTAGTCGACGCCCACAACTCAAGTTGTTTACTAAAATGTCAACGACCAGTCACAATACAGGATTTCATAATCACAATTGATAAGTATCCCAGGACTAAATACTCTTCTTCATATGTCAGTTACTTGCAAGAACAAAATTCAATTGCAATTATCAACCAACTGAAAAATGGAGATACAAATGGTATGTGCAAGTAACACATTCACCATGTTATGCAACACCATCGTGAATCCTTCTAATAGAAGTTAGAATTGAACTACAAATGACTTAGTACAGACATGACACGCTTCCAGCTAATAAAATATTCTGTTCTTTTCTTTTGTGAGTTAACAACAACTGTACAAACAACAGAAACTCCAACCAAAACAGTAAAATAACTGTACCAGGTTTCAGATCCCGGTGAATGATCCCATGGGAGTGTAAGCATTCCATAGCGCGAGCAATATCAAGTGCAAACCCGACTGCCACACGCATATCCAAGCAGCTTGGCCGCAAATTCAACAAGTATCTACGCAACGTCCCACCCATTAGAAGTTCAGTTACTATCACCATAACAGGTTCGTTGCAAGCACCAATAAACTGGTAATACACAAGTAGACACAGTCGTGTCAGATATTGATTAAATGCTCACTTCAATGGTTTCTTCTAATCACTAACAATTCACTGACTATCCTTAAATTTCAGATCCTGATATAGATAGAATCATATGCTTAAAAAATTGAAATATCATTTCCTATATATGCTTATCAAACAACCTTCACTAGATTCTTGTGTTGGACTCTGGATAACATTGCAACCTCTCTGGCAAACCGCGCTTCTCTCTTGGCAATTTCTTCTGGGGTCTCTCCCCTATGAACAACTTTAATAGCAACAGTTTGATTTTTATATCTGAAAAAAAAAAAGCAGAAATTCCAGCAAATTGAAGATTAAGACAACTGCACCATAACAATATACCACTGATTAATGATCTAAAACAGTAAGCCAATAACTAAAGCCTCAGAAATATGAGATACAAGAATTCAGACCCCAAAAAGGAAAAGAGAACCCAGGTTGACTTACTGCCCCTTGTAAACTTTGGCATGTGCACCCTCTCCAATCTTTGGCCCAACAAGAAGTTGCTTAGGATCAATCAGCCACTTTGCATCCAAACTGAACTCTCCCTCTGAGTAAATCCCATTACCAGATCCCATTTTCTTCTTCTTCTTCTTCTAAAACTCTCTCTCTCTCTCTCTCTCTCTCTAAAAAAGGAACAGAACTAGCATAAACTGACTAACCAAAGTAGAACCTTTTGTGCATCACACAATTTTTTTTTTTGAGAAACATCACACAATTAAAGTACACCGAATAAAAGAGATGCTATAATAAAAACATAAAAAGAGAGAAGTAGAACTTAGTACAAAAGGACATGCTTGGTTCTGCACCAATGGCAGGTCACTCAGCACAGACCCATCCCCAAGATCACGCTTGCAGATCCAAAAGAATTCAACATGTACTTTTGTTTGGGAGACAAAGAATAAAGCCCCACATGTTCTTCTATGGCACCCACACACCCACCCACCCAACTAAAACTATTATTAAGGATTTTAAAACTGAACTAATAAAACCAAATAAACTCAAAGAACCCCAACAAGCTCTGTCTCAGAAACAGAGTAGATGAAGAAAAAAAAAAGTTACTCTTAATGGCAGAGTAGTAGACAAAGAAAAGCCTTTAATGGAGGATTGGAGTTAAGTTAAGAACGAAACACAAACAAAAACAAAAACAAAGAACCCAGATAGAAAATTTGGGTTGCACTTGACATGGTGGTTGTGGGGTAGGATTTGTGATTGATATTATAATATTCTCCGCGTATTGTATTGTTGAATTTTAACCCTGTTTCTTGATCTATAAGGACAAAGCCGCGGAAGGAGTTCAGTCTGTGTCAGAAACAGTGGACTTTTAATTTTAGTAAAAGATTATATAAATATAAACAAACATAAATAGGAGAGAGATATTTTTTTTGAGGGGGAAATAGGAGAGAGATTGAGTGTGTAAAAGGAAATCTAGATGACACCATATATATTATATATTTATATATGCGGTAACATCATATATCATCATATTTTTACCCAAAAAATAAAATATATCATCTATATTATATATTATATTATTATTATATAATAAAAGTTGTAGCTTATAAACTATGATTTTAACAAGTATATATTATAAAAAAAATAAAAAATTAGCTCAATCAGAAAAATATTTTGCCATAAAACTTACACCATAAAATAATTGGTGTCTTAACCTAATAATAAAAGTAATTATTATGAAATAGATGTTTCTACTCTTTTTTATTTTATATATTAATAGTTGGAGTGGAAGTTTTGAACTTTTGATATTTTTGTTGAAAACATCATAATGTGCAAATCAGTTGAGTTACAAAACTCTTACCATCTTCTACTATTAAGAGATCCATATGACTTAAAAAAACTTCTAAAAAAAAACTTCCAATAAAACCTTATATATATATATATATATGTGTGGGGTTAGTTGCCCAAAAAGATAACAGAGAGTTCATAGGAAGTGGGCTAGTGGCCCAACGGCCCAATCCGAGGACACTCACATGTCCGAGGATGGTTAAATAGAGCCATTTTGAAAATAACACAAGACAAAGAGACGTAAGTCGTATATAATGGCTCAAACCATGTCCGATGATAAAATTTATTGCTTAAACCAACGTCTGAGGTGGATGTAACTCTTTTAATAGTCAAGGAACTTCACAGAATTACATGCAAACTAACTAATAAATATTGAACAAAGAAGGAACCGGGAAATGTAACAAATATCTCCTAAAAGTTGCTACCTCCATATTAAATGCTTCCTAGCTAACTCTCTGGCCGCATTAATGTAGAGGTGATACCTGAACAGTAACCAAGCAGCCTTATGGCCACTAAGCGGAGGATCCAGGAAGCTCTGGATGGGACAGAAAGAAATTCTCAGAATGGAACCTACACATGTACGGTAAAAGCAGGATGAAGAAGGTAGTATATAATGTGAAATTGGAGTACACTAAAGGGGACTTTTGGAGAAAAAGGAGAGAGAGAAAGAATTCAGAGAGATATACACTAAAAACCTAGCCGAGGAGAAGAGAAGAAGAGTTTTTTTTTTTTTTTTTTTTTTTTTTTTTTTTTTTTAATTTGAAGTTCCTTTTGCTGTACAAGAACGATATCTTTTTCCACTCACTGGAACTAGTTCTTACACCCACTCTCTAAAAATTTCATTGTTTGAGTTTGTTGGGCTCGAATCCCATCCCTCTTTTGAGTCCAATACAATTTGAGTCCTTACAATATATATATATATATAATGCATTCCAATCATCTATTGCCGTAACATTTTTTAATTAAAAAATATTCGTTGATTTATACTAAACATAATCCTAATCAATACTTATTGAATTAGTTTTGGGATTGTATAATATATGTACGGTGTTTATAATAATTTACGATAAAATTTAAATTCTAATGCATAACAATCAATTTTAAATTATTTATAATTTCTTCATTTTTATCCAATTCATTTCAATGCTTCTTATAAACAAGTTTTTAATTTAGTTTTAATTTCATAAAGGGTGCATTTACATCACTTTTTTTAACGAGAATAACAGATGTGCTAATGCTTTGGCGAAGCTGGGGAAGAGATCACTAAGACCATCTAAAGATATAATGGCAATGTCAATTTTTTTGTGACACCTACTTTTGTTAATGATCAAAAGGGGTGTAGTTACTTCTAAAAGCTGAAAAATTATTAGGTATTCCTGGAGTATTATAAATGCATACTTTCTCCTCTTACATAAATGGTGGGTCTCACAATGAATTTAATTAATAGGACTCAATATTCATGTCGGAGAATGGAGTACACATTTATGGTACTCCAGGAGTACACAATAATTTCCCTTAAAAACTTTTTTTAACTACGCCATCGCACTCCTTTGGTGTGATCGTCACTCCACAAGTATAAGTGCTTGTGGACTTGTGGAGTGGGGAGAGCAAGGGTTAGAGTTCAAGTCTCCAGGAGGGAGCTTCACACACATATACACTTAGATTAAATTAGAGTAGAATTCTATCTTATATAAAAAAATATATATGTATATATATATATATTATATACAAATAAATGAATTGCCAGTTTATCCAAAATAAATAAAAAAATAAGAATTGAAAACAGCAAATTAAAGTTCAGCTACAACATTAATACAGATTCTATCATAATAATGATTGATGAGGTCTAGATTTAGAAATAACTAAATATCCGTTGAAACTTTTATTTATTTATAAGGATTATTTATTTATTTATTTATAATTCAGCTGTGATAATAAATAGAAAATGGGATTTAAAAAAAAGAAAAAAAGAAAAAAAAGAGAGGATATATGAATATCAGTTTTCTTCGTAAAAAGGATTAAGTAATACTATCACTGAACGGCATGGGTTTAGACTCTAGACTGATAAGAAACTTTTATTGTTTCCATTAGTTAAAATAGTTATTGTTGCCTTATACTAACTAGACTAGTAGTTACTCTTCTTAAAAAAAGAAGAAAAAGACTAGTAGTTAATTACTAGAGTACTAGCCTAAACAAGGAATTAAAAAAAATAAAATAAAAAAATACCAGAGTATATCATGTACTATTTTAATACCAATTACAAAGCTATTATTGCACTCCCAATGGTTATACTCCTAAATAAGAAAGAAAAAATAAAAAGGTTTTTTTTTGAGGAAAAAATACAAAAAAATGTTGTATTAGAGTATATTATTATTTATGTCGCTAATTAATAGTATGTTTGGATGGAGGGGACATTAAGAGATAGGATGGAAAGTGTTTAATTAATTTTGTTTGGATTTTTTTTTAAGGGAGGGTGAAGGAGGTTGGGCTGGTGTTTTACTCCTCCAATTTTTTTTTATAATTCAATGGTACAACAATTTATATGTTATACTAGAGTGTGTTATGCATTTATGTCAATAACCAAGATTTTTGAGGAAAAAATAATAAAAATGTTGTATTAGAGTATATTATTATTTATGTCACTAATTAACAGTATGTTTGGGTGGAGGGGACATTAAGAGATAGGATGGAAAGTGTTTAATTAATTTTGTTTGGATTTTTTTTAAGGGAGGGTGAAGGAGGTTGGGCTGGTGTTTTACTCCTCCAAATTTTTTTATAATTCAATGGTAACAACAATTTATATGTTATACTAGAGTGTGTTATGCATTTATGTCAATAACTAAGATATTATTGTAGCTTTATATTCATTAGGTTACTCAAGCTAAATTGGTAAAATTTCTGATGGTTGAATAAGAGATCTGAGATTTAAGGGCTATTTGGTTTTTGTGTTTTTATCACCCATAATTCTATTTCCATCACCCATAACTTAAAATATGTGGGTCCCATGGCTGAGAAGTCTATTTGGTATTGTGTCTAGTTTTTGTTTTCATCACTCAATTCTCTGATTTTTGAGTGATGACTAATGAAAACTAAAAACACATTTTAGATGTTTTCTGTTTTCAAAACTTAGTTTCCAATAGCATTTTTGTAATTAAACACACACTAAGGGACCCACGGTCAGAGCAATAGCCGCAACTTTTGACTTTTTTTTTTTTTTTCACTAGGTTTGGTGAGTTTAGGTGGTCTTCTTCTTCTTTTTTTCTTTTCCCTTTCACGCTGGGTCTGGTCTGGTCAGGTCTTCTTCATCTTTTTTTTTTTTTTTTGTTTCTTCACTTCTCACGATCTTTTCTCTAACACACTAACACACAAACACAAACCCACAAACATGTTCATCCACACAACAGAGGTAACCAAAAGCACCAAAAAAAAAAAAGCAATAAAGCGCAAGCAATAGAGACAAAGAAAGGGACAGGAACAAAAAAAAAAAAAAAAAAAAAAAAGAGCACAACCAACAGAAAAAAATGAAGGGGAGAGGCAAAGAAAAAAATAGAGCACAACCACAGCGCTGGGTGACGGTGGAGATTGGCGCTGCAGGTCCAGACTGTGATTTCTGTTGCTGGGTTTGTGGAGGGGTTTGGGAGAAAAACAGGGGAAAAACGAAGCGGAAATCACAGAAAAATAAAGAGAGAAAAATAGGGGAAAGATGAAGAGAAAATCACAGAAAAACGAAGGGGAGAGGGGAGAGGCAGAGAAAGATGAGAGTAAGGGGAAAAAGAAAAAAAGGAAAGAGGGAAGTCTTATGACATGGGTCAGTATGTGGGTCCCATTTTTTTAGATTTTTTGGTTAAAACCATAACTAAGTGATATGTGCCAAACGGGTGGGTGTAAGAAATTGGGGTATTTTAAGTGATGAGTGATGAGTAATAAGTGATGAGTGACGAAAATTGAGTAAGGAGTGATGAAAAAAAAAAAAAAAAAAAAAAAAAAAAAAAAAAAAAAAAAAAACCAAACAACCCCTCAATCTCTGCTTACACCAAAAACTGATTGGTATTTTGATTTGATGATAAAGAAGACAAACATCACAGGCAGACGCCATAGATTGAAACTCTCTCTCTCTCTCTCTCTCTCTCTCTCTCTCTATATATATATATATATTAAATTTCTTTTTTTAATAATTTGATAGTTACAATAATGAGGGAATGAAGATTTGAATCTTGATTTTTTTTTTTTTTAACAAAGAAACATGTGTTATATCACCGAACTACAAAAGCTTTAGTGTATTATTAGTATAATAAATAAGAAACTCTTAAACATCAGTACTTAAAAAAAAAAAAAAAAAAAAAAAAAAGAACTCTTACTCTTTGTTGGGATAATGGCCATCCTTACTCTTTTTTATTCGGAAAAGAAAAGGGGGGGGGAGGTAACAAGGGTAAAAATGATCTAATTAGATTATTGTAAAGCAGGAGAGCCAAAGAGCACTAATCAATTGCATGTGGACATGGATTTTGGGCATGAAAACAAGCACTACTCAACACATTTGCAAGTATAATTGTGATTAGTTCATTTTCTTTTGTTTATTTTGCTTAAATAATAAATTTGATATAATTACAATTAATTTTTTAAAAATTGTATTACATCATACCTTAAAATTTTGTCAAATGAAAGGGATTATTAGATCATGTGTTACTTATATAGTGCATTAATTAAAAATTTAGAAGTATCGTAAGAAACATGGATTATTCCCTTCAAGCATTAGGTAAGGGAGAATGGCTCAATGATCTAACTTTATACCCTTGATTCTTTTGAAAGCAAAAGATACTAGAATTTTGGAGTATTCATATGTCAAATCTCAATAATGCAGTTTTTAGCATTTTAGTCTTTAATCCTTCTATGAAATTGTTAAAGGCATATAATGTTGGATTAAGACAGATGAATGTGGCTACCAAAAGAACTAATCTGAGTTCACATGAGTGATGGGATATATGGTTGAATACATTGAAACCAGTAGGTAAAAAAAAGTCTTTCCTTACTAGCCGAATTCTTCTAGTTTTTATAGCCTTTCAGCTCAAGAAAATGGTAGAAGAAACTCTTTTAAGCAATGGCCCATGTAATAATCCATTAATAGATTAATGCCAAACGTTATTGCCATAGAACTTTCTTCATTGCTTTGTTTATATTTGTCAAAGTGACTTTCAATTCCATTCTAAAAGAAAAAGTAGGTTCACTTTTGAAAATGGCAATCGAATACTTAATTACGGCTGCCATTTTTACATTTGGGTGCTCACTGGCTGAGGCAATTATACCCTTTTCTCTTTTTCATAAATCATTTTCTTATATTTTATTTTATTTGTTCCTTGGGTGCTGAGTATAAGCCATAGATCTTATTTGTTACTAGAAGTTTATTTGCTGTCAAAGTATTTGTCAAAGGTATAATGTTCGGTTAACTCAATTGGTAAAAATTCTTATAATCAGATAATAAATTTAGGGTTCAAAATCTTCGACTACATGAAAAATAAATTAATGTCTTAACTTAATGACTTGAGTAATCATAATAATAAACATCGTAGATTGAAAATTTACCTCATATATAAAAAAGTATATGTCAACACAAGGCCAAGCCAAGTTCTAGAAGACCATTCTTTGTCCTTATAATCTTTTGAGATGGTAACTAATATAAGCAATCACTTTTATATAGAATGATGCTATTTTTATTTATCTTAACATATTGGAAAAATTTCTGATAGTTGTATAAGAGATTTTAAATTCAATCTCCGCTTACATCAAAAATTGATTAATGTTTTAATCTGATGATAAAGAACTATTATTAGGAGCAGACGTTATATGTTAAAATTCTTTCCAAAAATAAAAAGAAAAACAAATTGGAAAAAGAGATTAATTAACAAATTACATTATATACTTTTGATATATTTTCAATCTAATCATTTGAATTCTATTTTTGTTGATTTCAATAATTTAATTTTAAAACGGTTTCAAATTAGTTACCTTGTATAATAGTAATACATCTAATCTTGTTGTTAATTTTAGTATTTTTTTTTTCACTTTTTAAAACGATATCATTTTGATGAACTTAACGTGAGGATTGAATGGAAATAGACATTCTACAACCTACCTTGCAAATTAATCAAAGTTAGGAGTTATGATGTAATTTATATAATTAAAAAAGAAATTAGTGAATTAAGTAATGCCATTCTACCTAAAGATTGGTAAATCATCACAATGGTGGATAATCTCAAGTTTGACTAATTAGCAACACCGACAGACAGATTGAAATTAACTTTGTCTTTGAGTGTGTGTGTACTGTCAATTAGACAATTACTGTGGGACATGACGGTGCCATGTACTTGTGTAGCAATTCAATAATTGTGAGGTTTTCTATTTTTCTCATTTTATTAGGCTGAATCTGACGTGTCTAGATTTTGGTGGCTCGAGGGATTTAAATAAATCCACATTCCACTGCATTAGCTCTGTTATATTTAGATTAAAAAAAAATGGTAGATTTAAAAAAAGAAAGAAAAGAGTGACGGGGTATTAATTATTACATTTGTTTTGTTAGAAAGGGGAAAAAAATTGTTTGTTTTCTTGTGGGTTTGGTAGACTATTGGGAATTGGACATTTTTCGTGAAGGTAGTCGGTGAGGTTGGCCTCCATATTTGACTCTAATCCTAAGTTCCTAACAGCCATGAACATGATGTTTGTTAAGTATTGTTGATTTGAAGGTCAGAAATCTAATTATTATAAGAATTACTTGGTATTATGATAATCTGTTCTTATTATCAAGGATTAAGATTTTGATTGATTTTTGGTGTAAATGAAGTTTAAATTTCAAATTTCTTATTCGATAACGAGAGACTTTAATAATTGAATTAATTAGAACTCATAAATTCACTTTTTTTTTAACTTGTATTTTTTTAAATGTATAACTTTTTTTTTTTTTAAAGAGTTCATTTTTAATGATGGAGAAAATTAAACCACCAAATAGGCATTGAGTCTTAGACTTTCTTATTATTTGCAGTTTGCTATGACATAAACATTGACTTGTCCTTGAGTCAATGAATTCAAGCATTTGTGCCTTCCATTGGTTCTTGTATTAGAAAGGGCCAAGGGGGTGCTACCTAAGAGCATTCTCATTAAACATGGTATATGCTAAAAGATGCTATTTTTTTAGCATTTCTAACCCAAAAACGTGCTCCATCAAAGATTATATATGCCAAAAGTTTTGCAATACTGCTATAGTGCGGTCTCAAAAATAAGACCGCACTGTAGCACTATGTTATAATTTTTTATTAATTTCTTTCTCTCTCTCTTCCGTGTTGTCTCAAGTCTCTTCTCTCTCATCTCTCACTTCTCCTCTGTCACTCTCTCTCGTGCTCTCCGTCCCTCTCTCCTTCTGGTGTCTCTCTCTCAGGCAAGCCCTCCATAGCTCGCCAAACCGTCGTTATTCTCCAAACCCACATGCTCTCTCCTCGTCATCATCATCGCCGTTATCTCCATCCCCACTGTCCGATTCGATTACCCTCCGATCTTTGTGCTATCTCCATACCCACATGTCGCCGCCGATCTCGTGCTCTCCGTCCACTCCTTACTCTTTCTTTCATTTTCACTCTGCCTCTTTGTTTCCCTTTCTCTCTGCATCTCGAGTTTGTGGGTCTTGGGTGTGGCTAGGTGTGGTTGGGCTACGATGGTTTTTCGTTGATTGTGGGTCTCTACGGTGGTTCGTGGTGGGTCTCTGCGGTGGTTCGGTGAGTGGATTTTGTAATTTGATATTTGTGAGTTTTAATTTTAGTAGTTTTGATTGATTTTGGTGGGTTCTTAATTTTGGTGGCTGAGTTTGTGGGTTGATCAGGGTGGTTTTGGGTCTTTGTTGTGATGTTGTGATTCTTTGATTTGGATGATTTTTTGATTTTGTGGCTTTGGATGTGGAGGTTTTTTTTTTTTTTTTTTTTTTTTTTTTTTGCTGTTGTTTGTGGTTGCGGCGATGGTGGGTAGATATGGTGGTTGTGAAATGGGTGGGTGGATATGGTGGCCGGTGGCGCTGGGTGTGAAAGAGAGACAGAGAAGAGAGTCTCAGAGAAAGAGCCTGGAAAAATAGAAAAAGAATAAAAAGTTGATAAAGAAAGAATATTTAAATGAATTATTAAAAAAATAGAAGTTTTGATGGAAAAGATGTTGTAAAGAGGAGTATTATATGTTATAAAATTGAGATTTGAAAGGGTAAATGCTAAATTTTTTGCAATCCTTGAAAAGGATGCTCTAAGACTTCTAAATATAGCCTACTGGCTCTTGTTTATTTATGTCTTATTTTTATGTTTCCCCTACCCAATTTCGAGAAAAAATATTGTTGGATATTTATTACACAATATAATAGTGGCTGTGGATGCGTGTTGCCTTTAAAGACAGGTTGCAACTTGCGTGACATAACAATAGTTAAGGTTTTGATTCGACTTATGAGATAGGTGATGAGTTTGAAGTTTGATATTTTATAGTCTTTTATTAGGGACAACGATTCTACCTACCTATATACGATAGAGCATCTGTTGTCTCTCATTCCCGTCTAAGCTTTTCAACCATTAATCAAGAGTGGTTGTAAAAACATAGTTTTGTTATAGCTTTTTATAATTATACAAAAAATAGAAAGTTATTAATTTGTCTTGGTGTGGTGTAACAAAAGTTTATCTTTGAAAATTTGTTTTCACTATTTGCCATTTTTTTTTGTTTGTTTGTTGAAATTATGTTTAAAAAAAAAAAAAAAAATCTTTCATAGAAATAATACCCACATTTTTTTTCTTTCTTTAAGAATTCCACGTAACAGATGGATCTTCAATCCATCCATACTCATCATCAAAATATTAAACCAAAAGAAGCTAGTTTTATTATTATTATTAAATGGGAAAAAGAAGCTAGTTTATCAACTGTCTTATTCCTATTCCTTATCAATCCATATCAGTTTATTTGTAATCCTTTTCCATGGAAGCTGAATTTGAGGAATTGTCTTAATTATTCAAGTACTTTCTAGGACCTAATTTTCTTCCATGACTTGTTGCTTTCATATATTACCTATTTGACACGCCATTGACTAGGGCGCATAGTCCTCCAAAAATCCACAGTAGCTATTATTTTATAACATGCGTGAGTTGAGGTAAAATAAATCAACAGTCATTGGTGTGAAAATGACATTTACAATTTGATACTTACTTACAAAAATGGTGCTGTTACGTGTGCGCGATCCCTGTTCCCTAAGGTCAAAAAAAGTGTTCCCACAACAAAAAAATCTGGGCACCTGTTTAGGTGTGTTTTCAATAAGCCTGAAACGTTTATGAAAGAGCAAGAACCAAAAAACCTTCTTGTTATTAAGAGGGGAAAAGTGCTTTATTGCACCAAACTTTCATAAATGATAAAAACTAAAAAAATGTATCTGACCTGAATAAAAATTTCATCTATAAACTTTGTTAAACTTGGCAACTGAGCTAATATATTACAGTTTGACACTCTCATTTATCCAGGATGGTGATAAAAGGGAAAAAAATGAAAAATTCCCTTGGTGTCAGCGGCGCTTGTACAAACAAGGTTTTAGCTCAGGCCATTCGATTTCCTTCATCTCTGATTTTTGCTTATCCTACAACAAAATAAGATAAATAAAACACTGCTCCTTGTTTGTATATATATTATTCAAGCCACAAAAGGCCATGTATGTACCTTTTTCTTGAAGTATAACAAAACAAACATCTTATTTGAGTAGTCCTGCAAATATACTTATCTGTTAGGACAAAGGATTGGTTTTTATCAATCAGAAAATATAAATGGGAGGAGAACATGAATAGACCTTTAACACACAGGAAAAGCCTAGGTCACAGACAGCTTTTGAGAACTTTTTTGGGTCTGCTCCTCCAGTATTTGGATCGAACCTGCTTTTTACTTCAGCTATCAAAAGCCAACCACTGTAAAGAGCCAGCACATGTGAGATAACTAACTGAAAAAACGAATTACCTAATGTGAAAGTGTTTGACAAAATGGGGTGCAAACCATGGCTTAAGGACTCTGTGTGCTTCCTTAAGGTAATTTTGGTAGTTAGTTCCCATAAGCGAAAGGCAGAAAACAGCAACATCAATGACTGAAGAATCGAGGGGTGTCTGCCAATAAGCACAAATATTTCATTAAAAAGTGAGGCGCTCTTTAAAATTGTTTATAAACATTCTGAAAACCTTTCAGTTCTAAATAATCCTCTTGAACCCTACTTCAAATGAAAGCACATACCTTGGACATGTCACAAGCAATTACCGAGGGATCATTTGAGACAAGATCAAAGGAGAATACTTTATTCTTCACATTTTTAGCAAGGCGTCCATCCCCTGATACAATGTAACAAAAGAACATATTAACAAGCACTAGATACTTTGATTACACTCTAAATGTTCAGTAAATTTTCATTGCAATAGTTAGCATTAGAAAAAGAGTTCAATAACTCTCACCACAGCCAAAATCAGCTACAACCAAAGAAGGATTGTGATTCTTTAGCCATTTCATGATTATATTAACCGGTTGTTCAGGCCAGTGAGACATTTGCTCCTGGTACCCTGTATGATACTGCCAGGTGAGTAAAACATAAGTTTAGATACATCTTCACGAGATAAAAGAATAAGTCATCCAAATAATCTTTTACTCGGAATTTTTTTATGCTCAAGTATTTTGTGGAACAAACAAGACAATAAAAAGGTAATATACAGGCTTTGTGAGAGATTTACAAATAAAGAATTAGAATGCATGTGCGATATTCTATGACCTTAGCCCTACAAGGAAAATGAATGGTCTTATACCAGCCATTGACCTCAAAACTTTGGGAACCCTTTCACTATTATAGACAAGCAAATTATCTTACATGCTTAACATTTTGTTCTTCATCCAGATAGAAACTAAATTTCGAAGACTGAATCCAGATTCAATTTCAATACTCATTATCTTAGAGTCATAGCTTCATCCGGATAGAATTTAAATTTCCAAGGCCGAATATAGATTCAATTTGGATACTCATTATCTTAGTCATAGTTTCATCTAGATAGAATTTAAATTCCAATACTGAATCCAGATTCAATTTCAATGCTCATTATCTTAGAAGTCATAGCTTCTTTATCCAGATAAATTCCAAGACCAAATCTAGATTCAGTTTTGATGCTCATTATCTTAGACTCATAGGATACACATTTGAGCCACAGCCTACATCTCTAATTGTTTAAGTAAAAACCATAATCTCCAATATGTATAATGCATTCACAAACAAAAACCATACCCAAATTATAAAAGAGCAGTGCCTAAAGTCCAAGGAACAATTGTATTGTATCATATGACATTGAACAAAATGCATGTGATGCTTAAAAGGGTCTGCAAATCAATTACTTTCCAATCCATAACATGAATCATATAAGCACAAAGACTACACTTTTGGACACAATTTGCAAACCAATAGTCTTAATTCTTTGCAAACATATCACCCATCAAAATCAATAATTCATTAGATGAAAAAGAGATTTCGTTATTTGTTGGGTACAAAACTTACCATATCAAATAATGCAGGGTCATCTTTGAAATAGTCAAGTGCCTCTTTCCCACTGAGAAAAACACATACCACAAAATGAATATATATGAAAAAAAATCAAATGGGCTTTCAACAAAAATTGAAGTTAGTGAGTGTTAACACATACCCAAAAAAAATATAAATGAAAAAATCAAATGGGCTTCAACAAAAATTGAAGTTTGTGAGTACTAACAATATAAAAAAAAATAAAAAATTACCTGCAAGTGTAGAGCTTTTCGTTTATCATCCTGAAATGCCCTCCTGATAATCTCGCTCTCATCTTCAAAATTCCAAAAAAAAAAAAAAAAAAAAACCCAAAACAATTAAAGCAAAAATCATAAAAATTTGAGAAGTACTTTCAATTAAAAAAGAAAAGAAAAGAGAAGAAAGATTCATACTTTGTCGAGAAAGGTGGAGGATTTTGTGGGGTGGGCAAGAGCAGAAGAAGATTGGTTGGGTTCATGGGTTACTTTGTTTTTTTGATGTGAAGGGTTGTTGTTGTTCTGAGATTTGCAAGGTTTGTTCCTCTTTCGCTTTTTGCTCTGCGTTCTCTCCTCCTCCATTGCTTCGCAAGCTCAGTGACAGGGACGAACGCAGGATTTCAAGCTAGGGGAGGCTGAAATATAAGAAATTATATTAATTATTTGTCTTTTTTTATCTTTGTTACTCACCCACGCCCCAAACACACCCTTACTTACCCACTACCGACATTATGAATTTTTTTGAGCATTCTAAACTCACACAACCATACCTGATAATATCAAAAACACATTAACGACATCCATATTTCAAAAGACAAAATTAACCAGCAAATGCAATACCCAAACTTGTTAAATCCTAAATGGACCTAATCCAAAAACCAAGCAAACGACATTACAAAATCCATAAAACGAAATACTAACACACTTTTCCTAACTATAGGATTTTGTTTTCGTGAATCACTACCCTCTGTTTGTGCATGTTCCTAATCCTATTGTTGCAGTCAAACAAATAAACATTATTTTTTACAGCCCCCTACTCTCTCTGCATATAATACAACTTTACTCACACACAGCAAATATAATTTTCAGTCTCTGAGAGACAGACTCGCAAACACAATCACAGATCAGTTATTCAGATATTCAATTCACAATCATCCTCAGCAAGAAAAAAGAACAAACACCCACCACAATCACATATTCGCACAAACTATATGGTGTAGAGAAAGAGCATCAGAGAATATATGTCTCATATCAGTATTAGGTTTTAAAAGAGATAATAATAAATACTTGAAATTGGAGGTTGGAGAGGCCGGCCGCGTGGTCGGTGGCTCAGTGGCCGGTGGTTGTGGTGGTGGTTGATGTTGATTGTCCGTCCCTGCTCAGTAAGTTCGCACCAAATCTCCGGTGTTGGGCTGGCCCAGGGCTCCTTTCTAATAGAAAACGGTAAAGGGGGGTGTTGTGTGTGTGTGTGTGTGTGTGTGTGTGTGTGTTTTTTTTTTTCAATATACAATACAATACAACAAATTTATTAGTTTTATTAGGACCAATATACAATTTTTTTTAGAGAGATAGTTTGAAATTTATATTTTCAGCTTTTATTGTCCTAATTCTTTTTATCAATTTTAGTTATTAAGATAAGAATGAAAAATTAAAATTATTTTACTATTCAGCTTATTTTTGCTACTATTTATGATTCCCATTATATTTTTTAGTATTATTTATGGGTCCTACTATACTATTTCAACTAATTTTTATGTTTATCTACAGTATTTTTAATAAAAAATTTTTAGTTTTAGTAAAATAAGCTGATCCCAAACAGACTCTAAATGAATTCTTTTGATTCTTCCACGATTCCATCATGCTCTGTTATTTTTATGACTTAGGAAGAAATAAGATGACTTGCTTTTAATGATATGTCATTTGATTATTTGCCACTTGAACTAATGAGTACTCCATTAAACTTACATGAATTCACTTTAAACGAGTTATTTTTTCTCAAGTAAAATCCATACCCAAATTACCTGATACTAGGAGTGTCCATGAGTCGGATTGAGTTGGGTTTGTGCTCAACTTGTACTTGATTCGATCACATTAAGTGGATGAGAATGAAACCCGCTGTCAACCATTAAGGAAGGACAATTCGGACAAATAAAGTTTTTCACGGGTGGCGGTCAGATTCGAACACCAACTAATGATGATGAAAGGCAGAGATGTTAAAATCTTGAGGATATCTCACTAAATCAGCAAAGATCAGGCAGAGTTCTCGTCAAATCTAGTAGATCTCCAACGGATTTGGTGATATCATTGGTTAGATTAGGCTTGTCGAATTTTGAAGGAGGAAATTCGTAGTTGATCGTTGAGATCATTGGATTGGTTGATTTTTGGTTTGGGTTCAATTGGATTCGTCACGTGGGTCGGTTTGCCTAGGTCTGTGGACAGCCCTAATTGGTACACATCCACCTATTACGATTGAACCCTAAAACCCCACTACATGTGAATTAGTTTAGGCTCAATTATTAAGCAAGCAAAGCTTAATAATAATAATGCCCTCTTCAATAAATTTGTGATTATGAAGATTGATAAAACTATATATAATATTATATGTTCATATTTATTGATGTTTAAAATATACTTATATAGACTTTAGAGATAAGATTGTGTAAATTTGTAAAATATGTTCGTAACCTATCAAATTGTTATTTGTGATATATTAACATTAATAGTTCACTTTGTAGTATATATAATTTTTAGCAATACAAGGTTGGTAAATCTAATTTTTGTAAATTCATCTACTATTTTTTTTTTAATAATTAACTCAAATAATATACTTTCAAGTATAATCTAGTTATCAATTATTATTAGTCATATTGTTTATTATATATAGAAAAAAAACAAGTCAATCAAATAATTCGTAAAAGAGTTTGAGCTTGTTTTGTAAGAAAATGAATTAAGCTTGAATATGTAATCTAGTATGGTGATGAGATTACACCCGGTTTGTGTTTGAAATTAAATAAAATGTACAGTCTTAAAGATATGGCAAGTGGTCGAGTCGGGCCAATCTGGTTGCAAGTAAAAAAATGAGTTTGGTAAAAAAGTGGTAATTTTAACAGGCCGGTTTATCGAGTTGTGGGTCGAACTTTCTTTCCTTGGCTGGCTATTCATTCACCTCCTTGAAGAGAAGTACCAATTTCATATTACATTGGAAATTTCAAGTAGAAAAATAGCAAGTATACCATTGGAAGACTGAATTTAATATGTAAAAAAGCTAGTGTTCATTGATCTTTAAAATTAGAACTAAAATAGCTTATGTGAAAAATGTATTAGTCCAACAATGAATAACAATGCACACTTTGATGCAGTGTGCACTCCTCATATGGCCAAAATAAAATAAACGAATAGCTACTCAAAAACCAAAGCGAGATTGCAAGAGCATATTTGCTACATTTTTTGAAAACATTACACTTTTTGTCCACAAAGCCATAAATGAGATTTTTTTTTTCTTTTGTGTGTGTGGAGAATATTGCCCACCTATAATTTAAATACATACAAGTATCATGAGTTCTCTGTTTGTGCTTTGTATAGTACTTTAATTATTAGAATAAATACGTAAGTTTTCGTTGGGACAAGTTGGAGAATTAAATATGTAAAATTTGAGAGCTGCACTACCTACAAAGTAACAACTGCTCCAATAACAAAGTGTTAAATAATTAAAAACACACACATAAGCTCCAACTCACATCTAACATGTCAAACCTTAAAAATATTCTTGACCCATTCATCTTCAACAACCAAACAACCCCAACTCTCAATAATCATGACCAGCCACTGCCTACCAAATTTGGAAAAAAAAAAAACATTTTCCTATATACTTTTTCATGAGAAACATAGAAAAGAAAAGTTGTGATGTCTCTCCCGGTAATTTTCTCTTCGATTTGTTATACCAATGGTATATATTCAAGCAAAGAAAACATCTTGAGGACCAAATAGGATCCGTGACACCAAGTTGGTATAGATTGCCTATGGCCTCATCATGCATTTACAAATTGTTAAAGCTCTTTTTTTGACAATGACAACGTTTTGGAGGTTGAAGCATTTGGTTCTAAAAGCTTTTGGTTCATTTTATTTTATTTTTTTGGTTTGTTTTGAGAACCCCATGGCAAATATCAATGGCTGAAAAGAAAAGAGAAGAAAGTTCATGCTTTGTCATGCTTTGTCGAGAAAGGTGGAGGGTTAGTGGGGTCGGCAAGAGCAGAAGAAGATTGGTTGGGTTCGTGAGTTACTTTGTTTTTTTTATGAGAAGGGTTATTGTTGTTCTGAGATTTGCGAGGTTTGTTCCTCTTTTGCTTTTTGCTCTGCGTTCTCTCCCCCTCCATTGCTTTGTAGCTCAGTGAATTCGAACCAAATCTCTGGTTTTGGCCCTTTTGGACTAGCCTAGGGCTCCTTTCTAATGGTAAACGGTACTTTTTTTTTTGGGGTAGGAATAGACAACAAATTTAGTATTATATTATGACTGATATACATTGTTGAAATTTATATTTTAAGCTTTTATATTGTCCCTATTCTTTTGATCAATTTTAATTAGTAATATATAATGAATTCTTTTGATTCTTCCATCATGTTCGGTTACTTTTATTTTATTTTTATGATTAACGGAAGAATAAGATGACTTCTTTTTAATGATGTGTCATTTGATTATTCCTGACTTAAAGTCATGCGTATTAACTAACATAAATTCACTTTAAATGAGTTCATTTTTTCCCAAGTAAAACTCGTACCTAAATTACTTGATATTAGGAGTGTCTATGGGTCAAATCGAGTTGGGTTTGTGCTAAACCCGTACTCGACATGATCACATCAAGTGAAGGAGAATGAATCTTGAACTTCCACACATCTGCTCCTCACATGGCTTTTGGCGGGTGCTAAGTCTTGAGCCAATAGTGAGCCAAGTTGCGAGATCAACTATTTTGAGCAATCTTCACCAACTTAATACTAAACCCATTACATGCAATTAAATCCCACAAAATACAAAAAAATAAGTTAATGAAATAATAACACTTTTTATCATGTAATAAAGCCAAAATAAATGTTATGTGAAAAACCATAACTTAATAGCTACCTCCAAGGGAAAAGGGTGCAATTACATATGTAGCTGCATGATTTTCCTTCACCCTACTAGTGGAGCAAAATTGGTTATGAAGAAGTGGATTGAGGAACTTCATTTGCAGCCATGGTCCAAAGCAAAGGAATCAAACGACTAGCCTGCCTTTAATTGGACATTGAATAAAATTGCTGGAGAGGTTTGTTCTATTTGCCTTTCTAGTTTATTTCATAGCCTAAACTTCCCTAGTAATTTTTTTTTATAGGTAAGCTTGGTCATCTTAGTACTTCCATTAAAGCAAATTCACAAACGGCCTGTGCCTATATTATTCTTCAAAGGAAAGCATTGCCGTTTGGTACTGAGAATAAATAATCTGGAAATCTTGATATATTGGAGTTGTCTGCATAATCTGGTTGATTTAATTGTACAGAATATGTTCTAGGTGGCACTCATTTTCGGTGTTCCAGAGCTGTTTCTTATAGGTCTTGCTTCTAACTCTCATGTAATCTACACTTCAATAGTATGAGTGCGAATCTATGCAGCCTACAGTGAGAACTAATGGAATTTTGTGACTGAACATTGTCTTCACAATTATTTATCACATATCAAAAAAAAAAAAAAAAAAAAAGTATCACTCGGAATCTTCATATATTTTGATGTCGAACTATTTTTTTGTGATCTCTGCCTGCTTCCCAACAGGAGGATTATACTTCAAGAACCTGACATGGGAGCATGGGATTGCATGTTATAGTCCATAACAATAATATCATTGTTTTTGAGAAAAATATACTAATTGACTAACCAGTGTCAGGGGCTAAATGCATTTTGCCCCATTGAGCGGCGGTCGTGCTGCTCATTCACATGTCCCGTGCTATCAGGTGTGATGGAGCCAGGCAGCTCTTCCCCTTGCAGCCCCATCCCAACATACTGCTGCATAACCAAAACAGAAACAGTGGCTGCAAAATCAGATGAAGCTAGCATATCCCCTATTGCACCCAGCTCCGGGCACTCACTCCAGTCAGTTAGTCCTGCTGTAAGTGGTGATATCGTTCCTTGACCTCTCCCAACAATGAACAGGTCATGAAGGCTTTCCATCGACCTTATCACCGCCACGGTCTCCTCCCCATTATTCACTACTTCCTTGGTATACACGATTGATTCATCGTTCGAGGTGTTCATCCTAAACTCATTTATAAGCTCTTCATCAAGTCTCTTTTCTCTTTCATTGTCTGTTTCAATTGTTAACGTCCTTGGGTCGTTATGATTGCTTCTGGGCTGAACTGCAGGCTCATTTGCATCCTCACCAGGAATGAACCGCAGTACTGTTAGGCTTATTCCAGGATGACGGGACATTCTCCATGCATAGCATAGTGCTTCTCTATCATCTGGTCCGCCAAAGAATAGCACAGCTATGTGGTGAGATACCTGGTTTGCAGCCAAACGTACGGTCGAGCCATTTAGGCCTCTGTCAACAAGAATTCCAACTGAGCAAGGTGCATTTGCTAGTACATTCTGGTTCACAGTTCGAAAGGCCGGGTTTGTAGCTTCCATCCCGCCATCAACAGTTTGTTGTTTGTGGAAAGGGATGATTATGAGGCCGACTCGTTTGTCTTCTGCTAAATTGCAGATATCTTCGTGCATGGTAGAGTAAGGGGAAATTGCAGTGAGGGGCTGAATAGAGACACAACCAGCAGCATGCTGCTCATAGTTCTCGAATGCATTGATGATGTGATCAGACTGAGCTTGGGTCCGGTTGAGGGCTGGTTTGCCTGATTGCCGGGTGTTATGGACTATAAGCATAGCAGATGCACGCCCCGTGAGTTCCACTAAGTGGAGCACATAGATGCATATTGGAGATTTTTTGGTGGGGTGAGAGGCTTCAAGGAGGTTGATGATTGTTGGGACATTTCGAGGAGTGTGAATGCAAGTAAGTACTCTTAATTCTGCATCTTCTTTTGAACTTTGGATAGTTCGCCTTTTGTATGATGTGAAACTCCTTGCTGGCCTGTAAATTGATGTTACAAAGGGCATGACGACTCCAGTCATAATTATAGTTGCTATCACCAGTTGTGCAAATAACCTGTCATCTAACACCTGAAAGTAATAAATTAGTTGTGTTAATTTTCATCAAATTTGTGCTCAAATAGAGAGAAAAAGAGCAACGAGACTAGGAATAAAAATCCTTTGTAACTCTCTTTTGAGTATATCATTTGATATACTCAAATACATATATATATATATATATATATATTTTTTTTTTTCATTTTAAATTTTGGTTGGAATACTTAAGTGTAACACAGTTTTTTATCATGACACCAGTTACTAGTTGTAGCAATAGAGGAAGAGTACATACCTTCTGTTCCCTCCCAACATTCAGCACAATCATTTCAATAAGGCCTTTTGTGTTCATGAGCAAACCAAGAGTAATGCCTTCACGTGCCGGCATCTCGTAAAAGAATGACATGAGTAGAGTTCCTGCGATTTTGCCGACACAGGAAAGACAAATGATAAGCATTAGAAAGATCCAGTATCTGAGTCCCCCAATAGCTCCTATATTGGTCTTCAGCCCACTAATGGCAAAGAAGAGAGGGACCAGAAGGCCCGAAACAAAGTCCTCAAGCTTTTCTATGAGAGTAACTCCAAGTTGTCCATTTGGAATTATCAAGCCAAACACAAAAGCTCCAAACACAGAATGTGTTCCAATGGCGTCTGTAATAAAGCCTGAGATCATAACCCCAGTAATAATGAGACATATATGGAAGTCACTGAAGCTTTCGCCTTCTGGGGTTCTGTGGATCATCCATAAGATTCCTGGACGGACAACAAAAATGAAGAAGGCAACAAACGATATGCATGACAGTATCACCCATAGGGAAGCTAAAGGAGTTACATTTTGGTTCTCGGACAAGGCAAGGGCTAAAGCTAATAGAATCCAAGCACACACATCACTAACTAGAGCTGATGATAAGGCCATCTTGCCAAGCTCTGTATTTATGAGTTTAAGCTCAGCAAGAATTCGAGCAAGCACTGGGAATGAGGTGACAGAGACGGAAACACCAAGGAAGAGGATGTATGTCCCTTGTGACATGCCTGTATCTTTTCTGTGCAGAATGAAGGAGAAGATGATAGCTATGGTGAATGGCAAAACCATACCAGCAAGTGCAATAGTCAATGCCTTTTTTCCGGTACGCCGGATTACTGTAATGTCCATCTCCACTCCAACCAGGAAGAGGAAGTAAAGTAGACCCACATTTGCCATTGTTTCAATCACCATTACACTTCTTAGAGGAAATATTGTGCTGGCAAAGGTTACGCTGTTTCCAAGCACTGATGGCCCCAATAGCACTCCACCCTGTAGACCTTGTACATATCAAATCAATGTTACAACAATAATAATATACAGAACAGTAGGCTTCAAGGTTTCCATTGATCCATTGCGATAAGCATTGAACTAGAACTTGAAAATATGCAATCTTTGCACATTGGCCAATATTATATAATCCTACTTTTTCAAAAATTATGACCAGGCAGATGAAATAGCAGCTATCTACTAGGATCTTGGACCATGGTCCCCATTTTGTTTTTTTGAAAAACTTAAACAGTATATAGAAATACTCATATTTTATAGTGTGGGTGTAAGATTGTTATAATTGGCCCCTCAAAAATTTTGGATTAGTCTAAAAAAATCCAAAAGAAATTAATCACCACCCTCCATTGTCTAGATACAACACAACAAAAACACCTAACCCCAGAGATCACTTTGGGTGTCAAAAGACTCAATTTACTAACTAGTTTTTTTTTTTTTTTTTTACTAATGTGACGTCAAAAACATTTTCACAACAAATCCTAAATTACAAACTATTAGCGATGGATAAAAAATGTGATATAAGTGGTGGACCTATATTAGAACCAGTAACAAGTTACCGTCTAAAATTTATTGTGAAATTGTTGTGAAAAATGAAAATTTGTGAATGTACCATTACTTTAGTTTTTTGGTTAGAGAATAAAAGATGAGATAATTTATATGCCCTTTAATTGATTTATAAATTATGAGAAAGTCAATTACAATATTTGACTTTGTTTCAAATAATTCAAATTCTTTAGGGTTTGATTGGTAGGAGGATTTTTGTTTTTGTTTTCATAATAGTATAAAAAAATTTTTCAAAAAATTGAACTTGAAACTAGTTTTCAGATAATAATTTTTATATTTTACGTGTTTGGCTTCCACTTTTAAGAACAATTTGCAAAAACTAAAAACAAAAATAATTGTTTGGGAGACCATTTCTATTTTTGAGATTTAAAAAAAAAACAAAAATTTACAAAAAGTAACGCGTAAAATCTGTAGATTACTTTTTTGTGTGGATAATGATAAGGGAATAGAGTTCATCATTTTTTTTTTTTTTAATGATAAGTTTCAAATTTGAAGTATGAGAATTCTTTTTGTGATAAAGATAAACTCCTAAATTTAAGAGATAAAAGAGTTTGGACAAATATGTGGGATCCACTGTTTTCAATTTATTTACAATTATGTCATTAAAAATATTTTCTGTATTTTGAAAACACCCCTTAAGCCGTTTTCAAAATCCTGTTTTAAATCAGGAAAATAGGATATAGTTTTTTGAAAACTATATTTAGAAAATATTAGACAAATAATAAATTCAAGTATGGGACCCACTATTTTATGGATTGCAAAACAAAAAACTATATTTAAATATTCTTACCAAACAATCCTTTATAAACCAATATTAATGATGTAGCATTGCCAACCCTTAATATTGTTATCCCAATTTTTGAAAATCCTCAAACAAATTTTGAAAAACTTCATTAATGTAATTTGAGTTGCATCCAAAAGTATGAGATTATCATGTTAATCTATGTGATAAAATCAACACTCTTTCAAATTACCCAAAATTTGGAACCAAGTCTTCCATTTTTATTTTATTTTATTTTAAATAATGGTTAAAATACCATGTCGTAACTTTAAGTTGTTTGGTTCATGTTATTTCCTTTCTGACTTAAACATTCATCTAACAAAGTGCAATTTTTTGTTTACCATGATTTTTCTTTCTTTAATAAACCATGTTACCTGAAATTTTTCTGGTTCATGCTTTGGCCCCCTAAGTTCAAATCCTATAGTTCCATCCCCGGCCAATAGTTTGTATATTCTAGTTTTCCTTTGATACAATATCAGACAACAAATTAATAAAATAGGATGCCAAAGTTTATGATTATTTATATATGATGCTGCCAAAAGTCTTATGTTTCCATTAGATATATCCAGAATTTAAATCCCCACTCATCCATTATTAACTATTGAATTATCCTATGAAAAAAAAAAAAAAAACTATTGAATTATCAAAAACAAAAAAAGAATTATATATACGAGGCTAATCATATGTGTTAATTAATAAACACATTTTTTATTATAGGAATGTTCTTTAATTTGCAAAAAGACCAAGAAATTTCATGTAGAAACTTGAAATTTTATACATAACAATGATGGGAAACTGAGAAAAAAGCAGGAACGGCAATTCGTATATATGTTAGATATATATGATAAGAGATATAAGATGTACCAAAATTTCTGCGATAACACGAGGTTGGCGAAAGGGTTTGAGGAGGAAAACCAGAGCCCGAGTGGTCACGACGATCAATGTCAATTGCAGTATGAAGAGAGGGAGAGAATAATCTAGAGGGTTATCACCTTGCCATATACCATTTGTTGTTATCATGGTTGGTGCATAGCAGACTAATGTGTCGTTTGTTGTGTTCGTTGGTACCGCTACCTGCGCCATTTTTTCCCACTGCTTTAATCTTCAAAGCCACTCAACACCACCACCACACCACTGCTGCTGCCACAAACACCTTTTGAATATGTGTATTACTCAACAATTTTTTGTCACCACTGCTACCATTAATATAACCAGTGTACTCACGTACAACTTTTTCACAAGCAAAACTGGAAAGTTAAAAACAAAAAAAACGAAACAAAAACTTGGTCTTTCTTTCTTTGGAAACAAAGAGATAGATAATGAAGAATATGTATATATTCTTTGTTTGTTTTTTGTTTTTTTAGTTATATAAGAAATGAGGGGAATGTGGAAGAAAGGAAGAGGAATTCAGTTAGTTCTAGTGGTTGCCCGCCCCATTTTTTAAGGCTATCACTTCGGAGGTCATATGGTTAACAAGAAAGAGCTCTATTTTAAGAATGTTTATGCCAACTCACAACTTTTACCTTTACTGAAAACGGAAAGACCATTTCAAATTTATCTCAAATTCAATGACAAATTTTCGAACTCCAAACACATGCAGAAAGTTCCAATGACCTAGTGCATATCGTAAAATAAATAGATAAAGTGATTTTTAAGATATAAAATGGTAATTTTTTTAGAAATTCCGATAATAATGCTCTTATAAAAATATAAACAATTCAAGTTTAGCACAAGGAAACATTTATTATGTTTATTTATTTAGCAAATGAACAAACTCCATGTCTAAGTTTATGTTTGACTATTAAATGAACAAAGTTCAGATAAAATAATGTGTTCACAATCAAGTTCGTGCATATGAGGCATGATTTAAGTATATTTAATATTAGTTGCAAACTCACGTGTTGCGCGTGATAATTTTTTTAGAGTTATCTCATAAATATGTTATTATTATTATTATTGTTGTTGTTGTTGTTGTTTTACTATTGTCTATGTAACTTATGTAAAATTCTTATATGATAAAATTATTCAAATCATGCTGTGTAATATAATAATATTATATTCTTTATAATGCAATAGGATAAACAATAAAAGAGAACAAAAAAGAAAAAAAAACTTAAAACACAACTAAATTGCATCAACTCAAAGTAAAGTTCTTAAAAATGCACAAAATTAATAACATAAAGCAGAGATGCAAGAAAAATAAAAAATCCACCAAAAATTTGAGAGAGAGAAGAAATAACATTTTTTGTGTGAGAAAATTATGCATAGAAATATAGGATAGAAAAGATAATGAAAAATTTATAATGGGAGGATAAGAAGAAGAAGAAGAAACAAAATAGATGAAAATAAAGAGAAAGATGAAGAGTGATATTAAGGTAGAGGGTAGTGGGGAAATAAAATGTGAAAGGAATGAGAAATGTTGGAGAAAATGTAAATGTTAAAAAAAAATGAGTATGATTTTTATAAGGAAATTTTTATTTATTTGTATTTAATTAAAACATTATATGTTTAATTTTTAAAAATTAAAAAAATGAGAGAAAATATTAATAATTTAATGATATGGAGGATATGACTGAATTTAAATGGTCAATTGTAGTAGTGCTATTGATGTTAGCTTGGGTATATATATATATATATATATTTTTTTTTTTGCAACATAAAAAATGATAAACCCTAAGCCATATACTAAATTAAAGTTACTTTATGATGTTGAGTTAACAAAATGAATTTGTGGTTACCAGAAAGCTAAGCATTTTTTTATTATAAAAAGAATAAACTTGAAAGTTGAACATGAATTGTCTTGTTGAATTGTCTTGTTTTATTGCTTGTCATTTGGGTGAGATTGAAGCCTTGCATAAATTAATGGAGCCAGATTAGACCTATCATTCATTATAGCTCTAAAGAATACCAATAACAAAAACCTAGCACAAATCAATACTTACCTTTTGCAAGTCAAGAGGCTACACATACAATCTAACATACATCATTACTCAACAATGTTTCAACTCATCACACATCAAAGTAATCACGCAAATGAACTTTGAAATATCCAATTTACGATTGATGGTATGTAGCTTTTAGGAAAAAATATGTAGTAGTGGTAAATTAAACAACAATACTATTCAATTACTTAGATTTATCATGATATGAGGAGAACATGAATGCATTATGGACCCTTTTGTTCCTTATGGCCCATACAAAATTTAAACTGTTGGAATTAAGAAGAAATTTCTAAATATATAAATAGAATAGTTTTTGTTAGAAGTCAATCACTGCACACGAGGAGAGAAAAAAAAAATGAATAGACAACGTGTCAAGTCTAAAGGGAACTTCATAGAACAAATGTCATGTTGTACAAAAATAACATATATAGAACAACTAAATAGGTGAATTCAAAGCAACCCAAACTAAGAATTTAAAGAAAAACACATGTAATAAAATTAACAATTAAAGAGAGAGAAAAGAAAACTTAAATCACAAAACTAAATCGCATCAGCTCAATGTAAAGTTCTAAAGAACACAACAATTTATCAACCTAAAACAGAGATGCAAGAAAAATAACAAATCCCCCAAAATATTGTGTGTGTGTGTGTGAGAGAGAGAGAGAGAGAGAGAGAGAGAGAGAGAGATAACCTTTTTTTTTTTATAGGAAAAAGTATGTAAAGAATGGAAAAGAGAATGACAAATTTATAGTAAGAGAGTGTGAATAAGAAAGGATAAAAAAAAAATGATATTAAGGTAGAGGCTAATAGGGAGATGAAGGAAAATTATTAGTTACTCCTGAAGTACCATAAATGTATAGTCCCCCTTCTCACAGGAATGGTGGGTCCTACTATGAATTTAATTAGTGGGACCCACCATTCATATGAGAGGAGGGAGTACGCATTTATGGTACTCCGAGAATACACAATAATTTCCCGAGATGAAAGGTAAGGGATAGAGGAAGGTTGGAGAAAGTGTAAATATTTAAAAAATGAGTAAATGTTAAAAAAAATTATAGGAAAATTGGAAAGAAAAATGATAATGACGTGGACGCTAATGTGACTCAATTGGAGCATAGCAACAATAAATGCTACGCTTTAGCTTTTAGATATATATATATATATATATATAGATTATATGTTTATATATTCACATGTATCGAATTATACTTACATAAACTTGATATTGGAGTGTGTAACTGTAAATGAGTTCACAACATTTCAAATTATTATTAAATTTACTGATAATATAAATAGTCCACTTCATAGTAAAAGTTATACATAATTTTTAACAATACAAGAGGTTGGTGATTCTAATTTAATAAGTTTATAAAAAAAAATCATATTATCTAATTTAATCAAATAATATAATTTTAACTTTAATTAATTAATTGTTAGTATAGATTTGTGAAGTGATAAATTTTTTCATTGTGGTGATTATATATATATATATATATATAACAACTAACCCACAAATATGTTCGTTATATTGTTTAATTGACAAGAAAATAAATAAAACTTGAACATCAAACAGAGTTTGAGGGGGTGATGTTATTATATGCACATGCTTTATATGACATAATATATATGACTATTTGCCATCTAGATAATTATTTTGTAATTATGGAATAATGTATAATTTTTTCTCTAAAATTTTTTGAAGATAGTTTGTTTTCCCTAAAATTAAATAAATTTTAAAATTATTTTCCATCTTTTTATCTCTACCAACATATCATTCTATTATTTTAAGTGTGTTTGATTGATATGATTCCTTTATGAGATGGTTCATATGCTTTGAAATTATGTTATAGTAATATATGTTTTTCTATTTTTTTTTCTTTTTGTACAGCTAAACATTTTAATTAAATATGAAATAAATTATTCAAACATTTTCTTAAAGGAGATTGTGGGGGGACATGCCTGGGCACACCCTGGAGACATTGGCCTCAAGAGGTCAAGTTATGACATTTCTTCCATGGCAAGACACCTGCCCTAAAGCCCGGGGGAAATTAAAGGAACCTGAGGTCCAACATGATTGAGTTGAGGACTGAGCCTGGGACACACGTGGAGCCTGTGTTCCTGAGAGGCATAACTCTATTGAGGAACACCCTGCTAGCTGACCAAATTAGCCTCGCTTCATCGGATTACCACAGGAATGCATCAAGAAAAACACAGAATCCAATGCAGCCATCACCTCCGTATTTAAAACCCTCCTCACCTAATGTCAACTACATTAATTGCTGATTGACTGGCTTGAGCAGGGAGGATAGCCCTAAAACCTGCCATAATGATCACAAAATGGTAGAAAGGTGTGTTCATGGAACATGCCACACCCCAAAAATTTGGCTAGAGAATAGGACAGCTGGAGGAGGAGAGGGGCTATAAAAGGGGGGAAAGGAACAACAGGAAAAGGGGATCCAGGAATACTGAGAGAAAAACTAGGAGAAAGAAAGTGAGAGGAGGTTTTTAGGAGAGTTCAACTTTGTTTTATTCTTGTAATTCCCTCAAGAGCACCACTCTTTTCAGTTGTTAGTAGTAGCTCAACTCTTTTGTCCTTAATCATTTATCTAATTCCCCCATTGTGGATTTTCGTCTCGTATTCTTCATCAATTAGTTGTGTAGATCAAGAACCATTTTAGTTCTTTTTGGCTTTTATGTTCTGGAGCCCCCACAGATATAATTATTATGAAGATAAAAACTTACAACAAAATTACACTTGATATTACTCAAATATTTGATATGCACATTCAAATGAATAGCCAAGATTGTGTTATTATATAAATTCAAATTCTCACTTCCAAACTAACTAAATATATTAACTCAAATAAAAATCAAACCAAAATTTTAAGAGGGAGAGAGATAGGTTACTTGTGATGGGGAGCTCAAAAATACAACACCAAAATGTATTAACCCAAAATACAGTTATAACAAACTTAATGGTTCATCGATCAACCTAAAGTAGAGTTACAAGAAAAATAAAAAATTGAGAGAGAGAGAGAGAGAGAGAGAGAGAGAGAGAGAGAGAGAGAGAGAGAGTAATCACTTTTTTTTCCTAGGAGAATGTGAAAGAGAATAGCAAATTTATAAAAAATAAGATGAGAAAAAAAAAAGAGTAAAAATTAAAGACATAGTAATAAATACCAAATTATCAAAGTCTTGCTATGTAAATTTATATTCTTATATAATATCTTTATAATGTAATAGGATAATATCTAACAATCAAAGAAAAGTAAAAAAGATACAACTTAAAAACGTAAAATTAAACTGCATCAACCCAAAGTAGACTTCTAAAAAACACAAAAATTCATTAATTTAGTATTCGTTTGGAAACAACTTATTTAGTTGAAATTAAAAACTTTTTGCTGAAAGTACTATAGATAAAGGTAAAAGTTAGCTGAATAGTACAGTGAAACCCATGAATAATACCAAAAAGTACAATGAAACCCATGAATAGTAGCAAAAATAAGTTGAAATTGCAAATAAGCTGAAATTTTCAACTTGTCCTAAATGGACATTTAAAGAAGAGATGCAAGAATAAAAATCCACCAAAAAATGTGTGAGAGACAGAGAGAGACAGAAAGAGAGAGAGAGAACCATTTTTGTGTGGGAAAACTATGCAGAAAAGAGAATGGAAATTTATACTAAGAGGATGTGAAAAAGAAGAGCCAAAATGTAGAAAGATAAAGGGATAGAGAAAAAGTGACACTAAGTAGAGAGCAGTGGGGGAGATGACAAGTTATAAGGGAGGGGAAAATGTTGAAGAAAGTGTAACAATAAATTAGGAAATTAATAAGAAGAAGAATTATAAATAAGAGAGAGAATGTTAGAAATAGGTGATTGATGTGGCATAATGAGAGAATAGCAGAATTAATTGCTATGCTTCATGTTAGGAACCCTATAGATGGAAAATTATTGAATACTCCAGGAGTATCATAAATGCGTACTCCTCCCTTTCACATGAATTGTGGGTCCCACCATGAATTTAATTAGTAGGACTCATAATTATGTGAGAAGGGAGAATATGGTTTTAGGTACTTTAGGAATATTTTATAATGGATTTGGCTTACCTCCAATACTTTTTAAAAATTAATCTCATTTTATTTTAATAAAAGACTGCCATATCATTTACTAATTAAATAAAAGGTGGAGATTAAAGGCTACTACCACTTGCCATTATATATATAAAACAAAAGGACATATTCGGTTAAAAAAGTACTAGAGGTAAGCCAAACCCTTCTATAATTACCCCTATAAATATATAGATAATAATTGTTATAATATTGCATTTAATTAGTTAGTTGGTTAGTTAGTTACAATTCCCATCAACATGTGTTAAACATGATTAACATACTTGAAATTGTAACTAACTAACTAACTAACCAACTAACTAGCTATATTTATATGGATTCCTCACATTTCAACTTTTAGATATAATTTTACATAGATATAGATATGAATAGATAGATAGATATAGGTATAGATGTACCTTTTTCTAAAAAAAAAAAAAAGATAGAGGTGTAACTTGATCATGACCCCTTATCCTGCTTTGAATCAAGACATATCAATTATATATATATATATATATATCTTTTATTAATGCATAATTAATAGCTCATATATATATTCCCTATATTGGGTTGTTGTAATACATAGTTTAGAATATTAAAAATGGACAAAGTTTAGTTAAAAAATTGGTTGTAGCCTTATGCTACAACGAATATTAGATTACATTTTTTTATTGGAGGTGAATTTTAGGCTACAACCAATATTAGATTACATCTTACTCAATATCTTTTTATTGGAAGTGAATTTTGACAAATCCACTATTAGATTACATCTTCTTCTTATTTCCATCATACTTGCAAAATTTCTAAAAAATTAAAGATCAATAGTTATGTTATCAATAAATTCTTTAAATTGCAAGTTTTTGTACTTTAAAATTACGCATAAAATATAAGCTTATAGATGATATAGTAAATAATATCTAATTGATACGAAATTTGACATATATATTAAGAGCATAAAGAGCATACAATTTAATGGATTTTCAAAATATGCACTAATGTTTATTTTATTAAGTAAGGTTGTAGTCTTAAGCTATAACGAATTTTGTAACTAAATTTTGTCTATTAAAATGGAGTTACTAAGGGCCTATTTGATAGGAGGATTTTTGTTTTTGTTTTCAAAACAATATGAAAATAATTTTCAAAAAATTGAAATTGAAACTAGTTTTCAGATACTAATTTTTACATTATATGTGTTTGGATCCCATTTTTAAAAACAATTTTCAAAATACTAAAAACAAAAAATGATGTTTGGGAGACCATTTCTATTTTTGATATTAAAAAAAAAAAAAAGTTTACAAAAAGTAACGTGTAAAATTTGTAGATTGCCCTTTTTTTTTTATAATAATAAGGGGATAGAGCTCATGTATTTTTTATTTTTATTTTTGGATAATGATAAGTTTCAAATTTGGAGCATGAGATTTTTTTTTTTTTTGGTGATGAAGATAAGTTCCTTAATTTAAGAGATAGAAGAGTTTGGACAAATCTGTGAGGTCCACTGTTTTCATTTTATTTACAATTATGCCATTAAAAAAGTTTTCTGTAGCTTGAAAACACCTTCTCAGCTGTTTTCAAAATCCTGATCTGAATAAGAAAAATAGGATATAATTTTCTGAAAATTGTATTTAGAGAACATCATCCAAACAGTATATTCAAGTGTGGGATCCACCATTTTATAATTTGCAAAACAAAAAAAATAATATTTAAATTCTCTTACCAAATAGGCCCTAAGGTTTTCCACCCATCAGTAAGGAAATCCCTTGCTTTTGCTCTGTCATTCACACTTTAAACCTTCTATTTTAACGGTCACAAATTAATAAAAACTCATGGACCCTTTTATCAGTGAATGTAATCACCCTGATTATGTTCCTATGTGAGTTTCATTTTTTTTTTTTCATTTTTCTTTCTGATCTTTGTGTGTTATAATTTTCTTTAGTTATATCGAATTTTTTCCAAATGTCTTGCCAATGATGTTAAGGGCTTGATTGGTAAGAGGATTTTTGTTTTTGTTTTCAAAACAATATAAAAACAATTTAAAAAAAATTGAACTTGAAACTAGTTTTCGGATAATAATTTTTAGGATAAATTCCAGAAAACTATCCTGAGGTTTGAAGAAATACCAAACACATCCACAACTTGTTAAAAATGGCCAATCTAATCCTTCAACAGAAACGGTGTTAACATCCATTGTTAATAACAAATTCTTACTCTCTCACCTATTTTCTTTTTCTTAGCCTCACTGTACTCTGTTTCTCTCTCAATTTTTTTTTTCTTTTCCAAATTTGACTTTCTTTCTCTTTTCCTTTTCACAATTTCATCTAACACTCTTTCTCTCTCAACTTTCTTTGCCTTTGGTTGTCTAAATCTTGCTAATGATGGATGATGGATTTGCTTCCTTTCTCATTTCTCTATTTCGATGTAGAGATCTTGCGATGGTGGGACTGGATTTGGGTTTGGCTGACTTAGGTATCAACAATTTTGATGTTTGCTTGGTGGTTGATGTTTCCTTTCTCATCTCTCTATTTCGGTGCGGAGATATTGCGGTGGTGGGACTGGATTTGAGTTTGGTTGACATGGGTATTAGCAGTTTTGATGTTTGCTTGGTGATTGATGGCAATTTTGTGGTGGATTTAGGAGCTTAGATGGTGTGATTGGATTGGGTTTTCTTGGGTTTCTTTGTGGAGGAGAAAAGGGCTTGTTTTTTAAGGAATTTTTTCTTTTTCTTTTTGTTTTCTCGGCTTCCAAACATTGCATGGAGGAGATGAGGATTTTTCTATAGATTTTCCTTTGATTTTCTTGGCTACCAAACAGAAAGTAGCAAAGTAATCACCTTTTTCGTTAAATTTTTTTTTTTTGAAGAAAAAAGAACCAAAAAAAGAATTGCTGTGTTGTTTATTTTAAGAAGAAAAATGGAGAAAATTTTAGAGAATGATTTGGATAAAGAAAAAGAAAGTTGAGAGAGACTGAGATTAGAAAATAGAAACGGAGAGAGAGTTAGATTTGAGTTTTAATTTTTTTTTTTAAGAAAAGTTTGTTATTAACGGTGGATGTTAACACCGTGTGTTGAAGGATTAAATTGGCCATTTTTTATAAGTTGTGGATGTGTTTGGTATTTCCTCAAACCTCAAGATAGTTTTCTGGAATTTACCCTAATTTTTATATTTTACGTGTTTGGCTCCCACTTTTAAGAATAATTTTCAAAATACTAAAAATAAAAAATAATTGTTTGGGAGACTATTTCTATTTTGAGATTAAAAAAAAAAAAAAAACATTTACAAAAAGTAACGTATAAAATCTGTAGATTACTTTTTTTTTTTTTTTTTCTTTTCTTGGGATAATGATAAAGGAATAGAGTTCATCATTTTTTTTTTAATGGTAAGTTTCAAATTTGAAGTGTGAGAATTCTTTTTGTAATAAAGATAAGCCCCTTAATTTAAGAGATAAAAGAGTTTGGATAAATATGTAGGGTCCACTATTTTCAATTTATTTACAACTATATCATTAAAAACATTTTCCGTATCCTGAAAACACCCTCTTAGCCGTTTTCAAAATCCTGTTCTAAATCAGGAAAATATGATACAAAAGTTTTTGAAAACTGTATTTAGAAAATATTAGCCAAACAATAAATTCAAGTGTGGGACCAATTATTTTATAGATTGCAAAACAAAAAACTATATTTAAACACTCTTAAAATGAATGATTTTACTAGTTATAGTTTTGTGCAGGAACCTTTCAAGTCAGTACCTCTTATATCAGGGCGGACCTATGATTTCAAGCTAAGGGGGGCTGAAATATAAGAAGAAAAAAAAAATCCAAATAAGTATCCATATAGTACTAACAAACTATCAACCAAGATCAATACACAAAATCATTATTTCTTAATACATTAAGATGCAATCATCTACCAATAAAGACAAAAAAAAAAAAAAAATAAATAATATTGTTTTTTAAGAGCATCAATTGTTGCAAAAAGAAAAAAAATATTTTCACAAACCAAAACTTACTTTTGCTACTTTAATATAGTATTTAAAATGTCTCGTACAGTAGTGTTTTTGGTATTTGGTGTTCTAAATACTAAATATTTAGCATTTAAAACACCAAATGCTAGTACTTTAATACTAGGTTGATTGAGATTTTTTATTTTAAAATTTTGTTTTTGTTTAGTTTTTGAGTTGGGTAGTTGCTAGTTGGGTTAGGCTAATTAAAAGGGAGGGGTCTAAGTTTTTAGAAGAGTGAGGCTAGATATAAAAAAAAAATATAACCATTAAAAAAATTCATTTTTTTTCATTGGGCTAAGGGGGGCCCAATTGTTTTTTTTTTCTTTGGGCCAGGGGGGGCCCGGGCCCCCTTGGCCACCACTGTCGGTCCGTCCCTGTTAACTTATATGGACCATCCATGAAAGAACACTTGCTATTCGCTCAAGAAAATATATATTTCAAGTGGACAGATTGATCTTAATGTTTGGAAAAGAGTCTCCAACCATTCTACTGTTGTCGTTCCAAACTACATCCTGCTGTTAATATTTAACACTTAACAGACAGTTCTTTTCTTGTAGACAGTCATTAAAAACTTACTAATAATTTGTTTACAATCAGTACAAATGGAATGGTTGATTTACACTATCCAGTAATAGAAATCTTTCATGGAACATCATCCACACCATTCTTGCTTCTTGGTTATAAAATTCCTATCTTTGTCAAGTAGGTGAGAGAATATGTGATTCAGGAGATCTAAAGTAATGTGCAGATTGAAAACCATATGCCAATAAAACTCATGTGACATTGGGAAAGCATCCTAGTGTGTAAATAAAGTGAGCCAACGATAGATTGTTCATTGTCTAATTAATAAAGCTTTAAAATTTGTGCTCATCAAGTTGGGACTTGATTTTTTATTTATTTATTTATTAGTGAGCTTTTGGCCCCAAGAAAACTTGGCACTTATGTTTAGTGGTCTTTATTTTTAACTTTTTACCTTGCCACTCATCTATCAACATCCTCATTTGAGGTCTGGCAATTTCATGGACAAATATTCTTTTAATCACCTGTGGCTGGCCTTACAGTATATGAAACTTTATTCTCTATATGATGAAAAGTACTAAAAGAAGTTTTGACATGTCCACCTTGAGTTGGCTTGGAGACCCTTAAGGAATGGTCCTGTCCTGTTAGATGTTATGTTTATTTTAAGTATTTAAACTCACCTTGAGTTGTTGATCTTAAAATCATGTAGGTGATCTTATGTAGCGACTATAGAATTTCTTGACATAAGAAATCTTATAGGCATGACCTCACAAAATTGTGGGTATTCATTTCCAATTTTTCAATATGTAGCCTATGCTAGAGTGATTTTTTATAAGACATCTTAAATATCATGCTTGCCAATTGTTTCCTCATTTTGAATTATCAGTTTGCTGCAGCTTTTTTTTTTTTTTTTTTCCTAGGCAATAACGACTATACTAACTGCATTGGCAATAACGATTAGGTCGATGACAGGGTGGGTGAATGACTATCTTTTCCCCAAGGAGAATCCTAGGTTTCTGCCACAACTTATAAGGAAAAAGTTCTTAAAAGGAACACTATCACCACTAGCTTGCAATATCGATTCAATAGGAAGAAATACTGCAAAAAGCCATATGGTTTCAGAAACTGTTGGGGGATAAGCATTGCTCCTTGCAAATGTTCTCAAGGTCTCGTCAAAAGTTGAGCCTCCTAAGGAAATTGTAGAAATGCATTCTCAATTTTTCTTAAAAAAAAAAAAAAATTGCATTGGCAGGCAGTATCAAAAACCACATATATAAAAAGCACTTTGAGACTTGGTGCTATAAGTGCTGCCAATTGATTTTTTTGAAAATAGCATATGGGACAAAGAGAAAAACCTTGAGATGGCAATGCCAGAAGATTCTATCCCCTAGAGATTAGGAAATTGCTAAATAAGAAGTATGATAATGAGAATGTGTTCTGCTTTCTACTGTAGAATCCAACTGTCACAAATGGAACTCGCTCATGCATTAGAAACATTATTAGGATTCCAAACAGCCAAAAGTTTACATTAACTTGCGTGGTTCCTTCAAAGAATGAACCAATAGAAAAATAAATATAATAGTTACAACATCATGTAAATAAGTTGTTTACACTTTCATACGAAAGGGCATTTCTCACCATTTCAAAGTGGCAATATACAAAATGGTAATGGAAACCAGTTGTCTACACTTCCATTCCTGGAAATATACAAATGGTCCTATTGCTTAAACTTGAATCTAACCTGGACATGTATACTTTCATGTTTTACATGCAGTTAATTTAGTCCATGCTGGGAAGCCCAAGTGCCACCACAATGATAATATAGGGACAAGCAAGGGAGTTTTTATTGTACAGTAAATAATAAAGCTGACATAAAAACCTTTAATGATTGACTGGATGAGGTGAGTGATAGCCATGAAGAACCTTCCAAGGGTCTAACTGTCCACTGCAATAGCTTGATGACACAGTTGAGAGTTCTTGATAGCCCTTCCACTCTTCAAAGGGTTTTAAGACAATTGGGGTTTCAATGGCTGCAGAGTCCACACATAACATGGTTTTGTAGTCCACATCCCCCAAATCAGAAAGAGCCTTGGCCTTTTTGTCCCAAGGATTCCAAACAACTGCAAAGCACAAAAGTTTATAACTTTAAAGTGACTTTTGGGAAAAAAAAAAGATAAGGAAAGCATATAAATCAGAAACTCTTGATTTTCAAGATTGTGCAAGGAAAGCATTTTGATATATTGAAGAATGATGAGATAGAACGCTAACATGGAATTTTTAACATTAATTATAAAAACCTGCATCTGGCATGCTCTCTTTTCGTAGTACAAAGGTCCTTTTCTTCTCATGGTCAATGATAGCAATCTTTGTTGGGGTTGTCAAATAAACTCTGTCAATCTACAGGGGAATAATGATTTATCCTTAAAGAGTTCACATGAGAGACTATAACTGGCAGGTTAAATTTAGTTTATGTACTTCAAATTCACACCCAGAGTGAAAGGCAAACTGGAATAGAAAATTTTAGTACCTCGCCATCGAAGGTAACAGCATCTGCCTGCTCTGTGAACCTTTTTCTGCGCTCCAGATTATCTAAGTAATCAAGTGTCTCCAAGCCCTCAACGCGCACTTCACTGCAAATCAAACAGCATCATGCAACCCTCTGAAAAAGGATAACAATGAAGTATGCTTCCAAACTCAGCTATTAGTAGGGGACATGCAATTACTAGTGCACTATAAAACAAGTCATAGTTTCGACTGTAAAACTGAGCTTCTGCAAAAGTTCCTACAGGTTTGAATCTCTCGTAAAAAACATCTGGCCATGATCATTGCATTCAAATCACAACTGCACCACACCCCACACACCCCACACACACCACCCCCCCCCCCCCCCCCCCCCCCCCCCAAAACACACACACAAAAATAAATAATGCATTCAAAACATACAGCTTCTATATTTACTAGGCTCACCTGATATCTGATACAGATAAGTAGTTGCGCAGTGCAAACGTAAATGAGAAGGGCTTATTGTCTGTGTTTCTAACACGGGGGATTAAGGTTAGCTTTCCCGCACTAAGAGAAATACGAAGCCTCAGCTCAAAGCTGCAGAAAAACCAACATTCAAATATTTAAATCAGTCCATAACATATGACAATGTCATATAATTTATCTACCCAAAATAAGTTGTCTCATAATTCAAGGGCATACCTACGTGGCCACGTCTTTAGATCTTCTTCTGTGGATTTCAGTATCAGATCCACTGATGATTGACTGTTAGCTGGAGGCAAAGACGAAGTGTCACCATCAAATGACCACATTCTGTTCCTTGCAAACCCATGTTGCTCCAGTGAACCAAGATTTCCAAACTACAACAGGCAATAGCAGCTAAGAATGCCTAATTTCCAACAAGTAGAAAAAAGGTAAATAAGTTTCTGCTAGTTTCCTACTGACAGACCTGTGGAAAGCAGACAGGTATTCCTCCCCTAATGGCTTTAGGTGGCTTCCATATAGCCTGCAGAATAGGGAAAGCTCCGATATAAATGTGGAAAAAAAAAAAAAAAAAAAAAAGACTGGTTCAAGCGGTTGCTTCAGTAAAAGTAAACAACTCAAACAAGGGCAATTATATTTGAAGCACAAGTGCATGTTCTTTATGACAAGTCCAGTATTGTATTGAGCAATAGTAAAGAAAAGCATGAATTCTGCAGCAGAGCTGATATTAATTGAATAAAGATGAGATAATATGAAAAATGAAAAAATTAATCTTTTCTAAGTAGAAGTTTCTTTTTATGAAACACTTTGCTGTATGCTTACACAATTAGGATTATTGGCATTGCAGTTGTTTGTACTCATGTTGACACAGTTGCCTTGTGCATATAAGTTTCTTTTAGTATCATTTTGTTGATTATTTAGTGAAAACGAAAGCTTTGTTAATCAAGTAGCCATGGTTTATGACCCTTAACCATTTTGCTAGTAAGCATTGGATTCTGAACTTCAGGAAATTACAATTTGGTTGATTTTTTATTATTAAAAATGGAAGCTTTTTGAATCAATTAGCCATATTTTATGCCCCCTTAACTACTTTGCTAGTAAGCATTGGATTCTAAACTGCGGCAAATTGTGAAGAAAGAACTACTTGAGGCCATCTGGCCATGTATAAGATGAAATATAGAAGGGAAGGTGAACATCGGAAAAGCTAAGCTTTACCCCTAACAGATTATTCTAGAGGATTGTCCATTGAAAGCAATTTCATATTTGCAGAATGCAAAAATTTTCATTTGAGCATCAAATACAACCATGTTCAGTAATCCAACTAGGCATATCTAAAATCAAACATAAAAATAAATTTTCTTTACCTTGCTGCTCATAAAAAGCAGTTCTTCTTTTCGTTCATTCTTCCAAGAAACAACCTGTCCTCCATAAAGAAGCACCTGAAACCATTCTATGTCAAACCATTGATAACTAAAGCTGAGATCACCATATCATAATCGTTTTATAAACATGGCTAAATTGTAAAGGATGGGACAAATTAAAAGAAAAAAAAAACTAAGTGCTTTATATATGTTAAACAATATCAAGTAACTCTTAATTTTCTTGATCATTCAAGTGATTTAGATTGAACCATCAGTTCCACCTTTCGAATTCACAGAGTTCACCATGGTGAGGACTGACTCTAAATAATAAACTACATAGGCATCTCCGAGTATATTTCTCCAAAAATGGCCTTGTTTCCCCTACTTCAAAAGAATTTGGAAGGGTTCTACTCATCACTGTAACAATATGCCTATAATTTAAGTGTAAATTACCATTTATTCTTCATTTATGCTTTAATTACTATTCATTCCACCACAAATTTTTTTTTTCATACAATCAATCAATTTGAACAACAATATAATACACAAAAATAACATAACCACTACTCATGATCCAATTATATCACTCAAAATTTTGGATCCCATATGTTATATCATTCATCATCTTCTAAGTTTCACAGCATTAAATCAATCAATCATACAGTGAAAAACCAACCTCTGCCGAGGACCCGTTTGGCTCAGTCAGAATAGTCCGGGGCAACCCATTTGCATCATGAATTATATTGAGTGGCATCGGCCTTGGCTTCAACTTCGCCCTTATGCTACTCACAAATGGGTTCACTTTTCCTTTCCTCCACTCCAGCTGCACACAAACCAAACCAACACAACCCCGACAACATAGCAAACATGAACTTCAGTACCACAAACATCCATGAATATATATGTACTAAACCAAAAGAGACATAAAAACATAATCTCTAAACACCCTTTTGTCAGAAAATAAGAACCATAAAGTTTGAGAACCAATTAAACAAAAAAAAAAAAAAAAACCCAACTATATTAACTAGAAACAAACACATAGTAATAAGATTACTACGTAAAAGAAAGAGATGGGTTAGCTTACTTTTAATGCTATTATTATTATATTTTATAAAATGATTGTATATAATTATAAGATTGTGTATATCGGCTTCGAGTTTAAAGAAGAACCATTCAACAACTCTGAGTTTGTGACAAGTCCATGATACACATATATAGATTATATAAATATATATATTGGAGAGAGAGAGATAGAGACATGGGTTACAGATAGAAGGATACCAAAGGAAAAGAAATCCAACTATGATGTACTTTTAATTGTGTCATCGGATGCTCTGGTCGTTGTGTCTCTGTCAGTTAAAGATCTCAATCACCTATGGTTGTGTCCACCTTGTTCACGTGGAACCTCATCAATTTTCCACGTCAGTTTTGTGAATTTGGGACCTACTTGTGATGGGTCCTACTTGGTATATGTAATTATATTAGCAATCATTTTGATATGACAAATTTTAGCCGTGAGATTGATTCACTTGGGTATTTTGCTTGTAGTGCATGTAATAAGTGAGTGCAGGTAATCAAAACTCCCAAGTTGACGCATATCTCATCCTACGCTACAAAGATAGTGCATTTTTGAAAGGACACAACAAATCAACGGTTCTCATCAATTGAACACAAAATAAATAAGTTTTTTTTTTTTTTTTTGTTTTGTTTTCCATTATGCTGAGAAATTCTGGTCTAATGACGTATAGAGTTAGACCTACACATGGAATCTTTTGACACGGGTCTAATCCATTGTTTTTGTTTTAAATTAACTTTAGTTTTTCTTACCATAAAGTAGCCAGAGGAAGATTTTAACCTCCTCCTTCCTTTTCAACTTATTATTAGCATTTTTCATCAAAACTATAGTGTAATTTATCGCAATGTCATCCTAACCCACAAGAAATCTTTATCATCATCTATTAGTAATAACTAATATGTACTTTCCTCCTTGATGAGGTTGATACCTTTGCACAGAACACCATTGTATTGCCCTTAACCTTCCTGTTTCTAGACAAAAAATCCTCACTAATGTGATTTGGAGATCTCCTCAGCAACACTGGCCTGAATTAAATACTATGGATCAGCTCGTGGCTGCCTTAGTTTTGTAGGTGGATGTGGTCTCATTAGGAACCACCATGGAAGATGGGTGAAACTTGAAAGGCTTCACTAGAGCTATAGGCTAGTCAAATAGCTTAGAAGCTGAGCTTTGCGGGCCGTGAGGGATGGCTTTACTTTATGTATTCTCCTTCAAATTCAAGCAATTGAATTTGAAATTGATGCTAATTTTGTTATTGCCTTTCTCACCAATTATGAAGCCTCATATGCACCAATTGTTGATGATTACAAAAACTTGATGAACCGAATCCCCCATTGTAAGTTTAACCACTGTTATAGGGAATAAGCTAACTCTTGCACTGATGCCTTTTGCGAAGATGGCAGTTCACCTGCAATAAGACTTTGTTATTTTGGACACTCCGCCTATGGAGTTGTTTTCCCATCTGTTATATGACCTTTTTGGTCTTGGTTTGTAACCGACTATGTTATTATGGCGGTATAGTTTTTTCTATCTATATATTTCCCTATTACCAAAAAAAAAAAAAAAAAAAAAAACTAATAAAGGAATAAGTGCCTTGTTCCATGTCATTAGTAGTTCCATCAAATATAACAGAAACTTCAAATTTCTATTAGACAAGCTTTCGAGGGGAATTTACTTTTGGAGAAAAGGGCTTATTAACAATGGACAAGGGCAATAATGCTCCATTTTGAAGTTTATGATGACGGTAGGGACACGATTTTCAGACGAAGCTCAAAATGTATGGAATCTTAGCTCAGTACAATAAATTTGTAGACAGTGAGTCAAAGAGTTAGGATTTAGTGCATGGATAATAGTTAATATGGTTTTGGAGGATGAGCAAACAAGAATTGAACCCAATTTGTGCGAGAAAGTTTGTCCTCGGCATAATCCGATGAGTTCTGCTCCAGTATATTTTAGATGACAATGGTTACAGGAGTTGTTGAGATTGCTATATTGCTTTCTCTATCCCACCCCCCTGTTCTCTAGGGTCTTTACCTTTATTTATATTACATCTCTTTCTTCATTTTTACCCTACACGTGGATAGTTGATGGTTTATGCTGATACTTGTCCCATCAGCCCCTCCTAGAAGTCTTCTAGGGTGGTTGTAAGGCTATAAAAATACTGTTCAGATGTCACTTCCTCATTAATGTAGCTAGAGAGTGAGCTACAGAGTATTTAATATGGTGGTAGTACATTTCTGTTAGATATTTTTGGATTCCCATCTTTCTTGTACGTTTATGGTGCATGTCCCTATCACTAGAGTTTCCTGAAAGGTTACTTTGATCATTAAGATCTATACTCGATCTGCGTTTAGTTTATTTGAGGAGATATTCCTTTTCGGACTCGGACTACTCACAATCTCGGCCAAAGCCCCACACTCTGGGCCAAAGTCCAAGACCCAATTGTATGACTTGGGCCCATGAACCCACAATGACATTGTTTAGTTTTGAAGTTTAGGAGAATATTGTAATTGCACCATAATTACAAGATATAGTGCAATTAAAAAAGGAAAAAAGAGAGACAAAAACCACTTGTTATTACAAGACCATGAATTGATTGGCCTAATTGGAAGGTCAAGATCTTATGTAGTTTCCTGTTATTATGGTACGTGGATTGTGTGCAAGACAGTTCATATATAGTTTGTATATTTGCCATGAAACTACTAGACTCTACATACATATACAACTACAAGTTCAGGTAGGTAGTGACTAGTAAGCTTATTTAGGCTTATTATAAGTCGCTTTTGCTGGACGCTGGTTAGAGTGGGCATCAAGGAAAAACGACATAACGTGATTCGCTAGTGTTCCTTCCACTTTCGGTTCTGTAACCTTATATGGAAAATGGAGAAACAGAAAATGACGTTGTATATAGTAGAGTAATAATAGGCAATCAGCTATTATCATGACAAGAGAAAAGGTGGTGAGTGGTGACTGCTAAAATTTCAATGACCATGACTAAGTGCTCTTGTCATCAAGCACCAAACTTATTTACTTTCGGTCTGTTAAAGTCTGTATGCTCTGTATTAAGTAAACAAATCGCCAAATTAACTCAATTGCATGACTAAAAATGATCTCTTCCTTTTGTGGGTTTTCTATGGCCCAACCCGTAAAATATATTTTTTGCCGCATAAAAGATTAGGAATTAAATTCCTGTGTACGCTAAAAATTAATGTGTCTTAGTATAATGATAAAGGGTAATTATTATAGAACGGGCATAATAAATTTGAAATACTATAGTATTTATTAGTGGTGAAGTCAGGCTAGGGCCATGGGCACCCCAAATTTTAGAACTAGTCTTCTTGAATTAGTCTAATAAAAATAAGGGAAAGAACTAATGCACACAGTGTTAATATAAAAGGAATACACAGTGTTAATATACTGAAAATGTGACTTAAAATTACGTTTTTAGTGTATTTAGGTAGTGTGTATTTTCAATGTGCAGTAAAAACTAATATAAAAGTAAGGCCCAACAAAATTAAATTAGTACAAAAAACTAAAATAATAATAATAATAATAATAATAAATTTGGTACCAAAAAACCCAAAAAATAAATCCCCATTGCCCTTTCCTCAGCCCATGCCTCTCCAAATATTAGCAAACACCTTCCGCGCCACCCCCACCCCCAAAACACCACCCAAAAAAAAAAAAAAAAAAAGTATCTCTCTCTCTCTCTCTCTCACTCTCACAGTTTTGCGTTGTTTTGTACTGTTATTGTTTTTTATAATAAAAGCTATTTGGTGAATGTGTGGTTAAAAAGCAAGTCACCTTTTTTTAGTGCTGTTCAACACTTCAGGTGAATGGATATTTATGTAATTGTATATGACTTTAATTATATAGCATGAGTTTCGATAGGACTGAATATTGCATCTGCGTTTTCTATTTCACGTTTCGGACCTTTTTTTTTTTTTTTTTTTTTTTTCCAAGCATTTTAGGAGCTGTTGTGGTTACTGTTCATGCACTGTTCATGAGAGTAGCTGCAAATGTTGACTTTTTCAATGTGAACAGCGTGCCAATGCACTGTTTAGAGACTCACAAATATCACTTTTTAACAACTTTTTCATTAAAAATGGGTTTCATAGTACTATTTACACATTTAAAAATTATTTTGGTACAGTGTTTTCAGTTTTCAGTTTTAACAAAATAAGTTCTATTCAAACGGAGCCATAGTATGCAATATATTATATATAATAGTAATAATAGTGTGGTTGAGTTTATTTAATAAGAATAATATATAATATAAGATATAGGGCGGCTTGATGCATTTTGGGGCCTAAGGCAAAAAATAAATTGAGGCATTTTATATATTTAAAAAATTACTAATTAACATGAACTACTTAGGTTTTTTTTTTTTTTTTTTTGAGAAATTCTATACACATAAAAAATTTGACAAAACTTTTCATACTTGTTGATATGGAAGATTAATAGTGGTAATTAAAAAAGTGATGTTAGTGGTGGACTTAGATGAAAACTAGTAAAAGTTTGCTAACTCAACTGTTATGAAAAATGTTGTAAAATTTTTTGTGTATTGCTATTTTTTTTAGAAGTGTTACTCTTATATTCACAACAAATTCTAGATGTTAAGTTGTTACTAGTTCTAATTTGAACCTACCACTGAAATTACTATTTTAACCACCAATAACAGTTAGTAATAACCTGTCACTTAAAATTTATTGTGAAAGTATTGTAAAAAATTTTGTGAACGTAGAATTTCCCTTTTGATAAAAAATATTATTTTATTTATTGGCTAATATTTGGGCTTAGTTAATACTATTAAAATAAAAGAAATAGCTTTATTGGTTAAAATTAGAGGACCTTTTTTTATTTGGGGCCTTAGACGACTGCCTCTCTTGCTTGTATGTAGAGCCAATTGTGATAAGATATAATAGACAGTGTTGTAAATTGTAATATATTGTGTGATGTATTGAATATTTAAGTTCTAAAATGTGGATAATTTATGGGAATATAATCCATAATTGATGAATATTTTAAGAGAAAAAAAATTCAAAACTTAGAAGCTACTACCCAATGTGATCCTAAATTATGACTAGCAATTAATTAACTAGATGAAATCGGTCGAGTTTATCTGATGGTTAAAAAGTTTGATTTAGATTCAATTATAAATTATTTTAGTACAGTGAAAGAGCGTAAGACATAATTTTATTAATTTATGAAATAAAATATTTGTTTAGGGTCATCAACTTTTTTGACTCTACCACTAGTGTATATATATAAAATCTCTTTAAATGTATCATGGTTTGCATTGGATGAAAAATCTGTTCACTAATTTTCATATATCAAAGTCCATTTGTTTCTAAAAAAGAAAAGAAAAAAAGAGTCCATTTGGGAACGGGAATGAATACCTTAATTTGTGATGGGGGCGAAAAATGAAAATGGTGTGAAAATGACTGTTGTTTGGTGGTTTCAAACGTTGTTTCCTGAAATTTTATCTTAGCTGTCCTTTTCCTTTCGCAATCAGAAGTGAGAACTCATACAATCAGACTCCACATTGTGAAAAAGTAGACCCACTAACCTATGAAAATTGGTGTTTTTATTTTTTTATTTGTTTATGTTTAAAAAAAAATCTGAATTGACTGAATATTGAAATAGAATATGAAGGGTCCACTAATCCAAAAGGATATTAATATTAAAGGAAAAAAAAGGGAATCTGTAGGGTCCAGATTATATACACTAATACACCTGGTATTATGACATTTGTTGGGACCATTAATTTTTTCTTTATATGAGCCATATGGGCTATATCTCATCTATTTACTCAATATGAGTCATATTTAAATTGTATAATATTAGTTAAAAGCCTTATAGTTCAATTAACCTATTTTCATACCTAAAATATTTGGGCCTAGGAGTAAGGGAGAGATGAATTCGAACCATAAGATTAACCATATGTTAGTTTATGTATTTTTAACTATATATATATATATATATATAATCGTATAATATTGAAGATTGGGTTGGAATGTTGGATGAGTTTATTTTGTTTGGATTTTTTTTTTTTGGAAAATTTGTTGAAATATAGGTTGTAGATGTTCGGATATATATATATATATATATTTTTTTTTTTTTGGTGTTGGATAAAGCATAAAACGAACTTTCATTTACACAGCAAAAGGGGCAACACTGTTTGCACTCAGAAATTTTATGGGAGGCCTTTTTTTACCCCCCCACCCCCCCAACCCCCAATTTGTTTTGGTCAAATGATAGAAGAACTTCAAATTCCACTTGCTCCATTCGTTGTATCTCAATCCCATTTAAAAAGAACAAGCACCAGAATTGAAATGTAAAAACATGTCAACCATATCAATAAACAAGACTCCAGCTTGAGTTGAGAAAGATTAAAGAGATATAATAGTGCCTGCAAATTGCTATGACATGCTCATAAGATCCTGAAATGGGCACCACTTATGTTCTAAATAGTTCTCAATTTGATGGCTGCGATCTCTTCAAAGTTTCAAACAATAAAACAAAGAGTGTCCCTCAATGGCCATTGAGGTTGCCAAAAACATTAATGACACCAGAGAGAACAAGAGGACATTACTACAAATTGTGAGTGTGTTTGTGTGTGAGTGTGTGTGTGTGAGAGAGAGAGAGATAGTCAGGTCTCTGAGAAACAAATGCAAATTCCTACTTTTGAAATTAATCAAACATATAGTCACTGAGAAGCAGAAGGAAAATTTCTACAGCCATCTTAACATTAGAGGAGAAACTTGAACGATTGATGACAGTCACAAATTTTGCCATCATATTCCTAATCTGATTTGCATTAAATTTCTTTTTTTTTTAAAGTTCCTAGTAGTCGTGATCATGGTGATTTCTTATTTCACTAGGTATATGCTCAAAGCTGCATCTCTGACAAGTCTCAACGATTGGGAGTTTTGCGAGCACAAAACCTGGATGCAGATCTTATGGAAGTATGTAGGGGGGGGAATGTGGAACACTTCTCTGTTTACCTCTGAGAAAACACTTCAGTTCAGCTGCTATTAGCATGAAACCATCCTTGAGATAATGGTTTCCATTTAAATATGATTTATCTCCCTCCAATCAACTGGTGGACGAGATCAGCGGGAACAGGCTGGCTTATTGAGATCAATAAAGGAGCACATAGAGAAAGAGCTTTTTCTGCCTTCCAAATATTCTTCAGAAAGTAGACTCCATTTGCAAAAGTATGCTTCAGCGATGGAACTTTGATATGATCTCATCTGAATGAGAGACAATAAGCTAATCAAATCTTTAACTAGAAAAAATAAAATAGTAGAAAAGAGCTAAAACCTTAGATTCAGCTAAATTTACAGCACTGAGTGCTCAAATGATCTGGAGGCTGCCACAGCTTCATGTAGGCAAAGCAATTAAAACAGACTTTGCAAAGATGAACTTGGCCATTCCAAGATTACAGGTTTCCCAGGTCCATGGAATGGCACAAATATGAAGATTTTGTTAGATTCTAGAACCAGAGCTAATAGAGCAACTAAAAAATAATTTCTTTTGCAACCACTTGGGCATGATGTCCAAGTCTATTCCACTGTCCATTGCAGTAAGATTAGGAGATATCCAGTAAGAGCCAATTGTCAAGGGAGATAAAAGTCCTTCCATGGTTCTGACTTTGAATGCTGAGAACCATCCAACAGATACCTAGGAACATACCCAGCTCCTTAGCATCCAAATCCAAGAATCAGATAATTTTGAAAGTAATGAAGCTCAATTCGTATATTTCCTACCATTGTGAGATATTTTCAAGCTAATCTGACAAATAGCCATATATCTGATTATTAACTTAAGTCCTTAAACACTAGATGGATTCAGCTCCCTGAGTAAAATTGAGATGTCATACATTGATTCATCAACACTATAAATCTTCCTTCATTTCATGTAACAGAAATTCTATAATAGGAACGTAGCCTTCCTCTCTTATTTTCAACTCCAAATTTCTTAGAAAACCATAAATCTGCTCAGAGGCTGGGTAGAAACTGTTATCAGCTACAAAACTATTGACCTCATTCCTTATCTCAACTACACTGAGCCAAAAGTCTTCTTCAACCCCTTCTCATTTATTTGAGGCCTAAGTTTAGCCACATTGTCCCATTTCTTCTCCATGGCATAAATATGTGATAGCAGTACATAATACCCCACATGATTCGGATCTAACTGGAAAAAGATTCTTTGCAGCAATCTCTCCCATCTCCATATTATTATGGATTCTACAAGCACCTAGTAGAGCTCCCCAAACATGGGGCTCAGCTGGATTTGACATTTGGTTAATAATGTTGATGGCCTTATCAAGCTATCCTGTCCTGCCAAATCCCATAATGTTCTGACTCAGGCCTTGGTATTCATGTGACATCATATTAAATATCTTTATCCCTTCTTCAACCAAGCCTGCATGGCTACAAGCAGAAAGGATTGAGAGAAATGTTACATTATTCGGTATAACTATTGCAATCTTAACCATCTGATCAAATATTTAAAATAAAAAAAAATTCCCCTTGCCCATGAATTCCATATCCTGCAATCATTGCACTCCAAATAACATCTTTGTGTATGATCCCTTCAAATACTTTTGTAGCATTATCTATGCTATAACATTTTGAATACAACTCTATGAGTGGAGCACCAACAAAAATATTGTTGTTGAAGCCGCTTATAATTATATATCCATGGAGGCAAACATCTTGTTGAAGAATCCCTGATTCTGAACAAGCTGCAAGAATCTTCACCATAGCAACAGCATCAGGTTGCATTTCATTTGATAGCATGTTACGAAAGACTTCCATTGACTTATGCGCCATCCCATTTTGAGTATTCCCACGTAAGAAAGCAGCCCACGAAACAACATCTTTCCTGGGCATTCTTTCAAAGAGATCAATTGTTTTGTCAGGCAAGAAGCACTTCATATGCATATCAATTAAAGCAGTGGCAACTGAGACATCTAACTTGAAACCTTTCCAAACAGCAAATACATGGATCATCTTACACTCTTCTAGACTACAAGCAACTGCACACACTTGTAATGCACTAACCACAGTAACTGAGTTTGGCTCAACTCCCCCATCAATCATCTCATTGAATCGATCTAAGGCATCAACAGCAGCCTCATTATGAGTATAACAAGCAACCATTGAGCTTCATGATATAACATCTTTTTCTGGCATCCTCCTATACAATTTAGCTGCAATTTTGACAGGTCCTGTCTTTGCATATAGATTCAACAATGAGTTCACCAAAGATAAGTCAATATCAAACCCCTTTTAATCACAAAACCTTGTACACAGCTTCCAAGCTTACAATTAAGCAATTGTGCACAAGCAGAAACAACACCGACAAGCATCACCAGATCAGGATTAAATTGCTCCGCCATCTCCATTGGAGAGAAAAATGCAGTGGCTTCTTCAGGACAACCATTCTGCTCATGCCCAGCCATTGAAGTCCACATAATGACACATCCGGTCCAGAAAATTCCTTAAATACTCTTAAAGCTTCACCCATTTGTCCACACTTCGAATAAAACGCAATCAACACAGAACCCACAAACATGTTCATTCCAATCCTATTTTAATTCTTCACAAACCCATGAATCACCTTGCCATACTCTAGCGCCGGCAACCTGGTGCAAGCCTTAAGAGCAATGGGTGTTGTAGAATGATCAGGTTTGTCCTCAGTGGAAATTCCACAAGATACAATGCGAAAGTCTCTTCCCATTGTTTCTCTTTCAAATAGCTCCCAAGTATAGCGTTCCAGAGATAAACAGTTCTGTGAGGCGTTTCGTCGAACAGTTTGCGCGCATGCCGAAGAGAAGTATATTTAGCAAAATGAGAGATGAGTTTGGTGCAAAAAAACTGTCGTGGGAAAAAGGCAAGCTTTGAGGGTCTGAGAGTGCAATTATGCCACAGAGTTCAGTGTTATTACATATTTGAAACAGCTTCAAAAGTATAAACAAAAATAACAGAAATAAATTACAATGACAAAACTTAACGAACTGGTTTCAGGAAAAAGCAACTAATCACTTCTCTCTCTCTCTCTCTCTCTCTCTCTATCTATCTATCTATATATATATATGTATATATATATATAACTAACAAACGACATTAAACTTTTAAGTGACCTCATGATATTATGTCATATCCTATCCTTTTGGTATTTTTAATAAAAAAAATTTAAGGTTTAAATTACTCTTTCTCAACTATCAGATATTAAAAAAAGAAATAATATATATATATATATATATAACAATCGGCATTAAACTTTTAAGTGACCTCATAATATTGTGCCATATCCTTTTGATATTTTCAATTAAAAAAAAAAATCTAGGGTTTAAATTACTCTTTCTCTACTATCAGATATCAAAAAAAGAAATAATAATAATAATAATAATAATAATAATAATAATAATATATTATTATTATTATTATTGTGTCATATAACTTTTTGAAAACTCACAATTTCACACATAACTTTTTATATATATATTGTAGGGACCGGGTTCGAGCATTACCTCAATAGGGTGAGTAATAATAATAATAATAATAATAATATTATTATTATTATTATTATTATTATTATTATTATTATTGTGTCATATAACCTTTTGAAAACTCACAATTTCACACATAACTTTATATATATATATTGTAGGGACCGGGTTTGAGCATTACCTCAATAGGGTGAGTGGATTCAAGCCCAGTTAGCCCGATACAATGAATTTGTAGAGTATGGGTTCAAGAGCTGAGCCCTAATAAGGGTTGCAACAACTAAATATGGCAAGGAATGGGTTGGACGACAAGAACATAAGTTCCAGAGTAAGATATGGCTCTTCGGCCCTCCTCTTAGGAGGTGAAAGTTCTTATTTCTTTTTCAATGCTTGGTTATAGGATTGATACAAGTGCTACCATATATTTCTTCTCTCCAAAAATCCCATCCCCCTTTTTGGGGGACTCCTTATATTATATATCCCCCCTTTAGTTAATCTTGACCCTTCATTTGTTGGTCATGCAGGCCATTACTTGAGTGCTTGTCTTATCAGTCACCTTCTCCTTCTATCTGTGAGTTGCAGTAATTGCGGCAGCACTGCTCAGGGGCTACTTCTCCATTAATGCGGCCAGAACGTTAGGTGTGGGCATTTAATGTGGAGGTGACAGTTCCTCTTAGAATTGTTCCTCCACCATGCTTCCGTGGCTGACCCGTTGTACTTGTCTTTTCTTTGGGGACGTTCTGAAGGATTATCTTTGATCGTGTTTTGTTCTTCCTCTCCATGGTCTCAGTCGGCCGAGGACATGATTGTCCTCGGCAATACTTTTTGGTAACTGGATATTCTTCGATTCTTCCTCGGACATTTCTTCATCCTCGGCGCGGGCCTTGGGCCTAGTATGAAGTGGGCCTAGGTTGTCAAAACATTGTCCCCACAATAGCCCCTCAAAATCCTACTGTTAGGCTCCTCGGGCAGAGAGGAGGATTTTGATATCCTCGGGCCCATACTAGGGCTCGCCAAGTCTTGTCCTCCATTAGTGCCAGAGTCTTTTCATCTGTCTAATGCATGTTCTTGACGCTTCGATATGCGGAGCGCGCTTTCATTAAATTTAGGCGGCATCATGTTCCCTACGTTCAACGATGTGATGATGATCGAATGGTGGTAATTTTCTTGACTTTATGGGCGGGAAAACTTACACGGTTATTTTTAATTGGGGGTATAAATACCCATTTGAACCAGTTCACCTCTTTACTTTCGCACTCAAGAGCTCTTGCGCACGTACCTTGAATTTGGTCAAATCTCCAACCAAACTCACGACTCCCTTCAGCATAAAAAGCCTGCCGATGAGCTTTTCCTTATTTCTGTAAGTCTTTTTCTCTCTCTCTAAATTGTGTTATCCCTTTTTCTAAACTTCTTTCTTCGTGTCTCTTAGTTGTCCCTAGGGATGGGTAGGTTCAAGAAATTGGTTGAGTCTGAAGAGGCGATAGAGAAGTTCATCGCCGATTATAGGATACCCAGTAACGTAGATCTAAGGTACTGCGCAAAGGGAGAGTGGAGACTTAGGAGGCAAGAGGGTATGCAGATCCCCATGGGTTAGGTGATGATGAATTACCTTAGGCATTTCCGGCTAGCCCCTACCCAATGTGGTGTCAACATGTTTAGGATTCTGGGCTATGTAAATGCCTTGAATGAGAAGATGGGGTTGAGGTTGACTCATCATGACGTGAATTGGTGTTACAACCTCCAGTACCTAAAGAGCAAGTCTTACTACATGAAGGAGAGGGATGATAGAGTGCGGCTTATCCAGTGCCTCCCTTTGTCCAGTAAGGGTCTGGACAAAGACTTCCTCATTGTGTCTGGAGAGTGGCACGGCGGCATCCACTGTCCGACAGAGGAGGGGACTCCAAGTGGGGTGCCTTAGAATAGGAGGGGGTCTAATGTTTTATGCTATCCAAGTTTGCAATACTTGATTGCTAACACATACGTGCCTTCTTTTTTGCAGATCCGCACGCTTTTCAGCAGTACTTTCATTTAGTAAATAAGGCAGATTTGGAAACTGTATTGATGGCAGAGATCTTTATAAACAAGGCCGACAACCAAGTTAGGGTCGCTCTCGTGATCCTAGGATACGACCCCATTTAGAAGTCGTTCGGGGCGCCGAGGTGTGTGATCAAGGCAAAGGATCCTCACTTCGGAGGATTACTGTATTTGAGGACGGTTTCTCGATTCGGGGGGAATCTTCCACGTCAGAGGGTACTCTATTGACGAGTTCTTCTGCCACCCACCAGACTGCGGAGGTTGGGAAGGAGGATAGAGAAATAGAAGAAGGAGCTACTGATTTGGGTTAGACTGAGGACGAATTTGGCATGTTAGAACAAGTTCACTTGTCCGAGGATCCCTTTGGAGATTTGGGTGACCCCAACCTAGCCGAGGAAGACTTCTTATCCACGGAGACTTCTCGTCAGTCAGAGATGAGTTACAAGCGAAAATCCCAATCTAATTTATTTGATTTGATTGAGGGGCAGCCGGGGAAGTCTCAGCCCAAGCTTCCTCCCCCTCCTCCCAAGTCTCAACCTGCCCAGACCAGGTCAACTTTTATCCAGCTTAGGCTTCCGTTTCCTCCACCTCAGCCGAGCTTGCCACCTAGGCCGGAGCCCTCTGGTTCTAAGCAGAAGAAAGACAAAGGCAAAAGGACTATGGAAGGTGACAAGTCTCGTTCACCCCAGGGTGAGGACGACGCTCGGCGGCCCACAAAACAATTGAAGATAGGGCCCGAAGGCCAAGATAAGCAGGTCTCCACCTAGACCGAGGTTCAGGCCTGGCTTCCCGCCCCAATGCTCCATGGGGCGCCTTTGAGGGACAATGCTTCTCTTAGGGACTTTCGAGGGGGCGAAGGCACGTATGTGACCGACGCTTTGGAGAGGTCCCTGCTGCTCCCTGCGGATATGGCCGAATTGGGGGGCCTGAGGAGTAAAGAGGTCTTCCTCAACCTTTAGAGGTACTTAGGAATAGTAAGACTTCTGACACTTAACTCTTTGGATTTTATTCTTGGGTTTCAAGCTAATTACGTGCTGGTTTCAATTGGCAGGCTGTACAGGCCACCTTTAGGTTGGAGGAGGAGGCCAACAGCCAGAGCAGGGCCTTGGATAGTGAGCGTAACAAGTGCCTGGACGCCACTTGGACCCTTAAGGCCTCCGAGGTCGACCTTAAGAAGGCCAAGGAGGCTCTTAAGGAGATGACCAGGGAAAGGGATAACGCCACATCAAGCTTAGAAGGCGCCCAAAGGCAGGCCGAGGACTAGACGAGGCGCCTGCTGGAGGTAGAAGTGTTGACACCCCATTTTGCAACCCGTATTTAACCACGCATGGAGGGTAAAAGGGGTTCTTTCACCTCATAAATATGCATCTTGATTCTGGCCATTAGATCCTTAATCTCATTTGACAGGGTTTAGACCCCTTAAACTATAACCAGATTGCGTAGCCTAGATTAATTAGCCAAGTTTTTACTTAGTCAAATTAAGCAATTCTAGGTTAAAACAATCACAAAATCATATCATGCATGTAAAACATATAAAGCAGCGGAAAATAAATAACACAGTGATATGATCACCCAGGAAAACCAAACCGGTAAAAAACCTGGGGAGGATTTTACCCACCGATCCTCAAGGCAAAACGGAATCCACTAAGAAAGAATTGAAGTTGTTACAAAAGGACTTACAAGCTACCCCGCTTGACTTCCTAATGCTACCCACCAGTAGTAACTTCCTGACACGACCACGCGCAGGCTCCGAATCCACGGACTACTTCTTTCTTTGTCTTCCTTCAATAAGGTACAAGCTCCTCGCTTGTTAATCTTTAAGCTTCAAAGGGCAGCAACCAAGTTGATCATCAAGATGTAGAAGAATCTCAATCTTGAAAACCCTAAGTTATGTGTAAAGGAAAGCTCCTCTAGATCTCACAAGAGATTTACACAAAACCGCAATGTATGAGCAACAATACAACTTGTGCAACTCTGAAAAACGTAGCTAGGGTTTGCCTTATATACCTAGGGCAAAAACATAAAACCCTAAACGTTTAAAGAGTTAGGGCTGAGTTGGAATTCTGCAGAAAAACGCATCTGGGCCGATTTTCGATCGATCGAGAATTACATTCGATTGATCGAGCCAGGCCGAGAAGCTCCAATGCTTCTGCAGTCTCTCGATTCCAACTTTACAAAATTAAACCAACTTTGAGCAAGCCTAAACAAGACTAAATACATTGTTTTGATCATGGTTTGCCAACAATACAAATTAGGTTCTAAATACATAAAATCCTAAGACCTTAAAACCTAACATCATTTCACCAAAATGATCTTGATGTTGTAACGATCAAATCAACTGGTCATAAACCCTAATCGGACCACTAGATTGAAAGTTATCATCAAGTCAAGTTTTAATGGCTAAGATGCACTATCACAAATTGAGTCCGACTATATGTGATTATGAACAATTTATTTTAATTGGTTATAAGTGTAATCAATTGGAGATCAATGATGTGTCATAATTTAATTGGTTAGGACTACATTTTATGGTGAGGTTGCATACACCTAATTAATTAGATAGTTAAACATTAATTCTTCAATGAGTAATTTATGCAATTATCTTTTAATTAGTTTAAATTTGGAACCAATTAAGTCTGAAATTGGAGTGATTGGAGCCATTTAATGTTAATTGGGGACTAATTTGGGACCTATTAATGTTAATTGTGCTGAAACCATTTTCTAACAAATGACCTCTGCTCACTTTTTCATCGATATCTCTCAGAATATTTTGAATCTATGAATGAGGCTAATTTTCCCAGAAACTAGACATCCGGGGCTTCAATTTGAGCATAAGAACAAGGCAATTCTGATGAGAATTGAGTCAGATATGATTTTTTGAAGTTGGTTCTACAAGCTGTTACACCAGCTACGGGAAAACCGAATTTTGGTTTGTTCCTCACTCCTACCAATCTTTTTATTTAATGCATCAGATTTTCCCCAAGGCTAAAATGAGGTCTAGGTTCATGATTCTTTGTCAACCCCCATTAAATGGCCTTCCATTCATATTTCCCTCACCACTACTATATAAACCCCTCTCTCCTTCATTCCAAAGTACACACCAAAACCCCCTCTCTTCTCCTCTCTTGAGTTCTAGTGAAGTAGAGTAGTCTTGTCATATCTTGGTCTTCCTGAGACTCAAGGTATTGAGTGAGACTCACTCTTCCTCTCCTAACTCTTCTTTTCCTCCACCTTTAGGATCTCCCTCAAAATTCTCCTCCTCCACCATATGGATCTTGCATGAAGGTATAATCCCTTTCCTTATTTGTTTTTTGTATTTCTACGATGAGAGTTTAAGATTAAAGCATGATAGTAATCACTTAAATTCCCTTGAATATGTTTGAATGTTTTTAATTGTTCTTATATGTCCTTCACATGTTCTTGGTTGTTCATCACATGTTCTTGGTTGTTCATCACATGTTCTTGGTTGTTCATCACATGTTCATGCATATCACTAGTTTTAATCTTAAATCCACATAAAAAATATGAAAAACATGTTTGTTTAATAATTCTTTCAAATCCTTGAATCTAGGTTATCACCGTCCACACACATTCACTAGAGTTTATTTTTCAATCCAAATGTTATGCTTAATAAATTGAATTAGGGTTTATCACATGCACACACATTAAATTCAACATGTAAATTGATTGACATATTGGATGATATGATATGATTGTTGGCCACTATAGTCTAGAAGACCGGTTTCACCGGGCAAGGTGGGTGCCTAACACCTTCCCACCTTGTAACATAGCCTCCGAACTTAGATCAAGGGTTAGTAGATCAAATGCTTATCCTTGTAATTTCCAATTTCTAGATTGTAACTAGGAAACAAAGCCATGTACTTTATCTTAGATTGTATCTAGGACCAAAGCCATGTAATTTCCTATGTTCAATGTAAATTCAATTTCAAATTAATAAAATGATGAATTTTTCAATTATGGTTTTCTTATTTTTCCAATAATTAAATAAGTGGCGACTCCATTGTAAAACCCTTAATTTAAGGGGGAAAATATAACTAGTCGAACCTCCATTTTGAGAGGCAATAACACGACTCCACCCATTCATGTGGGTTTGGCCCAACACATCCTAAAAAAGGGGGCCGGGGGCGCGGTCTCTCACAAGAGGACCAACTAAGGATTGCGAGAGAGCACATCGCTGATCTGAAGGGGAAAGCGGTGGAGGCGGAAAGAGCTAAGGGCATTGCGGAGTTTGCCAGGGACGAAGCTCTAAGGGCTAAGGACGAGGCAGATTTTGGCAGAGCGGAGGCGATGGCTTCAAAGGAGGAGGCCGAGGCGATGGCCTATAATTCAGGTGTGGCTGAGACAGAGGCCGCCCTCAAGGCTTAAGTGCCTGGTGTATGCCGACTCTACTGCTCTCAGGTTTGGAATGAGGCCCTCAGGCAAGCTGGCGTTGAGGCCTCATCTGACCTGTGGAAGGTAGAGAATGTGTACTACCTTCCAGCCATCTGTGAGGCTGCCCTATCTAACTTCGAGGCTGAGGGGTTTCTGAGGAAGTGGGAGTTGCCTCAAATGAAGAGGCTGAGGGGGCTATGGTGGCCACTGAGGCGACTACTACCATTACCGAGGATCCTGCCAAGGAAGCTAATCCTCCTGGGGTAATTGACATAGCCGAAGGTCTTAACGAGGAAGCACCCTAGGAGGCTGCAAACCTCTCTTCTGACACTCAGGCCTCTACCGCCGAGGGGACAGCTCTCTCCGCGATGCCTCTGCAAGTCGTTTCCTTGAGTCAGAGCCCTGAGGACCCTGATGTGGCCGAAGACCGATCGAAGGAGGTTAAGCTGAAGAAGTAGGCTCTTTGGTACTTTTTTTTTTTTGATAGAATGTAATGGCACTTCACCGTATGTATTATATATATATATATATATATTTTTAACGTGGTAATGTGACCCCTGTTGTGTAACTTTTTTGGATCTAACATAGTGCGCGTTTCATTTTCCTTTACTTGCGCTATTTATCCTTTTCGCTTGCCCAATCGTAGTTCCAATTATGCCTCTGCCTATCACAGCTATTCATGGGCTTCATTTGACTCCCACGCAGCCTTTATATGGTGTAAATTTTTCCAAGGCCGATGATTCAAGGATTATGCACGGCTCCGAATCTACCCCGCAATTAGGTTATTCTTGAAGTAGTTAGTTTTCCCATAGGCTTAAGTCTGAGGACCATGCAAGGCCTTGGTTCTGTCTAACACTTAGAATTTTCTGAAGTACCTAGTTTTCCCACAGGTTTGAGTCCGAGGACCAATCAATACCTTGGTTCTGTCTAGGAGCTAGTTTACTTTTGAAGTAGTTAGTTTCCCCACAGGCTTGAGTCTGAGGACCATGCAAAGTCTTGGTTCTATCTAACACTTAGAATTTTCTGAAGTACCTAGTTTCCCCACAGGTTTGAGTCCAAGGACCATGCAATACCTTGGTTCTGTCTAGGACCTAGTTTACTTTTGAAGTAGTTAGTTTCCCCACAGGCTTGAGTCCGAGGATCATGCAAGGCCTTGGTTCTGTCTAACACTTAGAATTTTCTGAAGTACCTAGTTTCCTCATAGGTTTGAGTCCGAGGACCATGCAATACCTTGGTTCTATTTAGGACCTAGTTTACTTTTGAAGTAGTTAGTTTCCCCACAGGCTTGAGTCCGAGGACCATGCAAGGCCTTGGTTCTATCTAACACTCAGATGGTTGTCAGGGTACGAAGCATGCAATCGTAACAGACTTAGGATTTGAGTTGACAAAGATGCTTTCATTAATAATAATACCTTCGCAAGTAATTTACATTCCATGGACGAGGTACAGGTTTTTCATCTAAATCTTCTAAGTAGTATGCACCTACTCCCGCTACTGAGGTGATTCGGTATGGTCCCTTCCAGTTGGGTCCTAACTTCCCATAGGATGGGTTCTGGGCAGCGCCCATAATTTTCCTCAACACTAAGTCCCCTGGTGCTAGTGGTCTTAGCTTCACATTGGCATCATATCCCTGTTTGAGCTTTTGATGGTAGTAGGCCAGCTGGATCATTGCTTTCTCCCTTCGTTCATCAATCATATCTAGGCTCTTCCCTAGTAGCTCATCATTACTTTGCAGGGAAAAGGAGCTTGTCCTCAGCGTTGGGAAGTTCGCTTCTAGAGGGATAACGGCCTCAGTCCCATAGGTCATGGCAAAAGGTGTTTCCCCTGTTGACCGCCGTGGTGTAGTCCGATAGGTCCATAGGACGTGTGGTAGCTCTTCTACCCATCTTCCCTTGGCGACATCCAACCTCTTCTTAAGCCCATTGACTATAACCTTATTGACAGCCTCGGCCTGCCTATTTCCCTGAGGATAAACTGGATTTGAGTACCGGTTCGTGATCCCCAGCTCACAACAGTATCTTCTGAAGGCTTTACTGTCAAATTAAAGCCCGTTATCTGAAATGAGGGTATGGGGGACCTCGAATCGTGTAACAATGTTCCTCCAGATGAACTTCTTAGCATCCATATCTCTAATATTGGCTAATGGCTCAGCTTCGACCCACTTAGTGAAATAATTTGTGCCGACCAACAGATATCTTTTGTTCTCTAGTGCCTTGGGGAAAATACCTACAATATCCAGGCCCCACTAGGCAAACGGCCATGGGCTGGACAAAGGATTTAGGACGCCTCCTAGTTGATGAATATTTGGGGCAAACCTTTGGCATTGGTTACACTTCTTAACGTACTCTAGGGCTTCCTTCTGCATTCTCGGCCACCAATATCCTTGGGTGATGGCTCGGTGCGATAGGGACCTTCCTCTTGTGTGACTCCCACAGATCCCTTCATGCAACTCCTCGAGCAGTAGTTCTGATGCCTCGGGGTGGATACACAGTAAGTATGGTCTAGAGTAGGAGCGCTTATACAGTTTATGGTCCTCGGACAACCAGAACCAAGGAGCATTCCTTCGTATTTTATCAGCCTCCGACTTCTCTTCAGGTAAGATATCATCTTTGAGGAATCTCACTATAGGGTCCATCCAGCTGGGGCTCACTCTAGCTTGGTGGACGTGAGTCGTGCCTTTTGCCACCTCACTCGCCCTCTCCAGATGCCTAACAAGGATAACCCGACGCAGATCTCCTATCGAGGATGTGGCAAGTGTGGCCAATAAATCTGCATGGGTGTTTCCACTTCTGGAGACATGTGACAAGCTGAAAAGGTCGAAGTCTGACTATTGGCGTTTGACCTGGCTTAAGTACTCTGCATCCTCGCGTCTCTGGCTTCCAATTCTCCGTTTACCTAGCCCACCACCAACCTTGAATCCGAGAATATATCCACTGCTTTTCCGCCCATTTTCTGCACCATGACCATACTTTGCAGTAAGGCTTCATACTCGGCTTCGTTGTTTGTGGCAGGGAACTTAAGTCTCAGGGACTTCTCCATAACAGACTTCTCTAGGGAGACTAGGACTAACCCCACCCCAGACTCCCTTTGATTCGTGGCCCCATCAACGTACACTTTCCAGCGTGGGGGCCCTGGAACAGAGATTGCTCCAACTGATTTTCCATCCATGTCTCCCTTTTCGGCCACTGCTTCTACTAGTGGTTCGGAAAATTCGGCCACCAAGTCAGCCAAGACTTGGCCCTTTATAGAGGTTTGAGGCATGTACTTAATGTCAAAAGCCCCCAGAATCGTGTTCCACTTGGTGATCCTTCCAGTGTAATCAGCAGACCGAAGTACAGATTTCAAGGGCAGTTGAGTTAGGACCAATACCGTGTGGGCCTAGAAATAATGGGGAAGCTTTCGCATAGCATGGACTACAACTAGTAAGGCTTTCTCTAAGGGCAAGTACTTGATCTCAACTTCATGCAGAAACTTACTCACGTAATAGACTGGCTTTTGAATGCCACTGTCATCATGTATCAGCACCAAGCTCACTGCATGGGGGGCTACAGCGATGTAGGCGTACAGGACCTCATCGGCTTCGGGGTTAGACATGATTGGTGGTCGGGATAGGTATTCCTTGAGCTGTTAGAAGGCCACGGCACAATCCTCGGACCACTCGAATCCCTTCCACTTGTTGATCAGGAGGTAGAAAGGCCTGCACCTATCAGCCGACCTGAAAATGAACTGGTTCAGGGTCACGATCATTTCAGTGAGTTTTTGGATCTCCTTAGGATTTTGTGGAGGCTTCAAGTTATTGATAGCTTTAATCTGATCAGGATCAACCTCAATTCCCCTGTGGGTGATGATGTAACCCAAAAACTTGCCTGACCCCATGCCGAACGAGCATTTGGAAGCATTCAGGCGCAGCTTGTACTTCCTTGGGACGTCAAAAATACAGCCGAGGTCTTTTAGGTGCTTGGACACCACTTTACTTTTTACTACCATATCATCAACATAAATTTCAATGCTTTTGCCTAGTAGCGGTTCAAACATTCTTGTTATCATCCTCTGATAGGTGGACCTAGCGTTCTTAGGCCGAAAGGCATCACCTTATAGTGGTAATTCCCAACAGGTGTCACGAAGGCTGTCTTCTCCTAGTCCTCCAGGGCTAGTGGTATTTGATGATAGCCTTGAAAGGCATCTAAGAAACTCATTCGAGGATGTCCCACAGTTGCATCCACCAACTGGTCTATCCGAGGCATAAGGAACGGGTCCTTTGGGCACGCCTTGTTTAAGTCCGTGAAGTCTACACAAACCCTCCATTTTTCACTTTTCTTCTTAACCACCACGGTGTTGGCCAACCATTCAGGGTAGAAAACCTCCTTGAAATTGTATCGGCGTGCTCTCTTGATGGGCGCCGAGGTGGTTGCTTCTTGGGAATGATGGATGGGTTGACATTGAGATGATGACAGATAAAGGCTGGATCAATCCCCGGGGCATCACAGGCGTCCCATGAAAATACGTCGATGTTTGTTTTGAGGAACTCAATCAACTCTTTCTTCTCCTAGGGAGGCAGCTGAGCCCCGACCTAGAAGAACTTCTCTAGATCATCTTCAACAACCACCTTCTTAAGATCTTCACATTTTGCTTCCTCGGCCGCCATGTTTGGAGGTGCCACCAGGCTCTTTGATTGCTATAAGCCCCCTTCAGTAGTGGCCGAGGACCCTGCATCGAGCCGATGCGATATGGTCGCCACCATGCACTACCTTACTGTGGAGTGGCAACCACGGACTTCAAGAACTTAGTCTCCTGACGGAAACTTCACCTTTTGGTGTAAAGAGGAGGACACAGCCCCTAGGGTGTAGAGCCACGGCCTGCCGACAATGGCTGTGTACGTGGAATAGGTGTCCACCACTATAAAGTCCACCTCCACCACCTCTGGGCCCGTCTGGATGTGCAACCTAATCATTTCCTTTGGGGTAACTAGTTTCCCATCGAAGCTTATCAATGGGGAGCTATAGGGTGCCAAGTCTTCTGGCTTTAGCCCTAGCCCCTTGTAAAGGTCGGGTACATGACTTCGGCCCCGCTGCCATCATCCACCATCACCCTTTTCACGTCGTAGTCCTCCATCACCCTTTTCACGTCGTAGTCCTCCATCACCCTTTTCACGTCGTAGTCCTCGATTCTAAGAGTGATCACCAGTGCATCGTCATGGGGTTGGATAGTCCCAACCTTGTCTTCCTCTGAGAAACTCAGGGTCGGGTGGAAGTTCCTTCTATCCTTCTTCGGCTCTGGCTGGGTCTCTTCGGCAGGCATCTGGGCTATGGACAATACTCGCGAGGGGCGCGTGCCTATTCTCCCCGGCCCCGCTAAGATCACTTTGATCGTCCCTGCGGGTGGCCTCAGCGCGGCGTCTCTTCGGGGCTCTTGATGAGTTTGGCCTTGATAACCACTAGAGTGATATAGGAGGTGCTTTAGCTTTCCTTCTCGGACTAGTTGTTCCAGGTGATTCCAGAGGTGCCTGCAGTCCTCCGTCGCATGTCCGTGGTCCTCATGGTATTGGCAATAAAGGCTCTGATTGCGTTTCGTGGGATCCTTCGCCATCTTATTTGGCCACTTAAAGTACGACTCATTCCTGATCTTCTCCAACACCCTGTGCACTAATTCTCGGAATATAACATTGACGGTTTAGGCATTGGTCACCCCAAATTGGCCTGCAAAGTCTCTTCTCGGGCGGTTGTTGTTATATCGGTCCGACCTGAAATCCTTCCTCTTCTGAGGGATAACCTTCTCTTTTCCCTTGCCTTGTAGCTGATCTTCCTCTACCCGTTTGTACTTGTCGATTCGATCCATCAGCTGGCGCACACTGGTAACAGGCTTACCAGTTAGAGACTTCCTCAAGCCGTGCCCAGTTGGAAGACCATTGTTGAAGGTACTGATGGCAACATCATCGTAATTGCCATCCAACTCGTTATATACCTCCCAATACCTGTCTGAATAGGCCTTCAAGGTTTCCCCATTGTGCATGGATAGGGACAGTAATGCACTCAAGGGCTCAGGTTTGCTGTTCGCAACAAAGCGGGAGCCGAAGGCTTGGGTTAGTTGCCTGTACGAGTTTATAGAACACGTCTTCAGGCCATTGAACTATCTCATTGCCACTGGTCCTAGGCTAGAGGGGAAGACTTTACACATCAGCGCTTCGTCTTTAGAGTGGACGACCATCCTTTGGTTATATTGGCTCACATGCTCCACAGGGTCGTTCTGCCGTTGTAAATGGTGAAGGCTGGTTGCTGGAATCGCCAAGGAAGCAGAGCCTCTTCTATATGGCGTGTGAAAGGTGATTTCAAGAGTTGGTCTAGTGCCTGGCTCATGGCATCACTTCCCAAGCCCCTGGGAGATGGGTTGCTATGCTTACTCCTCCGGTGGTACTCTTCCTTATAAGAGAAGGTCTCGCTTGGGGGAGTTCTTGATCTTCGCTTGTAGTCATTGTCACTTTCATCGTCAGAGGGCATGTCAGGGCTGGGACGAGGCTGCCCTCGCTGTGCATGGCGCAGCCTTCTCTTCAAATCGTCTATCTCCTGCTGCATGGCCACCTTATCATCCTTTCTCTGGGATGCGTGGCTTTTAACCACGTGGTCGCCTGGTTGCCTGGCCTAGCCGCTGTTTTGCTTTCAGGGTGCATGGCTGCCCCCACGAGTGCGGCTTCCGCTGGTTTGTGAGGTATGCATGCTTCCCTCTCGAAAATTTTTGTTCTCTTCGTTTCGGTTTCGCCCAGGGTTGAGAAAGTTGCCCTGTTGTTGTGATCTAGCTGGTTCAAGCTGGTGGGAGCCTGTTTGATAAGGGCCTGACCCTGTTATGCTTGGTTGTTGCCCTTACTAACGCACAAGTTCTTCCCACAGACGGCGCCAATTGTAGGGACCGAGTTCGAGCACTACCTTAATAGGGTGAGTGGACTCAAGCCCAGTTAGCCTAATACAATGAATTTGTAGAGTATGGGTTCAAGAGCTGGGCCCTAATAAGGGTTGCAACAACTAAATATGGCAAGGAATGGGTTGGACGACAAGAACATAAGCTCCAAAGTAAGATATGGCTCTTCGGCCCTCATTTTAGGGGGTGGAAGTTCTTATTTCTTTTTCAATGCTTGGTTATAGGATTGATACAAGTGCTACCATATATTTCTTCTCTCCAAAAATCCCATCCCCCTTTTTGGGGGACTCCTTATATTATATATCCCCCCTTTAGTTAATCTTGACCCTCCATTTGTTGGTCATGCAGGCCATTACTTGAGTGCTTGTCTTATCAGTCACCTTCTCCTTCTATCTGTGAGTTGCAGTAACTGCGGCAGCACTGCTCAGGGGCTACTTCTCCATTAATGCAGCCAGAACGTTAGGTGTGGGCATTTAATGTGGAGGTGACAGTTCCTCTTGGAATTGCTCCTCCACCATGTTTCCGTGACTGACCCATTGTACTTGTCTTTTCTTTGGGGACGTTCTGAAAGACCACCTCTGATTGTGTTTTGTTCTTCCTCTCCATGGTCTCGGTCGGCCGAGGACATGATTGTCCTCGGCAGTGCTTCTTGGTAATTGGATCTTCTTCGATTCGTCCTCGGACATTTCTTCATCCTCGGCACAGGCCTTGGGCCTAGTATGAAGTGGGCCTGGGTTGTCAAAACCCTGTCCCCACACACACACACACACACACACACACACACACACACACACACACACACACACACACATATATATATATATAAATTTTCCATTAAAATATAGTCACATTTTATTTTCTTTAAATAATGAAATATATAGTTCCTATACAAAAATAATTATAATAAATTCCCAATCATAATAATGTCGATTAATAACTACCATAACTGTCAAATTTATATTTAGACAAAAAAAGAGAGTGAAAAAAAAAAAAAAATCATATTATGTTAAACTTTCCCATGCATTGCAGGGGTTACCAACTACTAAATATAAAACCGAAGACGCTTAACTTTTGGCTGATTTTATAATATTTTGTTACCTAAGTTTTTGACACTCACAATATTTTACATGTTATTATTCTAATTTATATTTTTTTAAAATAAATTTAGATTTTATTTTGTATTTATACCTGTGGGTGAGAAAGCCCGACGTCACATGATGGGCCTGAGGCCCAGTTCAAATACGACTCACTGTCCGAAGAGATTAAATGTATCAATGCTCAGCCATCCTGGCGGAAGCACAGCCCGTTGAAAAAAAAAAAACTCTGTCCGAAGACAACCCAATATGGCCGAAGAGATCCTACTTGAGGGAGCAGCCCAGAGCTTGATCGGGTAGCTGTGCTAAAGGTCTCCCTCCCAGAACGGAATTTCGAACACGTCTGACTGCGTAGCTATCACAAAATGTCTTGCCAATAAAGCTGTCACCGCCACATTTAATGCATTGCAGCAACTTTCCTGGCCGCATTTATGTGGAGAAGACACCTGAACAGTGCGTCTTCACCCACCACCACTCATTGCAGGTTGAAGCAGACGGCTGATGTGACTAGTACTCAAGTGGGTGTCTGGATGGAGGACAAGTGTGCGGTGAAGATGGGAAAAGGGGGTCTATATAAGAGAAGCAAGTCTCGCAGAGTAGGGGGAGGAAAAAATTGTATTGACTTAGCATTTAAATAAAAAACTCTTCGGACTACAGGGGTTCATCCCGTAAAAGAACTTGACTCAATCTGTCTTTGTTATTAGTTTTTGTTCATCTGGACCGTTGCTAAATCCACCATTAGCCCATTTGTTTGGCCCATTCTCTACAAATTTATTGTGGGAAATTTGGAGGGCTCATCATATAAAAGTCTTGGTGCCTGGCCCAACAAATTTTTACCCTACAATACCCTTCATTAGAATATTGCTACATCATATAAAAGGTTTTATCTATTGCACAAAATTCTAACTTTTGCGTAATTTGAAAGAGGTCATGGTAGGCAACCTCACCTCTAATTTATTGGAGGTGATCGTTCTCGAACTTAAACTCATGACTAGTCATTTTTAGTGGACAACACTTGTCATCCCACCAATGCTTGGCCTCTAATATTGTTGTATCATACGTTCTTTAAGTGGTATAATCAATTAATAGTTCCATATACAAATCAATCGTAATAATTGTCTTGCCACCTAAGTTTGTAAGGCTTCACAATTTTGCAAATAATTATTCTAATTTAGTATTATTTAATTCAATTTAGATTCTATTCTTTTTATACCCTCTATTAGAAAGTTGTCACTTGTCACATTATATGCTTGTAGAATCAATAGTTCTATATACATAATAAATGTCTTCCACCTAAGTTAGTAAAACCTCACAATTTGACATATCATTCTTCTAATTTATATTTTTTAATTGAATTTTGATTTTATTCTATATTTATCCCCTCTTTAGAATATTGCAACATCATATGTTCTTTAAATGGTAGAATCAATAGTTCCACATACAAATCGATCATAATAAATGCCTATTAATAGCTACCATAACTATTAAATTAATATTTAAGGAAAAAAATAAAAGAAAGAAAATTTTATATTTTGTTAAAATTTCTCATAAATTGCATGCGCTACTGACTAGTATATATCTATGAGTTATGATCAAGTATAGATGGTGTAACTAAATGTTACACTATTTAATAAATTTTGATAGGAAAAATATTTGAAAATCTCACTTTTAGGTTACATGTTCTCTATGTCAGTAACACACACTCTAAATTTCATGTCAATAATATTTTATTTACTATTTGATCCATAAACTCGTTTTTATACATAATTTTAATATATAAAAAATTTTAAATTAAAATTTTTTTATAGATGAGATATATATTGATCTTAGATTATCTTGAAATTTTAGAAGTAAGAAAGGTTTTAAATGAATATATAGTTTAATGGTGGATTTGTCCAAAATCAAAATACAGATCTAATAAAAAATTATTAAGAGGTGTACTTTATTACAAATTACAAGAGATGTAATTTGAACCAGAGTAATGCTACAGTCACAAACTATTTTATAATATTTTTACAAAATGTTAACGTGGCCAATTTCTTGATGATTTTTATTTAGGCCCACCATTAATATCACTTTTTTATTTACCAATAATCACTCAACACACCAGCAGTTTGTAAAATAGTTTGCATTTCTAGCATTATTTTTTGAACCATGACTATAGTACCCTAAATTTGTGCTATGTCATTAAGAAGTGTTTACTGGGGTGAATGCATTTTTTTTTTCCTGATTAATTATGTATAGTTGGTACATTAATTATTTACGTAAAAGAAATTTCTATATTTATATTTTCTTAAATTTCTAAGGGAAACTATTGATTAGGATTATGATATTCTATTTGAGTTAAGTTACCTTGACAACAATGGAAACAAAATCAAACCCAAAGGAGAAAAGCATTTTTAAAAGCATATGAAATTAATAATTTCAAAAATTGTGTGCTCAAATTAGTGGAAATAATTAAATATTTGACAATTCACTTAAGAAATACGATTATTCTCTTAACTATATTATTCTTAGTAATTTACATCATTCTATTTCAATTACGTGTGATTTAATTGAAATTAATTCCTAAAATATTATAGCACATAATGAGTATCGTATCAATAAGTACCTATTAAAATTTTCAAAATGAACTTAAGGTGTAAATGCGTACCGAGTGGGATATCGGTTAGCATATAAAAAAGTAAAAACATCAACCATCCAAGTTTCTGCCAAGTGAAGCATTTCTTAAAATTTTATTTATTTAGCCTTCCAACTTATCAAAATTTATGTCAATGGATATATTAATTATCACGGTTAAATGGGTAAATTCATTTATTTTCATGTAATTATTTATAGATGGTGCATGAACTATTTATATGTAAGGAATTTATATGAAAAAAAAGAGAGTACTATGGAAAATACATTTATTTTTATATCACTAAATATACTTACCATACATCCCTATTAAAGTCATCCAAATCTGCGACTTTGTGGAAATCTCAAAGGTTCTATCTATCAACTCCAATGGCCATAGTTCTTTTGTACCCTGTAGCAATATTTTTAAGCTTCCTTTTTCTTTACCATTGGAGATGGAACAAAACCTCATTCATCACAAACTGGCCAATCATCGGAATGCTCCCCGGCTTTCTTCTCAATGCGTCGCATGTGCATGAGTACCTAACTTCCCTTCTCAAATTTTATGGGGGCACTTTCGAGTTTCAGGGTGGTTGGTTAACTGGCATTAAACTTTTGATCACTAGTGATCACATGAACATCCACCACATTTGTAGCAAAAATTTTCCAAACTACGGAAAGGGGAGGAAATTTCGAGAGATTTTTGATGTTCTGGGAGATGGGATTTTCAGTTCTGATCATGACTCGTGGAAATATCAAAGGAAGCTACTTCAGACATTGTTAAAGGACAACAAGTTCAAGTTGTTCTTTGAGGAAGTTGTCAAGGGAAAGGTTGAAAAGGGCCTCATTCCAGTTCTTGATCATGTCTCAAGTTTGGGAATAGAGGTTGATTTACAGGACGTTTTTCAACGGTTCACCTTTGATAGTGTTTGCTTAATGGTTTTAGGTCATGATCCAAATTGCCTCTCCATTGAATTACCTAAAGTTGCACATTCAAATGCGTTTGATGAAGTGGAGGAAAGTCTGTTATATCGACACCTTGTGCCAGAAAGATGGTGGAAGCTACAAAGAAGGTTGCAGATTGGATCAGAGAAGAAGCTATTACATGCATGGAAAGTTTTTGATGAATTTGTATATGAATGCATCTCAACCAAGCGAGAAGAACAGAACCTCGTGAAGAAGGAGGAACTAAAATTCAACTTGTTTACAGCTATAGTTATGGAGGAACAAGAAGGAGAAATGAGTAGTAATATTACCCAATCCAACAAGTTTCTAAGGGACACTACGATAAATCTCTTGGCCGCAGGGAGAGATACCATAAGTTCTGGACTAACTTGGTTTTTTTGGCTTGTTGCAACACACCCATCAGTTGAAGCCAAAATTCTAGAAGAGATCAAAAAGCATCTGGTGGACAATGACAAATGGAGGGTTTCAAACATAGATGATCTAAGTAAGCTAGTTTATCTACATGGAGCAATATGTGAGACCTTGCGGCTTTTTCCACCCGTACCTTTCGAACACAAAAGTTCAGCTAAATCTGATATTCTTCCTAGTGGCCACTATATCAAACCAAAAACGAGAATTATATACTCTTTATACTCAATGGGAAGGATGGAAAGCATATGGGGCACAGATTGCTTAGAGTTCAAGCCAGAGAGATGGATTTCCAAGCATGGAGGAATAGTGCATGTACCATCTTTCAAATTCATAGCATTTAATGCTGGAGCGAGGACTTGTTTAGGTAAGGATATAACCTTCGTCCAAATGAAAATAATTGCTAGTGCCATCCTTTGGAATTATCGTGTTCAAGTGGTTGAAGGTCATCCTGTTTCACCTAGTATCTCCGTTATACTTCACATGAAACATGGTTTGAAGGTGAGGATCAGCAAAAGATTTGTTTGATAGAGAAATTACAGTATTAGCTAAACCACATTGGTGGTAAAGTAATTGTCCTTGTCATTATCGGAAAAAAATATAGTTAGAAAGTATTGTTTCCGAATAAATATAGTTGTGTGAGATGCTTGGATTGTGCACTTGCAATATTTCATGTAAGGATTAAATTAGTTAGTAGTTTTATTTTTTATACAAGATAGAAATTTTACTTTAGCCTAAACTAAGTGTATATGTGTATGAAACTCCTTTTTGGAGACTTAAACTCCGACCCTTACCTCTCACACCTCGTAATTACTTATACTTGTGAAGTGACCATCGCACTAAGGGTGTGCGGTGGTAATTAGTTAGTAGTTGAATATATGCCAAATTTGTAATAAATATAAACTTTATATATTTATATCCACAATTTTTTATTATTTTATTAAATATTTGTGTTTCTTATTATAAAAAAAATAAAAAATAAAAAATTGATTCACAAAACGATTCAATATCGACAATTATGGACGAACCTACCAACATTTGATACTGGCAACCTATTAATTTCCTCTTTCTTTTATTCCTTCTTTGCTTGACTTCTAAACGTGGTGGTGGATTTCAATTCCGTTACTCTAGATTGTTTTCAAACTTAAATTAATGTTAGTACGTACTTCAAAATTCAAAGTACCAAGTTCTGCCCATAAAATACGCATGCTTTGAAACCAAACCACAAGCCTAACCATCCTACACTCCGTGGTGGCGCAGTGAATAAATATAGTCGAAACTACATTATTAGTTTTTAAAGTTTATTTTGTGAGTGCAATTGATCGCTTAAGTTTCAAGTAAAAATTATTGATCTCTCAAATTTTAAAAAATGAGCGTTGTTAGTCTTTTTGTTAACTATTGTTACTGTTATTGCTTATGTGGCAAACAAAATAATGACGTGACATTTTTTTTTTTTGAGGTGACATTTCTTTTTATTAAAAAGAAGAAAACTATATTTTACATGTATTATGCCATGTAATTAACTTTAAAATACACGTACACATGCTTTAATTAAATTAATTAATTAATACATCATTCCATTAAAAACTTAAAAATAAAAATTGGATAAGTCTCCCCTTTTCTCTCTCACTTTCTTCTTCTGCCATCTGTTGGCAATACCCAAAATCAAACTGCACAATACTAGAGTTCCTTTTGGGTAAGCAGTGAATACAATTGTTTCAATTTTAAAATATCTTCTTCTCAAATCTGAATCTAATCTAAGTCACCCTTTTAGTTTCAATTTCATTGGGTTTCTAATCTAAATCCAACCTTTTTTTTTGGAGAAATAATTATAACATGCTGCTAACCCCGCAGCTTGAATCATTTCCCCCCTAGGCCTTTGGCAAATCTAACCTTAATCTTCTTCCCAAATCCAAATGTAAGTGTTCACAAGGCATGATGAAGTCATATGGGAAAAAGAAGGAGCAAAGCATAAACATCCAAATTTAGATCCTATTTGAACTAAAGGACCACAATTGTTTCAGATACAATTGCTTCAACGAAAAAAGAAAAAAGAAATAGAAAGAAGTTTCAATGATAGTTAAGGACTAAAACAGAAAACAAGGAATGATGTTTGAAAGTTCAAATACTAACATTATCAATAAATCCACTCTTGCCCCCCTTCATCCTCAAACAAAAAACTAGGGAGAAAAAACATAATCAATAAAATCTCAAATAAAGCAAATGCTACTCATAGCAGAATGGATAATCTATGATAAGGCATAAAAGGCAAAATGGAGATGAACAGTTGGTTCACATTTGAGAATTTTGATGTTTTGGCGTTTTAAGTTTTTATTTTAAATCTATTTAAAAAAGAAATCTGATCTGTTAGTTTTTTTTTTTTTTGGTTTTTAAAAAAGTTAATGTGATATTGTGCCACGTCAATTTTGTAAAATAGTTGTAGTAAAAAGGGGTGATGTAATTGTTCCATTAGCTACATAGACACTAATGATAGTTAACAAAAGGACTACTAACGCTAAGTTTTAAAATTTAAGGGACCAATAATGCTTACTTGAAACTTAATGGACTAATTGCACTCACAAGGTAAACTTTAGGGACAAATATTGAGTTTTTTTTGTTAAAATTTGTGGTTTTATTTGATTTAAACAAGTTGTTAGACTTTTTTTTAATACAAAATTATTGGAATACTTAATTGAGTCCAATAAAATAACATGTCCATGAGTTTTTTTTTTTTTTTTTTTCCTAAAAACTTGGACTACACATTTGACACTTCACTTTCATATTTGCAAATTCTTATAGAAAAATTACAATTTACCACCTTACATTATGTTCTAGATTATACTTTACATCTTAAACTTTTTGAATGCACGTTTTGCACCCTAAACTATGACCATGGTTACCTTTGCACCCTAATGTTAAATTCGCTGCTATGTTAGACGGAAAGCACAATCACATGCCTCCCATGTGACTCTTGCTTAAGTGGCACTAAGTCAAAAGACCTAAATACCCCTCTTCCAACTCCAGCAGCAAACACCTCTCTTTCTTTTTCTTTTTGTTGGGATGGAGCCATCAGGAGCAGAGGGAAGAGGGAGATCAGTTGGGATGGAGCCACCTGAAAGTCTTTGAGAGTCATCGTGTTTCTACTCCTTTTCTTCTTCGACATTTTCCTCTCTCTTTTTCTTTCTGCGTATATGGAAACTTGTGTGTGTATATATATACATATATATTGTTTTTGTTTTGGTTATGGTTTATTATTGGTTATTATTGGGAGGAAATGGAATTGGAGTGATTGTTTTTGCCTATATATGTTGCACTCTTCCACCTTTTTTGGCCACACACCATCGCATAACCACCAATTCTTAGGCTTGACATCCACAATAAAAAACCCATATACCATCGCATAGCCACCAATTTTTGAGCATGAGATCCTTTACCAAAAACCAAATCACAAACACAAATTCACAGGATACAAAATCACAAACACAAATTCAGACCAACCAAGATCCACAAAGAAAATCCCCACTTTCTGATCAATGCATTCAAAATTTTAGATCACAAACACAAATCTCAACCGATCCATCACCAAGATCTGTCGTGAAAGTGAGAAAGAGGAGATGAATTGTACCCAATCGATTTTGAGATCATGGATGCCACTGTGAGCTCTTAGAGTTGACCATACTAATTCTGAGTCATGACCAAAACAAAACCCAAATCGGACCCAGCCACCATCGACACCAACTTTATCTTTGCCGATCTGTGTGAATCGGTGGATGGAGAGACCCAAAACACCAAATTGTGAGTGAGAGGGAAGGACTGAGACTGAGGATCTGTGTAACGTCTTTTGGGTCTTTGGAATTTGAAGAGGGCATTTGGGTCTTTTGACTTGGTGACACTAAGCAATAGTCATGTGGAGTCATGTGATTGAGCATTCTGTCAATAGTGAACTTAATGTTAGGGTGTAAAGTGTAAAAAATGTCATAGTTTAGGGTGTAAAATGTTCATTCGAAAAGTTTAGGATGCAAAGTATAATCCGGTATATAGTTTAGGGTGGTAAAGTGTAATTTTCTCAAATCTTTTTCTATGCTATGAATAATGTATTAAAAGAAAATATAATTATTTTTATTTTGTTATTATTTTATAAGTCTAAGAAGGTAGATTGCCAAGAAGAAATATGAAGGAAAAATTATTAAAATAAAAGAACAAGAAAAGAGATAGTAAATGTTGATGATGATGAAAAAAATATTAATGAAAAAATAATTTAACAAGATGATAAACATAATAATAACTGTAGGGACTAGGTTTGAGCACTGTTCCTAAAGGACAAGTGAATCCAAGCCCAGCAAGCCCAATACAATAAATTTGTAGAGAATGGGTAAAAGAACTGGGTTTTAATGAGTATAACAACAGTTAAAAATGATTTAAAGAACAAATAGATAAAACAAATGCGGAATTAGGCAGGCAATTCTATCCTCGGCACTAGTCCGAGGAGCTTGGACTTATTATTTCTTGAATGTCAACGACAATGGTTACAGAGTTCATTCAGGTTGCTACAGTGTTTTCTCTGGTAAAATATCTGATCCCATTTCTCAGGGCTCCTTCTTCTTTATATACTAGTTTCCTCCTTCATCTCCACTATACACGTGCAGACCAGATCTGCTGTTGTTGGTCTTTGTCACATCAACCTCCTCTCAGAGCTCCTAGGTAGTAGTTGTAGTCTAAAAAGCCACTACTCAAGCATCATTTCAACATTAATGCGGCCAGAGTGTTAGTTGAGGAGCATTTAATGTGGAGGCAGTAGTTTTTCCTGTAATTACTCTACCGTCATATTTCAACGTGCTTGCTGTACTTATCTTTTCTCTTTGGAGTGCTTTGGGAGATTGTCTTTGCTGGTGAACCACATTTCTTCTACCTCGGCTTTGGCAGGCCGAGGATAGAGTTATCCTCGGCACGGTTTCCTGGGTTGCCATGATTTCCATTGTCTTCTTCATAAGCGATTACGAGCCTCGGCATGGGCCTCAGGTCCAGTATAAAAGGTGGATATATATATCACTGGGCTTTATGACCCCACAATAGCCCCTTAAAATTCTGCTATCTGGCTCTTTGGACAGAAAGAAGGATTTTGATGTCCTTGAGCGCACCTTAGGCTTATCACGTCTTGTCTTCTGCTGGCGTCAGTCCCTTTTTAACTGCCCAAGGCATGTTTCTGACGCTTCGGCTTCTGGAGCACGTCCTCATTAAATTCCTGCGGTTGGTTGCCCCCCACGTTCTACAGTGTGATGGCGATCCAACAGTGAGGATTTTTTCCCAACTTATGAATGGGAAAACTCCCGCTGCAACTTTGACTCGGGTATAAATACTCATTTAAATCAATTTGCCTAAGTTACCTTTGCATTCAAAAGCTTTTGCGCACATACGTTGAATCTGCCAGTATTTCTCACTCACTCCTGTCTCTTCAAAAATCTGTCCAAGGACACTTTCCTCATCTTTGTAAGTTTTTCCCAAACTTTTCAAATTTCCTTTACTTTCCTTTCTCTGTGTCTTTTTTCCTTTGCCCCTTTTTCTTTTACTTTCTTTAGCTTCTCTGAACTTTTCCTGAGGATGGGTAGATTTAAGAGTTTGGTAGAGTCTGAGGAGGGAATGGAAAAATTTAAGGCTGGCTATAGGATTCCACCCAACGAGGGCCTGAGATATTGTAAGGAGGCTGAATGACATTTTCGTAGGGAAGAGGGTAAGGTGGTGATTCCCATGATTACCTTTATAGAAGGTGGCGTAAGAATCCCTTTGGGGCCGGTGATGAGAGATTACCTTAGGTTTGTTAGGCTAGCCCCCACTCTGTGCGGCCCAAACGTCTTCAGAATATTGGGGTGTGTAGACACCTTAAATGAGAAAATGGGGCTACGGTTGACCCATCATGACGTGAATTGGATCTATAGCCTTCACAACCTGAAGGAGAAGGGATATTACCTGAAAACAAGGAAGCTTGAAATCAGGCTCATACAGTGTCTTCTAGAGTCTAGCAATGGGCTAAACAAAGATTTTCTGATCGTGTCCGGGAAGTGGCATGATGGCATCCCTTGCTCGACGGAAGAGGGGCGTCTAGGTGGGGCCATAGGGGTAGGAGTAGGACTTGTTTACTGCCCTATTATGCTTTGTGTTGTTAGGATGCTAACCCCTTGCTTTTCATGGTTCTGTAGATAGACGCGCCATTAAACCAAACTTTAGTTTGGTTAACAGGGAGAGCTTGGACAACATCCTTAAGGCCGAGGTGTTTGTGAACGAAGATGACGGCCAGCTCAGGGCGGCTCACCTGATATTAGGGTATACGCCAATCTCTCGCGCCTTCCAAGTGCCTAAATGTGTCATCAAGGCTCGCGATCCACGCCTTCATAGGATTAGTGTCGCAGTCGAGGGTTTTCTGCTCCCTGAGGGTGCTTTGATTCTGGAGGGCGTTCCCGTGGCTGGTTCTTCTTCCTTTCATCTTGAGGTAACGGAAGAGGAAGAAAAATCAGAGAAAGAAGAAGACGTTGTTGAGTTAGTTTCATCCGAGGACGAGTTTGAGGTATTCAACTGAGTTCAATCACCTGAGGACCCTTCTGGTGATCTCGGCGACCTAAACTACACTGAAGCAGGCTTCCCCTCGGCAGATACTCCTTTAGAGGAAGACATGGGTATCCAGAGGAGACAGCAACTAAGCTTGCTAGACTTGATAGAATCCCAACCTAGGAAGGAGACATAAGGGAGACCTTCTCAGAAGAAACCTCCTTCCCTTTCAAAAAGCAAGCTTCCTCCTGCTCCGTCCAAGTTTCCTCCTTTTCTTCCCAAGCCAACCCTACTGTCGAGGCCCAAGCCTTCCGACCTTAAGCGAAAAAGGGACTCAAAGCGCAAGAAGGTAATGGAGGTTGAAAGATCTCGCCCCACGACGGAAGAGGAAACCCAGCGGGTAGCCAAACAGCAAAAAGTTGGGCCCACGGGACCTGAGAGGAGGGTTGATCCTTTGCTTAAGCCACAGGCCTGGCTCCTAGTCCCATCGCTCGATGGGGCCCCTTTGATGGACACTGCTTCCATCAGGGATTTCTAGGGAGGCATCGGTAGCCATGTGGTTGATGCTTTGGCGAGGGCCCTGCTACTGCCCTTAGACATGGCTGAGCTGCGGTCATTTAGGAGGCAGGAGGTCTTCCTCAGCCTTAAGAGGTACTTGGGCATGGTAAGGTTCCCAACTTATTTAGTTTAGTCAGTTAACCCCTTTGTTCTCTGTTTACCTCGTACTTGTTCTCCTTTTCAGGCTATTCAGGTAACGTTTAGGGCTAAGGAGATGGCCAACAGCTGCATCAGACAGTTAGAAGATGAAAGGAACAGGTGTGTTGCTGTTGTTGAAGCCTTCAAAATTGCTGATCGGTCTACCCAGGACATGAGAAGCAAGCTTAAGGAAGAGGAAAAGGCAAGGAGGAGTGCGGATTCGGCTCTAGAGGGCGCGCAGAAACAAGCCAAAGACCAGAGACTACTCCTTCGCAAGGCCGATGACCAATTGGCTGCTGCTAGAAGGTAGATCGAGTCCTTGAAGAAGAAATTAGAAAGTGTAGAGAAAGCCAAAGATAATATGGAGAAAGCTAAGGACGAGGCAGTGAAAGCTTAGGGGGAGGTAAAGGAGGCTAGGAAGCTGGCAGAGGAGGCCAAACAGCAAGCCGAGCAGGAGGCTTATGAGATGGGAGTGGCTGAAACTGAGACCAATCTCAGAGCTTAAGTTCCCGGGGTATGCAGGCTCTACTGCTCCCAAGTTTAGGTAGAGGCTTTCAACTGAGCTGGGGTTGAGGCTTCATCTGAGCTTAGGAGGGCCGAGAGCGTGTATTACCCTCCTGCCATACGGGAGTTTGCTTCTGCCAGCTCCAAAGCCAATACTGCCTCCAAAGCGGCAGATGCAAATCAAGTCAGTGCCACCAATGATCTTGCTCCCATTAACAAGCCTACCGAGGAGGCTGAGCACCTTGGGGTGTTAGAGAAGGAAAAAACTAATAACCAGGAGGTACCCTAGGATGTGATGAAGCCTCCAGCTGATCCTCAAGCTCCTTCTGCTGAGAAGGAGTCAATCCTGGCTTCCCCTGCTGTGCCCTCTGACGTTGCTCCTCTAGTCCAGGGCTTTGAAGCCTCTGATATAACTTCTCAGCAGCCTTCCAAGGACAAGTTGACCATAAAGCTGAAAAAGTAGGCCATCCTTTTGGTTTTTGTTGTTTTCCTTCCTTTTTTATTATTTGTTTTTATTTTATTTTTACCTTTGTTGTACTTGAACTTTTGTAATGAAATTCCCCCTATTTCTAATGAAATGTGTGCACTTCTTCTAATGATAAAGCCTTTTGTTTATACTGTTCGTGTTTTTACTAACATTTGCGTAGTCCTAGGAATAATAAGTCCATTGAACGGATACTCAAAAAGTACTAAGTCCACAATGTAAATCTCTACTTAGGTTTTAATTAAGAATTGAGTAACCTTAGCAACGCAATTTGCCACCTATTGGGTGGGCCACAAAAGAACTTAAGTTTACAATGTAGATCTTATACCCCCTTAATTGGTTATCCCAATGGGCTAGAGATACTAAGTTCACGGTACTTACAAAAATAAAACTCCAACTTCTAGGTTCATACATTATGGTAGAACGTGCGAAGGTGCATTTTTTACAAACTCACTGATCTCAAGGAGACACTATAGTGTTGATTAAGAAGGAAAGATAAGCTCAGTGTACCTTGAAATGCTTTAAGTGATGCTCATGGACAGACATTTATTTACATCTTCGTTGGATAAGGGTAGGGCATTTGATCTGAAGAGCTAGGCTCCTTTTAGGGTCCTGTTTATCATTTAGATAAATGTCTAAGTAGCTAATTTCTTCAAGGCTTGTGGTCTGAGGATCCATACAATACCTTGGTTTTGTCTAACACTTAGATAATTGCCAAAAGTTATTAGTTTTCCCAAGGTTTGTAGTCCAAGGATCCATGCAAGACCTTGGTTCTGTCTAACACTTAGATAATTGCCAAAAGTTATTAGTTTCCCCAAGGTTTGTGGTCCAAGGGTCCATGCAAGACCTTGGCTCTGTCTAATACTTAGATAATTGCCAAAAGTTATTAGTTTTCCCAAGGTTTGTGATCCGAGGAGTCATGCAAGACCTTGGTTCTGTCTAACACTTTGATAATTGCTAAAAGTTATTAGTTTCCCCAAGGTTTGTAGTCCGAGGAGCCATGCAAGACCTTGGTTCTGTCTAACACTTAGATAATTGCCAAAAGTTATTAGTTTCCCCAAGGTTCGTGGTCTGAGGAGCCATGCAAGACATTGGCTCTGTCTAATACTTAGATAGTTGCCAGAAACTATTAGTTTCCCCAAGGTTTGTGGTTCGAAGAGCCATGCAAGACCTTGGTTCTGTCTAATACTTAGATAGTTGCCAGAAGCTATTAGTTTCCCTAAGTTTTGGGGTTCGAGGAGCTATGTAAGACCTTAGTTCTGTCTAACACTTAGATAGTAACGAACCACATAACACACAATTACAATAAATCAGAGTGTAAACAAACTACTTTCATTAATAATAATACCTTCTTAGGTTATTTACATTCCATGGGTGGGGTACAGCTTTTTCATCTAAGTCTTCCAAATAATTTGCACCTATTCCTGCTACTGAAGTGATGCGATATGGTCCTTCCCAATTGGGCCCCAACTTTCCCCAAGCCGGGTTCTTGGCACTACCCAAAACTTTTCTCAAGACTAAGTCTCCTGGTGCTAGTAGTCGCAACTTCACATTGGCATCATACCCTTACTTGAGTTTCTGGTGGTAATAGGCTAGTTGGATCATTGCCTTTTTTCTTCTCTCCTCAATTAAATACAAACTCTTTTCTAGCAGTTCATCGTTGTTGCTCAGGGTGAAGGTACTTGTCCTCAGTGTTGGGAAGCTAGTCTCTAGGGGGATGACAGCCTCGGCCCTATAAGTCATGGAGAAGGGAGTCTCTCCTGTTGACCGACGTGGTGTAGTCCGATATGTCCACAGGGCGTGTGGCAGTTCTTCCACCCATCTTCCCTTCGCGTCATCCAATCTCTTTCTCAATCCATTGATTATGACCTTATTGACAGCCTTAGCTTGTCCGTTTCCTTGGGGGTAGGCCAGAGTGGAATACCTGTTTGTAATTCCCAGGTCACAACAGTACCTTCTGAAAGTCTTACTATCAAATTGGAGGCCGTTATCCAAGATGAGGGTATGAGGGACCTCAAACTGAGTAACAATGTTCCTCCAAACAAACCTCTTAGCATCCACATCCTTGATGTTAGCCAGGGGCTCAGTTTTGACCCATTTGGTGAAATAGTCTATGTCGACTAATAGATATCTCTTGTTTCCTGCCGCTTTAGGGAAATGACCTACAATATTCAAGCCCTATTGAGCAAACGGCCATGGACTGGAGAGAGGATTGAGGACCCTTCCCGGTTGGTGGATGTTTGGAGTGAATCTTTGGCATTGATCACATTTCTGGACATATTCTTAGGCTTCCTTCTGCATACTCGACTACCAATACCCTTGAGTGATGGATTTGTGAGACAAAGATCTTCCTCCTGTGTGACTACCACAAATTCCTTCATGGAACTCCTTAAGCAGAAATTCTAATGTTTCAGGATGTACACATAGCAAATACAGCCCAAAATAGAAGCATTTGTACAAGTTGTGATTCTCGGACAGCCAGAACCTAGGAGCTTTCCTTCGTATTTTCTTAGCTTTTGATTTTTCTTCAAGTAGTATATCATCTTTAAGAAAACTCACTATCGAATCCATCCAGCTTGGACCCACTCTGACTTGATAGATCTGAACCATGTCCTTTTTGACCTCGTCTGCTCTGCATAAGTCTTCAACAAGGATGGTTCGAGGTAAACCCTGCGTCGAGCAGGTGGCAAGGGCAGCCAAGGAATCTGCGTGCGTGTTGCCACTCCTAGAGATATGTGACAAGTCAAAAAATTCAAAATTCGATTGCAAGCACCTGACCTGACTCAAGTATTCCTGCATCCTCACATCTCTGGTCTCTAGCTCCCCCTTTACTTGGCCTGCAACTAATCTCGAGTCTGAGAACACTTCCACTGCCTTTTCCTCCATTTTCTGTACCATGACCATTCCTTGCAGTAAAGCCTCATATTTGACTTCGTTGTTTGTGGCCGAGAAACCCAGTCTTAGTGACTTCTCTATGGTAATCTTCTCAGGAAATATCAGAACCAGTCCCACCCCGGATTCCTTTTGGTTTGTAGCGCCATCAACATACACTTTCTAGTGTGAGGGTTCTTGCACAAAGATTGAGCTGACCGATTTTCCATCCATGTTTTGCTCCTTTGTTACCATTTCTATTGGGGGTTCAGCAAATTCGGCTATTAGATCACAATGATCTGGCCCTTGATAGAGGTTCGGGGCATGTATTTGATATAGAAAACCCCTAGAACTGTGCTCCACATGGCAATTCTCACCGTGTAATCGGCACTTCGGAGTACAGACTTGAGTGGAAGCTGAGTTAGAACAACAACTGTGTGCGTTTGAAAGTAATGGGGGAGTTTTCATGTGGCATGCACTATTGCCAAAATTGCCTTCTCAAATGGTAAATAATGCACCTCGACCTCATGTCAAGATTTACTTACGTAATAGACTGGCCGTTGTTTGCCACCATCAACTCGTACCAACACTAGGCTTACAGCATGAGGGGCCATCGCAATGTAAGCGAACAAAACCTCGTCGGCCTCAGGGCTGGACATGATGGGTGGCCTGGATAAGTATTCTTTAAGTTGTTCGAAGGCCAAAGCGCAGTCCTCGGACTATTTAAATCCTTTCCATTTGTTCATCAAGAGATAAAAAGGGCGGCCCTTATCCGCAGATTTGGAAATGAACTGATTCAAGGCCACGATCATCCCAGTGAGTTTCTGGACTTCTTTGGGGTTCCAAGGAGGTTGTAGATTGTGAATTGCTTTGATATATCTGGGCTTACCTCAATTCCTCTATGAGTTACCATATAGCCCAAAAATTTTCCAGAATTGACATCAAATAAGCATTTAGAGGCGTTAAGACGTAGTTTGTGTTTCCTTAGGGTGTCAAAAATGACTCCGGGGTCCCCCACGTGCTCGGACACCACTTTTCTCTTTACCACCATGTCGTCTATGTAGACTTTAATACTTTTGCCCAGCTGCGGCTCGAACATTCTAGTCATCATCCTTTGGTAGGTAAACCCCGCATTCTTCAACCCAAAGGGCATCACTTTGTAATGGTAGTTTCCGATAGGAGTTACGAATGTTGTTTTTTCTTGATCGCCCAAGGCTAGTGGTATCTGATGATAGCCCTGAAAGGCATCTAAGAAGCTCATTCGAGGATAGCCTACAGTCGCATCCATTAACTGGTCTATCTGAGGCATGGAGAATGGGTCTTTTGGACATGCCTTGTTTAAGTCTGTGAAGTCCACATAAACTTGCCTCTTCCTACTCTTTTTCTTTACAACCACAGTGTTAGCCAACCACTCGGGGTAGAACACCTCCTTGATAGCCCCTGCTTGCTTGAGCTTTCTCACATTGTCCCTGACAGCATCGGCGTGCTCTTTGGATGGGTGCCGAGGTGGCTGTTTTTTGGGAATGGCTGATGGATTTACATTTAAGTGGTGACATATGAAGTTCAGATCAATTCCTGGGGCATCATAGGCGTCCCACGCGAACACATCAACATTTTTTCTAAGGAAATCTACCAATCCCTCCTTTTCCCAAGGGGGCAGTTAAGACCCCACCTGGAAGAACCTCTCCGGATCATCACCAATGATCACTCTTTCTAAATCTTCACATTTTGCTTCCTCGGCTGGTGTAGTAGTAGGCGATGCCAGGGTCCTTAATTGATATGAACCCTCTTTAACAAGGGCCGAGGACTCTTCTCTTGGTTGATTTGAGATGGTAGTCACCAGGCACCCTCTAGCTGTAGCCTAGGAACCTCGAATTTCCAAGACTCGACCCTCGGAGAGGAACTTCACATTCTGATGCAGGGTGGAGGCAATGGCTCCTAGGATATGAAGCCAAGGTCTGGCCACGATGGTAGTGTAGGGGGAGTAAGTATCCACCACAATGAAGTCAACCTCCAATATTTCTGGGCCGGTTTGCACGGGTAGTCTAATCTGGCCCTTTGGCACGACAATCTTCCCGTCAAAACTCATTAGGAGGGAGTTGTAGGGCGTCAAATCTTCTGGTCTCAACTTCAGCCCCTTATAGAGGTTAGGGTACATGATCTCGGCTCTGCTACCATCATCTACCATTACCTTTTTCACGTAGTAGCCCCTAATCCGAAGAGTGATTACCAACGCATCGTCGTGGGGTTGGATGGTTCCAATTTTGTCATCCTCGGAGAAACTCAAGACTGAATGAGGATACACTTTGGGTTTTTTTGGCTCTTGGCCAGAGTCATCGGCGGGTAGCCGAGCTACAGACATTACCTTGGAAGGGCATGAGCCCGTCCTCCTCGGAGCAACAAAGATTACGTTTATCGTTCCTATGGGAGGTCTTAAGGAAAAGTCTTTACGGGGTTCCTGGTTTGCCTAACCTTGGTGACCACTAGAGGGATGCAAAAGGTGCTTCAGTTTCCCTTCTCGAACCAGCTGATCCAGGTGGTTCCAAAGGCTCTTGCAATCTTCTGTAGTATGTCTATGGTCTTGGTGGTACTAACAATATAGACTTTGGTTGTGCTTCATGGGGTCTCTAGCCATCTTATTCGGCCACACGAAGAATGGCTCATTCTTGATTTTTTCCAAAATATGATGCACTGGCTCTCTAAATACGGCGTTGACCGTTTGCATATTGGTTGATCTGGATTGCCCTGCAAAATCTCTTCTCAGACGGTCATTGTGGTATCGTTCCGACCTGAAATCCTCGCTTTTTTGAGGGATAACTTTCTCCTTTCCTTTCCCTTGCAGCTAGTCCTCTTCTACTCTTTTGTATTTGTTGATCCAGTCCATAAGCTGTCATACGCTGGTGGCAGGCTTTCCAGTCAAGGATTTCCTTAAGCCATGCCCGGTTGGGAGACCGCTTTTAATAGTGCTGATGGCGACGTCATCAAAGTTGCCATCCATCTTATTATACATTTCCCAATACTTGTCCGAGTATGCTTTCAGAGTTTCTTCCTCACACATGGATAAGGACAACAACGAACTCAGAGGCTGAGGGACCCAGCTGTTTGTAATGAAGCGGGAGCCAAAGACTTGGGTGAGCTGCTTATAGGAATCTATGGAGTTCGTTTTCAAGCCGTTGAACCACCTCATCGCCACAGGTCCTAGGTTGGACGAGAAAACCTTGCACATTAAAGTTTCGTTCTTGGTGTGGACGGCCATTCTCTAATTAAACTGGTGCAAATGCTCTACGGGGTTTGTTTGACCGTTATAAATAGTGAATGTAGGCTGATGGAACCGCCGAGGCAGCCTAGCCCCTTCTATCTTGCGCGTGAAGGGTGACTTAGAGATCTGATCCCGGGCCTTGCTCATGGCATTACTATTCAGGCCCCTACCAAATGGGCCCTTGTGTTTTCGTCTATGATGGTGCTCGTTTTCATAAGAGAAGGTCTCGCTTGAAGGAGTTCTTGATCTCTACCTGTAATTGCCGTCCTCTTCATTATCAGAGGACATGTCAAAACTGGAAGGGGATCGCCTCCGTTGCGCACGGTGCAGTTTTTTTTTTTCAAGTCATCTATCTCCAATTGCATGGTTTGGTTATTGTTTTGTCTCTGGGATACGCGACTGCCCACTTGGGAATGACTTTTGCTCGTCTGGGTGGTATGCACACTTCTCTCTCGATCCCTTTCATTTTCTTGATTTTGTTTATGTCCAGGGCCAGGAGAATTACCTTGTCGCTGGGATCCTATGGGTTCTGTCCGTTGGGGACCTACTTGGTGCAGGTTTTCTTGGTGTGGACTTGATCCTGCCATATCTAACCGTTGTACTCACGAGCACACAAATTCTTTCCCATAGACGGTGCCAATTGTAGGGACTGGGTTTGAGCACTGTTCCTAAAGGACAAGTGAATCCAAGCCCAGCAAGCCCAATACAATAAATTTGTAGAGAGTGGGTAAAATAACTGGGCTTTAATGAGAATAACAACAGTTGAAAATGATTTAAAGAACAGATAGATAAAAAAAATGCGGAATTAGGCAGGCAATTCTATCCTCGGCACTAGTCTGAGGAGGTTGGACTTATTATTTCTTGAATGTCAATGACAATGGTTGCAGAGTTCATTCAGGTTGCTACAGTGTTTTCTTTGGTAAAATCTTCGATCCCATATCTCAGGGCTCCTTCTTCCTTATATACTAGTTTCCTCCTTCATCTCTATCGTACACGTGTAGACCAGATCTGTTGTTGTTGGTCTTTGTAACATCAACCTCCTCTCAAAGCTCCTAAGTAGTAGCTGTGAGTCTGAAAAGCCACTGCTTAGGCATCATTTCCACATTAATGTGGCTAGAGTGTTAATTATGGAGCATTTAATGTGGAGGCAGCGGCTTTTCCTAGAATTACTCTATCGTCATACTTCAACATGCTTGCTGTACGTATCTTTTCTCCTTGGAGTGCTTTGGGAGATTGTCTTTGTTGGTGAACCACATTTCTTCTACCTCGGCTTTGGCTGGTCGAGGATAGAGTTATCCTCGGCACAGTTTCCTGGGTTACCATGATTTCCACTGTCTTTTTCATAGGCGATTACGGGCCTTGACATGGGCCTTAAGTCCAGTACAAAAGGTGGATATATATATATCACTGGCCTTTATGACCTCACAATAACATTGACTTAAATAGGGTTGATTAGGTAAGATGATAAAAAGAAATTACTATTTTGGCTCATATATTATGTATTATCGCTTTCGAGTTTAATCAACTTGAATGTGTATTTTATAGACACGTTACTTTGATTTATTTATTTAGCTTTGTTAAATATTATTACATAAGTAATGATTAAATTAGTTATTAGTTGAATATATTCCGAATTTATAATGAATATACATTTTATATATGTATATCAATTTTTATTTTATTTTATTAAAATTTTGTGTTTCTTACGATACCAATAAAAAAAAAAAAAAAAAATCGATTCATGATACGATTCATGTTTTAACAACTATGGACTAACCTATCAACTTTTGACACTAGCAAAGTAATAATTTCCTCCTTTTTTATTTTTATTATTTTTTGCCTTCTTTGCTTGACTTCTAAACATGATGGTGGATTTCAATTCTGTTACACTAGATTGTTTTCAAACTTAAATTAATGTTAGTACGTACTTCAAAATTCAAATTTAAACTTAAACTAATGTTAGTACGTACTTTAAAATTCAAATAGTACAAAATTCTACCTGTGAAATAGGTGTGCTTTGAAACCAAACCACAAGCCTAACCCTCCTATGCTCGGCGGTAAATAAATATACCCAGTTTAAGAGCATTTATATCAAATTGTGCAAAAATTTTGTTTACTTTACAATAAAAACATATATATATATATATATATATTTTTTTTTTTTACATACTCACTTTTTAAAACACCTTACATTATATTATCTATTTTGCACTATATTTTATTAAAATATCAAATTTTCTTAATTTTTTTAATTATTTCTCTTTCTTCACACACAACAACCACCACAGAATCTCTTTTTATATCCTTAAGATACATAAAAAAAATAATGAAAAAACCAAATGCAAAATGAATAATATTAGTGTTACGCAATTACTGTAATAACTTTGCAAATTTACACTTCTTTGACTTGATTGATGTAAGGATGTGGATGATTTTCTGATATAAATACTCTTAGTATACCTATTATAAAACCCATCCACCTTTGCGACTTATTATGAAACCACAAAGCTTCTATTAACTCCAATGGCCATACTACTTTGTACCCAGAGATACTTGTAGCAATATTTCTATGCTTCCTTTTTCTTTGTCAATGGAGATGGAGCAAAACCCGAAGTGCCATCACAAATTGGCCCGTTGTCGGAATGCTCACTGGCCTACTTCAAAATGCATACAATCTGCACGAGTATGCTACTCGGGTCCTAAAACGAAATGGGGGCACTTTTGAGTTTAGGGGCCCTTGGTTCACTAACATGAACTTCATTGTCACGAGTGATCCCATGAACATCCACCACATGTTGAGCAAAAACTTCTCCTACTACATAAAAGGGCAGAAGTTCCATGAAAATTTTGATGTTCTGGGAGATGGGACTTTCAATTCTGAGTCAGACTCGTGGAGATATCAGAGGAAGCTACTTCAGTCATTGATAAAGCACAGAAAGTTTGAATTGTTCTTTCAGCAAGTTGTCAAGGGAATTGTGGACAAGAGCCTCATTCCAGTCCTTGATCATGTCTCAAGTTTCGGAATTGAGGTGGATTTACAAGACATTTTTCACCGGTTCACCTTCGATAGTGTTTGCTTAGTGGCTTTGGGTTTTGATCCAAAATGCCTCACCATTGAATTCCCACATGTTTCCCATGCAAAAGCGTTTGATCAATTAGAGGAAAGTGTGTTCTACCGACACATTGTGCCAGAAAGCTATTGGAAGCTACAAAGATGGCTTCAAATCGGAAGTGAGAAGAAGTTCAGCATTGCTGGGAAAATTTTAGATCAATTTATAGCCTAAGATACCTATCAATTAACTTAGGCCTCGCTCGGGAGGGGGGAATGGAATGAAATAAAAAGAATAATTTTAGAATATTCTTCTATTCATTTGTTTGTGAGTTTTAATGAAGTGAATGAAAAGCTCATTCCCTTGTTTTGAAGTTTAAGTAGAAGGGAATTGAATGAGTAGGAGGGAATACTAGTCATTCCTCTCTATTCTCTTAAAACCTCAAATTTTCATTCTTACCAAAATTGGGAGGAATGGGAAGGAATAGAATTAAATTTAATGATTTTTTTTACTAGAAATCCCAAAATAACCCTATATATTCAACCCTTTATTTTAAAATAGGGGTCTAATAGTAATATTGTCATAAAATGATTCAATTCCATTCTCTCCATATTGCTCCCAAACAAGATTACTTACATTCCATTAATTTTTATTTATTTCCATTTCTTTATTTTAAAACTTCCAATTAAAGTTACTTGATTCCATTCCATTTCACTATTTTCTATTCATTTCCCTTACTTTAATACATTCAATTCCATTCTTTTCCATCCCTTATGATGATTCTATTCTATTTTATTCCATTTCTTTATGAACTCCCAAGCGGAGCCTTAAACTAGAAAAATAGAAAAAATATTAAAATTTAAAGGAGATAAGTGGAGGAAAATTAAGAATATCTCACTTATAGTCTGTATGGATACCGCTTATTTTGTTAAAACTGAAAACTTATTGTTGAAAGTACTGTAAATAAATGTAAAAGTTAGTTGAAATAATACAATGAGGTCTATAAATAGTACAAAAAAGTGCAATGAAGTCCATAAATAGTAGCAAAAATAAATTGAATATTGAAATAATTTTCATTTTTAAGTGGTAACCAAACGGAGGTTTAGCTGATTTCCCTTGGAAGATAAAATATTTTGATATGATGTGAAGTACGACATAAATATTGTTAAATCCAGCTATCGTTTTCTCACCATGGTAGAAGAGCAGCAACAATCAAATACAACAGTAACTAATCCAAACCAAAACCTGTTGGAAAAAGTTAAGCCAAAGCTTGTCTCATAATGTAGCTTTTTCGCATTCAATTGCAGAAATTGAAGCTATGGTAGCAGTTAAAGCTCTTGATCGAGTTCGCATTGGAGATAGGAATTACTAAGGCTATTATGGAGGGATCATAGTTTGTAGTCCATTGTGTATTCTTTGAAAGCGGATCGGAGGCATCCCTAGCCTCTTTTGGTCACTTGATTTCGGATGCTATGTTGTTTGTAGATTCCTTTAGGCATATTAGCTTCTCTCGTGTTTGTTGCCAAGGAAATTATGCTGGTCATAATTTTGCTAGATATGCTAAACATATAATAAGTTTTTCAGTGTGAATAAATGATGTTCTATCACATCTTAATGCTATAATCCAAGCCCTTTAAAAAAAAAAAAAAAAATCAATTAAATACACGTATTGAAAAATTAAAATATTTTTCATCCCGGCATCCCATTTTTCTATCATTTACTAAATTTATTGTAATGAAGTCTATTATTCCCTAAATTTCTAGGTATCTTTTGGTATGCATGAATTATAATACAATTTGATATTGACCAATATTTTAAAGGATACGTTTCATTGAATGATTTTGTACCTGTTCATCCTTCATCACAATAAATTTCAATCGTATATACCAGCCTGTACGTTACAATATTGACTACTAATTGCACCTTCCATCTATCATCTATGTTATACTTGATGTGAAACGTGGTTGAAGCCTTAAGGTGGGATCAGCATAATAGGGGCGATGAAGAAATTAACTTCAGTAATGGCAAAAAGTAATGCTAGCAATATAGTTGTCTACCCATATATTAATATGTAGCATGAGATGCATAAATTTCTTTAAGATTTGTGAGCCCTTATTTATGGGCCTTTTTATATTTATAATACCACTTATTTTATTAACCAACAATTTTGTTAATAATTTAGTTAGTGTTCTATATATATTATAATTAAAAAAAAAAAATTTAAAATCCATTATTTTTATTTGTTAATTTGACTAATTCACTTGAGTGATGCCAGGGATATTAAACATTCTACTACATAGCCCTTATGTATTGATGTGTCACTCATCAGAAAACATTAATTTATTATATTGTTTAACTAGCACGGATCATATTCTTGGCACATCAATTAATTGAATATTTTTTTTAGTATTTTTAGCATTTTTCATTCACTTAATGGTGATTTTGGTTGGATTCTTATCAATATATATTTATTTTTTTGGCTAAAATGCAAATTACGCTCATAAAGTTTGGGGATCTTTGAATTCATACCCCCTGAAATTTCAAAATTAAAATTTTAACCCTTGAAATTATTGTAATTATTGAATATATCAAAACAAAGTTGCCAAGTATCTCTTCTTCATACTCCCCAATATGAGTAAAGTATCTTCAAATTTTTCCATCTAGAGTATTAGCATCAATCATTCGATCTCAAATGCCATTTTAACACACCAAACTCTACTTTATCAATTTTAATACACCACTTTATAATATAGCCTGCATCACATCTTCTATTTTAAACTCTAGTATATTAAAATAATAATATTTAGCCAATTTTAAAAAAATTCATTTTGCTCCACAACCCATAAACCCAATAAAAAATTATATGACAACCTAAATCCACTCATAACCATCAATTACCATGATGGCAACCCAAATTCACCAAAAACCAACCAAATTTGCAACAAAAAATCATCTAAAAAACCAACCCAAATCACAAAAAAAAATAAAAAAAATAAAAACCATCGGAGGAAATTAAATAAACCCAGCACCACCAGAGAAAAAAAAAAAAAAAAACACAAAACATCCTCACCACTTGAAACTCACCATAACAGGAGGAAAAAAAAAATCAACTGGCCCATAACCCACCAACAAGCAGTCAAAATCAACCTAAAACCCAAGCAAAAAATCAGTCAAGCCATAACCCATGCCGAAATCAACAAGTTTGTTTGAAATAGAGAGATAGACGAAAAGGAGAGAGTGAAAGAGGTTGATATTAATTGAGAGAGTGGAAGATGGTGACCGAGAGCTGGACAACGACGCGGAGATTGGTGGCAAGATCAGCAGCGCTTGAGGATGGCGGTAGTGAGAGAGGAAGAGGATGACCAGAGAGAGAGAGAGAGAGAGAGAGAGAGAGATTTATGCTAGAGGAGAAAGGTGGAATAAAAAAATAAAGAAATATTTTTAGCATTTCATCTTATCGTTCTACTAAGAGCACTTTCATCAAGTGTGCCAAATGCCAAATATTTGGCATTTGGCACACCAAACACCAAAAACAGCCCCTTATGGGGTGTGCTAAATGTCTCAAAATTTTGAGACATGCTACAGTACGCTCTCAAATATGAGAGTGTACGGACAAGAATGCCAAACACTGTTTGGCTTATTTAATTCGTTTTTTCTCTCTCCTCCTATCTAATGTCTCTCTCCGTCTGCAGCCCATCTCTCTCTCTCTCTCTCTCTCTCTCTCTCTCTCTCTCTGTCTAGCATTCTCATCGCTGTCTCGCCATCACCGATCTCGCCATGCCAATCTCGCCACGCCGAGAGACAGAGACTGCCCAAGCTCGCCACTGTTGCTTGCCATGTGTCGTGGGTGAGATTTGCTTGCCGTGGATGGTGGGCTTTGCTCGTCGTGGGTCTGGGTTTTGCCATTGTGGGTATGGGTTTGTTGAATCGATGTTTGAGGCTTGGGTTTGAATAGGCTGTGGGTTGTGGGTCTTGGCTTTGGTGGTCGGTGGTTGTTGGGTCTTTGGGTGGCTTTAGATGTTGGTGTGGTGGGTTTTGGGTGTTGTTTTGGTGGCTGTTTGGGTGGTTTGGATTAGGGGATGTTTGGGGCAGTGGGTCTTTAGGTGTTGGTTTGGATTAGTGTTTGGCCAGATCAATGGGGATGGCAGCGGTTTGGACTATTGGTGGGGGTTCGGGTGGCTGTGGGTTGTGATTTGGAGGCAGTGGGTTTCAATTTTGGGTTGGTGGGTTAGGATTTGGGTGGGGGTGGTTGGTTGGTTGGTTCAATTTTGGTGATTGGTTAGTGGTGGTGGTGCCTGAACTTTGGTGGTAGGTGGTTGATGATGATGATGATTATGATGATAGTAGGGAAGAGTTAATATATTATTTTAATGTGTAGGAAATATTATTTTATTGTATAGAATTGAATGATAAAACACCTGATAAATAAGATATTGTAAAATGATGTGTTAAAATGATAAAGTAGGTTTTTGGTATGTCGAAATGACATTTTTTTATAAGAGAGCTAATGAGAATGCTCTAATAGAACAGATTTGTTCATCAATACTAAATGTTAGAACGTGTGATGTACTAAATGCTAAAATTTTAGTATTTAACATACCTGATATTAGTTCTTTTATATACATTGTTTTGTTACATCTTTAATATAATTCATTTTAATTATAAAATTATTTTCCCTGTTTTTCACTTTTTAATGAAGAAAAAAAGTGCATTATAACATTAGTAAGCTTTCTTTTTAGATATAAAATGAATGAGTTGGGAAAGAAGTTAATTGTGACGTGCCACTTTAACAAATTTAGTTAATCACATTTTTTGTTTCTTACATTTAAATTGAATGATAAATAAAAATAAAATAATATAATACGGTGATTTGCTACTTTTATAAGACGTTATCTTTACTAATTTAAGTGATAAATTTTTTTCCCATGTATAATAAAGAAAGATTTTACATCTTATATACTATTAAAAAAATTAGTTTCTATATAATAATGCATTAATAGCAAAGTTAGAGAAGCAAACTTTTTTCTCAGCTAGTTTTTCGTTTCAAAAAAAAAAAAAAAAATCAATTAAATACACGTAATGAAACAAACTCTTTGTATAAGATTAAGGAAAGCAATTCTTTCATTTTTTTTTTAATGAATAATTAAGAAAATCAATTCATAAAAGTAGAGCAAAAAGTTTTTTACCTAAGTACTACCCTAGACTAACCTATAAGTGCGTCACACCTAAGAAAAGTCTTCTTAAAATCAATGACACTAATTAATGTGGCTTTCATTTTTTCTTTGGCAACCTAATTAGTAGTACACTTCCAACTCCAAGTAGTTTCTCTGTAGTATCGTGCCGTAGACTGTAGAGGGATAGCCCATTAAACATTAATAATTGTGATGTGTGACTTTGACTAATTCACATTATTATTATTTCTTACATTTAATTAGAATTCTACAAGTGATGGAGGATTTTCATTCCGTTATGGTGGGACGAAATTGTTTTCTTTCTTAAATTAATGTTAGTACCACAAGCCTTAGCAATTAGTAACCTAACTAGTATGTAACTTGTACTTACGTACGAAAGTGATGAATTGTAGTTGTGTTATTGATGTTAATTTGGGTTATTAAACATATAGGACATAATTCGACCAGAACATTTAGAAGTACTAAAATAGTTTTTCCTTACAATTTTCATTTAAGCCAAGTTTCTCATTACATTGCTATTACGTATATCATTTTGAAAATCACTATTGGATACTATATATATAATATCAATTCATAATTATTGTCAGTGTATGCAGTCCCCCAATTCCACATGCACCAAATTAAAAAAGCAAACAATTTTCTCATCTAATTTGTCTTTCCAAAAAAAAAAAAAAAAAAAAATCAATTAAATACACATAATGAACAACTAAAATCTTTATTTTATTTTATTTTATTTTTATACAAGATCGAATTCTACTTTAGTCTAATCTAAGTGTATATGTATGTGAAACTCTCTCTTAGATATTTGAACTCCGGCTCTTATCTCCCACACTCTACATCCTATACACCCCACACCTCACAAGTAGTTAAACTTGTGAACTAACCATCGCACCAAAAGTGTACGATGAACTAAAATCTTCTTCATTCTCCCATTTTTCTATAATTCCCTAATTTTCTAATTTTCTTAAATTCATTCAATTAAATACACGTAATGAAACAAAATATTTGTATAAGATTAAGAAAAGAAATTCTTTCATTTTTTTAATGACTAATTAAGAAAATCAATTCATAAAAGAAGAGCAAAAAGTCTTTTACCTAAGCACTACCCTAGACTAACCTATAAGTGCCTCACACCTAAGAAAAGTCTTCTTCAAATCAATGACGCTAATGTGGCTTTCAATTTTTCTTTGGCAACCGAATTAGTAGTACACTTCCAACTCCAAATAGTTTCTCTGTAGTATCGTGCCGTAGAGGGATAGCCCATTAATAATTGTGACGTGTGACTTTCCGAGGCCACTCCAAGATTTTTATTTAGAGTAGTCAATAAGAAATATAAATTATAAAAAATTAAAAACAAAAAAAAATTTGAATAAGTTGACATCACAACAAAAAATAAAAACAAAAATCGAAATATATAAATTTTTAAAATTGCTTTTTATAATATTTCATATTTTGCATTATCAATTCTACAAGCTACATTTCTTTTAATGTACATTACCAAATAATTATTCATCCATTGATCTCCCATTTGATAGATTTATTTCAAATTTGTTAAGATCTAAATGAGTATTTTCTAAAGTTTAAAATTAATAAATTTATACTTTTGCTGTTGGGCTTATTATTATTATTATTATTATTTTTTCAGATTTTAGATCAAATTAGTTTTTTTTTTTTTTGTATGATTAAAAAGTCTAAGATATGGTTCAAATGATTATATTCAATCTTATTTCAGCAGACCTTAAAAAAAATCTAGAGTTACAGTGTTCAAATATTTTATTTTAGGAGGTCAAAACAATTTTTTATTTTTTATTTTTATAATTTATGTATAAATTTTTTTTTTTTGGGGGCCAGCTCAGAGGAGTTCATTTGAAGAAGAAGTCTACAATGCTGGAAAGCTCAATGTAGTAGATTTGGCTTATCTTCAGTACTTTTTTAATTGGAGGTCTCATTTTGTTTTAAATATACAATGACTAATGCAAGTGAGTTTTAGGGGGTGTTTGGTTGATGTTTTTAACAACTATTTTCAGTTTTTAAATAATATTTTACATATTTCTATACACTTTTTTACCCACACGTATTTTCACAAATGTTTTTAAATAATAATTTTTAGTTTTTAAACACATGTATCAAACAGACCCAATCTCTACAATTTATTTTTTCAAAAAAAAAAATATCTACATTTTATTTAATTGATAGGTGATATGATAATTTTTTATTAAAATAAAAAGAAATTCCAGTTATAAAACCATCGGAAGTAAGCTAAACTCTAATCTAGTATTGGTCGAATCTTTTGGTATGCACGAAGCATAATACAGTCTGAAATTCATACAGACTCTGAATGATATTGACCAATATTTAAAATGATCCGCTTCATTGAATGATTTTGTACCTGTTCATCCTTCCTTACAATAATTTTTTTTTGGTAACTCATTACAATAAATTTCAATCGTAACAGCCTATACGTTACAATATTTTTTTTTGAGAATGATATACGTTGCAATATCGACTACTAATTGTACCTTCCATCTATTCTATGTTATACTTGATGTGAAACGTGGTTGAAGGTGGGATCAGCAAAATGGGCGATGAAGAATTTTTATTTTTTTTGAGAAGGAATTAACTTCAGTAATGGCAAAAAGTAGTGCTAGCAATATAGTTGTCTACCCATATATTAATATGTAGCATGAGACGCATAAATTTCTTTATGATTTGTGAGACCTTATTTATGGGTTTTTTATTATATTTATAATACCGCTTATTTTATTAACCAACAATTTTGTTAATAATTTAGTTAATTTAGTTAATTTATTATATTGCTTGAATAGCGCCGATCATATCCTTGGCACATCAATTAATTGAAAGTTTTTTTTTTTTTTTTGGTAGTAGTAGTTTTAGCATTTTTCATTCACTTAATGGTGATTTTGGTTGGATTCTTATATATATATATATATATAAAAGCTAAAATGCAAATTACGCCCTCAAAGTTTGGGGTGTCTTTGAATTCATACCCCCTGAAATTTCAAAATTTAAATTTTACTCCCTGAAATTATTGTAATTATTGAATATATCAAAACAAAGTTGCCAAGCATCTCTTCCTCATACTCCCCAATATGAGTAAAGTATCTTACAATTTTGTCATCAAGATCATTAGCATCAATGGTTCGATTTCAAATGCCATTTTAACACATCATTTTATAATATAGTGTACATCACATCTTCTATTTTAAACTTCAGCACCTTAAAATAATAATATTTAATCAACTTAAAGAATTCATTTTACTTTACAACCCATAAACCCAATAAAAAATTATATCACAACCTACCCATAACCATTGGTCACCAAGACGACAACCCAAATCCACCAAAAACCAAACAAATTTGCAACAAAAATCATCTCAAAAACCAACCCAAATCACAATTAAAAAAAAAAAAAAAAAACCATCGGAAGAAATTAAATAAACCTAACACCACCAGAGAAAAAAAAAAAAACACAAAACATCCCTACCATCTGAAACTCACCACAACTGGAAGGAAAAATAAAATCAGCACAACCCACCAACAAGCAGTCAAAATCAACTCAAGACCCATATAATAAACCTAAGCCAAAAATCAGTTAGCCCACGACCCAAGCTGAAATCAGTAGGTTTGTTTGAGATAGAGAGATAGCTGAAAAGGAGACAGTGGAAGATGGTTTCAATTTGTAAGGTTGAATTTAATCAACCATCTTGTTGGCTTTATTCCGTGCCAAATTTGCTTGTAATTCAGCATTTAGAAACTCTGTATTTAGGTGGGAATCATGTAAGGGTAGTGTGTGAGAGAGTGTGAAGAAATGCTCAAGATTGTGCAGTGAAACAGGGACTCGCGATTGGATCTCGCAGGTAGCTCGTGACTAGCAAGCCGCCAGAAGATGCACACGAGTGAAGCATGCAGAGAAGTTGAACCGTTGTACCAGCTGTAGCACTACAGGACAAAAAGTCCAGATTGGCCATTTAGTTAGCTCGCGGCTTGAACACGCGACTCAGTCAAGTCACGAGGCCAAGTCGCCAGCCAGCTCTGTTTTAGAAAAATGATTCTTCGCATTCCAAACACACACCAGTGTATATAGACCCTTATACCCACGAAATGTAAAGAGCTTCCAGAGAGAATTTTGAGAGAGAAACCTTAGAGAAAAATAAGATTGATTCATCTATAATCTTTACATAGAGACTCTTCAAATTTCTCTACTCTCACCCTCTCAATTGTTACATCCTTGAGAAGTTTTTGGCCAAATCCTATTCTCACCATACCCACATCTGTGAGAATGCTTTTTGGTGCTTTGGGAAGCAGTTAGGAAGGGACCAATGATTATTGGTTGATGCTATGAGCTATAGCGGAATCCGATAAGATAGAAAAGACAAAGGTTCGGCATAACCTCGTTGGAATAAGAAGCTTGAAGGGCTTAAGTACACTGGGTAGATTAGGCTTGGAGGGTTTATTGATGTTCATGTATTCCAACTATATTTTCTAGTGGATTATTGACCACTTGGAGGGCGGTGGAGAGGTTTTACGCCGAAGGCTTCGGTTTCTTCTTCGATAAAACATCGTTGTGTTGTCCTTGTGTTTGCATCTCTCTTCCTTTAATCTTTGCCATTTAATTTCTGTTGTGGATGTAATTTTAATTGGTTTAGATTGTTTATCAATTCTGTTATTAGTTTATGTTCATTTTCCGCACATATATTGTTTGATATTAAGCTTGAATTGATAATTTGTATATTGGGGGTCTAAACGTTCATAGTGTTTTACACGCTATTTGAACTTTCACAATTAAATACACGTAATGAAACAAACTCTTTGTATAAGATTAAGGAAAGAAATTCTTTCATTTTTTTTAGTGAATAATTAAGAAAATCAATTCATAAAAGTAGAGCAAAAAGTCTTTTACCTAAGTGAAGTTCAATAAGTGTATAAAACACTATGAATGTTTAGACCCCCAATTATAACAATATCAATTCAAGTTTAATGTCAAACAAAATATGTGTGGAAAATGAACATAAGTTAACGACAAAATTGATAAACAATCTAAACAAAATAAAATCACATTCACAGCAGAAATTAAATGGTAAAGATTAAGGGAAGAGAGATGCAAACACAAGGATAATACAACGATGTGTTATTGAAGAGGAAACCGAAACCCTTAGTGTAAAACCTCTCCGCCGCCCTCCAAGCGGTCAATAATCTATTAAAAAATGAAGTTGGGATACATGAACAGCAGAAGACCCTCAAAGCCTAATCTATCCAGCGTACCTAAGCCCCCTAAGTTTCTTACTCCAACGAGGTTACGCCGAACTTTTGTCTTCTTTAATTTAGCGGATTCCGCTATAGCCCATAGCATCAACCAATATCAATTGATCCCTTCCTAATTGCTTCCCAAAGTACCAAAAAGCATTCTCACAGATATGAGTATGGTGACAAAAGGATTTGGCTAAGAACTTTTCAAGGATGTAACAATGGAGAGGGGGAGAGTAGAGGAATTTGAAAAGTCTCTATGTAAAGATTGTGGATGAGTCAATCTTGTTTTTCTCTAGGGTTTCTCTCTCAAAATTCTCTCAGGAAGTTCTCTACATTTCGTGGGTATAAGGATCTATATATAGTGGTGTGCGTTTGGAATGCGAAGAGTCATTTTTTCAAAACAAAACTAGCTGGCGACTTGGCCTTGCGACTTGACTGAGTCGCGAGTTCAAGCCGTAAGCTAACTAAATGGCCAATTTGGACTTTTTGTCCTGTAGTGCTACAGCTGGCATGACGGTTCAATTTCTCTGCACGCTTCACTTGTGTGCATCTTCTGGCGGCTTGCTAGTCACGAGCCACCTGCAAGATCTAGTTGCGAGTCTCTGCTTCATTGTACAGTCTTGAGCATTTCTTCGCACTCTCTCACACACTGTCCTTACAAGATTCCCATCTAAAAACAGGGTTTCTAAATGCTGAATTACAAATAAAGTTAGTACGAAATAAAACCAACAAAATGATTGATTAAATTCAACCTTACACTAAGTACTACCCTAAGAAAAGTCTTCTTGAAATCAATGACACTAATGCGGCAGCTTTCATTTTTCATTTGGCAGCCTAATTAGTAGTACACTTCCAACTCCAAGTAGTTTATCTAGAATATCGTGCCGTAGAGGGATTGCCCAATAAACATTAATAATTGTGATGTGTGACTTTGACTAATTCGATAAGCCACATTATTATTATTTTTTCCATTTAATTTGAGTTCTACGAGTGAAGTGAAGGAGGATTTTCATTCCGTTATGGTGGGATGAAATTGTTTTCTTTCTTAAATTAATATTAGTACCACAAGCCTAACATCCTACAGTTGGCGGGTGAGTAAATACATCCAGCCTTAGCAATTAGTAACCTAATTAGTACGCAGTACACTTCCAAGTTCCAAGTAGTATGTAGTTCTTGTCTCAAAAAAGAAAAAAGAAAAAAAAAAGAAAAAAAAAAAAGAAAAAAGAAAAGTAGTATGTAGTTCCAATTAACACTGCTTTGTTATTTCTTTAATAATTCATTTTAATTATTATCTGATTTTCTTTGTTTTTCAGTTTCTTTTTATCTAAGATAGAAATTGTGAGGTCAATTTTTGATGGGCCAAGTATGGACTTTGTAGACTCAGCCCAATGAAACCCTTAACAATAAATTTGTAGAGAGTGGATTGAACAACTGGGCTAAAAATGGATTCAACAACGGTTCAAACAGACAAACAAGGGACAAAATGGAGTTCAGACTAGCATTTAGTAGGGATCCTTTTGAATCCGAAGAGGTTAAGAGTTTACAGACTTAAATCACTAAAATCTTTTCTCCCCCTTTTCTGTGAGACCTATTTCCTTTATATATACACCTTCCACCTCATCTTCACCGTACACTTGTTCTTCATCTAAACATTCACTTAAGTACTAGTCACATCAGAAGTTTGTTTTAATCTGCCGTGAGTGGTAGTGGTTAAGGTTGCACTGTTCAGGTGTCTTCTCCACATAAATGCAGCCAGGAAAATTGCTGCAGTGCATTAAATGCGGTGGTAGCAGCTTTTTCTTTAAGATATTTCATGATCTTCTCACCCTTAGGCGTGCCCAGAGTTCACTCCTTACCGTGGAATCTTCTGGGAGGATTGATGGGGTCTTCAGTATATCAACTTGATCAAGTTCTCTAGCGATCCGATGTGTTGAATCTCTTCGGGCGAACAGGTTGTCTTCGAATGCAACATTCGTCTCTTCTTGATTGCATTTTCAACAAACGGACTAAGCGCTGATCTCTTTCACCTCTTCGGACCACTTGTGATATTCGAATCGGGTCCCAGGCCCAATACGTGGCATTGGGCTTTCTCACCTACAATAGCCCCTCAAAATTTTAATTTTTCCTCGTGTTCGAAGGGAAAAAATGGGATTTTGATCTTATGTCCAATAACAGCATTGAATCTCTGAATTCACACGTGCGTAGGTGCATAAATTTAGGCGCTTCTTTATGGTCGTTGTTGTTGCACCGTTTCCGAGGCGCCATTAATTGCTCTAGGCGGCGTCTTGTCTATGGAATCCAACGGCACGTTACAAATCCAACGGACACGATTTTTCTCGAAATTTGGGCGGGATAAATCCCACCACTTTGCCTGCTTCTATATAAAGTCCCAGAGGGGGTTATTTCCTCTCACTTTGCAAATTTCAGACTTCTCAGCGAACTCCAGCACTCACGCTCCCAAAACTTCTCCTGTCATCTACTCCAACTCGTCCCAGAATCTGCTACGATCTCCCTGCGAATCTAAAGGGCATTCTCCAATTTGATTCTGCGTAAGTTCTTCATTTGAGATTTTCATATTCTTTTCAGTTTGCCTCTTCGGCCATTGGACGTTCGTTCCCCAACCACTATTCTGTGTTGTTCCCTGCTATTTTAACTGAAAATGGGTAGGTTCAAATATCTGGTGAATAGTCCTCCCCAGATAGAGAAGTTTAGGGCGATGTATCGCATTCCCCAGGATGTGGGCTTAAGATATTGCTCTACGGAAGGCTTACTATTAGACCGAGAGGAGGGCGAAGTTGCAATCCCCATTATCGCCTTCTTGGAAGGAGGGATGATCATCCCCATGGATCGGGTCACCAGAGATTATCTTCGAAACCATAGACTTTGCCCTGAGCAGTGTGCGGCTAACGTGTTTAGGATTTTAGGAGCAGTCGACGATCTGAACCAACATATGGGGTTGGGGCTCACCTGGCTCGACGTGGTACACATGTACGAATGTCGTTCCAAACAAGGGTCGGGATACTACCTTAGATCCCGATCTGATGAAGTTAGACTCTTCTCCTGCCTTCCCAAGTCTAACAAAGGGATGAAAGACGACTATCTGATTGTCTCGGGCGCGTGGCATGACGGGCTTCATTGCCCTACCCGGCCAGGAGAGCCAGGTGGGATATCCCCCATATAGGTTTCCCACAATAAACTTAGGGTTTTTGTTTTCAATAATCTGCCTTCTCTATCGTGTTTTAAGTTTTTCTGACCGTTCCGTTTTGATGTTGCAGATAGGGATCACGTTGCTCCTCGGCTGAGCCTTGCGAACACCGCAGCACTTAACTTCCTTCTTCGGTCAGAGCTTTTTGCAAGCGAAGACGGGCAGCTTAGGGCCGTGCATCTCATCCTCAGCTATACTCCGAAGACAAAGGATTTCCAGCCAGTCGGCAACGCGATAACACTTGGAGACCACCGCCTTAATCTCATCGACGTTGCTTGGAAGGATTTTTTGGCTCCATTTGACCTCGCCCCTGTGCCGCATCCAAACCCACAGGGCATTCCGTTGCTCGTCTAGCCTGTTCAGCAGGTCCTTCTTCAGCCGGCAGTAGAGGGAGAAAAAGTAGCCTCTTCAACCCCTTCGCTTGACGAACAGATCGATCAATTCAGGTTTGAAGGGGAAACCTCGGAGGAAGTTCAAATCTTAGCTGCCGACGAGGTTATTGATAGGCAATCAGTTGCTCCTCTAAGGATAGCAGTGCCTGACGACTCCTCTGAAGAAGACATGCAGAGTCTAGTAGACTTGATGAAGAACAAGAGGCCGAAGGCCGTGACCAAGGGTACTGGTACATCCTAGCCCACGGTCAATCTTCCACCACCACCACCACCTCCTCAAGCCCCAACAGATCCCATCTTAAAGCCAATGCCGGATCTGAAAAAGAAAAGGGTCGTGACGGAGACTGAAGAGGGGGAGGTGGCACCTCCGAAGGGGCCCAAGCAGTAAAAGACGGTCCACGACGCAAGAGGCAAAAGGGCCTCTTCTGCTGAGAGTAGGGAAGAACCCCTGGCTGCAGACGTGTGGAGAGGAGCTCGGGTATGGTCCCCGAAGCTGACATTGGATGGTGCAGCCATTCCATACGATGCTTCCCTCAGAAACTATGCTGGAGGGAAGGCTGGACATATTGCAGAGGCACTGGAGCAGCCTCTGCTCCTTCCGAAGGACATGGAGTCCTATCGGCGCTTTAACCAATATGAGCTCTTCCTATCCCTCAAAAGGGATATAGCCATGGTAAGAGAAGTGACACTCTCTCATAGCTCTTATGTGCGTTCACAACTAACATAAAATTATTTGTTTGCCATGCAGATTACCCAACAAATTTACGTGGCTGAAGAGTGGAATAAAAAGAAACATGTTGAAGTGCAAGCAGAGGTCCGTTCTAGGGAAGAGGCCGAGAAGGCATTGGGCAGTGTAAAAGACAAGTGCGCCTGTGTCTCCGATCAACTAAAGGAGGAGACGAATGCAAGGAGGAGTCTGGAGGCAGGTCTGAAGAGTGCTGCAAAGCAGGCCGAAGACCAACGCCAAAAGCTGTACACTACAGAGATCAATCTAGAGACAGAGAAGGCGTTGGTGAAAGAACTTCGGGCCGAACTTGACAAAGCTAAGGATTCTGCTAAATTGGCTAAGGAGGACGCTTAATTGGCCAAGGAAGCAGTTGAGGCTGAGAAGTAGGCTGCCTATAAGCTGGGGGTGCAAGAGACCCAGACGAGGCTGACCGAAGAGTTCGCCATGGTCTGCAGGGAGTACTGCGATGTCAGGTGGGGCAAGGGCCTTGATGCGGCTGAAGTTCCCCCAGAGTCTGCCTTGAGGCAACCTAGGAGTGTTTACTACCACCCTGACATCTGCGACCTGCCAGACACCTTGGAAGCTTCATCGACCGGCCAGAACCTTCCAGTCCCAGCTGAGACAAGCCAGGCACCTCTTCAGATCGATGATGCGGGCGATTCGTCAAAGACTGACCTAGTGCCTCAGACAAAGGCTTAGGTGTCTAAAGGATGCACTTTTTGTACTTGTAATAGTCAGGCCCTATTATCGTTTATTTTGTAACAAAATTATCTCTCTTTAATGAACGAAATGGTTTACTTTTTGTCTTCGTTGTTTTTATGGTATATATTAGATTGCGCCATCATAACTAATAACAACAGTTTGACAACGGAGAATCAATCAAAACTCTGATAATCGCTTAAACATGGCTAAGGGGGCCTCATGATAATAACAGTTGCATCGGAATGTTAATTGGCAGAAGTAATTTGATCAGGACTATTAATGTAGTTGAGCTTAAATTCACATGTTTTGTGAAATTGTAAAGCCAACCACTAGACTATATCAATGACGTAGACAATAATACTTAAGAAAAACTGTTCGTAGATTCACGTTTAAACACTCAAGAGAATCGTAAAGGAGTGTTAACTAACTCAAATCATCTGGTCTGAGGACAACAGGCATGATTGAATTTAAGTTGAATACTTAAGAGGATCGCAAAAGGAGTGTTAACTAACCAAAATCATCTGGTCCGAGGACAACATGCATGATTGAATTTAAGTTGAACACTTAAGAGGATCGTAAAGGAGTGTTAACTAACCCAAATCATCTGGTCCGAGGATAACAGGCATGATTGAATTTAAGTTTAAACATTTAAAAGGATCGTAAAGGAGTGTTAACTAACCCAAATCATCTGGTCCGAGGACAACAGGCATGATTGAATTTAAGTTTAAACACTTAAGAGGATCGTAAAGGAGTGTTAACTAACCCAAATCATCTGGTCCGAGGACAACAGGCATGATTGAATTTAAGTTTAAACACTTAAGAGCATTGTAAAGGAGTGTTAACTAACCCAAATCATCTGGTCCGAGGACAACAGGCATGATTGAATTTAAGTTTAAACACTTAAGAGAATCGTAAAGGAGTGTTAACTAACCCAAATCATCTGGTCCGAGGACAACATGCATGATTGAATTTAAGTTTAAACACTTAAGAGAATTGTAAAGGAGTGTTAACTAACCCAAATCATTTGGTCCGAGGACAACATGCATGATTGAATTTAAGTTTAAACACTTAAGAGAATCGTAAAGGAGTGTTAACTAACCCAAATCATTTGGTCCGAGGACAACATGCATGATTGAATTTAAGTTTAAACACTTAAGAGAATTATTTGCACAATGAAATGGTACCATCACAGAAGGAAAAGTACACTTAGTAATAATACATTTTCAGGTTATTTACATTCCACGGCCGGGGTACTACACGATTATCCAGATCTTCTAAGAAATAAGCCCCAATGCCAGCTCTGGAAGTGATGCGGTATGGCCCTTCCCAATTTGGTCTAAGTTTTCCCTAAGCTGGATTCTTCGCAGTACCCACCATTTTCCTCAACACCAAATCTCCAGGCTCTAAAGGCCTTAGCCTTACATTAGCATCGTAACCCTGTTTGAGCTTTTGTTGGTAATGTGCCAGTTGGATCATCGCCTTTTCCCTCCGTTCTTTAATTAGATCTAAACTCTTTTCCAGCTGCCCATCGTTGCCGATCGGATTAAAAGAGTTGGTCCTGTATGTTGGGAACCCAGTCTCCAAAGGTATGATAGCTTCAGCCCCGTAGGTCATTGAAAAGGGGGTCTCCCCTGTAGACCTGCGAGGCGTAGTTCTATATGCCCATAACACGTGAGGAAATTCTTCCACCCATCTACCCTTAGCATCGTCTAGTCTTTTCTTCAATCCGTTAACTATAACTTTATTGACGGTTTCTGCTTGTCCATTTCCCTGGGGATAAGCAGGGGTAGAGTATCTGTTTGTGATTCCCAGCTCACTACAATAGCTTCTGAAAGCTTTGCTATCAAACTGAAGCCCATTGTCTGAGATGAGGGTATGGGGGACCCCAGACCGAGTGACGATGTTTTTCCAGATAAATTTCTTCACATCTACATCCCTGATGTTTGCTAGAGGTTCAGTTTCGACCCACTTGGTGAAATAGTCCGTGCCAACCAGAAGGTACTTCTTATTTCCAGTTGCCTTAGGGAATGGGCCCACGATATCCAAGCCCCATTGAGCGAAAGGCCATGGTCTGGAAAGTGGATTAAGGGTGCCTTCAGGTTGATGTATGCTCGGCGCAAACCGCTGGCATTGGTCACACTTTTTGACATACTCGTGGGCCTTCTTCTGCATATTCGGCCACCAATAACCTTGAGTAATAGCTCGGTGAGCTAAGGATCTCCCACCAGTATGGCTTCCACAGATCCCTTCATGCAATTTCTCTAGTAGTGGTTCAGCAGGATGCATGCACAATAAGTATGGGCCTGAATAGGAGCGCTTATAAAGTTTATGGTCCTCAGACAACCAGAAACGAGTAGCTTTCCTCCGTACTTTATCTGCTTCCCCTTTTTCTTCGGGCAATACATCATCCTTCAAGAACTTGATGATAGGGTCCATCCAGCTTAGGGCGGCCCTGATGTGATGAACCTGGACTGCTTCTTTTCTTAATTCCGTAGGTCCCTTCATGTCCTCAATGAGAATGACCCTTGGTAATTCTTGCGCCGAAGAGGTGGCGAGCGTGGCTAAAGAATCGGCATGCATGTTGTTGTTTCTGGGGATGTGCCACAGGTTAAAAGTTTCAAACTTGGTCTGCAGTGACTTGGCTCGACTCAGGTCCCCCTGCATTCTTTCGTCCTTCGCCTCGAATTCCCCTTGTACTTGACCGACAATTAATCTTGAGTCCGAGAACATCTGGACTGACTTTTCTCCCATCTTTCGTACCATCGTCATCCCCATTAAAAGAGCCTCATACTCTGCCTCATTATTCGTCGCTGAGAAATCCAGCTTTAAAGCCTTTTCAATGACAATTCTTTCTGGGGATATCAGCACTAGCCCCACCCCTGAACCTCTCTGATTCGATGCGCCGTCCACGTACACTTCCCAGGGCAACGGGCTCTGCAGAGAAACCATGCCAACGGACCTTCCATCCAGGCCCGGTGTTAGTGTTATCTCCTTTAAATGGGGTTCCGTGAACTCGGTGACCAAGTCAGCAAGGACTTGGCCCTTCACTGATGTGCGAGGCATGTACTTGATATCGAAAGCTCCTAGGATCGTACCCCATTTGGCAATCCTTCCAGTGTAGTCGGCGCTTCGGAGTATGGCCTTGAGCGGTAGCTGGGTGAGGACTACAACGGTGTGGGCTTGGAAATAGTGAGGCAGCTTCTTCGTCCCTAGCACTATAGCCAGGATGGCCTTTTCCAGCGGCAAATAACGAATTTCAGCTTCATACAATGACTTACTTACGTAGTAGATGGGTTTTTGTATACCACAGTCTGTCCGGATCAACACTAAGCTTACTGCATTAGGAGCTACAACGATGTATGCAAATAAAACCTCATCTGGCTTAGGACTGGACATAATTGGAGGTCGAGCTAGGTAGTCTTTAAGTTGCTGAAAAGCAACAGCGCATTCCTCAGTCCATTCGAAACCCTTCCACTTGTTGATCAGCGAGAAAAAAGGTCTACACCTGTCAGCTGATCTGGAAATGAACCTATTAAGGGCGGCAGTCATTCCTGTCAGCTTCTAGATTTCCTTAGGGTTCCGAGGAGCTCGTAAGTTGTTGATGGCTTTTATCTGGTCGGGGTTAACTTCAACCCCCCTATGAGTCACCATATATCCCAAGAACTTGCCTGATCCTACACCAAACGAACACTTGGACGCGTTTAAGCGTAATCTGTGTCCCCTCAGAATTTCAAAAACGTCCCTGAGGTCCCCAATGTGTCTTGCAATAACTTTGCTTTTTACCACCATGTCATCAATATAAACCTCCATGCTTTTACCCAACTGCAGTTCAAACATTCTGGTCATCATCCTCTGATAGGTAGCCCCTGCGTTTTTCAGGCCGAACGGCATTACCTTGTAGTGGTAATTCCCCACCGGGGTTACGAAAGCTGTTTTCTCCTGATCACCGTGAGCTAGTGGTATTTGGTGGTAACCTTGAAATGCGTCTAGGAAACTCATCCGAGGGTGTCCAACGGTAGCATCAACTAGTTGGTCTATCTTCGGTATTGGAAATGGATCCTTCGGACAAGCCCTGTTAAGGTCTGTGAAATCTACGCACACTCACCATTTTCTGTTTTTCTTCTTTACTACCACTGTGTTAGCCAGCCACTCAGGATAAAAGATTTCCTTAATAGCCCCCGCCTGCTTGAGTTTCATCACTTCTTCCCTGACCGCGTCTGCGTGTTCCCTTGATGGACGCCGGAGCCGTTATTTCTTGGGGATGATTGCGGGGTTAACGTTCAGATGATGGCAAATGAACTCCGGACTTACTCCTGGGGCTTCTGCTGAGTCCCATGCAAACACATCAGCGTTGGTTCTGAGGAATTCTATCAACTTTTCCTTCTCTTGAGGAGGCAGCATGGATCCAACTTGAAAGAATTTCTCGGGGTCGTCATCAACAACTACCCTCACTAGGCTTTCACATTCTGCCCTTTTGGCCGTTGTTTCGGTGTCCAGCACCGAAGGTTTTAACTGCTATAAACCCTCATCGCTACGATCCGAGGACTCAGCCTGAGGTTTGTGCTGGATAGCTGCCACTAGACATTGTCTAGATGTAGATTGATCTCCTCGGATCTCCTCAATTCGCCCTTCGGATGGATATTTAACCTTTTGATGAAGCGTGGAGGATACAGCCCCGAGGGTATGAAGCCAAGGTCTAGCCACTATTGCGGTGTAGGGTGAGTAGGCATCCACCACTATAAAGTCTACCTCCACCGTCTCAGACCCAGTTTGCACGGGTAGTCTGATCTGGCCTTTCAGGATGACCACTTTACCATCAAAACTCACCAGAGGGGAACTGTAAGGTGCCAAGTCTTCGAGAGTCAAGTTCAGCCCCTTATAGAGGTCCGGGTACATTATTTCTACAGCGCTGCCCTGATCCACCATTACTCTCCTCACGTCGTACCCCCCTATTCTGAGAGTAACCACTAGAGCATCATCATGCGGCTGTATAGTTCCGATTTTATCATCCTTCGAAAAGCCCAAAACGGGTATAGCCCCTGTCCTAAGCCTCTTCGGCTCTCTGTTAACACTCTCTGAGGGCAGCCGAGCAACTGACAATACTCTGGATGGGCAAGACCCTATTCTCCCTGGTGCGGCAAAGATAACATTTATTGTGCCCAAAGGGGGTTTCACAGGGTCCTCTCTCCGAGACCCTGCGTTTCCTTGGTTTCCCTGACCATATGAGTGGTGCAAAAGTTGTTTTAGCTTGCCCTCGCTAACAAGTTGATCCAAATGGTTCCACAAACTCCTACAGTCTTCAGTAGTATGCCCATGGTCAAGATGATATTGGCAGTAGAGATTGTGGTTGCACCTTTCAGGGTTTTCGGCCATCTTGTTTGGCCTCTTGAAGAAAGGCTCATTCTTGATTCTCTCCAGAACTTGGTGCACGGGCTCACGAAATACAGCATTGACTGCTTGAAAATTCGCTGAACCCTGTCCGACCCAATCCTTTCGCTGCCGGTTATGGCTCTGTCGGTCCGACCTGAAATCCCTTCTCTTCTGAGGGATAACCTTATCCTTGCCTTTACTCTGCTGTTGGTCTTCTTCAACTCTTTTGTACTTGTCAATTCTATCCATCAACTGGCGTACATTGGTAGCAGGTTTGCCCGTTAGGGACGTCCTCAAGAGATGTTCAGTGGGAAGGCCTAGCTTAAAAGAGCTGATGGCCACCAAGTCACAGTCTTCTTCCATCTCATTATACGTTTCCCAGAACCTATCTGAATATGACTTCAAAGTTTCACCCTCCCTCATGCTGGCGGACAATAGGGAGGCCATTGATTGCGGAACCCTTCGGCACGTGACAAAACGCGACCCAAATGTCTGAGTTAGCTCTTGGAAAGAGCTAATAGTGTTTGCTTTCAGACTATCAAACCATCTAATGGCTATTGGTCCCAAGCTGGATGGGAAAACCTTGCACATTAGGGCATCGTCCCTAGAGTGAACGGCCATTCGTTGGTTGAAATGACTCACGTGTTCCACTAGGTCTGTTTGGCCATTGTAGATGGTGAATGTAGGCTGGTGGAAATGCCGAGGAAGTCTGGCATTCTCGATGTTACATGTAAAAGGAAATCTGAAAATCTGATCCAGAGCTTTGCTCATGGTATCGTTCCCCACGCCCCTAGGGAAGGGGTTCTGAGGGTTCCTCTCACGATGGTGCATTTCCTCATAGGGAAAAGACTCACTGACTGGTGTTTGAAGCTTCTGCCTGTAGTTAACGTCCCGTTCTTCCTCATAATCCTCATCAGAGTACGAGGAAATGCACTTCCTCTTTGCATGGCGCAGCTTTCTCCTTAGCCTTTCAATTTCCAACTGCATGCCTTGATTTTTCTCTGCATGGGACATGTGGCTCTCTCCATGTGACTGATTTTGATCGTCATATGCGGTGTGTACGCTGCCTTCACGATCCTGTCTCCGTTCCAGATTAAGAAAAGGATCGGTGTGCTGAGATGATTTGGACTCCATTGGTTGTTGCCTCAGTTCAGCCGTTTCTGAGGTGTTGCTTCCACCTTTGCTCAAGCTGTTCCCACAGACAGCGCCAATTGTGGGGTCAATTTTTGATGGGCCAAGTATGGACTTTGTAGACTCAGCCCAATGAAACCCTTAACAATAAATTTGTATAGAGTGGATTGAACAACTGGGCTAAAAATGGATTCAACAACGGTTCAAACAGACAAACAAGGGACAAAATGGAGTTCAGACTAGCATTCAGTAGGGATCCTCTTGAATCCAAAGAGGTTAGGATTTTACAGACTTAAATCACTAAAATCTTTTCTCCCCCTTTTCTGTGAGACCTATTTCCTTTATATATACACCTTCCATCTCATCTTCACCGTACACTTGTTCTTCAACTAAGCATTCACTGAGTACTAGTCACATCAGAAGTTTGCTTTAATCTGCCGTGAGTGGTAGTGGTTAAGGTTGCACTGTTCAGGTGTTTTCTCCACATAAATGCGGCCAGGAAAGTTGCTACAGTGCATTAAATGCGGTGGTAGCAACTTTTTCTGTAAGATATTTCATGATCTTCTCACCCTTAGGCGTGCCCAGAGTTCACTCCTTGCCGTGGAATCTTCTGGGAGGATTGCTGGGGTCTTCAGTATATCAACTTGATCAAGTTCTCTAGCGATCCGATGTGTTGAATCTCTTCGGACGAACAGGTTGTCTTTGGATGCAACATTCGTCTCTTCTTGATTGCATTTTCAACAAACGGACTAAGCGCTGATCCCTTTCACCTCTTCGGACCACTTGTGATATTCGAATCGGGTCCCAGGCCTAATACATGGCATTGGGCTTTCTCACCCACAGAAATCATACTTTAAACAAATCTAAGTGTATATGTGTGTAAAACTTCCTTATGTAGACTTTAACCCTAGCCTTTGTCCTACCCAACTCCGCGGGAACTTGTACTTATAGTTCTTGTGAAGTGACTATCATACCAAGGATGCGTGATGGTATTTGTTTTTCACTTTTCAATGATGGAAAAAAGTGAACTTCACTTTTAGTTAGTCACATTTTTATTTGTAATATAAAATGAGTAAATAGGAAAAAGAGTTAAAATTGTATAATCATTACGATGCAATTCTCTAAGTAATTCAATTAATCTCAATTTTTTTTCCTTACATATAAAGTTGATGATGAATAATTAATAACAAAATAATATAATAAGTGTGACAAAGTCACTTTTAATTAATGTTATCTTTACTAATTTAATTGATAAAGTAAAATCAGACAAAATAATTTTTCTATCATCTTATATTTTTCTCAACCAAGAAAAATAAATTCATATTAGACATATATACTAAAAAACTGAAATCTTTTTCATCTTTCAATTTTTCTATCTTCTCTCTCCTTTTTTTTTTTTTTTAATCCTACCATCCATACAAATCCTAAACATTTATCTATTAAAACAGTAAATATATGTGTTAAAGAAACTCTTTGTATAGGATCATTCCCATTGGTGTAAAATCCATATAAATTTATTTAAGATGATATTGTTGGAGGAGGACGAAATCAATGGTGCCAATTCTAGGCACTTTCTGCCTCCGTTGGGTTTGGGTTTGATCTCAACAACGTTTATCTCAAATCGGTTAGGGTTTGGGTCTCGAAGACTAGTAGGATGTTGTGCTGTTGGGGTTTGAAAATCAGGGTTTCCGTTGATGAATTTTTCTTGTCGCCGACCGGGTTTGATTTTGGCTTTATTTTTTATTTCCATTAATGGATTTTCCATGCTTCCGTCTTGTTGACTAGGTTTGATATTAGGTTTGGGTAGCAGTTGAAATTGTACAAATTCCATGTTTGAGAAGTACTTTAATACCTATTTATAAGAACAAGGGGGATATTGAAAACTGTACAAATTATCATGGAATTAAACTTGTTAGTCAAACTATGAAACTTTGGAAAAGAGTGATTAAATAGAGTTTAAAAAAAGAAATAATGACATTTAAGAATCACTTTTGTTTTATTCCATGATCTACCACGGAAGCTATTTTCTTACTGTCAAATGAAAAAATATAGATAGGCCTATAAAGTTCTCCAAATGGTGTTATTGATCTAGGGAAAGTATATGATAGGGTCCCTAGAGATGTTATGTTGTGAGTTTTGGAAAAGAAATGAGTTCCTATAAAGTATATTAAGTTCTGAATAGTCTTTTGCCAATATTTCGCAAGTCACTTCGCGACTTGGCCAACTTATGAGTGACTTGCAAAACTCTCTACCTGGAGGATTTTAAAGAGTGCTTTCCTCATTTCTTTACGCATACTATATAAGCCCACTTTACCCATGAAATTGTAAGGAGACTTTCAGAGAGAAAACCCTAGCAATACACTTGAGAGTTAGAGATTGTAAACCCACAATCATCTACACAATTTCTCTTAGTTTTCCTCTACTCCTACCTCTCCAATTACATATCCTTGAGAGGTTCTTAGCCCAAACACTTACCTCACCCAATCTAAGTATTGAGAGAAGTTTTGGTACGTGCGGAAAGTATTGGAAGAAGTCATTAATTGGCAGATGCAATTTGGAGCTAATTGCGAGATCCAAATAACTAGTGAAGACATGGTTTGGTGAAGTCCATTGGTAGCTGGAACTTTGAGGGTTCAAGGACATTGAATATATTAGGCTTGGAAGGTCTTATTGATATTTTCGTACTCCAACTTTATTCACTAGTGGATCGATTTGGCTTGGAGGGCCGCGGAGAGGTTTTTTGCCGAGTGTTTTGGTTTCCTCTTCAATAACATGTTTTGGTGTTATCTTGTGTTTGCATCTCTCTTCCCTTACTCTTTATGCTTTACATTTATTATTTATTGTATTTGCATATGCTATAGAGTAGTTCTAGCCTTATTGCGTTATACTTACTCTTATTCTGCACTTAGTTAAGTAGGGTAAAAGCAATTTAGCCGTTTGTTTAAAATTGGGGGTCTAAACAAGCGATAGTGTTTCTTATTCGAATAAAAATAAATGAACAAATTCTAAAATTTTAATGCTCAGTTGGAATCGACTCATTTTCATTTCTCATGAGAGCATGGACCCTAGAGATCCAATGGTGGTGCAGTTTTTGTCCATAGTGAGATCAATAGTTGGAATGAGTTTTGCAAAGACAAAACGTGGAAAAGGTTAGTAGCAAAAGATATTATTGAATTTCATTTAAGGCTGTATTCTAGTGTTAACACCAAAAAAAAAAAAAAAAAAAAGGTGTCCTTCCAGGACTGCCCACCAGTCTACTGGCTGCTTAGCCACCACCACTACACTGTGTTGGCCGTGCCATGACACATTCCCAGACAAAAGCGATTTTTGTTTTGTTTTTTACTTCCTTTGGCACTCCCATCTGGATAAGAGCTGGACTTGTCACTTACCAACCTCTATAGAATGCACCTAGTGATTTTAGCTCATGTTTATCTCTTTTGGGTGGGATGTCATCTCAACAGAACATTTGTCTCAAAAAAGCTTGAGTAGGAATCCCAAAATAGGCTCCCCTTTCTCCCCACCGCCAGACCACATTTTCTCTTACCTTTGACCCGTGGCCCACCTCTCCTGTATTGGTTGGGTATAGGTAGTTAGTGCCTGAGCCTTATGTGCGTGCCCCACTTCCATATGTGTCCATTGATTTTCTGGCTTTCATGAGTTTGCTATTGCCTACAGGTTTGTCTGACTCTACTGCACGCTTTGGTGCTTATTTAACTCTTGTGGCGTCGATGAGTTCTTGGGTCTTTATTCTTTGCATCTCATTTCTTCTTCGGGCTGAGCATTGCTTGGGTGTGGGCTTTCTCTTCTTTAATTCGGTCCATGTCTCCTTTCATCCTTTGTCCGTGGGCTGGTTGGTGCTCCTGCCATGCCACTGCATTGTTCCTGCTATGATATCATTTACCCCTTGTTTACCTTATTACTTCTGGGCTTGTGGTCTAAAGTGTCTGCGCTGCCAATTTCATATACTATTCCTTCCTTTAGTTTCTACTGCCCAGCATTCCTGCTGGGCCAGTTCATACAACATCTCGAGCTTCCCTAGCTCATTTTTATTCCTTAGGCATCCTTGGCCTGTTTTATTCCTTGGGCCAGGGGCGGCGCCACGTTAAGGCCAGGGTGGTCCTGAATTTTTTTTTTTTTTTTTTTTTTTTGTATATATAATAATTTAAAATTTTTTATTTGTCTACCCATTAAAAAAAATTTGGGAACACCTTCAGTTTTTTTTTATTTTTTTTTATTTTTTTTTATGACAATAAAATTAAATTTTGCTCCATTATTTGTTCTACTTTCAAGCAAAAAGAAAAAGCCAAAAAAAAAAAAAAAAATTTTGAACTAAAATCTGAAAAAAAAAAAAAAAAAAAATTGTAACATAGCAAGCCCACTGCCAACCCCAGGGAAAAAAAGCCCAACATCAATCCTAAACAAAACTAACCCCATACAGATTTTTAAATCAAAATAATTAATTTTCTATTAACTAAATACCCAATCGGGCCAACCCAAACGGATTCTCAAAAAAAAAAAAAAAAAAAAAAAAAAAAACCCCAAACAAAACCCAATACGCATTCGCTGATTGATCAAAATCATCAAATGGTAAAGCAAAACTGAAATCAGAAATCTTAACCTAAAGGAAAAAAAAATCTCATCAACGACCAAGCTCCAAGCACATCGGCGCGACGGCACCTCCGCCTCAAACTCGAGTAACGGTGACGGCGAGATCGGAGATTGGCTTAGAGATTGCTTGGCTTGGCCTCGTTGCCTTGAGTCCTCGCCTCGACATGCTGCCATGGTGCCGCCCCTCAGGCCTCAAGGTATTTCAGTTCTTTACTTCTCTCTCTTTTTCTCTATCTTATCTTACATCTTTGGCTTTGCTGTGCTCTAAGAGTGAGAGCGGAGCTCTCTCTCACTTTCTCTTTGAACTAAAATGAGATTTTCTCTCTGTTTCTCTATGTCTAATTGCCTTTACTTTATAACTTTATTTGACATTTTGACTTTATTGGTTCGTGAGTTTGTCATTTTGTGTATTGTGTATTTTGTGTGTTGTGAATGTTTTATATGTTTAATGTTTTGTGGAATGTTGATTGGCTTTGGCTCTTGTGATTCTTGTTTGTTGAGTGGGGGGTGGATGGGGGCCATAAGGCCGTGGGGTAGGATATTTGATTTGGGGAAGTGGACAGGTAGAGGCAGTAAAGGCATGCAGAGGCAGTAAAGGCTAACTAACCAATATATTATAAAAGACAAAAAATTAAATTATATTAGGCACTAAGTAGTGGGTTGAGCTGTTGATAATGCACATGGGGTGTGTGCTAATGTACAGTAGGGTGTGTGCTAGACTGCTAGTAGTCAGTAAAGAAAAATAATGAAGCAACTAAACAACAATAATTAATAATAACCAATACATTATAAAAGACAAACAAATTAAATTGTGTAATTTATGCTTCTTAAGGAACACCCTAAAAAAAATTCCTAGAGCTGCCACTGCCTTGGGTGTCCTTGGCCCATTTCATTCTTTCCTACTTCTTACATTCCCATAGACTTTTACTAAATCTTTTGGGCTTCCTTGACCCAATTACCACATCCTTTACCTTTGGGTTTATTGGCCTTCAAACCAATCACATTTACTAATTCTTTTCTTTGGGCTCCTCCAGCCTGTTTTTATTTTCTTTCTATTTCTTATGATTCCCATGGACTTACTATTTCATTTTTTGGGGCTTTCTTGGTCCGTTTGCTTTCTTTGGGGCCACTTTACTATTTTTTAGGCCTGTGGACCATTATTCCTGCCATTCTGGCCCAATGGTCTTTACTTTACTATTTTCTTTCTCCACCTTTTTCATATTGTTGGGTTTCTTCTGCCATTGGGCCATTTTGCCAAAAATGGGCATCAGCGATCTTCTATCTCACTTTCTTTACTTTTTATGTTTCATTTATGTTTTCAACAACAACTTACTATTTGTTTGATTTAATTTTCTTTTATTTCTATTACATTAATTATTTTATAAGGAAAGAAAAAATAATGTTGCAAATTATGATTAGTAGAATATAAAATATAACACATAAAATGGGTCAAATGAATTTTTTCCATCCCAAGCCTGGGGTGGCTCCACATTGTGTCTAGGTGGTCATAGGACCACCCTAACTTGGAAAAAAAAAATTATTATATATAAATTTTAAAAAATTTATGACTTTTTTATCCTTAAAAAAAATTGTGACCATCCTCAAAAAATTTTTTTGGCACAACATAATAAAACTTTGGACAAAGTTCAGCAACAAACTTGTAGACTTGTAGTATTGTAGACTAAGGTTACAACTCCATTCAATATATTTTTATTGAATGTGAATTTTGACATATCCAATATTGGATTACATTTTTTTTTTCTCTCATATCCTCTATACTTGCAAAATAAGATAAAAAATTAATAATTATATCATCAATAAGATATTTAAATTTCGAGTTTTTGAGTCTAAAATTAGAAATAAAAAATAAGTTTATAGATCGAATGGTAAATAACATCCGATTAATTGGCATGAAATTTGACATGTGTTTTAAGAACATAAAAAACATACAATTCAATGGTTATATTTTCAAAATATGTAACCATATTAATTTGCTTAGTAAGAGTTGTAGCCTTATACTACAACTAAGTTTGTAACCAAACTTTGGACCCCTTAATAATATATTAAGTCTTGGCAAAAAACCAAAAAAAAAAAAGGCCCAAGAAAAATGTTATTTTAACTAAAATTTTAAAAGAGACATAGTTTGCAGTATTAATAATGAGACTATTATGCAACGATTTTAAAATAAGAAAATTCGTAAAAGGAAATTGTAAGATTTTATGTATTTGCGTGTGTTTTTTTTTTTTTGGTAAATATATGAAGTTTTTTTTTTTTTTTTTGGTAGTAATTGGTTCCCAATTACCGCGGTTCGACTGGCCAGTTCAATTTGAATTTCAAAACCGAGAACTACCCAAATACAAGTAAAGTGCATTTTGTCAAAGAATATATCAACACATGAAAAATATGACCCTAACAATAGTCTTGATCGTGATCTATTAATTAAGAATTTAAGATAGATATAACCTACACTGAGCAACTCTGCAAATCCTAAAGGATACATATGACAACTTTGGTGAAAGTCAGTGTAAAAGCCAATGGGTTCTATAAGGCTGAAATGCTTTGTTAGTTTTCATGTTGCTTAACCTTGACTCTTAAGTCAAGAGTTGTTTGGTACATATGTTTAAACAAATATTTTCAGTTTTTAAACAATACTAGTCGCAGACCAGCGCTTTGCACGTGATAATTTTTTTGATGAAATACTATTTTAGTCCCTAAACTTCATAAAGAGTTTTTTTTTTTTTTTTTTTTTAAAGAAAAGTTTTATCATATTTTCATAATCTTGTCTATAACTTTTTTTTTTTTTTTTACCATTATCATATATTTATTGGTTGATGATTTGCATAACATAGACATTAAATAAGAGGTAGAACTATTCATTAAATTTTTTTAAGTTATGGTGTATGAAGATTAAGATTATATATATATATATAATTTCCCTAGTTAGAGTTTGATTAATTTTAAGTTTAAATTTTGTATTATTAGATTTAATTGTTGATTATTGATTTAATTAAATAAATGTAATGGATGATTTTATTGCACTATAAAGTTTTCAATGTCCTTTATATAGTCACCTCTATTTTATTTCTTACTCCTCTTGACCACCTTTTATTTTTCAAATAATGATTATTAATTGACGTTTGATTTCATTTCTTTTTTTCTTCCTTCATGAAAGGCCACAAACTGAATGACACCTTGTGTTTAATTAACCAATTAATTAGCTAAGTGAATTAATTAGGTTCAATTAACATGCAAACGCATGGCAGCACAAACAAATCACCGAATAACTAAATATGCAGCGGAAAATAAATGACACGGTGATTTGTTCACGAATGGGGAAAACCCTAATGGCAAAAACCCCACCGGGTGATTTTCAGGTCACCACTCCCGAAACTCCACTATTATCAAATCAAGCGGTTACAAATAAGGAATCCCAAGTACCTTACCAACCTACAGTTGAACCCTTACCCCAATACCCAATCAGACTTGATCTGTAGTGACAGTTCCCTCTTTTGATGCACGGCTCCCAAGTACGTGACTAACCAGATGCGGATCCCAGTATGCGACTTCAAACACCAACTTTAGAAAGAGAGGTTGGTTGCAAAGTTCTTCAGTTCATCCTATGCGATGAAGATCTAGAAGATGCTTGGTCACAAAACCCTATGGTGCAAATACACAGCAACTTCTTCAGAGAAGATGAACTAGGTCAAGAATTTCGTCTTTGATCACAATTTTCTTGAACAAGGATTGCTTAAATCTTTTGCAACTTGTGTCTATGTTGACGGCTCTTAAAACACTCCATTTATATGTTTAGGGTTAGAAGAAAAGAAGGCCCAAAAACATATTCACGGATCCCAAGAAAATCAGATTGAAATTCTGACTTTTTAAATCTCGATAGATAGCAGGTGTCGAGGTAGCTATCGAGCAGGTATCGAGCTTTAAAAACTGTGCACTTCAGCTTACTTTTTCTTGGACAGACTTGATGACTTCAACACTTGATCTTGAAACCTTGTTTCTTGAAGTATTAAAAACACCTAGAACTACCCAATTACAAGTAGAGTGCGTTTTGTCAAAGGATTAGCCAATTTACATAAACATTATGACATATGTTCTTAACATGTGAACACATATGTCCTAACAATCTCCCCCTTTGGCAATCCGTGACAAAACCACAACAAACAAATGAACATATGAGAGAAGTCATAAATCACTAAACTCATATTCACTTGTTGAATACAATAAAATCTATCCTAACACAAACTCTTGAAAAACTTTGCAAGAAGAGAGTTTATGGCAAATAGACTTTGACAACCTGTATTTCTGAAACACTTTTAAACAAAACTCATCAAGGCATCTTGTGTGAAACAGAAATAATTAGATTGCATACAAGTATAAAGAACATGTATCTAAAGATAGAAAAGAAACAACACATGAAAAGATAGGTGAAAAAAAAACATACATCCACATATAGAGAAAAATAAGTACAATGTATGTAAACTGGTCACAAGACCTCATATACCAGATCAATGTATCTAATAAGAACAGAAAAGAAAAGATACATCAAGACCTCACTACATCCCTCAAAAATATGAACACTCCCCCTAACAAAAATGTCCTATACTAGCTCTCCCCCTAAGATGACTACTCTCATAGTCCAAAACTACTCCCCTTTTTTGTCACGAATGACAAAGGGTAGTGTGTCATGTAGACATCTCATCAGTAGAGCTAGCATCTCCATCATCATCATCCGAAGCATCATCGTCATCACCATCATCATCATCATCCTCAGCATCAGAATCTGAAGCGACTGGTGGAGGTGGTGGAGGAGAAGCCTCAGAAGCAAAATCACCCATGGTCGCCTGCCGTCATGCAATATAACGAACACGAACGTTCACCTGATACAACTCAGTGGTGAGTGTATCAAGGCGAGCATCCATGCGCCGCAGCTGCGCCATGATATCTTCAAGAGATACATCGCCTGAAGAAGAAGGAGGAGCCGATGTAGATGGAGCTGATCTGGATGGAGCCGAACGCGAGGGAGGAGTGGAATCCGGCTGTCGTGACCTAAACTGTGCCTCACTACATTTTACGGTAGCGGCATCTATGGCAGATATGTGTGTGAAGTGGTCGGACACAGGGAAAGGGATGGAAAAATGGCGTAGAATCCTCGTGATAGCGGAAAGAAAGATGAGTTTATCACGGGACGCCGCATCTAAATGAACATCTATGATAGAGAAAATGAAGTGTGAAGGAAAATCTATCGTAAGATGCTCAAGTAGAGATAACAAAAATCGAGCACGAGGCTCTGTGATAGAGTTATAGTGAGAAAGAGGATGAAGTACAAAAGTCATCACCATGTTTAGGAATCTAGGACCTTTAGCAAAAGGTCTACATGATGTATACTGATGCTCACCCCAGTTAGAAGGGCGCTCACAAAAAGCAGAAATGAGCTCATCCTTGGACACAGTCCTCAGTCGCTCACATGTAGGATAGTCAGGAAACTCTATCCTAGGGACTCTAAGTACATCTGCAACTAGCTGTGGTGTGACAGGGATGCGCGTACCTCGAACGCGAGTGAAAAAGAGAGGTACTGAACGATCGATCCCGTGCATGTTGGAGTAAAACTCCTGAATCAGCACGAGAGGACAGGTGACCGGGACGTCACACAGTGACTCCCATCCCCTACTGTGAATGACAGAGGGAAGGTCAGTGTCGGCGAAGTCCGCCAGAATGACTTGGCGTTCCGAATGAACACCTTGTCTAGAAAAGTTCTCAGTAAATGCCTTGTGGGCATCTCCATCATGGAACCGAAGGTTAAGAGGAGTAGAATCAGAAGAAGAGGAAGCTCCAGAACGCAGAGGGTTCCGAGCTGGAGTGGATTTACGTTTGGGTGCCATAGACACTACTAACGTAAAAGAATGAGAACGAGATAGAGAGGGAGACAATCAGAAAAGTCCCAAACAGTTCAAATATGATAATATGTTGAACAAAAAGTACGTATGCATGGGAATGCATGGACATGTGACATGCAAACTTAAAAAGCATCATGGGCTCAGCCCAATCCAAACCTAGCAGCACACATACAAGAAATACACATCTAAATGCATGAAAATATCATTCTAATGCACATGGAATGCAATGTATGACATTTTAAAAACATTTGAGTGAAAAACCAACCCAAAATTTCAAGAAAAACTCATCAATTTTGAAAAACCCCAAAATTTTCAAAAACTTCAAAACCTAAGATTCAAAATCATGAAATGCATGAAGAATGAGGGATAAAAAGATCATACCAAGTGATTTGAAGCAGGGAAGGGCCGAAAATCACGTTGGATGAAGGTTTTGAGTGAGAAAAATTGGTTTGGGAGAAGAAAAGCCTCGGATAGATCGAAAAGAGATCGAGGAAATGAGAGAGAAATCGCGACAGATCCTTATATAGGCACCTCAGTAATTCTCGACAGCTGAGGTGTCGAGAGGTATCGAGGAAGCTGTCGAGGAAGGTATCGAGGAGAAAAGCCTTCGACAGCTGAAGGTGTCAAGGAGGTGTCGAGGTACAAGACCAATTTCAGAGATCAGAATCTCGATCGATCGACAAGGTATCGAGGAGATATCGAGGAGACAGGAGAAATCTCGATCGATCCATCAGGTGTCGAGACGGGTGTCGAGATTGCGATTAGAAAAAGTTTGAGAAGCTCGACAGATGATCAGGTATCGAGGAGGTGTCGAGGAGGTGTCGAGCCAGCTTTTCAAAGCAGTTTTTCGAGAAGTGAAAAACACAAACATGAATGCAATCAAAACATGCACCTCAATCATGATCCAACCAACATAATAAGCTCTCAAAAATCATCTCTCAATGAAAATTTAAGCACATGGATCTCCCAAAAACTCACACACACACTAAACAAGTCTAACAAATTTTATATTTCAAAAATAAGTCATGACAGTTTAGTGAGCATACAAAAGTACATGTAAAACCTTTGTGATGGCCAAATCACATTGTACCTGCATATGTATCAAAAGTAGCAAAGAATATTGCGTGTTGTGTGTGCAAAACATCGCAAGATTGCATATGTGTATACATGTTATGACGATCTGAGATATGAGAAAATAACTTTAACTCACACACAATCATAACTGTTTGATGGGGACTATCACCTTCGAGGTACATCCTATAACTCCCACATCTCCTATAATACACGCTTGCAACCATGTTTTAAAGCATTTTTAATCTTTTTGCTTTTTATTTCTTTGCATATTTTCTTTTTAAACATATCATACATGGGTTTATGAGAAAGAAAAGAAATACCCATTGATATTTGACATTTCAATTTTGCTATGCCTAAGCACACAAATGTCATTGACATCACACTTTTGCTATGCCGAAACATACAGATGTCATTAATGATTGGTGGGCAACAGTGGTGAGATGGTTATTTATGCCTTTCTCTTAGGATTTTCTAGTCCTACCCGTCAAAAAGAGTGATATGAGTGTTAAGTTTAAGAAATAACCTAATCTTACTCATCACAAACAAGAGCCACAAAGCTCACTTGCTTAGTTGTGCATAAAGATGCTCATCTAAGCTACAAGAGATACAAAGTTTAGAAAACTTTGTTTCATTGGCCATCCAAGGTACACAAGTACCAAAGTACACAAAACACACACTGTTTTTGTATTTTTCAATTTTTTCAATTTTTTTTTATTTTATATGAAAAACAAAATAAACAAAACTGAAAGTAAACACACAAAAACATGTTAAGCAAAGCAAAAACAATGCATAAAACTAGACTGACTCAGCAGAAATGCAAAACCCACAAGCAATGCAACAAACAAAAAAAACAAGAAGGTAGAAGAAAGTGATAAAATCACTTTGAGTCCTTTTTCTTCCACACCTTGGAAGAACCTTTCCTTTGATTAAATCCTTGAACCGGCGGTGAGGGGGAAGAATTAAAACCGTTCAAGTTCGAAAGGATCATGAGGGCTTTCAGAAGATCTCCAAGAGGAGCAAGAGAGGATTGAAGCTGATTTTGGTTTCCAGATGCTGTCATACTGTTGCTCTGTTGGGTGGCTAGCCACTTGTAGCAATTTGGTCGAGTATGACCGGCAGCTCCACAATGATGACAGAGATGCTGCTTCTTTTGTTTAGGCTTTTGAGAGTTAGCCTTCTTAGCCCTAGGGTTTTTAGCATCTTTCTTATCTAACTTAGGGGGTGCTCCTAAGATGGATTTACCCTTGTCTATGTTCTTACTAGCTAATTCAGATTTATCATCAATGTTCTCAATTTTAACAGCATTAGCAGGAGGAACAAAAACAGTAGAACTAGTAGAAGCAGAATTAGAGAAAGAAAGACCATACCCTAAACCTGTTCGATTTGAAGTAGATTTCTGGTTGCTGAGCATCTCATCAAGTTTTGCACTTGAAGTCCTCTCCAGTTGAGCTCTGACTTGAAACAGCTCTGCTTCAAGCTTCTTGGTCTTCTCAGCCAGGAAGTTATTTTCAAACCTCAGTGCTCCAATAGTTTGATTCGCCTCATCAAACTTTGTGGAAAATTCTTCTCGATCAAGTTCCACATTATTGAGCTTCTTGGTGGCCAGCCTGTATAACTTCTCATGCTTTTCAGAGAGCTTGTAAAGCTTCTCTTAGGCTGAATGGATATCATCTTTGTCATCCATCTTCTCACATTCAGTATCCACCAATTCTTCTTCCGGTTCCACTTCTTCAACAATCCCTTCAGTAGGATTAACTGTGGCAGTGAAGGCATTCAAGATTCCGTCATCTTCACTATCGGAATCATCTTCAGGCTCAGTGTCACTGAGGGTTGCAGCAAGAGCCTTGCTCTTCCCAATGCTCTTCAGATATGTAGGACACTTATTCTTCATGTGTCCAAACCCATGACATCCAAAACACTTCGGTCCTGCCGGAATAGTGTATTGACCGCCATCCTTAGCCTCCTTTCTTCCTTTTTCTTGATTCTTGAACTGAGAAGAACTGGATTGCCTGCGGTCCTTGTCGAAGTTCCTTCCATTGGCGTTCTTCATAAACTTCTTGAACTGCCTAGTAATGTAGGACTTCATCTTGGAATCTTCATCATCGGAAGACTCATCTGTATCACTGCTCTTTGCTTTTAGGGCCATGCTCTTGCCCTTGCTTGACTTGCCAATTCTTGATAAACCTAGCTCGTAGGTCTGCAAGTTCCCAACTAACTCAGTCAAAGGAATTTTGTCAATGTCCTTTGATTCTTCTATTGCCGTAATCTTGGCATGAAATCTCTTGGGCAGAGATCTGAGCACCTTCCTTACAACCTTGGGTTCAGGGATGGTTTCTCCAAGATTGAAGGCTGAGTTCACTATGTCCTTAAGCTTGGCATAAAACTCATCAAACGACTCATCCTCTTCCATCTTTATCTCTTCAAAGCTAGTAGTGAGCCTCTATAGTTTTGAATCTTTGACAGCCTTTGTTCCTTCATAGGTTGTCTGGAGGATGGTCCACGCCTCCTTAGCAGTTTCTGTTGAGGATATCTTCTTGAACTCCTCATTGGTGACAGCGCTAAATAGGGCATTCAACGCTCTACTGTTAAAGTTTGCCGCCTTGATCTTGGCTTCATCCCAATCGGCCGGTGCTTCTTTTGGCTTGGTCCAGCCAATCTCAACAGCTTGCCATACCTTCTCGTCTAAGGACTGCAAAAAAACTCTCATGCGTACTTTTCAGTAGGCATAGTTAGTCTTATCAAATAAAGGAGGTATAATTAGAGATTGTCCTCTATCCATGACAAACAGGGGTCAATGGATCAACACAGCAAAGATTAACCTAATCAGAGTGTGCCTGCTCTAATACCACTTGAAAGGCCACAAACTGAATGACCCCTTGCTATTAATTAACCAATTAATTAGCCAAGTGAATTAATTAGGTTCAATTAACATGCAAACGCGTGGCAGCACAAACAAATCACCGAATAACTAAATATGCAGTGGAAAATAAATGTCACGGTGATTTGTTCACGAATGGGGAAAACCCTAACGGCAAAAACCCCACCGGGTGATTTTCAGGTCACCACTCCTGAAACTCCACTATTATCAAATCAAGTGGTTACAAATAAGGAATCCCAAGTACCTTACCAACCTACAGTTGAACCCTTACCCCAATACCCAATCGGACTTGATCTGTAGTGACAGTTCCCTCTTTTGATGCACGGCTCCCAAGTACGTGACTAACCAGATGCGCGAATCCCAGTACGCGACTTCAAACACCAACTTTAGAAAGAGAAGTTGGTTGCAAAGTTCTTCAGTTCATCCTATGCGATGAAGATCTAGAAGATGCTTGGTCACAAAACCCTATGGTGCAAATACACAGCAACTTCTTCAGAGAAGATGAACTAGGTCAAGAACTTCGTCTTTGATCACAATTTGCTTGAACAAGGATTGCTCAAATCTTTTGCAACTTGTGTCTATGTTGACGGCTCTTAAAACACTCCATTTATATGTTTAGGGTTAGAAGAAAAGAAGGCCCAAAAATATATTCACGGATCCCAAGAAAATCATATTGAAATTCTGACTTTTTAAATCTCGACAGATAGCAGGTGTCGAGGTAGCTATCGAGCAGGTGTCGAGCTTTAAAAACTGTGCACTTCAGCTTGCTTTTTCTTGGACAGACTTGATGACTTCAACACTTGATCTTGAAACCTTGTTTCTTGAAGTATTAAAAACACCTAGAACTACCCAATTACAAGTAGAGTGCGTTTTGTCAAAGGATTAGCCAATTTACATAAACATTATGACATATGTTCTTAACATGTGAACACATGTGTCCTAACACTTCATTTATTCTTTATTACTTTGTATGTTCCCTTGCTAGTTGTAAATTTTATGGTTATCAATAAGAAATAGATATCATGGATGGTTTAAATAGTTATAGATGTAGTTACGTTAGTGGTATGCCAAAGTGTTTTTTTTTTTTCTTCTTCTGAATTTTCAAGGAAATATAAAAGATATTTCTCTAATTTGGTCACAATCAATTAAGATATCCATAATATATAACGGAAGTAATAGTGAGGCTTAAATTTTTTTAATGCATGAAGTGGTTAGGTTAGTGGTATGTCAAAGGTTTTATAAGAAAATTTTAAAAATAATTCCAAAGAAATGTAAAAGGCCTCTTTTTGAAAAAAGAAATTGTGACTTTTTGAATTGTAGAAATATGATTGTTTTAATTACCTTGTTTATAGATTTCATTATTAAATTATAAACATCTAAATTAAAGTAGATGAATATATAAATGCAAAATTATATGTAAAGTTACAACTGCACAAGATAAATATGTATAGATAATTTTTTTAAAATTTATTATTCACGAATCATTATTTCATTGTTTACTTATAAATATCTAAATTAATTTTTTTTGAAAAAAAAAATCTAAATTAAAATTGATGAATATGTAAAGGTAAAATTATATGAAAAGTTAAAACTACCCAAGATGAATGTTTAACTACTGGTAGATGTTTGTTTTTTGAAGACTAAGAATACGCACTATTGTTTTAGCCGGAACTATATAACTATGCAAATATTGTTGTGAGTGGTTCCATCATTTACAAATTACCAAGTTTGGTGGCCTTACCAAAACAGATATTTCATTTTGCAAAAAACTTTACATGACCTCTTTTGTGACAACTTTTTTTTTTTTTTTTCTTTTTTCTGAAACAACTTAAGAATATTAAGACTTAAGTTAACATATGTGGTAGTTGTAAAACACGTCAGTGATATGAAAAATAGAAAGGTTTAAATATTTAAAAAACATTTTTAGTAGATTGTAATATAAAACATTTTTTTCTCAATATTTTATGTAACTTTTCCCATAAGATCAATATTATTGGCATCCTTTAAAGCTGATACACAATATTTTTGAGAAGAAGAAGAAGAAGTAGAGATGATGCTAACACATAATATAAAATTATTAAGTTTTCATCTAAATGATATATAGTAATTTATATTTTTTTAGACTTGATTCAAAAAGTTCATTCTCAATAGCCTTTTAAGTCTACAAATTGCTCAATCTATGGGCTTAGATACATTCAAAGGGTGCTACCTAAATTATAAATTATATGACCCTTTATCACACAAATATTTTGATTTCCCCAACGTATAGTAAAGGTAGGCAGGTTTGTCTCTAACCATTTTCTTGATTTGTGCTGCATAATTTAATAGTATGGAGGATGTGACTGGATTTAAATGTTGAATAAAATAAGATGAGAGGAAAAAAGAGTAAAAATAAAATATATAGCAACAAACATCAAATTATTCAAGTCATTCTATGTAATATAATAACATTATATTACTATATACTATATGTATAATGCAATAGGATAATATTTAATTAAAGAAAATATAAAAGATAACAACTTAAAATACAAAATTAAATTGTATCAACCCAAAGTAGAATTCTAATTAAGACAAAAATTCATCAACCTAAAGAACTGATGCAATAAAATTAAAAAAATCAAACAAAAAAAGAAAAACAAATTGTGAGAGAGAGAGAGAGAGAGAGAGAGAGAGAGAGACAAAAGTAACCTTTTTTCTGTGAGAAAACTATGCATAGAATGAAAAAAAAATGTCAAATTTATAGTAAAATGTTGAGAATAAGAAGAGTTAAAATAAAGGAAGATAAAAAGGTAGAGAAAGAATAATGTTAAGACAGAAAGTAGTGGGGAGATGAAGAGGTAAAAGAAAGAGAGAGTTTTGGAAAATTAATAATAAAAATAATGTTTAAAAGATATTTTAATTTTTAAATATTGGAGTTTTTAAGTCACTTTAAATGTGTGAAAATGTTTTAAAAAATCATATTATATATAATAAAAGTTGGGCCTAGACGCCGTGGTTGCACCAAGTGGCTTCACCAAATTGCAGAAATTTTAATAAATTTTTAAATTTTAAGAATAAATATATACATATTTTTTGGATAAATATGACAAATTAAAAAATGAAAGAAAGTAGTATTTGATTTACAACTATAATAGTTGTGTTTATCTAAAATATTATCAACAAAGTCTAAAATCAATAGACTCTTCATCTAATTTTTTATTGTGGGGACAGAGTTTTGACAACCCAGGCCCACTTCATACTAGGCCCAAGGCCCGCGCCGAGGATGAAGAAATGTCCGAGGACGAATTGAAGAAAATCTAGTTACCAAGAAGAACTGTTGAGGACAATCATGTCTTTAGCCAACCGAGACCATGGAGAGGAAGAACAAAACACGATCAGAGGTGGTCCTTCAGAACATCCCCAAAGAAAAGACAAGTACAACGGGTCAGCCACAGAAGCATGGTGGAGGAGTAATTCTAGGAGGAACTGTCACCTCCATATTAAATGCCCACACCTAACGTTCTGGTAGCATTAATGGAGAAGTAGCCCCTGAGCAGTGCTGCCGCAGTTGTTGCAACTCACAGATAGAAGGAGAAGGTGACTGATGGGATAAGCACTCAAGTAGTGGCTTGTATGACCAACAAATGGAGGGCCAAGATTAACTAAAGGGGGGATATATAATGTAAGGAGTCCCCCAGAAAAGGGGAGGGGATTTTGGAGAGAAGAAATATATGGTAGCACTTGTATCAACCCTGTAACCAAGTATTGAAGAAGAAATAAGAACTTCTAGCCCCTAAGAGAATGGCCGAGGAGCCATATCTTACTCTTGAGCTTATGTTCTCATCGTCCAACCCATTCCCTACCATATTTAGTTGTTGCAACCCTTATTAGGGCCCAGCTCTTGAACCCATACTATACAAATTCATTGTATCGGGCTAACTGGGCTTGAGTCCACTCACCCTATTGAGGTAGTGCTCGAACCTGGTCCCTACAATTGGCACCGTCTGTGGGAAGAACTTGTGCCTTAGCAAGGGCAACAACCAAGCATGACAGGGTCAGGCCCTCATCAAACAGGCTCCCACCAGCCTGAACCGGCTAGATCACAACAACAGGGCAACTTTCTCAACCCTGGGCAAGACCGAAACGAAGAGAATGAAAATTTTCGAGAAGGAAGCATGCATACCTCACAAACTAGCGGAAGCCGCACTCGTGGGGGCAGCCATGCGCCCCGAAAGCAAAACAGCGGCCAGGCTAGGCAACCAGGCGACCACGTGGTTAAAAGCCACGCATCCTAGAGAAAGGATGATAAGGTGGCCATGCAGCAGGAGATAGACGATTTGAAGAGAAGGCTGCGCCATGCACAGCGAGGGCAGCCTCGTCCTAGCCCTGACATGCCCTCCGACGATGAAAGTGACAATGACTACAGGCAAAGATCAAGAACTCCCCCAAGCGAGATCTTTTCTCATGAGGAAGAGTACCACCGGAGGAGTAAGCGTAGCAACCCATCTCCCAAGGGCTTGAGAAATGATGCCATGAGCAAGGCATTGGACCAACTCTCGAAATCACATTTCACACGCCATATAGAAGAGGCTATGCTTCCTCGGCGATTCTAGCAGCCAGCCTTCACCATTTACAACGGCAGAACGGACCCTGTGGAGCATGTGAGTCAATACAACCAAAGGATGGCCGTCCACTCTAAAGACGAAGTGCTGATGTGTAAAGTTTTCCCCTTTAGCCTGGAACTAGTGGCAATGAGATGGTTCAATGGCCTGAAGACGTGTTCTATAGACTTGTACAGGCAACTGACCCAAGCCTTCGGCTCCCGCTTTGTTACGAACAGCAGACCTCCTCGGCCTTTGAGTGCGTTGCTGTCCCTATCCATGTATGATGGGAAAACCTTGAAGGCTTACTCAGACAGGTATTGGGAGGTATATAATGAGTTTGATGGCAATTACGATGATGTTGCCATCAGTACCTTCAACAATGGTCTTCCAACTGGGCACGGCTTGAGGAAGTCTCTAACTGGTAAACCTGTCACCAGTGTGTGCCAGCTGATGGATCGAATCAACAAGTACAAACGGGTAGAGGAAGATCAGCTGCAAGGCAAGGGAAAAGAGAAGGTTATCCCTCAGGAGAGGAGAGATTTCAGGTTGGATCGGTATAACAACAACTGCCCGAGAAGAGATTTTGCAGGCCAATCTGGGGTGACCAATGCCCAAACCGTCAATGCTGTATTCTGAGAACCAGTGCACAGGGTGCTGGAGAAGATCAAGAATGAGCCATACTTAAAGTGGCCAAATAAGATGGCGGGGGATCCCACGAAGCGCAATCAGAGCCTTTATTGCCAATACCATGAGGACCACGGACATATGACGGAGAACTGCAGGCACCTCTGGAACCACCTGGAACAAGTAGTCCGAGAAGGAAAGCTGAAGCACCTTCTACATCATTCCAGTGGTCATTAAGGCCAAACTTATCAGGAGCCCCGAATAGACGCAGCGTTAAGGCCACCTGCAGGGATGATCAATGTGATCTTAGCAGCGCCAGGGAGAACAGGCACGCGCCCTTCGCGGGTATTGTCCGTAGCCCAGAGGCCTGCTGAGGAGATCCAGCTAGAGTTGAAGAAGGTTAGAAGGAACTTCCACCCAACCTTGAGTTTCTCAGAGGAAGACAAGGTTGGGACTATCCAACCCCATGATGATGCACTGGTGATTACTCTCAGAATTGGGGACTACGACATGAAAAGGGTGATGGTGGATGATGGCAGCGGGGTCGAAGTCATGTACCCCGACCTTTACAAGGGGCTGGGGCTAAAGCTAGAAGACTTGGCACCCTCTAGCTCCCCATTGATGAGCTTCAATGGGAAACTAGTTACCCCGAAGGGAATAATTAGGTTGCCCATCCAGATGGGCCCAGAGGTGGTGGAGGTGGACTTTATAGTGGTGGACACCTATTCCCTGTATACAGCCATTGTCGGTAGGCCGTGGCTCCACACCCTAGGGGCTGTGTCCTCCTCTTTACACCAGAAGGTGAAGTTTCCATCAGGAGACCAAGTTCTTGAAGTTCGTGGTTGCTAGTCCACAGCAAGGCAGTGCATGGTGGTGGCCATATCGCATCCGCTCAATGCAGGGTCCTCGGCCACTGCTGAAGGGGGCTTATAGCAATCAAAGAGCCTGATGGCACCTTTTGACGTAGCGGCCGAGGAAGTAAAATGTGAAGATCTTGAGAAGGTGGTCGTTGGAGATAATTCAGAGAAGTTCTTCCAGGTCGGGGCTCAGTTGCCTTTTCAGGAGAAGGAGGAGTTGATCGGGTTCCTCAAAACAAACATCGACGTATTTGCATAGGACGCCTATGATGCCCTGGGGATTGATCCAACCTTTATCTGTCACCATCTCAATGTTAACCCATCCATCGTTCCCAAGAAGCAACCACCTCGACGCCCATCAAGAGAGCACGCTGATGCAATTAGCGAGGAGGTGAAGAAGTTTAAGCACGCGGGGGCTATCAAGGAGGTTTTCTACCCTGAATGGTTGGCCAACACCATGGTGGTTAAGAAGAAAAGTGAAAAATAGAGGGTTTATGTAGACTTCATGGACTTAGACAAGGCGTGCCCAAAGGACTCGTTCCCTATGCCTCGGATAGACTAGTTGGTGGATGTATCTGTGGGACATCCTCGAATGAGTTTCTTAGATGCCTTTTAGGGCTATCATCAAATACCACTAGCCCTAAAGGACCAAGAGAAGACAGCCTTCGTGACACCTGTTGGGAATTACCACTATAAGGTGATGCCTTTTGGCTTGAAGAACGTTGGGTCCACCTATCAGAGGATGATTACGAGAATGTTTGAACTGCTGCTGGGCAAGAGCATTGAAATTTATGTTGATGATATGGTGGTAAAGAGTAAAGTGGTGTCCGAGCACCTAGGAGACCTCGGCTGTATTTTTGAAGTCTTAAGGAAGTACAAGCTGCGCCTAAATGCTTCCAAATGCTCGTTCGGCGTGGGGTCAGGCAAGTTTTTAGGCTATAGCATCACCCACAGGGGAATTGAGGTTGATCCTGATCAGATTAAAGCTATCAATAACTTGAAAACTTCACAAAATCCTAAGGAGATCCAAAAACTCACTGGAATGATCGCGGCCCTGAACGGTTCATTTCCAGGTCATCTGATAGGTGTAGGCCTTTCTACCTCTTGATCAACAAGTGGAAAGGATTCGAGTGGTCCGAGGATTGTGCTGTGGCCTTCCAGCAGCTCAAGGAATACCTATCCCGGCCACCAATCATGTCTAACCTCGAAGCCGACGAAGTCTTGTATGCCTACATCGCTGTAGCCCTCCATGCAGTGAGCTTGGTGTTGATATGTGATGACAGTGGCATTCAAAAGCCAGTCTATTACGTGAGCAAGTCTCTGCATGAAGCTGAGATCAAGTACTTGCCCTCAGAGAAAGCCCTACTGGCTGTAGTCCATGCTACGCGAAAGCTTCCCCATTATTGCCAGGCCCACACGGTAGTCGTCCTAACTCAACTACCCTTGAAATCTGTACTTTGGTTTGCTGATTATACTGGAAGGATCGCCAAGTGGAACACGATTCTGGGGGCTTTTGACATCAAGTACATGTCTCGGACCTCTATAAAGGGCCAAGTCCTGGCTGACTTGGTGGCTGAATTTGCCGAACCACTAGTAGAAGCAGTGGTTGAAAAAGGAGACATGGATGGAAAATCAGTTGGAGCAATCTCTGTTCCAGGGCCCCCATGCTGGAAAGTGTATGTTGATGGGGCTGCGAATCAAAGGGGGTCTGGGGTGGGGTTAGTCCTAGTCTCCCCAGAGAAGTCTGTTGTGGAGAAATCCCTGAGACTTGGGTTCCCTGCCACAAACAACGAAGCCGAGTATGAAGCCTTATTGCAAGGTATGGTCATGGTGCAAAAAATGGGCGGAAAAGCAGTGGATATGTTCTCAGATTCGAGGCTGGTGGTGGGCCAGGTAAATGGAGAATTGAAAGCCAGAGACGCGAGGATGCAAGAGTACTTAAGCCAGGTCAAACGCTAGCAGTTAGACTTCGACCTTTTCAGCTTGTCACATGTCTCTAGAAGTGGAAACACCCATGCAGATTCATTGGTCACACTTGCCACATCCTCGGTAGGAGATCTGCCTCGAGTTATCCTCGTTGAGCATCTGGAGAGGGCGAGTGAGGTGGCAAAAGGCACGACTCACATCCACCAGGCTAGAGTGAGCTCCAGCTGGATGGACCCTATAGTGATATTCCTTAAAGATGATATCTTACCTGAGGAGAAGTCGCAGGGTGATAAAATACAAAGGAATGCTCCTCGGTTCTGGTTGTCCGATGACCATAAACTGTAAAAGCGCTCATACTCTGGACCATACTTACTGTGTATCCACCCCGAGACATCAGAACTACTGCTCGATGAGTTGCATGAAGGGGTCTGTGGGAGTCACACAGGAGGAAGGTCCCTGTCGCACTGAGCCATTACCCAGGGATATTGGTGGCCAATGATGCAGAAGGAAGACTTGAAGTATGTTAAGAAGTGTGACCAATGCCAAAGGTTTGCCCCAAATATTCATCAGTCAGGAGGCGTCCTAAATCCTTTGTTCAGCCCATGGCCGTTTGCCCAGTGGGGCCTGGATATTGTAGGTCCTTTCCCCAAGGAACCAGGGAACAAAAGATATCTGTTGGTTGGCACAAATTATTTCACCAAGTGGGTCGAAGCTGAGCCATTAGCCAATATTAGAGATGTGGATGCTAAGAAGTTCATCTAGAGGAACATTGTTACACGATTCGGGGTCCCCCATACCCTCATTTCAGATAACGGGCTTCAATTTGACAGCAAAGCCTTCAGAAGATACTGTTGTGAGTTGGGGATCACGAACCGGTACTCAACTCCAGCTTATCCTTAGGAAAATGGGCAGGCTGAGGCTGTCAACAAGGTCATAGTCAATGGGCTCAAGAAGAGGCTGTATGACGCCAAGGGAAGATAGGTAGAAGAGCTACCGCATGTCCTATGGACCTATCGGACTACACCACGGCGGTCAACAGGGGAAACACCTTTTGTCATGGCCTATGGGGCTGAGGTCGTTATCCTTCTAGAAGCGAACTTTCCAATGCTGAGGACGAGCTCCTTCTCCCCAGATAGTAATGATGAGCTACTAGGGAAGAGCCTAGATCTAATTGATGATCGAAGGGAGAAGGCAGTGATCCAGCTGGCCTACTACCAACAAAAGCTTAAATAGGGATATGATGCCAATGTGAAGCTAAGACCACTAGCACCAGGGGACTTAATGTTGAGGAAAATTGTGGGCGCTGCTAAGAACCCATCTTATGGGAAGTTAGGACCCAACTGGGAGGGACCATACCGAATCACCTCAGTGGCGGGAGTAGGTGCATACTACTTAGAAGATTTAGATGAAAAACCTGTACCTCGTCCATGGAATGCAAATAACCTGCGAAGGTATTATTATTAATGAAAGCATTTTTGTCAACTCAAATTCTAAGTCTGTTATGATTGCATGCTTCGTACCCTGACAACCATCTAAGTGTTAGACAGAACCAAGGCCTTGCATGGTCCTCGGACTCAAGCCTGTGGGGAAACTAACTAATTTAAAAGTAAACTAGGTCCTAGACAGAACCAAGGTATTGCATGGTCCTCAGACTCAAACCTGTGGGGAAACTAGGTACTTCAGAAAATTCTAAGTGTTAGACAAAACCAAGGCCTTGCATGGTCTTCAGACTTAAGCCTGTGGGGAAACTAACTACTTCAAAAGTAAACTAGGTCCTAGACAGAACCAAGGTATTGCATGGTCCTCGAACCTAAACCTGTGGGGAAACTAGGTACTTTAGAAAATTCTAAGTGTTAGACAGAACCAAGACCTTGCATGGTCCTCGGACTCAAGACTGTGGGGAAACTAACTACTTCAAAAGTAAACTAAATCCTAGACAGAACCAAGGTATTGCATGGTCCTTGGACTCAAACCTATGGGGAAACTAGGTACTTCAGAAAATTCTAAGTGTTAGACAGAATCAAGGCCTTGCATGGTCCTCGGACTCAAGCCTGTGGGGAAACTAACTATCTCAGAAGAAAACTAGGTCCTAGAGAGAACCAAGGTATTGCATGGTCCTCGGACTCAAATCTGTGGGGAAACTAGGTATTTCAGAAAAGCTAAATGTTAGACAAAACCAAGACCTTGCATGGTCCTCAGACTCAAGCCTATGAGAAAACTAACTACTTTAAGAATAACCTAATTACGGGGTAGATTCGGAGCCATGCCTAATCCTTGGATCATCGGCCTTGGTAAAATTTACACCATACAAAGGCTGCCTAGAAGTCAAACAAAGCCCATGAACAGCTGTGATAGGCAGATGCACAATTGGAACTACGATTGGGCAAGCGAAAAGGATAAATAGCGCAAGTAAAGGAAAATGAAATGCGCACTACGTTAGATCCAAAAAAGTTACACAACAGGGGTCACATTACCACGTTCAAAAAAAAAAAAAAAAAAAAAAGTACTAAGGAGCCTACTTCTTCAGCTTAACCTCCTTCAACCGGTCTTCAGCCACATCAGGGTCCATAGGGCTTTGACTCAAGGAAACGACTTGCAGAGGCATCGCGGATAGAGCTGTGCCCTCTGCGGTAGAGGCCTGAGCGTCAGAAGAGGGGTTTGCAGCCTCTTGGGGTGCTTCCTCGTTAAGACCTTCGGCTGTGTCAATTACCCTAGGAGGATTAGCTTCCTTGGCAGGATCCTTGGTAATGGTAATAGTCACCTCAGTGGCCACCACAGCCCCCTCAGCCTCTTCATTTGAGGCAGCTCCCACTTACTCAGAAACCCCTTCAGCCTTGGAGCTAGATGGGGCAGCCTCACGGATGGCTGAAGGGTAGTACACGTTCTTTACCTTCCACAGGTTAGATAAGTCCTTAATGCCAGCTTGCCTGAGAGCCTCATTCCAAACCTGAGAGCAGTAGAGTCGGCATACACCAGGCATTTGAGCCTTGAGGTTGGCCTCTGTCTCGGCCACACCTGAATTATAGGCCACCTTCTCGACCTCTTCATTTGAAGCCAAGGCCTCCGCTCTGCCAAAATCTGCCTCGTCCTTAGCTCTTAGAGCTTCGTCCCTGGCAAACTCCGCAATGCCTTTATCTCTCTTCGCCTCCGCTACTTTCCCCTTCAGATCGGTGATGTGCTCTCTCGCGATCCTTAGTTGGTCCTCTACTTCAAGTAGGCGCTTCGTTTGGTCCTCGGCCTGCCTTTGGGCGCCCTCCAAGCCTGATGTGGCGCTATCCCTTTCCCTAGTCATCTCCTTAAGAGCCTCCTTGGCCTTTTTGAGGTTGGCCTCAGAGGCCTTAAGGGTCCAAGTAGCGTCCAGGCGCTTGTCACGCTCACTATCCAAGGCCCTGCTCTGGCTGTTGGCCTCCTCCTCCAACCTAAAGGTGGCCTGTACAGTCTGCCAATTGAAACCAGCACGCAATTAGCTTGAAACCCAAGAATAAAATCTAAAGAGTCAAGTGTCAGAAGTCTTACCATTCCTAAGTACCTCTTAAGGTCGAGGAAGACCTTTTTACTCCTTAAGCCCTCCAATTCGGCCATATCCGCAGGGAGCAGCAGGGACCTCTCCAAAGTGTCGACCACGTACGTGCCTTCGCCCCCTCGAAAGTCCCTGAGAGAGGCATCGTCCCTCAAAGGCGCCCCATGGAGCATTGGGGAGGGAAGCCAGGCCTGAACCTCGGTCTAGGCAAAGACCTACTTATCCTGGCCTTGGGGCCTTATCTTCAATTGTTTTGTGGGCCGCCGAGCGTCGTCCTCACCCTGGGGTGAACGAGACTTGTCACCTTCCATAGTCCTTTTGCCTTTGTCCTTCTTCTACTTAGGACCAGAAGGCTCTAGCCTAGGTGGCAAGCTCGGCTGAGGTGGAGGAAGCGGAAGCCTAGGCTGGATAGAAGTTGACCTGGTCTGGGCAAGTTGAGACTTAGGAGGAGGGGGAGGAAGCTTGGGTTGAGACTTCCCCAGCTACCCCTTAATCAAATCAAATAAATTAGATTGGGATTTCCGCTTGTAACCCATCTCTGACCGACGAGAAGTTTCCGCGGATAAGAAGTCTTCCTCGGCTACGTTGGGGTCACCCAAATCTCCAGAGGGATCCTTGGACAGGTGAACTTGTTCGAACACGCTAAATTCATCCTCGGTCGGACACAAATCAGCAACTCCTTCTTTTGTTTCTCTATCCTCCCTCCCAACCTCCGCAGTCTGGTGGGTGGCAAAAGAACTCGTCAATGGGGTACCCTCTGACGTGGAAGATTCCCCCCGAATTGAGAAACTGTCCTTGGATACAATAATCCTCTGAAGCCAAGGATCCTTTTCCTTGATCACGCACCTCGGCGCCCCAAACGACTTTTGAATGGGGTCGTATCCCAAGATCACGTGAGCGGCCTTAACTTGGTTGTCGGCCCTGTTTATAAAAACCTCCGCCATCAATATAGTCTCCAAATCTGCCTTATTTACTAAATGAAAGTGCCGCTGAAAAGCGTGCGGATCTGCATAAAAGAAGGCACATATGTGTTAGCAATCAAGTATTGCAAACTTGGATAGCACAAAACATTGGACCCCCTCCTATTCTAAGGCACCCCACCTGGAGTCCCCTCCTCTGTCGAACAGTGGATGCCGTCGTGCCACTCTCCAAACACAATGAGGAAGTCCTTGTCCAGACCTTTACTGGACGAAGGGAGGCACTGGATAAGCCGCACTTTATCATCCCTCACCTTCATATAGTAAGACTTGCTCTTTAGGTATTGGAGGTTGTAACACCAATTCACGTTATGATGGGTCAACCTTAGCCCCATCTTCTCGTTCAAGGCATCTACACAGCTCAGAATCCTAAACATTTTGACACCACATTGGGTGGGGGCTAGCTAGAAATGCCTAAGGTAATTCATTATCACCTTACCCATAGGGATCCGCATACTGCCCTCTAAGAAGGCGATTATGGGAATCACTACCTCGCCTTATTGCCTCCTAAGTATCCACTCTCCCTCTGCGCAGTACCTTAGACCTATGTTACTGGGTATCCTATAATCGACGATGATTCTCCATCGCCTCTTCAGACTCAACCAATTTCTTGAACCTACCCATCCCTAAGGACAACTAAGAGACACGAAGAAAGAAGTTTAGAAGAAAGGAGAACGCAATTTAGAGAGAGAGAAGAAGACTAACAGAAATGAGGAAAAACTCCTCGGCAGGCTTTTTGTGCTGAAGGGAGTCGTGAGTTTGGTTGGAGATTTGACCAAATTCAGGGTACGAGCGCAAGAGCTCTTGAGTGCAAAAGTAAAGAGGTGAACCGGTTCAAATGGGTATTTATGCCCCCAATTAAAAATAACCTTGTGAGTTTTCCCGCCTATAAAGTCAGGAAAATTACCACCGTTTGATCATCATCACATCGTTGAACGTGAGGAGCATGATGCCACCTAAATTTAATGAAAGCGCGCTCCGCATACCGAAGCGTCAGGAACGTGCATTGGACAAATGAAAAGACTCTGGCACTAATGGAGGACAAGACTTGGCGAGCCTTGGTATGGGCCCGAGGATATCAAAATCCTCTTCTTTGCCCGAGGAGCCTGACAGTAGGATTTTGAGGGGTTATTGTGGGGACAGGGTTTTGACAACCCAGGCCCACTTCATACTAGGCCCAAGGCCCGCGCCGAGGACGAAGAAATGTCCGAGGACAAATCGAAGAAGATCCAGTTACCAAGAAGAATTGCCGAGGACAATCATATCCTCAGTCAACCGAGACCATGGAGAGGAAGAACAAAACACGATTAGAGGTGGTCCTTCAGAACGTCCCCAAAGAAAAGACAAGTACAACGGGTCAACCACGGAAGCATGGTGGAGGAACAATTCCAGGAGGAACTGTCACCTCCACATTAAATGCCCACACCTAACGTTTTGGCCGCATTAATGGAGAAGTAGTCCCTGAGCAGTGTTGCCGCAGTTGCTGCAACTCATAGATAGAAGGGGAAGGTGACTGATGGGACAAGTACTCAAGTAGTGGCCTGCATGATCAACAAATGGAGGGCCAAGATTAACTAAAGAGGGGATATATAATGTAAGGAGTCCCCCAGAAAAGGGGACGGGATTTTGGAGAGAAGAAATATATGGTAGCACTTGTATCAACCCTGTAACCAAGCATTGAAGAAGAAATAAGAATTTCCAACCCCTAAGAGGAGGGCCGATGAGCCATATCTTACTCTTGAGCTTATGTTCTCGTCGTCTAACCCATTCCCTACCATATTTAGTTGTTGCAACCCTTATTAGGGCACAGCTCTTGAACTCATACTCTACAAATTTATTATATCGGGCTAACTGGGCTTGAGTCCACTCACCCCATTGAGGTAGTGCTCGAACTCGGTCCCTACATTTATTTATTTAAATTATATTATCACGTGTAACAAAAAAAAAAAAAAAAAACAACAACAACATAGTATACGTAAAAATAAAGTATTAGATGAAGATTTTGGATAAATATACATCCTATGTTAATTCTCCCTCTTTTATAATTCCTAAAATAATTAGAAATCTAATTTCCACACAATTGAAAATTCTCTCACTCTCCATCAAATTGCAGAGATTTTGTTAGATTTTTTTTATTTTTTTATTTTTAAAATAGACATATTTTTTTTGTTCTTATATTCTTCTCCTATAATTTCTAAGTTGATAATTTGATTACAATCCAAATTCTTCATCTAATCATTTTCTTATTATAATTTATAAGTTGATGAATAATATTAATTTGATTACAATCCACAATCTTCAACTTATCCTTATTTTTTAATTTAAATTATATTACTACACATAAAAAAAAAAAAAAAAAAAAGAAGCAACGCTGTACACTTTAAAAAATTAGCAGCGAAGTACATGTAAAAAAAAAAAAAACAGCAACTACTCTTAGTGTTTTAATAAAACACTAAATTCTTTGAATTTCCTCTTGCCACTTTTTTTAAGATTTAGACTTCAGCTTTACACTCCCACAAATTAGACTAACATTAGACATTTTATTCATATCAATTTCTTCAATGTGGAGTGTATATATACTAAATAATTTATAATGAATATGTACTTTACGGTTCTTTTTCTTTATACTTCTCTTCATCTACCTACAACCTTTCAGGTATGTATTCGTTTGCTCTAATTTTTTTTTATTAAATCGAATAGGTTTTGTGTATTTTTTTTGTTTTGTTTTTCATTTAACCTAATTTGCTTATGATTTATACAATTTATATGATTATGGTTTGAGAATTAATCATTAAATATGCTTTGGTATGATTTTTTAGATTATTTTTTGTTTTATGACATGGGTTCTAATGGTGATATGTTTCTTTCATCCTCTCAATTTTGATTTAGAGAAAAATCTTCTTTTTATCTTACAATTAAGCATGTTTTGATATAAATTTGATTATAAATTGTCCATAACAATTTGATTTTTTTTTCCTAATTGAAATAGCTTTGGCTAACTATTAGAGTTGTACACTTTGATCTATAAAAGAAGTCAATCTATCCATTTAGTTTTTATCAATCATTAAATATGGTTTGACATGATTTTTTATCAATCGTAAAATTTTATAATAAAGAACAATGACAAACAAGAACAAGGATATAGTGTACAAAGAAGTATTCAACAATCTCCCAAAGATACAAAATTCTCATTAGAGCACAATTGGTAGGTTACAAAATAATAATTTTATTAGGTGTTATCATTTTATATTTGATAATTATTATAACAATTTTTTTCCTTTTTTTATAATAATAATTATTTGGGAGATTATTGTTTACCAAATAAAATGTATATTCTATAAGTTTATGATAAAACCGTGTAACACATGGGCCTTTAACTGTATGTAAGAAAAATTGGGAACAAAAAATGATGACGTGGCTGCTGATGTGGCTTAACGTGAGTATAACAACATTAAATGCTACGCTTTAACTATTAATAATATATAGATATAGATTACACGCATTTCCACATACTTTTCCATCCACATGTATTTCCAAAAAATAAAAACAACGTTACTAAAATAACGTTATCAAACGGCCCCGATTATATTCTCTTGGAAAGTAACGTACATACAAAAGAAAACAAAAATTGATAATATTTTTTATACAAGCTGATATAATAAGTTTGTATTGATTCTCATTTAGACTTATCATTGATATCAGTTTTTTCTTTACCATACTAATTATTTGTCATATCGAACACTATAAATTGAAACTCTCTTAAAAAAGATTTTATTTGCCCGTGTCAAATTTTTGTGCCTAAAAACTTTCTCAGTTAAATAAACGAAAGCCAACTCTAAGTAAATGGGTTTGAAATGTCAAGTGCAATTAGCCAAACGGCTAAAATAAGTTCCATACCAATTATAACACGTTTAAAAATATCAAACTACAATTGTAAAATAGAAGAACATGGCATCTAGATAGCTTGCCGGTAGGGTCTTTCACCATCATTCTGGAATCTTTGAATAGAATCAAAAGATATCTACCTTCAATGCGGTAGTAGAAATACCTCGAAAGAGCTTATAAAATCAATCTCATTTTCCAAACAATTCAAAACAAAAGGAGTATTCGTTACAAGAACCTTTTATGATGAATGAAGAGCACGAAGGACTAGGCCCAAGTAGTTAGCAAAACCCTGGTGGACCAAAATTCAAACAAATATGTTCAATATTCTAATACGACTTTAGGAGAAAATGTCAAAGATAGAATGAGAGGGAAAAAAAAAAAAAAAAAAAAACCCTCAGAAATCTGTGTATTAAACTCGTTGAATAAGATTACACTAGCGTTTGTAAAATAGAGCTTGAATAAGTTTTAAAAAATAATGAAATAATCGCTAACCCTACAAATAATAATAATCATAATCGTGGAAAGAAACAGTACCCCTTTTTTTTTTTTGGGCCAAGCAAAAACCTTGTATTGGGCTAAAAAAATACAAACAATTATTGGGTATAAAGATTAAAACGCACAAAAATAAGTATTAGCTAATTTATTTTTCTTCATAAGTTATTGGGCTCTAGATCTATAATTACTTCACCACATAAATTGGATTTTTGGCCCATATTCTCTTTTCTACATGGGTTGGACTGCAAGGCCGCAAATACTAGTGACTCACTCACTCACCACCAAGGAAGTGATCTCAGCAACACACACAATCAATCCTCGTAAAGTCTTTTTGTTCGTTTAGAAGAGTTGGGAAAGTCTTTGCGAATAAATAGTGACTTTTGTAACTTGTGTAATTACTTTTTTTTTAAATACACTTTTCAATAGGTTTTTTTATTCTTATTTAAATATTATTTTTCATTTATTATTATTATTTTTTCCAAAAACAATTTATCAACAACTCTTCTTCTTCTTCTTCTTTTTCTCAAAATCTTTTTTGCATTTTCATCAACACTCAATTCTTAAAACCCAAATTTTATCATTTAATAACACCGACATCAACAAAAACCCAAATCTTAAAACCTTGATTTTATTATTCAACAACACTCAAATTAGATTTTTATCATCCAACAATACCCAAATCTTAACACCCATATTTTATCATTCAAGAACACCCAAAATCTTTTATTTAAAAAAAAAAAAAAAAAAAACCCAAATCTTAAGCTAGAGAGAGAAAGAGGATTTGGAGAAGCGAGGTATCGTCCATTGCTGGCTTCAATCCAAAGTTGATCGATCTCTTCTCCACTAATCCTAACTGTGACTGGGTTTTGTGCTGTTGAATTCAATCAGATGCTGTTGGGTTTTGTGATATTGGGCAGTGAACAATGGTTGTAAGAGTCTAAGAGAAGATGAGAGAGATGTTGGAGCTAATTTTTGTAGGTTTTGAGAGAGACAATGTTGTGTTTTGAGAGTGCTCTATTAGACAGTGATGAAGAGAGAGGGAGAGAGAAATACTGAGTATGGGGGAGAGAGCTAGAGAATAAATAGTAGCTCTCTTGGTGTAGCAACTCAAAAATTTTCATTATTTTTGTTTTTGCATTTTAGAGAGGCTATTGGAGTTGATTTTTGTGGGTTTGCTTTCCAAAATGGAGAGTAAAAAGACTTTAAAAGGCTTGTTGGAGATGCTTATCAAATACTTAAGTGTAGGACTCAATTTTCTTTTTTCTTATTTTAGAAACAAATACACAAGGAAAATAGAAATGAGTTCTAACACAAAAGACCCAATTAGTATGGTCTAATAATTTCATTTTATATATTTGCTTGCTACATTATGAACTGGATCGACGGCTTACTTAAGCAAATATTAATTTTATATAAAGGAGGTGCAATCAACGAGTGTTGGGTCAAGTGCACTTGTACCCTCATTTAGATGAATTAACCATATGAAGGTTTGCCAACCTAATTACGTAGGACAAGAAGAACAAAGCAAAATCAGGTTTGGCAAATTTGAGTTAGGTCTGGACAACATGGGTTTTAGAAGATTTAGGATTAGGTTTAGGTGGGGAAATAGGGCCTCTAATGGAGAAATAGGATAGTAGATTGCAATCAATCATAGCATGTGTGCGGGTTAGGATACTTCCCCTAGCAGTTGACCACACAAAAAACGCTACCTTAGTTGGAATGTTTGCCTTCCATGTCGTCTTCCAATAGAAAAATTGGGATCCCATAGAAGATATAATTTTATAAAATGACTTCACCTCAAAATCTCCACTGGCTATTAGCTATTCTTACCTTGGTAGCCTATGACTGCTGCATGAAATTTTGCATAAGCTCCACCAGTTCCTAATATTGACAAGTTATGGGGTAAGCACCACATTCCAAAAAAAAGCCATTCTTTGTAGACATATAATTTGCTATTGCAGCATTCCTGTCTCATATGTATATATATGAGATGAATTATTCTTCACGTCAGATTCTCCTATTCTCTTGGGGATAAAAACTTTGTTCAAATGTTCTTTGACTATGAAACTGATGCAGAACTCGCATAACATCATCTTTAACGATCTCCCAGCTAGCTTGGAAAAATGAAATGGTAATGCCATTGGAACCTAGTGCTTTCTCACCATTCGTACTTTTTCACTTTCACAGCAGGTCAAACCTCCTCTTCATTAAACTGCCTTTCCAGCCCCTCTGTCTCACTTTCTGTCTGTGGTTTCAACTGAACATCATCCAACAATGGGTACTTTGCATATAGCTCTTAAGCACTATTTTTTTTTAAAAAGTAAATAAAGGAAAACGATAAGTCCATAATGTATCCTTTAAATACCATTAAAAAAAAAGTCACTTTTTCTCATTAGGGGTGGGTTCAAAGGACCTTGACTTGATGAGGTTTCAGGTTGTTAGGAAAAAAAAAATCCTATGTTTTCCTTCTTCCTTACAACCTCGATTTTAACCCCTTTTTCATAAGTGGAACTCAACTCCATATAATATTTTTTAATCAAAGTTATACTCTGTAAAGGAAATAAAAAAGTTATATTGGAACTCGAGTTCTATTATATATATATATATATATATTTTTTTTTTTGTGAGGAATCTAATCTAATAACATATCATATTATGTACATTGTTTTAGAATCGATATCATATCATGGACTATATATTAAAATTTGGAATTATAAGTCGTTATTGTGCTAAGTGGCTACACCAAATTGCAAGTTAAGTTTATAAGCTATGGTTTAACACCAAATGGCAGCACCAAATTGCAACATTTTTAAAAAATAAAAATAAAAATAATAGCTTCTTTGCTCTTATCAAGTTTTCTACTATTACTTTATCTATTCTTCTGATAAAGTAACAATTAGTTTTAATGCATGTTATGTTTTATTCATATCAACTACTACTTCTTTCTTTTTTCTTTTTTTTTAATAATATTTTTATTCGATCTAATTGCCACATAAAAGTTTGATTTCAGCTTTGATATATATATATATATATATATATCTTTTCATATATCATATAATAAAAATTAGACTTAAAAACCATTGTTACCCCAAGTAACTGCACCAAATTACAGTTCTTTAACACTTCTTCATTGAAGGAGTTAAGAGTTGGGAAAAGAAATCAACGTGCATAACGAAACATGGATAAGATAGCTCATTTACTTAGATTAGGACTATCAGGTAACAATTAGTAAACTGCACCAAATTACAGTTCTTTAACACTTCTTCATTGATAGAGTTAAGAGTTGGGAAAAGAAATCAACGTGCATAACGAAACATGGATAAGATAGCTCATTTACATAGATTAGGACTATCAGGTAACAATTAGTAAATTAACAAATGAATTAATTAATAAATTAGGTAAAAAAAAAATTTCCTATATAAAATTTTCAAAATTGGATTAAATTTAACTCGAGTAATAATATATTTTGTTCTCAAGTAGACATTTAATTACCAAATCCTACCTACATCCACAAGAAACCATTATTGTTTTTGGCCTAATGGTAAAGAACAATAGTCATAGAATTGACATTATAACTTAAAATTTTATTTTATTTCTCCAAAATAAAAACAAAATGCGCAAACAAACTCTAACTTGTTTATAAATTTTTGTATGTGTGATGCCTTTAGTCCTCCACTAATACTACACGAGAAATACTATCCCTAAATAAAAGTATCATATGAATAACTATATCATTGTTTACAAGACTAAAATTTATTTTAATAGTTTTCTAGAGCTATTTCTTGGGTTCTTGGACCCCTTGAAATGGATTTGGGTGACCAATTTGCTCATTATCTTCTACCGATAGAAATGTCTGATCATGTGGATTAGGAATGAAATATTCTCTAGATGGTGTTCCTGAATCTTCTGAGAAAATAAATTTGGGTTCCGTGTGAACTGAACAACTTATTGGACTTGTTGAGCAACAAGTGTTTGTTGAGGCATCACTTGTGCCTATACCTTGAACATTGTCAATGTGACCACTATCTTTCAATGGTTTATTCCTAAAAGTATGTGAGCTAAGGTCTTTGATGTCAAAGATTCTTAAGGCATGACAAATTCTTCTCCATATTGAGTTTTTTGAATCAAAGTTGATCCAGATTTTCCGCCTCTCCTTGTAAAGGAACATGGAGAAGGAGATTATGAGAGCTGATAAGGAAGCAATGCCAGCGATAAGGAATAGGCCCCAAAAGCTTTCTAAGCTAAGACTGCTAGAAGAAACCTGGGTGTTGGAGCTTGAACAATTACTTTGGTCCCCAAACCTTGCCTTTTCAATTTCTTTCATTTTCTCTCCTTCGGTCACATTTAATACTGCCCATGAAACATCAGATAAGAAAGGGGAACCTTTTGGAAAGACCTGAGAGACGTTAAAAAAAAAAAAAAAAAATCTACATGAAAAACTACAAATCAACACAAACACATACACATGAGAGAGAGAGAGAGCTTACAAAACCCAACCCATCATTCTTATATATGGATTGAATCATGGTATACTTCGAGCAATATTGTGACAGTAAAACCTTCATAAAATGGACGTCATCAAAAGCAGCAGCTATACCTCCATTTGCACTTCCTTTTGATAAAAGTTCATCACATTCTTCTGTAGATTTATATGTCCTAAGCTTAGCTGGGTCAAAATTCATTTCTTCCAGAATTTCCAAAACATAAGTGCCTTCTTGGTAGCCCACATACTCCCCATTCTTAATAAGTTGGTTAACATCAGTAACAGTTGGTTGCAACTGTTGAACAGTTAAGAGTGATGTCAAACTCGCAGTGTAACTTTGAGTGAGAATGAGCACCACAAAAACCCATATGATGACCACAAACCTTGCTAAATTGCTGAACAAGGCCTCCTCTATAAATTAAATACAAATGGGCTTTAGAAAATTACATAGTTACATCATAAATGTCAAGTTAATACGATAATTGAGATATCATCTAGGTATAGTACTATTAGTATATTACTTGTTTTAACGCATGATAAAGTTGAATTCAAGGAATCTTAGGCTATAATATTAGTATATGTCATAAGCAATTTCCATATTTTAGGCTAGTAAGCAAGTTATCAAATAGTTTATTACTTGATTATTTCTAAAGGATAAAAATTCTAAGTTTCTAAAGCTGTTATAAGCCTCCAAGTAGTGCACAAGCTATTATAGATTGTGCATTTTGCATATGCCTTTTATTGAGTATTTGAATCATTCATTTCTACAATAATAAATGAGAAAATGATGAAAAGAACTTACTTTGTGCAAAAACCATGATTGAGAAGGAGTACCACAAGCTTGTTCCAATCTCATGTGATGGAGGCCCGCGGAATTCTTCATTTATTCGATGTTCAAGAACCCATACCACAAAGCCAATGAAGACAAAGAAAACCCCACTTGTTATCCAAAGGTCCCAAGTTAATGGTTTCAAGAACACCCATGCGTTTTTCCTATCATTGTCTTTGATTGGCACTACCATTGTTACTCCAGATTCTGTGTATGGCAACGTGAAGTCTACATACTTACTCCTATTTGCAAGGATAGCTGTATCTGCAGCGAGAGCATCGAAGTTCTGTCAAAGTAAAATATTTACTTCCATCATTTCTAGTACTATATGTGTGCCCTTGTTTAGATAGATAACAAATTCTAGAAGGAAAAAGGGTCAAAATGTAATCTTAATTGTCAAAATTAGTAAGCTAAGGATTTTTACTAACCCCAAGATATACTTGATACACCATATCATTATATGTACCAGCGCTTTCACCATTAGGCTTTGCAAAAGGAATCAACTCATAGTCAACATTATATGGTAAAGCTTTCATAACAGCCTTGAAGATATCTATGATGTATCCTGTGACCTTCGTTGTGTTAGTGCTAGCATCATGTTCCACCTTAACAAATTCAAAAAAGCCATCCTTCACTGGAACTCCTACTTTCAACTTCTTCCCATTTGTTGGAATCTCCCAACCTTTGGGGATAGAGCTTGAATCACCCGGCCATATAATTGGTCCTAGGTTTCTTCTCGAAGTGGAATACACGCTTGTGTTTGTAGAATTCAATTCCCTTATGAGTCCATTTTCTAGAGTCCAAAATGCAACCCCTCTTTCTCCATTACCATTCACATTAATTATCTGAAAAGTTGATGATTGTAGTTGCCCATTTTGGAGACTAAACTCTCCAGCAAGGCCAGTAAATCTAGTGTCCAATAATGCTTGGAGAAGTTTTGGACCATTTAAAGAGACCCCCATAGTTGCAAGATCAATTAAGTTGCTTGAACCAGTTGTATATTCAAAGCCAAAATTTGTAGTCCCAACCTTCTCAACTGCCCTGGCTAGCGCTGAAGCGGCATCATATGCCCATAGTCCCTTAACATTCAATTCAACATCCAAAATGTTTGGATTGTCTTGATGGAAATTTGTTTTCCATCGAAGTGTAAAATTTTCAAGCTCAATTGTTTTTGGAACATAAGTTTTTAAACCCAATACCCCTTGCATTGAATCACGTACTGAAGATTCTATTGAGCGAATGGAATTGGTCATCCCACTAGTCATGATCCAAACATAACCTTCACTCATCATTCCAATCTCTTTTGCCTTGGTGAAAAGCCGAGAACCAAGATCAATTGGCATGTGCATAATGAAGACTCTAGTTTGCATTGTTATCAACTTATAAAGTTCTTCACCAATTTGGTCCTCTGAGGCCAATGAAGGAATGACACTTCGATAAGGGACACGGGCATCAACTTCTTGCAAGGCATCAATTAAGAAGGGTATCATACCTTGTCCATACTCATTATCAGTGTAGATTGGCACGACTTCTCTCCATCCATAGGCTTGAACAATTGCACTTATAGCTTTCACTTGAGATGAGCTATTTTGACCGGCTTGAAAAAAATATGGACGTTGAAGTGAAGTAAGAGAAAGGCTTGTTGCTGAGAATGCTACAATGGGCACTTGGGCTTTCTCCCCAAGATTGCTGATAAACTTGGCTTGCATGGAACTTTGTGGCCCTAGGATGGCTTGCACTTCTACATTTTTTATCAGGTCTACAGCTGTTGTTGGAAAAAGAAAAAGAAAAAGTGAATGAGAAAAAAAAATCCAATTTAATGCCTAGTTAAACTCTAACTAATGTGGACCTTTAGAAACAAATGAGAAATAAATGAAAATTTTGGTAATCATTCATTTGTGCATAGTTAACGAAGAATAGACACTATGGGTCTGTTTGGATACAGCTGAAAACTGAAAACTAAAAACACTGTAGCAAAATAATTTTTAAATGTGTAAATAGTCTTGTGGAACCCATTTTTAATGAAAAAGTTGCTAAAAAGTGATGTTTGTGGATCCCGTGAACAGTGCACCCGTGCACTATTCACGAGAAAAGTCAACATTCACAGCTAAAAAAAAAAAAAAAAGAAGAAGGAAACACAGACGCAAAACGCGTTGCATTTCAACTATCCAAATTGCACCTATGACCCACCCTATCGCACTTTTCTCCAGGCGGATTTTGTTTAATATATGTTTAACTTTTTTTTTTTTTTAAAATGAAATATATGTTTAACTTTTTTACACATGTGATTTGTTTATGCATATATGAGTTATACGCCATTGTCAGATTCTTTAAAACTTTCTCCCCTCTCCTTGTGCGTATATGTGTTAAAATATTTGCTTAAAATTCTCAAAAGAAAAAACAGTGGGGTTAATCCTACATCGAAAAATGAATGTGAGTTAAAAAGGTTTAAAGTTTGTGCTGTGTATCCAAGAGTAAGGCTTTTTTGGATATACATCACTGTTAGTTTCCTTAAAACCTTCTCCTCTCTCCTCGTATTTGTGTGTGTTAAAATACTTACTTAGTACTCTTAAAAAAAAAATACATGTTCTACTAATATTCTCAAAACACTTGTCTCTATTTCTTTATTTTTCCTCTCATAGTAATCATTTCCCTATATTTCATCTTTATCTCATCAATGTCTGAATTGTCTCATAAGAATTAGTAAAACATTTTCAACTTGACATGCGTCACTACTCCTCGCATGGGTTTCCCCACCCAAGAAAAAAAAAAAGATGGGATGGAGATGGGACATCCATGATCCCACCCTACCCCACCTCATTATCATTCCTAGGGCTATAGAGGTCTTAGTAATCAATTGAAAAGTTTAACTATTTAACGGAATAATATATGAAGCTAGTTAGTAAAATTCGTAAAAATACCATAAATTTCACATCCTAGAGCATATAATTCATTGTTAAGAAGATAGTAAAGCACTGACAACAATAGTCAGCATTCACTAGGATTACAACAAACAAATGTGGTTGGAGCATATGGTCCAATATAAGTTTGAAAGGTGTTAGGTAAGGGTGTACTTTTGACCCATCAACCTTATCAATATGTTGACATCTTGGGTTGGTTTTGCAAAGGTTGATGGGTTGAGTTTTTAAATTTTCATTTAACTTTTAGATTACTTTGTTTATGTAGAGCTTTTTAAAATGCTACATTTTCAAATATAAGTATTCTTTAGCCAATTTTTAGCAAACATAAATGGGCAAAAAGCTAAATAAGTTGATGCCAAATAGAATGGTTGAAATTAAACTAATTTTTTAATTAGATTTGAAAAAATGACTCCTAACTCAAAACAATCAGATCCCTACACTACATGATTGGTTGGTTTTTAGAACTACCATGAATTGGGTTGAATTAAAGATTTTCCAACTTGTGGGGGTCCAGTTGGGTTGAAAAATACGCCAAACCTAACCCAACTAGAGCTATACATGCTTAATCATAGGAAATTGTCCATAGCTACTTGTAACAAAAGATTGAAGTTGAAAAAAGAAAAGGAAAAAAGAAGAAGATAATTTGGTGTTGGAGTCTAGTGTAATGATTAGAATAAGAGAAGTGATAAGTTGACAACACTTTCACAATAAATCTTAGATGATAAGTTGTGAATAGTTCTACTTGGAACCACCCCTAAAATACTTTCACAATAATTTTCAAGTTCACACTAAGAACCCATGGATAGAACTCACCCTTGAAAATCGGCTTGCAAGAGGAGAGTGTCCAAGAGCTTATAAATATATGGTTAAGCTTACACTTAATCCACGTGGGACAATAGGATCATAACTTACCACCACTTAATCCATGTCGGACACTAGGATCAGCCTACTCTATCGACATTGATCCAATGGTAGCTCTTTCTCTTTTTTTGGTAGCTCCACTCACTTATCAGTTATTCAATGACTTAGTAAGCCATTTTAATATATAATTACTCGATATGGTGGTTGGTTTTGATACCAAATACTAAAAACCATCGGTAAAATTCGCTCTTGAAAATCGGCTTACAAAGAGGGTGTCCAAGAGCTTATAAACACATAGTTATGCTTATACTCAATCCATGTTGGACACTAGGATTATATATATATATATATATATAAGTTTAGAACAATTGGCAAATCGTGAACACAAACTTGTCTAGATATAGATCCTAGAGTCTATAGGTATTATTAGACAATACTCAAGGTGATACAAGTCAAGATTCAAGAATATACAAGCTACAGAAAGAAGAGTTCAGAAACTATCTAGTTTGATCGATATATAATAATAATAATAATAATAATAATAATAATAATAATAATAATAATAATACCTATAGACTCTAGGATCTGTATCTAGACAAGTTTGTGTTCACGATTTGCCAATTGTTCTAAACTTATATATATATATATATATATATATATATAAGTTTAGAACAATTGGCAAATCGTGAACACAAACTTGTCTAGATACAGATCCTAGAGTCTATATGTATTATTAAACAATGCTCAAGGTGATACAAGTCAAGATTCAAGAATATACAAGTTGTAGAAAGAAGAGTTCAGAAACTATTTGGTTTGATTGATAGAGAAACAGGCTCGACTAATCGAAACACGTATCTGTAAAATTCTATTTCAGCCCGAACTCTAATTAAACGTATTGGGTTTCCAGTAAAACACTTCTAGTATATAAAGGAAACTCTAAGTACGTTTTTTATAAGGCTTTTCAGAGAGAGAAGAGTGTGCCTCTTTTGTATTTAGGGTTTTGTACCCAAAAAGCTCTCTCATATTTTCTACCGGTGTTATTCCTTGAAGAATTTCAAGATCCGGTGTTGTAGAAGTTGTTGCATTCTCTAGTCATCAAAGGTGCTGATAATCTAAACCTTCAAGGGTGATCTTGGAGTTACAAACAGGAGAGTTTGTGTTTTTTTATCATAAGTGTGGGTGCTTGTGTTGCAAAGGCCAAGAAAAGAAGTAGTCTGTGAACTCAGAGCTATTATATGGTCGTGGTAGTAAATTTTCTACTCGAGGTAACAAGTTTTCTACTTGAGATAGCAATAGAATATTAGTGATCTAAGTTCTATTGTACAAACTTCAATTCTTTCTAGTGGATTTGTTTTTTACCTTGAGGATAGTTAGGTTAAATCCTCCCCAGATTTTTTACCGGTTTGGTTTTCCTGAGTCATCATATCGTTGTGTTATTTATTTTTTCGTTGCTTTGCATGATATGATTGTTTTGTTTTCACCTAAATCTAAATAATAAATCTAAGTACTCATTTGGTTAATTAATTAGGTTAAACAATCTAGTTTATAGGGATCTAAAACCTAACAATATATATATATATATATATATAAAAGCTATGTTAACTTTAAGCTATATTACAACACTAAATATTTTTTAATTGGAAGTACATTTTAATGAATCCACTGTTAGATTAGATCTTCTTATACACCACATGCTTGCAAATTTCAAGATAATACGAGATCAATAACTATGTTATTAGTAAAATATATAATTTTCAAGTTTTTGTATTTAAAATTGTACATAGAAGTTGGGTTTCTAGATCGAATAGTAAATAGCATTCGCTTGGCATGAAACTTAGGATGCACTTTAAAAACATAGAGAACAAACAATCCAATTGTGAGATTTATGAATTATTAATCCAATAAAAAGCTTTTTTTTTTTTAATATATAGAAAAAATCTAGTAAAAAGCTATTAGATAATATAACATAACTTTGAATTACACCTGTTACAACTTGAACCTAACACACACACGCATATATATATATATATGAGTTGCAACAAATTGCGAGATTGAGTTCAAACAAGGGATGGTGGATAGAGTTGAGTGATGGCCGGAGTTGAAGATGGTGGTGACAAGAAATCATCGCACCCTGACCACAATGAAAGACACCACAGATCACTGCATGTGACTGCAAAAACCAGTGATGGAACTACGAATACAGTACAACTATGAAATTTTTTTATTAGTATACAATAATATATATTATTTGAAAGTTTTGGTTAAAAAAATTTACGCTTGACCCCATAAAATTAAAAATCAGTTTCTCCAAAACCTAAAGGTGGCTACCTAGCTCAATTCTGTAGCCTGTGACCCTTTTCAAAACGAAATCAATATAATATATATATATATATATATATATTTTTTATTAACAAAACAAAAAAATAATCCATTATTGAAGAAAAAAAGGTTCTTTGCTAGAAAAAAAAAATGCAAATAACTAAATATCATAACCATGGGTTTTGCTTTTGCTTGACATTTTGGTGGTTCGATGAATCAAAATTAGAAGTTTGTATCCTACCATGTTGTCTTGCTCTACTTAAAGAATTATTTGGATCTTTTTTCTTTTCATCATCATAGATTTTTTACATGGAAAAGGTTTACTTTTAAACTAATTAGTTTAGAAGAAAATTCCTCCAACTCAATATGTGATAGTTGAAAGTCAAATACATGGATCGTCTTATGAATAATCACGAAGTAGTTTTGAGGAAATTTTTCTAAACTTGTATAAAGAAAAACTGTCCTTGTGATATGAGTATAGTAGATTATACTGATAAGTGTGCGTTTGGGATGCGCGTTTTGCGCTTCTCACGTTTGCATCTACGTTGTTGTTGTTGTTGTTGTTGTTTTTTTTTTTTTTTTTTTTTTTTTTTTTTTTTTTTTTTTTTTTTTTTTTTTTTTTTAAGACCAGCTAGGGACGGAACTAGGATTCAAAGTCGAGGGAGATAAATATAATTTTCTTGAGATGGACAAATATAATTTTTCATGGATTTATTTTCTAAAATCTTAAATATTACCTATTATTTAATATTTTTAAAAAATTTGGGGGGGGCCACAGCCCCCCTCTTCTTGTACTTAGTTCCGTCCCTGAGACCAGCGCCTGGTGCACTGTTCATGAGACATGAACAGTGCACTAAGGCATATAAACAGTAAAAAAAGAGTGAACAGTAAATTTTTTATTATTTTTTTTATTGTTTTCTGTTTTTAGTTTTCAGTAAAATAAGTTATATCTAAATACTGTAGCAAAATACTGTAGGAAAACGCAAAATGCCAGACACAAGATAATTCCTATCCAAATCATTAATAATTTAAATAAACAGTTAAACTGAAAATGACAGCTATCTATCTTGAAATCCCTTACACGAATAGTGAAACTCAGAAATGTTAACTTCAAGCCATTAAATAAGAATAGTTAAAATACATTTTTTACTCTCCCCAACTTTAGTATCTCTATCATTGTGGTCTGTTAGTTTTAGAACTTGTAGTTGACATCCTAAACAATTTTTTTTTTTTTTGACCGAAGTGATAGACCTAAACTTTTGAATTGTTGTTAATGTCATAGAACCCTTCAATCTAGTTTCATTAATTGTTTACCACTAACCATCTTATACGCGTCGTTTTGTAAAATGATCACATCAATTAAAAGTTAACCATCATGTATTTTTTTAGGAGGGTAGTTAAAATTTTTTATTTTTTATTATAATATTCGATATATAAAATATGGAAGCATATGAATCCTTATTGTTTAGATTGGAAATACCATAAAATGCTAACAATTAAATTACAAAGCTCTTGACAAATTTAATAAAGCAAAATGACAGTTATACTAATCCCCTAATGTTTAATAATCAATGAACAAGTGCATGCTTATAAAAATAAATAAATTAACAAGTGCATGTTCTAACTTAAAATATTAATATATAATGATAATAAAAAAGAAGAAGGATGCCATACGTTCTTCATAGATTCCAATTTTCTAATTTCGGTCTAACCGCATCTTTGGCTTCCAAAAGCCTCTCCTAACCTAAAATCTGAGAATCGACAATGAACTCCTATGGTGAATTGAACCATCATCTACGAAATACTATATACTACATAGAATAACAAAAGTAATTTTTAATTCAAATTTTTTGTAATGTATTTCGTTTAGTACTAGAGGAGAGAGTTTAACGATGTAGATCACATTATTCATCACATAATCCCATTAATCCAATGCTGCAACTACGAAGGGTCCCAATCCAGTAAGAAGAAAATACTACAGAGAGTGATTTAAAAAAAAAAAAAAAAAAAAAAAAAAAAAAAAAAAAAAAAACCTAAAGCTATCTAACATGAGATCTTACCTACAGTCTACAGTCTGCAGATGGGGATGAATAAGAGGGAGGGAGATTTACCTGCAGCAGCTGCTTCAACAACATCACTTTTGGAGTCTCTGGAGCTAAGAAGTAGCCTAGTTTTGTAGTAACTATTGGAGGCATAGAAGTCTGCAAGGGCCATGTTCATGCAACTCAGGCCCATCTTCCCAGTCCATGTATCGAAGTCAAGAATCACACCCACGTTAACTGAGATTGTCGTGTTTTGTGCCTTGGCTAAGAAATTACTCTCAGAAAGAATAATGAAGAACAAGAATGGAAAAGCAATTCTGGAAGGGATCTTCATGATTATGTTTTGAATACCTTGTAAAATTCATCATCTTATTACTCTTATTTATAGGACAAGGTCAGATGGTCTTTCATTTTTTTTTTTTTTAAATAAGTCAGATAGTCAAACGTAGGACAAAACTATTAAATTATATATCTTTGAAAAGTAAAACACCAAAAAATTGCCCAATACCAGTTTTGACCAAAATAATTAGGGGCTGTTTGGCACCACTTTTTTCATTACTCAATTTTCGTTACTCAATTTTCATCACTCGTTACTCAATTTTCATCACTCATCACTCATTCCTTAATTTTTCACACTCGTTTGGCACCATCACTCACTTTCTATTACTCAATATTTTTCACACTATTTGTGGGTCTCATAACTGTCACTCGGTGCTTTTTTTTTTTTTTTTTTTTTTTTTTTTTCAGTATCACCAAACCCAGTGAAAAAAAAAGAAAAAAAAGAAGAAGAACTAAACCCAGAAACCCAGTGAAGAACAAAAGAAACCCAGCCAAAAAAAGAACCCAATGAAAGAACAAAAAAAGAAAAAGAAAAAAAGAAAGAAAGAAAGAAAGAACTGAACCCAGCCAAAAAAAGAACCCAGTGAAAGAACAAAAAAAAAAAAAAAAAAAAAAAAGAACAAGCCAGCCAACGGAAACCAGTGAAAGAAGAAGAAAAAAAGAAAAAGAAAAAGAAAAAAGAAAAAGAAAGAAAGAACCCAGCGGAGTCCAGTGAAAGAAGAAAGAAAAGTGGAGAAGAAAGAAAGAAAAAATGGTCAAAAAGTTACGGCTGATCTGATAGTGGGTCCTTCTATGTGTGTTTAATTACAAAAATGCTATTGAGTTATGAGTTATGGAAACTGAAAACAGCTAAAAGTTGTTTTTAGTTTCCACAACTCATAACTCAAAAAGTAAAGAATTGAGAGATGAAAACAGAGTTATGAAAACAAAGAAATTGTGTAGCCAAACAAGTATTTTACTATGGGTTCCACCATTTTTGAGAATTGAGTTATGGAAACAGATAATTGAGTTGTGAAAACAGGTGAACCAAACAGCCTCTTAGTGTTTTACTCCTGTTTGATAAATATTTAATAATTTATTACCTTTTTAAAAATCAAGTTTGAGAAACTCAATTTTTACCCGTAACTCGAGTATCTTAGGGTATTTTGATGATAGCCTACAGCTTTCTATGAGTTTCTTGGAAAAATTTTCTATGTCCAAGTTAGGTTTTTATTGTGTTTTATCAGCACTTTGTTTACAAGTCAATTCAAGGAAAACTCTCTTTCTCTCCCTCACACGCCAACACCGTCAAGCGTCAGAAGTCAAAACTACAATAACCAACTAACACAAGTTTTTGACAAAAGCATGATTGGTGAGTTACATATTTTGAAACTAAAGATTACTTGAGTTTATAAAACTCAAGTTTTACATGAAATTTTATATTTTTTATGGGAAATATTAACTAATACCCTTAGAGTATTAGTTAATAATCTGTAGGGCCAGAGAATTTGGCAACCCGGCCCACTTTACGCTAAGCCCAAGGCTCATGCCGAGGAGAAGGATGTGTTCGAGGACGAGTCCATTTGCCAGTAATATCGCCGAGGACAACTATGTCCTCAGCCCGCACTGATCATTGTAAGGAAGAACAAAGTGTCTTGGGAGGTAAACTTCCACTGCTATCCAAGACAGAGGCAGGTACAGCGGGTTAGTCATAGGAGCATGGTGGAGGAGCAATCCTAGGAGGAACTGTCACCTCCACATTAAATGCCCACAACTAACGTTCTGGCCACATTAAATGGAGAAGTGACCCCTGAACAGTGCTGCCTTAGCTGCTACCACCCACAGAAAGGATGGAAGGTGGCTAATGGGACAAGCACTGGCATGATGACCTGCATAAGCAACAAATGGAGGGCCGAGATTAACCAGAAGGGGGTATAAAATGTAACAAGTCCTCCAGAAAGGGGGAAGACAGTTGGAAGATAGGAGAGGTGTCACAGTATTTGTATAATCTTTATAACCCAATACCAAGAGAGATAGAAGAAAGAGACTATAAAAGAAAGTGGCCGAGGAGTCTAATTTCATACTTTTAGTCTGTATTCTTGTCAATCGATCCATGTATTACCACGCTTAATTGTACAACCCTTACTAGGACTTAGTTCTTTGAACCGTTCTCTACAAATTCATTATATTGGGCCAGCTGGGCTTGAGTCTACTCATTCGCAAGGAATAGTGCTCGAACCAGGTCCCTATAATTGGCGCTGTCTGTGGGAAGAACTTGTGCGTTAGTCAGGGCAACGGTCAAGCATGGCAGGAATAGGCCTTCACCAAGCAGGATCCCACTAGTCCAAACCAGTGAGGTTACAGCCACAAGGTACCTTCCCCAACCCCGAGCGCGGTCAAAACGAAGAAAACGGAAGGTTTCGAGAGGGAAGTGCACACACCACATGGACCAGCGGAAGCCATATCCGCGGGGGCAGCCACGCGCTACGGAGACAAAACAACGACCAGACCGTGCAATCAGAAGAGGTCAGAAGCCATGCGTCCAAGAGACCGGATGATAAGGTGGCCATGCAGCGAGAGATAGACGATTTAAAGAGAAAGTTGCGCCATGCACAATGAAGGAAATCTCGTCCTAGTCCCGACACACCCTCCGACGAGGATGGCGACGATGACTATAGGCGGAGGTTAAGGACCCCCCCAAGCGAGACCTTCTCTCACGAGGAAGAGCGTTACTAGAGGCGCAAGCGTAAGAGCCCGTCCCCTAAGGGCGTGGGGAGTGATGCCATGAGCCGAGCACTGGATCAGCTCTCCAAGTCACCTTTCACCCATCACATCAAAGAGGCTACGCTTCCTCGGCGATTTCAGCAGCCAACTTTCACTAGTTATAATGGCAAGACAAACCCTGTGGAGCATGTGAGCCAATATAACCAGAGGATGGCCGTCCACGCCAGGAACGAGGCGCTAATGTGTAGAGCCTTCCTTTCTAGTCTGGGACCAGTAGCAATGAGGTGGTTCAATGGTTTCAAGACGAATTCTATAGACTCATACAGGCAGCTGACCCAAGCCTTTGGCTCCCGATTCGTCACAAACAGCAAAACTCCTCGGCCTTTGAGTGCGTTGTTGGCTCTAACCATGCATGATGGGGAAACTCTAAAGGCCCACTCGGACTGATTCTGGGAGATATACAACGAGCTGGACGGCAAATATGAGGATGTCGCTGTCAGCACCTTTAAAAACAGTCTCCTGACGGGGCATGGCCTGAGGAAGTCTCTGACTGGCAAACCCGCCACCAGTGTACACCAGCTGATGAATCGGATCGACAAGTATAAGTGGGTGGTAGAGGATCAGCTACAAAGCAAGGGAAAAGAGAAGGTTATCCCTCAGGAGATGAGGGATTTCAGGTCAGACCGGTACAATGGCAATCGCCCGAGGAGGGATTTTGCAGGGCAATTCGGGCCGACCAACGCTTAGGTTGTCAATGCCGTATTCCGAGAGCCAGTGGACAGGGTGCTGGAAAGGATAAAGAGTGAACCGTACTTTAAGGAGCTGAATAAGATGGCCGGAGACCCCGCGAAGCGCAATCAGAACCTGTATTGCCAATACCATCAGGACCACGGACACACCACAGAGGATTGCAGGAACCTCTGGGACTACCTGGATCATCTAGTCTGGGAAGGAAAGCTGAAGCACCTCCTGCACCATTCTAGTGGCCACCAAGGCCAAATTTATCAGGAGCCCCAAAGAGACACTGCCTTAAGGGCACCAACGGGGACGATCAATGTGATCTTGGCTGCGCCAGGAAGAACAGGTGCGCGCCCCTCGCGAGTGTTATCTGTGGCCCAGACGCGTGCCGAGGAGTCACAATCAGGGCCGAAGAAGGCTAGGAAGAATTTTACCCAACCTTGTGCTTTTCAGAGGAAGACAAGATGGAGACCACCTAACCCCACAATGACGCATTGGTCATCACCCTCAGAATCGGGGACTATGATGTGAGAAGGGTGATGGTAGATGGTGGCAGCGGAGCCGAGATTATGTACCCCGACCTCTACAAGGGGCTAGGGTTAAGACCAGAAGATCTGACACCCTACAACTTCCCCTTGATGAGCTTCGATGGGAAGCTGGTTATCCCAAAGGGCATGATTAGGCTGCTCGTTCAGACCGGCCCAGAGGTGGTGGAGGTAGACTTCATAGTGGTGGACACCTACTCCCCGTACACAGCCATCGTCGGCAGACCATGGCTCCACACCTTGGGGGCTATCGCCTCCTTCTTGCACTAGAAGGTGAAATTCCCATCAGGGGACCATGTCTTCGAAATCCGTGGTTGCCAATCCATATCAAGGTAATGCATGGTGGCTGCCACATTGCATCGGCTCGATGCAGGGCCCTCGGCCACTGCTGAAGGTGGCTTATAGCAATCAAAGGACCCGGACGCGCCTTCTGATGCAACCGCCGAAGAAGCAAAATATGAAGATCTAGACAAGGTAATCATTGGAGACGATCCAGAGAAGTTCTTTCAGGTAAAGGCTCGGCTGCCTCTACAGGAGAAGGAGGAGTTGATCAAGTTCCTCAAAGCAAACATTAACATATTTGCATAGGACACCTGCGATGCTCCAGGGATCAACCCAGACTTTATCTGTCACCATTTCAATGTCAACCCATCCGTCGTTCCTAAGCAACAACCACCTCGGCGCCCGTCAAAGGAACATGCCAATGCGATTAGAGAAGAGGTGAAGAAGTTTAAGCGTGCGGGGGCCATTAAGGAGGTCTTTTACCCTAAGTGGTTGGCTAACACTGTGGTATTCAAGAAGAAAAGTGAAAAATGGAGGGTTTATGTAGACTTCACGGACTTAAACAAAGCATGCCCAAAGGACTCATTTCCCATGCCTCGGATAGACCAGCTGGTGGATACTAGCAGGACATCCTCAGATGAGTTTCTTAGATGCCTTATAGGGCTATCATCAAATACCACTAGCCCTGGGTGATCAAGAGAAGACCGCTTTTGTGACACCCATTGGGAATTACCACTATAAAGTGATGCCCTTTGGCCTGAAGAACACTGGGTCCACCTATCAGAGGATGATGACGAGAATGTTCGAGCCACTGCTGGGCAAAAACATTGAAATTTATGTTGATGATATGGTGGTGAAGAGTAAAGTGGTGTTCGAACACCTAGGAGACCTCGGCTGCATCTTTGACGTCCTAAGGAAGCACAAGCTGTGCTTGAATGCCTCTAAATGCTCGTTCGGTGTAGGGTTAGGCAAGTTTTTAGGCTACATCATCACCCACAGGGGGATTAAGGTCGACCCTAATTAGATTAGAGCTATCAATAACTTAAGGCCTCTGCGAAATCCTAAAGAAATCCAAAAACTCACTGGAATGATCGCGGCCCTGAACCGGTTCATTTCCAGGTCAGCTGATAGAAGTAGGCCTTTCTACCTCCTGATTAACAAGTGGAAAGGATTCGAGTGGTCCGAGGATTGTGCCGTAGCATTCCAACAGCTCAAGGAATACATATCTCGGCCACTAATCATGTCTAACCCCGAAGCCGACGAAATCCTGTATGTCTATATCGCCGTAGCCCCTCACGCAGTGAGCTTGGTGTTGATACGAGATGACAGTGGCATCCAAAAGCTAGTCTGCTATGTGAGCAAATCGTTGCATGAAGCAGAGATCAAGTACTTGCCCTTGGAAAAAGCCCTACTGGTTGTAGTCCATGCCATGCAAAAGCTTCCCCATTATTTCCAGGCCCACACGGTAGTCGTTCTAACTTAACTACCCTTGAGATCTGTACTTCGGTCTGCTGATTACACTGGAAGAATCGCCAAGTGGAACACAATTCTAGGGGCTTTTGACATTAAATACATGCCTCAGACCTCTATAAAGGGCCAAGTCCTGGCTGACTTGGTGGCCGAGTTCGCTGAACCACTAGAAGCAGTAGCCGAGAATGGGGACATGGAGGAAAAGCCTGTCGGGGCTTTGATGGCGCCGCGAATCAAAGGGGGTCTGGAGTGGGGCTAGTCCTAGTGTCCCCAGAGAAGTCTGTTGTGGAAAAGTCCTTGAGACTTGGGTTCCCTGCCACAAATAATGAAGCCGAGTATGAAGCCTTATTACAAGGTATGGTCATGGTGCAAAAAATGGGCAGAAAGGCCGTGGATATGTTCTCGGATTCAAGGTTGGTGGTGGGCCAGGTAAACGGAGAATTGGAAGCCAGAGATGCGAGGATGCAAGAGTACTTAAGCCAAGTTAAGCGCCTGCAGTCGGACATCGACCTTTTCAACTTGTCATATGTCTTCAGAAGTGGAAACACCCATGCAGACTCATTGGCCATACTTGCTACGTCGTCGGCAGGAGATCTGCCCCGAGTTATCCTTGTTGAGCATTTTGAGAGGGCGAGTGAGGGGGCAAGGGGCATGACCCATGTCCACCAGGCTAGGGCGAGCCCCAGCTGGATGGACCCTATAGTGAGTTTCCTCAAGGATGACATCCTACCTGAGGAGAAATCAGAGGCTGATAAAATACGGAGGAAAGCTCCTCGGTTCTAGTTGTCCAAGGACCATAAGCTATATAGGCGCTCCTACACAGGACCCTACTTACTGTGCATTCACCCCGAGGCGTCAGAACGATTGCTCGAGGAGTTACACGAAGGGATCTGTGGGAGTCACACAGGAGGAAGATCCCAGTCGCACCGGGCCATCATCCAGGGATATTGGTGGCTGAAGATGCAAAAGGAAGCCCTGGAGTATGTAAAGAAGTGTGACCAATGCCAAAGGTTTGCCCCAAACATTCATCAGCCAGGAGGCGTCCTAAATTCTTTATCCAGCCCATGGCAGTTTGCCCAATGGGGCCTGGATATTGTAGGACCTTTTCCCAAGGCATCGGGGAATAAAAGATATCTGTTAGTTGGCACAGATTATTTCACCAAGTGGGTCGAAGCTGAGCACTTGGCCAACATTAGAGACGTGGATGCTAAGAAGTTCATCTAGAGGAACATTGTCACGCAATTCGGGGTCCCCCATACCCTCATTTCGGATAACGGGCTTCAATTTGATAGCAAAGCCTTTAGAAGATACTGTTGTGAGTTGGGGATCATGAACTGGTACTCAACTCTGGCTTATCCTCAAGGAAATGGGCAGGCCGAGGCTGTCAACAAAGTCATAGTTAATGGGCTGAAGAAAAGGCTAGATGACGCTAAGGGAAGATGGGTAGAAGAGTTGCCGCACGTCTTGTGGACCTACCGTACTACACCACAGCAGTCAACAGGGGAAACACCTTTTGCCATGACCTATGGGGCCAAGGCTATTATCCCTAGAATCAAACTTCCCAACACTGAGAATGAGCTCCTTCTCCCTAGATGGTAATAATGAGCTGCTGGGGGAGAGCCTAGATCTGATTAATGAACGAAGGGAGAAGGCAATGATCCAGCTGGCCTACTACCACCAAAAGCTCAAGTAGGAATATGATACCAATGTAAAACTAAGGCCACTAACACCAGGGGACTTAGTGTTAAGGAAAGTTGTGGACGCTGCCAAGAACCCATCCTATAGGAAGTTAGGACCCAACTGGGAAGGACCATACCAAATCACCTCAGTGGCGGGAATAGGTGCATACTACTTAGAAGATTTAGATGAAAAACCTGTACCTTGTCCATGGAATGTAAATAACCTGCAAAGGTATTATTATTAATAAAAGCATCTTTGTCAATTCATATTTCAAGTTTGTCATGATTGCATGCTTCTTACCCTGATAATCCTATAAGTGCTAGACAGAACTAAGGTCTTGCATGGTCCTCAGACTCAAACCTATGGGGAAACTAGTTACTTCAAAATAATAAGTGTTAGACAGAACCAAGGTCTTGCATGGTCCTCGGACTCAAACCTATGGGAAAACTAGTTACTTCAAAATAATAAGTGTTAGACAGAACCAAAGTCTTGCATGGTCCTCGGACTCAAACCCATGGGAAAACTAACTAGTTCGATAAATCCTATAAGCACTAGACAGAACCAAGGTCTTGCATGGTCCTCGGACTCAAACCTATGGGGAAACTAACTAGTTCGATAAATCCTATAAATGCTAAACAGAACCAAGGTCTTGCATGGTCCTTAGACTCAAACCTATGGGGAAACTAGTTACTTCAAAATAATAAGTGCTAGATAGAACCAAGGTCTTGCATGGTCCTCAAACTCAAACCTATGGGAAAACTAGTTACTTCAAAATAATAAGTGCTAGACAGAACTAAGGTCTTGCATGGTTCTCGGACTCAAACCTATGGGGAAACTAGTTACTTCAAAATAATAAGTGTTAGACAGAACCAAGGTCTTGCATGGTCCTCGGACTCAAACCTATAGGGAAACTAGTTACTTCAAAATAATAAGTGTTAGACGGAACCAAGGCCTTGCGTGGTCCTCAGACTCAAGCCTTTAGGGAAACTAACTAATTCAGCAAATTCCATAGGTATCCAACGAGTAAGGGAAAACAAAACGCGCGATACATTAAGTTCATAAAAGGTACACAACAGGAATCATATTCCAACATCTAAAAAAAAAAAAAAAAAAAAAAAAAAAGAAACAAGGCAAAAGCTCCATTACATTGTTCCAAAAAATAGAAGGGAGACAAAATAAAGGCGCTAAGGGGCCTACTTCTTCAGCTTAAACTTCTTCCCCCCTGTGGGTGACTGATTTGTGGCGGCCTCGGGATCCTTTAAGCTCTGATTTGAAGGAACAACCCGCAAGGGCGCCGCAGAGGGTCCTGTATCCTCAGCAAGAGAGGCCTGGACATTGGCCGAGAGGTTTGCTGTCTCCTGAGGTGTATCTTTATTGGACCTTTGGCCGTTTCAATCGACCCGAGAGGACCAGTTCCCACAGCAGGATCATCAGAAGCTATAAAAACCACCTCGGTAATAACCGCAGCCTCCTCGGCTCCTTCACCAGGCGCAGCATCAGTCTCTTCAGTAATCGCCCCGGCCTCAGAGCTGGGAGGAACAGCCTCGCGAATGGCAAGGGGATAATACACACTCTCCTCCTTCCACAAGACGGACGAAGCCTCCACCCCAGCTTGTTTAAGGGCCTCACTCCATACCTGGGAGCAATAGAACCTGCATACCCCAGGGACTTGGGCTCTGAAAACGGCCTCCGTTTCGACCATCCTAGCTTCATAAGCCGCCACCTTGGCTTCTTCCTTGGAAGCCTAGGCCTCCTCTCTGCCAAAGTCCGCCTTAGTCTTAGCCCTAAGAGCCTCCTCTTTGGCCCATTCAGCCGCCTTCTTGGCCCCCTTGGCATTAGCCACCTACCTTTTCAGATCAACGATCAACTTGTTTGTGAGCTTCAGTTGCTCCTCCACCCAGCTAGACGCCTCGTCTGGTCTTAGGCCTGCTTTTGGGCACCTGACAGGCCTGCTTCGGCGCTATCTCGAGCCCTGATTACCTCCTTTAGCTCCTCTCGGGCCTTCGAGAGATCAGCCTCGGTGGCTTTGAGGGTCCGACTAGCCGATATGCGTTTGTCACACTCTGCGTCAGTGGCTTTGTCCTATTTGATGGAAGCCTCCTCCAATCTGAAAGTAGCCTGAACAGCCTGCCAATCGAAGCAAACGCCCCAAAAAAAAAAAAAAAAAAGAAACAAAAAAGAAAAAGAAAATTGAAGTCAAAAGAATCTTAAGTGCTGAGAATCTCACCATCCCTAAGTATCGCTTGAGGCTGAGGAAGACCTCCTTACTCTTCAAAGCCTCCAACTCAGCCATATCCGCAGGGAGTAGCAAGGACCGCTCCAGCGCGTCGGCTACAAGCGTGCCCTCGCCCCCTTGGAAATCCCTAAGAGAGGCATTGCCCATCAGAGGCCCCCCATGGAGCATTGGGGCTAGGAGCCAGGCATTAGCCTCGGGAAGGGCAACGACCTGCTTGTCCTGACCCTGGACCCCTATCTTCAATTGCTTCGAAGGTCGCTGAGTATCGCCCTCCTCTTGGGGGGAATGAGGCTTCTCCCCTCCCATTGGCGTTTTACCCTTATCCTTCCTCTGCTTAGGATCAGAGGGCTCGGGCTTGGATGATGGTCTCGGTCAAGATGGAGGAAGGGGAAGCCTAGGCTAGGTGGAAGCTGACCTGGTCTGGGTAGGCTGAGACTTGGGTGGAGGAAGAGGAAGCTTAGGCTGATGTTTCCCCGACTGGCCTTCAAGCAGATCAAACAAGTTGGACTGAGTTTTCCTCTTAAAACCCATCTCGGCCCGAGAAGAGTCCCCTGCTGACAGGAAGTCTGCTTCGGTCAGGCTCTGGTCACCTAAGTCACCAGAAGGATCCTTGGACAGGTAAACTTATTTGAACACGCCGAAGTTGTCCTCGGCAAGACTCGAGCCGGCACCTCCTTCCTCTGTTCGTTCACCTCCCTCCTCAACCTCCGCAGCTCGGCGAGATGTAGAGGAACCCGCCAACGGAGTACCCTATGGAGTAGGAGACCCCTCCGAGATCAAGAAACCATCCTCGACTACGGTAATTCTCCGGAGCCGAGGATCCTTGGCCCTAATCACACACTTTGACGCGGCAAACGACTTCTGAATAGGGTCGTACCTTAGGATCCTGTGAGCGGCCTTAACTTGGTTGTCGGCCTTGTTCACAAAGATCTTCGCCCTCAGCACCTTCTCCAAGTCCTCCTTGTTGACCAAGTCAAAATGACGCTCGAAAGCATGTGGATCTGTAAGAAGCGAAAACATACTACTATTAGCAACCAAACAAATCAGGCAACGAAAATCCAAAAAGTAACACCCTCTTCTACTCCGAGTGCCTCACCTGGTGTGCCCTCCACTGTTGGACAATAGAGGCCATCGTGCCACTCCCCGGATACGATAAGAAAGTCCTTATTCAGCCCCTTATTGGATAAGGGGAGGCACTGAATAAGCCGTACTCTATCCTCCCTCGTCTTCATGTAATAGGACTTGTCCTTCAGACACTGAAGGTTATAGCATCAGTTCACATCATGATGGGTTAGCCCCAATCCCATCTTCTCATTTAAGGCATCTACACAGTCCAGAATCCTAAACATATTGACGCCGCATTGGGTGGGGGCGAGACGAAAATGCCTAAGGTAACTTGTCATCACCTGACCCATAGGGATTCGCATACCACCCTCTAAGAAGGCGATTATAAGAATCACCACTTCTCCCTCTTCCCTCCTAAACCTCCACTCCCCCTCTTCACAGTACCTTAGACCTACGGTGCTGGGTATCCTATAATCAGCAATGAATTTCTCCATCGCCTCTTCAAATTCAACAAATTCTTGAGCCTACCCATTCCCAGAGACAACTAAGAGAATTTAGCAACCTCGGCCCACTCTGTGCTAAGCCCAAGGCCCATGTCGAGGAGAGGGATGTGTTCAAGGACGAGTCCATTCGCTAGTAATACCGCCGAGGACAACCATGTCCTCGACCCGCACTGAACATTGTAAGGAAGAATAAAGTGTCTTTGGAGGTAAACTTCCACAGCTATCCAAGATAGAGGCAGGTACAGCGGGTTGGTCATAAGAGCATGGTGGAGGAGCAATCCCAGGAGGAACTGTCACCTCCACATTAAATGCTCATAACTAACGTTCTGGCCGCATTAAATGCAGAATTGACCCCTGAACAGTGCCGCCTCAGTTGCTACCACCCACAGAAAGGATGGAAGGTGGCTGATGGGACAAGCACTGGCATGATAACCTGCATAAGCGACAAATGGAGGGCCGAGATTAACCAGAAGGGGGTATAAAATGTAACAAGTCCTCCAGAAAAGGGGACGGCAGTTGGAAGAAAGGAGAGGTGTCACAGTATTTGTATAATCTTTGTAACCCAATACCAAGAGAGATAGAAGAAAGAGACTATTAAAGAAAGTGGCCGAGGAGTCTAATTTCATACTTTTAGTCTGTATTCTTGTTAATCGATCCATGTATTATCACGCTTAATTGTACAACCCTCACTAGGGCCTAATTCTTTGACCCGTTATCTACAAATTCATTGTATTGGGCCAGCTGGGCTTGAGTCCACTCATTCGCAAGGAATAGTGCTCGAACTAGGTCCCTACATAATCCATTTAAAGAAAATTTTTATGGGAAAAGAAAAAAAAAAAAAACAATTAACGTTATGACTGCTTTTTTCATTTCTCATAAAAGTTGTGTCAAAATTTTCCTAAAATAGATTGTTAACTATTGCTCTAATGGCACTTGTTAGTATGATTCTTTTTTAATTCCAAGTCAGCAGGACCACTATGGCAAATTTTTAAAGAACTCAATTTTCGTAACACACAAGTTATGAGTCAAAATTGAGTTTTGAAAAAGTGATAGATTACTAAATTTTTTTCAAACAATGTAGATTACTAAATATTTCACCAAATAATAATATTTGACCATTTTGACTTTAATAAATTATGAGTTATGTTTATTACACATAAATTGTCAAGTCAAGATTTTAGGTTGAAAACAAGTTAGAATTCACGCATTAAAAAGATCCATCGAGATTCGTACAAAAATAGTTTTTCAATGATGTTTTTTCAACTGCATGCCTACGGTTTTGTCATTTTCAAGCCAAGGTATAAAAGCAATATTAAGGCACATATTTCAAGACTTTTAGAGAGCTATATTTTGAACACAAGCATAGAAGTTCTTCCAAGCTCTCTTGAAATATCAACTAAAAATTCAAAGTTCAATTTTCTAAAGACTTAGTGATCAAGACAAAGTTCGAAAAAATATTTTAACTGAATCAATGTAGCTATTTCCACAACTAAGAAACGGATTTTGAACTACTTTTTGTGATTGGTGACTCTTCAGTTTGTAATATTTATGTAGTGAAATTTATCGCATCTCTCTTTTGAAAAAGAAAAAAAAAAAATGTTGGTAGTAACTCTAACACTCTACTCTTTGACTTTTGCAACCATGAATTATGAGTTTTAGATAGATTCTTTAATTTTATACATTGAGAGGGAATTACAACAAAATTTATTACAAAATCAACCATTTATAATTTTTGGAATTCAAAATAATGTCATGTTTCATTTTAATAGGTGATTGAGTTAAAATGTGTATTTCTTAATCTTCTTTTTGTTGATAATTTAATAGTTAGGAAATGAGAGAATTGACTTTGGATATCTTCATTTTAAACATTAAGAGGTATCAACCAATTGAGTTACAAGTCTCTTGACTTAAAATTTTGAATCTTTGTAATATTTCTTATTCTTGAAAGGTGGAAATTTTCTATCTTTGCCTCTTTTTCACTTGCTTGTGCCAAAGCAAAAGGTGCACTCCTTGCAATCTATTTTAAGGTTTTAACTTGTTTAACTAATAAAATTTATAATCATCAAATAAGAAATTTGAGGTTTGAATCTCGCCTATATTAAATTTAATGGGTGTTTTGGCTTAATAGTAAAAAATTATTATTATAATTTTGTTTTAGAGAATTTCAACCTATAACATCTGCTCCTGATGATACTCTTTATCATCTAATCAAGACACTAATCGGTTTTTGATGTAGGTAAAGATTGAACTTCAATCTCTTATTCAACCATCAAAGATTTCAATTTCTTATTCAACCATCAAAGACTTTACTAGTTAAACTAACTAAAATCCACAATTATTGATTATCAAAAAATAAAATCCACAATTATTATTATAAAATAGATGTTATATGTTAAAATTTTATTTTATTTTTAAAAAATAAAATAAAACTTGTAGGGACCCGTTTCGGGCGACCCTCGTACAATAAATTTGTAGAGAGTGGATAGAAGGACTAGGCACTAGCAAGAAAGACAACAGTTGACGTGGGTTTACAAGAAGAATAACAAGAATTTGACTAAGTGTTCTTGAGGAAAGTTCGTCCTCGGCTCAGTCCGAGGAGCTCTTTCCTTAGAACCAATGAATACAAGGGTTGTCCTTGAACACCCTAAAAAAAACCCCTTCACTTCCCAACCGAAGGGCCCACCCCCCTTACTTTGGGGATTCTATCTATTATATAGTCTTGTTCAGTTGATCTCTACCGTCCACTTGTCGGCCATCTGAACTTGTGTCTGAGGGCTCGTCCCATCAGCCGCCTTTGCAGGCTTTCTGTTAGTTGAAGTAACCAAGGTATCACTGTTTACTGGTCAATTCACCATTAATGCGGCCAAAGTATTGGTGGCGTACATTTAATGGGTGAGTGACAGCTCCCTTCCTTCAATGTCGGTTTGCCGAGGACGTGGGCATCCTCGGCGAGGTCCCCTGATGACTTGGGCCTCTCCCACTTATCCTCGGATTCTGTACTCTCCTCAGCATGAACCTTGGGCCCGATATGGAGTGGGCCGAGGTTGCTAAATATTTGGGCCCCACAATAGCCCCTCAAAATTCTGCTGCCCGGCCTCTCGGGCAGGAAGGAGGATTTTGATGTTCTCGGGCCTATGTCCTGGCCTGTCGAGCCTTGTCTTTCTGTCAGTGTCACAATCATTTCAACTGCCCAGGGGACATTCCTGGCGTTTTGGTATTTGGAGCGTGCCTTCATTAAATTTCGGTGGCTCTGTGTCCTCCACGTTCAACGGTGTGATGATGAATGGACGGTGGGGATGCTCCTGGTCACTAGGCGGGAAAGTCCATGCAGTTATTTTTAATTGGGGGTATATATACCCAGTTGAACTGGTTCATCCTTTCACTTTTACATTCAAGAGATCTTGCGCACCTACTCCGAATTCGGTCACATCTCCAACTGTACTTGCAACTCTCCTTAGCACAAAAAGCCTGCTCGAGGAGCTTTCCCTCATTTCCATAAGTCTTTTTCTCTCTCTAGTTCGTACTGTTTGCTTGAGTTCCTTGTTAGTTCTCTAAGATGGGTAGGCTTAAGAAGTTAGTTGAGTCTGAGGAGTCAATGGACAAATTTGTCACTGATTATAGGATCCCCGATACAGTGGGTTTGAGGTACTGTGGAGAGGGGGAATGGAGTTCGAGGAGGAAAGAGGGTGAGGTGGCGATTCCTATAATCACCTTTCTGGAGGGCGGAATAAGGATCCCTATGGGGCCGGTGATGAGGGACTATCTTAGGCATTTCGGCCTATCTCCCACTCAGTGTGCCACTAATGTATTTAGGATCTTAGGCTGTGTGGATGCCTTGAATGAGAAGATGAGGCTGGGGCTGAGGCTAACCCATCATGATGTGAACTGGTGCTACAAACTCCAGCGCCTGAAGGAGAAGTCTTATTACATGAGGACGAGGGACGATAGGGTCCGGCTTATCCAGTGCCTCCTTGAGTCAAGTAAGGGTTTGAACAAAGACTTCCTCATTGTGTCTAGGGAATGGCACGAGGGCCTTCCGTGCCCAACAGTGGAGGGTACACCAGGTGGGGCATCCAGACTAGGAGAGCGTTTAGTACTTTGTGCTTTAGTGTCCTGCTTCGCTTGGTTTTTGACAGGAACTTGCTTTTTTCTATGCAGATTCGCGCGCTTTTGAGCGTCACTTCGGCCAGGTTAATAAGGAAGACTTGGAGAAGGTACTGAGGTCGGAGATCTTTGTGAATAAAGACGACAACCAAGTTAGAGCCGCCCAAGTGGTCTTAAGATATGACCCGATCCAAAAATCATTCTTGACTCCAAGGCACGTGATCCGAGCTGGAGATCCTCGGCTGCGTAGTATCACCGTAGTCGAGCACGGATTTCTGATCCCCAAAAGGGTCTCCTATTCCTGAGGGCGTACCGTTGGTAGGTACTTCTTTATCGGCTCAAGTTGCCGAGGCTGAAGGGGAAGAGGAGGTTGCTGACTCAGGTCTTTCCGGGGACGAGTTTGGCGTGTTCGACCAGCCCCATTCGCCCGAGGACCCTACCGGTGATTTGAGTGACCCTAGTTTAACTGAAGCGGACTTTTTGTCCGAAGAAGCCACTCCTCGATCGAAGATGAGTTTTAAGAAGCGGCCTTAAAAGAGCTTGCTGGCACTGATAGAGAGGCAGCCGGGGAGGGACGCGCCGAGGAAGTCTCCTCCCGAGCTTCCTCCTCCCCTACCCCAACAGAGTTCGACGTCTGGGTTCAAGCCCACCAGTCCTCCGCTGAAGAAGGACAAAGGCAAGAGACCTAGGGGGGGCGAAGAGTCTGATCCTCCCCGAGGTGGTGGCGATGCTCGGCCGCCATCAAAACAGCTGAGGATAGGGCACCGAGGCCAAGAGAAGCAGGCCTCTATCCAGGCCGGGGCCCAGGCTTGGCTTCCTGCATCCATGCTCCATGGGGAGCCTCTGACGGATGATGCCTCCCTCAGGAATCCTCAAGGGGGCGGGGTGCGCTCATGGCTGACGCATTAGAGAGGTCCTTGCTACTCCCTGCAAACATGGCCCAGCTGGAGGCTTTGAGGAGCAAGGAGGTCTTCCTCAGCCTTAAGTAATACTTGGGCATGGTAAGTTTTCTAATTGCTTGTGATTTTCTTGACTTTCCATTTTTTTTTTTTTTGGCTCCTTATCTGCTGCACAATGGTTTCAATTTGCAGGCTATTCAGGCTACCTTTAGGCTGGAGGACATAGCCAGTAGCCAGAGCCAGGTCACTTGCTTGGAGTATACCAAGCTGTTGGACACCGTGCGGACCCTCAACGCTTCCAAGGCCAATCTAAAAAAGGCGATGGACCAGTTGGAGGAGATGAAGGCAGCTCGAGACACCGCTGAGTCGGCTCCTATTGCTGCTGAAAAACTGGCTCTAGATTAAACGGACAGCTTACTCAAGGCAGAAGATCAGCTGAGGATAGCCAGAGAGAAGATCGCGACCTTAGAGGAGAGGGTGTTTGAGGCAGATAAGGCTAGAGGCGCTACGGAGTCTGCTAGGGACGAGGCTTTGAAAGCCAAGGAAGAGGCTGAGTCTGCCAAGGGTGAGGCTGAGGCCTCCAAAGACAAGGCTGCGCAGGATGCCTATGAGGCAAGGGCGATTGAAACAAAAGACAGCCTTAGAGCCCAAGTGCCTGGGGTGTGTAGATTTTACTGCTCCCAGGTTTGGAATGAGGCCCTTACACAGGCTGGGGTCGAAGCCTCGTCCAACCTGTGGAGGGTAGAGAACGTATATTATCCTCTTGCCATTCGTGAGACTGCCCCTCCAAGTTTTGAGGCCGAGGTTGCTGCCGAGGGCGTTGGGGTTGTTTCTGAGGAAGGCATCCCAGCTGCCCTTATTTCGGGCGAGCCCACCAAGGAAGCTAATCCTTTTGGGAACGTTAAGGCAAGCAAGAGTCCCACTGCTGACGCGCTTGGAGAAACTGCGGACCCCTTAGCTAATGTCTGAGCACCTCTTGTAGAGGAGGTACCCCACCCAGCTGACCCTTCCAGACTGCGGTCCCAAGCGAGGGCTATAAGGATTCTGAGTCCTCCTCTGCCCAGCCCCCTAAGGGGGGAGTTGAGATGGAGCCGAAGGAATGATCCCCTGTTGCGTCTTTGCCTTGTTTTCCGTTCTCTTCTCTTTTTTTTTTTTTTTTTTTTGATATTGTAATAGCATATTTGCCTTGTATAACCCCTTTTTAAAGACTCAGTAAAGTGCATATTTCGTTTCCTTTTATTCGTTTTGTTTGTATTATATTATATATACATGTATACATTACTTGCACGATACTAGCTTCAATTGCGCCTTAGCCGACTACACTGATTATCGTCCCCTGCAGTGCTCACTACTAGTACCAAAGTGGTTAGCCTCGCCGTAGGTTTGGGCCCGCGGTCAACACAAGATCTTGCTTCTATCCAGTGCTTAGATCCTCATAAAGTGATGAGTTTCCCTATAGGTTTGAGTCCTTGGACCATGCAAGACCTTGGTTCTGTCTAGTACTTGGGTTCTCTTGAAGCAGCTAGTTTCCCCATAGGTTTGACGCCGAGGAACATACAAGACCCAGGCTCTGCTTAACACTTGGTATTTCGTGGGGGGATGGTTTCTCCATTAACTTGGATATTCTGAAGTGACTAGTTTCCCCATAGGCTTGGGTCTGAGGACCATGCAAGACCTTGGTTCTGTCTAGCGTTTAGTTCTTCTTGAGTAGCTAGTCTCTCCAGAGGCTTGAGTCCGAGGACCATGCAAGGCCTAGGTTCTGTCTAACACTTAGTTCTTCTTTTAATAACTGGTTTCCCCATAGGCTTGAGTCCGAGGACTATGCAAGGCCTTGGTTCTGTCCAACACTTGTCTTCTGAAGTAACTGGTTTCCCCATAGGCTTGAGTTCGAGGACTATGCAAGGCCTTGGTTCTGTCTAGTACCTAGTTTTTCTTTTAGTAACTGGTTTCCCCATAGGCTTGAGTCCAAGGACCATGCAAGGCCTTGGCTCTGTCCAACACTTGTCTTCTGAAGTAACTAGTTTCCCCATAGGCTTGAGTCTGAGGACCATGCAAGGTCTTGGTTCTGTCTAGTACCTAGTTTTTCTTTTAGTAACTGGTTTCCCCATAGGCTTGAGTTTGAGGACCATGCAAGACCTTGGTTCTGTCTAATACTTGTCTTCTGAAGTAATTAGTTTCCCCATAGGCTTGAGTCCGAGGACCATGCAAGGCCTTGGTTCTATCTAGTACCTAGTTTTTCTTTAGTAGTTAATTTCCCCAGAGGCTTGAGTCCGAGGACCATGCAAGGCCTAGGTTCTGTCTAACACTTGTTTTCTGAAGTAACTAGTTTCCCATAGGCTTGAGTCCGAGGACCATGCCAGGCCTTGGTTTTGTCTAGTACTTAGTTTTTCTTTAGTAACTAGTTTCCCCATAGGCTTGAGTCCGAGGACTATGCAAGGCCTTGGTTCTGTCCAACACTTGTCTTCTGAAGTAACTAGTTTCCCCATAGGCTTGAGTTCGAGGACCATGCCAAGCTTTGGTTCTGTCTAGTACCTAGTTTTTCTTTTAGTAACTGGTTTCCCCATAGGCTTGAGACCGAGGACCATGCAAGGCCTTGGTTCTGTCCAACACTTGTCTTCTGAAGTAATTAGTTTCCCCATAGGCTTGAGTTTGAGGACCATGCAAGGCCTTGATTCTGTTTAGTACCTAGTTTTTCTTTTAGTAACTGGTTTTCCCATAGGCTTGAGTCCGAGGACCATGCAAGGCCTAGGTTCTATCTAACACTTGTCTTCTGAAGTAACTAGTTTCCCCATAGTCTTGAGTCGGAGGACCATACAAGGCCTTGGTTCTGTCTAACACTTAGTTCTTTTTTTAGTAGTTAGAGTTAAGGGGCTCATTCTCAGCGTTGGGGAGTCTGCCTTTGGAGTGGCAGCGGCTTGGAGCCCGCTCCGCCGAGGGAGGACTCTTCTTCGGTCTAGCCCTTTCGTCCAGTGCGCCACTTCTGATAACGAGGCGTCTTTTGGGCTATTTAAGTAACGCACTTGACGCTTCGGTATGCGAGGCGCCTCCTTATTAATATCCTTACGGATTTACGAGGATCCAGCGACTGATAAGCCTCTTGGAAATTGGGCGGAGTTAATACCTCCGATAATTTCTCTTTAGGATTCTGTGCGGGCTAGCTTTCACCAATTTTTGCCTTCTATATAAGGCATTTTTAGGGCAATCATTTCTTCAAACTTCATAAACACTTGAGTTCAGATCTCACAAACACACTGTTCTCTGGATGTTTCAAGGGCTCTACCAGAATAGTAGCTTGTGCCTCACGAGATGAAGTGGCCCTGGGAAAGGGCGGTGATAAGGAGGCCGAGCCCCTCTTAGGAGCCGAGGATGCCACCCCGACCCTGGACATCATGCTGGGGGTGGGGTAGGCAGAGGCCGAAGATCCTTATTCTTTTCAACCTACCCAGAGATGGGATTCCCCTTGCAGTTCGGAGGGGGATCCGAAAGGAACGTAACGTTTTTCCTCCGGGTTTGGATCTGTTAGCCCTCCAAGCTGGTAGTGATTCGCCGGCTCCCAGTTGTTGTGGGATTGGAAGGGAAACCAGGCGGAACCTTGAGGTGGAACCGTCAGGCGCCGCGGCCTATTTTTCCTTCTCCTTCCTTGCGTCGCAAGTGTTGGTTGGGGAGCTGTGGACGGCCTTAACATAGGTCTGTCTCCACCTTTCCCTCCAACACTTGGCTTGGCTTTAAAACAAGCCTGCCTAGGCCTCTCACCCTTTCCTTTTCTTTTAGCTTCAGCACAAGCCTGTTTAGGCGTTTTTCTTTGTAGTTAACTTTAGAACAAGCCTGCATGGGCATCTGTCTTTGTAGTTAGCTTTAGAACAAGCCTGCATGGGCATTTGCTGTAAAATGTAACTTCTCTTCACATATTAATAAAGAAGTAGACTCATTTCATTTCTTTTACTTCTTGCATCTTTTCATTTCTTGTGATGGTTGCCTTCTAAATGAATATGTTGCCATTGGCTGTATTGTTTTTTTCTTTTTTTCAAAGAAGTGTTGCTCTTGATCTTTCTACACCAACCATCGCACTTGCTAGTGCATAAGTCCTTCCTAGAGACGGTGCCAATTGTAGGGATCCGTTTCGGGCGACCCCCGTACAATAAATTTGTAAAGAGTGGATAGAAGGACTAGGTACTAGCAAGAAAGACAACAGTCGACGTAGGTTTACAAGAAGAATAACAAGAATTTGACTAAGTGTTCTTGAGGAAAGTTCGTCCTCGGCCCAGTCTGAGGAGCTCTTTCCTTAGAACGAATGAATACAAGGGTTGTCCTTGAACACCCTAAAAAAAACCCCTTCACTTCCCAACCGAAGGGCCAACCCCCCCTATTTTGGGGATTCTATCTATTATATAGTCTTGTTCAGTTGATCTCTGCCGTCCACTTGTTGGCCATCTGAACTTGTGTTTGAGGGCTCATCCCATCAGCCGCCTTTGCAGACTTTCTGTTAGTTGAAGTAACCAAGGCATCACTGTTTGCTGGTCAATTCACCATTAATGCGGCCAGAGTGTTGGTGGCGTGCATTTAATGGGTGAGTGACAACTCCCTTCCTTCAATGTCGGTTTGCCGAGGACGTGGGCATCCTCGGCAAGGTCCCCTGATGACTTGGGCCTCTCCCACTTATCCTCGGATTCTGTACTCTCCTCGGCATGAACCTTGGGCCCGATATGGAGTGGGCCGGGGTTGCTAAATATTTGGGCCCCACAATTATTATTATTATTATTATTATTATTATTAGATTAACTTAACAGTATTTAAATATATGATATTCATTGAAATCTTCTTGACAATTTCAGATAATGGAAAAAATAAACTCAAAACAGATGCAAATACCCTCTAATATAAGTACCCTCTAATATAATTATTTACATAAAAAGAATTGGTTCGAAAAAAAAAAATCATCACAATCTATTAAACAATAAAATTTCAATATAATCCTTGGAAAATAGCTCTCCCATTGTCATCTTCATTGTTGTACATTGTCATAATACCTATGTCATAAAATAGATAAATATTATTAACACCCACAAAGAAAAACTAATAGGTGAAATGAAAAATAATGAATTTTTAAGTCCAAGAACCATCTAAAAGTGATAGCATTGTCTCAACACATACAAACACGATGAATATATCATCCTTCATTATAAATAATGTGACCTACAGGCTACAACTGCAACCTGTAATGGAAGTCAAGAGGGCTGTGAGAATCCCAAAGAGAAATTTTGGGCAGGGTTAATAGACCATGGGCTAAAGCAATACAAGCCCACAGTAAAAGGTTTTTTTTTTTCTTTTCTTTTTTGTGAGAAACGTTGAATATTTCAGTAAAGCAAACCATGCAAAATCAATACATCAAGTCATTTTGGGTAGCCCATAGTGAAAAGGTTAACTTAGTAGAACAACCAAGGAAAAAGAAAAAAAGAGTCATTAAAACCAGACAATGGACAAGCACAGGCATGCATCAAGAAAGCTTCCACATGTAGACAAAACTAGTAAACTGCCAAAAACATGAGAAAACAACAGGTGGACAATCATGCAGCCATCAAATAAAACCAATACAATAGGTGGACAATCATGCATCCATCAAATAAAACCAATACACATGTAGACAAAACCAGTAACACTGCCAAAAACTTGAGAAAACAACAGGTGGACAATCATGCATCCATCAAATAAAACCAACACATGTTGAAAAAAAAATCCCAAATTCTCAGAATATTTAATATATGGAACTACATAACTAATTAAATTCTGTCGTGAATAATTTAAAGCCAGAAACCCAACTCTTCCATGGCTTTTATATTTCTCATCAACATGTCTAACATTTGTTTTTATATCACCAAAGCAAACATGGCGTAATTTGGAAAATTGACTAAAGTTGTATAAATCAAAACATACAATGGAAAAACAATATTTCTATCAAATTAGTGGAAGGTTACCGTAGTGATTTTACTGGGTTACTCTGTTTTTTCTCCACAACCTTTGTTGGGTTTCTTCTCGTAGAGGGGAAAAAGAAAACAGAAAACAGAAAACGAAAAGAAGAAAACAAAAAGTCAACAATGTGGGTTTGAAAGAGTTAGACTAACTAATGCAAGAGTAAGCAAGACCAACTAATCTTTGTGAAGAAAAGAATTACCAATAGTAGTAGAGTCAAGGGCACTCTGTTTTTTGTCCACAACCTTCGCTGGGTTTGTTCACGCGGTAGGGAAAAAAAAAACAAAAAATGGAAAAATGGAAAGAAGAAAACAAAAGTAAACAGCATATATAAACAATAATAAGTAATTACCCACTGAAATCAAATAAGCAAACCACTGAAAAGATACACTGTTTGTGTTTTTAATTGTATACGTGTCAGTAATTTATGAAGGCAGGTGGTGCAATGAAGAGCGGTCAACAAAAAGTCAAACATTTCGGTAAAAAGTCAAACGTTTCGACTATTAGTTATTTTATATATATATATATATATATTGATAAATGGAATATTTGTTAACTCATGAGTCCTTCTCCTCATTTTGGACGTACCTCTTGACTGTTGAGCAAACTGCAAATTTATAAGTTCTCTTCATCTCCTGACTTCTCTGCGCCAAATTCCCCTTATCTCCATGTCCATGGTATCTACCAAATGCTGAACTAAAAAATAATAATAATAATAATAAAAATTAAAAAAATAATAATAATCTCTTCATCTCTGTTTACCTTGACCAAACAAAATATTCATGGTCGTATGTGTTAGTCAGCGTAAGAAACCTTGCATTGAATATCGTAAATATAGAATGCCATTTCTATATAAATAATTTTTTTTTAAATGTAAATATAGAATGGTGGAAAATAATTCCATGCAGCCAGGTCCCATTTTTTCTTGAGATATCTATAATCTATAATTTATAACCTATATAAAAAAAAAAAATGAGAGTTTAAGTGGTATTGTTTGGCACATAGATTACGGTTTTGTCAAGTTATTCTGGTTTTCTTAATCAGTCAATACCACTAAGGTTTTTTTAAAAAAATATTTTATGGATAGAGAGAGAGAAAGAGAGCGTTCGGTGATATTGTGAGAGGAGGGAGAGAGAACGTGAAGAGTGGGTGGATTACATTATAGTGTAAAAAAAGGGTGATTGGACGTGATTTGACAAGTGAATAGTTTAATTAATATGAGTGTAATTACTTTATTACCCCTACGTATATTATAGTACAAAGCATTGTGAGGTTTTTTGGTCTTTTGGTAAGTAAATCGTTTAACTAATAAGATTGTAATTACTTTATTACCCCTACGTATATGTATAGTACAAAGCATTATGAGGTTTTTTGATCTTTTTGTCTCATACTTACTTCAGCTACTCCCAAATCCCAATGACCTCACAGAAGATGGTTTTATTTTGTCTAAATATATATATATATATATATATATTTTTTTTTTTCTTTTTTTACTTGAAACCAGACACGACTTCTTCTAATATTTTTTTTAGAGCATCTTCAACAATATAGCTAAACCCCGAATTCCCTCTAAAATGGAGAATAAAATCATAAAATATTACTCAAATAGTCTCTCCCTATCTCAAAAAGTTTTTTGCTCATGAGTAGTACGTCTCCGTGCCTGATGGGTTTAGATTAGGAATAGAATTTATGTCATTAAAAAATTTCTAAAGCTGATTATTATATTAATTTTTTCCCTTTCTTATTCGTTTCTTTTTCTTCATTTCTTTTTACACACTCTCTCATTTTCTTCATTTCTTTTTCTTCAACCAACAAAATCAAACAACTTGAATAAAAGAAAGAATTTAGCATAGCATATAAAATTTCAGCCTTTTCTCAATGGACAACGAAATCACAATTAGAACTGATGAAGCACGATTTCGCCTCTTCAGTTTGTTCCTTGCTAGTACGATGGATGACCTGAGATCCTGTGTAAGAGAAAATGCTAAATGGATAATGGCACTAGTTTGGGGCCTGCCAAGAACCTTTCGATGCTTAAGTTAGCTCAATCTATTTAGGAATCTCAATTCTGTAGAGTAATTTATGTGTTTTCATGTCTTTTTACCTATCTTTCCTGGCTTTATATAGGCTTACGCTAAGTTAATGCTCAGTACAACGTTACACTACAGCTAGAGGATTTAATGCTCAATGATGGCCATTTAATCCCAACGTTTGCTGTCTGTAATGGACCTTTAACTGCACATTATTGGATGGAGATAACGGTTCCGTGCTTATTTATCACTCGATCATTGAATGCTGTCTAGAATTAATACACTTACGCTTGTCCATACTTTTACTCGTCGTTATTATGGACGATTTGCGAGTGACAGATGACCATTTATGCACTACTTGTCAGTTGCCCCTTTTATTCCTTTGTCATCCTTTGTTTGGACGAGCAAAGGAATATGGAAAGTCCTTTTTGGGTGGGTCAGTTTATTCGTGCTTCGAGATTCTCGTCTCATCACATTTATTATGGGGCGACGTTTTTGTCAAATAATTGCCATGTTCCCTTCTCATGTTGTCTGCACGTGTGTTCTTTCCTTATGTTTCCCGTGCATTGATTTTGCTTCCTTTTTTAGCAAAAAACTCATCATATCCTCCTTCTTCTTTATTATACGATGCACTTGAAGTCTGAAACAAAAAGAAGGCTTCTGCACCCTCAGTACGGTAAGACTCCTTTTCCTCTAGATTCCATTAATGGTTTATTTTACTTTCATTAGGCAGGAAGCTCCCTCCATTTCGTTCTTCTTTGCTAGACTAGGGGTATTTCTTGAGTTCTCTAGTGAGCATCATCCCCAAGTTGGTTTGTTTTTACCTCGAGATTGTGGGGCCTTTAGACCTGTTTTGACTAGCCTTTTTCCTTTGATTTATCATTCTTTGATTGCTCATCACCTAGAGATGATTGCTATAGAGTATAGGGACACCGACGTTAGGTCTAGTGAGCTAGAAACTAGTCTATCATCGAGTAGTGAATCTACTGATAAAGATTTTGAAACCGTGATGTCGAAACCCTCGTCGTCTTCAAAGCCCTCATCTTCTTCAAAACCCTCTTCTTCTTCATCTTCAATCCCTTTCCATGCTCCCTCCGAGTCTTGCTTTTTAGAACAGAGACACCTAAAATCTATACGAAAAAGGTTCCAATTCCTTGGAGGGGTCATTACAAGATTACCTCATCCCAATGAAAAAGCTTGTTCCTTTGCTTATGGTGAGGTGAGTTTTTACGAAGCTACCTTTTCATGTGACCTTCGTTTTCTTATTCATCCTTTCATCATGCAACTTCTTTCTGCTCTCAATGTTGCACCTGGCCAGCTCATCCCTAACGCATGGAGGATGATTATTGGTCGTATGTCAATTTGGGTATCTGTCCATGATGGGGACATGATAATCTTAAATGAATTTCTTCACTTATATCGTCTGAAACCTTCTACCCATTATGGGTATTTTGAAATCTTGCCTTGGAATAACGAGTCTAGGATCGTCTGTAGCTTTCCTACTTCCTTTCATGGTTGAAAGTCATGATACTTTTTCGTTTTTGGATTCGGATGGGAAACCATGATTGGTGACTTGTGGGATGAGGTCCCATGGTTGCTACAGAAATGGGAAATTCCCTCTTTTGGTGCGTTTCTTTACCTTTTGTTAGACTAGCTGTTTTAACTTATCATTCTCTAATCTTTCCTTGTTAAATTGTCTTGCAGTTTTTGACAGTCTTGCATTGGAAGAGCGTTATCAAGGATGAGTTCAAGCTATTCTTGAGTTTGCCCTTACTATCGACAATTTTAACGACCTAGTAGATCTTTATCATTTATATGAGTGTTGCCTTAGACCTGAGCCTTCCACATTTGTTTTAAAGAAGGTTGTTCGGGAAGAGAAAAGTAGGTTTAACCTACCCTTCTTTCTTATTTCCTCTTTCTTTATAAGAGTTCAACTTTCTAACCTTCTATTTTGCAAAAATGGCTACCAAGTACAGCAAAGATAAGTACGCTCATGTGAAGAGTTTGAAGAACAAGCCTTTGTCCTTGCTTACTCCTGGATCGAAAAATCGCAAGTTAGATGAGGGTAAAGATGAAACCCTTACCCCCTTGTCTCTCTTTGGTACCCCATCTTCTCTTACGCCTTCCCTTGAGATGATAACCTTCACTTTTCCAACCTCTTGCTCCAAAGGGAAGGGTAAGGTTGGCAAGAGTGTCTAGGAAGATCCTGCCACAGCTCTTGGATGAGCTCACAACATCATTACTGATGATGAGCTTACTCCCTTCCCACGAGCTGGTCAGCCGCCATATTCATAAACTAGTGCAGGTATTTTACTCATCTACTTTCTGTTGCTCATTAAGTATTTACACATGTTAAGAGTTTTGACCCTTCTTTCATTTTCTAGGTTCTTGGTGAATCTCTGCGCTTGACAACTGATTACTTGAGCAGTGAAGAGAAGGTGGTGGTGGCAAATTCCAAGGTTGAATCAATTGAGGTTGAGAGCTCGAAGTTGAGGAAGGATCTGATCGAGGCAATGGACCAAGTGACGAAGGCCAAGGAGAAAGTGAGGAACTTAAGGAAGCGTTGAAAGTAGAAAAGAAGCTCGTAATCCAAAAGGATGAGGAAGTCCAAGCTACCCTTCTGAAGACAGACGAAGAACATGAGAAGGTGATCTCCAAGTTTCTTGAGTCTGATTGCTTCTCTGATCTTCAATTCATCCAGTACTTCAAAGGCTTCGAGCTCCTATGTAGGTGGATGATAGAGCATCATGATCAAGTAGTAGACTTTTCAAACCTTGATTTTGAAGCCATCGATACTGAGATCCTTGCCAATGAGACTAAGGAGAAAGAAGATGAACCTATTGCTTAGGCCATTGAAGAAGACGATGTTGTGACAGTTGGAGCCAAAGACGAGACTTACATGAACGAGGGCCACATTTAGGAGGTTGTTGTTGCTCCTTGAAGAAAAAAAAATATTTTATTTCCTTTTTTTTAGACTTTGGTTGCCTCATGTTTTGAGGCTTTTACTTTAAAGACAATGGATGCCTCTTGTTTTGAGGCCCTAACTTTTGAAACAATGAATATTTTGAAAGCCTCCCATTTTGAGGCTTTAACTTTTTGAAACAATGCATGTTTTGGATGCCTCTTGTTTTAAGGCTTTTATTTTTATAAGCAATACCCTTGTTTAGGCTTTATTTACTTACTTAGCCTTCGTTAACGGCTTAAACCTCTAAGTCCTCATTTTAATATCGAGCTTCATTATTAGAGGTTTTCTTGGCCATTACATAGTATTTCTTTGGGAATACATGGTCTAAACTTGAAATTTTTGTCATTGAAGGCATACTTAAGATTTATACTCGTTACTTAGAGTTTTTACCATGATTATGATTTAAACTCATTATTTGATTTTTTACCATGCTTATGATTTAAACTCATTATTTGAGCTTTTACCATGTTTTGTGATTTAAACTCATTATTTGAGTTTTAACCATGTTTTGTGATTTAAACTCATCATTCGAGTTGTTACCACGTTTATGATTTAAACTCGTGTGAACTTAACCTTGAAGCTTTGTCAAATTTATTGAAAACGGGATGGCTTATAGAGCTTATTATTTCATGCATCCCCATTTACGAGGGGATTACAAGGAAATTACTGAAAATAACTTTATCAAAATACTTGAAGGGAAAAAATACTTAAAGGAAAAAACAATGAAATCTCGCTTATCTGATTCATCGTCAGGTGAGGTGCTCCTATTGACGGAGCTTATTGGCCCAAGTACTTCTCATTGATAGTACTTCTTGAGATGTTCCACATTCCAGGGATGTGGTTGTGGATTGCCGCTGAGGTCCTTCAGGTAGTAGCTTCCTCTTCTAAAGTAATGGATGACCTTATATGGACCTTCCCAAGTAGGGCCTAACTTCCCTTAGACTAGGTCTTTAGTAGCATGAGAGACTTTTCAGTACCATGTTGTTGGGGTTGAACCTTCTAAGCGTCACTCTCTGATTGTGGTACTTTGCCTTCTTCTGTTAATATCGAGCCATTCTTAGGGCTGCTTCATCTCTAACTTCAGGTAAATAATCCAAGTTGAGTCTCAGCTCATCATTGTCTGTACCTTAATCATAACAAGCTCACCTAAGACTAGATACTCCTACTTCAACGGGAATGACTACTTCTATATCGAAGGCCAACTTGAATGAAGTTTCTCTTGTTGGTGTTCTTGCAGTCATCTGATAAGCCTATAGCACCCCAGGTAACTCTTCTGGCCATGCACCCTTTGCCCTCTCAAGTCGTGCTTTGATGAGTTTGAGCATAGTACGATTTGTTACCTCTGTTTGTCCTTTTGCCTATGGGCCAGGTGATGAATAATGGATTTTTATCCCTAGTTCTGCACAAAATTCCCTAAACTTTTGACTATCAAATTTGTTAGGACATATGTGGAACATGTTTAGAACATATGTCATTTAGAATTGGTTAATCATTTGACAAAGTGCACTTTACTTGTAGTTGGGTAGATCTATGATGTGTTTAATACTTTAAGGAACAAAAGTTAAAGTTCAAGTATTGAAGCCATGCAAATCTGTCCAAGAATCAAGTGAAGAAGTGCTGTGTTTTAAAGGTCAACAAATAGCTCGACAGATTTATCTATCGAGATTTAAAATGTGAAGCTTGATAGATAATCTCGATAGCTGTATCTATCGAGAATTACGAAAATCAGTTTTTCAGAACTATTTTTCACGCATATCCAAGCTATGTGTTTAAATTTTCTCAACCCTAGACATATATAAGGATTATTTTAAGGGCTGTCATAAGGTTGTTGCACTTGTTGTTGCAAGCATATTGTGACTAGAGACAATTTCCCCTGGTTCATCTTTCTCTTGAAGAAGCTGCTATGTTTGTATGCCATAAGGTTTTGTGACCAATGAGCTTCTTGATCTTCATCGTGTTGATGAACTGAAGAACTTTGCACCCAACGTCCTTCTCAAGTTGGTGTGTTAGTCACGTACTTGGATCCGTGCATCAATTGGTTAGTCACGTATTGGGAGTCGTGCATTGAAAGGAGAGATTGTCATTACATTACAAGTCTAATTGTGTATTGGGGTAAGGGTTCAACTGTAAGTTGGTATAAGTTACTAGGATTCCTTTACTTGAAACCGCTTGTTTTGAAAATAGTGGATTCTCAAGAGTGGTGACCTTAAATTCACCTTGTGGGGTTTTGCCTTTGAGGTTTTCCCTATTTGTAAACAAATCACCTATGTCAAATTTATTTTCCGTTGCATTTAGCTTAGTTGGTGATTTGTTTGTTGTAACACGCTTATTGCATGTAATTGAATCTAATTAATTCACTTGGCTAATTAATTGATTAATTTACCAAAGGGGTCAATACATTCTTGGCCTATCAAAATTGTCGACCATTATCAGAGATGATCATCCTTGGGATTCCAAACCTGTAGACAATATCTTCTAGACTAAGCTCTGTATTTTGCCTTTTGTGATTACTGCTAATGGTTTTGCTTTAACCCATTTTGTGAAGTAATCAATGGTAATGAGCAGGAACTTCACCTGCTTCTTCCCCTAAGGGAGCGGGCCAACAATATCGATCCCTCATGTGGAGAATAGCTAAGGTGAGGAGATACTCGTCAGTTATTCCCTAGGTATATGCTGCACATTTTCGAACCGTTGACACTTATCACATTTTTTGACAAGTTCAATCGCGTCTTTTTGCATAGTTGGCCAAAAGTAGCCTGCCTTCATCGTCTTCCCCACCAAGGAATGAGGTCCTGAATGGTTTCCATATACGCCTTCATAGATTTCTCACAACACATACGTTGCTTCCTCAAGAATCAGGCATTTCAAGTATAGTAGTGAAAATCCTTTGTAAAGATCACCATTCATGACTATAAATCTGGCTGCCCTGACTCTAACCTTTTTTGCTTCTGACTGATCAGATGGGAGTTGACCGTCCTTGATGCAAGAAAGGTCCAAGTACTAAGTTGCTGGACTGAGAGGGTCTGCAACCCGTCGATTCTAGGGCTTGTCTGGACTTCCACAAGCAACTCTATCATTGCTAAGGCATCTTCAGTTACCTCGTCAGCAGCTGAGTTATCCTACCTTGGGATTTGCTCGAGCTTGACATCATCAAATTCGTCAATAAACTGAGTTGTCAGCTTGAGGTACTTCTTCATTCTCTCTTCCTTCGCTTCATATTCGTTCATCATTTGCCTAACAACTAGCTTTGAATCAGTCCTCAATTTCAAAATTTTGATTCCAGGCCTTTGCAATTCTCAACTAGCAAGGATTGCTTCATACTCTACTTCATTGTTCATTGCTGGAAATTGGAGTTGAACTCCATACTTAAGGATGTCTTTTTTAGGTGAATTCACAATGATACCGACACGTTCGAGACCTATAACAGACGAGCCATCTGTGCAAATCGTCCAACGTTCTGCTTCCTGATCTGAGTCTGGAAGAGTAAATTCTACAATAAAATTTGCCAAAGCTTGAGCTTTGATTGCTATCATTGCCCTGTACTCAATATCAAATTGGCTTAGCTCGACGGCTTATTGGATTATGTGCCTTGCAACATCTGGCTTGCTCATTGCTTTCTGGATTGGCTGGTCCATCATTACCATGATGGTTTGAGATTGGAAGTATAGACGAAGATTCCTTGAAGCCACGATTAACAAGAAGGCCATCTTCCCTATTCGTGGGTACTTTGGTTTGGCTTCCTAAAAAGTCTGACTTGTGTTGTACACAAGTCATTGTACCTTGGATTCTTCACGAATCAATGCCGAAATGACAGCTGTTTGAGACATAGCTAGATACAAAAACAACTATTCTCCTTCTACTAACGGGCTCAGCAATGGAGGCTTGGGCAGATACTTCTTGAGGCTCTGAAAGGCTTCCTCACATTCGTCCGTCCAACAGAAGGCCTGTTTAAGAGTTTTAAAGAAAGGAAGACACTTATTAGTGGCCTTCGAGACAAACCTGTTCAATGCTGCCACTCGCCCTGTCAACCTTTGAACTTCTTTGACTGTCTTTGGGGAAGTCATGTCAAGTATGGCTCTGACCTTTTCTGGATTTACCTCAATCCCTTGCTGAGATACCATGAAGCCTAGGAACTTTCCTGTTGAGATCCTGAAAACACATTTCGCAAGGTTGAACTTCATTTTATGCCTTCTCAAGGTATCAAACATCTCTTGGAGGTCTTCCAAGTGGGTTTTGGCTTCCTTACTTTTTACGAGCATATTGTCCACATAGACCTCTATATTCCTGCCTATTTGCTTGCTGAACATCTGGTTCACCAATATCTGGTATGTGGCACCTGCATTCTTTAGTTCGAACGACATGACTTTATAGAAATATAGGTCTTGGCTAGTGATGAACGTAGTTTTTTCCTGACTTTCCTTCTTCATTAGGATCTGGTTATAACCTGAAAAAGCATCCATGAAGGTTAGTAGTTCATGACCATCTGTCGAATCAACAAGCTAGTCGATTCTGGGAAGGGGAAAACTATCTTTGGGGCACGCATTATTTAAGTCAGTAAAGTCCACACACATTCTCCACTTTCCATTGGACTTTTTTACCATGACAACATTGGCAAGCCACTCAGGGTAATAAACCTCTCGAATAAATCCAATGACTAAGAGCTTTTTCACCTCTTCCATAACTACTTTGTTCCATTTTGGGGTGAATACTCGTCTTTTCTGTTGGACGGATTTCTTTGTTGGGTCAACATTGAGATTGTGTTCTATTACTTTTTCTTCAATCCCTGGCATATCTTCATGACTCCATGCAAAGACGTCCAGGTTCTTTTTCAAGAACTTTACTAGCCTGTCTTTTAAGGCCTTTTGGAGCTCCTTCCTTACCTTGGTAGTCTTGGATGGGTCTCTTTCCACCAGCTCTATGTTTTTCACTTCCTCCATGGGCTTAGGTGGTTCCTCCTCAACCATCCAGGTGTGATTTTCTCTAGACGCCAAGACTGCTTGGTGACATTCCTTGGCTAAGAGTTGGTCTCCACACATTTCTCCAATCCAATAAGGGGTTGGGAATTTTACTTTCAAGCAATATATGGAAGTTGCAGCCTTAAGGCGGTTAATGGTTGGTCATCCAAGAATCACATTATAAAATGAAGGGCAATCGACAATTATAAAATCTACTATCCTTGTTACTTGAGCGGGGTATGTCCTTGCTATAATATGTAATGAAATGATACCCTTGGGATAAACATGGTCTCCACTAAAACTAACCAATGGGGATCCGAAGGGTTTGAGGCGTTTTGGATCCAACTTCATCTGCTAGAATGCCATCATGTACATTACATCTGCAGAGCTTTCATTATCCACCAACACTCTTTGGGTGTTGTACCCTTCAATGGTTAGCATAATGACGAGTGGGTCATCGTGTGGCTGCTTGATTCCCTTCACATCTTGTTCGGAAAAAACTATGTTGTCATTCTTGGTTCGATGATGTTTTGCTATTGGCTGTTTGATATGAACACTGTTTACTTGCCTTTGGACTACCTTTCTCAGGCACTTGTACGATTCCCTAACAACCGGTCCTTTGCTGATCGTCCTTATTTCTCCCACGATCTGCTTGGAATTGTCTCGATTTTCTTTCTTATGGTTGTCGATAGATTTCTCTTCTATCCGTTGGTGGGCTAATAATATTTCTTTACAAACTTTTGAAGTTTTCCCCTATGGATCAACTCCTCTATTTGTTCTTTCAAATCTCAACATTCATCAATGCAATGACCATGGTCCTTGATGATGCAAAAAATCAACAGTTGAGCTCTTTGTCTTAGCGGATGAACGATGCTATGAATGTGGTCGTCTTTGTAGATAGAGAACTTGCAAAATAAACTAGGTGGAAGAGTAACATGCTGGTATGGAATCAGCCAAACCACCTTTGATGCTTAAGTTAGTAAAGGAGAAAGAGTCTTGAGAGTAAAAGAATGGAGAATGATTTCGTAGAGTATTTGTGTGTGTGATTGGTCGTACCATGTGTTTCTAGTGCTTTCTCTTTTATAATTCTATGCCTAATCAATGGACAATGAATCACTGTATTTATGCTTAACGGCTAGTGCGTTACAGAATCTTTGTCTGAAGTTCACAACTCATTTTGTGATCGTTGCTCTGTCTGTTATGTTTCGTCATCAATGATCATAATAAATGCGTGACGTCTTCTTTGGGTAAATGATGATCTTCGCGTAGTGACGACCATAAATTTCTAACTTATCAGTCCTTATGGAAACGGTAGTACTCTTTTGTATCTCTTTGTTTTGAGGACGAGCTCAAAGGTTTGGGTCATTTCAGTGCAAGGTCATCCTTTATTTGCATGAGGATTTTGTCTACGGGCATCAGCAAAGGAGTGAAATTCAGCCTTTTCTTCGATGATGTTTCTAGAGCACTTTTGTTGGCCTTGGCATCTGTGAGATTATCCTTGCGATCGCCCTTTTTCCTTGGGACTCAGCGCTTTATTCCTTCTTTCGCTTACTCATCAATCCCTTTGCAGTCAATGCATCTTCCCCATTCATGTATTTTTGTGCCTTGAACAACAAGTTCGTCATTGAAGTTGGAGGAGTCTTCTTTAGAGAGAAAATGAGGTCTAGATTGTTCAACCCTACTTGGAAGGTCGTCATTATCACCTGATCATCTGCTTCGTCAATTTTTAGTATTGCTTTGTTGAATCATTTTACATACTTTTTTTGGGTTTCTCCTTCCTGCTACTTCACAGTTAACAAATACGAGGTGGGCCTCTTATGGTGTTGGACCCCAATGAAATGATGGAAAAAGGAGTCGCTTAGCTTATCAAAATTGGTAATAGATGCTGTGGGCAGTTTACTAAACCACACCCTTGCTACTCCCTTAAGGGTTGCCGGGAATTTCCTGCAAATGACTTCATCTAGGGTCTGTTGGAGGCTTATAATTGTCTTGAATGCCCCTATATGGTCCAAGGGATACTTTGTGCCATCATGAACTTCCAACTGAGGGAGATAATTTAGGAAGCAAAGGGCACTCCAACCCTACTTGGAGGGTCGTCATTATCACCTGATCATCTGCTTTGTCAATTTTTAGTACTGCTTTGTTGAATCATTTTACATACTCTCTCTGGGTTTCTCCTTCCTGCTACTTCATAGTTAACAAATATGAAGTGGGCCTCTTATGGTGTTGCCCTCAATGAAATGATGGAAAGGGAGTCGCTTAGCTTATCAAAATTGGCAATAGATGCTGTGGGCAGTTTACTGAACCACACCCTTGCTACTCCTTTAAGGGTTGCCAAGAATGTCCTGCAAATGACTTCATTTGGGGTTTGTTGGAGGCTTAGAATTGTCTTGAATGCCCTTATATGATCCAAGGGATACTTTGTGCCATCATAAACTTCCAACTGAAGGATATAATTTAGGAAGCAAGGGGCACTCCAAAACGCTGGTAGTGAAGGGTGAGTCTGTCATTTTGATCATGCCATCAAGGTTTACTGCTGTCTTACCCTTCATGGCGTTTTTGACTTCGTCTAGCTCCTTCCTCATGTTTTTCATCATTTGATCATTGCCATGAGTTGTCTGCGTGGTGTGTTCTGAAGTTTCTTTTTTGCTATTCCCTGGGCTCTGGGTTTCATCGTCATTGTCGTTGCGGTTATGCTGAGACAGCAACATACTCATGCCTTCCGCTTCAAGTCTTCATTATGTTTCATCAATTCTTGCACATTAGCTGTTAATGCTTGAATTTGTTGAGCCATCACCACCAGATCTGGCCATGCAATAGTGTTTGAGTCCATCGGTTCTGCGGAACTTAGTCAACAAATAGTTCGACGGCTTATGGTCGAATCCCCACAAACGGCGCCAAACTGATGAAGCATGATTTTGCCTCATCATTATGCTCCTCGTCAGCACAATGGACAACCTGAGATCCTGTGTAAGAGAAAACACTAAATGGATATTGGCACTAGTTTGGGGCTTGCCAAGGACCCTCTGATGCTTAAGTTAGCTTAAGCTATTTAGGAATCTTAGTTTTGTAGAGTAATTTCTATGTGTTCATGTCTTTCCTGACCTTATATAACCTTATGCTGAGTTAATGCTCAGTATAACGTTACAATGCAGCTGGAGGATTTAATGCTTAATGATGGCCATTTAATCTCGACGTTTGCTATCTATAACGGACCTTTAACTGCACATTATTGGATGGAGGTTTTGTGCTTATTTATCACTCAATCATTGAATGCTGTCTGGAATTAATGAACTTACGCTCGCCCATAATCTTACTCATCATTATTATGGATGGTTTACGAGTGATAGATGACCAATTATGCACTACTCGTCAAGAAAAAAACATAAAATCCAATTGAATCACAAAACACAGTCTTTCTTTTCAAACTAATGAAATTAGAAGTCAGAACAATTTTTTTTTAAAAAGCAGTTCTGAATTCTGACCCATCTAGGCTGCAATTTGTTGGCGGTGGGGACGAAGACAAGCGGCGGTAGAGGAGGAGCAGGCAATGGAGGACGAAGATGATTTCTCTCTCTCTCTCTTTCTCTAAGTTTTCCTTCTCTCGGGTCTCTTTCTCCATTTCTATTTGATGAATGATGAGAAGATTTTTTTTTAGAACACATATGATAGAAGATAAATGGTATAAGATGAATGGTCTGGTTTTGACTTTTGATCAAATGAAATGTGTGGACTTTATTGCTTTTTTATGGGAGAAACGTGTGAGTGTGACCATTAAAATGTGTGGTCCTTAAAATTTGGTAGTTTTTAAAAAAAAAAAGAAAAAGAAAAAAAAAAGAGAGGAGTAGATATAAGTTAGTAAATAATAATAATAATTTTAAAAAAAAATATAAACTAAGCAATAATTAATGATTTTTATTGAAAATTTAATGAATAAATTCATTCCAAATTAAATAGATTTGATAAATAAAAACCATGATCATTAAAAAAAAAAAAACCATTGAAAAATATGATTGTTGAAAATTTTGAAAACATTAAATAAAGAAAGATTAAAAAAAGAATAAAAGAAGATTAAAGAATTAATGAAGAAATAATATTTGAATGTAATAAAGAAAAGATAGTATTTGAAAAAGTAGGTAGCTAAAAAGTAAAAGTCACTATTCACTCTGCAAACAGTACAAAAATTTGGAAAAACTGTTGAAGATACTCTTAGTGAATATAAATTTGACTATTAATGTTGGATTATATTTCTTTGCTCAATATACTGGCAAAAGTGTGTGGTGCAATAGGTTATGAAGTCACTTTTTTACCTCTAAAAGCATTTACATAAACTTAAAGTTTTTTTTGGTCTTTTCATTTTGGTACTTCCTTTGAAACTTTGGCAACCTCTCTTGCTCTTTCACTACTTTCCATTGTTTGTCTCTCTTGCGTTTAGCTAACTCATTTGTTTCGACATTGAAGGTATTTTTATTTTTATTTTCTTTCATTTTTATTTGTTAAATTAGTATATACTATTGCGTTTTGTAGTTGATAAAGTAGCTAAAGAATTAGATTGTTGGGACCCACCTCTAACATCACTTTTTTACACACCAATAATAGTCTGCCGCCAAGAATTTTTTATAAAAATGTTATGAAAGTGTTGTGAACCTAGCATTTTTCTTTGATAGAATTGTTGTTTACTTTTAAATATTATATTTCTTGTGCCAACGATAATTATGTTTACCTGTAATTGCTTTTGCAGATGAACACCTTACATATTTTTTGCATTTTCGTATTTAAGGATCAAGGCAATTAGGTTCAGGCAATACCGTGACAATATCATTTGATAAATACAGGTAATAGATCTAGCTGACTTTGCATTTAAGCACTTCATTAAAAATTTTATTTAAAGAAAGTTAACTTTTATAGAAGCAAGTTTTACACACATTGTGTGGAATTCGAGTAAAAGCCCATTGTGTAGAATTTAAACAAGGTTTGTGCACATGAATGGTTATTCATACACCAGAGAGAAGCAGATTGTGGTCATAGAAATAATCGCTACCACTCTAGCAACAATGATAGCATCTTTAGATTAAATTCAGCTTAAAGGTCTTGTATTTGCTCACTATTATATGTTGTAGGAACTGTAAATTTCTGGTTATATTTGTAATATTAATTACTCATGCACACCAAGTTACTCTTGTTTATAAATTATTAGTGTTCATTCTAAATCATATAGAGAAATTAATTTTAATTTAATGAAAAAGTGATACGACAAAATCATAACATTATTTATTATTAAATTTCTCTCACTGATTACATGTGCCTTGCACGTGCTTTAAAACTAGTACTCATAAACTAGTGAGTCAATAAGAGTTAATTATTAAGTCAATTAAATAATATATAATAAATAAATAAAACAAAAACTACCCTGCCATTGACACACTCCACACAAGATTCAGAATTTTTATTTTATCTTAATCTCATTGACACATTCCACACGAGATATTCAGATTTTTATTTTATCTTAATCAACCTTATCACCATGACTAGTGATCATTGGAGCTGCAAATGAATAGCTGGTTTCTAAGCTTTATCATAAAAATATTATTATAATAAATAATACACTACAACAAAAGTGGGCTATGGTGACAAAATCTAGTGAGGAAAAACAATTTCGTCACCAAATGACAACATTTAGTGAGGAAAAGAAGAATTCGTCACCAAATATTATAAAAATTTTAAAATTGGTGACGAAATCAATATTTCGTCACCAAAGATGTACTAATTGGTGATGAAATCAATATTTTGTCACCAAAGATGTACAAATTGGTGACGAAATATTTATTTCGTCACTATAGGTCATGAAAAAAAGGCAAACCTAGGGTGACGAAATATTCGCGTCACCAAAGACTTACCAGAGGTGACGAAATTCTAAATTCGTCACCCAATATTAGGATGTAGGTGTTTTTGGTGATGAAATACATTTTCGTCACCTATTATTTAACCAAAGACTAACCGGAGGGTGACGAAATTCCAAATTCATATTCCAATATTAAGATGGAGGTGTTTTTAGGGAAGAAATAAGTGTTCGTCACCTATTGTTTACAAATAATTAAGGATGGTCATAGGCAAGGTATACCCGTATATACCCGACCCAATTAATTTATCCATGAATATCCAATTACCTTACCCAATTAGTATTCATACCCAATTGTTACCCGATCTGTTTATCCATAGATATCCATACCCTACCCAAAGCCGATTTTTATAAAATCACCATATATGCTAAAAAACCACTAAAATGACCAATATATCCTCAAAATCTCTAAAATAAGCAAAATACCCATGAAACCTTTAAAATGACCAAAATACACCTACAATCTATAAAATCACCAATTATGTTAAAAATCTACTAAAATGACCAAAATACCCATGAAATAACCTAAAAATGACCAAAATACCCCCAAAAAATGCTCAAAAACCACTAAAATTACCAAAATATCCCATAAACCTAATAAATGATCAAAACCCCCAAATCCTAAAAAATGACCAAAGTACACACGAAACTTAAAAAATGACCAAAATACCCCCGAAACCTAAAATTTGGCCAAAATACTCCCAAAACAAAAATAAATTTACCAAAATAACCCCTAAACTTTAAAAATAACTAAAATACCTCCAAAACCTAAAAACTGACCGAAATAGCCTTGATGCTTGAAAATTACCAAAATACCCTTAATCCTAAAAAAATGACCAAAATACCCCCCTAAAACCTAAAAAAATGACTAAAATACCCCTAAAACCTATAAAATGACATAAATGGCCCTAAAACCTATATGATGATAAAAATATACACTAAACCTAAAAATGACCAAAATACCCCTAAATGACCAAAATACTCATTTTTATAATTTCGAGCTATTTTGTTCATTTTTTAGGTTTATGGGGTATTTTGCTTATTTTATAAGTTTTAGGGGTATTTTGGTCATTTTTAGGTTTCATGGGTATTTTGGGTAATTTTTAGTTTTTGGGGAGTATTTTGATCATTTCTTAGGTTTAGGACGTATTTTTTTGTCATTTTTAAGTTTCGAGGGGGTATTTTGGTCATTTTAAAGGTTTCAGGGGTATTTCGGTTATTTTTTAGGTTTATGGGGTATTTTGGCATTTTTATTGTTTCTAGGGATATTTTGGTAATATTTTAAGTTTGAAGGGTATTTTGGTAATTTTATGATTTTAGAGGTATTTCGCATTTTTTAGGTTTAGGGTGCATTTTAGCAATTTTAGAGGATTTTAGGAGTACTTTGGTTATTTGCAAGTTTAAGAAGCAATTTGGTAATTTTGATTATTGGGTAATTGGATTGGTTGGGGTTTACCCATAATAATTTGGTTGAGTTAGATTTGGACAAGATTTAATTAGTTAAATGGATAATAATGGGTAAATGGGTAAATTACACCCGATTGGCATGAAAATTGGAATGCATGTTAAGAACATATAGAACATATAATCCAATGGTTGGATTTTAAAATATGAATTCAATAATAAGTTATTGGGTGGTGTAATATTTTTTAGAGTTACATCATGTGTAACTTGAACCAAGCCCTATATTTCTTAATTCGATGTGAATTTTGACAAATCTACCGTTAGATTACATTATCTTCATATATTTTTTATGCTTACAAAATTTCAAGGTGATCAAAGATTAATAGTCATGTCATCAATCAATTATTTAAATTCAATTTTTTATAGTTTAAAATAATGCATAAAGATGAGTTTAAAGATCAAATGGTAAACTACATCCGATTAGCATGAAAATTGGCATGCATGTTAAAAACATATAGAAAATGTAATCCAACGGTTAGATTTTCAAAATATGAATTCAATAATATGTTATTAGGTAGTGTAACATTTTTTAGAGTTACATTAGTTGCAACTTGAACTCAGCCCTATATTTCTTAATTTAATGTGAATTTTGACATATCTACCGTTAGATTATATTATCTTCATTTATTTTTCATGCTTACAAAATTACAAGGTAATCGAAAATTAATAGGCATGTCATTAATTAATTGTCTAAATTTGAGTTTTTATAGTTTAAAATAACGTTTAAAATATGAGTTTGAAGATCAAATGGTAAATTACACCCGATTTGCATGAAAATTGGCATTCATGTTAAGAACATATAGATCATGCAATATAACGGTTAGATTTTCAAAATATGCATTCAATAATAAGTTATTGGGTGGTGTAACATTTTTTAGAGTTACATCAAGTGTAACCTAAACCCAGCCATATATTTCTTAATTCGATGTGAATTTCGACAAATCTACTGTTAGATTACATTATCTTCATATATTTTTTGTGCTTACAAAATTACAAGGAAATTGAAGATTAATAGGAATGTCATCAATCAATTGTCTAAATTTAAGTTTTTGTAATTTAAAATAACGTATAAAAGATGAGTTTAAAGATGAAATTGTAAATTACACCCGATTGGCATGAAAATTGGCATGCTTGTTAAGAACATATAGACCATGTAATCCAATGGTTGGATTTTGAAAATATGAATTTAATAATAAGTTATTGGGTGGTGTAAAATTTTTTAAAGTTACATCTAGTGTAACTTAAACCTATCCTTATATTTCTTAATTCGATCTGAATTTTGACAAATTTACCGTTAGATTATATTATCTTCATATATTTTTTATACTTAAAAAATTTCAAGGTGATCAAAGATTAATAGTCATGTCATCAATCAATTGTTTAAATTCAAGTTTTTGTAGTTTAAAATAGCGCATAAAAGATGGGTTTAAAGATCAATGGTAAACTACATCCGATTGGCATGCATGTTAAGAACATATGAAAAATGTAATCCAACGGTTAGATTTTCAAAATATGAATTCAATAATATGTTATTGGAGGTTTAGATGTTTTTTAGAGTTACATTAGGTGTAATTTGAACTCAGCCCTATATTTCTTAATTATTCGATGTGAATTTTGACATGTCTATCGTTAGATTACATTATCTTCATTTATTTTTCATGCTTACAAAACTACAAGGTAATCGAAGATTAATAGGCATGTCATCAATCAATTTTCTAAATTCGAGTTTTTATAGTTAAAATAATGTTTAAAATATGAGTTTAAAAATCAAATGGCAAATTACTCCCGATTGGCATGAAAATTGGCATTTATGTTAAGAACATATAGATCATGTAATCTAATGGTTGGATTTCCAAAATATGCATTTAATAATAAGTTATTGGGTGGTGTAACATTTTTTAAAGTTACATCAGGTGTAACTTGAACCCAGTCTTATATTTCTTAATTCGATGTGAATTTTGACAAATCTACCGTTAGATTACATTATTTTTATATATTTTTTGTATGTGTAAAATTACAAGGTAATTGAAGATTAATAGGATTGTCATCAATCTGTTGTCTAAATTCAAGTTTTTGTAATTTAAAATAACGTATAAAAGATGAGTTTATAGATCAAATTGTAAATTACACCCGATTGGCATAAAAATCAGCATGCATGTTAAGAACTTATAGACCATGTAATCCAATGGTTGGATTTTGAAAAAATGAATTCAATAATAAGTTATTAGATGGTGTAACATTTTTTAGAGTTACATCTGGTGTAACTTAAACCTAGCCTTATATTTCTTAATTCGATGTGAATTTTGACAAATTTACCGTTAGGTCACATTATCTTCATATATTTTTCATACTTATAAAATTTCAAGGTGATCAAAGATTAATAGGCATGTCATCAATCAATTTTCTAAATTCGAGTTTTTATAGTTTAAAATAACGTTTAAAATATGAGTTTTAAAATAAAATGGCAAATTACTCCCGATTGGCATGAAAATTGGCATTCACGTTAAGAACATATAGATTATGTAATCTAACGGTTGGATTTTCAAAATATACATTCATTATATTGTTATTGAGTAGTGGAACATTTTTTAGAGTTACATCAGGTGTAACTTGAACGCAGCCCTATATTTCTTAATTCGATGTGAATTTTGACAAATTTACCGTTAGATTACATTATCTTCATATATTTTTTGTGCTTACAAAATTACAAGGTAATCGAAGATTAATAGGATTGTCATCAATCTATTGTCTAAATTCAAGTTTTTGTAATTTAAAATAACGTAGAAAAGATGAGTTTATAGATCAAATTGTAAATTACACCCGATTGGCATAAAAATCGGCATGCATGTTAAGAGCTTATAGACCATGTAATCCAACGTTTGGATTTTGAAAAAATGAATTCAATAATAAGTTATTGGGTGGTGTAACATTTTTTAGAGTTACATCTAGTGTAACTTAAACCTAGCTCTATATTTCTTAATTCGATGTGAATTTTGACAAATTTACCGTTAGGTCACATTATCTTCATATATTTTTCATACTTTCAAAATTTCAAGGTGATCAAAGATTAATAGGCATGTCATCAATCAATTTTCTAAATTCGAGTTTTTATAGTTTAAAATAACGTTTAAAATATGAGTTTTAAAATAAAATGGCAAATTACTCCCGATTGGCATGAAAATTGGCATTTACATTAAGAACATATAAATTATGTAATCTAACGGTTGGATTTTCAAAATATGCATTCAATAATAAGTTACTGGGTGATGTAACATTTTTTAGAGTTACATCGGTGTAACTTGAACCCAGCCTTATATTTCTTAATTCGATGTGAATTTTGACAAATCTACTATTATATTACATTATCTTCATATATTTTTTATGCTTTCAAAATTACAAGGTAATCGAAGATTAATAGGATTGTTGTCAATCAATTGTCTAAATTCAAGTTTTTGTAGTTTAAAATAATGTATAAAAGATGAGGTTAAAGATCAAATGGTAAATTACACCCGATTCCTAGTTAGTCTTGGGTTTTTACTATTTTTTGGTTTTCTGTTATGACCGGACTGGATTAGTGATTGGTTCCTTGTTGAATCTGCAAGTCTGGTCCAGTTTTTAAAACCATGATAGTGCCTATTGTGGTTTTAAAAACCGATACGAACAAGGAACCATAAAAGTGACTAGTTACCAATTTTTTGGTCCGACCGGTGATGTCATAAATATTTATTTTATAATTATAAAAATAAAAATATAATAAGTTTATTACTAATAATATGTAGTTAACTTAAAAAAAAAAATTAATATGTAGGTAAAAATTTGTAAAAGATTTATGAGGGTTTTCACATCTTATATTTAGAAAATAAAAAAAGCAAAATGTAAAATCGTAACATTTGGTGATACTTTCATTTAGATTTAATTATTTTTCTTCAAAATGGACCATCACATATGTTGAATTGTAATCTTAAAAATAAAATGTTTATTATTTATTTATATGTGTATATATATATTAATGAGTTAATGTTAGACAAAAATTAAGTACTTTTTAAATTTATTCACTTAATTAATTAAAAACTAATTTTTTTTCTAATCATAATTATCATAAGAAGAAAAAAAAAAAAAAAACTAAATTCCGTGAATATCAAAGCTAAATCATGATTATCAAGTAGTAGTGGTAATATATATATATATATATATATAAAATAATGTTTTTGAGAATTAGGACGTAGTGCAATGTACACTTAACCAAAAAAATAAAGTAGTGTACTGTACAGAGTTGCAAGTAAAACAAAAACTCAAGGCTTAAATGAATATCAAATTATGTGGCTCTCATTCATTCTATATTAAAAACTGAAAAACAAAGGTGTGGCTCTCATTGATTTATTGTGTATACGAAGAGCAATGGCAGACTAGAAGAGAAGTGAAGCACACAGTTGATTCTGATATGGATCCTAATATGGATTATGATACATAGATTTCATTTCATTTTTCCTTTGTATATGGAAACGTGTGTTTAATAATTTTTTATTCCCTATTATTTGTTCATGTATATTTCTATTTGATGTTCCAATTTATGTTTCGTACTTGGGAAGGATTTGTAATGAATAGACATTATATTTTATCTTCTATGTAAATCTATAGTTGCAGAAATGGTCAAAAAGGGCAAAGACACTCATAATAAAATAACAGAATATGAGATGGAAAGAGCACAAAGAATCAAGCAAAACCAAGAGAAAATAGATGCTTTGGGATTGAAGCGTCTGTCAACATTTCAGCCTAAATGTGCAAATGTGGGAAAAAAGAGAGTAAGTGTTCAGGTAGATGACGACGACTATGTACCAGCTATTGGTGATGATGAGTTATCTAGTTCTTTAAATAATAAGGTACTATATGTATGATTTGGTGCATGCGATACTTCGTACTTTGTAATATTGCGATGAAATAACTTATTTTTTTTAATGAATTTAAAAATTTATACATATTTTGGTATGATACAGATGGCACCAAGACGTAGCACTCGTTCACGCTGTGAGGAATTTACCCCAGCAGTCCAACATAAGGGCCCATTGTTGAGCCTACTTCTCGGTGGAGATTCTGAGGTACTATATACATGATCTGGTGCCTGAGATACTTTGTAATATTGTGCTTGGAATGATCAATGAAAGTCATCGATTGAAGATATTTTAAATGATGAAATAACTTATTTTATATCTTAACTTGTAATGAATTTAAATATCTTTATATACTTTTGCATGATACAGATGGCTCGTTATAGGCGTGAAGAATCTACCCCCGAAGTTCAGCATACCGGCCCATCATCAAGCACGCATCTTGGTGAAGATTCTCTTGCCCAAATTTCTACTAATGTAGAAGCACAGCTTGTGGGCACACCGTCTACCACGGATGGTGAGATATTTAAGTTCCATTACTTTATTTCGTAATAACACTATATTTGGTTCATTTGTTGATTTAATTTATATTATGTCTTGATAGCATTGACTAGTAGACGTGTTCGTGGCATGACGCGTGGATTAGGGGTACGAGGACTTATTGAGAAACATGGGAAGCTACCGGTCTGCATTGTCCCAGAGTTTTGTGCTTCTGTTGGTGAACATGCAGGGAAGTTTGCTAGCCAAATTGGTGTACAAGTGCGTACGAACGTGTCCACTATGAATGCTTATAGTTGGAAGAATGTTGGTAGCGGTGAAAAAGAAGCGATCATTCAAAATGTGGCGGTACTTTAAATGTTTATAGTTGTCCATGAGCTTGATTTTGTTATTTTCATTACATTGCTTTATACTTTATGCTGTATTTTATAGTGTATTGTTGATGTTGTCACTAAGCATATTGAATTCAAGGCATGATATTTTCTTTATACATACCTCACTTTGCAGGATCAATTTGATATACAAGGAGAATCTGTACTTGTGAACAAATCTCTAAATACAAAGTGTGGTAGATTATTGAGCAGTTACAACAACAGGTTGTTTGCAAAATATAAAAAACTTGTAAAGGATGAAGGAAGCAGGTATGCAAGAAACCACCCACCAAAAAATGTCACACAAGAAAAATGGATTGAACTAATTGATGGAAAGTGGAGTGACGAAGATTGGCTGGTAATTAATACTTTGAAAATTTTAATTATAAATGAAGTATGTTCTCACTTTTCACCTAGATAATACCTACCTATATATGCATTGGATTAATGTTTTATGTAGATCTTATTATGGTGTCATGTCTATTAGATTATTCGTTCTATCAAATTTGTTGGATTAATGCTTATTTGGAAAGTGGAGTAGATTTATATTGTAATCTCTATATATAACTTAAGTCAAAACTCTAATATTTTCTTTGTCTTCATTCTTTATAGAAAGTCTCAGAAAGAAATGCTAAAAATAGAAATAAAGAGGGAACGGTTGACAAACACATTCATAGATGTGGAAACAAGTCGCTGGCAGTTAGGGTGGATGAGGCGGTGTGTTATTTCAATTTTTCAAAAGCTTAGTATATTACTTGCTGTAATTAATTAACTTGTCTACTAACATTGGAAAGCAAACTACCCAGAGACAAAAAAATGGAGGTCATATTCCTAAGGTGGCACAACTCTACTATGATACCCACTTCAATTCAAGGACAAAACAGTGGGTACACCCTGATTGCGAACATACATATGTATGTATATCAGTACATGCCTTGAGTTTGCAAAACTAGAATATATGTATTTTTAGTCTATATTTGTTTGCAAAACTAGAACATATGTATTTCTGATGGTTTTTATTATTTGAAATGACAGCAAGAGATGTTGAGAGTACAAGATGAGCATTGTAGCACTCCTGAAGCACAGCCTTTGACTGAAGAGGAGATATCTATGATGGTTCTTAAGCCGAGATCTGGCTATGTAAAGGTACTTGGCATGAGGCCTTCCTCATCTCTTAAGACTCCTGTCTCATCTTCCTCAACTCAGTATACTCAACAACTCGAAGGTCGAGTAGAAGAGCTCCAGGATGCAAACTACAAGCTGGAGGGTCGAGTAGAAGAGCTCCAGGATGCAAACTTAAGGCTAGAGGAGAAGATGGATTGCATCATACAATATTTAAGGAGCAAAGGTGATAATGACATCTGTGGCAGTGGGGGGAGCTCATCTACTAACTAGAACACACCTTGGTTAGTGTTTTATTTTCTTGCCTAAGAGCATTAGTATTGGAGCTTATATATTGTATATGTTGCTATATTTTAGCATAAAAATACAAAAACAAGCATTACCCGGTCTCTTAATTGTAAAATTTTTTACAATTGTGCTATAGTAACCTCTTATATGTATGAGGGTACCATAGCACAATTGTGCTACAACTGTGTTTTTTGTTTAAAGGTGGTGGTGGGTTTTTTGTTTGTGGTGGTAGTTGGATTTTTTGTTTAATGGTGGTGGTGGGTTTTGTGTTAATGATGGTGGCTAGATTTTTGGTTTATTGTGTGGTTGGGTTTTTGTGTTTATGGTGGTGGTTGGGCTTTTTGTTTATGTTGGTGGTGAGTTATTTGTTTATTGTGATGGTTGGGTTTTTTGTTTATAGTAGTGACTGTATTTTTGTGTTAATGGTGGTGACTGTGTTTTTTGTTTAATGGTGGTGGTGGGTTTTTTGTTTATGGTGGTGGCTAAGTTTTTTTGTTTAGTGTTGGTGGTAAGTTTTTTTATTTATTTATTTATTTATTGTGATGGTTGAGCTTTTTGTTTATGACAGTGGCTGAGTTTTTATGTTAATGGTGGTGGCTGTATTTTTTGTTTAATGGTGATGGTGGATTTTTTGTTTATAGTAGTGGCTGGGTTTTTGTATCAATGGTGGTGGTTGGGTTTTTGTGTTAATGGTGGTGGCTGGGTTTTTTGTTTATTGTGATGGTTGGGTTTTTTGTTTATGGTAGTGGCTGGGTTTTTGTGTTAATGGTAGTGGCTGTGTTTTTTATTTAATGGTGGTGGTGAGTTTTTGTGTTAATGGTGGTGGCTGTGTTTATTGTTTAATGGTGGTGGTGTGTTTTTGTTTATAGTGGTGGCTGTGGTTTTTGTTTAATGGTGGTGGCTAGTTTTTTTTTATTTTTTAAATAGTGTTGGCTAGATTTTTTTAATCTTTGTGGCGGTTGGGTTTGTGTTTATGATGGTGGCTGGGTTTTTGTTTTGGATTGCACTTTATTTGTTTTGTTTTAAATTGATATTTTTCTGCATTCTTTGTGATTTCTCCATGGTTTGTAATATGGGTTTGGTTTTTTGTTTTTTAGAGAATGTTGTGGGTTTTCTTTCTTTGATAGTTTGGCTTCATGTGATGTTGCATTATGATTATTTTTCTAGTTTGTTATTGGGTATTCTGTGGACATTTTCTGCATTGTCTTTCTATATATATATATATATATATATTTTTGTAGTACATCTTATCAAGGATATATGTTTGCAGTCTAGTTTGTTATTGATGTATTTTCCTTTATACTTGTGCAGATAAGGGATTGGTGGCAAAAAGATAGCTTTTGTGGAACTACTTGAACTCAAATAATTTTCTGTAAAGTTTGGAAGCTAAGACATCATTTGTATATAAATGGTTGTAATTACTTTGTGAACATCTTTATTGCATTTTTAGATTGTATGGATGTTTTTTTATGGATTTGGTTTGAAATGAATGGATGTGTTTTTATTTTATTTTATGGATTTGGTTAGAAATAAACAGGTTAATATAATGGCAAGTAAATGTAAAGAATATTAATAAAAAAATAAAATTGGTGACGATAATTTTCTTCGCCATATCTGACTATAAGCAAAAATTGGTGACGAAATAATTCGTCACCTGATCTATTGAAGTAAAAAAAAAAAAAAAAAAAACAATTGGTGACGCAAAACTTCGTCACCTAATCTATTGATATTGGAAAAAAATATATTTGGTGACAAAATATTTCATCACTGAAAGTAAGGTTTAGTGACGAAAACATTAGGTGACGAAAAACTTTTGTCACCTATCATTTTTTATTGGTGACGAAAAAATTTCGTCACCTATCTTTTCTTTTTTGGTGACGAAACATTTTCGTCACCAATACATAAGGTGACGGAGCTTAGGTGACGAATGTTTTTTCGTCACCATTTCGTCACCATATGTATTTGTGACGAAATAATGACATATTGTGACGAAATGTTTTTGTCACTATAGCCCACTTTTGTTGTAGTGATAATAAAAAATTTATTTGATGGAAATTTTGAAAAATGTACCATTGGAATTTTTTTTTTCTTGTAAACTCTGTACTTACCAAACTTCAAGATAATCTGAAATTAATAACTTCATATATAAAAGATGAATTTATGGATCAAATATAAATAACATTTGATTGACATAAAATATAGTATGCATGTAAAGAATATAGAAAATATGTATCCAACTGTGAAAATTTTAAAATATTAATTCAATAAAGAATTATTAAGTGGTATAATATTATTTAAAATTACAATAAGTGTAATTTGATCTTGAATATATATATATATATATAAGTTATTTTTCAATATATAAGTTTCTTTGACCTAGGGGGCGGCTCTCAAACCCTAGACAGTGCAGTAGAAAGTTGTGCTTGCCTTGAGTAGCTTTCCAAGTTCTTTTCAATACTTTGACAGTGAGTGAGAGGTTCTCGTTCAGTTATGGAGAATTTTCCTGTGTTGTGGGAGAGATTATCTTTGTCAGGGGAAGAAGGGAATCAATATAAGTCTGACGCTATTGACCGGGGGGGAGGACAAGTGGTGGCAGCAAAGTTTCTTACTCACAAAGTTTTGAATATGGAGGCTATTGCTAGGACTTTCAAACCCCTATGGCGAACGAAGAAGGGTTTGGAGGTGAAGGACGTGGGTAATCACACAATGTTGTTTTCTTTTGCGGATGGAGTTGACACAGAGAGAGTCCTCATGGGCGAGCTGTGGTGTTATGATAAGCATTTGGTCTTGCTTAGACGTTTGGACAAGAGTGTTCCAATTAAGGAGTTAGAATTCAATAAGACGCTCTTCTTGGTTCAACTTCATGATCTCCCTATAGGTGACATGAATCCTCGGACAACATGTGATTTGGGAAGATTATCGGGGAAGTTGAAATGGGGATGAAAGAGTGCGGTACTTAGGATGGAAGCAACTATATGCGTATTAGGGTGCTAGTTGATACATCGAAAATGCTATGCAGGGGATGAAAAATTTGTAGGGAAGATGGTAAGGTTGGATGGATAAGGTTCAAATATGAAAGATTTCCTAATTTGTGCTATTGTTATGGGCTTCTGACGCATAGTGATAAATACTGTGACTTATGGGTTCGAAGTCAAGGAAGTATGATAGAGAAGGATTAACAATTCGAGGGATGGATGAGAGCTCTGCCAACCATTCCTAAGAAGTGCTTTGTTGTAAGAGTTGAGGGGTGTGAAGTTGATACACAGGAAGAGGTGTTGCAGTCATCCCCAGTGAACATTTGTGAAGAGATGGACACTAGTGAGAATGAAACAAATGGTCAGCGTAGGGATGAGAAGATCCAAAGGGGTCAGAATGAGGGTGATTCTCGGCTTAAGGGTGAAGAGGAGATATATGGGCTTTCCCTTGAGAAGAAGGTGAGTTTCCACACAAATTTTCAAGAAACTCTTACGGAGATTGATTTAGCGTTGGATAAGTTTGATGGTACAGAAGCAAAAAATTTTCAACCAATGGCAGAGGTCTCTATGGTTTCCCAAACGAGTGATCTAGAGAGGGTTTTAGTGGAAGGAGAAGGAGTTCATATTACTCATGCAGTGGATTGTTAGGACATATGTCATTTAGAATTGGCTTATCCTTTGACAAAACACACTTTACTTGTAATTGGGTAGATCTAGGATGGTTTAAGTCTTTAAGAAACATGTTGTTCAAGTCAAAAGTTAAAGCCATGCAAATCTGTCCAAGAAATAAGTGAAGAAATGTTGTTTTTTAAAGCTCGACAACTAATTCGACAAATTGCATCTATCGAGGTTTAAAAGGAAGTTTTAGCCTGATGCTCGACAACTGCTCGATAGATAACCTATCCATCGAGATTTACGAAAATCAGTTTTTCAGATTTGATTTCATACATATCTATGTGTATGTGTTTAGGCTTTATTTTATCACAACCTTAAACATATATAAATATTATTTTAGGGGTTGTCATAAGGTGGTTGCACTTGTTGCAAGCATATTGTAACCGGAGACAATTTGCCCCTGTTCATCTTTTTCTTAAAGAAGCTGCTGCGTTTGTACATCGTAGAGTTTTGTAACCAAGGAACTTCTTGATCTTCATCATGTTGATGAACTGAAAAACTTTACAGCCAACATCCTTCTCAAGGTGGTGTGTTAGTTATGTACTTGGATCTGTGCATCGATTGGTTAGTCACGTATTGGGAGCTATGCATTGAAAATGAGAGATTGTCACTACAGAACAAGTCCAATTGTGTATTGGGGTAAGGGTTCAACTATAAGTTGGTATAAGGTACTAGGATTCTTTTACTTGTATCTGCTTGTTATGATAATAGTGGATTCTCAGGAGTTATGACCTTAAATTCACCCAGTGGGGTTTTTGCCTTGAAGGTTTTCCCCATTCGTAAAGAAATCACTGTTTCAAATTTATTTTCCACTGCATTTAACTTAGTTGGTGATTTGTTTGTGCTACCATGCGTATTGCATGTTAATTAACTTAATTAATTCACTTGGCTAATTAATTGGTTAATTTATCACAAGAGGTCAATACATTCTTGGCCTATCAAGTGGTATTAGAGTGGGCACACTCTGATTAGGGTTAATCTTTGTTCATAAATGGCAGATGAGACAAAACACCATTCCTACTGATTTGTCATCTAAGCATGAAGTGTGCTTCATGATGAAATTCGCATTTAAAGTTATGGACACATGTTTATGGTACCTTGATAGCCGCTGCTCAAGACACATGATTGGAGACCGATCTCTCTTTAAGGTTTTTGAATCTAAGAAAGATGGTAATGTCACTTTGGTGATGAGAGCAAATCACAGATTAAAGGAAAAGGAACCATCTCTCTACCTGGACTGCCAGACATTGCAAATGTGCTATAGGTAGAAGGTTTGAGAGTGAACCTGTTGAGCATAAGTTAGATATGTGATCAAGACTCTATGGTGTTGTTCTCAAAGGGGAAATGCCTTGTGTTGAATGAGTCTGGAAAGAAACTCATAAGTGGTGTTCGCACTCTAAACAATTGTTGGTTTGGTCCCTGATGTTGATATTGTGTTCAATAGCATTTGTTTGCCAAATGAAGATCTATGGCACTAAAGAATGGGACATGCTAGTTACAAACATCTTTCAATTGTATCTAAGCATGAATCAGTTTTGGGGATACCAAAGCTCAGTAGAGTGAACAATGTTGTGTGTGGACCATGTCAGCTTGGAAAGGAGACAAAAACTAAACATCTGAGCACTCAGATATCCACTACGTCTAGACCATTGGAGCTACTACATCTGGATTTCATGGGTCTAACTAGAACCGAGTCTCTTGGAGGAAAGAGATACATCATGGTTGTGGTAGATGACTTCATTAGGTACACTTGGGTCATTCTTCTGAGATCCAAGTCAGATACTCCTGAGCACATTAAAGCCTTGTGCACAAGATTGCAAAATGAGAAGAGCTTAAAGATTGATCAAATTCAAAGTGATCACGGTAAAGAATTCAAGAACTCATACATGGAGTCCTTTTGCACTAGATCAAGAATATCTCAAGAATTCTCTGCTCCTATTACTCCTCAGTAGAATGGTGTAGTAGAAAGAAAGAGTAGGGTTATTCAAGAGATGGCTAGAGCCATGTTGGACAACAAGGATGTGGTTAGAAACTTATGGGGAGAAGTCGTTAACACTGCGTGTCATACGATTAACAGGGTGTATTTCAGACCCAACACCAAGAAGACTCCTTATGAGTTATGGAAGGGAAGGAAGCCAAATGTTAAGTATTTAAGAATCTTTGGAAGTACTTGATTCAGCAAACATACCTACCTCACCTGATTCTGCAAACATACCTACCTCACCTGATTCTGAATCCCATAAAGAGAAAGGACATTCCTCCAGGATTATGTTGAATTATCCTCCTGAAGTCACTGTGGGAAACATTAATGAAATTACACTAAAGAAGCGTATAGTTGATAAATGTGTTGCTAACTTTGTGTCATATTCTTGTTATTTGTCATAGGTTAAACCCATAAGGTTGAGGAAGCTCTTCAGGATGAAAGCTAGGTTGAAGCTATGCATGATGAATCGCTTCAGTTTCAAAGGAATGATGTCTGGACTCTAGTACCTAGACCGGAGGTTTAGCACATCATTGGCATAAAGTGGATATTCCACAATAAGACTGATGAGGAGGGTAATGTGATCTGCAAAGGCTCGTCTTGTGGCTTTAGGATACTCTCAAATGGAAGGAGTGGACTATGATGAGATATTTGCTCCAGTAGCCCGTATGGAGTCCATCAGGATTCTCTTAGCCTTGACATGTCACTTGAAGTTCAAGCTTTATCAAATGGATGTCAAGATTGCTTTCTTGAATGGGTTCCGTAAAGAAGATGTCTATGTGGCTCAACCAAAAGGATTCATTGATCCACACTTTTCGGATCATGTGTTGTACCTCAAGAAGGCACTCTATGGTTTAAAACAAGCCCCTAGAGCTTGGTATGATTGGCTCACACAATACTTGGTGTCACATAGGTTCACAAGAGGAAAAGTTGATCAAACTCTCTTCATCAAAGGGGAAGATGGTGAGTTGATAGTTGCTTAAGTCTATGTTGATGATATCATCTTCAAGTCGACAAAGGATGAACTTGCTCATAGTTTCTCCAAATTCATGCAAGCTGAGTTCGAGATGAGCACGATTGGAGAGTTAAATCATTTCCTTGGGTTGCAAATCCGTTAGCAAGAGTCAGATATATTCATATCTCAATCTAAATATGCTAAAAATCTTGTGAAAAATTTTGGTTTGGAATCTACTAGTTCTGTTAGAACCCCTAAGAGCCCAAATGTTAAACTCAGTGTTGATTTATTGGGTAAAAGTGTTGATTCATCTCTATATAGAAGCATAATAGGTAGTCTTCTTTACCTTACTGCTAGTAGACCTAACATTAGTTACAGTGTGGGAGTGTGTGCTAAATATCAGGCTAATCCCAAAGAGTCCTATATGATTGCTTTGAAAAAAATCATAAAGTATGTCAAAACCACTGCTGACTTTAGAATGTGGTATAGCAAGGACACAAATGATGTCTTAGCTGGGTATTTTGACGCAGACTGGGCTGGAAACGCTGATGATAGAAAGAGTACTTCGGGGGGTTTTTTTTATGTGGGTAATAATCTTGTTTCTTGGATGAGCAAAAAGCAGAATTTCATCTCATTATCCACTGTAGATGTTGAATACATCGCTGCCAGTAACTGTTGCACCCAACTTCTATGGATGCAAAAACTCCTTCTTGATTATGGTATTTGTCAAGAACATCTTACCATCTACTGTGACAATACCAGTGCCATCAACATCTATGAGAATCATGTTCAACATTCTTGAACTAAAACACATAAAGATTCAACATCACTTCATTTAGGAGCTTGTCGAAGGTGGTACTTTTACTCTTGAGTTCATTCACACTGATGATCAGAAGGCTGATTTGTTCACCAAACCTCTTGATAGCAAACAGTTTGAATTCCTTTGCTAAAACATTGGTGTTATCTCCATGGATTGATCTCCTCTTTTCCTCATGCATTTGCATCTAGTTTTATGCTTTGCATTGTTTAACATGTTTTTGTTTGTTTGTTTTAAGTTTTGCTTTATTTTGTTTTTCATAAAAAAAAAATTTTTTTAAATTGAAAAATCAGAAAAATACAAAAAAATAGTGTGTTTTGTGTACATTGGTACTTGTGTACCTTGGATGGCTATTGAAACAAAGTTTCCAAACTATGTATATTTTGTAGCTTAGATAGGCATCTCTATGCATAACTAAGCAAGTGAGCTTTGTGGCTCGTGTTTGTGATGAGTAAGATTAAGTAATCTTTTGTACTTTACATTCGTATCACTCTTTTTGACAAGAAAGACTAAAAAATACTAAGAGAAAGGTATAAATAATCATATCACTACTGTTGCCTGCAAATCATGAAATGACAGCTGTATGCTTCACCATAGTAAAAGTGCAATGTCAAAAGTTTAACATAATTGGGTATTTCTTTTCTCTCTCTTATATGCCCATGCATGATATGTTTAAGAAAAGAAAAATATACAAAGAACAATAAAAGCAAAAAGAATCAAAATGCTTTATATATGATTGCAAGCGTGTCTTCTAAGAGGTGTGGGAATACAGGATGTACCTCGAAGGTGATAGTCCCCATCAAGCAGTTATGATTGTGTGTGAGTTAAAGCGATTTTCTCATATTTCAAATTGTCATAACATGTAGGCACTTATGCAATCTTGTGATGTTTTTCACACACAACACACAATATTTTCTACTACTTTTGATACATGTGCAGGTACAATGTGATTTGGCCATCATAATGGATACATGTGTTAATGTATGCTCACTAACTGTCTTGACTTGTTTTTGAAATATAAAATTGGTTAGACTTGTTTAGTGCGTGTGTTTTAGATCTAAATTCTTGTCATTTTTCTTGTTAAGAGATGATTTTGAGAGCTTAAAATGTTGTTTAGATATTTGGTTGAGTAGCATGTATGATTGCGTTCATTTCTGTATTTTTCTCTTCTTTGAAAAACTGTTTTGTTCACTTCTCGACAACTTCTCAATATCTCTCGACAGTAAGCTATCTATCGAGCCTCTTGATCTTCTTTCTCGATAATTGTTATCGCAATTTCAATCCATTGAAGTTTTTGAGAATTTGTCTTGATAGCTTCTTGACAGATTCTTGATTCATCGAGAAAGTTTCTGTCTTCTCGATAGATGCTTGATAGCTTTTCGATCCATCGAGGTCACTTTACTGTGGACAACTCTCGATAGCACCTCAATAGCTTCATTTGTCAAGATTTAGTGCTCAATAGTTTCTCGACACCTCTCAATCCATTAAGCTTCGTGTTTCTTTATATACCTCAGTGCAATAATTTCTCTCATTTTCTCCGATCTCTCTCGACAGTTTTTGACCCTTCACCTCCCCAAACACTTTCCTCTCTCTCTAAACCTCTTACTTAGTGGATCTTTGGCCTAGATTGATCTTCCCATCTCTAGTATGATCTTGTTTTCACTCTTTTTCATGCATTTCATTCATATAGATCTTGGTTTTTGGGTCTTTTTTCAAAAATTTTGGGGTTTTTCAAAATTGATGATGTTTTTGCAAAAAATTTGGGTTGGGTTTTGTTTAAATGATCTTATATGCTCATGCATTGAATTACATTTGAATTTTAACAATATTTCATGCATTATAGATGTGTGTTCTCTATGTTAAAAAAATGTGTGCTAGTAGGATTGGATTGGGCTGAGCCCATGATGTATTTATTATTGCATGTCACATGTTCATGCATTTTTCATGCATACGTACAATTCCTTTCCTTCTTATTGATATTAACTGTGTTTAGTCCTTTTCTGCGTCTCTCTCTCTCTCTTTCTTTTGGTTAGTCTGCTCATGGCACCTAAAAAGAGCAAGTCTACTCTGTCCCGGAATCCTCTTCATTCCGAGGCATCATCTTCTTCCTCTGTTGATCCTACCCCCTCTTATGTCAAGTTCCATGATGGTAAAGCCCGTAAGGACTTTTTGGAGAACTTTTCTCGATGCAGCATTCATTTAGATTGCAAAGTCATTCTTTCTAATTTTTCCGATACTGACCTTCCCACTATCATTCACAGTAGGGGTTGGGAGTCCCTGTGTGACATCCCGGTCACTTGTCCCTCCGTGATCATACAGGAGTTCTACTCCAATATGCACGGATTTGATTACTCTGTACGTACGCGCATTGTAGTTACTTCTGATCTTATATCCGAGGTACTACATGTTCTGAGGGTAGAGTTTGCTGACTACCCCGGCTGTCCTTGTTTGCAGACTATGTCCAAAGATGAACTCTCGTCTCTCTTTTGTAAGACACCTTTATCTTGGGGTGATTGTTAAAAAACCCTTTCTCGGGCTTTGCAAAAGGTCCGAGGTTCTTGAATATGGTAATGACATTTGTTTTACACCCTTGTCTCATTATAATTCGATACTGATCCTTGTGCTCACTTTTTGTTATCCTTCATTAAGAGGATTACCATAGACTTTCCCTCTCACTTCATACTCTCTTTTATAGATGTCTATAAGCATATGGTGACTCGTGATAAGATTATTTTCCCTTCTACTATCAAGCGGATTCTTCGCCACGCGACTGTCTCTTATCCCGAGTCTCCTTACTTCTATATCATGTGTGCCATATGCACGGCAACCGTTAGACGGAGCGAGGCCCAGCTTCGACCGAAGCGGCCAAGGATCGAGACGGTGACTCCTCTGGCTTCCTCCGCTCTATCCACATCCGCTGCTTTTTCTTCTACGAGTGGTGTGACCCTCGAGGCAGTCATGGCGCAGCTTCAGTGCGTGGATGCTCACCTTGATACACTCACTACTGAGATGTATCAGGTGAACACCCATGTCGGTCATATTGCTAGACGACAGGCTCGCCTTGGTGGCTTTGTCGAGTCTTCCTTTCCTTCTCTAAAGGCTTCTGAGGACGAGGACGAGGACGAGGACGATGATGGTGACTCTGATGGTGATGCTGATGAGGATGAGGCTTCTAGCTCTTCCGGTGATGACGGGATGATTGCTTCTCAGTGACTTATTCTTTGTCATTCGTGACAAAAAAAGGGGAGTAGTTTTGGGTATGAGAGTAGTCATGTTCTTAAGGGGAGAGTTAGTATAGGATATATTATTTTTAGGGGAAGTGTTTATTTTTTTTTTAGGGATGTAGTAAGGACTATTATATCTTTTCTTTTCTTTTCTTTTTTGATACATTGTTCTTACATTGTGATAGCAAACCTTGTACTTTTATTGATATATATATATATATATTGAGGTTGTTATTACAGTTTCACCTATCTCTTCATGTGTTGTTTCTTTTCTCTCTTTATGTACATGCTTCTTATTAATTGTATGCAATCTATTATTTCTATTTCACACTATGATGCCGTGATGAGTTTTTTTTAAAGTGTTTCAGAAATACAAGTTGTCAAAGTTTTTCTTGCCATGAACTCTCTTCTTGCAAAGTTTTTCAAGAGTTTGTGTTAGGATAGATTTTTCAAGAGTTTGTGTTAGGATAAATTTTATTGTATTCAACAAGTGAGTATGAGTTGAATGATTTATGACTTCCCTCATATTTCATTTGTTTGTTGTGGTTTTGTCACAAATTGCAATAGAGGGAGATTGTTAGGACATATGTGAATCATGCTAAGAACATATGTCATTTAAAATTGGCTTATCCTTTGACAAAACACACTTTACTTGTAATTGGGTATATCTAGGATGGTTTAAGTCTTCAAGAAACATGTTGTTCAAGTCAAGAGTTAATGCCATGCAAATCTATCCTAGAAACAAGTGAAGAAGTGCTGTATTTTAAAGCTTGACAGCTAGCTCAACAAATTGCATCTATTGAGGTTTAAAAGACAGTTTTAGCCCGATGCTCGACAGCTGCTCGATAGATAACCTATCTATCGAGATTTGCGAAAATCAGTTTTTCAGATTTGATTTCATGCATATCCATGTGTATGTGTTTAGGCTTTCTTTTCTCACAACCTTAAACATATATAAGGATCATTTTAAGGGCCGTCATAAAGTGGTTACACTTGTTGTTGCAAGCATATTGTGACTAGAGACAATTTGCCCTAGTTCATCTTTCTCTTGAAGAAGCTGCTATATTTGTATGCCGTAGGGTTTTGTAACCAAGGAGCTTTGTGATCTTCATCGTGTTGATGAACTGAAGAACTTGCAGCCAACATCCTTCTCAAGTTGGTGTGTTAGTCACGTACTTGGATCCATGCATTGATTGGTTAGTCACGTACTGAGAGCCGTGCATTGAAAATGAGAGATTGTCACTACAGAATAAGTCCAATTGTGTATTGGGGTAAGGGTTCAACTGTAGGTTGGTATAAGGTACTGGGATTCCTTTACTTCTAACTGCTTGTTGTGATAATAGTGGATTCTTGAGAGTGGTGACCTTAAATTCACTCGGTGGGGTTTTTGCATTGGAGGTTTTCTCTATTCATAAACAAATCACCATGTCAACTTTATTTTCCGTTGCATTTCACTTAGTTGGTGATTTGTTTGTGCTACCACGCGTATTGCATGTTAATTAACTTAATTAATTAACTTGGCTAATTAATTGGTTAACTTATCACAAGGGGTCAATACATTCTTGACTGTCAAAATGAGGGTGATCCTCGGCTTAAGGGTGGAGAGGAGATATATGGGCTTTCCCTTGAGAAGAAGGTAAGTTTCCCATGAATTTTCAAGAAACTCTTACGGAGATTGATTTAGCGTTGGCTAAGTTTGATGGTACAGAAGCAACAATTTTCAACCAATGGCAGAGGTCTCTATGGTTTCCCAAACTGGTGATCCAGAGAGGGTTTTGGTGGAAGGGGAAGGAGAGAGCAATGAGTTGTATAGTTTGGAATTGCCACGGACTTAGGAACCCGCATGCAAAGAGAGAGCTTGAAGACTTGATTCAAGTAGAAGCTCCCCTAATTGTATTCTTATCAGAGACATAGGCTGATACGGAGCAGTTAGAAAGATTGAAATGTAAGATTAAGTATGCTGGTTTATTTTTTGTTCAAAGTCAAGATAGAGAGGGTGGTTTGACACTCTTTTAGCAGTAAGGAGTTTTGTGTGGGCTGATGGTTTTTCTAGATTTCATATTGATGTAGTGGTTAATGGAAGCACAACTAAGGCCTAGAGGTTTACCGGATTTTACAGCAAGCCGGATACAAATGAGAGGGAAAAGGCATGGAATATGCTTCGTATGTTGAACTTGAAGCCATATTTACCTTGGGTGTGCATGGGAGATTTTAACAAAATTCTTCTTACTGAGGAGAAGCAAGGGGGTAGGGTGCACCCACATAATTAGATGCAAGCTTTTAGGGATGTTTTGGATACTTGTGGTTTCGTGGATTTAGGATTCACAGGTCCAAAATTTACTTGGCTAGGTAATAGGCATGGGCATGTTATTTGGGAAAGGTTAGACAGGGGGGTTGCGAACTATGATTGGATGGCTAAATTCCCCGTGACAACTATTAGGCATCTTAATTGTGTAGCTTCAGACCATCAACCAATTTTGTTGTTGCTTGATCCGAATGATAAGATGGCTAGATGGAAACGTAAACCTTTCTACTTTAAGGAAATGTGGCTGGTTGATCAGGGCTGTGGTGATACAGTAAAAAAAGGCTTGGGAAATGCAACCGAATGGACAACTAAGTGATGACCAAAATTAAGAAGTGTAAAAAAATGTTGAAATCATGGAGTAAAAATCATTTTGGTAGTGTGAAAAATCAGATTAGATCAAAGAAAAAGCTTCTATAAAAGGCAGAGAAGGCTTTGGCTAAAGGGAGTAATCATGATATGGTGGTTCAGTTAAGAAGGGAGCTAAATGTTCTACTAGATAAGGAGAGTCACATGTGGTCTCAAGGTCTAGAGCTCAATGGTTGGCAAATGGAGACAATTATACAAAATTTTTTCATGGGGTAGAAACACTGAGAAAACGTAGAAACTTCATCATAGGTATTTGGGACAAGCATGGTGAATGGGTCACAGATGATAGGGCTGTTAGGGATATTTTCATTGATTTCTATACAAGGTTGTTCACAACTTTGAACTCGAAAAATTTGGAGAGATTAGTGCACCCATGAATGATGCGTTGACTAAACCATATGTTAGAGAGGAGGTAGAAATAGCAATAAAACAAATGGCTCCTCTAAAGGCACCAGGTCCGGATGGGATACCTCCCCTTTTCTATCAAACCTTTTGGCCAAATATTGGGATGGAATTTTCAAATGGGGTGCTTTATTGTCTTAAATCAGGCACTCTTCTAAAGTCGATTAATCACACATTTATCACTTTGATTTAAAAGGTAAATAATCTTCAAACTGTTGCTCAATTTAGGCCTATCAGTCTTTGTAATATTATTTATAAAATTCTAAGTAAAATCATTGCAAATAGGCTAAAACCAATTTTGAATTATATTATTTCGGAAGCTCAAAGTTTTTATTGCAGACATAGTTATAACTGATAATTTCTTGATTGCCTTTGAGTATTTGCATCACATGAAAACTCAATGTTCAGGAAAGACAGGTTTTATGGTCTTAAACCTCAATATGAGTAAGACTTATGATAGAGTGGAATGGTTTTTTTTTGGAGAAAATCCTTTTGAAGATGGGCTTTCAGGATACTTGGGTGGCTATGATAATGCAATGTATCACAAAAGTTTCTTATTCGATCATGGTGAATGGTGAGCCTAAGGGTCTTATTTTCCTTTCTAGGGGTTTGAAACAAGGAGATTCTTTGTCTCCTTTTCTATTTTTGTTCTGTGCGGAAGGGTTAAATGCCCTTATCACATAAGCCGCTAGTGATTGGGAGATTAGAGATTCTATTTGTAGAGCAAGGCCAAAAATAACTCACCTGTTCTTTACAGATGATTGTTTATTACTTTGTAGAGCAACTTCCATTGAATGTGCAAAAATTCAAAACATTCTGGCCTAGTACAAAGCAGCTTCAAGACAACAAGTCAATTCAGATAAGACCACGGCGTTCTTTAGTAGGAACACCTTTGAGGAGGTTCAGGAGAAGCCAAAAGTATTGTTAGGGGTGCCGGTGATAAAAAAAATTATGAGAAATATTTAGGGCTTCTGTGGGGCGTCAGAAAAAAACTTGTCTTAATCAAGTTAAAGAGAAGATTTGGGCAAAGATGCAAGGGTGGAGGGAGAAATTACTTTCTCAGACTGGCAAGAAGGTAATGATTAAAGAAGTAGTTCAATCCATCCCTACTTACTCAATGTGTGTATTTCGTCTTCCCATCGGACTCCTAAAGGATATCGAGGCAATGATTAGGAAGTTTTGGTGGGGATGTTTAGAAAATTCTAGGAAGATTCTTTGGGTGAAGTGGGAGACACTATGCTTTTCGAAATCGTTTGAAGGAATGGGTTTTAGAGACTTAAGGTTGTTTAATGATGCAACGTTGGGTAAGCAAATCTGGCAGCAATTTTATGAAAGGAATTCTCTGGTGTTTAAGGTATTTCGGGCAAAATATTTTCCATTAGGGAATATTTTTTACGTGGAGGAGTCTCCAAGAATTTTTTTGGCTTGGCAAAGTATTATGCAAGCTAGAAAAAGGGTTTTAAGGGGTGCTAGGTGGAGGGTGGGTGATGCAAATAATATTAATATATGGCAGCACCACTGGCTTCCTTCTGAAAGGGGTGGCGGAATCTTATCTCCGCAGCTGGATCACTATTTGTAGGTTGTTAGCGATCTGTTTATACTGAGTTCAAAATTTTGGAATGACGAGCTCATTGATTTGAATTTCTATCCGTGGGAAGCTGAAGTTATCAAAAAAATCCCTGTCAATCAATATGTGGATACCGATGCTCTAATTTGGCCTCTTTCTTTTGATGGGGTGTATTCAGTTAGGAGTGCATATTGTTTATTCGTCAAGGTTCAGCGCCAAGATTGGCCTAGCTCTTTGAACGTAGAGGAGGGTAAGGGTCTGTGGAATGGAATATGGAAGCTTCGAGTTCCTAACAAAGTTCATCATTTCATTTAGCGAGCTGTTCGAGAGTCTTTACCTACTAAGTTTGATTTGCATAAGCATTAGGTGGTGGCAGATGGTCTTTGTGAGTTATGTCGTGACTGCAATGAGGATAGTGTTCATGCCTTGTGGTATTGTGATTCGGTGAAGCGCATTTGGATGTCTGATAACTGTCTCTCTTTTCTTCAAGCCCAGAAATTCTCCAAATTTGAAGATGTGTTCCAGTTCCTTTGTATGAATGTTTCTCCTAAACTAGTTGCCCTGTTCGCCATGGTTGCATGGAGTATTTGGGAGCGAAGGAACAAGGGGGGAGAAGGGCAAAAGACATGGGCTATTGAGGAAGCTTTTAATCGGGGTTCAAATCTTGTACAGGAGTTTCATGTTGTGCATAAGAAGGCTCCTCGGGTGGTTGATCACAATGAGGACATTCGTTGGAAGCCGCCTGATTTTGGTCTTTACAAAATCCATTTTGATGGGGCTTTATTTGTAGATCAGGCTAGTGCAGGCTTAGGGGTGGTCATCAGGGACTCGGGTGGGCAAATTATAGCGACCTTAAGTCAGAAAGTGAGACATCCGAGTTCAGTTGATATGGTGGAGGCTTTAGTAGCTAGCAGAGCTGTCAGTTTTTCCAAAGAGCTCAATATTCATCATATTGTGGTTGAAGGGGACTCGTTGCATGTTATTAAGGCCATTACCAATGCTAGGCCAGTGAGGACTATGTATGGACATGTTATAGAAGAAATTAGAATTTTGTCTTCCACTGTTTGTTGTGGTTTCTTTCATGTTAAGAGAGAGGGTAATAAATTAGCTCATGCCCTCGCTTGTAGAGCAGTTTTATTTGCAGATACTAACGTGTGGTTGGAAGATCTACCATGGGATTTGGATTATGTATTCCAGTTTGATTTACTGTAATAAAATTTCCTTACCTTTTTCTCAAAAAAAATTTATATATATATATATGTGTGTGTGTGTGTGTGTGTGTGTATAAGTTTAACTCGGTTTTGTTGTCAATAAATAAGTTTAAACATAATGCTAATTATTCCAAATAATTTGATCATATGCTAAACATCTAGAATTTTTGGATCTCTCTCTCTCTCTCTCTCAAATAGTTTAAACATCCTAAATTTTTTGATCACCCTCTAAAGCCCCTAGAGGGAGTTTCCAACTCATATTTGACTCAGACCAATCCATATTGGCTGATTTCCTCCTTCAGCTACCAAACCCCTATATCTTCAGGATATTCCTCATTTAATATAATTCTATTGATTTGTAAGAATGTTGTTTGGTTTAAAAACCATTCACATGTGTTGTTTTGTTTTGTTTTATCTTTTTGTTCTATCATGAGTCATTGTCGATGCTCAATGACGATTCTCAGGTATATATAGCTTCACTTTGCAAGCAACCTTAGATGAAAAGATATTTCTTGGTAAGTGTCATTCACACTTCAATCATAAACAACCTTTATTCTATCATGTCCTATATATATATATATATAGAGAGAGAGAGAGAGAGAGAGAGAGAGAGAGAGAGAGAGAGAGAGAGTTGGGTTCAAGTTACACATGGTGTAACTCTAAGCAATATTACACCACTGAATATTTTTTTAACTGAGAATTTTTGGGTTAAGATAGCTTGATCCCAGTTTATTAATTCAATTACCCAAGTTGATTAATTATATTAAATTTCATGCAAATCATGGAGGCACCAACAAATCACCAAATAAACCAAATGTAGTGGAAATTAAATTGACATGGTGATTTGTTGACAAATAGGGAAAACCTCCCACAAGGCAAAAAACTTCATCGGGTGATTTTAAGGTGCCACTCTCAAGAATCCACTAATCAACAATCAAGTGGTTACAAGTATAAGGAATCTTACCACTGCCCTGGCCTATCTGAAATACCAACCTACAGTTGAACCCTTACTCCAATACCCAATTGGACTTGATCTTGTGGTAGTCTTCTTTCCTTTGTTGCACAAATCTCCAATTTGTAAATAACTCCTTTGCACGGATCCTAGTACGTGACTAACTCTAGCAACTTGAATGGTTGTTAGCTACAAAGTTTTTCACTTCATCAATAATAAAGATCAGGAAGCAATTGGTTACAAAACCCTATGGCCGAATCACCTGCTGAGCATTATCTGATTTTGGTTGCTCCTTCTGAATCACCTGTAATTGTCCTTCGTCGTTTGCCTTCTTCCTTGACTGAGTTCGGCCAAAACCATCCCTCATGCCTTTGTCCTTTGTCAAATAAGCTTTCCTTGGATTATGAGGAAGGGCTCATAACCACGCACCAATACCCTTGTTGGTCTACACTCAACGTACCTTTGTTGGCTAGCCACTTATCACACTCTTTTTCAGTATGAGAAACTTTTCTGCACCAGTAGCAGAAATTAGGGAGCTTTTCGTACTTAAGAGAGACCCAAACTTCATCCTTGTCATTGAGAACTACTCTTTGACCCCTACAAAGAGGTTTAGAGTAATCGATTTCAACTCAAACTCAAATAAAATCACCCCCAATCATTTCATTTGTGTGATCCGTGGACAAGACCACCCCTATCTTCTCTCCTAACTCAATAGCTATCTCCAGTGTTAACATATTGACTGGCAGTTCATGCATCTAAACCCAAAAATTCATAGATGTAAAGCGAAGGTTTTTTGTTGAAACAGAGAAATCATACCGTCAAAACAGAACCACATGCTTATCAAAAGACCAAGGCTCCATAGCTAGGACCCATTCAGCATCCATTTATAACTCAAAAACAAAGAGAAGAACATGATCCTTAGCCTCCCTGATCTCAAAATCTTTCTGTGCCCTCTATAGTGGCTTAAAAGTTCTGCCCACTACCTCCACATTGAGAGCTCTTCTTGTCATAAATCTTGCTACCAAGACATGTTGAGTCTTCTCTTAGAAGTGAGAATTCTTTAGTTTAAATTTTTCCCCTTCCTCGCCTGTCTAAGAAAGTTTTCTCCAATCCTTAAGAACGTCGTCCATTCTCAAAAATAAAAAAAAAGAAAAACCACAAGCCTTACAAATAACATTGTTATTAGTTATTGAAAGCATTTTTACCAAGTTTTTCCCCTACTTAAACGTAGGTCGTAGGGGTGTTTTGGGAAAAAAAAATCTAGTTCAAATAGGAGAAGCCCCTTAAATATTAGTATAGACAAGTTAAATAACACACATTTCCTCTCTTCTCTCCCACTAATCCATTTATCTTTTATGTTTTTTTCCTTTTCACCCATTATCATCACATGTCTCACCATTCTTAATTGAAATTTAAAATTTAAAATTAACCAAAACTACTCAAGGATAACTTCCATAAATTGAAGATTTATCCCATAAAAAAGTCACCAACCCCACACGAATTGATCTATTATATATATATATGGACATCTATTTCTCTTTCTCTACAAGGAACCACCTACAAATATACTTATGGGGTTTACATCTCCAATCTAGGTTGATAACTCTAAAAAAAAAATAAAAAAATAAAAAAAATAATTTTTCACTTTCTCTTCTGATATGAAGTTGGGGTTTATTTGATTCTCTTTTAGTGGTTTTCAGTGATGAATTTCATTTGATTTGGTGGAAAGGTTGTGATCGAAGACAGCAGTTTGCAGGCAGTATCACGTCTCTTTCTTTCTCTCTCACACACTCTTTCTTTTACTTTTTCGTTTCTGTACAAGATAAAATTCTCACTCTCAATATCTTTGGGATTATATTTGTATTTTATGGTTAGAACTTAGAAAATTTATATTTGTGTTCATGGAAGTGCCTACTAGAAATTCTAATGCACACGAGCTAGCTGTGTTTAGATGCCTACACTAATCTATGTTTTTATATCCATTCAATATCATTTTCTAATTATTTAATCATTTGGAATTTTCTTTTAATATAGAAATAGTGTCAACTAATGGTGTCCACTTCTAGTGATAGTTATTTATTATTAGACCAAGATACCTTTTTTTTTTTTAGAAATAGTGTCAACTAATGGTGTCCACTTCTGGTGATAGTTATTTATTATTAGACCAAGATACCTTTCTCTTTTTTTTTTGGTAGGTGAGGATCAAACTCTAAATATCTTATTTAATAACAAAAGACTTTACCAGTTGAGCTAACTAAAACTCACATTTCACATTTGGGAATTTAAAGAGAAAGGAGAAACTTACCTTAGACCAAAAGCACATGTGAATAACGTTTATTTAAAGGAAATAATGAAATAGAGGCAAAACTAGAGTTTATGTAGTTTTAAGGCAGGTGTGATGTAGGAACAAGGTTGCATACGTACCTTGGAGGTAGAAACCCCTAAATGCCTACTGCCTAAGTGTATTATTACTCTTACTTGAACAACAGCAAGGAAACAAAAGTAAACTAATTAAAGGGCAGAAACTAAATTTGAAGTGCTGATAATTCAAGCCAAACATTTTAACTAAAAAAAAAAAATCTAAATTAGAAATTAGGTGCACATCATTGTAATAAAATTTCTATCTCTGGCTTACCTTCTTTAATTATTCTGAAAATGTCACCAAACTAGGGTTGTTTTACATTGTCTGGGGGACTCGCTTCAATACTCCAGTGAACCACGGGACTTCAGCTTTGTCTTACTAATTACATAGCTTCTTATAGTTCCGACTTTGCTTAACCAATATCTCATGGTGATGGTGTACACTACGACAGTGATACACGTGATTTCTATAAACTAAGTGAATGTTCAAAATGGGTATGAAACACCCTTGAACGTTTAGATCCCAATTAACAAATTATCAATTCAAGCTTATTATCAAACAATATATCTGCGGAATATGAACATAAGCCAAACATAGAATTGATAAACAATCTAAACCAAATATAAACACATCCACAGCAGTAAATATAAGGCAAAGATAAAGGAAGGAAAGATACAAATACACGGACAACACACGATGTGTTATCGAAGAGGAAACCGAAGCTCCCGGCGTAAAACCTCTCCGCCGCCCTCCAAGCGGTAAATAATCCACTAAAGAATGTAGTTCGGATACATGAATAGCAGAAGACCTTCCAAGCCTAATCTACCCAAGTACCTAAGCCCTCCAAGCTTCTTGCTCTAACAAAGTTACGCCGAACCTATTTCTTCTTTAGCTTCCCGGATTCCGCTACTAAACCAAGCATCAACCAATGTAGATTGGTTCCTTCCTAACTGCTTCTCAACAGCATCAAATAAACCTTCTCACAGACGTGGGTGTGTTGAGATAAGGATTTGGTAAAAAGACCTCTCAAGGATTCAACAATGGAGAGGAAGAGAGAAGAGGAATTTTTAGAGTCTCTAAGGTAAAGATTGGGGATGAGGCAATCTTGTTTTTCTCTAAGGTTTCTCTCACAAAATTCTCTCTGGAAGCTCTTTACATTTGGTGGGTATAAGGGTCTATATATAGTGGGGTGAGAAAGGACTGCGAAGAGTCAATTTTTCCCAAACAGGGCTGATTGGCAGCTTGGCCTCGCGACTGGTCTGAGTTGCGAGTTCAAGCTATGAGATAACGGCCTAGCCAGCCTGGGACTTTTGTCCTGTAGTGCGATAGCTGGCGCGACCCTTCAGCTCCCCTGTGTGTATCTCACGTGCCTGCAGTTGGCGGCTTGCCAATCGCAAGTCAGCCGTGAGTCCTAGCTGCGAAACTCTGCCTTCTTGCACATACTTGAGCTTTTCCTCACATCTTCTCACACACTACCCTTACAATAAACCCACCTAAATACATGGTTACTAAGTGCTTAAATTACAAGCAAATTGGCACGAATAAAGCCAACAAGATGGTTGATTAAATTCAACCTTACAATCTCCTCCTTTGGCTATTCTGTGACAAAACCCTACAACAGACTCTAGACTTAACGCGTGAGTTGGGAATAGTTAAACAAAACTCACTCACACCTAAATCTAGATTCTGAAAAGCTCTTGAACATATGAACAAGTAACTTCTGAAACACAACAACACAATGATATCATTGTATGCAGAAAACTTGAAATGCATATAGAGCAATAGAAGCATGATCAAGCAAAAATGGACTTAAGCAATAAAGCAATAAATCATGGCTTGATCAACCAAGCAATCACTATACAAAAGTGATTACTATGCTCAGTCACACAAGGAATGAACATCCGAACATGCAAGGTGTTAAGCTTAATTGAAGAGTATCATTTGCAAGTCCAACACTCAACCAATGCATACAAACATATATGCATCTAGGAACAATCCTACAAGGGCATAAGAGTGATGTACTAAATTGAAATGCATAGCATTTAACATCAAGTACATAAGCAAAAAGCATAAAGGTTGCATAAGCAAAGTGTTGCAAATATATAGTACAAACCATAAAAGCCTACAAACAGCATAAAAGCATGGAAACAAACCCTTAAAGCTTACATAAGCAACATGGGTACAAAATTTAAAACATATGCTGAATTAACTGAATAACATCATCAATATATAAATAAATCAAAGTGTTAAAAACATTCAAGAGTTATGAATTTAATCCAAACCAAGACTAAAACCTATAATAACAACAGTTAACCAAACCAAAGTAACAAAACTATAACCAAAACAGCACATATGATTATGAATCTCCCCCTCAAATAAGCACTCCCCCTCAAGTGCTGGCCCAAAAAAAATCTCCCCCTTTTTGACCGAAATGGCCAAAAGGTCACTGCTCCTGGTTAGTGTGAATGCTGTCAAACTTGGCTGAAAGTACATCCAGCTGATCCTACATTGCTGTCATCCTTTCAGTATGCTGGTTTTGAACCTCTCTGAGTCCATCAAGCCTTTCCAGGATGATCTGAAATGCATCAGGAGGTGCAGCAGATGAAGTAGAAGCCCTGCTCCTTTTGACTCTTCTTCTTGGTATGGAAGATGGTCTTGCAGCCTCTGCTTCAGTCTCCATTGGATCACCTTCTCCTTGGTCACCCTCCTCTTCATCATCTGGAAGACGACTTTGTATTCTTGTGATGGTTAGTTTGTTGATTGCTGAAAGTGGAGTCATGGGACAAATATCTTGAGAAATTAGAACCCCTTTTGCTCTGAGAATTCTCATGATGAGGCTAGGAAACACCAACTTGGCCCGTGAAGTTGTTCTGGACTCATCCATTATTGTGTCAAATATATGAGAGCTTATGTCAATGAATGTTTTCTCCTTAAGCTCCATAAGGAAGATAGCTCTGGCATTAGTAAGAGTAGTCAGTTTTCTGATAGGATATAAGTTGTACATCATTATGGTGGTCAGACACCTCATGTTAACAGGAAAGGCATTGGTGTTGAGACATCTTGCTTCTTTAACTCCACCAATTCGAGCCTGGACAGTGTCTAAGGATAACATCCTATCTCTGTAATTGACAAATTCATACTCCTTTAATCCCTCAAGCCCAAGTACCTCATCAATGTCATGGGCATCCAAGGTGAACTCCTTTCCTCTTACCCAACAGTCTAGCTCATCTTCTCTAATCTTGACATTAGAATAAAACTCCCTTATCAGTGGCTCACACACTCCAGGTAAATCACCTAATAGTTTATCCCAGCCTCTTCCCTCAAAGCACTCTGGAATAAAAGAGTCCTTCAAGTCATGTAAGTCCACAAACCTCTCCTGAATAATAGTTCCTTTCATGAAGGAATCTCTGTATCTCTTAAAGTGCCGAACAGATCTAAACAGGTTGTGATCCATTTTCAGTCTTTTGTCTGCCTTCTTGGCAGGAGTCTTCTTCTTTGAAGGTGTGGGAGGCATCTGTAATTAAGCAAAAAAGGCCACAACAAGAGTAGAAACACAATATGTGGAAATGTACACACATTAGTAACAAGTTAGTTACAATGACAATAACAGAGTGATAAGCCAACCCATAAATCAAGTGCAATTGATAACCAGAGATGTGTAGAACAAATCAAATAAGATCATTTAGTATAGATGCAAATTGGAGCAAGCATTAAATAATTAAAAATGGAGCAATTAATTCAGTATAGTGTAAAACACTATCAGACAGATGAAGGCATATGTCAATGAAACATGACATAATGAGTATGACAGGTGCAAGATAAACTTAAAGGCAGCACCACAACCATGATATGATGACTTAAAATCAAAGCAATTCTAGAAAACACAAACCCATGACATATTCAGAGTAAAACATAGAAAAACCCAAACCCATAAGCCTAATAAGTCTAAACTGTATCAAATAACAAGCTCAGATCAAATACTAGACTAATGATGCAAAATCATGATACTAAACATATTCAGCAACAAGGGAAAACAACCCCAAACAACCAAACCCAGCATATTTAAGCAAAACCATGTTTGAATCCAACATTTCGCAGAACACAATAACAACAACACATTCTCAGATTCAAGAAAATAACACTCAAAACAAGAAATTTGAAATGAGGGAAAGAAAACCCATACCTTTTTCTTGAAGATAGAAGTGAAAATGGTGTAGAAATGGGGGTTTCTCAAGAGTGAACACGGAGTGTTTTAGATAGAGAAATGGGGAAGACAATGAACAGTCACCAATTTTCGAGGGAAAAACTGAAAAGATTTTGAAAACTGACTTTAAAACGCAAAACACGTGTTTTTCGCGACTTGATCAAGTCTCCAGAAAGTCACCAGGGTAAACCGCGAAACACTTTGAAACTAATAGTTTTGAAAAATTTTCTAAGTTTTTTTCGCGACTAAAAGATCTACTCGCTAGTGAGTCGCGAGCTGAGTCGCGAAAATCTCTGTGTACCCCTCGCGACTGGACCTTCCACCCGCGAACAAGTCACCAAGGCATACTCGCGAGTATGCGACTGGGGCATGTGACTAGATTGACTCGCGACTGAGTCGCCAAAACAGAACAAAATTGTTTTTGAAATTTTTGACATTTTTGTAAAAACAAAATATTTTCCAAAAACAACTAAAAACACTCAAAAATATTTTTGTGTTTGATCAACAAAGATTTGAGCATGTGAAGACACATTTAATCGAGTACAATCACACAAATGAATATGACATTCATTGAACATAGACTTGTGTGTTGTGTGTGGATATCAAAAATGAGATAGTCCTTAGACCAATGTGAACCTTCAATGATCAATTCAATCAAGGCATACACAACTAGCACTAGATAATGTGACCTATCTCAATTATAGAAACATGCATATATGACCTCCCACATGCACTTGATAACAATTCTTTAAAGCTTTTCATTTGGCTCCATATTCAACATATCATTTGCACTTGTTGAGTAAAGAAAATCTCATTATGAGATAGATGCCTGAAATTTTGATATTTCAATTGATGAGTTAGCCTTTGGCTTTTTGGGCATCATACATTTTATTTTGGTTGCTTTCCCTTTTTCCTAGTCGAATACTAGTATGTGCGACAGGCTTTTGCAGCTCTATATCTCTTTTCATTTGGAGATTTACATTTAGAGAGCTCTTTTAAGCAAAAACAAAAATAAAATAGTGCGAAGATATATAGGCATGAGTCTATGCATGTCTCAAGATCAATACAATCATTCACTAATCATTCATGACAAGGTTGAAGATCTATTTACAACAATCACATAGATTTCAAAATTTCTCCCATAAAGATATGCATGCATAGGAAACAAGCTAAGCTCGTAGATGCACAAAGCCATTAGTACAAAGGTACAAGGCAAAACATGCTTTGAGACAAAACTCAACAAAGTTGATCAAACTTTTTAGATTTTCTACTTTTTATGTATTTTTGAATTTTTGACACAAAAGTAGTAAAAGATTGATCAAAACAGCAACATAACCAACAATGTAGAAACATTAGAAACAAAACAAACAAATAAGCCAAAACTCAACTTAAAACCGCAAGAAGCACATAACCAAGCAAATACACAAAATATGGGAAGTATTAATGGATAGAGATGTTATAATGCTTATGCATGAGTACCCTTCGTCACCCACATGTCACGTGCATTTGGGGTGATATCCTTAACGGATTGGGTACGGGAGTTAGGACTGTCAAACTTTCATGTGAAGCTTTCCAGGCAATTGGTGAAGGCACTGATCATCTTCATCACGTCCATCATTCCTGGATCACAGTTTTGACTTCTTGGTTGCTCACCACCCCAAGACCTCTTGTCATTTCTTCTTCCTCGTGACTGAGGTGCGCTTGCATTGTTGTCTGCTCTCAACTTTTGACAGTTAGGTCTAGTATGTCCTTGTAATCCGCAATAGTGACACATATAATCTGTTCTAGGACCCTGTTGTGATCTTGAGAGAGATCTTGCTCTACCTTCAAATCTGGCTTCTGATTGATTTCAGAACTTATTAACCACTCGTTGCTCAGCCAGCTTCTTCTTCTTCTCAACCTTAACATTCTCAAGGATGAGCTCTTCCACAATCAGCTCTATGGCCTTCACAAATTTCACTTCTTTGGTAGCTTTGGCCGATGAGCTGCTCCCTCCGGTATTTCCCAACTCGAACTTGTCTGAGAAATGTTTTGGGGATGAAATAACATCTTCTAGCTTCTTGGAGGAGACCCTTTCCATCTTGGCTTGTGCTTGCACCACCTCTTGCTCAAGAAATCTTACTTTGGTATAAGCTTCAGATAGCTCACCATTTAGTGTCTCAATTTCACACTTTGCCTCCTTATATCTGGTCAGGAGACTTTTGTAGTCCTCCTCAGCTTTCTTTATCTTCTTCACAACTGCCTTTACCACCCTTGTATACTCTCCCGATCTCTCAAGAAGTAAGGTGTAATTTTCTTGAATACTAGCTGTATTTCTATCCTCTTCAGCATCTGATTCCTCAACAATTCCTAAGGATTCATCATTGTTGTGTTCTCCAAGTTCTTGTACAAGTTGATTCAGGTCCTCCGAGGACTCAACATGCTCAATAGCCATAAATGCGGAGTAGTTTCCTTCTCCATCACAACTGTCCTCAAAGTCAGAATTTGAAGAGTCCGAATCACTTAAAGTAGTGGCATAGGCCTTTCCCTTCGACTTCAAATAATTGGGACATTCCTTTTTAAAGTACCCATGTCTATTACATTCGAAACATGTAATTCCTTGTGAAGATTGGGAATCTCTACCCTCTTTTCTTCTGAACTCTTTCATCTCTTTTCTGGCACTCTGAAATTTTCCTTTGTCATCGGATTTCTCACTGTTTTTGTGCTTTAAGAATTTCTAGAAGTTCTTTACAAGATACGCCGCATCTTTGTCTACTGCATCCTCTTTCGAAGAGTCATGAGACACCATTCTCTCATAAATTGTCTTAAGAGCTAAAGACTTGCTTTTCTTCTGTGTGGGCAGAGACAACTCATATGTTTGCAAAGAACCAACCAGCTCTTGAACCTTAATGTTGTCAAGATCTTTGCTCTCTTCAATGGCTGTAACTTTGGCACGGAAACTCTCTGGTAGTGACTGAAGGATCTTTCTTACAATTTTCGAGTCCTCCGTCTTTTCCCCCAAATTGAATTTCTTAACAACCACTTCGTTCAATTTACTGTAAAACAAATCAAAAAACTCATCCTTACTCATCTTTAACTCCTCAAAGCGAGTGGTCAACATTTGAAGTTTGGTGTCCTTCACTTTCTTAGTCCCTTCATAAGTTGTCTCCAGAATTTCCTATGCTTCCTTAGCAATGGTGATATGTGAAATCTGGTGAAATTCTTCTGGAGAGACACCGCAGAAAATAGCATTCAATGCCTTGCTATTTGCATTGGCCACCGCAAGAGCAGCCTTATCCCAAGTAAACTTGGCAGCCTCTGGCCTTGTCCATCCTACTTCAACTGCATCTCACACAGCATCATCAATAGAACACAGAAACGCCCTCATACGGACTTTCCAAAATACATAATTATTACCGTCAAAGAACGATGGTACATTAAGAGATTGAGACCTATCCATCTCAAAGGGGGTCAGGGATCACACTTAGGTAATTAAACCACAACAAGTGTACCCGCTTTGATACCAAGTGAATGTTCAAAATGGGTATGAAACACCCTTGAATGGACTTTCCAAAATATATAATTATTACCGTCAAAGAATGATGGTACATTAAGAGATTGAGACCTATCCATCTCAAAGGGGGTCAGGGATCACACTTAGGTAATTAAACCACAACAAGTGTACCCACTTTGATACCAAGTGAATGTTCAAAATGGGTATGAAACACCCTTGAACGTTTAGACCCCAATTAACAAATTATCAATTCAAGCTTATTATCAAACAATATATGTGTGGAATATGAACATAAGCCAAACACAGAATTGATAAATAATTTAAGCCAAATATAAACACATCCACAATAGTAAATATAAGGCAAAGATAAAGGAAGGAAAGATGCAAACACACGGACAACACACGATGTGTTATCGAAAAGAAAACCAAAGCCCTCGGAGTAAAACCTCTCTGCCGCCCTCCAAGCGGTAAATAATCCACTAAAGAATGTAGTTAGGATACATGAACAGTAGAAGACCCTCCAAGCCTAATCTACCTAAGTACCTAAGCCCTCCAAGCTTCTTGCTTTAACGAGGTTACGCCAAACCTATTTCTTCTTTAGCTTCCCGGATTCCGCTACTAAACCATAGCATCAACAAATGTAGATTGGTTCCTTCCTAACTGCTTCCCAACAGCACCAAATAAACCTTCTCATAGACGTGGGTGTGGTGAGATAAGGATTTGGTAAAAAGACCTCTCAAGGATTCAACAACGGAGAGGAAGAGAGAAGAGGAATTTGTAGAGTCTCTAAGGTAAAGATTGGGGATGAGGCAATCTTGTTTTTCTCTAGGGTTTCTCTCAAAAAATTCTCTCTGGAAGCTTTCTACATTTGGTGGGTATAAGGGTCTATATATAGTGGGGTGAGAACGGAATGCGAAGAGTCAGTTTTTCCCAAACATGGCTGATTGGCGGCTTGGCCTCACGACTAGTCTGAGTCGCGAGTTCAAGCCGCGAGATAATGGCCTGGCCAGCCTAGGACTTTTGTCCTGTAGTGCGACAGCTGGCGCGACCCTTCAGCTCCCCTGTGTGCATCTCACGTGCTTGCAGTTGGCGGCTTACCTGTCGCGAGTCAACCGCGAGTCCTAGCCGCGAAACTCTGCCTTGTTGCACATACTTGAGCTTTTCTTCACATCTTCTCACACACTACCCTTACAATAAACCCACCTAAATACAGGGTTACTAAGTGCTTAAATTACAAGCAAATTGGCACGGAATAAAGCCAACAAGATGGTTGATTAAATTCAACCTTACACTAAGAACCTCACTTGCTTAAAGAATACACTCAAAAAGAGATATTTTTGCTTCAAGGTAATTATTTACCTTTTTGTTTCTCATACCATTCATTATAGTAGAAGTAAAAAAAAAAAAAAAAAATGATATGTCAATCAAGAAAGAAATCAAGAGTATAGGTTCAAATAGAATAGAATGGAGAAAAAGAATACATGCATGTGACAAACCCTAACTAATATGTTGAAGTTTCATAGTCAACAGTAAAACTTTGGCTAAAAGGAGGGTATTGTTGTTGTTTTCTCATACCATTGGTCTCAATGGGAAAGATATATATGTAGCCACATCCCACTGATAGACATGCAATGAGTTATGTCTAGGCTTTACTCCACTTGCATGTTACAAGGTGTTAAGTACTCCTCGTTTTTTTTTACTTACTTCCGTGCCAATTTGCCTGTAATTCTTTTAAATTTTTTTGTGATTTTGTTCGGACCTGAATCTCAATTCACGTATCTTGTTCCTATCCACAAAAAAACTTTAAGGAGAATTGAAGAGCAATATTCAAACTGCCTATTTGAGAGAGAGAGAGAGAGAACCATACCCATTGAGATAGTTATACATAGCCTTTCTCTCTTCTTTTTCCCTCTCACCATTGCCATACCAACGAAAAGGAGATTATTTCCATCACTATCTTCATCATTGTAGCAATACCACAAATCCAAGGAGACTAAGTTGCTTGTGGTCGGCAGCTTAACTTGCGGATCTCGCACTGGATGAAGAAATGAGTCAGCGTAATGGTAATTGTTATATTGAGCTTGGAGAGCTCAAGTACTATGATAGCATTTGGCTTGGAGGGTTTGTTGTGTATTTTGAACTGCAACTATTTTTCTGTCTGGTTCTTAGATTTCCTCTTTAATAATACATCCAATGTTATCTTGTGATTTGCATCCTTTTGTTGCTCTATATGCTTTAGATGTTTATATCTATGTCCATGTAATATTCAATCGGTTAATAATTTATATTTAAAATTAATTGATAGCTTAGCTTAGAAGTGGTTAAGTTGTGAAATTGAAATTTTGGGTCTATATCATTACCTAGGTTTTTAATTAAGTTTCTCACAAGGCTTGTGGAGTAACTCCTCAAGCATAATTAAAATAAGACAAGATCAAAAGTTGAGAATCAAATATACAATTTTCACATTTAAAATAAGGTGAAACTACACTATTGGTCCTTAAAATTTACCCTGTGTGTGCAATTAGTCCCTTAAGTTTCGAGTGAATGCTATTGGTAATGATGTTAGTCCTTTTGTTAGCTGATGTTAGTGTTATTGCTTATGTGACTAACGGAATAATAACAAGGCATGTTTTTAACTTGTGCGCATTTTATTATAAGAGCTTTCAAACTTACGTGGCTTAATGCTACATCATCTACTAAAATACTAAATTCACACATCAAATTTTAATTAAGAATACATTATTATAATTTTAAACACAAAAAAATCACCACAATTGAATAATAAAAAATCTCAAGAGATTGTTCGTCTCCTTTACCATTGGCGTCAAGCTTGAATCTCTACTTCTCCGATGTCTAAGCCTCCACTCCTCTTGAGTTGTCAAAGCTCAACAAAACTTTCCCTCCTTTTTAGGCTGGTTGTAAAGGAATTCAACCATAAACAATGGACAAATAACCATAACCATGGAATTCCTTATAGGTCAACACTGAATCAAACACTACCGGTATGTTTCGGAATAGTGTATTGCAACTTATTGAATTATAAGCCTACAATTTTCCTAAAAATTTCGGCTTTAAATTAGTTCCTTTCAAATCTTATTCTAATCCAAATGTCCTATTTTATTTTGATTTCATTAGGGGGTTTCAAATCTAAATCTCCCATGGCTACACAATTTTTATTTGTTGTAGATAACAATAAGTCGACATCATTTATTAGTTATATAGAATTGTATTTGTAGACACATAGAAAGAGAAAGAAGTTGTCGTGTTTGTGAATTGTGATGAAATTGTGATAATAGAGTTTGAAATTTCTAAGAAGAAGATTCCATGGAAGACTAGCAAATCCATTTTGGGGTTACAATTGTGATTTGAGAAATCATTGGGGGCATAAAAATGTACTTTGGTGGGAAGGAATTTGGAAGTTCCTCAATGGGTATAACTGTGTAGTTATGGAGGAAAGAACAAGTCAAAAAATAATCTAAACTAAACCCACCTATTGTGAAATTTATAAATACTCACAAATGCATGAACTGTACCAAAGTATAGTTTGGAAGAATGAGGTCAAACCCACAGGGACTTGTATGAATGTAGGAAAATTAATAAAACCTTAACCAAATTAATCCTAATCTAGTTTTAATAAAAACTGGTTGATTTGAAATTAAATAAACTAAGCAAATAATTAAACTAAACAAAGATATAATATAATGCTGTAAAAAGACGTAAACAAACAAGAGAAATGAATTAAGGTTTCAGAATTCGTCATGTTAATTCATATCAGCAAATATTTATTGATAGGCCAAGAATGTATTGATCAGAATTAATCAGATTAACATACAATATGCATGGCAGCACAAACAAATCACAAATTAAACTAAATATGCAACGGAAAATAAATTGACATGGTGATTTGTTTACGAATGGGGAAAACTTACACGGAAAAAACCCCACCGAGTGATTTTAAGGTCACCACTCCCAAGAATCCACTATTATCACAACAAGCAGTTATAAGTAAAGGAATCCCAGTACCTTATACCAACCTACAGTTGAACCTTTACCCCAATACCCAATTGGACTTGTTCTGTAGTGACAATCTCTCCTTTTAATGCACGGCTCCCAGTACGTGACTAACTAATAGATGTGTGGATCCAAATACGCAACTTAATCACCAACTTGAGAAGGATGTTGGCTACAAAGTTTTTTAGTTTATCACATGATAAAGATCACGAAGATCCTTGATTACAAAACCCTTCTGTGTACAAACATAATAGCTTCTTGAATAGAATGGTGAACTAGGGCATATGTCTTTGGTTCACAATATGCTTGTGAAAAACTTTTGCATTAAGGTGCATCAACTATGATGACCCTTACAACAATCCTTATATATGTTTAGGGTTGTGAGAAAAGAAAGCCTAAACATTCATTCACGGATTGGATGAAAATCAGAACTAAAAATCTGTTTTTCATAAATCTCAACAGATACCTTATCTATCAAGAAGCTGTCAAGCATCGGGCTAGAACAGCTCTTTAAGCCTTAATAGATACTAGTTGTCGAGCTTTAAAATCTAGCACTTCTTCACTTGATTCTTGGACAGACTTGCATGGCTTTAACACTAGAACTTGAAACCTTGTTCTTTGAAGCATTAAAAACATCATAGATCTACCAAATTACAAGTAAAGTATGTTTTGTCAAAGGATTAGCCAATTCTATAATGACATATGTTCTTAACATGATTTACATATGTCCTAACAATCTCCCCATTTGGCAATCCATGACAAAACCACAACAAACAAATGACCATATGAGAGAAGTCATAAAACACTCAACTTTTACTCACTTGTTGAATACAATAAAATCTATCTTAACACAAACTCTTGAAAAACTTTGCAAGAAGAGAGTTCATGGCAAGAAGACTTACTTATATTTCTGAAACACTTTAAACAAAACTCATCAAGACATCTTAGTGTGAAACAGAAATAAAATAATGCATACAAGATATAAGAAGCATGTGCATAAAGAGGAAAAAAAAAACAACACATGTAAAGATAGGTGAAAAAATTGTAATAACAACCTTATCGTATATATATAACATCGTAAGTACAAGGTTTGCTATCATAATGTACGAACAATATATCTCTAAAAGAAGAAAAGAAAAAAAAATACATAAGTCCTCACTACATCCCTCAAAAAGAAAAAACTCCCCCTAACAAAAATCTCTTATGCTATCTCTCTCCCTATATGCATGACTACTTTCATCCAAAAACTACTTCCCCTTTTTGTCATGAATGACAAAGGGTAAGTAACTCAAGTAGTCATCTCATCATCAATGGGCGAGCTAGCATCCTCATCCCCATCATCATCATTGTCGTCAAAGTTGTTAGGTTCTAAGGTCTTAGGATTTTATGTATTTAGAACTCTAATTTGTAATGTTGGCAAACCATGATCAAAACAATGTATTTATTCTTGTTTAAGCTTGCTCAAAGTTGGTTTAATATTGTAAAGTTGGAATCGAGTGGCTGCAGAAGTATTTGGGACTTTCGGCCTGGCTCGATCGATCGAAGGATAGGCTCGATCGATCGAAAATCGCACAGGTTGTTTTTTTTGCAGAATTTCCAACTCAGCCCAAACTCTTTAAAACGTTTAGGGTTTTCTGTTTTTGCCCTAGGTATATAAGGCAAAACCCTAGCCACGTTTTTGGAGTTGCACAAGTTGTATTGTTGCTCATAGATTGCGGTTTTGTGTAAATCTCTTGTGAGATCTAGAGGAGCTTTCCTTTATACATAGCTTAAGGTTTTCAAGATTGAGATTCTTCTACATCTTGATGATCAACTTGGTTGCTACCATTGGAGCTTAAAGATAAACAAGCGGGGAGCTTGTAGCTGATTGAAGGAATACAAAGAAAGAAGTAGTTCGTGGACTCGGAGCTTGCGCGTGGTCGTTTCAGGAAGTTTTACTGGTGGGTAGCATTAGGAAGTCAAGCGGGGAGCTTGTAAGTCCTTTTGTAAGAACTTCAATTCTTTCTTAGTGGATTCCGTTTTGCCTTGAGGATCGGTGGGTAAAATCCTCCCCAGGTTTTTCCGTGTGGTTTCCTGGGTGATCATATCTTGTGTTCTTTTATTATTCCGCTGCTTTATTTGTTTTATATGCATGATATGATTATTTGATTGTTTTAACCTAGAATTGCTTAATTTGACTAAGTAAAAACTTGGTTAATTAATCTAGGCTACGCAATCTGGTTGTTTGTTTAAGGGGTCTAAACCCTTCAAGTGGTATCAGAGCGGGTTGCTCTTTTGTTTGAGATTTTTATCTCTGAGCTGATCCTTGACCCCGATTGTCATGGAGCATGGACACTCTCTATTTGTTCCTCCTCACTTTGATGGGAACAACTATGCTTACTGGAAAGTAAGGATGAAAGTATTCTTGAAATCCATTGATGAGAGAGTTTGGAACTCTGTTGAATATGGTTGGGAGAAGCCCACTACTCCTGTGAGTGAGTGGCAAACTTCTCAGAAAGAAGCAGCTGCATTTAATAGCAACGCTATGAATGCCATTTTTAATGCTGTTTCAATGGAGGAATTTAAGAGGATCTCTAATGTTGAGGTTGCTCATACTACTTGGAAAATCCTCCAAACTGTGCATGAGGGCACAAAGGCTGTTAAAATAAACAAATTGCAGCAATTAACTTCTAGGTTTGAAAGCATTAGAATGTCTGATGATGAAACCTTTGATGAGTTTTATGCTAAACTTAATGATATTGTTAATTCTGCTTATAATTTGGGTGAAGTCTATGATCAACCTAAGATTGTTAGGAAGATACTTAGATCCTTAACTGAAGACTTTAGACCCAAAGTGACAGCCATTACTGAGAGTAAGGATGTTGACTCCATCCCTGTGGATGAGCTTGTAAGATCTCTTCAGTCCTATGAGTCTGACCTACCCAAGACTGCCAAATCCAAATCAATGGCTCTTAAGTCTGTTGATGATGTTGAAGCTGGTGGATTTGATGATGAGCTTTCTCCCACGGAGATAGCTTACCTTGCCAAGAATTTTAGAAATTTCCTTAGAAACACAAATAGGATGGCAAGGAATACCAACACTGCTGAACCTAGAAACTTTAGGAAGAATGATCCCACTAAGGTTAATAATTTTGAAAAACCTAGAGAACAAGTAGGTCAATCTTCTAATAACTCTTTGGGTCCTCAATGTTTTGGTTGTCAAGGGTATGGTCATGTCAAATCTGAATGTCCTACTTTCTTGAGAAATAAGGGTAAAGCTATGGCTGTAACCCTTAGTGATAATGAGGTTTCCGATGATGAGTCCGGTTGTGAAGAAGATGGAAACTTCATTGCTTTCACTGCTACTGCTGTAGTCGATGAAAGCATATCTGCTGAGGAGAACCCTGCTGATGGGGAACTCTTTGAAGATGCAGATCTTCAAGAGGCCTACAACAAACTTTGTAAAATTGCTGCAAAGGATGCTATGAAAGTTGATCTAGGCCTGAAGAAAATTGATGCTCTTAAGCTTGAAAAGAAAAATTTGCTTGTAAAATTGGTTGATGCTAATGATCTTTTGAATAATGTTAAATCTGAAAACATGTTTTTGCTTGAGAAAGTTAGAACTTTGGAACATGATTTATCTGTTGGTAGATCTGCTAGTTCTAAACTTGATCACATGCTGAATGTTCAAAAGTATCCTTCTGATAAAGCTGGGTTAGGATATGTTGAAAGCATCTTTGATTCTGGACCCCATTCTACTATCTTTGTTCCTTCTTCTTCTTCTGTACCTTCCGTGAGTGAGGTTGTGAGTGAAACTGTTAAACCCCCTGTGAGTGAGGTTGTTAAACCTGTAGAAGTTTCACCACCTAAGAAGATTAGGGTAGACTTAAGAGAATCCAAACCTAAGGACAAGATGCATGGTAAACCTGCTTGGGTTTGTCATTATTGTGGTAAGTCTGGACATATCTGTCCTAACTGTTACAAGCTTCAAGCTGATAAGAGAGCAAAAAGACCAAAAGTGCCTGTGCCTCAAGCACAAGATCCTATGGCACTAATTGGTGAATTGGTAAAGGCGTTAAACCTTTATTCCAATTCTGGAGTTGGGAATCACTCTAATGTGAATAAGAACTCCACTGCTCAGGGTGCATCTAAAAAGTTTTGGATGCAAAAGACTCGAACTAACTGAGTCTTTCTGACATAGTCCTTGTGCTTCATTGCCCTATTCTGTTGTGACCATTGTTCTATGCTTTTTTTTGTTTTTCTTTTGTTCTAGGACTTGCATTGCATTACATACATGCATTTCATTCTAGGATTTATTTGTTTTCTCTTTAATAATAATAAAAAATAAAAAATAAAAAAAAATAAAAAGGAGAAAGCAAAATCATTGTTGAACACTATTTTTTTCTTGATTTTTTGAAAACAAGGTTGGTCATTCTTTTTACACATGTCATGTCTTGTGTACCTTGTTTAACTTTGATAAACTTATATATTGTACTTGTCTAGTTGAAACTTTGTAGTGCATGTTGTGTGGAAAAGATGTGTGTGGTTCTTAATCACTTTGCCTTAATCATGAAGTCACTTGTTTTTTACTGACGGACTTGATCCTTTTGAGAAATGCATAAATAACCATCTCACCACTGTTCTTTAGCCAATCATGAACACCTTAGTGCATATCATAACATTTTGTGCTCGAGAAAGTGTAGCACATGCACAAAAAGAACATAAGGTGTAGCCTCAACTAAAATTAAAACTGGTGTGTACTATTAGGCTTGATGCCAATTCACTTAATTCAAACCGGTGTGTACTATTAGGCTGAATGCCATTTCACATAAATAAGAGGCAAAAATGAAAGAAACTTACATGATTGCAAGCTTTTGATCTAGGAGATGTGGGAGTTATAGGATGTAACTCTTTAGGTGATAGTCTCTTTTAAATTCTGTGTGATGAATTGTGTAGACTTTGTGTTTGATTGCCATTCACATATCACCTCACATGTATCTCAAGTTTTTGTTAGTTTCACACACTACACAAGTTACTCTTTGTTAAACACTGTACATGTTAGTGTGTGTGTCTTTGGTCTGACCAACCAAGTTTAAAAATATCTTGAGATTTGTGCACAACATATTTGTTGCTTGAGAAAATTAAATGAGAAGATGATTGAAACTTGTGTTTGAGAAAATTGGGTTTAAAATTTTGAGTTTTTGAAAAAGCATTCCATTTCATACTCATGCATTTTGTATTCATTGTTCAAATGCTTTGAGGAGTTGTTTCAAAATTGAGTTTGCAATTTTCAAAACTGTGTTTTTCCCCCAAAATTTAGTGTGATTCTGCCTATTTCGATCGATCCAGTGTGTTTTTCGATCGATCGAAAAAGTGTCTCAGAATGTGCTAAAATGTCTGTCACATTCGATCGATCGAATGTAATTTTCGATCGATCGAAGATTGTGGAGAAGCGTTTTTAAAAAGGAAGAAATCTGACTTTTCAACATTATTCAAACCTTTTTCAAACTTCCTTTTCTCTCTCTGACAAGGCATAGACTAAAAAGATCCAATTTTTGTCGTTTTCTTCCGGATTTTTTGCAAAGAATCCCTTTCCTCAAGCCGGTATGTCTATTTTGCCCTTCCTTTTCATTTTATTTTCATGATTTCATGCATTTTTCATGCATTTTAGAGGGTAATTTTCGGAACTTTTCTTTTTGGGATTTTTGATGATTTGGACCTAATCATGTGGAATTGATCAATGGGTTTTGTTGGGGACACTCTATAAACATGTTCTTGATAGTTTAATTTGATCAATTTTGAGTTTTGTGAAAAATTGAAATTTCTAGGGTTTATATTTGATCCGAATTTGGGCTTTTTGCGAAATTGAGGTTAATTAATGAAATTGGCTTGTGTAATTGATGCAATTGGTTATTATAAACTGTTTTCAATAGTGTGTAATGATTGATTCTTCAATTTGTTGCAAAATTTTTCAAGTGGTTTTCAAATTTTTAGGGTTTTTGTCAAGAAACTCTATGTTCAAGCCAATTTTGTGAAATTAAACTTAATTTGATCCTGGTTACTGCATTAGTTCATGCATCATAACATTGTTAATGTTCATGCATCATATAGATTTTTATTCTATATTTTTTTTGTGCTAACTTGCAGTCTGCCCTTGTTTTTTTTTTTTTTGGTTTTCTCTTTGTGTCTTTGTCCTTTCCTTAGCACCATGCTTAGGAAGACTAGAGCTCGTAGGACTATCCCCACTCCTACTCCACCCTCACCTACCTTTGATAGTGAGAGGTTCCCCCGTGAGAAAAATCAAGAGATCTTTGAGACTTTAAACCTTAAGAGAAAGGTCTGGGCTGAGCGTTCTGTCTTGTTAGATGAGTTAGATCCTGCCATTAGGGCAAATTTTGAGCGTAGAGGTTGGTTGCCCTTGTTAGCTGTGTCTGACCCTCCACCTTCGGCTACCTTGATTAGAGAGTTCTTCTCGAACCTCTCTGTCCACATCTATGATTCCAACACTCTAGTTAGGAATTGGATACGAGGTGTAGAGTACACCATTACTCCTCAGGTAGTAGCTGATGCTCTTGAGGTACCTTTGGTTAGGGATCCTGTCTATCCCTATGATGAGTCACCCGAGTTGAGTGATGTCATGTCTTACATCACTGGATCATCTATCCAGTGGGGTTCTAATCCTAGGATCACCACTGCTGAGCTTCCTAAGACTACCTATCTCTTCTTTGGGATAGCCTGTCACTCACTCTGGCCTATTTCTCATCTGCACACCATTCCTCTTGAGAGGTGTGTCTTCTTATACGCTCTTGTCACTGATGCTCCTATTAGTTTTCCCCATCTTTTTCTTCGTTCTTTGAACGAAGTTTATAGGAGTTCATCTACTGCATATGCCCTTGTCCATCCTATTTTCATTCATAGGATTTTACTTTATCTAAGTTTAGAGGATTTCCCTGCTTCTGAGCCTGTTCATGTTATAGGTCCTATAGGTGCGTCTTTTCTTAGACAGAGGGCCGCTCATCTTCGAGCTGGTTCTAAACACCCTAGGTCTGAGCCATCTAGCAGCACTCCTCCTCCTCCTTCTTCTTCTACAGGTCCTGTTGGTGAGGTTGTTCCAGATCCTGTAGGTGCTGCTGCTGTTCCTCCACCTCCTGCGGCTGACTTCGATGTTCGTCGTACTTTGGAGATTGTCATGACCGTTCAGGCGACTCATGGTCAGCTTTTGGTGGATCTGTTCGACAAGATTCGTGCTCTGCGAGCGGATTTGGCGCATCTTCGTTCTTCCTCACCACCTCCTTTTGATGATGGCCTATGATGTTCTTTGGCATTCCGTCACAAAAAGGGGGAGTAGAGTTTTGACTGACATGTAGAGGAGTTTTTGTAGTTAGGGGGAGATATTTTTTTTACATGGGATATTTTTTTGTGGAGTTTATTTAGATTGTATCTAGGTGCTTCACTTTGTATATCATTTTTGGGGATATTCATGTTAGGGGGAGTAACATTGATTGATTTATTGATATACATGTTTTCTTTTGATTCTTGTTGTCTTATGATTCACTGCTTATTGATTTATATTTATGAGTTGCTTCATTGATATATTTCTTTATTTTGTGTTGTGTGAATCTTACAAGAATATTGTACCTGTTTATATACTATTTCCTGCCACACATGCGTTTATGTGTTTGTTGAGTATTTCAGGAATATACAGGTTGATTTAATAAAGCTGCTGTCTACACTTGCAACCTATGGATAGTAGTTAGGGTTGAATTTTTGGTTTATGAGCATTATTTTGTAAAGGGTTTTTTTTTACTTGTAAACTTTGAGCTTTTATTTTGTGTTTTGTCACGGATTGCCAAAGGGGGAGTTTGTTAGGTTCTAAGGTCTTAGGATTTTATGTATTTAGAACTCTAATTTGTAATGTTGGCAAACCATGATCAAAACAATGTATTTATTCTTGTTTAAGCTTGCTCAAAGTTGGTTTAATATTGTAAAGTTGGAATCGAGTGGCTGCAGAAGTACTTGGGACTTTCGGCCTAGCTCGATTGATCGAAGGATAGGCTCGATCGATCGAAAATCGCACAGGTTGTTTTTTCTGCAGAATTTCCAACTCAGCCCAAACTCTTTAAAACGTTTAGGGTTTTCTGTTTTTGCCCTAGGTATATAAGGCAAAACCCTAGCCACGTTTTTGGAGTTGCACAAGTTGTATTGTTGCTCATAGATTGCGGTTTTGTGTAAATCTCTTGTGAGATCTAGAGGAGCTTTCCTTTACACATAGCTTAGGGTTTTCAAGATTGAGATTCTTCTACATCTTGATGATCAACTTGGTTGCTACCATTGGAGCTTAAAGATAAACAAGCGGGGAGCTTGTAGCTGATTGAAGGAATACAAAGAAAGAAGTAGTCCGTGGACTCGGAGCCTGCGCGTGGTCGTGTCAGGAAGTTTTACTGGTGGGTAGCATTAGGAAGTCAAGCGGGGAGCTTGTAAGTCCTTTTGTAAGAACTTCAATTCTTTCTTAGTGGATTCCGTTTTGCCTTGAGGATCGGTGGGTAAAATCCTCCCCAGGTTTTTCCATGTGGTTTCTTGGGTGATCATATCTTATGTTCTTTTATTATTCCGCTGCTTTATTTGTTTTATATGCATGATATGATTATTTGATTGTTTTAACCTAGAATTGCTTAATTTGACTAAGTAAAAACTTGGCCAATTAATCTAGACTACGCAATCTGGTTGTTTGTTTAAGGGGTCTAAACCCTTCAAGTGGTATCAGAGCGGGTTGCTCTTTTGTTTGAGATTTTTATCTCTGAGCTGATCCTTGACCCCGGTTGTCATGGAGCATGGACACTCTCTATTTGTTCCTCCTCACTTTGATGGGAACAACTATGCTTACTGGAAAGTAAGGATGAAAGCATTCCTGAAATCCATTGATGAGAGAGTTTGGAACTCTGTTGAATATGGTTGGGAGAAGCCCACTACTCTTGTGAGTGAGTGGCAAACTTCTCAGAAAGAAGCAGCTGCATTTAATAGCAAAGCTATGAATGCCATTTTTAATGCTGTTTCAATGGAGGAATTTAAGAGGATCTCTAATGTTGAGGTTGCTCATACTACTTGGAAAATCCTCCAAACTGTGCATGAGGGCACAAAGGCTGTTAAAATATACAAATTGCAGCAATTAACTTCTAGGTTTGAAAGCATTAGAATGTCTGATGATGAAACATTTGATGAGTTTTATGCTAAACTCAATGATATTGTTAATTCTGCTTATAAATTGGGTGAAGTCTATAATCAACCTAAGATTGTTAGGAAGATACTTAGATCCTTAACTGAAGACTTTAGACCCAAAGTGACAGCCATTACTGAGAGTAAGGATGTTGACTCCATCCCTGTGGATGAGCTTGTAGGATCTCTTCAGTCCTATGAGTCTGACCTACCCAAGACTGCCAAATCCAAATCAATGGCTTTTAAGTCTGTTGATGATGTTGAAGCTGGTGGATTTGATGATGAGCTTTCTCCCACGGAGATAGCTTACCTTGCCAAGAATTTTAGAAATTTCCTTAGAAACACAAATAGGAAGGTAAGGAATACCAACACTGCTGAACCGAGAAACTTTAGGAAGAATAATCCCACTAAGGTTAATAATTTTGAAAAACCTAGAGAACAAGTAGGTCAATCTTCTAATAATTCTTTGGGTCCTCAGTGGTTTGGTTGTCAAGGGTATGGTCATGTCAAATCTGAATGTCCTACTTTCTTGAGAAATAAGGGTAAAGCTATGGCTGTAACCCTTAGTGATAATGAGGTTTCCGATGATGAGTCCGGTTGTGACGAAGATGGAAACTTCATTGCTTTCACTGCTACTGCTGTAGTCGATGAAAGCATATCTGCTGAGGAGAACCCTGCTGATGGGGAACTCTTTGAAGATGCAGATCTTCAAGAGGCCTACAACAAACTTTGCAAAATTGCTGCAAAGGATGCTATGAAAGTTGATTTAGGCCTGAAGAAAATTGATGCTCTTGAGCTTGAAAAGGAAAATTTGCTTGTAAAACTGGTTGATGCTAATGATCTTTTGAATAATGTTAAATCTGAAAACATGCTTTTGCTTGAGAAAGTTAGAACTTTGGAACATGATATATCTGTTGCTAGATCTGCTAGTTCTAAACTTGATCACATGCTGAATGTTCAAAGGTATCCTTCTGATAAAGCTAGGTTAGGATATGTTGAAAGCATCTTTGATTCTGGACCCCATTCTACTATCTTTGTTCCTTCTTCTTCTTCTGTGCCTTCCGTGAGTGAGGTTGTGAGTGAAACTGTTAAACCCCCTGTGAGTGAGGTTGTTAAACCTGTAGAAGTTTCACCACCTAAGAAGATTAGGGTAGACTTAAGAGAATCCAAACCTAAGGAGCCTACCAAACCTAAGGACAAGATGCATGGTAAACCTGCTTGGGTTTGTCATTATTGTGGTAAGTCTGGACATATCTGTCCTAACTGTTACAAGCTTCAAGCTGATAAGAGAGCAAAAAGACCAAAGTGCCTATGCCTCAAGCACAAGATCCTATGGCACTAATTGGTGAATTGGTAAAGGTGTTAAACCTTTATTCCAATTCTGGAGTTGGGAATCACTCTAATGTGAATAAGAACTCCACTGCTCAGGGTGCATCTAAAAAGTTTTGGATGCAAAAGACTCGAACTAACTGAGTCTTTTTGACATGGTCCTTGTGCTTCATTGCCCTATTCTGTTGTGACCATTGTTCTTTGCTTTTTTTTGTTTTTCTTTTGTTCTAGGACTTGCATTGCATTACATACATGCATTTCATTCTAGGATTTATTTGTTTTCTCTTTAATAATTTAAAAAAAAAAAAAAAAAAAAAAAAAAAAGGAGAAAGCAAAATCATTGTTGAACACTATTTTTTTCTTAATTTTTTGAAAACAAGGTTGGTCATTCTTTTTACACATGTCATGTCTTGTGTACCTTGTTTAACTTTGATAAACTTATATATTGCACTTGTCTAGTTGAAACTTTGTAGTGCATGTTGTGTGGGAAAGATGTGTGTGGTTCTTAATCACTTTGCCTTAATCATGAAGTCACTTGTTTTTGACTGACGGACTTGATCCTTTTGAGAAAGGTATAAATAACCATCTCACCACTGTTCTCTAGCCAATCATGAACACCTTAGTGCATATCATAAGATTTTGTACTCGAGAAAGTGTAGCACATGCACAAAAAGAACATAAGGTGTAGCCTCAACTAAAATTAAAACTGGTGTGTACTATTAGGCTTGATGCCAATTCACTTAATTCAAACCGGTGTGTACTATTAGGCTGAATGCCATTTCACATAAATAAGAGGCAAAAATGAAAGAAACTTACATGATTGCAAGCTTTTGATCTAGGAGATGTGGGAGTTATAGGATGTAACTCTTTAGGTGATAGTCTCTTTTAAATTCTGTGTGATGAATTGTGTAGACTTTGTGTTTGATTGCCATTCACATATCACCTCACATGTATCTCAAGTTTTTGCTAGTTTCACACACTACACAAGTTACTCTTTGTTAAACACTGTACATGTTAGTGTGTGTGTCTTTGGTCTGACCAACCAAGTTTAAAAATATCTTGAGATTTGTGCACAACATATTTGTTGCTTGAGAAAATTAAATGAGAAGATGATTGAAACTTGTGTTTGAGAAAATTGGGTTTAAAATTTTGAGTTTTTGAAAAAGCATTCCATTTCATACTCATGCATTTTGTATTCATTGTTCAAATGCTTTGAGGAGTTGTTTCAAAATTGAGTTTGCAATTTTCAAAACTGTGTTTTTCCCCCAAAATTTAGTGTGATTCTGCCTATTTCGATCGATCCAGTGTGTTTTTCGATCGATCGAAAAAGTGTCTCAGAATGTGCTAAAATGTCTGTCACATTCGATCGATCGAATGTAATTTTCGATCGATCGAAGATTGTGGAGAAGCGTTTTTAAAAAGGAAGAAATCTGACTTTTCAACATTATTCAAACCTTTTTCAAACTTCCTTTTCTCTCTCTGACAAGGCATAGACTAAAAAGATCCAATTTTTGTCGTTTTCTTCCGGATTTTTTGCAAAGAATCCCTTTCCTCAAGCCGGTATGTCTATTTTGCCCTTCCTTTTCATTTTATTTTCATGATTTCATGCATTTTTCATGCATTTTAGAGGGTAATTTTCGGAACTTTTCTTTTTGGGATTTTTGATGATTTGGACCTAATCATGTGGAATTGATCAATGGGTTTTGTTGGGGACACTCTATAAACATGTTCTTGATAGTTTAATTTGATCAATTTTGAGTTTTGTGAAAAATTGAAATTTCTAGGGTTTATATTTGATCCGAATTTGGGCTTTTTGCGAAATTGAGGTTAATTAATGAAATTGGCTTGTGTAATTGATGCAATTGGTTATTATAAACTGTTTTCAATAGTGTGTAATGATTGATTCTTCAATTTGTTGCAAAATTTTTCAAGTGGTTTTCAAATTTTTAGGGTTTTTGTCAAGAAACTCTATGTTCAAGCCAATTTTGTGAAATTAAACTCAATTTGATCCTGGTTACTGCATTAGTTCATGCATCATAACATTGTTAATGTTCATGCATCATATAGATTTTTATTCTATATTTTTTTTTTGCTAACTTGCAGTCTGCCCTTGTTTTTTTTTTTTGGTTTTCTGTTTGTGTCTCTGTCCTTTCCTTAGCACCATGCCTAGGAAGACTAGAGCTCGTAGGACTATCCCCACTCCTACTCCACCCTCACCTACCTTTGATAGTGAGAGGTTCCCCCGTGAGAAAAATCAAGAGATCTTTGAGACTTTAAACCTTAAGAGAAAGGTCTGGGCTGAGCGTTCTGTCTTGTTAGATGAGTTAGATCCTACCATTAGGGCAAATTTTGAGCGTAGAGGTTGGTTGCCCTTGTTAGCTGTGTCTGACCCTCCACCTCCGGCTACCTTGATTAGAGAGTTCTTCTCGAACCTCTCTGTCCACATCTATGATTCCAACACTCTAGTTAGGAATTGGATACGAGGTGTAGAGTACACCATTACTCCTCAGGTAGTGGCTGATGCTCTTGAGGTACCTTTGGTTAGGGATCCTGTCTATCCCTATGATGAGTCACCCGAGTTGAGTGATGTCATGTCTTACATCACTGGATCATCTATCCATTGGGGTTCTGATCCTAGGATCACCACCGCTGAGCTTCCTGAGACTACCTATCTCTTCTTTGGGATAGCCTGTCACTCACTCTGGCCTATTTCTCATCTGCACACCATTCCTCTTGAGAGGTGTGTCTTCTTATACGCTCTTGTCACTGATGCTCCTATTAGTTTTCCCCATCTTTTTCTTCGTTCTTTGAACGAAGTTTATAGGAGTTCATCTACTGCATATGCCCTTGTCCATCCTATTTTCATTCATAGGATTTTACTTTATCTAAGTTTAGAGGATTTCCCTGCTTCTGAGCCTGTTCATGTTATAGGTCCTATAGGTGCGTCTTTTCTTAGACAGAGGGCCGCTCATCTTCGAGCTGGTTCTAAACACCCTAGGTCTGAGCCATCTAGTAGCGCTCCTCCTCCTCCTCCTTCTTCTACAGGTCCTGCTGGTGAGGCTGTTCCAGATCCTGTAGGTGCTGCATCTGTTCCTACACCTCCTACGGCTGACTTCGATGTTCGTCGTACTTTGGAGACTGTCATGACCGTTCAGGCGGCTCATGGTCAGCTTTTGGTGGATCTGTTCGACGAGATTCGTGCTCCGCGAGCGGATTTGGCGCATCTTCGTTCTTCCTCACCACCTCCTTTTGATGATGGCCTATGATGTTCTTTGGCATTCCGTCACAAAAAGGGGGAGTAGAGTTTTGACTGACTTGTAGAGGAGTTTTTGTAGTTCGGGGGAGATATTTTTTTTACATGGGATATTTTTTTGTGGAGTTTATTTAGATTGTATCTAGGTGCTTCACTTTGTATATCATTTTTGGGGATATTCATGTTAGGGGGAGTAACATTGATTGATTTATTGATATACATGTTTTCTTTTGATTCTTGTTGTCTTATGATTCACTGCTTATTGATTTATATTTATGAGTTGCTTCATTGATATATTTCTTTATTTTGTGTTGTGTGAATCTTACAAGAATATTGTACCTGTTTATATACTATTTCCTGCCACACATGCGTTTATGTGTTTGTTGAGTATTTCAGGAATATACAGGTTGATTCAATAAAGCTACTGTCTACACTTGCAACCGATGGATAGTAGTTAGGGTTGAATTTTTGGTTTATGAGCATTATTTTGTAAAGGGTTTTTTTTTTACTTGTAAACTTTGAGCTTTTATTTTGTGTTTTGTCACGGATTGCCAAAGGGGGAGTTTGTTAGGTTCTAAGGTCTTAGGATTTTATGTATTTAGAACTCTAATTTGTAATGTTGGCAAACCATGATCAAAACAATGTATTTATTCTTGTTTAAGCTTGCTCAAAGTTGGTTTAATATTGTAAATTTGGAATCGAGTGGCTGTAGAAGTACTTGGGACTTTCGGCCTGGCTCGATCGATCGAAGGATAGGCTCGATCGATCGAAAATCGCACAGGTTGTTTTTTCTGCAGAATTTCCAACTCAGCCCAAACTCTTTAAAACATTTAGGGTTTTCTGTTTTTGCCCTAGGTATATAAGGCAAAACCCTAGCCACGTTTTTGGAGTTGCACAAGTTGTATTGTTGCTCATAGATTGCGGTTTTGTGTAAATCTCTTGTGAGATCTAGAGGAGCTTTCCTTTACACATAGCTTAGGGTTTTCAAGATTGAGATTCTTCTACATCTTGATGATCAACTTGGTTGCTACCATTGGAGCTTAAAGATAAACAAGCGGGGAGCTTGTAGCTGATTGAAGGAATACAAAGAAAGAAGTAGTCCGTGGACTCGGAGCCTGTGCGTGGTCGTGTCAGGAAGTTTTACTGGTGGGTAGCATTAGGAAGTCAAGCGGGGAGCTTGTAAGTCCTTTTGTAAGAACTTCAATTCTTTCTTAGTGGATTCCGTTTTGCCTTGAGGATCGGTGGGTAAAATCCTCCCCAGGTTTTTCCGTGTGGTTTCCTGGGTGATCATATCTTGTGTTCTTTTATTATTCCGCTGCTTTATTTGTTTTATATGCATGATATGATTATTTGATTGTTTTAACCTAGAATTGCTTAATTTGACTAAGTAAAAACTTGGCTAATTAATCTAGGCTACGCAATCTGGTTGTTTGTTTAAGGGGTCTAAACCCTTCAAAAGTCACTATCATCATCCTCATCCTCAGATGCCTCTAGAGAAGGAGAAGGAGATGCAACAAAGCCACCAAGGCGAGCCTGCTGTGGAGCAATACGGCCGACAGGGGTGTTCACCTGACATAGCTCATCATTGAGTGTGTCAAGGCGAGCATCCATGTGTTGCAGCTGCACCATGACCGCCTTGAGGGTCACACCACCCATCAATGAAGAAGGTGTGGATGTGGAAGGAGTGGAAGAAGTTGGAGGAGTTGCTGTCTTAGTCTCCGGCCGCTTCGGTTGAAGTTGGGCCTCGCTCCGTCTGACGGTAGCAGCGTCTATGGCACACATAACTGAGAAGTGTGTAGATTCAGGATAAGAGACAGAAAAATGGCGAAGAAGCCTTGTAATAGCCGAAGGAAAGATGAGTATATCACGAGTTGTCATATCCCTATAGACATCTATGAGGGATAGAATGAAGTGAGAGGGAAAATCAATGGTAAGCCTCTTAAAGAGGGACAACAAAAATCGAGCACGAGGCTCTGTGATAGAGTTATAGTGAGACAAAGGATGAAGAACGAACGTCATCACCATGTTAAGGAATCTTGGATCTTTTGCAAAGCCCGAGCAAGGGGTGTTTTGACAGTCACCCCAAGATGAAGGTGTTTCACATAAAAGAGACGAGAGTTCGTCTTTGGACACTGTCCTCAGACTATTGCAACTAGGGTAGTCAGGATGCGTTACCCTAGGAACATGTAGCACCTCGGATACAATAACCAGAGTGACTACGATGCCCGTACCTCGAATGCAAATGGAATACTGAATAATCAAATCCGTGCATGTTGGAGTAGAAATCCTAAATGATCACGGAGGAACAAGTGATCGGGATGTCACGCAGTGACTCCCATCCCCGACAATAAATGATAATGGGAAGTTCAGTATCAAAAAATTTCGATAAAATGACTTGGCGTTCCGAATGAATGCCTCGTTGTGAGAAGTTCTCCGAAAAGTCCTTACGGGCTTTATCATCATGAAACCTGATGTGTGATGGAGTAGGGTCAGATGGAGAAGAAGAAGAAGATGCCCCAAAATGAAGAGCGTTCCTGGACAGAGTAGATTTGCGGTTAGGTGTCATAAAGCAGACTAACGAGAGAGAGAGAGAGAGAGAGAGAGAGAGAGAGAGAGAGAGAAAGACACGCAAAAAAGAACCAAACAGTTCAGTATAAAGACATAAAGAAATGAAGGTACATATGCATGAAAATGCATGAGAATGTGATATGCAACATAAAAAGCATCATGGGCTCAGCCCAATCCAAATCTATCAGCACACATTAGTTCAACATATATAACACACATCTATAATGCATGAAAATATAGTTAAAATGCATATGAGATGCAATGCTTGATGATTTGAAATCATTTGAAAAAAAAAAAAAAAAACTGTCCTAACATTTTCACAAAAACTCCAAAATTTTGAAAAACCCCAAAGTTTATCAAAAATCCCAAAAATTAGGTCAAAAGATATGACATGCATGATTGATGAGTGAGAAGGCATCATACCAGATGAAGAAAATGATCTCGAGACTGAAGATTGAGTGGGAAAGAAGTTTTAGAGTGACAGAGAGGTGATTGGGAAGGTGAGAAAACATTTTCTATCGAGAGAGATCAGGGAGAAATGAGACAGAAATCATGTGGATCCTATTTATAGGAAACTCAGTTTCTCGATGGATCGAGAGGTGTCGAGAATTAAAATGCGAGAAATAGCTATTGAGGAGCTATCAAGCAGCTATTGAGAGGTGTCCATGTCAAAAGGATCTCGATGGATCGAGAAGCTATCGAGCATCTATTGAGTATACAAAAACTTCCTCGATGGATCAAAAATCTATCGAGAAGTTATCCAGGCTACGATAAGAAAACACAAAAAGGCTTAATAGATAGCATAGTTGTCGAGAGGTATTGAGCAGCTATCGAGATTGCTTAAAAAACAATTTTTCAAGAAGAGAAAAACACAAACATGAATTCGATCAAACATGCAACTTAACCAAAGATCCAAACAACATTTTAAGCTCTTTAAATCATCTTTCAACAAGAAAAATGTTCAGCATTTAGATCCCAAACACACACACACACTGAACAAGTCTAACCAATTTTATATTCCAAAAATAAGTCAAGACAGTTTAGTGAGCATACATTAACACATGTATTTCTTGTGATGGCCAAATCACATTGTACTTGCACATGTATCAAGAATAGCAAAGAATATTCCGTATTGTGTTTGAAAAACATCGCAAGATTGCATAAGTGTCAACATATTATGATGATTTGAGCTATGAGAAAATTACTTTAACTTACACACAATCATAATTGCTTGATGGAGACTGTTACCTTCGAGGTACATCCTATAACTCTCACATCTCCTAGAAGACACGCTTGCAATCATATATAAAACATTTTTATTCTTTACTCTTTTATTTTTCTTTGCATACTTTTCTTTTGTTAAGCATATCATGCATGGGCATATAAGAGAAATAAAATAAATACCCAATTATGTTAAACTTTTTGACATTGCACTTTTGCTATGCCGAAGCATACAGATGTCATTTCATGATTGGTGGGCAACAGTGGTGAGATGGTTATTTACATGTGTTAAGTACAAGAAATTACTTAATCTTACTCATCACAAACACGAGCCACAAAGCTCACTTGCTTAATTGTGCATAAAGATGCCTATCTAAGCTACCAAAGATACAAAGTTTAGAAAACTTTGTTTCAATGGCTATCCAAGGTACACTAGTACTAATGTACACAAACACATACTGTTTTTGTATTTTTCAAATTTTTTTTTTGAAAAACAAAATAAAGCAAAATTAAAAACAAGCAAACAAAAACATGTTAAATAAAGCAAAGCATAACAATTAGACTGACTCAAAACAAGAAAGCAAAACACACAAGTAATGCAAACCTAAAGACAAGAAAGGGAGAAGAGAAAGAAAGTGACTAAATCACCTGGAGCCTTTTTCCTTCCACACCTTAGAAGAACCTTTCTGTTGAGTAAACCCTTGAACCGGCGATGAGGGGGAAGAGTTGAAACCGTTCAAGTTTGAAGGGAATATAAGGGCTTTGAGTAGATCTCTAAGAGGAGTAAAGGAGGATGGAAACTGATTCTGGTTTCCTGATGAGATCATACTATTACTCTGTTGAGTGGCTAACCACTTATAGCAATTTGATTGAGTATGTCTAGCTGCTCCACAGTGATGACAGAGATGCTGCTTCTTCTGTTTAGGCTTTCGAGTGTTTCCCTTCCTAGCCCTAGGGGTTTTAGTCTCTTTCTTATCCAGCCTAGGGGGTGCTCCTAAGATAGATTTACCCTTGTCTATGTTCTCATTAGCTAAAATAGTTTTGACATCAGTGTTTTCAGATTCAACATTATTTGCAAGAGACATAAAAACAGTAGTGTTAGAAGAAGCAATATTAGGAGAAGAAAAATCATACCCTAAACCGGTTCGATCAGAAGCAGATTTTTGAATACTAAGTATTTCATCAAGTTTTGCACTTAAAGTCCTCTCCAGATGAGCTCTGATTTGAAACAATTCCGCTTCAAGCTTCTTGGTCTTCTCAACCAAGAAATTATTCTCAAACCTCAGTGCTCCAATAGTCTGATTTGCTTCATCAAACTGTGTGGAAAGCTATTCTCGATCAATCTCCAAATCACTCAGCTTCCTAGTGGCCAACCTATATAGTTTCTCATGCTTCTCAAAATCCTTATACAACTTTTCATAAGCTGTATGCATATCATCTTAATCTTCCATTTTCTCAAACTTAGAGTCCACCAAGTCCTTTTCATCATCCACATCTTCAACAATCCCCTCAGTAGGATTTACAGTGGCAATAAAGGTATTTAGGATTCCATCATCATCATTGTCCGAGTCATCCTCAGGCTTGATGTTGCTCAATGAAGTAGCAAGTGCCTTACTTTTTCCAATAGTCTTGAGATACGTAGGGCACTCTTATTTCATGTTACCAAAGCCTTGACACCCAAAACACTTTGGTTCTGAGGGAACAGTGTACTGACCTCCATCCCTAGCATCCTTCTTCCCTTTGTCTTGGCTCTTAAACTGAAAAGAACCAGATTGCCTATGGTCCTTGTTGAAGCCCTTCCCATTGGCATTCTTCATAAACTTCTTGAATTCCCTTGTGATGTAGGACTTCATTTTAGAATCTTCATCGTCTGAAGACTCATCCGTGTCACTGCTCTTAGCCTTCAGTGCCATACTCTTATTTTTGTTCAATTTCCCAATCTTAGTCAAACCTAACTCATAGGTCTGCAGATTGCCAACCAACTTTGTCAAAGGAATTTTGTCAATATTCTTTGATTCCTTAATCGCGGTGATCTTGGCATGAAATCTCTCGGGTAGAGATCTAAGCACCTTTCTAACAATCTTGGGTTCGGGAATGGTTTCCCCAAGATTAAAGGTTGATTTAACTATGTCCTTGAGCTTGGTATAGAACTCATTGAACAACTCATCTTCCTCCATTTTTATCTACTCAAAGTTGGTAGTGAGACTCTAAAGCTTTGAATCCTTAATAGCCTTGGTTCCTTCATAGGTTGTCTGGAGGTTGGTCCATGCTTCCTTCGCAGTTTCAGTAGAGGATATCTTCTTGAACTCCTCATTTGTGACCGCACTGAATAAAGCATTCAATGCCCTACTGTTGGGGTTTGCTGCCTTGATCTTAGCATCATCCCAATCGGCTGGCGCCAGCCAATTTCTATAACTTGCCACACTTTCTCATTTAAAAATTGCAAGAAAGTTCTCATGCGTACTTTCTAGTACGCATAGTTAATGCCAATAGAAGAACTTGGAGAATCAAGTGTATAAGATTGTGGATGAATCAATCTTGTTTTTCTCTAGGGTTTCTCTCTCAAAATTCTCTCTGAAAGCTCTTTACATTTCGTGGGTATAAGGGTATTTATAATAGGCTATGAGATACAATGTGAAAAGTCATTTTTTAACAAAATAGGGTGCACTGGCGAGTCACTCGCAACTGTGATGAGTTGCAAGTTCCAGTCGCCAATTACCAGACTAGGCCAGACTGTGCTTTTTGTCTTATAGTGATCCAGCTGGTCTGACTCTTCATTTTCCTGCATACTTCACACATGTGCTTCATTTTGTCTAGTCACCACTCGTGAGTCACCTTCTTGTTGCACACTCTTGATCAAATCTTCACATTCTCTCACACACAACCCTTACATTATTCCCACCTAAATATAGGTTTTCTAAATACTAAATTACAAGTAAATTTGGCACGGAATAATGCCAACACATAATTGAATAAATTCAACTTTACACACACTTAGAAATTTCAAAATTTAGATTTTACCACCTAAAATTATATTTTGTTTACATTGGTAGCACTCTCATCCAGTCCGACGGTGGGGGGAGGCCAATTTTCCTTAGGCATCCTCGGCCCGTTTCATTCCTTGGGTCAGAGGCGGCGCCACGTTAAGGCCAGGGTGGTCCTAGGACCACCCTAACCTGTTTATATATATATATATATACAATAATTAAAAATTTTTTTATTTGTCTACCCTTTAAAAAAATTTTGGGAACACCCTCAGTTTTTTTTTGTAAATAAAATAAAATTTTGCTCTATTATTTGTTCTACTTTCAAGCAAAAAGAAAAAGCGAAAAAAAAAAAAATTGTACCATAGTAAGTCCACCGCCCACCCTAGGGAAAAAAAGCCCAACATCAATCCTAAAAAAAACTAACCCCAAACAAATTTTTAAATCAAAATAATTAAATTTTTATTAACTAAATACCCAACTGGGCCAACCCAAACGGATTCTCAAAAAAGAAAAAAAAAACCCAACCAAAACCCAATACGCATTCGCCAGTTGATCAAAATCATCAAATGGTAAAGCAAAATTGAAATAAAAAATCTTAACCTAAAGGAAAAAAATCTCATCAATGACCAAGCTCCAAGCACATTGGTGCGACAACACCTCCACCTTAAACTCGAGCAACAGTGATGGCGAGATCGGAGATCAGCTCAAAGATTGCTTGGCTTGGTCTCGTTCCCTTGAGTCCTCGCCTCGATGTGCTGCCGTGGTGCCGCCCTTCAAGGCTCAAGGTATTTCAGTTCTTTACTTCTCTCTCTTTCTCTTTATCTCATCTTACATCTTTGGCTTTGCTGTGCTCTGAGAGTGAGAGCGAAGCTCTCTCTCTCGTTCTCTTTGAATTGAAATGAGATTCTCTCTTTGTTTCTCTATGTCTAATTGCCTTTACTTTATAACTTTATTTGACATTTTGACTTTATTGGTTAGTGAGTTTGTCGTTTTGTGCATCGTGAATTTTGTGTGTTGTGAATGTTTTATATGTTTAATGTTTTGGGAATGTTGATTGGCTTTGGCTCTTATGACTCTTGTCTGTTGAGTGGGGGGTGGATGGGGGCCATGGGGTTGTGGCGTGGGATATTTGAATTGTGGAAGTGGACAGGTAGAGGCAGTAAAGGCATGCAGAGGCAGTAAAGGCTAACTGACCAATACATTATAAAAGACAAAAAATTAAATTATGTTAGGCACTAGCTTGTGGATTGAGTCGTGGATAATGCGCATGGGGTGTGTGCTAATGCACAGTAAAGTGTGTGCTAGACCGCTAGTAGTCAGTAAAGAAGAATAATGAAGCAACTAAACAACAATAATTAATAATTTAATTAACCAATATATTATAAAAGACAAACAAATTAAATTGCGTGATTCATGCTTCTTAAGGAACACTCTGAGAAAAATTTCTAGAGCTGCCATTGCCTTGGGCATCCTTGGCCCATTTCATTCTTTCTTACTTCTTACATTCCCATAGGCTTTTACTAAATCTTTTGGGCTTCCCTAACCCAATTACCACATCCTTTACCTTTGGGTTTATTGGTCTTCAAACCAATCACATTTACTAATTCCTTTCTTTGGACTCCTCTGGCCTGTTTTTATTTTCTTTATATTTCTTATGATTCCCATGGGTTTACTACTTCATTCTTTGGGGTTTTCTTGGTCTGTTTGCTTTCTTTGGGGCCACTTTACTATTTTGTAGGCCTGTGGACCATTATTCCTGCGATTTTGGCCCAATGGTCTTTATTTTGCTATTTTCTTTCTCCACCTTTTTCATATTGTTGGTTTTCTTCTGCCACTGGCCCCTTTTGCCAAAAATGGGCATCAACAATCTTCTATCTCACTTTCTTTACTTTTTATGTTTCATTTATGTTTTCAATAACAACTTACTATTCGTTTGATTTAATTTTCTTTTATTTCTATTACATTAATTATTTTATAAGGAAAGAAAAATAATGTTGCAAATTATGATTAGTAGAATATAAAATATAACACATAAAATGGGTCAAATGAATTTTTTCCATCCTAAGCTTGGGGTGGCTCCACATTGTGTCCAGGTGGTCATAGGACCACCCTAACTTGGAAAAAAAAATTATTATATATAAATTTTAAAAATTTTATGACTTTTTTATCCTTAAAAAAAATTGTGACCATCCTTAATTTTTTTTGGCACAACATAATAAAACTTTGGACAAAGTTCAGCAACAAACTTGTAGACTTGTAGTATTGTAGACTAAGGTTACAACTCCACTCAATATATTTTTATTGAATGTGAATTTTAACAAATCCAATATTGGATTACATTTTTTTTTTCTTATATCCTCTATACTTGCAAAATAAGATCAAAAATTAATAATTATGTCATTAATTAGATGCTTAAATTTCGAGTTTTTGAGTCAAAAATTAGACATAAAAAATAAGTTTATAGATTGAATAGTAAATAACATTTGATTAATTAGCATGAAATTTGACATGTGTTTTAAGAATATGAAGAACATGCAATTCAATGGTTATATTTTCAAAATATGTAACCATATTAATTTGTTTAGTAAGAGTTGTAGCCTTAGGCTACAACTAAGTTTGTAACCAAACTTTGGTCCCCTTAATAATATATTAAGTCTTGACAAAAAACCAAAAAAAAAAAAAAAAAAAGGCCCAAGAAAAATGTTATTTTAACTAAAATTTTAAAAGAGACGTAGTTTGCAATATTAATAATGAGACTATCATGCAATGATTTCAAAATAAGAAAATTCGTAGAAGGAAATTGTAAGATTTTATGTATTTGTGTGTTTTTTATTGGTCAATATATGAAGTTCTCTCTTTTTTGGTAGTAACTGGTTCCCAGTTACTGCAATTCGACTGGCCAATTCGATTTGAATTTCAAAACCGAGAGCTACCTAAATATAAGTAAAGTGCATTTTGTTAAAGAATATATCAACACATGAAAAATATGACCCTAACAATAGTCTTGATCGTGATTTATTAATTAAGAATTTAAGATAGATATAACCTACACTGAGCGACTCTACAAATCCTAAAGGATACATATGACAACTTTAGTGAAAGTCAGTGTAAAAGCCAATGGGGTCTATAAGGCTGAAATGCTTTTTGTTAGTTTTCGGGCTGCTTGACCTTGACTTTTGAGCTAAGGGCCGTTTGGTACATGTGTTTAAACACATGTTTTTAGTTTTTAAATAAGATTGCATGCATTTTCACACACTTTTTCACCTACACGTCTTTTCAGAAAATACAAACAACGTTACTAGAACAACGTTACCAAACGATATTCTCTTGGAAAGTTTACTGCTGAAAATTAAATAAAGTAACATACATAGAAAACAAAACGAAAATTGATAATATTTTTTATACATGACAATATGATAAGTTTGTATTGATTCTCATCTGGACTTATCATTGATATCAGTTTTTTCTTTACAACACTTGTGGGTACCTAGGCATGCATGTAACGTCCTCGGCATGCATGGCAACGTCCTAGGCCGTCCTTGGCATGCATTGCAACGACCTAGGCATGCATGGCAACGTCCTAGGCATGCTTGGCAACGTCCTCGAACGGTGTCCTAGGAGTCCCACATCGAAGGAAAACCCCCCCACTTGCTGCCTTATAAGCTGTGAAGTGAAGGTAGTAGTGTAGCATCGGTTTATAGCCCTTTTATTATGGGTACCTAGGCATGCATGCAACGTCCTAGGCATGCATGGCAACGTCCTAGGCATGCGGCATGCTTGGCAACGTCCTCGGACGGTGTCCTAGGAGTCCCACATCGAAGGAAACCACACCAGTAAAAACTTGGGGAGGATTTAACCTAGCTATCCTCAAGATAAACCTGAATCCACTATGAAAGAATCAAAGTTTGACAATAGCGACTTAGACCACTAACATCCTATTGCTATCCACCAGTAGAAACTTACTGACATGACCACGTGCAAGCTCCGAGACCACGGACTCCTTTTTTCTTGGATTCTCCAGCAATTACAAGCACCCCCACTTGTGTATCTTTAAACTCTTATGGTAGCAAATGAATGATCATCAAGTTCTTGAAGAAATCTTCTCATTGATAATCATAAGCCTGTGTAAAGGAAAGCTCCTTACAGATATCACAAAAGATTTACACAAATCGCAATATGAGCAACATAAAAACGTGGCTAAGGTTTGCCTTATATACTTAGGGTAAAAACATAAAACCTTAAACGTTTTAAGTGAACTAGGGCTGAGTTGGAAATCTGCAGAAAACGCATTCTGCCCGAGGTTCAATTGATCGAACCTAAGCTTCGATCGATTGAGCCTGGCCGAAATGCACTAATACTTTTGTAGTCACTTTATTCCAACTTTACATAAAAGTCACAACTTTGAGCAAGTCTAAACAAGACTAAACAACCTGTTTTTATCATGGTTTACCAACATTACACATTAGAGTTCTAAATACATAAATCCCTAAATTTTTAGAACCTAACAAACTTTTCCTTTGGCAATCTGTGACAAAACACAACAAAAAGCTCAAAGTTTACAAAGTAAAGCCCTTTACAAAAAAAAAAAAAAAAAAAAAAAAAATGCTCATTTCAAAAATCCAATCCTAACTACTATCCATCAGTTGCAAATGTAGACAGTAGTTCAATTGAATCAACCTGTATTTCCTAAAATACTCAACAAACACATAAACGCATGTGTGACAGAAAAACAGTAAATAAACAAAAATGCAAACTAACTCTCCCCCTAAGTTAGATACATCCAAAAACAATGTTAACTCCCCCTAAACAAAACATTCTTGTATTTTCCACACATATTTCCAATATGGATTTCATCTATATCTCTCCCTATTTGTCACGTATTGACAAAGACAACTCATACAAAGAGTAAACAGTTAACATACGCAATAAAGGATAAGAGAAATAGAGAATCAAGTGAACACAAAAAAATTCAACTCTATAGAGAATAGAGACAACTCCCCCTATGAACAACAAAGGGTAAAAACAAGCTTCTCCCCCTATAAAAATAGGAAAAACAAAATAAGTTTTGAGAAAAACAGTTTTGAGGAAAATATAGGAGGTGGGGAAAACAAAGACACACAAACCAAAGTTAAAAACTAAGGTGATGATACACATGAAGAAAAATATTCTCTCTTTTAATAAATGCAAACTTGACACTATGTGACCCATAAACAGTTGCATGAGTAGAGAAAATATTTGCACATTGATTATCCATCATATCTCTTAAGAAAAATATTTTTCACACAGAAAAATAGCATATACTAAAATGTACAAAGGACTCAAAAATTAAACAATCAATTTTTAAATCAAGTTGAGTATCTAATTTAGCAAAGTGTATGCATGCTATGTGTGAAAACAATGAAAGATATGACTGCAAAACTACAAGATGGACACAAAAATCAATGCAATGCATGTGAATCCTAAACACAAATGATGCATGAAAAAAAATTTGGTCAAAAACTTAAAAACTGAACACATTTTGCATCAAAATCAAGGAACTTTTAATCTTGGATGGTCATAACAAGATCACACAATACAATGTACCAAGTTTAGCAATGTGTAACTTGTGTAGTGTGTGCAACTAACAAGACTTTGAGATACATGTAAGGTGATATGTAGATGGTAATCAATCACAATCTCTACAAAATTCATCACATAAATTCGAAAGAGACTATCACCTAAAGAGTTACATCATATAACTCCCACATTTCTTAGAATAAAAACTTGCAATCATGTAAGTTTCTTGATTTGCCTCATATTGTACACACAAATGATAGTTGATCAGAAACTTATTAAAATAGTCGGGATAATGTACACACCAATTTTAGTTGTTTGATTTAACTTTATGTCTAATAATGCACACACCAATTTTAAGCATTTAAATTGAGGCTACACCTTATGTTCTTTTTGTGCATGTGCTACACCTTCTCGAGCACAAAATTTTACGATATGTACTAAGGTGTTTATGATTAGCTAGTAAACAGTGGTGAGATGGTTATTTATACATTTCTCAATAAGATCAAGTCCGACAATCAAAAGTATGTGACTTCAAGATCAAGACAAGTGATCAAAAACTATAAACATCTTCCCACACAACATGTACTACAAAGCTCAAAATAGTAAAATGCAATAAAATAAGCTCATCTAAACTAAACAAGGTATATAAACATGTTATGTAAAGATAATATGGTCAATCCTTGATTTCAAATCCAAGAAAAATAATGCAAAACACAAAAATCTTTTTGGTTTAAAAAAAGTTTTATACCAAAATCAAAAGGCACACATTATGCTAAATGAACAATGCAAATGCAATGCATGAAAACGCTAAACTAAGCTATAGAGGGTACACAAGTAAGAAATATCAATTTCTTAATTAACCATTGAGTATGTGTACAAACTAGTACATACTCACACAAAATCAGAAATAGTTTAGCATACTATTCAAGTTTCTTCACAATGACAAGCATGTTCTAAATCAAGAGAGAGATTTCATAATTCATGTAATCCTCAAGAAAAATAAAACAAGACTCAAAATAAATTATTTTTGTCTTTTTGAAAATTTTTCAATGTTTTTGGATTTTTTTTTTAAAATAAAAAACAACCTAAAAGACAAAACAACCAAAAACAGAAACAAGACATGTCCATAAACAATTGAAAAAATTAAAATAGAGACAAGTCGGCAACACTCACCTTAGAAAATCTTTTCTCACCCATATAGCACGAGTCTTCGGCTTTGTAGGTGAAAATCCATGAGAAGCAGAGTGTATTTGAAGGATTATACCAATCTTCTAAGAAAGACTGAAATCCTGCAAATTCATTTCACAAGCCAACAAGCTTAAACTTTTCAAAAGCATATGAAACAATTTATTTGGACTTATGACAAGAGAAATATCATCACATATCCTAGATTGACATACAAAATGCTTAACTTTCAATTTATGACAATTAGGACGAATGTGACCGGAAACACCACAAAAGTGACAAACAGGAACAAATTTAAGAACATTAGTATTCCTAACAACAAATCTAGTCTCTGATTTTGATTTTTGCCTCAACAAAGAACAATTTATTCTAATATGATCAACAACACTACAAAGGTGACAAGTAGCCACAAAAACAGATTTATTATGCTCTCTAACAGTAGGTTTAGACTTAGGTTTAGAAATTTCAGCGTTTACATAAGAACTTTTACCTTTGTCTAACCTAGCAAAATAAGTCTTCTCTTTATTATTCCTCTTGAAAGGAGGGATATAAACTTTTTCAGCTTTAGGCTTAAGAGAAACAGAAACACATCTGTTATCATTAGTAGGCTTGGTACTAGTCAAATTTTTAATTTTAGCTTTAGATTCAACAAACTCTTGTTCCAAGCTTTTCATCCTCTCATCTTGAGAGGAAATTTGATTTCTCAAAAATTCATTCTTTTTATTAGATTCATCTAATCTAACAATCAATTCCTCTTTTTCAAAATTAGCCAATTTTAACTTTTCCTTGAATTTTTTAGAAATTTTCATATATTTCAATAATTCCTTACAAAGAGTTTCACATGCATCAATAAAATCAACAGAAACAACAGTGTCCTTTTTATTCAAATCATCACAATAAAAAACAGTAAGACACTTAAAATTATCCATGGCAACAGGGGTCAAGAATCTGCTCTTAGATCAAAAGATCTAAAATAGAAGAGCTACCCACTCTGATACCACTTGATAGAAATTTGGACCCCTTAAAACCCAATTGGATTAACCTAGTTAATTAGCCAAATGTTTAACTTAGTCAAAATATGCAAATCTAGGTTATCACAATCAAACAAACATATCAGGTATATAGCAGCGGAAATATAAATAACACAAAGATATGATGACCCAAGAAATCACACTGGTAAAAACCTGGGGAGGATTTAACTTAGTTATCCTCAAGGTAAACCTAAATCTACTATGAAAGAATCGAAGTTTGACAATAGCGACTTAGACCACTAAAATCCTATTACTACCCACTAGTAGAAACTTATTGACATGATCACGTGCAAGTCCTGAGACTAGGTACTCCTTCTTTCTTGGATTCTGCAGCAATTACAAGCACCCCTGCTTGTGTATCTTTAAGCTTTTATGGTAGTAACTGAATGATCATCGACTTCTTGAAGAAATCTCCTCTTTGATAATACTAAGCTTGTGTAAAGGAAAGCTCTTCATAGATCTCATAAGAGATTTACACAAACCGCAATATGAGCAACATAAAAACGTGGCTAGGGTTTGCCTTATATACTTAGGGTAAAAACATAAAACCCTAAACATTTTAAGTGAACTAGGGCTGAGTTGGAAATCTGTAGAAAACGCATTCTGTCCTAGGTTCGATTGATCGAGCCTAAGCTTCGATCAATCGAGGCAGGCCGAAATGCACTAATACTTCTGCAGTCACTTCATTCCAACTTTACATAAAAGTCACAACTTTGAACAAGTCTAAACAAGACTAAACAACCTGTTTTGATCATGGTTTGCCAACATTACACATTAGAGTTCTAAATACATAAATCCCTAAATCTTTAGAACCTAACAAATATGTCTATAGCCACGTTTTTAGTGTTTATAGCCGCATTTTTTTGGGGTGGAGCTATTGCCATGTTTAAAAAATGCGGCTATAGGACTTGCCTATTTCGATTTTTTTTTTTTTTTTTTTAATCTTTCCCATGGCCGCCTTTATAAAATGCAACCATAGCTTGCATAAATCTGCGTTTTATAAATGCGGCTTTAAATTTGGTCTGAAGCCACGTGTTTAAAACACGGCTTTAAATTTGGTCTGAATTTGCGTTTTTAAAATGCGACTTTAGTTTGGAATGGGGCCGCATTTCTTAAATGCGACCTAAAAAATTTGCCTATAGCTGCAGGTTAAAAACATGACTTTTAGGCTTTGTATAAATACTATACTACAAACATTTTCAACTCTAGCCTCTCTCATACATCAACCTCCATCTCTTAAGCCTAATCTCAACCCTCACCCTCACCCTCCATCTCTCCGATCTCAAGCCCTCACCCTCCATCTCTCTGATCTCAACCCTCACCCTCCGTCTCTTCGATCTCAAACCCTCACCATCCATTTGTCACTCTCAAGCCCTCACCCTCCATCTCTCCGATCTCAAGCCCTTATACCCCACAGGTAAATTTAAACCCAGTTTTTTCAGAAAAAACCATTATTTTTCTTGGCTTTGGTTTTGGTCTATGAAGCACGGGTGCGTTTTGAGACTCGAGTGCGGGTGCGAGACTCGACAATTTTTACAAAAGGTGAGTGTAAGTGCGGCAAGACTCGGTTATTAAAAAATTAGTAAAAATATTTTTATTTATATTTTTAATATATTGCTAAACATACTTTTTCATATTATATAAATATATACCAAATTTAAAAACAACAATAAGTAATAACTAAAACAAATTAAATACAACCCAAAATATTAAAATATTTTGTCCTTTATTCTCTCCATTCACCTTCCCACTCCATTGCACACATCACGTTTGGTATAATCATAAATCAGAATATCAACTTTACTTCTTTTTTTTTTTTTTTTTTTTCCAAGGCTTCCATTTGAATTTTTTTTCCATTTAACAATAAATATAAAAAAATTTAGTTAGTTGTCATTTTTGAGAAGAATGTTGAAAACTAGCATCTCGAGTGTCTAAAACTCGAGTTCCAAGATAAAACTCGAGTTTTTAAGTCTCGATTTGTAAGCGGATGGGTCCGATTTGGAAAAAAATCAATGTGAAAATCGAGTTTTAAACACTCGAGTTCCAGAAAACGCCGCTACAGGGCTTAAAAACGCCACTATAGGGCTCTTGTATGACACTTATGAAAAAATTTTGCAGGAAACACCGCTATAGAGTTTTAAAACGTCACTGTAGAGCTTAAAAACGCCACTATAGGGCTCCATGAACCTGGTATGGGCACTTATAAAAAAATTTACAGAAAAACGCCGCTATAGGGCTTTAAAACGTCACTATAGGACTTAAAAACGCCACTATAGGGGCGATCATACATTTTTTTTTTTTGCATAGAACTCGAGTTTCTAAAACTCGAGATTTGTGTGGCATTTTCAACACCAAAACTCTTGCAAAGCGAGTCTTTGAGACTCGATTTTTAATATGGATTTCGAGTTTCTAAAACTCGAGATGCTATTTTTCTTAATTCTTACCAACGTTGTCTAACTTACTATTTTCTTCCCCCACCCCCCCGCTACTCTGCCCATTCTCCCCTTCCATTTTTCAAATCTTAATCTACACCACACATTTTTAAAAAAACTCTCTACACCAAGTCACTGAGTCAGCCTTTTACTTCTACCTATTTTTTCATCATTCGTCTTCTCAACCGGTCAACCTTCGTTTCTTCTTTCGTCTTCTACATATCAACTTTACCTTTTTTTTTAACCCTTCTTTAGTTTTCTTAAACCAGTTTACGCAACACCTAGACTGAGTAGAGGCAGGAAAACTAGACAGAGAGAGAAAGAGGAGAAGATTTTGCATTTTTTTTTTTTGAATTTCGGCGTTTCGGCGTTATGGCGGTTTCGCCTGATATGGGCCGATACGGCCCGAGTCGACGCGAATCAGCCCGATTCAGCGCGCATCGGCAAGCGTCGTCGCCGCGTCGGCGCGAGTCGGGAAAAAAAAAAGAACACGTGGCAGGACGTGGCACCGACGCGCGGTCAGCGGCGTCCCTCGCACGTCGCCGCGTCGCGCCGCGTCCGTGCATCCCAGGTTTTGGTTTTGGGTGGTGGTTCGATTTTTTTTTAGGGTGGTTGATAGAGAAGTGAATGTGATGGGTATAGAGGTGTAGTTGTGGACACCATAGAAGAGCACAATTAAAAGGTTTCTGTGTGATCGGAAAAAAAATATATATATATATATATATATTTGACGCAAATTTATATTTTTAGGTGGGGGTGTTGGTTAAGAGGGTGTTTGGGAGGCTGGAATCTGAGGCGGGAAAGTGTGGAAGTGACTTTTTTGGGGTGTGGCGTGGATCCGCTTTTTTCTCTCGCACCGAACAGTGCAAACCAAAAAAAGAGACTGATTTACAGATTTCCGTTTTTGTTTTTTTGCTGAATTTCATCGATCTGTGATTGAATTAGTGTTTTTCGAATTGAAACGAATTCATTCTCATTATGAAGTTACGAATTTTTTTTAATATATATAACATTTTTTTGTTATAATTTTGATGATGATTTCTTCAGAGTTTGGATCTTCCACGGATTGATCGGATCATTCGATGTTCGCTTCAATCTCACAGTCAGAAACTCTCTCTCTGTGAATTTTATCTTCACACTGCAATTCCAATAGTCTTTAACTGTGAATCACATGATACGGTTTGAGATTTCAGGATTGCTAGCGGCGGCGATTGAGCCAGTACCGGAGAGCAATGTGTCGACGGTGGAGGAGCGAACATTTGAAGAGAGAGAGAGCGGTGGTGGAAAATGGGTTTTAAGGCTATCTCAGAGACTCAGATGGAAAATTGGCTGTGTTGCTTTTGTCTGGTGGCCAGGTATTGCTATTTTTCTTTGTTAATGTGTTTTTAGCTTTAATACATACTTTGATTTGCTATAAATTTTTTTTTTTTTTAGGTGTAAATTGCTATTACTTTATGTTCAACTTTGTACCAAAAATAATGATTATATTTAAGCGAGACATAATTTTGGTATAATGTAGCTTTTTTGGGATGACAATTGATGATAGTTATGTTTAATCAATCATAGTGTAAAAGTAGTCACTTTTAAATGTTCTATGGATAGTCTCACTTTCTAGATGCCCACTGATGGTGATTAAGAAGTCCACTTAATTATATTGAAGCAATAATTCTAGTTTTTTCTGTGATTAATCATTTTCTGTGATTAATCATTATTTGCAGCAAAGTTGCTTTATAGGATTCCATAGCCTTCTTATTCGGAAGCAACTATGGAAAAAGAAAAATTTGTTAGGGGTATCCTCTTGAAGATCATTAGATTTGAAAGCTAGGCCCCAATCTGTTAAAAGAGAACACTTTTGGGATTGGTGTTGAACTTGGAAATGACAGAGATACAGGGTATCAATACCCTGCGTCTCCAATTTCTCTCCTACCAATCTCAAAGAGTTGTTGAATAGGAAATACTTATAGAATGCTAGGTGTGGATATCGAGGTAGTTGTAAAAATTTTAAATGTTTTTTTTATTCTTACCGTTGGTCAACAATTAGGATGGTTTAATAAGACATATCACTATAAATTGAATACCTGACTGTTTACAAAATCATAGCTCCATGCTTTGTCAGCTACAAAATTGTCTTTGTTCTAGCATGGGTCTTGTCAGTCATAGCATCATGTTGTTCCGTCTGGCATTGGGCAAAGTTTTCTGTCATCTTCTGTTTGTCGTTGTGCTTTCTTGATGATATACATGGCATGATGGAGAGACTATTCCTTTAAAGTTCTCAACAATTACATTTATTTCTGACCTTTCATCTTATTTTTCAGAAAATTTTTTTTTTTCTAACATTTCATCTTGCCAGCTATCCATTTGACATTTTTAGTTCAGCCATACTTGTTTATGGTGGACATTTCTGTTCACTGTCTTGCATTTTGTGTTATGCTAATAATATTTTTACGAGTTTAAAATTCTCATGAAAATAAAATTTATATTTTGGATAAAAATTGATTAATAACTTCTATTCTCGTACTTGTAATAAATATCTAAAATTTTAGTGTCAAAAATTTGAAATATTTTGTTTGCATTGCAAGACTGGAGATATGCAATCTTTGATATTCATCTGTTTTTCCTTCTTATTCTTCTTTTTTACTTAGGAAAAAAGAATCTCCTCTATTTTTAATATTATGTATTTATCATTTTATTTTTAATTACTTTTGCTAACATTGTTTAACAGAAGCCTGATATTTTTCTATAAAGGATTTTATGGCAGTTCGTATTTTTTTCAGATTTATGTGATTCTTAAGCTTCCATGTGGTAGATTTACAACAGATGGTTTCTTGGAGGTCACCTTCTTTCAGCAAGGCACCATACCTTGTGTTTCAAAAGATGGTAAATTGATTATGGAGACTTCATATAGAGTACGATTTTTTTTCTCTCTCTAAATGAACTGAGCTGGATTTTGTAAAGTTTCATTTCTTTTCTGCAAATTAGCTGATTTTGAGCTCAGATTCTGTTGGAACCCTGTCTTTGGTTTCTACTCAAAATAATCGAATCTTTTGGTTGCACGAATTATTAATGTATTGAGGAGAAACCAACCAAAGGTAAACTACAGTGTGATATTTTATTTAATAAATCAGAAGCATGAAGTGCTTAGAGAGCAGAAGAATTCAACAAGTCCAATTTTAACTAGTTACAAAGAAAAAATGGTGCCGTCAGCTATCAGTCATCAAGGTTTAAAAATTCCTGAATGTCCCATCTGTCTGATGGGTTAACCTATGTTTTCAATATTCTAATACAACTTTAGGAGAAAATGTCAAAGATAGAATTGAAAAAAAAAAAAAGCCCTCAGAAATCTGTGTATTAAACTCATTGAATTAGATTACACTAGCGTTTGTAAAATAGAGCTTGAATAAGTTTTAAAAAATAATAAAATAATCGCTAACCCTATAAAAAAAAAAAAATAATAATTATGATCGCTGAAAGAAATAGTACCTCTTTATTTTTTTTTTTTTTGGGTCAAGCAAAAACCTTGTATTGGGCTAAAAAAATACAAACAATTATTGGGTATGAAGATTAAAGCGCACAAAAATAAGTATTAGCTAATTTATTTTTCTTCATAAGTTATTGGGCTCTAGATCTATAATTACTTCACCACACAAATTGGATTTTTGGCCCATATTCTCTTTTCTACATGGGTTGGACCGCAAGGCCACAAATACTAGTGACTCACTCACTCACCACCAAGGAAGTGGATCTCAGTAACACACACAATCAATCCTCGTAAAGTCTTTTTGTTCGTTTAGAAGAGTTGGGAAAGTCTTTGCGAATAAATAGTGACTTTTGTAAATTGTGTAATTACTTTTTTTTTAAATACACTTTTCAATAGGTTTTTTTTATTCTTATTTAAATATTATTTTTCATTTATTATTATTAGTATTTTCAAATACATTTTATCAACAACTCTTCTTTTTCTTCTTCTTTTTCTCAATATCTTTTTTGCATTTTCATCAACAGTCAATTCTTAAAACTCAAATTTTATCATTTAATAATACCGACATCAACAAAACCCAAATCTTAAAACCTTGATTTTATTATTCAGCAACACTCAAATTAAATTTTTATCATCCAACAATACTCAAATCTTAACACCCATATTTTATCATTCAAGAACACCCAAAATCTTTTATTTATTAAAAAAAAAAAAAAAAAAATCTTAAGCTAGAGAGAGAGAGGATTTGGAGAAGTGAGATATCATCCATTGCTGGCTTCGATCCAACATTGATCAATCTCTTCTCCACTGATCCAAACTGTGACTGGTTTGTGCTGTTGAATTCAATCAGATGGTGCTGGGTTTTGTGATATTGGACAGTGAACAATGGTTGTAAGAGAAGATGAGAGAGATGTTGGAGCTAATTTTTGTGGCTTTTGAGAAAGACAATGTTGCATTTTGAGAGTGCTTTATTAGATAGTGATGAAGATGTTGGAAATATAAATATAAGCAATGGAAAAATTAACGGATCTACTTCATTCGCAATTGATAACATGTGTTATGTAAATTTCAGAAAATAAGAAAAAGAGAGTGTACCTTGATGGGGTGAAATTCAAAACCAAAAATTAGAAGCACTTGGAAACACTTTTTATCTGCATTCTAATTCCACTTGATGCCCAACAAGTGTGGTCTCTCAATCAGTTATATATGTATGTTTAAGAGAGAATGAAAGAGTGTTCAACACTCACATATATACAATTTCATGTTCTTATAAAATTCTATATGTTTCTCTCAATATAACTTATTATCTAATTGGGCTAGCTTTTTGGGCCTTTTCAATTAGGATTTGGTATGTGGCTTGGAGTGGGACTAAAAGGAAACAAATAAGATACTAGTTCCAATGGGCCTTGAACTTTTCTGTCAACTCTTGACAAGTCCAAAGTTACCTTTAATTATATTTAATGTCACTATATAAATATAATTTCACTCTATTAATAAATTATATCCCAAGATTTTATTGTACATGTAACCCTTTCATAAAAATTCGTAGTAATACAAAGTCATGAATATAGACTGTCACTTTGTATATTACTACATCTTAATCCTTGAGTACATGATTTAATATTTTTAAAGTTATTCATCATATATTTATAAAATCTAATCTCATAAATATATACTTTAGTAATTTCTTACCAAAGTGATTAGGCCTAACTCTTTGAATAACCGAACCCATTAAACTTATCTCATGTGAATATTTTATATCTTCGTTAAGAGACTATGAATTCTATCTTGAGAATATATTTTCCATCAACACTAAATGTGGCTGCCCAATATACTGAGATTTTAACTGTTACTTTAGATCTCACTCATTATATATTAAAGCAATCCGCACTCCATGATCGAGTCAATTATTCTCTCAGGATTAAGAATTCATGCAAATAGAAGTCGTGAGATTTATTATTCATTTGACATTCGTTAGGAAAATAATAAATCTCACAGTAATCCAGTTCAATACGTTTTAACTCTTAAAACATATCAACATATCAATTAGAAGTCTTCACTTCCATGATCAAGATAAATTATCTTAGTTGATATGTTATAGTCTTCGCAGATGAAATGCCCAATTTCATCACTGACTACGAACTAAAATTTTGAGTTTACAAAGAACTTGTGACTTATATCTTCTGTGACTAAATCACATAAATCATATATTATGCATCTCATGGATTATATGATAATGTCCGAATATTCATTTTATCGTTATTTTAGATAATAATAAAACAACTTTATTAATCACAATATTAAGTCATATATAATGTCATACATAGCATCATACAATATGATTTAAGGGCACTAATCCTAACAGAAGAGAGAGGGAGAGAGAAATACTGAGTATGGGGGAGAGAGCTATAGAATAAATAGTAGCTATCTTGGTGTAGCAACTCAAAAATTTTCATTAATTTTTTTTGCATTTTAAAGAGGCTATTGGAGTTGATTTTTGTGGGTTTGCTTTCCAAAATGGAGAGTAAAAAGACTTTTTAAAAGGCTTGTTGGAGATGCTTATCAAATACTAGAGTGTAGGACTCAATTTGATAGAGTGTAGGACTCAATTTTCTTTTTTCTTTTTTTAGAAACAAATACACACAAGGGAAATAGAAATGAGTTCTAACATAAAAGGCCCAATTAGTATAGTCTAATAATTTCATTTTATAGATTTTTTTGCTACATTATGAACTGGATCGACGGCTTACTTAAGCAAATATTAATTTTATACAAAGGAGGTGCAATCAACAAGTGTTGGGTCAAGTGCACTTGTACCCTCATTTAGATGAATTAACCCTATGAAGGTTTGCTAACCTAATTATGTAGGACAAGAAGAACAAAGCAAAATCAGGTTTGGCAAATTTGAGTTACATCTGGACAACATGGGTTTTGGAAGATTTAGGATTAGATTTTGGTGGGGAAATAGGGTCTCTAATGGAGAAATAGGATAGTAGATTGCAATCAATCATAGCATGTGTGTGGGTTATGATACTTCCCCTAGTAGCTGACCACACAAAAAACGCTACCTTAGTTGGAATCTTTGCCTTCAATGTCGTCTTCCAACAGAAAAATTGGGATCCCATAGAAGATAAAATTTTATAAAATGACTTTACCTCAAAATCTCCACTGGCTGTTAGCTATTCTTACCTTGGCAGCCTATGACTGCTGCATGAAATTTTGCATAAGCTCCGTCAGTTCCTAATATTGACAAGTTATGGGGTAAGCACCACATTCCAAAAGAAAGCCATTCTCCGTAGACATATAACCTGCCATTGCTGCGTTCTTGTCTCATATGTATGTATATGCGATGAATTATTCTTTATGTCAGATTCTCCTATTCTGTTGGGGATAAAACTTTGTTTAAATGTTCTTTGACTATGAAACTGATGCAGAACCCGCATAACATCATCTTTAACGATCTACCAGCTAGCTTGGAAAAATGTAATGGTAATGCCATTGGGACCTAGTGCTTTGTCACCATTCATACTTTTTCACTTTCACAGTAGCCCAAACCTCCTCTTCATTAAACTGCCTTTCCAGTCCCTCTGCCTCACTTTCTGTCTGTGGTTTCAACTGAACATCATCCAACAATGGGTACTTTGCATATAGCCCTAAAACACTATTTTTTATTAAAAGTAAATAAAGGGAAACGATAAGTCCATAATATATCCCCGAAATACCATTAAAAGGTCACTTTTTCTCATTAGGGGTGGGTTCAAAGGACCTTGACTCGATGAGGTTTCATGTTGTTAGGAAAAAAAAAAAAAAAAATCCTATGTTTTCCTTCTTCCTTACAACCTCGATTTTAATCCTTTTTTCATAAGTGGAACTCAACTCCATATAATATTTTTTTTAATCAAAGTTATGCTCTATAAAGGAAATAAAAAAGTTATATTGGAACTTGAGTTCTATTATATTTTTTTTGCGAGGAATCTAATCTAATAACATATCCTATTATGTACATTGTTTCAGAATCAATATTATATCATGGACTATATATTAAAATTTGGGATTATAAGCCATTGTTGTGCTAAGTGGCTACACCAAATTGCAAGTTAAGCCTATAAGCTATGGTTTAACACCAAATGGCAGCACCAAATTGCAACATTTAAAAAAAAAAAAAAAATAGCTTCTTTGTTCTTATCAAGTTTTCTTCTATTACTTTATCAATTCTTCTGTTAAAGTAACAATTAGTTTTAATGCATGTTATGTTTTATTCATATCAACTACTACTTCTTCTTTTTTTTTTTAATAATATTTTTATTCTGTCTAATTGCCACATAAAAGTTTGATTTCAGTTTTGATATATATATATATATATATATATCTTTTCATATATCATATAATAAAAATTAGACTTAAAAACCATTGTTATCCTAAGTAGTTGCACCAAATTATAGTACTTTAACACTTCTTCATTGATGGGAGTTAAGAGTTGGGAAAAGAAATCAATGTGCATAACAAAACATGGATAAGATAGCTCATTTACTTAGATTAGGACTATCAAGTAACAATTAGTAAATTAACAAATGAATTAATTAATAAATTAGGTAAAAAAAAAGTTTACTATATAAAATTTTCAAAATTAGATTAAATTTAACTCAAGTAATAATATATTTTGTTCTCGAGTAGAGATTCAATTACCAAATCCTACCTACATTCACAAGAAATTAACCATTATTGTTTTTGGCTTGATGGTAAAGAACAATAGTCATAGAATTGACATTATAACTTAAAATTTTATTTTATTTCTCCAAAATAAAAACAAAATCCATGAACAAACTCTAGCTTGTTTATAAATTTTTGTATGTGTGATGCCTTTAGTCCTCCACTAGTACTATACGAGAAATACTATCCCTAAATAAAAGTATCATATGGATAACTATATCATTGTTTACAAGACTAAAATTTATTTTAACATTTTTCTAGAGCTATTTCTAGGGTTCTTGTACCCCTTGAAATGGATTTGGGTGACCAATTTGCTCATTATCTTCTTTCGATAGAAATGTCTGATTATGTGGATTAGGAATGAAATATTCTCTAGAAGGTGCTCCTGAATCTTCTAAGGAAGTAAATTTGGGTTCTGTGTGGACTGAACAACTTATTGGACTTGTCGAGCAACAAGTGTTTGTTGAGGCATCATGGGTGCCTATACCTTGAACATTGTCAATGTCACCACTATCTTTCAATGGTTTATTCCTAAAAGTATGTGAGCTAAGGTCTTTGTTGTCAAAGATTCTTAAGGCATGAAAAATTCTTCTCCATATTAAGTTTTTTGAATTAAAGTTGATCCAGATTTGTCGCCTCTCCTTGTAAAGGAACATGGAGAAGGAGATGATGAGAGCTGATAAGGAAGCAATGCCAGCGATGAGGAATAGGCCCCAAAAGCTTTCTAAGCTAAGACTGCCAGAAGAAACTTGGGTGTTGGAGCTTGAACAATTACTTTGGTCCCCAAACCATGCCTTTTCAATTTCTTTCATTTTCTCTCCTTCGGTCACATTTAATACTGCCCATGAAACATCAGATACGAAAGGGGAACCTTTTGGAAAGACCTGAGAGACGTTTAAAAAAAAAAACTGCATGAAAAACTACAAACCAACACAAACACATACACATGAGAGAGAGAGAGAGAGAGAGAGAGAGAGAGAGAGCGAGCTTACAAAACCCAACCCATCATTCTTATATATAGATTGAATCATGGTATACTTGGAGCAATATTGTGATAGTAAAACCTTCATAAAAGGGACGTCATCAAAAGCAGCAGCTATACCTCCATTTGCACTTCCTTTTGATAAAAGTTCATCACATTCTTCTGTAGATTTATATGTCCTAAGCTTAGCTGGGTCAAAATTCATTTCTTCCAGAATTTCCAAAACATAAGAGCCTTCTTGGTAGCCCACATACTCCCCATTCTTAATAAGTTGGTTAACATCAGTAACAGTTGGTTGCAACTTTTGAACAGTTAAGAGTGATGTCAAACTAGCAGTGTAACTTTGAGTGAGAATGAGCACCACAAAAACCCATATGATGACCACAAACCTTGCTAAATTGCTGAACAAGGTCTCCTCTGTAAATTAAATTCAAATGGGCTTTAGAAAATTACATAGTTACATCATAAATGTCAAGTTAATACGATATTTGAGATATCATCTAGGTATAGTACTATTAGTCTACGATATTTGAGATATCATCTAGGTATAGTACTATTAGTCTATTACTTGTTTTAATGCATGATAAAGTTGAATTCAAGGAATCTTAGGCTATAGTATTAGTATATGTCACAAGAAATTTTCATATTATAGGCTAGTAAGCAAGTTATCAAATAGTTTATTACTTGATTATTTCTGAAGGATGGAAATTCTAAGTTTCTAAAGCTGTTATAAGCCTCCAAGTAGTGCACAAGCTGTTATAGATTGTGCATTTTGCATATGCCTTCTACTAAGTATTTGAATCATTCATTTCTACAATAATAACTGAGAAAATGATGAAAGGAACTTACTTTGTGCAAAAACCATGGTTGAGAAGGAGTACCACAAGCTCGTTCCAATCTCATGTGATGGAGGCCCACGAAATTCTTCATTTATTCGATGTTCAAGAACCCATACAACAAAGCCAATGAAGACAAAGAAAACCCCACTTGTTATCCAAAGGTCCCAAGTTAATGGTTTCAAGAACACCCATGCGTTTTTCCTCTCATTGTCTTTGATTGGCACTACCATTGTTACTCCAGATTCTGTGTATGGTAACGTGAAGTCTATATAGTTACTCCTATTTGCAACGATAGCTGTATCTGCAGCCAGAGCATCGAAGTTCTGTCAAAGTAAAATATTTACTTCCATCATTTCCAGTACTATATGTATGCCCTTGTTTAGATAGATAACAAAATCTAGAAGGAAAATGGTAAACTAAGAAATATAAAGGCTCAAAATGTAATCTTAAATTGATAAAATTAGTAAGCTAAGGATTTTTACTAACCCCAAGATATACTTGATACACCAGATCATTATATGTACCAGCGCTTTCACCATTAGGCTTTGCAAAAGGAATCAATTCATAGTCAACATTATATGGTAATGCTTCCATAACAGCCTTAAAGATATCTATGCTGTATCCTGTGACCTTCGTTGTGTTAGTGCTAGCATCATGTTCCACCTTAACAAATTCAAAAAAGCCATCCTTCACTGGAACTCCTACTCTTAACTTCTTCCCATTTGTTGGAATCTCCCAACCTTTGGGGATAGAGCTTGAATCACCCGGCCATATAATTGGTCCTAGGCTTCTTCTCGAAGTGGAATACGTGCTTGTGTTTGTATAATTAAATTCCCTTATGAGTCCATTTTTTGGAGTCCAAAATGCAACCCCTCTTTCTCCATTACCATTCACATTAATTATCTGAAAAGTTGATGATTTTAGTTGCCCATTTGGGAGACTAAACTCTCCAGCAAGGCCAGTAAATCTAGTGTCCAATAATGCTTGGCGAAGTTTTGGACCATTTAGAGAGACCCCCATAGTTGCAAGATCAGTTAAGTTGCTTGAACCAGTTGTATATTCAAAACCAAAATTTGTAGTCCCAACCTTCTCAATTGCCCTAGCTAGTGCTGAAGCGGCATCATATGCCCATAGTCCCTTAACATTCAATTCAACATCCAAAATGTTTGGATTGTCTTGATGAAATTTTGTTTTCCATCTAAGTGTAAAATTTTCAAGCTCAATTGTTTTTGGAACATAAGTTTTTAAACCCAATACCCCTTGCATTGAATCACGTACTGAAGATTCTACCGAGCGAATGGAATTAGTCATCCCACTAGTCATGATCCAAACATAACCTTCACTCATCATTCCAATCTCTTTTGCCTTGGTGAAAAGTCGAGAACCAAGATCGATTGGCAAGTGCATAATGAAGACTCTAGTTTGCATTGTCATCAACTTATAAAGTTCTTCACCAATTTGGTCCTCTGAGGCTAATGGAGGAATGACACTTCGATAAGGGACACGGGCATCAACTTCTTGCAAGGCATCAATCAAGAAGGGTATCATACCTTGTCCATACTCATTATTAGTGTAGATTGGCACGACTTCTCTCCATCCATAGGCTTGAACAATCGCACTTATAGCTTTCACTTGAGATGAGCTATTCTGAGCAACTTGAAAAAAATATGGGCTTTGAAGTGAAGTAAGAGAAGGGCTTGTAGTTGAGAATGTTACAATGGGCACTTGGGCTTTCTCCCCAAGATTGATGATAAACTTGGCTTGCATGGAACTTTCTGGCCCTATGATGACTTGCACTTCTACATTTTTTATCAAGTCTACAGCTGTTGTTGGAAAAAGAAAAAGACAAAGTGAAAGTGAGAAAAAATCCAATTTAATGCCCAGTCAAACTCTAACTAATGTGAAGCTTCAGAAACAAATGAGAAATAAATGAAAATATTGGTAATCATCCATTTATGCATAGTTAATGAAGAATAGACACTATGACCCACCTTATTGCACTTTTCCCCATGCAGATTTTGTTTAATATACTTTTAACTTTTTTTTTTAATGAAATATATGTTTAACTTTTTTGTACATATGATTTGTTTATTCATAAATGAGTTATAATGTATATATAATTTTATACATCACTATCAGTTTCTTTAAAACCTTCTCCCCTCTCCCTGTGTGTGTGTGTTAAAATATTTGCTTAGTATTCTCAAAAGAAAAAACAATGGGTTAATCCCACATCGGAAAATGAGTGTAAGTTAAAGAGGTTTAAGCATGTGCTGTGTATCCAAGAGTTAGGTCTTTTTGGATATATACCACTATCAGTTTCTTTAAAACCTTCTCCCATCTCCCTTTGTGTGTATGTGTTAAAATACTTACTTAGTACCCTTAAAAAAAATTTATACATGTTCTATTAATATTCTCAAAACACTTGTCTCTATTTCTTTCTTTGTACTCTCATAGTAATCATTTCCCTATATTTTTCATCTTTATCTCCTCCATATCTAATTGTCTCATTAGGATTAGTAAAACATTTTCCACCCGACATGCCTCACTACTCCTTGCATGGGTTTTCCCCACCCAAGAAAAAAAAAAGATGGGATGGAGATGGGACATCCATGATCCCACCCTACCCGACCTGATTACCACTCCTAGGGCTATAGAGGTCTTAGTAACAAATTGAAAAATTTTACTATTTAATGGAATAATATATGAAGCTAGATAGAAAAAAATTCATAAAAATACCATAAATTTCACATCCTAGAGCATATAATTCATTGTTAAGAAGAGAGTAAAGCACTGACAACAATAGTTAGCACTCACTCGGAGTACAACAAACAAATGTGGTTGGAGCATATGGTCCAATAAAAGTTTGAAATGTGTTAGGTAAGGGTGTACTTTCGACCCATCAACCTTATCAATGTGTTGACATCTTGAGTTGGTTTTGCAAAGGTTGATGGGTTGAGTTTTTAAATTTTCATTTAACTTTTAGATTACTTTGTTTATGTAGAGCTTTTTGAAATGCTAAATTATCAAATATAAGTATTCTTTAGCCAACTTTTAGTAAACATTATTGGGCAAAAAGTTAAATAAGTTGATGCCAAATAGAATGGTTGAAATTAAGCAAATTTTTTTTTATTAGATTTGAAAAAACGACTCCTAACTCAAAACAATTTGATCCCTACACTACATGATTGGTTGGTTTTTAGAACTACCATGAATTGGGTTGAATTAAAGATTTTCCAACTTGTGGGGGTCCAATTGGGTTGAAAAATACTCCTAACCTTGCCCAACCGGAGCCATACACGCTTAATCATAGGAAATTGTCCATAGCTGCTTGTAACAAAAGAATTGAAGTTGAAAAAAAAAAAAAAAAAAGATATTTTGGTGGTGAAGTCTAGTGTAATGATTAGAATAAGAGAAGTGCTATGTTGACAACACTTTCACAATAAATCTTAGATGATAAGTTGTAAATAGTTCTACTTGGAACTAGCCTTAAAATACTTTCACAATAATTTTCAAGTTCACACTAAGAACCCATGAGTAGAACTCACCCTTGAAAACCAGCTTGTAAGAAAAGGATGCCCAAGAGTTTATAAATATATGGTTAAGGTTACACTTAATCTATGTGGGACAATAAGATCATAACTTATCACCACTTAATCCATGTGGGACACTAGGATCATCCCACTCTATTGACATTGATCCAATGATAGCCCTTTCTCTTTTTTTGACAGCTCTACTCATCTATCAGTTATTCAATGACTTAGTAAGCCATTTTAATATCCAATTACTCAACATGGTGGTTGGTTTTGATACCAAATGCTAAAAACCATTGGTAGAACTCGCTCTTAAAAATCAGCTTACAAAGGAGGTGTCCAAGAGCTTATAAACACATAGTTAAGCTTATATTCAATTCATGTGGGACACTAGGATCATATATATATATATATATAAGCTATGTTAACTTTAAGCTATATTACAACACTAAATATTTTTTAATTGGAAGTACATTTTAACAAATTCATTGTTGGATTAGATCTTCTTATACTCCACATGCTTGCAAATTTCAAGATAATATTTTACCAATAACATAGTTATTGGTAAAATATATAATTTTCAAGTTTTTGTATTTAAAATTGTACATAAAAGTTGGGTTTCTAGATCGAATAGTAAATAGCATCCGATTGTCACAAAACTTAGAATGCAGGTTAACATGTAATCCAACTATGAGATTTATGAATTATTAATCCAATAATTTTTTTTAATTATTTATAGAAAAAATCTAGTAAAAAGCTACTGGACAATATAACATAACTATGAATTACACCTGATATAACTTGAACCTAACACACACACACACACACACACATATATATATATATACATGAGTTATAGCAAATTTCAAGATTGAGTATAAACAAGGGATGGTGGGTAGAGTTGAGTGATGGCCAGAGTTGAAGATGGTACGTGGTGACAAGAAATCATCACACCCTGACCACAATAAAAGATCACCATAGATCACTGCATGTGACTGCAAAAACTAGTGATGGAACTACGAATAAAGTACGACTATGAAATTTTTTTATTAGTATACAATAATATATATTATTTGAAAGTTTTGGTTAAAAAAATTTACGCTTGACCCCATAAAATTAAAAATCAGTTTCTCCAAAACCTAAGGGTACGTTTGGTTGGGGTGAAATCAGGGAGGATGGAAAATAGGGAGAGGAAAAAATGGTAGAAAATGACATTTTCTCTTGTTTGGTTCAAGAGAGAAAACAAAAGAGACAGAAAATGGGCAGGAAAATAATCCCTTTGGGCCTAAATTTTTTTGTCCTCCCAATTTGGGAGGAAAACTAAGGAGAAAAAATGCTGAATGATGTAATTTATACAAATACCCTCACTTTATAATACTCACCTACCCCTCTCACTTTCACCCTACACCTATGACCTATATGACCTTATTGCTAGGTGAAGGATGTGCTAAAAACTAGTTGAATTGCTGCCAAGTGAATTGTTTTGCTGCGAGGTGAAGGATGTTTTGCCAAATTTGCCCAATTGCCCAGTTTGCCCAGTCGCCCATGTGAATAAAGGTTTTTTTTTTTTTTGAAAATGTCTTCCCAGTTAATGCATAATCAATTTTTGTTGGCCATAAATTTAAAATTATATATACTAATAAAGAAAATTAATATAAATGTATATGTATTTGTGTTAATTTTTATATTTTTTAATGAGTGTAAATATATCTATTTCTTATATATTATATAACAAGGACATAATAGTCAATTTATATAAACTACATTTTCCATCCTCCCATTTTTCTCTCCAACCAAACAAAAATTTTTTTCCACCCTTCCACTTGTCCACCCCTCCAACCAAACACATATGAGGGAAAACCAAATCTTTTCTATCCTCCCACTTTTCCATCATCTCACTAATTTTCCATCCTTCCACTTTTCCACTTCTCCAACTAAACGTACCCTAAAAGTGGCTACCTAGCTTCTTATCAAAAAAAAAAAAAAAAAGTGGCTACCTAACTCAAATCAATAGCCTGTGACCCCTTTCAAGACGAAATCAATAAAAAAAATATATATATATATATATATACATATTTTTTTTATTAACAAAAAAAAATCCATTATTGAAGAAAAAAAAAGGTTCTTTGCTAGAAAAAAAAAATGCAAATAACAAAATATCATAACCATGTGTTTTGCATGACATTTTGGTGGTTGGATGAATCAAAATTAGAAGTTTGTATCCTACCATGTTGTCTTGCTCTACTTAAAGAATTGTTTGGTTCTTTTTTCTTTTTTTTCTTTTTCTTTTTCTTTTTGTCATCATAGATTTTTTACATGGAAAAGGTTTACTTTTAAACTAATTTGGAAGAAAATTCCTCCAACTCAATATGTGATAGTTGAAAATCAAATACATGAATAGTCTTATAAATGGTCACATAGTAGGTTTGAGGAAATTTCTCTAAACTTTTTTAAAGGAAAACTTTGTCCATTCTATACGAGTATATTAGATTTTACCATATCATTAATAATTTAAATGAATAGTTAAATTGAAAACAATAGCTATCTCTATCTTAAAATCCCTTACACGAATATGTGATAGTTGAAAATCAAATACATGGATAGTCTTATGAATGGTCACGTAGTAGGTTTGAGAAAATCTATAAACTTGTTTAAAGTAAAACTTTGTCCTTGCAGTATGAGCATATAAGATTTTACCATATCATTAATAATTTAAATGAATAGTTAAATTGAAAATGACAGCTATCTCTATCTTAAAATCACTTACACGAATAGTGAAACTCAGAAATGTTAACTTCAAGCCATTAAATAAGAATAGTTAAAATACATTTTTTACTCTCCCCAACTTTAGTATCTCTATCATTGTGGTCTGTTAATTTTAGAACTTGTAGTTGACATCGTAAACTTTTGAATTGTTGTTAATGTCATATAACCCTTCAATCTAGTTTTATTAATTGTTTATCATTAACCATCCTATACGTCGTTTTGTAAAATGATCACATCAATTAAAAGTTAACCATCATGTATTTTTTGAGGAGGGTAGTTAAATTTTTTTATTTTTTATTATAATATTCGATATACACAATACGGAAGCATATGAATCCTTATTGTTTAGATTTGAAATACCATAAGATGCTAACAATTGAATTACAAAGTTCTTGGCAAATTTAATAAAGCAAAATGACAGTTATACTAATCCCCTAATGTTTAATAATCAATGAACAAGTTAATGCTTATAAAAATAAATAAATTAACAAGTGCATGTTCTAACTTAAAATATTAATATATAATGATAATAAAAAAGAAGAAGGATGCCGTACGTTCTTCATAGATTCCAATTTTCTAATTTCGGTCTAACCGCATCTTTGGCTTCCAAAAGCCTCTCCTAACCTAAAATCTGAGAATCGACAATGAACTCCTATGGTGAATTGAACCATCATCTACGAAATACTAGATACTACATAGAATAACAAAAGGAATTATTAATTCAAATTTTTTGTGTTGTCTTTCGTTTAGTACTAGTGGAGAGAAAGTTTAATGATGTAGATCACATTATTAATCACATAATCCCATTAATCCAATGCTGCAACTACGAAGGGTCCCAATCCAGTAAGAAGAAAATACTGCAGAGAGTGATGAAAAAAAAAAAAAAAAAGGAAAACCTAAAGCTATCTAACATGAGATCTTACCTACAGTCTACAGTCTGCAGATGGGGATGAATAAGAGGGAGGGAGATTTACCTGCAGCAGCTGCTTCAACAACATCACTTTTGGAGTCTCTGGAGCTAAGAAGTAGCCTAGTTTTGTAGTAACTATTGGAGGCATAGAAGTCTGCAAGGGCCATGTTGATGCAACTCAGACCCATCTTCCCAGTCCATGTATCGAAGTCAAGAATCACACCCACGTTAACTGAGATTGTCGTGTTTTGTGCCTTGGCTAAGAAATTACTTTTAGAAAGAATAATGAAGACCAAGAATGGAAAAGCAATTCTGGTAGGGATCTTCATGATTATGTTTTGAATACCTTGTAAAATACATCATCTTATTACTCTTATTTATAGGACAAGGTCAGATAGTCTTTTTTTTTTTTTTTTTTGCTAAATAGGTCAGATAGTCAAACGTAGGAGAAAACTATTAAATTATATATCTTTGAAAAGTAAAACACCAACTTCTCTCTTTCTCTCCCTCACACGCCAACACACCATCAGGTATCAGAAGTCTAAACTACAATAACCAACTAACACAAGTTTTTGACAAAAGCATGATTGGTGACAAGACAATGATATTGCATCACAATACATGGATCACTCGTATAAGACACAAATGACGGGCATTTGTATGGTACATAAACAGAATAGGAACAGATGCAAGTCTTTCTTCCATAAGCAGAGACACAAGTTTTCCTCATTCATGTAAGTTAGTTACATATTTTGGAACTAATGATTACTCGAGTTTATAAAATTCAAGCTATTTATGAAATTTTATATTCTTTAATTTCGGGTCAGTAGATACCATTGTAGCAGATTTTTAAAGAACTCGATTTTCATAAATTCGAGTTACGAGTCAAATTTGAGTTTTGAAGATGCAATAAATTACTAAATATTTCTCAAAAAATTATAGGCAATTTTGGCCTTAATAAATTATGGGTTAGATTTATTACACACAAATTGTTAAGTCAAGGTTTCAGGTTGAAGACAAGTTAGAATTCACGCATTAAAAAGATCCATCGAGATTCGTGCAAAAACAGTTTTTCAATTATGTTTTTTCAACTGCATGCCTATGGTTTTGTCATTTTCAAGCCAAGGTATATAAAAGCAATATTAGGGCACATATTTCAAGACTTTTGGAGAGTGATATTTGTACGCAAGCATAGAAGTCCAAGCTTGGTTGTTAAAATCGTGATCTAAATCGTAAGATCACACGATTTTACGATTCCACTTCACTAAAACGTTTAGGAACACACTAGGATCGTAAAAATGGTAGGATCGTATAGAATCATAGGATCGTATGGAATCCTACCGATCCTACCAAAAACATAAATTTTTGGTTTTTTTTATTTTTTATTTTTTTTATGGGATAAATTTTTTGTTTTGATGAAGCTTTAAGGGTTTTTATTTTTTCATGTTGTGATGGTATGATTTTTTTATTTTGTTTTATTTTATTTTATAAATTATGTTAACCTAAGCAAATGTTTTCTAGTTTCTAGTTCACTTGTAATTAAAATGAAGGAATGCTTCATTATTTCTAAATGAAGAATTTGATGTTGGCTTTGTTGCCTTTTAAGCTATAATGTTGTTAAATTTGTTTAATCAATATACTAATTTGTGTTCTAATATTACTAAAATATTTTTTTTATATATAATTTTATTAGTTATGCTTGTATTTGTATATTAATTGATTGGTTTTTTTGAGCATGCTCTTTAATTGTTGCTGAGTTGTATAACTTGAATAGTTGAGTGTGAAATTATATTATGATGTCTTTTGTAGTTCTAGTATACAAATATATAATGTTTACATAGATGATGAAATGGATGATGATGATTAGGAATTTGGGATGGTGATTATAAGAACTTTAAAATTGGAATAATTAAATGTTCATTTCACCTTAATATTCATCTTGCTTTTGGATTTCATATTGTAGTTAGCTAGTTTCAATTTGCTAACTTATTTTGGATTTCAAACTTGTAACTTAGAACTTGGAAAATATTTTCCATATGTTTTGATAAATATTTTGGTATTCGGTTGCTAATTAAACATTTATTGAACATTTTAGATACATTGGGTCAAAATTTAAATATATTTGTTTCATTAGTATAGACTTAGCGATGTATGACATGAAATTACATTATATGATGAAAATCTAAGTTTTTTTATGGATGAATTTATAATATACGTGATTATTTAACATACAAATCCATTATCAATGTGTTTTTTGCTTTAAATCTAAAAATATGTAGGATCTTACAATTCACGATCCGATCCTACGATCTACGATCCCACCTACCTTCAATGATCTTGCGTAGGATCTCGATTTTGACAACCTTGAATCCAAGCTCTCTTGAAACATCAACCAAAATTTCAAGTTCAATTTTCTAAAAAACAGTTTTTCAATTATGTTTTTTCAACTGCATGCATATGGTTTTGTCATTTTCAAGCCAAGGTATAAAAGCAATATTAGGGCACACATTTCAAGAATTTTTGGAGAGCAATATTTGTACGCAAGCATAGAAGTCCAAGCTATCTTGAAACATCAACCAAAAATTCAAGTTTAATTTTCTAAAGATTTAAGGTCTGTTTGGATAACGTTTATTTTACTGAAAACACTATAGTAAAATAATTTTTAAACTATGAATAATGTCGTGGGACCCAAGATATACTGCTTATTGCTGTGTTTTTCAGTACTTGGCTGGTCCGTGAACAATGCCTTGGGACCCAGTAAAAAAACGCAAAATGCAAAATCATTGCTTGGCAAATGCAAGCTTAGTGTGTGTTTGGTAAAAATTATTTTTGCCAACTTATTTTACTATTTAGCTTATTTTTTGTACTATTCATGGGTCACATTGTACTATTTCAACATACTTTTACCTTTATGTACAGTACTTTAAATAAAAAGTTTTCAGTTTCAGCAAAATAAGCAAATCCCAAACGAATCCTTAGTGATCAAGACAAAGTTCCAACAATATGTTAATTGAATCAATGTAACTGGTGTTATTTTCACAACTAAGAAATGAATTTTGAACTGCTCTTTTGTGATTGGTGACACTTCAGTTTGTAATATTTATGTTGTAAAATTTATAGTATCTCTATTTTGAAAAGAAAAGAAAATGTTTTTGGTAGTATCTCTAACACTCTACTCTTTGACTTTTGCAACCATGAATTATGAGTTTTAGATAGACTCTTTAATTTTATACATTGAGAGGGAATTGCAACAAAATTTATTACAAAATCAACCATTTATAATTTTTGGGATTCAAAATAATGACATGTTTCATTTTAATAGGTGATTGAGTTAAAACGTGTATTTCTTAATCTTCTTTTTGCTGATAATTTGATGGTTAGGAAATGAGAAAATTGACCTTGGATATCTTCATTTTAAACATTAAAAGGTATCAACCAATTGAGTTACAAGTCTCTTGACTTAAAATTTTAAATCTTTGTAATATTTCTTATTCTTAAAAGGTGGAAATTTTCTATCTTTGCCTCTTTTTCACCTGCTTGTGCCAAAGCAAAAGGCGCACTCCTTGCAATCTATTTTAAGGTTTTAATTGGTTTAACTAATAAAATTTATTATTGTTAAATAAGAAATTTGAGGTTTGAACATCGCTTATATTAAAATTAATGGGTGTTTTGGCTTAATAGTAAAAATTATTATTATAATTTTGTTTTAGAGAGTTTTAACTTATGACATCCGCTCCTGATAATACTCTTTATCATTAGATCAAGACACTAATTGGTTTTTTATATAGATAGGGATTAAACTCCAAATCTCTTAGTAAATCATCAGAGACTTTACCAGTTGAACTAATTAAAATCCACATTATTATTATAAAATAGATGTTATATGTTAAAGTTTTATTTTATTTAAAATAAATAAATAACGATCGCCAAGCGGCAGCCAGAGCTCATCAAATGGGCCATTGGATAGAATGGAATATATGTTTTTTTTTTTTTGGATAATCTGCATGGAATATTTGTTAGCTCATGTGTCCTGCTCCTCATTTTGGACGTACCTGTTGACTGTTGAGCAAACTGCAAAGTTATAAGTTCTCTTCAACTCCTGACGCCAAATTCCCCTTATCTCCATGTCCATGGTATCTACCAAATTATGAACTAAAAAAAGAAAAAGAAAAAGAAAAAGAAAAATCTCTTCTACTCCGTTTACCTTGACCAAACAAAATATTCATGGTCGTGTGTGTTAGTCAGCTTAGGAAACCTTGCATTGAATATCATAAATATAGAATGGCATTTCTATAGAAATAAATAAATTTTTTTAAAAAAAATGTAAATATAAAATGGTGGATAATAAACTGAGGGGCATTCCATGTAGCCAGGTCCCATTTGATCGTTTTTAAACCCCTTAAAACAAATTGGATTAACCTAGTTAACAAGCCAAGTTATTACTTAGTCTAAATTCCAGATCTAGGTTATCACAATCAAACAATCATATCATGCATAGCAGCAGAAAAATAAATAACACAATGATATGATGACCCAAGAAAACCAAACCGGTAAAAAACCTAGAGAAGATTTAACCTAGCTATCCTCAAGGTAAACCTGAATCCACTAATGAAAGAATTGAAGTTTTACAATAGCGATTTAGACCACTAACATCCTATTGCTACCCACCAGTAGAAACTTACTGACACGACTACGTGCAAGCTTCGAGACCACGAACTCCTTCTTTCTCGGATTCTCCAGCAAGTACAAGCACACCCACTTATATATCTTTAAGCTCTTATGGTAGCAACTAAATGATCATCAAGCTCTTGAAGAAATCTCCTTCTTGATAATCCTAAACTTGTGTGAAGGCAACCACCTCTCAGATCTCACAAGAGATTCACACACACAGCAAGTAAAAGCAAGTAGAGCAACCTCTAAAACGTGGCTAAGGTTTGCCTTTTATACCTGGGGCAAAACATAAAACCCTACACATTTTAATAGGCAAGCGCTGAGTTGGAAAAATATGCAGGAAAAACATTCTGTCCGAGATTCGATCGATCGAGTCTCAGCTTCGATCGATCGAACCAGGCCGAAAGTCACTAATACTTCTACAGCCACTCGATTCCAACTTTACATACAACGCACACACTTTGAGCAAGTCTAAATAGGACTAACAATTGTTTTGATCATGGTTTGCCAACATTACACATTAGAGTTCTAAATACATTAGTTCCTAAGTCTTTAGAACTTAACAAACTTCCCCTTTGGCAATCCGTGACAAAACACAACTAAATGCTCAAAGTTTACAAAGAAAAGCCCTTTACAAAAAAAATGCCCATTATAACAAATCCAATCCTAACTACTATCTATCAGTTGCAAGTGTAGACAGCAGCACGACTGAATCAACTTGTATTTCCTGAAATACTCAACAAACGCATAAACGTATGTGTGGAAAATACAAGTAAAATAAAATAAATTCTTGACTTCACAAAAACACAAAACAAAAACATATATCATGAATAACTCATAAATATACATCAATGAGCAGTGAAACAAGAAACATATAAAACAATGTATCTAACAAAGTATCTCCTCCTATCATGAATAGCCCCAAAAATAATACATCAAGAGCCAAAAAGAATGTATACACAGTGACGCACCTAGATACAATCTAAACAACTCCACAAGCTCCAAATGAACAAAAATCTCCCCCTAACTCCAAAAATCTCTACAAGTGTCCTCAAATGTACACAAATTTACTTCCCCTTTTTGTGACAGAATGCCAAAAGGCAATCAGAGTCCATCAAGCATGTCCACCTCGTAAAGCACGGAGCTCTTCAAGCATGTCCACCAAAATCTAACCATGAGTCACATGAATGGTCATGACAGTCTCCAACGTACGACGAATGTCAAAGTCATTCGAAGTAAATGGCGGAGGAACATCAGCAGTAGCAGCAGCATCAACAATAGGATTAGCAGACGCCTCACCAAAAGTAGTAGGACCTGTAACACCCCGACCCAATTTTATGATTAAATTATGTGTTTAAGTGGCTAATTATTATTTTAAACCACTTTCAAGAGTATTTAATAAATATATTATTTTATAATGCCATTGAATAAAAATGGTAAAGATTTTAAATAATTGAATGGCTATTTGTATTATAAGTATATACTTAGTATGTACAAAATTATAATAAGTGGTTTAAGTTATTAGACACATAGTTGGTGTTTTAATTAAGTATGATGCATGGGATAGTTTGGTAGAAATTCCACCCACACATGCAACCAATTGAAATTCAACACATGCAAGGCCAAAGTTTCACGCATGTTGACAAAAACCAAAGACCTCTTGGCTGGCCATGCAATGAACAAGCTCCACATCTCTTCTTTGACTTTTCCATGCAACTAGAATTTCCAAGAAACTCTCTCTCCCTCCCTTAAATCCACGGATCCATACATGAAAGGAAAGATAAGTCTTCACCTTATCTCTTCTTTGATTTTGTCAAAGTAACTAGAATGTATATGCTCTTTTAATGTGATGGATATAACTTTATAAAGGTAAGGATATATATATATATATATATATGTGTGTGTGTGTGTGTGTGTAAAGTGATATTATTTTTGTAGAAAGGTGTAAGTGTCAATGTCAAAAAGTTGAAAAGATGAGTTATCCTTTCTTTCCTTAGCAATATACGTGAATCACCATGATATTTTGCTTGACTTCTTGGCTGTAGAAACTTTCTTGGTCTTCTTGCTTTGCTTCTTTGTTTTTATTGGCTACACCTTTATCTCTTCCTTTACTTTCTCAAAGAAGGAAGACTCAAGAAGCTCTCCCTCTCCATTCCCACGGGTCCAATTAAATCATAAAGTTCTCACATCACTTTACTCTCTTTTCTCTTAAGGAAAGAGCTAAAAGCTCTCTTGAGTCCAAGGGTTCACACTAAAAGCTCGAAAAATGTGTCGAAAACACACGAGCGGTTTAGACCCCCAAATTAAAATTACAGCTTGGTTGATTTTACACTAACTTAATACTAAGTGCGGAATAGTGCAAACACAAGCGTAAATGCAAGACAACTACTCTAATCCATAATTAAAGCAACACAGCAGTAAAAATGAAATAAACAAGAGTAGGGAAGAAGGATGCAAACACAGATAACACCGAGACGTGTTATCGAAGAGGAAACCGAAGAACTCGGCGAAAAACCTCTCCGCCGCCCTCCAAGCGGAAATCGATCCACTAGACAATCAGTTAGGATACATGGGTTAGCAAGAGACCCTCCAAGCCTAATCTACCCGATGTACCTAAGCCCTCCAAGCTCCTACTCCAACAAGGTTTCTCGGAACCGTGTCTTGTCTAGCTCTTCGGATCCCGCAACAAGCTCCATGTTGCATTTGCCATCCTTGGCTTCTTCCAATGCTTCCCAATAGCTCCAAAACACTCTCTACACTCTGAATGTGTGTGGGTTGTGTTTGGGTACAAATCTCCTCTCAAGGTATGATAATAGGAGAGGGATGGAGAAGATGCTATAATGATTTCTCACTAAGGAGGAGTAGCTCTCTCTCAAAAGATGGGTGGGTGAGTTGTAGAAAACCTATCTAGGGTTTTTCTCTCTGAATAGCCACACCAACACATGTGGGTAATGAGGGTATATATATAGAGTGGGTGAAGGGTAAGAAGGTCACTCATAAAAATCCTCAAAGCAGAATGTTTCGCGACTGTCTCGCGGGAAGGCCTTACCAGCGAGACACTCGCGAAAATGACAGCCTGGCATAACTCTTCAACTTCCAACACGTGCAGGGCACATGCACCATTTCGTGGGAAGCGTAGTAGTGAGATACCCGCGAAAACTCTTCAGTCTTCAATTTCTTGAGTCTTCACACTCTTTCTCTCTCACACACAACCCTTACAATAAATCCCACAATAAATACAGGGTATACAAGATTGAAATCAATTACAATCAAATTTGGCACGGAATAAAAGCCAACAAAAACACAATTGTAGATTACAACTTTACAATCTCCCCCTTTGGCTATTCCGTGACAAAACCCTAAAACAGACTCTAGACTTAAATGTGAGTTTGGGAACAAAGGCAAAACTCACTCACACCTAAATCTAGATTCTGAAGTGCTCTTGAAAACATATGAACAAGTAACTCCTGAAACACAACAACAAAATAATATCATTGTATGCAAAAAACTTGAAAAGCATATGGAGCAATAATAGCATGATCGAGCAAAATGAAATAGAAACACTAAATCATGGCAAGATCAAACAAGTAATCACTATATAGAGGCAATTACTATGCTCATTCACACAGGGAATGAACATCCGGATATGTAAGATGATAAGCTCATTTGAAGAGTATCATTTGCACCTCCAACACTCAACCAATGCAAAATACACGAAGTATTTGCATTTAGGAACAATCCTACAAGGGCACAAGAGTGTTCATCACTCAACCAATGCATAGAACGTGTATGCATCTAGGAACAATCCTACAAAGGCACAAGAATGATGTACTTGAAGTAAAATGCATGACATTGAACAACAAGCAAACATGCATGAAGGTTGCATAAGCATGGTATTGCAAATGCATGGCACAAACCACAAAGACCTACAAAACAATGCATGAAACAAACCCTTAAAGCTTACATAAGCAACATGGGTACAAAATATAAAGTACTTCCCTATCATATCACTCCCCCTACCATGAATCATAGGAGTTGTGATGAACTTGGAACATATATACCTATAACCTGAAACACTTGCACAAAACACATTAGACCCTCAGGGTAAAGCAAGTAATAAATGGACAAGTATAATGTAACAAGTAAATAACGATCAAGTAATCAAGATGTGAAACATGTGAGCAACTTGATCAAACACCAAAACAGTCATATGGAAATGACTACAATGATCATATAGCAAAGCAAATGATCATCCGAACATGCAACCAATAAAGCATAATAGCAAAAGGTTAAAAGCATGTCCAACACATAAGCACAATGCAATGAGAGTAACAAAGCAAAACAAAGCATCACAAAGCAACGAGAAAACAAGCATAAAGTGAAACAAGGTTTTCTCAAAAAATGTCTTCTCCCCCTTGGCATATGCATCTCTCCTATGGCTTTCTCCCTCTACGAATGTGCACAAGGTAGAATTTCTCCCCCTAAGAGCGTGCACATGAGTCATATAGAAATGACGATACTCTCCCCCTTTTTGTCACGAATAGACAAATTAATCAAGAGGAAGGAGGGAAAGAAAAGAAGATATGAAGATGATGCATGAGGAGTGCAAGATGAATGAGAAAATGAAGCTCAAACAAAATACAAACATTAAAAAAATGCTACAAAGCATAAAGAACACGACATGCTAAGGATGATGGAACATGATATGGACCTAGGCATGACATGGACACAAGAACATGTTATATGTGCTAAAAGGTCTAAAAAGACTTAACTAGCATGAGTGAATACAAAAACATGTCAAGTGTTAGAGTGTGTGCAGCAAATTGCATCTAGTGTGCATCTAGTGTGCATGTGTGATGCATGACTAATGCATGAGTAAGGCACTCAAGGGGCAAAGTGTACAAAACACACCACCAATGATCAAAACATGATAAACATGAATAATCATGGTGATTCCCAAAGTTTGGAACTCATCGGAGTCCAAAACAGCGAGAAAATGCCATTTGGGCATTTTATCAAACACTTAGAGTGCACACACTACACATGTATGATAAACAATGCAAGAACATATGAAAATCTTACCTAAATATATGTTATTTTTGCCACAAGGGGCCAACAACCAAACCAAATCATCATTTAAAACAAAGCCCAATCAAAAAGATTGACAAGAATTAAGTTTTCCAACTCCCATTTGAGAAAAACCCAACTATGAACATAAAATCCCCAAAAACGTAATCTAAGGCACAAAATCAATGAAAAGAGTTAAAGATTACCTTAGAGATGTTTATGGAATGTAAAACACTTGAAATTAGTTGGGTTTAGATGTTGAAACCTTAAAACAAGGGTCCAGGAGAAGATGGGAGAAGTTTAAAACAAAAGACCCACGAAAAGCCCTTTAAAAAGCTGATCTGGAAATTTTCGTGGGAAGCTGACTCGCGAAAGTACTCGCGAAATTTTCGCGGGTAAGGCTTACTCACGAGCTACTCGCGAAACTCTCTGTCCAAAGCTGAAAAAGTTTTAAAATTGGACCATTTAACTCCCAGTTGAGCCTATACATGAAATAGGTCACAAAAACACCCAGAAAACATGTTTTTCACACAAAAACACTTTAAAAACTTTGAAAGACATGGGAGATACAAATCACTTCCAAAAGCAAACAAAAAGAACATGAATCTTTTTAGTTTGAACCACATATGGTTGAGCACACACACATCACATTTGAGCATGTACAAACACACAAATGAAATAGGCATTCATTGAACATTAAACTTGTGTGTTGTGTGTGAGAATCAAGTGTGGAATAGTCCTTAGACCAAAGTGAAGCTTCAATGATCAATTCAAACGAGTCATACACAGCTGATATGAAATCAAGTGGACTATCTCCATTATAGACATGAGTATATATGACCTCCCACACATTGAGTACATAACTTAGAAGCTTTTCATTTGGCTTTTACATAAAACATAACAATTGGTCCATTTTCTTTTGTATGGACAAAACATCTCATTTTGAGATAGGTGCTTGAAATTTATGATATTTTAACATTGATGATTAGCCTTTGGCTTTTTGAGCACCATAAAATTTACATTAAAAGAGTCGCTTTCTCTTTTTCCTAGTCAAATACTAGTATGTGCGACAGGCTTTTGTAGCTTAATATCTCTTTTCATTTTGAGATTTACATTTAGTGAGCTCTTTTTGCAAAAACATAAAAATAAAGTGGGAAGAGATATAGACACAAGTCTATGCAAGTATCAAGACCAACAAGACTATTGACCAATCATTCATGACAAGCTTGAAGATCTATTTACAACAGTCACACATAGTTTTCAAGATTTCTTCCACATAGAAATAGGTGCATACATAACAAGCCAAGCTCGTAAATGCACTACGCCATAAGTACGAATGTATTAGGCCAAACTCACATGTGAAATGTGCTCAAACATATACGATCAAACTTTTTGAATTTTTCATTTTTTATGTAGTTTTGGATTTTTTACTCACACAAAGCTAAAACAAAAAAGTAAGATCAAAACAAAAACAATGCATACAAATAAATGCAAAGTGCACAAATGCATGAAGATATGACATTCAATGCATGAAGGGTCCTACAAAGATCGAAAGAATTAGATCAAGGACCAAAAGAGCAGAAGCTCAACCATAGGAACCCTTCCTCATCCAAACGGAATGATTGTTTGGAATGAGTGTCTCAAGAGAAGTGAGACAAGGGTTGGAAGAATGAGAACCGGAGATGCACATAGTCAAGGAGTTAAGAGCATCAAACACTTTCTTTAACAACATGCTATTTTCACTCAAATCCGGTTTATCATTTTTAGCACAATTTCCAAGAAGCTCAAGTTTCTCTTTTCTTTTGATTCTTTTAAAAGCTTGAAATTTAGAGCAATGAGGTCTAAGATGACCAAGGGCACCATAATGGTGACAAACAATGTTTTTAGGTCCATTAGGCTTTTTGGGAATGGATCTAACAACTTGGTTTTGTTCTCTCTTCAACTTAGAACATTGAAGCCTTATATGACCAATCACACCGCAATGGTGGCAAGTTGGAACAAACTTAGATCCATCCAAAGCCTTGGGTTGAGACCTAAACAGAGGCTGTGGCTTAAGAGCCTTTCTCTTCACTTTTTGATTTCTTTTGTGTGGAGGAATGTACACCGATTTGTCCTTTGAGATAAAACAAACAATAGGCACAAAATCGGGTACCACAACATGATTGCAACATATAGTTTCATCCCTTTTAACAGTAGGTTCAGCAATCAAACACTTGGCATGCATCTTAAGAGATTTATTTTCAGATTTAAGATCATCAACAAGTTTGTTAAACAAAACAAGTTTAGCATCCAAGTCCATATTCAAACATTCAAATTCTTTCAGCTTTTCAAAAGAATTTTCAGCAAGTTTCTTATATTTTTCAACCAATTTATTGGATTCATTGAGCTTAGCAATCAAATCATCCTTTTCACAAATGAATTTGCTCAAATTCTTTTGAAACTTCTTAACTTCTTTCTTCATGAGTTTGTCAACAACACCCATAGATTCAAGTAACATGTCATCACAATTATGAGGATTAACACTCATAGAGGCATTTTCACAAACACATGGCATGTTACATTCATCACCAACCAAATCATACAAAGAGGCATACAAAGCACAATCCATGGCAAATAGGCAAGGGGTCAAGGATCACACTTAGGTATTTAAACCACAATAAGTGTACCCGCTCTGATACCAAATGAAAGCTCGAAAAATGTGTCGAAAACACACGAGCGGTTTAGACCCCCAAATTAAAATTATGGCTTGGTTGATTTTACACTAACTTAATACTAAGTGCGGAATAGTGCAAACACAAGCGTAAATGCAAGACAACTACTCTAATCCATAATTAAAGCAACACAGCAGTAAAAATGAAATAAACAAGAGTAGGGAAGAAGGATGTAAACACAGATAACACTAAGACGTGTTATCAAAGAGGAAACCGAAGAACTAGGCGAAAAACCTCTTCGCCGCCCTCCAAGCGGAAATCGATCCACTAGACAATCAGTTGGGATACATGGGTTAGCAAGAGACCCTCCAAGCCTAATCTACCCGATGTACCGAAGCCCTCCAAGCTCCTACTCCAACAAGGTTTCTCGGAACCGTGTCTTGTCTAGCTCTTCGGATCCCGCAACAAGCTCCATGTTGCATTTGCCATCCTTGGCTTCTTCCAATACTTCCCAATAGCTCCAAAACACTCTCTACACTCTGAATGTGTGTGGGTTGTGTTTGGGTACAAATCTCCTCTCAAGGTATGATAATAGGAGAGGGATGGAGAAAAGGCTATAATGATTTCTCACTAAGGAGGAGTAGCTCTCTCTCAAAAGGTGGGTGGGTGATTTGTAGAAAACCTATCTAGGGTTTTTCTCTCTGAATAGCCACACTAACAGATGTGGGTAATGAGGGTATATATATAGAGTGGGTGAAGGGTAAGAAGGTCACTCATAAAAATCCTCAAAGCAGAATGTTTCGCGACTGTCTCGCGGGAAGGCCTTACCAGCGAGACACTAGCGAAAATGACAGCCTGGCATAACTCTTCAGCTTCCAACACATGCAGGGCACATGCACCATTTCGCGGGAAGCGTAGTAGTGAGATACCCGCGAAAACTCTTCAGTCTTCAATTTCTTGAGTCTTCACACTCTCTCTCTCTCACACATAACCCTTACAATAAATCCCACAATAAATACAGGGTATACAAGATTGAAATCAATTACAATCAAATTTGGCACGGAATAAAAGCCAACAAAAACACAGTTGTAGATTACAACTTTACACACACGCCAAAAGAAACATAAGTCTCCATCTTATCTCATCTTTGACACTTTCCAAGCAACTCCAACAATCAATTACTCTCTTCCCCTTCTCATGCCCACGGCTCCAACACCAAAAAGAGAGAAAACTCTCTCAAGCTCTCTACCTCTAATTCCCCTCAAGAACAAGAAACTTGGTAAGGGCTAGCTACTCTCATCTTAGAATCCATAATTTCTTTAAAGAATTTTAGTAATGGTATTTGTGATTTGTGAAATTAGAGAATCATGAACTTGTAAGTTTATATGCACATATATATATATATATGCTATTTTAAGAAGCTTTGAAATTGTTTTGGTGATTTGTTGAAGGTAGATTAGGGTTTTTACTAATTAATGATTGTATATGATTAAGGAAGTAAGATAAAGTCAGGATGAGTGCTTTTGATGTTACTGCTGGGATTTTTGGTTGTATGAAATTTTGCTCTAAATGGTTGAATGACTGCATATAAGTGTTTTATAACACGTTTAATGAGTGCATAAAAATCACCATATGAAAATACCATTGTTTGATAATTTTTTGTGAATTTAAAAGAAAATGCTGCAAAGCTGTCACTGTGACAGATTCTGTGTTTATGCATGACAAATTATGTATTAAATTGTATACAGTGAAGTTGGATGCTAGGGTTATTTTATATGAAAGCTAAGACACGTAGGGTTGTTATGGAATTAGTCTCACAGCATTTGGATGAGCATAAAAATAATGGTTTAATTTGAAAGTTGCAAGAAATTCTGTCAGGACAGATCCGAGTATGATGTATTGTATGATTTTTAATAAATCATGATTTTATGCTTTGACTACGAAATTTTTATGGTATATACGGGACATACAGGGGAATTACTCTGTAAAATTTCATGAGGTTTGGATGTGAATTGGTAGTCTATTTATATTTTATAAGTAAAGTATAAGCTGCTGGAATGAAACAGTGAACAATAAGGGACATGCCTAACTTTGAGAATTTAATTATAAAGTTAGGGTGAATGATTTGAGCTATAAATTATTATGCTCATCATTTGGTATGTCTGGATCATAGCTAAATTTTTTATAAGTTGGTTTAAGGTTTAGTACTCTAAAGGAGGGGTTCTAAACCATTCGACGGTTGTATTTATGAAGCTATTTTGTTGAACATGCTGTATGTTTCCTTAAGAGTGTATCTGGTTACATGAAAATGCTTAAAACAGTGTATATTTATGCATGCATTATGGCCCTAAGCTCAAAGTACATTTTGAAATGAAGTTGGCTCCTATGGAGATATGATACAAATATGAGAATGATGGCATTTCTTTAGGTTGATACGTTATTTGTTGATGTGTGCATAATATGTTTGTGGAAACCTCATTGAGGTGGGATTAAGATGTCCTTGATTCTAAGAGATAGGTTTTGAGATAAATGTGTAAGTTTATGATAAGGAGTAATGAATAGTAATAAGTTTTGATATTTGGTTTAGGTGTTACCAGCCCCTGGTCTAAGCTTTTTCGACTGTAGGCTCTCGGTTCCTCTGCTTTCAGGTAAGAGATAAGTTATATGAGCATTTGGTAAGTCATGAGGTTATTTTAAAATATATTATGCATTAAAAGGTTTTTGATTAGAGATATGGCATGTAAGCATTACCAGACAAAGATATGTTCGTGATGCTTTCGAAACCTTATGTATATGATTTAAGCATATTGATGCTATTACTAATTCCACGAACATGATGATTAAAGAAAACAATAGAAATGCTGTTATTGTGAAATGTAATGCAAACTATGAATTTCAGTATGATAAATAAGTATAAAATGTTTTCAGATTATGTTCTTTGGTGATCTGAACTCTGCCAGTAGGGGTTAATTACTGGCTTTCCATGAAAAACGTTATATGATTGGCCATTAAGTGGGACTAGCTCTGCTGTACCCGCCCTTGTTGGTTACAACCAACTTGGGGGAAGCCAACCTACCCCCATGGTTGGAAAATATGTATTATGATGTGATCCTGGGAATACCTAGCATTGTGGGGAATGCTGGATGCCTAGCACCGTGGTGCTAGAAGCCTCCCAAATAAGTACAGACTTATCAGATATGGACTAACCAATAAGTTATTTATGAACAGTTAGGTTATGTTATGTTATTAATCATGAGAGAATTATTTTGTTTAAATGCATTGTGAAAAGTAAAAGCTCTCATGGAAAGAAGAAGTTCTGATAAAAAGAAAGTTGTTCATTAAAGATAAAAGTTTCCGAAACTCTGCTATACTATAAAGATAAAGTTTTTGAAGAAAGTACAAGTTCATGTTAAGAAGTATCAGATATTTGTTTTTCTTTATGAAACGATAAGTTTATAATTATGAAAGTTATAATATTTTACAAGAAGAAGTTTATGAGGGAAAGTTTTATTATTTTTAAGATGCTTCCAGTTAAAGACAAAGTTACCGATTATCTAATTTTAAGTTAAAATGATTATTTTGTAATGAAAATATATGTGGTGACTTTGTAAGAAATGAAAGAAATTCAATTCGAAAGGTTTCGATAATATTATTTTGATAAGAAAAAGGAGAACAATTATTTTCTTACGAGAAGCGTATAAGTTATTATTATATATAGTGTAAAATACTATGCATGAAAAGATGTTTTCCTATTTGAATAATTATAAAATGAAATGAATGGATTTACATGCATCCTTATTGAATTCTCATATATCTTACCTTTACTGGGCTTCGTTGCTCACCCTATTATTTTTTAGTCAACAAGTTTTAATTTGGAGTAGAGGGAACCTTAGTCGAGTTTGGAAGGAGCTAGTTTTAAATTTTAAATGTATAGATTCTAAATTAGCAATTTGATGTTAGTCTGTAATATTGTGTATTTTAGGATCTAATGAAGGTTGTGTACCTTAAAGCAATAAGAGATGTATTATGTGAGATTTAGAATTGGAGTAACTAGTGGATTATGTGATTCTTTAAGTACAGTGTAGATGCTCTAAATGTCACAGGAAAAGTTACATCTTTTAAGTAAAGAAACAAGAATGTAAAGAAAGAGGAAAGCCTTTGTAAAAGTTTTGTAAAAGTTAAGTTGGTTTTTGTTAATATCAGGTTTAGCTTGGTATTAGCATGCCGGTCATGGTCACAAATCCGAGTATCGGGTTTGGGGCGTGACAGGACCTGTAGCAAAAGAACAAGGAAGTGCGACACCAGAAGGCTCAGCCCTAGGATGTTTAGAGCTAGCTCGCATATAAGCAGCCCTCTGCCTAAGAAATGAGGCACTTATGGAGGCAACTATGTGTACAGACTCAGAAGCGGGGAAGTTCTCTAAACTAAGATACAACAAAATCCTATGAATGAAAATAGGATGAACAAGAGCATGAGCGGTAGACAAACTCTTATAAACTTCGTTTAAAGAACGAAGAAACAAATGAGGAAAACTGATAGGAGCATCAGTAACAAGAGCATACAAAAATACACACCGCTCAAGAAAAATTGTGTGAAGATGAGAGATAGGCCACAAAGAATGACACGCTATCCTAAAGTAGAGATAGTGCAACTCAAGTAGCTCAGCAGTGGTGATCCGAGGATCAGAATCCCACTAGATAGAAGTCCCAGTGATGTAAGACATGACGGAGTCCAATGGAGGAGACTCATTATAGGGATAGACAAGGTGCTGAACTACAGGTACCCCAAGAGCATTAGCCACTACATTAGGAGTAATGGTGAACTCTACACCTCGTATCCAACTTTTAACTAAAGTATTGGAATCATAGATGCAGATAGAGATGTTCGAGTAGAACTCTCTAATCAGGGTAGCTGGAGGAGGAGGATCATAAATATCCAACAATGGCAACTAGCTCCTATGCTCAAAATTAGTCCTAATGGTTGGATTAATCTCATCTAACAACAACTTACGCTCAGCCCATATTTTTCTATTAAGGTTTAGTTTATCAAAGGTTTCCTGATTTTTCTCACTCGGAAACCTAGTATGGTTAAAAGGAAGAGGAGGAGGAGGGGGGGGGGGGGGCAGACTTATTAGCTCTAATCTTCCTAGGCATGGTGCTAGGGTAAGGACAAAGACATAAGAGAAAGAACCAAAAGAAAAAGAAAAAAACCAAGGGTAGACTGCAAGTTAGCACAACAGAATATAGAAATAACAATCTATATGACGCATGAACAGTTAAAATGTCATGAGCATAGAGTTTATAACAAAAACTCCAAAATTTTGAAAAACCACTTGTTTATTTTTTTAAAAATTGACCAATTGATCATCACATAAGATAGAACACAGTTTATAATGATCAAATTAATCAATCCAACAAGCCAATTTCATCATTTAAACTCAATTTGAACAAAATCCCCAATTCGGGTATATTTCAAGCCCTAGACATTTCAATTTCTCACAATACATCAAATTGATCAAATTAATCAACATAGATCATATTTATAACATCTCCCAACAAAAACCCAATGATCAATTTCACAAAATAAAGCTTGAATCATCAAAAACCCCAATTATGCATAGGTTCGAAATTTTCAAAGAAAAATGCATGAAACTTGAAAATAAATGCAAAAGGAAGGATAAAAATGTCTTACCGGCCTTAAAGGAAAAAAACCTTGCAAAAGTTTGGAGGACAACGACAAAAAATTTCTAAGGTAACCTTGACCGATCGAATGAGAGAGAAAAGTGCTTTTGAAAAGTTTGAAATAGTGTAAAACACGTGAAACCAAAAGTTTAAAAAAAACTCTCATTGCGACTTTTGATTGATCGAAACACACATTCGATCAATTGAAACAACCCGAGGCTTACCTAAATTTTTAATCGCAATTTCGATTGATCGAAAAACAACTTTGATCGATCGAAAATCTGGAAAAAACACATTTTTTGAAAAACACAACAAATTTTGTGCAGAAACTCCTCAAAGCATTGAATTTTATGAATAAAATGCATGAGTATGTTATGAATTGCTTTTCAAAAACACAAGTTTTAAACCCAATTTTCCCAAAATTAAGATTTTCAAACATTCTCCCTTTAAATTCTTAGGCATCAAATATGTTTTGCATAAAACTCAAGGTATTTTCAAACTTGGTTGTTCAGATCTAAAACACACACAATAACATATACAATGTTTAGTAAAGAGTAACCTGTGTAATGTGTGCAACTAGCAAAAGCTTGAGATACATGTGAAGTGATATGTGAATAGAAATCAAACACAAAGTCTACAAAATTCATCACATAGAATTTGAAAGAGACTATCACCTAAAGAGTTACATCATATAACTCCCACATCTCCTAGAACAAAAGTTTGCAATCATGTAAGTTTCTTGATTTTGTCTCATAATATACACACCAATTTTAATTGTTCAAAAATTTATTAAATAGCTGGGATAATGTACACACCAATTTTAAGCATTTAAACCGAGGCTACACCTTATGTTCTTTTTATGCATGTGCTATACTTTCATGAGCATAAAATTTTACGATATGCACTAAGGTATTCATGATTGGCTAGTGAATAGTGGTGAGATGGTTATTTATGCCTTTCTCAAAAGGTTCAAGTCTGAAAATCAAAGGCATGTGACTTTAAGATCAAGACAAAGTGATCATAAACTATAAACATCTTTCCCACACAACATGCACTACAAAACTTCAACTAATAAAGTGCAATAAATAAGCTCATCCAAGCTAAACAAGGTATAAAGACATGTTATGTGAAAATAAATTGATCAACCTTGTTTTCAAAACCAAGAAAATAAATACAAAATACAATTTGCTTCCCTTTTTCTTTTTTTCTTTTTTTTTTTTGAAAAGAAAAAACAAAAACAGTCTTAGAATGAAATGCATGAATGTTATGCAATGCAAATCCTAGAAACAAAAAGACAACAAAAACCAAAGAACAATGGTTACAAAAAGTAGAACAACGAAGTACAATGACCATATCAGAAAGACTCAATTAGATTGAGCCTTTTGCATCCAAAAATTTTTAGATGCACCACAAGCATTGGAATTCTTATTCACTTGGGAATGATTTCCAACTCCAGGATTGGAATATAGGTTTAGAGCCTTTACCAATTCACCAATGAGTACCATAGGATCTTGTGCTTGAGGCACAAGTACTTTTGGTTTGTTTGCTCTCTTAGCAGCTTGCAGTTTGTAACAGTTTGGACAAATGTGTCTAGACTTTTCACAAAAATGACAAACCCAAGCAGGCTTACCATGCAACTTGTCCTTAGAAATGGTAGACACCTTAGGTTTAGACTCTTTCAGATCAACCCTATTCTTCCTAAGAGGTGTGACCTCTACAGGTTTAACAGTCTCACTCACAACCTCACTTATAGGGGGTTCAAAGGAAGAAGAAGGAATAAAGTTTGTGGAATGGGGTGTAGACATAGAGATGCTTTCAACAAAACCTAATCCAAATTTGTCAGAAGGAGACTTTTGAACACTCAGCATATGATCAAGTTTAGAACTAGCATATCTAGCAACAAATAAATCAAGTTCCAAATTCTTAACTTTATCAAGCAAAAGCATATTCTCAGTTTTCACATTGTTCAAAAGTTCATTAGCATCAAATAATTTCACAAGCAAATTTTTCTTATCAAGCTCAAGAGATGCAATTTTCTTTAAGCCTAATTCAATATTCATGGCATCCTTTGCAACAACTTTGCAAAATTTATTGTAGGCTTCTTGAAGATCTGCATTCTCAGAGAGTTCCCCATCAGAAGGGTTCTCTTCAATAGACACACTTTCATTAACTACTGCAGTAGCAGTGAAAATAATGAAGTTTCCATTCTCATCACACCCAGACTCATCATCAAAAACTTCATTATCACTAAGGACCCATAGTGACATTCAAATTTCACGTGACCATACCTTTGACATCTAAAACACTGAGGACCCATAGAATTAATAGAAGATTGACCAACTTTTTCTCTAGGTTTTTCATTGTTGTTAACCTTAGTGGGATCATTCTTCCTAAAGTTTCTAGGTTCAGCAGTGTTCATACCTCTTGCCTTTTTGTTACTATTCCTAAGAAAGTTTCTAAAGTTCTTGGCAAGGTAAGCAATCTCAGTAGCAGAGAGCTCATTATCAAATCCACCAACATTAACATCATCAATTGTCTTAAGAGCCATTGATTTGGATTTGCCAGTTTTGGATAGGTCCAACTCATAGGACTTAAGAGATCCTACAAGTTCATCAGTGGGGATGGAGTCCACATCCTTGCTCTCAGTGATGGCAATCACTTTGGGTCTAAAATTCTCAGTCAAAGATCTAAGGATCTTCCTAATAATTTTAGGTTGATCATAGATTTCACCCAAGTTGTATGCAGAATTAACAATGTCATTAAGTTTAGCATAAAATTCATCAAAGGATTCATTATCAAACATCCTAATGCTCTCAAATCTAGATGTTAATTGTTGCAACTTATTGATTTTAACTGCCTTTGTGCCTTCATGCATAGTCTGGAGGATATTCCAAGCAGTATGAGCAACCTCAACATTAGAGATTCTCTCAAATTTCTCCATAGAAATAGCATTGAAAATAGCATTTATGGCTTTGCTATTGAAAGCGACTGCTTCTTTCTAAGAAGTTTGCCACTCACTTATAGGTGTAGTGGGCTTCTCCCATCCATATTCAACGGAGTTCCAGACTTTTTCATCAATGGATTTCAGGAATGCTTTCATCCTTACTTTCCAATAAGCATAATTATTCCCATTAAAGTGAGAAGGAATAACTAGAAAGTGTCCTTGTTCCATGACAATAGGGGTCAAGGATCAATTCAGAGATCCAAAGATCTACAACAAAAGAGCTACCTGCTCTGATACCACTTGATCGTTTTTAGACCCCTTAAAACACAATTGGATTAACCTAGTTAACAAGCCAAGTTATTACTTAGTCTAAATTCCAGATCTAGGTTATCACAATCAAACAATCATATCATGCATAGCGGCGGAAAAATAAATAACACAATGATATGATGACCCAAGAAAACAAAACTAGTAAAAAATTTGGGGAGAATTTAACCTAGCTATCCTCAAGGTAAACCTGAATCCATTAATGAAAGAATCGAAGTTTTACAATAGCGACTTAGACCATTAACATCCTATTGCTATCCACCAGTAGAAACTTATTGACACAACTACGTGCAAGGTCCGAGACCACAGACTCATTCTTTCTTGGATTCTCCAACAAGTACAAGTACACTCACTTGTGTATTTTTAAGCTCTTATGACAGCAACTGAATGATCATCAAGCTCTTGAAGAAATCTCCTTCTTGATAATCTTAAACTTGTGTGAAGGCAACCACCTCTCAGATCTGATAAGAGATTCACACACACAGTAAGTAGAGCAACCTTTAAAATGTGGCTAGGGTTTGCCTTTTATACCTAGGGCAAAACATAAAACCTTACACATTTTAATAGGTTAGGGCTAAGTTGGAAAAATCTGCAGAAAAAACATTCTGCTCGAGATTCAATTGATCGAGTCTAAGTTTCGATCGATCGAGCCAGGTCGAAAATCACTAATACTTCTGCAGCCACTCGATTCCAACTTTACATATAACACACACACTTTGAGTAAGTCTAAACAAGACTAACAACTGTTTTGATCATGATTTGCTAACATTACACATTAGAATTCTAAATACATTATTTCCTAAGTCTTTAGAACCTAACACCATCTTTTCTTGAGATATACTCATAAACTAGTGAGTCAATAAGAGTTAATTATTAAGTCAATTAAATAATATATAATAAATAAATAAAACAAATCTACCTTGTTATTGACACACTCCACACAAGATTCAGAATTTTTATTTTATCTTAATCTCATTGACACATTCCACACGAGATATTCAGATTTTATTTGATCTTAGTCAACCTTATCACCATGACGAGTGATCGTTGGAGTTGGAAATGTATAGCTGGTTTCTAAGCTTTATCATAAAAAAAATTATTTGATAGAAATTTTGAAAAACGTACCATTGGAATTTTTTTTTTCCTTGTAAACTCTGTACTTACCAAACTTCAAGATAATCCGAAATTAATAACTGCTATTTTATTTATAAAATATTTAAATTTTTTAAAGTTTACGTATTTTAAAATTATTCATATATAAAAGATGAATTTATGGTTCAAATATGAATAACATTTGATTGACATAAAATATAGTATGTGTGTAAAGAATATAGAAAATATGTATCCAACTGTGGAAATTTTAAAATATTAATTCAATAAAGAATTATTAAGTGGTATAATATTATTTAAAATTACAATAAGTTTAATTTATAAAAGTTTAACTTAGTTTTGTTGTCAATAAATAAGTTTAAACATAATGCTAATTATTCCAAACTAGTCGCTAACCCGTGCGATGCACGGGATAGTTAAATAAAAGGACAATTAACCAACATCACGTTAAGGTAAAAGAATTAGTGAGAGACTGATTTGTTCACCAAGAATTTAAAAGAAAAAAAGATTGATATAATAAAATCTAAGAAATTTAGAAATAGAAAATTGGGTTAATAATATGCATATTATAGACATTTTGTTAGTTAGCATTTAAAAAAAAAATGGATCTATCATAATTAAATAAAATACAATGGGAATAAATATTTAACTTCTATACTTTTCATTAGTTTAGAAGTGTTGTCTAACGTAGAATGTTATTGGGTTGTAAGAAAGATTTTTATAAAATGTTAATACCATATATATATGCTTATATTGTCAATGTCTCACTACAAGTACATAGTTACTAAAACCTACAAAGTAATTTACAATTCTTAAATTAATAAAGCAAAATTCCCAAAAGTTATATATATACACACACTCAAAATTGATATAAACTACAAAGATAAAAACAAATCTTATTTAGTCGTATTAATAATAATATAAACAATTCAAAACATGGAACATTATCAAATTTATAACACATAATTCCATTATCTTTTACGTTGAATCCAAACAAATAATTAATTGAAATTAATCCAAACAAATAATTAATCAACCAAAAATCAAAGCTTTAATTAAGAAAACAGAAAATCACATGAACCCAAAATAAAAATTCTCAATAAAGAAAAAACATATAAGGTAAAGAATTAAGATCAACCTACTAAGACGCAAATACCAAAAACCCCAAAACTTAAACCTTCCAAATTTTATAGAATCCCCAAATTCTACTTCAAAACCAAACAAAACCCTTCAAATTCAAAAAATTCATATATAATATACCAAATAAAAATTTACCACACCTTGGGTTGGAAGATATAGGTTGCAGCTTTGATTTTTCTCCAAAAAATAGAGATGCTTCATCTACTGTATATAATATAAAATAATTATTAGAAATTTCAACCCAAAAACCAAACCCACAAAAACACTATCAAAATATAGAGATTAACCCAAATACTTAGAAGAAAATAAATTCTAAATATAACAAAACAATAAGATAAAATAAAAATTTCAGGTACATATGAAAGCAAATAAAAAAGACAAAATCTACGTTTTTTTTTTTTTTTTTTTTAGTTGAGTATCTCTCCTTCTTATTTTTTTAATTTTAAAGTGAAGTTAAGTTTAGGGTTTTGAGATGGTAATTGCTAGGGTTTTAAGGAGAGAAGAGAGAGTCCTACCAGGAGTCTAAATAATATAAACAATTCAAAACATGGAACATTATCAAATTTATAACACCTAATTCTATTATCTTTTACGTTGAATCCAAACAAATAATTAATTGAAATTAATCCAAACAAATAATTAATCAACCAAAAATCAAAACTTTAATAAAAAAACAAAAAATCACATGAATCCAAATAAAAATTCTCAATAAAGTAAGAACATATAAAAATTTACCACACCTTAGGTTGAAAGACATAGGTTGCAGTTTTGATTTTTCTCCAAAAAATAGAAATGTTTCATCTGCCATATACAATATAAAATAATTATTAGAATTTCAACCCAAAAACCAAACCCATAAAAACACTATCAAAATATAGAGATTAACCCAAATACTTATAAGAAAATCAATTCTAAACATAATAAAACAATAAGATAGAATGAAAATTTCAAGCACATATGAAAGCAAATAAAAAAAGACAAAACCTATGTTTTTTTTTTTTTTTTTTTTACTTGAGTCTCTCTCCTTCTTATTTTTTTAATCTTAAAGTGAAGTTGAGTTTAGGGTTTTGAGATAGTAATTGCTAGGGTTTTAAAGAGAGAAGAGATTTTGGTATTTTTATGCAAAAAACGTTATTTTAGGTCTAGGTGATTTATTTCCTTGTTTTTAGGCTCTTTTAATGTTTTTTTAGGTCAAATTTGGTTCCTATTATGGTTAGGTATTAATTAGGGCTTATTTTAAAATATATTTTCTTGTTCATCAAGTTTTATGGAGCCCTTAAATAGGCCTCTAAGTTTGTATACGTTTTTCAATATTATTGTTATAAGATATAAAACCTAAAATAAAAAGAATCAAAAATAAAAAGAAAAAGAAAATAGTGATGATGTGGAAAATTATGAGAGCTTCAAAAGCTTCAGTTTTATATATATATATATATATATAGATAATCTGATCATGTGCTAAATATATGAAATTTTTGGATCTCTCTCTCTCTCAAATAGTTTAAACATCCTAAATTTTTTGATCACCCTTTAAAGCCCCTAGAGGGAGTTTCCAACTAATTCGCGGTTGGAAGTAATCACTCCACTCTGCTTGCAGTGGTGGCTCTCTCCATAGCCCGTCTATGGTCCTTCTTCGCTGTATGTGGCCTATATCCAACCTTCCACACACAATCCACCTGTTTCTTCTACCTTTCACAAATCTTCCTAGTCTCCTTACTCAAGCATCTTTATCTCTTTCCTCCAACTAATCCCACCCTTTCTTTTTTCCCGCATCTGGAAAACATCAACCCAAAAATCCAACCCTTCACATCTGACAAACATCAACACAACCCAATTTCTCAATATCAATTTCAAACATCTATCTCCCTAAATACCCTCTATCTCCTTTGCTTTCCCCATTATTTTTGTTTACATGCCAACATCTTATCTTCCCACCCAATCATGGAAACCAATACCAATAAACTAGAACTTACAATAATAACCCACAACCAAAAACATCCCCACTACTCAAATTCATCCCTTTCTCTCCCAGCAAAAACTGTGGCAGCCAAAGAACTGTTATCACTCGATCTAGCTGGTCATTTAATAGCATGCAAAACCATCAACAGAAACAAAATTATAGCAATCCTATCTAAAGCTCGGAAAACAACCAATGGTTTCTCAATGAATGATGTGAGAGACAACCTTTTCCTTTTCAGGTTCAATACTAAAGATGACAAAAAAACCATTCTTGACCTTGCCCCTTGGTTTGTTGAAGGATTTCTTTTGGTCCTCAAACCATGCAGTACCCTCACCTCTATTTGCAACATTGACTTCACTTGGTCACCATTTTGGGTCCTAGTACACAACCTTCCTCTTGACCAGATGTACCAAGAAAATGCAAACACTATTGGGAACTAACTGGGTAGGCTACTAGAAACTTAACTCCCAGCCAAGGGCATCCTTTGTTGGAACATGTTCCTATGCCTCAAAGTCCAGGTTGATGTTAATGAACCACTCCTTTGTGGCTTCTATCTAGACTGCCGTCCAAATCCAAATATGTGGATAAATTTCAAATATGAGAAACTTCACGATTACTGTTATGGATGTGGTAAACTTAGGCATGCTAGAAGCCAGTGTACATCGTCTATCCACCACAAAAGTCCTCTGCATCGTTTTCATCTTAGCCTTCGTGAATTTGGCCTTTGGATCAAAGCAGGCAACTCTGGCCTCAAGGCCTTCACCTAGATGGAATTTCTCAAAGAGGAGGCTGTTGATTCAAGCCGTCCTTTTTCAAACACAAGCATTACCCAGATCAATCACTTACCCCAAGGAACAAACCAAAACACTCCACCAACCTCCCTTAAGTCAAATCCCCAAGCCATTCTTCCCATAATTTCAGCATCACCCTCTGACACCTCCCACCCAAATCCCATATCCCTATCCCTTCATTCCCATTCCCCAACCACAAAGCTCTTGCCAAATCCCATCACCACCCAAAATCTCTCCGACAACACGCTACAGCCAGAAACATTTGGGAACTCTCTCCTTCCTACCCTTTTACCAAACATAACACATCTAAACTCTTGTATCCATAACCCAACAATCACAGTAGGCCCTTCTCTTAACCGAACCCAACATCAACTTGAGCCCACAATCTATCCTAGAGTCTCTAGTCCCCTCTCTTGGGCCTAACATCCTTGACACTAATTCATTAGGATCATGGCTCAAAGCTCCTAAAGCCCAATCTCGAGTCCTCCAATGGATCAGCCATCCCAACTTCTCGTGCCCTGACCTCTCTTCCCTCCAAATTCAAATCCCTATGGATACCTCCACAACGACCAAACAAAAACTCCCTTCATCCCTAGAAAATTCCAACAACAAAAAGTTGAAGTTGAAACTTCTACCACCTCCATCCTACCCTCCTTCAGTCGAGCATGTCCTCTTCTTCCATCTTGGTTCATACCCCCAGCATCTTAAAGCTAAACCCAAATGGAAGACATTGGCTAGAACCAAAACCCATCCCCAATCCACCACTTTAATTTCTGATCTGGTTTTACCTATGGCTGAGGAAAAGGCCTACCCATGCCCCCAACCCCCCCCATGAAGCTTCTTTCTTGGAATTGTCGTGGCTTTGCCCGGGATGCGGCAATGCAAAAATTCAAGGGCCTTTTGAGAGATGTCAACCCCGATTGCATCTTTCTTTCTAAAAAAAAAATTCCTAAATAAAAAATTTCTCCTCTTCTTACCCAACTTGGTTTTGTAAATATTATCTATATCAATCCAACAACAACCTCATCAATGTCATCATCTTTTCTGATCCCCCAAACACTCCCTGGATGCTTTTCCTAGTATATGGTCCTCCATACTCCTCTTAAAGCCAACTTTTAGAACAATCTCGAAACCACAATAAACTCTTTTGGTGGTGCTTGAGTGGGGATCGGTGATTTCAATTACATCCTCTCCCAGTCAAAAAAATAGGGGGGACGCCCTTTTGCCTTATCCTCCGATGGTGGTTTCTTTGGTTTCATCACCAACAATGGTCTCATCAAGGTAATAAATTTACTTGGTCAAACAAACATTCTGTTGGTACCATTAAACAGCATTTAGACTGAGCAATTGCAAATGACCAGTGGAGGCTTCTCTTCTTGCGAGCCAATCTCCTTCACCACCCCATTATTGCCTTTAACCATGCCCTGATCTTTCTCTGTACCATGGGGGAAGACCGAAACACACCTAAACCCTTCCGTTTTGAATTAATGTGGACCCGTGATCCCTCCAGCTTTGTCATTGTCAAATCCGCTTGGTCCAAATAGTTATTGGCACTCCAGCTTTTTGCCTTTCCCAAAAAATAAAAGAATCCAAATCCTCTTTGAAAAAATGGAACAGAGATGTCTTTGGCAACATCCACTTTAAAATCAAGACCCTTACTGATCAAATAAACACAATCCAAGACCTCCTTCCCTCTACTTCCAACTTTTCCTCAGAAAACTCTCTTTTGTGTGAGCTCAATGAATGCACGATTCATGAAGATATGCATTGGCGTCAAAAATCAAGAAATCAATGGCTGACCTCTACTAACCTCAATACCATATTCTTCCATCTATCCACATTATCCGAAGAAGGAAGAATGCAATTGATTTTATAAAAGATGAAAATGGTACTTGGCTGTTAGGACTCCATCTGGTTAGTGATTGTTTTATCAATTACTACCAAATATTTTCATCTCCCAACATACCCATCCAAGCCATTATATCGATCTCACGGATATCATTCCTTACTCTATATCCTTTGAAGAAAACAAAGACTTATGTGCCATCCCTTCTGATGATGAAATAAAATTTGTTGCTTTCAGCTTTGCATCTTCTAAATCCCCTGGTCCCGATGGTATGTCTGCCATTTTTTACAAATTCTATTGGGGTACTGTTAGCAAAGAAGTCATAGCCATGGTTCAATCTTTTTTTGCCAGTAGTCTCATGTTAAAAGAAATGAACCACACCTTCATCACTCTCATCCCCAAGACCCCTAACCCATCCACTATTCATAATTTCCGCCCAATAAGCCTTTGCAATATTTCTTACAAAATAATCTCCAAAACCTTAACCAATCGCCTAAAAATTCTCCTCCCTAAACTCATCACACCATGGCAAGCCCCCTCTATCCCTAGTAGAAACATCCAAGACAACTTAATCATCGCGCATGAAATTTTCCACACCCTTCACCAAAAACACATAGGCACTTCCGGAATGGCAGCCCTAAACCTTGACTTCGAAAAAGCTTTCGACAAGGTTGAATGGCCTTTTTTGCTCTCATTAAGCATTTTGGTTTCTCAGACAAATGGATTCAAATGATTAGTCAATGCATCTCTACACCATCCTTCTCCATATTAATAAATGGCTCTCCAGCAAGTCTTTTCACCTCTCACTGTGGCATTCGTTAAGGTGATCCCATCTCTCCTTTCTCTTTATTTTGGTTACTGATGTTTTGTCTAGATTATTTCTTCATAAAAAGGCTGAAGGTTCTCTCCAAGGCATCAAGATTACAAGAAACTTCCCCCCAATTTCGCATCTTATGTTTGTTGATGATCTTGTGGTATTTTCTTGAGCTAACCATGAAGACCTTGCGGCAGTCCAATCTTGCTTATCTCAATTTTAGACTTGGTCTGGGCTTTCCATCAACAAGAGAAAATTGACAATAACTTTTAGTCGAAATGTTCTGCCATCATCCAAAATCTCTCTGCGCAACCTGATTGGTTTGAACCAACCAACTTCCAAGAATTTCTACCGTGGGCTTCCCACTCATATCCAAAGAGGTCACCAAGCTTAGTTTTGGAAAAGATCAGCAGCAGAATTTCTGGTTGGAAAGCAAAGATTTTATAAGTTGCCAAAGAAACTCTTATAAAGTCTGTGCTATCCTCAATACCATATTATTGGAGGTCATCTTTTAAGTTACCAAAGTCTATTTGCAGCAAAATTGATGCTAGACTTCGAGATTTTTTCGGGGGATTTATTGATTCAGGTCACCATATCTATCTAAAAGCATGAGATTCTTTATGCAAACCAAAATCTACTGGGGGTTTGGTCGTGCTCATGACATCAACAATGCTCTAATATCCAAACTTGGGTGGATTATTGCATCTAATGCAGATAAACCTTGGGCCAACCTCCTATATTCCAAATACCTTTGTGGTCTTTCCTTCCTAACCTCTACCCTCCAACAAAACTCATCCTACATTTGGAAAAGCATTCACAAAAGCATCCCTTTGATATAAATTAAAAAAAAAAAAAAAAAAAAAAAAAAAAGGGCTATTGCTACCTTATTGGATCAGGTTCTTCGGTGAACATTTGGCATGACCCATGGATTCCCTCAATTCCATCCTTCACCCCAACCCCCATAACCTTGCTGCCATACCAACAATTGGTTTCTGAACTAATTGTTCCTGAAACTAGATAATGGAACCATGCTCTTCTCCACAACCTCTTTGACCATGATACAACCTCTTCTATTTAATAAATCCACATTCCTTTCACTCCAGTTGCAGATTCTATTATTTGGGCAAAATGTCCAAGTGGGAAATTTTCTGTCAAGTCAGCTTACCTTGCTGACCAAAATGCCATATTCACAAATTTTGGTCCCCTTACTACTGTTGAATGGAAGAAATTATGGTCCATGAAGTTCAATGAAAGACTCAAATACCACATTTGGAAAATTGTGTGGGATGTTCTCCCTACTAGAGAATTCCTTGCTCGAAGAATTGCTGGGTTGGATTCATCTTGTCCTCGATGTCATCATCCTCAAGAATCGATGGTACATGTTTTGTTTAAGTGCCTTTTTGCCATTATTGTATGGAGGCACACAAATATCCCCATCAATCTATCTTCCATCCCACCAAAGTCAGCATTTGAATGGGTTAAGTCCATCCTAAATCCTGTGTGTCTCCTTGGTCTCTGCCCATCAGTTGGCCTATCTTTCTCCCTATTAGTTGCAATAAGGTGTGACTGCATCTAGTGGAGCAAAAACAAACTGATTTTTGAAGACCTATCCAACCCTTCTAATCGGCTTACTGCTGACATCAACAGATCCTTCAAATCCCATTTTGAAGCATGACTGTCCATATCCCCTTCCACTGCCTCTCAATGGCACCCCTACCAACAGGTTGGATCAAATTTAATTTTGACGCTGCCATTAGACCAAATGCGACATTCATCTCTGTTGTTGGTCATGATCCTAATGGTATGATTATCTCAGTTTATACAGCAAAGGAACCTTCTCAATCCCCAGTTTGGGGCAAAGCCAAAGCTGCCTTCCTTACCATGTCCATAGCAATAAATCTTGGTTACAAGTTTGTGATTTTTGAAGGCGATGCCAAGTTTGTCATTGAGTCTATAGTTTGCTTATCTTCCGATCCTCCATGGGAAATCTCTTCCATTATCTCAGACATCTGCAACCTTTTTCCTTACTTTTCTGTTGCAAAATTATCTTTCTATTATCGTTCATGTAATGAGCTTGCTCATCATTTAGCCCATTGGGCGTGTATCTCTCCAAATTGGGGACCCTAATCCATCTCTTCCATCCCTCCATGGGTCTTTTGTAAGGAAGTTGATGGATCGGTTCCCCCATTGTTGTCTTGGCCTTTTTAGTAATATATCATCTTACTTATCAAAAAAATAAAGAAACAAAAAAAAAATAATAATAATAAAAGAGGGAGTTTCCAACTCATATTTGACTCAGACTAGTCCGTACCAGCTGATTTCCTCCTTCAGCTACCAAACCCCTGTATCTTCAAGATATTCCTTATTTAATACCATTCTATAGATTGTAAGAATGCTGTTTGGTCTAAAAACCATCCACATGTGCAATTTTGTTTTGTTTTATCTTTTTGTTCCGTCATGAGTTATTATTTCTCAATGACGATGCTCAGGTATAGCTTCACTTTGCAAGCAACCTTTGATGAAAAGATATTTCTTGGTAAGTGTCATTCACACTTCAATCATAATCAACCTTTATTTTATCATTTCCTCTGTCTCTCTTTCTCTCTCTCTCTCTCTCTCTGTATATATATATATATATATAGAGAGTTGGGTTCAAGTTAAGCAACGTAACACCATTCAATTTTTTTTTTTTAATTGATAGTTTTTTTTAAGTTAAGATAGCTTGATCCCGATTAATTAATTCAACTACCCAAGTTAATTAATTAGATTAAATTGCATGCAAATTGTGGAGACACCAACAAATCACCAAATAAACTAAATGCAGTGGAAATTAAATTAACATGGTGATTTATTGACAAATGTGGAAAACCTCTCGCAAGGCAAAAAACCTCCACTGGGTGATTTTAAGGTATCACTCTCAAGAATCCACTGATCAACAATCAAGCGGTTATAAGTATAAGAAATCTTACCACTACCCTGACCTATCTCGAAATACCAACTTATAGTTGAACCCTTGCTCCAATTCCCAATTGAACTTGATCTTGTTATAGCCTTCTTTCCTTTGTTACACAAATCTCCAATTTGTGACACATATCTCCAATTTGTGACTAACTCATTTACACGGATCCTAGTAGGTGGCTAACTCTAGCAACTTGAATGGTTGTTGGCTGTAAAGTTTTTCACTTCATCAACAATGAAGATCAGGAAGTACTTGGTCATAAAACCCTATGGTGTACAAACGCAATAGCTTCTCATAGAGAAAATTAAACTCTTGGTTTCTATTTTCATGTATGATGGCTTTTAAAATAAGCCTTATATATGTTTAGGGTTGTGAGAAAAGAAATCTAAAAAAATACATCCACATGAGCTGAAATTCAGATTTGGAAATTCTGAATTCGTAAAGCTAGATAGATCAAGCTTGTGTCAAGCTGCCCATTAAATCTCGATAGCAGCCTTCTATCGAGCTATCTGTTGAGTTTCAATAAAACAGCTTTTCTTCACTTGTTTCTTGGATCAATTTTCATGTCTTTAATACAACCACTCGATATGTATCAAACCCAACTTAGATCTACCCAATTTCATAGAAAAAATATGACCCTAACAAGTAAATTTTGACAAATCCAATGTTGGATTATATTATCTTCTTGTATTCTCCATGCTTGCAAAATTTTAAGATGATCAAAGATCAATAATCATGTCATCAATCAATTGTTTAAATTCAAGTATTTTTATTGTTTAAAATAATGCATAAAAGATGAGTTTAAGGATCAAATAATAAATAATATCCATTTGGTACGAAAATTGGCATGCATGATAAGAACATATAGAAAATGTAATCCAATGGTAAAATTTACTAAATATGAATTTAATAATAAATTATTTTTTGGTGTAACATTACTTAGATTGAAATCTTAAGGAGTATGTAATAGTATAATATACTCTTATAGATCGCACTTTTGAAGGGTTGAACTTTAATCAGTTTAGAAGTCTAAGGTGGTATTTGCTTTCTCAAAGTAGGAATGTATTTCATATCATATATAAAAGAAATTAAAATGGATGCACAATTGAGAATATATATTAGATTCTAATTGCATTCCAATTTTGTTTTAACTATCACTCCAATTATACCCTAATTTTGTATCAATTATATTTACATGCAAATTCATGCATCTAAAATTAGAAAATATAAAAGGACTTAATTAAAATTCACTATTAATGCAGGAGTTTAATGCATTACAATGATCATGAGGGTTCATATCACATGTGTCAATTTATTATTGTAGCTAAATGCAAATATGTCAAGTTCATTCAAATATTTGAAAATTGGATGGAAAATTAGTTAAAGATACATGCACATGCTAGATTTTAGAAGCAATTTGAAGTAGAAGCCATTTCCTCTATTAAATCTAGCATGTGATTAATTTGTTACAATTATATTATTCTAGCATGTGATAATTGTGACTTACTTATGATTTATCTCATTACCAATAACTAACCCTTGAGATAGGTCACAATAATTATCGATCGGTCAATCAAGAATCGCAGGTCCCTAATCCAAATCAAGCCCATTGAGCCGTCCAATCTCTAACATTTCATGCCCTAGCTGATATAGTATGAAAGAACTTATAAAGAAAGACAATATATACTTTTGGGGAGCTACATATTGTGCGCTTGGAGTTTCTATCGACAAGTTCTCTCACACCATCAGCCGAAAAAGAAGATTTCAAGACCGATGATCATGATGAAGTTCCTGCACTCCAATCACAAATATTTCTACTATGAGGAATTTTGAGAAGGTTCTTCAAGTCACAAACAATGTCTTCATTTAGGGTTTAGCTTACATCCAGTATTTTTTTAACTGGACATGTCTTTTTATTTTAAATATACAATGACAAGTAATAGTGTGTTTTAATCTCCATATTTTATTTAGTTAGTGGGTGACGTGGCAAACTCTCATTAAAACAAAAAGAGATCCCAATTAAAAAAGTACTGGAAATAAGTCAAACCCTTTAATGAGAAAAGAGTTCACTGTATAAAAATAAAAAATAAAAAATAAATAAATAATCCAAAATTTCAGAGCTACGATGTGGTCAATTAAGGTTAATTATGGTATAAAACTTCAATTCTTCTATATATGGTGGATATGTTTCCTTTTAAGGATTGGTGGTAATTGGTTAACCATAAACTAGTCGTGCAGTCATAATTGGTTAAATTAATCAACTTGACTTAAATTGGTTAATTTGACACAACTAGAGTCTAAAGACTCTAAACTCTCCAACAAATGTTAGTTTTGGTGCATTTTGTGCAAAATGTGTCTTGATAATGTGCTACACCTTTGGACATCAAACTTACTTTTAGAATTTCAACCCGTATTTGCAATCTCGATGGCTGCGCATCCATGCTTTGAATTGTTGCCTTAATAAGTTAATAGTGCAACATTTTTAGAAAAACTAATATGCTAAAAACTTATAATCTTTCAAGTTTCTAGGAACAAACTCAATATATTACTTCCAAAACACATTTTAATCCATTTGGACGGCGAATTCTACTGTAGTCCTTCGGCAGCCAAGAACAAGTCGGATTAGATTAACTGCAGCTAATAACTGTTGAATAGGTCTGAATTTATAGTACGAAAAACAAAGTATGACTTGTTATTTGTTAGAGTATCCAACTCAAAAAGTTTGTGGGGCCTCTAATTTGTTTGTCAGTTAGTTTTTCGTTTGTTTTTCTGTTGGGTATTTTCGGTAGGTTTCAGGGTGTTTAGAAAGAGTATGAATTATGATATTGATTTGGTGCTGAATTTAATATTCATTTATGTACTAGTACGTATGAATATATTAGCGTATTACGAGCAATAGTCTTCATCGTGTTATTTTTAATTTTTTCTCAGTGAATTCAGATGGCATATTCTCTCGTAGTACAATTCCGAGTTGTCATAAAACAACTACATAAGTTCATAGACAAACTATCAAAAAACACAGAATCTCAGTTAGAAACACAACTTCTTTCAGCCAAAGCAGTGGCAACTTTAGGAATTTTGTGTAGGGTGTTTCTATTCCACTTTGAACAAATTTCAGGTCATTTCGGGTGTTTCGGTAAATACCGGCCGAAATTCAAGATTTGGCCTTAAAAAAAAAAAAAACAAAAAACAAAACAAAAACAAATTTGCATTCTATACACCAAAAAATCTCGAAAGAAAAAAAAAAAAAAATGAACAAATGTATCTATACAATAAACTATAAGTTCATTTGAAATATTAATAAAATTATTAATTATTATTGTTTAGTTGTTTCATAAATTTGTTTGTCTTTTATAAACTATAATTTGTTGTATTGTTGTTTCATTAATTATTAAATTATTAATTATTGTTTAGCCTAACATAATTTAATTTGTTTGTCTTTTATAATGTATTAGTTAATTAAATTATTAATTATTGGTGTTTAGTTGCTTCATTAATTTTTTTTTACTAACTACTAGCAGTCTAGCTAGCACACACCCCAGTGTGCATTAGTACACACTAGCACACACCTCATGTGTGCACACACCCCTGCCTCTGCATGCCTTTACTTCCCCAATTCAAATATCCCACCCCTGACCCCACACCACACGGCCCCATGACCCCATTTACCCCACTCAACAGATAAGATTCACACAAGAGGAGCCAATCAGATAAATTCAACACTAAAAAACAAACTCACCAACACCAACTGACCAACATAGTGACACACGAACAGATAAAGTAAAAAAAAAAAAGAAAAAAAAAGGGGGAAAATAAATTAAATAATTATAAAGACTTAAAGAGAGAGAATCAGTTCAAAAAGAAAGAGAGCTCTCTCTCTCAGAACAGAACAATCCACACTCCACAGCAAATGAGCAAAACCCAAAGATTAAGAGAGAAAAAGAGAGAGAAGTAGTGTAAAATACCTTGAGGAAGGCCTGAGGGGCGGTGCCGAGGGCTGCGGCAGTACGTCGAGGCATCGGAGGCGAGGAAGGATTCGAGGCCAAGCGTCGATGTCACAAGCTCTGATCCGATCAAACTGATCTCCGATCTCCAATGGCCGATCCATCATCCAAGCTCTGTTGCTCGAGTTTTAGGCGAAGGCGCCGTCGCCGCATCGCGCCTATGTGCTTGATGATGAGGTTTTAGGCGGAGGCGTGCGTTGTCGTTGATGACTGATGATCCTCATTAGATGAGGTTTTTTTCTTTAGGTTAGGAAAGGTTTCTGATTTTAGGTTTTAGGCGAACGCGTATTTGTATTTTGTATTGGGTTTTGCTTTTTTTTTTTTTTTTTTTTTTTTTTTTTTTTTTTTGAGAATATGTTTTGGTTGGGCCTGTTGGGTATTTGTTTAGGATTGTAGTGGGGCTTTTTATTTGGGCTTGTTCTGTTACAATTTTTTTTTTTTAGATTTTAGTTCAAAATTTGTTTGGCATAAAAATTTTGAGGGTGTTCCTTTTTTTTTTTTTTTTTTTTTTTTTAAGGGTAAACAAATAAAAAATTTAAATTATTATATATAAAATTTTTTTTTTCAAGTCAGGGTGTTCCTGAAAACACTCTGGACTCTGAGTGGCATCGCCACTGGGCCAAAGCATTCATATACTTGTTAGCTTCATGGAAATAATGACTCATCTTCACTTAAGTGTGTGTGTGTGTGTGTGTGTGTGTGTGTATATATATATATATATCAAGGTAGTCAATACCGTATCGGTTGCATACCGGTATCGAAACGTCAACGTTTCGTACCGGTTTAAATGCCGATCGTACCGACCATGTACTGGCCATACCGGCCAATTTCAGGCAACACCGGAGGGTACAAAAAAAGTTTTTTATTTTATTTTTATTTTTTTTGTAATTTTTGAATTTTTGTTACTACAAAATGGTAACTTATTAGTATTATTTATTTTCTTAGTATGCAATAGTAACTTTTAAACTTTTTATTTTTTATATTGTGTTTTTTTTTCTTTTTCTTTTAATTGATACTAAAGTCTAAAACTATGAATAATTAGTTCTGAATTGAGAAAATGTTTTATGGTAAACTTTTATATTTATTATAATATATACACACACACATACATATATATATATATATATTTTATTTATTTATTTATAAATATAAAAAATCAATAAATCCGAAACGGTACACCGGTATTGACCGATTTCTGAAATATATCATACTGTTGGCCAAACCAGTACAGATTCCAGTACGGTATTGACTCTCTTGATATATATACTTTTTCGTTCAAGTTTGTAAAAGCCGGTGGGTCTGACCACGCTTTGTTTTTGGGTTGTTTGACCTTAGCTATCCTCACCGAGTCAAGCATTCGAGAAGCTTCCTACTGAAAATTAAATAAATGAAAGCCAACTTTATTTGAAAGTAAATAGATTTGAATTGTACTTATCAACCAAAAAAAAAAAAAAAAAATGAAACTAGCCAAACTGATAAACTAAGCTCTCCATGTCCTATCATAGCTATTTTTTAAAGGGTTTGTTTAATGGGTGCTCATCGATTATTTATTAATGAACAATTTTAAGAAAATTTTGATGCCACTCTTATAAAAAAAAAATTTATAAAAAAAACTGTTTCTTTTTTATTTAGTATGAAAAAATTATAAAAGTATTTCTTAGACGAGTATCCTTGAAGCATCCTCTAACAAAATCTTTTGTTAACAAAATCTTTTTGTTAACATTGCATCTTTCTTGCCAGAAGGGTCTTTAGACATCATTCTGGAATCTTAATTTGAATAGAATCTATAGATATCTACCTTCATGTTGTCGTTGCATAGAATTACCTCGAAAGAGCTTATAAAGTCAATCTCATTTTCTAAAGAATTAAAAACTAAAGGAGTATTTAAAAGATATCTCATCGGACAACATGAACTAAATTTTTTTTAGCTTCTGTTTAGCAAGATTCTTTTATGATAAGTAGTAATCTATTAAAGAAGAACCAAAAAGGACGAAGCCCAAGTAGTTGGGAAAACTTTGACTAAAGTTTTATGTATTTTTTTGGGCTCCAAATATATGGGAAGTCAAATCCCAGGTGAACCAAATTTCAACAAATATATTCAATATTGTAATATGAAAACTTTAAAAGAAAATTTCACAGATAGAATGAGAGGAAAAAAAAAAAAAAACCCCGCAGAAATCTATATTAAACTCACTGAATAAGATTATACTGAGGCCAAATTTTAATTGCAAAATTGGTTTTAGTCTTAAACTACAACCTTTATATCATTATTCAACATTTCTGGAAATTTTACAAGCATAAAGGATATAAGAAAAAATGTGATCTAATAATAGATTTGTCAAAATTCATTTCTAACCAAAAAATATTAAATGAGAATTTTTATGCTAAAATTTGTACTTTTATTTGAATCTAAGAAGTTGTTAGACTTGTTTTTATCACAAAATTATTAGGTTACTTAATTTAGCCTAATAAAATAACATATTCATAAATTTTTCTTTTCTCTTTCTCCTACAAAATTTGGACTGCACTGTACACACTTACACTTCACTTTTATATTTACAAATTTATTTTCTATACTATGAATAAGATATTAATTGACAAAATAATTAATTTTTATTTTTGTCATTATTGTTATAAGTCCAAGAAACTAGCTAGAATGCCAAGAAGAATTTTTTTTACAAAAAAATTATTAAATTAAAAAGAACAAGAAGAGATAGTAAATGTTAACGACGATGAAGAAAATTTTAATGAAGAAATAAGTTTGCAAAATGAAAAATATGATGATAGCATTGACTTGGATGCGGTTAATTAGGCAATATGATGAAAATGATGAAAATAAATTATTATTTTTGGGTTATTTGTAATATATTATCACTTTTGAATTTAAACAATTTGAATTTGTATGTTATAGACACATGCTAATTTGATTTATTTAGTTGGTTTGTTAAATATTATTACATAAGGGTGTGTTTGTTTGGAGGTGAAATAGGGTGGATGGAAAACTTTGGAGAAAAAATGAAAAAGAAAATTTTTTGAAGTGTGTTTGGTTGGGTGGGGAGGAAAGAAAATAAATGGTGGGGCTTAGTGTTTTCTCCCCAAGCATACCAAAAAGTTCTCTCCCTAAATTGGAGAAAAAACTAAAAGAAGAAAATGAGGCTACTTAATAAACAAAAATGCCCATGTGCACTTGCGCATGAGCAATTCGTCCAATTCCTTCCCCCCTTTTTTTATGATTTTTTTTTTAATAAATAAATTTGTTTTTTTTTTTTTTTTTTTTTGGTTTTGTCATTTTTTGTTTTAATTGACTATCATTTTTTAACATGAGTATATGAGTAAATTTATACAAACTCACTTTTTCCATCCCTCCACTTTTCCACTCCCAATCAAACAAAAAGGAGAGAAATTGAAATCTTTTCTATCATCCCACTTTTCTATCATTTCACCATTTTCTATCTTCCCACTTTTCCTCCCCTCAAACCAAACGAACCCTAAGTGATGAATAAATTAGTCATTAGTTGAATATATTCAAAATTTATAATGAATATACCCTTTATATGTATATATTTATAATGTTTTTATAATTTTATTAAATGTTTGTGTATCTTACGATACACAATACGATTCGAAACACAATACGGAAAAATTAAAAATCGATTCATGATATGATTCATGTTTTGACAACTATAATAGTTATTGAGAAATGCTAACGAATGCCCTTAGGGTATTGGTTAACAATCCAATTAAAGAAAGTTAAAAAAAAAAAAAAAAAAAAGTTTTCACAGCTTTTTTCATTTCCAATAAAAGTGGTGTCAAAACTTTTTTAAAATGGATTGTTAACCAATGCTCTAAGGACATTTGTTAGCATGACTCATAATTATTAATAGTTAGTATTAATATGTTTCGGGGTAAAATCTTTAGTCATTATGTTTACTATAGATGAGGAAAATAATCATGCTTTAACATGTAATATGACTTTGTGAAAAATCTTTAGTCCAGCTCAAGTTAATTTGTAATAAAAATGAAAGAACAAATTCAAAAAAAGATTAATATTAAGCTCGGCTCGACTCATTTTTATCTCTCTCATTTATGTTGAGAGCGTCGACCTCAAAGATCCAACGGTCGTTCAATTTTTGTTGACAATATGTGTTTTTCAAAGACAACATGTGGAGGAGGTTAGAAGAGAGAGTAATTAATAACTACTGGATATTTGAGGTTCTACCCAAATGTTAATATTAAAAAAAATAATAAATATATATAATTATTCAATTCTATCATCTTATATTCTTGATAATAGATTCATGGGTTTGTATTAGGTCCAGTGCTTCTAGTATATTGGACTCCGTCAGATTGTGACAAGTGTCCAAAAATGAACACGTGTCACTATCTCAACGGGTCTAGTGTCACTGGACATTAGACCCAAACTGCTATCTAGATTCATATTCATCATTCGAAACATAATAACCATAGATTCTTATTTTATTTTTGAATTTACTATTCACATTTATTGTGATATTATCAATTTGTAAACATTGTGTAATAAAAATTTATAATAAAAATTTATAAGTTTTAACGTTTTTAAAAACTCTAACCAAATAGGTCTTTAAATCCTAGACTAACCTAATAATTACTAGACTAACCTAATAATTACTAGATTAACCTATCAACGTTTAACGTAGGCAACATTTAATTTTCATATTCTACTTAATAAAGAACTGCTGATTCTTAAATGGCCTTATTTGCTTTCCATTCCTCTTTTGACTTCTTTTCTTGACTTCTAAAAGTAATGTTAGTACAAAGTTCTACCAGAAATACGTGTACTTTCCATTTTTTTAATATAATCAAGGAAATACATGTACCTTGAAACCAAACCAGAAACCTAACCAACCTATTGTTGACAGTGAAAAAATAACTAAATATACACTGCTCTCTACATTTTTCCTTTGCTTCCAAAACAAGGCCCTAAGCCTCGTTTGGTCACTTAATTTTGGATGTTATGTTGTTTTCAAATTCCTTTTAAGTATATTAGCTTCTATCATGTTCATTGCCAACGAAATTCTATTGTTTATTATAATCTTACTAGATATGCTAAACATGTCACAAGATTTTTGGTATAGATAGAAAATGTTCTATCACATCTTAATATTGTAATCCAAGCTTATATGACATTTCTTTAATTAAATTTTCAGCCTTCTTCTAAATAAAAAATAAAAAATAAAAAATAAAACAAAATAAATTTAATTAAATACACAATGAAAAATTAAAATCTTTTTCTTCGTAGCCTCCCATTTTTCTATCATTCTCTAATTTACCAATTTTCTCATATTTTTATTCAATTGAATACACTTAATGAAACAAACTCTTTGTGGAAGAATTCTTTTATTATTTTTTTAAAGAATAAGAAAATCAATTCATAAATGTGAAACAAAATTTCTTTTACCTAAGTACTATCCTATAGCTATAAGTGCGTCACACTTAAGAAAAGTCTTCTTGAAATAAATGACAATATTATGGTAGTGCACTTCAAAGTAGTATATATGGTATATATGGTACTGGTAGTATCGTGCCGTAGAGGGTTAGCCCATTAAGTTCATTGTGATGTGTGACTTGAACTAATTTAGTTAATCACATTATTATTTTTTTTCCCTTACATTTAAAGTGGATAATAAATAAAAATAAAATAATGTAATACTTGTTATGTGCTCACTTTTATATGATGTTATCTTTATTAATTTATTTTATAAATTTGTATTTTCTTATATAATAATGAAAAAAATTACTTCTAATATGCTATTAAAAAATTAGTTCTTAGAGCATTCCCATCAAAGCTTTTAAAAATTTTAGCATTCAGCATTTCAAAAAGTCACTTTATCAATTTTAACAACTCATTTTACAATACACTCAACATCAAAGGTTCTATTTTTTTACCATTTCGTTTAAAATAATATAAACTACTCATTAAAATAATAATAAACAACTACACAAACCGCCTTTTCCACCACAAGCATTAAAATAATAAATTTTTTTTTTTAAGATTGGAGCTACAGTGAGCTTTCATCTTTGAAAGCTCACCGTAGTTCAGTTGCTATTTTTTTTTAAAGTTTAGCATGTTTATTGTAACTTGCTTTTTGGTGCTTTTTACAAACTTGATGTTAAAATTTAGCATTTATAGCATTTAGCATTCTTAATGCCATTGATCTTCAACATATTAGTATATACTCTCTATATATAGGTCAGCCCCATGTATTACTTTATGCTATTTTATTTTAATTTATTTGAAATCATACTCTCTATTACTTCCTCAATTTGCAAGTCTTTTTTAATTACTCTACTAATGTAATTTTTTTTATTTATCTTCCTTTACATTTTTTCTTCTCTCAATGTGAATCAACTCATTTTTTCTCATCAATGTATTCATCACTCTCATCTAAATATGATTGAACTATCTCAAATGACTCTCCCTCATACTTTTATCAATAAGGAATGCTCCTATTTTTAAGGGAATTTTCTCATTTTAAATCAAATATTTCTATGTATTTACACTTATCCATTTTAACATTGTCATTTCAACCTAGCCAATTTTTCGAATATGTTGCTTTTTACTTCTTACTTCTTAGTAGTCCAACATTTACTATATATTGAAGCATGGAAGGGAACAAACTTGGCAACTTGGCACCTGAGTTATTAATGGTCTATCCCACTAAGGATCCGTTTGGTTGAGAGGATGGAAAAATGGGAGGATAGAAAATAGAGAGAGGATGGAAAAGTAGGAGGATAGAAAGTTTTTAGTTTCTCTCATTTGTGTTTGGTTGGAAGGGTGGAAAAGTGGAGGGATGGAAATTTTTTTTTTTTTTTTTTGAAAATAAAGTTTGTTTAAATTTACCATCACATCCTTATTAAATAAAACAAAAAGTAACACATCATACTTTAAAAAAAAAAAAAAAATTGTGTATAGATGGACACTTCATTAAAAAAAAAAAACTCAAAAGTGTTTTCTATTAAAAAAAATAAAAAAGCCAACACAAAAAATAAAAGAAGCCAACATGATAATAGAGAAAGAAAAAATCAAAGAAAAAAAAGAATAACTAATGGCATTACAGTAAAGTTAGCAAATCTATCTTTTCTATTATCTTATTTTTCTTCTAAAAAAACAATTTCATAATATAGACATGTAATGAAAAACTAAAATCTTCTTGAAGCACACATTTTTCTATCATTTCCTAATTTTCTATTTTTTTTTCCTTCCATTCAAATGATCCTTAAACATTCATCAATTAAATCAATAAATGTACATGTGGAACAAACTCTTTGTATAAGTTTAAGAAGAGTCAATTGGCAACGTCTCTAATAATTGAATAAGAGATTTAGGGTTCAGTTTTCACCTACATTAAAAACCGATTGGTGTCTTGATTTGATGATAAGAGTATAATCATCAAAATGAGACACCATAGGTCAAAACTTTATATAAAAATAAAAATTAAAAGCCATTATTTTTTCATTTTCTTTAATAAATAAGAAAATCAATTCATAAATCTAGAACAAAAAGTCTTCTACCTTAATATCCTAGACTAACATATAAGTGGATCATACCTAAAATAAATAACACTCACGGGCTTTCATTTGTTTTTTGGTAACCTAATTAGTACGTAGTAGACTTCCAAGTTCCAATTAGTATGTAGTATCGTGCCTTAGAGTGTGTTTGTTTAGAGGTAAAATAGGGTATATGGAAAACTTTGGAGAGAAAATGGGAAGGAAAACTCTTTTTAGAATATGTTTGGTTAGGTGGGGTGGAAGGAAAATAAATGGTGAGGTCAAGATGTTTTCTCACCGAGCCTACCAAAATGGGAAGAAAACTGAGAGGGGAATGAGCTTCCAAAAATAATTCTCATGTTGGATTTCACCTCCAACGTGTTGGCTCTCTCTCTCTCTCTTAATGTGTTGGCTTCTTCTTTTTTCTTTGATTTTTTCTTTCTTTGTTAAGTGTTGACTTATTTTTTCTTTCTTTTTTTCCTTTTTTTTTTCTTTGATTTTTTCTCTCTGTTATCGTGTTGGCTTCTTTTATTTTTTGTGTTGGCTTTTTTTTTTTTTTTAGAAAACACTTTTGGGTTAATTTCTTTTTCTTTTTCTTTTTTTACTTTAATGAAGTGTCCATCTATACACATTTTTTTTTTTTTTTTTTTTAAGTATGATGTGTTACTTTTTTTTTTTTATTATTTAATAGGGACATTATGGTAAATTTATACAAACTTTATTTTCAACAAAAAAAAAAAAAAAAAAAAATTTACATCCCTCCACTTTTCTACCCTCCCAACCAAATACAAATGAGGGAAATTAAAAACTTTTCTATTCTCCTACTTTTCCATCCTCTCTCTATTTTCTATCCTTCCACTTTTTTATCCTCCCAACCAAAAGGATCCTTAGTAGGATAGACCATTAATAACTCAGGTGCCAAGTTGCCAAGTTTGTTCCCTTCCATGCTTCAATATATAGTAAATGTTGGACTACTAAGAAGTAGGAAGTAAAAAGCAACAAATTCGAAAAATTGGCATGGTTGAAATGAGAATGTTAAAATGGATAAGTGCAAATACATAGAAATATTTGATTTAAAATGAGAAAATTCCCTTAAAAATAAGAGTATTCCTTATTGATAAAAGTATGAGGGAGAGTCGTTTGAGATAGTTCAATCATATTTAGATGAGAGTGATGAATACATCGATGAGAAAAAATGAGCTGATTCACATTGAGAGAAGAAAATAATGTAAAGGAAGATTAAAAAAAAAATTACATTAGTAGAGTAATTAAAAAAGATTTGCAAATTGAGGAAGTAATAGAGAGTATGATTTCAAATAAATTAAAATAAAATAGCATAAAGTAATACATGGGGCTGACCTATATATAGAGAGTATATACTAATATGTTGAAGATCGATGGCCAACTCAAAAAAATTGAGACTAAGGCCAGGTGGTGGCGGTTATTGTTGTTGTTGTATGTAGACATGCATAAAAATATACTTATATAGATTTAAAATTAGATTGTGAAAATTTGTAATCAAGTTCATAATCAAGAAATCAAATTATTATTTGTATAATTTATTAAGAAAAATTATTTTTTTAATTAACTCAAATAATATAATTTCAATTATAATATAGTTATTAACAGCAAGCATCGATATGTTTACAGGTAAAATCTTTAGTCATTATGTTTACTATAGATGAGGAAAATAATCATACTTTAACATGTTATATAACTTGTTGGTATATCTTTAGTCCAACTCGACTTAATTTATAATAAAAATAAATGAACAAGTTCAAAAACTTTAATATTAAGCTCGGCTCGACTCATTTTTATCTCTCGTATTTATGGTGAGAGTGTGGACCTCGGATATCCAACGGTGGTACAGTTTTTGTTGACAGTAAAATAAAAAATTGAAATGTGTTTTTCAAAAACAACATGTGGAAGAGATTAGAAGGGAGAGAAACTACGTATTGGATATTTAAGGTTCTATTCAAATTTTAATATTAAAACAAATAAATTAATAGATATAATTATTTAACTCTATCATCTTATATTCTCGGTGATAGATTCATATTCATCATTCATAGCATAATTACCATAGATTCTTATTGTGTTTTTGAATTTACTATTCACATTTATTGTGATATTATCCATTTGTAAACATTGTGTAATAAAAATTTGTGATAGTTTTAACCTTTCTAAAAGCACTAACTAAACGCTAAAGGCTTTTGTAGCTGAATTGACACCTTTTCATGTACAAAGGATTCGAGCTGCGAAGTTAGCAGCATGTTGTAATTATTTTTTTAAAAAAAATAGCATGTTGTAATTATTTTTCAAAAAAAAAAAAAAAAAAATACTCTAACTAAACAGGCTCTTAATATCCTAGACTAACCTATCAACATTTAACGTAGGCAAACCTTTTTGTTATTCTAATTAAAGAACTGCTGATGATCTTAAATGGCCTTAATTGCTTTCCATTCCTCTTTTGCCTATCAACATTTAACGTAGGCAAACTTTTCTTATTCTAATTAAAGAACTGCTGATGATCTGAAATGGCCTTAATTGCTTTCCATTCCTCTTTTGCCTTCTTTGCTTGACTTCTAAAAGTTCTACCAGAAATACGCGTAATTTGAAACCAAACCACAAGACTAACTAACCTACGATCGGCAGTGATTAAATACACCCAGCCTTAGCAAGCTTATTATAAAACCCATGCACCTCTACGACTTTATGAAACCACATCAACTCCAATGGCCACACTACTTTTGTACCCAGAGATACTTGTAGCAATATTTCTGTACTTCCTTTTTCTTTGTCATTTGAGATGGAACAAAAGCCGAACCATTACAAATTGGCCTGTTGTCGGAATGCTCCCAGGCCTTCTTCAAAATGCATCCAATGTGCACGAGTATATTACCTGGCTCCTAAAACAAAATGGGGGCACTTTCAAGTTTAAGGGTCCTTGGTTCACTAACATGACCTTCATGGTCACGAGTGATCCCATGAACATCCACCACATGTTCAGCAAAAACTTTTCTAACTACACAAAAGGGCCGAAGTTCCAGGAAATTTTTGATGTTCTGGGAGATGGGATTTTCAATTCTGATTCTGAGTCGTGGAGATATCAGAGGAAGCTGCTTCAGTCATTGATAATGCACAGAGAGTTTGAGTCGTTCTTTCAGCAAGTTGTCAAGGGAAAGGTGGACAAGAGCCTCATTCCAGTTCTTGATCATATCTCAAGTTCCGGAATTGAGGTGAATTTACAAGACATTTTTCAACGGTTCACCTTCGATACTGTTTGCTTAGTGGCTTTGGGTATTGATCCAAATTGCCTCTCCATTGAATTCCCAGATGTTTCCCAAGCAAAAGCGTTTGATCAATTAGAGGAATGTCTGATTTACCGACACATTGTTCCAGAAAGTTGTTGGAAGCTACAAAGATGGCTTCAAATCGGAAGCGAGAAGAAGTTAAGCAATGGTTGGAAAATTTTAGATCAATTTATATACAAATGCATCTCATCCAGGCAAGAAGAACAAAGCCAAAGTAGAGCCCCAAAGACCGAGGTAGAAAAATTCAACTTGTTGACAGCTATAGGGGAACTAGTAGAAGAAATTGATGGTACTATAAAATCCGACAAGTTTCTACGAGACACAGCAATTAATCTCATAGCAGCTGGGAAAGATGGTATAAGTGCAGGCCTCATTTGGTTTTTTTGGATTGTTGCAACACACCCATATGTAGAAGCTAAAATTCTAGAAGAGATCAAGGAGCATTTATTTGACAATGGAAAGTCGAAGGATTTGAACATAGATGGACTAAGTAAGCTAGTTTATCTCCATGGAGCAATATGCGAAACGTTACGCCTTTTTCCAACTATACCTTTCGAGCACAAATTTTCAGTTCAATATGATATTCTTCCTAGTGGCCACTCTATCAAGCCAAATACAACAATCTTATGCTCTTTATACTCAATGGGAAGGATGGAGAGCATATGGGGTGAAGATTGCTTGGACTTCAAGCCAGAGAGATGGATTTCAGAGAGTGGAGGAATAGTGCATGTACCATCTTTCAAGTTCATAGCATTTAATGCAGGACCGAGGACTTGTATAGGTAAGGATATAGCTTTCATTCAAATGAAAATAATTGCAAGCGCCATCATTTGGAATTACCATGTTCATGTGATTGAAGGTCATCCTGTTTCACCGAGTATTTCCGTTCTTCTTCATATGAAACATGGTTTGAAGGTGAGGATTAGTCAGAGACAAGCTTGACAAAGAAATTTTAGTACCGGCTAAAGTTGCGTTTACGGAAATAATCACTCATGACCCATCAAATCAACTTCGGCTATATATGTGTTTTCTTATTTAGTTTTAATTGTTTTTCATTGTAATTTCTATAAGTGAAGGTGACGTATTAATCCTAAATAAATGCCTTCTGAGTCTTGACCCTTTCACGACAATAAAGAATTTCCCAAGAAATCGAATCAGAAAATTGAGATGGAAAAAGGGATTAAATTTAATAAAAATATGGTATTAAAGTCCTTATTTTAACACTGTTCATTTGGTACTCGTGTCGTGCGCAATACTAGAGTTCTACAATTTAACTATAGGTAGAAAGCATGTATACTTCATTTTTGCTCAAGTGCTTGTTTTCGATCTGTATCCATAACAAAAACTTCTAGGATAACTCCACATGTGTATCCTAATACTTTTTTATTATAAAAAAAAACTAACGATACATCCAAGATATGCTCCTCATATAGCCTAAATACGGGGACATTCTGGTATTTTACACTTTTTTTTTTTTTTTTTTTTTAAATTTGGCAATATGCCCTTGTTTTCAACCTATATAGGTATGTGCCCTTGTTTCAAAATTCGATTACCTTAAAATCAAGTTTCAATGAAAAACTCGATTGGTTTAAAATCGAGATATGCCCAATTAAACTTATAAAAAAATAAATAAATAAATTGCATATAACTTGATTTTATGGAGATCGAGTTCCAAAACGCCACTATAGGGAATAAAAATGCCACTATAGGGCTTCCTGAACCTGCCATGGGACAGTCACACTTAGGAAAAAAATTTTTTGCAGGAAAACGCCGCTATAAGGTTTTAAAATGTCACTATAGGGCTTAAAAACGCCACTATAGGGCTCCTGAACCTGGTATGGGGTGATCAAACTTATAAAAAAAAAAAAAATTGTAGGAAAACGCCGCTATAGGGCTTTCAAACGTCACTGTAGGGCTTAAAAACGCCACTATAGAACTCCCTGAACCTTGTATGAAGCGATCACACTAAAATTTTTTTTGCATGGAACTTGATTTCCAGGAACTCGAGTTCCATGCAATTTTTTTTTTATTTTTTTTATTTTTTTATTTTTAAGTTTGATCGGGCATAACTCAATTTTCTACAAATCAAGTATTTAATTGAAACTCGATTTTAAGGTAATTGAGTATCGAAACAGGAGAACGCCCTTATATAGTTTGAAAACAGGGGCATATTGCAACAACAACAACAAAAAAAAAAAAAAAAAAAAAAAAAAAAAAAAAGGGTAAAATGCCAGAATGTCCCTAAATACGGTAGTAACCTTGCCCTATGATTGTGAAGTGTATGCTTAAATACAGTAATGCAAATGGACTGATTTTATTATCCATTATAACTCTTAAATTGATATATACTTAACAATATATTAAAACTAACCCTTAATGAAACATAAAAAAATATATTTAATAATTAATTAATATACGTATCACCTCCGTATCATGACTTAATTTTTAGAAACCTAAGTATCGTCGTATCCCATATCGTACTGAACCCACTCCCATGCTTCTTAGATGTTCAATCAATATAATAAAAAGTAAACTCATTTAATTAAAAAATTATAAACAAAGATGGGTGCGCTAGTGGTGATTTCTTTTGAAATCATCGAAGGTGTTACCAAATTTACAAAAATAATGACCACTCACTGGTACTAGACTCTGGAGTTGGTACACGGTATCAAACATTCAATGTAATTGTTTTTAATCAATATTCACATTGCCAATTTTTGAGAGAGAGAGAGCACATGCATACAAAACTTTTTTCTTTTTTCTTTCCCTCTCACCATTGCTACATCAATGAGAGGAAATTATTTCCATCACTATCTTCACCATACTTGAGTGTTTAGATTTGTTTGGAGCAAAGAATCATTAAAGCAATACCACAAATCCTAGAAGACTTGGTTTCTTGCAGTTGGGAAACTCAACTCATCCAACAGCTAGATGAAGAAATGACTTGGCATAGTCAATTATCGAACTTGGAAGACTCAAGTACTAGGCTAGCATTAGGGTTTATTCTATATTTTGTACTACAACTATTCATCTAGTGGATTATGTATGTTTTTAGACCCCTTAAACACAAGTTATTTAACCTAGTTATTTAGCCAAGTAATTACTTAAATAAATTATTCAGATCTAGGTTAACACATTCAAATCATATCATGTAAATAATGCGGAAAAGTAAATAACACAACAATATGATAACCCAGGAAAACCAAACCAATAAAAAACCTGGGGAGGATTTAACCTAGCTATTCTCAAGATAAAACAGATTCACTATGAAAGAATTAAAGTTTTTACAATAAGACTTAGACCACTAACATCCTATTACTACCTCGTGTAGAAAACTTACTACCACAACCACGTGACAGCTCCGAGTCCACGAACTACTTCTTTCCTTGATCCACTGCAACCACAAGTACTCCCACTTGTGACTTTGAGACTTCACTCAAAGGTTTCAGATCTCCTTTAAATTCTTTATGCAGCAACTGAAGCGATCACCAAGTTTTTGACATGAATCAGTGTGTATGAAGGTAAACACCTCTAGATCTCACAAGAAATTCAACACACAGCACATCTACAACCTCTAAAACGTGGCTAGGGTTTTTCCTTTTATACTTGGAGTAAAATATAAAACCCTGCACGTCAAACTGGGCTTGGGCTGAGTTGCAAAAATTTGCAGAAAATTAATTTGCACGAGGTTCGATCGATCGAGTCTAATTTTCGATCAATCAAGCCTTGCAGATTTAGCCAATAAATCCTGCAATTCACTTTATTCCAACTTTACAAATAAACACTCTTTGAGCAGCCTAAATCTAGAATCTAAGTTTTGATCATGGTTTGTAGGAATGGCAGCCAGTCGGGTTCGAGCCGGGTTTATTTATACTCGAACCTGACCCGCAAGCCTATATCCGTTACCTGAACCCGACCAGGTTAATAAACGGATTTTTTTTTTTTTTTAGGCTCCAAACCCGACCCATCGGGCCCCGCCCACTTTAGGGCCCAATCTTAAGTCCTAATGGCCTAAATCGTGGCCAAATTTTTTTTTTTTAATTTGTAATTAATTTAATAAATCTCAAATTTCTACATTAATTTCATTTACAATAATTATTTTGGATTTCTACAATAATTTATATTTCAAATTTCACAAAAATCTACAATAATTTACTTTTTGATTTCTCATTTTCCCTTTCAAAACACAAACCCAAATACATAACTCACAAACTCAAAAACAGAAATCACAAGAAATAATACATAAAAATCACAAACCCATACATAAATCCTGTATACATAACCCAAATACATTAAAAAAAATCCTTCCTAGCAACAAGATTTGCCACAAGTTCAAATATATACAAAATAAATCCCTCAATCCAAATTTGGGACCATTACACCAAGTTCAAAAATCTAAAAAATAAATCCCACAAATGAATGTACACAATAATAACCCTTTCAGGCACCAAGTAACGAACCTAAAATAAATAATAATAAAAAAGGAGAGATCTTGGCAATGGCAGATCTTGGTGGAGGTGGCAGATATTGGCTGAGCTACACTTGGAGAAGACAAATCGGAGCTCAGAGAAGACAAAGAAAGAGAGAAACAAACCTGTGACGATCTTGAGACCGGTGGTGACAGAGCTTGAGACTAACGATGACAGAGCTTAAAGCCGGCGGTGAGACTATGTGATGGCAGCGGTGACAGAGGTCAGAGCTTGAAGATGAGTTCGTGAGTGAGAGTGAGTGAGAGAGGGAGAAGAGGTTGAGTCTGTGAGTGAGAAAGGGAGAAGAGAGTAAGGCTATGAGGGAGAGGGATTGGGAGTGGGACGGCTGAGTGTGGAATATGAGAGGAAGTAGGGTTTTTTTAGTTTATATATATATATATATATAGGGGTTTTTGGGTAATTATATACTTAAACCGGTTGAGTCCGGGCTGGGAATGACAAAAACCTGGACCCGACCCAAACCCGCTTCGGGTTTTTTTTTAAAGACCCATACCTGACCCTATTATTTATTGGGCTGGGTAATATTCGATTCGTTAGGGTTGGGCCGGACCAGGTATCCGCAGGTCGGAATTTTATTGCCATCCCTAATGGTTTGCCAACGCATTACACATTGAAGTTCTAATACATTTAGTTCCTAAAGTCTTAGAACCTGATAAGATTTTAGAAACTTTTGAAGAAATGGATAGTAGAAGAGAGGTAGAACATTAGAGAATTGGAGATAGATGAGAGTTAGAGGTGAGGATTAGAGAGAAGATAGGAATGAGAATGTAATTCTTTATTATACATCCAAAAACTCAGTACACCCTTCTGTTTCCCCCCTTTTATACTATTACAATTCCACACTCTCCATATAACAACTAACTAACTACCAGCTAAGATAACTAACTACCATGACTTCAACACAACAGCTAATGACATCATATAACAACTAACTAACTGCCACTAACTAATCTTGACAGGTAACACAGCCACTCAACTCTTATCAATTCCCTCCCCTTAAAAAGACCTTGCCCACAAGGTCCATCCTTTGCCTCCCCTAATAGTCACAAAACCTTGCCCACAAGGTGAGGAAACTGTTGTTGCAAGTTGTAGAGTGACTCCCAAGTAGCATCTTCAGGAAATTAACCATGCCACTGAACCAAGACTTCAGTGATAGTTCTAGATCTTAGCTGTTTGGACTAGTGTTGAAGGAGTGCAACTGGTTCAGAATTAAAGACACCAGCAGAAGTAACAGGAGGAAGAGTTGGGACTAGAACCACATTTGAACCCAACTTAAGTTTCAAGCATGATACATGAAAAACTGGATGGATGGAGCAATCAGTAGGCAAAGCAAGTCTATAGGCCACTTGACCAACCTTTTGCACAATTTGGAAGGGCCCATAGTACCGAGGAGAAAGCTTATTGAATCCCATAAGCCTCAATGAATGCTGCCTATAAGGCTGGAGCTTCAAATAAACCCAATCACCGATATTAAAACTTTTATCAGCTCTATGCAAATCAACCTGAGATTTCATCCTAGCTTGAGCAGAAACCAAATTCTATCTAAGCAAGGAAATGAGGTCCTGTTTGTTCTGCAGTAATTGATCCATAGCTGCCACTTAGGTAGCACCAAGAATATAGTCCAACAAGTTGGGAGGAGGGATTCCATAAAGAGCCTCAAATGGGGTCAGCTTGGTTGAAGTATGGAAATTGGTGTTCAACCAATACTCAGCCAAGTGAACCCAATCAGCCCAAGCACTAGGTTTGTCACCAACAAAGGCTCTCAAGTATTGCTCTAGGCTCCTATTCACCACTTTAGTTTGGCCATCAAATTGGGGGTAGTAAGCTGAAGACATAGCTAACTTAGTACCCTGCAACTTGAACAACTCTTGCCAAAAATGGGCTGTGAAAACTGTGTCTCTGTCACTCATAATAGTCTTAGGCATACCATGAAGTTTAAACACATCTTTCATAAAAACTGCAGCTACCTTGGCAGTTTTGTAAGGATGAGAAAGAGGAATAAAATGGACAAATTTAGTCAACTATCAACTACCACAAATATCACTTCATAACCATGAGACTTAGGTAAGCCCTCAATAAAGTCCATACTGATATCAAGCCAAGGTTTGTCAAGAATAGGATGGGGCTGTAATAAACCAGCAGACTTAGAAGTGCTCACCTTGACCCTTTGGCAAACCTCACAGCATTGGACATGGGATTTAACATCCTTAACCGTACCTTTCCAAAAGAAGTCCTGCCTAACCCTATGGAGGGTCTTCAAGTAACCAAAGTGACCACCAAAAGGAGAATTGTGAACATGCTGCAACACTAGAGGCTTCAATGGTGAACTATGACTGAGGAAGACACGACCCTTATAAAAAAGAACCCAATTATGAAGAGTGAAACCAACAGGGGCAAAATCTTCAACAGCCAAAACATCAAACAATTGTTGATACTTATGATCAGTAGCATAACTATCCTTAAGAATGTCTAACCAAGAAGAACAAGGAAAGGAAATCAGGAAAAAATAGCCAAAATTAGAGTCCTCCAACCTTCTTGAAATGGCATCAGCAACCCTATTCTCTCTCCTATGCTTATATTCCACCAAAAATGAATACCCCAACAACTTAGTGATCCACTTGTGTTGAGTTGGAGTACCAATCCGCTGCTTAAGCAAATACTTAAGACTTTGGTGATCAGTCCTGATGATGAAGGGTTTTCCAACCAAATAAGGCCTCTACTTCCTCATTGCTTTCACTAAAGCCAAAATTCCTTTTCATAAGTAGATAAGTGTAGACTCCTACCCTTCAAAACTTCACTATGATAAGCCAAAGATCAATTATCCTGCATTATAACAACACCGAACCCCATACCTGAAGCATCACATTCAATTACAAAGGGCTTAGTAAAATCAAGTAGTGCCAGTACATGAGGGGTAGATACAACCACCTTAAGAGCAGTAAAAGCCAAATCAGCTTGTGGAGACCATTGGAAGGCATCTTTCTTAAGTAATGCAGTTAAGGGAGTTGCAATGACTGCATAAACCTTAATGAACTTCCTATAATACCCAATTAAACCCAAGAAACCCCTCAAGGCCTTCACTAATGTAGGAATGGGCCAATTTTGCATGGCATCAGTCTTCTTAGGATTAGTTCTGACCCCTTGGCCTGAAATTAAATGCCTCAAATTCTCCACCTTTTCACAACCAAAAAAACACTTGCTTTGCTTAGCATACAATTGATTATCAAGCAACACAGTCAAAACCATCCGCAAATGAGAAACATGCTGCTCAATAGAACTACTATACACCAATATATAATCAAAGAATACTAATACAAATTTCCTCAAATATGGTTTGAACACTTTATTCATTAATGATTGAAAGGTGGATGGTGCATTAGTTAAGCCAAATGGCATAACTAGGAATTCATAATGGCCTTCATGTGTTCTAAAGGCAGTCTTATGAATGTCCCCTTCCTTCATTCTAATTTGATGGTAACCAGATCTAAGATCTAGCTTAGAAAAGATCACAGCACCACTCAATTCATCAAGTAGCTCATCTACAATAGGGATAGGGTACTTATCCTTAACTGTAGCCTTATTCAAGGACCTATAATCAATACACATTCTCCAACTTTCATCAGCCTTCCTTACTAATAACATAGGTGATGAAAAAGGACTATGACTGATTCTAATATAGCCTGCTTCAAGTAAATCATGAACAATTTTTTCAATTTCAGTTTTTTGATAGAAGGGATACCTATAGGGTCTCTCACAAATAGGTTCAGTACCCTCCTTCAAGACTATCTGGTGCTCATGTCCTCAGGGAGGAGGCAATGCAATAGGCACTTCAAAAACCTTGTTGAATTCTTGTAACAATTCAGTAACGGCTCCATGTTGCTGTACTGGTGTGAAGGGAGTAGTGCAGGATATGATTTGCAGCAGTAGCCCTTTCTTGATGACTGGTTTAAAGAATTGGTCAGCCTCTTAAAGAGTGAGGCCAGATGGTTGCAATCCTCTAAACAGAATTTCCAATCCCCTAATACTGAACTCCATGGCCAATTTCTTGAAATCCCACTTAATTGGTCCAAGAGTATATAACCATTAAGTACCAAGAACCACATCACAGTCACCCAAAGATAAAACATTTAAATCAACTTGCAAATCCTGACCCTGAATTCTGAGATTAACCATATGGCAAGCACCTTGTGTTCTAAGCACTTCTCCATTAGCCACCTTAACAGTGAAACTTTCTTGAGTTGACAATGGCAACTTCAAGGATGACCTTGAAGAAACATCCAAGAAATTATGAGTACTACCACTGTCAATCAAGATAAGCACATCTTGATGATTAATTCTACCCCATACTCTGATTGTACCTGGAGAAGGACTTCCAAGTAAGGCATAGATAGTGATTTTTGCACACCCTGCCATCTGTTGCTGCCAATCTATTGAAGCATTATTCAGCACTGTCCTTTCAACCTCAAGCACCTCTTGCTCACTTCCCTGGCTGTTCTGCTGAAACCCTTCCATAAGGAAGATCTTTATTATCTTGCATTGATGTCTCACATGCCATTTATCCTCACAATAGAAGCATAACCCCTTCTTCTTTTGATCCCGAACCTGCATAGTAGTAAGCTTCTACATAATTAGTTTGGTAGTCTTCAAGTCATTCTTGATTGGTGGGGGACCCAAAATTGAAGGCTTGGACACTTTACCCCATGGTTTGACATTCTTCTAGCAAGCAAGAAGATATTCTTCTTGTATTTTGGCTAGACCAAAGGCTGCATTCAAATTTTGGGGATTCAGCATTTTAATTGGCAATCTAATCTCATCCCTCAATCCACTCAAGAAATAGCTGAGTCTGTGCTTCTCAGATAGTTCCTTAATTCGATTGGACAAAGCTTCAAACTGTCCCTTGTAAGCAGATACAAACCCCACTTGCTTCAATTTTGTTAGAGTTTCCGCTCTAACAAAAGCCTCCCAACTAGTAAAAAGACCAGTTTCCTCTACATCTTGAAACCAAATCAAGGCCTTATCTTCCATGTGATATAAGGCTAATAATATCTTTTGGTTGACTGGGGTATTGTACAAATGAAAAAATTGGTTGGCCTTGTACACCCAACCTGATGGATTTTCACCTTTAAACCTCGGGAACTCCAATCTCACAGCCTTAAGAATCACTGCCAGAGCAGAATCTTGTTGTTGATTGGTCACCCTTGGAGATGAAGTTCTTGGAGGGGATGATGGAGATTTTTGTTGCCAAACATTACCAGCTTCTGTCATACCATGCACTGTCTCTGATAGGGCTTGCAACATACTTGTGACTGCATCCAATTTCTGAAGGACTATACGAAACTCCTGGTCATGTTGCTCCATTGTCAATGACAAAGCATTGACTTTTTCATTAAGGAAAGACGAAGATCGAGTTTCCACCATAGTAGCAAAATTGGCTCTGATACCAATTTAATAAGATTTTAGTAACTTTTGAAGAAATGGATAGTAGAAGACAAGTAGAACATTAGAGAATTGGAGATAGATGAGAGTTAGAGATGAGGATTAGAGAGAAGATAGGAATGACAATGTAATTCTTTGTAATACATCCAAAAACTCAGTACACCCTTCTATTTCCCCCCTTTTATACTATTACAATTCCACACTCTCCATATAACAACTAACTAACTACTAGCTAAGCTAACTAACTGCCATGACATCAGCACAACAACCAACTAACTACCACTAACTAATCTTGACAAGTAACACAGCCACTCACCACTTAGCCCATAATTACAACTCTTATCAGAACCTAACAGATTATTTCGATATTGGTGCCCTGAGAGGTTTTTTTGCCTAGTTCTCGGATTTTTCTCTTCAATAACATATCTAGTGTTATCTTATGGTTTGCTTCCATTTGCTAATCTATTATATTGATTTATATGCTTCAGATGTTTATATTTTTGTCCATGCAATATTCAATTGATTAATAACTTATATTTGTAAATAATTGATGGCTTTTTTTAAGTAAAGTTGATAGCTTAATTGAATATGGGTAAACTGTAAAATTGAAATTTTGCGTATAAATTATTACATAGGTTTTTAGGGAAATTTTTAGTAGCTTGTGAATAAATTTTTAGTAGTTTTTAGGGAAATTATATATATATATATATATATGTAGATATATAAAGTCAAAGTTTAGAGAAAATCTAATAAGATTTTACAATTGAAATCTAATTTTGTACCATGGGCCTCAAATTTTTTTTTTTTTTTTAATTTTTTGTGTGAAATGTGGAATCACAATATAAATATCCATCCAAATATTCATTGTATTCACAACAATGCAAAAACCGAGTCCAATTAAAAAGCTTTTTAAAAAATGAAACTCCATTTCATATCTCACAAATTACGAAAAAACAAAAACAAAAAACTCAAATCTATAAGGGCCACCACCCACTGTTACGCCGACCTCCGCCCACCCAAACGACGACTTGACTAAGGTTTGACACGGCGTACAGGTTTTATCCTCTAAAAATGTTTGGTCCATTTTTAATTTAAATTCTTTTATATATATAGTTTGGTCTGATTTGATTAGTGGGTTTGATTGTTTTGTGGGTGAAAAAAAATCCTAAGCTGAGTAGAGCTGAAACCATAAATCCAAAGCAGAGACAAGGAGATAGAGAGTTGGAATTCCATAACAAAAAGTCATCAATATTGTGGGGATAAGAGAGCCGAGTAGGAATATTGGGCCATGGGCCACACCTGAGGATGCAAAGGAGCCCGAGGATGATCAAATAGTAAGAAGAGCATGTGGGTTGATGGGTCGAGGACAAGGCCCAATAACAACGAACAGGTGATGTCTCCTAGGGAGCCTAACTTCCTCAGGAGGCGATGTGGGAATCTGGAGTCTGACCACCTAGAGAATACCGTGCAAGAGGCAACTATACTTTGGAAGATAAGCTTCAAAGAAAAGAGTCAACGGTGAACTAAGAAATATTTGAGAAGAAAGCTGCCACCACCACATTAAATGTTCTGCACCTAACCAACTAGCTGTATTTATGTGGAAATGACGTCTAAACAGTGATATTCAGCCTTACAGCTACATACAAATTTTCCATGAAGGCTCTGATGGGACAAGTTCCTGGAGATTATCTACATATTCAACAGGTGGAAGGCTGGAATTGAGAAGAATAGGACTATATAAGGAAAAGGATCCCATGAGAAATGGGGTATGAAAAAGGGAGAGAAAAAAACAGAGAACTCTTTTTACTTAAAAGAAAAAGCTTAAGTTAATATAAGAACACTCCCTCCTCGGATTTGACCGAGGATCGTAATTCCATTCAAGTTGTGTTTTCTTATCCTTCTAATATGATTCCACTCTATCATGGTCTGTACTTGACTTACTGAGTTTCTTACTTATAAAATCCACTCTCTAATCTCCATAACAAATATATTGATTTGGGCTAATTGAGCCATTATCCACATCCGTTAGGTTGAGGGTCTCACTTTAGTCCTTACAAATATTATTCAATAAAGATGGTAGGAAGAGAGGTTCGGAAATACACCAATCATACTGACTCTAACATTATTCAATAAAAGGTTCTTTTTCTATTTCAGCTTCTCATTTTTTTGTAGTAGTAGTAGTGTAATATTATGCCGGTTGTGTGATTTTTACAAAAGGCTATGCTTCTTTAGATGTGGACACTTCATCCTTTACAGGTTTTATAGGTTGTGCCATTTAGAATGATGCGTTGACTAAGAATTTGCATTTGTTGCAATTGTAGATAACTTTTAGTTGTCACTAGAAAATTCATTGGTTAACTCAGAACTGGTAAATAATTTTGTGGTAGAGCAGCCTTTTGGTCCTCTACCTGTAGCAGCCTGCTCAATGGTTTGTATATAGTCATGTTTGGAGATATAAAACGTAATGCTGTGTTGTAAAGAAAGGGAAGGGTGGAAACTGGGATGTAACCATAAAATTTTTCATTCTTTTATTTATCGCACGTCAAAGAAAAAAAGAAATAAAAAATTAATTAAAGGTTGGAGCTTTATTATTTTGATGTGGATCAAAGCAACCATTGCTGATTTCAGTGGTCCATTTTGAGCACTTGCAAACCAGAAATTGAGATTTAGCGAACCTGCCCTCGAACTGTCTTCTTAAAGCTTTTTTTGAAGGATAGTAAAAAGATGAGGAAGACATATAAGTAAATAAAAATGCAAGCAATTTAACAGTACAAGTAGTTACACCAATAAATAAAAATAAAAATAAAAAGAGGACTCTTATTTAGGGAAAACGGTGATCAATTTTGATGTGAACTGGTTTCTTGATCACCTATATATTGATTGCATATTCACCAATCTCTATCAATATAGATTTGCAATTCTTGGTTGAATTTTCTGTTGTAGGAGCAACCACATCAGTTAGTGGATTTTACACATCTATTTTTACACTAAAAACTTACTTTTTCTATTTTACACATTCATTTTTACAAAACACCCACATCAGTTTATCTATTCTATCATCTATTTTATTTAAATAATCAATTTTCTCAATTTTTTATTATTTCTCACAACTACCCTCATTACATACGCGCGCACTCTCTCTCTCTGTCTCTTTCTATCCATTTTTTCTGATTTGTTGCTCTCTCTCTATACCCATTTCTAAACACAGATCAACTTTCCTTCTCGGTCTAATCCACACCATCTCGGTCACAACCACCAATCCACAGCTCCGATCAGGCAAGACCCGATCAAGCACTGATCCACAAGCACTGATCTCCCTAGCTCCGATCCACAAGCACTGATCAAATCCAACCAGATTAGATTTGACCGAGATCTCCCTAGCTTCGATCCACAAGCATTGATCTCCCTAGCTTCGATCCCAGACTTCTTCACCAGCCGATCCACTAACCAAGCTCCACAACCCTTTTACCAATCCAACCTCTCGAGTCTTTTTCTCGACCCATCGACTCAGATCACTTCTTCGCCGGCCGATCCACGTACCAAGCTCCACAAACCTCTTACTGATCTAACCTCCCGAGTCTTTTTCTCAACCCATTGACCTAGATCACTTCTTCACTGGCCGATCCACGAACCAAGCTCCTCAACCCTCTTACCGATCCAACCTCCCGGGTCTTTTTCTTAACCCATTGACCCATATTGCTCGCCATCAACAACAACTACAATAGCAACCACAACCACATACAATAATAAAAAAAAGAACTATGTGGGTTTGTCTGTGTGTGGGTGTGTTTCTGTGTTAATTTTTTTGTATGGGTGTGTTTGTATGCATCTGAGGAAAAAGAAGATGAGGAGACTAAGTTCATTGTGCATAGAGAAGAGAGAAAAAAAAAGATGCGAACGGGAATTAATAAAATAATAAATACATGAGCTACAGTGATTGTGCATATATGCACGATCACTGTTGCATTTGTATAATTATGCACAACTTTCTTTTTGACTAAAATTATGCACAACTTTAAACCCACTGATGTGGGTATTTTTTTGGCCAAAATGTGTAAAATGAAGGTTTTTTTGTATTATAGAAGAGTATCCACCAACTGATGTAGATGTTCTAAGCCTCATCACAGACCTAAGTACTTCTATGATTGGAAAATGCATAAATCTTATGGACAAATGTATAAACCCCCAAATTAGAAAAAAAAATGAAAAGTATTGACATTTAAAAAATAAAAGGTAAAAACACTGTTTTGGTCCTTAAAATTTGAGGTCATAGTTAATTTGTTCATTACATTTTAGTAGTAGTTAATTAGATCCTTGTTATTTTCAATTTGCAATTAAATTAATCCCCTACTGTTATCTCACTAACGGAAACCATCTATGTGACAAATAGTAGGCATCATTGGCACACATATGGCTAATAAAATATTAAAAAATTATTTAATTGCTACTTAAAAAAGCCACATCAGCAACTTTAATAATAATAAAATCCATGTCAGAAAGGAAAAAAAAATTGTGAGATGAGAAATTTCTTTTTTTTTTTTTTTAAGTCATCGAGCTTTTCTTGCAGTTTCTTGTTAGCCAAACACAACAACCTGTAAATACAAAAGTCAATCTCAACCAAGAAAATTCACCATAACCTAATTTCATAAACCAAGCTAGACTCAAATACCTCAGAATCATTACTAGTACCTAAAAGTAAAACCCACAACATAAAAGAAATTCATCATTTGGCTTAGGCACTTACACCAAGCCAAAACCCAAAATCACTTTCCTTTTCCGCACTAACTTCGATCCCTCTTTCGCTACCTTATGGGAATCCCACATAGCTGATTCCTTCAAGTTAGATTTGGACCATTCGGAGATGCGTGAGGTTGAAGGCTTTGCAGTAAGGAGATCACCCAATGGTGGTGGTAGTTGGGAGGTCTGTGACTGTGAGAGGGCTATGATGGGACCTTGGGCCATGGTAGCTCATGGCAGCACACAGATTGCAGAGGTGGTGAGGTTGATTGTTGGGACCGTCGATGGTTGTCAAATAGAAATTTAAGATTTCAAAATTTTTAGGGTTTTAGTTTTTTTTTTTTTTTTTTTTTTTTTTTTTTTTAAGATTAATTTGAGATAGTTATTGTTGGTATAAGTAAGGGGAATTTTTTTTTTTTTTTTTTATAGGAAAATACTAAAACTTTTATTCATGAATATTAAAACCACATACATCCTGAGCATATGCAGATTCAATTAGACTTGGACATTCCTCTAGCTAAGTGACATAGTCATCAATCTTACATGCATACTGGGCCAGTACATGGGCTGGGACATTCCCCAGCCTTTTGATATGTGAGAAGGCAAAAGTTCTAAAGCCTTGAACTTGTTGGAGTATACCCGTAACTATGTTCTGAATAGCTGAAGACACCGTGCCAATACTATGGATTGCATTGTAGACCATGAGCGAGTCTTCTTTGAAGATGACGTCCCTTATTCCATCTTCTGCAGCAAACCAGACCCCTGTCTCTAACCCCTTTGCTTCTATCTCTAGTGCCCCTAGCAGGACCACCAGCCTCTTGCTCAGTGTGGCGACCACCTCGCCTGCGCTATCTCTAATAACCACCCCTATTCCCGTTTGCTTTCTCTTGGTGAAGATGGTGCCATCAACGTTCACTTTATACCTCTCCTGCTGCGGTGGGCTCCACCTGATTGTCGTGGATGTACTCTTCTGATCGACTTCGGGACTTTTATTTGCACTTTGATACTCATCCATTAGCATTAATCCACTCCGTACCAATGCTCTCCCAAGCCTACCTTTCCCTCCATGGATGATCTCATTCCTATTCTTCCATATGCCCCAACAAATTATCACAGTCCGCTCTACCAAACCCGGCAAAAAGTCGGTCCACTGTTGTGCCTGACACATGACATCCATGAAGTCCCATGATGGCTTCACCTTGAAAGGCATGAATAGTTTACTTGAAGACCATATTTCTTTGGCATGCTCACAAAACCAAAAAAGGTGGCTGACAGTCTCAGTATAGGTCCCACAGTAATCACAAAGCCCATTATTCGTGATATTTTTCCTTCGTAAGTTCTCCTTAGTGGCTAAAATATTTCCACATGCTTTCCATGCAAAGTGTTTTACTTTATTTGGCAAGTTCATTCCCCATAAACCTCTCCATACTTTCCTTATCTCAAATGAACTTGAGCAACCTGCCATTTCCCCATCCAAACCATCCTTTTTAGCCACCTTGTATGCACTCCTTACAGAGAATCTCCTGTTCTTATTCTCAACCCACACTATTTTGTCGCAAGCTCCATTAACACTCAACGGTATGCTCAATATTGCCTCCACGTCCTGAGCTAAGAAATTCTGACACACCACATCTACTTTCCATTCCTTGCTCTCGTTATCTATGAGATCACAGACCATGGTTATCGATGTGTCTCCTCTCGCAGGTGTTACTTCTTTGTATGTTTTGGGTGTAGGAAGCCATTTATCCCTCCATATTCTGATATGTTCCCCATTACCCACCTGCCACCTCATACCTCTTCTTACCAATGCTTGAGCTGCATGGATACTTCTCCAGGTGTAAGATGGCTGACCGCCCAGCTCTACATCCACAAAGTCACACCTAGGGAAATACTTGGCTTTATACACTTGGTAAAAAAGTAAGGATGAGTTTGTTTGCAGCTGCCACCCTTGCTTTGCTAAGAGAGCAAGGTTAAACGTCTTCAGGTCTCTAAACCCTATCCCACCTCTCTCTTTAGGTAAGCACATTTTTTCCCAACTCATCCAAGCTAGCTTCTTCTCGTATTTCACCTGTCCCCACCAGAATTGTCTCACCATCCTTGTCAGTTCATCGCACAATTTATTTGGGAGCATGAAATAGCTCATGGTGTACGATGGCACTGCTTGAGCCACAACCTTTATCAATATCTCCTTCCCAGCACTAAAGAGAAGTTTTTCTTTCCAGCCAGATAACTTGTTTGCTATCCTTTGTTTCAGTTGAGAAAAAGTATTCCTTTTCGACTTCCCCACCAAAGACGGAAGCCCAAGGTAGGATTCATGTGGTCAAATAACCTATGCACCAAACATGGCTTTGATTGACTCCTTCGTACTCATTTCTGTGTTAGGGCTGAAAAACAGAGATGTCTTACTCCGGTTCAGTTGTTGTCCAGATGATGTCTCATAGACTTGTAACACCCTCTGTATCTCGTTACACTCCATCATCATGGCTCTTTCAAATATGAGGCTATCATCGGCGAAGAATAAGTGTGATACTCTTGGACCCCTTGTCGAAGCTGCAACACCCTTCAACTTGTTTCCTTGGATGGCCTTATGCAATAGTGCAGACAGACTTTCGGCACAGATTAAGAACAAATAGGGTGACAATGGGTCCCCTTGACGCAACCCACATGTAGGTGAGAATTGTCTGTAGGGAATTCCGTTGACACGTATTGCATATGTTACCTGGGATACACAGCTCATGACCAATCGAATCCACTTCTCATGGAAACCAAGCTTCCTCATTATTTGTTGCAGACACTCCCACTCTGCCGATCATATGCTTTACTCATGTCTAACTTCAATGCCATCTCACCAGTCTTCCCCTTCTTCTTCCTGTTGATATGGCTCATTAGTTCATGAGCTACCAACACATTATCCGTGATAAGCCTTTCTACAACAAAAGCACTCTGGTTTTCACCTACAATGTCCTGTAATACCACCTTTAACCGATTGGCCACTACGTTGGACACCAATTTATAAACCACATTACACAAGCTTATCGGTCTATAATCAGTTACATTGGATGGATCCTTGTTCTTGGGTATGAGCACAATGTGCGTCTCATGGAATTTAGGAGGAGCTACACCATGGTTAAGAAAACCAAGAACGGTTTGTATAACAATATTGTTCACAGTAGGCCAAAAATGTTGATAAAATAAAGGGGGCATACCGTCAGGTCCTGGCGCCTTCATTGGATGCATCTGTTTCAACGCTTTCAACACTTCATGGGCTTGAAAGTCTTGGACAAGCATGGAGTTCATTTTGTCAGTCACCTTGGTGTGTAAGGCATCAAGCATTTCTTCACTCACCACGGGTTGCGAAGAGGTAAAGAGGTCCTTAAAGTACTCCACCAAAATTCCGCCTATCTTCTCATCATCATCTTGCCAAGCACCATTAAAATCCATGATTCTTGTAATCATGTTTCTCTTATTTCTATTAGATGCTTTTGTGTGGAAAAAAGATGTATTACGGTCCCCTGATTTCAGCCAAGAATTCCTAGACCTCTGGTGCCACATATCCTCCTTTGCCTTTAGCATAGTGTTCAACTCCATTTTTGTCTTGTGGATTTCCTCCATGTTAACACTGTTACCTTTTTTCTCCTCCAACCATTGAAGCTTTTTCTGTAAAGAGGATATCTTCCTTCCCACATTTCCAAAAGTGCTTTTGTTCCATGACACTAAGTACGGCATTCCTCCATGCATTTTGAAAAAGGACATTCCAACCCACCAAGCATACCTCTCTCCCATGCCAATGTTAATATTTCATTACATCTATCGTCCCTCAGCCACATCGACTCGAACCTAAAGAGTTTTGGTCACCGACAATTGCGTCGTCTATCACTATCTGCCTTAAGTACTATCATGCAGTGATCCGAAATAGAAGTTGCCACGAGCCCAGTTTGTAGACATTAATGCCTTGTCAAACCTTTCACGAACCCAGCCTCGTGAACCCAAGCGCCTACTCTAAGTGAATTCTAGTCCAATGTACCCCATATCCCTCAGTTTACATCTGTTTATCGCCTCACAAAAACTTCTCATCTACCCATCTGGACATACATTGCCTTTTTCTTTTTCACCAGGGTGCATTATCTCATTAAAGTCCCCCACGCACACCCAGGGAAGATTACATGACATGCTTAGTTGTTCCAACAATTTCCACGACTCCTCTCTTTTGCTTGTCTCTGGGTTACCATAGAACCCAGTGAACCGCCACTTCCTGTTTCCTTGTTCTTCAGTTACAATAGTGTCAATATGGCGGGGTGAGTAGGTCTGAACATCCATTCTTGTAGAGTTTTTCCATAAGAGCACCAAACCGCCACCACATCGTACACACGGCACCACCAAACCTTGCTGCCGCTCTAATTTCCTTTTGATACTTGTCATCTCCGAAACTTCGAACTTGGTCTCTATAAGAAAGACCAAAGTGGGATCTTCCTCCAAAAATATCTTCTGGAGAGTATTAACTGTGTAGGGGTTCCCAAGCCCCTAATAGCTCCAACATATCGAACTCATGGCTCCCGGCAGGGCTGTCCAACAGCTGCCGCCGATCCCAGTTGTTGTGCTAGTAGCTTGCTAAGAGTAAGTACCTCTTCTTCCACTTTTGGTTTCTTCCCTGTCCTCTCATTGTCTGGTATTTCCTTCAGTGGATTTCGCCCCCTTCTTTTAGCTCCCACCTCATTATCTTTCACCCCCATCACAATATCCATATCAGCATTCTCTCCAGATAGTACGTTATCAACCACATCCATCTTATTTTCCTTATCCACCGAGCAATGACCTAGCTTATTCTGTTTTTGGGCTGAAAACTTGCTTTTTCTAGTTTTAGTATCACCCTTAGGCTTTTAGATACTTGAGCCCATAATGAAAATTTCCTTAGACTTGAACGAAGCCTAGTTCGACTCACCCTTCAGATGCAACTGGCTTTTTTGGTTCGAAAACTTCCCTTTTAGGTCCGTATTACCAGTGGACCCTAAAATTAGCCCACCACCATTTTTCGTGTCCACATTTTGGTTGACATTTGAAACGTCTAGCTAGCTTGTCCTCTTTAATGCTACCTTCGCACTCGCCACTTGTTGCATACTAGCTTCCATTTTTAAAAACTTCCCCAGATATAGCTTCGTCAATCTCCTTTAATTGCTCCTCAAATCTCAGAATTTGTGGATAGCGCGGGATATGTATTTCTCCATTTCCTTCTATCGCCTCTGATGCAGCCACCTCTGCCTTACACTTAGCCATGTCATCACCCCCTTATGCACCTTGTAGAACAGCCACTACCACCTCCTTCCATGAATTGATCGTCTGCCCGGCTGCCATAAACTCCTTCCCCTCATTCTCCTTGTATTCCTTCCTACCTTCAAATTTCGATGCGACGACCAGTTGAGACTTCTGAACACGATTTGGTGTTGCCCGTAACCACGGTCCATACTGCTTTTCCTCTGCCCTAAGGGATTCTTTACTGTGCATCCACTGCATGCAGTCCTTTTCATCGTGGTCAATCATCCCACACCAATAGCAGAAAATGGGTAACCGTTCATATTTAAACTCCATCCACGTCGGCGACGGCCCTCCCATTCTAACCAAACGACCCCGACAGAGCGACAGAGAAATATCAATTGACACCCAGATCCGAAGATAGTTACCCAAACAGAAACCTGTTTCGTCCACGTCCGCCTTTTCCACCCTTCCCAATGAATCACTGATGCGCAAGCCAACGTCTTTCGTTTGGCTTATGGTGGGGAGGCCATGGATTTGGACCCAAAATGACGCTTCGTTAAACTTGAGTTTGTTTGCCACTTCTCCAATTCCTAGTTTGTGTAGTACTAGGAGGTATTTGTCGAAAGACCAGGGACTAAGTAGGAGAACTCTATCCATGTCTTCCTCCTTCTGAAAAAGGAAAAGAACCTTATGCTCACCCACATCGCTAACTTCGAAGTTCTTTTCAGTCTTCCATACTGTTCGTAATACTCTCGCCATTGATTCTAGGTTCACCCTCCTCTTTGTGTAGAACTTTCCTGCGAGAACAAAACCTATTTCCTTCTCTGGTGGACTTAGGTCCACCTCACTCCCTTCTCTTCTGGATAAACGAAAACCTACGCACTTCTTCGTAATGTCTTCCATGATCCTTGATTGATACTAAAAACCAGTGTTCTACCGTTTAAAACGGAGAGAAAAATTTTTCTTATGGCAAGCCTATTTTTCACCTCTAAGACCTCAAAGAAGACCTAGAGAGAAAACTGCCCCTCCCGAGTCTTTTTCTCGACCCATCGACCCATATCACTTCTTCACCGGCCGATCCACGAACCAAGCTCCACAAACCTCTTACCGATCCAACCTCCTGAGTCTTTTTCTCAACCCATTGACCCAGATCACTTCTTCACCGGCCAATCCACGAACCAAGCTCCTCAACCTTCTTACCGATCCAACCTCCTGGGTCTTTTTCTCAACCCATCGACCCATATCGCTTGCCATCAACAACAACTACAACAGCAACCATAACCACATACAATAATCGAAAAAAGAAATGTGTGGATTTTTCTGTGTGTGGGTGTGTTTCTATGTTAATTTTTCTGTGTGGATGTGTTTGTGTGCATCTGAGGAAAAAGAAGATGAGGAGATTGAGTTCGTTGGGCACAAAGAAGAGAGAGAAAAAAAAAAGATGTGAACAGAAATTAATAAAATAATAAATACACGAGCTACAGTGATCGTGCATATATGCACGGTCACTGTAGCATTTGTATAATTATGCATAACTTTTTTTTTTACTAAAATTATGCACAACTTTAAACCCACTGATGTGGGTATTTTTTTGGCCAAAATGTGTAAAATGAAGGTGTTTTTGTATTATAGAAGAATATCCACCAACTGATGTAGATGCTCTAAGCCTCATCACAGACCTAAGTACTTCTATGATTGGAAAATGCATAAATCTTATGGACAAATGTATAAACCCCCAAATTGGAAAAAATGAAAAGTATTGACATTTAAAAAATAAAAGGCAAAAACATTGTTTTGGTCCTTACAATTTGAGGTCATAGTTAATTTGGTCCTTACATTTTAGTTGTAGTCAATTAGATCCTTGTTATTTTCAACTTGCAATTAAATTAATCCCCTACTATTATCTCACTAATGAAAACTGCCTACGTGACAAACAGTACGCATCATTGGCGCACATATGGCTAATAAAATATTAAAAAATTATTTAATTACTACTTAAAAAAGCCACATCAGCAACTTTAATAATAATAAAATCCACGTTAGAAAGGAAAAAAAAAATTGTAAGATGAGAAATTTCTCTCTTTTTTTTTTAAGTCATCGAGCTTTTCTTGTAGTTTCTTGTTAGCCAAACACAACAACCCGTAAATACAAAAGTCAATCTCAACCAAGAAAATTCACCATAACCCAATTTCGTAAACCAAGCCAGACTTAAATACCTCAGAATCATTACTAGTACCTAAAAATAAAACCCACAACATAAAAGAAATTCATCATCTGGCTTAGGCACTTACACCAAGCCAAAACCCAAAATCACTTTCCTTTTCCGCACTAACTTCGATCCCTCTTTCGCTACCTTATGGGAATCCCACATAGCTGATTCCTTCAAGTTAGATTCGATTCATTCGAAGACACGTGAGGTTGAAGGCTTTACGGTGACAAGATCACCCAGTGGTAGTGGTGGTTGGGAGGTCTGTGACTATGAGAGAGCTATGATGGGACCTTGGGCCATGGTAGCTCATGGCGGCACACAGATTGCAGAGATGGCGAGGTTGATTGTTGGGGCCGTCGATGGTTGTCAAATAGAAATTTAAGATTTCAAAATTTTTAGGGTTTTAGTTTTTTTTTTTTTTTTTTTTTTAAGATTAATTTGAGATAGTTATTGTTGGTATAAGTAAGGGAAAATTGTTTAATAATAACCTTCTATTTATGAATTGTGAATCAATCAACTGATTTTGTTGGTGTAAAATGAGGAGCAATTGTTGAGTACTGTATGATTGTCTGTGTTCATGTGACATGGGATTTGCTACTTTTGTGTTGCTGAATACATATTCGAAGGGTTAGCCAATGATAATGATAAGTCTTATTGTGAGATAATAAAAGCATTTTCTAGGTATAGTTTGATTTTTGTGTTTTCAGTTCCTTAGTTTTGCTAACAAGAAAGTCCAAGAAAAGCTTGATAATTTGTTTTTAAAAGACAATCCTTACAAAAAAAAAAAAAAAAAAATTATGTGGATTTTTTTATTCTTTAAAATTGCTGATGTGGCTCTTTAAGTAGCAATTAAATATTATTTTAATATTTATTAGCCATGTATGTGCCAACAATGCATGTCATTTACCATGTAAGTATTTTCCGTTAGTGAGTTGTTGGTAAAGACCAACTTGCCTACAAATTGAAAATAACAAGAAACAAATTGACTACTACCAAAATATAGAAATCAAAATAGTATTTTTATTAAAATAAAAAAATATATATAAAAAAGCCATTGAATACCCTATGCCCATTCGATGAAATGAAAGTTTGCATTTATTCAATATGACCCATTCATATGATACATTGATACTTAACATGAATTCCGAAGTGATGATAACTTTGTCATCATTACTGTTAATTACTCCCATGGATAAGCACTGTCACAGCTTAGTTTAAAGTAATAACTATACCCTCAAACAAACTTCTTGTGTGTGCAACAATAATTTCCTATTCACAAATAAACAACGTGTACCAATTAAGCGTCTACAGATAAAATGCCGAATGAAGTTTTCACTATTCCGTTCTCCACACAGAATTATTGCCCCAGACAGATAGATTTTCTGAGACCATGCACCATGCTCACCGGTACGATCGATCTGACAAACGTAATGTCTCCTAGCTAATTGTTATCTGACACTAACCTATCGCCAACCTTATCTTAAACCTGATAATGGATTTCAAAGTAACGGTACACCATTCTTCCTGGTCGTGCCTTGAGATCAAACATTCATATAACTTTAAGGAACTAATTAAGAAAACTTCATACAACTCCGATGGTCATACTATTGTACCCAGAAATACTTGCCTAGATTTTTAGGTAAGTTTCTCACAAGGCTTGTGGAGTAACTCCTCAAGCATAAGGATTAAAACAAGACCAGATCAAAAGTTAAGAATCAAATATACAATTAATATTCACGTTTAAAATATAATAACCATCCCCTGAAACAGACTTCTTGTACATATAATTTTAAAAGGAAATTTACAAATAAACTTATTCTAATTAAGCATCTATGGATAAATGTTGGGATGAAGTTTTCATTATCCCATTCTCCGAAAAGAAGGATTATCACTGACAACAAGTCCGGAAGACAAGAGAACGTAATCTCTACGGCATATCACCCATCTGCAACCTTATCCTAAACTAGATAACAAACAAGTGGACTTATTTCTTTATATCCTAACTGATATTTTACTTCAATAGAATAGAAGGGTAGGCAAAGACTTTTCTATGCAAGCCTAGAAAACTTCATACAACTTTGGCGCCTAAAGAAAACTTCATACAACTCCGATGGCCATACTTTCGTACCCAGAGATACTTGTATCAATATTTCTATGCTTCCTTTTTCTTTGTCATTTGAGATGGAACAAAAGCCGAACCATTACAAATTGGCCTGTTGTCGGAATGCTCCCAGGCCTTCTTCAAAATGCATCCAATGTGCACGAGTATGCTACCTGGCTCCTAAAACAAAATGGAGGCACTTTCAAGTTTAAGGGTCCTTGGTTCACTAACATGACCTTCATGGTCACGAGTGATCCCAGGAACATCCACCACATGTTGAGCAAAAACTTCTCTAACTACACAAAAGGGCAGAAGTTCCAGGAAATTTTTGATGTTCTGGGAGACGGGATTTTCAATTCTGATTCTGACTCGTGGACATATCAGAGGAAGCTACTTCACACGGTGTTAAAGGACAACAAGTTTAAGTTTTTCTTTGAGCAATTTGTCAAGGGAAAAGTGGAAAAGAGCCTCGTTCCAGTTCTTGATCATGTCTCAAGTTTTGGAATTGAGGTGGATTTACAAGACATTTTTCAACGGTTCACATTCGATAGTGCTTGATCCAAACTGTCTCTCCATTGAATTCCTAGATGTTTCCCATGCAAAAGCGTTTGATCAATTAGAGGAATGTTTGTTATACCGACACATTGTGCCAGAAAGATGGTGGAAGTTACAAAGAAGGCTTCAAATTGGATCGGAGAAGAAGCTATTACATGCTTGGAAAGATTTTGATGAATTTGTATACGAATGCATCTCAACCAGGCGAGAGGAAGTGACCCTGAAGAAGGAGGAACTAAAATTCAACTTGTTAACAGCTATAGTCATGGAGGAACAAGAAGGAGAAATGAGTAGTAATATTACAAAATCCGACAAGTTTCTAAGGGACACTGCAACTAATCTCTTGGCAGCGGGGAGAAACACCATAAGTGCCGGACTCACGTGGCTTTTTTGGCTATTTGCAACACACCCATCAGTGGAAGCCAAAATTTTAGAAGAAATCAAGGAACATTTGTTGGACAACGGAATGTCAAAGGATTTGAACATAGATAAGCTAAGCAAGGTAGTTTATCTTCATGGAGCGGTATGCGAATCCATACGCCTTTTTCCACCTGTACCTTTCGAGCACAAATGTTCAGTTCAATTTGATATTCTTCCTAGTGGTCATTCTGTGAGGCCAAATACAACAATGTTATACTCTTTATACTCAATGGGAAGGATGGAAAGCATATGGGGTGAAGATTGCTTGGACTTCAAGCCAGAGAGATGGATTACAGAGTTTGGAGGAATAGTGCATGTACCATCTTTCAAGTTCATAGCATTTAATGCGGGAGCGAGGACTTGTTTAGGTAAGGATATAGCTTTCATTCAAATGAAAATAATTGCAAGTGCCATCATTTGGAAATACCATGTTCATGTGGTTGAAGATCATCCTGTTTCACCAAGTATTTCCGTTGTTCTTCATATGAAACATGGTTTGAAGGTGAAGATCAGTAAGTGATATGTTGACAAAGAAATTTTAGTACTAGCTAAAGTTGCATTTAGGGAAATAATCACTCATGACCCTTCAAACCAACTTCGGCTATATGTGTATTTCCTTATTTAGTTTTGTGTTTCATTGTAATTTTTATAAGTCGAGGTGATGTATTTGTCCTATATAAATGCCAATGCTCATGAGTCATGATCCTTTCACAACAATAAAGAATTTTCCAAAAAATTGAATCGAAAAATTGAGATGGAAAAAGGGATTAAATTTAATAAGAATCTGCTGCTCAAGTCCTTATTTTTACATTATTCATTCGGTACTAGTGTTCAATATTAGAGTTTTACACAGCCTTTCAAATTGCCCATTTGAGAGAGAGAGAGAGAGAGAGAGAGAGAGAGAGTCATACCCATTGAGATAGTCATACACAACCTTTCTCTCTTCTCTTTCCCTCTCCCCATTTCCATATCAACGAGAGGAGATTATTTTCATCACTATCTTCACCATACCTGAGTGTTAAGAGCTTTTTGAAGCTGGTAATCATTAATGTAGCAATACCACAAATCCAAGGAGACTTGACTGCTTGCAGTTTGTGGCTCAACTTGCGAATCTCGCAACTGGATGAAGATATGGCCCAGCGTAATAGGTTGTGATAGGCCAAGAATGTATTGACCCATTTAGTAAATTAATCAATTAATTAACCAAGTGAAATTAATTAGGTTCAATTACATACAATAAGCGTGGTAGCACAAACAAATCACCAACTAAGTTAAATGCAGCGAAAAATAAATTTGACACGAGTGATTTGTTTACGAATGGGAAAAATCACCGAGGCAAAATCTCACTGAGTAAATTTAAGGTTACCACTCTCGAGAATTCACTATTTTCAAAACAAGCAGTTATAAGTAAAGGAATCCCAGTACCTTATACTAATTTACAGTTGAACTCTTACCCCAATACACAATTGGACTTGTAATGTAGTGACAATCTCTCCTTTCAATGCACGGCTCCAAGTACGTGACTAACTAATCGATGTACGGATCCCAGTACGTGACTAACACACTAACTTGAGAAATATATTAATTGCAAAATTCTTCAGTTTATCCACACGATAAAGATCAAGAAGCTCCTTAATTACAAAACCCTCGGTGCAAAGACGCAGCGGCTTCTTCAAGAGAAATATGAATTAGGGTAAATTGTTTCCGGTCACAATTTGAGTGAATAATCACTTTGCATCAAGTTACATCATCTTAGATGGTCCTTAAAATAATCCTTATATATGTCTAGAGTTGTGAGAAAAGAAACCCTACACAAATAGCTTGGATATGCGTGAAAAACATATTAGGAAATCTGAATTTCGTAATTCTCGATGGATATAGCTTTTGCCAAGAGCTGTCGAGGATCACATATTAAATCTTAATAGATACATCTGTCGAGTTTTAATGAATAACACTTATTCACTTGATTCTTTGACAGATTTGTATGGCTTCAATACTAGACTTAAACTCTTGCTCCTTAAAGTATTAAACATATCCTAGATCAACTCAATTACAAGTAAACACTACAACAAAATGTATTTTTAGTGACGAAAAAATTCATCACTAAAAGTCCAATTTTTCGTCACTAAGAACCTTTAACAACGAAATCGAACATTTAGTGACGAAACTCATTTCGTACTAAAACCCCATCACTAAAAGTCCTGGCGATGAAAAATTTCGCCACTAAAAGTCCAATTTGTTAAAAAAAAAAAAAAAAAAAAAACTTTTAGCGACAAAACTGTTTCATTGCTAAATGTTTTCCTTGCTAAAAACACTATTTAGTGACGAAAATATTTTGTCACTAAAACTATTTTTGGGTATACACAGTGACGAAAAAGTTCGTCACTAAAATTATTTTTAAGAAATTCCCTGCACATATAGCGATGAAAATTTTTTCACTAAAACCATTTCTTACAAAATTCAGCTACATTTAGCGATGAAATATGTCGTCACTAAAACAATTTTTTGTTGCTATATTTGTGATGAAAAAATTCGTTGCTAAAACTTATTTTCTATTTTTAATTTTTTCATGATTTTGATATTAACCTGTAACTTGTCATTACATTATTAAAACCTCACATTTTGAATAACACATTTATTTTAACAACACATTTATAAAAAAAAGATCCATACATTCCACAAGTAAAAAATAAAACAAGTATCAAATTCAAACTTCTTCCATACAATAATTGTTTGCAATACATACAATAACTCAAGATGTTTTATAACAATACAAAAAGTGTAGCATAATATAATTAGAACCAATGGAGGATGTCCTCATATGTCTTCAAGTAATGCCAAAAGTAAATCCCCTAAAAGCCACTAATAAGAAATCTACACAAATATAAAAACAATGCTATATTAAAATTGTAAAGTAAAAACATTAACTATGTTATAAGAAACATTTCTAACAATGCATTAACAATAGCCACACCAATGAATTAAAATCACAACTCCTAATGTATAAGTTGTAGAAAGCAAATATAGATTTTCAAGTGTAATATAATACAATTAGTTTAAAATAATGTATAAAAAAAAGTAGTCATACCATGTAGTGTGGGTTAATTGCTAAAATAAAGTACTAACCAATAAGTGTTTTAACTTGAAGATGAACCACCCCCATAGGTAAGAGTGTCATCATAACCCTTGCTCCTCAAAAAGTTAAGAATATTCTTTTGTATCTCTTTTTGCTTAGCTCGCGCCTCTCGCTCCCATCACACAAGGTTCCCTAAAGCACATGATACATTCATCACACATTATGTACCCAAACCATAGAGAAACCAAGGCATAAAATTTATCTATGAACTAAACATACCAAAGGATGAGCATACTAATTTATAGCTCAAGACATGCACCATAACTTTAGAATTAAATCCTCAAAGTCAAATGTATCATATGCTATTCACTGCTCATTTCAGCAGCATATGCCTCGTTTGTAAAATACAAATGGGCTATCCATACACATCCAAACGTCTTGAAATTTTAGCAGCATATCCCCTGGATGTCTAGTATATACTATATCAATTTCAGAATCAAAGCATAAAACCATGATTAATTAAAAATCATACAAGACAACATGTTTAAATCTGTTTTGACAAAATTTCATGCAACTTAGAAATTAAACCATTATTTTTATATTGATCCAAATGTTGTGAGACCACTTCCATTACAACCATGTGTGTATTAGAATTCATAAAAACTACTCCTAGCATCCAAACGTCTTAGAATTCATACACATCCAAATGTCTTGAAATTTTACAGAACCACTCCCCAAGATGTCTAGTATATACTATATCAATTTTAGAGTCAAAGCATAAAATCATGATTAATTAAAAATCATACAAGACAACATGCTCAAATTTGTCTTGACAGAATTTCATGCAACTTAGAAATTAAACTATTCTTTTTATATTGATCCAAATACTGTGAGACCACTTCCATTACAACCATGTGTGTCTTAGAATTCATAAAACTACTCCTAGCATCCTAATTCATGGAATATGATTTAATCCAAATTTTTCTTATTGTAAACACCAAATCTGTCACAGTGACAGTTTTAACATGTTTTCTTACAAAATCATCAACTAATAGCAATTGACCTTCACTTCATGTGGGTATTTTATACCTATACTATACATGTTAGATTACATGTATAGGTATCTAAAAGACCATGATATCTTCAATATTTCAAATAGCTAACACAAAACCACAAATTTCAACTTCTAACAATCAGATTAGAGAACATTGAACTGAAACTAAAGCAAACCATTACACCATTAAAATACTCATAACAGAAAATAAACATACATACTTACCAACAACTGAAGTTGAAACTTTAATAAGAACAAGCTTTGATTCAACAACGTTCTCATCACCTAGATGAAAGACCAAAACTTATTACTAATAACTCTTCCTAAATATATAAACTTATACATCAATCACAACCTAACTCTCAAACTCAAGAAAATCCTTAATTCCCATCACACAAGGTTCCCTAAAACACATGATACATTCATCAAACACATTATATACCAAAACCATAGAGAAACCAAGGCATAAAATCTATCTATGATCCAAACATACCAAAGGATGAGCATACTAATTTATAGCTCAAAACATTCACCCTAACTTTAGAATTATATTCTCAAAATCAGGTGTATCATATGCTGTTCACCCGCTCATTTTAGCAGCATATGCCTCATTTGTAAAATACAAATGGACTGTCCATACACATCCAAACGTCATGCAATTTTACAGAACCACTCTCCTGGATGTCTAGTATATACCATATCAATTTTAGAGTCAAAGAATTAAACCATGATTAATTAAAAATCATACAAGACAACACGCTCAAATCTATCCTGACAGAATTTCATGCAACTTAGAAATTAAACCATTATTTATATATTGATCCAAATGCTGTGAGACCACTTCCATTACAACCATGTGTGTCTTAGAATTCATAAAAACTACTCCTAGCATCCTAATTCACAGAATATGATTTAATCCAAAATTGTCTTGTTGTAAACACCGAATCAATCACAGTGACAGCTTTAACATGTTTTCTTACAAAATCATCAACTAATAGCAATTGACCTTCACTTCATGTGGGTATTTTATACCTATACTATACATGTTAGATTACATGAATAGGCATTTAAAAGATCATGATATCTTCAATCTTTCAAATAGCTTACACAAAACCACAAATTTCAACTCCTACCAATCAGATTAGAGAACATAGAACTGAAACTAAAGCAAACCATTACACTATTAAAATACTCATAATAGAAAATAAACATATATACTTACCCACAACTGAAGCTAAAACTTTAATAAGAACAAGCTTTGATTCAACAATTTTACAAAACCCATTAAATCATACTTACACTTACAAGGAAAAAACTCAAAACCCATATCATTTAATCAAATACAAACCAAATATTACCCAAAAAAAAAAAACTTACAATGCTAAAATAAGTGGAAACCCATTAATTCAGCACTCTAAAATCACACAAAAACAAAAATCAATTACAAGTAACTAACACCAAAACCCATTACAAGTAACTAACACAAAACCCATTAACTCATACTTACACTTACAAGGAAAAAACTCAAAACCAATTTGTGGAACTCTTTGTACAAGTGAATACTCATTTGAGCAGTTTTGTTGGAGTAGCCCTTCTCCTAGTTTGATGGAAAATTCAATCCCTAGTAATATAAGTTAGAAGTTGTAATATAACTCCAGTCCATGATACAATAACTTTGAGGGTTTCTCCGTTGGTTTTGGAACTTTACATTAATTAGAAGAATAACAAAGAGGTGGAAAATTTTTGTTTTTTGTAGTAATATAGATTACACACTATTGAGTCCAATGCATGATGTGAAAATATAAAGAGTTTCTCTATTGGTTTGGAATCATATCAATCAGAAGAGATACAAAGAAGTGCATTAATATTCCTACAAAAATTTTAGCTAAGCATTGTGTGTATTGCGGTTGTGTTTGTTTATGTGAAATAATTTTCTAGAGTTATAACTAAAACTTACATTGTGCAAACACCATGGTTGAGAAAGAGAACCATAAGCTTGTCCCAATTTGATGTAAGAGAGGCCCACGAAAATTTTCATTTATTTGGTGTTCAAGAACCCAGACTATAAAACCGATAAAGACGAAGAAACACCCACTTGTCACCCAAAGGTCCCAACTTAAAGGCTTCAAAAACACCCATGCATTTTTGTTCCCACAATCCTTGATTGGCACTACCAAGGATACTCCAGATTCCGTGTATGGCAATGTGAAGTTGACAAAGTTAGACCTGTTTGCCATGATGGTTATATCTCCTACCACAGCATCGAAATCTGTCATGTAAAATATTGATTACTTAGATCATTTTCATTAGTATGATAGCTTTAGTAATAAAGTAAGAGAATTTTCAATTAATTTCTTATTGAATAGTATAAGCAATCCTATAAGTATCAAATGCAATCATAGTTGTTAAAAAATAGCAAGATGAAGGTTTCTATTGACCCCAAGGTAAACTTGGTAGACCAAATCATTATAACTACCAGCGCTTCCACCACTTGAATTTGCAAAGGGAATAAACTCGTGGCTAACAACATATGGTAATGTTTTCATGACAGCTTTGAAGATGTCTATGCAGTAGCCTGTTACCTCTGTTTTGTTGTTGCTAGGATTATATGTCACCTTAACAAATTTAGTGAAACCGTCCTTCACTGGAACTCCTATTTTCAACCTTTTCCCGTTTGTTGGAATCTCCCAACCTTTGGGAATGGAACTTGAATCACCTGGCCATATAACAGGTCCTACATTTGTCTTGGAAGAAAAATATGTGCTTCTATTCCTGAAATTCAATTTCCTTGTGAGTCCATTTTCTGGAGTCCAAAATGCAACCTATCTTTCTCCATTACCATTCACATTAATTATTTTAAAAGTTGATGATTGTGATTGCCCATTAACAAGATTGAAATCTCCTACCATGCCTTTAAATTTGACACCCAATAGCTTCAAGTTCAATTAAATTGCTTAAAGCATTCGTCTTTTCAAAGTAAAATTTTGTAGTCCCAACCTTCTCTATTGCCCTGGCTAGTGCTGAGGCAGCATCATATGCCAATAGTCCTATAACAGTCAATTCAACATTCAAAATGGCTGGATTTTCTTCTTGGAATTTCCTTTTCCATCGAGATGTAAAATTTTTAAGTTCTTTTGTTTCTGGAAAATAAGTCTTTACACCCAATACCCCTTGCATTGAGTCAAGGATTGATCGTTCTATCAAACTTAAAGAGTTGGTTATCCCAGTGGTTGTAATCCAAACATAACCTTCACTCATCATTCCGATCTCTTTTGCCTTGGTGAAAAGTTGAGACCCAAGATTGGTTGACATGTGCACAATGAGGACTCTAGTTTGCATTGTCATCAACTTATAAAGTTCTTCACCAATTTGGTCATCTGAGGCCAATGGAGGAATGGCACTTCAATAAGGGACTCACGCATCAACATTTTGCAAGGCATTAACCAAGAAGGCTATTATACCTCCCCTAAATGCAATGTCTACATAGATTGGCACTGCCCCTCTCCATCCAAAGGCTTGAACAATTGCACTTATAGCTTGCACTTGAGATGAGTCATTTTGAGCAACTTGAAAAAAGTATGGATTCCAAAGGGAAATAAGAGAAGGGCTTGTTGCTGAGAATGATACAATGGGCACCTGAGCTTTCTTACCGAGATCAATCACAAAGTTAGCTTGCATTGAGTTTTGTGGCCCTATGATGGCTTGCACTTCTACATTTTTAATTAGGTCTAGAGCTGTGTTCCAAAAACAAAGATAAATTTGTTTAGTGTTCATTAACACTTAGAATTATAAGAGGTTTTAAAAAAAAAAGGTGAATTTTAGTAATAAAAAATGGAAAACTTTAGAAATTAAAATGTGATAATATGATTACCGTGACCTTCAAAAACATTAAAAAAAATTGTATGACTGTATTTTTTTTTTTTTTTTTAATTCGGTCTTGTGCTGATATAGTAAATTTTTAATTTTCTAGATGGATGATTCAATTAGTCAATTTTCTTAAATAAAAATTTTCAGCTGATTTTGTTGGTTATTTAAAATTTTATTGCAAATTTAATACAATAAAAATGCTAACCAAAAAACTGATGTAGGATGAACATTAATCATAACCTCTCCCATCATTTCCTTTCATATAAAGAACAAGAAATAAAGTAAAAAGGAAAAAAATGCAATTGAAAATAAAAATTTTAGCACACTCAAAAGATTTTCTAGAGTTTTTTTAACGACTATAATCTTTATTGTGAACTCTTTATGCTACTTCTAATCTATAGTTTGAAAGATAGAATTCAAATTCCAAGCAAACACAAAAAGAAATGTTATAATTCAAAATTAAAAAAAGAAGGGAAAAAAAAAAAAAAAAAGCAAAAGATTTAGGGCCTGTTTGGATTGAGGGAGGAGTAGATGGGAGTGGATAGGAGTAGAGTAGAGTAGAATTGGTTGAAAATATGCTACTTTTGGGCCAATTCTACTCTATGCTCCCTCTCTCTCTCCCTCAAACAGACCATTAGTGACTGTTTGGTTCGACATTTTGCAGCCAAAAACACATTCACATTTTCAAACTAGGACTTTGATGCGTTTGGTAGGACTTTTAACTACTACGTTTTAGCTCAAGTTATAACTATGATTTTCTGCATTTATGGTATTGGACACTCGAAGTATCAATTCAAAAATGCAAAGAATGCATTAGTTAAAGGGTTTGGCTTACTTCCAGTACTTTTTCAATTGGATATCTCCTTTTATTTTAAATATACAACAGCAAATGATAATGAGTTTTAATCTTCACTTTTTATTTAATTAGTGGATGAAGTGGCAATTTTTCATTAAAAAAAAAAAATCAATTTTAAAAGTATTAGAGATAAGTTAAACCCTTAGCTAAAAACCCTCTACCCTTCACAACTCTTCCTCAACCTTTGTTAGAAATCTCATTATCTGCTCAAGTTCCCTCTGTATTTTTGTCAATGGCATTTCAACTTTCAAGCATAGATTTCTTCATAACTGGCACATCCCCTTTCAACCTTCACACCTATTTCGTCGCCGACCTACCAATAGGGTCCATCTCCACAAATCTACCTATCATAATTCAGAAAGATTTCTCAAAAAAATTTAGAGAGAAAGAGGTGTTGCAGGCTTTGGCGTTACGGAGAGAGAGAAGGGTTGGTTTAGGCTGAAGAAGAAAGAAGAAGAAGACGACTTATTGGTGGAGGAAAATAAAGAAAAAGAAAAGAGAAGATATTTTATAGGAATTGGAAAGAAACGAGTGAAACAGAACAAGGAGAAGGAAAAAAAAAAAGGGTTTTGGTGGGGTACATTTCTCATGTAAGGGAATTTACAAAAATAAAAATTATAATTGTGTTACAACACCACAAATTATCACAATAGTTTTTTTTTTTTTTTATAGAGTTTCAACCTATGGCGTCCGCTCCTGATAATTGCTCTTTATTATCAGACTAAGATACTAATTAGTTTTTGGTGTAGGCGGGGATTGAACTCCAGATCTCCTATACAACCATCAGAGATTTTACTAGTTGAGCTAACTAGAACCCACATATTACAATAGTTGAAGTATCAATATTTTATAGGTGAAAATAAAATTAAATAAATTAATAAAATATTAGATTAGGACAGACCACAACTAAAAACAAAGAGTATTATAAAAATGTTACGACATTTTGTTGTGCCTCTAAACTTTTTAAATTAATGCTAATTTTCATTAGAAAAAAAAAGAGTGCTATTGACACAATACTTTTAAAACAATTTCACAATAAAGTTTATGTAGTAAATTGTTGTTGGTTCTCATCTAGACCTACCACACCCCTTTTTTTTTCTTTTTTTTTAATCTACCATTAAGAACTTGTTAAATAGACTTTATTGTGAAAATGTTGTGAGTTACGGGTAAAAAAATGCTTGAAAAGAATCGTTAATGAGTATAATAATTACGAAAAGAAAAAGATAAGTCTCAATAAACACTTATTGCAATTTAAGATAATCGCTGTGTATTCCATTATAAGAAAATTAAAAGAGTCATTTAGTATTGATTCTCATCCGGACTCATTATTGATATCAATTTTTTCTTTTTTTGAGAGAGTTTCAACTTATAGAAATTGATGTAGGTAGGGATTGAACTACAGATCTCTTATACAACCATTAAAGATTTTACCAGTTGAACTAATTGAAATCTACATATTAATTTTTTATTTACCACACTAATTATTTGTCGTGTCGAACATTATAAATTGAAACTCTCTCAAAAAAAATTTTTATTTGCCGTGTCAAATTTTTGTATCTAAAAACTGACTCAGTTAAATAAACGAAAGCCAACTCTAAGTAAATGGGTTTGAAAAGTCAAGTGCAATTAGCCAAACGGCTAAAATAAGTTCTATACCAATTATACCACGTTTAAAAATATCAAACTACAATTGTAAAATAGAAGAACATGGCATCTATAGATAGCTTGCCGCGCGGTAGGGTCTTTCACCATCATTCTGGAATCTTTGAATAGAATCAAAAGATATCTACCGTCAATGTTGTAGTAGAATTACCTCGAAAGAGCTTATAAATCAATCTCATTTTCCAAACAATTCAAAACAAAAAGAGTATTAAAATGTAATGTCGTCAGTCAACGTTACAAGAATCTGTTATGATGAATGAAGAACATGAAGGACTAGGCCCAAGTAGTTAGCAAAACCCTGGTGGACCAAAACTCAAACAAATATGTTCAATATTCTAATACGACTTTAGGAGAAAATGTCAGATATAGGAAAAAAAAAAAAAAAAAAAAAAACCCTCAGAAATCTGTGTATTACACTCATTAAATAAGATTACACTGGCGTTTGTAAAACAGAGCTTGAATAAGTCTTAAAAAATAATAAAATAATCTCTAACCCTGTAAAAAATAATAATAATAATAATAATCATAATCGCTGAAAGAAACAGTGCCACTTTTTTTTTTTTTTTTTTTTTTTTGGACCAAGCAAAAACCTTGCATTCGGCTAAAAAACATACAAACAATTATTGGGTATAAGGATTAAAGCGCACAAATAAGTATTAGCTAATTTATGTTTCTTAATAAGTTATTGGGCTCTAGATCTATAATCACTTCACCACACAAATTGGATTTTTGGCCCATATTCCCTTTTCTACATGGGTTGGACGGCAAGGCCACAAATACTAGTGACTCACTGACTCACGACCAAGGAAGTGATCTCACACACAATCAATCCCCGTAAAGTCTTTTTGTTCGTTTAGAAGAGTTGGGACTTGGGAAAGCCTTTGCGAATAAATAGTGACTTTTGTAAATTGTTTAATTACTTTTTTTTTTTTAAATACACTTTTCAATAGGTTTTTTTTTTTTCAAATACATTTTATCTACAGCTCTTCTTCTTCTTCTTCTTCTTCTTTTCTCAAAATCTTTTTTGCATTTCATCAACACTCAATTCTTTAAACCCAAATTTTATCATTTAATAACACCGACATCAACAGAACCCAAATCTTAAAACCTTGATTTTATTATTCAACAACTCTCAAATTTGATTTTTATCATCCAACAATACCCAAATCTTAACACCCATATTTTATCATTCAAGAACACCCAAAATCTTTTATTTAAAAAAAAAAAAAAACCCAAATCTTAAGCTAGAGAGAGAGAGAGAGAGAGAGAGATGATTTGGAGATGTGAGATATCGTCCATTGCTGGCTTCTATCCAACATTGATCGTTCTCTTCTCCACTGATCCTAACTATGACTGGGTTTTCTGTTGTTGAATCAATCAGATGGTGCTGGGTTTTGTGATATTGGGCAGTGAATGATGGCTGTAAGAGAAGATGAGAGAGATGGGGGAGCTAATTTTTGTGGGTTTTGAGAAAGACAATGTTGTGTTTTGAGAGTGCTCTATCAGACGGTGATTAAGAGAGAGGGAGAGAGAAATACTGAGTATGGGGGAGAGAGCTAGGGAATAAATACTAACTCTCTTGGCGTAACAACTCAAAAAATTTCATTTATTTTTTTACATTTTAGAGAGGCTGTTGGAGTTGATTTTTGTGGGTTTGCTTTCCAAAATGGAGAGTAAAAAGATTTTAAAGGGTTTGTTGGAGATGCTTATCAAATACTAGAGTGTAGGACTCAAATTTTTTTTTTTTTTTTGAAACGAACACACACAAGGAAAATGGAAAGAAGTTCTAACACAAAAGACTCAATTAGTATGGTCTAATAATTTCATTTTATAGATTTGTTTGCTACATTATGAATTGGATCGAAGGCTTACTTAAGCAAATATTAAATTTATTTAAAGGAGGTGCAATCAACAAGTGTTAGGTCAAGTGCACTTGTACCCTCATTTAGATGAATTAAGCCTATGAAGGTTTGCTGGCCTAATTACGTAGGACAAGAACAAAGCAAAATCAGGTTTGGCAAATCTAAGTTAGGTCTGGACAACTTGGGTTTTGGAAGATTTAGGATTAGGTTTTGGTGGGGAAATAGGGTCTCTAATGGAGAAATAGGATAGTAGATTGCAATCAATCATAGCACGTGTGCGGGTTAGGATACTTCCCCTAGCAGCTGAGCACACAAAAAATGCTACCTTAGTTGACAGAAAAATTGGGATCCCATAGAAGATATAATTTTATAAAATGACTTTACCTCAAAATCTCCATTGGCTGTTATCTATTCTTACCTTGGCAGCCTATGACTACTGCATGAAATTTTGCATAAGCTCCATCAGTTCCTAATATTGACAAGTTATGGGATAAGCACCACATTCCAAAAAAAAGCCATTCTCCGTAGACATATAATCTGCCATTGCTGCGTTCTTGTCTCATATGTGTGTGTGTATATATATATATATATATATATGAGATGAATTATTCTTCACGTCAGATTCTCCTATTCTCTTGGGGATAAAAACTTTGTTCAAATGTTCTTTGACCATGAAACTGATGCAGAACCCACATAACATTATCTTTAACGATCTCCCAGCTAGCTTGGAAAAATGTAATGGTAATTCCATTGGGACCTAGTGCTTTGTCACCATTCATTCTTTTTCACTTTCACAGCAGCACAAAACCTTCTCTTCATTAAACTGCCTTTCCAGCCCCTCTGCCTCACTTTCTGTCAGTGGTTTCAACTGAACATCATCCAACAATGGGTACTTTGCATATAGCCCTTAAACACTATTTTTTTTAAAGCAAATAAAGGGAAACAATAAGTCCATAATATATCCCCTAAATACCATAAATAAATATTTAAAAAAAATCACTTTTTCTCATTAAGGGTGGGTTCAAAGGACCTTAACTCGGTGAGGTTTTGTGTTGTTGGGAAAAAAAAAATCCTATGTTTTCCTTCTTCCTTACAACCTCGATTTGAACCCTGTTTTCATAAGTGGAACTCAACTCCATATTGTTAAGACATATGTGGATCATGTTCGGAACATATGTTAATATAGAATTGGCTAATCCTTTGACAAAACACACTTTACTTATAATTGAATAGATTTAGGATGTGTTTAATACTTCAAGGAACTGGTTTCAAGTCTAAGTGTTAAAGCCATGTAAATCTGTCTAAGAATCAAGTGAAAAAGTGCTGGATTTTAAAACTCGACAGCTAGCTTGACAGATAGCATCTATCGAGGTTTAAAAGGCAGCTTTTGCCCAACGCTCGACAGATACTCTATCTATCAAGATTTATGAAAAACAGATTTTTCAGTTCTGATTTTCATCCAATCCGTGTATACATGTTTGGGCTTTCTTTTCTCACAACCCTAAACATATATAAGGATTATTTTAAGAGCTGTCACAACTGACGCAAGTGAGTGCAACTTGATGCAAAGGTTTTTCACAAGCATATTGTGACCGAAGACAATTTGTCCTAGTTCATCTTTCTCTTCAAGAAGTTGCTGCGTTTGTGCGCCGTAGGATTTTGTAATCAAGGAGTTTCATGATCTTCATCGTGTTGATGAACTGAAGAACTTTGCAGCCAACATCATTCTCAAGTTGGTGATTGGTCACGTACTTGGATCCGTACATAGATTAGTTAGTCACGTACTATGAGCCGTGCATAGAAAGAAGAGATTGTCACTACAGAATAAGCCCCATTGGGTATTAGGGTAAGGGTTCAACTGAAGGTTGGTATAAGGTATTGGGATTCATTTACTTGTAACCGCTTGTTGTAATAATAGTGAATTCTCGGGAGTGGTGACCTTAAAATCACCCTGTGTGGTTTTTGTCTTAGAGGTTTTTTCCATTTGTAAACAAATCATAGTGTCAACTTTATTTTTCGCTGCATATTAACTTAGTTAGTGATTTGTTTGTGCTACCATAATATTGCATGTTAATCAGATTAATTAATTAATTGGTTAATTAACTTGACTAATTAATTGGTTAATTCATCACAAGGGGTCAATACATTCTTGGCTTATCACATATAATATTTTTTAATCAAAGTTATGCTCTGTAAAGGAAATAAAAAAGTTATATTGGAACTCGAGTTCTTTTTTTTTTTTTTTTTTTTTGGTGAGGAATCTAATCTAATAACATATCATATTATGTACATTGTTTTAGAATCAATATCATATCATGGACTATATATTAAAAGTTGGGATTATAACTCGTTGTTGTGCTAAGTGGCTACACCAAATTGCAAGTTAAGCCTATAAGCTATGGTTTAACACCAAATTGAAACACCAAATTGCAACATTTTTTTAAAAATAAAAATAATAGCTTCTTTGTTCTTATCAAGTTTTCTTCTATTACTTTATCAATTCTTCTGATAAAGTAACAATTAGTTTTGATGCATGTTATGTTTTATTGATATCAACTACTACTTCTTTCTTTTCTTTTTTTCTTTTTATAATATTTTTATTCTATCTAATTTCCACATAAAAGTTTGATTTCAGTTTTGATATATATATATATATATATAATCTTATATCATATAATAAAAATTAGACTTAAAATCCATTGTTACCCTAAGTAGCTGCACCAAATTACAATTCTATAACACTTCTTCATTGATGGGAGTTAAGAGTTGGGAAAAGAAATCAACGTGCATAACGAAACATGGATAAGATAGCTCATTTACTTAGATTAGGACTATCAGGTAACAATTAGTAAATTAACAAATGAATTAATTAATAAATTAGGTATAAAAAAAAGTTTCCTATATAAAATTTTCAAAATTGGATTAAATTTAACTCGAGTAATAATATATTTTGTTCTCGAGTAGAGATTTAATTACCAAATCCTGCCTACATTCACAAGAAACCATTATTGTTTTTGGCCTAATGGTAAAGAACAATAGTCATAGAATTGACATTGTAACTTAAAATTTTATTTTATTTCTCCAAAATAAAAACAAAATCCACGAACAACCTCTAGCTTGTTTATAAATTTTTTTATGTGTGATGCCTTTAGTCCTCCACTAGTACTATACAAGAAATACTATCCCTAAATAAAAGTATCATATGGATAACTATATCAATGTTTACAAGACTGAAATTTATTTTAACAATTTTCTAGAGCTATTTCTTGGGTTCTTGGACCCCTTGAAATGGATTTGGGTGACCAATTTGCTCATTATCCTTCTGCTGATAGAAATGTCTGATCATGTGGATTAGGAATGAAATATTCTCTAGAAGGTGTTCCTGAATCTTCTGAGAAAGTAAATTTGGGTTCTGTGTGGACTGAATAACTTATTGGACTTGTCGAGCAACAAGTGTTTGTTGAGGCATCACGTGTGCCTATACCTTGAACATTGTCAATGTCACCACTATCTTTCAATCTTTTATTCCTAAAAGTATGTGAGCTAAGGTCTTTGTTGTCAAAGATTCTTAAGCAATGACAAATTCTTCTCCATATTGAGTTTTTTGAATCAAAGTTGATCCAAATTTGTCGCCTTTCCTTGTAAAGGAACATGAAGAAGGAGATGATGAGAGCTGATAAGGAAGCAATGCCAGCAATGAGGAATAGGCCCCAAAAGCTTTCTAGGCTAAGACTGCCAAAAGAAACTTGGGTGTTAGAGCTTGCACAGTTACTTTGGTCCCCAAACCATGCCTTTTCAATTTCTTTCATTTGCTCTCCTTCGGTCACATTTAATACTGCCCATGAAACATCAGATATGAAAAGGGAACCTTTTGGAAAGACCTGAGAGACGTTTAAGAAAATAAAAAAATAAAAATCTACATGAAAAACTACAAACCAACACAAACACATACACATGAGAGAAAGAGAGAGAAAGAGAGAGGGCTTACAAAACCCAACCCAGAATTCTTATATATGGATGGAATCATGGTATACTTGGAGCAATATTGTGATAGTAAAACCTTCATACAAGGGACGTCATCAAAAGCAGCAGCTATACCTCCATTTGCACTTCCTTTTGATAAAAGTTCATCACATTCTTCTGTAGATTTATACGTCCTAAGCTTAGCTGGGTCAAAATTCATTTCTTCTAGAATTTCCAAAACATAAGAGCCTTCTTGGTAGCCCACATACTCCCCATTCTTAATAAGTTGGTTAACATCAGTAACAGTTGGTTGCAACTGTTGAACAGTTAAGAGTGATGTCAAACTCGCAGTGTAACTTTGAGTGAGAATGAACACCACAAAAACCCATATGACGACCACAAACCTTGCTAAATTGCTGAACAAGGTCTCCTCTGTAATTAAATTCAAATGGGCTTTAGAAAATTACATAGTTACATCATAAATGTCAAGTTAATACGATATTTGAGATATCATCTAGGTATAATACTCTTAGTATATTACTTGTTTTAACGCATGATAAAGTTGAATTCAAGGAATCTTAGGCTATAATATTAGTATATGTCACAAGCAATTTTCATATTATAGGCTAGTAAGCAAGTTATCAAATAGTTTATTACTTGATTATTTCTAAAGGATGGAAATTATAAGTTTCTAAAGCTATTATAAGCCTCCAAGTAGTGCACAAGCTGTTATAGATTGTGCATTTTGCATATGCCTTCTATTGAGTTTTTGAATCATTCATTTCTACAATAATAAATGAGAAAATGATGAAAGGAACTTACTTTGTGCAAAAATCATGGTTGAGAAGGAGTACCACAAGCTTGTTCCAATCTCATGTGATGGAGGCCCACGAAATTCTTCATTTATTCGATGTTCAAGAACCCATACCACAAAGCCAATGAAGACAAAAAAAACCCCACTTGTTATCCAAAGGTCCCAAGTTAATGGTTTCAAGAACACCCATGCGTTTTTCCTCTCATTGTCTTTGATTGGCACTACCATTGTTAGTCCAGATTCTGTGTATGGCAACGTGAAGTCTATATACTTACTCCTATTTGCAATGATAGTTATATCTGCAGCCAGAGCATCGAAGTTCTGTCAAAGTAAAATATTTACTTCCATCATTTCAAGTACTATATGTGTGCCCTTGTTTAGATAGATAACAAAATCTAGAAGGAAAATGATAAACTAAGAAATATAAAGGCTCAAAATGTAATCTTAATTGTTAAAATTAGTAAGCTAAGGATTTTTACTAACCCCAAGATATACTTGATACACCATATCATTATATGTACCAGCGCTTTCACCATTAGGCTTTGCAAAAGGAATAAACTCATAGTCAACATTATATGGTAAAGCCTTCATAACAGCCTCGAAGATATCTATGGTGTATCCTGTGACCTTCGTTGTGTTAGTGCTAGCATCATGTTCCACCTTAACAAATTCAAAAAAGCCATCCTTCACTGGAACTCCTACTCTTAACTTCTTCCCATTTGTTGGAATCTCCCAACCTTTGGGGATAGAGCTTGAATCACCCGGCCATATAATTGGTCCTAGGTTTCTTCTTGAAGTGGAATACGCACTTGAGTTTGTAGAATTCAATTCCCTTATGAGTCCATTTTCTGGAGTCCAAAATGCAACCCCTCTTTCTCCATTACCATTCACATTAATTATCTGAAAAGTTGATGATTGTAGTTGCCCATTTTGGAGACTAACCTCTCCAGCAAGGCCAGTAAATCTAGTGTCCAATAATGCTTGGCGAAGTCTTGGACCATTTAAAGAGACCCCCATAGTTGCAAGATTAGTTAAGTTGCTTGAACCAGTTGTATATTCAAAGCCAAAATTTGTAGTCCCAGCCTTCTCAACTGCCCTAGCTAGCGTTGAAGCAGCATTATATGCCCATAGTCCCTTAACATTCAACTCAACATCCAAAATGTTTGGATTGTCTTGATGGAATTTTGTTTTCCATCGAAGTGTAAAATTTTCAAGCTCAATTGTTTTTGGAACATAAGTTTTTAAACCCAATACCCCTTGCATTGAATCACGTACTGAAGATTCTATCGAGCAAATGGAATTGGTCATCCCACTAGTCATGATCCAAGCATAACCTTCACTCATCATTCCAATCTCTTTTGCCTTAGTGAAAAGCCGAGAACCAAGATCAATTGGCATGTGCATAATGAAAACTCTAGTTTGCATTGTCATCAACTTATAAAGTTCTTCACCAATTTGGTCCTCTGAGGCCAATGGAGGAATGACACTTCGATAAGGGACACGGGCATCAACTTCTTGCAAGGCATCAATCAAGAAGGGTATCATACCTTGTCCATACTCATTATTAGTGTAGATTGGCACGACTTCTCTCCATCCATAGGCTTGAACAATCGCACTTATAGCTTTCACTTGAGATGAGCTATTTTCAACGGCTTGAAAAAAATATGGATGTTGAAGTGAAGTAAGAGAAGGGCTTGTTGCTGAAAATGCTACAATGGGCACTTGGGCTTTCTCCCCAAGGTTGATGATAAACTTGGCTTGCATGGAACTTTCTGGCCCTATGATGGCTTGCACTTCTACATTTTTTATCAAGTCTACAGCTGTTGTTAGAAAAAGAAAAAAGAAAAAAGTGAAAGTGAGAAAAAATCCAATTTAATGCCCAGTCAAACTCTAATTAATGTGGAGCTTTAAAGAAAATGAGAAATAAATTGAAATTTTGGTAATCATCCATTTATGCACAGTTAACGAAAAATAGACACTATGACCCACCCTACCGCACTTTTCCCCATGCAGATTTTGTTTGATATATGTTTAACTTTTTTTTACATGTGATTTTTTTATGCATATATGAGTTATAATGTATATATAATTTTATACACAATTGTCCGTTTTTTTAAAACCTTTTCCCATCTCTCTGTGTGTGTATGTGTTAAAATATTTGCTTAGTATTCTCAAAAGAAAAAACTGTGAGTTAATCCCACATCGAAAAATGAGTGTGAGTTAAAGAGGTTTAAATTAAAGTCAGTGCTATGTATCCAAGAGCTAGGCCCTTTTGTATATACACTACTATCAGTTTCTTTAAAACTTTCTCCCATCTCCTCATGTGTGTGTGTGTGTGTGTGTCTGTGTGTTAAAATACTTACTTAGTACTCTTAAACAAAATTATACATGTCCTATTAATATTCTCAAAACACTTGTCTCTATTTCTTTCTCTGCACTCTCATAGTAATCATATCCCTGTATTTTTCATCTTTATCTCATCAATATTTGAATTGTCTCATTAGGATTAGTAAAACATCTTCAACCCGACATGCCTCACTACTCCTCACATGAGTTTCCCCACCCAAGAAAAAAAAAAGATGGGATGGAGATGGGACATCCATGATTCCATCCTACCCCACCTCATTACCATTCCTAGGGCTAAGAGGTCTTAGTAACCAATTGAAAAGTTTAACTATTTAATGGAATAATATATGAAGCTAGTTAGAAAAATTCATAAAAATACCTTAAATTTCACATCCTAGAGCATATAATTCATTGTTAAGAAGAGAGTAAAGCATTGACAACAATAGTTAGCACTCATTAGGAGTACAACAAACAAATGTGGTTGGAGCATATGGTCCAATAAAAGTTTGAAATGTGTTAGGTAAGGGTGTACTTTCGACCCATCAACCTTATCAATATGCTGACATCTTGGGTTGGTTTTGCGTAGGTTAATGGGTTGAGTTTTTAAATTTTCATTTAACTTTTAGGTTATTTTGTTTATGTAGAGCTTTTTAAAATGCTACATTTTCAAATATAAGTATTCTTTAGCCAACTTTTAGCAAACATAAATGGGCAAAAAGCTAAATAAGTTGGTGCCAAATAGAATGGTTGAAATTAAACTAATTTTTTTATTAGATTTGAAAAAATGACTCCTAACTCAAGACAATCTGATCAACACACTACATGATTGGTTGGTTTTTAAAACTACCATGAATTGGGTTGAACTAAAGATTTTCCAACTTGTGGGGGTCCAGTTGAGTTGAAAAATACTCTAAACCTAGCCCAACCGAAGCCATACACGCTTAATCGTAGGAAATTGTCCATAGCTACTCGTAACAAAAGATTGAAGTTGAAAAAAAAAAAAGAAGAAATATTTTGGTGGTGGAGTCTAGTGTAATGATTAGAATAAGAGAAGTGCTACGTTGACAACACTTTTGCAATAAATCTTAGATGATAAGTTGTGAATAGTTTTACTTGAAACCACCCCTAAAATACTTTCACAATAATTTTCAAGTTCACACTAAGAACCCATGGGTAGAACTCACCCTTGAAAACTGGCTTGCAAGAGGAGGGTTAAGTTTACACTTAATCCATGTGGGACAATAAGATCATAACTTACAACCGTTTAATCCATGTAGGACACTAGGATCAGCCCACTCTATTGACATTGATCCAATGGTAGCCCTTTCTCTTTTTTTTGGTAGCTCCACTCACTTATCAGTTATTCAATGACTTAGTAAGCCATTTTAATATTTGATTACTCAACATGGTGGTTAGTTTTGATACCAAATACTAAAAACCATGGTTTAAACTCGCTCTTGAAAACCGGCTTACAAAGGGGGTGCCTAAGAGCTTATAAACACATAGTTAAGCTTACGCTTTGTTTGTTTCAGCATTAACATTTTTTTTGGAAAATGGTTCATTTTTCAAAGAGCATTTTCTAGAAACTATCTTACTTTCCAGTGTTTGGTAACGACCTTGAAAATGAGCTTGACAAAGTTTTCTAGTGTTTGGTATGCAATTTAAAAAAAAAAAATATTTCTTGTATAATTTAAAACATGTACATTATGTAAACTAACTAATGTAATCATTATAAATAAAAAACCAAGAACGAATTTAGTTTTCATACTAAAATTTTGACAATAGATACAATCAAAATTAATTAATTGTCAAATTTTCATGATCTCTACCACTCATCTTGCTCATATATATAGACAGTAATGTACGTACACACACACACACACATATATCAACCATTTGTCTATATATATATATATATATATGACAGGGGAATACATTTTCAGTAAGTATAAATAACAATAATTTTTAATTGTCTACTCTTTTTGTTAGTAGACTAATTGTCTACTATGGTCAACCACAAGTCTTCAATATTACTCTAAATTATATATTTACATAATGTACTATATAATATATCATCACTGTATAGTATCTACTGACAAAAAAAGTATTTACCAACAAATGCAATTCTCCTAAACAATTATCATTCATTATATAACAATATTATTAGTCCACGGTAAAGATTGTCCCATGTAAAAGAAATTTAGAGCAATATAGGTACTATGTTTAAAACTTTCATCTTTTACTTCATTCATTCTTTCTTCTTCTTCTTTTTTATTTATCTTATTTTATTTTATTGCACTTTATGTACGAAAAAGAAGTAATTTCTTCATGGAATTCATCAAACCGAAAATTTCTTAGATAAAAAAGAAAATTGAGCTTGAAATTTAAAGCAAAGAATTGGGATTTTGGTAGAGATGAATGAAATAATTACCACTGCAAATTTGTTCTCCTTTGCAAGTCGGAGTTATTGTCCGATCAGTGAAGGAAAAAAAAATCTATTTAGAGAATTATGTTACAGAGGGGAAGAGAAATATAGAGAAAAGAGAGAAAAGAGACAGTTAGAGAGAGAGAGAGAGAGAGAGAGAGAGATCTATGGGAAGAGGAGAGACCAAGGTTAGTGACAGTAAGGATGTGAGGAGAGAAAAAGTAAAGGGAAGAGAGAAAAAGTAAGAAAACTTACCACGAGATAGAGAAGGCGCCAAAAAATTATGTTTCGCACAATTATAGACGAAGATAATATTTATAGGAGATGCAATGCGTGAAAGAGAGATTGTTTTCCAAAAAAAAAAAATTTGGAAAACAAACCCATAGAAAATAAGCCTTATTTTTATTAGGGTTTTCCGTTGACTAAAGATATTTTTCCATTGACCAGGATTTTTTTGTGCTACCAAACACTAGAAAATGTGGAAAACTATCTTTACAGAAGGTTTTCCAGCGAAACAAACAAAGCGTTATACTCAATCTATGTGGGACACTAGGATTATAAATATATATATATATATATATATACAATTCTCTCTGTCCCAATTTGTTTGTCCTGTTTGAAAAGTCAAACTTTTTTAGGGAACATAATTTATTGTCTTGTTTGCCTTATAAAAATGTATAAGTTTACAAAACTACCCTTAAATAAATTTATCAACTTTTTTTTTTTTTAAAAGAGTTATTTTTAATGAGGCAACTAAAAAGATGCTCCAATTAGATTGATTTTTTAAATATTTGTTAGTTTTCTTTTTAAATAGTTTTGAAAATAAAGTAGGAGTATAATAGGAACATTAGTAAATTAATAACTTTTATTTTTAGAAACATGACAATATTTTGGGACATCCCAAAATAGAATAGAGGATAAACAAACTGGAATTTATGGAGTATATATATATATATATATATAAGCTATGTTAACTTTAAGCTATATTACAACACTAAATATTTTTTAATTGGAAGTATATTTTAACAAATCCATTGTTAGATTAGATCTTCTTATAGTCCACATGCTTGCAAATTTCAATATAATATGAGATCAATAACTATGTTATTGGTAAAATATATAATTTTCAAGTTTTTGTATTTAAAATTGTACATAGAAGTTGGGTTTCTAGATCAAATAGTAAATAGTATCTGATTGGCGTGAAACTTAGGAAGCACGTTAAGAATATAGAAAATATATAATCCAATTGTGAGATTTATGAATTATTAATCCAATAAAAAGCCTTTATATATAATATATATATATATATATATAGAAAAAAATCTAGTAAAAAGCTATTAGACAATATAACATATCTTTGAATTACAAATGTTACAACTTGAACCTAATACATATATATGAGTTGTAGCAAATTGCGAGATTGAGTTCAAACAAGGGATGATGGATAGAGTTGAGTGATGGCCGGAGTTGAAGATGGTGGTGACAAGAAATCATCACACCCTGACCACAATAAAAGATCACCACAGATCACTACATGTGACTGCAAAACTAGTGACGGAACTACGAATATAGTACGACTATGAAAATTTTTTATTAGTATACAATAATATATATTATTTGAAAGTTTTTGTTAAAAAAATTTACGCTTGACCCCATAAAATTAAAAATCAGTTTCTCCAAAACCTAAAGGTGCACTACAAAACGCGGGGGTATTAGGCCCCGTTTTTTTGGGCCGCGTTTGTAAAAACGCGGCCCAAGATGGACTAAAGCCTCGTTTAAAAAACGTGGCTACCTAGCTCAAATCTGTAGCCTGCGACCCCTTTCAAAACGAAATCAATATAATTTTTTTTTTATAAACAAAAAAAAAAAAATCCATTATTGAAGAAAAAAAAGGTTCTTTGCTAGGAAAAAAAAAAATGCAAATAACTAAATATCATAACCATGGGTTTTGCATGACATTTTGGTGGTTGGATGAATCAAAATTAGTAGTTTGTATCCTACCATGTTGTCTTGCTCTACTTAAAGAATTATTTGGTTCTTTTTTGTTTTTTTTTTCATCATAGATTTTTTACATGGAAAAGGTTTACTTTTAAACTAATTTGGAAGAAAATTCCTCCAACTCAAATGTGTTAGTTGAAAATCAAATACATGGATCATCTTATGAATGGTCACCTAGTAGGTTTGAGGAAATTTCTCTAAATTTGTTTAAAGGAAAACTTTGTCTTTGTGATATGAGTATATTAGATTTTACCATATCATTAATAATTTAAATGAACAGTTAAACTGAAAATGACAGATATCTATCTTAAAATCCCTTACACGAATAGTGAAACTCAGAAATGTTAACTTCAAGCCATTAAATAAGAATAGTTAAAATACATTTTTTACTCTCCCCAACTTTAGTATCTCTATCATTGAGGTCTGTTAGTTTTAGAACTTGTAGTTGACATCCTAAACTTCAACCCTTCAATCTAGTTTCATTAATTGTTTATCATTAACCATCCTATACGTCGTTTTGTAAAATGATCATCAATTAAAAGTTAACCATCATGTATTTTTTTAGGAGGGTAGTTAAAATTTTTTATTTTTTATTATAATATTCAATATACACAATATGGAAGCATATGAATCCTTATTGTTTAGATTGGAAATACTATAAAATGCTAACAATTGAATTACAAAGCTCTTGACAAATTTAGTAAAGTAAAATCACAGTTATACTAATCTCCTAATGTTTAATAATCAATGAACAAGTGCATGCTTATAAAAATAAATAAATTAACAAGTGCATGTTCTAACTTAAAATATTACTATATAATGATAATAAAAAAGAAGAAGGATGCCGGACGTTCTTCGTAGATTCCAATTTTCTAATTTCGGTCTAACCGCATCTTTGGCTTCCAAAAGCCTCTCCTAACCTAAAATCTGAGAATCGACAATGAACTCCTGTGGTGAATTAAACCATCATCTACGAAATACTAGATACTACATAGAATAACAAAAGGAATTATTAATTCAAATTTTTTGTATTGTCTTTCGTTTAGTACTAGTGGAGAGAGTTTAACGATGTAGATCACATTATTAATCACATAATCCCATTAATCCAATGCTGCAACTACGAAGGGTCCCAATCCAGTAAGAAGAAAATACTGCAGAGAGTGATTGAAAAAAAAAAATAAAAATAAAAAATAAAAAATAAATAAAAACCTAAAGCTATCTAACATGAGATCTTACCTACAGTCTACAGTCTGCAGATGGGGATGAATAAGAGGGAGGGAGATTTACCTCCCCAAAAAAAAAAAAATAAATAAATAAAATCAATTCAATAACTAAATTGATTATGACATGATTTGCAGACCCAAATCGGACTGTACAGTCTGACCCAGTTAACCATGAACTTCTCATAAATGCAGTTCTTTTAATACTAAGAACCTGTCTATGCTAAAAAAAGCAAGGAACTGTTTGAACCGCAGTCCAACCATTATAACCCTTCTAAATACCAACTGTGAACAAAAATGTAATATTAGATAGAACATAATGATGAAAAATATACATATAAACAGCCCCAATTAATCCATTATCTATATATATAGATGATCCAATAGGAATAGGATTTTGGTATTAATATTGTTGGTGTTGTTGATAAGATTTGAATTCCTTGTCAATTGGAAAAGCAATAGGCTCTAAAAGTCTTCCAAGTACTTCAAAACACTGTAAACTCTTTGGCTTGTTGGCCATTAAAGAGGAAAATATATGGTCCACTTATTAATATATTCTTCCCACCATTACGTAAAAGAGAGATTCCATATCCCACACCTATATACATAAATATCTAGTAACGATGGGGAACACACACTTTTCATGTTGTGAAATGATTGTACGATTGAATCACACTCCCTGGAAGTCTTTTCCCAACTCTAATCAATTTCTAGTGTCCAAAAAACAAACCAAGTGCTCTTTTAGACGTTAATTATGGTTGACACTAAGACACTTATTTTGACTTTGCTTGACTTCATAGACCATGCAAGTACTTCCAGCTTACTTGGCAATCCCTATCTGTTTATCAACAAAAAAAAAAAACTCAATCTTTTGGGTCCATGAGTACTACTAGTTCTCTCAAGACATTCACGACTTAAATTGCTACACTCAACTAGGAATCTTCACAAGTTTCTAAAACAATGCCATGTTTATGTCTTTCCACAATTGGTAAAAGTCAACATATAAATACATAAATACATGTTTATGTCTTTCCCATTCCCTAGTTACCAAGCAGCTTAAAACTGTATCTTTTTGGGAGTCATTTAAATCAGAAGAGCAGATTCTGTACCTAATGTCTGCAAAGGCAGCACTGCAATTTTTTTCCAAAAGGCAGGCAGTACAATTTGTGGCATTCTACATGATGTAAAGAAAGGTTCTCAAAATTAATTATTGCCAAGAATAATATCAAGCCAAAATACACTTTTTGTCCCTAACTCGAGCGATTTTAGTCCCTGAAGTTTAAAGTGAACCCTTTTTACCCTTAAAATGATCACTTTTACTCCATGTAGAGTGATGACATGTCAGTTTTTAGTTTACCACATCATTTAAGGGACTAAAAAGCTATCACTTTAAATTCCCAAGGCAAAAATCAATCATGTACTAAATATTAGAACCAACAAGAACATATTTAAGCCTAATATCAATATGCCAGATGAAATAAGCAATAATTCTTACCACTGAACTATATTGCAGCACATTCTGAATGATGTTTAAGTTCCCACCTTCCAGCTTAGAGTTCAACGCCATCCATATACGGATATATGTGTTCATGTTCATCAAGGGAACGGCATAAAGAGTCTCTCTCTTCTTGTTCTTGTCGTTTTTAAAAAAAAAAAAATTTTATGGCCAATAAGCACATGTAGCTAGAATTGTGATAAACATGATATGAATATAATTGCAAAGCAAGGCTATATCTTTGCACGAAAAGTGTAACATATTGAAATAAATAAGAACCACATCCAACTCCAAGTTACCATCAATTTTGTATCAATTAGTTAAATCAAATCACAATAAATGAACTCAGTGCATAGGCTAACTACACATATTACCAAGTAGTTGTAGCACATTACCTTTTCCTATCATGATGAAATTACAATCTTTTTTTAAGTTTTAAATTTATTAGGAAAATAATGACAGCCACTGTGCTTCACCATTTGAGATACTCTACAATAGTCTAAAGCTCTGTTTTATATACACTTAACCATATCCATTCATCCCGGTCTCTCTCATAAGGATTTGTTCAAAAACTTTCCAACAAAACATGTGCTTAAGATATCTTTCTAGATTCTATGCAATCTTATAATATAAATTCACCCAACAAAAAACATAATTAAAAAGAAAAAAAGAAAAGAAATAGAAAGTAGAGTATTAATCAATATTCAGCTAGCCAATACTTTATCCAAATAAACCAATCAAATCCACCCAGAACTTAAACCCCACAAACACTTATCTAAATTAAAAAAAATTAAATTAAATTAAATCAACATAAATTTCAAGGTAAAAGTAGAACCCAAACCAAAAAAAAAAAATTAGCAGAATTGAATAACAGAGAATCAGGTAAACCTTTTCTTGTCTTTTCGAAGAGACTTCTCAATTTTCTCGAGAAAATAGAGCGTTAGCAAAATTTTTGCTCCATTGCTTACGCAAACACTTTCACAAACAGAGAGAGTAAACATTGATATCAAATAAAAAAGGTGGGGTCTAAAATAGTGTTTCACTAGATGGTTGGGAGGAGAATGTTTGGCGAAGACGTATTTGGACCGTCAGATTTTCAATTGATTAACTTTATGAAGTAATTTTTTCTCCTTAAATACATGCAACCATAAAATCTTATCCATAATTTTATGGTTCCTAATTGAAGACACAAATAAGTTCCAATGACAGCATTACAAAGTTCACTTTTTCTCCTGCAACTTCGAATTAACCAAACAGCTTGTCTAGAACTTCCAGCTATGCAATTCAAAAAAATTATCAAAAGCAGTGAAATTAGGGTTCCACAGTCAGAAAACCATATTTGCAAAATCCATCATTTTCTCATAATCGATTAAATAAATTTTAGTTCTTCTCAGGTCACTTAATAAACAAATCCCACAAACCCACGCACCCCAATCTCTCAAACGGAACCAAAAATTAAAAAAAGCTTTGACATTTGAAATACCCACATCCCCAAATGCAAAGATGATGAACTAAAAAGCCAAAAACACAGACACACACAAAATGAAACCAAATATACTGAGAGAGAGAGAGAGAGAGACTCACGGTGGCGTTCGATGATTGCGAAGGGATTGAAAGAATCAAAACGATGCCGGTGGTTTGGAAGAGAGTGTCGGAGGGAGGGCTTTGGTGGAGGTCGGCGGAGATGGTGGTGGAGGAGATGAGGGAAGCGAAAGAAATCTGCTCTGATTGAGGGTGATGGGTTGAGATCGGGCTTCAGATCGATGGAGGCTGTGTGTGTGATAGGAGAGGAAGGGTTGAAAAGGTTTTTAGTATTTATAGAATTCCTGAAGCCGCGTTTTTAAACTGCGGCTTCAGGGGCATCTGAGGCCGCATTTATTTAAACGCGGCCACTTCCTAGAACTAAAGCTGCGTTTTATACACGCGGCTACAGACAAAACTTAAAGCCGCGTGTATAAAACGGGGCTTCAGGCAAGCTGGAGAGCTAAGATTAAAAAAAAAAAAAAAAGAAATAGGCAGGTCCTTGGGCCGCGTTTTAAACGCGGCTTTAGACCCAATCTAAGACCCCGTTTTTTAAACGAGGCTTTAATCCATCTTGGGCCGCGTTTTTACAAACGCGGCCCAAAAAAACGGGGCCTAATACCCCCGCGTTTTGTAGTGACAGCAGCTGCTTCAACAACATCACTTTTGGAGTCTCTGGAGCTAAGAAGTAGCCTAGTTTTGTAGTAACTATTGGAGGCATAGAAGTCTGCAAGGGCCATGTTGATGCAACTCAGACCCATCTTCCCAGTCCACGTATCGAAGTCAAGAATCACACCCACGTTAACTGAGATTGTCGTGTTTTGTGCCTTGGCTAAGAAATTACTTTTAGAAAGAATAATGAAGAACAAGAATGGAAAAGCAATTCTGGTAGGGATCTTCATGATTATGTTTTGAATACCTTGTAAAATTCATCATCTTATTACTCTTATTTATAGGACAAGGTCAGTTAGTCTTTATTTTTTTGGCTAAATAGGTCAGATAGTCAAACGTAGGACAAAACTGTTAAATTATATATCTTTGAAAAGTAAAACATCAACTTCTCTCTTTCTCTCCCTCACACGCCAATACATCATCAGGTATCAGAAGTCCAAACTACAATAACCAACTAACACAAGTTTTTGACAAAAGCATGATTGGTGACAAGACAATGATATAACATCACAATACTTTTTTTTTTTTTTTTTTTGGTTAAAAAAAATGGGGCATTTATGGTTGTATTAAACCCCTGGGCAGGGCGTCGTGCCGTGAGATACTCACTTATTTTTACACATGTGAGAGTCACCTCATTTCTGAGTACACCCCTCACTAAGGATGTCTACCAACAGAAGGCCGTTGGCAGGATTCGAACCCAAACCTGACAAGCAGGGAACGAAAGTCCTGACCAACTCAGCCAACCCCCCATTGGCTAGTATTACATCACAATACATGGTAGTCGTATAAGACACAAATGACATGGCCATTTGTATGGTACATCAACAGAATAGGAACAAATGCAAGTCTTTCTTCTGTAAGCAGAGACACAAGTTTTCCTCGTTTATGTAAATGAGTTACATATTTTGAAACTAATTAGTCGAGTTTATAAAACTCAAGTTATACATGAAATTTTATATTTTTTAATTTCAGGTCAGCAAATGCCACTGTGGCAGATTTTTAAAGAACCCGATTTTCATAAATTCGAGTTACGAGTCAAATTTGAGTTTCGAAAAGGTAGTACATTACTAAATATTTCTCAAACAATTGTAGGCAATTTTGGCCTTAATAAATTATGGGTTAGGCTTATTACACACAAATGGTCAAGTCAAGGTTTCAAGTTGAAGATAAGTCAGAACTTACGCGTTAAAAAGATCCATTGAAATTCGTGCAAAAACAGTTTTTCAATTATGTTTTTTCAACTGCATGCCTATGGTTTCAAGACTTTTGGAGAGTGATATTTGTACGCAAGCATAGAAGTCCAAGCATGGTTGATAAAATCACGATTTGGATCGTAGGATCACATGATTTTACGATCCCACTTTACCAAAACATTTAGGAGCACACTAAGATTGTAAAAATGGTAGGATCGTACGTAGGATCATATAGAATCGTAGAATTGTATGAGATCCTACTGAACCTACCAAAAATATAAATTTTTGGTTTTTTTTTTTTTTTTTATGGGATAAATTTTTGTTTTGATGAAGTTTTAAGGGTGTTTATTTTTTCATGTTGTGATGGTATGACTTTTTATTTTATAAAATTAAGTTAACCTAAGCAAATGTTTTCTAGTTTCTAGTTCACTTGTAATTAAAATGAAGGAATGCTTCATCATTTCTAAATGAAGAATTTGATGTTGGCTTTGCTACCTTTTATGAGACCTTGGCCTAGTGAACCCAATACAATAGAATTTATAGAGAGTGGGTTGGAGAACTGGGCCTTAGTGAAATTGACAACGGCTAGTATGGATTTCAAGTATGATTGAACAATAACAAAGCAGGTAATGTTGAATAAACATGATGTCCGAGGAGACAAATTGGGTTATAAATCTTCTCCAGATGATTATAGATGCAATTTTGACTGCTACAATATTCCTCCTTTCTTTCTCTGCCCCCCTTTTCATGGAGGATTTCTTCCATTATATAGTTCCTTTGGATCATCTTCACCTTACACTTGTTGATCATCTGAGTCCTCACTTGAGTGCCTATCCCATCAATCACCCCCTCTGGCTTTTTGTGAATTGTGGTGGTCAAGGTAGTATTGTTTAGGAGTCATCTCCACATAAATGCGGCCAGAAAAGTAGCTGCAGTGCATTAAATGCGGTGATAGCAGCTTTTCCTTAGATATTTCTGAGTTTCCATTATTCTTATATATATATATATATGATGCCCGTCCTTATTGCTGGAGCCTCCCGGAAGGTTACGTTGGTTGTGGGAATACAGATTTGAGCTGCGCCCAGCGTATCCGATGAGCAATTACTCCTCGGACCGCTCTATGCTCGTCCCTTACCTACGGGACTTTATGGTTGGAGTCTTCCATAATTATTTGCCCCCTTTCGGACCAACTTATGTCTTTGGTCTTCGGACTAAGCCCAAGGCCCAATATATAATTTTTAGCCTTTATCCCTACAATAGCCTATCAAAACTCAGGTTTTACCTCGCATCGAAGGAGAAAAAATGGGGTTTTGATTTGTTTAAGAGTTAGGAACATTAAATCCCTGAGTTTACATGTGTGGGGGTGCGGTTTTATGTGCCTCATAATTACTTCTGATGCTTCAGAGACTGCGAGGCGTCATTAATTGCTCCAGGTAGCATTATGTCCCTCAAATCTGATGGTGAAGCGTCTATCCAACGACTGACATTTTTCCTTGGGTTTTGAGCGGGGTAACTCCCTTAAATTTCGTCTTCTATAAAAAGCCTTGAGGGAAACCATTTCCCTTCATTTCACAAACTTTCAAGTTTTCCAGAGATTTCAAACATTCAAACCCACCAAGCTTCCTAAATTGCTAAGCTTTCCACACTGTTCCTCTAAGAAATCTCTAAGAATTTCTCTAAAATTTCAGGGTCATCGTACATTTTAGTTCTCATAAGTTTTAGTCTCTTTAAACCTTTCTTTTCTCCTCGGCCAATCTCCTTGGCTTTCCAGTTCTTATTTCCCCACTTATCAATTTCAGTGGTTCTCCTTTAATTTGTTGAGATGGGTAGGTTTAGGCATTTAGTAAACTCCCCTGCCAAAATAAAGGCCTTTAAGGAGAGATACCATATACCACAAGAAGTCGCATTGCGATACTGCTCCCCAGAGTAAATAGTAACCAACCAAGAAGAGGGAGAAGTCATAATCCCTATGATAGCTTTCATAGAGGGAGGAATGACCCTCCCTATGGGTAGGATAACAAGGGACTACCTCTTCAATCATAGGATATGCCCTCACCAGTGCGCACCTAACCTTTTTAGCGTTCTAGGGAGTGTGGACGCTCTGAACAAGCATTTGGGCTTAGGCTCACCTAGCACGACGTGGTCCACATGTACGAGTGCCACAAACAAAAAGGAGTGGGATTTTACCTCAAATCCCGATCTGATGTTGTTAGGCTCATTTCGTGTCTCCCTAAATCTAATAAGGGGATGAAGGACGACTACCTGATTGCTTCGGAGGTGTGGCATGATGGACTTCATTGCCCAGTCTGAGAGGGAGAGCCAGGTGGGATGCCTTAGAATTAGGATTCCTAACAATAGATTTAGGCTCTTTAACCCTGACCCTGTTTTGCTTCTTGTTGTCTTACTCTTTCTTACTGATGAATTTCAACTTTTTTAACTGTGCTTTGTTCTTCATTTGTGTTCACAGATAAGAGGCAGGTAGCTCCCAAGCTTAGCCTAACCAACGTCGAAGCCCTCAATTACCTGTTGAGATCCGAGATATTTATAAGTGAAGATAGGAAACTGCGGGCCATCCATCTGATCTTGGATTTTCAACCCATCTCGGAGATATTTCAAGACGTCGGCCACGCCATAAGAGCTGGTGACCCACGGATAGCTTGGATTGACGTATCTCGGCCAAACTTTTTAGCCCCATACGATCTTCCATCAGTAGCACACCCATTCCAACATAACATTCCTTTAGTCGTCCAACTAGTTCAACAAGTTCCTCTAGAAGCAGTAGCAGCCGGAGAAGGGATTGCCTCCTCAAATTCCTTGCTTGAAGAAGAAATTGATAAATTTCAATTCGAAGAGGATGAGACATAGGGAGTATAAGTGATCCCAGTCTCGGACGCTGAGAACGAGCCAGATAGACATTCCAGCATTCACGCCCTCGCTCTGGTAATTGCCCATCCAGAAAACACTTCTGAAGAAGAAGAGGACGGAATGGCTCTAAACAAAAGGAGGCAAAAGTATGTGGGACCTTATGGCTGCAAGGAACAAAACTTCAACCTCAAAAGATGCCAGCAAGCCCCAAGTTCCAGCTAATCTTCCACCTCCCCCCTCTCTCCCAGTGACCTCGATCGGACTACTCCCCAATCCAGATTTAAAGAAGAAAATGAAAGTGCCCGAGGTGCACGAAGTGGAGGAGGGTGAAATGATCCCTCAGAAAGGGACCACGCAGCCCAAACATGCAAAAGACAAACAGGCTTCCTCCGTGGAAAGTAGGGAGGATTCTCAAGGCGCCGATGTGCGCTGACCACCACGAACATGGTCCCCCAGAATGGATATGGACGGTGCCCCTATCTCTTGGGACCAAGGAAGTCAATACCGTACCGGAGGCTGTACCGGTTTGGGCATCGGTACGATATATTTCGGATACCGGTCAATACCGGTGTACCGTTTCGGGTTTACCGTTATTTTATATATTTAATATATGTATATATATATATATATACATACACACCCACACAAACACATCTACACAGATAAATCAACGTAGAGATACACAAACACACCCAAAGTTTTTGTAATTGAGCAAAATTTTGTAATACTAAAATTATTTATAAGAAAATTATTATTGCATACACAATATTACACAACTGTACACTAACTATCACTATTCTATTTACAAATAAAGCCAAAAAATTAAAGTGAGTTTGTAGTTATCTCAATGCTTCATTATAACAATTACACATGTTACTATTATTAAATATAATTTAACATAAACAAACATACAAGTACGATAATAAACAAATATAAATAAGAATACATTGTTACCAAAACTAAGAATAATATAAAATAGTAAAACATTAAAAGTGAAGTATAATAAAATATAAAATAAAATGTATTTTCAAAATAATAAAATAATACTACATGTAAGCTGTAAACCACAAATGTTGTTTGACTTTGTGCATTCAGATATTTCACTTACCAAGCTGTAAACCACAATTGTGTTGTCTCATCAAATACCAAGCTTTTACATTTCTTTATCTATTTTTCTTCTTTTACATTTGATCCTCTCCTTTCTTTCGGCTGCCGTTGCAGCTTCAGTGCCTCTTTCTTTTTCTTTTCTTTTTTTTCCTTCCTTTCTTCACATCTATTGCTTCTTCTTTCTTTCTTTCTCTTTTTTTTTCATCTCTTTACAGTTAACACTGATGCTTTTGTGGGTTTTATTATACTTTTTTATGGGTCTATTTGTTTTTGAATCAGTGGGTTTTGTTTGGGCTTATGCAGAGGAGGGAGAGACGGTGGCCGGATTTTTGTTCATGGGTTGTGTGTTTGTGCGGTGGTTGGGTTGTGTGAGTTGGTTTTTTAAAGTTTGGGATCGGTGGGTTTGGGTTGTCAGTAGTGGTTGGAGGCGGAGTGGCTCCCGCTCCGGCCAAGTGCAGCAGCTTTAGGTAAGTTCTGAAAATATCTGAGAATTTTTCTTTGGGCTTTCTTTATCTGATTCTTTACCCGGTATCCATTTACCGGCCGAAACAGCCGGATTTCACCGGTACGGCCGGTACGAGGCCGGTACGGCCGGTATTTTTTCCGGTACGAAATAAGGGAGTAATTTGTACCGGTGCACTGGTCGGAACGGTATATTCTGGCCGTACCGGCCGGTACGGTACGGAATTAACTTCCTTGCTTGGGACGCCTTTGTCCGAAACTTCCAAGGGGGGCACGTGGGCTTCATTGCTAAAGCCTTTGAGCAACCACTTCTCCTGCCGAGAGATATGGAGGCTTATAGGCGCTTCAAGCAGCATGAGCTTTTCTTGTCCCTAAAGAGGGACTTGGCTATGGTAAATGCTTCAGCACATTTTTTGCATTTCATTCTTAGTTACTTTGTTTATCATCATCATTCATTCATTTTCTTTCCTTTTTTTTTTTTTTTTTTTTTTTTTTTTTTTTTTTTTTTTTTTTTTTTATGTGGAATCCTTTTGCTATCTCTGTGTAGATTACCCAACAGGTCTTTGTGGCCAAGGAATGAGTTAAGGATAAGAGCAACTAAGCCCGAGCAGAGGCCTACTCCCATGCCAAGACCAAGAAAATATTGGGGGCACTTAAGGAGGAGCATGCTGAATTAACCAACAAGCTCACCGTCTCAGAGAGGAAGCACGTGAGCACTGTGGCTGGCTTAAAGAGTGCTGAGACTCAAGCCGAGAATCAGTGCAAGAAGCTCCTTGGCGGAAATTGAGCTGGCCACAGAAAAGCATCATGTTCTGGACTTGAAAGCTGAGTTAAGGAAGGCGAAAGAAGCAACCCAACTAGATAAGGAAGCCCTCGAGGCCAAAAAGCAGGCCTCCTACCAACTCGGCGTGGAGGAAACGCAGGTGAGGCTTACTAAGGAGCTCTTTGAGGTTTGCAGGGACTACTGCGCCACATCATGGGATAAATCCCTTGATATAGCGGGCGTCCCTATAGACTCAGTGTGGAGGTAGCTGGGGAGCATTTACTATCACCCGGACATCCGTGTTGCCCCAAAGACCATTACTTCTGCTGCTGATCCTGCTCAAGAGACCTCAGAGTAGCCCATGGCTATCCAAGCTACTGATCAAGGTCAGGGGGCCGAAAAGTCAACGAAAAGAGCAAGGATGAGGAGAAGAAGCTCTCAGCAATAGCTGAAGACACTGCCAAGGCCAAGGAAGGTGAAGCTAAGGCAAAAGAAAGAGATCCTAAAGATAAAGAAGCTGACCCTAAGGCTAAGGACAATGCCACCTCCCAGCCAAGCAAGAGTGAAAACATTCCTGCTCTTAAAACAAAAGCTTAGCCCCCTAGGATCTTTTGTAGTATATCATCTTCTTCTTCTTCTTCTTCTTCTTTTTTTTTTTTTTTTTTTTTGTACTGGCATTCTGCCACAGACCATAATGTAGTACACTTTTTTTATTAATGAATGGAACTTTCTTTCTATTTCTTGTGTTCTTGCTCCATATGTCCTTAATTTTACTACTGTTACACATGAACTTACTTTATTGCTAATTTAGTTCTTATAAAAACTAACGAAAACATCTTGTTAGTGCAAATAATTTGACTAAGTGTTAATGAAGAAGGGGTTTAATCCACATTGATATTGTGAACTACTCTTTTTGCAATGAAGACTGAACTTAATAATCAATCAATAACAAACTTACACTTGGCTAAATAATCAAGGCCTTTAACTTACTCCAAACCATTAATCTGAGAAGCTGGTAATTATTGTAGATTTTTCTTGACACTTAGTGAGAAACTAATGGGTGTTGTGGAGTGTTAACTTCCCCTGAGTGTGTGGTCTGAAGAGGCATACACAACTGAGGTTCAATTTAAACACTTATAAAAGATGTCATAGTGTGTTAATCTCCCCTTAACATCTGGTCCGAGGACTTCAAGCATGACTAAGGTTCAATTTAAAAACTTATAAAAGATGTCATAATGTGTTAATCTCCCCCTTAACATTTGGTTCGAGGACTTCAGGCATGACTAAGGTTCAATTTAAACACTTATAAAAGATAGTATATTGGTGAATATACTGAAGGAACATATTGAAAAGGCAAACTTTCATTAATAATAATACCATTTTAGGTTGTTTACATTTCACAGGTGTGGTATTACATGTCCATCCAAATCTTCTAGAAAATATGCTCCTATACCAGCCACGGAGGTGATACGATATGATTAGGGGTGTTCACCAAATCGCACAAACCGCAAAAACCGCACCAATACCGCCCACAAAATAGCATAACCACACCACACTGCAGGTAATAGTGCATCGCACTACATGGTGCAGTGCGGTTTGCGGTTTTAATAAGAAAACCGCACAAACCGCACCGCACCCCACCCTCTCTATATATTAATATATTTATTTATTTTAATATTAAATATATTATTAATAGTTTAATAACCCTAGTTTTCAAAAAAAAAAAAAAAAGTTTAATAACCCTAACAAGTATTGACTAAAAAAGCCAATCCAAAATAAAGAAAAACTAGCTCAATAATTTAAAACTTGGCCAAAAAAGGGAAAAATTAGTTTTGAGTTGAGTAGGAAAAGCCCAAAATTTGAAAAATATACCAACTTGAAACCGCATCTTATACATAGTATCGCACATGTGATTGCAAAAATAAGGTGCGGTGCGGTTCTGGTTTTGGCTAAACTCTAAATTACACCACACCGCACATGTGACTGCAAAAATAAGGTACGGTGCAGTTATGGTTTTAGCTAAACTGCACTGTAAAGTGCGGTGCTAAAAATGGCCCAAAACTGCACCGCACCGCACTGCAAACACCTCTAGGTATGGTCCTTCCCAATTGAGCCCTAGTTTTCCTTACACTAGATTCTTTGTTGTACCCAAAACCTTTCTTAATACAAGGTCACCAAGTGCTAGTGGCCTCAGCTTTACGTTGGCATCATAACCCTGCTTGAATTTGTGTTGGTAGTATGCCAATTGAACCATTGCCTTTTCTCTTCTTTTTTCAATAAGGTCTAAACCTCTTTCTAGCAATTCATTGTTACTACTAGGATTGAAAGAGCTAGTTCTGAGTGTAGGGAAGCCCGTTTCTAAAGGAATAATAGCCTTGGCCCAATAAGTCATTGAAAAAGGGGTCTTCTTGGTTGATCTGCAAGGCGTAGTTATGTATGTCCATAGGACATGTGGCAGTTTCTCCACCCATTTTCCCTTCGCATCGTCTAACTTTTTTTTGAGCCCACTCACTATAACCTTGTTCATAGCTTCTGCTTGCCCATTTCCCTGAGGATATGCTGGGGTAAAGTATCTATTTGTAATTCCCAGATCACAACAGTATCTCTTGAAAGATTTGTTGTTAAATTGAAGACCATTGTCTGATATAAGGGTACGTGGGACTCCAAATCGTGTAACGATGTTTTTCCAAACAAATTTCTTGGCATCCACGTCTCTGATGTTTGCCAAATGCTCAACTTCCACCCACTTTATGAAATAGTTCGTACCGACCAGCAAATATCTCTTGTTTCCTGCTACTTTGGGGAAGGGGCCAACGATATCCAAGCCCTATTGAGCAAAAGGCCAGGGGCTAGATAGGGGGTTAAGGACTCCGCCTGGTTGATGTATGTTTGGTGCAAATCTTTGGCATTAATCACACTTCTTGACATACTCTTGTGCATCTTTCTGCATATTTGGCCACCAATAGCCTTGAGTAATGGCTCTGTGAGACAAAGATCTACCCCCCGTATGGCTTCCACAAATCCCTTCATGCAATTCTTCAAGAAGTAGCTCTGATGCCTCAGGGTGAATGCAGAGTAGGTATGGCCCAGTAAAAGAGCGCTTGTACAACTTTTGATCCTCGGCTAGCCAGAAACGAGGCTCCTTTCTCCGTATTTTATCAGCTTCTGACTTATCCTTTGGCAAGATGTCCTCTTTTAGGAATAATACTATGGGATCCATCCAGCTAGGCCCTACTCTGACCTGGTGGACATGAACCGCCTCTTTATTTAATTCTGTGGGTTTGCATAAGTCTTCTACAAGGATGATTCGGGGTAGGCTTTGGGCTGAAGAGGTTGCAAGTGTGGCCAGGGAGTTTGCATGTGTGTTTCCACTTCTTGGGCATGCGCTAGGTCGAAAGATTCAAAGCTTGATTGCAAATGTTTAACCTGACTCAGGTAGCTTTGCATTCTCTCGTATTTGGCTTCAAACTCCCCTTTTACTTGGCCGACGATCAATCTCAAATTTGAGAACACCTGTATGACTCTCCTGCCCAATTTTTGAACCATGGTCATTCCCATCAGAAGAGTTTCATACTCGGTTTCGTTATTTGTGGCTGAGAATCCCAATCTTAATGATTTTTCAATGGTAATTTTCTCGGGTGAGATAAGGACTAGTCCCACTTCGGACCCTTTCTGGTTCACTACACCATCAACATGCATGTTCCAAGGTAAGGGAGTCCGCTGTGAGATCATGCCAACTGATTTTCCATCCATATGTTGTACTTTTGCCGATTCTTCTAACTGGGGTTCAGCAAACTCAGCTACCAAATCCGCAAGTATTTGGCCCTTGACAGAGGTGCAAGGCATGTACCTGATGTCAAAAGCCCCTAAAACCGTGCCCCATTTGGCAATTCTCCCCGTGTAGCTAGGACAATGCAAATCCACCATCAGCTCGCCACTTTGAAGAAAGGAAATTCATCTATTGCTGATTATTTTCACCAGTTTACTACACTGGTTGACACTCTTGCTGCCATTGATCAACCCTTGAACGAGTTTGAAATTGTTTCTTTTCTTCTCGCTGGTCTTGGATCAGACTATGATTCATTTGCCACCTCAGTGACTACAAGAGTTGATCCTCTCTAAATTGAAGACTTGTATGGGCATTTATTAACTCATGAACTCTGGCTTGAGCATCAACAACTAACCGTGGACCTTTCACTTACAAGGGAAACCTTTGCAGGGCGAGGGCCTTCACATGGTGGTCGTGGAGGTGACTTCTCCCCTTCAGCAAGCCGTGACTCTTCATTTTCCTATCTCATGCACCACTGCTAAAATGGCTTTCTCTAGTAGTGGATAACGTACTTCGGCCTCATGCAGGGATTTGCTCACATAGTAAACTGGTCGCTGCGCACCGCTGTCAACTCATATTAACACCAAACTTACAGCATGAAGGGCCACGACAATATAGGCGAATAGGACTTCATCCACCTTAGGGTTGGACATGACAGGTGGCCGAGACAGATATTCTTTGAGTTGCTGAAAAGCCTAGGCACACTCTTCGGTCCACTAAAACCCTTTTCACTTGTTCATCAGTAGGAAGAATGGTCTGCACCTATCAATTGACTGAGAGATAAATCGATTTAAGGTAGCAATCATCCTTGTTAGCTTTTGGACCTCTTTGGGATTTCGAGGTGGGCGGAGATTATTAATCACCGTAATCGGGTTAGGATTGACTTCAATTCCACGATAAGTGACCATGTAGCCCAAAAACTTGCTTGATCCAACACCAAAAGAACATTTGGAGGCATTAAGTCGTAGTTTGTGGTTCCTTAGGATTTCAAAGATATTTCCCAAATCTCCTAAGTGTTCGAACACCACCTTACTTTTCACCACCATGTCGTCTATATAGACCTTAATACTCTTTCCCAATTGCGGTTCGAACATCCTAGTCATCATTCTTTGATAAGTGGATCCTGCATTCTTTAAGCCGAAGGGCATCACTTTGTAGTGGTAGTTTCCCGTGGGTGTGACAAAGGCCATTTTCTCCTGATCATCTAGGGCTAGTGGTATCTAGTGATATCCTTGAAAGGCATCTAAGAAACTCATCCAGGGATAGCCCACCATTGCGTCCACTAATTGGTCTATCCTAGGCAGGGGAAAGGATCCTTTGGACAAGCCTTATTTAGATCTGTGAAGTCCACACATACTCGCCACTTCCCACTCTTCTTTTTCACCACCACAGTATTAGCCAACCACTCAGGGTAAAAAACTTCCTTGATAACCCCCACTTGTTTGAGCTTCACAACTTCACTCTTAACAGCGTCTGCGTGTTCCTTAGACGGGCGTCGAGGTGATTGTATCTTGGGAGTGATGGATGGGTTAACATTTAGATGATGACAGATGAAGTTCGAATCCATTCCCGGGGCTTCATAAGCGTCCCATGCAAACACATCAATGTTTCTACCAAGAAAATCTGTTAGCTCCTGCTTTTCTTTATGAGGCAGCTAAGCCCCAACCTGAAAAAATTTCTCTATATCACCACCTATAACAATCTTTTCCAAATCCTCACATTTAGCCTCCTCGACTGATCCGTTGACTGGTCGTACCGGGGACATTAATTCCTATAAACTCCCTTTAGTAGAGGCCAAGGACTCGGCGTCAAGTTGATAGGAGATGGCAGCCACCAGGCATTGCTTGGCCATGGCCTAGCTTCCCAAGTTTCCTCAACCTGGCCCTCTGACGGGTATTTCACTTTTTGGTGTAAGGTAGAAGAAACAGCTCCTAGGGTATGAAGCTAGAGTCTGGCCACAACGGCTGTGTAAGGTGAATATGTGTCCACCACGATGAAATCCACCTCCACCACCTTTAAACTAGTCTGCACAGGTAGCAGAACCTGGCCCTTCGGAATGACAACCTTCCCATCAAAACTTATCAAGGGCAAATCGTACACTGTTAGGTCCTCGATTTTTAACTTTAACTCCTTGTACAAGTCGGGGTACATAATCTCAGCACCACTGCCTTGGTCTACTAGCACTCATCACAGCCCCCAATCCTGATAGTGATTACCAAAGCATCATCATGGGGTTGGATGGTCCCAATCTTATCCTCGTTCGAGAAGCCCAAAACCGATTGGATCTCCATCTTAGCCCTCTTCGGCTCTTGAGCAACGTTTTCGGCGAACAGCCGAGCCACGGACATCACCCTAGAAGGGCAGGAACCAGTCCTTCCTAGAGCAACAAAGATGACATTTATCATTCCCAAAGGTGGTCTGGTAGAATCATCTCTACGAGATTTCGCGTTTGTCTGGCCCCCCTAACCACTAGAGTGATGCAAGAGCTGCTTCAGCTTCCCTTCACGGACGAGCTAGTCTAAGTGATCCCATAGACTCCTACAATCTTCCGTGGTGTGTCCATGGTCTTGATGGTATTGACAATAGAGGTTTTAATTGCGCCTTGCGGGGTTTCCTACCATCTTATTTAGCCATTTGAAAAATGGCTCATGCCTAATCTTCTCCAAAACCTGAGGCATTGGCTCTCGGAACACAACATTGACCGCCTGAGGATTGGCAAATCTTGACTGCCCAGCAAAATCTCTTCGTGGTCGGTTATTATTGTAGCAGTCCAACCTGAAATCCCTCATCTCTTGAAGGATAACCTTTTCTTTTCCTTTCCCCTACTGCTGATCTTCTTCGACCCTTTTGTACTTATCAATCCGATCCATGAGTTGGCGTACGCTGATGACAGGCCTTCTAGTTAGAGATTTCCTTAAACCGTGATTGACGGGAAAGCCAAGCGCGAAGGTACTAATGGCCACATCATCAAAGTCACCGTCTATTTCATTGAACATCTCCCAGTATCGATCCGAATACACTTTCAGGCTCCCCTTCTCGCATGCTTAAGGATAGTAGGGAAGCCAAAGGCCGAGAAACCCTACTACAGGTGACGAATTAGGAACCAAAGGCTTGGGTAAGCTTTTGAAAATAATTTATGGAATTTGCCTTTAGGCCATCAAACCATCTCATTGCCATAGGTCCCAGACTGGATGGGAAAACTTTACATATCAAGGCTTCGTCTTTGGAATGGACGGCCATTCTTTGGTTGAAGTGGCTCACATGCTCAACGGGGTCCGTTTTGCCGTTATACATGGTGAAAGTGGGTTGATGGAAACGCCGAGGGAGTTCCACTCCCTCAATCCTACATGTGAAAGGCGACCTGGAGAGACGATGCAACCCTTTCCGAGGCGGGCTCTGGACTTTTCTCTCATGCTGCTGTTCTTTCTCGTAGGAGAAAGATTCACTAGATGGGGTTCGGGATCTGTGTCTGTAGTTAGCGTCAGAAGCATCAGAGTTGGAGGGGGCCCTCCTTTGTCATGCATGGCGTAACTTCCTCTTCAACTAGTCAATCTCCAACTGCATGCCCTTGTTGCTCTTTGCATGGGAGATATGGCTTCCTCCTCGAGGCTGGCTATTACTAGTATGCGTGATATGCACACTTCCCTCACGGTCACCTCTTGCTCTAGGTTGACAAAAGGATCACCATGCTGGAACTCTAAAGACTTCGCTTGGTGTGGACCTGATCCTTCCATGGTTGACTATTGCTTTCACTGTCACCTAAGTTCTTCCCACAGACGGCACCAATTGCAAGGTCTCTTTTTGCAGCCCAAACCCAAGGTGTATGAGACCTTGGCCTAGTAAGCTCAATACAATAGAATTTGTAGAGAGTGAGTTGGGGAAATAGGGCTTAGTGAAATTTACAACAGCTAGTATGGATTTCAAGTATGATTGAACAATAACAAAGCAAGTAATGTTGAATAAACGTGATGTCCAAGGAGACAAATCGAGTTATAAATCTTCTCCAAATGATTACAGATGAAACTTTGATTGCTACAATGTTCCTCCTTTCTTTCTATGCCCCCCTTTTCATGGAGGATTTCTCCCATTATATAGTTCCTTTAAATCATTTTCACCTAACACTTGTTAATCATCTGAGTCCTCACTTGAGTGCCTATCCCATTAATCACCCCATCTGACTTTCTGTGAATTGTGGTGGTCAAGGCAGCACTGTTCAGGGGTCTTTTCCACATAAATGCGACCAGAAAAGTAGCTGCAGTGCATTAAATGCGGTGGTAGCAGCTTTTCCTTAGATATTTCCGAGTTTCCATTATTCTTATATATATATATATATATATGATGCCCGTCCTTAACGCTGAAGCCTCCTGGAAGGTTACGTTGGTTGTGGGAATACAGATCTGAGCTATGTCCAGCGTATCCGAGGAGCAGTTACTCCTTAGACCGCTCTATGCTCATCCCTTACCTATGGGACTTTATGATTGGAGTTTTCCATAATTATTTGCCCCATCTCGAACTAACTTATGTTTTTGGTTTTTGGACTAAGCCTAAGGCCCAATATATAATTTTGGGCCTTTATCCCTACACTTTAATTGTGTGTGTGTGTGTGTGTGTGTGTGGCATTTTAGAAGTTGTAGCATTTGAATTTTGCTTTAGTTTTTGCAATATTTGAACATGTTTGGTAGATTTCAACAATTAATTTTTCTCTTATATTTCTCTATTACATAGTCATTGTGGGTGAGTAAGCCCAACGCCACATGTTGGGCCTGCGGCCCAATTTAAATATAATTTCCTGTCCGAAGAGATTGAAAGGAACAGTGTTTTGTCGTCCTGGCAGACATTCAACCAAGGAAGGATTATTATTGCGTCCGAAGACAATCTGACATGTCCGAAGAAGTTTCGCTCGTCGGACCTCCAAAGAACTTGATCAAATAAAAGATTCCTCAGAGGGAGGTGCTGGGCATCTATAAGCTCGGAGGTATCTTGAAATATCTTACACATAAAGCTGCCATCACCGCATTTAATGCACTGCAACAACTTTTCTGGCCGCATTTATGTGGAGAAGACACCTGAACAGTGAAACCTCAGCCACTACCGCTCACTGTAGATTAAAGCAAACTCTTGATGTGACTAGTACTCGAGTGAATGCTTAGATGAATGACAAGTGTGCGGTGAGGATGAGGGAAAAAGGTGTATATATAAAGAAACACGTCCAACATGGAAGTGGACGAATTTGGGAGGTAAAAAGAAAGGCAAAAATTCTCTTCGGATCAGAGAGAGACTTTCATTAAATTATCACCTGAGTCCTTTTTTCTTTTGTCTTGCTTGCATGAACCGTTGCTAAATCCATATTCAGCCCAGCTGTTTAACCCATTCTCTACAAATTCATTGTTAGGGATTTGTTGGGCTAACAATACGGGAAGTAATTGCGTAGTCCACGAAACTCATACCCTACAATTGGCGCCGTCTGTGGGGACAGCTTGAGCCAAGGTGGAAGCAACACCTCGAAGAATGACTGAACCAAGGCAACAACCAGCAGAGTCCAGGTCGTCTCAGCACACCGACCCTTCTCTTCATCTGGAACGGAGGCAAGAGTGCGAGGGGAGCGTACACACCGCACGCGACGATCAAAGCCAGTCACACGGAGAGAGCCACATGTCCCATGCAGAGAAAAACAGAGACATGCAGAAGGAAATAGATAGGCTGAAGAAGGAGTTGCGCCATGCGAAGAGAAAACGCAGTCCCTCGTACTCCGATGAAGATGCTGAGGACGAACAGGAGGTTGTTTACAAACAGAAACTTCGAGCACCGGTCAGCGAATCTTTTACCTATGAGGAAATGCGTCGTGACGAGGGGAACCCTCAGAATCCCTTACCTAGAGGCGTAGGGAACGACGCTATGAGTAAAGCCCTAGAGCAGATTTCTAGATCTCCCTTCACTCGTAACATCGAGGATGCTAGACTTCCTCGACGTTTCCACCAGCCTACATTCACCATCTACAATGGCCGGACAGACCCAGTGGAACATGTGAGCCATTTCAACCAGAGAATGGCCGTCCACTCCAGGGACAAAGCCCTGATGTGCAGAGTCTTCCCATCCAGCTTGGGACCGATAGCCATAAGGTGGTTTGACAATCTGAAAGGAAAATCTATAAGCTCTTTCCAAAAGCTGACTCAAGCGTTTGGTTCACGTTTTGTCACGTGCCGACGGGTTCCGCAGTCTATGGCTTCGCTATTGTCAGTCAGTATGAAAGGAGGTGAGACTCTGAAATTGTATTCAGATAGGTTCTGGGAGACGTATAACGAGGTAGAGGAAGATTGTGAATCAGTGGCCATTAGCTCCTTTAAACTGGGCCTCCCCACTGAACATCCCTTAAGGGCGTCCTTAACGCGCAAGCCTGCTGTCAGTATACGCCAGTTGATGGATAGGATCGATAAGTATAAAAGAGTTAAAGAAGATCAACAGCAGAGTAAGGGAAAGGAGAAGGTCGCCCCTCGGGAAGGGAGGGATTTCAGGACAGACAGGCAAAACCACAACAGGCCGAGGAAGGACTGGGCCGGACAAAGTACAACGAACTTCCAGACGATCAATGCGGTTTTTCGCGAACCAGTACACCAAGTCCTGGATAAAATAAAAAATGAACCATTCTTCAAAAGGCCGAACAAGATGGTAGGAAACCCTGAAAAGCACAACCGCAATCTTTACTGTCAGTATCACCTTGACCATGGGCATACCACTGAGGATTGCAGGAGCCTGTGGGACCATCTGGATCAGCTAGTCAACGAAGGCAGACTAAAACACCTTCTACACCACTCATACGGTCAGGGAAATCACGCAAATGCGGGGCCCAGTAGCGGCGATTCTGTGAAACCCCCCTTGGGTATAATCAATGTTATTTTTGCCGCACCAGGAAGGACGGGATCTTACCCGTCCAGGGTACTGACTGTTGCTCGGTTGTCGTCGGAGAGTGCTAAAAGAGAACCGAAGAGACCCAGGATGGAGGATCCGGTTTTGGGATTTTCAGACAAGGACAAAATCGGAACTGTGCAGCCGCATGGTGACGCCCTGGTAGTAACTCTGAGAATAGGTGGGTACGACGTGAAGAGGGTAATGGTAGATGACGGCAGCGCCGCAGAGATAATGTACCCAGACCTATATAGGGGGCTGAACTTATCCCCCAGAGACCTAACTCCGTACAGCTCCCCTTTAGTCAGTTTTGACGGCAAAATGATCATCCCGAAAGGCTAAATCAGACTACCTGTGCAAACCAGACGTGAGACGGTGGAGGAAGATTTCATAGTGGTGGATGCCTATTCACCCTACACTGCTATTGTGGGCAGGCCCTGGCTTCATACCCTCGGGGCCGTATCCTCCACACTTCATCAGAAAATTAAATATCCGTCCGATGGGATAGTTAAGGAGATCCGAGGAGATCAGTCTACATCCAGACAATGTCTAGTGGCAGCTATCCAGCACCAACCTCTGGCTGAGCCCTTGGACCGTAACGAAGAGAGTTTATAGCAATCAAAGCCTTCGGTGCTGGACACCGAGACTTCAGCCGAAGAATCGGAATGCGAAGGTTTGACAAAAGCAGTCGTGGATAACGACCCAGAGAAGTTTTTTCAAGTCGGATCCTTGCTGCCTCCTCAAGAGAAGGAAGAGCTGATAGAGTTCCTAAGGGCAAACGTAGATGTATTTGCATAGGACTCTGCGGAAGCCCCTGGGGTAAGCCCAGATTTTATTTGCCACCATCTAAACGTTGATCCCACCATCGTCCCCAAGCAGCAACCGCTACGGCGTCCTTCGAGGGAACACGCTGATGCGGTTAAGGATGAAGTGATGAAACTCAAGCAGGCGGGGGCTATTAAAGAGATTTTTTACCCCGAATGGCTGGCTAACACGGTGATGGTGAAAAAGAAGAGCGAAAAATGGCGGGTATGTGTGGACTTTACCGATCTTAATAGAGCTTGTCCGAAGGATCCGTTTCCCATGCCGAAGATAGACCAACTAGTTGACGCCACTGTGGGACACCCCCGGATGAGCTTCTTAGACGCATTCCAAGGTTATCATCAGATACCACTAGCTCTCGCCGATCAAGAGAAAATGGCTTTCGTAACCCCTGTAGGAAATTACCACTACAAGGTAATGCCGTTCGACTTGAAAAATGCAGGAGCTACCTATCAGAGGATGATGACCAGAATGTTTGAGCCGCGGTTGGGTAAAAGCATGGAAGTTTACATCGACGACATGGTGGTAAAAAGCAAGGTCATAACTGAGCATATTGGGGACCTTAGGGACATCTTTGAAATTCTGAGGGGACACAGACTGCGCTTGAATGCTTCCAAGTGTTCCTTCGGTGTCGGATCGGGCAAGTTCTTAGGGTATATGGTCACTCACAGGGGAATCGAGGTTAACCCCGATCAGATAAAAGCCATCAATAATTTGCGAGCTCCCCGGAACCCCAAGGAAATTCAAAAGCTGACGGGGATGACCGCTGCCCTTAATAGATTCATATCCAGATCGGCAGACAGATGTAGGCCATTCTTCTCATTGATCAATAAATGGAAGGATTTCGAATGGACGGAGGAATGCGCTATTACTTTTCAGCAGCTTAAAGATTACCTGGCTAGACCTCCCATCATGTCCAGTCCCGAGCCATATGAAGTCTTGTTTGCTTACATCGCTGTGGCTCCTAATGCCGTCAGCTTGGTGCTAATCCGAACGGACCGTGGTGTGCAAAAACCAGTTTACTACGTAAGCAAGTCACTGCAGGAAGCGGAAGTTCGTTATTTGCCGCTGGAGAAAGCCATTCTGGCAGTGGTGCTGGGTACAAAGAAGCTGCCCCATTATTTTCAAGCCCACACGGTTATAGTCCTCACCCAGCTCCCTCTTAGAGCCATACTCCGAAGCGCCGATTACACAGGAAGGATTGCCAAATGGGGAACGATTCTCGGGGCTTTTGATATCAGGTACATGCCACGCACATCAGTGAAGGGCCAAGTCCTTGCGGACTTGGTCGCTGAGTTCACAGAGCCCCATTTAGAGGAGGTAACACCTATGCTGGGCACTGAAGGAAGAACCGTTAGTATGGTTTCTTCACGGAGCCCCTTGCCCTGGGGAGTGTACGTGGATGGCGCATCGAATCAGCGAGGCTCAGGAGTGGGGCTAGTGCTAATATCACCAGAGAGGATTATCGTCGAAAAAGCATTAAGGCTAGATTTCCCGGCAACAAATAACGAGGCAGAGTATGAGGCCCTATTGATGGGGATGAAGATGGTACGAAGAAAGGGGGGAAAGTCAATTGAGATGTTCTCGGACTCAAGACTAGTCGTCGGCCAAGTGTTGGGAGAGTTCGAGGCGAAAGACCAAAGGATGCAGGGATACTTGAGCCTGGCTAAGTCCCTGCAATCCGAGTTCGAATTTTTCAACCTGCAACACATCCCCAGAAGTGGCAATTCACACGCTGATTCTTTAGCCACCCTTGCCACCTCTTCGGCACAGGGGTTGCCAAGGGTTATCCTCGTCGAGGACATACAGAGACCTACGGAGTTAAGAAAAGAGGCATCCCAAGTTCATTGCGTCGACACCAGCCTGTGTTGGATGGACCCCATCATCAAGTTTTTGAAGGACGATGCATTGCCCAAAGAGAAAGGGGAAGCGGACAAAATACGTAGAAGAGCCACAAGGTTCTGGTTGTCCGAGGATCACAAACTTTATAAACGCTCCTACTCAGGCCCATACTTACTGTGCATGCACCAGGAAGTGGCTGAACCCTTACTAGAGGAATTGCATGAAGGGATCTGTGGATGCCATACCGGGGGGAGGTCTTTGGCTCACCGAGCTATCACTCAGGGTTATTGGTGGCCGAATATGCAGAAAGAGGCCCATGAGTACGTCAAAAAGTGTGATCAATGTCAACGGTTCGCGCCGAACATACATCAACCCGGCGGCGCTCTTAATCCGCTAACCAGCCCATGGCCTTTCGCCCAATGGGGGCTGGATATTGTAGGCCCATTCCCTAAGGCAGCGGGAAACAGGAAATACCTCCTGGTCGGCACAGACTATTTCACCAAGTGGGTCGAAGTGGAACCGCTAGCAAACATCAGAGATGTGGACGTGAAAAAATTTATCTGGAAAAACATTGTCACGCGGTTTGGGGTCCCCCGTACCCTCATATCGGACAATGGGCTTCAATTCGACAGCCAAGCATTCAGGAGTTATTGCGGTGAGATGGGAATCACGAACAGATATTCTACCCCTGCATACCCCCAGGGAAATGGGCAAGCAGAAGCCGTCAATAAAGTCATCGTTAACGGATTGAAGAAGAGGCTAGACCAAGCCAAAGGTCGATGGGTGGAAGAGTTGCCTTACGTGTTGTGGGCATATAGAACTACGCCTCGCAGGTCTACTGGAGAAACCCCTTTTTCGATGACCTATGGAGCTGAAGCCATGATACCTCTAGAGACTAGATTCCCAACGTACAGGACAAGCTCCTTTGATCCGGTCGGCAATGATGGGCAATTGGAAAAGAGTTTGGATCTAATTGAAGAATGAAGGGAAAATGCAATGGTCCGATTGGCGCATTACCAGCAGAAACTAAAGCAGGGATACAACGCCAATGTGAGGCTAAGACCCCTAGAGCCAGGTGATCTAGTCCTAAGGAAGGTAGTAGGCAACGCAAAGAATCCAGCTTGGGGAAAGCTGGGACCGAACTGGGAAGGGCCGTATCGCATCACTTCGAAGGCTGGCGTTGGAGCATACTTCCTGGAAGACCTGGATAATCATGTAGTGCCCCGGCCATGGAATGTAAATAACCTCAGAAGGTACTACTATTAAAAGAATTTTCCTTTCAATCATGATACCATTCTGTTATGTTAAGCTCTTAAGTGTTTAAACTTAAATCTAGTCATGCCTGCAGTCTTCAGACCAGATGATTTGGGTTAGTTAACACTCCCGTTTTACGATTCTTAAGTGTTTAAACTTAAATCCAGTCATGCCTGCAGTCTTCGGACCAGATGATTTGGGTTAGTTAACACTCCTGTTTTACGATTCTTAAGTGTTTAAACTTAAATCCAGTCATGCCTGCAGTCTTCGGACCAGATGATTTGGGTTAGTTAACACTCCCGTTTTACGATTCTTAAGTGTTTAAACTTAAATCCAATCATGCCTGCAGTCTTCGGACCAGATGATTTGGGTTAGTTAACACCCCCGTTTACGATTCTTAAGTGTTTAAACTTAAATCTAGTCACGCCTGCAGTCTTCGGACCAGATGATTAAGGTTAGTTAACACCCCCTTTTTACGTTATTGATCTAATCTGGTGCTTAGCGGAATATGCAAACTCAAAGCCAAGACTACGTCAACTATTATCATAAGGCCTTGTTTAAGCGTGTCTAACAGATTACCGTTGTTTTGGTTGGCTCTTAGTTATTAAACCATCATTGTTAACCCTGATGACACAATCTAACATACTCCGTGAAAGTAACACTGAACAAAAAGTATACTTCATTCACTGAAAAGGCAATATCATTACAAAATAGGTGATAAAGGGCCCTAACTATTACATAAAACATCCTAAGCCTTGTTCTGGGGCGCTGAATCAAGCTTTGGCGGATCACCCACATCTCCGGTCGGAAGAGGTGCTTGGCTCGTCTCGGTTGGGGCTGCAAGGTTTTGACCGGCCGAGGTAGCTTCCAAGGCGTCTGGAAGGTCACAGAGATCAGGGTCGTAGTAAACACTCCCAGGCTGCCTCAGCGTAGATTTTGGGGGAACTCCGGCCGCATCAAGGCATTTGCCCCACGTTATCTCACAGTATCCCCTGCAGACCTTGGCAAACTCCTCAGTCAGCCTGGTCTGGGTCTCTTGCACCCCCAGCAGGTAGGCAGCCTGCTTCTCGGCCTCAGCCGCTTCCTTGGCTAACTGGGCATCTTCCTTGGCCCTGGTAGTAGCATCCTTGGCCTTGTCTAGCTCAGTCCGAAGCTCTCTCACCAACGCCCTCTCTGTCTCCAGATTAATCTCGGTGGTGTACAACTTCTAGCGTTGGTCTTCGGCTTGCTTTTCAACAGTCTTCAGGCCTGCCTCCGCACTTTTCCTAGTCTTCGTCTCCTCTTTCAGCTGCTCGAAGATGCGGGCGCAGTCGCTTTTTGCAGCACCCAGGGCTTTCTCAGCCTCCTCCTTTGATTGCGCCTCAGCCTGCACTTCAATATCTTTCTTCTTGTTCCACTCCTCCGCGACAAATATCTGCTGGGCGATCTGCACAACAGTGAAACATTCCTTATTGTTATTTGTTAGACACAACAAGAGGAAGGTAATAAGGTAAATTCCCTTACCATGCCTAGATCCCTCTTTAGGGACAAGAAAATTTCCTGCTGGCTGAAGCGCCTGTAGGAGTCCATGTCCCTCGGCAAGAGTAGGGGCTGCTCCAAAGCGTCCGCAATATAACCGGCCTTGCCTCCACCATAATTTCTGATGGAGGCATCATAGGGGATGTCCGCACCATCCATCATTACCTTGGGGGGCCACGTTCGAGAACCCCGGCGCACATCAGCGGCTGGTGGGTCTTCCCTGCTTTCGGTAGAGGAAGCCCTTTTTCCCCTGATATCCTGGGCCACCTTCTGCTGCTTGGGCCCCTTCTTGGGCGCAACCTCAGCGCCTTCAGCCTCCGTCGCAACCCTTTTCTTCTTTAGATCCGGCAGTGGCTTTAAGCTGGGATCTAAAGGGGCTTGGGGGGGAAGAGGAGGGAGATCCACGGCCGGTTGGGATGGACCAGTGCCCTTGGAGACGGCTTTCAGCTTCCTATTCTTCATTAGCTCCGATAAGCTCTGCATGTCTTCGTCTGAAGAATAGGCAGACACGATTAGTCTCTCCGGATTAACAGCTGATTGCCTGTCCGTTTCCTCCTCGACGTCTATAATTTGAATCTCTTCCGAGGCCTCACCCTCAAATCTAAACTGATTGATCTGCTCGTCAAGTGAGGGTGTGGAAGAGGCAACTCTTTCCTCCTCGGCTACTGGTTCAAGGGGAACTTGTGCAACGGGCTGAACGAGCAGCGGTATACCCTGTGGGTTTGGATGGGACACCGGGGCAAGGTCGAAGAGAGCTAAGAAGCTCTTCCAAGCCACGTCAATACGATTGATGAGGCGATCCTCGGATGTTATTGCGTTACCGATCGGCTGAAATTCAGACTTCGGAATGTAACCGAGGATAAGGGGAACGGACCGGAGCTGTCCGTCTTCACTTACAAAAATCTCTGACCGAAGAAGGTAGTTCAGGGCCGCAGTATTTGTGAGGCTTAGCCGCGGAGCTACGTGACGTCTATCTGTAAACATTGCAACGGAAGTGTCAAAAAAGATCGAAATGTGACGAAAAGAATGCCGAATAGCTAAAAGTAAACAATGTTAGAGAATCTCAATGGGGGAGATCCCACCTGGCTCTCCTGGCTGGGTTGGGCAATGAATTCCTTCATGCCATGCGCCCGAGACGATCAGATAATTGTCCATCATCCCTTTGTTAGACTTGGGGAGACAGGATAGAAGCCTGACGACATCGGATCTGGACCTTAGGTAGTATCCCGCTCCCTCTTTGGTACGACACTCATACATGTGTACCACATCGTGCCAGGTTAGGCCCAACCCTAAGTGACGGTTTAGGTCGTCAACTGCCCCTAAAATCCTAAACGTGTTAGGTGCGCACTAGTCAGGGCTAAGCCTATGGGCGGTGAGGTAAGTTCTAGTAACTGGACCCATGGGGATGGTCATTCCCCCCTCCAGGAAAGCGATAATGGGGATTATAACTTCACCCACTTCTCGGTCCGTTAGTAAACCCTCCGTGGGGCAATACTTCAAGCCCACATTCTGAGGAATGCGATATGTCGCCCTAAACTTCTCTATCTGAGATGGGCTGTCCACTAGGTATTTAAATCTACCCATGTTAGAGGAAGGGGAACGTGAAACGACCGAAGAAAATCTACCAAAGGCCGAAGAGACAATCTGGACAGATTTCGAAAATCTCGGGCAAAGAACTTACGCAGAATCGAATTGGAAGATGTTCTTTAGCCTCGCAGGAGGATTGTAGCGGATTCTTAGACGGGTCGAAGTAGACGACAGGAAAGGCTCTAGGAGTCTGAACGCTGGTGTTCGCTGGAGAGTCTGAAAATTGTAAAATGAGAAAACAACCCCCTCTAGGACTTTATATAGAGGTGAGCAAAATGGTGGGACTAATCCCGCCCGAAATTTTTAAAAGACAATCTCGTCCGTTGGATTTGCAACGTGCCATCAGATTTCACAGACAAGACGCCGCCTGGAGCATTTAATGACGCATCGGAAACGACGCGACAGCAGCGGCAATAAAGAAGGCGCCTAGAGACGCGCGCGCACACGTGTGGGGTCAGAGATTCAATGCTTCCATTTGGCAGTCAAAACCCCACTTTTTCTCTTCGGATGCGATGGAAAAATTGGAATTTTGAGGGGCTATTGTGGGTGAGTAAGCCCAACGCCACATGTTGGGCCTGCGGCCCAATTTAAATATAATTTCTTGTCCGAAGAGATTGAAAGGAACAGTGTTTTGTCGTCCTGGCAGACATTCAACCAAGGAAGGATTATTATTGCGTCCGAAGACAATCTGACATGTCCGAAGAAGTTCCGCTCATCGGACCTCCAAAGAACTTGATCAAATAAAAGATTCCTCAGAGGGAGGTGCTGGGCATCCATAAGCTCGGAGGTATCTTGAAATATCTTACACATAAAGCTGCCATCACCGCATTTAATGCACTGCAACAACTTTTCTGGCCGCATTTATGTGGAGAAGACACCTAAACAGTGAAACCTCAGCCACTACCGCTCACTGTAGATTAAAGCAAACTCCTGATGTGACTAGTACTCGAGTGAATGCTTAGATGAATGACAAGTGTGTGGTGAGGATGAGGGAAAAATGTGTATATATAAAGAAACACGTCCAACATGGAAGTGGACGAATTTGGGAGGTAAAAAGAAAGGCAAAAATTCTCTTCGGATCAGAGAGATACTTTCATTAAATTATCGCCTGAGTCCTTTTTTCTTTTGTCTTGCTTGCATGAACCGTTGCTAAATCCATATTCAGCCCAGCTGTTTAACCCATTCTCTACAAATTCATTGTTGGGGATTTGTTGGGCTAACAATACGGGAAGTAATTGCGTAGTCCACGAAACTCATACCCTACAGATATCATTTCAAAAGTTTTAATATTTAAATTTTTGAGTAATTTTTTGTAAGCTATTACACGTTCAAGCAATAATTTTTTCATAAAATTGTAACACAAATTGAAGTCAGATGAGTCTACCAAAAAAACAGGTAGGTTCCCATGCATAGCACGAGTTTGCGACTAGTTATTATAAAATAAATGTTATATGTTAAAATTTTATTTTATTTTATTTTTAAAAAATAAAAAATAAATAAATAACAATCGCCAAGCGGCAGCCAGAGCTCATCAAATGGGCCATAGGATAGCATGGAATATTTGATTTTTTTTTTTTTTTTTTTTTGATAATCTGCATGGAATATTTGTTAGCTCATGTGTCCTGCTCCTCATTTTGGACGTACCAATTGACTGTTGAGCAAACTGCAAAGTTATAAGTTCTCTTCATCTCCTGACTTCTCTGCGCCTAATTCCCTTATCTCCATGTTCATGGTATTTACCAAATTATGAACTAAAAAAAAAAAAAAAAAAATCTCTTCATCTCCGTTTATCTTCCGCTGACACATACGACCATGAATATTTTGTTTGGTCAAGGTAATTACCTTGACCAAACAAAATATTTATGTTACCTTGACCAAACAAAATATTCATGGTCGTATGTGTTAGTCGGCGTAAGAAACCTTGCATTGAATATCGTAAATATAGAATGGCATTTCTATATAAATAAATTAAAATTTAAAAAAAAATGTAAATATAAAATAGTGGATAATAAACTGAGGGGCATTCCATGCAGCCAGGTCCCATCTTTTCTTGAGATATACTCATAAACTGAGGGGCATTCCATAAGAGTTAATTATTAAGTCAATTAAATAATATATAATAAATAAATAAAACAAAAACTACCCTGTCATTGACACACTCCACACAAGATTCAGAATTTTTATTTTATCTTAATCTCATTGACACATTCCACACGAGATATTCAGATTTTTATTTTATCTTAATCAACCTTATCACCATGACGAGTGATCATTGGAGTTGGAAATGTATAGCTGGTTTCTAAGCTTTATCATAAAAAAAAATTATTTGATGGAAATTTTGAAAAATGTACCATTGGAATTTTTTTTTCCTTGTAAACCACTTATCAAACTTCAAGATAATCCGAAATTAATAACTGCTATTTTATGTATAAAATATTTAAATTTTTTAAGTTTATGTATTTTAAAATTATTCATATATAAAAGATAAATTTATGGATCAAATATAAATAACATTTGATTAACATAAAATATAGTATGCGTGTAAAGAATATAGAAAATATGTATGCAATTGTGCCAATTTTAAAATATTAATTCAATAAAGAATTATTAAATGGTATAATATTATTTAAAATTACAATAAGTGTAATTTATAAAAGTTTAACTCAGTTTTGTTGTCAATAAATAAGTTTAAACGTAATGCTAATTATTCCAAATAATCTTATCATATGCTAAATATCTGGAATTTTTGGATCTCTCTCTCTCAAATAGTTTAAACATCCTAAATTTTTTGATCACCCTCTAAAGCCCCTAGAGGGAGTTTCCAACTCATATTTGACTCAGACTAGTCCCTACCGGCTGATTTCCTCCTTCAGCTACCAAATCCCTGTATCTTCAAGATATTCCTTATTTAATACCATTCTATAGATTTGTAAGAATGTTGTTTGGTCTAAAAACCATCCACATGTGTTGTTTTGTTTTGTTTTATCTTTTTATTATGTCATGAGTCATTGTCGATGCTCAATGACAATACTCAGGTATAGCTTCACTTTGCAAGCAACCTTTGATGAAAAGATATTTCTTGTTAAATGTCATTCACACTCCAATCATAATCAACCTCTATTCTCTCTCTCTCTCTCTCTCTCTCTCTCTCTCTCTCTCTCTTTAGAGAGAGAGAGAGAGATGGGTTCAAGTTAAGCAATGTAACACCACTCAATATTTTTTTTAATTGAGAGTTTTTAGGTTCAGATAGCTTGACCCTAGTTAATTAATTCAATTACCCAAGTTGATTAAGTACATTAAATTGCATGCAAATCGTGGAAGCACTAACAAATTATCAAATAAACTAAATGCAGTAGAAATTAAATTGACACAGTGATTTGTTGACGAATGAAGAAAACCTCTCGTAAGATAAAAAACCCCCACCGGGTGATTTTAAGGTACCACTCTCAAGAATCCACTAATCAACAATCAAGCAATTACAAATATAAGGAATCTTACCACTACCCTAGCCTACTCCGAAACTCCAACTTATAGTTGAACCCTTAGTCCAATACCCAATTGGACTTGATTTTGTTATAGCCTTCTTTCATTTGTTGCACAAATCTCCAATTTGTGACTAACTCATTTGCACGAATCCTAGTACATGACTAACTCCAGCAACTTGAATGGTTGTTGGCTGCAAAGTTTTTCATTTCATTAACAATGAAGATCAGGAAATATTTGGTTACAAAACCCTATAGCGTACAAACACAATAGCTTCTCACAGAGAAAATTAAACTCTTGGTCTCTATTTTTGTGTATGATGGCTTTTAAAATAAGCCTTATATATGTTTAGAGTTGTGAGAAAAGAAACCTAAACAAATACATCCACATGGGCCGAAATTTAGATCTGAAAATTCTGAATTCGTAAAGCTTGATAGATCGAGCTTGTGTCGAGCTGCCCATTAAATCTCAATAGTAGCCTTCTATCGAGCTATCTGTTGAGTTTCAATAAAACAGCTTTTCTTCACTTATTTCTTGGATCAATCTTCATGTTTTTAATACAACCACTCGATATGTATCAAACCCAACTTAGATCTACCCAATTACATAGAAAAATATGACCATAACAAGTGAATTTTGACAAATCCAATGTTGGATTATATTATCTTCTTGTATTCTCCATGCTTGCAAAATTTTAAAATGATCAAAGATCAAAAATCATGTCATCAATCAATTTTTTAAATTTAAGTATTTTTTTAGTTTAAAATAATGTATAAAAGATGAGTTTATGGATCGAATAATAAATAAAATCCGTTTGGTATGAAAATTGACATACATAATAAGAACATATAGAAAATGTAATACAATGATAAAATTTACTAAATATGAATTTAATAATAAATTATTAGATGGTGTAACATTACTTAGATTGCAATCTTAAGGAGTATGTAATAGTATAATATACTCTTATAGATCGCACTTCAAAAGGGTTGAAGTTTAATCATTTTGGAAGTCTTAGGTGGTATTTGCTTTCTCAAAGTAGGAATGTATTTCATATCATATATAAAAAATTAAAATGGAAGCACAATCGAGAATATATATTAGATTCTAATTGCATTCCAATTTTGTTTTAACTATCACTCCAATTATACCCTAATTTTGTATCAATTATATTTACAAGCAAATTCATGCATCTAAAATTAGAAAATATAAAAGGACTTAATTAAAATTCACTATTAATGCAGGAGTTTAATGCATTACAATTATCATAAGAGTTCATATCACATGTGTCATTTTATTATTGTAGATAAATGCAAATATGCCAAGTTCATTCTAATATTTGAAAATTGGATGGAAAAATAGTTAGAGATACATGCACATGCTAGATTTTAGAAGCAATTTGAAGTTGAAGCCATATACTTTATTAGATCTAGCATGTGATTAATTTGTTACAATTATATTATTCTAGCATGTGATAATTGTGACTTACTTATGAATTATCTCATTACCAAAAACTAAACCTTGAGATAGGTCACAATAATCATAGATCGATCAATCAAGAATCGCAGGTCCCTAATCCAAATCAAGCCCATTGAGCTGTCCAATCTCTAATATTTCATGCCCTAGCTGATATGGTATGAAAGAACTTATAAAGAAAGACAATATATACTTTTAGGGAGCTACATATTGTGCGCTTGGGGTTTTTATCGACAAATTCTCTCACACCTTCAGCCGAAAGAAGAAGATTTCAAGACCGATGATCATGATGAAGTTCCTACACTCCAGTCACAAATATTTCTACTATGAGGAATTTCGAGAAGGTTCTTCAAGTCACAAACAGTGTCTTCATTTAGGGTTTAGCTTACCTCCAGTATTTTTTTAACTGGACATGTCTTTTTATTTTAAATATACAATGACAAGTGATAGTCTATTTTCATCCCCACCTTTTATTTAGTTAGTGGGTGACATAACAATCTCTCATTAAAATAAAAAGAAATTTCAATTAAAAAAGTACTAGAGATAAACCAAACCCCTGAATGAGAAAAGAGTCCACATTATAAAAATAAAAAATAAAAAATAAAAAAATCCAAGAATTTGGAGCTATGTGTGGTCAATTAAGGTTAATTATGGTAAAAAACTTCAGTTCTTCTTTTCTCACAAAAAAAAAAAAAAAAAAAACTTCAATTCTTCTATATATGGTGGATATGTTTCCTTTTAAGGGTTGGTGGTAATTGGTTAACCATAAAGTACTAGTCGTGCAGTCATAATTGGTTAAATTAATCAACTTGACTTAAATTGGTTAATTTGACACAACTAGAGTCTAAAGACTCTAAACTCTCCAACAAATGTTAATTTTGGTGCAATTTGTGCAAAATGTGTCTTGATAATGTGCTACACCTTTGGACATCATACTTATTTTTAGAATTTCAACCCATATTTGCAATCTCGATGGCTGCGCATCCATGCGAAAAACTAATATGCTAAAAACTTATAATCTTTCAAGTTTCTAGGAACAAACTCAATATATTACTTCCAAAACACAAACAAAACGGGCTTTTACCCTTTTCGGGCAAATTAATTAGCTTTATACCCCCTTTTCCAAATTAAATAGGGAAATGCCCATCTTTTAAAACTCGATTTATGATAAATCGAGTTAGACCTTATAGTGACGTTTTAAAGAGCCTATAGTAATATTTTTTAAGACCTATAGTGACGTTTTTTAATTCGACCTCAATGAAATCAAGTTATAGGTAAAAAAAATTGCCTATAACTCGATTTCCTTGAAGTTGAGTTAAGAAACGTCACTATAAGTCTTAAAAATGTCACTATAAGCTCATTAAAACGCCATTATAGGGCTTTAGAAAAATTATTTTTTCTAACTCAATTTATCATAAATCGAGTTTTAAAAGAAGGATATTTTCCTACTTAGTTTAAGAAAATGGGGTATAAAGCTAATTAATTTGCCCGAAAAAGGACAAAAGTCCATTTTGTCCTCCAAAACACATTTTAATCCATTTGGACGGCGAATTCTACTGTAGTCCTTCAGCAGCCAAGAACAAGTCGGATTAGATTAACTGCAGCTAATAACTGTTGAATAGGTCTGAATTTATAGTACGAAAAAACAAAGTATGACTTGTTATTTGTTAGAGTATCCAACTCAAAAAGTTTGTGGGGCCTCTAACATAATAAAAATGTCTAATTTGTTTGTCAGTTAGTTTTTCGTTTGTTTTTCTGTTGAGTATTTTCGGTAGGTTTCAGGGTGTTTAGAAAGAGTCTATGAATTATGATATTGATTTGGTGCTGAATTTAATATACATTTATGTAATTATGTTCTAGAGTAGTGAATGTATTACAAGTATAATATTAAAGTCTAATTTGTTTGTTTGTTAGTTTTTTCTTTTGAGTATTGTCAATTGGGTTCAAAGTGTTTAGAATGCTTTCTCAAAAAAAAAAAAAAAGTTTAGAATGAGTCTTATTACGATTTGGTGCTGAATTTAATATACATTTATGTACTAGTACGAATGAATGTATTAGCGTATTACGAGCAATAGTCTTCATCGTGTTATTTTTTATTTTTTCTCAGTAAAAACCAAACAAAACAGCAACATCAGAATTCAGATGGCATATTCTCTCGTAGTACATTCCCGAGTTGTTATAAAACAACAACATGCATAAGTTCATAGACAAACTGTCAAAAAACACAGAATCTTGATTATAAACACTTCTTTCGGCCAAAGCATACGTATACTTGTTAGCTTCACGGAAATAACGACTCATCTTCACTTAAGAAGATATCATTGATGAGATGTTAATTAAGAATTTAGGGCAAATAACACTCCCCTCCCTTGAGGTTTAGAGAAATGACACTCACCCCCAAACTTGAAAGGAAAAAACACTCCCCCCCTGAGATTTAAAAAAAATAACACTCCCCCCCCTTCTGTTAATATTAGTAACGAAATATAAAGCATATTATAAAACATGTTGCTTATGTTGATTTTTTAGTCTCTTATAACACATTTTCAATTGATTTTTTAAAGTTTGATGATCCTCTTAGATTTTTTAATCGCTCATCTCTCTAACACTTTGGATCAAAATTTATGAAATAAAACAATTTGCTAAAGCTTTCAAGTTTTTATTGTTTAAAAATGAGTTTGAAATTTTCAAAGTCACTTATCAATATAAAAAACTTTTAGAGTCAATTTTGGGAATACATTATTAACCAAAGGGTATGTTAGTGCACAACATTTTTAACGCCAATTTAACAGAATTTAGATAAATAAATGTCAAAGGGGGAAAAATGTTTTTTTCCTTTAAGTTTGGGGGTGAGTGTCATTTTCCCAAACCTCAAGGGAGGGGAGTGTTATTTGCCCAAGAATTTAAGATGAATATCACCGACACTTTATGGGTTCAAACTTCGAAGTTGAGAAGGACACACACACGTGTATATATATATATATATATATATTTATATATACTTTTTCGTTCAAGTCAGTGTAAAAGCCGGTGGGTCTGACAACGCTTTGTTTTCGGGCTGCTTGACCTTAGCTATCGTCACTGAGTCAAGCATTCGGGAAGCTTCCTATTGAAAATTAAATAAATGAAAGCCAACTTTATTTAAAAGTAAATAGATTTAATTGTACTTATCAAAAAAAAAAAAAAAAATGAAATGTCAAATGTCAAATGTAACTAGCCAAACTGATAAACTAAGCTCTCCATGTCCTATCATAGCTATTTTTTAAAGTGTCTGTTTAATGGGTGTTCTTCGATTATTTATTAATGAAAAATTTAAGAAAATTTTGATGACATTCTTATAAAGAAAAAAAATTATAAAAAAACTTTATAAAAAAAAAAAAACTGTTTCTTTTTTATTTAGTATGAAAAACTTATAAAAGTATTTCTTAGACGAGTATCCTTGAAGCATCCTCTAACAAAATCTTTTTGTTAACATTGCATCTTGCTTGCCAGAAGGGTCTTTAGACATCATTCTGGAATCTTAATTTGAATAGAATCAATAGATATCTACCTTCATGTTGTCGTTGCATAGAATTACCTCGAAAGAGCTTACAAAGTCAATCTCATTTTCTAAAGAATTAAAAACGAAAGGAGTATTTAAAAGATATCTCATCCGACAACATGAACAAATATTTTGTTAGCTTCTGTTTAGCAAGATTCTTTTATGATAAGTAGTAATCTATTAATGAAGAACCAAAAAAGACGAAGCCCAAGTAGTTGGGAAAACTTTGACTAAAACTTTATGTATTTTTTTGGGCTCCAAATATATGGGAAGTCAAAATGCCAGGTGAACCAAATTTCAACAAATATATTCAATATTGTAATATGAAAACTTTAGAAGAAAATTTCAGGGAAAAAAAAAAAAAAAACCCTCAGAAATCTATATTAAACTCACTGAATAAGATTATATTAGGCCAAAGTTTAGTTACAAAATTGGTTTTAGTCTTAGACTACAACCTTTATATCATTATTTAACATTTCTAGAAATTTTACAAGCATGGAGGATGTAAGAAAAAAATATGATATAATGGTGAATTTGTCAAAATTCATTTCTAACAAAAAGATATTAAATGAAAATTTTTATGTTAAAATTTGTACATTTATTTGAATCTAATAAGTTTTTAGACTTGTTTTTATCACAAAATTATTAGGTAACTTAATTTAGCCTAATAAAATAACATATTCATAAGTTTTTTTTCCTCTCTTTCTCCTACAAAATTTGGACTGCATTGTACACACTTACACTTCACTTTAATATTTACAAATTTATTTGCTATACTATGAATAAGATATTAATTGACAAAATAATTAATTTTTATTTTTGTCATTATTGTTATAAGTCCAAGGAACTAGCTAGAATGTCAAGAAGAAATTTTTTTATAAAAAAAATTATTAAATTAAAAAGAACAAGAAGAGATAGTAAATGTTAACAACGATAGAGAAAATTTTAATGAAGAAATAAGTTTGAAAAATGAAAAATATGATGATAGCATTGACTTAGATGCGGTTAATTAGGCAATATGATGAATATGATGAAAATAAATTATTATTTTTGGGTCATTTATAATATATTATCACTTTTGAATTTAAACAATTTGAATTTGTATGTTATAAACACATGTTAATTTGATTTATTTAGTTAGTTTGTTAGATATTATTATATAAGGATGTGTTTGTTTGGAGGTGAAATATGGTGGATGGAAAACTTTGGAGAAAAAATTAAAAAAAAAAAAAAACTTTTTGAAGTGTATTTGGTTGGGTGGGGAGGAAGAAAAATAAATGGTGGGGCCCAGTGTTTTCTCCCCAAACCCACCAAAAAGTTTTCTCATCAAATTAGAGAGAAAATTAAAAGAAGAAAATGAGACTACTTAATGAACAAAAATGCCCATGTGCAATTGCACATGGGTAATTCGTCCAATTCCTTCCCTTTTTTTTTTCTTTTTTTTTTTTTTTTGTTTAACTAGGCATGATTTAAAAAAATAAATAAATAAATTTGGTGGTTTTTTTTTTTTTTTTGGTTGTTTGTCATTTTTTGTTTTAATTTACTATCATTTTTTAACAAGGGTATATGAATAAATTTATACTGTTAGGAAATTTAGACTCCGGTTGATAAAATTAACAAGTTTAAACCCAAGTTGTTAATTAGATTTGAATGTTCAAAATATATATAAAACACTCTTGAACGTTTAGACCTCAAATTACAAATTATCAATTCAAGCTTAAAATCAAACAATAAATGTGCAGAACATGAACAAAATCTAAAACAGAATTGATAAACAATCTAAACCATAAATAATCACAACCACAGCAGTAATTAAATGGCAAAGATAAAGGGAAGAGAGATGTAAACACAAGGACAACACTTGATGTGTTATTGAAAAGGAAACCAAAGCCCTCGGCGTAAAACCTCTTCGCCGCCCTCCAAGCGGTCAATAATCCACTAGAAAATGTAGTTGGGATACATGAACAGCAATAGACCCTCCAAGCCTAATCTACCTAATGTACCTAAGCCCTCTAAGTTTTTTGCTCCAGTGAGGTTACGCCAAACCTATGTCTTTTCTAGCTTACCAGATTCCGCTATAGCCCATAACATCAACCAATATGAATTGGTCTCTTCCTAACTGCTTCCTAAAGCACCAAAATGCCTTCTCACAGATATGGATATGGTGAGAAAATGATTTGGCTTAGAACCTCTCAAGGATGTAACAATGGAGAGGGTGAAAGTAGAGGAATTTAAAGAGTCTCTTAGGTGAAGATTGTGGATGAATCAATCTTGTTTTTCTCTAGGGTTTCTCTCTCAAAATTCTCTCTCGAAACTCTCTACATTTTGTGGATATAAAGGTCTATATATAGTAGTGTGTGTTTGGAATGCGAAGAGTCAGTTTTTTCAAAACAGAGTTGGCTAGCGGTTTGGCCTCGCGACTTGATTAAGCTGCGAGTTCCAGCCACGAGGTAACTGAATGGCCAGTCTAGACTTTTTGTCCTGTAATGCAACAGCTAGCATGACGCTTCAGCTTCTCTGCATGCTTGGCACATGACCTACTTCTGGCGGCTTGCCAATCGCAAGCCACCCGCGAGTTCCAGTTGCGAGTCTCTGCTTCTTTGCACAATGCTGAACATTTCTTCAGACTCTCTCACACGCTACCCTTACATGATTCCCACCTAAATACAAGGTTACTAAATGCTGAATTACAAGTAAATTTGGCACAAAATAAAGCCAACAAAATGGTTGATTAAATTCAACCTTACAATCTCCCTCTTTAGCTATTCCGTGACAAAACCCTACAACAGACTCTAAACTTAATGCATGAGTTAGGAACAGTTGAACAAAACTCACTTACACCTAACTCTAGATTCTGTGAAGCTCTTGAACCATAAGTACAAGTATCTCTTAGGTGAAGATTGTGGATGAATCAATCTTGTTTTTCTCTAGGGTTTCTCTCTCAAAATTCTCTCTAGAAACTCTCTACATTTTGTGGGTATAAGGGTTTATATATAGTGGTGTGTGTTTGGAATGCGAAGAGTCAGTTTTTTCAAAACAGAGTTGGCTGGCCGTTTGGCCTCGCGACTTGACTGAGCTGCGAGTTCCAGCCACGAGGTAACTGAATGGCCAGTCTGGACTTTTTGTCCTGCAGTGCAACAGCTGGCATGACGCTTCAGCTTCTCTGCATGCTTGGCACGTGACCTACTTTTGGCGGCTTACCAATCGCAAGCCACCCACGAATTCCAGTCGCGAGTGCCTGCTTCTTTGCACAATGTTGAACATTTCTTCACACTCTCTCACATACTACCCTTACATGATTCCCACCTAAATACAAGGTTACTAAATGTGAATTACAAGTAAATTTGGCACAAAATAAAGCCAACAAAATGGTTGATTAAATTCAACCTTACAATCTCCCCCTTTGGCTATTCCATGACAAAACCCTACAACAGACTCTAGACTTAATGCATGAGTTAGGAACAGTTGAACAAAACTCACTCACACCTAACTCTAGATTCTATGAAGCTCTTGAACCATAAGTACAAGTATCTCTTAGGTGAAGATTGTGGATGAATCAATCTTGCTTTTCTCTAGGGTTTCTCTCTCAAAATTCTCTCTGGAAACTCTCTACATTTTGTGGGTATAAGGGTCTATATATAGTGATGTATGTTTGGAATGCGAAGAATCAGTTTTTCCAAAACAGAGCTGGCTAGCGGCTTGGCCTCGCGACTTGACTGAGCCGCGAGTTCCAACCACGAGGTAACTGAATGGCCAGTTTGGACTTTTTGTCCTGTAGTGCAACAGCTGGCATGACACTTTAGCTTCTCTACATGCTTGGCACGTGACCTACTTCTAGTGACTTGCCAGTCGCAAGCCACCCGCGAGTTCCAGTCGCGAGTCCCTACTTCTTTGCACAATGTTGAACATTTCTTCACACTCTCTCACACACTACCCTTACATGATTCCCACCTAAATATAAAGTTACTAAATGATGAATTACAAGTAAATTTGGCACGAAATAAAGCCAACAAAATGGTTGATTAAATTCAACCTTACAATCTTCCCCTTTGGCTATTCCATGACAAAACCCTACAACAGACTCTAGACTTAATGCATGAGTTAGGAATAGTTGAACAAAACTCATTCACACCTAACTCTAGATTCTGTGAAGCTCTTGAACCATAAGTACAAGTATCTCCTGAAACACAACAACACAATAATATCATTGTATGCAGAAAACTTGTAATGCATATGGAGCAAGCACAATGCGATCAAGCAAAAATGGACTTAAACAATAAAGCATGGCTTGACCAAAAACAAAAAAAATCACTATAAATAGTGATCACAATGTTCATTTACACATGGAATGAATATCTGGACATGCAAGCTAATAAGTTCATTTGCAAAGTATCATTTGCATGTCCAACACTCAATCAATGCAACAACACAAGGTAATTGCATTAAGGATAAAAATCCAAGAAATGGCACAAGAGTGAAGTACTCAAAGAAAATGCATGACATTTAGCAACAAGTACTTAAGCTACAAAGCATGGGTACAAAAACCTAAAAACTTACAAAAGCAAATGATTACAAATGTACCATACAAAAACTAACTGAACAACATAGCATAAATATCAAAATAGGTTAATATGAAGCAAAATATTAAACATAAGTCTGCTTGTTGAAATCTCCCCCTTTGATTAAGCTCTTTCTCCCCCTATCATTGTACTCAGCAACTTCTCCCCCTTCTTGTCATGGAATAGCTAGTCCTCATCTTCTTCTAACTTTCTTTGAATTTGATCCAATTGAGTTTAGAGAGAGGTGAACTTCATATCCCACCGAATGTTGTGGTGGTACAAAATAGATGTGAGTTCGAACATCTTGGTGCTTAACTCGTGGACTAATGCCACAATGTTGTCTAGTCTCTCGTCAAAGGAGGATGAGCTAGAGCGCGAACCACTGTGAGAGGCTGAAGTTTCCGTTTTGATTCCTTTCGACTATGACCAATGCTAGCGTTGAACGTACGCATGTTGATTGGACTCGGTTTTGTGCAAGGAGACTCATCATCTGATGGATGGATTCCTTTGAGCTTTAAAATCCTAAAAATAAGGCAGCAAAACGGAATGCATATTCGTGATTCAGTTCGTTAAACCATTTTGCGCAAAACATGAAAGATATGTGCACAAATGTCAATCTCTACATCAGAGATCAGATCATAAAGAAATAGGGCACGACCGAGATTCATATACCCGGTGCCGGATAAGGGGTTCAAGTTATGAAACATGATGATTGTAAGCACTCTCAATTTCAGAGGAAGAGAGGAAATACTGACTGAGTTTCCGTTTGGTGAGAATTCCAAGTCTTTTCCAAGAGCATCCCGAAGTAGATCCTCGTCTGGACACAGATCATCATACACCGATGAGTTTTTGAACATTGGCCGGTTAATGTGAAGAATCTCTGCTAGATATGCGGGAGAGACAGAGAAACTTCTTCTTCTGACCCAGCACTTGAGTTCTTCGCCTTCAACAATTGCATTGGCATAAAATTCTTTTACCAAATTTTCATATGCATCATCAAGGTCGGAGAGAAGATAATTCCAATCCTTGTGAGCAAACCATTTAGGTATGTCGGTGTCAAACAAAGAAAGTTGATCAACAACCCTTTTAACCAATGATGTAGCATCTTTAAAATAATTTTCATGAGTCTAAAAGGCAGCATAAGATCTGAACTTATTTGGATCGAAACTTCCTAATGGTGAATGAGTTCTTTATGTTCGAGGAGAGAGATCATCAACGTCAATGACAGGCTTCTTACCTTTGCTGTTGCCCCCTTTCACAGTTGCTCTCATGAATGGAGACATATCGACTCTGCATCATGTTTTACCAAAAACAAAAGAAACCACAAAAGACACCAAACATTATTAGCATTTGGTTAGTTTCAAAACATGGGTAATGAGAAAAACCTTAAACATTTGGGATTTTGGTCCCAATCATGACAATAAGTGTGTGGGTGTCACCAATAGCACAATGTTTACTCAAGATAGAGTAGATCAGCATATAACCACCAAAAATCATAAATCAATTTCACCAGAAAATCAGATATCCAAATTCAATCAAAAGATAAACAAAGATCAACTAAACACAGAATCCAAGAGATATATGTAGAAGGGTGAAATAAAATGTGTCAGAGACAAAAACTCATACCTTTCCTTGAAAATTGATGAAGTGGTGACAAAGAAAGTTGAGGGTTTTGTGTGTGAACACGGTGGTTGTGAAATAGTGAAGGTAAGATCAGAAGATGAACAGCCATAGGGTGCGAGGGAAAAATGAAAACTTTCAAAATTTGTCTTGAAAAAGACACTTATTGCGCAAAACACGCAATTTTCGTGACTGAGTCAAGTCGCGTGCAAGTCACTAGGGCCAGCCGCTAGAACACTTCAGACCAAAAATTTGAAAAAAATTTCAAGTGTTTTTTGCGACTGGAAGGTCTACCAGTGAGAAAGTCACGAGGTGAGCCGCAAAAATCTCTATGTACCCCTCGTAACTAGACCTTCCACCCGCAAACAAGTCGCCACAGTAAGTCGCGAGAATCATGAAAAATCAGATTTTGAAAAATATTCTAAGTATTTTTTGCAACTGGGACATTGACCTGCCAGTGAGTCGCGAAAAATCTCTGTGTGGGCTCGCGACTGGGGCATGCAGCTAGATCAACCTGCAACTAAGTCGCCAAAACAGGGCAACATTGTTTTTAAAATTTTGACAATTTTTGTAAAACCAAAATACTTTCCAAAAACAAACAAAAACTCAAAAATCTTTTTATGTTTGATCAACAAAGATTGAACATGTGAAAACACATTTAATCAAGTACAATCACACAAATGAATATGACATTCATTGATCATAGACATCTGTGATGTGTGTGGGTATCAACAATGAGATAGTCCTTAATCTAATGTGAAGCTTCAATGATCAATTCAAACAAGGCATTCACAACTAGCACTAGATAATGTGATCCATCTCAATTATAAAAATATGCATATATGACCTTCCACATAACTTGATAACATAACTTTAAAACTTTTCATTTGGCTTCATATACATCATATCATTTGATCTTTTTGAATTCATACATCTTATTGTGAGATCGATGCCTAAAATTTTTGATATTTCAATTGATGAGTTAGCCTTTGGCTTTTTGGGCATCATACATTTTATTTTTTATCGCTTTCCCTTTTTCCTAGACAAATACTAGTATGTGCGATAGGCTTTTGCAGCTCAATATCTCTTTTCATTTGGAGATTTACATTTGGTGAGCTTTTTAAGCAAAACAATAAAATAAAGAGTGGGAAGATATATAGGCACAAGTCTATGCATGTCTCAAGATCAACAAAACCATTCACTAATTATTTATGACAAGGTTGAAGATCTATTTACAACAGTCACATAGATTTCAAAATTTCTCCCACAATGATATGAGTGCATTGGAAACAAGCTAAGCTCGTAGATGCATAAAGCCATTAGTACAAAGGTACAAGGCAAAACATGCTTTGAGACAAAACTCAACAAAGTCGATCAAACTTTTTGGATTTTCTACTTTCTATGTGGTTTTTGGATTTTTGACACACATGCAAGAAAAGAATGATCAAAAACAAAAAAATATAAAGCAAAAGCAATGAACAATCAAAAAGATCATGCTATACATATAGCCAACAGAGTAGCATGTGCTCTATAAACATGTTAACACAATATAAAGAGTTAAAGCACACAACACACAAGAGATTCAAGGGATTGTACCAACACCAATGGTCTTACGGAGAAATTCAAACCGTAGACCATCGAGGGGCTTGGTGAAGATGTCCACCTTTTGATTGTCTGTGTGTATGAATTCAAGACACACAACTTTTTGTTCCACTAAATCCCGAATGAAATGGTAATGTATTCCTATGTGTTTTGACTTTGAATGCTAAACTGGGTTCTTAGAGAGATTTATGGCACTGATGTTATCACAGAAAACACACATTGTATCTTGAGGAATCCCGTAATCATGACGTAGCTTCATCATCCAAAGGAGTTATGTGTAGCAACTTCTAGCGGCTATGTACTCTGCTTCAGCCATAGAGAGAGACACGGAGTTTTGTTTCTTGCTCATCCAAGAGACAAGATTGTTACTAAGGTAGAAGCAACCTCCTAAAGTACTCTTTCGATCATCCACACTACCAGCCCAGTCTGCATCTGAATAACCGGCAAGGCAAGCATTCGAATCCTTTGAATACCACAACACATAATCTGGAGTACCATTGATATAGCATATAATTCGCTTTACTGCAGTCAGGTGTGATTCCTTTGGAGCAACTTGATATCTAGCACAAACACCAACGCTGAACACAATATCCGATCTACTTGCAGTAAGATAGAGTAAGCTCCCAATAATACTCCTATACAAGGTTGGACTCACTTCCACTTCGGAAGAATCAACATTCAGCTTTGTAGACGAACTCATAGGACTGGAGGCATGCTTTTTGGAGTCTAGTCCAAACTTCTTGACGATGTTTCTAGCATATTTTTCTTATGAAATGAAAATACCTTTCTTCTTTTGTTTGACTTGAAGACCCAAGAAAAATGTAAGCTCCCCTACCATACTCATCTCAAATTCTTTCTTCATCTCTTCAAAAAATTCTATAGCTCGATCATCAATAATAGCTCCAAATACTTGTCATCAAATACACTTGAGCCACGATGAGGTAATCTTCATCATTTTTGACAAATAAAGTTCGGTCGGTGTATCCTCTTTTGAATCCTCTATCTAGGAGGTAATGGGTAAGCCAATCATACCAAGCTCTAGGAGCTTGTTTTAAGCCATAAAGGGCTTCCTTCAATCTCAACACATGATCAGGAAAGTGAGGATCCTCAAAGCCTTTAGGTTGTTCAACAAACACTTCTTCATTCAGATATCCATTTAGAAATGCACATTTGACATCCATTTGGTAGAGTTTGAAGTTCATAGTGCATGCGATGGACATAAGAATTCAAATAGACTCAAGTCTTGCTACAGGAGCAAAGGATTCATCAAAATCTACTCCTTCTACTTGAGTGTATCCTTGAGCCACTAACCGAGATTTATTCCGGATTATCTCTCCATCTTCATCGGTCTTGTTTTTGAATATCCATTTAGTGTCGATGACATGAACATTTTCAGGCCTTGGAGCAAGTTCTCATACATCATTTCTCACAAATTGATTCAATTTTTCATGCATTGACTTTACCCAATTTTCATCTTGGAGAGCTTCTTCTACCCTTTTTGGCTCAAATTGGGCAAGATAGCAATGATATGGACATGATTGGCGAGAAGTATGTTTCCTTTTCTAAGACAAAAACCTTTATCTAAAGATCCAATGATGTTGCTATCAGGATGGTTCTTAATCACTCTTGATGATGGCTTCTTAGATGTAGAGACTTCATCATTTCGGGAGATGGGAGGATGAAATTCTAGAGGAGTGAGAGGACTTGATGTTCTAGACATTGATCTTGTTTCCATTCTTGTGTTCATGGGAGTTGATTCCTTTTCTGGTGTAGTTCCTTCAACTTCTATATCAAGATTTTCGGCATCAACAGTGGGTTCTTTGGTGCACAGTCCTTCTCCATCATCTACCATCTCTACCTTTGTTATTGCATCATCAATTTTTACATTGATGGACTCCATTACCGTCTTAGTTCTCTTGTTGAAGACCCTATATGCCTGGCTAGTAGTAGAATACCCAAGAAAAATGCCTTCATCACTTTTTGCATCAAATTTCCTAAGGTTCTCCCGATCATTTAGAATGTAGCACTTGCTTCCAAACACCCAAAAGTACTTACTCTTGGCTTCTTTCCATTCCAAATCTCATAAGTGGTTTTCTTTGTTCCCGCTTGGAAGAATATTCTATTTCCAATGTAGCATGAAGTGTTCACAGCTTCTCCCCAAAACTTTTGAGGAATTTGCTTGTTGAGTAACATAACTCTTGCCATTTCTTGAATCACTCGATTCTTCCTCTCAACCACTCCATTTTGTTGTGGAGTTTTAGGGGCTGAAAATTCCCTTTTGATTCCGTTCTTTTACAAAACGCCTCAAATCTTGCATTCTCAAACTCCTTGCCATGATCACTCCTTATCTTGACAATGGAAACCCCTTTCTCGTTCTGTAATCTCTTGCAAAGAATTTCTAATTTCTCACAGGCTTTTGATTTTTTTCTATGAAATTCAACCCAAGTATATCTTGAGAAATCATCAACAATGACCATAATGTACCTCTTTCCTCCTAGACTTTTAGTTCTTGTAGGCCCCATTAAATCAATGTGAAGAAGCTCCAAACACCGTGAGGTAGCAATTACATTCGCCTTGTGATGACTTGCCTTTGTTTGCTTTCCCATTTGGCATGCACCACAAATAGCCTTCTCCACCTTTCCAAACTTTGGAAGACCCTCAACTGCTTCAAGTTTAGATACTTTAGCTACTTGTTTGAAATTTGCATGCTCAAATCTGTGATGCCAAAGTTTCAACATGTCAACATGAGCACTTCTACACAAAATGGGTGCCGTAGGAACTATTCCATAGCAATTATTGGTAGTCCTATTTCCCTCCAAAACTTGAATCCCTTTCTCATTAATGATTATGCATCCCTTCTTTAAGAATTGGACAATGAAATCCTCATCACATATTTGAGTGATGCTTAAGAGGTTCGCCTTCAACCCTTTGATGTATAACACATCTTTCAATAGAGGTAACCCCGGTATCTCAACAGTCCCTTTGCCGAGAACTTGAGCATGACTCCCATCACCAAATATCACATAGTCACCAACCTTCTCTTTAAGTATCTTAAACAGTGATTTATCTCCTGTCATATGACAAGAACAGCCGCTATCAAGATACCATAAACATGAGTTAAATACCTTCAATGAGGTGTGCACAAATAAGCAAGCATGAGACAAGCATTCTTGACCATCAAACAGAAATTTATCTTCATTTTCCATGATTTTGTTAGATTGAATTTTATTTTTTAGATTATCAACCTTCTCACACAATATTCTATTTCTTCTTTTGTACTTCTTAATCAAAGATTTAGACTCATAGAATATTGTGTAATATGTGATTTTTATTTTCAAAGCATTTCAGCATGTGAACAAACATCCTAGCATGTTTCTTTGTTTTTAATAACTCTAAAAGTTCATTGTTAGGACACCCTTCAAACATACTCATAGAGTCATTATCACAAACATTTAAATCACAATTCAACATGGTCTTTTCCATAGCAGCATCCATAGAAAGGGGGTCTAGGATCGCACTTAGGTAATTAAACCACAGCAAGTACACCCGCTCTGATACCAATTGAATGTTCAAAATGTGTATAAAACACCCTTGAACGTTTAGACCCTAAATTACAAATTATTAATTCAAGTTTAAAATCAAACAATAAATGTGCGGAACATGAACATAAGCTAAAACAGAATTGATAAACAATCTTAACCATAAATAATCACAACCACAGTAGTAATTAAATGGCAAAAATAAAGGAAAGAAAAATGCAAACACAAGTACAACGCTCGATGTGTTATCGAAGAGGAAACTGAAACTCTCAACGTAAAACCTCTCTGCCGCCCTCCAAGCGGTCAATAATTCACTAGAAAATGTAGTTGGGATACATGAACAGTAATAGACCCTCTAAGCCTAATCTACCCAATGTACCTAAGCCCTCCAAGCTTCTTGCTCCAACGAGATTACGCCGAACCTATGTCTTTTCTAGCTTACCGAATTCCACTATAACCCATAGCATCAACCAATATGAATTGGTTCCTTCCTAACTACTTCCCAAAGCACCAAAATGCCTTTTCACAAATATGGGTATGATGAGAAAAAGATTTGGCTAAGAACCTCTCAAGAATGTAACAATGGAGAGGGTGAGAGTAAAGGAATTTGAATAGTCTCTTAGGTGAAGATTGTGGATGAATCAATCTTGTTTTTCTCTAGAGTTTCTCTCTCAAAATTCTCTGGAAGCTCTCTACATTTCATGGGTATAAGGGTCTATATATAGTGGTGTGTGTTTGGAATGTAAAGAGTTAGTTTTTCCAAAACAGAGCTGGCTGACGGCTTGGCTTCGCGACATGACTGAGTCGTGAGTTCCAGCCACGAGGTAACTGAATGGCCAGTTTGGAATTTTTGTCCTATAGTGCAACAGCTGGCATGACACTTTAGCTTCTCCACATGCTTGGCACGTGACCTACTTCTGGCGGCTTGCTAGTCGCGAGCCACCTATGAGTTCCAATCGCAAGTCCCTGTTTCTTTGCACAATGTTGAACATTTCTTCACACTCTCTCACACACTACCCTTACATGATTCTCACCTAAATACAGGGTTACTAAATGCTGAATTACAAGTAAATTTGGCATGGAATAAAGCCAACAAAATGGTTGATTAAATTCAACCTTACAAGATTTATTATGAATAAAACTTGTTAAAACAAACTAACATCAATATCATGTCAATATCATGCAACGAAATAAAATAAATAAGACAAGATATGATGATCCAAGAAAACCAATGAAACAAACTAGCTTCACAGTAAAAAACCTGGGGAAAAACCTTCTCGAAAAGCAATCCACTATAGTAAAAAGAAGTTTTAGATCTAATACAAAACTTTTGTCCCTAGACTCTACAATCCTGTAGATGAACTTACAATAGAAACCTTCTACTGCTTCAGAACCTCTGAACTCTTCAATATATGAACACCACCCTTTTGCACAGATCCCAATACGTGACTGACCAAAAATGCACAACTCCCAGTATGTGACTAACACACCAACTTGAAGAAGATGTTGGCTGCAAAGTTCTTCACTTCATCAACAATGAAGATCAAAAAGTATTTGGTTATAAAACCCTAAGGTGCAAAGACGCAGTAGCTTCTTTCAGAGAGAATAAGGCATCAGTCACCTTTTGCATGTGTTTTCCTTGTATTCTCCTATATGACGGCCTTTAAAATAAGCCTTATATATGTCTAGGGTTGTGAGAAAAGAAACTCTACACAAATACATAAGCATGGACCGAAAATCATATCTGAAAAATTGATTTACGTAATTCTCGATAGATACCTCGATAGATAGTATCTGTCGAGCCTCATTAAACCTCGATAGATAGCTATCTGTTAAGCAGCTGTTGAGATTTAATGAATCGGTGCTTTCTCACTTGTTTCTTGGACAGACTTGCATAGCTTTAATACTAGACTTGAACTCTTGTTCTTTGAAGTATTAAACACATCCTAGATTTACCCAATTACAAGTAAAGTGCATTTTGTCAAAAGATTAGCCAATTACATAAAATAGTGACATATGTTCCTAACATGTGAAACACATATGTCCTAACATATACAAACTCACTTTTTCCATCCCTTCACTTTTCCACTCCCAACCAAACAAAAAGAAAAGAAATTAAAATCTTTTCTATCCTCCTACTTTTCCTCCCCTCAAACCAAATGAACCCTAAGTGATGAATAAATTAGTCATTGGTTAATTATATTCAAAATTTATAATGAATATACCCTTTATATATCTATATTTATAATGTTTTTATAAATTTTATTAAATATTTGTGCATCTTACAATACACAATACGATTCGATACACGATACGGAAAAATCAAAAATCGATTCATGATATGATTTACGTTTTGACAACTATAATAGTTATTAGGAAATGCTAACAAATGCCCTTAGTATATTGGTTAACAATCTATTTAAATAAAGTTTTTATGAAGGAGAAAAAAAAAAAAAAAAAAAAAAAAAAAAAAAAAAAAAGCAATTAATGTTTTCACGACTTTTTACATTTCCTATAAAAGTGGTGTCAAAACTTTTCTAAAATTAATTGTTAACCAATACCCTAAGGACACTTGTTAGCATGACCCATAATTATTAATAATTAGTATTAATATGTTTAGGGGTAAAATCTTTAGTCATTATGCTTACTATAGATGAGGAAAATAATCATGCTTTAACATGTAATATGACTTGGTGATAAATCTTTAGCCCAGGTCGAGTTAATTTGTAATAAAAATGAATGAACAAATTCAAAAAAATATTAATATTAAGCTCAGCTCGACTCGACTCATTTTTATCTCTCTCATTTATGTTGAGTGTCAACCTCAAAGATCCAACGGTGGTTCAATTTTTGTTGACAGTATGCGTTTTTCAAAGACAACATGTGGAGGAGGTTAGAAGAGAGAGTAATTAACTACTGTATATGAGATTCTACTCAAATGTTAATATTAAAAAAAAAAAATAGATATAATTATTCAATTCTATCATCTTATATTCTTGGTAATAGATTCATGGGTTTGGATTAGGTTTAGTACTTCTAGTGTATTGGACCTAGACAGATTGTGACACGTGTTCCAAAATGGACACGTGTCACTATCTCAATGGGTTTAGTGCTATTGGACACTGGACCCAAACTGCTCTCTAGATTCATATTCATCATTCGAAACATAATCACCATAGATTCTTATTTTGTTTTTGAATTTACTATTCATTTATTGTGATATTATCAATTTGTAGACATTGTGTAATAAAAATTTATAAGAGTTTTAACGTTTTTAAAAACTCTAACCAAATAGGTCTTTAAATCCTAGACTAACCTAATAATTACTAGACTAACCTATCAACGTTTGAGGTAGGCAACATTTAATTTTGATATTCTAATTAATAAAGAACTGCTGATTCTTAAATGGCCTTATTTGCTTTCCATTCCTCTTTTGAGTTCTTTTCTTGACTTCTAAAAGTAATGTTAGTACAAAGTTCTACCAGAAATACGTGTACTTTTCATTTTTTTTTTTTTTTTAATATAATCAAAGAAATACATGTACCTTGAAACCAAACCAGAAACCTAACTAACCTATTGTTGACAATGAAAAAATAACTAAATATACACTGCTCTCTACCTTTTTCCTTTGCTTCCAAAACAAGGCCTCCTAATTAAGCCTTGTTTGGTCACTTAATTTCTGATGTTATGTTTTTTTCAAATTCCTTTTAAGTATATTAGCTTTTATCATGTTCACTGTCAACCAAATTCTGTTGTTTATTATAACCTTACTAGATATGATAAACATGTCACAGGTTTTTTGGTATAGATAGAGAATGTTTCATCACATCTTAATATTGTAATCCAAGCTTACATGACATTTCTTTAATTAAATTTTCAGCCTTCTTCTAAATAAAATAAATAAAATAAAAAACAAAACAAAATAAATTTAATTAAAATCTTTTTCTTCCTAGCCTCCCATTTTTCCATCATTCTCTAATTTACCAATTTGCTCATATTTTTATTCAATTGAATACACTTAATGAAACAAACTCTTCGTGGAAGAATTCTTTTATTATTCTTTTAAAGAATAAGAAAATCAATTCATAAATATGAAACAAAATTTCTTTTACCTAAGTACTATCCTATAGCTATAAGTGCGTCACACTTAAGAAAATTCTTCTTGAAATAAATGACAATATTATGCACTTCAAAGTAGTATATATGGTATATATGGTACTGGTAGTATCGTGCCGTAGAGGGGTAACCCATTAAGTCCATTGTGATGTGTGACTTGAACTAATTTAATTAGTTAATCACATTATTATTTTTTTCCCTTGCATTTAAAGTGGATAATAAATAAAAATAAAATAATGTAATACTTGTTATGTGCTCACTTTTATATGATGTTATCTTTATTAATTTATTTTATAAATTTGTATTTTCTTATATAATAATGAAAAAAATTACTTCTAATATGCTATTGAAAAATTAGTTCTTAGAGCATTCCCATCAAAGCTTTTAAAATTTTTAGCATTCAGCATCTCAAAAAGCCACTTTATCAATTTTAACAACTCATTTTACAATACACCCAACGTCAGAGGTTCTATTTTTTTACCATTTCGTTTAAAATAATATAAACTACTCATTAAAATAATAATAAACAACTACACAAACCGCCTTTTCCACCACAAGCATTAAAATAATAATATTTTTTTAAAGATTGGAGCTACATTGAGCTTTCATCTTTGAAAGCTAACTGTAGCTCAATTGCTATTTTTTTTTAAGTTTAGCATGTTTATTGTAACTTGCTTTTTGGTGCTTTTTACAAACTTGATGTTAAAATTTAGCATTTATAGCATTTAGCATTCTTAATGCCATCGATCTTCAACATATTAGTATATACTCTCTATATATAGGTCAGCCCCATGTATTACTTTATGCTATTTTATTTTAATTTATTTGAAATCATACTCTCTATTACTTCCTCAATTTGCAAGTCTTTTTTAATTACTCTACTAATGTAATTTTTTTTTCTTCCTTTACATTTTTTCTTCTCTCAATGTGAATCAACTCATTTTTTCTCATCGATGTATTCATCACACTCATCTAAATATGATTGAACTATCTCAAACGACTCTCCCTCATACTTTTATCAATAAGGAATACTCCTATTTTTAAGGGAATTTTCTCATTTTAAATCAAATATTTCTATATTTGCACTTATCCATTTTAACATTCTCATTTCAACCATGCCAATTTTTCGAATATGTTGCTTTTTACTTCTTACTTCTTAGTATTCCAACATTTAGTATATATTGAAGCATGGAAGGGAACAAACTTGGCAACTTGGCACCTGAGTTATTAATGGTCTATCCCACTAAGAATCCGTTTGGTTGGGAAGATGGAAAAGTGAGAGGATAGAAAATAGAGAGAGGATGGAAAAGTAGGAGGATAGAAAGTTTTTAGTTTCCCTCATTTGTGTTTGGTTGGGAGGGTGGAAAAATGGAGGGATAGAAAACTTTTTTTTTTTTTGTTGAAAATAAAGTTTGTATAAATTTACCATCATGTCCCTATTAAATAAAACAAAAAGTAACACATCATACTTAAAAAAAAAAAAAAAAAAAAAAAAAAAAATTGTATATAGATGGACACTTCATTAAAAAAAAAAAAAAAAAAAAAAAAAAAAAAAAAAAAAAAAAGGCCAACACAAAAAATAAAAGAAGCCAACACGATAACAGAGAAAGAAAAAAAATAACTAATGGCATTACAGTAAAGTTAGCAAATCTATCTTTTCTATTATCTTATTTTTCTTCTAAAAAAATAATTTCATATTATAGACTTGTAATGAAAAACTAAAATCTTCTTGAAGCACACATTTTTCTATCATTTCCTAATTTTCTATATTTTTTTTTCCTTCCATTCAAATGATCCTTAAACATTTATCAATTAAATCAATAAATGAACGTGTGGAACAAACTCTTTGTATAAGTTTAAGCAAAGTCAATTGGCAACGTCTCTAATGGTTGAATAAGAGATTTGAGGTTCAATCTCCACCTACACCAAAAACCGATTAGTGTCTTGATTTAATGATAAGAGCATAATCATCAAAAGGGGACATCATAGGTCAAAACTTTATATAAAATAAAAATTAAAAGCCTTTTTTTTCATTTTCTTTAATAAATAAGAAAATCAATTTATAAATCTAGAACAAAAAGTCCTCTACCTTAATATCCTAGACTAACATATAAGTGGATCATACCTAAAATAAATAACACTCACGGGCTTTCATTTGTTTTCTAGTCACCTAATTAGTACGTAGTACACTTCCAAGTTCCAATTAGTATGTAGTACCGTGCCTTAGAGTGTGTTTGTTTGGAGGTAAAATAGGGTAGATGAAAAACTTTGGAGAGAAAATGGGAAGAAAAACTTTTTTTAGAGTATGTTTGGTTAGGTGGGGTGGAAGGAAAATAATTGGTGGGGCCCAAGTGTTTTTTTACCAGCCTACCAAAAAGTTTTCTCCCCAAAATGGGAAGAAAATTGAGGGGGGAATGAGCTTCCAAAAATAATCCTCATGTTGGATCTCACCTCCAACGTGTTGGCCTCTCTCTCTCTCTCTCTCTCTCTCTCTCTCTCTCTCTCTCTCTCTCTCTCTCTCTCTGTGTGTGTGTGTGTGTGTGTGTGTGTGTGTGTGTGTTAACGTGTTGGCTTCTTCTTTTTTCTTTGATTTTTTCTTTCTTTGTTAAGTGTTGGCTTCTTTTTTCTTTCTTTTTTTCCTTTTTTTTTTTCTTTGATTTTTTCTCTCTGTTATTGTGTTGGCTTCTTTTATTTTTTGTGTTGGCTTTTTTTTAGAAAACACTTTTGGGTTAATTTCTTCTTCTTTTTTTTTTTTTTTACTTTAATGAAGATTCCATCTATACACAATTTTTTTTTAAGTATGATGTGTTACTTTTTGTTTTATTTAATAGGGACATGTTGGTAAATTTATACAAACTTTATTTTCAACAAAAAAAAAAAAAAAAAGTTTTCCATCCCTCCACATTTCTACCCTCCCAACCAAACACAAATGAGGAAAACTAAAAACTTTTCTATCCTTCTACTTTTCCATCCTCTCTCTATTTTCTATCCTCCCACTTTTTCATCCAACCAACCAAACGGATCCTTAGTGGGATAGACCATTAATAACTCAGGTGCCAAGTTGCCAAGTTTGTTCCCTTCCATGCTTTAATATATAGTAAATGTTGGACTACTAAGAAGTAAGAAGTAAAAAGCAACAAACTCAAAAAATTGGCATGGTTGAAATGAGAATGTTAAAATGGATAAGTGCAAATACATAGAAATATATGATTTAAAATGAGAAAATTCCCTTAAAAATAGGAGTATTCCTTATTGATAAAAGTATGAGGGAGAGTCATTTAAGATAGTTCAATCATATTTAGATGAGAGTGATGAATACATCGATGAGAAAAAATGAGCTGATTCACATTGAGAGAAGAAAAAAATTTAAAGGAAGATAAAAAAAAAAAAAAAAAATTACACTAGTAGAGTAATTAAAAAAGATTTGCAAATTGAGGAAGTAATAGAGAGTATGATTTCAAATAAATTAAAATAAAATAGCATAAAGTAATACATGGGGCTGACCTATATATAGAGAGTATATACTAATATGTTGAAGATCGATGGCCAACTCAAAAAAATTGAGACTAAGGCTAGGTGGTGGCGGTTGTTGTTGTTGTATGTATACATGCATAAAAATATACTTATATAGATTTAAAATTAGATTGTGAAAATTTGTAATCAAGTTAATAATCAAGAAATCAAATTATTATTTGTATATTATTTTTATAATTTATTAAAAAAAATTATTTTTTTAATTAACTCAAATAATATAATGTCAATTATAATATAGTTATTAACAGCTAGCATCGATATGTTTACAGGTAAAATCTTTAGTCATTATGTTTACTATAGATGAGGAAAATAATCATACTTTAACATGTAATATAACTTGGTGGTAGATCTTTAGTCCAACTCGACTTAATTTATAATAAAAATGAATGAACAAGTTCAAAAAATTTGGGACCTGAGAAATTTTAGCCTCCCTCCTGGTCGCTCTCTGAGGTTTCTAGGATGATTCTATTCCTTCAACCCCAGTGGAGCTTTTCAGTCCCTGTCCCCGTACAGGTATCCTGTTACCCTCTAGTGCCCAGGCACTGGTAGGGCGTCCCAAATCACCATCCAAAACACAATCACTGCTCACCTCACTATCTATACAACTTATCAACATGGAGTCCCTTGAAGGATTATGGAAAAAACTCTCCCTACTAGACGAAGAAGAAACTGGAATAGCTTGCCCAAAGAAAGCAGAGCCTGACACTTTCACTCTTGCTGCAAAATTTTTGACAAAACGAGTCGTCAATGTGGAATCAGTGGCTCGTACGTTCAGGCCACTTTGGAGATCGGAAAAGGATGTTCAAATTAAAGATATGGGCGACAACATCCTATTCTTTAACTTTGAAGATGAATGTGATCTAGACAGGGTACTTGAACATGAGCCTTGGACATATGACAAACACCTTGTGGTCTTTGAGAAAGTGACTGCAAATGTGCCCATATCAGCACTCGCCTTCCAGTTTACAACGTTCTGGATCCAAATCCATGAACTACCAGTCCAATGTCTAAACCAAGAAACACGAGATGCCATTGGAAGCACTTTGGGCACACCATTACTCATTACTGATTCAGAAAGCGAAGGAGGTAAGGGAAACTATTTACGAGTTCGTGTTCGAATTGATATTACTAAACCTTTGAACAGGGTACGCAAGGTATGGTCCGAGGGGTCTGTCATTGGGTGCGCAATTTTGAAGTACGAGCGCCTCCCAAACTTCTGCTACTGGTGCGGATTGGTCTCCCATGATGATAGAGACTGTGAACGTTGGCTGAGAAGTAAAGGTTCACTGAAAAAGTCAGACCAGAATTATGGGGATTGGATGAGAGCAGAGATTGACCTCACTACTAGAAAAACCTCCATTACTGTACCAGGAACCAGACCGAAACACCCAAATAACAAAAAACCACCTTCACAAACACCCACCGCCCCAAACACCCAATCACCGCCGTCCCATCCACGTGACCTTCCACCAACCCCAGTGACAATCCCAACAGCTGTCACGACCGCGACAATAAATGAAGTCATAATTGCTCATCAATCTGTTGCTGAATGGCAGGAGAATCAAACATTCAATACCCCTAACGGCTGTATTTCTGGCACTGAAGAAGCAACCGTTGAAAAATCCAACATAAATGCCAACATTGAAGACAAAGAGAAAGTCTTTAACTCCCCACTCACTGAAACCGAGACCAAACTGGACTTAAAGCCCAAAACTCTACCCCAAAACACTCCTACCAATATTGGGCCATGCACCACTCATCAGCCCACCATCACCAAACAAATCCAACCCCAACTTACCCCTACCACTTATAGCCCGTGCACCAACCATCAGCCCATCAATATCACACAAAGCCTAACCAAACCAGTGTCAACCAAAACAACGTGGGTCAGAATTCCACGCGACAAACAAAGCAACCCAAATGACGTGCTCATGATTGAGAGAAAACACAAAAGAAGTGATGAGTCTGAAGAAGGTAGTCGTCCCACAAAAAAAATCTCAGTGCCCCATGAGGAATCCCCAGAAGCTTGCCCAACGGTGGTGGCTGCCAGGCAGCCCCGCCGACACCAATGAACACCATAAGCTGGAACTGCCGTGGTTTGGGACGACCATGTGCAGTTCAGGAACTCACCGAGATGGTGAATAAATACGCTCCCACAATTGTTTTTCTCATGGAAACAAAATCAAAAGACAGCTACGTGAAGAATTTAAGGGTAAAACTGCATCTAGACAATGTTCATATAGTCTCTAGACTCAATTATGGTGGTGGCCTTGCACTGTTTTGGAGCAGAGACATCAATCTACATGTGCTAGATGCCACACCCACTTACATTGACGCAGTGGTGAACCCAGGAGTGGATGACGCCTGGCGGTTCACGGGTTTTTATGGAAACCCTGTAACGGCCAACCGGGAACACTCCTGGGCACTACTAAAACATTTAAGCCTCAAAATGGATCTCCCTTGGATTTGTACGGGTGACTTCAATGAAATTGTCAGAGCAGAAGAGAAATTGGGTGGTGCAATGCGTCGGGAGAGACAAATGGTTGACTTTAGAGAAGCTCTTGATTTCTGCAGATTTCAGGACTTGGGTTTTGTTGGCTCTCCGTTCACATGGTGCAATAACCAGTTTGATGGTACAGTAACTTGGATTAGATTGGACAGAGGAGTAGCAACCAACCCATGGATCCAAATGTTCCCATCAACCAGAGTTCATCATATCTCAGGTTCGCTTTCGGACCATAGCCCATTATGGATTTGTACTGACGATGAAAATGCCCGGTTTTACAGGAAAAGAAAACCTTTTAGGTTTGAAGCGGTCTGGATGAGGGATGAAGGGTGTGAATCGGTGATAAAAAACTCATGGGAGGTCCATGCAACCGAAAATCCGATGGGCAGAGTGGCAAAAAATTTAGAGGCATGCCGATTATCTCTTCAGTCTTGGAGTAAACACTCTTTCGGCAACATCCGTCGCATGCTGCAACAAAAGAAAAAATTGCTAATGCACGCAGAAGCAAACTCCATGAACGGATCCAATCATTCCCAGGTGAGAATTTTAAGGGCTGAGGTACATGATTTGATGGCCAAGGAAGAGTGTCTATGGCAGCAAAGATCAAGAGTGAATTGGCTGAAAGCAGGGGACCTTAACACAGCCTATTTCCACAGTCGGGCAAACCAGAGAAATCGAAGAAATTTCATATCTAAACTGACCCTTGACAGTGGGGAAGTTGTGGAGGATGAACAGAAGATCGGGGAGGCCTTTGTGCAATATTTCCAATCTATTTTCCAGTCAGCCAACCCAGCTGGGTTTGATCCAATCCTTCAAGGGATTGAGCCCAAAGTGACACCACAGATGAATGCCGACCTAACCCGGCAGTTCACAGCCTTGGAGGTGGAGCAAGCACTCAAGCAAATGAAACCTATGACAGCCCCAGGACCCGATGGTATGCCCCCAATCTTCTACAAATCTTATTGGAATACTGTTGGGTCTGATATTATAGATGCAACCTTATCTGTCTAAAATTCGGGAATAATGCCTCCAAACCTAAACCATACCTTTATTACCCTCATCCCCAAAACAAAATCACCAACAAACCTAAAAGATTACCGTCCCATAAGCCTATGCAATGTCATATACAAAATAATCTCAAAAACCATAGCCAACCGACTCAAAAAAATCCTCCCTAAACTGGTGTCCGAGACTCAAAGTGCTTTCATGTCAGATCGTCTCATAACTGATAACATTCTTGTCGCATTTGAAACACTCCACCACCTAAAAAACAAAAGAAAAGGAAAAACAGGGTTCATGGCTCTAAAACTTGACATGAGTAAAGCATATGATAGGGTTGAATGGGATTTCTTGGATAAACTCATGGAGAGATTGGGTTTTGATAGAAAATGGAGGAATCTAGTGGGTTGCTGCTTTCGTTCGGTCTCTTTCTCTATCATGATTAATGGAGAGCCTCATGGATTTTTTCACCCAAGTAGGGGTCTCCGACAAGGAGACCCTCTATCACCTTACTTATTTCTTTTATGTGCAGAAGGTCTTCATTCTTTAATACAACAGGCAGCTGACAATGGCGAACTACGTGGAGTGTCTCTTTGCAAAGAAGGGCCAAAAATCACCCACTTATTCTTTGCAGATGATAGCTTACTCTTTTGTAGAGCCAATGATACTGATTGCCAAACAGTGATGAATATCCTCTCAGTGTATGAAGAAGCGTCAGGTCAGAAAATCAACCGTGGCAAAACACAATTATTCTTCAGCACAAATACTCAAGAAGACATCAAGAGTAGGGTGAAGGACTTGGTGGGGGTTGAGGTGGTGACGCACTATGAAAAATACTTGGGTATGCCGTCATTTGTAGGGAGAGCAAAGAAGGAAACCTTCAGTTATATTAGAGAGAGAGTGTGGCACAAAATCCAAGGTTGGAAAGAAAAACTCCTATCACAAGCTGGCCGGGAGATCCTAATCAAAGCGGTCATTCAAGCAATGCCGACCTTCACTATGGGGTGTTTCAAACTACCCAAAAATCTGTGCAAGGACATTGAAGCATTGACTAGAAAATTCTGGTGGGGGTATTCGGGTGAGGCAAGAAAAATCCATTGGATAGATTGGAAAAAACTTTGCTTACCAAAGCTACATGGTGGTTTGGGCTTTAGGGAATTGGAAAAATTTAATATAGCTCTCCTGGGTAAACAGATTTGGAGATTAATTCATAATACCGATTCCATGTTCTACAAAGTCTTCAAAGCAAGGTTTTTCCCTACATGTTCGGTTCTTGAAAGTGGGGTAAAATCCAATGGGTCATATGCTTGGCAAAGCATTCTCAAAGCAAGGGAGGTGGTCAAGCAAGGAACATATTGGCGGATTGGGGATGGTACTACAGTGAAGATTAGGGGTGATAAGTGGCTGCCTGATAAGTCAACAAAACATATCATCTCTCCCCAAAAAAATCTCCCTATGAACACAAAGGTATGTGCTCTTATTGACGAGGATGGCCCAAGGTGGATTACGGAGAGAGTAACACAGGAATTCTTTCCTCATGAAGCCCAACAGATTCTGGGCATCCCTCTAAGCTCAAACCGGGCTCCTGACCTCCTCATTTGGGCTGGCACAAAGTCAGGGAGATACACGACCAAGAGTGCATACAAAATGCTGATGTCTAAGCCGGATTTGTCCACCCCTAGCCCATCTGATACTTCGGCCCAAACAAGTTGCTGGAGAAGTATTTGGTCCCTAAGTGTTCCAAATAAAATCAAGCACTTCCTATGGAGAGCTTGTCGTGATTCACTCCCCACCAAAAAGAATCTGCTGGCCAGGAATGTCACAAGGAATGCACTATGCGAATGGTGCAATGAGGAAGTGGAGGACTCTGTTCATGCCTTGTGGGGCTGCCAAGTTCTCAAGGAGGTCTGGTGGGAAGAAGAATTCCTCAGAAATCACCTCTCCATGCGCTTCGTGGACTTCAGAGATCTATGGATTGGTATCACAAGTTTAAAGGAACCAAACCTGGCTGAACGGTTTGCCTTTGTTGCTTGGAGTATATGGAACAAAAGAAATGCCACAAGATTGCACGCATCTTCCCTTCCGTTTCATCTGCTGTACCAGGACATGCGAGAGAGATTATTCGAATACCGTTTAGCGCAAGAGATTCCCATTTCTGAGTTTAGGCCCGCAGGTGTAACACGTTGGTACCCACCCCAGATATCACAGCACAAAGTCAATTATGATGGAGCTCTGTTTAAAGAAATTTGGCAGGCGGGAGTTGGAGTTGTAGTCAGAGATGCAGATGGAAGGGTGTGCGGTGCTCTCTCAGACAGAACGGCACTTCCTGAAACAGTAGAGGAGGTTGAGGCCATCGCATGTAGAGAAGCTGTAAGGTTCGCTCTTCAACTTGGATTTACAGACGTGGTTTTTGAAGGGGATTCTGAATCTATCACAAATGCTATCAACTCGGGCACTCCTTGCTACAGCTCTTTTGGTCATATTCTAGATGATGTAAAAGCTTTGGCTTTGAACTTTGTATCAGCTACCTTTATCCACGTAAAGAGACAAGGGAATGCCGTAGCAGATAAACTGGCTAAGGCTGCAAAAACTATACCTTGTCCCCATGTTTGGTCAAATGACATCCCAAGTGATGTGCAACAGCTTGTTATTCATGATAGTATTCATTGATTAATAAAAGTATTGACTTGATTCTCAAAAAAAAAAAAAAAAAAAAAAGTTCAAAAAATTTAATATTAGGCTCAGCTCGACTCATTTTTATCTCTCGTATTTATGGTGAGAGTGTGGACCTCGGATATCCAACGGTGGTACAGTTTTTGTTGACAGTAAAATAAAAAATTGAAATGTGTTTTTCAAAAACAACATGTGGAAGAGATTAGAAGGGAGAGAAACTACGTACTGGATATTTAAGGTTCTATTCAAATTTTAATATTAAAAGAAATAAATTAACAGATATAATTTTTTAACTCTATCATCTTATATTCTTATATTCTCGGTAATAGATTCATATTCATCATTCACAGCATAATTACCATAGATTCTTATTGTGTTTTTGAATTTACTATCCACATTTATTGTGATATTATCCATTTGTAAACATTGTGTAATAAAAATTTGTGATAGTTTTAACCTTTCTAAAAACTCTAACTAAACGCCAAAGGCCTTTGTAGCTAAATTGGCAACTCTCTATGTACAAAGTGCTTGGAAGTCTAGGGGGGAAATGGTTCGAGATGCGGAATTAAAGAACTAAACAGGCTCTTAATATCCTAGACTAACCTAATAGGCAAACCTTTTTCTTATTCTAATTAAAGAACTGCTGATGATCTTAAATGGCCTTAATTGCTTTCCATTCCTCTTTTGCCTTCTTTGCTTGACTTCTAAAAGTTCTACCAGAAATACGCGTAATTTGAAACCAAACCACAAGACTAACTAACCTACGATCGGCAGTGTTTAAATACACCCAGCCTTAGCAAGCTTATTATAAAACCCATGCACCTCTACGACTTTATGAAACCACATCAACTCAAATGGCCACACTACTTTTGTACCCAGAGATACTTGTAGCAATATTTCTATGCTTCCTTTTTCTTTGTCATTTGAGATGGAACAAAAGCCGAACCATTACAAATTGGCCTGTTGTCGGAATGCTCCTAGGCCTTCTTCAAAATGCATCCAATGTGCACGATTATGCTACCTGGCTCCTAAAACAAAATGGGGGCACTTTCAAGTTTAAGGGTCCTTAGTTCACTAACATGACCTTCATGGTCACGAGTGATCCCAGGAACAACCACCACATGTTGAGCAAAAACTTCTCTAACTACACAAAAGGGCAGAAGTTCCAGGAAATTTTTGATGTTCTGGGAGATGGGATTTTCAATTCTGATTCTGACTCGTGGACATATCAGAGGAAGCTACTTCACACGGTGTTAAAGGACAACAAGTTTAAGTTGTTCTTTGAGCAATTTGTCAGGGGAAAAGTGGAAAAGAGCCTCGTTCCAGTTCTTGATCATGTCTCAAGTTTTGGAATTGAGGTGGATTTACAAGATATTTTTCAACGGTTCACATTCGATAGTGCTTGCTTAGTGGTTTTGGGTTTTGATCCAAACTGTCTCTCCATTGAATTCCCAGATATTTCCCATGCAAAAGCGTTTGATCAATTAGAGGAATGTTTGTTATACCGACACATTGTGCCAGAAAGATGGTGGAAGTTACAAAGAAGGCTTCAAATTGGATCGGAGAAGAAGCTATTACATGCTTGGAAAGTTTTTGATGAATTTGTATACGAATGCATCTCAACCAGGCGAGAGGAAGTGACCCTGAAGAAGGAGGAACTAAAATTCAACTTGTTAACAGCTATAGTTATGGAGGAACAAGAAGGAGAAATGAGTAGTAATATTACAAAATCCGACAAGTTTCTAAGGGACACTGCAACTAATCTATTGGCAGCGGGGAGAGACACCATAAGTGCCGGACTCACGTGGCTTTTTTGGCTTCTTGCGACACACCCAGCAGTGGAAGCCAAGATTTTAGAAGAAATCAAGGAGCATTTGTTGGATAACGGAAAGTCAAAGGATTTGAACATAGATAAGCTAAGTAAGCTAGTTTATCTTCATGGAGCGGTATGCGAATCCTTACGCCTTTTTCCACCTGTACCTTTCGAGCACAAATGTTCAGTTCAATCTGATATTCTTCCTAGTGGTCACTCTGTGAGGCCAAATACAACAATGTTATACTCTTTATACTCAATGGGAAGGATGGAAAGCATATGGGGTGAAGATTGCTTGGATTTCAAGCCAGAGAGATGGATTACAGAGTTTGGAGGAATAGTGCATGTACCATCTTTCAAGTTCATAGCATTTAATGCGGGAGCGAGGACTTGTTTAGGTAAGGATATAGCTTTCATTCAAATGAAAATAATTGCAAGTGCCATCATTTGGAAATACCATGTTCATGTGGTTGAAGATCATCCTGTTTCACCTAGTATTTCCGTTGTTCTTCATATGAAACATGGTTTGAAGGTGAGGATCAGCAAGAGATATGTTTGACAAAGAAATTTTAGTACAAGCTAAAGTTGCATTTAGGGAAATAATCACTCATGACCCTTCAAACCAACTTCGGCTATATATGTATTTCCTTATTTAGTTTTGTGTTTCATTGTAATTTTTATAAGTCGAGGTGATGTGTTAGTCCTATATAAATGCCAATGCTCATGAGTCATGACCCTTTCACAACAATAAAGAATTTTCCAAAAAATTGAATCGAAAAATTGAGATGGAAAAGGGGATTAAATTTAATAAGAATCTGGTGCTCAAGTCCTTATTTTTACATTATTCATTCGGTACTAGTGTTCAATATTGGAGTTTTACACAGCCTTTCAAATTGCCCGTTTGTGAGAGAGAGAGAGAGAGAGAGAGAGAGAGAGTCATACCCATTGAGATGGTCATACACAACCTTTCTCTCTTCTCTTTCCCTCTCCCCATTTCCATATCAACAAGAGGAGATTATCTTCATCACTATCTTCACCATACTTGAGTGTTGAGAGTTTTTTGAAGCTGGGAATCATTGTAGCAATACCACAAATCCAAGGAGACTTGGTTGCTTGCGGTTGGTGGCTCAACTTGCAGATCTCGTAATTGGATGAAGAAATGACCCAGCGTAATAGGTTGTTAGCTAGAACTTGGAGAGTTCAAGTACGAGAATAGCATTAGGCTTGGAGGGTTTATTGTGTATTTTGTACTACAACTAGTAATCTAGTTTATGGTTTCAATGTCGATGCCGCAAAGAGGTTTTTTCGTCTATGTTAGGTTATAGTAGATTGACCCCGGTTAATTAATTCAATTACCCAAGTTGATTAATTAGATCAAATTACATGCAAATCATGGAGGCACCAATAAATCACCAAATAAACTAAGTGCAACGGAAATAAAATAGACACGGTGATTTGTTGACGAATAGAGAAAACCTCTCACAAGGCAAAAACCCCACCAGGTGAATTTCAGGTCACCACTCTCAAGAATTCACTAAGTAAGAACAAGCAGTAACAAGTTTAAAGAATCTTAACACTACCAAGCCTATCCCCAAATACCAACCTACAGTTTGACCTGCTCCAATTCCCATTTGGACTTGATCTTACAAATGATTTCTTCATTTGAACGAATCCTAGTACGTGACTAACTCCCAGCAAGTGAATGATTGTTGTGAGTTGTAAAGTTCTTCACTCCAAAACACGTTGAAAACCTAGAAACACTTGGTTACAAAACCCTAAGGCGCACCAAACGCAATTGCTTCCCACAAAGTGTATAAGTTCTCTAATTGAGTCTCTGTGTGTTCTCTAATTAAGTCTCTACGTCATTTGTGACTTTAAAATAAGCTTTTTATATGGTCTAGAGGTTTAAAGAACGAAACTCTTGCAATCCAAGTCATCATGGGCTAAAAATTTGAGAATTCTGAAATCGTTTCTTGATATCTAGCTTGTGTCGAGAATTCTTCATTAAGTCTCAATAGATGTTAGTGTCGAGCTTCACTGAATCAATTTTTCTTTACTTATTTTTTGGTTCAATCTTCATGTCTATAATAATACTACCAGTAATGTAAACTTTACATACTTCTTGATGCATTAAACACAACTTAGATCTCCTCAATTACAAATAAAGTGCATTCTGTTAAAGAATATGCCAATACATAGAAAATATGACCCTAACAGTCTGGTTCTTAGATTTTCTTCTTTGATAATACATCCACTGTTATTTATCTTGTGATTTGCATCCTTTTGCTGCTCTATTTTATTGCTTTATATGCTTTAGATGTTTATATTTAGGTCCATGCAATATTCAATTGGTTAATAACTTATTGTTTAAATTAATTGCTAGCTTAACTTAAAAGTGGTTAAATTATAAAATTGAAATTTTGGGTCTAAATCCATACCTAGGTTTTTAGGCAAATTTTCACAAGGCTTATGGGGTATCTCCTCAAGCATAAGGACTTACTAAGACAAGATCAAAAGTTGAGAATAATTATCCCTTGAAAGCTAGGGTCCTTGGTTCACTTTCAATTAATTTTCACGTTTAAAATAATAACCATCCCTTCAAAGTTGAAACAAACTTCTTGTAGATATAATTTTAAGAGAAATGATATGTCTACAACATTTCTACAACATTTTTACAACAAATCCTAAGTGGCAAGTTGTTACTAGTTGTTATTGTTGGGGCAAAAAAGTAATCTTAGTGTTAGTTTCAAATTTGAACCAATAACAACTAACCACCTGTAATTTGTTGTAAAAATGTTGTAAAATTGTTGTAGACGTAGTATCTCTCTAATTTTAAAAGGTAATTTACAAATAAACGTGAACCAATTGAGGATCTACATACATATGTCGGGATGAAGTTTTCATTATTCCATTCTCCAAACAGAAGGTTTGTCACCGACAACTAATCATAGAAGACAAAAGAACGTAATCTCTTCGGCAAATCACCCATCTGCAACCTTATCTAAACTAGAAAACAAACAAGTGGACTTGTTACTTTATATCCTAACTGATATTTTACTTCAATAGAAGGGTAGGCAAAAACTCTTCTATGCAAGCCTACAAAACTTCATACAACTTTGGGGCCTAAAGAACACTTCATACAACTCCGATGGCCATACTTTTGTACCCAGAAATACTTGTAGCAATATTATTATGCTTCCTTTTTCTTTGTCATTTGAGATGGAACAAAAGCCGAACCATTACAAATTGGCCTGTTGTCGGAATGCTCCCAGGCCTTCTTCAAAATGCATCCAATGTGCACGACTATGTTACCTGGCTCCTAAAACAAAATGGGGGCACTTTCAAGTTTAAGGGTCCTTGGTTCACTAACATGACCTTCATGGTCACGAGTGATCCCATGAACATCCACCACATGTTCAGCAAAAACTTTTCTAACTACACAAAAGGGCAGAAGTTCCAGGAAATTTTCGATGTTCTGGGAGATGGGATTTTCAATTCTGATTCTGACTCGTGGACATATCAGAGGAAGCTACTTCACACAGTGTTAAAAGACAACAAGTTTAAGTTGTTCTTTGAGCAATTTGTCAGGGGAAAAGTGGAAAAGAGCCTCATTCCTGTTCTTGATCATGTCTCAAATTTTGGAATTGAGGTGGATTTACAAGACATTTTTCAACGGTTCACATTCGATAGTGCTTGCTTAGTGGTTTTGGGTTTTGATCCAAACTGTCTCTCCATTGAATTCCCAGATGTTTCCCATGCAAAAGCGTTTGATCAATTAGAAGAATGTTTGTTATACCGACACATTGTGCCAGAAAGCTGTTGGAGGCTACAAAGATGGCTTCAAATCGGAATTGAGAAGAAGTTAAGCAGTGCTTGGAAAATTTTTGATCAATTTATATACAAATGCATCTCATCCAGGCAAGAAGAACTAAGCCAAAGTAAAGCCCCAAAGACCGAGGAAGAAAAATTTGACTTGTTGACAGCTTTAGAGGAACAAGTAGAAGAAATTGGTGGTATTATAAAATCCGACAAGTTTCTAAGGGACACAGCATTTAATCTCATGGTAGCCGGGAGAGATACCATAAGTGCAGGCCTCACTTGGCTTTTCTGGATTGTTGCAACACACCCACATGTGGAAGCAAAAATTCTAGAAGAGATCAAGGAGCATTTGTTGGACAACGGAAGGTCGAAGGATTTTAACATAGATGAAATAAGTAATCTAGTTTATCTCCATGGAGTGATATGCGAATCCTTGCGCCTTTATCCACCTGTACCTTTTGAGCACAAATGTTCAGTTCAATTTGATATTCTTCCTACTGGTCACTCTATCAGGCCAAATACAACAATGTTATGCTCTTTTTACTCAATGGGGAGGATGGAGAGCATATGGGGTCAAGATTATATGGACTTCAAGCCAGAGAGATGGATTTCAGAGCGTGGAAGAATATTGCATACACCATCTTTCAAGTTCATAGCATTTAATGCAGGACCAAGGACTTGTATAGGTAAGGATATAGCTTTCATTCAAATGAAAATAATTGCAAGCGCCATCATTTGGAATTACCATGTTCATGTGGTTGAAGGTCATCCTGTTTCACCGAGTATTTCCATTCTGCTTCATATGAAACATGGTTTGAAGGTAAGGATCAGCAAGAGAAATGTTTGACGAGGAAATTTCAGTACCAGCTAAAGTAGTAGTGTTGACAAGTTGTTTTTCAATAAAAATCTTTGTGGGTAAATCATCACTCATACCCTTCAAATCATCTTCCACTATTTATGGTCCTTATTAGAAGTCATTTCTTGTTTAACGTGGTTGGCATCCACGCATTGTTCATTCTCATATGCTTGCTGATGCGGGAGAAACAAGAAAATTATTATTTAGTATTATTTATGTTTGCAAGCCCATTGTATTTTTATGTTTTAGGTCCTATTAGTTTATTGGGCTTTTAGTTATTGAGCTTTTAGTATTTTAATTTAGAAGTAAGGTTATTTTTGTAATAAGGCAATTAGGGTTTTCTAGCAAATTAGAACTAGGGTTTAGTAATCCTATATAAGCAACCTATTGTACTCCTTGAGGAGATGGTTGATTTTGATGAATGAAAACAATGGCCGTTTGGTCTTTCTTTTGGTCTGGTGTTGACTCCAGGTCTACCCTAGGTGCTGACTCCTAGTGGTTTCTCCGCTTGGTGCTGACTCCAAGCAAGACTTAGGTGCTGACTCCTAAGTCATATCTTTTATTTTTCTGTTATTTTAATTTTGTTCTGGTTGTCCTGCGTCATATTTGGTATCAGAGCAAACACCGATCAGTTGAAGCATCACCGCAGGAAAGAGCCAGAAAATCTCACCCATTAAAAAAAAAAAAAAAAAAAACCATCTGTCAGTACCCACGCATATCAAGCCACCAGAAGTTTACTCATCAACCCAAGCCCTTTGACCCAACAACCAACAAACCCCACAGCCAGACCCGGTCAGGTTCTTTCCAAAAGGTTTCTTCGCACGCCACCACCATTGGAAAGCCAACGCTGCCATCCCAATAAACGATTAAAGCGCCAACCTATTCCCAGGCCACATAGAGTTCCTCTTCTGTCTTAGTGCAACGCCAATCCCTCTTGCTGTCTCAGAGTATTGCGTCGCCAACCTACTCCACAAGCTCAATTCCACAAGAATTCGTTAATGTCAATCTCACCCTGTTGTCCCAGAGCCGCCGCCAACAGCCATCACAAGACCGACGCTGTCGCAACAAATAGCCAGTCCATCAACCCCATATCAGAGGTAACCCGATAGTCCCATTTGAGTTCTTTCTTCCTAGCAGCACTAGCATCCTGTTTCGCTCTCAATGCACACTTGTTTCAGCCCATAAAAGAAATACCAACCCAACTTGCCAACCGGACAGCTTTTCACCAAACCAGTTACCAGCCTTTTTAAAAAAAAAAAAAAAAAAAAAAAAAAGACTCAGCCCATTTTTTTAACAAGCCCTTGCCCGACCCATTTGTTAACAAGCCCAAGCCCATATTTTACAACACCAGCTTTCTTTAAAAAAAAAAAAAAAAAGGACCCAGCCCACAAAATCCAAACCTGTCACCCAGCTCAGTCCAATCCCAGCAACTATTTGAGAGAATAGTCTTAGAGGCCATTCCAAAGATTTGTCCAATGAAATTTATAGCAACTATTTGTTGAGGCACTATTTTAGAGAATCATGGTCATATTAGATGCACCTTATTTTGATGGTGATACTACTTATCCACGAGATTTTATCAACTGGATAAATGGGATGGAGCAATTCTTTGAGCGAGCAAATTGGGCAGATAACAAAAAGGTTAGGTATGCAAAGATGAAGTTAAGAGGTCAGGCACAAAAGTTTTGGGAGAAGCTTGAATATTTCCGCTATCTGGATTATAAACCTGCCATTAGTGAGTGGGAAGATATGAAAGAAAAGCTTTGTGATGAGTATTTGTCACCATACTATCGAGCTAAGTATCTACCCCAATCTCAGTGTGGTACTTTTCCAGCTGAATCAAGTACGATGGATTCTCATCCTCATCCTATTTCATGTCCTCAGTGCACTTTTGAACAATCTATCAAGGAATTAAAGGAATTATCTGTAAAGCTCATGAAAAATGTTCAAGACGTGATTGCTCAGATGAAACAAAAGAAGACTCAAACCGATTCAATTGGGAACTCAAGGATACTAGATCACAATGAACTTATTGTTGCCCCCATGGAAGACAACATTGATGGTGATATCTTGGTTGTGGAGAATCCTCCAGCAATAGCAAAGCCTAATGTTGACACACACATACATGCCTCGACAAGTGTTGCTTTAACAAGCGTGCAAGGAAATGAATCTATTGAAGAGCAGCAAGGTGAAAAGATGGTGCCTAAGGAGAGTATTATGTTAGAGGGTGCACATGATGTGAAAGTTGAAGTTGTTGAATGTGCTTTTGATCAACCCTCCACAGTCCTTGAAACCTCCACAGTCCTTGAAGATCTACATCTTGGTGAAGTCGAAGAGGTTAAAACTACAATGCTTCCTATGGTTCATAAGGTTCAAGACGAGATTATACTGATTCCACACATTGATTTTGTTATTCCAAATGAGTTTGATGTGATGGAATTCAAGGTTTTTCTTTTCCCTGTGCTCCCTAAGGTGATTCTAGATTTGAAGCATGTGTTACTTGTCCGCATCTTAATCCTTCAACACTTTAGAACTCGAGGTCGAGTTTTCTCCAACCAGAGGAGAATGATGCGGGAGAAACAAGAAAATTATTATTTAGTATTATTTATGTTTGCAAGCCCATTGTATTTTTATGTTTTAGGTCCTATTAGTTTATTGGGCTTTTAGTTATTGAGCTTTTAGTATTTTAATTTAGAAGTAAGGTTATTTTTGTAATAAGGCAATTAGGGTTTTCTAGCAAATTAGAACTAGGGTTTAGTAATCCTATATAAGCAACCTATTGTACTCCTTGAGGAGATGGTTGATTTTGATGAATGAAAACAATGGCCGTTTGGTCTTTCTTTTGGTCTGGTGTTGACTCCAGGTCTACCCTAGGTGCTGACTCCTAGTGGTTTCTCCGCTTGGTGCTGACTCCAAGCAAGACTTAGGTGCTGACTCCTAAGTCATATCTTTTATTTTTCTGTTATTTTAATTTTGTTCTGGTTGTCCTGCGTCACTTGCGCTTTATACTTATTGTGAGTAATGGCAGAGCCAGGAATTTCCGTTGGGGGAAGGGAATTAATTCACATTCTTCCAGCCCCCAAGTTTCAATGTGCATGACTGCATTATTCCACCACTGATTGTGAGTCACGTTCATTAAGCTATTTATGTTTAGGGATCGCATTTAGGCATCCTCATATTTAGATTTTGTGTCTCACATTCCCCATGAACTAATTTATTTCTCCCTTTCTCATTTTGTGACAAAAAGGAGAAGTGAATTTAAGGGAAGCAGAATTAGCTGTTAAGGGGGACTAGGTTTAGAGAACTCTTATTTAGATAACCCTGGATATATATTGTACTTTATTGTTACATGTATGTTTTTGCTTCAGGGGGAGGTTTTCTTTTTTCTTTTTAAGTGTTTGCTGTCATCTATGAACTCACTAGTTGTTGACATTCAGTATAATATAAAATTAAATTCATTACTTGATGCCTAATATCTTGTGACTAAAAGCTGTTACTCATACCTGTTTATGTCTCATATATTTATTGTCCGTTTGGATTGAGGGAGAAGAAGAGAGAGTAGAGTAGAGTAGAGTAGATTTAATACAAAATTAGCTTATTTTTAGCCAACTCTACTCTACTCCCCTCCACTCCCCCTCCTTCCCCCTCCATCCAAACATGCCATTAAGGTTTCAGGAAAAGACAGATTACTTTCACTTCTAAGTTGTGATGGAGTCTCCAGTAAGACATGGTAATCTTAGTTTGTTAAGTAATTTCTCAAGCCTTACTTTATTACTTGAGTTTCTAATATGGGATTTTTTCATGAAATTGCTAAATGGAGATTTTAAGGATTTAGATTGGAAATATTCAAATTGACATTATAATCTAAACAAAGAAAGAGCCAAGTCTGAAACTGCTTGAGGAAGTGTCATCTGAAAAAGCTTGCTTAAGTGAAGGTGAAGCTCACTCAACTGATAACATAAACCAGCTCAAGAGAATCACTTAATTAACCCAAAATTTGCCTTTACCTCGCTCGAGCAAAATAGTAAAGCTTCTTTCAATGAGGTTCATTGTTGCAAATCTTTTGGAAGGTTTCCCTTGTGTCAAAATTCTGTTTTATTTGGATGTGGAGTTCGTGGAGAAAATCATAATTGTATACTCTGTATTTTGATTATGTTGTTACAAGAAGTTGGGAAGGGGGATTTAAAGATTCTTCTCATATCCAGTGAACTACAATACTATTGGCTATTTTGACTGATTTGGTTTGTGCATATCTATGTTGTATATTTGTGAATATACATGCAAGTTATAATTTGTGTGAGTAATATTAAAAGTTGTAAAAGCAAAGAGAATTTTTAGGAATAAAAAATTATGATCTTTTTTTGTTGGCTTTGTAAGTGTTGATCGGAAAAGCAAGAGAAAAAAATGACACATGACTAGAGTCTGCTAGAGCAAAGGTTTGAGCTCGCTAGAGCAGAACCTTCTTCAGTGAGGTTTGAGCTCACTTAAGTGGAGGTCTCTCAAGCAGAAGAAAAAAAAATCCTTGTACGTGCTGGTCTTCTGAGACCCATGTGTCGAACTGATATGTGAGTACCACTCAAGCGAGACAATTGCAAAAACAATGTTTTCAACAAATTTTTACCAAAAAAACGGCAGGTAAAATCCAAGGTAACAATCTAAAGGGCTTACATAAACAAGAGTGGTCTTTCAAGTGTGCCTTCTTAATGGAAAACTCTTCATTATGTATTGATTTTTTTTCATATGCATTAAATGGAATAATAATTACATTTTTGGGTGCTTTCTAAAGCACAAATAGTTTATGTGAGTGAGACACACCATAAAGAGAAATTCAGTAGATTCCTTCAAGATGGCTACTTGTACAATCCGGGTTTAGTTATATCTTGCAGTTGATTTTTTTTGGAACCCTATAGCAAACTCAAATTGAGTGGGGTCAATATCATCTTAAAGACTGAATTTATTCGTACGTCTAAGCCTACTTCAATTTTATGTTTTCCATTGAATTTCCCCTGAAATTCCCCAACAATGTGTGGGTTGTTTTAATAGGTATGATTGATAGTAAATCCAATAATTCCACAATGTTCATCACAGTGGTCTAACCATCATTTTTTCATTATGTTTCAAGGAATTTATGCAGCTCACAATTTATATTTATTTGGAGACAAACTACTCTACTGGCACAGAAATTTCTTCATCAAACATTTCTCTTGCTGAGCCTCACCTTCAAACCATGTTTCATATGTAGTACAACAGAGATACTTGGTGAAATAGGATGACCTACCACATGAATATGGTAATTCCAAATGATAGCGGTTGCAATCATTTTCATTTGCGTGAAACTTATATCCTTACCTAAACAAGTCCTTGCTCCTGCGTTAAATGCTATGAACTTGAAAGAGGGTACATGCACTATTCCTCCTTGCTCCAAAATCCATCTCTCTTGCTTGAACTCCAGGCAATCTTCGCCCCATATGCTCTCCATCCTCCCCATTGAGTATAAAGAGAATATCAATTTCATATTTGAACGGATATGGTGGCCACTGGGAAGAATGTCAGCTTGAACTGCACATTTATGATTGAAAGGTATGGGCGGAAAAAGGCGCAAGGACTCACATATGGCTCCGTGGAGAAAAACTAGCTTACTTAGCTCATCTATGCCGAAAACCCTCCACACCTCGTCCAACAAATGGGCTTTGATCTCTTCTAGAATTTTAGCTTCCACGGATGGGTGTGTTGCAACAAGCCAAAAAACCAAGTGAGTCCTGCACTGATGGTGTCTCTCCCTGCCGCAATGAGATTAAATGCAGTGTCCCTTAGAAACTTGTTGGATGATGCAATACCATTCATTTCTCTTTCTTGTTGCTCTATGGCTGTCAGTAAGTCAAATTCTGCTTCCTCCATCTTCAGGGCTCTCCCCCGGCTAAGTTTTTCTCGCTTGGATGAGATGCATCAGTATACAAATTGATCAAAAGTCTTCCAAGCACTACTAAGCTTCTTCTCTCTTCCGATTTGAACGCATCTCTGAAACTTCCAATAATTTGTTGGCAGAATGTGTCGATACAACAGACTTTCCTCCATTTGATCAAACGCTTTTGCGTGTGCAACTTCTGGGAATTCAATGGTGAGGCAATTTGAATCGAAACCCAAAACCATTAAGCAAACATTATCGAAGGTGAACCGTTGAAAAACGTCTTGTAAATCCACCTCAATTCCCAGACTTGAGACACGATCAAGAACAGGGATGAGGCCCTTTTCCACCTTTCCCTGGACAACTTTCTCTTAGAACAACATAAACTTGCTGTGCTTTATCAATGACTGAATCAACTTCCTCTGATATCTCCACGGTTCAGAAGCAGTACTAAAAATACCATCCCCCATAGGCTCAAAAATCTCTCGGAAAGTCGGCCCTTTGTCATAGTTAGAAAAGTTTTTGCTCAGAATGTGTTGAATGTTCATGGGGTCACTGGTGAGTATAGCGTCCATGCGAACTAACCAAGGGCCCTTAAACTCGAAAGTGCCCCCATAATGTTTTAGAAGGCTCGTTGCGTAGTCATGCACACGGGACACTTTGAAAAAAAAATGGTCTGGGAGCATTCCCAAGATAGGCCAGTTTGTGATAGGTGAGGTTTTGTTCCATCTCCAATGGAAAAGAAAAAGGAAGCACAGAAATGATAATAATATTGCCACAACCATCTCAGGGTACAAAAGTGTGACCATTGCAGTTGTATGATGCCTTTTGCTTTTGCAAGGTATCCCCAAGAATAAGTTAGATGGGTTTTATAGGTGTTCCCACATCCAATCGCACAACTAATTTCAAAATATGTTGAATTGTAAGAATGTGATTAATGTTAAGTATTTTCTATCAAGTCCTGATTATATAAGCCAACCACCTTTCCTCAACTATTCACAATCATACAAGTTAACATGTTACACAATTAGGTGTGACAATGGATCCCATACTTTTGTAATCTATATCTATATATTACTAAAAGCTGAAGCGTAGCATTTAATGTTGCTACGCTCCAGTTAAGCCACGTCAGCGCCATGTCATCATTTATTTTCTTTTATTTTATTTTTTGTTTTATCGATTGCCATTTATTGAGTCTCTTTTTAAATTCAGGTGTTACTTTATCTCCATATCTATCGTGTGTCTCTCTATTAACTCAGACTCTTGAGATGCCGCTATTATATGGAATTCTTATAGTCACCAATACTTTATCTCCATATCAATTGCGTGTCTCTCCATTAACCCAAACTCTTGAGATGCCGCTATTATATGGAATTCTTATAGTCACTGATACTTTATCTCCAAATCTATCGTGTGTCTTTCCATTAACCCAGACTCTTGAGATGTCGCTATTATATGGAATTTTTATAGTCACCGATAGATTGCAACCTCCTCACCTCCTCACCTCTCATATTTTTTCTATAAATTTTCAATTGTTCTCTGTTTACAAATTGATCAGTATGGCTTTCAATGCGATAGTTTCTTGAGTGTTTTTTCCATTCTTTTGGTCATGGCTCGAGTTCGTCTACCAAAACCCAATCAAGTGAGTGCAAGAGAGAGATAATGACTCTAGATCTTGCAAACGAAACTGAAGCAGATGAGAGGTGAACATTGGTAGCCCAGGTCCAAAGGGTATAAACTGAAAATGAGTTCTACTATTTGTATTATTCTTTTTTTTTTTTTTTATTCCCATCTCATTATTAGGAAAAAAAACGTAGTTCAATTTTGAGATTTCATTGTGAACGAGATTGAGTTTTCATGGTCTTAAAACTATTAAAATATATATATATATATATATAATTTATTTGAGTTGGGAATTTGATCATGTTTGTTATAAATTGTTTTATGGTTACCATTCTCTAGACTGTAGGAATGTTACTCTCAATATGTTTGTTCAATGTGATGTTTTTATTTTGGTCTTTGTTTTATAGTAAGAGTGTCATTCATTTTCATCAAAGAGAAATTGTTATTGTTCTCTTTTTCTTGTCATCTTATATGCTGAACTAAATTTCATTTTTATCTTTGTTTTGTTTGTCAATTATTCGACAGATGTCAATGATCAAGACACGCAATCATTGGAGGCTTTTTCATCTATTGAAGGTCATACTAATCAATTGGTAACCATTCTTTTCTAAGAACATTTTGAAGGAAAGAGGAATAAATTTGTTGCTTCTCTTGGGTGGTGCTTGATAATTTGCTTTTTATGGTTCAATACACATTAGCTATATTAGATTTTCATTTCCTTATACTAATAATTTGTTTTTTGTTGTTTAATTTGACTATTTGGTGTCCCAGAAATTGTGGGAAAATGGAAGAGAAAAGAGAGTAAAGTTTGAATCTTAAATTTTTTTTTGTGTATGGAACTTGGGATGTAATAGTTTAAATTTTTTTTTATCTTAATCCTTTTAAAGGAAACTAAAATTCTTCAAAGTACATCAACTTAAGTAGATTGTTGTGTTGTGGCTAGAATTTTTGTGTTTGGGACCTTAGTTGGTCTGTTTGGTTGACGAATAACTTTGAGGATTATTTAGCTTATGAGAAATTTTTTGGTATTTTAGGAGTGACGAAATTCAAAGAATTGAGTTATTTTTAAATTCCATTAGTACCTAGCTCTATGCTAACTGTTGTAAGGATAGAAAAATTAATTGGTTCTTGATTTTTGAATACCTATCTTTAATACTGTGTACATGAATAATAATTGGGTTTTTAGTTTTAGATTTTGAATTATGCTATTTTTTTAACAATTTGATTTTCTTTTTAGAATTTTCTCTTCTTGAATATCTAGAATACTATGTACATGAGTTTTAGACAAATCTTAACAATACTATTTCTTTTGGATTTTACTATTTCTTTCCTTATTAAACACAATATGATATAGCTGATGTGTTCCAATGAAGGCAGAAGCAATTACTATTTTTGGGCATAGCAATTGATACAATCTGATAACTTCCTGTAGCCATTTGAAATTCATAACCTGGAATGTTAATAGACATCTTCTCCGGGGTAAGAACAATTAGCCGAGTTAGCAAGTTTACAATTCGTATACGCTCTATTTTAATTTTCTGTGGGAATTCAAAACAATGATAATTGAGTGATTTGTATATGGACACATTGATAAATGTTGGTAGTAGACATGGGTGGAATCAATGGCACATTACTATTTGACAATTTGGTCTTTGATGGTAATTGATATAAGTGAAGATCTATTAAATTTGATCATTTTGCTGAAGTAAGGTTTGTTTAATATGTATTTTATTTATTTACCTTATTGTAAATAAGTTTTTGTACATGATGATTCTAACCTATAAAACTTCACTTTCCTTTTCTTTTTTTTTTCTTTTTTTCTTTTTTTTTTTTTTTTTTTGTGGTCTTATTCTTTTTTGTTGGCAACTAATTAGACATCACTTTTGGGAATTAAGGATTTAGCAACTAGTACGAAGGTTGCACCTCAAAATTTAGAAGAATTAAAATATGATACAATCTCATCATGGGAAGAAAAATAGAAATCTAATGTTGTGTTGGCATGTCCCTCCATTATTGGTTTTCAAATATCATATCTATAAAATTAAAAAATAAAAATAACCCAAAATAATATAATGATATTTTTTGTAGAGACAGAGAGTTGGAAAATAATTTTAGAAATAGTTCAATTTTTTAGGAGAAAACTATCTTCAATAAATTTTAGAGAATAAATTATGAATTGTATCATATTACAAAATATATATTCCCACGCATCGCGTGGGTCTGTGACTAGTAAATGTAAAACCTCGACCATTGGGGATTTGAATAATGGAATGGGAGCATTTTTGTAAAATCCTTTCTTAGTTTTTGTAACTTGTGGTCTAATTTTTTGACAATTTTATAGATACTTCTTTTACACTTTCACCGAAGTTTCAGTTTAGTCTTATGAATTTTTTTAATTTGAATGATAGAGTTATTGGATTTTTTATTGTTTTTTTCTATAAGATTTAAAACTTACGATATCGGCATCATGATAATTGTATTTTATCATCAAGTCAAAATACTTACAAAGTTCTTATCATTCTAAGTCTTTTATTAGACGACAAGATACTTTATTCAAGAAGCTTTGTTTTGAAAACAAAAAAAACAAAAAAAAACAAAACAAAACAAAAACAAAAAACAAAACAAAACAAAACAAAACAAGAAAGGAAGAAGTTGGAAACATGGATTGCATTTCTGGAGAAGTTGGTGCTGGTAGAAGAGGTCCGTTTGGATATAACTTATTGTTGCTGAAAATTACTGAAAGTTGTTAAAAACTAAAAACACTGTAACAAAATAATTTTTAAATGTATGAATAGTACCGTGGGACCCATTTTTAATATTTTTTATGCGTGAACAGTGCATGAACAGTGTGCTACAGTGTGTGAACAGTGGTAATTGTCTCTTGCATAGTGATTTTACTATTCATGCGTTGAAAAAAAAAAAAAAAAGTTCTGAAACGTGAAATAGGAAACGCAGCTGCAACTTGAAGTGTTATCCAAACACATACCTTGTGTCAGGAAGGTAACGTGGATTGAAATACTGTGGATGGCTAACTTCTTGTATTTTTAGTGCACCACAAAAAGGAAAACAAACCCAAAAAGAAAAGAAAAAAATCTAAAATATCCTCTTCTAACGGAGCAGAAATAAGAAGATTGCAAGAGCATTTACATCAGGCCTTGTATAATAGAAAAATGTATAAAATTTACATAATTTTGTCTTAAAACAACCAACATCAATCTATGTATAATTGTGTAAATTTACAAATTTGTTATAATAACCGCTTAAATTTATACTGACACTATTTATTTTGCGTGAATGGTAGCTGTTGTGTGTAAAGAAAGAAAAATAATTTTTTTTAAAATACCAAGAAAATTAATATTTTAAAGAAATGTAGTGTAAAATAGGTAATTTGATGTGAAAATTTTTTAAAGTAAGTATGTAAAATAGAAAAAATAGGTTATTTTACTAAAATAGACAAGAAAAAAATTTTGCACAAGCTAATGCAAATTTTAGTGTGAACAAGGTCACAATTTAGTGTGAGTATAATATTATATTTTTATAACTGTACAAGAAAAATTTATAAAAAAAAAATTATTACTATTTAAAATCTAATATATCTCATATTCATTGTCTCTCTTTCTTTTCCTTGAGAAAAGTTATCAATGTTTGGCTAAAAGTGATTGCTCAGATGATGAAGTTGTAGGCAAGAAGGATCTCCAAACAACCTACAATGAATTGTTGGAAGATCGTGCATACATCAAAATTGATGCAAGGGGAGTGATATCTTTGGTTTTAGGACAAACAATATAGCTTTTTATTATAAAAACATTATGAAAATCCATGAACTAACATAGTGTTAATGTAATGATACAATCGGAATCTTGACATAGTTGAGTACAAACACGTTTTGAGTTTATTCCTAACCATCATAAGTCTGAAAGTTGTTGTGTGATTGTGTGTAATAGTTGAATGATGAGCGGAAGTATGTGTAAGGTTGAATTTATTCAATCATTTTATTGGCTTTATTCTATGCCAAATTTGCTTGTAATTTAGCATTTAGAAACCTTGTATTTAGGTGGGAATCTTGTAAGGGTAGTGTGTGAGAGAGTGTGAAGAAAAACTCAAGAGGTCAAGAAGAGTCTCGTGACTGGATCTCGCGACTGGCAAGTCGCCAGAATGGCGCACATGTGAAGCATGCAGGGGGAGCTGAAAGGTCACGCCAGCTATTGTACTACAGGACAAAACCTCTAGTCTGGCCAGACAGTTAGCTTACGACTCAAACTCGAGACTCATTCCAGTCGCGAGCTCAAGTCACCAGAATGCCCTGTTTGGTTGTAACTGACTCTTCGCATTCCTCACACACCCTACTATAAATACCCTATACCTACAAAATGTAGATAGCTTCTAGAGAGAATTTTGAGAAAGAAACCTTAAAGAAAAACAAGATTGACTCATCCACAATCTTCATCCTTTGATTCTCCAAATTTCTCTACTCTCACCATCTCCATTGACATATCCTTGAGAGGTACATTAGCCAAATTCTTATCTCACCATACCCATATCTATGAGAAGGTTTTTGGTGCTTGAGAAGCAGTACAGAAGGGACCAATTCATTTTGGTTGATGCAATGGCCGATTGCGGGATCCAGTAAGCTAGAGAAGACAAGGTTCGACATAACCTTATTGGAGCAAAAAGCTTGGAAGGCTTAGGTGCACTAGGTAGATTAGGCTTTGAGGGTCTTTTGCTATTCATGTATCACAACTTTATTCTCTAGTGGATTATTGACCGCTTGGAGGGCGGCAGAGAGGTTTTTCGTCGAGGACTTCGGTTTCCTCTTCAATAACACATCGCTGTGTTGTCTTTGTGTTTGCATCTTTTTTCCCTTAATCTTTGCCTTTTAATTACTGCTGTGGTTGTGATTAATTTCGGTTTAGATTGTTTTACCAATTCTGTTTTAACTTATATTCATATTCCGCACGTATATTATTTGATTATAAGCTTGTGTTGGTAATTTATAAATTGGGGGTCTAAACATTCATTTATGTTTTACAAACTATTTGAACATTCAATATGAAAAAAAGAGCGCACACAAAAGTTTACGTGGTTCAACCTAACGGCAGCCTATGTCCACAGTAAGAAAACCCTTGATGGTTATATATATTATATTAAGCATTTGTGTTACAATAAACTCAATGTACAATTTATATACTAGAAAATACTTGACTAACACCAAGCTAATCATAGACTTACTTAAAGTTAATATGCTTGTTCTACAAGTACATAGACCTACAATTGGTATAAGCTACTTAGGCCTTAATATGTCTAACAATAAAATCTCATAATTAAATACTATATGATAATGTGATCCATTTGTTGATGGCGGTTAAACCCAACCCTCAAAAGTTTCAGGTTTAGGATCATAAGTTTTGTAACCCGATTAAGATGACATGTTTCTAACCGAATCTAATTAACCCGTCCTGTATGCTAGGTCTGCCAAAAACCTAGAGAAGAACTCCAATTAAAATATATATATTAATGGAAACACCTTATTTTCTCTTTGAAGCCAAGTATGTTATTTAGTGGACAACGTGCTTAGTTTTTTTAATCGTGAGTTGCACTAATTAAAGTTGTTAACATTATTGCAGCCATAGTTTCATCATCCATTGGCAATACCCCGCGTAAAGTTTGACCAAACTTTAGTTTGTTTGTCTTTTTGGTGGAATTTTTGTTAAGTTTGAATATACAAATTTAAAAATCTGATCATAAACTGGTTGTTGCTGTGTCGACCAAAAAAAAATAAAAAAAATTTCTTGATAAATTGTAAACAGGTTTGGAATTATAAATTCTAAACTTCTTACTATTTTTATTTTCTCTTTTTTTGGTTCAATGTGGACTTTACAATTACGCTAAACAACAACAACCAGGGTCTCAACCCCTGAAATAAAATGAAACTGAAAGAGTTTTCGAGAGAAAATGCATAAATCACCAGAATAGTTCATGCTATGATTCATGACTAAACTTCAAACTTTATGCTGGGTAAAAATAAAAATGTACAATATTATAATCATTAATTTTCAAAAAAAAATGTACAATATTACTTTATGCTATAGTCATAAATTTTAGAAAGTTTTATATATATAAACTGAATGAGACCCTTTCAATGGTTTAGTTCATTTTCAAGATGTTAGATATACAATATTATAATCATAAATTTCAACAAACTTTGTAGGAAATAAAATAATCATTTGAATAACAATCAGACATTGGATCATAATAATAATAAAGTGTGAGACTCCAACTTTTCCTAACGAAAGCAAATGAAGAAAAAAAAAATTGTGGAGCATTCAAATCACCTACTACCAAGTACCAACATGAATCATCATGAAAATTTGGGAAGCATTTTCGTAAAGACAATGCCGCGGTATAGCGGCGAAAGCAAAGCAGAGGGATTCCTTTTTAAAGGGTCCCATCATTATTATTTTCTTTTTAAACTATAGTTTTTTTTTTTTTTTTTTTTTTTGGGCCAAAAGAACAAGTGAATATAAAGGATGTCCCATTACATTATTGATGAATTAATTTTTACAACAAAATATTCTGTGCTGTTTGTCAAGTTCTATACTTTGAAAAATGAAAAATGAGATATACATTATCCATGCTTTTAGTTTTTTATACACAATTGTCAGCTTTGGATCACGAGTTTTAGCCCAAAGTCATGCTATTCGGCAGAGCCCACATTCTCTACCATGTTACTATGGATATCATTGTTATTGGATGCTTTTTCTGTAACGAGTCCTATTTCCTTGCTTGAGCTTGAATCTTCTCCACTGTAATCTTTATATGTACCAAAAATTGAGATTATTAATTTATATTAACCCATATAAATTTCACATAGATACCCATAAAATGAAGGATTAAGATCCTTCTAGTATAAAGATTACAAGAGTAAAACTATTTTTCACAACTACTAACGTAAAATGTTGATGTTGTAACTGGCACATAGTAAAAAATGATGTTAGTAATGGATTTATGTAAAAGTAACGTTGTTTCAATCAATGTTTACCACCTTAGCATATAGTGAGAAAGATTGCAAAAATTTTTAAAATGTTAAAATTACTACTAATCTTGCTATAATAGATTTATAAATTGACATGAGAATGGATGTGATTGGTATCACTTCACTATATTCTTAGTATTTGCTATTAATTGCAAGTGGCATACTTATATAAAAATTGATCAATTAGGTGTCAAAGCTAAGCCCTTAGTAGAAGATAGGAAGGTATATTTATTAGGAATTTAGGAGAGGAGATGAGACTAAGTCAATGTTACTATGAAAATATCTTTCAAAATCCCTTTCGTGTTAAAATCATGCCTTGAAAAGGAAGTTTAGAAATCAATGTTCAATGTTACTACCAATATGGTTTATTATTTTAACTTGGTGATCTTGTAAAAGTCATATGGGTGACTAGAATCTAGCAAGATATTTATCTATACATTAGGGGAAAAAAATTTTAAATCATAATTGATCCATTATATCTTCTCTGCTAATGTGGACAAATATATATGTATATGACACAAGTTAAAAAAAAAAAAAAAAAAAAAAAAAAAGCTAACCATTTCATCTGAGTCCAAATCCTCTGTCCCACTCTTCCTGCTCCATTATATACTCCACAAATAAAAATATGCCACGTGTCCATCTATTTTATTAAATGCTAAATTTATGCCTTCTATTATTTCAATTTCCTAAATATAATAGATTATCTATTTATTTATTTTAGGAAATTGAAATAATAGAAGGCATAAATTTAGCATTTAATAAAACAGATGGACACGTAGCATGTTTTTATCTGTGGAGTATATAGTAGAGCAAGAAAAATGGAACAGAAGATTTAGACTTGTTTCATCTTTCAAGGGTTTGAAAGGTCATACACAATAATTTCTACACACTGCCCAGTGTTGAAAGGCTAAGCAATAAGAGAATTCAGTGAATAGTAAAAATAAAAATAATAATAAAAATAATAAAAAGTGTAACTCCTTGAAACTCTTGAAAACACCCATTGGAGCAGTCAACTAATTGATGCTCTAATCACACCTACTAATGGCTTTGGTTTCTTTTTGAGTGACTGCCCAATATGAACTCCAAAAGAAAAAAGAAATGTGAACTTCATTACTGATGATACATGTAACACATGCCTATTAATGTATAGTGTATTAGTGTATTGATCACATACTTATTTTGACTATCCAAAAACAAATCACATAATTATGGGTCTTAATAATAAACAATTAACTCCTGGAGGATCCCAAAAATTATATCATCTGTAAACAAAATTTAAAAAACTGCCGTAAAACTGAAAAACAAAATCCCAAGAAAATCCCAAAATAAAAAATATTCCTAAAGTTTAAGGCGCTTGCTTCTATAAAAGGAGAGCAAAAGATTCATTCTTAGGAATCGTTATTGTATTTCCAAATCAGACATTCACAAAAAAGCTGACCAAAGAATAGGTAAGTTGCTTCAGACTGAAACAATGGATTTTCAAACCAACAAAAGCCAAAGATTACATCTTGAAGCAACCAATCCCGATACCAACATCATCAACATTAGTACCACGGCCTAACAAAAAACACAGAGTAGTTAGAGAAGGCTCACAGAGAGAGACAGAGAGAGATTGGCTTTCATGGAAGAAATGGTGGTAGGAAATCTTTTTAATGGTGAGAGAGATGCACAGATTCAAGCGGCTAGAGAACTCAGTAAACTCAGTAGTAAGCAGAGGCACAAGTTGGCTGAAAGAGGTGTCATGTCACCTTTGATTGTGATGCTTCACTCACAAGATTATGAGGCCATTGAAGCTGCTCTTTTTGCTCTGCTCAGCCTTGCCTTTGGCAGTGAACGGTTAGTCTATTCATCCTCAATATCTCAAAAGTAAATGCATAGATATAATTCAAATTCATTTGTCGTTAATTATTGAGTTTGTTTACAATCTGGGGTGGCTCTGAACTTTCATCATTGTAACAATAGAAAAGAAATTAATGGTACTAATACACAATGTACCTTCAATTACAAGTAGTGTGTGGCAAAATTTTGGTATAGAAAGTTTTACCTTTTATACACCCGTGCTCTTTGCTTGATTAGTGGGACTATGGAATATGTTCTTGTAATAGTGCGTGCCATTCAGTAGTGGCCCCCAATTACAATGATGATTCTGCACCAACATTTATGTATAAAACACATTGAGAATTTATTTTTCTTGTGTTTTACAAAAGTATTCTATAAAGTTTTTCAATAGTACACTTGAAATTCTGAAATGAAATTATATTAATTTTACAGAAACAAGATCCGCATTGTGAAATCTGGGGCTATACCAGTTTTGCTGAACCTCCTTCAATGCCAAAACGAAGCACTGATTGAGCTCACTTTAGCAGCTATGTTGATCCTCTCTTCCTGCACGGCAAACAAGCTAAAAATCGCGTCTTCTGGCACCATACAACACTTGGTAGAGTTTCTCAATGGAGATTATAGTGGCGATAACAGCATGAATAGCATTAGCATGCAAGCCAAGCTTGACAGCATAGCGACTCTCCACAATCTCTCAACTTGTCAACAGATTATTCCATCAATTGCCTCTTCTGGTTTACTATATTCCTTGCTTCAGTTAATCCATAACTCGGAAAAGTCATCTGAATTGGTTGAAAAGACAATAGGGCTGCTTGAGAATATTGTTTCCTTCTCAGAGAATGCACTTTGTGAAACTGCTAGCGCCGATGGTGTAATTCACGCCTTGGTTGAAACTATTGAGGATGGTTCCCCACAATGCAAAGAGCATGCAGTGGGAATCCTCCTGCTTATATGTCAAAGCAGCAGAGAAAGATATAGAGGATTGATTTTAAGGGAAGGAGTGATGCCAGGGCTACTTCAGTTGAGTGTAGATGGGACAAGGAGGGCTAAAAATGTGTCTAGAGAATTGCTGTTGCTTCTAAGGGATTGCTCTAGTTATGGTTCAAGAAACAAACAATCAAAACATGAGCTTGTAGAGCAGATTATGCATGAAATTGATGCAGGAGATAACATCGAGGGTACGACACTAAGGCTGGTAGAGGAGATGATTGCAAAGCTTACTACATGACCTGCCATTGTTTTAAATCAAAAATTATACTAGTCTGGGTCCAGGTGATGGGCTCACTCATTGCAACATTTTGAGAAAGGTGTCTCTCTTTGTATATAGTACTGTTTTGGGATTCTGTTGCTAATTTGGGAGTCTGATCTTTATTGTGACGATTAGAACTCTGATATTTAACATAAAGATATTGACAATCACAAACAGTAGTAGTTTAATTTGACCAGCGTATGATTCTGAGAAATTTGTCCTAATTTTGACATTCTTACTTCTTAGGATCCAATCCACCCAAGTTCCTTAGTGTACCCTACTATTCTCAACCAATGCAGCATCCATTCTATCATCCTTGTTCTTTTACTAAAAATATTTCTTAGTACCCCATGTTTCTGCTTCTCATTGCTACAGCAGGGGAACATATGACAATGCATGCATTACAGTACAGTTGTTAATTGTCTCATTAGTTTGTAGTCAATTTTCAAAATGAAGGGTAAAGATGACAGATTTTTTTTATAAGCAGTAAAGATGACACATTGGGAATAAAGCATTGTTGAGGAAGCAATTTTAGCTCTTCAAGGGAAAGGAAAGGAAAAACAGAACAAAACAAATTTCCTTGGGCTTTGACCAATTCTCATGGTGTATGAAATTATTTTGCTTGTACAACCGTTAAGATAGAATTTATAACGTAGTCGAGCCACATTCGGTTTAAAGTCCATATTTTTACTAGCTCTTATTATTTTTCAATGTAGGTGTAACCTTTTACAAGCCTCCTTAACGTATGCACAAGAGTACCCGTTAACAAAAGTCAATTATTTATTACACATAGTATATTACATCTCTCTTTCAAACAAATGAGAGCCTCATATAGTCACGTGTGTCTTGCCCATAAGACCCACTCTTATGTGAAAATGAGACATTATACCTAGTGCACATGCACATAATAATTTCTCATGGGCCTATGTGTTACTTAAGCACATGTAAACTTGGCTTCCCTATCTCAAAATACATATAAAATTTTTTTTGAGAAGAATACATATTAAATTATAGTTATTAAACTTATATAGTTATATTGGCCCAAATGGTCAGACCAGTGAACTAGACCGATTCAAGTTTTTTATTAGAGATCGTTAGCCCTATAAAATGGAGTCAAATCAATTTGTTCTTTGTAGCTTGTTCAACTCGGAGATGTTTTTGGAAACCCTCCGGCTTTTTTCATGTACTTCTCATCACTGTCTATCTAATTTTTATAATTTTTTTGGAATTTTGGCTTTTTGAAAAAAGAAAAATGCTATAAGGAAATGAGAAATGATATGTCTACAATATTTTTACAACAAATCCTAAGTATCAGGTTGTTATTAGTTGTTATCGTTGGAGCAAAAAAGTAATCTTAGTATTAGTTTCAAATTTGAACCAATAACAATTAACCACCTATGATTTGTTGTAAAATTGTTGTAAACGTAACATCTCTCCAAGAAAATAAATCACTAAATACAATATATCTTACATAGTATATCTTTATTAATACGAATTTATTTTGAAAAAAAAAATTATAAATTTTCAAAATAGTTTAAATTACTTTCCTTTCAAAATTTTGAAGTAACAATGTATTTAAGCCTTCTCAAAGGTAAATGATTAATGCACTTTTTGTTTTATATAAACAAATAGTGGGGGAGGAGGAGGAGGAGGTGGGGTTCAAACCACATACATGAGACACCACAAAAGATATCATTACCATTATACTATCCCTTGAATCTCATGAATCCACGTACATGAAAAATGAGACACCACAAAAGATACCATTACCATTATACTATCTCTTGAATCCCATGAATTGACTCTTTTGGCACGTAAGAGATGGAAAGATTGTTTGTTTTCTAGATGAATTCAAGGCTACCTTGTGGACTACTATTGGAACATATTTACGGGCATTTTTAAAGAGCATGAGGAATAATTCAAGGTTTCAGACATAATCTCTCCCTCGGGTAATGTGGAATTTCATCATTATCTTTTCTTTCCAAATTTTCAAAAAACAAATAATCTCTTAGAAATGGAACTCCTATAGTATTTTGATTGTAATATTTTTAGATTGGTTAAGATATTTTGAGATTATACCGATTTTTTTTTTTTTTTTTTTTTTTTGAGAAGAAGATTATACCGAATTAAATGTTGTTATTGTTGATTTTGTATATTGTGAATTTGTGATAATATTTAAGGGAAAATTTAATTTTTCATACAAGCCAAATGTCTAAAGATGTCTTTTGGAGCATTTTTAGAAATGGAATCAAGCACTAGAAAATAAATAGCTTCTTGAAAGAATTTTCAGCTGAAAATATTTACAGTTGGAACATTTTTCACATATAAACAAAAGCAATCTAAGTAAATTTTTCCTATCCCCTATTGGAGCGATTAAAAAAACCGTTCTGTTTTTATCTTGTTGTAGCACACTTTATATTTTGTAATATTTTTTATCTATTAAATGCATGTCCTATTTCACTCAAAACACTTTATAATGCAATAAACACTTTCTGGTATTTCCAATCAAAATATCCAACTTTTAAATCTCTCTTACCTTAACTATCGAATTATTGAAAAAAAAAACTAATAAATTATTGAAAAAATACGCACCTCTTTCATAGAAAAATATAAAATATATAATAATAATAATTAAAATAAATAAATTCTGACAGCCCTATTTAGCATTGGATCATATACGTTAACAAACAAACAAAATCATCAAAGGCCTAAACCCAATATATATGGGTCTCTAGGAGGGATGGTCTTGACCATCATGGCCCAATTAAACATATACAATGTTCCTTTTCACTATTTATGGCCCAAGTCACCGCCCAACAAAGAACTAGGCGGCAAAAGCAAAACCCTTCCACTTTCTGGAATCTCAATAGATTTAAAACACATAAATCCTACTTATGTTTGGATTTCTTGCCAAATTCCATTGCCTTCCATATAATATAAGTGCCACTACACCTGAATCTCTCTCTCTTTATAGTCCCCAAAAAAAAAAACACAAACACTCTCAATTGGGTTTATTTTGTGAACCAAAAACAATGGATTTTAAAACCAAAAAAACCCAAACTTTACATCTTGAAGCAACCAATCCCATTATCCCAATACCAACATCAACATTAGCATCACTTCCTCACAAGAAAACATAGTTAGAGAAGTTGTGAGAGACGCAGAGAAGAAGCTTGCTTTCATGGAGGAAGTGGTGGTACAAAATCTTTTTAATGGTGCTAGAGAAGCAATGATTGAAGCGGCTAGAGAACTAAGTAAACTTAGTAGTAAGCAGAGGCTCAATTTGGCTGAAAGATGTGTTATAGAACCTTTGATTATGATGCTTCATTCGCAAGATTATGAGGCCATTGAAGCTGCTCTGTTTGCTCTCCTCTGTCTTACCTTTGGCAGTGAACGGTTAGTTTATTCATCCACAATAATATCGAATTTCACTTCTTCAGTTCACAAAACTAAATTCTTAAATATAATTCAAATTCATTCATCGCTAATCGTTGAATTTGTTTGCAATCCGGGTTGTCTTTGAACTTTCATCATTATGACAAATAGAAAAGAAATTCAGGATACTAATCCACCATACATCTTCTATTGAAAATAGTGCGCTGCAAAATTAGTATAAAAACTAAAAAGTTTTACTTTTCCTTCCCCCATGCCCTTTGCTTGACTATTGGGACCATGGAATAGGTACTAGGAATAGTTGTTGCCATTATGTAGTGTCCCCCAATCACAATGATGATTATGTGCTAACATTTATGCATAAAACACATGAGAATTTATTTTTCTAGTATACAAGTTTAGTGTTCTATATTTTTCAATACTAAACTTGGGAATTCTGAAATTTTTTTTTTTTAAAAAAAAAAAAACAGAAACAAGATCCGCATTGTGAAATCTGGGGCTATACCAGTCATTCTAAGCATCCTTCAATGTCAAAATGAAGAACTAACTGAGCTCACATTGGCAGCAATGTTCATCCTCTCTTCTTGCACAGTAAACAAGCTAGAAATCGCTTCATCTGGGACCATCCAGCACTTAATACAGTTTCTCAATGGAGATTATGGAGGTGTCAACAACTTGAATGGCATTAGCACGCAAGCCAAGCTCGACGCCATAGCCACACTCCATAATCTCTCAACTTGCGACCAGATTATTCCATCAATTGCCTCTTCTGGTTTAGTATCTTCCATCCTTCAATTAATCCAGAACTCGGAAAAGTCAACAAAGTTGGTTGAAAAGATAATGGGGCTACTTGAGAATATTGTTTCCTTATCAGAGAAGGCACTTTGTGAAATTGCTAGCACACATGGTGTCATTTGTGCAATGGTTGAAACTATGGAGGATGATTCTCCACAATGCAAAGAGCACGCAGTGGGAATCCTCTTGCTTATATGCCAGAGATACAAAGAAAGATATAGAGGTTTGATATTAAGGGAAGGACTGATGCCAGGGCTACTTCAGTTGAGTGTATATGGGACATGGAGGGCTAAAGATATGGCTAGAGAATTGTTGTTGCTTCTGAGGGATTGCCCAAGTTATAGTTTAAGAAATGAACAACCAAAGGTTGAGCTTATAGAGGCACTCATGCAAGAAATTGATGCAAGAGAGAACATGGATATGACAACACTAATAGAGATGATGGAAAAGTGGAATAATGGAAAATATAAGAAGAACAGAAAAGTTGGAGTTAGGAAAAGATTTTTGTTAAGATTTTTATAATCCTTCTTGTGTATTTAGTAAGATGGATAGAAAAGTATAATGATAAAAATGTATACACATTTATTTTGTTTGGTTGAAAGAAAGATTTTTGTTATCCTTCTTGTGTTTTTAGTAAGATGAATAGAAAAGTAGAATGATAAAAATGAATATACATTTATTTTGTTTGGTTGAAATAAAGATTTTTGTTATCCTCCTAGTCTGTTTAGTAAAATGAAGAGAAAAGTAGAATGATGAAAATGAATATACATTTATTTTGTTTGGTTGAAAGAAAAAATTAAAGGAAAGAAATAAGAATTTCTAATTATTATTATTATTATTAATTTAGAAATTACCTATAATATAAAGAAATAGAATGAATAGTCAAGTAACAATGTTCAATAGAAATAACTTCAAATTTTTAGATAGTTTCAAGCGCAATTTCGCTGACAACATATTTAAAAGTAATAAAATATAAACAAATGAATTATAATTATAATTATTGTAGGAACCCCTTTTTAATGGACCCTAGACAATAAAACTTGTAGAGCATGGGTAGAAAGGCTAGGCACTAACAAAGCAATGAGAAGGTGATATTAAAATTCTTAGGAATCTTAATAAAGGCCATGATCTCCTGAGGGTCTCGGTAATAGTTTTGATCAAGTACCGGTGAAGATCTTAGTTAAGTGTTTATGGGGATTTCTTCATCTTCGGCTCAATCCGAGGACTCTGTTCCTTCGAACTGGCCAAAAATCCCCCCTTATTGTTGGGAATATTCTTAGTTATATAACCTCATTTTAGCTCATCTTAGCCGTCCATTTGTCGGTTATCTGAACTCTGTGCATAAGGGCATGTCCCATCATCTGCTTTTGCAGGTTTTATATTAATTCCCAGCCGTCTTAGCAGACTCCAAAAGTTGAAGTGACTGGGGCATCTGAGTTTGCTAGTCACTTCCTCATTAAAGAGGCCAGAATGTTGGTGGAATACATTTTAATGGGTGAGAGATATTTTCCCCTCATTAACGTCGGTTTGCCGAGGAGATGGGTGTCTTCGGCGAGGCCCATTGAGGGTCTGGGCCTTTCCTTCCTATCCTCAACCTCTGTATTCTCCTCGACACGAGCCTTGGGCCGGTTACGGAGTGGGCCTTGGATGTTAACTTTTAGGGCCCCACAATAGCCCCTCAGAATTCTGCTGCCCGTCCCCTCGGGCGGGGAGGAGGATTCTGACCTTCCCGGCGTGTTTTCGCGCCCTGTTGAGCGTTACCTCTATGTGAGTGTTATCGTTATTTCAGCGGCTTTTGTAATTTTTCTTTTGGCACTTAGTCTCTTGTGATTTTCTTCGCTATTAAGGCTCGTTATTTAGCAAAAAAGGGGTGGGCATAGCCGTAGATTTTGGTTCGTGGTCAATACAAAGACCTTGGTTTTTGCCCTGTGCTTATATCGCTCTATAGTGACTAGTTTTCGTATAGGTTTGGGTCTGAAGACCATACAAGACCTTAACTTTTCTAGCACTCAGTATTTAGTAGAGTGGTCCTCCCGTTGGCCTGAGTCCTTGGACCATGCGGTGCACAAAATTTGTCTAACACTTAATTTTCTCTTCTGAAGTATCTGGTTTCACCAGAGGCTTGAGTCCGAGGACCATGCAATACCTTGGTTCCGTCCAGTACCTAGTTTTCTTATTTTAAGTTTGTTAGTTTCCCCAGAGGCCGGTGTCCGAGGACCATACAATGCCTAGGTTCTAACTCTTCATTCACAGTCCGAAGTAGCTGGTTTCCCTAGAGGCTTGAGTCCGAGGACCATGCAATGCCTAAGTTCTGTCCAGTACCCAGTTCACAGTCCGAAGTAGCTGGTTTCCCCAGAGGCTTGAGTCCGAAGACCATGCAATGCCTAGGTTCTGTCCAGTACCCAGTTCTTTAGCTTTTTAAGTGGTTAGTTTCCCTAGAGGCTTGAGTCCGAAGACCATGCAATGCATAGGTTCTGTCTAATTCTTCATTCACATTCCGAAGTAGTTGGTTTCCCCAGAGGCTTGAGTCCGAGGACCATGCAATGCCTAGGTTCTGTCCAGTACCCAGTTCTTTGGCTTTTTAAGTGGTTAGTTTCCCCAAAGACTTGAGTCCGAAGACCATGTAATGCCTAGGTTCTGTCTAACTCTTCATTCACAGTCCGAAGTAGCTGGTTTCCCCAGAGGCTTGAGTCCGAGGATCATGCAATGCCTAGGTTCTATCCAGTACCCAGTTCACAGTCCGAAGTAGCTGGTTTCCCCAGAGGCTTGAGTCCGAAGACCATGCAATGCCTAGGTTCTGTCCAGTACCCAGTTCTTTGGCTTTTTAAGTGGTTAGTTTCCCTAGAGGCTTGAGTCCGAAGACCATGCAATGCCTAAGTTCTGTCTAACTCTTCATTCACAGTCCAAAGTAGCTGGTTTCTCCAGAGGCTTGAGTCCGAAGACCATGCAATGCCTAGGTTCTGTCCAGTACCCAGTTCTTTCATTCATTTGCTAGCTTATCTATTTATCCGTAGCCATTTTAATTTTACATTGCTACAATCTATAATAAACATTAAATGAATACGCTTTTCGAGCAAAATAATCACAAACGCAATGCTGGAGTTAGAGCACAAGAAGACCTTACCCTGTTCTGTCTCTTCGTTTGACGTGACTCTTCTGATTACGAGGCATTTCTTGGGTTGACTGAGTAACGCGTTTTGACGCTTCGGTGCCTCCGCATTAATGAGGCGCCTTACCATTAATGTCAGTCGTGGACCTACGAGGATCTAACGGTGGATAAGCCCCCTGGGAATTTGGGCGGAATTATTGCCTCCGAAAATCTCTCCCTTGGAATTAATGTGGATTGGCTCTCACCAACTTTTCGCCCTCTATAAAAGGCGTTCTTGGGGCCACCTTTTCCTTCACACTTGACAAACATCCTTCGAAAACTTTCCCCAATAATATTTCCCAGAGGTTCTGCAAGAAAATAACAGTTTGAGCCCCTTCCAATGAATTGGCCCTTAGAAAGGGCGTTCCCGAGGATGCTGAGCCCTTGTCAGGAGCCGAGGATGGCATTCCGACCCTAGACGTCACGTTGGGGTTGGGGTAGGAGAGGTCCGAAGATCCTCCTTCTTTTCAACCTAATCAGAGGTGGAGCCCTCCCCGCCGTTTGGAGGAGGATTCGGAAAGAACGTAACCTCCTTCCCTTGGGTATGGATCGCTGACCCTCCAAGCCGGCAACGATGGGGGTGGGAGGGAAATCAAGCGGAATCCCGAAGTGAAGCCGTCCTGTGCCGCGGCCTCTTCCGCCTCCCATGTTGCCTTCTTTTTTCTTTTTCCCTTTTATTTCTTCTCTTTTTGCTCCTCAACGAGCCTTCTTTTCTATCTTTTGTTCCTTTACCAGCTTTCTTTTCTCCTTTTCCTCCTCTCTTGCTTCACTTCTTTCTATCTTTTGTTCCCCTGCTAGCTTTGCTAAGCGTCTGTCTTTGTAGTTAGCATTAGAACAAGCCCCACAGGCATCACTTGTAAGAGATGTAACTTTTTCTTCATATATTAATAAAGAAGTAGACTTGTTCTGTATTTTTTTTTTTACTTTTCGCATACTCTTGTTCTTGCGATTACTGACTTTTGAATGAATGTTGTTGCTGTAGATTGTACTGTTTTGGTGTTTTATTTTTGAAAGTATTGCTCTTGATTTCTTTACACCGACCACCGCACTTGCTAGCGCACAAATCTCTTCCCCACAGACGGCGCCAATTGTAGGAACCCTTTTTTTAATGGACCCTAGACAATAAAACTTGTAGAGCATGGGTAGAAAGGCTAGGCACTAACAAAGCAATGAGAAGGTGATATTAAAATTCCTAGGAATCTTAATAAAGGCCATGATCTCCTGAGGGTCTCAGTAATAGTTTTGATCAAGTACCGATGAAGATCTTAGTTAAGTGTTTATGGGGATTTCTTCGTCTTCGGCTCAATCCGAGGACTCTGTTCCTTCGAACTGGCCAAAAATCCCCCCCTATTGTTGGGAATATTCTTGGTTATATAACCTCGTTTTAGCTCATCATGGCCATCCATTTGTCGGTTATCTAAACTCTGTGCATAAGGGCCTGTCCCATCATCTGCTTTTGCAGGTTTTATGTTAGTTCCCAGCCGTCTTAGCAGACTCCAAAAGTTGAAGTGACTAAGGCATCTAGGTTTGCTAGTCACTTCCTCATTAAAGAGGCCAGAATGTTGGTGGAATACATTTTAATAGGTAAGGGATATTTTCCCCTCATTAACGTCGGTTTGCCGAGGAGATGGGTGTCTTCGGCGAGGCCCATTGAGGGTCTGGGTCTTTCCTTCCTATCCTCAGCCTCTGTATTCTCCTCGGCGCGAGCCTTGGGCCGGTTACGGAGTGGGCCTTGGATGTTAACTTTTAGGGCCCCACAATTATAATTAATTTTTTAAGAACAAGCATAATTTCATATGCAAAAATAATAGTTCCAAGTTTCATATTGTAAATTGTAATATCAAAAAATTAATTAAAAACTCAACTAAAATTAATATTTAAAAATAATAATAAATCTATATATATTAATAAGCAAAATTAAGAGAAAATCCAATTAAATTTTAATTGGATTCTTAATTTTGCGCCACGTGTCTTACTTAATTTTTAATTTTGTGCCAAATGAATTATTGAGTGTAAAAATCAAAAATTCCAAATCCAATTAGATTATAAATTAGATTTCAATTGGAGTCCAATTTTTCACTACATTTCCATCTAAGTTTTTAATATTTGTGGCAAGTGAATTATTAGGTGCAAAAACCAAAAAAAATTTAAAACCAATTAAATTCTAAATTTTATATATATATATATATATAATGAGAAACCATTACACATTTTTGAAATGTATGGTTTTAAAAAATAAAATGTAAACTAATACTATGTATAATTTAAACATCTTCTAAAAAAAGTATAATTTGAATGTACAATTGTAATTATTTTTAATTGTATTGTGCATAAAACAAATAAAATTATAGCACTTTCCTTTATTTGCTGCCAAGTGTGTAACACTATACACACGTGCATACGTGGAAAAGATCCACATCCTCAACCTTCATTTTTATTGTGGTCTCTAGCTTTCTCAATTTTCATATTAGGGATTTTGGCATTTGATTTGGGGAAGATTCGTTATGAAATGGGTCAACTATTGGGACTTCAAATATCTTAATATGTCATAGGTTTTCTCAAAAGTCAAAATAAATTGTAATTTCTTAATAATAAAATGTTGCCACACAACAATTAACAAAGAGATAGGGTTCATTTTTTAAATTTCAAAGATTAATAGCACTCAATGAATTTTTTTTTTTTTTTTTTTTTTTTTTTTTTTTTTTGAGAAGAGACTCACTTAAAACTTAACAAACTAAAAACACTAACTTAGCAATAATGTATTTTGGCCTTCCTTAAAATTTTTATTTTACTTCTCTTTGTGTTATCCTCCTTAATCCTTAATATATGCATATTCAACACCTCAACTCCATATTTATGGATTCTTGACCATATGTGATGTCCCATTTCATCTTTCTTTTCTTTTTCTTTTTCTTTTTCCTTTTTTTTTTTTTATCATGATGTCCCTTTTCATCTATTTGTTGTGCAAGTGAAAAGGGAAAAACAAAAATAAATAATAAAATAAAACCAGCCTTTATATATTCGACCACAACATAAAAAGACCCCACTGTCACCACCGGTACAACATAGGCGGCAAAAAAAAAATTCAAAGAATTTCTGATATTTCTCCTCACAGCAATCGGAAATTCCAATCAGATTTGAAACCTAAATCCTACATAGTTTTGGATTTCTTGCCCCAAAAGGCTCAAACTGATATATAATATAAGTGCCATTACCTTACATATACACCTCATTTCGTTCCAAGAAACACAAACCCTCTTATGTTAACCTTTCTTTCTGCCATTACCGTTTACTTATTGCTCTGCATTCCAACAAACACAAACCCTCTGTAACCCTTTCTTTCTTTCTTTATTTCTCAACATAACGAAGGGTCTTCTAACTCTAAGCCTAAGGCCCTGCACTTCAATCACTGAAGCCCTGAAGCCTAGGAGCGTGCTACAAACCATGAAAACCCAAGAAGGAAAAGATGGCCAAAACAGAGAACTTGCATTGGAAATATTTGAGGCCAAGAAAGAAAATTTCGCAAGTGATGAGGTTATTATTTCCTCTGCTTCTGAAAGTACAAGGAAAGAACCTATCTTGTATAATTTTATACCCATTCCTAAGAATGATCAACTCCAAGTCAGTCAAGGAAACGTGTTTGTAACCAAAACCCATCATGAATCTGAAGAGGTTTCAACAGAGTTGAAGTTGGGTTATGGTTCTTGCATAGCCAATAAGAGGAAAGCAACTGAAAACTTGGCCAATTTCTGTCTGTCATCTACAGCTTGTGGAATCAAAAGAATGAGACTTAATAGCCAGAAAGTTGAAAAAGGAAAAGGTTCTAATGGTGTGTCATTGGAGTTGAAGCTTGGCCTCGACCCTTGGGTTATCAAGAAGAGGATTCAGTTAAGTGATATTGGTCATTTGGCTAGGCTCTTGTTAGCAGCAGATCTGGTGAAGGGGCATATTTTGCCACAATGGGATGCAAGGCACATTGAAGGCATCAAGAATGGGGTACGAGTTGCTGTTTGGGATTGTGATACCGAGTCTGAACATCAGTTGATCTTCAAACAGTGGCCAAGTAATGGGTGTTATGTCCTCAATGAAAAATGGACTACGGATTTTGTGTGGAGGAGGGGTCTAAAGAAAGGTGATGAGATTGGACTTTATTGGGATCAAAGCAATTCAAGATTCAATTTTAGCATTCTCAAGCGGGCTTCAAGCAATTAATCCTCTCTCCACTAGTTTTCTTTTTGCAATTCATCTATGCTATAATAGAATTCTTTGCTAAGTGTCTAATATCTCGGGTGTGGAACTTGAAACATTGAAACTTTTAAGATAGTTTTTCTTTTCTTTTTTCCCTATGATATGGCTTGTGTATCTTGGGGTATTACAGTTTAGGACAAATGGAGAATGGTGAATTACCTGCTCCATTCTTTTTTTATTATTATTCTAATTCAGTTTAGGCTCCTTTGTTCTTATCCTGTTGCCTGTTGGTCAGCTTTGGAAGCTGTTGTAGTGTCTACTTAATTTCTGAACAATAGAATTAGCCTACTGTGAAGCTTTTGTTTAGCTTTGATTGAGTATATTCCTATTTTTGTTTAAACATACCCGAGATGGTTTGGAATGAAAATTTTAATTAGTTTTTACATCATGTTATTCCTTATAATTGCAGTCAATCTAAACATTCATTCTGTCATCCTTGTTCTTTTACAAAAAATATTTCTTAGTACCCCATGTTTCTGCTTCTCATTGCTACAGCAGGGGAACATATGACAATGCATGAATGACAGTACAGTTGTTAATCGTCTCATTAGTTTGTAGTCAATTTTCAAAATGAAGGGTAAAGATGACATTTTTTTTTATAAGCAGTAAAAATGACACATTGGGAATTAAGCATTGTTAAGGAAGCAATTTTAGCTCTTCAAGGGAACAAAACAAAACAAATTTGCTTGGGCTTTGACCAATTCTCATTGTGTATGAAATTATTTTGCTTGTACAACCGTCAAAGATAGAATTTATAATGTAGTCCTAACGCTTTTTGTTTAAAGTCCATATTTTTACTAGCTCTTCCTATTTTCCAATGTAAGTATAACCTTTTACAAGTCTCTTTAAAGTGTGCACAAGAGTACCTATTAACAAAAACCAATTATTTATTACACGTAGTGTATTACATCTTTCTCTCAAACAAACGAGAGTCTCGCATGGTCACATAAGTGTCTTGCCCATAGGACCCACTCTCATGTGAAAATAAGTCATTATACCTAGTGCACATAATAATTTCTCATGGGCCTATTTATTTAAGCATATATAAAGTGTAAACTTGGTTTCTTTATCTCAAAATACATATTAAATTTTTTTTTTGAGAAGAATACATATTAAAGTATAGTTATTAAACTATACATATTAAAATGGGTTCCAGTTAGCTCAACTGGTAAAGTCTCTAATGGTTGTATAAGAGATCTGGAGTTCAATCCCCGCCTACACCAAAAACTGATTGGTGTCATGGTCTGATAATAAATAGCAATTATCAAAAGCGGACGTCATAGGTTGAAACTCTCTAAAAAAAAAACAAAAAAAAAGTATAGTTATTAAACTTATATAGTTATATTGACCCAAATGGTCAGACCAGTGAACCGATAACTAATGAGTATCTAGAGTTCTAAACCGACTCTTTTTTTTTTTATTAGAGATCGTTAGCCCTATAAAATGAAGTCAAATTCAATTTGTTCTTTGTAGCTCGTTCAACTCAGAGATGTTTTTGGAAACCCTCCGGCTTTTTTCATGTACTTCACATGAATAAAGAAAAATGCTTTAAGTATAAGGAGAAACAAAAGCAATCTAAGGAAATTTTTTTCATCTCACATCACTGTCTATCAAATTCTTATATTTTTTTTTAATTTCGGCTTTTCTCTTTTACAGTTGGAACATTTTTCACATAGAAACAAAAGCAATCTAAGTAAATTTTTCCTATCCCTATTGGAGCGATTATAAAAAATGTTCTGTTTTTATCTTGTTCTAACACACACTATATTTTTTATCTATAAAATACATATCCTATTTCACCACAAGGAAAAAAAAAAACAGCTGTATTGCTCAATAGACACTTTCTAGTATTTCCAACCAAAATATCCAACTTTCAAATCTCTCTTCCCTTAATTATCGAATTATTGAAGAAAAAAAAACTAATGAATTATTGAAAAAATACACACCTCTTTCATTAAAAATATATAATAAATACACACCTATTTAGCATTATTGGACCATATACGTTAACAACCAAACAAAATCGTCAAAGGCCTAAACCCAATATATATGGGTCTCTAGGAGGGATGGTCTTGACCATCATGGCCCAATTAAACATATACAATGTTCCTTTTCACTATTTATGGCCCAACTCACCGCCCAACTAAGAAGTAGGCGGCAAAAGCAAAAACCCTCGACATTCGGAAATCTCAATAGATTTAAAACACATAAATCCTACTTATGTTTTGATTTCTTGCCAAATTCCATTGCCTTCCATATAATATAAGTGTCACTGCCCCTGAATCTCTCTCTCTCTCTCTCTTTAGTCCCAAAAAAAAAACACAAACACTCTCAATTGGGTTTATTTTGTGAACCAAAAACAATGGATTTTCAAACCAAAAAAAACCCAGACTTTTCATCTTGAAGCAACCAATCCCATTATCCCAATACCAACATCAACATTAGCATCACTTCCTCACAAGAAAACATAGTTAGAGAAGTCTGAGAGACACAGAGAGGAAGCTAGCTGTCATGGAGGAAGTGGTGGTACAAAATCTTTTTAATGGTGCTAGAGAAGCAATGATTAAAGCGGCTAGAGAACTCAGTAAACTTAGTAGTAAGCAGAGGCACAATTTGGCTGAAAGAGGTGTTATCTCTCCTTTGATTATGATGCTTCATTCGCAAGAGTATGAGGCCATTGAAGCTGCTCTGTTTGCTCTCCTCTGTCTTACTTTTGGCAGTGAACGGTTAGTTTCTTCATCCACAATAATATCAAGTTTCACTTCTTAAGTTCTCAAAACTAAATTCTTAGATATAATTCATATTCATTCATCGCTTATCATTGAATTTGTTTGCAATCTGGGTTGTCTTTGAACTTTCATCATTGTGACAAATAGAAAAGAAATTCAGGATACTAATCCACAACAAATCTTCTATAGAAAATAATGTGCTGCAAAATTAGTACAAAAACTAAAAAGTTTTACTTTTTCTACCCCCATGCCCTTTGCTTGATTATTGGGACCATGGAATTTGTATTAGTAATACTGTAATAGTTGTTGCTCTTCAGTAGTGGCCCCCAATCAGAATGTTGACTATGTGCTAACATTTATGTATAAAACACATGAGAATTTTTTTTTTTTTAGTATAGAAGTTAAATGTTCTGTATTTTCCAATAGTTGACTTGGGAATTCTGATTTTTTTTTTTTTTTTTTTTTTTTTTACAGAAACAAGATCCGCATTGTGAAATCTGGGGCCATACCAGTCTTGCTAAGTCTCCTTTAATGCCAAAATGTAGCACTGATTGAGCTCACATTAGCAGCAATGTTCATCCTCTCTTCTTGCACAGCAAACAAGCTAGCAATCGCTTCATCTGGGACCATCCAGCACTTAATACAGTTTCTCAATGAAGGTGTTAACAACATGAATAGCATTAGCATGAAAGCCAAACTCGACGCCATAGCCACACTCCACAATCTCTCAACTTGTGACCAGATTATTCCATCAATTGTCTCTTCTGGTTTATTATCTTCCATCCTTCAATTAATCCACAACTCCGAAAAGTCATCGGAGTCGGTTGAAAAGATAATGGGGCTACTTCAGCATATCGTTTCCTCATCAGAGAGCGCACTTTGTGAAATTCCTAGCACACATGGTGTCATTTGTGCAATGGTTGAAACTATGGAGGATGGTTCTCCACAATGCAAAGAGCATGCAGTGGGAATCCTCTTGCTTATATGCCAGAGCAATAAAGAAAGATATAGAGGTTTGATTTTAAGGGAAGGAGTGATGCTGAGGCTACTTCAGTTGAGTGTACATGGGACATGGAGGGCTAAAGATATGGCTAGAGAATTGTTGTTGCTTCTGAGGGATTGCTCAAGTTATAGTTTAAGAAATGAACAACCATAGGTTGAGCTTATAGAGGCAATCATGCAAGAAATTGATGCAAGAGAGAACATGGATACGACAATACTAATAGAGATGATTGAAAAGTGGAATAATGGAAAATGTAAGAAGAATAGAAAAGTTGGAGTTAGGAAAAGATTTTTGTTAAGATTTTTATTATCCTTTTTGTGTATTTAGTAAGATGGATAGAAAATTATAATGATAAAAATGAATATACATTTATTTCATTTGGTTGAAAGAAAGATTTTTGCTAAGATTTTTGTTATCTTTCTTGTATGTTTAGTATGATGAATTAAAAAGTAGAATGATGAAAATGAATATACATTTATTTTGTTTGGTAGAAAGAAAAAATTAAAGGAAAGAAATAAGAATTTCTATCGATTTATTAAAACAATTATTTTAATATAATTATAATTTATTTGTTTATGTTTTATTTTTTATTTTTTATTTTTTTTGTATATGTTGTGAAATTGAGCTTGAAACTATCTAAAAAATTGAGGTTATCTTTATTCAACATTGTTACTTTTGACTATTCACTCTATTAATTGTTTATATTATAATTAATTTTTTAAGATCAAGCATAATTTCAAAAGCATAGATAATAGTTCCAAGTTTCATATTATAATATCAGAAAATTAATTAAAAACTCAACTAAAATTAATATTTAAAAAAAGAATAAATAATGAATAATAAATAGATAAAAGAAAAAGAATCTATTCCTTTATTTGCTTCCAAATGTATAATACTATACACACGTGCACATGTGGAAAAGATCTACATCCTCAACTTTCATTTTTTATAATTGCCTCTATCTTTCTCAATTCTCATATTAGGGATTTTGGCATTTAATTTGGGGAAGATTGGTTATGAAATGGATCAATACTATTGAGGCTTCAAATATCTTAATGGGTCATGGGTTTTTTAAATGTAAAATAAATTTAATTTCTTAATAAAAAATGGTGACATGTTACTTTATTCATGTCATTTCTCTGTTAGTCATATAGGAATTGAAATTCAATAGTTTTCATTTTTTAAATTTCAAATATCAATAACACTCACTTAAATTTGAGGAACTAAAAACATTGACTTAGCAATAACTAGTCGCGTCGCACGGGATAGTTAAATAAAATGACAATTAACCAACATCACGTTAAGGTAAAAAAATTAGTAAAAGACTGATTTGCCCACCAAGAATTTAAAAGAAAAAAAGATTGATATAATAAAATCTAAGAAATTTAGAAATAAAAAATTGGGTTAATAATATGCATATTATAGAATCCCCAAATTCTACTTCAAAACCAAACAAAACCCTTCAAATTCAAAAAATTCATATATAATATACCAAATAAAAATTTACCACACCTTAGGTTGGAAGACATAGGTTGCAATTTTGATTTTTCTCCAAAAAATAGAGATGCTTCATCTATTGTATACAATATAAAATAATTATTACAAATTTCAACCCAAAAACCAAACCCACAAAAACACTATCAAAATATAGAGATTCACCCAAATACTTAGAAGAAAATAAATTCTAAACATAATAAAACAATAAGATAGAATGAAAATTTCAGGCACATATGAAAGCAAATAAAAAAGACAAAACCTATGTTTTTTTTTTTTCTTCTTATTTTTTTAATTTTAAAGTGAAGTGAAGTTTAGGATTTTGAGATGGTAATTGCTAGGGTTTTAAGGAGAGAAGAGAGAGTCCTACTAGGAGTCTAAATAATATAAACAATTCAAAACATGGAACATTATCAAATTTATAACACCTAATTCCATTATCTTCTACATTGAATCCAAACAAATAATTAATTGAAATTAATCCAAACAAATAATTAATCAACAAAAATCAAAGTTTTAATAAAAAAACAAAAATCACATGAACCCAAATAAAAATTCTCAATAAAGCAAGAACATATAAAAATTTACCATACCTTGGGCTGAAAGACATAGGTTGAAACTTTGATTTTTCTTCAAAAAATAGAGATGCTTCATCTGCCATATACAATATAAAATAATTATTAGAATTTCAACCCAAAAACCAGACCCATAAAAACACTATCAAAATATAGAGATTAACCCAAATACTTATAAGAAAATCAATTCTAAACATAATAAAACAATAAGATAGAATGAAAATTTCAGGCACATATGAAAGCAAATAAAAAAAGCCAAAACCTACGTTTTTTTTTTTTTTTTTTTTTTTACGTGAGTCTCTCTCCTTATTTTTTTAATCTTAAAGTGAAGTTGAGTTTAGCGTTTTGAGATAGTAATTGCTAGGGTTTTAAGGAAAGAAGAGATTTTGGTATTTTTATGCAAAAAACGTTATTCTAGGTCTAGGTGATTTATTTCCTTATTTTTAGGCTCTTTTAATGTTTTTTTAGGTCAAATTTGGTTCCTATTATGGTTAGGTATTAATTAAGGCTTATTTTAGAATATATTTTCTTGTCTATCAAGTTTTATGGAGCCCTTAAATAGGCCTCCAAGTTTCTATACGTTTTTCAATATTATTGTTATAAGATATAAAACCTAAAATAAAAAGAATCAAAAATAAAAAGAAAAAGAAAATAATGATGATGTGGAAAATTGTGAGAGCTTCAAAAGTTTCGGTTTTATATATATATATATATATATATTTTGGCCTTCTTTAAATGATATTTTTCTTTTTTTTTCTTTTTTTACTTCCATTTGTGCTATCCTCCCTAATCCTTAATATATGTCTATTCAACAGCCCCGGGGTCTTGACCATATGTGATGTACCCTTTCATCTATTTGTTGCGCAAGTGAAAAGGGAAAAACAAAAATAAATAATAAAATTAAATAAAATAAAACCAGCCATTATATATTCGACCACAACATAGGAAGACCTCACTGTCACTGGTACAACATAGGCGGCAAAAATTCAAAAGATTTGTGATATTACTCCTCACAGCAATCGGAAATTCCAATCAGATTTGAAACCTTAATCCAACATAGTTTTGGGTTTCTTGCCCCAAAAGGCTCAAACTGATATATAATGTAAGTGCCATTACCATACATATATCACTTCCTTTCATTCCAATAAACACAAACCCTCTTCTGTAAACCTTTCTTTCTGCCATTACCGTTTACTTATTGCTCTTCATTCCAACAAACACAAACCCTCTGTAACCCTTTCTTTCTTTCTTTATTTCTCAACATAATGAAGGGTCTTCTAACTCTAAGCCTAAGGCCCTGCACTTCAATCACTGAAGCCCTGAAGCCTAGGAGTGTGCTACAAACCAAGAAAACCCAAGAAGGAAAAGATGGCCAAAACAGTGAACTTGCATTGGAAACATTTGAGGCCAAGAAAGAAAATTTCACAACTGTTGAGGTTATTATTTCCTCTGCTTCTGAAAGTACAAGGAAAGAACCTATCTTGTATAATTTTATACCCATTCCTAAGAATGATCAACTCCAAGTCAGTCAAGGAAACGTGTTTGTAACCAAAACCCATCATGAATCTGAAGAGGTTTCAACAGAGTTGAAGTTGGGTTATGGTTCTTGCATAGCCAATAAGAGGAAAGCAACTGAAAACTTGGCCAATTTCTGTCTGTCATCTACAGCTTGTGGAATCAAAAGAATGAGACTTAATAGCCAGAAAGTTGAAAAAGGAAAAGGTTCTAATGGTGTGTCATTGGAGTTGAAGCTTGGCCTCGACCCTTGGGTTATCAAGAAGAGGATTCAGTTAAGTGATATTGGTCATTTGGCTAGGCTCTTGTTAGCAGCAGATCTGGTGAAGGGGCATATTTTGCCACAATGGGATGCAAGGCACATTGAAGGCATCAAGAATGGGGTACGAGTTGCTGTTTGGGATTGTGATACCAAGTCTGAACATCAGTTGATCTTCAAACAGTGGCCAAGTAACGGGTGTTTTGTCCTCAATGAAAAATGGACTACGGATTTTGTGTGGAGGAGGGGTCTGAAGAAAGGTGATGAGATTGGACTTTATTGGGATCAAAGCAATTCAAGATTCAGTTTTAGCATTCTCAAGCGGGCTTCGAGCAATTAATCCTCTCTCTACTAGTTTTCTTTTGCAATTCATCTATGCTATAATAGAATTCTTTGCTAAGTGTCTAATATCTCGGGTGTGGAAGCTTGAGACATTAAACTTTTAAAATAGTTTGCCTTTTTTTTTCCCCCTATGATATAGCTTGTACATCTTGGGGTATTACAGTTTAGGACAAATGGAGAATGGTGAATTACCTGTTCTATTTTTTTTTACTTTTTTATTTTAATTCAGTTTAGGCTCTTTTGTTCTTATCCTGTTGCCTGTTTGTCAGTTTTGGAAGCTATGGTTGTGTCTGCTTAATTTTTGAACAATAGAATTAGCCTAGTGTGAAGCTTTTGTTTAGCTTTGATTGAGTAAATTCCTATTTTTGTTTAAACATGCCCTAGATGGTTTGAAATTAAAATTTAAAAAAAAAAAAAGGATGGTTGGGGTCATTAATTAGTTTTTACATCATGTTATTCCTTACAAATGTAGTCAATCTAAACATTTTTCTATCACAGTAAGAGTTGATGTCCATTGAATCACTTGTTTTTTTTTGCTTTTCTCATGTACCTCTCTCCTTATTCCTCATACGATCCTTTTCATCATAAGCTTCTTAAAGAGTGCTGGATTTGAACTTTTATGCAAATGATTTAAGATTTATAGTTTTGACATTATCTGCCAAATGGAGAAGAAAAGATGAATGTATTCATCTCTAAATGAAATTTTACGTATCAAAAAAAAAAAAAAAAATGAAATTTTTACTATAGTTGAGTGTACAATTGTTGTTGCTTCTGGGATTGCTCAAGTTATAGTCTAAGAAATGAACAACCAAAGCATGAGCTTATTGTGGTAATGATGCAAGAAATTGAAGCAAGAGAGAACATGCATATGACAACACTAATAGAGATGATGGAAAAGTGGAATAATGGAAATTATAAGGAGAATAGAAAAGTTGGAGTTACGAAAAGATTTTTGTTATCCTTCTTGTGTGTTTAGTAAGATGGATAGAAAAGTATAATGATAAAAATGAATATACATTTATTTTGTTTGGTTGAAAGAAATATTTTTAGTAAGATTTTCGTTATCCTTCTTGTGTATTAGTAAGATGAATAGAAAAGTAGAATATTAAAAGTGAATATACATTTATTTGGTTTGGTTAAAATAAAGATTTTTGTTATCTTGAATGTTTAGTAAAATGAATAGAATATTTTTTTTTTAGAAGAAAATGAATAGAAAAGTATAATGATAAAAATGAATATACATTTATTTTGTTTGGTTAAAATAAAGAAATAATAATTTCTATCAATTATTATTATAATTATTTTAATAATTAATTTAGAAGTTAACTATAATATTAAAAAAAAATTAGAATGAATAGTAAAAAGTAACAATGTTGAATAAAAATAACTTCAAAATTTTAGATAGTTTCAAGCGCAATTTCATTGACAACATATATAAAAATAATAAACATGAACAAATAATTTTTATTTTTATTTTTATTTTTATTTTAAGAACAAGCATAATTTCATAAGCAAAAATAATAGTTCCAAGTTTTAAATTTCTAAATCAAAAAATTAATTAAAAACTCAACTCAAATTAATATTAAAAAAAAAAAAAAGAATCAGTAATGAATTATAAAGAAATAAAAGAAAAAAATCTACGTCAATAGCACTTTCCTTTATTTGCTACAAAGTTTATACACGTGCGGATGTTATGTGGAAAAGATCCACATCCTCAACTTTCATTTTTTTTGTTATCTCTATCTTTCCCGATTCTCATATTAAGCATTTTGAAATTTGATTTGGTTAAGAACCTGTTATGAAATGGGTCAACTATTGGAGCTTCAAATATCTTAATGGGTCATAAGTTTTCTTAGATGTAAAAATAAATTTTAAATTTTTCATGTTACTTGAAAGATGTCATGTTATTACACCGTTAGTCATGTAAGAATTGAAACTTGATAATATTCGTTTTTTAAATTTCAAATACCAACAGTAATCACTTGAAACTTGAGGAACTAAAAACACTTACTTAACACTAATGTAATTTGACTTTCCTTTACAAATGATTTTTATTTTACTTCTATTTGTGTTATCCTCCTTAATCCCTCATATATGTCTATTCAACAGCCCCAACTCCATATTTATGGGTTCTTGACCATATGTGATGTCCCCTTTCATCTATTTGTTGCAGAAGTGAAAAGGGAAAAACAAAAATAAATAATAAATAAAATAAAATAAAACCAGCCCTTATATGTTCGACCACAACATAAAAAGACCTCATTGGTACAACATAGGCGGCAAAAATTCAAAGGATTTCTGATGTTACTCCTCACAGCAATCGGAAATTCCAATCAGATTTGAAACCTAAATCCTTCATAGTTTTGGATTTCTTGCCCCAAAAGCCTCAAACTGATATATAATATAAGTGCCATTACCCCTTACATATATCACTTCCTTTCATTCCAAGAAACACAAACCCTCCGTAACCCTTTCTTTCTTTCTTTATTTCTCAACATAATGAAGGGTCTTCTAACTCTAAGCCTAAGGCCCTACATTTCAATCACTGAAGCCATGAAGCCTACGAGTGTGCAACAAACCAAGAATACCCAAGAAGTAAAAGATGGCCAAAACAGAGAACTTATATTGGAAATCTTTGAGGTGAAGAAAGAAAATTCTTCAATAGATGAGGTTATTATTTCTTCTGCTTCTGAAAGTACAGAGGGAAAACCTATCTTTTTTAATTTTATACCCATTCGGGCCATTCCTGAGAATGATCAACTCCAAGTCTGTCAAGAAAACGTGCTTGTAACCAAAACCCATCATGAATCTGAAGAGGTTTGTTGAAGTTGGGTTATGGTTCTTGCATAGCCAATAAGAGGAAAGCAACTGAAAACTTGGCCAATTTCTGTCTGTCATCTACAGCTTGTGGAATCAAAAGAATGAGACTTAATAGCCATAAAGTTGAAAAAGGAAAAGGGCCTAATGATGTGTCATTGGAGTTGAAGATTGGCCTTGACCCTTGGGTTATCAAGAAGAGGATTCAGTTAAGTTATATAGGTCATTTGGCTAGGCTCTTGTTAGCAGCAAATCTGGTGAAGGGGCATATTTTGCCACAATGGGATGCGAGGCACATTGAAGGCATCAAGAATGGGGTACGAGTTGTTGTTTGGGATTGTGATACCGAGTCTGTACATCAATTGACCTTCAAACAGTGGCCAAGTAATGGGTGTTATGTCCTCAATGAAAAATGGACTACGGATTTTGTGTGGAGGAGGGGTCTGAAGAAAGGTGATGAGATTGGACTTTATTGGGATCAAAGCAATTCAAGATTCAATTTTAGCATTCTCAAGCGGGCTTCAAGCAATTAATCCTCTCTCCACTAGTTTTCTCTTTGCAATTCATCTATGTTATAATAGAATTCTTTGCTAAGTGTCTAATATCTCGGGTGTGGAAGCTTGAAACGTTGAAACTTTTAAGATAGTTTGTCTTTTTATTTTATTTTTCCCTATGATATTATTGCATGTACATCTTGGGGGTATTACAGTTTAGGACAAATGGGGATTGGTGAATTACCTGTTCCATTCTTTTTATTTTTTTATTTTAATTCAATTTCGACTCCTGTGTTCTTATCCTGTTGCCTGTTGGTCAGCTTTGAGAGCTGTGTGGTAGTGTCTGCTTAATTTCTGAACAATTGAATTAGCCTAGTGTGAAGCTTTTGTTTAGCTTTGATTGAGTAAACTCCTATTTTTGTTTAAACATACCCTAGATGGTTTGGAATTAAAATTTAAAAAGGATGATTGGGGTCATTAATTAGTTTTTACATCGCGTTATTCCTTACAAATGCAATCAATCTAAATATTTTTCTATCACAGTAACTAAGGGTGGCAAAATCAACCCAACCCCACCCACTTAAAAGAGACTCAAACCCACCCAATTATTAGTTGAGTTAAATGGGTATTAACCCAATTAACACTAATGTTTATTGGGTTTTAATTGGGTACCCAATTATGATCCAAGTACCATTTCTACAAATCACCTAACCCCCAAACCACTAAAATGACCAAAATACCCTCTCAACCTAAAAAATGACCAAAATAACACATAAACCTAAAAATGACCAAAATAACCCTAAAATCTACAAAATGACCAAAATACCCCAAAAACCAAAAAAATGACCAAAATACTTCCCGAAGTCTAAAAAATGACCAAAATACCCCAAAACCTAAAAATTACCAAAATACCCCTGAAACATAAAAAATGACCAAAATACCTTTGAAACCCTAAAAAATACCAAAATACCCCTAAAACCCAAAAATGACCAAAATACCTTTGAAATCCAAAAAATGACTAAATTACCCTCAAAACCCAAAAAAAATTACCAAAATACCCTCAAAACCTAAAAATGACCAAAATACTCCCGAAACCCAAAAAATGACCAGAATGTCATTAAAACCCAAAAAATGACCAAAATATCCTTGAAACCTAAAAATGACTAAAATACCCCCGAAACCTACAAATTACCAAAATATCTCCAAAACCTAAAAAATGGTCAAAATAACCTCGAAGCCTAAAAAATAACCAAAATAACCCTGAAACCTAAAAAATGACCAAAATACCCACGAAACCTAAAAAATGACTAAAATACCCTCGAAACCTAAAATATGGCCAAAATAACCCCGAAGCCTAAAAATTGATCAAAATAACCTAGAAACCTAAAAATGACCAAAATAACCCTGGAACCTAAAAATGACCAAAATAACCCCGAAGTCTAAAAATTGACAAAAATAACCCCCGAAACCTAAAAATGACCAAAATACCCCTCTAAAACTATAAAATGACCAAAATACCCCCTAAACCTAAAAAGTGACCAAAATACCCCTGAAACCTAAAAAATGACCAAAATACCCTCAAACCTTTAAAGTGATGAAAATACCCCTAAACCTTTGAAATGACCCAAATAAACCCAAAACCTCTAAAATGGCCACAAACAACGTGAAACCTCTAAAATTACCAAAAATACCCTGAAACCTCTAAATCAACCAAAATACCTCTAAACCTATAAAACGACCAAAATGCCCCTCAAAATATCTAAAATGACCAACATACAACTAATCCTGTAAGATGAACAAAATACACCCGAAGCCTCTAAAATTACCAAAATAGGGGTTTGGGGTATCTTAGTCATTTTTTAGGTTTAGGGGGTATTTTGGTCATTTTTTAGTTTTACGGGGGATTTTGGTAATTTTTTAGGTTTAGGGTGTATTTTTATCAACTTATAGGTTTAAGGGGCTTTTTTTTCATTTTATAGGTTTCGAGGTATTTTGGTCATTTTTTAGGTTTCGAGGATATTTTGGTCATTTTAAGGTTTAGGGGTTATTTTGGTTGTATTTAGGTTTCAGGGGTATTTTGGTCATATTTTAGGTTTCAGGGGTTATTTAAGTTAATTTTTAGGTTTCGAAGGTATATCGATCATTTTTTAGGTTTATGGGGTATTTTGGTCATTTTCAGGTTTAGGGGCTATTTTGATCATTTTTAGGTTTCTAGGTTATTTTGGTCAATTTTTAAGCTTCGTGGTTATTTTGGCCACTTTTAAGGTTTCAAGGGTATTTTGATCATTTTTAGTTTTCAGGGTTATTTTGGTCAATTTTTAGGCTTTGAGGTTATTTTGGCCATTTTTTAGGTTTCAAAGGTATTTTAGTATTTTTTTTTTTTTTTTTTTTTTAAGGTTTTGGAGGTATTTTAGACATTTTTGGGGTTTAGGGGGTATTTTGGTCATTTTTTTTATGTTTCAGGGGTATTTTGGTCATTTTTTGGGTTCCAGGGGTATTTTGGTAATTTTTAGGTTTCAGGGTTATTTTGGTCATTTTTTGGTTTTGGGGGTATTTTGGTAGTTTTTAGGTTTCAGGAGTATTTTGGTCATTTATTGGGTTCTAGTGGTATTTTGGTCATTTTGTAGGTTTCGAGATTATTTTGGTAATTTTTAGGTTTCGAGGATATTTTGGTTATTTTTTGGGTTTTGAGGGTATTTTGGTCATTTTCTAGGTTTCAGAGGTATTTTTGTCATTTTTGGAGGGTATTTTGGTAATTTTAAGGTTTTGGGGGTATTTTGGTCATTTTTTAGATTTTGGGGGTATTTTGGTAATTTTTGGGTTTTGGAGGTATTTTGGTAATTTTTTAGTTTTGGGAGTATTTTGATCTGTTTTGGATTCGGGGGTATTTTGGTAATTTTCTGAGATATTTTGGTCATTTTTTGGGTTTCGTGGGTATTTTGGTCATTTTTGGGTTTCAGGGGGCATTTTGGTCATTTTTTGGGTTTTAGGGGTATTTTGGTCATTTTTTGGATTTCAGTGGTATTTTGGTCATTTTTTTGGGTTTTGGGGGTATTTTGGTAATTTTCTGGATTTAGAGGTATTTTGGTCATTTTTGAGGATTTTAGAGTACTTTGGTCATTTTCACTTTAATGGCATTTTGGTAATTTTGATAATTGAGTAATTGGGTAGGTTGGGATTTACCCATAATAATTGGGTTGTATTAGATTTGGGTTACAAGCAATTTGTTAAATGAGTTTTAAATGGGTAAAAGGGTTTTATATACCCAACCCAATTATGCCCACTCCAAACCCACCCATTTGCCACCCCCGTCAGTAACCGAGTTGATGTCCATTGTATCACTTGCTTTGCTTTTCTCATGTACCTCTCTCCTTATTTCTCAAATGATCCTTTTCGTCATAAGCTTTTTAAGGAGTGCTGGATTTGAACTGTTATGAAACTGATTTAAGATTCATAGTTTAGACATTATCTACAAAATGGAGAAGAGAAGATGAAGTATTCATCTCTAAATGAGATTTTTACTTTAGTAAGGCATGTGGAATTTGTTTCCTCCCGCATGTTTAGTGAATTGAAACATTTAAGCATATTCTTAAGGTGAAATCTTCTCCTAGAAAGTTCCACTATAGATTATTCTAAAAGATGCCAAGGGTTGCTGCTTTGCATGCAATCTGGCATCATGGGCTTGATTGTGAAAATTTTATTGTTCATTTAATTCTCTCCAAGCCTTTAGCAAATCACCAAGTTTGACTCGTGTGTGCAATTTTGATATGTTAATGACTATAACCAACACACACTTTTGGCTGTGTTAAATGAGCTTAGGGCCTATGTCTACACATTCATTGGCACTCAGTCTATGGCTGCATACATGTACACGGATCTTGTCAATCAAAGGCCGGAACACAGCAATATCTTGATCTTGTATTAGGTTTGTTAACATAATATTATATTCTATCTTTCTGACTACGTTATTTGTGAGCAAGGACAAGTTTCTTGTCAACCAAAAACTCCAAAATATAAATGCATGTCATCAATTCGTACAATTCCAAATCCCCAACTAGACCCGCAATGATATTAGGGGTGGCAATTTTTATCCACATCCATGAACTCACCCATTACCTACCTAATTTGGATAAATCTTAACTCAACTCATTTGAATATTTGGGTAAAGACCCATTAGGTTAATTAATTATATGGGTTTTAATGGATAAATCCACTATTACCCACTAAAACTCATCTAAAATTTAAATAAACAACATAAAATCTAAATTTCTAGAAAATGACCAAAATACTCCCAAAACCTAAAAATTACCAAAATACTCCCAAAACCCAAAAAAATTACCAAAATACCCCCAAAACCCAAAGAATGACCAAAATACCCTCGAAACCTAAAAATTACCAAATACCCCCCAAAATCCAAAAAATGACCAAAATACCGCCGAAACCCAAAAAATAACCAAAATACCCCAGAGCCCAAAAAAATGACTAAAATACCCCCAAAACCCCAAAAATGACCAAAATACCCCTAAAACCTAAAAATTTACCGAAATACCCCAAAACCTAAAAAGTACCAAAATACTTCTGAAACCTAGAAATTTACCGAAATAACCAAAAAATATAAAAATTATTGAAATACCCCTAAAACCTAAAAGATGACAGAAATGCCCTCATAACCTTAAAATGACTGAAATACCCTTAGAATTTACAAAATGATCAAAATGACCCCGAAACCTAAAATATTACCGAAATTCCCTCGAAACCTACAAAATGACCGAAATACTCTTAGAACCTTTAATTTGTTGAAAATATCCTCGAAACATCCAAAATACCCCAAACCTCTATTTTGGTAATTTTAGATGTTTTAGGTGTATTTTGGTCATCTTACATGTTTAGGGGGATTTTGGTCATAATTTAGGTTTCAGGGTTTTTATCAATCATTTTTTTTAGGTTTTGGGGTTATTTTGGTAATTTTTTAGGTTTTGAGGGTATTTCGATCATTTTTTAAGTTTCAGGTATTTTGGTAATTTTTTAGGTTTTGGGGATATTTCAGTCATTTTTTTAAGTTTTAGAGGTATTTTGGTCATTTTTTAGGTTTAAGGGGTATTTTGGTAATTTTTAGGTTTAGGGTATTTCAGTCATTTTTTTAGATTTTGGGGATATTTTGGTCATTTTATAGGTTTTGTGGTTATTTTAGTAATTTTTTAGGCTTTAGGGTATTTTGGTAATTTTTTAGGTTTCGTGGGTATTTCAATCATTTTTTAGATTTAGAGGGTATTTTGGTAATTTTTTAGGTTTAGGATGTATTTTGGTAATTTTTAGGTTTCGATGGTATTTCGGTCATTTTATTAGGTTTTTGGAGTATTTTGGTCATTTTATAGGATTTAGGGGTATTTTGGTCATTTTTTAAGTTTTGAGGGGTATTTTAGTCATTTTTTAGGTTTCAGGGTATTTCGGTCATTTTTTAGGTTTATGAGGTATTTTGGTAATTTTATAGGTTTCAGGAGTATTTCGGTCATTTTCTAAGTTATGGGGTATTTTGGTAATTTTTTCAGGTTTTAGGGGTATTTTAGTCATTTTTTAGGTTTCGGAAGTATTTTGGTCATCTTTTAGGTTTCAAGGGTATTTTTGGTAATTTTAAGGTTTTAGAGGTATTTTGGTCATTTTTTAGGTTTAGGAGGTATTTCAATCATTTTTTAGATTTAAGGGGTATTTTGGTCATTTTTAGGTTTTTGGGGTATTTTGGTCATTTTTTAGGTTTTGGGGATATTTTGGACATTTTAGACGTTTTGGGGGGTATTTTGCACATTTTAAAGATTTTGGAGGTATTATGGTCATTTTAGTGGTTTTTAAGCATATTTGGTGATTTTAGAGATATCGGGGGTATTTTGGTCATTTTAGAGGTTTCATGGATATTTTGCTCATTTTAGAGAATTTGGGGATATATTGGTCATTTTAGTGGTTCTTGAGCATATTTGGTAATTTTAGAGATATCAAGGATATTTTGGTTATTTTAGAGGTTTTATCGGTATTTTGCTCATTTAGAGATTTTGGCGATATTTTGCTCATTTTAGGGATTTTGGGGATAATTTTGGATGTCCAAGGATATATTGGTAATTTTGGAAGTGTGGGGGTATTTGTGTCATTGTATTTAAGGGTATTTTGGTAATTTTGGAGGTCAAGAGGGTATTCAAGTAGTTTTAGAGGTATTTGGGTCATATTGGGTTAAATTGGTGAGTTACTAATTAAATGGGTTGGGTTGATAATGAATAATTAATTTATATATAAACGGGTCATAAATGGATAAATGGGTAATTACATACTCAACCCATTTGTGACCTAACCCGCCCATTTGCCAATTGCCACCGCTAAATGACATGGAAACATAAAACAAATAATAGTATATGGTCATAATTTCAGTAACAAGTGCATTCAAGCTTCATGCTATAATCTATCATGTTTCATATCAGGTCTAGATTTGCTCTCCTGAAGTACATGTGCAAAGAAGATTTTGGAAATTAAGTAGTCATGGCAACTGAGAATTTCTGGATCTTATCATATGAAAGAAGTAATGGGGATTGCCTCTCCTATGACAATTTACATTTTCGTTTGTTTAAAAGTCAAGTTGATTGCATAGGCTTCAATTACTCCATTTGTCATAGTGATCCGTATAAGTTATCATGAAAAACAGGCTATTCCAAACTCAGTTTCCACATTGTTTCCACATTAGCAATAGGTAGATATGCAGAGCTCCAAGTCCTGTGTCCATTTGGGAATTGCTTATATCCAGTAGGGCTAAAAGCTAGCTCATTTTCAAAAAGAAAAAGCTATAAAAGCTAGCTTATAATCATTCCCCAAACACGCATTAGTTGAAAGTTAACTATGTAATTATGGAGCAACAGTTTGATTGTTACAGGTTATTATCAACAGCTAGATCTGTCACAAGTTGCAATTCTCTCCCTCACTATATCTCACAATTTTAGAACACTAACTACAGACCATAACATAGCCTAGAAAATACCGACTCCCAGTACTTTTAACCATATTTGCGCTCAAGAGAGTATTTTTCCCTTCTGCATCTGAACATTTGTACTCCACTGTCAAGGGATCAACACAATTTCATTGTAGATACATTTAACAAGCAAGTAATAACAAATTCCATTACTACATTAAGCAAGCAACTAAACAAATCCCAGTAGTAAGATGACCAGTCACCATGCGTGTTGAAACAAACAATTTCAGTTGAGAAGAATTGAGAAGAATCAACTACAAAAGAAAGGGGGCAAACAAATTAATTAACATTTTTAGTAATTCTTCCCATTTGCTATGCATAACATATACCTATATATTTTTTCTTCCATAGACATACGCAGTTCAGAGGATTATTTCATAGATGTTGTCACATCTTTCTACAAAAAAACCAGGGTTTCTACAGACCCACAAACAAACTTGAACTCATGGAAATAGAGCATATTTCAGCCTGACCTCCTATAAAAACTATAGGCCACAGCAACTGTTGCCACTGCTCCAACCACTGCAACAGCAGTGAGAACATCACTTTGTTCCCATGATCCCATCCAGCTTGAAAGTTTGCCCTGCTCCTTTTCATGTGCTACGGTTTCTTTCAGATTCTTTTCAATTACACCATTCTGATCCAAACTTCCATCTTTGCAACAAGAAAACCCATTAACACCCTGGCAACAACCAGAAACTTCCTCCTTGCTATGAGTACCATTTTCTTCGTGCTTCTTCTTCTTGTTTTTCTTCACATCCCCACTAGGACGCTTATGTTCATCCTCTTTGCCACCTTCCTCAGCAGCCGCCCCCATTTGCCCTCTGCATATAATTATTGTTACTTTATGCTCATCTATTTTCACAATAATATTAATGATTGAAAGAGCAATCATCAATTAGCAACTAAAACATCAGATGATTCTCATTACAAGCAAATGTGAGAAAGCTTTCCTTCTTAAGAAAAAAAATAAAAATTTAAGAAAACCCACCAAAAGTCTTTTCCTTCCCCATGTCTTTCAACATTTTTTTTATATAGGTTCTATTTCAACACTAAAAAGACTGACAATAGAACTCATCTTGAAACACGCGGAAGCAAAGAACCAAAATGTAGGCTATGTTTAAACAGTCAGAATGAGTGTCAAAGCAAGGAATTTCAACAGATTGAATGGACTACTGACCACATTGCATCACCTGTCTCAACTATCTATCAATTATTCTGATCTGGAATATAATTTAGACTGGCAAGTTATTGCTTCTTATAACTATTGGATTATAGTTGTAATATCAAAATAACATTAATATAGAAATTATATTACACATTGCCTTAGGAATTACCCCTTTTAATATAGAATTGAAAGGCTCATATATTCAATGAACTTTTAGTACATTTCAGGTAAAATAATGAAATATTGTCTGGTAAACAACAGTCTGCTAAGCAATAGCATGTAGCAGGTATTCACAGTTTAAAGCTTTGTTGTTGTTGTTGTTGTTGTTGTCATTGTTGCTTCTCTTCAAAACTTAATAGGCCAAATAGGGAAATTAAGTAATGCAACTTGATATACTAAATAACTTATGTTGACACCCAGAATTAGAAATTGGATCAGTCCATGCATTTCATATATTGATAAAACCAATAAGGTCCTTCTTGATCAATAATTCATAAATCTTGAATCTGCCACTAGTATTAATTGCAATTTGTAGAATCGACAACAAAATCATTAAACAAACATTTCATGATAAAAGAATGTGCAAAACAATGAAAGAACAAACCTCCAAAGATGTGTAATAATCTCTCCCTTCTCAATATGCTGATCAAGCAATGCAGGCACATCATCAGGAGTAACATAACCATACCTGACATCATTAACGTATTTAACATTAGCCAAACTAGAGTAATTACATAAAATATCTTTCAAATTTGTAGAATGACAGAGAGTAGCTACAACTTGTAACTTACCAATGACCTGTAATCTTCCCATCTGGAGCCGGACTGTAGATAATCACGTTCCCAGCATACTTGTGCCCTCCGATGTGCGAGCATGCATTAACAAACACCTGATTCTTCAATCCTCGAGACTCAATCTCCTCTTTAAGCTTTTCAATGAGAACTGGCCCGCAAACACCACACCTCCGGTCACGACTCCCATGAGCACATACAAACACATGCGAACCAGTAAACACCTCCTGCACTCCAGAAGCCCATGCTTTACCATTCACAAGAACATCCTCAATAAAGCTATCCACATCCGATTCCTTCAGACCCCTTCAATAGAGAAAGCAAAAAAAGCCTCAGCCCCAAGAACCCAACCATTTCCATTTGAAAATGGCACAGTCTTAAACCAAACCAAAACTCATTCAATTATAAAATAGCAAAACCACAACCAAAAAATAGATTAAGAAAAATACATATCCGATAATGTAATAAACTTGTTAGAAATGAACCTTAGAACAAAGCAACCGAGTTACATCTATCATTTCGACGAAAATTAGCAAAACCACAACCAAATAATAGATATAGACAAATACGTATCCAATATAATCATCGTGATCTACCTGTACTTAATCATCTCAGGGAAAATCAACACGTCTCCATCAGAAAACTCAAACCACAACCAAAAAATAGATATAGTCAAATACATATCCAATATAATCATCGCGATCTACCTGTACTTAATCATTTCAGGGAAAATCAACACGTCTCCATCAGAAAACTCAGTCCCCTCGCTTCCTTCATATACTGTCACGTTCGTCTGTCATATCCAAAACAACCAATTCAACAAAACTCTTACCAAAATCCGAGTCTCAAAACTCACGGAATAAAAGAATCTCACAATTATTGCTATTTCCAAACCGATTAATCTGAGGTTTAACATTACACACCGAGCTAATCAAATTTTGCAAAGAATATATGAAAATTCCGAGCCTCTGAAATCTCGAATGAAACTCACAATCACTCCGATCATTCGTCCTGAACCGTAGCCTATACGATTAATCTAAGTTTCAGAGAAAAAAAAAAAAAAAAAAAAAACCGAGTCTCTCAAAACTCGCAGCAAATTCAAAACTAAGCACAAATCATAATTTACCGCACTGATTAACCAACTAATCCAAATTTTTTTTTTGTTCGTTCGTTTTTTTGAGCTGACCTTGAGCGCGATGTCATTCTTGCGAGCCTTGACAGCAGAGGAGAGGAGCTTCGGGAGCGGATCGGATTCGGAGCCTTCGACCTTCGATGGCCAGGCCTCAGGGCTCTTGTAGCATAGGAAAACGTGGCGGTCGTAGGCGCCGACTGTTCCGGCGAGGTTCTCCGTGAACATCTCGGGGCGTTGGAAGCCGAACTTCTCTTCTTCGACGACGTTGCCGTTGGCGGCGGGGAGAGTAGAGAGGTTATCGGACTCGGAAGCCATGGTGGTAGGAGCTGAAGGTGGAGCTTGGGTTAGGGTTATTTGAGTTGTAGTTGTTGTTAAAGAGCGAGAGAGAGGAAATGAGAGAAGGGAGACAATGCGGTGAGAGTGGGAGTTAGCTGCGGATATGAGAGAGCGAGAAGAGTGCGCAACGCGCATATCATATGGGAAATAGGAAAATGGAGATATTGGGACGCTTTTGTCTTCGGTGCTTTTTGGGCTTTTTGGTGATTTGGGCTGTGAGAAATGGTGACAGGTATTTCGCTGCTTGGGGGAAAAGAAAGAAGCGCGGCTGGCGCGTGGGTAAGACGCGGTTATTGGGGTGGGACTGGGACTAGGACTGGGACTAGGACTAAGAGAAAATAATAATGTAATACTCCTTTTCTTCCGATCTATATCTTTTTATTTTTTTAGTGGGAATCTTCTTTGAAGACTAGATTTTTCAAATTACTATAAATACAAGTAGGGGATATAATGAATCATTATTCTTTAATCTAGCTTTTTCTTTTATGATAGATTTTTTGCCTTAGTTTAAGAAAATTAAGTTTGTCTAAAAATATGATAGAGGGAGATGCAATTTTTCTTCAATTGAATTATAAGAGATTAGATATTTCAATAGATCACCTTCACCACCTTTTAAGTTTCTAATCAGTTTAATAATAAATTAATGACTAAAATGCATATTACACCATTTCAGTTTAACTGAAATTCATAACAAAAGTGAAAAGAATGCTTAAATTGAATAAATTTAAAACTTAAATGACTCAATTAAATGAAAGTAAAATTGGAGAACTAAAATAAATTTCAGTTAAACCTCTTCTTTTTCTTTTTTTTTTTGAGGAAGAATTTCAGTTAAACTTAAATAGTGTCATTTGCATTTTAGCATAAATTAAACAACATATTTGACTATCCATTCTTGATTAAATATGTCATATAATTGTAAAATAAATCACATGATTGTGTACCAAAATATATACAAATAATTTTATAATTTGGTCTGCAAAATTGTAGTATCATATGCCATGTCCTAACCCAAAGAGATTTTTCTTTTCTTTTCTTTTTTCTTTTTTTTTTTTTTTTTTTTTGCTAATAAAATGTTCAAAAATTTTCAAGTACATAATTATTTTGAAATACAAACCATTCTTTTATCTTACACGCATTAAGTATTAATTAAGATAAATGAGAGATCCTTTTCACCTTATTAGAAAATGATTAGTAAAGCACAAAATCTTACAAAAATAGTGGATGAAAATGGGAGCTATAATCTTAATTTCGCAATGCTTTTCTTATCATATGTTTGCACTTTACATCTATAGGATAAAAATTGCAATATTAGTCCCAATAAATCAAGCACCTCTCAGTATTTCTATTGAAACATCTAAGATTTTAATCCCCAAATACCGAGTAAAAAAAACAAGTCAAAATCAATTCTCATCCACTTCAAAAATCCCCTTAATAAGGAAGAATGTTATTTCTATTATTTTAAGCCTGTCATTGTGAGGATGCAACAAAATGAATAACAACGTTTTTAAGACTTTTGTTAGTCAATACAATCAAGCACTTACAACATGGTTAAATTTCTTTAGCATAAAAACTATATAGTTTTGTTTTGGCAAGGACTAACAAATGTGTCATATTTTGTCTTACATTATTGGAAATTACTTCACAGCATATACTATGATATAAATATTAAATTATTGTCTTGTCTTTTATTTTCTCATGGCTTTAACATTTTGATTTGACTTTTCATTCTTTTTTAAGACAACTACAGATATTAGATCATCAGAACTATATTTTAAGAATTGGATAAATACAAATAAATCATAAGGGAAATGAATGATTCTAAGTTGCCTTGTTATTTTGTAAGTGTAAGGCGAATGAATAGTTCTAAGTTGCCTTGTTATTTTGTAAGTGTAAATGGGAATTGAAGTGTAGGGGCAGGTTTTTGGCCCCTAAGCCCAAATGATAAATGGGTTAAGGTCCAAAGAGTCATACACAATGAATTTGTAGAGAGTAAACTTAAAAAACTAGGTCTCAATGAATCAGGCAATGCACACAATGGATCAAAGATATTAAGACAGCAAAGCAAGACAAGTTTAAAGTAAGGAAATCTTTCCTCGGCAAAGTCCGAGGAGAATGATTCTTGAATTTAGTTCTTTTGGACTTGGATACAATTTCAGCTCTTGTTACTACAATGTGTCTCTACATATTTTTTCGATCCCTTCTCCCTAAAGGGTCTTTTACATTATATAGCTCCTTTTAAATTATCTTGGCCCTCCATTTGTTGATCGTCCAAGTCTCTATTTGAGTGCTTGTCCCATCAAACTCCTTCCTAAATCCCTTGTGAGTTAGGGCAGCAAAGGCAGCACTGTTCAAGGGTCTTCTCCACATAAATGCAGCCAAGAGGTTTGGTGGGATGCATTAAATGTAGTAGCAGCCACCATCCCTTTAGTCATGTCAGGGCTAACCCCCTCCCCGAAGTTCTTTCTCTACGGTATGACCTCCTCTGATAACGTGCCACTAACGTGACCTTACTATTTGAGTGTGGAGCCTTCTCGGTATGATAATGGACTCCTCAGCCATGGATACGACACGTGGCATAGGTACCTTATTTAAATTCTTGTGCTCCACATGAAGCATCCTAATTAAATCCCACAAAAAGAGAGCAAATGTCACTAAACATAGTATTATTATCCCGCTCTTCAATTAAATCCCACAAAAACAAAGAAAGCAAATAATTTTTATAATGAAAATATAAGCTAAATGTATAAGGAAAATAAAGAGAAGGGTGTAAGATGTATTCAAAAATTGGATAAAATTTTACACCAAAAAAAAAAAAAAAAAAAAAAAAAAAGAAGCTATAACCTTTTTTAATTTAAAACTTGACCAAAATCTTATGATATTCACGAGATTGAAACTTCTTACCAATATCTTGGGGTCACTCCCAAAAAAATTCTCCCTATAATAATCTAGTGTGTAGAATGGAGGAATTCTATATGTCCAAAGAAATAATCAAATACTCAGAGAAGTCTAGATACTGTCGTTTGTAAAAAAAAAATAATAATAATAAATTGACCTAAATATGTTAAAATTATAGAATTTTTTTTTTTTTTTTTTGAGAAATAAAAATAGAATTTGAATGTCCTAAAACTCCGTAAAAATAAATAAAAATTCTCATTACATCCAGGACCACGGGATCATTTTTAGTCTAGGGTGTACTTGATAACAACTTTTCCAAGCGGTTGGAGCCTCTCCCATCAAATTGGGTCAAGAAGACTGGAAGATTGATCTTCCGTGTACGCGACTACGGGTGTAGTGTGGTCCTACTTCAAAAGCCCAATGAAAGGCGCGTGGAGAAGAGAGCGCGCGTGCAGATACCCATAATAGTGTGAATAGAATCTTTTTGTAGTATTTGAATTTGCTGAAGTGGCCTTTCATGATTGGGCCTTCAATAACCTTTATGAAACAGACAGTGACTTTGGTTGGTCACTCATTGATTGGTTTAGTCAATCCTCCGTTTTTTGGGTAACCTGCGTCATGATTTATGCATTAACAATTGTTTAACTAAAAATTATTTCCTTTCTTTAGAAAATCAATTCCAAAATGCAATTTTTTTTTTTTTTAAAAGAGAGTTTCAACTTATGGCGTCCGCTCCTGATAATTGCTCTTTATTATCAGATCAAAACACCAATCAGCTTTTGGTGTAGGCGGGGATTGAACCCCAGATCTCTTATACAACCATCAGAGACTTTACCAGTTGAGCTAACTGGAACCAACATTCCAAAATGCAATTTTAATTCCACGCATAAAAGAGATTTTTTTTTTTTTTTTTTTTTTTTTTTTGGGTTAAGTAAATTTTTTTTGAGAAGGGGTTAAGTGATTTGAGGCCTAAAGAAACTAAGGCCCGTTTGGTATAATAGTTTAACAACATATTTTTAGTTTTTAAACAACATTACACGTATTTCTACAAACTAATACAAATAACGTTACTAGAACAACGTTACTAAATGACCCATAAAATTTGAAAATGATGGTGATTTCCAATGACATGTTGAAGCACATTCATTCTAAGAGCATACACATTCAGCTATGTAAATCATTTTTTTTTTCTTGCCAAATTATAGGTCTAAACACCCAATAAAGACACAACATCTCATTAGCTAAGATTTGACATTTATTTTTTTTATGTGGAGTTCATATGGAATTTAAAAAAAAAAAAAAAAACCATTAGATTATTTTAATGCCATGTGTCTTGTATTTGGTTTAAAATATAAGGGAATTATAAAAGGTTTAAATGGGACGAGATCCTGAATGCAATAAAACCAAATAAAATTTGTTACAAAACACATATTTACAAACAATCATGGTAGCTTTCATGTTTATAGGGACGGGTGTTGGAGTCCCAGGGGTTGGGGCGATGTTTGAAGTGTGGGCTAGCAAAGGAGAGACTAGGGAGGGTGGTGTTGTGGCCATGGGTCACTTGGGTGGTGGGTGTGAGTGTTTTGGTTGATGGTTGTGGTGTTTTGAGCAGAGAAAAAGGAATAATAAAAAATAGAATGAATATTTTAATGGAGATGTGAAACGATAGAGAGAAAAATGTAGAGTGTATTTTACAATTAAGTAGTTAAAATCTTAAAATAGAAAAAGAAAATGTTTTCCTCAAAATTTAGCTAATCTTCAAGCAATTATATGTGAATACTTTAGTCCCAAGACAACCCATTAGGCACTTTCTTAGCCTACAAAGTAAGATTAGGCGAGTAAATAAGTTATGAAGAAACATAGATTATCAATTAAGGTATACTTAATAGAATATTAGGTGTCAAATACCTTAACATTTTTTTTTCTTATTGTACAATTTCTATCACTTAGAAAATGCATAATTAGCATAACACATAAATCAAGACTCCAAACAAACTAAATTATTTAATCTTGACTCAATAACTAGATTTGATAAACTCAAACTCATGAACTTGAATGTATCTGACTTAAAAAACATGTCAGGTACAAGTCAACATGTTTTTACTCAAGATTAAAAATAAAAATAGATAGAGTCAGTTAAATTATTAATTTTTACGTACATATGTTTCACCAAATTTAGTTAACATAAGTGTAGATAGACTCATAGACCAAACATTAAGAAAAAAAAAAAAAAAAAAAAACAATTTCATTTTAAACTTTTTTTCTTTTTTTGGGGGTTAATTTATAACCAAAACTATCATCCATCTATAAGGGCACAGTTGTTTTTTTTTTTTTTGGGAGAAAATATAACGGCACTTTTGAATGTTAGATAAACAAAGCCATTTATGCCTACTTGCTCTTTCCTTTTGTGGATGTTAGATAAACAAGCCTAATAAGTATGCCTACTTGCTCCTTCCATTGTGCCTTAGTATGTGTGATGTTTTTGGGGATGCCCAATTGCTGACGCATGCTCTTACGAATTTGAGAATTTCAGGTGGGCCGTGGTGGACTTTCAGTTAAAGCTTGTCCAAAACAAAAATCTCTTTGCGTCAGAGGCATCAAGTTCAACCATACCATTCACTCAAAGTGGATCTCAAAACTCATAAGTCAATCACCACCCAACCAAGCTTCTATTGTGCATTTTATTTTAGCCATCCAAATCCAATTTTTACTTTTTCGACAATGTATACAAAAATGTTCATGAATCATTCAAAACTGTTGCATCTATTAGTAGCAATAAACTAGAGGTTGATGAATGTCGATCCGTTCAATTTGCTCACTGCAAGATCCCTTGATTTTTTGGACTAAATTTTTACTTTTTAATGGGAGATACGGCTTATGTTCAGTGCATTTTTGCACTAAATAGAGTACAATGCAGACAAGTGTCCAAATTGTATCATGTCCAGTATAAAAATGCATTGGACACAAGCTTCACCCTTTAGAAGATACCTGCAGCCAGGGGCGCAGCTAGGAATTTTTGTTTGGGAGGGCCAAGTTGCGACGCTAATATATTTATCAAGACAACTCCCACACCCACACACACACATATGTATACACACGCACACTTTTTTATTATATATACATACACATTTTTATTTGATAAGTTATTTATATACACACATCCAACAAAAAAAAAAAAAAAGATCTTAGTATTTTCAATCAAAATCATTTTTGATGGCGATCTTTCATAAAATAAAATTTATTTTTTTTCATTTTCATAGTTAAATTCTTAAAAAGTTTCATTTTAAATACAAATTATTAAATTTTATGCTAAAGTAAGTAAAAAATCTTTCAATTAAATTAATGAAATTTTCAAAAACATGAATGATCCAAAACTTTGTGAAATAAGTTAGGCTCCAAACATATTTAAAGCTACCTTCCTTTAACTCATTATATGGCAACTAAAGACACATTTCATGTGTAGTTTTAGTGACAAAATTTTTTTAATGAGTCAATGACTTGTTAATCGTCACATAACGGGTTGAAAAATATATATTCAAACATGTTTGATATCAAATTTTATCAAATATTTAACAGATATAAAAACACATTTTACAATAAAAAATAAAATCACGCAAAATAAAGTTATATTTCTATAACTATTAGACCAATTATTTTTTTTAAGAGTATTATTGGACTAATTCAAATATTTGGAGGGGGGGCAACTCTTATTTTTGTAGACTAAATTTTGAAAACATAAAAATAATTGTATATATATTTTTAAAAATTTTAAAATTTTGGATATATTCAAACATGTTTAATACCAAATTTTATCAAATATTTAACAGATATAAAAGCACATTTTACAATAAAAAATAAAATCGCGCAAAATAAAGTTATATTTCTATAACTATTAGACCAATTATTTTTTTTAAGAACATTATTGGACTAATTCAAATATTTGGAGGGGGGGCAACTCTTATTTTTGTAGACTAAATTTTGAAAACATAAAAATAATTGTATATATATTTTTAAAAATTTTAAAATTTTGGGGGGGCCATGGCCTCCCCACCCTTATACATGCCTCCGCTCCTGCTGCAGCTATTTATCTTAAATAACTGAGCCATTTGCAACGTTTACATTACATTTTTAAAAATTTGCCATCAATATTTTTTTTTTTTTTTAATAATTCAATAAACACAACAATGGAGGAGGAGAAGATCCAAACATTGATGGATCCATGTTATTAGGCCAATGGCCCCCCAAAATTCTTTTAAAAAAATAGTTACTGTAAATTAAAACTATAAGGTTTCTTTTTGAAAAATTCTTAAATATGTACAAAGTTTTAGAAAATTATATATATTTGAAATGATAAAGACAACGTAGTTAAGTTTATAACACCCTGAATTTCAATTAATATATATATATATATATGCATAAAATTATTTTTTGACTTTCTCAAAAAAAAAAATTTATTTTTTGAAGTATATAATTGTTATAAGAAAATAAAAGGTTGGCTATATTCATTGTAATCTGGATGAAAGAAACTCCGGCTTTCCTCCAAACTCAAATAGCATCTGATGTAGCCTCTTAATCAGTTTAATGAAAGTCTGTCATTCTGGTTTAAAGGAAGAATAAAGTAGACCTTGTAGATAAGTGGATAAGAGAGGTAGCCTATAGACTCAAGCAATGAGCTTTGGTGGAAACTCACTGTGTTTCTTCATGTGAGTCAGATAGATTTTGATTAGACCAGACCAACCTAAACAGGAACGTGCCCACAAGAATGCAAGTGGGAAAAATGGGAAGAATCTTGCAAAAGCAGGCATTTTCAATCTTAAATACTATATTTCCACCAGGACAAATTTAATTTAACAGAAGCAACAGGTGTGTGTAGGAAAGAAAGATCAGCAACTTCATTCCTGATTTTAATGCATTTGCTTTTCCTCATTTTGTTTATCTTGTGCCTACAACTGCAGAGCAGTTACAAGTGCCAATCGAAAGGAACAACCACTTTTTAGCTTTTTTGCAATGGAAGGAAACCATTGAGGCACAATACAATTGAGGAGAGGGGAAACCGGTACAAAGAAGGAAAATGGTTACAAGAATTAAAAGAAATCAATCTCTAAATAATTACCTGAAGGCTTCACATCAACACCAGGCACCTCGGTTGTGGGTGCTTTTGGCTGATCAATGATAGCGGGGAAGTCCATCACAACTGGTTTTGGCACGTCTGGGGGATTTGTACAACGGATGAGTGCCCAATTCACACTTTGAAAGAAAGGATGTTGTTTAACTTCTGTAGCCCCGCGCCTATAAGCAAGACGATGCTGTGGCTCTTTTACAAGTAGACCCCTAATCAAGTCTCTGGCAGCAAAGCTCACAGAAGGTGACTCTGGAAATCTCAAGGGCTGGCCAACCACATTAAATAGAGTAGCCCGGTTCCCAGCTCCCTTGAATGGAGTTTTACCAAACAAAAGCTCATAAAGAAATATCCCAAATGTCCACCAATCTACAGCACTACCATGGCCTTCACCTTTAATGATTTCAGGTGCCAAGTACTCATGTGTACCAACAAAAGACATTGACCGAGCACTGGTGGGTTCAGCGATGAGTTCAGGGAGAGGAGTCACTTGATGACATGTTTCATTCCTTGACTTGTTCTTTTTTTCTTTCTTGGGCTTGCCTGATAAGAAACGTGGTGCAAAACAGGCAGGTTGGATGCAATCTGGCTGCATTACACAAGTTGGCTCTATGCAGGTGGGTTGAACACAGTATGCTGAGTTCTTTGTCTCCAAGCTTAAGTTAGAGGATCTCACCAGAGTTGGGCAGACAGCACATCTTAGAGAGAGGTCAAAATCTGAAAGCATTATGTGCCCATCTTCTCTCACCAACACATTTTCTGGTTTTAGGTCTCTGTAAATGATGCCAAGCATGTGCAAATACTCCAGAGCAAGAAGAACTTCAGCCACATAAAACCTGCAGTGACAGTGTAGATCAATGGGCTGAAAATACAATCAAGGATACATTATCATTTTTTTCTTTAAAATTAAGTTCAGATAAAATTAAACCTTTATCACCATCATCATCAAAACGAACAGTTACCAAGATAGATTGGTAAGAACAATTGTGCCAGAAATCTTGGTTCAAATATCATGTTTTTCTAATTTCTATAACACATTGTGCATTCACTAGAATTATATCAACAAAAACAAGGAAAAAGAAAAAATATTAGCTTTTGTGAGAACCAGGAGTATCGCCTAATATGATGGAATCCTTATTTTTTTTAATTATTCCAATTGTTTTTCAATTTTAAATAGTTCCCCCAGAGGCTACATCCCTAGGAGAAGAAAGTCCTACCAAATATCCTTTTTGGCTCTTCCCCACCCCCACAATCCTTTGGCTATTAATTGAGTTCATTGTTTTAATGACAACTGATAATGCACAAACTTACCTTCTATTTGCTAGCTTTGGCCTAATATTTCAGAACTTAAATATATCTTACATTCATGAAACCTATTCTATAAGTTAAATAATGATAACAGCAACAATAGAAGCGACTTATATGTGTATAGACAAGCCAAACTTAGTATGATGCCGTAGAGAAAGGGAATAATCAGGAGTTAAGTTAATGGAAGAGACTTCCACACAAGAATTAAAGAAGTTAGAGAAAAACAAGAAAATGAGCACTTGTTATGACTGGCCAAATCATCATGATGAAGGAACAGCAAAGGGAAATTAGATAGAGATCATAAATATGGTTGAAGTAGTACCAAAATATAAGGCATAACATCAAGTTCATGCAGGTGACAACTGTTTGTAGCGTGATTCCACTAGGTTGGTATTCTTGAAAAATTGAGTTGTAAGCAGGATTAGTTCAAAAGGAATGTTTATGGCAAAGGAAATTCATGCTTGTTGTTTTAGAAACCTCCTAGAAAAAAAAAATTTTAATTGCATAAGCAGGTGCTATCAACACCAAAGCATTCATAATAGTGGCAAGATCTAAAGATTCACTTGATCCACTAGACAAAATGGACTAGCATGTATAATTAAATTTTACAGTTCTTTAGCTTTCCCCAAGGTTTCTACAGGCAAAGATGACTCCTCTTTCATACCAGCCAAACTATTAGAAAGAGAGAGTCTGTACAAACCACTGAAGTCTGGTGCAAAGTCTACTGAGAAATTTCTGTATTGTTTAAAATAAAAATAAAATAAGAGCGTAGTGAGACCATCAAATGAATCAAATCTAGAGAGACAGGGTTAACTGGAATTGGACTCACAAGTTATTCTCAATTATATTACAAGAACCAACATTTTTATCTTTACCAATAGCAGCAACATAAAATATTTGCCTGAGTGCATGCATTTGTACAAATTCAAATGCTTAAAGCAACAAGAAAAGGAACAGGAGGAGAAAACAATTCCTAACCTGGCAGCATGCTCTGGAAAATACTTTCCCGGTTGTTTTTGCCTGAGCGCATGCAGGTCTCCACCGGGGCAAAACTCCATTACCAAGCAAGAGAACTTCTCTGTTTCAAAATATGAATACAATGTGGGTAGGAATGGATGATCCAGAGATTGCAGTATCTCTCTTTCTGTCTGAGCCCTCAATAGCTTCTTGCGAGCCGCAAGAGCTGATTTATCCATTACCTTCATGGCAAAATAAGTTTTAGTGCCAGTCAACTCTGATAGATAAACGTTGCCTATATCTCCACATCCCAGTCTCTTTAACAATCTAAAATGTTTCATTTCCAACATCCCATTACGAGATCGAACAGCTTGAATTGCTTCCCATCTTATATCATTTGCCTTGTGGGGCTTGTACATGGCACTGCTTAAACTACTTGAGCTGCTCTCATCACTAAGATCACTGCCAGTGCTGCCTCTGTAGATGCTGGTCTTCCTGCTCTCAACAAGATCACAAGAATTAGTAACTTCACCACTTTCAATAGACTTCTCAATGCTGCTTGTGCATTCACTAACTTCCGTGTTTGTGAAACTTTGTTTGGCTTCTGAATACAGGGTGGCAGCATAGAGGCTATTTGGAGGACTTGGACAATAGGTTACCGCCGATTGAGAAGTACAGTGGCCATTCATTTGTTCAGCACCTCCTTTACTTGGAAATAAAACCGAATTTTCAGATTCCGACAGGCCACTTGAATTACAATTCTTTGAATCAAAAATGGGATTATTGATGTAAGATTTCATTGTCACTGCAGAAACCTTCTCCTCATAAGAGGTTCCACCCACTTTACTATCAACATAATTGGGGGGCCCATATTCAGATTTTCCTTTATGTGAATTGTAATAGTTTTTTGCTGTCTTCAGTGATTCTGCGTGCTGCACTTCATCATGGGCCACCTTGTGGGATGGCTTTTGATTAATCACATAACCATTTGGATAGCTGGCTGTTTTCATGGCATGATTATGAACAGTTGCATAGGAAGTGGAAGAAACCACTTCATGTCTAGTTTGTTTCGAAGATGGAGGCCTAGAGGAGTGAGGAGTCTTAGATCTTGAAGGCGGGTTGTTGCCTATTGCCATATTCTGAGTCTTCGAAACTCCATCAACGAGTGACTCCATTCAGCAATTTCAAACAGGCACTGCCACACCAAAATCTAAACTAAGCACAGTGAATTTGTGAGACAAAAACTGACAAAATGATAAGCAAAATAATCCCCCTCACCATCACCACTACCACCACCTTATGCCAAAGCCATTAATAACAAAATCTTAGACTTAAACGTCTATCTATTTTTCAAAAGAAGAAAATCTGTGACAATAACTATGTGGTTGAAACCTAGGCGTGAATTTTAATGACCCTGTATGCAATTTCAAATAAAAATCATAATTAACAGAATTTGCAGAGTTCCATCACACAAATATTTCATTCAATTAAAGAAAATCCCAAAGATTACGGATAGAGCAAGAAACCTATAGCCGACCCGAGGTACCAAGACAAACATAGGTAACCCCAGAATCAAGATAGTGAACTAAATTAATACACACACAAAAAAAAAAAGGTCAAAAAACAAACAAAGTCAACCATCAACTAAATAAAAATGCATTGCTTTGACATTCCTACACCACCATAAAGAAGTTTCTCAATGACCCAGATGGCATTTTTGCTTGCCAAGCAAAAATGTAGTAAAAGAAAAGGAAGGAACTAGAATTTGAAAAAACAATCAAGCTCGAAGCTTTCATTGTTTGTGACCCAAGAAACCCAACACCTCCATTCATTTGGAGCCAAAAAAAGCAACAAACTTGACCTTTCCCCTTCTTTTCTTTTCCCACAACTTCTCAATAACCAAACGAAAAACAAGGCAAGAAACCCCAAAAAAGCAAAGAACCAAAGAATCATAAAGAATGAAAGAAATAAAGGGTACAGTATAGTTTTAGTTTTAGTACAGCATACCTTTTTATCAGAGAAGAAAGAGTACAATGCAGAGCAAGCAATCCTTCATGACAGTTGGAACACAGAGAAAGAAAGAGAGAGAACAAAAAAAACTCACGGAGAAAGTGAAACAACTTTGGGTTGTCTTTGTGTTTCTCTGAAGAAGAGCTTCAGATCTGATCGAAACAAAGAAAGAAAGAGACACACAAAGACAGAGAGAGATATGGAACAATAATAATTACAGCAGCAACAAATTTTTTTTTTTTTTTTTTTTTATTATTGAAAAGGTTTTTTCTGTTATTTTTCGTCGTGTAGCTAATGTTGCTTTTGCATAGGAATGAGATTTTTGTTCAGAGTAAAAACTAAAAACAAACCCAACCACACAAGCAAAGCATAGCCAAGGTAAAATAGCAACTCAAACAAACAAAGTCACTTTTGATTCATGGGGCACCCCCTTTCCCTTCACTCTGTGTTTTATAATGAACCCCTTTCTAAAAAGGCAACTTCTTCATCATGCAAGTAAAGGAAAAAAAATTAACCAAAAATATTTTCAACAATTTTTTATTAAAAAAGGAAAAAAATATAATAGATTCTTTTTATAGTTTTTTATATTTTTCAATAAAAGCTATATCAATTTTTTTTTATAAATAGTATATTAACAAATGTTTTTAGAGCACCCGTTAACCAGACCCATATATAAATAGTTAAATACTAGTAAATTGAAAAAAAAAAATTCTTTTTTATTTATTTATATTTTCTCATAAAATTTGTATCAAAACTTTTCTAAAATAGTTTATTAACAAATGTTTTTAGAGCATTTGTTAACCGAGCACATCAATAAATAGTTAAATACTAGTAAATTGTAAAAAAAAATTTGTTTTTTTTTTTCTTATCCTAAATCACAACTTTCTACTCTAGTATTTTTGAGAGGAAGTTTGTACTCTAGTTGAAAATTAAATCTTACTAAAAAAAATCTATAATATGATTCTAATCTAACTATTTTTATCCCCTCCACAAATAAAATCGACTTTTTCTCTATCTCATTAAAAAAAAAAAAATGCTAACTCTTTCCTCTTCTTCTTTTTCTTTTTCTTTTTTTGAGAAGAACTCTTTCAGTATGTAGTTAGACACAATTAGGTTATTTGACTATTTTCTTCTGGAAAAAAGATTTTTTGACTATTTCCTCAAAAAATAAGAGTAAAGAAAAGCCATAATTAGGCTATTAATTAGAGAAGCATTATGAGAAACCTAAAAAGGGTTAAAAGATTTCTCCCATGTTGTGAGCAACATTGATTATTTGTAACAATCTACAAAATTCAATAGACTACGAACATAATTCATTAAATAATAAAGTGAAAAAGTAAAAAACTATGTTCAATTTATTTTATTATTTTATTTTATTTTAGATTAAATATTATTTGTAGTTTGAACTTTGAACTACAAAGATTTAAACCACACATTCATGTTTCAATACTTCAAGTAAATTTTTGGAATATATCCACACCTCTATGGAATATTATTTTTTAAAATAATTAAATTTTCTTTTGTGATTTCATTAAAGTAAATGAAATAGGTGGGCTTTATGGATCTTTGTAGGGAGCTATATTATCAACTGAAAGACCAACTGTAAAAATGTCACTCATTATTGGTAAAAGGTAAATTAGAGAAGTAAATGATTTCTAAGGTCATTTCACCCATCACTTTCACTATCCACCGAATTCACTTAATGTTTTAGATTAAGGCAAAAATACATTACATCCTCTGATTAGTGGTTTGATCTCATTTTAGTCCCTTGACTATCAAAACTTTCATTTTAAACCTTTTACTATTATTGGTTTGCAATCAAAATGATCATTCTGTTATCTCTGTTAATCATAACAATATCGTTTAGATACATTTATATCAAAAATTGCTTACAATATAACTAAAGAATTAGAAAATCTTATAAAATTTAATATATTATATATAAAAATAAAAAAAAATATACACACCCAAAATTACTCCCTCATCCCCAACAAATTGGTCGCACGGTTGCACCCCCACTGTACACCCCAAGGCCTCTTTGCTTATAATTAAAGATTGTAATGGTCCTCTTATTTTATCAATATAAAGAAAAAAATCTCTATTATTTTTCAAGAAGTGTTATGTCCACAACATTTTTATAGCACTTTCATCGTAGATGATAAGTTGTTATTAGTTTTAATTTGAACCTATCACTAAAATTACTTTTTTTTCTCACCAATAATAATCAATAATAACCTATCACTAGAATTTGTTGTGAAAATATTGTGGATATATTATTTCTCTTATTTTTCTAGTTAAAGAAGGGTGTTATTGCCCTTTAACCAACATTGAAATTCAATCAGTTACACAATTCTGTTTGTGTGTGTGTGTGAGAGAGAGAGAGAGAGAGAGAGAGTTTTCACAACTGACTAGTTAACAAGTTGTTATTGTAGGTAAAAAATAAATAAATAAATAAGTCAATGGTGTGTCAATGTGAAAACCAAATAGATGCAAACCAACTCAATTGTTATGAACAAAAAAATGTTATGAATATTATTGTGTTTATAACTTTATTCTTTTTTTTTTTTAATGTTGTTATTTTAAATTTTTTATCTCTGTTCATTTTTTTTTTTTTTGCCCAAAACGATGTAGGTTTGGATTATTTATAAATGCTAGCAAATAGAGTTGATAGAAGGAATGAATTGATAATAATTTAAAATTTTATAGTGTTAATTATAAGTTTTGATAGTCGAGGGACTAAAATGACAATCGCATCGCATGATACTCAAAGGATGTAAAAAATAATTAAATAATTAAATAATTAATTAGGATAAACTATATTACAACAATGCCAATAAACATGAGTTCTTTTATGTCATCATGAGAGTTTAATGAGCCAAACAAAGTTATTTTCCCAACAAAGGCAATTCTCTTTTTGGCTAATATGAAAGAATAGTAGCACAAATCTTTTCATGCTTTTTAACATGATATGCATTGTGATTGATATATAATAAAGATTTATGTAAGAATGATTTTACACCAATCAGATCTTATTTTTTTTACTAATTATGATAACACTGTATCCTTAATATTTTTAAGAGTCTTTTAGCTTAATATTATAATCTGTTATCTTTTATTAGAAGAACCACATCTTACCGAACTATCGAATCATTAAAAAAAAAAAAAAACTCTCTTTCAGTTTTTCTTAGACACCTCCTTCTTCAAATGAAGACAAGTGTTGACAGCCAAAAAAAAAAAAAAAGTGTTTAAGCATGATAGAAAAAGAGCGTAATAATTTAAAAAAGGGACAGTTAAAAAGAGTGATATATTTTATTTTTGTCTTCTTCAATGTTTTGCTTTCTCCTAATACTTGTTAAGAGAGTAAATTACAAGAATTGGGGTGTCAACTAATACTACTTTTTTATTGGGTTTTACAGCAGTCAAATTCATTGTTTGGACAGAGTAGAAAAAAGATTCATTTCTTTCTCAAATCTCAACCAGTTTTGTAATACCCCAAATTTAATTGGACAACACCATTAACTTGCATGTGGATGCTTCGAATCTCTCTCTCTTATCCACATTTTTTTCATTAAGTTTAGGAATCAAATTCACAGAGACCAATTTAGATTTGAGTTTTTTTTTTTTTTTTTTTTTTTTTTCCCGTACTTGAATGTAAAATATCGATAAGTGAAAATAATGATAAAAAATTTAATAGTAATCACATGGGGATTAAGTCACCGCACCAATACCATTAACTTTTTGATTGGCGGGAACAAGAAGGTGTCACATGTGCGCACGTGAACAGGACCAGTAGCACGTGGACGGCTGTCATTGTTTTGTTCGGCGCATAACATCATCTTGCCCCTACGGTGAGTTTTAAACCCCATCAATAAAAGTAATAAGTAATTATTGAGGGAACCCATATGATGATAAACAATAATTATATCACTATAACCTTTACCACACTCTTCTCCTTTGACAATTGTTTTATGTAGTTTTTTTGGGAGATATTGTTAACCCGTTGTGTCCGTTTTGAATAATTGTTCTTTTATCATTAGATTAAGACATTAGTTAATTTTTGGTTGAATTACAAATCTCTTACTTTATCAGTTGAACTAACTGAAACTCACAATTATTTTATGCAGTTGAATGTGAACGGTAGAAAAAAGTGGTGAATTTATGTGAAAGTGACAGATAAACAATTGCAATTTTTCACATAATAATTATGAGAAAATTATGTGGTAAAAATTGTGGTCTTAGAATTAATTACTTGATGACAAATGACGGCTTACTTTTTAGTAATTCTTAAGGAAATAAATTTGTCCACGTTAAAATGTTAAGTTATACTATAATTTCATATTCATCTATCACTAACACTATTATATATCAACCATTATAATACTACCAAAAAGCTGTTTTAATATAAATAATAATAATAATAAATTTTGTGACACTAACTTATTGACGTCATTTTGATCTCAAGACTACAAGGATTAAGTTAATTTTTGGTATAACCTTACAATTCGAAAAGCTCTCCCAATTGGAAGGAAAAAATCATGCTCACAGATTTACAGTCCCTATCACAAAACAGGCTGGTCTTTCAATCCTTTTTTGTACCAAGGATCATTTTGTGTAATGTTACTACTCTAGCTGAACAAGCTACTAGGATGCCAACCAACCACTGTTAGATTAATCCAAAATTTTTGTAAAAACTCTTGTAATGTTTCCTGGTTTCTTTCCTATGAATGGTATTAAAAAAAATAATAAAAAAAAACCTTACAATGAAAGTATTAAAATTTTATAATTCATTTAAAAAATAGAAGCATCAAGTTTTATCTCGACATCAACCATATATCATATACTATATTATATTCAAGTCAAAGTATAATCATAATCCAAATTTTCTTCTAAGAAAAAATTTAAATTAATTCTTAATAATTCTCTAATTTTACGCCTCATTTCCAGTGTCACATTTATAATACTCAATGTCAAAATCTAGAAAATTAACCACTTCATTATTATTATTATTGTTAAATGTTTTTATACATGAGCACTAAAATTTAACTATCATTAATTTAATATATCCATATAATTATTGATGATAAGGGTTGTAAAAAATGGTTGGACAACATTGTACAAAAAGAAATCAACTCAAAAGTTACCTAAAAAAAGGCTAAAAAAAAGCTATGGATCATAATGCTGGCCACAATCATCCTTTTTTTTTTTTTTTTTTGTTAGAGGTGGTGGTGCCCATATCAATGTTCACTTTACAATTTTTTTACAATGCCGGCAATGGCATCTCTAGAGACATGAGGGGCCGGAGTGCCACGCCAGTGGGACCCACCACTTGTTCTAATCTAGTCTTGTGGCTTTAATTGGGACCCACGTAGGGACTCTTGTATGTAGTGCAGACGGTAGGCACCGAGGGAATACGGTGGTTGGGTAGTCCCTCGTGATGATGACCATAACAAATCCCCTCCCCATATGTTTAGTGTCCCTCATTGTGTGGGTTCCATTCCATTAACTATATAACCTTAGTTTGACCTCTAATTTTATTCCAATCCAATGGACAATAGGGCATTTTTAACGGTTTGAGAGATATGACTGCGTAATTCACTTGGTGCTCGTTGCTCTCACATTTATCATTGATTTCACAAATTTATTTTTAATGTGAAAGAAAAAAACATCATGTTTCGTAAAAAAGTCCACCGAATGAATTGTTGAAGGAATCTTTCCTACTAACGAAATACTATTTATATAAATGTGTAAGTTAACTTATTAGTCAGTATCAGAAATAAAATATAAAATATTACCAAATAATGATATAATTACTTAAATAATAGAGTTTTATTTGTTAAGAAGACCACTTTAACGGAATTTCAAGGAATTTTGAGATTTTTGCATATAGGTGGGGCCATTATAAAGGAGGGGGGCTTTTCCAACCAATCCTTTGCAGGCTTACAACTTGACACGTTTTTTAGATTATGATTAAGTGGTTCTGAGACAAAGATGTCCAGGCTTGTGGTGACTAGTGTCACCAATCAACTAAACATGTTTCAACAATCATTTTCAGTGTGCAATGTACGCTATCATTTTCCCCAGCAAATCCATGACTAACGAAAATTCTCACAAAGCTAGGCACTTACTTTCATGCTTCCTTCCTGTCCTCGAGGATCATGTGCAGCAACTACAACCAAAGTCCTCTTGGTCACTTCACCCTAAAGAGTTTAATTCTGAATGAGTAATAGTAATCTCACTAGCTAGGCTCTCACTTCATGAGTCCTTTCCTCAAGGATCAAGTGCTGCAATTGAGACCAAATTTCCAAGTTTTTGCTAAGAAAAAACTTTCTTTCAATCCAATTAAATATTATAAATCTATATATGTATTTATTACGGTGTTATTTAAAATTTTGAATAACATGACATCTTGAACACAATTAGAGCAAAGAAATAAATCTTAAACCTATATCGAATTCTCTTATTTGAAATAGAGAGGATTGAGAATTTGTATTGTTCTTGGTCACTTTAGCATTAAGAGTATACTTGATTTGTAAAATGGAATGTTTGTGAAAATAGCATTACTTAGGAAACAGATGGGGCAATTGTGATGGGTTGTAGTGTAGCTCAGGCTCAGCATACAAAAGATCCTTAGTAATTCACAATTCAAGAATGGAATGTGGCCCTATGTATTAATTATTGGCAAACAAATCCTGTTGATAGTTACAAAACAGTGTTAGTGAGGTTTGTACATCCTTTTACAGTTACAGGAACAAAGCTTATTGCAATCAAGTCCATAAAGGGGTTGAGTCCTGCTGTTTGAATCCCAGAAAGACAGATAAGTGGTGTCACTTTGGTCCAAAGGTTAGGTTAGAAACAGGGTTAGTTGGGCTGGTTGGTGGGTGATCTAATAAACTAAACATACTAAATGAATATGGGTAATACCATTATGATTTACAAGTATAAGTGTTGCATTAAGTCATTAACTTAAAGCTTCATTGCACAGTTTTTTAGCTGTTACAACTAAAGCATTAAGATGCAATTTAAAAGAGTGGTCCTGTACAATCTAGTTATACAAAGCCTAATTTTTATATATAATGGAAGTTACTCATAAAATAGACATCAAGATTGTTCTAGTAAACTTTCTAAATACAAATTCAGGATGTATCTCCCTGTTGACAAAACATCAAGTCTCTTCTCACTTGGTTCATACTTGCCCTTTCGAAGCTGGTATCGATGAGTTACAGCTGAAATAGTATAGGCTTGGCCTTCTATTGTTACACTCTCTCCACATTGCAAGTTCTGCAACAAACAAGGTGCAATTGAAATATACAGCTAAACATGGATACCCTGATTGCAACATTTTGTTCAGCTGTTTATTCATTCAAAAGCTATGCTGGGCCTACAGATCCATGAATACATCAATAACAGCAACATTGACAACATGACAGAACAGCAAAAATTTTGTTGGGTGTACATAAAATTTAAGGGGAACATCTTTTGCTAGTTATCTACACTTCCAATTCACATAGAATGGCACTTGAAATTTACAGTTGATTAAGCAAATTCAATGCCACATGGGACCATATGTCTTTCCTGTAACATGTTCTGGCATTGAAGCATTAGTGTTGAAAGAAGGAACCAACATATATTCGTAAATGCATTCCTCATATCTTTCAAACTATCACAAAATATGCAGACAATAATGTATGTGCTAGAATTTTCTCTATCCTAATCCAACATGTTATGCTGTCTTCAGTTCTTTCACTATCTCTGTCTCTCTGGGATGACCCCAGTCCCAGCCATGAAGCTCACATGGCACAAAAGGAATATTTGCATGATCTTTCTCCCTCATCTTTCTCTTTACCTTTGGAGATCTATTATAGAGCAAGCAAGGACAAGGTGTGTTATAGACTAGCACCGTTATCTATAATACAACCTTCAATAGATTTCCTTATCATCCATTAAAAAACAAAATTTAAGTTATTTAAATAGCTAATCTAGCAGCATCTTTTCTTGGGACCATTTTGCTACGTGGAGTACATCCTTCAAACCACATTAAAAGTACTCTAAAGTCTATACTTGTTTGGACACCTTTCATTGCCTTTCACTACCAGTGTAAACCTGCAATAATGCAAATTTAAAATCTTTTTTTTAAGCATCAGTCAATCAAATATACATGTGGCCAATCTTGACTAGATTTTTGCAGATTCATAGGCAACTCCAACATTTTGGGACTAAGTTTTGATTGTTCTTCTTGCTATCAGTCAATCAAAAGTGTGTTGCATCAATGGAATTGTGGATGAAAATCAAGTACTCTCACTGTGCCTCTATTTATTTTGCAAATTTGACCAACAACACTTCTATACACTTAGCTGCATGCAACAACAATTCTTTAACCAAGTTTCTTGTAATAATTCCAAATCACATTTCTTTGTTTCTGTCATACGTAATTTAATCTGATTCCAATAATGCTTGGCCTATTTTGACATTTGGCATGTGATAGTTGACCAAGTTTCATAATTCATACTGCACATGTGATTATTGATTTTTGTATAACCTAGCTAGTATGCTCCTAAAAAGCCTACTAGAGATGCCCATCTATAGTGTATTATACAAGTTACTTGCATTTAATTATCTCCTAAATAACATATAAAAAAATTTATTAGAAAAGGGTAATGTCTTGCCTCTAAAGTTAATTGATGTAAACATCCTTCTTTTGTGAAAGATCATTCATAAACACGCAAACTGATGTAGAAAATTAATAAACATTTCAAAGACATCCATTAGTCCTAACACATCATATACAGGTACTTATTGACATCCAAGACGCCAACAGCAAATGCAATCCTTTTTCTTTGTGGCTAAATTAAAAAAAGGGTAAGATGCGACAGCTAACATTGGCGACCTATCTGGGCACAACCATAATAGCACTCCACCCGCTGAGGAACCAATGCCTAATGGGGCTATAGCTAGAGTAAAGCTATAGTTTGGACTCAATCCCATATAGGATATATGGTTTTAGGCAGTACGTGGCAATTTAGCTATATCCAAAACAATAAGTATAAGAATACAACATTTTTCACCGCCGTTAATATGACATATTGTAATTGATGCCTATCAAAAGTCGTATAAATAGTGGGCCTAGATAAAAATCATGTTACTCCAATCACAATTGGCCATGTCAGCAGTTGTGAAAAAAATTGGCCCTAGCATTACTCTGTCCAAAATGATGATAGTAAGTTGTAGTTTTAACTTTTAACACTAAAATCTGAATGGTAGATATCATTATATCTACTTTACCATTGTAGTTCTTTCATTTTGGATTGTATGTACCAAATAAAATAATAATAAATAAAAATCATTTCCAAGCTGTTAGTCTAAATTAATAGCTAAGAATTATAAAAATGAATGAGAATTTGATTATGGAGATTAAAAAAAAAAAAAAAAAACTAAGAAAAATAATTATAAATTAAAAAATAATAATAATAAAAAGAAGTAGAATAGATACTAAGAATAGTGGGTAATTACAGAGGGGAAGCAACGAATGCCAAGGTTCTTGGGCGGAGGCGTAATTTCGATGACTTTATAAGGGTGGTTGTTATCTCTGTTTCTCTCTTTCTTTCTGCAAAATACTTGGAGTTGGGGTACCTCTCTCTGCTTTTTAAAATATATAAAATAAAATAAAAATTAATTAATTAATTATTTAAAAAATAAGGAAAAATTGAGAAGCGGAATGTAACAATAAGATATTAAGGAAAAAAAACCTAAGAATTGAGTTGCGGAATGAAATCTACGTACCTTTTGAGATGCACCTAGGCCCAAGTTCCACGACACCATTGCCATTCTCTCTCTCTCTGAGCATGAAAGCCACAAAAAATAGAAGATTTTTCTTTGTTATTACACGACAACGTTTACTGATTTCGAGGAAGTTTATTTGGAATTTTTTTTCTTGTCAGGAGTGGCCCATGGGCTACTGACTTCGCAGCCCAAGTTCAGTCTCTAAACTAAAATGTATTGTCATTTCGGGCTTAGTTTCTGGAGGATTATTATTTTGAAATAAATTCTTTTCCACATTGTATGGTATGGTATTTAGAATTGTCCAAAATATTTGTTTGTATGGTATTTAGAATTGTCCAAAATATTTGTTCAATCTAAACCGATCCACCGAGATTTGAGTGGTTTCGATGGCAAAAGGTGGTTGGCCACGACTTGACGTTGGTTTGGATAGTATTTGCGTTTTGCCACGGCAGGCGTTTGGCCTTTATGTGTGGGTCTCGTACACTGTTCACAGGATCCGCAAATATTTATTTTAGCAAATTTTTCTTTAAAACTAGATCTCACGGCACTATTTACACATTTAAAAATTATTTTACTACAATGTTTTCAGTTTTCAATAATAAGCGGTATCCAAACAGACTGAATGGTCAAGATCATGGTTCTTCGCACTTGATGGCAGTTTCTGCTATTGTTCACCCAAAGCGGTTGACTCAAAGTTTTGGTTTGAGCCCTAGACCAACTTGGCTCAAGCCTAATGGAGTATTGAGGAATTGCTTGAAATAATTTAGTTATATATTGAACAGAGAGAATAAATTAATATGTAGGAGATATAATGGGTCCGTTTGGATAGAACTTATTTTGCTAAAATTGAAAATTAAAAACTGAAAACACTGTAGCGAAATAATTTTTAAATATGTAAATAATACTGTATGATCCATTTTTAATAAAACAGTTGCTGAAAAGTGTAATTTGTGGTACCTGTGAACAATGCACAGAAACACTGTTCACAGTTGACTTGTCAACAATTGCGGGCTAAACAAAAAAAAGAGAATGCGTGAAACGCGAAACGTAGCCGTGGACGTGGAATCCAAAGTCCAGACACATGCATTATATAAAACATTTATTAAATTTTCATTACAAATTGATGATAATGATCTCTTGTAGATTGTGAATGCGAAATGAAGGACCATCGAATTCCTCCTTTCATGATAGGTTTCACGATGAAAAAAAAAAAAAACAAAAACAAAAACAAAAAGGCACATTAGTTAGTAACATAATTGTGGTAAAAATATAGAATTTGCAAATACTCACACAATATACATTCGCAACAAAGCTCAAAAAAAAAAAATTTATATATATATATATATATATACACATTCGCAACAAATATATTGCAAATATGAGAGCAAAGCTATAGTTTTAACCATCACTTGCCGTCTTTGTTTCTGTAGTTCTCGAGTATCACATCACATCCCTAGCCTCACAATCAACAAGTTGCAAATGCGTTTGGATGTGGAAACTTCTGAAAGCCAAAGACACCGCTTCACGTGCAGCTATGACTTATGTTCTTTCAGCTCACCCTTGTATAATATACTACAGTTTTAAACATCCAACCTAGCCGAGTAGCTGAATTTTATTTCTAATACTTTGTTGATAGCATAAATTTATCAAATCAATACAAAGGCTACAATCATGCTATGCCTTTACTAATAAGTCACAATCTTGAAGGATTAAGATGCATTCACACCCAGATCCAATTCAGCCAGAAGACCAGCAGGAACATAGTAAAGGTTAAACTAACTATGGTTGAGATTTGTTCCATTTCCATCATAGAAGCTAATGTAGTCAGGGTTGCAATGTAACAATCATGTCGAACAGAACAATTCTTAAGTCATAGAAAGCAGCTAACATATCAGAACATTGCATTTTATGAAACAAGGTCAGCTACCCATGTAAGACATATGTTAAAGAGTTGACATCCGAAGAATTATCACCATGAATGGCAAGGTCTAGCCACTTGTGTCCATGCAAAACTGAAACAATAAGTCTAGATACACAACCAAAACTTTTTTCCTGAGTGCTGAGGTGACAAGTTGTGATTGGTATACAAAGGAGACAATAATCGGCTACCTCAAATGTTGTGAAAAAAGTTATGAATTTGTTGTGTCTATGGCATTGTTGGAACTAAAATGATTCGCTAAACATAAGAAATAAATTGAGCGCTACCTTAACTAACAAGAATGGTCTGCTAATGAAAATGAGTAAACACAATGTTAAGAAGATTAATTGCCACTTATGTCTGCAGGTACCATTTCAAGAACCAGAGATAATACAATCATCTGCACAATTTGCAGCTCATTAATGTCGACCAAATGAAAAGTTAAAATCAGATCTTTTATCTTGCACTACTAGTACAGAAGGGTAAAAACATTCAAAACCACCTCCTCAACAAAATAAAAGAATCCGAAAACATAAGCTAACCAACTTGAAACTCAATGCTACAAACTGAGACAGGTTCGCATTTTTCCGTACACTTATAAATTATAATCCTAATATTCCTCCTCCAATGACTTCTACCTTGAATAAGGATGGTATCGACTACCACTCCCTGCACCACCACCATACCCCCCTCTACTCCCATAGAAGGAGGCACTACCCCCTCCATAGGCACCACCAAGACTGGCATCATAACTACTCCCATAGCCACCACCAGCAGCACCACTACCACCACTAGCATATCCCCCATAACTCTCACTAGGTCCACCATAACTGCCTCCTAGATCATAACCTCTGCTAAAGCCTCCTCCTCCATAACGACTCGAGTATCCTAGATAGGGCTCTTCCCTGTAAGTTGCCATACCACCACCAACACCATATCCTCCATAACCACCAAATTCACTTCCACCATAACCACCATAAGCGCTGCTCCTGCCACCACCATAGGGTCCACCTGATCTATATCCACCACCACTGCCACCTCCAAAGCTACTGCCTCCGAATCCACCATAACCACTATCTCTGAACCCACCACTAAATGCGGGCCTAGAATCATTATAACGCCTGGATGGGGCAGGTGGTGGGTTTGGCTTCTTTGGCTCTGCCTTTTTTATTTCCACCTACAAGAAAGAAAAGTGAACCTAAATTACAATGCTTCATAATTGATAAAGGGTTGTATTCAGTATGAACAACAGCGTATGTGTTAAATAATTCAAGAATCTTCTTATCTTTCGTATGGTTAGAAGACATAGTATTAATTAGATTAATCACAGAAGAAAACGATATCCTTAGTTTCACTTACCCCAACCCCCACCCCCCCTCTTTTTTTTTCTAAATTCTAAATTCCTTTTCTCCTGTTCTTTCATCTTAGAACTAACTTTCTGTATAAAGTCCACATTATGCATCACTTCAACAGTGATAACAACACATCTGGAGCAGTAGAATTTATTAGAATATTTCTAAATCTGAAAGTAGGCTCTAAAGTAAGCCACCAAATAGTGCAAATTTTTTTGGAAATACTTTCATTAACATCATCCATCTACTGAATATTTTTTTAAGGACTACAAAAACAACAACATTGTTGGCATATAAACTATATAAAAATTTTAAATTATGAACTCTACACCAAGCACCATGCTTGCTGGATGCCAAAGAATAGAGTGATAGCTGATATGGAAAAAAAAAAAAAAAAGCTAAAGAAGATATAGCATAAAGTTAACCAATAATGAATGATTAATACACCAAAGTACTTCTTAAGAAACCCACTCAGTTTGGCACATAACTAATAATTAAAACATCCCCACTTAGAGTCTGTTTAGATACCGTTTATTTGCTGAAAATTGAAAACTTATTACTGAAAACACTGTAGCAAAATAATTTTTAAAGGTATGAATAGTGCTATGGGACCCAAAAATATATGGGTATGCGCATTTTGCTGAGTTGGTGGTCCCATGAACAGTGCCATGGGACCCCAAAAAAAGGCCAAACGCAGCTGAAATTTGTTTTCAGTGCTGTCCAAACTCACACTTAGATGTTAGTTTATGTTTTTTTTTTTTTTTTTTTTTTTAATTTATTTTTTATAACATGGAACCTCACCAAGGGAGGGAGGACACTTTGGGCCAATACCTGGGGAGTAAACCACAAATACACATCCACACCTGCCAAAAAATTTATGTAATCATTCAAGTAAAAATAGATGCATCTTTTTCACTTTTTCAAAAAAAATTTAGAAGTCCTTTGCAAGCTCTGTATGAGGCCCTTTGGGCAAAAACTTGCATTTGAATAATAATAGACTTTGTTTGTAATCTAGTAACTAATATGTTATGTGTCCCCTAGCTAGTAATTACATCATACAAAGGCTGGTTATAGAAATAGGGACAATATCTTTAAGAACATACAAAAAGGAAAAATAAATGTTCATTTTAGTTAGCACTCCGCTCACCTGAGCTCCTGCCAGCTCCAGTCTGTTACCCCTGGACAAGAGATCATCAACTGCTTGCTCTGTGTCAAAGGAAATAAACCCAAACCCACGAGAACGACTGGTGGAATGGTCCCGCATGATCTGGTGTTCCTTGACCTCTCCAAATTGCGCAAAGAAGTCCCTGAACTCATCTGCTCATTTGAAACAAACACATAGCTCCCCTTTCAGAATTAATATGCAAACAACCTTTATATTCACAAAAACAAAATTACCACAAAACTATAAAAGAAACAACCTTCATTCACAGTTGCAGGAATCCCACCCACAAAAATCTTCTTAGTCCTGATATCCTTAGACCCAATGGCTCCCTTCGGGATGGTCCGCTTAATTTCCACCTACATGCCCCCCAACATCACATCAAAAAACCACTAAAATCAAATCAACAACTAAAGCAAAAACAACTAAATTCTAGCTCAATATTGACACGATTAAACAAGAACCCTACTTGTTTCCCATTAATAATATGGGTATCCTCAATGACTTTATCAACCACAGAGGGTTCTGCATAAGTCACAAACCCAAATCCTCGGGGCTGCCCAGTCTTCCGGTCCTTCATTATCACAGAATCAATAATATCACCATATTTACCGAAGTGCTTGACAAATTGTGCTGCATAATACAATTACAATCAAAAGAAGAACCAAACAAAAACTCATAAATGTCCCACTAAAAATCAACAAAACTTGCATAAAAAATTTAAAAAAATAAAAAATAAAAAGACAAACACTATTTACACCTTTTAAGTTTAGGATCGCTTCTAAATCAGTATTACAACAATGTCAGTGTGCCCCTTCCGTCAACATCTGCTAAACCTTTTGCTTTGGTAGGTTACACATGCACTCACCTTCCATGGCCCCCACCTTAAATTTATAAGGGGAGGAAGTGCTGGTTGAGCTAGAGGTAGTTGCCAACATCCGTTAAAACTTTTCTTTTAACGAACCCAAAAGGGACCGGCATGATTATTGGTGAAAATGTGATGCAACATAAGAAAAGGGGCACATCAACATGGCGTAAATTGCGAGTTTTGAAAGCCAAGACAACCAATTTAGACACGAACCCAAACTTAAAAGTGGTGTAAACTGCATTTGAAACATTACAAGAAAGCATCATCAACTATAAAAATAACTAACCATCAGTTGTCTCTCGCGCTAAGCCCCCTATAAAGATTTTTCTGCAACAAATTACAAACAGATCAAAAACACACTAACAAATTATTATCCACACAAGTAATTAACTTGAACTCAAATACAACCTTCTTACTTAAGTTCTTGAAAATTTTTCCTTTTCTTTTACTCTCATCTCAATTATTCCTAACAAGTACTTGATTAGCGTGAGCATTAAACAAACAATTAAAATCAAACACAAATTTCCTTCAGTTCCGAAATTTTTTCTTTCTTTTTCCTTCCATTTTTTCCCCTAAAATTTTTTCCCAATAATCAACAAAGTATTAGAGAAACAACGAGTAACTGAAACGGTTACACACTAAGTTTTTTTTTTTTTTTTTTTTTTTCCAAGATTTGGATGATTTTTATTGTTGTAGATAGATTTTCTTAGGAACCAAACAGAGCTTAAAAATTGAAAAGTTTAAGAGAGAGGAGAGAGAGAGAGAGAGAGAAACCCGGCGCTAGCTCCGTCGGAAGAGTGAGAGTGAGACTTGTCGTTGATGATATCGTCGTCTTCTCTGAGGTCAGAAGACTTAACGTCGTTAGGTTCTCCGTCGAGGATAGCTTCGTTGGCTTGAGAGTCCATTTGGAAGCTAGCTAACGATGATTTCACGAATTCGAAGAAGAAGAAGAAGAAGAGAAAGAAAAATTGGATTTGGGATTTGGATTTAGGAGTGCCCTAGCTTGATAGCTTTTAGCTTTAGAAGAGTCAAAGAGAGAGAGTACAATGAATGAAAGAAAGCCCTAAAACTAAAACCCTTTTTAAGCTATTCCTGCTCTCTCATTGGCTGGACACAAACGGCTATCGGGTTAAGTGTTCTACTTCTTCCGACCTTTTAAACCCGACCCATACTATGAGTATTCCAATTAAGTCAAATAGTAAAATCTGTTACGATTGTATAAGGGATTTGGGATTCAATTTTTACATACATCAAAAACTGATTAGTATCTTGGTATGATGATAAAGAGCTATCATCAAGTTTTTTATCCTCAACTATTGAAATATAAAAAATTATAGATATATCAAATTAGTTATTTTATAACTTATGTTAAAATGGAGCGTTTTGTGGTTTTATTAGATCTTGTCGCGTAAGCAATAATTATAATGAATAAAGATAAAATTACAAAATAGTTTACTTGACGTATTTATATTTCCTTTTTAGCACTAAAAATGAAGTTTTCAAATTTCAAAGACTAAAATATAACCTTACCCAAAATTTAGGAAACAAACGTATATTTTTAGTTTTTTTTTTTAGACAAATTACATCAATCTTCTTTGTGTAATGAATATATGCAACCTCAATCTTTTAAGTTTCATAGAAGTAAAAAATGATAATTATCTTTAATTTTGTGAAAAGCGCAATCGGTATAATGAAACTCTAATGGTTATTTTTGCCTATTAGTCTATTTTTGTGGATTAACATGTTCTTAGTTAAGCATTAACATTTCTAATCTGATGCAAGCTTATAGATGAAATCCCTATTTTGCCTTGAAGTTATCAAATTTATGTGATTTACTAAAAAAATTATGAATGCTCAATCATATACTTTAAGGACAAAATAGGTATCTCACCCTACTAACCATACCAAACCTAATTCGAGTCTACATGAGCAAGTTCTTTCATTTGTTCAATTATCAATGAGTCACGATTGGGGAAAAAAAAACACAAATGAATATTCGATAAGATGTTGGGTTTACTAAAATCCACTTGAGTAATCCTAACTTAACCGAATTTAATATATGCATGTCTTAATTTTGTTGGATGTATGTATTCTCACCCTCACACGTGGAGGATTTGTTTAGATAAATATAATGTTATTGTGGGGGTAAGGACTCAAATTTGTATATAGGGCCTTGGGCATTGGGCCTTGGCTGAGAGAGTGAGTAGTCCGAGGACGAATGAATGGTAATGAATGGTTCAGACTTAGGACTTAATAAGCAAGATATAAATGGGAAGATAGTCCGAGGAGAAATATCTCCTTGGATAAACTAAATATAGATCAAATATAGATCCTAGTGATCAAAGTGGCCTTCTAGGAACCTCTAATGATAGGGGCGTGCACCATAAACGTACAAGAAAGATAGGAACTCATAAATATCTAAGATTGAATGCACTGCAGCTACTTTTCTAGCCTCATTTATGTGGAGAAGACCTCTGAACAGTGTTGTCTTGGCTACCACAACTCACAGAAAGCCAAAGAGAGTGTCTAATGGGGCAGGTACTCAAATAAGGGCTCAGATGATCAACAAGTGTAGGATCAAGATGGTCCAAAGAGAGCTATATAATGTAAAAAATCCTCAATGAGGAAAAGGTATGGAAAAATAGAGAAGAGGCACTGTAGCAATCTAAATTGCACTTGTACTATGTTTAATCAATTTATATGAAAACTCACCTCCTCGGACAGTGAGTTCATTCAGCTCTATGTTCCTTATTCTTGCTTAATCATCTTCTACATTCATACTAACCATTGTTAAATTCATTAGTGCCTAGTTCTTTAACCCACTCTCTACAAATTTATTGTACTGGGTTAATTGGGACAACATCCCATAAATCTTGAGTTTGGGCTACAAAACGTGTCTCTACAATTATCTTATCTCTCTTTTTATTTTATTTTTTTAAAGGAAAAGAAATCACTAAAAATTTCTCTCCTAATAAGTTAAATCTCTATCATTTTAGAAAGCATCACATTGTTGTCAAATCTTGTGGGAAAACATTGAATCTCATCGCTTCTGCTAGCCTTAGTTTTAATTGATTGAGGTTGAGTTTGGATTGCACTGAAAAGGAAAAAAATTTGTGTTTGGCGTTTTTTCTGTGGGTCCCATGCATTATTCACGAGACCTACAAGTACGAAAAAATACAAATGTTAAGTTAAAACTAGGTCTCACGGCACTATTTACATATTTAAAAATTATTTTGTTACAATATTTTCAATTTTCAACAATAAGCGGTATCCAAACAGGCCTTGAGCAGAAAATTTTAGGATTTCAGTCGCCATTGATATCCTCATTGACTGTCGCTACGAGCATAGAGTTGAGGTTTAGGTCCAATTGAGAATTTGTAACTCTCTCATGGAATTTTTTGTTGTTGTTGGTACTCTTGGATCTAGTTTATTAATTACATGTTTTTTCTTCCTATTTGTGGATCATTTTTTTTTTTTTTTTTTAATTTCCAGATCTAATGTATAGATATTTATTGGATTTAAAAAAAAAAAAAAAAATTCCATCTATGGGTAGATCTGATTTATAGATTTAGCTTGAGTTACTTGTGGAATGGATTTAGTTTGAGTTACTTGAATTATTGACATGTTTGGGAGAAAGGATATAATTAACTCGATACTCTAGACTACGATCACCTATTCACTCAAAATAAGGAGAAATTATATATTTCTCTGGTAGACCACGTCACTTGTCCACCATTCCACTAAAAAGCACCCACTTGTTTAAAATTGCTGAGTTAGTAATCACTTTCTGTTTAAAAAAAATTTTTAACTCAACAATTTTAAACAGGTGTGAGTCTTTTAGTAGAATGGTGATCCACGTCACTTGTCCACTATGTAGACCTTATAATTTCTCCAAAATAAGGGTGCGGTTGATTTCAAGTTGACATGTAGTCCACAAATGGTTCTTTATTGTGGAGTTCAAAGTTCAAAAAATGGTGGGGAAAGGGCAACAAGCAAAATCCACTTCATTGCAAAAATTCTCACCAACTATTAAGTTTGAAAAGTAGATCAGCTTTGCACATGATCGAAGAATCAACGTTTGTTGCTTTTCTTTTTCATACTTAAGTTCCTAACCATTTGTAATAATACAGCAAAATTTTGATGGGCACTTTGCCGCGTTGTACAGGAATTTACATGTGAGAGAGAGAGAGAGAGAGAGAGAGAGAGAGAGAGAGAGAGACCCTTCTAATCTAGACCCTGACAAACCATACATCTACATTGTATTCTGTAGATTAAACCTCCTCCTTCCCTCTTGCCTGTAGTATGGAGTTTCATCTATTGTTCTTCTTACATAGTCAACAAAAGGCTGAGGTGTTCGAGGAGACTGTTCATTCAAAACAGCAGGGCTGCCACGAACAGGGGTCATGGGTGCTGGGACAGTGGGAGTAGCAGGAGCAGGAGCAGGAGCAGTGGATGTCTGAGATCTGCCAGGCCTGTCCAAGTAACAGATGAAGATGGCCGCTGTCAATACCAATAGCACAAAGCACCCAACCACACTTGCCCAAAGGGTTTTATTTATGATAGTTCCTGATACCGCTGCTCTTTCTACAGGTTGGTAGGCAACATCTATTTCCACTCTCTGACCTGTAAAACAGGCAATAAAGATGTCAATTTGGTCCATATTTAAGAAATCCACTTTGCCTCCCTCAGAGACACTTTCTTGATCGCTAAAAAAAGCAAAGACGTATCATGATTCAGAATTAGGTAGACTCACCATTAGCTGGGAGCATGACGATGATTTTGTCTTTGAAACTTTTTGTTCCTAGCACTTTGATCTGGAGACGGAGAATAGAGATGATCAGTCTAAAAATGAAATGATTTGTTGTATTTTATTCAGCTTTAGAGATGAAACCAGCACACTAATTATTATACTGTAGTCCTGCAAACATAGAGGAGGAACATTAGGACTTTGGACAATGTGCTTCCCAATATTAGAGTTTGTGGTTGTTAGGTTGATGTACACATTGTTAGCCTATTTCCTAATAACTTCAGCTTTTGAGATGAAATAACTAACATTGTATTAAAGCCCGGTATGATTCATGAATCTTGTGTTCAATACTAAACCCCATTTCAGTTTCAGTTACATTGTTGCTTCGGTTCTAAATGTCCAAGGCCTGCATTTTTTTTGTTCAATGTTGTTGGGTAGGCCAGCCTGTGAAGGGGGCCTAAAGAGTTAAAAGTGTTCTTGAGCTTGATATACATGTTGGCCTATTTCCTAACAGATTCAAGCTTTTAAGATTGATGATTACAAATATTTGCATTGATTTCAAATTTAACTTCATCCTTTTTATACTCTCCTAATTAAATTTCATTCTCTGAAAGAACTTCATAACAGAAGCCATGAAACCTTTTTATTTCTACAAGACATTTAAACAATTTCTGTAAAGTGTGACAGTTTAACTTGACTAGTAATAATTACTCATCAACAACACTTTCATTATAAGCAAATGCATTAAATGAAGCATAATGCTCACCTCATACTGTGCCCGCCCACCAATTCCAGATTCTTCTCTATAGATGGGGCTGATCATGATCTGATCCTGATTGTGCCAATGGATTTCGACATCTAAAATGAGACAACCAAATAAGTCATTGCAGTACTTATATCCAGTTACCAATTCTCTCCCTCTCTCTTTTGGGGTTTTTTTTTTTTTTTTTTTTTTTTTGGGGGGGTGGGGGGGGGGGGGGGGGGTGTGGGGGGTGGTGGGAGGATAATATTACAAGAACCCAAACCCATTGATACTCTACCAAAGCTTATCAAAATTAATGTAGATATAAATTTATTATGTCTGTATACGGGGTCACTGAAAAATAAAGACATCTTATTTCATCCATTTATAGGCTCCTTGAACAAATAATATGAATGGTGCAAGTAGATATGTATGCTCCAAACATGCCATTAGGAATCCATGATACTTATAATGACAAGAATAGGTCTCAACCACTGTAGATGGCTAGCACGGGAACTCCCCCAAAACCTAAGTAGACAAGGACATTATATTTTTGAACAAACATTATGGATGATGCACAAAAGGGCATATTCAAAATCCCCGCTCATCAGTTTGTGACGAGTTTAAATGTTGAAAGTTCTGCTGACAATCTGAAAGTGTAAATTTAAAAATCACCATGCATGCGCTTCTTCTGGAAACTTATCATAAACATAAATTCTGGTTCATGCAGTAGTGTTTCTAAAATAAGCATCCTCTTCCAATGATAATGAAGGACCCAGCTAGCTTTGTGGTAAAATCTTCATGGGGGGTAGAGAAACGGGGTGAACTTGCACCTTCTTGGCTCATAGGCCTTGGCTTAGGTAGTGAAAGTCTGTTGCAGGTCGTAAGGTTCAAATCTTACCACCGAAGGAGAGAGAAAGAGAGAACCCCCACCTCCATCAGGGTGTATTATGGGTAGAGAAAAGGCTCATGCCCACACATGCACACATACACAGGGAAAAATGTCTGGCACTGTACCTGTATTCCCCAAGATGGTTATGATTGTCTTGTTAGAGCCTGGTGTCAGATTCAACTGCTTTAAATTCTGAAACATTAAAAAATTTGCATCATCATACACTTCTAAAATTCAGTTGGTTTAATATTAAAATTGAAACACATTATTTGCAATATCATATAATAGATCAGATCACAGGCATTAAACAGAGCACCCCAAATTTAATCCAAAAACAATTCAATGAACTATCTACAGAATAAATCTTAAGCCTCCTAGCCAATCCCATACTGAAGTCACATGTTCATGAACTTATTGAGGACAGGACCAACGGTCATCTGAACTGATGGGTGGTGATCAAGGTGCCTTGCTCAAGATTTATTCTTCCCTTCCTGCCCCAACCAAAAAGAAAGGCAAGCTGTATGAATAAATGTTTACCTTGCCCATTTCTAATACCGAAAACCCTCCAATAAAAAGACCAGATGCAGATCCCAAGGCATATTTAGCTCCTCTCATTGATGCACTCATGGAAACAGATATATCTGGTTTCATGTCCTTTGACTTGGGTATAGAGCGTACCAAGTGCTCTGGTGAGTAAGGGAAAAAGAGGCAATATGAGCTGCCAGTGTTAAGATCCACCCATGGCTTTGCATACCTTCAAGCCCACAGACAGAAAAGAATATAAGCAGATGAGAAAACTTTCTGGTAAATTAGCATACAAAACATACAAAATTTTAAGAAACATACCCAACAAAAGGAGGGTCCACAATACAGTCATATGGGACTTCCTCACTGTTTCCAAGAGGTCCAAAGTTGTTGCCGTAAGCATTACTTTCATAATAAAGAGAAAAAAGAAAGGGATTAACCGAATGTCATCACTTATATGAATCTATCTACAAAAGTGTGCTAGTAAACTGAATACCAAGTCTTCACAACATATATAAAGTATACAACATATCGACGACAAAGATTAAGGGTGATGGAGCCATAACCTTCAAGATAGAACAAAATTTTCATCCAAACCAATTTAAAGGAGTCTTCTCGAAAAAGATGACCATCCACATGTATTTTTTAATCGCATGATATATTAAGTCATTTAAATAAGTACACAATAAATTTCAGATTTTTTTTTTTTTTTGGGGGGGGGGGGGTGGGGGGGGGGGGGTGTAATTCTAGCCATTACAGGTGTGCGTGTTAGATTAAACTCAGACTCTAAATTTTATTTAACTTATTTGCATGAGTTGTCAAGGCAGCATAATTTGCTTTGCAAATGTTCAGAAGTCACAAAGGGTTTATAGAGGTGAGAAGACTGAAAAAATAAAGAAAGAAAGAAAGGAAAACAGTCGCCATGTGTTCTAATGGCATGCCTGAACTCTTATAAATGGAAGAATTATTTTTCTCCACATGATTGAAACCTATAAATTAAATAATCTGTCTTCAAGTACTTCACAAGTCACTAAAGGGTGCTTATATCTTGCCTCTGTCGGCACAGAACTGGCTTATTTATGAACCATGACTTGTGTGACACTTTCTCTGGCATGTCAGATACTTGTGGACATGACAATTGAGCACACCATTATCCCACATGCATTCTAAGATTTGTAAAATAACCTTCATTTTTTTTTTTTTTTAAATGAGGAGAATTATTAAACATGTTACTATCAAGCATTAAAAACCTATGAAATTCTTATCATCCTGATGATTTTTATGACGTATAATTTTTTCTGCCAGCATACACAAAAATGTATGTTTCAATATTGTTAATTTACTAAAACACACATATAGCCATGACTCTGTGTCTCAAGTTTTGGACTTGCTGAATCCAACACCTATTCACAACAAATTAAAAGGGTTTTGTCTGCAATTCATAGTTTACAAACCTGAACTTCACCAAGAAGTTATATCCTTTTGTGGGAAAAGGAACATTTGTCAGCGTCTCTTTTGGAGCATCCACAGAAACAATATCCCCCGTGAGTACCGTAACCAGTGTTTGCAGTTTCAGACCAGAACCCTCAAAAATAACTGTTCACAGGTAACAAGTTCCACATTGAAAAGGGCTACCATCATATTCAGAGGAAATCATAGAAGCACATAAGGAAGATATCTAACATTAAATTTGTGCCAGCAGCTTCAACAAAGTGAAAGGTTTTATTCCAATACCTTGGGTTGAACCTTCCCCAACTGCTTCAGCTATTCCAGACGGCATGTCTACAGATACAACACTCTCGTTGGCAGTAAACCACTTGCCAGAAACTTGATCATTTAAACCTACCATAATAAATTGAACAATGTAAAATCCCAAAAAAAAGTACGAAAGGAATGATAAATCCATGGATATTTGAATATTGATTCCGGAAGAGAAGAATATTTTTTTAGCGGTCAGGTACACAACCAATGGGTCTTGAAGCAATGACCTCACACTCTACCTAGAACTTTTGAGGGGAGGAGGTGCCAATTGAGCTAGAGCTCATTGGTAGAAAAGAAAAGAATACTATGATTAATATATGAGAAACAGGATGGTACAAGAAGACATTAGAACACCCATTATCTGCCACCCTAGGACCCAAGTAAGCAGTCCACATGTTGTGATGCAAATGCATTTGGCAGATAAATATTTTTATGCAGGGAACCTATTTCTATATAAGCAAAATACATCCATCAAAGAAAACGGGAGATACATCTGCTTCAGATAACAATAGGTGAAGAAAGGAAGTAGAGAAAAGGGAGATGTCAAAGGAATTTTCACAGTTGAGAACTATTTATTTTATGAATTTCTTTATGGGAAATGAAAGAATTTCCTGTGTGTGTGTGTGCATGTGTGTATGTGGTACCCAAGGTTTATGAAAGTTTCCATGGGCCTGATACTCTCATCTTCCAAGTAGACTGAACAGTGTTAAAATTAGAATCATATCAAGTCCAACATTCTATATAGGAATTAGACTTCTTCAACACTTTTAAATAAACTTGACTATTAACAAATGAAGCTTAGAGTAGTTCAAATATTATCAGATAGAATTATGAAGCGCTAGAAGACGAATGCTATCACAGATTTCACGTTATAACATGGAGCAAATAGTTATAAATAGCAACAAGATGGAGACAGTACTGCACAAACTGAAATTGCATTTAATTAGTAATTTGAGACAGATTTGAAAGAAAACACAACTATAAATAACTGTAAAGAAAATGTATTGGTAGTATGTTCACTGTAGACCCACCTTCTATACTGAAGTTCAGATAACTTCCTTTGTGTAAGACTGGATTTTGAGGGTGTACATGAGCACCAACTGAAATCTAAAGAAAATTAAGGAATTAACTTGTCTTAAACTGTAGTACTAATTAAAAACATAAACACGAAACTCAGAAGGAAAATATGAAAGTAAAACGCATATAGAGATTACTTTTTCATATTATGATCAGAACCAATAGCATTTGGTTAACAAGTAAGGCTTATTTCAGACATAAGTTTCAGGAGTCTCCTAAGGGGCTGATTAGGAAATTTCCATGACATATCTTATGACGACTGAACAAAACAATGTATCAGGTGTGGGCTGTGTGGCTAGGGCTGCAAACAATCCAGCCCCATGCTGTTCATTGAGCTTTAACTCAAGTGACACTTCTCCCCTTTAAGAATAGGGTTAAAGCTGAGCTCTTAAGTTCAAGACCCCCTGGGTATGTGTATAACCTATCAATAAAAGTATAAAAATAACTTTCAAGCTCCCACAAAAACTCAAGTTGAGCTCATTTCAATACTCATGAGTGATAGGCAAAGCACAGGTTTGACTCTGCTCCGTCTTTTGGTAAATGAGCTCAACAATATCAAGTAACACCCGATTCCAGCTCAAGTTATGCCTGGTTCATTTAACAGTATTAAATTAGATACATGATTGAGTGGAGGGCAAGGACCAAAAATATGATTTTTAGGTTTTCTCAAGACCGGGCTTATACAGGTCAAGTATAGACGTAGAGGATTATGAATAAAAACATAAACCAATAGCATGTAATTTGGAATAACATTGAATTTCCTCAATCCAGCATATTTGAGCCAATTAAGCTGAGCTGAAGTACACAGAGCCCTTAGGCTCTAGTTCTTTAACAAGCACACATCAAAACCACCGTAAATGGGTTTGTGAAAACAAGCCAAGTCCTAGCAGTACATAAACAACTGAGTTCATTTACCACCCTAGGTGTGGCCCATCTACTGGTAGTCTCAAATCACTATACATGGGTTCATACATCCAGCAATGAATAAATAAAAATCTGAGGTTTATGGTAAAAATGGCAAACATAAGTAGCAAGAGAAATTTTGAAACTGTTGAGTCAGTTATTTCCATTTAAGATGTAAAACGAATTAGAATAATAAAGGAAAGCATGCCTTGAGTGTATTGGCATGACAAAATCAGAGCCTTTCTGCAGCATTTCTATGGAACTTAGCTTTCAAGCTATGTGCAAGAGAAGAAATGCATAATTTATGGCTGGAAGATAGCATCACTTCTTTACCATGCTTTCAAGCATTCATAAGGGTTGTGAAAAAAGGGATTAGTTTGTACCAGAATATAGTCTGACTTCAATGGTGAACTACTCATTGATACTCGTATGAGAGCTCTTCCATGTTGTAATGCCTTCAACAAAAATCAGCAAGTTCACGAGTCACAGTTAGATGATATGGCCAGGAATAAATAGAATGAATACTGCAATAAGTGTTCTTCATTTGTTTATCCAGATGAGATAAAAATGCATGATCAAATGCAATGTAAAGCAGAACAAATGGAAAAAGGGCCAAGTCATTGATTCCTCTCCAGTAGTTTGCTCTTTGAAGCTGGGACAATTGAAACTCAAAAGTTTATGTAAACAACAAACCTTGATATGAATATTTCCATCACCATCATGTGTGTTGTTTATGAGGACAATATCAGGATAGTTAGTTTCAGCATGGAAGAGAACTGCATTGTGTGCTTCATAAAAAGGATTTCCTGGTCAATAGCAAAATAACAGGTAGACTGATGAGGACTTAAATCCAGAAGCTATGATTCCCCATAAACATTAAAAAAAGCTGAAACTTTACTACCTAGAGTATCAGAATAGCTTATTGGCAGTTTTAGATCAGCACCAACAGCAAGATTGATTACATGAAAAGGGAACTCCTTATTTGTTATCCTTATTTGAGCCACCTGGTCAAATGCACAGACATCAGCATAGTGAATTCTAAAACTTGTACACAAAGTGTTAGAATGTAGACTCAAATGTCAATAGACTAAGATGAGGCAAAGGAACAAGAAGGAACCCAAGACATTGTACATATTTTCCAAATGCTATGCAGTAACTACATTTTGACAAATATTATGAACTATACCTGCATGTAACCCATTAAAATTTGCTAACTCATATCAATTGCTTTTCTTATGAGGAGGACATTTGAGGACATGGATAGTTCGGATGACCAGCTATTGGCTTCCTTTAGTGGCTCTCTGTTTGACTGGTCTAGGGTTTGGGGACTCACCTCTAATGATTCTTTCCCTAGTTTTCTTAGCTCTCTCCTGTGTCATTAGTATCTTTTCTTTTCTTTCTTGTTTCTTCTCTTTCTTTTCCCTTTGTATTTTTCTCTCTGCCTTATGTATTTTTTGCATAAGGTAGTGTTCTGAAATATATATCATTATTACTTATAAAAAAAAAATCAATTGATTTTCTTATTGAGTCATAAGAAAAAGAAGTGATTTATTAATGCAAATGTATGAAACTGGGCAGGGGGCATTTGCTTGCGTGAAATTAATTGGAATTCCCATCTTTGACATATTGAATCATACACATTTCAATTTGCACCAAACTATCAAGGAATTTGAGAGAGGTTAGACAAATCAAATCAGTATTGTTAAAAGCGCGCTTAAGCGCAAAGTGCAGAGCCTTTGGGGCTTTTTCTCTCTAAAGTGAAGCGCCCTCACAAAAGCGCGCTTTTTTGAGCTTTTTGTAAATTTTTTTTAAAAAAAATCCTGATTTGATTTTTAGCCATTAGATCTAAAGATGTTTGATATAAGCCATTGCTTTAATATATAAAAACTAATAGTGTGGTGGGCTACCATACATCTAAGCCTATCTCTTTAGATATTTTTGAACTTTTAACCACAACCACACAAACAAACACTTAATCAGACTCTCACAAAGATAACATTACTTAACATTCTAGTACTTTTTGGCCTCTGCCTTCTTGGTTCTATACTTCTATTTTGATTCAACCATGTTTTGTAATCATGGCCATCAAATATAATGTTGCATATATTTTGTAAAGCATAATAGAATTATAAAAGTTACATAAATTATATAAAATGTTTTATTGTAATTTATATGATTAATTGATCACTTGATTGTTGTATTGATCATTAAATTTTTTTTTTTTTTAAATGTGCACTTCACATCAATCAGGCGTGCGCTCTGCGCCTAGGCTCTAGGAGGCCTTTGCGCTTAAGTGTGCTCAGCGCTTTTAACAACACTGAATCAAATGCTAAGCTATGAACATGCAACCCACACTCATAGAATTACAGAACCTTTTATTTTTCCCTTTTTTGCAGGGTGAACCCAAAAGACAACAATATATCTAGAGAACCATATTAGAAATAAGAGTATTCACATCAGCTTATGTAAAATAGTATAAAGCCCAAAAATCACCAACATTAGATTATGAACCAGTTATGCAAAATGGGATTTTGCTATAGAGCTTGTGCAAATATACAAGTTACTGTAGCTTATGCAAAACAATTTTTTATTATTTCTTTGCATTTCCCAAGGGCAAAGGAAGAGAATGGATGGTGATTGTTGCATGTGAAGAGAGAGAAACAACTAAAAAAATCAAGAAAATTTGTTATTTTAAAGAAGTATAAAATAGATAAATAGATGTGTATGTTTTGAAGAATGGTTAGTTAAAATAGAAAAAGTAGGTTCTTATTCTAAAATAGATAGTAATTTTTGTGTAAGTTGATGTGAATGCTCTAATAAAGCTTACCTACATCACTCTGCAAGGCATCAACAACATATTTAAAGAACTAAAATAGAAATATTAAAGCTTGCCTACATCTACACCAATTATCAGCCCTACGTAAGATCAAATATCCATACCTCAGCGACCCGGACACAAGAGGCAATCTCAATTCTTCCCGTTGTACGATCTTTTGCTTGAATGCATGCAAGATTGTTGCTGTCTGTTGTCTTTATCCTATCCCTGTGAATGGAAATAGAATCTTTCTGCACAGCTTCATTCTTCTCACCACAACATCTTAATAATGAATATACAATAATTCCTTTCCGACTTTGACCATCCCACTGGCCATACGATTCTGAAGATGAATGCAATAGACTTGTTGTAGTATAATGGGGAGGAAGAACCCAGGTTATGGGAACTCCAAGAGCAAGAGGGAGATCTGCTACCACCAATAATGATACCGATGCACTGTAAAACCTTGACCCTGAGCTAGAACCAGGAGTTATAAAATCACATGAGAATGTGACATTGACATTTGCCCTGCCTGCAGATCTGGAATGGAGTGACAATGGCATATAAGAAAAATAAGCCAACAAAGATTTGTCAATTAGAATGGATAGAAAGCAGATGTAGCTCATACCACAATAGGATAAGACAAAGGTTTTTTCTTTTGATAAGATACAGGTAAAAAGTACAAACAATTCATCAGCACATTTTATTTATAAATACCTCAAAACCATACTTCATAAGAAATGTTTACAGGTTAAGTGCTGACTGAAAAATAAGAATTACATGCTAGTACCTAAATTTAGTCATAAACAAAATAGGCCGAGGATCTTTCAAAGCTTCTGATGAAACAGCATATATCCATAATCTATCAGCCCTCTGTTTTTTGCTCAAGCACAATATATCCATAATCTATCAGCCCTCCGTTTTTTGCTCAAGCACATTAAGGCCCCAAAATTTCCTAGATCTTGCAATTCTTTTCATTAAGTCCCAGCCTAAGAAGCGCAGACATGGACACAATTTGACACTACGTGAAACGTGGTGAAATATCAATTCTTGAAAATCTAGGTCATAACACATCAAGGACATGAAAATTAATTAATTAATTAATATAAATATTTTTAGGCATATTTTATGTAATTATCTTAGATTTTAAAATTAAGTAATAGCCATCAATAAGTTTACAAACATAACTAAATTAATTTTTTTGATAAGTAAAATGTATCTAAATTAATTTTAAAACAATAATAGATAGGAAGTCCTTCTATTTCTTCAGTTTATGATCTAATGGATGCTTGTAATTTGTGTTTTTGATTGTTTTGGTCCCCAGTTGTACACTTCTGTATACATGGGTGACTCCTTTTTATGATCTGAATAAAATTTACATTACTTATAAATAAATTTAAAAAAAGATAGCAAAGATGTAAACTGATAATTATAGAGTGATGTTTAGAGTACAAACCAAGGGCAAAAACAAACTACAAATAAACATCAAAACTTAAAGATAAAAAGTCCAATACCAATATTATTCACAATTTGATATAAATAGAAAAACATAAGGAAATAAAAGGAAAAAAAAAATTTTTGACGATTCAACGCTAATATTGACATATTCAGTAAATTAAACCATAAGCACGATAACATATCAAAGAAAAATAAATAAATAAATAAAAAGGGATAATTACATAAAATGGTACACGGTTTAAACCCTATTCAATTAGGTCCCAGGTTTTTAATTTTGTCAATTAAAGTCCCAAACTTATGAAACAATTCAACTGGGATCGCCTGTCCAACTCATTATTAATTTTTATTTTATTCTAGGCATTAATGGAGCAGAATTAATGGGGAAACCATTATTAAACTTTGTATTTCACCTAGCTAACTACTAATTAGTTTCACTTTTCTAGCAATCAGTCTCTCACTCTACACAAAGCTTTCTCTCCCTACCTTTCTGTCCATAGCTGCCAACTTGATTTATGAACAAGCTCTAGGAGAAATAAAGAGTTTAATTAATAACTTCCCAACTTTATCTGCTCTGTTACTGCCTATAATAATGAAATGAATAACGGAGGTAAACAGAGGTTGCAAATTAAAACAATTACATAAATTTGGGACTTTAATTAACAAAATTAGAAAACTGGGACTTAATTTGAAATATTTTATAAATTATGGGCCTTTATGTATTTTCCCCAATAACAATTAAAACATAGACTACGACACCAACTTAGCAAAATGGGGGGAAAAAAAAGGGTAAAATGCTCAAAGAGTTTTCAAGAACCATTGAGCAGAAGCAAGAAAAAGAAAAAATATATATATTAAAAGAGAAAAATGAGAGCTCAGCAACATAAGGCCCCATTGTAGCTAGCAGAGAGAGCATGCCGATAAGGGTCTGTGGAGTGGCGAATAAGTGCCAGAGTCACCGATTGATGGAGAGAGAGAGAGAGAGATCAGCAACAAAGAACTGTGGTGGTAAATAGTAATAGTAATACTATAAATCTAATCTGATTCTTTCACTGTGAAATGGAACCTGTGGTAGTAACTAGTAATACTAATATTATAAATCTAATCTGATTCTTTCAACTATGAAATGGTACTGTACAGCAAAGAAGAGGTACTAATCAAAGGGTGTGAGGTCAGAGGCATTTGCCACACGTTGGCCGGTGCATTTGCTGCCAATAACTGCCTAGTTGTGGCAACGAGCAGGTCCAAGGGCTCAATGGCAGACTTGGAGCACGATCCCAGATTTGACAGCCATGATTCTTACCACCGATCTAGACATTGCAGTGAGTTTTGGGCTTATTTTTTTCTTTTTTTCTATGTTTGTATGTGGATGTTGAGCCAGGCCAACCACTGTTAGTCAATTTTAACGGCAAACTAAAAAAAGTATCAATTTGACACGTGTGGAGTTAAGGGAGTAAATTGGCAAAAATATAAGTTTAGGGGGTGTAATGGCCACTACACCAAAGTTCAGGAGATGTCATGGCATCTTGGACCATTACATTAACATAAATCTAATATCTTCAACACTCCCCCTCAAGCTAGAGCATATAGCATATAGGTCCAGCTTGGAACATTAAAATTTACACCCTAAACAACTCCTACATAGTGCCTTGGTAAATGATGAACAAGAGAGGGTGCAAATTCACCTGGGTAGGCTGAAATAGAAGTTGAACCAACCTAAATGATTTGAAACCAAACAAAGAACCAAACAGAGAATTTATTCAGCTTAGGTTATCCTTATCCTGGATAAGGGACAAATAAATACCTATACCAAACAATCAAACATCTACCAAAAATAACTTTTTATCATATTTAGGATTAAGTTATCTTTATCCTGGATAGGGAATAGCCCACATCATGAACCAAACAGGGGTATTCCCTGTTAACTCTGACCAACAACCAACACCAATGGCTTCAAAACTCGATGATGACAACTGCACTGGCAACCAACAACTCCAGCAGCAACGAGCAAGAAACTACCAAGAAAAACACACCTTAGAACCACTGGAAACTCCCGGGAGATCAAGGAAAAGCCACCGCGAGCTCTGGCAAGCAATCTCCATGACCAAAAAACCTACTGAGGAGTACCAGATCTGCTGAGACTCACCGGAATACGATGAAAACAACAACCCAACAACAAAAAGCCACTGAGAAACACCAAGAACAACAACCAAGATCAGTGGAGGATGGTCACAAACCACCACTGATCTTCCGTTGATAACAATAAATACAGATGCCAACCACCAAGATCTACCAAGCTGGGTTGCAGGTCAGATCTGGATTTCAGGTCAAATCTACGCCTTCAGGTTGGATCTGCGACACCAATGACAACAACAGCAGCCACCAGCAATGACAACGAGACAACCACCAACAACAGCAAAAACCATCAAGAACAACTAACAACGGCATCCACCAAGAACAACCAACAACTACTATCAACAGCAACCACCAACAACAACACAAACTTTGATCTGAAGGTTGCACAAGCAACCAACCACCAACAACCGAGAACAATAGTAACAACGAGATAAAGATGGCTTTGATAAGAGAAGCTGAAGCAGAAAAGAGAGAAGAATACAAGTAACGTGGTTCAGCTTCAGCCATCATACGTCCATGAGATAAAGCCCCAGTGGCTGTATCTTTATTGCATTCTTAGTTGTTGATTACAATGAACCCTAGCAGTGTACATATAAGAGCAAGGGTTAGCCCTACAATATCCTCAACAATCTTCATCTGATTTCAAATAGTCACAATTGTATGAGAAATACTTAATCCAAAAGAAGAAGACTGCACTAGAATCTATGCAGAAGCAATCAATCATAGGATGAAATGTTTGACTGCTCAATGCAATTAATTTCAGTATAAAACCCGATGCATCCCATTGAGAGAACACAAAACCAATGTAGCAGTAACTTTAGCGTACCTTCCATACAAAACCTTGATAAAACCAAGTTCTTTCTCTTCCAAATAACTAGTGAATTGGACTTCTTTTGAAGTAGCCACCAGGGATTTATACATTTCCCCATGTGAATGCTCTGACACAAGGAAACCCAACACCTAAACAAGGGGAAAAAGAAAAGGTCAAGTACATAATATCCCTGGTAAAAACATGTGATGAGCAGAATTCCCAAGTAGTTCGACACCAAACTTATCCAACCTTTTCATCTTCTACAGTCCACTGATAATTTTTGCAGAGCTCATAAAAAGAAAACAAATGTCCCTGATATTACAAAGAAGTCAATCAGTACTTTAATAAGAGAAAGATAATAATTGTTGGCTTTCAATTCCTACCTCAGGAAACACAGGATATATTGGCATCTCACGCCCAACGCCAAGTTGATCACTTTGTACATTCAAAGTCATCACAGATGGAACTCCTATTTTGACACTGCCATATGCTTGACAAATTACAGTATCTCCTTTGCCAAAAACCGAGGCAAGAACAGTCTGATCATAATAACAAATGTCAGTATATTCCTAGTAGAAATGTGAATAAGACATACTCAACGAAAAAGAAAAAAAGAAAAAAGGAAAAAAGTTGTAGAGGCAACGTCTACTGGTCTTGATTAGGTAAATCCAATGGTTTAAGAGGACAGAATTGCCCTGCCTGAAATCATCATTTGTAACGGCAAGCCTATTTACTTCTAATATAATTTTATAAAGAGAAAATGCAACAAATACCCCCTGAACTCTTGGTCAAAAACAAACTGGTCTCCTATACTCCTAATTTGAAATGTTAAGTCCTGAACTATGATAAATGCCCAAACCGTTCTTACTGTTGCCATTCTATTTATTGAATGGATGGACAATGCTACATGCATTTTAATAAAAACTATTTTTAAATTAGAATTTAATAAAAAATTTAACTTTAAAACATCTTTTTTTTTTTCTCTTCCTTCACCAGTCACACCATGGACTGTCACAATCACCACCAAACCACAAACACCCAACCACCACCAACCACACAACCCCAACAAAATTTTCAGCCACTTCCCCAAATAAAACACTTTTTTTTTATATAAGTAATAATGTTCATTGAAAATAAAAATGAGTAGGAAATAGACACTCAATTCTCAAAGAGTCACATAATAACATGGTTTTCATCACAATCCCCAACCAGAATAGCCTACTCATAACGCTAGACCCAAACAGCACCACCCCCACTTCCTCAAGCTCTCCATGTACCACCACACCTAATGTAAGGCCTCTACTTCTTAACCTTTACCTTTACCTTTGATTAAAGGTCATATCCACTGCACAAAACTCTCACTTTTGCGAGGTTTGATAGAGATGATTTGGAGAATTTTATTAAATCTTAATTACAATTTTTTTTTTAATTAAAATGCTATCATGCGAAATGCATGAAATACTTTTCGTCAATTAGATTAAATAAATGGTACCAAAAGGAGTGATTTTGGCATTTACCAAGGGTTCAAGGTATCATAATTTCAAATTAGAAATGGTGGGGGTCAAATTTGATTTTACCCAAAGTTCAAGGGATATTTTTGCATTTTTCCCTGTTAGAGAAATGTTCTTGCCACAGAAAACCAAAAACAGGTAATCATTAACAAGAAGCCAGATGCACACTCTAACTAGGCAGCTGACTGCAAGTTATAGGATCTATTATATCCAACATCAAATATCATGTCCCATAGCTCATAAAAGAAAAGAACAACAAAAACTAGTAATGCATAATCAATGCATGAAAAAGCTATAGATAATAGTTAACAGCAAAGCAGCATTAGCCAGTTATCATATCTTACAGTATTGCCAGGTGAATTTGCAGACAATCTTCCTGAAGATTTCTGAATTGTTGCAATCCCCTCATCCATACTAGCATACTCAACATACACTCCGATAGTTGGGCCTCCTTCAACAGTAAGCTAAGCATACAAAACCACAAGGCACCAATAAGTAACAAAAACACACAAGTACATATAAATACATACAGAAACACGTGTATAATTTTGTGTCTTTGGGGGGGGTGGGGGGGATGGGGGGTGGACTTCCAGATTCATTGAATAAGGCAGAATGAAATATAACATCCGTTGTAGCAACAAAATGAATTTCTCTTTATCTTAGCACTATCAACTAAAGCTAATGTTTATGATGAGAACAAGGAATAGACAAGCAAATATTTATATCCAGAACATACCATATATGATGCACCTGGTGCCAGGAAAATATTAGGAGGGTGAATTCTTGGTGGTGCATAAACTTCGACCTTTATTGGCTGACTCAAAATTTCATGTCCAGATTGCTGTGAAGCACTGACCTGATATCAAGTTCTATCTTCAAACTTGCGTCACCCCAAATCCCAACAGAGAATCTAACAATGGATGCTAATTGGAGGCATAAAATATTTGTATTAATCAACAGTGAACTTACATAAAGAGTTGTGATTCCCAGACGTGTCCCCATAATTTTAAAGTTCGGCCCTTTCACGTGTCCACCATGAGGACTCGAGGTATCATCAATGCCTACGAGTTCAACTATGTGATCCTCAATATGGACATGAATATTCATGTAAGCATACTGCATCACAAGTTCCCAGTCACTGAAGTAATTATTTAAAAACAAACAAAACCTTTTTAAAGCATGAAAAGAATAGTGGTCAAGAATATCTATATAAAACAACAGGCTCTATTTTCCACATGCAAACTACTGCAACTTCCTAGTAGATGTGTCACAATAAAATCAGTTTAAATCATGCTGAGTAAAAAATAAATTGGAATGCATGTCTTCCCAGAGAGACATAAAAATGACATCAATTCAAACCTGAGAAGAGTCAAAAGTACTTCCATCATTAATCCCAGCCATTAGGTTAATAGTTTGTGAGCTTCCTTCCTAAAAATAGCAAGAAATATTAGAATAAAGGCCCGCTTATAAAAAAATATATATCACCAAGGGAATACAAACCATAAGGCATAGCTCCTCTTGTGATGTAATCCTAATCCAGTCCATATCTGCAACTTGGACCTGTAAAATATTATAATCTATGAGAAACTTCACACAGGTGGTTCTGAAGATAAAGGCATCACAACAAGTATAAGAATGAAGAAAAGAAAGCAGCCCACAGCTTTATGAATTAGACAACACTAAATATTTTGATTATTTGCTCAAGATTATATTGTCACAGAGACAACCCAAGGTCTAGATTATAATTGTACCCAAAAGTGAGAGACATTGCAAATTAAATTCCCACTTTCCATAGCAACGGATAATTTCTATTTAACTTTACAAGTTATAATCCATTATGCATCACATCAAAACATAATTTTTCATATTTAAGAAGAAAAAGATAGCTTTTATATGAAACTGACAAGGGATTCATTTGGATCTAATAATAAACATCTGAATTTACATTTATGTGGGACACTCATTACATCTACTTCAAAGAAGAGTACACCATTAGGTGGCAAGGCCATGCATTATCAGATTAACCTTATAACTAATAAGCATCATTAAGAGAGGGCACTGCCCAAGTACAGAGGAAGTACACAACATCCAGAATATTGTCATTTACACCCAAACTCGAATGAAAAACCACAAAAAGGTAGAAGAAAAACATTACATCAGGCCTAACAATTGCATGATGAATGATCGCCCAAATCAGCTAAAATAAAAATATGATTGTATAAGAGTTTCACATAGACAGATGGATTACTAGGATTGCTTGTTTAGCAAGAATAAGATCCAAAATTGTTTTCAACAAAAATATTTCCATTTGAAGCTAATTTCTCTTAATTGATAAATTTATATGGACCTTGAAGATTTATTCATAAAACAAACGGTTTCAAAGGGAAAAGGAGTGGCTATAAAATTTTGCAAACTTGTTACAATAAGAAAATCTTTCATCAACACTAGAAACAGGATTGAAGTTGGTAAATGTGAAAGACACAATCGAACAAATTACGCAGAAAGAACAGATGGGAAGAAAAATACCACAGCAGAAGCTGTAATTGGAGGAGCAAGTCCAATATCACAAACTGTCACAAATGTAGTACCCAACCCTTTAGGAGACAACATCAATTGTGAGCATTGTAAACCCAGTGTGGGTGGAACAACTTCTACCACTTGAGAATCATTCACAACTGCTTCCAAGAAACAGCTTCCACCAATAATTGACAGATTTACCTAAAATAAGGAAATCATTGCATTGTATAAAAGTTAAAGCAGTATAAGGATTATATTTTCTGACACCAACATGTATCATCAAATACATAGCAGCACTGGAGAGGTAAATCTGATGGGCAATTTAGGTTGAAAACCAAGTGTCAAATGAGTTGTCCTACACATGAGCATCCACAAGTATTGTGAAACATATCAGCAATTTTGGTATGTGCCATTTGATAAATATACCAGATAAACATTCATAAACACCTGACCAAGTAATTGGCCTCCAGCTCAAAGCATCTCAAGAATTCTGAAAATAATATATTTTTAAACTATAAACAAACAGGATGCTTAAGTTAAATGAAGATCTATAACAATGGCACTGTACAATGACCATCATCTTCAATGGATAAGTAAAAACAGTTTCACATCAGAGTTATACAGGCCTGAAGCCTTCCATCTTTCATCTCACACATCCATGGTGATTAATTGGCCCAATGCCTTCTTCTACCTTAGAAAGCTAATATATCACCCTTTTTTATTTAATAAGTACCATAACAAAAATGATTAGAAAAGAGGGAAACAAACTTTTCAGCATGGAGATAGCTTGGGTTAAGTAGAATCAAATCTTGCTTTTGATTGTATGTGACAGCAAATGATTTAATGTTGCTCCACAAAACATTTTCCTGAGAGGGTAGTACTCATCAAAGCATTTTATATTCCTCAAATGGATAGTTACTTTAATCTCTCTTTGAAAAATCAGAAGCCTCTTGATAATACTGATTTACATCAATTGAAATAGCATTACTAACTCCATTTACTTAATCTATGAAACCTACATTTTGGTAATGCAACCAAATAATTTACCAAATATTGTGGCAGTTAATGGGTGTGAAGGTGCTCTTTTTAGTAAAAGGACATCAATGAAATGAAGACCAATAATATGTAACCACCACTTTTGGTAAGTTCAACAGAAAAATTTACTTGGTTTAAAAAAAACATTTGTTAGGCCTTGAACCTAGACCAAATTCAAACAGGCTGCTGACAATGCATTTTTATTTGAAATCAAACCGAAAAAGTCATTAAGTACTGGGATTAGAGTCTACCTTGGCATCAGGATTGAAAAATAGCAAGTTGAACTCTGGGTAAACACTAATAGTAGAAACAAGCTGCATATTTGAACAAATCTGAAGGTAAGAATCAAACTTTGGAAGATAGATTAGCAATACAAACCTGAATGGTTTATAGGTTTATATAAACCAGGCACAACAAACTTCATCACAAATCTTATGAAATTAATGGGGGAGGGAGAACAAGAAAAAATTACATAAGCATCTCTTCAGGGAAAAAATTACAAACTTAGACCTGTAATTTTATTGCATCTGTAAGAACAGTCTCTGAACTTTCTAGCAGTTGAGCAGAATAATGATCAATGACGGTATCGCTGAAACCAATGACACTAGCACGAACAATGCACTGAAAAGCAGGGTACTTAACATCTCAGAACAGAATTATTACAATTTAGTCACATCATGACAAGGAAAAGAGGTACATTATGAGGCTATAATTTTTAGAGCATAGAATATGACAAAGTGTCATAATTTTAAGATCAATAGAAAATATGGAGGATTGTGTGCTAGTGACAAGGTCAATTGAAAAAATAAATATAAAGCAAGTGCTTTATCCATAGAACCTAAAAAACCAGATATATGGCTGCAACCTTTTGCTAATTATCCACTAGAGTTCAATCTCAAACCTAAATTCTTTACAAACAACTAAAGGGCATAAGTAGATGACAAAACAATATGAAAGATGAAGGTATCAAAGTTTTCCAGTACCAGTCCTGATTCATTTTGCAAGACCAAAAACCTCTCCCAACTGCATTTCGACCTAACTGAATCAAAAGCATCATCCCAGTAGGCTAGCCCATCACAACTGCTTAGTTCCCACCTCAAACAAAGAGAAGATGAATTTGCAAAAGGTTCTCCAGTGTTACTTATGCCAACTGCAGCTATTCGAACAGTGCGTCCATTTGCCACAGTCACAGGAGTGACTCGAATTCGTCCTGAGCTGCGGTCAGCTTGAATTGCAGTTTGTATAACATTGCGCTCATTTACTGAACAGTGGCATAAATTGCCCAAAAGCATGAAAAGTTAAATTTATAAAAACTAGTAAATTGTGACTGAATGCAACTTTGATATAAGGAAATAATCTGTACCAGGTTCATCGGCTATTAGTGCAATTGAGGAAGGATAGCCACACGAAAGTGATGACAAAATTTCTACTATTGCAGGCAGAGGATGGTCATCCCCAACCAAATTACCACGTTTGAAAACAAGTTTCTGAATCATTTTAAACCATCGAAAAATAATATCATGACTTCAAGATTTCAAAGAGAAAAAGAACCGCATTCAATATAAAGCAAGAAAGAATGCAGAAACTTACAAAGTTTCCTAGCGTTTGACATAAAACTCTGTACACACTCCTACTGTTGCCAGATAGCTGATTCACAAGAACTCCATTCTGAACAGGACCATGCCCTTCATCCAAAGTTTCCACAGTTTCAATGATGTCAACACCTTCATCCCACTTTTCAGGTCCACCAAGAAGCATGATATCTAAATGTGTTCCACGAACAAGATAAAATTTATCCAAATTTTCCAATAGATTTTGAGCTTCAGCTTGAGCCAAATCAAACCAATAACCACCAAACTGGCTCCCATCCCCTAACTGACAAATGATAAGTGGTGGGTATGCTGTGATACGTGTAGATGCTTTTAAGACAATAGGTCCTTGTAATGAGTTATCAACATGGTGATAATCTTTTGATAGAGTGGCATGCAACATAGCTCGACCAGGACCGGAAGCATATATACGGGTCCAAGAGCATGGAGGACCATTTAATGATGCATGGAGCTCAAAATTTTCTACCATGTCCAAGACAGGTTTCTCCCCTGTTGCATTGACAATATTGAAAGACTTGCTTCCAGCTTTCCACTTAATGAAGGAGCAAAAAGCATCACACCTATAAAAATAGGCACCTGCAGTTGACAAATCACCTTTAACAAAGACTTAACCAGCAACAACAAAAGGCAAGTTCATATGGTTCAAGGATATGGCATCACCATTTGATGCTTTCATTGTTACAGCAGCTTGAAGATGTGATCCCACAACAGTCTCTACGGGGAAGCTATGAAGCATAGCCATAGATGAGGGGATGGAAACTTCAATCACCACCTATTAGTAATTATTTAACCTTATAAATACAAGTGTTAACAAAAGGGTAAAGGGAATCAAAGAGATAAGTGATGCAGAGATTGCATCATTGCGAACATCTAGAAAAACCAAAATATAAATCTAAAGGAACACCAGTGATTAAAGTTTGTCCCTTTACTCATCCCAAAAATTAAATACATAAATATATAAAAGGGAAAGCAAAGGGTTTTCCCTTTTGCTAGTGCACCAGCTTATAAGATTTTCTCAGCATTATTGGACACAAGAACAAGCACAGATATTAGGAAATATGAAAACAGAACAGATCTTAGTAACATAGTGCAATCTCAAATTTTCCGAAAGATAAAAGTAAGCAATAATTAATTAAATCATTTCATGTTTCAATTTTTAGAAATTTCCTTCAAATTGGATCACTTCAGATAGAAGATTTATTATTAAACATATGTGATAAGTGTGTGTGTGTGTGTGTGTGTGTGTGTGTGTGTGTGTGTGTTTGTCTATATATATATATATATATGCAATAAGTATACAATCAATATTCATTATGTATTCAACATTTTAATATTCAACTTCTGTTATAAACTCCGTGAAGTATTTCTTGGATGTATATCGATGTTAAAGGATCTGTAAATTCTAAAAGCAAAATTTGTATACTTATAAATCATCAAAAACAAGGTATAACACTGTAACACTGCAAACACATTACCTCATCATAATTCAATGCATCAAAAACAGATATCACTTTAACAGTAGCTTTACCAGGCTTCTTGGCCTGGACAATCCCTAAAGCAGATACCGATACAGTAGCTGTGTCTGAAGAAAACCATTTGTAGTCACTAGAAGCCTTTGCACAGCCTACAAAAATTTAATAGCAATCAGAAGCACATCAACAACATTAGCAGCAAGTTAAACACTACATACAAAACTCAGCAGGGTATCAACCTCCTGTGGCCTTTAGCTCCACCTCCTGATAAACAGTCGGGACCCAGGGAAGGGGAATGCTTTGTGTGATACCACTTCTTTTGTCTAAAATAAATTTCACTTGATTGCAAACCTTGACTTCTTGCCCAACTTTGAGAACCTAAAAGGGAATATAACCAACAAAGGCACATAAAAGAAAGGAACTATATATTCCAAAGACAATAGAGGCAAGATAATTTAGGGGTGGGGGGAGTGAAGGGGGGGACAAAATAAGAAAGAAGTTCATAATACAAGCACAAAATTCCAAACTAATACAAGGCAGCACCTCCTTTGTTTCTTGATGCCCGGTAAAATATGTCAAAGAAGCCATCAACTTATCCAGTCCCTGTGAAGTTGCTTTCAGGATTCTAGTCTGCCAATTATGTTTTACTGCAATATCATCAGGCAACAAAAAAGTTCTCCAGTACTCTGACTGGTTATCGTACAACTTAACATCATCGCTCTGCAATTCAAGGAAGGAATTTCTGAGAAGACAGCCAAGAAAATCATGATAAACTAGCTGGTATAACAGAGTAAAGTGAATAATAAGAGAAAAACGCCAACAGATAACTGGCATATTGTCAATGCATAGGAGCAAGAAATTTGCAAAACAAATAGTAAACTAAATTATCATGAACAAGAGAGTGGAAAATGCCATTCCAACATTGCGACGCATAAACTAATAAATCTAAATAAAACCGCTGGGAACAAGCTATAGACCCAGATATCATGGTTCAATCTCCGATAGGAGTTCTCATGGATTACCTAATACACGGTTCTAGCAGGTGGGGTCATGCATCTATGGTTTATTCCCCAAGGATGGGTCTAAAAGGCCCTACCTTGGTGAGGTTCCAGGTCATCCAAAAAATAAAAATCCAAAGAAAACTATAGAAAATGTGTAAATGCAAAGATATAAAAGAAATTTTAGAATGAATAAAGATCATGAATATAAAGAAAACATGGTAAACAAAACATAAAGAGTGCCAGAATTGACAACAATAGCACTTCCTGAAGAAGTTAATTCAGTCTTTATGTGAAAGAACATATAATTGGAGGTGTTTCCCTATCATAAGATAAGCCATTATTTTGATAGATGAGACCACCTTTCAGATGCAGCTATCAAAATGAAATGATATAAAGGGATAAAATACCCACCAAATAAAATCCCATCTTGGAATGGGAGATGGGGTTTCCATGTCCAGTGTACATGGTTACCTCTTTGAGTTTCATTCATAAATTTTTACAACAAAAAAAAAATAAAAAATAAAAAAAAATAAAATAAATCTTCTTGGACTACTACTACAAATGTAAGCTTCTTTATAGATATCTCTATAGTTCCTCTAAATTACAAAGAGAGGATTGCTTAACCTTTTGCCATACACCAGAATAGTTTGAAATTGAGATTGAAAACATTTGAAGTCTGCATAGCTCTTTTGTTTCTCAAGGCCCCCAAAAAAATACATTATTTTTGATAAGCTGATTGTACTCCTTAATTGTTGTAACTTCTTGTTTTTATTTTTATTTTATATTAGTATGTTAGTTTCCATTAGCATAAGGGCATTCTTTTAATCATATTATAAGACCATCATATAAATATGTGCAAAGGTGAGGGACTGATTAAAAATAGTCCTAGACCCTCTCTCTCTCTCTTCCCTTTAACCCTAATACCTCATATTTTACAACTCAACAATAATTAATTTAGTGGATTGTTCAAACTCCTAAAAAATTAGTCACTTTTAACGGGTATTTACTTTCCTAGAATCATGTAAATGAATTGATAGCCTCGATTTGTCTTAACAGAATTAGGAAGACCAATTATATAGACATCATAAAAGGACGAACAAGCTATCATGCATACTATGCTTTCATACATAATAAACTATATAATATAAATTCCATCCTACACTGTGTTTAGACCAAGTGAACACCCTCTTCTGTTTTCTTTTTTCTTTTTTCCCACTTTGTATGGCATCCGGCACAATATAAGGATATTAAACTGTTATCATTGTTTGCTCCAAGTCTAGTCTATTGCTTGAAAACATTACTCCGTCTAAAATACTATTTTTTAAATAAGTGTTTAGAAAATTCAGTTGTTTATTTTATAATATCTTAATAATATTCCAAAATTTTTTGTTTAATAATAGAATATGGGTCTTACATGCACTATAAGTACAACTATTAGCACAGTTTACTCTAAGGGAAATTCTATCACCAATGTTTTAAGAAATTTTAAATACCATTTTTTATTGGTAAGTTACTTATATACCCAACGGGTCTTGAACCCACATCCTCACCCTCCACCTAGAACTTGTAAGGGGAGGAGGTGAAAATTAAGTTATAGCTCATTGCTCTAAGAAATTTAAAATACTACAACAATTAAAACTCAATTACCAAAAGTTTTAAAGAAAACATTTTCTTAATATATGTTAAAATATTTTAATAATCTATTAGTTTTGATAAAAACTCAGTTTTACATGATGTGTTTTTGCCACGTAACTTAAATTATTTTTGCTCCTATATTTCTATTATCTATTTTATTATTCAATTTCAATTTCAATTACATTATAAAAAATTTCTTTGAGTTTACATATGATTTTTGATCGATAGGTGCATCACACAGGCATCGTTCTAGAACTTCTAGTAACACTAAAAAATTCAAACCAAAATATGAATAAGTTACCTCTGTAATGTAAATTTCTTGTGCATCAGGTCCTTGTGAGAAGACCTTCATTTGTATGAGATATTGACGGCCAGAAACAACATACCAACGTGCCACAGACGGAATGGTTTTCACTCCTTCTAAAGGATCACCAGAAGTAGAAAATGATGCTATATATAACGATAAAGAATCTGGTACAACAACATTAAGGGATGAAACTTGTACATGGCCAACAACCCTTTTATCTTCAACCACAACAGTTGCTACCCCTAAGTCTAGTGCTTTTGTTAATCCCATCATAGAGTCCACTTGAGCAACTGAAGAGTTTGAAACAGACCATCGATGATGTGGTGATGGTAAAATGACCGCTGAAAATTCCAGGAAAGTGGCAGTAAGGCCATTGACAATAGGCTCATAATGAAGAAGCATGTAGTTAGTCCATGTAATTCTATAAAAGAGGTAAACACCAGCAGAACCTTAAAGAATTGAATGCATCACAGCTAAAAACATAAAGCCAGGTAGCATAATGGCCAACTTAATTACAATTGCACAGTATTTTTAGCCAACACAGAGAAAAAAAAAATAAAGAGAGAGAGAGAGTAATGCATAGTTGAAACTAGAACTTAACTTTTTTTTTGATAAGTAATAAGTTATATTGATATAAAAAAGGAACACCCTAGTACACAGGGAGTGAACAAGGGATAAGAAATTAAATACAAAAATTGCAAGAGTCTAGGAAATCAATAAAAGAAGGGAATGATTGTTTTTGCAAAGCAAACAACCAATCCCTTAAAGTTCTAAAAAAGAGTAGCTTGAGGTCCGGAATAGATCTCTCAATATCTTCAAAACATCTACTATTTCTCTCCCTCCAAAGACACCACATTAAGCAATGACGAATGATGGACCAAATATAACCATTTCGATGACAACCAAAGCTACCTTGCCAACACCCTAACAGCCCCAAAACCGTGTGCGGCATAACCCAAGTTACTCCAAATAGACCCAAAACCATAGACCATAGATCCATAGCAAAAGGACAATGAAGGAATAGATGGTCAACTGATTCACCATTTCTCTTACACATGTAGCACCAATCCAAAATCCACACCTTCCTTTTTCATAAATTATTAATCGTCAAGCATTTCCCTAAACCTTAACTAAACTCACATCCAATGTCAATCCTTTAAAACCTCTTGACATCCATCATGCCAACACTATTGTATATAGAGACTGACCTAAAGAAACCTAAGACGAAGAAAACTAATTTGAAACCAGATCTTCAATCAAGGGGATTTCCAACTTTCAGCAAAGCCAAGGTATAGAGATGCAAGGCCCCCACTAGTTTATTGCTACAGTGCAATCCAAATGTGACCATTCCCTGAAGAGCTTTGTCTTTTCTTAGTTAGATTCTCAGCATCAAAGCACAATAAGAGTCATCCATATATAGATAGAGAGAAGAGAGAGAGAAAAAAAAAAAAAAGTGCATAATTTTTTTTGATTCGGGCCTTTACAGCATAATGAGTAGCTACTTTGGTTACACACACACACATATATACATAAAATAAGTAGTAATTTTATTAGAAAGAAAGAAATATCAAGTACACAGGCAGTATACTAGATGTTCATATAACTACGATTTAAAAGAAAAATAATCAATTAAGTTCCATCAAGTTTGAGAAAAAAAACATCCCTGAGGCTGATAACCACTGGAACAAAGTCCTCAGAAACTGCGACTTCAGATCTAAAATTGACATCTCACACCCATCAAAATGTCTTGCATTTCGCCACCTCCATAAATACCACATCAAACAATGAGGAATGGCCTTCCAAATCCCCCTATTTCAATGCCACCCAAAATGGCATTGCAAACTCACTAGTAGATCAACAATCCTCCCAGGCATCACCCACTGAACCCCAAAAAGTGTAAAATCCCATAACTCCTGGGTAATAAGGCAGTGCTATTTTGGCTAAAAACTCACCTTGGACATCAAACAAAACAAATGCTTGACCCTGAAGTCAGAAGAAACTTAAGGTTTCCCTACTACTGGACTAGAAAGTTGCTAGAAATAACTTTAAATTTCTATAAATAAATAATTTTTTCTTTGAGAACTAAACAGCAGAACTTCAGATTTCAGTTAACATATGTTATTTTCAATCTTTTTATTTATCAAAAAGATTTCAAATAACATACAGATCCCAGCAGAGAACTTTAACCAACAAGATTAAGTCATTTTTCTTACACACTCTCCTTGTTTGGAGTGTGGCCTTGTCGCTTTTTTCTCGTTTTTCTCTTCCTCTTTTACTTGATCGTTGTAATTTTGGTTCTTGATTTTTGCTTCCGCAGTACATCCCCAATGTTCTCAGGTTGGCTATTTTTTTCTTATTAAAATTTTTCATTATCTATTAAAAAAAATAAATAAATAAAATAATAAATAAATAAATAAATCAGCTAGTCCATATCTCCAATGCACTTCTATATTTCTGTTTAAATCAATAGCATCAAAAGATAATATTACCACCAAAAAACAAAAAATTATGTCATATATGGCCTGTAATTCAGGTACGCAGAATCATCCAAATTGAAGGCATACTGAAATAGACAAAAAAAAAAAAAAAAAAAGTGTAGAACTACTTTGGAGTATTATTAAATGGGTTCAAATAGAGAAACCTTGAGGAATATTTTCACGTATAACTTTAAGCCTATAACGAACAGCAGCACCAATGAGGACAAAAACAGGTGAGGGAGGTTCAAGTGACATGGCTTCTGCTACAGTCAGAACAATCCTATCAGCCATATGCTTTAATCCAGGCTCAAGCAAATGCACAGAAACAATCTCCTGGCCGATTTCAACTCCTTTTACAACATATAAATCTGAAAATACACCCTGCATTACATATCAAAGAAAATAATTACTTATACATATAGAAGAATTAGTTAACACGCTGCCAATTCTCATTCACATTCAGTAGCAGCATTCATACACTATCTTCAAGTTGTATTTGGATATCTAAGTCCCCACACAATCCACCACAGTCGCTTAGCGGAGAATCCTTCAACGGAACGTGGACAAGGTGATGAGGCAATCCATCAGTTTCGGGCATCTGATGCCACATGAATTGTAAGCCCACTAGTGACGAGAACACATTATCTGCAACATAAGGATGACAAAAGTGAAATTAAAATTCCAACCAGACCAAATTATATTATTTAAAGTACAAAACAACCAAATTTAGACAACAAAAATCCATTCACCCTGCAAAAAAAAGCTAACAACAATTGAATTAATTTCGAAACTGAAACCACCTTCGCTATCAAAGGCGCGGACACGGAGAGTAGCGAGTCCATCTAAGTCAAGCTTGATAGAATTATGAAATATCTGAATTCTGGAGAAATTGTCAATAAAAACTTTGCAACGAATCACGACCCCCGTGCGAACATCAGTAGCATAAACAGCAGTCTCCTTTCGACCGCTATAAGTAGCAATCGACCTCAGCCTCGCACTCGTCGAGCAGTGATTACTCGAATTGTACTCAGGTAACACTGACAGAACATCATGATGATCCCACGACCTATACATACATATTTCAAACCAAAAATGCTTCAACATTATGATTACATCAACAAAAGCGAACTTACGAAACACATTTTCTCGGCAGCCAAACAGGGGGGGGGGGGGTTTAGGGTTAATGAAATGGGTTCAAATTTTCACAGAAACTTACCATTTGAAGCAGCCATCGCTTCCTTGAAGCCTGTACTCAACAGGATGAGTCATTTTGGGAGGTAAGAGTAAATTGACATCGGCGATGTGAGGGCCTGAGCCTGAGTACGACGTCGTTGTGTCCAACACAAGAAGAAGAGTGAGTATTACTGTGAGGTACAACATCTTGGAGCGCATCGAGTCTACGCCACAGCATGGCATAGCAGTAGTGGGAAAAGGTTGAAGTTTGAGACTCTTTTATTATTTTGAAGCTGAGCAGTGAGTGAGCATTGTGGAGAAGAAGAGCTTGAGCTGAAAATTTTGAACAGAGAAAAAATGGAAACCCTAGCAATCAGGGAGGGTTTTAGTTTCAGGGGTTTTGGGGGGAACGACAGGTGGAGACGTGGCGAGGTGTGATTGGTGCTGACGTGGAAAGTGGTAGGGATTTGGGATTTCTGAAACCTTTCTATATTGTTGGTGGGTCCCTGATATTTATTAATCTGGAAAGAAGTGGGGGACACGTTGCTCCCGAACAGTGTCTTTTTTAAGATGCCTTTTTTTTTTTATAAACTTTTAAGATGCTTTTTATTCCTCAAAAATAAAAATAAAAATACCTTTTTTATTTTAATATTATTATGGATTTGGATTTAGATCTAATGCAATTATCATCTAGTTCTGAGAAGTAACAGTATTTTTTTTTACTCTTTTTTTTCATAAAAAATATAAAAATAAAAAACTTTTTTACTTTTTTTTTTAACCATCCTAAGGGGTAATTGCATAGTATAATAACAAATAACCCTATTTATTACCCTGTATTTAAATTCATTTTCTAGGCACAACAACCTTAACCAATTTCCATTGCAAAAAACTACATCAAAACCGCAAGTAAAAAGAACTGAATAGACCAAAGTTGATAAAATAGGACCTAATTGGACAGAATACAATCTAGGTGGAGTGAACAGGACTAACCGTGACCGAAATCGACAAAATAGAACCAAATAGGACCAAAATAGACTGAATATAACTAAAGTACCGAATGGGACCAAAGTAGACCAAATAGGACCGACATTTATAACATGGACCGAATAAAACCTAAGTGGACAAAATAGACCAAATTGAACCAAATAAAACCAAAGTGGACTGAAGTACACAACATAAATATAAGAGAAACATGTTTGTAGTGGTAAAATTTGGTTTTAAAATAAAATAAACAAAATAATGATGTTGTGAAGCCTTCAAATTGAGGTAGCAAATATAGATATAGAATATATATATATATATATAATATTAAGTTTTATTTATTAATTTTTATTTAACCATGAAACTCATGCATCGTAAATAAACATAGGACATTCAATGTTTAGCACTTTGTTGTTGAAATGGGTTTTGATGTATTTGGCATTATAAAAAATGGTGCACACAATTGTTATTGTAGTTGAATTTATGGTTTGATTGCATGGGCTCTACGCATATTCAACATGTGAAGATTGGATGATATTCCTGTACTTGGTCATGGTGTGTTTCTTCATGACGGTTTTCCTATGGCTCGAAAGTTGAAACTACGCCTACAATATTGTTACTTTTTTTTTTTTTTATGAGGATTCTTGCATCTTATATAGATGTATGGATCGAGCTTAATTAGCCTAGTTCTATTAATCATATATGATTTTTAGGAGAGTAATTGTGAATGAATTTGCATTGTATACAAACATGCTTTGGAAGCAAGTCGGAGACTTGAAAATTAGGTATTAGGTATTAAAAGGAATGATTGACATTTGGTTAGTTTTTGTCAAATAAATAAGGAATTGAAAAATAAAAATTATGAGTCAAATAAATAAAGAATTAAAAAAATAAAATATTATTTGAAAATTATGAGACTACCAAAACTTATGTGGCATAATATGAAAGAGTCCAAAAAAGTGTCAAATGTCTTCAACTATTAGATATTATATATAGATTAGTCACTAAGCTACACTTTGTGCAGGAAAATTTCATATAAAGATGATACATATAAAATAAAACAATATCCATCACACGAAAATGAAAAAAAAAAAAAAAAAAAAAAAAAAATTCATTCCTCAATAATAGTTTATAAAATTTTGTGCATCAATACAAATTATGCTAGAAATTGAAAATTATTTTTTTAGTTTATACAAACTTTCTCAAACCCAATTATTTTCCTCCTATAATCCAAAACACCAAAAATGTATCTTAGAAACTAATAAAACTCAAGAAAACTACCATTCAAAACCAGGAAAAAAAAAAAAAAAAACTCACATCAAAGTCAAATTCTTTTTTGCCAATATAAATGTGATGTGATTGAGTCAAAAATCCAAAACACGAAGCAATAATGTAATTCAATAATTTATTTATTATGTTTTTTTATTTAAACATGTGGCTTTTTTCAAAAACGTACCGCTCCTCTATAATCTGCAAATCAAAATGCATAAAATTTTACTTCTAGTCCTCTTATGTGACATTAAGACCAAAGTTATCAATTAAAATCTGTAATAGGAAAATTCATAGTTGGAATAAGAGATGAGAAAATAAATAAATAAACTTGAGTATGTTTCAGGATCTACTCTTTTGATCATTGAGAATATATCCTCTATAAACAATAGATAAAGCAAAACATATTGGTTATACATTTTAATTGTTTGCGACAAATGCATATTTGGAAATCACTTCTACAGAATTTTAAATTCTTCTGAGAGCAAGGAATGATAGGTTAAGCACTATGACAAAACAAATATTCGTTCTGATTCATCAACAGAAAAAAGTGGTCTTACGTTTCTATATATTGTTCCCTCACAAAACTGAAAAACAAAAAAGGAAAAGAACAAAGGTAAACATGGGTTTTTGATATTGAAGATATCGAATTTGCTCAAGGGCTTCGCTGGAGAAATCAACCAAAGGCTGTGGAACTTCTTGGTGTGGAAGGCCTTTAGGTTCTTTTCTTTCTTTCACTACCTTCTTGTCATTTCTCTGCTCAGTATTTTGCCCTTTACCCCTACGATCAAGACCTGGTGGCTCGTTAACTTCCTTGGCTACCTTGTTCTCTTGGGAATCCACGGCTTTTTTGTTCTTGGTGTCCATGGCTTTTTATTTCACTATGTTGATTAATGTCCTTTGCTTAATTGGTGCACCAAGAGTGCTGTGTAAATATAATAATGTAATGCAAGGAGTGCAACACGTAGTGTTCTTAGTTCTTACACTAGTTGGTGCCACGTGCTTGGGGCATGGAGAGACTAATGATCCACCATTCCAAGCCAAGTGACACGTAGTGTATGTTATGACAAAAGCACAACTATTCTTTCATGCAAATGAATAAATATATTATTATTTACACAAACACACGTAGAGTGTTATATGTATTCTTTCGTGTAAAATAAATTTGTATTATTTAATCAAATGAAAATTACCATAACAAAAGTTTAAAGGAAGATTGTAATAGTAAAATACAAACAGAAGCTATGATGTAATTGCACTTTGACAGTGATTGAATAAAAAGAAGACACATAAGAAGCTTCAAGCAATAAAATGTTAAGAGGAATCAATTAAATTCAAACACATGGTTACATTGAATTTGATTATCCACGGAAAAAAAAATCGTTTTTTATGCTGCATTGATATTATTGTGATGTGTTTGAATTTAATTGGAAAACCTAAGATATAACAACACCTAAGAAATGGTACCTAAGTTTAGCCTATCTGAAAGTTGTAGCATAGATGAACAAACGACAAATACATGAAGCCACCAAAGCTGCCTTACCAATCAGAAGTGAGACGTGGACAGTCAAAACCTGATCTTGAATCAAGCCAGAGCATCTGTTTGAATTTTAAATAAATGTGCATACAAGCCATCCTTGAGAAGGAGCTCTGTGTTGTCACCCATCTGCACAAACAAATAAGTCATCACAAACAGAATATTTATATGCATCCATGCTACTGCAGGAAACTACCTTGGTAACCTTGCAAGGTTGCTCATGTAATGCCAATCTTTTGTATAGTGAACATCTTAATGAGATCCACATAATAGTGGCCCCAAATTCATTTAAGCATGTCCTATTCAGTATTAGTGGTAAAGCATAGGCAGGAGGCAACCACATATTCCTAAATTCAGGAAAGCAATGGCTAATTTAGGGAAACTTCTGTCAGCTCAAATCAATCTATAATAGATCAGAAAAGCTTCTGAAATTTAATATATGGACACTCAATTCATTATATTCTACAAGATCTTCAGTAGACAAGAACAATTACATTGTTTATTTTGAATACTGAGAAAGTAGTTCTAACCTCAACAACTCGACCATTGTCCAGTACTATGATTCTGTCAGCAGCTTTAATTGTAGAGAGCCTGTAAAAGGTTGGTCACTGTAATGCAAATTGTCTCATAATTAAAACTTCAAAATTCAAAAAACGAGAGGAAAAAACACAATCACCTATGTGCTATGACAATGACAGTTCTTTTGGCTTTGATGTCATTTCCCATTGCATGAATAACCCCCTAAAAGATACCGATATCAGAAACAGTGAGCTAACATTAAAACTCAGATGTTTTTGTTTTTGTTTTTTTGTGAACTTATTAGGGATATTGAAACTTGAAAGAACTTGCCTTAACATAATGTTCACTTTCAGAATCCAGAGCACTGGTGGCTTCATCGAGGATCAGAATAGCAGGGTCTCTAAGAATGGCCCTAGCAATAGCAATTCGCTGCTTCTGTCCCCCGCTGAGTAAATTATCATCAACAACGGTTTCATAGCCATCAGGTAGAGATGAGATGAACTTGTGAGCATAGGCCTGTTTCGCAGCCCATTCTATATCTTTCTGTTCAATGTGTCTAGAGCAACCATATCTAATATTTGACTTGATGTCCATATGAAAGAGATGAGGTTCCTGTCTGAAACGAAGATTTAGATTATAATTGAAAAGCCATCTTCACTCTTCAGTGCGTGGTTTAGTTTATGTGGTCTAACCTGGCCAACAAATCCAACTTTTTCTCTCAGCCACCTGATATCCAACTCTCTCAGTGGGAAACCATCCATATAAATCTGCAATTAAGAGCACCTTTTTCACAAGATCCATCAACCATAAATTACTAATACCTCTAAAAAATTTCTTCCTGGAAAGCAATACCCCAACATTAAAAGAAATTTGTAGCTAGATTTGGCAGTCCAAAGCACATCTTCAAATTTCATATACATAAAGGATTCTAACTTTAAGAAAACCTCATCACGTTCTTACATCTAGATACAAATACCCCCATCATACTGCATGCCTGTTTTCATTCCAAAAGGCAATCAAGAAGAACAAGAATCAGGCATATTTTGAGATGGTCCAAAAGGTTTTCAAAATTATAAACATCAAGAGTTTCTGTCAAAATTTTGATTGATATGCTTTCAAGTGACAAATGAACAGTCATTCGGAATCAAACCAGACTCATTGTTTCAAGTCAATTCCTCATGGGTTGCCTTTAAAGTAAGAGAAATAAAAGTCCTGTCATATTTGTAGTCCAAAAATGAACTATATTATTTGCTACATTCTGAGTTCATAATATACTGGTTTTATTTTTAAGGTTGGCATATTGCAATGTGCTAATTGGGGGTTTAGAAATGCAAAACCCCGAAATATACATACCCAGGCCTAATTTACGTGCAGCAATCATTGATAAGGAGAAGTTGTTTACAGGGTGCAGTATGTTCTATTGTCCCAAGAAAAAAAAAAAGATTTGAAAAAACAATGAATCATTTAGTAATAGGTCAAAAATCCTTAGTTCATTTAATATAATTATTGATTTTATTTGAAGATGCTACTGATAAAAAAAAAAAAAAAAAAATTTATTTCAAGATGCTAACATGAGATGCAAGGTAATTGTTACTTACCTGACCATTGCTTGGCTCATAGAGACGAAGCAAAAGATTGACTAATGTGCTTTTTCCACTGCCACTTATACCAACCTTGGAAAAGTTTAAATGTACAGAAACTTCTTAAATCCTTGCGCCAGCATCATAATGAGGAATGGTATTAAATAAGGAGATAAATTTCTTACAATTGCAACCACTTCATTTGCTTTCACAGAGAAGTTTACATTTTCTAGAATGGGCACCTGTTTAATGTCACTAAGCAGTGAGTACTTTATGGACTACAAAGAACTATTGGTCATTTACTTTTCTCCATACAAATTTATGTAAGCAGGTAACATAAGAAAACATCTGGGACAAAAAAAGGAAGACAAATCAAAGTCAGTTCAACCTAAAAAAGACATACCGTTAACCTTGAAGGATAGTGAAAAGTTACATTCACAAACTGAATATGTCCCATTACCTTCTGCAACTTCACACCTGTAGACAGTGGGGCATCCCATTACTAATAAGTATATTTAAACAAAATATTTTCTATTTATTTATTTATTTTTATGAGCAAGTTACACTTGCACCCATTATGATGCTTGAACCCATTAGTGATTCCTATTGTAATTAATTTTCTGTCTCATCTTTTTTCTTGCTTGTAATATTTGACTTCTTTGTACTCTTTTTGCATAAAGTAGTTTTCTTTTTTAATATAGACTTATCTTACTTATAATAAAAAAATGATGCTTGAACCCATGACCTCACTCTTGATCCCATTATTTGGGAGGGGGAGGAGGAGTCATTTGAATAGCTCATTGGCATATTTAAACAAAAACTTTTAACAGAAGGCATAACATATTGTAGGAGTACAGAAAAATACAGATTTCTTAGTTGAGTTCTCATAGGTGAAAACAAAAAATAAATTGTACCAAAAGCAAAATATCATGGTAGAACTAGAAATTTAAAAATAAAATAAAATAATAATTATAAGCTGCACATGCATCCAGTGGGTCGTGAACCCTTGACCTCACCCTCCATCCCATTATTAGAGGAGAAGAAAGTGCCAGCTGAAATACAAGTCATTCGCATGTTAGAACTAGAATTTTTTATTTTTTATTTTGATAAGTGCACGTTAGAACTAGAAATGTTGAAACTGAAATTCACAAAATTTTGGCATTTGCTAAACTAAAGTAAATCAGGAGTCACTATCCTGTTCAATGTTTCTTCATAAGAGTCAAGCATTACCTAAAAGCAAAGACTGGTTCAATTATAAAAAATAAAATGAAAATGCAATACTTGTCAAAGCAATTTCAAGAAGTCTTCTTAATTTGCACCATAGTGATAAGAGTATTTAATGTACAATAAGTTTATAGACCTTGGTTTCTGCAGCATGTCAAACAAGGAAACTAAACAACATATATCATGATTAGGATCATTAATTTTTAAAATATTACAATTCTACAGTAGACAGAGTGCTTGCCTTTTGAGAAGAATTGGTCACTAGGCAAGAGATCTATCAACTGGAAGACCTTTTCACTTGCTCCAACGGACTGTAGTAATGATGATAAATTATCTGTGACCCTCCAAGTTGCATAAATTAACCACTCACAGTATAATACATACTTAGTAAGTTGTTCAGGCAACACATGACCACTCAAAATTGACATTCCTCCTAACAGTAGCGCAATAACCTGTAAAATGTGGTATGAAAAACATTGTGGAAGTCAAGCTACAAAAACTTCATTTTGATGGCAACTTCTACAATACATACAGAGCATTTGGTTTGAGTCAGTGGTGTTCATTTTAGATGGTAACTATTGAAGATCCTTTTGTGCATACTTGAGCAGTACTCTCTCATTTACTGAAAGGTTATTACTCATCCAAAACTATTTGAAACAGAAATAAGCTTCAAATATTTTTGCAATGTATCAACAACAAATTCATGAAAGCACTCTTGAAAGATATGCATTTGTCAATCATGATGCCCTAGATCATGTACAAAAATTTAACATGTATCAGTATCTAGTTAAGCTCTAGGAGTATATGACTTACAAATGTGTCGTGTGGTAAAGTAAGCATTTTGAATATCTATTAGACTTGTGGTCGCGTTTGCAGTATGAGACCTTTAAAATTATAGAACCTAAGAACGGTATATCCACAATCAAATGCTTTGGAAGACATCTCCTAGCACATAAGATGCTAAAGGACATGGCATTACGGGTTCCAACAACCAGGGATGTGCATTAAAAACAAAAATTAGCTTGTAACTTGTGAACAATTTAATCTGTCAGGTAATTGATTAGTATGAAAAAAGTTTACCTCTAAACCAATTTGCAAGAAAATTTCTCCAAGTCACCAACCATTATGTGGCAATTGATAAACCCATTCATGTGTACTTTTAGTCACAGGGCCTATTTAATGAGTTATGTGACTTGTTTAAATAATACAAGTGGATAGTTTTATAAGTCACCACGTAATTAGTTGGAGGAAAACTTTGTACCCACCCCCCCCCACCCCCCCTCTATCCAAAAGAAAAAAGGCTCAGCATGAGGCTTAGGATGTACAAGGACTTTCACACAACAATCATGTCGGAAGAAGAAAAAATTGGTGTTGCGGCATTAGACATAATAAAAGAGCTAGAGTCAGTAAAGACAAGTTACCCTTTTCAGGGTAAACACCCCACTGATACTCTAATAAAAACATACAAATGAAACCAGCATCGTAGAAAGCTGAAAACTAGCATTTTTTAACCTAAAACAGTCAGTTTTTTATAAACCAAAAGTATGTCAAACCTGTGTTGAACGATATAGGGTATTGAAACTCATATTCCACAATCCATAAGCCACACTTTCTCGAATGTTTACGAAAGCTAATTTGTCCAGCCATTGCTTGTACCTAACACCATAAGGATGGATCACTTAACAGAATCACGATCATGCACATAAACAAATACGGGTGCTTTGAGTGTCAGACTCTGTGACTTGCTGCACAGTGAGTCCACCAAAGAGACAATTACAATAATGGACACTTGAGAATTTGACAGGAAATTAATGGTAAGAATTATTGCCTTCCAAGTTCTTTCCTTTCAGTTCCATAAATCCGGACAGTTCTCGTTAAAGAAAGTGTCTCTTGTGCAACCTACATTCGAAAAGGAAACGGAAATGAGCATACAAAAAGATTCTTCAAGTGTCAAATTTTTAAAAGCAAGATCAGTTTTCCGCCTATACTTCATTTGCACCAGCAGTGTACTCTTGGATTAACTTTGCAGCTCTCTTTTGGTACCTGTTAACCAGAACACCAGAGCAGGTTTGACAATGCCATTAAACAATCAAGAGGCCAGTAAAAGACACCCTAATAAGCAGAAAGCAAAAATTCTCAGTGCAGGAGGAAGCAATAAACATTGAAGTTTAAGCATATATACAACGTCCCAATCAAAGCCAAAATTTATAATTAATAACCCTACAGCTGTTGATTCCGAGAAGATCCTCTATATAACAGAAGATGAAGATGTATAAAAGAATTTAGATGCAACTTTTCACATTACACAATAATTTATTCCTCTCCATCTAAATTGTTGAGGATATGAACAGACCAAAAAGAGATCTTGTAGCAAATAATAAGAGAGGACAGCAACTTGATAGTTAACAATAAATTATTCTGGATAAGGACAACTTGAATACACATAAAGATAATCGATACACCACTTTGTTTTTTTATATAATACAGATTTTAGTGGAAACACAAACTCAATTTTTAAAAGACTAATGCGATACGCCTGTCAAGTTTAGAGAGGGTACAGATGCTTACTGGCCATAAAACAGAAAAATCATAGATAGAATGAAGCATATCACCAATGCTGATAATGCAAGAGGCCAAGATAAAGTCATCAGGTTGATCAATGCACCTGTCCCCTAAACACAGAAAGTTGACCATAAAATTGACTCTACCACTGAAGGCCAGTTAAGGGAAAGTATTTGCTAAGAACTACAACCTGAAGAGCATTGCGTAATATCAGATGAACATCATTCCCAATAACATGAGACAGTTTTTGACAATCTGCCCCAAGCCTGCTTGTCAAATCACCAACTGCTTCTCTGTCGAAAAAGGATATATCCTATATCGAAGATACACCAAAATAGAGTACTCTATTGAATGAAAAAAGATACTCATGACACTTCATATACATTACAATTCCAAACTAAAACACAAACCTGAAAAAGAATAGATGAATATAGAGTTTCCCTGAGACGCATAACCTGCAATATGACATATGGAGGACCAGATGATGTAATAAGCACTTTGCCAAAAACAAGTAGAATTTAAGCAAAAATGGTAAAAAACAAACATAGAATTTCTAAATTTCAAAATCGAATGCCTAAAAAAGAAAATGAAGCCATATTAGTTAGCATTCTGGAAGACATCAATAATTGCAAGCACATAAAAATGATTCAGTGGTTACAGACAGAAAACAATCAAGGCTAAAGCAGAAGGAACAGAGCCTGAATGGACCTAAGAAGATCATGAGCCAAAGACAATATACCACAGTATTTATTTATTTATTTTTAAGTAAAAGTCAAAATTGTTTGCTCTCACAGACAATAAACAGGTTTGCTCTCATTAACTTTTACAACAGAAATGTTACTTATCAAAAAAAAAACTTCAACAACAAAAATGGACAGCACAAATCAAAAGGCAGTGATAAACTGATAATAAACAGTGGAGGAAAAGGCAAGTAAATGGAAAGAATTATGTAACAGGGGGGAAAAACACTATGAAACTGGTTGTGTCTCAAACATGTTCCCAACTTTTCCCCCTCAAGGCCTCAAGGGACCAACTCAAGCTTGTTTACAGGTCAACCAGACAACAATAACTCTGATAATACTTTTGTTGTAAAAATTGCTAGTCTGTTTACAAATTGCCCTTGATAACATCATGAGGTATCTAGGTGGAACTTCCACCAAAGAGTAATGCTCTTAAACTTTCTCATATTTCATAATGATTTTTCAAATGTTAATTGGGTAGATTTTGACTCAGATAAAAATTCGACTACATGTTAAACTACATTGGAAGAAGGTAATAACTCATAAGCCAACTTTGGCAGCTGGGACCAGGGTGGGGACGAAGAATAGAGACATAACATGTTGCCTATCAGAAAATGTAGTTCAATCTAAATGAACTGAAAGTTCTGACTTCAAATTAAAGAAGCTGCTTTGGAACTAGTTATCATGACATCACGTCAATCATATACACATTTGGATTTAATTCTCACTTTCTTAACAATTAGTAATGTGTATAAAATGTCACTTCACAGTTAATATGTTAAGCCGAAAAATTCATTTCTGTATCAAAAAGTTGAAACTTCCTGCTGAAAGTAACAAATGAAACATCCATTATGTCGATTAGTATGGCAATGACAGGAAAGGTATATGTCTCATAGCCTCCATAAATTCAAAACTATCACTTGGGGGGATTCTTTGAGAAATAACTAAGATCAACGGACTCACCAAGATCATATTCGCAATTGCGAAACAGCCACTCCGCAGGCCACTGAAATTTAAAAGAAACATAATTAAAAACCAACAACCTCAACATAAGAAGTTATATAAATAGCTCAAATTACAATTTCCTATACCTTTTACATAAGATATGTTATTATAAACACTATACAAAATAACTAAATTATGTGGACATCATATGTTCCCTGGGCACTTTCATGATGGATTGTAACTTTAAAGCTAGTCAACTTGTTGGAGTGCATTTAAATTTTCCTCATTAAAATTTCACATAACCGCCACACCATACAAATTCATCTATTAAAAATAAGATAAAAAAGAAGGAAGTGTCACAGTTTGCACATGGTGATAATCTCCATTCTCGCCTTGTCCATTTCAGTATCCGTAAACGAAAATTGAGAAACAGGGCAGGACCTCGTGTATGGCCTCGATTACAAGGACAAACTAACCCTTAATTCCTAAGCGTACAAAAAGGAGTTCGTGTTGATCACACAATCAGTTCCCCATGCTAGACAATAGTTCTTCTCCTATAATAATCATCAGAAATCATAGCATGTAATTATGGATGACCAATTAAAGGATAATTGGAATAAAATTTTAAGGTCTAGATTTATAAAACTGACATTTTACCCATACATATAAAATTTCTGCTATAGAGGAGCTATGCATTCGACATCCATAAATCCACTACTAAGTGGCACACATGTATGAAATCAAATGGAACTTTATATTGACCATTCAGAAAGAACACATGGAGTATAGAAAATTTAATAAGAATGTCATATATTGATTCTGGTAAAATAATTCAAGAAGAAACAAAATATAAATATTGAATTTAGTTTTACAAAATTGCTTGCTGTATGTCTAAACTTAAATGTTAACAAAATTTTACCATAGATGAACCAACCTGCATATCCCCGATGTGACACACAAGATAAGTAAGAACTGTGAGTTCCTACAGAACACCACAGTTTCACCATTCTGTGCAGAAAAGATTGATGCTGTCAATACACTTGGTATTGATATCTCTGAAAGCTGCAGCACAGAAACATATGTTAGAAAGTGACTGTAGATGGACATATAAAATCAAAGAAAATGGATATGCAAAGAGGTTATACATTATTTCAAAAAGGAAAAAAAAAAGTTTAATTGAATTGAAGAAGCTTAATGAACGTCAAAGCTGAGAGCTCAGAACGGCTAAACTAGTAACAAAACCAATTCTACTCCTAGTGTAAGTGTTTTCAAATATAAATTTTCAATACAAACAGTGTTTTGGACACACAAACCCAAAAAAAAAAAACCGCCAAGGATCTTGTGTGAAGCACACAAAGTGTATACTAGGTTGATTTGGGCTATATGATGCAATGAGCAGGTACATCGCCTTTTTGTTATTGCAAAAAATGGCTAGTGCATCCTAGTTGTAATAATATATCATCTCGATCTACTACACTCATATACCACATATTCACCAACACAACTCATTAAATCATCACCTACAAGATTCTTTACCTTTCCAATTACAAAGTTCTACGCTATGTTTGGGAGTTTATAAAACATAATGGAATATAATGGGTAGATCATAAAAAATTGAATAGAAATAAAATAAAAATCTAATTTTATAATTATACCATTCACTTTTTATTTGTCATTTCTCCAAGAAGAAATGGATTATTCGTTAAAAATTTTGGTCTCATACATTTGTCACAATTCGAATTTCAACCCTGTACATTTAAAAGTGTTAATTTCCTACTATAATTTTGGAAATTAAAGTTTCTCAACTATTAATTGAATCACAATTTTGTCCCCAAACTTTCAAAATCGTGTTGGTATTATCCTTAGAAGTCAAAGTTGAGGCATGAAATTGACACAATTAGTATAATTAGGCAATTAAATGAATGGTGGCAAAGTTGAAAGGAAAAAGTTCCATCTCCAAACCAGTTTAGAAGGAAATTCCTTCAACCCATTACGCGGCGTTTATTAAAACCACCCACGTGTACATTTATCACATGATCTATTTAATAACTTGTTTTTTTTTCTTTTTTGGTAAACTATTTAATACCTTGTTTGAATAATACAAGTAAATGGTTTTATAAGCCGCCATGTAATGTTCCAAGAAGGTTCCTCAAAACTTTGTACAAATTGAAATTATCCTATTGTTGGAGGCCCAAAAGAGTAATTTAGCCAATAAGATAAAAGAGTGACACTTACTTCACCTAAATGAAGCGGTCGTGCTTCCTAGATTTCCTCACCCAAACAAGCTTTTATGGAACTCAAGCCAAAGCATTCATACAAAAGAGAAAGAATAAGAATAGTAATAAATTAACAAAACGCACCGCAGCTATAACCAATGCGCCAAAACCAACAAAAATGGCCCATCTACCATCACCGGAAATCAATTCCCACATTCGCCGAAGAGCGAAGACCGCCGTGATTGGCTTCGCTGGCGCCGACTTTGTTCTACTTTCTACATTGCCATCATCATCATCCTCGCCTAGACTCCACCAACTACCCCCAGGCAAAACCAAACCAACGCGGGTTTCGACTACCTCTCTGACTCTGAATTCGTTGCTCTTTGACGTTGAGAAGCGGATTTCGAAACGGCGACGTTTTGGTGGTTTGGTGCTGAGGGATTTGATGGGAAATGGGAACTGGTTTTTGGTAATTGGGGAAGGAAAGGTGAGTGAGGGAAGGTTGGAGTAGAAGATGGCCATAGAAGTGTAAATTAGAGAAATGGTGAGGCTTGTTTTTTATTTTGATTTATTTTTTAAACAATGGTTGTTTTTGAAATATAGCATATTTAATACTAGCGTCTAAGTTCTTTTATTTTTTGATAAAGATTAATAATTTACATTTATTATAATTTAAGATTTTTATTTTTTTTTTCAATCACAAAGAACCTAAAGGTGGTATAAAATTTTTTTAGAAAAATTTGAAAAAAAATGAGGATAGAAGAAACAAATATATACTGATGAAATAAAAAAAAAAATAATGAGTTTTGTAGATTAAAGGAGTTTTAAAACTAACAAAAGGGTAATCTTATTTTATAGGAAGTTAGTGAGTAGAAGTAAGAATTTAAATTAACGTAAAAGTAAGAGTTTATTAGAAGCAATAAGGCATTTCAACGTAGAAATAAGAATTTATTATTTTTGTCAATTTACTATTTTAACCTCATTTTTAAATTTTAGGTAAGAGTATTTTTGACAGTAAAAAAATAATAACCGACTTTCTTTTTCTAATTTACTATTTTAACCTCATTTTTAAGTTGTTGGTTAATTACTTTAGGGGTATTTTTGATAGGATAACTAACTTTCTGAATCCTCTTAATATATACAGATATATACACGCATAATAAAAATACTAAAAATTATATTATTTTATGGGTTGAGTTCAAGTTACACCTGGTGGAACAAATACTAAAAGTTATATTATTTTATGGGTTGGGTTCAAGTTACACCTAGCTATTGACAAATCCACCATTAGATTACATTATCTTCGTATATTTTTCATGCTTACAAAATTTCGAGGTGATTAAAGATTAATAACCATGTCATCAATTAATTGTTAAAATTCAAATTTTTGTAGTTTAAAATAATACCCAGAACTCAATAATATAAAATTGCACAGTAAAACATGCTGATACACACAGTAATCACAAAAATAAATTAAAGAAATAATAAATCTGCTTTAAGATTATTAGATATATTTTAACAATTTATTTTTGTGATCAAGCAAAAGGGAATAACACACAGATCTAATTATAAGCAATATTAATACAAAAGAAATAATAGGCAAAACAATAAATATATACTGCATATATAAAAGAAATCTGCAATATAATTAAAAAAAAACTCACAGACCAAATGCATGAAGGATGAATGATTCAGATCAAGTTTTATATTTGACACAATCTCCTTAAAGCAAATTTCGCCCCTCACACAATTACTGTGGTGCTTTGAGACTCACGAACATCTGCCTCCCAGGATAAAATAATCTACAGCATGAAAATGAAGCACACAAGGTCGTGCTCTGCGAACTACTTAATGTCTCTTTCTCTCTCTTTGACACAAATGAAATGCATAAAATACTCACTAGGAGAGTTTTTCTTAAAAGTAGTTTTTTATGAACGAGGGACTATAAAAAATTATATGTTACTGAACAGGCACTTTGTTTCAGTAATAACTGCTGTGCACAAACTAACTAACTCAAAAAATTAAAATAATAAAATATTATTATTTGAACAAGTAAGCCCAATCCACATATGCTAAAGGCCCAACCCAATGTCCAACTCATGAGCATATAAACTCATATATTATCTATTTCTTTTCCTATGTGAGACTCATGATGGTTACCACTTTTAATAACATCTAAGTGTGCGTTTGGATACCGCTTATTTTGCTGAAAATAATAAAATATCATTTTTCAGTTACTATTCACTTTTAAAATTACTGTTCACATGCCTATTTGCACTTTTCATGTCCCATGAACAATGCAAGAGGCGTTAAACTAAACTAAAAAAAAAACCGCAAACGCAGGAGAAAAAACGCAAACACAAGAGAATCCAAATGAAGCCTAAGTGAACATAAAAAACATCAATTTCTTATTCACTCCATGCTATTTTTCCAACATCTAACAAAGCAAGAACTGTACCAATTAACCAAACAAAGAGAACATCGACCAAATGAACATATCTATATCTATATATAAAATGAGTGAATGAGTATAGCTACAGTACTTTGGGTTAGTCAAGTAATGTTTATTTTGGTAGCCAAAACGGTGCGTTTTTTCTGAGGGAAAGCAAAGCTGTTTCGAGTGGAGAGACCAAAACAAAACTTGAAGAGAGAAAGAGTGGGAGGTGGCAAGGGAAAGTTTGGGATGGAAGCAAAAGGAGTCGAGAGTTTTTCTCTGCTCGGTTAATGGTTCTCTACATGATGGGAGAGAAATGGGTGGCTTGGCTAGGTATCTCGAGGGCATGGAGAACCAAAAAAAAAGTAACTGAAATTTACTATTCTGGTTGGGAAAGAAATAGGATTTAAAGCTGCTGTACGATGGTTACTCACACCATCAGAGCACGCTTCTGTAATTATTGCACTTGCACGATAGGCTTGTTTTGTTGAATTTTCTGTGTAGTTTTGAGAGATACTTATATGCTGATATGTGTTTGATTTTACATTTATGTAATTCAAGAAAGTAGTTTAGGTGGCCTCAAGATTGGTGGTTTGATTTGCATGGTGGAAAATTTGATATGCAAAGTCGAAAACAGAACCACCGTCTGGCATTCATTACCAATCTAAGTGGCTTTGTATTTATCTTCACATGATTGAGAGTTTAGTTATTTGCTTCAAAGTTGGCTATATAATATGCATGTGGGTGTTAGTGGACTCTAAATTGAAAAAAATTTCTAAGGTTTTGCTTACCCTTCCAAGTAGTTGCAAATCTATGTTTATTCTCTGTGTGGTTGAATAACTTGCCGATCAATTTGCTCAAAATTTTATGAATTTTGGCTAACCATTTGTGGCTATACATCCTTTGGAGATAACAAAGGGGAATATAAATTATAGATCTTGATAATCATCTTAGCCATTTTTCTTATTTGTTATTTTTGAATAATTCATCAATATTTTTTATAGGTTGTTTTATCTATTGAATACATGGTTGTTGTTGCTTCTAATTGTATAGTTTATGCTCAAAAATTTTCATTTTTCCTTGAAGGGAAATGCACTTAAGACCATTGAGCTAACATATCAGCTGGCACATGACTTGCTGGAGAAGAATGAGGATTTGTCTACCCTAGAAAATGGTATGCAGAGTAGCAACAATATTTCCTAGAGAGTGAATTTATAAATTATTGTTTCCTTGCTAGCATTTATCTGGTTTTTCATTAGACAATTTGTTATTGCTATAGGAGTTTATGGCCCTGCTTGCATATGAAGGGCTGAATAAATTCCCAATGGTTCATCTGCTTAGCTTGTACTAGCAGATAGTTGCTGAAACTTTGAATTGGCAATTCTTGGTGATAATATATACATGCTAGCCGAATAGAAAAACCAAAAGATAATAATATACACATCTTTGTTAAGCTTTCTTGAGCTATGAAGCTGAAGCTCTGTATCTCTCCAAAGAACAATCACATAGATGACAGGTAAGTATTTGTAATTGATTATTCATCTCATTGTTCAACTTCTAGCCGCTGAGGTGAAGTTAAATTGGACGATACAACTGGATTCATTTGCCTATAAATTACACAACGAGACAGAGTTGCATGGCTAGTGGGTTTTTTTTTTTTTTTTTTTTTTGCTGCAATTTAGTTTTTATTTCAAATTTTTGTGACGTTATGATTTGAGAAATATCGAATTGGAGATTCATATCGAATTGTGATGTTAAAACTTAGAATTTTCTTTTGTGGTTTTCTTGTAAGAGAGGATTGTTACAAAGATGATATTCTACAGCAACAATCCAAAGATGAGGATGTTTTCTTTTGCACATGGTGATAAGCTGAGGTTCAAGACTCTTCCTAGAAAGGTTTATCTTGATGAGAATAAAGAAAATAACAAAAGTTTCATTTCAGTTGCATGCAACATTGTCGGCTTATGTAGCACTGCTTCCGTCAAATGATGTGTAGAAAAAACAGACAAACACAAATGAAAGATAAGGAAAGAAAAAGTTTTAGACAGGCTCATAATGCAGCAAATATAACTTGTCATGTATTTTTATTACTATAAAATAATCAAAATTTTAAATAGAAAAAAAAAATAGACATATGACATACCACAATTAGTAATGTATAAATTGAAATACAAAAAGTGGGGCATTATTTCTATTCGTATCATGTGTAGTATTATATCATTGTTTCATTTGCATATAGCAAAATTAATGTCTTTTATTTTATGAGAAATAATGTCTCTTTTGATTTGATAAATGTAAATCTCTATGTACTTTAAAAATCAAATGATTTATATCAATGTTTTGTGATATAAATAAAATCTAAGATTATCTTAATCACTACTATTTTTCTACGGCAAGCACGCCTCTTGCACATGCTGCCCTAACTAGTCTATATATAAAAAGAGCCAATCAGTATGGCACTACAGTTCTTTGGTTTATTCAAGTCCCACTTTCTCCATTGTTGCACACTTATAGGTATCTCATTGAATGGTTTGTCTCACAGACTCACACTTACACTTGCCTTCCTCTATTTTTTTTTAGGCGAAAATGCACTTTTGGTCTTTACATTTTGGGCCTATTCTCAATTTGGTCCCTAAATTGATTTAGCTCCTAGGTCAGTCCTTGATTTTCAAAAATCGTTTTTAAAATAGTCCCTACCGTCAACCCAGTGACAGAAAATGCTGAGGTGGCAAACGGAAGTGCCAGGTGGCATGTTAGATCTAACGTGGCTAATAAAATAACATTAATAAATACCACGTTAGCATCCATGTCAACATTTTAATTAATATAAAAAAATTTAAAAATATTAAACTGAAAAAATTCAAAATCAAAAACAAAAAAAGAAAAAACTTTTTCAGAAGAACATTGTTCTTCTTCTTCCCCAGGACATGAACTTCATATGCTTCATGTTCTTCCCCAAATCAAACCCAATAAATCCAAGAAATCAAACCCATAAACATCCAGTAAATCAAACCCATGGCTTATAATTTCTCTTCTCCACACATAACCTCTCTTCTCTTCGACCCTCACTCTCTCTATTTAGCTCTCATGCACTCCGACTCTTCTTTCTCTCTCTACCCTTCTATTTCCCTTCTCTCACTCCCGTGACTTGCGATTGTTCTTGGTGGTTTCGGGGTTGTGCTCCGGCGATTCGTGGGTCTGATTTTGTGGTTGTGCTTCGACAGGTCGTGGGTCTGATTTCGTGGGTTTTTGTTGGCTATGATATGGGTTTGAACTTTGTGGTGGTCAGATTTGTGGGTGAGGACGTGCTCGATGGTGTCGCTGTCGGTTTGGCCGCGGGTCATGGGTGACTGTGCTTCGATGGTTCCGATCGGTTCGTGGGTCTGACTGGTTCATGGTTCGTGGGTTTTTTTTTGTTTGGCTGTGGTTGGTGGTTGCAGATTGAGAAGTGGTGGAAGAGGAAGGTTGTTGGGTTGTGGCTGGTGGGGTAACGGTGGAGGTGATTTCGTTGAAGCAAGATGATCCAAACAAAACGCCAACACCGATGGAGTTTCGGTCAATCACGGATCCAAACGAAACCCAGACTTAAACTAAAAAAGCTATGGAGATTCGGGCATGGGTCTTTGTTGAATTTTTTGGGGATTTTTTTTTTGTGTTTGTTTCCCAAGAAAATTTCTAGGTTTGGGTTTGTTGGAGATTAGTTTATTTGTTTTTTTTTTTTTTTTGAGTTTATGGGTTTGATTTGCTGTAGAATTTGGTGTTGATTGTGTTAGAATTTGTTGAGTTTGATTGTGTTAGTTATGTTAGGGAAGAACATGTTCTTATGTTCTTCCAAAATAACAATGAAAAGCAATTAAAAAAATACAATTTTAATTATTTAATTTAATGAGATTTAAGGTTTTGTTATTTTATTTTATTTTATTTTTAAATTTTCTGACATGGATTTTTTATTATTAAAATGCTGATGTGTTATTTTTTAAAAGCCAAATAATTTTTTTATTATTATTTTATTAGCCACATCAGATCTAACATGCCACCTGGCACTTCCGTTTGCCACCTCAGCATTTTCTGTCATTGGGTTGACGGTAGGGACTATTTTAAAAATGATTTTTGAAAATCAGGGACTAACTTAGGAGCTAAATCAATTTAAGGACCAAATTGAGAATAGGCCCAAAATGTAGGGACCAAAAGTGCATTTACGTCTTTTTTTTTACGGTATTTGCATTGAACTTGATTAAATGATAATAGTAAAATATTAATACAATAAATTGTCACAATATATTCTTAATTGTTGATGTGTTAATTCCTTATATGTCAAAATAAAATAATAAAATATCATATTGGAACTAACCACAACTAAAATAAAGGTATTATACAAAAAATTGCTACATTCACAACATTTTTCACAACATTTTCATAACAAATCTTAAGTGGTAAATTGTTATTCTAATTTAAACTTACTAATGAAATTTTTTTTTTTCCACCAATAACAATAAATAACAACTTACTACTTATGATTTATAATGAAAATGTTGTTTCTTTTGTGAAAATGTTAAGACATCTTGTTGTTGTCACAATATTTTCATAACTATTGAAGTGTCAATTCTTGTCAAGGTAAAATATAACAAAGTTATAAAGATATTATGAAAACGTTGTGCCATTCTTTGTGTTTCTTGAATTTTTTTTTTATTAGTCAATTTTTGTTGAGCCAAAATTCACTGTTTCACATACAGTTTTCTTAGGTTGAATTTTTTTTTTCTTTATGCACAATTTTAAGTAAAACACACATAGTTTTTGATTTAACCAATTTGTTGAGCCAAAATTCATAGTTTTATGGACAGTTTTCTTTGGCTGACTTTTTTTTTAAACAAATTGTTTAAAGTAAAAATACACATAGTTTTACCAACAAAAAAGAATTATGGAAAAAAGTAATTTTTCCCTTTATGTTTGACGTAGTTTCATCCCCCAAATTTTAAAGTTGAATAATTTCCTCTTTTATATCTTGTAAACAAGTATATAGTCCTTGTTGTTACTCTCTTAAATAAACCCCAACAAAATCTTATAATTCCTAGAATATTTCATTGTGTAATATCTAAAATGTCTCACTAAATTTTAATATCTCAAAAAATTTCTTCATATATTTTGAGTTTTATGTGTTAGTCATACTTAGAAAGTAAAAATGATGATATATGGTATTCTATTTGTTACTTAAAGTACACTAATTTATTAGTGGTTTAAATTTTCTAGATTTATAATTTCATCTAATAGAAACTTCAATGACATATGTCTTTTGTTATTTTGTTCCTTTTTTATTTGTTTTCTTTCTTTAAAATGTGTTCATTAAAAATTAAGTAAGCTAAGCATTGTAATTAGGCTCATAAAATAAAATGATAAAGAAGGAAGTATGAATAACAAAATATTCATTGACCACCACACACTCTTGGTGCGATGGTCATTGTGAGAGTGCCTTTTTCTTCAGCACTATGGCCTAAGAATCCTGGGCCGTGTGAGATGTTCTTGGTGGACTGGGCTCGGTTCACCGCAGCTAAAAGGCTATTTAAGAACCAAGTGGTGCACAAAACAAGCTCCCTACAATACAAATAACTAACAAAACAAGAACATTTGTATCGAATGACATTTTAACTGTAAAGGAAAATGCATGACAAATGGAAATATAACGTAAGAACAAGTTAGGAATCCTCTAATTATGTGAGGTGTATTTTATTGATTTCATTTAGTTGTGATTACAATGCTCACTAAGACGTGGTGCAAGGTTCAACTGAGCTCATAAGTTACAGACTTTGATAGCTATTCAAGCTTAAAAGACTTGCAAAATTTGAACTTGTTGAATCCGAGCATGTACAGTAGTGGCTGTCCTGGGATACTAGGGATGGTTCCTTTGTTTTCCCCTTCAGTTTACAGAGTCTCTTTTGCCATTTTATGAGACTTAAGAAAACAATTGTGAATGCTTAAAAATGGTTTGATCGTAAAATGAATTTTGCCCCTTATAGCATGGATCCCTTCCTCCTTTTATAGCATAGCTTCGGGCTCCGGGGAACTAACAATTTCTCCGTTTTGCCTTTTAAAGTCTGTGTCGTGCCTGGTTGCTTCAGGATCATGTCGTTTCCTTTTTCTTCATAGTTTCTTGCTTTTTGTTGCGACCAGATGAAAGTCCCTCAGCTCCTTTCTATTTTCAGATTTCCCATTGGCTGGCCTGAGGCCCTTTTGGCTTTTCTTCTCAGCGCTCCAGCTTTTTCCAGTTATACTCTTCCTTGTCTCTTTCTCCAAATGGTTGGAACCAGGTTCCTGCGTTTTGCTCTGTACTTCCACTGCGTGTCTAGGTCACAAGGTCCGCGTGCCCTTTGTCTCTTATCTTTCTTTAATTTTTCTGCCATGATCCTTCTTCGCGCATCCAAGGATCCCCTACCTCTGGGAGGCTTCTGGGATTCCGACCCAGTTCTTCCTTCTGGGCTCTCTCTGATTCGCTGGTTGGGCCTTTCCTCTAGATCCCAGCCCTCTGGGCCTTTTCTTTCTTTCTTCTCTCTTTCTTTATTGTGAGAGCCCACCCTTTATTATTTTTTTCTTTTTTTGTGTGAAACGGGCCCAATGTCTTTTCTATCTCTTTGGGTCTATTTGTGGCTATTTAATTCTTTTTTGAACCTCAACAGTCACTTCACAAGTACAAGCGCTTGTGGGGTGGGGGGGATAAGGGCCGGGGTTCAAGTTTCCAAGAAGAAACTTCATACACATATACACTTAGATTAGGCTAGCGCAAAATTTCTATTTTGTATATAAAAAAAAAAAACCAAAATATTCATTGCAAATGGTAGTAGGTATTTAATTTGATGAAGAGTTTGAATTGTAGCATATGTCATCATTTATTGTGAAAATTTAAATATTGTGACAATGTTTTATCAAAACTTAGTTGTTTGTTGTTGGAAGACGACGACATTTGTTATTATTCTTAGTTGAATTTTTTTATGAGTAGATACTGTCTTTAGTAAATAGGTTCTAAGAAATGAAAAAGTATTTTGTATTAAATGATACCATGTCATCCATATCAAAATCTAATCAACGAGAGACATGTGTGCAAAAATAACTACCTACTAACACATGTTTTTCAATTGTTAGTAGGTTAATTATTTTTAGTTGACATGTCTCACACTTGTTGAATTTTAATACCGCTGACATGGTATCATTTGATACCAAATACTTTCTCCAAAGAAATTATCATACTAAAGGAATAGTTATATGTTAAATAACTATTCTAAATTTAAATACATGGTTTGATACTACTTCAAAAAAAAAAATGCTATTTTAAATTTTCTCATTCAAGAGGCAGCACGTGCCTTGCACGTGCAACCCTTACTAGTGTTTATTACGAAAGACAAAAGTATGAGAGCAATGGTCAAGGAAAGGAGAAAGTATACAATGTTTCGGTAATACCAACTCAACATCTATTTTGGTATTTCGTACCAAATAAATTAGTGACACATGTTTCAAAAAATCACATTAGACTACTCCAATAAATGATTAATTTATCTTCCCAATAGAAGATTGTGATTAATTTATTAGAATAGTCTGATGTAGTTTTTTGAAACAAGTGTCACTCATTTATTGGATAGGAAATACCAAAACAAATACTGAGTTGGTATTACCGAAACATGGTATACTTTCTCCGAGGAAAGCCCAAGTGCCCCACCAAAGACTTCGTCATTGATTCTATTGGACCAATAGAACTTGATCTTCTGCTTCACAACTTTCAATTAGATGGGCACATGCATGCACTCAAGCTTTTTAAAATAAACAAATGGGTGAATGCGTTACTTTAAATTTTAATAAAAAAAAAAAAAAAACAGCTAAAAGAATGGCTTACCTAAATTTTAAAGGTAAGAAATTATTTATTTGTAATTTACTCAAATAACTTTTTTAAAGAGTAATAAGATATGTTAAAATAATATACATGGATAATCACTAGCTAATTCATTTATCTTACTGAAAAGGTTGCCTGAATTTTTTTGAGGGTCAAGCTATCATTCAATTCAGGATATAGCCACTAACTCATAAATGAGAGGAAAGAAACAATTGCCAAGAAAGCTTGTGACTTGGTTAATGATGTTGATAATGATGTTGTTGTTTTAAATGCCCCCCTTCCCCTGATCTTGATGTAATTTTGAGCTCTGATATTCAAGGGCTGTACTCTTTAAAGCTCACAGTCAATACGCTGCTTTTTGTATCTAGTTAATCTAATATAATTCAGCCTCTTGACCAAAAAAAAAAACAATGATTCCACCATGTTCACACAAGGGGATGACTTCTCAAGTCCTAAGCAATGAGTCGAACACAATGAATTATTAGTGATCTTACCAATATTCAACAATCAACTATAACTACTTGATTTTACTCCAAAACTCTTTCACTCACATTGTAATTGTATACCTTGAGAGGTATATATACTTTATAGTGAGTAAAAGAAGAGAGTGATGATATGATATCACCAAAAGAACAACAATAATGCAACGGAAAATATTAATTAAATTTGATGATTCCATTCTTGCGTGATACTTTTGTAGAATTCTATATTTTTTCTTTTGTTACGTACCTTTCATGACAACCCACTGAGGAATTTTTTTTTTTGTTAAGTGAAATAAAAGCAATAGTGTTATATATATATATAATATAATATAATCATAGGTTAAAATATATAAAATCACGCTTTCATGGCTATTTTGGATCAGATTAACAAATGGTGTAGCAAATTGTGGAAAATTTTGTAATTTGCCTTTCACTCAGTGACTCGAGTTGGAGATTAGGTTCCTCTTTCAAATGAGCTCTAAATACTATGTTAAACTACTAATTATTTCAAAAGCTAAAAATAAGGTGGAAGAGACATAACGATCAAACTTAGGATCTTATATTTTAAATACCATGTTTGGTAGAGGAGTTTGAGTAAAGTTATTTGAGTATTTTTGATATACATGTGGGTGAAAAAGTATGTGAAAATGTGTGTAAGTGTGTTTAAAATGTGAAAAATGTTGCTAAAAAAGGGTTACCAAACGCCCCGGGTTTAAACTCGTTGTGTGTGTGTATAATGTATATATATATATATATGTATAGCAAGTGGCCTTTTTCTTTTTGGATGAAAAACCAATGGCAAATTGTCGGCAACAATATGTTATTTGTCTCACTCAGGGTTTATGTATTCGAGCACGAGATTAGGTTTCCCTCTCCCAAGGAGCTTGAACCAATTACGGTGAACCTACTAAACAAAAGTAGAAAAAGCCTTCAATCGGGGACAATCAATTATAATTCATAGTTTAATTAGACTTACTTCAAACTATGTAAGAAGAAATATATAAAAAAATAAAAGCTTTATCCAACTAAACAAACATCATTATAAATTATTCTAATAATTTCTCTAGAAGCCTAGTGCAATAAAAAATGAATCAGTAAAAGGAGGGGTCAAGTATTCTCAGTCGCAGAGCCAAAATTTTAGTTTAGGGGGCAAAATTAATTTGAAATTATTAATAAATATTTATAAAAAAATAATTATACAATTGTAAATAAGTAAAAATTTACTAAGTCAACTATTGTGAAAATTATTGTGCTTTTTATCATTTAAATAAATTAAATAAAAAACAAAAAACAAAAGTGTTATGAGTTTGTGACAGTATATTAGTGAGAAAGTGAAAGGGCGGGACAAGGCAAAGCTAAAAGTTTTCTTTTGACTTGTTAACTTTGCTGTGCCTAGATCACAAAAAAAAAAAAAAAAAAAAAATACTTTGACATTTGAGGTACCACCTTGCTCTCTTTGTTACAATGCCATGCATTTTTGCTTTTTTTGAGGAAGATTGTGTCAGATTTTGGTTCATTTTACTGAGTATTGTTTTGTTTTTTTTCCTATGTTAATGAATCAAGGGGGCAAGCTTTTCTCATATGCCTTTAGCTAAGCAAGTTTTAGAGGAGTCAGAGGAGGGGGGGGGGGGGGGGGGGCAGTTGCCCCCTCTCGACATCCCCTGGCTCCTCCCCTGAGTATTCTCATCCGTGATTAATAATGGAAGAACTAAGTGTTTGTTTGACTAGCTTATTTTTTGCCAACTTATTTTTTTTCAGCTTATTTTTATTACTATTCATAGATGTCATTGCATTTTTTGGTACTATTCATAAGTTTCATTGTACTATTTCAACTAACATTTACTTTTATTTACAGTACTTTTAGCAAAAAGTTTTCAGTTTCAGAAAAATAAGCGGATCGCAAACAAACCCTAAAACTCAAAATAAATCTTTCATCATAATTGCCTTAAATTGTGATAGATTATTTTAATCAAGCAAATCTAGTACTATGAATGAAATTAAGCATGCATGTCCTTTTGTGGTCTTTTATTTTATATTAATTATAGCGTCTTAATCTTTTTACCAACAAATAATAATGCTTATGTCAAATTTTTGATGCTATATTTGAATCCTTTCCCGTGAAATAACCAATTTCTTATTCGCGTAACGACAACGTACGTACATCTATTCCTAGCTATCCATTTTTCTATTGATAAACAATCCCAAATTGATTTAGAGTAGTATTAGTGTTTCAAAATGGCCTTCCACAAATGGTCATAAATCATTGTTCCCAACATCTAAATTAATATTCTCAAAATTAAGGCATATATTATTAATATCTAAAGGGAATTCAAGCAAAACACTTACCAAATAGGACTCTGCATCTTAAATCCTTGAATTACCGATCAATATCTAGAGTTAAAGATTATCAGCTAGCAAAATGATACAACAATATTTTTAATAAGCATTTCTTCAAATACTTTACAGGGAATTAAGAAAGTAAAGAAAAATGAAGGAGAAAAAGAGATAGTTAATTAAGAAAACCAAATGATATAATATGAAAGAATTGAAAAACCAAAGATTTAATGCATGACCTCACAGCCCACGGGTTCTAAAACCAAGGGTTCTAAAACCACTATATATACATGTCCGTTTAGTGTGTGCTTTTGGGGTACATATTAATCATTCATTTTAAAAATTTCTTTATGAAAAATTAAAAAAAATTGTCAAAATAGTGAATTACTATTTCATTTTTTCATAAAAAAATTCCTAAAACGATTTACTAATATTTACCCTAAGAGCACAAATTAATAAATCCCTGTATATATCTTATTACATTGGCACATGCACTCAAGCTATTTAATATATATATAAAAAAGAAGATTGCTGAATGCGTTACTTTCATCCTATGGTAAATATATGTGAAAAAATATGTTTGATTTTCTATTCAGGATATAGCCACTAGCTAATTTAAAAAGCTGCTATATGGGCCTAGGCCTTAATTGCCTCCACTTCTCCCAAGCTTTTTTCAAAAGTATCAAGGCCCCTTAATCAGACAAAAGGCCTCTAATGGTAAAAAATTAATTAATTTAATGGTAAAAATGCATTGGGCAGGCCTTGATAAAGGATGATTTCACCATGTTCACACATGATAGGGACGACTTCTCATGACCTTAGCAATGAATTTTCAATAAACTTCAAGAAAAAAGGACATCTCCCAGTCCCACCCTACTTTCGTAGAAACTTCACTCGAGGCCCAAAGACTGTTTTCAAAGGGTATTAGCATCATTGTTGCGCGTTTTCTGTGCATATTATAAAATTTTTTTTTTTTGGCTGGCTGTGCATATTATAATTTAGATGTATTTGAATTTTTTATAATAAGAATTAGATAAAGTTTAATAAGGATTATCGCCATGTTAAATTAAGGAGTAGATACATAATTGATTAGGAATCAATAATTGATTAGGGGTGACCCTACCACTATGTCATGAATGACGGAAGAGTTAGTATTTTCCAACCCACTAGTTGCTATTTAATAGTTTTAACTCAAACATATTTTTAAATTTCAAAACATGATGGTTGTGGGTACGGTAATCATTACTCTTTCAAATTTGCTAATTATTGTTACACTTTAATCTACAAAATTGTGTTTTGAAGACATAATTTCAATTAAAATTATGGTATCGTGTTTTCACAATTATAAGTTGGATTTTAAAAAAATTTTTATGAAAAAATGAAAAAAATTACAAACTTTTTTGACAAATTTTTTTTTAATTCTCCATAAAATATTTCCAAAACCGGATCCAAGTTTAAGCAAAATAACATTTTCAAAATATGATTTCAAACATTGCACTCACTCTTCGAACCTAGGACCAAGTTTCAACTTAATACTTAGGTTATATTTAGCATTGACTTAAAAAGCTAATTTTTTAATTTTTCAACTTATTTTTATTACTATTCATAATTCTTATTATATTTTTTGATATTATTTATGAGTACTGTTATAATATTTTAACTATTTTTTAATTTTATTTATAACACTTTCAACCAAAAAAAATTTTAATTTTAACTTGTTGTGCAGCATAGTAACGTTTACACTGTCCCTCCCTATAAAGACAGTCACAAACTGTCCCAAATATGAACATAGACACAAGTCAAAAAGACAAAGAAAACATCTGAGAAAGTGAAAGACCAGCCCACATTCAGAAGCCAGAGCCATGCTGCCCATTTTCCTTCTCATTCTAATTCCTTTTCTTTCCCTATTCTTCTTCTGCTTCTTCCTCACCACCTCCAAATCCAACTCCAAAGCTCCCAAATCCTACCCTCTAGTGGGTTCATTCTTCGCCATCCTCGCCCACCAAGATCGCCAGCTCCAATGGTTCTCAGAGATCCTCCAAGACTCACCTTCCGCCACCTTCGTTCTCCGCCGCTCCTACTCCAACCGCCAAGTCTTCTCCGGCAACCCCGCCGTGGTCCAACACATCCTTAAGTCCAACTTCCAGAACTATGGAAAAGGCGAGACTTTTCGTTCAAGACTCACAGACTTTCTCGGCCACGGAATCTTCAACCTCGACGGTGATGAGTCCTGGAAGTTCCAAAGACAAGTCGCTAGCCACGAATTCAACACCAAATCTCTCCGCAAGTTCGTTGAAACCGTTGTGGACAAGGAGCTCTCTGACCGCCTAATCCCCATTCTCTCCTCAGCTGCCAAAGATGGAACTGTCCTCGATTTCCAAAACATTCTTCAAAGGTTTGCTTTTGATAATATATGTAAGATCGCTTTTGGGTTCGACCCGGTTTACTTGTCGCCCTCTCTTCCACAAGCCAAGTTCGCCGTAGCCTTTGAAGACAGTGTTCGAATCAGCCACGGGAGGCTCACTGCTCCAATTCCACTCATTTGGAAAATCAAGAAGTTTTTCAATATTGGGTCAGAAAAGCGTCTCAAAATGGCTATCTCAGAAGTAAAAGAGTACGCCATGAACATAGTAAAACAAAAGAAGCAAAAGCTAGAGCAGCTGGGAGAGAAAGAGAGCCTCGATGATGACCTTTTGTCAAGGTTCTTGAGCTCTGGCCATGTGGACGAGAAGTTCGTGACCGACATTGTGATCAGCTTTTTAATCGCTGGGCGTGACACTACATCAGCGGCTTTAACGTGGTATTTCTGGCTTCTATCTCAGCACCCGGAAGTCCAATCCAAGGTTGTGAAGGAAATCAAGGAACATTCCGAAGTGCCTGCTTATGAAGAAGTGAAAGACCTGGTGTACGTTCACGCCTCTCTATGTGAATGCATGCGGCTGTACCCACCAGTCCCGTTGGACACGAAGGAGGCTCTGAACGACGACGTGCTGCCCGGAGGGACAGTGGTGAAGAAGGGGATGAGAGTTTCTTACTTTCCATACGCGATGGGGAGGTTGGAGTCACTGTGGGGATCGGACTGGGCCGAGTTCAAGCCCGAGAGGTGGATGCAGAAGGACGAGAATAATTCCAAGTCATGGAGGTTTGTGCAGAAGGACTCGTACCATTACCCGGTGTTCCAAGCAGGTCCTAGAATTTGTTTGGGGAAGGAGATGGCTTTCTTGCAGATGAAGAGCGTTGTGGCTGGGGTTTTAAGGAGGTTTAAGGTGGTGCCAGCGTTTGAACGAGAAGTTGTGGAACCAGAGTATATTTCCTACTTGACTGCCAAGATGAAAGGTGGGTTTCCTGTGAAGATTGTGGACAGGGGTCAAGATGAGAATTGAGTGAACTCTTCTATCTACTACTTAACTTTCTGCGATTGAAGATAATAAATTTGGATGATGATGTCAAATTAATGTGTAATTTTATTTCCTTAAGTTATGATAAGTTATTTAACTCATGTTAAGTAATTTTCAATGTTATATATAGCTGTAGATCAAATTAATAGTCGCTTCTCCTTCCTTGGTTCTTGCGTTCTTTCCAATTCTTTAAATACTCCACCCAAAACACTATACTGGTCAAAATTCAACAAGTTTGTTACTAGTTAATAATCCATCTAACTCAAGTATGATTCAATTCCACTCTTCTAAACAATTTTATAATGTATATATATATATATATATATATTTTTTTATTTGTCCCAAAAATCAAACAAAGACATCTTAGATATTAAATCCCCAATACTCAAAACTTTTCACTGTAACAATTAATCACGCCCTATAGGTCTTTTGTGCATCATTTGCTGATACATCTAGTGCAGCACAAACTTGCACTTCATCATGTCCTATTAGCTAAAAGTAATTTTCTAAATTGGGTTTTCTACATTCATATAATTAATGATACAAGTGAAAGATAATTATGAAAGTTTTTTTTTTCTTGTTACATTACTAGAAACTAGATGATGGTATTCAATTCTTCATACGTGGTCTAGTAAATCGTCTAAAAAAGGTGTTGTACCTGAAATGCACAAGGATGAATACCATCATCTAGTTTCTAGTAATGTAACAAGAAAAAAAAAAAAAAAAAACCTTTCATAATTGTGATGCGCTACAAATTAGGATGTCAGTACTCCACAACAAATGCTGTAACGTTTCCGAGAATCATAGAAGTTCAAAGAGAAAGACGCTTTATCAAGGAAAAAGGAAAATTGTTACAATATTTCAAGCAAGGATATTTTAACAAATAGAGATTATACGCTTTCTGATAACTATATATCAAGGAAGTTAATACCGTACCGGAGGTTGTACCGGTTTGACAAATGATACGATATATTTCGGATTTCGGTCAATACCGACGTACCGTTTTGGATTTACTGCTATACATATAAAATCTCATATATATATATATATATATGTGCTGAATTTAAATCATATGTTTTTAACTATATTTAGGCCCAATTTATCATTATCTTTATCCTTCTACAATGGCCCAATCCACTACAAATAAATTTAAATTATCTAATCATTATATTAAAAACTAAAAATTAAAAAAAAAAATTCAAACAAGTCAAACATCTCACCCAATTATCACGTGAATTCTGAATAGAATTCAATGCCTTGCCTTGAGAAGCCAAATGCTCAGAACCACGTGTTACTTTCAAAAAGAATAAACACATCCCACTTGTTTTAAAAATGCACTGAGTTTCTGACCGGTTATCAAAAAAAAAAAAAAAAAAAAAAAGCACTGAGAAGCCAAATGGTCTCTAGTGTTCATGAGCGGAGAAGAGAAGACAAAAAAAAAAAAAAAAATTCTGGTCTAAGAGATGCAAATTAACAGAACGAGGTCATGATGCAAAGGTAGGCTTCGCTGGAACTTCATCGTTGTCTCAGTCTCATGGATCTATGGGTTTTTGCAAGCAAACATTAGTTTCAAAGATGTAATATCTGTTCTTAAATGATTTCGGCCGGAATTTAATATTTCGGCCGGAATGACCGAAACGCCCCAAAATGGCCAAAATCATCCGAAACAGTCCGATATAAAAGTCGATGCGAAATGGGAGGGTTACCTGTACCGATTTGGTCGCCGAAACGAGATATTTCAGCCGCACCGGCCGGTACGGTACGAAATCGTCTCCCTTGCTATATATCAGTTACTACATTTAGATTATATGCTTCTGAGCCCATATCAGTAACTACATCTGGGAAGAGCAAGATCAAATTTGGTCAAGTACTATATTTCAGTAAGGGTTCGTTTGGATACCGCTTATTTTGCTAAAAACTGAAAACTGAAAACTGAAAATACTGTAGCAAAATAATTTTTAAATGTGTGAATAGTATCGTGAGACTCATTTTACTCATTTTTAATGAAAAAGTTGCAGGTTTGTGGGTCCATGAACAGTATACGGGACCCACTAAAAACTAAAAACAGCCACAGAAATGAGCTTTTCAAAAAAAAAAAAAATGAAACGCAGACATCTGCCGCAAATGTGTATCCAAACGCACACTAATAGTATAATACCTTATGTGTAAAAATATATAAGCATAACTAGATATCTAGTTACAATTTAAATTTTCTAGATTAAAAATTAAAATGAAATTCACAGTCAATGTCATTACTTCCAGAACACAGAAGTTCTGGTCCTAAACAAACTACTGTGGCTATTCAAGACCTAAAGATGTGTTAACTAAAAGAATCATATGATGCCCTTTGCAAAAGTGCATGCCAATCACAAAAACCTGAAAGCTATGCACTGCAAATGTTAGTACTGGCTAGGAGTAGTTTGAGAATATGTGAATGCCCTTTCCACAGTTGAACACCAAACGCAACTTCACAGCAATCGTCTTGCTACCTTGCAATTGCTTTTTGTCTCCCCCGATTTGTCAATGAGGATCTGTTTGTCGCGGCACTCTGAGGAACAAAATGCTTGCAAATTACTGCATTGCATCATCAAGTAAAGTCTAAGAATAGAGTTTCTACCTTCTTTCAGTCAAAAAAAAGTCTAAGAATAGAGTCTAATAAAATTAATTTTACTTAAAAGGAATCAGAAACATACATTTGACAATAAAAAAAAAAAAATAGTACCACAATTATTTCCACAACTTGTTCATATAACGACTTCTGGGTAGTGAAATTATGAACCCATGTGGATCTACCATTGTATGCAAGTTGTAGCCAAAATTGTGGAACTACAAATTTGGGAGGACAAAAATAAAGATAAATGGAAAAAATATCCAACCAATCAAATTGTACCACATCATATAATCAAACAATTATGAATAAAAAACTAATTTGGCTTTAATTTTCTATTATTTTCTCATTCTCAACAAATATAAACGGAGAAAAAAATAAAAATAATTTGATTCTAGATATGTGTTTTAATGATTTTGATCACTGTTATTTCTTTTAAAAACTTAAAATAGACATAAAATTAAAATATGCTAAGAAATATATAAAATATAAAATATACCATATATATATATATATAAATTAACTGTGAGTTGTGACTTAATTTTTCAAGAATTGTCATGTCCAATCTCTATGTAAATTACAAGACCCTTTTAACTAAATTTTAATATAAAAATAAGAAAAACATATGGAATATAAAAGGAAGAAAGAATTTGTAATAAAATTGGCATAAAAATTGTATCAAGTAATATAATCAAGCAATTGCAACAAAAATAAAATTTTGAATTTAATTTTCCGTTATAATTTGCTATAACATTGGCTAAAAATATCAAACAATGACCACAAAAAAAAAAAAAAAAAAGGACTAATTCAACTATAATTTTCCATTTTTATCTCAACAAATAAATAAAACAATTTTTTTTTTTATAAGTAAGAAGAGAATATTATTTGTAGGGTCACGATTTACTGGCCCAGGCCCAAAAACTGACTCGGACGATGGTTTGGTGAGCCCTATACAATAAATTTGTAAAAAGTGGGCCAAAGAGCTAGGTTTATTGATTTGTACTAACGGCTAGGGAATAGTTCAATAGCGAAAAAGTGAGTACCGTATAAAGCTTGACTAAAGGGATATCTGAGAAGACTAAATATGGCTAAATGCAATATTTATGAATTTTCATACAACATTTGGGGCTACAGTAATTCTCTCTTCCTTTTTTCTTTCTCTTTCTTCCTCCTTTTCTTTGGAGATCTTTTACATTCATATAGGCCTTTTCAGATCATCTTGACCTTACACATGTTACCATCAAAACTCTTACTTGAGTGCATGTCCCATCAAGTTTCTTTTTTTTTTTTTTTTTTTTTTTTTTTTTTTTTTTTTTTTTTACCTTTGAGTGGTGGTAGCTGGAAATTGTATTGTTTAGGGGTCTTCTCCCTATAAATGCGGCCAGAAAAGTTGCTGCAGTGCATTTAATGCGATGGTAGCAGCTTTTCCTTGAGGTACTCTCACGTTATCATCACCTTCGTACGTGTTTGAAGTTCGTCTTTATTGTTGAAGCTTCCTGAAGACACTTTAAATCATTTATATAGTTGCTTGACCCACATTTGCCCTGATCCGAGAAGTCTAGCCTCCTCGGATGTTATTCCACTCCCCTCCTTGCGTGGTCCTCCGTTCCAGGACCTTACCCAATTATTTTCTTCTCCCCGAACATACCCACAAGCAGTTTTCTTCTCCTCGGACATACCCACGAGTAGGGCCTAAGGACCAATATACAAGTCTGGGCTTTTACCCCCACAATAGCCCCTCAAAATTTCAATTTTTTCACTTCTCGCATCCGAGGGGGAAAAATGGGATTTTGACCTGCTTCAGAAACGGGTTAGAGACGTAAAAATACATGAGTTCGCACGTGCGGGAGTGCGGTTTTAGGCGCTTCATTATTGCTACTGGCGTTTTGGTATTCACGAAACGCCATTAATTGCTCCAGGCGGCGCTTTGCCCTTTGCATCCAACGGTGATGAATCAATCAAACAGCTGATATTTTTCCCAGAGTTTGGGTGGGATAATTCCCACTTGCTTTTCGCCTTCTATATAAAGCTTCGAGGGAAACCTCTTGCTGGTCACTTTACGAATTCTTAAGCGTTCAACGATCTTTAGTACTCCAACGTTCAGAGCCTTCTAGGTCACTAAGCCTCTCATAGTGATTTCTCAAAAACTCTTGCAAATTTTCCTTCTAAAATTTTCAAGGGCCGCGATACACCTTAAATCGTGTAAGTTTTAATTTATTTAAACCTTTAATTTCTCCTCAGCTGGTCTTCTCGGCCTTCAAATTTTACTCTTACATTCGCCGATTTTAGTAATCCCCCTTTTAGCTTTGTAGATATGGGTAGGTTTGCGCGCCTAGTCGATTCTCCTGCCAAGATAGAAGCCTTCAAGGAAAGATACCGTATTCCCCAGGGGGTCAATCTATGTTACTGTCCCATAGAGGGTATAGCGTCCAATCGAGAGGAGGGGGAGGTTATCATCCCCATAATAGCCTTTATAGAGGGGGGGAATGACCCTCTCAATGGGTAGAGTTACTAGAGACTACCTTTTCAATCATAGGTTGTGCCCTGACCAATGCGCGCCCAATTTATTCAGGATTTTAGGATGCGTTGATGCTCTCAACGAGCATCTGGGTCTGCGGCTCACATGGCACGATGTGGTGCACATGTACTAGTGCCATTCCCAAAAATCCGCCGAATACTATCTTAAGTCCCGCTCAGACGTAGTAAGGATAATTTCATGCCTGCCCAAATCGAATAAGGGCATGAAAGATGATTATCTTATAGCTTCAGGAGCGTGGCACAACGGCGTTCACTGTCCCGTCCAAGCGGGAAAACCAGGTGGGCCGCCTTAGAATTAGGTTTCTTAGTGATGGACTTAGTTTAACCCCTGACCTTGCTTTGTTTTCTCTGCTTGGCCTTTTACACTTATGGCTTGCAAGTGTTTAACCATTTCTTTCCTCGGCTGTGTTTGCAGATAGAAGGCAAGTAGCCCCCAGGTTGAGCTTAACCAACATTCAGGCGCTAAATTACTTACTGAGATCCAAGATCTTTGTCAGCACGGATAGGCAATTGCAGGCAGTTCACTTAATTTTGGATTTCGAGCCCATCTCGGACACATTTCTGGACGCTGGCAATGCCATAAGATCTGGTGATCCGAGGATACACCGGATTAACATGTCTCGGCCTAACTTCTTGGCATCGGACGCTCTCCCACCTGTGCCATATCCAACCCCCGTGGGTTTTCCTCTAGCAGTTCCCCCCGTCCAACAAATTCCCTTTGCAACAACGGCAGTCGAAGAAGCGATGGTTTCCTCTAATGCTTCACTTGAAGAAGAAATTGACAGATTTCAATTCGAAGAAGAGGAAAGATAGGGTGTAGGAGCAATCGTAATATTTGAGGTGGAAGAAGAACCAGATAGACACTCAAGTGTTCAGGCCCCCACACCTCTGATCACTTGTTTGAAGGATACTTCGGACGAAGAAACAGAAAGGATGGCTCCAAAAGCTAACAGCAAGAGCTTAAGGGAACTCCTGAAGGGGAGGGGCACAACACCCAACCCCCTAGAGGCCAAAAAGTCTAAATCCACAGCAAATCTCCCTCCTCCTCCCCCTCCTCAGCTTCCTGTTGACCTCAGACCAAAGATAATCCTGGAGCTGAGGAGGAAAAGGCAACATGAAGCCCCCGAAGAAGGTGAAGTAGGCCCTTCGAAGGGGAATAAACAGCAGAAAATGACAAAGGACCAGCGGGGCAAAATGTCTTCTTCTGTTGAGAGCCGAGAGGATCTCCTTGAGGCTGATGTGCGCCGACCACCACGCGTATGGTCTCCTAAGCTGGATCTAGATGGTGCTGCCCTCCCTTATGACACCGCGATCAGAAACTACCAAGGGGGGAAGGCAGGTCTCATTGCTGAGGTCCTAGAGTGACCACTCCTCCTGCCGAGGGACATGGATGCCTATAGGCGTTTTAATCAACAAGAGCTCTTCCTCTCTCTAAAAAGGGACCTGGCCATGGTGAGTGATTTGTTCCACTACTTCCAGTAGTCCATCAGTTATTTTTATTCACTGTTTTACATTAAACCTTTATGCAGATTACTCAGCAAGTTTACGTGGCTGAAGAATGGAATAAAGATGCTCGTAATGAGGCCTGGGCGGAGGCTCAACGCAGGTCCGAGGTTGAAAAAGAGCTGGGCAGCCTCAAAGAAGATCAAGCTAAGCTTGCTGAGGAGCTGAAAGAGGCTGTCCGGCAGAGGGACAGTGCCGACGCTGGCCTGAAAACTGCGAAAAGGCAGGCCAAAGATCAGCGCAAACAGCTGCACTTGACCGAAATCAACCTCGCCATTGAGAGGCAGTTTGTGCAAGACCTTCTTGCCGTGCTTCAACGAGTCAAGGATGCATCTCAGCTGGCCAAGGAGGCGGCCGAGGCGGAGAAGCAGGCAGCATACAAACTTGGTGTGGAGGAGACCCAGGCCAGACTGATGGAGGAACTCTCTGCAGTCTGCAGAGAATACTGTGAGATATCTTAGGGTAAGGCCCTTGATGCTGCAAGAGTTGCTTCTGATTCCACCTTGAGGCGACCTGAGTGCGTCTATTACGATCCTGAAATTCGCGAGCTCCCAGGTTCTGAGTCCTCTTGTCTTGAACAAGCTCCATTGGGATCCAAACAGGAACTTGCGGCCCAAACTTTTCCTCCTGAACTTAAGGATCAAGACCCCGGATACTGCTGGCTCCCAACCAAGCCAGGCTGTTGATCCCTTGGGATCCAAAACAAAGTCTTATTTAACGGATGTAATAATTAATGATAACTTTTTTTTTTTTTTTGCTACTGGTTGTACCCTTTTTTCAATTAATGAATGTATCTTTTGCTTCCTTTTGTCTTCTTTGATTTCTTCGTCAACAATGACACCTTGTTAATGACGCCTATAATTCAACTGAATACTAACAAGAACTAGTTTGTATAATGGTTGGTGCATCGCGATAGAGTTCAACTTTAAACGCTTAGGAAAAAAGAAAAATGTCGTAGAGGGTTAACTCATCATCTGGTCCGAAGACTACAAGCATGATAGAGTTGTTTAAACACTTAAGAAAAAAGCTCATATCGTTAACTGACTCAAATCATCTGGTCCGAGGATTATAGGCATAATAGAGTTTAAGTTTAAACATTAGAAAAATGTCACGGAGTGCTAATTAACTCAAATCATCTGGTCCGAGGACTATAGGCATGATAGAGTTTAAGTTTAAACATTGGAAAAATGTCACGAAGTGTTAATTAACTCAAATCATCTGGTTCGAGGACTACAGGCATGATAGAGTTTAAGTTTAAACACTGGAAAAATGTCACGGAGTGCTAACTAACTCAAATCATCTAATCTGAGGACTACAGGCATGATAGAGTTTAAGTTTAAACACTGGAAAAATGTCACGAAGTGCTAACTAACTCAAATCATCTTGTCCGAGGACTACAGGCATGATAGAGTTTAAGTTTTAAGTTTAACATTGGAAAAAATGTCACGGAGTGCTAACTAACTCAAATCATCTGGTCCGAGGACTACAGGTATGATAGAGTTTTAGTTTAAACACTTTGAAAAAAATGTCACAGAGTGCTAACTAACTCAAATCATCTGGTCCGAGGACTACAGGCATGATAGAGTTTTAGTTTAAATACTTTGGAAAAAATGCTGTGGAGCTACACAAACGTTTTACACACTAGATGAATATATATGTCAACTAATAATAATACATTTTCAGGTTATTTACATTCCACGATCGTGGTATTGCATGCTCATCTAGATCTTCTAGAAAGTAGGCCCTAGTGCCTGCTTCCGCGGTAATGCGGTACGGCCCTTCCCAATTTGGTCATAACTTTCCCCATGCTGGGTTCTTTGCAGCGCTTACGACTTTTCTCAATACTAAATCTCCAGGGGCAAGTGGTCTCAGCTTCACGTTGGTGTCATAGCCCCGTTTGAGCTTGTGTTGATAATATGCCAATTAAACCATTGCGTTCTCCCTCTTTTCTTCAATCAAGTCTAAACTTTTCTCCAGTAAATCATTGTTCTCACTTGGACTGAATAAGCTGGTCCTTAAGGTTGAGAGGCCAGTTTCTAATGGAATGACAGTCTCAGCACCATAAGTCATCGAGAATGGGGTTTCCCCAATAGATCTACGAGGGGTGGTTTGATACGTCTAGAGAACATGTGGCAGCTCCTCCACCCATTTGCCCTTTGCGTCGTCTAGTCTTTTCTTTAATCCATTCACTATGACCTTGTTAACGGCCTTGACTTGTCCATTTCCTTGGGGGTAAGCAGGGGTAGAGTATTTGTTTATAATTCCTAGCTCGTAGCAGTATCTTCTGATAGCTTTACTGTCGAACTGAAGGCCATTATCTGAGATGAGGGAATTTGGGACCCCAAATCGTGTCACTATGTTCTTCCAAACAAATCTCTTGGCATCAACATCTCTGATGTTTGCCAGGGGCTCAGCTTCCACTCATTTTGTGAAATAATACGTGCCGACCAACAAATACCTCTTGTTCCCTGCTGCTTTAAGGAAAGGACCCACGATGTCTAAGCCCCATTGGGTAAATGGCCAAGAACTAGACAGTGGATTAAGGACCTCCCCGGGCTGGTGTATGTTTGGCACAAATTGCTGGCATTGATCGCATTTTTTCACATATTCTAGGGCTTCTTTCTGCATGTTCGGCCACCAGTATCCTTGAGTGATGGCACGGTGTGCTAAGGATCTACCACCAGTATGGCTTCCGCAGATTCCCTCGTGGAGCTCCTCAAGGAGCATCTCAGTTGCTTCGGGATGTACACACAGCAAGTATGGTCCTGAGAAAGACCGTTTATACAATTTCTGTTCCCCGGATAGCTAGAACCGTGCAGCCTTCCTTCGTATCTTGTCAGTTTCGGACTTTTCTTCAGGCAGTGTGTCTTCTTTTAAGAACAGCGCCACTAAGTCCATTTAACTAGGTCATGCTCTTGCCTGATGGACCTGAACCGCCTCCCCTCGCGGCTCACTTGGTCAGCACAAGTGTTCCACAAGAATAACCTGGGGAAGGCATTAATTCGAGGTGGTTGCCAGGGTGGCTAGGGAGTCAGCATGGGAGTTGTTGTTTCTCGAGATGTGTAGCAAATCAAAAAAGTCAAACTCTGACTGTAGACGTTTAACTCGTCCTAAGTACCCTCGCATTCTCTCATCTCTTGCCTCGAATTTCCCCGATACTTGTCTGATAACTAGCCTTGAGTTCGAGAACATTTCCACGGATTTTCCTCCCATTCTTTGAACCATTGCCATTCCCATTAGAAGAGCTTCGTATTCCGCCTCATTATTTCTGGCCGTGAAGCTTAGTCTCAGCGACTTTTCAATGATGATCTTCTCTGGAGATATTAACATTAATCCAACTCCGAATCCTTTCTGATTCGCTGCGCCGTCTACATATACTCTCTAAGTCGGGTGACCTTATTAGGAAATCATGCTAACAGATTTTCCATCCATGTGTGTTGGATTCAATTCTTCTAATGGGGGTTCGGTGAACTCAGCCACCAGGTTCACGAGTACCTGACCCTTTATGGAGGTGCGAGGCATGTACTTAATGTCAAAAGCCCCTAGAATGGTCCCCCATTTAGCTATCCTCCCCGTGTAGTCAGTACTTCGAAGTATTGCTTTAAGTGGGAGCTAGGTGAGGATGACAACCGTATGTGCTTGCAAAAAATGAGGGAGTTTACGTGCACTAAGCACTACCGCCAAGATGGCCTTCTCTAGTGGTAGATAATGAATCTCGGCCTTGTGCAGCGATTTGCTCAAATAATAAACAGGCTTTTGTACATCGTTTTCAACTTGTATTAGCACCAGACTCACAGCGTGGGAGGCCACGGCGATATAGGCAAAAAGTACTTCATCCTTCTCGGGACTGGACATGATTAGAGGCCGAGAAAGGTAATCTTTAAGTTACTGGAAGGCCGAGGCACACTCCTCAGTCCATTCAAACTCCTTTTACTTATTTAACAGTTGGAAGAACGGCCGGCACCTATCCGCCGACTTGGAAATGAAACAATTCAAAGCCACAGTTATTCCGGTCAATTTCTGAACTTCCTTGGGATTTCGAGAAGGTTGCAAGTTGTTGATGGCCTTAATCTGGTCGGGGTTCACCTTAATTTCCCTATGGGTGACCATGTAGCCCAAAAACTTGCCCGACCCCACACTAAATGAGCACTTGGATGTATTTAAGCGCAAGTTGTGTTTTCTAAGGACTTCAAGAACGTCCCTGAGATCCCCAATATGCTTAGCTATGACCTTGCTTTTCACCACCATGTCATCAATATAAACTTCAATGCTCTTGCCCAGCTATGGCTCAAACATCCTAGTCATCATCCTTTGGTAGGTAGCTCCTGCGTTATTTAGACCAAATGACATCACCTTATAGTGGTAGTTCCCAATGGGGGTGATAAAAGCAGTCTTTTCTTGATCATCCAATGTCAATGGTATTTGATGATACCCTTGAAAAGCGTCTAGGAAACTCATCCTAGGGTGGCCAACGATAGCATCGACCAGTTGATCGATTTTCGACATGGGGAACAAATCTTTTGGACAAGCTTTATTCAGGTCTGTGAAGTCCACACACACTCGCCATTTTCTGCTCTTCTTCTTTACCACTATAGTGTTAACCAACCATTCAGGGTAAAATACTTCCTTAATTGCTCCGGACCGTTTGAGTTTCATCACCTCTTCTCTAACAGGGTCTGCGTGTTCTTTGAACGGTCGTCAAAGCGATTGCTTTTTAGGGACGATGGCAGGGTTGACATTCAGATGATGGAAAATGAACTCTGGGCTCACTCCCGGGGCCTCAGCGAAATCCCATGCAAATACGTCAATGTTAGTTCTGAGGAATTCTACCAGCTCTTCCTTCTCTTGAGGAGGCAACTGGGATTCGATTTGAAAGAACCTCTCTGAATTGTCATCAATAATGATCCTTGTCAAGCTTTCACACTCTGCTTCCTCAGCTGAGTCCTCGGCACTCGGCGTCAGGGATTTTAACTACTATAAGTTCCCTTCATTATGGGCCGAGGATTCGGCTTCAGGTTTATGCTGGATCGTTGCCACCAAACATTGCCTGGCCATCGATTGGTCCTCTAAAATCTCCTTAACCCATTCCTCGGATGGGTATTTGACCTTTTGGTGAAGAGTGGAAGAGACAGCCCCTAATGTATGGAGCCAAGGCCTAGCCACGATAGCGGTATAGGACGAGTAAGCGTCCACCACTATAAAATCTACTTCCACTACTTCAGAGCCAGTTTGCACGGGTAGCCTGATTTGGCCTCTTGGGATTACCACCTTCGCATCGAAACTCACCAAGGGGGAGCTATAGGGTGTCAGGTCTTCAGGCGTCATGTTCAGCCCCTTATAAAGGTCTGGGTACATTATTTCTGCACCATTGTCTTGATCCACCATCACTCTCTTCACGTCATACTCTCCTATCCTGAGAGTGATCACCAAAGCATCATCATGGGGTTGGATAGTTTCAATTTTGTCCATGTTCGAAAAGCCCAACACTGGTTGAATTTCCATCCTAGCCCTCTTCGGTTCTCTGTTAACACTTTCGGAAGGCAGCCGACCAACGGATAGTATTCTGGATGGGCAAGACCCTGTTTTTCCTGGTGCAGCAAAGATGACATTTATCGTGCCCAGGGGGGGTCTTGAGGAATCATCTCTCCGGGATCCTATGTTTGCCTGGTTACCCTGACCATGGGTATGGTGTAAGAGTTGTTTTAACTTGTCTTCGCTAATGAGTTAGTCCAAATGGTCCCACAGACTCTTGCAATCCTCCGTAGTATGTCCATAATCCTGATGATATTGGCAATAGAGGTTGTGGTTGCGCCTTTCAAGGTTTCCCACCATCTTGTTTGGTCTCTTGAAGAAAGGCTTATTTTTAATCTTCTCTAGGACTTGGTGCACCAGCTCTCGAAACACAACGTTAACTGTCTGAAGGTTCGCCGAACCTGGTTATCCGACCCAGTCTCTCCGCGGCCTATTGTGGCCTTACCGATCCGACCTGAAATCCCTCCTCTCCTGAGGGATAACCTTATATTTTCCCTTACCCTATTGCTAGTCCTCTTCGACTCTTTTATACTTGTCAATCCTATCCATCAGCTGGCGTACACTGGTAACAGGCTTGCCCGTTAGAGACTTCCTCAAGCCGTGTTTAGTGGGGAGGCCAAGCTTAAAGGAGCTAATGGCTACTTGGTCACAATCATCCTCCATTTCGTTGTACATCTCCCAGAACCTATCCGAATACGACTTCAAAGTTTCACCCTCTCGCATGCTTACGAACAATAGGGAGCCCAATGACTGCGAAACCTTGCGACATGTGAGAAAACGGGACCTGAATGCCTAAGTAAGCTCTTGAAAAGAGCTTATAGAGTCCGCTTTCAGGCTATCAAACCATCTCATAGTGATTGGTCCTAAACTAGACGGGAAAACTTTGCACATCAAGGCTTCATCTCTGGAATAAATGGCCATCCTCTAGTTGAAATGGCTCACGTGTTCCACAAGGTCTGTCCAACTATTATAGATGGTAAACGTCGGCTGATGAAAACGTCGAGGGAGTCTTGCATTCTCGATGTTACGTGTGAAAGGGAACCTAGAAATTTGTTTCAGGGCCCTACTTATAGCGTCATGCCCCACGCCTCGTCGTGATAGGCTCCACATCCGCCGTTGATGATGATGCTCTCTTTCGTAGGTGAAGGGTTCGCTGGGTGGGGTTCGAGACCTCCGCCTGTACTCAGCATCTCTTTCGTCATTAGAGGAAAGGTCCGAATCTTCAGAAGCTTTTCTCTTCCTTGCATGGCGTAATTCTCTTTTTAACCGATCAATCTCTAACTGCATGTTTTTGTTGTCATTTGCATAGGAGATATGATCCTCCCTACGAGGTTGACTTCGGTCAGTGTGTGTGGTGTGGACGTTTCCTTCACGGTCACCTCTCTGCTCGAGGATGAGGAAAGGGTCACCGCGCTTAAAGCCCCTCGATTCTGCTTGTCGCTGACTTGGTTCAGCCATAGTTAGCCGTTATACCACTCAAGCTCTTCCCACAGACAGTGCCAATTGTAGGGTCACGATTTACTGGCCCAGGCCCAAAAACTGGCTCAAACGATCATTTGGTGAGCCCTATACAATAAATTTATAAAGAGTGGGCCAAAGAGCTAGGTTTATTGATTTGTACTAACAGCTAGGGAATATTTCAATAGCGAAAGAGTGAGTAACATATAAAGCTTGACTAAAGGGATATCCGAGAAGACTGAATATGGCTAAATGCAATATTTATGAACTTTCATACAGCATTTGGGGCTACAGTAATTCTCTCTTCCTTTTTTCTCTCTCTTTCTTCCTTTTTTTTTTTTTTTTTTTTTTTTTTTTTTTCCTTTTCTTTGGAGATCTTTTACATTCATGTAGGCCTTTTCAGACCATCTTGACCTTACACGTGTTACCATCAAAACTCTTACTTGAGTGCATGTCCTATCAAGCTTCTTTTTTTTTCTTTTTTTTTTTCTTTTTTTACCTTTGAGTGGTGGTAGCTGGAAATTGTACTGTTCAAGGGTCTTCTCCCCATAAATGCGGCCAGAAAAGTTGCTGCAGTGCATTTAATGCGGTGGTAGTAGTTTTTCCTTAAGGTACTCTCACGTTATCATCACCTTCGTACGTGTTTGAAGTTCGTCTTTATTGTTGAAGCTTCCTAAAGACACTTTAAATCATTTATATAGTTGCTTGACCCACAATTGCCCTGATCCGAGAAATCTAGCCTCCTCGAATGTTATTCCACTCCCCTCCTTGCGTGGTCCTCCGTTCCAGGACCTTACCCAATTATTTTCTTCTCCTCGGACATACCCACGAGCAGTTTTCTTCTCCTCGGACATACCCACGAGTAGGGTCCAAGGCCCAGTATACAAGTTTGGGCTTTTACCCCCACATTATTAATAAAATAATAGCAATAAAAATACAAAGAGTTCATGGTAGTGAACAAAGGAACAAAAAGGAACAAAAAGATAGAAGCAACCCTTAATCTATTCTAATGGACGAAAAAAAATCTGTAAGGGTAGAACAATCCGAGAAACCCTAACAACGAGACCAATCAAAGAGGGTCTATTGGCATAACTCTAATAATTGAACTACAGTTTTCCCCTCATCCTCAAAAGACAGTTGATTCCGTTCAGTCCAAATAGTACACATTAAACAGCCTGGAACCAAATTCCAAATATCAGAACTATGCTTCCCAAGCCAATGATACCAACAAAATAATAAGTCCACAACTGAACCTGGCATGAATCAATCGATCCTAAACAACCTAAGCGTATACGTCCACAAATAATGAGCTATCGGATAAAAAAGTAACAGGTGATCCACAGATTCCGCATTACAACAGCATATACAACAACGATTCACTAAAGGGTGACCACGAAGCATAAGGTTATCCAAGGTTAGAATCTGACCATGAGTTGCTGTCCACAAGAAAAAAGCCACCCTTTTAGGAACCTTAACTTTCCAAATGCCCTTCCAAGAGAAAGTGGAAGGAGCTACATTTTGAATCTTATGATAAAAAGACCGAATATCAAACTTCCCACTTCTATTAAGATCCTAACAAAGCCTATCACACCCTCCACCCCTTGAGAATTCGGGTTTCGATGAAATGAAGTAGGAAGTAGGAAGCTGCTAACTCCCAATCATTGAATTCCCTATAAAATCTTAAACTCCACACTCTGTCATTATCACTCGCTAGAAGGCTTAACACTTCAGAAATACAAGCCTCCTTATTGGCTGAACACAAAAATAATTGAGGATAAAGAACTTTAAGAGGAACATTCCTAGTCCACTTATCATGCCAAAAAAGAATACGAGAACCATCCCCCACCACACAAGAGAAATGCTTAGTGAAGGTTTCCCACCCTTCACTAATACTCTGCCATAACCTACAACCATGAGCCCTTTTACAAGTCCTAGTACACCAACTCCCTTTTCCCTCCCTATATTTCGTGGCTATGACCCTACACCATAGATAAGTCGTTTCATGGCCGTACCTCCAAAGCCATTTCTCTAGCAAGGCCTGATTAAAAGACGCCAAATTTTGAATTCCCAAACCACCTAACTCATGCGGTAAGCAAACCTTTTCCCAAGCCACCAAAGGATATTTGAAACACTTAACTGATGAACCCCACAAGAAGTTCCTCTAAATGCTTTCCAATCTAGTTGCCACAGCTTTAAGGATAGTAAAAAGAGAAAGGTAATAATTCGAAAGGCTTGAAAGGGTACTTTTCAGCAAAGTGAGTCTACCACCCTTTAACAAATAAAGACGCTTCCAGCCTGAAAGCTTCTATTCCATCCTCTTAAGGATCAGATTCCAAATAGAGGCTGTTTTATACAAAGTTCTCAATGGCATACCCAAGTAAATCATAGGCAGGCTGCCTATCCTACATTGAAGAATATTAGCCAAAGTCTGAATGTTACCCACCTCCCCAATAGGGACAATTTCACTTTTCGCCACATTCACCTTCAACCCAGTAAAAGCTTAAAAACAAGTCAAAATCAGCCTAATAGAAAGAATCTTCTCTCTAGAGGCATCACAGAAAAGAATGGTATCATCAGCAAATAATAGGTGAGAAATATGGATACCAGTAGAATTAATAGGACCCACATGAAAACAGAAAATGAAACCACCTTCCTCAGTTTTCTTTAGGATACGACTTAAAACCTTTATGATCAAAAGAAAGAGAAGGGGAGACAAATGATCACCTTGTCTTAGACCTCTAGAGCTACCAAAGAAACTAATAGGAGATCCATTAACCAAAATTGAGAAGCGAATGGTAGTGACAAAAGTCTTTAGCCATCTCTACCATCTACCCCCAAAGCCCATCCTCTCCAACAGATAAAACAAAGTGTCCCAATTCACATGATCATATGCTTTCTCAATGTCTAACTTACACACCACCCCCGGATTACGACACTTCAGTCTACTGTCTAAACATTTATTAACAATAAGCACTAAATCCAAAATCTGTTTGCCACCAACAAAAGAATTCTGTGACTCTGAAATAAGTTTATCCAGCACCCACTTCAATTTGTTTGCCAAAACCTTAGACAATAGCTTATACAAACTACCCACTAAGCTGATAAGCCTAAAATCTTTGATATTCAATGCATTATTTTTCTTGGGAATCAAAGATAGAAAAGAAGCATTCAGAGACCGTTCAAACTCTAAGCTCTTATGGAAATGATCAAAAAATGCCATGATATCTTTTTCCACTACACTCCAATATTTTTGAAAAAATGCCATAGTAAAACCATCAAGACCTGGGGCTTTATCACCCTCCATCTCTTGAAGAACCTTTACCACTTCCTCCTTAGAAAAATCCCTCTCTAATTCAAGCCACTCATCCTCCTCAATTCTAGCAAACTTTAAACCATCCATTGAAGGGCGCCAAGTATCTAACTTAGTGTACAAACTCTGACAAAAATGGATCACTTTAGACCGCACCTCTTCCTCATCCTCATAGAGGACACCATCCACCTCTATACCCCGAATATGATTAGTTCTTCTATGGGAGTTTGCCACTCAATGAAAAAGAGCGAGTATTATTGTCCCCCTCCTTCACAAATAATATCCAGGACTTTTGTCTCTAAGAAATCTCCTCCAAAGAGGCAAGATGTGCAATCTCACCTTTAATCTGGATACGACGAGTTTGTTTCTCCTATGAAAGACCTAACAAGTCCTCCCTAGCATCTAGACCCAACAATTTAGATAAAAGACATTTCTTCCTAAAGGCCAGATCTCCAAATTCCTCCTTATTCCACTTTTTCAAATCTTCTTTAAGAGCTTTTAATTTACAAGCCAGAATAAAGCTTGGAGAACCCGAAAAGCAATACCTATTCCGCCATTGCTGAACCCTCTCTACAAAACTCTCTTCTTTCAACCACATATACTTAAACTTAAAGGCATTCCGACCTTTATTAACACTACCAGCTACCACCAAAAGTGGGCAATGATCAGAAACTACACGAGGGAGTACCCTTTGAGACACGTTTCCAAAGTGATCTACCTAATCCACCGATGCCAAGGTTCTATCAATTCTTGATATACAATCTGTCCCCGAATCTCTAAACCAAGTAAACGAAGCCCCTTTAAGAGGTAAGTTCACAAGGTAATTAGCCTCAATGAAGTCTGAAAAAGTAAACATAGTAGGACTAAAAGCCTCACAACCAAGTCTCTCACTTGAATATCGAATGGTATTGAAATCCCCAAACACACACCATGTCGTATTCCACCTGGAGTGCATCCTTGTAAGCTCCTCCCATAGAGCACCTTGCTGACTATCATCATTAGGCCCATACACTCTTGAACAAGCCCATACAAAATCATCTACAACCCCCTTCAGTAAAACATTAACAGAAAACAGACCAACAACACAATCAACTTTTTCTAAAACTCTCTTGTCCCAAACTAGTAACACCCCTCTGCAGTATTGATTGCATCTAGAGCAACCCAATCTAGGAACGGACTATCCCAAAAGTTTCGAACAACAGAAGAGTTTAAAAAAGACAGCTTAGATTCTTGAAAGCAAACTATATCACACTTCCACTTCTTGAGAAGATTTTTACAAACCTTTCACTTCTGAGGATTGTTTTATCCCCAAACATTCCAAGATAACAGTCGTAAACTCATTTAAAACTGATAATCACACCTGTACCTTCTGGGAAATCTTTGTTCCTCCCCTTAGATACTACCTTATCATAATTAATTGAAGAAATCAAACCTTTAAGTCCCCTAAACCCTTTTTGCTTTGAGTTCACAATTCCTTTAGAAGTTCCAACATTTACAACATTAATACAGTCTTGTTCAAGAAGACGAAACAAAGCCAGACATTGATCTTCGTGCTTAACAATAGGAAAACCCACAATTCTATAGAAATTTTTCATCAGGCTACAAATCGATTTCGAATTTTTCATCGCTGATCCCCGAACTTCTCCCTTATCACCTTCCTGGATCACCTCCAACTCCTTTTTTTCATTGGGATCCCATTTAGATAGAAGTGAGTACTCCAATAATCCACTCTCTTCCTCTCCATGAAAAAAACTACTAGGATTAACTTCATTATGCTTCCATTGAAGCAGAAGATGCTCAGACCCTTCCTATAGCAACTCAACCCTATTCAAGTAGCTCGGCGACACTGGCTCAGTAATAGGATTGCTCCATTTTTCTCCCTTCTCACTTGATACCACTTTGGAGTTATCTTTCTCTCCAAAACAGAAACCCTTCTCGCTACCCAAATCGGACAGAGGAGAAAAATGGTTTTGAGCAGCACCCTGATGCCGATGATCAAAAGAAACATCAATCCCAGGTCCCATCGGCCTCGCCGTAGCGTCCCTTTTCCTTCGATTGGTCACCTTCACGCTGATAAACCCAAGTTTGGAAACCTTCGTCGCGCTCGCCACTTCGTCGGGGTGATCTCCCTCTAACCTGACAGGCAGTGAAACCATTGAGGCGACTAGAATAGGGTCGCCGTTGGGGGCAGAAGCACAAACTTCTGATTCCAGCACCGCTACTGTCACTGGCGACCTAGAATCTCCCCTCATTCTTCCTCTTGAGCTCTCGCTTATTACCCACGAAGACTGACTAACGGAACATCCTTTAAAAGAATTGGGTTTGACCAAAGTACCCTCACTTAGTGAAAATACTGTAGCCACGGGTTGGGCTTTAACAAGCCCATCTGATTGTTTTGTAATTTCAGGCCCACCACTTAAAACCTTGGGCCATCTGAATTCCTTAGCACCCAGATAAGTCACAAAACGTCTCCCACCCTCAAACTTGCACACTCTCAAAGCCAAAATAGCAAGAGTCAACTTAAAATTAAATGCCTGCGTGGGTCTGCCATTTATGACTAAAACATTGCCATTTATAACTGAAACATTTTCTATAGGATCTCCATGAATCGCATTCTGCCCCGATATAGTTCCAAAATTTTCAAAATTCCTAATCTTTTGCTGATTACCATAAACAGACAAAAGTTTTCCACTCCGGCCACCACTAACAGACTGATCGCCTCCATCACTATTTTTGGAGGATACTTCAGCCATAGAAATCAGTTTTGCACCAGAAAAAAAATTCCTTCTCTTTCTGAAACAAAGACTAACTTGCATGATTAGAGCTTGCTGGTATCGTAATACAGCCTCTCCTAGACCCTTCAAAATATACTGCAATAACTACAAAAAGACTAGCTTTGTTAGATCTCCCACAGAACTGTATCAACTTCCCGTTTTCCTTAAGTCTCTTACAGAGTACAACTCGACCAGGCACCTAGTCTCGTATATTAGCAAGACAAGTAAGGATCCACTCCATACCCCTATGTCCAACCCAAATAGAGCTCTTAACATCCCAATGTGTCTCATGAATCGCATACGAATCAGACATCCCCCCATTAAAAGAGAGAAAAAAGTTTGGCATCAATACGAAATGACCTCTTACTGCCCCTATGGTCCGAGGATTGAGGTAAAGGAGGGATATTTTGTGAAGATTCTATGGTAGGGATGTCTAGTATGGCTAAAGGTGCAGGTGCAAGATTAGGCAAAACATGGTTAGGCCCCTGAAGTGGAGGGGATAGGTAAGGCAATAATGGAGGAGGGGGGATAGAGATATGGGAAAATCCCAAACTATGGAGGGAAGCATGGTGGGGGGGGGGGGGGGGGGGGGAGGGGGGGAATATGGAAAGGCGGTAAAAAAGGAAAAAAAAATGGTGATGGTTAAGGGAGAGGGTGAAGGTGAGGTGGAGGAGGGTGGACAGGATGAGGAAGGGGTAGGGGAGGGGGGTGTGGAAGAGGAGACATAGATTTCTTTGTGTCACATTAACCACTCCTTAGACTAAAATTGGCTATAAAAAACTATGACGGAAGCATCATAAATAAAACCAAAAAGAACTTTCTTTTCTTTAGTTTCCTTTATTTTCTCAGTGGCCAAACAAAGGACAAAGAAAAGGAAATATAGGATGCAAGACATACCCGTACATGTACATGTCATTGTCACCAATCCACTTTTTGCAAAGGTGGCATCTTTCCAAGAAACTCCCAAGCTGTGTCTGAGAGCTCTCCATTTTCACCGAAGCACCACCGCTCACCGGAGACAAACATGGCCAGAACATCATCGACGTCACCAATACTAGCATCGCATAAATTGCATTCACTGGAACCATACCAGGATTGCACTAGAACTCCGTTGTCTACGTCGGAGGCAAGACCCAATTGAACATGAAGCTGTTGTTGTCGCCATCGCTCGAGGAGGAGGAGCTAGCAATTCGCATGCATTTCACTGACATCTTGATGAGAAAAAATAGTAGGGTTTTAATGAGAGAAAGTCATGGTTTTAGAGAGAGAGAGAGAGAGAGAGAGGACCAACATGGTTAAGGGCTTTAATAAGAATCTCCAAATCACCCTAAAAAATAGCATTATTCAATCCTAGTTCATGAACAAATGCCACTGCCCTCCAAGCTGCCATCATCTCCAGCAAAACAACCGATGCAGGTAAAGTAATTTTTTCGGCCATAGCTCCCATAACCTCCCCCTTGCAATTGCAATTTCGAACCACTACACCAATACCCCTTCGTTAGTTTCTGAGAAAATAGCCACATCAAAATTAGCTTTGAAGCAATCATTGGCTGAAGCCTTCCACTTCACCAAACCTTGACGATGCCAAGGTAGACTCTGGGGTGATGGCTTTTTATAATTCTGAAATTCTACCAGAAATTGGCCCGCTGCTTCAGTGATCTTTGAATAATTAATTAAATGCAAAATGATCTCCTAAGATTCTTCTATGTTAAGTGTGCACTACCCAATCTTTTTTTTTAGAAACAGCACTACCCAATCTTTAAAGAACTCCAATGATTCCAATACTCTTCTTTTTCAATTACAAACTTACCATTGTTTACACCTAACATTTAACGTCGGAAATGAAATGTAAAAGACACAATATGGCAGAGTGAATTAAATGATAACGAGTTCATAAGTAACTTTAGCTTTCGTTGTCAATAACAAATGCAAGTAGCTTTCCATTGTCAAGTTTTGAGTTATATGGTTCTATATATGCACTGAGGCACAAAGATCATGCATATAAATAATAATCTAAGAGCCAATTTTCATGACCATAAATCCCAACACTCTTATTAACACTATAATTAACAAAAAAAGAAAAACCACTAGCAATCTGAGCTATTTGCATTTCAACTGAAAATTAAGCATACATCCCAACTCAGATGGGTTGGTTTGGTTATGATAAAGCTAAAAGATTGAAACACTAAGCCCAAAATTCAAAGTTGATGAAGATGAAGACTAACGTCTAGTTTTTCAATGGTAACTTAAGTCAAGGCTCAAAACAGTGTCGTAGCTTCAGAGGCAGAATGTTTTAATTAGAATGTAAGAAACGGAGACGTTTCACAAAAATTGAATAGTGTCGTTTTCTATCTTCTTCTTGTATAAGAATTCTGGATATACTCTATATTTCCTCTGTACTCGATGGTTCTGGATATGGTTGAGTCAACAACCTTCCCTTAATTCACGTAGATACTGTTAGGGCAGTTATGATTAGTTAAGAGTAGAATTCTTTAGAAGTTTCTTGATCTTATCTATGTATACATAGGACTTTGTGTAATCTATTTCACTTCTAAGCTTGCATAATCAAAATATCTTGATTCAAATCTCTCTCTTTCTCTCTCTCTCTCTCTCTCTCTCTCTGTTACAACTACAACTGTTATTTTTGGCCATTGTTGAACCCTCTTTACAAGCTCATAATCTTTCATGGTTTCAGAGCCCTTGATCCATGGCTTCAACAACACCTCAAGATACTGCTCAGTCCTCACATACTACTCATTCAACAACACCTCAAGATACTACTCAGCCCTGACATACTACTCATTAATAATCCCTCATTCATTACCAGCTTAATCTCCATTACTGTTACTGTCTAACATGTCAAACCTCATGTCAATCAAGTTAAGACTACACCAATTACATTCCATGGAAGCACGAGTTGATTACAATACTGGAAGCCTACTCTTTGATCGAGCATATTAATGGTATTGCTTCAAAGCCTTCTCCTTTTGTTCTTGATTCTACTGGAAATTCAACTTCAATTGTGAATCCTGAGTTTCAGGCTTGGAAGATCAAGGATAAGGCCTTGCTTTCTTTGATAAACTCCACTCTAACACCACAAATCTTCTCAATTCTTGTTGGAATCACAAGCTCAAGAGAGGTTTGAAACACTCTAGAGCAAAGGCTCACCTCTACTTCAAGAGCTAATATCTTGAATCTGAAGCTTCAGCTTCAAAATCTCAAGAAAGGCAATGATTCTGTAAACAATTTCTTGCAAAAAATCAAAGTTGCTAGAGACAAACTCCTTGCTGTAGGAGTCATAGTTGATAATGAAGAATTATTGTGTATTGTGCTCAAAGGACTCCCTAAAGAATATGCACATTTCTGTTCTGCAATTCGAACTAGGAGTGATCCTATCTCCTATGAGCAACTTGCTATCATGCTCCAAAGTGAGGAACAAGCAATGATTGAACACTCAGATCTAGTCCCTCACTCTTTTGCTATGTTTGCCTCTAATGGTAAACCTAATAGCAACTTTCAGAATCAATCTCAAAGTCATGGTTTTGGTGGAGGAAGGGGTGGAAACAACTCTAACAAAGGAAGAGGAGAAGGTAGATATAACAATAATGGAGGTCAACCTTTTACTTCTCAAGCATCTCAAAATTACTCTCCTTAGAGTTATCAAAATCACAATCCCACTCTGAATTTCAAAGCCAATCGTCCATCATGCCAAATTTGCGGGAAATCAGGACATCAAGCTTTAGATTACGATCATAGGATGGATTTTGCTTACCAAGGCAAGAATCCACCTACTAAGCTTGCTGCCATGGCCAGTCCTTCCAATGCAACTATTACCAACAATCATAACCCTTGGCTAGTTGATTCAGGCACTTCTGATCATCTTACAACCAATCTTAACAACTTTTCACTCCAATCACAGTACAAAGGACCTAAACAAGTCACTGTGGGAAGTAGTCAGACTACCAATCAATCACCTAAGTAATGCTACTCTACATGCCAAATATCACAACTTTATGCTCAAAAATGTCCTTCATGTTCCTAGAATTGCTAAATTTACTTTCTATTCATAAATTCTTTCTTCATAACAAATGTTCTTGTCATTTTGATGCCAATAAACTTAAAATCCAGGATATTCCTACGGGAAGACTCCTTTACAAGGGCTTGAGTGAAAATGGAATCTATCTTATCTACTCAAAGTATTTCCTCAAGTCACATCCTTTACATCCTGTATCATCATCACAGCCACAGTCATCTCAATCTGCACAATTTCATCAAACACCTTCTGCCTTCCATGTAAATAGAGTTAATAAGTGGTTGTTGTGGCAACATAGGTTAGGACGCCCTAGTAACAAAGTGCTTTAGTGTAGCACTATCTTCTATTGATGTATCTTGTACTTTCAACAATAGCGATTCTATCACTCATTGTAAACACTGCTTAAATGGAAAGATGCATCAGCTTCATTTTACTAAATCTAATTTTCAAGCCTCTAACCCTCTTGAATTGATTCATTCTGATGTATGGGGTCTAGCACCTGTTACCTCAATTAATGATTTTCAATATTATGTCATTTTTGTTGATGAATACTCTAAATTCAATGGCTTTAATTATTAAAGTTCAAATCAGATGTTTTTGATGTTTTTAAGCACTTTAAAGCCACTGTTGAAAATCAGCTTGATACAAAGATCAAGATTTTAAGAATTGACAGAGGAGGTGAGTTCACTTCTAATGCTTTCAAAAATTTCTGCTTATCGAATGGTCTTGTCCATCAATTCATTTGCCCCCATACACCTCAGCAAAACGGGGTAGCTGGAAGCACAGGCACTTAAACTGAGTGTACACTCACTATGCTTTCTCATTCAAGAGTTGTGTTTGCTTATTTCAAAGGTACTCAATAATAGTAATAGTGTCACATTAGTGATTGTTTGGACAAACTTTAGTGAACCCTTGAAAAAAAAGGGTCGAAAAAGTTCAGGTTTCTTGTAGTGAAAAATGCACTCTTGTACCTGAAACCAGCCACACATAAATGATTCAACTTAGTTATATATTTCAGGCCTTCATAGGTTAGGACACAAAGAGGCTACCCCAGTTGAGTATGCTCGTCTTAGCTTCCAGAAATCAGTCCCATGCAGTTCTTTCACTAGTTGAGAAATATACTGATCTGTCACAGCTTTCAAGTCCTTTTCTGCCTTCTCCAAAACTTCTTCTCTGTTGTGTTTACTGATTCTGTTTAATATGAAATTATAACACCAACATGTTAGTGAATAATAACAAGATAAGTGAAAACCTAATGTAAGGATAAATTGCCACATCACTTAGATCAGGTAAATACCTACTAAAATTTGTAAGGAACAAACTGTAAGAACAAACCAAACCCAGAAAGATAGTAAGAAGTGAAACAACAGATCCCTTTTTTTCTCCTGGGCTAAGTGATACAACCATTTGTTGTAATTAGGAAAAGACATATGCAAGTAATCAGAAGAAGGCATATCGAAAACAAATTAAAGCATGCAACACTAAAGAGGTAAGATGTCTCAATTGGAATTTGAACCCCCTCCTCCCCTCACCAAAAAAAAAAAAAAAAACCCACAGAAAAAAGAAAGAAAGAAAAATGAACTCATTACCTGTGCACCTGAAATATGACCTTTTTGCTGTTGATGGTGATGTCATGACTTGCTTTCACCACTCTTTCACTTTTCTCATTCTACAAAGACAATATGATTTAATTAATAGTTAATATAATGAGCAGTGCCAATAAATTGTAGCAAACCTCAAATGGCAGTAATTTTTATTATCCAAGAATCTAGAAGAAGTGTTTACATTGCAGAATGTATCCACATCTTGTATAGTGATCCAGCTTCTCACAATTTTTTATTTTTTAATGTCACTAAAAAGTGCTAGAAGAGGCACAGGCACAGTACACCCAATGCATATATACAACTTCATGCAATATCCACATCCACTCTAACAGTTATTAACATTAAGCACAGTGCCTAATCAAGCAGCAAAAGTTAGGATATGTGCTTGATAACAATGATCTACCATACAATGTTTACCCTACAACTCGAGAAATTATAGGGTGCTCTGGTGGACGACGTCATTTGTCCACCATTCCACTAAAAAACTTCCACTTATTTAAAATTGCTGAGTCAGTAATTAATTTCTTTTTTAAAAAAATTTATAACTAACAATTTTAAACAAGTGGCAGTTTTTTAACGGAATGGTGGACCACGTCATTTGTCTACCATGTGGATCTTATAATTTCTCCTACAACTCCCACATTGTTCACTTCCTCATGTTGTTTACACGCATAAATTGACAACCCACATATTTGGCACACAATGCGGCAGACCATCAAGGATAAGACTGCATAAATTGGATCAACAAATAAAGATTTCAAGTAATCTTGACAGAAAAGTAAAGTAGATGATGCATGACCGATAATTATTACAAATGGGAAGCCCCAACATCTTTTAGCTAATAGCTTAAATAAGCGAATCTGCTGGACAATCCCAAATGATGATGCAACCATAGCTCGGTTAGAGAAAGAATATCCTCTTTGGAAGCCTAAGGTTAAGGCAATGCCTAAGAATAAGTTTCCATGTCATTATTATTATTTTTTTAATATTTTATTTGGTTATTCTAGAGTCAAGTATTTTAGTAATTCCACAATTGTTGGGAATAGACCATAGTTATGGGCCACAGATTTTCTTTTATTAATAAGTAAGTCTTATATAGTTTATGGGTCTTTAAAAATGTTCTATGATATTTCTTTTCCTTCTCTTTTCAACCATCAATCAAATATTTTCTTTTTGAAGCCTCAGGTGTAGACCAAAGCCCCTCCAACTATCGTCTTCCCAATACAAAGATCTGTTGGAGAACCTAATAATATCAGCCGCATAAACCTCCTTATTATAGTTAATTTTCTGATTTCTAGGCCATACAATATATATATATATATTCATTGATTTACGTTCCGTTTATTTCGATGTAAAATATTTTCACATTTGAAAATATTTTACATGTAAAAAATTTTATTGTAAAATATTTGACCGTAAAATATTTTCAAGCATTTGGAATGACAAAACGCGTGAAAATGCAAACTGCTAACAGCCACCCCAAATGAGCAAAAACCACCAACAGCCACCCCAAAATGAGCATAAACCATTAAACCACTCCAAAAACCAGATTTGGAAGAGAGGAAAATGACAGCTACCACCTAAAAATCTGACCATTAAATCACAAATCTGAGCACAAACCACAAGCAATCCACAACATATGAGAATTAAACCACAAATTCGACCAAGCAACTCCATAACCATCCAAAAGAAAGCCAAAAAAACCCATGAAATAAAAACCAATTTCAGATCACAGTTCCGTTTCATCTTTGCTCGCCACCGTAGCACCTTCCAGACATTGATGGTAGATCACGACTGTAGCACCTTAGCACCTTCCTTTGATCTACCCACAAAACGGAACTGCGATCTACATTTCAAACAAATCAAAACCCACGAAGTCTTCCTTGGTCGCCGCTATCCACTGTAGCACCTTCCTTTGATCGCGGCTATCCAGATCATGCCGGCAAGCTTCCTTGACCACCACCGGCATCACAGCTCCCCACCAAGAAGCCCTCCTCGTGACTTTCTTTTTCTCTGCGGGATGGGTATGAGAGAAGGGAGACAGATCTGACGATGGGAGGTGCTAACGGAAGCTGGAGTTGGTCGGTGGTGCCTCAGACCTTGGAGCCAGTGATTGGTGGGAGACGGGACTGGAGGCGGCTGGGTTTTTGGAGAGAAATTTGATCTAGGAGAGTTTGAGCTTCAAGTGACTGTAGGAGTGTTGTAGGGTGATCAATATCAGGGTGTGAGGGAGTGAGCAAATGTAAAATGTTTTACCAAAATTTTAAGTGTAAAATATTTTACATAAATTTGTTTAGGTTGATTTAGTTGACTGAAAATATTTTACTCTTGACCAAATATTTTACTACAAAACAAACACCGTAAAATTGGAAAATATTTTCCTGAAAATATTTTACATTGAAACAAACAAAGCGTTAGGCAACTAAATGTGTAAGTTTCAGGCTAGCATCCAGGTTGCATCATACAATCAAGACAATGACCACAAAATGACCATTAACCGTTGGATCCTTGCATCATCATAATTCAAGCCACATTTTTTATTTGAATGGTATAACAAAAAGAAATTAGAGTTTGCTGGATAAATTCTATAATTATCAAAAATGAATAGTTCAGCTCAACTGATGCTGTAGCAATGGGCTGGTCAATAAGACTATTTGGTCCAATAAACCTGCAAGGTAACTGGCTGTATGTGGTAGATAAATTATTGAGAATTGACAGCTCAGGGTATCATATGATTTCCTTATCTCTCTATTACTCTGACTTGCCCCTTTAATCTTTCTCTCTCTCATCAATCTAAAGATTATATTAAATCAGATCTGTGAACAAATTATAAGTCAATTAAACTCTTAATTTTATTCTGGATAATTTCCACTAGCAAACTGTAATTGTCTCTAGCCCTTTTTATATCAAACCCAAACCCTGATTTCCCCAGATTAGAGGTGGAAGTGGCAGAGTTCAGCAGCTATTCTGCGTGATGAACTTAGCAAAATCATCACTTTGGCATAATTCCAAAACATGTAGCCTCTGGAACAATGTTTATTCCTACTGCTATGGTAAGATAAGAGAAGACAGAAGGGAAAAGTTAAATGCCTTTGAGTTTTGACACCCACCCTTAACTCAAACTACTTCAATCATTCCATTCCAGTTTCAACCTTCACCCCTTACATCATAACAGTATTCAATACTAACTCTACAGTCTACAGACCATGAACCAGCAGAATTCAACTAAGTATAATTTTTGCTTGGCAAAGGCATTCCATTCCAGGTACAAGCCCCTCCACAAAGGTTTCCACCTACTACTTTTGCAGAAGGTAAATGACAAATCACTAAAACCACAATCTGTGAAAATTTTCTGCAACCAACTCAATCACCCTAGGAAGTCATTTCCCCAAAAGTCAATACCAACCAGTAATACTAGTAAATTGTAGATAGCAGTTCCTCTATTAATCAAGTTTCTTAATTTTCTTTCAAAACTTCAAAGTGCATTATTCCCTTCAAGAACAATATATGAAAGTATGAAACTTTGGACCTAAGCTAATCCAATACTCTTTTCCCTTCCTCAATCAAAGACAATGCTCATCTTCTTATAATGGGGGATAAGAAAGTACAATGATGAGTGCCACTAGACTTTACCAACAAACCCAATGCTATGACATGAAAAGTCAGAACCTTTTTTTTTTTTCCCTATCTGATAACAGCACTAGCATTGGGGGTGTAAAAACCCCCCAATTGCTATTTTAGCATCTAAACCCTTAAAATTGCTCCACATCCAGGTTTGCAAACCCAAAATTTTTCCCCTCCCCGCTACAGTAAGGTTGCATATATGCTACTGTTCACAGGTTGTATTGTTATTTTCTATTTTTTTATTATCTCCCACTTGTCTCTCTCCTCTGACTATCCCTATTCTCTATTTTTTTTTCTCCCCCTTGGTCTCTCCGTCTCCTCTCTTCTCTGTCTCAGTTCTCCATCTCTCCCTCTTCTCTCTCTATTTCTCTCTTCTCCGTTTCCCACTCTTCTCTCTCTATTCACAGCATGTTTCTCGCTCATCTATCTCTTCTCATCTGACTAAGTCTTAGACTAAATATGCAATATTAATAAATATTAGTAGAATAAAAAAGTTATATATAGGTGTAGCTGAGAAACCATTGTTGGGCAGGTGTGTATCCATTAAAATATTAACAAAAATTTAAGTTGAAAACCCTCATTGGAAATGGGCATGTCAGTCCCTTAGACAATGAGGGATTTGACAAAAAGTAATAAAGCAGTAGTAAAGAAGAGAGAGAGAGAGAGAGAGAAATACGTACGAGGGTGTTGAGGTATTGGGTGTATTTGGTGAAAGCGTCTTTGATGGGCAAGGAAGAGGAAGAAGAAGAGTCAGTGGTCATTGTCCTTGCCCTCTTTGATGCAACTGTTGTTGCTGCTGCTGAGAAATAAAGAAAGTTAAGAAATATTACTCACTACTACTAGAGAGAGAGAGAGAGAGAGAGAGAGAGTTGAGAAATTATACAGTTTGGTAGGGGGAGGAGGTGGTGGGGTTTGGATGCCATGAAACAAAGCCTGTGGAGTACAGCCAAGTAGGAGTAGTAATACGAAATCTTAACTATGTGGGTAATAGGACTGAAACTCAAGATCTGCAGCCACGCTGCTATCACTGCCAGACCATGAACAGTCCCACCACCACCATGGCAACCAGCTCCAGCGGCAACAGCACTACCAAACCTGGCTCCATCTGGTCACCCACTCTTCCACGACTGCAATGACCACAACCACCAAGCTCTGCCGACCATGACACCTTTGTCGGCAATGGGAGCTTACCTTTCTTCTCCCTCTCCTCTGGCAGATGCTTTTAGATGAGGTGGCAAATTGTAGGCCTTAGATTTATTTGAATTGAATCTCACCCTTTAAATGCATACTCGAGGATCCGGATCCATGGTGCACATAGTTGAGCCATTTTTCTAGCTGAGGATGCTGGTTTTCTAATTTAGAATCATGTTTTGTAATCTTTGACAAAAGTTGGGGACAAATGCTCTAATGGTTGTTTGTATACCAATTGGTTTGGTAATGATGTACTAGTGTTTTGAGTATATTTTTTACATTTGATTATATGGAATTAGGATACATTTCAGGTTCATAGCTTGTTTTGAAGCAAAAGATGACCATAAAAAGAAAAATCCTCCAAATGCGATTCATGAATGGAAACAACAGAAGTTCCTACCAGAAATCTTGCTTGTTAAATACATAAGACAAAAACTTATCACTTATACAAAAGTTGCAAAAGAAATTCAACATGAAACCATTCAAGGTTCACGTTTTCAACAAAGAAAGCAATCTTCAAATCAAATACATATAATAATTCCTGCTGAGTTACAAATGCTTGCTCAACTTTTGGGAAGTTTCTCTATCTTCTCCTAGATCTCTTTAATACTTCCCACTAAGGTTTTACCACCATATGCACCCTAGTTGTTAGTTTATAACAATATGACCCTGATTTCTTACTTCACTCACCACAAAATCCAAGGTCTGTAACACAAACCAGGAAATCAAAGTACATGTCAATTGCTATGAATTTATAGTCATTGAAGCCATAACAACATGATTGTGACAATAAACAACTTTTTTCACCACTATAACACATGATTCTCATTGAAAATGGGGCAAGAAAAAGAAAAGTCTTGCATCCTTTAAGATCTACTTTTTAAGAAGGTTTTTCAGATTTAGACAATTTCTGATGGCTTGACTCTCCAACAATTATACCAAGAGGTTTACAATAAATTAACTTAATACTAGAAGAGAGTTGAGCTCAACTGTAAAAAGGCTGATAATGCAACAAGATGGATTCGATCAATGCCAAGAGAATTCTTTAATAATCAATTCTTGTAAACGCAAAACCAAACTGCTGGCATAGATTTGAAGAGTAACTCCTTTAAGCATCTTTTATTTATTTTTATTTGACAAGTGATGCATACTTATTAAAAAAAATGAGGAAATCTGTATAGTAGCATACATAGACTTAAAATAATTAAAAGCTAAAAATAAAAATTCATATTATCATCCCATAAAAAAAAAATTCATATCATTAACAAAATCCACATATGAAGGGATATGAACACAGTCCACATATGAAATCTCATTTCAAATTGCAATTATAATCCTGATGGCTACCAAGTTTACATTAGGCATTCAAATCAGTCATGTTTTCCCCAAGATAGTTTGCATAGATTTTAAATTTTGAGACTTCAAAATTTAATAAACTTGTATATAACTTGGAAAAGAAGATTTTATGATTTTTACAATCAACTAAATTGGAACTTACTCTTAGTTAATGCCAAAACCTAGAGACCCATACACACTCCAGCTACAAGCAGGTCACTTATTCAATCACAGGCATTCGGGTCATACCCATAAACCCCAAATTTCAAATCAAAGCAAAATCATCAAGCTTTACACCCAACAAGCAAACACAGTTATCAAACTAATCAAAACTGGAATGGACTCAGAATTCAATTCACTGACAGTTCTTATGAGTTTTAATTTCTAAGCCCTCTTTTATGATGGAGACAACTTTCTCATTAACGAAGGGAGTGTCCTGATAAAAACCAAACCATGTTAACATACATCCCTGCTTACACAAAAGTTGATGAACAGATCCTAATGCAAGGTCACTTACGATGGAAGATCAACCTAGTTGTGCCCATTTACACTGCAGCTCTTACGTCTACAACGGCTAAATCTGACAATATAACTCAATTCAATTTAACTAAGTCTAAATCCGAACTAAATTGAGTGACATTAGTGATTTAAACGGCAAACTTGACGGATGGTTCAATTTGGCAAGTGTGTAAAGTTTAAGAAGTAAATTGGCTAAAATAAAAGTTCAAGGGGTGTATTGGCCACTAGTCCAAAGTTTAGGGGGTGTCTTGGCATTTTTCACAATCAAATATATAAATCTACTTTAGCAATAAAACTGCCAGTCTTGCATGAGAGAGTATCTGGAATTCATGTAAATGGAACATAAATTGCAAATTTAATACTGGAAAATATTTTTTTTTTTATAAGTAACTTAAAATATATTGAAAAAACACAGCCCCGTACATAGGAAATGTACGAAAGAGGCAAATACTGGAAAATATTTGGAAGATAAAACACCCAAACAGTTTATAAATTTAACCTACTCAGTCAATACATATATGTTAAAGCTTCCCATCAACAGCTCAAATACTGAACATGCAATGGCATCACCAAAATACAAATGCAAAAACTGACCTTTGATAATATAATATATAAATCACACAAAACAATCATAACACGTATATGTATGTGTATTCTGAGAACATAGAACAACACAATAACAGAAGCATATAAAAGCTTCACTGGGTTCAGAACGATCTTGATATGATATATGATATATCTCATCGAGTAACAATAGTTCCTCAAAAAATTACAAAACGAAATAAATAGAAACACAAACAAAATTGCATAACATCTATTGTCATGATAAGAAAGCTGTAAGCAACAAATAATACGACTACCTCATAAAAAACCAAAAAGGCAATAAAGTTTCATCCCCTTCCAGCAATCCTCAGCAAAGGAGAAATGATACCCTGTAGCTCTTGCAAAGAATGTTGTATACGTATCTCCTCCTCAACAGAACGCTTAAGGTTTCTAATTTGACCCTTCAAGGCCTCAGAAGCTCTGATATCTTCAACCCGCATTTCAAGAACCTTCTTTGTCAATCCCATCAACAAACCTGAGAATCTTGGCACTGTAGAATACTTCTGTAAGAACATCAACAGCAACCCAAGCTCCTCATTATCCAAATTCTCAACACACTTCAATAATTTCCTCCTTGCCACCAATTCCTCCATCACTGCCACCACATTCTCCGGATTCTTATTGCCCAACACCGACACCAATGCCTCCTTGTGCCTAAACTTCTTCAACAATTTATCATGCTCTGCCAACTTCACCTTCTTTGGTCCCAAAACCAAATAATCCCCCTCCTTAGGCTTCTCACCCTGCCCTCTATGAAAATACCGAAAATATGAAGGCCTCATAACCCTTCTCTCCTGCTCCACACCTAAACTCCAAAAGCTTCTCAAACTACTCTCCACATTCTCCTCCTTCATTTTTCTCTTCCCAACATACATTACCCCATTCGAACTGCCAATCACTCTCACCCCACAATCCGGTGAAAACCCAATTGACATAAGTGGTGCAGGGAACCTCATAGAATGTGTGACCTTCATCCTCCCATAATCGAACACCTTCATATACCCATCCAATCCCACACTCAAAACCCTGTGCTCCCTCCCTTCCTCAACATTCTCCTTCCCAACTCTCCCTACACAAACTGAAGTAACCGTCTTGGTATGACTTTCCATCGAATAAACCATCTTCCCACCTCCAATGAAATCCCAGATCCTAACCGAATTCCCACCTGCAGTAGCAACTAACCCCCCAGATGGCAAAAAAAACCACACTTTCAACTGGTTTTCCATGGTTAACCTCCATAACCGTTTTCGAACCGGTCACTCTCACATCCCAAAGCTTAACCGTATGATCATAAGACCCAGTGACACACATTTCATGACTAACAGGCGAAAAATCACCACAACGCACATAGTCCTTATGACCCAAAAGCTCTAAAAGTGGGGTCTCAGAAGCAACATCCCAATACTTAACAACAGCATCATCGCCACCAGAGACCAAATGGAGCTTATCATGAAGTGGGTATTTGAGAAAACGTACCGGGCGTGTGTGGGACCTGAGTTTACGAAGTGGGGTCCGCGTTTTGACATCGAACACTTGGATTAGACCCGAGAGGTCAGAGGCGGCGATCAAGAGGCCGTCACAGCGGAAGGAGGCGGAGGAAACGACGTCGGAGAAGGAGGAGATGGTGGAGGAAGGAGAGAGGGTTTGGGGCTTGAAGATTTTGAGGGAAGTGGAGTGAGTGGCGGCGAAAGGGTGAGGAGGAGAGGGAGAGAAAGTGAGGGAAGTGATGGAGGAGATGAGGTCTGGGATTTGGTGGGTTTTGAAGGAGGACCAGTACTTTGATTCTGGGGTTTGTTTTGGGGTTCTGGGTTTGGGTTTGAGCTTCGGTTTGATGGGTTTGAAGGTTGAATTTGGTTCCGCCATTGAAGGAGGTTGTGGGAAGTGAAAGCTCTAAATTTTGGAAGTTGAGGTTTAGGGTTTTAGACAAGTAATGTGAATCATGTATGTTGGTTGCGGGGTTTTAGGATTTTCTAATGCGTATCATGTTATTTGCCGCGTCTGGGTTTTAGCAGCACGCAGCACGCAGCACGCAGGGACTGGGGGAAGGGTTAAAAGAATTTTATATATATATATATATATATATATAGAAAATAGACATTACTCTTTTTTTTTTCTTTTTTTTTTTTTTGAGAATGAACATCAGGATTTTATTGAACTTGATTTGCCAAAGTGGTCAAATCATTTTGAGCTACAGAAAATAAAGAAGGAGGGACTTCCTCCGTCCATGCAACATAGTCAGAAACATTAATCGAGTATCTAGCTAGGCTATGTGCTAATTTTTTTTGCGGAGGATTTCTACCAAAAAATAAAATAAAAAATTATGAGAGGATATAGAAACAAATACAGGAGATGAAGGAAAATAATTATCTTAACCAATTTTTTAAGATGTGGGTTTTTTTTTGTCAGATGTTTTCAAAAAAAAAAAATGTCATGTTTGTCGTTAAGAAATAATTTTATGTTAACAAAGTTAGCTTTTTGTCAAAATTTTGACTAATTTTATAAGGAATTCAGATCCTCTAGATTTTGCCATATTAGTATTTCATTAACAATAATCTTAATTGTTTTGTTTGCAACATTATTTTATTATTTTAAGAGTTTTGTTAATGAAATACTGACATGGCAGAATCTAAACCCTTAAATTATAAAAGAGTTGTTGGGATTTGAAGAAATCTATTGGTAGAGTAACTTATAAAATCTAGAAGATCTGAATCCTTTTATAAGATATAAAGCCAATAAAGCTAATTTTTTGAGTTTTACTTGCCACTTTTTGTACTATTTTTAGCAATTTTATTCATTTATATCTATTTTTTATTAAGTATACCCCACAATAAATCATTCTTAACGAACACTTTACAGTACCCGTTAACATTTTCACCCTTACCAAAAATAGGTCCATGTGAAAATTATTTAGGAAAATAAACTAGTTTGTAATTCAACTTTACAAAAGTTGAGTTTCAAGTAAAACTCGACTTTTTATCACCGCATATCCTTAGTGCGATAATCACTCCATAAATATAAGTATAGGAGGCAAAGACTTGGGTTCAAGTCTCCAAAAGAGAGTTTCACATATATATACACATAAATTAGATTATAATAAAATTTCTATCTTATAAAAAAATAAAATAAATAAAATAAAATAAAAACTCGACTTTCTATTCAGAAAAAAATAAAACTCGACTTTCTAAAGTAAACTCTCTGTAGTGATGCGGCGGATCTTCATGGCATAATGGGCTATTTGGGCTTTAATGATCAATCTAATGGTTTGGGGATTTTTTTTCTTTTTTTTTTCATACTCATTTATGGGTCTAACTATCTTTTCCATCACACTAGTACACTATCTAGTTTAAAAATAAGTAATGTAGTAAATAAATTATAATTTGTCTCTCTACCTTATTTACATTTACCTTCCTAACTTTTATCATTTCTTTTTCGTTTTTGGAGTAGGTAAATAGTGATGGGGAGATAAATTCGTACAATAAACATAAGGCACCATAGAAGGTGAATTTATCATTGGGTAATTACTTTTTTTTTTTTTTTTTGAGAAAGTCATTGGGTAATTACTTAAACCTAAAAAAAAATTGAATTTAAAACTTATGGCATCCATCTTAGATTGCTCTTTAGCTTAAACCAAGATGTTAATTGATTTAATTTTGGTAATTATTTGCTTATATACTTATAGTTTGGATTATATTGATTTTTTTTTTTTTTTTTGAGAAGGTGATTATATTGATATATGGTTGCATTTCAACCAAAGAATATTAGTTTCTATTCGAATAAGATTTTCGTCTAGTAAATTTAAAAAGTTACAATTTTATCTTTGAAAATTTTAAATTTATCAATTTCGTTCATCTACTGTTGAACTTGTTCTAGTCTTCTAGGAGGAAGAAATTACAACACTTGAACCAAATTTCAAAGACAATAAGTAAATTTTGATACATTTTGGCAAACCAATCATGTGATGTCTATTATTTATCAATTATCAGAGGGAAGAATCCCTTCTTATTTAAATCCTTCAATTTTAATCAAGATAAGAGAGATCAAACATTTTTTAAAAAATCAATGATCTTAAAAACGCATATAAAATAGACAATTGGGCCTTCTTGCATATGCTGCATAAGTTGGTCATCAGGCCTGTTGAAATAGACAGTTTGTGATTTTCTTTAAAAATGGGTATCTTAGGCAAGACCTGGTTCAGAGATTTTTCTTTAGTTATCTCTTGAACATTCACCAAGGGGAAAAAAAAAAAAAAAAAAAAGGAGAGGATCCAAGCCTGCAGCAATGTGCTGTTGATTTGATGAACACCATAGAAAAAGAGGTTCCATATTCCAGACCCATGGAACTTTTTTCTTGTTTCAAGAACCAACACTTCACCAACATGGTATCATGATTCAGCTTTTCAAGGGGCCAACTCTGATCAGAGATTGATTTTATAAAATTCGCTTGTCTTTGAACAGCAGGAATATTGATTATCGATACTTCAAAAATGTAACTCATTTATTAAAACAAGTAGATGGAGGCAACCCAAATTAAGATCTGCATTAAACAACAGGATCTTTGTACAGTTACAAATTTCCACACTGGGCAAGGCTAAACATCCTCAAAACTGAAAATAGAAAAAATGGTACTGCTTCACAACCTTTTTCTACAAACATGTGCCTAAGGTAGTGCTGTCCTACATATACAAACTTGCAAATTTAAGTTTTTAGTCACTAGCTGGAGGCCCCTGCACAATGAAAAGATAAAATAGTCAAACACAGAATAAATATATATATATATATATATGAAAAAAATATTATCTACAGAAATTATCAAGGAAATATTACCCAGTGCAGAAACAATACAAGATGACTTCTAATTGAATCTAAAAAGATTGTTTGAGGAGTGACAGATGGAAAAGGCAATTTAACCATTCCAATTGAAAAAAAAGCCAAGAGAAAAAGTTCATGACGAGGTCCAATGAAAAAACATCCATCTTCGGTAATTTGTTCAATCAGAAATGAGATGATACCACATTTGGCAGGGTATATTTTATTTCATACCTGATGTTCTTGATGCAGCTAAATTATCTGCAGCTCTTTCTGAATCTCCTGTCCTTGTCTGGCCTTTGTTTTCCTCTCTTGAATGTCTCAGTGATTTCAACTTGGATGACCTAATTGAATTTATCAAAGGGGCATCTTCCTCTTCCACTTCATCTTGCTTCTCTTCTTCATCTTGAGCGTCTTCTTGGTCATAAGCACTGATTGAATCCCCGTTTTCACTTGAATTGTGCTCATCAGAAGTCTCTTTCCTTCTATATTATGCCACTTGTGAGGACGACCCCTGTGCCTTACAGATACCCCTTCTTTCTTGTCTGCATATAATTGACCATATTAGTCCTCACATTACAATCAAGAGTCCACAATTAAATAATATGTACATGAAACCAGAGAAATTTATGACTGGGATTTATTAGCACACTAATAATTCGAAAATAAGTAACCCTTACAGTTCACAGAGTCCAAATACTTAAAAGACTTTCAAATGCACCACAAAATGGCCAGCCAATGAAACATTTATCTAACAGAATTCTGTGTATGCGCGTTCTTGTGTGTGTGTGAGTGTGTGTATGTGAGAGAGAGAGAGAGAGAGAGAGAGAGAGGGAGGGGAGGCAAGTAAAACCAACATTAGTGATAAATAAGAAACTAGCTTATTGGTTACTATTGTAACCAAGAGGAAAGGTTTTGGAATAGTGACTACGAATGAACTAAAAATGCCCAATAGCAATAACTTCCCCACTTAAGATCCAGGGGGGAGCATCAAAAACTAGTGAAAAAAGCACGGTAGTACCTTGTAAACCTTCATTCTTTGCATACTTCTCGCGTAAGCTGTCAACAAATGTGTAATAGTGGCGCCAGCCACTTGAATCTTCGTCTGTATTTACATTCTACGCACGATTTTAGACATCCTTTACACTATTTGCACAGCAATTAGTGTTAACATGAGCCATAATGGAAGTTTAAGTGGGAAATATTCACAATGCCAACATTTTAAAAAGAAAAAAAAAAAGGAAATCCTCAAATGTCAAGCACATCAGGTGTAGGAAGTTTTGATACAAAATGGAGCACAGCGCCTATTCCAAGAATGACAACTGCTTTGGAGCGTCTACAAAAGCATAATCAATACCATCCTTGACAATTTTTAAGATGTCTGACCTGTGCTTGTTCCGAGCAGCACCCATGAAAGTTCCAGAAAGCCGAGTAGCAAGATCTTTTCATTCTATAAAAGACTTGATAGTCAAGGGTTCCTCGTCACTTTTGCAAAGTTCTACAATATGCCGACGGAAGGCCTGCACAGATCCAGAATAGGAAAGCTTCTATAGCATTTAAAATAAATAAACACAAGTATACACTACATAATTTCCCCATAAACTAAAGAAAGGAACTTTGTACTTTCCCCAACCTAAAAACTCCCAAGACACAGTAGTATATATTCTCAAGGGATGAAGTCCAAAGGGACTTGTGGCACCAGGTAAAGCCTCATAATTTACCTTAACTAGCAATAAGAACTTCCATTGAAAAACAGAAAGCAGAAGTAAAATCTGTAAAGCTAAGGCATGGAAAGAAGAATTTAAGCAACAGAAACAAAAGCAAATTTAGAAAAAGCATAAAACAGAGAGTTTTATTTTGTCTCTTTTTGTCTCTGCTCTGTGTATATCATTTACTTTTCTTTTCAGGATAAGATATCATTTAGTTTATGCAATAACATTTGAAGACACAAGAAAGTACCCAGACAAGCACCAAGTACATTAAGCCCATCTGTAAATTCGTATACATATATAGCTCCTTTGGTGAAATTTCATTTCTTTCACACGGGATAGAGCCAGGGCCTTGAGTTAAGAGAGGCGACTTTACTGTTGGCTGTATGCAGTGATTTCAACCTTTGACTCTGTTGCTACTTAAAGAGAGAGAGAGATTTCAACCTTTGGTTTAAAAAAATTTAGGAGGGGCAAAGCTAGCTACGTCCCTGAGGCCCTCAACCTTAAGATATAAGAATCATGTATCCCTCGCTCTGCATGTGTATATGGGAGAGAGAGAGATCAGACAAACAAAAGAATAGTGTTTATTATACACACTTCAGAGCAATTTTTGTGAGTGTCTAAAATTGTGTGCAACAATGTGTATGAAACAAGAATTTCCCAAAACAACCACTCCAATCAGCACGGCATAGTAGAGGTTAAAGTGGGGCATCCGGTCGAGGAGAGATGGTGCCTATTGCTGTAGTAATTCAAGCACTAGGTGCCACCTCTCCTGCGACAGGAGCTCCACTGCAACCTCATATCTCTTTCCCAGCTCACTTGATCATCATCTTAATTTGCGTATACATGTACTTACTAGAAGTTGAAGGGATTCATGTCACAGAAGGATGGCCCTAGCTGAGCTTTTGCGTGTATAACCTAGCATGGGCCATCTCTCCTGCGACAGGAATCCCTCAACCTCTTTTCTTTTCTTCCTTTGCTTCCTATTTCCATGCCTCTCATCATACCTTATAACCTTCATTTTATAGACCAAAATCTGGGCTCTTTCTCTGTCCCTTCATGTAATAATATTATATACAATGAAATTACGCCTATATTGCAATGAAGTTGTTTACATTTTGGTCAAAGTTCAAAGTCTTAGAATTTTTCTACTTCACATTTGAAACTGGCTGATAATTCCTTTAGCTTCCTCTCTAAGACAACTCTCCTAATACCTTGTAAACCCCACGAAATTTATAGACCAAAACTATCTATTTTCATGGAATATTACAATGAAATTACTAGTTCAATGCAATGAAGATTACAGGGGCTTTTGCCGTCAATGAATTGGGTGGGAACGGTCATAAAGCATGGTCAATATTCATTGTTATACAATTTCTACTTCAAATACGAATTTTACTGGTAATTAAGTTTGATTTGCTGAGTAAGTTGGCGTTGGAGACTAGTTGATTTGGAAGAGACCGTGGAACTCGATGCTTTCAGTTTGGCCGTAACGTTCTCTTCTTCTTCTTTTTTTTATTTTTATTTTTTATTGGTGACTTGTTGAGTAATCAGCACGGACGGAACCAAGATTCAAACTTAGAGGAGGCCAAAGGTTTTTTATTCAAAGATTTTAAAAAATTGGAATATCAATACTAGATGTTGACAAAGTTGCATTAATTTATTAATTATTAATTGTATTTTTTCTTTTGAAAAAATTTAATAATAGGATTTTATAATCAAGAGTTTTGTAAGTTAATTGGCACGTCTTAATATTTTCAAGGTCTAACTAATAGTGGATGGAGCGATCAATATGTGGCATTGGAGTTGTCTCTATGGCTAGGAGGATAGAGTCATTTGAGAGGGGCATGGAGCTCTCAAGTGAGAGGGAAAATTTGGGTAAAGATTATTGAGTTTTTGTGATTTTTTTTTTCTAGGATTTGTAATTGATTTGTTGTTATTGTTTTTGCTTAGACCAAATTTATGATTTGTCGAAAGATTTTTCTTATTATTCGGGTATGAGCATTTTTTTTAATAGATTTTTCTTGTTATCTATTTGTTGGATTTTTTCTTGAGTCAATTTGCAAATTTTTTTGGGGAAGGGGGCCAAGTATATAAATTTAAGAGCCATAATTAAAATTCTTTTTGTTAATATACATACTTGTATTTTTTTTTTTCAAAGGTTGGGAGGGGACATGGCTCCCCTGATCCCTTGAGTAGTTCCGTCCATGCTTTCACATACAGAAATAACCAAATCTCTTAAAATCATAGAAACAATTAAGATGAATAAGTAGAAGGAGAAAATTGATTTTGAACGTAGTAGATCCACTTTACATTCGCGTTCTCCACTAAATTGTTCTGTCTTCGGAGATTATAAGTTAGAATTTTTCCTATGAGGTCAAATTTATTTCCTATTACATAAAACAAGTGGGAAATCAGTTATCGTCTCACAATTCATTACCCGAATGGCTTAATCCGAAGCCCATGTTTTGATTGTGCCTAAAGTGATCGACTTGGACAGTGGACTTAGGAAAAACAATTAACTGCTTATATATTGATTTTTCATGCATGCATGCATTCATGCCAAGACTGCATGAAAGAGAGAGGTACTTTTTATAAAAATTTGAATGTCTTCTTGAAATGACTTTCGTAAAGTCCTAATAAACATAGTCCCCGAAGATGAGCTGTATTTGGGAAAATTATTAAATATTTGGAGAATACCATAAATATATACTCACCATCTCACATGAATTATAGGTCTCACCATAAATTTAATCAGTAGAACCTACAGTTATGTGAGAGGGGGAGTACACTTTTATAGTACTCCGGAAATACTCAATAATTACCCTCGTATTTGTGTGTTTTTGTATTGCATTTAAGTTTCCACTCTTAATTTGAAGCGTTTATAATCTAGCGTACCTTGATACAATGGGTTCTTCATGCAGCTTTCAAAACCTTGTAACATACACATTCCTGCTTTTACAAAACGATATAATAATCCTTGTTGATTACAACTTTCAAATTCTTTGTCAATGCAATCAGTAAGTAATTCAGGAACGTTATCAAGCTTCAAGTGATGAGGAAGCGGGATTGGAACTGAAGTGAGATAGAAATTAGGAGGCAAAGGTAAGGTCAATAGCCTTTTGTTCAACAATATATAAAAATGATAACTAACGTCATCATCCCCATAAAAAGTTTTCTAATAAATTTCCTATCCATCAATTTCTCCCACTTCAAAAATTTTTCAATTTTGAAGTTAAATATTTAATTAAATCTTAAGCAGTACTAATACACAATTTAATGATTGTATCCCTTTTATATATAAAATCGAGTATGAAATAAACACAATTTAATATATAATATTAATTGAATTATTCTTAATTTTTTAATTAAGTGTTGTTTAAAAAATTTGATCTTATTGAGAAATTTTAAGTTACCTACAGTTATGGTTTAAGCATTGCCTTTTGGCTAGGTTCAAAAGTTTTCTAAATATGTTTTAGTTTTGTTAACATCTTCTTTTTCCCAAAAGTCATGGATTCTTGTAAGAGCCTTGCTATAAGTTTCAAGTGAAAATGAAATGATTGATGAACCAATAATTACAATATATTTTATCAAAGCACCCATTTTAAAAGGTTTTGAATGTGGATGATAAATCACAATACACAATAAGTCATATTAGAGAGGATAAGAGTTCAAATGATCCTACTATTCGTTTTCATTCATGAAAAGACAATGTATATTGTCAAACATATATTAATACTCAAAAACTTTTGCTTAAGGGGAAGAAAACTTATAGAAAATAATTTTTTTTTTCAAATCGTGATGAGACAATTATTTTGAATTTAATTTAAAGCCACTAAAACAAATTAAATCGATGATCTTAAAATGTGTTGGTGTATTTTAATATTAATTTATTTATTTTTTATTATTATGCAATTATTTGTATTGAAATTGGTTGATAAAAGAAGAGGTAATCAATAATATGGAAAAAGCCCTAAATTGGTCTCAACTTTCAACAATACGCAAAAAGCCCTAACTAAAGGTAATGGGTAATATGGAATTGCTTTCATTAAATTATTTAGGGAAGTAAAAGGAATATTTTTCATTTAAAATTGGACTAACCTTCCTCATTATTTTAAACTACCTTGTAATCTCATGCATATACATGAGATACATTTACAAATAAGTATCACTAAATGTGCATTAAAATTTTACCAAGTTTATATATAATTGTTTGTATAGTTGAGGCATTGATTGACACAATTAATTATTAGGCAATTAAATTTATGGTGACAAATTCAGAAGAAAAAGTTTACCTCCAAAGTCCAAACTGGTTTGGAGGAAAATTCTTTCAATCCATTACATGACAATTGATAAAAAACAAAAACACCATTGTGAACCTTTAGTCATATGATCTATCTAATGAGTTTGAAACTGTCTTTTTACATGACGATTTATAAGATTATTCATATGTAGCATTTAAGCAAGTCACACGACTTATTAAAAAAGCCATGTTACTAAAACTAACTACACATCGATGGTCTCTTTAATCACCGCATTATAGGCTTGAGCAATAATGCAATATAACTCCAAACTAATTTGGAACCAAGCTTTTTCTTTTGAGTTTCGTGACTTGTTTAAATAATACATGTGAACGGTTTTTTGTGTCACCAAGTAATGGCCCGAATGAGATCTCCTCCAAGCTAGTTTGGTAGAAAACTTTGTTCAAATTAAAAATTTCCTATTGTTGGAGGACCAAAATTGTATTTTAGCCAACATTTTTTTTTTTTTTTGGAATCCATTTCATTTATTTTTCTCATCCTAAACAAGCATTACTAATAATAATAATAAATCACAAATATCAGTTAATGTTTTGGAACTCAAGCTAAAGCATTCATACGTGATAGAAAGAATAAGAACAGTAAATTATGTTAGTGTGGATGTGTGTTCCAAACACTTTTATTATTATTTATTTTATAGCTGTAGGGAATTTATGAGTAAAATAGTTGTTGAACAATTATAAAGAAAATAGACGTTGAGCTATAATGAATAATCTAGTCATTGAGCTTTTATGGGTTATTACTTATTAGTAACCAATAACTATAAGCTATTATTGTCATTAATAGCTTATATAATATCCATCACAACGCCCTTTCTCATTAGTCTTTTTTACTACTCTATATTTACAAATACACTATTTCATTCTCTTTCTCACCCATATATTTTCTTTACAATTTGTACTTGTCTTAAGAAAAAACATTAAAAGATTGTTCTTAAACCTCCATGAGTGGAAGCGTGTTCATCACGAAGATTGACATTATAATCTAATCTTGGGAGGTTGTTTGGCCAAGAGAACTAATCGCGCAAAGTTTTACCCCGGATGGCATAAATCAATCTTTAAGGACAACGCTTTAGCAACGTTATTTTATAGCATCATGAGATCATTTTAAACTTCTTTTTATTTTATGTTCTTGCAAATTATTCAAGTTATTATATGTTGTATCAAAACTTATTTATTCACTAAAATATTTCCAACAAATTAACCAAATGCATCCCTGCTATAAGTAATGCAACAAAAGCCACAAAAATGACCCATCTATCATTACTAGTAATTGATTCCCACATTTGCCGAAGAGCGAAGACCACTGTGATTGGCTTCGCCACCTCCGCTGCCGCCTTAGTACTACTTTCTACATTGCCAATGCCCTCCCCTTGACTCCACCAAACTCAGGGTCGGCTCCACATTGAAGGCATGATGTCATAAAAGAGGTTCCATATTGCAGACCCACGGAACTTTTTTCTTGTTTCAAGAACCGCCACTTCACCAACATGGTATCATGATTCAGCTTTTCAAGGGGCCAACTCTAATCAGAGATTGATTTTATAAAATTCGCTTGTCTTTGAATAGCAGGAATATTGAGTATCGATACTTCAAAAATGTAACTCAGTTATTAAAACAAGTAGATGGAGGCAACCCAAATTAAGATATGCATTAAACAAGAGGATCTTTGTACTGCTACAAATTTCCTCACTGGGCAAGGCTAAACATCCTCTAAACTGAAAATAGAAAAAATGGTACTGCTTCACAACCTTTTTCTACAAACATGTGCCTAAGGTAGTGCTGTCCTACATATACAAACTTGCAAATTTAAGTTTTTAGTCACTAGCTGGAGGCCCCTGCACAATGAAAAGATAAAATAGTCAAACACAGAATAAAAAATATATATATATATATATATATGAAAAAAAATATTATCTACAGAAATTATCAAGGAAATATTACCCAGTGCAGAAGCAATACAAGATGACTTGTAATTGAATCTAAAAAGATTGTTTGAGGAGTGACAGATGGAAAAGGCAATTTAACCAATTCCAATAGAAAAAAAAGCCAAGAGAAAAAGTTCATGACGAGGTCCAATGAAAAAGCATCCATCTTCGGTAATTTGTTCAATCAGAAAAGAGATGATACCACATTTGGAAGGGTATATTTTATTTCATACCTGATGTTCTTGATGCAGCTAAATTATCTTCAGCTCTTTCTGAATCTCCTGTCCTTGTCTGGCCTTTGTTTTCCTCTCTTGAATGTCTCAATGATCTCAACTTGGATGACCTAATTGAATTTATCAAAGGGGCATCTTCCTCTTCCACTTCATCTTGCTTCTCTTCTTCATCTTGAGCGTCTTCTTGGTCATAAGCACTGATTGAATCCCCTTCTTCACTTGAATTGTGCTCATCAAAAAGTCTCTTTCCCTCTATATTACACCGCTTATGAGGACGACCCCCGTGCCTTACAGATACCCCTTCTTTCTCGTCTGCATATAATTGACCATATTAGTTCTCACATTACAATCAAGAGTCCAGAATTAAATAATATGTACACGAAACCAGAGAAACTTATGACTAGGATTTATTAGCACACTAATAATTCGAAAATAAGTAACCCTTACAGTTCACACAGTCCTAATACTTAAAAGACTTTCAAATGCACTATAAAATGGCCAGCCAATGAAACATTTATCTAACAGAATTCTGTGTATGCGCGTGCTTGTGTGTGTGTGTGTGTGTGAGAGAGAGAGAGAGAGAGAGAGAGAGAGGATGCAAGTAAAACCAACATTAGTGATAAATAAGAAACTAGCTTATTGGTTACTATTGTAACCAAGAGGAAAGGTTTTTGGAATAGTGACTACGAATGAAGCAAAAATGTCCAATAGCAATAACTTGCCCACTTCAGATCCAGGGGGAAGCATAAAAAACTAGTGAAAAAAGCACGGTAGTACCTTGCAAACCTTCATTCTTTGCATACTTCTCGCGTAAGATGTCAACAAATTAATGTGTAATAGGGGCGCCGGCCACTTGGATCTTCGTCTGTATTTACATTCTCCGTACGATTTTGAACATCCTTTACACTATTTGCATAGCAATTAGTGTTAACATGTGCCATAATGGAAGTTTAAGTGGGAAATATTCACAATGCCAACATTTTAAAAAGAAAAGAAGAAATCCTTACATGTCAAGCACATAAAGTGCAGGAATAGTTTTGATACACAGCTAGCGCCTTCCAAGAATGACAACTGCTTTGGAGCATCTACAAGAGCATAATCAATACCATCCTTGACAATTTTTAAGATGTCTGACCTGTGCTTGTTCCGAGCAGCACCCATGAAAGTTCCAGAAAGCCGAGTAGCAAGATCTTTACTTTCTATAAAAGACTTGCTAGTCAAGGGTTCCTCGTCACTTTTGGAAATTTCTACAATATGCCGACGGTAGGCCTGCACAGATCCAGAATAGGAAAGCTTATATAGCATTTAAAATAAATAAACACAAGTTTACACTACACTACAGAAACTTAAGGAAGGAACTTTGTACTTTCCCCAACCTAAAAACTCCCAAGACACAGTGATCAGATGCATCCTGTAGTTTCCCTAATGTAGTATATATTCTCAAGGGATGAAGTCCAAAGGGACTTGTGGCACCAGGTAAAGCCTCATAATTTACCTTAACTAGCAATAAGAACTTCCATTGAAAAACAGAAAGCAGAAGTAAAATCTGTAAAGCTAAGGCATGGAAAGAAGAATTTAAGCAACAGAAAGAAAAGCAAATTTAGAAAAACCATAAGACGAGTTTTATTTTGTCTCTGCTCTGTGTATATCATTTACTTTTCTTTTCAGGATAAGATATCATTCAGTTTATGCAATAACATTTGAAGACACAAGAAAGTACCCAGACAAGCACCAAGTACATTAAGCCCACCTATAAATTCTTTTTTTTTTTTTTTGGGTAATCAGCCCACCTATAAGTTCGTATACATATATAGCTCCATTGGTGAAATTTCATTTCTTTCACACAGGGATGGAGCCAGAGCCTTGAGTTAAGGGGGGCAACTTTATTGTTGGCTGTATGTAATAATTTCAACATTTGACTCTGCTACTACTTAGCTGTTGAATTTTTTTTTTTTTTTTTTTTTTGGTGTGTGTGTGTGTGTGTTGGTAAGAATAAAATTATTTTTGTTTAGAATTTTTTTAATGACAAGGTTGTTTATTTTAAATAAAATTGATTAATTGAGCTTAATTTTTTTTTTTTAAGTTTTACTATTGGTAATTTTTGTTGTTGAGCTATTTTTTTGGGGCTTGTATATTTTGTTTTAGATTTTACATCTATAAATTTTTTTATAGTCACTAAAATGAGGAAAATACTAGCATTACAAACTTTTTTTTATAAATTATTGATTTAATAAGTGGTTACTAGTAAGTAAAAAAAATAATAGGAGTAATGGTCCATGTGCGAACCAATAAGAATTTGCTACCAAAACAATTTATAAAAATGTTGAAAAAAATTTGTGAGTATAGTATTACTTTTAAAAGAATTAATGATATTGTTTAAAAGAAAAAAAAAATGTAATTTTATAGAACAAAATTGCTAAAATTAGCACACACATATATATAATAATAATAATATATATTTTTTTTAAAAATTAGGGGGGCAAAGCTAGCTACGTCCCTGAGGCCCTCAACCTTAAGATATAAGAACTATGTATCTCTCCTACTTTTTTTTTTTTTTTTTTTGAAAAGTATGTATCTCTCCTACTGAAATGTGTGTATGTGAGAGAGAGATCAAACATAAACAAAAGAATAGTGTTTATTATTCACTTTCAGAGCAATTTTTATGAGTGTCTAAAAGTGTGTGCGCAATGTGTATGAAACAGGAATTTCCCAAAACATCCACTCCAATCAGCACGGCATAGTAGAGGTTAAAGTGGGGCATCCGGTCGAGGAGAGATGGTGCCTATTGCTGTAGTAATTCAAGCACTAGGTGCCACCTCTCCTGCGACAGGAGCTCCACTGCAACCTCATATCTCTTTCCCAGCTCACTTGATCATCATCTTAATTTGCGTATACATGTACTTACTAGAAGTTGAAGGGATTCATGTCACAGAAGGATGGCCCTAGCTGAGCTTTTGCGTGTATAACCTAGCATGGGCCATCTCTCCTGCGACAGGAATCCCTCAACCTCTTTTCTTTTCTTCCTTTGCTTCCTATTTCCATGCCTCTCATCATACCTTATAACCTTCATTTTATAGACCAAAATCTGGGCTCTTTCTCTGTCCTTTCATGTAATAATATTATATTCAATGAAATTACGCCTATATTGCAATGAAGTTGTTTACATTTTGGTCAAAGTTCAAAGTCTTAGAATTTTTCTACTTCACATTAGAAACTGGCTGATAATTCCTTTAGCTTCCTCTTTAAGATAACTCTCCTAATACCTTGTAAACCCCACGAAATTTATAGACCAAAACTATCTATTTTCATGGAATATTACAATGAAATTACTAGTTCAATGCAATGAAGATTACAGGGGCTTTTGCCGTCAATGAATTGGGTGGGAACGGTCATAAAGCATGGTCAATATTCATTGTTATACAATTTCTACTTCAAATACGAATTTTTCTGGTAATTAAGTTTGATTTGCTGAGTAAGTTGGCGTCGGAGACTAGTTGATTTGGAAGAGACCGTGGAACTCGATGCTTTCAGTTTGGCCGTAACGTTCTCTTCTTCTTCTTCTTTCTTATTTTTATTTTTTATTGGTGACTTGTTGAGTAATCAGCACGAACGGAATCAGGATTCAAACTTAGAGGAGGCCAAAGTTTTTTATTCAAAGATTTTCAAAAATTGGAATATCAATACTAGATGTTGACAAAGTTGCATTAATTTATTAATTTCTATTTGTATTTTTTCTTTTGAAAAAATTTAATAATAGGATTTTATAATCAAACGTTTTGTAAGTTAATTGGCACATCTTAATATTTTCAAGGTCTAACTAATACATGGATGGAGTGATCAATATGTGGCATTGGAGTTGTCTCTATGACTATGAGGGTGGAGTCATTTGAGAGGGGCATGGAGCTCTTAAGTGAGAGGGAGAAATTGGGTTAAGGTTATTAGGTTTTTGTGATTTTTTTTTTCTAGGATTTGTAATTAATTTGTTTTTATTGTTTTTGCTTAGACCAAATTTATGATTTGTCCAAAGATTTTTCTTATTATCCGGGTATGAGCATTTTTTTTAATAGATTTTTCTTGTTATCTATTTGTTGGATTTTTTCTTGGGTCAATTTGCAAATTTTTTTGGGGAGGGAGGCCAAGTATATAAATTTAAGAGCCATAATTAAAATTCTTTTTGTTAATACACATGCTAGTATATTTTTTTTTTTCAAAGGTTGGGAGGGGACATGGCTCCCCTGAGCCCTTGAGTAGTTCCGTCCATGCTTTCACATACAGAAATAACCAAATCTCTTAAAATCATAGAAACAATTAAGATGAATAAGTAGAAGGAGAAAATTGATTTTGAACGTAGTAGATCTACTATACGTTCGCGTTCTCCACTAAACTGTTCTGTCTTCGGAGATTATAAGTTAGAATTTTTCCTATGAGGTCAAATTTATTTCCTATTACATAAAACAAGTGAGAAGCCCATGTTTTGATTGTGCCTGAAGTGATCGACTTGGACAGTGGACTTAGGAAAAACGATTAACTACTTACATATTGATTTTTCATGCATGCATGCATTCATGCCAAATGAGACTGCATGAAAGAGAGAGGTACTTTTTATAAAAATTTGAATGTCTTCTTGAAATGACTTTCGTAGAGTCCTAATAAACATAGTCCCCAAAGATGAGCTGTATTTGGGAAAATTATTAAATATTTGGGGAGTACCATAAATATATACTCTCCATTTTACATGAATTGTGGGTCTCACCATAAATTTAATCAGTAGAACCTACAGTTATGTGAGAGGGGGAGTACACATTTATAGTACTCCGGAAATATTCAATAATTACTCCCGTATTTGTGTGTTTTTTTATTGCATTCAAGTTTCCACTCTTTGAAGCATTTATAATCTAGCGTACCTTGATACAATGGGTTCTTCATGCAGCTTTCAAAACCTTGTAACATACACATTCCTGCTTTTACAAAATGATATAATAATCCTTGCTGATTACAACTTTCAAATTCTTTGTCAATGCAATCAGTAAGTAATTCAGGAACGTTATCAAGCTTCAAGTGATGAGGAAGCGGGATTGGAACTGAAGTGAGATAGAAATTAGGAGGCAAAGGTAAGGTCAATAGCCTTTTGTTCAACAATATATAAAAATGATAACTAACGTCATCATCCCCATAAAAAGTTTTCTAATAAATTTCCTATCCATCAATTTCTCCCACTTCAAAAATTTTTCAATTTTGAAGTTAAATATTTAATTAAATCTTATGCAGTACTAATACACAATTTAATGATTGTATCCCTTTTATATATAAAATCGAGTATGAAATAAACACAATTTAATAATAATATTAATTGAATTATTCTTAATTTTTTAATTAAGTGTCGTTTAAAAATTTGATCTTATTGAGAAATTTTAAGTTGCTGTAGGGACCGATTTGTGCACTTCTCCTTTGGGATGAGTAGACCCAAATCCAACTAGCCCTGTACAATGAATTTGTAGCGAGTGGGCCAAAGAACTAGGCATTAGTGAATCGAGTAACGGTTATAAGATGTATTACAAACAATCAAATAGAAACGAGCCAAGCTTCTTCAAGAAAATTCGTCATCGGCTCCCTCCGAGGAGTCTTACTCTAGTACATTCAATGATCCGGAGTTGTTGAGATTGCTCCCCCCTCCTCATTCTGGAGGACTTATTACATTATATACTCCCTCCTAGTTGATCTTGGCCCTCCATCTGTTGATCATGCAGGTTACTACCTGAGTGCTTGTCCCATCAGCCACCTTCCTCAGCTTTCTGTGAGCTGCAGCAACCTTGACAACACTGTTCAGGGGTCACTTCCTCATTAATATGGCCAGAATGTTAGTTGTGGGCATTAAATGTGGAGGTGATACTTTCTCCTTGAATTGCTCCTCCACCATGCTTCCATGGCTGATCCATTGCATTTGTCTTTTCTTGGGATCCTTTGGGAGGTTGCCGTTGATGGTGTGCTGCTCTTCCCTTCCATGATCTCGGCTGTCTGAGGATAATGTCATCCTTAGCGAGGCTCCTTGGGAACCTGGGCATCCTGTATTCATCCTCGGACGTTCCTACCTCCTCAGCATAGGCTTTTGGGCCTAATATGAAGTGGGCTGGGGTCGCCAAAAATCCTGAGCCCCACAATAGCCCCTCAAAATCCTGCTGTCTGGCTTTTCGTCTGGGGATGAGGATTTTGATATCCTCGAGCCCCTGCCACGGTTAGTCAAGTCTTATCCTGCATCAGTGCCAAAGTCTTTTCACCTATCTAAGGCACGTTTCTGGCGTTTCGGTGTGCGGAGCGCACCCCTCATTAAATTCTGGTGGCTTTGTGCTCCCCATGTTCCTTGGTGCGACGTCAATCCAACGGCTGGCGTTTCTATTGGTTACCGAGCTGGAGTTTTCCCGCTTCTGGGTTTTCTCTTTGATATAAATGTCTTTCAAGTTGACATCTTTCACTACTTTAGCATTTCATGTGCTCTCGTGCACGTACATTGAACCTGTACACCCCTTCCGCGTACTTGTCTTTATACGTACTCAACGCTTGGTTGAGGATCCCCCCACCTGTTTTGTAAGTCCTTTTAAACCTTTCTTCTTTGCCATTCTGTACTTTTTTCCCCTCTCTCCGCCCTCTGTTCTTTTTTCCCTTTTTTTTTTTTTATCTTCAGCCCTATTCTCGCTCCTTAATCCTCTTAGTTTCCTACTTTGTTTATAGAGATGGGTAGGTTCAAGAGTTTAGTAGATTCTGAGGAGGCCATGGCGAATTTTAGGGCCCAATACAAGATTCCTCCTAATGTTGGTCTAAGGTATTGTGAGGAGAGGGAATGGTTTGAGAAAAGGCAGATGGGTAAGGTGGCTATCCCCATGATCGCCTTCATAGAAAGTGGCATGAGGATTCCTATGGGGGAGGTCATGAGGAGTTACCTTAGGTTCTTCCAATTGGCCCTTACCTAGTGCACTCCCAACGTGTTTAGGATATTGGGCTGTGTAGACGCGCTAAATGAGAAGATGGGGTTAGAGCTAACTCATCATGATGTTAATTGGGTGTACAATCTTCATTATTTGAAGAAGAAAGGGTATTACTTGAAGACGAGGAAGCCCGCTATTAGACTAATACAGTGTCTCCCTGAGTCCAGTAAAGGCCTTAATAAGGATTTTTTAATCGTATATGGGGAATGGCACGATAGCCTTCCCTACCCAATGCAAGAAGGGCAACTAGGTGTGGTTTTAGGAGTAGCGTTAACAAATGGGCTTGTTATATTATGTGGGGCTGGGGTTAACTTACTGATACTGACATGTTCTTCGTGGATCTTGCAGACACACACGCCTTTGAGCCACATTTCGGTTTGGTTAACAGGGAGAGTTTGGACAAAATTCTCAAGGTCGAAATGTTCGTTAACGAGGAAAACGACCAACTTCGGGTGGCTCATCTGATTCTAGGGGTCACGCCCATCTCACGCGCCCTCCAAGCACCCAAATGTGTGATAAAGGCTAAAGATCCCCGTTTGCGTCGCATTAGTGTTGCCGTGGAAGGATTTCTTCTTCCCGAGGGTGCTGTAATCCCAGAGGGCGTATCCTTAGTTGGTTCTTCGTCTTCCTACTCTGAGGTGAAAGAAGGGGAGCAAGAAAAGTCAGGGGACGAGGAGGAAATTGCTGACTTAGGTTCGTCCAAGGATGAATTCAAAGTCTTCGACGGAGCCCAATCACTAGAAGGTCCTCTTGGTGATCTAGGCTGTCAGAGTTGTGCGGAAGTGAACTTTATATCGACAAATACCACTTCGGAGGGGGACATGGTTATTCAAAGGAAATTGAAAAAGAGCTTGCTGGAGCTTATCGAGTCTCAGCCAGGAAAAGGTGCACCCAGCGAATCATCTCATCCCAAAATCCCTTCTCCTCCCACAAAACTTCCCCCCCTTCTTGCTCAACCATCCTTGCCCCCCAGGGTAGAGTCGGTGGCTCTAAAGAGGAAGAGAGAAGAGAAGGGCAAGGATGTGGTGGAGACTGGGAGGCCTCGCCCGTCATCCAAAGATGAGACCCAACGGGCAACAAAGCAACTGAAGATTGAGTCAGGGGGACAAAGGGGCTCAAATGGAAGGGATACTCAGCCCCTCGAGCCCCAAGCTTGGCTCCTGGCTCCAATGCTCCATGGTGAGCCCCTGAGAGAGAATGCATCTATCAGGGACTTCCATGAGGGCACTAGATGCCACGTGACCTCAGTTTTGAAGGAGGCTCTACTGCTCCCTTCTGACATGGCCGAGCTTTGGAGTATCAGGAGGCCAGAGATTTTCCTAAACCTCAAAACATACTTGGGCATGGTATGCGCTCGTCCCTTCTCTCATGCTACTTTATTGTTGCTTGTAAGGTCGTTAACCCATTTCTCTTTCTTCCTTCCTTTTCATTCATTCATCATTTTTTTTTTTTTAAGGCTGTCCAAGCTATTTTTAGGATTGAGGAGATAACCAACTCCAGTTACCGTCAACTGGACGAGGAAAGGAATAGGCGATCGGCAGCTGTAGAGTCCCTTAAAATTGCTGACCACTCTAACCAGGACCTAAGGAAGAAACTGACTGAGGAGCAGCAGAGAAAAAGTGTAGACTCGGCCTTGGCAGGTGCACAAAAACAACCTGAGGACCAAAGGCTGCTTCTGCGCGATACCAAGGAGCAACTGGCTTCTTCTAAATAGTAAGTAGCAACTCTTCAGAAGAAATTAACTAAAACCCAGAAGCAGAAAGAGCGTGCTGAAAGGGCTAGAGAGGGGGCCGAGAGGGCCCGGAAGGAGGCCGAGAAGGCCAAAGAAGACGCCGAGCAGTACGGCTACAACGTAGGAGTTGCTGAAACTAAGGACGCCCTCAGGGCTGAAGTGCCAGCTGTATGCCGCATCTACTGTGCGTTGACTTTGGAGGAGGCCCTCAACCAAGCTGGGGTTGAGGTTTCTTCTGGGCTAAGAAAGCCAGAGAAGGTCTTCTACCCTCCAGCTATTAGGGCCTCGGAATCTCCCCCTTCTAGTGGCGAAGCAGCCTCCGCCGTCACAAACCCTGTCGAGGGGCCCCGACCACAGGATCCTCCTTCCCCCCCCCCCCCCCGCGCTCAGTAGGAGCAAACAGAAGGAATTGAAGCTCCCAAGACAACTCTAGCTGATGTGGGAGGTGCTTCTGGCAAGGACGCAGAGAGACCATCAGATAGGGTCGCCTCTCAAAGTTTCGAAATGGATTTGGCTTCGGTAACCATGCCTGCTGAGGGGGATCCCAAGGAGAACAAGAAGGCAACTCCTAGGGAAGCAACTACCCAGGTCGAGAAGACCTCCAAGGGTAACTCCCAGATAAAGATAAAGTGATTAATTCTGTTTTTAAAATGGCATTGTAGTTTTTATAACGAAGTCTTCTTCTCTTTTTTTTTTTTTTTTTTTTTTTTTTTTTTTTTTTTGTAATGTGACCTCTACTATGCAATTTCTTTTGAACTTAATAAAGTGCATGCTTTATTTTCTCCCGTTTACCCTATTTACCTTTTTTACTTGCGCAAACCTGGCTCTAACTTTGCCTTAACTGTACACAACAATAATTTCAAAGATGTAAAGTGGTTTATACAAACGAAAACCTTTCTTTCTTCTGTTTAGGTCCAGAATGGATCAACATCACTCAAACGAACGCTCAAACTTCTAGTGGGAAATCCCTCCGAGCGTGGGTTAAATGTAGACAACGCCCATGGCACCCTAAAATGCTTTAAGCGATACCCATAGGATTAAATCTAAGGTTCTTATTATAAGAAAAATCATCATCGTCTGCAGTGATCACAACGAGCATCAAAGTAGTTAACTAAATTAGGCTAGCTCACTCATAGACTTTGTTTGATACCTAGGCAAGTTCTGCACGGAGTTAATTTTACCAAAGCGGGTTGTCCCAGGACGACGCATAGCTCAGGTTCCTCCTGACACTCAGATATTATTTGAAGTAGTTAGTTTTCCCATAGGTTTGAGTCCGAGGACCATGCAAGACCTTGGTTCTACCTAGTACTTAAGTTCTTTTTAGAGTAACTAGTTTTCCCATAAGTTTGAGTCCAAAGACTATGCAAGACCTTAGTTCTGTCTAGTACTTAGATTCTTCATAGAGTAACTAGTTTCTCCATAGGTTTAAGTTCGAGGACTATGCAAGACTTTGGTTCTACCTAGTACTTAGGTTCTTCTTAGAGTAACTAGTTTCTCCATAGGTTTGAGTTCGAGGACATGCAAGACCTTGGTTTTGCCTAGTACTTAGATTCTTCATAGAGTAACTAGTTTCCCCATAGGTTTGAGTCCGAGAACCATGCAAGACCTTGATTCTATCTAGTACTTAGATTCTTCATAGAGTAACTAGTTTTCCCATAGGTTTGAGTATGAAGACCATGTAAGACCTTAATTCTGTCTAGTACTTAGATTCTTCATAGAGTAACTAGTTTCCCCATAGGTTTGAGTCCGAGGACCATGCAAGACCTTAGTTCTGTCTAGTACTTAGATTCTTCATAGAGTAACTAGTTTCCCCATAGGTTTGAGTTTGAAGACCATGCAAGACTTTGGTTTTGCCTAGTACTTTATCACTACTGCTTGGAGTGAAGGGACTCGTCCTCAGCGTTGAAAAGCTTACCCCTAGAGTGATAATGGCCTTGAGCCTGCCTTGCCAAGGGGGGCTTCTTCCACGAACTGGGTCCCTAACCCAACACCGTCTTGGACATGGGCGACCTAGCCTTCCACTCCCACGTATGATAGTAGCCCCATCGCGCTACTTTTTTGCCACTTCTAATTACAAGGCGTCTTTTGGCTATTCGAGTTGCGTGCCTGACGTTTCAGTACGCAAGGCACACATTTATTAATATCCCCGCGGATTAACGCAGATCCAACGACTGGTGGCTTCGTTGGAAATTGGGCGGGGATAATATTGCCTATAATTCCTCCTTTGAATTCCGTGCGGATTAATTTCCGCTAACCTTCGCCTTCTATATAAGGCGTTCCGGGGGACTCTTTCTCTCACATGTTACAAATCCCTGAGTTCAATAGGAACTTTAAGTTCTCCACCTCCTAGGTGTTTCCAAGGACCTTGCTAAGATTGTGAATAAGGCCTAGGGAAATGGGATGGTCCTGGATAAGGGCAAGGGCATGGAAACATGGGCCAAAGATGTTCCTTCCTGTCAATCGAGCAAGGAAGAAAACCCTCGTCCTTTAGCCGAGAGTCGAAGTGGGCGTAGATAACATCCTTCCCCAATACGCGGATTCGCCTGCCCTTCAAGCTAGTAGTGATTCGCGTCCAGTTCACTTGCCGATAGAGGCTTGTAAGATTGCGAGATGGTTGATGCCCCAGTGTTGCCGCCTCCAATGCTTAATTATCATGAAACTGGGAGAGAATCAAGGGATTATCATGGGATGGGGCCATCAGGCGCTTCCGCTTCTTCTTCTTTCTCACCGTTGGTTCCACCCATGCTGGCTCCACTGTTGTTGGTAGCCTTAAAACAGGCCCGCCTCAGCCTTTCTTTTTATAGTTAGCTTTAAATCAAGCCTGCCTAAGCTTCTGTATTTACAGTTAGTCTTAGAACAAGCCTGTTTAAGCTTCTGTATTTATGATGTACTTTTTATGTACTTTTCTTTCATTTAATAAAAAAGAACGGTTGTATTCTTTAATTACTTTACTTTCTGAATACCTCATTTCTTTGCGATAATTGCTTCATGAGTGAGTGTGTTGTTGTTTTCCCCTCACCTGGGGTTTGGAGTTGGTGTCGTTGATGGTAATGAGAAAACGTCACCCCGACCTTAACAAAACCAACAATAGCATCCAACCGCTAACTTTAAATGAGCCAACCACATGAGAATGATCAGGAACATAACCGTGTATCATACATCGCAGGTTGCGCGATCATCAAAAAATGTGCCAATGCGCGTTGATTCTCCCGAGGCGGGAAGTCCAAGGACCTAGCCCGGTTGAGGCTCTGTTTAACCGCAACAAACGAATCCAGGATATCAACATGTTCCTCTCAGGCTATCAAACCCTCGAGTACCAGCCCTTCGGAAGGGGTACGAGGCATATATTCGATGTCTGGAGCCCCTAGGACCGTTTCTCATTTAACAATCCTCCCCGCGTAATCAGTGTTTCGAGGTGTATACTTGAGCGAAGGCTAAGTTACGACAACGACTACGCGTACGTTCTCGAGGAAAAATGGGGAGCTCTCGTTTGGTCTGCACCGCCGCCGAGATGATCCTCTTCAGGGACTTTTACCGATGGGAGCTCGATCCTACCATGATTGACCGTTACACGCACCAATGCACAAGTTCTTCCCACAGAAAGCGCCAATTGTAAGGACTCAATTTACGCACTTCTCCTTTAGGATGAGTGTACCCAAATCCAACTAGCCCTGTACAATGAATTTGTAGAGTGTGGGCCAAAGAACTAGGCATTAGTGAATCGGGTAACGGTTATAAGATGTATTACAAACAATCAAACAGAAACGAGCCAAGCTTCTTTAAGAAAATTTGTCCTCGGCTCCCTCTGAGAAGTCTTACTCTAGTACATTCAATGATCAGGAGTTGTTGGGATTACTCCCCCCTCCTCATTCTGGAGGACTTATTACATTATATACTCCCTCCTAGTTGATCTTGGCCCTCCATCTGTTGATCATGCAGGTTACTACTTGAGTGCTTGTCCCATCAGCTACCTTCCTCAGCTTTCTGTGAGCTGCAGCAACCTTGACAACACTGTTCAGGGGTCACTTCCTCATTAATACAACCAGAATATTAGTTGTGGGCATTTAATGTGGAAGTGACAGTTTCTCCTTAAATTGCTCCTCCACCATGCTTCCATGGCTGATCCATTGCATTTGTCTTTTCTTGGGATCTTTTCGAAGGTTGCCGCTGATGGTGTGCTGCTCTTCCCTTCCATGATCTCGACTGTCTGAGGAAAGTATCCTCCTTGGCGAGGCTCCTTGGGAGCCTAGGCATCCTGTATTCATCCTCGAACGTTTCTACCTCCTCGGCATGGGCCTTTGGGCCTAATATGAAGTGGGTTGGGGTCGCCAAAAATCCTGGGCCCCACAGTTGCCTACAGTTATGGTTTAAGCATTGCCTTTTGGCTAGGTTCAAAAGTTTTCTAAATATATTTTAGTTTTGTTAACATCTTCTTTTTCCCAAAAGTCACGGATTCTTGTAAGAGCCTTGCTATAAGTTTCAAGTGAAAATGAAATGATTGATGAACCAATAATTACAATATATTTTATCAAAGCACCCATTTTAAGAGGTTTTGAATGTGGATGTTAAATCACAATACACAATAAGTCATATTAGAGAGGATAAGAGTTCAAATGATCCTACTATTCGTTTTCATTTATGAAAAGACAATGTATATTGTCAAACATATATTAATACTCAAAAACTTTTGCTTAAGGTGAAGAAAACTTATAGAAAATAAATTTTTTTTTTCAAATCGTGATGAGACAATTAATTTGAATTTAATTTAAAGCCACTAAAACAAATTAAATCGATGATCTTAAAATGTGTTGGTGTATTTTAATATTAATTACTTTATTTTTTATTATTATGCAATTATTTGTATTGAAATTGGTTGATAAAAGAAGAGGTAATCAATAATATGGAAAAAAATGCCCTAAATTGGTCTCAACTTTCAAGTTTCAACAATACGCAAAAGGCCCTAACTAAAGGTAATTGCTAATATGGAATTGCTTTCATTAAATTATTTAGGGAAGTAAAAGGTATATTTTTCATTTAAAATTGGACTAACCTTCCTCATTATTTTAAACTACCTTGTAACCTCATGCATATACATGAGATACATTTACAAATAAGTATCACTAAATGTGTATTAAAATTTTACCAAGTTTATATATAATTGTTTGTATAGTTGAGGCATTGATTGACACAATTAATTATTAGGCAATTAAATTTATGGTGACAAATTCAAAAGAAAAAGTTTACCTCCAAAGTCCAAACTGGTTTGGAGGAAAATTCTTTCAATCCATTACATGACAATTGATAAAAAGTAAAAACACCATTGTGAACCTTTAGTCATATGATCTATCTAATGAGTTTGGAACTATCTTTTTGCATGAAGATTTATAAAATTATTCATATGTAACATTTAAGCAAGTCACACGACTGATTAAAAAAGCCATGTTACTAAAACTAACTACACATTGATGGTCTCTTTAATCACCGCATCATGGGCTTGAGCAATAATGCAATATAACTCCAAACTAATTTGGAACCAAGCTTTTTCTTTTAATGAGTTTCATGACTTGTTTAAATAATTCATGTGGATGGTTTTTTGTGTCACCAAGTAATGGCCCGAATGAGATCTCCTCCAAGCTAGTTTGAAAGAAAACTTTGTTCAAATTGAAAATTTCCTATTGTTGGAGGACCAAAATTGTATTTTAGCCAACAATTTTTTTTTTTTTTTTGAAATCCATTCCATTTATTTTTCTCATCCTAAACAAGCATTACTACTAATAATAATAATAATAAATCCCCGTCTTGTTCATAAGCACTGATTGAATCCCCGTCTTCACTTGAATTGTGCTCATCAAAAAGTCTCTTTCCCTCTATATTATGCCACTTATGAGGACGACCCCTGTGCCTTACAGATACCCCTTCTTTCTAGTCTGCATATAATTGACCATATTAGTCCCCACATTACAATCAAGAGTCCACAATTAAATAATATGTACATGAAACCAGAGAAATTTATGACTGGGATTTATTAGCACACTAATAATTCGAAAATAAGTAACCCTTGCAGTTCACACAGTCCAAATACTTAAAAGACCTTCAAATGCACCATAAAATGGCCAGCCAATGAAACATTTATCTAACAGAATTCTGTGTATGCGCGTTCTTGTGTGTGTGTGTGTGTGTGTGTGTGTGTGTGAGAGAGAGAGAGAGAGAGAGAGGGAGAGGAGGCAAGTAAAACCAACATTTGTGATAAATAAGAAACTAGCTTATTGGTTACTATTGTAACCAAGAGGAAAAGTTTTGGAATAGTGGCTACGAATGAACCAAAAATGCCCAATAGCTATAACTTGCCCACTTCAGATCCAGGGGGAAGCATCAAAAACTAGTGAAAAAAGCACGGTAGTACCTTGCAAACCTTCATTCTTTGCATACTTCTCGCGTAAGATGTCAACAAATGTGTAATAGGGGCGCCAGCCACTTGAATCTTCGTCTGTATTTACATTCTCCGTACGATTTTGAACATCCTTTACACTATTTGCACAGCAATTAGTGTGTTAACATGAGCCATAATGGATGTTTAAGTGAAAAATATTCACAATGCCAACATTTTAAAAAGAAAAGAAATCCTTACATGTCAAGCACATCAGGTGTAGGAAGTTTTGATACAAAATGGAGCACAGCGCCTATTCCAAGAATGACAACTGCTTTGGAGCATGTACAAAAGCATAATCAATACCATCCTTGACAATTTTTGAGATGTCTGACCTGTGCTTGTTCCGAGCAGCACCCATGAAAGTTCCAGAAAGCCGAGTAGCAAGATCTTTACATTCTATAAAAGACTTGATAGTCAAGGGTTCCTCGTCACTTTTGGAAAGTTCTACAATATGCCGACGGTAGGCCTGCACAGATCCAGAATAGGAAAGCTTATACAGCATTTAAAATAAATAAACACAAGTATACACTACACTACAGAAACTAAAGGAAGGAACTTTGTACTTTCCCCAACCTAAAAACTCCCAAGACACAGTGATCAGATGCATCCTATAGTTTCCCTAATGTAGTATACATTCTCAAGGGATGAAGTCCAAAGGGACTTGTGGCTCCAGGTAAAGCCTCATAATTTACCTTAACTAGCAATAAGAACTTCCATTGAGAAACAGAAAGCAGAAGTAAAATCTGTAAAGCTAAGGCATGGAAAGAAGAATTTAAGCAACAGAAAGAAAAGCAAATTTAGAAAAACCATAAGACAGAGAGTTTTGTTTTGTCTCTTTTTGTCTCTGCTTTGTGTATATCATTTACTTTTCTTTTCAGGATAAGATATCATTTAGTTTATGCAATAACATTTGAAGACACAAGAAAGTACCCAGACAAGCACCAAGTACATCAAGCCCACCTATAAATTCGTATACACATATAGCTCCCTTGGTGAAATTTCATTTCTTTAGCCTTGAGTCATGGAGACGGCTTTACTGTTGGCTGTGGGCAGTAATTTCAACCTTTGACTCTGTTGAGTTTTTTTATTTTTTATTTTTTATTTTTTTTTTATTTTTTGTGTTGGTAAGAATAAAATTATTTTTGTTTAGAATTTTTTAAATGACAGGGTTGTATATTTTGTTTTAGATTTTAGATCTATAAATTTTTTTTATAGTCACTAAAATGAGCAGGAAATACTAGCATTACAAACTTTTTTTTTTTTTTAATTATTGATGTAATAAGTGGTTACTAGTAAGTAAAAAAAATAATGGGAGTAGTGGGTCCATGTGCGAACCAATAAGAATTTGCTAACAAAACAGTTTATAAAAATGTTGAAAAAAATTTGTGAGTATAGCATTACTTTTAAAAGAATTAATGATATTGTTTAAGGAAAAAAAATGTAATTTTATATAGTGCGAACCAATAAGAATTTGCTAACAAAACAGTTTATAAAAATGTTGAAAAAAATTTGTGAGTATAGCATTACTTTTAAAAGAATTAATGATATTGTTTAAGGAAAAAAAATGTAATTTTATATAACAAAATTGCTGAAATTAGTACACACATATATATAATAATAATTTAAAAAAAAAAAATAGGGGGCAAAGCTAGCTACGTCCTGAGGCCCTCAACCTTAAAATATAAGAACCATGTATTTCTCGTTCTGCATGTATATATGTGAGAGAGAGAGAGAGAGAGAGAGAGATCAGACATAAACAAAAGAATGGTCTTTATTATACACACTTCAGTGCAATTTTTATGAGTGTCTAAAAGAAAAGTGTGTGCGCAATGTGTATGAAACAGGAATTTCCCAAAACATCCACTCCAATCAGCACGGCATAGTAGAGGTTAAAGTGGGCATCCGGTCGAGGAGAGATGGTGCCTATTGCTGTAGTAATTCAAGAACTAGGTGCCACCTCTCCTGCGACAGGAGCTCCACTGCAACCTCATATCTCTATCCCAGCTCACCTGATCATCATCTTAATTTGCGTATACATGTACTTACTAGAAGTTGAAGGGATTCATGTCACAAAAGGATGGCCCTAGCTGAGCTTGTATAACCTAGCATGGGCCATCTCTCCTGCGACAGGAATCCCTCAACCTCTTTTCTTTTCTTTCTTTGCACAGCAATTAAATTTATTGCGTATACATGTACTTTTCCATGCCTCTCATCATACCTTCTAACCTTCATTTTATAGACCAAAATCTGGGCTCTTTCTCTGTCCCTTCATGTAATAATATATACAATGAAATTACTCCTATATTGCAATGAAGTTGCTTACATTTTGGTCAAAGTTCAAAGTCCTAGAATTTTTCTACTTCATATTTGAAACTTGCTGATAATTCCTTTAGCTTCCTCTTTAAGATAACTCTCCTAATACCTTGTAAGCCCCACGAAATCTATAGACCAAAACTATCTATTTTCATGGAATATTACAATGAAATTACTAGTGCAATGCAATGAAGATTACAGGGGCTTTTGCCTTCAATGAATTGGGTGGGAACGGTCATAAAGCATGGTCAATATTCATTGTTATACAATTTCTCCTATATTGCAATGAAGTTGCTTACATTTTGGTCAAAGTTCAAAGTCCTAGAATTTTTCTACTTCACATTTGAAACTTGCTGATAATTCCTTTAGCTTCCTCTTTAAGATAACTCTCCTAATACCTTGTAAGCCCCACGAAATCTATAGACCAAAACTATCTATTTTCATGGAATATTACAATGAAATTACTAGTGCAATGCAATGAAGATTACAGGGGCTTTTGCCTTCAATGAATTGGGTGGGAACGGTCATAAAGCATGGTCAATATTCATTGTTATACAATTTCTACTTCAAATACGAATTTTACTGGTAATTAAGTTTGATTTGCTGAGTAAGTTGGCGTTGGAGACTAGTTGATTTGGAAGACTAGACCGTGGAACTCTATGCTTTCAGTTTGGCCGTAACGTTTTATTTTTCTTTTATTTTTCTTTTTTTGGTTATTGGGGACTTGTGAAGTAATCACCAGGGATGGAACCAGATTCAAACTGAGGGAGGCGAAGTTCTTTGTTCAAAGATTTTTAAAAATTGAAATATCAATATTAGAGGTTGACAAAGTTGCATTATTAGCATTAATTTATTAATTATTAATTGTATTTTTTTTTTTTGAAAAAATTTAATAATAGGATTTTATAATCAAGAGCTCTGTAAGTCAGTTGTCACATCTTAATATTTTTAAGGTCTAACTAATGTATGGATGGAGCGATCAATATGTGACATTGGAATTGTCTTTATGGCTACGAGGGTGAAGTCATTTGAGAGGGGCATAGAGTTTTCAAGTGAAAGGGAGAAATTGCGTAAAGATTATTAGGTTTTTGTGATTTTTTTGCTAAGATTTGTAATTGATTTGTTGTTATTGTTTTTGCATAGATTGAATTTATGATTTGTCCAAAGATTTTTCTTATTATTCGGGTATGAGCATTTTTTTTTTTTTATAGATTTTTCTTGTTATCTATTTGTTGGATTTGTTGGGTCAATTTGTAAATTTTTTTGGAGAGGGGGCCAAGTATATAAATTTAAGAGCCAGAATTAAAATTTTTTTTTAATATACATACTAGTATATTTTTTTTCGAGGGGGGGGGGGGGGGGCATGGCTCCCCTTAGTCCTTGAGTAGTTCCATCCCTGTTTTCACACAGGAATAACCAAATCTCTTAAAATCATAGAAACAAAGACGAAGAAGTAGAAGGAGAAAATTGATTTTGAACGTAGTAGATCTACTATGCGTTCTCCACTAAATTGTTCTGTCTTCAGAGATTATAAGTTAGAGTTTTTCCTATGAGGTCAAATTTATTTCCTATTACATAAAACAAGTGGGAAATCCGTTATCGTCTCACAATTCATTAGCCGAATGGCTTAATCCGAAGCCCATGTTTTGATTGTGCCTAAAGTGATCGACTTGGACAGTGGACTTTGGAAAAACGATTAACTGCTTATATATTGATTTTTCATGCATGCATGCATTCATGCCAATTGAGACTGCATGAAAGAGAGAGGTACCATTTTTATAAAAATTTGAGTGTCTTCTTGAAATGCCTTTCGTATTGTCCTAATAAACAGAGTCCCCGAAGATGAGCCGTATTTGGGAAAATTATTAAATATTTTGGGAGTACCATAAATGCATACTCTCTCTCTTATATAAATTGTGGGCTCCACCATAAATTTAATTGAGAAATGCTATGTCTACAACATTTCTACAACATTTTTACAACATTTCTTAAGTGGCAGGTTATTATTGGTTGTTATTGTTGGGGCAAAAAAGTAATCTTAGTGTTAGTTTCAAATTTGAACCAATAACAACTAACCACCTGTGATTTGTTGTAAAAATGTTGTAAAATTATTGTAGACGTAGCATCTCTCAATTTAATTAGTATAACCCACAGTTATGTGAGAAGGGAGAGTATGCATTTATAGTACTCCAGAAATACTCAATAATTACCCCTGTATTTGTGTGTTTTTTATTGCATTCAAGTTTCCACTCTTTGAAGCGTTTATAATATAACATACCTTGATACAATGGGTTCTTCATGCAGCTTTCAAAACCTTGTAAAATACACATTCCTGCTTTTACAAAATGATATAATAATCCTTGCTGATTACAACTTTCAAATTCTTTGTCAATGCAATTAGTAAGTAATTCAGGAACATTATCAAGCTTCAAGTGATGAGGAAGCGGGATTGGAACTGAAGTGAGATAGACATTAGGAGGCAAAGGTAAGGTCAATAGCCTTTTGTTCAACAATATATAAAAATGATAACTAACGTCATTATCCCCATTAAAAGTTTTTCTAATAAATTTCCTATATATCCATCAATTTCTCCCACTTCAAAAATTTTTCAATTTTGAAGTTAAATATTTAATTAAATCTTATGCAGTAATACACAATTTAATGATTGTATCCCTTTTATATATAAAATCGAGTATGAAATAAACACAATTTAATATATAATATTAATTGAATTATTCTTAATTTTTTAATTAAGTGTTGTTTAAAAATTTGATCTTATTGAGAAATTTTAAGTTACCTACAGTTATGGTTTAAGTATTGCCTTTTGGCTAGGTTCAAAAGTTTTCTAAATATATTTTAGTTTTGTTAACATCTTCTTTTTCCCAAAAGTCATGTATTCTTCTAAGAGCCTTGCTATAAGTTTCAAGTGAAAATGAAATAATTGATGAACCAGTAATTACAATATATTTGATCAAAGCACCCATTTTAAGAGGTTTTGAATGTGGATGTTAAATCACAATACACAAACACAATAAGTCATATTAGAGAGGATAAGAGTTCAAATGATCCTACTATTCGTTTTCATTTATGAAAAGACAATGTATATTGTCAAACATATATTAATACTCAAAAACTTTTGCTTCAGGTGAAGAAAACTTATAGAAAATATATTTTTTTTCAAGTCATGATAAAGACAAATAATTTGAATTTAATTTAAAGCCACTAAAACAAATTAAATCGATGGTCTTAAAATATGTTCGTGTATTTTAATATTAATATTTTTATTTTTTTATTATTATGCAATTATTTTTATTGAAATTGGTTGATAAATGAGGAGGTAATCAGTAATATGGAAAAAGCCCTAAATTGGTCTCAACTTTCAACAATACGCAAAAAGCCCTAATTAAAGGTAATGAGTAATATGGAATTGCTTTCATTAAATTATTTAGCGAAGTAAGAGGAATATTTTTCATTTAAAAGGTGGTAGAAAGTAATATTCACAAAAAATGAAAAAAAAAAAAAAAAATTGCTCACTTGAGATTTTTGAAATTGGACTAACCTTCCTCATTATTTTGAACTACCTTGTAACTCCATGCATATGCATGAGATATATTTACAAATAAGTATCACTAAATGTGTATTAAAATTTTACCAAGTTTATATATAATATTTATAATTGTTTGCATAGTTGAGGCATTGACTGACACAATTAATTATTAGGCAATTAAATTTATGGTGACAAAATTCAAAAGAAAAAGTTTACCTCAAAAGTCCAAACTGGTTTGGAGGAAAATTCTTTCAATCCATTACGTGACAATTGATAAAAAGTAAAAACACCATTGTGAACCTTTAGTCATATGATCTATCTAATGAGTTTGGAACTATCTTTTTACATGAAGATTTATAAGATTATTCATATGTAGCATTTAAGGAAGTCACAGGACTGATTAAAAAAGCCATGTTACTAAAACTACACATTGATGGTCTCTTTAATCACCGCATCATAGGCTTGCGCAATATAACTCCAAACTAATTTGGAACCAAGCTTTTTCTTTTAATAAGTTTCATGACTTGTTTAAATAATACATGTGGATGGTTTTATGTGTCACCAAATAATGGCCTGAATGAGATCTCCTCTAAGCCAGTTTGGAAGAAAACTTTGTTCAAATTGAAAATTTCCTATTGTTGGAGGACCACTATTGTATTTTAGCCAATGTTCTTTTTTTTTTTTTTTGGGGGAATCCATTCCATTTATTTTTCTCATCCTAAACAAGCATTACAAATAATAATAATAATAATAATAAGTCACAAATATCAGTTAATGTTTTGGAAATCAAGCTAAAGCATTCATACATGATAGAAAGAATAAGAACCGTAAATTATGTTAGTGTGGGTGTGTGTTCCAAACACTTTTATTATTATTTATTTTTTAGCCGTGAGGAATTTATGAGTAAAATAGCCATTGGACAATTATTAGAAAAATAGTCGTTAAACAATAATGAATAATCTAGTCATTGAGCTTTTATGGGTTATTACTTATTAGTAACCAATAACTATAAGCTATTATGGTCATGAATAACTTATATAATATTCATCACAATGCCCTTTCTCATTAGTCTTTTTTACTGCTCTATATTTACAAATACACTATTTCATTCTCTTTCTCACCCATATATTTTCTTTACAATTTATAGTTGTCTTGAGAAAAAAAAACATTAGAAGATTGCTCTTAAACCTCCATGAGTGGAAGCGAGTTCATCACGAAGATTGACATTTGGCCAAGAAAACCAATCGAGCAAAGTTTTACCCCGGGTAGCATAAAATCAACTTTTAAGGATAACGCTTTAGCGTTATTTTATAGCATTATGGGATCGTTTTAAACAGGAACAGGACTAGGATTTGAACCTGGAGGGGGGGGGGCAAAGCTTAAAATAAATTTTTTTTATGATCTACAAATTAAAAAAAAAAAAATGTTTCATTATTTCTATATTTCGTAGTTCTATACACCAACTAAAAATAAAGGAATTTCTCAACCAAAAAAAAAAAAAAAATCTAAAACCAAAATAATCACAAACAGACAAGCACAAGTTTATATATATCGCTAATATTAGCCACATCACACAAAGAGACAAAAACAAAATTCACAAGTTCATATATATATTACTACTATTAGTCACATCACACAAAGTGACAAAGACAAAATTTTTTATAAAACCAAAGCAATTGGACCAAAGACTTTGGTCAATTGGTCTCACAAAAAAGTCACTTATGACTTACCAAACACTAGTCTCACAAATTCACTATCACAGTTGACAGTACTCACAAAACTAGTCACATCCTACTGTCCTAGTAGTCCCCCTTTATTTCTTTATAGATAAAACCTAAACCAAAAAAAGTTATAAACAGTCAAACACTGAAACCGGTCCACACAAAAAGCCACAAAATTACACAATAGTTGAGAGAAACAACACACCAGTTCATAAAAAGCCACAACTCAGAAACACAACAGTCAACACACCACAGTTCATAAAAAAACGCAGAGGGCAGAGGGCTAACCGGCTAAGGCCTAAGCAATATAGCAAAGGATCTGGAGGAGCAGCAGCAGCAACAGTTCGGATCTAATTTAAGGAAAAGGACAGCAGTAGCAGTGATGAAGATTGGAGGCGTTGATGAGGTTGAGTGGAGGAAAAGTGAGGTTAGGGTAAAAATTTGAGAATTGTAATTTAGGTTTTCAGTCCATATTTATTTTTTATTTTGTAGTTTTTAGTTTGTCGATTTTTTTTTTCTTTTTTTGGATGAGAGTTAGTTGATTTTCATCATCATATGATTTTTTTGTATAGCCTTTTTTTTTTAATTGTTGGGGGGGGGGGGGGGCTATTAGGACAAAAATTTAAAATTTCAACACACACACACACACATATATATACACACTAGGTTTTTTTTTTGCCCCCCCGCGCCCTACTGTAAGTCCATCCCTGGTTTTAAACTTCTTTTTATTTTATGTTCTTGCAAATTATTCAAGTGTATCAAAACTTATTTATTCACTAAAATATTTCCAACAAATTAACCAAATGCATCCCTGCTATAACTAATGCTACAAGAGCCACAAAAAAGACCAATCTATCATCACCAACAGTTGATTCCCACATTTGCCGAAGAGTGAAGACCACCGTGATTGGCTTCGCCACCTCCGTTGCCGCCTTAGTGCTACTTTCTACATTGCTAATGTTCTCAACTTGACTCCACCAACTCAGGGTCGACTCCACATTGAAGGCATGATGGTCACAAGACTACCCTGACCTGAAAAAAAAATTATTATTATATATAATTTAAAATTTTATGATTTTTTTTTCACTTAAAAAAATTTTGACCATACTATATTTCTTTAGGCTTATCATAATTACACTTTTGACAAAGTTGGCAACAAACTTGGTTATAGACTGAAACTACAACTCCTCTCAATATTTTTTTAATGGATATGAATTTTGACAAATCCACCATTGCACCACATTTTTTCCTTATATCCTCTATGCTTATAAAGTTTCAAGAAGATCAAAAATCAATATCTTTTTCATCACTGAAATGTTTAAATTTCGGGTTTTTGTAGTCTAAAATTATTTATATAAAATAACTTTATGGATCAAATAGTAAATAACATCTAATTGGCACGCAATTTTACATGTATTTTAAGAACATGAAATTTAACGATTAGATTTTCAAAACATGTAGTCATGTTCATTTTTAAGTGAGAGTTACAGCCTTAGGCTAAAACTGAGTTTGTAGCCAAAATTTATCCTTAAACTTTGGTCCCTTTAACAATATATTATGCTTATACAAATAAAAAGAAAAAACCCAAGAAAATTTTTATTAAACTAAATTTTGAAAGAGATGTAGTTTTCAATATTGATAATGAAACTATCATGCAACGATTTCAAAATAAGAATACTCGTAGAAGGAAATTGTAAGACTTTATGTATTTGTATGTGTGTTTTTTTATTGTCAATATATGAAGTTATTTTTTTTATTATATTTTGTATAATTTAAGTTTCTTAATGACCAACTGCCGCCAAGCAAAACCAAACTAACATAGTTTTCAACGACCTCTCTGACTCTGTTTTTGTTGTTCTTTGACATTGAGAAATGGATATTGAAACGGTAGCGTTTTGGTGGAGTGGTGCTGAGGGATTTGATGGGAAATAGGAATTGGTCTTTTGGAATTGGGAAAGTGACTATGAGAGTGAGGGAAGGTTGGAGTAGGAGATGGCCATGGAAGTGTAAATTAGAGAAGTTGTGGGGGTTGTTTTGGTAATTTTGTATGCATGCACACGAATTCTTTTAAAAGCGTCTGAATATCCGAAAGACAATAGTTTGGTTTTTGGACGTTGACGATAGCGCGCAATGGTTAGGAAATCTTATCATTATTACACAAATGTGACAAATCTGAGTGTTTTCATAACTTATTTGCATAGTATTTTCATAACTTAAATGTACCCAAAAAAAAAACTAAATTATTTATAAAAAATAAAAAATAAAAGCTAAAAGTTAGATCATTTGCAAAACAACTCACAAAGACAAAAAAATAAAAAATAAAATAGCAAATTAGCAAAAGTTGAATACAAATGTCAAAAAGGCCTTTATTTATTTATGATTTTTTAAATTAAAGCTGCACACACTACGTAGAAACTAATCAATGGGTGTAAAGTTGTATTTTGAACAATTGCATAACCTATAAACAATGATCAATCAATGGATATTATCATGTAAAGTTGTAATTTGTACATTTTTTATCACATGTGGAATTAGAAGCACGATGTAATCAGTATGTTATTTTTGTTAACTAGATTTTTTTTTTAAATTTAAGCATTTTTTGTAATGCAATTGTGTTGGATCTTGAGTGCAAAAGCTTGATATCACACTTGAGCTTGGTTTGATTAATAAATTACGTTGAGTCAAGCCGAGCTCAAGCTTTTGGGCATTCTAGCAAATTCGAGCTTGAACACAATTTTACTTTTATTATTGAGCCAAACTTGAACACGCACTACTAAGAAAAATTCAACTTGTTCATTTTGTGTTTGTGATTGTGAACATTTTAAATGTAATAAAAAATTTCCAAATTTGATATTTCGGATATTTTGTAGGCATTGATTTTTGGAGGAGGCGTAAGAGCAATGGTGTTGAAGAATGAATCAAACGGACAGTACCAAATAACAAATAAGTTACCACTATTTCCAAATACATATGATTTTCTGAGTTTTTTAAAAAGTAAAATCGTATTTCAATTTTTATGTTTGGGGGGAGAGGGGGGGGGGGGGGGGGGTTCCAATTTTCATATTACAGTTATTTGTTGCTTACAATAAATTTGGTTTGTGATATAATTATTGTCCAATGATCTATTTCTTTTTGTACATGACTGGATATGTGTAGCTTAGTAAATATTTGGTCAATTTTTTGGGATTTTATTTTTCTTTTGTATATGTGGTTGTGAAGAATTTAAATGTAATAAAGAATTTAAGAATTTCGAAAATTTTGTAAGTATTGAGTTTTGGAGGAAACGTAAGAGCAATAGAGTTGAAGAATGCTTCAAAAGGAGAGTGCCAAATAACAACTGAGCTGCCACTATTTTCATATGCATGTGATTTTCCTTGTTTTTTTTTTTTTTGTAGGTGAAATAGTATTTCAATATTTTGGAGGGGGTGGGGAGGGTGTTCCAACTTTCATACTACAGTTATGTGCTGTTTTTACAACAACACATTTTGATGTAACATAATAATTATTGCTACAATCTCATATGAATGTAATAAATTTAAGTTATTATTACAACAAAAAACAACTTAAAGATGCAATAGTATATATATTACTTTTATTTTTTTTTTTTTTTTGTTACAAAATACTTGTTGTATTATGTCTTTTTTCTTGTAGTGCATTCATGCAAGAGAGAGAAAGACCTCTTACATTTTGAGTCTCTTCCCGAAATGACTTTTGTAACGTCTTAATAAACACACATATTGAAGAAGAGGAAGATGGAGCCTTTGCGCAAAATCTTCATTGCATTCAATCTGCCACTTCTTAATGCGTTTAAGATCGAGCTCATCTTCATACAATGGATTCTTCATACAACTTTCAAAACTCTGCCTAATACACGTTGCCATTTTTGTCGCACTAAAGTCTCCCTCGTCTTGCTTTTACAACCTCCAAGTTCATTGTCAATGCAATAATTAGTAAGTGAGTGAGAAACATCTTCAAATTTTTTTTTTTTTTTTTTTTTTTTTTTTTTGATAAGAACGTCATCTTCAAGTTTTGAGTGATAAGGAAGCGAGATTGGAACTAAATTGGGATAGGAAAAGATAGGAGTAAGGTCAATAGTTTTCCCTTCAGTGATAAAAAAGGATAACTAAGGCCATCATCCCCATAAAAAGTTCTCTCATAATTTTGCTATCCATTTATTTTCTCCCACTTCAAAATTTTTTCTTAAGTATGACATTAAGACGTGGATTCCAGTTAGCTCAACTGATAAAGTCTTTGATGATTGAATAAGAAATTTGAGGTTCAATCCTCGCCTACACCAAAAATAGATTAGTGTCTTGGTCTAATAATAAAGAACATCATCAGAAGTGAACGCTATAGGCTGAAATTCTTAAAAAAAAATTAAAAAAAAAAGACATTAAGACTTATGCATTATATACAATTTAATGACTGTACACTTTGAAATAAACAAAATTCAATATATAAATTGATTTATTTTTAATTTTTTAATCAAGTGTTGCCTAAGAATTTTGACCTTTCGGAAACATGAGCAATTTTAAGTTACCTACATTTACTGTTTAATTACTACCTTTTGGTTAGGTTTCAAAATAAATTTTAGTTTTGTTAACATATGCTTGTTCCCCCAAAAGTCATGTATTTATTGTAATACACTTGTTATCTCTTAAAGAAACTTGAATTTCTTTAACGTGTTAATAAACAAAAATATTGAACAAGATGGAGCCCTTGTGCGTGTTTTTTATTGCATTCAAGCTGCCACTCTTCAATGCGTTTAAAATCTAGTTGGGATGGGTTTGGATTGCACAAAAAACTGAAAGAGAGAGCGATTAACATTTTTTCTATGGGTCCCGTGCATTGTTCACGGGACCCACAAGTACGAAATCTGGCAAAATTAATTTTAAAACTAGGTCCCACAGCACTATTCACACATTTAAAAATTATTTTACTACAGTGTTCTCTTCATGGAACTTTCACACATTGCCAATATTTTTGGACTAAAGTCTACCTCGTCTTACTTACAACCTCCAAGTTCATTAATTGTCAATGCAATTAGTAAGTGAGAGAGAAACGGTCTAAATGGCCAAATACCATCTTTGGCAGAAATATTTGACAATCTACTACTGTTTGTGAAATAATTAGAGATCTATCATTTTTTTGAAACTTAAGTTTGTGAAAATTGAGTTTACCGTGTAATTCGAGTTCTATGAAAAATAGCACGGCAAACTTGAAAGCTATTTTTTTAAAGAACTTAAGATTCTAGAACTTGAGTTACATTGCAAGCGTGAAACTCAAGTTCCAAAAGAGTCCATATATATTTCCAAAACAGTAGTAGATTCTCAAATATTTTAGCCAACAATGGTATTTGACTAATTTGGCCAAAGAGAAACACAATCAAGTTTTGAGTAACGAGGAAACAAGATTGGAACTAAATTGGGATAGAAAGAGGTAGGGGTAAGGTCAATATCTCTGCGTAAAGTGATAAAAAAACAAGGATAACTAAAGCCATCATCCCAAAAAAAGTTCTCATAAATTTTCTATACATTGATTATCTCCCATTTAATTTTTTTTCTTTTCTTTTTTGAACTTAAATTAAGTACGATAATTAAGACTTTTTTTTTTTTTTGGAAGCGGAAGTATGATAATTAAGACTTTTAAGTCTTATGCATTACATTCAATTTAATGACGGTATACTTTAAAATAAACACAATTTTAACATAGAAATCGATTTATTATTAATTTTTTAATCAAGTGTTGCCAAAAATTTTGGCCATTCAGAAACATGAGCAATTTTAAGTTACCTACATTTTAACTCAAAAACAATTATTTCTTTGTGCAAAAGACCAAATAACCAAAAATTCCAATAACATATTCGATAGGGAAGAAGGTTTCTTTCCAAACTAATTTGAAAAGAAATCCTTTAAACTCCTTTTATATTTTTCTATTGAATGTAAATTTTAAAAAATCTAAGAGCATTCACATTAGCCTCCTGGGATTTTTAGCTAAACTAATCCAAAAAACTCTATTTTTTTTATAATTTAGCTATACATGTTTTTTTATGGACACACATCCAACTCAACACTCTATTTTTTATTTCATTTAAATAATTATTTTTTCTCTCTCCTTTCAACATATATAGCAACCACCACCACACAACATCTAGCCACCAGAGCCAACCACCACTGCACACCACCACTAAAGACATCACAACACTAAACACAAACACAACCACCACCACCACCACCGCCATATACCACTCAGGGTTAAATCCAAACACAACCACCATCACCACCCTCAACACCACCACTAAATCTGCTTACCCAAACCATAAACAAAAATCAGCCATCGTGTTTTCTACCACCAGAAACCTAGCCACCACACCATTACCATAATCAACCTTGCAACAAGTAGATTGTAGCCTTCAAAAAAAAAAAAAAAAAAAAAAAAACCCAACTTCCATCACCATTGAAACACCTTGCCCACCAGTTGTCGAGAATCCCACCAACAAAACACTCACCCCAAAAATCTCTACTGTTAACCCACGATGCCACCAAGCCCGCAACCCACTCGACCCCGCTACAACACTAACAGAGCTTTAGATCCAGTGAAGGTTCAATCGCTAGAGAACCAAATCGAGCCATAGTCTTATTTCGCCAGTTTCTCCACTTCTCTCGAGTACACAAATACAAGAGAGAGAGAGAGAGAGAGAGAGAGAGAGAGAGATGATATGAAAACAATCTAAAAAATTTTTTGGCTATGGCAAGTAAAGTTTCTCACCACAAGAGGCATGTCACTTGACTTGCTAAGTATTTTGGACTAGTTTGCTGAGACTGATGCATGAGTTTTTTTTTTTTTTTTTTTTTGCATTTTTAGCTATTTATTTGCTAAAATATTAAAATAGCTACACTTATGCGAATGCTCTAACCATTGGATTATGTGCATGTTCTTATAATATCCCATACTTGTAAAATTTCAAGAAAATTAAAGATCAATAAATATGTCATCAATTAAATGTTTAAATTTCAAGTTTTTATAGTATAAAATTATGTATAAAAAATAAGTTCATTAATCGATTAGCAAATACAATTCGATTTGAACAAAATTTGACACGTGTGTTAAAAAGATAAAGAATATGAAATTCAACGATTGAATTATTCAAAATTTATATCTAATAAAAAAATTATATAAAAAAGCTAAGAGAAATATTGTCTAGTACCTAAAATTTTATATCTTGTAAACTCTAGTTAATTCAAAAGTAAAATCTACTATGTTTGAATAAAAGGTATAAGATTCAGTCCTATTTTAATAAATAAAAAAAAATCAATCGCTGTCTTGGTGACTTGGTCTAAAGTCTATTTTTTTTTTTTTAGAAATAATACGTCTATAACATTTTTACAACAAATCCTAAGTGGCAAATTGTTACTGGTTGTTATTGTTAGGACAAAAAAGTAATCTTAGTGTTAATTTCAAATTTGAACTTATAACAACTAAGAGCATTCTCATCAACACTCTCAAATGCTATAAATGCTAAATTTTATCATCAAAAGATAAAAAAACATACTCCATCAAAGTTCTTAAATTCTATTCATTTAATTGGAGTGTTAAAAAAATAGAAGTTTTGATGGAAGAGATATTGTAAAATGATGTATTATGTATTATAAAATTAGTTTTTGAGATGGTAAATGCTAAATTTTTTAGAATTATTGATAGGAATGGTCTTACCTATTATTTGTTATAAAAATGTTGTAAAATTATTATAGACTTAGCATTTTTATTTTTTTTATTTTTTTGTTTTTTAAGGTCTGAAGGCTAGACTCCCAAAAAGAATCGAATGTCCTAAATCGAGGGTGATTCAAGTACTGAACAAGTAGATCAAAGGGGTTCGGGGAAAGCGTAAAACAATTTCCTCATCTTTTTTCCTGTGGAAATCATTTTCCAATTCCAATCTGTAAAAACTTTGATTTACAACAAAACAAAAATGGGCGAGAGTGAGAGCGAGAGCGAGGCCCCCAAAGTGAAGCTACGTCCAATCGTGCGACTTGGGATGTTCCTCATTTCTCACAGCCACCTCCTTAGGTACCCACATACATACTTCTCTCTTTTCCTTAATTCTTTCATTCATTCATTCATTCATAGCTTTAATTTTGACTTTGGTTTTTTTTTTTTTTTTTTTTTTTTTTTTTTGGTTTTCAGTGTGGTTTGCTGCACAGCTGGGGTTCTCACTCTTCTTATTCTACCACTTCTCGCCAAGAACACCTACATTTCCGAAAATGCCCTCATGCCAGGTCTCACTTTCTCTCTCATAGTCTTCTTCCTAATTGTTACTTTGTCCAGTTTTGATTGTACCCAATTGGAAAATGAATATTATGGAATTTTCAGATTAAAGTATTTGATAAGTTAGAACAGTAATTATTTGTTATTTTACTTTTCAAAGTGAACATAATTCTGGGATATATCTCAATATATAGTGTTGTGAACTAGTAACAAGATGGGGGCGGAACGAAGTATTTATTTTATGATTGATGCATAATAAAAGCGGTGTCAGTAGTGGTGGTTGGTTTATGTGAAAAGTGATGTTGCGCCGATCATAACTTGCCACATTAACAAGTTGTGATAGAAGTTATGTTTGCGTTACATAAGAGGTGGTGCAGGTTTTAGTTGTTTGTTTTTTGTTATTTAGAAAAAAGAGTTAAGGTATTATAGAAATTGAAGAAGTGAGAATTTCTATTTTTAGAAGGTGAAAAATGCATTTATGGGAATTGGGATGGAGAAGGTTATGAGATAAATTTAGCTAAAAATTTCTTGTTTATGTTTCACAGGTTCAGCAAATCCCATGCTCTCTAGTCAGGAAGTCTCAGAGGCAAATGGACTGGTGAAGGATTTAACCAATTTAGATTTGAAACCTATGGCCAGTGGCATGTACGTGCTTACTTCACATGCCGTTTTTTTTAAATGTTTTCTATATATGGATTGCACTTGGTTTGATTTTGTATTCTAATGGAAACTACTTACTCCCAATTTAAATTTAAATGTCTTGGTTTGCAATGATATGATTATTAATACGAAGAAGAAAGATGTAGTGACTTTTTGAAAATGTCATTTACTTTATTTTAGAAATAAGAATAAGATTAAGATTATTATTTGGTTTTTAGAAAGAAGGAAATGGTATCATACTCCTCTTAACAAGGATGGAGATTGAGCGAGATGGAGGTTCTGACATTCATTCCATTTATAATGCCTCGAGGAGATCTTGTGCTGTCACTTCTCCTTGGAAAAGCATTTGGGGTGTGAAGGCACCGTGGAGGGTTTCCTTCTTTGTTTGGATGGCTGTGTGGGGAAGATTCTCATTGGTGATAATTTGAGGAGAAGAGGTTTCACAATTGTGGATTGATGTTGTACGTGTCACTAAAGTGGGGAGAATGGTGATCATCTTTTGATTCATTGTGAAGGGGCTTCCTGGTTATGGACTTATGTTTTTAGATCTTATGGACTTCTTACCTAAGAGGCTGGTTGATCTGTTGGATGTGTAGAGGAATTGGTTTGGGAAATGGTCGTTGAATATTTTGAACTTGGTACCATAGTGCGTGATGTGGATCATTTGGAAGGAGCATAATAGTTGTATGTTTGAGGATTCAAAGCATTTAGGGGACCAGCTCATAGCATTGTTTGCAGGGACGTTGTTTGATTGGTCTCGTCTTGGGATTCACTTCTAGTGGTTCCATTCTGCTGTTTGAAGATTCCCTTTCCTTTGGTACATAATTTCTTTTCCTTTGTTTTTGTACATATTTTTTTGGCTATTTCATTCTTCTGTATGAAATAGTCCTTCTTCATTAAAATTTTTATTACTTATAAAAAGAAATAGAGAAGGTAACGGTATTATAGGAAATTGAAGAAGAACTTTCATTTTTTGCAAAGTAGACATGTATTTTCGGATGTTCAGCAAAGAGAGTTAGGCATCTAAATTGGGATGGGAGAGTAACAATTTAAAATTTCTCATCAAGTTAAATTTACTCCAATATTGAAAGAGGATGTAACTCTGGCACTAATACTCGTGCTGGGTCTTTGCTGATTTAATTCTATGAAATATTAGATTTTGTGGGTCTTATAATCCATCACTGATGCCCACACACATGCACATCTTCAAGTGTCAAAAAGTTTTAGGTTTGTAATGAGCTGAGTGGATCAGTAAGCTGCTTAAGGTTGGACTGAGTAGGATTGGACTTGGCTTGGTCAGCATTGCGTTATGTAGATTTATTTGTTTGTTTGGTTTAGGTGTTTGTTAATTTTGATGGAATTTGTAGCACGTAGCAGTATACTGCTTGTCTTGCAGCTAGTTTGTTGTTAATAAAATCTGTCCAAATCATAAGAAATAGGGTCCAGATATTTTTTTTCAATTCCCTTTTATTTACATATAAACATGCCATTAGGCATTGTTATGCAACTTGCTATATGGTCAACTTGGTTTAGGTGTTTGTTAATTTTGATGGAATTTGTAGCACGTAGCGGTATACTGCTTGTCTTGGGCTAGTTTGTTGTTAATAAAATCTGTCCAAATCATAAGAAATAGGGTCCAGATATTTTTTTTCAATTTCCTTTTATTTACATATAAACATGCCAGTAGGCATTGTTATGCAACTTGCTATATGGTCAACTTTCATTATCTTTCTTCTCTTTATTTTATCTTTCATGCACGTTAAGTGGGAGTTTTTTGCATTAGGTACAACCTTTATATGCTCATTAAGATTAAGGCTTGGTCAAGTTGTGTATGCACTTTATGCATGGAGTAGATTTACTTTGCACCGCTTTCTGCTTCTTTATGTTTTAATTTTCCATCAGCTTGATATTTTGCCCTGACTCTGCATCACAAGTTTATAATTCTAAATACAAACCCAGCCCGCCCCACCCCCCCCCCCCCCCCCCCTCTCCCCCCACTGGGAAAAAGATAAAATGATGGAAAAAAGTAAGTCTATCCAATGTGATTTTGTGTTTACCTCGTGCAGAGAAAGTCAAAGACTGATAGCCCAATATATTTCCAACTTGGGTGCTGAAGTTAGTTTTCAAAAGTTCTACCCTCAATCAAATCAGTTTCATCCATTGCACTTTTTTTCTAGCCCTGATTCTGCAACAATTCGGGAGAACATTAGTTGTTCATCATATGGTCTCAATACTGTTGGAATAATAAGAGCCCCACGTGGTGATGGGAAAGAGGCTATTGTCTTGGTGACACCTTACAATTCTGAGAAGATTGGGTTGGGTGAGGCTTTATCTTTGGGCATTGCATACTCAGTATTTTCCTTGCTAACCCGAGTTACTTGGCTGGCCAAGGATATTATATGGGTTGTTGCAGATTCAAAATATGGAGAATATGCTGCAGTTGATGCTTGGCTAAGAGATTATTACATTCCGGCATTTAGTGGATTAGGCACACAAAATACTGAAATGTGTCACGGACTGGAAGAGAACACTATCACAGAAAGAAATATGCGTGATGGTTTTAAACGAGCTGGGACTATGGCTGCAGCCCTTGTGATTAAGGTAGCGGATAGAAGTGAGCAATTTGAGGACAGTCTTAGCATTTATGCTGAGGCATCCAATGGACAGATGCCAAACCTAGATCTCATTAATATTGTAAATTATTTAGCAGTTCATAGGCAAGGTTTGCGGATAAAGGTGGAGAAAATGTGGTCTTTACTTAACTGCAAATGGCTCATGATTTTGGGAGAAATACTTGAATCACTAGGACATTTGGCTAAAAGCTTAAACCCCCAGTGGAAGTTTGGTATCCCAGCTGCAGATTATGTTGAGGGCACTGCTACGCTCGCAAGTTCATTGTATTACCAGGTAAGTTTATTATCCTGTCTGTTCATTTATTAAAAAAAAAAAAAAATTATTTTCTCCTTTTTTAGGGGGAGTAGTGGAATATATTACTGTTACAGTTTCAAATTGAATGACTGGGAAAATTAAAGGGTTATTTCATCTCACTTCTCTCTGATCCCGGAGGTCATTTTTACTTATATGTGATATTTTCCTTGCTGTCAGGCTTTGGGTATTCCAACAGGTCCCCATGGTGCTTTTCGTGATTACCAGGTAGATGCAATTACTTTGGAAATTTCTTCTAGAGTTTCTTCAAATAACAAGGGCAGGCAAGATGACTTCCTTCTGCGAGGTGGCCGGTTAGTGCTCATTTAATTCTTTCAAAGTACCGTTTGTAACTTGTCTTATTTTGCTAGACATGTAGGCAAGGGACATGAATGAGTATCTTGCCAATCTATTGGCAGAAGGCAGTGTTGTCTTCAGCTGAACACTTCTTAGCATTTTCACCTTTTTTTGGAGGTAGAGGGGGATGGGGTCATTGTATATTAATACTTGGAAAATATGCCAATAGTAGGTGAAGACATTTGATTGCCTGTGTATTACTACTGCCCTTTACTAGATGTTTGTGTTGCTTGAATGCTTCCATACATTCTAACATGCTATAGTCTTTCTGTTAAATGTTCCTTGTTATTTATTTTGGGTTAGGTTGTTACTTGTTAGATTTTAGTTGCACAACTTAGCTAATTTAACCCCCCCTTCCCCCTCCCAACAAAATTAAAAAGAGTGTACTGAATTGTGGTGAAGAATCCCATGCCATAATAAAATGATAGAAAGAAATTGTTATGAGGCAACTTGTGGTATTCAATCATTTTTGGTAGAAAGCTTGAGTCATACCCAATTAAAAACTTGTGTTGAATTTAGGGCAAAAAAATCTTTTTGTGAACACTGAAATGGAGGATACTTTTTTTTTTTAACAAGCATTTGTTGATTTCTTGTTTGATGTTTATCATTTTATTGTTCTTGTTTTAGAATATCCTTTGGTTATGAAATTGCTACTAATGTAACTAGTAAAGATGGGTTCAAGTTACACCTGGAGTAACTCATAAACTTTTACACCTTTTTTAGACCATTAATTTCTATAGATCTAAAGGTGGAGAAAATATTGCTTTCTACATCACCCTTTTTCCTTTCCCAAAGCTCCACTCTCATGCACTCCCTCTAGTTCCCTTTCTCAAATCTTTGAAAGCAATTTTATTGTCATCATCAATTCAATGTAGGCCAACAACTTCCATATGTAGACTGTAGGTACAGAGGAACTCTGCCATGGCAAAAGTTATTGGGAGTTCAAGAAGCACGTTGAAGGAACACATTCACTGAAGAGGGTTTCAGCAACAGTATATCTCTACACAGAAGAAAATTGAAAATTAAAACTTGGTCCTTGAGTTTTCTTCTACCAAAGTTACTGTATTAGGAAAAAGTTCAGGCTTCAATGAACTTTTTTTTCTTCAAAAGCAATTCTTATTTATTGTTGATTATAAAAATAAAAAAATAAATTTTTTTTTATTGTTCTTGTTGATCATGAACCTGTGCAAGAAATTTATTGTGCTGGGCTTGATTCTTCTTATCCTTAAATACCTTTGACTATTGCCAACAAATACGCATTCCTTCACTGTGCTTTCTAAACTCCCAACAACCCATGCCATGGGTAGCTTCTTAGACCAATGATGAACATTAAGTGTTGGCCTTCACCGAATAGATGACGACCTTAGATTGCTTTCAAGATTTGAGAGAGGGAAGGAAAGTGTGCGTGAGAAAGAGTGAAACTTTTAAAAAAGGAAAAGGGCTGATGTGGAAAGCAATAATTTTCCCACCATTAGATCTAATTGAAATCAGTGATCTAAAAAAAGTGTAAATTTTAGAAGTTAAACTATGTGTAACTTGAACCCGTCTCAAACTAGTATTATTTGGTGTAAGCCCTCTTTAATTATTCCTTGTTTGTCATTATTTGGTGGTATACTATGCCCACAATCATTCATTAATAGTCAAAATATTCAGTATTCTTGCGTCATTTTGATTGAAGGTTTTTCTGTGCGTTGGTGCAGGTTAATTGAAGGAGTTATACGATCAGTAAACAACCTCCTTGAAAAGTTTCATCAGTCATTCTTTCTGTACCTTTTAACATCACCTAGTAAGTTTCTATCTGTTGGAGTCTACATGATCGCCTTTGCACTACTCATTGCATCACTCCCAATGGTTGCAGCTTCTCTCTATGCTCATGCTAATAATTTGGATCCTAGTTTTGAAAAAAACAAATCCAATCATCCAGCCAGTGCTGCTGATGAACTTGGCCTCACTCTCAGATCATGGAAATGGCTCTATGCAGCAAAAAAGGTTCTTGTAGTTCACTTGTGGGGAGCTGTTGTTTTATTGCTCCCATACTTCATCTGTCAAATTCCCAATTGCACTCCAACAACCAGCTTTGTAGTCTGGGTTTTGCTTTCAATCTTCAGCCTTCTAATCTTGTTCTGGATTTTGGGTTCTCCATTTTACTATGTTAATGCATCTCAACCTCAACAAAGAGAATGGGCTCTCTTGAAATCGGTGACTATTTCAGCTGCCTTCATTGGTCTGTGCCTCATGTCAGTCATTAACTTTGCTACAGCTGAAATTGGGGCTTTGCTAATGGTCCCTATGTGTTTGATGGCTCACCCTTTGAAGCTTGATGTTAAATCTAGAAAGTTGAGAAATTTTTCAAGGGTGGCTTGTAATCTAGCTTTGGGGTTTATTGGGTTTCCACCAACTGCTTTTTTGGTGTTTAAAGGTGTATTTGAAGGCTTTGATGGCATTAGTGTTGGTGACTTCTGGAATTGGTTGGAATCCATTTGGGCATGGAGCAGTGCTACTTACCTCTATATAGGTATGATTCACCTGCCATGCTGGATATTGTGTATTCATGTAATACTTCATCCTTGTTGACACGTCCTTCTCAATTTTACCCTGTGTATTGCTGAGCAATTAAACATACAAATCATAAGATTAATTGTATTTTTATCTCAATGTTATCTTTCTTATCTAAATTGCTCGTTATTGGTCATGGGCTGGTTCTGGAGAAGTAGGTCCTTCAGGAATATAATCTTTCATCTTTGTAAGTAATTTTGTATCACTAGTCATAAAGGGGCTCTCCTGCAGAACCTATACTTCATCATTGCTAGTAAGGTTCTGCAGGCCTGTTAAAATTTACTTAGTGACTCTGGATGAATCGTTTGAGAAAGTGAGATGATCAGATGGCTAAATTGGAAACTCAATCAAGAATCCAAGTTTGATTCTAATTGCACTACAATTTGATGCCAAGTGTCTTTAGATTTTCAATGCATGTTTACCAAGTTAGCTCGCTTCAAAATATACATGCTGAGCCTCGGTTCGACAGTGAGGCCTGCAATCGGAATATGAGTTTAATTGCCCAACTAACTCAGATAGATCTAGGGTGGAGTATCATTGTTTAGGGTATTGTGAACCATATTTTATAGCCATTTGACAGGTTCTTGGCTTAGCAATTTTGTTGTGGTTGGATTCACAACAGTTAGGTCAGAAGGGTCAATCCAATACATATTTGTAGAATGGATCTTGTGCTACTGCACAGTTGATTGAATCTAGTTGATTGGGAATTTTGATATCATATAATAATTTGTTTCACAGATTTAAATCCCTCTCCCCTCTCTCTCACATGCACACGCGTGTGCGGGCATACACTTTTTTTTTTTTTGTTGGGAGATGGATAATATGTTTAAGGCAAGATGCCCATTTTGTTTGGTATGATTGATGGAAAAGGTGTTTTTGTCTGTAAAATAATTGGAAAAAATGGATTGATGTGGACTGGATGCCTTGTTGCCTTGGGATCTCTTTTGCCATTGATGATCAAAGAAGTTGCTATAAAATTAAAAGCCCGTATTTTGTACCCACTCAAAGAGCAAGGAATACCAAAAAGTAGGTTCTCATGAAACTTTAATAAGATTGAATGTTTGGTATTAGCTTTACTTCTTTTGTATTGATTAATAAAGATATACAAATATATCATGGTGGAATAGAATGTTCTATTGATTAGCATAGCAACAGTAGCAACAGTAAAGCACTTTCTGGGATTTAATGGTTTGATGCTCACTATTCATTTGGTCGGCATCGTTGAGGTAGGGCCATATGGTAGTTGGTTCTAGACTTCAAGGGACACAGCTTGAGTCCGATGTCGTGTGCACTAAAACCAATACAATGCATATATAAGTATGTCACACTTATCACATGTCGATATCGAATCAGTCCAATGCAAATGAATCATAATGGATTATTATATATGTAGGGTACAGCATCCTGTAAATAGGTTCCATGAGTAATGGTCTCCAAGTGCCGTGGAACTTCCATGGAATGAGAGTAGCTGTAGCAAGGATATTCGGTAATCAAATTATTAATGTCATAATATTTGATTTCCCTAAATTTAATTTTCTTTATACCACATCAAAGTTCAAACCACTGCGATTTTTTTTATTTTTTATTTTTTGCTGAATGAGTTAGTGTTACTATTTGTCCTTGAAGGAACAATTATTTGCATCGATGATTGGGTTTGGGCCAGTAAATGTTAGTTTCAATAAGACAGATTAGAATCTAATAAGAACAGGACAGGCAAGAATCAAGGGGCACAGCACAAAAGAAAGAATCTAATGAAAAAGTGATGAATGGTAAGGACCTGTCCAATGGTAGAAAGTTGTCTTGTATGTGTAATGTACTAACGTTCTTTCCGATGTGTGGTTTTTTCAGTTGTAGGGAAATTTCCTTGCTCTATTTGCTCTAGTTTTTTCCGCCCTTAAGTAATTAATTAATTAGGTCAGGCATTCCTTTCTTAAAGCCTTTCATTTAAAAGTACAATTGTATTTTTAAATAATCTGATTTTTTTTATTATAAAAAATATATCAATGAAAATAAACTCATCTAAACACTCTCTAATATCTAAAAGAATGGAAAAATGTTCTCGCTTTGTCCTGATGATATCAACTTTGCACAAATATTCCCTATGTTGATGAGGCGATAATGGTTTTGTTTACCCTCTACCATCTTGCTTCTATGAGGTTTATTTATTTATTTATTATTATTATTTTTGTACATATCCTAGTACCATCCCAAACCACTTGTCTCCGTTACTCTCATTGTTACCATTTTTTTCTTTCTCATCTCTTATCTTAATCCATCAATAAAATCTCATTAAGTATGACAAAAAACTCCACCTAGCCTTGTCCTAACCTACCCCGCTTTCACCTTGTGCATATTTTTTTTGCCTAGATAAGTGGATGAGATGGGGATATACATCTATGATTCAACCTCGTCTCGTTCTGTTACCATCCCTACTTATGTGCAAAGGTGGGTGTATGAGATGAATTAAATAAATAAAAAAGATAGATATTTTGATTTTTGAGGATGAACATTTTTTTTATAATTATGTTAAAGATATGTATAATGGTAAAGGAATACAAACCTTCTATTCTACTTTTAGCTTATAGTGTGTTTGAATGAGTATATTTCCATTGACAAATTTTGTTTTAAAAGTGGTCCAAAATTTTTTTTTAAAAGAAAGTGTATAAAAAAATTGTATATATATAAAATAAAATAAAAAGAAGGTAAAATTTATAATAAAAAAATTATACTACCGTTGGAATGAACTGTTTTCTAAAAATAAAAAAATAAAATGTCATTTTAAGACAAACCAACCCTAAATAATAAAAGAGAAAAATTTGAGTTAAAATTTCTATTTATATCATCTCTATCTTAAAAGGATAAAAAACAAAACTGTGACACAATCTCCAGCTCTTTCCATCTCGGATGATACTCAGAAAATGCGGCGGGAATTGTTCTCATTGAAATTGTCTAAAATTTTTTTTTGAATGCAAAGAATCATCAATTCATAGGCAATATAGCTAATTATGATTAATATGAAATGTCCTTTTCCTCCACAATTACTATATGTGTCATTTTAATTTCCATTTTTTGTTTACATAGTGAGATAAGAAAAGCTGGCTTTGATACAGTTGCAGCAGTTGGATGATGCATTTATTAAAAAGAAATTTAGCAATATCCAAGCTTCAAAAGTGGAGTTTTTTGGGGTCAAAATTCTAATTTAACTATAATTATATACTAATGCTCTAAAAGAAGCCATTTTCTAAAAGGTTTTTAAGCATTGGGCCATTGGCTATGTTTTACTTTACTTCATCCAAATAGGAGCGTGCATCACACGTACTCCAAGCAGCGTTTAAGCAAACTTCCTCATGTCATTGTCAAACACCGCCATTTTTTCTCTTCACCTACTCAAACATGAAATGAAACATCTTACAAGTTTCAACTCCCATTCTCTCTCTCTCTCTCTCTCTCTTCTCTCTACAAACCAAGAAAACAAAGATATGTTTCTTCAAACAAAGCATTGACAAAGAAAAGAACACCATCAACAACAAAAACAAGAGTAAGAGAAACAGACAAAGAGTATAGAAGAGAAGAAGAAGAAAGAGCATTAGATTAAGGATGGACCGCATGCTTTGTGATGAGCTCCTTGAAGAAATCTTTCAAAGACTTCCACCGATACCTTCTTCATCTCTTTCAGTCTCTTTGGTCTCCAAGCGCTGGCTCCACCTTTACAGAACTTCCAAAACCTTTCTCTCTCTGCGCCTTAGTCCTCATAATTCAACTATTCCTTCCTTGGCCTCTTTCCTCTCTCACTACCCTTCTCTTCTCTCACTCTCTCTCCTTCTCTCCTCTGACCCCACCATCACTATAACCTCAGCCACCACTTTCTCAGAACATCTCCTCCTTATAGTCTCTACCTTTTGTTCCAAGCTTCAAACTTTAAGGTTCATGGCTGGTCCAGTCTCCGTGTCCTCTCTGAATTCTCTCTCTTTAAACTGTACCCACCTCACCTCTCTATGTATTAATCTCTTTAGGCCTATTTTTTTCATGTGGGTTGTAAAGTTTCCAGTTTTAAAAGAGCTATCAATCTTTGTCTCCTCTGGGGATGGTGTTGAACAAGCAACTGAGTTTGAAAGGGAAAATGGGTTGTGGGGGAATGAGGATTTTGATGCAGAATTGAGCTTGGAGAGTCTTTGTTTATCGGGAATCAGAGCAGATGATTGGGGTCTGGGTTGGCTATGGAGGAGCTGCAAAAAGCTGAAGAAATTGCAGCTAAAGAGTTGTGAAGGTGTTGGTGATGGAGGGTCTTTTTTGTCTTTTGTTAGCTGCTTACAGGGTCTTGAAGAAGTGGAGCTCAGGACTTGTAGGAGTATAGTTGATGGGGTGCTGTTAAAATTGGCTGAGAATTGTAACTCTTTGAGTTCTCTATTGGTTTATGATGGTGGTAGCAGAGAGGGTTTGCTTAGGTTCATTAGCCAATGCAATTGTAACTTGCAAAAACTTGATCTTCGATTACCTTTGGACCTTCATAACGATCACCTCACAGCTGTTGCTCTGAATTTCCGGGGTCTTTCCAGTATTAGGCTTCAAAGTTGTTGCCTTGTCACTGGTGAAGGCCTAAAGGCTCTTGGAATTGCCATGAGTTCTGGGCTTGAAGAATTGGCATTAATAAATTGTGATGTTGTGGAACGAGAACAAGGGTTGCTTGCCACATTGGGCCAGAATTTGAGGCAATTGAGGAAATTGGACTTGTCTTATAATGAAATGTTACTTGATAAGGAGTTTATTTCGATGCTGGTTTCGTGTAATTGTCTGGTTGATTTAAGGTTGAGAGGGTGTAAAGGGCTTACCAAAGCAGCCCTTGTCTCAATGTTTAAGAGCTGCAAGCGTTTGGAGAATGTTGATATTATGCATTGTCGTGGAATCGAGGCTGAGGCTGTTGAGTTGCTTGTTCTGAATTCTCCACAGTTGAGACAGGTACAGGTTGAGGAAAGCAAACTTTCGGATGTTGTGAGGACATGGGCATCAAATAAGCTTATTGAGGTTGTTGTTTAATTTGTGAATTGGCTGTTTTAGAGTAGCTGTTAAAGTTAATAAAAGTTCCAAGTGAAACAGGTACATGTCACACATTGTCCTGAGTATGTTTGTAATTTTCTGCTGCTTATGTTGCACAATGAAAAAAGCAAATTGGCTCATTGAATAATTATGTAAATACAAATGTTTCGTATATTAATAATTTATATTGCATAATGTATTAGTTAAATTTGAGATTATGAAATATGCTATGTTATTTCTTCTTTAGCATGCCAGCACTTTGAAAAATATTTGTTCCTTCAGGCTGCTCGTGCATCTTTCCTTGGATTTGTTATGAAAGTTTCTGTTTCCTTTAAAAAATATAAAAAATAAATCATCCACAGAGTTTTTGTCTGAGCAGTTGGTAAATGCTTGAGGTTCAAAACAAAATCTTTTCATTCTATGGATGATTGGCAGACTGTGGCCTACTCTTTTGAATAGTCTAGGGGTGCTGAAACTTTATAAGAAATAGAACTTGGAGATTTATATACAATTAATAATTTCTCTGGGGTGGTTACTATGACATCTGGAAGCAGTTTTGTGAAATACACCGTGGAACTATGGATTAGCATTTTGATTGAAACATTACATAGTTTGATGGGGTTTGAAATATCTGGTAGAGGAAGTAAAGGTGAAAGGGGAAAAAAATATGGATACGGTGGCTTGGAAGTGCCTGAAAGGGAAGAAAAGAAGGAAAAAAAAAAAAGGAAAGAAGAAACAACAAAATCAAATAATTTACTTCCTGGGGGTTTGGCAGAACATGCTACCTGTTTATGACTTTGAGCAGAGAAATCTAGGTTCATGGTTCTATAGGCTAATGTATAGATAGGCGGTGGATGATTAGACTCAAGAATAGTTTTAGTGTATAAGCTAGCAAAAAAATGCCAGTAATCATGGCAATTGAAATGTGCGTTTGATATACAATAATGATTTTGGAAGTCCATTAGGTTCTGTATATATTCACGATTTGAAAGCATAGTAGCTTTTTATAAGTGCACTAATTCACAATTTCATTTTTAGGCACAGAATAAGGAATAATAATAAATGTAAACAACCTATATCCAGGAAAAATAAGAAGAAGAAGAAGAAGAAGAAGATGATGACTACTGTAAATGGCATGACACTATGTTTACCTTGTCTTTATCATGAAATGGACTCTCCATTTTAAAGCAAATGGAGAGGATCTTTTTCCACCATGTTAAGCAATTGGAAGGGGAAGGGGAAGAAGGTTTTAGCTTGAAACAGTATATGAAATAATATGATTTTTCTGGAAGCAATTACTTGGTAGAATGGCAAAGCCCTGTAGCTTTCTTACCCTCAGGAAGAGGGACCAGATCCCATGTCCCTCTTCCTAAGGGTAAGAAAGCTTAATCCATTCCAAACATAGCAAAGAGTATTAGTTGGCCAAATGTTTTTGTCCCTATTGCTTTTATTTTACCAAAGGGCACCTCTTCACTGAAATGGTGGAGTAGGTCATTAGGCTTTCTTCTGTGATTTTTATTTTTTGGGGGCTTACAATAAGTGGGAAAAGGAAAATCGAAACTTGGTTCTCCTTCATAGGAGAACTAGATAATGTCACTGAACTACAAAACTTGTCACTCTTCTTATAAATTTAAGCGCATTAGATTAAAACATCATATTTATCAAACATAAATGATACGGTTAAAGCTAAAATGACTCCTCATCACCCAAGTCCTTGATATCTTTTTCTCCTTCGAAATTTCACATCTTAATGCTAAAAAGTTTCTTTGATGCCCTCTCCCTTTCAATTATTTATGGTGCACATCTAATACCTAATTTATTTATTTTATAAAATAGCTGCACCTCTAAAACATCTCTGGTTCACAACCAAGCTGGTAGCATCGTCCTTTTTGGTTGCTTTTGAGATGTCAATTTTACCCTTTTCCTTTTAGGTTTTAGATTCCTTCAATCTCTGTCTTTTGTTTTTGTGTTCATATAAAATGAAAGGTTGTCCATCCTCGTCAATTTTCATGAGGTTATAGTTCCCATCGAACTTTCATAGCTAAGGTAGGTCCAACTAATGTCCTACTACTTAAAACCATTATGGATTTTTTTTTTTTTTTTAAAGGAAAAAGAAGATAGCTAAAAACCACTATCTTAATTGGGCTTTAATTATTTTTTGGTTTATTTGTTGACATTGTGTAAAAAAAAAATGTGAGACTTTAGAAAACTGTACAAGAATAAATAAGCTAAAAATCCAAATGACAGCTATGAGTTGGGTGGAAAGTCTAGATAAGAATTTTTTTATTTTTGTCTTTGTTATAAATAAATAGAGGAAAAGAGGATTCGAATCACTTTTTTTTTTTTTTTTTGGATAGATAAATAGAGGAAAGGAGAGAAATAGGGTTTGAATCACTGGCATGAGATGCAGCGTTAGGTACTACCTAAGCCCAACAACACACAGCCCATGTTCTTTCTGTAATGCTTGGGATGCGTTTTTGGACGTAGGCTTGTTTTTCTTTTGCTACTTCGTCTGTCCCTAATTGGGCCCAGCTTCAGGCTTATTAACTGAGGCCTTAAGCAGTGTCCAACTAACCTTTTGCTTCACGAAATAACTTCGGCGCAAGCCTGCGACATTGTTTGGATCCTAAACTGTCTTTTAACTTGCTAGTTTAAATAGGTATGGCCTATGGACCTGAAAAATAAGAGAAAAAATTTGTAAAAACATTCTTTGAACTTATTGTCAAAATCAAACCTGATTTCTTGATGGTTGATGCTCTTATTTGAATTTTTAATCCCTTATTAAGGTTGGGAAATTTATCAAAATTAGTCCATTTGTTAGATTTGTGGACCCAAAAAAGAAAAATGCTAACACTGACTGATGAGAGCCTTAATAATGTCTAGGATGTGACAGAATTTTCATTCATATTCGTCATTTTTTTTTTTTTTTTGTGTGAGGTATTAGAAATTGAGCAATAATGATTTAGAAGATCAAGATTTCCATGCTAACGATATTCTAAAGCATTGTTGGATCGAAATATTTTAATAACTTTGGAAAACTGGGTCTCAATCATTTTGGCAAAATCACAAAATAATATCCGAACGATTTTTCATTAAATAAATCCATGAGTGGCTAAGAAAATCGTCCTCAGAGATAACAAAAACCATGACCCCCTATTGTTGTGATAGGAGGGGGACCAACAATAATTATCTATACAAGCTTTTATTTCATGCATCTTTTTACATCTTCTCTTAAACTTAAACCTTTTGGATTTTCACATCTAATTAATTTATATTAATTCTTTTAGGAACCAATCAAAATTAATTAGTCATAATCACATGGATTAAGCCATAATTTAAAAAGAATACATCTTAATCGTTAAAACTTGATGTGATTTGATTTTTCAATTTGGTGGTCGTAATTTCCCATTTAGCATGTTGTTTTGATTTATATGAGGTCTGATATATTTTAGAATTATGTTCTTGCTCATCTAACAATTCAAATGGCATTTTAACCTTTTATGGTTAAAATTACAGTTTTACACTTGATTTGTGTATCAACTCCCAATTGCATAATGGGATGTCTACAATTATTAATTGTTAATAAAACCATTAGTATGAATGAGAGATGTCAAGCATGCATGGAATTTAGATACAATTGAATGATTACACAAACTATATGGAGGTCTTATGGTTCATTTAGATAACAATTGAGTCATGTAAATTTGGATTTGAGGGCCTAACTCTAAATATTTTGTTTGGATAGTTTAAAAGGATGAGGATTTAAATTGAGACAAATTCACCCAGAATTTTAAAACCTAAAATGCTATGATTTCAAATAACATAGGACTTTGGTTATTTTAATCATTTCAGTCATTTCAACCAACACCCAAAATGACCACACTCCCAAAACTATAAAAGTCTTATGGTCATTTCGGACATTTCAAGAATTTAGATACCCTCAAAATATTTCAAATGACGGAAATACTCCTAAACTTCCAAAATGCATAAAACACCCTTAAACATATGCATTGAATTTGTAAGATGTTCTAGAAATATAACCCAAAACTATAATAGCAGTGATAATAATAACTAAGTTTGTCAACATAACAATCATTGATAGTAAAATATCATATCATTTTCACTAACAAACTTAAATTAAAACATTAGAATTATTTAATATCTAAGATTTCTCAATGGAAAATTTGAATTTTCTAACTAGCAAAAGTTAGAATAATAAAAACAAGGATGTGCAATAAATATTATATGATTAATTAATAAACATGAGTATGGTGTTTACACAACTGCACCTAGAGTAGAATGACACTGATAATGTTCTTTTTCAAACATAGTAACTCTAGTAAGAACTATAAAAATAACAATAGACTATACAACAAATAATCTCAAAATTTTAGACTCGGCTATGGATCCTCAAAGAACTCAACAATTAACTTATGAAAAATAGCTAGCTATATCACAGCCAAAATGATAAATATGCCCTTGAAACCTCCAAAGCATAAAAATTAAAGAATTACAACACATAAAACATGATCCAACGGTGATAAGAGAATTCTAAGCAATATGATGCTTGGGTCATTATTGGGTTTGTATCGTTTCAGAGTTCTTGTGTTGCTTTAGGGATCTTGGATTTTTTTTTTTTTTTTTTTTTTTTGGCTTGAATTTTAAAATTTTAGGAGCAATTCTCGAAGTTTCGAGCTATATTATGGTCTCTTTGGAAATTTTCAAGTAGATTTTATCATTTCAAAAGTTTTTTTTTTTTTTTTTAAATTATTTTGTTGGTATTAGGAATATTTCAATCATATTGAACGTTTTAAGGGTGTTGATTTTGGAGGTATGCTAATAATGCTATAACCACAAGTTTTGCTGAGTGATATACATAGAAATGTACATGGGTCGACTTGGGTCGGGTTGATGAGTTTTTTCAACCAAACCCACCATGGTGGGTTAAAAAAAAACCAACCCAACTCATCATAGGGGTCCAACCCAACGCGACACACGTGGATCGAGTTGGGTCAAGTTGGACCCATGGGTTAGACATTTAAAAAAAAAAAAATTTATAACCAAATAATCATTAGCATAATACCAAACAAACACAAACCATATGAAGACAACTTAGGATTTAGGTTTCATTTAGGAAGAGTGACAAAAAAGTAAATAACACAATTACATAATATTTTTTTTTAATATATATTTTTAAAAATTAAATATATAATAAATATAAGTAGGTTGTGTCGAGTTAGATGGATTTGTGAATCTTACGACCCAAACCTAACCCAACCCAAACCTAACCCAACCCAACCTACTATTAGAAAAAAAAAAAAAAAAAAAAAAAACCAACCTAATTACCCTACCCAACCCAACCCACCAACCTTAAAAATAGACCCAACCTAGCAAGTTGGGTTGGATCAAGTCAGTTTTGACAAATTAGCAAGTTCATTGCACACCATGTACATAAGAGAGATGCAATTTTTTTATATAAAAAGGTTTTTTTATTTATTCTTTTTTTAATCTATATAAAAACTACTGTGGATGTTCATAAAGGATTTAGAAGCTGTAGACTGTAGTGGCCAAATGTCTAGACTATGATAGCACTCTTGGGATCGACTGAGCAGAAGAGAAAGCATTTGGTTATTGAGCATGCATGGACAAAGGAGAAGAAAGCATTTGCTCATGACCATTAATAAATCTTTACAATCATGCACCAATGCTTCTGCTTTCCACTTTTGCCGTCCTTTTCCCTTACACATGCCTAATTTATTTTTGTACCGCCAATGAAAAGGACAATCGAGGAAATATATAATAGTTGCATATTTTTCATCAATGCTTCTAATTTGTTTCCCTTGCAAGTTAACATTGTACCAGGCTAGCAGCCTTCAGCAACAACCCAAAAAAAAAAAAAAAAAACAAAAACAAAACTTATAGTTTTTTTCCATTTTTCCACGACTTGCTAAGTTGATAATTTGCGATTAGCCATCAATTTTATACATACTCACTATTAATATCACTTTTTTATGCATTAATCATAATACATCATCTCAATAATTGTGAAAATTTTTGTATCATTATGCTTGTTTGGATAACTCATGAATCAACCTGGCTTGCTTTATTGGCAACTTCACCCAAAAGAAAAGAAAAGAAATAATTGATTGCAAGCCACTAATGAAGCTTTTTGGTGCTAGGCTGGTCCTTAAGATTGTGTTTATTTGGAGGTGAAATAGGGTGGATGGAAAACTTTGGAAAGAAAATAGGAGAGAAATTTTTTTTGGGGTATGTTTGGTTGGATGGAAAGGAAAATAAATGGTGGAATTCAAGTATTTTCTCTACTGCCCACTGTAGGGACTCAAAATGTCTAGGACCCTGGACAATAAAATTTGTAGAGTGTGGATGTAAGAACTAGCTCCTGTAGGTAGAAAAAGACATAGTTCTGGCGCAGCAGAAAGAATTTCAGGGTAAATGAAGAAAGATCCTCCCTTTCTTTTTTCCTCGGCTAGGTTTCGAGTGTATATCTCTCTGAATTCTTTTCTCCTTCGTTTTTCCTTTCTTTTCGCCTCTCTCTCAAATCCTCCTCTTTTAATGTATTCCGATTTCCTTTATATACTACATTCTTCATCCTGCTTTCACCGTACACGTGTAGGTTCCATTCTGAGAATTTCCTTCTGTCCCATCCAACACTTCCCGGATCCTCCGCTTAGTGGTTATAAGGCTGCTTGGTTACTGTTCAGGTATCACCTCTACATTAATGCGGCCAGAGAGTTAGGTGAGAAACATTTAATGTGGAGGCAGCAGCTTTTAAGAGATATTTGTTACTTTTTCTGGTTCCTCCTTTGATCAATATTCATTAGTTTAGTTTGCATGTAACTCCGCGAAGCTCCTTGACAACTAAAATAATTACATCCACTTCGCAAGCGGACTTGAGGAATGGATCTCATCCTCGGACAAAGGTGTATCCTCGGACAGAGGAGTATCCTCAGATGGATGAGTGTCCTCGAACTGGGCCGTTGGGTCACAAGCCCACCTTCTATGGACTCTGTTAATTTTTCGGGCAACTGGCCCCACACCCACCAAAATGTTTTCTCTTTAAAATTGAGAGAAAATTGAGTGAGAATAAATTTTTTCTTGATTGACAAAAATGCTCAGTACATGTGCACACACTTCTTCAAGTTGTCTTCTTCTTCTTCTTCTTCATTTTTTTTTAAATTTTTTTATTTTTTTTATTTTATATATATATATATATATCTTCTCAATAACGTTGCTTTGGCTTTTTTTTTTTTTTTTGGCAATGGTACCTCTTCTTTTTTTTTCTTTTGATTTTCTTGGCCTACCTTTTTTCTTTCTTTCTTTTTTTTTCTTCTTCTTCTTTTTTATTTTTTATTTTATTATTATTATTGTTGTTTAAGCTTGGGCGTGCCCTTTTCTTTTTTTTTTTTTTCTTTTTCTTGCAGTAACGTTGCCTTTTCTTTCCTTTTTTTTTTCTTTTCATTTTTTAGGGCATGGGCGTGATAGTTGATTTTTTTTTTTAAACTAAACATGATTTTTTTGGGACATGATTTTAATTTTTTTTAATAAATTTGGGTGATTGCTCTTTTTTTGTGGTTATTTGTCACTTTTTTATTTTAATTAAGCATCATTCTTTAACAATGATATATGAGTAAATTTATTTAAATCCATTTTTTTCATCCCTTTACTTTTTCATTCTCAACCAAACAAATAGGAGAGAATAAATTATTTTATATTCTCCCACTTTTTTATCCTATCACCATTTTTTTATCCTCTAACTTTTTCACTCTTCCAATCAAACTGATCCTAAAAGAAAAAGATTTCAAAGAGATAAATCTGCAATTCCATAAGAGAAAAAAGAAGATTAAGGTCAAAGAAAAAATCAAAAAGTCAATCAAATGAACGCCTTGGATAAGACTTTTTTTTTTTTATGAGATGGATAAGACTAGAATCTTCTCTCTGTTTAACTCACACGACACGGGTGTACCATTTCAACGGTCTTGTAATTCAATATTCAACAGCGTGATGTTGATTCATTTGTATCCAAAAAAAAAAAAAAGTTCGTCAACGGTCGTTGATTCATTTGTATCAACAAAAAAAAAAAAAAAACCACACAATGTTTTATTTATTTTAATACAAAATAAAAATTATATTTTAATTTAATCTAAATGTATATGTATATGAATGTTCTTTATGGAGACTTGAATCTCAATCTTTACCCCTTACACCTATAAAAACTTATACTTATAAAATAACCGTACAATGTTAAAGATATAAAAATTTCTCATTTGTATTTACTCAAGTAATAAAGTATAATGGTTATTAAAAAAAATTAATAAAGTATAATAAATTGTGATTGACCTATTTGGTAATTACAACAAACCATGTCGCACTTATAAAAAATTATGACATTTTAGATATAATAAAATTTGAATCTATCACTTTCTCCACATAATAATTTAATTTTATTGTCAATAGACTCATTACTAATATATTTTATTTCCATTCATAAGATTTCTATTTTATATGTTTTATGAATAGTGCTAATTGAAACTTATAAGTTGATAAAAAAAAAATTTAGTAACTTATGGATAAATTTTCTAAATTATTGAAACAATTGATGGTTAGTAACCAACACAACTAATATATAATTTTTTTTTTTGAAAAATGATTAGTGCACACAAAATTATGAGCAATAGTTTTTTAAATTAAAAAAAAAAATTACACACAAAGCATTACACCTTTATTAAATTTTTTTTTTTTTAACTTCAAAAAAATTTAATTTTTGGAAGAAAAAGTAGCATACGCAACATTATTAAAAAAAATGTGTCATGAAAAGAAATAGCAGATTGCTGATATGTCTGAAAGGCTAGCAGCCAAAAAAAAACCAAAAAGGAGAGATAATCAGATAACTATAAGCCGCCATAGCCCGCTTTTCGCGGGCTACAATAAATATTATTTTGGCGCGAAAATTAGTCCCCCACAAAAATCCAAAAAATCCTTACTATTTCGGCCTACCCTAGGGTTTTATATTTCTTAGAATTCCCGCCAAAATTTCCGGGCAGTTCGGGCAGGCCCCAAAAGTGGTGGGCTGGGATTGGGTTACGAGGGTCAGGGCCTAAAATTAAAACCGCGTGGACTAAAGTCAGCTTATAGGACCAAAGAAAAAGTCACCAAAGTCGATGATTGATTGGTTTATGAAACCATGAATGTATCAAAAATGTTTTCTAGAATAATTCTAGAACTCATATAAAAATTAGTAATTTTCGCCGCAACTATTTCACCTCGTAGAATGTGATTGATTTCGTGTCAATTATACATGAATTCACTATTTTTTATCTACTACTTTTAATCTGCAGTATAAATAGTTGTGGCAAAAATTATGATTTATTGCTTGGTCTTGAAATTTTTGATGTTTTAACGTGTGGACTGCGAGGAAAGTGTGTTTTTTTGTTCATTTTTCAACGTTATTATTCCAAAAAACTTTGAGAATCTTTGTGTCTTCTTAGGATTCCTTTTGAGGCCCATGTGTACATGTCCTAAAATCCCATTTCTTTCATGCATTGGATTCCCTTTCTCTCTTTTTGCCTAATATCGCAATTAACCTTCTCGCAATCCCAAGTTCCCAACCCCGTCAATTATCTCTATCTCTCTCTCTCTCTCTCCTAACTTTTCTCTCATTGGTCTCTCTCCTGTGTGTGTTCTGTTTGTTTATACTTTATTTATAATTTTATATGGTGCATGTATAGTCCAAGAAGAAGCACCAAATATTATATGGTGCTTAGTATTTCACTGACTTCCATGTATTCTTTTGATTGAGGGGAAAATACTATTTTCTTACCATGGCCAGAATTATTGGTTCATGTGAATAATGGTATACTTTATTTACATGGTGAGAGATTTGCACCATGGGGTTTCAACATGTGAGTGAAATTGGTGTGAAAACAGTATTGTTTTAAGCATGAAATTAGGAATTTTCCATTAGTTAAAGCTCAGATATATGTTTGCATTTCCCTAGTTCATGCATCCAATAGCAGTCTCTCTCTTTCTGTGTGTGTGTATATAATCAATGACCATGCGTATTTTGTTGTGCAAGAATGATAACTAGGTAAGCGAACTACTCCTTGGTTGGCTCAAAGTGACTGCAGATCGACTTGCCAATTAATAATCACAGGGTGCATGGAACAATGTTTGCTTCATATTTGTTAGAAAAATGTTAAACTTATTATTACCGTAAAAGTCTTACAAACAAACGTGACAACAAATATAATTAGTGTCACAACATAATAAATAGTTTTAAATTACTATTTTGTTTGATTTAAAAAGTTTTCATGTCAATTTGAAATGTTGATGTAATAAAACTTATAATATTGTTGCATCGCTCTCTTTGTTAAACAATGGTGAGGTGTAAAAAAAAAACTAATTCATCAACTGTACTCCAAGCTTAGATTAGAAATTGCTTGGTACTGGAATGATGCTCAGCACTGTATTAAGAAATTCAAAATCATTTAGCAAATTAAAAAAATAATAATAATAATTGAAGTAAGACATTAATAAATTATTACGTGTGCGTTGGATTAGGTGTTAAAGCCCTACTAATTAGTTATTAGTAATCACATGCTTAGACAACAATAATGCCTTGCTTTTGCTAAATTAATTCCCAAATGGAACCCTGAATATGTTTGAAATTGTTATCTTAACTGTAAATTGACTATCCAATATCCATGGTATTATGGGGTCTGAATACATCAATTATTTTGCAGAGTAGGACATTGCATGGGTCAAACTGTCCCCATGCTTGACTATGATGAGAAATTAATGGTCAACCACACCATCACAGTAACATGTTACACATACAATGTGTTGGATCTGGTTTATATACTTTGGCAATTTGGTTTAAATTCAATTGAACCATCCAAGTGAAATGTAACTTTGCTTTTGTCTTCATCGAATTAGATTTATCTTGTTTTGGGTCCCCTCCGACTAAAAAATCAATATATTAGCGATAAGTACTAGTTTAGAGCCATCCAAAGACGACAAGCAGAAGTCATTCACCATGATTTAGTTTAGTGAAAAAAAAAGTTCATCATTAATCAACACTACATAAAAAAAATAAAAAATAAAAAATAAAGGTGTCAATCACATATTTACAATTGAAAAGATTGCTTGTTTTGGTGTTTTTATCCGGTACAATATGAGTTGAATTTTGCTTTCACATTAACTATGAAATTTCACATTCTGTCGGTTTTACTCAAAAAAAAAAAAAAAAACACTAAGAAATTTCAGATTACCTGACAAACTGTAAAATATGTGCCAATTGCTATTTTACTTACATGATGTGTTTTCATATTTACCACTTCCTTAAGCTAAATTGAATGAGTCTTTGATATTCAGTTGTCTAAACTTGGCAATTAAGACAAGGTTTTGCTACTAGTTAAAGGATGGCCATGTCGGTGATCAATATATCCTTGCCAAAACAATATGAATTTCTTCCTATTTTTCCACATTGGGCAAAACTTAAAAGTCAACTTTCCAGTTAAATTTAACCACATGAATAATGAATTTCTTACCTTTTGCCTACTATGACTTTCTAAAAATTTTGCGAAAATGAGAGTTTTGTGCATTGAGCACAACTTTTTAATTGCATTGCTCAACATTGGTATAAACGGTGTTCTCCTTCTTCTAATGACAACTAAATCTAACCATATAACATTTAAAGAATTGTAGCTAGTTTTATCTTTTTTCATTACATTACTCTCCAATAAGAATTGAAATACAGTATATTATAATGGTTTATTCTAACTCTCAAGATAGTTTAGACATGTGTCTCAACAAAAAAAGAAAAAATATTTTAGACATTAAATAAAATCATAGTGCAATATCTTCATTAATTACTCATTTCGCCAAAAATTTTGTAATTCAAATATCACCGTTGAAAACATCAGAGTTTAAATCCCCCACTTCCAACTGCCCTACGTATAAAAAAAAATATGGACTAGTTTCAAGATGGACTTGGATCTCATCACTCCTCTCATTGGTCTAATATTTTACAACCACCAAAAAATAGTTTGTAACTGCTTATTGACAGTATAAGACTAATCATAACAGAGCTATTGAAGATTCTCAACAAGCCGGAATTCATGGGAAAGGCACTAAGTTTGAAGATGTGGATAATGACTTGAATTTGACACGGTTTGGTGAATAGTTTTGCAAAATGCAAACTGTAGAATCAGAATAATTAAGTGAGGCGTGCTAGAGAGAATGCTTGTTTAATATGACTGTGAATACAAAGTTCTTTTTCAATGTAGTATCACCCAATTAAGTTTATCTTTATTCAGAATTTTCTTTCTTCGCAAAATCAGCTGCTTCCCTGAAGGAAACAAGGGCAAAGTCAAAAATATTCTACTAAAGAAATGTTCATAAATACTACTATAAGTAAACAAAAAACCAGTCCATCTCATGTGATCTCCAACTACGCCATTATAGTGACACTGTTGTTCATCTTATCTAAAATGACCACAATCTGACAAAGTAAAGACCTTAAAATTTTACAACTTTACTGTGTGCTTTCTTTTAAAGGGACATAATCCCTAAAAAGTATTGTTAAATATGCAAAGAGAACCTGAGAAGGGGTTGTTTCCATATAATCAATCACCTTTAGGCAAATCCCTTGATCATGCAGAACACATCTTGCCTACTCCATTATAAACAAACTGGCATTTTTTGTATGATAAACATGCCTAAAATCTTATCCACATGAGTAATGTTTATCAATAAAAAAAAAAATTCACTACTTTTTTCAAAATTTATTAATGCTATTAGTTGTGATTGCTACAACGATATTAAATGGACAAAATCTAAAGCCTCAAACAGTGCAAAGTGCGGTATTTTGAAACTCTCAAAGTGTACACGTGGCTAGTTTTTAAGTGGGTAGTTTTCCTTACGTGGTAGCACAACCTTAATTGTAAGGAAAAGTTTCTGCTATTATATATAGAATTAGATTAATTCGTTATGAAAAATTTGTAAAATTTTTTGTCAACAACCTTACAATATCCACAAAACATCTATATTTGCCATATCAAACATTGAATTTACAAAAACGTCTTTGCTATCATAGTGTCATGTACTCGAAGCAAAGCCGGCCCAAGCGTTTTGAAGGCCTAAGGTGAAATTTTTAAATGAGGCATTTATGTTATCACTTAAATAATATATAACTAGCATTTATACAATAATTTTTTTAAAATCCATTCTTTTGACTTTTTAGTATGATTTTTTTTGAGAAAATGCTAAAGTTATAACAAATTTTACTACAAACTTGTGTTGTAATGAATGTGATCAATGACATAAGACTTACAAAAATACTAGAAATATCATAAAATTTACAACATGAGAATTACAAAAATATATCACCAATCACAAATATTCATTCAAAAATGCATTAAATAGTTTGTTGAAATTCACCTATCATATTCATTGTCATATCAAATTATAAAAGTTAAGGAGATCACCACGCACCCTCGGTGCAGTAATCACTTCACAAATATAAGTTCTTGTGGGGTGTGATGGGGCAATGATCGAGATTTAAGTCTCTAGAAAAGAGTTATGTACATATATACACTTAGATTATGCTAAAGTAGAATTTTTATCTTGTATAAAAATAATTAAATAAATAAAAGTTATGTAGTAAAATTTATAGTATTTTTAATATTTTTATATTTGAATTACTTGTGATTAGTAACAAGTCTATTTGTAAGACCTATTTATTTAAATTTGTCTTATCTCTATCTCTAGCATAACTTAATTCTTTGTACCTTCTTAATAGTGAAAAAAATGTAAACTAAAATGTTTTAATAGCTCTAAAATATATTTATATTAAAAAAAAATAAAAAATTTTGCCCCCAAATTTGGGGCCTTCTCTAGTAATGGGGCCCTAGGCAATGACCTAATTGGTCTAAGCCTAGGGCCGGCCTGACTCGAAGCATTTAATGAGGAAGTCTTTTGAATACAATTTTTATGCCACAAGTTTACAACTTTTGAGCCATCCATGATACGTGTGACTATAAGTGATGGAAAAAAAAGAGACGGTTTTAAATGAAACTAATAATTTACTAAATATAGTCGCATTTGCATGTCATTAAGTTGTATTAAAAGTTGTGACGAATGGTGTCAAAAAAAACTAACATATAATTTGAAGGTTGTACCAAACAATCCCTCAACACCACCTAGGATGCTAATCTATCACATTTATTTGTTTGTTATTTTTTATAGTCAGAGAAGCATTACGAGGAACTTGGCCTTGCTTAGAATTCCAGGTGAGGTGGGGCATGTAGGTGGGACACAGAAGAAGATTAAAGAGGGGGGGTTGGCAGAGCATAAAAAAGGTACTTGGACTCTTAACTCTCTAAGTAAATGACTTAGAGCTCTTTGTCATAGTCAATCAATTGTGAAGCATCCGTGCAGCATCTCAGCCGTGGAAAAGATTTACTTTACATGTGTTGGGCAACTTTTGGCTACTTATAGCTAGGTATTGACTCGTAAATGGAGTCCTATTTTCTATGTACACATCACACGTGTGTAGATACTATTTATGTGTAGATAGAGAGCTAAAGAGTAGAATTATGGTGTGTTTACCAACAGTAATTTCTTTTAGTAATTTAGTTTATTTCTGAGGGCACTATGCCACAATTAACTTTTTTTGGTAAATAAGAAGCTTTCAATAAAAAGCTGACGACGTAATGGTGAGAGACTGAGGGCAATGGAATGGGAGCAAAAGATGAAATCAAAACTCAGACCAATTTACCTCAAAAATGTCTTTGATAATGATTGATACACAGAGAGGGGTAGCGAGAGAGAGAGAGAGAGAGAGAGAGAGTTGATGACTGGAAACAAACTAATGAGCAAAGACTATTGCTGAATGATAAGGGGAGCAGAGAGGTACACTGACAAACTCTCTTTCAGCTTTACAAATTTTCAAATATATGTAAAATTTCTATCAATGAGAGGGAAATAGAAATCAAAGAGTGCAAAAAATGAGTAAAACCTCTGGTCATTTTGTGTCAGTCATGAGTCATGTTAACCATAACAAGCATCAGATAATGAATAGTGACATATAAGCAAAAAACAATGCAATTAAACTCATTCCTCTCAAACACAAGCACAAAGCAGAACTAAAAACAACTTTGGCAACCAAAAGTATCCACTAAAAAGCAATAAAGTTGAAAAACGATAAACTAGAATACCCATTTGATAAAATATCATATCTTTGTACATACACTTCTCTCCAGTCTCCACCAACCATCAACAGAGAATGGAGATTAATATTAAAAATAAATAAAAACCCAAATAGAGAAAAGTAAAAAAAGAAAAAATCACAACAAAACCCCTAAACCTTAACTCTAATTTTTCTGGCCAACTACTACTCTCAACTCTAATTTTTCTCTTCCTGAAAGCTCAATTAGCTTTCTCAACATGGCTTCTGAAAACTGTGTCCAAATCAGGAGGAGTAAAGAACACCCTCACATCATTAAAATGACATCTTGGTGTAGTTCTGCGCTTCCTTGGTGCTGGTGGGCAAGGCAATATCTCTGGTATTCTTGCTGCTTTAGCTGTTGGAGTTGTGGCACATGAACCTTCATCATCATCAACAAAAACATCTTGGCTCTCTTTCCCTCTGGATTTTGTACTTATAGGCTTCAAAGCTCTTACTAGGCCTACTAACCCTCCTTCCACTTGTGGCTTCTTTGAAAAACCCATCTCTTTAGGAATCCAAACTCAAAACAAAAACAACAACACCCTTTGAACTGAAACTGAATCAAACCCAATAAAGGAAACACCTTTATGTTTTGATAAAAACAAACCCAGAACAGAACAAACCAAAGCGAAGAGAAAGACGGGGTTTTTTTTGTTTGTTTTGATCTGAATACTAGGAGAATCAGATTGATTCAAAAGAAAATAAAAGATGGGATTTTTGTTGATCAGATGAGAGAATCAGAACAAACCAAGAGAACTAGTTAAAAAGCAAAGATAAACTTGTTTTGAGAATCAAATTGGAAAGAGGGTTTTAGCAGAGAAGAGAATAAAAGAAAAGGGTCTTTCTTTTGCGTGTGAGAGAGAGAGAGTTTTAGTGGGAAAATAATAATAGACAAGAGAGAGCTTGTGTTTGGAGCAAAAGATGTTTATAAATATTTTGATTTTGAGTGTGAAAGTGAAGCAAACCCGTGAGCTTAAGCCATTTCTATGAGCGAAAGAAAGAAAAATTATATATTATATATATATTGTAATTAATAAATAAAGAGCAAAAAGAGAAAAAGGGCTGCCCGTAAATTTCACGGGCAGCAGAAACCGAGTGAAGAGTTTTGGGGATTTTGGCGCCAAAATTGGGAATTTTAGTTGGCAACGGCTCTTTTTCCCGCCATGTTTATATAATTTTTTTTTTTTTGGGTTTCCGATTATACCCCTTTTCTTTGACAATTATTTTTGGGAATTGTGCTCTGCCATTATCTGGCACAATCACCGGCACATCGGTGAAAGCATATCTGAAAGTGACGTCGTTTTGTGCATGAGCTTGGGCTAATCTTTTTTGTTTGATGTTGTTTTTTGAGTGGGCCTAATCTTATTTGAGGCCCATTTCTCCATATCAGCTCTGTGGGACTTTACTTCTTGGTACATTTTGATGTGGTGAAAAATTTAGCTGACTATTTCCTTTTTACCGCAAAAGCTTGGTCAGGATAAAATTTAGATACAATTATTTATATGCATTTTTTTGCTTAAAATATAGTTCTTAGATTCAGTAGCTTAATTTTTTTAATTAAATTTAAACATATGATTATATTGTCCAATAAATCATATAGTTGAATTTAATTGTCATTAGAAAAGATTAAGTATTTTTTTTGTTATAGTAAATTTAGATTCCTTAGTTGATGATAACGGATAATACTGTTCAGTAAATTAGTGAATGAACATAAGGTATAACACCTATATAACTTTACTTTGAGTTTTACAATTTTGGATAGGAATGTGAAAATTTGGCTGAAATTTTGTCAGTCTTTGGGCTAATAAGTCAGGCTCAAATAGGCATTGATGGAATAATGGTAGAGCTAATTTTAGACTTGACTGGATAACTGGGCCTCTGACAGTAAATTATATAATAAGGTTATTCTTTGCAGGGTAATTGCTAATTTGCTAGCCCGTCATGACTAACTTAATGCTTGCTGAAACAGTTCCTAGGATCCACAAATGAGTACCCATTGCCCAACAAGAAATAAACTCACTAAGGGTTGCATAGAATTTGGAATCCAATCTATTGACTGCACCACTGAGTCTTTGAGAGAGTGAATAGTGAATTTATTGCAGGAGTAATTGGGTTTGACCCAAATTCATTGAGTTTGTGTTAGATTCAGTAAGGAAAAAAAAAAACTTCAACAGAATCCAAGAATAGTAGCACTGTAGCAGTGACAAAGACTGTTTTGTTATTGTTTTTTTAACAGGAACTAAAATATGAACCATATTTAAGAGCCTCACATAGGATCTTCTCATAATATAATGGAGAATGTACTAAGATTTAAAATTCACTACAAAAGATTTGGTAGCTTAGGCATTCATGCGACAGAGCAGGTGAATTATAAGCGTTTGTATCTGCATACTCAACAAATTTTAAAGGTACCACTATAATTTAATAAATGAAAGAACAGTTTGTAAGATTGAAAACCATTAAAACTTTTAGTAGTTTATGAAACATGCTTAGAAAAAAATCAAATAAAAGGTGCAGAAATTGATGGAGTGTACACATCAATGAGGTAAGGTAAGGTTACATTCTACTTTAGAATCTTTAAATGGACTTTTTATTCCCGAAAGTAAGCAAAAGAGCTCTATGCTGAAATAAGCAATGACTTAAGGATTAGTATTTTTAACTTATTTGTTTATGTATATTATTTCAAAATTTCAGCATATATATATTTTAGTTACAACACCATATTATCTGTAAACATTAACAAATAAGGCCATCAAAAAAAAGGAAAAAAAAACATTAACAAATAAGTTTTCAATAAAAAAAGTTAATTCAAATAAACATAACTATATATAAAATTATAGAATTAGAATATTTCAGAAATGTCATTAATACGACATCTCTTCACACATAAACAATAAATCTAATAATGAATATGCATTTATTATACTTTCATAATACTCTATAATTTTTTGGTGAAAATAATACTCTATAATTACCTCCATATAAAATAGACCTCACTTTATAGATAGTGCATTTAAGATTTTCATAAGTGAAAAAGGCGTGGGACATGCATGAGAGAATTTCTCAACCAACGGTCATCTACTCAATCATCCTTCACCAGATATGTCAGCAAAAATACACACTTATACGGCAAAAAAGTGTCTTTATTAGTAGATTTCTGCAGCACGGCATGTACGCCATCACACGTGACAAACACTCTTGCCTCATCAGATCTCTAGACGTGGCCCCCAACCTAGTTGTTCTAGTGTGGGGCCCACTTGACCAAAGCACAGGTGTGTGGGTCCAAGGGCGGCTCTGGCATCCCCAGCCACCCAATAGGAAGCCAAATCTGAAATCAGTGCTGACATAGTACCCACGTAGATGATTAGAAAGAATAATTCCAGCAACGCAATCACTTTCACGCTTGTACGATTGTGAGGTGGATTTTTTTTTTCCTAGTTTGATAAGTGAGTTTAGATATATATTTTTAATTTTTAAACAATATTATATGTATAAATTGACAAATTATAAAATTAGATACGCTTTGTGTCCTAATTAGGCTGTCATTTAAAATTATTGAATCGCATGGATATCTATCGACTGATGTGGGTCTTATCATCTGGACTGGGCCCACAAAAAACCAGCTCCAATCGCTGACCGTAGAAGCCGGTGCCCATTTAGCCCACCAATGTATTTCAACCTCTCCTTTCTATCTTGGACGGTGCTATGTGAAAATAACCCGTCATAAGTTTATATACAGTTCTGAGAGAAATCATGATCCTTGAACCTTGATCGTAGTCACCAATTACACTTGTTATTGCTGTAGGGTTTTTTATCAGGTGGGGGCCACATCTCAGCCAGCTTTTGTTTGGGCAAGCAAATACATTCAAACCAACCCATTGAATGCGAATATCTTAAGTTGCAAATTTTCTCACCCTTTCTTTTCGCAAAATTTTCACTATTGTTGAGTATTGTTAAAGATAAATAAAGTAACTTCAATAATAGTAGATCTAAATAAGAATCAATAACTTATAAAATCAACTCAATGAATTAGTCTAATGATTCAAAAAACACGAGGTATTAGTTTCAAAACTCGTAGCAAATCATCCTAAAATCGTTTCTAAGGATTTTCCCTTATAATTTACTAGATGACCACCCGAGTGAGTTATTAAGCTCAAAAAGAGTTTTGATCACCCATTTTTATAAAGAATAATTATAGTAATAAATAGATAAATAACTCGATAAACTCAATAATTCTGAAAAATAGTAAGGAAATAACCCATTATATGTCACACATTTTCAAAGAGAATCATGGCCCCCTTATCATGGACCATGGTCACCAAGTTGTATGTTATTGGAGAGTTTCTAATCAAGCAAGGGTCTGGGTACGCAACTAAGCCAACTTTATTTTTTTGGTGCAACTACATCCAAAACTACTTTTGAATTTGAATTAGATTATAAGTATATAGGAGTAGTGAGTTCTTACCAAATATTGTGACACTAAAGCCTATTGATTTGAGTTTAGATAATGACATGAAAACCATGCGTCCCGTTTTTCCTTTCTCTAGAAAATGAAAGTTTTGGGTCAAATGCAAATGAGGAATGTAAACAGAGAAGTAGCTCAACAGAACCCGATTTTAGAATAATTTTTCTTGAAAAATGCTAAAGCCAAAAATTATTTTACAAACTTTTTTTATAAATTTCTAATGTAGTAAGTAATAATTGGTAAGTAAAAAGTGGTATTAGTGCTAGGCCCCGATGAAAACTAGTAAAAATTTGTTATATCAATTGTTTGTAAAAATATTATAAAATAATTTGTAACTGTAGTATTATTTAATTTTCTTTTTTGAGGATAATATGTTACAGTATAATTTATTTGATTGGAGGGGACAGAATAAAATAACAAGAAGGTATAATCTAATATTCAAATGAGGATTATTAAAGGTTACAAAATTCTGCCTTAAGGTAGCCCATTTCTATGCAAGCGTGTGCCTATCCACATTGGGGTTAGCTTCTTGGAAACAGTTCCTAATTTTCACCCTTGAAATTTCCAGAAGCTTGAATGCGGGATTTCAGAACAATTAATTGGAATTTTTTTTTTGTTAATTAGTTAATTAGGTTGTGTTTATTTTGATGAAAAAAAAAATATATGTGTTTAACTGCGTTCATGAAAATATTCTAGAATTTTTTTTTCAAATATATGACTTGTACAAAAGAAGAAGGAGATCTTAGTACTCCAAAATCAAACCAATCCCATAAAATCACTAAAAACATTAGCTCGAATCAAACCTCATTGATCAAACCAAAACTAAGAAATCACAAAATCGACTGAAATCAAACCCAATAAATAACTAAACCAATTATCCAAATTCATAGAGTCGATCTCCATCTCGATCATGTATGCGGTGGTTGAATGATCTACAATGCCTAAAAAACTTGCCATGTTACCACCATGAGCCCCCTAGAGCCACTATCAACTAAGTTAAGTGAGAGAGGTTAGATCTTGACTGGGTCAGAGAGAGAGAGAGAGAGAGAGAGAGAGAGAGAGAGAGAGAGAGAGAGAGAGAGAGAGAGAGAGAGAGAGAGAGAGAGAGTGTCTCATTCCAAATTAGAGGGAATATGAGTGTAATAACAAAATCTTAGGAGAATGAGGTCAGTGCAATTTTCCCTCATAATAAATACTTATTAATAATTACCACAATGATCAATTTTCATTTACAAAAAAAAAAAAAAAAAGATCCTATAAATACATTCATCAAACTTTCTCATATATTACGCAAGGTATTGACTAGTAACATATGACATAATATTCTTTTATCTTCCTCTTCTTATATATAATTTTAAACTTCTTCTAATGTTGTAACATAAATATTTGAAAGTTCATATTTTTCACGTCTCTCTCCCCTACTATTGATCTATCTTTAAAAAAAATCACCACCTTTTTAGAAAAGTTACTTATTACTACAAAAATTCTCATTAAATAGGATTTGATTTCTTCAAACAAATTTTAATTTAATTAGGTAAGTTCTATTTTATAAATTAGTAAAGGACCTACACAATGCATGGATAATGCTTTAAATTGTCATGTGAAAGATTAAATAAAATGTTTAAAATGTGTTAAAGAAATAACAAGAAGTAATGTTGGGAAAACATGAATAGGTTTTTATTGAATTAAAATAATAAGAAATTAAGGGGATAAATAATTTTTTTTAATCTCAAGAGAATAGAGAAATAGAGTATGTAATAGGAATTAGTTGAAGTAACGAAATCATCATGAAAAGTGAAGAGCAATTAAAGGATTAAAGAATAACATAGGAGTATTGTAATTTAAATAATGATAAAAGCATTTTAATCTATTCCATATTATTGATGTTTATTATATGGTGTAATCGTGCCACATGGTAGAACCTCATGGTCTCCCATGTGAGATTTTTGCTTTCTTATTTAAAAAACATAGCCATATATATATTAGTGCACACCTATAAATAATTAATATGTGCATTTAACTATGGACACGTTCAATGAACTAATATTTTGACATATATGTAATCTTTGTTGAGGTAGAAGCCTAAATTAAGAATGTGTCACTTGGCAGAACCTCATGCATTTTTACATGTAATCTTTGCTTTTATATCCACTAATGTATAATCTCATGCATATACACGAGTACAATTAAAACAGTCACAATTACACAATTCAAATTATACATTTTTTTGAGAAGATGTTTAAATTATATATATATATATTAGCTTACACTTTTTATAAATCATACATTTCTAAAATATGTAATGGTTTCTCATTTTATAAATATATATATATATATATATATAATTTAGACTCTTCAGTTTTTGCATCTAATAATTCACTTACAACAAAAATTAAAAAATTAAAAAGACATATGGACACCAATTGAAATCCAATTTAGAATCTAATTGGATTTGGATACTTCAATTTTTACACTAAATAATTCACTTGGAAAAAAAATTAAAAATTAGATGGGACATATGATGTAAAATTGAGAATCCAATTGAAATTTCTTTGAGTTTTGACTTTTAATATATATATTGATTGATTGATTTTCTAATTTGACTTATGTTTTTTTAATTCTTATTAACTTTTTGTTGACTCTATAAAGTTGTCACCACTTTTTAAAACCCAAAATTTTCCACATTATCATTCAAATATATGTTTTTTTTAATAAAAAAATTTAATTTTTAGAGTTACAAATAATCATAAAATAATTCATAGCCTTTTTGGATTAAGCAACCAAATACTAAATTCTCATTAAATTATAATTGATATTCTTTAACAAATAAAATTTACCTTTTTCCAAATTATCATTGTAATATATATATATATATATATAGTTTTTATTCCTCTTTTTGGATAAAACAACCCATCTCTATGAAAATTATCACATAGTTAGAGTTGATATTCTCTAAACAAATTCTAAATAAATTAGGAAAGTTCTATTAAAAAAAACGCTATTTTAATTATTGTTATTAATCTGATCAAAACTTGATAAAAGTTTCATTTATAGAAAAAAAATATTTATCAAGAGTTTCAAAATGATTTGTTTCATTACTTATTTTAAGTAATTTTATAATCTATTATTATATTTTGTTCAATATTTATTATTTCATTATAATTATTCATGCATGCTTGCCCTATATGACTTGGTCATTTTTCTTTTGTCAATTGTCATGTAACTTAAAATTATTTTATTTCATTATCTATTTTTATTCAAAATTTATTTTATTATTGAAATATTTTATATCATGTAACTTAAAATATTTTATATTTTATATTTTACATAACACTAGTTATAATAAGTTGGTAGAATAGAATTATAATAAGTTGGTAGAATGGAATAACTGTCAAGGTGATCATCCTATCAAAATCCATAAGCAATGAAATATTAAATACCCAAAAATTGCATCATTCTTTTTTACTAAATAAAAAATAAATAAAAATAATAAAAAAAAGACTTTGAAGTTGAAGCCTTGTAGGCGTCAAACACAATTTTGTATACTCTCAAAAAACAACGACCTAAGAGTTAGCAAGACCAAACAAATTTAAAGGCGCTCCTAGTAAATATAATCAAGAATTATTTTTTTATATACCAAATTGTCAACGCAAGAAATAAAATGCATAGATGACTTCGGCATAAAATTGAAATGATTTTGTTTCATTTATATTGCCAACCCTGGCAATTCTTTATGCTTCTATGCTTGTGAACAAGCTAGATAATCTCGTCATGCATGTTCTGACCAATTATTTATTATTACACAAGTCTTCCTAAAAGTAGCTATACTTTAATTGAAAAAGATACGTATACCTTTTTTTATGAAAAAGCAGGGCCAAAGTTGCAATCTCCTTTGTTTATCAACGTAAGGGCGGCCAAGACCACAATAATGTTTTGTTTGGACGGTGTGTTTGGGATCCATTTTTTTAATGTTATGCAACTTTACACATGCGCTGTGCTTACATAATATCAATTTGTGACATGGTACCAAACAATATAGAGAATATTTAGTTTACATATGCATACAAGAATTAGGCACACCATTTGGATTTTAGTAATAATTTTTATGGATCTTGAACACTTTTGCCCTATGCCAGGCTTTGCATTGTATCATCAAGACCCATTTATGTGGTTTAATAACTCATTGATGAGCCACCTTGGCCTTGGCAAGGCCACCATCTTAATGCAATTCCTGAAAACTATCAATTTCTGAAGTCTATACCATGTTACACAACTGGCTTCTGATCCTCACACATGGACCATTTTTGTTTTGGTTATTGCTTGCATATTAAATAGATATGATTATCTATGAATTAATGTTGCAAGTTAACAATGAAATCTATCAACAACTTTCTACACCAACTTAAGAAATAATGATCTATATTGATTCTCACATTAGAGGGACTACCTAATTTTGAATGTCATCATCATCATTAGGAAGATGGTCCAAGCAGTTATCCTCATCAAAAGTGAGTCATTCAGTCATAGGCTCACACCATCAAATTCTGGTTACACTACCAAATTCACATAATTAATCATTAGAAAGATTAAGCAATCCTTAAACCACTAAAGCAACACCGTTATTCCCAACTAATATTCCAATTGGAAACTAAAATTTAGTAAGATGGATTCATGGGGCACGTAAATTTGGGACCCCTTGTGCTGGCCAATTTTGACTTCAAAATATGGAATATGAGTATTCTTGTATTACAGAAGATTCCACCATTTTCCGCTTACATGAGCCTTCAATATCATTATCGCCATGATTATCATGATAAAAATATACTTATCAGACTAATACAGAACCTAACCAATTAGAACCCACTTGCCTTTTCAAATTTTCTTCTTCTAATTCATTGCTTTAGTAGAATTGAAACTAAATTCAAAAGGTAATCTTCCGCTTATTGAAGATATCATACTAGATAACAGACTCATCTATACTAAGGCAATACTGTAAAGTAGAAAAATAATATGCAAAGGTTACAGAATATCCTTTAATGTTTAGAATCTCCTTCAGGCAATCAGGGGGTCCAGCTCCCACACTAGAGCCTCTCGAGCCACGATGCACCTCAAATTAGTTTGGATGTATTAAAGAGCAATCCCTTTAGTGGATATCACTTTAAACAAAGCAAAAAGGCAAACTTTCATCCCTGTATATTTACCTTTAATCTATTCCTATTCCCTAAATATTTAGTTCAGTAAACATGTGGCTTAAAGAAACTCACACTAACATGAATTTTGATGTATACACTGCACACTCAAACCTCAAATAATTTTGAAGTTTGACAATCCAAAATATTGGAAAGATCAAGGTCCTTTGGTCACAACTCCTAAGGGTAGTACAGTCTTCTGGCATGAACACAAGAAAACTTAATCCTTGAACTATTAAAATCCCCCTGGGGAAAATATCACTGTCATACAACATTATACTAAGGAAAGGAATTACAACCCCACAAAACTACTTACACAGCCTTCTTACAAAAAGAAACTGTTCAAAAAGTCTGGTTTCTTCTTTCTGAAAGTGGAGATATAATAAAAGTTGTAGTCTAGGATAATTTTTCTAAATTTCAAATAGTGCATTGTTTCACTAAAGGTGTATTAGTCTATTAAGGCATGTGACAGATCAGTCAGTAGGACCATTGCATTTGTGGCCAACTCACCAATATATTAACATATAAGTGGCCTTTTGTCAGTTCTTGCCTACTTTAGCAACAAAACCATCAAGCGATTAATACAGATATCTAATCATCCACAGACTCAACTGCAAGCCACGAGAATTTTTTTGAACAGCAATAAGCTAGCATCCAGAATTTTCAATTGAAAGCTACAAAGAATTTCAGACGGCAACACAGAAGTTGATCTATCTTTTGTAGTTTGGGCATGACAAAGTTTCTTCATGTTATTTCACCTTAGATTCAAGTATCCCAGCATGCATAATGGAGACTGGACCTGATATATCAGAAGCCATTTCTTACAGTATGTTTCCTAACATTCACTCTTTACATCATCACATGGTTTCCACTTTGTGTTTCCTTCATATTTGTAAAATAAGATCACTGATATTTTCGTTTTTTTGCTAAGTTGATATGTCTGCCTAGAGTAGACTTAACTATTTTGTAATGATTGGCTTACTGTAATCCAGAAGTTGATTTCTGGATTATTGACATTATATGAATCTCTAGGAATCATGGGTATTGATACGGCTTGGACAGTTGGAAACATGTCTGATACATATCCATGAATTGAAAAAATAAATCTTAGAGTAGGTTACTTCTGTGACATGGTAGGATGCTTTGGCGATATGGCTGGGACATGGTTGAGACACATTTGAGGTGAAAATATATGAGAGAATGAAGTATCAGTTGAGCTATAGCTTAGTTATAGATAATAGTTTCTTTGTACTTTAAATACATGCTTCTTTCCCATCTCTTGTTGCTCATTTATTAGTTTTAGATGTGTTCTATAATCTTTTGGTGCCTGATTTTTTATCTTCTAAATGAAAATTTAATTTCTTATATAAACATAAATGTATATTTATTGATTAATTAATTAAAATATCCTGGTTGTTTTTCAAGAATTGTTATTTATCCGTATCATCTCACATGTGCGTTTCTTGTTAGCATATTTGATTAGTTTTTTTTTTTTTTTTTATATATTTGATTAGTTAAACATCTACGAAACAGCGTTTTAGCGATACAAGTTTATAAGACTCTGTTGCTCAATAGGAAAATATTAACTGTGCAATATCAAAATTATCTTACATACAAGCAGAATTTGAAGTAAATTGTTGTTCTTTTGCAACAAACAGAATTCTATAAACCAGATGTTCCTTCAATTGTGCGGTTAAGTTTTTAGCTTGTTCATCTTTTCCTTCTAAAGTATCAATATATTGTATATTGTGGCCTTTTCTACTCTCTTTTCCACCAGTATACAACTTTTCTTCCTTTTTGATAGAAACTAGTTCAATATCTACGGCTGTATTACTCCTTTAGCACAAAATACATTTAAAGGGTTACACTGGATCAGAATTTTGATACTTGTATGCCAGTCTTAAATTTTCAAGACTATAGAAATGATTAGAAAATGTTGTCTCATTCTTGAAATGCAAAATAATTAAAGTAAATTTCAGAGGCAAGCAATGGTTTATCCATTAGGCAAGACTCTCATAAATTCTTCCTTAACTTGCCATGAATCATCTTTAAGATTGCCTGATTTGCTTTGTTACAACAAAGCCTATTCTAACTCAATATTGCATCTCACATGTACATACTGGCCACAATTTATAATATAAAAAAAAAAAAAAAAAAAACAAACAAACAAACAAACACAAACATATGCACATGCATACACAAGTAAATAGAACCATAACTACAAAACATATATACTTAAAGTCCGTTTAGAAATAACTTATTTAGCTGAAACTGAAAACTTTTTGCTGAAAGTGTACTAAAGTATGCTTGTATCTTAAAAAAAAAAAAAAAAATGAAAATGTGAGAAAAGGTGGGAAAAAGTGAGGTTTTAAAAAGCTGTACACGAAAACTAAAAAAAGCTAAAAGCTGAGCTTTTAATCTCATGCCAAACACACTCTTATCATCCAAATATGTACTAAAAAAACTACATGTTTTTAATTGAAGGACAAAAGCTTTGCAAGAGACTAAAAGCAACAGCCATCTCAGAACAAATATCCACATACCTTTATATTCCAATTTCAGTCAACCACCCAAGAAACTAATCTCGAATATTTACAATTAAGACACTATTGAGGAATAACTATTTCCTGTAATAAACTAAATAGCTATTTCACATAGATAATCATTCTATTACATGATCTATTACAGCATACCAAACGTGTCCTAAGTAATGTAGGAGTATAATGCATTACAAGGAAGATGACAGCCTGGCACAAGGCCAGCCAAGCCAAAGGGTTCATTTCACATATGTTATAGGCACATTGTTATTGTAGTTAAATCCCCAATAAACAATATGGCATAAGTGAATTGAACCCTTAGGCTTGGCTGGCCTTGTGCCATGTCACTCTTTCATGCCATGTCACCATGCCACATCATCATCATCATCCTTGTAATGCATTAGACTCCTACATCATAAAGAACCCAAAAGTTATTGTGCAACAACCTTTCCCTTAAAGTAAATAGGAATATGCAAATAGACAAGTGCCTTTTCAGCAATGTTGTGTGACTTCAGTACCATCACAAACTGGCACTCTAGGAAAGTGACAATTTTGGACAAAGAGACAAATATAGGATATTTTTCCTATCAAGAAAATTTTCTCAGAATATGCATGCATAAATGTATATTTTGGTGATATTCCTCTAACTGTTGAACTTATCAATTTCATTAAGAGGCACAACCAAAGATGACCTGTGTGTGTTTGAAATAGCATCTTTTAACATGTATTGATGAAATTACACACAGACCTGCCCAGATTTCTAAAATAAGTTCTTTTAAAGTCATTCACATGACTGAGACATGATCAACTAGTTTTAAACACACATTGGTTGGAACAAAGTTGTCTCCTTTAATCCAAATAAAGCGTATAATTGTAGAGAAAATAATATTACAAAAATAGAGTAAGGAGATGAGGGAAAAGGAGAATATGATATTTTATGGACATCATATATATATATGTCATGCAAAATATAATGTAAACTGAGAAAGTGTAGTCAATTCGAGATGACAAATCTCCTGAACTTAACAGAGGAAATAGACATTATTTGTTAATTTTCAGCTTAATTCTCTCATTAATGCATTCAATGTACATAAATTGTCAAGGATGAGATAACCTCATCAACAAATCCTAAAACATAGGAACTAATCCTATCCCAAAACATAGGAATTAAATTGAATACAAATAGATAACAATAATAATCTATCTAGGAAGATTTATTCTATTTCTAAACTAAATTCAAATAATTTATCCAATACCTAGGTCATAACATGGTCTATCCCTAAATCAACTGCAGATGGAAGAATTTGTCAGGCTGATGAAATAACAAGACAAGCAGAAATGGTGATTTCAGATGACGAAAAGCAGCTTCAAAAAGGTGAAAAAATTGAGGCTGTAGAAGAAGCAGGAATAGAGATAACAGAAGTGGAAGAGATAAACAAAAGGGCAATACCAGGTGACAAAAACCATGACACAGTAAATGTTACAGGAACTAGTTCACAGATGGCAAAGACTGAAGAAGAAAACCTCAACATTGAAGGGCATGAAACTTTAAAGGATGAGAGAGTCCATGATCAACATGTTGAAGTAATTTCAAATCAACAGGCTTCCATTGAAGAAATCCCACAAAGTACAGAGAAAGAGATGAAGGATGCACAGAAAGAAGAGGAAAGAGAGAGAGTGGTGGACAAAGATACTTTGGTAGAATCAAGTGAAGAAGTTATCAGCATACTAGAGGCAACTGTGGTTCAAACTAGTAAAGCTTCAGTTCATACCAAAGATTTGACAGTCAACAACTTAAACAAGGATGTTGAAACAGTGACAGACCTATGTACCAAAGATGAAACTATAGACAAATCCTCTACCGCTGACACCACACTCTTCCAAGAAGGGCTTGGAGAAACAAAATTGAAAGGAGTAGAGTACAAGGAAACTGAGAAGTACTCTGATTTGGTGGCTGAGGAAAAGGGTCCTGAAACAATTAGGCCTAGTGAAGAGATAGGAAATAAGGACAAGAAAGATAAGGTCATGTATGATAGAATTGAAGATGCCTCCTTTTCAACTAAAGAAGAAATTCCAAACATTCAGAATGATGAAGGCACAACCTTGGATATTGGAGATGGAGATAAGGACAAGCCTGAAAAGTCATCTGTCATCCCAGAACAATGCAGGGCAAGCCAACAAGAAGATGGACCAGAAGTAGGGGAGAAGATAAAAGATGCCTGCAGCACTGAATGCGAAGAGAAAAAACAAGATGCAACTGAATTAAACAAGCAAGAGAAAGATGTAACTTCAGTTGAAGATGAGATGCAAAATAAGAACAGGTTAGATACCTCCTTTGTCACAGAAGAGACGAGCCAGCAGGAAGTAGACAATTCTGAGATATTCAAAGTAGACCCCAAAATTGGGTTAGAGAATATTGTCATGGAGAGTACAAAAGAAGTTACAAATCCAAATGAAATCTTTGAGAAATTTGCCCAAGCTGATAGCTCTGCAAGTGAAAACAGTAAGGATGTTGAAAATTATGACAAAAATCCTGATGCTTCCTCCGGGACATGTGAGGATGGTATGCAGAGCAAAGCTGAGGACCTGGATGTGACAGAAGCTTCAGCAGGGGAGACAAGAGAGAAGGAAGGGTTTACAGTCATGGTGAATGAAGATAACATCAGCAAAACAGATTTCATTAAGGCCATGAAGCTTAGCAAATTGGAATCAAAAGAGCACGAGGGAGGCCCTGAGCATAATTTATTGCAGCAAAATGAACCAGAAAAGAAGGAGCTTGAAAGACCCTCAAATAAGATTTCTGAGGAGATTGAAACAGGAGCTTCAAGGGAAAACACTGAATTCGAAAATCCAGAAGATAGCTTCAAGGAAAAAAGGCAGGATGACAAATCAACTGCTACTTATGATACCACTAGTGTTGAAATTCCTGGGCAAAAGGTTAGATGATATTCTTTCTTCTTCTTTTTTTTTTTTTTTTTTTTTCTTTTTTTCCAATTAAAAAGTTTAGATGTTATTCTCCAATTTTTTTGATTAGAACATATATCCTGGTTTTGAAAATCTATTTTTATGTTGCTGAGGTAAACAGTTTTTTTCATAAATACTGAAGATTTCATTGATTCTTTATTTCTGATGCAGAATCCCCCATTGATTGATTCAAATGAGAAGACTGAAAGTTCAGAAGCTGAAATTCCAAACAACAATGCCAACAATTTACATGTTACACATTCATTGGTTGAAGAGACAGGACAAGTGCAAGGCAAAAGGATTGATGAAGTCTTCGAATTTGAACCTGAAGAAGAAATACAAAAGTTAACTTGTACCTCTACGGATGAGGAAAATCAAGCAGCAAATGCGTCTGAAGCATACAAAAGCACAGAGGGCACAGTAATAGAGCATTCATCTGCAGAAGGGACTGTAAGAATGGAAACAAACATTACTGAGAAACTTGAAACAGTTTATGGATTGGAATCTGATGAGAAGTTAGAGGTCAGTGATGCTCAGGCTAACATACCAGAGGTGACACATAAGGAAGAAGCTATTGTTACAGGTATACATAAAATTACAAAAAGTCAGTAGTTTCAATTCAAAACCTCAACCAAAATTTTCCCTTTTACATAATTCATGCTCATCTTACTAGTAATTAAAACAAACTTTAAAAGTTCAAACAAAACAGGGAAATGTATTATGAGCTTTTGGTTGCAGTAGGTAGGAGCCCTGTAGACAGGTACTGAACACTAAAAAAGACATTTCTAATATAGGGACTCAATCACTAAGTAAGTCATACTTAGAGTCAATCACATATATTCTTTTTTTGTCATTCTATTCTATTCAAAGTTATACTCTGCATTACTTCCTTAATTGGCATGTCCTTTTTTAGAACTTTCATTAATGTTATTTTCTTCTTCTTCTTCTTCTTCTACCTTTTTTTGTTATCTCAACTTAAATTAACTCACTTTTTTTTATTGGTGCATTAATCTCTCTCCTCCAAACATGACCAAATCATCTCAAGCAACTCTTCCTCATCTTTTTATCAATAAGGGTCCCCTATCTTTAAGCGAATTTACTCATTTCGAATGCTATCTTTCTGTGTATATCCACTTATATAATCTTAACATTCTCATATTGAGTACACTCATTTTATGAATATGTCACTTCTTAACAGTCTAACATTTAGTACATAGAGCATAATTGGTCTTATAGCAGTCTTATAAATTGCCCCTTTAACTTAATAGTCATTCTACAATTATATAATACTCTTGATGCATTTTTCTACTTCATCCACCTTACTCTTATCCTAAAATTCACATAATCTTCAATCTCTCCATCTTTATGAATCACAATTTACCCCCTTTGGTTTGGCACTTTCACAATCTAGTCCAAAATATTTCAATTGCTAATATTACTACTAAAGTTTGGATTTGAAACTGTTAGTTTTCCATCCAAACTAACAGATTTTACATTTTGTGGCCATTTCCTTCAATTTTCTCACCCTTCTTCTTCACTGGAATTCTTCTTCTTAAAAGGAAAAACGAATTACACCAAATATATGACCATCACCATTAGAGATCAAAGAAAATTCCATTTAATACAAATTACACCAAATCCATGATCATCATTAACAAAACTAATGCATGATAACAAGCAAGTAGCTACTGTTCTAGAAAGCTCACGGGCTCATCAACACTTCAGTATGGCCAGAAATTTCTATAACTGCTAACAAAGTCAAATATTTGACTACAGCCAACATATATGTATACTCCAATGAGTTTATAGGAAATGATGAACCTCAAACATCCAATGCAGGTAATGACATTGAAGAAGGCTCACTTGAAAATGACAGAACTAAAGTCGCCCACTCTGTATATACTGGAGACAAGACTGTTGAGCAAAGCTTACCAGTAAGAAGCCTTATGGAACCAGCACCAACATTAAGCAGTGAAGATGAGAGGAGTAATATAATACTGGAAGAGGTTTGACTGCAATGTAGAACTTATAATTAAATGAATGTGTATGCACATGGATACGTATGTGTTAGAATTATTATTAAATGATTAAATTTACCATTTCCTTGTAACTTAAGCTTTTGGAACATTCGGTAATTTATCATGGTATTAAAGCAAGAGATTCTAAGTTTGATCCCCGTCTCTACTCTACCTCCCATTTAACATGTTAAGAATCTCAAGCGTTGGAGCTCACTTATTAAGGGGGAGTTTAGGCCCACATGTGAGGTGGAGGTGTTAGAATTATTATTAAATGATTAAATTCACAATTTCCTAATAGTTTAAGCTTTTAGGACATTTAGTAATTTATCAATATATATGTACATGCATGCACACTTCTATATATATGTGTCTATTTATTCACACAAAAATTATCATTTTCTGTAGTTTTATTCTATTCAGCTCATTTTCATTCTGAAGCCTCATCTGTTAAAATAGGTGCACGATGGGCATAAGATTCCAGTTCCAGGTAGTGGGGATGTCAATAAAGAACAGATTTTTGAAGCCAATGCTACATTTTTCACACCAAAACCAATTGAAAAGGAAACAACAAAGATATACCAAGACAGTGAAAAGGAAACAAAAATTTCAAGAGAGGAGGGTGGCAGTTTAGAGATAATGAAAGAAGGACAAGTCAATGAACTCTCGCCAGAGTCCACCGGAAAAGGTCCAATTCAGGACTTCGAAGTAGATGAAAAGGAAGCCTACAAAGATGAGGTTAGCTTTTATCAAAATTACATGGCTTAATTGTTTTTTTTTTTTTTTTTTTTTTTCCAAACTTTAACTTGCATGGGATATACTTAATTTGACAGATTTTAGAGAAGTCACAGCCTGCCAGAGCAGGTGGGAGCATTGCACATGAGACAAATCATGATGAAAGCCCAGAAGAAATTCTTCAGGCTTCATTGGCAAAACAAGAGGAAGGTCTCCAGGGAGAAGTTGAGCACCTGGTTTCTACAGAAGCTTCAGCAGAGAATGGAGACGAGGACACATCTTCTGTCAAAGTGACTGAGGACAACAATGACAATAACAATATCGGGCTAGCTGAAGCTACAGAAAACAGTGCAAAGGTAACTCCACAAGGGGAAGAAGATTCAGAAGAGGGACTGCAGATAGATGAAACAGCAAGCATTGTAGTTGAAAGCCCAGAAAATATTCTCATTGCTTCATTAGTGAAACAAAGGGAAGATCTGCAAGAAGAAGGTGAAAAACTGGATTCAACTGAAGCTTCAATAAAGAACAATGATGAGGAAACATATTCCATCAAAATGGCTGAAGAGAATGATGAAAATAACAAGCAAGCTGAAACAACAGAAGCCAGTGTAAAGGTAACACCAAAAGGTGAAGAAGATTCAGAACATGCTTTACAGCATGATGAACCCCAAGAGACAAAACATGAGTTTGAAAGCCCTGGAGAAGTTCTTGATACTTCATTGGTGAACCCAGGGAAAGGCTTACAGGGAGAAAGTACAAACCTGGCCCAAGCAGAAACTTCACAAGAGAAAAGAGATGAAGGCATATCTTCTGTCAAAGTTGTTGTGGACAATGACAGGCTAGCTGAGACTACAGAGAACAGAGCAAAGGCAACACCAGAAGGTGAAGAAGATTCAGATCAAATTTTACAAAAAGATGAACCAGGAGAGGGCATTACACGTGAGACAAATAATGGAGCCGAAATCCCAGAGAATATTTCTGGTCCTACATTGGTGACACAGGAGGAAGGCCTGCACGGAGAATCTGAAAACCTGGCTCCAACAGAAGCCGCAATAGAGAAAAGAGATGAGGACACATCTTACATCAAAGTAACTGAGGACAACGATGACAATGAACAAGCTGAAGATACAAAAAACAGTGAAAAGGTAACACCAGAAGGTGGAGAAGATTCAGAGAAAATACTACAGATAGATGAACCAGGACAGAGCATTGTAGGCATGGAAAATCGCGATGTTGACAGCCCTGAAGGTGAAGAAGATTCAGAACATGCTTTACAGCATGATGAACCACGAGAGACAAATCATGAGTTTGAAAGCCCTGGAGAAGTTCTTGATACTTCATTGGTAGGGAAAGGTTTGCAGGGAGAAAGTACGAACCTGGCTCCAGCAGAAACTTCACAAGAGAAAAGAGACGAAGGCATATCTTCTGTCAAAATTGTTGTGGACAATGACAGGCTAGTTGAGACTACAGAGAACAGTGCAAAGGCAACACCAGAAGGTGAAGAAGATTCAGATCAAATTTTACAGAAAGATGAACCAGCAGAGGGAATTACACGTGAGACAAATAATGGAGCCGTTTCTGATCCTACATTGGTGAAACAGGAGGAAGGCCTACAGGAAGAATCTGAAAACCTAGCTCCAAGAACAGAAGTTGCAATAGATAAAAGAGAAGAGGAATCTTACATCAAAGTAACTGAGGACAACGCTGACAATGAACAAGCTGAAGTTACAGAAAACAGCGAAAAGGTAACACCAGAAGGTGGAGAAGATTCAGAGAAAATACTACAGACAGATGAACCAGGACAGAGCATTGTAGGCATGGAAAATCGCAATGTTGACAGCCCTGAAGGTGAAGAAGATTCAGAACAAGCTTTACAGCATTACGAACCACGAGAGACAAATCATGAGTTTGAAAGCCCAAGAGAAATTCTTGATACTTCATTGGTGAACCCAGGGAAAGGTTTGCAGGGAGAAAGTACGAACCTGGCTCAAGCAGAAACTTCAAAAGAGAAAAGAGATGAAGCCATTACTTCTGTCAAAGTTGCTGTGGACAATGATGACAATGACAAGCTAGCTGAGGCTATGGAGAACAGTGCAAAGGCAACACCAAAAGGTGAAGAAAATTTAGAACAAATTTTACAAAAATATGAGCCAGGAGAGGGCATTACACATGAGACAAATAATGGAGTCGAAGTCCTAGAAACTACTTCTGATCCTCAATTGGTGAAACAGGAGGAAGGCCTAGAGGGAGAATCTGAAAACCTGGCTCCAACAGAAGCTGCAATAGAGGAAAGAGATGAGGATACATCTTACATCAAAGTGGTTGAGGACAACAATGACAATGGACAAGCTGAAGCTATAGAAAACAGTGAAAAGGAAACACCAGAAGGTGGAGAAGATTCAGAGAAAATACTACAGATAAATGAACCAGGACAAAACATTGTAGGCATGGAAAATCGCAATGTTGACAGCCCTGAAAATAATCTTGATACTTTGTTCATGAAACAAGAGGAAGTTCTACAGGGAGAAGGTTATAACTCGGTTCCAACAAAAACTTCAATAGAGAATAGTGATGAGGACACATTTTCCGTCAAAGTGGCTGAAAAAAATGATGAGAATAATAGACTAGCTGAGACTATGGAAGATAGTGTGAAGGTCACACCAAAAGGTGAAGAAAATTCAGAGCAGGTCTTGCAGAAAGATGACCCACAAGAGAAATATCACAATGTTGAAAGCCCAGACAATATTCTTGATAAATCATTGTTGAATCTAGAGGAAGACCTCCATGTAGATGGCAAGGACTTAGCTCCAACAGAAGCTTCAATAGAGAATAAAGATGAGGACTCATCTCTTGTCAAAGTGGCTGAACACAAAGATGGCAATAATATGCAAGATGAGGCCAGAGAAAACAATGCCGATGGAACACCAAAAGGTGAAGAAGATTCAGAACATGTTTTACAGAAAGATGCAGTTGATGAGAGCATCGCATGTGAGACAGATCATGAAGTTGAAAAACATGAAAAAGCTCTTAATACTCCACTAGCAAAACAAGAGGAATGTCCACAGGGACAAGATGAGAACATGATTCCAACAGAAGCTTCAATAGAGAAAAGAGATGGGGAAATATCTTCTACGAAAATAGCTGAAGGCAATGATGGCATTAACGGGGTTGCTGAGGCTGAAGGCAATAGTGTGAAGGAAACAGCAAAAGGTGGAGAAGAGTTGGAACCGGTCTTCCAGAGAGATGCAAATGATAAGCTTGAACAAGTTCTAGATGTAACACCTGAAGAAATGGAGGCAGAATCTTCAAGTGAAAATATGAAAAAGACTACCTGCATGAAAGAGGAAGGAATCATTCAGAACCTTGAAGAAACTTCAGAAAGAGAAAAGAGAGAAGAAACAGAAACTACTGATGATAAAAAAGAAAAAGAAGCTGCAAGAGAAAAGGTAAATACTATAATAAAATCTTTGTAGTTGAGAAATTTTCACTTATCCCAAAAGTTTAAACTATTAGGAAAAAGGTAAATTTAACCATTCACCCAATATTCAAACTCTCCTCGTCTCATATGGGCTCAGACTCCCTCTAAATAAGTGGGGTCAAACACATAGGATTTTTAACTTTTTAGATGGGACAGAGAGGAGATATGCTTCAAAATTAGGACCACCACTTTAACACCATGACAAATTACTAATTCTCCCAAAAGTATAAGTTGTTAGGAAAGAGTAAATTTGATTATTTTACCTTTATTCTAACAAAAGTCAAATCTCATTTATATTTGGTTATAATGTGACAAGTTGTTTTCCCACAGAGATTAAGTTGACCACTAAGCTGGAGGAAACAAAAGAATGAGTCATAGGGGGATACGAAAAAAAAACAAAAGGCACAATTGTGCTATAGAGTCACCATATGTTCAGCACTTAACATGTTTTTATTTTATTTTGTTTTCCCGTTTTAAACAATATGCATTTTCTTCAAAGTGTGTTGCTACTACAAAATTTTTATGCAGATTAGAACTCCCACTGCCCAGTTGTTAGGAGAATAGAGAATTGATAGTTTGCAAAAGAAACCTAAAATTCACCCAAAACCAAGGAAACTGAGTTCCTTATATTTACTATGGGGGTACTATCAAAACATATTCCAATTATTTCAATCTTGTGCATTACTGTCAAGTATCAACTAATACATCCTTAATTTAATATCAAAGGTACACTCTACTGATTTCTTTTCTATCAAAACAATGGAGTCTAATTCAAAACTTCATTTGCAATGTAGACATTTGATGCTACTACTAGTATCGACAAAGGAAATAGGGAACTGATATTAGAGGAAATTGACAGTGTTAAGGACCAGTCTCCAGAATTCAATGAGAAAGAAACAACTGAAGAGAACTCCAAAGATCAACAGGTTCTACTTAGATAAAAATTTCAAGTTTAAAAGAAATTAAATTCATCGTTGTGCTCTTCTCTAATTACCAAACCTTTCTCCCTTCCCTTTCTTTTCATTAGGAATGTAGGGGGTTAGGGACAACAGCTTCAAGTATAGAAGAAGAAAAACCAAACTTAGAGGAGCCAGGCATTGCAGAACTCTCTTCTTCATCAGTTGGAGAGGTAATTGTAAAGGAGTTAAAAGAAGAGGTCAGCTTGTACACAGAATCTGAATTGGTTTCCAAATCTACCATTTTGTGTCTATTCTCAGTTTCTGACTTTCAATTTTATTTGTTCAACAGGTCAAAGGCCCAAATTTGGAGTTCATAGAGCAGATTGGAGCAAAAGATTTGACAGAGGAATCAAAATCTGGGACCTTACAGGACAGTGAAGAGCAGAATAAAAACTTCAGTACTTTGATTATTGCAGAAACCTCTTCTTTTGTGCCTGATATATTTGAGAAAATGATCAAAGAACAAATCCTGAAGCAAGAAGAACACACAAATAATGACTTTGACTCTGCATCTGTCATAATTCTTAGTGAAGAAACCAGCTTGAAAGAAGCCAAACCAGAAAATAATGAGCAAGTCAAAAGCTCTGATATTGCTACTGAAGGGCCAGCAACAACTGAAACAGACAGATCTAACTTAAACAATGTAGATATTGATGTCCAACCACAGAAGATTTCCAGCTCAGAAGAGAATAGGAACAAGGGGATTTTGACCGTAGCAGAAGGAGGTGGAGAAAAAAATGAGCATCAAATGGAGGATAAAGCTCCTACGACAGGAATTGGCCATGAAGTAGAAGTGACCACTGCTGAGAAACCTTTAGATAGCATATCAGAAGATAGCGTTCAAGATTCTTATATGACGCCTTTGAAAGACCATGAGCCCATGATAATTGAATTAAGCAGGATCATAGAAGAGACTCTAGCAAGAGATGAAACCACATATGCAAATGCCAAAACTCCTTCCAGGGTGAAGGAAACAAATGAGAACTTAACGCAAAAGGAAGATGAATCCATTAAATCTAAAGATGTTTCTGAATTGTTCTCTTCGGATGATGGGAAGGAGGGTGTAAATGAAGAAGTCCAAAAGCACAAAGATACAGATTCACATATGCTCCCTAAGATACAGAATGAAAAGAATAGCTGTGATGCAGAAGATGTGGATATCTCAAAGAGGGGAGAAACCAGTGATTCAGCGGATCAAACTGAGGTATGTAAGATTACCTGCTATGATACCATGACAAATTACCACTTGTCCCAAAAGTTTAAGGGGTTAAGAAATGGGGAGATTATTAACAATTATTTAACCCTTATTCTAACAAAATTCATATCTCATTTATATTTGGTTACTTATGTGACAAGTTGTTTCCCCACGTAGATTAAGTTGACCACCAAGCTGGAGGATCTTAAACTAGAGAATGAGTCACTGGGAGATATGAAATCCCCTAAAGGCACAATTATGATATTGACTCACCATATGTTAAACACATCATAGTTTTTTATTTTGTTTTCCTTTTTAAATGTTATGCATTTTATTCAGTGTGTCTAGCTGCTACAAAATATATTTTTTGGATTAGAACTCTCATTGCACAGCTGTTAGGAGCATAGAGAATTGATAGTTTGCAGACGGAAACCTAAAATTCACAAAACAAGGAAAGCAAGTTCCTCATATTTACTATGAGGGTGCTGGCTAAAAATATTCCATTCGTTTCAATCTTGTGCATTACCATCAAGTGTCAACTAATAAATCCTAATTTAACATCACATGTACACTTTACTGATTTTCTTTTCTATCAAAACAATGTAATCTAATTCAAAACTTCATCGGAAATGTAGGTTTTTAATACTGCTAGTGTCAGCAAAGGAAATAGGGAACATATACTAGAGGAAACTAATATTGTTAAGGACCAGTCTCCAGCATTCAATGAGAAAGAAACAACTGAAGAGAACTCCAAAGATGATCAGGTTAGTTAAAAATTTTAAGCTTCATAAAAAATAAATTCATCTCTGTGCTCTTATCTAATTACCAAATCTTGCTCACCTCTCTTCCCCCACCCCCCCTTCTTTTTTTAATTAGGAATCTAGTGGGTTTGAGACAACAGCTTCACATATAGAAACAGAACAACCGAATTTGGAGGAACCAAACATTACAGAACTCTCTTCTTTATCAGTTGGAGAAGTAACAGTAAAGGAAAACTTAAAGGAAGATGAAAGTGATGCTATGAAGTTAAAAGAGGAGGTCAGCTTGTACAAAAAATATGAACTGATTTCCAAAATCTTCCATGTCTACTCTCACTTGTTGACTTACTATTTAATTTGTTCAACAGGTCAAAAGCTCAGATTTGGAGTTCATAGAGCAGATCAGGGTAAAAGAATTGACAGAGGAATCAAAATCAGGGACCTTACAGGACAGTGCAGAGCCAAATAAGAACATAATTTTGACTTCTGCAGAAAACTCTTCCTTTGTGCCTGAGGTATCTGAGAAAGAGACCAAAGAAGAAATCCTGAAGCAAGAAGAACACACTAATAATGATTTTGACTCTGCATCTGTCACAGTTTTGTGTGAAGAAACGGGCTTGAAAGTAGCCAAACCAGAAAATTATGAGCAAGTAAAAAGTTCTGATATTGCTCCTGAAGGGAAGGGTCCAGCAACCATTGAAACAGAAGAAACTAACTTAGACAATGTAGATATTGATGTCCAACCAGAGGAAATTTCTGGCTTAGAAGAGAATAGGATCAAGGAGATTTCAACTGTAGCAGATGAAGGTGGAGAAAAAATTGAGCATCAAATGGAAAAAGAAGAACCTCATAGAGGAATTGACCATGAAGTAGAAGTGTCCACCGCAGAGAAACCCATAGATAGCATATCAGAAGATAGCTCTCAAGATTCTTATGTAATGCCATTGAAAGACCATGAGCCCATAACAATTGTAGTAAGCAAGACAGTAGAAGAGACTCCAGAAAAAGATGTTATCGCAGATGTAAATGCCAAAACTCCTTCCAATGTGCAGGAAACAGATGAGAAGTTAATACAAAAGGAAGATGAACCCCTTAAACCAAAAGATGTTTCTGAATTGTTCTCTTCAGACAATGGGACGGAGGATGCAAATGAAAAAGTCCAAAAGCTCAAGGATGCAGAGTCACAAATGCCCCCAGAGCTACACGGTGAAAAGAATAGCTATGATACAGAAGATTTGGAGATCTCACAGAGGGGAGAAACCAGTGATTTAGCAGATCAAACTGAGGTATCCAAATTGGACACTTTCACACATGAAAATCCATCTAATGAGGCCTCAAAGGATATTGCAATTAGTACGTGTAAAGATAGTGAAAAGGCTACCCTGGAACAAGAGGATTCTGTTCAGAACTTGGAAGTTAGCTTAAAAGGTGATGTACTAGAGAAAGGAACAGCTGAATTGAATGCAGCAGCTCATAGCCACAAATGTGAGCCTACAAACACCAAAGACAATGATCAAATAGCAGAAAAGGTAACAGCAATATAAATTATCTCATTCTAATGACTAAGCAATAACAAATATTTAACTTAAATGGTTTTCATTTTTTAACTCATATATTGTAAGTACTACAGATGAAACCACTGATGGGATGATAACCATGAGACTTGATTTGTCTCACAGTTTCACATAGGAATTGAAGAACACATTCTTTCAATTTATGATATCATTATTCATGATGAACAACCATATTACAAGACTAACTAATGCATCCATATTCTTTTCTTATGTTTCTTTTCTCTTTCTCCATGAAATTCAAATCACTACCAATATATCTTTATTTTATGGTGAACTACATTTAGCTTTTTACTAATATATTGGTCTGGAACAGAATCTAGAATCAGCTGATCTGGGTCAAAAGCCTGATTTTGTCTCTGAATCAACGAACAAAGATCAAAGTGATAATACACTTCCTCAAACCAACAAGAGTCAAACTGAGGAGAACAAAGATGATGTTCAGGAGTGGAATTCGGAATCTGTTGAGCAAAAGAATATAGGCCAAATTGAAGGTGAAACAGAGAGAAAAATGGAAATGGAGCCCAAATTGGAAGCCAAAGATCATATTCATGAATCACAAAAGGCAGAAGACACCATTACTGCTGTCAGTACTACTGAAAAGGTCAGGAGATCAACTCCTATGTAGGCATAATTTTCTTTTACATGAGTGATTTCCTGAGGTTCTATTACTAAAATATGTTGAACAGGTGCATGACGGAGTTAAGAAAGTCAATGGAAGTGAAGACATAAGAGAACATGCGACAGATGGAGATAGTGATGTGAAGGAAATTCATACTGTATCTATGAGAGATGAAATAGCTGAGAAGGTGAGCTTTAACTAGTATAGAATTGTGTGTGTGTGTGTGCGTGCGTGCGCGCATATTTTATTAATCATAATGGGACCTGTATAGCATAGCAAGAAATTTTCATGGGAACCAATTGACTTCAAAGAGAAGAAAGACAGGACTTGCAGAACATGAGCTTCATGTTCAAGTGGATTATATAGAACTGCCCAAAAATGGTATGGGTAAAACTTGTTTAGCTTCAAAGTCAGGCATTTTCAGGTTTAACTTCAACAATTAGACCAGTTATAAGAGAGCAAAGTGGGCATTTCTTGGTAAAACATTATTATGTCCTAACTGATCCTCTGGAACATGAAAAGAAAATGTTATATATCTCACTTACATGCAATTACCATTCATATTAAAATGCACACACCTATGCAGAAATGCAAGGTATTCTTCTCTTTGAGACATTCTGCATCTCTTCAAGATCTCTTGTATGATCAGTAACCTGCATCACACATATCGCAAGTCATGTAGACAGAAATATAAGATTGAATATGGAAAGCACCGTATAAACCATAAGGAAAAAAAATGTTGCTTCTTTTTAATCTTCTGGGGATTGATAAACAGGAAAAAGACTCTGGCCCAGAATCCACTGAATATCTTAAGACAATAGACTCTGAGGAACATACAGAAACAACAAACACAAAGATTGAAGAAGATCCAACAGGAGAGACAGAAACACCTGTTACAAAAGCACCAGAAGAAGAAAAGATACCAGATGAAAGTGGTCTTGAGCCAGCAGATGTGCATAAGGGAGTTGAGGACGTTGATGAAAGTGAAAGCACCAGGGAACAGGCCATTGAAGGAGAGAGCAACTTGAAAGAAATTCATACAATATTAGCTAAAGATGAAATACTTGAGAAGGTGAGATTGAATTAGCAAAGAAATTTTATGTTATACATATCTCATATGTTATTTCATTTTCTTCTTCTGGTGAACATCAACGTGAAACGTTATTTGATAAACAGGAAAAGGACTATGGCCTAGAATCCACTGAATGTCTCAAGGCATCATACTCCAAGGAGCAGACAGAAACTGTAAACACGAATATTGAAGAAGATCCAACAGGGCAGACAAAAGTACTTATTACAGAAGCACCAACAGAAGTAAAGATACCAAATGAAGATGGTCTTGAGCCAGTAGAAGAGCATGAGGGAGTTGAGAAAGTTAATGAAAGTGAAAACATCATAGAACAGGCCAAATATAGAAAGAGCGACTTGAAGGAAACTTATGCAATATTTGCTAGAGATGAAATACTTGAGGAGGTCAGTCTTAAATAGTATAGAAATTCTACGATATAAACACACTACTTATTCTTCTTCCAACTAATATTAATTTCAAATGTTATTTGAGAAACAGGTGAAAGACCCTAGCCCAGATTCCATTGAATATGTTAAGACAACAGATTCTAAGGAACAAGCAGAAATGGTGAACACAAATATTGAAAAAGATCCAATGGGGGAGTTAGAAGCACCTGTTGCAAAAGCACTAGAAGAAGAAAAGATAAAAGATGAAGGTATTCTTAAGCCGACAGATGAGCGTGAGGAAGTAGATAAAACTGATGAAAGTGAAAAAATCAAAGAAGAAGCCACAGATGGAAACAATGGCTTGAAGGAAACTCATGCAATATTTGATAGAGATGAAATACTTGAGGAGGTTAGTTTTAAATAGTATAGAAATTCTACGATATAAACACATTACTTATTCTTCTTCCAACCAATATTAATTTCAAATGTTATTTGAGAAACAGGTGAAACACCGTGGCCCAGATTCCATTGAATATGTTAAGACAATAGATTCTAAGGAACAAATAGAAATGGTGAACACAAATATTGAAAAAGATCCAATGGGGGAGTCAGAAGCACCTGTTGCAAAAGCACCAGAAGAAGAAAAGATACAAGATGAAAGCATTCTTAAGACGACAGATGAGCGTGAGGGAGTTGATAAAACTGATGAAAGTGAAAACATCAAAGAAGAAGCCACAGATGGAGACAGCGGCTTGAAGGAAACTCATGCAATATTTGATAGAGATGAAATACTTGAGGAGGTCAGTTTTAAATAGTATAGAAATTCTACGATATAAACACACTACTTATTCTTCTTCCAACTAATATTAATTTCAAATGTTATTTGAGAAACAGGTGAAAGACCGTGGCCCAGATTCCATTGAATATGTTAAGACAACAGATTCTAACGAACAAATAGAAACGATGAACACAAATATTGAAAAAGATCCAATGGGGGAGTCAGAAGCACCTGTTGCAAAAGCACCAGAAGAAGAAATGATACAAGATAGAGGGATTCTTAAGCCGACAGATGAGCGTGAGGGAGTTGATAAAACTGATGAAAGTGAAAACATCAAAGAAGAAGCCACAGACAGAGAAGCCATAGATGGAGACAGTGGCTTGAAGGAAACTCATGCAATATTTGCTAGAGATGAAATACTTGAGGAGGTCAGTTTTAAATAGAATAGAAATTCTACGATATAAACACACTACTTATTCTTCTTCCAACTAATATTAATTTCAAATGTTATTTGAGAAACAGGTGAAAGACCGTGGCCCAGATTCCATGGAACATGTTAAGACAACAGATTCTAAGGAACAAATAGAAACAGTGACCACAGATATTGAAAAAGATCCAATGGGGGAGTCCGAAGCACCTGTTGCAAGAGCACCAGAAGAAGAAAAGATACCAAATGGAGGTATTCTTAAGCCGACAGATGAGTGTGAAAGAGTTGATAAAATTGATGAAAGTGAAAACATCAAAGAAGATGCCACAGATGGAGACAGTGGCTTGAAGGAAACTCACGCAATATTAGCTAGAGATGAAATACTTGAGGAGGTCAGTTTTAAATAGTATAGAAATTCTATGATATAAACACACACACACTACTTATTCTTCTTCCAACTAATATTAATTTCAAATGTTATTTGAGAAACAGGTGAAAGGCTCTGGCCCAGATTCCATTGAATATGTTCAGACAACAGAATCTAAGGAACAAATAGAAACGGTGTACACGGACATTGAAAAAGATCCAAAGGGGGAGTCGGAAGCACCTGTTGCAAAAGCACCAGAAGAAGAAAAGATACAAGATAAAGGTATTCTTAAGCCGGCAGATGAGCGTGAGGGAGTTCATAAAACTGATGAAAGTGAAAACATCAAAGAAGAAGCCACAGATGGAGACATTGGCTTGAAGGAAACTCATGCAATATTTGCTAGAGATGAAATACTTGAGGAGGTCAGTTTTAAATAGTATAGAAATTCTACGGTATAAACACACTACTTATTCTTCTTCTAACTAATATTAATTTCAAATGTTATTTGAGAAACAGGTGAAAGGCTCTAGCCCAGATTCCATTGAATATGTTAAGACAACAGATTCTAAGGAACAAGCAGAAACGATGAACACAAATATTGAAAAAGATCCAATGGGGGAGTTAGAAGCACCTATTGCAAAAGCACTAGAAGAAGAAAAGATAAAAGATGAAGGTATTCTTAAGCCGACAAATGAGCGTGAGGAAGTTGATAAAACTGATGAAAGTGAAAAAATCAAAGAAGAAGCCACAGATGGAGACATTGGCTTGAAGGAAACTCATGCAATATTTGCTAGAGATGAAATACTTGAGGAGGTCAGTTTTAAATGGTATAGAAATTCTACGATATAAACACACTACTTATTCTTCTTCCAACTAATATTAATTTCAAATGTTATTTGAGAAACAGGTGAAAGACGCTGGCCCAGATTCCATTGAATATGTTAAGACAACAGATTATAAGGAACAAGCAGAAACGGTGAACACAAATATTGAAAAAGATCCAATGGGGGAGTTAGAAGCACCTGTTGCAAAAGCACTAGAAGAAGAAAAGATAAAAGATGAAGATATTCTTAAGCCGACATATGAGCGTGAGGAAGTAGATAAAACTGATGAAAGTGAAAAAATCAAAGAAGAAGCCACAGACGGAGACAGTGGCTTGAAGGAAACTCAAGCAATATTTGATAGAGATGAAATACTTGAGGAGGTCAGTTTTAGATAGTATAAAAATTCTACGATATAAACACATTACTTATTCTTCTTCCAACTAATATTAATTTCAAATGTTATTTGAGAAACAGGTGAAAGACCGTGGCCCAAATTCCATTGAATATGCTAAGACAATAGATTCTAAGGAACAAATAGAAACGGTGAACACAAATATTGAAAAAGATCCAATGGGGGAGTCAGAAGCACCTGTTGCAAAAGCACCAGAAGAAGAAAAGATACAAGATGAAAGCATTCTTAAGCCGACAGATGAGCGTGAGGGAGTTGATAAAACTGATGAAAGTGAAAAAATCAAAGAAGAAGCCACAGATGGAGACAGTGGCTTGAAGGAAACTCATGCAATATTTGATAGAGATGAAATACTTGAGGAGGTCAGTTTTAAATAGTATAGAAATTCTACGATAAAAACACACTACTTATTCTTCTTCTAACTAATATTAATTTCAAATGTTATTTGAGAAACAGGTGAAAGACCGTGGCCCAAATTGCATTGAATATGTTAAGACAACAGATTCTAAGGAACAAATAGAAACGGTGAACACAAATATTGAAAAAGATCCAATGGGGGAGTCAGAAGCACTTGTTGCAAAAGCACCAGAAGAAGAAATGATACAAGATGGAGGGATTCTTAAGCCAACAGACGAGCGTGAGGGAGTTGATAAAACTGATGAAAGTGAAAACATCAAAGAAGAAGCCACAGATGGAGAAGCCACAGATGGAGACAGTGGCTTGAAGGAAACTCATGCAATATTTGATAGAGATGAAATACTTGAGGAGGTCAGTTTTAAATAGTATAGAAATTCTACGATATAAACACACTACTTATTCTTCTTCCAACTAATATTAATTTCAAATGTTATTTGAAAAACAGGTGAAAGACCGTGGCTCAGATTCCATTGAACATGTTAAGACAACAGATTCTAAGGAACAAATAGAAACAGTGACCACAGATATTGAAAAAGATCCAATGGGGGAGTCCAAAGCACCTGTTGCAAGAGCACCAGAAGAAGAAAAGATACCAGATGGAGGTATTCTTAAGCCGACAGATAAGCGTGAGGGAGTTGATAAAATCAATGAAAGTGAAAACATCAAAGAAGATGCCACAGATGGAGACAGTGGCTTGAAGGAAACTCATGCAATATTAGCTAGAGATGAAATACTTGAGGAGGTCAGTTTTAAATAGTATAGAAACTCTATGATTAAACACACACACACTACTTATTATTCTTCCAACTAATATTAATTTCAAATGTTATTTGAGAAACAGGTGAAAGGCTCTGGCCCAAATTCCATTGAATATGTTAAGACAACAGATTCTAAGGAACAAATAGAAACGGTGAACACGGACATTGAAAAAGATCCAAAGGGGGAGTCAGAAGAACCTGTTGCAAAAGCACCAGAAGAAGAAAAGATACAAGATAAAGGTATTCTTAAGCCAGCAGATAAGCGTGAGGGAGTTGATAAAACTGATGAAAGTGAAAACATCAAAAAAGAAGCCACAGATGGAGACATTGGCTTGAAGGAAACTCATGCAATATTTGCTAGAGATGAAATACTTGAGGAGGTCAGTTTTAAATAGTATAGAAATTCTACGGTATAAACACACTACTTATTCTTCTTTTAACTAATATTAATTTCAAATTTTATTTGAGAAACAGGCGAAAGACCGTGGCCCAGATTCCATTGAATATGTTAAGACAACAGATTCTAAGGAACAAATAGAAACGGTGAACACAGATATTGAAAAAAATCCAACGGGGGAGTCAAAAGCACCTGTTGCAAAATCACCAAAAGAAGAAAAGATACAAGATGAAGGTATTCTTAAGCCGACAGATGAGCGTAAGGGAGTTGATAAAACTGATGAAAGTGAAAACATCAAAGTAGAAGCCACAGATGGAGACAATGACTTGAAGGAAACTCATGCAATATTTGCTAGAGATGAAATACTTGAGGAGGTTAGTTTTAAATAGTATAAAAATTCTACGATTTAAACACACTACTTATTATTCTTCTAACTCATATTAATTTCAAATGTTATTTGAGAAACAGGTGAAAGACCATGGCCTAGATTCCATTGAACATGTTAAGACAACAGATTCTAAGGAACAAAGAGAAACGGTGACCACAGATATTGAAAAAGATCCAATGGGAGAGTTAGAAGCACCTGTTGCAAAAGCACCAGAAGAAGAAAAGATACCAGATGCAGGTATTCTTAAGCCGACAGATGAGCGTGAGAGAGTTGATAAAATTGATGAAAGTGAAAACATCAAAGAAGATGCCACAGATGGAGACAGTGGCTTGAAGGAAACTCATGCAATATTAGCTAGAGATGAAATACTTGAGGAGGTCAGTTTTAAATGGTAAAGAAATTCTATGATATAAACACGCACACACTACTTATTCTTCTTCCAACTAATATTAATTTCAAATGTTATTTGAGAAACAGGTGAAAGGCTATGGCCCAGATTCCATTGAATATGTTAAGACAACAGATTCTAAGGAACAAATAGAAACGGTGAACACGGACATTGAAAAAGATCCAAAGGGGGAGTCAGAAGCACCTGTTGCAAAAGCACCAGAAGAAGGTAAGATACAAGATAAAGGTATTCTTAAGCCGATAGATGAGCGTGAGGGAGTTGATAAAACTGATGAAAGTGAAAACATCAAAGAAGAAGCCACAGATGGAGACAGTGGCTTGAAGGAAACTCATGCAATATTTGCTAGAGATAAAATCCTTGAGGAGGTCAGTTTTAAATAGTATAGAAATTCTACGATATAAACACTCTACTTATTCTTCTTCTAACTAATATTAATTTCAAATGTTATTTGAGAAACAGGTGAAAGACCGTGGCCCAGATTCCAGTGAATATGTTAAGACAACAGATTCTAAAGAACAAATAGAAACGGTGAACACAGATATTGAAAAAGATCCAATGGGGGAGTCAAAAGCACCTGTTGCAAAATCTCCAGAAGAAGAAATGATACAAGATGAAGGTATTCTTAAGCCGACAGATGAGCGTGAGGGAGTTGATAAAACTGATGAAAGTGAAAACATCAAAGAAGAAACCACAGATGGAGACAGTGGCTTGAAGGAAACTCATGCAATATTTGCTAGAGATGAAGTCCTTGAGGAGGTCAGTTTTAAATAGTATAGAAATTCTATAATATAAACACACACACACTACTTATTCTTCTTCCACCTAATATTAATTTCAAATGTTATTTGAGAAACAGGTGAAAGGTTATGGCCCAGATTCCATTGAATATGTTAAGACAACAGATTCTAAGGAACAAATAGAAACGGTGAACACGGACATTGAAAAATATCCAAAGGGGGAGTTAGAAGCACCTGTTGCAAAAGTACCAGAAGAAGAAAAGATACAAGATGAAGATATTCTTAAGCCGACAGATGAGCGTGAGGGAGTTGATAAAACTGATGAAAGTGAAAACATCAGAGAAGAAGCCACAAATGGAGACAGTGGCTTGAAGGAAACGCATGCAATATTTGCTAGAGATGAAATACTTGAGGAGGTCAGTTTTAAATAGTATAGAAATTCTATGATATAAACACACTACTTATTCTTTTTCCAACTAATATTAATTTCAAATGTTATTTGAGAAACAGGTGAAAGACTGTGGCCTAGATTCTAAGGAACAAATAGAAACGATGAGCACAGATATTGAAAAAGATCCAATGGGGGAGTCAAAAGCACCAGTTACAAAAGCACCAGAAGAAGAAAAGATACAAGATGAAGATAATCTTAAGCCGACAGATGAGCGTGAGGGAGTTGATAAAACTGATGAAAGTGAAAACATCAGAGAAGAAGCCACAGATGGAGACAGTGGCTTGAAGGAAACTCATGCAATATTAGCTAGAGATGAAATACTTGAGGAGGTCAGTTTTAAATAGTATAGAAATTCTATGATATAAACACACTACTTATTCTTCTTCCAACTAATATTAATTTCAAATGTTATTTGAGAAATAGGTGAAAGACTGCGGCCCAGATTCCATTGAATATGTTAAGACAACATATTCTAAGGAACAAATAGAAACGGTGAACACGGATATTGAAAAAGATCCAAAGGGGGAGTCAAAAGCACTAGAAGAAGAAAAGATACAAGATGAAGATATTCTTAAGCCGACAGATGAGCGTGAGGGAGTTGATAAAACTGATGAAAGTGAAAACATCAGAGAAGAAGCCACAGATGGAGTCAGTGGCTTGAAGGAAAAGCATGCAATATTTGCTAGAGATGAAATACTTGAGGAGGTCAGTTTTAAATAGTATAGAAATTCTATGATATAAACACACTACTTATTCTTTTTCCAACTAATATTAATTTCAAATGTTATTTGAGAAACAGGTGAAAGACTGTGGCCTAGATTCTAAGGAACAAATAGAAACGATGAGCACAGATATTGAAAAAGATCCAATGGGGGAGTCAAAAGCACCTGTTACAAAAGCACCAGAAGAAGAAAAGATACAAGATGAAGATAATCTTAAGCCGACAGATGAGCGTGAGGGAGTTGATAAAACTGATGAAAGTGAAAACATCAGAGAAGAAGCCACAGATGGAGACAGTGGCTTGAAGGAAACTCATGCAATATTAGCTAGAAATGAAATACTTGAGGAGGTCAGTTTTAAATAGTATAGAAATTCTATGATATAAACACACTACTTATTCTTCTTCCAACTAATATTAATTTCAAATGTTATTTGAGAAACAGGTGAAAGACTGCGGCCCAGATTCCATTGAATATGTTAAGACAACAGATTCTAAGGAACAAATAGAAACGGTGAACACGGATATTGAAAAAGATCCAATGGGGGAGTCAAAAGCACTAGAAGAAGAAAAGATACAAGATGAAGATATTCTTAAGCCGACAGATGAGCGTGAGGGAGTTGATAAAACTGATGAAAGTGAAAACATCAGAGAAGAAGCCACAGATGGAGACAGTGGCTTGAAGGAAACGCATGCAATATTTGCTAGAGATGAAATACTTGAGGAGGTCAGTTTTAAATAGTATAGAAATTCTATGATATAAACACACTACTTATTCTTTTTCCAACTAATATTAATTTCAAATGTTATTTGAGAAAACAGGTGAAAGACTGTGGCCTAGATTCTAAGGAACAAATAGAAACGATGAGCACAGATATTGAAAAAGATCCAATGGGGGAGTCAAAAGCACCTGTTACAAAAGCACCAGAAGAAGAAAAGATACAAGATGAAGATAATCTTAAGCCGACAGATGAGCGTGAGGGAGTTGATAAAACTGATGAAAGTGAAAACATCAGAGAAGAAGCCACAGATGGAGACAGTGGCTTGAAGGAAACTCATGCAATATTAGCTAGAGATGAAATACTTGAGGAGGTCAGTTTTAAATAGTATAGAAATTCTATGATATAAACACACTACTTATTCTTCTTCCAACTAATATTAATTTCAAATGTTATTTGAGAAACAGGTGAAAGACTGCGGCCCAGATTCCATTGAATATGTTAAGACAACAGATTCTAAGGAACAAATAGAAACGGTGAACACGGATATTGAAAAAGATCCAATGGGGGAGTCAAAAGCACTAGAAGAAGAAAAGATACAAGATGAAGATATTCTTAAGCCGACAGATGAGCGTGAGGGAGTTGATAAAACTGATGAAAGTGAAAACATCAGAGAAGAAGCCACAGATGGAGACAGTGGCTTGAAGGAAACGCATGCAATATTTGCTAGAGATGAAATACTTGAGGAGGTCAGTTTTAAATAGTATAGAAATTCTATGATATAAACACACTACTTATTCTTTTTCCAACTAATATTAATTTCAAATGTTATTTGAGAAAACAGGTGAAAGACTGTGGCCTAGATTCTAAGGAACAAATAGAAACGATGAGCACAGATATTGAAAAAGATCCAATGGGGGAGTCAAAAGCACCTGTTACAAAAGCACCAGAAGAAGAAAAGATACAAGATGAAGATAATCTTAAGCCGACAGATGAGCGTGAGGGAGTTGATAAAACTGATGAAAGTGAAAACATCAGAGAAGAAGCCACAGATGGAGACAGTGGCTTGAAGGAAACTCATGCAATATTAGCTAGAGATGAAATACTTGAGGAGGTCAGTTTTAAATAGTATAGAAATTCTATGATATAAACACACTACTTATTCTTCTTCCAACTAATATTAATTTCAAATGTTATTTGAGAAACAGGTGAAAGACTGCGGCCCAGATTCCATTGAATATGTTAAAACAACAGATTCTAAGGAACAAATAGAAACGGTGAACACGGATATTGAAAAAGATCCAATGGGGGAGTCAAAAGCACTAGAAGAAGAAAAGATACAAGATGAAGATATTCTTAAGCCAACAGATGAGCGTGAGGGAGTTGATAAAACTGATGAAAGTGAAAACATCAGAGAAGAAGCCACAAATGGAGACAGTGGCTTGAAGGAAACGCATGCAATATTTGCTAGAGATGAAATACTTGAGGAGGTCAGTTTTAAATAGTATAGAAATTCTATGATATAAACACACTACTTATTCTTTTTCCAACTAATATTAATTTCAAATGTTATTTGAGAAACAGGTGAAAGACTGTGGCCTAGATTCTAAGGAACAAATAGAAACGATAAGCACAGATATTGAAAAAGATCCAATGGGGGAGTCAAAAGCACCTGTTACAAAAGCACCAGAAGAAGAAAAGATACAAGATGAAGATAATCTTAAGCCGACAGATGAGCGTGAGGGAGTTGATAAAACTTATGAAAGTGAAAACATCAGAGAAGAAGCCACAGATGGAGACAGTGGCTTGAAGGAAACTCATGCAATATTAGCTGGAGATGAAATACTTGAGGAGGTCAGTTTTAAATAGTATAGAAATTCTATGATATAAACACACTACTTATTCTTCTTCCAACTAATATTAATTTCAAATGTTATTTGAGAAACAGGTGAAAGACTGCGGCCCAGATTCCATTGAATATGTTAAGACAACAGATTCTAAGGAACAAATAGAAACGGTGAACACGAACATTGAAAAAGATCCAAAGGGGGAGTCAGAAGCACCTGTTGCAAAAGCACCAGAAGAAGAAATGATACAAGATGAAGGTATTCATAAGCCGACAGATAAGCGTGAGGGAGTTGATAAAACTGATGAAAGTGAAAACATCAGAGAAGAAGCCACAGATGGAGACAGTAGCTTGAAGGAAATTCATACAGCATCTGTTGGACAAGAAACAATTGAGAACGTGAGCTTTAATTACTATAGAAATCTTATGTTGTATGTCTCATCTTACGTTTCTTTTTCTTCTTCTTCCAATGAGCATTAATTTGAAACACTATTTGATAAATAGGTGGAAGACTTTGGCCCAAAATCCATTGAATATCTCAAGGCAACAGACTCGAAGGAGCAAACAAAAACTGTAAACATGAATATTAAAAAAGTTACAACAGGAGAGATAGAAGGACTTGTTACAAGAACACCAGAAGAGGATAGTCTTAAGCCAGTAGAAGTGCATGAAGAGGTTGAGAAAGTTAATGAAAGTAAAAACATCATAGAACAGGCCATAGATGGAGAAAGCGGCTTGGAGGAAATTCATACAAGATCTATTGGAGACGAAATACCTGAGAAGGTTAGCTTTAATTAGTCCAGGAATTCTATGTTATACATATATGCTAGTTATTGTTTTTCTTCTTCAGGAAAATGTTAATTTAAAATGTCATTTGATAAACAGATGAACTCTGGTCCAGAATTAACGGAATATCTTAAGGCAGCAGACTCCAAAGAGCAAATAGGAACAGAGAACACAAATATTGAAGAATATCCAACCGGGGAAACAGAAGCACCTTTTACAAAAGCACTGGAAGAAGAAGAGATGAAAGATGAAGGAACTCTTAAACCAGTAGATGTGCATGAAGGAGTTGAGAAAATTGATGAAAGTGACAACATCATACAACAAGCCACAGATGGAGAAAGCGACATGAAAAACATTCATACAATATCTATTGAAGATGAAAAACTTGAGAACGTAAGCTTAAATTGGTATTAAAAAAAATTATGTTATACATCTCATATGATGCTTCTTTTTTCTCTTCTTCTGGTGAACATTAATCTAAATTGTTACTTGCTAAACAGGTTAAAGATTCTGGCTCAGAATCCATTGAGTATTTCAAGGAAATAGACTCCAAGGAGCATATAGAAACTGAAAACAAGGGTATTAAAGAAAATCCAACAGTGGAGACAGAAGTACCTGTTATAAAAGCACCAAAAGAGGAAAATTTTCCAGATGAAGGGAGTCTTAAGCCGGTAGAAGTCCATGAAGGAGTTGAGAAAGCTACAGAAAGTGAAAACATAATAGAACAACTCGTAGATGGAGTGAGCAACTTGAAGGAAATTCATACAATATCTATTGGAGATGAAATACTTGATAAGGTGAGACTTAAATAGTATAGTAATTCTATGTTATATATAGCATGCATAACTTCTTATTCTTCTTCCCACAAAAAATTAATTTGGAATGTAATTTGATAAACAGATAAATGATTCTGGCCTAGATTAGCTTTAATTAGACCAGGAATTCTAAGTTATATATATCATATGCTAGTTATTGTTTTTCTTCTTCAGGAAAATGTTAATTTAAAATGTTATTTGATAAACAGATTAACAACTCTGGTCCAGAATCAACTGAATATCTTAAGGCAACAGACTCTAAAGAGCAAATAAGAACAGGGAACACAATTATTGAAGAATATCCAACAGGGGAAACAGAGGCACCTTTCACAAAAGCACCGGAAGAAGAAGAGATGAAAGATGAAGGAACTCTTAAACCAGTAGATGTGCGTGAAGGAGTTGAGAAAGTTGATGAAAGTGACAACATCAGACAACAAGCCACAGATGGAGAAAGCGGCATGAAAAAGATTCATACAATATCTATTGGAGATGAAAACCTTGAGAACGTAAGCTTAAATTAGTATAAAAAAAAATATTTATATTATACATCTCATATGATGCTTCTTTTTTCTCTTCTTCTGGTGAACATTAATTTAAAATGTTACTTGATAAACAGGTTAAAGATTCTGGCTCAGAATCCATGGAGTATTTCAAGGAAATAGACTCCAAGGAGCATATAGAAACTGAAAACAAGGGTATTAAAGAAGATCCAACAGGGGAGACAGAAGTACCTGTTATAAAAGCACCAAAAGAGGAAAATTTACCAGATGAAGGGAGTCTTCAACCAGTAGAAGTCCATGAAGGAGCTGAGAAAGCTACAGAAAGTGGAAACATAATAGAACAGCCCGTAGATGGAGTGAGCAACTTGAAGGAAATTCATACAATATCTATTGGAGATGAAATACTTGAGAAGGTGAGATTTAAATAGTATAGTAATTCTATGATATATAGCATACGTGACTTCTTATTCTTTTCCCACAAAAATTAATTTGAAATGTAATTTGATAAACAGGTGAATGATTCTGGCCTAGAATCCATTGAATATCTTAAGGAAACAGACTCCAAGGAGCAGATAGAAACACTAAACACAGATATTGAAAAGGCTACATTAGAGGAGACAGAAGCACTTGTAATAAAAGCACCAGAAGAACAAAAGATACAAGACGAAGGTAGTCTTATGACAGCAGATGTGCATGAGGGAGTTGAGCAAGTTGCTGAAAGTGAAAACATCATACAACAAAACAAGGATGGAGAGAATGACATGGAGGAAATTCATAGAGGATCTACTAGAGATGAAATATTTGAGAATGTGAGCTTTAATTAGTATAGAAATTTAATGTTATATATATCATCTGATGCTTCTTCTTTTTTCTTCCAATGAACATTAATTTGAAGTGCTATTTGTTAAATAGGTGCATGAATCTGGCCCAAAATCCACTGAATATCTCAAGGAAACAAACTCCAAGGAGCAAACAAAAGCAGTAAACATGGATATCGGAGAAGATACAACAGGGGAGGCAGAAGGACTTGTTAAGATAGCAGAAGTGCATGAAGAAGTTGAGAAAGTTAATGAAAGTAAAAACATCATAGAACAGGTCAAAAATGGAGAAAGCAGCTTGAAGGAGATTTGTACAAGATCTACTGGAGATGAAATACTTGAGAAGGTTAGCTTTAATTAGTATAGGAACTCTAAGTTATATTTATCATATGCTAGTTATTATACTTCTTCATGAAAATGTTAATTTTAAATCTTATTTGATAAACAGATGAACGACTCTGGCCCAGATTCAACTGAATATCCTAAGGCAACAGACTCTAAAGAGCAAATAATAACAGTGAACAAAAATATTGAAGATCCAACAGGGGAGACAAAAGCACCAGAAGAAGAAGAGATGCAAGATGAAGGTATTCTTAAACCAGCAGATGTGCACGAGGGATTTGAGAAAGTTGATGAAAGTGTCCACATCAGACAACAAGCAATAGAGGGAGAAAGTGACTTGATAAAAATTCATAGAATATCTACTGGAGATATAATTCTTGAGAACGTAAGTTTTTTTATTATAAAAATTTAATTTTATACATCTCATATGATGCTTCTTTCTTCTTCTTCCAGTGAACATTAATTTGAAACATTATTTAATAAACAGGTAAAAGATTCTGGCTCAGAATCCAATGAATATATCAAAGCAACAGACTCCATGGAGCATACAGAAACCAAAAACACGGATATCAAAGAAGATCCAACGTGGGAGGCAGAAGTACCTTTTATAAAAGAACCAAAAGAAGAAAATATACCAGATAAAGGTAGCCTTAATCTGACAGAAGCGCATGAAGGAGTCGAGAAAGTTCATGAAAGTGAAAACAACATAGAACAGCCAGTAGATGGAGGGAGTGACTTGAAGGAAATTCATACAAAAAAATCTATTGGAGATGAAATACTTGAGAAGGTGAGCTTTAAATAGTATAGTACTTCTATTTTATATATATACACACAAAGTACTTCTTATTCTTCTCCCAGCAAACATTAATTTAAAATGCAATTTGATAAACAGGTAAAAAATTTTGGCCCAGAATCCATTGAATATCTTAAGAAAACAGACTCCAAGGAACATATAGAAACACTGAACACAAATTTTGAAAAAGATTCATCAAGTGAACCAGAAGCACTTATTACAAAAGTACCAGCTGAGGAAAAGATACAAGATGAAGGAAGTCTTAATACAGCTGATGCACATGAGGGAGTCGAGCAAGTTGATGAAAGTGAAAACATCACACAACAAAACCCAGATGGAGAAAACTACAGCCAGGAAATTCATACAGGATCTACTGAAGATGAAATACTTAAGAATGTGAGCTTTAATTAGTAAAGAAATTTTATGTTATATATCTCATATGATGCTTCTTTTTCTTCATCCAGTAAACATTAATTTAAAAAATTAATTATAAACAGGTGGAAAACTCTGGTCCAAAATCCATTGATACTAAAGAAGATACAAGGGAGATAGAAGCATCTCTTACAAAAGAACCAAAAGAAGAAAAGATACAAGATGAAGGCAGTCTTAACCCAACAGATGGGCATGAAGGAGTTGAGAAAGTTGATAGGAGTGAAAACATCAGAGAATATGCCATAGCTGGAGAGAGCAGCTTAAAGGAAATTCATACAACATTTGTTGGAGATGAAATACTTGAGAAGGTGAGCTTTAAATATTAAAGAAATTCTATGTTACATACATCTGCTTTTCTTTTTCTTTTTTTTTTGTCTTCCAATGAACATTAATTTGAAATATTCTTTGATAAACAGGTGAAAGACTCTGACCAAAAATCTACCGAGTATCATAGGGCAACAGATTCCAAGGAGCAAATAGAAACAGTAAACACGGATATTGAAGAAGATCCAATACAGGAGATGGAAGCATCTATCACAAAAGCACCAGAACAAGAAAAAATACAAGATGAAGATAGCCTTAAGCCAGCAAATGTCCATGAGGGAGTTGAGAAAGCTAATGGAAGTGAAAACATTAAAGAACAAGCCATAGATGGAGAGAGCGGCTTAAAGGAAATCTATACAATCTCTGTTGGAGATGGAATACTTGAGAAGGTGAACTTTAATTAGTATAGAAATACTGTGTGATACATATCTAGTTTGCCGATTCTTTTTCTTCTCTAGTGAACATTAATTTGAAACATTATTTGATAAATAGGACAAAGACTTTGGCCCAGAATCCATCAAATATCTCAAGGAAACAAAGTCCGGGCAAGAGATAGCAACAGTAAACACAAATATTGAAGAAGATCCAATTGGGGAAACAGAGGCCACTGTTACCAAAGCACAAGAAGAAGAAAAGTTACAAGATGAAGGTAGTCTTAAGGCAGTAGATGGACATGAAGGAGTTGAAAAAGCTGATGGAAGCACAAACAATAGAGAACAGGTGATAGATGGAGAAAGCGACTTTAAGGAAATTCATGAAGTATCTCTTGGAGATGATACACTTAACAAGGTTAGCTTTAATCAGTATGCAATTCTATATATATATATATATATATATCATTTAAACAACAACAAAGACAAAACCTTAAGCTGTTAGGATGGTAGAGTAGAGACATGGTTCAAACTCAAAATTACCTGCTATGGTACCATGCTAATTACCGATTATCCCAAGGCCTTTAGATTCCAAACCATCCCTCCAAATTTCCTAAAGTTCACAATTTACACTCAATATATTCTGTTTTAACCTAAAGCCTTTAGATTCCAACGCGCCCCTCCAAGTTTCCAACTTGGTTTTGACTATGTCTAATTTCATCCACCAAAACTATATCGCCTACAAAAAACATACACAAAGGGACTTCATCCCAAATCAATACAAGATGGATATTAATATGAATCATGAATGTGTGTGTGTGCGGTTTTGCGTGTCATATGCTACTTCTTTATCTTCTTTCAGTGAACATCAATCTGAAACTTTTTCTGATAAATAGGTGAAATATTGTAGCCCAGAATCCTCTGTATATCTTAAGGCAACAGACTCTGAAGAACATATAGAAACAGTAAACACAACTATTAAGGAAGATCCAATAGAGGAAACAGAAGTACCTGCTACAAGAGCACTAGAAGAAGAAGAAGAAGAAGAAGAAGAAGAAGAAAAGATACAAGATGAGGGTCATGTTAAGCCAACAAATGTCTCCGTGACAGTTACTGAAGATGAAGACGAAAAGATCAAAGAGGATATCAAAGTGGAAGAGGACAATTTTCCTGACAATGCCGACAATGCAATTGTGATACCAGTAGAGTCAAGCTTAGGGGAAGCTCAGATGGATGACAAACCAGTAAAGGATACCAGCTCAGACGAGAGTTTAAAAACAATCAATGCTGAGCCTTGTCCACATGCTGAAGAAGTTGGCAGCATGACTCCTGAAAAAACTTCCTTTAGCTTGGTGTCTCAACTCCCAAATATGAAACACAATAATATAGACACAGAGACTGTAACTCCGGAGAAACCAGAGGCAGATGAGGAAACCAAAACAGTTTCTGATGCAGTTTTCCAGTCCAAATATCATGGTGTTGAAGAAAAGAATGAGACTGGGCAAAGTTTAAGAGTGGAAAATTTGGATGCAGACAGAACAGAAGAAGGAATCAAAGAAGCTTCTGGAACAGTGTTGGAATCCAAATCCCTGGGCACTGAAGCAGTTACCATTGATGAAATCACAGCTGATCAGAATCTCCCTGCAGGAAAGTTGGAAGAGCAACTTCAAACACCATCTTCTGAATTGCTTTCCTGGGAACAGGAGCATGGAACTACAACTATTGTCAAGGAAACAGAAGCAATAAAGACAAAGGAAGGGGAGATACTTGATGATAAGAATATCAGTGATTCTTCTGCCACAAAGGCAACAGAAGAGACATGCTTACAAAAGGAAGAGCAACCTGAAACACTGTCTTCTACATTCCTTTCTACAGAACAAGAGCATAGAACCACAACAGCATTCAAGAAGACAGAAGAGGAAAACATAAAAGAAGTGAAGACGCTAGAAGAGAAGGGTATCAACAATTCTTCAGTAATAAAGACAACAGAAGAGGCATGCTTGGAGCAAGAAGAGCCCAAGGAGCTCGCAGTCTCCAAATTGGGGCTTTTAGATGGAGCTTCAAAATTAGAGACTGCAGACAAAGAAGAATGCGAGAAAATCAAAGAACTAACAAGTCCAATTGAGGACGCTTCCAATCTTAGCTTTGAGACAAGTGAAAAGGCTTTGGAAACTATGTTGGATGTTCACAGTCATGAAGCACTCATTAACTCAGAAGAAGAGATACAGGATGAAGGAATTGTGAAGCCTGAGGGTGTCTCCATCACAGTGGCTAAAGATTCGTTTGAATATATTAAAGAGGAAATCAAAGTGGATAATATTTGCGAGAAGACTGAAAATGCAACTGCAGAAGTAGTAACAGCAAAACCAAGTTCAGTGGAAGCTCAGCTGAATGACAAGTCAACAGAGGATACTATCTCAGATGACAGAGTCGAAACAAGTACAAGGGAGTCTAATCCACCAGCTGAAGAAGTTGCCAGCATGAAGCTTGAAAAAACTTCCTCTAACTTGCCATCTCAACTCCTAAATGTGGCTACCAAAAATGAAGAGAAAGAAAGTGAAACTCTGGAAAATCCATACGCAAATGAAGTTGAGGAAACAAAAACAGCTTCTGATGCAGTTTTTGAGTCCAAATATGAGGGTGTTAAAGAAACTGGTGAAACTGGGGAAAGCCTAAAAGTGGAGAAGCTGGATGCAGCTGATATTGAAGAAATGAAAGAAGCTTCTGAAATATCATCTAAATCTAAGGCTTTAGGTTTAGTAGAAGTTAGTGAAGATGAAGTCATTGCTGATCAGACTCTTCCTGCAGGGAATTTGGGAGAGCAACTTCAACCATCTTCTTCATTTCTTTCCAGGGAAGAGCAGCATGGAACTACAGTCACAGTCAAGAGAACCGAAGAAGAGAACATGAAAGAAGTTAAAACACCAAGTGGTGAAGTACGAAAGGAAGAAGGTAGCACGCTAGATCAAGCTTCAAAAGTAGAGCCTCATGTAAAAGAAGAGATTAAATATGCTGGTTCTCCTTCAGAAACTGATGAAATCATAAAACCAACAAGACCAATCCCCTCTAATCTCAACTTTGGGATAACTGAAAAGGCTTTCAATTATGTGTCAGAGGTCCAGAGTCATGAAGTACTCAACAAATCAGAAGATATCAATGAAAAGCATCTCCAGACAGCAATACCTGATTTGAACACTGAAGAAAGTGAGAGTCAATGCAAGAAAACAGTTGAAGCAAATAAAATATTAAAGAATGAAGTTTCTATTGAAGAGGTCAGAGAATTAAATTGTGATTTATTATTTCATAAGCTTTCCTTCTTCTTTTTTCTGTAATTATTTCTATAGTAAGAAACTGTTATCTGTGTGGGAAAATATAACAGGTCACAGAGGAACAGGAATTTGCCAAAGATGCTAAGTCAGTTTCTCTTGGTGAAGAAACGATTACAGAGAGCCATCAAGGATATGAATCAAAATCAGAAGAATATCCAGCAGAGGAGACAAATAAAACATGTAAAGCCACAACAGATGCACATCAGCATGAAGCACTCAGGGTACTTTTTTATTTTATTTTTTTCTCTTTTTCCTTATTCTTTTGAAGTGTAAAGCTGAAGCTTTTTTCTATTATATAGTTGTCTGAAATAATTGACGAGGGCAATGTAAGTGAGGACATTGCCAAGACGATTCAAGTTGAAGATAGAACTGCTGAGAATGAGAATGCAGCAGAGAGCTATCTAGATAAAGTACAGGGAGAGACTGTCAAGGAGGCAGCAATGAAACTGGAGCTTGAAAATAAGAGTGGTGACACAAACTTCACAAAGGCAACAACGGAAGTCATGACTCTAAAAGAAAAGGTCAGTGACCTTCAATTCTCTCCTCCTTCCTTGCCATCAAAACATAAATTTTTTAAAAGGGTTAAAATGTTAGAAAACAAAATGGACTCTAATGTTATAAATTTAACTTTTGGTATGAAATCTCTGCAGAATTTAACAAATGACACATGCATACAGTGATCTTGCATACATTTTTGCTCTAAACAAAATGATCAGGAAGAATTTTGACTGATTATCCAAAAAAGGAATGTTTTCTGATGAAATCAATTAGACAATAGCTTTTTTTCCTTCTTTCTTTCTTTCTTTTTTATTTTTCCCTGAAGATGGATCATAATAACGAATAATTAATATCTATAGAACCCAACCACATGGACTAATGCACTCAAAATCACCTAGCTCCTTTTTTTCTTTTCCTTTTTTCCCCTAAGAAAACAAGATTACCTTATTCAATGAGGAGCCTTACTGCCAATAAGCCGCTTCTATGAACACTAAGAGTCTTGAATTTGATGTTTGTGATCAACCTCAAGGAAATATCTTCAACAGCCATATTGACCTTTGAAAGAATAAAAAGACATGCATGGAGGATGAATAATGGAAGCCAGTATTGAGTCTTTTTCAAATGGTCCCTGACCATCCCCTTAATCATTTCAAAATCCAAATAGGGCCTAAAGATCAAAGTAAAATAGAAAGTCGCATGGAATGGATCATATTGAGAAGCCTTTTGATTTCTCTTATATCCAGGAAGCGGGCATAGAGATATTGCAGAAAGAAGGCACATTGGGCATTGCAGAAGTCAAAGAAATCACTCAAAACATTCAGCAGTTAGAGACGACCTCTTATGCAGCATCTGAAACAAAGATTCCAGGAGAAGAATGCCCCGGTGAGAACACAGGGACAATCATTACGACAGCCCATGAAGATGTTCAACCAGTGTTACAGCACCCAGTTGACAAAGCCTTGGAGAAAGTTGAATTAAAAGATACAAGACCTGGAAAATCTACAGAGGCTGATGCAGAAGTGAGAGAGGTTGAATGTGAAGGAGAAAAAAGAATCGGTGATTTGGGTGAAATATTAACTGAGAAGTCTACATCAGAGGATTCAGCTAAGATTTCATTATCCGACCTCATGCATAGATCCAAGAAAGAAAATTTGCAAGTGACTAAAGACTTGAACAAGGAAAGAGAACCAGTCCCTAGCAAAGAAGAAATGCAAAATCAAGAAGCAGAAACCACAGTTGATGAAACAAAAACAGATGAAAAGGAAGGAGATGAACACAAAAGGACAGACCCAGGCTATGAAGCTCCGGTCATGGTAGAACCTGCTAAAGACATTGATGTTAAGGTCGTGCACAAGAAACATAATATCCTATCAGGAGTTGGCTCAAAGGTCAAGCATTCACTTTCCAAGGTGAAGAAGGCTATTACTGGAAAGTCTTCTCATCCAAAGACATCATCACCAAAATAAAATACAAAATTAGATTATTTTGGCAGTTGAAAGAAGTCAGATGCAAAGATAGTTATATGAAAGGGCTTGTTATTAGTTTGATGTCTTGAGGTTTGAGTGTGGTGCGTATTTGTGTGGCTTGTATAAGTTTTGATTCATTATCTGTATATTCAATCAAATAATGACATGTTAGTGTATAGCCAATGTCCATATTGTAAATATATTTTGCTCAGACAAACATCCAGATACCATCACATTGATCAGTTTGATTGCTTGTATCAAGAATTCTTGTTTCTAAGATGTTTGAGGAATAAGCCACAACCATAAAGATGTATAGTGTTATAAGTATTAAAAATCCGCACAGCTAAGATTGTAATGAAATTCACGATCTTATCCTGCAAGGTAACCACGGATTATAAATAAGTGACCAATAGGCATAAACAATGACCAAAGGAATGGCTGGGAAAAGAAGACGAAGAAGAAGAAGGTACTATGTTGATGTGAAGGCTATGCATGAAGCAACAACTTAAGTAACTAAAACGGTTTGCACACTACATGAACAAGAATGACACTAGGCTACCCTTCTCTGAAAGCTCCGCAGGACCACCTACCATTAGTCTTCGGCCAGAGGGTTTATCGAGTAAAAACATCAGGACACAGGCTTCCAAAGAGGGAAGCCAAACAAAAATAAGGGACACTACAAAAATAAAGACCCCCCCCCCCCCCCCCCAAAAAAAAAAAAAGCAACCTACAAAAAAATAAGGGACCAAGGTAATAAAAAATCTTAAACTTCGTATAAAGAATATAGTTAAACGTGTTTCTTCACCTAGGATTAAATCATCAATGAAAAAGATCCACAAGGGAAAAGAAAAAAGAGACATACCAGTGGTATCCAGCCACAGGGATGAACTTTGGGTAAGGACCCACCCTGACAAACTCTCCATTTAAGCATTCCTGGAAGACATATTTTATATTTTATGTCCTTGGCAAAAGAGGCATGATAGGATGCTCATTGAAGTATCAAGAAATTAAAAATAATAATAATAATAATTGGTCAATCTGTCAACCATGTTCACCAGAATCAGAATATATAAAATTTTAACAAAGAGGTAGCACAAATCAAAACCCAAGACTATAGGAAAGTGTTTAAGAAGGTAAGTTCTTACGTGGCCAGGACCACTTTTTATATTGCAATGACAGGGTAGTATATACAAGTAGAAGAAGCTACAAGGATAAAATGAATGCCCAACAAGCATCAGTCAATGAGGTGAAGCACCCACAAAACCTTGTTAGTTGAGTATGCATGCATTTGCATGTGCCACAACAACGATTTTGGTGTTGCTTGTTTCGTAATTTCAACGAAATGCTAATGCAAGTAAGATAAAATAAAAGGAAGAGTATAATTATTTAACCAACCTATATCCTTGTAAAATTTTCAAGGAAAAACCAGTTCCTAGAGATTGACAAAAAAGAAAACCCAGATCAGAAATCATGAGTTAAAATCAAAATATCCCTCAGAATGCCTAGTATCTACCTGGCAGTGCATGGAAGTGGAACTATGGTTCCTCAACCTCTACAAAAAGCTTGCAAAAGGGAGCCCCATTATTTTTATTTATTTATTTATTTATTTATTTATTTTTGTGGTATGAATTTCATGCACCATTTTCAGATTACTAAACTTTTCCTCATTGGGATATAGAAATTGTAAAAAAAATAAAAACTTTAGCATATGATATGCATCAAGGCACAAAAAACATTTCATACATACATATATGAAGAGAGAGAGAGAGTACCATTGGAGCTATGAAGAATGTGTTTAGGCTTAAATATACATTACACTCCTGCAAAAGCCTCCCACTAATCCAAATCAAAAATCCAAATCCTATCTCCATTCTACTAATAATTAAAAATAATTTAAATTTACAGTGAATATCAGAACAAACAAGAAATCCAAAGTTCCTGAACAGTAATCGAAATCCAAATTCAAATTCTGTGTCTAATCTACAAATAGTTGAATGATTATAATAGACAATTTGAACCTTTTTCAGTGACGAAAAAAAAAAAGTGTTCTCAGGATATCACCATAGCTTGTACGGCGTCGTTCCCTGCCCCCAAGCATTAGTCACAACCGTTGGCTTCCATGGCTGCCACTGCACAGTTAGTCTATACCAAGCAATTTCTGACATTGTTAAGTGTTTTTGTTGCAGAGAGAGAGAAGAGAAGAGACTGAGGGTGAAATTTTGAAAAAGAGAGAGAAGAGTACCATTTAATAATGCTCTTACGGGCTTTACGGCGTCGTTTTAACAACTGAACAGTGAACGGTATGTCGGTACCAATTCTTTCCTGCCGACATGAGAACTTTTATTTATTTATTTATAACAATTAAAAATTGTTATTCTCACAAAAAATCTTAGGTAACATGTTTTTATTTGTTGTTTTTTTTTTTTTTTTATAATGGAACGGCCTGATTATAATCCATCATAAAAAAATAAAAATGCAAAATATAATTAAAACAATAGCCTTTTTTACTTGTATAATTCTAGCCATGAAAAATATAAGAATGAAGATGATCTAATACATTATTTTGGGAAAAATATTCTTTTTGGTTTTGAAATATTACCCCCAAAATTTTGGGGACTAAGGCTTGGGCCAAAATGACAAAATACTCATTTCTCACAAGTTTTTGAGTAAAATGTCCCACGTTTGAAATTATTTAGGGATATATCCCTGTTTTGAAACTCGATTTTCTAAAAATCAAGTCTCAAATGCAAAACTGGATTTTTGGACAATCAAGTTATAGCGAAATGAAATTTTAAAAAAAAAAAAAATTGTGGAACTCGAGTTTTTAGTGAAGAACTTGAGTTGCATGAAAATATTCAAGTGGAACTCGAGTTCAAAAAAAAAAAAATTAAGTTTTATTTCTCTATAATTCGATTGTCCAAAAATCGAGTTTCAAAACAAGGGCGTATCCTTAAATAGTTTCAGACATGGGGTATTTTGTTGGAAAGTTTGTGAGAAAGAGGTAAAACCTCATTTTGGCCCTAAGGCTTGATGTATTTCCATTCTTAAAAATTTTATTGTCACTCATTTATTTATTTTGTTTTATTTTTTGTCTATGCGTGTGACATAATGCATTTTCTAAGAATAAAAATATAATCAAGATTTTATATGGTTTAAATTTATTCAAATGACTAACAAAGCCACATTAAAAACCACCACAAAGTTTTTAGAAACAACATTAAAAAACCACCAAGAGGAAGAAGAAAATCTATTCATTTTTTTGTTGAACAAATCTTGGAATGAATAAAAGAGAGGTGCATAGGAAGTAATCGCAAATATATGAGAAAAAAATCAGTTCATTAAATGTTGAACAAATCTTAGAATGAATAAAAGAGAGAGGTGCATAGGAAGTAACAGCAAATATATGGGGGGAAAATTGGTTGATTAAATGGAATGGAGGAACAATGGGAAGAAGATGAATCAAAAAGAGAGAAAACGTAATAGTAAAATGAAGAATTAAGAGGAAGAAGAGGTGAAAAGGGGGAATGAAGAGTTAGAGGAAAAGTGATGATGAGGCAAAAATGGAATAGCTGAAAATTGAAGAAGACAATAAACTAGACGTGGTCTGACAGGAGACTAGCAACATTAATTGCTAACTTGAATTTACAACAATTCAAAACATTCTTGAATTCGCCTATAGTACCTTACACATGGGCCATTAAAAATATTAAATTGCAGGTTGTGAGTCTTTGTGTGAGATGATAGACTAATTTGAAAATGTTGTAAAATTATTGTGATTTTTTGCTCATGAGGTTTAATGTTTTCGTTACTTGCTCACAGGGTTTGCTTGAAATGGCAAGAGTTTAACATGAAAATTCAATGACAACTATGATGCAAAGGAACTTGGACACATTTGTGAACAATTTTCTAGGATAAAAAAGAACTGAGAATATAATATTTAGATTAGTTATATTTGCTATTTAATGGAAACCTATTCAATATTATGAATAAAAAATTTTAAAAAAAAATTTGAAAATCATATGTTTATACTATGACATTTGTAGCATTTTATCTGGACAATCTTGTACTTGCAATATATAGAAGGAAAATGTAAATACTGAAGGTTGTGTACAACCTACGTTTGCTTGGCATGGAAACATATCATAATATATTGGTTGTGATAATATGAATTGTAATTTGAAAGTTTGAGTCATAAATATTCCAACCTTTGTTGAAGTCTATATAAACCCAACTTATGCAACCAATTTCTTGCATATTCAAAAGCAAAAAGATAAAAAAGATGGTGTACAATGTTTCGTTCCTGACCATGTGATTAGGATGGTGAATGGTCCTTTATATTGGAGGATATTTGTGCGCAAGGATTTTTGCCTCCATGGCTAGTGGCAAAGGTGTTGTTGTCCATGGTATATCACCATGCTGATGGTGAATACATCAATAAAACTAGTTTGGTTTAGATTTTTTTGTTTTTTTTTTTTCTTATTTTGCGTTTCACACATGTTTTCTTCTTCTTAATTTAGCACTGATTGTAATTTACAGTTTACACATTTCTCTCTCTCTCTCTCTCTCTCTCTCTCCATAGCACAAATGTAGAATCCCTTGACAAACAATCATAAGTTTCCAAATTGCCAAAGCTTGTGCCAGCAGATCTTTTAGCATCAAGGCTGAGACCATGATCTTATTGCACAGAAAATGAGTCAATATATGCCATCTTTATCAGACTTTATTTTACTAATAGTTTTACTCTTTAAGTCATCTTTTAAGAGATTCTTTCAATGACAAAAATATAAAAATCAGATAATTACTTCTCCCCTGAACGTGAATGGTAGCCTAGCTCAATGTCAATAATCCTATTTAACTGTTTCACATGTGGAGTGTATTTCTTCATTAAAAACAAAAACAAAAACATATGGGGTGTATTTGCTTCGGATCCAAGTCTATCCCCCCTTGTAAGTAACACTTCCTGGTCGAAAAATGAATTATTACGAGTTTATTTTTCTGGTTAAATTTGGAAGATCTTCATATACAATATCAGGAAAGTACTAACCAAAAAGGTATTGTGTACATAATTTACGTGCACATGTGTCCACTTGTAGTTTCTCCATCTTAAATTTATTTTGAGATTTCCAATAATCAGGCAATCACAATTTCCCCTGCTCTTGAAGTTGATCTGGTGCAAAAACACTGTATGTATATCAGAACCACCACAATAAAGATAGCAAAATAATAATAGAAAGTACACAAATATAAGGTATCAATAAAACGCATGGCGATGCTCTCTAGATTTATGTGACATATTAGTCAAAATTGTTGATTCAATTGCAGCATGATATGGGATGAACACAACTATTTGGGGTTGGCAACGTATCAATTTTCAACAATCTAATTTAATTGCAGCCATATTTTCATTTAAAATCCTGTAATCCTGGGTTACCCAAACCCTATGGTTGAACATGCCATGCCCATGTATATGAAGTGGCATGTAGTGGATAAGTAAATGGTTTCAGACCAAAATGGTGTAAAATCTCTAAAAATGTGAATTCAACAGTTGGCTCCATACATGCAGAGAATTCTGAGGACCATGTAATGCAGGTTAAATCATGAGGCATCAGGGCTGTTTCGTTTATGAGTCAATCTTGTATTTATTTTCCTTGTAGCGCCTTCCAATGTAAATGAAAATATATCCCTGGCCAGCAGCACAGTCATCTTATATGTCCAAGCCATCTCAAATGATTCCCATCTTACATTTTACAATTTGCCTTATAGAGCTTTGCCTTTTCATAAAATATGTGAAGTTGTCCTACAGCTCGTTTGTAAAGTTTTCAACAAAATAGAGTTTCAGACAACAAAGAATTCCCTTTAGAGTCACTATACATTATACAAAGCCTGCTAACAAGACAAAAAATTTGGCCAACAGCAACTACTCCAGATATCTAAAGGTTAGATACAACACAATACTGCTCTTATCATCTTTAAAAACAGATAAGCTAGTACCCCAATTGCATCAAATTTCTCTATTGATTATAGACTTCTTCACTCATGCCAAACTCAATTCTAGCTTTAATATCTCCCCCCTTATTTGCTGAAGAATAATTTCTTCAATTATAATATTGCTCTTAAGCCAATGGGCTCTAGCTTAGTTGGCAACTCTTCTCCTTACAAGTTCTAAAGGTAGGGTGAGATTGTGGGTTCAAAATCTATTAGGCGTGTGTGTGTGTTTTACCAATAAAAAAAAAAATTAATATTTCCCTTAGAACATGAGGATTTATTTGTAACAGGATATGATACACAATAGCAACAAAAGCAAGAGAACACTTGAAGCTTTTCTTCATCTAAGTGACTACTTATGCATACATCCTATGTACAAGGATAGCTCTATATCTCGCTTCTTCAGTGAATTTATAATTTTATAGTACTTATCAAAAGCTCACCCCATTCAAGCCTCATTACACCAACATGAATCCACAACTCCCTCAACACTACTGGGTTTCAAGTCTCGGCAGCTATAAAGAGACACCAAAATTTTGGAGATGTCAAATCTATGTTCTATTTGCATCCATCAAAGAGCAAAAAATGTATTACAGTTTATTATTGCATCTGCTAGATAATATGGAAAATTCATGTTCAAATTGTTTCTTATATCTGAATATGGACAGTTAAAGATATATTAGCCCAAGTAGTATTATTGGATTACACATCAAGGATTGGGATTGGTCCTACACTACAATTGGGCTTCATACCTCCAACATATTCCATAGCAAGAGTTTTGGCCCCAATTGGTAGAGTTGTTAAACAACACATTTTCAATTTTTAAACAACATTATACGCATTTTCATACACTTTTTCAACCACACGTATTTCAAAAAAATACAAATAACATTACTCAAACTCCTCTACCAAACGGGCCCTAACATTCCATTTATTTTTAACTTCCATTAGAGTTTCAATACATTTGGAAGTAGGGTTTTTAAATTTTAACTTCCATAGGATGGAATTCTAATCTTGCATTTAATTTTTTAGGATGGAATTCGGATCTTGCAAATTTTTGTCGTCATCTCTTAATCAAAAAAAATTAGTAGTTTTGCTTTGTCCCTTGATTTGTTGTCATCATGTAGTAGCTCGAATATTGGTGTTTTTGGTAGAGTGAATTTTAGGGAGGATAAAAAAATAAAGAGAGAGAGAGAGAGAGAGAGAGAGAAAAAAACTTTTAGAGGGTGTTTGGTTAGAAGGTGGAGAAGAGAAAAGGATGGTAGGACCCGAGTGTTTTCTCTCGGGTCCACCAAAAAGTTTTTTCCTCAAAATGGGGAGAAAATTGGGTGGGGGATGTCTAATGGGTAAATGACGAAAATGCCCATTTGTACCAGCATATGGGCTTCATCTAGTATGTTGCTTCTTTTTTCTTCTTTTCTTTTTTTCAATTCCCGTTTTAAGTTTTTTTTTTGTGCTCATTCTCTTTTTTTTTTTCCTTTTGCTTTCTTGGATGCTGCCTCCTCCTTTTTTTCTTTTTCTTTTTTCTTTTTTCTTTTGATTTCCTAGGGTTGTGGGCATGATAGTGCTTTTTTTTTTTTCCTTGTTTAACTAGACATGATTTTTTTTTTTAATAAATTTGGGTGATTTTTTTTTTTTTTTTTGGTTGTTTGCCACTTTTTTGTTTTAATTGGGCATCATTTTTTAACAAGGGTGTATTAGTAATTAAAATAGAAAACACTCAAAATATGTCTAATTAAAACAGAAAACAAAAAAACAAAACAAAGCACCACACCCACGGCCCTAGGAAATCAAAAGAAAATGGGGGAGGAAGAAGAGGCAATTTCCCAAGAAAGTAAAAATAATAATAATAAAAAAAGAAAAGAAAAGGAGAGGCAACGCTTAGGAAAGCAAAAGATTAAAAACAATAATTAAAAAAAAAAAAAAAAAAAAAAAGATTCTACTTGAGGAAACCCATGTGCACATGGACATTTTTGTCAATCAAGCAAATTAGACTTTCCTCCCAGTTTTCTCCCCATTTTGGGGAGAAAACATTTTAATGTGCCTGGAGAGAAAACACCTGGACCCTGCCACATTTTTTTTCCTCTCTCCCTCCCTACCAAACAGCCACTAAAACTTCTTTCTCTCCACTTTTCTCTCCTAAATTTTCCATCCTCTCTAAAATCTCTCCAAACAAACATACTATTAAGGTTTTGAGGCATTTCACGTATAAGGTTAGGAATGAAATTTTGTATAAATGGAACCCATGAATCTTACCAAAAATATTTTTTTTCGTCTTACTTTTTTCAGAAGCTCCTAACTCTTATTGATATTATTCCATAGCCATATACATCTTTCGGGATTTGGAGCATGATCATAGCGTCTGGCTCTTAGATACTTCATTCACTAAACATGATCCATCTCTTATCTTCATTGAAGATCATTTGCCAATCTAGTTTTAGTAATACGGCCTTATAGAAATCCTCCATTCTCTTTAAGCCCAAACTAACATTGATTCTTGGTTTATAAATCGAAGCCCAGCTTTTATTTTAAGAAGCACACTGCAAAGGTATAGCATAGATCGGAATGATTGAGGGGACAGATTTAATTGATGCAAGCCTACCTGCCCGTGTGTAAGGTTATAGACTTTAGAAATGTTGTCCCTAGGAGTCTATTTTCCCTCTCTAGGCTTATGGTGAAAGTGAAATGAAACTACTACACATTTGCTAGATTACTTCGTTTACAGAAAGTTGATTTGTTTTTTTCAGTATTGGCCCCCAGAATATTATGCAACATGGCTCTCAGCCCAAAAAAATATTCAGCATTAAATTTAAATGTGCCAACTAATAGTAGAAAACTACGGTTTCGCTTTTGGTTCAGTTTTAATTTTAAAAAATATCTTACATAGTTATCAAAATTTTAGCCAATCACAAACTTAATTGGCAATGTTACACTTCATTTATGTTGTTATAAAGCTTAAGCAACCTCAAGCAAATTAACAAAAGAATAAATTCAAGCCATGCAAATTCAGGGGGCACTTCAATTCTCCTCTGATTCCTTAGCTGCTTGAATTTTTTTCTTCCGTTCCTTAAGAAGATCAACGTGAGCCTTCTTCCGTTGTTTGCCAATCTGGGGGAGAGAGACGTTAGTCACAACACAGACGAATAACATTATCATACTCAAAAGATACTACTTCAGATGGCATATGAAAATTTCTAAGGTAAAAAGACCATTTCAAAATTGAATAAAATCCACTATTGATCCAACATCAGGGCAATAATAGTAAACCAACACCTAGGAATATATATATATATATATGTAGTAGCTTCACTAAATCATACATAAGAATCAAGAAACAATTAAATTAGACTTGTAAAATCACTTGCTAATCAGATGAAGAAGAAATTCGATGCACTTAACTCTCTCCCCAATTCTCTGCTTCCCTCTCTCCTATTCCATTCTCCTAAATTCTCTACCTACCTCCTTAACAATCCCGCCCCCATCTCTCTCTGAAGAAATCTAGTGGATATCATTACACTATTATTCAAACAATATTTGTTCTAGAAGCATTCAAGTACAAAAGGCACTAAAATTTCTAGGATGGCTTGGACTATATGATACCAACACCTAATCTTTCACAGTTATGTATATGTATAAACAACCTTGACAAAAGGTTTTGATGTTACACAATCAGATTACATTTACTTTGTCATCTTAAAAGTTGTCTACTTAATTATACATTATTAATGGTAACATCCAGAAAAACTTCAGTATCCACCTGTTTGCACAAATAAAAGCAACCTTTAAGTGCAGCACTTGATCCTGATTAAACTAAACAATGAGATATGGCTACAATATACTCAGATGATGAGCAAACAGCTTGTAGATTTGGACAAAAAAAAGTTTTGTTTCAGATCAACTATGAAATGCTTGAATATTAAACATTTTTTTGATAGGTAAGATGTTTTATGAATCAAATCAAAATATTAACAAAAGATTAATGAAATTCAGTATCGAGATATACTGCTGTTAGCTGATTACATAAGTTATCCAAGACAGCATAGATCCACAAGCTCTATAAAACAATAAAAACTGCTTAACCAATAAAGTTACCTGCATGGCTTCATAAATCTTCCTCTTCCTACGAGACATCACAGTCTTAGACATGTTTGCATGATCCTCAACAATTTGTTCTAAATCAGGCTCAGATTCTTCCCTAGCCTGTGTCTCTTTGGAAGAGCTCTGCTTATTATCTGAGGCAGTTGAGGAGTTCTGGACACCCTCAACTTCCATTTTCAATTCATCAAGATAGCGGTTCTGCTCAAGAATCATCTACATGCATTCCAAATTTGATCAATTCAACAGGAACATAGTGATGAACATGAAATAAAATTGCATAAAATCTGTGTATAAATCACTGTCCTGCATATGGTTGCTACACAATTCAATTAAGTTAAAACAACACCTACCTTGCGTTTTCTCTCAGCAGCTTCACTAGCTTCTGCTCGATCAATAATACCTTCAGATAGTAATTTCTGAGGATCTTCAAGATCTTCGTTTCCTACGCCTGGTAACGGAAGGACTTCTTTTCTAGCAGCAGCCTGCAATCGTTTAATGGTCTCCGCATACTCAGGAACATAACCTTCGGACTCATGGTCAACAAAAGGTGATAAGTGTGGAGGAGGAATCCTGTAGACAGTATCAATACGTCATTCATTGATATTGATATTACAAAATGTGCACCAGCTTTTACCTTAAAAGTAACAAGGAACACTATCAATTTTTAATGTTAAAAAATAGTTCATGGGATTGATACTAGCAGAGAGGGAGGCTCACAAAATACTTTTTCTCAAGTAATATGATTTTTTGTGCACAACGCATAGCAAATGAGAACTCCAAAACGATAATGGCAAAGGTCAGAGAGGTTAACATAGCTTAAGGCAAATCATGGGTGCATCTAAAGGGACTTACTTTCCCACGATATAATCCTCTGTTGGCAAAATGACCCGTGCATTTACACAATCATACACCCATTGTGGTTGCACATATTCTCTGGAGAGGGATGTACGAACCAGTGTGGGGCCGGTCAACAATCTGAACATACAAAACAAATACTCAGAATGAATTATCGTGCTTAAACACATTTCAACAAATTCTACATGTGTGTTGTAATCCATAAATGTTGTATCTCGTATAACGATTTGTTATATAGCAAACCTTATGAGTAATGCTCTGATCATCTTCCTTAAATGGAGCTCCCTCTCCCTCCCAGGAAACAACACCACCAAAAGCAGGAATAACAAAAAGCAAGGACTCTCTAGGGACCTGAACATAACAACATTAATTTATTAAAACAGAGAATAATCATTTGAAACAAAGAAACAGCATAACCTAAAATAAGAGAGATTATTAAGTTAGAGCAAGAACATTTATGTATGCCTAATTCCATGTAAAAGCAGTAAAATGATTCAAAAACAGATACACAATCGTTCTTGAATGTTAAGTGAACTTTCAGGCACTAATTGAAACAAAAAGAAAATAGTGGACAACTTTTTGTTTCACTCTTTTATGCATGCACACGCATAGTGGGCCCAGACTCCTCACTCCCATCTTTTATGTAAAAGCCCAAAAAAAAAACACACACAAAGAAAATAGTTAATCATCTCTTTAAGGTCAATAATGAATAGCTGATCTGACCTCACGGCTCAAGAAGAACTTCAGATTCCTAAAGAGTTTTTTACACTCCCTTGTATCATCATCCTCTTCAGCATCACCAGCATCATCTTCAACAAGGCGCATCAACGCACCAGGTTCATTGGAAGGAAGTTGATGTTGAAGTTGAGCTAGTCTTAATTCGGATTCATCAGATGCTGTCCCAACCTTTTGGGTCTCAACTTGCTCAGATCCAGATGTACTAGAAACTTGAGGATCCACCACAGAAGTTCTAGCGTTCACATCAAAGTATCTAGACAATGCATAAAGATCTGCAAAATAGATTAAATGCTAAAGTGAATTAATAATCTAAAAAAGAAATAGACTAGAGCATGAACTACCTAAAAAATTATAAAATTACAAGCTCAATGCACAGCTTCATGCTGCTAAAATCTCTGAATGAGAACATGGAAATTTCTGTTGACTGAACAGTGAAAAGCATACCTGACGCTAAAGCTTCCAACCGAGGATCAAGAATGGGTGGATACTTTACATTTATTGAATGATAAAGGCGATAATTAATAAAGGCAAGGAGAGTCTGCACCCAAAACGAACAAGCACAATAGAAAAATGAGAAGAGGGACGTATTAGACATAAATCTGGCGAACAAGAGATCATTGTCTTGGAAGATTAAAAAGAAAAAAAAGGATTGGAAATATAAAATATCAGCATCCAACATTAATCAACTTTCTGCTTGAAAAAGCTGTCTCTAACAATTTTTTTCTGCTTTAGTAATAATAAGACATTGGTGGGTGCATGACTTCAACCTCTCTTGTGTTTGTTTCTCTTGGTTTAGGGGACTCCTTCCCCTCTTTTTATAAATAAATTAAAACATAAACATTTTCCCATAAGTAACAAAAATTTTATTAGAATAAAGGAGATACCTCATATACAAAGCTCTCCTCAAAAATTAAAAAGAAAGGAAATCAATAAAATTTACAATAGAATGCTTGTCATTTGTGTCAAGGCAAGGGCACAAATAATCTCAAAAACGCTGATTTCAACCAAATAACAAATAGCTCCACACCATTAAATGTATGATTATCTCTCTCCCTCTAGATTGTCCACATTAAACAACAGGGTAGTATTCCAAAAAATATAACTTCTGTGCCCACCAAACTGGTTTATCCATCCTCAAAGTACTCCAAACAAAGAAAATAAAAGACCACAATTTATGGACAACTCAATGGTGCACAAACAATTGATCCACAGTTCCACTACAACACCAACCCACCAAGTTCATACCTCTTTGAATAAGATTATCACCTGTCAAAACCTTATTGCTCTAAATGCTTTTCCAGGGAAATTGCATACCATTGGAACATCTGAAGACCTCATGAAAGGAGTGAACATCAAAGTTACCATTGTTGTTAGGCCTCCACCTCAACCAGTCAAGGCCCTCACCACTATGGATGTTTAAGACATCATCACGCACAGAATCAATTGAATCCAACTTCCAACCATAGAAAGCTAGCAAAAACTTGAAATTGCATTGACGAGTACCCTAGCTAAATAATAGTGAACAGAAGCATCTTTATCCAATCAAAGTATAAATACAACTCTTTCAATGCTAGTTACCCCACCATGTTTCATGCCAAAACCTCACTCTTATACAATCCCTGAACACATGATACTTCTTAGCCTACAAACCCATCCCAACCTCCCTAGATACTTCTCCAAAGGCTACAAAATAGCTCAATTGTCCAAAAAGCCTTCGAGTATTTCATTACCTCAAAAAAGCATTATGTCATTACCACGACCAACAGTATTATGAAATGACAAGCAATATCCATTAAATCAATAAATCAATCCAGTCCATCTTTTCTTTTCTTTTTTTTTGGTGTTTGTGTGTGTGTGTGTGTGTGTGTGGGGGGGGGGGGGGGGGGGGGGGGTGTTAATTATCCATCACAAGCGATATCATGAAACCTTTTTCCCTTGTAAGTGCAAATTTATGACATGAACAACAAATACAAGAAAACAAGACATAGGAACCATAAAAACCGAACCTCATAAACTTCCAGGAAATTTAGCATGACGTTGAAGTCAACATCATCTGGCATAACTTGCTGCAGTGCATGAGGGGTCAACCACGTGATCTTTTGACCTTCAACCTCAGCCTTCAAGGACAAACAGCACAGAGATTTAACAGCGATAAACAAAAATAATTTTCAAGTGACTAACAGGAATACAACAATACTAGACAATGAGCAACAGTACCTGATAATATATGCCTTTCACAGATACAAAGGTTTTTCGTAATTTATGAGTACGAGAGATGTATGCTTGCCATTCATGACTCAATCTGGCAAATAAAAATGATTCAGAAAGTAGATAAGTACCAGTGAGATTGTAGGCCTATATTGTAAAATTATTAAACCACTTTTTTTGGGCAGGGGGAGGGGATAGGATAGCTAGTATACATCCAAATGCCATTTCCACCTCACCCGCGCTTCTTTTTTAATATATATACTACCTTCGACATTTGTGAATGCGCTGCACTTCAATTTTTTCCCTCTCCAATGCTGGTAGTGCTGCAAAAAGGTGCACCATTGTGAGACAATCATCCAAATCTCTAAGCGCATCAATGTACGTAGGATACCTACAATTCAAGCAATGATTATGACAACAAATGTCAGTGATTTTTATCAGAAGCAACCTGTAATCATATCTTTCAAAGCAAATGGATAGAATAAACAAACCTCTCCCGAATAACTTTATCTAGCTTATAAGTAGGTGCGCGGGTTCGCAAACGTTTAGCAAGATCAGGGTTCTTCTTCGCCTCAGCTTTCTTTACCTTCTTCTCATGCGCCCTCTTGTCTCTAAATATCTCAAGTAAAGGCTCACGCTCCAAAAATGAAATATCCTTCACGTGATAATAAGTGTGGTGATTTCCTTTCACCTTCTTCTTTGGCTCCCGGGGGAATATACCCTTGAGAATGCATAGTCTCCTACAAATTTTCAAGCAATTAAAATAGTGAGTTCATAGTCATAGACAAATTCACTTTTCCAACAAAGTAAACAAAAGCTACATCACTGCCCATGACAATAACACTTTTTTTAATCTGTTACACATTCAATACCCGCCATCTTGTTACACTGCCAGAAATAGTTGCTTTCATTTTCCATAATAATCAATAATACAGAACTAGCGGAAAAAATTACACGGCCTTGTAGCTCAACTGGCACCTCCTTATATTTCAGAGACATCCAAGGTTCAAATCCCGTCCCCATTGTAACTATCTTATTATCGAAAAAATATATGTAAATTTTATATTATTACCTAAAATCATGGACTTACAAACCTAAATACATAAAATGCAAAACACGCAAATAAACATAAACTGACATATATACGTTTGTACATACACATAAGCACAAATATACAAAACTTTGAATGTGTGTGAGAGATTGAGGGACCTGAAAAGTGGAAGATTGACTTGGAGATGCTTGACAGCCTGAGACCTAGTGACATATTTAGCAGCGTTTCCTTCCTTCTTCTTTCCCTGGAAAAGCAACAAATTGTGACGGAAAAAAGTGTGAGAAAAATGTAAAGATTTTTATCGTCCATATCAGAAATTTTTGATTTTATAATAAACTCTGCGGTGGACATAGGAAACTTACGGCAGGCCTGTAGTGTTTCTTTGCCTTTGGCTTTGAATTTTGCTTCGGCTTTGAATCGGGTTTCGCCATTGTTTTTACAGTGAAAGCTCACTGAGAAACAGGGAGCGAGAAAGAAAAGAGGACACAATGGAGGCTGTTATGAGAGATATGTATTTTAGTTTAGGGTTTTAGGGGCGGGGCGGTTTATATTGAATCGGGTTGTACCGGTTTCATTGTGACACACTTTTGAGATTGTCATAGTATTCACGTTCCTTCGCTGTTTTTTTTTTTATAGGAGCAATGTACACAGACAAATTTTTACATTTGTTTACGTGGCAAACTTGTATTGGTCTTCATTTTTTTTTTTTTTTTATAAGGTATTGGTCCTCACTTACCCTCATTGCTTATTTGCTTACCGTTAAAAATTTGTCATATTAATAGATGTCAACTTTTTTATTTCTATAAATTTTCTTTTATTATAAAACAAAAAATAATAAAAATTCTAATAAATTGTGATAAAAACCTATCTATGGATTTTTAAAAATAGAATATATTATTGAAGTATAAGATTTTTTTTTTTTTAAATCGGGAAAATTATAACATCCTTGCTATATTATATGAGAATTTCAAAATTATATAATAATCATAAATTACAAACCACAAAAATATATATTTATAATAAATAATTTAGTTATTGTCACCAAAATATTAAGAATCAAAATAATAGCAACATTTATGTTTTAATCCTACTTACTATCGAGCATTTAGATTCTAAAGTGTTACTTGACATTAATTACATGTTTAATTTCATGCACTCAAACTATATTATTTGCAAAATACGTGCATTAATGTTGTTCCATCATACTGAGCTCATCTATTATTAGTACTTATGGTGATCAACAACAAATATTAATCCTTCTCAAAAAAAAACAACAAATATTAATCGTCCATAGTGGTCGTCCAAGGTCAACAACGTCCAAAACATCCTTCAGAAAGTAGAAAGAAGAAGTACGAATCACAAACATTAAATAATGACTTACTAGCAGGTCACTGGTTGTCCAGTAAGAATCTGGTCGTCCAAAGAAAGTACTGTCATCCATACCATGTTCAAGTATGAACGACTAAGAAACAATTAGTAAATTTCCGAGTGTTTTCTATAATCTCAAATGGTTAGCCCACTAACTCACATCTCGGAACATGGAGTGAATTTCTTGAAATTCGCTCCACTTTCCTCACTAAGTCCACACATCTCCTATGATACTAGTGGCACCCAACAAGTAGACTCACTCCAAACTCTCTATAAAAAGATCAAGCCCCATCCAACCAATATAAGTTTTACTATTCATCTACTCACTACTATTGTGTTATAAAGAGAAAACTAACTTAATCATTAGAGGATCCTTGACCAGTTCACCCCCATCATCTTTGATAGTCATTTTCTTCCTTCTTAGGTCATCCAATCGTCATGAAAGTCCGGAACATTTTGCCCACTGATTTTTGTGCACCATCAAGTTCACATAGGTATCTATTTTCCCTTGAGGCTTTAGTTCATCCATCATTAGTGCATATAGGCATAGACTTAACGCTGTTATTTCATGCAAACCTATAGTGAAAAGAAATTCACGCTGCCTCAGTTTGTTATTACATTAGTTATAACTCTATCATACTTAATTAATTTAATATACTTTAAAATAACTCCTTTATTTTCCAAAACTCATTATATAACCTCTACATGAATAGTAGACTAATAAGAATAACTTGAAGTCTTAACTCTCCCTCTTGTGGAGCTCTCCCTCTCGTAACTAGTACGAGTTCTCCCTCCCTTGGCTTCGTGCAAAGGGTAACTTCTTCCATTTTTACTAAGAATGCAGGATGAGGTGTGTGATAATCTAGACAAGATGAAGTTAACTGTTGAAGAGGAAGAAACTATTGCTATCTCTGATGAAGGAAGAAAGGAAGCCATTGAAAGTTGTCATTTGAGCTTGATTGGAAAATTCCTTACATGTAAGTCCTATAATAATCTGGCTGCGAAGAATACTATAAGGAGAGCATGGGGTTTGAATGAATCAATGCAAATCCTTGAAGTAGGGCCGAATCTCTTCCAGTTCAAATTTCAATCCGAGTTTGATTTGGATCGGATTTTGAGAGGAGGCCCCTGGACATTTGATAATCAATTATTATTATTGAAACGGTGGAATAGAGGCATGACTGTGGGAAATATACGACTGGAGGTTGCATCACTTTGGGTCCAAATATGGGGGGCACCGTTTGATATGGTTTCCCCTCAAGTTGCGAAGGAAGTTGGGAGTCGATTGGGTGAGGTAGAGGCGGTGGAATGGAAGAAAAAAAAGGATGATCTCAGCATGTTTATGCGAGTCCGAGTGGCCCTACCAATCTCAAAACCTATTCGAAAGGGTGGCTATATAGCTGGTTCAGATGGTGTGAAGTCATGGATCTCTTTTAAGTATGAGCGGTTGCCCATTTTTTGCCACTACTATGGAATACTAGGCCATGATCTGAAGCACTGTGCTGCCCATTATGCTGTGGAGAAAAATGGAGGTCGAATAGAATATCAATATGGTGATTTTCTAAGGGCAGTGGGGGGTCGTCCAAGAGCTTCAGGTAGTAGAGAAGCAGGTCAAAGTTCTGTCTCTGAGGAAGGAATGGGCTGTGAGGCAGAGAAGAGGGCTGTCCAGGCGGAGCAAGGAGGGCCGGTGGGGACAATGGCGGCACATGTATTCAGTCATGAAAACCCTAGGGTAACAGATAAGGATAGTGTCATGATTCAGGGAAAAGGAATAGATATTGTGCACGTTGACAGCTTGGAAATAAATGCCCATGCACACACAACGGATACAAATTCTGCACTAAAGGAAACCGTCCCTAAATTTCAGCAGGATGATCATCTAGTCACGGATTTCTTTGAAGTTGAGGAAACGGGTGTGATTAATAATAAAACAGGCGGAGATCACGTGAAGTCTATTTCATTAGAAAACTAGAATTTCAACGCTGGAAGTTTTTCTTCAACCCCGGTTCAGATTGGGCCTAACCAACTAAAGCCCAAAAGTACATGGACCCGTATAAACAGAATGGATTTTGGCTTAGGTGGTTTCACCAACTTAATTACACTACCTGGCCCGGGCAAAAGAGATGTACGTGAAATACAGGGGATGCAGTTTGAAGAGCAGCAGCTGAAGAAAGGTAGACTGAGCATTGAGGAGGATATCAACAATGATGGATCGGCGGGGGTGGAAAGCCACCCTTGCCGGGAGCTATGGGCTGTTAAGCTGGAACTGCCAAGGGCTTGGGAACCCTTGGACAGGTCGAAGCCTTCGCAAGATTGTGAGGGAACAAGTTCCCACGGTATGTTTTCTTATGGAGACAAGACTTGATAAAGACAGGTTTGATAATTTGTATGGAAACTTACCGTTTCAAAATAAAATCATAGTTAAAAATCCGGAGTCTGGAGGAGGGTTAGCCTTCTTATGGAAGAACGAAGTTAGTTTAGAGGTAATTAATTTCACTGTTAACCATGTTTTGGCAAAAGTCACGGAAGAAGATGGGTTTGTGTGGTATTTAACAGGTTTCTATGGATGGCCAGAAGCACAGCAAAAAGAAAATTCTTGGAGATTGTTGAAGCATTTACAATCCTTTGTAGTGGGACCATGGGTGGTAATTGGAGACTTTAACGCTTTTTTACAAGCTTCAGAAAAGAAAAGTGCCAGGCAGCCACAGTTTTCTCAAATTGAAGCCTTTAGGGAGGCTTTGAATTCTTGTCAACTTCAAGACCTAGGATACATAGGGTATCCTTACACCTGGAGTAATAAGAGACCCGGTGAAGCAAATACCAAGATACGACTTGATAAAGGGGTTGCAAATAAGGAATGGACAGATAGATTTCAGTTAAGTAAAATTGTACATCTGTCAACTCATGCTTCAGATCACTTACCCATTCTACTACATGTTCAATCCTTTAAACAACCAAGGCAGCAACGAGAGAGAAGCTTCAAGTTTGAGGAATCTTGGTTGCTCCGTACTGAATGTGAAGAGATTGTTCAAGAGGCTTGGGGGAATGCAGGAGGAGAAAGGGTTGGTTTAGCAGCAATACAGGAAAAAATAAAGGTCTGTGGAGCAGAGCTTATGGCTTGGGGTTTTCCAATTACTAATCCGGATACCATTGCTATCAAAGAAACTCAGAAACAGCTAGATAGACTGAATGAGGCCGAATTGACTGAAGAATCAAAAGCATAATTTTTGGGGTTAAACAAAAAGATGGATGATCTTTTACAGAAGCAAGAAATTTTCTGGGCCCAACGGTCTAGAATAAATTGGCTAAAACATGGGGACAGAAACACCAAATTTTTCCATGCCAAAGCATCACAAAGAAGAAGGAGAAATTATATCAGGGGTATCCGGAATATTCATGGGCAGTGGGTGGAAGAGTTAGAGGAGGTGGTTGGGATAGCTTCAGCCTACTTTGAGAATCTTTTCCAGGCAGGAGTAGAGGATCAGATGGAGGAGTGCCTAAATGCAGTGCAGGGTACGGTGACTGATGATATGCGAGAATTTTTATCTTCTGAGTTTACTGCTGAAGAAGTGAAGGTGGCTCTGTTTCAAATGGGACCAACAAAAGCTCCAGGACCCGATGGTATGAATGCCCTTTTTTTATCAAAAATTCTGGCATGTTGTTAGGAATTCTGTTGTTCTAGCTGTTCTAGATTTTCTTAATAATGGTAATATGCTACCTGATATTAACCATACAAATATTGTGCTTATCCCTAAAGTGAAAAATCCGGAGAGATTGTCTGAGTTTAGACCCATAAGCCTGTGTAATGTTATTTACAAAATTATTTCCAAGGTGTTGGCAAACAGGTTAAAACAGGTACTACCTCAGATCATTTCACCCACTTAGAGCGCCTTTGTACCGGGGCGGTTGATCACAGATAATGTGTTGGTGGCATATGAGACACTACATACCATGCATTCCAAGAAAAAAGGGAAGAAGGGTTCTATGGCATTGAAGCTGGATATTAGTAAAGCCTATGATCGTGTGGAGTGGCACTTCCTTCAAAGGATTATGGAGAAGTTGGGGTTTCCGGTTGTTTGGATAGAGAGGGTGATGAGCTGTGTGACAACACCATCCTTCTCTATTCTAATAAATGGGAAGCCATATGGCATGATCCATCCATCTAGAGGAATCCGCCAGGGTGATCCATTATCACCATACCTGTTCTTATTGTGTGCAGAAGGCTTGATTGCACTACTAAATAAAGCAGAATCAGAAGGGCGGATTGAAGGAGTTTCCATCTGCAAATGAGCACCAAAGGTCACGAACCTTATGTTTGCTGATGACTCGTTGTTGTTTTGCCAGGCAACTCGAAATGAAGGGGAAACCATAGCAGAAATCCTCCAAACCTATGAAAGAGCTTCTGGGCAAAGTATTAACCTGAAAAAGTCTTCAGTTTACTTTAGCAGCAATACTTCAGAGAGGCAGAAGGGTCAGATCTTGGAAGTTCTTGAAGTGAAAGAGGTGGACCGGTTTGAATCCTACCTTGGTCTCCCAACTTTGATTGGGAGGGCCAAATATTCCACATTCTCATTCTTGAAAGACAGAATTTGGAAGAAACTTCAAGGTTGGAAGGGCATGTTACTATCTATAGCTGGCAAAGAAATCCTTATCAAGGCTGTGGCACAGTCCATACCTACTTACACTATGAGTGTGTTCCAAATCCCTTTGAAACTTTGTGATGAAATAGATGCTTTATGTGCAAAATTTTGGTGGGGTCAGGTGGGAAATGAACGGAAAATTCACTGGAAGAGTTGGGATAAGTTGACGATTTCGAAGAAAGAAGGTGGAATGGGATTTCGGGATTTGAGAGCTTTTAATCTAGCTATGTTGGCCAAGCAAGGTTGGAGGATGATCCAAGGTAATGATTCATTGCTCTATCAATGTTTTAAAGCAAGGTACTTTCCAAGATCAAATTTCTTAGAGGCTAAAGTATCACCTAATTGCTCGTATGTGTGGAGAAGCTTGATGGCTGCAATGCCTATTCTTCAATCCCGCCATTGTTGGAGGGCTGGTAATGGAGTCTCAATCAATGCCTTGAAGGATAAGTGGATCCCAAATTTCCCCACAAATAAGGTCCTAAATCCGATCCAAGATAATTGGGGAGAGTTAATGGTGTGTGAGTTGATTAATCCGGACCTGAATGTATGGAGATATGAGGATATTCGGACCATATTTCACAGAGACGAAGCTGATGCAATTTGTCAAATTCCATTGAGCAGAAGATATGTAGTTGATACAATAGTGTGGCTGCATAATTCACGGGGTGTGTTTATTGTCAAATCTGCTTACCATGTGGCAAAAAAAATCCTTACAGAGGCAGCTCGGGTTGGAACTTCTAGGGGCTGTGCTGCAAAACAGGTCTGGGATGCAATTTGGAAATTACGGATCCCTAATAAAATTAGAGTCTTTGCATGGCGAGCTTGCCACGAAATCTTACCAACTGCCATGAATCTGACTAGAAGAAGAGTAATTTATAAAGATAAATGCTCGGTGTGCACCACAGAATCGGAATCTACCATTCATGCTTTGTGGGATTGTGCAGCGGCTCAAGACATTTGGGCTGGAAGTATCCGTAAGCTGCAGAAATTCAAGCATGGTCAATCCGATAGATTGCACCTGATGGAGGAACTTGTGGAGCGGTTGAACTTAGAAGAAATTGAGCTGTTCTGGACTCAAGTGTGGTTGATCTAGAATCAGCGAAATTCTTTGCTGCATGGAGGGAAGATGAAAAATCCAACTTGTTTGAAAAAAAGGGCAAAGGAGTGCATTGAAGAATTTAAAAATGCTCAAACCCAGCTAACTGTTCAGTCAAGGCAGCAACCACATGGAGAGGTATGACAACCACCACCATCAGAGGCATATAAACTCAATTTTGATGTAGCTTTATTTTCGGACTTAGGCAGAACAGGGATTGGAGCAGTTATTCGAAATGAAAAGGGAGAGGTAATGGCTGTTATGACTGCTTGTGGACCGGCTGTACACACCAGTGAAGAAGCAGAGTTACTCGCTTGCCGTAGAGCCTTAGAGTTTGCTGTGGATGCCAGTTTTTATAGGTTGATCATTGAGGGTGATAACAGTAATGTTATTCATGCTATTTCTTCTTCTGCATAAAATAATTCACTGTTTGGTAATGTTGTGGATGATATTCGCCATTTGTTAAGGGGATTGCATTGGTCTGCTATTGGTTGTATTAGGAGGGGTGGGAATCGGGTAGCACATGCTTTGGCTTAATATGCTAGATTTACACTAGAGGAGGATTTGTACTGGATGGAGGATTCTCCACCTCCAAGCCATGTATGCTTTGTATCATGATTTATTATCCATTTAAATGAATGAATCTCCCCCTTTCAAAAAAAAAAAAAAAAATAGTAGACTAATATATTTCCTAGTTTGCAACCCTTTATTTTTCATATTTGTTCACCTTTTTTAGCTCTTGGGGTAAAAATGAAATTTTATGTAAGCGAAGATTATGTAAATGACATAAAAATAAAGTTATAAATGTGGTTCATGTAATGTAGAGTTATGATATATGTGTGTGTGGATATATATATAAAGTTGTTAGTATCATATGATAAGCAATATGTATCGTATTGTGTGTAAAATGTTTTGTATTGTAAGGTCGTATTGTAAATGCTCATAAATCCTACGATATAGTGTGTTGTATCGTATCGTACAATATATAGTCAAATGCTTTAAAATTGGTTTTTATGGTTGAAATTTGTACTTTTATTTGAATTTAACAAGTTGTTAGACTTGTTTTTAACACAAAATTATCAGGTTACTTAATTTAGCATAATAAAATAACATGTCTATTTTTTGTCTCTTTTTCCTATAAAATTTGGACTACATACTTACATTTCACTTTTATAATTATAAAAATTATTGTATATACTATGAATAAGGTATCAACTAAATGTATAATTTTTTTTTTTAATTTTTTGTCATTACTAGTTTAAGAAACTAGAATGCCCAGAATAAATATTTTAAAAAAATTATTGAAAGAAAAGAATAAAAATAGATTGTAAAATGTTGATGACAATGAAGAAAATTGCAATGAAGAAATAAGTTTGCAAAATAACGAATATGATGATAACATTGACTTATATGGAGTTGATTAGGCAATATGATGAAAATACATTATTATTTTGGGTCATTTGTAACGTATTGTCAATTTGAATGTGTATATTATAAACACATGCTAATTTGATCTATTTAGATAGCTTGTTAAATATTATTACATAAGTGATGAAAAAATTAGTTATTAGTTGAATATATTCAAAATCCATAATAAATATACCTTTCATATATGTATTAATTTTTTGTGTATTTTACAATACACAATACAATACGATATATGATACAATATAATAAAAAATCGATTCATAATACGACTCACGTTTTGAAAACAATGTGTGTGTGTGTGTGTGTGTGTGTGTGTGTCTGTATTTAAAACCAAAGTTGAGAAAAAACTAAATTATAATCTAAATTAGATATCAATTTGAGTATAATTTGGTGTCATGTGTCCTAACTAAATTTTTTATTTTTATTTTTGTGTCAAGCAAGTTAATTAAGTGCAAAATATGATGAGTTTAATATAAATGAATTATAAAAACCAATCATATATCTAATTATATATCTAAAATTATAAGAAGAAAGAGTTTAAAAATTAAAAGATTATGTTTTCCAATGCCATTTGTTTGTCTAGACAAAAATAATTTAAATTTCTCAAATTTTTACATAATATTATGAGCAAACGTTATAAATTAGGTAGAAACTTATACGATTTAATTTTATCAAATTTGTACATAATATTATGAGCAAACGTTATACATTAAGTAAAAACTTATTTGTATGGTGTGTGTGTGTGTTTTTTCTAGTTTTATATTTATATCTGTGTGTATGCACAGGGTTCTAAACTAGTTCATTATTATTTATGGTTTATTTTTTATTTTTTGGGTAAAAAAGAGATTTCATTAAACAAAACTAAGGAACAACAGCAATAGAGGGTACAAAGCGATCAAAAGAGATTTCATTATTATTTATGGTTCATACTTATGGTTTGCATCTTAGTTTTTCCATATGTTTATTCATACTAGTATGATTGTATCAATTATCATTGTTTTCCATTATCTCTTTAGTTACATATCTTGTTCATGTCTAGCCTGTTATGTGTTTTGCACGAATGCAAATATGTCATCTTTTGGAGTCATTCTCTTTCAAAATTTATGCTTTGATATTTTAGGGTATGATGAAACATTAAATTGGCCATTGTATCATAAAATACCATAGGTAGAGTGGACGTCTAGCACATTTCTCTTAGTAGCTTAGGCCCCAAATTTAGTATTTGGGTTGCTATTTTCCGCATAATTATTATTTTTAATATTATTTTAGTAGAAGGCACAAAATAACTATGTGCATTAATGTATAAAGGGTCATGTTAACGAGTGTCATAGGGTATTGGTTAACAATCCAATTAAAGAAAGTTTTTATGGGAAAAGAAGAAAAAACAATTAATATTTTGACAACTTTTTTCATTTCCCATAAAAGTGATGTCAAAACTTTCTTAAAATGGATTCTTAACCAATGCCCCAATGGCACTCGTTAACATTTCCCATGTATAAATATCTAATAACAAGTATTTTTTTTTAAATTATTAGTATTTTGAGAGGAGGGGTGAGCTTGTTGGACTAGGGGGCTTGGTTTTAATGTGGTTCTAGTACTAAGTGAGAGAAACAGAAAGAGGAAATAAGAGTCATGGCGGGGTTTTGGCAGTTTTTTCCTCGGGTTCACAAAAATTCAATCTCCCTAAAATGAAGAAAAAATAGGGAGAACAAAGGAGACTAACTGAAATTACCCATCTATCCCCACTTCAATAAATACTATTTTTTTTTCCTTTTCAAGTATAACATTTTTTTTTTAGCCCAAATCAAATTTTCTCCCCTAATTTAATATCTTTAAAAAAATTTTCAATAGGAATAAGTGAGTAAATTTATACAAACAACATTTTATATAATCTAATTTTATTTTCAACCAAATAAAAGAATTTGTTACCTCTTCACTTTTCCCATCTTCCAACCAAACATTAGGAGGAAAAACTAAAATCTTTTATATCTGCCCCATTTTTCCATTCCCCACTTTTTCACCCCCAATTAGATGGACTCTAATGGAAAGAAGAAAAAAAAATATAAAGTGATTTTTATAATAAAATTTATCAAAATTGAATTATTTATAATATACAATTACGCTTATTAATTGGCGGAATGGTCAAATATATAATTTATGATAACTCAAGGGTCAATAATACAAAACTGAGAATATATTATAAACCCTTAAAAGGGTGTTTTTGCAATTAAACAAAAAAAAAAAAAACTAACAAGAGGAAGAAAAGAAAAGAAGCCCGCGCAATGAAAGCTTGAAATTTAAGTTCCCGCTCTGACGTTCCTCCCGCCAATACTCCGCCCCAGAAAATAAAAACTAAAAACCATCTCACCATTGCTTCCCCCTCCACCTCCCCCCCCCCCCCCTCTCTCTCTCTCTCTCTCTCTCTCTCTCTGCACAGACTCAATCAGCTACAACAACAAAGAGTATTGCAAATGCAGACCTCAAACTCACACTCCTTCTTTCACAACCTCAGATCCAGAGAGCTCAACGGTTTCAGAGGTCCCCTCTCACTCTCTCTCTCTACATGCATGTAATAATCATCTTACATTTTGCATATCCATAATTTTTTTTTTTTTGTTGTTGTTGTTGTTGTTTGGGGTTTGGTTCAGTTCGAAAACGAGCTCACATAAGCGACGTCGCATCGGGCATCAATGAGATCGGAGCGGTGGCGGTGGAGCACCGCGGCGAGGAGACACCGCCATTGGCTATCTCATTCTGCAAGGTACAAAAAGTTTTGGTCAGATAGCTTAATCATATTTTTCTATATGTAGATCCAGACTAATTGTATGCAAATGGCAGACCAGTAAGAACTCGCATATCCTTGCGGTTTCCGATGAGGACGGGTACGTGAGCTTGTTCGATACTCACCGCAAGTTATCATCTTCTTCGTCCCATCAAGAAAATGCAGGTCTGGTTTTCGTTTTAGGTTTTTTTCATTGTTGACACAATTAAAACTTTAGAGATGAAAATTTAACACTTGACAAATGTACATGGACCAAAATTGTAGTTGGAATTAATTTTTAATTATTGTTTTTATTGTTAATTTATAGAAAATATTGATTTTTTTTTTATTCTTTTCTTGCATAACTGTTTTCCAGACAAAGCTAGGGTTTGTGATTGGGTTGCGCATCATAATGCGGTGTTCGATTTATGTTGGATTAAGGTACTTCCAAAACTACTTTGTGATTTTGTCTCTCTTGCTTAAGGAACTATTATCTTTGTTAACTTACAATTAATAAGCCCTTTTAGAGCAGATTTTTGATTGAAAATTTCATTTCTTCTTGATAAGCTAAAATTGAGCATTGGTTATTATCACCATTCATTCTTCTAAATATATCCAGATTGTTAAAAATCCACACATTTTCAATTATGTGTAAGAAATGGGAAATGGGAATTCTGGGTTGTTTAGTAAATGCCAATGAAGGTTAAGCAAAAATGAGTTTGGAGTAAACTAGAATGGCAGTGTTGAGTTTACAATTTAGCATGATTGATTAAAGAAAAAATTATTTTTGTTGTTGTTTTGCAATGCTAATTTCTTTACAATTTGACTGATTTCGCAGGAAGACACTCAAATTCTGACGGCTTCTGGTGATCAAACTGTAAGTATTGAACTTTATTTAGATTTGTTGCTTGCATTAGCATGTTCGAATTGTTGAATAGACATTTGAATTTATTTGAACTTTAGCACAGGCTTGCTTATTTGCAATTCATGCCTTCAAGCATGTTTTGCTTGACTTTGTCCGTGGTCATATTTTTTACTCAAAATTTTATTGTCATGCTAGTTATGGGCTCACACAACCTTAGGCTATTGAACCAACGAAACATACTTGAATTGAAATAGTTAACCTAAATTCACTTTGTGATGGTTATTTGATGGGCACTCATTTTGTGATCCGCTATTCATGTTCTATGCTTTAAACTATAGGCTGGATGTCAAGATTTTAGTTGGAAGTTAGGTTTGAAAGTCTAAAACCAAAAACTTTTCAGAATCACTTTGTGATATGGTTCAGTTGAACTCATCATGAGAAAATGTGATACATAACACTTATCAATATAAACGAGTTGAAGCTTAAATATTCTAAATGACAAAAAATAGAATATGGAGCTGGGTTCCCTTGGGAAAATAGTGGCATACTTAATTTCAAACCAATTTAAGTTTTCACTTGTAGTATAACTATTTTCACTTTCTCAGCCAATTATTTTCTTTGGAATTTCTGTAGATGAAGGTATGGGATGTCCAGGAAAGGAAATGTATTGGAGTGTTGACGGGGCACACCGGAAGTGTGAAGTCTATGTGTTCTCATCCAAGTAATCCAGGTAGACTTCTAAGTTCATTTGTATATCAATATTTTATATTCACTTCAACTGGCTGCTACGTATTTTGAAATGATGAACCCTTCTAACTTTAATAACTTTTTTTGATAGATATTATTGTCTCTGGTTCAAGGGATGGGTCCTTTGCTCTTTGGGACCTGAGATGCAATTTTAGTTCCAAAAGTTGGAATAGGGAGCTTTGTATAGGGTAAGTTATTGCTCCACACTTCCTTTGATCCAATCAAGTAGTTTACGTTTGTAATCCAAACATTAGCAGTTTTTTATTTTTAATTTACTCTTCATTCAGCACAATGCTATTTTGCCTCTTATTTATTTTTTCTTATTTTCCAATTATTTCACAGTTCAACTTCCATGGTAAAAAGAGCACATCTTTCCCCTCAAGCAAAACGCATCAGGCGGAGCAAGGTTTATAGCTGATTTTGTTTCTCCTTGGTCACTTCACTCACTTCTTCCATACTCTATTGATTCTTTAACTCCTTCAGGCAGCTTCTATGAGCATTACATCGGTCCTTTACCTCAAAGACGAGGTTTCCATTGCTTCTGCAGGAGCAGTGGACAGGTATGTATGTAGCACTTGCATGCATACATGAAATTAAAAGTTCGATTCCCTGATCAGAAACTATATCTATATCATACTAATGCTTTGAGAATTTTTTTTTGTTGGTTTCTTCCTGCGGTTGGTTCATTTCAGCATTTTGAAGTTCTGGGATACCAGAAATCTGAAAAGTGTGGTCACACAGACAAGTCCTCACCCCCAGTCAACTGCAAAGGTTAGATTTAAATGTACTGCAAATTTATCCTGTAATGCCTATTTCCATGGAGCAAGCAACAAATCAATTGTGATATATATTCAGCTCTGCTCTCCACCATAGTAACTTAGGACTGATTTCCAGGGTTTGTGATTTAAACAATTTACTTTTGGTCAAGGAATTGTTAAAATGGTTGGAAATCTAGATGTAGCAAAATAAGTAACATTTCTTCTGCAATTATTCCATATTTTTTTTTTCCAGCTGGGTAAAGGGTTTTCGGGAATTTGAACCCTGAACATGCCCCACCCAAGGGGGTGGATGTGCCAGTTGGTGCACTGGCCAACTGGCTCCAATTATTCCATAAATTGAAATTTAGTTACAGATATTGGATAATTTGAGATACTGTTATCTTGATGTTTTCTGATTTGTTCTTATTTCAGGAAAGAAGATTACACGGTATCTCTAGCTTGTCCCAAGATTTAAATGGAGTGTTTCTTTCAGCTTCATGCATGGACAATAGGTATTCCTTCCGTTTTGACTAGCCTCTATTTTGTCATTAACTGATTTAGCTACTGTTTCACAGAATATAAACATAAAGTTGTAAGCATGAGTAGAATGTTCAATGTGCAACCATGAGATAAAAGACTGCAATTTCAATCTAAAAGATTTACCCTTGCTGTAAACAGGAGGGTCTAAGTAAATATAAGAGCCTTACTGGGGAATACTGAACATCTTACATTTTATATTCTTGTTTCTTTCAGTATATACTTGTACAACGTACTTCAGCTTGAAAAGGGGCCTTTGAGATCATTCTCTGGATGCAGGATAGAATCTTTTTTTGTAAAGGTGAGAACTGCTTTTTTTTTTTTTTTTTTAAGCCCAAGAACCCTGTTCATTTGATATTGATGACCAACAAATTTACATGTCTTCCATATGACTTTTGCAATTGCAGTCAGCAATCAGCCCTGATGCAGCTCACATAATCAGTGGTTCTAGTGATGGATGTGCCTATCTTTGGCAGGTTAGATTTCTTACCTATGAAAGGCTCTTTGTTTGATTTTGATTGGAATTAAGTTAATTGGCAAACTCATTCAAACCAGGTGAACAAGCCTCAAGAAGATCCCCTAAAATTGGAAAGCCATGATGGAGAAGTTACAGCAGTAGATTGGTAATTTTTAAAACTTAATGCTGCTGAATTGAGTTTTCACTGACAAAAAAGTAAGTTCTAAAATTTCTTTTGCAGGTGTCCTTTTGAGGTTGGGAAGATGGCAACTTCTTCAGATGATTTCACGGTGAGCAAGATGAATATTTAAATTAAATACAAGAGAATGATGCAATTGTTAATCTATTGCAATTTTTTTTCTAGTATTTACTATTTAGTGATATATTATTTCCTTATCATGCTCGCTGGAATGTCTCCAGCATTTTACCTACACTCCCAATGCCTCACTGTGCACATGTTTATTTGTTAGGTTCGAATTTGGAACACACAGAGCAGTTATTGCTCGAGCACAAGGTCCCCATCTTCCATTCGAAGGAGAGTAATGGCAATCCCTAGTGCAGAATGTAACAAGCTTATGAATAATGAACCAAGTTGTCATACAAAGGATCCTGACAGTTTATTTCCTTCCAATGAAGTATTAGTCCAAAGTAGCTCATCCAACAGAATCACGATGCCCACAATCAGTACACCTGAGAGCCAGAAGAAGAAGTTATTCTCAGGTTCTGATTTAAATGAAGCCTTTGAGAAAACCCCAGAAGCAACATTGAAGAGCCCATCTTCTGTTTTGAACCCTCCTTCCTCCATAAAAAGAACAATCCGAGACTACTTTTTAGCAGCTTCATAATTTATTGGTTTATACCTCTGGTTTAATTTTTATATACAACATGATACTGAAGCCCACATTTTACTGCTGGATCAAGGGCTTGAGAATAGAGAAGCAGGCGCATCAATCTTTTCCAGATTGTAGAGTAAGTCTAGTTTTCATCCTTTTTAACACGCACGCGCGCGCGCACACACATATATATATACATATATGTTATTGTAAACTTGGAGGGGAAATTTCATCAGGTTCGCTTTTATTTTTGCAGGGCTGTATTGGAAATATTGTAAAGCAGGATACAGGAGGGTTGTTAGACTATTACATCTCATCAATATTTACCTCGGAGTTCATGTCAATTTGGCATTGGACAAATATTTGCCAAACTGGAAACGTGCTCACTGTGCTTGTAAAAATATAGAGCATTTTTGGAGCAGTTGTTTAAAATCTTTGTTGCTCATTCATAGGTATGAATTTATCAAGTAAAATTTTTGTTTTTTTTTAGGCTGTAAAATAGTGAGTTGAAAAGTGATGCCTGCATAGACTGGTTGCCAGTTTGAAATTCTGAAATTGTGAATGAACTGCCGGCAGCATCCAGCTTCAAGGCTTCATTTTGCCACTCAGAATCTAACTTTGTGACCCCCTTCCCTTCTTTTTGTTGAGAATTTAAACTTTGGGAACCTGAAAGAAAAATTTAGGATTTTCTCCATAGGGTTTTATCTGCTTGAATAAGCTATGGATGGTGTATAAGCCATGGCTTTAACTTGTTCTGGTTTAACATACCTTTGCATAGATGACATTCACCAGATCTTTTTTTTTTTTGCTGCCTACCAGATGGTCCAGTTCAGATCCTTATATGTTAGTGTATATGTTCTAAAGCTATAATGAGAGGTTGAGGGTCTGTCACCGTTTATTCAATGGGCTTGTAACCATTTGTCTCAATCAAAAGTAACTCAATGCGGTAATTAACTAAGGAAGTAATGTAAAAATTTGAATTTTGAGTCAAAATCAAATCATTTAAGAAATATCTTTATCATTTTTATTATTATTATTATTATTATTATTATTATTATTATTATTATTATTGTTGTTGTTGTTGTTTTGTTAATAGGATTGGGTGAAAAATGCATCATGTGTTTTATGTGTGATTCTTTAAATAAAATATTCATTTAATGGTAAAGTTTATTAAAAAAAAAGATATATTTTTCTTTACCCTTCCCTCGCTGTCGCCCACAATCCCACCAAAACTACCTAGTTCGGCAGCTAACCATCACACAAATTTGGCCCTCCACCAAACGATACCACCACCAAGAAACCCCGTTCCTCATAATTTTCCGTCACTTTCTTGAGAAAAATTCAAACGCATTTCTATTGTAACCAAAAACTTAGTAACTAACATAAACCTATCAAAATTAAACTCAAAACAAGAAGTTAATTGGACATCAATTTTGTGAAGTCTAGTTTGAGATTGTTGATTACAATTTTGGCTTTCCTTTGATTTAAGTTGTATCCCCTTTAATGGCTTGTGAGAGTAGTGCATATTTAAACTTGGCTCGTTAAGAAAAGTTTAAAAATAGAGTTTGTGCTTGACTTTGTTGGAAAGTCAAAAAACTTGAGTTTGGTTTGATTAATTAATCAAATCAAGTTCAAGTTTAATATTAAGTTTAAACTCGAACTTAGGTCAAGCTTTTGGCTTGAGATTTTAAAAATTAAATTATCACATACTTAAATCTCTAAAATTAAGAAAAAAAGAAAAAAAAATATATCTATTTTATCATGCATCTAGTTCTACTTATGATTAGTTAATATTCAAATTAAAAATTTACATAATTAAATTTATTTATTCATCATTCTTTGTCTACAACTTTAACAATTGTGCAAAATATAATTTTTACATTCACGTTAGATGGTGAAGAATTAGAAAAATACTTGTTTGTAACTACTATGAATGAGAAAATATTAATATGTTTCATAATTTTACTTTAAATTATTGATAAGGAAAGATCATATGTGACTCACTTAATTAATTAATTTATTTTTAAATGTAATTATAGTTTAAAATGGTTATTGGTCAGTTTAGAGAGAATGAAAAAATTAAGGTAATGGGTAGCGGTCTTATGTTGGCCATGTCATTATTAAGATATGTGTAATAAGTATATTTAGTTAACACATATAAACTTATAAATGAATCTATACTTGAATTGTTTTGTATCAAGCCTACTAGCTCACAAGCTTGTTTGTGAACAATTTTTTTTTTTTTTGCTTGGGCTGGGCTTGTTCGTTAAACGAGTCTAAAACTAAGGCTTAAACTTGGCTTATTTATAAACAAACAAATATGAACGAGCTTTTTATCGAGTCGAGTTCGAGTTGTTCATGATCGGCTTGGTTCATTTACAGTCCTACGGGAGACATTTATTTGAACTTAGTGAAGTGAGGTGACAAAGGAATCTAAACCAGTTTAGCTTATTAAGGGGAAAGAGGAAGAAGCTAGGATCAATAAATTTTACTTTTTAATGAATGTTTTTATTAAAATAAAGTATTTTCCATCCAATATTTGCAATAGATATTTCTCAAAGTTTAGGAACTTACTATTTCAAATTGAAAAAAATAAGGGGTTTGATTTTAATCTAAAGTCCTGAGTCCATTCTGCATTTTCCCCTTTGATTAAAGTATGATTTGAAGGATATGGGATTGACTACTGTTATGTATATAGAGATCTTATCAGCTATGGAGAGTATGCATACTCTATAATCTAAAAAATGCATGGAAAGTGAAGCATTTGTGTTTTTGCCGGCTAAATATGTTACTGTGACAAAATGTAATCCAATCAAAATCCTAGCTGTAAGTGAGCTTGGTTATAAGCTAGACTAATTTATTCATACCCTTTAGCTTAATCAAGAAAACGTGAAGCTAAAGAGCTTGCATTAAGAAACTATTGTAATAAAGATTAAATTGCTACAAAAGCTTTGGAAACATATCATTACAAATAAATAATGTTAATGACACATTAAACATTAATAATTAGCTTAGATGAAAAGAGAACTAAAGAACTTTGGATATATTACATTACAGTGTTACTGATACATTTAAGATTTGTTAAGATACATATTTGCAAGGAACACAAGTAAACAAACTTACAAGGAGCAAAACAGGTCGGATTGACACTAATAAATGTTTTGGCAGTATACATGGTTTCACTTTGACACTATGCCAACCCAAATAAACATAAGTTTTATAACCATATAATACATTTTCACTACATGAATTAATATGAAGTAACAATAATTTGTGCCTATGAAGTGGGACTATACACGCTGGAGAAGAGTTTGTTAGCTTCATCTTGTAAGTGTCACGGTTGTAATATCTGTCCACAAATATGAATTCCAAGTAAGTTTAGAGAAAGCACTACAAAAATGCATACAAAGAGAATGCAAGGCAAATATAAAGCATTTGAGTTTGCAAAGGGACTTAGCTAGAATTGATCCCCTAATCATCTGCTTTAGAACAAACCTAGTGACTAGAAAGTTTTACTTGGATGCCTCTTATAGACTAACACCATTTGAGGGGCCACGATGATAGCAGCAAGCAGTAATAAAAAATAAGTATAGCTAAATAAGTTTTGCCATAACTATATACTGTGCACACACATAAGTTTCATGGTGGGGTCATGGAGAAGGCATTTCTCACTGGTAGCTAGCAATATAAAGAGGGAGCTGACAACATGCTGAAACTGTTTGTAATAATTGTATAGTACTTAACAAGGAGAATTTTCACAAAAGAGGAATACATTCACGCTCAAAATAAATTTAAAATCTGCAACTAGAAGAATATAAACTTGTAGAAGAACATTCAGAAAGTCATATAAACTTGTGCACAACTGATGAATCCACTAACCTGGGAGGACAGGATCCTCGATGTTAGTTTATTCCCTACTGGGTAATATACAGCTCCTGTTTAGCAATGAAGTAACGCCCAATGTGACTGCTTGGTTCCATTATGAACTGTTCACGGAATGTTCCCATTCTCTTACTAGATAAATCAATGGAGAGATCTTTGAAATTTGGTAAACCCTCTACTTGTACACCATCTCCACAAATAAGGAACTGATTCCCAACAATGAAGGATCCTGATACCCTAATGGCAAGTCCATCTTGACCATGAGCACGACACTGAAGTTTTTCCACAACATGCACAAGTTTTTCAGGAGGCCAGTCACCTGCTAATGTACTCCGGATGCTTGACAGAGCTGTAAAGATATCATTTGGACCAACAGAGTGTTTGCCAGAGAAACTAGAAGAATAAAGCTCATATTAGTGGACGTGAAAAAGCCAAAACATACAACACAGCCAGTTTCTCATTTTAAGTTTAAAACTGACTTTCAACAATACTACATTTGCTGAGTTGGAGCACCTCACCCCAGACCTCTTCGAGAAAAAAGTTTGTATGGACTGACAATGTTTGAACTGTTTAAACCTTCCCTTTTCAGAACCAGCAACTTTTGCTTAAACAAAAGAAAAGGAAAAAAAAAAAAAAAATCTCCCATAGTTCGGTACCTGAAAGTTGAACCTTCTTTGTATAGGGTCTTTATATGCTGCAAGTGTTCATCAGGTCCATCAAAGAGTAAGTAATAATGAATCGTCAGCATCTGATCAGAAAACATGAAATGGAATCAATATCCATGGAGCATAAGCATGAGTGATTAGCTCTGTTTATTATTCAAGCTTCCATCTAAGTGCTTCAAATACAATAGGTCCATGTTCAATTAGAGCCATTTCTTTTATAATGTAAACCAAAATTCAGGCTGTTCAACATAATAAGATTTTGAACATGCCATTTCTTCTTATCAAGGTCTGCAATCAGATGAAAACATTCTATAGATTCAAACCTTAGTTATCTACACAAATAGAATTTAGGTCGGTTAGATAATAATGGAACGCTTGATATTTCTGTCATTGTAAATGATGATGAATAATTTGAAAATGTGATAGAGGAAAACTTTAATCAAATTGTCAGCTATCATGTATCATCTACATTTTCTCCAGTAGCTGCAGGTTTTAAGATACTAAGTGAAAACAAAAACTTAATTATGTTTTGGGTGCAAGATTAAGGTTGGAAGATGATGCCCTCTTCAGCTTAGCACTCAAAGCAGCTGCATTCAGAAGTTCTAGCGTCTGAAAGTTCTCCAGCATAATAGCCCGCCGTTACACATACCACACTCAAATCCATCATTTACTAATTTTCTCATGTGGATAAATTATTGTTAGAACATTTAGATGGAAAGTATAGAGATTAAAAGTTTTCTGTACTCACGTCTGCCAAGTCCTTCATTCTTTGTGTTGGATCAAAAACGCTTTGGACAAATGCTGCTAAATCTACTCTGGAGTGCTCATACTTCGTAATAAAGGGGTGTGAAAGTAACTGCAGTTGGAGAGTACTCATAAATCAGTGTTGAATTGAGCATGTCTTTGCTTAACAAGTACCTCAAGATGTTAAAAAAACATTAAAAAAGAATAAAAAGTGGCACAATGATTTTCAGAATCACGTCTTCAAAAACATTAGGCAAGGATAAGAAGTTGCATTATAATTGAACAAGGAGAAGTCCAAGTCAATAATAAGAACTAAGAACTTTACATCTACAATGGCAGATACATGTTCTAAGTGAAGGGAGAATCAAAACCATCTCTTGATAATAATCAACAAAGGTTAATTTTTTTTATAAAGTTAATAATTAAACTAAAATTTACCAAAACTTAGATTTTTTCTTTCTTTTGAAATTACAAAACAGTAACAATTAAAACCACTGATATATGATTCACTAGGATCGGCATGTACCATGTCACAAATTTCTGCCATTTACTCACCTGCTCTGCTGTTGGCCTTGCATCTGCATCCTTCTGCAAGCAAGCATCAATAAATGAGCAGAACTCTGTTGAAAAATTGAGTTTTGATGGTGATGGTGATGGGTCATCCAAGATCTGCCAGACCAAGAAATTTCAGTTGCTAAACAAAGAAACAACACATAGGCAATAAGATGCATAAGAATGCAATATGTATCTGTAATATAGATGGAAGCACAATGTCTTCATTATCAAAAAAAAAAAAAAAAAAAAAAATGAAGACATTGTGCTCCCATTTTATGATACATACGATGTCTTCATTCTTTGATCACTGAAAGTATTACAACTGCTGAAATAGTATGTTTGTTATATTGGATAAAACTCTTGTGAAGCAGACACAAATTTATTTTTCCTTTTTCTAATTTTCACACCTGCTAAGGAGTTAAAACTATAACTATATCGAACCCTTTTTAAACTAATGAGCATGGAAATTTTATGAAAAACAGTCCATTCGGAAACAATTTCTAAGCACTTTCACTAATCTTTTGATCGTGATTATCCTCACCTGTAACATAAGATTGACAGGTCCTTCATTAGCTGAATATGGGAATTCTCCTGTACCACATTCAAAGAGAGCAAGACCAAGGCTCCAAATATCAGCCGGATAAGAATAGCTCTCATTTCGAATTCTCTCAGGTGACATGTACGTAACAGTTCCAACAAAAGTAGCACACTGACATATTACATTGAGAGATAAGTAACAAATCTACAATTTGAAAATCATGTAAAAAAAGTAACTAGCAAGTAACTAGCAAGTAGATAACACGTATCAAATTGACATGTATTAACAAGCAAGAAGCATAGAACAATAAAACCAGCACTTATATTCCTTGAATTGATGTAGAAAGTATAACTAACCATTGCCATTGAATTCTCTAAGCCAGCACTTATACCAAAATCTGTTATTTTTGGCTCCCCCTTCAGATTCACAAGCAAATTTGCTGGCTTTATGTCTCTGTGCACTAAATGTCTAACTCCATGCAAGTAGCTTAACCCCTTCCAGGATGAAAAAGAAAATGTAATAACAAGAATGCTTATGTTCTGATTAGATGGGAAGCTTATCATGAGAAAAATCTAGCTGGAATTAAAGATATTCTTACATGAAGGAGCTTTTGAAACATAGATGAGAGGACAGGTTCAGGTATTCTTTTCTGTAATCTTAAGATATCTGCCAATGACCCTCCATCCATGTACTCCAAAGCTATGCTTATTTGCCCAGAATCTGGAACATAAAATGCCCCATGGAATTCCACGAGACCCTGATAACAAGGCGCTTCACACAATGTCCGTATCTCAGTAAGAAGCTGTTGCCTTTTCTCCTAGTAAGCACAAGGGGGTACGTATGTAAGACCATGTGATGAGAGAGTAGTACAATTTACCCCATACTACTTTTTTACGCTGAACTTTTCTTTTAACCCTACATTGCTTGTGTTATGCACCATTTTAGTCATGGGTATCTGGATCAAGATTTTTGAAGTTTGCTATTTTAGAACAGATTATCTCAATTTAAGATCATTAGAAGAGGAAGAATATCTATACACTAAAGTAGAGGCAAGTAGACAAATTTAATGATAATCAACCTAAAGTTGGTGTGCGATCTTGTGCAAGACAGGGCATGTAGATTATGAGAACTCAAAGATGCGACTAGTGCCAAGCAACTTTAGATACTTCAGAAGAGAGTAGACCAAATTAAGAATATCCCTTATAGTTCCAAAAGAAAAAGAAAAAACAAGAAGAAAAATATGATCTCTTTCTTCATGGAAATATTCAAATAACACACTAATGAGCCAAATATGATCAATGTTAGCCCACAATTCACTATAATTTCCTTTTGCAATGAAGAAACCAACACATCAAACGGCAAAATTGTTTAACAAACACACCTCTAGACTGCCCCAGATTGTGATTCAACAGGTAAATCAACTGACCAATTTCTTTATCTTAATTCACGACAAACAAACTCTCACATCATTATATCAGTACAAAGCAACAAGACATAGTTAGCAAGCAATACTTTCTTAATTCATCCCCAAAAGAAAAAAAAAACAATACCTTCTCAAAGATATTGATCTTCTTCAAGGCCAAAATTCTATGATTAGGAATATGTATAGCTCTCTGAACTACACTGCTTGCTCCACTACCGATTGCACCAAATATCCTCATCTCATGTGAAGCACATTTGTATGTCTTTTCACTACCATCCGTCTCATCCACCGGCGAAGACGTGCACTTTTGCAACCCAAGCTCATTAATATTGTACACTCCATACGATCTACTCAACAAATTAACAGTCCCACCATCCGATAGCTTCACAAAAACCACAAAATCATTATTTAAAAAAAAAAAAACTCTGGCTCAAATGGAACTTCCCATGTTCTTGGGTTCAAAACCCATTATCCAGTGTAACTTAAAAATCAAATTAAAAAAAGAAAAAGAAAGAAGACCCTTTTGTTTTCTGTTAAAATTTGATTTTAACAATTATCTCAAATTTTCTCTTCCAATGCAAAAACTTACAGTGTAAGAATCACAAGGGTCCAAAGTTGACCCGGCTGAGAAGCCCTTTTCAGCATCAAACAATGGCGCAAGCTTTTTTCTTAGTTCCTCCAATCCAGACATGATGATTTTGCTACTGCATTCATAAAATAATAACCAAAAAAAAAAAAATTCAACACAATCTTATTTGGCTTAAATTATATAATTTTACGCTAGGAAAAAAAATTAACCTTGATTATTAATCATCTAAAAGATTGAACAAAATATATGAACTAAGCAAGTGAATCTTGAAAATTAAAGACCTTGGGTTGTAATTATAGAATAAAAGATTCAAATTTCAAACTCAACAAAACCAGAGCTATATTTATTCCCATTTAAAAAAAAAAAGATAATTAAAAAGAAATTAAATTACAAAAAAGAGAGAGTTTAGTGTAAAACTTACAGTGACAAGTGAAAGTTGCTACAATTCCAACGGTTTTTTGAATGAATCTTTGACCGTTTTTGCTATCATTTGTTTTCGTTAATGTTAAAACTTAAAAGTTTTGAAGTGTTCGACCTTCGAATCCAAGTTAAGTTCGGAGTTGGAGATGGATTCTATACAGTTAGGTTGTCGGTAGTGTTTACAGTTGCCAAATCATATACCGCCACGTATTTGGAATTTTAGGAAACAATCCCTTACGACGTCGTAGGTTGAGTTTTTAGATTTTGAATGCGGTGGTACGCTATTGTTTGGGCCGAAATATGATGTGGCTGCTCCGTTGCTTCATTTATTTTTTAATTCCTAGGCCCAAATAGCCAATGGGCTATCAGTACTCATAATATATATATATATATATATATAAAATAAAAAGGGGAAAAAGTTTAGCTCACCCTCTTATGTATTTTTTGAGTAATTATAATATTACATAAAAAGTTATAATTTTTGTTACAATTATTTAATATGACAGATTATAGTTTCAAAAAAAAAAAAAAAAAGATTATAATTAGTTGTTTGTTATTTTTATATGGACCTATTTTATTTATTTATTTATTCCTAAGCCCAAGTAGGCCATTAGTACTCATAAAAAAAAAAAATTAAAAAGAGATAAAGCGTAACTCATCTTTGTCCAATTCAATTCATTCAAATGTATTTTTTGAGTAGTTATAATATCACATAAAAAATTATAATTTTTGCCACAACTATTCTACACGACAAATTATAATTAGCTGCTTATTACTTTTACATAGATTTATTATTTTTTACTACTATTCACAGTTTGCCTTGTGGATAGTTGTCAAAAGTTGTAGGTTTTTTATTTTTTTATTTTTATTTTTATTTTTATTTTTTTAATGAGGTCTTATAATTTTTAGTGTTTTTTTAGTCCTATAGTTTTTTAGTGAATTATGTGATTTGTTTATTTAAGAATCTCTTTTGAGATATTCAGTTGAAGAGTTCATTAGACTTAAAGAAAATGCTGTAAATGTGGGAGCTCAAAATTCCTTCCTCCACATTATTGGTTCATGAAAATGTTTGGATATCGCTTATTGCTGAAAGTTAAAAATTAAAAATACTGTAACAAAATAATTTTTAAATATGTGAATAGTATCGTGGGACCTAATTTTAAAGTTTTTTTTTGAATAAAGTAGTTGCGGGTCCCGTGAACAGTACACAAGACCCACTAAAAAACACACAAGGCAGCTGAAAACACTTTTCAGCTCTATCCAATCGTTCACCAAATATCTTTATATATACTACTAAATTATTACTCTATTCCCCAAAAGAAAATGACTTGAGAACGAGAGATGGATAAATACTTGCGGACTACATTATTGCAGATAGCATCATCAGTTAAGGTGATGGCACATTATCTTCAATGCTCATATTCGTACTGTTTAGTTCCCCATCTAGACAAAGAATATAGGTTTAAATTATTTTGGTGATCGTTTATTGAAGGGAATGGCATCCATGAATCTAATATTATATTCGATTGCATCCAGTTTCCTATATCTATAATAAGCAATATTGATACCAAGACTTATCTCATTTTCAAGACTTTTTTAGATAATTCAGCTCAATTTCAAGACTTTGCGTGAAGATCTCTGAGTTCCAAACTATTATTTATGGAATATCTCACGTAATCCAAAATGAAAATTTATACCCAAATCAACTAGGGTCTCTATTTAATTTGAGAAGATGAGAGAATGATATTAGGGTGAGAAGAACACCACAAAATATATCGTTTTTCATTCTTGGGCTGGATTGACCGTACAAAATTCATGCTTCAACAATTTTGTAGGAAAATGTTTATTAACAATTTATAATCCTAGCCATTTTAATCTCCTCAATCTTTTATCATCACCATGTTCAAAAAATCATGTCATTAATTGTTACAAATTGGAAAGAAAGAACTTTTTTTTTTTTTTTATAATTAAATTAAAGTATAGCACAAAATGCCCACTACGACTGATTTTTGTTTGGCTTGACTTGTCAACCTGTAAAGCTACAATTATGCCGCATAAATATTAAGAACTATAAGAAGCATGACCGCTGAACTTTCTATGGAGGAAGTTGGATGTTGAGTTCATAAGTGCCCAAGCTATCTTGAAATTAAAGTTAGACTACTCCCTTTTAGATTTGGGATAGACTTGGATTTACACCTATAATAATTTTATTTACTCTTCTCTTTTTTCTTAATTACTTAAATTAAATAAAATAAAATTATAGAACCGATTGCTTATATAAATACAATTATACAAATAATCTAATTACATCCATGAAGTTAAGTGCTTTGTAATTTTATTGGTTGACACATTTTGGCATGTTCGTGACATAATTCAGAGTTTAAATCTCCATTTTCATATTAATTATTGAATTAGTAAAAAAAAATTACATTTATGAAATTAATAATTTCATGTTTATAAAAAAAGGGTTAGACATGAGTCATCAGCGATGACCAGAACAAAACTTTGTAGGGCACCACAGGCGATGAAATTAATGGATGGTCATGACAAAGTGATACCCTTTTGGACACAACACACTAACATAGGTCAAGCATGGAATCCCATTTTGCAAGACGTACACTCTGTAAGATGTGGTGCTTGAAGAATTTTTCTTCTTTCAGCTTGGTTGTAAGCCACCACCATCAAGTTTGTAACAGTTTCAAATCCTCCCTTATAAATTTTGTAAGATAATTCGTCTATATGCATAGAGCCACCACCTACCACTTTCTAAATTAAGCATTTTCACTCTTCCATAGTAGCCTTTTTTGTACCTTAACTCATAGAGCGCACCATATTCACTTTGTAATAACTTTCCTATCTTCTTCCATTAGATTTTACACTAAATTATATTTTATCTAGAAACATTCATCACTATCTTTTCGTTTCTCTCCATCAAAATATTTACTAAGATATGGGTAATTTGTTCTCAATCTCAATCGACCTGGGCAGTTGCTGCTTCAACTGCATGGCTTGGCATGCAAGCTATGCTAATCTGGAAAAAAATCTTAAGGAGCTGAGTGGTCAGTTGGAGAAATTGCTAGAGTTGAGGAATAATGTGAAACAACAAGTAGAAGTAGCTGAGGGACAACAAATGAAGCCAATGGAGCAAGTACAAGGGTGGCTTAAAAGAGTGGAAGAGTGTGAAAAAGAAGTTAATAAACTGATCAATATTGATGGGAATCAGGAGGTCCGTAAAGTACATGATGAAGGTCGCAATTGTAGGAATTGCAAGTCCAGCTACAAACTTGGGAAGATAGTCGTTGAAAAGCTTAAAAAAGTGAAGGACTTAATGAAAGAAGGAAACTTTGATGGTAAGGTAGCTCACAAAGTGCCATTAACTACTGAGAAAACTACAGCTTTGGAATCATCTTTGAATTCCGGACCAGCCTTAGAGAAGAACGTAGGAGGCTAGCTTATTGCCTAATATGGATAGAAGGCATGGGCAACACAATCAACATGACGTTGCTCAACAAACCAAGTGGGGTCCAAACTTATTGATAAGGTTTAAAGATGGAAGAAATAGTTTTCTAGTGATATATATACTGGTTATCAAGACAAGAAGAGAGCAAGTGGTGAGAAAGCTCAATGCATATTTTATAGGGTCTAAAATAAAATAAGATTGTTTGTGTGTTTGTTTCTCAAGAAAAAAAAAAAAGGCAATTGTTCTACATTATTTAAGAGTCTGTTGTGTGTACATATAACTTGCTTCACATTCCTTTAGAAGTGCAAAGTTTTTAATTGAATTTGTGGGTGTACCGTTGTATTAATATCCCATCCACCCTTATGTGTGGGTGTGCGTATGTTTGTTTCTAAAAAAAAATAAAAATAAAAATAAAAGAAGCTTGAATTGTTGCTGCAAGTGGTGAGAAAGCTCAATGCATATTTTATAGGGTCTAAAATAAAATAAGATTGTTTGTGTGTTTGTTTCTCAAGAAAAAAAAAAGGCAATTGTTCTACATCATTTAAGAGTCTGTTGTGTGTACATATAACTTGCTTCACCTTCTTTTAGAAGTGCAAAGTTTTTAATTGAATTTGTGGGTGTACCGTTGTATTAACATCCCATCCACCCTTTTGTGTGGGTGTGCGTATGTTTGTTTCTAAAAAAAATAAAAATAAAAATAAAAATAAAAATAAAAGAAGCTTGAATTGTTGCTAAATAATAATGGAAGAGTAAATTACAAGGGAAAAAAAAAAAAAAAACTAAGAATAAAAATAAGAGAAAAAGTATGTTGGTGAATAATGAATATATGAATAATGGAAATCTAATTTTCTTCAAAGGAGGAGATTGAAACCCTCTACAGACAAGAGCCCAAAAATTTCCTCCTTTTCACCTTCTATGCATGTGTGCTAGATGCCTAGATCCATTTTGCTTTAACCTATATATGGAGGCAGGTCTCTAAGTCTAAGCCGAATCACGTAAAAATCTTGCTTCCAATATTTGTTTTCCTTTCCCTCTCTTTCAATTACTCAACAACTTAATTATTTAACAATACGGATTCTTTGTTAACAATGTGAGATTCATTTTTTTACTAAGACATTAACTCTACATTTAAGATTCATTAACCAAATGAAACTCCCACTGTCTATATATATGAGCAAGATGAGTAGTAGAGATCATGAAAATTTAACAACTAATTAATTTTGATTGTATTTATTGTCAAAAGTTTAGTATGAAAACCAAATTCATTCTTGGTTTTTTATTTATAATGATTACATTAGTTAGTTTACATAATATACATGTTTTAAATTATACAAGATATAATTTAAAAAAATTGCATACCAAACACCAGAAAGCATTCTCAAATTCATTTTTAATTAAGATCGTTACCAAACACTGGAAAATGAGACAGTTTTCTAGAAAATGCTCTTTGAAAAATGAACAATTTTTCAGAGAACGTTAATGCTGAAAAAAAAGAGTGTTATTATATAATTAATTTATCAAAATTACATTTTAATATTATAATATTCCGTAGAGTAAATTTGTGGTTGCATGTGCTAGTCATGCTGTGTGTAAAAAATTTTCATAAATTTTGGCGTTAAAGTACAATATAGAAAGAAAAAGATGAGGAAAATCGGACCTATATAAATTGGAGCAATTATATATGGGAATGATTGGGAGAGTAAGAGATACTAAAATTTTTTAAGTCAATTATATATATTCTAAATCTATCTTATAATTTTAAAAGTTTGAAATTGTTACAAATTAATCTTTTATAATTATTAATTTCTCTAGTTTCACTTTCAACTTGAACCCTGAACTTATAAAATCATCTCAATTTAAATATTTTGAATTTGATCTGAGGATTTGATTGAAGGTCTAAATCATTTCGTTTTCAAAATTTTAACGTTCAGTTTGAAACTAAAGAAATTCATAGTTTTATTTCAAATTTTAATTCTCCAAAAAAAAAAAAAAAAAAAAAAAATCAAACTTTTAAAACTATAGGGATTAATTATTTGGAACCATCCCTCAAGTATATGATTTAAGTGTGTAATTTGCATCAAGATTATTTTCCTCTAGTCTTTTCCCTACATACCAGTTTCACATTGTGATGAGACAAACAAATTGGCTAGATGAGACAAAGCATGTAATTTTGTAGAGGCGACGCTCTGAATGTTATTCATCATCCCCAACAGAATTCGATTTCTTCTCCTCGTTGGTTTGTTGATGAGACCAAAATGATTTTGAATCCCTTTTTTGAATGGTTTGTAATTCATATATACGTGGCTAGTTTGTTGCCCATAACTTAGCTTAATAGACCCTTTTGAGTTGTCGTGTGGGAAACATCCTCATCTCTTTTGTGCTTGATTTTTGCCGTATGTAATAGGAACACTTGGTCTAATAAGTACAAAATATTGAACAATTCAAATGTCCCAAGGCCCCATGTCATGCAATCAAGTTAGTGTCATATTCTTCTCAAAAAAAAAAAAAAAAAAAAAGTTAGTGTCATATTAATTTTTCATGTTAAGGGATATCGTAATTCTATAGATCATAAATTTGCTAAATATGCTGTTCATATCACAGATTTGTTGGTATGAATTGAAAATGTTTTTCTACACTTTAATGCTTCAATTCTAGCTGATGTTAGCTAAGTTTTATCATTAAAGTTTACAAAATTCATCTAAGAAAAAAAAGCTAATGTCACTTAATTAAATTTGGTTAGAATAGTAGGTGGTCCCCAAGATTGGTTTTCTTTTGAGGTGTGTGTCAGTGGATAGATAAAGACTGGTTTGATAAATCATGGAATAGGAAGATTGCTTAAATTGAGAGGAAAATATAATAATATAGAAGACAGGTTTGCATATATAGGAAAAAAACCGCAGTGTCCTAATTGAACTTAGACTATAATCAAAGCAACAGGCACTTTGGAACCATATTTCATTATCAATGACAAGAGAGTGGCAAGACTCAGTGGTAGCACTCAACAAGGCTTGGCTTTAGAGTTATTGAAGGAAGAGCCTACAACTTCATGCAGTGGTCATTGCATCATCGACAGGTGTTGGGGAATAGAGGCGGGCTATAGGAGATAAATTTATTTTGAGCCCAGAGCAAGCACATTGTATCATCGACAACATCAATTCTAGGCATGGAATGTGAGGAAGCCTATCCAAATAGCCATTTGAACAATTCACAAACCTATGAAGCCACAGTTCCTGGTCGAAGTGATAGCCAATTGGGTAGCCTTTTTATGTCCCCTTTTAAACATGAGGGCTAAATTATTAAATGGGACACTTTACCTGGAATCTCTCTCTTTTTTCTTTTTCATTTTTTTTTTCTCTCTCAAATTTGTCAATCAACCTATTCCTTTCAATGTTGTCCATTGTATCTAACTAATTGTGGTCAGCATTATTTTGGTTAGTACCCAGAACTACCCTGTGAAAGGGGATAATGTTTGCATTTTTCATTTTTGTAAACAACCCCCCCCCCCCCCCCCCCCACCCCCTTCTTTTTTTTTTTTCTTTTTCTTTTTTAACCCTACATTTCGGCTCTAAATAATCAATGATGAAGTCAGAAATTTGGCTTTTGAGGGGATCGAGTAAGAAATGAGATGATTAATAGTATTCTTTTTTCTTTGTATGTATTTATTTATTTTATATGAATAGTACTATAAGCATAACAAAATGTATAAATTAATTATTTATAATCTAATGTGTACTAAAAAAATATACATATTAAATTTCAACAAATAACTTGAACCAAGTTGACAAAATTTTTTTTTTTGTTTATATACTTATTAATTAGCTTATTTTTAGGTAACTATTTTTTATGAGAAATGAGGAAAAAAAATATTTTCCCATTATTTTTTGAGATAATTTTCTAGAAAACTATATATTTATTATAATTTTATAAATTAGTTTCAAATTAATTTAAGCAATTGGATATCACAACAAAGTATTATATCTCTATTAAAGACTATAAAGAAACTTAGGCTTTTTTTTATAAAAGAATTATATATTTTTATAACTAATATTTTTTGTAGATATATAAAGATTTTAATTGGGATTTGGGGCCATAAATCTATATACTTAATAGTTTTTAAAATTTTTGGGACCACTCATATAAAATCATTACATTTTTAGAATTTTTTAAAAATTTGGTGGAGGTCAATTTTTAACTTTTTAAAAGGAGGTGAAATCTAGTGTGGATACAAGATCTGACATTCAAATTGCCTACTTTGATACCATGACAAAGTTTATGTTATTTCAAGAGTTTAAATTGTTAGAGAATGAAGAATTTAATCATTTAACAGTTATTTTGATAACAAACACCAATCTCGTGAATCATTAGCGATTACAGGTGGAATCCATATTATATATGATGAGTCAAATCTGAGTCTTTTTTACAAAAGTAAAAAAGTACTGAAGCTAGATTCTTTGTTTCACCATGTCCTACTAACTGATATTTCAAGAATTCAATACATAACATTGTATTGAGCATGATATATATTAACATATCTTCTACATATCCAATAATTGCCACTCATCATTAAGGCCATACTTATTTAACATAATTTATTCACAGAAAAAAAAAAAAAGATTCTTTTTAAATTTCTATTGCAACTTTTTTCTCAATGCCCCCATTGCAATCTGACCCTCACAGTGTGTAAAGAATCCAAGTCGGCATGCAGCAAGGAGAACAGAACTTGTTTCTGAAAGTGCCCATATCATCTCTCCACTTGTATTTCTTGGTGCCCAAAGGCTATGATAACAACAAATATTAATAGATTTAAAGAAAAAGTGAAGCTTTGTACTAATTATTAATGATTTGATCTGAGTTTCCATATAATGTTTTGTATAAGACAATAGAAGTTTATGCATGCATATATAAAAATACAAATAGAGATGCAGATAGCCGTCCACATATGATAATACTACAAAAAGTAGATTCATGTACCTTAATGAGGAGATCTAAAATAAATCTCATCATTATATGCTCATTAATTGCTACTATTCTATATTCTGCATATAACGACACATTGTCTTAACTAAATATGTATTTCATAAACTAATATATATATATATATATATGTATGTTGTGATTTGAGAAATTGGGTTAAATTTTATAATATCAAAGGTGGAAAGCATTTTACCTAACTAGTTTTAGGAAACCCTTTTAGCAAATACGTCCTAAGGAACCACCGACCTTTAATATCCTCTACTATTTAAGTAATTTTTTACGCCTTTTTGACCTTCTGAAAGATCAAATGCAAGATACTAAAAAGTTTTCTTTTCTACACATTTGATTAGAATTAAACTTATGTTAAGTCACTTTATGGTAATTGTCTTTTACCATCATGTTAAGATATCAAATGTTTATTTTTGAAAAAAGTTTAGCTTCAAATGGTTTTTTATTTATTTATTTTTTTTTATGTAAATAAGAATTTTTATTACCAGATTAAAATGCTAATTGATTTTTTGTATAAAAATAGTTCAAAGTTTAAAACCCTAGATTTTTTATTAGACAACAATTAATTTTTGTCTTTTATTTTTGATGTTATTAATCGTAAATTTCTTATTTAACGATAATAAATTTTATCAATTAAGTTAACAAAATTCACCTCAAAACTTAATCTTTGACTTATGTGTGTTCACATGAGCATTCAAGAGTACACAATGATCTTACACTTCTATTAACATGACAGATTCCTCACTTTTTACATAAAATTTCCATACCCATTTACTTTGTTAGCGAGTGAGTTACAAATAATTGCTGGTACATCTTTATTTTTTATTCAAATGTTGATGGGATTTCTGCAATATTCTTTTGCAATCAAGAATTGTGATCTCATCAGCACTATACTCGTCAAATCACAGATCTTCAGGTTAAATTATGGAAATTATTGATGACATTTCCAGTTGTGGCTTTTGGGTCACAAGGGACAATCAAATATTTCAGAGTTCAGAGCTAGTTGAGAAGTGAAAATGTGATAGACCCAACCTTATTCAATTGGTGTCAGTCCTTGTATTTCAGTCACGTTTGTCTGTAACTACACTGAAATGATTCAATGTACAGTGTCCATGCTGATTACTGAATTCAATAATGGAAGCTAATAGTAAACCTTTCGGAGTTTCCTGCTCATACTGGCACTCAATAATTGAACTAAACAGTAAAATATTTCAGAGAGGGCTGGGTGTGTATCCTATTCCTACCACATCTTTAAACAAATGAACCCTAAAGTGTGCCCCAGAAAGAGATAAGAGAGACCATAACTGAGTGCCACATATAGAAAAATTTGAAGGATTTAAAGCGAGATTTTTTTCTTCTCTTTGGTTATGATCTTGACTGGGTTTACTTGATTTCTTATTTCCAGTGCAGCAAAGAACAACAAATTCATGTTGCATATTGATCTTGAAACAATACAATTACTTGCCAAATGATATACTTGGATATATGTATGCATCTTGGTGCAATAAATTAAACTAGTCGGAACAAAGTTTTATAATCTTTTAGAGAGTACACCCTATATGCCATGAACACCTTAGTGTTACTAGGGTTTTGGTCACAATATATTCTCTTTTGTATCTGAAAAAGAACATGTTTTTCTAGATGCTCTTTTAGATCAGTGATAGAGAATTTCAAAATTCAAAAAAAAACCACGATATATATGTCATATTTTGTATTTAAACAGATATGTAACATATACATATGAGTATTAATGTGTTAATTTGACTGGGACAGGTTTCAAGTTTCAACTTAAGCTGAACAGTGTCTGATAATTATTATAAAGGCAGTGTCATAGTCATCCTTCTTTTCTTGTAGCCCCATTTATTGCTCTTGTCTTTTGCTTTCCGTTCCTCCTCACTGAAAAATGCTCTTTGCCTCCCTTTTTTTTCTCTTATTATCACCTTTTGTCAATGTATTTGCAAGTCTCTCTTTCTATCTGAACTGCAACTAAACTAGGGTTTTCCTCCTTTGAACACAAACCCAACAAAGGAATTTTAATCTCTCCCAATGGCTGCAGCAACATCTTTTTCCTTGGGAATATCAATGAATAGATCTTGAAAGAGTTTACACAGACAGCAGGAAAAAAAAAAGGTAATAGTATTCTTTCTGACCATAGAAATCAACACAAAAAGGTAAGTACATAACTACATATAGGTGCAGCCTCTCTATTATTATTTTTCTTATAATTAATTTTTCTTTCTTTTAAAATAGAATGTTGCTTGAATTTTTGGGTTATAGAAGTTGATCCAGGGTTTTGGTTTATGGAATTTGATAGGTAGAGAGTTCTTACAAAAGGAAAAGGTTGAAATTACATGACTGAGTTCCTATGCTCTATTGGCTTATATTAAAAGATAGAAAAAGAAACCCAAGAGAGAGAAGGGATATTCACATGTGGTAGCTAGGTGGTGTAAACTAATTGCCATGAAATCCAGGAATTTAAATCTGTGGTGTTGGTTAAAGTGAATGAGGCACAAGCACATAGAGAGAGAAAGAGAGAGAGATTCAAAGGACAAGCATATGTTATGAATTTAGGAACTGTTGACCAAATTCAGGAGAATCCTAACACAGGAAACCATCCTTGTCTTCATATGTCATATTAATTACTTTTTTTTTGTTTGTCAGAAAAATAAAATTAAAAAGCGAGAGAGAGAGAGAGAGAGGGGGGGGGGGGGGGGGGGGGGCTGTTTATCAACATTCAAGATGTAATGTTCATAAAGTAGTAGTACTCGTGTTCAAGAAAAACAGCTTAGCAGGCAAAAAGTAAAAGAACTTTGAAAGTAAGATAGCAGTAGATTTTTTGGTACCTATATATATAGACAAGTGGTAGTGTGGTACTAACCCTAGTTCTGTTGTCCCAGAAAATCACCAAGTAAAATTCAGCAAAAAGAAAAGGTATTGTCATGTTCAACTATGTCAGAATATATATTCTTAAGGAAAATTCTTAATTTACATGAAAAGTGAATGTGTTATTCCTTAAAAGGAAATTACAAAAATTAAATAAAAAACAACAAGATGAAAACTTATATATGGCTTCCAATTTCAAGTGAATTTGCAATAAACTGGTTGATGGATCAGATGGGTGATTTTTTGCTGCAGGTGAAATATTTATATGGCCTCTTCTTCTAGCTACTCCAATTCTCCCTGTGCTGCCTGTAAGTTTTTAAGAAGAAAATGCATGCCTGATTGCATTTTTGCACCATATTTTCCACCTGAAGAGCCACAAAAATTTGCCAATGTTCACAAAATATTTGGTGCAAGCAATGTTAGTAAGCTTCTCAATGAAGTCGCTCCTCATCAGAGAGAGGATGCTGTAAACTCTCTGGCCTATGAAGCCGAGGCACGGATAAAAGATCCAGTCTATGGTTGTGTTGGAACCATCTCAGTCCTACAAAGGCAAGTCATTAGGCTCCAGAAGGAATTGGATGCCACAAATGCAGACTTGATCCGTTATGCATGCAATGCCAATGAAATGCCTACATCATCCCAGTTTGGAAGAAGGAATATGAGCCATGGAGGAGGCTCTTTTGGTCAAAATTCTGGTATGTATTATCATTATTCTCCATGGAATAATGAGCCTGGTGAGGACAGCAATGAGAGAGGAGGAGAAGGTAACATGTAATGTAAGATGGATTGTGTCATTCTTATGTACCTATGACTATCTTAGGACATCTACTTAAGTTTTCCTATTGAAAAGGGAACATGGTATGCAAGGTTGTGAAACCCCTCTACACAGAATATGGGGTACGACTTCTGAATGCTACTAAACTTTTCATAATTGAGAAATTAGCAACTTATCATAGTCAAGTTTTTGGTGTAGCATATGGGAAGATTTCTATGTAAAGCTCTTGGTGTAATCTATGCTTGGTTAATTTTGTACATTGCTTGAGTATTATTTGGAGCATGTACATTGGAATTTTCTGTCTCTTTTTTGCCTATCTTTCCAAGTGATATGTTATGACTCAAGTCCAGTAATCAGCTTGCCTATCAATCAACTCTCCCATTCCCCATATAAGTAAAAATTTTGTGCATTGGGTACACCTTTTTTTATTTTATTTTTTATGTATAGTTTCTCTCGAATATGTTCCAACCTTTTCTTTAGCTCAGTTATAGCTGTCCTTTGGATTCAGAAGATTATATTATCACTTCTTTTAATAAACAAAACAATTCTGAAGACCCAGGTTATATATCTATGTATGCCCATGGATTATGATAATGATCGAGGGTCCCCTTCAGTTTTGAGGCCACCAACCTAACATAGTTTATTTAACCACCAAACTTATAGCTCAATGGTCCATGCCACTTGGCACTGCATAATCGGGCCAGTAATTTTTCAGTAGGCCTCTAGAATCTTATTGGTTTATGAAGTTATTATCTTAACTAAGAAACTAAAATCTTTCTTAATGTTCCAATGACATCATGTACAATGTAGCACAAGTAGTTACATCATACACATCAGCTTGGTATACAGTTATAGTTAAGGAAGCTGATGCAAATTATGCACCTCAAACCTTACTTATGCAACAAATCATAAATGTACTTCTTATATTATCTTTAAGAGACATGCTCTATGGACTATAAATGGACATTTATAATCTAGTTAAGTCTTAACCAGCTATAATGCAAATAATTTATCAAGTGACAATAGAAAGTGAAAAAGGAAACACACATCTCATCCAACTAATAGGTTATCCTTTTTGTCCACGCTCAGTCATAGGCCCTAAGTGTGAACCAGTGGAAACTGTAATGAGATTCTTAACTTTTGGCACATCAAATCTTCAGGCTCCTTACAACTTGCTTCAACTCAGTATATGATTTTCAATATTCAAGGACAGAGAAAAAGTGACACTGCAAATGTGTTGACTTTTCTAAAATTTTATTTTAAAACTATACATAATATGTGTAATCTTTGCTCGTAAAATTCAAGTTTTTCATTATAACATTGTCATTGTCTGAAGCAGTAAGTCACACAGACGCCTATCCATATAGGATCCATACAAGTATTGTTCTCCCATGTGATAAGGGCACAAAAATCCCTTGCTGCGAATCATAATTGGATATTGAACCTTTGACTTCCTCTACCCTTTATAATAGTATTATTTAGGATAAAGTATTCAAACCTCCTCTAAAATTTTACAAAATATCATTCCTCTCAAATGTAACATGAAATAAAACCCCTCTTCCTTTGAGTTTGTATAAAGGCAGCCATTAGGCTTTTATTATTGGAATATCTCATTTTTTTTTAAAGAGTTCTATTAATTTATACATACTTAAGTGGGGAGTATCGCTTCTCCATAAACCTCAAAGGAGAAGCGTGTCATTTCATTTACATATAATTCAGGTAAAATTCATCTGTAAAAATGAAACGTTACGTTAATGAATTAAATAACATTTTGAGAAGTTGTGAACTTTAATGTTGCATTTATACGAACCTTAAAAGAAAGAAATGTCAATCATACAAACGCTAATAGGAGTGTATTTTGACAAATGTAGATGGAGGGTAGTATAATCTATCCCATTATTTATCATTTCTAACCTCTTGAAAAATGCAGTAACGCTTCTCCCCCAACTTCTGGAGTAGCACACATTAATATTAGTGTGATAGCTTCCTTAACAATAAGAACATGATTAAGCACGCATTTGAATTTAATTATTTTTTATAATTTATTAGCTTATTTTTTTTAAATACAATTTAAATAAACTCTTTTTCTAACCTAGCTAATGGTAAGAAAGACACCTTTTCTGTTTCATCAATTTAATCCAAAGTAATCACAAACTTGGAGTGATTAGTTAAATAAATTTATATAATTCAGAATGAAAACAATGAGGTTGGGACAAAAGAGCCAAGACTGTCACTGTGTATATGCTATCAAGTTATTTCGTTAGATAATTGAGAATATTAGGAGTGTTATTCTTTCTTTAAAAAAAAAAAAAAAATACTAAACCTATATTTAGCATTAAAGATTGTTATCTTCCAGTTTGGACATTATATAACATTAATCTTTCATCATTGGTCGTTCACATTTGGTGTACCCAATAATTATTATGATAATAGTTGTGGGAATAACAATTTTCAATTGATAAAGTAAGATATACATGGAGAGAGAGAAAGAGAGAGTAGAAGAACATGTTGACAAGAAAGATACTTTATGTCTCTCTTTCTCATGCAAGAGCGAGCACGCGCACTGCATACGCTTAAAACACTAACAGAATTGTGCATTTGGAATGTCTTAATCTGAGACAATGAGTCCTAGGTCATGTCTATCGCTCTCCAATTTATGGGCCACCCCCACACAACCGCCCAAAGGGTAAAAATGACTCAAAAGTGTAGTCCAGGACCAAGACCAAGACGTGCTCTCTTTCTCTCTCTCAAAGTTGCAATCTAAGGCGATTGATTGATTAGACATTGCCCAAAGCCAGTTGAGCTTGTGCACATGCCCAAGTCTTAATCAGGGACGACATTCATTCAACACAACTTCAACTTCTTCAATAGACCTATATGGCTATATATATTTGAAGTGAACCACACATGACTGCTCAACTGCATGGCATAGGCCTCTATTGTGGTCGACAGCGGCCGGATTTGAAGGACTCTCACACGAGCTTTGGCTTTCATGGAATAAAGAGAGTTCAGAGCATGTGGCTAGGGATGGAGAGTGAGATTGGACGTGCCATTGAGGGATCATTTAGACATGTGATGATAAGATTTCGTGTTTATGTTGGACATTTTCAAACTTATTATTATGACTTTTGTAATTATTCTCCGACATTTGTTGATGTGATTTACATTTTATATATACGATGTGTATAATTTCACGTATTATATTTATGTTTAAAATATGAAATGAGTGATGAATATGGACAATGTATAATAAGAAATATGAAAGAATCAATGCTCTAATGAATCTTAAGATTTCTAATAGATAATTCTAAGAAAGAAGAAATAAGGGAGAAATTTATTTGTTTTTATTTTTATTTGTTGAAATTGAGGTATAATATCATCTTTTCCGTCTAATTCAAAAGTAAAATTATAACAATACTAAGTGATTGTTATAAATATGACGTGGACAAAAGACATATGTTTCGATTTGAAACTTGAAACAAGAATTACTCTATTTTTCGGTGGAGGAATATTGTGACATGAATGTATACATTCATGTTCAAAGGTACAACTACAGTAATATTCAATGATAGCAAGAAGTATGGTGTGGACAAAAGATCATCCTAAGGTTGAAAAAAGGAATTACCTTATGTTTCAATAGGGAAGAGAGAAGAGGAAAATGGTGACATGAATATTACATTTTCCTCTTTTCTAAGTTCTTACCATATGCCCAAGGGTTGTTGGGGGAGTGGGTCATTCCCCCTTAGTTCTTACACATAACGTTCATAATTTCATGCAGGATGTCCATATCTAAAACGTGAAATGAGTGATGTTTACAAATGATATACAATGAGCGTGAGAAAATCAGTGCCCTTATAAATCTAAGATTTTTAATGGATAATCTTTAAGGGAGAATGAAGATATTTCTTTGTTTTTCTTTTTATTGGTTAAAATTAAGGTACAATATCATCTTTTCCATCTAATTCAAAAGTAAAATGATAACAGTATTAAGTGATTGTTATAAATATGATGTGGATAAAAGACTTATGTTTCGGCGGGCTGAAACAAGAATTACTCTATTGTTCGGTGGAGGAAAAAAGAGAGGAAAATTGTGACATGAATATAGACATTCATGTTCAAAGGTAAAACAATAGCAATATTCAATGATGGCTAGAATTATGGTGTGATAAAAAGATAATCCTAGAAGGGTCGAAAAAAAGATTTCTATTATGTTTCAATAGGGAAGAAAGGAGAGAGGAAAGCTAACATGAATATATACATTTTCCTCTTTTCTAAGTTCTTACCATAAACCCAAGGGTTGTTGGGGGAGTGGGCCATTCCCCCTTAGTTCTTACATATAACGTCCAAAATTTCACGCATGATGTTCGCATTTGCTATTGGTATCCACATTTAAAACGGGGTGATGTGTATGGAAGATATACAAGGAGTGTGAGAGAATCAACGCCCCTATAAATCTATGATGTGGACAAAAGACCTATGTTTCAGTAGTTTGAAAGAAGAACTACCCAATCTTTTTCGGTGGAGGAAAAAAGAGAGGAAAATTGTGACATGAATATATGCATTCATGTTCAAAGGTAAAACTATAATAATATTCAATGAAGATGAAGGTTAGAAATAAGGCATGAACAAAAGATCATCCTAGAGGGTTGAAAAAAGGAACTACCTTATGTTTCGATAGAGAAGAGAGGAGAGGAGAATGGTGAGATGAATATATACACTATTCTCTTTTTTAAGTTCTTACTATGTACCCAGAGGTGGTTCCAAGGGGTGGTGGGGGGAGTGGGCCCTTGCTCCTAGCCAACCAAAATCTCACCCTTCCACCTCTCTCCTCCCCACACCCCCCTTAATATATATATATATATTGCTTCCTCATTTTTTTTTTTGGCTCTTATTTATTTATTTATTATATACTATTGTGTCTCTTTATATGTCAAACTTTATAAGAAAAATAGAAAGAAAATATTTCCTATTTTATCAATGCTTTTTAAGATTGGCAAATTATAAAAGAAAAAAAAAGGAAAATAAAGAAGCAAAAGTTTTAATTGAAGAGAAACAAATCAAAAAATACATTTTAAAAGTTTTGGGAGTTAAATTTTTTATGTAGCAGTTCAAAAAAAAAAGAAAAAAAGAGAGAGGGTAAAAGTAAGAAAATTTGAAAATAATTATACAATAAACTCCATAATTTGTTATTATTTTCAAGTTAAACTTTAACATTATATATATATATATATATATGTTATAATTTAATCATTTTACAAGTTGAACAAAAAAAAATGACATAATTAAGTTGTACATGAAATTTATCTAATTATTAAAAAATATTTCATGAGCATTATAAATGAAATTTTGACTATAAAAAAAATCTACAATATGATTTGTTCATATATATTGTTAAAATAAAAGAAGAAAAAATAAAAGATTTAGAAAAAGAAAATGGAAGCAATAAAAAAAAAAAAAAAAAAAAGCATGGTTCGGCCTAATGACTTACATCCATAACGAAAAGCTTTTGACAACTATATCTTACTATTTAGAATTGATTATTTTATTTTATTTTTACAATGAACTCTAAGTAGAGTATATATAAGAACTAAAGTTGATTCAAGATAATCATCATTTGATTGGACAAAAATCAAGGGTAATTAATGTTCCTTGATTTTAGTCAATCAAAGATATCAACATATGCTAAATGTGATAAGCATGATACAATAAAAGCCTAACAAATAAACATGATGTATATGTTCTCTCTCTTTATTTTTCTTATTTTTACATAAAAATGCCGCTTGGTATTTATATAAGTGACATTTTGGTGTCTATATTGGTCTTAAGTATATAAACAATACGTATGTGTTGTGTACTTGCACAATATGTATGCATCTATATATATCCACAAATGCATGGAGGTAAATGTATCGTTATAAAACTTTTTTCCCCTAAAGTCAAATCATTGTTCATTCATATTGACTTTAAATCAGGGATATTGACGTTGTCACTTATCCCCTTCAATAAAGTTTTGTCTATTGACAAAAAAATCAAAAGCTATTCTTCTGATGATGATGATCTACATAAAAGTCAAATAAAATTGACTCGGGGGTAAGACTTAAGATTGAGATTAAGGGCTTCGGGTTTAAAAAATGGGGGTGAAAAAAAAAAAAAAACCATGTGGTTTCAACTTTTGAGTTGTTTTAAATTTTTAGTTCTATTTAGTGTTCATTTGATATTTCGTTTTGAAACCATACTTTTTTAATTAAGGTGTAATTTTTTCTTAAATCTCACTTTTTTCTATTTACTATATTTTTTTAAAGAGCCAATTTTTTCTTTAAAAGAATAAAGATTATAAACTATTTCTCTCTCTCTCTCTCTCTTTCTCTCTCCAAAAAAAAAAAAAAACTATATTATACTAAATGGGCACCTAATCTATTGCGTTTTAGGCCTTTGTCCAATCTATCCTGAAGCTGAAGTCATAAGCCCAAAAAAAAAATAAAAGCCCAAAACGATACCCTCATAAGTCACAAGCCCACAAAAGTAAAGCACTTTCCTTTGACCCAAATTGGATCTACCATTTTGGATTTGGACTGCTATATAATGTACCCACTTGCCTAGTCTTTTTTAAATAAAAATAAATTGGTATTGGTTATTGTGGTGAGGTGAAAATAAATTGGGATTTTTTTTCTCGAAATTATGAAGAAAAAAACTGAAGATTTAAAAAACTGTATTTAAGAGAATGATTTAAAAGACTGTATTAAAGAGAACGATTTGACTTCGTTTCATTTTTAAGCCGTGCGAAAAGAGTAAAAAATGCAAAGATATGTTCATCATTTTAATTTTAATTTCTATTTGAAAAAAATTTCATCAATTTTAATTAAATCCACTGTCAAAGATCCTTTCTCTGTTTGTGAAACTCATAAAAGTACTTTATTAAGTTTTAATTTTTACAAATCAAACATTTTGATGATATCGCGTCATGTAATATAAATTAATACCATCGTATGTTACTTATTTAAGACCAAAGGGGAATAGGTTCTACTAGACTATACTCCTGTACTGATGTAAATTACTATGATTGAAGTTACTGTTTTTATTGAAATCCATGCATATTCATAAATACGTTTTCAAAAACCTAGCTCTTAAAACATTTCTTCTAATAGTTCTACAACACACCTTTTTATCATTCATAAAAGAGAATTCATTACTATTTAGTCTATTTATCGGTCTTAATTGCCTATGGTTTAGCCAGAATTCTAACTCATGAGGACCATTCGGCGTACCAAACACTCAAAGCTAGAAGGCAATAAGAGAAATTCCTATTAAGATTTAAAAAAAAAAAAAAAATTTATATGGAGCTAAATTTTGGTGTATATTAAATTGTTTGTCAAAAACCTTGAATCCAAATGATCTTGTCTTTAATAGACAGCAACTTATTGCGACCTACTTAGGTGGTAACATAAATAATAAATTCTCATGTTACCGTATTACCTCATGAAACATGAGGTAGTACGGTAGTTGTAGGGAGTCAAATTATAGTCTCCCAACAATCCTTCTTTTATAATGACATTCTTGTAACTCGAATCCATCACCTTGGCTCTGATAATATTTGTCGGATAGTGAGCTGTGCCATTTCACTTCAAAACCAATTGGTAATGAGGAAAACACATTCAAATCTTTTATGGCTTTCGATATCACACCACGTGGGCTTGTTTTTAAAGTGGTTGTAGGGAGTCAAATTGTGGTCTCCCATCACATGCAATGATCTTGATCCAAGATTTAAAAAAAAAAAAAAAAATTAACCTAAAATATATTTAAAAATTAAAACTACCATTTCCCAAAGTAGTGATTGAGAATACTATTATGGTAGTACCTTGGCTTTTGTGTTTGACACCAAAGATAATTTTAAAACAACATAAAATCATTTATTATTAATTTTTTTTTATGAATAAAAAAAATGGAATTTTTGGTGTGGACTCATTGACCTCATGCTATGTGACAACAATGAATAATATCACGTCTATCACCAAAGTCTTGACGGGTCTATCATCGTTGGCATCTAACCATGAAATGCTCTCCATGCCTATTCTTCTAGTAATGGGGAACAAACCCACTTGTTTGCAAGCATTAGAATTTAGACATGACACACCAATCTTACATAACAAAAAACCACAAATGTGGCAACATGATACATACCAAAATGTCACCCTTTTTTCAATATTTTGGTTTATGTTCCTCATCAAAAGCCACCTTGAAACTTGTTCCTCATGCAAAGCCCTTACTCAGCATGTCACAAATACGTGTCCGAAACTCACACCCTCCACCTCTCTATATATATATTAAACCACAATCCCACATCTCTTGCACCATCTCTATCATCTATCTTATATTTTGAGAAAACCCATTGATCATCTTTTCTCTCACTCAAATTAAAAGAACTCACTCAACCATGGCTGAGCGTGATCGTCCAGTACACCAGCTCAAAGTCCACCCATAACACCAATACGAGCGTGGCATGAAGTCCCATTATCAACAAAGGGGTCCATCAACAACCAAAGTTCTAGCAGTACTTGCTCTCCTCCCTGTGGGTGGGACACTGCTTGCACTTTCTGGCTTGACACTCCTTTGTAGTGTCATTGGACTAGCTGTGTCCACCCCACTCTTCATCATCTTCAGCCCAGTTCTTGTCCCAGCTGCCATTGTTGTAGGCCTAGCTGTTACTGGGATTTTGTGTGCTGAAGCTTTTGGGTTGACTGGGCTTTCATCACTCTCTTTGGTCCTGAATCACATTAGGATGAAGGCCAGAAGGGCTTTGCCACAAGAGGTGGACCAAGCCAAGAGGCGCATGCAGGGCATGGTAGGTTAAATGGGCCAGAAGACTAAGGAGGTGGGCCAAGAGATTGAGAGTACGGCCCAAGAGAGGAGGAGGACATGAGAGGCATGAGGTTTTCAACCTGTGAAGTCACATCTTACAACTCGGAAAAAGAAAGTAAGATCAAGAAAGAGAGAATGGTTTGAGACGTAAAGATGTGAGAGATGGAAAAGAAATAATGTTTTATATTTGTTGTGTAGATGCACATGTTTGTTTTATGTAATTGTTGATGTGTTTTAAAGGTAGATAAGTTTGGAATTGAAGTGCTCTTGAGAATTTAGTTTGTTTTTGTTTATTATTATTATTATTATTTAATGTTCTATATGTTTCGCTTATTAAGTGTTTTCAAATGCTTTCGTTTGAAAACACTTTCGGGTGTGTTTGGTGTGACAAGCACAGATCACTAAAATTCGCGGTTCTTGGTCCGGCAGTCCAAGCTAGTGAAGTGAAAGAGAGATAGATAGAGACAGTGAGGCATATACATTGAAGGGAAGTTAAGGCATATATACAAGTTGTAACATAAGGAGAGCCCTTTGGAGAGATTCATTCATGAGCACCACCCAAATCATCCATCAAGTTTTCACAACTTGAAGCTTGAAAAAAGCAATGGTAATACGGCGTCAGTAGTTTGGAGTATATAAACATATGAAGACCAAGCGGCTGTGAACCCATTTAGCAATTCTTTATAAGCACTTCTCTGGTACTTAATATTAATAGAGGCCAGAATTTCTTTAGGTTGGGTTCCAAAATAAATTTGGGGCTCTTGACGACGATACTTTTTACGGCTGCATTGCCTCAAAACACATTTCTGGCCACAGCGTTTGTTGATTGCAATAAAACCCCTGGGGTTTTACCCGTTATAAAAAATTGTCCACTAAATTCATTTAAATTCTATTAGTTAGTTTTTTTTTTTTTTTTTTTTTGATAGGTTTTTAATTTTATTAATCAGTGTAACCTAAATTATACTAAATATAATGAACAGCTAAATTCTGCTTTATAAATTATAATTGAAAGAAAATGGTCCTGTGCATAACACAGGACAAGGATACTTTTTTTTTTGGTCAATTTGAGTTAATAGAAATGAGGGATGGGTCAGTTTGAACAATTCTAATAGTAGCACAAGAAATCAGTTATCCCAGGATCTTTTTTGCATTTTGCCCCCATATTTTGCTAAGACAACCAACCAAACAAAACCCAAGGCATACATGTTAACTCTTTTTTTTTCCCATGAGATGGTTGAGAACGCAAAATTTCCAGAATATATAGCCAGATGTAGCATCAAATAACAGGGACAAGACCAAAACTTTTTAACTGCAGGCAGTATAAAAATAAATACTAAAACCGCCGTAGTTACAGACAGTTTGTGATTTAAGCAAGGGATGAAAAATGGGGGGGGGGGGGGGGGGGGGGGATATCATTGAGATGTAAGTTCGGATTGGGTTGGAGCTTCAGTGTCCATAGAAACAGAAGCAGAAGCAGGGTCAGCATTTAACTTGGAATTGTCGGGTATCCAAAAAGTGAGAACAGTTGATGCAGCAACAAACATGGCTCTACGAGGAGCCCACTTTAAGCACGATGCCACACCAATGTGGCTGTTCCAGCTTGCCACCTGCAAACTCAAGTAAAATAATGGTTAGTCAATATGATATTTGAGCATTGCTCATTGTGGTGATCCAACAGCATATTGTAATCAATTTGAAAAGAATGGATATCAAGAACTAGGATTTCTGCAACGTAATTGCGCATATAGGTGGCGAAGTGCTGACACTGACATGACAAGGAAACACGACATGATCATTCTTGAAAATTTTCAATAACGCATGCAAGTGTTCTTAGCATGTCTATGTCCATGTCCAACTTGTGTCTGACAAGGACATGTTGGGGGTTTTGGAATATCCTGTGCTTATAAATTGCATATCATCAGAAAACATTTTATTTTGTTACATGGGTTTCCACTAAAAGGAAATTTAATGATATCAAATGCTCACAAGACAATGCAAGTAGATTCGCCATTATATCTAGGTAGATATTAATAACATAAGCAGTATAAGTGAGTTTTTTGATCCCTAAAGAACGATCTTAGGTAAAGCCTTTTGTATCCACTATTAATGAACTCCCCTTGACTCCAAAAATAAAGTAACTCTCCAGTTTAGGGAGCTATTGATTTCAAGACCATACAAGACACCATAAAAGGGGTTTAATAATTATCTTAACCCACCAAATCAATTGAGCGCAAGGTTTTGGAGAATCGTCCATCCTGTAGTGCTCGATATATGAACAACAAAAAAGACAATCCCTTGAGATTTCTCTTCTTCAGACACAATAAAATCTCACAAGAAGTTGAGGTGTCAACCCACAATGGGTCAAAATAAAATAAAAATACTATACTCCGACACACCATAACTCAAAACTAAGGGTGATGTGAAAATGTTGTGAGATTTTGTTGTGTCCAAGACTTTCTCTAAACAAAATATTAAGCTCCTAAAAAGTCTTATATGCACTTCTATGTGATAGATGGGGATCCTGCATTGCCATGCACAAGTTTTATCAAAAGAACTCCATAAGGCAGAAAATTAAAACAGATTGATACCTCATTTCGCCTGTTTATGCTCCAAGCATGCATGGTTCCATCTCCTGAGCCTTAAAAGAGAGAAAAATTAAGCTTAGCTCTGATGCCCGCAAGAAGATACAGATGAAAAATCAATATGGAATTTGCATCTTATTAGCATTGCTAAATTGCAAAAAAAAAAAAAAAAAAAAAAAAAAAAGAAGAAGAAGAAGAAATCATTGATGCTAAAATCAAATTTGATGTATGGTCATCTATCAAAAGTTATCAGTGAAAAATAACTTAAAAGTCAATCCAATTCCTGAAAAACATGTAGATAAATGTTCTCAGAATAAGGTTATTAACGATTGGGGCAGAATTACGTGGGCTGCAAACTACAAAGTATTAAAATTGGATGCAAAAAAAAGAAAAAAAGAAAAAAAAGAAAAAGAAAAAAAAATTATATATATATATATATATAAAGTAAGGTAATATGGGCAACAAAGAACTATTACAATTCATTGTAATGTTTAGTTTGTGAAAACTCCAATGATAAATATTTACAATTGGTATTGAATAATCATTCTAGTATTTAAGAAAGAAAACAAAATTTATAGTTCTATACATATAAAAGACAATGCAATTTCTGTTGTTCATCTCTCTTTTTGGAAAACAAATTTAGGTAAGTCGGAAGTAAAATGAGTAGATGAGAAAAATCTGAACATGTACTAGATGCTATGTGCGATTTTGTACAGAAAATATTGTAATTAAATACCTGAGACCACATACTGCCCATCTGGTGTAAATGTTGCCTCTATATTTGCTGTCGGGGATGGTTCCAAACTGAACCCACAACGCTGCACAAGTGAAAGATTGAAAAGATAAATTAAACAAAGACTATATATCACAAATACAGCACTAGCAATGAGACAAATTTATGACAGATTAAAAATTTTTTTTGCGAATTGGGGTGGGTGGTCAACCTTCTCTCCTCCATATGCATCAAGAACATATATGTTGTTATTAGTCGTTGTCAATAGCATTGATTTTCCATCATTGCTAAATTTGATATCGCAAACCTCAGCAGTATCTCCACCAACTAAAAAGGTGTCAAAGGGACCCTGCATTTGGAAAAATGATATTAAGGTTTTTACATACATATTGGAAAATGGAGAATCAGAACATTCTGTGTAATGTAAGAACCTTGTCATAGGAACGTGAATCAAACAATTTAATAGCACCCCCTTCCATTGCCACAGCAAAAACAAGGCCTTGTTGGTCATATGCAACTGTAGGTCTACCACGCAAGCGAAGAATCCCCTGAAAACTATAATGGTAAGCATATATCATAATTGTAGTTTTTTTCCTTCTTTTTTTAAAAATATTTTTTATTTTATTATTATTTTTTTTACATGTGAAAATGCAGATCAAATTAAGGGATACTCCAACTTCTATCTCTTGGTGGACCTTGAACTCGTGACCTTACCCTCCATCCCATTATTGAAGAGGAGTAAATGCCGTTTGAGAGATCATTGGAAAAAGGAAACGAAGGAACCAGTAAAAATAATTAAAAAGAAGCAGAGCTTATTGGTAATTATTTCAGCTTCTCTTGATTACTTCTCTGGCATTCATCCCACAATTTTCATATGATCATAAGAAACAAGAAACCAACCTGGCAAGCATTTACACGAAGATCCCATATTCTAACACTGTGATCAAGAGAACCGGACATGAAGCTATCATTGATTGGAGACATGCAGAGGGACACGACTCTACAACAAAATTTTACAATATAATCAATAATTCGATATCACAACCTAGCAAAAGAAATACAGGAAAAAAAAAATACCAGTATTGATAAAACAGGCCAAATAGAGATTAAGAGGTTGTGACAGAAAGAGAAAGGTTTTTTTTTTTTTTTTTTTTCTTTTGGGCGGGAGGTTCTAAAACATATTGAGCAAATCTCAAAAAGATGAAGCGGCTTTGAATGCATATACTTTGTATTGGTTCTTTCTAACTTTATCATTTTCTAAGTGGCTTCTTGCCAAAAGGTAAAAAATCTATTATACTGTTCCCATTTATGATAATGAGCATGTTCTTTTACAAACAGATAAAAAGTTATTGAATCATCTTTCCAGATTATAAAACATCAGTACCATTAAGTCATGGGTTCCAAACCTCTCTTTATGCCCTTTGAAGTAACGAAGGCACCGATTATCATACATTGATAGATACCGCAGGGATTCTGGCAAGTTAAACCAAAAGGAAGAAAAATGACATCAGTTCTCACATACAACCACTGAAACAGGAACTTCAAACCATCTTCTCTTTACACTAAGAAACTCACCTCCAGTGGACTCCAAATTGTATCTTGAAGAACATATAACAGAGCTAGGGTGGTGGGTAAAGCATATACGATCAGCACCATGCTTCTTATGATATGTGGTCTTGACCAACCTGATGTTCATAACAAACGTTATTATTATTTGGTTTAATAGAAGGAAAAATAAAACCATTGCACTTGGTTATGTATCGCTTATCAGGTTACATTTGAAAACACTATTTGCATACAAAAGGGAAGTGTTCCAAGATTGAATATCTCTTTCATTCAATCATCCTCACAAACAATAACATCCTCAGATGGTGATAGCAAATATTGTGAAATCTTATGCAGAAAAACCAAGTGATAAAGCAAAAGAACAACACTCCATCTACACATATCACTAAGTTCAACGCAGTTCATAAGCATTAGTCCAAATGACAATATTGTACTCCAATTTTAAAAAGAAAAAACCGTATGTTACCGATTGCAACTTTGAACATGGATTTCAAAGGGATCAAATAGGAAATAACACTCCGAATCATAGAGCTATAATGAAATACATGATCAATCAACATTTATCAAATTTGAAAAAAGATTCAAAAAGAGATGGTTTGATCCTCATAGGTTAATAAGCATATTATATATATTTGAATTCTTTGAAAAGGGCTTGTACACATCTTCTTATGTGTCATTCCCTTTTCCTTTTCTAATAAAATTTTTACTCATGAAAAAAATTAAGCACATTAAAATGATACCTTATAAAATCTATAAACTCTTATTTTCTTTAAGATATACTTTTCATGCTTGAAATTGGTCCAAGTTTAATTTTTTATCCCTTATATTTAAAAAGTTACAATTTTGTCCCTATAAAATTTAAAAGTGCATCCTCCCATTCATGTACTCTGAAAAAGAACAAATAGCATACATGGCAGATAAATGACATGGTACATTAAAAAGTTGATGTAGCCTGAAATAAGTTGATGACAGATGTACAGATGGAATGAAGAAATTGATACCTACTAAATTATCTCATGGACAAAATTGCAAGGTTTTAAATTTGGAAGACAAAAACCGAAGTTAGGCCGAATTCGAGGGACAAAAAGACATATATCATCAACCTATATACCGTATGCTATAATGGATTAGAACTTTCTAGAGTTCTTACAGTAATTCCACCATGGAATTCCTAAAATCCTATCTATTCATCTTGGAAAATCATTGATAATTGTAGCAAAATCCAATCTGAACATTTCAAATTGTATGTATAAGATTTCAGGAACTCCATGGTAGAGTTATCTAAAGGATATTAATACTACCGAGTTTGATGAAAAACAAGAGTAACTACCAAAATTCAGTATCAGTGGTCTAGTTTTGATGTGTGGCTTTTTTGGCACTATCCATACTTTATTTTAGCTATTATTTTATATTCTTTAACATAGAAAATTGTTGGCTCAAAATCAAAATTTTCATTAAGTTTACAAGAATAACGGCAAACGGGCAATTTGGTAATTTCCAAATTTTCTATAACGAGCCATCCCTTTGTGTTTTGAGTCTTTTGCCTATTTGATTTTTTAAAGTTATTAAATATTGTCTCTTCTTTATTACTAATCCATCTAAAAAAAATATTTATGTTGTAGTCAATAACATGGATAGTGTGAGATTGATTTTAATAATAAAATTACTGTAACTTAATTTAAGCAACGAGGGTGTGATTGCTTAGTGTTTTTCTCTCAGGTTTATTCACTGTTTTTAACAAATTGAAGATCCAATCTTTTCATTACCTAAACCCTTAAACATCAAACAACCCTTCAATATCTCATCAAAATTGGTATAAGAGGCCATTAAACCCCCCACACAAAGAAACAAATTTGCTGAAACATGTAAGAGAGCGCGAAAAGAAAAAGAAAAAAGAAAAACTGACTTAGCATTAGCAATGTCATAGAATCGCACAGAATCATCCTCACTGGCCGTAACGAGTAAATCTTCCTTCCTATGAAAATCAATTGAATTTATCTTCCCAACCTGTAACAATTTATCAAAAAAAACACGGTTCAAGCTTACTGTCAATTGCTAAACTTTTTGGCAGCTTTTAAAGGAGAGCGAAGAAGAAGAAAGCTTACGAAGTCTGAAAATACAGCTCCGATGGACATGGTGCGCACCGTCTCGTCGTCGAGCTCCGTAAGCGAAGTCATAATTTCTTTTTTGTTTTGTTTGTGAGAGAGAGAGAGAGAGAGAGAGAGAGAGAGCAAAGAGAAGAGACAACAGTGTGTTTTTAACCTGACTGACTCACTGACTCACTCCGATTCTCAAAAGGATTTCAAGACCCAAGAAGACAACAGAGACTACGACGCGCCGTTTTGTTATTAACTTGTTGGGCTGGGCTGGACTAGGCATATATGGATTATTATAGACGACATTGTACATTGGGCCCAAAACAATATTTGAGACAATGAGGTCTTACAGCTACAGGTTAGTTTTTGGTAGGTTGATGGGTTGGATTGGTTCTCTTTCTTTTTTTCACCGTTTTTTAAGTTTGGGTTGGTTGGCTTTAAATAGTTTTTAAAAAAATTTAATTATATATATTTTGGTAGTGTAAGATTTAATTTTAATGAAGTTGGAACATTATACTTGATTGTGTAAATTTTATTCATTTATTAAATGATTCACTTAAATAGTTGAATGAAAAGCTAACCTTTTTATTTCATTATTTCTAATAAGAGCAAGACCCAATATAACATAACCCTTACGTGTTGAGTAAATTGATTTGGCCTTTAGAGGTACTATGGATTATGTTGGGTAGGAAGTTTTTTAATCTAACCCATGCACAATGTTAGTATATATTTGTGATGGTGATCACACCATATAATGTAGTGCACTCTTACATATGCAATAGCCTCCACTTGGTAGATTATGTTAGTTTATAGATGTAGTATTGTTTGAGTAGAGGGATATAATTTTTTAGTATGATTGTAACTCTTGAATTAGATATATTTGCTCATTTAACAACTGAGAATACATTCAGTCAGGCTGTGGTGTAAAACTAGTGTTTTACGCCAGCCAATAGACTCCTGCCACGTGGACAATATTAAGTTCTTACTTAAATCCCTCTCCAAACAGACTCCAAACAGAGAACGAATTAAGAAAGACAAAAGCTCCCTCTTCCATCTTTGCTTACCCAAACCTCAACCACACCACACACCAAAGCTTGCCGCCATAGAGTTTGCCGGAGCTGTGCATGAGAACGAATTAAGAAAACCTACAACCCTTAGACAAAAGCTTCCTCCCTCTTCCATCTTTGCTTACCTAAGCCTCCACCACACCACACACCGGAACTCACCGCCATAGAGTTCGCCGGAGCTGTGTGTAGAGCTTGGAAACAAACCGGAGCTGCCGTGAGTCACGATCCTAAGGTTTGTTTTTCATGATTTTCCCTTTTCCCTAATTTGGATTTTGAATTATTGATGGGTGTTGAGGACCGTTTTTTCGGCCTACGTGGCATTATTTCATTGACAACCCATGCCATGTCAAAATATTATTGATTCTTTGGGTAAATCTATTTAAAGCCTAAAGTAAGCTCATATCTCACTCAACTACATAGATTGGGCTCACATGGCCCACGAGATTCTTACTTCAAGAGGCGGATTCATGATCCACATTTCATCTTTATCAATTGGAATCATAACCCCACGACATCATTAACATCAACATATGGATTGGGCTTAAGAATTGAATCAAAGCCCACAGCCCATATTACCTCTCTTACACTCATGGCAAGCGGCTTCTTCAACAAGAGCCCATATTTACATAAAATGACAACAAAACCCGAGGTACGTCATCTCACCTACGGCTTATGATCTAAGCTCATAAGTCTCTTTGGGGAAATTTTGGGAGTCGTGGTTTGGAGGGCCAAGAGGTATGTTCAGTAAAGCTCCAGGGGTTTAAAGTTAATAAAAGAAATATGTTACTTGGCGTGTCTTCTTTAACTCCCTAAACTCTGACGAGTCTGTGTGTAACGGGTAACATATGGTAAGCATCTCTTATCACGTAGCACATAAAATGATAAAATTTTCCATTGCTCTTTTCCTGATGATTAATATTCATCATGTGACAAATACTCAATATCCCCAGCCATCTAACTGCTGGGCGGATAACTGTTCATTCAATCCTCGACTGTTGCTATACAAACTTAGAAACTTCATTATATTATTCTACATAAATCTCATTACTTCTTTCAGCTAAAATCCAACTCAAACATATGGCCTAATCTGATTGGCTACCTTTTATCTCTCTCTATGCAAAATATTCATTATATCTCTGATACCCAGCTGCTGTCTGCCACAATCAGACCATATATTTCTTTGCCAACTGCCAGAGCAGAGCATTAAATAATCTTCTTGCTCACCAAGATTATATGACAACACAGTGAAACCTTGACTAAATCTCTAAAGCTTCATTGACTATCAACCAATCCTTCTATTATTTACTAGAAATGTGTTGTAATGGAATCTTACACCAAAAACACAAACACCCATCAAAGGAAACATTTCCAGCTGAACCCCAACAATGTATTCAGCACTTGACACCTGGCTGGGAGTGATATCATCAGCCATTTAATACTGAAATCCCAGCAGCCAGCTATTATACCCAAAATAGCAAGATACCCTTCAAAGAGATCTTACCATTTTTCAGCCAAATCCATAAAGTAACTGCTGAATAACCTTTCCTTTCCAACAGTCTGAAATTACCTATCTGACCTCATTAGCTTCTGCCCAAAGCAAATAGCTGTCTCATGACAATTGTGACAGCTTTTTCATGATAGTTGTCACAGCTTTTCCTAACAGCTGGGACAGCCTTTTCAAAACAGTTGTGACAGCTGACCCAGTAGCCTGAGCATTACTTTTTTTTCCACTTTTGGCTAAAACCAAAACCAACTATTGAAACTACCTTTCTCTTGCTAAAATACTTTCCTTTTTTGCTACCTTTTCCCTAGCAGCTCTTACCCAAAATAGCAAGAATTCCTTAAAGCTAAACATACCATTTTCGGCCAAATCTTAAAATGGATTCTCTGAATATTCATTGCTATTGGGGACAGATTTTGGCTGATATTCTTTGCTAAAATATCCCTTTAAACTTAGCTCTAAGGGGACTTTTCATCAACACCTCAAGGGAGACACCAATGGGGAACTTTCTCATAAACTTCTCTCTCCTTCTAATCATCTTCTGAAGCTCTTAATGAAGTGCTGGACTTCTGAGTTTTTAGTTTCCAAATTAGGAACTAAACTCTTCAGCCCTTAGCTCACAAATGCCCTTCATAAGCCCTCATACATCCTCCAGCAAAAAATCCCAATAGTAAATCTCAGCAGCTTTGCTGAACACACTACAATACTATTACTCTCACATACTCAGTATCTCACTCTCCATATTCTAAAAATACTTATATCTTGTTGCCAATATCTCTAAACATCTCTTTATTCACTTCTCTTACACAATCTCATACACACTTACTACACCATTACATATAACACACCACAACTCTTCTAAGCTCCACTCTCATACTCTTTCACTCTGAAATTCTACTATTTTGCTGCTCATAAACACATCCATGTCTTTACCATCCATGTCTTTACCTTCTGTTACTAAAGCTCTTCTCCTAGAAGGCATCATGATCTCATATCAAAGCCCTTCTCTTAGAAGGCACAACTACTTCATATCAAAGTCCTTCTTTTAGAAGGCACAAATACTCTATGCAAAAGCCCTTTTCATTGAAGGCAACACTATTCATGACTTCACAACAACTAAAAAAGCATTGGCAAAGAGGAAACTCATTTAAGTGCATGATAAGAGGGGCAAGCTTAACTAGCCCCTACACATAGCTGGGCATACTCTCTCTCCCTCCAGTTGCACCCATTTTTTCCCCTCAATCTTGAAGTTATCATGAAAAACTGTCTCTCTACCGCTGGGGTCACTCTGCTAGGATATTATCAGCTCACAGAAGCTGTATCGCTGGGGTTGCAAATCATCAAAGATAAGTGACTCTACTTCCATATCTCTAAATATACATCATTGACTACATGAGTACTTCACATTTAAATACATGTCACTTTATTCCAACTATTATTACAACTATTAACTAAGGCTTAAACTCATTTAAATGCATGACAAGAAAGGCAAGCTGAACTAGCCTTTACCGCTGGCATTCTGCTGGAATCCTATCAGCTCACTAATGCTACACAGCTGGGCTACAAACCATACAAAGATAAGTGACTTTACTTTCTTATCTTTAAATCTACATCATTGACTCCATGCTTACTTCACTTTTAAATACAAATTACTTTATTTCAGCCACAATTACAACTACTAATCAAAGCTATCATATCAAACACATATTACATATTTACTCAACCATTATCGTGATTCTTAGACTTTGGCTTTAATGGCATTATAGGCTTAAAAGTACGCTGGTAGCCGTTGGACCACGTGGCCCAATGTTGAGTTTTGGACGCAACTCTCCAAAAAGAACCAGGGCCTAGTAAGGTCATCCCTACAACGGACCACACGTGGTCGAGGAACCGAAAAATGGCCTCGAACAATGGGTTTTTTTTGGGTTTATGGGTTTCTTTGGAGCCTCATGAATTATTATGGTTTTTTTTTTCTTCTGTATTTTGGTATCTTAATGGGTTTTGATTAGATTCCTAAGTGTTAGGGTTCAACCCGTAAATGAATGTAGCTCAATACAATACAAGGACTCCGGTCAAATTTTCTTATCTATAAAATACTCATTTTCTCATTAACAAAACATACATTTGAAATACACACCTCCTTCTTGATGAAGCAAAAAATGTTACGGGGGAAATCTATCTCCAATATTGTAAAGGTGGCAGTGACTTTGGTCATGTTGATGATACTTAACAGCAAACCTCTTGAAGCCATAAGGCCTCTGTATGACATGAAGTCAAAGCCTAAGTTACTCAATGTGTCACTTTCACAAAATCGAGCACCAATTCCACCATCTGCGCCTAATCCATGCACCTACATACCTAAATCTGATGATGGAGGTTGTTCATAATTTAAGATAATGGAGCTCTAGCTTTGGTCATATCATATTGCGAGTTGTTTGTCACGTTTGATTGCAATAAATAAATTGCTATGTGGAATCTTTATTTTACCAATTGTTTGTTTTATGTTACAGTTGCATTGTAGATTGGGAATCAATCGTAGAAAATGAAAAAAAAACATGTTCCGCAGATATAGAATATTGATAAAAATGAAGTGTAATAGATGATTTGATACCTAGGAGAGTATTATTTGCTAATGAAAATTTTGACCATAGTTTCTATTATCTGCTAATGAATACCATGTACAGTTTGCTCAAATATATTTATGCTGTCCTGGTTGATTATTTTTTTATGCAAATCATTATATCTTTATGCAGTCCTGTTTGTTATGTATGGCTTTGTTATGACAACTTAATGCTCAAGTCCATGGCATAAGGTATAAGAGATGACTGTCATTTAATATAGATTATGCACAATTTTGCTTGACTAAATTGAATCTGATTTTTTTTTTTTTTTGGTTGGTAGTTACCTAACCCAGTTTTAAAAGATTCAAAAGAATGTTACTTATTGTATGATAGGATTGCTGAATTGTTTCCTATATATATTTCTTTCAATTTTTCAATTTGTGTTTCCTTTTTTTTTTTCTTGGATTTGTATTTCTTTCAAGTTTTCTTCTTATAGGTGCATTTCCGACAAGTTTACTTACTATGGTTATTGAATTCTCCACTGTCAACTTTAGCCTCTGGGACATAGCTGGTATTATTTATTTGATAGATATTAAAATATTTTTAGTTTCAAATATAATTTACTCCTACTTTAATGTCAATTTTCTCCTACTTGTAATGTCAATTTGCTCTCTATATGTACCAAAATGCAAATAAAGATGTACTTGGAACTGTTTTATGTAATAAAGTTTATTGAGTGGAGCTATATGTACCAATGTACTTGGAGTTATTTGATAGTTGTTTTATGTACTTGTAGCTATACGTACCAATGTCAATTTTCTCCTACTGTTAATGATAATTGTAATATTAGCATAAAATTTTCCAATTAAATTTTAATTTTGTAATAGAACAAGTTTGCCAAATTGGGCATGTTTAGAATTGTAATAGAACAAATTTTAAATTTATTCTTAATTGTTGCTTATGAATTTTTCTTCTCTTTTGTTTTTTATAGGTCATATTGAAATATAAAATTACTTGAATTGAAAATATGAGTGCAAACAACAAAGAACCTGAAACAATCTCACTTTGTGATATGGTGGATGACTTAGTACATGATGAGTTAAAAATAAACGAAGATCAAAACAATGTAGACTTGTCATTGGATGATTCAAATCAACATTTTGCATGCAATAGGCATTCAGAACCACATCTTGATATGGTATTTGAAAACTTAGAGGCTGCTCGTGTATATTATAATGCATATGCAAGGCGAAAGGGTTTTAGTATACGAGTAAATCATACTCGAAAGAATAAAGATAAAATAAGGGTTGGAATTGAATATGTTTGTTTGAAGGAAGGATTCTATCGTCAATGTAATGAAGACAATAAAAGAACATGTCCAGAGCGTGCAAAAACAAGAGTGAGATGCAGAGCAATAATAGGTTTAAAGAAAGTTAATGATACATGGATTGTATGTAAGTTTGTGGAGTATCATAATCATGAGCTTCTTACCCCTAAGAGTACAAGTTTGCTTCATGGGCATAAAGTGATAACAAGTGCCTAAAAGAATCTTATAGATACACTCAATGAGTCAGGTATAGCCCCAAGCAAGATAATGTCAGTGTTTAAGTAAAGAATTTGGTGGTGATTATAATGTTGGATGTATTCCAGTTGATATTCAAAATTATTTGGGTAATAAAAGAAGAAAGTTGCTTCAAGATGGAAATGCCCAGGGAATGCACATATATTTTATTGAAAGTCGATGTAAAAATCCAGGTTTTGTTTATGCAATTGAAGTTGATGAATATGGGTGCATGGGTAATTGCTTTTGGGCAGATGCTATGTCAAGAATGACATATCAATATTTTGGAGATGTCATTACCTCTGACGCTACATACCAAACAAATCGTTATAAGATGTCTTTTGTTCCTTTCATAGGGGTTAACCACCATCATTAATCTGTGATGTTTGGATGTGCTTTGCTTGTCAATGAAACAATAGAATCTTATACATGGTTGTTGAAGACTTGGCTTGATGCAATGCCTGAAAATCCTCCTTCTACAATTAAAACAGACGATGACAAGGCAATGGCTAAGGCAATTGCAGATGTATTGCCAAATGCAACTCATAGATTGTGTATATGGCATCTTTTACAGAAAGTTTTAGAACAGTTATCCTATGTATATAATAAATATCCACATTTTTAGGAAGAATTTTACCATTGCATCCATGATACAATCATTATTGAAAAGTTTGAGTTAGAATAGAGTAAGATTATGGAGAAATATGGATTGGGGGATAATTATTGGTTGTGAAATCTTTATATGCAGCGTGAAAGATGGGTTCCAACTTACTTATGAAGCTCATTTTGTGTCGGGATGTTTACAACTCAAAGAAGTGAAAGCATGAATAAATTTTTTAAAGATTATGTTCGTTCGAGTACAACGATAAGTGATTTTGTATATCAATATGAGCTAGCTTTGAATGCACGTTATCTTAAAGAGAAAGAACAAGATGTAAAGACAAAAAATTCAGTGCCAATTTTGAAAACATGTTATAAGCTGGAAGCAGAGGCAACAAAAGTTTATACAAGAAAGATGTTTATGAAATTGAAAGATGTTTATGAAATTTCAAGAATAGTTATTTTGTAGTAAAAAATACAAGGCATCCAAATATCATGAAGAAGGAGTGAAGAAGATATATAAGGTGGTAGCTCATGGGAAAGAAAGTCTATTTCATGAAGTGTCTCTTGATATTGTTGAGACAAAAGCTATTTGTACATGCCAAACGTTTGATTTTGTTGGTATTATTTGTAGGCATATCCTAGTTGTTTTTGTGAAGAAATCTCTTGTGCACTTTCTTCCATCACATTATATTTTAGAAAGATAGACAATTAATGCCAAGAAGCACATTGTACATGACATATCCAGTGATGTTGTACAGGTGGAGCCTCAAGTTTCTTTTACCATGATGAGAAATAGTTTGATGCTTCAATTTTTGGAAGTTGCAGAGGTAGGGTCACAATCAAAGAAGCAATACAAGCATCTTGGACAAACTTTATGATAAGTTCATGGGGAGCTTCTAGCCATGCAAGATGTTCATGATGTTGATGATTTAGGAAGTCCTAATAATACTACATTAAACAATCAAGTATTATCAAATCTTCCAATTACTTTGCGAGACCCTCGACATGTTCCATCAAAGGGAAGGCCTAAAGCTTTGAGACAAAAGACTCCCTCTAAATAATTACAAGCTAAAATTCAAATTATTAACAAAGTCTACAAAGGAAGGGATACAAATACCACAAAATCTAGTAGAATACTTATACAATTACAACAAAAATAAATATTTTAGCTCAGGAATTGATAACTCAAAGCCATTAAATGTGTGGTTACTTATCTCTATCATTATTGTCCATATAAGCAAAGAGATATCCTAATAAGAAACAATTACATATGAAAGCTCATTCAAAGCCAAATTCTTCCTGGATTGCTCGGTTATGGAAGTAACAAACACAACTAAGGGCTCTTATGCTTGGAAAAGCTTGCTACAGTCTCGCCATATCATAGAATTGGGAGCGGGTTGGAGGATCGGGGATGGCAAGTTAGCTCGAATTCGTTCTAACAAATGGTTGCCAAAACAACCTCCAGCAACAATTGTTTCTCCTCTAATGACTTTATCCCCAGATGCGAAGCTAAGTACCCTTATTGATGAGGTAAGTCACTCCTAGAACTCTTCCCTAGTCAAGATTGAATTTTTGGCCCATGAAGCTGCCTTGATCCTGGGCATCCCCTTGAGCTATCAGTCTATCCTTGACAAGCAGGTATGGTTCCTCACAAAAAATGGGTTGTACTCTCTCGTAGTGGATATCATCTGTTGGCTAATGTAGAGAGAAATTTGAATCTGTCCAGCTCAAATCCAGAGATGACACACAGATTATGGAATAGTATTTGGGGATTACAAACTCCTCAAAAGGTCAAGCATTTGATATGGAGGGCAACACATGATGCTATTCCTACCCTATGTAACTTGTGGAGGAGAAAGGTGGTGGACTTCTATCAATGCCTGAGGTGTCAAGCAGACAGTGAGGATACGGTGCATGCCCTATGGAGTTGCCCAGTTCTGAATGCCTTATGGGAGGAAAGTGAGATTCTGAGGAAATTACTGAGGTACAAGTTTCACTATTTTAGTGACCTAATGGGGATGCTGTGTTTATTGAAAGAACAGGTAGATGTGAATTTATTAGCGATCATTTTTTGGTTGATCTGGTGTAAAAGAAATGCAGACAGATGTGGAGAAAAATATGTGGAGCTTTCGAGCATTAGAGACCGAGCTAACACTATTTTGCAGGAGTTTTTGGCAGCAGAACGCCCTCAGAATAGTCCTAACACAATCTCGGCCAGAGCAGTGAGATGGATACCACCCATCTTGCCTCACTACAAAGCTAATTTTGATGGAGCTTGCTTTAAGGTTGAAGGAACAGCGGGTCTTGGAGTGCTGATCCGAGATAATGCAGGTGCAGTCCTACATGCTTTAGCACATAGAATAGAGATTCCCATCTCAGCAGCAATAGTGGAGGCAATGGCATGTCGTCGAGCTATGATTTTTGCCAAAGAAGTAGGTATTCTAAACTGCAATTTTGAGGGAGACGTAGAGGTAATCATTAGAGTAATCCAAACTGCAGATTCATCTCACCCGGAGTATGGACATGTGATCAATGACATCCTTCAACTATCTAATGGCTTTTCTTCTTGTATTTTCTCTCATGTAAAGCGAATAGGCAACTTAGTTGCCCATTATCTTGCTAGATCATCAAAGATAGGTAGTGAAGTGTAGGTTTGGCATAACTCAGTTCCTGATGATATAGCCCCTCTGGTTGCACGGGACTCTTTGTAGTTTTTTTGTTTTATTATTCAATAATACATGACCTCATGGTCTGGTTTCTCCAAAAAAAAAAAAAAAAAAAAAATTGCAACTATGATCCTGATGATTACCAAACTCACGTTAGGCATTCAAATCAGCCAATGTTTTGAAATTGGGAACTTACTCTCGGTTAATGCCAAAGCCAAGAGACCTATACACACACCAACTACAAGCAAGTCACATTTAGTTCAATCACTGCAACATTCGGCCATAGCCAATGTCCCAATTTTAAAACCCAAGCAAAATCAACAAGCTTTATACTTAACAATAAAACTTAGTCATCAGACAGATCAAAATTGAAACAAAATGAGATCCAAGGGTTTGGTAAACAAAAAAAAAAAAAAAATTAAAGAAAAAAAAAAAAACAGAAGGACCCTTAACACCAACTATAGTTACCACAAATCTATGGCAAGGAAGAGAAACAAATTAAATTAAATAAAAGCATAATATTTCGTGCTATAAATGAAAGAAAATGATGATCTTGGCAAAGACAACAAGAAAAGAAAGAAAGTAAAAACCATAAATTTGATATCACAATTTCCTTTAGAAACATGGGTAATGTCCCCAATTGTATACATCCTATATGCTTGGGTAACTATTTTTTTGGTATCAATAAAGTTCCATTACTTATCTAAAAATGGCATAATACTAATAGTAATACCATAACAAAATAAGGGAAAAATACATAAACCCCATGTGGTTTCTACGTAAAACATAGAACCCCATTTCCATTCCTTTCTTCTTTTTTCCTTTCCATTACTTAAATCCATTCTACTCCATTATGATTAAACAAAAACCAACTAAACCCAATCAACAAAACCCCCCAATCATTCTGTGCATCTAGCAACAAAAACCCCAACAACCCAACCAACAAAAAACCTGGCAAATCCAATAAAAAGACATTAGAGAGAGTGTTGCTCAAAGCATTATCAGTCAGTTTGATGTCTAATCCAAAAGTTTTGTATTTGTTTTACCAATATATTGGACACCTTACATCATTGTAGCAAATAAATCATTCACATAATGGGAAAGAAAAAGGGGGGAAAGAGTGACTGAGAGTCAATTACAATGCTCAACCACAAGATAGAAAATCAAAAATCCCTAGCACAAACATTGCAGCAATGAAATCAGATTGTCGCCCAAAAATATTGCCAAGAGCTTTTATTTAGCAAACATTAAATAGTCTAAAAACAGGAACTTAAGTTTCTTAAAAACCAACACTTGCCTAAAAACTCGCCATGGGGGGGAGGATCAGCATTTAAGTTTTCAAACACCAATACTTACCTAAACAGTCATTAGACATGATTACCTATTGTGAGCCAACATTTTTTAACATACTGAAATCATATAACAGCACTACATAATGCAATTGTTGCTGTTAGGACACAAAGAAAAGTGAACTGTGAAGTCATACAACAACACTACACAACAAAATTATAGCTTTTAAAACACAAAGAAGTGGATGGGACAGCCAATAAGAAAATGAACCACCTAACCAATGTTATGGAAATGAAACTATACCCTGGTTCATAAAAGCTTCTCAAAATCACAGCCATCAATAACAATTCAAAGACTAATAAGTCAGAACACAGAAAGTAATCCTAGTTCATAGATTCAAAAAAGAAAACCCTTAAGCTTCTTCTTTTTTTGAGGAACAAGCCTTAAGCTATTAGTAATGAGCAATATTAGCACAAAACTAGCAATACCCAGAACCCTTAAACTTCAATTCCAAAACCCAAAATCCCAAACACAACTGTACTAAACCTAAATTCAAACCAACAAACCCAGATTGATATATTACTCATTGAAATGAACATGAAGTGAGAAGTGAGAAGGTATCTTCCTCTTGGGGACAGCCATAAGCTCCATAGATCCACCAAAGGAGAAACTTGGGAACTCGAATCCGAATCCTACGTTGCCTTTTGGAACATCTATAGATGATGAAGCAACTTGCTTTCTAGATGAGTTTTAAACCAAAATACAGAAAAAAAAAACCATAAATAATTCATGAGGCTCCAAAAAAGCCCATAAACCCAGAAAAATCCATCAATAATTTGAAATCCAAATTGGGGAAAAAGGGAAAATCATGAAAAACAAACATTTGGATCGTGGCTCACGGCAGCTTTGGTTTGTTTCCAAACTCCAAGCATAGCTTTGGTGAACTCTGTGGTGGTGAGCTCCGGTGTGTGGTGTGGTGGAGGTTTGGGCAAGCAAAGATGGAAGAGGGAGGAAGCTTTAGTCTGAGGGCTGTGGGTTTTCTTAATTCGTTCTCACACACAGCTTCGACGAACTCTATGGCGATGAGCTTCGGTGTGTGGTGTGGTGGAGGTTTGGGCAAGCAAAAATGGAAGAGGGAGCTTTTGTCTGAGGGCTGTGGCGGTGAGCTTTTGTCTGAGGGAGCTTTTGTCTTTCTTAATTCGTTCTTTGTTTGGAGTCTGTTTGGAGAGGGATTTAAGTGAGAACTTAATATTGTTCATGTGGTAGGAGTTTATTGGTTGGCATAAAACACTGGTTTTACGCCACAGCCTGACTGAATGTATTCTCTTAACAAATATGTCTGTTTTCAAATGGTGCATGGGTTGTCTATAAATATAGGGACTCATTTGCATTTGGACACAACTAATTCTCACTACATCACAAAAATCTGAAAGGAAGCAAATTTAGAACATAATAAGAACAAATGCCAGCAATGGTTGAGATGGACCGCTCACTGAATTGGCAAGCGTATGCATAGTTGCACACCAATGTACTCATCAAGAGTGTGACGTTGTCGTTGTGTACACAAGTCATGTGGTTTGACTCACCATACTCTCGCATTAGTGTAAACCCTTTAACTATTGTGACTTTTTTTATTGTGATTTTTGAAGAACCCACATGTGCTTTGTGAATAAGAGCCACATTATTATTATTATTATTTTTTTTTGAGAAGGAAGAGCCGCATTATTTGGTTGGGTGAAAAGAAACTTTTATTTTTTGGGGTTATATATATAGGCCAAAAAATTCATAAAAGCTCATGCGGTCCTTCAAAAATCACAATTATCGCTTGCAATATTCAATAATATTTTTTTGATACAAAATAAAAATTCTACTCTAACTTGAATTAAGTGTATATGTATGTGAAACTCCCTTCTAGAGACTTGAATCCTGGCCTTTGCCCTTTACACCCTACAAACACTTATACTTATAGAGTGACCACTGAACTAAGAATGCACAGTGATGTAATATTCAATAATATTAACAAGTCTCTTTTATCCACAAATCACGTAAAACCAGTGTTTTGTCTGAGGGAGCTTTTGTCTTTCTTAATTCGTTCTTTGTTTGGAGTCTGTTTGGAGAGGGATTTAAGTGAGAACTTAATATTGTTCATGTGGTAGGAGTCTATTGGTTGGCATAAAACACTGGTTTTACGCCATAGCCTGACTGAATGTATTCTCTTAACAAATATGTCTGTTTTCAAATGGTGCATGGGTTGTCTATAAATATAGGGACTCATTTGCATTTGGACACAACTAATTCTCACTACATCACAAAAAAATCTGAAAGGAAGCAAATTTAGAACATAATAAGAACAAATGCCAGCAATGGTTGAGATGGACCGCTCACTGAATTGGCAAGCGTATGCATAGTTGCACACCAATGTACTCATCAAGAGTGTGACGTTGTCGTTGTGTACACAAGTCATGTGGTTTGACTCACCATACTCTCGCATTAGTTTAAACCCTTTAACTATTGTGACTTTTTTATTGTGATTTTTGAAGAACCCACATGTGCTTTGTGAATAAGAGCCACATTATTATTAATTTTTTTTTTGAGAAGGAAGAGCCGCATTATTTGGTTGGGTGAAAAGAAACTTTTATTTTTTGGGGTTATATATATAGGCCAAAAAATTCATAAAAGCTCATGCGGTCCTTCAAAAATCACAATTATCGCTTGCAATATTCAATAATATTTTTTTGATACAAAATAAAAATTCTACTCTAACTTGAATTAAGTGTATATGTATGTGAAACTCCCTCTTAGAGATTTGAATCTTGGCCCTTGCCCTTTACAACCTACAAACACTTATACTTATGGAGTGACCACTGAACTAAGAATGCACAGTGATGTAATATTCAATAATATTAACAAGTCTCTTTTATCCACAAATCACATTGAACCATTGAACTCTCACAATAGTCAGTAATTCGCAGTAAAACTCCATTTGGGCCAGCCTTAAATTCTAACAATGAACACAAGCATTGTTTTATTAAGTAATCAATGACATTCAGTTGTGAAAGCGGTCAGCCCTTCGTGGTGATTTGGTAAAAAGGCTTGGACAAAATTCATCATGTGAGTCGCTCCAAATTCGAATTGCTTTTTGTTAGCTACATACATATCAATATTAACATTTATCTTTTTATTCACAATCAACGCCATGATGCCACAATATTCAATAGGAGGCCTACCTAATAATCCCTCACTTATTTTATTTGGCTGAGTTAGATCGTACAAAAGTATAAAAAGTGATTTTCTTTCCTTAAAACCGTCGAAGTTCGTACTTACTATGTTACGTTGAAAAGAAAGTTACTTTTGATTTGTTTGGTACTCTATTTCAATCTCACATTTTTATCTTTTAAAAAATATTACATATATTTTTACATACTTTTTTATTTATATATATTTCAAAAATTTACAAACAATATTACTCAAATTACTCTACCAAACACTCCCTTTGTTTCTCAACCTTTTGCATAATAAAGCATATCATGTGTCCGTTTGATGTGATTAATTTTATCAATTAATTTTATTATTTAATTTATTTTTGCTACTATTCATGAATTTTATTGTATTTTTTTCTACTATTTATGGGTCTTACTATACTATTTTAGTTAACTTTTACCTTAATTTACAGTATTTTTAGTAAAAAGTTTTTTTTTTTTTGAGAATCAGTAAAAAGTTTTCAGGTACCGTAAAATAAACGGATTCTAAATAGACACTATATTTTATATTTTTTTATATTACTTGGATAAAACTTTTATTGCATACAAAAACACAGCGGGTGTCATAAACAGTAGCTTCCTCCAAGATAATAATGGGTCACTTTTTGTCAAAAAATCAAAGATGGCATCTCTTAAGAGTTTGCTATTATTTAGTATGTATTTGGTTTCAAATTAAAAAGTTAGTTTATTTTTGTTACTATTTATGAGTTTCACGGCACTTTTTGATACTATTCATAATCTCACTGTACTATTTTAATTAACTTTGATATTTATCTATGGGTTGTGTTAACGGACACCTTACGGTGCCCGTTAATACCCAGCTTTTTTGCAGTCTTTTACATAGTTTTATGTGTCTTTTTATCAGATGTGGGTCAGCTTTATAGGAAAAAAGAAAAATGAACAAAGAGACCAAAATACCCTTTTTCACGTATCTCACCAACTCAAGCCTAGTCACACGTCTCACACAAGAAAATTTGAAAACTCATGCGTCTTTCATAGGAAAACAACACCAAACATCTTACAGAAAAGAAAAAATTGAAATCACAATCCGCTTACAGGAAACAACCAACATAAAAAAATATAAAAATAAAAAACTAAAATCACAATCCTCAGGAAACAACAAAGTATCAATAGATCCAAAAAAAAAAAAACCCATTTCACAAGAAACAATTAACATCAATACATCCAAAAAAAAAAAAAAAAAAAACCATCTCATAGAAAAACAACAACATCAGTACATCAAAAAAAAAAAAAAAAAACCCATAAGAACATATGAGAGAACATAAAATTTTTTTGAGGGAGACGAACTGGATTGATGGAGGGGAAATCGAGGAGGAGACGAATTGAGTTAGAAAAGAAAGCTGTGAAAAAAAAATAGAAAACAAGGAAGTTGAGCCAAGAATTTCATATGGGAGAGAACATAAAAATTTTAAGATGAGAAAGGAGAAGCAAAAAGGATGGGAGAAGATAAAGTGTAAGGGTGATGGGATACGTGTGGTTGAGAAAAAAAGGAGAAGTAAAAATAAATAAATTAAAGTAAAAGGTGCTTGATGGGATACATGTCTATCATGGTAGGAATTTTACAAAATAAAAATTACAAATTGTATTACAATACAACAAATTTTTACCAAATTTTCACAACAGTTGAATTGCCAAATCTTTTATGCATTATCTTAAATTAGCATGCATATTAAGACCATATAGAACATGTGATTTAACGGTTGGATTTTCAAAATATGAATTTAGTAATAAGTTATTGGATAGTGTAACTTTTTTTTAGATTACATCGAACCCAACACAACCCTATATTTCTTAATTCGATATGAATTTTGACAAATCTATCATTAGATTACATTATCTTCGTATATTTTTTATGCTTACAAAATTTCAAGGTGATCAAAGATTAATAGCCATGTCATCAATCAATTGTCTAGATTAACACATAAAATATGAGCTTATAGATCAAATGGTAAAATACATTCGATTGACATGAAAATTGGTATGCATGTTAAGACCATATAGAACATGTAATCTAACGGTTGGATTTTCAAAATATAAACTCAGTAATAAGTTATTGGGTAGTGTAACATGTTTTAGAGTTACGTCAGGTGTAACTTGAATCCAACCCTATATTTCTTAATTCGATGTGAATTTTGACAAATCTATTGTTAGATTACATTATCTTCGTATATTTTTCATGTTTACAAAATTTCAAAGTGATCAAAGATTAATAGTCGTGTCATCAATTAATTGTCTAGATTAACACATAAAAGATGAGTTTATAAATCAAATAGTAAATTATATCCGATTGACATGAAAATTGGCATGCATGTTAAGACCATATAGACCATGTGTAATCCAAGGGTTGGATTTTCAAAATATGAATTCAGTATCAAGAGAGGAAGTACATTTCAAAGAAAATATTCAAGGGTTTATTCTTTTACTAGCATAATTTTTTTTTTCTTTTACAAGCTCAAGAGTTTAAGCCTAACATTTCAAAGAAAATATTGGATTTAATCCAATTTCACTTGAAGTACATTTTTTTCTTTGTCGGGCACCATTTGAGGAAGTACAATTATCTTTCTTCGGACATGTTGAGTTGTTATGGCCAACATGCTTGCAAAGGCCACAAGACTTCTTTTTCTTTCCTAATTCTCTTCCACCTTTCATTCATTTTTGCTTCGGATGACCTTTTGTCTTTGAGAGCGGAGGATAATTAATGAAGCAATCTCCATCAATCATATCATTAACATTAGTATCAACCATATTTTCCTTGTTCACTAACTTTTCATCATCCACCACTAGCAATCCCTTTTCACTTAATGATGCTTCACGACACCAACGTGGTGGTAAATACAAGGATGGAATTTGGTAACAATCTTTATGAAGGAATACACTAAGTACATGACGACAAAGTATACCCCAAAATCCAAAATTCTTGCAACTATAATATGTCATCTTACCATCCCATAATACTTTGTGCCTTTGACTACTTTCATCTTTATAATATTGTAGCACAAATTCAAAACCACTTTCTTGAAGCACCGAATATTGTGTTGCTCTCCCAAATTCCTCTTAAAAAATCTTAAAAGCATAGGGCGTCAAAACACTATGTGCTTGGTCTTCTAACGGTGACAATGATCTTAAAGAAGAACCTCTATATGTCTTCCACATCGTATCATGTGATTGTGTTTGCTCAATATCTTCAATGGCAAGATCAACCTAAAATTACAAATAGTAAAATAAATTAAAAACTTTTGTATGACACATGAAGACTACAAATATTAACAAAAAAAAAAAAAAAAAATTATACAACAAAAGAAATCAATGGTAAATAATGACTTACTTGTTTGATGAGTTGGATCAAGTTTGTGTGAGAACTAGCAAACTGTTTAATAAATGCATTTATACTTTTCAATCTTCCGGTTGTTGTCATTCCACCAAAAAAATGCCCACGAAGCGAAGGTAACATGGTACCCAAAAGTGCTTGATTTGATATAAACCAATTACATGTTTGTTAGAGAGCGTGTCATATTTTGTCATAACTTGAAGCCATTGATTGTCAAAATCTTCACATGACTCTAACTTGTATAACTTATAGAAGTCCATGCACTAATTTGAATATTGATTACGAAGAATTGATGTAAACCAACCACTAAATTTAGCAGTAATATGCCATATACAAAAGGCATGCTTTGTAGCTGGCAATTCTTTTGATATTACCTCTGTAATCCATGGATCTTGGTCCGTCAAAATTGCCTTGGGTTGATTCCCCATTAAGCATGCAAAAGTTTGCTAATCAAATACAAATTTACTAAAGTATGAAAATATTTCAAAGGATATACGTAATTATTCTACTAATTAATCAAATAAAATTTAAAAAATAATTGTACAAATTTATAAGACAAAGAATGTACCTTCATTAACCATCGAAAGACACTTGTTGTTTCATTTCGAAGAAGTGCACAACCAAAGAGAATTGTCTTTCCATGATTATTGACACCAACAAAAATACCAAAAGGCATATCATAAGCATTTACCTTATAAGTAGTATAAAAAATAACCACATCTCCATATTTTTGGTACCTATCAAAACAATGAGTAGGTGACCAAAAAATATGCTCCAATCTATTTTCTTCATCGGTTGTAAATACATATTGGAATCTAGAGTTCTCTTCTTTAGTAACTTTGCAAAATTGTAGAAGATCCATGGCATCGTTCTTTGCATTCTTCCTCCTCATTTTCACATAAAGATTACGAATATCCCTTTGAAAAATGGGAAGTTCTCCATGTTTCAAATGCCTCTCAAGTTCCATAACACGCATTATCTCTTTAATTGAAAGTCCAGCTTCTTTCAATAAGAAAATGCGTTTTTCAACATCTATAGTGATAACTCGATTGGCTGGAAGAAATCGCACTTCCGAAGGGGAGAACAAATCATGATTGTGGTCTACAACAAACTTAGTGACATGCCATTCTCGAGGAAAAATATCAAATGACTTTCGCAAAATGATACTTAAATGAGCATTACATCTACATTTTAAAGACTTCCTATTTCTTTGCTCCTTAGATGGATCCACTATTTTTAGTGGTTGTTTATCTTGTCGATGACAAAAGAAATTACATCTTACTATTTCTCCTTTTTTTTTTCTCAGTACGACCTTTTCGAATTGTAAAACCATATCGATTTGCATAATTTTTATAGAAAATGAAAGCTTCTTCTTCACTTGGAAAACATTGACCAACAAAAGGCTCAAACTCATTTTCTATTGAATTTATATCTTCATGTTCTTCAATAACTCCCATTTTATCTATTGGACATTCATTCCAATCAATTATTCCATCATTTGGAAGCTCATTTAATTAAACACAATTCTTTAAAACACTTCTATGAACCCCACTTGCAATCAAATCATCATCAACTTGTACTATATTAAAACAAAAATTAAAAAAACAATTAACATCATATTATGTGATATATGAATTATAGATTACAAATAAAATAAAAATAATAATACCTTCTTGAGACAATTCATTTAAGTCAAAACAATCCATTGGAACAAATTGATGAGCCTCACTTGCATCTACATTGTCATCCATTGGTGCTATATTAAAACAAGAGTTTAAAATATAAACATCATATTTTATGATAAATGAAATGTAAATTTATAAATAAAATAAAATTATAATACATTCTTGAAGGAGTTCATTTAAGTCAAAACAATATTTTGGAGTAAAGTTGTGACTCTCACTTGCAACTACATTCCCATCCATTGATGCTATAATACATGTATTAGAAATAAAAATTAACCTCATATTAATTTTGGTGCTACATAAAAACAAGAGTTTAAAAATATTCTATGATAAATGAAATGTAAATCACAAATAAAATAAAGTTATAATACCTTCATGAAGTGGTTCATTTAAGTCAAAACAATCTTTTGCAACTACATCCCTATCCATTAGTGATACAATATACATGTATCAAAAATAAAAATTAACAACATATTAATTTTAACCTATTTTTTAAAAATAACTATGAATCAAATAAAATACAATAGTGGTACCTTGTTTAATTATTCCTCAATCTTTTATTGACATTTTTTCATTGCTTCTTCTCTTTGATATTGGTAAAGGAGAAGAAATTTAGTTTGATATTGGTAAAGTGAAAGAAAGTGGATGGTAAAATATTGGTAAAGTGAAAGAAAGTGAATAGTAAAATATTGGTAAAATAAGATTTGGTGGGAAATAAAAAGTGAAAGGGAGGGAAATGTGTTAAGAGGGTAATTTTGTCCAAAGAAAAAAGAACCCTCCAACCGTGTCCCATATTAAAAGGGCAAATTTGTCCAAATCTTCCTTACATGTCATGTCATTCTTTTTCTCTAATTTACTTAATTTTTTTATTTATGTGGGACTCAGTTTGGAGAACTTTAACAAGCACCCTCTGGTGCTTGTTAATATTTTTCCTTATCTATAGTACTTTCAGAAAAAAAAAAAAAAATTCAATTTCAACAAAATAAATGAATTTTAAACATACCATTAGGAGTATGTACTTTTCAATTGCAATCTCTTTTTCCACAATTGCCTTCTACTCTTCTTTTGTCATATATATATATATATATATAGGACAAAGTTTAGCTACAAAATTAGTTGTAGCCTTAGGCTACAAACTTACTTAATATCTTTTTGTTGGAGGTGAATTTTGACAAATCCACCATTGGATTACATCTTCTTCTTATATCCTCCATGCTTGCAAAATTTCAAGAAAATTAAAGATCAATAGCTATGTCATCAATAAATTTTTTAAATTGCAAGTTTTTGTAATTTAAAATTATGCACAAAATATAAGCTTATAGATCATATAGTAAATGATATCTGATTGACACAAAATTTAATATGTGTATTAAGGGTATAAAGAACATGCAATTCAACGGTTAGATTTTCAAAATATGTTGTAGTATTTATTTTATTGAGTGAGTTTGTAGCCTTAAGCTACAACCCATTTTGTAGCTAAACTTTTTCCATATATATATATATATGCGGAAATGTTAATAAGCAGGTGTGGTGCAAAAAAGACAAAAAAATAAAAAAATTCAAAAAAGACACTAAATAATACTTATAAAATTAAAAAAATAAATAAAACTGTAAAAAAGATTAAAAAAAATTATTAAAAAAATTTCTAAAAAGTTGTTAAGTTGACCGTTGACATAACCCATATATATATATATATATATATGCCAATGCGAATGTAGTTATTGCAATTGTCCAAGACGAGGTGGGTGCTTGCACATAAATAGAAAAAAAGAATTGCTTTTTGTCCATGGTAATAATTCTGTCAATGTCACAATAGTCAAATAGATTCCAAGGTATTAATTGCAGATGTCCAAGAAGACGTGTGCTTGCACATTAATATATAGTCTAAAGTAGCACATAAATTATATCCTTTTATTTGTTACATACTTTTTTTTTGGTAATCTTATTTGTTACATAGTTATTAACATATCAGAATTGCTTTTTGTTGAAAATCAAAAAAAAAAAAAAGAAAAAAAAATTGCTTTTTGTCAATTACTCCATATATATTAAAATATGTTACTATATGTTATTAAAGCTTTTTTTCCCATTGTTTGTTAACCTGAGCAAGAGTGGGATTTGTTTTGGTACCAAACTGAAATTTCCTTAAGCAATAAAAAATGGCAGTCACCTAGCTAGGCTTCTAGCTTCTCTGATGAGACTTCTCTAGTCAAATTTCAATTGGATCTGCCCTCATAGTGGCTAAGCCGCTAAGGCTTGTGATCATGTAGTGAATCTTTGGGTGAAATACAAGTATAAAACCCTTGTATGGAAGAGTTTTAAGAGGATATATTGTTAGAGGGAACCCAAATTCCTTATGCTTTTTTCGGATTGTTAATTATAAGCCTTGACTTGTTTGCATTATTCTCATTTAATCTAATCAAATCAACTACTAGTAATATACCCTTGTGTTGCATGCATGGAGTAATATCTCTGCCATCCTCTTGTGTTGTGAGGCAGAGATATTTTTTGCATTAGTGCTTCTTTTTTTCTTTTTCTTTTTTAAAATAATAACAATAATAACAGTAACTTTATCTCCGTAATTCCCAGAAAACCCGCCCTTTTATTTATTAGATTCCACATATGTCATTCTCAATTTTCACGCTGGAAAATCCTGTACTTTCTCTGTTCCTCTTTTCTTCCAATGATTTTCGTTATTTCCACAACTTGCTACAGCTGTTGTGACTTGCTGGACAAAATTCATCCGTATGAGACGCGTTACGACTTAGAGCATCCACGTGAAAAATGGTAAATCATAATTTCAAGTCTCCTTCCCTTAAAATATCATCCACATCAAGCTTAATATTCTCAAAATTTTTGACATTTTTGCTACAGTAGAGTGTTATCTTTGACTTTGACACCTGTAGCAAGTTACTAGAATTTTTAATTATTTATTTCTTTTTTTCTCTCTCTCACTCTCTCTTGTGCCGTTTCTCTCTCTCTTATTGGATAAAAAAAAGGGAATTATAAATAATAAATAAATAATATTTTAATGAAGTGGTAAAAAAATATATATATATATATATATATTTAATGTTAGGTGTATTATAAAGTGGAGTGTTAAAATAAATAAAGTAGTGTTTTGAGATGCTAAATGCTATATTTTTTAAAATATTTGATAAGAATGCTCTTACGAGTTACGACTAATATGATGAATAAAACACCAATTCTACTATAGTTTGTAAGGCATATAGTACTAGATCAGAAAATAAAGAAAAGTCTCTTCAAATTTAAGCAAAATCCCAGTAATTCCTAGTAAAACACCAATTGGGTCGGTCTTAAATTCCGCAATAAATTCAAGTATTACTATATTAAGCAATTCTTATTGAGAAAATCTAGAGACACAACGAATTAAATAAATCACCCAAATTTCAACCGAATTTTTATTTTTATTTTAGTTAGATTTAAGCACTAGGTATTTTTTTATGATCGATTTAACCACTAGGTAAAGTGTAATGTAGAGAGGCCTTGTATTGACTATTGTAACATTATGGTGTTGATTGTGAATAAGAAATATATGTTAATATCTATGTAATCTACAAAAAGTAATTAGGATTTGAAGGCTTCGCATGAGCTTAAACACTTGAGAGAGTTCAAAGAAAGGTATTCTTTTGGAGTAGTTTTGGGTTCAAATATTACTTGTATAAAGTTATTCCAAACTATATAATGAACTGTCAAATTGTTGTAACTTGGAAGAGATAAGTCAACAGAGAAGGTCTATATGGATTTACTAATTTTGCCAACTATAGGGGGTTTGAATTTCTTTAAAGAGACCTAGATTTTTGTGCATTTGTCCAACATGGTCAAATTAAAATTCCAAATTTCTTGTAGTTAAAATATTATTTTATTATAATTTTCTTCAAAATGTATTATTGTCTAAATTAGATTTTTACAATAGCGAGGAGTGTGAATTTTATTCTTGTTGTGTGTTTAGTGAATTGAAAGATTTGTACATATTCTTTTAGCCCTCATTTAGGAGGAAAGAATGTAATAAAATGGAAAGATTTGTGCATATTCAACACTTTATTTTAAAATAAGGGGTTTAATAATAATATTATCATAATATGATTTCATTCATTTCCCCCTATGTTACTTTCAAACAAGATTACTTACATTCAATTCATTTATATTCCTGTATTTTAAAATATTCAAACAATGTTACTTAATTTCATTCATTTTCTTTCTTTTCCATTCCTTTCCCTTACTTAAATACATTTTTTTTTTTTTCATTCCATTCCATTTCCTTATGAACTCCCAAACCAAACTTTAAGGTGGAAGATTTGCTCCTAGAACAACAATGCTAGGACCACAAAAAAAGTACACAAATTTTGTGAGTTGTGGCAGAATTTATATATTTGTGGCAAAAATTGTGTGTATATATATATATATATATATTTATGTTCGTATAATTTTTCATAGAACGTACAATTATAGACAATTCTAAAAGATGCCTAGTGTTGCCAGTTGCAACTATGCAATCTGGCATTGCTTATGAAAGTTTGACTGTTTATTAGATTAGGGCCAATCCTTTAGCAGGGCACCATGCTGACATTTGTGTCTATGCTAGTACAAAGTTTTGAATTTTGATAGCTTTGGAATGGAAAGACTTATTATTAGTTATAAAAAAGTTATCCATAAATTTGACCTTAACTCCTTAACTTTTTTTTTTATAAAAAAGTGATAATGTGTTAGCTTTTTTTTTTTTTTTTAATAATGTGTTTCTTTTTATTATTATTTATTTTTTATAAGAAACACATTATAAAAACAGCACCAAAAGAAAGAAACCTCCCCTCAAAGGCTTTAACTCGTTTCCTTATTATCAAGTTGATAGCTTGATAGCTTTAAAAAAGGAAAGACTTGACCTTAACATTTTTATAACAAAATCATAGTGTGTTTTTTATTTATTATAAGAAACACATTATAAAAACAGCCCCAAAAGAAACCTCCCCTCAGAGGCTCTAACTCGTCTCTTTATATAGCCATAAGCCATAGTGCCATACGTCCCGCCCTCCTCAAATCTCTGCAACCCTTCTTTCTTTCTATCTTTTTTTTTTTTTTTTTTTTTTAAATTTTTTTTTTTTAACTTCAAAGCCTCATCGGCAATGAATCCGATGAGTTCTGCATCTGAAATTACAGAAAAAGAACTTACCTTGAATGGCCAACTCCAAGTCAGTCAAGAAAACGTCTTTGCCCATCATGAATCTGAAGGGGTTTCAACAGAATTAAAGTTGGGTTATGGTTCTTGCATCACCACAGAGAGGGAATTAAGTGAAAACTTGGTCAGTTTCTCTCTGTCAGAGACAGCTCGCGCAATCAAAAGAATGAAACTTGAAGAAGGAGAAGGGCCTGACGGTGTGTCAATATTGGAGTTGAAGGTTGGCTTATTTGATCCTTGGGTAATCAAAAAGAGGATCACGTTTAGTGATATTAACGTCGTAAAGTCCAGGCTCTTGTTACCAAAATACTTGGTTGAGAAGCATATTTTGCGACAATGGGAAGCAAACATTGAAAACATTAAGAATAATGGGGTTCGAGTTGCTGTTTGGGATTGTGATACCAAGTCCGAACATCAATTGCTGTTCAAACAGTGGGGTAATGGGACTTATGTCCTCATTGAAAACTGGAATATGGGATTTGTGAGGAGGAGGGGCCTGAAGGAAGCTGATGAGATTGGACTTTACTGGGATCAAAGCAATTCAAGATTCAGTTTTACCATTCTCAAGCAGGCTTCAAGCAATTAGTCCTTCACTAGTGTTCGTTTTTCCCCTATGTAGTAGCTTACAACGCAGAATTCATTCTTTTTCTTTTTAAAATCAGTTTCCTTTCCTATGTTCTTAATCCGTCGTGGAATTATCCAAAAAATAAAGCTAGATTTCATAATAGTTTACAAAATCCGAATAGAGGTCCAGGCAAAATCTGAATGTGAATTTGATCAATTGTAGGTTTCAGTAGTCCAGGGAAGGGTTGGTTCTTGTTTCAATTCAATGTATTTCTATGTTTTTCCTTCCGTATTTTTGGAGGTATCTAATTCTTCAGTTTTGGTTGTTTCCCATAAGAGCTGTGTTGCAGCATTTATTGGAACTGAAATAGTGGGGTTGAGGGTATGCATGCTTTCATGGGGTAAAGGAAACAATAGGACACAAAGGAGAGGCAGCTTTGTACGTACATACGAGGCTCTCTGTACTTGTAATTTTTTGGGATGAGGATGAAATACATGAATTATGGGTGTAGAGAATTAAAGATTGGTCAGCAGCTGAGCTGACAGCAGCTTATTATATTCTCCAGTGAGATTCTGAGAAAGGTGTCCTTGTCTTGTTTGCATGTATTTTACGTGGCCCAATATGAAGCCTAGGGTATAACATATTGACATTACACCAGATATCTGGAATTATAAATGGAGAGCAATAAAAAAGAAAAAAAAAAGACAACTCATGGTGAGTTGCAGTAAAAATTGTAAGAAATTTTTTTATATTTCTAAGCATTACTCTTTTGACGAAGTACTCTTTGTATGAAGTAGATTACAAGAGTATTGTAAGGACATAATTTGAAGTCCAAGCCCAAAGACGGATTGGGTATTGGACCAATGAGCCTAAAACAAAAAATTTATAGAGAGTGGATTAAAAAGTTAGGTTCAAACAAGATTGCTAACGGCTAGTATGACTTTTAACAAGCGACCATGCTAAAGATATACATGTAAAACTGGATAAATATCAAGTCCGAGGAGGCCATTCTTCATATAAATCACTCTTGCGATTTTATAAATATAATCCTGATTAATACAGTCTTTTTTCTCTATTTTCCGATCCCCCTTCTCATGGGAGAATCTTTTACATTATATAGTCTTTTACAGATCATCCTGATCATACACTTGTCTTCCATCTAGGCCTTTACTTGAGTATACGTCCCATCAAGCACCTTCTCTAACTTTCTATAAGTTGTAATGGGCAGGTTTTCACTGTTTAGGGGTCTTCTCCACATAATTGCGGCCAGAAAAGTAGCTGCAGTGCATTTAATGTAGTGGTAACAGTTTTTTCTTTAGATATTTCTGAGTTCTTATCTCTTCCGCACGTGTGTGAGGATCTTTCTTGTCGTGGAAATCTTCTAGAAGATCACCTAAATTGCTGAAGTACAGGGTCGAAAATGAGCTTCTCCTCGGACCATCTTCCTCCACTATCTTTCGTAGTTCTGAACTAGGGACTTCTTTTAATCATTTATCCCTCCTCGGACACACTATATTGTCGGATAAAGCCCAAGGCCCAATATACGACCCTGGGCCTTTACTCCCACAATAACCCCTCAAAATTCCGGTTTTTCCCTCACATCCGAGGAGAAAAGAGGGGATTTTGATTTAAAAAGGATAAATCCACTTATTTTCCAGATGCGCACGTGTGGGAACTCCGCTTTTCATGCCCCATGATTGCCACTGACGCTTCGCGTCTCGCGAGGCGCCATCAATTGCTACAGGTGGCTCGATGTTCCCCTCATCCAACGGTGTGGAGTAGATCCAACGGATGGGGTGTACTCTTGAATTTCAAACAGTGTAACCCCCATTTGGTTCCGGCCCCTATATAAATCATCCGGTTAACTCCTTTCCTCCATTTTATGCCTTCAAGCTCTCAGAGATTTCAAGCGGCCAAACTCACTAAGCTTTCTTAGTCGCTAATCTCCCTTAAGTTTTTCTTTTAAGAAACTTCACAAGAATTTCTTTTTAAGGCTCAAGCTTCAGTGCACCGTTTCCGTAAGTACCCAGATCTTTAATTTCTCCTCGACTGAGGCTCTCAGCCTTCTTCTCTTCTCTAAAAACATTTTCCTTGTCATCCATATTCGTATAGATAGGTAGGTTTAAACACTTAGTGGATAGCCCCGCTAAGATAGAGATCTTTAAGGAAAAATACCACATACCGCAAGAAGTTGGTTTGCGGTATTGTTCCCCATAAGAAATAGCGTCAAACCGAGAAGTGGGGGAAGTCATAATCCCTGTAATAGCCTTCCTAGAAGGGGGAATGACTCTCCCTATGGGTAGAATTATAAGGGACTATCTCCTCAACCATAGGATATGTCCTCACTAGTGTACCCCTAACCTTTTTAGAATTCTAGGGAGTATTGATGCTCTGAATGAGCATCTGGGCTTGAGGCTCACTTGGCATGACGTGGTCCACATGTACGAGTTTCACAAACAAAAAGAGGCGGGATTTTACATTAAATCCCGATTCGACATTGTCAGACTCATCTCGTGTCTACCCAAATCTAACAAGGGGATGAAAGATGACTATCTAATTGCTTCGGGGGCGTGGCATGATGATCTTCATTACCCAACTCGAGAGGGAGAGGCAGGTGGGACATCTTAGATTTAGGTCTTCCAGCAATAGACTTAGGTTATTTGGTCTCGGCCTTGTTTTGCTTCTTTTGTTATGTTTTTCTTTTGGTAACAGATTTCAATTTTTTGACTGCTTCATTTTCCTCGGGTGTTGACAGATAAAAGGCACGTGAAGTCTCGGATCAGCTTAACCAACGTCATAGCTCTCAACTATCTACTGAGATCCGAAATATTTGTAAGTGAGGATGGGCAGCTTTAGGCCGTCCATCTAATTTTAGACTTTCAACCCATTTTGAAGATCTTCCAAGAGGTCGACAACGCCATAAGAGCAGGCGACCAACGTATAGCTCGAATTGATGTTTCTCGGCCCGATTTTCTTACTCCGTACGATCTTCCACCGGTAGCACATCCATACCTACAAGGTGGTCTTCTGGTTGTCCCACAAATTCAATAAGGTCCTCTTGAAACTGTTGTAGTCGGAGAAGGGGTTGCATCCTTAAGCTCTTCGCTAGACAAAGAGATTGATAATTTTTACTTTGGAGAAGAAGAATTGAAAGGGGTACAAGTTGTATTGGTCTCGAACACCGAGGCGGAGCCTGACAGGCAGTCCATGATTCACGCCCTAGCCCTTGTTGTTGCCCTCCCAGACGATTCTTCAGAAAAAGAGTAAATGGCCCTGAATATGGCAAACATAAGTTTAAGGGACCTTTTCAAGGGGAGAAACAAGGCGCTTGTGTCAAAAGAAGCCAAAAAGCCCCAGCCCTCGGCTAATCTTCCTCCTCCCCCTCCTCAGCTTCCTACTGACTTTGGCTTGAAACCAATGCTTGTTTTAACAAAGAAAAGGCCAAGCGAGGTTTTAGAAGAAGACGAGGTGGGCCCTCAAAAAGGGAAGAAACAGCAAAAAATGGCCGACAAAAGAGGCAGGAAATCCCCTTCTGTTGAAAGCCGAGAGGATCCTCCCATGGTAGATGTGTGCCAACCACCGCGAACGTGGTCTCCTCTACTGGTGGTAGATGGCGCCCTCATCGCTTGGGATGCTTCAGTCCGAAGCTACCAAGAAGGGCAAGCGGGTTACATTGCTGAGGCCTTAGAGCAACCACTTCTCTTGCCAAGAGATATGGAAGCTTACAGGCACTTCAGTCAGCCCGAGCTCTTCCTATCCCTTAAGAGGGATTTGGCCATGGTAAGTGATTCGGCCCATCCTTTTAAGTAAGCAATTAGTCACTTTTATCCATTCTTTTTCTTTGTGTTATATGAAGCTTTCCTGTTCTTGTGGCGTAGCTTACCCAACAAGTTTATGTGGCCGAGGAATGGGCCAAAGAGGAGCAAAACAAGACTAAAGCGGAGGCCCAATCTCGTGCTGAGGTTGAAAGAGTCTTGGGTAAGCTTAGGCAGGATCACACGAAACTGTCCGAGCAGCTAAAAGAGGCGATTAAGGTTAAGGACAGTGCTGAGGCGGGCCTTAAGACTACAGAGAGGCAGGCCAAAGATCAATGCAAGCAGTTGTATACGACTGAGAGAAACTTGGCTACTAAGAGGCAACTGGTGAAGGATCTTCAAGCTAAGCTTCAAAGGGTCAAGGAAGCAGCCCAACTGGCCAAGGAGGCGGCCGAGGCAGAGAAGCAAGCAGCCTATAAGCTTGGGGTGGAGGAGACTCAAGTCAGGCTCACGGAGGAGCTCTTTGCAGTGTGTAGGGAATACTGTGATGTCTCTTGGGGTAAAGCCCTTGATGCTGCGGGGGTCCCTGCAGACTCTAACTTGAGGCGACCTGAGAGCGTGTATTATGATCCTAACATTCGTGAACTCCTAGGTCTTGACTCTTCTCACCTCGAGCAAGCTTTGGAGGCGTCCAAACAGCCCTTGGTTGACCAAGTCCCTCCTATTGCTCTCCCTGAAGCTCCTAAGGAGTCTGACGAAGCTGATGGCTAGGGTGAGAGAGTCGAGGTTCCTTAGGACAAAGATAAGGAGTAGGATAAGAAGAAAGCCCCTTTTGAGTCCAAGGACCGTGCCTAAGATACTGCTGCCCTCCAGCCAAGTAAGGCCACTGGCCTTCTTGCCCCGAGGACGAAGACTTAGCTGTTAGGACCTTTATTTAGTCTTCTTTTTGTTGTGTTTTGTTGCTGTTAGGACCCTTTGTTTATTTTATTTTTATTTTTAATGTTGTAAGGAGATGAAAAATACTCTCTTTTCCTTATTTATCAATGCATGTATTCCTCTTTTGTCACCTATGTCACTAATATATATATTATCAGGTTTATTGTTATTGCAGATAGTGTTGAGTTGCTGCTACTTTAACTTGAACATAATCAATAATAACACCCTGCTAACGACGCAAATAATTTGAATAAGCATTTACAAGGAATTGGTTCGTATAAGAATTGGTAATAAACTTGGTAAATAATGGAAGAGAAAGGTGCCTTTTACATTCTTCAATACTTGAGCAAATAATTAAACACTTTATCCTATTTGCGGGTGTTAATCTGAGGACTTGGTTAGAGTCTTAGGCATATTTGGGTACTCATTGATTTTACCTGAATGGGGCTTTGTCTACCATTTATAAAGAACGCCACTGAGTGTTGATTTAACCTACATATGCGGTCCGAGAGAGTTGACATGATTTAGGATTCGTTTAAACACTTATAAAGGTTGCCATTGTGTTAACCAACTTATATCATTTGGTTCGAGGACTATAGGCATGATTGAGTTTAGGTTTAAACACTTGGAAAAGTTGACATGGAGTGTTAACCAGCTCATATCATCTGGTCCGAGGACGACAGGCATGATTGAGTTTAAGTTTAAATACTTGGGAAAGTTGACATGTAGTGTTAACCAACTCATATCATCTAGTCCAAGAACGACAGGCATGATTGGATTTAGGTTCAAACACTTGGGAAAGTTGACATGGAGTGTTAACCAACTTATATCATCTGGTTCGAGGATGACAGGCATGATTGAGTTTAAGTTTAAGCACTTGGGAAAGTTGACATGGAGAGTTAACCAACTCATATCATCTGGTCCGAGGACTACAGGCATAATTGAGTTTAGGTTTAAGTACTTGGGAAAGTTGACATGGAGTGTTAACCAACTTATATCATCTGGTCCGAAAATGACATGTATGATTGAGTTTAAGTTTAAACACTTGGAAAGTTGATATGGAGTGTTAACCAACTCATATCATCTGGTCCAAGGACGACAGGCATGATTGAGTTTAGGTTTAAACACTTGGGAAAGTTGACATGGAGTATTAATCAAATCATATCATCTGGTCCGAGGACGACAGACATGATTGAGTTTAGGTTTAAATACTTGGAAAAGTTGACATGGAGTGTTAACCAACTCATATCATCTAGTCTGAGGACGACAGACATGATCGAGTTTAGGTTTAAACACTTGGAAAAGTTGACATAGAGAGTATAAAGATTTCATAAACGAAGTAAATATTGATCAAAAGAACATTCATTAATAACAATACCTCTTCAGGTTGTTTACATTCCATGGCCGTGGTATTACCTGTTCATCTAAATCTTCTAGGAAGTATGTCCCAATGCTAGCCCCTGAGGTAATACGGTATGACCCTTCTCAATTGGGTCCTAGTTTTCCCCATGCAGGGTTTTTTATAGCGCCTATAACCTTCCTCAACACCAGATTACCAGGAGCTAATGGCCTCACTTTAACGTTAGCATCATAACCCTTTTTGAGCTTGTGTTGGTAATATGCTAGTTGGACCATTGCATTTTCCCTTCTCTCTTCGATCAAGTCTAAACTCTTTTCCAGTAAATCATTGTTCTTGCTTGAACTGAATGAACTGGTTCTTAAGTTTGGGAGACCAATTTATAAAGGAGTGATAGCTTCAGCCCTATAAGTCATTGAGAATGGAGTCTCTCTAGTAGATCTATGAGGAGTGGTTCAATATGTCCAGAGGACATGTGGCAATTCTTCCATCCATTTGCCCTTTGCTTCGTCTAGCCTCTTCTTTAGCCTATTCACTATAACCTTGTTAACAACTTCTACTTGTCCATTCCCTTGGGTGTAGGTAGGAGTAGAATATCTGTTTGTAATTCCCAACTTACAGCAATATCTTCTAAATGCTTTGCTATTAAACTGAAAGCCGTTGTCTGAGATGAGGGTGTTAGGAACCCCAAATCGAGTTATAATATTTTTCCAGACAAATCTCTTGGCATCCACATCTCTAATGTTTGCTAGGGGCTCAGCTTCGACCCATTTGGTGAAGTAGTCCGTGCCGACTAGAAGATATCTTTTGTTTCCTACTGCCTTGGGAAAAGGACCCACAATGTCTAAGCCCCATTGAGCGAATGGCCAAGGGTTGGACAGTGGATTAAGGACTCCCCCTGGTTGGTGTATGTTTGGTGCGAACTGTTGGCACTAATCGCATTTTTTCACATATTCTAGGGCTTCCCTCTGCATATTTGGCTACCAATAGCCTTGAGTGATGGCTCTGTGAGCCAGAGATCTACCTCCTGTATGGCTTCCGCAAATTCCCTCATGTAGTTCCTCGAGGAGCACCTCAGTTACCTCAGGATGTACACATAGCAAATATGGTCCTGAGAAGGAACGCTTATACAATTTTTAGTCTTCGGACAGCCAAAACCAAGCAGCCTTTCTTCGTATCTTGTCAGCCTCTGACTTTTCCTCAGGTAGTGTGTCTTCCTTCAAGAATAACACCACTGAGTCCGTCCAACTAGGTCCTGCTCTAACCTGATGAACTCAGATTGCTTCCTCTCCTACATTTGTAGGTTTGCATAAGTGTTCTACAAGTATAACCTGAGGAAGGCTTTGTGCCGAGGAGGTAGCAAGCGTAGACAGGGAGTCGGCATGAGTGTTTCCGCTTCTAGGGATGTGTAGCAAGTTGAAAGACTCGAATTCTGATTGGAGGTGTTTAACCTGCCTCAAGTATCCCTGCATTCTTTTATCTTTCACCTCGAATTCTCCTTGGACTTGGCCGACGATTAACCTTGAGTCCAAGAACATCTTGATTATCTTTTCGCCTATCTTCCGAACCATGGTTATACCCATCACTAGAGCTTCGTACTCAGCCTCATTGTTTGTGGCCGAAAAATCCAGCCTCAATGACTTTTCAATAGTGATCTTCTCAGGGGATACAAGCACTAGCTGTAACACCCCGATCGAATTTTATAATTAATCTATATGTTCAAGTGGTTAATTGTTGTTTTAATCACTTACTTTCTAAATTAATAGAAGAGTATTTAATAACCACATTATTTTATAATGCCATTGAATAAGAATTGTAGAGATTATAAATACTTGAATGGCTAATTGTATTATGTATATATATTAAGTATGTACAAAATTATATTAAGCGGTTTAAGTTATTAGATATATATTTGTTGGTGCTTAATTAAGTGTATAAAGGTAAGGATATATATATATATATATATGTGTGTGTGTGTGTGTGTGTGTGTTAGTGTGTATGTGTGGAAAGTGGTATTATTCTTTGTAGAAAAGTGTAAGTGTGAACACTAAAAGTTGAAAAGATGAGTTATCCTTTCTTTCCTTAGCAATATACGTGAATCACCCAAGATATTTTGCTTGACTTCTTGGCTGCAGAAACTTTCTTGGTCTTCTTGCTTTGCTCTTTTGTTTTCTTCCTTCTTTGTTCTTATTGGTTGCATCTTTATCTCTTCTTTGACTTTCTCAAAGAAAGAAGACTTAAGAAGCTCTCCCTCTCCATTCCCACGGGTCCAATTAAATCAGAAAATTCTCACATCACTTACTCTCTTTTCTCTTAAGGAAAGTGCTAGGAAGCTCCCTTGAGTCTTTCTCTCAAGTCCACGGGTTCACACAGTCAAAAGGAAGACAAAAGTCTTCTCCCTTATCTTATTTTCTTGGCTGTACCAGACCAGAAAGTCCAGCCCTTTTCTTCTTTCTCTCTTCTTCCTTGCTCTTACACGGCTGTAACTCTCTTTCACCCTCTCACCAAAAATCATAGATATCTCTCTAAGAAGAAATTAAGAGCCTAAACACTAAGGTTTCATCTTCAAAGTGTGTGGGTAAGTAAATTAAACCTCATATGTTTTTGGGTGTTTTGATAGTATAATTGTTTTGTTTATTTTCCTTCTTTGTTCTCTGTTTTGATTTTAGAAGATGAACTTATGATTCTGTTTTAGTGACTTGAAAGTTTGATGATATTTGGTCTATTGGATGCTTATTTAGGTATTTTAATATGTTTATTATAGGAATAAAAATACCTAAGTGATATGAAGGCCAATTTCTATTTGTTGATGATTTTAGAAAGAACATGTGCCGAAGCTGTCACTGTGACAGATTTGGTGTTTACAACAAGAAAATTATGTATTAAATCATATTTTGTGAATTAGGATGCTACGAATAGTTTTTATGAACCCTAAGACGTATGGTTGTTGTGGAAGTGGTTTCACAGCATTTGGATGAATAGAAAAATAATGATTTAATTTCTAATTTGCATGAGTTTCTGTCAGGACAGATTTGAACACATTTTCTTGTATGATTTTTAATAAATCATGATTTTATGCTTTGACTACGAAAATTTTATGGTATATACTGGACATATAGGGGAATTGCTCTGTAAAATTTCATGAGGTTTGGATGTGAATTGGTAGTCCATTTGTATTTTATAAGTAAAGTATAAACTGCTGGAATGAAACAGTGAACAGTAAGGGACATGCCTAACTTTGAGAATTTAATTCTAAAGTTAGGGTGAATGATTTGAGCTATAAATTATTATGCTCATCATTTGGTATGTCTGGATCATAGCTAAATTTCGTATAACTTGGTTTAAGGTTTAGTACTCTAAAGGGGGGGGGGGGTTCTAAACCATTTGACGGTTGTATTTATAAAGCTATTTTGTTGAACATGCTGTATGTTTCCTTAAGAGTGTATCTGGTTACATGACAATGCTTAAAACAGTGTATATTTATGCATGCATTATGGCCCTAAGCTCAAAGTACATTTTGAAACGAAGTTGGCTCCTATGGAGATATGATACAAATATGAGAATGATGGCATTTCTTTAGGTTGGTACGTTATTTGTTGATGTGTGCATAATATGTTTGTGGGAACCTCATTGAGGTGGGATTAGGATGTCCTTGATTCTAAGAGATAGGTTTTGAGATGAATGTGTAAGTTTATGATAAGGAGTAATGAATAGTAATAAGCTTTGATATTTGGTTTAGGTGTTACCAGCCCCAGGTCTAAGCTCTTTCGATTGTAGGCTCTTGGTTCCTCTGCTTTCAGGTAAGGGATAAGTTATATGAGCATTTGGTAAGTCATCAGGTTATTTTAAAATATATTATGCATTAAAAGGTTTTTGATTAGAGATATGGCATGTAAGCATTATCAGACAAAAATATGTTCGTGAGCTTTCGAAACCTTATGTATATGATTTAAGCATATTGATGCTGTTATTGATTCCACAAACATTATGATTAAAGAAAACAATGGAAATGCTTTTATTATGAAATGTTATGCAAAATAAGAAAATTCAGTACGATGTATAAGTATGAAATGTTTTTGGGTTATATTCTCTGGTGATCTGAACTTTGCTAATAGGGGTTAATTACTGACTTTCCATGAAAAACGTTATATGATTGGCCATTAAGTGGGACTGGCTCTGCTGTACCTGCCTTTGTTGGTTACGGCCAACTTGGGGGAAGCCAACCTACCCCCATGGTTGGAAGATATGTATTATGATGTGATCTCGGGAATACCTGGCATTGTGGGGAATGCTGGATGCCTAGCACCGTGGGGTGCTAGAAGCCTCCCAAATAAGTACAGACTTATCAGATATAGACTAACCAACAAGTTATTTATGAACAGCTATATTATGTTATTAATCATGAGAGAATTATTTTGTTAAATGCATTGTGGAAAGTTAAAAGCTCTCATGAAAAGAAGAAGTTTCTGATGAAAAGAAAGCTATTCATTAAAGATAAAAGCTTCTGAAGTTTTGTTATGCTATAAAGATAAAACTTCTGATGAATGTACAAGTTTATGTTAAGAAGTTATCAGATATCTGTTTTTCTGTATGAAATGTTAAGTTTTATGATTATGAAAATTATAATATTTTACGAGAAGAAGTTTATGAAGGAAAGTTTTATTATTCTTTAAGATGTTTCAAGTTTAAGACAAAGTTACCGATTATTTGATTTAAGTTAAAATGATTATTTTGTAATGTGAATATAAATATGGTAACTTTGTAAGGAATGAAAGAAATTTAATTCGAAGGTTTGGATAATGTTATTCTAATAAGAAAAAGGAGAACAATTATTTTCCTATGAATAGCGTATAAGTTATTATTATGAACAGTATAAAATACTATGCATGAAAAGATGTTCTCCTATCTGAATAATTATAAAATGAAATGAATGGATTTACATGCATCCTTATTGAATTCTTATATATCTTACCTTTACTGGGTTTCGTAGCTCACCCTATCATTTTTCAGTCAACAGGTTTTAATTGGAGCAGAGGGAGCCTTAGTCGAGTTTTGGAAGGAGCTAATTTTAGTTTTATAGGTATAGATTCTAAATTAGCTATTTGATGTTTAGCTTTGTAGGATTGTGTATTTTAGGATCTAATGAAAGTTGTGTACTTTAAAGTATTAAGAGATGTATTATGTGAAAATTTAGAATTGAATGACTGGTGGATTATGTTATATTTTGAGTACAATATAGATGCTCTGGATGTCAAATGAAAGGTTATATCAAGAAGCCAAGAAACAAGAATGAATGAAAAAGGGAAGTTTTCCTAAAAGTTTTGTAAAAGTTTAGTTAGTTCTTGTTAATATCAAGTTTAGGCTTGGTATTAGTATGCCGATCATGGTCACAAATCCGAGTATCAGGTTTGGGGCATGACAGTAGCCCCACTCCGGATCCCTTTTGATTTGCTGAGCTTCCCAGGGCAGGGGACCTTGTTGGGAGACCAAGCCAACCAATTTTTCATCCATTCTCTGTGTTGACGCCACCTCTTCTAATGAGGGTTCTGCGAACTCGGCCACCAAATTCGCGAGGACTTGGCCCTTGATCGAGGTATAGGGCATGTATTTAATATCAAAAGCCCCCAGAATCGTGCCCCATTTGGCAATCCTTCCTATATAATCAACACTCCGGAGTATGGCTTTAAGTGGGAGTTATGTTAGGACGACAACTGTATGTGCCTGGAAGTAATGGGACAACTTTCTTGTATCGTGCATTATCGCCAGGATGGCTTTCTCCAAGGGTAGATATCGAACCTCGGCCTCATGTAGCGACTTGCCCACATAATAAACTAGCCATTGTGCACCACGATCAACTCGTATGAACACGAGGCTTACCGCATGAGGAGCCACAACGATATAGGCAAAAAGGACTTCGTCCACTTCAGGACTGGACATAATAGGAGGCTGAGAGAGGTAATCTTTGAGTTGTTGGAAGGTAGAGGTACACTCCTCGGTCCATTCAAATCCCTTCCATTTATTTAGCAACTGGAAGAATGGTCAGCATTTATCTGCTAATCGAGAAATGAAACGATTTAGGGCCGCAGTCATTCCAGTCAGTTTCTGGACTTCCTTGGGATTTCGAGGAGATTGCATGTTATTAATTGCTCTGATTTGGTTGGAGTTTACTTCAATTCTCCTGTGAGTCACCATGTAACCTAGGAATTTGCCTGATCCCACACCAAATGAGTACTTGGATGCGTTTAGGCATAATTTGTGTCTTCTAAGGACTTCAAAAATGTTTCCGAGATCTCCTATATGCCCAGATATGACCTTGCTCTTTATCACCATGTCATCTATATAGACTTCAACACTTTTGCCTAACTGTGGCTCAAACATCTTGGTCATCATCCTTTGGTAGGTAGATTTTGCATTCTTTAATCCGAATAGCATTACTTTATAGTGGTAGTTCCCAATGGGGGTGACAAATGCAGTTTTTTCTTAATTATCCAGGGCCAGTGGTATTTGGTGGTACCTTAAAAGGCATCTAGGAAGCTCATCCGAGGATGGCCAATAATTACGTCCACCAATTGATCTATTTTAGGCATAGGGAATGAATCTTTTAGACAAGCTTTATTCAGGTCTGGTAAGTCCACATACACTCACCATTTTCCGTTCTTCTTCTTTACTACCACAGTATTGGCTAACCATTCAGGATAGAAGACTTCTTTGATTGCTCTAGCTCGCTTGAGTTTCATCACCTCTTCCTTGACGGCATCTGCATGTTCCTTAGATGGGCGTCAGAGCGACTGCTTTTTGGGGATGACAATTGGGTTAATGTTTAGATGATGGCAAATGAACTCTGGATTCACTCCTGGGGCCTTAGTAGAGTCCCATGCAAATACATCAATGTTCCTTCTAAGGAAATCTATCTGCTTATCCTTCTCTTGAGGGAGCAGTTGGGATCCGACCTGGAAGAACTTCTCTGAATCATCACCTATAACGACTTTTGTTAAGTTTTCACATTCTGCTTCCTTGGCTGAGCCCCCGGTAGTCAACACCGTGGGCTTTAATTGCTATAAATCTTTTTCATTAAGGGCCGAGGACTCGGCCTCAGGTTTATGTCGAATTGCGGCCACCAAGCATTGTCTGGCCACAGATTGGTCTCCTAAGATCTCCTTAACTTGACATTCGGATGGATATTTAACCTTCTAGTACAGAGTGGAAGAGACTGCCCCTAGTGTATGAAGCCAAGGCCTAACTACGATTGCAATGTATGGTGAGTAAGCATCCATTACGATAAAATCTACTTCTACTACTTTTGGACCTGTTTGCACAGGCAGCCTGATTTGACCCTTTGGGATGACCACCTTCCCATCGAAAGTCACCAGAGGAGAGTTGTAGGGTGTTAGGTCCTCAGGTGTTAAGTTCAGCCCCTTATAAAGGTCGGGGTACATTATTTCAACACTGTTGCCTTGGTCCACCATCACCCTCTTCACATCATATCCCCCTATCTTGAGAATGATCACCAAAGTATCGTCATGGGGTTGGATAGTTTCGATTTTGTCTTCGCCCGAGAAGCCCAAAGCTGGTTGAATTTCCCTTCTAGCCCTTTTCGGCTCTCGGTCAACATCTTTGGCGGATAGCCGAGCCACGGACATTACTCTAGACGGGCAAGACCCAGTTCTCCCTGGTGCAACGAATATAACATTTATCGTACCCAAGGGGAGTCTTGAAGAATCATCTCTCTAAGGTCCTGAGTTTGCCTGGCTCCCCTGATCATGGGCATGGTGCAAGAATTGTTTTAGCTTGCCCTCACGGACGAGCTGGTCTAGCTGGTCCCACAGATTCTTGCAATCCTCAGTGGTATGTCCATGATCTTGATGGTATTGGCAATTGAGGTTATTGTTGCACCTTTCAAGGTTTTCCACCATTTTGTTTGGCCGTTTGAAGAAGGGCTCATTCTTAATCTTTGCTAAGACCTGTTGTATCGGCTCTCGGAATACGGTATTGACTGCCTGCGGATGAGCTAACTCCGACCATCCAACAAAATCTCTCCGTGGTCAGTCATTGTTGTGTCTGTCCGACCTGAAATCCCTCCTCTCTTGAGGGATAACCTTCTCTTTTCCTTTCCCCTGCTGCTGGTCTTCCTCGACCCTTTTATACTTGTTAATTCAGTCTATAAGTTAGCGTATACTTGCTACTGGTTTGCCCGTTAAGGACTTCCTTAGACTGTGATTAGTAGGGAGGCCGAGCTTAAAGGTGCTGATGGTCACATCATCAAAGTCACAGTCTATCTCGTTGTACATCTCCCAGTACCTGTCCGAGTATGCCTTTAGTGTTTCCCCCTTGCGCATGCTTTGGGATAGTAAGGAGGCCAAGGACCGAGGGACCCTGTTGCAGGTGACGAAGCGAGAGCAGAACGCCTGGGTGAGCTCTTTGAAGGAGTTTATAAAGTTTGCTTTCAAGCCATCAAACCATCTCATTGCAACCGGTCCCAAGCTAGACGGGAAAACCTTGCACATCAAGGCTTCGTCCTTGGAATGGATTGTCATTCTTTGATTAAAATGGCTCACGTGCTCCACAGGGTCCATTTTTCCGTTGTACATGGTGAAAGTAGGTTGAGTGAATCGACGTGGAAGTCTAGCCCCCTCAATCTTTCGCTTGAAAGGTGACCTGGAGATTTGGTCTAAGGCCCTGTTCACGGTGTCACTTCCCATGTCTCGATGTGATGGGCTTCGAACCCACCGTTGACGATGATGTTCTTCTTTATAGGTGAAGGATTCACTGGGTGGGGTTCGAGACTTTCGCCCGTAATTAGCGTCTCTTTTGTCATCAGAAGAGAAGTCTAAATCCGGGGAAGCTTTTCTCCTTTTTGCATGGCGTAGTTCTTTTTTTAACTGATCAATCTCTAGCTGCATTTTCTTGTTGTTATTCGCATGAGAAACATGGTCTCCTTTTTGAGGTTGACTCTTGTCAGTGTGCGTGGTGTGGACACTTCCTTCGCGGTCACCTCTCTGCTCAAGGTTAAGAAAGGGGTCACCGTGTTTAGAGCCTCTCGACTTTGCCTGTTGTAGACCTGGTTCTGCCATAGTTACCCGCTATTCTCACTATCATTCAAGCTCTTCTCACAGACGGCACCAATTGGAAGGACATAATTTGAAGTCCAAGCCCAAAGACGGATTGGGTATTGGACCAATGAGCCCACAACAATAAATTTATAGAGAGCGGGTTAAAGAGCTAGGTTCAAACAAGATTGCTAACAGTTAGTATCACTTTTAACAAGCGACCATGCAAAAGATATACATGTAAAACTGGATAAATATCAAGTCCGAGGAGGCCATTCTTCATATAAATCACTCTTGCGATTCTATAAATATAATCCTAACTAATACAGTTTTTTTCTCTCTGTTTTCCGATCCCCCTTCTCATGGGGGAATTTTTTACATTATATAGTCTTTTACAGATCATCCTAATCATACACTTGTCTTCCATCTATACCTTCACTTGAGTATACGTCCCATCAAGCACCTTCTCTAACTTTCTATAAGCTGCAATGGGCAGGTTTTTACTGTTCAGGGGTCTTCTTCACATAAATGCGACTAGAAAAGTAGCTGCGTGCATTTAATGTGGTGGTAGCAGTTTTTCCTTTAGGTATTCTTGAGTTCTTATCTCTTCTGCACGTGTGTGAGGATCTTCCTTGTCGTGGAATTTTTCTGGAAGATCACCTAAATTGTTGAAGTACAAGGCCGAGAATGAGCTTCTCCTCGAACTATCTTCCTCCACTATCTTTCGTAGTTTTGAACTAGGGACTTCTTTTAATCATTTACCCCTCCTTGGACGCACTATATTGCCGGATAAAGCCCAAGGCCCAATATACGACCTTGGGCCTTTATGCCCACAAGTATCAACATCAATTATGCTAAAAAAATGTCATTTTGATATACTAAATAATTTTTCCATTCACCTATTAAAATAATTAAAAAAACTCCTACCTTTTATTAAAATAAAACAAAATATTAAACAATGCCAAAGAATCTTTGGACATGAGTTGACCACTTTTTGGCCACCACCTCCTTCGCAACAACCATAACTCCATCACCAATGATCTTCCATAGTTTCGACCTCAACACCCACACCCATCGTGGCTAATCAATCACAACCCTCTGTTCAAGGACGGAGCTTTGTAAAAGGGTGGGGGGCCATGGCCCCCTCCCCCCAAGTTTTTGAAAACTTTTAAAATATATAAATTATTTTAATTTTTTCAAAATTTAGGTGCAATTTGGATAGGACATTTTCTACGTTTTGCATTTCCTGGGTTTTTTTTTTTTTTTTTTTTTTTTTTTTTTTTTTTTAAGCTGCAAAGGTTGACTTTTCAACCGTGAACAGTGTACATGTGTACTGTTCATGGACCCACAAATACCATTTTTCAACCAATTTTTTTTTATTAAAAATGGGTCTTGTACATTTAAAAATTATTTTGTTACAGTGTTTTCAGTTTTTAATTTCAGCAAAATAAGTTCTATCCAAACGGACCTTTAGTCTACAATAATAAGAATTGGCCCCCTAAATATTTGAATTAGTCTAATGATACTCTTAAAAAAAATAATTGGTCTAATAGTTATAGAGATATAACTTTATTTTTCGCAATTTTATTTTTTATTGTAAAATATACTATGATATCGGCTAAATATTTAATAAAGTTTGGCACCAAACATGTTTGAATCTATCTTTTTCAACTTGTTAAGTAGTGATTAACACATTATTGACTCATTAAAATATTTTTGTCTTTAAAACTACACATGAAATGTCTTTTTAGTTGCCATATAATGGGTTAGAGCAAATAGATTCAAATATGTTCAGAGCTTAACTTATTCCTCCAAGTTTTGGATCATTCATGTTTTTGAAAATTTAATTAATTCAATTGAAAGATTTTTTTTTTACTTACTTTAGTATAAAATTTGATAATTTTTATTGAAAATGAAACTTTTTGAGAATTTCACTATGAAAATAGTAAAAATAAAATTTATTTTATGAAAGACTACCATCAAACATAATTTTAATTGAAAATGCTAAGTTTTTTTTTTTTTTCTTTGGGTGTGTGTATATATAAAACTTATCAAATAAAAAAGTGTGTGTATATATAACAAAAAAGCATGTGTATATATGTGTATGGGAGGGTTGTCTTGATAAATATATTAGTGCAGTAACTTGGCCCCTAAACAAAAATTTATGACTCCGTCCCTGCCCCTGTTGCTTTCTTCAACCAAGAAACCCACCAACAACGCCTCCAAGCTTTATGTTAGAATTCATGCACACACTAAGCTTCATCAATGGTGTAAACCAACTCCGTGATGAGAGAGAGAGAGAAAATATCTGCATGTGTATGAATTCGTATATACAATAAACAAGCTCTGCTTCTAATATATGAAACAGAGAGGCGGGAAAAGAACTAACTAAATAACTAACTAACCAACTAACCAATAGGAAAATGCCAACTGTTCTACTTTACAGACAACTACATGTAGTAGCCTTACATGTAGTAGCTTAACACCTATATACAAACGACTTGCAGTTTAGGAATATATACAAAACTATCAGTTCTTGATCTTTACATTGCTGAACTACAACACATCATCTAACACTCCCCCTCAAGAAGAACAGTAAATGTTGATTAAGTTCATCCTGGATAAGAGATACAAGAACTGCTTTTGGTTGAGAGGCTTGGTGAACAAATCTGCTAGCTGATGTCTTGTAGGCACATGGAAAGTTTTGATCACTCCATCTTGGATTTTCTCCCTAATGAAGTGACAATCAATTTCAATATGTTTGGTTTTCTCATGAAATATTGGATTTGCAGCAATGTATAAAGCTGCTTTGCTATCACAGTAGAGAGAAGCTGGTTGTTTGTGAATGTGACAAAAAGTACTAAGTAAAGCAATTAACCACACTATCTCACTAGTCACACTGGCCATGATTCTGTATTCTGACTATGCAGATGATCTTGAGACAACTTGTTGCCTTTTGCACTTCCATGATATCAAGGACTCACCTAGGAACACAAAAGCCAAAAATCGACCCAAGAAGACAACAGAGACTACGACACGCGGTTTTGTTATTAACTTGTGGGGCTGGACTAGGCAATAGCATACATGGATTACATTGTATAATTGGGCCCAAAACTTTTATTTTTAAAACTAAATTACATTTGAAGTCCTAAAAATCTTGCATGGTTATTTTTCCCCCCTTTTTTAAGTTTGGGTTGGTTGAAAAGCTAACCTTTTGTTCTATATATATATATATATATATAAAAGCTAACTTTTTATTTTGCCTGGCAAAATGGCCTGACAACCCAATCTAACGTGATCATTACTACATCTTCTTGAATTGGTTTGGATCTTAGAGGTACTATGGATTATGTTGGGTTGAGAATTTTTCAATCTAACCCATGCATAATATAATATTAGTATATAGTTTTGATAGTCATCACGCCATAATATAGAGAACCCTTACACAGGCAATAATCTCCACGTTCGTGTTGCTTCACAAATGTAGAATTGTTTTAGTAGAGAGATATAATTTTTGGGTAAGATTGTAAGTGTAATTCTTGAATTAGATATATTTGTTTATTAACAAATATGTCTATTTTCAATGGTGCATGATTGTCTATAAATATAGGGACCCAATTTGCATTTGGACACAATTAGTTCTCTGTGCATACACAAGACTTCACAATTAACACGTGAAAGCAAGCACATTTCGAAGCATGAGAACATAGGCTAGCAACGTTTGAGATAGATTGCACACCAATGCACTCAAGAGTGTAATGTTGTGTGTACACATGACGTGGTTTGACTCACCATACTCTCACATTATTAAACCCTTTGAATGTGTGATGCCAAAAATGTGACCAACTAATCATCAAGATGCAAGAAAAGTGAGAGGATTATAAGTGCATGATTCTCCTAGATCATACATATGTTAAGGAATTTTATTGTGTTCCATGAATGCAAGATTTCAGTCTCAATGTGCCCCATGATATGCATGGTAAGTTAATCATTCTTCATGTGTATGTGACTGTACTTTCGGTCTCGGTGAGCTGCTGTTGCTTGGTTCCTGGATGCTGACTTTGTAGAGAGGTGATGGAGATATACAACTACTCTCAATCAGAAAACAGTTGAAGTATGAGAATGAAATTATTCATTTGTTATTCAGGATGCTGGACATCAGAAATTGAAGCCTATGCAATCAACTCAAGATTTTCAAACAACTGAAAAATTTAACTGTCATAGGAGAGGTAATCCCCATTGGTTCTTTCATAAATGAGTTTCAGAAATTTTAATTGTCATGAATATTTATATACTTCCTTTCGAAAATTATCTTTGCACTTGTATTTCAGAGGTAATCCCCATTTTCTTTGCGCATATAAGACCCAAGAACATCACACATATAATAAACAGTATGTCATGGTTACATTTTTATTAACATATCAGGATTGCTTTTGTTCATACTTAGCCTTTGTAGTAAAATATTATATCTGATCTTGAAAGCTTTTGCCATTTAAGTCTTTCCTTTTCAAAGCTATCAAAATCTACAACTAGCATACACAAGAGTCAAACTTGGTGATTTGCTAAAGGCTTGGACACAATCTAATGAACAGTCTCATAAACCATGCCATGATGCCAGATTGCATGATTGCAAATGGCAACCCTGGTCATCTTCGAGAATTATCTATTATGGCACTTTCCCGAAGCAGGTCTTCCACCTTAAAAGAATATGTTTCAATTCACTAAAAATGCAGTAAGAAAAAAATTCACATCCCTTACTACTGTAAAATCTCATTTAGAAAAGAATACATTCACCTTCTTTTCTCCGTTTTGTAGATAATGTCAAACCCATAAATCTTAAATCAGTTGGATAAAATTTCAAAAAACAGCACTCTTAAGAAGCTTATGATGAAAAGGATCATATGAGAAATAAGAAGTACATGAGAAAAGCTAGTAATACATAAAATGAGCATCCGTACCACACAGAGATCAACTTTGTTACTATGATGGAAAAATGGTTATATTGGCTGCAATGTAAATACCTAGGAGAAAGAACATGATGCAAAAATTAATCAATGACCTCAACAAGCCTGTAGAGAAGTATAAAAAGAGCATTGACAACCTTTATATAACCGCAACTAATATGTATTTGATTAGTTCTTATCTGCATAATTGGGGTCAGGACCAAGTTCTATCCTCTCTCCATTTTTTTTCCCATGCTTTTATTTTTAATTCCAGACCATCTAGTGTAATTTTATAGCCTAGGTTTCAAAACTCTGCACTCACTGGAGAATAAAAGCTGCTGTCAGCTCAGCTGCTGACCAATCTTCCAATTCTCCAAGACACCCTTTATCCATGTATTTCATCCTCATCCCAAAAAATCAGTACTAATCCAACACATTATACAAGTACAGAAAACCTTATACAAAATTGCCTTCCCTTTGTGTCCTATTGTTCCTTTGCCCCATCAAAGCATGCATACCCTCCACCGCTCTATTTCAGTTCCAACAAATGCTGCAACTCATCTCTTATGGAAAACAGTTGAAACTGAAGAATTCGATACCTCCAAAAATGCAGAAGTGAAAGCATAGAAACACATTGAATTGAAATGAGAACCAACCTTTCCCAGGAGTACTAATAAATACAGTAAACTTCTGATCAAATTCACATTCAGATTTTTCTTGGACCTGTATTCAGATGTTGTGAACTCACTACAAAAAAAATGCCTATTAGCGACCAAGAATTTATGACGGACCCAAAAAACCCTCTCAAAAAATCTTATTTGTGATGGCAAAATAAAGCCCTCGCAAATACTTGATAAAATGTGAAATATTTGTGACCAACAAAAAAAGCTGTCGCAATTATGTGTTATAGCCGTCACAAATATTAATATTTTGGAGGGAAATTTTCCCTCCATATTATTTGCGAGGGACAATTGAAATCTCTCACAAAAAGTGTATTATTTGTGATGGTTAAAAAAAAGCCGTCACTAATACTAAATTATTTGCAAGGGGCTAGGATCGACCTTCACAAATAATCATTAAAATGTCAAAATTTTTGGAGGGAAATGGTCCCACCAAATTATTTCGAAGGGACAATAAAAATTCCTTGCAAAAAGTTTATTTTTTGTGTGGGTGAAAAATATGCCCTTACTAACACTAAATTATTTGCAAGGGCCATGATTGACCTTTGCAAAAAATCATTAAAATATTAATTTTTTTTTGGAGATAAAAGTTATTATAAAATTCAAAGAAAAATAAAAAGAAACTTATAAACATATAGCACTTTGTATTTTTTAGATGAACCTTTTGTTTACAGTCTAAAAAAAAACCTTTTATATACATCTTATATAAGAAAGGTTTGTCCTTATTTTCTAAACAATTATACCCATAAAAAAATGATAGCATTTTCAACTTCAAAATGGTACCCTAAAATTCAAGAATTTTAGCCTTTTGTACTCTTTCTCATAAGTGAATAAAAATTTCTTCCAATTAAAATAATGCATAAAATATGAGTTTATAGATCACATGGTAAATTACATCTAATTGGCATGAAAATTAGCATGCATGTTAAGAACATATAGAGCATGAAATCCAACAGTTGAATTTTCAAAATATGAATTCAATAATAAGTTATTGGGTGGTGTAACATTTTTTAGAATTATGTCAGGTGTAACTTGAACCAATCCTATATTTCTTAATTTGATGTAAATTTTGACAAATCTACCGTGAGATTATATTATCTTTATATATTTTTCATGCTTACAAAATTTCAAGGTAATCAAAGATTAATAGCCATGTCATCAATCAATTGTCTAGATTCAAGTTTTAGTAGTTTTAAATAATGCAGAAAAGATGAGTTTATAGATCACATGGTAAATTACATTCGATTGGCATGAAAATTTGCATGTATGTTAAGACCATGTAGAACATGTAATCCAATGGTTGGATTTTCACAATATAAATTCAATAATAAGTTTTCGGGTGGTGTAACATTTTTTAGAGTTACATTATGTGTAACTTGAACCCAATCCCATATTTCTTAATTCAATGTGAATTTTGATAAATCTACCGTCAGATTACATTATCTTCATATATTTTTCATGTTTACAAAATTTCAAGGTGATCAAAGATTAATAGTCATGTCATTAATAAATTGTCTAGACTCAAGTTTTAGTAGTTTAAAATAATGCATAAAATATGAGTTTATAGATCAAATGATAAATTACATCCGATTGGCATGAAAATTGGTATGCATGTTAAGACTATATAAAACATGTAATCCAACAGTTGGATTTTTAAAATATGAATTCAATAATAAGTTATTGGGCGATGTAACAGTTTTTAGAGTTACGTCAGGTGTAACTTGAACCCAACCCTATATTTCTTAATTCAATGTGAATTCTGACCATTCAATTGGTCTCAAATTTTACCAACACCAATATGTCACCATACTCTTCAATCCTAATGATCAAGATTTGAATATAAATTTCACTAAGTCCAGTAGTATTAGGACCATCTATTAAGTTTGATCGGGTTTGACTAACTTTGACTGCGCCTTTCTCTAAATCCAACCGTTTAATTGTGACCATAATTTACCATAATGAACCTTTCATTACACTCTTCAAATCTAACGGTTAGATTTCAAATCTAAGAATAGCACGTGATGGATATGTGTTGTGTACCTATATGACTATATATATTCTCTTAATTTGACCATCTAATTGGTCTCAAATTTTACCAACATCAATATGTCACCATACTCTTCAATCCTAATGATCAAGATTTGAATATGAATTTCACCAAGTCCAATGATATCGGGACCATCTATTAAGTTTGATTTGACCAACTTTGACTAAACTTTGACCACACATTTCTTTAAATTCAATCGTTTGATTGTGACCATAATTTACTAGAATTAACCTTTCATTATACTCTTCAAATCTATCGGTTAGATTTCAAATTTAAGTATGGCGCATGATAGACATGTGCTATGTACTTTTATGGTTATGTTTACTCAATCTGACCATTCAATTGGTCTCAAATTTCACCAACACCAGTATGTCACCATACTCTTCAATCCTATTGATCAAGATTTGAATATGAATTTCACCAAGTCCAGTGGTCTCGGGACCATCTATTAAGTTTGACAAGATTTGACCAATTTTGACTAAACTTTGACCACGTCTTTCTCTAAATCCAATCGTTGATTGCTATTGATCTAAGAATATGAGTTATATTTTGGGAAGAACATAAACATGTTCTTCCAAGAAATTAATAATAATGAAAGGAATAAAAAAATTTAATTTAATTATCTTATTTTATTTTTAAAAATTTTAGAAATTGATTTTTTTTAAATTTTTATTTGATTTATTATTTATTTAAATGTTGACGTGAAATTTTTACTAGGCTATACCGATATATTTATAACCCGTTGCAATAGTTATTAGACAAAACATTTTTTTATCTTAAAAGTTAAATTTTCCCAATATTTTTTTATTCTTCACACAAAATTTCTCACTGCATAAACTTTTTTTTCCCAAAATTTTCATTTGAAGCTCTTGCTCCTTTGACTTGTACATCGCCATGGTTTAGATCCTGCAACTTGTACTCCCTAAAATTCATTATTTTATTGCTTAAGCTTTTATTTATTTTTATTATTATTATTATTATCAAAGAAAACTCTAATTATATAGCCTTATCACCCCCCCCCCCCCAAAAAAAAAAAATCTATAGGACAAGCTCTCCCCCTAGAATTTTTTTTCTTCCCGCAAAAATTTTCCCCCAATTTTTCATTTCCCACTTTTTTCCATTTTTTTTTCTTCTTTTGTTCATTCAGCGTGTTTCTTTTCCTTCTTTCTTTTCACTTCTCTCTCCCCTCACACTTCTTCTCTCCCCTCACGCCGCCACCCCTAGCCACCGATCTGCTCTCTCTCCCATCACGCCGGAGTCACAATCCCCAATCACCACCGACTTGTAAAGCCCCTCTCAGCCCAATCGATTTCAGGTTGTTCAAGTAAGCTGAAAAACAACGTCGTCATCTTCTCTGAAACATACCATAATACTTTTCATTTCAACTTTTATTTATTCTCATCATCATTATCAACTATCAATTACCGTAGATTTATTATGTTGTTTTTTTATTTTATTTTTTTCTTATTCTTATCAATGCCATAACATACAGAGTTTAACAATATTATCTTTTTTTGTTTGATGTTTCAAGTGCCCACATGTTGTTTGTCAAACAACACTGGAAGCCATCATTCCTCTACAGGAAATAGTTTTTCAGGTTTAAAACTGGACAGGTTTTTATTGCTATGGGTATTTACTGCAAATCTGTAGCATCAATTGCTTTCATTTCTCTTCTTCTTCTTCCTTTTTTTGTTAATTTAATATATATATTCTCTCAAATGTACTTATCAAAAAAAAAAAAAAAAATCTCAAATTAGGAGAAGTTCCAAAATTTCAAGCTGATTCTAGCATTGCAATAGTTTTTGGTGGTTTAGTTTTGCAATAGTTGTCATTTCTGCATATAGCATAATTTCTCTTGTAAGTGGCAATCAATGGGAGCTTTTCAGAAACAAATGTATAGGGGAGCCACCTCATCCATTGCTTAATATGACATAGTATTTTGGGTCAACTTTAAAAAAATAAAAAATCATAGGCCTGCGTATGTGGTTCTATAAAAAAAGGAGGTGACTTTTGCAAAAAAGGTTGCAGAAGTGCAAAATCATCACTTGTAATTTATTAATGGTTAAGTAATTACCTTTATTTTAGATTAGCTATAACCCAATGCTTTTCTAGGTGGAATATTATGGAAGTCCAGTTAGCTTGAAGAGCATAGCTCAAATCAGTACTCCCAATGCAAGTTCTCTCTTGGTTCAGCCGTATAACAAATCCAGGTATTCTATAAACTAAAGAACATAAAATGGTTGTTGAGGAAGATCAAAACATTCTCCATTTAATTTTATGTGATAAATACATGTATACCAGTAAGTAAGAACTAAAACTAAAATTTTCTCTGATTCTCGTAAATTAATATGCTAATGAATCTTCCATAAATTTTTGACAACCAAAGGTGATCTAATTATCCAATTATTTTGAGTTATAGAGCATTGACATCTTGCATTGCAGGACTGGCCCATGAAATCTTTCATATGATCTCTCTTTGACAATCTATTTTACTTTTTGATATGTTATGTTTGTCAGCTTAAAGGCTATAGAGAAGGCCATAGTGGGCTCTGATCTTGGTATGACTCCAAACAACGATGGAGAAGTGATAAGATTGACTCTCCCTCAACTTACATCAGAAAGGAGGAAGGTATAGTCTGTTGGCTTTGATCTCTTTGCATGTAATTCTATGTCTTTTTATGCCATAGGCCCATAAGTCTATTTTCTATATCCAATTAATTTGAAATCTCAGCTGAAATATTACTTTTACCTCTTTGTTCTTCTGTTTTTTCCTGGATGTTGGTGCTATACTGCAGTCAATTCATTCTATCTTGTGTTGCTCCTTGGAGCTCAATATCCTTACTGTCTCACCTACATAACATTTTTGCATCTAACATATAATGTTCTCTCTGCATGTACATTAAATTCAAGTACCATGCTTTAAAATGAGTTAGATGATTGAGTTATATTTAGACTTTCTGTACTTTGTCATGAATCATGACTTGAGCTTTATGTTAATTGTTTGGAATTAATCACATGAGGCCTGCTCTACTGTTCTGCTTCAAAGGTTCAATTCTTCTAAAACTTTTCTCAGTTTAGCACTTGTTTTGTGATATGTTTATGTATCCTTAATAATTATTTTATAATGAATTTACATGCAAAAAATGCTTAATTTATATTCTTGAAAATAGTGGTGGGTATTAGTAATTGATGAAATCTACTTTCTGTAATTTGATATAAATTAATATATATATATATAGACACACACATTGCTTTTTGAAGATGTACACTATGCAGTGAAGTTCCTTAAAGCATGCTTACAAAGAACTTCCGCTTCTTTTTTTTTCTTTTCTTTTCTTTTTATTAATTTATTTTATTTTAATCATTGCAGGAATTCTTAAAAATAGTAGCTAAACTGGCTGAAGAAGGGAAGGTACAGTGGCATTATCTCTGGACAATTTAAAACAAATACCTGCCGCTGTTTTTAGTAAATTCTTTAGTATTAAAATTGGGCTTAGGTGGATATGCGGAGCGTTGTTAGAACAAATCAGATCTCATGAAATGGCTCTAATTCATGTTTATATTGTTCCCCTTCTTCTGCCTTCTCCTATCTGCACTTGCCTGAAACTTTTTTTTTTTTTGGGGGGGGGGGGGGGGGGATAAGTAATGAAAAATACATTAAAAATGCAAAAAGAGTGTCACCTAAGTTACACTTTTTTTTTGGGGTTGAGAAGTCAGACATAATTGGCCTGTAACATTTTTTTTGGGTTTGTAACTTTCTTGAAACACATGGGAATTCATCCAATGTCTGTATTTGACATGGCACTGTACACTTTACCAAAGTGCACATATTCTAAAAATGTATATGTTTGTTAATCTTTGGTTATAGACCAAAACATAGGCTATGTTAAAGTCACTAAATTTGTCCTCTTGAATACCCCCTTCCTCTAAACTGTTTATAGGTGGCATTGAGGAACATAAGAAGAGATACTTTAAAAGCCTCCAAAAAACTTAAGAAGGTTTGAATCCCTTAATCCCCTGCCCTGCTTTTTTCACACTTTCCAGTAATTGCTTTTTTTGGGTCCAACCCACACTCTCTTCTTTAAAAGTCCTTTGCTTTGCTTTACTTTTCATGCAGGAGAAAAAGCTCTTTGAAGACATTGCGAAGGACTTGTCAAGTGATTTGCAGGTGACTTGATGCTTTTGAAACTTCACAAACATGGGATCAACTGTATGGAGCTTCCCCTCATTCAGCATACACAGGGACCTGATCTAGATAGGCTTTCTTTTGTATTAAATAGTAAGATCACATGCTTTTTGTATGGAGCTTCCCCTCATTCAGAGGAAGACTAGTGTAGATTTTGTCATAATTCTAGTTGTTTAAGTTTAAAACAAGGTTTAATTTCAGGATTTCTTTGTATATTCTATATTTTAAAGTTTGAACTTATATGAATTTTTATCTTTCATTTGATCAATTTTTAGAAATTATTGTACTATTGAAACATGATAATTAAAAAAAATTATATAAAAAAATTAAAAATAAAAATAATAAAATATTTCAAAAATTATATAAAATATTATCACCGATGACATAAAAATTTGGTCATAAATAACTTTATAGTGACGACAAAATCCCTCGCAATTTATAAAATAGCGACGCCACTTAACCCCCTTGTAAAAACGTTTTAAGTAACAGCTTAACGTCGTCACTATTATTTCTAACTAATTGTGAGGGGTTAAAAGCCCTCACAAATAAATTTTAACGATGACACTATTTGTCTCTAAAAAGTATGTCGTCAATTTGGAATTCGCAAATGATTAATTGTGAGGGTATGAAGGTCCCCACAAATAGTTGTTAACGACGATTGTTTCCCCTTGCTAAAAATAAGTCGTCGACTTTTCTCGTCGTTTGGTAACATATTTGTGAGGGCAAATTTGTTCAATAACGACGGTAGAATGCCCTCGTAAATTATTTATTTGCGAAGGTATGGTCGCAAATTCTCTTTTAGTGACAAGTGCAAATACGACGGCCTTCGAGGGCCATATGCCCTCGCTAATAACCTTTTGCGACGATATTTGAATTTTTGCGAGGGAATATGGCCCTCGCTAGTAGACTCTTTTCTTGTAGTGACTGTCACGAAATCTAGGTTTATTGTTTGGCAAAACATTAAGTAGTATGTAGAGAGATGGAATTTGTATTTTAAACAAAGATAGGAATTTACTCAATTGTATCAAGCAGTAACTAGATGAGTACGGTACATATTAATAATATCAAAGCTATATAAAAGCTCCACATTAGGCTAATTCTGTTCTGAAATTAACCAGGTACACTACCACAGCTTCCAAACATGACCAACATGATAAGAACAAAGGAATGGAAACTGATTTAGAAAAGAAAAAGAATGAAACAATCCACGGTTCTATTTTCTCCTATACAGCTATCTTGTAATACCCCAAGTTGTACAAGCTACTACATGGGTAAAAAAGAAGACAGATTAGCTTAAACTAAAAGTCACCATCTTTCAAGCTTCGACCTCGGAGGTATTAGACAGTTACCAAAGAATTCTATGAGGATTAATCACTCGAAGCCCACTTGAGAATGCTAAAACGGAATCTGGAATTGCTTGGATCCCAATAAAGTCCAATCTCATCACCTTTCCTCAAGCCCCTCCTTACCACAAATTCTTTAGTCCAATTTCCAATGAAGCAGTATGTCGCATTAGTACTTGTCTCGTACCCCATTCTTAATTGATGTTCGCACTTGGTATCACAATCCCAAACAGCAACTCGTACCCCATTTTTAATGCTGTCAACGCCTCTTTTATCCCATTGTGGCAAAATATGATACTTAACACCATCTACTGGTAAACGGAGCATTTTTTGGATCTCACTGTCTGTAATTCTCTTCTTGATAACCCAAGGGTCAAAACCAATAGGCCCTTCTCCTTTTTCAACTTGATGGCCATCAACTTTCATTCTTTCGTTTCCACTAGATATAGCTGACAGAGAGGAATTGGCCAGGTTTTCATTTCCTGTCCTCTTCTTGACTCTTGTTGATGTAAGAACCACAACCCAACTTCAATTCTGTTGAAATTTTTCAGATTCATTATGAGTTTTGGTTTCAAACACGTTTTCTTGATGATTGTCTTGAATAGGTACAAAATAGGTTCTTTCTCTGTACTTTCAGTAGCAGAGGAAACAGTAATCTCATCAGTTGTGAGATTATCTTCCTTGGCCTAAAGTGTTTACAATGAAAGTTCTCTGTTTTGGCCATCTTTTCCTTATTGGTTTTGCTTGGCTTGTAGCTCACTCATAGGCTTCTTCATGGCTTCAGAGATTGAAATGCAGGACCTTAGGCTTAGAAGAAAGAAATGGTTACAGAGAGTTTGTGTTTCTTGTAGCCTTGTAGGTTTCTTGGAATTAAGAGAAATATGAAAGCCTTTTGAGTTTTTGCCGCTAGTTTTTTTTTTTTTTTTTTTTTTAATACCAAAAAGGGAAATTAGTTGGTTAATTTAGTTGAGCCATTGAACCAAGATTGTCAAGAACCCATTTTTATTAGGCTGAGCCTGGTGATGATTTTGTTAGTTTGTCCACATATACGGTCCAATGCTTATCCATCCCCTGTGGGCGTATAGATCTAATTTCAGGCTTTGGGTCTTGGTTCAATTAGTGGATATTTAGTCTAACTGCAGACCCAATTAAATTGAAATAAAGCTTAATACTACTTTTTTTTTTGAGGGGGAGCTTGATACTACTTTATAAAAATAAAAAAAAATGGTAAGTTCACAATATTTTTATAACAAATTATGGGTGGTTAGTTATTATTAGTTTAAATTTAAAGTTAGTACTGATATTACTTTTTTAACCTAACAATAACAACTAGTAATAACCTACCACTTAAAATTTGTTGTAAAATTGTTGTGAACATATCATTTCTCTAAAAAAAAATTTCAAAATTTGATTGATGAATTTAAGAAATACAAAAAATGTTATACAAAATATTCATAATAAAAAATAAGGTAAATTCCATTAACCTTAGATTTGGACAAATACCACTCAGGTCTATAATATTTCAAAATTAACCAATTAGGTCCTAAAAGACTTATTAATCCCTAACACCCTTAGCACCATTATCCCATCGTCATTTTTCTTTCCCTCGTTCAGACTTGTCTCTTCTCTCCCATTCTACATATTCTCTAACTCTCTCTAGTCTTTTCTCTCCTGGTTCCTCTCCCTTTTTCAGGGTATTCTTCACTTATATCAGTTTCTAACCTTAAATCTGCTCCAATTTTACCCATACCCAATCCCAGCCAAAGCCATAACAAAAAAAAAACCCAAGTCTTACCACAAAACTCAAATTCAAAATTTTTTTTTTAATAAAAAAATCCTTAGCCAAATCCACAACAATAAAACTCAAATCTTACATCAAAACTTAAATCCACAAAATTCAAAAAAAAAAAAAAATCCCAGCCAAACCCACAATAAAACCCAAATCTTACAACAAAACTCAAATCCAAAAAAATCATAGCAAACCAATCTCCATATCAGAAGCCACAACCACCCCTCACTGCAAACCCACTCATATCAGAAGTGGCTCTGGCCGATTCGGTTGATTCAAACCCAGATTTAAAAGCTTTCGAACCAAGATCTGCCTAGATTTGTTTCAAGTTGGCTTCAATTCAAACCCAGATCTAACGATTTTTAACCTAGATTTGGTTCGTGTTGGCTCTGATTGGGTTCATAATATTGAGATCTTCTTTTTCCTATTAAAGATCGGAGCACCGACAAATATTTAGATGAAAACCACCGCTGTATATGTCGAAAAAACGACCTCAAGCAATCTTGATCGATGCCAGTCAAAGGAAAATCGTCCCACAACGATTCAACTGATGAACACCCTTGAGAGAGAGAGGGTTGGGTTGGAGAGAGAGAAACCAAGGTACAAGAAAGAGAATATAGAGAAGGGAAATCTGAGAGAGAATGAGTGGGACGAGAGAGAAGAGACAAGTCTAATTGAGGGAAAGAAAAGTGATGAAAAGGTTACGGTGTTAAAGGTGTTAGGGATTAATATGTCTTTTAGGTATCTAATTGGTTAATTTTGAAATGTTTTGGACTTGAGTGGTATTTGCCCAAACCTCAAGGAGGTTAATGAAATTTACCCTAAAAAATATAAGCTTATAATGATATACTTTAACACAATATTAATTATTGAGTTCTCATTATACAAGGTAAACAAGAGTAGCTTGTTTTAGTTACTGATTTTATTAAGGGTAAAATACTATTTTGATCTTTAAAATTTACTAAAAGTTTACTTTTTGACTCTAAATTTTAAAAAATCCATTTTTCATCCTTAAACTTTGTAAAGATTTTTTTGAATAGTATAGAGACAAAAATAAGGACTAAAAAAGAACTTTTTCAATAATTTAGGGATAAAAAACAAATTTTTAGTAAAGTTTAAGGATATAAATAAAACATTTTTAATAGTTTAGGGACGAAAAATGAATTTCTTAAAGTTTAGGGATGAAAAACAAACTTTTGGTAAAATTTAGGGACCAAAATAGTATTTTACTCTTTTATTGATTATTGAGCTTTCATTTTACAAGTTATACAAAAATAACTAATTTTTTGTCACCCAAAAAAAGAAAAAAAAAATCAAATTCTTAAATATTATATATGAATATATGGATTAATATTCAAACAAAATACAATTATGAAAAGAAACGTGGCATTTGGGACATGATGGTCAAATTTGAAAATATATATTGCTTCATGGCCCAATGAGAATCTTGATTGCATATAGAGTACGATGGGTTCAGGAAAGAGATTAAAAAAAAAAAAAAATTCACGAAAATTTGAAAGACAAAGTTTAGTTACAAAATTAGTTGTAGTATAAGGCTACAAGCTTACTCAATAAAATATATATTATTATATATTTTGAAAATCTAACAATTAAATTGCATGTTTTTTATGCTTTTAATACACATGTCAAATTTTGTGTCAATGAATATTATTTATTATATGATCTATAAGTTTATATTTTATGCATAATTTTAAATTACAAAAACTTGCAATTTAAACAGTTTATTGATGACATAACTATTGATTTTTAATTTTTAGAAATTTTGTAAGTATAGAAAATATAAAAAGAAGATGTAATCTAATAGTGAATTTGTTAAAATTCACATTCAATAAAAAAACATTGAGTAAGATGATAGCCTAAAACTACAACAAATTTTATAACTAAATTTTGTCCAAATCCAAATTAGCACTCATGTCATGTTAACAAACTATCGACAAATGAATAGAGAAATTGATTGTTTTTTAATATATTACAATGCAATTATTTACCAAAAGGGAATGTGATATTCTTTTAAATCTCATAAATTATTTATGATTAATTTGTACTAAATGCCGTGGGAATACTAATTATTATTGCTAAATAAACATGATAAAAAATCAATAAGTTAAAATAATTATATAAATGTGAGGACAAATCACAAATTGACAAGAAAAAATATGTTAAAACAAAAACAAACTTAATGATCTCAACAAATTCCCTCAAAAAAAAAATCTCAACAAATAACCACTGTCTCTCTCTCTCTCTCTCTCTCTCTCTCTCTCTCTCTATATATATATATATATCTTAAAAAAAAAAAAAAAAACACTATATTAATTGTTCTAACACCCTCTTCCACTGGTTCACTTGGCACTATCTACCACTACCAGCATTATAATCCACCCAATAGCATCATAACGATTTTTTTTTTTTTTTTTTTAAAATGCACATATTTCATCTTTCATTAACTATCAAAAATTTCATATTCAATTGTTAATTAATTACGCTCATACCTACCTAGTGAGTTTAGTGGGCTAAGCTTAGAGGGTCGTTGACCGGTCAACGGGCTGGTCAGGTTGGAAGGAAAAACCTCAGTTCATGGTCCTATCAATTCGTCTTTAGCAAGTTGGACCTAGTAAGCTCCTCATGAGCTTTTTTAATAGGCCTTTAATGATCTTATAAAATTTACTTTAAAAATTATAATTATATTATTTTACAAAACGAAAACACAAATTTTCAAAGTGAACTACTAAACAAAAGTAACATTGAGTAAATGGAAAGAATCACTTTTTGTTTTTTAAGGAAAGACTCAATTTCTGTTTTTTAGGAAAGAATCAATTTTTTTTTTTTAAAGGAAAGAGTCAAAGAATATAAAACTTATCTAATATATATATATATATGTCAAAGAATAAAAAAATTATATATATATATATATATATTTTTTTTTTGGAAAGTTAACAGACGCCCTAAGTGCATTAATTTAGGAAATATTTTAAAAAATAAGAAAAGAAAAAACAACTAATTTTTTTGACAACTTTTTATAAATCACATAAAAATGGTATCAAAATATTCCTAAAATAACCTATTAACTTTATAATTACAGTTGTGATACTTATATTGTTCAATTTCAAGGACTCAATATGGTGCTAGTTTTAATAAGCATATTAAGATGGAAGTCAACCACCACATCAAATTAATCTGATGAGAGAGAGAGAGAGAGAGAGAGAGAGAGAGAGAGGGATTTGGTTTTTTCCCTAAACTTTAATTCACATGAGAACTCACATTTTTTTTTTCTAATATGACATGACTGTACAGTTTGTAGTTAATGTGGTAGGTAAATCAATTTTTTATTTTTCCTTTTGACATGTTAGATTTTTTCATCTAAGAGATAATGGTAAAGACCAAATTGACACGACAATGTAAGGTTAGAGATTAAATTGATATATGGTGTAAAATATCAGAACCATTTATGTAATTTACCTTATTTTATTTTATTTTTTTTAAGTCAAAGTTAGTAGACTACTAGCAAAATATATATTTAATAAGCATAATTAAACGCATTCACTTTAGGTAACCTAGTGGTTAAAGGGTGCACTTAAAGTATTCATGGGTAGAAAAATCAACCCATAACCTGCCTCATTGGGCTACAAGCCTACCCATGGGCTATAACAATATTAGGTCGGGCCATCTTGTGGGTCATGGGCATCCTTACTTAATTCTTAATTCTAATTTAGGTTGTTGTTGTTGTTGTTGTTGTGTGTGTGTGTTTTGGTGTTGTATTTTTATTTTTTATTTCCCCACCTCAAAATCTTCTCTCTCCTACTTATAACTTTGGTTGGATTTTGATTTGGGTTAATACTTAATTTTTTTGAAAATAGAAATTTGAGTTTATTTGAAAACACAATCTATGTTTGCCTACCAATTGTTTGAGTAATAAATTATTATAAAGTCTATCTTTTATTCTTTTGGTTTGTTTTAATTTTGGTTAAGATAACCTTGTAATTTTGTGATTAGTTTTTATTATCATAATAATCTTCTTATTCCTTAATAGATTAGAAATTTGAATAATAAATTTGAAACTTATAAAGTTTAGTTGTAAATTAGGCAAAATATAACATACTATAATACAAGTTAGAAGAATATGGATCACTTCAAAAAAATTATCAATCAAACTCACCAAAAATAAAATAATGGTATATTTGTAGGAATAAAAAGATAAAAAAAAAAAAATACTTGTAGAAGTATTTTTAAAAATACAATATTTGAAGTAATTGTTGTTCAAAGATATATTTGTAAGAAAATGATTAAAAATACTTGTAAAAGTCTTTAAAAAATAAAAAGAGACAATACTTAAAGTAATTGTTGTTGTTTTTATTTTTATTTTTATTTTTATAAATATTACACCTCATTACAAACTAGTTATATATTTCCACGCATTGAGTGAGCGGCTACTAGTATTTATTAACATATTAGGATTGCTTTTGTACATACTTAGCCTTTATATTAAACTAGTTACAGACCCACTCAATGCATAAGAATATATAACTATTTCGTAATAAGATATAATCCATTATTTATTCTTTTAAAATTTATTGAAGATATTTTTTTCTCCTGAAAAATTGAACTATTTGTAAAAGTATTTTCCAACATTCTATCTCTATAAATATATTATTTTATTATTTTGGGTTTTTTAGATATGATATTTGTAACCCAGTTATGCAGGGATATGCCAACACAACATTAGATTTCCTCTTTTTTTTCATGGGATGAGATTGTGTCATTTTTTAATTCTTCTGAATTTTCAGGTGCACCTTTCATACCAACTCGTGAGCTTTGTAAATAAGAGCTACAACGTGTTGCTCCCTCACTTGTCGTACAAAAATATAAAAAGAGATTTCTTTCCTTCCTAAAACGATCGAAGTTAGTACTTAGCATTCACAGCAGTGGAGGCATATTACTATATTGCTAAAATTTAGCTCCACAAACACAAAAAGTAAGCTCCAACAGTGGAGCTATACTTATTTTTTTTAGCTGATTCTATAGATGTGCACTGTTCATAAAAGAAAAAAAAATATATATATATTTTAATAAATTTATCTCTCCTCTTTCATTTAAAAAATATTTTCTCTTTCTTTCTTTTTCACTGTTTCTCTCTCCGGCTTCTCTTCTTTCTTTCTTTTTCCTTCTCATTTTTTTTTCTCTCCCTCATCTACTCTCTCGACTATCTTGGGTTCATCTTCATTGCCCAGTCCTTCATTGTTGATCTTTATCGCCGATCTTCATCGCCTAGTCCTTCATCGCGGATCTTTATCACCGATCCTTCATCGCCCAGTCCTTCAACGCTGATCTTCATCGCCGATCCTTCATCGCTGATCTTCATCGCCTAGTCCTTCATCGCGGATCTTTATCGTCGATCCTTCATCGCTGATCTTCATCGCCCAGTCCTTCATCACTGATCTTCATCGCTGATCCTTCATCACCCAGTCCTTCATCGCCGTCCCATCTCTAGGTTTCGTGATGGCGGTTTGGTTGGATTTCATGGTGTGGTGGTGGTTGTGGTTGTGTGGGTAGATCGGCGTCAATAGGTGGTTGGGTTCATCGGTGGGTGGCTGGGTTATGGGTGCCAATTAGCACCCTTTTTTTTTTTTTTTTTTTTTTTTTTTTTTTTTTTTTTTTTTTTTCTGCTGTGGGCTGTGGTGTGGTGGTGGTTGTGGTTGTGGGTGTGGTAGGTGGTTGGTTGATTTTTTTTTTCTCTTCTTGTGGGTTGTGGTGGTGGTGGTTGTGGTTGTGTGTGTGTGGCTGTGATGTGTGGACTTGGTTGATTTTTTTTTTCTTTTGTTGTGGTGGTGGTGGTGGTAGTGGTGGTTGTGGTTGTGATTGTGTGTGGCTGTGATGTATGGGTGTAGTTAATATATTATTTTATTGTAGTGAGATAGATTATTTTATTGTAGGAGATATATTATTTTATTGTGATGTTTATATTATTTTATTGTGTTGAAAGCTAAAATAGATCCACTGCTGTAGCATGTGCGTAGATAAAATAAATAAAGTAATTTTTGGTGGAGCTAAAAAGCTAAATTTTTAGCTCCACTACTGTGAATGCTCTATATTTAGGTGAAAAGAAACTCTTTTTATTATATATATTTTTTTGGGTGTATTCAAGCATAGCACGCTTTGCTGCTATATTCACTGACTGAGAACCAAAGTGACATTCAACTTATGGCAGATAATGTGAATGTTACACAATGACATTGCCTTATGTAACGACAAATGGCAGATAATGTGAATGTTGCACAATGATATTGCCTTGTGCCATTCAACTTATAAAGGCAACAAAATTCATAAAAGCTCATTTGAGTTCTTCAATAAATCACAATAAAAAGGTCACAATAGGCAATACCTCTTCTTAACATGAGTTTTATATGAATAAGCTAGAGCTTCAACATGTTAATCCCTCAATTGTTTTATTTGGCTGAGTTAGTCGGGTTAGTACTTACTAATACCATGTCAAGGCGAAAGGAATCTTTTTTTTTTTCTTGGTTTATATTTTATAGGCGCCACATATTCAAAAAAGCTCATGTGGTCCTTCAAAAATCACAATCAGTGATCGCAATAGTAAGATAATATTAAGTATCAACATGTCTTTCTTATTAACAAATCACAATGAACCATATTGAACTCTCACAATAGTCAATAATTCCCAGTATAACTCCAATCTTAAATTCTACCAATGAACACAAGCATTATTTTATTAAGTAATCAATGAAATTGTGTGGGGAAAGCGGACAACCGTGGTGATTTGGTAAAAGGGCTTGGAAAAAATTCATCATGTGAGTCCTTCAAATTCGAAGGATTTTTGTTTGGTTACATGCACATTAATATTAGAGAAATGTTAATGATTCTAATTTGAATTTACAACTTAAATTATTTTTTTGTTTACCCATAAAAACCAATAATAACTTACTACATAAGTTTATTGTGAAAATTTTGTGAAAATATTATAAATATAACATTTTTCTTAATATCTTCTTTAAATAAATAAATATATACTCCTATATATATATATATATATATCTTAATATTAACATATATCCATTCAAGCATAGCATGCTTTGCTGCTTTATTCGCAAACTGAGAACCAATGAGACGGCATATATATGACATATTAAGATTCGCGTTTTTTTTATATAAAACTTAGGTACAGTACCGTATGTGCTGTTTCTTAGATTCCATCTTAAGATTCAGCCATGTAACTACTTAACTTAAAAATATACTTTCATCTCATGAGAAAAAATTAATATGGCAGAATCTTAAAAGGGGAATCTAAGGAATAGCACCTAAGTACTGTACAATGTATATAAGTCTTGCTATTTTCTTTTTATGATAAAATATAGTATATCTTGTCTTATTATATAATGTGCTGTCCAAGATGAGGTGTGTGCTTGGCGAGATAAATAGATAGTCTAAAGCAGCACATAAATTGTTAGATAGTTCTTAACATGAGAATTGATTTTTGTTTATAACTTCATACATAATAAAATATGTTATTAAAGCTTTTACCAATTACCATTGTTTGTTAACAGCAAGAGTGGGATTTTATTTTGGTAAACTGAAATTTCCTTAAGCAATAAAAGAAGCGGCTACAAGATCACTCTTCCACTGTTCCCAGACAGAATGGGAAAGAGAAAGTAAAATTACAACACAATTTAAACCAAGAGAAAGCTGAATTAAACTATGAACAACAGAGTTACATTCTCTTCTAATCTAGCTCAACATACAGCCTAAGAAGCACTTCTTCAGCATCAGGATGTTCAGCAAGATGTTGGTTACATACATCTACAACTACAATTAGCAATCGCCCTACAACTACCAAATTACTAAATCTAATGTGACGTGACTACGTGTGTGTTGTGAGTTGTGACCATGTGTGACCTCCAAATTCTAAGTAATTGCTTTTTGTTGGGTGCATAAATGTTAATATTAACATATATCTCTTATAGTCACAATCAATGCCATGGTGCTTTGCTAAAGGCAGCATAGTTTATAAAAGCTCATGTATCGACCAAGTAGCTAGAGGGCTTTGACTTTGTCTCCCATTGAAAGGAGCTAGCTTCTTTTCTTTTTCTTTTTTTGCTCCCTTTTTCTTGTGTATGGGTACTTTAATAGATAATTAAAAAGCACTCTTTCGAAAAATTAATTCTTATGTCAACGTGATAAGAATTAATTCTTATATCAAGGTGACAATTCTTACTGTGTAATATTGTTAGAATTATAGTTAAATAATTAAATTTACAATTTTTTAATAGTTTAAGTTTATAGGAAAATCTATAATTTAACATAATATCATTACAAAAGGTCCTAAGTTGTTTGACTAGTATATAATATTAATTACAATAAAAATTCTTGTAATGACTTAAGAGTTAAGACTAGTACCAATGAACACAAGTAGAACAGAACTTACAGATATTACAATATTCACGTTATCTTTATGCGTGAGAATAATAACCTTTTATGGGAGAGAATATAAAGGAGAATAGCTAATTATAGAAAAGAGGATGAGGAAAAGAAGAATCAAAATATAATGTATAGTGATAAACATCAAATTATTCAAGTCATGCAATGTAATAAAATAATATTATATCATTATATACTATCTTTATAACATAATAGGATGACAACTAACAATAAAAAATTAAAAAAAAAAACACTTAAAAACACAACTAAATCACATTAACTTCAAATAAAATTCTAAATAATATAAAAATTCATCAACCTAAAATGGAGATGTAAGAAAGAATAAAAGATCTACCAAAAGAAAGAGAAAAAACCATATATATATATATATATAGAGAGAGAGAGAGAGAGAGAGAGAGTAATCACATCTTTTTGTGTGGGTAAAATTAGGTTTATCCACCACTTGTCCGAGCTTATAAAATTTATCCGATTTGATGCCATTTGACCTGAAAAATGTCTGATCCGAATTTATAAGTAATATGGCTACTAGAACCCAAAAAAAAAAAAAACTGTACGCGAAACAGTGTTATTTGATCTTGAAAACTTTTCTTACTGTGAATCTGTGATTAGTTTTCCTTCTAAAAGCTGTCAAAATACACAACTCCAGCTAATTTAAACATATTGTGATTAGTGTTCACAATAGTCAATGACTCAATAATAATAACATGTCTCTCTTTACGCCACTATTACCTAGCGATCTTTTCACGTCATATTAATAAACAAAAAGAGATTCTTAATCTTTCCTAAAGCCGGTTGACGTTGGTGAATTTTTATTTTTTAATCAAGCATTACATGCTTTGTTCTACTTAGACATAGAAATTAGAACAACTTTTTTGTTTTGTTTCAATTCGAATTACTTAATAATAAAATAATGCTTGTATTTATTGCAGAATTTAAGGCTGACCCAACTAGAGTTTTACTAGGAATTTCTTAGATTTTGATTCAATTTGACGAGTTTTTTCTTGCTGTTCTTTTCTAGGGTTTGCAAATTGAGTTGTGCATTTGTGCTGTGACTTGTGAGGGAAGTAGTAGAGGAAAAGGGAGAATGAAGGATTTTCCTAGTGGCATGTATGGAATTTATTAACAATTCTTCTAGGAATATAATTTATTAACATCTTAAAGAGCATGGGGATTGCAAATACCAAATGTAAGGAGAATTTGGCATTTCAAGCCTTAAAGTGCTCAACATATGAGATTGTAAAATTCAAGTATTGCAAACAAAATTTGCAATACTGCTACAGTGCAATTCTAAAGGTAGAATTGCACTGTAGTAGTATCGTTAAAAAAAAAAAAAAAAAAAAAAAAAATTCCAATTTTCCCCCGAAATTTCTCTCTCCTCTCGCTCATTATTTTTGTTCTCTTCTCTCTCTTCCTTCTCTGTTTCTCCATCATCGTTTTTTTTTTTTTTTTTTTTTTTTTTTTTTTTTTTTTTTTTTGTTTTTTGTGACTGGTGCTTAAAGGAAGGCGTGACCAGTGCCCAAAACCCATTTTCTCAAACCCAAAATCCTGTCTGGAGGTGACCGGTGCTTTCTTTGATCTCTCATCCCTTTCTTTCTCTCTCGCCTCTTTTTTCTTTTTTTCTCTCTGTCTTCCCTTGAATCAACCCTCCATGGTGGAGATGTGGAGTGGGACTCATGGATTGGTGGCTGGTTTCATCATCCCTGATGTGGGTTTCATTTTTGGAGGTATGAGTTTCATGGATCAATGGATGAGCTTCATTTTTGGTGGTGTGGGTGACTGAATTTCTTTGTTCCTTGGTTTGGTGGTTGTGGTTTTTGTGGGTTGGTGGTGGGTAATTTGCTGGTGGTGTGGGTAGTGGGTTGATGGTGGTGGTTTTGGATGTGTTGATGGTGGTGGTTGGATGAGAGTTTTAATTTTGGTTGGGTTGATGGTGGTGGTGTGAGTGGTGGTGGTGGTGGCAATGGGCTGTGTGGGTAATTTATTGGGTAGTATAAATTATATTATTTTATTGTGTAGAAATATTATTTTAATAAGTAAAATAGAAAAATAAAAGTTGAGATGTTGAGAGTGATGTAAAATGGTATGGTATATGAAGAGGGAAAAATCTGCATGTGTGTGTCTGACGGACTGTATTCCTGACGGGCCAGAATCCTGACGGGCCATCTCTTGTGGGCCGAGTTTGGGTGGGCCAGTTAAGTCGTAAAGCCCATAAATGGAATTTCAGAACCAATAAAATTCTATAAGATGCGCTCATTAATGAGTTCTCTCTGCAAGGAAAAACCTTGTCCATCAAGTCTAGGATTCTATAAAGAAGAGTCCTATAAGGAAAGGATTCCGAAATCTACGCCGATAAGGATTCCTATATGGAAAAGACTTCTACTCCAAGAAAGAGAGGTCAACCCTCTACTACTATAAAAGCCTCAATACCCTTACAAATCGAGGTACGCATAATTAACCCCTCTCTAGCACTCTAGAGTTGAAAGAAGTTCTAACTTGACCTTCGAAGGGTATTTGGCCGGCATCACACCGGTGCTCTCTATTAGGTCTTCTCCTTTTTGTTGTGCAGGTGTTGTTTCGAGCGTATAAGCATTGTGCAACTCACTGGTGAGATTTTCGGCATCATCAGTTGGCGCCGTCTATGGGAAAGAAGTCAGATTAAGCCATACTATCTCTTCCCGGACTAAAGGGTTGCATGGTACTCACTCGCTCGATGGCAACCACTAATAACGTTCAAGAAGAGGAGCCACCCACGACTGCTTTTGAGAGACAAGTTCGGACACTCAGTGCAGTTGTGGAACGTCTCACCAAACAAAACCACAACTTGGAAGAACAGCTGCGCCAGAAGAATGCAGCACTAACTAACTAACCAGAAGACCAGGAAGGGACCAGCGCTCCAAAGAAAAATCTGGAGAAGCCTGAAGGAAGCCACGCCCCAAACAAACCGGAGAGGCAGAACTTGAGCATGCCATCCCTCGCGGATGCGACTCCTCCACATATTATTGCAGAGATGCAGGTGATGAGGGAACAGATGGAGGTTATGATGAACACGCTCAAGGGACGAGTTTCAAGTGATCTTGACGATTTAGTCAACTGCACCGACTCGCCCTTCACTGTGGCCGTGAACTCCTTCCCCCTACCCCACAAATTTCGCATGCCGCATATTGACAGCTATGACGAAGTGAAAAATCCTCTGGACCATCTAGAAACTTTCAAGACCCTAATGCATCTTCAGGGGGGTAGCAGACGAGATCATGTGCAGGGCCTTCCCCACAACACTCAAAGGCCCCGCAAGGGTATGGTTCAGCCGACTGACGCCTAACTCCATCAGCACCTTCAAGGAACTAAGCGCTCAGTTCACCACACACTTCATTGGGGGCCACAGGTATAAGAAGTCCACGGCATGCTTGATGAGTATCAAGCAACGAGAGGACGAGACATTGAGATCCTACATAACGCGCTTCAATAAGGAAGCGCTATCGATTGACGAGGCCGACGACAAAATACTTGTAGCAGCCTTCACAAATGGGTTGCGGAAGGGTAAGTTTTTGTTCTCCCTATACAAAAATGACCCGAAGACCATGTTGAAAGTACTCTACAGGGCTACTAAGTATATGAATGCTGAGGACGCGCTGCAGGCCCGAGAAGAGAAACCAAGAAAAAGGGAGAGGCAGGTAGATGCACGATAAGATCAAGGGCGAAAGAGGCCGAAAACAGGAGATCGAAGGGACGAGAGGCGTTCTAAACCTCCGGGAGGAAGGTTCACAAGCTTTACCCCGCTAACCACCCCAATAGATCAAGTCCTAATGCAAATCAAGGATGAAGGGGCTCTGACCTTCCCTGGAAAGCTGAAGGGAGATCCTAGCAGGCGTTTTAAAGACAAATACTACCGCTTCCACCGAGATCACGGCCATGACACAGCCGATTGTTACGACTTAAAGTAGCAAATTGAAGCCCTCATAAGAGAAGGGAAATTGCAGAAGTTTGTAAGCAAGGAAAGAACGGATCCACCACCTCAGGAATAGCCCCCTCGACGGGACAATGACCGCCTTAGACCGCCCATTGGCGACATAAGGATGATTGTAGGAGGGACGGCTACCGGGTTATCCAAAAAAGCTCGGAAAACATACCTAAGGATGGTCCAAAATGTCCAACTGACGGGCTCAGTGCCAAAAATGGCACGGAGAGAAATCCCCGTCATCGGGTTCTCCGAAGAAGATGCACGATGTCTTCACCACCCGCACGACGATGCGCTTGTTATCAGTTTGCAAGTGGGGGACTACAACTTGCACCGGGTGTTGGTCGACAATGGGAGCTCGGTGGACATCCTGTACTACCCGGCATTCCAGCAGATGGGAATCAGCAAAGATCAATTGATTCCGACGAATGCCCCACTCTCGGTTTTGGAGGAACGAGGGTGTTTCCCCTCGGCGCGGTCACATTGTCTGTAATGGCTGGTGACTATCCTCAGCAGATCACAAAGGACGTGACATTCCTCGTGGTCGACTGTTCGTCTGCCTACAATACTATCTTAGGGCGACCCACCCTCAATTCATGGAAGGCGGCAACCTCAACGTATCACTTAATGGTCAAGTTCCCTACCGAATACGGGATAGGTGAACTACGTGGGAATCAGGTGGCCGCACGCGAATGCTACATGGCTATGATGGAAATGGATGATCAACTCCAAGCCATGAGCATAGAAGAACATCGAAGTACGATGGAACCCGTCGAGGTGCTTGAAGAAATATCCCTTAACGACTCCAGACCCGACCGAACAACAAAGATTGGGACCCTTGCAAGTCCCGTGATCCGGAAAACACTTGCAGCCTTCCTCAGAGAAAATCGGGACGTATTCGCCTGGAGTCACGAGGACATGCCAGGGATAGACCCTTCAGTTATGGTGCATAAGCTAAATATATCACCCTCCTTTCTACCCGTCAGGCAAAAGAAGCGGGTATTTGCCCCCGAACGGGATCAAGCCATAGTTGAAGAAGTCCGCAAGCTACAGGAGGCAAACTTTATAAGAGAAGTTTATTACCCCGACTGGCTAGCCAACGTAGTGATGGTCAAGAAAGCTAGCGGGAAGTGGAGAATGTGTGTAGACTTCACCGATCTAAACAGAGCGTGCCCCAAAGACAGCTATCCCCTCCCAAGGGTCGACACTTTAGTAGACTCAACAGCTCAACACTAACTATTAAGTTTTATGGACGCTTTCTCCGGTTACAACCAAATCAAGATGCACGAAGACGATCAAGAGAAAACGTCGTTCGTGACAAGCCAAGGCCTCTTCTGTTACAAGGTAATGCTGTTTGGTCTAAAAAATGTGGGCGCAACATACCAGAGGCTTATGAACAAAATGTTCGCACCACAAATCGGAAGAAATGTCCAAGTCTACGTAGATGACATGCTGGTGAAAAGCCGAAGGGAGAAAGATCACTTGGAAGATCTCAGGGAAACATTCGACACTCTTCGCTCTTACAACATGAAGCTGAATCCAGGAAAGTGCGCCCTTGGGGTGACGGCAAGAAAATTCCTAGGGTTCATGGTTTCCCAGAGGGGCATTGAAGCCAATCCAGACAAGATTCGAGCTATAATAGAGATGACACCACCAAAAAATGTGAAGGAAGTACAAAGCCTTAATGGCAACATAGCAGCACTAAATAAGTTCGTTTTGAGGGCGACGGACAAGTGCTTACCCTTCTTTCGTACACTAAAGAGATCTTTCGAATGGACTGCCGAGTGCCAACAAGCGTTCGAAGAATTGAAAACTTACCTCTCTTCCCCCTCATTGCTGAGTCCCTCGTAACCGGGTGAAGAACTTTTTCTCTATCTTGCCATCTCCCCAGCCGTCGTCAGCATCGCCTTGATCAAAGAAGAAGAGGGTGTGCAGAAATCTGTGTACTACACTAGTCGGGCGCTACACGGGGCCGAAGAAAGATATCCGCCCATGGAAAAACTTGCATTTGCGCTAGTTACAGCGGCACGCAAACTAAAGCCATACTTTCAAGCCTACACAATGATCGTCCTAACTGACAAGCCTTTGCGATGGGCAATGAACAACCCTGAAGCTACTGGGCGATTGGCACTATAGGCTATAGAATTAAGTGAGTTTAACATCCAATAACGCCCGCGAACCGCCATTAAAGGACAGGTCGTTGCAGATTTCATAGCTGAGTTCACAAATGGCGAGGACGGGGGGGCAGAAGAATCCCCCCAATGGAGCATACATGTGGACGGATCCTCCAACAGGCAGGCTGGGGGGGCCGGTGTCGTGCTACACTCACCCGAAGGAGACATGGTCGAATGTATGATCTGCCTCGAGTTTCTTACCACCAACAACGAGGCGGAGTACGAAGCTCTAATAGCAGGGCTTGACCTCGCCAAAGCTGCAGGAGCCGAAAGAGTAATCATTCACTACGACTCTCAAGTTGTGGTCAACCAGATAAATGGAGATTATGAGTGTAAAGGCGACAGGATGAAAAAATATTTGGACCAGGCGAGGTGGAGGGTAAACGAGCTGAAGGCCGAAATTACACAGGTCCCTCTAGGAGAAAATGAGCAAGCTGACCGCCTAGCCAAAGCCGCTTCAGCTGAACATATGGCCACCCTTGGTAACGTACTCTCTTTCGTTCAGCTCTCTCCACTTATAAATTCTGTCGATGTACAGGAGCTTGGTTTCGAAAGTAATTGGACTACGCCATTAGTTGCCTACTTGAAGAACGGCGTATTACCGAACAGAAAGGAGGCTACACGAAAGCTGAAGGTCCAAGCAATAAGGTTCGTCCTGATAAAAGAAGTCTTGTACAAAAGAGGCTTCTCCCGCCCCTACCTACAATGCTTAGGTCCTGAAGAAGCAGACTACGTCATGAGGGAAGTGCACGAAGGAATCTGTGGAAACCATTCAGGGTCAAGGTCATTAACATACAAGTTGGTACGAACGGGGTACTTTTGGCCAACTATGCAGAAGGATGCCGAGGCCTATGTAAAGAGATGCGACAAGTGCCAAAAGTTCAGCAATATCGTCAGACAACCACCTGAAGAACTTACCCCGATGACGGCGCCGTGGCTGTTCGCTCAATGGGGATTGGACATCATGGGACCGTTTCCGACGGCAATACGACAACTGAAGTTTCTAATAGTAAGCATCGACTACTTTACGAAATGGGTAGAAGCTAAAGCCTTGGCCACCATTACGGAGAAGAACGTACGCAATTTCGTTTGGAAATGCATCATATGCAGATTTGGCATCCTTAGAGTCTTAATCTCTGACAACGGGAAGCAATTCGACAACGATGCCTTCCGGGACTTCTGCTCGCAATTAGGGATACGGAACCACTACTCCTCCCCCGCCCACCCACAAGCTAACGGACAGGTCGAAGTCACGAGCCGATCCTTGCTGAAGATTATCAAGACTCGGCTCAAGGGGGCAAAAGGTATATGGGCTGAATAGTTGCTGAGCATACTTTGGGCCTACAGGACAACGACAAGGACAACAACACGGGAAACTCCATTCCGGCTAACATACGGGAGCGAGGCTGTCATCCCAGCCGAAGTCGGCCTCACAAGCTACAGGGTGCACAACCATGACGAAGGGAAAAATGACGAAGCCATACGTTTACAGCTCGATCTAGTGGACGAAGTCAGGACAGCGGCAGAGCAAAGGCTCGCACAATACCAGGACTACATGGCCAAGCACTACAACTCCCGGGTCAGGCACAAAGACTTTCAGATTGGAGACCTCGTTCTAAGGAAAGTCATGGGAGCAGCGAGAGACCCCACCCAAGGAAAACTCGGCCCGAATTGGGAAGGACCTTACCGGGTCACGGCGTGGCAGAGGAAGGGCACCTATCATCTGGAAACACTGGATGGACGGAAGCTACCGCATCCTTGGAATGCTGAGCACTTGCGAAAGTACTACCAGTAGAGGCGATGACTTGAAGAACAACACCTATCTTTTTATTCTTAGATTTACTGTTTACTTTTAAGTATCGACTACAATAAGCCCAATGGGCATGTTTCTTATTTTGGTTTTGCTACAATATGTTTTTAAGCCCAAGGGGGCACGTACCTTTCTACGAATGCATGATTTTTATTCAGACTCAACTATGTTTCCCTACATGCTAAAAGTCTTAAGTCCGCAATATAGACAACCCCAAGAGGGTTAAAAATTTTATGAAGTCCATAATATGGACGGACTTAGTCCACAAGGTGGACGGGTATCCCCAGGAGGGATAAGATCCTAAGTCTGCAATGTAGACGGACAACCCTAAGAGGGTTAAAAATGTTGTAAAGTCCATAAAGTGGACGGACAATGTCCACAAAGCAGACGGATCTCCCCAGGAGCGATAACATCCTAAGTCCGCAATGTAGACGGACAACCCCAAGAGGGTTAAAAATGTTAGTCCATAAAGTGGACGAACGATGCCCACAAAGTGGACGGATCTCCCTAGGAGGAATAAGATCCTAAGTCCGCAATGTAGACGGACAACCCCAAGAGGGTTAAAAATGTTATAAAGTCCATAAAGTGGATAGACAATGCCCACAAAGTGGACGGATCATCCCAAGAGGATGAAAATCCCAAGTCCTATGGTGGACGGATAAAACCTTGTCCACATGACGGACGGATCATCCCAAGAGGATGAAATTCCTAAGTCCTATGGTGGATGGATAAAAACTAATCCACATGACGGACGGATCATCCCAAGAGGATGAAAATCCTAAGTCCTATGGTAAATGGATAAAACCTAACCCACACGATGGACAGATCATCCCAAGAGAATGAAAAATCTTAGTCATTTGGTGGACGGATAAAGACTTAGTCCACATAATGGACGGATCACCCAAAAGGCTTAAATGCAATCCACAAAAAAGACGGATAAAAACCCTTGAGGGTCAAACAAAATCCAGAGTGAACGGGTATGTTCCACAAAAAAAAAAAAAAAAAAAAAAAAACACAGGGCAAATTATAGAAAGAGAATTGAACGGATTAAAAATACCAAAGTAAAAAGTAATGTTTACATGAAAATCACGACGGATTGTTTTTAACATACTATTACAAAAAGTTACTAATAATAATGTTGATATAATTAAGCTACATCCGCGACAGGGTTTTCCTTCTCTTCACTGCGACGGGCCTCGCCATCCTTCGGATCACTTTCAGCTTGCTGATCAACCTCAGCAGTGACGGGTGGGTTCTCATCGAAGAGCTCATTGGTATCCTCAGAATGGCCTGGACGGGTGGAGGTAAGTTCTTGGGCGTTAACATTAACGGACGACAAATCGAAGTCTGGATCTAATGCCTTCACCTGATGGATAGCCTCGTCAAAACCGTCATTGTAAGAATCTCCAAGCTCTGACAATAGGGCATCGGAATCACGGTATTCTTGGATAGCAGTTTCCTTTGCCAGACGGAGTTCTTTCTCTTTATCTTGAAGGATTTTCCTCAGCTCCTCCGTCAACCTGTAGAACTCCTCTCTCTTCGTCTCAACTAATTTAAACTTCTTTTCCTGGATGACCTTCCATGCCTTTAGCTCGGCAAGCTCTTCCTCTGTCATCTTGGCTTTCTCCCTTATACGGCTAAGGGTCGTCTCATGATTGAGACACCGTCCCATAAGGCCCTTCACCATAACCATAGTCTGAAATGTGGAATAATTCAAAAATCACAAGTAGTAGTAAGACGGAAAAAGAATAAACGAATATGACTCGGACGAAGCTTACCTGAGCTATGCTAAATAAACTTGTCTCACCCATGGCCTCCGTCGAGTGATTGCCCAGGTCTTCGTAATCCTCGGAGGTGAGAATGGAGGATAGCTTTTCCAAAGCATAACTGGTGTCGTCCCGGAGAAGGGGAGGTGGCTTCTTAAGGCTGGAGGACGGACCTTTCATTAGCCCCTTACCAACCCCATGCTTAGGTGGGGTGGCCGTCTTGGCCCCTTCAGCCATAAGCCCCACGACGGGCTCCAAAGGTACCTTAGGCTTTTTGGGGAGATGGTCTCCCTTGGACGGTTGCTTTCTCTTCGTAAAGACCGTCGCCTCCTTCGGATCTAAAACATTGGCCGTCCTATTTTTTGCGGCGTTAGTCCGAATAAGTGCCATTCTCTTGGCAATATCCATCTCTGTAAATATGAACGGATAAAGTCAGCTTCATAAAACAGAACATATTATTCTAGTAAGAAGTGAAATGACAGACATACGCTGACGGATCCTTTTTTTGTATTTGATTGCTTGTGGTGAAGGTACAAGTTCGTCACAGTACCAACAGATTGTATCAAGGTTGACCAATTTCGCCCAAGTCCTTTCCTCTGGCGTAGTCTTGTTGAAAATTCTTTCAAGAAAACTAAACTCCTCTATGCTAACCTGTGGGCGCCGTCGGACTGCAAAAAAAGAGGACGGTTAGAAAAGTTTTGAAATAAACTGAACGGTTAAAAAAGGGTTCCCTACACACTAGGACGAACACATACCATTCTCAGATAGTATGCCCTATGTTGTATCGACGGGCATGTGATCTGTCTCTCCTAGACGGCACATCCATCCATCACCCTCTAAGAAAAAGTAACGACTCTTCCAGTCTCTGTTGGAGTCTGGGGTTTCATATATTACCTTTAGCAACGAACTTCTAGGTACAAAACTGTATATACCCCTAGATTTATCGATCTCATTTGGACGGTAGCAGTGTAAAAACTCTCGCACCGTCAACCTCCTAGCCCCGTCTAACCAAGCCCCGTACAGAATCTCCATTGCTATGAAGACTCTCCAAGCATTGGGGGATATTTGGTTGACGGACAGACCTAAATACTTTAGCAGCTCACGATGAAGGGAGCTCAGTGGGAATCTGAGTCCAGCCTTCAACATTTGCTCATATACTCCAACACCTTCTACCCCCTCATAGTAACATTTCTCCGATTTATAAGGCAGACGGATTGGAATATGATCTGGAATCTGATAGTTATCCCTAAAAGTTTTGAAGTGGCTTTCCTTAATGGTAGATGTAAAATTGTTAACCGTCCACTCTGGAAGCATGATAAACTCCCTTGGTACATCAGCCCCTACGACGGGTCCTAATTGTTCTTCGTTATCATCAAATTCTACTTGATTAGCCAATTCCATATCCTCATTTGTTGAGGACAGAGAAGAGGCAGACGGACTCCTATTGTCGCTGGGATTGCCTAGGTCTTTATGACCTGACAGGTACACCTCCTCATAGTCCGCCCCGTCACGGACAAACGATTGGTTACTTGACGCACTAGACATTGCCTAACTTAGGACTAACGACTCTATAGAAAAGGTGACGGATATATGGAGAGGTATAAAAAATCTGACGGAAGAACGAAATGGCAAATAGTACTTACCGGTCAGTATAATGTGAGCAGAGAAAATTTGATGGTGACGGATGCGAATAACTAGTCAATGAAGTCTGACAAGGATGACGGATTGCGCTCTGATCAAAGTATTTCTTAGCGAAAGTGGGAAATGAGAGGTGAAGGCTTGATATTTATAAAGAGATTACACGGGAGACGAGGCGACTCCTCGATCCAAGACAACGACCAATAGCACAGTGACGTGTGTCACAATATTAGATTGAAATTATGCCAGTGTGGAAACCGATGACCCACGAAAATCTTACCCGTCATACCTCTTACCCGTCTTTGATTTTTGACCGTCATGACTTAGCCATCTATTGGCACCCCGTGAACCCTATAAATTCTAACGGACTCACGGTGTGAGGGGGCAACTGAAGAGGGAAAAATCTACATGTGTGTGTCTGACGGACTGTATTCCTGACGGGCCAAAATCCTGACAGGCCATCTCTTGTGGGCCGAGTTTGGGTGGGCCAATTAAGTCGTAAAGCCCATAAATGGAATTTCAGCACCAATAAAATTCTATAAGATGCGCTCATTAATGAGTTCTCTCTGCAAGGAAAAACCTTGTCCATCAAGTCTAGGATTCTATAAAGAAGAGTCCTATAAGGAAAGGATTCCGCAATCTGCGCCCATAAGGATTCCTATATGGAAAAGACTTCTACTTCAAGAAAGAGAGGTCAACCCTCTACTACTATAAAAGCCCCAATACCCTCACAAATCGAGGTACGCATAATCAACCCCTCTCTAGCACTCTAGAGTTGAAAGAAGTTCTAACTTGACCTTCAGAGGGTATTTGGCCGGCACCACACCGGTGCTCTCTGTTAGGTCTTCTCCTTTTTGTTGTGCAGGTGTCGTTTCGAGCGTACAAGCATTGTGCAACTCACTGGTGAGATTTTCGGCATCATCAGTATAAATGATAAAGTATGATAAAGTAGGATTTGAAAAGGTAAAATAGAATAATTTGAAGAAACCTGATGCAAATGATCTTATACTATTTCCAAGTTTGGTATTCTGAAAAAAAAAAAAAATGATTAAATTGTGAGCACTTTGTCAGTATTGTGAGGCTGTGAGCGTTCATATTGTGAATTACGATTTACGAATGAGAGAGACATGTTAAGAACTTTTTATCTTTCCATGGAAAAGATAGAAAGTCTATTATGAGCATTGATTGTGATTATGAAGGACCCACATGAGCTATCTAACCATACCAACTACACGCAGTAACTCAATATGCAAAAGGTAGAGAAACACGTACATTGGTAGGCCGTCTCTTTGGTCCTCAGTCCGCGAAAATAGCAGAAAAGAGACATGTTATGCCCGACTAATAAACCCTCCCCAAAAAAAAAAAAAATTTCTTTTCGTCTTAACATGTTATGCTTGAAAGTTACGTATTTCTTCTTAAAAAAAAAAAGTAAGTAAAAAAAAGTGAGGGATTAACGTGCTTGTATTTACAAAAATCACAATAAAAAAGTCACACTTATCCTGTTAAGAAAATTTGATTATTGTGACTTTTTGTTTTTTAATATGATTTTTGAATAACCCAACCCTACCCAATCTTTTCATTTAAAAAAAAAAAAAAAAAAAAGCTAGACCCAAATTATAACCTTCTATGAATTTTGTTTCCTATAAAATATAAACCAAAGCTCAAACCTCCAAAGCAATTCGAATTTGAAGGACTCACATATTGAATTTTGTTCGAGCCCTTTTACCAAATCTCCACGGTTGTCCGATTTCCCCACGGTTATGCATTGATTACTCAATGATAAAATAATGCTTGAAACACGTATATAAACCAAAGCTCAAACCCTCTATGATTTTTTTTTAGGTAATAGATAGAACCCTCTATGAATTTTGAAAGCGACATGTTATGTGCGATTAATAAAAATTATTTTTGCCAATTTATTTTACTATTTAGCTTATTTTTGCTATTATTTATGGGTTTCATTGCACTTTTTAATACTATTCATAGGTACTACCGTACTATTTCAACTAATTTTTACTTTTATTTACAATATTTTCAACAAAAAAATTTCAGTTTTAGCAAAATAACTGAACCTCAAACGGATCCTAACTTTGGATAACTCAACCAAATAAAACAAGCTAAGTATCATCGTTCATGTTGTAGCTCTTGTTCACAAAAATCACAATAAAAAAGTTACACTTAATATTATTGTGACTTTTTGTTTTTTAATTTGATTTTTGAAGAACTCAACTCTACCCAATCTTTTCATTAAAAAAAAAAAAAAAAACTCTAGCTACCTAAATTATAACCTTCTATGACCTTTATGTACTTTTCAATTGCGATCTCTTTTTCCACAACCGCCTTCTACTCTTCTTTTATTTTATATATATATATATATATATATGGAAATGTTAACATCAAACATGTGCCCACAATTTAATTGCAGAATATGAGATTAAAAAACTTAACCATCAAACATAAATATCAACATCAATACGAGAGTAATTCTGTGAAGCCTATATAGTGTCATTAAAAGAAGTTTCAACACCCACAAAAGTTTGGTCTAAAAAAAAAAACACCCACAAAAGATTCAACGCATTCATTGTTCTTTCTTTGCTTCTTTTTCCTGTGTCCGAGTGTATTGGTTCTGTATTTGCTGTCTTGCTCTTACAGGCCAAACAGTGACAAAAGTCGGTTATAAAAGGACGCTTGAAGGCTTCAGAACAATCCACTAATTCCCTCAACCAAATTCCAAAATTTCTAAAAAATTAAAGATAAATAACTATGTCATCAATAAACTGTTTAAAATGCAAGTTTTTGTAATTTAAAATTATGCATAAAATATAAACTTATAGATCATATAATAAATAATATTCGATTGACACAAAATTTGACATATGTATTAAGAGTGTAAAGAACATGCAATTTAATGGTTAGATTTTCAAAATATATAATAATGTATATTTTATTGAGTAAAGTTGTAATCTTAAGTTACACCCAATTTTACAGCTAAACTTTATCCTTTAGATTTTCATGATTTTTATTTATTTATTATTATTATTTTTTTATCTCTACCCCTGAACCCATTGTACTCTATATGCAATCAAGATTCTCACCGGGCCATGAAGCAATATATATTTTCAAATTTGACCATCATGTCCCAAATACCATGTTTCTTTTCATAATTGTATTTTGTTTGAATATTAATCCATATATTCATATATAGAATTTAAGAATTTGATTTTTTTTTTCTTTTTTTGGGTGACAAAAAATTAGTTATTTTTGTATAACTTGTAAAATGAGAGCTCAATAATCAATAAAATTAGTAACTAAAATGAGCTACTCTTGTTTACCTTGTATAATGAGAACTCAATAATTAATATTGTGTTAAAATATATCATTATAAGCTTATATTTTTTATTATGAATATTTTGTATAACATTTTTTTTTTTGTATTTTTTTAAATTCATCAATCAAATTTTGAATTTTTTTTTTAATAAAGTAGTATTAAGCTTTATTTTAATTTAATTGGGTCTGCAGTTAAACTAAATATCCACTAATTGAACCAAGACCCAAAGCCTGAAATTAGATCTATACCCCCACAAGAGGGGATGGATTAGCATTGGACCACATATATGTGGACAAACTAAAAAAATCATCACCAGGCTCATCCTAATAAAAATGGGTTCTTGACAATCTTGGTTCAATGGCTCAACTAAATTAACTAACTAATTTCCCTTTTTGGTATCAAAAAAAAAAAACACAGCAGCAAAAAACTCAAAGGCTTTCATATTTCTCTTAATTCCAAGAAACCTACAGGAAACACAAACTCTCTGTAACCATTTCTTTCTTCCAAGCCTAAGGTCCTGCATTTCAACAAATATAAATAAAATTTAAGGATAATAGTGCTTGGCATAAAAAAAAATGTGCCCACAATTTAATTGCAGAATATGAGGTTAAAAAACTTACCATCAAACATAAATATCAACATCAATACGAGAGTTCGGTGAAGCCTATATAGCACACCCACATTAAAAGAAGTTTCAACACCCTCAAAAGTTTCAACGCATTCCGGGCTCTTTCTGTGCCTCTTTTTTCTGTCCGTGTGTATTGGTTATGTATTTGCTGTCTTGCTCTTGCAGGTCAAACAGTGACAAAATTCGATTATAAAAGGACGCTCGAAGGCTTCAGAACAATCCACTACCAACTTCGAAGTTGAACAAGTATCACAACCCCCCAATTCCTTGCTACTTAAGGCCAATTTAGGCAGTACAAACATTCTACTAACTCTCTCACCCCAATTAAATCCCACTCTTTTTTTTTTCTTTCTTTCATATCACCAAACACCCTATACCTGCTTGTGTTATAAAAAAAAGTCCAATTCCTGTGGAAGCAATTCAGACCAACCAAACCTAATTCCCTCAACCAAATTCCAAGTGCCCGACATGCGCACCCCTTTGATCCAATTCAGAACAATAGAATTAGCCTAATGTGGAGCTTTTATATAGCTTTCTATCTTTTTTCTTTTCTCAACGTACCTAACTTCAAAGCCTTATTAATCACTGAAGCCATGAAGCCTATGAGTTCTGCCTCTGAAATTACAGCAAAAGAACCTATCTTCTATAATTTTATGCCTAATCCAGCCAATAAACAACTCCAAGTCAGTCAAGGAAACGTGTTTGCAACTATCAGCCATCATGAATCTGGAAGGGTTTCAACAGAATTGAAGTTGGGTTATGGTTCTTGCATCACCACAAAGAAAAAATCAAGCGAAAACTTAGCCAATTTCTCTCTGTCAGCAGAGACAGCTCGCGCAATCAAAAGAATAAAACTTGAAGAAGGAGAAGGGCCTAACGGTGTATCAGTGGAGTTGAAGATTGGCCCATTTGATCCTTGGGTTATCAAGAAGAGGATCGCGTTTAGTGATATTAACAGCGAAAAGTCCAGGCTCTTGTTACCAAAAGACTTGGTTAAGAAGCGTATTTTGCCACAATGGGACGAAAGACGCATTAAGAATGGGGTTCAAGTTTCTGTTTGGGATTTTGATACCAACTCCGAACATCAATTGCTGTTCAAACAGTGGCCAAGTAATGGCAGTTATGTCCTCATCGAAAACTGGATTATGGGATTTGTGAGGAGGAGGGGCCTGAAGGAAGCTGATGAGATTGGACTTTACTGGGATCAAAGCAATTCAAGATTCAGTTTTCGCCTTCTCAAGCTGGCTTCGAGCAATTAGTCCTCCACTGTCTGTCAGGAGCGTCCACTCCTATGCATATTGTCTAATACATCGGGTGTGGAAGAGGAAACACTGTTTACTTTTAAGCTAATCTTTTTTCTTTTCTTTTTTTCTTTTTTTAATATATATAAACTTTATGTTCTTCTGCCAAAGGCCTTCTAGGTACTCTCCATGCACAGCATTGGAATGGTGCTTTATTGGCATCTTCACATGCATAAATTGTTTGGGAGTACGAGGAGAAAAGAATTCGAGCTGCGGGGACTTTTAAGCTATTTTTTTTTTAATATATATAAACTTTATGTTCTTCTATCAAAGGCCTTGTAGGTACTCCCCTTGCACTACATTGGAATCGTGTGTTATTGGCACCTCTACATATATGAAGTGCTTAGAAAGAGGAAGAAAATGGTTCGAGTTGCAGGATTAGCAACATATTGTAATTATCCAAAAAAAACCTTTACGTATTACTTGCTTTTCTCATGTACCTCTCTTCTTCTCATATGATCCTTTTCATCATAAGCTTCCTAGGAAACGCTGGATTTGAAATTTTATACAAATTGATTTAAGTTTTATAGATTTGACATTATCTACGAAACGGAGAATTAAAAGAAGGAATGGGAATTTTTTTTCTTACTGTATGTTTAGTGAATTGAAACATTTATTCATATTATTTTAAGGTGAAATCTGCTCCTAGAAAGTGTCATTAATAATTATTTTAAAAGGTGCCTAGAGTTGCTTGTAGTTGTTGGCATCGTTGCAATTAATGACGCAATCTAGCTTCTTGGCATTGATTGTTAAACTATTGTTGTTCATTAAATTATGTCCAAGCCTTTAGGAAATCACCAAGTTTGAGAAGTGTATGCTAGAATTAGATTTTTTTTTGAAGCCATGCTAGAATTAGATATATATATATATATATATATTTTTGGAGAAACGCTAGATTTAAATTTTGATAACTATGAAAAGGAGAGACTTTCAAGATCAGATAACATATTTTAATTAATATCTTGCCTTACGAATAAAAAACACATGCTATCCTGGGAACCACGTAATTCACACACTTTTTGCTATATGTGTGATGAAGACGTGGCAAAATGGGTGGGTCGGGTCAGGTCAATCGGATCACTAGTAAAAACGGGTTATTTTTAAACGGGTTAATTGTGTTGCGAGTCGGGTTAACCCGTTATTTATTTATTAATTTTTACAAAAACAAATCAATGACAATCTATTTAGAGAGAATGAATAAAATCAGTTAAGCAAATGAATTGCACTTAATGCCATTTGTTAATATCCTTCAAATTCTGACAGTTTTGACTTTTGAGCATGAAAAAAATTATTTATAACTATAAATTTATGATGGAAAAAGTCTTCAATGTTAATAGTTCACTGTCAAAATGCATATGTTTGTTTTCAGATCTATCTCTTTTTTAAGTTGTAAACTTGTAATTATATGCATTTTGACAGTGAATTATTGACATTGAAGACTTTTTCCATTATGAATTTATAACTATAAATAATTTTTGTCATGCTCAAAAGTCAAAATTGTCAGAATTGGAAGGACATTAACAAGTGGTATTAAGTGCAATTCATTTACTTAACTGATTTTATTCATTCTCTCTAAACAAGTTGTCATTTATTCATACTTACAAATTGTAGCTCAAGTTAGCCAATTTCGTCAGCATCTTCATTTACAATATAATATTTTAATATAACTTAATGTACCATAAAAGCAAATCAATAAAGAATTAAAATTGTATAATTATGACTATAAAAAAAATTAAATTACCTTCAAATCCTAGTACTGTCTGGACCATGGATGTGGCTTGCGACTTGTGTTGTGTTGTCATGGTTTTGCTTCACTCTTTTATGTTTGTATTGTGACTCACAATTTTGGCTTTGGACTCCAGCTAAGCTAGTGCTGCTAGTAAATTGAATTAGATTTTTGGCATAAATGCACTTTTAGTCCCTACATTTTGATTTTTTTCCATTGTAGTCCCTACATTTTAATTTTACCACTTTTAGTCCTTAAACTAATTAACGCGTGTTATTTTCGTCCTTTTCGTTAGTCAATCGACAGAAATAGCTGAGGTGGCAGCCGAAGAAATTAAAAAATTATAAAAATGCCACATCACCATGACATGTAAGCATATAAATTTAAAAAATTAATTTATTAATTTAAACAAAATTAAAAAACATTAAAACATTAAAAAAAAAAAACATAATTTATGAAACTCAGATCGGTGAAATTGTTGTTGTCAAGGTAGAGTTTTTGAAGAGACATGAGGTTGGCAAAGGAGGAGAGAGGTCCAGAGAGAGAGTTGCCCTGGAAAGAGAGAGTGGTGAGTTGGGTGAAAGTATCGAGATTGGAAGGAAGAGTGCCTGTGAGATTATGAGAAGCTAAGTAGATGATGGTGACACGATTGCTTTCATCGCATCGAACGTAATCCCTCTCACAACTATCTGTGGTGGCGGACCAGCTGCTTGGGGCGGTGTCGAAGGAGGCTAGGAGCTTGGCCATGACTACGACGTCATCGGCATATGAAAGAGTTAGAAAGGAGAAAATGAAACTCAGATCTGATCGGCATCTCCCTCTTGTGTTGTTGTGAAACTCAAATTGGTGGTGGTGGCTGTGGTTTCCTTCCTCACCATTCACCGCCACCAACCACCATCAAGGTAGCCTCCTTGATCTCTCCCTCTATCTCTTCTTTTCTTGGACTCACCCACTCGATGCCTCTTTCTTTGATCCGTGATGGTGTAGGGGGTTTGGGTTGTTCAATGGTTCAAAATATGTTTGAGTTGTGGTTGAAATTTGATTGTAGGATTTGGTGGTGATGGATCTGGTAGTGGGGGTGCTGGAGGTCATTTGAGTTTGGTGCTGGTGGATATGGGTTAGTGTGGCGGATTGTAGGGGTCTTCATTGGGTTTGATGGTTTAGGTATTGATTTTTGTGGAAGAACACAGCACCCATTTTTTATTTAATTTACAATTGAATTTTAGTGGAAGAATGTATACAAATTTTGGAATAGAAATTCTTTGAGTACTGTTCTTGTTATCTGGGTTTGTGTTGTTATGATCTGGGTTCATGTTCCTGTGTTCTTGTGATCTTGGTTCATGTACTTGTGTTCATTTGATCTGGGTTCATGTTATTTTTATGTTTTAAATTTTTTTTTTTATGTTTTTTTAATTTTGTTAAAATTAATAAATTAATTTTTGAAATTTATATGCTTACGTGTCATGGGTGATGTGGCATTTTTATAATATTTTAATTTCTTCGGCTGCCACCTCAGCTATTTTCGTCGGTTGACTGACGAAAAGGACGAAAATAACATGCGTTAATTGGTTTAGAGACTAAAAGTGATAAAATTAAAATGTAGGGACTAAAATGGAAAAAAGTCAAACTATAGGGACTAAAAGTGCATTTACGCCTAGATTTTTTTTTTTTTTTTTTTTTTTTAAGTTGTGTTGTCTATAAGTCCTCTCATGTCATGTCTTTGTGGTCTATGGAGGGAGGCAGAGCTGAAGCTTTTAGCTTTATTGGTTTGGTCATTTGTGATTCGTGAGTGAAGCCCTCAAAAAACCAAATAGGCAAATTGCATGTAAAAAGTAAAAAGTTATTGTTTTTGTGTTCTTGTAATTTAATGATTTATTGACTATTAACTATTGCCTATTGGTTTGGCTACACAGTCTCGGTGCTTTGTGCTTTGTGCACTTAATATCAAGACGTAGTTTAAAAAAAAAAAATTTGCGAATTTTTTTAACGGGTCGAGTCGAGTTGGGTCACAGGTCAACCCGTTTTTGCTTTAGGTCAAAAAAATCGAGTTCGGTTCAGGTATTTTTTGAGTCAGAAAATTGTGATTGGGGCTTTTGTTTGCACATTCATCGCCACACACTCCATGGCTGTATACATGGTACAAGGATCTTTTAAATTAAATTCAAGTTTTGCTGTTAGGATTTTGTCTAATTTTATGGTTAATTCAAGGTTGTTTAACTAGCATAGTTAAATTAAAAGCTGGAATATCTCTAAAGTTCAAACCACTTCTCTCCTTCCAAGTACAAATTTTTTTTCAATTGATCAAATAGATTTTCTGTTTATCTTTTAATTGACCCATTAATATTTTGCCACTATTGGATTAATAGCATCACATAAAATCCTTGGGATTTTGAATTTCTCATAGAGTAGGTGGAAATAGTAATTAATAAATAATTTTGTGTCGGCGTGGAAAAAAAAATTAAACCGGGTCCGATTGGTCGAGAAATTATAAGGTCCATATGGTGGACAAGTGACGTAGTCTACTATTCTATTAAAAAACTCACACTTGTTTAAAATTACTAAGTTAGAAAATTTTTTTTAAAAAAAATTAATTATTGACTCAGTAATTTTAAACAAGTAAAAATATTTTGGTGGTATAATAAACAAATAAAATGGTCTACAAGATTGTATAATTTCTCCGATTGGTCCTACTTTTTTCCAAGACAGTTTTAATAAGAACCAACCAGTAAGCTTAGCCTATGCCTTAAAAAGACGACGTTGTAATTGGATCTTTGACCTCAATGTTAACGGTATGCGTCATTCAATCCCAATGAAATCGGGCTCACATGTGGCAGCGATCTGATGACAGTTAAAAAAACTAATGAATGGACGTGTATCAAACCTTATCCGTCGTTTAAGTATGACCCACTATAACAAAATAAAAAAAAATAAAAATAGGCCATTAGAGAGATGCTACGTCTACAACAATTTTACAACATTTTTACAACAAATCACAGGTGGTTAGTTGTTATTGGTTCAAATTTGAAACTAACACTAAGATTACTTTTTTGCCCCAACAATAACAACCAATAATAACCTGCCACTTAAGAAATGTTGTAAAAATGTTGTAGAAATGTTGTAGACATAGCATTTCTCTTAAAAGTATTAGCATTAGAAAATTTTAATTCTATTTTATTTTATCATTTTAAAAAGTCACTTTATCATTATAACATACCATTTTACTATACTTTCAGCATTTCAAACTTCTATATTCCTATTCTATACATTAAAATAATATATTTACGTAATAAAATAATATATCCTAAAATTATATCTTTTCTCTCCCTTACGTAATAAAATAATATATCCTAAAATTATATCTTTTCTCTCCCATCTCTCTCTTTTCTACAATTTTCAGCTCTCTTCTATCTGCAACTTCTGTCGGAGATGAACGAGGTGGTGAAATAAAACCCAAAACTTCCGGCGCCTTCATTTCTGGAGCCTTCATTTTCGGCAAGCCTTCAAGAAAAAAACGCATCAATCGAACAAAATCCAACAATAACCCATCAACTCAAACACCCAAAACTTCATAGATCAACCAAAAACGCATCAATCAACAAAACCCACAAACAAAAAATCCTAAATTTCACACGTCGATCTGGACCCAAAAACCCAGAAATCGCCACCATACCACGCCGATCTCGACTTCCCCAGTCTCACCTCCACGCCGAACCCACGACCCATGCCAGAATAGCCCACTGTGAGAGAGAGATGTGATGAGAGAGAGAGCAGATAGAGAAACAGAGAACAGAGAATGAAGAGAGAGAAGAGAACTTTACCAGATGAGAGAGATGAGAGAGAAATTACAGGGGAAATGAAATCATAAAATATATTATTTTTGATACAGTACTTGCTACAATGCAATTCTATGTTTAGAATTGCACTGTAGCAATATTGCAAAAAAATTTGCAATAGTGCTGTTTACAATTCTCTGATGCAGATGGTTTTGGGGCTTAAAATGCTAAATTTCCCTTAGATTTGGCATTAGCATTCCAACCCCCAAAAGGATAAAGTCATTGTATCAAGCAACAACTTCTTATTTCACTATGCTAGAATGACTGGCATACAGTTTAAGCTTTATGAGTGAGGTTAGCCTATTATATTCAATTCATAAATTCCTAATCCAAAAATTACTGTGCCAAATTCCTAGTTGCAAAACCATTTTTTTTTTTTTTTGAGAAATAAATCCTAGTTGCAAAACTAAGAAACCAAAATAGGGTGGAAACAAACCAAACAAAATTTTTGTTCAAAATGGATATGCATATAGTATAATGACCATGGTTGCTATTGCACTATTATAGCAATCAACCATATATAGAGTCTCAAATCTGTAAACTTTTGGTGTCTCGTTGTAGAACCAATTGTATTGAGGAGTGGAAAAACCTTTAGAAAGGAAAAAGAAATAAAAATTAACATGACAGGAAGTGATTATTTAAATCAATTGTGAAAGCACTAATATAGACTAAAAGCTTATTAGAATTTTCTGATAAAAATATATACATGAACAAGACATATATACGAGACATCTTAATTGACATGCACTCTAATAACAAAGTTCTTATGATCTAAACCATATGCCATAATTCATTTAGGACACTTAACATCATGACATTTTTCCAAACTGCTATCATACGCTTTGCTTCATCTACTCACATGTAGTATGCCATTTAATTAAAGACAAGAAAGGCAAAGAATGCTTTTTGAGTGTACGCTTAAAAAGTGTCATGGTTCAAATTATTTTATGAATATCAAATTAAAGGTTAAGATTATTTAGTTTCTATCACTCTATGATGGCATAGTTTTCATATTTCTTCAGTGACAGCTATTGGAATTTGTGCCCTAGAATCTTATTGTATGATGCTATGTATTGTATTATGTATGACATGATGTATGACATGATGTATGACTTAATATTGTAATTGTGGGGCCAGTAGCCCAAAAAATTGGTGGAGTCTATAGAAGGTGGGCTTGCAGCCCAACGGCCCAGTCCGAGAACACTCATCCGTTCGAGGATGCTCCTCTATCCGAGGATAGGATTCGTTCCTCAAACCAGCCTGCGATGTTGATGTAACTATTTTAATTGTCAAGGAGCTTTGCGGAGTTACATGCAAACCAAACTAATGAATATTGATCAAAGGAGGAACCGGAAAAGACAACAAATATCTTCTAAAAGCTGCTGCCCCCCGCATTAAATACTTCCTACCTAACTCTCTGGCCGCATTAATGTGGAGGTGATACCTGAACAGTAATTAAGCAGCTTTATAACCACTAAGCGGAGGATCCGGGAAGGTCGGATGGGACAGAAGGAAATCCTCAGAAGGGAGCGTACACGTGTACGGTGAAAGCAAGACGGAGCAGTTAGTATATAAAGCGAAATCAGAATACATGGAGGGGAGGATTTTTGATCTTGAGGAGTTGGACAAAAAGAAAAACTCTTTCTACTACGCCATAACTACGTCTTTTTCTACTTACCAGAACTAGCTCTTATATCCATACTCTACAAATTTTTATTGTGAAGGGTTCATTACAAATTGAGTCCCTACAGTAATTAATAAAGTTGTTTTATTATTATCTGAAATAATAGTAACATGAATATTTAGACATTATCATATAGTCCATGAGATGCATAGTATGTGATTTATGTGATTTAGTCACAGAAAATATAAGTCACAAGTTCTTTGTAAACTCAAAATTTAGTTCGTATTCGGTGATGAAATTGGGCATTTCATTTGCGAATACTATAACATATTAACTAAGATGATTTGTTTTGATTATAAAAGTGGTGACTTTTAGTTAATATGTTGATATGTTTTAAGAGTAAAGACATATTGAACTGGATTGCTGTGAGATTTATTATTCTCCTAATGACTGTCAATTGAATAATAAATCTCACGACTTGTATTTGCATGAACTCTTAATCCTGAGAGACTAATGGACCTGATAATGAAATGTAGGTTGTTTTGATATATCAGGAGTGAGATCTAAAGTAACGGTCAAAATCTCAGTATGTTGGGTAGCCACATTTAGTGTTGATGGAACGTATATTCTCAAGATGGAATTTATAGTCTCTTAACGAAGATACAAAATATTCCCTTGAGATATAAGTTTAATGGGTTTGTTATTCAGAGAGTTAGGCCTAACTAATTTGGTAAGAAATTACTAAAGTATATATTTATGAAATTGAATTTCATAAATATAAGATGAATAATTTAAAAGGATTAAATCAGGTATTCAAGGATTAAGATGTAGTAATCTACAAAGTGGCAATCTTCATTCATGACTTTGTATTACTATGAATATTTTATGAAGGGGTTGCATGTACAATAAAGTCTTGGGATATAATTTATTAATAAAGCCTAGAGTGCAATCATATTTTTATAGTGGTATTAAATATAATTAATGGTAACTTTGGACTTGTCAAGAGTTGACAGAAAAGCCCAAGGCCCATTGGAGCTAGTGTCTTATTTGTTCGCTTTTGGTCTTACTTCAAGCCACATATTAAAGTCCAATTGAAAATGCCCAAAAGGCTGATCCAATTAGATAATTAGTTACTAGGAGAGAAACATACAGAATTTTGTAACAATTACATGTGCATAAAACGTTTTGTATGTGAGTGTTGGACACTCTCATTCTCTCTAGAACAAACACATATAACTGATTGAGAGACCACACATTTTGGACGTTAGTGGAATTGAAGTGAAGATTGAAAGTGTTCTCGAGAACTTCTGATCTTTGTTTTGAAATTCACTACACCAAGGTACACTCTCTTGTTCTATATTCTAAAATTTACATAGTACATGTTATCAATTGTGAATGAAGTAGATCCGTTAATTTTTTCTGCTGTGCACACTTACTTTTCCAATAACAGCAGCTTTCATGTTTCATGTTTTCTTTGCATGGACCATGAGTGCAGAGTTCATGAAACCTAGGCTGTAACATTACTTACACTAGATGATTCGGAATTAAAATGGAAAGCAAGAAAAAAAAGAAGCTTGGGGTAGAAGTAGGACTTGGTTCTGTGTCTTCTGACCCCATCTAGTCAGATAATAAAGTGCTATTTGGATGACCAGTTTCCATGACTCAATTCTCTGTTTCCATAACTCAATTCTAAAAAATGGTGGGACCCATAGCGAGAAGTCCGTTTGGCGCACCATCACTCTGTTTTCATAACTCTGTTTCCATCACTCAATTCTTTGATTTTTGAGTTATGAGTTATGGAAACTGAAAACATATTTTGGCTGTTTTTAGTTTCTATAACTCATAACTCAATGACATTTTTGTAATTAAACACACATGGGGGACCTATTCAGCCACAACTTTTGACCAATCTTTTTTTTTTTCCTTTGGTTCGGTGTCTTTTTTTTTTTTTTTTTTTTTTTCATTGGGTTCGGTATTTCTTTGGGTACTTGAAAAAAAAAAAAAAAAAAAAAAAAAAAAGCTGCATCGAGTGACAGGAATGGGGCTCACAAACAGTGTGAAAAATATTAAGTGATGAGTAATAAGTGATGGTGTCAAACGAGTAGGATATTTTTGTGATGAGTGATGGGTGATGAGTGACAGAAATTAAGTGATGAAAAAAAGTGAGCCAAACAGCCCCTAAGAAACTAATCAGTTAACGTTGTGTTCATACAAAGATTCTCAATGCTCTCTTTTATATTTCTCTACAGGATCTTTGGTGGACATTAATTAGCTTTTACATCAACGTCATGCTCTTTCTCCATCAAATATACATATGCATTAGTCAATTTAAAGAATCTAAAATTGTTTTTAAAAGAATGAATGTGAAAAGTAAAATTTATTTGCAATGGTTGGCTTTGAATATTATAAAAAGTAAAATTGAAAGGTGATGATTTTGAGTCTTTGTCCCATCCATTATTTTAAACGAGTTAAAATTAAATTTAAATTGAAAGCTAATTTTTGAAAACTGTGGATTACTATTTTAAATGCCTTAACAGTTTTTTTTTTTTTTTTTAAAAGAGAATTTCAACTTATAATATTTGCTTCTTATAATAACTCTTTTACTATCATACCAAGACACCAATTAATTATTAGTATAGGCGTAAATTTTTTATTCAACTACCAAATTTTACCAATTAAGTTAACTCAAACTCACTATTTACTAGCGTTAACAGTTAGTCACCAGGAAAAACACGTTACCAGGTAAGCTTTAAATCAAAACTTTGAAAGACAAGCTAGCCAGTCGTGCTAAGATTTAAAGAGAATTTTGAACCCGTTGACTTTTTTTGGTTGCGTTAAATCAACTTTGAACTATTAATTGATTATATATTAAGATTAAATTGTTATTAATCACCACAGGTAATAAGTACAGAGAAAATTAGTAAGGTCCTTGTGCAACCGGCAGGTTCAAAAACATTAAATACACTAGCATGTAACTATCGAGGGGTGTGGTCTAGTAGTGGTTTTGGGAGATGCACAAGATGTGTTGAGTGTGTGGTCCAAGATTCGAGTCCAAATATAGACTCACGTAGGTTGCCTCCCTCAGTAGTTCGAGGGATTCCCTCGTGAGGCTGGGAAGCTATAGCTCATTGTGATCCCTCTGCACCTCAACAAAGCCCTGGACCTAGCGGGTAGGATGCTACTATGGTCACCCCAGGTAGGATTGCTGTGTTGGTGGCCTCCCCCCCCCCCCCCCCCCACCCTTTTTTCATTCACAAACAAAATACACTAGCATGTAATCCATGCAAACGCGTGTATGCATTCAAAATTAAACACAATTTTTATTATAAAAATATAATAATTAACCAAATTATTTTTAAAAAAAATAGCGTGTAACAGATGCATACGTATAGATACATTTAAAATTAAACACAAACTTTATCATAAAAATATAAATAATTAGTCAAATTATTATTATTTTTTAAAAATAAACGTAATTAGTCACATATCAAAATTCTTACCTAAATTTAATACTACTTGTGATTATTTTTATTTCTAATTTTTAATAAGATAGAACGTGTGGTGATCTTTGTTGTTTAGTGATTTTTGTTATTTGATACAAGATAGAAATTCTACTTTAGCCTAATATAAATGTATATGTATGTGAAACTCCTTCCTAAAGACTTGAATCCCAACTCTTACTCCCCACGCCCCATAAGCACTTATACTTGTGAAATGACTATCACAATGTGGTGATTTTTATTGAGTATATATGATTTTTTTTTTTTTTTTAGTTCATTAATATTAGATTTTTAGTATTTTGCACTCATTAACTCACTTAGCACAAAAATTAAAAACTTAAGTGGATAATTATGAAGTAGTCTCCACATAAATTTAGACACACAGCACAAAATTGGACTCTAATTTCAAATTCTATTTGAACTTTTTCTGAGCTTTGCATATATATATATATATATATATAGTTGGGTTCAAGTTACATTTTAAACAATGTTAAACAATTGATTGATGACATGGCTATTGATCTTTGATTACCTTGAAATTTTGTAAGCATGGAGAATATATGAAGAAAATATAATCTAACGGTGGATTTGTCAAAATTTGCATCAAATTAAAAATTATTGGTTGGTGTAACATTGATTAAAGTTACACCAGCTGTTACTTGAACCCAACTCATATATATATATATATATATATAGGTTCAAGTTACACCTGGTGTAACTCTAAGTAATGTTACACCATTCAATAACTTATTTTACAAATCTCATCATTGAATTACATGTTCAATATGTGCTTAACATTCATGCCAATTTTCATATGAATTGAATGTTATTTACCAGTCAATCCATAAAATCATCTTTCATGCATTATTTTCAACTACATAAATTTAAATTTAAACAATCGATCGATGGCACGGCTATTAATCTTTGATCACCTTGAATTTTTGTAAGCATGGAGAATATATAAAAATAATATAATCTAATGGTGGATTTGTCAAAATTCACATCCAATTAAAAAAATATTGAGTGGTGTAACATTGCTTAAAGTTACACCAGGTGTAAGTTGAACCCAACCCTCTATATATATATATATATATAAAATTGCGACTATTACTTAAAGACATTAAACTCACATCAAGACAATAATTATTACACTCAAGGTAATAACTATCGCTAATTATGTGAAAAAGGCATTTATATATGAGCACAACAATTACCTAGGTTACATATAAAAGAGACAATCCACCTTATTTGCTAATGTATCAAAAGTTCTCCCGTTAGGATGTTATTTCATTCAACTTTCTTTTTCTTGCATATCTTAGAAAACCTTTCAGAGCTTCAAATTTGTACAAGCTATTTTGAATTGTTTCACAATCTACTCTCTAAATAGTATCAAATTATTTTCATATAAATCCGTTAAACGGAAAAGGTATCAAAATGTGGGAAACAACATTGTTCACATAACTCCCCATAATTACTAATTCTATGAGATATTATGCTAAAGAGTATGTCATGATGCATCTGTTAAATTACTGATTTTCTCAAAAGCAGACAAACCAAAATTTCGGTTCAAAATTGATATGCATATGGTATAATGACCATAGTTGCTATTGCACTATTATAGCAATCAACCATAGTCTCAAATCTGTAAACTTTTGGTATCTCGTTGTAGAACCAATTGTATTGAGGAGTGGAAAAACGTTTAGAAATGAAAAGGAAATAAAAACTAACATAACAGGAAGTGATTATTTAAATCAATTGTGAAAGAACTCATAAAGACAGGGGCGTAGTCAGGATATTTTGCTTGGGGGGCCAAATTATATATTCCTATTTTAAATTTGTAAATATATGGTATGCAAAATGATCAAATTTAAAATATAATAATATTATTTCTAAACTCAAATCAATGCATCTAAAATTAAATTAAAAGATAAAATTAGCTAGGGAAAATATGAGATGATGACGAAAAGATCAAATTTGTGAAGAAAAAACTCATAAGTTTGTGTTGGCAATGCATAAAATATACAAAGGAACACAATGCACTTTTATTTTTTGGTAACAATATAGTGCACTTTTGGATGCAAGGAACATAATGCACTGCACTGTTATATGCTTATAAAAAAGAAAGGACACATGACATCTAGGCATTTGTTAGGCTTTGGTAAAAGTTTATGCTTTACTTGGGTGCGGTCTACTTGATAAACTAACAGTGGGGTAAACTAACTAAAGGAGTCATCATTTGATTTTAAAGGAAAGAATAGGCAAACTCTCATAGACTGGGATCTATGAAATTTTTATGAGGGCCAATCATTACAATTTTAAGAACCCATCCTATTTTAATATGTTATTCTACAGGGATTTCAATGCTTTTTTTTTGGGGGGGGGGGGGGGGGGGGGCCAACGTTACATGTGCCTCTACCCCTACATATAGACTAAAAGCTTATTAGAATTTTATGGAAAAAAAAAAAAAGAAAAAAAAAAAAAAAGAAAAAAGAAGGAGATATACATGAACAAGACATACGAGACATCGTAATTGATATTTGTTGATACCTATTTTCGCGACGCATTTTCAACAAGCATGATAAACCAAGCCCAACTTTCTTGTGGGTCCCATTCATATATTATAGTATATTTTATTCTTTAAGTATGAGTTGGTTTCTTTCGGACCTTTTGCATGAGCCCAACACATGCGTGCTACTAAGTGAGCAAGGGACACTGGTAGCACCTCAGGCTCATGGAGAAGGTTTTGTACCCGAAATTTCCACTCCAAAATAACTTTTATGCTCTGGCTGATTGTGGCCCAAAGTTTCTACCTAAACCATTTTTTCCTTTAAAAATGGTTGGCTCTTATTGTCCAACTTCAACTGCTAGCTTTCATTCAAGTGAGCCCTCCAATGGTTTGAAACAACTGAAAACGGGGAGCCAATGAGGGTTTAGTCAAATCTTTCCTAAATTATGCATAAAGCAAAGTACTCTTTTACCCAACTAAAGCAAGTCTAAACCAAACATCAACTTGGCACCTTGGAGGTCCATAGCCTCATCCTTTAGCCTAAAAACTAGTCATTAAGGACACCTAAAGGCTGCTATAAAACTCACCTTTTAGCTCAAAACAAAGGGGATCAGGTTTTACTCTAAGAGGAACATCTCAAGTTCAATACAAGAGTCTTTCTTCAGCTAAAAAAACCAAAAACCACGTTTTTCCCACAGAGCTGAAACTTTAGAGAAAAAGCCCATTTAGCCAGCCAACATTCTCACACTTCAGAAGCTTGGCGGTGGAAATATGGGTACAGGGAAACCTTCCCTCTCTTCCTCACAACCTCTCTCAATTTCTTCTTCTCGCTAACTATGGGTTGAAGTTTCAAATGTATTGTTTTTGTGCACTTTTCTACATTTTTGTTATTGGTATTTTGATTCTCTCTTGTTAAAGCACCATTAGCCTTTGTTTACTATACATTTGGAATTTTGGGCTTGACTCTCCACAAATAATCACTATTAAAGAACCCAAAGGGAGATTTGGATCATTCTCGCATTTTTGGCCCTTGTCACAAAAATGTCCCCGACAACATTAATAACAAAGTTCTTATGATCTAAACCATATGCCATAATTCATTTAGGATACTTAACATCATGACATTTTTCAAAACTGCTAGCATACATCTACGCATATGTGGCTCCATTCGATAACGGTGTTTAAACAACGAAAACTGTTATTTAAACACTATAACACGTATTTCCACACACTTTTCACCCACATGTATTTCCACAAAACTTAAATAATATTACTAGAAAATTCTTACCGAACGGCCCAGTAGTATGCCATTCAAAGACAAGAAAGGCAAAGAGTGCTATATGAACGCTTAAAAGGTGTCATGGTTCAAATTATTTTTATGAATATCAAATTAATGGTTAAGATTATTTAGTTTCTAACAAAATGACTGAATTTTACCATTAGGTCCTTAAACTTTGATTTGAACGAGGCAAGTCGGGTATGGATGTTACAAATGACTGAATTATAAAAGCTTCGAAATGATGCATAAGAGAGCTCTAGAATCAACAAAGCAAAAATGAAAGCATTTCATGACGAATGAATTTTGAGGAAAAATTTTGAACCATTTCAAAAAGTATATTTGTATGATTCCATGTTCCATACGCACCCAAGAAAATTCCGAACTATGAGGGATGGTCCATATGTTGTGAAGCATTTGTTTGAAAATGGAGCTATTGAGCCTAATAAGGACCGAGGGATGGTAGAACTCTCAAGGTAAATGGACAAATATTCAATCCCATCCTAGTCATATATATAGGATCATACCAAGATGCATGAACTTACCTCACTACCCCACCACAACTAGGGGTGGCGCTAAGTTAAGCTGAGGGGGTTCAAATGACTCCCCTAAGCTGGCCCCAAAATAAAATTACAATATTTTTAAAATAAATTTTTTTACCATCTAAAATAAAATTTTGAACTTAAGTCCGTGACTCTAATTTTTTTTAAATCCAATTGAAATAAACTTGAATATGACCCTATTGACAATATCTTGGCTTTAATTTACTAAACACACACACACACACACACACACACACACAAAAACACCCAACAAAAAACTAATTTGATCTAAAATTTGGGGGGGAATATAGTAAGCCCAACATCAAAAGTAGAAATTTGTTGTTCTTAAACTTCGAGAAAAGCCCATTTAGATCTTAACAATTTTGACAAAAAAATTACTTGTCTTCTTTACCTTGACTTATAGATTTAATTAATCTATTATTGCAAATAAAGTTATAATTAATTAATACTTTTGACTGAATCTGTGAGTGGATTGGTTTAATTTGGATCTACTTTTAATTTGTTATTTGTTAAGTGAGAATTGGGGGCATGCACTAGTCATTCAGTGGGTAGCAAATGTTAATATTAAAGGACAATTAAACAATTAGACAATGGGTGATTTTTGAAAAAGATAAAATAAAAAATAAACAAGGGTGGGCATGGGAGTGATTGAGTGAAGACAAAAGCAAATGTTAACATAACAAAAAATTTCTTAATGTAATAACAAAGACCAATAGTGTACGACACCATTAACCCAAGCCCGTTTGGGCCTGGGACTCTGACATGAAGCTACGGCCCATATACTTGATCTCTTTGTACCCAGAGGTCCATACCGAGCCCTTAGAAGCTATGGGCCTAAATTTTGCCGTCTTATCCTTACTCGGAATTACTTCCCGAGCATTTAAAAAAGTAGCACTCAAATGCATCGCCCCTTTGCATTCTCAGCAGTGCCTTGGGGGGGGCGTCGCCTCTGACATGTGCGCAGGAGTGGTAACCAAGTTCCAAGGCCACTCCACCACATTCATTCCACTTCCACCTAATCACCTGCTTATGACTAATGAGATTGGACCTCCCATTGCACTGACAGAGAAGCAATCATACTCTCTCCACTAATTTATAACTATAAATATGAGAAGTTTGAGGGAATCAGGGGATTTTTTTTTGGTTGGTTGGGGGGGGGGGGGAGGTTTTTTTCTGGCTTTCCTTTTTTCTTTAGTCTGAAAAGAGGCAAGAACGAAGAGGAAAAGGGTGGTTTAGGCATTGAGAGAGAGAAAAGTGATCTCAAGAACGAAGAGGAAAAGGGTGGTTTAGGCATTGAGAGAGAGAAAAGTGATCTCATTGAGTCTTGGTGTCAAGAACGACCCAAAGTAGGAAATCCAAGCCCAACACACAAATAAGTTGTAAGCCCATTAGCCTCACTTTTTGGTGTGTACAAATAGTTATCAAAATTGAGTTGAGTTGTTAAATAAAATAATTGTAATGAGCAAAGACATAAATTAATAGATAAAAGTATTTTAAGCAATAATAATTAAAGTTCATTAAACAACAATGATTAATATGTTTGTTGTATTTAGAAACGAATGGTGATTTCCAAATTTTAATCTTAGCAATATGTTCATTGTATTAAGCAAAAAATAAGCCAAATGAACTAATGGACAAATTTGTAACAAAAAAAATTACATAAACCACAATATTTATCTTCTTATGATCTCCCTAGAAAAAAAAAAAAAAAAAAAAAAAAAAAAAAAAAAAAAAAAAAAACCTTGGAGCTACCACTGACCACATCACCCATACTCAGATGCATCTTCATGTGATATGCTCATATGCATGTTCATGTTCATACTCAAAGACACTTAAACCTTAACAATTAAACTAATGGCCTGTTTGGAAGTTTAGAGAGGGAGGAGAGTAGAAGGGCGTAGTGGGGAGGAGAGTAGAGGGGAATGGTTCATCTCCACCTTGTTTGAATGTTTTTAAAATTAGTAAGGGGAAGGAAGTAATTAGTCATTCCCCTTGTTTGGATGTTTTAAAAATTAGGATGGGAAAGAGAAGAAATGATTAAAATAGACAAATTTACCCTTATTTGAAAATGGACTTGCAACATTGGTTTATGATTAATTTGTTAGAAATGGTAAATTAGGGAATTTACTTAGACAATAATTTATCTACTCTACTCTCCCTCCAAATCTCTCCAATTTTGGGGAATTAAAAATGAGGGATTAGAGGGAGTTGAAACCCCTCCAAACCTCTCCCCCTCATTCCTTAAAAAACTTCCAAAAAAGATAAGTGAATTACTCTACCTCCCTCTACTCTACTCTCCCTCCTTTTTTAAACATCCAAACATGCCATAAGACAACCTAAAGATGTTCTAAGCAAATAAGGACCTAAGCACATAGTACTAAACAAGAACAAGGACCTAAACATGTATCTAAACTATTAAGAGCACATTAAAGCTTATGTTCAATTATTTGACTACAAATCCATATTTTGCTCAATCATGTAATGTAAGGGTGAAAAATATAATAATAGTAAAAAAAAAAAAAAAAAGTCACTTAGCATTAGCATTGTCATAGGATCGCACGGAATCATCCTCATTGGCTGTAAAAAGTAAATCTTCCTTCCTATGAAAATTAATTGAATTTATCTTCCCAGCCTGAAATTTTTTTTATAACAATTCAAAAACACGGTTCACCAATAAAAGAGAGCATGTATTGGTAAATTTGGCTGTTTTTATATTTACTATGGTAGTAGAAAATAATAAGTGATACATGCGAGAGTAAGCGACGTCGTTCTTTCATTGTTGAATGTTGATGATTTTTTCTTCTTCTTTTTCTTATCTTTTGTTTGTGAGAGAGAGAGAGAGAGAGAGAGAGAGAGAGATGTTTTGATATACATTTGAGATACTGAAGTCCTAAAAATCTTGCATGTAAACATCCATCCAAATCCCAACACAACCAAAATGCTTTAGGGTTAGTTTTGGTAAGTTGACGATGGATTGGGTTACTTCTTTTATTTTCTAAGTTTGGTTTGGTAGGCTTTGCGTTGGCAAAATTTGCAATCTAAGAAACTTGATCCAACCCATTGTACGTATTAATAGAAAATATATTTTTAATATTTTTAATACTTTTAATTCATTTTATATTGGTATTATAAAATTTAGTTTTATGAAGTATGAATATTATGCTTGGTTGTGTAAATTTTAATCATTTAATGAATAATACACTTAAAATGTTTAATGAAAAGTTAACCTTTTTTTTATTGACAAGTTAAAAAATAATAATAATAAAAAGAGCACACTTTTTTATTATGCCTAACAAAATGGTCTTAACGACCTAGTGGCGGAGCTAAGATTTCAATTTAGTAGAGGCAAAATTAAAAGATAATATAAAAAAAAAATAACCTAAAGAAAATAAATCAATATTAATAAAAAAAATAAACTATAATTGTTATAACATTTTGTTGCGTTTCTAACATTTCTTATTATTATTATTATTATTATTATTATAATATTGTGTATAATATTAATATAGGGCCCATTGATTGAGTTGTTCTGGCTGGTTTGAAAGGAAATAAAAATTGGGGAGAAAATATAAAAGGTTAGCGGGAATGGTGTGGTGTGGTGATATCATGTGTGACAGTGGCTTTCAAGAAGCAAGAGCTGGTGCTTTTTTCTTATAGATGCTAGGCTTATTGATTAAGTAGTATAGGTTTTTTGGCTTTTTCTTATTTCAGTGGTACAGTTTGGTTATTGTGGGAATACTTCTTTATTTTTTCTTTTCTCATGTCAGGAGGGAGAAGACCTTAAAGAGTTAAAGTTGTTGTTCATTTAAAAGTCAATTTCTCAGGAGCCGAGAGGCACTTGCCCCCTCCCCCCCCCCCCCCCCCCCCCCCCCCTCGCTCCGCCCTTGGACCTAATATAATGTGATCACTACGTCTTGAAATGATTTGGTTTTTAGAAGTACTATACTATGGATTATGTTGGGTTGAGAACTTTCCAATGCTACCCATACACAATGTTAGTATATGGTTGTGATAGTGATCCCACCATAATATGGTGAACCCAAGCAAAATCTCCAATTGATGAATCGTGTTGCTTCACAAATATGCCGAATAGTTTTGGTAGCTAGAAGGATATAATTTTTAAGTAAGATTGTATCTCTTGAATTAGATATTTTCATTAACGAATATGTCCATTTTCAATAGTTCATGATTGTCTATAAATATAGGGACCCCCATTTGCTTTTGGACACAATTAATTCTTTTTGCATACGCAAGACTTCACAATTAACACTCAAAAAGAAGCAAATTTCGAAGCATAAGAACATAGGCTAGCAGTTAATGGTTAAGATGGATTGCACACCAAATTGGCAATATTGTATGCACACCGATGCGCTCAAGAGAGTAATGATGTGTACATATATGAATGTGATGCCAGTTTTGTGACCAACTTATCATCAAAATGCAAGAAAAGTAAGAGAATTATAAGTGCATGATTCTCCTAGATCACATGTTAAGGAATTATTTTACATGTGGAAGAGACTGAGTTGATATTGTGTCCATGAATGCAAGATTTCAGTCTCAGTGTGCTCTATGACATGCATGGTAACTTAATGATTTCTCGTGTATATTCTTCATGTGAATGAGACTGTACTTTTGGTCTCAGTAAGCTGTTCCTGCTTGGTTCCTGGATGCTGACTTTGTAGAGAAGTGATGGAGATATACAACTCTAAATCAGAAAACAGTTGAAGTATGAGAATGAAATTATTCATTTATTATTCAGGATGCTGTATACCATAAATTGAAGCCTATGCAATCAACTCAAGATTTTCAAACAACTGAAAATTTTAACTGCCATGGGAGAGGTAGTCCCCATTGGTTCTTTCATATAATGAGTTCCAGAAATTTCAGTTGTAGTGAATATTTATGTACTTATTTCCAAAATTATATTTGCACATGCATTTCAGTTTTCAGAGGTAATCCCCATTTTCTTTGCACATGTAAGCCCCAAGCTCATCACACATATAACAAACAGTATGTAAAGGTTACACTGTCATTAACATATCAGGATTGCTTTTGTTCTTGCTTAGCCTTTATAGTAAAATATTTTATCTGATCTTGAAAGCTTTCCCCATTTTAAGTCTTTCCTTTTCAAAGCAATCAAAATCTACAACTTGCACACACAAGAGTCAAACTTGGTATTTGGCAAAGGCTCCGACACAATCTAATGAACAGTTAATAGTTTCATAAACAATGCCGTTATGCCAGATAGCATGTTTAACAGAAATAACATGATGTAAAAACTAATCAACGACCCCAACAAGTCTATAGAGAAATATAAAAGAGCACTGACAACCTTTATATAACCACAACTATTATGTATCTGATTGTTCTTATCTGCATAATTGGGGTCAGAACCAAGTTCTATCCTCTATCCATTTATTTTCCTTGCTTTTCTTTTTAATTCCAGACCACATAGTGTAATTTTATAGCCTAGGTTGCAAAACCCTGCACTCTTGGGCCATAGCACATAAAATGAGAAAACATGCAGACAAGAGAAGAATACACATTCCTCACATTCTCACTGGAGAATATAAGCTGCTGTCAGCTCAGCTGCTGACCAATCTTCCAATTCTCCAAGACACCCTTTATTCATGTATTTCATCCTCATCCCAAAGAAATTAGTATTAATCCAATACATTATACAAGTACAGAAAGCCTTATACAAAATTGCCTTCCCTTTGTGTCCTATTTTTCCCTTGCCCCATCAAAGCACGCATACCCTCCACCGCTCTATTTCAGTTCCAACAAATGCTGCAACTCATCTCTTATGGAAAACAGCTGAAACTGAAGAATTCGATACCTCCAAAAATACAGAAGTAAAAGCATAGAAACACATTGAATTGGAATGAGAACCAACCTTTCCCTGGAGTACTAATAAATACAGTAAAATTTTGATCAAATTCACATTCAGATTTTTCTTGGACCAGTATTCAGATGTTGTAAAGTGTTACAAAATCTAGCTTTATTGTTTGGCAAAACATTAAGTAGTATGTAGAGAGATGGAATTTGTATTTTAAACAAAGATAGGAATTTACTCAATTGTATCAAGCAGTAACTAGATGAGTACAGTACATATCAATAATATCAAAGCCATCTGAAAGTAAGCAAATTTAGAACATAATAAGAACAAATGCCAGCAATGGTTGAGATGGACCGCTCACTGAGTTGGCAAGCATATGCACACCAATGTACTCGTCAAGAGTGTGACGTTGTGTACACGAGTCATGTGGTTTGACTCACCATACTCTCGCATTAGTTTAAACCCTTTAACTATTGTGACTTTTTTATTGTGATTTTTGAAGAACCCACTTGAGCTTTGTGAATAAGAGCCGCTCGTAATAATCAATAATATTTTTTTGATACAAAATAGAAATTTTACTCACACCAATGTACTCGTCAAGAGTGTGACGTTGTGTACACGAGTCATGTGGTTTGACTCACCATACTCTCGCATTAGTTTAAACCCTTTAACTATTGTGACTTTTTTATTGTGATTTTTGAAGAACCCACATGAGCTTTGTGAATAAGAGCCGCTCATAATAATCAATAATATTTTTTTGATACAAAATAGAAATTTTACTCTAACTTAAGCAAATTAAAGTGTATATATATGTGAAACTCTTTCTTAGAAACTTGACTCCAAGCCTTTACCGTCACATTCTACAAGCACTTATACAGTTATACTTGTGGAGTGATCCCTAAGAATGCACGGTGGTGCAATATTTATACTTGTGGAGTGATCCCTAAGAATGCACGGTGGTGCAATATTTAATAATATTAACACGTCTCTCTTATCCACAAATCACATTGAACCATTGAACTCTCACAATAGTCATTAATTCGCAGTAAAACTCCATTTGGGTCAGCCTTAAATTCCGCCAATGAACACAAGCATTGTTTTATTAAGTAATCAATGACATTGGGTTGTGAAAGCGGTCAACCGTACGTGGTGATTTGGAAAAAAGGCTCAGTAAATTCATTCATCATGTGAGTCCCTTCAAATTCGAATTGCTTTTTGTTAGTTTTTTGCTTTTTGTTAGTTACATATCAATATTAACATATATCTTTTTATTCACAATCAACGCCATGGTGCCACAATATTCAATAGGAGGCCTATCCAATAATCCCTCACTTGTTTTATTTGGCTGAGTTAGATCGTACAAAAATATAAAAAGAGATTTTCTTTCCTTCTTAAAACCGTCGAAGTTAGTACTAATTACCATGTTACGTTGAAAAGAAAGGTACTTCGTTTCTCAACCTTTTGCATAATAAAGCATATTATATCTTATATTATTTTTACATTATATGGAAAAAAATCTTTTATTGCAAACAAAAAACGCAGCGGGTTACAAAGGAGTGTCATAAACAGTAACTTGCTCCAAGATAATGCCAATGCGAACGTAGTTATTGCAAATTTGCAATTGTCCAAGATGAGGTGGTAGTAATTGCAGATGTCCAAGAAGACGTGTGCTTCACATGAATAGATAGTCTAAAGTGGGCCAGTGGCGCATTAATTATATCATTTTATTTGTTACATAGTTATTAACATATCAGAATTGCTTTATGTTGAAAAAAAAAAAAAAATTTTGCTTTTTGTCAATTACTCCTTCGTATATATTAAAATATGTTACTATATGTTATTAAAGCTTTTTTCCCATTGTTTGTTAACCTCAGCCAGAGTGGGATTTGTTTTGGTACCAAACTGAAATTTCCTTAAGCAATAAAAGAAGTAGGGACAAAATTGCCTTTTGCCCTTTTCGCCAAAATTATATAATCTTATGTCCCATTTCTCAAATTAATTAGGAAAATATCTATCTTTTGTAACTCAATTTTCTTAAAATCGAGTTTAAAAAAAAAAAAAATCTAAAGCCTTATAGTAGCGTTTTACGGAGCTTATAGTGATGTTTTAAAGACCTATAGTGGCGTTTTGGAACTTAACCTCCATGAAATCGAGTTATAGGCAATTTTTTTTACCTATAACTTGAGTTCATGGAGGCTGAGTTCCAAAACGCCACTATAAGTTTTTAAAACGTCACTATAATCTCCTTAAAAACGCCACTATAAGGCTTAACTCGATTTTGAATAAATCGAGTTTTAAAAGAGGGGCATTTCTCTAATTAATTTGGGAAGGGGGGCATAAGACTATATAATTTGGGGGAAAAGGACATTGGCCAATTTTGTCCAAAGAAGTAGCAACAAGTTACAAGATCCCTCTTTCACTGTTCCCTAGACAGAAAAATTACAACTTAATTAAATCAAGAGAAAATTTAGCTAAACTATAAGCAATAAAGTTACATTCTCTTCTAATCCAGTTCAGCATGCAGTGTTCAGCAATATGTTGGTTTCATACATCTACAAGTCTACAACTACAATTAGCAATCAGCCGTGGTGCTTAGCTATAGTATAGTATAGATTACTTTAATTTGCTTGTTGGTTAGCCAATATATATAAGCAATGGCACTACTTATCAAAAAAAAAAAAAAATGGCAGTCATCTAGGCTTCTCTGATGAGACTTCCCTAGTAAAATTTCAATTGGATCTGCCCTCATAGTGGCTAAGGCTTGTGATCATATTCATGTAGTGAATCTTTGGGTGAAATACAAGTATAAAACCCTTGTATGGAAGGTAAAATTAGAGTTTTAAGAGGATATTTAAGGGAACTCAAATTCCTTATGCTTTTTTCGGATTGTTAATTATAAGCCTTGAGTTGTTTGCTTTAATTATTCTCATTTAATCTAATCAAATCAACTACTAGTAGTATACCACTATACCCTTGCGTTGCATGCATGGATTAATATCTCTGCCATCCTCTTGCGAGGCAGAGATATTTTTTGCATGAGATGAGTGCTTGTCTTTTTCTTTTCTTTTTTAATTAAAAAATAATAACAATAATAACAGTAACTATATCTCAGTAATTCCCAGAAAACCCGCCCTTTTATTTATTAGATTCCACATAAGCCATTCTCAATTTCCACGCTGGAAAATCCTGTACGAAATCTGTTCCTCTTTTCTTCCAAACGTGATGGTTTTCGTTATTTCCACAACTTGCTGACAGCTGTTGTGACTTGCGAAAGACTTTTTTTTTATTTTTTTATAAGGACTTGCGAAAGACTTGGGTCCATTTGGATACAGTTGAAAATTAAAAATTAAAAATTGAAAACTGAAAAATACTATAGTAAATAACTTTTAAATGTGTAAATGGTACCGAAAAATCTATTTTTAATGAAAAAGTTGTTGAAAAGTGAAATTTGTGAGTCTATAAACAATAAAATTTAGGCTGAAAAGTTAGATATTGCGGATACTATTTATTAAACAGTAGTCTCTACAGTTGCTGCTACCGTACAATTTCGCTGGAAACGCGTGAAAAAAAAAAAGAAAAAAAAAAAGAAAAAAAAAGCTGAAAAAAACCAAACGTAAACGCAAACGTGCCAGCCAAACGAGCACTAAGTCTTTCCATTCCAAAGCTATATATCAAAATTCAAAACTTTTAACTAGCATACACACAAATGTCAATATGGTGCCTTGCTAAAGGCTGGAACCTTTCTATCACTTCAGTCAAAAAAAAAAAAAAGGGCTGGAACCTAATCTAATAAACAGTCAAACTTTCATAAGCAATGCCAGATTGCATAGTTGCAACTGGCAACACTAGTAGGCCCGTTTGGTCATGCAGCTGAAAACATGTTTTTAGTGTTTAAAACATATAACTGATGTGTCCAAAATCAAAGAAATACGTTTGGTGGCCCATCCCAGCTGAGCTGAAGTTTGGAAAATGTTGTTCAAAAATATGGGCTTTTCAAAACATACTCCGGGCTGTTTTAAAACAATAAAACAATATGTTCAGTGGCACTTTGGTAATAAAATTGAAAACTAGTATGGCCTACCTGATCAGCCTTTTATCAATTGCTGTCTCCTCTCTTCATCTTATCTCTCTTCACGTCGAACCAAGCAGCTGGTACCAAGGAACTTTTGCTCAACTTTTTTTATAAAATTAATCACACGTACCAAACACATTTTTATATTTTTTAAACACTAAAACATATTGTTTAAACTATAATACCAAACACATTTTTTTGTTTTATAAACACTAAAAACACGTTTTTCAACAACACTTTTTAAACAATAATTTTTACATCTTTTTAAACAACAATTTTTAAACTTTATGACCAAACGGGCCTGGGCATCCTTTAGAATCGTCTATAATTGTGCGTTCTATGAAAAACTATACGAACATAAAAAAAAAAATATATATATATATATATATAACACAATTTTTGCCACAAGTATATAAATTCTGCCACAACTCACAAAAGTTGTGTACTTTTTTGTGGTCCTAGCATTGTTGTTCTAGGAGCAGATTTTCCACCTTAAAGCTTCGTTTGGAAGTTCATAAGAAAATGGAATTGAATGGAAAAAAATATATTTAAGTAAGAGAAATGAATGGAAAAGAAAGAAAATGAATGGAATTAATTAACACTGGTTGAATGTTTTAAAATAAAAGAATGCAAATGAATGAAATGTAAATAATCTTATTTGGAAGTAACATAGGGGAAATAAATGAAATTATTTTATGATAATATTACTATTAGACCCCTTATTTTAAAATAAAGTGCTGAATATGCACAAATCTTTCCATTTCATTCCATTCTTTCTTCTCAAACAAGCACTAAAAGAATATGTACAAATCTTTCAATTCACTAGACACACAATAAGAATAAAATTCACATTCCTTGCTATTGTAAAAATCGAATTTAGGAAATAATACTTTTTGAAGAAAATTATAATAAAATAATATTTTAACTACAAGAAATTCGGAATTTTAATCTGACCATGTCGGACAAAGGTACGAAAATCTCATTCTCTTTAAGGAGATTCAAACCCCCTATAGTTGGCAAAATTAGTAAACCCGTATAGACCTTCTCTATTGACTTATCTCTTCCAAGATACAACAGTTTGACGGTTCGTTATATAGTTCAGAATAACTTTATACAAGTAATTGAGCCCAAAACTACACCAAAAGAATACATTTCTTTGAACTCTCTCAAGTGTTTAAGCTCATGCGAAGCTTTAAATCCTAATTACTTTTTGTAGATTACATTGATATTAACATATATTTCTTAGTCACAATCAACACCATAATGTCACGATAGTCAATACGAGGCCTCTCTACATTACACTTTACCTAGTGGTTAAATCGATCATCAAAAAAACCTAGCTAGTTGTTAAATCTAACTAAAATAAAAATCCGGTTGAAATTTGGGTGATATATTTATTTCGTCGTGTCTCTAGATTTTCTCAATAAGAATTACTTCATAAAGTAATACTTGAATTTATTGCGGAATTTAAGATTGACCCAATTGGTGTTTTACTGAGAATTACTAGGATTTTGCTTAAATTTGAAGAGGCTTTTCTTTATTTTCTGATTTAGTACTGTATGCGTTACAAATTGAGTTGTGTTGTTGGGCAAGTAGTAGAATTGGTGTTTTATTCATCATATTACTATATTAGTCATAACTCGTATGAGCATCCTCATCAAATATGTCAAAAAAATATAGCATTTAGCATTTTAAAACATTATTTTATTTATTTTAACACTATATTTTATAATACACTCAATATTAAAGGCCACTTTATTAAAATATTATTTATTTATTATTTATAATTCTTTTTTTTTTTTTTAATCCAATGAGAGAGAGAGAAACAACACAAGAGAAAGTGAAAAAAAGAAAAATAAATGATAATAATAAAAAAATTTAGCAACTTGTTATAGATGTCAGAGATCCTTTGACATCCTAATAACATACTTGATGTGATGTGACGTGACGTGAATGATAATTTAAAAAGGTGAGAGCTAAAATTATGATTTAGTATTTTTCATATTTTTATGTGAAGGCTCTTTGTCATCACGCGTCTCATGTCGATGAATTTTGTCCAGTCTATAGTTATAAAAAAGTAATTAACCATAGACTTGACCTTTAACTCCATATCATTTTTATAACAAAATCATAATGTGTTATATATATATATATATATATATAAGAAACAAATTATAAAAACAAAGAAATTATTGTGTACTTTCGGATTACCATAAATACGAACTCTCTAGTCTCTTTTCTCATATAAATAGTTGGTCCCATTAATTAAATTTATGGTAGAACTCACCATTCATATAAAATAAGAGACTTCATATTTATGGTACTCCAGGACTACCTAATAATTTTTCATAAAAACATAAACCTCCCCTCAGAGGCTCTAACTCGTCTCTTTATATAGCCATAAGCCATAGTGCCATACGTCCCGCCCTACTCAAACCCACATATATCCTCTATAATTCCTAATGCTCAAACCTCCAACTCCCAAGCATCCAACAAACTCTCTGGTCTCTGCAACCCTTCTTTCTCTCTATCTTCTTCTACTTCTCTTTTTTCCTTTTTTTTTTTTTTTTTTTTTTTTTCAACCTAACTTCAAAGCCTCATCAGCCATGAATCCGATGAGTTCTGCATCTGAAATTACAAAAAAAGAACTTACCTTGAATGGCCAACTCCAAGTCAGTCAAGAAAACGTCTTTGCCCATCATGAATCTGAAGGGGTTTCAACAGAATTGAAGTTGGGTTATGGTTCTTGCATCACCACAGAGAGGGAATTAAGTGAAAACTTGGTCAGTTTCTCTCTGTCAGAGACAACTCGCGCAATCAAAAGAATGAAACTTGAAGAAGGAGAAGGGCCTAACGGTGTGTCATTGGAGTTGAAGGTTGGCTTATTTGATCCTTGGGTTATCAGGAAGAGGATCACGTTTAGTGATATTAACGTCGTAAAGTCCAGGCTCTTGTTACCAAAATACTTGGTTGAGAAGCATATTTTGAGACAATGGGAAGCAAGCATTGAAAACATTAAGAATAATGGGGTTCGAGTTGCTGTTTGGGATTGTGATACCAAGTCCGAACATCAATTGCTGTTCAAACAGTGGGGTAATGGGACTTATGTCCTCATTGAAAACTGGAATATGGGATTTGTGAGGAGGAGGGGCCTGAAGGTAGCTGATGAGATTGGACTTTACTGGGATCAAAGCAATTCAAGATTCAGTTTTACCATTCTCAAGCAGGCTTCAAGCAATTAGTCCTCCACTGTTGGTCAGCTTCATTTCCTTTGCTAATTATGGACTGCATCGGGTCTGAAAGATTGAAACATTGTTATCTTTTAAGCTAATAAGTCTTCGTTTTTCCCCTATGTAGTAGATTACAACGCAGAAGAAGAAATGGAGAAGAGTGAACCTATTTCATTCTTTTTCTTTTTTAAATCAGTTTCCTTTCCTATGTTCTTAATCCGTCGTGGAATTATCCAAAAAATAAAGCTAGATTTCGTAATAGTTTACAAAATCCGAATAGAGCTCCAAGCAAAATCTGAATGTGAATTTGATCAATTGTAGGTTTCAGTAGTCCATGGAAGGGTTGGTTCTTGTTTCAATTCAATGTATTTCTATGCTTTTACTTCCGTATTTTTGGAGGTATCTAATTCTTCAGTTTTGGTTGTTTCCCATAAGAGCTGTGTTGCAGCATTTATTGGAACTGAAATAGTGGGGTTGAGGGTATGCATGCTTTCATGGGGTAAAGGAAACAATAGGACACAAAGGAGAGGCAGCTTTGTACGTACATACGAGCGTCTCTGTACTTGTAATTTTTTGGGATGAGGGATGAAATACATGAATAATGGGTGTAGAGAATTAAAGATTGGTCAGCAGCTGAGCTGACAGCAGCTTATTATATTCTCCAGTGAGATTCTGAGAAAGGTGTCCTTGTCTTGTTTGCATGTGTTTTACGTGGCCCAATATGAAACCTAGGGTATAACATATTGACATTACACCAGATATCTGGAATTATAAATGGAGAGCAATAAAAAAGAAGGAAAAAAAAGAAAAAAAAAAGAAAGAAAAAAGACAACTCATGGTGAGTTGCAGTAAAAATTGTAAGGAATTTTTTTATATTTCTAAGCATTACTCTTTTGACGAAGTACTCTTTGGACGAAATAGATTATAAGAGTATCAGCATCAATTATGCTAAAAAAATGTCATTTTCATATACTAAATAATTTTTCCATTTACCATACATCACATCTCTTATTTGTAAGACATCACTTATTAAAATAATTAAAAAAAACTCCTAACTTTTATTAAAATAAAATAAAATATTAAACAATGCCAAAGAATCTTTGGACATAAGCCGACCACTTTTTGGCCACCACCTCCTTCGCAACAACCATAACTCCATCACTAGGGATCTTCTACAGTTTCGACCTCAACACCCACACCCATTGTGGCTCATCAATCATAAACCTCAGTTCAGGGACGGAGCTATATATGTAAAAGGGTACGTGAGGGACATGCACCCCCCCCCCCTTCCCCCAATTTTGAAAACTTTTAAAATATATATAATTATTTTAATTTTTTCAAAATTTAGTCTACAAAAATATATAAGAATTGGACCCCTAAATATTTGAATTAGTCTAATGATGCTCTTAAAAAAATAATTAGTCTAATAGTTATAGAGATATAATTTTATTTTTCGCAATTTTATTTTTTATTGTAAAATGTACTCTTAGATTTGCTAAATATTTAATAAAGTTTGGCACCAAACATGTTTAAATCTATCTTTTTCAACTTGTTAAGTAGTGATTAACAAATTATTGACTCATTAAAAAAAAATTTGTCACTAAAACTACACATGAAGTGTGTTTTTAGTTGCCATATAATGGGTTAGAGTAAAATAGATTCAAATATGTTCAAAGCTTAACTTATTCCTCCAAGTTTTAGATCATTGTAACACCCCAACTTAATTGCATATAAAATTTTATGGTTTATATGCATGTTAGTATCTTAATTACTTTTAAGTGCATGAAGTGTTGATTTTGTACGTATTATAAATAATTGAAATGGCTAGTTGTATTATAAGTATATACTTAGTATGATGCATAGTTGGCGTTTCAAATTAGGCATATGATGCATGAAATATGATAGTGAAAATGCCACCCACATACAACCAATGAGAAGTCAACACAAGTAATACTAATGCACCATGCATGTTGACAAATCAAAAGGCCAAGACTTGGCCAGCCATGCAAATCACCAAGAGCCACTTCAATTCTTCCTTGACTTTTCTCAAGACACTAGAACAACCAAGAAGCAATTACCCCACTAGTTTCCACGGGTACACACACAAATCAGAAAAGTTTAAGTGTGAATGCAAGAAAAGTTGGAAAAAAAAAAAGTGGGCTTTGATTTTCTTCCCTAGCATCACACGTGTCTTACCCCCCTAAAGTTAATGTTCTTATCCTTCTTTTGCTGCTCCAGAACAGCTTCTAGGTTCATCTTTCATTTGTTCTTTTTGTTCATTTCCTTTTTGCTCCACACGGCAACTCCTCTCCCTCACTCTCACACCAAAAATCATAAATATCTCTCTAAGAACAAATTAAGAGCCTAAGCACTAAGGTGTCATCTTCAAAGTGTGTGGGTAAGTGAATTAAACCTCATATGATTTCGTGTGTATTGAATGGTATAATTGTTTGTGTATTTTCAGTTCTGTATCCTCTGTTCTGATCTTAGAAGCTGAACTTGTGATTCTATTTTAGTAATTTGAAAGTTGATGGTGTTATGGTCTATTGGATGCTTATTAGGGTATTTTAACATGTATTGTATAAGTATAAAAATACCCAAATGAAATGAAGGCTAATTGCTATTTGTTGATGATTTTTGTAAGAACATGCACTGAAGCTGTCACTGTGACAGATTTGATGTTTACAACAATAAAATTCTGTATTAAATCATGTTTTGTGAATTAGGATGCTAGGAATAGTTTTTATGAACCCTAAGACACGTATGGTTGTTGTGGAAGTGGTTTCACAGCATTTGGATGAATAGAAAAATAATGATTTAATTTCTAACTTGCATGAGTTTCTGCCAGGACAGATTTGAACACGTTGGCTTGTATGATTTATAATAAATCATGGTTTTATGCTTTGACTACGAAAATTTTATGGTCTATAATAGACATACAGGGGAGTAGTTCCGTAAATTTTCATGCCATTTGGATGTGTCTGGATAGCTCATTCGTATTTTACAAATGGGGCTTTTGCTGCTGTAATGAGCAGTAAACAGGGTAGGATAACTCTGACTTTGTAGATTTAATTCTCAAGCTAGGATGAATGTTTTGAGCTATAATTTAATAGGCTCATCCTTTGGTATGTTTTGATTACATATAAATTTTATGCCCTGGTTTAGATATGGTTTGGATGCATTATGTGTTTAATGATTGTATTATGTGTTTGGGGGAACTTTATGTGATGGGAATTAAGGTCTTCTTGAGTTTGAGAGTTAGGTTGTGTTTGAGGTATAAGTTTATATATTAGGAAGAGTTGGTTAGTAATAAGTTTTGGTTTTTCATTTAGGTGACGAGGACGAGAACACGGACACTTGAGCTCCTTTTATACAATCTCTCGCGTCTTCGGTTATCAGGTAAGGGATTTGTGACATGTGCTTTTGATAAGTATAAATATTTTTAGAAAAGTATTATGCATTAAAGTTTTATTTGGAGATATTACGTATAAGCATGAGTTAAGTAAAATATGTGTTCATGAGTTGTTCAATTTTATATACATAATAATTTTAGCATATTGATGCTATTATTTAGATCACAAACACAATATGTAAGAATGAAATGAATATGCTACTGTTGTAAAATGTTTATGTAAAAGCAAAGTTATCAGAAAAATATAGTTTTCCGTTATTCCATTGTTATGCTCTGAACTCAGCCAGTAGGGGTTATATTACTGGCATTTCCATGGAAATTCTGATTGGTCATTATAAGTGGGACTGGCTCTGCTGTATCCGCCCTTGTTGGTAACAGCCAACTTGTGAAGGATGTCAACCTACCCCCATGGTTGAAAATATGTATTATGTTATGATTCTGGAATTACCTAGCATTGTGGGGAATACTGGATGCCTGGCACTTTGTGCTAGAAGCCTCCCAAAGTTGTGATAGACTTACAATTGGATTAACTCATATGTACTATATATGAACTATTAAGCTTAATTGGAAATTAGGAGGAAATTATGATGATAAGTCTGATGAGAAGTTAGGATAAAGTATTTACAGCCTATTCAAAAATAAGATTACTAGATTTTGTTTACGTTCCTTATTAAGTCCTTTTATTATTATTATATAAAAGGAAAAGGAAGTATTTTCATCTGAAATGTTCATAAATTATTTCAAGACCAATATGAACAGTAGGAAGGCTATTTTATCAAAGCTGGCATATCCATAAAATATTTGTTTTACATGCATTCTTATTAAAGGCCCATGGAGCTTAATAACCTTACTGGGCTTCGTAGCTCACCCTATTATATTTCAGTGCACAGGTCCTTCCTGGAAGCAGCAAGAGTATTAGAGGTGACAAGGATTCCGTGTTTCCTCGTTTGTTAGAATGTAGAGTTTTTTTTGTTGTATAGTATTTTAGCTCTTTTGTTGTATAGGAAGAATCAAGATGTACTTGATTCTTGAGCACATATGTAATTCAGTATCTTAGTTCGTTTTGAACCCCGGTTGTATGTCTTTGGGGTTAGGTTTGTAATAAGAGTTTTGCTAAACGTTTAGCTATGTAATATTTATATGAATACCCTAAGTTTCAGCCAGGTGGTAATCTTCCAAGTTTAAAGGGAATGAAATTTCAGGGTTTTCATCATTTTGTATATTATGGTTTTTATGGAAGAAAATAAGCAGGTATTCAAGAAACAAATTCTGAATAAGCCGCTTCAGTTTAAGTTGGTTCGTGTTAGTATTAAGTTAAACTTGATATTAACATGCCGGTCATACTCTAAATCCTGAAATACAGGTTTGGGTCGTGACAATTCATGTTTTTGAAAATTTCATTAATTCAATTGAAAGATTTTTTTTTTTACTTACTTTAGTATAAAATTTGATAATTTGTATTGAAAATGAAACTCTTTTTGAGAATTTCACTATGAAAATAGTAAAAATAAATTTTATTTTATGAAAGACCACCATCAAACATAATTTTAATTGAAAATACTAAGTTTTTTTTTTTCTTTGGGTGTGTGTATATATATAACTTATCAAATAAAAAAGTGTGTGTATATATATGTGTATATATAATAAAAAAGCGTGTGTATATATGTGTGTATGTGGGGGTTGTCTTGATAAATATATTAGTGCAGCAACTTAACCCCCCAAACAAAAATTCCTGACTCCGCCCTTGCCTCTGTTGCTCTCTTCAACCAAGAAACCCACCAACAACGCCTCCAAGCTTTATGTTAGAATTCATGCACACCCTAAACTTCATTAATGATGTAAACCAACTCTGTGATGAGAGAGAGAGAGAGAAAATATCTGAATGTGTACGAATTCGTATATAAAATAAACAAGCTATACTTCTAATATATGAAACAGAGAGGTGGGAAAAGAACTAACTAAATAACTAACTAACCAACTAAGCAATAGGAAAATGCCAACTGTTCTACTATACAGAAACTACATGTAGTAGCCTTACATGTTGTAGCCTTACATGTAGTAGCTTAACACCTATATACAAACGACTTGCAGTTTAGGAATATATGCAAAACTATTAGTTCTTGATCTTTACATTGCTAAACTACAACACATCATCTAACACTCCCCCTCAAGAGGAACTGTAAATGTTGATTAAGTTCATCTTGGATAAGAGATATAAGAACTGCTTTTGGCTGAGAGGCTTGGTGAATAAATCTGCTAGCTGATGTCTTGTAAGCACATGGAAAGTTTTGATCACTCCATCTTGGATTTTCTCCCTAATGAAGTGACAATCAATTTCAATACATTTTGTTTTCTCATGAAATATTGGATTTACAGCAATGTATAAAGCTGCTTTGCTATCATAATAGAGAGAAGCTAGTTGTTTGTGTATGTGACAAAAAGTACTAAGTAAAGTAATTAACCACACTATCTCACTAGTCACACTGGCCATGGTTCTGTATTCTGACTCGACAGATGATCTTGAGACAACTTGTTGGTTTTTGCACTTCCATGATATCAAGGACTCACCTAGGATCACACAAAAGCCAAAAATTGACCCAAAAAGACAACAGAGACTGTGAGACACTGTTTTGTTATTAACTTGTGGGGCTTGACTAGGCATACATGGATTACATTGTATAATTGGGCCCAAAACTTTTATTTTTAAAAATAAATTACATTTGAAGTCCTAAAAATCTTGCATGGTTATTTTTCCCCCCTTTTTAAGTTTGGGTTGGTTGAAAAGCTAACCTTTTGTTCTAAAAAAAAAAAAAGCTAACTGTTGAGGGTTCTTTTTACATTTCTTGTACCTTAAACACGCGTTTTGATGTTATTGGACAACACTTAGTCTAGGCTTTTTCTAAGAAGGAAGTTGGGTTTGGCGCTTCGCGGAAGGGGCTCCAAAGTACCATTTTGCCGCTACCAGTTTATGCGCAAACATTGAGTCCAAAGTCCAAGGGAAGACGCTGCAAAGTGGGCTGATCCTCTATTTTTGCCGCAGAAGGAACTTTTCTCCAGTGTCTGCCATAGGTCTGACTTTTTGCTATGCAGCAAAACTTTCTGCCGTGCAGTAAAACCGTCTGCTGTGCAATAAAACTTTTTGCTGTGCAGTAAAACTTTCTGCTGTGCAGTAAAGCTTTCTGCTGTGCAGTAAATCTTTTTGCTGTGCAGTAAATCTTTTTGCTGTGCAGTAAAGCTATCTGCTGTGCTTTAAAGCCTTCTGTCGTGCAGAAAAGCTTTCTGCTGTGTTGTAAAGCTTTCTGCTGTGTTGTAAAGCTTTCTGCCGTAAAGCCTTCTGTTGTGCAATAAAGCTATTTGCTATGCATTAAAGCTGTCTGTTGTGCTTTAAAGCTGTCTGCTGTGCTTTAAAGCCTTCCAGTAAAGCCTTCTGCCATGCAGTAAAGCCTTCTGCAATGTGAATAACTACTCTTAATTTTTACTGTAGAAATACTTTTCTACTTTATGCGCATAAACAAATCTAAAACCGAAAAAAAATACCCATCAAACAAATGTTAGTTTAAATGGGTTAGCATATTCACAAATATATACATACATATATTCACAAATACACTTATACATATTCACATATACATATATAAAATATATTTTTTCAGAACATGAGAAGCAATGTATATGTATATATATACTTATGACAGCATAATGATTAATTTGTGTCAAAAGTAAAAAACATATAATAACAAATAAAGAAGAAAGTTTCGGCAGAAAAGGTTTAGCTTGTATAATAGTTAACACGGTAAATATAATAAAAAGGTACTGCGGTAGAATAACTAGCACAGCAAGTAAAGACACAACAGCAAGACAATTGATGTGGCAAACGTGATAAAAACATGCTACAGTAAAATGACCAAATACAGCAGATATAAGTTATAATGAGAAAAATCAAATATATTTGCAATCGAAATCAAGTATTGAATCTTCCCATAGAATAAGTAAACCAAGAAGGAACCCAAACTCCAACTTGAACAATCTTGTCTTAAGCTTCTGCCATAAAAGTTGTGCATTTTGGAGAATAGACCTAAATGGCTACCAGCTATTACTTTTGGAGATTTCAAAGAGTGGGTTTGCTAAAAGGGAGGGAAAAGATAGTCTATTAATGTATGCCCCTATTCCTGCTGTGTTTTCTCTCTTCTTTTTTACCACTTTCTTTCTTTCTTTCTTTCTCTCCGTTCTTTTTTTACTCTTAGTTTTCTTACTACTCTCTTGTCTTGGGTTGATCACCTCTTTGGTCTTTTCTTTTCCTGAGTCTCTCTCTTTGGGTACTTATTACTCTCTTACCATGGATTTCCTCCCTTAGGTGCTTCTCCCATCCGGTCCCCTTTCATCCATGGCTACCTCTTCCTTTTATAGTTAGCCAATTCAATGGGATTTCTCCCTTTTACCCCTAGGGATTCATCAACTGTTTTTGGTTCGTTATGGGCATCCATTCAAGACTACCCACCAACCCATTGGTTGCCCCAACCACTGCCATTGTTCAAGTACATGTTTGCTGCACCATTACTCATTTTATAAAAAAATTCCATTTTATTTGTTCTTGCTGTATACCTCTACCTCTAGGTTCAGATGGATAAAGATTGGGCTACCTCACTACCTATGATGTCGCGGAAGCCTGAAGAAAGCACACACGATGCTCTCTTGATGGAACAGAAACTAAACTGTTAGTTTCTGGTAGTAAACCTCGAATCCACGAGGGGTTTCCCTGAATCTACAAGGAGAATAAAAACTGGAATTCACCAGAAGAAAATTTGACAAAACGTCTAAGTTTATTGATAATAGTCTAATCTGCCTTCTAACGGCTACAAAACATATAAATACTGAAGTAAACGTCTAAAAACCCTAATTCGCATTAATTACGCGATTAGGTGACAAAATACTGAAATTTACCAAAAATGGAAAAATTGAGTTAAATGCAGAATCATAAACTACTGACCTTAAGGGTCGTCCCAAAACAGACGGGACCTTATTCTGACTTTTAAACTAAAAGTTATTAAGGAAAAACGAATAATACTATAAATACCAAAAACATTGTTTTCGGGGCCTTAATGAAGGAATTCGCCTAAATTTTGGCGACGTTCATAGCCATGAGTCTGGATCAGAACGCCATTTCCCTTCAACCTGCTAAATTTCATGCAATTCTGACATTGTTACCCCGATAGCCCCCTACTGGCACCCCCCTTTGATCCTGCGTTGTGACTTCCTACGCCCCTGCTGCTCTAGGAAGGCATGTGCTGTCTGTTCTACATCAACTTAGTTCTATGGCATGCATCAGATGATCCCAACCATCTATTACTTTTTTTGGGTAAGATACCATCTTAGCAAGGTATATTCCCAAAAGAAGTCATTGCAGGAAACCAAATATAGACCCCATTTTCCTCCCACCACCAAACCACACCCTCTGAATCCCTTTGACCGTGGGCCCACCTCTCTTGTATTGGCTGGGTACAGGTTAGTGGTGCTCCGACCCTTTTGTTTTTTGTCTATTTCGTTCCCACGCCATTTCTACCGTAGCAGATTAGTTCTGTTTCGTTCTGCTGCATGTTTTTTGTCTTATTTCTTCATGCGTTTCTTGCTGCGCTTGTCAGTTCCTTTGATTTGGCTTTTCTTTCTTTCACGTGATTCCTGCCGCTGACACTTCCTACTGTTTCTTGTTTCTTTTCAGCGTGCTTCTTCATATCAATTTTCACGCCTATTTTTTTTTATACAAAAGGATTTGGGCCTTTATGGGCCAAATAATGTTGACTGGATCAAAAAGGTCTTGTGCCCAATTTATCTTCATCTGCCAAAGCCATTCTGCCAAAGAACTGTATTTTGCGGCAAAGCTGTATATTGCGATAGATTTGTATCCTGCTGCAGATCGTTTTCCCTTACATTTCTTTCTTTGGACCTTTCTTGTTCTTCGGTCTTCTTCATGGGTCTTGCTTTTCATTGGGCTTTCTTCTTCATGGGCTTTTAGATATGGATTCGCAAAATTGGGCATCAACACTAACTTTTTATTTTGCCTAGCAAAATGGCCTGACAACCCAATCTAATGTGATCACTACATCTTCTTGAATTGGTTTGGATCTTAGAGGTACTATGGATTATGTTGGGTTGAGAATTTTCCAATCTAATCCATGCATAATATTAGTATATAGTTCTAATAGTGATCACGCCATAATATGGAGAACCCTTACACAGGCAATAATCTCCACGTTCGTGTTGCTTCACAAATGTAGAATTGTTTTAGTAGAGAGATATAATTTTTGGGTAAGATTGTAAGTGTAACTCTTGAATTAGATATATTTCTTTATTAACAAATATGTCTATTTTCAATGAAGCATGATTGTCTATAAATATAGGGACCCCATTTGCATTTGGACACAATTAGTTCTCTGTGCATACACAAGACTTCACAATTAACACTTGAAAGCAAGCAAATTTCGAAGCATAAGAACATAGGCTAGCAACGTTTAAGATAGATTGCACACCAATGCACTCAAGAGTGTAATGTTGTGTGTACACATGACGTGGTTTGACTCACCATACTCTCACATTATTAAACCCTTTGAATGTGTGATGCCAAAAATGTGACCAACTAATCATCAAGATGCAAGTAAAGTGAGAGGATTATAAGTGCATGATTCTCCTAGATCATACATATGTTAAGGAATTTTATTGTGTTCCATGAATGCAAGATTTCAGTCTCAATGTGCCCCATGATATGCATGGCAAGTTAATCATTCTTCATGTGTATGTGACTGTACTTTTGGTCTCAGTGAGCTGCTGTTGCTTGCTTCTTGGATGCTGACTTTGTAGAGAGGTGATGGAGATATACAACTACTCTCAATCAGAAAACAGTTGAAGTATGAGAATGAAATTATTCATTTGTTATTCAGGAAGCTGGATATCAGAAATTGAAGCCTATGCAATCAACTCAAGATTTTCAAACAACTGAAAAATTTTACTGTCTTAGGAGAGGTAATCCCCATTGGTTCTTTCATAAATGAGTTTCAGAAATTTTAGTTGTCATGAATATTTATATACTTCCTTTTGAAAATTATCTTTGCACGTGTATTTCAGAGGTAATCCCCATTTTCTTTGCGCATGTAAGACCCAAGAACATCACACATATAATAAACAGTATGTCATGGTTACATTTTTATTAACATATCAGGATTGCTTTTGTTCATACTTAGCCTTTGTAGTAAAATATTATATCTGATCTTGAAAGATTTTCCCATTTAAGTCTTTCCTTTTCAAAGCTATCAAAATCTACCACTAGCACACACAAGAGTTAAACTTGGTGATTTGCTAAAGGCTTGGACAAAATTAATCTAATGAACAATTACAGTTTCATAAACCATGCCATGATGCCAGATTGCATGATTGCAAATGGCAACCCTGGTCATCTTTGAGAATTATTTATTATGGCAATTTCCCGAAGCAGGTCTTCCACCTTAGAAGAATATGTTTCAATTCACTAAAAATGCAGTAAGAAAAAAATTCACATCCCTTACTACTGTAAAAATCTCATTTAGAAAAGAATACATTCACCTTCTTTTCTCCGTTTTGTAGATAATGTCAAACCCATAAATCTTAAAACAGTTGGATAAAATTTCAAAAAACAACACTCTTAAGAAGCTTATGATGAAAAGGATCATATGAGAAATAAGGAGAAGTGCATGAGAAAAGCTAGTAATACATAAAATGAGCATCCGTACCACACAGAGAACAACTTTGTTACTATGATGGAAAAATGCTTATATTGGCTACAATGTAAATACCTCGGAGAAAGAACGTGATGCAAAAATTAATCAATGACCCCAGCAAGTATAAAAAGAGCGTTGACAACCTTTATAACCGCAACTAATATGTATTTGATTAGTTCTTATCTGCACAATTGGGGTCAGAACCAAGTTCTATTCTCTCTCCATTTTTTTCCCATGCTTTAATTAATTTTTCATTCCAGACCATCTAGTGTAATTTTATAGCCTAGGTTTCAAAACCCTGCACTCACTGGAGAATAAAAGCTGCTGTCAGCTCAGCTGCTGACCAATCTTCCAATTCTTCAAGACCCTTTATCCATGTATTTCATCCTCATCCCAAACAATTAGTACTAATCCAATACATTATACAAGTACAGAAAACCTTATACAAAATTGCCTTCCCTTTGTGTCCTATTGTTCCCTTGCCCCATCAAAGCATGCATACCCTCCACCGCTCTATTTCAGTTCCAACCAATGCTGCAACTCATCTCTTATGGAAAACAGTTGAAACTGAAGAATTCAATACCTCCAAAAATACAGAAGTGAAAGCATAGAAACACATTGAACTGAAATGAGAAACAACCTTTCCCTGGAGTACTAATAAATACAGTAAAATTTTGATCAAATTCACATTCAGATTTTTCTTTGACCTGTATTCAAATGTTGTAATCTGTTGCGAAATCCAGCTTTATTGTTTGGCACAACAATAAGTAGTATGTAGAGAGATGGAATTTGTATTTTAAACAAAGATAGGACTTTACTCAATTGTATCAAGCAGTAACTAGATGAGTACAGTACATATCAATAATATCAAAGCTATACAAAAGCTCCATATTAGGCTAATTCTATTGTTCTGAAATTAACCAGTTACACTACCACAGCTTCCAAACATGACCAACATGATAAGAACAAAGGAATGGAAACTGATTTAGAAAAGAAAAAGAATGAAACGATCCACTGTTATATTTTCTCCAATACAGCTATCTTGTAATACCCCAAGTTGTACAAGCTACTACATGGGTAAAAAAGAAGACAGATTAGCTTAAACTAAAAGTTACCATCTTCCAAGCTTCGACATCAGAGGTATTAGACAGTTACCAAAGAATTCTATGAGGATTAATCACTCGAAGCCCGATTGAGAATGCTAAAACAGAATCTTAAATTGATTCGATCCCAATAAAGTCCAATCTCATCATCTTTCTTCAAGCCCCTCCTCGACACAAATTCTTCAGTCCATTGTCCAATGAAGCCGTATGTTGCATTAGTACCTGTCTCCTTATTAAAGAACAATTGATGTTTGGACTTAGTATCACAATCCCAAACAGTAACAGCAACTCGTTCCCCAATCTTAATGCCATCAACGCATTCTTTATCCCAATTTGGCAAAATATGCTCTTTAACGCCAACTACTGGTAAACGGAGCCTGCCTCGGATCTCACTGTCTGTAATTCTCTTCTTGATAACCCAAGGGTCAAAACCAATAGGCCCTTCTCCTTTTTCAACTTGATGGCCGTCAAATTTCATTCTTTTGTTTCCACTAGATGTAGCTGGCAGAGAGGAATTGGCCAGGTTTTCATTTGCTGTCCTTTTCTTGGTGATGTAAGAACCACAACCCAACTTCAATTCTGTTGAAACCTCTTCAGATTCAGTATTAGTTTTGGTTTCAAACTCGTTTTCTTGATGATTGTCTGGAATAGGTAAAAAATTATGGAAGATAGGTTCTTCCTCTGTACTTTCAGAAGCAGAGGAAACGATAATCTCATCAGTTGTGAGATTATCTTTCTTGGCCTCAAGTGTTTCCGATGAAAGTTCTCTGTTTTGGCCATCTTTTCCTTCTTGGTTTCGCTTGGTTTGTAGCACACTCATAGGCTTCTTCATGGCTTCAGAGAGTGAAATGCAGGACCTTAGGCTTAGAAGAAAGAAATGGTTACAGAGAGTTTGTGTGTTTCTTGCAGGCTTCTTGGAAAGGAGAAATATGAAAGCCTTTGAATTTTTGCCGCCTCTGTGTTTTTCTTTTTATACCAAAAGGGAAATTGGTTAGTTAATTTAGTTGGGCCATTGAACCAAAATTATCAAGAACCCATTCTTATTAGGCTGAGCCTGGTGATGATTTTGTTACTTTGTCCACATATATGGTCCAATGCTAATCCATCCCTCTTGTGGGGTATAGATCTAATTTCAGGCTTTGGGTCTTGGTTCAATTAGTGGATCATTAGTCTAACTGCAGGCCCAATTAAATTGAAATAAAAATTAATACTACTTTATAAAAAAAGTAAAAAAAATGTTTAAAAGTTGATTGATGAATTTATAAAAATATAAAAATAAAATTATACAAAATATTCATAATAAAAAATATAAGCTTATAATGATGATATACTTTAACACAATATTTATTATTGAGCTCTCATTATACAAGGTCAACAAAAATAGCTCTTTTTTTTTTTTTTTTATACTAATTTTATATATAGATTAATTATTGGGCTCTCATTATTCAAGGTATACAAAAATAGCTCATTTTTTGTTACCCAAAAAAATAAATCCTTAAATTTCATATATAAATACAGGAATTAATATTCAAACAAAATACAATTATGAAAAAGAAAAAAAGAAAAAAAACATATGTTATTTAGGTCAAGATGTTCAAATTTGAATATACACAACCTCAAACCCATATATATATATATATATTGATTCGTGACCCAATAAGAATCTTGGATACATATATAGTACAATGGGATTAGGGACTTAGGGGCCGAGATATGAACCAAAAAAAAAAAAAAAATTGAAAATCCGAATTAGCACCCATATAATGTTAACAACTATCAACAAATGAAAAGACAACAAATTGATTATTTTTTTAATACATTACAATGCAATTATCTATTAAAAGGGAACTCGATACTTTTTTTAAATTTCATAATCATCTATGATTGATTCATACTAAATGCAGTGACAATACTAAATAAAAAAAAAAATGTTAAAACTAAAACACTAATTGTTACTAAGATTGTTGCTAAGATTAATTATTTATTTCTAGTATTACTCTTGTATCTCTTTGATATAATTATAAGAGAAAAGTTAACAGATGCCTTAAAAGTATTGATTTAGAAAATATTTTTAGATTTTTTTTTAGAAAATAAAAAATGAATTAATTGTTTTGATAGCTTTTTTTTTAAAAAAAAAAAAATTCAATGAAAATTGTGTTAAAACTTTCTAATAATAGTTTATTAATAATAATTAATTGCTCTAAGAGTACCTGTTAATATGATCATAATTATAAAGATGCCAAACTAAAAGACAAAAAAAAAAAAAAAAATCTCAACAAATAACCACTATATTAATTATTCTAATACTCACTCCATTGGCCCACTTGACACTATATATATATATATATATATTTCCTATAATCCATCAATAGCATCAAAACAATTATAATAATAATTAAATTAAATTAAATTAAAAAAAACACACACACACACAATTTTCATCATTCATTAAGAGCATCGACTATAGCAGTCTTTCCAATTTTTTTTGAATGTTTGAAGAATGAACGGTTTTGTCTACCTACTTTTTTACATAAACTTTCCAATAGACTCTCTAATATTTCTCTATTCTAATTTAAATATTATTTCTTTACTTATTATTATTATTATTGTTGTTGTTGTTTTTCGAAAAATCTGTTACAACCCACGTTACACCTAAATCATCAATACCAAAAACTCTTTTGCATTCAACAACACCCAAATCTTGAAACCTAGATTTCCAACAACACTCAAATCACATCATCCAAATCTTAACCTAAATTTTATCCCCAACAACCCTCAAATCCCAAACTGATATTTTATCATCCAATAACACCCAAATTAAACTCTCTCAATTGTATTGTCTCTTTGTTTATACTCTTTTTTTTTTTTTGGGGTTTGGTCTCTGTCTCTTTACTCTCTTGCATATTATTTTATAAATATTAACTATTTAGTTTTAATTTAGTAAGAGAGATGGAGAGAGTAATATCTTTTGGTTCTCACATAACTCATATCTCAGTTCTCATAACTCATATATAATTCTTCATTTTCTCTTAACTCATTCCACACCTTATTTGGCTCCCGAAATTCCCTTGGTTTTTGGTTTGTAAAAAGTAATTTTGAACTTAATTGGTGGGACCAAATACAGAACTACTCCTGTCAATAGTGATAAAAACTCTTAAACCAAAATAGCCTAAATACCACTGTCACGGGTCAATCCAACCCATCATCATATATGGTTGGGTTTAAAAAACTCAACCTAACCCAACCCATTATAGAGGTTTAACTCATGTGGATCGGGTTGGGTAATATTTTTTATTTTAAACCTGAGCATTAGAATAGTAACAACTAGCTGTATTACAAGTGTCCTCCCATCTTCAAAAACATTTGTCCACTTGGACAAAGTTTGGAAGAAAGAAAGTTTCAGGTCCTGAATCGATCTCTCACTCCCTTTAAAGGTTCGAGCATTCATTTCCCACCAAATAGGATATATTTTATTCTTCTCATGTTTAGTTATGATGCTAATGATAATTATGCAAATTAGCAGTTGGTTTTGTGATCTGCTTATGTAAGAGCAAATCTTTCTTTAAATTTGCTTATTAAAATGGTGTTTCAGTTTTAGCTTTTATTTTTCAAATGGGTACATTGTTTTTCTTTACCGTTAACAGTGTATTTAGTTTATTTTGTAGCAAGCGTAGTTAAATGATCAGAATTCATGTAATAAAAATTAAAAATAAAGATCTCCCTTTCACGAACAAACCTCTCGAAACAGTATAAAACATTACATAAGATTAAAGACAATAAGTTTTGCATGCACGTATAACATACATGCATTGATCGATGTCTGAACTGTCTTGAAATACAATTTATAGGGACACATCTTAATTTTGGGACACACTAGTAAATAAAACGGAGCCTATGATCAGAACTTAGTTAATTTCTTCAACTTTTTCCATTAGTTCGTACTGTCATTGATCACAGGCTGCAACTGTTTTGATTTCTCCAGTGACAGTTCCAGGAAATTTTTCTAAGATGATCCTTTAGAAACTTAAATTAAACAATTTAATAAAAAGAGAACTTTATATATTGATAACAAAAAAATATTTGTCTATAATATTTTGGGTAGGAGATGAATCTTGGTTACATGATTTTCGTATCAAATATTTGTCCATAATAGTAGCAAAAAAATAAATAATAAACTATAAGTTCAATTGAAATATTATTTCTTGATATAATAAAAATATTAATTATTATTATGTCCATAGCATGACTCTATTAACAATTTAACCCAACATAAATTTTTGTTATTTAGTTGTTTCATTATTTTTCTTTATTGACGACTAACCGTCTAGCACACACCCCATTACCACAATGTAAAGTCTAAACTAGTAATTACAATGCCTCACCCCACCGCCTTACAATTGCATAGTTTTTTTTTTTTTTTTTTACTTACTTTATTACCACTAGTCAACTAGTCCATTACCCCAATTGCCCAAAGCATACCCAAGGCTCCCGTTTCGGTTTGTTCATATATTAGAACAAAATATTTTAGTACAGTCTATTTTAGCGTATTATTACGAAGTTATTATTATTATAAATATGTATGTATAATATTGATTAAAACTCATATAAATTATTAAGGATCTTAAAATTATAAGTCATATTTCAATTAGTATGTCCATCTTTTAAGCCCAAAAAACAAATTAACAATCAATTTTTTAAAATATAATAAGATTAAAATGTAATAATGAAAGAAAAAGAAAAAAAAAAAAAAAGACATAAGCTGAATTTTAAAAGAAAAGAAAAGAAAAAAAAAATGATACCATGGAGGCAAGAGGCTTAAAGTCAATATAAAAAGCTGAATTTCAACTTCCTTTTCAAATACTACTTGTACTAGTCGCGCACTTGTCACATAAAGGCTGACAAAACTAAAAATAATATTACACAAAACTAGGCAATAAAGTTGAAGTGGGCGGACAGCTCAAGAATTAGAAAAGATGAAAAGGATCAGAGAGGAAATGTAGAACAAAGAAGGAGGAGAAGAAGGAAGAGGAGGAGGAGGCGACAACTACGATGGGCTGCGTTCCTTCAGTTGACTAGGGATGTGACTGGATGGGTTGATTTAGGCCATTCATGAGATTGAAGCGATGAAGGTTGGGTTAGTGGGTCTAGGATCAGCGGTGGTTGGGACAGTGGAACAGAGACAGTGGATCTACAGTCTGGCAATGAAAGGGGCTAGAGTGGACTGCCGAGAGATTGAAGTTATTTCCCCTTTAGGTTACATTTTTTTTATTCAAAATTTGATTGGGTATTTGGTTTATAGCAATTTAATTTATATTTTCAGATTTTAGTTCTACAAAAAATTTTTGATTGGGTTGGGACAGTAGCACAGAGAACGTGAGTCTTCTTTAATTTTCATATTTTAGTTCTATAAATTTTTTTGGGGCTTTTCATTTTTGTTTGAAAGGCCACAACTTTATGGGACCAAATTATGGGCCAACATTTAATTTTTTTTGGGCATAAAAAATTTCAGGGTGATCACAACTTTTTTTAAAGGGTAGGCAAATATAAAAAAAATTTAAATTATCATATAAAAAAAAAAATTCCCAGGTCAGGGTGGTCCTGTGACCACCCTGGCCAGACCACCTTGACCTGAACGTGGCGCCACGTCTGGATTTCTCCTCATCCTTTTCCAAATCCCATTTTTTTGTTCTTCATGATCTACAATTTCCCGTTTTCTGTATTTAAAGTAGAGCACGAGTTGAAGGAAGCCTAAAGGACAACCAAGCAGATTCGGGACCTGCCAAAGTTTAGAAATTCAAGTTAGAAAATCTAAGTGCATGTATGTAAGTTTTATGAGATAGAAGTTGTTGTTTCACAACAAATATAACTAGAGCTTAGACAAACTGCAAGAGATCATGGCTTAGTAGTCCATAAGAGCATTCGCAGTGTGCTTCTCATATGCCAAATGTAAGATACTTTTGGCATATAAGCCCAACAAATGCTCAGCAACTGGAAGGCTATATGGGAAAAGCCTTTTTTTTTTTTTTTTTTTTGAGATTTAGCTATAGTACCATCTCAAATGTAAGATGGTACTGTAGCTAAATAGTATAAAAAATAATAATTTTTTAATGCTCTTTTTACCTGGTAATTTCTCTCTTCTCTCTCATTTTTTCTCTTTCTTTTCTCTCTCTTCCTTCTCTGTTTCTCATCCCCTCTCTCTCTCGCCATTGGTCCATTGTCAAGCTTCTCTCTTGGAGCTCACACCGACTCACCAAGCTAGATCAGAGCTCACACTGGATCGGATTTCTAGATCGGCGGGTGGCGAGGCTGGTGGTGCAGCTGCGATGGGCGTGGTGGCTGGAGGTCAGCGCAGTGGAGATTAGCGTGGGGACCAATGTGGAGATCAGCATAGAGATCGGCGTTTGGTGGCCAGTTTTTGGGTTTGGTGGCCGATGTTTGGTTGGTTGGGTTGCTATGGGTTTGCTGGGTTTGTAGTGGGTACTTGGTGGGTTTTATTTTGGGTTTTTGGTTCTGGTTTTTGGCGTTTGTGTCGGATTTGGGTGGTGTTTAGGTTGGCGTTGGGTGGTTGGATTTAGGTTCGGTGGTTGTGATTTTTTCCGACGCGTTGGGGGATTTGTTCCAATGGGTTTGATGGTGGGTTTCGGTGTTTGCTAGGTTTGTTTGGGCAGAGGGTAGTGGTGGCGTGGTGCTATAGGTTGAGATTGTTTAGTTCTGGTGCTTGTTTGATTTGGGAGAATTTTTGTTGTGATTTTGCTGGGTATGGGTTTGCTAAAGGTTGAAGCCGGTGCTAGAGGTTGAGGGTGAAAGAGAGGAAAAGGAGGAGAAAAAGAGAAATAATAAAAAAAGATTAAAAAATAATATTTAATAAAATAGTAAAATAATAGAGTTTTGGGATACTGGTGTATTGTAAAATAATGTGGTATAATTGATAAAGTTGTTTTTTGATATGGTAAGATGAGATATAAAAATCGGAAGGGGATGCTCTAAGCCATCCAAAATGTACTTGCAAAGGAATGAAAACACAAATAAATACAATGGCATGAATTCCACGCTTTTTGTAAGTATCGCTTGCTTCTGCAAATATAAAATAAAGTTACACGTTTAGCAAAATAAATAAATAAATAAATAAAGTTACACGTAGTTAGTAACAACATATTATATGTCCAGTAATGAAATATTAACAGTAGATAACTAGATATGAACTTAGAATGAAGTGGCACGCATATCTCTCAGACATCATTCACTAATTTAATATAAATATAAAACGACATCACTGCGATGATCTCAGCGTCTGTATCAAATTTCTTAAATTATATTTTTTTAAAGTAAAATTTGTAATAATAGTAGCATCATTCACAAAGTTTTGTATTGTCCACGCAGTAATTAGGTTGCATCGAAGAACACTTTCATGAGATTACAATAAACAAATTAAGACTCACCACAACCACCAGTGGAGAACCATACATTGTTACAGAGGCCAGTAGCCAACACTCCCAACAAATACCTTTCGACGATGGTGATTATGGAAAACAAAAGCTGAGATAATCGCAGTGATGCAGAAGCCTAAAATACCAGGTGTCACTATTACAGCTACCTTCATGTGCGCCCTCATAGTTTTCATACATCAAGATATTAGTGTAACTCTTCACCTAAATAAAAATGCATGCATGTATATATGTATGCACTATTTCCATGTAGCAACATAGAAAGCCTATTTTTGTTTTGTCACGAAATATATACAACTTGCCGAAATTATAAATAGCGCATTAGTTCAATATGCATACAAGTTCAAATCAGTTCTGATAGGGCCATATTTATATATATATATATATATATATTTATGTAATTGACTAATCCTTTGGCAAAATGTACTTTACTTGTAATTTGATAAATCTAAGTTGGATTTAATATATCAAGAAATATGTTGTTCAAACATATCGAGTGTTAGTATTAAAGACATGAAGATGAACCAATAAACAAGTGAAGAAAAATTGTTTTATTAAAACTCGACAAATAGCTACTATCGAGAATAATTGGAAAGCTCGACACAAGATCGATCTATCAAGAATTACAATTTCAAAATTTCTAGATCTAAAATTCGGCCCATGTTGATGTACTTGTTTAGAGTTTCTTTTCTTACAACCCTAGACATATATAAGACTTATTTTAAGAGTTGTCACACACAAATATAGAGACCAAGAGTTTAGTTCTCTTTGTGAGAAATTAATGCATTTGTACACTTTAGGATTTTTTAACAAAGTGCTTCCTGATCTTCATTGTTGATGAAGTAGAGAATTTTGCAGCCAACAATAATCATTCAAATTGTTGGAGTAAGTCACGTAATGGAATCCATGCAAAGTAGTTAGTCACAGATTGGAGATTTGTACATCAAAGGAAATAAGGCTACTACAAGATCAAGTCCAATTAGATATTGAAGCGAAGATTCAACTGTACGTTAGTATTTTTGGATAGGTCAGGGTAGTGGTAAGATTCTTCATAGTTCTAACCGCTTGATTATTGATTAATGGATTCTTGAGAGTTGTGACTTTAAATTCATCCGGTTGGGTTTTTGCCTTGCAAAAAATTTTCCCCATTTGTCAACAAATCATTATGTCAATTTAATTTCTATTGCATTAATTTAGTTTATTTGGTGATTTGTTGGTGCCTCCATGATTTACATGTAATTTGACCTAATTAATTAACTTGGATAATTGAATTAATTAATTGGAAGTCAAGCTATCTTAACCCAACAAGTTCAAATGACGAACTTGACTATTACCTCTCACAGATGCATGCATGGGAATAATAATAATAATAATAATAATAATAATAGTATTAATTATATAATTGCGTTACGGACGCAATAAATTTCACAAATTGTTGAGATGACAAATTATGATTAATGCAATACTATTTTTGTTGAAACCATGCACCATTAATACTATTTTTCTTTTGTGCACAATCAAAACCTATCATCTCAACAATCATGAAAAATTTAAAAATATCATGAAATTTATTTATATCAGACAAAACTTTGCTATTAGAGTGAAGTATGGAACTTGCCTTTTCTCTAGCAGAAGCGTACCAGAAATATATGATAATGGACTCAAGAAGAATCCCTGGACCATTGATGGTAACTACAAGGAAATTTTCCCACCTGTAGCTAACGACGGGCAATCCATACCAAGTATATGGAGGCAGTTAAATAGTGCAATGATGTATGGAAGACATGAAAATTCCTCTGTGCTTTTCTTCCTAGAAGAGGCGGTTCTAAGATGAAGATATGTTCCCAACAACAAGAGTCTCTAAGCAAATACTTAAACGCTGCTGTGTGACTTTTTAACACCTTTCAGGGGATATAAATAATGGGGAGACAGTTAAAAGAGAACAATAAAAAATTGTTAGAAGAATACTAGGTTACAACATATTTATTATATAAACCATACAGAGACTCCAATCACAAAAAATAATTAATACATTATTTGTTATTATATTGTTAAACCTAGCCAGACAATATAATCAATAAATGTAATAGCTATGATAAACCTAATAATGTAATAGCTATGCTATACCCGAATTACTCGGGTATCTTCTACTTCGAAAATTATATTATGTACCCGGCATATATGCCAGGTCTCTCACGCGCTGGTGGGCCCCACAGTGTGTAGGACCCGCCAGTCTGTGAGTAACCCGGCATATATGCCGGGTACACTATATAACTGCTCCTTCTACTTTAAATTCTTAATATTATCCTCACTAATCACAAAAAATAATTAAGAAAAATGTTATTATATATATTCTTAAACATACAAAATATATATAATCAACAAATGTAATAGTTATTGAGTGACGACTCTAGGATTTCTTTTCAGGTGAATCATTAAGAAATTTAAATTAAACAAAATTTAATTAAAAAAAAGAACCTGAATATATTGAGTTATCAATAAAAAAAAATCACACAAATACATGACATTTTACTATTTATTTTTACAAGTTTTCATATTTTAGCATCATTATGACTTTTCATTATCTATTATCAATGTGGGTGGGTGTAATCATTTTATTTTGTAAAGTTTGTATAACATTTAATTTGTATTTTTATGCAATTGTCATTATTTATTTGTCATTGTTTTTATAAAGATATTTTAAACTGAATGACAAAACTTAACGCATGTGCATTGTATTAATTACTGAACCAAAGAGCCATTCCTATATATATATAAATAATACACTATGTGTCTACTTAACCAATCAAATATTTGTAATATCACTAACTTTACTATTTTTTTTTTTTAGTCTTTATAACTTTATAACAAAATGTTATTCATTATAGGGTAAAATACTATTTTGGTCCCCAAACTTTAAAAAGTTCTTTTTTCAATTCTAAACTTTGTAAAGAATTTTTTCAAAAGTTTAGAGACAAAAATAGGGATGAAAAAAGAAATTTTTTTAATAGTTTAGAGATAAAAAAACAAATCTTTAATTGATAAAATTTAAGAACATAAATAAAATATTTTCAATAGTTTAAGGACGAAAGATGAACTTTTTAATAGTTTAGGGACGAAAAATGAATTTTTTAAAGTTTAGAGATGAAAATCAAATTTTTAGTAAAATTTAGGGATCAAAATAGTATTTTACCCTTAATTATAATATGATAACAATACACACACATGTAACATACCTACTATATTTCCTAATTATTAAATTATATAAAGTTATATTATATTTGTAAGGACTCAATTTGTAGTGGACCCTTAACAATAAAAATTTGTAGAATGTGAGTAAAAGGGCTTGGCATCATCGAAGTGAACGACGGTTGATATGAAGTTTATAATAAATAATAGATGACATGAAATTCATAGGAATCTTTATCAAAGAAATTTGGCTAAGTGTTTTTGTAGAGAATGATCATCGCTTTGGTTAAGTGTTTGTGAAGCATATTTGTCCTCGGCTCAGGTCGAGGATCTATTTTTCTTAGAGTTGATATATATTCTGTCCTTTTTCTCCGGACTGATTCCCCTCCCTTATGTTGGGAAACTTCTTGGTTATATAGTATTGTTTTAGTTAATCTCAGTCGTTCATCTGTCGGTTATCCAGTCACAGTGGATAAGGGTTTGTCCCATCATCTGCTTTTGCAGGCTTTATGTTAGTTCTTAGCTGTCTTTGCAGGCTTTCTATTAGTTGGAGTGACCAAGGCACCTAGGTCCGCTGGTCACTTCAACATCAAAGCGGCCAGAATGTTGGTGGAGTACATTTAATGGGTGGGAGATATTTTCCTTTCATCAACGTCGGCGCGCCGAGGAGGTGGACATCCTCGGCGAGGCCCCTGGAGGACTTGGGATTTTCCCTTTTACCCTTGGCCTACAACTTCTCCTTGGCGCGGGCCTTGGGCCGGCTATAGAGTGGGCCGGTGTGGTTTAAATATTTGGGGCCCCACAATATTTATACTACATACGCATGCTTTCACACAAATAACATTATAACTAAAATAAATAAGTAACACACACAATCAATATCAGACACACAGTCACACAAATAATATATAAATTTATAATAAAAAGAGATACACTTACAACTCACAAACACTTACTATTTACTCTTAAAGTTAGAGATATCAATAGTCAGATAGAGTAAAAAGATTCATGAGAGAGAGATTTGTGATTTATGTTATTGGTTGGTTTTGGGATATATGGATTGTTTTGTGTTGTTTAGCTTTGGGTTGAACTGATTTATGTTAAAGTGTGCAAGATTTAAGTTAAGGTGTGAAAAATATTTTTAAAGGTAAATTAAACTAATAAAATAATATTTTATACATTTAAATTTTTTTTATAAAGTTAGGGGGGTTCATTTGAACTCCTTGAAGCATTAGTGAAGCCACCCTTGATAGTTATGTTAAACCTACTAATGTAATAGCTTTGTTAAACCTAGGCAACACTGATGTTTGCCGAATGATTAGGATGTCATCATATTTCCGCTATTCAATTAGCAATAATATTAAGAGAAGTACTATGTCTACAATATTTTTAAAACATTTTCACAATAAATCATAAATGATAAATTGTTAATCGTTCTAATTTGAACTTATGAATAAAATTAATTTTTTTATTTACTAGTCACAAGGAGTAATAACTTTTCACCTAAGTTTTGTTCTAAAAGTGTTATGAAATTCTTGTGAACATAGTATTTCTAATATTAAAGGTGTTATTTGGTAATAGATAATTGTGAACTATTTGACATTACCAAATGCTCTTTTTATTTTTATTTTTTTTCAAAGCAGAAGATTTGTCGTTAATGTTGTAGAATATATTACAAATAGAGAAGTGCTGTCACAATTTTATGGCTACATGGACGAATAAAGAAGTTAGACATGGAGGGGCTAGTTGGTGCTACCAGTATCTAGAGGAGTATAGGGTGATTTTGAAGTGGGCTTGCAGTTTGCACATTAAGGGTGATTATTTCTCTAGTTATTTCCAATGCTTTAAGCGAGCAGTCCCCTCCCCCTTCCTTTGTGGCTCAGGTTGTTTATGGTATTAACTATTAATGATGTATACCATATCCTTGAATTCCTTCGAGTTGAGATTTTCCATGTTTGTAGAATTGTAGGTAGGGTAATAAACTAGCACATTTGCCAGCTAGCATGTTTAGGCATTGGAGATTTTTCTACTTGGATCAAAGAAAATCCTTGTTTCTTAGAACAAATCCTTCTCCATAATGAATTTTTGACTTTTAATTGTGAACAAAAGTCTTTGTCTTCCCATAGGAAAAAAGAAAAAGAAAAAGGTGTTGTCTTGATTGTTGATGTGGCTTCCAATTTATATATATAATAGTAGGTAAAATTGAGAGAAAATTCAATTAAATTTTAAATTGAAATTCAATTAGAGTATAATTTTACATCACATGTCCCATCTAATTTAAGTTTTTAAACTTTTGTGCCAAGTGAGTTAATTCAATGTAAAAATTGGATTTCAATTAGAGTTTAATTTTGCACCATATATCCAAGAGGAAAATGCTCTTAAAAAAGTGAATTTAAAAATATATATATATATATATATATTTAGTTCAATTTCAAAATGAGATATCATACGCATTTATAAGGACAAAATTTATTGTGTCTTATGCCAAATTTGAAGAAACTCTCTCTCTCTCTCTCAAAAAGTTTTCCCTCCTTATTTTATTTTATTTTTTTTCCATCCTCCCTAAAATCCACTCTACCAAACACATTCTAAAAGAATCAATTAGAATTAGGGTCAAACACACTATCAGTCCATGAAGTTTGTCTTCTGAGCATACCTTTACCTTAGAAGCACATAAAATTATAAATCAATCATTAAAAATTCATGAAGAAATAAATTCAACTTTGTTACTATGATAGATTTTTTTTTTTTTTTTTGGAGGAAAATGATAGAAAAATTGTGATAGTAAATAATTGAAATGTCATGTTTAGTAGGGAGAGGATTAATTGCTTGAAGCAGATAATATTATAATAAATACATTTATATTTTGGAGTTTTTGGTTGACAAGAATCTTGTCCTTGCTCACAAAGTACTTAGTTAGAAATAGGAGTGTGCATGGTCGGGTTAAGAGATTTTTTTACTCAACCCACCATGTTGGGTTAAAAAAAATTCAACCCAACCCACATGGATCGGGTTGAGTCGGGTTGAATTCATGGGTTGGACAATTTTTTTTTTTTATTACTATTATTATTAAATTGAAAAAAAAAATATTTTATACTTGCCATATGAGTTGATAAACAAAATATACATTAATATATGAACTAATATTCCAACTCAGTTATACATTAATATATAAACTAATATACATTAATATTAGCTTTTATATAGGATAGGAGGAAGAACTGGTTATTTAAAATTTTTTATTAATTATATAATATATTTTAAATATATATTAAATATATAGGTGGGTCGGGTCAGGTTTGACGAGTTTAAAATTTTATGACCTAAACCCAACCTGACCCACTATAAAAAAAAAAAATTATAACCTAACCTAACCCACCAAGCCCTAAAAACCGACCCAACCCGGCAAGTTGGGTCGGGTCAGGTTGGGTCGGTTTTAGCGGATTGCCAGTTTGGCTACACACCCCTAACCAGAAAGATAGCAGACAATATTATGTTAACTAACATTTACATAACACAAGATTAAGATATTGCTGCATGCCGGCCTTTGATTGACAAGATCCATGTACCATGTATGCAGCCATAGACTGTGTGCCAACGAATGTACAGACATAGGCGTGGATAGGCCCCAAGAATGTGCACACACGCACACACGAGTCAAACTTGATGGTTTGCTAAAGGCTTGGACAGAATTTAATGAACAGTAAAAGTTTCACAATCAACCCAATGAGATGCCAGATTGAATCTAGCAACCCTTGGCATGTTTTAGAATCATCTATATTGGAACTTTCTGAGCAGATCTTCACCTTAAGAATGTGCTTAAATGTTTCAATTCACTAAACAAGCCTTACTGTAATAAAAATCTCACTTAGACATGAATACATTCACCCTCTCTTCTCCATTTTGCAGATAATGTCAAAACTATAAATCTTAAATCAGTTGCATAACAGTTGAAATCCAGCACTCTTTAAGAAGCTTATGATGAAAAAGGACCATATGAGAAATAAGGAGGGAGGTACATGAGAAAAGCAAAGCAAGTGATACAATGGAGATCAACTCTGTTACGGTGATAGAAAACTATTTAGATTGACTACATTTGTAAGGAATAACATCCCCAACCATCCTTTTATTTTTATTTTTAATTTCTAACCATCTAGGGTATGTTTAAACAAAAATAGATCAAAGCTAAACAAAAGCTTCACACTAGGCTAATTCTATTGTTCAGAAATTAAGCAGACACTACCACAGCTTCCAAAGCTGACCAACAGGCAACAGGATAAGAACGAAGGAACCAAAAGTGAATTAAAATAAAAAATAAAAAGAATGGAACAGGTAATTCACCATTCTTCATTTGTCCTAAACTGTAATACCCCAAGATGTACAAGCTATATCATAGGGAAAAATAAAATAAAAAGAAAAACTACCTTAGAAGTTTCAATGTTTCAAGCTTCCACACCAGAGGTATTAGACACTTGGCAAAGAATTCTCTTATAACATAGATGAATGGCAAAAAGAAAACTAGAAAACTGGTAGAGAGAGGATTAATTCCTCGAAGCCCACTTGAGAATGCTAAAACTGAATCTTGAATTGCTTTGATCCCAATAAAGTCCAATCTCAACACATTTGTTCAGGCCCCTCTTCCACACAAATTCGTTAGTCCATTTTTCAATGAGGACATAACTCCCATTACTTGGCCACTGTTTGAAGATCAACTGATGTTCTTGCTGCTTTCAATGCGCCTTGCATCCCATTGTGGCAAAATTTAGCTTTATTGTTTGGCAAAACATTACATAGTATGCAGAGAGAAGCAATTTGTATTTTAAACAAAAATAGGTTTTACTCAATTCCATTGTATCAAGCAGTAACTAGATGAGTACATAGTAAATATCAGTATGATCAAAGCTATACAAAAGCTCCACATTAGGCTAATTCTATTGTTCTTGAATTAAGACAGTGATCAAAGTTTGTAAGACTGACCAACAAGGTAAGAACAATGGAATGGAAACTGATTTTAAAAAGAATGGAGTAGGTAATTCACTGTCCATTTCTCCTATACTGCAATACCCCAAGATGTACAAGCTACTACTCAGATTAGTTTAAAAGTTACAATATTTCAAGCTTCCACTTCCTAGGTATTAGACAATTACCAAAAGAATTCTACTTTAACAATAAAGGAACTGCAAAAGAAAACTAGTAGAGAGAGGATTAATTACTCGAAGCTCTCTTGAGAATGCTAAAACTGAATCTTGAATTGCTTTGATCCCAATAAAGTCCGATCTCATCACCTTTGTTCAGGCCCCTCCTCGTCACAAATCTCTTATTCCATTTTCTAATGAGGACGTAACCCCCACAAAAGTTCTTGAAGATCAAAGGATGTTCGGACTTGGTATCACAATCCCAAACAGCAACTCGTACCCCATTATTAACGCTTTCAATGAGTCTTGCATCCCATTGCGGCAAAATATGCTTCTTAACCAAGTCTTCTGGTAACAAGAGTTGGGAAATGTCACTTGACGCAATCTTCTTCTTGATAACCCAAGGGTCAAAGCCAAGCTTCAAGTCCAATGACACAACGTTAGGCCCTGCTTCTTTTCCAAAAGTCCAGTGAGCTCCAAGTTTCATTCTTTTGATTCCACAAGCTGTACATGAGAGAGAAGATATGGCTAACTTTTCACTTGCTTTCCTCTTATTGGTGATGCAAGAACCATAACCCAGCTTCAATTCTGTTGAAACCTCTTCAGCTTCATGATGGGTTTTGGTTACAAACACGTTTTCTTGACTGACTTGGAGTTGATCAATCTCTGGAATAGGAATAAAATTATAGAAGATAGGTTCTTTCTCTGTACTTTCAGAACCAGAGGAAACAATAATCTCATTAGTTGTGAGATTTTCTTTCTTGGCTTCAAAGATTTCCAATGCAAGTTCTCTGTTCTGGCCATCTTTTCCTTCTTGGTTTTGCTTGGTTTGTAGCATTCTCATATGCTTCATGGCTTCAGTGAACGAAGTGAAGGACATTGGGCTTAAGTGAACCTCCATTACGTTTTGAAAAAACATAACTGAAAGAAAGAATGGGTTACAGAGAGTTTGTGTTTCTTGGAGACTTGGAACGAAGAGAAATGTGAAATGCTTTGATTTTTTGCCGCCTCTATTCTAGTTCTGTGACACTAGGCTAAATAAAATAGTAAAGCTATCCTAATTCCAAATAAGCATTCTTCGTATTATCCAGGAATAAGCCAAACAAATAACCAAACACTTACTAACATGACTCAAGTTCATTCTCTCCCTCAAGTTCCCAAATAGTTCTTGAAGAGCAGTAGAGCACGGGCACTGCTGGCTAAATGCATGACGCAATTAGGCAACTACCTAAGGCCTCTAATGAAAAAAACCTCAAATTTTTTCTTTTATTTTTAATATAAGATAGAATTTTTACTTTAACTTAATCTAAGTGTATATGTGTGTGAAACTCTCTCCTGAAAACTTAAACCACGTCCTTTGCCCCCTACAACCCACAACAACCCACAAACACTTATTATTGTGAAGTGACTATCGCACCAAGTATAATTAAGTCTTAATTATTCACCAATAAATAAAATGTAAAAAAAAAAAAAAAAACTGTTTTTTTCATTGAATGTGATTGTTTGTTTGTTTGTTTTTTTTTTTTTTTTTAAATTTTTTTAAATTTTTTTTAAATTTTTTTATTTTTAGAGTATAGAATTTATTAATCTCTAACATATAAATGTTGAAAGAACTCATTAATCTTCTATAGTAAATAAATTTATACTAAAATCTTATTTAGAGATATTAAATATATATAATTTTATTAAAATTTTCAATCATAATTTTTTAGTATTTGGTTGCTTCTCTCAATAAATAGTATTTACTATTTATTTTAGTTGTATAGTCATTGAGTAATACGATTGATTTGTTTCAATTTGTAATCTTGCATCTAAAAAAAATAGATTTTAAATGAAAAAAAATACTAAAAGTTAAATAAATCTTTTTTTAATATTCAAATATGTCCTATTTAAAGTAGTCGCCTTAGACCCCACGATGCCTTGAGTCAGCCTTGAGCATGGGTAATGGAGGTTGGTTTTGTTCTTAAAGAGCACGAGTAGGATCCAATGGCAATGGAAGAGGTTGGCTTAGGCAAAGACACAACTCTCTCCTTCCTCCAAGGGTCAAGCTGAAATAGTGTTTCTAAGACACGATTTGGTATAAAATGAATATTATTTAAATTTTTTTCCTTAGAGATATCCAAACTGATATGTAAAAGTAAAAAATTTTTTTTAGGACAGGATTTATATATAACATGAATAAGATTGTATTTATGCCTTAAGGGTGGACAATTGAATATCTTTGTCTTAAAGGTGGATGTCAATATCCAAATTGACATGTAGAATTGAAATCATGTTTTTAAGGTGCGATTTTTACATAACATGAATAAGATTGTTTTTTTGCTCTAAAGGTGGATGTTTGATGTCCAAACTCATATGTGAACTAAAATAGTATTTCTACAACACAATTTTGGTATAAAATAAATATTATTTTAACTTTTTTCTTAGAGATTTCCAAATCTAGATATGTAGAATTGAAATTGTGTTTTTGAGATATGATTTCTACATAACATGAATAAAATTATATTTTTATTTTAAACTAGTGCAAGTCCTGTGAGATGCACGATTTTGAGTATAAACTCATAAAACGTATAATTTTATTTTTAAAAAAATAGTTAAATGAATTATTATTACATAATTGAAAATAAAAATCACCTTACATGTTTGTGTGTGTATATGCATGAAAAAAAAAATCTGAATTCAATATTTAGAAATAATCCATAAAACAATTGAAACAAAGTTAAGCGTAAATCTCAATTCAATAATTAAAAACAATTAATCTAAAGATTTCTCCATAATTTCTAAATATTATATATTTTTTAATCTCGAAATATTAAAGTTGATAAGAAATTATTAAGTTAATGTATATATAAAAGGTCATTTTTCAAATATAAATATAAACATTGGGGTGAATGCAATTATGCAACAAGCTTTTGTAGGGTGGTTCTACTCCTACCAACCCCACTCATATCATGTGTAATTCCAAAATTTTGTATTCCATTGGATCTAAGTATCTAACATTTAAGAAGCTCATCAAATGCCAAAAGTTTTGTAGTTCAATTGGTTGGCATATTTAGGTGTTTCCAAAATATTCAAGGTTCAAATTTCATCTCTTCCATTAAGTTAATGATAAAACTATACCACCGCGCACTTTTGATATGGTGGTCACTCCACATGTATAAGTGTTTATGAGGTGTGGGGGGCAAGGTCCGGGGTTCAAGTCTTTAGGAAGGAGTTTCACACACATATACACTTAGATTAAGCTAGAGTATAAATTCTATCTTGCATAAAAAAAAAAATGATAAAACTATTATTAGTAAACGTTTCTTAGGCTTATCTATTTAGCTTTCTTGCCAATTTGATATCAACTTTTTTACTTATTTTCTTAGAAGAATATAACACAACTAAAAAAAATTATCAAATTTAATATAACACAACTAAAAACCTATAAACAATAATTTAAAATTTAATATTAAAAATATTATCAAACTTATTCATAATTTAAAATTAAGAAACTAACACAAATCATAAATTAAGATATAAATGTAAAAAAAGAACAAAGAATATACCTGTTTGTTTCCTTTATTACTTTAAGAGATGAAAGTATGAGTATGTAACCAAAACCTGAACCAATTATTGTAGAAAAGAACAAATAAGTACAAAAGTTTAATATTATGAATTGGGTTAATCTACCTATCAATTTTAATGTGGAATTCATGAATTTAAGTAAGTGTGTGAGAAGTTTTTATTATTTTTTTTGAAGTCAAAGAAAAATTGCTGAAACAAAATGAAAAAATAATAATAAAGAAAGAATGCATACTTGCGTTGTCATGGGATTTAGGCATTCACATATTGGAGTAAGCTTCACTTCAAAAAGGATATATATATTAATATATAGGTAGAGTTTTATTTGATATAGAATTTAAACCCTATTGAATTTAAATCATTGTGTTTGTTTCTATCCCATAAATCCTATAAAAAAGCAGAATACAAAAAGGTCATACGAATAGGGAAAAAAAAAGAAAAGAAACGTTGATATACTTTTTTTTTTTTTAAGAAGCAGAAACTTTGATACACTTACTACTTAGTAACTTACATGTATATATGTATACTCCATCTATATATATATATATAGGTTTTTTTTTTTTTTTTTTTTTTTTTGAGAAGCATTATATATAGAATTTTAAGCTGTATAGAAGTTGATTGATACTATATAAAAGAGAAGCTGTTTCCTTAAACTCAAATACTTATTACGTTATTTACAAATTTATTTTTTTATCCTTTTTTTTTTGGTAATTCGGTTTAAACAAATAACTTGTTATCTTTTGTTCTATTTTTTAAAAATCTACTAGTTTGGGTAGCATGTGCCGCTCCTTGAGTAAAAAATTTAAGATAAAGTTTCTATTTGAAGAAGTATAAAACCATGCACTAAAAAATGCATGTCATGCATTGCTAATATCATTCATACAATGTTGTAAAATTTTAAAGTACTCGCAAGTGTATGAACCGTACCGAAGTATAGTTTGACAAGAACAAGGTCGAACCTATAGGGACTTGAATGAACGTAGGAAAATTAATCAAATCTTAACCAAATTAATCCTAATCTAGTTTAATAAAAATTGGTTGTTTGAAATTAAATGTAAGCAAATAATTAAACTAAGCAAAGATATAATATAAAGCAGTAAAGAGATGTAAACAATCTAAAGAAAGGAATTAAGGTTTTGGAATCTACCTTGTAAGTCATATCAGCAAATATTTATGATCATTAATTTTTTCCAACTACTGCATGATAATCTAAAATCAATTTTGTTATTATGGAAAATATTATTATTAAAACTTCTATTTAAATATCTAAAGCACAAACTCTCTTAAAAAAAAATAAAATAAAATAAAATCTAAAGCACACTCTTCTTTGCTTCTTTAGTATAAAATCAAATCATCAATTATATTCATTGACAAACAAATCACAAGAGATATCCAATTTTATAATAAAAAAATAATAAATCAAGCATTCAATTAACTAAGATAAATCCTAAATAATGAGAAAAACGTGATTAAACTCATATCTAAAATCTTATCTTAGTCAATTGATATGAAATAAGAACAATTTAAATCATTAAAGAATAACTATTATGAGAAAAATCAAATCACATAAACATACTGATAATCCTTAAAAATGTTTCATCCTCAACCTTAGTTATAAATTTAGCTACTTAAATATTAAACTAGACAAATAAAATAAAACTAACTGTTATGGAAGAAAACCAAAGAAGTAGCCATGCTTTATATTCAGCCCCCAGCCGTGCTCTTAAACAAAATAACCTAGAGGCTTATGTATGAAAATAGCCGCCTTACACAATACTATATTTCTAATACAATCAGAATAAGGAATTCATATTTCCAAGCCACACACATGCAAGGGACTCTGTGGCCTAGCTTTACACGCTGACTTGTATTTCTTTTGTGATACGGACACAGTTTCTCTCCTAGCAAACTTCATCCATGTTGGATTGCTTCTTGGCTTCTTCTTGAATACACGCCTAGGCTTGGTGTTCCACTTCTTTGGGCTAAATCTTTACTTCATGTTCATGGCAAGCTCTCTTCTCTTAAGTTAGCTTTATGTTCGGCTTGGCCCACGTAGCATACAACTTGTAACTTGTTTAGCCTCTCAACATGAGTAGCCTTTATTTTCTATAAAACAAATATAATATATAATTATTCACAAAATAATATAAAAGTAAGACTAACTATACAAATTTGATGGTACTTTATTGTATATATTTCATGCACATCATATAAGAATTTTGATTACATACAAACTTAGCGTAACTATTTAACATATATCTTTTTTAATATGAAAGTTTCTTAAAAGCTATTTGACTAAAAAATTCTAAGAATGATAACAAATATCATCTTTCAATAATAAGCAATTGTGTTTTGCTAAGACATTGTCATAATATTTAAATTTTTATAATGAATTATATTAAGGAGAAAATTAAAACTTTGCGTCAAATATCTACAACTATCTACAATGGGGATCTTTATTCATACTTCCTTCTTTATTAACTTACATTTTATGCATGTCATTATAGTGTTTAGCTAATTTAGTTTTTAATAAACACCATTTTAAGCAAGAAATAAATTTTTTTAAATAAAGAAAAAAGAACAAGATAACAAAAGCCATATGTGTCGTTGAATTATATAAAATTATAAATTTAGAAAATTAAAACCTACTAAATCAATGTTCTCTAGATAACAAATAGAACACCCTATTTAGTAGGGGTAGTTCAGGGTAGTTTAGACTATCATGTAAAACTAAAAATTGTGAAGGAAAATTTTGGTATATGAAAATTAATTGAGAGTAGTTTAGACATTGCACACTGGAAATCATAACATTCCGCTAGGGTTTAATTGAAAGAGTAACCATAAAGGGTATTTGCTTGTTTCCAAAATATAAAGAGAGAAATTGCTCGATTTTAAAGTTTAGGAGGAAAATTGTGAACTAACCCAAACATAAAGGGGGAAAGTGGTATTTTTGAGTAAAATTTTGTTGGTGCTTAGTAAAATAAAACAAAAGGCCAGTCTAAGAAAACTGTGAGTGAAACATGCTTACCAAAATTGTCTAAACCAAAAACATTTAGGGACATAACAAAATGTCAATATTTTCAAAAACAACTTTAATTTTAGTTGTGGTCAATCTCGGTTTGATAGTGTATTATTTTATTTTTGACATATAAAAAATAAAAACTTACACCTCAGTAGTTTTGAAAATATGTGACAACAACAAAATGTCACAACATTTTCACAATACATTTATTTATAGTCGTGGTGGGTCCCAATTTAATAATTTTTTATTTTATTAGGACCTATAAAAAACTTACACCTCAGCAGTTATGAAAATATTGTGACAATAACAACATCATCAATTACTCTTTTCCTTCATTGTTGATAAATACAAAGAAATAATAAAAACTTAATGCACAACAACAGTGCTTGTGCATATTTGCACAAGAACCATAGCTAAAATGCATTTTGCACAATAAATGCATAACACTTATGCCATTTTGTATTAACTAATGCGAATGATTTGAAAAACTTACTGTGGGGCCCTAAATGTCAACATGCATGGCCCACTCCACAGCCGGCCCAAGGCCTGCGCCGAGGAGAATACATAGGCTGAAAATAGGAAGGATGGGCTCAGACCCTCAAAAGGGCCTGTCCGAAGACGCTCATGTCCTCGGCAAACCGACGTTAGTAAAGGGAAAATATCCCTCACCCATTAAAAAGTATCCCACCAACATCCTGGCCACCTTAATGACGAAGTGACTAACAAACCCAGATACCTCAGTCATTTCAACTTAAAAAGTCTGCTAATACGGCTGAGAACTAACATAAAACCTGCAAAAGCAGATGATGGGACAACCCTTATGCAGAGAGTTCAGATAACCAACAAATGGATGGCTAAGATTAACAAAAACTAGGCTATATAACCAAAAGTATGCCCATTAACAGAGGAGGAGAGGAAACCCTGATTTTGGGGGAGGCTAGTTTGAAGGAATAGAGTCCTCGGATCGAACCGAAGACGAGGAAATAATCAAAAACACAATCAAAAACCCTCAAGGAGATACCTAACGAAAACTCGTTACTGAGACTCTCGGGAGGTGATGGCCTTCGTTAACATTCTGAGGAATTTTTAATATCACCCTCATTGCTTTGTTAGTACCTAGCCTGTTTAACCCACTCTCTACAAATTCTATTGGGAGGGTCCATTACAAAAGATGACCTTACACTTACAATGTGAAAATTCAAAAAATAAAGAGATAACATTTATCGAATGGGCAAAAGGAGTTAACCAATAATCCTTACACCTCAAGACCTTCACAATTGTCATACTCTCACATAGGGAGAGATGGTAATAAAGTTGCTCATAGCTTAGCTAGACTAGTTTTGACATCACTAAGTTGTACTGTGTGGATGGAGGATGTTCAATATCGCACTTTACCTTTTGTTCAGGCTGATTTGGTCGCTCTTTAATTTCATTCAATAAAAGTCTTCTTTCTCAACAAAAAAAAAAAAAGGTTGTGGTATGTCTTGTTGTGGTAATTTTTTATTTTGATTTATATGCAATTGATACCTTAGTAATTGTAAAAAATATTGTAACAATACAAAAATGTCATAATATTTTCACAAGACTTTTATTTTCAGTTGTGGTTAGTCTCGGTCTAATAGTTTATTATATTTTATTTTGATTGGTAAGAAATTGATATCTCAACAATTGTAAAAATATTATGACAATTTATTATGTAGGTTTAACAACTCCTAAAACCAAAATAATCTATCACCACATATAAATATTTTAAAAAATAAAAATGGAAACAAGCTCAAAGCATACTGGCATGAATGGTGATTATTAGACCAAAAAGAAAAAGCCAAGTCACTTGAAATGGTGAGTTTTTGCTCACAAAATTTGGTCTCTCACTAAAACAACAACTTTTGCCTTTTCACAACAAAATCAAAAACCCAAAAAAAGACAAGAATTGAATAAACCAAATCCCTGTAGAAAAGCTATTGACACTTTTTATATAGTTAGTAAAAAAAAAAATATAAACAAATATTGTTGCTTTTTTTTTAAAAAAAAATTTATAAAAGTTTATGCAATTTGATGCAACCACTTAATGCAAATATGAACAAAAAACTTGCTATCTTTTCTTCTATATATATTTTTTTAATTTGAAAAATATAAACAAATAATGATGCTATTTTTTTTTTATATCTATCAAAATTTCTGCAATTTGGTGTAATTGCACAACCACGGTTTTAAAGTCCAACTCGCATTATATAGTAAATGATATGATATGATGTGAATGTTGATATCCAAAACACAATTTCAATATAAAATGAATAGAAAATTGCTAAGAATTTTATAGTTTAATTAGTTGGCATATTCTATTATTTTCAACAAAAAAAAAAGAAGAAAAACAAAATTTAAATCCCTCACTCCCAAATACCAAATTATCAAGATTAAAAAAAAAATCAAATTAACAAAATTTTTTTTGAAGAAAATCCACCATCTCTCACTTTTAAAAAGTTGATTAATGTTTCTATAAATACTGAAGCTGTTGTATCTTTTGATACCTGTTTCCCTGCGGGTTAGTTTGCAATAGAATCTCGGTTTAATAAAAAAAAAAAAAAAAAAAAAAAGTTGATTAATAAATTTAAAACTGCGGTCGCTCGAATCCGACTTGACCAAGGTCTCAAGCCACCTCAACACAAGTGCTTTGTGGCTAGGCCGCTAGAGCTCTCTACTCTACTGCTAATTTAGCAAAAAAAAAAAAAAAAAAAAAAAAATACGGCGTCGTTTTGTTACCGCCAATCTTCGTCTTCTTTTTCGCTCTCTGCTACTCAGTGCTAACAGTAACTCTCTCTCTCTCTCTCTCTCTCTCTCTCTCTCTCTGTCTAACAATGGATTCGTACGCTCCGTTACTTGAAAGGACCAAAGTGCCCCAACCTTCGCTGCAAAAATTCGCTGTAATCTCAATCTTCTCGAAGCTCCGGTCCGCCCCGAAGCACCTAGACTCCGAATCCGAACCCGGCAGAGACGCCATATCCCAGTGCCTCCACTCGGCTTCTCCACCCGTCGTCGACCAATCGGTTCGCGAGCTATGCCGCCTCGTCACCGAAGCCAACTACGGCATCTCTCGCGCCTTGCTGGAGCTCCAGTCCGCGCTCGAAGGATCCGACCCGAATCTCGTCAACCTCTTCGTCAAAGCAATCGGGTTCCTCGTTCGGTTCGAGTTCCAGAGGAGCAATGGCGCGTGGAGATTCAGTTCCACTGAGACTCACCCGTTTGTTAAGGTGAGTGAGAGAAATGATACGAGTTTAAGTCCCTGTTTGGTTGCGCAGAATAAAATTTTAATTTCTCATTGCGTTGGATTTGGGACCGTTATTTTTAACTTTATAACAGAAATTATTGATTATTTGCAAATTATTGGTCGTTAGGCTCTGTTTGTTTTAGCTTATTTTGTTCAGAGTGATGCTCTGTGTCATCGATCACAAAAAGTAATTCAAATATTTATTTGTTGTAATTTTGAAATAGCGCCAACTACATTCATTGTTTGTAACATTTTGTAGTAAAATTGATAGTAATTTTAGCATTTTATTTTGCCAGGTACCATGGTACTTTTACACACCTTATTTTTTTTTATATATAAAAAAAGGTGAAAATGAACCTGCCAAACAGAACCTAAAGCTAAAAAACTGCATGTGTATGACTAAACTACACTTTGGGCCTTTTAAGTTTGGGGTTGTTTTCATTTTGGCTCTTTATGTTTCTAAATTTTTATTTGGCCATTCATGTTTAAGAGCATTTTCATATTGATCATGTCATCCATTTTTTATAATAATTTGACTGGCAAGTGCCATATAAGTGTTGTCCATTAAGGCATGTTACCCATAAGTGTCAACTGATTACTAATGGAAATGGACCACAAGACCAAAATGAAAACGAAATCAAATATGAAGGCCCAAAATGAAAAACAACCTCAAATTGTTAGGGCCAATGGTATATGGTAGTCGATTGTGTCTTATCTGATTCTTATTTTGTTTATTGTGTAAAAGTATAGTTGTACCTAGAATAAGCTAGAATACAATGAGGCTTTTAAAAATTGTTCCAAGGAATAAGCAAAATAAGCTAATGGAAATGAGCTCATCCAAATGGGCCCTTTTAAGTACAAGTTGGATACAGCAAAACACAGTCTTAGTTTTTGGAAATTTTGAATACTGCTGATCAGTGTGGCCAAATAATTGTAGAATTTGAGGTTTAAAGTAGTTTTTGCTTCTTTTTTTTGGTAATGATTTGCAGGTCCTCTCGTGCCGAGCAGAGGTTCAGACTGAGCTTGTGCAGCAAGTGTTATTGTTTATGGCACAGAATAAGCGGTTGGGAATGGTGGAAGTTTGCGAATTCTTGAGACCATTTTTGAACTATTTTATTTTGAGGATACCTGTTTCAGATTCGTCATCGTCTTTGTTTGCGAGGCATATAATATCATCGATGGCATCTCTTTGTTGCTCATTCCCTCCACAGGCAATGCCAGTTTTTAAGTTGCTCATGGAATGCATCAAATTTCTTCCGTGCAAAAATTCAGAAGTAAGTATGCATGTTAGTGAAAGTATTGTCTATACTGGCTTCATTTGGTTCTGTTGAGGTGATTAGTTTAAGTAGGGAGTCTATTGTTTCCCATGTAGCTTTCTGCTAATTATGTTCTTATTTCGTGATAATTTGCAGGACTTTAGGAATTTTATGTACTTTGTGGAGTGTGTGGTGGATGTGTATATAGTAGTATTGAGAAATTTGTCTGGAAGGAAATTGGTATGCTCTTATAGCTTTACTTCAGTGCACCCTCGGACTTTTAAAAGAATTCTTCTTGTTTGTTCTGTCTTCAATCTGCTATCATGGGAATGTCTACTTATATTGAGTTTATAGTTAGGCAGTTTGTACCGTACTACCTTGTTTGTGGGTTCACTTCTGATTATTAATATTTTCCCTTCTTTTTCTCTCTGTCCATGTTAGTGGTTGATAGCTGAAGCTCAACTATGTGGTGTCGAACTGTTAGAGACTATTCTTTCTTCATGTACATGTCATCGCAGGCATTCTGGTGGGAGTGAGCTCATAATGGAACTGGCAAAGCGGTTATTGTTTGTCCAAAAAGATCTTGGGTTGCAATATGTACCTGAATTATCATCTGTTGTGCTATCCATGTTTGTTATCCTCACAGAGTCAGAGCTTGAACATGAACAACTTTCTATATTAAAAATTTTCCATTTCCTCTTAAAGTGGAAATGTGAAAATGGTACGTTAACTTGATGAGTTTATAGATATTCTGTTAATCAAAATACACATTGTTAAAACTATAATATCTGTATGTTAAGTTTATAGGTTTCTGTCAATGTGAATCCATGACACTCATCGACAATATCCATACACTTATAGAGGCATTACATTTGCTCAATCTTTTTGTATGCCTTGGGCACCTGGGAATCCATTTGGTTTCGGTTCTATTATAGTCTATTGCGTTGTTCTTATCATCTGCTAATGATTATGAGCTTTCCCCTATAATTATGTTTTGCTTTATAATGAATGTAGTGAATGATCCCATTTAATCAATTTATATTTTTTAATATAAGCAGTGATCTTGCTGTACATATTGCTTGGTCTGTTCTGATTGTGTTTCTCTGTTTATTTGGATGAGTTACTGATTCTTTTATTCATCCTTTTTTTTTTGCTTTTATATTATTTGCTTTTGCAGAATATGATAGTGTCAAAGCTGCCTGTGGTCCGAGTGAAGAGCTTTTATTCATATTTCCTGTCATCAGCCTTTTGTCGTCTCCTTCTAAATGTGTAAAAGGAGCAGCGACTGATATGCTTGTCACATTAGAAAAGCTCTTAGTGAAAACATTGGTAGCACCAACAAATGAACTAGCAATGAAAGGGGGATTAAACGAGCTAGCTATGAAAGGGGGATTTCCATATCTCAGCACACCTGGATCTATTGCTTTTAGACTGCTGCAGCGTTTATGGTTTCAGGTTTCTTTTTGTATCTTATATCTGGATTGTTTATTTCTTTGAAATGTTATTTGATTTTTATATTTGTTTTAGTGCTAAGTAGATGTTGAAAAGAGTGCTTAAGGGCTTTACTGTGGCCTCTGTTTCAAATTCATGCTATTCATTTGGAATGAATTTTATATAACTCCTCATAACAAGAGGAAGCCTAACAATCAATATTAGAAATATAATAATATAGATATGCAAGTCTTGCCAGCCATATAAAATTTCTTTTTGTTTTTGTTTTTTCAGGATCAGTTTTCATTATCTGGTTTCTTCTTTTTAAATTTTGCATCTAGTTGTAAAGCTGATGGCAAAGAAATGCTTAACTTACCGAAATCTAGGGCTTCTCAACTAAGGGAATACTCTTTATGGATCGTTGACAGACGAAAATCATCCCTGCCTCTCTCTCAATCTCAAGAATTATTTTAACTGGTAATTGGTTGTGTTCCTTAGCATGCAATAAACGGGATTGGTTTGGTTTGGTATAATTTTTTAAAGCTTATGGCCAGTTTGGATGGAGGGGGAGTAGAGTAGAGTTGGCTAGAAACTCTACTCTACTCCCCCTCCATCCAAACTGGCCAAAGGTTCATTTGCATCAAATTTAGATTGCCCCGCTATTGTACCTTGTAGAAATGCCCTTGTTGCTCAGTGCTGTTGCTGGTGTTTTGGTGATGCATCAGTCACTGGGGAATGCTGCTCTAGATTCTTTGGCTGCTATTGGTGTTATGGATCCTAGAATGGGAGTTCCTTTATTGCTAGCAGTTCTATTTTACAGTAACATATTCACTGTGAATGATACTATAAGCCATAATATGTTGGTAAGCTTTCCTTTTATATGCTGGTTTGTTTCTCTTGTACTTAATGATGGGCGTGTTAGCTTTGCCTTTTGGCTTTGTTACCTATCACTATATCTTAATATTCCTCTTTCCCAACCGTTCTTGCAGTTAAAAGTTTTGGGAGTGCTTCCTTCACTTGCTTCACATTCCATGATGATTCCACTCATAGTCCAAACTATCCTGCCTATGCTTCACAAGGATGCCAAATCGTACATCCTCTGAACAAAATATCCTTGAAGTCTTTCATTTCATTCTCTTGTAATTACTTTAGTGGCCTTACCTTATCATGGCATGTTTTGTGGCAATTATTGCTATGTCATGGAGGGGGTTCATGCAACCCCCTGTATTAGATGTTTATAATTACTTATAAATTCTTCTGAATTTTTTCCCCCTACAAATTTCATTATTAAGGAAGGCCATAACTTGAAGAGTGAATGGGATCATTCTTCATGTCTTTTGTTTTGTTTTTTTGTTGTTTGTTTATTTATTTATATTTTTTTACAGTATCCCAAAGTTTTCTTTTCTGGGCATACATACCTTCTTTGTATGAATGACTGTACTCTGATTTGTGGTGAATGATACAATCTTGAATGCATAACCAGGCTTGTTGTCCTACACATGGGTGCACTGGACACACATACATGCTTGATTGTCCTATGATTTGGCAAAGTAATCTGACATTACTATTATACCACCAGAAACACTTGTACGGGAATGAAAAACACATAAATCTCATGTGATAGGATATGGGTTTGTCATTTAGGGAACCATGGGTTGCTCTGTCTTTTCCATTCTATATATATACCGGAATTGTACTCGATATACCCAATATATGGAGTTTTGATCAATATCTACTTCTATATCAAATTGTGAGGTTTAAGCTGGCTTGTGTAGCTCTGTGGGGGCTGGTTTGTGTGGCTTGGTAGGGGCTTCTCGTTTCCTTTTTGGATGTGTGGCTGTCTGACAATTTCTTGTTTCATGGCATCGTTGTCTGTAGAGGTTCATTTCACCTGATCTGTTCATCAACATTATGTGTTGAACTGTTGATTATATTAAATTCACATGGGGCTTACCTAGGGACTTTAGGTTTCACTCATGTTGTTTGTTATCATTTGAATGTAACATGTACAATTAATAGTTTACTTATCGAAAAAAAAAAAATGTACAATTAATAGTTTGCTTACATTTTTTTAAGCCTATTTCAATGGTTTTTATTTTATACACAGAACATTATATGCTACAGCGACTCGTTTGCTTTGTCAAACCTGGGAGGTCAATGACTGTGCCTTTTGGGAGTTTGCAAGTAAGATTTTTCTTGTGCTTCTTCTTTGTTGCCTGATGGCATATGGTCTTTTTCTCTTTTAAAAGAAAATTCAGGGCAGTTAAACTAAGTATGGAACGAAATGCAGATAATATGGCAATTGCAAATGGGCCAATCCCCTGAGCACTACCTCTTATGCTGTGTGCTTGCCATTTTCTTAGTTATTATTGCTAATTTGTTCTCTTTTAATTCTCCATTGTTTCTTCTCAACATTTAGGGTGTACTACTCCTGAAAGGGTTCACTGAATTCATGTCTGAGAGAAATATTTGCATCAGTATTGCTGCTTCCATTGAGGATGTTTGCAGAAAAAACCCTGATAGGGGTGTGGACCTTATCTTGTCTGTTTCGGTATGGGTTTTAAAAGCTGTTTTGTCTTTACTTTGTCCTATGCATGCAGTATTAAATTCAATTCTTAATCTTCGGATCGACAGGATTGCATTGAGAGCCGAGATCCTGTAATTCAAGCTATTGGTTTTCAAAGTCTTGCCCATCTTTGTGAAGCTGATGTAATTGGTAATCTTAATTGTGTTTAAACTTAAAATATTTTTTCTATTTCCCATTTATTCCTTAAGAAGCTTAAACTTAAAAATGTGGTTTCTTCATATTTCTGAATGTCTGAAAACTTCATCATATCTTCAGCAACCTTCAGCAACTATGGAGAACACTATAAATATTAAATAGTGAGATCTCTCTAAGTTGATCTTTCTAATGTTTACTGTGACTGGTCAAGATATACTAATAAATTATGATTTTTTGTGTTATAAAAAATTAATCTGACATAGAATAGCTACTTGGTTTTTAATTTGAAAAATTTCATGTAAACTATATGGGTGTTGCAGTTTCTCTTAATTTTTTTTTAAGGAAAGAAAATTATTAAGGCAGTTCACACGTCATGGTTGTCTCGACTCTAAGCTTGACCCTATGGAAAAAAAGAAAGGTGCCGGTGTCCTATAATCCTTGATTGCCAGATTTACTTGGCATCAAGCAGGCACTCTCCTGAGTGCTCTAGCGCATGCTAATTTCTGTTCATCTACTACTACTAGTTGGTTGGAGTGTTGTTTGAAGAAACAAAAGAAACTAGCAACTAGAGAAGAGAGGAATAAAATTATTGTATTATTACTTGCTTATTCCACTATGTACAACCCTGATTAAATAGAGAAACCCTAAACTTATAATAGGAATACAATAGCAGAAATAGGAAATCAAATAATCTCTAATTACTCAGTTTCCTTCTCTAAATATTTCCTTCACCTTCACGCCCAAGATTATACCATATATAGCTTTCCACACATACCATGCATAGAATCTGTCAACACTCCCCCTCAAGCTGAGGCATAGATATCTCTCATGCCCAGCTTGTCCAGGATTCTATGGAAGTGATTAGTTGCTGCCCCCTTTGTCAAGATGTCTGCGAGTTGATCTCCAGTTCTTACATATGGAGTGCAAATGATGCCTTTACGCAGTTTCTCCTTGATAAAGTTTCTATCAATTTGCATATGTTTTGTCCGATCATGTAGAACTGGATTATGAGCAATATTAATTGCTGCTTTATTGTCACAAAACAGCTTGATGGGATCCTTACTATCATATCCAAGCTCCCTCAATAATATCTTCATCCATAATATCTCACATATCCCATGGGCCATTGCTCTAAACTCAGCTTCTGCACTGGATCTTGCAACCACAGATTGTTTCTTACTCCGCCAAGTAACCAAGTTACCTCCAACAAATAGACAATATCCAGAGGTGGAGCGTCGGTCTATGATTGACCCTGCCCAATCAGCATCTGTATAAGCTTCTATCCTCAAGTGATCATATCGGGCAAAAAGTACTCCCTTACCCGGTGAGGATTTCAAGTAACGGAGAATTCTACGAACAGCTTTCATATGTGTCTCTCGTGGTGAATGCATAAACTGACTTACCACACTTACTGCATGAGCGATATCTGGTCTAGTCTGTGATAAGTAGATTAGTCTGCCAACTAGTCGCTGGTATCTCCCTTTTTCTACTAGGGGGCTGTTAAGGTCTTCTCCCAACTTGACATTATGCTCTATTGGATTATCAATAGCTTTGCACCCTAACATTCCTGTTTCTTTGAGAAGATCGAGTATGTATTTCCGTTGAGAAAGAAATATTCCATGCCTTGATCTTGCCACTTCAATGCCTAGAAAATACTTCAGATTTCCCAAGTCCTTTATTTCAAATTCTTGTGCCAAGGATTGCTTTAGTCTTTCTATCTCTTCCTCATCATTTCCAGTTAGCACCATATCATCCACATAGACAATAAGAGCTGTTACTTTTCTTTGTAGTGAATGCTTAATAAATAATATATGATCAGCCTGACTTTGATTGTAGCCAAATTTCTACATAGCTCGGGAAAACCTTTCAAACCATGCTCTAGGAGATTGTCTCAGTCCATACAAGGCTTTCTTTAGTTTGCACACTTTACCATTAGAAGCTGGTAGCTTAAGGCTAGGGGGGAGTTCCATGTATACTTCTTCTTCAAGATCTCCATGGAGGAAAGCATTCTTTACATCCAATTGGTGTAGAGGCCAATCTTGATTTGCTGCCAATGAGATAAGAACTCGTATGGAGTTCATCTTTGCTACTGGTGCGAATGTCTCCTTATAATCAATCCCATAGGTTTGTGTGAAACCTTTTGCAACCAATCTAGCTTTGTATCTTTCCACTGACCCATCTGCTTTATGCTTAATTGTAAACACCCACTTGCATCCAACTGCCCTATTTCCATTCGGTAAGTCAACAAAATCCCATGTGTCATTTTTCTTAAGAGCTCTCATCTCTTCCTGCATTGCTTCTTTCCATTTTGGATCTCCTAATGCTTCCTGGAAGGTTTGAGGGATAGACACAGAAGATAACTTGGATAGGAAAGAATGAAATGTAGGTGAGATGTGTTGATATGAAAGAAAATTTGATATGGGATGATGAGTGCATGATCTAACTCCTTTGCGTTGTGCAATAGGAAGATCAATATCATTTATGGTGGGTATAGAGAGAACAGGAGCAGAATTACCTGAGCCGGGTTCAGATGATTGCTCGGGAGCTTTAGGAGTAGTCTTACTTTTCTGGCGCCTTGAATAGACCCTTAGTTCTTTCACAGGTGTCTCATCCAGCTTATCATCAGTGGATGACAGCTCATTATTAGCCTCTTGCACTTCAACATCAATGAAATCAGGTTTCAAGTCAACGTTAGTGGAGGTACTAAGAATAGGTAATGACACAGAAAACTCCTCATCACCATTATACTCCCCCTGAGGAGTTTGAGGTGAGAAGTAAGATTGTGTCTCAAAGAAGGTTACATCCATTGACACAAAGTGTTTTCGAGAAGGAGGGTGATAACATTTATATCCCTTTTGAGTAGGAGAGTAACCTATAAAGACACATTTGAGGGCACGAGGGTCTAATTTACTCCTAGATTGACCATGAAGATGGACAAAGCAGATACACCCAAAGACACGAGGAGGGATGATAAAATTAGAGGATGGTACAGATGAAAAAAGTACCTCAAGTGGTCTCTTGAAGTCCAGGACGCGAGATGGAATTCTATTGATGAGATAAGTTGCAGTGAGCAAGGCATCTCCCTAGTAGGACTTTGGAACACTGGCAGTAAGGAGAAGAGCCCGTGTGACTTCTAGGAGATGTCGATTTTTTCTTTCAGCAACCCCATTTTGTTGAGGGGTATAGGCACAAGTGGTTTGATGAATAATACCATGTGTATGAAGATATTTTTGAAGAGTACCAGACATATATTCCCCCCCATTGTCCAAACGAATCATTTTTATTGAGGTGTTGAATTGTGTTTGAACCATTTTGTGAAATAGTTGAAAGACAGTAAACACATCACTTTTGTCTTTTAACAAATATACCCATGTAGTTCGTGAAAAATCATCAATAAAGGAAATAAACCAACGACACCCATTTAAAGAAATAACTCTAGAGGGCCCCCAAACATCAGTATGAATAAGCAAAAAAGGTGCAGAACTTTTATTACTACTAAGAGGAAAAGACACTCGATGGTGTTTAGCTAGTTCACATGTCTCACATTGGAATATGGAAACATTATTATGCTGAAATAAAGAAGGAAACAGTTTTTGTAACAATGTAAAAGAGGGATGTCCTAGTCTCTGATGCCATAACCAAATCTGAGCTGCCGAGTCATCTGATTGTACTGTATGATAAGCCTTTTTGAGCCATCCTTGTGCTTTGGGCTGTTTGTCCAGATAGTATAGACCATCCTTAAGGCTACCACTGCCAATCATCCACCCCGTGTTTAGGTCCTGAAAATGACAGTAGGATGAGTAAAAAATGGCTCGGCAATTTAACTCAAGGGTTATACGAGCAATAGATAATAAATTTGCTGCTAGGTTAGGAACATGAAGCACAGAGGATAAAGGCATGGATGGAGTCACAACAATTGAACCTTTACCACAGATAGGTGATAAAGAACCATTGGCTACTCTAATTTTGTCCTTGCTGGAACAGAGGTTATAGGAGGAAAAAGATGAGGATTTACCAGTCATATGATCTGTAGTTCCTGAGTCAATTACCCAAGGATCATCGTACTCCGTTGACGATGCATTAAGGGCTATAGCTAAATTACCTGAATGGGCAAAGTATGAGGATGTATCAGTAGGTGTTTCCAATCGAGCCATAAACTGACGCAGCTGTGCTAACTCCTCTGTGTTAGGTGCCCTTTCATGATTAGGAGCTGGAGTAGGTGCTGGAGGTATGTCCTCTGTGGAAGTAGTGTGATTTGCACGTGGGCGAGAGAATCCACCAGAACGGCCCCCTCGCCCTCTTGTAGGATGGCCATGGAGCCTCCAACATGTCTCTTGAGTATGGCGTGGCCTATTACAATGATCACAAAATAATTTGTCCTTGTCATCTAGAGCATTCTCATTCCAATGACCTTTGTCCCGATTCTTAGAATCTCCTTTGGCACCACGCTGAAAAGTAGTGGCCAGTGCAGATTGTTCTGGAGTAGATGAATATAACATGACACCCCGACGACTTTCTTCATTCTGAACATATGAGAACACCTCTTTGAGTGTGGGAAGAGGATCCTTTCCCAAGATTTGGACTCGAACTTGATCATATTCAGCTCGTAGTCCTCCCAAGAATTCATAAATACATTCATCTTCAACAAAATTTTGAAAGTCTATCGCATCTTGTGTACATTTAGCTTTGAAAGTTTGATAGTGATCTAATTCTTGCCACAACCACGAAGGTTATGGTAGTAAGTTGCGACAGCCCTATCACCCTGCGAAGTCACTTGAATACGACGCTTCAAATCATAAACTTGTGCTTTATTACCCCTTTTGGAGTAGGTTTGAGCTGCTGCATCCCAAATCTCCTTTGCAGTACGAAGAAATAAATATCCCTGACTGATCTCTGGTTTCATAGAATGCACCAACCAAGACATGACTGTAGAGTTCTCTGCCTCCCATCTATCATATGTGGGATCAGTCTCCAAGGGCTCTGTGATTTTCCCATTCAAATAGCCCATTTTCCCTTTACTGCGAATAAACATTAATGCAGATTGGGACCATGTTAGATAGTTTAGCCCGTCCAATTTTTGAGTTGTAATCTGGAGAGTTGGATTCTCACTCAGGGAGGTCACCTGACTCTCTACCCCTCTAGTGTGAGTTTCGGAAGTCTTACTAACTTTTGACTTTTCCGAATCAGCCATCCAAATAAAATAGCTCCACAACCGGGCTTAATACAAAAAAACGGAGTAGCACAAATCAAAACATAGAGTAATATTCAAATAAAGAGACACATACAGAGCACATACAGTACGATTTTTTTTTTTTTTTTTTTTTTTGAATAATTACATGGGGTGAAGCTGGGCAGGAAACAGAAAACAAACCAGATGGACGACACCCAGAGAAGGCTCTGATACCATGAAGAAACAAAAGAAACTAGCAACTAGAGAAGAGAGGAATAAAATTATTGTATTATTACTTGCTTATTCCACTATGTACAACCCTGATTAAATAGAGAAACCCTAAACTTATAATAGGAATACAATAGCAGAAATAGGAAATCAAATAATCTCTAATTACTCAGTTTCCTTCTCTAAATATTTCCTTCTCTAAATATTTCCTTCACCTTCACGCCCAAGATTATACCATATATAGCTTTCCACACATACCATGCATAGAATCTGTCAACAGTTTTCACTGCACAGATTGCTTATGTGGAATCCTAAAGAGAATCATTTATAAATCAAACATTATAAACAAATCGCTGTGGTTGTCCATCCATAATTATCAATATTATGGTCAAATTTTCTTTTCTTAAGGGTTTCTAAATCTGTTTGGAAGAGGGTGCCTGCCAATGAAACTTGTGTAGCTTGCCCAAATGCTTGCTCCAGAATATGTGAAACTGTGCATCACATGCATGCATGTGTTGTTGGACATAAGGTGTTCTACAATTGCATAATTGACGTTGTGGCATCTTTACATGAAGTGTAGAAGCACTTCAAGTGCAAGCCTGGTTTGATATAGCTTGAGGCCTAAATGAAAATTTTAAGTGGGACCCTCCTCCCCCCAAAAAAAAAAAATCCATATATATGTATATATGTGTGTGTAGTTTAAAACTCATTTTTCTTGTTTTTTGAGATGCAAAATTACTTAAGTTTTGCATTTAGGTTTATACTTATCAATATGACTAGTCCACTTAACGCTCTCGTGACATAATTGATAATAAATAGGATATATTATTTTTTATAATTTTAATTTTGAGAAACTTCTTTTTGCAATAACCTTTGTAACAAGATTGTTAGTAAAAATTTGTAAGAGATACATATATTTAGAAAAGAAGAAAAGAATTTAGTCTTTTTATATAAGTAATATTTGTTACATTATGTTTTGAACATTATTCTGATTATTTTCCTTGTTATCTTTCCTTTGTTTTATTTCATTTTTTTTCTAAGTCTTTGTCTTATTTTTTTGATAGGTAAAAGAGATAGGGCTGTTGCGAGAATTGAACTCGCAACGTTAAACAATAATAATAAGGATCCGTTCGAGAATAGCTTATTTAGCTGAAATTAAAAACTTTTTGCTGAAAGTACTGTAGATAAAGCCAAAAGTTAGTTGAAATAGTATAGTAGAACTTATGAATAGTACCAAAAAGTGTAATGAGACCCATGAATAGTAACAAAAATAGGCTAAATAGTAAAAGAAGCTGCCCAATATAGGCTTATCCCAAACACAACCTAAATATCTCCTTTTTTCCTAAGTCTTTTTAATGAATTTCTTGTTGAATTATGCAATTTCATATAAATTTTCTATTTTTTCCCTAGTAATATCTTTTTCAAGGGATTCAGTTAATTTTTCTATATTTCTGTCATTTTTTCTTAAATTTTTCATATCAATATTGATATTTTAAGCATTATTATTATTATTATTATTATTATTGTTAAAAAATTTCAAATAAAAAGAAACACTATCTACAATATAAAACTATAATATGACAAGAATAAACTAAATTTTAAAGTGTAGAACAATAGAATCTAATTTATTAAAGAATATCCCAACATTGTCAACCTGCCTGAACAAATTCGGGTTTAACATATATCTGTATGAATTAATATTGGCAACACCTAGGTTAATTTATATGAAAACCAAATATTATGGTTCAATGTAAAATTCAACAAAAAAGAAAAAGAAAATTTATTTAATTGTAGAAAAGAGTTTTAATTTACTTTGGGGGGTAAGGTGAATCATTTGTTCTAATTTTGATGAAGGAAAGCTAAAATCTAATTTCTGATTTTGATTTGGTGATAAGAGCAAAAAGATTGTTTTTTGTCTGGCCATATGGGCGATTGGGTGACTAAAGTTGATAATCTACCGTGTACTGGGTGGGATACTTGGTTACAAAAATTGAAACCTCAAGTTGTTATGGAAAATTGATCATCAATGATGATTTGGCACAAACATTTTGTAGTTTCAATTCAGCTGGAATTCTATTGGCATGCAATTTTGGGCCCCATATTGGAGTGGGGAAGAGAGCACACAACCCATATAGGTTTTTTTTTAAAAATTATTTTTTCAAGTAAAACTAATTATTAACCTAACTTTTGGGGGTCTTTTAATAATAGGGGACCCTAGGCAACAGCCTAAGAGCCAGACCTGTTCAAGTGCCTTTGATAATAACTCTTGACAATATCTGTGTGACCTGAAGTGATACTTCAAAAAAAAAAAAAAAAAAAGTAAAGTTATTTGGGAAAGACAGTATCATTGTTTAAGGATATGTTGACTTTTCTCAATGCTAATGTTGTAATTGATTCTAAGAAATTTATATTCTAATATTGTCTGTCACTCATGAATTTTTACTAGCTTATTTCACATATTTGAAGCATTTTGAAAGTATATTCAATAAATTGTTTCTGTCCAGATTTTTATACAGCCTGGGATGTCATTGCAAAGCATGTGTTGGATTACTCTGCTGACCCAATTCTTGCACACAGGTAAGTATTTCTGAGTATGATCCTCTATTTTGGATTATTGATCTGTTCAACTGGTATTGATACCTTATTAATGCTGGAAAAATTTTCTAGAAAGTTGGGTCAGGTTGGATTCAAGTTATTGTGGAATCCCTTGCCATTCACAACCTATGGGAACTAACAACTATCATTAATAGTAGGTGACGTCTTCCTGGAAAAATAAAATAAATTAGAAGAAAATAGCTTGGGTCATGGAGTGATTTGATAACATGCTGAATGTTGCTGGAAATCCTCCATGTAATTTTAGGGACATGTCTCCTTACACCTCTGCTCACTGGAGTTATTAAAGTTGATTACTTTTAGCCTTTCTGTTGTTCAGTTATCTGTGGCTTTCTGCAACATTCTTTTTGGCATTTTTATTTAACATGAGTGTTGCTTCTTTGATACAGCATTTGTTCAATTGTTCTGATATTTCATATCAAATTTTGTTTTCATGTCTTTCAATCCAGGGATACTTAAGTGCCTCTTAATTTTTGCTTCTTGGCAGCATTTGCCTTCTGCTAAGGTGGGGTGCAATGGACGCCGAAGCATACCCAGAAGCTTCAGAGAATGTTTTGCAGATTTTGTTGGGCATTGTTACCTCTGTCCACCCTAGTCATGGGTTACAATGGGCAATGGCAAGGACTTCTGCTTTTGAGGCATTGACCCAATATGAGGCAGCATCTAAAAATGGTGCAATAATCTTCCCCCAATTTTCATTACTTTATGCGTCTAATTGGTGGACTATAATAAATCCTGCATTATTATTATTTTTTTGGCTGGTGACATTGTTTGATTTCTTGCCATTTAATTACTTTCTTTTTGATGTAGTTGTCTTAATTATTCTTTTAAATAATATTTGCCCAGGTATCACATATTGAAAAGAATTCTCCAGATTTCAAGAAAAGGAGCACGGAATTGCTTTTTTCTGAGTCAAACCCTAATGTACTTAAGGCCATGGAAGAATTTCAAGTCAAGATCTTAACATATGAGCACATGTAAAGCATGAATTTGCTTTTAACTTTTTTACTACACATGCTGGAGATATATGATCATAGTTGTCAAAACGTGAAACGTGAATTGTATCGTGAATTAATTTATATTTTTTTGTATCTTCTATTGTATCATATCATGTATTGTAAGATACATAAACACCTAATAAAATTAATAAAAAAAATTATAAATATATGTATATAAAAGGTATTTCATTATAAATTCATAATATATTCAACTAATGATTAATTTAATCATCACTTTATGTAATAAAATTTAACAAAGCTAACTAAATAAATCAAATTAACATATGTTGATAAAATACATCAAATTGATTAAACTCAAAAGTGATTATACATGACAAATGAGCCAAAATAATAATTTCTTTTCATCATATTTATCATCTTGCAAAATCAATTACATCTAAGTCAATGTTATCATCATGTTTATTATCTTGCAAAATTATTTATTCATTGACAATTTTTTTCATCATCATCAACATTTACTATCTTTTTTAGTTCTTTTATTTTAATAATTTCCTCTATTTCTTCTTGGGATTCTAGCTTCTTAGAATTAAAAAAATAATAACAAAAAAAGAAAATAATTATAGTCATTTAATACCTTATTCATGGTATAGAAAAGAAATTTGCAAATATGAAGGTGAAGTGTTGCGTAGTCCAAATTTTGTAGAAAAAGAGGGGAGAAAATATAATAAAACTTCATGGACATGTTATTTTATTGGGCTCAATTAAGTAACCCAATAATTTTGTGTTAAAAACAAGTTTAACAAGACTCAAATAAAAGAAATTTTTTTTAACAAAAAACTCATTTTAAATCCTCATGTCTATGTATTATATGATACATGGGATTCTATGATATGCATCTAGGTATTACGATTTATGAGCACTTTTGATACGCCCTTATGATCTTTTTGTACATGATATGTATATGATACCAATTAGCTTTTGTCAATATGCATCAGCAATCGGCGAAGACTGGTCAAGGAGAAAAGAGTTGTAGGAAGTAAGATTGAGAAGCTTCTGGATGTATTTCCTCAGGTTGTCTTCACTTCAGGTATCATGAGCTTAGTGTCCATATAGTGTTGCTTGTGACCTAAAAAATTGCGAGTTACTTTTTATTCCTGCTTGTTGACTAAAAAAAAAGGTCCGAATGATAATTCTTTCTACCAAATTGTGAGAAACTGTTTAACTACTCCCACCTGTACGGCATACCAAACTATCCAAATTGTTCTACTATTATTACAAGTTCTTTTGAAAAATAAGAGAAAGGTATGGGTATAAAGTGACATGTTGCAAAAGATAGTTCTTTAGTAGAGTGATAATGGTGGATTTTATTGATGATAATTAGTCCAGAAAAATTTACCATATGAATTCCCTTTATTTTCGGTGACAGCATATCATCCTCTCTCTTTTTCCCCCAGGTTTTTGTTCTGACCTTCTAAGAGTTACATTCGCAGGGGAAAGAAGTAAGGCTAGAGATTTACCTGGTGCAGCTCTTTTATGTCTTTCATTTACTCCTAAAGATGTGAGCAACCAAGGGGCTTCAAGAGTAAGATAATCATAATTGACAAGATCTTCTTTTTACCCCTGTAGGATTTACTCTGACATTATGTAGTGTACAGGGATTACGAGATCCACATGCTGAATATGAGAATGCAATGGTGGAAATAGCGGCATCTCTCCAGCTCTCAAGAAATATTTTTGTTGCACTTCTTGCACTGCTGTCATGGAAACCCTTCATGCGACGTTGGATAAGAGCTGATATCTTGTATTTTGATGCTAAATCACCAACCATCATCCTGGACAAATCTTCCAAAGCTGCTAATGATATTCTGAAGGTTGTCTGTCACCTTTGGCTTTCATAATACTCCTTTCACACTCTAGTATTTGGCTGCACCAATTTCAAAGAGATTATTTGGTGTTGTAATTTCTTTTTAATTTTATCTTGCAGAGTATGATACGAAGAGCAGAAGAAGCTATCCCTAGATCTTCGGAAAATGTTGCACTAGCCATTGGTGCACTTTGTTTGGTAAGAGTTTTGTGTGATTGTAAAGTTCTCTAGAAGTCATAATCTGTGCATATTTTTAGTTAACGGTGAATGGAAAAATGCATGAGATCAATGGAACTGTTGTTAGATATTTCTATCTTATTTATAACGTCTGGTATTAATATCTTTATTGTGGGAATAAACACTGCCTCATAGGTCTCAATTGTGGTCATTTTTGCAGTATAGATGTGTCAGTTGGCATTTCCCACTTTTTCAAAGTATCTTAGCATACCTCTTCCTTACAATTTTAACATTTTTGGAATCAAGTAATTGGCAGGCTAGGCAGAAACCTGCTTCTCCAATTGATCCTCTCAAGGGTCTTCTATGAAGTCAATGATTTTGGAGTGAACTTTCTTTATCAGTAGCATCATTCCATTAGGAAATTGATTTCTTGATTTGCATTCTTTGCTCAATAGAATGCTTTGGCTTTGATTGCTTTTGTCAGGTCTTGCCTCCATCTGCCCACACTGTTAAATCAACAGCTTCAAAGTTCCTGCTTAATTGGTTGTTGCAGCATGAACATGAACACCACCAATGGTCAGCTGCAATTTCCCTTGGATTGATCTCAAGTTGCCTACATGTAACCGATCATAAGCAGAAATATGAGAATATCATGGGACTTGTTGAGGTGGGCACAGTTCTGGTTTTGACTGTTTTGGATTTATTTTTTAACTTTTAATTAAATAGTGTAGCATATTTCAAATATTTATATGGCCTCTTAACTCAAATGACACATTCTCCCCAGGTAAGAGTAAGATGGAGGGTGAGGTCATGGGTTCAAGACCCTCCATGTGCCCTGTATGGAGCGAAAAAAATATGTTATATTTTTACTTAAGATAAGCAAGTAGTTATGATCTTATGTTACATGTGTTGGACATTTTAGTTAATTTTGGTGTCATTTTTCACTTTGTCTCACCATATGGTTTCAATTAGATGCCAACTTATTGCCTTAAATCCTTAAGGAGGAATTCCCAGATACTGTTAATTTATATTTTCTTATGCAATTTACTTAATGTTCCCTCTTCTTAACTAAAACGGTTAAATGTACTCGTACCACTCTGGTGAAGGACCTGCTCTTTTTAATTTTAGGTAAAAACACTATTTTTGTCCCTGAAATATAGTTTTATTATATGTCCCTCACTTCCTTCCACTTTCATTAAGTTTTTTGCCGGTGTGTCTAACGTAATATATGTTTTAAGGACAAAATTTGAACCTAGACTGCAATTCTAGGATGAAAAGAATATAGTTTTAAGGTTTTATTTTTGCCCTTAAATTATGGTCAAGGTTTAGTTTTTCCCCTTATGTCAGACATGTTCCTAAATGGCTTCATCTTGTTCTTACAAGAATAGGAGATTTCATGAGAGTTAGAACTCATTGAAGAAGAAGTGACCTACACACACACAGTGCCTCTTCGAGAGAGAGAGAGAGAGAGAGAGAGAGAGAGAGAAGGGGGGGGGGGGGGGGGGGTAAGGTTGCCTACCAATTATCACTCCTAGACCTCACAGAAGTGGGTGCTTTGTGCATGGGGTACAACCTTATCTATATATGTATGCATGTATGAAATTTGAACATGGAACACTATTAATTTTGTACCTACTCAATATGCATTAAAAAAGGTTTCCTGATTTATCTGCTTGCTTTCAGGTTTTATGTGGTAGCAAAAGCACCCTTGTCAAAGGAGCCTGTGGGGTTGGCTTGGGATTTTCATGCCAAGATCTTCTTACCAGGGTTGAAGTTGCTGATAACTCTGACTTGGACAAAGAAACTAGCAAGATTCAGGAAGAGCACTTGCTTGGAAAGATCGTGAGGGCCTTATCTCTGATGATATGTCAGCTTACTCAATCTTCATCTGATATTGTGGAAAGTCTTTCTGCATATTTCACGCCAGACACGTATGATCTTGATAGTATTAGAACCGCTAACCTGCCATGTGAGAACAGTGATGACTTGGAGGAAGATATCTGGGGTGTTGCAGGACTTGTTCTTGGTTTGGCGAGCTCTGTTGGTGCAATATACCGAGCTGGGGCACATGATGCTGTGCTCAAGATAAAAGGCTTAATCCTATCATGGATTCCACATATCAATTCGTTAGTTCAAAATTATGGTTCTTGCAGTGAAGGAGCTGAGATTCTTACGTCCGTAGGATCCTGTCTTGCACTTCCCATTGTAGTGACATTCTGCCAGAGAGTAGAATTGATGGATGATAATGAGCTAGATCATCTATTGAATGGGTATATGGAGCTCATTTCTGAATTAGTTTCTGTTAAAAAATCTGGCAGCCTTCATCAGAGTTTGTTAATGGCATCATGCATTGGAGCTGGAAGCCTTCTTGCCTGCATTTTGAATGAAGGGGTGCATTCTCTTGAAGTTGAATGTGTCAAAGGTTTACTAGAATTGTTTAGAAAATGTTGTTCTGATCCTTACCCTCCTCTCATTCATTTGGGTGGGATGCTTGGGGTTGTTAATGCTATGGGAGCCAGTGCTGGGATTTTGGTTCATATAAATCATCTAACCTCCTCAATGCAGACTGGTTATGAGCAAAAGGTACTTTTTTGCTGTTCTTATTAGGTCCTTTTATCTCTGATTGCCTTTTTCCTATTTGCATGTGTATATACAATTAAATATTCTTTGTTTTCTGAACAGGAATCTCGCTATCTCAGGGGTCCTCTACTTTCGAGTCCTGTTTGTCAGCCAGATTTGACATCATTGATGCAAGATATATTTCTGGTTGCACAGAATTCCGATGAGCATCAGCTGCAACAATATGCAGCATGGGCGGTTTCATTTCTTCGACATCATATGTGGTCCAAGGAAGTCCTTGACAGTGATGATATAGCTGGTTCAAAATCTGTCTCTCATAGTTTTCCTGATGACAGTGTAATTATGAGGCTTTGTTTGTGGTTAATGCATCTGAGTGTTTCTGAGGTAGGTCTGTTACTACAAGTTCTGTGGTTTCATAATGAATTGATTTTTTTTTTTTGGGCTAACTTGTGTGTCTAGACAACGCATTGATGTTATTCCATATCTTATTTCTTTTCAGGTACTTTCTCTGAAAATAAGATGCGTTTTGATACAGTATGCTTATCAATAGTGCTATTTTTGTATCATCCTTGTTATGATTATTACATTTTTTTTTTCTCATTTATCTTGATTTATGTTGATATAATCTCTTTGGTACTTCAGTTGTTGGGTGGTGGACAAACGAGGAAAATTAAGATTTTTTTTTATCCTCCTACTTTTTAATCCTATTTCTTTATTTTCTATTATTTCACTTTCCCATCATCTCAACTAAACAAACCCTAAAAGCCCTATCTTATTTATAACCCAAAACTCAAAACTTCTTGTTTGGAAAAAATGCCCAATCTCTGATTCTCAACCTATAACTCAACTTTATCCCATATTGTGGAGCCCACAACCTGCACAGATCGGGCCCCACACAAAGAAGAAAAAAACTTCCACACAATTGTGAAGCTGAAGGTAAGCTCAAAGAAGAAAAAAAACTTTTTGTTTGGAAAAAATGCCCAATCTGTGTTTCTCAATCTATAACTCAACTTTATCACATATTGTGGAGCCCACAACCTGCACAGATCGGACCCCACACATAGAAGAAAAAAACTTCCACACAATTGTGATGCTGAAGGTAAGCTCAAAGAAGAAAAAAAAGCTTCCAACGTACCGAGCAAAGATTTGACAAAAGCCTAACTTGGGCCCCACACACTTGCAATTATTACAAACATGCCATCAAGCATATTTCTTAAAAACTGGAAATACCCTCAGACCTGTTCTTAGTTTTCGTTACTCTATCTCAAAATATTGATGTATGAGTTACAGAAACAAACACCAAAAACTCACCAAAACAAGTTGTTATTCAGTGGATTGCATGAATTTTGAGTTATATAACTCAAAACAACTCAAACCAAACACTCTTAATTAATATAGTTCAAATTCTTCCACCTCAATTAATATATATATATATATATATATTTAAATAAAGTAAAAGCTCAATAAACGATTAAAGTTTTTTATTTAAAGCTTAAGTTTGTAATTGAGTACCCAACTACCTCACTCTTTTTCTTTTTTTTTTTTCTTTTTTCTTTTTTTTTTTTTTGTGGATAAGGGAGTAGTCAACTATTTTTTTATGTCCTACCATTGTATCGACCAACCTCATAGTGCCTGTCCTACTCCTATGTCCTACCATGAGAAAAATATCTAGCTGAAATTTTGAATTTTGCCAGCTAGAAATGAAATTTTCAAAAAGCCTGGCCCTCTCTAGCTCCCCACTATGCACTAAACATATTTTTTTGGTGAACCTGACCAAACTTTAAGCTTTGATACCAATTTGTTGTTATTTAAGACTACTGAAAGCGCTTTCATATGAATAGAAATAAAATAAAACAATCACTCGAGAACAAATTTTAACATGGTTTGACTAATTCCAAGCCTATATTCATTCACATAAATGCCAACTAAAATTCACAATTAATGATATGGATTACAACCGTACTCAATCAATTGAATCCTATGGTAAGATATAGAAAATATACTTTCACCGCAAGGGGACTTCTTAGTGGTGATGTGCAGAACCTTAGTGGGGATTCTCACTGGGCCTTTAACCCTCAAGAGCTTGTCCTTGGCACCACGAACTAAATCCATACAAACTATCAAAAAAAAAAAAAAAAAAAGGTCCAAACCATCAGCCTGATTGTTGCTTAGTATTCTTGTTCCAAACATACCCAAGTCGCTAACCAGGTGTAAACTCTCATACAAAAACCAATCTCAATCAGCTCAGAACTAACTCAAAAGTTAAAACCCACATTGAAAAAATCATGGCAAAAAACAGACACTAACATACAAGGCATTAAAAAGACCACGACTGAATGCACTCAATAACATTCAATAATAAAATGCACCATGGGTCATATCAATATATAAAGTACAAAAAAAAAAATCATCTCAGAACACATACTATATGAAATTAAACCAATCCAATAAATCAGAATTAACTCAGAAAACTCACATTAGTCTACATTAGACACCAAGAATTAATCTTCAGTTAAATTGATAATCATCCATTTCCCAAAAAATAAATGCAACACAAAATAGTAATCAACGGCAGAGTAACGTACCTGTAATCAACGGTGGCAGGTATGGTGAAGGTTCGACCGAAGCACCAGGGTTCCGGCAACAATGACTAATCGAAGAGGGTGAGGGAGACTGGATAGGGAGAGTGAGACTGATGGAGAGTGGGGGAGAGTGAGGAAGAGTAATCGTAGAGAGTGAGGGAGAGTGTAGAGGGAGGGTGATGGCAAAGAGCAAGGGAGAGTGTAGAGGGAGAGAATGAATAGGCGTTGTGAGACGTTAGGTTTTCAAATTGTTAAAGCAAACTCAATTTTCTAGTTACCGAGTTATGCATGTACACACAAGCATTTTTTTATTGGAAAAAGCCATGTCTTCTTTGCCAGCGTGGCACAAAACTCATACTAACTTGACTATATGACCATCTAGTTTTTTAGTAACTCGCTTATAGGGTAATCGAGTTTTATATGAAAATCGAGCCTCACATTATTGAGTTTCGAAACAGGGGCATATCTTTATATAATTTGAGAAAGGGTGCAAAACGCTGGAAATTTTTGGTGAAAGGGGCAAAACCCTATTTTGCCCCTTTAACTATTGTGATTTTTGAAGAACCCACATGAGCTTTATGAATAAGAGCCGCATTATTTGGAGTCCAAATCTTTTGTCTTACTTTCTACATCTCACTCTATACTCCACAAATAAAAACTTGACACATGTATATCTATTTTATTGATGGCTAATTTTCATCCTTTGTTATTTTAGTTACCTTAATTAATTGAAAATTAAAAAAGACACAATAGCCAACACATCCCCACCACCGGCACCGCCACCATCTTTCTCTAATGCCACTTATCACCAGCAACATTTTTCTGCCTTTGTTCTCTTGTTTCTTCTTTATTCTTTCTTTCCTAAGTCTTTTGCCGTTCTTAACCAATAGTTTGTATGCATCCACTACCAACGGGAAAAACATTGATATTGACATCATATTCTAAGAAACAAGGTTCTTCGTCAAATCTATGATGGGTACCTACCGCTACCTTATCTTCTTCATATATCTAAAAAAAAGTTTTAATAGCTCAGATGATGGCATCTGCCCATAATAACGAATACCAATACCCAGTAATGGCAATAGTGGATCGATGGTTGTATCTGGCGGCATTGACCACATCTGCGATTGCTAATGGGACTGGCGATGGTTGTTGTTGGTGGTTGAGGGCCATGTGGCGTTGGAGAAAGATGGTGGTGGTGCCGGTGGTGGGGATGTGTTGGCTGTTGTGTCTTTTTTAATTTTCAATTAATTAAAGTAACTGAAATATTTTTTGGTAAAAAGGTAACTGAAATAACAAAGGCTGAAAAGTAGCCATCAATAAAATAGATGTACATATGTCAAATTTTTATTTGAGGGGTATAGAGTGAGATAAAGAGAGTGAGATAAAAGATTTAGACTCCATTATTTGGTTAGGTGAAAAGAAACTTTTATTTTTTTGGGTTATATTTATAGGCCAAAAAATTCATAAAAGCTCACGTGGTCCTTCAAAAATCACAATCAGTGCTCGCAATATTCAATAATATTAACGCGTCTCTCTTATCCACAAATCACATTGAACCTTTGAACTCTCACATGACAATAATTCGCAGTAAAACTCCATTTGGGTCAGCCTTAAATTCTGCCAATGAACACAAGCATTGTTTTATTAAATAATCAATGACATCGGTTGTGAAAGCGGTCAGCCGTACGTGGTGATTTGGTAAAAAGGCTTGGACAAAACTCATCATGTGAGTCGCTTCAAATTCGAATTGCTTTTTGTTAGTTACATACATATCAATATTAACATATACTGTATCTTTTTATTCACAATCAACGCCATGATGCCACAATATTCAATAGGAGACCTACCTAATAATCCCTCACTTTGTTTTATTTGGCTGAGCTAGATCGTACAAAAATATAAAAAGAGATTTTCTTTCCTTCTTAAAACCGTCGAAGTTGGGACATTTTTTCCTCTCCTTTGTATGTGTGTTTGTTTCTAAAAAAAAAATGGTAATTGTCTCACATTGTTTAAGAGAGTGTGTTGTGTATAGTATAACTTGTCACATCCTCCCTTAAAAGTTACCATAATTTTTTAGTAGAATTGTGATGTGCTTTTGTGTTAGAACCCCTTTCTATCTCCCTTGTGTGTGTATGTTTGTTTGTTTCTAAAAAAAGCCGTCGAAGTTAGCTTATTTTACATATTTTAACCAAAAAACACCGTACATATATGCAGGGTTTTTGTAACTCTTCTATACATTATTTTAGTATTATTTCTCTTCCCTTACATTCTCTCTTCCCCCCTTCTCTCTCTCTCTCTCTCATAAAAATATTATTTATATAAAATATAGTGTATAATAAATGAACTGATATGAGTGTTTTGTAAAAATAATAGTGTAAAATAAAAATTAGGTTTTTTATGTAAAATAAACGGAATCTTTTAGAAGGGTTAACGCGATTGCTTCTTTTATATATTTATATATATATATATATATATTATATGGATAAAACTTTTATTGCAAACAAAAATTGCAGCGAAAGTAACCAATAATTACCTCATAAATAGTAGCTTGCTCCAAGATAATAATGTGCTATCATGTCACTTTTTGTCAAAAAATCAAAGATAGCATCTCCAAAGAGTTTGGTATGTAATATTTGAGTATGACCCACAAAAAATCAATAAAAAATAAAACCCGTTATAATGGGTCTGTTTGGATACAGCTTATTGTTGCTGAAAGTTGCTGAAAACTGATTGTTGCTGAAAACACTGTAGCAAAATAATTTTTAAATGTGTGAATAGTATTGTGGGATCCACTTTTAATATTAAATATTACGTGAACAGTGGTGTACAGTGCGTGAACAGTGCGTAAACAGTACACGCACAGTACACGCACAGTGATTTTTTGCCCCAAAGTCAAAAAAGCCGGCCAAAAAAAAAAAAAAAAAGTGAAAACGCAGTGCAGAAAACGTAACTCCACAAAACCCACTATCCAAACCCACACAATATGTCATAAGACTCGTTAAGTCATACCCTCCCCCAAAGGGCAAAGACCATTAAAATAAGTAAATAAAGAAGAAAAAGAAAAAGAGAGCATTAAAATAATATTACATTTAAAACCCACTTTCTTCCCACCTTCCATATTGGTTTTTTTTTTTTGTGAAAAGCACCTTCCATATTGGTTGAGCCATAGAATCACAAAATTATAGATTTCATAATACAGACGTACAAAATCAAGTAAGAGCTTTTCTTCTTATTCTTATTGAAGATAACAATAAAATAAGTAATAATAACAAATATTACTCCTATATTATAATTTACGTACTTTTCAATTGCGATCTCTTTTTCCCTTACTTTTTACTTAGCACTTAATATTATTTTTTAACTATTAAATTAATTACAAATCTACGATCTACAAATGATGTAACTCTTGTTAAATTACACCAAGTGTAACTCTACAAAAGTTACAGATTTTTTAAACCGTAGATTTTAAAAAATCTAATGGTTAAAAAATCGCTATAATTAATGTTATCTTTAAAATTAATTATTTTTCATATTAGCTAACCTAATTAATTTGAGAGAATATTATATTATTTTCTTTTTAACTTTCTTTCTCTCTCCTTATCCGTTCATCCCTAACCTTACACAAAAGCATATTCTCAACTTTCTTGGGCATGGAGGCAATTGTGCTGAACTTTCAATTGTTAAAAGAAGCCATTGATCAAGGATTGTGTATTGACCAAGTAACAAAACCCTTGTATTATTGCTCTCTTGATTTATCAAAATTAACAAATACTTTTGCTGGGAATCTTTCTCAACGTACCCATTATAGCTTTTGAATGTCACATCGCTAAATCCACTTGAGAGCAAGGACACTGAGGATTTTTCACCAAATTTAATTGCGGAATATGAGGTTAAAAAACTTACCATCAAACATAAATATCAACATTAATACGTGGATTGGGCGTGTTCTTTCTGTGCCTCTTTTTTCTGTCTGTGTGTATTGGTTATGTACTTGCTGTCTTGCTCTTGCAGGTCAAACAGTGACAAAATTCGGTCATAAAAGGACGCTCGAACTACCAACTTCAAAGTTGCAACAATTATCACAACCCCCCAATTCCTTGGGCTTTCATATTTCTCTTGATTTCAAGAAACCTACAAGAAACACAAACTCTCTGTAACCATTTCTTTCTTCTAAGCCTAAGGTCCTGCATTTCAACAAATATAAATAAAATATAATAAATATAAATAAAATTTAAGGATAGTAGTGCTTGGCACAAAGAAATATGTGCCCACAATTTAATTGCAGAATATGAGGTTAAAAAACTTACCATCAAACATAAATATCAACATCAGTACGAGAGTTCGGTGAAGCGTATATTGTCACACTTACATTAAAAGAAGTTTCAAACACTCACAAAAGTTTCAACGCATTCCGTGCTCTTTCTGTGCTTCTTTTCTGTCCGTGTGTATTGGTTAATGTATTTGCCATCTTGCTCTTGCAGGCCAAACATTGACAAAATTCGATCATAAAAGGACGCTCGAAGGCTTCAGAACAATCCACTACCAACTTCGAAGTTGAACAAGTATCACAACCCCCCAATTCCTTGCTATTTAAAGCCAATTTAGGCAGTACAAACATTCTACTAACTCTCTCACCCCAAGTAAATCCCACTTTTTTTTTCTTTCTTTCACATCCCCAAACACCCTATACCTGTGCGTGTGTTATAAAAAAAGTCCAAATCCATGTGCCGGTTACCTTGATCTCCAACTTCCTGTGGAAGCAATTCAGGCCAACCAAACCTAATTCCCTCAACCAAATTCCAAGTTCCCGACATGCGCACCCTTTGATCCAATTCAGAACAATAGAATTAGCCTAGTGTGGAGCTTTTGTATAGCTTTTATCTTTTTTTTCTTTTCTCAACGTACCTAACTTCAAAGCCTTATTAATCACTGAAGCCATGAAGCCTATGAGTTCTGCCTCTGAAATTATAGCAAAAGAATCTCTATTCTATCATTCTATGCCTAATCCAGCCAATGAACAACTCCAAGTCAGTCAAGGAAACGTGTTTGGAACCAATTTCTCTCAGTCAGAGAAAACTCGCGTAAACAAAAGGAGACTTGAAGAAGGAGAAGAGCCTAACGGTGTGTCATTGGAGTTGAAGCTTGACTTACCTGATCCTTGGGATATCAAGAAGTGGATCACGTTTAGTGATATTAACAGAGACAAGTCCAGGCTCTTGTTACCAACAGACTTGGTTAAGAAGCATATTTTGCCACACTGGGACGAAAGCCGCATTAAGAATGGGGCTCTCGTTTCTGTTTGGGATTTTGATACCGAGTCTGAATATCAATTGAAGTTCAAACAGTGGACAAGTAATGGCAGTTATGTCCTCATTGGAAACTGGATTAAAGGATTTGTGAGCAGGAGGGGCCTGAAGGAAGATGATGAGATTGGACTTTACTGGGATCAAAGCAATTCAAGATTCAGTTTTAGCCTTCTCAAGCAGGCTTCGAGCAATTAGTCCTCCACTGTGGGTCATGAGCTTCCACTCCTTTGCAAATTGTCTAATACGTCGGGTGTGGAAGAGCTTGAAACACTGTTTACTTTTAAGCAAATCTGTCTTCGTTTTCTACCCTATGAAGTAGCTGGTGGTACATCTTGGGGTTTCGGTATTACTATTTCAGTGTGAGAAATGAAGAAGAGTGAATGCCCTCCTCAAAAAAAAAAAAGAAAAAGAAAAAGAAAGAAGAGTGAATGCCTATTTCATTCTTTTTTCTTTTTTAAAGTTTCCATTCTTATGTATTGTACTTATCAACTAGGGAAAATTATTGTGTATTCCCAGAGTATCATAAATACATACTTCCTCCTCTCACATAAATAGTGGGTCCTGCTAATTAAATTCATGATGGGGTCCACTATTTATGTGAGAGAAAGGAGTACATATTTATGATACTCTAGGAGTACCTAATAATTTTCCATCAGGTAATTACTGTTAGATACAACTGAGTAAATAATAAATTCTTATTTGTGTTTAAAATACAAATTTCTTCTCCCAACATACTCAATAATGTTTATCTTTTGTAATAATATTTACAAAATTTGTATACAGGCCTAAGCAAAATCTGGATGTGAATTCTCTAAACAATATTCTCCCTTAAAATAATACCCGGTTGAATAAAATAATAATTCTTTCTCTCTCATCCCTTTTCTCTTTCGTTCTTCACTCTCTTGTGCTTCTCTATCTCAATGGTTACAAACTAAAACATACCACAATCAAAACAAAAACACAAAACCCAATCGAAAGATTTGAAACACAAAAACAATCTTTCTCATAAGCCTAATGAAATTTGAACAATAAAATAAAACTAATTAAAACCAAAAAAAAAAAAAAAAAAAACATGTAGAATGCCTATCTAACAAATATGGTGATTAAGCTGCATGTTCTTAGAAGTGGGGAGGAGGACGAGTGGCGATGGGGTGAACCAAGCGGCGTGCATGATCGCGGATTTAAAAGGCCAACTCTCTCTAATCGTTGTTCTTTGCCGATGATCTATATGTGTATGAGAGAGAATTTGTTTGTGTGAGATAGAGAGAGAGAAATTTGTGTGTGTTTAAGAGAGAGAGAAAGAAAGAGAGAGGGAGAAGTGGAGATATGTTTTGGAGATAACTAGAAAAACAAAAGGTCAAAAAAAGAGTGAAAATAGATAAGGGGTAGGTGTACGTGTGTTGAGGACAAAAAACAAGAGAAAAAAAGAAAGAAAAAACGTATGGGGTAAAAAAAAACTAAAGAAAGAAAGGAAAAATAATATAAGGAATAAGAAATCAAAATTGAGTAACATTACTACGATATTTTCACAATAAATTTTAAGTAATAGATTGTTATTATTTGATATTGGTGAGTAAAAAAAAATTTAAATAATGGGTTCAAATTAGAACTAGTAACAACTTACCATATAAGATTTTGTTGTGAAAGTATTGCGAAAAAATGTTATAGATGCAGCATTTCTCATTAAAAAAAAATAATTGTTAATGTTGTTTGGAATTTGAAAAATATAGATGAATGAAGAAATATTAAAAAAGAATAAAGAAATAATAAAGAAATAATATTTTAATGGAATAAAGAAAAAAAATGGAGAGTCGGTTAGAAAGTATATTTGAAAAATGAGTAAATAAAAAGAAAAAGTCATTGTTTATTCTTTATACAGTATAAAAATTTAGAAAGAATTTCCACTTTTCCATTAGAAATGAGTTGCAGCATTTGTTGGAACTGAAATAGAGGGGTTGAAGGTATGCCTGATTTGATGGGCAAAGGAAACAAAAGGACACAAAGGTAAGGCAGATTTGTACGTATGAGGCTTTCTGTACTTGTATAATGTTTTAAATTAGTTGTTAATTTTTGGGATGCAGATTGTAGGGTTGAATTTAATCAACCATCTTGTTGGCTTTATTCCGTGCAAAATTTCCTTGTATTTTAGCAATTAATAACACTGTATTTAAGTGAGATTCATGTAAGGGTAATGTGTGAGAGAGTGTGAAGAATTGCTCAAGATTGTACAAGAATGCAGAGACTTGCGGCTAGGACTTGCGGCCGACTCGCGACTGGCAAGCTGCTAAATGCAGCACACGTGAGAAGCACGCAGGGGAGTTGAAGGGTCACGCCAACTGTCGCACAATAGGACAAAAGTCCCAGGCTGGCTAGGCCGTTAACTCGCGGCTTGAACTCGCAACTCAGACCAGTCGCAATGCCAAGCCGCCAGACCACCTTGTTTGGGAAAAATTGACTCTTCACATTCCAAACACACACCACTATATATAGACCCTTATACCCACGAAATGTAGAGAGCTTCCAGAGAGAATTTTGTGAGAGAAACCCTAGAGAAAAACAAGATTGATTCATTCACAATCTTTACTTTAGAGACTCTTCAAATTCCTCTACTCTCTTCCTCTCCATTGTCACATCCTTGAGAGGTTCATAGCCAAATCATTTTCTCACCATATCCATATCCGTGAGAAGGTTTATTTGGTGCTTTGGAAAGCAGTTAGGAAGGGACCAATCTATATTGGTTAGTGCTATGGGTTATAGCGGAATCCGGTAAGCTAGAAAAGAAAAAGGTTCGGCGCAACCTCGTTGGAGCAAGAAACTTGGAAAGCTTAGATACATTGGGTAGCTTAGGCTTGGAGGGTCTATTGCTGTTCATGTATCCCAGCTACATTTTCTAGTGGATTATTGACCGCTTGGAGGGTAGCGAAGAGGTTTTACGCTGACGGCTTCAGTTTCCTCTTCGATAACACATTGAGTGTTGTCCTTGTGTTTGCATCTCTCTTCCCTTTATCTTTACCATTTAATTTCTGCTATAATTGTGATTATTTATGGTTTAGATTGTTTATCAATTCGGTTATTAGCTTATGTTCATGTTTCGCACATTTATTGTTTGACATTAAGCTTGAATTGGTATTTTTGTAATTGGGGTCTAAACGTTCAAGGGTGTTTTATACATATATTGAACTTTCAATTGGTATCAGAACTGGTGCACTCTTAGTGGTTTCATTACCTTAGTGCGATCCCTGACCCCTTGTTGAGATGGATAGGTCTCAATCTCTTAATGTACCACCATTTTTTGATGGTAATAATCATGCATTTTGGAAAGCCCGAATGATGGCGTTTTTATGTTCTATTGATGATGCTGTGTGAGATGCAGTTGAAGTAGGTTGGACAAGGCCGGAGGCTGCCAAATCCACTTGGGACAAGGCAGCTCTTGCGGCGGCCAATGCAAATAGAAAAGTCTTGAATGCTATTTTCTGTAGTGTCTCTCTAGAAGAATTTCACAGGATTTCACATATCACTATTGCTAAGGAAGCATGGGAGATTCTGGAGACAACTTATGAAAGAACTAAGAAAGTGAAGGACACCAAACTTTAGATGTTGACCATTCGCTTTGAGGAGCTCAAAATGAGAGAGGATGAGTCCTTTGACTCTTTTTACAGTAAGTTAAACGAGTTGGTCCTTGTCAAATTCAATTTGGGGGAAAAGACAGAGGATTCTAAAGCAGTAAGGAAGATCCTTAGGTCACTGCCAGAAAGCTTCCATGCCAAAATGACGGCTATTGAAGAGAGCAAAGATCTTGACGACATTAAAGTTCAAGAGTTGGTTGGTTCATTGTAGACGTATGAATTGTCACTGCCCACACAGAAGAATAGCAAATCTCTTGCTCTTAAGACAATTGATGAGAGGGTAGTATCTCATGGCTCTTCAGATGAGGATGCAGTAGATAAAGATGTGGCGTATCTTATGAAAAATTTTCGGAAGTCCTTAAAACTCAAGAACAGTGGGAAATCGGGTGACAAAGGAAAATTTCAGAATTCCGGGAAGGAGAAGAGGGAATTCAGAAGAAAAGATAGCAGAGAATCCCAATCATCACAAGGAATTACATGCTTCGAGTGCAATGGACATGATCATTTCAAAAAGGAATGTCCTAATTATTTGAAGTCGAAGGGCAAGGTCTATGCTACTACTCTAAGTGATTCGGACTCATCAAATTCTGACTCTGAGGATAGCTGTGACGGAGAAGGAAATTATTCCGCATTTATGGCTATTGAACATGTTGAGTCCTCGAAGGACCTGAATCAACTTGTACAAGAACTTGGAGAACACAGTGATGAAGAATCCATTGGGATTATTGAAGAGTTAGATGCTGAAGAGAATGAAAATACAGCTAGCCTTCAAGAGAATTATACCCTACTCCTTGAAAAGTCGGGAGAGTATGCAAAGGTAGCAAAGGCGGCTGTGAAGAAAATGAAGAAAGTAGAGGAAGACTACAAAAGTCTCCTGGTCAGATATAAGGAGGCTAAATGTGAGATTGAGATACTAAATGGTGAGTTATCGGAAGCTTACACAAAAGTGAGATTTCTTGAGTAAGAGGTAGTGCAAGCACATGCCAAGATTGAGAGGGTCTCCTCCAAGAAGCTGGAAGATGTTATTTCGTCTCAAAAACACTTCTCAGACAAGTCCAGGTTGGGATATACCGGAGGGAGTAGCTCATCGGCCAAAATCACCAAAGAAGTGAAATTTGTGAAGGCCATAGAGCCTATTGTAGAAGAATCTATTCCTGAGAAAGTTAAGGTTGAACAGAAGAAGAAAGTGACTGATCAACGGGTGTTTAATAAGTCCTGTAATCAATCAGAAGCCAGATTTAAAGCTAGAGGAAGATCTCTTCCAAGATCACAACGGGGTCCTAGACCGAATTATGTTTGTCACCAGTGCGGACTGCAAGGACATACTAGACCCAACTGCCAGAAGCTGAGAGCATTGAACAATGCAAGCGCTCCTCGGTCACGAGAAGGAAGAAATGACAAGAGATCTTGGTGTGGTGAGCAACCAAGAAGTCAAAATGGTGATCCTGGAATGATGGACATGATGAAGATGATCGATGCATTCACCAACTGCTTGGAAAGCTTTACACGGAGGTTTGAAAGTCCTAACTCTCGTACCCAATCCGACAAGGATATCACCCCAAACGCACGTGATGTGTGAGTGATGAAGGGTACTCATGCATAAGCATTATAACATGTCCATGCATTAATTCTTCCCATGGTTTGTGGATATGCTTGGCTGTATGCTTCTTGCATGTTTGATGTGATATATCATTTGTTTATTTGCTTTTGTTTAAATGTTTTTACATTGTTGTTCTGTTTTTGATCAATCTTTTATTGAATTTGTGTCAAAAATTTCAAAAACAGATAAAAAGTAGAAAATCCAAAAAGTTTGATCGACTTTGTTGAGTTTTTGTCTTAGAGCATGTTTTGCCTTGTACCTTTGTACTAATGGCTTTGTGTATCTACGAGCTTAGCTTATTTCTATTGCACTCATATCATTGTGGGAGAAATTTTGAGTTGTAAATAGATTTTCAACCTTGTCACGAATGATTAATGAATGGTTTTGTTGATCTTGAGACATGCATAGACTTATGCCTATATATCTTCCCACTATTTATTTTTTTGTTTTGCTTAAAAAAGCTCACCAAATGTAAATCTCCAAATGAAAAGAGATATAGAACTGCAAAAGCCTATTGCACATACTAGTATTTGATTAGGAAAAAGGGAAAGCGACCAAAAAATAAAGTGTATGATGCCCAAAAAGTCAAAGGCTAACTCATTAATTGTAATATCAAAAATTTCAGGCATCGATCTCACAATGAGATGTTTTTTGATTCAAAAAGTACAAATGATAAGATGTATATGGAGCCAAATGAAAAGCTTCAAAAGAATTGTAATCAAGTTTATGTGGGAGGTCATATATGCATACTTCTATAATTGAGATGGGTCACATTATCTAGTATTAGTTGTGTATGCCTTGATTGAATTGATCATTGAAGCTTCACATTACACTAAGGACTATCTCATTTATGATATCCACACACATCACGCAATTCTATGTTCAATGAATGCCATATTCATTTGTGTGATTGTACTTGATTAAATGTGTTTTCATATGCTCAATCTTTGTTGATCAAATACAAAAAGATTTTTGAGTGTTTTAGTTGTTTTTGGAAAGTATTTTATTTTTACAAAAAATGTCAAAATTTCAAAAACAGTTTTGCCCTGTTTTGGCTACTCAGTCGCGGGTTGTCCCAATCGTGAGCTCACTCCGAGATTTTTTGCAGCTCACTAGTGGATTATCGTCTCAGTCGCGAAAAATACTTAGAATATTTTTCAAAAAATTGAGTTTTTATGCTTCTCGAGGCTCATTGTGGTGACTTGTTCACGGGTGGAAGGTCCAGTCGCAAGGTGTACACAGAGATTTTCACAGCTCACCTCGCAACTCTCTCGCGGGTAGACCTTCCAGTTGCGAAAAGTGTTTTGGCGGCTGGCTTTGGCGACTTATACGCGACTTGTTCCAGTCGTGAAAAACGCGTGTTTTTCATTTTAAAGTCAGTTTTTAAAACTGTTCAGTTTTTCCCTCGGATTTTTATGACTGTTCATTGTTTTCCCCATTTTCCTCTCTCAAACTCACCGTGTCACTCTTCGAAAAACCTTCATTTTTGCAACTTTTTCTACTCCAATCTTCAAGAAAAAGGTATGGGTTTCTCTTTCTCACTTCATATCTCTTGATTGGAGTATTATTTTCTTGAATCTGTGAGCTGTGTTGTTGCCATTATGTTTTGAGAGATATCATGTTCGTACATGGGTTTGTTTTTAATTTGTTGAGGGTTCTTTGGTTGAATGTTTGGTGTTTTTGATTGTCATTTTATTATTTTACTGATGTTTTTATGGAGTCTGTGTTCTATGGAGTGTTTCATGGTTACATTGATTTGTGCATATCATGCTCATGGTAGTTTGTCACAATGACAGTTATTTGTGACTTTGTGATTGTCAGTGTTCACTTGACACTGAGTTGTATCTGAACAACCATCACTTTTGTTCACATGCTTCATCCATTGCTTCAGTGTTGCTTATGATTTTGTTTGGTACTGCCTTGGTTCATGTTTGTGATTGTTTGAGATCTCTCTGGTTCACATTCTTATATCTAAATCTAATTAAGTTACTGTTTGTACCTTGTGGTGTTGCATTTGGTTCTTTGCTGTGTGTTTGTTCTCTTGCAGATGACTCGTCGTTCCTCTAAAGGCAAAGACATTGTAACTGATGATCCATCAACCACGGTTGCTAAACGCACATGACTCTCGTCTCAGTCGTCAAGAGACTCTACCACTGAGAGATTTAGGACACCTTTTGATTCAAAGACCTACACAGACATTTTTAGAGAGGCTACTCCCATTGTGGAACGGATTGTCAAATTTGATACCCTGGGAACAACATTCATCCCTAAGATTTTTGAAGAAAAAGATTGGGCTAACCTTTTTGGGAATTTTGAGGATCCAATTGAAGAATTGGTTAAGGAATTCTACTCTAATGCCAGATACACAGGGGTAGAGTTGAAATGATGGGTACGAGGGACAGAATTCTCCACTAATGCAGACTACATTGCTCAGGTTCTTCGCATTACCAGACCAGAATGTGGATCGAACTCCGTATGATGACAGAGTACTTCAGGCACAAGACATCCTTCAAGTTCTTGGGAATGAACATGAAGTGGGAAGCACAGGATCATCTATAGGCATTGCACAGTTTTCGCCTGAACTAACAACTGTAAAGCTGATCATGTTCTCCAACCTCTATCCATTGTCAAACACTACTTTCATCAGTCTTGGAAGGACTAAATTCCTGTGTGACCTCATTTCTGGTGTTCCAATTGACATCTGTGCCCACATATTCCAAATTATTGGGAAAATAGCAGCTAGATCAGCAGCTCGAACAAATCTTCCTTTTTGTAGTCTCATCATGAAGATCATACTTCGTGAAGGTGTCAGTCCACCATCAGATGCAAAATTTGTATCTCGTCCTCGACCAATATCCATGTACACTCTCCAAGCAAGTAAGAGCCATTCCTCTAAAGCACCTAAGAGTGAACCAGTCACTCCATCTGGTCAAAGTTCAGCTACACCTGTGCAATCAACTGGTACTCCATCTGTTCCCTCTGGATTTCAAATGCCCAAGCAGAGCCATTTGATTGAAAATGTGGTTGATTGGATCTCTAATCTACAACGGCTTATCTACTCAACTAACAACCAAGTTCAAATGCGTCTCACGGCCATTGAAACACAGTTGGATGCTATTCAGCAAAAGTTGGAAGAGAGCCTTTAGCTATTCGTGACAAAAATGGGGAGAGCGATAGCATATAGTAAAGGGGAGAGCAACACAGGAAGGAGAAGCTATGCATACTGGAAGGGGGAGTTGTGTGCTCTAGAAAAGGAAGTTGATATGCATTTACATACTTTAGGATAGACTAACAAGCTTAAGTTTTTATTTACAACTATTTGTGTGGATACATTTATAGTACTTTTGTTCATTTAGCATACTGGAAGGGGGAGTTGTGTGCTTTAGAAAAGGAAGTTGATATGCACTTACATACTTTACATACTTTTGGATAGACTAACAAACTTAAGTTTTTATTTACAACTCTTTGTGTGGATACAGTTATAGTACTTTGGTTCATTTATTACTTATGATGTTACTCTGTTTTTTGTATGGTACTTTTGTAATTGGTTACTTTTGTAAGCTTTTAGGTTTTTGTACCCTTGCTTTGTGGCTTATGTACTTGTTGTTAAATGTTATGCATTTTCTTCAGTACATCACTCTTGTGCCCTTGTAGGATTGTTTCTAGATGCATTTACGTTTGTGTGCATTGGTTGAGTGTTGGACTTGCAAATGATACTCTGCAAATGAGGTTATCAACTTGCATGTCCAGATGTTCATTCCATATGTGAATGAGCCTTGTGATAACTTTTGTATATTGATTACCTGTTTGGTCAAGCCATGGTTTATTACTTTATTGCTTAAGTCATTTTTTGCTTGATCACATTATGCTTGCTCCATATGCATTTCAAGTTTTCTGCATACAATGATATTATTGTGTTGTTGTGTTTCAGGACATACTTGTTCTTATGGTTCAAAAGCTTATCAGAATCTAGAGTTAGGTGTGAGTGAGTTTTGTTCAACTGTTCCCAACTCACATGTTAAGTTTAGAGTCTGTTGTAGGGTTTTGTTATGGAATAGCCAAAGGAGGAGATTGTAAGGTTGAATTTAATCAACCATCTTGTTGGCTTTATTCCGTGCCAAATTTGCTTGTATTTTAGTAATTAGTAACCCTGTATTTAGGTGGGATTCATGTAAGGGTAGTGTGTGAGAGAGTGTGAAGAATTGCTCAAGATTGTACAAGAATGCAGAGACTTGCGGCTAGGACTTGCGGTTGACTCGTGACTGGCAAGCTGCCCAATGCAACACACGTGAGAAGCATGCAGGGGAGCTGAAGGGTTACACCAGTTGTCGCACTACAGGGCAAAAGTCTCAAGTTAGCCAGGCCGTTAACTCACGGCTTGAACTCGTGACTCAGACCAGTCGCAAGGCCAAGCCGCCAGACCACCCTGTTTGGGAAAAACTGACTCTTCGCATTCTAAATACACACCACTATATATAGACCCTTATACCCACGAAATGTAGAGAGCTTCCAGAGAGAATTTTGTGAGAGAAACCCTAGAGAAAAACAAGATTGATTCATCCACAATCTTTACCTTAGAGACTCTTCAAATTCCTCTACTCTCTTCCTCTCCATTGTCACATCCTTGAGAGGTTCTTAGCCAAATCCTTTTCTCACTATACCCATATCCGTGAGAAGGATTATTTGGTACTTTAGGAAGCAGTTAGAAAGGGACCAATCTATATTGGTTGATGCTATGGGTTATAGCGGAATCCGGTAAGTTAGAAAAGAAAAAGGTTCGGCGCAACCTCGTTGGAGCAAGAAGCTTGGAGGGCTTAGGTACATCGGGTAGATTAGACTTGGAGGGTCTATTGCTGTTTATGTATCCCAACTACATTTTCTAGTGGATTATTGACCGCTTGGAGGGCGGTGGAGAGGTTTTACGCCGAAAGCTTCGGTTTCCTCTTCAATAACACATCGAGTGTTGTCCTTGTGTTTGCATCTCTCTTCCCTTTATCTTTACCATTTAATTACTACTGTGATTGTGATTATTTATGGTTTAGATTGTTTATCAATTTGGTTATTAGCTTATGTTCATGTTCCGCACATTTATTGTTTGACATTAAGCTTGAATTGATATTTTTGCAATTGGGGTCTAAACGTTCAAGGGTGTTTTATACACATATTGAACTTTCACGGATGAACATCGTCAAAGCTTTACATAAGTTTGCGTGTGTTCTTTTCTATGGCCAACTAGTGCAAGGATATGAAACCTAGGTTATATGTAATATTAGAGTAGTTGGTTGAGAATTAAAAGGAAATTAAAGCAAGAAAAAACAAAAGATTCTCATAAGATAATTAATCAAATTAGTTTTGTTGTCTCCATTAGGCATTAGTCATCAAGGTTTTCAGAACCGGACCGGACCGAGAGGTCGGACCGTGAAAACTGAAAATTGGGATGAAAACCGGTTTTTTAAGCATAAAGAACCGGATTTTTTTGTTAATTCCATGAACTCCTAAAACCGGAGTTGGACCGCACGAACCGGTGGCAAGAACCATGCAGTCTAACCCCTTAGCAATTTATTTTTTTTATAAAAACAACTTAACACAATTTTATTCTACTTAATTAAATTATCCATCTCTTACAAGGAATAAAAAAATATTATAATTAAAATCCTTCAAAGATATTTAACTTCACCTCAAAAATTAATCATAAATTTTAATGTTTTCATGGTTGTTATTTTATTTTATTAACTTTCTTATTTAATTATTAAATATATTCTTAAAAATCATTAAATTTCTCTCACATATATAGATATATTAGTCAATTTTGCTAGTTTTATAAATTTAATATATATATTTAGGCTTTAATTAATTATTAAATTAATTATGATATCATCACGGTTAGACCCCAGTTTGACCTCAAAAATCTCGACCCTCTCCCTTTTACGGTTTAATGAACAGTTTGGGTTTGAAAACATTGTTAATCATTAGTCACTCTAACCATTGTATTATCACAATGACAAAGTTGGTCTCCGTGTTGTACATATGCTCAATTTATGACTTTATGTACTACTACCTTTTCTTCTTCTTCTTCTTCTTCTTCTCTTTTTTTTTTTTTTTTTTTTATTTTTATTTTATTTTTAATATATATATATAAACTTTATGTATTACTTGCTTTTCTCATGTACCTCTCTCCTTAGTTCTCATATGATCCTTTTCATCATAAGCTTCCTTACAGGAAACGCTGGATTTGAAATTTTATACAAATTGATTTAAGTTCTATAGATTTGACATTATCTGCGAAACGGAGAATTAAAAGAAGGAATGGGAATTTTTTTTCTTACTGCATGTTTAGTGAATTGAAACATTTATTCATAATATTTTAAGGTGAAATCTGCTCCTAGAAAGTGTCATTAATAATTATTTTAAAAGGTGCCTAGAGTTGCTTGTAGTTGTTGGCATCGTTGGAATTAATGACGCAATCTAGCTTCTTGGCATTGATTGTTAAACTATTGTTAGGACGGAACTAAGATTCGAATTTGGGGAGGGCCAAAGCTTAAAACAAAAAAAAAAAATTATAAAAATAAAAACTAACATCTATTTCATATTCAGCAAGAAAAATAAATTCATTATTTCCATATTTCATAGTTCTATTGTCCCTAGTCAAATAAAAAAACAAACAAACGAATATGCCCTCACAAGCCACAACAATATTAATGTTAAATTGTTAACGTGTTAGATTCACCAACTAAAAAAATGGACTCTCAAAAAAAAAAAAAAAATCTAAAAGAATGGAATACAATTACACAGCCACGCCCACAACATGACACCAATGTTTCTACTCTCTAATATGTTTGCTAAAGCAATGATTTAAATAGTTATTTAATGCTATCTAATTATTGACTATTGGACATTGGCCACACAAAGACTTAAATTACAACCACACAAAGAATTAAATTAAATTACAAGAGACAAACACAAGTTCATATATATATATATGGGATAATTATAGTAAACCTACCTGTGGTATGGCCCGTTTTCACTTTGCCTACCTGTGTCTCAATCATTTACACTTTGCCCACCTGAACTTCAATTTTTTATCCATCCGTTACCCACCTTTGTTAAAATCAGGGGTAAAAATGTATTTTATCTTCACTTTTATGTCTCTCTCCTCTAAAAACAAAAAATAACAGAAAAAACTCAAACAAACAAGATCAGAGAGGGGGGTTTTGTAGATTGGTTTCAAGAACACACTTCCTCTTGGTATGAATAGTCTTGAGCCAATCAATCCAAATAAAATTTCATATTGGCACAAATCCCAAAAAAACATTTACAAAAATCCTACACTTGAAAGTGCTCTACTCTAATTTCACAAAAATTCTTTCAGACACTTTCAATCATTCACAAAAATCATACACGGCTTCACCTTAGTTCTCTCTCAAATCTTAAACCAAAACCAAAGCAAACCCCTCTTCAAAACCCAGACCCACCACACCTAGCAACACAAACACAGACCCACAAGAACTGACACTTAAAACCAAACCAAAACCAACGGCGTCCTAATCTGAATCCCAACTCCAACCCCAACCCTAACCCCAACAGCAAGAGCAAGAAGAAGAAAGGTGGACCCATTTCCATGGATCACATGCTTCTGGCATTGCAGGAGACCAAGGACAAGAGGGATCTCAGAATTCAAGCTTTGTTCGATTTCTTCGATGCTGCCAACCTGGGAGACTTGGACTATCCCCAGATCGAGACATATTGCTCACTACTACTAATAAAATTTTTTTTTATTCTCTCTTCTCTTTTTCCTCTCCCCGTTGAATCACTCTCTATTCTCTCTCTCTCTCTCTCTCTCTCTCTCTCTCTCTCTCTCTCTCTCTCTCCCATATGCATTGATCAACATTAATAGGTGGTGGTGGTACTAAGTTTTGGTCATGATCTGGTAGTAGTGGATGTCTAAATTGGTAGTGGCAAATCTGGGTGTTTGAAGGTTGATTTTTGTGGGTTTGTGTTGATATTTGTTTGCTTTGTCGGTGGGTGATAGGTTTAGTTTGATTTGTGAGATGGTTATTGGGTTTGTGATTATTTTTGGGTTGATTTTTGCAGTGGGAGTGGTGGTTTCCCAAGTGGGTGCGGTGGTTGCTAGTGCATGGTGGGTGGACGTACTTCGACATGTTCGCAAATCGGAATTTGTGGGTTGATTCTTTGGTCGATTTTTGTGGTCGTTCTCGCAAATCCAAATTTGTGGGTTGATTACTTGGTTTAGGTTAATTCTTTGGTTGATTTTTATGGGTTGATTTTTTTGGATTGATTTTTGTGTAGTTGGGGTTGTGTTTGTTATGGGTTGGGGAATGTTTAAGGGAATTTCAATTAATCTGGGTTTGAATTTTTTTTTTCTTTGGGACTGAATTTGGGTTTGTTGTTTGTTCCTCCAATTTGTTCTCATTGAAGTTCATGACTAGTGAAAAAGCCTAACTTTTTTATTCTTATTATATTTGTTTTTGCCTAAAAATGTGTTTTTCTAACGGCAAACGGAGAGGTGGGTAACGGATGGGTAATGGATTGAAGTTCAGGTGGGTAAAGTGTAAATGATTGAAACATAGGTAGGCAAAATGAAAACGGACCATACCACATATGGGTTTACTGTAATTATCCCTCTATATATATATATATATATCATATCATATCATATTATATATAATAAAAGTTGGGCTTAGACATAGTAGTTGCGCCAAGTGGCGGCACCAAATTGCAGAAATTTTCTTAGATTTTTAGATTTTAAGAAAAAATATATATAAGTAATTCAAGTGGATAAAAACAAAAATTATAAAAATTAAAAGTTGTGCATCAGGTTAAAGCAATTAAAGCAATTTGTCTTTCACTCAAATGTGACTTATTAATTTGAAGATGAAGGTTAAGTATAAAAAACAGTGCCATGCTTCCTTGGCCAATAAGACCCTGGTGAGGTTGAAACTTTAATAAAAGTATATACTTCACGTGGCCCAGCAATTGGCATATCACATGGTTGTTTAATTACTTTAGACTTTTTGTTCAAATAAAATTTTTCAATGTAGAGTGTGTGTATTTGTGTGTGTGTCTATATATATATATATATATCAAATAATTCATATTTAATACCCATCATATGGTTCCTTTGTACAACTATTTTTTTCTTCTACCTACAATCTCTGTTATTCTCTTCTTCTACCTACAACTTTACAAGTACGTATTGTTTACTCTACTTTTTTTTTTCCCATCAAATTTAATATATTTTTTATATTTGTTTAAGTTGATTTCCTTAAGTTTAATCCAATTTAGAGAATTGTTATGGATTTTAAATTGATTTTTTTTTTATAATGTTAGTTTGATTGTTTAGAAATTGTATAAGAAATTGAGCTTTCATATCTAATTAACTAAGAAATTAATTTTTTTAGTTTTACGTTAACTCTTAGTCTGAATTTGTGATTGATGTTTGGAAAGATTAATTAATGTACTACATATGTAGGTCGGTTAATTATGTGTTTCCGAGGCTTACTCGGTTAACTATGTTTTTTTAAATATGTATTATAATATGTTTTTAATTTTTAATTGCCGCTAAAGGGCTTGAATTAGGTTAGTGCCTCCATGGAACCATAACTTACACAGACCAATGAGACTGCATTGCAAAAATATTGTTTTTTAAATACATTATACTCTTTGCAATTGTTATGTATTTTATTAATATGTTATTATGTTTGCAATTGTCGAAGGGTGTAAAAATTTTGAATTTTTCAAAAATTATACTTTTCATTTTTCTCTATCAAAATTTCTTTTGTTTTTAGGTAAATGCTAATTATTTTTTTATATTATTTTATCAGAATGGATAGACAAAATCAAAGATATAATCTCTTGGATGAAATCGATACTGAAAAAGACGATTGGAATATTAGAGTTAGAGTCACAAGAATGTGGGAAGTTCTTAATATTAAAACAAATAATGAACTTTTGAGTGTTGATTTGGTGCTGCTTGATGAGAAGGTAAGTTTTGAAATAAAATAATAAAATTACTTTTGGCTCTTCAAATACAATTGAATTATATTTTCTTGATAAGTTTATTCTCATTTTTTCAGGATAATCTTATTCATGCAAGTATTAGAAAATCATTTGTTAATCAGAGATATACAAGAAGGTAAAATTAATCGAATAAAATATTTTGGAGTTGTCGAAAACAAGGATGCTTATAGGATTGTGAATCACAAGTACATGATAAGATTTTATGCAACAACATCTGTGAAGTTGTTAGAAAAAAATGATGAACTTATTGGAAAACAAAAATTTGAATTGGTTCCATTTGATGAGCTGAAGTATCTTACTGACAAAAACACAACTCTTACAGGTAATTTTGATTATACATTTATACTTAAAATATATTTATATACTATTATCTTCATAACTCATTATTTTGATTAAGCACTTTATCGTTTGTAGATGTAATAGGAGAAATCGTAGGAATTTCTCCCATGGAAAAGATAGAGGTGCGTGGGAAAAAATTGAACAAAAGGCTAATTGAACTTCAAGATAACAGGTTAGTTAGATATTGATGAATATACTACTTAGATTTGTACATTTTGTTAAGAGATAAATTTTTAATTGTCTAACAAAAATGTTTATGCAGGAGGGAAAAAATTAGAATCACATTTTGGGATAAATTTGCAGAGGCAATTAATAAAGATATATGTTTTGATAATTCTATGCGGCCTATTATAATTATCACATCAACCACTGTTAAGACATATAAGAGTAAGCAATTCTTTCTTTTGATATACATGATATGTGTTTAAACACCATAATTTAAACTACTTATGTATGAATGATGGTAGGGAAATTATCATTGTCTTCTACAAACTCTTCAAAGTTGTATGTCAATTTAGATATTCCAGAGGTCATAGAGTTAAGAAAAAGGTTAGTACAATTTTAAAATTACTTATTTATTTTAGTTCAATTTTATAATTTCGTCTTGAAGAAACTGAATTCAGCCTTGATGAGAAAGAGAATAAGATTGAGTCGTTGCAACTATCACGTTCAATCCTTGACCCTATGAGATTTCTAAGATGAAAAGAACACTCTTGGAAATTTTGACCTTTATAAAGACTGAAAAAGAACAGGTTAGTATTAAGTGTGCAAGGTATTGTTATCTCTTACTAGAACTTGGATTCAATTGTTAAATATATGATGGCAGAGAGTAAGCAATGCATAATCTAATTTTTGTAGGGTAGTGTCTACATCTAGGTATGCTTATTTATAAAAGGAGAATATTTTATGTAACAAATAAATGAATAATTAAATGGGAAAAAATAATTTACATATTAAATAGTTTAAATATATATTTTTAATTTTTTCTTATTTAATCAAATAAAATAATCATGTGAAAATTAAGTTGATTTGATTTTTTTTTTTTTTTTGGTAATTAAGTTTAAGTTGATGACAATAAACTATGATTACGTTAATTCCTCAAATTGTTTTTGAATACGACAAAGACTTTTAGAAAGTAAATGATGTGATTAACAACCATTTTTCTGTTAGCTTTTTTTGACAAAACAAACCCTATCTAATTGGCATGTAATTGAATGAACTTATTTTAGATGCTTTTTCTTCTATCAATAACATTCTCCGATGCTTTGTTGTTAGTTGCAATTTGTCAAAAAAAAATTTAACTCAACTAATACCTCATGATGTTTTCAACAAATTGGAAAAGACAGATGAAAGGAGTAGTAAATTGCTATATATTTAAGATGTTGTAAAGGGTGTTCTTGGGTCTATATATTGGAAAAGATAGATGAAAGAAGTAGTAAATTTCTATATATTTAAGATGTTGTAAAGAGTGTTCTTGGGTCTATATTTGTTTTCCAAATATGTTTATGTGAAAAATTCCTATATGAACTTTTACCATGTATTTTTTTTATAGGACATCACATTTTATTGCACGGCCTCAATTAAAAAGATCAATGCTGAGAATGGATGGTATTATGTCTCCTGTGATGAGTGTCCTAAAAAATTGAAAAAACATGAATCATAACTATTTTGTGAGATATGTATGAAAGTATGTGGATTCCCAAAAATTAGGTAAGTAATTCTAATATTTACTATTGGTTAAATTTAAATATATAAAAATGTTAATTGATGTAAATGAAAAATAATATTTCAGATACAAACTTGACATGCAAGTTGGTGATACAACTGAACATGCAAATTTTGTAGTGTTTGACAAGGAAGCAGAGAAGTGAATTAAAGTGCTTGCTATATATATATATACACACACACACATATAGATTATTTGTATAATTATATTAATTGTATTATGTTACACTTTATATTAATTGTATTATGTTACACTAATTGAAATCTTTTGTTTTTTTTTTTTTTAATAATAGGATGAAGACGGTGTCAATATTATTCCAAGTAGCATCAAATGCATAATTGGAAAAACCTACATCTTCCAACTGAAAATTACTGCATACAATTTTTTTGTTCGCAAACAAAACTTTACAATAACTAGAGTCATTGAAATTGAAGGAAACAGACAATTACAGGTAACGATGCTTCACCTATACGGGAAATTATTGTGTACTCTCGGAGTACCATAAATGCGTACTCCCTCCTCTCACATGAATGGTGAGTCTCACTAATTAAATTAATAGTGTACCTACCATTTATGTGAGAAGAGGGAGTACGCATTTATGGTACTCCGAGAGTACCTAATAATTTTCCCACCTATACATTATTGATGAAGTTATAATATTATCATTAGTACATAATGACATATTGAATCATATTGATTATAGGAAACAACAAAAATAGGGGCTAACAATGGAAATGAAGTACTTGAAGAGAAAATCTGTGCTGAAGTAAAGAAAAGAAAGATTGTGAAGAAGTAAGTACGATTGCACAAATAAATATTATTTGGTTCTTTTTTAAAACTTCACACAATTTTTATTTTCCTAAACAAGAAAATAAATTCTGTATTGTTTCTGTTTTGCAAAGAAATAAAAAAAGAGAAAATGGAAGATCAAATAGAAGTGTTAGACAATTAGAGAAGTAGAGAACATATAAAATATTTAAATCAAAGACTATTTTCATATTTAGAGTTTTAGATTGTTTTCATTTTAGAATGATTTGAATTTGGAAAAATTTACTTTTAAGCTTAATTCAGTTTAAATTTTTATTTTGGATAGGTTGACTTAGTTTATTGTACACGTTTTTGGTGTTGCGTTATTTTTTTGACAAATGTGTTAATGTGCTAATTTTCACTACAAAAAATGCGGATTATAGCCGCGTTTTTTTTTAGCCACGTTTCAAAGAAACACGGCTAAAGTCTCAAGCTATAGCTGCGTTTTTAAAAACACAGCTATAGGAAACACCAAAAAAAAAAAAAAAATTTTCCTTCAACTTCCCACGTACCCCCCCTTTCCCACCTACATCCCCACTTTTCCCCATCTACCCCCACTTTCATCTTTTCTTTCTTTTCTCTTTCTTTCTTTTTTCTTTCTTCATTCTTCACTCCCTTTCATCTTCAATGTAACTCTTCAGGTTCTTCTTTCTTTCCTCTTTTTTTTTTCCCCTATTTCTTTCTTCTTTCTTCACATCTGGGTAACTCTTTTTTTTTTTTCCTTCCTATTGATTTCTTCCTTCTTCACATCTGGGTAACTTTTTTTTTTTTTTTTTTCTTTGTTTCTTCTTTCTTTTTTTTTCTTTTTTTTTCCCTTCCTTCACTCCAGCACAACTCTTTTTTTTTTTTTTTTTTCCTTTGTTTCTTTGCAGCTACTTCTTTTTTTTTTTTTTTTTTTTTTCTTTCTTTCTTTCTTTTTTTCTTCATCTCAAGCACATTGATTTGTCTATAGATCTAGTTTTTTTTTTTTTTTTTTTTTTTTTTGGTTATTTTATATTGAGTTAGTAAGAAAATGGAGGAGATGCTGAAATTTTTGAATGAAGTGGATATTCTAGCAATATTTATGTCTATGTCTTGATTTGGATTTGAGTTTTGATTTTGAATTTTTTGGATCTGTGCTTGAATTTGTGCTATTGTGTTGCTGATATTGTGCTTTCATTTAAATCGGTTTGTGTTGGTTTTGTTGAATGAGAGGAGATTCATGGGTTTGTATTCTTATATTTTGGAGCACGTTGTGTTTGATTTTGAATTTTCTGGGTGTGTTTGTATTGTGAGTATGTTGTATTTGATTTTTAGTTTTCTGGGTTTGTGCTTGATTTTGAATTTTTTGGGTTTGTGTTTGATTTTGAATTTTCTTGGTGTGTTTGTATTGTGAGTATGTTGTGTTTGTTTTTGAATTTTCTAGGTTTGTGTTTGATTTTGAATTTTTTGGATTTGTGTTTAATTTTTAATTTTTTTGATTTGAATTTTGAATTTTCTAGGGAAAAAAAAAAACCTATAGCCGCGTTTTTAAAAAACGCAGCTATAGGTCCGCAGCCTATAACCACTGTTATAAACGTAGCTCAAAGTGGGTCTATAGCCGCGTTTTTTAAAAACACAGCTATAGGTCTCAGCCTATAGTCGCGGTTAAAAAACGCAGCTATAGACCCGCAGGGGCTATTGCTGTGTAGTTTAGGCCTGGTTTGTAAACGCAGCTATAGGAAACGCTGCTATATCCTATAGCTGTGTCAATGACAAGCCTGGGCCATATATCTTTCAAATAAATGGGCAAAAACATCATAAGATCAGATCTTTAATGCCAACACCTAGACAAACTCCTAAATTTGCTCAGCTATACATTTATGATACAAAGAATGAGGTTTCAAATAGGATGAAAGCAATTTCAAAAAAAGGAACATCTTGTAATAATCTTGATCCAAAAATTATTGAAGGACTAATGAAAATGTTTGATGAGCACAACAAGCTTACAGAGGTTTTTCGCATGGCAAGAGACAGATTTCAAGATTTAGATTTAGTTCCTATTCGTTTAAGACTAATTGGCAGGAGAGAAATGAATGCAAGGCTATACAATGGCCCAACTTTTTTAGAAGTAGCTGCACAAATTGTAGGTGACCTTACAGACACAAATGGAGAAAGAGATATTGTAGTAGAAACACAAAGTGATGGATTACAAAGAATTAGTGATCTACATCCGTCATTTATGGCTATACAGTATCCAATACTGTTTCCTTTTGGAGAAGATGGTTTCTACATTGGCATTCCTTATTTCAATAATGAAGGAAGAAGAAAAACAAAGAGAGAAACTGTAACAATGAGGGAGTATTATGCATATAGGATTCAACACCGAAGAAATGAAGGAAAAACAATTCTCTGTAGTCATCGACTCTTCCAACAATTCATAGTTGATGCATATACAACTATTGAAGAAGAAAGACTAAGGTTTATACGCAAAAAACAGCCACAATTAAGAGTAGATTTGTACAAGAATGTGTGTGATGCTGTTGTTAGAGGTGACACAAGTTATAAATCACTTGGTAAAAGAATAGTTCTCCCTGCAACATTTACAGGTGGACCAAGATATATGATACAAAACTATCAGGATGCCATGGCAATATGCAGATGAGCAGGTAATCCTGATCTATTCATCACATTCACTGCAAATCCAAAATGGCTAGAGATTCAAAGCTTCCTGGATGAAATACCCGGCCAAAATCCTCAAGACAAACCTGATATTGAGACAAGAGTCTTTAAAATAAAATTGGATCAGTTGATGAAAGACATTGTACAAGGCCAACAGTTTGGAAGAGTCATTGCAGGTATGATGAAAATTAAACTATTATCAAATAAAAATCATTCAAAAAAAATTGTCACAATAAATATTCTTATTTACTAAAAATTAAAAATGCTTTCTTTTCTATATGTAGTTTTGTACACTATTGAATTCCAAAAAAGAGGATTGCCCCATGCACATATTTTTATTTGGCTTCACCATGACAACAAATACCCTTCACCAGCTGACATTGATAGAGTAATATTAGCAAAAATTCTAGAAAAAGACTCAAACCCAGATGCATATGAAGCAGTGGCTCAATTCATAATGCACGGACCATGTGGCGGAGCAAATAAAAACTCATCCTGTATGATAAATGGCTCTAGCACTAAAAAATTTCCAAAGAATTTTTACAACGAGACAACAATTGATGATAATGGATATCCAATTTATAGAAGAAGAGATGATGGAAGATTTATACAAAAAGGAGATGTCAAGCTAGACAACAGTTATGTTGTTCCTCACAATATCAATCTATTGGTAAAATACCAAGCTCATATAAATGTTGAGTGGTACAATCAATCTAAAGCAATTAAATATCTCTTCAAGTATATTAACAAAGGCCCTGATAAGGCTACAATGTTGGTACAAGAAAATGTAAAAAGAAATGAAATATTAGGAAAGAAATAAATCAGTGATGTTGATGAAATCAAGAGTTACTTTGATTGTCGATATATTTCTGCGTGTGAAGCATGTTGGAGAATTTACCAATTTGACATACATTATTGAACTCCAGCAATTGAACGATTATCATTTCATCTCCTAGATGAACATACCATCACTTTTACAGACAATCAACCAGCTAGAAACATTATAAACAGGTATGACATTGGAGGAGCTATGATTCCTCAACTTTTATATTATATATAATTTAATATAAGTCAAAGCTATAAATTTTTGAGATATTTATAAAACAAAAAACTTTAGTTAAATCTATATTCATTACAATTTTTAGATCATACAAATTTATGATTCCATTTAATAATATCTTTCTTTTACACATGGAAGGCATAGACAAATTACTGAGTGGATGCAAATGAATTCAGTAAATGAAGAAGCACGATCACTGACTTATGCTGAATTCCCAACAAAATTTGTATGGAGCAAGTAGCAAAAACAATGGAGGCCAAGAAAATCAGGTAAAACTATAGGACGAATTACTTATGCACCTCCAACTTCTGGAGAAAAATATTACTTGAGATTGCTGCTGAACATTGTTAGAGGACCTCAAAATTTCGAACAAATACAGACAATTGATAACGTAATGCACACTACATTTAAATCAGCATGCTATGCTCTTGGTCTATTAGATGGAGATAAAGAGTGGAACGATGCAATAAAAGAGGCAGAACAATGGGCAACAGCAGCTCAACTTAGACAATTATTCATCACTCTTCTACTATTTTGTGAAGTCTCAAATCCATTATAGCTATGGACAAACAACTGGCAAGCTTTGTCAGATGATATCCTTCATCAACAAAAGCATTTATTTCAACATCCAGATCTACAACTAACACAAGAACAGATTCAAAATTATGCATTACTTGAAATTGAAAAGCTCCTAATACAAAATGGAAAATCTTTGAGAGATTTCAACACTCTACCATTGCCAAACATGGAACTGTTAAATCAGTTAACCAATAGCTTGATTAGAGAAGAAACTAGATATAACGAAGAAGAGTTATGCAAAGAGCATGAAAAATTATTTGCAGGACTTAACTCGAATCAACAGGCTGTTTACAATGCTGTGATGGATTCAGTATTAAAAAAAAAAGGGGGACTATTTTTTGTTTATGGACATGGAGGAATTGGAAAGACCTATCTCTACAAAACAATTATTGCCAATCCACGTTCAAAGAAACATATAGTTTTGGTTGTTGCATCTTTAGCAATATCCGCACTTTTACTACTTGGAGGACGTACAGCTCACTCAAGATTTCGAATACCCATAAACCCTCTAGAGAATGCAACATGTGACATCAAACATGGTACACAAATTGCAGAGCTAATATCTTTGACAAGCTTAATAATATGGGATGAAGCACCTATGGATCATAGATACACATTTGAAGCGGTCGATAGATCACTAAAAGATATTTTATCTATCAACGATTTCAGCTTAACTAATACTCCATTTGGTGGAAAGACTATACTTCTTGGAGGAGATTTTAGACAAATATTGTCTGTTGTTCCAAAGGGAAAAAGACAAGATATTGTATTGGGATCCATTAATAGATCACATTTATGGGATAATTGTCAAGTTTTTCTCCTTACAAAAAACATGAGCGTAAATGAAGATTTGACTATTGCTGCATCAAGAAATAAAATCTTAGAATTTAAAAAATGGGTGCTTAATATTGGAGATGGGACTGTATCAGCAATTGCCAAAGATGGAGAAATTGAGGAGACATGGATCAAAATTCCAGATGAGTTTCTAATTGAACCTGAACAAGATCCTATAGAAAAAATAGTTACCAGCACTTACCCATTATTTGAAGAAATGCAAGGAAATACTGAATATTTGAAGGAAAGGGCAATTCTCACACCAAAAAATGAAACTGTCAATGAAATAAATCAATACATGCTGCAATTTGTGCTAGGTGAGAAGAATCATTATCTCAGCTCAGACTCTATTTGCAAAGCATCATCAAATATCCCTGATCAAGATAATCTCTATCCAGTTGAATTCTTGAATACACTTGAGTTTCCAGGAATACCAAATCATAAGATAGAACTAAAAGAGGGAGTACCTAAAATGCTTTTAAGAAATGTAAATCAAAAGCTTGGCATGTGCAATGGAACAAGGTTGATTGTGACACATTTAGGAACTTGGATAATAGAAGCAAAAATTATTACAAATTCAAATATAGGATGTCTAGCTAATGGGAACTCATAAATATCTAAGGAAAAACTACTACCTCCGCATTAAATGCACTGCAACTACTTTTCTGGTCGCATTTATGTGGAGAAGACCTCTGAACAGTGTAGACCATGACTCGTAGAAAGCCAAAGAGAATGTCTAATGGGACAGATACTCAAGTAAGGGCTCAGATGATCAACAAGTATAGGATCAAGATGGTCCAAAGGGAGCTATATAATGTGAGAGACCCTCCACGAGAAAAGGATTGGAAAAATAGAGAAAAAATACTGTAGCAATTAAAGTAACAATTGTAATCAGTTATATCCATTTATAACAAGATTTGCCTCCTCAGACAGAGAATTCATTCAGTCTTATGTGCCTTGTTCTCGCCTGATCATCTCTTGAATCCATACTAGCCGTTGTCAAATTCATTAGGGCCTAGTTCTCCAACCCACTCTCTACAAATTTATTGTACTGGGCTCATTGGGCCAATATCCCACACGTTTTGGGCTTGGGTTGCAAAACATGTCCCTACACTTACTATTACCAATTCTTCAAAATAACTGCCAAGAGTATCATAATTTGTGCTTCATGGTTTGGTAAAATTCAGTTTCTAGAAAATTCTCAACTAAGTCAGATACATGTATTAATCTCAGTTTACTACAACTTCTTGAATACCCAAACTAAGATAAATAAAACACCAACATTAAAATTTCTTTCTTTTTCGCCCTAATCATTCCAATAACACCAAACAAAGTAGTTTAGATAACAGAGATTTACCTCGATCTTTAATGATTTTGACCGCAATTCTATCTTTCACCCTCCCTCCAGGATTCAAAAACTCACACTTCCCAAGAATCTGAACAACCCCACTGACAGAACAAAACAGAAACATCATCCAAGGAAAAAAGAAAAAACTAATCTTTGGCATGAAAGTTGAAACTTCTCTCAAAATGAAAATTAAATGAACTAAACACCAAAAAATATATAAATATATATATATATATATATATATTAAAAACGAAAACTAAAGAAAACCTAGATGATAAAATGAAAGGAAAATTGATAAAACAAATAGCTTTTTGTTAACCTCGCAACCAGTGGCATCAGAGAGGCTGTTGATGCGAATCAAGGGAGTGTTTCCAATGGCATCAATAAGCCCATTTCTGGGACTCTTCTTTTTCTTCTTTAAAAGGGCCAAGTTGGGTTTTTTGGAGCTGAACAAGTAGGAAAGCACCGCCATGGATATAGCAGTAGCAGCGACAATAGTGCCTGTGGTTCTCACAGGCGCCATTGCAACAGTTCGAACCCAAGGCCTCGGACCAATAACCTTTAAGATTACTGCACCGATTGAAGTGTCCTAAAAGGACTGAAAATTTATTAAGATGGGCGATGTTAACACGTGCGTAGGTCAATCATCTTATAAAAGTTTTGACACTTGAAAAAATAGTGAACATATTCAACAATCTCCAAAATATAAAACAACTTTTAACATTTTTTTCCTCGTTAATATTGTTGTAGCTAATAATATTATAGATTCACTCTATACAAAATTCAGATAAAAACAATTTGATACGTGTAACTACAAGTCTTAGTAGAGCACAATTTGTAAATTATAAGCTAATAATTTATGTTAACATTTACCATTGGTTAACTTTGAATATATATATAAATAATATATATAAATATTAATATTTATGTTTCAAAAAACTTTGAATATATATAAATATTAATTGATATAAATGGAAAAATAATATTTTAGATACATGCTGGCCATACAAGTTGGAGACATAATATAATTTCAAAATATGCAAGTCTAAATAAGCATAAATATATTCTTTTTGTTATTATAATAATTATTTATTTGGTTATTGTTTATCAAATAAAATATATATTATTGATTTTAGTTTCTCAAAAAAAATACATATATATATACTAGTTAAAGGCCCGTGCGTTGCACGGTTTTATCATAAAGTTATATAATACACACACACACACACACACACACATATATATATATATATATATGTATGGCCCCTTGATGCCCAGGCCCATCTGGGCCTCATGGTCTAGCCCAACAGTGCAGGCCACGGTCTAACCCAGTGGTGCGGCCCACGGTCTAGCCTAGTGGTGCGACCCACGGCCCCGACCTTCACTCTTCTACCATCCGAGATGCAAATCTAGGCCCACGCTGGATACAAACCCTAGCCTCGGCACCCAACTCTTGCTCAGTATCCCATCAGGCATTAATGTGGGATATCCACCGAACAGGTCATCATTGGCATGACCGGCAGGGCCAGGATGCCTTGGCTGGGCAAGTTGGTAGAGGTGGGAACCAAGTTCCAATGCCACTTTCACCTAACTTTCCACTTATGATCGATGATATTGGACCCCTATTTGCACTAACCATAATTGTAATCATGGCCTCTCCTCCAACTTTAGAGCTATAAATATGAGAGGATTTGGAAAGAAAAGGGGATTGGAAAAATGAGAGCTAGAGAGAACAGAGAGCAAAGGGAGAAAAGTGTTCTCATTGGGTCCTTGTGCTAAGAACGACACAGGGTAGGAAATCCAAACCAACCACACAAGTAAGTTGTGAGAACAAGTGAGGCCCATCCTATTAGTATCATCCTTGTTGCGCACAATATATATATATATATATATAACATATATTGGCCAAACGGCCCACATCACACAAAGTGACAAAGAGTCAAAGACAAAGTTTAATGACTTAGTACCAAAGACTTTGCTCTTAAGCTCAGACACAGTACTCCCATAAAGTAATAAATTTATGCCTTTATTACTAACTAGCTCAGAAAAAGTTTTTCAGTACTCACAAGCTTAGACAAAGTTATGCCTTTATAGATAAACTAATAAAAGTAAAAAACCAAAACAAGAAAAGTCACAAATAGTCAAACACAACACAAATTACGATCACAACTCACATAGTCCCTAAAAAATGAAGAGGGCAGAGGCAAAGCAATAGAGCAAAGAAAAAAAAAACACAAATATGAACTTGAGAGAGGAGAGAAATTTTTCAGATTCACCATACCTTAGCCGATTCAACTTGTGTGTGAGTGTGAACACCAGCAGATGTAGATCGAGGATTTGAGGAACAGCAGCAAGCTAGCAACTGTAGATCGGATCTAATCTGAGGAACAACACAGCAGCAACAGCATATGGCAGTGATGGAGGCGTTGAGGGTTTTTTTTTTTTTTTTTTTTTTTTTTTTTTTTTTTTTTTTTTTGAGAATTGGAGGCGTTGAGGTTGAGTGGAGGAAGAATGAGGTAGAAATTTGAGACTTGTAATTTAGGTTTTCTAGAATTTATTGTTTTGTGCATGATTTTTGTTTAGTCCTTTTTTTTTTTTTTTTTTAGTTGGGGCATGAATTTTATTTATTTATTTATTTTTGTAGGTCAATATCTAAATATTTTAGAGGAGGAGAGCCAAAATATATATATATATATATATATAAATATATATATTTAAGGGAAAATCTTAATTTTTTATATACTAGTTTTTTTTTTTTAATTGGGGGGGGGGGGGGTATTAGGGCGAAAATTTAAATTTTCAGCTTATATGTATATACTCTTCTTTTTTTTGGGGGGGGGGGGGGGGGATGGCCTCTCTCTACCCTACTGTAGGTCTGTCTCTTACTATTGTTGTTCATTAAATTATGTCCAAGCCTTTAGGAAATCACCGAGTTTGAGAAGTGTGACTACTCAAGTTTCCCTCTTAAGATTCTGCCATGTCACTACTTAACTTAAAAAATACACTTTCATGCATGAGAAAAAAACTATATAGCAAAATTTTAAGAAAGGAACCTAAGGAACAGCACCTAAGTACTGTACCTAAGTTTTACTTTTTTTTTTTTTTTCTTTTTTTTTAATACCTATGTTTACGAAATCTTTGCAATTCAATTTTGATGAACTTTCAACGCCGTGTAAAGGGTATCAATTCAGTTTTGAGGATTGGCATTTATTAAATTGTGTTTTACTTGACTTTTAAGTTGCTCTTATCTACAATACTACAATGGTTGCAAGCCACTTTTTTGGCATTGGTTTCAGAGTATATATCATGTGTTGGTTTTATTAATGATATAACCGCTTGATATATACTATTTTTTTTTATGACAAAATTGGCCAATGCCCTTTTTGCCCAAATTATATAGCCTTCTGCCCCTCTTCCCAAACAAATTAAGGAAATGCCCCTCTTTTGTAACTCGATTTGCTCAAAATCGAGTTACCAAAAAAAAAAAAAAAAAAATTTTCTAGAGCCCTAGAGTGGCGTTTTAAGAAGCCTATAGTGACGTTTTAAGGACCTATAGTGGCGTTTTGTAACTCGACCTCCATGAACTCGAGTTATAGGTAATTTTTTCTACTTTTTTTACCTATAACTCGAGTTCATGGAGGTCGAGTTACAAAACGCCACTATAGGTCCTTAAAACGTCACTATATGCTCCTTAAAAATGCCATTATAGGGCCTAACTCGATTTTGAGTAAATCGAGTTTTAAAAGAGGGGCATTTCCCTAATTAGTTTGGAAAAGGGGGGCAGAGGGCTATATAATTTGGGCGAAAAGGGCTTTGGCCAATTTTGTCCATTTTTTTTAGTTTAATTTTTATGGTTTACTAGATGTGGTTGTGTGTCAATGCCTCTATGGGTATACTCTATTATTCATTAACTCTGTTGACTTTTGCATGATTTACGAATTGTGCTTATTTATTTTGGATGCCATGTTTGGTTATTTGGTTTAATAGTTGAATTTTAGAATTCAACAGAGTTTAAAGAAACAGTTAATTATTAAACTTGGCCAATGTGGCCAATGAGTTAAGTTCAAGATTGAACTTTGGCATGGATAACTTCCATTTTTTTTTCCATGGACCTTGCAGTTTCAATCTGTTTGATCTTTAGCTGGTTGATATAAGTATATTATTTGAAGATAAAAAGTGCTAGTAACGCATCAACAAACATGACCTTAAGCTTGGAATTTCATGTTTAATAATTGATTTGAGAATTATTTGGATTTGTGTAAATCTTATAATTCATTGTGTGAATATCCTTAGTGATATACATGATGCTTGACTGGTTTATAGATCATAGTAACTGAATATGCTTTGAATGTCAATCATGTGTCCTTGGCCTTTTATGTGCAATGGTGTATGGGCTAGATGAATAAAGGAAATTGGAAATTTCAATGGAGGTAAAAAATTTTGAATCCATTTAAATGCATTAAATTTTAGGCCTAGCTGCCATTTTTTAGTTTTTGGTTAGCCTTTACTAATTCATCAAGTGATCCTCTATTTGATAATTAAAATAGCATTATGAGAGCTATTATTAATAATTTCAAATGTGTGGATATAAACCCAAGAATGAGACCAATTGCACACTCATGGGGTTGTAATTATAGGGTTTCACTCTAAGTTAGAGAGTGTATAGTTCAGCCCTTGGCCAAAGGTATTATTTATTTATAAAGTTTACGGCACAATTGTTTGTGTTGATATAGATGACACATGATTGTTGTATTTGTGCATGTATATTCTTATTTTATTACATATATATATATATATATATGGGCATGCGTGAACTTGATTAGATATTAATGTGTTTAATCCCAATATATGTTTTGTAATATTTTTTTTGGATGAAATATATGTTACATGCCTTAGTTGACATACTTGAGTTGTCAAAAATTTGGAATGCACAAGAATCTGAAATGAGTGCTTATTAAGTAAGCAAGGATGAAACATTAGAGATGTCCATTCATTATAAGAATGAAGTTGAGAAATAATTCAATGAATGCAATAAGTTCTTGATTACCATAGAACTTGTGGGGGGAAGCTATTATTTCCACTTTATTTTTTCATTGAAATGCCTTAAAAGAAAACCACTAAGAGTCTAAGACACCTTGTGAATTATGGAAAGAGTGATCGTCTTTCTATAAATTCTTTAAATGTGAGGCGTGTTTGATGAAGGTTGTGGTTCATATTCCTAAATGATAAAGAACCATTGATTGTGTTTTCATTGGTTATGGTCATAACAGTAGTGCATTCTGCTTTCTGTTTTATGAATATATTATTCTTATATCCATGAAAATTAATTAGAATATTTTTCAAGTGTTAAATTTTCTTGAAAGAAAGTTTGAGTTTACGTTTAGTATCTCTTATGATCAAGAGTTGATGGAAGAGAGGTTGAGCCTAAGCGTAGTAATAGGACAAACACCATATTTGTTTTGTCTTTCTAATTCATATGTTAGAAGATGAACTTAAAGCTTTAAAGAAGTGATATCTAGAGGTGCCTTCTTGGAAAAGAGATTGTCAATAGTGCAATAAATCCATCTTAGAAATCTATGCATAGTAGTTGGTAGATCTACCACTTGGGAATTTGAGAGTTGATGGAATTATTGACTATTACAATGCGAGACTTGTTTTAGAAGGCTACAAATAAAAGCAAGATGTGAGTTTTATTGATACACAATAAACCAAAGGGGTATATGGTTCTTGTACAAGGAGACAAAGTGCTTAAACTTGTTAAATTTTTGTATAGATTGAAGCAAGTTTCAATCCAATGACATGAGAAATTTGACAATGAGATAATGTTAAATGAGTTTAGATTTAATGTGACTAGTGTGTGGTGTGAAATATATCACTAGAGGCTATGTCGTTGTGGGATATGCTCGTGTAAGTGTTGTAGATGTGATACAAGAAATGAAAATTTCTAATACATCTAATGGACTTGTCTTGTCTCAATCACATGAGATTTGTGATGACAATCTAGTGAGAACACCTTATGCAAAGAGTATATGTATTTTTTGGGAAGTTAATAAATCTAAACAGACATGCATTGTTGGATACTTATGCCTCCTATTTGTATATATTGGTAGGGCACAAAGTTATGGTGGGTCTTGATATATTTGTCAAAGACCTAAAACCATGAGGCAATTGCTCTCAAATGGAAGTAGTTCCAAATTATAAAACGGATTCGTAATCAATTTTTTGAGTGAAGAGCAAGTAAACTGCTCATCGAGGGAAATGGGGTTAAAACCTACGACATAAAAGTCTCCAGGATGGCAACCCAACCTAGCTGACTGGAGATCCCAAGTGTTAGGACATATGTGGTTCACATGTTAAGAACATATGTCATACTTATTTATGTAAATTGGCTAATCCTTTGACAAAATGCACTCTACTTGTAATTTAGTAGTTCTAGGTGTTTTTAATACTTCAAGAAATAATGTTTTAAGATCAAGTGTTGAAGTCATCAAGTTTGTCCAAGAAAAACAAGCTGAAGTGCAAAATCATTAAAACTTGACACCTGCTCGATAGCTCCTCGACACCTGCTATCTGTCGAGAATTAAAAAGTAAGATTTTCTTATCTGATTTCTTGGGATCCGTGAATATGTTTTTGGACCTTCTTTTCTTCTAACCCTAAACATATAAAAGGATTATTTTAAGAGCCGTCATATGAGACACAAGTTGCAAAAATATTGAGCAATCCTTGTTCAAGCAAATTGTGATCAAAAGACGAAGTTCTTGACCTAGTTCATCTTCTCTGAAGAAGTTGCTGTGTATTTGCACCAAAGGATTTTGTGACCAAGCATCTTCCTGATCTTCATCGTGTAGGATGAACTGAAGAACTTTGCAACCAATCTCTCCTTTTAAGTTGGTGTTTGAAGTCGCGCACTGGGATCCGCGCATTGGTTAGTCGCGTACTTGGGAGCCGTGCATCAAAGGTGGGAACTGTCACTACAGATAAAGTCCAATTGGGTATTGGGGTAAGGGTTCAACTGTAAGTTGGTAAGGTACTTGGGATTCCTTTACTTGTAACCGCTTGATTTGATAATAGTGGAGTTTCGGGAGTGGTGACCTGAAAATCACCCGGTGGGGTTTTTGCCATTAGGGTTTTCCCACAAATCACCTTGTTATTTTATTTCCGCTGCATAATTAGTTTATTGGTGATTTGTTTGTGCTGCCACGCAATTGCATGATAAATTGATTAATTAATAACTTGGCTAATTAATTAATTGGTTTAATCATAAAGGGTCATTCAGTTTGTGGCCTATCACCAAGATCTAGGTTCAAAGGGACAATCGAATCATGGAGACATGTTTTTATCACTATGGAGATTACCTCTTCCACCCATTCCTATGATGAAATAGTGATGCCTGTAAGTGATGTTCAGGGTAAGCTTTGTTGTTAATGATTCTTAAATCTTGGAATTCAAAGTGGGGTATAGCAGGATATTCTTAATAAGAGTCACCCATATGAGTGTGAAATGGGCCACTTCCATAAGAATTTTAAGGCTGAATTTTCTAACGCACTTCATGAATTTACCAGAATATGTTCAAAGCCGAAATGAACACAACTATAAGGACAAAATATGTTCAAAAAGGAGCTGTGTGAATTCTATTGTCTTGGTATACACAAATGGCTGACAGTTTAAAAACATCGTGTTCACTGATTAGTTAGTATATCCAATAGTCTTTCACAAAGAAAAGTTCAAAGCCAAAAGCCACCTCTCCCGATATAGTAACTTTTCTTCTACTCTCTTTGTGTCTACATTATCATTTGCATTGTGTTTTATCAATTTCTATTCATGTGGGGGATTGTTGGAAAAATAGTATGGAGTGAATAAGAAATTAACTCCTAATGTGTCCACTTGAACATGATATTGAAATGGTGAGAATCCTTAAGTTCCACGTAGGAAATGATAAAGAATATGGGTTTATATGCTTATGGGTTGAACATTGGATTGGGATTTAGGCGTGTGTGGACTGGGCCCTCTTGTTCAAATAATAATAATAATAATATTTTATTAGTTTATTTTTTGAGTCAGTAAGTCTGTATACAGTAGTTAATTACAGTATGTCTGTTCAATAACGTATAGATGCATAGTCCCTTATTCATGAAAAACAACTTTTAGAGAAACTCTTCTAGAGAGAAAAATTTTTTGTGCATTCATTTTAGTCAAAGAGAGAGAAAAAGATTGTTTCAAACACAAGACTTGATCTGAATCATTCATCTTTCACGCATATGGTTTGTGAGTTTTTAATTATGTGCAAATTTATTCTTATATATACACTGTCTATTTATTGCTTTTGTCTATCACATCTATTTATGTTATTGCTTATATTTAGATCTGTATGTTGTTTCTTTTGCTTTATCACAAAAGTAAATTGTTGAAATATATCCAACATATTCTTCATGTGAATGAGACTATACTTTTGGTCTCAGTATGCTGTTCCTATTTGGTTCCTGGATGCTGACTTTGTAGATAAGTGATGGAGATATACAACTCTAAATCAGAAAACAGCTGTTGAAGTATGAGAATGAAATTATTCATTTATTATTCAGGATGCTAGATATCAGAAATTGAAGCCTATGCAATCAACTCAAGATTTTCAAACAACTGAAAATTTTAACTGTCATAGGAGATGTAGTCCCCATTGGTTCTTTCATATAATGAGTTTCAGAAATTTCAGTTGTCGTGAATCTTTTATATACTTCTTTCCAAGATTATCTTTGCACATGCATTTCAGTTTTCAGAGGTAATCCCCATTTTCTTTGCACATGTAAGCCCCAAGCTCATCACACATATAACAAACACTATGTCATGGTTACATTGTTATTAAATATCAGGACTGCTTTTGTTCATGCTTAGCCTTTATAGTAAATTTTTTTATCTGATCTTGAAAGCTTTTCCCATTTTTTAAGTCTTTCCTTTTCAAAGCTATCAAAATCTACAACTTGCACACACGAGTCAAACTTGGTATTTGCTAAAGGCTCGGACACAATCTAATGAACAGTTAGAGTTTCATAAACAATGCCGTGATGCCAGATAGCTAGCATGTTTAACAGAAATAACATGATGTAAAAACTAATCAATGACCCCAAGAAGTCTATAGAGAAATATAAAAGAGCACTGACAACCTTTATATAACCACAACTATTATGTATCTGATTAGTTCTTATCTGCATAATTGGGGTCAGAACCAAGTTCTATCCTCTCTCCATTTATTTTCCTTGCTTTTCTTTTTAATTCCAGGCCACCGAGCGTAATTTTATAGATTAGGTTTCAAAACCCTGCACTCTTAGGCCATAGCACAAAAAATGAGAACATGCAAACAAGAGAATAATACACATTCCTCACATTCTCACTGGATAATATAAGCTGCTGTCAGCTCAGCTGCTGACCTATCTTCCAATTCTCCAAGACACCCTTTAACCATGTATTTCATCCTCATCGGAAAAAATTAGTACTAATCCAATACATTATACAAGTACAGAAAGCCTTATACAAAACTGCCTTCCTTTTGTGTCCTATTGTTCCCTTGCCCCATCAAAGCATGCATACCCTCCACCCTCTATTTCAGTTCCAACAAATGCTGCAACTCATCTCTTATGGGAAACAGCCGAAACTGAAGAATTGGATACCTCCAAAAATACAGAAGTAAAAAGCATAGAAATACATCGAATTGAAATGAGAACCAACCTTTCCCTGGAGTACTGATACCTACAGTGACATTTTGATCAAATTCACATTCAGATTTTGCTTGGACCTGTATTCAGATGTTGTAAACTATTACGAAATCTTGCTTTATTGTTTGGCAAAACATTGTTAGATTGACTACATATGCAATTAAGTAACATAGAAAAATGATATGTTGTAAAAACTAATTAATGACCCCAAAAGGCCTGCAGTGGATATAAGAGAGCCCCGAGAACCTTTATAAAAATGCAACCAAAATGTATCTAATTAGTTCTTATCTGAATAATTGGGGTCAGAACCAATTTCTATCCTCTAATTAGTTTTTTTATTTTTATTTTTTATTTTTTTATGCCTTTTCTTTTTAATTCCAAACCATCTAGTGTAATGTTATAGCCTAAGTTTCATAAACTTGCACTCTTGGGTCATAAATTTACACCTTCCTCACATTCACACTGGAATGGAGAATGTAAGCTTCTGTCATCTCAGCTTCTGACCAATCTTCCAATCTCTAAGTCCAACACATCCTCTATCCAAGAATTTCATCCTCATCCCAAAAAAGTTACAAATATTCCAATACATTATACAAGTACATAAAGCCTCATTCCAAACTGCCTTCAGTTTGTGTCCTATTGTTTTCTTGCCCCAGCAAAGCATCCATACCCCCACCCATCTATTTCATCTACAAGACTATAACAAATGCTGCAACTCATCTCTTGTGGCAAACAACCGAAACTGCAGAATTGGGTAACACCAAATATACAGAAATAAAATCATTGAATTACATCGAATTGAAATGAGAACCAACATTTCCCTGGACTACTGATACCTACAGTGAAATTTTGACCAAATTCATATTCAGATCTTGCTGGATCTGTATTCAGATTTTGTAAACCATTACGAAATCTAGCTTTATTGTTTGGCAAAACATTACGTAGTATGAAGAAGACAGATTAGCTATCTGGTAATAACCCAAGTTTTACAAGCTACTACATGGGTAAAAAAGAAGACAGATTAGCTTAAACTAAAAGTTACCAACTTTCAAGCTTTGACATCCGAGGTATTAGACAGTTACCAAAGAATTATACGAGGATTAATCACTCGAAGCCCGCTTGAGAATGCTAAAACAGAATCTTGAATTGCTAGGATCCCAATAAAGTCCAAAATCATCATCTTTCTTCAAGCCCCTCCTCAACACAAATTCATCAGTCCATTTTCCACCGAAGCGATAAGCTGTCTGCTTATCAAAGATCAATTGATGTTCGGACATGGTATCACAATCCCAAACAGCAACTTCTACCCCATTCTTAATGCTGTCAATGCGTCTTGCATCCCATCCTTGCAAATTATGGGCCCTTCTCCTTTTTCAACTTGCTGGTCATTAAGTTTCATTCTTTTGATTCCACAAGATGTAGATGGCACAGAGGAATTGGCCAAGTTTTCATTTGCTGTCCTCTTCTTGGTGATGTAAGAACTATAACCCAACGGCAACTCTGTCGAAACTTCATCAGATTCATGATGGGTTTTGGTTGCAAACACGTTTTCTCTACTGACTTGGAGCTGATGATTCTCTGGAATAGGTATCAAATTATTTTTGTTAGATTCTGTACTTACAAAAGAACCCAACTTCAATTCTGTTGAAACCTCTTCAGATTCATGATGGGTTTTGGTTGCAAACATGTTTTCTTGATTGACTTGGAGTTGATCTCTCTCTGGAATAGGTATAAAATTATAAAAGATAGGTTCTTTCTCTGTACTTTCAGAAGCAGAGGAAACAATAATCTCATCAGTTGTGAGATTTTCTTTCTTGGCCTCAAGTATTTCCAATGAAAGTTCTCTGTTTTGGTCATCTTGTCCTTCTCGGTTTTGCTTGGTTTGTAGCACACTCATAGTCTTCTTCATGGATTCAGAGATTAAAGTGCAGGACCTTAGGCGTAGAAGAAAGAATGGTTACAGAGAGTTTGTGTTTCTTGTAGGTTTCTTGGAATGAAGAGAAATATTAAAGCATTTAAATTTTTGCCGCCTCTGTGTTTTTCTTGTTATACCAAAAGGGAAATTAGTTAGTTAATTTAGTTGGGCCTAGGCCATTGAACCAAGATTGTCAAGACCCTTTTTTATTAGGCTGAGCCTAGTGATGATTTTGTTAGTTTGTCCAAATATATGGTCCAATACTAATCCATCCCCTCCTGTGGGGTTCAGATCTAATTTCTGATCCCAATGTTTTAGGGTTGGTTCAATTACTGGATCATTAATCTAACTGCAGACACAATTAAATTGAAATCAAAATTAATTCTGCTTTGTAAAAAACAAAACTAAACATTTTGGTCATAATTTGCCAACATTACAAAATGAAATTTTAATACATTTAAATCTAAAGTCTTAGAACCCAACAGGGGGTCTAAACAAGCATTAGTGTAGTCATGTTTCTAGCACCCAACTTTTATTATGTACCCGTTTATTTTTGTTTTCCTTTTTAAGAAATGTGAAAATTATAAGAAGCTATTTTGATTATGTTTGTTTCAGCGTTAAATATTTTCTTAAGTTTTTTTTTTTTTTTTTTTTGCAATAAAAAAAAAATTCAGTATTTGGTTGCATTTATGAAAATGTTTCAAAAAACATGTTCCAACGTTTGACAGAATGTAAAAAAAAGAAAAAGAAAAAGAAAAAAGGATCCCTTTTTTATATGGAAAAACTAAATGACTAAAATATCCTAGAAATCACCAAAATGACTTATTTTTGGTCATGTTGGAGATTCTGGGATATTTTAGGAATTTTTGAGGTTTTGTGTGTATTTAGTTCAGTCTAGAGGTTCCAGAGGTATATTTGTAATTTTATAATTCTTGGTGGTATTTTGAATATTCTAAAGACATTTTGTTCATTTGGAAGCTTAGGGAGTATTTTTGTCATTTTGGAGTTTTTTTTTAACATTTTAGTCATTTTTGAGCATTTAAGGGAGTTTTGGTCTTTTTAAAGGTATTTGATATGGATAGTTATGAACTGTGAAGAGCTTATGGCAAAAAATGTTCTGTGTAAAAATTTACAACCCTCATACCCACACTGCCCTAATCAACCAAAAATATTTTCGGTTTGGCTACAGATGCACACCACTCCAACACTTTTTTTTTTTTTTTTTTGAGAAGGACCACTCCAACACTTAGATTAAAACACACACACACACACAAAATCTCTGCACAGTAATCTGAAATAATTACATATAGAGACTTCGGATATACAATGAATTTAAATATTTAGATGACATCTTACTTTGAATTTTCAGATTACACATTTGTGCGATATCTCCATGAAATAAAGATTGGCTTGACTGATATTTATCTTCTGATGAGGTTTAAACTCCTTTGGTGTGATCTTGTGTTTCAGCTATAGCCAGAGGAGAAGATAAGGATAAGCTTGTCTCAATTGATTCGAATTTCTAAAAAGTCAATCTTTTCGAGGAAGGTTATTAATTGTTAAATACACAATCGAGTTGACAGATTGAATAAAAGCAAATATATTGAACCTTAATGTTATATGAATTAGCTTGTAACCTGATATATATGCATGGATACACTTAAAGATATATAATAAGATACATAATATAATTCCTATATATTTAATTTAAAAGACAAAACTTGGATACAGTACCTTAGGTATTATTCCTTATGTTCCTCTCTTAAGATTCAACCATGTGGCTACTTAACTAAAAAATACACTTCTATTCTATGAGAAAAAATCTAGAATTTTAAAAGAGAAATCTAAAGAACAGTATCTAAGTATTGTACCTAAGTCTTGCTCTAATTTAAATACTATTGATAGTCATTTTTATATTTTGTTAACTTTTTAAAAAATTTTGTAAGGATATTATTAGGTATAAAATGTAAATTGTCTATGCTTTTTTTTTTTTAATGATTGTGAAGCATTTTTTTTTACAATTAATTTATTCTAGACTCTTTGATTTTTATACTTAATAACTCACTTAAATGAATATTTATGATTTGGTCCCACATTTGATTCTAAAATTAAGAAATAAAACTCTTTTAGAATAAATAATTTAAGACACATGACGCAAAATTGGAACTCTAATTTAGAATTTTAATTTAAGTTTCTCTTAACTTCACATGTAATTATATACTAACGTTTAACCCGCACAATGCGTGGGATCATTTAATAATTTAGGCTCACCTTTACATCACTCACACCATAAAAACTCCTTTGATAGGTTTGACCTTTGGGTTGCATATAAGACATGCAAAAATAATACCCCATCTGTTGTTAACATTAACAATCTTGGCTTTGCATGTCAACAATTAATTTGATCTATCTGCGATAAAATTGTATATATGTTAACATTATGCTATTCCTTTTTATTTATTTAACAGATTAATAGCTTTCCTAATACTTGAACAACTTGGACTTCAAAGAAGGAAAAAAGTAAGAGACCAAGCACAATATATTAATAGGTTTCCTGATATTTAGTTTTCCAAAAGTTGGCGATCTCTCGTAATGGTTTGCATTTTGATTTTCTCAACTCCAAATATTTGCCTTGTTCATGGCCTTTAGTTGTTATTTGTATAATATAAACCTAAAAGGTCAACAATCAAGCTCAATACTTAAAATTAGGACTCAGATTCATTACTTGAAATTAGAAGCTTTTTTAATGTAGAACCTATAAAAATGCATGCTCATAGCATTCTCAATTTTCATCAATCTTGAATTCCCAAAATAAGGCTGCACTGAACAGTGCGGAAATCTAACAGAGACAAATGAATTACAATCTACAATTATAACTGAGTTCAAAATTAGAATCAAATATATTACAAAACTTAAATTCATGTTGATATAAGAGTCTTAGGATGCTCATATTACAAAACCATAGCCTAAATACAAAAATTAAATCTCTCATAATCTGAAATAAAATAGAAAATTAAGTAAATAAGAAAAGAGTATGAAGAATAGAACTTGGTGCATAATTCTTAAGCATTTTTTATGCTTCCAAGTCTTCTATTTCAGCAACTATTTTTCTATTATGTAAGAAAGTTATCCATCCAGTCCTTTAGGATGTCCTTTTGGCATAATTTCCTTTGTGACTTTTGGAATGTCGAAGTTGATGTAGAGCTTTGTTGCCCATGTGAATGACAGTCAATAGATACCTACAAATTTTTTTAATCAGTTAGGCATTAACATTTGTGATGTTTTCATTTAAAGTATATGAAATAGTTAAACTTAGAGGTGAGAAAAACATAACTTTCATTTCACAAAAATGATATAACTCTCATGCTTAACACATATTGCAAAGATCAAAACCACATCTATATTTCATGCCCAACTGACAAAACACGAAGTAGCAAGGCACAGATTAATTAAGTTTAAATATAACTTGAGAAACCAAAATGCTCTAAAACAAAAAATGTAGTGAGCTCAAGTATAAGCAAAATATGGTTTTCGCTTATACTTTACCCAAGGATTTCTATGGGTAATAGTGATCTGTGCAATTATTCTCATGGACTCTATGATATATCTACTCCCTTTATTTTAATATAACTTGGCATGATGTTTCTATGGATAATAGTGATCTATGCAACATCTAGCTGAGTTGGTTTTTGGTTTGCATAGCATGTGAAACCAAAAAATGACATCTCTTAACCATTAGAACAGAGATTGCAAACTATTTTTCATGTTGCATCAAATGCTGAAACCTTACTTCCTACTTTTAAAGTCCTACTACAACAAAAGGTAAGATCCAATTCATGTCTAGTGGAATTTCAAGTGCATTGTATCATGCGTGTGATGTGTAACTGGTGTTCTCTATCTTTTACTGCTCTACAGGTGCTTGATCTGTGCAAAACATCTTGCTTAGCTCCACTATTCATAAGATTTTAGTTTCAAGTTTAATACTTTTACTACTGCTTTGGTATCAGTTTATTGATTTTTGGTTTTCTTTCTTGGCTATGGTGAGCACTTTTGTATACCTAACTATTCTTAGTGAAACTGCAAAGAGGGCAATCCATATAATTGCAGCCATTATTTCTGATTTATCAAAAAAAAAAAGAAAAAAAAGAAAAAGAGCATAGCAATTTTAAATTGTAGCAGAGAAAGATGAAAGAAATACTGCAAATGAAGCCTAAGAAAACATTGAAAATATGGGTTGAATTGTAAAAAGTAATGCAGCAGTTCAGTTAGAATTTAAATTTGAAAAATGAAGGTTTGGACCACGACTAATCAAACCTTGATTCTGCATTTGTTAGTGGTTCATGTACAGCCCAGAATTCAAATAGCTAAAAAATCTATCAATAATTAAAATTATTTTAGTAATAGGAGGGGGTAAAAATAAGTTGGTTCCAAAAAAAAAAATTAGTGGAATACAGAGCAAAAAATGATGATATAAATAGCAAGAAGTGTTTTGCTAGCAAAAAAAGAAAACTACATCGAGTGTCAAATTCACTTTTTGGAAACTGGGAAATAACGAATGAAATGTTATTGTCCTAAAAACACTAATGAAATGGTAAAATTAACATATAAAATAGTAAATATATTGAAGTGGGTGATAGCTGGTGGCTAGAACACGTGAGCCACACATGTGGTAGGAGTTGGAGCAATCCAGCAAATTGTAACGTGAAAAAAGAAACCTTCAACTAAGAGATTCATAAGTAAAAAACTGTAAAAGGGACAAAGAAGTAAGGACGAAGAAGAAGAAGAAGAAGAAGAAGAAGAAAAAGAAGAAGGAAAGAAAAACCAGACTAAATAGTGAGTCTAGATGCCAAATACTAAGGAGTCAGAGAGAGAGACCAAGAAATGGGTCTCCTTTCATGGTCAACTCCAACTCTCCAATGTAAGTTTGTTCAAAAAACATTTGTATACATCCTAGTTTTTTTGAATGCCCATTTAATTTAAATTTTTTTTTTTTTTTGTGTGGGATATACAAAGTTTATCACTATACATGATGATAATCTTATCTTTAAAAAACATTATAGGGAGTGTTTGGGGGCCAAAATTGTTTATGTTCTTTTGAAAACTTTTTGCAGGACACTATCAAGAGACTGCAAAGTAGAAACGGGTAGTGAGAGAAAAAACTCTATTGGATACCACTAACAATGTAAAAACTCTATTCTAGAATGATCAAAACAGTAAAAAAGGTGTGAAAAAGCAAAATGAAAAGAAGAAATCATAAAAGTACTGCCCATTTCATAAAGCAGAACATTCACATACAAAATAACAGTTCCTTAATACAAATAAATTCAGCAAAGAAAGAACAGAATGAATGAATGAATCATAATTTCCCAAATAAAAAAAGGGAATAGTTTTATACAATTTGAAACGGTAATTGAATAGGAAAAAAAAAAACCCATGCCTACCTTCTACTAAACCCATATATTTTTCAATAGAGATAAAAGTTTTGCTGTTGGTGATGAATCAACAACAAAACCGGTTTTCCAAATCAAAACCCCAGGAAAAAAAAAAAATTTATGAACGCAGATATTAGAAAACAGGGAAAGGCTTAGTGATTTTTGTAATCCAAAATAGGGAAAAAATCGAAAAATTGAGAAAACAAACATTTTCATGGAGAACCCAAAAGCCCGAAACAAAAAAATATCAAAACCAAAATCAAATCTAAACCTGTCCAACAAAAAAACTCACTAAAAAGTAATGTTTCATTCCCAAATCTAAATAAAAATGAAGGAAAACGTATCAGGGCTGGTTTTGACGATCTGATGGTGGTAGATATGTAGCCTAACGGTGTTGATGCCCATAGAACTCTCTCCTTCTCTCTTATTTCTCTGTTTTTGCCCTCTCCAAACCTAAATCATATATAACCCCAAATTTCAAAAAATCAAATAAAAACCTAATGTTACCCAAATACCTAAATAAAAATCAATCCAACCAAATTTCTCAAAACTAATTCTTATTTCATACCCATACCCAGATCTAAGAAAGAATGAAAAGAAGAAAAACTTACCGGTGGTAGTTCTCTCAATGTCTGTCTCCTTCTCAACTCTGTATCGCAAGGTTTATTTTTTCCTCCTTCTCTATCACTGGATCGCAAGCATCGGTGTTAAGAAAATTGAAAAGGAAGCGAAAAGAATAATCCGAATAGGAGGAACGGAAGGCGCCCTTAAGGTGATGTCTCTCTATCTCTGATCAATTCGAAATTGGTAAGCAATCTGGAATCTGATCAATTCGAAATTGGTACCTGGTTGAACTTGACTAAAAAGCGGAGAGAAAAACTTAATTTGAATACCAAAATTGAAAACAATCCAAACAAAATATCAAAACCTAATCATAATTAATAAAAAAACTTAAATCGAAGATAAAAAACTCACTGGTAGTGGTTCTAGCCTCTCTCTATCTTCCCCTGCGTGAGATGTTTTCATTCTCCTCTATTTCTCTTTCTCTCGATCTCTCTTCCTCCTTTCTCCCTGTAGCAATCTTTTTTTTTTTTTTTTTTTCTTTCTTTTTTTAAGCGGTTAGTTTCTCCTTTTATAGCAAGAGGTGTCCAAGCAGTGTTTTAAAGTAATGAAATATTATAATTTATGGCGGTGTTGTAGCGTTACCAAACAATGTAATTTATCTCTTTTTAACTTAAATGGGACTGAATTTTTAGATAGCCATTTTTCCTATTTGTCAGCATCTCCTTAATTGTAGAAATCTACTTTCTCTTAGCTTCTGCTATTATATATAATATATATATATATATATATAGATTATAAAATTGTTTAAAAGTTGAATGATGAATTAAAAAAAATACAAAAAAATATTATACAAAATATTCATAATAAAAAATATAAGCTTATAATGATATACTTTAACACAATATTAATTATTGAGCTCTCATGATACAAGGTAAACAAAAATAGCTCGTTTTAGTTACTAACTTTTTGATTATTGAGCTCTCATTTTACAAGTTGCACAAAAATAACTAATTTTTTGTTACCCAAAAAATAATCAAATTCTTAAATTCCATATATGAATATACGGAATTAATATTCAAACAAAGTACAATTATGATTTAAAAAAAACATGTTATTTGACATGATGGTCAAAAAATTGAAAATATATATTGATTCATGGCCCAATGAGAATCTCGATTACATAAATAAAACAATGGGGTTAGGGGCTGAGACCAAAAATAAAAAAATAAAAAACCATGAAAATCTAAATTAGCACTCATATAGCGTTAACAAACTATCAACAAATTAATAGAGAAATTGATTATTTTTAATAAATTACAATGCAATTATCTACTAAAAGAGAACTTAATATTCTTTTAAATCTCATTAATTATTTATGATTGATTTGTACTAAATGTCGTGGGAATAATAATTATTATTGCTAAATAATTATAATAAAAAAATCTATAACCACCATGCACATTTGGTGCAATGGTCACTCCATAAGTATAAATGTTTATGGGATGTTGGGGGCAAGGACCAAGATTCAAGTTTTCAAGAGGGAACTTCACACATATATACACTTAGATTAGGCTAGAATAAAAATTCTATCTTATATATAATAAAATAAAATAAAAAAATCTATAAGTTAAAATAATAATAAAAATGTGAGGACAAATTGACAACCAAAAATATGTTAAAATTAAAATACTAAAATTGTCGCTAAGATTAATTATTTATGTCTAGTATTACTTTTTTTTTTCTTCTCTTTGATATAATTAAAAAGATGCCAAACTAAAAGACAAAACAAACTTAACAATCTCAACAAAGCGCCTAAGAAAGAAATATATATTGTTTGGGGGGCGGGGACTTGATTTCGGGCTGAGGTGCAAAGGCCTAGAAGGTCATACCTTAAGAGATGGGCCAAGCCCAAAAATGTGGATAGGAGAAAGAACGCCTGAGGAATAAAGAGCAATTCCCTAGAATAGGTCTCATGCAGGTCTCATGCAGATCAAAGATGAAATTGTCAAACAGTAATGTCCCATTGTTCCACTCATGTCCACTGCACACATTCAATAATGTGTCCATATACAAATCACCCAATTGCCATTACATTTATTTTATCAATGTTTTGAATTCTCACGAAGAATCAAAATAGTGCATATACAAATTGTGGGTAAGTGAGTCACTTATATTGCCATGACATTGTGGTCAAAGTTGGCACTTCACCCAAAATAAAAATTTTTCTTTGGCTGTGCACTCATCGCAGTGTTCCTACGAAGGAAGTTCTTGGTTCAAGAGGGTTAAATCTTGACCCAACTTGTGAGTTGTGTGGTGGAAGCCCCAAGTCCATCCTTCACACCCTTAGAGATTGTAAGGTGGCAAAATCTATGTGGAGAGACTTGGGAATTGAGGTAGGTAATCTGGAGTTCTTTGGGTTGAACCTGGAAGATTGGCTGAAAAATAATTGTGGGAAGTCTAGCATGTATCCAAGACCCCGTATGCCTTGGAAAATTCTATTCCCTCAAGTGGCTTGGACTATATCGCTGCATAGGAATAAGCCCATTTTTCAAACTGGGAAAATTGAAGAGGGCAGGAGTGCTTGTTGCGTGAAAAAGGGAGTGGAGTTCTATGCCATAGTCCCCAATGGCCTGAACAAACCAAGGAGAATGCAAGTCCAAGTGAGATGGATTAAACCCCCTAGGGGATGGACGAAACTTAACACAGATGGGTCAGTGTTTGGGAACTCGATGAAGGCAGGCGGGGGTGGTATCCTGAGGTGCAGCAATGGAGATTGGGTAGCTAGGTTTGCCCAAAAACTTAGAAACATCTCAAGTACTGTTGCTAAACTGTGGGCATTGAAGGATGGGCTTATTGTGGCCAAGCAGCTAGGAATTGAAAATATTTGTATCGAAATGGATGTTGAATTTATTGTTCACCTTGTTTCAAGTCCCTTAGTGGTCAATCTAATGCTTGAACCTCTCTTAACTGATTGCAGGAACCTGATAAAGACCTTCCCTAATCACTTAATGGCGCATGTGTTCAGAGAAGCGAATGGTTATGCTGACCATTTTACTAGTATGGGAGCGGAGCTTAACGCTGATTTTCAATTTTGGTATAACCCATCGGATGTGATGGTTGATTTGCTGGCTAGAGAGAAAGTCAGAATTGTTTGTTGTAACAGACTTATTGTTCCGTAGTTTTAATTCCAAGCGTCGTTTACCAAAAAAAAAAAAAAAAAAAACAAAGTTGGTGGCAAACTTGCTAAACTTGGCCAATTGTTCTTACCTTGGAGAAGATGGCTATTATCATTCCAGGCCTTGAACTTTAAATGACTATGAGAAATTATCAAATTGTATCCATTGCTATGCTCCAAAAATAGTTGCTTCTACCTTAATTGGATCACATCAACTATATCATATTGTGCTTAATAAGGAAAGTAATAGCAAAATCCAAAATTTAAAACTCATGTATAGTAGTATTGTCAAATTTTTTATTCCGAAACTCATGCACATAGTATTCTAGATATTCAAGAGAAGAAAATTCTAAACAGAAAGTCAAGTTGTTGAAAAAAGTAGCATAATCCAAAATCTAAAACTAAAAACTCAATTCTTGTTCATGTACACAATATTATAGATAGAAATTCAAGAATCAAGAATCAAGAAACAATTAGTTTTTCCATCCACACAACAATTAACTTAAAACAAGATACTAATAGAATTTAAAAAGAATTCAGTTCTTTGAATTTCCTTGCTCCTAAAATCCCAAACATTTTATCAAAAGCTAAATAATCCCAAATGTTGTTTGTCAATCAAACAGGCCACATAAGTTCCAAAACACAAAAATTCTAGCTACAACACAGCAATCTACTTTAGCTAATGTAATTTGAAGAATTAAAGTTTCCCTTAAAAAATTAAGATAAAAAAATTTAAATTGTTACACCCCAAGTTCCATAAAAAAAAAAAAAAAAAAAAAAAAAGATACAAACTCTACTATCTTTCCTCTTCCATTTCCCACAATTTCTGGGACACCAAACAGCCCAATAAAACAATAAACAACAAATTATTAATATAATGAAAGGGAAATCTAATATAGCATTGAACCATAAAAAGTAAATTATCAAGCACTACCCAAAAAAAACAACAAATTTATTTCCTTCAAAAGGTTTTAAGAAAAGAATGGTTACCAATTAATTGGTATGACCTTCAATAGAATAAATAGCTTCAAGTCATTGCGAGCTTGATCGTTGACATTTGTCAAGGAATTGACAAAATGGAATAGAGATAAAAATGAAATTTAGTTCAACATATAAAACGATAGGAAAAATAGAACAATAGCAATTTCTCTTTGATGAAAATGAATAACACTCTTACTATAAAACAAAAGACCAAAATGAAAACATCACATTTAAGTTAATTATCAATCAGAAAAACACTATAAAAAACTGTAAGGTCCAAATTTGGTAGGCCAAGCCCAAATTTTTCGGATTGTGAGCCCAATGAACCCAAAACAATGAATTTGTAGAGAGTGAGTGAAAAAGCTAGGCTGGTTATGGACTTAGCAACGATTCACTTTAACAAATTAGAATAAGTTGAAGTAAAAACACTTGAAGAATGAATAATACTCAAATCCGAAGAGGCTTATTATTCATGGAAAGGAGAATACAGTTCTCTCTCTTTCTTCCTCCCCCATTTTTTCTGCCCTCCACATTTAGAGGCCTATTCCATTTATATATTCTTCTTCTTCCTCATCTTCACCGTACACTTGTTCTTCATCTAAGTATTCACTTGAGTACATGTCACATCAGACGTTTACTTTAGTTTGCCGTGAGTGGTAGTAGCTGAGGTTGCACTGTTTAGGGGTCTTCTCCACATAAATGCGGCTAGGAAAGTTACTGCAGTGTATTAAATGCGGTGGTAGCAGCTTTTCCTTTTAGATATTTCTCTATTCTCATAATCTCTAGGCATACACAGAGCTTGTCCTTATCGTGGAGATAGTTGGGAAGGTCACTCAGGCCTTCGATATATTTGCTTGATCAAGTTCCCTTGTGATTTGAGGAGATGGACCTCTTCGGACCAATAGGGTTGTCTTCGGACCTCTCCTCTTAATCATTTCTAGGTGCATTTCCCCTACATAGACTCATTCCTAATCCCTTTTTTCTTTTCGGACACATAGTGATATTCGAATTGGGCCTCAGGCCCAATACATGACGTTGGGCTTTTACACCCACAAAAACATATTGAGAGTAGCATTCCTACAGTCTCGAGAAGAGCATCATAAAGCAATTTATAAACAAACATGATCAAATGACCAACTCAAATCAATTTTGAAAAAGCAAAAATATATTTGAATAGTTTAAGCTAGACCGCATGAAATCTCAAACTCATTCATCATGAAATCCCAAAATTGAATTACATTCTTCTTCTTCTTCTTTTTTTCCCAAGTAATGAGATGTAAATAAACAAATAAAAATAAGAATAATACAATTAAGAAAACTTATTTTGAGTTCATAGCCTTTGGACATGAGTGACTAATATTTGCCTCCCATGTGCTTCAATTTCGTCTGCATGCTCTAGACTCAGTCTCTGTCTCTTGCATTCATTTGATTGGGTTTTGGCAGATGAACTTGAGCCAAGAACAAGAGAATTGGAAAAACACTCAAGAAACTATCTCATTGAAAGCCATACCGATCAATTTGTGGAGAGAGAACAATTGAAATTTATAAAGGAAAAAAAAATGAGAGGTGAGGAGGTTGAAATCTATTGGTGACTATCAGAATTCCATCTAATAGCAGCATTTGAAAAGTCTGAGTTAATGGGGAGAAACAAGATAGAGTTGGAGATAGAGTAGAACCTGAATTTAAGGAGATGCTCAATAAATATCAACTGGTAAAAAAAAAAAAAATGATGACATGAAAATCTACAACTAGCACACACACGAGTCCAACTTAGTGATTTGCTTAAGGCTTGGACATAGTCTAATGAACGGTAAAAGTTTAATAAACAATGCGATAATGCCAGATTGCATGATTGCAACTAGCAACCCTAGGCATCTTTGAGAATCATCTATTATGGCACTTTCGAGGAGCAGGTCTTCCACCTAAAAGAGTATTTATAAATGTTTTAATTCACTAAACATGCGGTAAGAGAAAATTCTCATTCTTACGACTATTGTAAAAATCTTTATACAAGAATACATTCACCTTCTTTTCTCGGTTTTCCAAATAATATCAAACCTATAAATCTTAAATTAGTTGCATAAAATTTCAAATCCAGCATTTCTTAAGAAGCTTACAATGAAAAGGATCGTATATGAGAAATAAGGAAAGAAGTACATGAGAAAAGCAAGTACTACAAGACAAAATTGCCCTTTGCCATTTTCAGGCAAATTATATAGCTTTATGTCTCTTTTTCCAAACTAATTTGGGAAATGCCCCTATTTTAAAACTCGATTTATGATAAATCGAGTTAAACCTTATAGTGGCATTTTTAAGAAGCCTATAGTGATGTTTTAAGGACCTATAGTGGCGTTTTGTAATTCGACCTCAATGAAATTGAGTTATAGGTAAAAAAATTGCCTATAACTCGATTTCATTGAAGTCGAGTTAAAAAAACACCAATATAGGTCCTTAAAACGTCACTATAGGCTCCTTAAAACGAGCTCCAGAATTTTTTTTTTTTAACCCGATTTATCACAAATTGAGTTTTAAAAGATAGGCATTTCCCTAATTAGTTTAGGAATGTGGGTATAAGGCTATATAATTTGCTCGAAAAGGGCAAAGGGCAATTTTATCCAAGTAATACATAAAGTTATTATAAAGAAAAAAAAAAAAAAAAGTAAATACATAAAGTGAGCATATGTAGTACGTACCACACGGAAATCTACTTTGTTACTGTGATAGGAAAATGGTTAGATTGACTACATTTGCAAAAAGCATTGAGCATAACATGATGTAAAAATCAATTAATGGCCCCAACAATCCTGTAGAGAGCTTGTTAGATGGCCAAAGACGAACTCGTCGGAGCTCTCCAGTTCTTGATTTCCATTTCCATGGAGTTGGTAACGATTCTACTCGGTTTTTTCTCTTTATCCAATTTGAGCTCCTTTTGTTTATGTTTGAAATGAGTGATTTGAAGTGTGGTGTGTATCAACTCTAGTGGGGTATTTTGAAAAGTATGTAAAATAAATAAATAAAATGTTTTTATGTTAAAACATATAGAGACTTTTGCACAAACTTATGCAAATGCTCTAACCATGACATACTGCTCGTTATATGTGTGATGAGCTTGGATCTTACATGCACAAAGAAAATGGGGATTACCTTTGAAATACATACATGTGCAAAGATAATTTTGGAAAGGAAACATATAAAAATTCATGACAACTAAAATTTCTGAAACTAATTATATATATGAAAGAACCAATGGGGGATTACCTCTCCAATGACAGTTAAATTTTTTTTTCGTTGTTTGAAAATCTTGAGTTGATTGCATAGGCTTCAATCACTCCTCTACAAAGAATAAATGAATAGTTTCATTCTTATGCTTCAGTTGTTTTCTGATTGAGAGTTGTATATCTCCATCACTCCTCTACAAAGTCTGCATCCAGGAACTAAGCAATAACAGCTCACTGAGACCAAAAGTAGTCACATACACATGAAGAATATACATGAGGATATTGATTAAGTTAACATGCATGTCATAGTGCACAATGAGACTGAAATCTTGCGTTCACGGATTGCGTCATTGCAACAAGCAAATCTAGTCATCTTTGAAAATCATTATTAATGGCACTTTCAAGGAGAAGATTTCACCTTAAAATAATATGAATAATACGAAACATTATTGTCATGTTGAGAACTATTGACTATTGTGACTTCTTTATTATGTTTTTTTGAAGGACCCACATGAGCTTTGTAAATAACAGCTACAACGTGTTGCTCCCTCACTTGTCACATGAGTTTTGTCACACGCTTTGCTGCTATACTCGCGGACTGAGAACCAAAGTGACATTCAACTTATGGCAGATAATGTGAATGTTGCACAATGATATTGCCTTGTGCCATTCAACTTATAAAGGCAACAAAATTCATAAAAAAGCTCATTAATTTGAGTTCTTCAATAAATCACAATAAAAAAGTCACAATAGTCAATACTTCTTAGCATGAGTTTTATACGAACTAGTCGCATACCCGCGCGTTGTGCGTGATAATTTTTTTAGGATGGTCTCATTAAATATTTTATTAATACTATAATTTTAGTTATTAACCATTAGTTTTTCATTAGTTTTTAAGTTAACAAAAACCTTAAATATACCTTTTTTTTTACTTTTACACACACACACATATATAGTGAATTTTTACACATACTTTTAAGAAAACTCTATATATTCCACTTTTTTAGATGCGTAAAATTATAGTCTACTACTCAATAATATTGGCTAATTATTATTTTTTTTTTTTTAGTGATCTCATTTGTAACGCTTCTTACCATTATTTTATATTTACTAACTGATGATTTGCATAACAAAAACGATAAATGAGAGGTAGCATTGTTCATTAGATTTTCGAAAGTAATAGTGTATGAAATATATATCTATTATAAATTAGGTTAAGTGAAATGTCAAAAAATGGATTTTTAAATTTTCTAACTTTATTTCTTATGTAATTTCTACTACTATCAGAGAACATCTCTTTTTTAGTTATGGTTAATATGGTTTCCATAGTTAGAGTTTGATTAGTTTTAAATTTAAATTTAGTACTATGATTGTATTTAATTGTTGATTGTTGATTTAATTTTTTAAGTGAATTTAACAGTTTATGTTACCACATTGTAAAGTTTTTAATGTTCTCCATACTGTAATTCTATTTTATTTTTTACTTCTCCTTAGAACCTCTTTGTTTTCCAATCAACGATTACTAATTGACATTTGGTCTCTTCTTTTTTTTTTTTTTTTTTTTTTTTTTTTTTTAATATCTACTCTTTATTACTTTGCATTGGTTTTTTTCTATACCATCTCTCTCTCTCTCTCTCTCTCTCTCTCTCTCTCTCTCTCTCTCTCTCTCTCTCTCTCTCTCTCTCTCTCTCTCGGCAACCTATCGTTTTCCAAAATTTGATGATGATTCTATGACATTAAATATGCATTATTAGACAAAATATGCATTAAACAAAATTGTTTGAAAATATGCATTACCTCTCCAATGGTGGATTACCTCTCCAATGACAATTAAATTTTTTATTTTTCGTTGTTTGAAAATCTTGAGTTGACTGCATAGGCTTCAATTTCTGATATCCTCAGCATCCTAAAGAATAAATGAATAGTTTCATTCTTTTACTTCAATTGTTTTCTGATTGGGAGTTGTATATCTCCATCACTCCTCTACAAAGTATGCATCCAGGAAATCTAGTCATCTTTGAAAATCATTATTGTCATGTTGAGAGCTACTGGCTATTGTCACTCCTCTTCAAAGTCTGCACTTCCAAGGAGAAAATTTCACCTTGAAATAATATGAGTAATATGAAACGTTATTGTCATGTTGAGAACTACTGGCTATTGTGACTTTTTGATTATGATATTTGAAGGACCCACATGAGCTTTGTCGTACAAAAATATAAAAAGAGATTTCTTTCCTTCCTAAAACGATCGAAGTTTAGTACATACTATGATAGGGTGAAAAGAATCTCTTTTTTATTATATATATATATATATATATATTTTTGGGTGTATTCAAGCATCACACGCTTTGCCGCTATATTCGCGGACTGAGAACCAAAGTGACATTCAACTTATGGCAGATAATGTGAATGTTGCACAGTGATAAAAACATATTTGCTAGTCCTTTCTTAGATCATGTGCCGCCGTCACTTTCATATTATCTTGATATTTTTTTTACTTTTTGGCAGACAGTCAAAGAGCTCCGAACTCAAAGAAAGTTGTAAGTTTGTAACAAACCTCATGCCTAACTCTGGGAAATGAATATGTTTAAATTAGTTGGAGTTGTCTAAAATCCTATCTATTGATTTTAAAATGAATTAATTGAATTTTATCATATAATCAATATTTAAATAAAATTTAGTTCACATAAAAAAAATAAAAAATAAATAAAAATTGACTAGTACCAATTTAATATCAATTCAAATTTCAAAATAATATATATAACGAATAGTATGCATGCTCTATAAACAATTTCTATCCCTTGATTGTAGCTCTTACAAAAAAAAAAAAAAAAAATACAATAATTACACCAAATAATGGAAGACAATGAAAGAATTTATAAGTAATATGGCTATTAGAACCCAAAAAACCTGTACACGAAACAGTGTTATTTGATCTTGAAAACTTTTCTTACTTTGAATCTGTGATTAGTTTTTCCTTCTGAAAGCTGTCAAAATACACAACTCCAACTAATTTAAACATATTGTGATTAGTGTTCACAATAGTCAATGACTCAATAATAATAACATGTCTCTCTTTACGTCACTATTACCTTGCGATCTTTTCACGTCATACTAATAAACAAAAAGAGATTCTTAATCTTTCCTAAACCCTTTTGACTTTAGGGTGAGTTTTTATTTTTATTTCTTTTTTGATAGATGAGTTTTTATTTTTTAATTCAAGCATTACGTACATGCTTTGTTCTGCTTAGACAGAGAAGTTAGAACATGAACTTTTTTGTTTTGTTTCAATACGAATTACTTAATAAAATAATGCTTGTATTTATTGCAGAATTTAAGGCTATCCCAACTAGAGTTTTACTAGGAATTACTTAGATTTTGATTCAATTTAACGAGTTTTTTCTTGCTGTTCTTTTCTAGGGTTTGCAAATTGAGTTGTGCTGTGACTTGTGAGGGAAGTAGTAGAGGAAAAGGGAGAATGAAGGATTTTCCGAGTGCCATGTTGGGAATTTATTAACAATTCTTCTAGGAATATAATTTATTAACATCTTATACTAATGCATTTCCAAGTTTGGTATTCTGAAAAAAAAAATTGATTAAATTTTAATGTGGTACTGTGTGTTTTGTATTTTCAACTTTTATGACTTACTATTTGATAATGGTTTTATACTCCTAATTCTTAAAATTCATAAAAACATAGAAAAAAAAAGGGCTTAACAGTGATATATGTGGAGTGAGGCAAAGTTAGGTCGATTACTTCTTCTTGATCAATCGCGGATGCTTGGAACTTGGTAAGTTTGAACCTTGATTAAGATCTACATGAACAAAATTCTATTAATTTTAAACTACTTCAATACAATTTCTATACTTAAATTTATCAGTATAATTAATTACCAAATTAAAATTGTTAATTAAACATAAATAATCATGATAATTAATGATTTCAAATGTTAACTATGTATGATTTCAAAATTTTAAATGTAGAAATGAACTTTATGGAACACGTTAATGTGACTTTCAAAATCTTCTAAAGGAATAATCTCTTATTCATAATCAACGCCAATGTCACAATAGTCAAAATGGTTTTGGACATCAGCAATTTCTACCTTAATTGGCACCATTGTTAGCATTCATAAAGATTTGTAAATGAGAGAGACGTGTTAATACTACTAACAATTGTGAGCACTTTGTCAGTATTGTGAGCGTGCATTGTGGATTACGAATGAGAGAGACATGTTAAGAACTTTCTATCTTTCCATGGAAAAGATAGAAGGTCTATTTTTTTTTTATAGGAGGTCTATTATGAGCATTGATTGTGATTTTGAAGGAACCACATGAGCTATCTAACCATACCAAGCCCACACAGTAACTCAATATGGACCACGACAAGGTAGAAAAACACGTACATTGATATGCCGTCTCTTTTGTTCTCAGTCAGCTGCGAAAATAGCAGAAAAGAGACATGTTATGCCCGACTAATAAACCCCCAAAAAAAAAGTTTCTTTTCATCTTAACATGTTATGCTGGAAAGTTACGTATTTCTTCTTTAAAAAAAAAGGTTAAGTACTAACTTTGAATAACTCAGCCAAATAAAACAAGTGAGGGATTAACGCGCAAAATCACAATAAAAAAGTCACACTTACTTTTAAGAAAATTTGACTATTTGTGACTTTTTGTTTTTTCGAATGATTTTTGAAGAAACCAACCCTCCACAATATTTTCATTAAAAAAAATTAAAAAAATTTAAAAAAAAAAAAAAAAAAAACTACCCAAATTATAACCTTCTGTGAATTTTGTTTCCTATATATAGACCAAAGCTCAAACCTCCACATTATTACCTTCTTTCTCTTCATTCCAAGAAACACAAATTCTCTGTTATCCTTTCTTTTTATCTTTTTTTCTTTCCTCAACGTACGTAACTTCAAAGCCTCATCAATCACTGAAGCCATGAAGCCTATGAGTTCTGCCTCTGAAATTACAGCAAAAGAACCTATCTTCTATAATTTTATGCCTAATCCAGCCAATGAACAACTCCAAGTCAGTCAAGGAAACGTGTTTGCAACCAATTTCTCTCCGTTAGAGACAGCTCGCTCAATCAAAAGAATGAGACTTGAAAAAGGAGAAGGGCCTAACGGTGTGTCATTGGAGTTGAAGCTTGGCTTATTTGATCCTTGGGTTATCAAGAAGAAGATCGCGTTTAGTGATATTAACGGCGAAAAGTCCAGGCTCTTGTTACCAAAAGGCTTGGTTAAGGAGCATATTTTGCAACAATGGGGTGCAACACGCAATGCAAACATTAAGAATGGGGTTCTAGTTTCTGTTTGGGATTGTGATACCAAGTCCGAACATCAATTGCTGTTCAAACAGTGGCCAAGTAATGGCAGTTATGTCCTCCTTGGAAACTGGATTATGGGATTTGTGAGGAGGAGGGGCCTGAAGGAAGATGATGAGATTGGACTTTACTGGGATCAAAGCAATTCGAGATTCAGTTTTAGCCTTCTCAAGCAGGGTTCGAGCAATTAGTCCTCCACTGTCGGTCATGAGCTTCCACTCCTTTGCAAATTGTCTAATACTTCGGGTGTGGAAGAGCTTGAAACACTGTTTACTTTTAAGCTAATCTGTCTTCGTTTTCTACCCTAGCTATGAAGTATTAGACAATTTGGGGTATCAGTATTACTATTTCAGTGTATGAGAAATGAAGAAGAGTGAATGCCTATTTCATTCTTTTTTCTTTTTTAAATTAAGTTTCCATTCCTTTGTTATCTTATCCCGTTATGTAATCTTCTTATTCGTGAACAAAAGAATCAGTCTAATGTGGTGCTTTTATATGGTCTTGATAATATTGATATGTACTGTGCTCATCAGCTAGTTACTGCTAGATACAATTGAGTAAATAATAAATTCCTATTTGTGTTTAAAATACAAATTTCTTCTCCCTACATACTAAATAATGCTTATCTTTTGTAATAATATTTACAAAATCTGTATACAGGCCCAAGCAAAATCTGGATGTGAATTTGATCAAAATTTATTTCACTGTAGGTTTCGGTAGTCCAGGAAAGGGAAGGGTTGGTTCTCATTTCAATTCGATGTATTTCTATGCTTTTACGTACTTCTGTATTTTTGGAGGTATCAAATTCTTCAGTTTTGGTTGTTTTCCATAAGAAATGAGTTGCAGCATTTGTTGGAACTGAAATAGAGGAGTTGAAGGTATGCATGATTTGATGGGGCAAAGGAAACTATAGGACACAAAGGTCAGGCAGATTTGTACGTACGAGGCTTTCTGTACTTGTATAATGTTTTGGATTAGTTGTTAATTTTTGGGATGCGGATGAACATCGTCAAAGCTTACATAAGTTTGCATGTGTTCTTTTTTGTGTCCAACTAGTGCAGGGATATGAAACCTAGGCTATATATAATATTAGAGTAGTTGGTCGAGAATTAAAAGGAAATTGAAGCAAGAAAAAACAAAAGATTCTCATCAGATAATTAATCAGATTAGTTTTGTTGTCTCCATTAGGCATTAGTCATTAGTCATTGTAACCATTGTTTTATCACAATGACAAAGTTGGTCTCCGTGTTGTACATATGCTCACTTTATGACTTTATATATGTACTGCCTTTTTTTATTATTATTATTATTTTTTTTTTTAATATATATGAACTTTATGTATTACTTGCTTTTTTTTTTTTTTTTTTTTTGATGAGAGTATTACTTGCTTTTCTCATGTACCTGATTTAAGATCAATAGATTTGACAGTGGTGTATCTAAGGTGCCTAAAAAGTTGCTTGTAGTTGTTGGCATTGTTGCAATTAATGACGCAATCTGGCTTCTTGGCATTGGTTGTTAAACTATTGTTGTTCATTAATTAAGGAAATTATGCCCAAGCCTTTAGGAAATCACGTGTATGCGAGAATTAGATATAGGTTCTTTTTTGGGCTGAGAAATAACGCTAGATTTAGATTTTGATAGCTATGAAAAGGACAGACTGACTTATTACAATAGGAAAAGCTTTCTTCTTTCAAGATCAGATAGCATATTTTAATTAATATGAAAGCCTTATGAATAAAAAAAAACACTTAATGCATGTTGGTAACATTTTAATTCACACACTTTTTTTAATAGAGAAATGATATGTCCACGACATTTTCACAATATTTTTATAACAAATTCTAAGTGACAAGTAAGTTGATACTGATTGTTATTATTAGGGCAAAGAAGTAATCTCAATAGTAGGTTCAAATTTGAACCAATAATAACTAACCACTTATGATTTGTTGTGAAAATGTTGTGAACTTAGCATTTCTCTTTGCTATAAGTGTGATGTGCTTGGGGCTTATGTTTGCACATTCATTGCCGCACACTCTATGGCTGTATACATGGTACATGGATCTTGTAAATTAACTTTAAGTTTTGCTATTAAGATTTGTAAATGTTGTCTAATTTTATGGCTAATTTATTTGTAGTGGCTAGCTTTGAATATTGTAAAATGACAAAATTTAAGTACAATACTCTAGGTGTTGTTCCTTAGGTTCTCCTCTTAAGATTCAGTCACGTGGCTACTTAATTAAGAGTACGTTTGATAGACTGTAATAGGCACTTTAATGTAATGGTTGTTACTATTGTTTAATTATTCAGTAATTTGGTTATGTTTTTATTACAGAGAATAGTTATTTTTTTATAAATAGTTATTTTTTAAAATGAGGAATAACACTGTAATAGCTATTCCTTAGTAGGTATATTAATTTATAAAATTAATATATTTCCAAATAAATAAACTTTCCATATGCAGCTAACAATTATGAAAATAAAAAATCATTAAAAAGTAACTAATCTCCCTTTCAAATTTAAAAAATATTATTTTTTAGGAAATATAATTATATAAGTAAGATATTTCTTAAAATATATCTTAAATTTGATTTAAAATGGTTTCATTCTATTATCTTCACAATTTTTTATTATTGTATTGTCATCAAACAAAAGAATAACAATTAATATTACATTAATTACAGAATCTTGTATTCTGTTAAACTATTGTTGTTCATTAAATTATGCCCACGCCTTTAGGAAATCACCAAGTTTGACTCGTGTATGCTAGAATTAGATTTAGGTTCTTTTTTGGGCTGAGAAATAACGCTAGATTTAGATTTAGATTTTGATAGCTATGAAAAGGACAGACCGACTTATTACAATTGGAAAAGCCTTCTTTTAAGCAAAAAAAAATTGGAAAAGCCTTCTTCTTTCAAGATCAGATAACATATTTTAATTAATATGAAAGCCTTATGAATAAAAACAGTTAATGCTATGTTGGTAACCGTGTAATTCACACGCTTTTTGCTCTATGTGTGATGTGCTTGGGGCTTATGTTTGCACGTTCATCGCCGCACACTTTATGGCTGTATACATGGTACATGGATCTTGTAAATTAAATTCAAGTTTTGCTATTAGGATTTGTAACTGTTGTCTAATTTTACAGCTAATTTATTTGTAATGGCTAGCTTTGGATATTGTAAAATGACAAAACTTAAGTACAGTATTTTAGGTGTTGTTACTTATGTTTCTTTCTTAAGATTCAACCATGTGGCTACTTAACTAAAAAATATATTTCTATCTCAAGAGAAAAAATCTACATGGCAGAATTTTAAAAGGAAAACCTAAAAAACAGTACCTAAGTACTGTATTTAAGTCTTGCTCGTTGTAAAAAGATGAGGTTGGTCTTGCTAAAATTGAAAGGTAATTTTGACCCGTTGATTGTTTTTAAACATGTTAAATTAACTTTGAACGATTAACCAATTATATAATCATATTAATTAATAATCATCACAAGAAAGCATGAGTTATCAAATAATGACAGGGACCAAATTGGCACAGCACTAAAAAGTTAAAGATCAAATTGACATATGATATATTTAGTAATTTACCCTATTTTATTTTATTTTTTAAAGTCAAAGTTACTAGACTACTAGCAAAATATATATTTAGTAAGTATAATTTAATGTATTCACTTTAAGTATCTTAGTGGTTAAAGTATGTATTTTTTTGAGATAAAAAATAGAAACTTTATTGATAAAGGAGAAATACAAACATGTAACAACCCTGAAAAAAAAAAAAAAAAAAAAAAAAATCCAAGCTCGGGGAAACAAGAAAATTGGTTTGCAGGCCAGCAATTATGCAAAAAGAAACAGAGGGCAGCAGCAACAAAGATACATGATTAAAACATTTCAATTGCTTAATTGAGCAGCTACAAGCCTTTGGTACTCCTGCAAAAATCCAAGTACTCCATTGAGAATGGACTAAGGTGAGTTTGGATATGTTCAAAATAAAATTTATGTTAACGTGTATAGTGTTGTGGGCTTTAGGCCCAACTAGATTACTTGTATAGCACACATTCTTGTACTACACTCTTACTTGTACTACACTCATATACCTCCTATATAAAGGCACTCATGTATATTCTTTCACTATGAAATACAATACAGACAGATTTCAGTATTTCTAACATGGTATCAAAGCCATCGCTCTAACATTTTCATTGCAGTCTTGTCTCTATTAGTGTTATTCCAGACTCGCAATTGCTTCCACTGTTACAATTGCTGTTGCAGCCATTTGCCGTTATACCTCTGACTGACGCATCTTAAGCCATCGTCTCTAATTCGGACCTGCAGCTGTCATTGTTCAGAGTCTCGAGACCACTACCATACCGTCACCGCCGTGATCCTTGCTCCTATTGTGTTTTTGCAAGCATCACTAAGATCTTCCACTGCCGATATACCATTTAGTGAAAACTTGACCATCATCAGAGGTTCCATGCGCCTTCACGCGCCGCCCAAAGAATCTGCACATAAGATCACGCGCTCCATGCGTCGTTTGTCTTCTTCACGCGCCTACACGCATTGCCACGTGCCAAATTTGCCCTTGCTGACGTCAGACTAGGTGACGTCATCACTGCCACATCAGCCCTAGCTGACGTCATCACTCTGCGTCATTGCTTATGTCATCACAGTCAGCCGCTTATATCAGCAAACATCAGCTGCTTACGTCATCCTAGTTAGTTGACCGCATCATTGACCGTTGACTTTGACTTTGACCGTTGACTTTTTAGAATTGACTTTTTGCAGTCCAGGTGCTCCTTACCCAGTTTTTAGCGTAGATTTCATTTTTGCTGTCCGTTTTTGCATATTTTTCTTCTAAATGAACAATAAGGACAGATCTTCTTCTTGTTGCAATAATCGTAGCTGACAATCCAGCAAACGTTTTTGCAATTTTTGCAAACGTTTTGGCCACAATATTGAGACTTGCTATCGTCGCAACAAATCAGCTATTTCAATTTCTGTTGCTACTGTTGCTAACACTGAGAGTGTCCAACCAATGGCTCCCATCTCTGCACAATCTAAATCTTCAGGATGCACTTTCACCATGTTTACAGATGACCTTAAAAACATCATCGCTAATGTCATTTGTATGATTGGTAATGCATCTTATTCCTCTTCTCTTGCAGCTTTATCTGGTATGTCTCCTTCCTCTTGGCTTATGGATTCCGCTTGTTGCAATCACATGACATCTCACTCGTCCTTATTTTCTGAACTCAAATCTGCACCACACCCTCTTAATATTCGCATAGCAAATGGTTCCACAATGTCTGACCATAATATAGGTTCTGTTTCGACCTCCAACCTCTCGGTTCTTGGGGTCTTTAATGTTCCTAACCTTTCTTATAATTTATTTTCTGTGGGACAATTAGCTAAGTTAAGTTATCGCATTATATTTGATTATTCTTGGTGTATTGTGCAGGATCTGAGGACGGGATAGGAGCTTGGGACCGGTCCTAGAGTTGGGCGTATATTTCCTGTGGACAACCTTCGTCTTCCACTTGTTGCTCCTGTTTCTATTATTGCAACTACTATAGTTTCTTCAATTCCTTCCCTTGCACTTTGGCATGCTCGACTTGGTCACTACTGTTCCTCTCGCATACAACAATTGGCTTCTAGAGGTTTGCTAGGTTCTGTGTCTATAGAAAATTTTGATTGTGTTTCATGTCAGTTAGGAAAACAACCAGCTTTGCCTTTCAATATTAGTGAATCCATATCCACTGATATCTTTGACTTTATTCATTCTGATATTTGGGGGCCTTCCTCTGTCTCTAGTATTGGTGGGTCTCGATATTTTGTTTTTTTTGTTAATGATTACTCTCGCTATAGCTAGATTTTTAATATGAAACATCGTTCTAAATTATTTGAAGCATATTCTAATTTTGCAAAAATGGTTGAAACTCAGTTTTCTAGACACATCAAAATTTTTCGATCTGATAATGCTCTTGAATACACTCAATATGCTTTCCAAGCTATTTTGCATTCCTATAGCACTGTTCATCAACTAACTTGTCCAGGTACCTCTCAACAAAATGGTAAAACCGAACGAAAACTTCGTCATATTCTTGACACTGTTCGTGCTCTCCTTCTCTCTGCCAAAGTTCTTGCTCCTTTTTGGGGTGAAGCTGCTCTTCATGCTGTTCATACTATTAATCGCATTCCAAGTCCTATTATCCAAAATCAAACTCCATATGAACGCCTTTTTGGGTCACCTCCAGACTATCACCACCTTCGCTCCTTCGGTTCTGCTTGTTTCGTTCTTCTTCAGCCACTTGAGCATAATAAACTTGAGCCTCGGTCAAGGCTTTGTTGTTTTCTTGGCTATGGCGAAACTCAAAAGAGGTATCGGTGTTATGATCCTGTCTCTCATCGTCTTCGTGTCTCCCGCAATGTTGTCTTTTGGGAACATCACCTCTTTGTCGAGCTCTCTCACTTCCATGCCTCCTTGTCTTCCTCTTCTGTCTTAGAACTTTTTCCAGATGAGGCACATATTCCTTCTGTAGCTGCTCCTGATCCTCATGTAGTTGCTCATAATTCTCCTGTAGACTTTTCTATCCAACCACCAGATACCACTGATCATTTTCCTAGTTCACCCTTTAATGAACAAATGGAAGATGAACAAGTTGAAGACGAGCTACCCAACCCCAACCTTGAGCTTGGGTCCCCTGCTCCTGCTCCTGCTCTGCCTGAAGATCTTGCACAAGACATTCCACCTAGTCACTCAACTTAGGTAAGATCTATTCCTGCACATTTACTTGACTATCATTGTTACATTGCCCTTGCTACACTACACGAGCCTCACACCTATCGTGAGGCTTCCACTGACCCTTTATGGCAAATTGCAATGAAAGAGAAACTTGATGCATTATCTAAAAACCATACTTGGGATTTAGTGACACTCCCCCCCAGGAAATTTGTGGTTGGTTGTAAGTGAATCTACAAGATTAAGACTCGCTCTGATGGGTCCATTGAGCGCTACAAAGCTCGTCTTGTTGCAAAAAGTTTTACACAGGAGTATAGGATTGATTATGAAGAGACCTTTGCTCCAGTTACTCGTATCTCATTTGTTCGTGCTCTCTTAGCTGTTGCTGCTACTAGTAAATGGGACCTTTTTCGGATGGATGTCAAAAATGCATTCCTTAATGGGGATTTAAGTGAAGAAGTGTATATGTAACCTCCTCTTGGTCTCTTTGTTGACTCAAACAAGGTTTGTCACCTTCGACGTGCACTTTATGGCCTTAAACAAGCTCCACGAGTTTGGTTTGCCAAATTCAGCTCTACCATCTCTCGCTTGGGTTACATAGCCAGTCATTATGATTCTGCCTTATTTCTTCGTCGCACTAACAAAGGCACTATTTTACTTCTCCTATATGTGGATGATATGATCATAACTGGTGATGACCTCAGTGGCATTCAAGAACTCAAGGTTTTTCTCAGTTAGCAGTTTGAGATGAAAGATCTTGGACATCTCAGCTACTTCTTGGGTCTTGAAATCACTCATTCTACAGATGGACTTTATATTACTCAAGCCAGTATGCCTCTGAAATTTTGTCTCGAGTTAGACTCACTGATAGCAAAACTATTGACACTCTAGTTAAGCTTAATGCGCATCTGACTCCCTTAGGGGGGAAACTATTGTCTAATCCCTCTTTTTACAGACGCTTGGTTGGTAGCCTAGTTTATCTCACTGTCACTTGTCCAGACATTTCCTATGTTGTTCACCAGGTGAGCCAGTATCTGTTTGCTCCACGATCGACTCACTATGCTGCTATTCTACGCATTCTTCAATACCTAAAAGGCACTCTCTTCCATGGTCTTTTCTACTCTGCTCAGTCTCCTCTTATTCTCCGTGCATTTTTTGATGCTGATTGGGTAGGAGATCCCACTGATCGCAGGTCCACCACTGGTTATTGCTTTCTTCTTGTTCTTCTCTAATTTCTTGGCGAAGCAAGAAACAAACTCATGTGGCCCGCTCCAGTACTGAAGCAGAATATCGTGCCCTTGTTGATACCACATCTGAGCTCCTTTGGCTACGATGGCTTCTCAAAGACTTAGGTGTGTCTACATCCTCTGCTACTCCTCTCTATTGTGACAACTAGAGTGCCATTCATATTGCTCACAATGATGTCTTCCATGAATGGACTAAACACATCGAGATTGATTGTCATTTTATCCGTTATCATCTTGTCCATGGTGCTCTCAAGCTAATCTCAGTCTCCTCTAAAGATCAACTTGCAAATATCTTCACCAAGTCACATCCTAAGGGACGCCTTTGTACTTTGGTTGACAACCTCAAGTTGGTCTCACATCCACCTTGAGTTTGAGGGGGATTGTTAACGTGTATAGTGTTGTGGGCTTTAGGCCCAACTAGATTACTTGTATAGCACACATTCTTGCACTACACTCTTACTTGTACTGCACTCCTATGCCTCCTATATAAAGACACTCATGTATATTCTTTCACTATGAAATACAATACAGACAGATTTCAATATTTCTAACAATTTCGAGCATTTCAAATTGCCCAAACGATCACTGCCCATCTTTCCAACTCTTGTTGTCGAAGTTTATCTTTCAAACAATGGAAGAGCATGAAAATATCTTGAACATTGTTGAAACATTTTTGAAGCTTTCCTTGGTAAAGGGCTCATACATTTCTTGCAAAAGGACATTTTCAAAGCAAGTGAGCAACAGACTCCGGTTGCTGACAATAGATTTCACATCGTGGATCAATATTGATCTTTTGGCGATGCAAGTTGTCTCTAGTAGGCAAAATATTTGAACATGCTCGCCATACAAACATACGTACTTTCAGGGTACATTCAAACTCCACAGCCTTCTTCATATGTCTCGGTTAGCAAGCACACCTGAATGCTCAACCCATGATTGCTCCCTAATCTATTGTGCAACCTGGTATGTTGATTTTACAGAGAATGTTTGAGACCTAGTCTCCTACCAAATCAGTACATCCCGTGAAGACAACCTTGACAATGGCATCTACAAAATCTCCATCCTTGTCCTATGAGTAAAGAGATCAAACACCTTTTCCCTATCCCATTTCCCTATGGCATTATCAATCAGGTCCTTTACAAACAGATTAGGCCGAACCTCTCCAAAACAAAAAAAAAAAAAAACAAAAAATGGTTTATGTGTCAGCCATTTATGAGTTAAAACTTCAATGTAACTTCCATCCCCTACCCACCACTTTGAGTCTCCCTTGATAACACCTCCAAACATATGACGGATTGCTGCCAATCTCCATATCCATAAAAAGAGCAATTTGGAAAACATCTTGATTTGTATATCTGATATATAGAACAAAGACAGAGTATTATGAATCAGACGCCAAGTTTGTTTAGCTAACATAGCAAAGTTAAAAGCTTGAATATTTCTAAAGTCCATACCACCTCCCCCCTTCCTATTACAAAGGTTTTTTATAATTGATCAAATATATTTTCTTTTTATCTTTGGATTGACCCCACCAATATTTTGCCACAATGGAGTTAATAGCATCACATAAAGCCCTTGGGATTTTAAAATGCTCATAGAGTAGGTGGGGATAGCTTGAGCAACTACTTTTGAAATATATTTTTCCTTCCATCTCAACACTCTATTAGTAATCTTTTTCCATATGCCCTTAAAAGTATTAAATTCTTCCCCAACCATTGGCAAGCCAACATACTTCTCACAATCCTCCATAATTCTTTCACCCAACAGAACCTGTATATTCTGCTTTACTTTTGATCTTGTGTTTTGCTAAAAAAGATAGAAGTTTTTTTTCTATTAATTGCCTTTTGTCCATGACTTAATACATATTAAAATGTTACTGTATGTTATTAAAGCTTTTCCCATTATTAATTGTTTGTCAACAGCAAGAGTGGGATTTTGTTTTTGGTAAACTGAAATTTCCTTAAGCAATAAAAGAAACAGCAACAAGATCCCTCTTCCACTGTTCTAAGACAGAATGGGAAAGAGAAGAAAAATTACAACTTAAAACACAATTTTTTGGATTATTTTGATAAAAATATTAAAAATTATTTATTTTTAAGAGAATTGATTAAATTAATTTTTATCCTTTTATGGTTATATCAGTTTCTTTGTTATTATTGAAATTCAAATCTGATTATAATTTCAGATACGTCAGTTTTTTACTTCTTAATGATATTGACTAAATGAATTTTAGTGGCTTAATGTATATAGCAATATTTCCTTGTTAAATACATTTCCTTATAAAACGTTTTCTTTTCATATGCTCTGATGACGTTTTAATATGGGAGTTATTGGTATAAATATATGTTTGTTATTAGTTTCAAGGAGTAGTAAAGTTTTTTTGCTACGCGTTAATGATTATGGAAAACGTATTGAATTCTTTTGAATTCACTAATGCTGCCCGACAGATATGTTAATGAGAATGCTCCTCTAGACTATTATATATATGGTAATATAGAGATATAATTTTAACCCTCTAGCTTTCTCACTTTGTTAGCCAATATACATAGCCGGGTACATGGTGAGAAAACCATTATTCTCATGGGCACTATTTTCATGTAAAAGACAAAACTCCCTACATATTTGCTGAGTAAAAATTTTAGTTTCATGAAAATAATATATCATTGTATATATGATATTTTTAGGTAAAAGAAAAGTACTATTGAGAGCTTCCTATCCTACAAGCGGTGTAGGCTTGAAGAATAATCAGCAAAGGTGGCTAGGTTGTTGTATCCCGAGGGTGTCACACACAATGTTTAGTGTACTACACCGAAAACCACATAGATGTGTGTATCGTCTCAAAACAGTGACTTGGTCCACGCCTCAACCTCGCCATCTAAAAATGTATATAAATTGACAGTAAATTACTTCTTGTTATAAGATTACTGTAAAGTATCACTAAGGTAACATCTCTCCACTATTCTCTAAATATATTGTGATAAATCTAATTTATGTAAATTTTAAACGTTTATATGATAAGTTAAATGTAAAGTCATAACCCCCCAAAGGGTAGAGGCCAATAAAATAAGTAATGATAACAAACATTACTCCTATATTATAATTAGTAATAGATTTTTAGAACCTGTGTGCTAAGCCACTTACAAAAAAGTAATAATAAAAAATATTACTCCTATATTCTAATAATAAATAACTAAGTTTTACTAAGATATCAAATTAAATTTTCAAAAAGAATGATACTATATGCTATAATTGAATGAACGCTAGTTGAATTGCTATTTATGATACATGAAACCATGCCTTTTGAAGTAATAGCATGCAAGTGCAAGAGTAGTATCTACACTCTACCCATTATTATTTATGTTACATGAAACTGTGCCCAAAGAAGGCAGCTTGCAAATGCATACATTTAAATAATAAGGCAAGGCTTAAGTACAGTACTTTATGTGTTGTTTCTTAGATTCTTCCTCTTAAGATTCTACCATGTGAATTTTTTCTCATGGGATGGAAGTGTACAGTATTCAAATGGTTGAATCTTAAGAGGGAACCTAAAGAATAACACCTAAGGTATTATACCTAAATTTTGTCTAAATAATATATTTTTCCCTAACCACGGAGAAATAAAAATTATTATATCTGACCACCCTTATTTATAATATTTATAATACGTGGGTTCCAGTTAGCTCAATTGGTAAAGACTCTAATAGTTGAATGAGAGATATGTGGTTCAATTCTTGCCTACACCAAAAACAAATTGATGTCTTAATCTGAAGATAAAGAGTTATCATTAGGAGCGAACGCCATAGATTAAAACTCTCTAAAAAAAAATGTATATATTTATAATACATGAAACTGTAAAGGGAATAGTCAGCAAGTATAATTTTGAAGCAAAAAAAAAAAAAAAAAAAAAATAGCAAGCAAGTATAACAACATTAAAGTTATTTATAATACATGCTAAAGTCATTGTATCAAGCAACAACTTCTTATTTCACTATGCTAGAATCACTGGCATACAGTTTAAGCTTTATGAGCGAGGTTAGCCTATTATATTCAATTCATAAATTCCTAATCCAAAAGTTACTGTGCCAAATTCCTAGTTGCAAAACTAAGAAACCAAAATAGCGTGGAAACAGACAAAACAAAAATTCTGTTCAAATGGATATGCATATGGTATAATGACAATAGTTGCCATTGCACTATTATAGCAATCAACCATATACAGAGCCTCAAATCTGTAAACTTTTAGTATCCCGTTGTAGAACCAATTGTACTGAGGAGTGGAAAAACCTTTAGAAAGGAAAAGGAAATAAAAACTAACATGACAGGAAGTGATTATTTAAATCAATTGTGAAAGCACTCGTGTAGACGTACAGGGGCATAGCCAAGATATTTTACTTGGGGGCCAAATTATATATCCTTATGTTAAATTTATAAATATATGGTATACAAAATGATCAAATTTAAAATATAATAATATTATTACTAAACTCATAAGTTTGTGTTGCCAATGCACAAAATATACAAAGGAACACGGTGCACTTATTTTTTTTTTAGTAACAATACAGTGCACTTTTGAATGCAAAGAACATAAGAGCATTCACAGCAGTTGAGCTAAATAGCTATAATGCTATTTTAGCTCCACCAAAATAACAAAAAGGGCCACGCAGCAGTGGAGGCATAGCAATAATTTTTAGCTAAACTGCTACAGTGCACATCTATCTATGTGCACTGTAGCAGTCATCTAAAAAAAAAAAAAAAATTTATTGGCACTCTCGATTATAATGCTTGGTTGTTTAGTTTTTTTTCATTCTTTTATTCTTCATCTCACAGCCCTCTCTCTCATCACTCTCAAGCTCCCATCTGAGAAATTTCTCTCAAGCTCTCACCTCTCTTAAACTCTCAAGTTCACTCTCACCATCTCACCATCTCTCAAGCTGACCGACGCCGTCCCAGCCAAAGCTCGACCCACCGCCATCCCAGCCACCGATCGCCTTAGACCGAGCTGTCCCAGCCGCCCATCTCTCTCAAATCGCCTCAGACCTCGCCGTCCCAACCGATCCACTTCAGGTCAATGAATTTTTTCATCTTTTTTTATTTTTCATTTTTTGGATGAATTAGTAAATTTTTTCATTTGGATGTTCATTGTTTTGGCTTAATTTTTCTGGGTTTGTGTCATCATTTATGGTGTTATTTTGTGGTGAAAAATGGTGTGTTGTCGGGTCAGTGAATTTTTTTCATCTTTTTTTTAAAAATTTTTTATGAATTAGTGAATTTTTTGGTGGCAGCGGTGGTGCAGCAACGGTGGTAGTGGCGGTGGCGGTAACGGTGGCGGTTGAAGGTGATTGTGATTGTTATTTATTGTATAGGATATATTATTTTTTGTAGTGAGATATATTATTTTATTGTAATAGTTATATTATTTTATTGCGTTAAAAGCTAAAATAGATCCACTGCTGTAGCATGAGTGTAGGTAAAATAAATAAAGTGACTTTTTGTGTAGCTAAATAGCTAAAATTTTAGATTCACTGCTCTCTAATGCACTGCATTTCTATATATTTATAAAAAAACATTGGACACATGACATCTAGGCATTTGTTAGGCTTTGGTAAAAGTTTATGCTTTAATTAGATGGGGTCTACTTGATAAACTTACAGTAGGCCAAACTAACTAAATGGGCCATCGTTTGATTTTAAAGGAAAGAATATATAGGCAAACTCACGTAGACTGGGATCTATGAAATTTTTGTGAGGGCCAATCATTTTACAATTTTAAGAACCCAGCCTATTTTAATATGTTATTATAAAGGAATTTCAAAGTCTTGGGGGGGCATGGCCTGCATATATCAAGGGAGTCAATACCGTACCGGAGGCTGTACCGGTTTGGCCAGCGGTACGATATATTTCAGATACCGGTCAATACCAGTGTACCATTTCGAGTTTACCGCTATTTTTTTATATTTATAAATATATATATATATATATATATGTATGTATGTATGTATGTATGTATGTATGTATGTATGTATGTGTGTGTGTATTATAATAAATATAAAAGTTTACCATAAAACATTTCCTCAATTCAAAACTAATTATTCATAGTTTTAGACTTTAGTATCAATTAAAAGAAGAAAAAAAAAACACAATATAAAATATAGAAAGCTTAAAAGTTACCATTGCATACTAAGAAAACAAATAATACTAATAAGTTAATGCAAATAAGTTACCATTTTGCCCTAACAAAAATTCAAAAATTACAAAACTTAAAAAAAAAATTAAAAAAAATAAAAAATAAAACTTTTTTCCAGTATTGGCCGGTACGCCTAGTACTGGCCGGTATTGCCCGAAATTGGCCAGTATGCCCGGTACATGGCCGGTACGGCCGATATTTTTTCCGATATGAAACAGGGGGTTATGTGTACCGGTATGCTTGCCGGTACGGTATATACCAGCCGGTACGACCGGTACGGTATGGAATTGACTTCCTTGGCATATATACTAAAAGCTTATTAGAATTTTCTGAATAATATATACATGAACAAGACATCTTAATCGACATTAATAACAAAGTTCTTATGATCTAAACCATATGCCATAATTCATTTAGGACACTTAACATCATGACATTTTTCAAAACTGCTAGCATACATCTACTCACGTGTAGTATACCATTTAAAGACAAGAAAGGAAAAGTATGCTATTTGAAGGCTTAAAAAGTGTCATGGTTCAAATTATTTTATGAATATCAAATTAATGGTTAAGATTATTTAGTTTCTAACAAAATGACTGAATTTTACCATTAAGTTCTTGAACTTTGATTTGAATGAGGCAAGTCGGGTATGGAAGTTACAAATGACTGAATTATAGAAGCTTCGAAATGATGCACATGAGAGCTCTAGAATCAACAAAGCAAAAATGAAAGCATTTCATGACAAATGAATTTTGAGGAAAAATTTTGAACCTTTTCAAAAAGTATATTTGTATTATTCTAGGCTCCATAGACACCCAAGAAAATTCCGAACTACGAGGGATGGTCCATATGTTGTGAAGCGTTTGTTTGAAAATGGAGCTATTGTGCCTAAGGACCCTAGGGATGGTAGAATTCTCAAGGTAAATGGACAAATATTCAATCCTATCCTAGTCATATATATAGGACCATACCAAGATGCATGAAATTACCTCACTGCACCATCACAACTAGGGGAAGCGCTAAGTTAAGCTGAGGGGGTTCAAACAAATCCCCTAAAAGCTGGCCCAAAAGAAAATTATGTACAATATTTTTAAAATAATTTTTTTTACCATCTAAAATAAAATTTTGAACTCGAGTCTGTAACCATAAATTTTTTTTTTTTTTTGAAATCCAACTAAATGAAGCTTGAATATGACCCTTTTGACAATATCTTGGCTTTAATTTTTTAAACACAGAAAAAAAAAAAAAAAAAAAAAAAAAAAAAAAAAAAAAAAAAAAAAACTAATTTGATTTAAAGTTTGGGGGGGGGGGGGGGGGGGAATATAGTAAGCCCAACATCAAAAGTAGAAATTTGTTGTTCTTAAACTCCAAGAAAAACCCATTTAGATCTTAACAATTTTGACAAAAAATTACTTGTCTTCTTTACCTTGACTTATAGATTTAATTAATCTATTATTGCAAATAAAGTTATAATTAATTTATACTTTTGACTGAATCTGTGAGTGGATTGGTTGAATTTGGATCTACTTTTAATTTGTTATTTGTTAAGTGAGAACTTGAGGCATGCGCCAATCAGTCAGTGGGTAGCATATGTTAATATTAAAAGACAATTAAATAATTAGACAATGGGTGATTTTAAAAAAGATAAAATAAAATAAAATAAAATAAAAAAGGGTGGGCATGGGAGTGATTGAGTGAAGACAAAAACAAATGTTAACATAACAAAAATTTTCTTAATGCAATAACAAAAACCAATAGTTATCAAAGTTGAGTTGAGTTGTTAAATAAAATAATTGTAAAGAGTAAAGACATAAATTAATAGATAAAAGTATTCTAAGCAATAATAATTAAATTTCATTAAACAACAATGATTAATATGTTCGTTGTGTTTACAAAAGGTAGCTGATTTCCAAATTTTCATCTTAGTAACAATAATTTGTATGTTCATTGTATTAAGCAAAACATAAGCCAAATGAACTAATGGACAAATTTGAAATAAAAAAAATTATGTAGACCACAAGATTTATCTTCCTATGACCTCCCTAAAAATAAAAAATAAAAATAAAAAAAAAAAACCCTGGAGCTGCCACTAACCTCATCACCCATACTTAGATGCATCTTCATGTGATATGGATTGTTAGGTTTTAGACCCCTTAACACAATATGTTTGACCTAATATTAAGCCAAGTTGATTAACAAGTTTGTTAATTAAATCTAGGTTAAACAAATATGTGTAAAACAAATATAATGCGGAAAGTAAAGAACACACAGATCTAATGACCTAGGAAAATCAAACCGATAAAAAACTTGAGGAGGATTTAACCTAGTTATCCTCAAGGTAAAAACAGATCCACTATGAAAAAATTGAAGTTTGTACAATAAGACTTAGACCACTAACATCCTATTGCTACCTCATGTAGAAAACTTACTACTACGACCACGTGACAGTTTCGAGTCCACGGACTACTTCTTTCCTTGATCTACAGCAACCACAAATTCTCCTACTTGTGACTTTGAGACTCTACTTAAAGGTTTTAGATCTTCTTGAAAGTTCTTTATGCAGCAATTGAAACAACCATCAAGTTCTTGATGTGAATCTTGATCTTAATAGCACTATATGTGCGTATGAAGGTAAACACCTCTCAGATCTTACAAAAGATTCAACACACAACTCAATAAAAGTCTACTAAAACGTAGCTAGGGTTTTTTCTTTTATACTTGGAGTGAAACATTTAACCCTACACGTCAAATGGGCTCAGGCTGGTTTGAGAATTCTGTAGAAAATTGCTGATCCACGATTCTCGATCAATTGAGTCTAATTTTCAATCGATTGAGCTTTGCAAAAATAGAATAGTAATTTCCTGCAATTACTCGATTCCAAACTTACATTAAATCAAACTTTGAGCAAGTCTAAACCTAGACTAAATGTTTTGATCATGGTTTGCCAACAGATACAAATTGAAGTTCTAATACATTAGTTCCTAAAATCTTAGAACCTAACAGTCTCCCCCTTTGGCAATCCGTGAAAAAATACATTACACAAAATAAAATGCTTAAAGTAAAAACAGCCCAATAACATATTTATTGCCCAAAATACAATTCAACCTAACTACTATCTATCAGTTGCAAAAGTAGACAGCAGCTTTGAATGAATCAACCTGTAAATTCCTGAAACACTAAACAAACCATAAACGCATGTGTGGAAAATACAAGTAAACCAAAATAAATTTCTTGTTTTCACAAAACATAAAATAAAAGACATATACCATGAATAACCTCATAATATAAATCATAACCAATGTATCATAGTTTGTGAAACAAGAACATAACCATAAATAAAACAAGAACATAAAAATATAAAAACAATGTCTCCCCCAAACATGTACAACACATCATCAAAACATAACTCATTTCTACCCTTAAAATACAATCTACACCAAAACAATATCTATCTCACCTCCTCATCTCCCCCTATCACTATACACTCCCCCTTTTTATGACGTATTGCCAAAGGGCAATCAAGACTCATCCAAGGGTGGAGCCGGTGGAGAAGCATCTCTAGCATCTGCTAAATCTGCTCGTAAGGTTGCAACCTCATTGAGCAAATCCAACAAAATTTGTCCATGTGTCACCTGAACGATGAGACACGTCTCTAGTATAGTACACATAGATGAAGATGATGATGAAGATGGTGAAGGATCCACAGCAACAGTGGGGTCCACAAAATCCTCAGCAGTAGGATCACTAGAAGGAGGGGCTCTAGATGCATCGCCTGTATAAGACTCAACTCGAAGGCATTTAGAGCTAGCTTTTAACTAAGCAACCCTTTGTTGAAGGAATGTGGCACCTATAGGAGCAATGATATGAACAGGCTCTGACGCAGGGAAGTCCTCTAAACCTAAATCTAACAGAATCCTATGTATAAAAATCGGGAAAAACAAATCATGAGACTTAGCACTACTCCTATCAACCTCTACAAGAGAACGTATGAAAAGAGTAGGAAAACTGATAGGAGCATTAGTGATGAGAGCGTACAAGAGCGCACATTTCTCAATGGGAATCTTATGTATGTGAGAAATAGGCCAAATGCTATGATAAGAAATCCTAAAGAACAAATAATTGAGCTCGGTAAGCTCATGTGTGGTAACCCTAGGATTAGTACCCCAACTAATGGTAGTACCAGTAAGAAGAGACATAATGTCGTCAATAGGAGGAAACTCTATGTAAGGATACACAGGCTGTTGTACCAAAGGTACACCAAGAGCAGAAGCCACTACCTCATGGGTAATGACAAACTCTTCACTCCTTATCCAAGTCTTCACATGGTGAATGTTGGAATCATCGAAGTGAAAAGAGAGGTTTGAATAAAACTCTCTAATCAAAGCAGCCAAAGGGGGATGCTCAACATCCATAAGAGGTAACCAACATCGACTCTCAAAGTTCCTACGAATCTTAGGATTAACCTCATCTAGGATAACTTTCCTCTCAGCCCAAACAGACCTAAAAATATCCAACTTCTCACAGGCTTCTTGATTAGATTTAAACTGAAATCTAGAAGATTGAAAATCAGAAAAGGAGGAGGTAGTGTTTTTCTTAGCTCTAGTTTTCCTAACCATGACTCTAAGAGTAGAAAGGAAAGAAAAAAAACAAAAAGAAAACACAAAAACCAATGGTAGACTACATAAGAAAGGGTTAGAGCACAATGTATATCACAAATAACAAACTATATGATGCATAAAATGAATGCACATATGATGCATGCTCTAATGCACAAAAATTTGTTCAATTTTTCAAAATTTACCAATAATTGACTTGAATAAAAGAGTTTTAACCTAAAACCCCAAATTTTGAAAAACCCACTTTTCAAAACCAAATCAAATTGACTAATTAAAAATTATATTAGTTAGAAAACATCATATAATGACTTAATCCATCAATTTCACAAGTCAATTTCATCAATTTAAGCTCAATTGAACAAAAACCTCAATTTTGCAAAGTTTCAAGCCCTAGAATTTTGCATGGGAATCATGTATATATCATCTAAGAACAAAAACCCATTGATCAAATTTGAACAAAAATAACCCAAAAATCTTTGGTTAAAAATAATGATGAAAATGCATGAAAAATGTAAATAAATTGAAAAAGGAAGGGTATTTAGGCCTTACCTACACTTAAGGACAAAAACCCCTGAAGATTTGAGGAGGAAGACAGCTCTTGGATTGGATCGGTCGAGAGAGAAAAAGACGAGAAGGAGAGAAAACTATTTGAAAAAGTGAAGAGCACGTGCTGAGAAAAAGCCTTTAATTTTCTTTCCTTTCAAAACTCGATTGGTTGAGTATCGAGCGGGTACCGATTGAGCCAAACAGAAGATTTTCTTTAAAATTATTTAAAATTTTGATCGGTCAAAATTGGTTTCAATCAATCGAAAAATAGATTTGATTGATCGAGTACCAATTGAGGATCAATCGAACCAACTCAAGGCCAAGATTAAAAATTAAGGGATTTTCGATCAGTCAAAAAACACATTCGATCGATCGAAATTCTGAAAAACTGGATTTTTTGAAAAACAGCAAAAGTTTATGCAGAAAACACTCAATCCAAATAATTCCATGAATGAAATGCATGAGAATGAGTTTAAAATTTTTTTTAAAAAAATTGTTTTCAACCCAAAACTTCAAAAAACAAGATTTTCAAACGTTTTCCCCCCAAAATTTCAACCAATGAACATATTTTGTATCAAAATCATAGAATATATAATCTTGGATGGCCAAACCAAATTCACACATAATTTCATATACTAAGTTTAGCAAATAATAACTTGTGAAGTGTGTGCAACTAGTAACAGCATGAGATACATGTGAGATGATATGTAGATAGTAATCAATCACAATTTCTATATTATTCATCACATAAATTTGAAAGTGGCTATCGCCTAAAGAGTTACATTATATAACTCCCACATCTCCTAGAAAACAAGCTTGCAATCATGCATTTTTTATTATTTATTTAGCCTTATTGTATACATGCATTTTTTTTTCTTTCTTTGTTTTATTTTATTTTTATATATTTTTTTTTATTCCAAGGCTACACCTAATTTTCTTTTTGTGCATGTGCTACACTTTTTCAAGTACAAAATCTTACGATATGCACTAAGGTGTTCATGATTGGCTAGTAAACAGTGGTAAGATGATTATTTATGCCTTTCTCTTAGGATTTTTTTTAATCCTTATAATCAAAAGTATGTGACTTCAAAATCAAGATCATGTGATCAAAAACTTTAAACAACTCACACACAACATGCACTACATAGCTAGAACTAGCAAAGTGTAGAAAAATAAACTCATCCAAGCTAACCAAGGTACACAGGCATGTTATGCAAAAATAATATGGCCAACCTTAACTACACATCCATGATATGTAATACAAAACACATCCTTTCACATTCCTCTTTCCATTTTTTTTTTTTTTTTTGTTTTTTTTTTCTTTATTATTATTATTATTATTTTTTTTTTTTTTTAAAACAAACAAAAACAACCTAATATGAAATGCATGAATGTAATGCAATGCAAATCCTAGAAATAAAAGAAACAAAAAATCAAGAAAATGGTCACAAAGGATTTTGAGATAAAGCACAAGGACCATATCAGAAAGACTCAATTAGATTAAGCCTTTTGCATCCATAACATCTTAGATGTAACTTTGGTTTTGGAGTTATTATTCATATTAGAATGATGAGTAACTCCGGCATTGGTATAAAGGTTTAAAACCTTTACCAATTCACCAATAAGTACCATAGGATCTTGTGCTTGAGGCACAAGTACTCTTTGCTTATTTGCTCGCTTTGCAGCTTGCAACTTGAAATAGTTTGGGCGAGTATGCCCAGCTTTTCCACAAAAGTGACCAACCCACAAAGGTCTATCATGCTTCTTGTCCTTAGGGAAGTTAGGACTCTTAGGTTTAGACTCTTTAAGATCAACCCTAATCTTCCCAGAAATAGGAACATCTTCTTTTGGTTTGACAACCTCTATCTTTGATGGTTCAGAAGAAAAAACAAAGTTTGTGGAATGAGTTTCAGACACAGAAATGCTATCAACAAAACCTAAACCTGATTTGTCTAAGGGAGACTTCTGAATACTCAACATGTGATTAAGTTTAGAATAGCAGACCTATTTGTTTGATATCTAGCAACAGACAATTCTAGTTCTAGGTTCTTAATCTTATCAAGCAACATAATATTTTCAGTCTTCACCTTATTAACTAGTTCATTAGCATCAAGCAAATTCAACAATAAGTTTTTCTTTTCATGTTCAAGAATGGCTATCTTCTTTAGCCCTAAATTCACGCTCATTGCATCCTTTGCAGCAACCTTACATAGCTTATTATAAGCTTCCTGCAAGTTAGCACACTCAGAGAGTTCCCCATCAGAAGGGTTCTCTTCAACCAAATTGTTAGGATATATGTGATTCACTTGTTAGGAACATATGTCACTATTTTATGTAATTGGCTAATCCTTTGACAAAACAAATTTTACTTATATTTGGGTAGATCTAGGATGTGTTTAATACTTCAAGAAACTGTGTTTCAAGATCAAGTGTTGAAGCCATGCAAGTCTGTCCAGGTTTTAAGTCTGAAAAGTGTCTGTCATTAAAGCTCGACAGCTAGCTTGACAGCTAGCCATCTATCGAGCTTTAAGAGCTATTCCAGCCTCGTGGCTCGACAGATGGCTATCTATCGAGGTTTATGAAAAACAAAATTCCGTATCTGTTTTGACTCTAATCCATGATTATGTGTTTGGGCTTTCTTTTCTCATAACTCTAGACATATAAAAGGATTATTTTATGGGCCATCAAAAAGGACACAAGTTGCATAAGTGTTGAGCAAAGTTTGTTCAAGCAAATTGTGACCGGAGACAGAGTTTCACCCTAGTTCATCATTCTTGTATGGAAGTTGCTGTGTTTGTGCACCGTAGAGTTTTATAACCAAGCATCTTCTTGATCTTCATCGTCTGGATGAACTGAAGAATTTTGGAGCCAACAACCTTCTCTAGTTGGTGATTAAAGTCGCGTACTGGAATCCGCGCAATTGGTTAGTCACGTACTGGGAGCCGTGCATCAAAGGGAGAAATTGTCACTACAAAGCAAGTCCAATTGGGTATTGGGGTAAGGGTTCAACTGTAGGTTGGTATAAGGTACTAGGATTCCTTTACTTGTAACCGCTTGTTGTGATAATAGTGGAATTTCAAGAGTGGTGACCTTAAAATCACCTGGTGAGGTTTTTTCCGTGTAAGTTTTCCCCATTCGTAAACAAATCACTGTGTCAATTTATTTTCTACTGCATACTTAGTTTAATTGGTGATTTGTTTGTGCTACCACACGTTTGCATGCTCATTTGATTAATTAATTAAACTTAGCTAATTAATCAATCAATTAATCATTAGGGTCAATTCGTTTTTGGCTTATCAAGTGGTATCAGAGCAGGCACACTCTAATTAGGGTTAATCCTTGTTGTGTTAATCCATTGACCCATGTTTGTCATGGATAGAGGAAAGTTTTTAATTATACCTCCTTTATTTGATGGCACTAACTATGCATACGGGAAAATACGCATGAGAGCTTTCTTACAGTCTTTAGATGAGAAAGTGTGGCAAACTGTAGAGATTGGCTGGACCAAGTCAAAGGAAGCACTGGCCGATTGGGATGAAGCCAAGATCAAGGCAGCAAACTTCAACAGCAGGGCATTAAATGCTTTATTCAGTGCAGTCACTAATGAGGAGTTCAAGAAGATATCCTTTACTGAAACTGCTAAGGAGGCATGGACCATTCTTCAGACAACCTATGAGGGAACCAAGGCTGTCAAAGATTCAAAACTTCAGAAGCTCACTACTAGCTTTGAAGAGATTAAGATAGAGGAGGATGAGTCATTTGATAAGTTCTATGCCAAGCTTAAGGACATAGTGAACTCAGCTTTCAATCTTGGTGAAATCATTCCTGAACCCAAGATTGTAAGAAAGGTGCTTAAATTTCTACTCGAGAGATTCCATGCGAAGATTACTGCTATTAAGGAATCCAAGGACATTGACAAGATTCCTCTGACAGAGCTGGTTGGTAATCTCCAAACCTATAAGCTAGAGTTAACAAGGATTGGTAAGTCGGGTAAGAGCAAGAGTATGGCTTTGAAGGCCAAGAGTAGTGACACTGATGAGTCTTCAAATGATGAGGATTCTAAGATGAAGTCCTATATTACAAGGCAATTCAAGAAGTTCATGAAGAATGCCAATGGAAAAAGCTTCGACAAGGATCGTAGGCAATCCAGTTCTTCTCAATTCAAGAGCCAAGACAAAGGGAAAAAGGATGCTAGGGATGGCGATCAGTACAGTGTTCCCACAGGACCTAAGTGTTTTGGGTGTCAAGGCTTTGGTTACATGAAACAGGAGTGTCCTACATATCTCAAAAGTATTGGGAAGAGCAAGGCACTTGCTGCTACTTTGAGCGACACCGACCCTGAAGATGATTCCGACAATGAGGATGACGGAATCTTGAATGCCTTCACTGCCACTGTCAATCCTACTGAGGGGATTGTTGAAGATGTGGATGAAGAAAAGGAATTGGTGGAGTCCAAGTTTGAGAAGATGGATGAACAAGATGACATCCACACAGCCTATGCAAAGTTGTACAAGGTCTCAGAAAAGCATGAGAAGTTGTATAGGTTAACCACCAAGAAGCTTAGTGATGTGGAGCTTGAGCGTGAAGAGCTTTCCATAAAGTTTGATGAATCTAATCAGACTATTGGAACACTGAGATTTGAAAACAACTTCTTGGCTGAGAAGATTAATAAGCTTGAGGCAGAACTGTTCCAAGTCAGAGCTCAGCTAGAAAGGACTTCAAGTGCAAAGTTTGACAAGATGCTCAGCATTCAGAAATCTTATTCAGATAGAACAGGTTATGGTCTCTCTTCTTCTAATATTGCTTCTACTAGTTCTACTATTTTTGTTCCTCCTGCTAATAATGTTGAAATTGAGAATAATGATGTTAAAACTAATTTAGCTAGTGAGAACATAGATAAGGGTAAATCTATCTTAAGAGCACCCCCTAAGCAAGATAAGAAAGAAGTTAAAAACTCTAGGACTAAGAAGGCTAACTCTCAAAAGCCTAAACAGAAGAAGCAGCATCTCTGTCATCATTGTGAAGCAACCGGTCATACTCGACCAAATTACTATAAGTGGCTAGCCACTCAACAAAGCAACGGCATGATAGCATCTGGAAGCCAGAATCAGCTTCAATCCTCTCTTGCTTCCCTTGGAGATCTTCTCAAAGCCCTCATGTTCCTTTCGAACTTGAACGGTTTCAATTCATCCCCCTCACCGCCAATTCAAGGGTTTAATCAAAGGAAAGGTTCTTCCAAGGTGTGGAAAGAAAAGGGTTTCAAGTGATTCTATCACTTCTTCTCTCCCTTCTTGTTTTTGTTTGCATTACTTGTGTGTTTGCTTTATTGTTTTGAGTCAGTCTAGTTTTTATGCTTTGCTTTGTTTAACATGTTTTTGTTTGTTTTCAGTTTTGCTTTTTTTTTTTTTTTTGATATAAAAATTAAAAAAAAATTGAAAAAAAAAATACAAAAACAGTGTGTGTTTTGTGTACATTGGTACTTGTGTCCTTAGATGGCCATTGAAACAAAGTTTTCTAAAATTTGTATCTTTTGTAGCTTAGATGAGCATCTCTATGCACAACTAAGCAAGTGAGCTTTGTGGCTCTTGTTTGTGATAAGTAACATTAAATTATCTCTTGTACTTAACACTCGTATCACTCTTTTTAACGGGAATGACTAGAAAATCCTAAGAGAAAGGCATAAATAACCATCTCACCACTGTTGCCTACCAATCATGAATGACATCTGTATGCTTCGGCATAGCAAAAGTGCAATATCAATGACATTTGTGTGCTTCGGCATAGCAAAATTGGAATGTCAAAAGCTTAACATCATTGGGTATTTCTTTTCTATCTCTTATATGCCCATGCATGATTTGCTAAAAATAAAAATATGCAAAGAAAAATAAAAAGCAAAAAGAATAAAAATGCTTTATATGATTGCAAGCGTGTATTCTAGGAGATGTGGGAGTTATAGGATGTACCTCGAAGGTGATAGTCTCCATCAAACAGTTATGATTATGTGTGAGTTAAAGTGATTTTCTCATATCTCAAATCACCATAACATGTATACACTTATGCAATCTTGCGATGTTTTTCACACACAACACGCAATATTCTTTGCTACTCTTGATACATGTGCAGGTACAATGTGATTTGGCCATCACAAGGTTTACATGTGTTAATGTATGCTCACTAAACTGTCTTGACTTATTTTTGAAAGATAAAATTGGTTAGACTTGTTTAGTGTGTGTGTGTGTGTGTGTGTGTGTGTGTGTGTGTGTGTGTGTGTGTTTTTGGGATCTATATGCTTAAAATTGTTGTTGAGAGATAATTTTGAGAGCTTAAAATGTTGTTTGGATCATTGGTTGAGTTGCATGCTTGATTGCATTCATATCTGTGTTTTTCCCTTCTTAAAAAACTGCTTTTAGCAATCTCGACAGATCCTCGACACCTGTCTTATCTGTCGAGCTCTTAAGCTGTTTCTTATCACAATCTCAACATCTTCCGACAACTAGGTGGATCAATCGAGAAAGTTCCTGGATCCTCGATAGCTTCTCGACACCTAATGGATCGATCAAGCTTCCTTTTAGCTTTCTGTTGATTTGTCCCTTGACAGATCCTTGATAGCTGCATCTGTCGACGTTTTGTTTTCTTGACACCTGTCTCGACACCTCTTGACACCTTTATCTATCGAGATTTACTGAACCACTATATATAGGTTCTGTGCAAACCGGTTTTCATTTCTCTCGATCTCTCTCTCGATAGCTTTGTCTCCTCACCTCCCTAAACACTATCTTTCAGTCCAAACCTCTTTCCAAGTGTTCTTCAAGCTTTTTCAAGTTTTTCTCTTCACTTGGTAAGTTTATTTTCTCCCTTTTACATGCATTTCATGTTTTGAAACCTAGGTTTTGGGGTTTTTGAAAATGTTAGGAACTCGGTGGTTCCTAATGGAGATTAGGGATGGCAATTTTTACCCAGCCCGCGGGTACCTGGCCCGACCTGACCCTAATGGGCCGGGTTTTACCCGATCCGTTTAGAAATAGGGTCGGGTATGGGTTTTAAAAAAAAAAACCTGAAGCGGGTCCGGGTTGGGTCCGGGTTTTATTAAAAAAACCCAAAACCCGACTCGAGACCCGACCCGAAACCCGGCCCGGTAAAAACCCGGTTAATTAAAATTACTAAAATGCCCTAATATATATATATATATATACCTAAAATTTCTAACCCTAATTCCCATTTCAGCAGCCTCACTCACTCAGCACAGCAGGAGCCTCACTCACTCAGCACAGCAGCCTCCCTACATTCCCTCCCTCTCAATCCGACACAGCCTCTCAATCCGACACAACACAGCCCTCTCAATCCGACACAGCCACTCCCTCCCTCTCAATCCGACACAGCCCTACACTTCCTCACCCTCACTCCACCGTGAACTCCACCAAAAACCCAGACGGCCTCACAACACCACCAAATCACAACACCACCTTAGACCTAGTCCACCGCCTCACCTCGAGCTGTCGCCGTTTTTCTTCGCCAAATCGGAGCTGTCGTCGCTTTTCTTCACCAAATCGGAGCATCAATTTTTTCTTCAGGCTTGACCAAATCGGAGCATCAGTTTTTTCTTCAGGCTTTACCAAATCGGAGAGCATCAGATTCAGCTTCAGCCTTCAGCCAAATCGAAGAGGATCAGCTTCAGCCAAATCGGAGAGGATCAGATTTTCTTCAGGTATTTTCTTCAGTTTGATGGTGTTGGGTTTCTCGGATATCAGAGACAAATAGAATGAGAGATGGTGTTGGTTTTTGATTTTTGATTTTTTAGGTGTAAATGTGTAATCCAGGACCATTTTGATTTTATGAATATTGGGCTTGCTTTGTAACAAAGTTGATTTTGAATCTAATCATTTCCATTGTAATCATTTCCATTGCAAATGGGGTTGATGAGTTGTGGAGTACAATGATAATGCATGAAGCTACTGCATTTGACTTTGCTTTTTTTAATTGTATCATTTCCATTGTATCAAATATTTCTTTGCTTTTTTTAATTGCTTTTAATGTTAAGGTTAATTTTCTAAAATTGACTCTACCAGGAATTTTTTTGGTCTCCCATATGACTTTAATTTTTGGGGTAGGGGAAATGGAAATAATGTCCCTGTGAAATGATCATAAATGAAATTCTTTGGAAGTCGCTCTTTTGTTTTGGTTCGAGTTGTGGAATTTTTTTTTTTTTTTTTTTTTTTTTTGCATAAGTAGAGTTTTGTTACTTGCTCAAAGATTAAACATTGACCAATTCTAATGTAAAGTTGGAAGCTTTTCTATGTGTACTGCTGTCTGGATGATGATGATAATAATAATAATAATAATAATAATAATAATAATAATACATTTCAATTGTAATGTATGAAAATTATATCTAAAAATAAAACTGAGATGTGTTTATATTCTTTAACTTGTGACTGATGCAATTTTCGAAGGATCCAGTAGTATCTAGAACACTGGGGATTTAGAACTCAAGAATAATCATAAGTAACTAACACTTTCTGTCTGTCTAATTTTTTTTTGTGGTGTTATACTATTATTGAGTTTGTTAAATATTGTTTGGGTTGTGATGACAATTGTAATGAAATATTGTTTTTTTGTGTTTGTTGGGAATGTAGAGCCTAAAACGGAGATGGAAGACACAAACACAAACAAATCTAGCTCTTCCTCGCCAAGCGGCTCTCCCTTGCCCATTATGCGGTCTCCTTCGCCATTTTCACGATCACCCTCGCCATTGTCACCTGGCAACTCACCCTCAGGATCACCATCACCTTTATGCCCATTAAACAACCAGTAAGTGTTTGAATTTGTTGTTAATCATGTTTAATTTGTGAATTTGTGTAATTATGAATTTGTGCCTATTAATTAATGAGTATGTGTAATAATAAATTTGTAATAATTTGTTTTGATTCTAACTCCCAAACTTCTCAATCAATTAGGAGTCCGAATTCCCCAACGGTGGACTTAGAGGTAGAGGAACAAGAAAGGAGTCAAGGGAGTCCAAGGACAGAGGAAGAGGGAGAGCAAGAGCCTACAAATGAGGACTTGGATACAAGTAACAAAAGAAAGACTACCTCAGATGTTTGGGCTCATTTTACAAGGAAGAAAGTTGAAGGAAAAGTTAAAGCCCAATGCCATCGTTGTAACAAACTTTACTTGGGTGAATCTAGTCAAGATACATCTCATTTGCGTAATCATTTAGCAAGATGTCCACGGATGAAGTATAAAGATATTCGACAACAAGTTTTAATTAAACAACAAAATAAGGTGGATGGAACTACAAGTTTAAATAATTACCAATTTGATCAAGCTAGAGTGAGGAATAAGCTTGCTCGTATGGTCATTTTACATGAATATCCTCTTTCAATGGTTGATCACATTGGGTTTAGGGAATTTATGAATGATCTTCAACCTATGTTTAAACTTGTCACAAGAAATACTTTAAAGAGTGATATTCTTAAAATCTATGATAATGAGAGGGAAAAAGCTTTGAAGATCACAGACAAGTTGGACGTTGCAAAGCCGGGTTTTAAGGTAATTTTTTTATCTATAAATTGAATGTTAAAGATTTTACATTTAGAATGTTTATTGAGTTATGTTAAATTGAATGTTTGTTTAGTTATGTTATAATTATTCCTATTATTTTTTTAGGTTTGTTTATGTTCCTTCTCCACACACGAAAGATGTCCTTGCTGAAGTCCTTGTTGATTGTTTTTTAGAATGGAACATTGATAGGAAGTTGTCCACAATAACCGTAGATAATTGTAGTACTAATGATGCCATGATAAGACTTCTCTTGAATAGGCTTGATACTAGTTCTCTTATGTTGGGTGGGTCTATGTTGCATATGAGGTGTGCTGCACATATTTTGAATTTGATTGTTCAAGATGGGTTGTCTCTTATTGGCGATGGTATTGAAAGGATTCGTGATAGTGTGATTTATTGGACTGGATCACCAAAAAGGAGGCAAAAATTTGATGAAAATGCACGTCAATTGCGTGTTCAATGCACCAAAGAGTTAGTCTTAGATTGTAAAACTCGTTGGAATTCAACTTACTTAATGCTTTCTACTGCATTGATTTATAAAGATGTTTTCTTGCGTTTGGCTAAACGTGAAACATCTTATACTTGTTTGCCTTATGATCATGATTGGGAGGTAGCCAAAGATATTTGTGGGAGGTTAGAGTTGTTTCATAGTGTGACTGAGTTTTTCTCTGGTCGTAAGTACCCCATAACTAATATGTATTTTGCTTTGGTGTGTGAGTTGAAAATTGCATTGAATGAATGGAGTTTGTCTTCAAGTGAGATGATAAGTACAATGGCAGAAAGCATGCTTGCTAAATTTAATTCTTATTGGGCTAATGTTAGTGTTGTTATGGCTGTTGCTGCTATCTTAGATCCAAGATATAAGATGAAGTTATTGGAGTTTTATTATCCTAACATTTATGGTGATAATTCTGATTTGGAGATTGAAAAAATTAAGAATCTTTGTTATGATTTGCTTAATGAGTATGGAGATGTGGATGAGTCTCCTGTAGGTAATGAAGGAAGTTCTCAAATGCCTGCAAATACTTCAAATCAAGTGGCACAAATAAAATTTAGGTTGATTGGGTCAATGTCAAGGTTTGATGGGTTTGTGAATAATAGCTCAAGTAGTTCAAAGAAACATGGGAGTGGTAGAATGGAATTTGATCATTTCATTGATGAGAGAGTGTTGAAGAGGAGTGAAGACTTTGATATTTTGGCATGGTGGAAAAGTAATGGTCTCAAGTATCCTACTTTACAAAGGATTGCAAGAGATATTTTAGCCATTCCCGTCACAATTGTTGCTTCAGAAGCTGCCTTTAGCACTAGTGGGAGACTTTTAAGTCCACACCGTAGTAGACTACATCCCAAGACTATAGAGGCAATGATGTGTGCTCAGAATTGGTTATGGAGTGAAATTAACGGTTAGCAATTGTCTAATTTCTATTTACAAAATCAAAATTGTGTTTTTATATTTGCTGATTACAATTTGATGAAGTTTATTCCATTTTTTAATTCATTGTTGTTGTAGGTTCTTCAACTATATCTGGAGATAGTACATTTCAATCCATTCTTGATGATGGGGAGCCAAATGAAGACGATGGGAGTTGTGCCACAATTGATGGGAGTTGTATTACAATTGATGAAGATTAAACATTTTGTATTAATTTAGTAACTTTTTTATTTTCTTAGACTTGTTTCCTTAATTTGTTGGTTTGTAATTATTCTAAACTTGTGGGATTTATTTCTTAACTTTTTAATTTCTTGGACTCGTTGGACTTTTGATACTTATTTTTTGGACTTGTTGGATTTATTTTATTTTTATGTTTAGTTGGTGATTTTAGTTAAGATTTTGTTGATTAAGGATTAAATGGTTATCTTAGCTAGGTAATTTATTGATTTAAAATCTTAGTTATGATTTATTGAATTATGATTATGATATTTGTTATGATTTATTGATTTATAGATTTATAATTAACAGGTGATTTATTGATTTATGATTAGTATCCTTAGCCTATGATTTGGACTAATTTGGCAGTTGGGCCACGTTAATTATTTAGGCTTGAATATGTAGGCTTAATGGAGGCAAAATCTGGGCTTAAATCTAGACTTGAATCTGGGCAAAATTTGAGCATAAATCTGGGCTTAAATTAAAATTTGGGCTGAAAATTTTTTTTTTTTTTTTTTTTTTCAGTTGGGCCCGTTTGGGCCCAATTCCTAAATGGGGCCCTGCTGGGGTGGGTCCGGGCCCCGGGAAAAAACCCGGTACCCTAAACGGGCTGGGTCCGGGTTACTGGTTTTGCCCCGCAGGTTGGGTCCGAGTATGAAAAAATCCGGCCCGAACCCGACCCATTGCCATCCTTAATGGAGATTGATGGAAATTACAGGGGAATGGATGGGGATTGTAGGGAAATTGACCTAATTCGAGGTAGTCACCTTCCATAGAGAAATAGAGAGATTAAGAGAGAGAGAGAGATGCATTAATGCACTAACAAATTGGTTTATTCTTCATTGATATCTCATATTGGATTACAATCATGTATTTATAGGAGACTAGTTCTAATCTCATTGGCCCACATGGCCTCATCCTATTGGTTCTATTATTCCCCATGTGCATTAATAATTTCAACATGTGCTAAATGTGATTAACATGCCTCATCCTATTGGTTCTATTATTTCTCATGTGCATTAATAATTCCAACATGTGCTAAATGTGATTAACATGTTTAGAATTGTAACTAATTAACTAAATCTCAATACACCAATTATTATCCATATATTTATAGCATTCCTAACATTTCCCTTCCCTTGAAAACACCTTGCCCACAAGGTGTTGTTGTGAAATAGCAACTTCATCAAAGGAGATCTTCCAATGGACCAATACCATAGTGACATTTTGATCACCATATTCATGCATTTCTCTTTGACAAGCGATCCCGTGCATATGAAGGTTTCTTCTTCATAGATCTTCAAAATTTGTTCGAATTCTTGAGGCTTCAATAGTTCTTCAATCTTCAAGGTCTCATTGGTTCTTTCAACCTTGAAATGTTCTTATATCCTCAAGACCTCATTCGATTCTAGAAACATTAAAATTGTTGGCACTTGTATCTTGGATTCTTGGATCACCGACACTTGGATTGCCACTTCTTGAATCATAGACTCTTGAATGGAAGCCTCCATTGGTGCATCAAGAATGGGTTCTTGGAAGATCATCATCACCTTCTTTATTGGTTCTTTCGACTGAACTTCAAGGGCAGCATGTACATGTACATCATCATCCACTTTGACACAAAAATCAACATCCCGGCTTGTAACAACAATAGTAGATTCTTGGAACTTGATTTGTTCTTCGACTTTGATGAAGATGCTATTTCACAACAACACCTTGTGGCCAAAGTGTTTTCAAGGGGAGGGAAATGTTAGGAATGCTATAAGCATATGGATAATAATTAGTGTATTGAGATTTAGTTAGTTAGTTACAATTCTAAACATGTTAATCACATTTAGCATATGTTAGAATTATTAATGCACATGGGGAATAATAGAACCAATAGGATGAGGCATGTTAATCACATTTAGCACATGTTGGAATTATTAATGCACATGAGGAATAATAGAACCAATAGGATGAGGCCATGTGGGCCAATGAGATTAGAGCTAATCTCCTATAAATACATTATTGTAATCCAATATGAGATATCAATGAAAATATAAACCAATTTGTTAGTGCATTAGTGCATCTCTCTATCTCTCTCTCTTAATCTCTCTCTTTCTCTATGAAGGGTGACTATCTCGAATTAAGTCAATTTCCCTACAATCCCCATCCATTCCCCTATAATTCCCATCAATCTCCATTAGGAACCACCGGGTTCCTAACAGAAAAATTTTGGGGTTTTTCAAAATTGTTGAGTTTTTGTTAAAATTTTGGGATGGGTTTTTGCATAAATGAGTTTAAAATCTCATACATTGCATCACATATGCATTATAATAGTATTATCATGCATTTAGATGTGTGCAAATTGATTGTGTGCTGATAGGATTGAATTGGACTGAGCCCATGATGCTTTTTATATTGCATGTCACATGTTCATGCATTTCCCATGCATACGTTCTTACTTTTCAATATATCTTGATATATTTGAGTTGTTTTGGGACTTTTCTGATTGTCTCTCTCTCTTCCCCCCTCTCTTTGTTTACGTTAGTCGTGTTTATGGCACCTAAACGTAAGTCTGCTCCATCTCGGAACCTTCTTCATTCTGAGGCATCATCTTCCTTTGATCCTACTCCTTCTCATATCCGGTTCCGTGAAGAGGATGCCCGAAAGGCCTTCTCAGAGAACTTTTCTCGACGAGGCATTCATTCGAAACGCTGAGTCATTTTGGCAGACTTCGCCAACACTGACCTTCCCGATGTCATTCACAGTCGGGATTGGGAGTCACTATGTGACATCCCGGTCACATGTCCATCTGTGCTGATACAAGAGTTTTACTCCAACATGCATAGATTTGATTTTTCAGTACCTCTCTTTTATACTCGCGTTCGAGGTACGCGCATTACTGTCACACCGCAACTTATTGCGGATGTGCTTCATATTCCTAGGGTAGAGTTTCCTGACTACCCTGGTTGTGAGCATCTAAGGATTGTGTCTAAAGATGAGCTCAAATCTACTTTTTGTGAGCGCCCTTATGTTTGGGTTGAGCGTCAGTTCACTTATTGCTCGGACTTTGCAAAAGGTCCTCGGTTTTTTAACATGGTTATGACTTTTATTCTTCACCCTCTCTCTCACTATAACTCTATCACAGAGCCTCGTGCTCAATTTTTGTTGTCCCTTCTTGAACATCTTACCATAGATTTTCCTTCTCATTTTATTCTTTCTATCTTAGATGTCTATAGGGATACTGCGTCCCGTGATAAACTTATCTTTCCTTCTGCTATCACGAGAATCTTATGCCATTTTTTTGTCCCCTTTCCAGTGTTTAACCACTTTACCCATATTTGTGCCATAGATGCCGTTACTGTTAAACGTAGCGAGGCGCAGTTTAGGTCGAGGCAGTCTGGGTCAACAGCTCCTCCCTCCCATTCAACTCCATCCTAATCTGCTCCATCCACATCCGCTCCTTCCTCTTCTACAGGCGATGTGTCACTTAGAGACATCATGGCGCAGTTTCAGCGCATGGATGCTTGCCTCGATACACTCTCTACTAAGTTGTATTGGGTGAACGTTCGTGTTGACCGTATTGTGCGACGGCAGGCGATCATGGGTGGCTTCGCTCCTGAGGCTTCTCCTTCACCTCCTCCAATGGCTTCTGATTCTGCGGCTGAGGATGATGATGATGGTGATGACGATGATGTTTCCGATGATGATGATGATGGAGATGCTAGCTCTACCAATGAGATGTCTACTTGACACTCTTACCCTTGGTCACTCGTGACAAAAATGGGGAATATTTTTGGATATGAGAGTAGTCATTCTTAGGGGGAGAGTTAGTATAGAACATTTTTGTTAGGGCAAATGTTGATATCTGAGGGATGTAGTGAGGATTACTTGTATCTTTTTCTTTTCTCTACTTTAGATACATTTATTCTTGTACATTGGGTCTTGTGACCATTATTGACATAAATTGTACTTATCTTCTTTATATGTTGATGTATGTTTCTTTCACCTACCCTTAAATGTATTGTTTCTTTTCTCTCTTTATGCGCATGCTTCTTATTTCGTGTATGCAATCTATTATTTTTCTTTTACACTAAGATGCATTGATAAGTTTTGTTTAAAGTGTTTCAGAAATACAGGTTGTCAAAGTCTACTTGCCATAAACTCTCTTCTTACAAAGTTTTTCTAAAGTTTGTGTTAGGATAGATTTTGTTATACTCAACAAGTGAATATGAGTTGAGTGATTTATGACTTCTCTCATATGTTCATTTGTTTGTTGTAGTTTTGTCACAGATTGCCAAAGGGGGAGATTGTTAGGACATATGTGATTCACTTGTTAGGAACATATGTCACTATTTTATGTAATTGGCTAATCTTTTGACAAAACACACTTTACTTTAAGAAACTGCATTTCAAGATCAAGTGTTGAAACCATACAAGTCTGTCCAAGTTTCAAGTCTGAAAAGTGCATGTCATTAAAGCTCAATAGCTAGCCATCTATCGAGCTTTAAGAGCTGCTCCAGCCTCGTGGCTTGACAACTGCTCGACAGATGGCTATCTGTCGAGGTTTATGAAAAACAAAATTTCAGATCTGTTTTGACTCTAATCTGTAATTATGTGTTTGAGCTTTCTTTTCTCACAACCCTATACATATAAAATGATTATTTTAAGAGTCGTCAAAGAGGACACAATTTGCACAAGTGTTGAGCAAAGTTTGTTCAAGCAAATTGTGACCGGAGACAGAGTTTCACCCTAGTTCATCATTCTTGTATAGAAGTTGCTATGTTTGTGCACCGTAGGGTTTTATAACCAAGCATCTTCTTGATCTTCATCGTCTGGATGAACTGAAGAACTTTGGAGCCAACAACCTTCTCTAGTTGGTGATTGAAGTCGTGTACTAAGATCCACGCAATTGGTTAGTCATTACTGGGAGCTGTATATCAAAAGGAGAAATTGTCACTATAGAACAAGTCCAATTGGGTATTGGGGTAAGGGTTCAATTGTAGGTTGGTATAAGATACTGGAATTCCTTTACTTGTAACCGCTTGTTGTGATAATAGTGAAATTTCGAAAGTGGTAACCTTAAAATTACCTGGTAAGGTTTTTGCTGTGTAGGTTTTCCCCATTCGTAAATAAAACACCTTGTCAATTTATTTTCCGTTGCATACTTAGTTTAATTGGTGATTTGTTTGTGATACCACGCGTTTACATGTTAATTTGATTAATTAATTAAACTTGGCTAATGAATCAATCAATTAATCACTAGGGGTCAATTCGTTTTTGGCCTATCACAAATCACTTTTATTAACTACAGCAGTTGCTGTGAAAGCAAAGAATTTTCCATCTTTATCACTTCCAAACTCGTGATCAGAAACTTCACCATCACTATGGGTTACAGCCATAACTTTACCCTTTAATCTCAAGAATGTTGGACATTCAAATTTCACATGACCATACCCTTGACAACCAAAACATTGTTGACCTAGAGAATTACTAGAAGATTGACCAACCTTTTCTTTTGATTTTTCAGCATTATTGATTTTAGTTGGTTCATTTTTCTTAAAGTTCTTAAGTTCAACATTGTTTCTACCTCTTTCCCTTCTATTGTTATTTCTGAGAAAGTTTCTAAAATTCTTAGCAAGATATGCAATCACTGTAGAAAAGAGTTCATTATCAAATCCATTATCATTAACATCATCAACTGACTTAAGAGTCATTGATTTGGATTTGTTTGTTTTGGGTAGGTCTAACTCATAGGAATAAAGAAATCCTACAAGCTCATCAACAGGGATAGAGTCCACATCCTTGCTTTTAGTAATGGCAATTACTTTGGGTCTAAAGCCCTCTGTTAAGGATCTAAGAATCTTCCTAATTATCTTAGGCTGATCATAAATTTCACCCAAATTATATGCAGAATTAACAATATCATTAAGTTTAGCATAGAATTCATCAAAACTTTCATCCTTAGACATCCTAATGCTTTCAAATCTAGTTGTTAATTGCTGCAACTTGTTTATTTTAACTATCTTTATGCCTTAGTGCACAGTTTGGAGAATTTTCCAAGCATGAGCAACCTCAACATTTGAGATTCTCCTAAACTCTTCCATAGAAACAACATTAAAAATAGCATTCATGACTTTACTATTAAAAGCAGCTGCTTCTTTTTAGGAAGTCGACCACTCACTAACAGGAGTAGTCGGTTTCTCCCATCCGTATTCAACGAAATTCCACACTCTTTCATCTATAGATTTCAAGAAGGCTTTCATCCTAACCTTCCAATAGGCATAGTTATTCCCATCAAAGTGCGGAGGGAACACAAGAGAGTAATCGTGTTCCATGACAACAGGGGTCAAGGATCAACTCTTAGATCAAAAGATCTAACACAAGAGCTAACCTGCTCTAATACCACTTGTTAGGTTTTAGACCCCTCAGCATAATATATTTAACCTAATATTAAGCCAAGTTGATTAACAAGTTTGTTAATTAAATCTAGCTTAAACAAATATGTGTAAAACAAATATAATGCGGAAAGTAAAGAACACACAAATCTGATGACCTAGGAAAACCAAATCGGCAAAAAAACCTGGGGAAGATTTAACCTAACTATCCTCAAGGTAAAAGTAGATCCACTATGAAAGAATTGAAGTTATTATAATAAGACTTAGACCACTAACATCCTATTGCTACCTCGTGTAGAAAACTTACTACCACGACCACATGATAGCTCCAAGTCCATGGACTACTTCTTTCCTTCATTTGCAGCAATCACAAGTTCTCCTACTTGTGACTTTGAGACTCTACTCAAAGGTTTTAGATCTTCTTGAAAGTTCTTTATGCAGCAACTGAAACAACCATCAAGTTCTTGATATAAATCTTGATCTTGATAGCTCTATGTGTGTGTATGAAGGTAAACACCACTCAGATCTCACAAAAGATTCAACACACAACTCAACAAAAGTCTACTAAAACGTAGCTAGGGTTTTTTCTTTTATACTTGGAGTGAAACACTTAACCCTACACGTCATATGGGCTTAGGCTGGTTTGAGGATTCTGCAGAAAATTGCTGATCCACGATTCTTAATCGATCAAGTCTAATTTTCGATCGATCGAGCCTTGCAGAAATAGAATAGTAATTTCCTACAATTACTTGATTCCAAACTTACATTAAACCAAACTTTGAGCAAGTCTAAACCTAGTATAAATGTTTTGAATATGGTTTGCCAACATATACAAATTGAAGTTCTAATACATTTGTTCCTAAAGTCTTAGAACCTAACATGGATGTTCATGTTCATACTCAGAGACACTTAAACCCTAATAATTAAACTAAGACAACCTAAAGATGTTCTAAGCAAATAAGAACCTAAGCACATAGTACTAAACAAGAACAAGGACCTAAACATGTATCTAAACTATTAAGAGCACATTAAAGCTTATGTTCAATTATTTGACTACAAATCCATATTTTGCTCAATCATGTAATGTAAGGGTGAAAAATATAATAATAGTAAAAAAAAAAAAAAAAAAGTCACTTAGCATTAGCAATGTCATAGAATCGCACGGAATCATCCTCATTGGCTGTAACAAGTAAATCTTCCTTCCTATGAAAATCAATTGAATTTATCTTCCCAGCCTGAAATTTTTTTGTAACAATTCAATAACTCGGTTCGCCAATAAAAGAGAGCATGTATTGGTAAATTTGGCAATTTTTATATATACTATGGTAGCAGAAAATAATAAGTGATATATGCGAGAATAAGCGACGTCGTTCTTTCATTGCAATCTAAGAAACTTGATCCAACCCATTGTATTAATGGCCAAAATAGGTAAATATCCTTTTCGCACAAATTATACCGCATTTTGTCCCATTTCTCAAATTAATTAGGGAAATGCCCCTTTTTTAAAACTCGATTTTCTAAAAAACGAGTTTCAATTTAAAACTCGATTTTTAGACAATCGAGTTATGGGGCGATCAAACTTTTAAAAAAAAAAAAAAAATTGCATGGAACTCGAGTTTATGGAGCTCAAGTTCCAAAAAAAAATGCTACTATAGGTATTAAAAACGCCACTATAGGCCTCCCTATGGAGCGATCAGACTTATGAAAAAAACTTGCATGTTTTAAAACGCCACTATAGGGCTTTAAAAAATTGCATGGAACTTGAGTTCATGGAGCTCGAGTTCCAATAATTTTTTTTTTTTAATTTTCGGTTTGTAATAACTCGATTATCCAAAAATCGAGTTTTAAATTGAAACTCGATTTTTAGAAAATCGAGTTTCAAAAGAGGGGCATTTCCCTAATTAGTTTGGGAAAGGGGGCAAAACGCTGTATAATTTGTGCGAAAAGGGCATTTGCCCATTTTCCCCTTGAATTAATAGAAAATATTTTTTTAATTTTTTTAATTCATTTTATATTGGTATTATAAGATTTAGTTTTATAAAGTTTGAATATTATGCTTGCTTGTGTAAATTTTAATCATTTAATGAATAATACACTTAAATAGTTTAATGAAAAGTTAACTTTTTTTATTGACAAGTTAAAAAAAATAATAATAAAAAGAGCTAATTTTTTTTATTATGTCTAACAAAATGGTTCTGACGAACTAATTAGTGGCGAAGCTAGAATTTCAATTTAATAGGGGAAAAATTAAAAGACAATATAAAAAAAAATAGCCTAAATAAAATCAATCAATATTAATAATAAATAAATAAACTACTGTAAACAACTATAATTGTTATAATATTTTGTTGTGTCTCTAACATTACTTATTATTATTATATTATATTGTGTATGATATTAATATGGGGCCCATTGATTGAGTTTTTCTCGCTGGTTTGAAAGGAAATAAAAAATAGGATTGGGGTGAAAATATAAAAGGTTAGTAGGAATGGTGTGGTGTAGTGAAATCATATGTGACAATGGCTTTCAAGAAGTGAGAGGTGCTGCCTTTTTCTTAGGTGCTAGGCTTATTGATTAAGTAGTATAGGTTTTTGGCTTTTTTCTTATGTCAGTGGTATAGTTTGGTTATTGTGGGAATGCTTCTTTGTTTTTTCTTTTCTCATGTCAGGAGGAGTAAGACCTTAAAGAGTTAAAGTTGTTGTTCATTTAAAAGTCATTTTTTGAGAAGCCAGGAGAGGCACTTGCCCCCTCTCGCCCCCCCTGGACCTAATATAACGTGATCACTACGTCTTCAATTGATTTGGTTTTTAGAAGTACTATACTATGGATTATGTTGGGTTGAGAACTTTCCAATGTTATCATGCTCAATGTTAGTATATGGTTGTGATAGCGATCACACCATAATATGGTGAACCTAGGCAAAATCTCCAATTGATGAATCGTGTTGCTTCACAAATATGCCGAATTGTTTTGGTAGCTAGAGAGGGATATAATTTTTAAGTAAGATTGTATCTCTTTAATTAGATATATCTGTTCATTAACGAATATGTCCATTTTCAATAGTTCATGATTGTCTATAAATATAGGGACCCCATTTGCATTTGGACACAATTAATTCTCTTTGCATACGCAAGACTTCACAATTAACACTCAAAAGGAAGCAAATTTCGAAGCATAAGAACATAGGCTAGCAATTAATGGTTAAGATGGATTGCACACCAAATTGGCAATCGTATGCACACCGAGGCACTCAAGAGAGTAATGTTGTGTACATATATTTTGTGACCAACTAATCATCAAAATGCAAGAAAAGTAAGAGAACTATAAGTGCATGATTCTCCTAGATCACATGTTGAGGAATTATTTTACATACGGAAGAGACTGAGTTGATATTGTGTCCATGAACGCAAGATTTCAGTCTCAGTGTGCTCTATGACATGCATCGTAACTTAATGATTCCTCTTGTATATTCTTCATGTGAATGAAACTGTACTTTTGGTCTCAGTAAGCTGTTCCTGTTTGGTTCCTAGATGCTGACTTTGTAGATAAGTGATGGAGATATACAACTCTAAATCAGAATACAGCTGTTGAAGTATGAGAATGAAATTATTCATTTATTATTCAGGATGCTGGATATCAGAAATTGAAGCCTATGCAATCAACTCAAGATTTTCAAACAACTGAAAATTTTAACTGTCATAGGAGATGTAGTCCCCATTGGTTCTTTCATATAATGAGTTTCAGAAATTTCAGTTGTCGTGAATATTTTATATACTTCTTTCCAAAATTATCTTTGCAAATGCATTTCAGTTTTCAGAGGTAATCCCCATTTTCTTTGCACATGTATGCCCCAAGCTCATCACACATATAACAAACACTATGTCATGGTTACATTGTTATTAACATATCAGGATTGCTTTTGTTCATGCTTAGCCTTTATAGTAAAATATTTTATCTGATCTTGAAAGCTTTTCCCATTTTTTAAGTCTTTCCTTTTCAAAGCTATCAAAATATACGACTTGCACACACGAGTTAAACTTGGTATTTGCTAAAGGCTCGGACACAATCTAGTGAACAGTTATAGTTTCATAAACAATGCCGTGATGCCAGATAGCATGTTTAACAGAAATAACATGATGTAAAAACTAATCAATGACCCCAACAAGTCTATAGAGAAATATAAAAGAGCACTGACAACCTTTATATAACCACAACTATTATGTATCTGATTAGTTCATATCAGCATAATTGGGGTCAGAACCAAATTCTATCCTCTCTCCATTTACTTTCCTTGCTTTTCTTTTTAATTCCAGACCACCTAGTGTAATTTTATAGCCTAGGTTGCAAAACCCTGCACTCTTGGGCCGTAGCACATAAAAAGAGAAAACATGCAGACGAAAAGAATACACATTCCTCACATTCTCACTAGAGAATATAAGCTGCTGTCAGCTCAGCTGCTGACCAATCTTCCAATTCTCCAAGACACCCTTTATCCATGTATTTCATCCTCATCCCAAAAAATTAGTATTAATCCAATACATTATACAAGTACAGAAAGCCTTGTACAAAATTGCCTTCCCTTTGTGTCCTATTGTTCCCTTGCCCCATCAAAGCACGCATACCCTCCACCGCTCTATTTCAGTTCCAACAAATGCTGCAACTCATCTCTTATGGAAAACAGCTGAAACTGAAGAATTCAATACCTCCAAAAATACAGAAGTAAAAGCATAGAAACACATTGAATTGGAATGAGAACCAACCTTTCCCTGGAGTACTAATAAATACAGTAAAATTTTGATCAAATTCACATTCAGATTTTTCTTGGACCAGTATTCTGATGTTGTAAACTGTTAGGAAATCTAGCTTTATTGTTTGGCAAAACATTAAGTAGTATGTAGAGAGATGGAATTTGTATTTTAAACAAAGATAGGAATTTACTCAATTGAATCAAGCAGTAACTAGATGAGTAAAGTACATATCAATAATATCAAAGCTATACAAAAGCTCCATATTAGGCTAATTCTATTGTTCTGAAATTAACCAGGTACACTACCACAGCTTCCAAACATGACCAACATGATAAGAACAAAGGAATGGAAACTGATTTAGAAAAGAAAAGGAATGAAACGATCCACTGTTATATTTTCTCCTATACAGCTATCCTGTAATACCCCAAGTTGTACAAGCTACTACATGGGTAAAAAAGAAGACAGATTAGCTTAAACTAAAAGTTACCATCTTTCAAGCTTCGACATCAGAGGTATTAGACAGTTACCAAAGAATTCTATGAGGATTAATCACTCGAAGCCCGATTGAGAATGCTAAAACAGAATCTTAAATTGATTTGATCCCAATAAAGACCAATCTCATCATCTCTCTTCAAGCCCCTCCTCGACACAAATTCTTCAGTCCATTGTCCAGTGAAGCCGTATGTTGCATTAGTACCTGTCTCCTTATTAAAGAACAATTGATGTTTGGACTTAGTATCACAATCCCAAACAGCAACAGCAAATCGTTCCCCAATCTTAATATTGTCAACGCATTCTTTATCCCAATTTGGCAAAATATGCTCTTTAACGCCAACTACTGGTAAACGGAGCCTGCCTCCGACTCGGATCTCACTGTCTGTAATTCTCTTCTTGATAACCCAAGGGTCAAAACCAATAGGCCCTTCTCCTTTTTCAACTTGATGGCCATCAAGTTTCATTCTTTTGTTTCCACTAGATGTAGCTGGCAGAGAGGAATTGGCCAGGTTTTCATTTGCTGTCCTCTTCTTGGTGATGTAAGAACCACAACCCAACTTCAATTCTGTTGAAACCTCTTCAGATTCAGTATGAGTTTTGGTTTCAAACACGTTTTCTTGATGATTGTCTGGAATAGGTATAAAATTATGGAAGATAGGTTCTTCCTCTGTACTTTCAGAAGCAGAGGAAACAATAATCTCATCAGTTGTGAGATTATCTTTCTTGGCCTCAAGTGTTTCCAATGAAAGTTCTCTGTTTTGGCCATCTTTTCCTTCTTGGTTTCGCTTGGTTTGTAGCACACTCTTATGCTTCTTCATGGCTTTAGAGAGTGAAATGCAGGACCTTAGGCTTTGAAGAAAGAAATGGTTGCAGAGAGTTTGTGTGTTTCTTGCAGGTTTCTTGGAAAGGAGAAATATGAAAGCCTTTGAATTTTTGCCGCCTCTGTGTTTTTCCTTTTATACCAAAAGGGAAATTAGTTAGTTAATTTAGTTGGGCCATTGAACCAAAATTGTCAAGAACCCATTTTTATTAGGCTGAGCCTGGTGATGATTTTGTTACTTTGTCCACATATATGGTCCAATGCTAATCCATCCCTCTTGTGGGGTATAGATCTAATTTCAGGCTTTGGATCTTGGTTCAATTAGTAGATCATTAGTCTAACTGCAGACCCAATTAAATTGAAATAAAAATTAATACTACTTTATAAAAAAAATAAAAAAAAAATGTTTAAAAGTTGATTGATGAATTTATAAAAATATAAAAATAAAATTATACAAAATATTCATAATAAAAAATATAAGCTTATAATGATGATATACTTTAACACAATATTTATTATTGAGCTCTCATTATACAAGGTCAACAAAAATAGCTCTTTTTTTTTTTTTTTTTTTTACTAATTTTATATATAGATTATTTATTGGGCTCTCATTATACAAGGTATACAAAAATAGCGGATTTTTTGTTACCCAAAAAAAAAATCCTTAAATTTCATATATAAATACAGAAATTAATATCAAAACAAAATACAATTATGAAAAAGAAAAAAAAATAAACATATGTTATTTGGGTCATGATGTTCAAATTTGAATATACTCAACCTCAAACCCATATATATATATATATATATATTGTGGGACCCCAAATATTTGGCAACTCCGGCCCACTCTACCCAGGCCCAAGGTCCACGCCGAGGATAGAGTATAATCTGAGGATAAGCGGACGAGGTCCAAGTCGTCTAGGGACCTCACCGAGGAGGCCCATGTCCTTGACAGGCCGAAATTGAATGAAAGGAGCTGTCACACATTCATTAAAAGCACGCCACCAACATTCTGATCACATCAATGGTGAATTGACCAGCCAACAGTGATGCCTTGATTGTCTCAACTAACAGAAAGCCTGCAAAGGCGGCTGATGGGACAGGCACTCAAGTATAGGCTTGGATGATCAATAAGTGGACGGCAGAGATCAACTAAACAGGACTATATAATAGATAGCACCCATGCCAAAAAAGGGTGGTCTGGAAGGTGTCTAAGGACAACCCCTGTAGATATCAATTCTAAGTAAACAGATCCTCGGACGAGATCCTCGGACTAGGCCGAGAACAAAAATTCTTCATGAACATTTAGCCGAGCCCATCATTATTACATTCACAAACACTTAGTCCCATTCTTGGATTATTATTTCTATGAATCTCACGCCGATCGTTGTTCGCTTTGCCAATACTTAGTCTTTCTACCCACACTCTACAAATTTAATTGTTTAGGTCCAATTTAATTTGAGTCCTTACAAGGTCCAAATTTAATTTGCGTCCTTACAATTGGCGCCGTCTGTGGGAAGGATTTATGCACTAGCAAGTGCGATGGTGGGTGTGAATAGATCAACAGCAACACCTCTAAAAAAAAAAAAAAAACAAACAAACAACAACAAAAACGATACAGCGTACAGAAACAACATTCACTCAGAAGGCAACAATCGCAAGAAACAAAAAGATGCGGGAAATAAAAGAGATAAAGTGGGTCTACTTCTTTATTAATATATGAAGAAAAAGTTACATCTTACAACTGATGCCCATGTATGCTTGTTCTAAAGCTAACTACAAAGAAAAACACCTAACAAGGCTGGTGGAGAAGCAAGAGAAGAGGAAATGGAGGAAGGAAAGCAACGTTGAGGGGGAAGGGGCCGCGGCCCCGGACGGTCCCACCTCTCAATTTCGCCTGGTTTCCCTCCCAAACCCATCACTGCCAGCTTGGAGGGGCTGACGGATCCAGGACCGGGGAAGGGAGGTTACGTTCTTCCGGGATCCTCCTCCAAACAGCAAGAAGGGGTTCGCCTCCGGTTAGGTTGAAAAAAAGAAAAATCTTCAGCCTTCTTCTATCCCAACCCCAGCATGACATCCAGGGTCAGGGTGCCATCTTTGGCTCCTGAAAGGGGCTAGGCTTCCTCGTAACCGCCCTTTCCAAGGGCCAATTCATTTTATGGCGCACAAACCGCTATTATTGCAAAGCCTCTGAACAGTGTGTTGGTGAATATGTTTGTGAGGTTTGAAGAAAAGAGTTGTCCCAGGAAGGCCTTTTATAGAAGGCGAAAATTAGTAAGAGCCAACCGGCACAAAATCCCAGGAAGAGATTTCCGGAGGCAATAACTCCGCCCAATTTCCAAGGGGCTTATCCATTGCTGGATCATCGCAAATCCCCAGGGATATTAATGAGGAGGCGCCTCATTAACAAGGAGGCACCGAAACGTCAAAGTGCGTTACTTGAACAACCCAAGGGACGCCTCGTAATCAAAAGAGGCATGCCAAACGAAGAGGCTAGAACAGAGCAGGATCCCTTCCTCGACGGAAAAAATCAATGAACTAGGTACTAGACAGAACCAAGGCTCTACATGGTCCTCGGACTCAAGCCTTTGGGGAAACCAGTTACTTCAGACTATGAATTAAGAGTTAGACAGAACCTAGGCATTGCATGGTCCTCGGACTCAAGTCTCTGGGGAAACTAACTACTTAAAGAAAGAAAGTTACTTAAAAATCAGTGAACTAGGTACTGGACAGAACCAAGGCCTTGCATGGTCCTCGGACTCAAGCCTTTGGGGAAACCAGTTACTTCAGACTATGAATTAAGAGTTAGACAGAACCTAGGCATTGCATGGTCATCGGACCCAAGCCTCTGGGGAAACTAACTACTTAAAGAAAGAAAGTTACTTAAAAATCAATGAACTAGGTACTGGACAGAACCAAGGCCTTGCATGGTCCTCGGACTCAAGCCTTTGGGGAAACCAGCTACTTCAGACTATGAATTAAGAGTTAGACAAAACCTAGGCATTGCATGGTCCTCGGACCTAAGCCTCTGGGGAAACTAACTATTTAAAGAAAGAAAGTTACTTAAAAATCAATGAACTAGGTACTAGACAGAACCAAGGCCTTGCATGGTCCTCAGACTCAAGCCTCTGGGGAAACCAGCTACTTCAGACTATGAATTAAGAGTTGGACAGAACCAAGACCTTGCATGGTCCTCGGACTCAAGCCTCTGGGGAAACTAGCTACTTCAGACTGTGAATTAAGAGTTAGACAGAACCTAGGCATTGTATGGTCCTCGGACCCAAGCCTCTAGGGAAACTAACTACTTAAAGAAAGAAAGTTACTTAAAAATCAATGAACTAGGTACTGATCAGAACCTAGGCATTGCATGGTCCTCGGACCCAAGCCTCTGGGGAAACTAACTACTTAAAGAAATAAAGTTACTTAAAAATCAATGAACTAGGTACTGGACAGAACCAAAGCCTTGCATGGTCCTCGGACTCAAGCCTTTGGGGAAACCAGTTACTTCAGACTATAAATTAAGAGTTAAACAGAACCTAGGCATTGCATGGTCCTCGGATCCAAGCCTCTAGGGAAACTAACTACTTAAAGAAAGAAAGTTGCTTAAAAATCAATGAACTAGGTATTGGACAGAACCAAGACCTTGCATGGTCCTCGGACACAAGCCTCTGGGGAAACCAGCTACTTCAGACTATAAATTAAGAGTTGGATAGAACCAAGGCCTTGCATGGTCCTCGGACTCAAGCCTCTGAGGAAACCAGTTACTTTAGACTATGAATTAAGAGTTAGACAGAACCTAGGCATTGCATGGTCCTCGAACCTAAGCCTCTGGGGAAACTAACTACTCAAAGAAAGAAAGTTACTTAAAAATCAATGAACTAGGTACTGGACAGAACCAAGGCCTTACATGGTCCTCGGACTCAAGCCTCTGGGGAAACCAGCTACTTCAGACTATGAATTAAGAGTTAGATAGAACTAAGGCCTTGCATGGTCCTCGGACTCAAGCCTCTGGGAAACCAGCTACTTCAGACTATGAATTAAGAGTTAGACAAAACCTAGGCATTGCATGGTCTTCGGACCCAAACCTCTGGGGAAAGTAACTACTTAAAGAAAGAAAGTTACTTAAAAATCAATGAACTAGGTACTGGTCAAAACCTAGGCATTGCATGGTCCTCGGACCCTAGCCTCTGGGAAAACTAGTCACTATGGGACGATCTAGGCAACGGGCATAACCAGGGTTTTGTACTGACCGTAGGCCCAAACCTATGGCAGAGCCAACCCCTTTTGTGCTAAGTAATGAGCCCTGCTAGGAACGAAAACCAAATAGGGCTTAGCGCTAAAACACAGCAACTTAAACCTACACATCCTAGAAGAACTAGCAAAGTCTGACAGGCCAATACGATAGGCCTCGGAACGTCAAAATCCTCCTCCCCGCCTAAAAGGTCGGACAGTAGAATTTTGAGGGGCTATTGTGGGGCCCCAAATATTTGGCAACTCCGGCCCACTCTACCCAGGCCCAAGGTCCACGCCAAGGATAGAGCATAATCCGAGGATAAGCGGACAAAGCCCAAGTCGTCTAGGGACCTCACCGAGGAGGCCCATGTCCTTGATAGGCCGAAATTGAATGAAAAGAGTTGTCACTCATTCATTAAAAGCACGCCACCAACATTCTGATCACATCAATGGTGAATTGACCAGCCAGCAGTGATGCCTTGGTTGCCTCAACTAACAGAAAGTCTGCAAATATTTGGCAACTCCGGCCCACTCTACCCAGGCCTAAGGTCCACGCCGAGGATAAAGCATAATCCGAGGATAAGCGAACGAGGCCCAAGTCGTCTAGGAACCTCGCCGAGGAGGCCCATGTCCTCGACAGGCCGAAATTGAATGAAAGGAGCTGTCACTTATTCATTAAAAGCACGCCACCAACATTCTGATCACATCAATGGTGAATTGACTAGCCAGCAGTGATGCCTTGGTTGCCTCAACTAACAGAAAGCCTGCAAAGGTGGTTGATGGGACAAGCACTCAAGTATAGGCTTGGATGATCAATAAGTGGACGACAGAGATCAACTAAACAAGACTATATAATAGATAGCACCCACGCCAAAAAAGGGTGGTCTGGAAGGTGTCTAAGGACAACCCCTGTAGATATCAGTTCTAAGTAAACAGAACCTCGGACGAGATCCTCGGACTAGGCCGAGAACAAAAATTCTTCATGAACATTTAGCCAAGCCCATCGTTATTACCTTCACAAACACTTAGTCCCATTCTTGGATTATTATTTCTATGAATCTCATGCCGATCGTTGTTCGCTTTGCAAGTATTTAGTCCTTCTACCCACGCTCTACAAATTTAATTGTTTAGGTCCAATTTAATTTGAGTCCTTACATGGTCCAAATTTAATTTGTGTCCTTACATATATATATATATATATAGTGATTCGTGACCCAATAAGAATCTTAGATACATATATTGTACAATGGGATTAGGGACTTAGGGGCCGAGATATAAACCAAAAAAAAAAAAAAATGAAAATCCAAATTAGCACCCATATAATATTAACAACTATCAACAAATGAAAAGACAACAAATTGATTATTTTTTAATACATTACAATGCAATTATCTATTAAAAGGGAACTCGATACTTTTTTAAATTTCATAATCATCTATGATTGATTCGTACAAAATGCAGTGACAATACTAAATAAAAAAAAAGAAAAATATGTTAAAACTAAAACACTAACTTGTTACTAAGATTGTTGCTAAGATTAGTTATTTATGTCTAGTATTACTCTTTTATCTCTTTGATATAATTATAAGGGAAAAGTTGACAAATGCCCTAAGAGCATTAATTTAGAAAATATTTTTAGAATTTTTTTTTGAGAAAATAAAAAATGAATTAATTGTTTTGATAGCTTTTTTTTTTTTTTTTTTTAATTTCAATGAAAGTTTTTTTTTTTTTTTTTTAGAAACAATTTCAATGAAAGTTGTGTTAAAACTTTCTGTAAGGACGCAAATTAAATTTGGACCTTGTAAGGACTCAAATTAAATTGGACATAAACAATTAAATTTGTAGAGCATGGGTAGAAGGACTAAGTACTGGCAAAGCGAACAACGACCGGCGTGAGATTCATAGAAATAATAATCCAGGAATGGGACTAAGTGTTTGTGAAGGTAATAACGATGGGCTCGGCTAAATGTTCATGAAGAATTTTTGTTCTCGGCCTAGTCCGAGGATCTCGTCTAAGGATCTGTTTACTTAGAACTGATATCTACAGGAGTTATCCTTAGACACCTTCCAGACCACCCTTTTTTGGCGTGGGTGCTATCTATTATATAGTCATGTTTAGTTGATCTCTGCCGTCCACTTATTGATCATCCAAGTCTATACTTGAGTGTCTGTCCCATCAGCCGCCTTTGCAGGCTTTCTGTTAGTTGAGGCAACCAAAGCATCACTGCTGGCTGGTCAATTCACCATTGGTGTGATCAGAATGTTGGTGGCGTGCTTTTAATGAATGAGTGACAGCTCCTTTCATTCAATTTCGGCATGTCGAGGACATGGGCCTCCTCGGCGAGGTCCCTAGACGACTTGGGCCTCGTCCGCTTATCCTCGGATTATGCTTTATCCTCGGCGTGGACCTTGGGCCGAAGTTGCCAAATATTTGGGGCCCCACAATAGCCCCTCAAAATTCTGCTATCCGACCTTTTGGGCGGGGAGGAGGATTTTGACGTTCCGGGGCCTATCGTATTGGCCTGTCGGACCTTGCTAGTTCTTCTAGGATAGGTAGGTTTAAGTTGCTGTGCTTTAGCGCTCAGCCTTATTTGATTTTCATTCCCAGCAAGGCTCATTACTTAGCACAAAAAGGGTTGGCTCTGCCATAGGTTTGGGCCTACGGTCAATATAAAACCCTAGTTATGCTCGTTGCTTAGATCGTTCCATAGTGACTAGTTTCCCCAGAGGCTAGAGTCCGAGGACCATGCAATGCCTAGGTTCTGACCAGTACCTAGTTCATTGATTTTTAAGTAACTTTCTTTCTTTAAGTAGTTAGTTTCCCCAGAGACTTGGGTCCGAAGACCATGCAATGCCTAGGTTCTGTCTAACTCTTAATTCATAGTCTGAAGTAGCTGGTTTCCCCAGAGGCTTGAGTCCGAGGACCATGCAAGGCCTTGGTTCTGTCCAGTACCTAGTTCATTGATTTTTAAGTAACTTTCTTTCTTTAAGTAGTTAGTTTCTCCAGAGGCTTAGGTCTAAGGACCATGCAATGCCTTGGTTCTATCCAACTCTTAATTCATAGTCTAAAGTAGCTGGTTTCTCCAAAGGCTTGAGTCCGAGGATCATGCAAGGCCTTGGTTCTGTCCAGTACCTAGTTCATTGATTTTTTTCGCCGAGGAGGGGACCCTGCTCTGTTCTAGCCTCTTCGTTTGGCATGCCTCTTCTGATTACGAGGCGTCCCTTGGGCTGTTCAAGTAACGCGCTTTGACGCTTCGGTGCCTTCTCGTTAATGAGGCGCTTCCTCACTAATATCCCTGGGGATTTGCGATGATCCAGCGGTGGATAAGCCCCTTGGAAATTAGGCAGAGTTATTGCCTCCGGAAATCTCTCCCTGGGATTTTATGCCGGTTGGCTCTCACCAATTTTCTCCTTCTATAAAAGGCCTTCCTGGGACAACTCTTTTCTTCAAACCTCACAAACATATTCACCAACACATTGTTCAGAAGCTCTACAAAAATAGCGGTTTGTGCCCCATAAAATGAATTGGCCCTTGGAAAGGGCGGTTACGAGGAAGCCTAGCCCCTTTCAGGAGCCAAAGATGGCACCTCGACCCTGGACGTCATGCTGGGGTTGGGGTAGGAGAAGGCTGAAGATTTTTCTTCTTTTCAACCTAACCAGAGGCAGACCCCTTCTTGCTGTTTGTAGGAGGATCCCGAAAGAACGTAACCTCCCTTCCCCGGACCTAGATCCGTCAGCCCCTCCAAGCTGGCAGTGATGGGTTTGGGAGGGAAACCAGGCGAAACCAAGAGGTGGGACCGTCCGGGGCCACAGCCCTTTCCCCCTCAACGTTGCCTTCCTTCCTCCATTTCCTCTTCTCTTGCTTCTCCACCAGCCTTGTTAGGCGTTTTTCTTTATAGTTAGCTTTAGAACAAGCCTGCATGGGCATCAATTGTAAGATGTAACTTTTTCTTCATATATTAATAAAGAAGTAGACCCACTTCATCTCTTTTATTTCTCGTATCTTTTTGTTTCTTGCGATTGTTGCCTTCTGAGTGAATGTTGTTTCTGCACGCTGTATCGTTTTTGTTGTTGTTTGTTTGTTTGTTTTTTTTTTTTTTTTTAGAGTTGTTGCTGTTGATCTATTCACACCCACCATCGCACTTGTTAGTGCATAAATCCTTCTCACAGACAGCGCCAATTGTAAGGACGCAAATTAAATTTGGACCTTGTAAGGACTCAAATTAAATTGGACCTAAACAATTAAATTTGTAGAGCGTGGGTAGAAGGACTAAGTACTGGCAAAGCGAACAACGATCGGCGTGAGATTCATAGAAATAATAATCCAGGAATGGGACTAAGTGTTTGTGAAGGTAATAACGATGGGCTCGGCTAAATGTTCATGAAGAATTTTTGTTTTCGGCCTAGTCCAAGGATCTCGTCCGTGGATCTGTTTACTTAGAACTGATATCTACAGGGGTTGTCCTTAGACACCTTCCAGACCACCCTTTTTTGGCGTGGGTGCTATCTATTATATAGTCCTGTTTAGTTGATCTCTACCGTCTACTTATTGATCATCCAAGCCTATACTTAAGTACCTGTCCCATCAGCCGCCTTTGCAGGCTTTTTGTTAGTTGAGGCAACCAAGAGATCACTGCTGGTTGGTCAATTCACCATTGATGTGATCAAAATGTTGGTGGTGTACTTTTAATGAATGAGTGACAGCTCCTTTCATTCAATTTCGGCATGTCGAGGACATAGGCCTCCTCGACGAGGTCCCTAGACGACTTAGGCCTCATCCGCTTATCCTCGGATTATGCTCTATCCTCGGCATGGACCTTGGGCCTGGGTAGAGTGGGCCGGAGTTGCCAAATATTTGGGGCCCCACACTTTCTAATAATAGTTTATTATTAATAATTAATGGCTCTAAGAGTACCGGTTAATATGACCATAATTATAAAGATGCCAAACTAAAAGATAAAAATAAAAAAATATATAAAAAAAATCTCAACAAATAACCACTATATTAATTACTCTAATATTCACTCCATTGGCCCACTTGACACTATATATATATACACACACACACACACATATATATCCTATAATCCACCCAATAGCATCAAAATAATTTAAATAAAAACACACACACACACACACACACACAATTTTCATCATTCATTAGGAGCATCGAGTCTAGCAGTCTTTCCAAATTTTTTTGAATGTTTGAAGAATGAACGGTTTTGTCTACCTACTTTTTCACATAAACTTTCCAATAGACTCTCTAATATTTCTCTATTCTAATTTAAATATTATTTCTTTACTTATTATTATTTTTATTATTATTATTGTTGTTGTTGTTGTTGTTGTTGTTGTTGTTGTTGTTCAAAAAATCTATTACAACCCACGTTACACCTAAATCATCAATACCAAAAACTCTTTTGCATTCAACAACACCCAAATCTTGAAACCTAGATTTCCAACAACACTCAAATCACATCATCCAAATCTTAACCCAAATTTTATCCCCAACAACTCTCAAATCCCAAACTGATATTTTATCATCCAATAACACCCAAATTAAACTCTCTCAATTGTATTGTCTCTTTGTTTCTACTTTTTTTTTTTTTTTGGGTTTGGTCTCAATGTCTGTCTCTTTACTCTCTTGCATATTATTTTATAAATATTAACTATTTAGTTTTAATTTAGTAAGAGAGATGGAGAGAGTAAGACCTTTTGGTTCTCACATAACTCATATCTCAATTCTCATAACTCATATATAATTCCTCATTTTCTCTTAACTCATTCCACACCTTATTTGGCCCCCAAAATTTCCTTGGTTTTTGGTTTGTAAAAAGTAATTTTGAACTTAATTGGTGGGACCAAATACAAAACTACTACTGTCAAGAGTGATAAAAACTCCTAAACCAAAATAGCCTAAATACCACTGTCACGAGTCAATCCAACCCATCATCATATATGGCTGGGTTTAAAAAACTCAACCTAACCCAACCCATTATAGAGGTTTAACTCATGTGGATCGGGTTGGGCAATATTATTTATTTTAAACATGAACATTAGAATAGTAACTACTAGCTGTATTACAAGTGTCCTCCCATCTTCTAAAACATTTGGGGTTGTTTGGTACATAATTTTAAACACACGTTTTCCATTTTTAAACAATATTACACGCATTTTTACACACTTTTTTATGCACGCATATTTCTAAAGAAAGAAAGTTTGAAAGAAAGAAAGTTTCAGGTCCGTCCTGAATTGATCTCTCACTCCCTTTAAAGGTTCGAGCATTCATTTCCCACCAAATAGGATATATTTTATTCTTCTCATTTCTAGTTATGATGCTAATGATAATTATGCAAATTAGCAGTTGGTTTTGTGTTCTGCTTATGTAAGAGCAAATCTTTCTTTAAATTTGCTTATTAAAATGGTGTTACAGTTTTAGCTTTTATTTTTCAAATGGGTACATTGTTTTTTTTTACCGTAACAGTGAATTTAGTTTATTTTGTAGCAAGCGTAGTTAAATGATCAGAATTCATGTAATAAAAAATAAAAATAAAGATCTCCCTTTCACGAACAAACCTCTCGAAACAGTACAAAACGTTACATAAGATTAAAGACAATAAATTTGCATGCACGTATAACATACATGCATTGATCGATGTCTGAACTGTCTTGAAATACAATTTATAGGGACCAATCTTAATTTTGGGACACAACTAGTAAATAAAACGGAGCCTATGATCAGAACTTAGTTAATTTCTTCAACTTTTTCCATTAGTTCGTACTGTCATTGTTCACAGGCTGCAACTTTATCGATTTCCCTAGTGGTGGCTCCAAGAAATTTTTCCAAGATGGTCCTTTAGAAACTTAAATTAAACAATTTAATAAAAAGAGAACTTTATATATTGATAACAAAAAAATATTTGTCTATAATATTTTGGGTAGGAGATGAATCTTGGGTACATGATTTTCATATCAAATATTTGTCCATAATACTAGCAGAAAAATAAACAATAAACTATAAGTTCAATTGAAATATTATTTCTTGATATAATAAAAATATTAATTATTATTATGTTCATAGTGTAAGGTTGAATTTAATTAACCATCTTGTTGGCTTTATTCCGTGCCAATTTGCTTGTAATTTAAGCACTTAGTAACCCTGTATTTAGGTGGGATTATTGTAAGGGTAGTGTGTGAGAAGATGTGAAGAAAAGCTCAAGTATGTGCAAGATGGCAGAGTTTCGTGGCTAGGACTTGCGGCTGACTCGCGACTAGCAAGCCGCCAACTGCAGGCACGTGAGATGCACACATGGGGAGTTGAAGGATCGCGCCAACTGTCGCACTACAGGACAAAAGTCCCAGGCTGGCCAGGCCGTTATGTCGCGGCTTGAACTTGCGACTCAGACCAGTCGCAAGGCCAAGCCGCCAATCAACCCTGTTTGGCAAAAACTAACTCTTTGCATTCCTTTCTCACCCCACTATATATAGACTCTTAAACCCACCAAATAGAGAGAGCTTCTAAAGAGAATTTTTATAAGAGAAACCCTAAAGAAAAACAAGATTGCATCATCCTCAATCTTTACCTTAGAGACTCTACAAATTCCTCTTCTCTCTTCCTCTCCATTGTCATACCCTTGAGAGGACTTTTTACCAAACCTTTATCTCACCACACCCACGTCTATGAGAAAGTTTATTTGGTGCTGTTGGGAAGCAGTTAGGAAGGAACCAATCTACATTGGTTGATGCTATGGTCTAGTAGTGGAATCCGGGAAGCTAAAGAAGAAATAGGTTCGGCGTAACCTCATTGGAGCAAGAAGCTTGGAGGGCTTAGGTACTTGGGTAGATTAGGCTTGGAGGGTCTTCTGCTGTTCATGTATCCCAACTACATTCTTTAGTAGATTATTCACCGCTTGGAGGGCGGCGGAGAGGTTTTACGTCGAGAGCTTCGGTTTTCTCTTCGATAACACATCATGTGTTGTCCGTGTGTTTGCATCTTCCCTTCCTTTATTTTTGTTTTATATTTACTACTGTGGATATGTTTATATTTGGCTTAGATTGTTTATCAATTCTGTGTTTGGCTTATTTTCATGTTCCGCACGTTAATCGTTTGATATTAAGCCTGAATTGATATTTTTGTAATTAGGGTCAAAACGTTCAAAGGTGTTTCATACCCATTTTGAACATTCACATAGCATGACTATGTTAACAATTTAACCTAACATAAATTTTTGTTGTTTAATTGTTTCATTATTTTTCTTTATTGACCACTAACAGTCTAGTATACACCCCATTACCACAATGTAAAGTCTAAACTAGTAATTACAATGCCTCACCCCACTGCCTTACAATTGCATAATTTTTTTTTTCTTTTGTAATTATTTGTTTGCTTACTTTTCTACCACTAGTTAGCTAGTCCATTATCCCAATTGCCCAAAGCATACCCAAGGCTCCCGTTTCGGTTTGTCCATTAGAAAAAAATATTTTAGTACCAGTCTATTTCAACGTACTATTACAAAGTTACCATTATTATAAATATGTATGTATAATATTAATTAAAACTCATATAAATTATTAAGGGTCTTAAAATTATAAGTCATATTTTAATTAGTATGTCAATCTTTAAGCCCAAAAAACAAATTAACAATCAATTTTTAAAAATATAATAAGATTAAAATGTATTTAATAATGAAACAAAAAAAAAAAGAAAAAAAAAAAAAGACAAGACACAAGCTGAATTTTAAAAAGAAAAGAAAAGAAAAGAAAAAAGTTGATACCGTGGAGGCAAGAGGCTTAGAGTCAATATAAAAAGCTGATACATTGGCAAAAATGGAGGCTACGTCGCTAACTTCTTTTGTTGATTTTTGGACTCCACCTACTATGGTGGATAGCATTATAGCTCATGATAGAACCAATGTATTTTGTAACAGAATAATTAATTTCTAGTCTAATGAAAGTTAATGTTTTACCAAAAAAAAAAATATAAAAAGCTGAATTTCAGCTTCCTTTTCAAATACTACTTGTACTAGTCACGCACTTGTCACAGAAAGGCTGACAAAACTAAAAAAATATTACACAAAACTAGACAATAAAGTTGAAGTGGGCGGACAACTCAAGAATTAGAAAAAAATAAAAAGAATCACAGAGGAAACGTAGAACAAAGAAGGAGGAGGAGGAGGCGATAGCTACGATGGGCTGCGTTCCTTCAGGTGACAGGGGATGTGACTGGATGGGTTAATTTAGGCCATTCATGAGGTTGAAGCGATGAAGGTTAGGTTAGTGGGTTTAGGATTAGCGGTGGTTGGGACAGTGGAACAGAGACAGTGGGTCTGCAGTTTGGCAATGAAAGGGGCTATAGCGGACTGCCGAGTGCCGAGAGGTTGAAGTTATTTCCCCTTTAGGTTATGTTTTTTTATTCAAAATTTGATTGGGTATTTGGTTTATAGCAATTTAATTTATATTTTCAGATTTTAGTTCTACAAAAATTTTTTGATTGGGCTGGGACAGTAGGACAGAGAACGTGGGTCTTCTTTAATTTTCATATTTTAGTTCTATAAATTTTTTTTGGGCTTTTCATTTTTGTTTGAAAGGCCACAACTTTATGGGACCAAATTATGGACCAACATTTAATTTTTTTGGGCTTAAAAAATTTTCGGCGTAGTCACAACTTTTTTTAAAGGGTGGGCAAATATAAAAAAAAAATTAAATTATCATATATAAAATAAAAAATCTTAGGACCACCCTGGCCAAACCATCCTGAACTGAACGTGGCACCGCATCAGGATTTCTCCTCATCCTTTTCCAAATCCCAATTTTTCGTTCTTCTTTTTTTGGTGAAAGGGAATCAATATATTAAAACTAAGAAGAAAACAGGGAGCAGGTCCAAGCCTTATAGAGAACACTCCCTGGCAATCTGCCAAAACAAAAGAAGCTAAGTCCACAGGCGGACTGGAATGTAAAACAAAATCTAATTGCTGCAAACGACCCAGGTTGGCAAGCTGATCCGCACAAGAGTTGGCTTCGCGATAAATGTGTCTAAAAACTACCTGGAGAATATTAGAGGCCAAATGCCAACAGTCATTGAAGGGAGGAGAGATCGCTGAGTTGTGAGAGCCCTGGTTATTCAGAACATCTATTACAGCTTTGGCGTCTGATTCAACAATGACCTTAGATACCTTCATTTGGTTGCATAGAACAAGACCATCTCGGAGAGCCCAAGCTTCAGCCATGAAGCTGTTAGTCTTCCCAATTTTTCTGGTGAAACCCGCTACCCATTGCCCTTGCTCATCTCTGATCATTCCACCTCCTCCAGCATTCCCCAACAAATCCTCAAATGACCCGTCAGTATTGAGATCTACAATTTCCCGTTTTCTGTATTTAAAGTAGAGCACGAGTTGAAGGAAGCCTAAAGGACAACCAAGCAGATTCGGGGCCTGCCAAAGTTTAGAAATTCAAGTTAGAAAATCCAAGTGCATGTATGCAAGTTTTATGAGATAGAAGTCGTTGTTTCACTACAGATATAACTAGAGCTTAGACAAAACGCAAGAAATAGATCATGGCTTAGCAGTCCATAAGCCATCCAAAATGTACTTGCAAAGGAATGAAAACACAGATAAATACAATGGCATGGATTCCACGCTTTGTGTAAGTATCACTTGCTTCTGCAAATATAAAATAAAGTTACACGTTTAGCAAAAATAAATAAATAAATAAAGTTACACGTAGTTAGTAACAACATATTATATGTCTAGTAATGAAATATTAACCGTAGATATGAACTTAGAATGAAGTGGCACGCATATCTCTCAGACATCATTCACTAATTTAATATAAATATAAAACGACATCACTGCAATGATCTCAGCGTCTATATCAAATTTCTTAAATTATTTTTTTTTTAAGTAAAATTTGTAATAATAGTAGCATCATTCACAAGGTTTTGTATTGTCCACGTAATAATTAGGTTGCATCGAAGAACACTTCATGAGATTACAATAAACAAAGACTCACCACAACCACCAGTGGAGAACCATACACTGTTACAGAGGCCAGTAGCCTAACACTCCCAACAAATACCTTTCGACGATGGTGATTATGGAAAACAAAAGCTGAGATAATCGCAGTGATGCAGAAGCCTAAAATACCAGGTGTCACTATCACAGCTACCTTCATCTGCGCCCTCATAGTTTTCATACATCAAGATATTAGTGTAACTCTTCACCTAAATATAAATGCATGCACGTATATATGTATGCACTATTTCCATGTAGCAACATAGAAAGCCTATTTTTGTTTTGTCACGAAATATATACAACTTGCAGAAATTATAAATAGCGCATTAGTTCAATATGCACACACGTTCAAATCAGTTCTGATAGGGTCATATTAATTTTTTTTTTTAATATTTTTTTATGTAATTGGCTAATCCTTTGACAAAATATACTTTACTTGTAATTTGATAAATCTAAGTTGGATTTAATACATCAAGAAATATATTGTTCAAATATATCGAGTGCTAGTATTAAAGACATAAAGATTGAACCAAGAAAAAAGTGAAGAAAAACTTCTTTATTAAAACTCGACAGATAGCTGCTGTCGAGACTAATTGAGAAGCTGAGAAGCTCGACATAAGCTCGATCTATCAAGAATTACGATTTCAAAATTTTTAGATCTAAAATTCGGCGATGCTGATGTATTTGTTTAGGTTTTTTTTTCTTACAACTCTAGACATATATAAGATTTATTTTAAGAGCCGTTACACACAAATATAGAGACCAAAAGTTTAGTTCTCTCTGTGAGAAACTACTGCATTTGTACACTATAGGGTTTTGTAACCAAGTGCTTCCTGATCTTCATTGTTGATGAAGGGAAGAACTTTGCAGCCAACAACAATCATTCAAATTGTTGGAGTTAGTCACATAATAGGATCCGTGCAAAGGAGTTAGTCATAGATTGGAGATTTATGCATCAAAGGAAAGAAGACTACCAATTAGATATGAAAGTTCAACTGTACGTTGGTTTTTTGGGATAGATCAAGGTAGTGATAAGATTTTTCATACTTATAACCGCTTGATTATAAATTAGTAGATTCTTGGAAATAGCGACTTTAAATTCACCTAGTGGAGTTTTTGCCTTGCAAAATATTTTTTCCATTTGTCAACAAATCACTATGTTAATTTAATTTCCACTGCATTTAGTTTATTTGATGATTTGTTGGTGCCTCCACGATTTGCATGTAATTTGACCTAATTAATCAACTTGGGTAATTGAATTAATTAACTGGAAGTCAAGCTATCTTAACCCAACAAGTTCAAATGACGAACTTGACTATTACCTCTCACGGATGCATGCATGGGAATAATAATAATAATAATAATAATAATAATAATAATAATAGTATTAATTATATAATCGCGTTGTGGAAGCAATAAATTTCACAAATTGTTGAGGTGACAAATTGTGATTAATGCAATAATATTTTTGTTGAAACCATGCACCATTAATACTATTTCTCTTTTGTGCACAATCAGAACCTATCATCTCAACAATCATGAAAAATTTTAAAATATCATGAAATTTGTTTATATCAGACTATGGACGACTAAACTTCTCAGTTCGAAATGATTCAAACAAGTAAAATAGTTGCACAAATATGAATTTGTATTGATGATTGTGTGGTACAATTCTTTGTGATTACAAAAGTGTGATCCTCTGATTTGATCTCCTTAAAAGATTTGTTGATTGAATTTGTGGTAATGTGATTTTGATTCGAACACAAAATATCCTTCAATTTGGCTGAGGAATGGATCGAAGATCTTTGAAACAAAATTACAATAAATCTCTAGCTATGAGCTTGTTAAAAATTCTTTGTTCTTCGTGTTCTTCGTATGTTCTTCGTGTTCTTGGTGTGTTCTTCGTCTTCAAAGGTTTGTGGTGGAAGTTCTTCGGTGCTTTAGAGGCTTGGATCCGTAGAGTTTCGTTGATTTATGATTTGTTGAAGTTTCTGGAGGCTTTTGAGTTTGATTCCAGTGAACTTTGAGATCTAGGCAGATAGTTTAGATGATTCTGCTTCGATTGTTCTTTGATTTTGAGGTTGAAGTTCTTGAAATTCTTGAGGGCTTTGAGGCTTGATTCCTGTGAACTTTGAGATCTAGGAATATGATTTGGATGATTCCTCTTCGAATGTTCTTTGTATTCGAAAGTTTGTGGTGGAAGTTCTTCGGGGCTTTGGAGGCTTGAATCCGTAGAGCTTCGCTGATTTGTGATTTCTTGATGTTTTCAGACGCTTCAGGCTTAATTCCAGTGAACTTTGAGATCTAGGCAGGTAGTTTGGATGATTCTGTTTTGAATGTTCTTCGTATTTGAAGGTTGAAGTTCTTGAAGTTGCTGGAGGCTTCAAGGTTTGATTCCAGCAGAGCTTCTGGACTTCTGAACTCAAGATGTCTTCTCTGATGCTGCTTGTACTTCAGATGGCTTGGTGCCCTCCTAAATGTCTTAGGAATGCTTCTATTTATAGGAATTTGGAGGTGGATAAGCGACACGTGGCGAAGTTTGATTGGTGACAGTTGTCACAGCCTGATTGGTTCGCCTATGTCATTGCTTACACGCGCTGGATTGATTAAGTCATCGCTTACACGTGCGAGGCTGCTTGTGTCATCGCTTACACATGCGCTGATGCATGATTGGTTTTTTGCATGACACTTGGCAAATTTCCATTGGCTTCTGAGTAGTAATAGTAAACTCTAGCAGCAATACGTGGCACTTTGTAATTGACTGTATTTTGTGGACTTGGTAGTGTGACGTGTCAGCTTGTGATAGGTTGGGAATTTTCCCTCTCTACACAGACAAAACTTTGCTATTAGAGTGAAGTGTGGAACTTGCCTTTTCTCTAGCAGAAGCGTACCAAAAATATATGATAATGGACTCAAGAAGAATCCCTAGACCATTGATGGTAATTACAAGGAAATTTTCCCACCTGTAGCTAAGGACGGGCAATCCATACTAAGTATAAAGGAGGCAGTTAAATAGTGCAATGATGTATGGAAGACATGAAAATTCCTCTGTGCTTTTCTTCCTAGGAGAGGCGATTCTAAGATGAAGATATATATGGTCCCAACAACAAGAGTCTCTAAGTAAATACTTAAAGACTGCTGTGTGATTTTTTAACACCTTTCAGGGGATATAAATAATGGGGAGACAGTTAAAAGAGAACAATAAAAAATTGTTAGAAGAATATATACTAGGTTACAACAGATTTATTATATAAAACATACAGAGACACCAATCACAAAAAATAATTAATACATTAATTATTTTTTATTATATTGTTAAACCTAGCCAGACAATATAATCAATAAATCTAATAGCTATGTTAAACCTAATAATGTAATAGCTATGCTATACTCGAATGACTCGGGTATCTTCTACTTTAAATTCTTAATATTATCCTCACTAATCACAAAAAATAATTAAGAAAAATGTTACTATATATATTGTTAAACATACTGTGGGGTCGGAGAATCTAGCAACCCCAGCCCACGTTATGCTAGGCCCAAGGCCCACGCCGAGGAGGAAGAAATGTCCGAGAACGAATCAAGGAAGCTTCAATGACCAAGAAGCACTGCCGAGGATAATCCTGTCCTCAGCCAGCCAAGATCATGGAAAGGGAGAGCAAAGCACCATCAGAGGTAGCCCTTCAGAGCGTCCCCAAAGAAAAGACAAATACAACGGGTTAGTCATAGAAGCATGGTGGAAGAGCGATTCTAGGAGGAACTGTCACCTCCACATTAAATGCCCATAACTAACGTTCTGGCCGCATTAATGGAGAAGTAATCCCTGAACAGTGCTGCCATAGTTGCTGCAACTCACAGAAAAAAGGGAAGGTGACTGATGGGACAAGCACTCAAGTGATGACCTGCATGACCAACAAATTGAGGGCCAAGATTTACCAAAGGGCGATATATAATGTAAGAAGTCCTCCAGAAAGGGGGACGGGATTTTTTAGAGAGAATGAACACTTTAACACTGGTAGAATCTTTGTAACCAAGCACCAACGAAATAATAAGAATTATACACTCCTAGGGGAGTGCTAAGAAGAATTTCATTCCCTAGATTATGTTCTTGTCATTCACCCAGCATATTACCATGTTTAGTTGTTGCAATCCTTATTAGGGCCTAGTTCTTGAACCTATACTCTACAAATTTATTGTATCGGGCTAGCTGGGCTTGAATCCATCTCATCCAAGGAAAAGTGCTCAAACCCGGTCCCTACACATACAAAATATATATAATCAACAAATGTAATAGTTACTGAGTGACGACTCTAGGATTTCTTTTCAGGTGAATCATTAAGAAATTTAAATTAAACAAAATTTAATTAAAAAAAAACCTGAATATATCGAGTTATCAACAAAAAAAATCACACAAATACATGAAATTTTACTATTTATTTCTACAAATTTTCGTATTTTAACGTCATTATGACTTTTCATTATCTATTATCAATGTGGGTGGGTGTAATCATTTTATTTTGTAAAGTTTGTATAACATTTAATTTGTATTTTTATGCAATTGTCATTATTTATTTGTCATTGTTTTTATAAAGATATTTTAAACTGAATGACAAAACCTAACACATGTGCATTGTATTAATTATTGAACCAAAGAGCCATACCTATTTATATATATATATATATATAAAATACACCATGTGTCTACTTAACCAATCAAATATTTGTAATATCACTAACTTTACTATTTTTTTTTAGTCACTAACTTAATAACAAAATGTTATTAATTATAGGGTAAAATACTATTTTAGTTCCTAAATTTTAAAAAATTCTTTTTTCATCCCTAAACTTTGTAAAGAATTTTTTCAATAGTTTAGAGACAAAAATAGGGATGAAAAAAGAAAATTTTTAATTGTTTAGAGATAAAAAAAACAAACATTTGGTAACATTTAAGAACATAAATAAAACATTTTTAATAGTTTAAGGACGAAAGATGAACTTTTTAATAGTTTAGGAATGAAAAATGAACTTCTTAAAGTTTAGGGATGAAAATCAAACTTTTTGTAAAGTTTAGGGATCAAAATAGTATTTTACCCTTAGTTATAATATGATAACAATACACACACATGTAACAAATATACTATATTTCCTAATTATTAAATTATATAAAGTTATATTATATTTATACTATATACGTATGCATTCACACAAATAACATTATAACTAAAATAAATAAATAACGCACACAATCAATATCATACACACACTTACACAAATAATATATAAATTTATAATAAAAAAAGATACACTTACAACTCACAAACACTCACTATTTACTCTTAAAGTTAGAGATATCAAAAGTCAGATAGAGTAAAAAGATTCATGAGAGAGAGACCTGTGATTTATGTTATTGGTTGGTTTTGGGATATATGGATTGTTTTGTGTTGTTTAGCTTTGGGTTGAACTGATTTATGTTAAAGTGTGCAAGATTTAAGTCAAGGTGTGAAAAATATTTTTAAAGGTAAATTAAACTAATAAAATAATATTTTATACATTTAAAATTTTTTTATCAAGTTAGGGGGTTCATTTGAACTCCTTGAAGCATTAGTGAAGCCACCCCTGATAGTTATGTTAAACCTACTAATGTAATAGCTTTGTTAAACCTAGGCAACACTAATGTTTGCTATACCCGAATGATTAGGATGTCATCATTTCTCCACTATTCAATTGGCAATAATATTAAGAAAAGTACTATGTCTACAATATTTTCAAAACATTTTCACAATAAATCATAAATGGTAAATTGTTACTTGTTTTAATTTGAACTTATGAATAAAATTAATTTTTTTTTACTTGTCACAACTAGTAATAACTTTTCACCTAAGTTTTGTTATAAAAGTGTTATGAAATTCTTGTGGACATAGTATTTCTAATATTAAAGGTGTTATTTGGTAATAGATAATTGTGAACTATTTGATATTACCAAATGCTCTTTTTATTTTTATTTTTTTTCAAAGCAGAAGATTTGTCGTTAATGTTGTAGAATATATTACAAATAGAGAAGTGTTGTCACAATTTTATGGCTACATGGACAAATAGGAAGAAGTTAGAGCACTCACAGCAGTGGTGCTAAAAAGTTATATCGGTATATTTTAGCTCCTCACACACAAAAAGCAAGCTCCAGCAGTGGAGCTATACTTATTTTTTTTAGCTGATTTGCTACAGTGCACATCTATAGATAGATGTGCACTGTAGCTGAGAGGGGAAAAAAAAAATTTTCTACCAGTGATTAAAATAATACACTTGCTCCTTTTTTTTTCTTTTTTTTTTTCATTCTTTCACATCATGCCTCTCTCTTTCTCATTCACTCTCATCTAATCTCTGAAGCTTATCTCTCTCAAGCTCACTCTCTCAACTCCGGTCTCACTCTCTCAACTCCGATCACCGACCCACGAAGCTCGACTCATCCTCATCCACGACGTCATCGAAGCTACCTCGTTCACCGCCGCTGATCAGCCTCAGACCCACGCTGCCAACCGCAAGCCATCGCTGCCGCCCATCTCTCTATTCTCTTTGTTGTGATTGAGTTTTATTTTTATTTTATTTTTTTATTATGTATTTTCATATGGGTTTGGTGGCTGTGGTGGTGGTGGTCGTGGTCGTGGTTGATTTTAGCTATGGTAGTGGTGGTGGATGATTTTGACAGTGGGTTTGTGAATTTTGGTTGTGGTGGTGGTGGATGATTTTGGCTTTGGTAGTGGGTTTTGTGGATTTTGGCTATGAGTTTTATGGTTTATGGTTGTGGTTGTGGTTGTGGCAGTGGCAGTGGGTTGTGGTTATGGTTGTGGTTGTTATGGCTGGTGGTTTGTGGTGACTGGTGGCGATTGGGTTGTGATTGTGGTTGTGTTTTTTTTTTTTTTTTTTCTATGTTGTGTTGTGGTTGCCAAAGTAGAGTGGTGGTTGTGGCCGGTGGTGGTGGGTGTGGTTGTGGCTATGGCTGATGGTGGGGGTGGTTGTGGTTGGTGCTGTGGATGTTTTTTGGGTAGTGAGATATATTATTTTATTGCAGTGGTTACATTATTTTATTGTGATGTTTATATTATTTTACTGTGATGTTTATATTATTTTATTGTGAAGTTTATATTATTTTATTGTGTTGAAAACTAAAATAGATCCACTGCTGCAGTATGTGTGTAGGTAAAATAGATAAAGTAACTTTTATTGGTGCTAAATAGCTAAAATTATAGATCCACTGCTGTGGATGCTCTTAGACATGGAGGGGCTCGTTGGTGCTACCTGTATCTAGAGGAGTATAGGGTGATTTTGAAGTGGGCTTGCAGTTTGCACATGATGTGGGGATCCATGAGTTCAGTTTAGAGCTAGGGTGATTCTCTAGTTATTTCTAATGCTCTAAGCAAGCAGTCCCCTCCCCCTTCCTCTGTGGCTTAGGTTGTTTATGGTATTAACTATTAATGATGTATACCATATCCTTGAATTCCGTCGAGTTGAGACTTTCCATGTTTGTAGGTAGGGTAATAAACTTGCACATTTGCCAGCTAACATGTTTAGGCATTGGAGATTTTTCTACTTGGATCAAAGAAAATCCTTATTTCTTAGAACAAATCATTCTCCATGATGAATTTTTGACTTTTAATTGTGAACAAAAGTCTTTGTCTTCCCATAGGGAAAAAAAAAAGGTGTTGTCTTGATTGTTGATGTGGCTTCCAATCTATATATATAATAATAGGTAAAATTGAGAGAAAATCTAATTAAATTTTAAATTGAAATTCAACTAGAGTCTAATTTTGCACCACATGTCTCATCTAATCTAAGTTTTTAAACTTTTGTGCCAAGTGAGTTAATTCAATGTAAAAATTGGATTTTAATTAGAGTTTAATTTTGCGCCATGTGTTCTAGAGGAAATACTCTTAAAAAAGTGAATTTAAATATATATATATATATATATATTTAGTTCAATTTCAAAATGGGATATCATAAGCATTTATAAGGACAAAATTTATTATTTCTTGTGCCAAAATCTAAAGAAACTCTCTCTCTCTCTCTCTCTCTCTCTCTCACAAAAAGTTTTCCCTCCTTTTTTTCTTTCATTTTTTTTTTTTTTTTTTCCATCCTCTCTAAAATCCACTCTACCAAACACATTCTAAAAGAATCAATTAGAATTAAGGTCAAATACACTATAAGTCCATGAAGTTTGTCTTCTGTGCATACCTTTACCTCAGAAGCACGTAAAATTATAAATCAATCATTAAACATTCATGAAGAAATAAATTCAACTTTGTTACTATGATAGAATTTTTTTTTTTTTTTTGGAGGAAAATGATAGAAAAATTGTGATGGTAAATAATTGAAATGTCATGTTTAGTAGGGAGAGGATTAATTGCTCGAAGCAGATAATATTATAATACATACATTTATATTTTGGAGTTTTTGGTTGACAAGAATCTTGTCCTTGCTCACAAAGTACATAGTCAGAAATAGGGGTGAGCATGGGTCGGGTTAAGGAATTTTTTGACCCAACCCACCATGGTGGGTTATAAAAAATTCAACCCAACCCAACTCATCACATAAGTCCAACCCAACCCACATAGATCGGGTTGAATCGGGTTGAACCCATGGGTTAGACATTTTTTTTTATTACTATTATTATTAAATTGAACAAAAAAAAAAATATATATATATATATATATCACACCTGCCACCTAAATTAATAAACAAAATATACATTAATATATGAACTAATATTCCAACTCAATTATACATTAATATATAAACTAATATACATTAATATTGGCTTTTATATAGGATAGGAGTAAGAGCTAGTTATTTAAAAAAAATTATTAATTATATAATATATTTTAAATATATATTAAATATATGGGTAGGTCAGGTCAGATTTGGTGAGTTTGGAATTTTATGACCCAACCCGACCCGCTATAAAAAAGATAGCAGATAATATTATGTTAACTAACATTTACATAACACAAGATTAAGATATTGCTGCATTCGGGCCTTTGATTGACAAGATCCATGTACCATGTATGCAGCCATAGACTGTGTGCCAACGAATGTACAGACATAGGCGCGGATAGGCCCCTAGAATGTGCACACACGCACACACGAGTCAAACTTGATGGTTTGCTAAAGGCTTGGACAGAATTTAATGAACAGTAAAAGTTTCACAATCAACCCCATGAGATGCCAGATTGAATGATTGCAACTAGCAACCCTTGGCATGTTTTAGAATCATCTATAATGGAACTTTCTGAGCAGATCTTCACCTTAAGAATATGCTTAAATGTTTCAATTCACTAAACAAGCCTTACTATAATAAAAATCTCACTTAGACATGAATACATTCACCCTCTCTTCTCCATTTTGCAGATAATGTCAAAACTATAAATCTTAAATCAGTTGCATAACAGTTGAAATCCAGCACTCTTTAAGAAGCTTATGATGAAAAAGGACCATATGAGAGATAAGGAGGGAGGTACATGAGAAAAGCAAAGCAAGTGATACAATGGAGATCAACTCCGTTACTGTGATAGAAAACTATTTAGATTGATTACATTTGTAAGGAATAACATCCCCAACCATCCTTTTATTTTTATTTTTAATTTCAAACCATCTAGGGTATGTTTAAACAAAAATCGATCAAAGCTAAACAAAAGCTTCACACTAGGTTAATTCTATTGTTCAGAAATTAAGCAGACACTACCACAGTTTCCAAAGCTGACCAACAGGCAACAGGATAAGAACGAAGGAACCAAAACTGAATTAAAATAAAAAAATAAAAAGAATGGAACAGGTAATTCACCATTCTTCATTTGTCCTAAACTGTAATACCCCAAGATGTACAAGCTATATCATAGGGGAAAATAAAATAAAAAGAAAAACTATCTTAGAAGTTTCAATGTTTCAAGCTTCCACACCAGAGGTATTAGACACTTAGCAAAGAATTCTCTTATAACATAGATGAATGGCAAAAAGAAAACTAAAAAACTGGTAGAGAGAGGATTAATTGCTCGAAGCCCACTTGAGAATGCTATAACTGAATCTTGAATTGCTTTGATCCCAATAAAGTCCAATCTCATCACATTTGTTCAGGCCCCTCTTCCACACAAATTCGTTAGTCCATTTTTCAATGAGGACATAACTCCCATTACTTGGCCACTGTTTGAAGATCAACTGATGTTCTTGCTGCTTTCAATGCGCCTTGCATCCCATTGTGGCAAAATTTAGCTTTATTGTTTGGCAAAACATTACATAGTACGCAGAGAGAAGCAATTTGTATTTCAAACAAAATTAGGTTGTACTCAATTCCATTGTATCAAGCAGTAACTAGATGAGTACATAGTAAATATCAGTATGATCAAAGCTATACAAAAGCTCCACATTAGGCTAATTCTATTGTTCTTGAATTAAGACAGTGATCAAAGCTTGTAAGACTGACCAACAAGATAAGAACAATGGAATGGAAACTGATTTTAAAAAGAATGGAGTAGGTAATTCACTGTCCATTTCTCCTATACTGCAATACCCCAAGATGTACAAGCTACTACTCAGATTAGTTTAGAAGTTACAATATTTCAAGCTTCCACTTCCTAGGTATTAGACAATTACCAAAAGAATTCTACTTTAACAATAAAGGAACTGCAAAAGAAAACTAGTAGAGAGAGGATTAATTACTCGAAGCTCGCTTGAGAATGCTAAAACTGAATCTTGAATTGCTTTGATCCCAATAAAGTCCGATCTCATCACCTTTGTTCAGGCCCCTCCTCGTCACAAATCTCTTATTCCATTTTCTAATGAGGACGTAACCCCCACAAAAGTTCTTGAAGATCAAAGGATGTTCGGACTTGGTATCACAATCCCAAACAGCTACTCGTACCCCATTATTAACGCTTTCAATGAGTCTTGCATCCCATTGCGGCAAAATATGCTTCTTAACCAAGTCTTCTGGTAACAAGAGTTGGGAAATGTCACTTGACGCAATCTTCTTCTTGATAACCCAAGGGTCAAAGCCAAGCTTCAAGTCCAATGACACAACGTTAGGCCCTGCTTCTTTTCCAAAAGTCCAGTGAGCCCCAAGTTTCATTCTTTTGATTCCACAAGCTGTACATGAGAGAGAAGATATGGCTAACTTTTCACTTGCTTTCCTCTTATTGGTGATGCAAGAACCATAACCCAGCTTCAATTCTGTTGAAACCTCTTCAGCTTCATGATGGGTTTTGGTTACAAACACGTTTTCTTGACTGACTTGGAGTTGATCAATCTCTGGAATAGGAATAAAATTATAGAAGATAGGTTCTTTCTCTGTACTTTCAGAACCAGAGGAAACAATAATCTCATTAGTTGTGAGATTTTCTTTCTTGGCTTCAAAGATTTCCAATGCAAGTTCTCTGTTCTGGCCATCTTTTCCTTCTTGGTTTTGCTTGGTTTGTAGCATTCTCATATGCTTCATGGCTTCAGTGAACGAAGTGAAGGACATTGGGCTTAAGTGAACCTCCATTACGTTTTGAAAAAACATAACTGAAAGAAAGAATGGGTTACAGAGAGTTTGTGTTTCTTGGAGGCTTGGAACGAAGAGAAATGTGAAATGCTTTGATTTTTTGCCGCCTCTATTCTAGTTCTGTGACACTAGGCTAAATAAAACAGTAAAGCTATCCTAATTCCAAATAAGCGTTCTTCGTATTATCCAGGAATAAGCCAAACAAATAACCAAACACTTACTAACATGACTCAAGTTCATTCTCTCTCTCAAGTTCCCAAATAGTTCTTGAAGAGCAGTAGAGCACGGGCACTGCTGGCTAAATGCATGATGCAATTAGGCAACCACCTAGAGCCCATGAAAAAAACCTCAAATTTTTCTTTTTATTTTTAATACAAGATAGAATTTTTACTTTAGCTTAATCTAAGTGTATATGTGTATGAAGTTCTCTCCTGAAGACTTAAACCACGCCTCTTGCCTCCTACACCCCACAAGCACTTATACTTGTAAAGTGACTATCGCAACAAGTATAATTAAGTCTTAATTATTCACCAATAAATAAAAATTAAAAAAAAAACTGTTTTTTTCATTGAATGTGATTGTTTGTTTGTTTGTTATTTTTTTTATTTTTTTATTTTTAGAGTATAGAACTTATTAATCTCTCACATATAAATGCTGAAAGAACTTATTAATCTTCTATAGTAAATAAATTTATACTAAAATTTTATTTAGAGATATTAAATATATATAATTTTATTAAAATTTTTCAATCATAATTTTTTAGTATTTGGTTGCTTCTCTCAATAAATAGTATTTACTATTTATTTTAGTTGTATAGTCATTGAGTAATACGATTGATTTGTTTCAATTTGTAATCTTGCATCTAAAAAAAATAGATTTTAAATGAAAAAAATACCAAAAGTTAAATAAATCTTTCATTAATATTCAAATATGTCTTATTTAAAGTAGTCGCCTTAGACCCCACAATGCCTTGAGTCAACCTTGAGCATGGGTAATGGAGGTTGGTTCTGTTCTTAAAGAGCACGAGTAGGATCCAATGGCAATGGAAGAGGTTGGCTTTGGCAAAGACACAACTCTCTCCTTCCTCCAAGGGTCAAGCTGAAATAGTGTTTCTAAGACACGATTTGGTATAAAATGAATATTATTTAAATTTTTTTTCCTTAGAGATATCCAAACTGATATGTAAAACTAAAATTTTGTTTTTAGGACATGATTTATATATAACATGAATAAGATTGTATTTATGCCTTAAGGGTGGACAATTGAATATCTTTGTCTTAAAGGTGGATGTCAATATCCAAATTGACATGTAGAATTGAAATCATGTTTTTAAGGTGCAATTTTTACATAACATGAATAAGATTTTTTTTTTTTTTTTTGCTCTAAAGGTGGATGTTTGATGTCCAAACTCATATGTGAACTAAAATAGTATTTCTACGACACAATTTTGGTATAAAATAAATATTATTTTAACTTTTTTCTTAGAGATTTCCAAATCTAGATATGTAGAATTGAAATTGTGTTTTTGAAATATGATTTCTACATAACATGAATAAAATTGTATTTTTATTTTAAACTAGTGCAAGTCCTATGAGATGCAGGATTTTGAGTATAAACTCATAAAACGTATAATTTTATTTTTTTAAAAATAGTTAAATGAATTATTATTACATAATTGAAAATAAAAATCACCTTACATGTTTGTGTGTGTATATGCATGAAAAAAAAAATCTGAATTCAATATTTAGAAATAATCCATAAAACAATTGAAACAAAGTTAAGCTTAAACCTCAATTCAATAATTAAAAACAATTAATCTAAAGATTTCTCCATAATTTCTAAATATCATATATTTTTTAATCTCAAAATATTAAAGTTGATAAGAAATTATTAAGTTAATGTATATATAAAAGGTCATTTTTCAAATATAAATATAAACATTGGGTTGAATGCAATTATGCAAAAAGCTTTTGTAGGGTGGTTCTACTCCTACCAACCCCACTCATATCATGTGTAATTCCAAAATTTTGTATTCCATTGGATCTAAGTATCTAACATTTAAGAAGATCATCAAATGCCAAAAGTTTTGTAGTTCAACTGGTTGGCATATTTAGGTGTTTCCAAAATATTCAAGGTTCAAATTTCATCTCTTCCATTAAGTTAATGATAAAACTATACCACCGCGCACCTTTGATGTGGTGGTCACTCCACAAATATAAGTGTTTGTGAGATGCGGGGGGCAAGGTGCGGGGTTCAAGTCTTTAGGAAGGAGTTTCACACATATATACACTTAGATTAAGTTAGAGTGTAAATTCTATCTTGCATTAAAAAAAATGATAAAACTATTATTAGTAAACGTTTCTTAGGCTTATCTATTTAGCTTTCTTGCCAATTTGATATCAACTTTTTTATTTATTTTCTTAGAAGAATATAACACAACTAAAAAAATATTATCAAATTTAATATAACACAACTAAAAACCTATAAACAATAATTTATAATTTAATATTAAAAATATTATCAAACTTATTCATAATTTAAAATTAAGAAACTAACACAAATCATAAATTAAGATATAAATGTAAAAAAAGAACAAAGAATATACCTGTTTGTTTCCTTTATCACTTTGAGAGATGAAAGTATAAGTATGTAACCAAAACCTAAACCAATTATTGTAGAAAAAAACAAATAAGTACAAAAGTTTAATATTATGAATTGGGTTAATCTACCTATCAATTTTAATGCGGAATTCATGAATTTAAGTAAGTGTGTGAGAAGTTTTTATTATTTTTTTGAAGTCAAAGAAAAATAGCTGAAACAAAATGAAAAAATAATAATAAAGAAAGAATGCATACTTGCGTTGTCATGGGATTTAGGCATTCGCATATTGGAGTAAGCTTCACTACAAAAAAGATATATATATTAATATATAGGTAGAGTTTTATTTGATATAGAATTTAAATCCTATTGAATTTAAATCATTGTGTTTGTTTCTATCCCATAAATCCTATAAAAAAGCAGATCGAATACAAAAAGGTCATACGAATGGGGAAAAAAAAGAAAAGAAACGTTGATATATATATATATATATATTTTAAAGAAGCAGAAACGTTGATACACTTACTACTCAGTAACTTATATGTATATATACGTATACTCCATCAATATATATATAGGTTTTTTTTTTTTTTTTTTGAGAAGCATTATATATAGAATTTTAAGCTGTATAGAAGTTGATTGATACTATATAAAAGAGAAGTTGTTTCCTTAAACTCAAATACTTATTACGTTATTTACAAATTTATTTTTTTATCCTTTTTTTTTTTTTTGGTAAATCGGTTTAAACAAATAACTTGTTATCTTTTGTTCTATTTTTTTAAAATCTACTAGTTTGGGTAGCATGTGCCGCTCCTTGAGTAAAAAATTTAAGATAAAGTTTCTATTTAAAGAAGTATAAAACCATGCACTAAAAAATGCATGTCATGCATTGCTAATATCATTCATATAATGTTGTAAAATTTTAAAGTACTCGCAAGTGTACGAACCGTACCGAAATATAGTTTGACAAGAACGAGGTCGAACCCATAGAGACTTGAATGAACGTAGGAAAATTAATCAGATCTTAACCAAATTAATCCTAATCTAGTTTAATAAAAATTGGTTGTTTGAAATTAAATGTAAGTAAATAATTAAACTAAGCAAAGATATAATATAAAACAGTAAAGAGATGTAAACAATTTAGAGAAAGGAATTAAGGTTTTGGAATCCACCTTGTAAGTCATATCAGCAAATATTTATGATCATTAATTTTTTCCAACAACTGCATGATAATCTAAAAATCAATCTTGCTATTATGGAAAATATTATTATTAAAACTTCTATTTAAATATCTAAAGCACAAACTCTCTTAAAAAAAAAAAAAAATCTAAAGCACACTCTTCTTCGCTTCTTTAGTATAAAATCAAATCATCAATTGTATCAATTGACAAACAAATCACAAGAGATATCTAATTTTATAATCAAAAAATAATAAATCAAGCATTCAATTAATTAAGATAAATCCTAAATAATGAGAAAAACTTGATTAAACTCATATCTAAAATCTTATCTTAGTCAATTGATATGAAGTAAGAACAATTTAAATCATTAAAGAATAACTATTATGGGAAAAATCAAATCACATAAACATATTGATAATCCTTAACAAGGATTCATCCTTAACCTTAGTTATAAATTTAGCTACTCATAGTAATTGAAAGAAAACTCAAAAATAAAATACTAAATATAGATAAATAAAATAAAACTAATTGTCATAGAAGAAAACCAAACAGGTAATTGCGCTCGTTCAGCCCCCAGCTGTCCGTTTAAACAAAATAACCTAGAGGCTTATATATGAAAGTAGTCGCGTTACACTATACTATATTTCTAATACAATCAGAATAAGGAATTCATATTTCCAAGCCACGCACATGCAAGAGACTCCGTGGCCTAGCTTTACACGCTGACTTGTATTTCTTTTGTGATACGGACACCTCATTGCTTGATTGTAAGAGTTTCTTTCCTAGCAAACTTCATCCACGTTGGATTTGCATCCTAGCTTCTTCTTGAATAGACGCCTGGGCTTGGTGTTCGACTTCTTTGGGCTGAATCTTTGCTTCATGGCAAGCTCTCTTCTCTTAAGTTAGCTCTATAATCGGCTTGGCCCACGTAGCATACAACTTGTAACTTATTCAGCCTCTCAACATGAGTAGCCTTTATTTTCCATAAAACAAATATAATATATAATTAGTTACAAAATAATATAAAAGTAATACAAAGAATTTTGATTACATACAAACTTAGCGTAACTGATGATGCAGAAATCGTCAATTAAGTGGACTCGTCTAGATGAGCCGGCAACCTCATCCCTGTACCTGAAAATGTTGCACAAAGCCCACTTTATGTGGTTACTAGTGTAGTGCCTGCTAAAAAGTCTCCGATGATAAAGTTAGCATATAGAAGTTTCAAGAAAGTATTAGAGATCAAAGCTACAGCGTATCTTTGTATTTGAGATTGTGTATACCTTGTTTTGGTTCTGAGGAGTGTTTGTATATGGTTCTACAGCATCTAGTTGTTGTGGCTTTAATGCCTCTTTTGGTAACGCCTTTAGACTCAGTAATGTAAGCTTTGATGGGCCTTCAACGGTCTATACAACTAGTCTCATAACCATCCAAGGTATTGCATACTACATTAAATGGCTTACCTCCATTCGTCCGTGACGTGGAGTGGTGGACGGAGATGTCTAATTAGTTTGTCTGAGCCAAAAGGTTCGTCGGTCCCATTTGTAACTATTTAACATATGAATATCTTTTTTAATATGATAGTTTCTCAAAAGCTATTTGACTAAAAAATTCTAAGAATGATAACAAATATCATCTTTCAACAATAAGCAACTGTGTTTTGCTAAGACATTGTCATAATATTTGAATTTTCGTAATGAATTATATTAAGGAGAAAATTGAAACTCTTCATCAAATATCTACAACTATCTACAATGGGGATCTTTATTCATACTTCCTTATTTATTAACTTACATTTTATGCATGTAATTACAGTGTTTAGCTTATTTAGTTTTTAAGAAACACCATTTTAAGCAAGAATTTTTTTTTTTTTTTAAGAAAAAAGAACAAGATAACAAAAGCCATATGTGTTGTCGAATTATATAAAATTATAAATTTAGAAAATTAAAACCTACTAAATCAATGTTCTCTAGGTAACAAATAGAACACCCTATATAGTAAGGGTAGTTCACGGTAGTTTAGACTATCATATAAAACTAAAAAATGTGAAGGAAAATTTTGGGATATGAAAATTTAGTGGGAGTAGTTTAGACATTGCACACTGGAAATCATAACATTCTGCTAGGGTTTAATTGAAAGAGTAACCATAAAGGGTATTTGCTTGTTTCCAAAATATAAAGAGAGAAATTGCTTGATTTTAAAATTTAGGAGGAAAATTGTGAACTAACCCAAACATAAATAGGGAAAGTGGGTTTTTTGAGTAAAATTGTGTTGGTGCTTAATAAAATAAAACAAAAGGCCAGCCTAAGAAAATTGTGAGTGAAACATGCTTACCAACATTGTCTAAACCAAAAACATTTAGGGACATAACAAAATGTCAATATTTTCAAAATAACTTTAATTTTAGTTGTGGTCAATCTCGGTTTGATAGTGTATTATTTTATTTTTGACATATAAAAAGTAAAAACTTACACCTTAGTAGTTTTGAAAAAATGTGACAACAACAAAATGTCACAACATTTTCACAATACAATTATTTATAGTTGTGGTGGGTCTCAATTGAATAATTTTTTATTTTATTATGACCTATAAAAAACTTACACCTCAGTAGTTGTGAAAATATTGTGACTATAACAAAATCACCAACTACTTTTTTCCTTCATTGTCAAGAAATACAAAGATATAATAAAAATTGAATGCACAACAACGGTGCTTGTGCATATTTGCACAAGAACCATAGCTAAAATGAATTTTGCATAATAAATGCATAAATTGATGTGGGTGACTTTTGGGGTTGGTTGGGTAAAAATTAGCACTTATGCCATTTTGTATTAATTGTCGTGAATGCTTTGAAAAACTTACAATGTGAAAATATCATGACAATAACAAAATGTCACATTTTTACAATTCCTTTATTTTAAGTTGTGGTACGTCTTGATATGGTAATTTTTTATTATATTTTATTTTGATTTATATGCAATTGATACCTTAGTAATTGTAAAAAATATTGTAACAACACTAAAATGTCATAATATTTTCACAAGAGTTTTATTTTTAGTTGTGGTTAGTCTCGGTTTGATAGTTTATTATATTTTATTTTGATCAGTAAAAAACTGATATATCAACGATTGTAAAAATATTATGACAATTTTTTGTGTAGGTATAACAACTCCTAAAAGCAAAATAATCTATCACCACATATAAATATTTTAAAAAATAAAAATGGAAACAAGCTCAAAGCATACTGGCATGAATGGTGATTATTAGACCAAAAAGAAAAAGCCAAGTCACTTGAAATGGTGAGTTTTTGCTCACAAAATTTGGTCTCTCACTAAAACAACAACTTTTGCTTTTTCACAACAAAACCAAAAACCCAAAAAGACCAAAATTGAATAAGCCAAATCCCTGTAGAATAGCCCGTGACACTTTTTATATAGTTAGTAGAAAAAATATAAACAAATATTGTTGCTGCTTTTTATTTTTTTTAATTTATAAAAATTTATGTAATTTGGTGCAGTCACTTAGTGTAAATATGAACAAAAAAATTGCTATCTTTTGTTCTATATATATATATATATATATTTTGTTTTTTTAATTTGAAAAATATAAACAAATAATGATGCTATTTTTTAAAAATCTATAAAAATTTTCTACAATTTGGTGTAGCCGCACAACCACGGTTTTAAAGTCTAACTCGCATTATATAGCACATGATAAGATATGATGTGAATATTGATATCCGAAACACAATTTCGATATAAAATGAATAGAAAATTGCTAAGAATTTTATAGTTTAATTAGTTGGCACATTCTATTATTTAAAAAAAAAAAAGAAAAAGAAAAAAGACAAACAAAATTTAAATCCCTCACTCCCAAATATCAAATGATCAAGATTAAAAATAAAAAAAAATCAAATTAACAAAAAAAATTTGAAGAAAATCCACCACCTCTCACTTTTAAAAAGTTAATTAATAAATTTAAAACTGCGGTCGCGCGAATCCGACTTGACCAAGGTCCCAAGCCACCTCATCACAACTACACTTTGTGGCTAGACCGCTAGAGCTCTCTACTCTACTAATTTAGCAAAGAAAAACAAAAAAAACAAATACGGCGTCGTTTTGTTACCGCCAATCTTCGTCTTCTTTTTCGCTCTCTGCTACTCAGTACTAACTGTAACTCTCTCTCTCTCTAACAATGGATTCGTACGCTCCGTTACTTGAAAGGACCAAGGTGCCCCAACCTTCGCTGCAAAAATTCGCTGTAATCTCAATCTTCTCGAAGCTCCGGTCCGCCCCGAAGCACCTAGACTCCGAATCCGAACCCGGCAGAGACGCCATATCCCAGTGCCTCCACTTGGCTTCTCCGCCCGTCGTCGACCAATCGGTTCGCGAGCTTTGCCGCCTCGTCACCGAAGCCAACTACGGCGTCTCTCGCGCCTTGCTGGAGCTCCAGTCCGCTTTCGAAGGATCCGACCCGAATCTCGTCAACCTCTTCGTCAAAGCAATCGGGTTCCTCGTTCGGTTCGAGTTCCAGAGGAGCAATGGCGCGTGGAGATTCAGTTCCGCTGAGACTCACCCGTTTGTTAAGGTGAGTGAGAGAAATGATACGAGTTTAAGTCCCTGTTTGGTTGCGCAGAATAAAATTCTAATTTCTCATTGCGTTGGATTTGGGACCGTTATTTTTTACTTTATAACAGAAATTCGTGATTATTTGCAAATTGTTGGTCGTTAGGCTCTGTTTGTTTTAGCTTATTTTGTTCAGAGTGATGCTATTTGTCATTGATCACAAAAAGTCATTCAAATATTTATTTGTTGTAATTTTGAAATAGCGCCAACCACATTCATTGTTTGCAACATTTTGTAGTAAAATTGATAGTAATTTTAGCATTTTATTTTGCCAGGTACCATGGTACTTTTACACACCTTATTATTATTTTTTTTTATATATAAAAAAAGGTGAAAATGAACCCTTCCAAACAGAACCTAAAGCTAAAAAACTGCATGTGTATGACTAAACTACACTTTGGGCCTTTTAAGTTTGGGGTTGTTTTCATTTTGGCTATTTATGTTTCTAAATTTTTATTTGGCCATTCATGTTTAAGAGCATTTTCATATTGATCATGCCATCCATTTTTTATAGTAATTTGACTTAAGGCATGTTACCCATAAGTGTCAACTGATTACTTATGGAAATGGACCACAAGACCAAAATGAAAACGAAATCAAATATGAAGGGCCAAAAAGAAAAGCAACCTCAAATTGTAAGGGCCAATAGTATATGGTAGTCGATTGTGTCTTATCCGACTCTTATTTTGTTTATTGTGTAAAAGTATAGTTGTTTCTAGAACTAGAATAAGCTAGAATAAAATGAGGCTTTTAAAAATTGTACCAAGGAATAAGCAAAATAAGCTAATGGAAATGAGCTCATCCAAACGGACCCTTTTAAGTACAAGTTGGATACAGCAAAGCCCAGTCTTAGTTTTTGGAAATTTTGAATATTGGTGATCAGTGTGGCCAAATCATTATTGTAGAATTTGAGGCTTAAAGTAGTTTTTGCTTTTTTTTTTTTTTTTGGTAATGGTTTGCAGGTCCTCTCGTGCCGACCAGAGGTTCAGACTGAGCTTGTGCAGCAAGTGTTATTGTTTATGGTACAGAATAAGCGGTTGGGAATGGTGGAAGTTTGCGAATTCTTGAGACCATTTTTGAATTATTTTATTTTGAGGATACCTGTTTCGGATTCGTCATCGTCTTTGTTTGCAAGGCATATAATATCATCAATGGCATCTCTTTGTTGCTCGTTCCCTCTAGAAGCAATGCCAGTTTTTAAGTTGCTCATGGAATGCATCAAATTTCTTCCGTGCAAAAATTCTGAAGTAAGTATGCATGTTAGTGAAAGTATTGTCTGTACTGGCTTCATTTGATTCTGTTGAGTTGATTAGTTTAAGTAGGGAGTCTATTGTTTCCCATGTAGCTTTCTGCTAATTATGTTCTTATTTTGTGATAATTTGCAGGACTTTAGGAATTTTATGTACTTTGTGGAGTGTGTGGTGGATGCGTATATTGTAGTATTGAGAAATTTGTCTGGAAGGAAATTGGTATGCTCTTATAGCTTTACTTCAGTGCACCCTTGGACTTTTAAAAGATTTCTTCTTGTTTGTTCTGTCTTCAATCTGCTATAATGGGAATGTCTACTTATATTGAGTTTATAGTTGGGCAGTTTGTTCCGTACTACCTTGTTTGTGGGTTAACTTCTGGTTATTAATATTTTCCCTTCTTTTTCTCTCTGTCCATGTTAGCGGTTGATTGCTGAAGCTCAACTATGTGGTGTCAAACTGTTAGAGACTATTCTTTCTTTATGTACGTGTCATCGCAGGCATTCTGGTGGGAATGAGCTCATAGTGGAACTGGCAAAGCGGTTATTGTTTGTCCAAAAAGATCTTGGGTTGCAATATGTACCTGAATTATCATCTGTTGTGCTATCCATGTTTGTTATCCTCACAGAGTCAGAGCTTGAACATGAACAACTTTCTATATTGAAAATTTTCCATTTCCTCTTAAAGTGGAAATGTGAAAATGGTACGTTAACTTGATGAGTTTATAGATATTCTGTCAATCAAAATACACATTGTTAGAACTGTAATATCTGTATTTTAAGTTTATAGGTTTCTGTCAATGTGAATCCATGACACTCATTGACAATATCCATACACTTATAGAGGGCGTTACATTTGCTCAATCTTTTTTATGCCTTGGGCACCTGGGAATCCATTTGGTTTCCGTTCTATTATAGTCTATTGCATTGTTCCTATCATCTGCTAATGATTATGAACTTTCCCCTATAATTTATGTTTTTCTTTATAATGAATGTAGTGAATGATCCCATTTAATCAATTTATATTTTTTAATAAGCAGTGATCTCACTGTACATATTGCTTGATCTGTTCTGATTGTGTTTCTCTGTTTATTTGGATGAGTAACTAATTCTCTAATTCATCCTTTTTTTTTTTTTTTTTTTTTTTGCTTTTATATTATTTGCCTTTGCAGAATATGATAGTGGCAAAGCTGCCTGTGGTCCGAGTGAAGAGCTTTTATTCATATTTCCTGTCATCAGCCTTTTGTCTTCTCCTTCTAAATGTGTCAAAGGAGCAGCAACTGATATGCTTGTCACATTAGAAAAGCTCTTAGTGAAAATGTTGGTAGCACCAGTGAATGAACTAGCAATGAAAGGGGGATTAAATGAGCTAGCTATGAAAGGGGGATTTCCATATCTCAGCACACCTGGATCTATTGCTTTTAGACTGTTGCAGCATTTATGGTTTCAGGTTTCTTTTTGTATCTTATATCTGGATTGTTTATTTCTTTGAAATGTTATTTGATTTTTATATTTGTTTTAGTGCTAAGTAGATGTTGAAAAGAGTGCTTAAGGGCTTTAAAGTGGCTTCTGTTTTAAATTCATGATATTCATTCGGAATGAATTTTATATAACTCCTTCTCATAACAAGAGGAAGCCTAACAATCAGTATTAGAAAGATAATAATATAGATATGCAAGTCTTGCCAGCTATATAAAATTTCTTTTTGTTTTTGTTTTTTCAGGATCAGTTTTCATTATCTGGTTTCTTCTTTTTAAATTTTGCTTCTAGTTGTAAAGCTGATGGCAAAGAAATGCTTAACTTACCAAAATCTTGGGCTTCTCAACTAAGGGAATACTCTTTATGGATTGTTGACAGACGAAAATCGTCCCTGCCTCTCTCTCAATCTCAAGAATTATTTGTAACTGGTAATTGGTTGTGTTCCTTAGCATGCAATAACTGGGATTGGTTTGGTTTGGTATAATTTTTTAAAGCTTATGGCTAGTTTGGATGGAGGGGGAGTAGAGTAAAGTTAGCTTAAAATTGCCAGAAATTGTGAATTTCTAGCCAACTCTACTCTACTCCCCCCCCCATCCAAACCGGCCAAAGGTTCATTTGCATCAAATTTAGATTGCCCCACTATTGTACCTTGTAGAAATGCCCATGTTGCTCAGTGCTGTTGCTGGTGTTTTGGTGATGCATCAGTCACTGGGGAATGCTGCTCTAGATTCTTTGGCTGCTATTGGTGTTATGGATCCTAGAATGGGAGTTCCTTTATTGCTAGCAGTTCTATTTTACAGTAACATATTCACTATGAATGATACTATAAGCCATAATATGTTGGTAAGCTCTCCTTTTATATGCTGGTTTGTTTCACTTGGCTCTGTTATCCATCAGTATATCTTGATATTCCTCTTTCCCAACCGTTCTTGCAGTTAAAAGTTTTGGGAGTGCTTCCATCACTTGCTTCACATTCCTTGATGATTCCACTCATAGTCCAAACTATCCTGCCTATGCTTCACAAGGATGCCAAACCGTACGTCCTCTGAACAAAATATCCTTGAAGTCTTTCATTTTATTCTCTTGTAATTACTTTAGTGGCCTTACCTTATAATTGCATGTTTTGTGGCAATTATTGCTATGTCATGGAGGGGGTTCATGCAACCCCCCGTATGAGATGTTTATAATTACTTATAAATTCTTCTGAATTTTTTCCCCCTACAAATTTCATTATTAAGGAAGGCCATAACTTGAAGAGTGAATGGGATCATTCTTCATGTCTTTTGTTTTGTTTTTTTGTTGTTTTTTTATTTATTTATATTTTTTTACAGTATCCCAAAGTTTTCTTTTCTGGGCATACATACCTTCTTTGTATGAATGACTGTTGTGGTGAATGATACAATCTTGAATGCATAACCAGGTTTGTTGTCCTACACACGGGTGCACTGGACACACATACATGCTTGATTGTCCTATGATTTGGCAAAGTAATCTGACATTACTATTATACCACCAGAAACACTTGTACGAGAATGAAAAACACATAAATCTCATATGATAGGATATGGGTTTGTCATTTAGGGAACCATGGGTTGCTTTGTCTTTTCCATTCTATATATATACCAGAATTGTACTCAATATACCCAATATATGGAGTTTTGATCAATATCTACTTCTATATCAAATTGTGAGGTTTAAGCTGGCTTGTGTAGCTCTGTTGGGGCTGGCTTGTGTGGCTCGGTAGGGGCTTCTTGTTTCCTTTTTGGATGTGTGGCTGTCTGACAATTTCTTGTTTCATGGCATCATTGTCTGTAGTGGTTCATTTCACCTGATCTGTTCATCAACATTATGTGTTGAACTGCTGATTATATTAAATTCACATGGGGCTTACCTAGGGACTTTAGGTTTCACTCATGTTGTTTGTTATCATTTGAATGTAACATGTACAATTAACAGTTTGCTTACATTTTTTTAAGCCTGTTTCAATGTTTTTTATTTTATACACAGAACATTATATGCTACAGCCACTCGTTTGCTTTGTCAAACCTGGGAGGTCAATGACCGTGCCTTTGGGAGTTTGCAAGTAAGATTTTTCTCGTGCTTCTTCTTTGTTGCCTGATGGCATATTGTCTTTTTCTCTTTTAAAAGAAAAATTCAGGGCAGTTAAACTAAGTATGGAACAAAATGCATATAATATGGCGATTGCAGACAGGCCAATCCCCTGAGCACTACCTCTTATGCTGTGTCCTTGACATTTTCGTAGTTATTATTGCTAATTTGTTCTCTTTTAATTCTCCATTGTTTCATCTCCACATTTAGGGTGTACTACTCCCGAAAGGGTTCACTGAATTCATGTCTGAGAGAAATATTTGCATCAGTATTGCTGCTTCCATTCAGGATGTTTGCAGAAAAAACCCTGATAGGGGTGTGGACCTTATCTTGTCTGTTTCGGTATGGGTTTTAAAAGCTGTTTTGTCTTTACTTTGTCCTATGCATGCAGTTCTAAATTTAATTCTTAATCTTTGGATCGACAGGCTTGCATTGAGAGCCGAGATCCTGTAATTCAAGCTATTGGTTTTCAAAGTCTTGCCCATCTTTGTGAAGCTGATGTAATCGGTAATCTTAATTGTGTTTAAACTTAAAATATTTTTACTATTTCCCATTTATTCCTTAAGAAGCTTAAACTTAAAATTGTGGTTTCTTCATATTTCTGAATGTCTGAAAACTTTATCATATCTTCAGCAACCTTCAGCAACTATGGAGAACATTATAAATAGTGAGATCTCTCTAAGTTGATCTTTCTAATGTTTACTGTGACTGGTCCAGATATACTAATAAATTATGATTTTTTGTGTTATAAAAAATTGATCTGACATAGAATAGCTACTTGGTTTTTAATTTGAAAATTTTCATGTAAACTATATGGGTGTTAGAGTTTCTCTTAATTTTTCTTAAGGAAACAAAATCATTAAGGCAGTTCACACGTCATGGTTGTCTCAACTCTAAGCTTGACCCTATGGAAAAAAAAAAAAGGTGCCGGGGTCCTATAATCCTTGATTGCCCGATTTACTTGGCATCAAGCAGGCACTCTCCTGAGTGCTCTAGCGCAAGCTAATTTTGGTTCATCTACTACTACCAGTTGGTTGGAGTGTTGTTTTCACTGCACAGATTGCTTATGTGGAATCCTAAAGAGAATCATTTATAAATCAAACATTATAAACAAATTGCCGTGGTTGTCCATCCATAATTATCAATATTATGGTCAAATTTTCTTTTCTTAAGGGTTTCTAAATCTGTTTGGAAGAGGGTGCCTGCCAATGTTAACTTGTGTAGCTTGCCCAAATGCTTGCTCCAGAATATGTGAAACTGTGCATCACATGCATGCATGTGTTGTTGGACATAAGGTGTTCTACAATTGCATAATTGACGTTGTGGCACCTTTACATGAAGTGTAGAAGCACTTCAAGTGCAAGCCTGGTTTGATATAGCTTGAGGCCTAGATGACAATTTTAACTGGGACCCTCCTCCACCCCCCAAAAAAAAATCCATATATATGTATATATGTGTGTGTAGTTTAAAACTCATTTTTCTTGTTTTTTGAGATGCAAAATTACTTAAGTTTTGCATTTAGGTTTATCTACTTTTCAATTAATAATATGACTAGTCCACTTAACGCTCTCGTGACATAATTGATAATAAGCAGGATATATTATTTTTTATAATTTTAATTTTGAGAAACTTCTTTTTGCAATAACCTCTGTAACAAGATTGTTAGTAAAAATTTGTAAGAGATACATATATTTAGAAAAGAAGAAAATAATTTAGTTTTTTTATATAATTAATATTTGTTGCATTATGTTTTGAACATTATTCTGATTATTTTCCTTGTTATCTTTCCTTTTTTTTTTTTTTTTCCGTTTTTTTTCTAAGTCTTTATTTTATTTTTCTGATAGGTAAAAGAGATAGGGCTGTTGCGAGAATTGAACTCGCGACATTAAACAATAATAATAAGGATCCGTTTGAGAACAACTTATTTAGTTAAAATAAAAAACTTTTTGCTAAAAATACTGTTGATAAAGTTAAAAGTTAGCTGAAATAATACGGTGAAACTTATGAATAGTACCAAAAAGTGCAATGGGATCCATGAATAGTAACAAAAATAAGCTAAATAGTAAAAGAAGCTACCCAAAATAAGCTTATCCCAAACGCAACCTAAATATCTCTTTTTTTTCCTAAGTCTTTTTAATGAATTTCTTGTTGAATTATGCGATTTCAGATAAATTTTCTGCGATTTCATATAAATTTTCTATTTTTTCCCTAGTAATATCTTTTTCAAGGGATTCAGTTAATTTTTCTATATTTTTGTCATTTTTTCTTAAATTTTTCATATCAATATTGATATTTTAAGCATTATTATTATTATTATTATTATTATTATTATTATTATTATTATTATTATTGTTATTGTTAAAAAATTTCAAATAAAAAGAAACACTATCTACAATATAAAACTATAATATGACAAGAATAAACTAAATTTTAAAGTGTAGAACAATAGAATCTAATTTATCAAAGAATATCCCAACATTGTCAACCTGCCTGAACAAATTCGGATTTAACATATATCTGTACGAATTAATATGGGCAAGACCTAGGATAATTTATATGAAAACCAAATATTATGGTTCAATGTAAAATTCAACAAAAAAGATAAAGAAAATTTATTTAATTGTAGCAAAGAGTTTTAATTTATTTTGGGGGGTTAAGGTGAATCATTTGTTCTAATTTTGATGAATGAAAGCTAAAATCTAATTTCTGATTTTGATTTTGGTGATAAGAGCAAAAAGATTGTTTGGTGTCTGGCCATATGGGTGATTGGGTGCCTAAAGTTGATAATCTACTGTGTACTGGGTGGGATACTTGGTTACAAAAATTGAAACCTCAAGTTGTTATGGAAAATTGATCATCAATGATGATTTGGCACAAACATTTTATAGCTTCAATTCAGCTGGAATTCTATCGGCATGCAATTTTGGGCCCCATATTGGAGTGGGGAAGAGAGCACACAACCCATCTAGGTTTTTTTTTTTAAATTATTTTTTCAAGTAAAACTAATTATTAACCTAACTTTTGGGGGTCTTTTAATAATAGGGGACCCTAGGCAACAGCCTAAGAGCCAGCCTAAGAAATCTGTGCGACCTGAAGTGATACTTCAAAAAAAAAAAAAAGTCAAGTTATTTGGGAAAGACAGTATCATTGTTTAAGGATATGTGGACTTTTCTCAATGCTAATGTTGTAATTGATTCTAAGAAATTTATATTCTAATATTGTCTGTCACTCATGAATTTTTACTAGCTCATTTTGCATATTTGAAGCATTTTGAAAGTATATTCAATAAAATTGTTTCTGTCCAGATTTTTATACAGCCTGGGATGTCATTGCAAAGCATGTGTTGGATTACTCTGCTGACCCAATTCTTGCACACAGGTAAGTATTTCTGAGTATGATCCTCTATTTTGGATTATTTATCTGTTCAACTGGCACTGATACCTTATTAATGCTGGAAAAAATTTCTAGAAAGTTGGGTCAGGTTGGATTCAATTTATTGTGGAATCCCTTGCCATCACAACCTATGGGAACTAACAACTATTATTAATAGTAGGTGACGTCTTCCTGGAAAAATAAAATAAATTAGAAGAAAATAGCTTGGGTCATGGAGTGATTTGATAACATGCTGAATGTTGCTGGAAATCCTCCATGTAATTTTAGGGACGTGTCTCCTTACACCTCTGCTCACTGGAATTATTAAAGTTGATTACTTTTAGCCTTTCTGTTGTTCAGTTATCTGTGGCTTTCTGCAACATTCTTTTTGGCATTTTTATTTAACATGAGAGTTGCTTCTTCAATACAGCATTTGTTCAATTGTTCTGATATGTCATATCAAATTTTGTTTTCACGTCTTTCAATCCAGGGATACTTAAGTGCCTCTTAATTTTTGCTTCTTGGCAGCATTTGCCTTCTTCTAAGGTGGGGTGCAATGGACGCCGAAGCATACCCAGAAGCTTCAGAGAATGTTTTGCAGATTTTGTGGGGAATTGTTACCTCTGTCCACCCTAGTCATGGGTTACAATGGGCAATGGCAAGGACTTCTGCTTTTGAGGCATTGACCCAATATGAGGTAACATCTAAAAATGGTGCAGTAATCTTCCCCCCATTTTCATTACTTTATGCGTCTAATTGGTGGACTATAATAAATCCTGCATTATTATTATTTTTTTGGCTGGTGACATTGTCTGATTTCTTGCCATTTAATTACTTTCTTTTTGATGTAGTTGTCTTAATTATTCTTTTAAATAATATTTGCCCAGGTATCACATATTGAAAAGAATACTCCAGATTTCAAGAAAAGGAGCACAGAATTGCTTTTTTCTGAGTCAAACCCTAATGTACTCAAGGCCATGGAAGAATTTCAAGTCAAGATCTTAACATATGAGCACATGTAAAGCATGAATTTGCTTTTAACTTTTTTACTACTTCACATGCTGGAGATACATGATCATAGTTATCAAAACGTGAATTGTATCATGAATTGATTTAGATTTTTCTGTATCTTCTATTGTATCGTATCATCTATTATAAGATACATAAACACCTAATAAAATTTATAAAAAAAAATTATTAATATATGTATATAAAAGGTATTTCATTATAAATTCATAATATATTCAACTAATGATTAATTTAATGATCACTTTATGTAATAAAATTTAACAAAGCTAACTAAATAAATCAAATTAACATATGTTGATAAAATACGCATTCAAATTGATTAAACTCAAAAGTGATTATACATGACAAATGAGCCCAAATAATAATTTCTTTTCATCATATTTATCATCTTGTGAAATCAATTACATCTAAGTCAATATTATCATCATGCTCATTATCTTGCAAAATTATTTATTTATTGACATGTTTTTCATCATCATCAACATTTACTATCTTTTCTAGTTCTTTTATTTTAATAATTTCCTCTATTTCTTCTTGGGAATCTAGCTTCTTAGAATTAAAAAAATAATAACAAAAAAAGAAAATAATTATAGTCATTTAATACCTTATTCATGGTATAGAAAAGAAATTTGCAAATATGAAGGTGAAGTGTTGTGTAGTCCAAATTTTGTAGAAAAAGAGGGGAAAAATATAATAAAAATTCATGGACATGTTCTTTTATTGGGCTCAATTAAGTAACCCAATAATTTTGTGTTAAAAACAAGTTTAACAAGACTCCAATAAAAGAAATTTTTTTAACAAAAAACTCATTTTAAATCCTCATGTCTATGTATTGTATGATACATGGGATTCTAAGATGAGCATCTATGTATTACGATTTATAAGAACTTTTGATACGCCCTTGTGATCTTTTTGTACATGATATGTATATGATACCAATTAGTTTTTGTCAATATGCTTCAGCAATCGGCGAAGACTGGTCAAGGAGAAAAGAGTTGTGGGAAGTAAGATTGAGAAGCTTCTGGATGTATTTCCTCAGGTTGTCTTCTCTTCAGGTATCATGAGCTTAGTGTCCGTATAGTGTTGCTTGTGACCTAAAAAATTGCGAGTTACTTTTTATTCCTGCTTGTTGACTCAAAAAAAAGGTCCGAATGATAATTCTTTCTACCAAATTGTGAGAAACTGTTTAACTACTCCCACCTGTGCGGCATACCAAACCATCCAAATTGTTCTACTTTTATTACAAGTTCTTTTGAAAAATAAGAGAAAGGTATGGGTATAAAGTGACATGTTGCAAAAGATAGTTCTTTAGTAGAGTGATAATGGTGGATTTTATTGACGATAATTAGTCAAAAAAAATTTACTGTATGAATTCCCTTTATTTTCTGTGACAGCATATCCTCCTCTCTCTTTTTCCCCCAGGTTTTTGTTCTGACCTTCTAAGAGTTACATTCGCAGGGGAAAGAAGTAAGGCTAGAGATTTACCTGGTGCAGCTCTTTTATGTCTTTCATTTACTCCTAAAGATGTGAGCAACCAAGGGGCTTCAAGAGTAAGATAATCATAATCGACAAGATCTTCTTTTTACCCCTGTAGGATTTACTCTGACATTATGTAGTGTACAGGGATTACGAGATCCTCATGCTGAATATGAGAATGCAATGGTGGAAATAGCGGCATCTCTCCAGCTCTCAAGAAATATTTTTGTTGCACTTCTTGCACTGCAGTCATGGAAACCCTTCATGCAACGTTGGATAAGAGCTGATATCTTGTATTTTGATGCTAAATCACCAACCATCATCCTGGACAAATCTTCCAAAGCTGCTAATGATATTCTGAAGGTTGTCTATCACCTTTGGCTTTCATAATACTCCTTTCACGCTCTAGTATTTGGCTGCACCAATTTCAAAGAGATTATTTGGTGTTGTAATTCCTTTTTAATTTTCTCATGCAGAGTATGATACGAAGAGCAGAAGAAGCTATCCCTAGATCTTCGGAAAATGTTGCACTAGCCATTGGTGCACTTTGTTTGGTAAGAGTTTTGTGTGATTGTAAAGTTCTCTAGAATTCATAATCTGTGCATATTTTTAGTTAACGGTGAATGGAAAAATACATGAGATCAATGGAACCGTTGTTAGATATTTCTATCTTATTTATAACATCTGGTATTAATATCTTTATTGTGGGAATAAACACTGCCTCATAGGTCTCAATTGTGGTCATTTTTGCAGTATAGATGTGTCAATTGGCATTTCCCACTTTTTCAAAGTATCTTAGCATACCTCTTCCTTACAATTTTAACATTTTTGGAATCAAGTAATTGGCAGGCTAGGCAGAAACCTGCTTCTCCAATTGATCCTCTCAAGGGTCTTCTATGCAGTCAATGATTTTGGAGTGAACTTTCTTTATCAGTAGCATCATTCTGTTAGGAAATTGATTTTCTTGATTTGCATTCTTTGCTCAATAGAATGCTTTGGCTTTGATTGCTTTTGTCAGGTCTTGCCTCCATCTGCCCACACTGTTAAATCAACAGCTTCAAAGTTCCTGCTTAATTGGTTGTTGCAGCATGAACATGAACACCGCCAATGGTCGGCTGCAATTTCCCTTGGATTGATCTCAAGTTGCCTACATGTAACTGATCATAAGCAGAAATATGAGAATATCACGGGACTTGTTGAGGTGGGCACAGTTCTGGTTTTGACTGTTTCGGATTCATTTTATAACTTTTAATTAAATAGTGTCGCATATTTCAAATATTTATATGGCCTCTTAACTCAAATGACACATTCTCCCCTGGTAAGAGTAAGATGGAGGGTGAGGTCATGGGTTCAAGACCCTCCAGGTACCTTGTATAGAGAAAAATAATTTGTCATATTTTTACTTAAGATAAGCAAGTAGTTATGATCTTATGTTACATGTGTTGGACATTTTAGTTAATTTTGGTGTCATTTTTCACTTTGTCTCACCATATGGTTTCAATTAGATGCCTACTTATTTCCTTAAATCCTTAAGGAGGAATTCCCAGATACATTTAATTTATATTTTCTTATGCAATTTACTTAATGTTCCCTCTTCTTAACTTAAACGGTTAAATGTACTCGTATCACTTTAGTGAAGGACCTGCTCTTTTTAATTTTGGGTAAAAACACTATTTTCATCCCTGAAATATAGTTTTATTTCTGTCCTTCAAAATTTATATGTCCCTCACTTCCTTCCACTTTCATTAAGTTTTTTGCCGGTGTGTCTAACGTAATATATGTTTTAAGGACAAAATTTGAACCTAGACTGCAATTCTAGGATGAAAAGAATATAGTTTTAAGGTTTTATTTTTGCCCTTAAATTATGGTCAAGGTTTAGTTTTTCCCTTATGTTAGACATGTCCCTAAATGGCTTCATCTTGTTCTTACAAGAATAGGAGATTTCATGAGAGTTAGAACTCATTGAAGAAGAAGTTGACCTATACACACGCACACACACACACACTGCCTCTTCAACACAGAGAGAGAGAGAGAGAGAGAGAGAGAGAGAAGGGGGGGGGGGGGGGGGAGGGTAAGGTTGCCTACCAATTATCACTCCTAGACCTCACAGAAGTGGGTGCTTTGTATGAAATTTGAACATGGAACACCATTAATTTTGTACCTACTCAATGTGCATTAAAAAAGGTTTCCTGATTTATCTGCTTGCTTTCAGGTTTTATGTGGTAGCAAAAGCACCCTTGTCAAAGGAGCCTGTGGGGTTGGCTTGGGATTTTCATGCCAAGATCTTCTTACCAGGGTTGAAGTTGCTGATAACTCTGACTTGGGCAAAGAAACTAGCAAGATTCAGGAAGAGCACTTGCTTGGAAAGATCGTGAAGGCCTTATCTCTGATGATATGTCAGCTTACTCAATCTTCATCTGATATTGTGGAAAGTCTTTCTGCATTTTTCACGCCAGACACATATGATCTTGATAGTATTAGAACTGCTAACCTGCCATGTGAGAACAGTGATGACTTGGAGGAAGATATCTGGGGTGTTGCAGGACTTGTTCTTGGTTTGGCGAGCTCTGTTGGTGCAATATACCGAGCTGTAGGACATGATGCTGTGCTCAAGATAAAAGGCTTAATCCTATCATGGATTCCACATGTCAATTCGTTAGTTCAAAATTATGGTTCTTGCAGTGAAGGAGCTGAGATTCTTATGTCCGTAGGATCCTGTCTTGCACTTCCCATTGTAGTGACATTCTGCCAGAGAGTAGAATTGATGGATGATAATGAGCTAGATCATCTATTGAATGGCTATATGGAGCTCATTTCTGAATTAGTTTCTGTTAAAAAATCTGGCAGCTTTCATCAGAGTTTGTTAATGGCATCATGCATTGGAGCTGGAAGCCTTCTTGCCTGCATTTTGAATGAAGGGGTGCATTCTATTGAAGTTGAATGTGTAAAAGGTTTACTAGAATTGTTTAGAAAATGTTATTCTGATCCTTACCCTCCTCTCATTCATTTGGGTGGGATGCTTGGGGTTGTTAATGCTATGGGAGCCAGTGCTGGGATTTTGGTTCATATAAATCATCTAACCTCCTCAATACAGACTGGTTATGAGCAAAAGGTACTTTTTTGCTGTTCTTATTAGGTCCTTTTATCTCTGATTTCCTTTTTCCTATTTGCATGTGTATATACAATTAAATATTCTTTGTTTTCTGAACAGGAATCTCACTATCTCAGGGGTCCTCTACTTTCAAATCCAGTTTGTCAGCCAGATTTGATATCATTGATGCAAGATATATTTCTGGTTGCACAGAATTCCGATGAGCATCAGCTGCAACAATATGCAGCATGGGCGGTTTCATTTCTTCGACATCGTATGTGGTCCAAGGAAGTCCTTGACAGTGATGATATAGCTGGTTCAAAATCTGTCTCTCATAGTTTTCCTGATGACAGTGTAATTATGAGGCTTTGTTTGTGGTTAATGCATCTGAGTGTTTCTGAGGTAGGTCTGTTACTATGAGTTCTTTGGTTTCATAATTAATTGATTTTTTTTTTTTGGGCTAACTTGTGTGTCTAGACAACGCATTGATGTTATTCCGTAGCTTATTTCTTTTCTCAGGTACTTTCTCTGAAAATAAGATGCGTTTTGATACAGTATGCTTATCAATAGTGCCATTTTTGTATCATCTTTGTTATGATTATTACTTTTTTTTTTTCTTATTTATCTTGATTCATGTTGATATAATCTCTTTGGTACTTCAGTTGTTGGGTGGTGGACATAAAGTATTTGGTGTATGTTCATGCAAAATCTTTTGGTTCCCCCCTCCCCCCATTGGATGCCAAGCTCATTTATGTTGCATAGTATATTTACTTACATGAAAGAAATGAGTCTTGCGAAAAAGGTTGAGCGATCAAGTATGACATGTTTGTATATATATATATATATATGTAAAATGGTCATCTGCATTAATTAGGTTGAAATCAAAGGGACTACTGATTTCCTTCCCAACAATGTGTTCTACACGGTAGTATGTGTTATAAACCAATCCTTGAGTTTCCCTCTCTCTCTCACACACACACAAACACACACACATGCATTTTTCTGATCAAAATTTCTAATTTCTTTACTTTCTTAACTTCAGAAAGGTATCATTGCACATGTTGGCACGGTAGCCACTGTGTTAAGGTGCCTTTCACGTGCCTCTAGGTTGCCAGTCTTGGATTGGGGTGCAATCATAAGACGCTACATGAGATACGAGGATCAAGTTGCAGAGTTATTCCCACCAGATTCAGCTCTCAAGAAAGGAATCCTCAGGGAGGAATGTGTGCAGTTTTCTATATCTCATGCAAACCAATTTGACCCACTCCTAACTTTCCTTGATGAGCTCTCTGACCTGTCCAGATTTAAGACACTTGAGCTGAATTTACAGACATGTCTGCTCATTCATCTGGCAGACCTGATAAAAGTATTCTCAGGTTCCAGGATTGAGAAACTGCTCAATGACATAACTCACTACTTGTCTTCAGTTACCTCAATATTACGAATTTCATGCTGGAAAGGTCTGTATCAGTGCCTAGATGAAGCTTCTCTCGACTCTGTAGACTACATATACCACATTGAGAAGTGCATGGAGGTGCTATTTTCTTTGTTGCCAATGCAATCTGCCTCTGTCATGGAAGTGGATCAGCTAAGTTTTGTAGAGGAGTGGTCTGAGGCTATTAAATGCTTAGGAAAGGCTCGGCAGGGTTGGTTATTGGATTTTTTGCAGGTATACCTTAAATTCTTGTCCTCATGATTGACACCATTAACTTGTGAATAAATATTCGTTTACATTGAATTTTATCAAGATACGCATATGGCATGAGAACCTTCGACTACACTATATGCTCTATACCTTTAATTGCCTTGTGCACCTCACAGGTTTCACAGGAAGACCTAGTCCATGGAGCTGGTCAGTTTATTGATGTAGTAAAAAAGATTCAAGTGAAAGCCAAGCTAGTCAGGATTGGTTCCCTCCGATTGACTGAGCTGGGAAGACTCAAAGCTTACATACTGAACTCCGAACCACGTGGTTAGTTTCTGTACACAGACGATAAAAAAAGTTTGGGTAGATATGTATGAGTCAGTAAAATTAAATTTTTTTAGAATGATAGTATTTTGCCACAATGCTAACAGAGATTGGCTATAATTTTTAATAATATTTTACGCTACCTATCAAAAAAAAGAAAAAAAAGAATGAGAAGTACTGTGCAGTGCTTTCACTTCAAAGCGTCTAAACCTTCTGACATATAAACTTTTTTATTTGTAGGTGTCTGGGATGTGCTCATTGAAGTTGTAGCAACTCTACAACATGCAGAGGGAAGTGTTAGAAGACAGTGGGTTGTCGATGCATTGGAAATTAGCTGTATATCAAGTTATCCTTCCACGGTAGGGACTAGGCATGAAATTACTTTAATGTTGAATGATTAGTATAAGAATTATATATGGGACCATTATAAAAACAGATATAATCCACCCTTGCACGTTTATGGGAATGGAAGACAAATATCCATGTTATTGCTGACCTATGTTAGTAGAAACGAGGCCGAAAATTTAAAAAAAGAAGAAAAGACTAGAAAAGAAAATCTGTGTGGACGAAGATTCCACATAATTTTGTTGGTAGGGCCTGCTATATAAGAAACCATTTTGTTTGACATTCAGTTGAATGGCAGTGTCACAGTTTACTTAATTTAAATGCTGCTAACATTGACATCTCGGAGCCTGTTTACTTGTCCTATTGTCCTTCCTTTTGCCTTAAAACAGTGTATCTTAAAGTCATTTTGGTGAAAGGCTAGTGTATTTTAGGATTCCTCTCAGCTGGTGAAGTGATTTGCATGTTCTTCTGGACAGTGTAGTAGCTCGCCAGAACTGGGGATTAAATGAAATATTGAAGGGGAGAATTTTTTATTGCCAACTTACATTTCTTTGTGCCCTTTCTTTTTACTGAATCAGGCACTGCAGTTTCTTGGTCTGCTATGCGGTATCAGCTGCAAATATATGCCTCTTCTAATTCTGGACCGTCTTACCGTGTTGAGTGATCTACCAGTTACCTTGACTTCTCTTATGTCAGACCCCAGTTGGGAAGTTGTAGCAGAATCCATTGTTTCTTATCTTTGGGTATCAACGGAACGCATTTACAATTGGGCTACTCAAAACCTAAGCAGCGATGATACACCAGGCATTCAACCTATTGATGAAAGTGAGAATGATATGGTTGCTTTCCTACTGTGTGTGATGCATCGTGCCTGTGTATCTTTGAAAGATCATTTGCCTCTAGAGAAGCAGCTGAAGCTTGCAAACATGGTTGTCAACTAACAAGCACTTGTCTCTGCAATGGCATTCAGAGAAGACAATTTATGGTTTTCTCATGAGATGGTCATTTGAGGCCTGCTAAATTTGCGTGTAAATTCTTTTTAAGTTCCAACATTGTAAATTTCAGATAATGATAATGAAAAATCCTGCATATATTCATAGGACGAACGGACAGCCTTATCTTCCTCCATTCTCTTTTAATAGGTCTGCTTGAGTTTGGAATTGGACCATAATGATCTTTACATTGTAACTTTTCAAAAAATCATGAACAAGTCCTGTTTGGATTCATTGGATGACAAATTAAAACTACATTCATGGCCTCGAAGTAGTAGGTTAGCTTAGGTTCGGTTTGCGCTCAGGAAAAATGAGAAAAAGTGTATTGTTGAATGAGTAATGCTACAAAGTATGGTGTTCAACAATATATAAAACCTAAATTTTAAATTAAAAAAATAATGGGAGAGAGAGTAAAAGTCAATTAGACTTTGACTCTGACATCTCTAGCTCATCAAGATTCAAGACAAACATCCATTACAGAAGACAGACTATTTTGTAAAAGTTCCACTTAGATTTTGTCCCCGAATTATTATTATTTTTCTTAATCAATGAGCATTATTTCCCCATCTTGGGCATGATTATCATGTATCTTGGGCATAAGGATATATTTCAAGTCCTAATCCTAGCCCAGGCCCCGTTCCTCAGTTTCAGGTTTTTCTTTTTGCTATATGGATGATTTGGATAGATAGGAACCAGCTCGTTTTTAGGAATAAAAATCTGAACCCAAACCTGGCTAAAGTAATCTTGGACCGTGCCTTGGATTTTGTTTTTTGCGCTTGCAATCAACCAGCAACCAAAAGGATGATCTTGAAGAGTATAAGGTGGGAGAAACCGAGTGATGGGTGGCTAACTCTTAACATTGATGGCTCGGCAACAGGAAGCTGTGGGTTGGCTGGAGGTGGTGGTTTAATTAGAGATGGTAATGGCACTTGGTTAATAGGATTTGCAAGGAAGATCGGGACTGCTACCAGCTTCTTGGCGGAGCTTTGGGCTCTCCGGGACGGACTTCAACTCTATCTGCAAATTCAAGCCCAAGCTGTTTGCATTGAAGCAGATGCGAAAGCCGTTGTTGATGCATTACACTCACAAAGCTGCACTAACATTGTTATAAACTCTATCATGGAAGATTGCAGACATCTGGTTACTCAAATTCCTCAAACGAGAGTTAGGCACGTGTATAGAGAAGCCAATAGATGTGCAGATTTCTTAGCTAAATTAGGCACAGGCCTTGAGAATGATTTTGTTATTTTTTCTAGTCCACCTGTGGACCTGCTTTCTATTTTGGAGGATGATGTCTTTGGTTTTTCTGTGAACAGACTTTGTCCTGAGAGTTTGGCTGCTATTTAGTTCTTTTTAATACATTCCATTTGAGGAAAATAGTTAACTAACTTTTTTTTTCTAAGTATCTAGTTAGTTGTTTCGGTTTTTAAACTATATTCCTTACTAGCATTTCGAGTTTCTTAGAGTTGATTTTGGCCTATAAATCGAGTCTCAAAGACTCGATTTCCATGGTCTGATCTGGTCTGATCTGACATGTTTTTCCATGTGGAGAGCAGCTGAAAATCGAGTCTTAGAAGCTCGATTTACAATTCAAAAAAATTTGAATACGTTTCCAGTCTCCAAGTCTCTCATATACAAGCCAAAATACCCCCAAAAAAAAAAAAAAAAATACAATCAAATCACAGAGGGAAAGAATCCAGAAAAAGTTCAAGCTCAAATATGTTCATCAGTGAAGAAAAAAAAAAATCTAGAAACAGGCGGCCTGGGCTCGCGAGGCCTGACCGGATCAGATCAGATCAGATCAGAGAGAGAGAAAGACCAGATCAGAGATCAGAGAGAGAGAAAGAGCTCGCGCGAACCCAGGTCGCTGCGACCCAGGTCGCACGCGGCGGCCTGGGTCGCGCACCGCGGCTCCGATCTCAATCTCCTCTCTCTCTGTTTCTGGGTTTTTCTCTCTCTCTCTCTCTCTGTTTCTGGGTTTTTTTCTCTCTCTGGGTTCTTCGCTGATGTTCTTGTTCCACTCCGATTTGTTTTAATTTATAAGGGCTAGAAATCGAGTCTTAGAGACTCGATTTCTATGTTGTCCACGTGGAAAAATATGCCACGTTGGAAGTAAGTAGAGCATAGAAATCGAGTCTTTGATGCTCGATTTATAGGCCAAAATTGAGTCTAAGAAACTCGAGATGTTAGTAAATAATATAGTTTGAAAACTAGAACTACTAACTAAATAGTTAGGAAATTATGGCTAATTACCAATTTCGTCCCATTCCATTTCTACCAAAAAAAAAATAAAAAAGATATATTTCAAGTAGTTTTTGTGGGGACGAGGATTTAGGCTGTGTTTGTTTTGGCTTTAAATCACTTTCAAAAATGCTTTTCCGTAAATGCAGGTGTTTGGGTGCGCAAGGAAAATTGGGTCAAACAGAAAATCATTTCCGTTGACCGTAAAATATGCCTTCTGACCATGTAAAACCATTTCCGTTTGTATTTTACCTTCAAATCAATTCTGCCCCTAGGAAAACAGAAGAGAGAGAGAAACAGCAAGGAAGAGAGACACCAGCACCGGCAAGCTCGCACCAGATCGCACCACCGCCCCAACCCTAGATCACACCACCGCTGAGATTGAGCCACTGAGATCGCACCCCAGATCGCATCGCGAGATCACGCCGCTGAGATCACACTCCAGATTGCATCGCCAAGATCACGCCGCCACTGCCGCCCTCTAGATCGAACTCTCATCGTCTCAATCTCGGTGCTCCACACGCAGACGCCGGTCTGAGGTGCCCCCTCACGCCGGCGAAGCCCATCCCACCTCTACAATACCCGGTCCAAGATCACGCCGAGAATGTCGCCCATGACCCACCTTGGTCCGAGATCACCCCTCAATTTTTTATCACTCTTTCTTCCTCCCTCTCTCAGTTTGACCGAATTGTTTGAGTTTAACAAATGGGTTTGTTTTGTTTTTTGTTTTTTTAAGTTTATATTTGAAATTTTCTATTATAAAATTTGTTTGGATGTTAAGAAAATGGCTGAGAAAATGTGAGAAATTAGTAGAAAAATAGTATTTTCAGAATGTAAATGAACACATGAAAAAAAAATTTAAAACAATTTTCATAATACAGCCAAACACTTGAATATATTTTCCTTTCACGAAAATAGCATTTTCGGAAAATATTTATTTTCTGAAAAATATTTTACAGGAACCAAACACAACCTTAGTGATGGAGTCTGCCTAATATCAATGAAATTGAATTTAGGGTTTTCAAATTAAAAGTCAGTTTTTTTTTCCCCTTAATTAATTAAGAGGGAAGCTTTAGGTGATTGAGTGTTTTTTATTTATTTATTTAAAGAGTTGGCCAGGTGATGGAGTGAATTGGGGATCTAAATATAAGAAACTTTTAGTCCTTATAGACTTCTTGTTGGAGACTAGTAGTTGGTTTTGGGATTTTTTTTTTTTTTTTTTGGATGTGCTTTTGTTTCAATGAAAATACAAAAAGTAATCTCATTCTTAAATCACCTAAACGTGATTTTTTTTTTTTTTTTTGGAGAATCACCTGAACGTAATCATATATCTCCTTTTTTTTCTCCTGAAGTTTAAAAATAGAAAAAGAAAAAAAGGAATTGATTTGTGTCTTACGTGTTATAAAGAAGTCTTTTAAACATATGACTCTACAATGTTTTGAAGTTTGTTATTTTGTCACTTCCTTACCGAATTGGACTCGGACAAGCATGAAGAGTGATTATAAAACAAAGCTTCTAAGCCCTCTTTTGGCCATTCCATCGGTTGATTTCTAATATTCTTAAAAGTTTTCCTCTTCATTTATGTCAGTGAATAGGATCTCTCTCTTTTTCTAAGGTAAAAGAAGGTTGTCAAGGATGGAAAAAGATCAATATTGAAAGACAGTGAAAACCAAATCATGCCAATCTGGTCTGAACTTCCCTCAGAACTCCTTCAACTTGTCTACAAACACTTACACCTTACTGATCAACTTCGATTTGGTTTAGTTTGCAAGTCATGGCTTCTGGTAGCCAACAAAAAACCTTATCCTCCAGCACCCGAGCATCCATGGTTGATGACAAAAAGAGGCAACCAAAAAGAACCATACGAGTTTTTAAGCCTCACAGATAAAAGGGTTTACAAGATGTACAAGTTTCCACAACATGAGTCCATTAAAGGATGCTCTAAAGGCTGGTTGGTCACAACAAAAGACCGCGTGTTGCACCTCTTAAACCCCATATCTAACGTTCAATTTCAACTCCCACATCATTTTCAGTTTACATATGTCCCAGATACTTGCAAAATCAAGAAAGCCATCATGTTGCATGGTCCAGACACTTTTGTTGCAGTGCTTTTTTGCCTGGGAAATTTTGCAATTTACAAAGTAGGAGAGCAGATATGGAGAAATACCTCCACTTCTATAAATTACGACGATATCATATTTTACAAGGGAAAGTTATATGCAACGTATATCGACCACGATAACCAAGCATGCTTCAGTGTTTTTAGTGTATATGATTATGACAGGTTTAGTGTTAGTTTGGTGCCAGAGTCTGATTTTTGTATAGGTTTCGCGAGATTCAGCCTCAGCACATACCTAGATACATCGATATACTTGGTGGAGTCCTGTGGGGATTTATTGATGGTGACTAGTAGACACAGACAAACTGGATTTGATGTTTTCAAGTTAGAAGTGAATGGTAGCCAAGGGCGATACATTAAGATTAAAGATTTGCATGATCAAGTGTTGTTTTTGGGTTATGGTTATTCTTTATCTCTTGCATCACAAAATTCTCCTCCGGGACTAAAAGGGAATCATATATATTGTAGTGGCTCCTTCTTTAGTGATTGCAAAGTTGTCTTTTCACTCAAAGATGGAAGCATTAAATCATTGCCACCTCGAATGGCTAATCTGGAAGATCCAATTTGGTTCACACCTACACTTACTTGAAGAATGTAAAGTTTGCTGGCTAAATCTGAAGCTAGGATTCTTATGCGAATTTTCAATTATTTAATTAGACACTACTTCATTTGTTTAGGGTTTTTTGTAATTTGCATTAAGAACAACAGAATGATTATTAGCTTACTATGGTTTTTGTTTTCTACTCAGTGTATGGCTAATTAATTGGTCACACCCATGATTATATCTATAACGATATATAATATAGTCGTGCTCTATTAGTATTTGGTTGTTTTTTTCATTGTTCATTGATGATGGTTTTTCTTATTAGCCCCAAAACGATGCCGTTTTGGGCCTTTTGGCCTAATTTTTAATTTTTAATATTTATTTTAGTATTTAATTCTTAATAAAAAAAATAAATTACAAATTACACTATTAAAGATGAGAGATTTTGAATTTTACAATCTAACGTTACAAAATTTGAATTTTAATCCTTAGAGTTTGAGGGTGTTTGAATTTTACACTCTAAATTATGAAATTAAAGTGTAAAATTTAAACATTTTTAAATTTTAGTGATGTCAAATCTAAATACTCCTAAAAATTTGAGAGTAAATTCTAAATTCAACAATATTAGAATGTAAATCTAGCAATAAAATCTAAATTTTAAAATTTTAGGCCGTAAAATTTAAATATTTTTAAACTTTATATATACCCAAAAAAATAATAATAATATTAAATAAATAAAAGCCTCACATCAAAATTAGTATTTTTTTTTTTTGGGATAAAACTGAGGTACAATAACTTTAGATGTGGATACTTAAATTTTTCTTTTAAAATTCAGCCCTACTACTTAACTAAAAAAATCACCTAGCCCCTTTTATTTTTTTTTATTTTTTTATTTTTTTTGCCCTCCACTCTCTTCCCCAAATCGATCCACAACGCTCTACTCAGATAAACCCAAAGCCTCACCGAGATGGCTACGCCTTTGACGCTCCGCTACCTTCCTCCTCCCTTTGAGTCCACCCAGATCAATCATCAGGTGATGAGCTTTGCCATTTTCATCTGAGATAGAGAGCCAGAGAGTTCACTGTGTTAATATGAGTGAGAGACAGAGAAAGTGAAATTAAAAAAAAAAGAAGAAGATTTAATTTGGAGTACAGCACCTTCATTCTTTCATGGTTAAACGCTGGTGCATCTTCCATGAATTCCTCTGCCAAACGGTAAAATTTCTTTGTCCAAACCTCACTTCATTCTTTTGCTTGAAAAGGGATTACAAAGAAAAATAAACCCGAAAGAATAAGCTTCAGAATTTCCAAAGAATGCTTTTTTCGATATTTATAGCTTACTGTGTCTGTTAGTGATGCCTCGAACTTCAATATATTCCATTAACCAAATCCTCATTTTATCGCACAAAAACTCTGCCTTTCATTCAAAACTATTCCTCAACCTTAATAATTTCATACCCATTTCAGCTTTCTCTTCTTCATCACTACAGACCATACAGGATTCAGAATCCAAATCCATCTCAAACCCACTTTACCATTTGCTCCCACAAACCCAAAACCCCAACAACATTGTCAATCTCATTTGTTCAAACCTTAAACAAAATACCCATTTACCTCTTTTTCAAAATGAGCTTAAAGGGCTTCATCCTCATCTGGGTTCTCATGAAATTTCAAGAGTTCTGTTGAGGTTTCAATCTAATTCCTCATCAGCTCTCACTTTCTTCAATTGGGTCAAGAATGATTTAAGTCTCAGACCCACTATCCAGAATTATTGTATTATTGTTCATATTCTGACTTGGTCTAGAAAATTTTCTCAAGCCATGAACTTCTTGTGTGAATTGATAGAAATGGTTAAGGTCGTTTCACCAGATGATGGTGATGTTTTTGGAAGTTTGGTTTTGTGCGGTGAAGATTGTAATTGGGATCCAGTTGTCTTTGATATGCTTATTAAGGCTTATGTGAAAGCCAACATGATTGAACAAGGGTTTGGGACTTTTAGGAGGTCTGTGGAAGTTGGTTTTGTTCCTAGTGTAGTTGCTTGTAATTGTCTTTTGAATGGGTTGGTGAAGCTGAGATGTGTTGATCGGTGTTGGGAGGTATATGAAGAAATGGGGAGAATTGGGATACACCCGAATGCTTATACGTTTAATATGTTGATTAATGTTTTATGCAAGGATCAAGATGTGGATAAGGTGAATGAATTCATAGAGAAGATGGAAGAGGAAGGGTTTGATCCAGATGTGGTGACGTACAATACATTGATTAATAGTTATTGTAGGAAAGGAAGGTTGGGGGATGCATTTTATTTGTATAAGATTATGTATAGGAGGGGTGCATTGCCGGATTTGTTTTCGTATACTGCCTTGATGAATGGTCTTTGTAAAGAAGGGAAGGTTAGGGAGGCTCATCAGCTTTTTCATCGAATGGTTCACAGAGGGTTAAGTCCAGACACTATATCTTATAATACTCTTATTTGTGGTTATTGCAAGGAGGGAAAGATGAAAGAGTCAAGGTCATTGTTGTATGAGATGATAGGAAATGGGGTTCACCCGGATAGTTTCACTTGTCGAGTTGTTGTGGAAGGATATGGAAATGAGAGTAAGTTGCTTTCAGCTTTGAATTTGCTGTCAGAGCTTGAGAGATTTGAAATTCCTATTTCTCCTGACATTTATGAATATCTAGTGGTCAAACTGTGTGAAGAGAATCGGCCATTTGCCGCTAAAAGTCTTCTGGAAAGAATCTCTCAGTATGGTTATGCGCCTGATATTGATGTCTATAATGAGCTGATTCTATCCCTTTGCAAATGTAATTATGTGGCAGAGGCATTAGCTTTGAAAGCTGAGATGGTGAATAAAAATATAAAACCCAATCTTGTTACATATAGAGCTCTTATAGACTGCTTGTGTAAAATAAACAAAAGCATGGAGGGTGAATATGTAATGAAAGAAATGGTTAAATTTGGTGTGCCACCTGATACAGCAATATGCAAGGCATTAATAAATGGATACTGCAAGGAAATGGATATCAATAGAGCAGAATCATTATTGGGCTTCTTTGCCAGGGAATTTCAAATTTTCGATACCGAAAGTTACAATGCACTTATGAAAGTCCTCTCTGAGAATGCTGATGTGGCTACTTTGATGGAACTTCAGGATAGGATGCAAAAAGTAGGATTTGCACCAAATAACCTAACATGCAAGTTTGTCATTGATGGATTATGGAAAGCTACGACACTGGACAAGAACAAGCTTAATCTGGAATGCATGTAGGAATTGGAATTACAGGGGAAAATGCCTTGTGTTCCCTAACTAGATGATCTGGGATTTTGTTCCATATAAATCGTCTAACCTCCACAATGTAGACTGGTTATGAGCAAAAGGTACTTTGCTGTTTTTACTGGATTTTTTTCTCTGATTTCCTTAATCCTATTTGGTTATGCATACAAACAAATTTTATTTGTTTGCTGAACAGGAACCTTGCTATATCAGAGGTCCGCTAGTTTCAAAGCCCTGTTTGTCAGCCAAATTTTACATCATTGGTGCAAGAAATATTTCAGGTTGTACAGAATTCTGATGACCATCAGCATTTCTCTCTCTGTGGTTGAAATCTAAGAATGGACTTCTGATTCCTTCTGAACGTTGTGTTCTACATGGTGGTATGTGATGGAAGCATGTCTTTGCATTTCTCTCTCACACACGCACATAATTATGTTCTGTCAAAAGACTCTTCTGACAAACTCGACCTGGTTCTCATTCCAAGAGGAAGGATGTACAAGCACATTGAGTTATCATGTTGCAAATATGAAGCTTTTAAAGTGTTGGCTAAGAACTATTTGGAAATTTGCACCCACTTTTTGAAAAGACAGCCACTTGTTGGAAGAGGTGAATATGACTCCTGCAGATGCTGCTGAAAAGTTTGATGCCAAAAGACTGGATGGTGGCGCTGTGAAGCCTGATTTGAGCTCTAGATGGTGTTAGGGAAAAAGAAGAAGAACAAGGCAAACAAGGAAGAACACAAGATGAAGAGAGTAGAGAATCTTTCTCCAATTGTGATGATGATGAAGATATCAAAAGCGATGATGATAGCTCAAAGGATCGAGATGATGATGAAGAAGAAATCAAAAGCGATGATGATAGCTCAAAGGATAAAGATAAGAGAAATATCTCAGTTAGAATTTATTAGTTCTGATTTCATGGTTGTCCATGGAAATGGTTTTGTTATTTGTGTGTGTTTCTTTTTCATTTATTTTTCTGGTCAAGTGTTTTAGTGGTATCTGGTGTCTTACCTTAATTCTAAGGAATTGCTTCTACTTGCCATTCCTATAAATCCAGAATAAATGATTTTAATTTCTATTTTAGCTTATCTGTGTCCTTATCATGATCACTATCCAATTCACAAAACATATTCAGGATTCAGAATCACTAACTTATTAAACAAATTTGGAGATCAAGATGCAAATTTGTTAAAGCAGTTACATGCAAGATTTATATCTTAAAGATGGAGTCTGACCTTAGGTTGTGATCAATTACCAATTGTTCTAAAAACTCTAAATATTAAGAAATGATGAATTTAATCATATAAATTAACACTCATTTCACGTGTGTGCCCAAATTGCCCTTATCAAGTGAAGCTTAACTCATGCAAAAAATTTAAAAGGGAGGTATGGTAAATGGTGGAGACAAGACCTAGGTCATTTGCTTTGATACTATAATAAATTACTGGCTGTCTTAAAGTGTAAATCGTTAAGAAATTGTGAATTTAAAACATATTAATCTAACACGTTGCACCAGCTAGCAGCTAATATTTGCTTTAATACTATGATAAATTACTAGTTGTCTCAAGGTGTAAATCGTTAAGAAATTGTGAATTTAAAACATATTAATCTAACACATTGCACCAGCTAGCAGCTAGTATTAAGTGTATTGCTGAAAATTGACAAATATAGGTGGCCAAAGGCCAATGGAGACCACAAACTTGTGCATTCATAGTGGCAGAAACACTGATAGCTAAGAAACTTGTACTAGTTCACATTACATTCAACTCTATTTGTTTTCTTTCGAATTCAATATTTTGAGAACGGAATAATATCTAGCATCGTTTGACACTTTGACTTACTGTATATGTTAGAACAGGAATTATCAGTTCTTTAACGTTGCATAATTAAAAGTTAACTTGAACCTAAACTATACAAACAAAATGAAGAAATTCATCAAATTAGCAAGTGTATAAATTTTCCTGTGTTATCTTGATTGATAAACTTATTGAAAATCCATCTCAGCCTTTTTTTTTCTTTTCCTTTTTTTTTTCACAACAAAAGTAGTACTTTTGTTTGACATTAACGAATTCGAGTAGTTTCAGTGAAGGGATTATAAAAGCAGTCCAAAATTGAAAAACAGACACGTGGGATTGGATTGAGATATGCTACAAGTCGTTTAGAGTACTGCAATTATTGGGGAAATGTAGATGCCCTATCATTGTTTCCGGAATTGTGGCAGAGTAGTGCAAATTTGCAATCACTCTTCATTCTTTTTTGAGGTGATTATACTTTCGGTTCTTGAATTTTTATATAAGTTTGGTTTTGGTTCTAAAGATATGAAAAAGTTAAGATTTAATTCCTGCAATTTCAAAAAGGGAATAGTCTATGGAGTAAATTGGATTTTTTTTTTTTCTCTTAAAAATGTGGATGCTTTGATTTTAGTTCTTTAATTAAGGTTAGGGTGATTGTGGTCCCTTACATATGTAATTGGTTTGATTTGGTCTCCTGAAAAATAGGGTGCCTTAGGTTGATCATGTAAAGTTGTAAACCCAAAAATAGATGCATTGATTAGCTTGTTCCGTTTTTGAAATTTCATGGACCAAATAGCAGATGATGATATTTTTTAAATTTGAGAACCAAAATCAAACCTATACCAAATTTTAGGAACAAAAAGTCTAATTCACTCTTTTTTTCAGTTAATAAATAATTACATATGCATTATGTAGATCTTAAATTTACACTTTATCTTGCTCTTATAAAGGAAGTTCTTGAATTTACACTCACTACAAAACATGCGGGTCTTAGGCCGTGTTTTTTTAAGCCACGTTTGAAAAAACACGGCTACAGACGGGCTAAAGCCGCGTTTTTTAAAAATGCGGCTTAAAGAAACAACAGAGGCCGTGTTTTAAACATGCAGCCATAGAACACGTCTAAAGGCTTGTGGTTTAGTTTCCTAATGTTTTTAATGAAGACATTCAGTGGGGATTTTAATTATCAAATTATAAAAATAAAAATAAAAATTTGAATTTGCACTCCACCTTTCCTTTACTAGTGAAGGTGTCATCCTAATTAGAGTCCATTGGAAAAAATTTATTCATTCTAAAAAACATCAGGATTTTTTTTATTCAAGTTTAAATAATCTAGGATAGTACTATGTAATAATGTATATTGATTGATCTTTCAATTAGTAGTTTTATGCAAATATAATCTGAATATTATACATATTAGCTCTAATATATTAAAGAAAATGTTAAGTGGTGTTGGGACTAGGTGGTTCTGAAAAGATAGATATCTACCGAAGGTCAAGAATTGGAATAAATTACTCTTTACTGCCCTAAATTATAAACCGAAAAACATTTTGCTCTCTAAACTTTTCGAATGCATGTTTTGCACCCTAAATTATGATTCTTATTACACTTTATACCCTGACATCAAGTTTTCTGTTAACTTGGATAGAAAAATATGGCACCACGTAAAAAGACTTAATTTCCCTCTTCTCAATTCTTTAAAAATAAAAGATAAATTACATTTTACCACACTAAACTATACTCTTAATTACACTTTACACTTTAAACTTTAAATTTATGTTTAAGTTAATTGCAAATTTAATGTCAGGGTGCAAAGTGTAACAAGAGTCATAACTTAAGGTGCAAAACATGCATTTGAAAATTTTAGGGTGCAAAGTGTAATTTGGGGTGGTAAAATGTAATTTCTCCCAAAAATCAAGATGATGATTTTAATTAGCATTACTAGCCTAGATTAATGCTTTGGTGTAAAAGAAATAAATGTATAAACATATGTATATGCATATGTTAAGAGACCCAATATGAATCTTGTCATGTTGTGATTATTAATATTAATATTATTATTATTATTATTATAAACATAATTGTGGTTGATATAGAAAGAGAGACTTTGATTCTAAACTGCTTACAAAGCTATCAAGGGGACTAAATAGAGAGAACGTTGGAATTAAAATGAATTCTTAAATTCGTAAATCAAATAGAGGGAAAGTTGGATTTAAAACGCAATCTATCCAATCCTTGATAAATCCAAATCTATTTATGACTTTGAAAATGAAGAGTCACTCCATGTCATTATTTAAGATAATAAATCAATATTTTCATCTTATTTTCCTCATTTCACAAGTTATCTCCTGAGTAATAATAGTTGCAATGGGTTTGTATCTAATTACTTCCTTTTTGGGTAGGAATTTTTGGGGGGTTTCATTAAAGGGATTTAGGAATTAAGTAGGAAAGTAGGTAAGTAACACTAAATTCACCTAAGGAGGATTGCTACATGATACCTTTTTACCATGATAGATAGCATGCAAATTTAATTTTGGGACACATGACGCAAAGTGCTAGGGCTGTTTGATTCATTTTGTCTGTGCAAGATTTAGTAAGTATATTTCTATAAGTTTTCATTTTCATGTAATATATATATATATATATATATTACTTTCATATTAGAATGTAACTAGGAAATAAAGTCTTGCACATTTCCTTTTATAGGTAGTACTTAGGACCAAAACAAAAAAAAAAACCTTATTAATATGTAGTCATCATATATCAATAAAATCAAGTCCCCATCAAAAATAAATAAATAAATAAATAAAATCAAGTCATGCCACTAAGCTACTAGTCTCCTGGCAACTAGACTCAACTAATTATTAATATAGAAGAAATAAATATATAAACATATGTATATTCATATGGTTTTTTTTAGAAGAATGTTTATTCATATGTTAAAAGGAGAAATGTTAATCTTATCATATAGTGACCATTATTGATATGAAAAAAATAGTTGTAGCTTATGTAGTATGAAAGCTGGAGTTGAAATGCATTCTTTTGCCATAGATATCCAATCCATAGTAAATTTAAATCTATTCATGACTTCCACAAATGATGGACCACTCCATTTTGTCATAAGCTCTCCATATCAATCTTTAGGTTCTTAAATTGATACTTCTCATTTTCTTCATTTCATGAGTTATCTCATGCCATCAATAATGATTTTGAAGGTTTAGTATCCCCGTTACTCCATTTTTTTATTGGAAATTTGGTGGAAGTCTATATTGTAAGTAGATGGAGATTGAATAAGGAAGACACAAAAGCATTTCCCTTGTCCATATAATTTATGTCCATCATATGCCAATGTTCTCTTTCGTTTGGAAGATTTAGAGCTTTCTTTAGCAAACGTCGGTCATTTTGTCTTACTTGCCTTGCTTTTCAGCATACTGACAAGTGACTCGGTCACTTCAATTATCAATTTGTGTTACAGACTTTATAATCATAAACCTACAAAGAAACCTCTTATGTCTATACATTGGTTATCAATGGTTAGATTAGACTTTGTACTTCCTTAGATATTACGAGGTTGCTAGATTTGAATAAGTTATTGAAGAAGGTAACAAAATATCCCAAAATCTCTTTTCTTGTTAAAACCTTACTACCATCATCTTTTCTTTTCTTTTCTTCTTTCAAAATGTTGATTATATTTCTCTTAGGACTGTAAATGAGCCAAGCAAAGCTGAGTATTAAAAGTTTAGGCTTATTTATTAAAATTTTTTTTTTTTTGAGCACAAGTCGATCTTGAGCTCATCACCAAATAAGATTACATGTTCATGATTTACTTTCTTGTCAATCAAGTTTAAGCTTGTTCATGTGCTACTTGATTAACTTTTATTTTTTCAATATATAGTAAAATCATGACTAAAATTTTTATCCATATATAAATCTATGAATTTTTACTACTAATGGATTTTTGTTTTTATCAATAAAATACAAATAATAATTTGATATTTTATGAACTTACATTTAAATTTATGTCTATTTAAATATATTTTTTTGACAAGTATACCTATAAAAATATGATGTAATATAATTAAATCTCATGTTCACAAGCGCAAGTTTCAATTAAGTCAACTAATAAAGTTTAATATCGTCAAATAAAAGATCTGAGATTTCAATCCCCGCCTACACCGAAAACCGATTGGTGACTTGATTTGATGATAAAGAGCAAAAATCACTGAAGTGGACACCTTAAGTTGAAACTCTATAATAAAAAAATATTTATATCCATTAATCCCCCCCACCCCCTCCCCTCAATCATCTGTGCTAGTAACTCATGTAACTCTCTATGAATGGGAGTCTTACCATTTTTGAGAGGGTATATAAAAATCCCTATTAGTGTACATACACAAATGTAAAAAAGATAGATGTGAAACATGTGTAAAAACCAAATGTGCTCAACAAAACCAAATTTTGATGCTTGAAAAAACCAGACTCCCATTGGCTCCTTTTAGTATGGAGATGAAGATAATTACAAACTTTTCCTTTTGATCAAATGTGGATAACTTCTTCACCCATGCATTTTAGAACTTTCTCCAAGCTGAAACCAAACTCATAAAGGCCTAATCATTGGAATCAATAGGCTCCAGGGCCAGAGGTAGTATTAGAGTTACAAAGTACAACTGGGGGTTCTAACTTCTGATCATCACTAAATTACTTATAATGTGAGTCTTGCGTTCAATGGAATAAAGACTTATCTTGTGTACGTAGACTATAAGCATATTCCTTATTATCTTTGATATATTTGCTCATTCAATAAACCTATTTGTTCCTTAATTTATTTCCTCCTTCATGTAAAAAATGAGATCCCATTTTATCCGTCATTAGCCAATAGGAAAAGGAACAAGAATGAATGCCCTTTTTTAAGGACTGACTTCCATCAAGTGCCATGAATCAAAGATCTAAGGAGAGAGACGAGGAGAAAGAAATATATACAATAAAATACTCTCATATTTGCATACTTTACTTGAATTTTTTGCTATTTTATGACTGATTTTAAATAATCTTTGTTTTATAGGTGATAATAGTTTTACATCAGAGACGGATCTAAATGGGCGCCCCTGCCTCTATGACCTTAAAAAAAAAAGTAGGTATATTCTCAGCTCAAAAATAATATATATTTATTTGGGCCCCTTCTTCCAAATTTTTTTTCCCCCTCCAAGATCATTAATCCATCCCAGCCCAAACCCAAACATGTCAGTCCTTAGTCCAAAAACTTAACAAACTTTATTAAAATGCAAAACAAAAAAATTTAACAAAATGAAAACCAATTAACGACAAACCAAATTAAAAACAAAACAATAAAATTTAGAGAGAGAGTCACGAGTTAAGAGAGACTGAGAGATGATTTTTTTGTAATATATTGAAAAACAATGGTATTTGTTTTTGTCTTTGTTAGTAGATGATTGAATTTAGATTTATTTGATTTTTTTTTTTTTTTTTTTGAAATGAGAGGATTGGTTTGTAGATTTCTAAATTCTAAGAAAGAAGGGACTTACAAGAAGAATGAAAAGAAAAGAAGCAGTTGAGGCCTTTGTAAATCTTTGAAAAATTAGCTCACCACTAGGCACTAATAGTTTTCGTTGCAGGTTGACCAAGCCACTGCTTCTTCTCAGTTCTCAGTTAATATTTCTCCTCCTTTTTCTTCTTTCTTAATTCTTCTTATTATTTTTTCCTATTTCACCTTTTGCTTTCCCCCTATTTTCCTTGTTTTATCCGCCGTGAATTTCTATGCAAATTTTGAAATCTATGGACTGTGATCAGTAATCAGTGATGGGAAGTGAAAAATACTAATCTTTATGTTCACATTTCACCCATCCGTAGGTCACGTGGCCTCCTGTGTTGTATTTTTATTTATTTTTTCTTTAACTAGTTGCAAACTGCAAATTATAATATTACCATAATTCGTCTTTTAACTCAAAAAAAAAAAAAGTACAATAGTATATATGTAGTAATTATACTACATGTACTGTACATCACTCCAATAATATAGTACTTTTTTTAAAAAATTTATACTTATATGATTATTATTATTATTATTATTATAGATAAATAATTAGCGGTACTTGATTGTAATGCATTGTAAAATAATAATTTTGTATCTTTGTTTTTGTTGATAGTTTCTTAATAGGTAAACATAGAAGCATAGAGCAATAGGTAGTCGCAGATGACAGCTGCTCCTGTGGCTTTCCTCCATAAAAATAATTTTTATTTATTTGCTTAGTTTAATGTTTAGTATTTTATTTTTATGCTTACTTTCAATTACCATGAGTAGCTAAATTAAGTTTGAGGATGACACTTTGTTAAGGATTATCAATTTTTATTTATGAGATTTAATTTTTTTTCCCACAGTGATTGTTCTTTAATGATTTAATTGTTCTTACTTCATATCAATTAACTATGATAGAATTCTTAATATGAGTTCAATCATGTTTTTCTCATGATTTAGGATTTATCTTAATTGATTGAATGGTTGGTTTATTATTTCTTAATTTTAAAATTGGATATCTCTTGTGATATTTTTGTCAATAAATACAAATGATAATTTGATTTTATACCTAAGAAGTGAAGAAGAGCATGCTTTAGATTTAAAGAATAGGAATTTTAGTGAGAATATTTTCTATGATAACAAAATTAATTTCTAGATTTTCATGCACTATTTGAGAAAAATTAATAATTATAAATATTTGCTTAAATGAATTAACAATACGGTTTCCAAAACCTCAATTATTTTCTCTTGATTGTTTAATCTTTTTACTATTTTTTAGTATCTCCATACTTAGATTAATCAGTTTCTTAGTTTTATTTAATTTCAAAGTAATCAAATTTTATTGAACTAGATTAGAATTTATTTAGTTAGGTTTTGATTATTTTTCCTACATCCATACAAGTCATTGTGAGTTTAACTCATTCTTGCTAAACTATGCTTTAATACAATTCATACACTTGTGAGTACATTATAATTTCACAACAAGAGATGACTCATTAGTATGATTTTATTTTTTATTTTTGTGTTTTTAAAAATCATGATTTCCCAAGTGGGAAAAAGGAATGTGGCCAAGCCACCATTGAGCCAGAGTCTCAAGTTGAGAAGCCAATCAGGGTTCAAAGATTTTGGTCGTTGATCACCAATAATAATAATAATAATAATAATAATAATAATAATAATAAATTCAATGGCTTTTATATATATATATATATATATATATACAAGATAGAATTTCTATTCTAGCCAAATCTAAGTATATATGTATGTGAAGATTTCTCTTGAAAACTTGAACCCTAGGCCTTGCCCCTCACACCCCACAAGTATTTATACTTGTGGAGTGACCACTATAATAAGGGTGTGCCATGGTCAATGGCCCTAAACATTTGAAGCATTCCAAGGATACAAAAACCATTATAATAACAATTGATGACTTGATGTCATGGCTGAATATTGACATAATGCCTAGCAACTCCACTCCAAGTCATAACCATAGTCAACATCCACGCCAAGTGACCATAGTCAACATAAAAGATTAAACATTGAGAAATATTTATACTACTTAATATTTTTTAATTCAAAGTGAATTTTATAAATTCACCATTGGATTAAATTCTCTTTTTGTACTCTACATGGTTGCAAAATTTTAAGACTATCTAAAATTAATAAATATGACATCTATCAAATATAAAAATATAAAAAATTTTGTATTTAAAATTATTCATAAAAGATGCGTCTTTCTAAAATCGAATAGTAAATAATATCTAATTAACAAGATAGAGAACATATAATCCAATGGTGAAATTTTAAAATATTAATCATATAAAAAGTTATTAAATGGGATAATATTACTTTTTTTTTTTTTTAGAATACTAAATATTTTTAACACACATTAGGAGAGAAGGGAGAAGGATGAGATAATATTACTTAAAATTACACCAAGTATAACTTGAACATATATATATATATATATTGGATGATGTTGAGATGCCGGACATTGGTGAGAGACAAGCCAAATGGTGGGCAGTGTCTATTATTGTGGCTGCCCTCATATATCTCTCTTTGCCTTATAAACTCTTTCTCTTTTTCTTTTTCTTTTTTATTATTTTAAATAGAAAGGTTAGATGGTGGTCTCTTTTTAATAGAGCTTGAGATTTTATTGAGTTTAGTGTCTACCAATAAAAGTGTGTAGGTGAGATGTTCTTGCTTAGGTGAATGAGCAAAATTTGCTCTTTTTGAGCTTTTGTGTTAGGTCTTAATACATTATTCACATTGGCACAAAAATTAAAAAATTTAGATGGATACATGACACAAAATTAGAATCAAATTTGAAATCTAACTGGAGTTTTTCTCAACTTTGACTCTATATATATATATATATGAGATAGGTTCGAGTTATACCTTGTGTAACTTGACAAGAGTTACACCATTTGTAGACCGTAGATTTGTAATTGATCTAATGGTTAAAAAAATAGCATTAAATGCTAATTGATTTACACTTCATTCACTTAATTAATAGTTGTAGGGTCCAAGTTTGATGAGCCAAGCACAAACTTTGCAAACTCAGCCCAATGAACCCCGAACAATGAATTTGTAGAGAATGGTAAAGAGAGAATGATGTTCAGACTAGCATTCAGTAGGAATCTTCTTGAATCCGAAGAGGTTTAAGGTTTACAGACTTAAATGAATACTATCTTTTTTTCCCTCCATCTGTGTGAGACCTATTCCCTTTATATATACTCCTTCCTCCTCATCTTCACTGTACACTTGTTCTTCATCTAAGTATCCACTTGAGTACTAGTCACATCAGATGTTTGCTTTAGTCTGCCGTGAGTAGTAGTAGTTGAGGTTGCACTGTTCAGGTGTCTTCTCCACATAAATGCGGCCAGGAAAGTTGCTGCAATGCAGTAAATGCGGTGGTAGCAGCTTTTCCTTTAAGATATTTTATGTTCTTCTCACCCCTAGGCGTACCAAGAGCTCACTCTTTACCGTGGAAACCGCTAGGAGGGTTGCTAGGGTCTTTAGTATATTTGCTTGATCAAGTTCTCTAGCGATCCGATAAGGGGAACCTCTTCAGACCAACCGAGTTGTCTTCGGACATAATCTTCATCCCTTCTCGAGTGTATTTTCACCAAACGGACTCAGAGCTGATCCCTTTTACCTCTTCGGACAAATGGTGATGTTCAAATTGGGCCCTAGGCTCAATACGTAGTGTTGGGCTTTCTCACCCACAATAGTAATTTTGTTTCTCTCTCCTTATTTATTATTTAAAACATTTTACATATATTCCTTTTTTTGCCAATGACTTTACAAATATATTTGCAATACTTTTTTTTTTTTTTTTTTTTTTGTTGAGTTTGTACTACTCTTTTTTTTTTTTTTCTTCTTCTTTTATGCCAGTCATACTCTTATAGGCTTATCAATTGTGAATACATATCTGCCAACAGGGGCTTGGCTCAGCTGGCAAGGTTCGGACGCTTCGTGCAACACACTTAGGTTCGAACCCCACTACCAGCAAGAGTCCGTTGGTAGGCATCCTTAGTAGGGGGTGACTCCTGCACAGGTGTGTAAGATCATCTGGCTGGCGAGATCGTCCACTGACTTTGATTGCCACCTGGCACCCTGCCCGGGGGTGTAATATACCCATAAAGACCTTTATTTTAGTTTCTCAAAAAAAGAAAAAAAAAATTTGTGAATACATATCTTGTCTCCTTAAAAATAAATAAATGGCTAAGTGTTGTTTAATGGGGTTTTAAATAAATGGGGGAAACAAAGAAGAAGAAGTAATTACAATAAATGAAGAATTAATTACATAGTTCCTTTTGATTAAAAACAGTTTGCTTAAAATCTACGACTCTGTGGGAAAAGGCACTACTTCATTACCAATGAAGAGTTGCATCAAACTATATCACTATGTTACCTGTGATCCTCGTCCTTTGTCTAAGTCCTTACGAACATGATTACTGATAACACAAACACAAAATAAAATATGCTAAGGACCACCAAGCTTCATATCCTTATATTGGATCTGGAGGATTTGATATAGATTTGATAACCGGAGGCATATATAATTTCCATAAAAAATCTAAACGTAATCAAAGCAGAAAAAAAAAATGCCAATGAACTTTGGTCCAGTTGATAACATCCGTTTTTTTGTATAGTTTGTTTTTTTTTTTTTTTTTCAAGTATAGAAATGCAAGTTCTTAAAAATGGCAATATCCCTTTAATCAAGTGAAAAACAATAAGTAAGGAGAGAGAGAAAATGCTAGTATTAATTATGAATGAGATGGAAACCAATAGCATTTAATCTTTTTTTTTTAACCATTAGATCAATTACAAATTTACGGTCTATAAATGGTGTAACTCTTGTCAAGTTACACCAGGTGTAACTTGAACTCATCTCTCTCTCTCTATATATATATATATATATATTAAAGAATCAAAATGTTAGGTGTTGCTGGAGTAGGTGGTTCTAAAAAAATAAATGTCTACCGAAAGCCAAGAATTAGGATATGTTTTTAGCATTTCTAGCCTCAATTAATACTTTACTGTATAAGAAATAAATATATAAACATATATATATGCATATGTTAAGACGACCAATATGAATCTTCTCATCTCATGATTATTATTGTTGTTGTTGTTGTTGTTATAAAAACATAATTGTAATTGATAGCAAAAGATAGTGTTTGACTCTAACTTGCTTACAAAGCAAGTGAGGGAACTCAAATAGAGAAAGTTGGAGTTAAAATGCATTCTATCCAATCCTTAGTCAATCAAAATCTATTCATGACTTCCAAAATGAAGGCTCACTCCATGCCATAAGCTTTCCATGTCAATCTTTGAAGTCATAAATTGATATTTGCCTCTCATTTTCCACATTTCACAAGTTACCTTTTAAGTAATAATAGTTGCAATGAGTTTGTATTTCCATTAGTCCCTTTTCTAGTCGAAATGTTGTACATAGGAGCTTATCTAGAAAACTTGTGGGAGTTAGATAGGAAGGTTACAAAAGTATTCTTGTGATTATACGTTCTTAATCGTCCCCCATATACATCGTTTCTTTTGTTTGGAATATCTAGAACTTTTTTCCACATGCATTTCTGACTTTATAATTTCCACCTTGGTTGTTGGAATATTGGGCATAGGTTAGTTCTTTTCTTTTTTTTAAGCGTTCATCTTAGAATATAACTGGAAAATAAATTCTTGCACTTTTCCTTTTATTGATAATACTTGGGACCAAAATCTTGTAAATATGCAGTCATTATTTATCAATAAAATCAAGTTATGCCACTAAGCTATAAGCTACTAGTCTCTTGGCAACTAGCCTTAACTAATGTTTTAATGTAAAAGAAATAAATGTATAAAAATATATTTATTCATATGTTAAAAGTAAAAATGTTAATCTTATCCTGTTGTGACCATTATTGTTATATATACATAGTTTTAGTTGATATAATATGATCATATTTGACTCTTTCCTACTTACAAAACCAAGGAGGGGACTCAAATAGAGAACACTAGAGTTGAAATGCATTCTTTTGTCATAGACATCCAATCTACTATAAATTTAAATCTATTCATGACTTTCACAAATGAAGGACCACTCCATCTTGTCATAAGCTCTCCATATCAATTTTTAATTCTTAAATTGATTTTCTTCATTTCATAGTTATCTCTAATGGGCAATAATGATTGTGAAGGTTTAGCATCCCATTACTCCCTTTTTTTATTGGAAAGTTGGTGGAAGCCTATATTGTAAGTATCTAGAGATTGAGTAAGGAAGACTAAAATGCATTTCCCTTGTTCATATAATTTATGTCCCTTATATGCCATTGTTCTCTTTTGTTTGGAAGATTTAGAGCTTTCTTCAACAAATGTATTTTGGTCTTGTCTTCCTTGCTTTTTAGCATATTGGCAAGTGACTTGGTCACCTCAATTATCAAATTGTGTTATTCACTTTACAATCACAATCATAAATCTATAGAGAAACCTCTTATGTCTATACATTAGTTATCAATGGTTAGTTTAAGCTTTGTACTTCCTTAGATATTACAAGGTTGCTAGATTTGAATAAGTTATTGAAGAAGTTAACAAAATATCCCACAATCTCTTTTGTCGTTAAAACCCAACTACCATCATCTTTTTTTTTTCTTTTTTTTCAAAAAGTCGATTGCATTTCTCTTGGAACTATGAACGAGCAAAGCCAAATTTATATATTACTAAAAGCTAAAGCGTAGAATTTAATGTTGCTATGCTCCCGTTAAGCCACATTAGTAGCCATGCCATCATCTTTTTTTTTTTCTTTTTTCAATTTTTCCTATAATTGTTTAACATTTAAAGTGAATTAATAACTCCATTATATTAAAATCAAAATATCATATTAATCTTATTTTTAATTATTCTTATTTATTATTATACTTTCTTCAACTTTTCTCATTCCATTTTAACTTTACATATCCCCACTACTCTCTAACTTAATATCACTATTCCCCTACCCCTTTATCTTCTTTTATTTTTGACTCTTTTTATTCTTAACCTCTTGCTATAAATTTGTTATTCTCTCAATCATTCCATGCATAATTTTCTGTTTTTCCACACACAAAAAGTTCTCTCTCTCTCTCTCTCTCTCTCTCTCTCTCTTTCTTTCAGTTTTTGGTGTATTTTTTAATTTTGAACTTTTGTATTCTTTACAATTCTACTTTGAATTGATATGATTTAGTTTTGTGTTTTCTGTTTTTATCTTTTTAATTCTTATTTGATTGTAAAATATTATTTTATTGTAATAAAGAAATAGTATATAATCATCATTGCAAGGAAGACATGCATTTTCGATTATTGGTTCAAAACAAGATAGGTAATCCTTTTCATCATTGTCATAAATCAGGTTGACCCCAAACTTCTTCACTTGGAAACCACCGCTTATTATGTATTATTCAATACTCCATTTCATCTCCGGCTTCAATAGAGTGCAACCACAGATATTCCTAACATGGAATTACATGACAATTCTTTTGCCGATATTGCCATGTGATTTTCTTGGTATAATTTTTTTAATTCATAGATTATAGTGAATCCATTCATATCATGAAAGCTTCTTGCAAATATCGCACATAAAGACCATCCTCGAATCTTTTGCTTTACTAGCGTGGGCACAACAAAATATAAAATTGATCCCTTACTCTTGTACTCAAGCCAGTTTGGAAGCTCACCCAAAGGAAGGAAAACAATAAAACTGTTGGTTGCAATCAATTCCTAATAAATTAAATCATGAGCAACAAATTATTATCCAAATTGAAAGTTTAAAACCCAGTACAATCAAACTAGGAGAGAGAGAAATAGTGGAGATAGAGAGTCATTATCTCTTTCATTTTATTTTATTCAACATTTAAATTCAGCGACATCCTCCATAATCCATATCATTAAATAATTTATATTTTGTCTTATTTAAAAAAAAATTAAACATATAATATTTTACTTAAATTCAAATAAATAAAAATTGTTCTTATAAAGTCTTCCCATGAAATCTTACAATGAAAAAATGAAACACAAAACAAATACCAATTTAGAAACACTAAATAATAATAATAATAATAACAATAGAATATCAAACCAAACATAACATGAAAAAACTAATAGTGATGACTATACTAATTTAATGGCAGCAAAAAAAAAAAAAAAAAAAAAAAAAAAAAAAAACATTACAATGCATATTTAGTACATTAGAATTATTATCAAATTTGGGAAAACAATAGGATGCCAATGAATAAACAAAAAGAGAGAGATTTATAGGTAATAAAGTGTAGAGAGAGAAAGAAAAATAAAAGAAATTAAACATCAATTTGTAACTGTTATTTAGAAAATAAAGAGGCCGAAGATTACGTGACGGGGGGAGTAAAAAAAAAATAGATGACCATACGTAGGACATTAAAAACTTTATAGTGTAATAAAATGAATTGTAACGTTTATTTTTACTATGCTCCATTGTAGTCACGTCAGCGACCATGTTATTATCCTTTTTCTTTCCAAATTTTCCTATAATTTTTTTAATGTTTAAAGTGAATTAAAAAATCTATTATACTACAATCAAAATATCATTTTTTTTCTTTTTAAAACTATTCTTCTTATTATTAAATTCTCAACTTATTTTTACACTTTCTCTAACCTTTTTCATTCATTTTACCTTTTCATCTCTCCACTACTCTCTACCTTAATATCTCTATTCATCTTGCCATTTATCTATATTTATTTTGCCTTTTTTTTTTTAATTCCCTCTCCCATTCTATGCATAATTCTCTCTCTCTCTCTCTCTCTCCCCCCCCCCCCCCCACACACACACACACACACATATATATATATATATATATATATTTTTTTTTTTTTTGAGTTTTTGTGGATTATTTATCTTGCATCTCTACTTTAAGTTAATGGATTTTTGTATTCTTCAGAATTCTAAGGGGTTGATACAATTTATTTTTGTGTTTCAAGTTGTTATCTTTTTTGTATTCTTCAGAATAATTTGGTGTTTATTGATACACATTTCATTTTTACTATTTTTCTTTTCATCTTATTTTATTCAAAATTTAAATTCAGCCATATCCTTCATATTATTAAATTATTTATATTTTCTATCATTTTTTTATTTAAAAAATTAAACATAAAATATTTTACTTAAATTCAAATAAATAAAAATTGTTCTTATAAAGTCTTCCCATGAAATGCTACAATGCATCAATAGAAGAATTGAATACAAAACACATGCTATTTTAGAAACACTAAATTTATAATAATAATAATAATAATAATAATAATAATAATAATAATAACAACAACAACAATAGAATATCATACCAAACATATCATAAACAAACTAATAGTTATGGATACACTAAGTTAATGGTAGTAAATTGGAATGAAAAAAATAAAATAAAAATAAACGTTACAATCCATATTTAGTACATTAGAATTATCATCAAGAAATCAAATGTCAATTAGTAACCGTTACTTGGAAAACAAATAGCTTGATAGAAGGACTAAAAAATTAATTAAAGATGATCTTACGAATTTCAATAATATCAATTCTTACATTCACTTAATTAAATCATATAATTAAATACAATCACACAAAATATAAATTTAAAACTAATCAGACTCTAATATGGAAAACCATATTTCTTATCAAAACTAAAAAGAAGATATTCTTCAATAATAATAGAAATATATAAGATATAAAGATGGAAATTTTCAAAATCCCATTTTTGACATTTCAATTAACATTATTTAGGCAACATTAAGACAAGATATAAGAATTTTAGTTTTTAACTTCCATAGAATCAAATGTTTCCCACATTATTTCAACCTTATGGAAAATAGGGTTTACGTGTAGCATGCAAAATGTGTATAATTGACTTAGAGATGTACAAATTAGTCAACAAACTATGGTAGAATCAAGGTTTCAAAATTTAAATAAAACAATTCTACAATAATAAAAAATTATTTTGCGATGAACATGATTATGAAATGCATTTCTCTTCATTAAGTTAGTTCAAATTACAAAATAATGATAACAATGAGACCTCCCTTACAAAAATAATCACGCGCAACGCGCGGGTTTGCGACTATTAAAATATAATAACTCTGTCTTTCCAATGTCTCCGGCATCACGATGATTGCCAAGCGTAATTAAGGTGGTTGGATGGCTGCTTGTAGCAAACTATGAGATTAGGCAGTGCAGTAAAGTGTATGGACCTACTAGGCGCGACTCTTACATCCCACTTTTGGTTATTTATTTTTTTGCTTTCAATTGATACCCATTAAAGGAGATTACAGTGACACAGTTTAACCTCAATAATAATGTAAACTTTGCTATCAAAGTACAACATTTGGAATACATATGCACATTAGGATTCAGGACCCCTTAGCAAGAAAAAATTAACACACAAAAATAATGACAAACTCACCTTACATGCACTGACCTTAAACACTTTTCTAGTACTAAGCATAACATCTGACTCTGACTCATCAGGATTCAACTCAAGAGTGATAGAAATATTCTTCTTGCGACCACCACGCAGCACCTCCACAGTCACTTGAGTGCTAAAATAATTAAATATACACTTCTAGAAGCTAATTAAATCAGCTACAGCTCTATAAATTTTTAACTATGCATCTTTATATATTTTCAAGCTATTAATCAAAAAGTTCCTCAGCCACAGTAAAATGGAATAAGCTCATATATTGCATGATAAGAACATAATAGAAAACCAAACAATTATTTTAGCATGCTTTAAAATTTTCTATTATGCCTTATAGAGTGGTGTTGCATGTGCAAGAACAATTTAACTTTTTGTTGACTTCTTCTAATGTAACCATATAAGCTTTTAAAACTCATATTTTCCCACATCATTATACTTAAATATTTTTTAATTTGGTTTTCAGAGTTACAAATAATCCTAAACTATGTTAGGATAACTAACCGTGATGCCCAATACTAAATAACTATTGATAAGTGTCCATTTAAACTAAATAGAACTTAGTCCTCTTGGATAAAGCAATTAAGTAATTAACACAAACAAATTTGATTTATTTAGGTTTGATCTTCAATAAAAAGAATCCTTATTAAATTAGGTATGCTCTTTTCTACAAATTTTATGATTATTTTTTAATTTATTACTGTAATACTTATTAAAAACGTTAATATATAAATTATTTGATTCTATCAAACATTGTCATTAGAGAAAGTTTCCCATTTTGAAATAACCATCTCTGTCTTTGCTCCTCGCACCAATCCCCCACCCAACACACACACAGCATATAAGAACATCAAAGAAATGAAAAACATAACCATACCTTATCACCCTTTTTACATAGGTCAAGAATTTTAAACAAGTCATTGCTGTTAGTGACCTTTTTACCATTCACAAATGTTATGATGTCACCCAGAATGCTGGCATGACAATCGGTTTTTCGTAGGCCCTACAGCATAGAGATTGATCAACAGTCACTGAATGGAAGCAGAAAACAAACTTAAAGAAGTTGAAGTCAGCAAAAGAAGGATGATCAAAACAAAGCATCTTGCCTAATAACCAGGAAACTAATTTCAATGATATTCATAACTCTTGAAGGAAAATGAGCATGACACTTTCCAGGCCGGAAAGTCATTTCAAGAAAGCGTACTTACCGCTTTAGCAGCTGGCCCATCCACAACAACATCTATTACAAACAGCCAATCTGATTCATCTAGCAACAGAACATATGACAACGTAATTCCTAAATATGGATTTAAGACCTTCCCATCTCTCACCAACTGGTCAATAATGCCACGTACCTGGATATGCAAGGAGGACAGTGACTTAGTCACTCACCAAAAACAAAGAGTATAGCAAACTAGGTTTCGCTTGGTTGGGGATATGGAAAAGTGGAAGGATAGAAAATAGGGAGAGAATGGAAAAGTGGGAGATGGCAGAGATTTTAGTTTTCCCTCATGTATGTTTGGTTGGGAGGATAGAAAAGTAGATGAATGGAAAAGTCATTTATTTGGTTGAGGAGAAAAGTGGGAATGAAAAATGTAGTTTACATAAATTTACTATTATGCCCTTAATTATATAAAAAGTAATTTTTTTATTAGCATATTACACATTTTTATTATTTTATAAAAATAAATAAAAGTGAGCATATCATTTTTATTTATTTATTATATTAAGTCATACCAATTTTCTTTCTATCTTAAGTTATGTTTTTATTTTTGATAAACTTCTTAAATTATGTTGGTTAAAAAAATAGAAAATAAAAAATTATCAAACTTCCTACCTATCTACCTACATCTTCTTTTTAAATTATCAAATATCAAGCTTTCTAATATAATAAATAAATGAATAGCACTGTTTCTAACTTTTATAAATTAAAAAAAAAATTAAATTATATAAATAAATAAGTAAATAAAAGAAGAAGCAAAGTTGCTTCATCTTTAAGCCCATTAACTTCAAGTGAATGAGGACAATCACAACTCCCCAATATCTCATCCCCCTTTCCTTTCTATTCGCAGCACATTACATACACACACAGGGAGATATCCAAGCAGTAAAAATGGGGATGAAAATTCTCTAATGCCCTCAAAGACGCCACCAAAGTCGGCATCAGCATCAACTTTCCTCTGTTCCTCTCTTTCCACTAAGGATTATGGCCAAAATTGGGAATTAACACTGAATTTCAAACAATATAATTAGTATGCACTATTACAAAAGTATATTTTTTACTAACATCTCAAGTATAAGAGACTCGATTTTGGGCTATAAATCGAGTCTTTAAGAGTCGGTTTTCATATTCTGATTAGGTCTGAGGTGGCAGTTTGTCCACTTGGAAATCGAGTTTTAGAAACTCGATTTATATATCAACGCTTAAAAACTCAATTTGCTCTGTAAAAATGAAATTTTCACTGTTGGAGTACAAAACACAAGCACAGATCAACCACCATCAAATACAAGCACAGACTAGCCACTACCAAATACAACCCACTAATCCGAGCATTAATCCAACAACTCAATATAAATCCAACCAAATCTGCCCCTAACAACCACCTAAAATCCAGACTAAATAAATAAAAACCCCAAAACCCATCAGATTAGAGATAGAAAGAATCTGAGGAGAGAGAGCTCACCTCACCTCGCCAGGCTGATGCCTGGGTCGCATAGCCTGGGTCGCGCTGCTTGGGTCGCGCAGCCTAGGTCAGGCTGCCTGGGTCGCGCTGCCTGGGTCGTGCGGCCTAGGTCTGGCGCAGTGGTGGCGTGGTCTGGCTGGATCAGGCGACTGTGGATTCTTTGGTTTCTAGTCTGATAAGAAGGTGGGATGAATGGTTTGTAGTGTAAAGAGGAGAGAGAGCTCACCTCACCTCGCTAGGCTGATACCTGGGTCGCGTAGCCTAGGTCGTGCTGCTTGGGTCGCGCAGCCTGGGTCAGGCTGCCTGGGTCGCGCTGCCTGGGTCTGGCGCGGTGGTGGCGTAGTCTGGCTGGATTAGGCGACAGTGGGTTCTTTGGTTTCTAGTCTGATGAGAAGGTGGGATGAATGGTTTGTAGTGTAAAGAGGTTGAATATGTAGGGTGGGCTTATAAATTGAGTCTTAGAGACTCGATTTCCAAGTGGTCACCACGTGGAAAAAAATGTCACATCAGATTTAATTAGACCATGGAAATTGAGTCTCAAGGACTCGATTTATAGCCTAAAATTGAGTCTCTTAGACTCGAGATGTTAGAAAAAAATATAGTTTGAAAACAGTGCCTACTAATTATATTATTTGGAAATCAGTGTTAATTCCCAATTTTGGCCAAGGATGGCCTATTGGTAGATCTTTTTTGTTTTTGTTTTAATATAAAAAATTCTGAACTCTTTAACTTCTACTTCTTTTTATTACGAACCTTTTTTCCCATCCTTTTGATGTAATTACTGTGTTCTTATTTTTCTGAATTGAACTAATTTTTCAGACACTGTCAAAATAAGATGTTGTAACAGTAAGCAAGGGACAAAATAGTGATTCTCAGTTCCTTCCAAATTTCTATCCCGTTTTTTCTCCAATTTGGAGAGATCAAGTTTTGGTGTGCCCGGTGGAAAGTACACAAGACCACCCAATTTCCACTCCCGACCAAACAAGAGAAAACTAACAAAGTTTTCTCTCCAACTTTTGTCTCTCCACCCCCCCCCCCCCTCATGGCTGTTTCCATCCCCTCTGTTTTCACCAAACCAAACACAATGAAAATGAAATTGATTTCCACCCATATATCTTTAGCCCACACAAAAAACAAAAACAAAAACAAAAACAAAAAAGAAAAAAAGAAAAAAGGAGCCTAGTGGTGGAAAAGTGAGAAGATAGAAAATGGGAAAGGGAAAGCAATGGAAAAGTAGGGGGATAGAATAGATTTTAGTTTTCTCTTGTGGTGTTTGATTTGGGTGGTGAAAAAATGGAAGGATTGAAAACTCTCTCGCCACTTTTCTCTCCCTCATTTTGCATCACCCCACTTTTCACCCTAACCAAATGCACTCTTAGTCTAAAGCATAAAGTTTATAAAGTTGTGTCTCAATTAAATCTACACGATACCATACCTAAGTTCTCCTATCAAGAATAAAAAAAGTAAAGTCTACATAATAACCCACAGAACAAATAGAAATTGAATGTCCAACACCATAGAAAGCACCAAATGGAGTATCACTAGCCATGTTTATCCCAACCAGACTTCCATATCTATCAAAGACAGGTCCTCTACTATTACCAAGATTTATGGCAGCATCTATCTGTATAACATCCTGAATAGGTCGACCATTAGGCGAAGTGATCATTCTGTTGAGTGCGCTATATAAAAGAACAGAAAGATCACATAGTAAACACATTTTTTTTGTATAAATGTCAAGAAATGCTTATTCCTTGAGAAATAACAAGAAAAGGCCACATTTATATTGAGAATATTAGTAGGAAATATGAACACAGGACCAATATGAACGGTTATCTCTCTCTCTCTCACACACACACAAAAAGATATTTGATATTATTCATGCACATTTTTGTTTCTCCATTAGACTGTAAATAAATAAAAATATTATAAAATATATGTTGTTTCCAAAATACTAAAAGGTTTCACAAAATGTGGAACAACCAAAAAATCACAGCCGATCCTACTAGCATTATGGCAACTTTTCCTATATTAAACAAGGTCCATGCACAAAATTTAGAACACTTTAGAAAAGAGTCAAAACCCTATTATTTATCCCAAATACTAGCATTGAGAAACTAAACTTTAATGAGCTTATACCTGATACCACCAATTGTAAGAGTATGGTCAAGTCCAAACTGTAAAAAAGACCATTAATACATAAGTTCAAATGTTTAATTGATAGGAATCAAGAATTAGTAATATTAGTAAATGATGATTGAAGTCTTGATTTGGCAATCATTGACAACGTGCAGAGTTGGAGGCAACCATAGGTAACGAACTCAAATGAATACTAAACGCACCCACAAACCATTTGGAAGCCTCTCCAATATATATATGTGATAGTTAATAAGAATTTTATTAAAAGAGTAGTTCATGCAAAAAAAAAGGGGGCATGAAGTAGCCAAGTGAATAACAAAACAACAAGAAATTATGTACCTTAAAAAAATAATCTATAAACTTCAGAATGCAATCACCAGATGTGAGTCCCCAAACTTCAAACCAATCAAACGAAGTGCTTACAAAATAGGCTAGCTCTCCAAATACTCAAAAATGCAACTATTTTTCACCCTTCGAATGCTCCACATCAAACACAACGAAACTAAATTCCAAACATCCATAAATGATAGCGCCCCACAATGAATCAAAAGATGATTCCTCGTCTCTCCACTACATCAGCACATGCAACACCAATCAACAATAATATGGTCCTTTCTCCTCAAATTATCACCAGTGAGTATCTTCACCCAAGCCGCCTTCCAAACAAAAAAAAAATGGAAACTTGCTCAGGGATTTCACACCCCAAATACCTTTCCACAGGAAAGTGTTAGAAGAAGGTCCCCTCAAAGTATTATAAAAAGAACGAATGTCAAAAATCTCCATTCTTCTTCAACCTCCACCTCACTGAACCTCTACCCTCATACAAATGAATATAAGACTCTAGGAGATAAAGAAAATCCGCCACCAACTACAGCTTCCAATCATTAAAATCTCGATGAAACCACGCATTCCAAATTCAACTTTCCCCCACACTCTATCCAGGGGCGGCTTAATGAATTTGGGGGCTTAAGGCGAAAACTGAAATTGAGGCCTTTTATATATTTAAATATGATTTTTAAAATTTTAAATATTACTTAAATTTAATTATCTTATTTTAGATGCAAAATTACTACTAATTAATATGAACCATATATTTTTTTTTTTGAAAGTCTATAGACAAAAAATTTGACAAAACTTTTCACACCTACTGACATGGCAGATTGATAATTTGATAGTGGTAAGTAAAAAAGTAATGTTAGTGGTGGATTTAGATAAAAACTAGTAAAAGTTTGTCAACTCAACTTGTGAAAAATGTTGTGATTTTTTTTTTTTTGTATTGCTTTTTTTTTTTTAGAAGTGCTATATTCATAATATTTTCATAACAAATCTTAGGTGTTAATTTGTTACTGGTTCTAATTTGAACTCATTATTGAAATTAATTTCTTATCATCAATAATACCCTGTAACAACCTATTTCGTAGGATTTATTTTGAAAGTGTTGTGAAAAATGTTGTAGACGTAACATTTTTTTTCTTGTTTTTCATTTGATAAAAAAAATATTATTTTACTCATTGGCTAATATTTGGACTTAATTAATATTATTATAATATTTTTAAAAAAAACCCTATTGATTAAAATTTGGGGGCCTTTTTTCTACTTAGGGCCTTAGGCGGCCGCATCAGTTGCTTTATATATAGAGCCGGCACTGACTCTATCTCACTTATAATGATTCCACTAAAGCCTCCATATCTGTAGAAATCTCATACAAAAACGGGAAAGCCACTTTAAGAGGCTTGTCACCACATCAACAATCATGCCAAAACCCAACTCTATTCCCCTACCAACCTCAAATCGAATGTGCTCGCTGAAAATCTCCCAACCCATCCAAATACCCCTCCAAAGGCAACATTGAACCTCACTTAAATTTGAATTCCAACCCCCAATTCTTTCCCAAATTTCAAGGCCATCACATACCTCCTTAGTTGTGTGTCCTCCACTCCAAACCACCACAACCATTTCCCTAGTAAGGCTTTATTGAAAGTGGTAAGCTTCCTTAATCCTTATCCCCAACCCACCATTAGCAATGGGAAGTGGTAGTGTTGGTTCTGGTCCTATAAGTACCGATGTCGTTTTGGGGCGATATACCATGATCCTACTTAGTTTTGTCTTTAGGAGATGAGAGCCTAAGGCCGTCTATCTTTTGTCACCAACTAAACAAATATTTAGCCTACCCTTACATTCATGGACGGAGCTATATATTGACTAGGGGGGCAATGCCCCCCCCCCCCCCCATATTTTTTTTTTTTAAATATTAGTATATTAATAGGTACTAATTTTAGCAATTTTGTTCAATAAAATTACACTTTGCCCCTCCTTAACAATGCCATCAATTTTTTTAAGAGTAATGTTATTACCACAAACTTTTTTACAATATTTTTACAAACTATTGACATTGAAAATTCTTATTGGTTTGCACGCTTGCGTCACTTTATACTTGCCAATAACCACTTTCCACATTAGCAATTTGTAAAGTTTTTGCAGTTTTACCATTTTCCACCTTTTAAAGGCCATAAAAAATTAATAGATTAAATCTAAAACAAAATATACAAGCCCAAAAAAATTATTCCAACAACAAAAATTACCAATAATAAAGCTAAAAAAAAAAAATTAAGTCCAATCAACCTATTTTACCCAAAACAAACAACTTGGCACTTTTAAAAGTTAAAAAAAAAAAAATCCTTAGTAGTAAAACAGTAAAGGCAGAGACGCCAGAGCCACTGCACACAAGGAGCAGCCGAGCCACCCCCCCTAATTCCAAGCCCTAGCTCCATCCCTGCTTACGTTAACCATAGTCACCATCATTGGAGCCATGAAGGAACTTTTGCTTTCTTATTGAACTCCACTAAATATGGGATATCAATTTTTGCAATTCAACAAAACATTTTTGTTTATGGGTGTTCTCTTGGGGGGTTCAAGTTTTGACCTATTGTTGCATTTAGACACCACTATTGTCTCTCTTTTCTTCCAAAAAAACAAAAGAAGAAAAAAAAGAAAAAGGTTAATTACACCTGTGATTAGGCTCAACTTGCCTAGCTGTGATTCAAAAGTTGTTACTTTGCCCACCTAAAGTAAGCTATTTTAGGCTGTCATAACACACCTCTGCCTTTTCTATTAAAAACATATTTTAACTTAAAAATACAAAATAAAACGAATCAATAAGCTAGGGTTCGAAGAAAAATTGGGGAGATCATTTTCATGTCGACAAATTCATTTTCCTTCATTTTGAAGAAAATGTGAATTCGTGTCTTGATCAGCTTCCATATGATTGATTTTTTCAATGATAGAAGTTGATGGCACAACATTGATTTCAATAGGAACCTTAGTGATTTGCTTCACTAGTTGATTATAAAACCGAAGCCTACCAATATTTGACTTTTTTTAAAGCTCTCACATTTTTACACATCAGCATTATTAAAAAAAAAAAAAAAAAACTATTTCTAATTGAAAATTTTTCCACAATTGTGAAAATCAAACCCGATACTCAAAAACCCAACTCTAAACATCAATCCCAAACGCCAAATGCCATTCTAATTCTCCTCTCTCTTCTCTATTTCTCTACCCTTCTCCTTCCCCAAAACCCAACTCTAAAATCAATGCAAAATCGAAAAATAAAAATAATAAATAATAAAAAAATAATAATAATAATAAAATGAAATAAAAAAAACTATTACCCATCCTCTATCTTCTCTAATTTTTTCTCCCTCATCCTTACACAACTTCTATGACTTACTTTGGACTGAGCTGAAGAAGGGGACTATGTGCAGCATTCTTCAAAGCAACGTAACTTTTCTTTTTATCCTCAAAAAATTACAATATCATGCATCTGCAATCAGCTCTACCCATCTATGACTCTATTCTTAGTTTCTTCCTCTCTCTCTCTGCGTTCCAACTTCAAACTCACTACTCACTATGTTAAAGTTAAGTTTGATTTGCTATTATTTTTCCCCCTTGTCTTTATTCATTAGCCATTTAGCCATTTATGAAGTAGACAACTGGTCGGAAAATTATTAGGTACTCCCGAAGTACCATAAATGCATGCTCCCTCCTCTCACATGAATGGTAGGTCCCACCATGAATTTAATTAGTGGGACCCATCATTCATGTGAGAGGAGGGAGCACGTATTTATGGTACTCCGGGAGTACACAATAATTTCCCCAACTAGTCTGCGTTGCTCCAATTTCCAAGAGAATGTGCACCACGTGTGTGCTTAAAATTTGATGTTTTCATCAACTGAAGTGGTGGCTAGGTATGACTCCTCTTTCTTCCTTATTTCTTACTAAAATAATATATATTAGGGTGTGCTCAGAGGCTCTTTTATTTATTTTTTTTTTTAATTAATAATTTACATCTATTATAATTTATATTCAATACAAATTCGTTAATCAAAGAGTTGCAAAATCCTATCACATCTCTTGACTTATAGCTGTTGAAAGAATCTCTTCTCATACATTACATTAAAAATTTTCCCAAAAAAAAAAAAAATTTTACTTGGAATATTAATTTAACAATTAATAAGGAACATATTATGTAGAAGTTGTTTCTTAAGTAGAATATAAATATTAGACATATTGATAGATAGATACAGACATAAGTAGGTTCTTTGTTTTAGATAGATTATTGCTAATTATATTGTGCTAGTAACTCATGTAATTCTCTTTGAATGGGAGTCTTACCACTCTTGACTCTTGAGAGTGTATATAGAAATCCCTGTAAGTGTACTGTACATACACAAATGTAAAAAAGATAGATGAGAAACGTGTAAAAACCAAATGATAGGCGAAAATGGCTAACTAATTTTTTTTTTCTAACTATCTAGTTAGTTATTAAGGTTTTGAAACAATATTTATTTCTAGTATCTCGAGTTTAAGAGGGTCGATTTTGAGCCTATAAATCGAGTTTTTAGGACTCGATTTTCATCAGTTGTTCAAGTCCGATGTGGCATTTTTTCCACGTGTCAACAATGTGGAAATCGAGTCTTAAAGACTCGATTTATAACCCTTATATATTTCCCAGAAACACATCAAAGAAGAACCACCAGAACATCAGAGAAACCCAGAAGAAGAAAAAAAAAAAAAAAAAAAAAACCTGAAACAGAAGACCCATGGCGAAGAACCACCAGAACATCAGAGAAACCCAGAAGAAGAAAAAAAAAAAAAAAAAAAAACCTGAAACAGAAGACCCATTGCGCATCAGAGAAACCCAGAAGAAGAAAAAAAAAAAAAAAAAAACCTGAAACAGAAGACCCATGGCGCTGCGCGCGGCCTGGGTCGCGGACCCAGGCCGCGCGCAGCGCCATGGGTCGCGGACCCAGGCCGCGCGCCAGCCCCGGCCGCGCCTGGGTGGTGAGGTGAGCTCTCTCTCTCCCTCTGATCTGAGTTCTCTCCCTCTGATCTGAGTTTGTATTGAGATTGATGTGGTTGCCCGCTGCTTCTTCTTCTCTCTCTCCCTCTTTCTTTCTTTCTGCTGTTTCTGCGTTTGGGAGATTATAAATGGGTTGTAAATCAAAATTTTTTTAATTTTTTTTGTAAATCGAGTCTAAAATACTCAATTTCCAACCGAGTCCTCGATTTATGGGCCAAAATCGAGTCTAAAAGACTCGAGATGCTAGAAATACATATAGTTTCAAAACTTTAACAACTAACTAGATAGTTAGGGAAAAAAAATTAGATACCCATTTTCGCCCAAATGATAAAACCAAATGTCTCAACAAGACCAAATATGCTGCTTTAAAAAACTTGACTCCCATTGGCTCATTTTAATATAGAGATAAAGATAATTACAAACTTTTCCTTTTGATCAATTGTGGAAGATTTCTTCGACCATTCATATTAGAACTACCTCTAAGCTGAAACCAAACTCATAAAACAACTAATCATCAGAATCAATAGGCTGCAAGGCCAGAGGTAGTATTAGAGTTACAAAGTACAACTGGAGGTTCTAATTTCTGATCAACAATAAATTACTCATAACGTGAGTCTTGCGTTCTATGAAGTAAAAGACTTTTCTTGTGTACGTAGACTATAAGGATATTCCTTATTATCTTTGATAAATTTACTTATTCAATAAACCTATTTGTTCCTTAATTTATTTCCTCCTTTATGTAAAAAATGAGGTACCATTTCATCCGTCATTAGCCAATAGGAAAAGGAACAAGAATGAATGCTCCCTTTAAGGCCTGACTTCCATCAAGTGCACCGTATAAAATCAGTCATTGTTTAATTTTTAGCTATTCATAATGTTTTTTTACATACTTGGGTGAATTATGATTCATACCTTTGTACACTAGAGGTTTGGATCAATTGCACATGCAAAAAATTATATTGCACAAATTTCACAGCGGGGATGCGAAATGCTACACTACAAAAAATTATATTGCACAAAAATTGAGTACTCAAGGCCCCGTTTTGTAGAGTTGTTTAATAACTCATTTTCAGTTTTTAAACAACCTTACACACTTTTTCACACACTTTTTCATCCATACGTGTTTCAAAAAATTACAAATAATATTACTTAAACTCCTCTACCAAACGGGCCCATACGTTTCAAACAATGAAAAAAAAAACTCATAAAAATAGCGAAACCAAACGAAATATACAAATAGTACATACATAAAAAAAAATATATATATATATATATATATATAGATACCGGCAATGATGATGATTCCGTTCATGCAAAAACGCATCCATGAATCAAAGATCTAAGGAGAGAGAGATGACTCATTAGTGTGATTTTATTTTATTTTATATTTTGCTTTTGTGTTTTTAAAAATCCTAATTTCCCAAGTGAGAATAAGGAATATGGCCAACCCACTATTGAGCCAAAGTCTTAAGCTGATCAGAAGCTAATTAGGGTTCAAAGATTTCAATCTTTGATCATTAAAAAAAAATTAAAAAATTAACAAATTAATGGCTATAAACATTTGAAGCATTCCTGGCATACGAAACCCATTATAATAACAATCGATGTCATGACTTAATATTGACATAATGCCTGCAACTCCAAGCCAATTCATGACCACAGTCAACCTTCAAAGATATATATATATATATATATATGAGTTGGGTTCAAGTTACACCTAGTGTAACTTTAAATAATATTACACTACTCAATATTTTTTAATTGAATGCGAATTTTGAGAAATCCACCGTTGGATTACATTATTTTCATATATTCTTCATGTTTGCAAAATTTTAAGGTGATCAAAGATTAATAGTTATGTCATCAGTGAATTGTTCAAATTCAATTTTTTATAGTTTAAAATAATACATAAAAGATGAGTTTATGAATTAAATGGTAAATAACATTCAATTGACATGAAAATTGACATGAATGTTAAGAAAATATAATTCAACGGTGGGATTTTCAAAATATGAATTCTATAACAAGTTATTGGATGGTATAACATTACTTAAAGTTACACGAGATGTAACTTGAACTCAACCCATATATATATATATATATATAGCAGGTTCAAGTCATATTTGGTATAACTAGTTATGTTACATCACTTAATATTTTTTAATTGGAAATGAATTTTAACAAATCCACTATTAGATTAGATTCTTTTCTTATACTTTGCATACTTGCAAAATATCAAGATTATTTGAAATCAATAACTATGTCATAGATCAAATATAAAAATTTTAAAATTTTTGTATTTAAAACTATGCATAAATGATGCATTTCTAGATCGAATAGTAAATAGCATCCAATTAGCACAAACTTTGGTAAGCATGTTAACAACATAGAGAACATATAATCTAACAATGAGATTTTTAAAATATTAATCATGTAAAATGTTATTAAGTGGGATAACATTACTTAGAGTACATTAAAAATAACTTGAACCATGGACGAAGCTATAAATGGACATGGCGGGGCAATGGCCCCCCTATATTGTTTTTAAAAAAATACTAGTATATTAATAGGTACTAATTTTAGCAATTTTGTTCAATAAAATTACACTTTGCCCACCCTTAACAATGTCATCAATTCTTTTAAGAGTAATATTATAGTCACAAACTTTTTTACAACATTTTTACAAAATATTGAGGTAGCAAATTCTTATTGATTCGAATACTTTCATCACTTTTACTTACCAATAACTGTTCACCACATTAGCAATTTGTAAAAATTTGTAGTTTTAGCTTTTTTCACCTTTTAAAGGCCATAAAAAATTAATAGATTAAATCTAAAACAAAATATACAATCCCAAAAAAATTAGCCACTGCACACAGCGTTCTATGATACAAATAAACCTAGCTATTTGTATAAATTAGTCTTGCGTTCGATGGAGTAGAGACTTATCTTGTGTACGTAGACTATAAGGATATTCCTTATTATCTTTGATAAATTTGGTCATTCAATAAACCTATTTGTTCCTTAATTTATTTCCTCGTTTATGTAAGAAATGAGATACCATTTGATCCGTCATTACCCAATAGAAAAAGGGGGCAAGAATGAATGCTCTCTTTAAGGCCTCACTTCCATTAAGTGCACTGTATAAAATCAGTCAATGTTTAATTTTTAGCTATTCATAATGTTTTTTTTTTTTTACATACTTTGGTGAATTATGATTCATACCTTTGTACACTAGGTTTGGATCAATTTGACCAAACATTCGGTGAAAAATAAATTTGATCAAATGGATTTGATTGAGGAATGGGAAAATCTTGCCTTGCGGAATAAGAGTTGGCGACTCCGTTTAGTACAATACAAGAAAAATATTCCATTAGGTGTTTCCAAATTGTTATTTTATTAAGACAGGAGGTAGTTCAGAACATTAAACCACTTATTTATTTATGTCTTATCCTTTCCAAATTATGGAAACAGGACAAAACTTAAGTTCAAGATCCTTTATCTCAAATTTCTCAATTACATTTTAACGCATGATTACATTAACATTACCTTAAAAAATAAAATAAAATAAAACGTCAAATTTTTTTTTTCCAAAGTCGTTAAATTTGATTAGAAATCCTAAGGTATAATTACTAAAAATTTGTAGTAAAAATGTTTGGACCCACTTGTAATAACTACCATATGTTAACATGAAGATACCACTGAAGATACATCTTCATGATACAGATATGTGGATTTTTCTCTTATATAGGAAGGGGGAGAAAATGTAGAATTGGAACCATATAAATCAAGCACTACAAAGGTGTCATTAATTCATTATCTCTTGATTATCATTTGAATCCACAACCATGTGAAAATGTAATAAGAGTTAACATATATATATATATATATATATCATAAATGTAACAATAGTTTTTTTTTTTTTTTTAAATATATATATATATATATATCCTAGAGGCATGGGAGAGGTGATTGATATACAGCCTCGCCCTCAAATTCTCTTCTTTTTTTCTCTCTTGCTTTGCCTTTTTTTTTTTCTTTTTTCTTTTTTCTTTTTCCTTTTTTCTTTTTTCTTTTTTTTTCTTTTTTTTTTTTTTTTTTCTAAAAGAGGCTGAATTAAGCTCATTGCTTTTTGGTGGAACGCAGTTGTTATCACAAAAAGACAAATAAAATAAAAATGCCCACATCATTTGAAGTACAATTTAATAACAGAAAGGGAATAAGATCCCAAATTTTTGTTATGTAAACATTTGATTAATTCTCAACAGAGTTTTTAAACTTTTATCCTTTGGTCCTAGACAAATCTAAGCTGAAAGTAAACATAATTCACCTCTCAACTATACCAACCAATATCTCAGGTGGCAGTCAAAAATCAGGAAATTCCCTTTTTACATATCCCATGCATAAAATAGAAAACATTGGAAAATCAATTTTCAGCAATTGCTAAAGCAAGATTCCTGAAAATTAGAGATCAAGGATGTACAATTCTGTTTAACCCATTCTCAACAGACATCACCTTTACTCTTCCTCACCTGATTTTGGGCTTGCACCAGGCTGTGAATCTTCACCCAATTCCATACGCTCAACACCACTTTTTCTTTCCAGACTTTCAGGATCTCCATTTTCTGATGCGGTAACTTCCTCGTAAACAATACTTGGTAATGTTTCTGCAGGCTGGACATCAGGTTCTGAATATATTTCTGCAGGCTGGACATCAGGTTCTGAATATGTTTCTGCAGGCTGGATATCAGGTTCTGAATGCCCCTTATGAGTGGCCGGAGAACTTTCACTGCCACCGGAGTCGCTCCTCAAATTACTAGATGTCAGCCACATAAATTTCAAATTGTGGTCTTGCCAGCATTTACCATTAACAAATGCTCTCTCAGCTGAACGACGTGTGGTGAAAGTAATACAAGCTGAGCAAATTTTTGATGCCTCTGACTCACTAACATCCATATCTTCTAGCTCCACAGTAGAAAGATCACCATAAGATGAAAAGTGTTCCTTCAAAACAGCAACCTAGAAGACAAAATAAAGACATCAGCTTATCTTTCATTGACTACATTATTAATATATAAAACAATGAAAAAATGATATTAAAACACTTAATAATCAATGTGCAAATACAACACAACAAAGTCTTAGTCCCAATTTTTTTCGGTCGGCTTTGGATCTTTGATAGATTAGTTTGGGTCAACTACATGTATTCTTTTCCTCCATTTTATTCTATGAAGGAATTCTCTCTGTTACATTATTACAAAGTATTTTATTTTAATAGTAAATGTAATATTTCAGACCCATAATACATGGTAAAGGAAATTTTGAAGAACAATAAATTTTTTGATAAATGAAGGACAATAAATAATAAGTACATGGTGAAATTATCTTAAAGACAGTACTTGTTTTTAATGGCATTTGGGTACGTGCCCTCTGTAGCCAACCTCTCCCCTTTTAGGTTCAGCTTAGAGGTAATGAAGGTTTACCCACTGTGAGGCTACTATCATTGATTGAAAATGATAATTTTTGGGGTTAGCTATGAATCATCAATAGATTAGTCAAAGTCTACCACATTTTACTTTCTTAATTAATGTCTTTTTTTACTACTTCTATTAATGTTATTTTTTGTCTTAATCTACGTTTATATGTATCCTCAACTTGAATCAACTCACTCTTTTGACTAGTGCATTAATCGTTTTCCCTTTTCACCAGTGCATCATCATCTATTCAATGATAGGTTACCCCTATCTTTAGGCGAATTTTCTCATTTTAAATTCTTTCTTTGTATTTCCATTTATCCATTTTAATGTTCTCATTTCAACTCATTTTATGAATGCATTACTTCTTAATAGCGCAACACTCAATACCATAGAGCAGAGCTGGTCCTCTAACAATCTCGTAAAAAATTTTCTCATCACTTAATAAGTATTCATGATCACACAATATTCCTGTGCACTTCTCCACTTCATCCACCTACTCTTATCCTATGATTAACATCCTCTTTAATTTTGTGAATGATTGAATATGAATTATTGAATAGAGATATTGAAAGCTCTCATTCTTTGGTATCTCTTAAGTCTCGCGACTTTCATCTTTGTTTCTACTTTTACTCAACTTATATTACATGTACCTACTTAATTGAAAGCCCTAACTTCTAAAGTGTCTCGCAAAATCTCTAACTTGACATTAACTCCACGTCTAGTTTCATCCACTTTGTTTTTTTGTTTAGTCTACTAATACTATATCATCGCAAAACCCATACACTAAGGGACTTCTCTCTCTCTCTTAAATTTGTTCTTGTTTTACTAAGACTTTGATCTTTATCTTAATACAGATAACACCATTCAAACCTCTTGTTGTCATTTCCCTGATAAATACTATATTCCAAGTACCTACATGAATCCTTATCTCTTGGACTGACTTCTTTATCCATACCCTTCCATCAAATGTGCAGGAACTCTCAACCATTTCCACTACACCCAAGCACTGATATAGCGCATTGCTTATAGGAAACTCACTAACCCCTTGTCCACTTTTCACTTCATTCAAGGTCCAATGTATGGGACACCTGAATAGAGTGACTAAATTTTTAAGTGATAGTCAACCTATCAAAGCCCTTCTCTTTTTCTGAGAATGGGATCAACTATGCAAATTTCATATATGGCACTAAACACAAACATAGTTTTTGAAAATAATAACGGCAAATTACATTTTTTTCATCTTAAACTTTCACTCCAATTACACTTATCCCCTTGAACTATTAAAACACACGATCAACCCCAAAGTTATAACTCCGTTTTAATGTCCCCCTTGCCGTTTCTTTTGGTGTTAATTTGGACGGAAAATTTAAGAACATGCAAAACATGTGACCCGTGGGCACACAATACCAGTTCAATCCACTTAAGAAATGAAATTTCCTAAACTGCCCTCAATTACAGGAACCAAACAGAGATTATTCTTTTCCTCAGTTTCCTTAGGACCAAACAAGGGTCCCAACTGGAGTACCAGAATTAACAACTTCTTTCAAATTTTCATTCTCAATTTTTTTAGCAACCACAAAGGAAACCAATCAAATACAATCTAATAAAAATTCGATAGTTACAATAGGGGAGATGCCAGTTGAGTTACAAGGCTCTAGGCAAATTCAAGCTAACAAAAATCAAACTTAAATAAACTAGTTCTCCGTACAATTACATGCAATGCTTAATATTTTTCCATTTCCACAAGATCGTATATTCGATCCTTGTCTCCACTAATGTGTACACTAACCAATCAGCTAAAAGATGAAAACAATATCCAATGCCCCCACACTCCCACAATTAAGAAGAAACATACTCAAACTTATCCATTTTTCTATCCTTTTCCTGCTATTTTTTAATCTAACAAACAAAAATAAATTTTAAAAAGGGTCTCAAAGTGAATTGAAAAAAATCACCTTCAAAAGCACTCAAAGTGAATTGAACAAAATCACCTTCAAAAGCACACACTCAAGTAAATAGTAAGACTCCAAGGGTTATATGTAAGCTAGACATTGAGAAAGCTTATGATCACGTGAATTGGGAGGCTCTTCTAGATCTACTGAAGAGAATGGGCTGTGGGGAGAAGTGGTGTAGATGGATTCGCACTTGTATCTCCACTGTCCAGTTCTCTATTTTGGTTAATGGGGCTCCAGCTGATTTTTTTAGGAGCATGAGGGGCCTGAGACAAGGGGATCCTTTATCTCCTATGCTGTTTTTGGTTATTATGGAGGTTTTAAGTAGGATGTTGAAAAGAGTCAAAGGTGCCGGATTGATCAGGGGATTCAAGGCTAACGGGAGACGAGGGGAAGGGGAATGTGTTTCGCATCTTTTCTTTGCGGATGATACTATTTTGTTTTGTGATGCGGAAGTGGAGCAGATCCTCCATGTTCGGATGCTTCTCCTTTGCTTTTAGGCTGTGACAGGATTGAAGGTTAATGTCTTGAAAAGCGAGATGGTTCCAATTGGGGAGGTTAATAATTTGCATGCATTGGCTAAGATTCTGGGTTGTAGAATTGGGACACTGCATATGACCTATCTCGGTATGCCGCTGGGGGCTTCCCATAAGTCCCCTTCTATCTGGAATCCTATCTTGGAGAAAATTAAGTGGAAGTTAGCTGGGTGGAAGAAGCTGTATCTGTCAAAAGGTGGAAGACTTATGCTGCTTAAGAGTACTCTTGCCAGCTTTCCTACTTATTATTTATCTCTCTTTACCATCGCCTCGCATGTGGCTAACAAGATTGAGAAGATGCAAAGGGACTTCTTGTGGGGGGATTCAAAGACTCATTTGGTGGGGTGGAATAAGGTGTGTGCTCCTAAGGCGAACGGTGGATTGGGAGTAAGGAAAATAACTACTTTTAATCAAGCTTTATTAGGAAAATGGTTATGGCGGTTTGGGGTTGAGGAGAATCGTCTTTGGAGGAGGGTTGTAGCTTTGAAGTTTAGGGAAGAGTGGGGGGGCTGGTCTTCCAAGTTGGGTAGGGGTGTCCACGGGTGTGGCTTATGGAGAAGTATCCAAAAAGGCTGGGAGGTGTTTAGAATATTCATTCAGTTTGAGATAGGGGTGGGTGATAGAGTGAAATTTTGGATAGATCAGTAGTGTGGGGAGTTACCATTCCATATTTCCCTCCCGGTTGTGTATGGGATTGCTTATAATAGAGAGGCATCTGTGGCCTCTTCTCTCGAAAGGTTGGGGACTGAGGCTCGGAGAAGCTGGAATGTTCGCTTACTCAGGGATCCAAATGATTGGAAGTCAGGTGAGGTGGAGGATTTCTTTCGAATCTTGGGTTCTAATTTACCTAAATCTGAGCATGGCGACCGTATGAGGTGGAAGTTGTCTAAGAAGGGAGATTTTGACATCCGCTCTTTCTACAATAAGCTTCGTAGTCCCCCGCCTATTATCTTTCCTTGGAAAGGTATTTGGAAGGTTAAGGCTCCTCCACGCGTCTCTTTCTTTGTCTGGAATGCAGCTTGGGAGAAGATTCTTACAGGGGACAATTTGTGGGGTAGAGGCTTTGATCTTGTTGACTGGTGCATTATGTGTCGATGTAGCAGGGAGACGGTAAACCATTTGCTACTCCATTGTGATAAAGCTCATCAGCTGTGGAGTTTGGTCTTCAGATCTTTTGGGATTTCTTGGGTTTTGCCAAGATCGGTTGCAGACACGCTTCTTGGTTGGTGGAATTGGTTGGGAAAGCACTTTCTAGCATTTGGAATTTAGCCCCTCTATGCCTAATGTGGTGTATTTGGAGGGAGCGAAATAGGCGTACTTTTGAGGACATGGATAAATCCGACGACCAGCTGCTAGCTTTCTTTTGTGGCTCTCTTTTTGATTGGTCTAGGGCTTGGAGACTCACCTCTAGTGATTCTCTCCCTTTGTTCCTTAGCTCTCTTCTTTGATCTTTGTTCTTTGTTGGTTGTTGTTTGTTTTGTTTTTTCTTGTTTGTTTCCCTCCTTGTATCCCTTTCCTGCCTTATGCTGCTTTCATGAGGTAGTTTCTTGAATATACATCTTTCTTACTTATCAAAAAAAAAAAAAAAAGCACACACAGATTCCAACTCACAAACTTGGGCACAAACTTAGTCCTAAACTGTTCTAACTCATCCCCAGCTTTGCTTATCTCTTCCTTAACTCGCCCCACAAACTCTTCTACCTTCACATTGGCTTCTTCCAAATCAAACCCAGTTTCTTTCTTCACTGATTCAGCGAGTTTCAAACATAACCACTCCGAGCCGCGCTGGACCAATCGAGTCAAATTCAGCCATAAAACCCATCAAACCCATTTGGATTTGCGGAAGTTTGAACACGGAAAATGGGTCCCTGGTGGTTTTTTTTGGGCCTGTGGTTCTTGGGAAGCTTGAAAAGAATGGGACTTAGGGAAGTGGGTTTGGTTTTTATGGGACTGTGAGGTTCGTTTTTGGAGTGTGGAATTTCATAGCTTGAAGAGAGTATTTGTGAAAGAAAGCAGGAGTGTCTCTCTGAGTTGTGTTTTTTGACGTTGTGGTTTCTTGAAGTGAAATGTAAATGTAATTCAATTAGGGATGGGTGCTCCACAAGGAGGTTGTGAGCAGATTTTCTCAAGAGCATTTCTGGGAGTGAGAAAAAGATGGGATTTTCTTCTTTTAATTTTTGCAATTTTTTTGTTTACTAAACCAGGGACAGTTTATTCATTTTTATATTTGTGGTGGACTCTAGCTGGTTAATTGGGGCCACATCTCACATGTAATACATGTGCTTCACTTTTTTGTTAGACTTAACACCAAAACCAATGGCGAGGGGGACATTGAAACAAAGTTATAACTTTGGGAGGTGAGGTGAGTGTATTCGGGATGAAAGTTTAAGGAGGAAAAGTGTGATTTTCCATAATAATAATAGTAACAATATATAACCACTTAAGTATTTCTGAGAAAAGGCATCGTAAGATGCATTAGATAACATGCTTGAGGAGTCAAAATTGCAGGCACTCTACTAGACTTGTCATGAGTTCTTTTCAATTCTTAGTCCAAAATGTGTTATACCCAAAAACAAAAAGATCAATAATTGCTAATCATATACACACAAGTTTCCTTTTGGTAATGCCACACATTTGATTAATGCTTCTTCGTAAAGCTGTTCTAGTGTATATTTGTTTTGCTATATAATGGAGGCCAAACTACAATTTTGGTCCATGTACATTTGTCACAGTTTCAATTTGTCCCTATACATTTAATCGTATCAATTCCATCCTTCAACTTTCAAAATCAAGGTCCTTCAATTATTGATTATGTAAATTTTGTTCTTCAACTTTCAAAATCAAGTAAATTTCATTTAACTTTCAAAATCAAGTCAATTATATCTTTGGAAGTTGACTTCATTAGTAAATAAAATTAACTTGATTTTGAAGTTTGGGGACGAAAGCAACACAATAAATAATTGAAGGACAAAATTGACATAATTAAATATATAGGGACAAAGTTGAAATTACTTCTCTATTGTAGAAGGACCAAAAGAATAGTTTGGCCTATAATGGAATATGCAGCTTTATATGTTATCTGAAGAGGCGGTCCTACAGCCTTGCAAAAACTTTATTCATAGAGCAGTGCAAGAATGCACTCAAACTGCACCAGAAAAAGTTCCCTTCCTCTATATGAAAACTAATTATACCACCTACCCATTCCCTTGAAAATTGGTAACAGCCCTTTTTGCCTTTACTTAATAAATCTTATTTATCACATGAAAAGAGAGAGAGAGAGAGAGAGAGAGAGAGTGACTTACACTTGCAAGTCCAGCTGGTAAAGGCGGAATAATTCTAAATCCAGTAGGACGGTTGTCCAATTTGTATCTATTCATCAGAAAAGGAGCCCCTACTGGTGCTAACGGACGATTTGGCTGCTTCAAGTTCGTAGATTCCTGCAGTGAAGTGGGTGTACTTGCTTTAGGACTATGGGACAAAACGTTATCCACTGATTTTATCTTATCTCCCACCATCTCAGTATGTGGTGATACCACGGCAGAACCAGGATCATAGGAGGACTTTGGAGTAGCAACTTTAGCAATATCAGCCACTATGTCCACTTTAGGTCTCTTAGCAACTTGTTCGGCAACCACCTCACCCTTAGTGGCCTGCAAAAGGCATCAAAATTTGAGAATATCTGATGGAAAGAATTGACATTTAGAAGAGAACACAGATAATAATTTTACAACCTCATGTTGATTGTAGGAGGCAAAAGGAAGACAAAGACACTAATTAATGTGACCTAATATATATCTATCTCAATCTCAACTATTCTAAGATCAACACAAAAAGATATAACACAGGCAAACAATTTGAAGACTGAGCAGTAACAGTACCAAAAGGTTTACAGTAACACTCCCCCTCCCAACCCCCACCCCCCCCCCCCCCTCTTTTTTTTTTTTTTTTTTTTTGTAATGTGCATGTTTCATTTTATAGTCAGGACAGTACCTGATACCAAATAACAATACTTATATTGCCATATATAGGCTCATGAAAGCCAAGAGGTTTGGGGTACCACATTGAACATGTAACATCAAAAAATCTATAGCTAGAAATGAAAATTTGAAGGTAGAAAATTTCATCTTACATGTTTCTCAAGTTTTTGTAACTGGCGCCGGAAGTCATTCCGCTTCTGGTCTAGCAATTCCTGTTTCTTGCGAAGTTCTTCTTTCAACTGTTCTAACTCTAGCTTCTTTTGCAAGGGAGGTGGAGCTTTAGGAGAATCTGAGATGACAGGCTTAGGGTGATCAGAGACAGATACAGAAGCATCAGAAGCATGGAGAACACTACTCCTTGAAGCAACAGGTTGATTAATATCTTTTCCTTTACTAACAATGGAAGGATGATATGAAGCTGAAGCAGCGGTCACACCACGTGGTGTTACAGATTCACTACTGCCGCTGTTTATGCCATCATCTGGAATGCTATCTCGATTAGCCCACCACAGCTTAATAAAGCGGTTACCCATTACAGCATCAGGTGCCTTAAGAGCAGCTTCTGCCTCTTCCCTTTTAGAGAACTGGACAAAAGCTCGTTCTCCATTTGCTGGAATATAAATATCAATTACCTCTCCAAATTTTTGAAAATGAGAAAGAAGAGCCTCTCTTTTATTGTTTCTCTGGGGAATGCCATTGACAAATAGAGTACGCAGTGCCTTTTGAGAAGGTTTCCGAATGTTACGCATATTATCACTCGGTGTCTTGGGAGATGAATCCATAGCTTTTGGGCCAACATCTTCTGCAACGATCCGCTTCCCTTGACGGGAAGTGCCTTGAACGCTCGCTAAGGCCCCTTTATCTTCCTTAGCTTCATTCTCAAGATAATCAGAGGAACTCATCGTAGAATCAATTTTTCCCTTCACATCTAATCTATTTTTCGAACTACCGATTCTGCCCCAAACAGACAAACTGGTACCTTGTGAGCCAACACCAGTTCCAGTGCTTCTAACAAGGCACTCATTATCAGCACTGTCACATAACCTGCCAAGATGCCGATCAGAGGGATCATCATTCAATGTGGAGTCAGTTTCATGAATCTTAGGTGATTGTAGTGAAAGCAGGGCACTTGATGTTTCAGGACAATTGTTATTCCACAAGGGTTGATCAGGATCATACAGATCAGCTCCATTTACACAACCAGAACCAGGAAATGCACCATTCAAGCCCAAACCATCATCGGCCATTCCAGGCTTGCTACTTTTTCCATGCAATCCTTTGCTGTTCATCAAAGCAGTTGAAGAAGCACTAACTGATGGTAAAGGCCCAGTTCCAGTAGGCGGTCCCAATAGGTGCACACTTGGAAGTGAAACTGGAAGATTAAACTGTGAAAGACTCTGCAAATTGCAACAACTAATTACTTATGACAACTTAAATATACACAAAGGACATCAGTCTAAAATATAAAGTACAAACATGGAGAAAAAAAAAACAGCACAGCAATTTGATGCACAAGTCAACATATGCACTAAAAAGTTGAGCTACTGCTAATAGATGAGTCAAAAACAAAAAATATTGACACTTCTGAACCACTTCACTTATGGCTTGGGATAATCCAGCAAATAGCCAGGAAGTTGGAATCACATAGTTGGAAAGACCTCTGTTGCTTTAGTTCATCTGAAGGCTTTCCAAATAACAAAAGTGATCCATAGAAGAGATAACTTAATGATCTACAGGAGTGGCGTCACCATTTAGGGCGTTCTCCAACAGGTTAGATATCCAAACACAGTACCAAGGAATATTGAGATTACTGCAAAGAGAGAGTAAAGAGGGGTTCGTGTGTGTGTGTGTGTGTGTGTGTGTGTGTGTGTGTGTGTGTGTGTGTCATCTCTGGCAAGTTTATTAGATACGGGATAAAAAACAACCCAATATAAACTTAAACAGAAATCGCATAAATAAACAAATAAAAATCAGTACTTTTGACATCCGGTCGTCTTTGTTTGGACCGTAGTTTGAGATAAGATTCTTACAGTCCACAATTTGCGGGGTAGAGGATTTGATTTTGTTGACTAGTGCATTATGTGTCGTTGCAATGGGGAGATGGTGGACCATATGCTACTTCATTGTGAAAAAGCTTATCGGTTGTGGAGCTTGGTTTTTAGATCTTTTGGGATTTCATAGGTCTTGCAAAGATCGGTTGCAAATACTCTTTTTGCTTGGTGGAATTGGTTTGAAAAGCACTCTTCTAGCATTTGGAATTTAGTTTTGTTGTGCTCAATGTGGTGTATTTGGAGAGAGCGAAATTGGCGGACTTTTAAGGACATGGAAAAATCCAATGACTAATTGCTTGCTTCTTTTAGTGGTTCTCTTTTTGACTGATCTAGGGCTTGGGAACTCACCTCTAGTGATTCTCTCCCTTTGTTCCTTAGTTCTCTCCTTTGTAATTAGCTTTTTCTTTGTCTTTTCGTTTCTTTTTCTGTAATCTTTGGTCAGCATTATGCTCTTTTTGCATGAGTCAGCATTTTTGAATATACATCTTTCTTACTTATCAAAAAAAAAAAATCAGTACTTGTCACAAAAAAAAAAAAAAAAAAATGAGAAATGACATTGCCCTATGATATCAGTGTAACAGAGTTCAAATCCATTTAATCAACCAATAAGCAGGTCTTGCAGAGGGCAACTCAAAATAAAAATAAAAATAAAACAATTATAATATTTATAATCCTATATGTTATGCTAATTTGTGTCTAACAGAGAGAATATTTTTGGACCCAGTAAGTGCTTGGCCCTGAGTTCTAATAATGATGAAATGCCAAATGGAGTGTAATTCCTATTATGTAAACCATTGTGCATTGCCAAATTAGTCATTGATGTCTTATATCTGGTAGGAACCAGACATATGATCACAATATATACATACCTGTACATCTTCAATGACAATCCGATTGACACCATGCTCCATGGGGCACATGTCCCCTCTTAGACAAAATCCACGCTCCTCAAAATCTCTACAGCGTTGGCGAGGAATGCCCATATTCATCGAAGAATTGATGGGTGGTCTAAGAGTTCCTTGCAAGCCAATGGAATGGATTGTATCCAAGCCACCAGTTGGTAGTCCTGGAATTAATCCAAATGCACTCCAAGATGCACTCTGTGCATTTGAAACATTTGGCAAACCTCTTCCATTGTATAGGCTAGGAGGAATGGACCCCTGCTGAACCATTTGAGAAGCAATATCAACTGAGCTGAACCTTGAATCACGTTGGTTCCAAGATCCAGAATCCCTGCCTCTTCCTCTACCAGGACCAGTGTCTCCAGAAAATGTTTGGTTTGCCCGAATTCTTTGATTCAAATCCAAAGGTGATCGAGCGAGTGGCATTAGACCAGGGCGTCTTCTTTCAAACTTTGTATACAAGTCTTTCTCACTTGCTTGAGATTCATAATCCCTGAAAGCATGCCCATTTTCATAAGGTTTGTTACGTCTTCTATATGGCCTTGTTATTACATGCTCTGGAGCATCTCTTTCTAAAGATTGAGAACGTGTCTCCCGCCTACGATGCTTATGGTTACGATCATCATCATCATCATCACTGACTTCCTTCTCCTCAGGATCACTAACGCAATCAGAAGGAGAAAGACCCAGTGGTTTTGGAGATGAAACTTTCAGCTCCATTTGATCCTCTTGAGATATCAAGAATATTCCTTATTGCATCCAAAGCTCCAAACTCACTAATGCAGCAATCAAATGACTTCAATCACCTGGTACAGTTTGAGCAATTAAGGAGAACCTAAAAACATGGAAAAAAATAAATAAATAAGCTAGGCAACAACAAATTGACCTTGTGGAAAAAAAAATTTAAAAGTGATCATAAGCCTATTTATTGTGATCTGCTTGTGTTATAGTAATAGGATATATTATCATTTAGAGCAAACTAAAAAGGATTGACATAGATAATGACAAGGATCAAAATAGAAAATCATTACATCCAGTAGAATATAAAGTACAAACCATACCAAAACAATATCAAAAGATCATGTAAATTTAAATCATACCTGAGAAAAGAAAAATCAAAGTTAATGATGACACAAAAATAACATGATGTTCCTGAAGTCCAAACACTACATTGAAAATATATAAATTGCAAAGAGTGAACATAAATAATCCACCAAACAAGCAGACACATTGCCATCCACATATTTGCCCCCTAAGTTGTACATTTAAGTTTAAATCCACAACTAGAGGCCTTTTTGTTACTATTTTTCTAGAGTACACAAGAAATAATATTGACGAAAACATGACAGTTATTCCTTCTCTTCTGTTTCCCAACCTTTAAGCATATCTAAAAGCCCAATAAGGTCATCAACAGCATTAGCATACAGCAAGGTCTGTAGACACCTAATTTCAGCATGATCATTCCTCATGAAGGCCAATCTAAATTTAAAGAATATCTTTTATCGTACTTAGATTTGGAAATTTTGGTTGACAGACACATGATTAGTCTGACAAACTTCAAATGTAAGGATTAATTTCTTCTTCTTTTATTAGTTAGCTATAGCAACAGGTCCCACATCAAATGGGTTTTGAACCAACAACCACCCCCCCTCCCCATATTGTTATTGAAGTAAAGCTCGTTGGCTTAAAATATGTGGCTTGTGTGAGGTGGCAAATATAGCAGGTTGGTTTCGTGCTAGCTGTTACAGCTTAAATAGATCAACATGCATGCAGTGAAGCTTCTATAAAGAAAAGCCACAGTAACAGACCAATAGTTTTTGGGTGACCAAGCATCACATTTACCATGTTATGTGGAATTCATCATTTGGATTTACTTCTTGGTCAAAGGCACCATGTGATAATTAGCTTTTTCCCTCTATTGTCGATTTAGAAGGGAATTTTTAACTTATTGGAAGTGTATGGCTCTTATCATTGATAATATATATTTTGGATGGTGGCATGGGGGAAGATTCTTACTTGTGACAACCCTAGGAGGAGAGATTATAGTATGGTGGAGTGGTGACGCATGTGCTGGTGTAGTGGGGAGTGGGGAGTGGGTGGATAACCTTTTGATTCATTGCACAGAGGCTTATCCTCTGTGGTGTCTTGTTTTAAAAACTTTTGGTATTTCCTAGGTTTTACCAAAGAGGGTGAGAGATCTTTTATTTGGTTGGATGAATTGGATGGGAAAACACTCGTTGGATATTTAAAATTTGGTTCTGCTAGGTTTGATGTGGATTATTAGGTGAGAGCAGAATAGGAGAACGTTTGAGGATAAGGAGTGAACAAGGGACCAGCTTCTAGTTTATTTTGTTGGTAATATGTTGATTGGTGTTGCGCATTTGGTCTCATGAATAGAGATTCCATTCCAATGTTTATTGAATCTCTATCCTTTTTTCTTTTTTCTTTTTTCTTTTTTGATAAGTAAAATCTCTATCTTTTTGTACATAACCATTTTATATTTTTATAAATCTTTAGGCTATTTCATGTCTTTTTTGCATGAAGTAGTCTCTTTTCAATAAAGTTTTATTACCTATTAAAAAAATAAAAATCATTGATAATTTTATTTTTTGATAATTCAATAGTAACAAAGTGGGGAGGGGGAGGGGGGATTTGAACCTTAGACATCTATGTTGGAAACACTAAGAGGTGCCAGTTGAGTTACAAGATTCTTGGTGACAATATATTGATAGCTAAGTAATACATAAGTATAAGGTTGGCGTCGAAACCCCAAGATCTTCAAGAATAGAGTTTAGAATGCACTCCCTTCTTGTTTAATGTGGGGCTTTTGAAGAGAGAAACAAGACATTTGAAGATCAGGATTTATTTATTGAGAGACTCAAGTCTCAATTAGTTAGGTCCTTAATTTACTAGCCGCCGCCACGAAGCTTGATGACCATGTTTTGGTGGCTGATTCCCTTGATGTTGAACCGGGTGCTCACGGTACAATCATGGAGGTGGGATTGAGAACCGATCGTGATCTGGTCCACTCCCCTACTGCCGCCAAGCAAACCGCTGACCAAGGGGCTGGGTTTTTGGATGCTGATCCACTTGTTGGTGTCCATTCGACGAACATTGCAGATACTAGGTGTCCAGATTTGGTTCAGAGTCAATTTTTGGTGGGTTTAGACTTGTCCTTTCCTGCAACTGAGGTGGGTTGTGGTTTGACTGAGTCTAAAATTCCTAGACTGGTTTGGGATGACTCTGTCTTCGGATAAGGGTGAGGCAGATTCCGTGGACATTACACCTTTGGCTTTGTGGGACCCAAATAATGTTCGTGATCTCGTCACTTTGGAAGATGACTCAGATGGATCTTCTATGGAGGAGGAGCTGGAGCCTTTAGAATGGGTGAGAACGATGATCAAAGGGTTTGGTACTTTTGTGGGATTCCCCATTGCTTGTTGCGAGAGACGGTGTATTGATTTTTTCCAGAAACCTGAGAGGGTTTGGGAGCAGCAAGCGACTGTTGCTACCATTCGCCAGACAAGCAACTCTACCCAAAAAGGTATGAGGGAATTAAGGAATTTGTTTTCTTCTATTAATTACAATGGGCATTCTGGTAGAAGTACAAGAGGTAGTTTGACATCCTCTGGTTTGGGTTCATCTGTTGGTCAATGAATTTGAAACTTCTATCTTGGAATGTGAGGGGTTTGAATAATCCTCACAAGAGAGATGTTGTGAAGAATTTCTTAAGGAAGTGGAAATGTGATATTGTATGTCTTCAAGAATCTAAACTGGACAGCACCAGCTCTATCTCAGTAAAAGACCTTTGGGGTAGCCCTTTTGTAGACTGGGGAGCCTTAGATGCCTTGCATACAACTGGGGGTATAATTTTGATGTCGGATAGAAGGGTTTTTGAGAAAGTTGATTTAGTAGTTGGAAGTTTTTCAGTTTCAGTTTTATTAAAGGGAGTGTCAGATGGCTTTGAATGGATCTATTTAGGGGTGTACGGACCGACTGATGGAAGCCTTAGGGATGCAATATGGGCAGAACTGGACTTTGCGAGGTCACGGCGGGCTAGGGCTTGGTGTTTATTTGGAGATTTCAATGTTATCAGATACCCAACTAAGGGACTTGGCTGTAATTCTTTTAGTCCAGCTATGTTTAAATTTTCGGGTTTTATTGCAAAACATTTGCTAGTGGATTTGCCTTTGGTGGGAGGTGAATATACTTAGTTTCGAGATTCTAATACTCTTTCAATGTCCAAAATTGATAGAGTTTTGATGTCAGCTGATTGGGAGGATCATTTCTTAGATGTGACCCAAAGGACTCTCCCTAGGGTGGTGTCGGATCATTGTTCTTTACTAGTGGAGGCGGGTGGCACGTCAAGGGGGAAAAGTTCTTTTAGATTTGAAAATATGTGGCCAAAGGTGGAGGGTATTGTGGATAAGGTTCGGCTTTGGTGGAATGGTTATCACTTTGTGGGGCCTCCTAGTTATGTTCTAGCTTGTAAGTTGAAGGCCCTGAAAGGGGATCTTAAGCATTGGAACAAGCATGTTTTTGGAGATGTGGCTTTAAAAAAAAAAAAAAAAGTCTGCTAACTGAGCTTTTAGACATTGACATAAGAGAAGAGATGCAAGTGTTGACTCAAGAGGACAGGGCTAGAAGGTTGGTGGTTAAATCTGATATAGATTATTTGGCTTCTTTGGAAGAGATTTCTTAGAGGCAAAGTCCAAGGCCCTTTTTATTAAAGAAGGTGATAACAACACGCGGTTCTTTCATAGAATTGCCAATTCCCATAGGTGAACCAATCAGATCAGGGAAGTGGAGGTGGATGGTGTTCGTTATAAGGATGAATCAGATGTTACGAATCAGGTGGTGGATTTTTATAAAAAATTATATGAGGAACCAGAAGCTTGGAGGCCTACTATTGATGGGTTAGAGTTTGCTTGTTTAGACAAAACTGAGAGGTCTATGTTGGAGAGGGAATTTGAAAAGGAGGAAATTATTGAGGCTCTCATGGAGGTGGAAGGCGATAAGGCCCCTGGGCCAGATGGGTTTTCTATGGCTTTCTTTCAAAAGTGCTAAAGTGTTTTGGAAGGGGATGTCATGGCATTTTTCAAGGATTTTCATAGCCAATGTGTTTTTGAGAAATCTCTTAATGCCACTTTTCTGTGTTTGATCCTCAAGAAGTCTAATGCATTCAATATTAAAGACTTTCGCCCTATTAGTCTTGTGGGTAGCCTTTACAAGCTTTTGGCTAAGGTGTTAGCTCATAGACTCCGAGAGGTTTTGGATAAACTGATAGCCAATTCTCAGAATTCTTTTGTGGGAGGAAGACAAATTCTTGATTCGGTTCTAATTGCTAATGAATGTTTAGATAGCAAGTTGAAGAGTAGCAATTTGGGTGTTGAGAAGGCAATCTAGGTTAAATTGGATATTGAGAAGGCTTATGATCAAGTGAACTAAAATGCCTTATTTTACCTTATGGAAAGGATGGGATTTGGGGCAAGGTGGAGTGGATGGATTAAGGTGTGCATTTCCACAGTTAAATTCTCAATTTCGATCAATAGGTCTCCTGCTAGTTTTCTTGGTAGTCCTGCTGGTTTTCTTGGTAGTTCTCGTGGCCTGTGCCAAGGGGATCCTTTGTCTCCTCTATTTTTCCTATTAGTTATGGAAGTGCTGAGTAGACTGTTGAAGAGAACGGAAAATGGTGGTTTTCTTTGTGATTTTCAAGCAGGGTCCCATAGACAAGGGGGTGTGCATATCTCTCATCTTCTTTTTGCTGATGACACTATTTTGTTTTGTGATGCTTCTAGGGAACAGTTATTGTACATTCGGATGGTGCTGATCTTCTTTGAAGCTATTACGGGCCTGAAAGTTAATGTACATAAGAGTGAGATTGTTCCTATTGGGGATGTTGGGAATTTGAATGCTCTGGCCCTTACCCTATGTTGCAAGGTGGGCACATTGCCTATGAGATATCTGGAAATGCCTCTTGGGGCCCATTATAGGGATGCGTCGATATGGAATCCTATTATAGAAAAGATGGAGAAAAGGCTATCTGGCTGGAAAAGACTTTATTTGTCGAAAGGTGGCAGGTTTACTTTATTAAAAAGTACTCTCTCAAGCCTTCCCACCTACTTTTTATATTTGTTTACTATCCCCCAGGCTGTGGCAGCTAGAATAGAAAGAATTCAGAGGAAGTTTCTTTGGGGGGATTAGAGGATGTTTTTAAATATCCTTTAGATGCTTGGGATAAGGTCTGTTTGCCTGTTGAGAGTGGTGATTTGGGGATCCAAAGGATTGCACTGTTTAACAAGGCCTTACTTGGGAAGTGGTTGTGGCATTTTGGGAAAGAAAGTAACAGATTATGGCGTCAAATATGGTGAGGGGAGAGGAGGCTGGTGCACTAGAGGGGTAAGAGGCTCTCATGGGTGTGGGATGTGGAGGAGGCTGGTGCACTAGAGGGGTAAGAGGCTCTCATGGGTGTGGGATGTGGAGGAGTATTAAGGAAGGCACAGAGAAGTTCTTTAGTCAAATTCTGTATAATGTGGGGGAGGGTTGCCGTGTTAGTTTTTGGCATGATCCTTGGTGTGGGCCTATTCCTTTGAAGGAACTTTTTCCTGCTATGTTTGCTTGCTCTCTATCTAAAGAAGTACGGGTCTATGACTTGGTAATTTCTAATTCTGAAGGAAATAGAAGGAGCTGGAATTTACTTTTCCGTCATGGTCCTCAGGATTGGGAGGCAGACACTATTTATTCCTTTTTTGAGCTATTTATTCCTCTATGTCGAGGGGTGAGGGGGATGATCACTTGGTTTGGAGATTCACTATGTTTGGGGTATTTGATGTGCACTCTTTTTATAAGCTATTATCTAGTCCTAACACTGATGAATTTCCTTGGGAGGGCATTTGGCGTGCAAAGGTGCCTAAACGGATGTCTTTCTTCTTATGGACAGTAGCTAATGATGGGATACTCACCATTGACAATCTTGTCAAGAGAGATTGCTTTCTGGTTAATAGATGCTGTTTATGCTACTGTGATGGGGAATTAGTAGATCACCTTCTTCTTCACTGTAAGTTTTCTCACGCCTTATGGTGCGAAACTTTTGCAGTGTTTGGGATCCAATGGGTAATGCCAAGGTCAGTCAACTCTTTTTTCTTTATGTGGAGAAACTGGTTTGGAAAGCATCGTTCGACTATTTGGAATATGGTTCTGGCATGATTAATGTGGTTAGTTTGGCAGGAACGTAATACCCGCACTTTTGAAGACAATGAGAAAACATTAGATCATCTAAAATCTCTCCTCTTTGGTACTCTGTTTCTTTGGGCTCGTATTTGGGAGTGTACGAATTGTATTTCTTTATCTAATTTTTTAGTCTCTATTTCCTTTAGCTCTTGATTATATTGTATCTGTTTCTTGTTCAGAGTGTTCACCATCATGAACATGATGTTCAATTTTTTCAATAAAAGTCTTATTACCTATCAAAAAAAAAAAAAAATACACACACACATAAGATATTGTAGCTTCGAGGAAACTCAAGTGGTGCGCTCAATAGACTTGAAGGACGTTCAATAAATGCCAAGCGTCCAGAGTTCCATCCACCACACTATCAGTTCATGGAGTTTTCGGAGTGTCTCATGGACAGGAAGTGGAATGGTCTAACCAAATATATATATATCAATCCATTCCGCTGTTTTTAGATTAATTTTTTTCTTGTACATAAGTTGTTTTGTTTTCCTTTGTTGCTTGTACATATTTCCTTCTTTTACTTCATCTCTTTGATGGAGTAGCTTCTTTTTAATACAAATTTTTCTTACCTATCAAAAAAAAATATATATATATATATATATATATATATAGAAAAACTAAGTGTTGCGACCCATGTACATGAGAAGTATACAAGAGAATGACATGAAAACTAACTTCTAAAATCTAAAAAAACCAAGCTGAAGAAAGAGAATGACTTGCCAGCATGGACATCAGCTTAAAGAGCGACCTAAGAGACATCATCTTTTTAGCCGAGAGAGAGAGAGAGAGAGAGAGAGATCATGACTGGGTGCCTTAGAAGCTCAACACCTCAAACATCCTCTTGATAGGAGAGTACACAAAGGAAGAGCCAATGAAATAAGAAGGAAAAACAAGTATGTAAAAAATATTGTCTAAACTTCACGTTATTCAATAACTCTAGCAACTTTGTAGTATAGAATTAAATATTTGCCCAAGTCTATCCATATAAAGCCTTCAAATTGAGAACTTCACTTCAACAGATGTAACTCCTTCCATTCAAAACAACAAGCATTACTCTTTCTCCCCATAAACACCACACTAAACATAACAGAATAGCCTGCCATTTGTCGCCATTTGTTCTTTTGCCAAAGTGTCCTTTCCACCATGATTATAAAATTCCCTGTAGTGCTAGGCATTACCAAATCACACCAACCATACAAAAGACTAAGGACCACAACTCCAGAGTAATATCACAGCTGAGGAAAGGAAGTGTCATTGTCTCCCCAGTCCCCATTGTTCTTGCACATATAAAACACCAATCAATAACTACCATTCCTCCTTCCTAAGATAATTTGTTGTCAAAAATTTTCCCAAAGCATCAAGCCACGAGAAGAAAGCTATTCTTGGTGGTATGCAAACTTTCCACAAACTTTGCCATGGAAATTGTTTGTGTCCTACATTTCTCAATGCTTTATAGTAGCTCTTTACTTGAAAACCATGATTGTTCAAAAGGATCCATATCATTTTATCCTCCTCTCCCCCTCAAGTTTTGACAGCCTATAAATAATCCAAAAGGTGCTCCACAGATTCCAGCTCCAAGTAATGAATTTCTTGAGAAAATAATGGGTTCCAACATAGAATTCCATTTCTGTGTTCCAATAATCCACCACTCTGGCCTCTTTTATTCCCCGTAATCAGGAAAAGCTCAAGATACCTTCCATAAGTATAGTTGCACTATTCCATATATATCTTTCCAAAAAAAAGAATCTTAGAACCATTTCCCACATCAAATCTAATAAATATCGAAAAGCTATTCTAACCTCTTCTAATGTTTCCAAGGACTTACTCCACAGGACCTTCCAACCACATTGGAACACCATCCCCTGAGAGATACCATACTTTGTATTGATCATCTTCCTCCAAAAAGCATTTTCCTCCATCACATATAGCCACAACTCTTTCCCAAGGAGTGCTTGATTGAAAAACAAAAAATTCTTAACCTCCAAGCCTCCATCTTGAATAGATGTACAGATAGTATTCCATTTAACTGTGTTGATATTTGAATTCCTCACCCATTCCATCCCAAAGAAAATCTCTTTAAAGTTTCTCCATTCTATTTGCCACTCCTACAGGTATGGGGAACAGAGATAGAAAAATGTGTTGGACGACTAGATAACATACTTATAAGTTATAATTTTCAAGTGGGTCATCCCCTTTTTGATATCTCTAATTTTTTTATTATTTTTTATTAGTAGTAATGCTTCATTGAAAACAAAAATAGAATGTGAATAGGACCACAAGTACAGGCTGTGTACTTAGGATACAACAAAGAGTCGATCAAAATTACATAAATCTAGCAATTTCATTACTAAATTGTATAACTCTTACACTTCAAGGCATTGCCCAATGAACAAAAAACTACACCAAAAAGGGTATTGGCATTGTCTAGCAATGTTGCGGTGAAGCATCAGATGATCTTCTGCCTAACCATGCACCATCAACCAACTGAATTGCTTTTCACTTTAGAATACTATCATGTTAAGAACCTTCCTCAAGGCTTGACAAAAGTTCTGAAACATAAAACCTAATTATGACTTATCCTTATATTAGAACCCATGAGGAAGCAGAGCCTGAATAGACACTTAAATCCAATCCCTAGTCTGAATATGAGTAACCTTGAGACCGAGTTGGTTTGATATTGACTTGACTCCCCCTTTCCCCCATTTTTTAGTTGCACAATGACAATCTTCAACAAGATGCACTTAATAGCATTGAAGCTGCAGTGTGTAGTGGAACCAAATGACCGTGACAGAAAAACTAAAGAAAAAAAAGAGAGAACCATCTATATGGTATCCATACTAATGTACACACAAATGCAAAAGTCCTACCACTTAACGACACAAAATTTCCACAAAATAACAAGCACTAACATGGTTCTAATATTCATTACTTCTCTTGCATGACCTGGCTTACATTAATTCTAATGTGTGAAACAATGCCAAGATAATCTTAACATTAAGCATATATAGAAAGCTTTTTCTGCTCTAGTAACTTCCCCATTTGTCACGTTGACATAAACAGAATAAAAGATAACTGCATAAACATAAATAGGAAAAGAAAAACCCACTTTCTAAACATAACCTAATCTTTATAAAAATATTCATAGTGTTGGATTTCGAACCAAAAAAACAGGAACAACTTTTCACATGCGAATATGCCAAAATCTTCAAACAGTGACTGACGCCATCAACTCAAAACCCTAATACTAAACGCGTAATGCCAGTGCTGACGGGTGGAAACAAAGAACTTTCCAAAACACATTTTCAGAAGTCACTTAATGCCAACCCGAATTAATTCTCTAACAGATACCTTTGTACGATACAGCAAGATGTTTAGCTACTCGTATCAATTTACAACACGAAAACTACTCTACAAAATTAAAAATTAAAAATTAAAAAACCAAAATTCCCCTCTAATCATTGACATTCAAGGTCCACACCTCATCTTCTTAAACACTAAAAAAGAACTCAATACTGATCGCCGGAGCCACTTATAACCGCATTTCTCATTCATTACATATATCCAAAAAAGACCAATTGACCTCGTTGAAAAACAAACAAGCATCAATAAAATCTACAACAAAACAAAAAAACACTTACTAGAACACTAAATTTGAACATATAAGCTATCAAATTAAGCTCCTCTAAAGAACCTAAAACGATTTGGTTTTTCCTTACATAAACATAATTCAAAATTAAAGTGAATAAACAATGATAATCTAGGTTTAGCAACAAAATTTAAATTAAAAACTAATAATAATTTATATATATATATATATATAGAAATAAGAGAGCGTAGAAATCTTACGGAATCTTCTAGAAGGAAGAAGAGAGAAGCGAATGTGTGAAGCAGCTTTCTCGGCTTGTTAAAGATTGATGAATAGACTGAATTGGACAACACCGACGACGGTGACACGGCGGCAAAGCGAGGGCATTTCGGGAAGAGACAAAAATTAGTTGCAGTGAAGGGCAGGGGCAGGATCGTAATAACCAAACAATCGAGGAAGAGAGAGAGAGAGGTTTATTTTTTGTGACAGTGACTTGTTTGGGAGGGTTTGGTTTTGGGGTCTGAAGAAACAGAGAGAGAGAGAGAGAGAGCAAAGCTGGAATTTGGGGGGGAGAGAGAGAGAGAGACGATGGTGTACCAAAAAAAAAAATGAAATAATGAAAACTATAATGGGAAATTTGCATTCCTGACCCATGAGATTTTGTATATTGCAAATGGTTTACTTCTTTCTTTCTTTCTTTTTTTCTTTTTTTTTTTTGGCTAAAATATAAAACTGACTTTTTAATTTTCTTCAGATTTCATTTCAATTATCTAATTTTGCATTTATTCATTTCAGTCCTCTAAATTTCAGATTTATTCAATTAAGGCATTTTCATTAATTTTTGTTAAAAAAAATTTAAAGAAAAAATCTGAAAAATATTTTTCAATCATTAATTAAATTTTTTTAATTTAAAAAATTTGAAAAAAATTTTATAAAATTAAAAAATTAACCACAACATATAACAAAAGTTTATGAAAAAATCTTAATTGAATAAATTTGAAAGTTAGAAGACCAAAATGAACAATCGCAAAGTTAAAGGACTAAAATGAAATCTGAATAAATTTAGAGGGTCAATTTTGCATTTTACCTATATTTTCTTTTTCTTTTTCTTTTTCTTTTTTAATTTTATGTGTGTATTACAATGAGTTTTCATTAATAGCTGCCAATACTAGAGGCATTGGTTTACATGGCACATTCTGTCTGCCTATGATGTACTTTTGACATAAAACAATGATTTTAGGTTTAAGGAGATTCTTAAATTTTTCTCAAAAAAAAAGAAACGTGGGTAGTCCCACATCGTCTAAGAGTGAGTTCAAAATCGGGTATAAAGCCTTCATACACCTTACAAGAGTTACCGGCTTTTGTAAGGGGTAAGTTGTGTGATATTATGCCTTTGTCCACATTCCCTGTGTGTGTGTGTTGTAAAAAATTTATTCCTTCTCAAAAAAAAAAAAAAAAAAACGTGGGTAGTCCCACATCGCCTAAGAGTGAGTTCAAAATCGGGTATAAAGCCTTCATACACCTTACAAGAGTTATCGGCTTTTGTAAGGGGTAAGTTATGTGATATTATGCTTTTGTCCCCATTCCCTGTGTGTGTGTTGTAAAAAATTTATTCCTTCTCAAAAAAAAAAAAGGTTTAAGGAGAATTTATTTATTTATTTATTTATTTGGTTGTCCTCATTAAATTAAGACTTTATAGGATAAAGTGATGTTCGATTTGGATATGATGAAAAGAAGTTGTAAGAAAAGATTTTAATTGGGTCGGATAACATGTTTGCTTAAAATCCTTCAATGTGTCAATCAAATAATTGGTGCCCTTTCCTCGTGTAAGAATAATATTCGAGGAAAATGAAAACTTTGGAGTTTTATCCTTTGACAAGACAATTCCATAGGACAAGCTTCCAATTATTTAAGTTCCACACCACAATTTTAAGGAAAATAGAATTCATTTTTTTTTACTCGATCTGTAAGTCCTATTTCACCCCCATGGAATTTTTTTTTTTAAAACTTTTTTTTATGCAGAATTTAAAAATAACTATAAATTAGGATTAAAAATGATGAAATTCAAATTTGAGCAATCTTCATTCACAAATTAACCATGAACATATTTTGAATGGGGTGTTTGTTTTCATAGCTAGTGTTTACACAAATAAACCATGAACACATTATGAACAAGGTATTTGTTTTCTTAACTTGCACGTCGTTACTTTGATGCAAAATCATAGAACAAGAGTGAGTGAAACAATGATTTTGAATTATCATAAGATCAAGAATGTTGGTAATGGTATATTTATATTCCAAGCTTTTTTAATGAGAATTAATATTCCAAGCTTGCTTATATTAACATAAATTTTGTTCTCTCAAATTTTTTTTTTTTTAATATTAACAAAAATTTTTCCTTTAGAATGAAATGATGAAATAGCAGAAGTAATATTATGTCTTCCTTTAATCTGTGATGTTCAAGTCTGAATATCTGCATTTCACAAATTTTGCATCCTAGGTTGTTCCATGAGAACTATTGGAGGGGTCAAGGGAAAATGAAAGTTTTGATCCAAACCCTCCGCTTTGTTTGATTGTTTCAGCCCAAAAAAAAATTACAGTATATTTTTTCAGTAAATCATTTGTTTCCTCTAAAGTTTATACATGTTTGGAAGCATAAATTTAACTCCCAGCAAAAGAACTGCAGAGAGAGAGAGAAGTTAACACTTCCACATAGTTAGTCAAAGTAGAAAAAGACACATTCGGATCTGTTTGGATACTGCTTATTGCTGAAAACCGAAAACACTGTAGCAAAATAATTTTTAAATATGTGAATAGTACCATGGGACCTAATTTTAATTTAACATTTATATTTTTCCGTACTTGCGGATTTCATAAACAGTGCACGAGACCCACAAAAAAAAACGCCAAACACAAATTTTTTTCCTTTTCAGTGCAATCCACACTCAACCTTCGTATGCTAGTGAAAGTGGGGGAAAAAGTGAAAGATAAAATACACTGTAAATGGAAATGACAGTTTAGATTTGCCCTTCAATATCCCTCCACAATATTGGAAGCTGCTGATATACCTTGACAACTTTCTCTTCATACAAGTAAGAATATTTTCTTTTAATGCAATTAAGAATATGACATAAAGGCTTGTAACTGGATAACATTATCCACTTTTTTTCATAAAGGATAACATAGATTCAAATCCCTCCTCCCCACTTGTTATATAAGAAAAAAAAATGAATTGAATTGTGACCAAAAATTCTAGTTATTGGACTCCATAGAAAAAGAAAAATAACCAGAATGTAGCATTACGTTAAAAGAGACCAAACTTCAAATATTTGAAAAACTCATTAATCCACTTTCAATTATTGTCAGTATACACAAATGAAATTGACACAAACTTACACAAACGCTCAAACAACAGAGCACAGAAAAATAGAGGAAAGAAAACAAAACACCTCTACTACCGACCAAACCAACCTCTTGGGGGCTGGACTTCCCCGTCATTCATCAGCTTATCCAGCACTACATTCAGATCAACTGACTGGCCATTTTCTGTAAGCTTTCGAACTGTTGCCCTCACATGGTCTCTTGGGAATCCCATATTTGTCACTTTGTCAATCACATCATCGAGGGGAACCCTATTCCCGGTTCCTGGAGAACCTGAACCACCACCAACCCCAGAAGCAGTAGGCAATGCTTGCGGTAGTACCCGAGCAGTTGGAAGCTGTGGGTAACCACTTCCACCAGTCTGAGCCATAGCAGAAGACGAGAGTTGTGGTTTCACTGCAGTACTCCCACCAAACTGAGGATTCCCACCATAATGGTATGGTTCACCAGGCCCAGATGGTGGAACATATCCAGAAGAAAAACCTGAACTGGATCTGTTGGGTGTTGGCTCATACATTTGAGGGGGTGCCCCATAAAACTGTTGTTGTGGGGGAGGGGGTCCACTGGGTGGCTGGCGGAGGCTTGGTGGGTAGGTCTGAGGAGGATAAGGTGCCTCTTCAGCATGATGGCCTAATGAAGGTTGGAGTTGACTAGGGTTAACGGGTGCAAGAGATGGGTGCTGCTGAGGTGGCTGGGAAGGTGGCTGAGAGTACTGTGGTAGAGGAGTCTGTTGAAATTGTTGATGCGGTGGTGCTGCAGGAGGAGGATGCAACTGCTGACTTAGAGATGATTGATATTGCTGATTAGGGGCTTCTAGAGCTGGACCAGGTGGTGGGAAGTAAGGCTCACGCTGAGGAATAGAAGGGATCTGGTTCGGAAGGAATTGGGGAGGAAGCTGAACAGAAGGCGGCAGATTCTGTCGGGGAGAAGATTGATGAGGAGCATTCGGTGGAGGGAGGGCAGGAAGTGATTGTGATATATTAGCAGGAGGAGGAGGAGGAGGAAGCTGTTGGTAGGATTGCTGAGGAGCAGATGCAGCATGTTGCACAGAATCCAATTGCACAGTATTCTGGGTTTCTGATTGTTGGTCTACGTTGGACATGTGTAGCTTTGCCATCTGCAGTTGAGCATCAACTACTATTTGTTTATCCTTCAAATCCTGTACCCCAGATTGCACCTGCATGTAAATGAACACCAAATTGAAAAAATTGAACGATCAATAAACTAGTATAAATTTGTTTTTTAGTTGTGATTAGTATAAGATTTCCATTGCCGGGATCTAATAAACTAGTATAACTTTAGCTAGTATGCACAATAGACAAAAAAGTTTCAGGGCAAATTAACTGGATTCTTGATAGCTCCCATGCAAATAAAAAATTTAACATACTAATCACATTTATATGGTAAAATTTTAGTGCAAAGCCTAACCCTGCTTCAAAAAATTTAGATTCACTTTCTGTACTAAGTTCGGGTACCCAGAAAAATGAATGTCGAAAACTTCAAAGGTATTTTGTAAACTAGAAATATTCTCAAAGATTAAGGACACCAAAAGGAAGGTCAAGAACCTTTTTTAGGAAAGAACAAAATTGCGCTTGCAAAAGTTTTGGCACTAAGCTAAGAAATCTCAAGAAGAGAAATTTAGCATTGGGGTAAAAGAGTGTTGGACTTCATCATTTAACCCAACATATTTTAAAAGATGATCAAGAGCAAGATTGGTAGGAATGTTTGGGCCACACTGCACTTAATAGGAACTAAATAACACGAATGCTTGTATGTACATATGCACTGGTGGAGCCAGAACTTTGGCTTGGTGAGTGCAAATTTTAAATAAAAAATAATTCTATAAAACACAAATTGATTTTTTTTTTTTCACAAATTATTCAAAAAATAATAATTTCATCAACCTCAAAACTTTTATAGTGTGTGCATTTATATTTTTCTAAGGGATAATCAAACAAAAATTTTCTACTAACTAATAAGGAGTTTGATTTAATTATCATCCTCTAAAATAATTAAAGTCCTAATATAATTAAATTCACTCCTCCTTAACAATATATTATAGGTGATATTTAAGTATATCACCTTTAGTATTAAACATTTGGTTCTATCACTTCTAAGTTAAAATTCAACCCGTGTATGTTGCATATAAATAGCGATATCATCCTTCCACCATATCTTCTCAATAATACAGTTAGGTTTTAATACACTTGGGGCTTTGGGATGGGGATTTATCATTTTGGGTTTCCATGAAGCAGAGGAAAGAGAGAGAAAAATTAGCAAAGAGTCCAATAGTTCACTCCCCAAAAAACAAACCTTGAAAAGACTGGATTTTTTTTTTTTTTTTTGGATAGGTAACAAAATTTATTCAAATATGTTGGTAACCGTTTACAGACTTCAAAAATGTATGGATAGATTAAAAAGGAACACACACACACACATAGATATATGATTTTCTTAAAAAGGTCCAAACTCCAAAGACAAAACAATAAGCTCACTATTATGAAAAGATTATGTGGATAAAAGTGAGTTTGTTGTTTTGTCTTTGGAGTTTGGACCTTTTTAAGAAAATCATATGTGTTTGTGTGTGTTCCTTTTTATTCTATCCATACATTTTTAAGTCTGTAAACGGTTTCCAATTTTTAACAAAACTCTGACATTTGGCCCCACAAAGTTATTTTTAGGGGTGAAATTTTAATGTAAATTTAAATCCTTCCTATAGCTTATATGTATCAAAATATTTTAATATTTCAGTGGGTGCAATTCATCCACTCATGGCAATGTGGATCCACCACTATCCATGAATGCAGCATGCCTTACACCACTTAATTCTGAACCTACACAAAACTGTAGAGTGAACCACTGGTCTTTTTAGACAAAATAATCCACTTCCCATCCATATTATCAGTTTAAAACATGCTTTCAGCAATGACAAAGCATTTTCCTTATCTTATGCATACAAAAAAGTGCCATGATCCCACCAAAAGGAAAGATTGATGGATAACATACCTCTCTAAGAATATTCTCCAACTGCCTCATTCTTCCATCGGTGCTTCCATGATTGTTTTCAACAGACACCTTCAAACCATCCACAGAATTCTCAAGGTTGCGGGTTCTGCTTTCCAGCTGCGTTAGTCGTGCACTAACACCTTCTAACACATGTAGCAAATTATCCGCATGTTTCTTCATTGTCTGATCAATCTCAGACATAATTGTAGCATCAAAGACACTTTGATCCTTCTCTCGCATGAATTTTGCCAGTTCACCAGAATCCAAAGAACCATAATTCTGAATAGAGCATGGAACACCAATTAAATGTACATGAAGAGAATACTTATAAATAAGTTTGTCTATCATCAATAGCTCCAAGCAACCAAACAGTAGCACTCACTATAAAATATCAATGATTCAAGAAATAGAGAGTTGTCCAACAAAGGCAACTAATCTGGTCAAATCAAAAGAAAATAAGAAAAATACATGCAAACAAAATAGTTAATCAAGGAAAACAGAGAGGGGTGAACAAATAACAAAAGAAACCACTTGAATTGTCTCAAGACCAAGGTTTCCAGCCAAGACAGAGAAAGCAAGGTAAAAGCTCAACCAGATTACTAAAAAAAACATTAAACATCCATAAACTTATACTCAAAACAAGGTTCTCGTTAGTGGAAGGTTTTTGTTTATATGGGATGGGAAACAAACAATGCTCTATAGCTGGACTTGCCTATCAATGATCCCCCCCTTACTTTTCATTTCAGGTATGTGCAAAGGGTTAGCTATGCAGATCCTTTGTCATGATTAGCCCTAACAAAATCTGTGTTTCCTTTGTCACAATTAACCCTAACAAAATCTGTGTTTCATAGACCAAATCCAAAAGAATTCGCGACTGTTCTGTCAAACCTAGGAGAATATATTTTCCTACTCCAAATGCGAAATTTCAAGCTCAATATGTGATGGAAACTTCCAGTGACACAAATAGACAGTAGATTGTTCCCAAAAGTTATAGGTGGACAAAATAAACAACCACCCACATATTTTAGAACAAAAGTGTAGAAAAGCTTTAAGAATTCAATAATCTCAAATGCAATATATTTCTTCAAACACATAAAAAGTAATACACTGCAGGTGTCACGTCAGCTAGCTCAACTAGTAAAATCTCTCGCAGATTAACCTAAGCTCACAACATGTCCAACGAATCCTCCAATTGACCAAGAAAGGAAAAGGTTAAAATATTGCTCAAATATTCCAATTTCAACCTAGGCATATGAATTCCAATAAGCTACGGAACCTAAACACTTTTTTTTTCCCACAAAAGCAACAAGTTATGTTATGACTTGGTCCAATTCACAAGAATCCCTCTCTTAACTAACAAATAACAAATGCAATAATCAAATTAGAGACAAACAGAAACCCTAAATTAGCAAGCCAGCCACAACATGCACACAAAAAAAAATACTCCAAATCCAATAAACAAAAAAAGAGGGAGAGAGAGAGAGAGTTTTTACTCTAATAGGAGTGGTGGCGGCGGTGGCGGTGGGCTTGGAAGAAATGGGAATGGAATCGGAGGAGGAGGAAGTCCAAGGGCGAGCGGATTGATCAGAGGAGAGAGGACGAATGGGCTGGAAATCGTAGCTGGGAACCATCTCCTCTTTCTTAATGTTTGCATTACAATCATCGTTACCAATTTGTTGTTGATGATGTTGTTGTTGTTGTTGTTGTTGTTGTTCTAACTCTTCATGGTTCATCAAATCCATCAAGTCCTTGCTCTGTTGTTGATGTTGCGTCGGCGATAGAGACAGATCCATTATCTGCTTGTCCATGTACGCCGTCGTATTCATCGATCCCAACCCACCCCACCCCGACCGCACCAAAACTGCAAAGATCTCTGCGTTTTTTTGTTTTCGCTTCTTGTTTTTTCGGCTTGGGATTTGGGACTTTTTTTTTTTTTTTTTTTAAATAATTGTTATTGGGTTTTGTTCCTTTTGGATATATTGAGGAATTCGAGTTGCGAGGAAAACTACTTGAGGAAGACAACCTTTTTTTTTTTTTTTTTTTTTTTTGGTATCTCTAGTTTTTTTTTTTTTTTTTTTTGAAAGGGTATCTCTAGTTACTTCTTTACTAAGGAAAAATAATAATAATAAGTCTTTTATTTTTTTTGAAAACAAAAATTTGTTCCATTAATTATAGAATTTTCTCGTGCGTATGTGGACCGATACCGTGTATAGCTTGGTGTCGACATTATGACATTGTCTATACTTTTTTTTTATTCAACAAAAAAATTACTTCTTTTTTTTTTTTTTTTTTATAGGAGAAAAAAATTACTTCATTATGTATATTCCAGGCCATGAACGATAGTTTCACTTGATAACTCCAATGATAAGATGTCAAGTTTTAAAAAAGATTGATTCTGGTATAGTTTGAAGCATAAGATAATAAATTAAAATGAAATTGTTTATACTTAAATAAATAAATTTGATGAATTAATATTTCCTAAATCAAAATTAATTTCAATTGTGTTAGTTCTTATTGGTTTAATATTTTCAAAGTCTTATTAAAGATAATATATATATATATATAATAATAATACACAACCTATTAAAAATAATACTACTTATTATCATAAAATTTTAGCTATTTTATAAGGGTAAAAAGATTTTGTAACAACTATGCCAAAACAGCCTAGGACTTGGGCCGGCCGTGGGCTTTGATAAATGATGAGGTCCTTCTTGGTCAAATCTCAAATATTGGGTAGGGGACTCCTATAGTCCTATTCCTATTCCTATAGGCTATATCCAGACTCTTCTTCACATTACACATGTTTGTTACTACGTGGATCAAAGTTTTTGAATAGGCATTGCGGGTTATGGGTCTGACCAGAAAATTCTTCTTTTTTAGGTAAAGAATGTGCCATTACCCGCTGCTCGGATGGCTTAGGTGGACTTTGGATATTTGGTTTTATTAGTTGTAGCCTTGTAGGCATTAGGGGAACAAATTGTGGTCAAAGTGTTACTTGGGCTTGGGTTTCTTGGCTCACTCTTTGTTTGTTTGATATTTGTGAGAGTGCTTTTTTCTTCTCAGCACTGTGGCCCAAAGTTCTTGGGCCAAATAAGTATTCTTGGTGGACTGGGCTCGATTCACCACAGCTAAAAGGCTGTTTAAGAACCGAGTGGTGCACAAAACAAGCTCCCTACAATACAAATAACTGACAAACAAAAATATTTGTATTGATGACATTTTAACAGCAAGGGAATGCACAGCAAATAATATATAATGTAAAACAAAGTCAAGGATCCTCAAATCAGTGAGGTGCATCTTATTAATTTTCCTTAGTTATGATTACAGTGCTCACTAAGACGTGATACAAGGTTCAACTAAGTTCAAAAGTTACAGACTTTGATAGCTATTCAAGCTTCCAAGACTTGCAAAGTTTGAATTTGTTGAATCCAAGTACGTGCTATAGTGGCTGTCTCTGGGATACCGGGAGCGATTCCCCTGTTTTCTTTTGATTTTACAGAGCTCTTCCTATAGTTCTATATTCACGCAATACAAGGTTCAACTAAGCTCAAAAATTACAGACTTTGATAGCTATTCAAGCTTCCAAGACTTGCAAAGTTTGAATTTGTTGAATCCGAATATGTGCTATAGTGGCTGTTTCTGGGATACTGGGAGCGGTTCCTCTGTTTTTCTTGAGTTTTACAGAGTTATCTTAACGATTCTCTTCTGTGATTTTCTATTGCTGCATAATGCCCCTTCAATGTTGGCCACTTCCCCCTTTTTATAGTGTCATTTTAGGGTTTGGATACCATTGATTCTTCCCCCCTTGGCTCCCTAGGTACCGAGCCCCTGTTATGCCAGCTATTTCTGACCGTTGATTCTCTCTGTTTCTCATAGTTTTCATCTTGTAGTTCTGTTTTTCTAAAAGCCACTTACTGACTTTCCATTTTGGATAGCTGACGTTTACCCTCTGTTCTTTTAAGTCCTTTTACCTCTTGGACTTAGCTTTTTGGCTGTCCTCCTTGTTGTCATTTTTTCCAAGTGAGCAGAACCCTTTTCTGCTGGGTTGAAGGTTTTCCAGCCACTTCCCTTTATAATTCTTCATTCTGGGTTCCCTGGGGTACCAGCCTTTTGTTCATGAATTGTTACTCTTCAAGCTTTTTGATTCTTTGCTGCACCACTGGCTGCTTGAGAGGGACATATTTGTTCTTCATTTCTTGTATTTCGTGGTACTCCTTTTGAGCTGTCTCAGTCCCACTTTAGCTGTGCTGCACGTCCCGAGGATCCCGAGCCTCTGGTAACCTCTGGGGATCCCGGCCCAGTTCTTTCACTGGAATTTGCTGGACTTTTTTAATGGCCTTTTTTGCTGGAAATCTGAACATACATAGGGCCTTGATGTCGATTCTTCTTGCTGCATGAATTGGGCCTTCTTTTATTAAAGCCCATGGTCTTTCCTTACTTTTCATAGAATGGGCTTTTTTGTGAAATTTTGGCCTTCAACATTAGCCCCCCGAGCTCGTGGATTACTTGTAGCCCACGCGCGAGAAAATAAATTGTTCTTGGATACTTTCCTGGCCTTCCTGTTAGTATTAAGCTTTCTTTTGTTGAATTGAAGTACCTCCAAGCCTTTGGTGAGTTTACACCTTGTAGGAGGAGGGAAATGTTGCTAGCTGGTTTGCAATGTCATTGACTAATCTCTTTGTATAGAGATTTGCAAAAGTATCCATGCTTTTGCAGCTTCGAGTGATATGTACTCTTGGAATTTTTTTTTTTTTTTTTTTTTTGTCACGCCTTCTTTGCTTCCTTAGGCTCCCTTGAACCAATTTCTTTCAAGGAGGTCAATCTTGTGCACTTTATACACCCACTTTTGGGTTTTATACCCGTTCAAGGCTCTTTCTCTTTGTACTCTTCGTTGGACCTTGCTTTACAATTCGCACCCTTTGCTGGGACGTGCCACGACTTGTATCTATTACTGGTACATAGTACAACTTGTACCCATTACTGGTACGTGCTGTAGGTTGTACCCATTATTAGGATATGCTATGGCTTTCATCCATTGCTGGGATATGCTACAAGTTGTGCCCATTGCTGGGACGTGCTGCAACTTGTATCTATTGCTGGTACATGGTACAGCTTGTACCCATTACTAGTACGTGTTGCAAGTTGTACCCATTACTGGGATATGCTTACAATCTGCACTTGTACCTATTGTTGATACATTCTACAGCTTGTACCCATAAATTTTTGCTTTTGACCATTTTCTTGGTTGTACTTGGAAACTTTTGGTCTTGGCCAATTTCTGAGCCATGTATTTAGAAAATTTGTTCTGGGCCAAGTCCTGAGCTGGGTACATGGAAAGTTTGCTCTTCCCAAGTCCTAGGCCATGTCACCTGGAAAATTCTGTTTTGGTTAAGTCCTGGGCTAGGTATATGGAAAATTTGCCCTTTCCCAAGTCCTAGGCCATGCCACTTGGAAAATTTCTATTATGATCAAGTCCTGGGCTAGGTACATGGAAAATTTTTCCTTTCCCAAGGCCTAGGCCATGCCACTTGGAAAATTCTGTTTTGGTCAAGTCCTGGGCTAGGTACATGGAAAATTTTCCCTTTCCCAAGTCCTAGGCCATGCCACTTGGAAAAATTCTGTTTTGGTCAAGTCCTGGGCTAGGTACATGGAAAATTTTCCCTTTCCCAAGTCCTAGGCCATGCCACTTGGAAAATTCGTTCATGACCATTGAATTTTTCAATTTTCAGAGAAAGTTCCTTCGTAGCCCCTCGTTCTCAAGTGGACTCCTGAACTGATTTCTTTTCTTTTCTTTAAAGGGTTAAGGATTTGTTTCCTTCTCCGAGGATCTTCTATAATATCCTCTCTTGGCTGTGAACAAATCTTTTATGAAAATAAACTTTTTTTATGACTCATCTAAGGTGGCTCTCACTGGTGAATTGGTGGCCAGGAGCTCCACCAAGATGATTCTGTCATGGTGTTTTCTTCAAGTGGGTGATCCTCTTACAGGGATCCTGGAAGAGGAAGGATTCTTCTAGGCATGCTCGTTGAAGACTGTCTTCACAAATCTCATAGTGTCTTCACAAATCTCATAGTCTGTTTCTTTACAAGGATCTCTACCGCTACTGCTTTTTTTTAGAGATCTTCTCACTCGATAGGTACTCCTCTTCTTCAAGGAACTAGACCAGTAAGTTTGCTCCAGCTTAGCTCTTGGCAGCTCTGGGGATCCTTAGGACCTATGTTGTATTGGGAAATTAATATTAGCCACTGGGCCACTCTTCAAGATTGCAAGGGCTGATGGAGGAGGACTTTTATTGGATGAAAGCTTATCACCAATAGGATTTGGTGGTAAAAAAGTAATGATTCAGTTGTTGAGATGCATGACCGCCAAATGCGCCCTTTCTATGTTGGGATACCTCATTTCGGTTTCCTTTAATACTCTGTATGCTTAGGATCGGGATCCCAGGTACAACAATAATGATTTTGCCACGGACTAGTACCTATAAGGTAGGCAAATGACTCATGTTGAAGTTTTATGATTGGATGCTCAACTCCCCATATGAAAGCATTCTCCTTTTTTAACAGTTTGGATAGTCCACTAGTGACCAAGGCTAGTCTTGATGTGAACTTCCTAACGTAAGAAACTTTTTCCAAGAAGCTCTTGAATTCCTTGACCGTGGTATGGCTCTTCATGGTTGATATTGTTGTTGCCTTAGTTGGATCTATGAAGAGATCGATGTTAGGCAAAGGAAATTTATCCTTTGAACGTGCCTTATTTAATTTGAAGGAGTCTATGCCAATAAATCTTCATACTTTCCATAGCTCTGTCAGTTGCTCTTTTTTTTTTGTACTAATAACTGATTGCTGATTAGGATAGGCCCCAGGTTCCTTGGGTCAGCCCCCAAGTTCACCTCTTCTAGATTTTTCTTTGGTAGGATTTATGCCTTCCTTTCCATATCCATAAGTTTCTCCGGGATCTTCAAAAGCAGTATATTGGCCTTCCTCCTTTTGTCTTTTTTTTTTTTTCTATCTGAGGGATCCTTCAAACCATGGGTATTGTTTCCTTCTTCTGGGATGGGAGTTCCTCGGGATCCTGGAGATGGGATATTCTGACTCATCGTATCCCCTGGTTCCTCCAAGATCTCTTCTTGGGCTATCATATAAAATGGTGGTCCAGGATCCTTTTATAGGCTACATTCAGGTCTCGCATGCCTTCATAAGTAAAATTCTGCCTTCCTTCCAGGTTTCTTCTTCTTCTGGGATAGGAGCCCCCCGGGATTCTCGAGATAGGAGCCCCCGGGATCCTAACAATAGGATATTCTTCAGCTGGAGCTAATTCATCATAAAGTATATTTTCCACAAAGTTTACTTTGTGCTGGATGAAAGGACTAAGATTGGCAATGACTTTTGTGGACTTCCCATTCAATCCCTCTTTCATGTACTAGTGGTACATTGAGGGGATTAGGCAATACTTGTGATGTCATGGTTGGCCTTCAGAGCTAGTTGTAAGTATCCTTCAGTGGTCTCTGTATCTCCTCCAAATCTTATTATTTCCATGGGTGGGCCCAATTGTTGAGCTATAAGAAATGATAGATGTACTGTATAGTTGTTGAGCTTTCAATAATGTTGATTTTGCTGCTGACTTGCAATGTAGTGTTTCTATTGATTTTCTTCAAAATGTATTCAAGGCCCATCACACAATAGGCTTTAGCCCCCAGGACATGAGGTAGTTGTTGAACCATGCTTGATCCACCTTCTCTTAATGCTATTGTGAAACTTCTATCAAAAATTTTTTTTTTGGGCCTCCATTTTTTTTTTATAACCATTTAACTTTGCTGGATCCATGGAGGTACTTCAACTTTGTTGGAACCAAAGAATTGTTCCACTTTCCTAGAATCAGAAAACTATTCCATCAAGGAACAACTCGAAATTTTTTATGGAACCAAAGAACTACTTCATTTTTGCTAGATCCATGGTTGGAACCAAGGAACTACTCAACTTCTTTGAAATCAAGGAGCTACTCTATTTTTGTTGGATTCGTGTCTAGACCCAGGGAACTACTCAATTTTTTTTTTTTTTTTTTTTACTAGAATCTAGGATCTCATTTGGAATCAAGGATCTCCCAGGCTTTGCTTCCTGGAGTCAAGGATCTCCTAGGCTTTGATGGAATGAGGGTGTACACAGCCTTGCTGGAATAAAGAATCTCCTCAGCTTTGTTGGGATCAAGGATATCCCAGGCTTTGCTTCCTGGAGTCAAGAATCTCCTAGGCTTTGCTGGAATGAGGGTGTACACAGCCTTGCTGGACTTGGGCCAAATAAGTATTCTTGGTGGACTGGGCTCGGTTCACCGCAGCTAAAAGGCTGTTTAAGAACCGAGTGGTGCACAAAACAAGCTCCCTACAATACAAATAACTGACAAACAAAAATATTTGTATTGATGACATTTTAACAGCAAGGGAATGCGCAGCAAATAATATATAATGTAAAACAAAGTCAAGGATCCTCAAATCAGTGAGGTGCATCTTATTAATTTTCCTTAGTTATGATTACAGTGCTCACTAAGACGTGATACAAGGTTCAACTAAGTTCAAAAGTTACAGACTTTGATAGCTATTCAAGCTTCCAAGACTTGCAAAGTTTGAATTTGTTGAATCCAAGTACGTGCTATAGTGGCTGTCTCTGGGATACCGAGAGCGATTCCCCTGTTTTCTTTTGATTTTACAGAGCTCTTCCTATAGTTTTATATTCACGCAATACAAGGTTCAACTAAGCTCAAAAATTACAGACTTTGATAGCTATTCAAGCTTCCAAGACTTGCAAAGTTTGAATTTGTTGAATTTGAGTATGTGCTATAGTGGCTGTTTCTGGGATACTGGGAGCGGTTCCTCTGTTTTTCTTGAGTTTTACAGAGTTATCTTAACGATTCTCTTCTGTGATTTTCTATTGCTGCATAATGCCCCTTCAATGTTGGCCACTTCCCCCTTTTTATAGTGTCATTTTAGGGTTTGGATACCATTGATTCTTCCCCCCTTGGCTCCCTAGGTACCGAGCCCCTGTTATGCCAACTATTTCTGACCGTTGATTCTCTCTGTTTCTCATAGTTTTCATCTTGTAGTTCTGTTTTTCTAAAAGCCACTTACTGACTTTCCATTTTGGATAGCTGACGTTTACCCTCTGTTCTTTTAAGTCCTTTTACCTCTTGGACTTAGCTTTTTGGCTGTCCTCCTTGTTGTCATTTTTTCCAAGTGAGCAGAACCCTTTTCTGCTGGGTTGAAGGTTTTCCAGCCACTTCCCTTTATAATTCTTCATTCTGGGTTCCCTGGGGTACTAGCCTTTTGTTCATGAATTGTTACTCTTCAAGCTTTCTGATTCTTTGCTGCACCACTGGCTGCTTGAGAGGGACATATTTGTTCTTCATTTCTTGTATTTCGTGGTACTCCTTTTGAGCTGTCTCAGTCCCACTTTAGCTGTGCTGCACGTCCCGAGGATCCCGAACCTCTGGTAACCTCTGGGGATCCCGGCCCAGTTCTTTCACTGGAATTTGCTGGACTTTTTCAATGGCCTTTTTTGCTGGAAATCTGAACATACATAGGGCCTTGATGTCGATTCTTCTTGCTGCATGAATTGGGCCTTCTTTTATTAAAGCCCATGGTCTTTCCTTACTTTTCATAGAATGGGCTTTTTTTGTGAAATTTTGGCCTTCAACAATATTATAGGGGCCTATTCATTGTTTGATTTTCACAATCAATAAATCCAACAACACAATCAATTTCACAGCAAATTTCATAATTATTGAGATGGCTATTTGTAATTGGTGTACAATAAAATTTGATAAAGAATATTTTGATTGATATTTTTTCTAAGTTCCTCGACTCTTCGCTTAGCATTAACCTTTGGTTTCTGAGGGTTCGTTGGTCACTGAGGCCTTTTTGGGATGATGTCGTATTGGCATGGCCAGACTCTCCATGTCACTTGGATCATCACGTATTGTCGAGTGCCACAGGAGTCTTTGTGCCTTTCATAACACAACAAACATATTCGTGCCAATGACTCATTAGACTTAGTTCCACGCCATTTAGGTATTCTCCACTCATATATCCCAATATGGAAAAAACTTGAGCACAACATCCAAAGATCCTCATACATAATCACATCCTCCGAATATAGGAAATTAAGTCCAACAATCTTGGAGCATTAACTCTGTGTCTTCCTTACAAGGGAAGATCCTACATTCATTGGATCTTGGCTAACCTTACCCCATCGGTGCTCTTTGTAGGTTCTTCACCTTTTGTTTTTCAGGTTCCATAAATCATTACACACATGGACAATCAACTCACTAACAATTTTGTGCATTATCAAAAGTAATTTCAGTGGTGGATTCCTCATTCTTCTACTCATGGATTATAATAATCTTGTGCTATTCTCTCTTAGTATGGAGAAATAGATCCAATTCACCTCAAAGTAAGCAACCAATATAAATTTCATTTGTCAGTTTTATAATTAAAAAAGATGAGCCATTAAAAATTTCTACATGGTTTTTGTTGTTTCCTTTTTTGGTTTTCCTTTTCCTCCAATGATTGTCTATACATGTTGAAATTTTGGTTTGATACAGATCCTGCTGCTCAAGTACATTGTAGTCGAGCTGGTAAGTTCTAAACAACTAGAATTTTCAGAAGGATATGTCTGACATTTCTTTTATATCTCTCCTTTTGGCTTATTAAAGCTTGATGATTGTCTTTGGTAGTATCAAAAATTATTTGATATTAGTTGTTTGCTCTGGGTAGATGGGTTGAATTTACGGATAAAAAGGTCGCCAAGAGAATTGCTAATATGTTAAATAGTGAACAAATAGGTATGTGTTTCGATGGAAGTTTTTACCTTGTTTTTCTATTGTTTTAAACCATTTCTTTATATATAAAGATTATTGTTGATCACTGATCAGTCCGATGCTTTGAGTTCTATAGAAGAAAGATTACAGAAGGTACATAATATATTTTGTCAAATTTAATACATTCGCTTGATTATGCTATGGATGCGATTGACCAGACTCTGTATGTTGATTGACATGATTAATATAAAAACTCAGCTTTGGAATTTTAAAAAGGTTTTCTAATATCTTATACATTGACATTTTGAGGTATTGATTACTTTTAACAAACTGGAATACTAAATAGAGAATATCCACATTGTCAAATTCACTAACAAGCATGATCTTTGAATGAAATGCTGTCTCCTCAAGGCTCAAGTATAACAAGAAATATCCTTCTCAAAAAAAAAAAAAAAAAAAAAAAAAAAAGGTGTTACAAGAAATGGAGAGAGAGATGAAGGGTTCAGTGCGTGTATGAGTTGTGTGTTTTTCCTATGAAAAAAACCATGAATTTGATTGAGCTTTTGGTAGAATATCCAAGTTTAGAGATATTGGATGAGTGCTTTGAACCCAACTCAATTAATGGGCCATTAGATACTCTTGGGTCAGGGAGTGACCACAATCCACTGATTATTCCGAGCCCATTTTTTTAGTTCTTGGGCATTATAAGACTAGGAGGAATTGTAGTGGCAACCTTCTTCTCTAAATCTTGGTTAGCAACCCATTTACTTCCTCATCTAATTGAATTGAGTAATGCATGCTTATGGTGAGCCAAAATAGGCCAATTTCACTCAGACATTACTCAATTCCACCCACACACACCAACAATTTGGCTAGAAAAACTTGAAAGGGAAACACAAATTGGGTTTGTACTTTGTACATTATTGTCATTATCTTTTTAATATATGCTACTTCGCCTACATAAGGCTGGGTCATAGTGATCGAGCACACCACAAATCAAGTTTCTGCTCTAAGTTTTATATTTTCTGAGAAGCTTCTGCTATTGCTGGGCTTTTATAAGTTATAGGATTCAACATTACTCTTAGCCCATGTTAAAACTTAAAAGAGAGGAACAATTTGTTCCTGTCCAACCACAGCAGAAAACATACTTAGGAAAGGCATGAAAAGAGAAATAGTCATTACACATTCAAATCTGCAAAAAATAATAATACTGTTTAACTTGATGTCACTTAAATCACTTTAGTTACTTCTTCCCCTATCTTGGGGAGCAAAGAAATCATCAAATCCCAAAAAAAAAAATCTGAAATAATAAAAATACTGAAGGAAGCTATGAAAAGTCAGCCCCTTCAGAAGAAATACTCTACTGTTGAGTTGGAAGAATTGGGCCATGGTACTTGAATAACAACCATGCAGCCCTCATACTCAAATGGTACAACTTCATCATCAATCTTGCAAGCAATTGGCTTCTCTGATGCAAACACCCTCATTTCTCCAGTGCCCTTCACTCCAATTTGAACTGACTTGCCGTCATCATTGAAGGCCAAGGACTGAATGGCACCACCAGTATTGAGCATATTCACCAAACCAATAGGAGCAAACTGAATACAAGTTCCAGCAAAGACAGTCACTGGGGAGACAGTAATGAGCTCGAACTTGAATGGCTCCAAAGACAACTCCACATTCTCAGATGGCTTGGAAAGGACCAACTTCTTAGCCTGGTGGTAGTACATGGCAAACACTTGTACTCCTTCAATGGAGATTGGATTCTTGCCACTCTTCCACTCAATGTCTTTTGGGTTTGTTTGAGAGGTCACAACATGGGAATGTTGGGAGAAGCATTGGTTGCGCCTAGTTTCACGAGACCATCCACCTCCTTGGCAATTGAATGCCCCAAGAACTCCAGTGTACTGTTAGAAAGGTAAACATAAAGTATAAGACTTAATTTTAGGGTCACAAATTTTTAATAGGTCCCAATGGTAACCATGCCATAATGAACATTGCACATGCTAAACAAATGGCAAGAAGGCTCACCTTGTTGAGGTTCCAGATTTTCAGCATAGTTTTCCCATCGTGGAGAGGATCCTCAAAGAGACAGTCTTTAGTTGGAAGAGCATAGTACTCACAACGCAAAATGGATCCATCAGGCAACACCAAGGTCTTAAGTAGATCAAAGTTGTGCTTCCCAACAGTGTCACTCACATAAATAGGACCACCAGAAATTGCACGAGATGCAGCATGAAATGCAGCACATGGATGAGTAGATTGGAACATATCCCAATCTGGGTGTATGAAGTTGCCCATCCACAAGCTATTGTAAGCACAATGCACCATATGACACCCTTGGAGCCAAAATGTGCCATTTGGATCACCAGATGGATCGGTGCACCAGAAATCATCCCCTATTTAATGCATGTTAAATGTACATGTTAGTTGAGAACAATTCTAAAAACTAAGGTCTCATTAAGTTGTCTCTATGGCTTATTTGTAACATGGCCCAAAAAATTTATTTTCTTCTTTGCTACATAAAAATATATTAAGACAGCACCTTCAAAAGACAATTTAAAATTATAATAATAACTGCCATTTTGTTTTTGAGGGGGGGGGGGGGGGGGGGGGAACCAGAAGCATATTTAGGTCTTATTTATTCAATGCCATGTATTGAGGGGCAATGAAGAAATTAAAAATGTTCCACCAAATTATAGATTCACAAGCCATGAATTGACTGCGGTTGTTAGCTTAGTAGCAATCTTTAAACACGTGGCAATTTAAATAGTTTTATACTCAAAATAATTTAATTTCAAATGTCAAAATTATCAAACTCTAACAAGTTATTAGAAAAGATTTGCTCTTTCCAAAATCTGGTGATGTCACTTGCCTAAAACACACGGTGTATTCAAATAGGAAAGTGGACATTTTACTCACTTTTTTTTTTGGTATAGATATGTCAAAATCGTTACATTCATAGCTAAGAAAAAAAATGTTTGACTGGTTAATAAAAGTATATACTAATATTTTAAATTCTTCTCATAAATAAAAATAGCATCACATTAACAAGGCATGGTATTGTTTCTATAAACAATTTTTTTTTTTTTTTAAAGCATGGTTTTGCAGTGACATACCAACACGGCCAAGACAAATGGCCTCTGTTCCGAGGAACATGAAATCGTTGCAGTGCTCCATGCTAGCTATGACACCATTGCCATTGAAGTGATTCCTCACAGAAGAAGTGAGAGCTTTGAAATATGCTTTTGCTAGCTCAACTCTGCCACCATAATTCTCACACAACATCTCCAGCAACTACATAGAACCAAAATTAATGTCATTTATAAATAAATAAATTAAAAAAAAAAAAAAAAGACAATATATATATTACATCCAAACTTATTAATCACTAATGGTTGAAAATATTTTGTGGGATTTTTTTTTAATATAAAAAAAGTTTAATAATTTAATAGTGATAACGTGCCGACCAAAGTGGTCAAAGTAAATGAATCCTCTACAAACTTCTACTCTTCCTTAGATAAGAAGGCAATAAACTTGATTTGGAATTGGACCTACAATATGTCACCTATCACTCCTTTTTTTCTTTTTCTTTTTTGATTTGTCACCTATCACTCTTTTATGTGACAAGAAGTCATACTTGTCCAAATTCATGATAAACCCCGTAACTAACATTAAAAAGTCCCTATTCTTGATCCAATCAAAATAAAACTCAACTAAAAAGAAAGGATAGAAGTGAAGGACTTACATGGATGACATCAACCTTGACCCCATCAATCCCAACAGCCTCCAAGTGTGAGTGAAGCCCCTCATACATCTGATCAACAATCTCCGGTGGGACCAGTCCTACACCAGTGTTAACAATCTTATCCACCGCAAGATCCTCCATGGTCAGCTTCAACCCCGGTGAGAGTTTGGGCTCCACAACCTCAGCTTCAGGCAATCCAGGCACATTGGGCCTAATCCCACCCCAATATCCACACAAAGCATGCCAAACATACACGTAGTCCACACTTTTGAACTCCTCCTTCAGGTCCCTAACAAAGGCCCCCATACCCTTACTAGGCCCACCAATTGTGTTACACTTTTTGGGACTAACATAGTCTCTAAACTTGTAATTCTCTTGAAATTTCAAGAGCCTACAAGGCATTTGCTCACCAGCAATGGTTTGATTCATACCCTCTTGTGTGATTGGGTCAGAATCATGACCAATTGATTGCCACCCATCATCAAGTAACACAAGCCCAGGTGGGCACCCACCATCAACAAGACCTTTCACACCTTCTATAACACCTTCAGGGTGAACAGAAAGATAGAATGCATCCCAAGTGCACCAACCAAATTTGTCCACGATGCCAGGTGGGTTTTTCTCTTCCAAAAGCTTGAAAGTACCCAAGTGAACCCTCACAACTTTCATTGCCTCCTTGACCAAACTAAAAGGGTCCTCGCCAGCATGCATGTACATGACACTTGTGAATGTGTCACCAATGGCGTTAGATGAGCCACTCTCAACGCAAAGATCAACGTTATCATCGTGACCAGGTTGAATTGAGGCTCTAAAAGGACCTTCCAAAATAGGAAGAAGAAGAACATAAGGACGACCCAGTTCAGAATTTTCAAGAATCACCATCTGGGTCTCGTTCTCTATGTCTCTACCATTGGAGCCAACCCAGTGTGTGGTCCACCAGACCTTGAACCTGAATATGCTCATGAACCTTATGTCTTTGAGTTTCCCAATGGAAACGACATGTCGGTCAGTGGACTCCTTGGCATTGAAGCCCACAAAGGAACCAACGGTGGTGATGGATTTGTCAATGTTGGTGTATGTTAAAGGTGTGGCTGTGATGTTACCAGGGACTTGGGAGAGAATGACATGACCATTTGCTAAGAAGTTTGAACCTTCCAATGTGATTGGAGATTGGTTATAGGCATCAACGAGTTGGGTAGTGACATCTGAGGCGCCTTTTCTAAAACTTGGAGCCATTGATGAACAAAGAAGAAATTGAAAGGGTTATGAATAAAGAGTGAAAGAGTATCAAAGAAAGTGGTTAATGGCTAATGGCTATGAATTTTAACAAAAGGGTTTTCTGGTGAGAGGCGAAGGGACTAAAGGGTTTGTATATATAGGTAGGTTTGAATTAATATACAGGGAATGAATGAAAATGGAAAAGATTTTTTGGTGATCTTTGTGATCTTCAATAAGAATAGGAAGAAAAGCTCTCACTTGATTTTGTACGTGTGTATTATGAAATCTATAACTTTGTGGTTCTATGGCTCAACCAATATGGAATGGTCGAATTTATAGGAGAAGATGAGGAAGGTGGGAAGCAAGTGGGTTTTAAATGTAATATTATTTTAATGCTCTTTTTTTCTTTTTCTTTTTTATTTATTTATTTTAATTGCCTTTGCCCTTTGGGGGGAGGTTATGACTTTTACGAGTCTTTATGACATATTATAATGGGATTTATTTATTTATTTATTTATTGGTGGGGGTCATACTCTATTTACCAAAAAGTGTTTACTATTCTAAATTATCCAGATGATGGATGCTTTTTTCTTTCACAATTCCTCTGAAGAAAAAATGTTCTTTATGTTTCTAATTTCTATGATCAAGACAATTGTATCACCAATACATGCATGCCTTTTCTTTCACATTTCCTCGTAAGAGAAAAAGTTCTTTATGTTCCTCATTTCTATGATCAAGACACATGTAACACCAATTTTTAATCAATATCTAGGTTTGACTAATTGAGAAAAGAATGAGGAAAAAAATACTGAGACGGTGAAAGTAATATAAATTAGTATAATACTCTTTTAAAAAGACTGTATCCTTAAAAATGACCACTTTTTTATTTTTTATTTTTTATTTTTAAAAAAACCTTTTTATTCGTAAGAGTAATGCTACCGACACAAACTATTTTATAACATTTTTACAAACTGCTGATGTGACAAATTATTACTAGTTTTAATATAGCCTATTACTAACATTACATTTTTACTTATAATAACTATTTGAAAAATGTTAAAACCACATCAACAGTTTGTAAAAATTTTATAAAATAGTTTGTGTATGTAACATTACTCTTAAGTCTTAACCATAAATTAGTTTACTGGGATTTTCTTGGCAATCTGTTGCTAATTGCCAGAGATTTTTTTTTTTTTTTTTTTTTGAGAAATAATTACATAATGCTAATCCCGTAGCTTGAACCATTTCCCCCCTAAACTTCCAAACACTTTGTATATGGAGAGATGTCAATTCAGTTACAAGGCGTTTGGCTGCCAAAGAAGTGAATAGTTAATGAAGGGGCATATGCTATTTTCTTGCTGAAACAACCATTAACTAGAAAAAACTATTAATATTAATTACTGTAATTTAACAAAATAACGAAAACATTAGCAAGTGTAATTAAAAGCCTATATGGAATCCCATAAAATAAAAATAAAAAGCCTATATAGAATGTATAGCGATGATCGTGGAAAGTTAGCTTTTTATGATTTTTTTTTTTTTTGAGAAACCGAATAATTCATTAATTGAATGTAGCCTACTTAAATATATATATATATATATATAACTCCTTTTTCTGGGTCAGTAAACATATCATAAATGAGTTACCACTTGATATTTATATATGTTATTTGAAATTCAATTTATGTATTTGCTTCCCTTTTTTTTTTTTTTTAAATTCAATTAAAGTTATACCAGCTCGAATCTTAAGCCAAATAATTTTTTTGTTTTAAGTCTACGGGCCCGTAATCCCGGAATTACAATTCTACTATAGAAAATGTTAACGAGTGCCCTTAGAGCACTCTTTAAAAATCTATTTAAAGAAAGTTTTTATGGGAAAAGAGAAAAAAGCAATTAATATTTTGACAGCTTTTTTCATTTCCCATAAAAGTTATATCAAAACTTTCTTAAAATTAATTCTTAAAGAATGCCCTAAGGGCACTTGTTAGCATGACCCTTCTACTATTACTATTTTATTAGCAATTTATTGTTTTTTTTATGGCCAAATTATTGTCATTTCAAACTTCACTTACTTCTTAGTAAATTTTAAAAAAAAATTAAAAAAAAATTCCATTACTTCTAAAAACTTGTGCAGAAATAAACTTCACCTTGATGAGCACTTTTAATTTAAGAAAATGTTAACCAATGTCCTTAGAATTTGGTTTATAAGCTATTTTTAGAAATATTTTATTGGGAGAATAATAAAACAATAAATGGTATTGACATTTTTTTATATTTCTGATGAAAGTGGTGTCAAAAATTTTCTATTATGATTTATTTTGATTTATTAACAATTGTTCTAAGGACATCTGTTAACATGACTCTTCAATTTACACGCATGTTTCATCCACTGGATTGCATGAAATTCCCTGATTTTCACAATGACTAGGACAGAGTATCTATTGTTCATGGATCATGGACCTTCTTCTAGTGCCTTGAAGAATATTCAACCAATAAATTTGAATACACACAAATCAAAGTGCTTTCCCAATAGTTCACATTTTTTTCAATGAAACAATGGTTAACATTTGTTAAAGTGGATGTGTCTACTTTTTCCTTTCATTAGGAAAATCTCATACGATTAAATAAGAGATTTGCTGATTTGGGCCTTGAATTCTACATAAAATAATAATAATAATAATAATAATAATAAATTCATTAATATTTTGATCTGATAATAAACATAGATCATAGATGCCATAAATTTCGAATCATATTTATCAATAAAAAAAATAAAAAAAAAACTCTCTAAACACAATTTACCACCTTACTAAGTTGATAAATTAAGAAAAAAAATATTGGAAAAAGTGTACAAGCTTAGCAATTAGAATTGCTCATATTTGATGGATTACACATCGATAATATTGTACCCTTTTAGGACGGTAGAAGATTGTACCCTTTTAGGACGGTAGAGCTTCTAGAGGTTTCATCACAGATTGCTTGGGTCTAACGTCGAAACCAATTAAAAATGAAATCTCTTTGGAAAAGGAAATCTTTTTATTTAATTTTATTTTTTGCTGAATAAGGAAATCTTTTTATTTGTTTTCATTCTTTTCTTATTCCTTATATGTCGGCTTCAAAATAAAATCTTTTTAATGAATCTTTCATAACTTTTCCAAAGAAGCACCACTTTATTTTGGGACTTCTGAATGAAATGAATCATAGTGTATATTCTTCTTCTTTTTTTTCATCCTTTTTTTTTTTTTTAATGAGATCGTATATATTATTCTAGGTATTCAATGGGCTAGTGATCAGATATGGTGTAGTATAAGGATCTTGAATAATTATCCAACCTTATTGGCCAATATAAAAATCAAAGAAATACACATATAATTGTAGAATAATGTAATAGACACAAACTATTTTATAACATTTTTTCAAATTGTTGTTAACTTGTTGTGGGCAACTTTTTATTGGTTTTTCATTTAGAGTTTGGCTTACTTCTAGTACTTTTTTATCTAGAATCTCCTTTTATTTTAATGAGAAACTGTCACATTACCCACTTACTAAATAAAAATGTGGAGATTAAAATTCACTACCACTTGCTATTGTTATTTAAAACAAAAGGAGATGTCCAATTAAGAAATTGACTAGAGGTAAGCCAAATCTTTCATCTAAGCCCACCACTAACGAGTCCAAATTTTATATCATACTCTTCCTACTCCACTATATACTCCACAAATACAAACATACCACATGTTCATTTATTTTATTAAGTGCTAAATTTATGCTTTCTATTATTTCAATTTCCTAAATATGATGGGCTATTTATTTATTTATTTTAGGAAATTGAAATAATAGAAGGCATAAATTTAGTACTTAATGAAATAGATGGATGTGGAGACAGGGTTCTGACAACCTAGACCCATTTCATACTAGGCCTAAAGCCTACACCAAGGATGAAGAAATGTCCGAGGACGAATCGACGAAGATTCAGTTACCAAGAAGCACTGCCAAGGACAATCATGTCCTCGGCTAACCGAGACCATAGAGAGGAAGAACAAAGCACAATCAGAGGTGGTCCTTCAAAACGTCTCCAAAGAAAAGACAAGTACAATGTGTCAACCACAGAAGCATGGTGGAGGAGCAATTCCGGGAGGAACTGTCACCTCCACATTAAATGCCCACACCTAACATTCTGGCCGCATTAATGGAGAAGCAGCCCCTGAACAGTGTTGTCGTAGTTGCTGCAACCCATAGAAAGAAGGGGAATGTGACTAATGGGACAAGCACTCAAGTGGTGGCCTGAATAACTAACAAATGGAGGACCAAGATTAACTAAAGGGGGGATATATAATGTAAGAAGTCCCCCAGAAAGGGGGATGGGATTTTTAGAGAAAGAAAATATGGTAGCACTTGTATCAACCCTGTAACCAAGCATTGAAAAAGAAATAAGAACTTCTAGCTCCTAAGAGGAGGGCCGAGGAACCACATCTTACGCTTTAGCTTACGTTCTTGTCGTCTAACCCATTCCCTACCATGTTTAGTTGTTGCAACCCTTATTAAGGCCCAGTTCTTGAACTCATACTCTACAAATTTATTATATCGAGCTAACTGGGCTTAAATCCACTCACCCCATTAAGGTAGTGCTCGAACCCGGTCCTTACAATGGACATGTGACATGTTTTTATTTGTGGAATATATAGTGGAGTAGGAAGAGTGTGACAGAAGATTTGGACTTTTAATATCACTTTTTTATTTACCAATAATCACTTGCCACACTAGCAGTTTGTAAATTTTTTTGTAAAAAAAATTTGTGTCTTTACCATTACTCATAATCTTAAGAACCATTATTTGAATTTTTTTGGTAGAGTAATGTTATAGCCATAAACTTTTTACAATATTTTTACAAAATGTTGATGTGTCATTGTCAACATCTTATTGGTTTTCATCTAGGCCCATCATTAATATCACTTTTTCATTTACCAATAATCACTCACCACATCAGCAGTTTGTAAATTTTTTTGTAAAATAGTTTGTATCTCTAGCATTATTCTTTTTGGTATTGGACCAATAAAATTGCACATGGCTATTGCGTTAATAAAAGAGTAAGGGTGTGGCTCCTGTCCAGTGTCTTGTGACACTGGACGCACTACGATCATGACACTTGTCTATTTTCGAACATGTGTAATGATCGCAGCTGGTCTAGTGCATTGGAGGTACTGGACAAAAGCCATGCCCAAAGAGTAAACTGTAGTGATAACCGTTTACAATGGAAATATTTTCACCCACATAAATGGGAAGATTTTCATTTTACCAAATTAATATATAATTTATTTTTTCATAAAATACTTATTTTGGTTCCTAAATTTTACTCAAATTTTGTTTTTCATCTCTAAATTTTAAAAAGTTATTTTTTCATCTTTAAACTTTGTATAGAGTTTTTATAATAATTTAGATACAAAAATAGGGATAAAAAAACCTAACTTTTTTTTGATAGTTTATGGATGAAAAAATATCTTTTTTAAAGTTTAAGGACAACAAATAAAACATTTTCAATATTTTAGGTTCAAAAGATGGACTTTTCAATAATATAAGGACGAAAAACAAATTTTTTAAAGTTTTAAGAATGAAAAACAAATTTTTGATAAAATTTAAGAAACAAAATAGTAATTTACCTATTTTTTTTAAAAAAAAAGTGCCAAAAAGTTTTATTAATGAACTAAATCATTTTGAAATACAAATCAAGTGATAGATCTTCTACCAACGCATTAGTACCTACAGTTAGTATTGTTCTTTTAACAAGGGCAGGGGCAAGTTGATTTCTCTCGCTCTTCACATGCTAAAAACTATACCTCCTTAATAAAAACTACACCTCACACTAGAGTATCAGACCTTAGTCCCCAATTGCATCACCTAGGAATGTAATCTGGCTTCCTCAATCTAAGGAATCTACATCAATAAAGATTCCAAGAAGGGAAATGGGGGAAAATGTTTTCCTTAAGCTTTTTTTTTTTTTTTTTTTTTTTTTTCAAAAAAGAATATTCTATATTTCTATTGTCACAAATGAAACTCCCATTAGTACGGCTAGCAAAATTTGTCCCGAGGAATGTGACAATTGTTAATAGTTGCACCATAAAATATCGACACCTTTTTCATCCGTGAAGCATCATTCGTAATTCCAAACTAGTTATTATCAAAAGGCATCTATGAAATGGTCCAAAATCCAAATACCAAAATGCCCACTAATTCATAAGTGTAGATTTTTTTAAACAAGAATACGCAAAATGCAATGTGCAAGTCATCCACACATTGGAAAGAACAGCTATTTTAATTTATTTTTTCATATGGTCCTCATGTCAAAGTAGCTTGGAGAATTGAAAAAATAAATAAAATTTTATTCAAAGCGTGTCGGTAAATTTTTTTTTGGTGGGCCTTAAAAAGAGTGTGGGCTCTGGTTAAAAACTCCAGCCACTAACACAGTGACAACTGACAAGTTTGTGTTCTTTTTTCATTTCTTTTTCATTTTCTCGGATCACTGTGTCCCAAGTTGTATTAAGAATTGGTCCACTCCTCGGCTTTTGCCTGCCGATCATTGCCACGTGTACCTCTGAGGCACTCTCACCCACCGACCAAAAAAAAAATTTAGATAAGGTGGTACGTGTAACACTGTGAGTATGCCATGTGGACACTACTAGTTAAAGAAATCAATATTGTAGACCCAGTACCAGTACTCACCCAACGTCGCACTGAAATTTTCAAAAGTTTAACTAACTCCCAACAAACACAAACTGAAAATGATTTACAAACTATAAAAACGGTTTGCTCCAACCACCAAAATAACTCAACTACCGCATTGGCCAATAAGAAGCTCCCACGTATGGTAGTTAGAGCAAACTGTAGAGCAAGGTTTGTGCTTCTATTAGGTGAATTACGCGATCGTGGGAGTAGTGAAGGAGAGGGTAGTCTCTTGAGAGTTGAGGGTACTCTCTCAAAAGTCACAGCATATGAGATTTATATTTTTTGTGAGAAACATATGTACATATTGTAAGAAATAATTTCTCATGCATTATACATAATCTAAATGTTGAAATTTTGTCAAGGAAGAATTAACAATAAGAATATTATAATGATAAAATAAAATATTATAGTTTTTTTCACAACTATTGCTGGGTGAAGAGACAAGAGAGAGAGCGCAAAAGCTTCTTTTAACTTTTTAAAATACATCTCTCCTTTAACTATTTTATAAATTAGTGTATAATTTGTGTATATGCATGGTAATTAAAAATAATCACAATTACACATATATATTATACTTGGTGTAAGAGTTATAAATTTTTTAAGTCATAAACGAGTTTTACTCTCTTTTTTTATTATTTATTATTTTCCATTTTTTTATACACATGAGTTTACTTTTTTTATTCTTTATTGGGTTTTTGACGGTTTATTTATATTAAACTCTTTCTCTTTTGTACAATATTAACTCACTTAGAAAAAAAAATTTAAAAACTTAGACAGAACTTGTGACACAAAATTAGACAACAATTAGAATCTAATTTAGAATCTAATTAGATTTTCTCTATGCTTTGGTTTTAATTATAGAACAAAATTTCTTTTCAAACTAGTTTGGAGTAAAATTCTTCAAACTTTTTATATATTTCTTTTTTTGGTGTGAATTTTAAAAATCTAACAATTAAATTTCATGTTTTTTATGTTATTAACATATATATCAAATTTCGTTCAAATCGAATGTGATTTACTATTCAATCAATAAACTTATTTTTTATCTACAATTTTAGATCACAAAAACTTAAAATTTTAACATTTATTTGATAATATAGAAAATTTTTTTTTCTTCAAATTTTGCAAGCATATATGATAAAAATAAGAAAATATAATTTAACAATTAGATTTTCAAAATTCATATTCAATATAAAAATATATGAAGAATTTGAAGAGTTTATATATATATATATATATATAGATAAATAGATAGATATATATAGATAGATAAATAGATAGATGACTAATGTATGGTATTTTTCCTTCTTATTACTATACTATTATATAATTCAATGTATATGTTCACAAAAGGTAAAATTATTTATTTTTAATAGAAGTCTTTTTTTTTTTAACCCCCTCAGTCCCTCACCTTGTTATTTTGCACTGGAGAATTGATACTATGTTTTTATTTATTTTGAGCAATGTAAGGACTATTTTGATGTAAATTTTATTGTTAGATATAAAATAACGTATGCCAATTGCCAGCCCCCCCTCCCTATATATATATATATAAAGAGAGAGGTTATTATTTATATTTAAGATTTTGATATAACTTAACCACCTAAAAAAAGTAGATCTATTACTGATTAAGTGGTATGTTGTAATTGATGTATAATAAAAATAATCACAATATATGATAGATCCATATCAAAATAATATTGTATTAATCACAATTTATTACTTTAACAAGTTGCAAAAATATTTTAAAATAAGTTGTGTCCTAACATTGCTTATAAGAATTAATGGCCAATGATAATGTGTGTATTTGGTATGTATGATTCCATAGTACTGGTAAAAATAGAGTTTTACTTGGGGAATGATTTAATGGTTAAAGATTATGTGTGTTAGGTCTGTATAATTCCATTGTGCTTACCAAAAAGTAAAATTTCACTGAAGTTAGGCCTCTATATTTTTCTAGATTTTGATACGACTTAGTAGCAAAATGTTAAATTTTTTTTGTGTTAAGATGGCCCGAGTAAGTAATTATCAAATCAAAACAACAGACAGGGAGATATGGCCACCATTGCTGATTTTGGAAAACATGATATGGCTGCATTCAATCACAATCACATCAATGTATGGCAAACATTAACTGGACCCCCTAAGTATAATGAGTAAAGAAGGGACCTCTAAAGTTTAAACAAAGCATTATTATTTTGGAAAAGGCACTGGTAAACTGATTTTAAATTATAGTTGTTAATATCGGACTATACATGATATGTATTATACAATAAAATATTGATGTATATATTGAAGAAATTAAATGTATTATAGAAAATCTTTTTATTTTATTTTATAATAATTCATTAATAATTGCAGAGAGTAAGAGAATTTGAATATTAGATATTTTTGTTGGAAACACTAAAAAAAACTAACCAGTTAATAATATAAAATTCCATGTCAAATTATTATTATTATTATTATTTTTTTTTTTTGAGGGAGTATGTCAAATTAATCTAAGGTAAGTATATTATTATGATATTATCACTTAATATTAAATGGTGGGGTTCAATGTACAGAATTAAAATTAGAAAAACGACAAACACTGCAAAAGACACAATTGCGCGTTGGACTTCGACTAGCTATCACCTCCCAAAGGTGAAAGATGCAGCTAAAAGACTCATCATGTCATGTGATTCAACACACCACAACCGTTCATTTGGGTCGAGATAAAATTATAGGGGGGGGAGCACATGCCCTTCCCATGTTGTCTCACTCATGCACGATTCATAGTAAATAATAGTAATATTAGATAAGAAAATACCACTTTTTTGCGGTGTCGGTGAGTGCTAAGAAAGAAAACAGTCGGTCAGTCATTTACACCATTAGATTGGTGTCGGATGTCCCCCGAAGGGACCATTAGATTGGGTGTCGGTCCCTTGTTTATACGCGTCATGGATTTTTTTAAGTCCTTAATTGATGGACGGGTCTCGTGTCAATGTTTGCTTAACATGAATGCATGGTTCACTTTATTAGTTTATATTATAGTGATAGAAAAGACTAGGGCTTTACTGTGCCGTTTCATACTTGTCTTATTAGTCAAAATAAATCCGGGTCCCATCCAAAAAAACAAATCCGGAGCCCCACTCAAACTACTAATTTTGGACTCAAAAGTTGCAACTTGCAATAAACCCAAACTCCTCCCCGGCCCCAACCCCCCGACAATTTCAATTTCAATTAACTTTTACTTCAGTTATCACATTAAATTATAAAATTTAGTTTTTATCAATTTAATCCTCACTTTGTCAAAATGGTTGTCATTTATGTTATTAACCTATTTAAACGACACCATTTAAATTTATATATATATATATATATATTAAAAAGTAATTAATCATAATATTTAATTTAAAAGAAATGGAACTAGCCATATGGTGGTTGTAATGACACATTTTCCTCGCCGAATATAGGGCTTTTAGACGATTTTGGCTCTCTCTCTTAAATCTTAATTGAAAAAGAAAAGGCAACAATGTTTATTCTTTTCCCGTGTTTAGCTTTTCTGTTTCCCCAAACCAAAACCACTCATTTGCTTCCCGATCAAAACACTTTTTAAAACCCTTTTGATGATTGCAACAAAGGATCAAAACCCACATCATTTCTAATCAAAACATAGTTAGATCATTGGTTTTCTTCCCCAAATTTATTTTCTCATTTCCCAATCAAAACCCCCCTTCTTCACATTCGTGCTATTTTCTTAATCCACCCCAATCAATTCCATTGTAAGATTTCATTTCTACTTATTAGAGTTCTTCTTCTTTTTTCCTAATTTTTTTTAAATACTAAGTTGCAGTGGTGGAACTACAACCAAGGGGGGGGGGGGGGGGGGGCATGGACCCCGAAATTTTTTTTTTTTTAAATCCTTTATATTACCTATAACTATTGAACATTTTTTAAGATATAGCCTATAAAAATAGGGTTGGCCCCCAAAAAAATATTTATAGTTCCTCCCTTGCTAAGTTGTAACCATGATTATTTTGGTTTCTACTTATTAGAGGGTTTTTTTTTTTCCTTCGAATTTTTATTTTAAATACCAAGTACTAACTCATGCTTACATAGAAAAAGAAGAAAATAATAAAATATGTCAAAAGGAGGAGGGGGAGGGCAAGGTAGTCCGACCCGGACCGGACCGACTAGTCCGACCCATGTAACCTTCAACTGGGTAGAAATTCAGTTTTTTAAGTGGAAGTTATGGTTCAATTACTTTAAATATAAAAAATCACAAATAGGTATAGGCGAGGGATAGAACTAGGGATTAGTAAGTCAAATACTGATGCAATAACCAATAGACTATGCTCCTTTGTTATGTCATACTTGGATTTAATATTTTATTTATTTAGAATTTAGATTATAGTTTTCCAATTTATTATATTACCCCTCTCAATCTATTATTATTTGATAATTTTATTAAAGGTTCAAGAACTATACTTTTTACAAGTGACTATACAATTTATTAATTTATGCTAAAAATGATTTTATTTTAGATAATTTTTTTATTTGAAAGATTACCAAACACAATTTTTTGACACTTGTTTATGCTTTATTATTTTCTATTAACCTTATTAAAATGGTGAAAATTCATTTGAAAGTTGTTTAATTTTTTTAGACATACTTTTAGTAAAAATTTGTTAATATTTGCCATTTTAATACCTTTATTTGTATTTTATTATTATTAAATTAATTATGACATTATCACGGTTTGACCTCGGTTGAACCTTAGTTTGACCTCGGTTGAACCTTGGTCCGACTTTAAAAATCTTGAACCTCTCCCTTTTTCGAATTATTAAACGGTTTGAGTCTGAAAACCATGGGAGGGAGGGCATTAACAGATTAAGATCCTCTAGCATTGTCCAGATAACTCCACCATAGAGTTCTTAAAACTTTATCTAGTCATTGTGAAATGGATTAGATTTTATCATGTTATCAATATTTAATGTTTAAGAAAACATTAACTTACCATTTTGCATCTACTTAAAATATCAACGATGAGGAATATGCAAGTTCTCTCATCTTGAGAGCTCTTTCCCCTTAGGGTACTCGCCGGCTCCACCTCAAACTTTCTCCCTTCTTTGTTCCTCGGTTTTGACGTCTAAACTTTCCTTTTCTTTACTTCTAACCTTTTTCTTTAAGTTGACTGACTTAGTAGGTAAAGCCATCTTATCAACTTATTTCCTTTTATTGCACTGCTTTTATCATCATTCAACCCACAGAGCTGCATCCTTGCTTGTTAGCTTCGTGTCCCTTTGGTTCTGAGTCAACTTCTTGTTTCTTTTCCTTTTTTGAATCTTGTCCAAACAAATATCCCTTCTTACTCCTAACTCCTTCTTTGTTCCTTCTGTCTTTTTCACCTTTCTTCCTAAAACTTTTTTTTTTTTTTGGTGTGTTTCTTTGTGGTCCCCAAAACACTCTATGTGAGAGGTACTGCACTTTCCAGTGCATGTGCCTTACAACTTTCAGATTCTAATGGAAAGTAACATACATTCTAGAGAATATGGCTGGACAAATAGCAGTGACTCCAACATCAGTGGTGATTTGTTCGAGGAAGAACTAAATCCTGATCTCCTGTCCTATGAAGAGGATGAAGTGCCTTTTGCAAGGCATGGACCAATTGTTGAACCTAATCCTGAAGATATTGCTGTCTAGCAAGGTTTTTAGGAATTCTGTGCTATTGGGTTCATCTTGGACTATTGTAAGTTTTCTGTTCACCATTTGCAACACATTATCAACAATGCATGGCGAATTCGAGGAGAGGTTTCAGTAGTGGGCAAAGATTCTTACTTTTATATATATCATTTTGAGTTCATAGAAGACCTTCATCATATTAGTAATGAAGGACCTTGGGCTGTGGATGGTGCTCTTCTGGTATTGGAAAAATGGAGGCCAAACCTGGTTATTAGTAATTTACAGATTAACTTTATTTCTATCTAGGTCTAATTGCATGGCCTACCTCTGGAGTACTAGCATCCAGAGCTTGCTGAAAAAATGGGTCAGATGATGGGGATAGTGGATAGAGTAGATTGGGAAGATAGAATCCCTAGGAACATCCGTTTTATGAGAATCAAGGTACGCATTGATCCTTGGCTCCCTGTAATAGTTGGGTTTATGCTTCGTCTTGACGATGGATCTAGGGTCTGGGTACAGTGTAGGTATGAGAGGGTGCATAAGTTGTGTACTAAATGTGGCCTTATTGGTCACACGAGAGCCCAATGCACTCATGCAATGGATGATGTTGAACTGATGCTATATAGACAACGTTTGAGAATACAGGAACTCCACCACACTCTATATAGGTTTGATGGTCTACAACCTCAATTTACCAATGAACTAAGAGCTACCACAACCGTAGGAGAAGGTGGACAACTCAGGTGAGATTTAGTCCAATTCCCCCTGCCTCTAGCTAGACACATCATCCTAATCACAGTCATGGTTTTCCTGACCTCAATACCCCTAGTACCCCCACATTCTTTACATGCACCCCTAAATCCACCCAACCATAACCTATCTTCAAACCCTTCCATAATCCAAAATGCTATTAACATACCTAACCTCAATGTTCCTGGCCATGTGCATCTGCATGCCTCTTATAGTTCTTTTGTGTCCTTAGCACCTGGTGAACCTCTAACTGCTCCCCAAACACCTGTTAATTCACTGGCTTCAAGGGATATTGACCCTAGTATACCCACAACCAATGAGGTCTCTTATGAGGCACAAGAGGATATGCTAACTGATAACAACTCTGTCCTAGATAATAGCACAACCACATCTATTGAAAGACCACCATGGCAACCACCCCTAAATTCCAATCTCCAATGGACTTGGATTAAGGTCAATGGGCCTTTTATTACAAATGGACAAAGTTCTCACCCCCAGTTTGCAGATTCGGATAATGAAAGTGATACAAAAGCCATAATGTTCAATTTAGACAACTTGAATTCTTGACCTTAGACCATGTAGAACCAAGGTTCGGAAAAATGATGCATACTTGAGTCACCTGATTCTTACATAGAGACGTTAGTTCAAAGGGTGGATAGAGGGAGATTTCATTTTGAATTAGGAGACTCAAGCAATAGGCCCAGGTTGATGGACTCATAGAATACAAACCCAAACAATAGCTTAAATCAGCCTGATCAAGGTAATGAGATTAGGAGTATAGGGCCCAATGATAGAGATTTAGGCCCATTTGAACTGCTTACACTTGGGCTAAGGCCCTCACCCCCCTTGACAACCTAGGTACCCTCAAGCCAACATTCTGTTCTCTGGTGTAATGAAGTATGTGAAGATATTATAGGCTTGGAGACTCCAAAATCAAGCTACAAGAAAAGGCTTGAGAAAGAAATTGGGAAGTTAGGGAGGAATATCAAACAAAGGCTTTTGTGTGCAATGTTTGACAAGGATGATGGTCTGGAAGAATCCATGAATACTAACATGCATTCAAGACACTGGGAAGCTGGCCTGCAACAGCTTCCCCAGCAACCATGAGGGTCTTAAGCTGGAAAGATGTGGTTTTTTAGATGGATGGGAAGTTCCTAGAGAGGGCTTCGATGGTGGTCTTCTTCTAGGATGGATGCTAAATTTGAAAGTCAACATATAACACAGTTCCAAAAACTTAATTCATGTTGATCTTGCTGACACAAAAGGTAACCCTTTATCCATCTCTTTTATTTATGGTCATCCTAATCTAGCTAAAAGGGAAGAAGTATGGGCAAAACTAAAGTCAATAAAGAGTATTAGTCATAGGAACTGGTTATGCATAGGGGATTTTAACCAAATCCTATCTCATGAGGATAAATTTGGGTTCAAAAATAGTAGGATTGAAGGGGCTAAGGCTTTTAGGCAAACTTTGTTCAAACTGGAGCTTTGTGAATTGCAAGCAACAGGGCAAAAATATACTTGGATGAATGAGCATGAGGATGATTCTTTCATTATGGAAAGATTAGATAGAGCTTTTGCATCAGTTGAGTGGATCAATTCTCACCCTTACTATGCCCTTAAAAACCAACCAATTCTGAAATTAAACCATAGTTCAATAGTGTTAGATTTTGAATTAAGACAACCTTTTAGAAAAAGACCTTTCGGATTTGAAAGGATGTGGCTTACACATGCAGATTGCAAAAAGATAGCTCAGAATGCTTGGTCAGTCCGTACTCAAGGTTCAAGGGCTTTCAAGCTCCAACACAAGCTTAGGAGCATTAGGAGTAAGTTCTCTGAGTGGAATAGAACTGTTTTTTGGAGAGTGGAGAAAGATCTAAAAGAAAAGCAAAAGAAACTTCAAGAGATTCAGAATTCAATATCAACCACCTTAGATATAAGGATTGAAAGAGATCTTAGGAGTGAGATTGAAAAATTAATGTTTCAAGAGGAAATCATGTGGGCATAGAAGGCTCGAAGCAATTGGATTATTTATGGGGATAGGAACACTAGATATTTTCAGACCGTGGTAAAGCAGAGAATAGCTAGGAATAGAATTATTCAGTTGAAGGGACATAATGGTGACTGTGTGGAGGATTTGGTGGAAATAGAAAAGCTTTTGGTAGATCACTTTAAGGAACTATACCATGAATCCGAGTCTAGAGATGTTCAATCCCTCTTGAAGGACTTGGAATCTTTACCAATTCCAAAATTGGATCAAAGTCAACAGCATCAGCTTGACAAACCTGTGACTAATGCTAAAATAGAGTGGGTAGTCCATCAACTTCACCCTCAAAAGGCTCTTGGTCCTGATGGAATACAAGCATTCTTTTACCAGGAGTTCTAGAGTTTAGCTAGGCAAGATGTTCTCAATTTTGTCCATGCATTCTCCCACTTTGGTACTATTCTCAAATCCCTTAACCAAACTTATCTTACTCTCATCCCCAAAACCAATTTTCTTGATGAGGTAAATCATTTTAGACCCATCAGTCTTTGCAATGTCTCTTATAAGATTATTTCTAAAATTTTGGTGTCTAGACTCAAACCTTTCATGGATAAGCTTATAACTCCCTTTCAAAATGCTTTTATCCAAGGTAGGAACATTATTGACAACATTTTGATTGCCCATGAGATTTTAGACATTCTTAGGAAAAAGAAGGGTAGGAAAAAAAGGTTTTGGTGTCTTAAAAGTGGATATGTGCAAGGCCTATGATAGGGTTAACTGGAATTATCTTAGAGTTGTTCCGTTATCAATGAATTTTAGTAGTAGTGCTTAGGTGAATTTGATTATGAAATGTGTCACCTCTGTTCAATACTCTATTCTTGTCAATGGTAGCCCAACTAAGCCCTTTAACCCTTCCAGAGGCCTTAGACAGAGGGATCCCATATCCCCCTATCTCTTCTTGTTCTGTGCCAACATCTTGTCTCTAGCTCTTTCTAAAGAGGAGGAGAAGAGAAAGATCAAAGATATCAAAGTAAATAGGAATGGTGTGACCTTCACACACCTCCTATTTGCAGACAATTCCTTGTTTTTCTTCCAAATTGACAAGAATTCCCTACACAATCTTAGGAGTACTATCCATTGGTATTGTTCAATTTCAGGTCAATGTATCAATTTCAATAAATCTGAGCTTTGTTGTTCACCAAATATTCCTCAAGCTGATCAGGAATCCCTTGCTCTCTTCCTTCAAGTGAACCTTGTTCAGAATCCAAACAAATACTTGGGGTTAAATTTCAAACTTAGAGGAAGAAGAGTGTCTGATTTCCAAGATATCATGGATAGGATTCATCATAAACTCCAAGGCTGGAAGGCCAAGCTTCTGTCTCAAGCTGACAGAATCACTTTAATCTCCTTTGTTCTTTAAGTTATGCCTTTATATACCTTTTCTTGTACGAGAATTCCAGAGACTGTCTATAACAAACTAGATGCTATAGTAAGAAGTTTTTGGTGGGGTCACAATGTGGGAGACAAGAAATTACATTTGCTTAATTGGGAAAAGATATGTCAGCCTGGGGAGAGAGGAGGGCTTGGACTGAAAAAGTTCAATCTCATTAACCAAGCAATGATAGCTAAGCAATTTTCGAGGATACAACATTATCCTAATTCCTTGTTAGCTAGAACTTATAAGGCCAAGTACTTCCCTAGGACCTCTTTACAGGATTATAAACCAAAGTCTCACCATTCCTGGACTTGGAAGAATATTGCTACCCCTCAATCTACCTTCCTACATCAAGGTAGATGGATTATAGGAAGAGGTTACCAAGTTCCCCTCTCCCATCCTCACTGGTTTCAAACATCTCATCAAATTCTAAGAGATAACAACCTACTCTATGGAACTGTTGCAGACCTTATTGATCAGAATTCTAGTTCATGGAAGCTGGATTTGATCAGAAAGCTATACCAAGGGCCAATTAGTGAGGAAATCCTTCAAATTCCTATTTCCAAGTTTGCCGACATGGAGGATAAACTGGTTTGGAAGTTCTCAAATTTTGGTGATTACAAAGTCAACAAAGCATATTTCATGCTACATCAGAGTCTATCTCCATCTTCTCAGGATCAAAGAACCTATGGTATCCAAAATTCCGTTTGGAGATTGTTGTGGAAAGTCAAATTGCCTATGAAAGTTCTTAATTTCGTTTTGGAAAATCTTACCTGACAGTTTACCTATTTTTGAGAGACTAAAAAACAAAGGTATCAAAACCACTAGCATATGCCTCATGTGCAATGAAGAAGAGGAATCAGTAAATCACTTGTTCCTTCAGTGCCATTTTGCTAGAGTCATCTGGCATGGATCAAATTTAGGGATAAAAACCTCTAATCTGGGTCCTTGTTCAGTTAAGCATTGGGTAGAATCTGCTATTTTAGATAATGCTTCTACTAATGCCAACAAGATGATCTTATTGCGGTCTATGTTTACTATCCTATGGTCCATTTGGAATCACAGGAATCTGGTTCTTCATCAAGGGAAAATGTCTAATCCTAAGGAAGTAATTCTAATTGCTCAATCCTTTATTTGCAGGTACCAAGAAGCCTTCTCAACGGATAGACAACAGAGCATTTCACCCAGACACCAGCATGTGCAGAAGTTCACTAATCAGAATTGGCAGATAATCTTAAAAGTGGCAGCCTTCAAGAACAACAGAACTAAGAGGAGTGGTTTTGCTTATCAGGCTTTAAACCAAGAGAGACTCAACATATTCTCAGGTGGCAGCAGTTGTGGGAAGAAGAAGCATTACTTAGCCTTACAGGATGCTGTGAGTGAAATTGTTTTTAAAGCCAAGGAGTTGGGATTCAGCAAAGTTTTAATTCTAAGCAACAGCAAGGGCCTTGATCTGATTTGCAATCATTTTAGGAAACCTGATTGGATGGAAAAGACCTTATGTTCTGATCTTCAGCAGTTTTTTTTTTTTTTTTTTTGATAATCACTTCAGCAGTTAAATCTTCAGGGTTTCCTTATAAACCACCTGCTTGTTCCTAGTGTTGTCATTTCTCATGTTTTATATTTGGCCTATGTTACTACTTCCTTTCCTGTTCATCATTGTAGGCTAAACCCAGACTATGTATAAGCCTCGTGAACTTTGCTGTAAGGTTTCCTTTTGTTTAATGCATGTTTTCTCTAGTATCAAAAATAAAAAATAAAATAAAAAACGATGAAGTAAAAATCTAATCCGTTTATTTTAAAATGAATGGATACATTTTTAAACACTTTGGTGGAGTTACCATAAGAATTTGGCAAAAACTACATTATTAGTTCCTGAAGTTTACCCTTTGAACACAATTGGTCCCTTAAATTTCATATGAGCGCTATTAGTCCCTCAAATTTGAAAAATAAACACTATTAGTCTTCTATTAACTGCTGTTAATGTCGATGTCTACATGGTTAACGGAGTAGTGATGTGGCATCTTTTAAAGTAAAGTGGCATTTGTTTTTATTATTATTTTTTTTTTTAAAAAACGTTAAATGACACCTCAGAAACCCAATTTCCCACACCTGACCCGATTCTTTACGAGTTACCCAAATCAAATCTGAAATGCTTGATTAAGCCTTCGACCTGTAGTCTTCCTCCATGTGTCGCCATGATGCCGTCTCCATCCACCGGTGATGGCATCATCCTCTCCCATGTAAAAGTGACAGCAACAAAAAGTGATGAAAAACCCATTTTCGCACAATCACAGGTACCTCGCCGCTCGTCCTCCCTCTCCATACAACCCCTCAAGTATTGCTTTCTCTCTTTGTAGTCACAGTTCAGCGAATTAGGTTTTTAATTTTTTGAAATTTCAGATCTTGTTATTGTTATGTTATCAATTTGTGTTTTGCTAATTCTCAAAGATCATGTGTATGTTATATTGTTGGCATTTTGTCAAAATCGGGTTTTAGCTTTTTATTATTTTGTCAGTGCATTCTTTTTAGACTTTATATGGCTGGCAGGTGAATTGAGAATCTATTTGTTTATAATTATTTGGTATTCGATTGTGATTCTAAAGCATTGCAGAGTGTTAGTGAACAGTGCTAATGATCGTAGATCTCAATATCTGATACACATGCGTTAGTTTCTCAAAAAAATAATAATAATAATAATACACATGCGTTAAGTTTGATTCATAAGTAATTTGGGAGATTTGATTTGGGTAACTCGTTTGGAACCAGGTCAGGGTCTGGTGTGGGATTATGGGTTTCTGATGTTTTGTTTGAGTTTTGTATTCTTTTCAATAAAAAAAGATGCCACATCACTTCAGAAGATGTCAAATTATTGCTCTATTAGCCACGTAAGCATTAACAATAATGAAAATTAATAGATCGACTAATAATGTATTTTTTTTAAGGGTCATACTAACAAATGCCCTTAGGGCGCTCATTAATAATCCACTTTGAAAAAGTTTTGATACTACTTTTATGAAAAATAAAAAAAAATTGTCAAAATATTAATTACTTTTTTTTTATTTTCCATAAAAACTTTCTTTAAATGGATTATTAACTAGTGCCCTTAGGGCACTCGTTAGCATTTCTCTTTTTTTTTTAACTTGAGCAACTAATAGTGTTCATTTAAAACTTGAGAGACTAATTATGCTCAAATAATAAACTTCAGGAACCAATGGTGTAATTTTGCCTAAGAATTTTAGAGGCTCGAGATCCACGATTGACATATACGTTGAGCATGAGATAACAACTTAACCCTTTTTTTTTTTTTTATAAAAAAAATTTATTGGTAAGAGGACCCATATTCAATTTTCATTGGATATGGACGCCTAATCAAGTCTACATCTCCAGCACATCACTCAAGCCATTAGGATGGGTTGGTCTCGGACGAGCCCATAATGTGTTTCAGCCTCCAATTAAGTTCATACAAATGGGCCATGTTTAGCCTTCTTGCTGGGTCAAGGAAAGAAAAAGCAAACAGTACAACTTTTACTTTGCAGGGTCAGACTCAGTCTTAACAGATTGAGCTTGTTGAGGAATGTGAACTACGAATGGGGGAGGGATGAGGGGGCAAAGGTTTGGTAATCAGGTAAATAGTATAGAAACCAAAATGGAGCAATGAAAATTCAACTCTTTCCTTTTGATTTGACGTATATTCCTAATAAGATAATATACACACCATAGCTTTGGTTTTGGTTTTCACTCGCTCACTCACTCTCTATTCTTCATTTGCCTCTACAATTTACAGCTTTCTCCTTTATTTTCCGATGCTGATTACATGACACTTTTCGTATGGGTCAGACTAGTAACTTTTAACTACAATAAACTTACAATAGGTATCTACTTACCATAGACTGGACTTACTTGTTGCTTCATTGAAAGGTCCCAAAACAGACTGTCCAACAAAAAAAAGTAAAACACGTTAAATAAATGCATGGGGACTTCTGCCTAAATTGCAGGAAAAAAAAATGGAAGCTAAACAGCTCACGGAAACCTTTAAAAATAAAAAAATAAAAAATAAAAACCTCCTAAATATCACATGTGAAGATATGAAACTAACCATATTAAGAAGCCGGAATGCTGCTGGCCGAGTGAATTTTCTAGCAAAAAGAAAGCATGTGGATGGTTTACCCTTGCTAGTGCACCATTCTCTTCGGTACTCAGTCTCATAATAGATATTATCTATGTCCTACAAAGGTCATCAAATTTTTTATTATGCTCCCGATCCCTCATTTCATAAGAACAGATAATGTAAATGCTATTTTCAATTGAAACCAAATAATTTGCATGCCTCATAGATTCTAATGTAATATCTCAAGCTAGTGTTGAACTTGAATGGGACATGAAATACCAAATTAATTTTATTCTAAGTTTCTTTTGCTTTACATTAGAGATTGTGTATATAGCATACAAAGTGCTAAACAGATGCTCAATGTAAACATAATTTTCCATGAATGACAAAATTAAAACGGGAAGTCATTCTTTTGTACCTCTAATATTTCCTGCTATTTACCAGAAAATAATTTACTGCAAGTTTTCCGATTAACATCCCACACAAATGGAAATCTTATTATTCCAGTAGTTGACTTCTGTTAGTCTGAAACATAGAATAGCTAAGCACTAAACAGTGAGTCCTCCTCTCCCTTTTTTTTTTTTTTTACCCTCCCATAGTCAAACCATTGTGCAGGTTCAACCACATATGAAAGCTCTAGCTAATTTAGGGGAAGATAAGTCCTCATAATTACTCTGGTTATAGAAAATATTCAAGGAAAATTAGATTCTTGCTATCACTGGATGGCACAATGAAAAGTGTTAAATTATGAATATGTTAGCACACCATTTTCAAGAAGTATTTGTAAACATTCATCTAACATCATGAAAATTGTATTTACCTTGCTGGAGAGATGTAAGAAACATGCCAACAGTTTGATTTCTGATATGCACCCAAAGAGAATTGAGTTGATTTTCCTCATTTTGGAGAACCATTTCAATCAACTAAGTATAATTTTTTTAAAATTGGTAATTTATACATGCACCTGATGGGTCTTGAATCCACAACCTAACTCTCCACCTAGAACTTAAAAGGGGAAGAGGTGCCAATTGTGCTTGAGCTCATTAGCAACTAAGTATAATATTGTTACTAGCCAAAAAACAAAACCTGAGGTATAATACTATGCAACAAAGCCATTTCTAAGGTAAGTTTTCTTGCTGGCAGATTGTTTTCAAGAGAATTTTATCTAATTCATTAACACATCCATGAGACAGATATAAGGGATGCAACCTACAACTATTAATTATTTCTCAAAGGATGGCTTGCAAAGACAGCAGCAATACCTTTATAGATTGGATAAGCGTAGGAGTAGCATCTGAAAACTTGTAAGTTACAGGATGCCATCCACGACGTTCATGGTCTTTGGAGGATGAGAGATCCCATGAACTATGTGTCAGTGATCTTCGTGTGATTTCTCCTTCAAGGCCTTCTTGCTGAAATGTGAAAGAAAATGGTCTTAGAAAGTCAATTATAATTGTTATATTGACACTACATTCTTAGCTTCTCAGACTCCACTTTCCATAGTTTTAATTAAAATCTTATGCAGTGAAACATGGAATGCAAGAATCTACAAGAAGATTTTAAAAGGCTACCCTTAGAGAAAAATAGGAGGGGGTGGGGAACTGAAACCTCTTGTGAATGAAAATATAATACGTGGATGTTACTTTTGAATGGAGTCCTATTATTTAAATATTAGGCTTCATTTCAAATTTCATCCTAAATCCTGCTACAAATGCCTTCTCAATATGCATGTTTTTGTTCAGGTATATGGTTTAAGAATCAGAAAGACAGTTTGCAAACAACATTTTAAAACAGGTTTGAAGGCTTGCTATTATTGGTTCTATTTCAATATCTTGTTTGAATTTAGATGTCATACCCAGTTTTGACAAATGTTAAGTATCTATGTCAGCATGTCATAAATATTAAAGAAGCAGAACATCAGCAAAATATAATTTCGACAAACATCTCTAGTTAAGAAGAACCGGAAGCCTCCCAGTTTATTAGCTTTGCATTTGACTTCATCTTCTGTTTTCTGACAACTTATATCTGCTGCCAGGTACGCAGAGAACCAGAAAGCAAAAAATACCTCCAATAAGGTTGCCAATGTGTTATTCCACCAAATAATCCATAATTAACTAAGATATGTCCATTGAGGTCGCCAACATTTAGCATCAACAAAATAATTTTAAATTACTAAATCTTCTTGGTGCTAATTTTTTATTTTATTATGAGAAAACACCACCAGCAAATTTCATATATAATAGAAACTAAGAGCCAACCGTGACTTGAAATTTTGAAAGAACTAAGCCCAGCATAAGATGGAAAACTATCTTCTGATTTTTTTTTTTTTCATAATGTCTTTAAGAAAGTGTTAAGACTGTTGAAAATGCTTTTTTCAGATTTTATAATCTAAAAGGGGTTCATCCGTCTCTATAGATAAGTCAAAATCTTAATTGACATAGACAAGGCTCAGAATAATTGGATAAGAATTTATCTTACAGCCAGTAATGTCTGAACATAGTGTTCATCCGGTATACAATTATGCTCCTTGGATGCATCAGTTGGCTGCACATGAAAGGTAAAAACAAATAAATAAAATTTATCTACTTCAAACATCTTCCTGAGTCTCTCTCTCTCTCTCTGATTGGTAAGTCTACACACGCACCCCATGAGTTTTGAACACCCAACCTTACCCTCCACCCTTTATTATGAGGAGAGGAGGTGCCGTCTGAGGTAGATCTCATTGGTGGGTAACTCTTATTAATTAAATTAGTATTTGACCTCAAGATCAGATTCTGGAAATAAATTACAGTACTGCATGTGTGCAAATACATTTCATATCAGAACATCAATGTATGGCTACCAAAAATTCTTTCTTTGAAAGCTGGTAAAGAGCCAGTGCTGGGAAAGCCAATAGATAACTAAATAATGTTTTAAAAGATAACTGAATAAAGAAAAGTAACTTACAAGGGGATGATCTCGCCAAAACTCAGGTAGTGATCTCCTCTGCATTATTACAAAATATAGAACAGGTAAAATTACAGAATCCTCGACAAGGAAACTTGAAAATGTACGACTTCATAATGATGAGAAAAAATTGTAATACAAACATGTCTCAAATAGTGAAAGCTATGAAGAGTACACAATCAGAAATTAAAACTGTATGCACTAAGAAATAAATTAATCATTGAGAGCAGCTGAACATGTCTTCCCAGTAAAGTAGCTTGGTTTCGCTCTAGCATGCCTAACATTACACTTCATTTTCAACATCTAGAAGTTCACGCAGGTGAATTTTAATATAAATTTATTTTTAATAAGGGAACATAAGTACATTGTGCACTGCCAATTTTTCAAATGTCAATATGTCGCCAAAGTTCTTAAATATCTACACAACAATAGCAAAATAGGGACAATATGAAGTTTAAGCACCTATGATTTTTCTAGCTCACAATAAGGATGATCTCTTCAGTCTGCTTTGTGCTCTTTTTGCATAAAGTAGTTTTTTTCAATATACATCTTTCTTACTTATCAAAAAAAAAAAAAAAAGATTATCTCTTCACATTTATATAGTGCTACAGTCACAAATCATAATGAAGACAACTTGCCTTGCAATACTCTTGAAACCTGGGAAATATAGTACTGTCTTTCACAACAACCTCTGCATGCTTTCTGGTCAGAACAACCCACTGCAAGAAGACGAAGCAAAGACATGAGTCAGACATTCTATTTCTAGAATTTTTATTGAATACCAAAAGCAATAAATCTAATATGTAAAATTCTTACCTGAGATCCTTTCCTCCAGTTATGAACTGGAATAACAGGATCCATTTTTGGATTGTAGCGACCCTCTTTTGTATCAGCAAAGCTGCTTCCACCATTTAATTGTCAAAAACACATTAGTAACGTGACCAATACGAAATGTGCAGAGATCTGATAATGCACCAAGCATATCTTAATAAAAGCTTGAATCAACCTACCTCAGCAAGGGTACGGAGGAAAAAGGAGATCAAAGACATTCATCCACACAGGAAATACATACATACACCCAACATAATTTGTATTTGTGTTTGCGTGTGTGCGTGCATGTGCGTGCGTGCGTGTGTGAGGGGGAGGAGAGATGCACACACTTGTATAAGGACTGGACCACTGACCTGTCTACAAAACTAGTTGATGTGGACATGATATAGTCATAGGTGTAGCTGAAGTTGTATAGAGGTATGCAGCTGAAAAGAGATCAAGTAACTGAAATATTGTTAGACAAAAAAATCACAAAAAAGAAAAAGAAAAAATATACATTATTGTATGATAATAAACAATGGACTTTGCTCCTTAACTAGACATCCACCTCCTAACCAATTAAATGCATACACAACAAAGCATCTAAATAATCACAATTAGAAAGCTCCAACTCAAAGACAGAGAAATGCAGAGCATATACTGAAGCAGTAATTATGAAGATCAATTGTCACCTGTCTGAGAGAAACACAAAGCGTTCATTATAAGGATCATCAAGTGCATGCTTAAGCAATCTACGCTCTGCCTCAATCATGCTGGCTTCACCCCAGTCTACCTGGTATATGACAACATGAACTGAATATTGTCATGCCAATGAAAATAGCGAAGTAAAAAATTTACATTTGATCACAACTTTTACGCTATGAACCAAGCCAACAGGAATGCATAAAGTACACTGATTAAAATACACAGGTAAGCTACACTATAATTAATTTTACTTTGGGCACTATGTTGGTTTTATAGGAATGTTATCATTATGTTAACGATCTATGCAACATAGATCTGGCAAATTAATCAAACATGTATAAGTAGGGAGTTGCAGCAATGGAGTATTATATATACATCATGCATTCTCAGCACACACATACAAGTTATATATGTATATACATGCACAAACACCATGATAAAGAAAAATTAAACTGCTTCCAAAAACATATTATGCTGAGATATCCAAGTAACTGGCATGTAGTTTCAATATAAGATTCCACAAGAGGAATGAGAACCTGTATGCTATCATTAATTTGATGATTCAAAAAATAGACTGATCTTGTTGTTGCCTTGTTGAACAGAAACCCAGGCCTAGAGTGAACAGAAATTGAAAATTTATTCTCCCCTCCCTGCACAACAAGATAATTCATTCTTTAGTAAACATGGAAGACATAATATAGCTCGTATTTACAAGTGCTTCCTTATCGTGGTTTTTACTTATCAAAAAAAAAAAAAAATTATCCACACAAAAAAAAAAAAAATACAGAGTTTCAATATTATCAAATACCATAGAAACTATTGTATCTATCTTATATAATTAGGAGATACATGTCTGCCCATAGTGAAACATCCCACAATGACCCCCTAACCCATTATCAAAATGATTAAAAGGGAGACAAAAAGTAACCTGCGAAACACAAGTGTTATCAACATGAATTGATCTGATCAATTAAATTAGTATCTATGCTAATTTCATTCTCCCTTTTGAACCAGTCAATTGTAAGCTTTTGAAGAAGTGTGTACAGTGATAATCAAATTTTTAAGAAGATAGAAGTTACAAATTGATACTCCAACTTTTTTTTATACATAAGTATGTTTTGACCCCAAGGGGTGGAGGAATGGAAGATTTGAACTAGTACCCAACTCATTTTCAATAAAGATACAATACAACATATTCAAAGGTAAGTGACTGCACTCAACTTTTCGGAAAAATTCACAAAACATATACAAATTATATTCCAAATTATGAAATTACAAACAAACTATCTAGTCTTCATTATTGTCTTTATATTTGCCTAAAAAAAAAAAAGCATATACATGATACTATACTTGCAAGGAACAAAACAGTAAATAGCCAGTTGTTTATCCCCAAAAATAATAAGTAACTAAATTAAATGAAGTAGAAGAAAAATTGCACATATATAAACAAAATGTCACATGAACCAATATGGAAATTATATCTATATATTAAGACAATTCAGAAAGTTAGTTACGGCTTCAAAAAATATCAAAAATAGCCCTCCTCTAATTATATAACCCTTATTCTTAAAAAATAAAAAACAGGGTTAAAATTTTAATTCAACAAAATTCAAAAACAAAAAAAAAAAAAACTACCCAAAAACTTTTTTCCTAAAAATTAGCACACTCTCTATTTAAATAGAGAAGTGCTAAGTTCACAACATTTTCACAACAAATCATAGGTGGTTGGTTGTTATTAGTTCAAATTTGAACCTATCACTGAAATTACTTTTTTGCCCCAACAATAATAATCAGTAACAACCTACCACCTATAATTTGTTGTGAAAATGTTGTGGACATAGCATTTCTCATTTAAATATATCTCACACATGTTTGATACATTTTTCCTAAAAACTAGATACCCTATTTACTCCATTTCAAATCCCAAATTTTAGTTTCTTAAAAATTCCTTCCTGTGTAACCTCACTAATAATAGATAACTTCAAATTGAAAAATTACATTAAACTCAAAATAAGAAAATAGCCTAATTGCACGTGCGGAGTGTGATGTGAATGTGATGAGGCTAATATTTATTAAACAGTTGCTATAAGTTATATTACAAAAAACTATAGATGCTTAGAATGCAGTGTATATTGTCATCGATGAAGTTACACATTAGATGATTTTTTTTTTTGGTTGAAAAGTACAAAATAGATGGAAAATTCTAAAATTACAAAGAAACAATCTAATTACTATTATACTCATTTGAATATAATTTTACTATTATTCTTATTAAAACATATACATAGTGCTATAGTTTTCAATAACTACTTAGTTCATACTCAAAAATTAATAATTAAGTAAACAAAGCAGTAGCTAAATGGAAATTAAATTAATCAAACAGTCACCATCCATAATAATTAGGTTAAACCATAAATTCTTATCCCCTCGTTCATAAAATTAAAATCTAATTACTATTATTGATAATATACCATGCCTAACAATATCAAAAACATAAATACAGTGCTATTCTGACAGAAACTTGGTTCATCCCCAAAAAATACATAAATAATAGCATAATTTAGGAAATCACTCAGTTATTATTATATATATAAACATGGAAATTGAATTAATCAAACAGTCACAATCGGTAATAATTAGGAAAACCCACAAATGCTTAGCAAGTAGCAGATATTACATCACGTTGTTGACGAAATTGCAAAAAAATTTATCTAATAAAATACTTATCTCCTATGCATGGAAAATTGGAAATCAAATTAATCAAACAGTAACTATAGCTAAATCATTAGGAAAAAGGTGAAAAACCATGAAAGCTTAAGAGTAAAAGAAAACATACACGAAAGAATAAGTCCCAAACTATTTCAAGAGGAAGCCGATTCCTGGCGATGAACAAGAAGGCGATCTTCGGCTTCTGAACGAGCCTCGGGCCGAGCATCATGATCCGACTGTACTGGCTCTGCATCATCATCACCAAAGTTCCGAAGCAAAACCCTAAGAGAATCACCGCGAAGAGCTTCCTCCTCCATTTGTAATGCGATTTCTGCTGCTGCGTAGCCTTTCGCTTCATCTATCTATCTATCTATCTAGCAGAGCCGAGCTAGCCGCTCGCGGTGGTTTCGATCAATAGTGGAGAAGCTGAAGCTCGAAATATTCATCGTCTTTCTGACGAAGATTCATCGATTGGATCCATTTGCGAGAGAATTGGCGGAGTTCGATGACTCGAGGTGTGTGGATTCGGATTTCGTGGAAAAGGATAAGAGAGAGAGAGAGGAGAGAGAAAAGGCAATGGAGAATTGAGATTCTCGTGGAAATGAAATTGGCGTGGGAATTGGGGAAGAATGGGAATTGAAATGAAACGAAGAAGAGTGGAGAAGACTGTAGAGGAGACTTTTATATAAAGGACAGTGAGCCTTGGAGCTTTGGAAATTGAAAGTGGAGTTTGTATTTACTGTAGTAGTGGACTGACTGAGAGAGACTGAGTTGGCTTTGCTTGGCAAGTCAGAATGTCAGATACCTTTTTCTTTTCTGAATTCTTTTTTAAGTTATGTGTCACATTAAGTGCGTGTATTTTTTTTATTTTCGGTAGTTGAGTGTGAGGTAGGGGATCAAATTCTCATACAAATGTGTTTTGTTTTTATTTGGTGGAAATATGTTTTTTGTCAAGAAGAAAAAACAAAGCTCGAAATATCTACCTTTTTTTTTTTTTTTTTTTAAGATAAACTAGCAGTTTTATTTGGGCGAAAATGATTTTTTTTTTTTTTTTTTTGAGAAACACGACAAAATTATTAGTTACAGTACTTTTTAAATTTTAGAAGAATTTTAAAGGTGAAAAAATACCTTACCCCTTACACTTAATGTAAGTTCACCTATCTCTTTAACTTCTCTAATGGTACACTTTACCTTTTTGTGCATTGAAGTAGCATGAAAAAGTTGGTCTTTTAGTTATTATTTATGGAATTACACGCATAACGTGCATGTGTGTAAAACAATTACAAATACTAAAGATTTTTTTTTTTTTTTTGAAGAATACTAAGACCTTAAATACCTAATCAATCACTCTTTAGGACAAAAGACACACATATAGGAATAAAGAGTAACCATCGCGCATCTTTAGTGCAACAGTTACTCTACAAGTATAAGTGTTTGTAGGGTGTAGGAGACAAGGGTCAAAATTCAAGCTTCCAAAAAAGAGTTTCACATATATATATACGTATATTAAGGTAGAGTAAAATTTATATCTTATATATAAAATAAAATAAAATATATATATATATATACATGGAGGGAGAAGTAGTAGATTAAAATAGTGTGAACATTGTTGATTTATGTGCACCTTTTGTCCTCAAGAACAATTAATTGGGCTATTAAAGTCTTAAGATTCTCAAATTGTGTCACCCATGTAATTTCATGCATCTTAAAGTGTAACATTTGAATTCTCAAATTGTGTCACCATGTAATTTCATACATGGTAAAATAAATTGTAACATTTGAAAGGTCATGGATGCAATATAATATTCCCCTAATTACGCTAGATAAAGTGCATTTTTTTTTTTATAGATAAAGTGCATTTTCCCCAAGTTAAAAGGGCATCAAATTCATGCTTCTGCTCTTATCCATATGCCATTCGATTTGTAACAAAAAAGTTAAACTTCGTTTAATCACAAATGGATTGGATGACAAAATTGATGCCTTCTAAAAATTTTCAAGGACAGAAAGTTTAAGTTCCTATGCAAAATGCTCTCTCTCTCTCTCTCTCTCTCTAAAATGTTTTTAAGGTGGTTCAATGTGACTAGTGACCATCTTTGTAGTGAGAAATATAAAAATAGACATAATTTGAAGTATTCTATATTTAAATATTGTCTATAGTTGGTCATGAAAATGGCATTATAAAATTAAAAATACATAAATAAATGTGAAATAGAGACAATGGCGATGATGCTTATTTCAGTTCCATTCCATGGCATAATGAGAGACTGAGAGAAACATAAGAACTACCAATCGAAGTTGTTAAGACTTCAATAATGATTCTTTGTTGGTACTCTTTATTCAGCTTTTTGTGTGTTTGTCTGTATGCATTGCAATATGTTAAGCAGATGTGGTGTTTTTAAATGCAAGCAATTCACCAACTAATTATAGAAGTTGACTAAGGAGGTTCAAGTTCCATCAGGAATTATGCCGTGCCTAATCTCCAAGAGACCACTTATTGAAGTTATCTTTTCAACTTAATTGGACTAAGCAGCTAGGTTCAAATATGTGTAATCAAAGGGATATGACGAAAACTAAGTTTTGTCCAACTTCGATGTCTGATTATTTAACAACTATAATAAAACCTTGCAATATTTAATTTTCTTTTTCCTCTTTTTTTAATATAATAATATCACTTTGATATAGAAAAATTGAATCTAATTCATCAGACAGTAATACAGTCGCCTTCAATGTTGACTTGCATGTCATCTTTGGACTTACATTAAGCCATTGAAGGTGCCAAGATTCCTCCATGAAAATTACCTCTCTTCAGGCTTATCTTCTTCTTCTTCTTCTTCTTCTTCTTCTTCTTCTTCTTTTTTTTTTTTTTGGATGGGAAGGATGTGTTTGTTTGTTTCAGATTACTTTCTAGTTTAATTTATATATTGCACTAAAAAAAAGTATAGTTGTTCTTTTATATATCTGAAAAAATTAAATAAATAAATAAATCCTAAAACTAAACCTTAATTAGCTAATAAGAGCGCCCAAAAAAAAAAACAGACAAGAATTTGATTAAGGACTTGTTGGAGGTAGATTATAGGTAATTGTTTAAGGGAAAAAAATAAAGCAAATAATTTGCACCCACAATATATATGTAGTTGTCACTGATATCAAGCTCAAGTTACTTATTTGAGCTTCCTAAAAAAAAATTACTTATTCGTGCTAGTAAGAACAAAATATTTTACCAATTGAGCTATAATGATATGAAAGACAAGTTTAAGATTCATCTTACTAGATGAGGCCAATTCTATTAACTATGATCATCAAGGGAGCAGTTTTCCATATTAATAAAATAAAAAATTTTAAAAAATTGGGGTGACACTCAGTTGAATTTTTTTTTTTATAGGACACTCAGTTGATTTGTTTGTTAATATACTTTATGTTACAAAATTATGCTCAGATAAATTTGTATCTCTTTGAATTCTGAGAAATATATATATAATCCATTGAAATTAGAACTAAAATAAAAATAATTAATAAAAAAATAATGCTGGAGATACAAACTATTTTACAAAATTTTTTACAAACTGCTGATGTGGTGAGTAATTATTAGTAAATGAAAAGATGATATTAATAATGGGCCTATATGGAAACCAATAAGAGGTTCGCCACATCAACATTTTGTAAAAATGTTATAAAATAATTTGTGATTGTAGCATTACCATTTAAAAAACTTCCAATAATTTTCTCAAAAGTGGATTACAAATTTTACCATATTGATGAAAAGTAACAATTCATTTAAAATATCTAGACTAACTAACAATTAAAGAAACTAGACAATTAATAGCAACAAGATACCTGTGGGCCCTAAATGTCAACATTCATGGCCCACTTCACAACCGGCCCAAGACCCGCACCGAGGAGGGTACAGAGGCTGAAAAACCGAAAGGATGGGCTCAGATCCTCAAAAGGGACCTGTCCGAAGACGCCATGTTCTCGGCAAACTGACGTTAGTAAAGGGAAAATATCTCTCATCCATTAAAACGTATCCCACCAACATTCTGGCCGCTTTAAATGATGATGTGACTGGCAAACCCAGATGCTTCAGTCACTTCAACTTTTAGAGTGTGCCAAGACGTCTGGGAACTAACATAAAACCTGAAAAAGTAGATGATGGGACAGGCCCTTATGCACAGCGTTCAGATAACCAACAAATGGACGGTTAAGATCAATGAAAGCGAGGCTATATAACCAAAAGAATCCCCATTAAAGGAGGGGGGGAAAAATCCTGATTTTGGGGAGGCCAGTTAGAAAGAACAGACTCCTCGGACTGATCCGAAGAGAGGGAAACACTCAAAAACACTTAATCGAAGACCCTCAAGAAAATGCCTAGCAAAAACTCATTACTGAGACTGTCAGGAGACGATGATCTTCGTTAACATTCCTAGGATTTTTAACATCACTCTCATTGTTTTGTTAGCGCCTAGCCTTTTTTACCCATGCTCTACAAATTCTATTGTCTAAGGTCCATTACAAAATTTGGCCTTACAATACCATTTTGGAAGAAAAAAGTTTTACCTTTAAACTAATTTGAAGGAAAATTCCCCCAACCCACGACGTAACAAACTAACCATTGATAAAACAATTCACATATACTTGTAGTCATATAATCTATCTAATGAAGAAAAAATATTATGTCCTCAATATTTTCAAAACAAATTCTAAGTTGCAAGTTATTACTTGACTGTTACTAGTGAACGAAAAAGCTATTTCAATGGTTGGTACAAATTAGAGTAAAAAACAACTTACTATTTAGGATTTGTTATAAAAATATTGTAGATTAACTCTTCTCATTTAATGAGTCATATGTGACAACTTTAAATAATACAAATAAATGGTTTTATGAATCACCATGTGATGGGTTTGAAGAATTCCTTCAAACCAATTTGAAGAAAATCTTTGTACATTTTGGAATGGTTGAAAGAATGAAGGTGGAATTTAACACATTTAATCAAGTTTTTTTAAAAATCTAGTTGTTAATTTTAATTAAAATTTATATTTTATATATTTTAATTAATGAATTCTAATATATAAAAATTTAAATTAGAGAATTCATAGAAACGGGCTTACTTAATTTAATTGTTTTTAGAGGAGCTCAAATCAAATTTAATAATAAATTGTTGGTTTTAGGTTACTTTATCCAAAAAAACAAAGAGTTTTGATTAGTTTCAACAAACAAAGTTTAGATCTATTTGTATCTTAAAAATAAATTAAAAATAAATATTAGAATGATGATGTGGAAAATATATAAGCGTATATGTGTCAATATTAGAAGAAATCAACAAGAAGACATAAGCTTTCATTTCATTTTATTATCTAAATATAAATATTTGTTATATTTAGTCCATTGATATTCTATTGGACTAGCTTTAATCCATTTCCATTTATATTCTACTGGACTAGCTTTCATTTCCATTTTTATGCTGAGTTCAGGATTTCGAGTTCTGGATCTTGGGAATACATTACGTGCTGTTCTCTTGGATTATAATTTGCCATTATCAATTCTATTTCTTAGGTAGCGTTTGGATCCGACATTTCCTTCAGTGTTTCATGTTTGCGTTTTGATGGGCGTGGGACCCACGCCTACAATGGCAGGAAGTAAACGCGCAAAAAATCTCAACTGAAATGCAAAATGAAAGGAAATACGCACCATTTCATTAAACATCTGTGCGTGTGCAGGTACTCCATGTGGACTTGAGCATTATAAACACAAAACGCGTTGCACTGTGTACTGTACTGTTCACAAAACTCTGACCCACGAAGCAAAAACACAAAATGGTGCGTTCTCTCCAACGGCTAAATTTTCGCATTCTACCCTTTCTTCCTCTCAACTACCGTGCAGAGATGTCTTCAATTTTCATCAATTCTCTGTCCTCTTCCTCTTCAATGAAATGCACCTACCCACCAACCAATAAACCATCAAAACAAGAGCTGAAACACGATAATTGCAAACCCACATGGAACAAAAAAATCCATCCCTTTGTGCTTCGCTCAAGCTCACCTTCTCTCTGCTTGGGACATCGTTGCCGCCACTGTGGGTCTCTGCATTCACGGGTAAGTTGTGTCTAACTTTTCATACTCCCTGATTTGTTGGTGTGTGGTTATATTGTTTTCCACGAGGCTTCAATCTGTGGTTTTGTGTTCAACATTTGTGTGTGGGTTTTGTGTTTTCCATGACATTAGTATGTGGGTTTCTCTCTCATTCGTGTAATTTTGTATGCTTCTCTTCTTGCCTATGTTGTATTTGGACTATATATGAGTTTACTTTACATTTTTCATGTGGGCATGCGTAACTGATTATGATATGCATACAAACTGTTCGTTGAAATTCCTCAATGAGTATAGAAGGAAGTTGTAGCAAAAATGGGTAAGGGGAAATCGAAGGCCGATGGTAATGAAGTGAGAACTAGGTGAAAAGAACCTAAGGAACTAAAAGCTTTTTGTGATTTGTGTGCTGCTCAAGTCCTAGATAGCAAGACACATGGAGGATTTTTGAGAAGGGAAAGGGTTGATCCAGTGATTGAGCAGTTGGGTGAAATGGGAAAAGTGGTGACTCACACGCAGTTTAAAAACAAATGAGATCATTTGAGAAAACAGTGGAAGGCTTGGAATGAGTGTTTTGGTGAGACTAGGTTGGGTTATGATCCTGTAACTCGGATTATTGAGGCCACTGATGAGTGCGGGACCCGAAAGGTTCAGGTTAGTTCACATTACATAATTGTGAAAAACACAGCTGTCTACAACTATATTGTATTCTAACTACCAGTTGTCCACATGTAGGCATGTCCCAAGGCATTAATCTTAAAAAAAAAAAAACATTTGCTGAATATTAAGTCCATGGAAATCATGTTTGAAGGCACGGTTGCAACGGGAAAAAATGCATTATGCGCGAATGGTGAAATACCAAAGGAATGCACCGAAAGGTCTAGGGACTCCACTGATAGCAAAGGAACTGTAAGTTGTATTATTTTTATGGTCATACCACGTATTTCATTTCACATGGCAATTTTGTGGCAATGGTGATGGGGTTTATGTCCCCGTGGTCTTACCACTTGAGGAGCAACACCCATATAGAGGAAGGAAAGGGGTCACAACAGTAAACTGCATATGCACATGTGATTTTGACATGAAATTCACATTTGCGTGTGTTGGATGGGAAGGGTTAGCACATGACACAAGGATCTCTTTAAATTGCCTCAATAATGAGAGTGACAACTTCCTAAAACCTCCACCTGGTTTGTAAATATGCAGTTTAATTACAGTATTAAAGTATGATTATGTCGTGAAAATGTAAATGTAATAAATGTGTTCGTTTGCAGGGAAATATTATCTTGTTGATTCAGGGTACCCTATGAAGAGAGGGTTCCTTGTACCATATAAGGGGGAAAGGTACCACATTCCCGATTTTCAAAGAGGTTCACAGTTGCATCGTCCAGAGGAGAGATTTAATTATCTACATTCCTCACCTCATTCAGTCATAGAACAAACTTTTGGAGTTTGGAAGAATAGAGGGAAATTTTTGAGAAGTATGCCAACCTTTCATATACGCACTAAAAATTACATCATTGTTGCTACAATGGTCCTTCACAATTTTATTAGAGCACATAACCACAATGATGTTGAACATAGGCATTCTACACGGGGCACCCATTGAAGTAATGAAGGAGGTCATTACGATAGAGTGGTAGATGTGGTCTCTTACTTGGACGAAACTAAGATGAAAAAGGTTCAGAACAATATCACAGCATCGATATGTATGGACCATAACTGATGGTTCACAAACTTCAATGTAATACCATTTTGCATTATGGTGATTTTTTGTTGGTAAGCATAACTAATGGCTCACAAAACTTGATTGTAATACCTTCGATTTATGAAGTTGTATATATCGTTACATGTGAAACTCATCAGTATTGCAACAGTAGATTTCAAGCTTACAAGGGATTTCTAAATAGAGTCCAATCTAATCTGAATATTATAGTAAACTCAATGGACTTTAAGATTGCAACAGTAAACTATGAGCAATTTATACAAAAAAAAAAAAAAAAAAAAAAACACACACACACACACACATACAATCTGCTCTTAATTTTTTTTAAAGGCACTAAGAACCCAATCTATCAATTGCTGGCAAAGTGAGTGTATATATATATATATACACACACACACACATATACAACAACAGAAATTACAATCTCCATCAACTTGGGCATTAACATTATCTTTATCAAACGTCTCCACATTGTTTTAAAAAGTACAACTACATACATATCATAAACTGACTTGCAATAGTACGATTAACATACAAAACAAATGTAATAATACAACTTGCAGTTATTACATACATATACATCCCATGATGACAAACACATCTACTTGATTTTGACTTCCCTAAACCTAGTAGACAAGATAAATAATATTAAAAACATGACCCCCAAGACTACTAGAGCTATTGTCAACTTCTTTGCTTTCTCTCCAGAAATCATGCGTGCAATCTTGGCTCTTTCAAACTTTTGTTTTGCAACTTGCTCCCTTTCCAATGCTGCGGCTATCTGGGCGTGTACTTGCTTTGACTCTTCATTGGCAACTTCCACCACATACTCCAATCTGTTGAATTTGACAATAACTATAGGTGCTGTTGCTACACCACGCGTATAACAAATGCTGGTGTCTAACCACTTGAAGAACTTGCATGCACGGTCATCATCCTGCACAATACAATATAACACATAAATAGGAATACAATGAATTGGTTCTTTAACACACAACACAAATATTTTGCCAATACTTGGATATGGTACTTACTGGTGACCAATAACAACAACTATAAAACCTCCTACTAAATGTATGAAGTTTTAGGAACATTCTAATTTTGCAGTTCTCAACGTCACAAAAGTGGCCATAAGAACTGGAAAGATAGTTACTTGTTTCTGACATTCGTAGGAACTAGCAGTAGATATTACGTTGACTTGAAATAGTGAACAGTACACCAAACTCACTCTACACCATCATGTAAACAGGTTTACATGACCCCCAAGAATTACACATTAAATAATTATCATAAGTTGAGCATGTTTACACAGTAACAATATGATGAAACACCAATATATTTACTGATCTCTAAAGATTTGAAAACAAAAATCTTCTTTAAACTATAGTGCAAAAGGCATATATATTTAAGACTTGAAACTATAGAAACTATCTCCCCACGTGTAACTCAAAATTTTTTATGTAGACATGTTGGTGTGACTAGATTTATAGAAACAAAATGCAAATGATATAAAAAACTAGAGGGTGCATCACCAGCTGCTACACTAGTGTAGCTCAGCTTGCCTTTTAGTGCAGCAGCTAGTGCACCAGGTGATGCAACATCAGCTGCCACACTAGTGCAGCATAGCATGCCACCCAGTGCAGTAGCTTGTGCATCAGAGCTACTCAAACATGCACTAGACCAAGCCAGGTATCAGAAAATCAATTGTCTTTATGGCAAGCTATTATCACAGAGAATGCATTGGTATACACAAAACATTATGGTGAACATTATGGTACTTGTACTCTTGTAATGCCAAATATACATTTAATCCTAAACAAAACATTTTTTTTTTCCTTTTTCACAAGCAATTCCAACTACAAGATTAATTAATCAGTATTTCCTAAACCACACACACTAAAGATACACAAGCAGAGAAGAATTTCTAAAATAAACAAAATAAAATTAGATAAGTACCTGCAATTGTTCAGCATAAGATAGGTAATTGAATGGTAGAATGGAATCATCAGCTAGGTGAAGGGCTAGAAGACCCCAAATTCCTGCAACTAAAACAACACAAAACAGATATGGCATCATCTTGAAGAGGCTTAATATTTGTTAAGACAAACTGAAGTGTCAATCCATTTATGGACAAATGCTAATTAAAAAGAGAGCTAACCAACCAAATGCCGATGAAACAACAGATCTCCATTATTTGTCATCCACTCATAGGAGTCAAAAGCAGTGTGATAGATAGGAAAATCTGAATAGGAATGAAGATTCATTACTTCACCAAACTATTCAGCATCAAAATTCAATTTGCTAATATTAGATTTAACTGAGGTTTAGATTATTACAACAAGTAATGTTAACTTTATAACTCATTAGGGATAAGCAATTTCAAGAAATAATAAAATTCATTTTCTCCAGATAATAATGTTATTGTTTAAACAGTCTACAGAATTTAATAAATGCAATTTTGATTCCCACATAGAACACAGACACAACCTCTGTAATGGCTTCTGTATATATAGGAACAAGAATCTGATTTAACATTTCATAAACTCTAAGTCATTCATTCTTTTTAAAAACTCTCAAACATAGTATAAGAGTCAAAAAGGAAAAAGAAAAGAAATATGGAACTCATAGTTTTGCACACAGACATACACAAAAGTGTACCTGCACCTACAACTAGATGTATATAGTGTTTTACAAACAGAGTTTTTGAGTACACAAACAATAAATAAAACAGTTTGTTATGGATGCCCATAAAAAATAGAAAATCTTTATCAAACAATAAGCTATATAAAAGCAGCAACTGGTAGTTTAAGGAAGACAATGCTTGAATCATAATTTAAGCAAGACAATGCTTAATTTTAACAAGGTCATTCCTATGTACCTGCCGGGGGAAACAAGCCTAATTTACAAATTAAGATAAAGCAAGAAGTAAAACACATTATTATTGTTGACTGACTAACTATAACCAATTCAATCAATCAAAACGTGGTGTAAAGATCAAAACTTTGTAAAAAGAAATCAAATGAACCCATTAACAAGAACTAAAATTCCAGCAAATGAATAGAGAGGACTAAACTTGCACTCTATCAAATCAAATGAAGTAAATTCCAACAAATGAAAAGAAACCCATTAACAAGAACTGAAATTCGAACAAGACAGGATAGAAAATAGTGAAAAAAAAATTGAGAACACTCACCTTAGGGAAGTGGGATTCATTTGTGTTTTGCTTCTGGTTTTTGGGCTCAGGCTAATTCAGCTTCAAGTTTCAAGGAGTATTGTCATGGGTGGGAGAGGAGTGAAATTGGGGAAGAGGGTGAAATGGGTTTATGAAAGGACTGGGTTGTCTTTGACGGCGTCGGACTGGGTGACGTTCCTCATGGATTTCTCTTCTGAGCTCTTCGTCGACGTCGGACCTCATTGATTTCTCTGGTGGGCGCGGAACTCTCTTCTTGAAGACACAGGCATTAGCTAGAGTGGGTGAGGAGTGAATAGCAAAAAAAAAAAAAAAAGGTGTTTTCAACTGAGCTACAGTAAAACGCGACCCTTTTTATACTTTCAGTTGTGCTACAATACTTTCGTTTTGCTACAGTATTTTTCAATTTTCAGTTTCAGCAAAATCAATGGTATCCAAACGGACCCTAAACGCCATGTATCAATGCAATGGTTCTTTGTATCAAAAAAGTAGTCTGCTCCTTTTGATTGGTCATGTTTTTAAGAATGAATTTTTTTCATAATGAGTGACTAACCAAGTGGCTGAGTATTAGCCAAAGGGACTAATGATGCAAAAAATCAATAGTTGAGCTCCTCGTCATAGCAGATGGACGATGCTATGAATGGGGTCGTCTCTGTGGATGAGAATCCTGCAAAATGAACTAAGGGGAAGAGTAACACGTTGGTGTGGCGTCAACCAAACCGCCTCCGATGCTTAAGTCAATAAGGGAGAATGATTCCAGAGAAAAAATGAGTTGAGAGTGATTTCGTAAAGTCTTTGTGTGTACCTTTAACTTCTGTTGTCTTCTCTTTTATAGTTACGTGCCTCATTAATGGGTAATGATGTGCTGCATTTGTGCTCAATGGCTAGTGCGTTACAAAATCTTTGTTTAGAAATCACAGCTCATTCTGTGACTGTTGCTCCGTTTGTTATGTTTCGTCATCAATGTGTGTAATAAATGCATAACATCTTTTCTGGGTGAACGACGATCTTTGTGTAATTACGACCATAAATTTTTGGTTCATCAGCTGCCCCTTTGTTCGTTTCCTCGTCTTTTAGACAAGATAAGAACAAATCCGTCTGACGCTTCATATTTCGTGTGTTGTGCATTTATGAAGGTTTTGATGTTTGAGCAGTTGAACGCCACGTGTACGGTCGGGATGCACTCGTTGTGCGGAATGTCTCGGTTTTCCCGCGTGTGCTTTGGCCACTTGTTTTGCATTTTTCCTTCCTCTTTCCTTTTCCTTGTATTGTTTCCTTATTCAATTTCCGCTTTAGGGTTTGTTTCTTCTTCGAGCTCCCTTTCTCTGTCCTGTGTTCCCTGGTAAGTCCTTCGTGCTTCTGTTTCTTTTTTGGTTCTTCCATGGTAGATTATTCCATTGTTAGGGGTAGCTTGTCCTTCGATAACTCTCTTTTTTGCTCATTTAGGCTGTTTGCTCGACTCTATGGAGGGGAAGTGTCTTGAGAGAGTTAGTTTCTTCATAGGGGCGGACTGTCCATACACTTCCGTTCATTCTTCGTTATTCCCTCTAGTTTCTTATTCTACTGGGGTAGCCAAGTTATTAAAGATGTCTAAAGTGAGGTCTAGTGATCTCGAGACAGGGTTATCTTCGTCTGATGATCGTGTGATCTCGAAAGCTACTTCTATTTCCACCCCCTATAAGGCTTGGACCATCTCATGTTCCCTCATGGGGAAGGACAAGCAGTGGATCAGGGATAGATTTTAGTTCTCTAATTTTGTAAAAATTAGGATCCTGAGTGACAAAGAAAGAGCTTGTCACTCTTATGTTGATGAGGTTTGTTTTTATGAGGCTGATTTTACCAGCGGCCTTCGTTTCCCTGTTCACTCCTTTGTTAGGGAACTGTTTTCTTACTCGCATCTTGCTCCGGCACAATTAGTGCCTAACTCTTGGTGGATTTTTATCTCTTGTATGGTGGTATGAATGTTCGCCAATGATGGGGATGTCATTAGGAGTGACGAATTCCTCCACTTTTATCGTCTGAGAAAATCCAAGGACCCCAGCTATTATGAGTTTAAGCCGTGGGGTAGGGCTTCTAGGTTAATCCTTGATTACCCCTCTTCTCTCCGAAATTGGAAGCCAAACTTCTTTTTTATCTCTGGAAGTAATTGGGAGTTCGTCCTTGGTAAGGACTTGGACGAAGCCCCCAATTGAGTTTAACTAGTGAGATATGCACTTGAGAACAAGACCCAAACAAAAATTAGTTAGAGTTATGTAAAAAGTAGAGATAAAGAAATGAGATATGGAAATAGAGTTTAAGTGATGAGAACTGAGTTATGAAAACTAAGAAATTAGTAAGTAAGAACCAAACAAGGCCTAAACCTTCACAATCATTATTGCTCACTAGAGATATAACTATGAAATGAAGGAAATGAGAGGTAAGCATCGATTTAAGACCTAAAAATTGATATAGAGAGCTTATGACAAGATGGAGTGGTCCTTCATTTGTGAAAGTCATGGATAGATTTAAATTTAATGTAGATTGGATGTCTATGGCAAAAGAATGCATTTCAACTCTAGTGTTCTCTATTTGAGTCCCCTCATTGGTTTTGTAAGCAGGTTAGAGTCAAAGATGATCATATTATAACATCTTAAACTATGTATCTATAGCAATAATGGTCACAACAGGATAAGATTAACATTTTTACTTTTAACATATGAATAAATATGTCTCTACGTTTATTTCTTTGAAATTAAAACATTAATAGTTAAGGCTAGTTGCCAAGAGACTAGTAGCTTAGTAGCATAATTTGATTTTATTGATAAATAATAACTGCATATTTACAAGATTTTGGTCCAAAGTACTATCAATAAAAGAGAAAGTGCAAGAATTTATTTTCCAGTTATATTCTAAGATGAACGCTTAAAAAAAAAAAAAGAACTAATCTATGCCCGATATTCCAACAACCAAGGTGAAAACTATAAAGTCAAAAATGCATGTGGAAAGAAGTTCTAAATCTTCCAAACAAAAGAAACAATTGTATATTGGGAACGATGAAGAATGTATAATCACAAGAATACTTTTGTAACCTTCCTATCTAACTGTCATAGGTTTTCAAAGTGAGCTCCTACGTACAATATTTCGACTAGAAAAAGGACTAATGGAAATACAAACTCATCGCAACTATTATTACTTAGAAGGTAACTTGTGAAATGTGGAAAATAAAAGGCAAATATCGATTTATGACTTCAAAGATTGACATAGAAATCTTATGGCTTGGAGTGTACCTTCATTTTGGAAGTCATGAATAGATTTTGATTTACTAAGGATTGTATAGAATGCATTTTAACTCTAAGCTTCTCTATTTGAATTCCCTCACTTGCTTTGTAAGCAAGTTAGAGCCAAACACTATATTTCGATATCAATTACAATTATGTTTTTACAACAACAACAACAATAATAATCACGACGTGAGAAAATTCATATTGGTTGTCTTAACATATGTATATACATATGTTTATATATTTATTTCTTATACACTAAAGTATTAATTGAGGCTAAAAATGCTAAAAACATATCCTAATTCTTAACTTTCGGTAGAAATTTATTTTTTTAGAACCACCTACTCTAGCAATTTTATTGGTAGTTTCAAATTAGAACTACTAACAACTAACCACCGATGATTTATTCTGAAAAATGTTATGGACGTAGCACTTCTCTAAGAGCATTAGTATTGGTGGTGCAAAAAAGCTATATTGCTAATTTTAACACTAGCAAATACAAAAAAAAAAAAGAAAAAAAAAAGGAAGAAGATTACATTGGTGAAGCCAAAGCCAAATATTTTGGCTCCACAGTGCATAACTACTTTTGGCTGTGCATGGTAGCTCAAAGGTTAAATATATATATATATATATATTATTCAATCTCTCTCTTTTTTATTTATATTTTTTTTCTCTCTTTCTCTCTCCGGCTTCTCTTAATTCTTTTCAACTTCTCTTTCTCTCCAGCGCTGCCATTATCTCCCTCTCAACTGAACCAAGCCCTTTCTTGTGGTGTCAACTAAGTTCATTGAGATCGTCGTTGCCAATGTGAGTTCATGGTGCTAGGTCGGTGTGGGTTTGTAGTGTGGGTCAGCTGGGTGGGTTCATGGTGGTGGGCCGGTGTGGGTCAAGTTTATATGGTGGGGTGGTTTGGATCAGTGGATTTAATGGTGGTGTAGGTTGTTACTGGATTAGTGACTGCCATAGGTTTTCAAAGTAAGCTCCTACGTACAACATTTCGACTAGAAAATGGACTAATGGAAATACAAACTCATTGCAACTATTATTACTTAGAAGGTAACTTGTGAAATGTGAAAAATGAAAGGCAAATATCGATTTATGACTTCAAAGATTGACATGGAAATCTTATGGCATGGAGTGTACCTTCATTTTGGAAGTCATGAATAGATTTTGATTTACTAAGAATTGGATAGAATGCATTTTAACTCTAACTTTCTCTATTTGACTTCCCTCGCTTGCTTTGTAAGCAAGTTAGAGTCAAACACTATCTTTCGATATCAATTACAATTATGTTTTTACAACAACAACGATAATAATAATCACGACATGAGTAGATTAATATTGGTTGTCTTAACATATGTTTATATATTTATTTCTTATACACTAAAGTACTAATTGAGGCTAAAAATGCTAAAAACATATCATAATTCTTAACTTTCGTTAGAAATTTATTTTTTTAGAACCACCTACTCTAGCAATTTTATTGGTAGTTTCAAATTAGAACTAATAACAACTAACCACCAATGATATATTCTGAAAAATGTTATGGATGTAACACTTCTCTAAGAACATTAGTATTGGTGGTGCTAAAAAACTATATTGCTATTTTTAGTACCACCAAATACAAAAAAAAAAAAAAAAAAAAAAAAAAAAAAAAAGAAGAAGAAGAAGATTAGGTGGAGCCAAAGCCAAATATTTTGGCTTCAGAGCAACAGTGCACAGCTACTTTTGGTTGTGTACGGTAACTCAAAGGTAAAAAAAATAATAATATTTTATTCGATCTTTCTCTTTTCTATTTATATTTTTCTCTCTTTCTCTCTTTGGCTTCTCTCAATTCTTTTCAACTTCTCTTTCTCATTGCCCTTATCTCCCTCTCAACTGAACCAAGCCCTTTCTTGTGGTGTCACCTAGGTTCATTGAGATCGCCATTGCTGGTGTGGGTTCATTGTGGTGGGTCAGTGTGGGTTCGTGGTGTGGGTCGGCTAGGTGGGTTCATGGTGGTGGGCCAGTGTGGGTCAAGTTTGTGTGGTTGGGTGGTTTGGATCGGTGGGTTTAATGGTGGTGTAGGTTGTTGCTAGATCAGTGACTAGGATCAGTGGCTAGCTGGGTTGATTTTGGATTTAGGGGTGTGTTTATCAATCTGTATTTGGGCCTTATTATGGGTTTGGTGGCTGTGGTGGTGGTGATGGTGGTTTGGTTTTTTTATTTGTTTGTGGGTTTAGTTGTGACTATGGGTTGTGGTTGAAATGGTGGTTTGGTAGCTGTGGTTGTGGTTACCGTGGTTTCGGTGGTTGTGGTTGTGTTGGGTGGTGGTTTGTATTTTTATTTATTTTTTCCTTGCCTTCGTTTGTGGTTGAGGATGTTACTAGTGGAGTGGTGGTGGAGGTGGTTGTGGTTGGTTAAGAAGTTTTTGTGGTGAATATTTTTATTTTATTTTAATGAGTTTTATATATTATTTTAATGAGTTTTTTATATTATTTTAATCAAATGGCTAAAAATATAGATTATTGATATTTGGTGTACTGTAAAGTGAGAAGATAAAATAGATAAAATACTACCAATGTGAGTGCTCTTACGAGTCCTACTGCCTTTTAGCTTGTATGTTACCCATGCAAATCTTGACCATTAAATCTAATAGTTTTTAACCATGACCGTCTGTTCAATTTTAGTGAATACCGGTTACCGATAAGGCCAGTTAGCATATATAACCAAAAACAACAGACTTATCAAAAAAAAAAAAAACAACAGAAATTTTGATCTTCCCTCTCCCGTTCTCTCAAATCCCAGGGACGACTTCTCAAAAAAAAAAAAAAAAAACAAATCATCTTCGCTCTCTCGTTCTCAGGTGTGTGTGACTTGTGCTCTTTCTGAGGAAATTGCTGCTGCTTCTTCTATCTTGCTTGCTCTTTGTCTGTCAGTTGAGATTACTCTCCAGTGAAGTTTAGGAGCAAAACAAAACCCTAAATTTCACTCACGTTTGTTTTTTCTTTTCTTCTTCAGAGAAACCCATTTGAATAAGTGTTTTTGTTTTTATTTCAAATGGTTGTTGATTGCACATCTCTCTATTTGCGTTGCTCTTGGTTTGTTTTGTTCCCTCTTTCTCTTTCATTAGTTTTATTTATTTCAAAGCAATTGATTGCATATCTCTATCTGTAGAATATGGGTGTTGGGACCTTGTGAAAATATCTGTAGCTATTACCATTCAATATGCTTTTATTTTGGTGGGTTTATTTTGAAAACTATCCTTACTGGATGGAACTGAATACCTTGATAAAAAAAATCTAACCCATTTATCAGTTATTACTAAGAACCTACTCTCCTAATCCAGGGGTGTAACTAGAGACAAATCCTTTATGGATGGGTTTATTAAATAAGTTCAAAATTCTTTGCTTATTATGTTCTGTGTATTGTTTCTGTAAATATTGACTCCAAACACTTATAACATGTTCTTTTAAAAATAATTACTAAATTTAACAACTCAGCTTATCATTATGAATAATATTTCCTCTTTGTTTCCTTTTCGGTGTCATCTTGGACCAACACTTGGGCTTAATAAAAGGTCCAATGGCAGCAACATTCCTCCAAATTTTCAAAAAAAAAAAAAAAAAAACCCATATCCTGATAATTCCCATGCTGTGAATAGAAGATCTGACCCGACCCAAATCAAAGAAAAATAGAGCACCCTGATTTAATGAAACCCCAACCTGTGAATCCCAAGTCTGTAGTCTCCGTTGTAGGTATGTGTTTTTGTGTGTTGAACTATTTGATATGATTTGGTTGTTGGGTTTAAGTTATTTATTACCACAACATTTGGTTTGCTGTGAAAAATTATGTAGAAAAGGGAGGTGTTAGAATATTTTGGTTGGATAGTTGGAATCATTGAAATGAAGCTTTTCACAAATATTGCATCAAGTAATAGCAACTGTGAGTTAATTATGCGGCTTGAATACACTTAACATTGATAAAGAGAGGTGAATATATCTAATACTGTTCTAAAAGTGTGAAAAAACATTCATGTTTAGTGTTTATTTTTTCTAGATTGTGTCACCTTAAAATTAGCTACTTGGAGATTTGATTTGGGTGGCTACCCTTTAGGTTCAATATGTTGGGTCTTGTTGCTGTTCGGCCAGATTCTTTGGTTTGCTTACATCTTTCTTTAATAATGTCTTGTCATAAAATGATAGTTGTTTTGCTAATTAATCACTTCCTGAACTTCTGGATGAAATGTGTTGCAAAATATAGTATATCACTTTCTGTAGTATAAATGTGGTGATGTAGGTTATAAAAATTACACTAAATTGAAGAAAAACTTTGTTCTTATGGATAATTTCATAATTATATTGGTTATTCAACATACAATGTCATCACCAATGTTTTTATTTATTTTTAATGAAAAGTAGGATCTTACTGTCTTTGATCTGATATGAGGAATAGGACGTGGCAGGCTATATGCTATTAGATTCTGAAAGTAAGATTTGAACCATGAAATTGACATAATGGACAGTTTTTGAAATGGAAAAACAAACTTCAGTATTGTGAGTGCTGCTTGAATGGTGTCCTTTGGCTTTGTTTAGTCATCAAAGGCTCCAAAATTGATTTCCATTGCTAAGTTAAAAACTAATATAAAATCCACTGCTCCTTTATGTTTACGATGCAGTTTCAGAAACTCTAATCATCCAAAGTGGTTTTGGCTTTCCGCTTATATGTTTGACAAAATTCCTTAGAGAACACAAAGTATAATACGGGGGAAGATAAAGAGAGGCCAACAAAGCACAGAATCTTCACATAACAATCTAGATGTCAATGGAGTCCTTGTCCATCCTTCCTCAAATTACCATTACAAGGTATATTTCTATTCCTATTTGTCTTTCTCTTTATTTAATTAACAAAAAGTTTCTCATTTGCTTTTGGTCTGGATGCAATCGAAGGTCCTTAGTAAGTGAAAAAACTAGAACTAGAACTCCCTTTAAGCGGACACCACCGACATTTCTAGAACTGCCAAGAGGTCCCTCAGAAAGCAAATATTTGTTTAGAAGAAGGCTATGTTTAAGCAATGGAAATGGTGAAATCAGAAGAATTCCACATGCACTTGGTGATAGAGATGGCATTGTCATTGTCGACCATGGTTCGCGGCGCAAGGAATCAAATCTCATGCTGAGTTGAGTAAGCTCTAAACTTAGTTCCTCAAAGTTTTGGTATTTTTTATTTTTCGAGTTTTTATTTTTATAGTGAGTCTGAATGTTTGGCTTAACTTATTTATCTTAGAAAAATGAATGTGTGTTTAGCTTATTTTATCGTTGATGAGCTCATTGTTTTTCCTTTATATGAATTTTCAGATGAGTTTGTGGCCATGTTTAGAGAGAAAACTGGGTACCCAATTGTAGAGCCTGCGCATATGGTAATTGTTGTTCTTGTTGATTTTTCCTGTTTGAACATTATATAGTTACTCAACTCTGCCAGTGTTAGTTAAAGGTTAGTCACTTTTCATGAATGGATCCTGTCTGTGAGGATCCAAATCAGGCCCCATAGTTTTGGGACTAAGACTATGTTGTTGTCGTTGAACACTATGTTTTACGAATTTGTTGATTCCTTTTATAATTTAGGTTTGTCATAAGTAAACAGAGGCTTCCCATGATTAATCTATTGAGGATCCATAGTTGACCCCCGAAAATTTTGGACCTAGAATTTGTTGTTGTTGTATAAGTAAACATTGGGTTCGCCTACAATTTCACTGTCATAAGCTCATTTCTCATTTGATTGCCAATTTGCTTTTTGTCAGCTAGATATAGACGCAGTCTGATTTAAATGGATTCTAAGTGAACCTTTTTATTTCTCTTTTGTTTATATAATAACTCTTATCATCACAGAGCAGGTTGATCAGTATCCCCTTGATGATTTATGTTAGATTTCAGTGCATGTAGCGCTACTGCTTGGTCTTCTTGCCTTTTTGGGTGGACATATACTATGTTGCTTTTGTCATGGTTTTATTTGCGCAAACAGCTTCTCATTTATTCAAATATCTTTGATATGGGTAGGAGCTGGCAGAACCATCAATAAGAGATGCATTTGTTTCTTGCGTTCAACAGGGTGCAGATCGTGTGATTGTAAGCCCATTTTTTCTCTTTCCTGGACGACACTGGCATCAGGTAGCTTGGCTTACTTTCCTCTGGTGCCTTCATTATAGATATACTACTGTACAGAATTGGTGACTAGATTTTTATTTTTATTTTAAATTATAAAAATGCTTTGTGTCACTTTACAGGATATTCCTTCCTTAGCTGCTGAAGCTGCAAAAGAACACCCTGATGTGTCTTATATCGTTACTGCACCTCTTGGTCTGCATGATCTACTTGTGGTATACAATTTTATCCTTTTCCTTCTATTGGCCCAACATACAAATGAATGTCTCTAAAGCTTTGCCAAAAGTTTAAATTATGCTTAACTTTCTGATTGGGCTATGTACTCTAATTTTATAGTGCTTGCTAGTTTTTTAATCTTCACACCATTTATATTTTGCAAAATGTTCCTCATTATTGCTCTTTGTGGGGGTGGGGTGATTTGAACTCAAGTTCTCCCCATGGAGAGATCTGGGAAATTCCATTGAACTACAAGTCTTTTGGCCACTCCAGCCACCTATGTACATTTAACATACTTTTCCCTTTCTTTACAAGCGGTACTGTTATATAATACTTGATTTATTAAATTAAAACTAGAACCCATTTGGGGCCAATCTGGAGTAACCGAGTAACCCCTGCTTTAAGATTTTACTAATATTTAGATGGAGAGGCATATGCATCCTTCTTAACTTTGATGGTCAAATATTGCAGGATGTTGTTAATGATAGGATCAAACACTGTTTAAACCATGTAGCAGGAGATGCTGACGAGTGTGCAGCTTGTGCTGGTACAAGCAAGTGCAGGCTTTATTAATTTAGAAATTTACATATTACGAAAATGTCTTATTGTAAGAGGCTATTTCACTGTGAAATCTGATGGAAGCATCTTGCAATTGAATATATATGGGTTATGCAATTGTGTTGTGGCCATGAATTTAAAGGATGCACATTAAGGTAAATGGAAGCTTTTATCAAGCCTTATATGCATGGATGTTGCCTGCTGTCAAAGGAAGACCAAAGACATGTTGCATCCAGTTTTTCCAATCTGCAGTTCCTCGAAATTAATGCGATCTGATTGTTTGTGTCGACTGAGTTTGGTACACTCCAGTGAGACCAAATGGAAAGAAATGTTTTAATGTTGTTGTGATTCTTTAGTGAAGACATCCTAAACCACCATGGGAGAATTTGGTGGTGTTAGACATGAAATCTATTTGCTTAATTTTTTAGCTGAAATGAAAGTTGTGTTAGTGGTGCTGATCTGGATGGAACTCATGTAGACAAGTCTTCTTAATTTTATTTATTATTAAATGTGCCATGACACTACTACATAGTAGCTGTTATTGAAGTATTGTCACTATAGTGATAGATCTAAAAATATTCAATTTTATTTTAAAATAAACGTAAGCTGTAATCAGTGCCTTATGTAATTTCTGATCTCAATTAGGTCTCTGTACATCTTGTGTAGATGTTACATTATCTATGATTGACATCTAAAGGCTCCTTCTGGGGATTTATGTAATCAAATATCATGTTCCTAGCTTTGAACATTCTAGTCTCTGCTCAACACGTTTGAGCTGAAAATTTCTTTCATCCAATTCCAAGTTCTTGACAATCTCTCCTCCTCTAATTTCCTGCTGGCATTAGCCCGAGCCTCAGCTTGAGCTGGGGTTTCTTCCTCCCTTGTTGTTCGAGCTGCAAGTTAGAGCCCAATTAGTTCAAAACATGGTAAACTCAAAAGATAATAGAGCAATTGTATTGTTTACTTTTGCAATGAATTGTAATGCATTCGATGAGACGGGTAATGTGGTAAAGTTACTATGATTACTTTGATGGTGTTCCATGGCATCCTGCTGTTTCAGCTGCTTGGTGAAGGACTTAGCTGCCATGAAAACATTTGCTGGTCTTTCCCAGCCTCCTCCAAATATGCCATACCCTTCCTTTGGCTGGGGCTGAATCAGGAACTCGAGTGCTGGCAATTCCTCCCTATCCACCCAATGGATGCAGTTCACAGGGCATGATTCAACTGAAACCTGTAAGTTTCCGAGTCAACTGTTGGTTGTCTACTCAATTTAATGGGTTTAACCCTTTTAGCAGAATTTAGATCATGATATGAAAGGTTCTTTACCTCAATCTTTTGTTCATCATCTCCATATTGAACTTTGACTCTTGCGCACGCGAGTGCTTCATCCATTACGAATGTATTACATGCATGGTGCACACATTGTCCGCACCCTGTCAAAAATCCAATTGCACAGGTAGAATAATGGCTTGCTGTATACTGTCTTACTATACTTTATCACTAGTTGCCTATCAAAGCTTCTGTGGTGAAGAGAAATGTAGAAAAAAATTCTTGATTGGATAGTTATGATAGAAAAAAAAAATAGCAGAATTTTGTGTAGGGAAATGACCTATGCATGCATTCTCATCCACAAATAGAGCTTGGGGTCTCAAGGGCCCTTTCCATGCGCTATAAGCTAAGCCGGAGTAGGTTGTTGTCCCATTTCGTACTCTCATTTGACCAATGGAAGCATCATACTGCCTCCTCAGATCCTCTTTCATCAGCACCTTATAGGCCTCATTCAGCATTAGAGTATGCTCATGACCCTATTTGAAGATATGGGTTTGAAAGCATATTATAATTCTCTCAACAAAAATTGGGAATTTGCCACTATGGTTCTATGATCTATATAGAGTCTAGACTGGAGAATGAGAAATTTTTTTTGAAATAAAATGACCTCTTGGCCTGCAATATCTGGGTGATACTTCTTTTGCAACTTCCTGTAAGCTTCTTTGATTTCTTGTGCATTTGATTCAACAGAAACTCCAAGCAAATCATAGTAATTCTTCTCTGCTCTTACTCTCCCTTCTGCCCTTCTGTTATAACATCTTATTACAGTGCTTCTCTGCCTCCATCTTTCAAAACCATTAAATAGGAGTGTTATTGACACCATATAAAGAAACCAAGAGAGAGATGGGAACCAAATTAAAATCAATTGTTTCTTTTCTTTTGCTTTATTCTTTTTATATTTTTTGAGGAGGGGGGTTTCATAATTTGTTCAATATCAACATGCCATGATGCCAAATATAAGCTCAATTTGATATGAGTATGTAATTTAATCGAAACCAATAGAAAAAATTCCAAGTTTTTTCTAATAAAGCTTCTTATTCCACAACCAAAACACTCTTCCACCATTACATAAACTCCAATTTGTGAGATATTATAACACTTACCGAAGGGTTCTATAAAATTAGTAATTCACATAGGATCTCATTATATATAATAGATTACCTTGGCATGGACTTGCTTGTATCAAAATGGCCTTGCACTTTGGAAGCTATTGGCACTGAAATCTGGCAAATTGAACCTACAGAGACTGGCATATTTCTTGATGAGTTTTGGGTTCTGTGAGTTGCCAAAAGTTTAGTCCTCAGAAGCTACTTTCAGCCTAATTTGAACCTCTTCATAGATATTTTTCCATGCATTTTGGAAATGGAAGATATTTTCTTGACGTCTTTTTCCTCTTTTTGATCCAATGACCAATTAGATCTTCCCATATCAGCAGACAAAAGGTCCGGGACCCACTTTAAGAATCTGTACCACTTCAACGACGCCGTTTGAAGCAATAGCAAAATCACTAAGATAGGCTAGTTGGATAATGGACAATCCTTAACCGACTGCATAGCCTTTAAATCTGCCACCATATATTAAAAAAAGGTATAATTTAAATGAATTCAAAATTTTCAATAAAAAATTGTATAATTTGTGTAGAGAAATGTTTTGTTTATAGTATTTTTTTTTTTTAAATTAAGTGATAAATTGTTATTAATAAAAAAATAATAACTCACAAGCAGTGTGGGAGTTTTAGAGGCTATTTGGATGGTTTGTTTCCGTAACTCAATTTTCAATTTCTATAACTCATAACTTAAAAATGGTGGGACCCATAGCTCAACATCCGTTTGGTGCACGAAAACTCTGTTTCCATCACTCAATTCTCTAATTTTTGAGTTATGAGTTATGAAAACTGAAAACACATTTTAGCTGTTTTCAATTTTCATAACTCATAACTCAATGGCATTTTCTTAAATAACACTACATGGAGGGATCCACTGTCAGTCAAAACTGCAACTTTTAACTTTTTTTTTTTTTTCATTGGGTTCGGTTCGATGCGTGCATCCATGTTCTTTTTTTATTCTTTTTCCTTTCACACTAGTGGCTTCTTCACGGTCTTCACTAGGTTCAGTTCTTTGTCTTTTTTTTTTCACTGTGTTCTTTTTTTGGCTGGGTTTTTCTGGATTCAATTTTTTTTTTTTTTTTACTGGATTCGGTGAGTTTGGATACTAAAAAAAAAAAAGCTACACCGAGTGACAGTTATGGGACTTACAAATAGTGTAAAAAATATTAAGAGATAGAAAGTGAGTGATAGTACCAAACAAGTGTGAAAAATTAAATGAAATCTGACGAGCAGAGTTAGGATCATTTTAATTTACACAAGAAGCGTCAGGTAGTCCTAACTAGAATTCAAGTATAGACCTAATTATTACTTGTGTAAACCCCACGCTACCATCATTTTCGTATCTTTTCACAGCATCATGGGAAAATGTATCGGCATGAAGGTGAACTGAGAGGAGCTTGGGACTATCCAAATCTAGCTCTATTGGATTTGGTGGCTCTGATTTGACAAAGTTCATAGGCAAATTTGGGTAAGGTAAATATTTTATGATTTTATAAGGTAAAATTACATTATTAGTTCATGAAATTATTTTTGTGTGTGTAATTGGTCTCTCAAGTTTCAAGCGAGTACAATTGATCTCTCAAGTTTTCTAAAAGAGCAATATAAATCTTTTGGTTAACTTTCATTAGTGGTGTTGCTTATATGGCTTAACGGAATAATAATTTGACATTTTTTAAATGATGTGATAATTATTTTTATTAAAAAATTTCAAAATTAAATTAGCACATAAAAAAAAAAAAAAAACAAGACCCATTCCAATTCAAATATTTATCCTAACTCGGTACAAAAAAAATATATATATCCATTTACGGTGAAAGAGCTAAATTGATGTTTTTCAATGGAAGCACAAATTCATAAATTTATTTGCATTGTTTTGACTTGTAAGTTAACACTTATATTATGAAAATTTTTGTTTTTCAGCTGGGTTTGGACCCAAGAGCCACTGCCACAGCCAACTTATTGCAATGTGCATTGGAGAAAAAATCATAAATGACGATTACTGCTTTATACTAAAAGATAGAGACGGGCAGCAATTCGCGAGGCTCAAAGCGGTCCAAACTATGAGATATTCCACCATACAATATGGGCTTTTTGATTCAATTCGAAGTCTCAAGGCTGCTTAGGATGAAAACTCAAGCTGAAGAGGACGTGTTTTGGGAAACCAGCACTGGATCAGTCATGGAGGTGGGTCAGTGGCTGTGCGAGATAAGGAGGGAGGCGGGTCAGTGGTTGTCGGTTGGAGAAGGATGTGTGAAGCAGGATCTGTTCATTGTCCTCCCCACTCTCATGGTTTGTAAATCAGATTGCAAATGGAGATTTTTTTTTGTATCGGGCTAGGATAAATATTTGAATTGGAATGGGTTTAGTATCTTTCGTATGTGTAAATTTAATTTTGAAAATTTTTAATAAAAATAAATATCACGTCATTTAAAAAAAATGTAAGGTTATTATTTCGTTTATCACGTAAGCAATATTATTAACGGAAACTAACTAAAAATTTATATTACTCATTTTGAAAATTCAAAAAACCAATTGTACTTACTTGATATTTAAAAAATTAATTGCAGAAATAAAAAATAAATTTTGAAAACTAATAACGTAGTTTCGCCATTTTATAAAGTATAATTAGAAAGGTAATTCAAATTGTAAAAAATAAAGCTGACATCAAAATTTACTTACAAAATCCAATATTGAAGCAGATACCCAAAAAGCCCAAACGTACATTTCGGCTGGTATCAGAGTCATGTGACTCAAGGCCTGTCCGAGCCCTATAGAGCCAGAACCCTATACTAACGTATAGATAGTGACATGACCCTTTGGTGGGAGCCAGTATATTTCCCAATCTCAGGTTATTGTAACTTTCCATTTCTTTTCTTTTTACTATTAAATGGTACAGCACTACAAAAACAAAAACAAAAAATATAATTTCTAATTTTTTTCCCTACTTCAAACACGTGGCAAATACCAATCGGCTTATTTTAGTAAATAAATAAATAATATAAAGGGCTGACTGGTGTTGGGAAGCAACAAAAAAAAACAAGTACGGGGGGTTTTATTGAGTTTGAGGGGGAAGCTTGGGGAGTTGGGTCTCACGTTTGCAGGGCTCGAGGCAAAACCTCGGCATGTGTGTCACCTAGAGAGAGCTGGTGAGAACTACAACCGTCCTGTAATACAATACCATTCACTATGTTACCAATATCCATTCTCACCACCACCGCGTGTGCTTCATGCCCTTTCTTGTTCACACTTTTTTTTTTTTTTTTTATAGAAATTCTAAAACCATATTTTTTTTTTTGGTAGTGGATTAAAAAAAATGGTATAATTGAAACGAATTCAAAATTTTCAATAAAAAAAATGGTATAATTTGTGGAGAAACGTTATGCCTATATTATTTTTTTTAAGTGACATATTGTTATTAATGAAAAAATAAAAATTTTACTATTGCTATTAATAAAAATTTAATTAATTTGACATCTTTGTATTAAAATTTATAAGAGCTTCCTTTCAAAAAAAAAAAAATTTATAAGAGCTTAACAAGAAACTGTTGAGTTTGGGACATTGTGCAGAGTTACGAACAGTCAGGTGTGTTTAGGATATCTTAGAAAATCTTTTGAAGGAGTACTGAACAATCATATTCGCGTTGCAATTTTTCATCTGGCTTGTCAAATTGAAAGACAGGCGAGAGGTTGACAAAAAAATAAATAAGAAAGAAGTTTTATTGGGAGGAGAGTATCAGGTTTGAGAGAGAGAGGGGTGGGCATATATTTAATAGAAAAAAATAAATCAGATTTAAAAATTAGAAAAAATTTATTAATGTGTAAAATTATAGGGATGTTAATTAAAAGTTACAGATTTCAGTTTTATATATAAAATATATAGATAATAGTAATAATAGATAATAATAATAATAATAATAATAATAGTAAAACAATTTAAATTGAATTAAATTTATTAAAAATATTATTTTTTTAAACTAAGTTTCACCCAGATGTTGTTGCCGCATGGGAGAGGTGGGAAAAATCAATAAAAATAAGGACGAATGAAGAAGCTATAGGATGAGGTGAAGATAAAACGAAAGAAAATGTTAACGAGTGTCTTAAAGCTATTTGGTAATAATTTATTTAAATAAAATTTTTATGAAAAAAAAGTAATTAATATTTTGATAATTTTTTTTATTTTTCATAAAAATGGTATTAAAATTTATTTAAAATGAATTATTAACGAGTAATCTTAGGCACTCGTTAGCATGATCCTGAAAAGAAAATAGTAAAATAGTTAAAAGGGTATTTAAGTAAAAATAGACAATATTTGCTATTTTTTATGCTCTTTACAATGACAAGCATCAGTAAAGTGGTGTTGTTTTTCTTGATTTTCGAATTAAAGATGGCTATTTTAGTGAATAGTGAAGGGGATATTTGGTATGTGTATTTAAAAATATGTATTTTGTTGTTTGAAAATATATGTAAAAATATGTGTGAGTAAAAGATGGCTATTTTAGTGAATAGTGAAGGGGATATTTGGTATGTGTATTTAAAAATATGTATTTTGTTGTTTGAAAATATATGTAAAAATATGTGTGAGTAAAAAAGTATGTGAAAATACATGTAATGTTGTTCTTGATAGTGACAAGCATCGTTAAAGTGGTGTTATTTTTCTTGATTTTCAAATTAAAGATGGTTGTTTTAGTGAACGGTTAAGGGTATGTTTGGTGCGTGCATTTAAAAATATGCGTTTTGTTATTTGAAAATGTGTGAAAATATGTGTAGGTGAAAAAATATGTAAAAATAATGTAATATTTAGGAGTGGCAAAATGGAACACGACCCATGAACTGGACATAACACGACACGAAATTAACAGGTTATGGGTTAAGGCTTAATGGGTTCGTGTCATATTCGGGTTGACACGATGGTCCCGTTTGATAAATGGGTTAGGTTAGCGTTCAACCTATGGAACCCGTTTGACCTGTCTGACTCACTTAATTAAATGAAAATTTACCAATATACCATGCAAGCCCTAGGTATATAAACTTATTAGTTGTTGTAGTTTATTTTCTTTGACATATTATGATTGATTATTTATGACATTGAGATATGCTTTAATTTTGAATGATTATTTGTGATGTAGTTACTTATTAGTTCTGAATTTTATATTTAAAATATTTATTTATTTGTTTTTTCATAAATGTTTTTCTTCATTTTGATAAAATTAGATAAACAAGTCAACACGACTGACCCGTTTAATAAATGGGTCGTGTTAGGATTGAGGAATCTTGACCCGTTTAATAAACATATCGAGTTAGTGTTAACCCATATAGTTGGATACGTATGAGTTGACACGACACGAACCTGACATGCGAACACGAATTGCCATCCTTAGTAATATTGGGTCCGTTTGGATTGAGCTTATTATTGTTAAAACTAAAAACTGAAAACTGAAAACATTGTAGCAAAATAATTTTTAAATATGTGAATAGTACTGTGGGTCCCATTTTTAATATTTTTTAGTGCGTGAATAGTGTTATGAACAGTACGTGAACAGTAATTTTTGTTCCCTGCATAGTGAACCCATGTAAGGTTACTGTTCATGCATAGGGAAAAAAAAAAAATTTGAAAACGCAAAACTTGCAAAACGCAAAACGCAGACGCCATTGCCAAATGCTCACATTGTTTAAAAACTGAAAATTATTGTTTAAAATGGTACAAAACACCCCCTAAACTTCTTGTTTTTTTTTTACACAACCCATGTACTTTGCCCACAGCCAACTGGACATCCTCAAATCCCTTTGAACGGCTAAACGAACTGAAAAAAAAGAAAAAAGAAAAAAAAAAAAAAAGCAGAGGCTCACAAAACCAAATGTGCAGTGCAAAAGTACTGTATGCGCATTTGTGCTTTTTCTATACTATTATTTAAGGGGTTTTTTCTATTTAGATTCTTCATGTTTTAATTCAAAAATGTCTCTACACCCCTATGTTTAAATAGAAACAAAACTAAATGACAATCTAGTAAAAATGCAACTCTAGCTCCCACTAAATCATTGCCTAAAAAATAAGGCCATTCTCCTATTAATTTTCAAATTGATTTATTCACTTATAAATTAGATTTTCAAAATAAAAATTATATATATATATATATAAATTAAAAAAACACAGTTTTTTTTCCTACAAAATAGGACTACTAACAAAAAAAAAAAAAATCTCATCGCGCACGTGAACTAGTATATATATATATATATATATATAAAAGATAAGTGTCACAACATTTTCACAAAACATTTATTTTCAGTTGTAGTTGGTCACAGTTTCATATTTTATCATTTTATTTTGACTTATAAAAAATTAACACATCAATAATTGCGAAAATATTGAAAAATTTGTTGTGTCAGTATAACAATATATATATATATATAAAAGCAAGTGTCACAACATTTTTACAAAACATTTATTTTCAGTTGTAGTTGGTCACAATTTCATATTTTATTATTTTATTTTGACTTATAAGAAATTGACACCTTAATAATTGTGAAAATATTGTGAAATTTGTTGTATCAGTATAACAATATATATAAAAGGAAAAAAAAAAAACGAAATGCTGAAAAAAAAAAAAAAAACTATAGCTACTATTCAAAATGTTAAAAAAAAAAAGAGTAAAAAAGAAAAGTGACCCACCAAAATATCACTGTAAATGAATAATAAAATATGTTTAATGAACAGTATCAAAATACTGTAGTAGCGTAGCCGCTTTTTATATAGCCAATAGATATTATTGCCTTAAAAGGTACTAAGGAAAATCTATGCTTGACATCCCACAAAAAATACGGTATAACAAAAGTTGAAGGCTCATTATTTATGTGGTGAAGTTATTTTTGGCCCTTCTCCGTAGCCAGAGGAGGTTAGTTGGTTTGTACAAAAGTTATTTTTATTATTTTTTATTAAATAATTGGAATCTCAATTTTGTTAGAGTAATCTACTCTTTGTTCATGAGATGACTTAAAAACCCTCCATGAATCCATAGCATAATGGATGGACTTTAAGACATTTGAATTTATAGCACGTCTTTTAAGTTCATAAAACCTGTTACCTGAACTATCTAGAGGAAACAAAAATTAGTTTTTTGGTAGAACATATTTGATCTTGATCCATCAATCTTGATTGAGTAGGTTCCTATAATTAGCAACAAATATGGATAGCCATGATGGCATCATTAACTCATCATAAAAATATTGATGAACAAAAACAACTCCACCCACTTGCCTTTCGATTTTTGTTATTTTTATCTAGTCTATCTCTCCTATTTGATAAAATATGGTTCAATCTTTGTTGTATTTTTGTTCTTCTTCTTTTTTATTTTATAAATATTTTAACCATCCTATTGTTTTTCCTCACTCCTCCTAAAATAAGTTAAATAATTTTTTTTAAAAAAATTATGAATTTTAAGATTTTAAACTTATTAACATATAATAGCTAATTATTTTCTATTTTTCTATGTATACATCTAGAAAGGTTATATAAATTGAAGAAAAAAAAAAAAAGCATCTCATTAGACATTTAAGTACAATTTTTTTAATCATTTTTTCCCTTGGAAATATTATTTTAATAATAATTATTTATATTGATATTTTTTGAATATTTTTTTTGAGAGATATTATTTTGAATATTTGGGGACTTAGTTAGTTAGTTTTTTTTTTTTTTTTTTTTTTTTAAACAATGTTTTCAAAACACGTTTTTCACATTTAAAATTGTATTTTCAAAACATATGGCTTTAACACTTGAAAAAAAAAGACTAAATATTACTTACATCATTTAAATTTTGACTTAATTTTGAATTGATAATTTATTTATGAAGACTTATAATTTACACCCTTAATTAAGCTCACATTAATCATATTATCTAGCGTATTTGGTTTGGAAGAGTGGTCTAAACTCTCAATTTATTAAATGCTTAGAAAGATATGAATTTATTTTTCAAGCCTATATTAAACTTATTGTCAAGCTATAAACAATTTTAGGTTTAACTTGTTTTTTTATCGAACCCACTTATTTACATGTTTGTTTATGAACAATTTTTTTTTTTTTTTTTTTTTTTACGTGGGTTCAACTTGTTTAATAAATAAACTTAAAACTAAAGCTCCACTTGTTGAAAAACAAACAAAAGTAGTTTCTTATTTATTTAAATTTGAGTTGTTTATAAACAATTTGATTCATCTACAACCTTATTAATATCATTGTAACAGTTAAGCATTTTGAAAGTTCGTCAACCAATTTAAAAGCAAGTCCCAAAGTCTCAAAACTTAGAAGTTGTGAATTTCATTTTAACCAAAAATTAAAAACAAAAAATGTTTTTATGGGATTTTAGGAAAAGGCAAAAAAAAAATTATAACCTAAAATTAAAAAAAAAAGTTTTTATGGGATTTTTGAAGAGACAAAACGACGGCGGTTCCCATGTTTTTGCTTATGGTCCGAAAGATCCATTTCCGTGCTTTTGAGCTCAACTTTATTCTTCACGGGCAGAAATGATGATCACAATAATAACACAGTGAAAAAAATGGCGCACACAATCAAATTTCTTCATCCAATTAGACAATCTCTCACTGCAATAACCTCTTCTTCTCCACCAATCTCTCATTCTAGAAAGTTCTGTAAGCCCCTCTCTCTGTGTTTGAGTTTTCACAAGCAAAGGTTTGAATTTTTTTAATTAATTAATTTTTTTCTTATATTCTTTGTGTGCCATATTGCTTGTATAGTCTATGCCAAATTTGAGCCTTTGAAGATGTCAATAAAGGGCCTTGAACCTGTTCTTCGCAACTATGCCTCAACATTTCATTCTAAATTATATACACAAAGAAAATATTTCTGCTTTTCAGGTAAGAAACTCTTACTGTGGTTCTGTTTAGATGTTAATTTGTTTTATTAATGCAAAATCTTGAGGTTCTGTATCTGGGTTTTTCATTTTGAAGGCTTAGGCTTTGCATAATTAACAATTTGCTACGTTATGTAGATGTTTGAAATTGAGCTTAAACATGGGTGTGTTGCTAATTTAAGTCTTTTTTAGTTGAAATTACCATGTTTACAATCTGAAAGGTGATTTTTTTTTTGGGTATAATATAGTTCCCATCATGTTTAGCTTTTGTTTTTGTGCTGTTAGATAATGCTTCTGTTTGTGCTGGGATAATAGAACTTGTAACTTATGCTAGAGTATTCTGTTTCATTCTATTGAGTATATAAGTTTGATTTCCTTGTTTTCCAATGAAATGTGATATAGTCTACGCCTACTTGAAAGAATTGCTAAGCATATAACTATTTGGTAAGTTACACACACCCAATGGGTTTTTAACGCTCGACCTCACCCTCCACCTAACTCTTGCAAGAGGAGAAGGTGCCAATTGAGCTAGAGCTCTTTAGCTGGGAAGGGAGTTTCTTTTAAAGTAAATGGTTTTACAATATGAGATAGTCATGTGGTATTATTGATAGTCCATCCATTTAGTGTGGTGCTGTATTATTTTTTCTGATAAGTAAAAAATTACATTCCAAAAAAACAAACTATTTCATTAACAATACAAAGTACAAGATAGTCTAAGGAATTGTATCTTAAGAATTACAAATAAAGGATATCGGATCAGCAAAGGTGCTGGTAGTGGACCATTCACTGAGTAATCTAAGAACTGAAAGCCTCAACTCCCCTACTAACGTTCCATATTTTTGATGGTATGAGAATTCTGCTCATGCCACAAAAGCCACAACAAACACAAAGGAGCTAAATTCCACATAGCAGACAAGCATTTACTGAACCAATTCCTCCACCAACCTGTAAATCAAATACTCTATGTGGCATCACTCAATTGACTCCAAAAAGATAAAATACATAGCCCCCAAAATGAAAGGCAAAATCACAATGAAGTAACAAATTATCCATTGACTCCCCACTACACCTACATGAACAGCACCAGTCTACTAGTGTGATTCTTCTCTTTCTAAGATTATCTTTCGTCAAAAGCTTCCCCTACGCTGCTGCCCTCCCCCCCACCACCCTCACCCTCACAAAAACACACACAAAACTGCCCACTTTAGTGTGGTGCTATTATGTAAATCTAGTGTAAAAATGCTATACCATTAAGAGTTGCAATATAATTACTTTGTGAGACTACTACTTTGCTTATTAACTTATGTTGAAGTTGAAAATTTTTAAGCTTTTTATGTCCTTACTAATGCAATGTATGCCTCATTATGTTATTTGTTTAATATGCAACCAATGCTATTTGTAATATGGTTTTCATGATGAGATTCTTCAGGGAGTAAATTAAGTATTGGAAGCATTTTTGGTGTCTCCATTGTACTTGGATCAAAAAGTTTTTGGCATCGTATTGCTTATGCTATGGATGGTGAGCAAAATATGTCAGCTAGTATTGTGGGAGTTTTTGTGTGAATTTAAAGTACCTGTATGTAAAGTCCATGCTTTAAATCTCAAATTGTCAACTATCCAGGTCATGATGTTTTACTAGATGATCACCGCTTCTTGGATGATTCTGATGCGGAAGAAGATCCACAACCGTTCTGGATGTATGCCAGGAAATTCTGGCTGCCAGTTTTTTTCTTTCTTACTGTTTTGACGAACTTGGATCACTCTATTGCACTAATTGCAATCAAAGTTATTTTATTCCTCCTCAGCACAAAGCCTAGTCCTCTCTCAGTATATGTTTTTGTTGATCAGGTAAGGATGCATTATGTTGGGGAGAGACCCAATTGAGTAGTAGATATTACATTTAGGGAACCACTTGACCCAAAAGCTTAAGCCTATGGGTTTGGGCCCAACTATGTTTTATTAACCACTCACCCTTATCATTAGTATTCAATGTGAGACTTCACCCACAAATGTATACCCAACACATTCAACTTTACTTTGTTGCATTTATTGATTGAGACTTAAGAAAAAGTAATAAGTGAGTTTCAGTCTAATCCATTATGACCTGCACAACTAGTAGTTATTGTGAGGCAATCCTTCCCATGGTGCTTTAAACTATAACTCGGTTGAAAAAAATGTGGATTTTCAAACAGCGGAATAACTCATGTGATCATGTTGAACATCATATGAAAAGATATCTTTGAATTGATATATGCTTGTCCCATAGGATGTATATTTTCATTTATTACTGATATACTTTTATGTATAAGCCTTATTCTTATGATTGTTGTTATCAGCACTAGTACCATAATTGCAAATTTAATGGCTGGTATAGATATGCAAACTTGGAGTAGACCAATGGTCTATTTCATTTGGGGGGCCACTATAAATTTAGTTGGAAATCAAAGCTTACTTGTGAGTGGTAGCTATAGATGATAATATCTCCTCTTATTGAGCAATGAGATTGAAATCTCAGAAGTGACTCTTTGTTTATTTGTTCCTACATGCATCAGATGCAAAGATAAAAATTACTTCTATATAGATTCTATGAATGACTATTCCTCTGTAAGCTCTTGACTCCAAACTTTACATGTTGCAGCTATGTCAACAATCTATGCGCCAAGAACCTCACTTGTATAAAGTTAAGGTGTGATCCGTTTTCATTATATTTCTTTTAATACTTGTTGCATTACATGTCTCACAGCGAAGATCTTTAGTTTTTATGGTATGTAAATGTTATTTAGGGAGTTCATTATACAGCACCTAGTGTCAGGTTTTTTAGACACTAGGGATTGTTTAGTTTAACTGCAAGTTCACCTTTGTAATTGAGGGTAGTTGGTTCCACCAATGAATACACCAATTCATATGCCCAATCGATGATAGTGTATTTCCCAGCTGGCCATTAGAGACGACCACATAATGTACTCATAAAGAAAGAGAGGGGGAAAAAAAAAAAAATACTACCGCATGAATTGTTTCCTAAACTTTCTATTTCCGTGGCTTATCATGCAGTGGTTTCTTATAGCCACTTGTGTATTCATTGCATACCTATATCTCACCTGTCACTATTGGCATATAATCTGATCATCCGCCAGTTTGTCCAGGGCAATCATTCATGGAATCTTATCCAAATTGACATGTCAATCAGTTGCATGCACTCCAGTCCATTACAATTTACGATGGAATTCAATAATTGAAAATAGGATGGAGCAAACAATTTATTAGCTCAGGATAAAAATAAGGGGGTTCAACTTAAGTCAATGTACTCATAAGGAAAGAGAGGGAAAAAAAAAAAAAAAATACTACCGCATGATTTGTTTCCTAAACTTTCTATTTCCGACGCTTATCATGCAGTGGTTTCTTATAGCCACTTGTGTATTCATTGCATACCTTTATCTCACCTGTCACTATTGGCATATAATCTGATCATCCGCCAGTTTGTCCAGGGCAATCATTCATGGAATCTTATCCAAATTGACATGTCAATCAGTTGCATGCACTCCAGTCCATTACAATTTACGATGGAATTCAATAATTGAAAATAGGATGGTCAAACAATTTATTAGCTCAGGATAAAAATAAGGGGGTTCAACTTAAGTCTCATTTCGGTGTCTTGAATTTAGGTCTTAGTAAAGTACTGTCCTTACATAGGTTGCTTTTACCTACATGTAACAATTGGTGGTGGTCTTTTGCTTTGCAGTCATTATATGCCAAAAAGGTTGAAGTACAAGACTATAGGCTTCTCTGCCTTGCTAAAGTTGAACTAAAAGAAGAAACGATCTCTTTGGTTGGAATTCTAGGTGGCTGGTGGACTTTGCCAACATTTTTTTATCAGGGTACTTTTTCTTTTATTAGAAATGGAGCTTTGAAGCATTATTCAGAAAACAACAAAAAAGGTAATTTAACTATGGTTAAATTTATCTGCTTCTGTACGCAAGTAATAATCTATAGCTTCAGGGTAGTTCCATCGAATGAAAGACATCCTTTGTTTCTCTTTACTTCTATATATCTTTGGAAGACTGTTGTTTTTCATTTTTAGGCAAGTTAATAGATGGAAAATGCAAATATCTTGTAGGAAACTTCTAATGAAAGATAGCAAAACAATGGTCACTCTCTGTATCGGAATTGTAACATGCATTAGGGGCTTAAGATTCGGATCAATGATATCCTTCGAGTAAAACTTAGGTACGACTACTTAGATACTGTACTTTTAAGTTCTCCAATTAAATTCAACCATATGGGATCAATGAATCACATGGTAGAATTTAATTATCCTTGAAAAACATAACAACACTGTTTTCATTATATTGGTCAATACGACTCTAGGTGTAGCACCCATATCCTTTGCATTTGCCATGATGCAATCTCTGAATGAACTTTTCTGGAAATATTTTGTTTTTTTTCCTTCCACTGCAGTTGGTTTTGATTCCTTACTTATGGTTCACTTTTGTCTGTGTGTGTGAATTCAGAAGTAAGAATAAAGCTAAATCTTTAGGTGCATTATAAGTCATTGAAAATTGAGGACATTTGATGGACATTATTGTCAATAAAGTTCACTAATTTGTTTCCTTCTCTAGGGGTGTCGAATCTTCCAGAATTCCTATTCAAAGATCAAGAGTAGCTCACAATTTTTCATGAAGTCATCATCAAACAGCCTAGCATCAATATTCTTATTGAGAGAAAGAGCTGCTATAGAGTTTGACACTGAATGATAATTTGTCCCATTGCATATACCATAATTCAGTTGTGATAGCGCTAGTACCGACTTGCATAATTCATAGTTGATTCTAAATGAAGAGAGAGGACTAGGAACACGTGTACAGGTTATTTTTGGACCAATGAATCAATGATACCCTTTGCATCAGCCATGACGCAATTAATGAATTAACTGTTTCGTAAACACTTGTTTTTGTTCTGTTTCTTTACCCCTTCTGTCGTAGACTTTGATATTATCCACAGTTCTTCACAGTTGATACCAATAGAAGCTCATAATTCTCACTTGACATGGAAGTTCTTCACAGTTGATTCCTGTAGAAGCTCATAATGCCCAAATTGACATGGAAGTAAAATTTTCACATAGGTAACTCTATACTATTTAATAAAAGTTGTATTTTTTTTCCCTTTTAATAAGAGAGCGAATTTTTGTTGGATTGAAACTGCATAACAGAGTACAAAAAAGTTTGATATAAAAGCCGCAGTTAGACACTTAGACTGACCCACAGGCTATGCAGCTTTAAACAAAATACATGGTGGAAATCTTTAAAAGACGCGTAGCCCGCCATGCATGTTATTCAAGGCACCTGTATCTCCTCCCTGCTTCTGGATAAAAGTTGGGTGAGCAACTAAATGTTGGCTTCCTGTAATAAGAGTTGGATTTTAATGGCTTCCTACGATAAAACTTGGATTTCAAAAGTGACAAAGTTGAAGTATAATCTCCTCCAACTTATTACAAATCATCCAAATGAATTACTTAAATAAGTCACGTAATTCATTAAATAGGCGATGTGACTAAAAATACATATCAGTGGTTCTAACGTCATGGGTTGGAATTGGAGGAGAATTTTTTCCTGAAGAAGTTGTGGTATGGTTAGTACAAGTGAATACCATCTTCTTATGGTTTAATCAATTGTCATGTAGTGAGTTGGATGAATTTTCCTCAAACTAGTTTAGAGGAAAGTTTTTTCTGAAAGTAAGAGTTGTGACAAGGGAATATCTTCTTATCACATAAGTATATGGCAAATGTAAAAAAAAAAATGGTTTGGTTAGGGAGTATTCCATTACTATTAGCGATTTCTTCAACCGTAAATATCCTTTCAAATGGACAGTGATTCTATAGACTATTTCACAAGGTCTAAGAATTTACTTTCGTTCCTGTATAAGCAATTTAAGTTGACAATCTTATTTGTCATAATTACATTAATGTTGTCAGTGGCTTAAAACAATGAATTATGTGCCACTTTACCAACTTGATGATCAAGGAACGAACTACTGGCTTAAACAATTAAACCCATACTGATTTTTCTCCGCTACCGATACATTATTCAAGCAGGTGATAATCCTCAACGGCTTTCTCGGGATCCAAGGACGGACCACAAAGCATACCACCCCATTGAGGGAAGTAAATAAGTGTGATTGGAAGCGTACACACGATCATCATCATACCCATTAGAGAAATGCTAGTTTGCTTTGAGAATTTAGAGCCTGAAAACAATAATAGCTGTGTCACCACTGCCCCCACAGTCCCTCCACTCCCTGTCATCCCTGATATGACTCCTAGTGACCTGCAAAACCACATATTATCAAGCTATTGCATCACCACTAATAATTGCTACATACCCTAAGTTATACGTTGCCGAACACACTTCAAAAAAAATTGTATTATATGTTGAAGTTATAACTATGAAATGAAGAAATTATTGAGTGTTTTGATAATTGAAATCATGCTTTGATTATCAAAAAAAGAAAAAAATCATACATTCAACCATGTCATGTATACTTATTAGGTTCGTTTTTAGGGAGATTAAAAGAGAGTTTTTAAAACTTAAAATTCTGTTTTGTAACTACAACTTTTTATTTTTATTTATTTATTTATTTATTTTTTTAAACATTCATTTTAAACCAAAAGACAATTTTTTTTACTGTTTATACAGACGCAGTTATATAACTATCACACCTCTTGTGTCGACAAAGCTAAATATGATTTTTGTGTCGACAAAGCTAAATATGATATTTAGCAAGAAAAAGAAGAGGAGGTGCAATGATTAATACAAAACAGAAGTCATGAATATTCTCATTCACATTAGACACATATGGACAAACAAAAAGTGACCTGGGACTTCGTATCTTAATCAGTTAATCTAACACATGGGGCCAGCATTATTGGGGTGTGAGTGGAGCCCAAAGAAACAATGACTCATGACTTGCCGTCATCTGCCTACTCGACACGTCACACGTCTCTTTTTGGTTTTTAACCTGCCACGTAACGACATAGATTTGTTCTGTGAATTTGGTATTCGAAAGAGAAAGAGTGATAAATTGAATTGGTTACTTTTATTTCACTAGATATTTCTTAAGATTTATTTGGATTAGCATCAATTGAGACAGGTTACTGTTGTAGTGATGTAGTCCATAAACTGTGTTAAAACTAAAATTTATTTTTTTCCATTAGTTATATTGATTTTGTCTGCATGATTTTGGCTGCACTTTTCTTCTTAGAAATCTAGTAATTCAACCTAAAATAAGTTATATTTTTATTAATACTAGATTAAAGTGTTTGAAAGATATGCAATTTACACATTTCATCACTTAAACAATTTTTGAAATTTTAGGAATTAAATTGACATTATCATTGTTAAGAGACAAAATTTAATCTTAAAGCGTATTCTCATCGATCGATTTACTTTGTTTAATTATAAGTCAAGACAAAAGTGTAACTATACCTAAAAAGATGCGAGACTTTAAAAAAAGTTCTTCTTTTACTTCGAAAATATATATGCTTATAAGCTAAACTACATAGCCACATAATTAGGAGCCAAAACAATAGTTGTCCCAGTATATTTTCAATGAGTTTATGGATATAATATTGTTGTGATTAATGTATAACGAAAATAATGAGCAATAAGTTCATGAAAATGCAATAGAGCATTAATCGCATGCTGTGAAAATTGTTTTTCATGTTAAAATTTTGATTTCTATGTGTCATGGCCTATGGGAAACACAAATTTTTTTAACTGCCTACAAAATTAAGCATGGAGTTTAATGATGACCAACTCACCTTTGGGAAACAAAAGGAACCACGCCAAACGTGAGGCCACTAGCTGCTTGGACAAACATAGAGAAGCCACACATCACAACAATGGAACCCCACAGAGAGTTGATTCGTCCGAGCAACACACACAACAAGCCAGCCACAGTTTGCACCACCCACAACCCCCACAACCTCCCTCTCATCCCAAACCTCTTCCCCATCTTATCAGAAATCATTCCTCCTATTGGCCTCGAAAATAGATTAGCCATTCCAAAACTAGCTGCTATAGTCCCAGCTAATTGAAGATCCAAATCAAACCTATCATAAAAATATTGTGCTATAACATTATCAGTTGTCAACTCTACTCCAAAACAATACCCATATGTTAGTGCTAAAATCCACCCTCTATAATTCCTTAATCCATGAAAAAGAATTCCGAGAAAATTCTCTTTCTGGATTTGTTTTGTGCACTGAGTACGACCTTTTTTATAATTACCGGTAGGTAAGTCCTGGCCATATACTAACACCATGATAGCTGTTATTACTTGAAATGTAGCAGGTACTATAAAAATAACACGCCAAGCTGTAGAAGGTACTATGTTGAAATATTTTATAAGGATGTTGTATAGAAATGGCATGACTAATTGTGTTACACCAGCACCCATGTTAGCCCAACCGGCTGCAACACCATTAGCAAGGCCAACAACGTTGGTAGAGAACATGGAGCTCATCCAAAACTGGTTGGCAACGAAGTTTGCTAAGGAGAAACCTATAAGGAACCGAATGAGAATGAAGGATTGAGGTGATGAGACTAGACTTGTGGCAAGAATGATAGGTGCAGTGAGAAGAGAGAGTGTTGCAGAAGCAATGCGTGGGCCTAATAGGTCACACGCCGGCCCCATGGCGAGGCGAGAGAAGATTGAGCCGACGAAGGAGGCTATTCCGGCGTGGCCTATATCGGCGTCGGTGAGCTTGAGGTCATCACGGATAATGGGGAGGAGAGGTGGGATTGAGAAAGTTGAGAAGAAGCATGAAAAGAGTGAAAGCCATGCAAGGTGGAAAGCTAGCATGTGAGGTTTGGATATTGAGAAAACTCGGAATTCGGTGGCTTTTTGGTTCTCATCTACTGGTAATGATGAGAAAGGAGGAGCTGGTGGTGGTGGTGATGGCTTTGTTGTTTGTGATTCCATGGAAGATTAATTAGAAAATATTTGGAGGTGGATATTCAATATATGTTCGTGTTGTGAATAAATTTGGTGGCTACTATATATAGAGTTTTTTTTTTTTTTTCCTTCTTCTTGATATATACGCAACTAGTATGATATGATTGGAGGTTCATCTCAGTGAGGTTCTGCTCGATTCAGAAATTATTTGGTATGTGCACCATTTACAAGTTATCCATAATTCTTGACATAGATAGACAATAATAATATGAGAGACAGTTTTTCACGACTGTTAAGTTAGCCAGTTGTAATTAATTTTCATATTAGTCCACTATAGATACTAACGTATTTTTTATGAATGAAGATGCTTTGTCAACTAAAAATAAAAAGAAGCAAGCTTTGCCAACTTTATATGTTTAACTTTATATTTTAGAATAAAAAGCAGTGGCAGACCCAGGTGGGGCCCAAAGGGGCCTGGTCTCTTTGAGTCCAAAATTTTTTCTTTTCTTTAGTTATAATAAACTTTTTTTTTTTAGTTAGACCTCCTTCCAAATCCTTAGGTCCCATTTTTATACAATAAGTCTAACCAGCCTCACCCAAATAATAACTATCAAACCAAAAAACTTAATAAAAACAATCAAAATATTCACAATGGTGATTTTATTTTAGTAAAAAAAAAAAAAAAAAACTATTTTACCGCTAAAGAATAAAAAAATCATATGTTATTAGAGAAACTAAAACTAGTTTTTTTGCAATTACAGTAAAATGGTATAAATATCAGTTGACTGTAGCAAGTAGTTAAAAATAAAATACAATATTTTATTAAGATTATTATTTTAATGAATTGTTTATATTATTTTAGATGAAGTTATTAAAAAAAAAAATAGAACATTTAATATTGGGTGTATTGTAAAGTGAGGTAGTAAAACAGATAAAGTAACTTTTTGATGTGCTAAAAGTCAAAATTTTTAGCACCACCAATATGAATGTTCTAACTTCAAAAAAAAAAAAAAATCTTAGCTAGCCTATTATTAAAAAAAGACATTATTTTGTTTTTGTTTGTCTTTGTTGGTAAATGATTGCATCTTAATATATTTAGAAACAACGATTTTGAGTATTTATAATTTTTAATACTATATGGAATGTTTATACTCTGACTTCCGCTAGCTTAAAATCCTAGGTCCATCTCTGTTCTAGGGAAAATTACAACTTATCCATATGTAATTTGACTGAAATTTAAGTTGCCTATAAATAGTTTAAAATTTGACACTTTACACACTTAATGTTTGACCGAAATTTGAGTTGTCTATCTGTTGTTTGAAATTCCATAATATAAGTGTTCCAATGAATATATATCCGATGAATATATATATATATATATATATTTTATCTTATTTGATCTTGTATTTTTATGTTTTTAGTATTTTTGGAGGAAAAAGACATAAAAGTTGAGTAAAATTACATATTTAGTTTTGTTTTTAATAGAGGTGGGTAACAGAAATCTAACTGAGCTAACCTCAGGTGGGTAAATGGTCAAATTTCAAACTACAGGTAAGCAACTTAATTTCGATCAAACCACAAGTGAGTAAGTTGTAATTTGCACTATATTCTACTTGTATAGCAAGGTTTTGAATTTTTTTATTATTTCATTTTAATCTTCATTCACTTCATAAAGTGAAAAAAAAAAATGGTTTGGTTGTAGAACATAAAGTAGAATACTAAAAATATGATAAAAAAAAATTAAACTACTTGCAAAGAGTTTGTAAAATAAAAAAAAGACTCATCTTTTTTTGAAATGAAATTAATCGAATTTATGGTTTAAATTAAATTTGAAAAATTGAAAGGAAAAATCTTAGTTTACATTATACTAGTATTGTAAACTTAAATTGTAGAAACATGTTACAATATTATATACATTTACACCAAAAAAAAAAAGGTACAGTATCCTATAAAAGTCCAAATTGAGAAGTGTATAGATTACAACTCGATCTGTGACGGTCTACATTGTCATATATATAAAAAAATAAAATATTAACCATTGACGGAAGAAATTGAGGGTAGTTGATATGGACCTTTGGAGAGTAGATGAGATGAGAATGAACCACCGCTAATTCACAAGTGTCTCTTCACTTTGACGTAAGACAAAACAGGGTCAATAAGTAGATGAGAATATGATTTTCATCTTTGCAATTGAATTTAATATAACAAATGGACGGAAGGGAATTATATAAATTTGAAATAAATTCAGTAATTTATAATGGACTAAAGGTTTGAAACTATTTTTTTTTTTCTTTTCATATACATATATTTTATTGAGGAGAAAAGAAAAGATTGGAAATTTTTTTTGAGAAAGAAACTTGGAATAATAAATTTGAAGAAGGAATTTAAACCAATATACGTTGAAGAATGACGATAATTGTTTGGAGAGCGGCTCCCAATGAGTCATGGCTTTTCTTGTGTATTTTAGTTGGACCACTTATATGTATATATACATTCAATCCGTGTTGTTTCTCCAAAGAAAAAAAAAACATTCAATTGTTATTAATTGTTTGGAAATATTTCATCACTCTTTCTTAGTACTTAATTCCTTTTGCAGTCAGTCATATTGTGGTCGATTGAGTGACGAATAGATGGATTTTAATTTTTTTTTGTTTTGTTTTGGGGGAGGGAGTTTTCGTAATAAAAATATATACTATATGACATGATAAAAAGCTACATGGAGATAGACACAAAAAAAAAAGTATGGATGTTCTTGTTTTTCGAAATCTTATAATTTTTTTTTTAAATAAAGAACTTCACGGCCACACTTACCAAAGTAAAAATCTATACCAAAAAAAAAAAAAAAAAATCTAGATAAACAAGAGTGTCAAAATTAAATAAAGAAAAAATTATTGATTTATACACAGAAATTCAATTTGACTATGTATGCATTTTCTTTTTTAATGTTTGTTTACAGTTTGATTTTATATTTTGAAAAAATATATAAAAAGTAATAACATCATTTCCTGAAGTATAATACACCTTAATTTGTGCATTTAGCACACTCATTATTCATTACTCATTAACAAAAACAAATATTGAAATGTAAATAATTCTAACGAAGAAAGTACTCACTCAAGGGCTAGTAAACTTTGCAATTCTGTATTTAAAGGAATTTAATGTGTTCTTCCCTGCACATTATAAAAGTTTCATCCATCAATGAGGAACTCGTAAACTCTTGTACATTCTCTGTATGCTACATGACCTTCTTTGCTACCTACTTTATACCACCGACCCATATATGAATAAAAATTCTTATTATGAAGATATATGATTTTTTTTTTTAGTAAAATAACTCTTGAACATTTGCCCCTTCAACCATGCCCATCAATTTTGATTCAACCAAGATCTTTGTGTATTCATGCTGTACACCCTTTCATTCACTTCTAAGTTGTTGCACCTACATCAAAATATAAAGTCAGCTTTAAAACAGAGACTAACAAGCAACAATCATAACTAATTAAAGCAGATGTAAAAAATGATTTGATTTTGTTTCCACAGCATTCTTCCCTTTTCTTCCTCTCCCTTTTACTTTTCTGGTCATTAGTACGATCTGAATAATGAAATGAACAACTATTTACTTGGATATTTTCCCAGCTTTACAATTTGTGTAAGTGGTTGAGACAATGATAGTGATATTTATTGTTGAATGATTATCAGTAGGCCCTCACTACATTGTTTTTATTTAACTTTTCCTTTTCGAAGGGAACAAAACACAGGGTGTTCTAAACAATGCTTCATAGCTGAGCTATGGGTTTAATTTTGTGTGTTGAAAGGAATTTTACAGCTGTTGTTATTGAAATGGATGCCAAAGCAATTATTGAAGTCCTAAACAATCCCAACATTACTAACCTAATCATTTCCTCCATTGTGCAGTCAGGCAGCTGGCTGCTCGAATTCCCCGGACTTGCTTTAGCAGTACTGCTAAGGACAACCAAATAAATAGATATGACTTAGGAGTCAGTACCAAGCGGAAAAATTATTAAGAGTCAGTACTTAGAGTAGAACTGGAGTCAGCACCAGATCAAAGAAAGGTCAAACGGTCAAATTTTTTCATTCATTTAAATATCAACTAACTCCTCAAAGGGTACAATAGATTGCTTATAAAGGATTAAACCCTAATTCTAATTGGTTAGGAAACCTGCTTCTCAAAAAAAAAAAAAAAAAATTGGTTAGGAAACCCTAATTGTTTTATTACAAAAATAACCTTACTTCTAAATTAAAATACTAATAGCCCAATAAACTAATAAGATCTAAAACATAAAAATACAATTAACTTGCAAACATAAATAATACTAAATAATAATTTTTTTGTGTCTCCTGCGTCAAGGAGTGCTAATACGCTAGCTAGGATGGGATCTCAGCAATCTTCCAGTTTTATCTTGTATGACAACCCCCCTGCGGGCTTGCAGTCTTTGTTAGATTTTGATTGTTCTGGTTTGTATCTGAACAGGCGTTGCCCTGAAACTATTGTTAATTTCTAGTTTTAATGCATTTCCATTTTACCAACCAAAAAGAAAAGTTGCCCACGTGGGCTGAAAAGGAAGGGTATTGAAGTTCACAATTTTGAAAGGAAAGTAAAGATCCTGCACCCCATTTTTCTCAGGAAATTATAAGAATCACATCTATATCACCATGATCAAGCTATTTATTTTCAATGTGGCAGTAGATGTTTCTAAATGATTAAATGAAAGACTGAATGTTAAGCTACATCAAATTCTGAAGCAAAAGCACCAACCAGAAACTTATGTAACACACATAGAACCAAGTACTTTTTTTTTTTTTTGGCTGAACTTCAATGTCATTAAACAGAAACAAAACTATAAGCTTGGCAATCCACCTTACAAACAGACTCGATATAGAGAGGAAGATTGCCATTATTAAAACAGAAGAACTGACAAGAGCTAAGAGAAAATTTAGCTGCTGCATGAGCTGCTGAATTACATGATCTCTGAGTCCAACAAAACTTGAAAAAAGGCAAAGAAGCAACTAAGCTACGAATATTATTAATAACAGTGCAAATAAACCAATCAGGCAAGAGGTCAGCAGAAGCTAGAGTATCGAAGCAACCCTTCGCATCTCCTTCGAAAATAACAAGCCTCCATTGTTCCTGGATGGCAAACTCAACTGCCCATAGGAGAGCGGCAGATTCTGCATGGATCGGGGAGCAATGATAATGATTGGAGCCCCATACTTTGATCACATGACCTCGATGATCCCGAGCTACGGCAGCTAAAGCAGATTTGGAACTTGATATAGCGGCGTCCACGTTGACCTTGATCCAGCCCAGAGGTGGAGCAGACCACACAGGTAAGCTTGGTTCAGGGGTAAGAACATTATCCATAGACAAAAGATTGGAATATTCAGCAAATCTGGATTTCACATTTTCAATGGACTTTAGGATATCAATATTACCCTCTTGGAAGATGATGTGGTTCCTCAATCTCCAAATCTCACCATTGGTCATGAGAAGGTAGAGAGGAGGTGGGGGGGACCCCAATGAACCTTATGATATCCTCATTAGATGCTAAGCAATCCAAATTTACTCTAAAACCCCAGCAGGCAGGCAGCCAGATAGCTCTGGTTATGGGGCATTCGCAAAAGAGGTGGACACAAGACTCACTTTCAGATATACATAGCACACAAGTTGAATCTATGTGCTCCAATCTTTGCTTTAGATTTTCTTTGTTGGGTAGAGCATCGGATCCAATCCGCCAAAGAAGCATTTTAGCCCGCTCTGGAAGCTTAGCTTTCCATAATTTAGACCTGAGGGATCCTGACTGACTGAAGCTGCTGTTCTGCTGAAGAGAGACTCGGTAAGCTGACTTGACAGAGAATACTCCCTTGGAAATAGGAGTCCACATAAGCTTGTCCTGCCTGGGACTAAAAGGTATAGGGATCGACATAATGGCCTGGGCAGAGGCAGCATCAAACAGTTCAGTAACAAGGCTAGGAATCCAAGAATGAGTAGTGTGGTCGATGAGTTGAGATACCGTGATTGGACATTGAAAAAATTTTCATTCCTAGGTAGGGGTTTAAACCCTTGAATCCATGGAACCCAAACATTTTTTGTTGAAAATTGAGTGATTGATAGTAGTGGAATTCCAAGCATCTATGATCTATATGTTGCATTTAAGAATTGGCATTTTATTACATTGGTTCAGAAGTTCATTAATAAAGTTACATTATAGATTGGTACGGTTGGCTGGTTGAATGGATTTTTCATTTTGATGAGCACAACTTCAATATTAACGATATGGCATGCCTGATGTGTCACGTAACAGAATTGTTTTCCTAAATTACTTACTCCTATCAAATTTGTTACACCATGTTAGAAACTTTTCAAATTACTACCATATTGGAAACTTGATTGTGATTGTTATAAGTTTTTGAGTGAATTAGTTCAAAAGTTTCTCTAATAGGCTTCTATTGAACCATAGGATTGGCTCTATCTTGGGGTATACTTGTGAGAATAGGAATATATTTTAGGTAACATGACTCTTGTTATTACATTTGATCCTTTGTCTCATTTGAGTTCATTTACCTTTAAACTTACTGCAGCTATGCTAGGAACAACTCTAGTTAGACACCGTATGAAACCTCGGGTTTACATTGGCTGCATGAAGTCTGGTCTTGTCCATGCTTGAAAGTAAGCCAATTTATCCTTTTTTTCCCCCTGAATTAGCAGAATATATAGATATTTGTAAAAATCTGGTTTTCTTTGCATCCTTTCTTTGGAACAGGGGAATGAAATACCGTGAACCAGAGTATTGGAAATTTGGTGAGATGGGAAACAAGTATTTTCTACATGCTACAGGACAATTATATGCCATCTCAAAAGACTTGGCTATGTATATATCGACAAACCAGTAAGTTTGCAGTGTCTTTCCCTTTTGGGTTAGAAGAAAGCTCAAACTTGTTGTGATTGAATGGGCTATAGATGGATTAAGATATCACAGTTTTAATGGAAACAAGAGGTTCTGGTTCCATTGCCCTGCCCACTTCCAAGTTTGAGGAGTTTGTGTTCCTCTTTCATCTTCATTTGTTACATGTCTATTGCTATATATCAGAAATTTTTAAGCTGGCCTGTAGAATGGCCTTAAATCATTGGATGGTAATTTTGTTTGAAATGATCTTAGGCCTATACTGCACAAATATGCCAATGAGGATGTTTCATTGGGAACTTGGTTAATTGGTTTAGATGTGGAACATGTGGACGATAGGATTCTCTGTTGTGGTGCCCCACCTGGTAATTTAAACTTTCATTTTGTTGTTTTATTTACTTTTGGTTTTTCTTTTTATGGTTTTACCACCACATTTTTGTTTTTTGAATATCATGTCTTGAATTAAAAGCAACTTAGTCAGTGTTAAGCCACAAATGAAAGTTTTGATGTCTAAATATGTTATATAGTATGTGAAATTACAATTCATCTTTTAGGGGACAGGAATATATCACAGTGTTCGTGTCTTTAAACCTGGATCAACTAGGTATTGAAGCTCTAAGACCGATACCTGGTTATTGTTTAGAAATAAATACATAAAACACTTGATGGGGAATACTCTTTGTTGCATGTAGTATAAAAATATTTAAACAAACTATTTAAAATTTCTGTATTGTCATCTAGTCCCAGTAAAACCTTAATGTAGACCTTTATTTTGTTAAGAATTAAGATGTTTAAAATAACAAACAAAACTGGATTTTCCCTTAGGTAATATTACTCTATATTTATTCAATATATTCATTTATTTAGTTGCATTACCACATACCCCTTTAAGTTAATGAATTGATCCTGAATTGACCCCCTCAGGGTTAGAAATAAGTTATTCAATCCTCCTCTTGCAGTTTTAGTTTCATTCAACAAGCTAAATTTATTAAATCTAATTAGTCTCTAAGTTTGTCTGCCCATAACAAGAAGTGAGAGAGATATGGTACACGCTTTCTTCACAAATATCTTGCTTTAAGTTAGTCTCTGTTATCACATTGCTCCCAATTTACTAAGATGACAATGTATATTGTTCATATGGGTCATTGTTTCTTCCCTGCCTCTCTGTCTTAATTTAAAACATGAATATATTGTAGACAGTATTTGTATTCCAATTGAAGGAAAAGAACAATTATGTGAAGGTTGGCATTTTGGCCTAACTGTTGGTCCAGAATCCAAATGCTAGTTGAATTGATTTTGGTCCACTATATATTATGGACCTCTCTGGTCCCTTTCGTTACAAATGATTTTTAATTCAAATGATTTAGATGACCTGATTAGCATATGCTCCACGGTCTTTCAAGAGGTTAAAACCATTAGCTACATAGACCAA